>OU342680.1:5000000-10000000 GCA_910589285.2 Mythimna ferrago
GCACTGTTCCCGCGCGCCTCAAGGAGTTGTCAGCAACAGCAGGGACCCAGCCGGGTCGAAGCCTACTGGAGCCAGGATTATCCGAAAGGGCGCTCGAGCTCCGGTATGAAGGCTAGAAGGAACGAGGTGGCTCTTTTAGTCAGTAAGAGTCTGACACTATCTCCCGCTCCGCCCAAGGGCGGGGGATGTCAATGCATGATTTTTTCCCACCATAAAAAAAAGGCATAACCGCCAAAAACGTCGCAACCCACATCCTACACAGCAATGACCAGATTATTAAACTCTCTGTCTTTTCAGGTGGTAGCCAGGTCTGGCCAGACGACCTACAACGGTGTGATAGACGCCACACGTAAGATCTACGCGGAGGAAGGCGCGCGAGCGTTCTGGAAGGGAGCGGTCGCGCGAGTGTTCCGCTCGTCACCGCAGTTCGGTGTCACGCTGGTCACTTACGAAATCCTGCAGCGTTTGTTCTTCGTCGACTTCGGAGGATCGTAAGTACTCAAACACATTTATCCTTTTGTAAAAGAGGTTGTCAAAGAAAGCACTTGTTAGTTTTGGCAAAACGCACCTACAATAGGGTAGTGTCCAGGGTGAAAATAATTACATTTTATTTAAAATTACGTGTGACGTCACCCCGTGCGAAAAATGTAGCACTGCGTGACGTTACACGTAACTTTAATGGGCTATATATCTTTGTCATTTTTGGTTTAATTTACAAATAAAAAAATTCGGGTCTCTTTTTCTTGAATAATCTAAAATACGGACTAATTACATTTTTGAGGGCCACTAGCCTATTCCTATGGTTCGTTTTTGGCTGCAGTTTTCTTTCACCTCCCGATTCATTCATAATCTATTAATTCCCAGCCGGCCAGCCGGGTCGGAGCTGAACGTAGCGACGCCTATCGAAGAGACCATGAAGAAGCCGCATCACATCGGTGGCTACCAGGTGGCGCTGCCCGTGCTCACCGGGCTCGAGACCAAGTTCGGCATCTCGCTGCCGCGCTGGGCCGGGAGGGCGCCGCCCGCGCAGTAGGCCACACGGTCGAGGGACCTGCACAACTTCCTACATGGATTGAGGAGTTAGTGATTAAATACTGGATTTTTTTGTGGGTAGGACATCTTTTAAACCGCTACACGTCTATCAAAGTACATGTATACAGATCAGTCACGTTACCACCACATCGCCGATGAATCCCGTTAAAAAATATAATTTCGTTGAAGTCGTAAAACATCAGCGTCAGATGTAAGTCACATAATTATAGTTAGTGACATATCGTCGACTTTTCCATGACGTGACTGATGTGTGTATGAACCTTGAGGCCGTTTGCCAGGTGTCCTCTTGTGATGGGATACTTGTTTATCACCCTGAACAAGAATACAAAATAACGGCACAATGGTAAATCGCACACACAGCAGTACACAATAAAATGCGTACGGGAAAACCTACATTCAGTGCGGAAATCTTAATGGCGTGTACTGTACACGATATTATAAGCAAGCCTTTATAAGCATTTCTTTTTAAAATGAGAAGGCAAGAGCTCTTTCTCCTCGTTAATTGGTGGTTGTGTCTATGTGAGCGAGACAACAATACATTTAAATGTCCCGAAGTACTTTCATCTATAAACTATTGTCTTGACGCTAGAGCGAATATCAACCAATGAACATGTACTACCCACGGAAATAGCAAGTGTCTAATAAAAAAGTAAGCTTATAAAAATATATTGAAGATAAGACATAAGAAGTGAGATTAAGGTATATTTAAATAATACTATACATTTTACAACACACGAAATTATATTACGTAGGCTTCATATTCAAAGTATTTATAACGTATATTTCATCGCCTCGCATGATATGCAACCAGTCAGTTTGGGTCAAGATGATAATTAGCGGAATGTCGCAGTCGTGATGAGTATGGGTTGTGAAGAAACAAATAACTTTTTATTTTCAGTAACTACAGCTATCGCTGGTACGGTAGTTACTTGAAATAATGTTTAGAATTAATAAAACATGAATGTCTAATTATTATCAGGAATTTCGAATTCAAATACAATATTTTTTTATCGATGTCAACAAATGCGGAGTTTCGCTAATTAATTTATGACCCTGAGGTTACTAAGTTTTCTTTCAAAAAGAAAAGGAGCTTACTAAAACCATGAAAATATCTTCAGTATAAAAACTACGAAGTCTTGAATACACGTCACGATTTTGTATGAAAAATATCCTTATCAAAATATCTGCTTACTTTTAAAGCTCCATGCAAAGATGTCCATTACTAACTACAAGCGGTCTATTCGCTGTGGTATTGGCTAGGCGACGTTGTATGAAAACCCTTTTTGTCTAAGTAGGAGTTTTAAAAAAAATAGTAGAAGCTATGGAACTTATGGCGGGAGAAACTTTTCTAACTATTGAAAATGTAAATTATATTTTTTTTTTTTTTGTAAAATTTTTGAATTTTTTCCAAATTGGCTGTGTTAACCAAAAATCTATTGAAATTATTTTTTAAATTTTTACATTAATTTTTTTTATATGAAGAGATTAGTAACAATGCTCGACGCTCTCTTTTTATGTCTTATATAATAAATGAAAAATGTAACATTTTATAAAGAAAGTCTATATAATTATGTTCTTAAATAAAAGGGGTTTTGATACAAGATTATACTAGCTCATATTATTACGTAGGCCATAACATAGACTAATACAACAATTGCGTAGACAACTCGCACCTAATAGCATTTTAATAAAGAGGCCTTTCGTTAAGGCCACATTTTTAGATTTTTTTTTTGCATTCGATATGTTACAGCTAGCAATAAGAATTAGAGATTTATACAATTAAGAAGCGTTTAATTTTATTTACTTGCTTTTAAGATCTTTTTAACTTGTTATTTTTTCTTGCAGTTATTTGTGCATTTTTTATTTAATTTTATACACTGCCATGTTTTTTTAGAACCACTTTAAGTTGCTTGTTATAAGATGAAGATACAAATATATATAAGCACTATATTTTTACGAAAACCTTTTCGATTTTGCATTTAGAAATAAAAAAAAATATTTTTGAACAGATCTTGTTACATTTATATCGTTTTGTATTTATTTACATACTCATGTATATAAATTTACATTTATTGATTTGATAATTGTAACATATCAGAATGCCTTTACTTTTAAGCGAAAATCGAAATCAAAGCGAACTTTTTATTGTTATTTTTTATTTGTTAAAACAAATGGTCAATCAATTTGGCTTGATTGCTTACTTGTCGTAAAACATTTTTGTTATTGTTTATCATTTTGATCGGCTTAGATTTATCCGAAATGTCCATATCTCTTAGAGCTTTTAAATATCTAAACACTTGCCTTCAATATAATATATATTTTTTTAAATAAGTTATAGACGAAACTAAATCACTCGATTATTTTTCCAGTCGTTTAAATATTTAAAAGCAAATAATATAAATAAGTGAAATAATAATATCTAGATAGGATGTCCCCAAGAAATGTTTAACAAAGTTCAAATAAACGTTAAAAGTTAATCAGCGGTAAGTAGAAACCAATAACAAATTGTACAGAAATTCAGATAAAGGACAAATCGTTAAAACCTATCAATATTAATATTGAGATCATTTAGAATAGACACGCCTTGTCCTGACAAACCTTGAAAAGAATAAGATTTGCATGAACAAGGCGGCAAATAAAATATTCTAAATATACTCGCGAGCTAGCTTGGGCACGTCTTTCTTCTATCTTCACCTATTTAGCAATAAAAGCTGTGTATACGCTTAAATATAAGTTAACGCCGTTTGGTTCCTAAAACTGTATCGAAATGTTTTGTTTTAAGGCAAGAAATATATGGCACATTTATAGCGCTATTATGTGATGGGAATTTTTGAAATTCAATGATTTTTTTTTTTTTTTTTGATATGTTGTCGCTTCATGTAAAATACTGGTATCAGTTCCATCAGTCCCCCTAGCCAAGTTACGACCGTTTCGTTTCTTTTGTGTCGAACACCTCTAGTCGGCCACGCCTCCGATTCCTTTGTTCTGACCAAGTGACTGAGCGTTGAATTCTCAGTGACCAGATTCAGTATTTTAATACTTTTTGAGTATATTTTAGTAAGTTTTCCGAGAGTAATCTGGTCACACTGGAATTGACGTCAGAACAAAAGAATCGGAGGCGTGGCCAACTCGAGGCGTTCGAAGCAAGGTAATCGAAACGAAATAGTCGTAACTTGGCTAGCCCTACTGGTTAGGTTAGAAGTCGATCCCAACATAGTTGGGGACAGGTTAAGTAGACGATCATGGAAACTAACAATCTAGACTTGACTATATAATTATTATTATTAGTCTTCTAAAACTGAAGGGTCTGTTTGGTTGAACGCACTTGTAGCGACATCTATGGCGTCACATAAGAACTACGAAGAAAGTACGAAATCCTGCATCGCGCAATCAAAGTTCTCCGCGCGATTTGAACATATACGACAGCCCGAAATCATCTATCGGGCAGTCGCTCACCAGACTATAACACCTGTGTGGTCGGAGGATCCTCCCTTTTCAATGGAGGCAAGTGGGACTTTACTCTCTGTTCCGCATACCTCCAAACGCTAATCTCAGGAACTACTGGTTTGAATTGAATAAACATTTTGGTGTTAGATAGGCCACCTATCGAAGGAGGCTGTTTAAATACGCTGTGAACTATAAAGCGGGAACTACATTAGACCGCCACACACCCAGGCCACGCCTGATTTGTACGTAGAGTCACATTGCGTAACGTAGCGTGGCGTGGATCTAATGTACCTAACTATACTAGTCCACTTGCCATATAAAATGTATGGAGACCGACGCGCCCAGATCGGCTTACGTGGCACACGTGTGCCAAATGTAATTCTACCTTAAGAGTGGATTAAAAACCGTGTAATATAATATCAATAAGACGTGTCTAATATATCAGATAATCAGTTTAGTAAGTTTTATTGTCGTCAAAATATATTTCTTGCTTTAAAATCAAACAAAGTAAAGGGCGGCCCAATTTCTAATGCACAATTTTGTTATTTTGAGCGTAAAGATAAGTTAATGTTGTATGACAACATTGTATAAAGTGAATCATAGTGTAACGACAGGTGATAGAAAGCCGATGTGACTATATTTATTGATATTGTACATTTGTGTTAAAAATAAATCGAATAAAACCTGTTAGAGAGTTTTCTTATCGAAATATTCACTCCTCTCTTTGAGAATAATTTATTATATTAGCCTGATTATTTTTAGTGGCCTGTTGGTGTAGTGGTCAGTGACCCTGACTGCTATGCCGGAGGTCGTGGGTTCGATTCCCACCCAGGACAAATGTTTGTGTGATTAGCATAATCATTCGTTCTGTGTTTGGGTGTAATTTATCTATAATATGTATGTATTTAGAAATATATAAGTATGTTTATCAGTTGTCTAGTACCCATAACACAAGGGAACGAATCACGAGTGACGTCTATGACACGATGGCGCGGCGAGCCAATCACTGACATTCCCCGCCCCCGCGTCTCACGTCGCACGCACCACTAAAGAGACCGAATGTTTGACTTCTGCGCAACTTGAAGCCAGCGCTCAATATTCGTGCCGATAACTATACCAACTACAACTCTATAGTTTATCCATACAAGGAAGTATTCAGAAAATCCAGGACATTATAATGTACTTACTTTGACTGGCCTGTTGGTCTAGTGGTTAGTGACCCTGACTGCTATGCCGGAGGTCGTGGGTTCGATTCCCACCCAGGACAAATGTTTGTGTGATTAGCATAATCATTTGTTCTGTGTTTGGGCGTAATTTATCTATAATATGTATGTATTTAGAAATATATAAGTATGTTAATCAGTTGTGTAGTACCCATAACACACGCTCTGCTTAGCTTGGGACTAGACGGCGTTATGTGATAGTTGTGGGATATTATATTATTATTATTAGCAGAATATACAGGGTTATTTGTAAAACACTGGCAACCTCTAAGTACTATGTTACTAACATCATAAACAACAACTTTTGTTCTATGACTTTTAAAAATGTATCACATTTTAGTCGATGTTCATAGAAAAATAAAAATATTTAAATTGAACGTAAGTACGTTAAATATTGTATTATTAGACTTCGTAAATCTATGCGAAGCAAGCGATAGTACAATAGCGGAAGGGATCGGCGGGGGTGCTTGATGCGTTTGTGTGGCGTCATACAGACGTAGGTAAGTGTAGCAAAATACAGAGTCGATGTTAGATAGAACAGCGAAATCTTGAAGGTTTTGTTTTGCATAGAAAGAGAAAAAGTCATAGAACAAAAGTTATTGTTTATGATGTTAGTAATTCAGTTCTGCAAGGTTGTTAGTGTTATACAAATAACCTTTTATAGCAGATATTAGAATTTCAACACCTAAAGTTATTAGTTACCGATGTGTAACATTTGGTATCTCTTCAGCAACATACTAAGCTGTACGAGCTGTGTAACAGCTCACGCAAGATGAAGATGATAAGGTTTAAGGGCATGGCAAGGCAAAGGATTTTACTACTAATAAATTTATTTTGAATCTTATTTCAATGAGGTTAGAATTCATGTTACTTTATTTCGATACCCCGATGCCACGCCACGGCATGCCGTGGCGTCTCGCGGCATGTAATGTGCATGCATTTCGCGAAACGTAATGTGTTACTTTGTGTCAAGGTATTATGATTGCTAAGTTGGTTGAAATATGGTTGAAACTTGCGTAGCGGTCATTTCGGTTAATGTGGTCCGGTCGATGCGCGGGGGCAAGGGAGAAAAGACGCACTTGCGCACGCGCTTTTTTTTGTCTCTCACACTGACCGAGCACGGCAAGAGATTAGCAAAATTGATTGATGCCAGAGTGGCTGGGCTTTCAGTACGATGTCACGGCAAGCCGTAGCGCGACTTGCTGCGCCATGCCGGCAGTGAGGGCCGGCAATAAGGCTTTTTTTGAGATGGGGGGAAATCAATGAATCCTCTTGCTGTGAGTGTAGTGAGGGTGAGTCTCAGTCTTTTACTGACTATAAGCCACCTGTGGTCCTTCGGTAACCGTTTGCTTTTCAGGGCCACAAGTAGTCTTTCGAATAATCCCTACTGCCCATGTGATAAATACTCCTTTAAATAGCGTGCTGAACCAAATATTTTAAAAATAAACATTTAATGCCTGCAATAGATGACCAGACAAAGTCATATGGAATTATGTGACTTTACTACAAAGAACTCACAGCAGTAATGGTGCTGCAGTTGAGAACCACTTCTCATGCAGCCAGTGGTAGCGGAACAGGCTACTCTTAGGTCTTCGTCCCTCAAATAACAAAAAAAAATAAGCATTTAAAAGGAATCGAGCTGCTTTCAGTTATTTTTTTTATTATTTATATGAAATGGTGCGGCGCACTAGTTTATTAAGACTTATAAGGCTCTTACAAGGCTTGAGTAAATAGGCACCCAAGCCTTGTAAGATACCTAAATTATACCGACCGCAGCAGGCAAATTGTCCCAGTCTCTTGATGTACAATACAATTTACGAACGATGGCGGCCGTGAAGTTGCCTTTGCAAAACGTTCGCGCATACTACACTCTTCTCGCACACGCACGTCGCCATTTGGTTCCTAAAACACGTTACTGCGCAGCCTTCTGTGCAAACTTCACGGCCGCCATCATTCGTGAATTGTACTGTACGCGATATAAACCACGAGGCGAAACGCTTATTATAATCTCAATAAAATAAATATCTCATTTATCAAATTTTATTTATGCCATTTTGAGCCTTATCTTACAATTTACAATTCATATTTTACAATGGCGACCCAACAACGCGATATAAAAAATAAATAGCTGGCGCTTCTGCGTTTTTGAGCCGCCAATGAGCCTTATTACAAAATAATGCTTTTCTTGCCAATTCACAAATGTTAGAGGGATGAAATAAAACGTGGTACATGAAGACATACAGGGATATATTATTTAGTTTTTAACTAATATTGTAGGACCAAGATATTTTCTCCTGATATTTTTCAAATGTGTTTATGTTACTAATTAGACCAGTAACAACCGTGAAATACACAACCTATAACAAAACAATATTGCAATATACAGTTGCCATCACGGATCTTGAACGCTCGGCGTCAGAGTGAGGGTCGCTTTGCGCATTCCATACATTGGCGAGCCAATCGTCTTCGTTGTTAGATACATGCTGCAACGCAGTGAACGAATCAGGAGTGAAGTCTATGACGCGATGGCGCGGCCAGCCAATCACTGACACTCCCCGCCCCCGCGTTGCACTTCGCACCACTAAAGAGACCGAATATTTGACTTCTGCGCAAGTGTTCAAGATCCGTGATGGCAACTGTACATTGCATATTATAAAAGTCGTCAATACTTCGACATTACTTGCATTTACAATACTCGTTACATATTTGCATACCTACACAACTTATTAAAACGACGAAATATACTTTGATACAACTGAAGAAACTTTGTCATTGCGACCGAGACAGAATTTTGTGAAATATAACATTTAACGGAGCCGAGTGCTATAGTGACAAATTTTCACGTATATCTAACAACGTTTTTCAATACACTTGCGAAGACATAAATTAACGGGGGCTGCTTGGCGGCTCGTAGGAACTGCTTTTTACAATTGCGTCTGAAATTGTAGCGGGGGTGAGCTCGCGCACATTTTCGTACTAGTGCAGAAAACAGTAAATTGCGTACCAAAAAGCGGTAAGTAGAGATAGGAGCGGGTTTTCGAGTACGTGTATCGAAAAAATATTTTGAAATGAAGGGAATTTATACTAAAAAGTATGGATATGACAAGCTTCAATAAATAATATTTATGTTTATTGTCTGTTTTTGCATAGGTGGTAGGTATGCATTTCGTTTTCGATCAATTTTGTATTAATTATATTTGTACGATTAATTTTTTTATCGTTGTTACCTTAAATTCGAGACAACATTATTATGACGTAATAATAAAATTGTTAGAAATAGCTAGATGATGTTGCTGAATATCGAGAAATTTTATGTTATCTTTGCAAAACAGCATACAATTTATAGCATAAATCGAATTTCTTTATATGTAAATACTGACAAATATTTGTTTTTTTTTTTTATCGAATATCGATAATAGAAAGTTCCAAGTTAGAAACCTTTCAACTCTGTTGGAAGTACGTTTGGCAGTGGCGGATTAGCCTTGTACCAAAGCAACAAATGTTACGGGCCCCGCGCATTAGGGGGGCCCGCGCGTTCGGGCATCCTGCCCTTGAACGCAAAAGGATCCTGCCCTTGAACGAAAAAAATCTAGTCAAAGTATATATTTTGATATCCAAATACTGCTTATTTCTTTGAATATGATAATCAATTCTCAGACTACTCCAAATAAAAGATCTCTTAGAATTCCCTCATTATTGTACTTTTCACGTATCTAAGCCAATCTTAAAATCCACGGGGTTATTGGTGTTCATTGTAATTTACACATACACACAAAGTTCGATTAGTACCTTCTCAATATACAGGGTTATTTGTAAAACACTAAAACCTTGCAGGACTGTTTTACTAACATCATAAACAACAACTTTTGTTCTATGACTTTTTACAAAACAATTCATTTAACAAAAAATAAGATTTCGTTGTTCTATCTAACACATTTCTGATCTGTATTTTGCTATACCTACCTACGTCGGTATGAAGGGACGCAAGCGCATCAAGCACCCCACCGCCCAAACCCGCTCCCCTTCGCTATTGTACTATCGCTTGCTTCCCATACACTTCGTAATATTTAGAACATTCTATTTAAATATTTTTATATTTGCATGAAAATTTGATAAACTAAAATATGATTAATTTTAAAAGTTATAGAACATAAGTTGTTTTTTTATGATGTTAGTAACATAGTCGTAACAGGTTACCAGTGTTTACAAATAACCCTGTATAATGCAAATTATTCACCAAAAAGTAACATGCGAAACTATTTCATTATAGAAAAGTGATTCGTTTTGAGCAAAAAGTATCTATGTACGGAGTATAACGAGAACGAAAAATGTACGAACAGGCTTTCGGAACATCCAGCTTAAAAGACCCTATTGAGAACAGTTGTACTAAAAAATAATGTATCTAAAGAAAAGTTTGTGTAGGTCTACACAAGGGCCCCTTGGTCGAATTTGCTACAGGCCCCGTGCTGGCTTAATCCGTCACTGGCATCAGGGTTAGTGTGCTCCAGAGATAGCGAGATGTTGCTATCTCGTCCCCTCTTCTTTCTCAAACCAAAATTTGAAATGTAGCTGCTTCATTTAAATACCAATTTTACCTTTCCTTTTTAGTGTTATTTCATTTGAATATTGTACAAAAAATAATGTATTGAATCGTTACTTTCACGATAAGAACATTTGTCTAGCTGTTACTAATAATTGACTATAACTATATGTGCAGCGTTCTGTTACCTACTTTGGTTAAAATAACATTGAGCATCTAACAAATATAAAACATAAAAATAAATAATCATTATTGTAAAAAGACACGCCGTTCCTAACAATATTAGACTCGAACGGAATTGTGATCGTGTAAAAATAATTATTTTCTTTTTACCCAAGACCTCACTCTAATAATGTCTATTTCATACAAAATAGATGTTAAGATATGCATTATCTAATATAAATAAATCTCGCTTTAACAATTAATATTAGAGATTTTAAACAAACAACATTTTATATCTCGAATTCATTTATATACTACATTATTAATGTCATTTAGGATAAAGGTCTTCGGGAATTGGAAAAAAAACTATTAAAAATCCTAACAAAATTAAGCTAATTTATGTGATTGTGTCCGCTTGAGAAATACACTATTTTAATAGGAATATTTCATCTAGGATAAGTGCACTTGATACTATGTAAAAATGAGGTTATTGTGTTGTACGGAAGAGCTAAATGGAATTGAAATTTGAAATGGCTAATGAAACATAATCGGAAGACATGCTACAACAGTTAAAAATCAGTCAATAGAACTCACTGCCCTGCGTTCAAAAATAACCAGAGTAGGGTAGAGTCGCTACTCCAACCGAGACCACCGAACCAGAGTATACCCTGTTCGCGTTAAGATTAGAAATTTAAAGAAACCTTTTTTACTGTTTGTTCAACAGATTTTAACTTCTATTTCGTAGGCATAAGGATGGCATTAAAGAGCAAAAAAGTGGTTACAATACCGACTATTTACTGCAACCGCCATTTTTCACGGTACCAACGTAATAAAAGTCAAAATCAAAGGTTTTCATAAATTTCTAATGTAATTTTGAACAGAGTATAGTATTGTTGTAAGCGGTCATAAATTACATTTACTTGACATTGACGGTTGAACTCTACGTTAGCGTTAAAAAATGCGAGTGTGGAGTATCTGCTCTGATGACGTCATAGTTATCTCTAACCTCAAATTTGAACGCAGGACTGAAATCAAAGAGCATAAGTACATAACATCGTCTTGTTAAAAGCTTTATTTATAATATCTATCATTACCAACATTTCCAACAAGCAGACACAATCATCTACACATACACCTTATTAACCGATTGTTCGCTAAACTTCACCAAAATTCGTGTGGGTAGTTTCTTTGGCGTGTTTCTGTGCCTCAACGTAGCCGGTTATTAACTTGTCACACACGTTACATCGGAGCGTGAACTTGTTCACGTCGGTGAACTGTCTCGAAGATTTCGCTTCGTGTGCCAGCTGCTCAGCCTCTCGGAATATCTCCATGTCTTCGGTCGGGAATATCGTTTGAATACCACCCTGTGAAACAATTTGATTGTTAGTAAATGTAACAAAACTTCTTACCTCATTTTTAACAGATTTTTTTTCTGTTTTCTTTTTGACAGGATCGCAGGAGTGAAAAATCTTCATTATTTATTTATTCAATCAGAACGAGTACGTAATTGGCATTTAATTACACTGGTAGGTAGAAATTATGTAAAACACATTAGAGAAAATATAACGCAGATAAATATAACTAAACCTCTCATTTGGTCTCTCTCATGAACGTCCAGACTACTTTGCGGATGTACCAGCCCGGGAGGTGTCAGACTCCTACTGACAAAAACCACACTCCTGCCGCATTTACCACAATTAGTATCCTCTGACATGATCAGAGCTCATGCCTCATTTTTAGGAGGCGCATTAATAATGCACAGACGATTACTGATGACTTCGTCATTTTCTCTATCGCACTCTAGGGCAAGGGCCAATCTCTTCCATTTCTTGCTTTATTTTCAAGGTAAAATAATTTTGACGCCTTCGACACCCATCATAATACTTTATGACGTAACTAACGTTGGCTATTTCAGTTAGTGAATTACAGGAGCTTACTTGCGGAAGAGACCATAAGCAAAGATCTTTCTGCAAACATGTTACCATTTTGCATCAGTATGGAGCCATTCAAATCATCATTTTAGATGAAAAACTTCCACTTGTAATTGGTCACACCCAAGCGTCACTAAGGTTCAGCGCAGACATAGAGGAATAATTCTCGCGCCGTCTCGGGCATATTCTGCCGGATTGCGTATGGTCGACCATGCGTGCGACCTCGTCAGCCTGCGCGAGTAAACCGTTCTGGGTTATACCGAAACATGCCAGTTTGTCGCGGTTCGTCAACAATGGTTGACTGGCATATGATTAGGTAGTACGGATTAAAAATCTAAAAAAAATCATGATCGTCTTTGAATTCAGTGACAACAATGCGCGTAAACCGCCGACGCCGACTCGACGCCACGCGGCGGGCTTCCCGCGTGCCATTGAGGACATGCGAGCATTTCTTGTCAGATTCAGCATTGCACTTTATTTCAATAAGTTTAAAGTTGATTTTTGAGTGCCTTAATTTATTGAACTCCATGCGAACGGACTTTAATTTCCAGCGTTCGCTCAACCATTGAGTGTCACCATATTGTGTCTCTGGGATTTTATTAACCTTTCGAATACTTTAATATTCGAAAGATTAATAATATCCTTTCTCTGTAAGCGCTGAACCTAAAGGCCTTTTTTATGGTGGGAAAAAATCATCTTGGGCGGAGCGGGAGATAGTGTCAGACTCTTACTGACTAAAAGACCCACCCCGTTCCTTCTAGGCTTCATACCAGGGCTCGAGCTCCCTTTCGGATAACCCTGGCCCCAGTAGGCTTCGACCCGGCTGGGTCCCTGCTGTTGCTGACAACTCCTTGAGGCGCGCGGGAACAGTGCGCGACGTCGACTTGGGCTTGGTCCGGACAGTTACCGGACGGCCGGACAGCAAGCTACCCATTGCGCACTGTACGCAGGCCCACGCCTACGGTGGCCGGAAATCGGGATCAGAATCCCGGCGGCGGCGGCGGCGGCGAGAACGCCATTGCCTGATGCGTTCGGCCTTCTCCCTTGCGAGCATTACTGCTTCGCAGAAGTCGGCAACCGCCTACTACTCCTCCTCGCTCCGGACCATGGACTCAACCAAGGCCCGGCGCGAAAGGTCTCCGCCGCCGATCGCCCCCACGAGGGCACGGCGATGCTTCGCCCAAGCAGGGTACACCTCGACTGTGTGCTCCACCGTGTCCTCCGGGCATTCCGCAGAGTGGCGACACCCGGGCGTCACTTCCGCACGAATCCGGTACAGGAACCTCCCGAACGAACCATGTTCGGTGAGGACCTGCGTCATACGGAAGGTAAGGACGCCGTGAGGTCTTTCCGGCCACGCCTCAAAGAGGGGACTTACCGCCATGATTTCGGCGTGCCCAGCACTGGGTTGCGATAGTCGTTGAGACCCTAAAGGCCTACCCGTCCACGGACGCGTATTCGTCATTATACGCTTGGTGTAACTATGAAACTATCGTCGACAAAGCGGCAACGTCGCGCGTCGTGCCATCGTCGCTTCAGTTTTGTATGTAAGCTATGAGCAGGCTTACACCAAGCGTATAATGACGAATACGCGTCTATGAAGCTACGCGTCCGTGGCCTGTAAGCCTAATTTGGCTGGTCCTACGCTCCTCATATCCAGCAGTTATCCGAGATCTTCTCTAGGCTTTACAGCGGAACGTCGCCGTTGCGAGTGGTAGCTAAACGCGGGGCGGGGAGCGGTAAGATCGAAAGTATGAAAATGTTTGATCGCTTACCGATGCCCCGCTAGCTGCTAAGTTTAAAGTCGTGACCAGGCCGTAGCGTTATGCCTTCAGACTTAACAGAGGAAAAAAAAGAATGAATATGAATAGAAACTCACATCAACTTGTTCCAAATACAAAGGATCGTAGTGCACACCGTCGAATAATAAAAAGACTCTCTGTCCATAATTCTTGTCTTCACCAAATCTGTTTATAATTGCGTTCAGTGTGTCTACAACAGCCATCTCAAGTCCATAGAAACGAGATAATATTGCTACCTGAAATGAGAAAAGTTTATGTAAGTAATATAATATATTCCACAACTATCACACAGCGCCGTCTAGTCCCAAGCTAAGCAGAGCTTGTGTTATGGGTACTAGACAACTGATAAACATACTTATATATTTCTAAATACATACATATTATAGATAAATTACACCCAGACACAGAACAAATGATCGTGCTCATCACACAAACATTTGTCCTGGGTGGGAGTCGAACCCACGACCTCCGGCATAGCAGTCAGGGTCACTAACCACTAGACCAACAGGTCAGTCAAAGTAAGTAAGTACATTATAATGTCCGGGATTTTCTGAATGCTTCCTTGTATGGAAAAACTATAGAGTTGTAGTTGGTATAGTTATCGGCACGAATATTGAGCGCTGGCTTCAAGTTGCGCAGAAGTCAAATATTCGGTGTCTTTAGTAGTGCCACGTGACACGCGGGGGCGGGGAATGTCAGTGATTGGCTCGCCGCGCCATCGTGTCATAGACGTCACTCGTAATTCGTTGCTGCATGTGTCTAACAACGACGATGATTGGCTTGTATGGAATGCGCAAAGCGTAAATTCGTGCCGATAACGATATTAGGCACAGAACAGATGAAAGAGGTTAGGTGAGGACCTTGTGGGAGGGGCAAGCGTGCCTCAAATCTCGCCGCCGCCGCCGCCACCCATTCTGATCCCGATTTCCGGCCACCGTAGGCGCGGGCTTGCGGACAGTGAGCAATGGGTAGCTCGCTGTCCGGCCGTCCGGTAACTGTCCGGACCAAGCCCAAGTCGTCGACGTCGCGCACTGTTCCCGCGCGCCTCAAGGAGTTGTCAGCAACAGCAGGGACCCAGCCGGGTCGAAGCCTACTGGGGCCAGGGTTATCCGAAAGGGAGCTCGAGCCCCGGTATGAAGGCTAGAAGGAACGTTGTGGGTCTTTTAGTCAGTAAGAGTCTGACACTATCTCGCGCTCCACCCAAGAGCGGGGGGTGTCATTGGATGATTTTTTCCCACCATAAAAAAAGGCGTGACTCAAAATATGATCATGATCATAATTGACACAACCAATAGCAAACTTGCGATCTAAGTGTGCGTGGTGTGTTAGTTGTGTAATGCGCGTTCGTTTATTCGTATTGTAGCCTGTAGTTGAATTAAAGGGTGGGAGATAAGCGTTGACAGTCGTTCTAGTACAAATCGGAAAGTATTTCCTTTCTAACCTATTTTATCTTTTCTGTGGTATAAGGCGGTTCAAAGTTCAGAGTCGCTTCAGCGGTCAGTGTTACATACGACATACCTATGTATACCCCCAAGTATACCCATGGCCATGACCATTTCCGCAAGGAAAGTTAGCGCGAACTAAAACACAAATAACGGCTTTTAAGACGGTCTGCAGCGAAAATTGTGCACTCAATACTTATTTGTCCTCGCAAATATTTTATTAGCTAGAAGCCTCACTAGTATTATTTCTTTTGGATGGGTGGAGAAGGAGAGGGAGGCCAAAGGAAAGAAAAGATGGATGGATTGCGTAAAGAGCGATATGAAAGAAAAGGAAGTTTGTGATAGCATGACGAGTGACAGGGTACAATGGAAGAAAAAAAACGTGTTGCGCCGACCCCAAATAAGATGGGACAAGGGCAGGAAGAAGAAGAAGAGATGCTGTCAGTACTGAAATATCGTGGTCTATGAAGGTAACATTAATGTACAGGCAACTGCAATTTAGCTTCACTTTTCTTGGACTGACCGACATTTGACTATTCAAAAGTGCCTGCAAATGGTCTATTTGAAATAAATGATTTTGATTTTGATTGATTTGATTGACAGGGTTATTTGTAACACACTAACAACCTTGCAAGACTGTATTACTAAAATCGTAAAACTTTTGTTCTACGGACTTTTTAGAAAAACTAATTCATTTACTAATAAAAACAAACCTTTAAGATTTCGTTGTTCTATCTAACACATTTCAACTCTGTATTTTGCTATACCTATCTACGTCTGTATTACGCGACGCAAGCGCATCAAGCACATCCACCAGCCAATCCCCGCTCCCCTCCGCTTTTGTGCTATCGCTTGCTTCGCACAGACTTCGTAATATTTAGAACGTTCAATTTAAATATTTTTATTTTTGTATGATGATAAAAACTCGTAGAACAAAAATTATTAATTTTTTTAGCCTGTATTACTGCTGGGCAAAGTCCTCCCTCAACTTCTGCCAGGTGTTCTTTTCTCGAGGCACCTTGCACCAGCCCTTGTGGTAGGCGTCTAGCTAGTTCATCTCGCCAGCTCTATCCAGGTCGACCTCGGCGGCGTCATTCATCCTCAGGTTTAGGTACCGGCACGGATCTTAAGCGCTGGCTTCAAGTTGCGCAGAAGTCAAATATACGGTCTCTAGTGGTACGAAATGAGTCGCAGGGCCGCCCTATCGTATCATAGACGCCACTCGTGATTCGTTCCCTGCGCTTGATTGGCTCGCCAATGTATGGAATGCACAAAGCGATCCCCACTCTGACGCCAAGCGCTCAAGATCCATGCCGGTACTTATACCCACTTTGTGGAGACTCATTAAATTACTTCTCTCACTCTGGGTGGACCAAGAGGGAGTGTCAGACATTTACTGACTAAAACACTCGGTGTTCCTTCCTTCTTTGAGAGGGCCTTGTTCGAACAAATCGCAACCCTAACTGACAACGTCAATTTTGACAGTAATTTTTTTAGAGGCGCGCTTTGAACACAACACGCCATCAACCCGCTTTTTCCTTATAGTAAAATTGCACCTGCAGAAGGAAGTGACCGCCATCCATTACTTTTCGCTCTGTACCATGGCCTGAACCAGAACCAGACACGACAGATCGCCACTGCCGATCGCCTCTACAAGGGCACAACAGGGGATAATTAAGATGCTTTTTTTTTTGTTTTTTTGTTATCTGTTATAAACTAGTACTTGACTGCGATCCCGCCTGATGGAAAGCAGTGATGCAATCGTTGATGGTGAGGCGCACTAGTTTTAAGATCCTATTCACTCTAGCCTTGAAGACACCCAAATTATAATCAGACGGAAAGACCGCAGCAGGCAAACTGTTCAAGTCCGTCGAAGTACGCGGTATAAATGACGAGGCAAAACACTTAGTCCGGACCGTAGATGTTTCAACAACGTAAGGGTGGATACTCGCCGTGCGTCGGTTTGTCCGATGGTAGAAATGAGATGGCGGAATCAAGTCATGCAATTCCTGCGCACGCTCTCCAAAATGCAATCTGTAAAACACCGAAAGGCTGGCTACCCTACGCCTGTGATCAAGGCTTTGAAGATTGGACTTAACCAAATCTGGATCACCAATCAGCCTCTTCGCACGCCTTTCCACCGAGTCCAAAGCTGCCAGGTGGCACTTTGCAGCACCAGTCCATATGTGGCTGCAGTACTCCACACACGATCGGACCTGTGCTTTGTATAACATTAAAAGCTGTCTCGGTGTGAAGTACCGCCGGACTTTTGCAAGAACGCCTAGTTTCCTAGCAGCTACTTTGGCTTTGGACTCAATGAACCGCCCAAAATTGAGGTCAGAGGAAATTTCGACACCCAAGAGCTGAAGGCGGTCGGTACAATCCAATGATACATTCTGAAAAGTAGGAGCCGAGGTGAACGGGCTCCTTTTGGCGGTGAACAGCCACGCCTGTGTTTTGGCGGCGTTGAATCCCACCAGATTGGTTTCGCCCCACTTGGAGACTGCCTGAAGCGAGATATTTGTACGCTCTACCATAGCCTCTCGTTCGGACCGGATTTGCTCTTTTTATTATAAGGAAGTGCATAATTCCTATGGGATAGGTTAGTTAAGGTCCTCTTGTTTTGAGCTGCATGGTCAGGCATTTATGGCCCAACGGCTCAGTGATCAGTAGCAATATTAACTTACTCTTAAATGGGCAGGTAGCATACATGTTGTCTTTGACATCGGCGCACAAACAAATACTACAGATCCAGTAGGTACTTACATAATTCTGGACCCCCCAGTGGTGGAATTTTTAGTCGGATTTTTTTCTATTTTTTTAAAACAAATCTGCATTTTTTAAATTTAAACTGGGTAACATCGTTATTCTAATCAACCCTGATGATATTTGTAGTAAAAAAACAAAAATAAACTGAATTTAAAATTAATTAATTAAAAAGGCATTGGGGTAGATAAAATCGTTATTGTAATCAACCCCAATGACATTTTTAATTTTATAAATAATTCATTTTTTTTTCTCAAAAATTTTATTAAAAAAAAAAAAAAAACTTTTATAATTTAAACTGTATAAAATTTTTACAGTTTAAATTATATAGTTTTTTTTTTTTTTTTTTAATGTTCCCACTGCTAGGACTCAGACCTTCTCTCTAGGAGAGAGAATGGAACATAATCCACCACGCGGGCATAGAGCGGGTTGGTGAATGTCACATGTCTTCGAATTTTTGGTTCTAGGACATGCCGGTTACCTTATGATGTATTCCTTCACTGTTTTGAGAGCAGTGATGGTGAAATAAATTACACAAAGTAATACACTTGCTGGGTTCGAACCCTGAACCACGGAACAGTAAAAACAGTGGAAGAAGTAAGTAGGCGTGGCACTGTCGCCGCTACTAAGAAACGCGTTGCACACTAGCTGTTCAAGCGCTCTCATTCTTTAACTAGACTGCGCAACATAATAATTAACGAAAAATAATATTAAAATGCCTTATTGTCCCATACTGTACTTTAAAAACCATAGTTAGACTAAAGATCTAACTCATTGAGGTGTATCATACCACCGAAAAGTATTATTTTCGGATTTATTTTAATAAAATGAAAAAATAAAATTACGTGAAACATTACGCAGGATATACAAACAAAACTAGTCCTTAAGAACATAGAAACAAAGTTGATTTTCTTTTCTCGGTTATTAGCTTTTCTGGAATATTCGTTAGTCTACCTATACTTTTGACGCTATCCAAATAGTGCGTGACTTTATCGATAAAATCAGTCGATATGTAACATTGCCTTTTTAAAATAAAAGTAATTATATATTATAGTTTAATAGTTTTTGTAAGTAATATAATACAGATAATTATTAAATTAATAAATTTAATAAAATAAACATTGTGGTACCTATGATATTTGTGATGTATTTTAAATAAATTTAGTTAAAGAGTTAGGAACAACATAGGGCATTTGAATTATACTTAACATTCTTATGTTTAGTAGTGGGCGATGACGATGATTTCAGCTGAGATGATGATAATTGATGTACTATGCAAATAAATACCCTTTTTACCACGTTTAAAAGTTGCCTTTAATCATATTAATTTCATTATTTTAATACTATCACAGTATCGCATACAATTTTTTTTGCATTATTATGTTTTAAATACATTTGCATACAGTCGATATTATTTCGATCGAATAAGGTTACCTCACTACTGGAGTAGCAGTCTGCGTACGTGTCAGTGATACGCCATTCAAATATCACTCTTATTTTTACGTACTTACAGTTCATACTGGATTAGCATGAAATATAGCGAATATATTCTGAACAATGCCATCTTGCGACGAGTAGCGGTACTTGGTAGTCAAAGATGTATTTCTTTCTTGTTTTTGTCAATTTGATTTATAGGTGACTGATTTTAAAGTTGCATTTCGTATAATATTTTTTTTGCATTTCGTTTACGCCCTGTTTTTGTTTTTAGCCAATCATATTTTTGGGTTTGCAGTAAGAGTAAATTGTGAATGTATGAGTTTGGCGACACTGGTTCTGGGACAAACATTTTCTCAAGCTACTTCCACTGTTTTTACTGTTCCGTGCCCTGAACCTACAATTTGTAAGTCGGGGTCATTGCCACTCGGCCACTACTGCTCTTAAGAAGCAAGAGTACTTTAATTTGAATGTATTAAATTAGAATACAAAATCCTCGGTACCTCAATAGCACCACCCCATGAGCTTGGCTGTTGGATCCACAAGCAGTATTCAGCATTTGGTTTACCAAGGACCGCTTCATTGTAAGTTTCTACATCGCTAGCTACTTCCATTGCAATTATCTCTCGCATTAGAGTGTGTACACTAGTATCTACATTGCCATTTAATACAAAACCTGGAATGTAAAAAAATATTTTTAAATAGTTTTAATGAGAAAAATATTTTCTAATTCTGAAAAATTTCGCAAGTAACTTATTGGATTTTTTATTAGTGTTCATAACAGCTACTATTATCAGCAAATTGATTCTTAGAGGTATTATTGAAAAAGTATATTTGATAGAAAAAAAAAAAAAATGTTAAAAGTAAATACAAATTTCTTTTTTATGCCACCCATTTGAAAAATATGTAGTTATGTGAACTGATAGGACATGTTTATTTATTTAGGTTAGGTTAATTGTTTACACTATATACATTTCCGATTTAAAGCCTAGAGAGTAAAATTTACAAGTGCAACAAATAATTACAGGTTCATTCATGTTGAAGAAATAATTTTGCACAATGACATCAAAAAATGTTAATAATAAAATGACAGCTCCAGAATCTTGTAAGATCTAATAAGAAAACATTAATAGTTTTACAAAAGGCTGGTTTGATAATTAAACTTTTGTGATCTATTGTTACAACACATGACATCTAATAATGCACTGAACATCACATAACAAACGTTAATTAGAAGCATACAGCTATATTTAGATACCAACTGTGGTTACAATCTGTACGACCTTAAAATGCCCCATTAATACATTATTACCAATAATGGCAGCTAGACATGAATGTATCCTACATAACAACGACTGAAACAAATGAATTAAGTGGAAAATAAGGACTTTGCCTTTCAGAAATGTCAAGAAAACTTACCTATACTAGTAAATAAACATGAATTATCTGAAGGGACCACTTTCTTCATTAATATTCCTGGTCTGATGGGTACTAAAGCTTCGTGTGACGCAATGCCGTTTTCTTGAGGTTTAGACTCGAGACTCTTGGTTGAGTTGGTCATGCCTGCTAGTTTCTCCTCAACTATCAGGGTTTCACCAGTTTTCAAACCAATGTCACTGAGTTTTTGACTGTCATTGCTAATATCCAAAGGCTTCGGAGGATACCCACACAGCACCATGACTCTCTCAATGCTCACGTCCGATATACTCGACAAAAACATCTTCAATTCGCCCACGGTGCTATCAGAGGTCAAATCTTTAAGTATTTGTTGACCATTTTTACTTTTAACTTTAAACGCTAACGCAGTCATTTTAACAAAATATACGCTCCGTAAGTAATCTAATACGTGTTCAGTTAAGTTTGTCGTAATTAGGTCAAAAAGACGCTAATAAAGATGAAATAAATAAATTACTAGATTTGACTTTTTCTTTTTGAAATGACAAAACAACAAGTTGACGTTTGCTTAAAAGTTACCATACCAAAATAATTAATCATGACAGATTATAAAAATTTTCACTTTTATTTGGCAAGAAACGGTTAATTCAAGAGAACATTTTTAGACAACACCCAATGATACAACTTAATAAAAGACTTTTTGAAAAAGAGAGGAATAGATGTAGCGACCATACAGTGTCATCAATTGTGAATGCTCAATCCGTATATTATTTACTCATCCTGCACACAGGAAATACACCAGTAACCACATTGATTATTCGCATTCAGCAGGCTCCAGGGGGCCAATTCTCGATTTTAGAGATGGTGTCAAATTCGACAAAAATTTCGAATGACGTCATTTTATCGACAAATTTTAAAAGTTGCTATTCTGGGGATGTCGAATTCGACATTTGTCGAAGGATAACGTTAGAGTTTTTACAGATACTGTCATTTGGGGTCAATTCTCGATTTTAGAGATGGTGTCGAACTCGACAAAAATTTCTAATGACGTCATTTTTTCGACAAATTTTTAAAGTTGCTATTCTGGGATGTAGAATTCGACATTTGTCGCAGGATAACGTTAGAGTTCATGACGAGTGCTTCTGAGCAGTAGAGATGTCATGTCGATTGTAGAGATATGTCATTTCTGAGTGAATTCGTTGAGTTTACTTAGATTGTTAGTGTGTTATATCGTGTTTTCTTTGGTTTTTAAATAAAATACGGCTTGGCTTATATCGAATTGACGATTACGACCGTTCTCGGCGAAAATAATTACTTACAAACAGCAGTTTTACTGCCTTCACAGGACTTCTCAAAAAGTTCCAAATAGGTAAATCGCCACGGGGAGGCATTTTTATATAAGTTTATCAAAACACAAGTCTTTTTTGGCGCAAGGAGTTCACCTAAACCTACAACTTTCACTGTCACAGTTCTTAACACTAATTTACAGAAGTTATACTTTACAACAACAGTAGGTATTAGGTATCAATCACAATCACCACAATCACAGTGATAAAACATGCATAAACGTTCGAAAATACTCAAAACGATCGCGGTTCGCGACAACACCGTGCGCATTCGCAATGTTTACAAACAACTAACAAACTCCGCGTTCCGAATTGCGTCAAAAGCAATTATATCGCGAATCCGACTAATGCGCAACGTCACAAACAGTACTCAATAGTCCTTATATTTTGTGACTATTAAATTCGGTCGGAAAATCGCTTTTGACGTAATTCGGAACTAAGGGAAAGTAACAACAAAAAATAAGTTTAGATTCAATACGACTGAATTAACTAGACAACTCGTTGTAACAAGATTCGTATTGCGCTATGTGCCTACTTAACTCATACGGGTTATAATAACAAAAATTACGCACGGCATGACTCTACGAGTTCACACGATGCGCTACAGACGGGGCGCGCCGGTATTGCCAACTGCTATGCCCAGTAGCTAGATAATTTGCAAAATGTTGCTAGATTGCTAGTTTTTTGCCAAAAAGAAACTAGATTTGCTAAATGTTTCTGTAGGTAATTTAGGTTTTAATAAAATAACAATGGGAGCGCGTGACGTTCATACCCAAACCTATAATTTCTGCCAAAATTTAGTTTAAGCAGCGTATGTTTTGTGACCGCGGTAGCGTCGCACGCGTTCTCCACTGGCTGGTATGCTCCATGAATTAAACCCAACAACACACGATAAAATACGAGTAGCGTGTACTATTTTGGTTTAGAACTATAGTATTGACAGGCCTGTTGGTCTAGTGGTTAGTGACCCTGACTGCTATGCCGGAGGTCGTGGGTTCGATCCCCACCCAGGACAAATGTTTTTGTGATGAGCATGATCATTTGTTCTGTGTCTGGGTGTAATTTATCTATAATATTATGTATGTATTTAGAAATATATTAGTATGTTAAACAAGGAATTCCCGGCTAACGCAGACCCATGGATGTACCTGCAATAGCATCTTTGACCATAGATTCTCTTTGAGTTTTTATTTATAAGAAACTATAAGAAAAAATAAAAATAGCTATAGAATAAGAATAGCTGTAGAATAAGAATAGAATAAGAATAGCTGTAGAATAAGTATAGCTTCACGTCTCATGATGAAATAAAAAAGTGCTAGAAAAAGTAGCTAAAAAGTTTAGCTACAAGTTTAATTAAATTGTAGCTGTCTGCCATCAAATAATAGCTAGATCTAGCTATAAAGTTGCTAAGTTGGCATCACTGGGCGCACGGCTCGGCGCTTTCGCGCTATATTGCTATCCCGTTTTGGCCACGCTGTTGTCGTTTTGTTGAGTGCGACGTTATCTTCACTCGACTCGACATTTTCGTGAAATTTATTTCGATTTTGACTGAGAATACGGAATTCTGCTCGATTCGACATTTTTTGGTAGAGATAGAGATATTTTTGACAGACATAGGTAGAGATAAACTTGCAATATAGTTAATTGTTAGTGCGTTACATTGTGTTTTCTTTGGTTTTTAAATAAAATACTACTTGGATTCTCATGTTGGATATTCGATTTGCTCTGTGATTTGTTCATTGTGTATTTTCTTGAAACGACGACCTTCGCGCACAATAACGGACTCAGTAATTTGTGTATCCACGATTGTACTTACTTTTCGCCAACTATCCCAAGACTTTTTGTATTTTTCCCCTCCATGTTGTTTAAAATATTATATGAAACGTAAAAGTTTAGACAGCACAGCCCACCAAAGAAGTAAACAAATGAAAAGTTTTGAAGGAACCGCAAATTCTTCAACTATCAAGCTGATTATTTTTAGACTAAACGAATCGTTTTATATTTAGTCAGCATTATAAAACCAAATCATTCATTCACTCATAACTACATAAAACGGAACGTGGATTCTTCCTAATGGGAACATTATCTTCACTTGACTTGACATTTATTTCTATTTTGACTGAGAGTACGGAATTCTGCTCAATTCGACATTTTTTGGTAGAGATAGAGATATTTTTGATAGACATAGAGATAGACTTGCAATCTCGAACTCGAGATAAATGGCGAAAATCGAGAATTGGCCCCCAGAGTGACTCTTAAAAACTCAAAAAAAAAAAACTCGAAACTAATGTTAATTAACTGAACTATTCGACTTTTCACATTGCCTTGGTGCTAAATGGGCATATATATTAAAAAACTTACCAAATTACTTTTAGGTAGGCATTAGGGATTGCAATCTGGAAAACCGGATCCGGTAATCCGGCGGATCCGGTACTAGCAATTTTGGCAAAGATTGAAGAATTATTAAAGGAAAACTTAAGCTTACCATCATTAAAGAAAGATTTGACATTACAGTTCATTTTGAAACGAAAAGCGAAAATCATCATTTGATCAATCCGGCCGGATCCGACCGGATCAATGAGATTTTTTTTTTGTTTTATCTGTTATAAACTAGTACTTGACTGCGATCCCGCCTGATGGTAAGCAGTGATGCAATCGTTGATAGTGAGGCGCACTAGTTTATTATTCGTTCGGTTCCGGCCGGATTGAAAATGGATCCCAAATAATGTAACTCATTCCTACCTACTAATCTGCCCAACATCCCAAGAGTCACGCACGGAAACGCTTCATCGTTCATTATCATTTCAGCCGAAAGACGTCCACTGTTGGACGTAGGCCTCCCCCAAGTGTCACCACAATGAACGCTCCTGTGCGTCTCGCATCCATCGGATTACCGCAACTCTTACCAGGTCATCGGTCCACCTTACCTTGTAGGAGGCCTTCCAACGCTACGTCTTCCGGTACGTGGTCTCCATTCCAGAACCTTTCGTCCCAACGGTCATCTGTTCTGCGAGCAATGTGCCCTGCCCATTGCCACTTAAGTTTGGCGATTCTTCGTGCTACGTCGGTAAACTTGCTCGGTTACTTGGTAACAAAATATGTATGTATATGTTACGGCTAATACCCGAAGTGCGGCTACACCTAGTTTTAGCCGGTTAGAACTAGGTGTAGCCACTTACTCTTGATTAAACCTAGTACGAGCCGATTGTTTTCGGGTAAAACTAGGTCTAGCCTTCATCATGCCGGCTACAACTAGGTCCAGCCATTCCCTGTTGGATAAAACTAGGTCTATCCGATATCATTCCGGCTAGAACTAGGTCCAGACAATCCCTGTTGGATAAAACTTAGATGCGTGTCCCGCCAAGCCTTCCGCCCCGCGTCACACTCATGACTCACAGCATCAGCAGCAGCGGCGCGGGGTGGAGGGCATAGCGAGGCACGCGCCTCTGCAGGTTGTGAGCGCCAGGTGCTGCTGATCTACTGCAGGTCTACTAGCGAGTGTGACTCACAGCGTCTGCAGCAGCAGCGCGTGTCTTAGTTTTATCTAACAGGGATTGGCTGTACATAGTTATAGCTGGCATGCTATCGGCAGAGCTTTTTTAGATATTAAAAAAACATCCAATAAAAAGAAACGTAGACAGTTTTTTTATTCTTATAAATCACATTGTAATAATTAACACAAATTATTAGGAGTACAATTTTTAATATAATAGGAACAATCAGGAACATTTTTTTAACAACAGACAATAAGTAGTTGCATATTATAATTTAAAGAATGTTATTATAATTATAAATCACACTTTTATAAAGTAACATAAACTATTTATTAGAACAACTTAAACTTGAGTGACATTTTGAGTTGCACAAAATACCAGCAGCTTTGCAGAGGCACTTTTTGTTGCCACATTTGGTTTTGCAGTGGCATCTTTTATAGCCTTGCCCACCAGAGGTCGATTGTGCATTGGCTATTTGGCGTAGTGATTTCTTTTCGGGTGAAACCATGTCAATATCTAAAAATTTTGAGTCACACACAGTGAACTGATTTCTTGAAAATAGTTCTGTTATAGTGCCGTATTTGTTTCCTAATTTGTATAACCCCTTGTCGTTACATTCAAGTACAACCATTAACACATTGGGAAAGTCGCCTCTACCTCTGTCCACGTCAGGAATTTTTACTCGGACTGTATCACCGACTTTACATGGGGGAAACTTTTCATTTGATGAAGCCGTCATTTTTATAGCTTGTTTTACCAAACCTTCCTGTGCGCCTTTCCTGTTAGTGTCAATTTTTAGTTTCTTTTCACACAGCTTACATTTTTTCTCCTCATTCTGGTCACAGAGCCCGCAATATGTCATTTCGATTTCTTTGATGGCTCATTCTCTTTTGATGGCTCATTTTCTTTAGTAGCTTCGTCACTCTCATCATCAACTAACTCTCTAAGAATTTTCTCAAGATCTTCCTCACTTTCTATATTTGCAAGGACTTCAGGTGGTAGATCAGATGATTTCAGCCCGACCTTTACATCAGAACCGAACATTGCCTGGTACGGCGATCTTTTAATTCCGTGATGGTAAGCTCTATTTTTCATTAGCTGAATAAATCGTAAGCCTTCTGACCATTTTGGCACTTCTCGTCAGCCATCCAAGTCATAAGCATTTTTTCGATGTCTTGATTGGCACGTTCAACACTACCTTGTGACTGGCTATGTCGTGGTTTCCCATGCACAATCTTCAAACCTGGCCACATCTGCGTCAAACTTTCCACAACTCGATTCGCGAATTCTCTGCCATTGTCGGATTGAAATATTGAGGGTGATCCAAAGATACAAAATATATCAAGTAATTTCTTTGATACTTCTTCCGCAGTCTTACTTTGTAACGGATGAAGTTGTATGAATTTCGTGAGGTGGTCCTGATAAACTAGTATAAACTTGTAGTCACCATCTGGGTTTGTCTGCATGTCTATCAAATCTACTTGGCCACGGCTGTTTAGCTCGCTGGATAAAATAGGCTTTACAACAAGGCCTTTTTTGGTAGATTTTTGTTTCATTTGACATGGCTTACATAAACGAAGATACAAAAGAATCGCCTCCTGAGTAATATTTGCATACTTCTTTTTAGCTTCTGCAACCATTCTGTTTCTTCCGCCGTGCCCAACACACAGATGTATTTCATGAAGAACATCAAACAAGTCTTCATTCTTGACAAAATATTTGATATTTTCGGAATTTTCGGTGCTCGACACAGGAGAAATTAACTTTTCGATGTCGCCAATACAACAAACATCGAAGCGCTTCAAACGGCGATATTGTAACGTAGAACGTTTCATGGATATTTTGGCAGCTTTAACGTCTTCTATAAACTTGGAATACTGCACATCATTCATACAGCTTTGATTTTCACCATGTTTTGTGGCTAATAAACACTGAAACTGTACCAAAAAACTTGACTTCATAGTCTGTAGGTCTTCATTCATAGCCATTCTGAATTCGAACGTATGAGTGCGCAAAAACAAGAAAGTACGTCTGTTTTGTACAACGGCACAACGCGTACTAAACTCAAAGCGCAAGGGCAAACGCGGGTGTACGGGAGGCGGGGCGGCAGGGGCGCGCGAGCGCGACGCGTCTCGCGTGAGCCAGGCGCCTGTTACTTGTTTCAACTTGTTTGCATCTAGTTTTATCCAACAGGGAATGGCTGGACCTAGTTGTAGCCGGGATGATGAAGGCTAGACCTAGTTTTACCCGAAAACAATCGGCTCGTACTAGGTTTAACCAAGAGTAAGTGGCTACACCTAGTTCTAACCGGCTAAAACTAGGTGTAGCCGCACTTCGGGTATTAGCCGTAACATATATATATATATAATTATATATTATGTTTGAAATAGAGTTTGATCAATTTGTTAGCAGTACATCACAGACTACCCCCTGTATTATTTTAAGTTCTTATCCATCTTAAGGTTGTCTGGAAGAGATCGCTCTCAGCGATAAGACCGCCGTTGTGCCCGTTAATTTAAGTTTTTGTTTAAGCTGTATTATTTTTTGGTGTACAATAAAGTTTATTCTATTCTATTCTATTCTATTCTTGGTTCTTGATTCGATCACGCAAGGAAGTTTCGAGCATAGCCCTTTCCATTGCCCTTTGGGTAACTTTTCTGATGAGGCCCATTGTAAGCAATCACGATTCGGAGCCATATGTCATCACTGGCAATACGCACGGAAATGCTTAACGACCAAATTTAAAGCGACATAATGCAAATTATTTACCAAAAAGTCTAATGTGCAACTATTTCATTGTAGAAGAGTGATAAAGTGATTCGTTTTGAGAAAAAAGTGTCTATGTACGGAGTATCTCTTAGACATTAAATGTATGAGTAGGCCAGCGGAACAATCACCTTAAATTGCGTTTTTATTTTAATTCAACCCCAAGCCAACGCCAGCGTTCGCTATCTCATTATCTTTCTATTGTGTCTCTAATTACGGTATACGAAAGGTTAACATCGCGTTTGATCGTGTTTCATTGTGTCCGAGGTGAAACTATACCGATTATAATTATACTCCGTTAAATTTTGATCGTTTTAATCCCGTGGAGGGTCGATCCGGTACATGAAACACTATCGATTTGTAAAGATAAAATTAAAAAATAAAGTACCTTTTTCTAAAACTCATATTAATTTACGCTTGTAAGGAATTAATTTCTTTAAGAAAACGTCAGCTGAGCGAGTTCAATGACCGGTAGGTAATTACCTACCGGTCATTGAACTCGCTCAGCTGACGTTTGCTGCTGTCATACATCGAGGCAAAGGTTCAGCTGGCTGCCAAAAAGTTCACGCCAGACAGAAGGATCTGTTAGATACTAGCTTGATACGCTTGAATCAATTACCTATGGAATGAGCCAAGAGGATCATTGGTAATGATGCACTCATCGAGTCGAAGTTTGAGAGCCTTAATCCAGACATATGGCGATGCGCCAACGGCACATAGTAACAATCCCACCCATAAGTACACACAAACTATTTCGGGAACATAATTTCATTGTAAGTACATTGGGATTTGGGGGTAATAAGGAGTATAAATTTCCGTCGAAGTACAGACTTCAGAAATGCAGATTACCTGATAGCTGCAACATAAGGGTCTTCAAATCTAGAACAAATACGTTAAGGTGTGCTCCATTGTCGCCTGCGCTAATCATCAGGTGAGATAATGGTCAAACACGAACCTATCAATCATAATAATAAAAACTTGTGGCTTTGTGGTCTATGATGGAACACCATGTTGGAAAACCTCCCACAAGTTGGATTGACAAGGGTCACGGTGATTCGATGGTTGCAAGATGCACAGGACTGGTAGTTGTGGCAACGCTTGGGACCTCTTGCAACCTATGTTCAACAGTGGAAATCTTTCTGCTGAAATGATGATAGTGACGATAGTTCCTGATGGTGGCCGTATCGGTGCACCGCCTGGCTAATTTTTAGTCAGCAGTCGCAACATGTCGCCATACACTGATCGATATCCTTCTGAATCATAGGTGGTATTACTTGCGGAAAGTAGGTACCCACTAGTAAAAATTAAATGATGCAAGTATGCATGCTGAAGTCTAGTTAATGCTACACTACAATGGCGATAGACTAAGAATTAGATAAGTAGCACCAATGCTAAATAATTGATTCTCAGTCCTACAGCAATCAAAAATAAGGAGTAATAAATCAGACAAAGTGACATTTCATTGCATTTTAATAAAAATAACATTCCTACGTATAAATATTCATAATTAAGTTACAAAACGCTAGCCTATTTTTAATCTATGGCATTAACAGTAACTAAGTATCCCATTATTGGCACAATGATAACATATAACATTGTAAACGACTTTTATTACGTACCTACATTTCACATTCATTATTTGACTGTAATAGAAGAAAACGATAAATCGGAGACTACAATTGTTCATAACTGTGTTCTTATTAATTAAGTACAAAAGTAATGTAAATCCAAATAATGTAAGTAACTAGTTTAGCTACCTACTTGATGGAGTTAGGAAAAAAATGTAAAAAGTCATATTAATTATAAACTATAGAAAAAAGAACTTGTACTTACGAAATTTTTTATACTAGAGATGAAACGGATAGTGTTTTGGCCGGATACCAGATACCAAATATTCGGCAAGCTACGAGGCCAGAGCACCGGATATCCGGCTACCAGATATTTAGCCCTTTATCGTATTTCATAACGCGATTAGTTTGATTTGCTAGAATTTATTTTTCAGCACCTGACAGTAGCATTTTCAGCGTAACGGTTTTTTTTAGAAGATGGTCTAGTTTACGAAGCTAAGTGCAGTCGCCTCTTACCAAAAATGCGGAAAATTTGGTATTAATTCACCACAATTTGCCAATTGTTAATTTTGAAAACTAAACTTATTAATAAAACAAACATTTTAATCTATTGTGTCGATTTGCCTGGTATAAAATAAAGAAAATTGTTTAAATTTTACTATCCGGTATACGGCCGGATACTGAATTACTATCCTGTATCCGATATCCGGTAAATCGTCACAAAGTCACAATAGGTCAAAAATGTTTGTTTTATTAATTAGTTTAGTTTTCAAAATTAACAATTGGCAAATTGTGGTGAATTAATACCAATATTTCCGCATTTTTTAGTAAGAGGCGACTCCACTTAGCTTCATAAACTAGACCAGCTTCTAAAAAAACCCTTACGCTCTAAATGCTACTGTCAGGTGCTGAAAAATAAATTCTACCAAATCAAACTAATCGCATTAAGAAATATGATAAAGGGCTGAATATTCGGTAGCCGGATTTCCGGCGCTCCAGCCTCGTAGCTTGCTGAATATTCGGTATCCGGTATCCAGCCAAACCACTATCCGTTTCATCTCTACTATTTAAACGATAACTTAAGTTGGCAAAATTAAAATGTTAATATGATTTTATATTATTTAACTGGTTAAAACTAAATAATTTCTACAAGTTTTTGGTGTCATGTACTTACAATGGTAATAAAACGAGTATTGCTTTCTGATTTCAAAATAGACAAATGCCTAAGTTACTCAGTAAAATGATATCTACTAGTATACAATATACAGTAAAATAATGTATTCAAATATTGATATGAATTGAACACCTATCATAAAATAACTTTTTACATCTTAGATTAACTCTTATAATTATATATTGTCTCAAATTCTATTACTAATTTATATTAAATTATATAAATGCATGTAAATGGCAAAATGATTATAATATGTGCGTTTGTCTAACATTTAGTAGCTGATACAATTACTGAAAACACGCAGTGAAAACGGGTAGGTATATAAACTAAAAAATATCTTAGTATTTTGACTAATGCGAGCTATTAACGTTTCTTTGGTAATAGGTTATTATATTAATAAGTAACATCACTTATTTGTATAATGATCATACATTTCTCGTAGAAGTGTTGTAATGGTAACCACTATTTAAAGTATTATACCTAAATTAGACTAGGAATATTAATTTATTTACATTTTTTATTCAGTCGTAAAAAATAATATTTCAAAAAGTGTCTTTATCGCAACTATTTAAGAATAACTGACCGCATTTCACTACTAATAAGTGACAGACACTGTGTATTACAAAAAACATTTGTTTTAAACTGATTAAAAACTGTACTCGAATTTTAGTATGGCAACAAAATCCTTAATGTCAACAATATAACGTCATCGGCAACGCTGTTCTAGTTCAACGTCTGTGTTGTCAGATTACAAAAACTGAAAACCGTAAAACCGATTAGATCCGGCTATTGCGATGCGGTCGGCGATGTCGCGGGTGTCGGGGTAGCGACCAGCGTCACGTGGGGCGGCGCACGAAGCGCGGCATGGACGCCCGCAGGCCCCTCCTGCCGACTACTAAAGGGGGCATCCTCTCATCTTCTTCTTCGTCGTATTCTGCACCTTCCGAACTGTCTTCTTCACTCCACACTGGCTTGACCATTTGATATGAGGCAGAGAAACCTTTGAAAACAAGGGAATCGTCTGTACGGAATCTGATGAGCAGAGCTTCTGATGTTGATACTATTTCAGGCGGCATCTGGAGCAAAAAAATGGGTTTTCCAAAATTATTTTAGATAAATATAAATAAAAAAATATCGGTAATGTTTCTGCCATTTTTAAGAAAACTTCAAACCGGCGTACGCATATTGTTATAGTCACCATAGAAAGTTCCTAATTTATCTAGCATATAAGTTGCACTTTTTTTTTTTTTTTGGATTCTGAAGACATCACGTAGGTATTTAATTCTTTCACTCTAAGCGCACCTGTGTTTCTATAGTGGCCCTGTGCGGTCAAGGGCCACGATAGTTCTTTTTTTCGGAATTCGGAATTTTTCCTAACCCTAGCAGGCTTCTGCCCTAATGCCCTTCAGTTTTGCCGACATCGTTGAAACACAACGCGCTGTCTACTCAGTACCCACCCCTAGCCAAATAGATAATCTGCAATCGTTAACGCTAGTAGAAACCTTCAAAAGCACGGGAATGAGGTCATCTCAACACTCAGTCACGTGGTTAGATCAAAATAATCGAGGGCGTGGTCAACTCGAGGCATTCGACGCAAGCGAAACGGTTGTAACTTGGCTAGGGGGTTGGTTTTCACCACTCCGCTCTTTTAAAAGCCTGGTTTGATTACCTTAGTCCCACAGAAGGTACCATAATTCCCTCCACTGCCATCCAAACCTCCAAACACCTGAACGTAGTCGTAATGACAGTTGGCTTCAGGTTCCAGCTCGAAGGTTAAGAAGGTTAGCTTCACGAAGTGGTTCCTGGGAGCCTCGATGTTCCAGTCGCAGTTGGCGCGAGATTCGTACGCGTTGTCGCCGTAACGAGCGTGAGAGTACAGGTGTTGGACGGCGTCCGTTGCTGCTAAGTAGCCGCCACAAGCTGGAAAAAGTTGAGTGAAGCTAGTTATTATAAGAGCGACATACTTTTCTTAAGTCTTTTCTGGAATAATGCGGGGCTCCTTTTGCTTTACCTAGAAATACGTAAAGAAATGTGGTACCTAATCGCCTCTTTTAGGTGGGAAATCATCCAATGACATCTCCCGCCCTTGGGCGGTGTGGGAAGGCGTGTCAGTAGAGTTTTTTTTTTTTATCTGTTATAAACTAGTACTTGACTGCGATCCCGCTTGATGGTAAGCAGTGATGCAATCGTTGATGGTGAGGCGCACTAGTTTATTAAGAGCCTATTCACTCTAGCCTTGAAGACACCCAAATTATAATCAGACGGAAAGACCGCAGCAGGCAAACTGTTCCAGTCCTTCGAAGTTCGCGGTATAAATGACGAGGCGAAACGCTTAGTCCGGACCGTAGATGTTTCAACAACGTAAGGGTGGATACTCGCCCAAGTGAAGTGAAGTGAAAGTGAAGTGTGACTCCAACTAGGTGCTTTTGATGGCATGTCTCTGTAGTGACCAGATCTTAGAATTGATCACTTCATGATATCGCCAATAAAAACTGGCCAGTATCCCAGTATTCACGTAAAATCAAACAAGCCAAATATCGTTGAAGTTTTATAGTCGTTCGATCGAAGTCCTATCCAACCAAAAGCGGTATTCACGTGTTACTTAATTGGGATTGGATGGAACGACAACTCAACTGGCTCGAAAGTAAACGATCTATCAACGACTTGTTTCCAATTACATTAATAAGTATTCTACCAGGTTAATGAAATACAGATACTTTTTTTTTAAAATGGACTCTCCGACCAAACCGGTGGAAAAATCGGTGTCGTTCAAACTCGATTGATAGATGTGAATACGGAAATGGTCTAAACGACTAAATCGCTACGATATCGTTACGTTTTTGATTACGTGAATCAGGCTACTGAGCGTTTAAACGTTCACATTTGATAATAATGTCAATCCTCAGGATTTCAATGATAATAAAAGGTCGAAAGAAAGTAGGCCAAACGAAAATTTAAATATCATCAAACTTTAACTTTTAAAACGATCTGGCCAATTTTATTAAGCCATATCATGAAGTGGTCAATGTCTAAGATCCATGTCCATGATATCTCCATTACTATAATAAAGTTCAGCATATGACGGTTATTGGCTATCTATAAAACCCAACTCACCAGTAGAATGGTTAGCCAGGAAGCCGCTCCTCTGGACGGAGCCATCAGACTTGAAGACCACGTACATCTGGTTCTGCGACGCGACGATGGGATGCGGTAGTCTATTGCCGCAGAACAAGCCCAAGGTCTTCTCGTCTGCTGATGCTCCATCGTAAATTGTCACGTAGTCATATGCACATTCCTGAGGAAGATGATCAGAGATGTAAAAAAGGTTTGCTAAAATGTCTTATACAGCATAATTACAGAGTAGAACAATAAAACATGGAGATGCAACGTATTTTTTTACGTCGGAAATTATCCAATGACAGCTCCTGCTCTTGGGCGGAGCGCGATACCAGATTTTTACTAACTAAAACCCACTTCCATGTTCCTTCTTTTCCTTCTTCCCAGGTTCCCTTTCCGATGACCTATGGCCCCAGAAGAGTTCGGCCCTGCCGGGCCTCTACGTTTTGCTGACATATCTCTTTAAGGCGCACGTGGCTTTAAGGAAACGTACTGTCGACGACTAGGTTTTGACCCGGACGGCCGGACTGGGAGCTAGTGCTCGTCGTCCGCACGCCCACGTGTGCGTGGTTTGAAAATCGAGATCGGGGTCACAGCGGCTGGTGCGGTCGCGATGGTAAAAATTAGGGATCGTAAACGTAGGTGTCTATACTATAATGTATTGGGTACTGTCCCTTTACTCTAATTGAAGAAAAAACCTGAAGTCCTTGAATCTGTGTCTTTTTATGCTTCTAGTATCTATCACAGTCAAGCCTGAGAGCCTGAACCAGTCTAGTTAGAAGAAAAATGTGTACTTACAGGATGTGGCTCCAATTCAAACTTCTGGAAGATCAGTTTGATTCGATGTCCGGGAGTTGTAGAGAATTGCCATACGCAGTCCTTGCGCGGAGGGTATGTGGCGGGATAGTTTGGACTGTGGAAAAATTATATTAAATTCTTAAATATTTATTTAGAAGTAGTATTTATTTGGAGAGCTGTCTGAATCAAACTTGTTTCAGATCTCAAAATTTTTGAGGGTATGTAGTATATGAACACTCCAGAATTGCTCAGGTTGCAAAGGTATGCAAGATATAGTGCCTTGTGGCTAAGCGACTTCGTGCTTGCAGTTTTTTGCAGTCATACGTGTTGGGCTGCAGCACTCGCACTCGTAGCGAGCATGTACCTGAATATAGTGCCGTGCGGCTGTGTGACGTCGTGCTTGCAACCGGCCTTCTTGCAGTCGTACGTGTTGGGGTGCAGTGTGAAGTCGCTGTAGCACACGCACTCGAAGCAAGCATGTAGTTACCTGAATATAGTGCCGTGTGGCTGCGTGACGTCGTGCTTGCAACCGCCCTCCTTGCAGTCGTGCGTGTTGGGGTGCAGCGTGAAGCCGCTGTAGCACGCGCACTCGTAGCCTCCCAGCGTGTTGCGGCACTCGTGTTGGCAGCCGCCATTGTTCTCGGCACACTCGTCCACGTCTATGTAGTATGCTGCCGCGAAGCCGGAGCGGTGGACTGAGCCATCAGATGTGAACTACACAAAAGTAAGAAGAAGTTTGGAGGTTTAAAATTAAACGCTTTGGGACTAAGCTCCAAACTACTAATATCGCAGGTATAACCATAGGTGTAAAGGTCTTCTTCTTCTCGAATCAATGGTTTTCTTTCCTTCAACATTTTTGAGCCCAGTAGGTTTCCTAGCGGCGTTAGTGGCGTTTTCAGGTTCTCCAGAGTGAAGACGTAGGGACATTTTGGGCATTGTAATAAGTGGGCCATTGTCTGGTCATGAGCACAGCACACTGGCTGTCGGAGGGATCTATAAATACTCCATTTTGCCAGGTTGTGTTTGCAACGGACTACCTGGGTACGCAGTCTATCAATCACTTTCCATAAAGACCACTGCGGATCGCATCCGAGTGCAGTAAAGATCCAATTTTAACAAGAATTTTAACATTCAGCATAATAGGAGTATAACAGAGCTTAACTAATGAATGGTGAACAGACCTGAACCCTCAACACTGATCCATCCGAAGTCACAGGCGGTGGTAAAGCATTCCCGCAGAACACGCCGTGTCTCCTCAACACGTCAGCTCCCAGCTTTGAGTGCACCGTCACGCTGTCGTACTCGCATTCCTGGAAGTACATGAACTTTCCGTGGTGACTATAAGCAGTACCTTTGCTTTGCTGGTGGAAGACTGATTAGCTAAAGATTCTGTGCATATAAAATGACGGCTGGCAAGCCACAAGAGATAAATTGAAAAAGAAAGGAGAAAATATGACTGAAGAAGAAGGGAGAGAGAGAGAGAGATTTGTAGATTTGATCCAAATCAAGAACAGTGGGTTTTAGTTGGGAAGATGAGGACTTAATAATTGAAGAATGTCTTAGTTTTATGGAAAATATAGTGCGTTTCTAAATCAGATGGACCTAACCGCTACTTTTAATAGGAAAATAGGTTTGTTGGGGGTTTCTTACCTGCTGATACATATTGTTTCCTTCCAAGTCGAAGAATGTGAAGTTGAGCGTGATCCTGTGCTGAGGCGGGGCTACTATCTCCCACAGGCAGTTCTTGGACGGCGGGTACAGGTCAGGGAATGACGGCGATGTGATGGTACCGTTTGGCGCGTATAGAGAGCCTCCGCAAGCATCTAGATATAGAAGAATCCTTGAAGACATTTTTTTTAACGATCATTCTAGACATTTTATTTTTATTTATAGTCTATTACTCAAAATTAGCTGAAAAATGTGCCGTGTTATGTTTACTCCTATATAATTATGAAACTGATTTGTTTTACCAGCATTTTGGAAATCTAAGAACTTACTACGTATAAGTCTTGATTACTTCACATAGATTGTAAAATCTTAACGTTCGATTGTTCAACAGTACTAATACTCTTCGGATCCAATGTCCCAAAGATCGAGATCTGCTTAGCAAGAAATAACCCTAGGTGCGAGTAGAGTCTTGATAAACTAATGCGCCTCAACGATTGCATCACTGCTTTCCATCATGTGGGTTCACAGTCAAGCACTAGTTTAATATCAATTAAAAAAACCGATCCGTTCCGTACAAACTTACCTATGAAAAGAGTTCAATTCCCGAATTAAGTTACGAAGATTTTTCCGAATCAAATAAGTTTGTTTTTTTTTAACCACAAATTTACAGTTTCCAGATTTTTACCTATACTTGTGCTATGAGACCTTACTTCAAGCCAGGTTTCTAGGTCAACAGGAAGTACCCTATGAATTTTGATTCCTTTGAGAGTGTCAAAATGCAAGAAGTTTGATTTTTTCAGAGCTTCAAGAGACTGCAGACCTAAATTATGTGGTAATTTCAATTCGATACCTCTACGCGTTCTCGAGATAAAGAGTCTTGACAGACAGACAGACGGACACCAAAGTGATCCTATAAGGGTTTCCTTTTTTCCTTTTGAGGTACAAAAATCTAAAAAGAAAAAGGTCTACTTACTCTCACACTTCTTCCCATCCGAATGCAGCTCGTACCCAATATCGCAGGCACACTCATACCCGCCCAGAGTGTTAACACAAGAGTGGCTGCACCCATGCTCAATGGAAGCACACTCGTCGAATTCCTTCATGAAGGTCGCGGAGAAACCAGCCTTCTGCACCGTGCTGTCTGATTCAAAGATCACGAGCAACTTGTTGGAGGTAGACCTAGAATTATTGCAGGTGTTGAACTGTTTGGATTTTATAGAAGCAGATTTATTGTTGCAACTGCTCTTTTGTGTTTGTTTTGGAATTACTATCCTGTCGTATTATCGGCAATTGTCGATTTTTTTAAGTTTTAGGATTAATATTATACTTAGATAAGATTACTTTTCAATACAATTACTCAAAACTTTGCCCCCTACCGCTTTTAGTACAGTTACAGTTTTTACAGTTTTTAATTCGCTCTTGCCACAATTTATTGCATGTATTGTGGGGCGTTAAGCGACCCTTACGAGTCGTGCGACAGCCCCCGGTTATTGATAGCTACGTAAGTGTATTGAAAAACGTGGTTTGATACACGTGGGTAATCCCTGCGGAACTCTACTGTATAACACCCAATGAAAAACTGTTTTCCACAATTATCAAAATATACTATTTTAATGGTTCTACTCCTGCGATGTAAAAGATAGATAAAATAAAATTACGTCTGGAAGTCCTTACTATTTTCTAACAATAAAAACTATTCTATAACACACGTGCGCTTACCTGATATCAGGAGGTATCTTATGACCGCAGAACATGCCAATGAGAGGGCTGTCTACCGAGTCTCCGTCCCTAACCTTGACCTTATCGTAGGAACAAGTGTCATGGTTCTCCACCTCAAACGAATGGAAACGAAGAGCTACTTGATAATCCTGGAAGAACAAAAATACTTAATGCTAATAATAATAATATTTTGCAAATTTCACACAACGCCATCTGGTCCCAAATTAATCAGAGCTTCTGCTATGAGTACTAGACAACTGACAACATACTTATATATTTCTTAATACATACATGTTATATGTAGATACATTACATCCAGACACAATAAATAATCGTGCTAATTACACAAACATTTGTTTTGGGTGGGAATCGAATCCACGACCTCCAGCAGAATTTTTATGACGAGAATAAGGTGCATTCTTACGAAACGGAATATTGTCACAGACAAATGAGATAAATATATCTAATTTTATTCACCTGAGGTACTGAAAGTCGCCAGATGCAAAGCTTGTTGGGTTGATAGTCATCAGGATAATTCGGTGACTCCAAATGTCCAGTACTGTCCACTTCTATGTCTCCACCACATACAGCTGGAAAAATGAAACACTAAGTACACAAGCTGGACCGATGACCGACGAGGGTCCCGGAAATTTGATAGATGCGAGATGCACAGGACCGGTCGTTGTGGTGACACTTGGGGAAGGCCCTTGTCCAACAGTGAATGTCGAAAAGATGATACTTAAATGAAGACGTTCTTCGTAAACTTACCTTCATAAAACGCTCTGAATCCTTTATGAGGTTTGGGCCTCGGTCCAGGCTGGTACACCACCGTCAGTCTTGAGCCAGTAGACCTCATCATGGGTCCTTTTCCTGAGCCGCAAATTCTGCCAAGGACGGGAGCGTCCGGCATGTAGCCGTCCCTCACTTCAACCCATTCTGATCGACAGTCTTCGGACTTGTGGATGTCGATTTCTGTAAGAAGATATCTTGAATTTTGACAAAATAACTGGTATTGAAGAAATATACAAACTTAAAATATGTAGGCACTGTTGATTTATCAAGTAGTCGTTGTTCAAGCAGGCAGATAAAGTTAGAACTAATTAGACCAACGCACACGTGTCACACGCCTGATTTGTACGTAGAACGACGTATCGTGACGTGGACAAGTGTAGCTCTACAAGTCTAGTTCCCATAAAATGTATGGAGACCGACGCACCCAGATCGACGTGTGTGGTACACGTGTGAGCAGTGTAGTTCTACCTTGAACTCGCATGTTATAAAGTACGTACAATGGAGTTCAATAGCGCAGTGTTCTACGGATAACGTGTAAGAATTTTTATATTTTTTTTTCGGTTACTTTATTTAGTTTTATTACTTATAGTTTTATATTACCCTTGTTTTCTTTCGCAAGAAACTTTAGTGAAGTCTGGCGAGAGGACTTAATTGTTCTGGAGAGTTTTACTTGCTAGTTATAAAGTTATTCCGTTTCGTCCGGATATTATCTGCAGCAGTTGTAAATGCCTTGAATTTAACTGGACATGCATGGATTTATCGAAATCTGCATCAATAATTGGTTCCGTAGGGATACACGACAACGGACTGTGACGTCGCACCGATAATTTGCGACGTGTCAAAAACTGTGAAACAACTCTAACAATGAAAATTCTGTCATTTCAATAATATACGAGTAAGTACAACAGAAGCAATGTTGTATTTCTTCATCATCATCATCATCAGCCTTTTTAATGTTCCCACTGCTGGGACTCAGGCCTCCTCTCTAGGAGTAATCGTAATCCACCACGCGGGCCCAGTGCGGGTTGGTGAATGTCACATGTCTTCGAATTTTTGGTTCTAGGGCATACCGGTTTCCTCACGATGTTTTCCTTCACCGTTTTGAGAGCAGTGGTAATGAAATAAATTACACAAAGTAATGCGCCTGGCTGGGTTTGAACCCGCAACCTACAACTCGTAAGTCTGTGCCATTACCACTCGGCCACCACTGCTCTCGTATTTCTTATATGTAACATAATAGACGTAAAATAATTAAGAATGATTTTAATATAATAAAATCTATTATATTATGATGACATTATCCCAAGAGAGATACTCCTGAGATAAAAGTATTCTACGTGCTATTCCAAGACATGGTCTACCCATGTGCCAAGTTTCATCGATTTCTGTTCAGTCGTTCGACCGTGAAAAAGTACCTAACAAACACACATACAAACTTTTGCGTTTATAATATTAGTGTGATAGAGTTATTTATTGGGTAAGTGGTTTTTATGTAACTATAATTTGCTGTTATATGTAAAAATAAAAGTTAATTTACTGTGAAATCTTATGCGAACTACTTTCAAAGTTCAAGCGATTTATGAACAGAATATGAAAATTGAATTTCTTGATGCGATCCACTTTATGACCTAAACTGTAAAAAGGATTTAGCTATACAGGGTGTATAACTCCGGTCCGGAGCGAGGAGGAGTGGCAGGCGGTCGCCTCCTTCTGCGAAGCAGTAATGCTCGCAAAGGAGGAGGCCGACCGCATCAGGCAACGGCGCTATCGCCGCCGCCGCCGGGATTCCGATCCCGATTTCCGGCCACCGTAGGCGCGGGCTCGCGGACAGTGAGCAATGGGTAGCTCGCTATCCGACTATCCGGTAACTGTCCGAACCGAGCCCAAGTCGTCGACGGCGCGCACTGTTCCCGCGCGCCTCAACGAGTTGTCAGCATCAGCAGGGGCTCAGCTGGGTCAAAGCCTACTGGGGCCAGGGTTAGTTTCGAAAGAGTAGCTCAGGCCCCGGTATGAAGGCACGAAGGAACGGGGTGGGTTTTTAGTCAGTAAGAGTCTGATACTATCTCCCGCTCCGCCCAAGAGCGAGGGATGTTATTTTTCCATCAGAAAAAAAACCTCTTCATGGTAAAGCCTCTGATGCAAAATTTAAAACGCTTTTCGTTCTAAATTCGAAGCTGAAGCGTGTTCGGCAACTCTTTGCTAAAACAATAGTCAGCAAATTCGACTCACTGATTCAATTAAAACTGTATTCATGACCAATTTTGTATATATCTTGAGAATTAATAGCGTTTAGGAGTACAACTGCAATCGTAAACTTCAGTGGTAGTGACCAATGGAAATTTACGATCTTCCATTTTAAACTGGCCAGCATACTCTGACCTCTCTGCCTCCTTAAGAGGGTCCTTCTCGAGCATGGTGTAAAAGGTTATTAGCTAGTTCATTTAACGCATTGTTTGATAAAGAGGCAGTACAAAAAAGAGATAACACCTGAACGCTCCGTTGACATTCGGTAATTCCATCATTCAGTCAATTATTTCAGAAAACTTGCTCCTGTGTGAGTTGTAGAAGATATGCACCATTTGTTAATGGAAAATGTTCAGTAGGTAGTTGAAGTTGAACAAGAACAATATAGGTACATTCCACCAAATATTAAATAAGCAGACTTCCGATGATGCGAGAAAGTTTTTCGACTATAAGGCCCTGACCTATTGATCTCGTTTGTTAGGTAATAATTATCATAGGGTACGATGGGACTGCGTCTTCCGGTACGTGGTCGCCATTCCAGAACTTTTCGTCCTCATCGACCATCTGTTCTGCGAGCAATGTGCCATGCCCATTGCCACTTAAGTTTGGCGATTCTTTGATTTCTTTGGTCGCGGGAATCCGATGAATGCGAGACGTACAGGACCGGTCATTATGGCGACACTTGGGGGAGGCCTGTCTCCAACAGTGGATGTCTATCTGCTGAAATGATGGTGATGACGATGGAACCGACATACGCTGTGCGATATAAAAGTCCTTACATTTTTGAAGAAAAAACAAATAATTTTACTCCAGGAAATACGTGATTTTTAAATAACTAAGTTTTTGGAAATGAAATAAAATTCAGAATCTTGATTAAAGGCAAGACAAGGCTTCTATAGTTGAAGTTATAGTAGAAATATCTAGAGAAAGCTGTGTAATAACGTCAAAATCACGTAAGGGCGGTTGTCTGGAACTAACTCTCACTCTCACTGCTGCTCGGGAAGGACACTCTTAATTAGTTAACTTTATTCAGGTATTTAAAGAAGGCTGTGAAGCATGGAGATCATTTTACATTGGAATCGTTGTGTTGAACAGGATTCCCTTACTGGCCACTAAACGCTACGAACTGAAGTGGAAACTGATTGCTTCCGATGGCCTTATTCTGTTGTCGAGTTATTTGACTTTAGATTTGTTTTGTGGCAAAACGATATTCATATTTTAGAGTTATACTCCTCAATTTTTTTTTTTGTCTCTGTATACATAAATTAATTGATGACTGAAAAAATCGAAGCATAGCATAGCATAGTCGGCCTTATAATGTTCCCACTGTTGGGACTCAGGCCTCCTCTCTAGGAGGAAAGAATTACAAAATAAGAAAAAGTTCGTGGCCAAAAGACAAAAATGGAAATACTAAAGTTATCTTGAACGATGTATTTTTTTTTATTATTGATAGGTTTGCGTTTGCCCACTACCTATCTCACCTGCCCCCCTAGGCAAGTTACAACCGTTTCGCTGGCGTCGAACGCTTCGAGTTGGCCGCGTCGCCGAATCTTTTGTTCTCACCACGTGACTGAGCGTTGAGATGACGTCATTCCGGTACATTTGAAGCTTTCTGCAAGCGTTGACGATTGCAGATTTGCAACATGGCTAGAACATCTGATAGTAAGCGGTGATGTGATTTTCGATGGAGCACGCTTGCCCAGAAGTATCCAATTCACTCTTGACTTAAAGATCTCTAGGTAGTAGGTATTAGGAAATACAGACTTTGGAAAGAATTCCATATTTCCATTCCAGTTTGTAGAAAAGCTAAATATTTCTAAATGAATATAACGCACACGTAATAATTTTTTTCGATATTACTTTGCATATGAATACGACAAGTAAACATATTCGATCTTTCAACTTGATTTTATCGATATAAAAAAACTTCAAAGTTATTCTATATAATGGGTGCGTTTGGATTTATATTACAGTCGATTGAGTTCCTACACAGAGCTCTTTTTTACGCGTGTGTACTGTTACACGTTTGATGTCGTCATGTTTTGCGAACCCACGAATATTAAGAGTCGCAGGATATTGGGCCCGACTCTAGTTGACTTTGTGTGTACCGAAATATAACCGTCATATAACATTTTTTTTTTGAAGATTCATTTATTTTCACGCGTTAAGCTTTGAGTCTTTTGAACTTTTCTTATAAATGGTTTATTAAATATTTTCAATTTAGTAAAAGTATTTTTTTTTTCATTGCCAAAACATCAATTACTTTATTGAAAAAATACAGTCTGAGAGAATCGTGAGGGTCTTTGGATCAAATCTAAATAAATATTTTCATCTGAAATAGTTTTATTTTTGGCTTTGTAAGTATAATTAGAAAGTGACTAGACTACGTAACCTTTTTTCCCCCTTATCTATCATCATCATCATTTCAGCCGCCGGACGTTCACTGTTGGACATAGGCCTCCCACAAGTGTCGCCACAACGAACGGTCCTATGCGTCTCGCATCCACTGCATTCCCGCGACTTTCACCAGGTCATAGGTGCTCCTTGTGAGAAGCCTTCCAACTCAGCATTTTCCGGTGCGCGGCCGCCATTCTACAACCTTTCGGCCTCATCTATATTTATACATATATTAATTAAAAGGAGAAACTGACTGACTGACATATACACACAACCGAAACTACAATTGCCGGCACGAATCTTGAGCGCTGGCTTCAAGTTGCGCAGAAGTCAAATATTCGGTCTCTTTAGTGGTGCGAAGTGAGATGCGGGGGCGGGGAGTGTCAGTGATTGGCTCGCCGCGCCATCGCGTCATAGACGTCACTCTTGATTCATTCCCTGCGTTGCTGCAAGTATCTAACAACGAAGACGATTGGCTCGCCAATGTATAGAATGCGCAAAGCGATCCCCATTCTGATGCCGAGCGCTCAAGATTCGAGCCGGTACCTGTATGTATCATATCATATCACGTCACAAACATAGTAGGGGCCTCTATCTACCTACTACGTATTTATATAGCAAAGTGCACACATGAAATGCTTGTACAGTTAACAACCATACCTACACGGTCAGCAGCCACATCTTCATTCCGACTATTTGGTGAGCAATTAACCGATGAACTAGCGTTGATTGATTGCTCGCTTCATCAACCAGAAAGGTCCAAATGAAAATTGACAGAGAGTTACTTAGGGTGCCGAAAATGCCAGTATAAGGCTGTAATTGCGTCTGTTTCACGGGTTTGCTTGAAACTTAAGGAAGTATTTACCTTTATGATGAATTGTTTTTGTACATCCAAGCGCCACTCCTCCCAAAGCAAGGGGCCCGTAGCGTTTGAGACTGACTACGAAGCTAATCTGGCAATACGTACTATGACGTAACAAGGCCATCACATTATCGTTGTGGAAAAGAGTCAGAACTATTTGTCCCGTTGTGCCTCTATCTCTTTTTCAAATTAATTTAATGTCATATTTATTTATTTATTTATTTATTTATTCTTCATGCAACACAAAGTACATAGGCGGACTTAATGCCTTAGGCATTCTCTACCAGTCAACCTAGGGTGGTGAAGAGACAATATGGTAGGCGCACAAAAAGAAAATTTTGGTATTGAAACAAGAGTAAAAATTATACATAATTATAGATAAAATACACATACATATATATTTAATATAATATATATACTACATATATATATTTATATAAAGTAAGGACAGTAGGTATACTGCCTGTAACAAGGTAACTAAGTGTTCCTCACCATCAACGATAACATCACCGCTTATTATCAGGTGGGATCGCAGTCAAGCACTAGTTTATATCAATTAAAAAAAAACTGGGCAAGTGCGAGTCGGATTCGCGAATTGAGGGTTCCGTGCTAACTACAATTCCCGAATGGAGTCTCGAAGATTTTTCCGAATTGCAATTTTTTTTTTGTGACATAGGTAACAACCAAACAAATTTACTGTTTTCAGATTGTTCCCTATATCTGTGCTATAAGACCATGCTTTGGGCCAAATTTCAGGATTCTCGGTCAACGGGAAGTACCGTATGATTTTCGATCTTTGAGGGTATCAAATTATACGTTTTTTACGACATAAACAGTCTTATCTTTTTTATTCGTTAACTTAGAAGTTTGATTTTTTCACAGCTTGAAAGGACCACAGACCTAAGTATATGGTTTTAATTTCAACTCGATACCTCCACGCGTTTTTGAGATAAAGGGTCTTGACAGACAAAGAGACAGACAGACCGATAGACGGATGGACACCAAAGTGCTCCTATAAGGGTTCCGTTTTTTCCTTTTGAGGTATGGAACCCTAAAAAAGGTTTAAAAAATTAAAACTCCATTGTGCGTACAGTTACCATATCAGCTATAAAGTTTGGCGGTTTCCCCACAAGTGACTTTCTAGAAGCTAGTATTGTATAAGCGAAAGTTTGTGTACGTATGTTATTCCTTCAAGCTCGAAACAGCTGAACAGATTTGGACATAATTTGTCACACGCGTATATCATGTCCCGGAATAGAGCATAGGATACGTTTTTCTTCTGCAAGTACGTTCCTTTAGAATAGATTTACTTTCTCGCGGGCAAATCCGGTTCTACCAGCTAGTATTAAAATAAATCTGTTCAATTCCCAATACGGTTTTGTGATTCTATGGCCCAACATACCTACGCGCCCGGTTCTAACCCGGAGCCCGCTCCGTCCAATTCGAGGCACAATAAATCTCAAGTCTCGCCTTTGTTTTGCTGTATTTGTCACTTCTCCGCACCTAATGGATGATGCTTTTGGTGAGTCTGCCTTGGCCAGATACCTTTATATTAAAATTGAAGGGTTAGAGTTCCGTTAAGTTTGTATTGATGATTATTTGATAACTTTTCTCGTATGATACGTTTTGTTACGTTAGAGTTTCGTGCCTCAGTGGCCAAAAAAAGAATTCTTATTAGGATCACTTTCCGTTCCATTTCCGTTGTCCGTTTGTCAAGATACTTTTTCTAAGATACGCGTGGAGGTATCAAGCTGAAATTAATACCAAATACTCAGGTCTGCTACCCCCTAGAGCAGTGAAAAAATCAACCTCTAAGCCAACGCAATCTAAAGAAAAGGCCTTTTATGCTCTGTTTATGGTGTTAGCATCAAAATATGCTAACACGGGAATCAAAACCTAGAGAACTTTCTGTTAACCTAGAATCATGAAATTTGGCAAGCAGCAATGCCATGTAGTACAACAAAAAAACAGTAAAACACAAATTTGTGCATTAAAAAATAATTACTTTTTTACGAAAAAATGCGAAAAAAACTTCAAGATTCGATTCGGGAATCGAACTATTTAAATTATAATATAATATCATTATATATTCCACAACTATCACACAACGCCGTCTAGTCCCAAGCTGAGCAGAGCTTGTGTGATGGGTACTAGACAACTGATAAACATATTTATATATTTTTAAATACATACATATTATAGATAAATTACACCCAGACACAGAACAAATGATCATGCTCATCACATAAACATTTGTCTGGGGTGGGAATCGAACCCACGACCTCCGGCATAGCAGTCAGGGCCACTAACCACTAGACCAACAGGTCAGTCGAAGTGGTGCATAACAATGCTGTACCAATTTATATACATTTGTACGGAACCCTCAGAGCGTGTTTCCGACTCGCACTTGCCCAGTTTTTTATACTTCCTCTTGCTCGGATCTTGGTTGCTAATTTTATTTGGACCTTCATCTGACCTTATTTTTGCAAATATATAAGATTGGTTACATTTCTAGTACAACCATAAGGGTCTGAATAAATCTGAATCTCCGCGATCCAACTAGTGAGTTATAAAGTAGGCGAGGGTTGGACCATGTTGGACATTTTTGGGCTTCTTTGAATCTTGTATGTACTTGTTTGTTGGAAATGGATAGTCGTTTTATCTAATACTAGCTTTTGCCCGCGACTTCGTCCGCGTAGGTACATCTAATATAGCCTATGTCACTCAGGAATAAAGCAGCTTTCTATCGGTGAAAAAATTTTAGCAATCGGACCAGTACTTCCAGAGATTACCTACTACAAACAAAAAAACAAACTTTACCTCTTTATTATATTACTTACTAGCTTTTGCCCGCGGCTTCGTCTGCGTAGCATTAGGTACTTAAGGAATCGGGATAAAAGGTAGCCTATGTTCTTTTCAATGTCAAAGGCTATATGCATGCCAAATTTCATCCAAATCCGTTCAGCCGTTTTTGCGTGATTAAGTAACAAACATCCAAATATCCAAACTTTCACATTTATAATATTAGTTAGGATAATAAACTCCACCACAAACATTAACGATATCAAATATGAAATTAAACAGTAGTCCGTGGTTTAATTCAATTAGAGTTCACAGAATTTATATTATTGGTCACGAATTTATTGCATTTGCAACTGTGTTTGGAATTGTCTGAATGCAAAATATTCAATCAATGAGGAAGCAATGTTGAGCTAATTAATTTGAAATTATGTGAATACACCGATGAACATTTTTGTAGAGTTGAATGTATTTTGAACCAATGTAACAGCATAGTTCAAAATTTTGGCATCATTGGCATTATGCATTGCGTTACTATGGTTTTGAAACTATCAGAAGTAGGTTTATTTCAGGTTATTTCATAACTTAGTTAGGAGACTAGTGCTTAGCCACATGATTGTAGAATATACTTAGTACAGCACGCTTAGCCAAGTTGTTATTCTACAATCGTTAACGCTGTAGAAAAGTGATGAAACGTACGGGAATGACGTCATCTCAACGTAAAGTCGCGTGGTCGGAACAAACGAATAGAAAATTCGTAGCCAAGTTCAAATCGTTCAAAATGATAGAATGAATTTCTACAACGTTTAACGCTACATCCTTTGATAAACAAACGCTACATTGTAGAACGAGCGGCCGACGCAGGTGCGTCAACATGGCTACCTACTTATCGTTTTCTATTTCAATTGCTGACACCGAAGCGTTACCGATTGGAGAACGGAATTCGACACGATACGGTTGTAACTTAGCTAGGGGGGCTTATTTTGTTATTACCTCTACTAATCTTTATATCTTCTATATATACACCCTTAAATGAGAGAGAGAATACGTCAGCTGAGCGAGTCCAATGACCTGTAGGTAGTTTGTACGCGACGCTGACTACTACCTACGGGTCATTGGGCTCGCTCAGCTGACATATTCTTAAAGAAATTAATTTCGTACATGCGTAAATTAATACGAGTTTTGAAAAAAAAGGTACTTTATTTTTTAATTTTATCTTTACAAATCGATAGTGTTTCATGTACCGGTTCGACCCTCCAAGGGATTAAAACGATCAAAATTTAGCGGTGCATATGTATATAAAAATGAATAATTTTTTTTTCAAAATCGGTTCACAATTGACCGAGATATCGGTGAACATACAAAAAAAAACATATACATTCAGCCGAACATAGAACCTCCTCCTTTTCGAAGTCGGTTAAAAAAAAAATTACTTTATAAACTTTGCATCTTCAAAACTCATTGATCAGACACTCGCCCACTCTATTCAGATCGATATAATTCTATATGACATAGCTAAGGCCAACAAAGTTTTCTGTGAAAACCCTTTCAACTTCGGACAGCAATACTAAAGGGTCCTGAAGATGATATATTTACTAGTGTGTTAGTAGTTGTTACCGAGTAGTATCTATCCATCCGATTTCTAAAGACCCAGCTCTATATCATCCAGTGTGTTTTATCCACCATGACTTGCAATGCTGAGATGTGGCGCTTACTTAGGAAAAAGTGTGAGTGTATTACTCGGATATCTATGGTGTTACTTCTTCACGCTCTTACGGCTTTTTACAGGGGTATTTGTAAAACACTCAGGACTCACAAAGGACTGTATTACTAACATCTTAACAAACAACTGTTGTTCTATGACTTTTATAAAACATGACTCATTTACCAAAAACAAACCTTCAGGATTTCGTTGTTCTGTCTAATACATTTTGACTCTGTATTTTGCTAAAGCGTCATACTTATGTGTGTATGACGAGACGCAAGCGCATCAAGCATCCCTGCCGCCCAATCCCCACTCTCCTCCGCTATTGTACTATCGCTTGGTCCGCATTGACTTCTTAATATTTAGAATGTTCAATTTAAATATTTTTATTTTTGTATGAAAATCTGAAGAACTAAAATATGATAAATTTTTAAAAGTCATAGATCAAAAGTTGTTGTTTATTATGTTAGTAGGTAATATAGTCCTGAGAGGTTGCCAGTGTTTTACAAATAACACTGGATTTTTTTTTTTTTTTTATATAAACCAGTGCTTGACTGCCATCCCACGTGATGGTAAGCACTGACAGATGCAATCGTTGATGGTGAGGCGCACTAGTTTATTAAGAGCCTATTCACTCTAGCCTTGAAGACACCTAAATTAAAATCGGATGGAAAGACCGCAGCTGGCGCAATTGTTCCAGTCCTTTTTTGTACGTGGTATAAACGACGAGACGAAACGCTTAGTCGTAACATTACGTAAGGGTAGATATTCACTGTACGACGGGTTGTCCGATGGTAGAAAGGAGATGGCGGAATCAAGTCATGCTATTCCCGCGTACACTCTTATATTTGATGAGATTATGCATCCTGCATAATACCGAAAGGCTGGCTACCCTACGCCTATGTATAAGGCTTTATAGATTGGACTTAATCAAATATGGATCACCAATTAGCCTCTTGTTCTGAAGTAGCAGTTCCTAGCAGCTACCTTAACTTTGGACTCAATGGCTAAACGGAATTCTATGAAACTTGGTACATGGTTTGACCATGTCTTGGTACGTAGAATAGGTACTTTTTATTCCGAGAGTAGGTATGTTCCCTTGGGATAATCTTTCACTATCACGCGGGCGAAGCCACAGGCCGCAGCTAGAGTAGATAGATAAAAATGTCGGGATTTTTCGCAACAAATCCGAGCTATCCTCATGTCTGTCTTATTTGTGTACTCTATTTCTTGTTTGCTAATATTTTCTGTTTGACAATTGATCCCTTTAACTTTTACTATTGTGTTAGTATTTCTAAATGTATTTGAACAAGAGAAATATTTGGTAACATAGATTTATTACTGCCTGAAAATATTTAGAATTTCAGGGCACTACTTTTTTTTATATATTTTTGTTTTGTTTTTGTGTATGAACACTGGGCATTGGATTTCGTAATCTATCTAAATAAAAGGAGTGTGACTGACATATAAACGTACAGCCGAAACTACCAGGACTAGGAGCGCCTCTGTCGAGATATATATAGTCTACCCCGGTCACCAGGGAGACTGGAAACGTCGAGAGATGTCGTGCGGTGTTCCGCAGGGGTCGGTACTAAGGCCACCCTTGTGGAACATCGGGTAAAACTACGTGCTACGCGGCGACTTCCCTGACGGGGTCAGCGTGGTTTGCTACGCAGACGACACGCTGGTTCTAGCGCAGGGAGAGTCGTACCGGGCGGCGGCCGCTTTAGCGACACGCGGGGTTGCGATAGTTGTTGGTAGGATTCAGGAGTTGAGACTCGAGGTGGCGCTGCACAAATCCGAGGCTATGGGTTTTCACGGCCCTCGGAACGCGCCGCCATCGAGTTCCTAATTAACGGTAGGAGAAGTTCACATCGGTGTCGGGTCGACGATGAAGTACAGTAAGGCCGCAAAAGTCCATAGGAACGCTAATGATTACATTGCTACGAACCGAGCGAGCGCGATATTTCCGTGCGTATGTGTGCGCATGTATGAGTATCCACATTCCACAGATAACACACACTAAGGAACTGTCGTCGCACTGAGCTATATGGTAGCATTGATAAAATTCGTGCAAATTCGTCATGTGCTGGTAGCCGTGTGAACTAAGTGTTGGATTCGCAAATCACGTAACCCGAGTTCAAATCATGGTCGGTCCGTTGCAGTTATTTCTTACTTTGAAAATTCCCAATCTATATTGATTTACTTAATTGTTTTTTTATATTTCTATGAAAAATACTATTGCATTTTTTGCACTAAATAGTTGCAAATTACGAATGTGATCTATTAACCACAAGAAGAATCACATTCGTAATTTGCAATTATTTAGTTGTTACATCTTTTCGATGTTATAAGGTGGAAATAAAACGGTAAGTCCCCTCTTTGAGGCGTGGCTGGAAAGACCTCACGGCGTCCTTACCTTCCGCATGACGCAGGTACTCACCGGACATGGTTCGTTCGGGAGATTCCTGCACTCGATTCATGCGGAAGTGACGCCCGGGTGTCGCCACTGTGCGGAACGCCCGGAGGACACGGTGGAGCACACAGTCGAGGTGTGCCCTGCTTGGGCGGAGCATCGCCGTGCCCTCGTGGGGGCGATCGGCGGCGGAGACCTCTCGCGCCGGGCCCTGGTTGAGGCCATGGTCCGGAGCGAGGAGGAGTGGCAGGCGGTCGCCGACTTCTGCGAAGCAGTAATGCTCGCAAAGGAGGAGGCCGAACGCATCAGGCAACGGCGTTATCGCCGCCGCCGTCGCCGGGATTCTGATCCCGATTTCCGGCCAACGTAGACGCGGGCTTGCGGACAGTGAGCAATGGGTAGCTCGCTGTCCGGCCGTCCGGTAACTGTCCGGACCAAGCCCAAGTCGTCGACGGCGCGCGCTGTTCCCGCGCGCCTCAAGGAGTTGTCAGCAACAGCAGGGACCCAGCCGGGTCGAAGCCTACTGGGGCCAGGGTTATCCGAAAGGGCGCTCGAGCCCCGGTATGAAGGCTAGAAGGAACGGGGTGGGTCTTTTAGTCAGTAAGAGTCTGACACTATCTCCCGCTCCGCCCAAGGGCGGGGGATGTCAATGCATGATTTTTTCCCACCATAAAAAAAAAAAAAAAGGTGGAAATAAAAAGACGTGTTTAATAAAAATGTTTATTCTTTATATTTACAAATTAAACATTTATGAGAATTGTGACGTCGAATTGTTACCTAGACAAAAAGTTATCTTGTAACCGTTATCTATGTTACGCCTAAGATTGTTTGTTGGAAGTATACCCACTTAGACCATTCATAATATGAATAACGTAACAATGAACGGATATTCAAATTTTAATAAAATAAAATATAGGTAATTGTTTATATCCAGTTATTTATTGAAAAGTGATATATGATTTGGACTTTGTAAACATTTTATTTTTGTGTAACGTCACAATGAATGTATTGAGGTCATAGCTTAATTGTTCATTTTCTTGACGAAAAGAAGATTGAAACCAAACCTCAATTTCTGTTAAAAGAACTTTAGTTCTCACAAGATAATCGTCAATTAGATGAGAAAAATAAATTGAACTATAGTATTATGTTAAAACAGTGCGGGTAGAAGAATAAAAAACGAAATAGACTCATGATTATTGTCAACAAAATTGATAGCGAGTTCACTGCATTCTTAAGATGAGGCGATGGCACAAGTTAAAAGATATAGCTGTTTTAAACGAAAGTAAACACAATATAATACAGTGTTTGTTAACGAATAATCACAGATATGTTAAAATAAAATGGTAGGCCCTTTAGTTTAGTTAACATTAAATATTTAGTGCGAAACGTAATCGTTCTTGTTTGTGCCTCTCTGTCAAGTACGGCTTTTTAGCAGGTTTTCTGTGATGCACGCCTTCAGCGTGAAGTGCACGGCGAACAGTATCCATCGAGGTGTCATATAATTCCGCAAAATGTCTCGTTGGTGCGAAACCATTCGTTTCGTATACGTCCACCATATGTCGTCGCTGCGCCTCGCTAATAAGCTTCGATCTCCCACTTCTCTTTCGACTAGCAAGGCTACCTTCTTCCTCATATCTTTTTAGCCAAAGATTTACAGTATTTTTCTAAAATAAAAAAAAATATATATATTAGGCAGCTATACCTACTTCACTTCATTTTCATTATATAAAATGTTAATAATCATAATTATTGAATATAATTTTAAAATAAAACTGCATTTATTAATCCAATAACCAATCCAATAAACCCAACGATTTACGTATTTCTCTTTTAAACCTCATAAAGATACGATCAATGGATTCATAAATGGCATACTTTTTAATTAGAAGATTAATTTGTAATAAAGTTACAATTCATTAATAGCTATTATACTCACATTCAGTCCGGTTTCTTCAGATATTTGTGTTTTATTAAGACCACTTTTATGCAGCCCAATGATAGTCGCCCTCACTTCAATACTAATATTAGCCTGCATTTTGCGAATATTACAATACTGTCAACCTCACGTCACTAACCAACAACTACAACCAAACGACAGTTCATTTCGGTTAAGTTAAAACTCGTGTCTACCTCGCAGAAATCTAATTCTTTATTTAGTTTTTTTTGTGATCTACCTTTCTAACTCTAAGAAATGTGTGAACAAGTTAAAGAATAATTTAATATATGTAATGCAAATACATAACTTCCAATCGGGTAAGAACTTACAAAAAGTCAATAATTGCGTGGGATTTGAACTTGCGGCACGCTGATTTGCGCTTCAATCTGTGTGCCTATACCACTGGGCCATCTTGACTTATGATAAGTTGATGAAATTGTGAATTTCAATCATTTGTTGGCGAAACTTGAAAATAAAAGGTCGTAAGTCAAACTAAACGTCAAACGAATATGTTTTAAGAATTCTTATGGACTTTTGCAAGTGATAGTACCTAGGACTCGTCCTCGACAGCCGGTGGAATTTCGGGGAGCATTTCTGACGTCTGGCTCCCAAACTCAACCGGACTGGGGCTGCGCTCAAGCGGCTCCTGCCCAACCTTGGGGGTCCAGATGCCTCCTGCCGGATGCTCTACGCAGGGAACGTTCGGTCCATGGCCCTCTACGGGGCGCCGGTGTGGGCGCCGTCGCTGCAAAAGCGACCGGCGGCCATGCTGAACGCCTGCCAGAGGGTCATGGCAATACGAATGGTGCGGGGATACCACACGATTTCCTTCTGGCTGGCCTACTACCGTGGAATCTGGAGGCAACAGTCCTTGCACACATGCACGATTTGCGCGTGGAGATGCAACGCCGGGGTGAAAGTCCACTGCCGCAACAGGTCACGGCATGGCGGACAGAGCTCCGGCGGGATCTCATGGTGAAATGGAATCCACGACTATCGTAACCCAGTGCTAGGCACGCCACAATTATGGCGGTAAGCCCCTCTTTGAGGCGTGGCTGGAAATACCTCACGGCGTCCTTACCTTCCGCATGATGCAGGTCCTCACCGGACATGGCACGTTTGGGAGGTACCTATTCCGGATTAAAGCGGAAGTGACGCCCGGGTGTCGCCATTGTGCGGAATGCCCGGAGGACACGGTGGATCCTGTTTGGGCGGAGCATCGCCGTGCTTTCGTGGGGGCGATCGGCGGCGGAGACCTCTCGCGCCGGCCCTTGGTTGAGGCCATGGTCGAAGGGTCGAAGCCTACTGGCGCCAGGGTTATCCGAAAGGGAACTCGAGCCCCAGTATGAAGGCTAGAAGGAGGTGGAAGGGGTGAGTCTTTTAGTCAGTAAGAGTCTGACACTATCTCCCGCTCCGCCCAAGAGCGGGGGTTGTCATTGGATGATTTTTCCCACCATAAAAAAAAAGGACTAAGACACTATGAGACGGTGTTCCAAAATTAATCCCCTAAAGGGATGAAACGGGGCTCCAAAGTTTGTATGGAAGTTGAAGCTAGTTGGTTATAAAAAAATGTTATCAAACCCAACCCCGCTGTGGCTACCTTGAGAAGAGGTGGACCTTGAGAAGAGAGGGACCTTGAGAGGACCTTGAGAAGAGGTGGCGTGGTGACTTAAGCTAGAACTACAAGAGACGACGCACACGTGACACGCCTGATTTGTACGTAGAACGACGTCGCGTGGCGTTGCGTGGCGTATGTCAAGTGTAGCTTTACAAGTCTAGTATCCATATAAAATGTATGGAGACCGACGCGCCCAGATCAGCATAGTAGTGTAGTTCTACCTTTAGCCGCCTACCGCAAGGGATGGTTAATCGATCGAGAAAAGAACATTTGGAAGAATTTGGTGCTTTTCAAGGGCCTCCCGCTTTTGCCCAGCTGTGGGAAGTATAGGTTAAAAAATATTGTTTGCTTGATTGAACCAACCAAGCTACCTATTGATTTAACTACGGTAATATAATTACTTTACGGAGATTACTTTTTATACCGATAAAATTGTGGTTCCTCTGTGGAAATGACCGAAATAACAGGAAAAGGGTAGTCCTTAATATTTAAAGGACATTTCCTTTGAATAATCACATTGAAAGAAAGAGAAGAAAATGATTCCTAAGTAATTATGGTGGGGATTTTTCCGAGTGAAATTCTTACTAGAAATTCATACTTTCTTTCAAGTGAATTATTCGTAAATTGTTTTTAGGTGATATTGTAATGTAAATTGGTATGTTTTAGGGTAGTTTGGTATCTCAAGTGGAGCTGAAAATGTTATTTTAATATTGACTACTTCAGCGAGGCTTGCCGAGAAGGCTGACTGGATACATTTATCTACTACCAAATAGGCATTGCGAAAAAATAACTTAAAGTGGCTGTGAAAACAAATTACTTTACTAAACTTGACATAGGCTAACTGCAAAAATCGTTCAAAGCCAGAAAAAAATATAATTATGGCGAATGAATGCGATGACCTAGTAAGGGTTGCGAGAATCCGATGGATGCGAGACGCACAGGACCGTTAATTGTAGCGACACTTGGGGGAGGCCTATGTCCAACAGTGGACGTCTTTCGGCTGAAATGATGATGAATGAATAAACATATCAGGGGCAGTTATGAGCTCGAGCCCCGGTATGAAGGCTAGAAGGAACGGGGTGGGTCTTTTAGTCAGTAATAGTCTGACGCTATCTCCCGCTCCGTCCAAGAGCGGGTGTTGTCATTGGATGATTTTTTCCCACCATAAAAAAGGGGCAGTTATGAATATATCAGGGAAGTAGCTTAAAAATTGCGCCAATCACCGAAAAACTTACAGAAAACCGCCTCAAATCGTATGGTCATGTTAGGAAGAGAAGCGAGGGCCAGGTCGTAAAAATCGCACTAAACCTGCCAGGACAAAAGAAATGTAAAAGTCATCCACCACTGACCTGGTGGTCTAGTATCGGAGAGACTAGGATAGAATATTCTGGCGTTGTTTTCTGATGAGACTCGACCCCAAACAGTGAGAATAGGACAGGAAAAAAAAGAAGAAAAAACTGGCCAAGTGGGAGTTGGACTCGCGCACGAAGAACCCTTACCCTTCGTAAGGTCCTTAGGAAAATTCTGCTAAAAAAATCGTGTTTGTTGTATATGAGCTCCCCTTAAATATTTATTTCACATTGTTTTTAGTAGGTATTTGTTGTTATAGCGGCAACAGAAATACATAATAAATGTGAAAATTTCAACTGTCTAGCTGTCGTGGTTCTTGAGATACAGCCTGGTGACAGACCGACGGATTGATAACGAATTCTTAGTAATAGGGTCCCGTTTTTACCCTTTGGACACGGAACCCTAAAAATTGATAAATGATGTCTTTATTGCGGTTTACTAATGATTAGCATAAAATATATTGTCATAATTTACATTAGCATAACAAAATTCAGCATAACGATCATTACGCATAACATTTTTAGGCATAAAACTTTTGCCATAATGATTGTTGCCATAAATACTGCTAGCATAATAATAATGAAGCATAATTTTATGAAGCATAATGTTATAAACGCATAATGATATAAACACATAATGATATAAACACATAATGTTCTTTGGAATAAAACTTATAAAACCTAATCAATAAGTCCAAACGGTAAGTTGTAGACACCTTATTGATTACTTATATATTATTGGGCGTCCATGATGGATTTCAGACTCCTGCAACAAAAAAACCTAACCTAACATAACCCAGTAACCGACAATACGTTCGCCTATAGATTAATTTAAAATTATTGGCTACATTGTCCCAGTAATGACTTTTTATATTTATGGCTCAATATTATTAGACGAATAAATATTATGCCTTTAAAATTTATGCAACTCCAATTTAAGCCAAAACATATTAGACTAAATAATAGTTATGCTAAACTATGCATTATGCCAAAGTATTATTATGCAACAGTATTATTATGGTAAAAATAGTTATGCGAAAACGTTATGCCAAACAATGTTATGCTTAAAAATTTAAAGCCAACCAAAATATTACCCTTTATTGCTACAATATTGGTAATAATTTATGATATAAGTTAGGTAATACGAAGATAGGTGATTCTCATGCACAAGAGTGCTAGCTATAGTCTCCTATCGATGGACAAAGAGAAAAAAGATTGGTGATTCTGGCATACTCAGCACATTGTATTCGATATTTCAGTCGTGCGAATATTAAGCATAATATTTAAGGCGTTTTAGTTTCATAACCAAATACAGGCAGGTGCATTATCAAACTCTATCATACAGTATTGTTGGTTCAAGCTTGGTAGGTAGTATGGGACATGTGTAAGTATATAAAAAAGTAACTATACTATACAGAAATACAAAGAATCCAGTCCCCGGTGTCCAGCGTGCCGCCGCAAAGATTTATAGTCACAAGTGACGGGGCGTAGGCCACTTAAAATAAAAGCTGGTAATAAATTCATTAATTCACCAGAATCCATTTATATTCGTAACGGACAAACGAAATGGTAAATTTATTTGCATGTATTGGACCGTGTTCTATACAAAGCCGACACGTCCACACACACCCAAGTCCCAACACGTCTATACACACCCACCTAACCACATACACGCGTATACAGTGACCATGATTGTGTGTGTAAAGGATCCTATTTCACGGTACTTGATAAAGGACGCTTAAAAGATCTTTAAAGGAATATTTTTATCTATAACGTTAATTTGGTATTTAGGATCAAATACCCGTGTCAAATCCCTTAAATTTTTGGACGAGAGCAACGAAAAAGGTGAATTTTTGTCGTCGCTATCTGTACGTAATGTGTTTTTCTTTTGAAGCTTGGAAGGAACTTAATAAAAATGTTTATTAAGAAGATAAAAAAAAATGAAATAAAGCTTGAAAATGTTTTACTCAGCGTTGTGACGGCAATCGATACAATGTTATTGCTATAATGAACCACAAGTTAGTTAGTATATTTATATTTGTTTTTATCTTAATTAGATGGAGGGTGCTTGCCTATCATCATCATTATATCAGCCGAAAGGCGTCCACTGTTGGACATAGGCCTTCCCCAAGCATCGCCACAACGACTGGTCCTGTACGTCACTGACCAGGTCATCGGTCCACCTTTTTATTTTTTTTTATGGTGGGAAAAAATCATGCATTGACATCCCCTGCCCTTGGGTGGAGCGGGAGATAGTGTCAGACTCTTACTGACTAAAAGACCCACCCCGTTCCTTCTAGCCTTCATACCGGGGCTCGAGCGCCCTTTCGGATAACCCTGGCCCCAGTAGGTTTCGACCCGGCTGGGTCCCTGCTGTTGCTGACAACTCCTTGAGGCGCGCGGGAACAGTGCGCGCCGTCGACGCCTTGGGCTTGGTCCGGATAGTTACCGGACGGCCGGACAGCGAGCTACCCATTGCTCACCGTCCGCAAGCCCGCGCCTACGGTGGCCGGAAATCGGGATCAGAATCCCGGCGGTGGCGGCGGCGGTGATAACGCCGTTGCCTGATGCGTTCGGCCTCCTCCTTTGCGAGCATTACTGCTTCGCAGAAGTCGGCGACCGCCTGCCACTCCTCCTCGCTCCGGACCATGGCCTCAACCAAGGCCCGGCGCGAGAGGTCTCCGCCGCCGATCGCCCCCACGAGGGCACGGCGATGCTCCGCCCAAGCAGGGCACACCTCGACTGTGTGCTCCACCGTGTCCACCAGGCATTCCGCACAGTGGCGACACCCGGGCGTCACTTCCGCACGAATCCGGTGCAGGAAACTCCCGAACGAACCATGTCCGGTAAGGACCTGCGTCATGCGGAAGGTAAGGACGCCGTGAGGTCTTTCCAGCCACGCCTCAAAGAGGGGACTTACCGCCACGATTGTGGCGTGCCCAATCGGTCCACCTTGGTGGAGGCCTTCGAACGCTGCGTCTTCCGGTACGTGGTCACCACTCCAGAACCTTTCGTCCCCATCGAGCATTTGTTCTGCATGCAATGTGCCTTGCCCACTGCCACTTAAGTTTGGCGATTCTTCGAGCTATGTCGGTAACCTTGGTTCTCCTGCGGATATCTTCATATCTGATGTGATCACGCAAGGAAGCTTGCCTAACTGATTTTTTTTCCAAGAATAAATCTAGAAGACTTCGAATCTTAGATATTTTTATTTTTAAGAAGAAATTATCAAACAAATTTATAACCTAGGGGTGTTTAAGTCAAGAGTGAATAGGTTACTTCTCATCGTTACTTCAAGCGACACGCGTGACAAGCGTGTTCCAACGTCGGCCACATCATCACTTACCATCAGATGAGATAGTGGTCAAACGCGAGCCCATCCATAATAAAAAATCCACCTATATTCCTTCAGATGATCTTTGCTTTCCATGGCCATAGTAACTCTTTTGAACAATCACGCAGTCAAGTCTTCGATACATTAGAAATTATTTGCCTCTTTTACAAAAGTAACTTCATACATAAATCGAAGTCTCCAAATGACAAATAACATAAAGAGTAAAAAAAATCGCCATAATTCGTAATTAAGGTGTCCAGATAAGTTTCATAAGCTAATTAATTTTAATTAGACCAATTACTAAGCCCAAATTTTAAGAAATTACTGTCAAGTCGAAAGAAATATACTTTCTTTGGGTAGTCATTCTTCATTAAGTTGAAAAATTGCTTACAAAAGGTGAATTCTGGTTCTTTGAAAGTAGTCTTGAGGATTGTATTGTGTGAAATAATTATTTCGTAAAGAAAGATACGGTATTCCACGTGCTTATGAGCGGAGCGGAAGCGACAGCGGGAACAATCGTTAGAAACATACAATTGCCGAAACGGATCTTGAGCGCTCGGCGTCAGAGTGGTGATCGCTTTGCGCCTTCCATATATTGGCGAGCCAATCGTCTTCGTTGTTAGATACATGCAGCAACGCAGGGAACGAATCAGGAGTGACGTCTATGACGCGATGGAACATACAATTGCCGAAACGGATCTCGAGCGCTCGGCGTCAGAGTGGGGATCGCTTTGCGCATTCCATAAATTGGCGAGCCAATCGTCTTCGTTGTTAGATACATGCAGCAACGCAGGGAACGAATCAGGAGTGACGTCTATGACACGATGGCGTGGCGAGCCAATGACTGACACTCCTCGCCCCCGCGTCTCACTTCGCACCACTAAAGAGACCGAATATTTGACTTCTGCGCAACTTGAAGCCAGCGCTCAAGATCCGTGACGGAAATTGTAGTTTTACGTTTAGCTATACAGGGTGTAAAGGACAGTCCTCCACAAACTTTAAGGGCTTGGTTGCGCAACCGGACGGACACCGGTGAGTAAACTCTCTATGGAACTGTATACACTGTATTAATGTATGTGTGTGTGTTTATGTCATGTTACTTTTGGTGTACAATAAAGTTTATTCTATTTTACATTTTGTTGGTGGCGGTGACAAGTTGCGCCGCCGGAACTTTATCCAAAAGGGAACTCGAGCCCCGGTATGAAGGCTAGAAGGAACAGGGTGGGTCGTTTAGTCAGCAAGAGTCTGACACTATCTTGTCATTGGATGATTTTTTCCACCATAAAAAAAAAAATGGTGACCCGCTGAACTATATAGCTCTTAGACAGTGCAATCTACTATTCGCTCCGCTTTTAACCTAATCAAACCCTTAGCCTCTACAAATCTGTCTACTCAGTCTCCCACAAAAATATAACTTCCTTTGACAAGAGCTTACTACCAATATAAACTGGATTATAACCGCTTGTCCAAACAGCCATTTGTCTGCTAGACAAAGCTTAACGAGATCCGGCTGTCAAAGTATTCCTACCTACTAGTTATAGGTATGACAATCGGGGATTACTACTGGGGAGACATTTTATTGATGTACAATAAGGAGATGAAAATACGAGATGGTAATATCTAGGTCAAATTATCAGCATGCATAATCAGCGTTTTTTGTTCCCCACTGCTGTAATTTAGGCCTCCTCTCTTGGAGAGGGAATGGGCCGTAATCCACTGAGGGCCAAGTGCGGATTGGTGGATGTCACATGTAATATTTAAAAAAAATTGAAAAGAAAACTAACTAAATAGTACAAATTTTGGGTTTTGCTGATTACCCGACTTTCATACATATTACCAAATAATATAAATAATAATAATAATAATAACTGTTTGTTCCCTGTTCCCGATACCGGTGGGATACTGTTTTTTATATTTTTAAATGTTTTTTTTTAATTTTTTTTTTTTTAAGGAACCTTTAAAAATATATTATAACATGTACATAAAATAAGAATAAAGGAATAATAATAATAAATAAATAATAAAAATTTAAAAATTAAATTCTTATTCTGCCAGCGTGAACGTAGAAAATGTTATAGTTCATAAGCTATATATAACATTTGACATATTGCTTAGTGATAAAGTAGCCTACTGGTAAAAAATAAAATAAAAATAAAATTGGTTCAATAGTTTTTGAGTTTATTCATTTTAAACAAAGATAAATATCTTTTCTCTTTGAAATATTAGTACAGAAGTCTAAATAACTAAACTAACTGTACTGTATTTACACTTAAAACAACAACTCAACAACTAACTAAAATATGGCATCGAAAAATTTCTCCGCATCGCTCTCAACTAGAAGTCTTTTGGCACACTAAAAGACTATCACGTTTTATGGCAATACTAATCTCTGGCCGAGGTAAAGATTATTAAAATTTGAATCGGATCTTGGAATTTCAATATATACGTCACCGGATATAATTGCGAACACCGGAGGACAGCAATAAATCTTAAGTGCCTACCCTTTATGCTTTGAATCGATTGATTTAAATCTAATAAATCTCATCCACAAAACCTGTAAAACCTGTGCTTGATGCGCTTGCGTCGCGTCATACAAACCTAAGTAGCTATAGCAAAATACAGAGTTGAAATGTGTTAAATGGAACAACGAAATCTTGAAGGTTTGTTTTTGGTAAATGAATTATGTTTTTTAAAAAGTAATAGAACAAAAGTTGTTGTATAAGATGTTAGTAATACAGTACTGCAAGGTTGTTAGTGTTTTTTTAAATAACCCTGTATATTTTTAAATACATAGATGAGATAAATTACACTCAGACACAGAACCAATCGTGCTCATCACACAAACATTTGTCTTGGGTGTCGATCGAATCGAACCAATGACCTCCTACATAGCAGTAAGAGCCACTAATCACTGGACTAACAGGCAAAGCCGAATTATACGATGACATAATTATGTACAGGTTTACACGAAGTTTTATTTATTGTCGTTTAGTAAGAGCTTTGAAGAAGACTAGAGAAACTATTTTTTTAAATTGATATAAACTAGTGCTTGACTGCGCTCACCTGATGGTAATTAGTGATGCAATCGTTGATGGTGAGCAGGGGCCCAGCCGGGTCGAAGCCTACTGGGGCCAGGGGTTATTCGAAAGGAAAGCTCGGTCCCGGTGCGAAAGGCAGAAAGGAAAAGGAGTGGGTTTTTAGTCAGTAAAAGTCTGACACCATCGGGCTCCGCCCAAGAGCGGTCATTAGATGATTATCCCACCACGAAAAAAAAATCGTTGATGGTGAGGCGCACTAGTTTATTAAGAGCCCATTCACTTTAGCCTTGAAGACACCAAATTATAATCGGATCGGAAGACCGCAGCAGGCAGCAGTAGACTAGATATGAATGATTGTGTAAAAACTCCATATTTTAAAAAAGGAACGTTGTATTTAAGGTTTTTGCAAGGATCGAGCTTGCGACTTCTGTGACTGGTTCGAGTTAGTGGATACGATAACAAGTCAAACGGAAATTATGGACAGAATGCAATGGTCCATCGATCCAGTGACACGCTAAGCTGTTATGCCTGGCCTTGAATATTTTTGGGTCTCAAGTTTATGTTGTATTTAGGTTAGGTTTTATAGAGTCTTCAAAAATCATGGTATTTTTGTTTATGTATGAAAAGTGTGGCGTATACTATGGTAATTGATCTGATAGTTTCTAAAATGAGTATATTGTATTTTCGTAAGCATCTCCATCTGAGACTCGCGATAGTCTGATGGAAGGGGGAAGCACAGTATAAGACGATGTGGCGATGCTTGAAGGAGGCTTATTTATTTATTTCATGCAACACAAAAGTACACAGGCGGACTTAGGGTTATGAAGAGAAATAACGGTAGGTGCATAAAAAAAAGAAATGATTATTAATAAAATAAGGGTTCAAATATATAATATTATACTATAATTTGTGCTTATGTCCAACAGTAGGTGTTTTATGGCTGCAATTATAATGACGAAGCAGGAGTCAGGCTACGCTTAGACGCTGTATATGTTTTCCCTAATACCAGGTTTATTTAAAGTCATATTATGTCTAAATAAAAGGCAAAGTCCTGACTCACTCCAGTGTGTTCTCTCATCAACGCTGTAACCCTAGGACCTAGAACGCTGAAATTTTCTTGAGGTTTCTTTTATGATGTACTCGTAATGTCGTAGCTAGGACCACCATAGACCATGACTTTTAAAGTAAGATTGTTTTAATCTTGTTTCAGTGTGGGTAAGAGACAGAGCTATACAGGTTGTCTAGCGCTATCTCTTACCAATGTAGGTTTCTGTCTTAAGTACAAACTTTGGACCTCAACTTTTTAGGAGGTGAATTTTGTAAAATCCTTTCTTATTCTTTGCATATGTCGTGACTAGATTTTAGAAATTGACCACTTTATGATATGGCCAAGGAAAACTGGCCAGATCGTCTTAAACATTAAAGTTTATCCTCATCAAACTTTGGCTACTTTCTTAATATCTTAAATGTCATAGAAATCCTACATCCTTGATATGGCCAAACGAGGATTGACATATCATAATATGTTAACTTTTAAACAATCTGGCCAGTTTTAATTGGCCATATCACAAAGTGATCAATTCTAAGATCTAGTCACGACATATGCAAAGAATAAGAAAGGATTTTATAAAATCCACCTCCTAAAAGGTTGAAACAGAGGTCCAAAGTTTGTACTTATGACAGAAACCTACATTCTCGTGGGTAAGTCCTCTGTCAGCAGCCATATATTCAGTTTTAATTTACACACCATACATATACATACATTTATGTGCATGACTGGCCTGTTGGTGTAGTGGTTAGTGGCCCTGACTGCTATACCGGAGGTCGTGGGTTCGATTCCCACCCAGGACAAATGTTTGTGTGATGAGCATGATCATTTGTTCTGTGTCTGGGTGTAATTTATCTATAACTAGCTTTTGCCCGCGCGGCTTCGCTCCCGCTCTTTCCTACTTCACCCTACTATACCCTACTCTACCCTACTCTACCCTACTCTACCCTACTCTACCCTACTCTACCCTACTCTACCCTACTCTACCCTACTCTACCCTACTCTACCCTACTCTACCCTCTATATAAGTATGGTTATCAGTGGTCTAGTACTCATAACACAAGCTCTGCTTAGCTTGAGACTAGACGGCGTTGTGCGATAGTTGTGGAATATTATTATTATTTACACATATTACACATACATTTCATTTCATTCATTCAATATTTTTTTTTTGTATTATTTACACATGCATTTATTTGTTACCCGCGTGAAAGTTGTTTTCTCCATACAAACTTTGGACCTCCGTTTCTTTCCCTTAGGGGATGAATTTCGGAAAATCTTATTAGCGTATGTTTACACCGTATAGGGAACCTACCTGACAAAATTTTAAGTTTGTAGGTGTTTTAGTTTCTGAGATTTCGTGATTAATCGGTGAGTGATGTTCCGCTTTTATACATACATATATAGATTTTACTTTTAATTTAATTTTTTTGCACTTATCAAAATAGTTTCCACTATCATTAAGTTCTCATTACAAAAAAGACGGAAACCGTACATTTGCGAGCATTTATAAAAATTAACGATTCGCTTACAGCCGAGGGTTGTCTCAAGTGGGTTCTTCAACAAAATTGGGCTGCCAAGGCTCTTTGCAAACACTTGACAGTCTTCCTGAAAAGAGCTCCTTTATACGTATTGAGAAGTAGGCAGTGCTGTATGGATTTTTGGATACAATACCGAGACAATAGGAAGGTAGGTCTGGGTGTTTGAGTGATGTCTCAGATGTCTTCTTTATGAGACACTCGAACAGGGATGGCAAACCCATAATCAAAAACGTGACACTTAATGTATGAAAAAATAATAATAATATGGTCATGATGTATCGCCAAAGAATCTTGACTTTGTAATTTAATAGACAAACTTAGAAACTAAATGCTATTTACTCTTTTTGCAACCCGAAATTCTTGTAGCATAATGTTTAAAATTGTTTATTTACACTACAATTGCTATGAAATGGTGCGGGTGACAGCTGTCGGATTCATACAATTTAGCTACCTGTCCTTTTCTCTCACCTTAAAGATGCATATTTTCGTCCTTCTGTCATCTTAATGTAATTAGATAAAAATGAAAATTATTGTGATTACTTTTTTACCAATTCACTTATAGTCTTATATGTTGTACATCTTACACTGGCGGGCCCGAATTATTTTGACGCGTGTCACCACTGGCACACGTGCCATAGGTTTGCCATCTCTGCACTTGCGTTATTCCGGCTTCGTACGAATTTTGGATGAAGATGTTAGATACAATACGTATAGGTACTTATGGTTTGTATAATGAAAAATCGCAAATGTTTTGTCTGCTTTATTTCTCAAATTTCATTGCTTTTTAGTAAGTGTTAAAAAAAATGCTTCTTTTTATATACGGAATAAATAACTTCGTCCGATTATAATTTAAGCTTCAAGGCTAGATAAACTATTGCACCTCACCATCAACGATTGCATCACTGTTCAGCATCAGGTGGGATCGCAGTCAAGCACTAGTTTATAATCTATTAAAAAAATGTTTTCTTTTGCTAGCTTAAAAAAAATGTGAGTAGCAAGGATGACTGACCAATACTAGGTTTGATTCTAAAGGGAACTGTATAGAGTCCTCTATCGTATAAATCTGGAACGAAGCCAGTCTCGACCATTTAAGACTGCTAGTAAATTATATAATTGAAATAAATGCTTCGCATTGTCATTGAAAATGAAATTATTCTCGGAGTGCGGAAAATTGAGTCCGACAATGTAACAGTTCTAAGTTAATATGAATCCTGTCTTTGGCAGACTTTGGGTCTATATTAGTATTCCGTTCGTACTTATCTACTTCTTGGACGAATAAATTATAAGGGTTTGTATAATTTTAGATAATGTCATTGTTAGTTTGTGGTTTTACATTAGGTACTCAATTTATTCATAGGAACTGAATTTTATTGCGTGTAAGCTAAGTGAAGTGGTGGGATGATCTTCAGCGTAAACAGCCAGACAAGGAAGCTCCTCGACCTTTAGACTCCGAAGATATATGATCTTTTTTCAAGGGTGGAAGTTATCCAACGGCTTCTCCCGGTCTTGGGCGGGGCGAGAGGGCGTGTCAGATCTTTACTGACAAAAACCCACTCCTATGTTTCTTCGTTGCCTTGCATCCCAAGGTCCCGGGATTTCCTTTCGATCCTGCTGGGACCTGGAAAAATCATCCAATGACAACCCCCGCTCTTGGGCGGAGTGAGAGATAGTGTCAGACTCTTACTGACTAAAAAACCCATCCCGTTCCTTCAAGCCTTCGTACCGGGGCTCGAGCGCCCTTTCGGATAACCCTGGCCCCAGTAGGCTTCGACCCGGCTGGGCCTCTGCTGTTGCTGACAACTCCTTGAGGCGCGCGGGAACAGTGCGCGCCGTCGACGACTTGGGCTTGGCCCGGACAGTTACCGGACGGCCGGACAGCGAGCTACCCATTGCTCACTGTTCGCAAGCCCGCGCCTACGGTGAACATATGTGTATGTAAACCAAATGAAGTGGTAGCATGATCTTAAGCGAAAACAGCCAGACAAGGGAGCTTCCTCGACCTTTAAACCCCGGATGTACATGGCTAGCAGGCAAGGCCTTCTGTATTTAGTTGTGCATTTTCTGGAGCGTCGCAGTTTGATTCGATACCTTTTCCAGCAGTTGGCTCCTAATGAACCGTAGAAAGCTCTTCATCACGGTACACAATTTTATGTTGTGTTGAAGTTGAACTGTTGTGTTATCTGTTTATTGTGCAAACCTACCACAGTGATGTTTTTTTTAACCCAAAGGTTGACTGGTAGAGAATGCCTTGTTGCATTAAGTCCGCCTATGTACCACTACTGTATTTAAAGTTTAAATAAATAAATAAATAAACTGTAGGTTGTTGCTTAAATGGAATAGTAATAAAAGTGAAAAACTATTTTTAGGACTACACCTGATTTTAATGATATTTTGACGATGCAAAGTAATTGCCTAACTATGGGAACAGTATTTTTTCGAAGCTATTAACAAATTATTCGTCTATAGATCTTCTTGAACCAAGATTACCAACATAGCGCGAAGAATCACCAAACTTAAGTGGCAATGGGCAGGGCATATTGCTCGCAGAACAGATGGCCGTTGGAGCCGAAAGGTTCTAGAGTGGCGACCTGGAACACGCAGCATTGGAAGGCCTTCAACAAGGTGGACCTGGTTTTTTTTTTTTTTCTCGATGGGAAAAATCATCTTATGACTACCCCCGCTCTTGGGCGGAGCGGGAGATAGTGTCAGACTCTTACTGATTAAAAAACCCATCCCGTTCCTTCAAGCCTTCATACCGGGGCTCGAGCGCCCTTTCGGATAACCCTGGCCCCAGCAGGCTTCGACCCGGCTGGGTCCCTGCTGTTGCTGACAAAAGGTGGACCTGGTTAGGGTTGCGAGAATCTGATGGATGCGAGAAATATAAGATCGTTCATTGTAGCGATACTTGGGGGAGACCTAATGTCCAACAGTGGCTGTCTATTTGCTGAAATGATGATGCTGTTGATGAGATCTTCTATATAAATCAATATCTAAAGGAATCTAAGCGTATTTAGCTATGCAGACGAAGCAAACACATTTAAAAGTCAAAGGTGAGAATATGCAATTTCCACTTGGAAATAAATTCAATCAATTAGAATTTAGCGAAGTAGGTACGTCCCGACGGAGGTCGATTTGCTTAAGTTGATGAACACTTGACATTTAAAGCCGAAGAGACTGAATGTATTGCACAATGTATTTCCACTGTTTAACAGTATTTGATGTGAATGTCCTGGATGTAGGCATAGTAGATGGTGGCATTTTCGTCAGAAATTAATAACGTCTAAGAGACGTTCATTGTTTGTGCCATCTAAATAAAAGAATAACTTATTGCATAGTCGGTCTTATAATGTTCCCACTGTTGGGACTCAGACCTTCTCTCTAGGAGAGGGAATGGGCCGTAATCCACTGCGCGAGCCCAGTGCGGGTTGGTGGGTATCACATGTCTTCGAATTTTTCTAGGACCTACCGGTTACCCCACGCTATTTTTCTTCACCGTTTTGAGAGCAGTGATGAGGAAAAAATTACATAAAGTAATGCGCCAGGCTGAGTTTAAACCCGCGACCTACAACTCGTAAATCGGGGCCGTTACCACTCGTCAACCACTGCTCTCAATATAATAATTTATTGATAAGTCAGTATTGTAGAAATCTATACCTATATAGAGAATCATCTATTCGAAACGAGGTTTTATAATCAACTATCAACTTATCATTTAGACAAAAAAACATCTTCTGCTTTATGAGACAAAAAGGAAATTTTCTTTTTGTTCAAGTAAGTAATATACAATAGTACATTATGACATAAGTGTCTAATGTTAGTGATTACCGTCTCGGCGGTATTTAGGCCCGAGCCATGGCGAGGGTCATAAGAGAGCCGAGAACGGTTATCATTAATTACTCACATGTATCATACGACGTTTTTCAATACACCTGTAAGGAAAATAAATGTAACTTTTGTGGCGGTAAAAATCTGTTTTCATATGCGCGCCCATTTTTTTTTTCATCCTGGGCGACGACGCGCTTCCATTCTTATATGATAAATGTAATAAAATTATGGCGGGGGTTGAGGTTGAACAAAAAGGTTTTAACTACATTATAGCACTAGTGCGTTATGGTAATCAAAATGTCACAGTTTGGAAACAAGTGCCACTATATGCCTAAGTGCAGTGCAATAAGAGTCACTTTATGAGCAAGTGTATTGAAAAATGTATTTCTCTTTTAGCGCAATTGCAAAGGCTGGATATCTGCTAGTTTACTTAATTCCTAATCAAAATACAAATGTTCATACATTAATATAGTGAGAACTTATTCATTGTTAATTTATAAGGTTCCCAGTACTTTCTAGTCTGAAATACAGGTCCAACCTAGTTCAGGCAAAAATACAACTGTGTGCGTTATAATTGTTTTTATTATGTATTTTACTTTAAATGTGCCACTTGTATAAATAACCGATATTCTTTTTTTGTAAAATTAGTAAATTATTAATAGAATCTGTAGTCATTACCTGAATTAATAATTCCTAGACTAAATCTATGAAAAGTGTTGTATAAAGTTATAGGTGTCACTCCCTACTTGATACCTTCCTTCCTTTTTTTGAGGGTGGCTAATCATTAAATAACTTTTGAGCGAGAGTATTAGATTTTTTTACTGACAGAAACCCACCTGTGTTCTTTTGTAGAAACATATAAGACGCCACATAAAAACTAAAATTTCAAAGTTCACTATCGCGGTGTTAGAGTTCTTCGTGCTATTAAAACATATACAACAGCCCGAAATCAACGATCGGGCAGTTGCCCGGACCTGACCAAACACTCGCCTGGTCAGAGGATCTTCCCTGTCCAATGGAAGTTTAAGACTTTGCACTCCGTTCCGCATACTTTTAAACTTTCAGTTTGTGTTCCATAGCCCCGTTGACTCTTTTGAACAATCTTGCAATCCTGTGAGTGACACCTTACAGATCTCTTTGTTGAAAATATATTCAACGTATTATTATACAATGGATAACAATCAACTAGGACTCACCAGTAATATTCAGTAGGACTCTTTCACCATGCGTCGCCACGATCCTCCACTCACACCGGTCCGGGGTCGTTGGGGGTGTCTCACTACCCCACCCGGGGGAGTTGAACCACCCCGAGTTACCCAGCAACGTCCTTCCACATTCTGTTAACAACATTAAATCATCATTATTACGTATAAACACCGATATAATGAGGAAATTTAGAACGATCGTTGTACCTAAGAAGATTCGGACAGATTATATTTGGACACGGGGTCTGAATCGACACAATTTATTTTCAATATTTTTTCACTGACGATTGGGATCAATGAAAAATATTGGCATGATTTTCTTTGTTTGTCGTCAGAAATGAAACCTTAGGTTATAAATTAGAGGACAATACGAAGAATATAATACTTTTTGTCAGGCGTTACCTATTTTTCTTATATTATAATTAAGAAGACCACACCTGGCTGAATGCGCAAGCGAGAAACGCAGAACCGTGAAGTTTAACAATGGGAAACTTACAATAACAGACACGTATTTTTATTTAAGAAAAATAACGCTTGATAAAAAACAATAGCGATCTACTAAACTTATACAAGTGTAAATTCAGAAACTGTGTCCGAATCTTCAATAAATCAAATATAATATATAGCTTATTAAATCTAGCATAAAATAGTTTTGGTAACCCTATATATTGTTTTTATAACTTTTTTTCTGACTATATTAAACAGTGTGTCCGAATTGTTCATAAAAAATATTGAAATAAAAATGTTTCATACATTTTAATTTCAATATTTTTTCAGACACTGTCCAAATCGTCAGTAAATAATAATAATAATAATATTCCACAACTATCACACAGCGCCGTCTAGTCCCAAGCTAAGCAGAGCTTGTGTTATGGGTACTAGACAACTGATAAACATACTTATGTATTTTTAAATACATACATATTATAGATAAATTACACCCAGACACAGAACAAATGATCGCACTCATCACACAAACATTTGTCCTGGGTGGGAATCGAACCCACGACCTCCGGCATAGCAGTCAGGGTCACTAACCACTAGACCAACAGGCCTGTCACAAATCACAAATCTTTAAATGGTGAATGAATTTCCGTAATCAAATCATTCGTTAGTTTAATGGATGGTAAGGGATTTTGAAACAGAACGGCTATTAAAACAGCAGTTATGAGAATCAACGCAATTTGATTTTGAAAATATCAGTCAGCTTTATTCTTATTGATTTAAGATATGAAATTTTCTGCAGGCACAATTCAATTACTCACAGTTTGAATATAACGGAAACTCTTAATAATTTGATTGCAAGTGAAATTCTGAAAGGGTTTTTGAAAAGTCAGAATGTTTAATAGAAATGGTTTTTAAGACAGCGAGAATTATCTCAAGTCAAAGTGCAACTAAAAGGTGTACGATTGACTTTGTTTTAAATATTATCAATCGTGCAGATCGATCGAGATTCAAACTTGTTCATAGATCGTCCATTTACAATATCAAGAGACACGTCAATATATCGTTTCGTGAACTTAGGTCGACCAATCATACGCACCTCAACTATTTATTGTAGACTACACATAATCTAGGGTAACCCAACCATACGTGCTCCAGTCGGTAACGCACCCCCCTTGCAAAACTAAGACACGCATATAAAATTATATAAACTTTATAATACAAGTTTAATAGTTTACATCGCCGTCATACTTACTCAAACCAGATTGGCTTAATAAGCACCAAATTTTAAATGCGGGTGTTAGTTTTGCAAGTGTGGCACATTAGCAATTGGGGAATATATTTGGTGGTTTAGTTTAAACGACAAAAAGTGTACGTGGTACATGCACAAAAGCGAGCACAAAAGTCCCGTATCCATCAAAAATTTGAGAGACAGAGAAAGAAGGTGTCTTCAAAGCTAGAGTGAATAGGCTCTTATTAAATTAGTGCGCCTCACCATCAACGATTTGCATTACTACTTACCGTCAGGTGGGATCGCAATCAAGCACTAGTTTATATTAATAAAAAAGAACATAATAGAGGATGGGACTTGGTGTACAAATATGAATAGTCAATATAATAAATGAAACATTTAACGAAATAAATTATCTTACTTGCACATTTATACAGCAGATTAGTCTGTGCGATATCACTGGCACTCAGCCGCACTCGCTGTCCGATCTCCGGCCTCTTCTTCCCGTGGACCTCCAGCGGCAGTATGGTGTCCAGGTAGGTTCCCTTGCTGAAGGTGTTCCTGGCATAGTGCATTATTGAGTCGTAGTCATAGGTCTGTCCCAGGGAGTTCACTTCTTCTTCTGTTAATTTGTTGAAGTTGTATTCTTGACCTGTGAAAGAATGAAATATTGGATAAGGAATTTTAATCTGGGTTTAGGTACCACCGCGGTCATTTCTACCAGATTCTTAAAAAAAATTTGCGCTTGAATCCTGCGGATGAACTTGGCGATGGTAAGGCGGAAGTGTCTTTGATGGTACTTTACTCTTAGGATCTAGACAATAGACAGCTATATTGATCCCTATGAAAGAAATGGTTACAACTTTTCCCACTCTGGATGCAAGGAGTTGGAGTGTCAGTATTTTACGGAATAAAACTCACTCGAGTACTTTAGAAAAAATAAAATTGTGCCGTACTCAATCATATATAAAAATAAAACCTAAAATAATAATTATAAATCTGTGCGCCAAACTCAGCATAAGCTGCAATATTTAAAAACAATAAAAATAATGCAGTTCTGTTTTGCTTTGACAATCCCGCAACTCATCGACGTAAGAATCTGGGTGAAGGTGACACACCAGATGAAGAGAACATAAAGCACGTACAGAGGTACAAAGAGGCTACCTGTCGAGGAGGTAAACCAGTATAGTCTGTTTAAAAAGTCAAACGACATGGGTATTTATTAAAGTAAAATTAAATCTGATGTAGTCAACACTGATTTAATAATCAAGATTGATTAAGAGATTTTGATCATTGTGTACTAATAGAAGAACCTTTTAAAAGTATCGGATATATGTAAGTACTAGCTTTTGCCCGCGCGGCTTCGCTCCCGCTATTCCCTACTATACCCTACTCTACCCTACTCTACCCTACTCTACACTACTCTACACTACTCTACACTACTCTACCCTACTATACCCTACCAAACTACAAACATAAACCATCTATTAAATAGTCCGAACAAAGCCTAAACATTTGGTTTGGATAGGTGAGCCCGTTCTTGAGTTATAAAATTACAACGAAAAGTGGCATTGATTTTTATATATAGGGTGACTGGCAATTAGTGTACGGTACTTAACCTTTTGAATGTGTTACACAGTTCGACCTAAGCAATTGTCTTTCTATTGTGTCTCTAATTACGGCATTCGAAGAGTTAAACACGTGATTGTGCTCATGATAACAAACAATTTTTATTATGGGAGCAAAGCCGAAATCGCGAAAAAAATATCAGCTGTTCAGTAGGTACATTAGGCAAACATAAGTATTCCTTCAAAAATTCCCAAGTCATTTGACGTTTTAGACAGACTACCTGTGCTATAAAACGCAAAATTAACTCTCCTACACGTGGGGTATATATGACATTCATGTATCTACAGAAAATTACAATAAAGATCAAAAGTACTTATAACAATGACAATCAAACTTGTCTACAACATATAATCGAGAAACATGTCTTACAAATTCAAAAGAACTTCTAAAGGATTATAATAAGCAATACAAGTATCAGATGTAGTCTGTTTTGTGTTTAATTATTTCAACGTCGTTCAAGTGAAGAGGAAATTGGAATTTTTGATGAATACTCGCAAAACTTTCACAATGTGATTATTCAAGTTTTTTGCTCAAGATATTAAAGATCGTGTTTATTTGTTTTTTTGTTGTTAGTATTTGGGGTCGCTTATGTCTGATAGGGCCTGGACTAATATTTTTTTCAATTCCTATAATAATATTCGGACGGTTGGTCTTTATTTCGATGGAAGATGTCCACGCCTTTAGTGTGGGAATAGAATACAATATTGATTTGTTTGATCAGAGTGCAGGTATTTACAATAAGGTGATGAAAATAATTATTTCATTACTCATACTCTGAAAGTAGGTCTGAAGTTGCCAGAGGAGCGGGCTGAAAGTGATACTTTTCATCCCTAGGGAGTTTTACTTTACAACTGACAGCTGTCAAATAATTATAAAAAAAAAACTAGTTCTATCTTCACATTTCTATTGAACCATGTTCCAATTTTCCATACAGCCAGCCAATCACAGCGCGATATAAAATTGAAATAACTTAAAGACAAGTATTAATTAAATAATGTTATATTTTAAGTGATTTATTTGTTCAACTATTTCTTTAAAATACTTTATTTTTAAAAGATTACAATTAATTTCTAATTTTTCATTAATGAGGCTGAATAGCTGGCCGGCCGCAGAAAAAAAAAACAAAATGGCGGGAAAGTGGCAATCAGTCGTTGGTTTTCGTACAACAGAGATTTGTATTAACACGTTATGTTTATCAGATTAAAATAGTGATTTAACGCCTAATTTCATAAGAGAAGAGGCTAAAGCAGTAGTGGAATACCTTTTAACGCCTAAATCAGAAGAAAGATACCTACTTAAAATCATAGGTACGACGACTCAGGTTTTACAAACTTTTTATTTTATTTTTAGTTTCCTCGTATTCGTAATGAAAAGCACAGTGTTTACCTCGGGGTGAAAGTAACCCATTTAACCCCTCGAATTAGCGACCTGGCTGCGCTCGCCCGCCAACTCCTTCTTGGGACGAAATGAGTAACTTTCACCCCTAGTGTAACAATGTACTATTTCATTACTCATACTCTGAAAATAGGTCTGAAGTTGCCTGAGGAGCGGGCTGAAAGTGATACTTTTCATCCCTAGGGAGTTTTACTTTACAACTGACAGCTGTCAAATTATTAAAAAAAAACTAGTTCTATCTTCACATTTCTGTTGAACCATGTTCCAATTTTCCATACAGCCAGTCAATCACAGCGCGATATAAAATTGAAATAACTTAAAGAAAAGTATTAATTAAATAATGTTATATTTTAAGTGATTTATTTGTTCAACTATTTCTTTAAAATACTTTATTTTTAAAAGATTACAATTAATTTCTAATTTTTCATTAATGAGGCTGAATAGCTGGCCGGCCGCAAAAAAAAAAAACAAAATGGCGGGAAAGTGGCAATTAGTCGTTGGTTTTTTCGAGTTTTGTTTACATTTCCGTACAACAGAGATTTGTATTAACAAGTTATGTTTATCAGATTAAAATAGTGATTTAACGCCTAATTTCATAAGAGAAGAGGCTAAAGCAGTAGTGGAATACCTTTTACCGCCTAAATCAGAAGAAAGATACCTTCTTAAAATTATAGGTACGACGACTCTGGTTTTACAAACTTTTTATTTTATTTTTAGTTTCCTCGTATTCGTAATGAAAAGCACAGTGTTTACCTCGGGGTGAAAGTAACCCATTTAGCCCCTTGAATTAGCGACCTCGCGCACCTTCTCGGGACGAAATGAGTTACTTTCACCCCTTGTGCAACAATGTACTATTAAAGTAGCCTTGTACATTCTACCATTTTGGCATGCATATATTGATGCAAGTTCATCAACAAACGTTATTAACATTGATACACAATTAAAATTTATCAACTAGAAAATCCGACGCTACTATGTTGACACTCTTGCGCTATCCAAGCTTCCTAGCTCGTCCTGCTGTGCTGGTACTGCTGCTGTGTCTGCGGATACCTCAAGCAGCGGAAATATAAGAACCTCGTTAGCAGTTTTATTTTCAAGCCTATTCGGGGTTGAAACTCTTAGCCCGTAGGGTCCGTGTGCTTATACGCATTTTAAAGAATTATCCAAATGCCTATTTGACACTTCGCCAAACCCAAGGGCTTTCTTTTGCCACGGCCCCAGATTAAGTATTACCATACAACGTGTCAATACCGCCAGTTTTTTGGGTACACTTCCAATCAACGGCGATGCGGCAGAATTTTCTTGATGCCATATTTTAGCTAGGAGTTTATTGCCTTTAGTGTATAATGTAGTTTTAAAAACGTTGTTGTTCCTGATTCAAATAAATGATTAGATTAATTTAAATAATGATATCTTAAGGTTATCACGACTGAACTATTTGTGGAATCATTGGAAATGGCGCGAAATTGGTAACATGGAGCTGAACCTCAGTGAAGCTTACCAAGAGCCTGCCAAATACTTGCAAATATATTAAAATGTGTTAGATGTATCCACAATGTAAGGGAAAAACTATTGAAATTTTTTTAAATTTGACACTGACTAAATGCACAAACCATGCGAAGATAAAAGAAAAATCTCGTCTTGTTCCATCAGGAAAATATTTGGCAACACTTCACTTAGTCGATTTTTTTTTATTATTATTGTTGATAGGTTCGCGCTTGACCACTATCTCCTTTAGACTTTTTATTTTTAGGGTTCTATACCACAGTCGGTAAAAACAGGACCCCTTTGTAGTCCGTCTGTCCGTCTATCAAGACCCCTTTTCTCAGAAACGCGTAGCAGTATCAAGCTGAAATTAATATTAATTACTTTTTGCGATTCGGGAATTGAACTATTTCCTTATATGTAACCTTATACGGAACTCCCGGCGCATCATTCTGACTCGCACTTCACCATGGTTTTTTATTATTTACGCTAAAAATAAATCGAGAACAAGTAACATTTTTTCATGACAAGCTATTTTTGAAAGCAATCTTGCCACCTGGAACTTGTATCAAGATTCGTAATAACACTTAACCGTCCAATACCTTTTATAAGTTTCAGAAAAATCTGTTGGCTGACGGGCAGCTTATTTCGGTGAGTATTTTATTTTCGAAAATATGTGTTGCGATGGCCCAGTGGTGACCCGCCTGTCATGCTTGAGGTTACGAGTTCGAATCCGGACAAGTACCAATGTGAACTTTTTATGCGTTCTTTTTTTTTCAAATAAACTATTTACAGGCTCTTATGAATAGTTTTCAAGAACTCGGTCAGTCAGAAAAAGATGCTATTTTCTCATTCCAAAGCGTAAATCTCTAATAAGGAGCAGATTATGCAAGAAACTCTTGGACACTCTTTGGATGATTTATATCTATACTAGCTTTTGCCCACGGCTACGCTCTACTACGCGTTAAAAAGTAGCCTATGTCACTCTCCATCCTTTCAACCATCTCCACTTAAAAAATCACGTCAATTCGTCGCTCCGTTTTGCCGTGAAAGACGGATAAACAGACACACACATACACTTTCCTATTTATAATATTAGTATGGATTATCAGCTTCTGTCAGCGGTGATGCCCGCGTGAAACTAGATTTTTCTACACAAACTAAAAACTGCTACTACTACTACTACTAACTACTACTACTACTACTTTATCACAATTTAAAAAAAAAAACTTTCGACCCCCGTTTGGAACCCCTGAGAGAGTGAATTTTGGAAAATCCTCTCTTAGTGGTCGACTACGTCAAAAAAGGAAACCTTGTGTAAAAATTTCACGCTCCTAGTTCCAATAGCTTCGGCTGTACGTTGATATGTTAGTCAATCCGTTTCTCCAATAGTTTTTACACCATGTCATATATTTTCCAAAAAATATTTAAAAAGGTCACAAGTTGGACACCACCGACACTAAGTACAAGACAGGTCATCATTAGGCGCCAGAAAACAGCTGGATGCAAGTGCAAAACAACCCCTCAGTCGCCTGGATGGCCCGGTGACTATGTATTTTTGCTGACATAACAAGCTTATAACTTTGTGATTATTCATGATATAGTTATGTAATTTTGTACATAGATTTACATTGAAATACTAGAAACGTCTTTCGGGTTTCATATATACTGAAACTAATGATGTAAATCGTAATCTATGTTATAAATATCTTGGCCACATATTTCTTGTCGCTAATATTAATTGATGAATGAAAAGGGTACCGCTTTTACACTCTTACACTTTTTAAACTCGCTTTCCGCTTCGATCCACGCTTATACTAGGGACCTACCCTTAAATCTTGCGCGTGTTGCTAACAAATTAATCAATGACATTGAGTAACGGCCCTCAGGTCATCGTAGTCTATATTTACATAAAACGATCTGTTCGTGATTAAATATCAACGTTTCTGATGTCTATTAGCCGCAACAAAAACAATGATTTAGATAAGTTGTTTGTAATATATAAGGAAATTGTGTAGACTAAGATATAGTCGTGTATACTAGTAGTGTTATATTAGGTTTTATCTAGAATTTATTAGGTATGTAAAAACTAACATCTGACAGCGGCATCGTCCACGTGAATGTCGGTTATTGCAGATGCAAGTCGAAGTCGAAACAATATTTATTTATTTTTTATTTATTTATTTATTTATTTATTTATTTATTTATTTATTTATTTATTTATTTATTTATTTATTTATTTATTTATTTATTTATTACAGCCTGGAGGACTTACAGCTTAACAAACTAAAAATAGAAATAAATATAAACGACAGAAAGCCAATTACAAGTCCTCACGTATAGTGTCAGACTTAAAATTGAAAAGTGAGCATATCAACCTTTACACTATGATTAAAGCTTATTAAAATTTTACAGCTACATATACAATGTCCATATAAAAGTCCATATTCTTCCTCGGGCTTAAGGTGGGGTCAAGTCGGTTAGCTACCCCCTCCCCGCGTTTTGCTACTTTTTGGTGTACAATAAAATTTTGTTCTATTCTATTCTTAATCCGACCAAAAGTCCATCAAAATCATGAAAGCGTAACGGACACAGTTACTATCACATTTATAATACTAAGTTTACACAATCAATTATTCGATGAAGGATAAACATTTTCAAGGTAGATCTAATGCACAACTGAGAAACAGCGAACCTTAGTAACATAGCTAGTCTCAAAGAGTTCCTGCAAATACGAAATTTGGGGGCCCCATATTTGGGCACGCCACAATCATGGCGGTAAGTCCCCTCTTTGAGGCGTGGCTGGAAAGACCTCACGGCGTGCTTACCTTCCGCATGACGCAGGTACTCACCGGACATGGTTCGTTCGGGAGTTTCCTGCACTCGATTCATGCGGAAGTGACGTCCGGGTGTCGCCACTGTGCGGAACGCCCGGAGGACACGGTGGAGCACACAGTCGAGGTGTGCCCTGCTTGGGCGGAGCATCGCCGTGCCATCGTGGGGGCGATCGGCGGCGGAGACCTCTCGCGCCGGGCCTTGGTTGAGGCCATGGTCCGGAGCGAGGAGGAGTGGCAGGCGGTCGCCGACTTCTGCGAAGCAGTAATGCTCGCAAAGGAGGAGGCCGAACGCGTCAGGCAACGGCGTTATCGCCGCCGCCGTCGCCGGGATTCCGATCCCGATTTCCGGCCAACGTAGACGCGGGCTTGCGGACGGTGAGCAATGGGTAGCTCACTGTCCGGCCGTCCGGTAACTGTCCGGACCAAGCCCAAGTCGTCGACGGCGCGCACTGTTCCCGCGCGCCTCAAGGAGTTGTCAGCAACAGCAGGGACCCAGCCGGGTCGAAGCCTACTGGGGCCAGGGTTATCCGAAAGGGCGCTCGAGCCCCGGTATGAAGGCTAGAAGGAACGGGGTGGGTCTTTTAGTCAGTAAGAGTCTGACACTATCTCCCGCTCCGCCCAAGGGCGGGGGATGTCAGTGCATGATTTATTCCCACCATAAAAAAAAAAGGGGCCCCATATTTTACATGAGGCCCCAAACTCCGAGTTTCCTGTTTTCATTAGAGCTACTTTGAAAGTCTCGATCATATTACGTGATAGGCAGCTTTAGGGGCTTTTAGTCATAATTCAATATTGGTCATCGCCTTATAACCTTATTAGACTATATGGATACTTCCTATCGTCCTAATTTAATCTAGTAGTTGCCCTTTAAGATGTCAGACGGGAAACCAGCTCAGGAAAAGTGATTGAGATACTAGTTTCTAAGACAAGATCACTGTGATCTTGTCACTTGAAAGATGACACTTAGAGTGGTGCTTACGTTCGAACGTGTTCTTAGAATAGGTATGTATTTGACAAACTAATTAACTCGTCAAGTTTAAGGACTATCAAACAAACTCTATTAAAGCGAATATTTCACACGCTCTTTGTAGGTGCTTGACATTCGTCAAATTGTGGTGACTCTTCCGCAAGCGATCAAGAATTGAACTAACAATTCACGTAAAGTAAATTCAGGATTACTTACTCCATTTTTTGGAAGTAGGAATTCATCAAATAACATCTTCCACTCTGAGTGGAGCCAAAGGGCGTGTCCGACTTTTTACTGACTAGGACACAATAAAGCTTCAACTACATCAGACCGACGCACACGTGTAACACGCCTGATTTGTATGTAAAACAACGTCTCGTGGCGTGAATCAAGTGTAGCTGTACAAGTCTAGTTTCCACATAAAATGTATGGAGACCGACGCGCCCAGATCGGCGTGTATGGCACATGATTGTGTGAGTACTGTAGTTCTACTTTTAAAACCGGACACGCCCGACAGCTACCCTTAGCGTTCTAATGCCACGGTAAGTCTTTCAAACGTTCCTGTAGTCCTGGCAGGCATCGGCCCTAGTAGGCACCTTCAATGTTACTGACATCTCTTTGAGGCGCGCGTAGAACATTACGAGCCATCGACTTGATTCGAGCGGACCATGAGTTTTCCTTTGCTGGTCGTCCGCATGCTTGAGCCTACGGTGGTTAGAAATTACCTTGTGACTTCCAACGCCCGAAACGTCTCTTTCGGCTGAGGCGTGAAGATGTCAGTTCCATCACAGTTACGGATATCAAATCCTTTGCTAGCATTACTGCTTAGCAGAAGGACGCAACCGGTTCCATTCCCTCTTGCTTCGGACCATGGTCTGAACCAGGGCAGAGCTTTCCAGGGCTACAGTGATTCATTCTAACAATCTAAGTAGCAGCTCTTGCAAAAGATTGCGTACCCAGGATATACCTAAGTATAGATATAGCAATAGCTCCAATACTTTACTCAAGAGCGGTTCGATTTTTCACTTGTTTCAATAGAATACAGTAATACCATCTGAATCTCTGATCACAGTGATTCACCCAGCATTGCCCTGAGAACAAAATTTTTCGTGCAACATTGTTAAAGAATTCTATTCAAGCAGCTATCGCAAGGCACGTCAGCAATTCACTTCGAATTTAAGACGGAACAACTAAAACTATTTGGGCAGCCTTAAACAGGAGCAACGTCATTTAAAATTAGACTCTACCACCTCAACTTATAGACCAATTTTGTATAACTTTAAAATGTTTGTCTGCCAAATTGAATCTCAACTATACGAAGTTGTTTTAAAGTTGAATTTTGATTGTAACAAGTTATTAAGTTTGGGGTAGAATGTTTGAGATTTTGGCACGCTCTCTTGGTATTTTAGTTGTGTTCGCTTTAGTTCTCTGTTGGTATAAGGAGCTAATTTATCAAGCGCTAACGTTTCTTTAAGATAGGGAGTAGTATAAAGACTTCTATTATGTAGGAAGTTCGGTTATTCATCGTCAATTACTTAAGTTGTCATTACTTCAGTGTCAAAGGCATGGAAGTGGAAATAACGCCCTATTGTAGTTTTATAAGTTTAATACCAGCTTCTTAGATTGACAAAGGGCGAGATAATTGTCTGTGGTAACAATTTAGGAATATAAAAGTAAGGATTTTTCGGTTTCTGGGAATAATGACGTATGACAAAAAAAGGCAAGGCTGTTGAAAACTAATCTACTCGATTACAGCAGCCAATGCGCGTCTGACAATTTGTTACTGAATTTTGCGATAATTTATTTATTTTATTTTACAGAAGGCTTACAGGTAATTTCTTAATATTACAAGTATTTATACCATTGGTATGTTACAATGGTATAAATGAAATTACCTCTACATAGAAATAAAAAGTCGATAGTAAATTTTAAAATTAGGTACTTACTTAACAGAGTAGTAATGTAGTAGGTATATATTGACCTATCATTCAAAAATGTCTGTGCCGAAAGTTGTCTTAAGGTCGCAATGTGTGCATAACAATTGGCCATTAATTTTCCTAAAAATTACAAATAAGTAAAATTTATATGAATTTTGCGATAATTTTTCATCTAGAAATTGGACTTCGACGTTGGGGAAAATACTTCATTTCACATCATATCTTTGATCATTAGCTTTAGCTTTTCTTGAATAACCATTTTAACAAGTTACTGTCTAGGTAAGTACTACACGATAGAAAGCGTAATAATTAGCTATATAATCGCTTAAACGTAAACAAATAACTTTGGACACTACACACATGCTTTTGTTTGCACTTAGGACCTCTTCTGAGGTTATCTATGCAAGTCACAGGCTAAATATAACTCACAATAATGTTATTACAAAGACAATAATAATATCTAGGAACAATAGAATTAGACTATTTGATAATACAGACAAAGCGTTAATGAAACTAGACAGTTATTAATTTATTAATTTGACCCTTTATGCACGCAATATGCCTTTTCAATGTGCGTACATCTAAGGAGTAGAATTGTCGGCCGGAATCTGTGTTTTGAAACTTAAGCCATCATCATCATCATTTCAGCCGATACACGTCCACTGTTGGACATAGGCCTCCCCTAAGCGTCGTCACATCGACCGTTCCTGTGCGTCCCGCATCCATCGGTTCCCTGCTACCTTCACCAGGTCATCGGTCCACCTCGAGAAAGAGGTCAACCGTCGAATCCAACTCGGTTGGGCAGCGTTCGGGAAGCTACGCGGTATCTTCTCGTCCAACATACCACAGTGTCTCAAGACGAAAGTCTTTAACCAGTGCGTGTTGCCAGTGATGACATATGGCTCCGAAACGTGGTCGCTCACAATGGGCCTCATCAACTTAAGCCAAGAGTCAATAAATTATTTCTAGGTAAGCGGGGCACATCGTCGACCACATCATCGCTTACCATCAGGTAAGATAGTGGTAAAGCGCGAGTCTGTCAATCAATAATAAAAAATAATGTTACACTTCACCATCATTATCATTTCAGCCAAGAGTTGTGTGTTGCGGGGGGGCATAGGCCTGCTTTTTTTTACATGCAGTAGAATTTCGCGACCCTCTCCAGATCATCCATCCGCCATGGGGACACTTCTATTGTTGGTTAATAGGACACCAAAGGGAAACATCATTTTAAGGATTTCAATAACAACTGTTTATTATCCTTTTCTTTATATTGGAAGGTGTGTTTCAGTAAAATCACGTGAGACGTGTGCTCCTAAGCAAGGCTAGTGGAATACAGTAACTATAACCATACTAGGGATTTCAGTCAAGTGGTCATGGGGACTCTATGTATTAAATATAATATTTATTGCTTAGAAAGAGAAAGACCATAGTGTTGAAACAGGATGGATTTGTTTTTGTTATATTCCAACATCTATAACATTTATTATTAATAGTCTCGTCTTTGATCACTACAACAATCAAATGGGCACGCTTACCTAGAAATAACATATTCTCTATAGACTTAATGATAAAGCTTGCTACTTTGTAACACACTTTCTAATTCGCACACCGTAAGATCTTACCATAACCCTGAAAATTCGCGAAGTAGGGCACACAGTTTAGATTAATATATGTAATTGTGTAATGACCATAACACGGTCGGGTTATACCGTGATAGTCCATTTGATAACGCGATTACTCCGCCATTTCGAATTATGAAATTGGACAAACGACCTATATTAAGCGATCTTAATAGTTTAAACGATTATGGACCTTATTTTGTAATTGACTTGGTTATGTTTTCAACAGGAATGGAGGAAGTGGATAATGGATACAAGTGGTACTTTCTAACAATGCTTTTGCCGAAGTTAATTCGGTATTATCGCGGAATTTATTTAGGGGAATGAAATTAAGTTTGCAGGGGATCGATAGCTGATTCGAGTGAGAATTGAATTCATGTTCACTGGAAAAAGTTTGATGTATTTTTTTTTTTAGCCTGTTCTGTTCCACTCCTGGGCAAAGGCCTCCCTCCACTCCTTCCATTATTTACGCGCCCGGGCTTCTTCTTGCCAGTACTGGTAGAATCTATCAAGTTCGTCGCGCCATCTCCTTACCCCGACGCGCTGTTTCAGGGCACCAACTTTGTGCTACTTTGGCCCACAGTTTGTCGGGCAGGCGGCAGACGTTTATTTAATAAAAATAAAAAAAAAGACGTGTGGCACTCGGGGACTGCCGCGGTAAAGCTATTGAATAGCATTTTTATCAACTTATGCAATTATAATTATTTATTTATTTTATTAATGCAGTATTTTTTTTCCTTTGTTTTTTTTTTCTTTGATATTAATTGAAGTTACACTTTCACACATTGAATTGAATTTTGATTGATTGTTCACTAATTTGTTTTCTTATCGGTCACCACGCTCAAAAAACAAATGAGTGGGGGGTGTTAGGTTATTTTCGTTACGGAATTTCTGGATTCGGTCTCCACGCTCAAGGCCCGCGATAGAAGCTATGCAATAGCTTAAAAATTCTATTTCTTTTAAAATCATTACACATTATTATAAAAGGAGAAACTGACTAACATATCAACACACAGCCGAAACTACCGGGACTAGGAGGGTGTTTCGAACAAGTTTCCTTTTATGACGCAGGTGAGCACTATGCGCAGACGATGTTTCAAAATTGACCCCTAAAGAGATACCGGCGGCCATTCTGAACGCCTGCCAGAGGGTCATGGCAATTCGGATGGTGCGGGGATACCGCACGATTTCCCGCGAAGCGGCGAGCCTTCTGGCTGGCCTACCACCGTGGGATCTGGAGGCAACAGTCCTTGCACACATGCACGACATGCGCGTGGAGATGCAACGCCGGAGTGAAAGTCCTTTGCCGCGACAGGTCACGGCATGGCGGACAGAGCTTCGGCGGGATCTCATGCTGGAATGGCGTCAGCGACTATCGCAACCCAGTGCTGGGCACACCACAATTATGGCGATAAGTCCCCTCTTTGAGGCGTGGCTGGAAAGACCTCACGACATCCTTACCTTCCGCATGACACAGGTCTTCACCGGAAATGGCAAGTTCGGGAGGTTTTATTTATAGGAGTAGAGGTAATCTTTTAAAGTATTGGTCCGATTGCCGAAATTATTCCACCGATAGAAAACTGTTTTATTCCTAAGCGACATAGGCTATATTTTATGTACGCGGTTGAAGCCGCGGGCAAAAGCTAGTAATATTATAAAGGGGTAAAGTTTCTGTTTTTGTTTATAGGAAATAATCTCTGGGAGTACTGATCCTCTTAGTAATTTTTTTTTCACCGATAGAAAGCTGCTTTATTCCTGAGCGACATAGGCTATATTTTATGTACCTACGCGGGTGAAGCCGCGGGCAAAAGCTAGTAATATTATAAAGGGATAAAGTTTCTGTTTGTTGTAGGAGATAATCTCTGGAACTATTGATCCTCTTAGTAAAATTTTTTTACCGATAGAAAGCTGCTTTATTCCTGAGCGACATAGGCTATATTTTATGTACATACGCGGGTGAAGCCGCGGGCAAAAGCTAGTAATATTATAAAGGGATAAAGTTTCTGTTTGTTGTAGGAGATAATCTCTGGAACTATTGATCCTCTTAGTAAAATTTTTTTACAGATAAAAAATTCCTGAGCGACATAGGCTATATTTTATGTACCTACGCGGGCGACGCTGCGGGAAAAAGCTAGTTCAAAATCTTCACCAAACAAAACATGCCTCCTTACACACTGACCTCTTTACCTTACGAAATAAATCAATCTTCACACTAACAGATAATATAATAAACAGGAAGTAGGATCATGTTTTGGTTCCGGAGGCGACTGATTATGCGTCAGCGGGGCGATGACGTGACGCGCTCAATGTGGGGCGTGTGTGTCAGTGTCATGGGGGACACTGTCACACCGAAGTGTAACCGTGTTACAGATAAAAGAAGGGATAAGTGTTATGATGGTAGCTTTGAGCTTTGTTTGCTGTGAGCGGAAGTTTTTGGGTGAAGAAATGTTGGGTTGGTTGGTAATACAATAGGGTATTACACTCATTTTTGAAAAGTGTCTCAATTAGATTCTATAGTGCCAATAAACCATTAAAAATACACAACATTTTTATTCAGTCGCTAAGTACCTATGCATTTAAAATTGTCATTTTCAAATTTCGCGCGTAATGCAGAACGTAGTGGACGCCATATTTACTCCGAGGTATGACGTCAGTTGGCTCTATAAACAAATGCGCTAATAATGACTCAGTATGGCCGATCAGTTGACAGTAGACAGCTGTGACGTTTAGTTTATACATCTGAATGACGTAATAACATGGTGGCTATTTCAAGGTGATAAAGTACAGATAAAAAAACTGAAAATTTGAATTGAATTTAAAATTTTATTTTGTTATTTTATGAACTAAAATTAATACTTGCCGACTGCTTTTTGCTTAAGCTATCTTAATACCTAATATATTAAGATTTTTTCTCATATAGAGTAAAATACCCCATTGGTCATTAGAAAAGAAGTGGCATCGATGTGGCTTGCAGAATAAACAAGCTGAAGTGTCAATAAGCAAGCTAGAAACATTCCCTTGGCTAAAGCGAACTAAATTAAGCAACCGGATACCCGGTACGAATACAAAACCAGTGTCCAATCGTAGATTGTAGTATTTTTTTTTAAATAGCGTCTTAGTACCATCAAGTAGTTGGCCAAAAAATGGAGTTCGCAGGTTTCTATGTTCTACATAGAAACGGTAAGAAATTCTATGGTCAGTGATTATTGACGGTTTCTGTGCAACATTAAGAGGATTACAGGTGCTATAGTCTGCCTAAAAAGTCTAACGACTTGGGAATTTTGTATAATATTTAATCATATTAAAAATACTTATATTCGATTCTTTTTAAAAGGTTCTTCTATTAGTAAACAATGATTAAGATCTCTTAATCAACCTTTATTACTGAACCAGTGTTGATTACATCAGATTTAAGTCTTTTGACTTTTTAGACAGACTCAAGTCGCGAATTTTATAATTCACAAAAGTATATGATCCACTTCAGTATACCAAATCAGAAAAATATATTAATTTTTACGTTAAATGCTAAATAGGTAGTGTGTTAAAAATATAATACAGCTAATTTAGCACGATAGAAAAAAATCGCGAAGATGCCTCCGGTTTTTAATCGATGAATTTTATGGATTAAATACCGGACTAATATACATGCTATCATTCTGATTGTTTGTCTGATTATTCTACAAGTATAGTTCAGTATAACGTTGTAAAACGCTTTTCAATTTTAAAATCAAATCTGTAGATTTTTAGTTAAACCCTAAATTGCTTCATAATTGCAAGGATTAAGTCTGCATATCATTTTCTTTTAAATGCAGTCCAATAATGACCGTAATTTAGTGTAGTCCTCTTAACATTGGCGTTAAATTGCGATATGCTAGCCTGGAAACTATTTCAGCGAAGGTATTATATTGCAAGCTTGAACCCATAATTTGTAGTTTGCTTCGTTCGGTACAATTCCTGAATGGCTGCTATTCGATCTGTTCTGCTCCAGCCCCAATTTGCAGCAGAAACTGGAGCAATGATATCTTAGGACTTTATTGTTCAACGAACAATATGTTTCACTCTATTTTAGATGTATCATTTGGGATGGGAAAGTATTTATTTATTTAAAAAAATATTTATACAGGGTTATTTGTAAAACACTAACAACCTTACAGGACCGTATTACTAACATCGTAAACAACAACTTTTATTTTATGACTTTTTACAAAAGTACAAAACATAATTAATTTACCAAAAACAAACCTTTAAGATTTCGTTGTACTATCTAACACATTTCAACTCTGTATTTTGCTATACCCACCTACGTCTATATGACTCGCTCATCAAGCACCCCCACTGCCCGATTTCGCTCCCCTCCGCTATTGTACTAAAGCGTGCATCGCACAGACTTCGTAATATTTAGACCGTTTAATTTAAATATTTTTATTTTTGTATAAAAATCTAATGAACCAAAATTTGATAAATTTTTAAAAGTCATAGGACAAAATAACTGTCAGAATCAATAACTGAATCGATTCAAATAGTTTTTACATCATGTTATATTTTTTCCCCAAAAATATTTAAAAAGGTCACAAGTTGGACACCACCGACACTTAATGCAACACAACAGGTTAAAGCGGGCATTAGGCATCAGTAAACAGTTGAGTGCAAGTGCAAAACAACCTCTCAGCCGGCTGGATGAACTGGGTCATCCAGCCGGCTGAGAGGTTGTGTGACTATGACTATGTATTTTTTTAATGACATAACAAACTTATAACTTTGTGTTATGAAATTTTGTACATAGATTCTTTACATAAAATACTAGACACTATGCTAATTACTGTGCCATCGAAATATATACACACATAAGAAACTAAGTTTTTATACTTAATCTAACTATCTACTTTATATACAAAAACAAAAAATAACAAGGCGCAATGGCCCACCCCAATGTATTTTTTGTTTTTGTAGCAGTTGCAGTCAAGCACTAGTTTACATCAATTGAAAAAAAGGCGTCGTAGTACACTTCCACATCGCTGTCATCCGGAAATGTGCCCAAAAGACTGGCAGCATTTCCACATTGAATTGCAATGCTAATTCTTTAGGCAAGCAACGAGCCAGCCCTTTGGTCACTCAGTGTCCACCAGTCTGTGTGTTTCCTTGAAAAGGAGATATGCAGCCGGACCATGGGTCATGCCCAAGCGTTTAGGATTAGGTATAATTTCTTTTTTTAATATTCCCTAGACTAGCAAGCTAGTAAGCACTTTCATTTTTCAATAACGCAATTTTTTAATGATAGATTTATTTAAAAAATGTTTCACTTTTTATATGTTTGCGTTTATTTTTCATAGACAGCAATTTTAATATGTTTATTTCATAAATCGTTTATATTATTACACGTCAATAACATCTTTCATAAACTTATTTTGATATCAAAGTCACTTTGAAAAAAAGTGAGTGATGGTTTGAAATATTACATTTCGCGACCAAATACTTTGTAAACTGTTTATCAAAATCCAATCATACGATAAAATTATTTTCTGCTCGCGTAAATTGTTAAATTAAATAAATTATAATTTGATTTGGAGTTTATGAAACCTTTTAAGTAAAAATCTTTTTAAAGTATGCGTTTGTTATCAATGAGGCTTCAATTGTAAACAGAATAAGGCCGAGGTTTCAAAAACGTGGGCGTGCATAATTTGAATTTGATGTGTTTAGCTTAAAAACAAAATTATCTTAAACTTCACTACAAAACAGCTAAGTATTTAAATTAGGACGCCTATAATATTTTGTTTTGATTTTTTTTTTAACTAGTGAAAGAAAAAGAGGCACTCGTTTACTAGGTTCTGCCAGCATTTACACTTCGTGAAGGTAGAAAATTGTTCCAAGGGAACATAAAATGTTGCCATGTGCCAAATTTCATTCAAATCCGTTTACCGGTTCCAGTGTGAAGAAGTAACATACACACTCACAAACATTCGCCTTTATAAATATTATATTAGTGTGACTTTTATAACAGCTCAATAAAAACATTTCGTAAATCATTCTCACATCACAATTTTCTTTGCTATGACGAACGCGTGATTTGGAAAAATGCGCACTTAATTTATAATTTTCTAATTAAGTTACGAGTATTTAAAAATTCAAAGAATTATAATTGCTCTTTAATTATAATTATTAATAGAGTCGTTCTTAACTCGAGATTTTTTCTTGCAAATCTCAACAACGGTGTCACAACAACCCTCGTAAAGATTCGCGAGATGCTCGCAATGTATTCGGGTCAAGTATGCGTACACCGCGTAGTCTTGGTACTCCAAGTGCGTACTGTAAGTGCTTATTGTTCAGGGCTACGCACTCGTAGTGTTTGAGGGCTCATAGCGGATTATCATCAGAAACGTGGATGTTATTGAAAGGAAGTCGTTAATTATGTTTGGTTTTGTATTATAAATAGAATATCGAATATTTAAGATTTTTTTTTGTCTTACATTTAATTGATTTTGCAATCTTTTTTACAATATTAATGCATAGGCATTAATATTGTTAGTATAGACTATGTATCTACATTAAGTGACAAAATATGACGCGCCAACACAGAAAAGATAAAAGTGGTTAGAAAGGAAATACTTTCCGATTTGTACTACAACGAGTGTCGCCGTTTGTCTCACACCCTTTAACTCCACTACAGACAATAAACCAATATGAACGCGCATTACGCAACTAACAGACCACGCACACTTAGATCGCAAGTTTGCTATTGTTAGTTGAACTATGAGCATTGCCCTACTTTGTGGGATGCCTGCCACGCTCACAAGGCCATTCTAACCTCTTTCATCTGTTCTGTGAGCGCCACACTCAATCTAAATGACGCCTCAACGATGCCTAGTGCCCCGTCACTCACCTGCCACTATTTTACGACGTATTCAACAGTTTGACAGTGTTGCACGTCTTTTATCTCACTATTTTGTTTAAGGGGATGCATTTCGACATACATTTTCACTGTTTTTCATACAACCGCTCTTACGCGATTATGACGTCATTACACATTTTTCATTAGATATTTTGGAAATACAGTATCTTGCGGTTATTATCTAGGCTTCTATGAAAATCAATTTATAAATTTGCGTAAAACTAATTTTGCATGAACTTTGAAACTTCATAATTTCCTCAAAAATTAAAAAAGTACAATATATAAGCCTAGCAAATTTTATCAAGATTTTAAATGATGACAGTGTTTTTCAAAAACTTTTAAGGGTTTAACAAAAAAACACGTATTTCCTGGAACAAGTTTTGTAAAATTTTCGCGTAAAGGTATCATCACTCTTTTTTCACGTTGCCTTTTCGTCAAACATCACGTTGGATTGCGTTAGATAAAGCAACACGCTTTTAAACCATGCTCGATGTTTACGATAGGTGAGTGGAAAAGCAGCCTCTTAAGGCTAGAAATTACACTATTCGCATTAAAGTTATAAAAGTGAAAATAGGGATTTGGATGAAATTCGGTATACCGATTACTGAGAAAAATGCCATTTTCATACACGTGATTGTGGTCGAATATGATGAAGAATGTTAACTAAATATTGCACTTACTAAGTTCTAGCAAAATAAATGATTTGATTTTTTTTAACTGTAGATGTTGTCCTGGAATAGTACTGAAGATACTTTGGAACAAAATGTAAAGTCCCGCAAAACTCCATTGAAAAGGGGGGATCCTCCGACCAGACGGGTATTATGCCTGATCCGGACAACTGTCCGATAGATAATTTCGGGCTCTTGTATATATTCAAATCGCGCGGAGAACTCTAAGGCTGCCATCAGGCAGACAGCATTGCAGTAACCGCACACAGTCCATTTATTCAACTGCATGCAGTTTGATCTGACTTTGCGCAGTTGGCGCCAAGCATCTAGCCCAGGAGCTTAGTGTATGATTTGATCTTTAAATGTCTCAAAATAAAGTTGAAAATGTCAATGTGCGTTTGCTCTTTGTGATTAACTGCACTCTGACTGTTGCGGTTAGCGATGAACAGCGTGCGTCGACACTACACGACTGTAGCTGAACGCGTAAAGTTGAAGGCACGACTGCATGCAGTTGATATTGACTTCACTCGACTGCAGCCGACCGCGTGCAGTTGATATCATGACTGCACGAAATCGAACGCACAACTGCATGCAGTTAAATATATCGACTGCGCGCGTTCGCTGCGATGCAGTCCGTCTGATGTCAGCCTAACTGAGCGATGCACAATTTCTAATTATTAGTTCCTATGTGGCGCCATAGATGTCGCTAGATACTCTTTATTTTGTTAGAAATTACCTTCGGGATATTTTTTTATGTTCATTCGGGTTAAGGTTATGAAGTTTTGTCCAAAAGTCTAAGTTTTTTACCCCACGCCAGGTGACGATAAATGTAACATGTATCTAACCTAGCTCGCACGTATTCACTGGGCTGGTTTAGCGGTCACAACGGAGGTCAACCGCAGTTAGACAGGCAGCCGTGACATTGTCCCGTGTGTAACGACCCTGTTTTGGTCTGATACACTCGTGAACCTGAACGTGTGACAAGCTATCTACACTAACATAATAAAGAGGTAAAGTTTGTTTTTTATTTGTAGGAGGTAATCAAACCGTTTACCGGGACCGTTTTTAACAACCGTTTTTGTCGTCGCAAGACCGGTCATCGGCCCATCTCTATTGTGCACTATACCACAAAATAGAAAGTTACAGAAGTCAATCTACATACAAAGCGCGCTCGAGCAACGCACACATAGACACCACTCACGGACACGATATCTCGGAGCGTCTCGGACCACTCGTCGAACAGTTGCGGTTCAAACGCTCATTAGTGTGCGTCCGCCGAGCGTAGGTATAAAAAGTGAAGTACACACATGAGATTGTCTTCTGTACCTATCTATTTTGTGACTATACTATCTCCTGCGTACTTGACTAATTTCAACCTCAACAGAGATTAGCCGATTATAATAATGATAATATTATTAATCTTTATTATTATATTATAAGCTATAGTTTTTAATAAGTGACAGATTGAACATAACTTGAAGACTGATTATAATATGAGAAAAGCCAGAATGTTCAGCTCACTCTTCTGCATCTCGAGACCGATGTGATGTCGTATTATATCACGACAAGTGATATAATAATATCAAGAAAGATCAAAAAACGATGTGATATCCTATTCTGGACACGACAAGTGACACAATTATATCCAGAAAGATCAAACAAATCCTAACGGAATGGGCCGCAATCCACTACGCGAGTCGGGTCGGGCATTGTGGAGGTTACATATTTTCTATTTTTTTTCTTGTGGGACATGCCGGTTTCCTCATGATGAACTCGTTGACAGCGGCACTCATTTTTTTATTATTTCCCTTCTTGCAGTACGATTAAAACCTCGTTTGAAAAGTATTATTATGACTGTAAGGGGCATATTAGACCCCATAACTTTTAATAAACTAAAAGCTTTTTTTAGTTAAGTGCAGTACGAGGTCAAACTGACCCCGTATTAAAGTAAATACACCACTGTGTTGTGATTAAATAATATGAAATATGTCTTTATTCATCACAAACATTGAAGTACAAGATGACAATTTACAGGAATGCTTCCAGTATACAACGAATACAATTGTTGGGTGAGGTGTTGTTTAGGTTAATATAATATAACCTGTGTTAAGGAGAACAGTGCCAGGCCACAAGGAAAGAAACAATATGAATCTATCTTAGACATGTTTTTTTTTTAGGTAGGAAAATCATTCAATGAAGATGTCATTGCATGATCTATCTCCCGCTCTTGGGCAGAGCGGGAGATAGTGTCAGACTTTTACTGACTAAAAACCCACTCCTGTTCCTTCTTTGCCTTTGTTCCAGGGCCCTGGTGATCTCTTTCGCATCACCCATGGTCCCAGTAGGCTACGATCCTGCTAGGCACGGCAAAGAAGACTATGTTTTTCTTAGTCACACCGCAAGGAAGATACATACGGGGCGTATTAGACCTCGTGCCGTACTGAACGTGTTAGAACTTACCGAGCATAATATTGTCCCTGATGATCTGTACATGGTGGTCTCTATCAGGCCTGGTGTGCTCGTGCCAGAAGCCAACCACGTGCCCCAACTCGTGTACTACGATGCCGAACTTGTCACAGTTCTTGCCGATGGAGATGGCTTGAGCACCACTGCCGCGTTTGCCGACGAACGAACAGCAACTGTTGGGGAGTAATATATAAATAGTATTTGTTGTTCTAACTGTAGACTATAATAAATCTTTCTATACTTATCTAATATATAAAAATCTTATGACATAGTGTTAATTATCGAACTCCTTCGAGACAGCTTGATTATTTCTTTATGTATTTGGTGGGAATGAGTTCAAAGATAGACAGAAAGAAAAACCTTGTTTGGTTACGACAGCTATAAATAAAAATAAAAAGTAGTTGACGTGGTTGACGTGATGGTTAAACGAATATTAGCTGCTGCATTGCGTATTGTGGATTCGATTATAGTACGGAGTAAATATTTGTTTGACCTACAGAATTAGTTTTTCCATGCCTGAATTTCATATGTCGTGGCTTTACATGTTTTATGAACGCATTTACGATACGGCAGTAATTTTTAATGTAGGGTAACATATTTGTATTTTTACAAGATAATATAAATAGTCGATAATCACAGTGTTGAAACAACGTTAATAGTTATAATAAAGATCATTTTTTATGAAATATGTGATAGCTTGGATCTTTATACTAAGAAGATACATCTTATAGCTATTTGCTAGTTCTGACATCATGAAACAATGATGCTATGTGCCATTTATATTTATGAAGTAAATAAATCCCGTGTATCCTGACCCGTAATGTGGTAGAGGAGGTGGTGACGACACTGGATCTGTGATCATCGCCAGTCATGACCAGAAATATCAAGCGGTTTACAGAACTAAATGGATATTTAGTATTGTCGACATGAGAAGTTTACTACTAATTATTACTACCATTAATTGCGCGCCGATGTCACACAATGTTGATATATTTGTAAGTTAGTTACTAATATTTAGATTTCTGTATTGTTATCTCATTGTGTGTAGCTGTGTGCCAAATAAACGTGTTTTCTCTCTTCTTTATAAACCCATATAAAACTTAAAAGACTTGGAAACTGGGCCTCAAGTCTGCTATTACAATAGTGTCAGAATGGTCTATCATTGATGTCATAATTATCGATTTTGACAAGTTTGGTAATCTACTAATATAATGGCGTCATTATGACTTTCCAATGGTCAACCACTGACACTCCATTGAAAAAAGTGGCATAGAATGGTAATCTCGTACATATTGACAAATGAGTATTTGACGTTTGCGGTAATCTGCTAAAACTTTGACAGTTTATTTGCTCAGTGTTTTACCATAAGAACGTTATTGTGCAGTTATTGGTTTTAATATGCTCAAAATTATCATTCCACCACAATTCTATTACAAGACCATTGAACGATCAATGATCGATCATTATGAATTAGCAGATTACAAACTTTTAGCAAAATGACAATGGGATCGTGTTGGAATGACGAATTTATAAAAATAGCAGACTTGGGGCCCAGGTAACTTTAGATAATGAAAAAATCCAAAGATACAAAGTTAAATAACTTAAATAATAAATATTTTTCAAATGGCGCTTTTCGCCAGAATAACCCGCGAAATGGAAACCCTATTGAATGGCTATTTTATGATCAAGGGTTAACTGAAATGAGAGAGTTGTATTAATGATTATAATTCTATAAATTAATACGTATTACAATCGCAAATCATTTTTTAATCAACATACAACTAGTCGCAAAAATCGGCTTTAAAAACCATGTATTTCTATTGAATTCTCACAAGCAAAGAACCTTAGACTAATAACACTTACCCGCAAGGCCTCTCAGTAAAAACGATGTAATCTTTATGCAGATCGGCGTCCCTCTCCACAAACTTGACGCAAGTGAAGTTCTCCCAATGCCTCATGGCTTGCTTGAACAAGGACTTGTGTGCCCCGCTGAAGTTGCCGTCGATCTCGTAAGGAATCACCCCGTTCTCCCAGATTCGTTCCTTCCTGTTCGTCGCTGCTCGTATTGAGCGGTGCCGCTTTTTTGCCTGTAAAATGATTTGAGATAAGGTTATGATGAAATGTTTGGCGATGAATTTTGTCATACTGTAGTTTGTGGATCGTAAAGTTCTTCTATGGTAAATGTAGTCAGGGTGTATAAATTTATGTATTTTCATTTTCATTTCATATTGGAGACGTAATAGTGATGCTTGCTTGTGCTCTTATCTGATGGTAAACAGTGATGCAATCGTTGATGGTGAGGAGCACTAGTTTATTAATAGCCTATTCAGGCTAGCCTTGAACATACTTATATTAAAATCAGATGGGAAGACCGCAGCAGGCAGGCCGGCAGGTTTTTTTTGTGTTGGGAAATAATTCAGTCATTGTAATTTTGTATCTAAGTTTTACATCAGACAAAAAGTTTCGAATCTTCATTTATACCGCGTATTGTACATTTAGTGTCTTTTAGACTCATAGTAAACTAGTGCGATTCGATTCGCCTGCTTACCATCAAGGGTGTTGGCAGTCAAGCACTAGTAAAAAAAAACATCCAGTGCACTACATTAACACATTTTATATGTGTTTGGAAAAGTTCTATATGCTCACAAAACTATAGATCAATTCCGATATCCGGAACACAGAAGACATCGGTACTCGTAATTCCCCACACTATAATTAAGCCCCCTAATATAATTTAACTGCATGTAGATGACAAAGATATTCCGATTCTCTCTGTTACCGCGTTGTCAGCGATTAAATCAATTACCGGCCATTATGGTAATCCCGTAATTGGAGCCCTAGCTTTAAGGCGTTCTCGTTGAAGCCATTTCCATGATAACGTATTATAGAATTACCGAAATGAGCTCCGCGCGTTATTTCGGACGGGATTTAGCTGATTAGATCGTATTTGATGATGTAGACGATATAAATTATATAAAATGATTAGGATAAAGAATTATATACATATATAAGATGTAACACAATAAACGCTTGTCCTGAAAGTAGCATATTTATAATTAATCGGCTACTGAATTCATTTCAGCTATTTTTGGAAAAGGTATTTTTTTTATCCTAAAATGATTTTTGATTATTTAGATAAATTATCTAAGATGAAATATCTATTATGGTAAATTCTTCGTAAATTTTCATTTTGTGTTTAGAGTATTTGTGTGTAATAGGCAACACCTGCAAGGAATAACATTTCTACTCAGTTTTAGGCAATCTGCAATCTGCATTTTATGCAGCAAGCTTATGATTGTAACTCAAACTTGCCTTAAAACTGAGATGCAATGTTATTCCTTGCAGGTGTCGTATAGATACTAATACCGATGCGCTACAAGTATAGTGCGTCGATTCTCATATTGTCTGCCTACAATTAGGATATATTATTTAAAAAGCCCTACCTAAGTGTATTTAAGTAACAATGCTTAATTTTCTAAATAGGTTGTATATGGGTGTGTATTATTTCCAGTTAAATATACTTTTTTTTAATGAGGAAAATGACTTCTCTCGCACTAGAGCGGGGCGGTAAACAACTACACTTATGTTCCTCTATTACAGTTTGTGCTCTAAGACCAGGGGTTTCCTTTTTAGAAGTCGACCCATGACCCAAGTAGGCACCGGCCCAGCTAGGCCCCTACGGTTTACTGACTACTTTGAGGCACGCATGCAACACGCAAGCGGCCGCCGACTTCTGCGAAGCAGTAATGCTCGCAAAGGAGGATGCAGACCGCATCAGGCAACGGCGCTCTTGCCACCGCCGGGATTCCGATCCCGATTTCCAGCCACCGTAGGCATGGGCTTGCGGATAGTGAGCAATGGGTAGCTCGCTGTCCGGCCGTCCGATAACTGTCCGAACCAAGCCACTGTTCCCGCACGCCTCAAGGAGTTGTCAGCAACAGCAGGGGCCCAGCCGGGTCGAAACCTACTGGGGCCAGGGTTATCCGAAAGGGAACTGAGCTCCGGTATGAAGGCTTGAAGGAACGGGGTGGGTTTTTTAGTCAGTAAGAGTCTGACTATTTCCCGCTCAGCCCAAGACCGGGGCTGTCATTGGATGATTTTCCCCACCAAAAAAAGGCACACATGCAACACTATATGTACACGTCCGGAGGATTACCGGAAGGCCGTATAGCGAGTTACCTATTGCTCATAGTCCGCAAGCCCACGCCTACAGTGGATGCTTTAAATACCAAAGTAATCCTGACTGACAGGCCTGTTGGTCTGGTAGTCAGTGGCCCAGACTGCTATGCCGCAGGTCGTGGGTTCGATTCCCACCCAGGACAAATGTTTATGTGATGAGCATGATCATTTGTTGTGTCTGGGTGTAATTTATCTATAATATGTATGTATTTAGAAATATATATGTATGTTTATCAGTTTTCTAGTACCCATAATACAAGCTCTGCTTAGCTTGGGACTAGATGGAGTTGTATGATAGTTGTGGAATATTATTATTATAATCCAAGATAAACGACAAAAATTTATCATCTCTGAACTTAATAATGAAGTATGAAATTCTGTTAAAGTTATAATACAGGGGAATGTCTATTAATACATTTTCAACGCGATATTCAAGCTTATTTACCGAGCATTATTGAGATCGTCCCACGTCTGTAGTGAAGACATATTTATAGATGTTTAATTAAACTATTTGTAGTCAGTTACCTCCTTGGAAGATATTATAATTGACGCAGATGTTCGACAGAAAATAGACTAATTGGCTTTATCTCTCTATTGATATACATTAATAACAATGTAACGAGTCATAATTCTGGAGTCGGGTAAATTTTTTATAGTCTGATGTTCTGTCTATGATTTAGATTACTTCATTAAACCCCAAGCGAACGCCGGCGTTAGTTCGTTGTCTTTCTATTGTGTCTTTAATTACGGTATTAAATACGAAAGATTAAAATACATCGTTAAATTTTAATCGTTTTAATCCCGTGGAGGGTAGATCCGGTACATGAAACACTATCGATTTGTAAAGATAAAATTAAAAAATAAAGTACCTTTTTTTCAAAACTCGTATTAATTTACGCATGTACGAAATTAATTTCTTTAAGAAAACGTCAGCTGAGCGAGTCCAATGACCTGTAGGTAATAGTCGGCGTTGCGTACAAACTCTATCGACTCTCCACGGGATTAAAACGATCAAAATTTAGCGGTGTATACTAACGTTACTTTAGTGTTCGAATAGGTCCTACCTACTAGATGGTTGTTTAGAGGTATATGGAACAGAGTGTATGTCCCCACACACCTTCGTTGAAAAGGGAGGATCATCCGACCAGACGAGTGTTATGTCTGATCTGGAAAACTATCCGATTTCAGATTTCGGGCTGTTGTATATGTTCAAATCGCGCGGATAACTCTTAGGGCGCCTTTAAATTATATAAATAAAAAATGCGTGACTGCTGCGCTACACCCACGCTACAATCGCGCGGCACGCTACTTTGTTATTTACATGAAATAACAAAGCAGCAAGATGGCAGCGCTGCAGCACTTTGCGGCTAATTTGAAGGCGCCCTTCCTGCACGATGCAAAATTTCGTAATTTAGTTCTATGTGGGGCTATAGATGTCACTCCGGTTGAATCAGAGAACTTTCAAGAAGGTCAAATAAATTAAAGAAAACAACTTACCTCAGTATTATTAAAAAAACTAGTTTCAGCGGCTTCTAAGTCTTCCATGTCGTCACGAAAAAACCAGTTGTCAAAGTTTTGCTGTTGTGTCTTGTTCAAGTTTTTTGGAGGTGGTTTAGCTTCGAATCTTTCTTCAAATTCATGTACGGGTATTTCGAATTTCTTCTCTGTTCTACGTTCCCCACTGTTGTGCTTTTTGTGGTGACGAAAAAACTTCTTTCGAACGAATTGGGAGGCTGTTTTGTTTTCAGCTGTGTTTAGCGTGTTCTGGCTTGCTCTTTCACCTGAGTGTATGTTTCTGAGCCTAAAAAGAGAATCTTAGTAAAATAATTGGATGCTGAATGGAAAAGGACACGAAAAAAAGAAGTTTTTGACGATTCGGACAGTATCAGAGTCGACATTTTATTTTCAATATTTTTCACTAGATAACTTTTTGGACACCACTAAATTTAATGAAGCTGTTTACGGTACAGTCAGATAAAAAAGATTTAAAACATGATATAAAAAAAAATATTACCCGAAGCTGCCACTTTAAATCCAGCCTAAAATAGTTTTGGTAACACTTTTTTTCTCATATACCTATGTATTATATTTTAAAACTTTTTTTCTGTGTTCTAAATATTGTGTGTCCAAATTGTCAGTGAATAAAAATTTTGAAATACAAATGTGTCAATTCGAACACTGTGTCACAATTGTCAGTCACAACTAAAAAAAGAGAGACTTTTTGTCTCATTACTGAGTAAGACAGTAAAGGCTTATTAAAAAAATATATAAAAGATAGATCTTTTACGGTTATTCAACCAGTACTTTCATTTTAAAATAAAGACCGGAACGATACCACAGCACATTCAGCTCATTAAATTTCATTAGAAAAAACACAGATAGCTGAACAAGCACTTGGAAAGTCTACTCGAGTCTAGTTTAAATAAAGTTAATGAATGAACTCATTAAAGCTATGTAGATTGCAAAGCTAAATGCCCTGCATATCCAAGTATGCCATTTGTATTTTTAAAAGACTCTTACTGTATAAATAGAAAAGAGATGTTAGAAATTGAAGTATTTGAGGCAAAAAACAGTTAGGAGATGAAAATTGTATCTGTTTATTCGATATAGATACACCTTAATATTTTAATATGTAAGACGATAAACATAACAACAAAAAATATTTCAGCCACAGGATGTAACAACAAAAACTGACTTCACACTAGACACAGAAGTGGAAGTTTATGACGATTTATTAACCAGACATTTACCGAGAAAAATATTATAGAACAAGTGAAGGAAAAGTTTTATCTTCCAGTGGGACACAATTGGCTCATAACAATAATTTATTATGTTAACAAAGCTGTATCAACATAGCATATAGCATAATTAATAATGTTCCCACTGCTGGGAATCAGGCTTCTTCTCTAGGAGAGGGAATCGGCCGTAATCCACCACGTGGGCCCAATGCAGGTTGTTTGATGTCACATGTCTCCGAATTTTTGATTCAAGGATGTGCCAGTTTCCACACGATGTTTTCCTTCACCGTTTTGTGAGCAGTAGTAATGAAATAAAATACACAAAGTAATGCGTCTGGCTGGGTTTAAACACGCGACCTACAACTTGTAAGACAACTAAGTCGGGACCGTTACCTCTGGGTCACCATTGCTCGTAAAAGCAGACATAACAATAATTCATTACGTTAACAAAACTGACTCAATTATCAAACGTCTAAAGCAAAAAAAAAGGCTTAAAAATACATTTTAAATGCCAGCATAACTCTAGATTCAAAATTCATAGTAAAAGAAGGAGTACTAGTCGCAATTACGGTACGAAGCTTATTCACAGGATTCAATAGAGCTGATCCTTTGCTTGACGGTGAAGAAAAAGTGCGCATTGAACAGACACTAATGAGGCTTTATGAGAACCAGTATTGGTTCGAGATGAAGAAAGTTGGATCGAAAGTTGTAACGATTTGGATTTTATAGAGGTTTTATTAAGACTTTTGTTAGCTTAAATGTCTACTGCCGATGCGGGTGATAGTAATGATGTTTATTTTATTCAGTCGAGCTAGTTGGTTGATGTGACTAGACAATAGTTTTTTTTTAAATGATATAATCTATTGTTTGACTTATATATTCTTGGCAATCCCATGTGAAGTTAAGAAGTGATTGATGCAATTGTTAATGAATCACACTAGTTTATAAAGAGCCTAGTCTTGAAGATAACTAAATTATAATCGGACAGAAAACCGCTGCAGATAAATTGTTCCAATACTTCGATGTACGCGATATATAATATTACCTACAGGTCATTGAACTCGCCCAGCTGACGTTTTCTTAAAGAAATTACTTCCGTACATACGTAAATTAATACTATTTAAAAGAAAAAGTAAAAATCTAAAACCCGACTACGACAAAAAAATGACAGAACAAAAAGAAAAGCCGTAGTCACACGTTATTGAAGTGTTTCGGTTGGTAACCTACTACGTGTGACTACGGCTTTTCTTTTTGTTCTGTTCTTGTTTTTCACCATCCTGAAAATCTTGTTTCATTCTTTTTCAGCGTCGTTTTTTTGTCGTAGTCGGGTTTTTTTTTTTTTTATTTAAACAATTTTGGTGTTAAATCACTTCAAATGATACCAAACACGGTGTATTTATCTTAACATTTTTTTAACACATTACTTTTTGTCCGCTAGAGGGCGCTGCTTTAAATTCGAGCAATATTTTGGAAATCTACAAGCCCTTTCAAATTATATCAAACACGGCGTATTTATGTTCAGTTTTATTTTTAACTCATTACTTTTTGTCCGCTAGAGGGCACTATATCGAGTTTTGTGACACGTCACGTAGCCTATGTTCAGCGGACGATTAAGACGGTTCTAACAATACCTCATATGTCGAGTTCCGATAAGCAGATTAGGAGCTATGAGGGAACTAATACATACGTACATACATACATAGCCTGTCTAAATCATAACCCTAGTTTGGCTTCGCCTTAGTCGGGTAAAAAAAAGTTACTTTATTTTTTAATTTCATCTTTACAAATCGATAGTGCTTCATGTACCGAATCGACCCTCCACAGGATTAAAACGATCAAAATTTAACGGGGTATATGTACCAAATTACTAAACCTTCATAAATTTTAAAAAATAAAAGCAGTAAATAGTCATTAATTTATTGTTGCTACATAAGCGCTTTATAGTAGGAAATAGGATAATGAGAGTAAATTGTTTCTGACTTTGAGGACAAGGAAAATTAGATAAAATCGAATTGTATCATGATTAGATTCATTTATACCAAAGTATTTTTCCTTTGGAGTCTATTGTGACTTACTGTTTGATAATTTAATTCCTGACTCACTTACTGACTATGTTTTGGTTATGTGAAGAAAACTGATGAAATGCATGTTACTAAAAGAATTATGAGTATACATAGGGATGCATGGGGAGGTAAGCCAAAGAAAAGATGGATAGATTCTGTGAGGAGTAATATGAAAGAAAAGGGAGTTAGTAATAGCATCGACAGTGAGCAATGGGTAGCTCGCTGTTCGACCATCCGGTAACTGTTCGGACCAAGCTCGAGTCGTCAACGGCGCACTGTTCCCGCGCGCCTCAAGGAGTGGTCAGCAACAGCAGGGTCCCAGCTGGGTCGAAGCCTACTGTGGCCAGGGTTATCTGAAAGGGAACTCGAGCCCCGGTATGAAGGCTTGAAGGAACGGGGTGGGTTTTTTAGTCAGTAAGAGTCTGACACTATCTCCCGCTCCGCCCAAGAGCGGGGGTTGTCATTGGATGATTTTCCCCACCAAAAAAAAGGGTGACAGGACAGAATCGAAGAAAAAAATGCTGCAAATAACACAGGAGAAGGACAGGAAGACGATGATGACTCATCAACGCATCAATTCTAAATCCTTTGACCTAGAATGCTGTTTGGCACAGAGGTTCTTTTTACGATGTATACAAAGACTGAGAAATGATTGACTGGCCTGTTGGTCTAGTGGTTAGTGGCCCTGACTGCTATGCCGGAGGTCGTGGGTTCGCTTCCCACCCAGGACAAATGTTTGTGTGATGAGCATAATCATTTGTTCTGTGTCTGGGTGTAATTTATCTATAATATGTATGTATTTAGATTTTTTTTTTTTTTAATCTTATAAATTTAGGGACTTTTGGTCACAGTACGACCATGCCAGCCCCATCGTAACCTAATACAAGTCAAGCTTTATCAACTATGAGGGCTCACAACCTTACTCACTATTTTATAAACAGCGATGGCTGCGTTAGAGAGGGGTCGGACAGTATACTTTGGAAAACACCAACATCAATTAAATTAATTTTAAAAGTATTCATCAGCACCTATTTAGAAATATATAAGAATGTTTATCAGATGTCTAGTACTCATAACACAAGCTCTGCTTAGCTTGCGACTAGACGGCGTTGTGTGATAATTGTGGAATATTATTATTATTATTTTTTAGATTCATCCTATAAAGGGATGAAACAGAGTTTCAAACTTTGTGTGGAAAAATCTACAATCATGTGGGCAAAGCAGGAGCTAGTTACCCTATTCATTTTAAGTTCTTATTGTAATTTGATTATTGGTGTACAATAAAGAGTATATCTATCTATCTAGTTGAACATAAACTCGATAAGGAAAACGAGATGTTCTTGTAAACCCATTTACGAATTGACACCGTTAAATTTTGATCGTTTTAATCCCGTGGAGGGTCGATCACGAAACACTATCGATTTGCAAAGATCAAAGAAAACGTCTATGACCTGAAGGTAGCAGTCGCCGTTGCGTACTAACTACCTACAGGTCATTGGACTCCCTCAGCTGACGTTTTCTTAAAGAAATTAATATCGTACATGCGTAAATTAATACGAGTTTTAAAAAAAGGTACTTTATTTTTTAATTTTATCTTTACAAATCGATAGTGTTTCATGTACCGGATCGACCCTCCACGGGATTAAAACGATCAAAATTTAACGGTATATAAAACTTACAAGCATATTGTACTAATACGAGTATGTTGACGATTAATTGAATGGCTAATAAACTGAAACTTTATATTAATTTTGGGTAATGAAGTTACTATTGTTTCGATAGATTAAAACTGTTAAAAGCTTTTAAATCTGTTTAAACTTTTGTCGTAAATTATGGGGCACGGTAGTGCCCCCACCAAGGTAAGCAAAAAAGTGGCACGGCCGTAACATTCTTTTCTCGAAGCAGTACAGGTTCCTTTTACAAATGATTAAAAAATCACAAATTAAATAAAACCACATATTTAAATGAAATTTGGCACACAGACCACGTCCTGGATTAACATACAACCACATTTTTTTATCCCAGGATTATGTTCTCTTGGAATAATTTTCTACTTTCATGCGAATAAAGCCGCTGACTAAGCTAGTAAATAATATTTAAAAAAAGTCTGAAGCGTGCGATAAAAACAATACATAAAATGAATGAATGTCTGCATACAAGTTTAATTCTGCCTTGTAGTTAGAGTACGCCACTGATCTCTACTGCAATATGCCCGTCGACTTGAGCACTCGTTCAAAATGAATTTAATCATATCCGTTTCATAAAGAGGAATTTTATTTTTCTCTTATAATTCTTTCATCTCGCTGCACTAAATAAAAATAAATGGAAACAAGATGCTGGAGGGTTCTAATTCTGCATTTTATTCAATGTTTGCTGGATATTAATAAATTAAAATATTAAGCGTTTATATATAGCGTATAGGTCTATTATAGTACGAATATAATGGGAGAAGATTAGTATGATATAATACTTCTGAAGTTAAAAAGATTTGGCTTATTGTTATGACATCGGCGAAGCGATATTTTAATTTCTGCAGATGCAACAAAAGTTGTGAACTTTAAATTCGATACTTTTGATAATAAATCTTTAGACGAATTTTACAAAGTTGAAGTATGAAAAGGACATGAAGATTTGGTTGTAAGATAAGTTTTACAGCCAGGCATATAGAAAAGAAGTAAGGAAAGTACAAGCCATACCGTCTTCCATTACCGTGTCTCCTTCTCCTTCGTCTGTTTCTCCTTCCACCGGTCTCATCCATCAGATTCTGGAGACTCTCCGTTGGCCGCAGCAGATTCGGTTCAGATAACTTCCCATCTACATCAAAGTCTGTCTTGTTGATAACTTTTTCTTCTTCTTGCTCATTCGAAGGCAAAACTCCATTAGTAGGAGCAGGAGCTACTGTTATATTATCAGGAAGACCTTTAAACTTTAGATTATTTTTAGAATCTCCAGTTATCTCTCTACTGTTACTCTGAATCTTGTTAGTGATCTCATCCATTTTGTTAGAAACATTCGTGATTTGTATATGAGGGTAAAACTCTTCTAAATTGAGTATGTGGTTTGTAGATACGTTTACTACTAGTACTCCATCTTGTTCTAAACTCTCTGATTCGGTCAGGTTATCCTGTACCGTAGTTTGATTTAAGTGGTCTGTTTTAGTTTGATTGGCTGCATTAGTGTAATTGTCTAATGTTTCTTCCGGAGGCAATTTGCCGTTTTTTAACAGCAGCGATTTGTCTAATCCTGATGGTAGAATCTGCAATGGAAAATATCTTGTTAAGTTAAGTGGGTCAGAGGTAGGTAGGGGAGACCGGGTCAAAATCGTATAGCTAAGGGTTTAGGATTGTAAATCTTTCATCTCAAACCACTAATTTATCTTCTCGACAATTGTAATTAGTCAGTCTCATAAGGAACACAATCACTTGAAAATATTTGGAATAATTAAAATCTTAAACAATAAAAACCAAAAATTATTAAACATCATTCTAATTACGGTTTTGCCCCGACACATGGGCAAAACCGTATATTAATACGATATTGCCCTAAAAAGACCAACTAGTCGTTTTTCCATGATCAAGACATGCTCAACTAGACTGTGTTTTCGGGAAGCCGAAAAAATCGGTTTAAATCGTCCCAAGCCTTTGCGTGTGCAACACTCCAGGTCATTGTTCTGTCTAAATCATTTTACTCGATCTTGTAATGTCGATTTTGGCTTTTTCATGTTATCCGGATCCCATTCTTGTCTAGAAATAGTCTTTTTATAATTAAGCGACATCTTAACTGCATATAAAATAAATTAAAATTATTCATTTATGCGGGTGAAAATCGTGTAGTGGCCAGTTTTGCCCCGTACGGTTTTGACCCAAGACTCAATGTTTAAATATATCATTCACTACTACATATGTAAACCGATTTTACCTACTCAAATATTTGTTAATTACGACTTAATATGCACACTTTAACATAGTTGATTGGACACTTATCTTTACATACGTATATTTCACTATTATTGATTGAATCTTCACAAAAATAAGATCGAGAATGCCGAAAATCAATAAAATCGATTATTTTGATAACGCGCATGCCTGCAGTGATAAGTGTTTGTTCACAAATAGCTCCGATTTGGTCGACGCCACTAAGCAGTTTGCGAGCGGGAACTTTTAAATATTAACAAGAATAGACATGCTGTACTGTTTTACCCCGGTATACGGTTTTGTACAGGTCTCCCCTATTTGTGTACTGTGTTGTTGTTGATTTAACTTTTTTTGTAAACTATTCATCATAATCAACATGATCATTCTACAAATTCATCAATATAGTAGCAGAAATAAGTTTTTTTTACGAGTATGATGGAGTTGTGTTTATTCATTTATTACAGGAGTCGAAACCAATATGTGCAGAGAGTCATTAATAATTACAATACAACAAAAAAAAACACATAAATAATCATTATCATTATCTAGGAACAGGGTGGGTCTTTTAGTCAGTAAGAGTCTGACACTATCCCCCGCTCCGCCCAAGAGCAGGGGTTGTCATTGAATGATTTTTCCCACCATAAAAAATCATCATTAAAATTATCATTATATTATAGGTGCAGGTAAATTAATATTTAAAAATTAAATTAAAAATCAATATTAAAATTATAAAAAAAAAAAAACAAACACAACAACATAAAGATACAAAAAAAATAATCATAAATAACATCAACCGCCAAAGCATTCTCTGCACCTTGATGTTGTGGGTATAATGTTGCCTGTGATGATGTATGGCTCTGAAACGTGGTCGCTTACAATAGGCTTCATCAGAAAGCTTAAAATCTTCAGGGTAGTTGCCAAATACCATGAAAAGTCACCAGATATAAGTGGCAGTGGACAGGGCAAAATGGTTTACAAAACAGATCGATGGAGCTGAAAGATTCTGGAGTGGCGACCGGAAGTCGCAGCATTAGGCCTTCTATAAGGTGCCTTCTAACTCTGCGAGAGGCACAAGGCCGTTCATTGTGATGATACTTGCCTATGAGGGTTATGCCCAACACTGGACGTCTTTCGGCTACAATGATGTTGACAATAATGCTATAGGCGTGTACCGGAAAACATATTAATGTTAAAAGCAGGCTACATTAAAAGCAGAATACTAAATTTCCACAGCATAGCATAGTCGGCCTTCTTAATGTTCCCACTGTTGGGACTCGGGCCTACTCTCTAGGAAAGGGAATGGGCCGTAATCCAACACGCGGGCCCAGTGCGGGTTGGTGAATGTCACAGTTCGTCGAATTTTTGGTTCTAGGACATGCCGGTTTCCTCACGATGTTTTCCTTCACCGTTTTGAGAGCAGTGGTGATGAAATAAATTACACAAAGTAATGCGCTTGACTGACTTTGAACCTGCGACCTACAACGTGTAAATCGAGACCATTACCACTCGGCACATTACCATATTTCCAACATGACAAGAAATCAACATGTCAAAATAAACATTTCTTTTTCAACAGGTGGTAATTGAAGTTCGTGCCTGTGTAAGACAGGCGATTGCTTTCTTAATGTTTCTCGTCGGCATAAACTTCAGAGGATCTATCAAATATATTTGATGGCGTACAGAAGTTTTGTAAGTAGGTCATTTAAGTCCCTTTAATCTTTATGATGCTTCTTAAACATATGGTAATCATGATTAAGGCGCCCGCGTCTCATGCTTGAGGTTGTCAGTTTGAAACTGGGCATTTGCCCGGTTTCTCCCTAATGTGATTTATTTTATTCATATGTACTTTACGAGTATACTAAGTTTATCTACGATATTTCTGACCCCGTGCATCGGAAAGAACGTGAAACTGTTGGTCCCGGTTGTCTTCTTTGACAATCGTTATAGGTAGTCAGATGTCAGAAAGTCTGACCATCAGTCTGTCTAAGGAGTATCATGTTGCCCAGAAACGGGATTGGACTGGAAACCGACCTTAAGCTAGTTGGGGAAAGTTTAAAGAGATGACGGTAATCATGGTTTCAAAAGATAAAGTCAATATTGCAAGTCCGTGCTATTTTTAATTTCACTTTCGTATTAACTTACGGTTTACGGTTTTAACTTTTCTTGCATTCAATACTACTGACGTGCATTTAATTGGACCACTTTATCATTAGCATTTAGAGATGAAATAGCTCGTATCTTACCTTCGTCATAAGCACAGCATCGTTATATTTCTTAGGTTTCTCTTGCGATAATGGCAGTGGTTGTTTCGTTCTCTTCCTCAGTATATCTGGCAGCCCCTCCTCTTCCACTTGCAGCCCTTCTAATAGCACCTCTTTCTTCAGCCTCTCCACCTCTTCTTGGAGGGACTTGTTTATTTTGTTGACCGGCGCACTTGTAGGTGGCTTGAAGTAGTCCACGTTTGGTATCGCGATGTCGCCTTGGAAGTTATCTGCAACAAAGAAATTAAATTTTAATATGACATGTGTTTCCATTTAGTGATGGTGTGGCACTTTGTTGCTATTGGTGGATAGATATTAGACTGCTTTGGGGTAAGATCGGCAAAGGGATAACAGCGTAAAAATCAAAAATCCTACTTCATCGTCATCATTTCAATTCTCCCAAGTGTCATCATAAAGACTAGTCCTGAGCATCACGCATCCATCGGATTCCCGTGACCTAGATTATCGGTCCATCTTGTGGCTACATTTTTTAATGCTAGCCACATTACACCTGTCTTAGCGTGGCAGTTATAGTCGCACTCTTAATAAAATTAGTCTATAATATGTAAGTAAAAAATATAGGATTAAAAAATAGGGTTTGTTTTGAAGTTTAAGAAAGAAAAAGAAAAAGTACGTCACAATAAATCCATTTAGGCAGTATATTTTTAAATAATTTATTTCTTGTTTACTTGAACAATACGTAAAGTATCATGACTCATTAATACATTTAATAAAACAAGTAGCTAATAAGTCCAAAGTTATAAAAATATCTTGGTACTAGTCACAGAATGATAAATAAATAACATTTCGCCGAAACCATTATTCTGAGAAATGAACATAACACACGTCATTATTGATTTATAGTAGAGAGTATTTTGATTGGAACTCAAAATGTCAATACAATCGTCATTTATACCGCGTACATCGTACACAATTTGTCTGCTGCAGCCTTCCGATTACATTTTAGGTGTCTTAAAAGCTAGAGTGAATAGGCTCTTAATAAACTAGTGCGCTTCACCATCAACGATTGCATGATTGCTTACCAACAGGTGGGATAGCAGTCAAGCACTAGTTTATATCAATAAAAAAATACAATGCTTACTAAATCGACCTCCTAGAAACCAAATCCATACTAATATTTTAAAGCTGACAAGTTTGGATTGATTTTTTTTTCGTATTTTAGCCCATTTATCGAGAAAGGCTAGGCTTAGGCTACTCGTATAAAACAAACCACCCACATTTTAGTATATACGACATCTGCACTATATATTTTGTTCAGAATCAATAACTGAATCGCTTCCAATTATTTTTACATCATAATATATGTTTTTAAAAAAGGTCACACGGCGCACACCACCGATATCAACTACAACACAGGACGTCATAGCGGGCATTAGGTGCCAGCGTACAGCTGGATGCTGGAGCAAAACAACACCTCAGTCGCCCGGATGGCCCGGTGACCATGTATTTTTGCGGACTACTGGGTAACATAATAAGCATATGAAATTATGTACATAATCGCAGATTCGTTACAAAATAATACTAAACACGTGCTCGGGTTTCGCATATACTAGCTTCCTGTCAACCTTCAACCCTAATATTATGTCCTCTACATCTAAACTAATCTCCTTGTAGGTACATTAACACCCAATCACAATATAGTGTTATCGTCAATAACAATCAATATATTCTAACCGGAATGTGGCGGCTATTAAGTTAGGCCATTAGTTCAACCGCAGTGCGCTGTTGTCGTCCAATTACTGACGAAGTGAGGACTAGCCGCCCAATTGTATGCATAATCTACATAGATTTATTAGCAAGGGTATTTTTTTTTTTCAAATATAAGGCTGGAAAGATATTGACAAATGCTTAACTTCAAATATTCGTCATCATATTGGCAGGCCTGTTGGTCTAGTAGTTAGTGACCCTGACTGCTATGCCGGAGGTCGTGGGTTCGATTCCCACCCAGGACAAATGATTGTGTGATGAGCACGATCATTTGTTCTGTGTCTGTTTGTAATTTATCTATAATATGTATGTATTTAGAAAAATATAAGTATGTTTATCAGTTGTCTAGTACTCATAACACAAGATCTGCTTAGCTTGGGACTAGACAGCGGAAAAAAAATATTAGCCGAAAGACATCCACTGTTGGACATAGCTAGCCTCCCCTAAGCGTCGACCGCGCTATGCGCATCCATCGGATTCCCGTAACCCTCACTAGATAATTGGTCTATCTTGTGGCTATATTTTTAGGGTTCCGTAGCCAAATGGCAAAAAACGGAACCCTTATAGATTCGTCATGTCTGTCTGTCTGTCTGTCCGTCCGTATGTCACAGCCACTTTTTTCCGAAACTATAAGAGCTATACTGTTGAAACTTTGTAAGTAGATGTATTCTGTGAACCGCAATATGATATTCATACAAAAATAGAAAAAAAGCAATAAATTTTGGGGGTCCCCATACTTAGAACTCAAATTTTTTTTTTTCATCGAACCCATACGTGTGTGGTATCTATGGATAGGTCTTCAAAAATGATATTGAGGTTTCTAATATCACTTTTTTCTAAACTGAATAGTTTGCGCAAGAGACACTTCCAAAGTGGTAAAATGTCTGTCCCCCCCCCCTCTAACTTCTAAAATAAGAGAATGATAAAACTAAAAAAAATATATGATGTACATTACTATACAAACTACCAACGAAAATTGTTTTGAACGAAATCTAGTGAGTAGTTTTTTTTAAAAACGTCATAAATCTAAAAAATACACTATTATTAAAACATCGATCAAAGTTACAACGAACTACAAGAACTTTTATATTATGTTACTTGCTGCTACGGAACCCTTCATGGGCGAGTCCGACTCGCCCTTGGCCGGTTTTTAATGCTAGCCTCCTTAGGTGGCACGTCATTATGTGACACACAATGTCATTTCTATTTTTTTTTTTAACTAAGTTTCTACATGTTATTTTTCCTTTTTTTAATCTTAATTTTCTCTGTGTGTATCTATGTGTGCCGAATAAAGCCGCATTTTCACTAGGGGACATTTGTTCCGCGACTCTGTCGCTCGACACGAAATTCACGTGTCCCGCGCGATGTCGCCCGACGTCGCGCGGGATTTTTACGGGTCGCGCAACTTGTCGCTAGTCGATGTACTGCGAGCGTCGACACGCGCGATTTGCGTTTATTAAACTTGAACTTTCCCTTTGTAGCAAATATTCTCGGGCCCACCACCTCTTTTTTTACGTTTTGCTATTGTCTTCCGAATAATTATGTAAGCTGCACTGAACAATACTACCTCCTCGGGCGACATACTGATCACGACTGGCCAATGTGAACAAGGGAAATGTCGAGCGACATTGTCCCACAAAGTTGCAGAGACATACCACGTGAATGTTGGGCGATATGTCTCCGCGACATGTGTCCTAGTGAAAACGCGGCTTAAAACATTTTTATTTCTATAATATATTAAAATCATGGTGTCTTGTAAAATAAAGCTTTACAGATTCTAATGTTTTTTGTAGTATTAGGCAGCAAATATCAAGTCAACCTTTTCAGCAAACTTTGCTGAGGTAGTCAACACTGTCATAAAATTCTCAGCTCCATTTTACCGAGATAGCGCTTTTAACCCTTTTCTTGGCAGAAAAAAAAAATGTATAGAATTATTTTTTTTGTATAATTCTCTTTTGAAAATTAGTATTAGTGAATAAAAAAAATTGAAAAAAAAATCTTGTATGTTTAGTTTTGGAGATAGGTAATGTATCTTATGAGATACATTGCCAAGTATCCGTAATTTTCCCTACACAAGGCAATGTATCTGAGAAGATACATTGCTCAAATAAATAAATTACTAAAAGTAAAAATATAATCAGAATTACAGAAAAAATCAAACACAAACATTAGATCTTACAAAACAACACAACTACCATCAAAATAAGTATGTGCAGGAAAATAAAAAGTTTCTATTAGACATAAGACAAAGTCATAGACTGACTTCGAACACATTGCAGTGGTTTGTTTTAATGCATAATTTTCAACTCCCCTTGGTACTGAATATTGGGAAATATCCAATTTGGCCATAGCTGACACAAAGTGTAGGTCTTGGCATAACAGGGGCTACAATTTTTTTAGCTGGAGTAGACCCTGCTACGTCTACTTCCTTTAATGGAGTCTTCTTTTTGTGCCAGTTTCGTTTGTTACCAGTTGGGACAAAATTTATTAATACTTTGTACCAACTGGTAACGAAATTTTTTATATATGGCATATATTTTTTAGATCTAGTGTGCCTGCGATAAAGCAATCAGCTATTACTGATACACATGTCCAGCATTTGGGAAACTAAGGGCAAATACCAACGGTGACAGTGTTGGTTCTATAACAGGTGATGGCGAGCTACTACGCCACCCATTTATAAGTTGTAATGCTTGGTTATTTCAGGACAGGGTACTGGAAACTTCTTCTTATTATGTTTACAATATCTTTGAATTATAAACACTGGATCTGCTTCAACATAGTTGCTTGCAGTGGTCACGCATTTATTAAAATGCCACTTTGCTACACAAATGTTGTTGCTATTGCAAACTATCTGGGAATAAAACCCTTTGGGTTTTGTTTTCCACGCTTTGTCCATAGTCAGCTCTTTTTTCAGTTCCCTGTAACCTATTTAAAGGATCGAATAAGTTCCAAGTGAGAATAGATAATGAATTAATTTTAAACTGGTGAAAAAGGTATCGAAAGAGACCCCTGAAAATGTTGGTTCTGGAATGCTTTTTTATGCAAAAGGCTACAATTCTTATAGCCCCTAACCCGAAGCCAGAATCTAGCGAGGTAAAATCTTCGTATCGAAATGTGTCATCACCTCCATACACAGTAAAGTCGTAAATGAATTCAGACAACATTTGGAGCTCTAACGAATATTTTGATCTCCCATTTCTTAGGTTTGCTTTTTATATATCATTTCCAATGGCCGGTTTTTTTTTCCTTTACATGGCACCATCACCCCGTCAATGAATCTACTCTCATGGTATGATTCTTCAAGTTTTTCCGTAAGTTTAGAAAGATACATTGCGTACACAATAACTTGGCGGTGTGCACCTAGAGATACATAGTACGCTGTACCTAATTCTGTGATAACTTAGCGGTGTGCACTGTGAGATACATGCACAAACAAGATTCGTTTTTTTGCACAATAGTAAATATTTGGTTTGAAACCATACTCGATACAAATGTTTACTTCATAGGGAATATAAAAACATTCAATACTACATAAAAATCCGGGTACAATATAAAAAAATAATAATATTCTTACCTCCATGCCTACGATCGTGCCGACTCTGTGCACAATTTTTTAATTCAAAATATAACGATACTACCAATATCATCATGCTAAATAAAAATGAATTCGGAATCATTCAAAATATAAATTGTTGTGAGAAGTTTTATGTCATTCACTATATTTTCGAAACCAGGAATTTTTAAAGTTGACTGTATCTGACAAGATACATTGTCAAGAAAAGGGTTAATGATTCCACATATTGTCCAACTGCGCAGATACTTGAGATTGGAAACTACACATACAATAACAATATCCACTAGAAATCAATTTGCGAATAATGAAAACAGCCGCTGGACTTCTCTCGCAGAAATCCCGCCAAAACCAAACTTTGACATGTCAATATAAGCGCCACAGATTATAAAAACAGAAAAAAAAAACATTAAAACTCCTTTGTACACATTACTAACACTTTATACACATATAAATCCTCCTTCAAACATCAATGCAAAACCACGCTGCATTCAAATTCCGTTCTAAATTCGAAATTTACCGAAACGCGTCACCGATTGCAAGCGGCCATTAACAACACCGTACATCTGCTGCGATCATAAAATTTAATCGCCGACCCGTGTCTATGTCGCAGATGCTGCCTAACGCTGGCTGGCAATTAATTAATTGCGTATGTATGCTTACACGGCGCGTATTGGACATGACGGTTTACGATAGTACGGCCGCATGAATATTCATGTGCGGTCCTGTTTGAGGATTGAATTTGATTATGGTACGGGGCTCGTGTAGGTTGTTCAAATCAGCTGTTAATTTAATTAACGTTTGTCACGGATTTAATGTTGTTTTAATTGTGGTTATTGAGTTGGGGGTTTGTTTGATTCATACAGTTGGTTGATTTATTAGATGTAGTTAGCAAAACACACACGATTACACATACAGATAAGCAAACTGAGCGAAAAATTCCAAACTTAGAAATGGTCTAAAACTTTATATAAAAAATTATGTAGATGTTTCTGAAGTTATAAGAGCGAATGGCAAATTAAGAACGAAAATACCTAAATCAATGTAAAATATAACTTAGTCAATATTCTGGGGCCACAGTAATTCAAATAATATTTAGACCACCATGAAAGCAACGACTTCACACAAAACACCTTCACCAATTTCCTAGTACACCATAAAATCATGCTACAGGAACTCGCTACGAAACCACTACGCAAACATTTCGTAGCACATGTATGTTGCTACGAGGCTACGAGTCTCCGATGTAAAGCTACGCGCGTAGCCCGCAGGTTATGCCAAATATTATTACACTAGATTCTGCTAGCGAATTTGCCTGCGTGAAACTCAAATATTGTCCCAAGGGAACTTACCTACTTCTATGTTAAAAATATATCCTATGTTCTTCTTGAAGGGTTAATCTATTTAGCAGTGAGAATTACGCTTCACAAAAGCAGCCAATCATAGCCTATTCCCTCTCGCTCCGAACCACGACTTGAACCAGAGCCCAAGGCATGGTGGTGCTCAACACTGGCAGGGCACACCTTCACCGTATGCCCTCACAATGGTAACACCCTGGTGTTTCTTTCGAAAGAATCAAGTGCAGGAACCTCCCAAACTTATCATGTCCGGTGAGGACTTGCGTCTTGCGGAAGGTGACGACCAAAGATGGGACCGCTGCCTTTGTGGTATGACCAAGCAGTTTAGGTGCGACAGAAATCAGTAATCAATATTTCAAATAGACCAATTACAAGCACTTTTAAATTGTTAAAATAACGGTCTGTCAAAAAAAAAAGTGAAACTAAATTGCACGTTCCAAAGTGTAGATCTCTATTGAAAAGAACGTGAAAGAAACTCCATGGACACTCTTTTAAATCATATTATGAATTACATAAATCTTGGTTACATATTTCTTGTTACTTTTACAAACACTTCAACAAACAAACCGATAAATTGAATTACTTTCGCATTTATAATATTAGTAGGTTTGTTTAATGATGGCGGTTGTTACGTTGATTGACGTGAATGTAATACACACATACCCTTTAATTATGTGTTATATAATATTGAAAACCTGACATCTTGTCTAACTCTAGGATTACTTGTATTCAAGGGCTTGAATCGAATCTGATCCAATTATAATTGTAATCGAGTCGGGTTTGGCGTAGGTAGTCTATATGAAAACTAGAACAATTCTACACGATTATGAAAAGCTTTACTAAATGAAATATACTGAGGTCGGTTTATTTAATACTTTCTTAAGTTAATCTGAGCCATGTTATGTTCATTATCTGCCATTTTTTTATTTTGTTTGAGTATAACTTTTATCTTTATTTTACAAGTAAGCTATTTACAGTTGCCATCACGGATATTGAACGCTCGGCGTCAGAGTGGGGATCGCTTTGCGCATTCCATACATTGGCGAGCCAATCGTCTTCGTTGTTAGATACATGCAGCAACGCAGTGAATGAATGAGGAATGACGTCTCTGACGCGATGGCGTGGCCAGCCAATCACTGACACTCCCCGCCCCCGCGTCGCACTTCGTACCACTAAAGAGACCGTATGTTTGACTTCTGCGCAAGTGTTCAAGATCCGTGATGGCAACTGTACATATTATTATTATTATTTTACATATTAGGTAACTACCATGAATATAATTATACTATACAAAAAAAGTCTCTTAAGAACCTAACTAAAAGAAATCTAAACTAGTGTGTGTTGTAGTGGCGATAAACTCATCTGGCTGTGTATAGCTGTCGACTTACCAGTCGATAATATACCCAAAAGACTGGCGGCATTGCCACGCTGTATGGCAATGCTTAACCTCTATTTGAGGTAACAGACAGCCAAAAAGGCGTTTATCAACGATTTGTGAGCACTCAGACTCTACGATCTGTGGGTTCCAGAATCCCAAACGACCAACAGTGTTAATATATTACCGCCGCTTGAGATTCTTCGCAGCCGCAGAGGCAGCACCAAAATAACATGGTAAATAAAATCATCATAAAATTCAGCGTTGAAAAAAAAAAAAAACATCATGCCATTATTCAGTGAAAGGTTAATCAGAGTTGGGCTGCTAGTTTGTTGGAAAAAGTCACCACGGCAAGGCCTCTGAAGAAACACGTATACACAAAGTCTAACACTCCCTCTTGCTCCACCCAGAGCGGGAGAAGTTATGACTTGCCATCCCAAAAAAAGTTAGACAGCTTAAGCCCATTTAGGTACGCAATGTTATTCAGTGTTGAAAATACTGTGTGAGACATAATTTACCCACAAAATAAATTCAAGCTTGGACATAAGTGTCGGACATTAGCCTCGCAATTTGTGTCGTAGTCTAAAGTGTCACAGTTAAAAGCTGTTTCATTGTATTATGCATTTTCCCGAGCGCTCATCGGTGCTGTTAATGCCCGTTTACACTAACCGAGTTATCGGCACGCCACCTCCCTCTGATTTGTGAACAAGTTGGCAGCAGGGGACTCTAATTGCAGATGCGGGTCCTAATCTACTATTTTGCGTACAAAATGATGGATTAAGCTCGAGAGCTATAAAAGCGGATTGCAATGTATGGTTTGCACAAACACAGACGTTCTTCTTTTGTTTTTAAATAGATAAAGTTACTTATCACGCTGGTGTTCCTGGAAAGATTGGCAGAAGTGTATTTAAATTCTGTTAATTATGCGTCCTCATTACGCTAATTACTTTTGCAAAAGTGTGTTGTTTAGCTATACATTTATATATTTATTAAGATTAATCGTAATGATTTTTGTCGTTGATTAATTTTTTTTTTTTTTTATGGGTAAGCTCGCTCACCTGATGGAAAGGGATGATATGGCCGACGATGGAGCATGCTTGCCTAGAAGCAACCTATTCACTTTTGACTTAAAAACCCCTAGGTTATAGCTATCGGAGAACACAGACTTCGACAGGGAATTGCACTCCTTAGCTGTATGCATAAAGATGTGTTCCCAAAACGCTTTATATGTATGGGTGGGAAGTCGACCATGTAGGTGCCGGTGGCGCAACGTCGTACGTCTTGTGGTCCGATGATAAATGTTTGAAGAAATCTGATCAAACCCAATATCAATTTGATAATGCCATAATTGCACACATTCAATCAACTAGGTATACATAAAGCGTATTTTCAAATTAATCACCCCATAAACGATCTAAACATGTACTTCATATTGCAAAACGGAGCCCCACATGTGCTATATCCCGACAGTCGTATCGCAGTTCAGTGTAAAGGGACCATAATGCGTTATATAATTTAATCGGGACGCCGCATTGCATGCAATCGGAACGCAATCGATTGCGTTCGCTACATGTTGCTGTATTGTACCGATTAAGGGAAATGGTATAGGATTGATATGGGTTTAAAGTAAAGGTGGAACAATTTGCTTTAGGTATCTTAATAAACTAGTACGCCTCACGATCAACGATTTCATCACTGCTTACCATCAGGTGGGATCGCAATCAAGCACTAGTTTATATCAATTAAAAAAAAGGTTTGTTGGGGATACAAAGTTGGTGACAAAGTTTGACGACTTTGATCATTATACACCGCTAAATTTTGATCGTTTTAATCCCATTGAGGGTCGTTCCGGTACATGAAACACTATCGATTTGTAAAGATAAAATTAAAAAATAAAGTATTTTTTTTTTAAATTCGTATTAATTTACGCATGTACAAAATTAATTTTTTTAAGAAAACGTCAGCTGAGCGAGTCCAATGACTTGTAGGTAGTTTGTACGCAACGCCGACTACTACCTACAGGTCATTAGACTCGCTCGCTGACGTTTTCTTAAAGAAATTAGTTTAGTACATAGCGGTGTATATTTTTTATAAAGAAGATTGCTGTAGTCAGAATTTCGCGGCCCCATACTCGAAATCGACATAGACCCTATTGGGTAAAACTCATTCAAAATACTCTGTGACTACAACCGGCTCTTAAATCCATACTAACCATTCTATGAGTGCAAACTTGAAATAAAGTAATTATTATTATTATTCCATTTATTTATTATAATATACATATTTAACATATTTTTAAATATTTCTTCAAAAAATAACATTAAAAAAAAACATTTAAAAATATAAAAAATAGTAGCCCACCGGCATCGGGAGCAGGGTCTAAGCTGCCGGCGGTCAGGGCTCCTGAGAGAGGAACCTCCGGACAATACGCGCCGTGTCTAGGAGTACTGCCTTCTGGATCAAGCCCTTGATCCAACTGCCTAACGAGAGCCTCCGCAGATGTTGGTCGAGGCTCTTGGCTATTAAGCCATTGGCCGTCACGACTATCGGCACAATGATTGCTCTATCCACTTCCCACATGTCGACAACCTCGCGAGCCAAGTCAAGATATTTAGTTTGTTTATCTTTCTCAGCTTTCACGAGGTTCTCGTCATGAGGGACCGCTATATCAACAATCATTGTGCGACGCTCTAGTCGATCTATCACCACTATGTCAGGCTTATTGGCAACAATAGTCCTGTCAGTGATGATAGATCGGTCCCAATACAATGTGACGCTGCCATTCTCGAGAACTGGGTCGGGCACATACCTATAGTACGGTACTTCTGATTCAACAAGATTGTATTTAAGAGCAAGTTGCTGATGGATAATCCTGGCTACAAGGTTGTGTCTGTGCAAATAGTCTCCGTTAGCTAAATGAGAACACCCAGAAATAATGTGTCGGATTGATTCTCCGGGCCGGTGGCATGCCCGACAGATGTCAACCGTACCGTCCTTCACAATATATTTCCGGTAGTTGTTCGTCATCATAACTTCGTCCATAATTGCAAAGACAAAACCTTCGGTTTCTCCAAAGAGATCACCAAAGCGTAGCCAGGATACGGACGCTAAAAGATCTACATCGGGCCCATGTAAGGCCCGGTAAAAGCGCCCGTGAAGCTCCTTGCCCTTCCATACTTCCTTGCGTTCATTAGTATCCATAACTATAGGTTTGCGCCAGTTCTCGTTGGCCAAGGAGAGCGGGGTGAGGCCTTTGTCCACCGCCACTACATCTCGGTGCATCCCCACGTCGGTTTCCAGGAAATATTCCCTGAGACTGCATACCTCACGGTTGTGCAGGGTCTTGGCATTTAAGAAGCCACGACCCCCACACTTCCGCGGGATATACAGCCTCATCACCGATGATCGTGGGTGATGCATCCGATTTGCGGTAAGCAGAGTGCGGACCCTCCTATCCAGGGCGTCGAGTTCCGTCTGAGTCCATTTGAGTATGCCGAAAGAGTACATCAAAACCGGCATGACCCAATCATTGAAGGCGCGTACCTTGTTCCCGCCCGATAAAAGACTTTTCAGTACTTTATTCAGGCGGCCAAAGAAGCGCTCCCTCAACGATTGTTTCACGTCAGCAGCGTTGATGCCCAACGCTTCCGACATACCCAAATACTTGTAAGTTTCGGTTGAGCAGAGGGATCTAAGGTGTATGGAATCCGAGAGTTGGGTTCCCACGGATTCCATAATCTCCCCTCGCTTTACATGCATGACTGCACATTTGTCCAAACCAAATTCCATCCTGATGGCACTACTGAAGGTTTCAGTTACCTTCAGTAGCTCCATCAGTTGCAAGTTGTTGGAAGCAAAAAGTTTCAGATCATCCATGTAAAGAAGGTGAGATATGACCTGACCCTCTCTTCTCAACCGGTAGCCTAAACCCGAACCCTCCAGCAGTGTGCTGAGAGGGTTCAAGGCTAGGCAAAACCACAGTGGACTCAGACTGTCACCCTGGAATATGCCACGCTCGATCCTTAACGGTTCGCTGTTCTCCGAAACCCGTCGACACCCTGGATAGTGAAGGACCGTCCTCCACTGCCCCATACATGACATCAGAAAGGTGCGCAGAGTTACATCAATTTTATATAGCTCCAGCACCCTCATGAGCCATGTATGCGGCACTGAATCATAGGCCTTCTTGTAATCTATCCAACATATCGACAGATCTCTTCGAGAACGGCGAACCTGTTGGCTAATGGCAACATCAATGAGGAGCAGCTCCTTAGTACCACGGGACCCGTTCCTACATCCATTCTGAGAAGCAGACATGATGGAATTTGTCTCAATATGACTATTAATTTTAGCTCTCAGGATGGATGTAAGAACTTTATAGACCGTCGGCAAACACGTAATCGGTCTATAATTTTTGGGTTCCGCAGTACTACCCGATTTATAGAGCAGGTGGGTTATTCCTGTCGTCAGGAACTGGGGCAGCGACCCTGACTCTAAGGCAGATTGGAATTGGGACGCCAAGCGAGCGTGCGAACTTTTAAACCATTTAAGCCAAAAGTTGTGCAGCCCCTCCGGCCCTGGAGATTTCCAATTTGGTAACGGACGGACTGCACGAGCTACATCTTGGGGGCTGATGGTAATTGCCCCCATTTCTGGTATAAGTTCGCACTCTCGCTCGACCTCCCGAGTCCAATCCCCCTCAGTGTGATTGACAGGCACCGACCAAATGCTGCGCCAAAATGAATACATGGCATCATCATCCGGTAGGTGCGTATCAATCACACTTTGGTCCGGTCGCTCCCAAGCCCTGTAAACCCACCTTTCGTTGCTTTGGAACGCGCGATTCTGGGTGTACCGCTCCACTCGCCGCTTGTACCGTCGTATACGGTTTGCCCATGCATAGACTTTCTGCCTCAGGAAGTCGATACGCTCTGTGATACGGGGTAGATAATCTCGTGGACTAATATCTGTCCCCGAGAACGCCCGCCTCACAAAGCGCATCACTCTAGGGCGAGTGTTGCCCTCCCTGAAGCAGATAAGTTTGCCGATGAGCGCTCTAGCCTCACCGATACGACGCTCGATCCTGCACTGCCAAGCTGGTTTAGCTGGTCGTGTAGCTCTGTCACTATTTGGAATTTTGACGTGAGCTACACGACACGCCGCTGCAGCCGCACAGTATAAGATCGAGTGGGTATCGGTAAGGTCTTCGCTGCTATCAAAACAATTTGATAGCTGCGAATCTAGAGCACACACCAACGCCCTATTTTTTCTATGCATAGGCAAACGAGGTAGACGAGGTCTAAGCTCTGGTGGTATAGAGCGGTACTCCCGGAATGCATCCTCCAAAGCACTCCTCAAACGTGCATTGCACTGGGTACTCACGGATATAGCCCCGTCATCATCATCCTCACCAACGTGGTCGGGTCGCGGTGAAACACTGAGTTGACGTTGCACCGCGGCCGGTGGTGAAACAGGTGAGACACGACCATTCCGTGATTCTAGGCGCAGTCTATCAAGTACGGCGTCATCCAACATACGGTTACGCTGGATGACCCGCACCTGATCCGATAGTCTTTGAGCCGAAACGTTGACAGCTGGTTCAAGCACCTGAAACAGAGAGAGCATCCGACCACGGTACGCAGTCAGGTTAGTTCCCCCCTCTGTAGCCCCAAAGTATGAGCGCATGACATTTTCATTAATGGATTGTGTCCATCGCATGCGCTGCACACTTCCACCGGCAGCGGGGACCCTGTCAGAGGCCGGAGGGCCTCGAGGTCCCAAGCAGGCCGGAGGTCGGCCTCTTCCCCGCCGACGCGTAGGTGGTGGTGTCGTCGGCGGCGAGAAGTATTCGTCGCTCGAGCTCGACGCAACTGCAGCTACAGGAATCTCTGGACTCACGGCTGGCGCTGGTCCCGGCGGCTGCGAGGCGGAGCTGAGCGACGAACCCGAAGTTGTTAGATGTGTGTTTAGTTGCTGTGCTCGGCTTCTAGTCAGCATTTATGTTGTTATATGCTCCCAAAGTCAATTGTCATTTTAAACTCGTTGTAATATCCTCGATAAACTGAATCAGCTATAATCCACTATTTGTGTATTTTTTTTTCCTTGTTCGTACTGTTATTATATGCATTTTGTTGTAAAATTTGGTTTTTATTTCGAAAAAATATTACAGGGAGAAAAATTTTGCTGTCACACCTTGACAGCCGAGCCACAGATTATTATTATTATTAAATCAGAAACCAGGAGAAAACAGTTTATACAACTTAACGGAACGTGGTCGTACTGCTTTCCCGTATTTCCCAGGTGAAACATCCTGTGTGAAATACAGGAGGCTGCAATGTAAGCCGCCACTATATTTTTCTTATTTCCATTTTAAAATATTTCAATATGACGGATATTTATTCCGAATAGCCCGGGATCGAGGCGCGATCCTTGGTGACTTTAGGGCTGACACGTACGACACTACATGTTTTTTTTTATTAAATGTATAATTCTCGTTTGTCACCTAACTCTTCCTGAACATCGTTACCGATTTGAGTAAATCCTTGAATGGTTTGAGAATATGATTGAAACTTGCGCTGCTTGAAGCACTGCGGGTTCTCAATTTTTTTCCTAAGGAAAAACGAGCTTTCATAAAGGACAACGTCATTCTGTCTCACTCCTAGGTAAAAGCCTCTCTCCAGTCCTTGCATTTTCCTCGGGCCCGCGCTTCTTTCTTTCATTTTTGGAGGTATGCGGGACAGAGAGTAAAATCCCACATACCTCAGTTGAAAAGAGAGGATGCTCCGGCCAGACGGGTGGTGAGTCTATAGGGCAACTGCCCGATAGTTGATCTCGGGTTGTCGTATATGTTTAAATCGCGCGGAGAACTTTACTTGCGCGATGCAGGATGTCTTTCTTTGTAGTTCTTATGTGGCGCCATAGATGTCGCTACATTTCTAGCGAAATCGGTCTAGTTAATCCCGTCATTTTCTTCGTGGTCGGCTCCGTCTAACTCGTCTCAGGGCACCAATTTAAAAAAAAAATATATATATTTAATGATGAAAATGTTTATTTTTTAAGTACTTAATTAGGTTAGCTATTGTAAAGCAAATATATAAATCATGAACAGATTTGAATTGAAACTTTAAGAACCTCATCCTTTTTAGAAGTCGGTTAAAAAAAGATCAATGAATTTCCATTTTCTTAAAAAAGGTTTAGATTAGTCTGGTTAAAAAACTTCGTTCTTGAATAGAACTTTTGAAGACAAAAATAAAAAAAATGTTCTTTTCTTTATTTATAAAAAATGTGTAGTTATAACAATAGAATTTTATTAATTTATTTGTTATCAGTTTACACAGTTGCTTTATAAATTAGTCTACACTAAAATAGGTGTGTAAGAACTGTCTGTGAGCTGTACCTACTCAATTTAGGGTTTACTTCATTTCTTTGTAAGAAATCTTGTTACACAAATACATTGTTTAATAGGTACGTAAATAAGTAATCAAGCCGTTTCGTTAGTTTGCCCAAATAAAAAAAAATACTATCAGAAAATAAGAACAAATCCGTCTTATTATTTTGCCCAAATAAAAAAAAATTACTATCAGAAAATATTTTTATTTTTTGCCAACCCTTACCACATTTCACCATTCATGGAGGTGGCAAGCCAACCGATCCCCGTCCCAGTACAGTTGGGTCGCAGGTGATATATCGTATATCGAAGAAATGATACCAATTTTTAAACGTATACACCGCAAAATATGTTTTATTTGATATTTCTGAATAAGGCATGTTTTTTTACGTGAAAACATAAAATGTATGAAAGGAATATTGACAGATGAAGCGATGTTTGGTTTTTCCTTTTATTTACTTGTTTTGAAGTGGAAAATTACCAAATGACTTCTCCCGCTCTAGGGTGGAACGAGAGGGCGTGTCAGACTTTTACTGATCGAAGTAGCACTTTGCGTCCTAGGTAGATACGATGATAACTTTTTCAAAAAATTTCGTGGCCCTAGCGAGCATCAGCCTTACTGGACCCCTAAGTTTTTGCTGCCATCTCCTTGAGGTGCATAGAGCACTACGCACCGTCGATGATGGGCTTGGTCTTTATCGGCCGGCCGAATGACGAGCTACCCATTGTTCGTCGTCAGAATCCGGCCGGGTATCGCCCTGAGACTGCGGTCCTTAAGTAGCTGACTTACTCCTTTCCTTCGGATCGACATAGATTTTACAAAACAATATTGAATTAACTCAAAAATACGGGTAACCCTAAAGCTCTTACGTCAGTACTTAGACAAAACGCAACCAAAACTTAGATTAGAGTGGTCTAAACATTGAATAGAACAGGGACTTTGGGACACAACAGACGCTTTTCAAATAAACTAAAGTTAATCCAAAACTTTTTCTACTAAGTTTCAAACTAAAAAGAAGACTGAAAAATATAGTTTAAGCTGAAATCGGGCTCCTATAGAAGTAGACCAGTCTCACATTATTCAAATCTCGTTAACTACGAACTGCCTGCACCGGTTTGAGCCAGTTTAATCCGGTATTATCCGCTTATAACCGGTAATGTGCATCTAAGTGGCGACAGTGTTGTGTAAGGTTTCCCTGGCGATGCGATTTCGGGGCCTGTCTCAAAGATTTTTTGAATTTAATAATAAATTAGTTTATAATTTTTCTTAGAAATGGGTTGGTGTGTTGGATAACTACTAGAAGTACTTGCAATTTTGTCGCAATGGGAATGTAAGGTGTTTTTTTTTTATGTTGGGAAAAATCATCCGGCGGCTGGGGCGCTGTGAGCGCCGCCGTTGCCTGATGCGGTCGGCCTCCTCCTTTGCTAGCATTACTGCTTCGCAGAAGTCGGCGACCGCCTGCCACTCCTCTTCGCTCCGGACCATGGCCTGTACCAAGGCCCGGCGCAAGAGATTCCCGCCGCCGATCGCCCTCACGAGGGCACGACGATGCTTCGCCCAAGCAGTGTGCTCCACCGTGTCGTCCGGGCGTTCCACACAGTGGCGACACCCTGGCGTCACTTCCGCACGAATCCGGTGCAGGAAACTCCCGAACCTGCCATGTCCGGTGAGAACCTGCGTCATGCGGAAGGTAAGGACGCCGTGAGGTCTTTCCAGCCACGGGAATGTAAGGTGGTAAATTTTGGTGAAAAAAAAAACCCCTAACTATGCGAGCCATCCCCTGGGCCTCAAGTCTGCTATTACAATAGTGTCAGAATGGTCTATTATTGATGTCATAATGGTCGATTTTGACAAGTTTGGTAATCTACTAATGTAATGGCGTCGTAATGACTTTCCAATGGTCAACCACTGCCACTCCATTGAAAGAAGTGGCATAGAATAGTAATCTCATACATATTGACAAATGAATATTTGACGTATGCGGTAATCTGCTAAAACTTTGACAGTTTATTTGATCATTGTTCTACCATTAGAGCGTTATTGTGTAGTTATTGGTTTTAATATGCTTGATATTGTCATTCTACCACAACTCTATTACAATACCACTGACCGATCAATGATCGATCATTATGAATTAGCAGATTACGAACTTTTAGCAAAATGACAATGTGATCGTGTTGGAATGACGAATTTATAAAAATAGGAGACTTGGGGTCCCAGGACAGCCATCTAACGACAGCCGCCCAAAATGTTGAGTTCATGGCTATTAAGCCATTGGTTGACACTGGTTCAATAGTATTATTATTATCTAATAAGTGCAACCAGAATGCAATTTAAAATTCGTAAGATTCCTCGAAAGCATAATAAACATATTTGATTGACATAGATTTTTTAATAGTGCGCGCATCACATATAAAATGCACGAATTCAATCTAGATAACTTTTCATACATTAAAATTGTGTGGTTGACTATATCGAAAGATGTTTACTACATTCATTGACTGTTAGGCAGTACAAAATTCGCGAGATCAGCTAGTCTTATTTCAATTTCAATTACAACCTACAACTGTACCGAGAATACGAATAATCCCTAACTATTCTCACAAACATTTAGTTTGTAAATACACATACAAATACGTTTCTCTTTAAACTAACCTTCCGACCGCGTAGCTACATATAAACGTTAGTGGAACTGCGAAGTTAACTGTGGGGTATCCCGCCACAGCACTCATCAGGCAGCATGTAATAGCTTTGTTTCAACGGAACTCCGTTCACAAAGCATAGGAACACGTCTTTTCAACGCAGAGATGCGCCTGAAAATGAGTACTGCTTTACGTGAATGAGTATTGAGGCTGCCTCTAGGCTTTATTCTTGGCTTTAAAGATTGTGTGTAAAATAGGATAAAATGTGGTTTTTATAAGTTCATGATGTAAACGAAATTATTAAGTAAGTAGTTGCATTAGTCATCATCATCATGATCATATTGCAGTAGTATCATAGTAACATAAGGGTGGATAACCTTATGTTGTCCCGTAGGGGCCCAGCAGGATCAAAGCCTACTGGGGCCAAGGGTTTGTTTTCAGAAGAAAAATTCGGCCTTGGTATGAAAGGCAACGAAAGAACATGAGTGGGGTTTTAGTCAGTAAAAGTCTGTCTTACTTGAGCGCCATTGTGTGATCTCAGGGCTTAGCTAAGTTGATAATCGACACTCGTTAACGCAAATAGAAAACTTCGAATGTATGGAAATAGGAGATCGGAGGCGTTACCGACTGTAGAGATCCGAAACTAAATGGTTGTAACTGTAACAATTTGCCTGCTGTGGTCTTCCCATCCGATTATAATTTGGGTGTCTTCAAGGCTAGAGTGGATAGGCTCTTAATAATCTAATGCGACTCACCATCAACGATTTTATAGTTAGCTTCGCCCGCGCACATAAAATATAGCCTATATCACTTAGGAATAAAGCAGCTTTCTATCGGTGAAAAAAATTATCAATTGGACCAGTACTTTCAGAGATTACCTCCTTCAAACAAAAGAAAATAAAAAAAAAATCTTTAGCTCTTTATTATATTAGTATAGATAAAAATAAACCGGCCCTCAGAACAAAGTTTTAAGCGCAGAATAGAATTTTCTGAAAGTTGGCCAGCTTGCTAGTGTCCCCTAAGGCTAGCCAACTTCAGGACCGTTGTAATATAGTAGACACTGTGTTTTACACAACTCAGAACATAACACATCGCCCGTATTCTCTAAGGGGAAAGGTAGAGGTATTTAGTGGTCTAAATAGCTACAGTTGTAGAAGCCATGTAATTGGGGGCGGTATCTATCACCAAGCATATGTCGACAGGGTTCTTGTTGAGAATCCAGGCTGGTGTTAATAAATTTCTGGGGCCTCACTATGACGTATTAAAAGGTCAGCCACGTAAGGAGAGAAAGAGAGAGAGTAATACATCCTATATAGCTCCATCTCTTTCAGTCCAGTTTAGTGGCTCTACCACGAGCTCTTAAAGCGATTCAAACGGCCTAAAGTGAACTGTTTAAGAAATGGAGCTATATAATATGCTTGACACTTTACCGTCAAATGTCGTCAAATGACCACATCATCGCTTATATACAGCTGCCACCACGGATATTGAACACTCGGCGTCAGAGTGGGGATCGCTTTGCGCATTCCATACATTGGCGAGCCAATCGTCGTCGTCGGGAGGTACGTGCTGCAAGCGAAATTAACGAATCACGAGTGGCGTCTATGACGCGATGCGCGGCGAGCCAATCAGTGACGCTCCCCGCCCCCGCGTCTCACGTTGCACGACCTAAAGAGACTCAATTTTTGACTTCTGCGCAACCTGAAGCCAGCGTTCAATATCCGTGGTGGCAGCTGTACCATCAGATAAGATGATGTTCAAATGCGAGCCTATCAATAATAAAAAAAATCGATCACAATCAGAGCTCGTGGTAGGCTGCTGGGCGAAAACCTCCCTCTCCCATTTGCACAGGGGTACATGTAGGTTTGTTTTAAAGGTTTAAGTGCACATAGTTTCTGTCACATAGAGAGTAAAGTGTACGTAACTCAAAACCAACCTACCATCATGAGACACCACAACCACACTAGTAAAAATATGTAACTGTCAGTAAGTTCACATAAAACAAAGTTTCAAATCAACAAGAGAATAAAGAAACAAATTGTCGACCAGAACTAGTTCCTAGCATGTTCTGGCATGTAAAACTTAGACTATAACTAGTTGCGGAACGCATTACTCACCGAGCTATGGTAGTTGGCAGGTCTATGAATTTCTTGCACAGTTTCTGACTTGTTTAAATGCTTTTGTTGAGTCGGCATGCTCCTTTGCGTGTGTTTCTATATCATACTAGGTTTCGCCCGTGGCTTCGCTCACGTACATAAAATATAGCCTATGTCACTCAGGAATAAAGCAGCTTTCTATCGGTGAAAAAATTTTAGCTATCGGGCCAGTAATTTTAGAGATTACCTCCTACAAACCAAAAAAAAAAAACTTTTCCTCTTTATTATATAAATATAGATTGTACAAGTGTAGATTGCTGCATATTTAAACCATGTGTGAGAAGATGAATCATTTGTCTAGCTTTTTACATCACAAATTAAAGTGGGCAAGAGTAGCTCAAAATTGGTGTCCTGAAACAGTGCGTTGGTATCGCGGCAGGCCACGAGGGGAGATGGCGCGACGATCTAGACAGACTCTACCAGAATTGGCAAGATGAAGCCCGGACGCGCGAAAGATGGAAGGAGTGGAGGTATGCCTTTGTCCAGGAGTGGGACAGAACCGGCTAACAAAAAAACAGTACATTTGTTGGAAGTAGGCTTCCAATGAAATCATGTTTTCATAACAATGTTTTAACACGCAGCCTTACATACTGGTACTTATCTCTCGCTTCCATTACACTACAAAGGCAGTGGACATTGTCGAATATGTACACCAAAAATCAAAATACACACTAAGGGTGCATTTGCTGGAGTCGCACCGGAATGTCAATCTTAAGGCGTTTGCGAGTAGGTACGGAACTGTTTTCTGCATCTTGTTCTGGATTTTTAACCGCAGAACGTGGTATTCCGTCGCTTTTGTGGACAAGTATCGCAGGATAGCACAAAGATAGTAGTGCAAAGTGAAGTTACTACTAACACCGTTTTAAATCATATTTACTTACAAAAAAATAAGTTTGTTTTAGCTATAAGGTGCAAGCTTTAGCCCCCACCTTCGCCCGCGCACATAAAATGCAGCCTATGTCACTCTGGAATAAATCAGCTACTTAACTATCGGTGAAAAAATTTTGCAATCTGACCAGTACTTTCAGAGATTACCTCCTACTAACATAAAAACCATTTTTAACCTTTAATGAACGATAAGTAGTGATTAGTATAGTACTCATCAATACCCAAGACACCAAGGAGTTGCCAATGTCTGACTCCATCATCAAACCAGGTCTATGGTAGCATATTCATGCATTGTCATTTACGTAACATAGGTATAACAAATATCAGCTCAATCGGATAAGGGTAACTGTTTCAAATTTCATTTGTAAGATTCGTCCCTAAACAAACATAGAAACATTGCAAGTTAAATAAAAGCTTGTAAAAAGTCCTTTGTTTGTGCTTATTAGTAGCTCTGTTCTACTCTTGCCTGAGGTGGGAAGAGATGAAACATGGATATAATACATTATCTAAATCCTCCCCTGTTCTTTCCTGATTAATTTCGCCGCGGGATCCAAGACATTAAATGGTTTTACGGGGCCCCTCGAAGTTCATTTTCTCGACGTATTTATGGTGTTGTTGATTTTTATTTTGAGTTCCCTTCCTACATTCGGGTACGGAACCCTGTAGTGAGGGGAGCAGTGAGAGGGTGCACACCGGGGCCAAGGATAGTCCGTATGTCTGACCATCCGTCTGCCAGCGGGCTGTATCTCGTAAACCGTAAGAGGTAGACAGTTAAAATGTTCACAGAATGTGAATATCTACTGCCGCTACAACAGCAAATAAAGAAAATAAAGGGATGGGAACGCCTTTAATTAATAAATAAAATTTTATCGAGCAAAAAACACCGACAAAATTACTCGAGCAAAAACGCATGAGGGCTCATGCGTTTTTGCTCGATTTTAATATTGTAGTACGCCATCCCGCGCATGCGAACCCAATACACACATAGGCTGATTTCTAGTTTTTTCAGTCAAATATCTAATAACTTCTCTACTTACTTTTACTTAGCGCTTCAGAAATGTAGTAACTTTTTTGTGAACAACATCTCAGCCCTAAAGGTGGTCTTACTTAATTCTAAATATCAGAAATTTTACTCCAGACAATATAAAGAAAAAAAAGAAATAAAGATAGAAAATAAACTATTTTTGTGGTACAACACTAGGCACACAAACAATAAGTAAACACGAAACAAAAAAAAAAGCAAGAATCATGTTTAAAAGTGGGTCTACTTTGTTATCTTTCAAAGCACGGTACACGATGAACGTGTCAGAAACGCGCGCCAAAACAGCACCGTCCATGTCGACAGATAAAGCGTGTTGCACACAAAGGCGACGGGACACAAACCATGGACAAGGACGGGACACGAACGCTTGTCCATTCCACGGTTATAAATTGCGTTGAGCACACAAAAGCTATGGGATCTGAATCGGTGCCAACGTCCACGTTGCTAGGTAGATGTTTGAAGCTGACAAAGCATTTACTGTTGGTACTTAGTTGTTCTTCTCTGTGAAAAAGAATACGGAGTGGACAAATTTAATGTTATAAAGAGGACAAAGTGACTGGCCTATTGGTCTAGTAGTTAGTGGCTAGCGGTGAGAGCGGAGCGAAGCCGATCTCCTGCCTTAGCTTTCTTGGTTATTTTTTTTATAACCACCCAGAAGTAGAGCCTTACTTTAAACCCCGCGGATAGAAATAGGACCTGAGTACTTGTACTTAATAAAATAAAATTATAATTTTAAAAAATCTGGCTATTAGTACTTAACACAATGTAATTTGCTCACTTAGCCCTTAGCCTTCTATGTAACTTTACCTGTCCGTGTCGAGGTGCTCTAAAATTGCGTGTCCTCCTTCCCTGTATGCGTCTTTTATAGACAGATTCCAAGCAACGCGTACGATATTGTATAGAATACGTGGATATTGTATAGAATTTTGAATTATATAGATTGTCGATAAAAGAATCAGAAAGGATTTTTCATTTTTCGAAATTCACTCCGGGGATAAAAAGGAGGTTGAAAGTTTGTATGAAGAAACTTACTTTCTCGCGAGCGGAGCTAGTCTACTTAATATTTTTTGTCTCGTTCATTAAACTTGTTCGATACAAGATCAAAATGAAAATCCCATCACACGTTTGTTTTCTGACTTTACGCGGATAAACCTTTTTGTGACATGTTTCTTACAGTACACCTTTTTTCTATTTTCTTTACAAATATTTAGAGAGTATTTTCGTATAGAAAATATCTGTCGCGAAATAAACGGCGCCAGCGTAAGACGAGCTGCCTGCCTCCCCATTTTCATTTAGACTGCGAATAAAGAGGAGGAATGTCGTTCTGTGGTAGAGGTCTTTGTAAAATGGATGTTATTTTTGTCACAAGATGGCTATGATTGGAGATTCTTTTGTGACTTAGGCGTATTTGTATTGACACAGAATATCGTAGACGGTATACAAAATAAATGTGGTGCTATTCACTTGTGTGTCGTGTATCAAACATAAGTGGTTCGGGGACTACAATAAAGTACTTTGAGTAAAGGATCCAAGTTTGTAGGATCGCTTAAACTTTAAATGATGCCTACGTTATTATAATGTTATCATTGGACATAGTTGTACGAGTTAATAACTTTGTTTCAAGTGGTCTAGCCATATATACTTACAGATACGTACATCGTGACTGTAGATATAATAAACGTACAGGATTATATCATATTCTTATTAACGAAATAACTTATTAGGAACCAACGACGAAGTGTCAAAAAGTGAAATGTTATGTAATTTAATTTTGTAATTAAGTTAATATTTAATAAAAAATGATTTCAAATTAAAGTCAGAACATTTATTATTCATTTTTATTTTCGTATTTTAATATTTATTGTTTGATTTAAAATTTCATTCATTAACTAAACCTACTGTGAATGGTTGCCCTCTGGATCCTCTTGTAATATTGAAAACATATTAAAACATTTAAAATGTATTATAAAGTACGGTTGACGCAGTTGTTTAGCGACGCAGTTGTTGCTGAGCTGCGTGTAGTGGGCTCGATTCTACTACTGTACTATACTTAGTGCACAGTCTGGGTGTCTTGTGTATTACACGAGTATGACCCACGATACAGGTGTACCATCGTTAGAAGGTTACTTCAACATAACGAACTTTGTTTTTTTTTTTTTACATTATTGATAGATTCGCGCTTGACCGCTATCTCACCTACTCCTTTAGCCAAGTTACAACCGTTTCGCTTGTGTCGAACGCTTCGAGTTGGCCGCGTCGCCGAATCTTTTGTTCTGAGCACGTGACTGAGCGTTGAGATGACGTCATTTTCGTACATTTGAAGCTTTCTACTAGCGATAACTATTGCAGATTAGTAACTTGGCTAGGAGTAATGATGGAAAGCGATGATGTGGTCGATGATGTAGCGCGCTTGTTTACACAAACCACTTTTTATTTTCCTGACCTGCTCATTATACGGTTGACAACTAACTGACTCTTAGACCTAAGTGCGTACCACAAAAGAAAGCATTACGTACAGTGGGAACCGAAAAATGTAATCTCATAATGCAGCGCTTTAAAATTAATATTTGTCAAAAATAAATGGAGCGTAAACATACAAAAACTAACGCCTTCTACTGTTAAAAGGGGATAATAATGTTTAACCTCAAAATAACATCTGCCATACACGGCAGCAAATGACAGATTAATCGAAAGTCCCATCTGAACAATTAGACAAATACAAACACTATATTAATGTGGCGCAACGCTTTTGTTAAAATCAACCTGTAGGGTAAAAGGTTATATAAGTGAGATGATATAAGTAACGTGATGATATTTTTTTTAAACACCGTATATACCATACAGTTTCCTATGCATAATATATTACTAAAATGAAGATATTTTACCTTCCTTACGTTTGTAACAACTCGCTAGCGCTGTCTCATGAATGTGCTTGCTTGGGACTGTTTGTGGTATTACTGTGGTAGTAATGTTTAAAAAAAAATCACTACATTACTTATATCACCAATACCGTATTTCAGAAATCTTAACAAGATTATTAAACACTGAATCAAAATTCACAAAGACTTGTTTTCACACATTTCCGTCATAATACAAATTAAAGTTTAATTTTTAATTACGTTGATAATGATGCCGTTCTGTGTTCCGGAGATCAGTGTAAATAATTGAACATGCGAAAGCGCCTCCAGCTTTTAACTTTTTCAGTTCATTTGGACATCCTTTGTCCCGCAAAATAATATTTCCTTTGATATCGGAATAACCGTTTTAACTGAGGCAAATAAAATGCTTCATGCATATTTTCGATATCAATGGTGTTGTTATTTAAAATGAAAAGGTCGTTGACTCGATTTATTAAATAAAATATTATTGTTATTTCAATTGATATCCTGTTATCTTGTTTTAAAATAAAAAATATAATTAAGGCTCTTATCTATAGGTACTAATATTAAAAAGTTGAAAGAAAACTATTATAGATGGAAAGATAACTATTAGATTTTTTGTTTGTAACGAATAAAACTAAAAACTACTGGGACGATTTTAAAAATACTTTCACCATTAGATTGTTCGGGGGTGGTCGCCATCATCGTTATGGCAAGTCCCATCTTTGAGGAGTGGCTGGAAAGACGTCACGGCGTCCTCACCTTCTGAAAGACGCAGGTCCTCACCGGACATGGTATGTTCAGGAGCTTCTGGATATTCGTAACTACTGTCAAACGTGCTTTCCGAATCGAATTTTGCTATAGGAACAATATTGTGTCATAACATAATATAATATAGTGTGACAATTTGATAATGTTTACGGGGTAAACTTATCCAAAGATCACCTAAGACAGGAAGAAGGAGCTTTTACCCAGCAGTGGAATACAAGGATGGCTAAAAAATTGATGTTACAAGTACTTGCGAATACTGACAAATGCTTGCACTGCCTGGACAAGTCCACTTAAATCTGTATGGTTTTTTCTTTAAAAAACCCGTTTCAGACAAATCTGCATGTTTCTCATGTCATTTGACCATTACATATTTACTGTGTGGACTTTAAAAGAGACTTTGAAACGAAAACACCGCCCTCATCTAGTTTAAAAAATTTACGTTTCTTAAAAAAACTTTTACACGTCAAAAGTGTAAAAGCGATCTATTTGCAAAATAAATATCATTTATTTATCTACTAAACAGATGTTTTCACATTCAGAGTTGAACTCACAGTAAAATAATTAGCTTAAATTCGGCAGTACTTTTACCGCCAGAGATTACTATGTAAGAATTAAGTCACCCTCTACGGTCTAGATTCCTAGGTGTACGTAGGAGTCATATAAAGGCTATAGCACTGGCTGAAAGCTCTCCTTTGTTCCCGTCACTTCAATGTTCGGTACGACTTCAATGCTGATTATTATTCCATAGAACTCACTGCGATATGCGATGTTTGGGTAATACTGGCAAAATTATTGGTCTGAGTAAACTTTTGTGTAAATACTCTGAGGTATATAACTTTAAATAAACATAGATTTTTTTGTCAAATGTTAACAAACTTAATCAGTCTTTTAATGTCCCCACTGCTGGGACTCAGGAATGAGCCGTAATCCACCATGCGGGCCCAGTGCTGGTTGGTAGAAATCACATGTCTCAGAATTTTTAGTTCTTGGACATGCTGGTTTCCACAAGATGTTTTCCTTAATCGATTAGAGAGAGAGAGTGGTGATGAAATAAATTACACAAAAGTATTGTGCATGGCTGGGTTTGAACCCGTGTCCTACAACTCACGAGTCGGGACTGTTACCACTAGGCCACCACTGCTCCGGAAAATTATCAGATATTTTTTCAGAGTTATGGGTTCATTCAGACTCCATAATTTTGTATCCATATTAGCATGATCTACTAAATCTGCACTTTTTTAATGGCTACAAATCCACCTGCAGTTTGTTGTGTTTTTCACTGTCGGTGGTATTTTTTTGTAGTAAGTTTTCTTGCCGATAGATTTTAGTTCATCATCTTGCTAAGCTATATTTCTACAATCTGATATCGATCTTTAAAAGATGCGAATAAAAAAAAGAGGAAATACGATCAGTCTAATAGTTTTTTTTGTGGTTTATGTAGATTAGTGACATACTTAATTGATTAAGGCTGCCCGCCAACGTCCGATATTCGGTGACCGATTTTTTGTAGGAGAAAAATAGAACACACTGATAGCAATAGAGCAACGCACACGTCCTACAAAAAGTTGGTCAGAAATATACAGAACAATTGACTGGCCTGTTTGTCTAGTGGTTAGTGACCCTGAGTGCTATGCCGGAGATCGTGGGTTCGGTTCCCAACCAGGACAAATGTTTGTGTGATGAGCATAATCATTTGTTCTGTATCTAGGTGTAATTTATCTATAATATGTATGTATTTAGAAATATATAAGTATGTTTATCAGTTGTCTAGTACCCATAACACAAGCTCTGCTTAGCTTGGGACTAGACGGCGTTGTGTGATAGTTGTGAAATATTATATTATTATTATAATGTTACAAATATACAAAATCGGCCCGATTATCTGTCTTACGAAAAGTCTGACGTGGGTGGGCAGCCTAATTAATTTTAAAATAATAATCAAGATAGTTGATTACTCAGAGTTTGTTTCGCCGATGATTTTCCTGGTTACGAGCCACAATTCTCTACACTAATATTTTATAGAGATAAAGTTTTTTGTTTGTGAGAGGTAATCTCTGAAAGTACGAGTACTGGTCCAATTGCGATTTTTTTTTCACCGATAAAAAGCTGATTTACTCCTGAGTGACATATGCTATATTTTATGTATGCGGCGAAGCTGAAGACAAAAGCTAGTGTTTTATAGAAACACTTACCTACTGGATCGTTAATATATCAATCAGATAAACTCAACACAGACTACATTGTTGAGTATTACTACTAAGAAGAAAATTTATTGGAAGAAAGGCCCATAAGTTAAATATAGAGTGGGACGTGTGTAATGTCCTGGATGGAGGATAGAGCGCTATCCTGTGCGACATAAACTATCGATGTGACGAGGATACATTGACCACACTCGCCATTTGTTCTCTTGTTAGGTAAACTTTGCCTACCCAAAGAACAAATGGTCAGCACTATGTAGGTACTAGAGAACGTTAGAAATCAGATTTGTAGAAAAATATGTGCTTATTTAATAATTAACCAATCATAATGTTAATATAGGTACTGTTGTGATTGTAATTATAATTTTATTTTGCTGACGGAATCAGTAATTTTTTTTTTTAAACAAGTATATTTTAAATTTTACTGTCAGAATTTCTGGAAAGGTTACGTTTTTTAAATTGTTTATGTTTGGTAAGAAATCATTCGAAAAAGTAATGCCTCTAAGTGATAAAGTAGAGTTCTACTAGTGAAATAATTTTTTAAAAGTTTTTGGGTTTATTCATCACAAATAATAATACGAAACTTCTTTTTATAATATTAGTAAAGACGTGAAATGAAAAATATGGTCTATACTATTGACTAAAAAGAGTACTTTCCTCTTGGAATATTTGCGCAAAATATTCTTTCATTATGTCTTTATTTCCATAATTCCCTTGCGCCCAAATAACCACCCTTCAGCCGTCACTTTGATGCTAATTGACGCAAAATGCTTCCCCCATTGAGAAGTTAATCCTGTTTCATCCAGATCAAATAATAATTGGTATCAATTTGTCAGCTGTTATCAACAAATACGGCTTTTGATCAAAATATTTTTGGCGTTCATAACGTCTGTTGGTGGATAGGTATAACGCTTTCGAATTGAGGATTAAAATGACAAATCGATTTAAGCATCTAATTCAGGTTTTTTTTTATGGTGGGAAATCATCAAATTACTGCTCCTGCATTGGATGGAGCGGGAAGGTGTGTCAGACTTTTACTGATTAAATCACTCCCACATTTCTTCAGTTGCACTTTGCGTTCTAGAATCACGGGTTTCCCTTTCAGAAGTCAAACAAAATGTGTAAATATGTTATATTCGTCTGCGCTAAAGATTTTCTTTCTCAATTTTAGGATTCCATACCCAAGGGTGCCAATGGGTCCCGTTGACAAATACGCGTCTATAAAGCTACACGTCCGTGCACTGTAGGCATTACTCTGTGTTGGTAAACTTTTTGCCTCGACGTTTCCTGTTCAAAACTTCAGGTTGCTTTTGTGAATTTCCAACACAACTTCGATGAATTGACCGAACAAAGGTTCGAACGTTCAATAGCAGTGCGGCCGGCCGCCATGGTAAAAACAAAACGTGAGGCTGCGATGGCAACTACTCAAAAAGTAGAAGGTATATAGAGGTACTACCATGAGCTCTTATCGCGATTCATTTGACGATCTAAATTGAACTTTTTTTTATTTTTATTGTTGATAGGTTTGCGCTTGACCGCTATCTCACTTTGACGACAATGCGGTCGCCGATGGAGCGCGCTTACCTGGAAGTAACCTATTCACTCTTGACTTAAAGATTCCCGGGTTGTAGCCACCAGGAAACACAGACTCCGGCAGGGAATTCCACTCCTTAGCTGTACGCACAATAAATGTGTTCCCAAAACGTTTTGTGCGTGTAGGTGGGATGTCCACCATGTAACGGTGGCGCATCGCCGTACGCCTGGTAGTCCGATGATGGAACGGGATAGGCGGAATTAGACTATGCAATTCCGACGCACACTCCCCGAGATGCAACCGGTAGAAAACCGACAGGCTAGCGACTCGGCGTCGATGTTCAAGACTTTGAAGTCTCGACTCGACGAGTGCATCATTGCCAATGATCCTTTATGCTCGCCACTCAATTGTTACAAAGATGGATCTACATCCCTCATCAGTTGGCCTAAAGGGTTATAGGCAGGCGTACCTGCACAACAATACATATAATTCAATCCTTTGGAGATTACACGAAAAAAAATATAAAAAGATTGTTATAAATCGATTTGATATTATGTCGTGGCTATTGAAGTGAGAAACCCTGCCATTCCTCTTATTAGAGTCATAATAGGTGCTTGACAATGGGGCCGTCGACCCCGACCCACCGGCATTCAGTCCCATGGCTGAATAAAATCGTACAATACAGGTAACGTGTACACTTCACTTAACTACGAAAGTGGAGCAACATGACGTTGAAATGTTATAATAGTTATTTTTTACATAAAAACATTGACTCTTGGGTGGGTTCGCAAGTATTTAAACTCACATTTACTTACATGCACATACTTAGACCTGAAGCCATACAAATATTTAAATAGATAAAATATAAAAGGTGTAAGGGACAGCCCTCCACAAACTTTAAGGGCCATATTTCTCCGGGACACCACTGGTAGCGCAACTGGTTGCGCCACCAGCAAAATATATAGAGCTCTATAGAGCGTTACTCACCTGGTGTCTGTTTGGTAGCGCGCCCCCCACCAAAGAGTATGTAATAAGATGGAAATCTAACCTTTGAAAACCATAATTAACCAACTGTCAAACGTCATTGACAGTGAACCAAGAATCTTGTACAATACAATCTGGATTGATTACGACAACCTCAAAGATGTAATAAAGAAGTACCATACAAGAATCTTTATCCCTTTCTACTAGTGTGTATAGACTAGTTCGTACTACGAGACATTCTGTTCTAAAGAAGTTCAAGATGTTATTAAGGACGCTTTGACCGTTTTAGACAAATATCTCGGTTTTTCGGGTACCATTATAATGCACCAAGAATCATAACTATGAGGATGTCACGGCATCAAATAAAAGACAATATACATATTCATCTCTAGGATGGCATAAAAAAATATTATGGTTTTGTATAAAATTTTCATATAGTTAAATACAATTTTACCAACGCACTAATCAAGAAAATTACAAAACACAAGAGTTTGAATAGGTCGCGTAAGCTAAATCCAGTGCACATTTTTAGCTTAAAAATAATAAAATACCACAACTTATATAGTCTTCTACACGTATAGCTTATTTTTTTGAACTTACATAAATAACTTTATGATTTATGACGAAAATAAAACCACTCTAAAAAAATCTTCATACATTTTTCATTGAACCCACCACTTCCAAGCCTCAGTCCGCGCTGAACGCGTCCGCGTTCTGAGAAGCACGGGCCGTTTCGCTCGTTTCCCTCTCCTAGAGAGGAGGCCTGAGTTCCAGCAGTGGGAACATTAAAAAGGCTGATTATGTATGTGTGTATATCTATAGGGATTTTGGTGTTTTTACCAAGAAGTCTCTGTATTCATATTCATAGTCTACATTCTACTACAGTCAAAAAGTATCATTTGATGAAGTTGAACTGATGAACAAGACCTATAATGGGCAATTAAATATACAAAAAAATTAACAAAAATATATAACCATAAAGTTGGTACAAAACTGTAGAATCAAACCAAACTAACAGTTAGTTTTTTAACAAAAACTATCTATAACAACAATTAGTTACTTATGTTTGTTTTACACTAACTGTAAAACGATCAAAATAACTTTAAATTCGGAAGTCGGTGTTAAATAACAAAATATACCAGAAACATCGACTTCCGAAATTAAAGTTATTTTGATCGTTTTATTGTTTTTTTGTGTATTACTTTATTCAAGTCGAGCCGATTTCGACTATTCTGCCAAGTCCATTGTAAATTAGAAAAACAAGTGTGTTTATAGAAATCTGAGTAAAGTGAGAATATTAAGCCGTCCAAGATAAAGATAGTAATAGCAAATGTACTGAAACATACTAGGTGAAATACCTATAAGTGTTACTTTATTTAACCTGTTTTTTCTTTATTTTAAGCTTAACAAATTAGACCTTATCAGTGTGGAAATAAATAAATAAACTAGTTTTCATCTGTTAATTCAATAAGGTTCAATTGAAAACTAGCATTAGGTAAAAACTATATTTATAATTCACAATAGGATCCCTAAATTGATAAATAGTTTTCACACACTCGCAATATTTTTGAAAGACCTATCTAACGACATCCCACATTATGGAATAGTCTACAAAACAAAATAAAAAAGAATTTAAAAAAGGGCGTTCTTGTATCGTACTCTTCAGTACATTTTTGAGGTTGACGTAATCAATCCAGTTAGTATAAAAGATTCTTGGGTGTGGCGACTCAAGAACACTCTCTATCCCTTTCTACTAGTGTGTCCATAGATTAGTTCGTACTACGAGCCATTGTGTTCTAAAGAAGTTCAAGATGTTATTAATACATTATATTTTAGACAAGTAATCAAAAACTAATATGTATATTAGACAGGTAAGACCTTACCACGATTACAAACTACGAGAGCCTAGAAGTTTTCGATAAGACAATTGTTCGAGAGTAAGCAAAAAAGAACCATACAAAAAACCACGCTTCACCGAGGTCATTAAGAAGAGACTATTGCACAGAGCCAAACAACATCAAAATATGACTGTTTCAGACCGAAGTCGGTTAAAAATTATATTAATACTTTAAATAGTACAGTACATTGTTAATAAACTACTGCCATTATCTGATGAAATAATATAATTTTTCAGACATGTTTCTCCGATGAATCGACGTTTCAGGTTTTGGTTGACAAAAGCTCTTTTGTCCGTTCAAAAAATGCTCCTTTTCGACGACGCTCTGGAGAATAGCTCCATAAAAACTGGTGTTAAGAGAACAGAAGACAGCTAAATTCCCAATTAGTATTATAACGTGGTCTTTAATCTCAAGCAAGGGTCTACATATCGTGAAAGGGACCGTGAGGCATGACCAGTACAAGCGAGTACTAGAAACTGGACTGCTGCCGCATCTCGAAGAATGGTTCCTTATTGACGAAGAGTCCATTTTTATGCCCGAATCTGCATTGTGCTACAAAACCAGGGGTGTTACTGCATACTTGGCTAAAAAACATTAATGTTTTACCCTAGTCAATCAATACACCAGACATGAACGCTATTGAAAACATGTAGGAGCTCACCAAGCAGGAGATCGCTTAGCAAGTGATCACCACCAAACTAATAAATTATTTATTATTATTGTTATATAAACACTAGCTGATTAAATTGCACCTCTCAACAACACAAACCTGCAACAGGATGCCAGAATTTGCATAGAGAGCAAATCATGATGAATGGAATCTATCACAAAATTCTGGTAATAATCGTCAAATTGACTACGTCAAATTGAAAAAAAAAAAAAATTTTTTTTTCAAAAATGTATAAATAATTTTGCTTTTAATTTTCGTTGTTTTTATTATCTCAATAAAAAAAAAACTATAAATAAAAAATACCAGCCAGACCTAAAAGCAACCTTTTTTCAAACGCCGTTAGCGAGGAGTCGGCTTCAGAAAATCACTGTTTTATGGCACTTTTCGGGCGCTTGGGCCTTAAGCGATACGCGCGAGTCCAAGCGAGCTGGCAACTTCCGATTTCATCTACTTTTTCTGTCGTCAACTCGCTCAGACTTGAAAATCTGACGTATTTATGTACAGTCAACTAAAGAAAAATTTTATAACATAGGTACCCACTAAAAATGTATTAGAAATTGTATTCGACTTGACTTTAAAATAAAACACTTATCGTTAATGAGAAAGATATTAATCAACATTACAATAATATAATATTGCATATTTACCTATTAATTACCAACAAATCACAACACACAACAACCAAAGTTGACGTACAAATATTAGTTAATGAGACTTGTAGGTAAGTGAGTGAATATGCAGTATCGATACGTCATGTATGTGTCAAAAAAGTCAAGAGCGCCCACACGATGAACAAAATCTTTCTTGGATGCGTTCCATTTCACGATTAACCTGTGACCTTCAGTTGCCCTTTGCATTCTAGGACTACGGGTTTCCTTTTCAGGAATTCGCCGGGGTCCTAGCTTGCGGGCATCGGCCCTTCTGGACTCCTACGGTTTGATGTCATCTGTTTGAGGAGCACGTCGATCACTACGCGCTGTTGACGACTGAGCTCGGTTCGGTTACTAACCGGACGGCCGGATAGCGGACTACCCATTGCTCGGCGTCCGCAAGCCCGCGTCTACCGTGGTCCGTCGTCGGGGTCGGAATTTCGGCGGCCGATGGTCCTTTGGCCTCCTTCTTCGGTAACATTACTGCATCGCAGAAAGAGGCGACCGCCTGCCATTCCTCCTCGCTCCGGACCATAGTCTGAACTAGGGCCCTGCGTGAAAGGTTGTTGCCAAAAATTCTCGCCTCCACGAGGAAACAGCAGTGCTCTGCCCGAGCGGGGCACAACTCTAACATGTCCTCGGGTGCTACACCGTGTCCTCCGGGTGGTCCACACAATAGTGATACCCGAGCGTTATTTCCGCCTGAATCCGATGCAGGAACCGACCAAACTTACCTTGGTGAGGTGAGGACCATGCAGGTGCAGGTAACATGAGAAAGTCAAAAGTAACGTAAAATGTTTTTAAAGTAACTTGGGTATCGTGACTATCGTGTACCATTGGCCACATCTTAGTCGCCTCATTCCTCACCTTTAACATAATAGGTATCCCGAAATCTAAGTAGATAACCGGTATAGCCCGCGTGAAAAAATCCGCGGGCAATAGCTAGTTATTTATAGTAATTGTTATTATTTGACTGTGATTATCCCACTGCCACGCATTACGCTGCATGTTGCGTGTCAACGCACCAACGCGCGTACTTGCGGAAATGCAAATCTGCATCAGCGTGCGGGTTTTTTTACGCACTCACGCGCGTAGGAGCATTTTGTAAATTGACGCAGGCTCTGAGTCATTTCATTCAAATCATATGACACTACGAGACTCAGTGTGCCATACCTTGCGTGCCGCCCCGCACCCACGCGCGTATGTGCATGTTTCTCCTCATGTAGGCGTGTGATCTGCACGAACGCGCGTGGATGCACTTTCGGTATGTTGGACTGTGCTTATTTTCTATACAAATGGAGATACTTACAAGCAATGTTAAAAGGTACACGCATTTACGCGCTGCGCTGCGTGGAACGTGGCAATGTGATAATCGCCTTAGTAAAATTCGAAGTGATTTTTTTGTTTTCAGGTTTCACAGACAGTTTGGGGATATTGGTACTTTGCTGTCGATATAAAAAAATACACCATCAATTAATATCACACGCTGCAGTGTCAAAAATAATAACAATTAATTTAGTAAAATCATGGTTACCCTAGTTAAAATGGGGGTAAGAAAGGGACACACCGACCCTTTCTCGTTGTCTTTTTCAGTACATTTTTCCCCGTTTGCTTGTCAATATGAACTTAATGGCAATGAGAATAAAGAACACTATAGAGTGTGTTTGCTGCGTAGGCAATCTAGATTATCCACAGGATACATAAAATCTTTGCTCTGGTGTCTGTTTGGTGTCTTGCTATATTTCACTGGGACACCATGGTAGCGCAACCAGTGGCGCTACCAGGGTGTCCCGGTGAAATATGGCTCTAAGGGCTTGCTCAGAAACTGAACAACCTTTCCCAATATTTTTTCTGGAAACGGAAAAAAAAAATCGGCCTCGCTATACAAATTTTCCAATCAAGTTTATCATTTTGTGTGGCTGATTTTTTTTTTCGTACCCTGAAAAAAAATTTTGTGGCCGGTGGCTGCTACTTTTTTTAACCCATACACGCAGTATCATAATGGACTCTGACGAAGAAGGTTTAAATGCTTGAATAGCGTGCGGTGGCGTTTTTTATTGGCGCTTAGTGGCCGCTACGGGCTGCATGAAACGAGCAGCGGCAATTGTGGCGTATGGCGGCTACCGGCATCAACGGTGTGCGGCGGGTCCATAAAAAAAATGTATGAAAACTACAGGAAATATGTCGGTGGCAGCGTTTCGTGGTTGTGGTCAGTGGTCCATGTGTGGCGACCCTTAAAAGAATTTCAACACACAAATTTTGAAGAAAGAATAAGAAACGCTACGTTACGCTCAAAAACGGAGATCACTGTCGAAGAAAAAAGGCGTCCAGGTTAAAATGAGATTGGGCGGGCCAAGTCAGCCGCAAGCACATTGACCAGTGGTAAGAGTCTCCACAAAGTAGCCAACGTGGGAAGTGATGATGAGATGACCTACGGGGTCACCATGACGTTCAAAGTAAGATTGTTTTAATCTTGTTTCAGCGCGGGTAAGAGATGGCGCTAGACAACCTGTATAGCTCTGTCTCTTACCCACAATGAAACAAGATTAAAACAATCTTACTTTAAACGTCATGGTCTAGGTCCTAAAATACCTGGCAGAATTTGGGGGAGGCAGTGGGAAGTATAGGCCAAAAAAAAATTTCTTTTTTTCTGGGCGACGTCTTTAAAGCTTTTGGGCGTACAGAAAATTAGAAAAAAATAAAATAACTGTTTGAAAATGCTTCAGTGAAAAACTCCAAAGCTAATAATTAGTTAAAATTCTAATATCTTAATTAACACAGGAAGAACGGTACCTAGGTATGTTGGTTGTATTAACGCATCAAATAATAAATCACTTTTGTACATAAATGTAGATATCAATCAAATCAGTAAATGGAACTGTAGGCGAGTGTACAACCGCAGTGCATCAACACTTTCAATTGATGAATTGAGTACAGAGGTGTTATACGAGCTATAGAAAAGTTGTATACGTTAAGTAAAAGTTGTTTAACTTATATATGACTGTTGTTGTTGACGATAATAATATATTTATTTATTAGGACTACATTCACTTTATATCTTTTATTAAAAAAAAAATGCCCTACATTACGAATGACTCCTGTTTCGTGGTTGATTCACAAACATGTATACTCACATACACAAGACACCCAGACCAGGAACACTTATCTGTAGGTCATACAAATATTTGTTCCGTACGGGGATCGAATCTGCGCCACGCAGCGTAGCAGTCAATCGCTTAACCACTGCGCTAATTGTGTCGAATTCGGATTTCTAGTTTGTATAGACACAGGAATGGCCTTAGTTTAGATCAGTTTTGCATTTTTGTCTTATTTTTTTTTGTTGCTACACTTTTCTGCCTCATTCTTGTGCTAAGGCCTCCCTCCTCTCTTATCTTTCGCGAACCTGTACTTCCTCCTTCCAATACAAGCGAAGTGGGTCCAGTTCGTGTCATCATCTCCTTTGTGGTCTGCTGCAACCCCGTCTTACTGTCTAAAACTATGGACCAAAGTAACAAAATCCTGGCTTGTTACTTTGGTCTACAGTTTATTTTGGTATTGCTTTTATTTAAATGATTGAATTGGGCCATTTATTTGTTTGTACCGAAATTCTAAGAATACTTATGAACTGACAATGTGTAATTTTTCTAAAAATCATGGATTCTATATTAACTTAAGTTGTTATTGAAAACTTGGGTTAAGTTACGATGTGGCAGACATGCTTTATAAGATAAAGTACTCTGAAAAAAAAAGCTTATTTACAAATTTGATTTATAATAGCAATATCAAACCGCCTCGGGGGTAAATTATGTACATAAACCTTCCTTGTTTGTCGCTTTTTTAATACTAAAAACCGTTGCGTGGTTTAGAAGAACTGACCAGAGAAATAGGTAGAGGAAGACAGTAACCCACCATCTACAGACCTTTATGAGAGAGGACTTTTGGCCGAAAGGTGTCGCGTATCGACGTTTCGCATTTCGCATCGCATTTATAAAATGGGTTCTCGCGAGTCCCTCAGAAATAAATTCAAAGAAATAGATATATTGACACTGCCTTCTCTTTATATCTTAGAAAGTATTTTGTATGTCCGTAAAAACCTAGGACTTTTCAAAATTAGAAGCGATTTCCATAACATAAATACTCGTAGTAAACACGAAATTATATTGCCCAAATGGAGATTAGCCAAGACCAGTAAGTCATTTTTAGTAAATAGCATACGCTTTTATAACAAGCTACCAAAAGCGGTGACTGAACTTAGCGAAGGAAAGTTCAAAACCCATATTAAGCGTGTCTTAACCAAAAAAGCATATTACAAGGTTAAAGACTATGTCGAAGACACGCTTGTTTGGCAATGACTGCCTCTGCACTTGTGGCCCCCTGGTAACTCATAATATTATGCGAATGTATCTATTAACTGCTCCATCTTTGTTGTAACATTTTTTTTTTTTTCTCTCTAACTCATTGCTTTTGCAATTTTTTTTTTTTTTTTTTTATATTATCTGACTCCAACCACATTAAATTCGTTAGTTTTTCTTTTTTTGGTTGTTAACGTCTCATTTACTGACAGTTGTAATTATTATTATTTTTTCTACCTTTTTTTTATATAGCCTCTTTTTATTATGTAAATGGAAGAACACTGTAGACTCCACGAATTCTTAGATTACTTCATATTTTGACTCACTTTTTTTAAATGATTATTTTTATTGTGCTTTTGAGTACAATATAGACCGGTTTACACTGTTCTTAAATAATACCATTTAATACTGTTATATGGAAATATTGTAAGTACAACCATTTTTTTAAAAAGAGTAACCATGGAGTTTCTTGCCGGTTCTTCTCCATAGGAAACGACCAATTTCGAACCGTGCACTAGCTTCTGACGTTTTATAAGTGCCCATGTAGGCCTATGTGAAATAAAAAACTTTTGACTTTGACTTTGACTTTCGGAGGACGGCTACGCGACATCAACACCACGCAGCGGAACACGACGCCGAGGCTACGTGTATAATAATTGTGATAATATAAAATAAGTTTTGTTGTTATAATAAGAAGCATGTATTAGTTTATTATTGTTTAAGATTATTTTATGTATTTTTTTTCTATGGGCCTCCGATGCCTGAAAATATACAGTTATTATTATTTTTATTTTTTAGTAAAAAAATATAATATCAAAAATAATAATATTAGCGAAATTCTCGATGTTACTATTATAGTAACATGGAGAATTTCGCTGCACCTGTCTTTTGGTAAGATCCACATGAAAATAAAATTCATTTAAGGGCCAAGCGCCCGAAAAGTGCCATAAAACAGTGATTTTCTGAGACCTACTCCTCCGTAACGGCTAGGTCAATTGGTTTGAAAAAAATATATGTTTATTATAGATTCATGAACAATAATATCAACATTTGATTTTTTCGTGCAATTAATACTTTTGTCAAAAAAAATTTTTAGCAATTTCGCAACTTTTCGCAACTTTTCCCTACTCCTTCGAAACGGCTTGGACCTTTAGAATCATTTTTACACATAAAAATTGGTGGTTAAATATTCTTCAAAGTGAACATTGCATATGTAAATCAATCAATATCTCGCAGAGAAAATGGATTTAAAGCGCTTTCCGGGCACTGTTGGCCGCAAATAAATGCACAGATTTGCGTACTGCCGCCTAGGCGAGTGCGAGAGTTGCGTTCACATAATTTCGGCCAGATGGTTCAAGGAACTATACGCCTTAATACTTTTTAAGATTACCACAAATATACAGACATACGCGGTGAGGAAGTTTGTTTTATAATAGCTTTTGCCCGCGACTTCGCCCGCGTACATAAAATATAGACTATGTCACTCAGGAATAAAATAGCTTTCTAACAATGAAAAAATATTTGGTTATCGGATCAGTACTTCCAGAGATTACCTCCTACAAACAAAAAAACAAACTTTATTATATTAAGTATAGACTAGCGGTCTCGACTGACGTTGTCCTACCCAAAAGCTGACTTACATCAGAAAAAAATAAAAAAAACCGGCCAAGTGCGAGTCGGACTCGCCCATGGAGGGTTCCGTAGCAGCAAGTAATATAATATAAAAGTTCTTGTAGTTCGTTGTAACTTTGATCGATGTTTTAATAATATTGTATTTTTTTAGATTTATGACGTATTAAAAAATAACTATTTACTAGATCTCGTTCAATTACAGGGGGGGGACACACATTTTACCACTTTGGAAGTGTCTCTCGCGTAAACTATTCAAGTTAAAAAAAAATGATACTAGAAACCTCAATACCATTTTTGAAGACCTATCCATAGATACCCCACAAGTATGGGAGTGACGAAAAAAAATTTTTTTGAGTTTCAGTTCTAAGTATAGGGACCCCGAAAATTTATTGCTTTTTTTCTATTTTTGTGTGAAAATCTTAATGCGGTTCACAGAATACATCTACTTACTAAGTTTCAACACCATAGCTCTTATAGTTTCGGAAAAAAGTGGCTGTGACGTACGGACGGACAGACAGACATGACGAATCTATAAGGGTTCCGTTTTTGCCATTTGGCTACGGAACCCTAAAAAGATGTCATTTAGATGATTTTCCCACCTAAAACAAAGCTATTTGTACATAGATACGACATCTATATAACAATATCTACGTAGACTAATGTATGTAAATTACACATCAACATCTCTGCCGTAAACACAGCCAGGCTCGAGCGTTTGACATTGAAATTCCAAATTCCTGAATTGTTTTGCAATCCGAGCCGGCGTGCCTGGCTAATGCTGCCAAACATTACGCCAACTGACGGCTGACTCTGACAGTTATTGTGTTTCATAATCTATGGATGTTAAACTGCCTTCTATAGTGCGTTTCACGTAAGAATTTTCTTCGCCGTACTGCAGCTGCTCAACCTCTATCAAGCGCAAATTCGATCGTGTATGGTATATTGCTCTCAACTTTGGGATGGGTCAGCCAAATACCAGCTTGATGTACTAGAGTCGATTGATAAGCCTGCCAAGAAGATCATACGCAATGATGCACTTGTCAAGTTAAAACTCCAAAGTCTTGAGCATCAACTAGCCTCTCCGTTTTCTATCGTTTACATTTCTGGGAGTGTGCGCTACAGTTACACAATTTAATTCCGCTAGTCAAAAGTAAAAACAAACGTATCGCCGGCAGTTGATAAGGCTTAATGTTATTTATCACCACACGTACATTAAGTACTCAGCATAGTAATTATTCAATTTCATACAAGCTTAGAGGAACATAACGTTTAGTAGATGACGTCACTATTTACCTCCGCTTTGAGATCATTGTCCTGACATGTAGCTAATGGCTTAAACGTTAACTAAACAACCTGTAAGACAATGTGGAATAGTAATACATAAGTAAAGACGCTGTATTCTGTGACGATGTGGACGTCTTAAATGCGGTCGTGACGTAGTGGACATTACATCGAGCATATATAACAATATTATCACACAAATCCACTAGTATCAATATTTATTTTAATTATGGGTTATATTTATATAGATTATATTTATTTGTTTAAGTATACTTTATTTACCATCATCCGTGCGTCACTGCGGGGTGCCAGCTGAAAATCAGCGCTGGGTGTTTGACGCCCAGCAATTGCTGAGTTGGTGACCCTTTCGGTTCAGGCACAGTCACTGCAACTGTATTGTTTGTCTGTACTCTTTTTTTATAATTTTTTGTGTTGTTGTATATTGTGTTGCTTGCGCCGAATAAATGCTATTCTATTCTATTCTATTCATAGTGGAGGCACTTATCTGTCACTGCTGACATAATATACCAAAAGTACTAAAGCAGTCATCTTCTTTTTTTACTCTTATCCCATACTACTTGGGGTCAGTGCAACAAAATTTTTTGTTCGTATCGTGTTTAAATCTAAGAGAATGTAAGATTTGGTACATCTACACATCCTGTCTTGATAGGGGACGTCACCATTTACTTTCATATTGACATCATTCTCCTGACTCGAATCCAGAACCTTTTGGAACCATCAAGGTTCCAAAAGTTCCATCTGTTTTGCGAGTGAACATTAATAAAATGATACCATATTAATTGTAAAAGCTTTAAAAATTATCATCAAAATTATCATTTTGACTGGCCTGTTGGTCTACTGGTTAGTAGCCCTGACTGCTATGCCAGAGGTCCTGGGTTCGATTCTCATCCAGGACAAATGTTTTTGTGATGAGCACGATCATTTGTTCTGTGTCTGGGTGTAATTTATATATTAGTATTTATTTAGAAATATATAAGTATGTTTATCAGTTATCTAGTACTCATAACACAAACTCTGCTTAGCTTGAGACTAGACGGCGTTGAGCGATAGTTGTGGAAAAAAAAACTTGCCGAAACACGTCCACTGCCGCATATATGCTTTCCTAAAGTGTCATAAATTGGTCTAATTTTATATAATATCGAGAGCAGTAGTAACAGCCCCGACTTACGAGTTGTAGGTCGCGGGTTTAAACCCAGCCATGCGCATTACTTTGTGTAATTTATTTCATCACCACTGCTCTCAAAACGGTGAAGGAAAACATCGTGAGGAAACCGGCATGTCCTAGAACCAAAAATTCGAAGACATGTGACATTCACCAACATGCACTGGGCCTGCGTGGTGGATAATGGCCCATTCCCTCTCCTAGAGAGGAGGCTTGAGTCCCAACAGTGGGAACATTAAAAAGGCTGGTGATGATGATATATATATATAGAAATTCAACACAGCATTTCAAGTTTGATACCAGAGTATGTGAACTAAGAACACTGCCTTTCTTAGTATATGACATTACTATGAAGGCACTGACATCAAACGGCTTAAATGCTAAACAACCCCTAAGACAAAGCGCGTACGTTTTGGTACACAAAGCAACAGAGCTGCATCACCACAATGGACTAAACGGGCAGTCCTGTTCGTGGAATAGCTGTAGTTACATTAAAACTGAGGACGTTCTCAATGTGGTCGTGAGCGTGACGTAAAGGACATTAAATAGGTAGGTAATTAATATTTGGAATTTTGTTATGAAGTAATTGTCTTTAATAAGTGACAGTAATTACATAAGTAGTACGTAAAAACATATTTGGCTAAAAATAAAAATAGTACAAGTAACAAACAACAGTACAAGTAGATAATAGTAGTGTTATAGTACAAGTGTCTCCACTTGTATCAAAATTATACCAGTGGAGCCGTAGGCAAGGGTGTTATGGAGCCGAGTACTGCAGTGACTTTCCACGTATATTAAAATGTAGTATATTTAAACCCGAGTATACTTTACCTTCTTTCTGAACAAAAAAAAAGCACGTGTCAAATGTTTCTAAAACACTTTAGAGCATGACTGTCTTACACACGATCATCTAGTACGCTTTGATACAAAATGCTAGCGTTATTTAAGTAATTCCGTCACAAAAGAAGTAGCGCGCGACAGTACTTCCCATACATTTCGATACGCGAAGACAAGCTGCCATGTTCCCACACCGGACTCTAGAGCAAGTCGCGTACAGTCGGTAGCAAAATTTAGATTGTAGAAAACCATCCTTATTACTTCAACACGAAGGCAAGCGTTGAGCTATAAGTATGGACGTGCAGTTGATTGTACATTAGTGGACAGTTGCACTGATCGTGAAATGCCACTCGCTTCCGGCTTCTATAGTGATGTTATTATATCGATAGTTTTTATGACTTTTTGTTAATTGAAATTGTAAATGAACCGTGAAGACTGCAATGTACGTGATCGGAGGGCGACTGTGACAATACAGGATGCATTTCGGTTAATCGGACGACGCCTCCGAGGTCGACCTGTGAGGAGGTGGCGGGTCGACCTAGACACCTATTGCAAGGGCTGGTTTGAGGTGGCTCAAGAGAAGAATACCTGGAAGAAGTTAGGGGAGGCCTTTGCCCAGCAGTGGCAAAGTATAGGCTAAAACAAAATCGGACAGTGCACGCAGGAACTGCATGATTCTGCCATCTCCTTTCTACCATCGAACAACCCGACGTACTGTGAGTATCTTCCTTTACGTTGTTGAAACCTTTAAGATCCGGACTAAGCGTTTGGCCTTATCATTTGTATGGTGTACATCGAAGGACTGGAAAGAATTGCATGCTGCGATCTTCCAGTCCGATTATAATTAAGGGCCTGTGCACACCACGTTTTTTAAACGCGCGTCGTTGGCGCGCTTTTATCCTGCAAAGCGGTTTGTTGTCGTTTGTATCGAATCAAACGCGCAACACCAGCGCGTCCATCGATACACACGCGCGTTGGTATAGCGTTTGTATCGATTCAAACGGTAAATCGGTAATTTTTTCTTCCTTTTTTAAAAATTAATAACAAATGTTGTCTCGACCGACGCCATCTTTCTACTGTTGACGAGGTTCTGCTTAAAACCGGAAAATGCCAGCGCGTTTGTATCGAAACACACGCGCGTTAGCATCGCGTCTGTTTTGCTACACACGCGCGTCTGTATCGATTCAAACGCGTATTTGAATTTATACAGGTGTGCAAAGGTCTACAGGCTGCGTCTGACTTGCGTGCATATCGCGTCTGTATCGCTACAAACGCGTGTCATCGGCGCGTTTAAAAAACGTGGTGTGCACAGGCCCTTAGGTGTCTTCAAGTCTAGAATGAATAGGCTAATAAACTTGGGCGCCTAGCGACCAACGATTGCATTACTGCTTACCATGAGGTGGGATCGCAGTCAAGCGCTTGTTTAAATCGATAAAAAATGGCTCGCTGTACAAAATGTTTTTTTTTTTTTGTTATTAGATACTATCAGATTTTTTTAAGGCTTAGGTATCAAACAAGGATACGAATTATGATACTATCAACTTAAAACTTATATTGATTATTGTTAATTTATTGTTTTTATCAAACCTTAGTTATTGAGCTCTCTTGATCATTTTCGTACAAAATATTCTTTTATTTATAAGGAAAATGTCATGTAAATATTTCTCATATCCTTAATCAATTTTGAATGTGACTGTTATTGACAATTTAATACATCCAGATGAAAGATGTCATTCGACAAATGAAATTATTGTCAATCAAGTTGATTGATCCCAAATTGAGTACAATTCGATTTCTAGCAATGTTTACCAAAAAGACACCATTTTTGAAAAGGAAACCCGTGGTCCTAGAACGCGAAGGGTAACTGAAGGACAAATGTGTAGTTTTAAGTCAGTTAAAGTCTAACACGCCTTCTTGCACCCGCGTTCTTTAGTTCTTTTTTTTTTATTTTTCACCACAAAAAAAACATTACATACCTAGTTCTAATTAAAAAAAAAAGTTCAAACGTCAACATAGATATGTACTCGTAGATATCTACCTATTCCTTTAGGGCATTTTAATTCACTTAAGCCGTGATGGAAACTTATAAAACTTCAGGAGATAGGATTAATGTGCACTATAAGGCCTCGTAAACCTCAATTTCAACACTTACAGCAGTCAGTCATTACGAATCACGTAAAATTCCGAAGGTTGTCTGTAAAAATCGCTTTTAGCGATAAGACCGCCCATTATGACACCCTTTTAATTTTAAGCTCAATGTAATTTTATTAATGGTGTACAATAAAGAGTATTTGGAAGTAAGCGGAACAGAGAGTCATCACCATCATCACCAGCTTTTTTAATGTTCCCACTGTTGAGACTCAAGCTTCCTCTCTAGGAGAGGGAATGAGCCGTAATCCACCACACGGGCCCAGTGCGGGTTGGTGAATGTCACATGTCTTCGAATTTTTGGTTCTAGGACATGCCGGTTTCCTCACCATGTTTTCCTTCACCGTTTTGAGAGCAGTGGTGATGAAATAAATTACACAAAGTATTGCGCCTGGCTGGGTTCGAACCCGCGACCTACAACTCGAAAGTCGGGGCCGTTACCACTCGACCACCACTGCTCAGAACAGAGAGTAAAGTCCCGCAAACCTCCGTTGAAAAGGGAGAATTCTCGGGCCAGACGGGTGTTATGGTCTGGTGGGCAACTGCCCGATAGATGATTTCGGGTCGTCGTATATATTCAAATCGCGCGGAGAACTTTGATTGCGCGATGTAGGATTAGTTCTTATGTGGCGTCATACATGGTGCTACAAGTATATCAATCACGACACTGTTCACTGAAAAAACACTTCTACACAATGAGTATTACGGATAGTTCTCTGTGCAGAGCATGCATGGATTCAGAAGAAACTGTCGCGCATATGCTCCTCGAGTGCACAGCTTTTGTGAAAATAAGAACATGAACTTTGGGAGCATCAAATTCATTCATAGACGTCCTGAGCAAACTGAAAAGAATCATCTTCTGGGGAGACGTAGGCTGGTTGGATTGAAGGCCGCCATGGCCCACGCACAATGATCTACTAAGTACTAAGTGCGGAAACGAGACCCCAAAACAAGAGTATATCAATCAATCAATCAATCTGTCAATCAATCAATCTGTCAATCAATCAATCAATCAATCGATCAATTAAAACAAGATCATGATTTTTTAAGAAACCTATCAATTATCTTGCTTAATCCTTGCAGTATTATAATTTTTTATTAGCACGTTGTCTTTTTCGTTAGGTATAGTCTACAAAGGATATAAGGAACGAGGGTTGACAGAAATAGTTTAAGTAATCATAGAAACCAATGGATGGTTATGAATGAATTCTAATTTTATTAATGAGTTGTTTATTTATACTATGTATTCAATTATGTTACATTTAACTTCATCTGGTGACCTTGGTTACTTATCTCTTTTGTTGACTGTACATTAACCGTCAAAATATATCTATCTACAATCTCAAAAGATTTATCGATTCTTTTCTCAGCACTATTCCGCTTCCGAGCACGCTGCGCGACATGATCGCCCACCCTAAGGTAGATACAATATCGATAAATGAGGTACAGCTTTGCGTAGCCATGTCCACATTTGATGCTATTGTGTCTTGGTACAACTTTTACAATGCACTCTATAGCACATTTTTTGCTACGACATAAAGTTCAATATTGCTCAAATCAGTTCGATTTTCTTTTGGTGTGTTGGACTGTAGTACAATTTTTATTTTGCAGGCAGTAAAGACTTTATTTCTTTTGTGTAAGGTTGTATTTCGATTGTTCATTGTGTGTGTGGTGTGTCCATGACAGCTTGAGCTGGCTTCTGCGTTTCAAGTATGTCAACAGACTTCAGAGCACTTCAAGATCTTTGTTCAAGTATCTATTTCAGATGTACTACAGATTCTCTGATATCTATATAAGTATGTAGGTACATTATACACCACAAATTGTTAATTAGTACAAATACTTAAAGGGCAAGAAATGTTTTTGTTATTATTTAAGTAAAGTCTCAATAAATAATATTCATAAACAGCAAAGTTATTAGTGTTTGTTTATATCCTAAAGTGTCACTCAAATTATGGATATACATTTTGTACTGGCTATTGATGAATGAATAAGTGACCATCAACATGGATAAACATTGTACGTAGTATTTTCTAGTAGCAATTGTTTTGAATACTTGATTTTATGAATTCCAACTATGACAAATTTTCGTGAACAATTTCGGGACCCCCATTCTTTTTTGTAGATACTAATTAAAAAACAGGAGTAAATTTATTTATTTCTATAGGAAAAATATCCATGCTTTAATTTTTTTTTTAACTTTTGATTTTTACAACACAAATTCATTTACCTGCTCAGATTTTTATTACAAAAAATATTTCTAGGAAAGAGGTAACTAAATAAACGTAAAGCCGTAAGTTGTCTAACAACCACATCAAAGCAAGTTGAAAGGAGGCTTGTTGTAAAAATCTCGACACTTTAATTTGAGAATAAAATTTAAAATTCTACCTATTTTGTGAGCGACCGCAACCTTTTAGAAAATCGCTACCGAACGTGGATCCTTTGTTACTTGTTACCGTTTAAAAAACCTTTGACATTTGATACGATAGCCACCGCTACGGACACTTTGATCAAAAATTTCCACTCTATACAATTTTTAACCGACTTCGAAAAGGAGGAGGTTCTACGTTCCTTTTAATTTTTTTGAACATTGACATTTTCAAAACTATAGTTTGACAAAATATCTGTTGTGTTTGGCTTTTTCCTTCATTTTATATGGAGCAACCACCTATTTGATCTCCACAGTGACTCGTTAATAATTATGCTAGCCTTTAGCCCCTCCCCTGCCCAGATTAGTGTCAGATTTTCTGACTTCTGACTCTCTGTAGCGTCTGTCAAAGAGGTTCAAATTACAGCTGGAATCAACTGGACCGCGTTCCCACTATGTCGTAACTGTTAATTGTTCGCCGGACGACTATCGTCTCTAGCTATACCCATTATAACAACTGTTTGTCGTGGCCACGACAGATAGTCGACGAATGATTTACCGTCACGGTTTAAACTAGAGAATTTTTTATCGTTTTACGACAGTCGTGCTAGCCGTTCCCACTACATGACATGACAATCTGTTGTCATCGCAAAAAAGTCTTAGACGACATTTAGGTACCTAATCGTGTCATCTTATATGTGAGCATCTCCATTTAAATACATAAGCTACGACACTTAAAACTATACGATTATCTGTCGTCACGACAAAGTAAGAACGCGGCCTTAGCCTAACTGTGGTTTATAAGACACAACCCTATTCTTCCCAGACGACTATAAAATATTTGTTAAAACGAGTCTTAATGAAGGTTTCATCTAGTATTTCCTACTCTATATTGTAACAGTATGAATAAAAATATTTGAATAATATTGTCAACGGGTTTGAATACCGATCACACGTGTTAGTAATCCTCAAAGAATGTAGCAGGGATGTCGAACACGAACCCGGATAGAAAAAATGCTATAATAAATGTAAAGTATCGCTGTAAAGCGCTTTGACGCTTTGGTAGAGTGATAATTGACGTGTAAAATTATAAAGCAATAGTTTAATAATATTTGCTAAATTAAATAATTTTAGCTCTAGAATAGAATAGAATAGAACAGCATTTATTCGGCGCAAGCAACACAATACACAACAACATAAAATAATTATAAAAAAAAGAGTACAGACATACAATACAGTTGCAGTGACTGTGTCTGAACCGAAAGGGTCACCAACTCAGCTATTGCTGGGCGTCAAACACCCAACGCTGATTTTCAGCTGGCACCCCGCAGTGACGCACGGATGATGGTAAATAAAGTATACTTAAACAAATAAATATAATCTATATAAATATAACCCATACTTAAAATAAATATTGATACTAGTGTATTTGTGTGATAATATCTCTAGTAAACAAATAATGAAAGACCTAAAATATTAGCCAGAGTATTAACAAATTATTTTTTTTTTACAATTATACTATCGCATTTAGAACAGAATAGAATAGAATAAACTTTATTGTAAGTACGCCAAAATATTAACAAAACTTTTACACGAACTTAAATCTATAGTGTACCCATGGCGGTCTTATCGCTGACAGCGATATCTAGCAGATAACCTTAGGACAGACTGTAAGAACTTAGAATAAAAAGAGGGTAGTCTGGGTCGGTATCTTATCTATTTGTTTTTTTAATATCTGCGGAAGAACAATTATGCATATATCTTCTTATTCAATAAGGATTAAATTCAAATAAACGCACATGACTTCACTAGAAATTCAAGGCTTTGTAACCGCCAGACCAAATCGGTAGTCAATAAAACAAACTACAACAAAACTTAAGATTCAAGACAGGTTGAAAACCTCTAATAATTTAGTCTGGAAGTGCCCTTCAATGGAGAGGGACGAAAGGTTGGCGATATCTGAACTGTGATCAAAGTTATAGCTGACCCTACGAATGAAGAAATTCGTTCAGGGGATTGTTGACGTTTTTGTGCAAACTTTATTAGAAGCGTTATAAGTTGTAACTTAGTTCCAAGTTGAGGCACCCGCATTGACACTGTCGTATGTAACTGAAGCACTACAATAAGCTCTTAAAACGGGATCTATTTGACGACCAAAACTGAACTGTTAAAGGAATAGGACTGGAAATATTGAGTGACCTAGGCCATATATCGTCACCCTCCCGGCTAAGTGTCGTAACTAGCAATTGATATTTTTCCAGGGCGACCATTTTTCGTTCGGGCGTTACAATCACGTTCCTGTAGTTGCGTTAATTGTAGCTTTATTAATGAATCAATAAGTGTTTTATATTGCTCTTGACTTATTCTTTAAGTTAGTAGTGGCCCTAAAGCCCTAAGGTACGAAGGTAGTAAGGGTATTTTTCCCCTTTTTTTGCACTTATGCAAAACAAAAATACGTGATTATCTTCTAAACAGTAAACGACACAGATACGACGATTAGAGAGAACTTATTCGAAATAATGTTATAAACACGTTGGTAATATTAGTGCAGATACGCCAGTTTGAGAGATACGACAGTTAGCGGGGAGGGTGACGATATTTTCTACTTTTACGCGAGTGAAACTACTGGCAGAAAGTGTTGGAGTATAATAATCTACACTAAGCCGTAAGACCGCCACTGTGCACATAGGTTTAAGTTTCTGTGAAACTGTTACTATTTTGGTGTACAAAAAAGTTTATTCTATTCTATTCTAAGCTATAGCGCGCACTGGTGACTTTTGACAAAAAAGTCATCGCGCTTATGAACCCAACATGTAGTGCGCGTACTTGGTGACATGACAGTTACAAAAACATGGGTAGAAAATTTATTGTCACCGTGATAAAAGTCACCAGTGCGCGCTATGTCTTATATTATAAAGAGGTAAAGTTTTTTTTTTGTTTGTAGGAGGTAATCTCTGAAAGTACTTATCCATTTGCTAAAATTTTTTCACCGATAGAAAGCTGCTTTTTTTCCTGAATGACATATTTTATGTACGCGGGCAGAGCTGTGAGCAAAAGGTAGTAAGTAAATAAAATGTTAATTAATTAATCTTTTTCAATGATAGCACATTTCAATAATAATTTATCTATGAAACATGAAACATTCAATCGTATCGTATTATAGACTGGTCATTAGTGATAAATATATAACCTTACTTTAACGTGGGCGAAGCCGCTGGCAGAAGCTTAGTTGACAAATAACTGTAACTCGGGGTACACGGGCTTCAAAAAAACGCCGCTTCAAGATTTATTTTGAGGTGGCCTTTTTTTGTGGCTCGTGTGCGGCGGTGCTGCTACAAAAAAACGCTTGAAGTGGCTTCAAGCTTCACCAGACACAAGAGATGTCGCGCGCTTTAGCTGGTTTTTGCGGCCGCTTCTAGCTGTTTTTTGTGGCCGCTTTTAGCGTTTTTTTGTGGCGGCGTCTTTTTGAGGCCCGTGTGCGGGGACAGCTACTTTCATTTCGATATAATTGCATTGTTTCATTAAAAACAATGCAATTATGTCCAATATTAAGTCTGGCCAAATATAAATACCGCCTGATGAATTGGCAATAAACATTTAATTAAATGTGAAATTATTTAATTAATTCGAGCTAACAGTCATTATTTAGTGTCAATATTTGTATTTCTTCTCGAATATGTGAAATCCGTCATGTGAACTTTTGATGTGATTTTAATAATTGAACTACAATTGCCGAAACGGATCTTGAGCGCTCGGCGTCAGAGTGGGGATCGCTTTGCGCATTGCATACATTGGCGAGCCAATCGTCTTAGTTGTTAGAAACTATGCAGCAACGCAGGGAACGAATCAGGAGTGATGTCTATGACGCGATGGCGCGGCGAGCCAATCACTGACACTCCCCGCCCCCGCGTCTCACTTCGCACCACTAAAGAGAACGAATATTTGACTTCTCACCACCTTGACGCCAGCGCTCAAGATCCGTGACGGCAATTGTAGTTTCTACCATTGATTTAACCTGCGAGCTGCGTGATTGTAGAAAATATACAATACATATATTTGTACCAGCTGTGCAGCGTTGAAAGGCCTCCTACAAGGGGTACTGATGACCTGGTGAAGGTTCCGGGAAGCCGATGGATGCGGGACGCGCAGGATCGTTCATTGTGGCGACACTTGGGGAGGCCTATGTCCAACAGTAGATGTCTATCGGCTGATATGATGATGATGATACCAGCTACTGCAAGCGGCTTCACCCACGCGATAGTATGTTCCATAACTACGGGATAGAAAGTATTCTATGTGCCAAGCCATCATCATCATCAACTGTTCGAGTGTGAAGAAGTAATAAACATACAAACATATACACTCACAAACATTCTTCTGTATAATATTCGTGTGCGAATGCGACGCTCACAATACTTCAATATTGTGAGCAGTGCCTTACTAGTTGTTGAACGCGGGTTCAACCCAGCTAGGCACATTGCTTCGCGTAATGTATTTATCACCACTGCTCTCAAAATTTCCTAGAATAAAAATTTCGAAGATATGCGACATCCACCAATCCTAACTGGGCATGGCGGATTACGGTCCATTTCCTCTCCTATAAAAGAGGCCTGAGTCGCAGCAGTGGGAACAATATAAGGCAGTTTAAGCTATTACATGTGACTAGCTTTTGCCCACGGCTTTGCCGTGCAGCCTATGTTACTCTAAAATAAAGCAGTCTAGCGGTGAAAAAATTTTAGCAATCGGATCAGTACTTTCAAAGATTACCTCCTACAAACCTAAAAACAAAAAAAATAACCCATGAACAAAACGTCGATGATCAGAAGTTTTAATTCTAACAGGAAGCTAATAAATTCAAAGTGGGTAAAATAATGATGTGAGGTATTTCACACGGAGACTCAGGATCCAATAAATTGACATTAAGGTTTAATAAAGGAGACGTAGAACCGAATATCTCGCGAGGCCAATCGGCAAACAAACGCTTATACAGTGAGCACATAGCCTTACAGTGGCCCTACCCTCATCAAGTGTCACACAGATTAAATAGCGAACAAGAATAAATCGAAATAAATAAAAACAACATACGCACTCGAACAAAGCTCTGTAATTTCATTAAAAAGGGTTTTTCCTCTCGAAATATTTCGTTCATAATTTTTCTGAATACAATGACTGAGGAAGCATTCTGCTTTGCGTGATTTTTTAGGGTTTCATACCTCAAAAGGAAAAAACGGAACCCTTATAAGATCTTTTTGTTGTCCATCCGTCAGTCTGTCTGTCTGTCAAGACTCTTTATCTCAAGAATGCGTGGAGGTATCAAGTTGAAATTAAAACCATATACTCAAGTCTACAGCCCCTTCAAGTTGTGAAAAAATCAAACTTCTAAGTTAACGAATAAAAAAGATACGGCTGTTTATGTCGCAAAAAACGTACTTTTTTATACTCTCAAAGATCGAAATTCATAGGGTACTTCCTGTTGACCCAGAATCCTGAAATTTGGCATAAAGCAAGGTCTTATAGCACAAGTATAGTAATAAAACTGAAAACAGTAAATTTGTTGTTACCTACGACACAAAAAAACATTTTTTTTCGCAATTTGGAAAAATCTTCGAGACTCCATTCGGAAATTGTAGTTTGCACGGAACCCTTAGTGCGCGAGTCCAACTCACAATCGCCCAGTTTTTTGTTGAGGCAATGAAATATATGAGGGCGGTGTTGCAATAATTTTAGCTTAGCTCTAATTGGTTGGCGGTGCAGTAATGAATTGCCGGCTGCGTTTGAGTTTCTGACCCGTTTAAGCCCTAGCGTGGATGCGAGCCAGGACGCTAAGTGCACTCGCAGTGTGTGAATGGCTGTTTTGACGTGCATTTTGCTGCCTTGCCTGCTTAGTGAGAGCTACGTTGCAACATGTTTATGAGCATAACTAAGTAGGTTGGTTCCCGAAAGGTATGTGATGAAAATTACGTTTTGTTTGTGTTGGAGTTACTTGTCATTGGTATTACTGTCAGGCGTTTAATACACCTTTTCTTGAGGCAGGAAATCATTTAATAGGGAAACGCTTTAGGGAGAAGTGAGAGAGCGTATCAGACCTTCACTGATTAAAACCTCTGTGTCCTCCAGATGCCCTTTGCGATCTAGGGCCTCAGTATCTCTTTTAAACATTCCCTAAAACCCTAGCGGGCATCGGCCCTACTGTGCTCCATCAATTTTACTGACTTCTCTTTGAGGCACGTCTCAGCGTGTGGAACACTACACTCAGACGACTCGGACTTGGTCCCTTTCACCCGAACGGAGAGCCACCCATTGCTCTTTGTCAGCAAGCCTGTCCCTACGGTGACCGTTAAGTGCGCCGGTGCACATAAAACTACTCTGTGTACCATAGACAAAAACACCCCAGCAGTGTGTACTCTTTGCTCAGGTAGTCATCCTGCCAGTTACAAGGGATGCATTGTATACAAAGAAATACTTGCCAGAAAGAAAGTAGGGAACAAACCTCACATAAACAATATAGCGAGAATAGCGAAAAAGAGCAGTCAAACAACACGTAAGTCAACTGATAGCTACAACCTATGTGATCCTGACTTAAAAAAAAGATGGAGAGTAAACAACAAAAAGAAAAGAACCATACCATACTAGATACTACAGAACAGTACAGTGAAGTAGTAAAGAAAAATAATACAAAGAAATCTGCAAGCATGAATAATGCTTCAACATATCAAGTACCAGATCATAAAGATAGACAAAAAAATCACATATCCAATAAATCAGAGTCATATAAGCTAAGACAACACGTTGACAATAAGTCACAGAGAACAAGTGATACAAAGATATACACAGAAAACAACATGAACGAACAGAGAAGTAACCTAGAAACAATACTGATCAAACAGACAGAAAGAATTGACAATCTCGTATCTCAGATAAGCACAATGATGAACCTCATTATGACACTAATCAGCAAATTGCCCTAATGCTTTCCCTAAGAATTGCCACCTGGAACGTAAATGGGTTATCGACTCACACCCAAGAACTAGAAGTACTGCTCAAAGCTAATAAAGTGGACATCGCTTTGATCTCTGAAACCCATCTCATCGACAATAAAAAGGTCAAGATAGCCAACTATTCCATCTATAACACAAATCATCCAGACTGTACGGCACATGGTGGATCTGCAGTCATTATCAAAACTAATATAAAACATCACCTACACAGTAAATTTAGGGAGGAATGGATGCAAAGCACTACTGTGACCATTAATGGGTACTTGGGGCCAATCAACGTTAGTGCAATTTACTGCCCACCAAGACACCAATCTAAACAAGATATGTTTAACAGCTATTTCTCCAGCCTTGGAAACAGATTCATAAGTGGAGGAGATTGGAATTGTAAAAATTCTCACTGGGGATCCCGACTAACAACAACAAAAGGACGTGAACTAAAAAAATGCATTGACCAAAACAACCTAATAACCCTCGCAACAGGAGAACCAACCTATTGGCCAACAGACATTAATAGAATACCGGACCTCGTGGACTTTTTTATAATAAAGGGACTATCGGATGTATACTTTAATGTCGAATCACTGCTTGATTCTGTATCGGATCATACTCCCATCGTAGTTACATTTAGCATATCACCAATGCAAAGAGTCCAAAAGCCTTCATTATACAATAATAAAACTGACTGGAGTGCCTTTACCGAGTTCCTGAATGATGAAGTCAAACTTAAAATCAAACTCAAAACAGAAGAAGACATTGACGAGGCAACATTCTACATAACAAACCTCATTCAAGTAGCTGCTTGGCGCTCTACCCCAGCATTGAAGTATAACACCGAAATAAATAATATTCCACTAGAGATACGGAACAAGCTACGAGAAAAACGGTCACAAAGAAGACAATTACACATGACAAGGTCAGACACGGACAGATCACTCTATAACAGATTATCAAGAGAACTAAAGGAACTGATAGACGAAAATAAAAATGCAATCTTTCAACACAAGATATCTGGTCTCTCAGCTCATAAAAAGGACAACTATTCGTTATGGAAAATTACCAAAAACTTCAAGAAACCACAAAATCATATTCCACCAATACGCAAATCTCCTAGTCACCTATGGGCTAGAAGTGATAGTGAAAAAGCAGAACTATTTGCAAACCACTTAAGCGAAATATTCACTCCTAACGAATCGACAATGGAAGACTTTGAAACTGAAGTTGATAAAATTATCAATAGCGACCAACAACTATCTGCACCAGTCAAACTGGTAACACCAAAAGAAGTAGCACGCACTATTCAGTACTTACAAAACAATAAAGCTCCTGGTTTTGACCTTATAACGGCTGAAGTACTTAAGCAGCTGCCCAAAAAAGTCATTGTCTTCCTGACAATGCTTTTTAATGCAATATTTAGAATACATCACTACCCGAAATTGTGGAAAAAATCTCAGATATGTATGATCCCAAAACCGGGGAAACCGCCAACAGATCCTAGCTCATATAGACCAATAAGCCTTCTCCCCATACTGTCAAAGGTTTTTGAAAAGACTCTTCTTCAAAGACTCAAACCCATACTCGATGAAAGCAAGATTATACCGGATCACCAGTTTGGTTTTCGGCAGAAACACGCAACAGTCGAACAAGTGCATAGGGTAGTCCATGTAATTAGGCAATCACTAGAGAAGAAAGAGTATTGCTCAGCGGCATTCATAGACAACCAACAAGCCTTTGACAGGGTGTGGCACAAAGGACTGCTGTACAAGCTGAAAACACTTCTGCCTAACTCATTCTTCATGATCCTGAAATCCTATCTACATCAAAGGAAATTCCAAGTCAAATGTGGAGAAGACTACTCGAATCTGTACTTGATCACTGCCTCTGTGCCCCAAGGATCAGTTCTCGGCCCCGTGTTATATTCTATATATACGGCAGACCTGCCTGAAACAGAAGGTGTTGTAACGGCTACCTACGCAGATGACACGGCATGCCTTGCAAGCGACAAAGACCCGAACAACGCATCATCGAAGCTGCAAGCACAGCTCGACAAAATTGATTCTTGGCTTCGGAAGTGGAGAATAAAAGCTAGTGTCACTAAGTCAACACAAATAACATTCTCACTGAGAAGAGGCGAATGTCCACCTGTTAGTATGGGTAACAAGGCCCTGCCGAATCACGATAGCGTAAAATATCTTGGCCTACACCTGGATAGAAGACTGACCTGGAGTAACCATATAAAAGCCAAGAGGACAGAAGCGAACCTACAATTTCGATCGCTAAACTGGTTACTTGGACGACAATCACCTCTGTCTCTTAGTAACAAGCTCTTGGTATACAAAGCCATCATAAAACCCATCTGGACCTATGGAACCCATCTGGAACTGTGGGGTTCTGCTAGCAACTCTAACATAGAGATCCTCCAGAGATTCCAAAACATTGCCCTTAGAACTATCTCAAGCGCACATTGGTTTGTAAGAAATACGGAGATACATGAATACCTTGAGATACCTACTGTGAAGGAGGAAGTCAGCAATACCAGCAAAAGATACAAGGAAAGACTGAGCAAACACACAAATGAACTGGCAAAGAATTTACTGCACTCACAAGAGAACACTAAACGCCTAAAAAAATGGCACATACTGGACCTGGACCAGAGAACCTGAAAAATAATGTATATAATATTTAATATGGTGCCATTTAATGGAATGTCGCCTGCAAAGTTAATATTGGTGGAATACATCTGATTATGGCTGGATAGCCGATTGCAGATATAAAGATTAGAAAAAAAAAAAAAATCGGTGACCGGGATTCATCCGCAAGAGACTTTGTAAAAAGTTAAGTAACCATCAAGTAGTGCTGATAATGATCGGCAGTTGTTGCGTTTTTCAGCAAATACTGAAAAAAAAATGATATAAAAACGGACATGTTTATTAAAAACATTTATACGATGAATATTTGGAAAAACCCCGGGCAATAAAATAATAAAAAAAACCAATGACAAAAAATATCGTTAGTTTTGTTACCTACAGATAAAAAAAATATAAAGAACTCTGTCACTATGAGCGAGAATCTTCGATATAACATCAATGCATCTACATATAAATATAATTAACTAAATTATCAACGACACAAACAAGCTAATTAACAATAACTGGGAGATAGCGTTTTATAAATAAATTGTTTTACATTTAAAAAACGGTAGTCACCCGATGCGAGCGGCGAACAGTTACATTAAGTGGCGTAATAATTATTTAATTATTATGTGGTTTCTAGACGGAGTTGTATTCAATTTGAAACATTCGTACATACATAAGCTTACATGTTGTATGGTTCACATCCCACCTATGGTGTATGGTTGGTACGCAGAAGCTAGTGCACGGTTCCAAATTGGTCGTTTCCTATGGAGAAGAACCGGCAAGAAACTCTATATTATGTAAGAACAGTGTAGACTGTACACAAAAACACAAAAAAAAACATAATAAAAAAAAAAGTAATTCTTTATTGGCAGTCTGAGAGTTCCTGTGTTTCTTGATATTGTGGCTATCAAGAGCCTAGGGGTCTTTAAGCCAAGATTGAATAGGTTACTGCTAGGCAAGCGAGCTCCACCGTCGACTGCATCACCGCCCAGAGGGCACGATGGAGCATACGGTGAAAGTGTGCCCCATTTGGGTAGAGCAACGCCGTGTCCTCGTGGGTGCAATCGGCGGCAACGACCTCTCGCGCCTGGCCCTGGTACAGGCCATGGTCCGAAGTGAGGAGGAATGGCAGGCGGTCGCCTCCTTCTGCGAGGCAGTAATGCTAGCAAATGAGGTGCCCGAACGCGTGAACGGATTTACTCAAGCCCTAACAGCCGGGATCCAGCCACTGTAGGCATGAGCTTGCGGAGAGCGAGCGATGATTTCCTGCCCTTGTCTCGGTGGTTTGGGGCCGGGGCAATATATATTTTCCTTCCATTCTGTCATCACCTATTACACTATCACTAACTCCCTTTTCTTTCATATCACTTCTCACGCAATCCATCTATCTTTTATTTAGCTTTCCTGTCCCTATCATAATTACTTTTTTCTAAATATTATTATCAAACTATCACATGTTTGTGAGTGTGTTTGTTTTTTTTTCACGCTTCGACGTCTGAACGAATTTCCGTGAAACTAGATAAACGGGCAGACCATGTCCTAGAATAGCACATAGGATACTTTATTTCCCGGGAGTACGTTCTCATGGAATATTTTTTACCATCACGAAGGCGAAGCCGCTTGCAACAACTAGCATTATATTAAAGTTGGTAAGTGTGTGTATCTTTATTACTTCTTCACAATCAAACGTGTGAACAGATTTCGATGTAGTACATGGGTAGACCATGACCTGGAACACTACTAAGGATACTTGTTACCCCAGAAGTACATTTCTTTGGGATATATTTTTTCTGGCAAGTCTACAATTCTACACTAATATTATAAAGAGATAAAGTTTTTTTTTGTTTGTTTGTAGGAGGTAATCTCTGGAAGCAAAGGTCTGATTCCAAAATTTTTTTCATCAATAGAAAGCTGCTTTCTTCTCGAGTAATATAGGCTATATTTTATGTACACGGGCGAAGCCGTGGGCAAAAGTTAGTATTAAATAAATTATTCATCAACTCTACCTTAATCTCAAACTTTCAGAAATACCAACAGAGAGCTGTCAATTAAAATATTAGGCCGTCACCAGACAAACGGCAGTTAAAATGAAATGGAGTGTTAAGTTCGACCGTTTATCATGCACTTCAGTCGAGGTCAGACGGAGGAAGGGTTAACAAACGACCCACACCAATAAGGCTTAAGAGAACCCGGCTTTTAACCATAGATATAAAATGCTTATGGATCTTTTTTTTAAGTAAATTTTTAGAGGTGTTTAAGCAAATTTTTCGCGGCGTTTTTACGGTTTAAAAAAAAAAATTGACGTGTAAAAGTGTTTTTTTTTTAAACCTATTTACAAATATCAATTATCATTTACCGGACCAACATTATTTTTATTTTATGCAAACCTGAATATACTTTGTTCAGAATCAGTAACTGTATGGATTTAAATAGTTTTTACACCATATTATATTTATTCCCAAAAATATCACAAGTTGGATACCGCCGACACTAAGCACAATACAGGTTACGGAAGGGGTATTAGTAATCAGCAATAATCTGGGTGCAAGTACAAAATAACCCCTCAGTCGCCTGGATGGCCCGGTGACTATGTATTTTTGGTGACATAACAAGCTTATAACATTGTGATTTTTCATGATACAGTTAGGAAATTTTGTACATGGATTCTTTACGTAGAAATACTTTTGAATTTCGCATATACTAAAGCTAATTTTGATTAGATAGTACTACTACCTCTTAGCTTAAGAAGTACTTAATTACTTTCAGGGAATTAGCCCTGTCAAGTTAGCCTAAAAGTAAGGGTAAGGTTACTATACACCACTAAATTTTAATTAGTACAAATACTTAAAGGGCTTATTAGAAAAGCCCTTCTTATTATTTAAGTAAAATCTCAATAAATAATATTCATAAACAGCAAAGTTATTAGCGTTTGTGTTTATCCTAAAATGTCTCTCAATTTATGGAAATATTGTGCAGGCTATTGATTATGAATGAATAAATGACGATTAAAATGGAAAAACACTTCCCGCAGTATTTTCTACTAGCAATTGTTATGTATGATTGAATCTATGATGAATTTACCTTTTCGTGGTCAATTTTAGGATTTCGGTTTTTTCTACTTTTGAATACAAAAATATGATCAGTAACGGGTACAGATACAGCCCCATTTTTTTGTGTACTAATTAAAAAGTAGGGGTGTATATAATTGACCATAATTCGCATAGAGCTAAAAATTTGTACGAATGTTCGGATTTTTTTAATGTGAAAAGTCCCTATCCAGCCCAAATTTGCAAAAATATTGAAAATCTTAGTTAGAATTGAAAATCTAAGTTGGAAAAGTTTCTATTTGCGTTTTTCAGCTAAACGGTATCATTAATTAAAAAACGAGGAAAAATTGTAGGCTACGTAATTATAACTGTAAAAAATTTTTGATTACATTATACAGACAAAGTATTCGATTTATCTCAGTGTCGCTCTTTATACAACAAAATTTTTAGTATTGCGAAACCTGAATATAAAATGTTCAGAATCAGTAATTGAATGGGTTCCAATAGTTTTACACAATGTTATATTTTTTTGCTTTTAGCGATAAGACCACCCATTGTGGCACCCTATTAATTTTTAGTTTCTTATGTAACTGCTTTATTTTTGGTGTACAATAAAGAATTTATCTATCCATCTATCTATATTTTTTCCCAAAAATATTTAAAAAGGTCACAAGTTGGACACCACCGACACTTAGTACAACACAACAGGTTAAAGCGGGCTTTAGGCATCAGTAAACAGCTGAGTGCAAGAGCAAAACAACCTCTTAGTCGCCTGGATGGCCCGGTGACTATGTATTTTTGCTGAAATAACAAGCTTATGACTTTCTAATTTTTCATGATATAGTTATGTTTGTACATAGATTCTTTATACAAAAATACTAGACGCGTGTTTCGGGTTATTTATTTATTTATTTGTTATACGCTTTATTGTACACCATTACATATACAAAAAGGAAACTAAAACTAAAACACATACATACAATGGGCGGCCTTATCGCTTTCCGCGATCTCTTCCAGGCAACCTGGAATGGACAGTAATTGCCTGGACAAGAAATGGGGCTGTCGTTGGTGTGACAAACTAGAGTTACACATATATATTATAATATATACACAGATATATACATATGCTGTATAATACATACATAGATATATACATATGCCGTATAGTAGATACATAAATACATACATAATTAATAGACAAAATTATATGTATATTAATGACGACTATCGATATTCACACGGGTTTCGCATATACTTAAAATAATATTGTATAAGGCTACAGTCTGGTGAATGATTTTTTCTATTTTACTGTGTCCTTAGATATTGGACTGTCAAACAAAATTTCAATCTTGTAACAGGAAAATCATACAAAAAAAAACAAAATAAAAAACATCTTCATTCAAGGTAACACGACGCCATCACCTTTTCCTTAATATATTCACGCTCATATATAAACGTTATAGGCAGTAAATCACGACACACGTCTCCTGCGACGGCTAGCAAAAAATACGAACGTTTAAACTGTCACCTTTAGGCTGGTCTAGACGTCAGTTTAGCATTTTTTCTCTAAATAAGAGAAACTACTTACCGGTAGAAAGAACGATTAGCTTATTTTTTTTTGTCCTGAATTATCAAGGGACCTTTCAAATGTCTTATAGAGAGCCTTGGAAAATGGTGAACAGTGGTAACTCAGTATGTGACCATACTCCGTACGAAAAAGAAAAAAACGGAACCCTTATAGAATCATTTGGTTGTCCGTCTGTCTGTTTGTCAAAATCCTTTATCTCTTGAACGCTTGGAGACGCGTTCCCGAGATAAAGGGGTTAACTCGATACCTCGGTCTCAATTTTTTTATTATTGGTTGACTAGCGCTTGGCCGACGCTAATCACTGATAAGGTGGACGGTGGAACAAGCTTGCCTTGAATACTTGACTTAGACTCTCAGGTTGTAGCCAGATTTGATTGTATAACTTTTTAACGAAGTTAATGAGAAAAACTGAAACTTGTCCTTTTTTCTAAAGAAGAACGCTGTTTTTGTACGACTAATAATATTTTGGGCTCATAACAACGTGATCTATTCTTCCTTACTTATAAAACGAAGTCCTCCACCGCGTCTGTCTGTCTTTATGAACGCTACTATATATTGTAATATATTTCATAATAGAACTCTTACCTCGTCTGACATAGGCTTAGCTAGGACACTGTTGCAAATCATGTTGCTACTAATTAAAGCGAAGTAGTATCTAAAGAAAAGAGAAGAAAATATAATTATGCAATTCATTAATTTATCTGATCTATTATTATGGTGGAACAATTTAATTTATTTTGATAATATTTCTATTGGATAGAGCCTGAAATGAACGCTAAATAATTAGATAGATAAATAAAAATGCGAATGAAACCGCGGAAGAGCTAGTAAAAAAATAAAATTATGAAAATATCAACTCTTAAACCAATTAGGAAGTTTGAAAGTCAAGATGGAATCAATTTAGACTCGATTGCCACTTGAAACTTTTAAGTGGGTCAGTCTTAAATTAAAATAAGAGGAAGCTTTCGGAGCAAACTGTTCAATAAAAGTACAAAGCAAACAATCTAGTTTTGATTTGATTGCACTGTGAATGGTGAATCCGCATATATTCATACAGGTTTTGCCAGCGGCTTCGCCCGCGTATATAAAATATTGCCTATGTCACTCAGAAACAAACCAGCTTTCCATCGGTGTAAAAATTTTAACAATCGGTCCAGTACTTTCAGAGATTACCTCCTACAAACAAAAAAACAAACTTGACCTCTTTATTATATTAGTGTAGATTTATGAAAGTACACCATCTTTATTGAGGTGGAATTTTTTTAGTTAAAATAAAAACACTTTACAAAAAAAAAAATACAACTGACTTCAATGTAAAAAACATTACTAAAAAGTGCAAATAACTCTAATTTCGGAAGTCGGTGTTTCTTTAATAGTTGCCTCTTCGTGTTTTTTTTTTTTTTGTAAAAATATTTTTATGGCGTATAAATAGTCTCTTGAACATCTGGCCGGATTTGAGTTAAATGGACACTTACTCCTGCCGCATAGGCTGCCGGCGGCAGTACGAGTATCTGTGCATTTAATTCCTGCCAGCTGCGCACGGTTAGAGCTCTGCTGATCTTTAAATCCATTTTCTTTGAGAAATAGGATTGATTTACATAATTATGCTATTTACATATGCTTTGTACATTCTGAAGAACACTTAACACAAAATACATAGGTACAGAAGACAATCTCAAGTATGTACTTCACTTTTATACCTACGCTCGGTGGACGCACAATAATGAGCGTTTGAGCCGGAATTGTTCGGCGAGCGGGCCGAGACGCTCCGACATATCGTGTCCGTGAGCGGTGTCTATGTGTGCGTTGCTCGAGCGCGCTTTATATGTAGATTGACTTCTGTACCTATATATTTTGTGCACTTAACCAGCAATTTTTATTAGTAAACATATTTCTAGACTAAAGCCGTTTCAAAGGAGTAGGAAAAACAAGATTTAGTGTAAAATATTTTTTCGGCAATAGTATTAGTCGTACAAAAAAATCATATAATTGATAATGTATATAACCTATTGACTTAGCTGTTATCGAGGATTAGGCACCAGAATGTAACTGTTTTATGTTATGGCACTGCTTGGGCGCTAGGACCTTAATCTACCTAATTATATATTTATAGCATATATAGAAGAACGGAATCTTCGTTGCTACTAATATTACACGAAGAGTAGTGTGACATTCATAAAAATTGGCTAACACCATCCCGGACCGGTGTCTCGATTAATTTGATTATGCTCCGCAGACTGCGTGCCGCCGCGACGCACGTCCTCGCATATCAAATTACGTTCCGTTCACGCCAGTTTACGAGTATACAATGTGTTTACAAGAACATACATCCAAGATTAAATTAGACTAGGTAAACGACAAGACAAGAAAACACATTTCTCTCCAAGAGATCTAACGGAAAAATAGTTTTATATTACTATGTTTCATTGGATCCACGGGTGCTCAGAGTGGGAACTCTTTTGGCCCATTAAGTGATTCTAGAGCAGAAGGTACAGTGATCTTGTGTTAATGTGCACAACAAGGCTCCTGGAAGATCCTTTTACGGTCTCGATGAGTGGCGCGGCGAGCTGGGCAGCATCGGTAATCGGTCGCGAAATGCTATGAGCGGCGTCTCGTGGCGTACTTCAAACATTTTCATACTTTTGATCTTGCTCACAGCGGCAAGTTCAGTTCATGAACGAGCCGTTAGAGATGTAAGAAAGAAAGAAAAAGAAAGAAAGAAAACTATTTTATTTGGCATACACACTCGTAGATACACACAATGTAGTAACAACATGTAGACACTAATAAATTGTTATATATATAAAAAAAAGAGACAACTAACAATGTGTGTCTCACGGCGGCGCCAAATAGGTCCAGTTCAGCAATAATGTCAGACAACTACATGGTAGTTGCCAGACGCTGGTTTTCAACTGAACCTTATTTCGAGTGTACGGTTGAAAAATTGGTTTATATTTTAGTACTCAGTTATTAGTGATTAGGTGTAGGGTAAATAAATTACATATTATATATGTTTATGTGCGACAAATAATAAATAAATAGGTGTTCAGCATACAAAATATATCAAATCAAAAAAAAAACGACCGAAAAAATAAAAATAAAATAGTAATAGGTCTATCTAATCGTGCATAATTACATGCGCAAACAAACAACCGGCTTTGAAGCGACTCAATCTCAAAACAATACCACGCCCGTAAGCTTGCGCAGTGTATCGGGACGCCAATTCATTATGCCTAGGGCAGCTAGGCGCAATGGACGAACTGTCAACAGCGCGAAATGTAAAAATAAAAAACTTGTTATAATTTCGGGTACTTTGGAAATAAAAAAGAAATATCGCAATGAAATAAAGTGCTTAATATCTATCAGTTATAGTCAGTGTTTTACTCGTAGAAGAAAGAAGTGAAAAAAGATTCTTATATAGTCAGAAAGGTGAGTGTCGTTTATTTTTATTGATGGCTATTTGAATAAATCAAAGTGTAAAATGTAAAAGTATGAATTTAATATTTTTTTTTTTTCTCTTCAGTTGCGACTCACAATGACTGCCGTGTCCCCAGAGTGAGTGGCGACGGCGACACAGAATGCAAGTACTGGATGCAAGTAGGCCAGACACATAGGGTAAGTCAAAAGTAAATACAGCCAAATAATTATTTTTAAACTATAAATTATAAATTAACGTGTCCTTCGTTTCTCACAGGTCTCCCAAGCACGCGGGAACACAGACCAGGTGTCGCGAATGATGCGCGCACCTACTGGCCGCAGACAGAACGAGACGAGCAGACAGCAGTGCCCAAGGAACTTTCATCACCCACAAGCCGTAGATATACATAAGCTATTTTTATATCTTCGTGTTAAGTTAAAATCCACTGTAGATAGTTCATATAAATGAGACGTTAAGAGCGACCATATCCAGTTTCCTTTGCGCATCTATCAGGTACTGCCGTAAACGCGTTCTGAACGTATGGATAGTGCCCAGTACTCTTATAGGAGGCGGAATATTATTCCACACCTTACTAGCAGCGTATCTGAAACTGCCTTTGAAAGCCGCTGTTCTATGAGACTGGGTTGAGAGTTGTTGCGCACAAAGCCTGGGCGCGCATTCCCGTCTACTAGCCATCCAGCTGAGCTTATCGTACAAGTACCTCGGTTTCCTAGTCTTGACGACGCCAAAAAGAAGACAGGCTAAATGTAACTTTCGCCTTGATTTCATTTTTAAAATAAACTGTTTGTTAAGAAAGGGGGTGACATGACTTCTAGGGGGAACTGTATAACAGAAACGAGCGCATGCATTTTGGACTCTCTGTATAAGCCTGTCGGTACGAGCCAGCAAGCGTGGGCCGTAAACCGTATCAGCGTAATTTAGTTTCGATAGAACAAGGGTTTCGACCAACTGCTCGCGGAGCTTCTCCGACAAGAAAGGTCTCATCTTGTACAACAGTTTCAAGCGATAAAAGCAGTTTCTAACGGAGTCAGCAACATGCTTCTCAAACCTAAGGCCGCTGTCCATACGCAACCCCAGGTTTCGCGCCTCATTAACTCGTTCTATAGGCTCACCCATAAGAGTCAAACTTAGGCTTGCGGGCAGCTTCTTCAACTGCTGCTTCGTACCAAACAAAATATATTTGGTTTTCACTGGGTTTAACGTCAGACAGTTCTCATTAGCCCAGGTGGAGATTCTTTCTAGATCATCGTTTAGATCTCTAATAGCTGAATCGTGATCCTCTGGTTTAAAAGACAAATATAATTGAACATCATCCGCATAGATGTGGTACTTGCATTTCTGAAGGCACTTTATTATGTCCGCACAGTAAATAATAAAAATAATCGGACCCAAAATTGATCCCTGGGGAACCCCTCTCTCTATTGCGGAAAGAGCTGAAGTCAAGGTGGTACCGTCCGCCAAACGTAATTCTACGAGTTGCTTTCTGTCACCGAGGTAGCTTTGGAACCACTGGATGGCATTATCGTCAAACCCGTAATATTTTAACTTAGAAATTAGTAATGAAACATTGATACAGTCGAAAGCACGTGAGAAATCAAGAAGTACCACCAGTGAACACATGCCCTTATCTTGGGCTGACAGAATGTTGTCGGTAACGTCCAGCAACGCCGTAGAAGTACTCCGTTGTTTCCTGAAACCAGATTGTAGGTCAGGTAAGATGTGTCTTAACAAGTAATGTAAAGAGGTGATTCCGTAGAGGTCTTTTCAGAATAGCGGGTCCTATTTGTTGGTGGTAATCATTGGAGCAGTCTTGAGAGACTTTCAGTCAGAAGTGAATAGGCAAGCGCGGTCATCTTTGCATTCCATTAGGTGAGACGGAGTTCAAGCGCGAGCCTATCAGTAATAAAAAATGGTTTTAGGTGAGGTCAAAATCCTGGACCCTTATAAAGTTTAGACGCCATTTGAATGCTCTTATCGAAAAAAAAATGTATTTCGTACCAATCTAAAACAATCAGTGGTACTAGATATTTATATATTATAGATACTTGATTGTCCAAATGTGTTTTTAAATGCCTAAAAAAAAAATAAGTAGTAATAAATAACAATTCAGAAAAATTTCATAACTTTTATTAATTTTGAAACGTACAACAGGCATAATATTGCCAGAGATATATTGTTATTTTTTAGTGTCTAAGTCTTAGTCCGTAAGATCCTGAGGTCCTGGATCTATGGTAGGCGTACGAGGGATCAGAGCCAACTCGCAGAGGCCCTTTAGGTAATTTTAATGGAAATGATTAATTGGATGCAGACTTTGTAACTCTGTATCTATATACAAAACAAAATGACAGAAGCGAATAATATTTCCCGTATTATGAGTACTCCCGATGGTAGCCATAAAAACCGTTTTTTTTCCATTGATACTATCTGGGTTCCGTGAATCAGAACCGGACACGAGGTTTTTGGCCGGCTATCACTCGATATTATCTTTCCAATATTTTAATACTCGTACTTATTCGCCACTCTGTCCATCCGTATGTCAGACACTTATCTGTCATTTGAGAGAGCTCATATCCTGAGCGTGTGTCGTGTCATTCGCACCAAAATGATACGGTGATAAGAGATGTTATTACTTTTAAACGCCCTTATGATGCTGTATTGGACGGTAGGATTGCGTGTGAGTATAAAACGCTAATTTCCATGTCCTTGTAAATGAAAGAACATTTTTGATTATTTTATTTATTTTATTTCTATGCAATTTGTAAGTTTGAACGAAATTCATATTTCGACGAATAGCTTTTGTCTGCGACTTTGTCTTCGTGAATATGGAAGTCAATGCCAGATAAAAAAAAATAAGAAGTAGCCTATGTCCTTCCTTGAGGTTCAAGCTTACTCCGTACCAATTTTCATCAAATCGGTTAGCATAGCAGGCAGACAGAGTTACTTTCTTTACAATGTTAAACTATAGATAATAATTGGTCCATCGCGCTGTTTTTTTCTTTGTAATCAACCAACGAGACTAAGTCAGGCCATGTTTCCTGACAATTAGGCCAGGGTGGCAGTGGTGGCCCAGTGGTAACTGGCCCGACTTATAAATTGTAAGTCGCGGGTTCAAACCCAGGCGCATTACTTTGTGTAATTTATTACATTACAACTGCTCTGGAAACAGTGCGAAGATATCGGCGTGTCCTAGAACCAAAACATCTAAGACAAGTGACATCCAACGAATCTCGCTGGGCCCGCGCGGTGGATTACGGAGGAGGCCTGAGTCCCAGTTGTGGGAACATTACAAAGCCGAGTGTGCATAAGCGCTTAATTACCAATAGCTGTTTTGGCTCCAATCAGCACTCGTCTATCTGACTTAAACTAGACATTCTCAAATCACTTTCCATTAACAAAGTTTTCATTCTCTTCAGCTATACATCTCAACAAAGATAGTCATACATTTTCTCTAAGAACGCTATTTGTTTGAAATATATTCAAAACTTATCAATTTGTAAATTGAACACCAAGATTAAATTGTGAAGAAAAGCGTCCCAAAGTTTCCGTAATAAAAGTTGTTCGTTCTCGCGGAGGATGACAGACAACGTCATCCATCACGACAAGCATTGTTGTAGGTGGATAGGCAGCAGGTTGGCATGTTGTTAATAGTTACCTGCGTCCCTATGTATGTATTACATAGGATATGTGGATTTATTTATCAATAGCGGCACGAGAATTCACGTGATTGCATAGGGCAAACCATATGTGCCCCAATCGGTATCGTGTCGTACTTGGCAAACTAAGTCAAGCATTTAAAAATACATATCTAAGCTATACAACACAAAATAAACTTGCTTTGTATAGTAAACATCACCGTAATACTTATAAACTAACCAGATCGGCTAACTCCCGAGCACCACGAGGGAGTTAATTATTTTTATTTATTTACTAGCTGTACCCGCGCGGCTTCGCTCCCGCTCTTCCCTACTTCAGCCTACTATACCCTACTCTACCCTACTATACCCTACTCTACCCTACTCTACCCTACTCTACCCTACCCTACTCTACTCTACCCTACTCTACCCTACTCTACCCTACTCTACCCTACTCTACCCTACTCTACCCTACTCTACCCTACTCTACCCTACTCCACCCTACTCTACCCTACTTTACCCTACTCTACCCTACCCTACTCTATTCTACCCTACTCTACCCTCCTCTACCCTCCTCTACCTTACTCTATTCTACCCTACTCTACCCTACTCTACCTTACTCTACCCTACTCTACCCTACTCTACCCTACTCAACCCTACTCTACCCTACTCTACCCTACTCTACCCTACTCTACCCTACTCTACCCTACTCTACCCTACTCTACCCTACTCTACCCTACTCTACCCTACTCTACCCTACCCTACTCTACTCTACCCTACTCTACCCTCCTCTACCCTACCCTACTCTACTCTACCCTACTCTACTCTACCCTACTCTACCCTTCTCTACCTTACTCTACCCTACACTACCCTACACTACCCTACTCTACCTTACTCTACCCTACTCTACCCTACGCTACCCTAATTTTCATTTTTTTTTCCATAAGAACCTTCTCCTTATAATAACGAACACAACAAAAAAAAAATTAGCGAAATCGGTCCAGGCGTTGTTGAGTTATGCGCTTACCAACACATTTTGCGATTCATTTTTATATTATAGATTTACATCATACAAAAGTACAGAGGTGGACTTAATGCCTTAGGCATTTTCTTCCAGTCAACCTTTGGGTGATACAGAGAAGAATAGTGGTAGGTGCAATAAAAGAAAGAGATAAGGCGATTACAAGAATTGATATACAAATAAACCATAAATATAATACAATCATATATTATATACTTACTCAAATCAATAAACTGCTTGAATATATGGTCAAACAATTGGTTCAAATCGACAATTGAACAACTTTAACGCTGTGATGATACTACTGCCACTACTACTGGAGTTAATTGTAAATCCCTCACTACGTTCGGAATTAAAACTTAAAAGCCTTTATTTGTTTTGGAATCCAACATGCCACTCGTGACTTTTAGATACTGCTTTAACCCCTACTCACATAATCTACTATTTCATAGATGTTTATATATCTTGGGAAACTCGATTTTCTCATAAATTCTCTCAAGTACAAGTGTTGCGGACTTGATGGAAACTATTTAACGAAGTTAGCATATTTGTGCGCGATAATCTTGGGAACTATTGACCCGGTTATAATTAAACTTCTGACAAGTTTGTAATTGTTAAGTTGTGTGTATCTAACTATGTGTGGAAGCTTTCACTGTTCATCAAATTGTTGGGTGTTTCTTGTTTTTTGACCAAGTGATTTTAACAGTTTATTTTATAGTTGCTTAACCATTGCGCAACCGGATATTCGCTTTGGTTCAATTACTGTCTGAGATATCGTCATTCGCTTTTGTTTGTTTTCAGTATTAATTTAACCTGTTATGCTAAGGAGTGAAATATCCTGCCAGAGTCTGTGTTTCCCGTTAGCTTCTACCTAGGGGTATTTAAGTCAAGACCGATTGCTTTACTTCTCTTGTATAATTTATGTACACACATAAACAGAAGAAGACACATCATTATAAAAATTCGTATACCTAACGGTACTGCTTAGCAGATACGGTAATGTAAGGCATATCACACTTATATTACAAAGGCGAAAGATTTAATGTATGTGTTTGTATGTGTGTTTGTTATTCCTACACGCTGAAACGGCTGAACGGATTGGGATAAAAAGTTGCTCACGGGTAGACTACGCCCTAGAATATGACATGGTAAACTTTTTATCCCGGAAATATGTTCCCATGGAATATTTTTTTACGGTCACGTGAGCGAAACCATTGGCAGAATAGTGGGTTTATATTTCACGCTTCATTTTTTATCCATGCTCCCTATATTTTCTTCCTGTATACACGCAAAATTAAACTCTGCTGTTTTCCTTACCTGTTTAGATATAAATTTACATCAGGCCAACCAGCTCCTAAACTGAAACGTTTTGAGATAAAAGATAGAACATGCCTCAATATTGCATAATGCGTACAATCTTTTGAATGTTGACACTTTGAATACTGAGCGGTGTTCCGAACAATTGAAAATTAAAGGCCTTGTTGAAACTGAACATTTCTGAAGTATTGAAAAAGCTACGCAGCTTTTTGTGTGAATATAATTTAGGTGTCTTCAAGGCTACAGTGAATAGGCTCTTAATAAACTAGTGCGCTTCACCATTAACGATTGAATCACTGCTTGCTTTGTGGAATCGCAGTCAAGCGCTAGTTAAGTCATTAAAAAAAACACTGCTTGTTACAATGATGTATCTTGTTGAAGGTTTATCTAGTTTTAGTATTTCGTGCAAACGATGGAAATAATATATCTTACATTTCGATGTAGTAACACGATAACACGGTGTTTTTTTTGTAGCCGCGCCGAGAGCTCACGATTTTTATGCACGTGAGGCCTCGTGAGACCTTAGGAGACCTCGTGAGACCACATAAGATGCACAACTTTATGTTAAAAAATTATTTAAGAAACCTCAATAGTTCGCACTACCGACATGTCGTGGCAAATGGGTACAAATTGTATACATAATACTTTCTTAGCCTTATCGAAATGTGTATATGGTTTAGGAGGAGTTAGCGGATAAACATAAAGACAGCTGCGGAAAGCGAATTTGTTTTTTATTATCTGTACTACTATTATAAAGCTGAATATTTAATGGTATGTTTGAACATGTTAATCTTTGAAATTACTCATCCGAATTAATTCAGCAGGGGTCCAGCTGGGTCGAAGCCTACTGGGGCCAGGGTTAGTTTCGAAAGATAGCTCGAGCCCCGGTATGAAGGCTTGAAGGAACAGGGTGGGTTTTTAGTCAGTAAGATTCTGACACTATCTCCCGCTTCGCCCGAGAACGGGGGTTTTCATTAGGTAGATGATTTTCCCACCATAAAAAAAAACCAAGTTGATTTTTTTTTAGTATTAGATAGCCCATTTATCAAGAAAGGCTAATAAACATCACGCCTAACCTTAATACCTAACTATCTTGTTTATCTGTAGTCTAAACACTTTTTTTTCTTGTTTCTTCTTCTTCTTCATACAAACAGACGTCTATAATACAACTTTGGACATTTTAATCTTCACAATAATACAGTTGATTAACATAAAAATACAACTCACAATGTGGCCAAAGAAACATTCCAACGCCAAAGGCTGTAATGCCCGCAATACATGTACCGAAAACCGAGTAATTTCTCGAGCAGGGACAAATTCTAACCCCTAAATATTTTATACCCTTGTGCTTAGGAACATAAAAAGCTAGCCGTAACCGACATAGATTAATTTGTCCTCATATGTTACAAGCGGACGTAAATGTTTGGATTATTTTTATGGCTAACAATACGTGATCGTGGCTTGTAAAGTTTTTAGATCTCTAGGCTCTATGTAGTCTTTGTTTCATATTTAATTAAGTTGTTAAAACGACTGTGTCATTAATATTTATAGTATTAAATGTACCACAACAAATATATGTATGTTTTAAATTATCGAATTTATGTTTGGTATGATTAGCACGAAGAATCGTCAAACTTAAGTGGCAATGGGCAAAACATATTGCTAGCAGAACAGATGGCCGTTGGGGCCGAAAGGTTCTGGAGTGGCGACCACGAAAATGCAGCGTTGGAAGGCCTCCTACAAGATGGACCAATGACCTGGTGAAGGTTGCGGGAGTACGATAGATGTGGGACGCGCAAGATCGTACATTGTGGCGACACTTGGGGAGGCTTATGTCCAACAGTGGACGTCTATCGACTAAAATTATGATAATGATGATGATGATTAGCCAGTGGAGGACTCTTTTTTGAGGTCAGAAATCGTCCAATGACTTCTCTCATTCTAGGTGGGACAGGAGGGCGAGTTAGACTTTTACTGATAAAATCTCATCTATGCTCATAGGGTTTGCTGACATTTTTTCGAGACTCGCGTGGAACACAGCGTGTCGTCGACTACTCAAGCTCGGTGTTTATAGAACGAGCGAACGGCAAGCTATTTTGATGCATGGCTAGCCAGTGGAGGGCTACTTGCCCACAAGATTACGAATGTCATAACAAAAAAAAATTGTTACGCAAGTTATTGGGAAGGACATATATCACAATACATAGATAACAGATGATGATGTGCACCATTATGCTAATGTGTGATGGTGTACAGTAAAGAGTATTGTATCTATCTAGCAATTTATTGAAACAATTTTTGCTTTAAGGCTCTTAGCATTTGATGCTGACTGTACCTACAGCGCCATTCATATCAGCCATGGTGACAGATATCTTTCAGTATGGGCGTCACGGCGCGGCATTGCAAATGTAACGAGCGTCGCTACAGAGGTACGGTTTTTATTTTTTCGCCACAGAAATTACAATATATGAGTGATGCGATCTGTAAGCGATATGCGTATTAATCGTGGAATAAAGATTTTGTAGAAATTTATTAGCTTATTTATAAAATGCACTAACCATATGCTTAGTTTAAATACTAATTAATGAATTCTAAATACAAATTCTCAATAGACAAAATATTGAGAACTTGCTAGCTAGTGTAAACTATAACTTATCGGATATTTTTAAATAAGGCCCTAGTGGCGAAATGACTTAGATGCCTATTCCAAGCCAGCCCTTGAGGTGGTTCGAGAAAAGAATACCTGGGCCATAGAATACCAATAACCAGTACCAAAATGATTGAATGATTTCACATCCATCGGATTCACGCAACCTTTACTAGGTCATCGGGTCATCTTGAAGGAGGCCTTCCGACGCTGCGTCTTCCGGTAGGCGGTCGCCACTCCAGAACCTTTCAGCTCTAACGGCCATCTGTTCTGCGAGCAATGTGCCCTGCCCATTGCCACTTGAGAATCCGATGGATGCGGGACGCACAGGATCGATCATTGTGGCGACACTTGGGGGAGGCCTATGTCTAACAGTGGACATCTATCGGCTGAAATGATGATGATGATGATTTCATATCATTTTAACTTGTTTGAAAACTAGGAATATCAAAATAACTGTTGGGGTAAAATACTGCTTCATAGATTCCAAAACGCTGAAGGAAAATATTTAGCTTTCTTGCTAAAGTTTTACATTTGTTTTGTTTCCATACAGAACTAGATAAGGATGAAACGTGTTACAGTGTTTGTTATTAAATTTTTCTGAAACGACATTTATGTTTATTTTTTTGTGTTTATTTAGAAGTTCTGAACCTTCCACTTTTTCCTTGATATAATTTATATGGTAGTTTAACGTTTTCAACTTCAAATCTTCAAATTCGCTACAACTTAGGGGTCTTTAAGTCAAGAGTGGACAGGTCGACCACATCATCGCTTACCATCAGGTGAGATGGTGGTCAAACTCAAGCCTATCAATAATAATAAAAAAATACCATCTACTGTCCCCTGTAATGTTGTGGCGGCGTTTTATTGAGGCATACAGGCCTCAATAAAACGCCGCCACAAAAAAAACGCTTAAAGCGGCTACAAAAAAAAGCTAGACGCGGCCGCAAAAAACAGCTGAAGCGCTGCAGCTGATGCCTATGACATTAAGTCCGCCTTTGTACAGTGTAATGTGCATAAAGCATTAATAAATAAATAAATAAAAAAAGGCCGCCTCAAAATGAAGCTTGAAGCGGCGTTTTTTTTTTAAACCCGTTTGCGGGGACAGTTAGGGTCAGGCTCAAGACGTCGACGGAGCATATTGTTCCACGAGCGCCTCAAGAAAAAAAACCATAGAGGCCCAGCAGGGTCGAAGCCAACTGGGGCCAAGGGTTTGCTTCTTAAAGGAAGATTCGGCCCCGGTACGAAAGGCAACGCGGGAACAGGAGTGGGTTTTTAGTCAGTAAAAGTCTGACACTATCTTCTCCTCCGCCAAAGGCACAGAAATGTCATCGAATGATTTTCCCATCTCCAAAAATAAACAACAACACCTAAGGTATCTTTAAAAGGTCCATCTAAAACTTAGTCACCTCTGCTTAACTTTTTTAAGGAAGTAACGATCAAATTATTCAAGACAAAGATATTGAAAGGAATATCCCTACCTACGTAAAACTAAATGCTTGTTGAAAACTTCGCTCGAATGGAACTCAAACTTCAACAATACGGAACTTAAGTGGTAAATCCAGTAGCTATTAATTGTGCCAGGGTCTGCTCGTGAACGATATCATTAAATATTGTGGAGAATGGTTTTGTGAAACGCCCACAAGTACCTAAACTAGTATTGTGTCTAATTAGTCAATTAGTCTGTACTATAGACGATTCAGTTATGACAATGGTTATTACCGATCTTTGTTTTTTTTATTCCTTTGTCACGAGTCATACGCTTTGTTAATCAGATATCATTGTCGAAAGATATATTTAGCCAAAACCTACTGAAATTTATAAAAGCGGCTCAATTACTTTATATTTTGTTGAAATATTTTGGGTATAGTGAGAAAATTGGTTTTGTAACTACCATGGCACATTTTATAAAATATTTAGTTACGTACCTATATAACAATATTATCACACAAATAAACTAGTATAAATATTTATTTTAAGTATGGGTTATATTTATATAGATTATATTTATTTGTTTAAGTATACTTTATTTACCATCATCCGTGCGCCACTGCGGGGTGCCAGCTGAAAATCAGCGCTGGGTGTTTGCCGCCCAGCAATTGCTGAGTTGGTGACCCTTTCGGTTCAGGCATATTCACTGTAACTGTATTGTATGTCTATACTCTTTTTTAATATTATTTTATGTTGTTGTATATTGTGTTGCTTGCGCCGAATAAATGCTATTCTATTCTATTCTATACTTATTGAAAAGGCCAGGACTAAAAATAATTTATATTCATAATTAATTTATCTAATAATATTTATAACTATATACTACATATTTTAGTGCTTGTTATAACATCGCCTTGAACGCGTCTGTAAAGACGTTATAATATAATTTTGTAAATAAATAAATAATAATTTTCATAAATGCTTTAATTTTTTTTTCCTACAATTTTCACACAACTCTTTCAAGTTCCAAACTAAGCAGAGGTTGTGCTATGAGTATTAGACAACTGATAAACATAGTTATAATTTTTTTTAAACGTACATACATACATACTGTAGATAAATTATACCCAGACACAGAACAAACGATCTTGCTCATAAGACAAACATTTTACTGGGTGAGAATCGAACCTACAACTTCTGGCATAGCAGTCAGGGCCACTAACCACTAGACCAACAGACTGGATCAAAATTATATCAAAATCGGATTTTTATTGTATGTTTTACGTTAATGTAATAATGAAGGGTGTCTAGCTCTCGCTATCTATAGGAATTCGCATCGCAGTTGCAAATTATATTATCAAAAATACTTGTAATTTCTCTCAATTGTGACAAGTTTATAATAACATTGATTGTCACTGAGAAAATATTGCAACATGATTTTGAACATTTTTTTTTAATAAATATGAGAATTACCTACCTCTTTGATCACATTTTTATAGGTATCATATTATAAGAGTTACAAATAAAGAGCCTCTTAATAACAAGATTAATGTTACTCAAATGATTTTAAATTATTGCTAAGTAAAATGAAAGTGAAGCTACGCGACGTGCTACGACGACGTGCTACGAGTTTTAATCGCGTAGCAGTTCAAGCGTAGCGCTGTCTACGAAAAGCGAGATTTCTTTGACTTACATTTTACGCTTCATCAATTTTATGTAAAATAGTCATTAAAATATTTCTAATCTCATTCCAAAGCTGTTCGGGGACTTTTAACGACATAAGAATCTGCAGTTAACACTAGTTCTTTTTACTCGTATTCTTTTAGAGAAAAAGTTTTTGTAGTTCAAAAAACCGAATGAATAAATTGACAGTTTCAATTGGATTTTACATCCCTTTTCGGAAAAGTATTTAATATTTTCCGTACATACCGCGAAAACGTTGCATCCGACAACAATCAAAAACATGAAAAACAAAATAAAAAAAAAACAATTTCATCGTTAGTCGTGGCGACAGCGGTATGAAAACCGGCATTCCGCCGATTTTTACGGTTCACTTGATGAGGGACCGCTTTATTGACATTAAAGGTTTATAGAGTGCCAGATTCCAATTTAGTGCCGTGCGACCGTTTCGTGCCGATAAACTTTGACGGTTTTACCATCATCCGTCGGGTTGGGATGCGTTAATTGTTTATTTTATTTTAAAATGCCAACGGGCAGCCCTATTTATTTGCTCGCCAGATGGGGTGGGTTTCGATTTTAAAATGTTTATTGTTGGCACTCGCTGAAACGACTCCGTAAAATTCTGAAGGTTGATTTTTATGAAGTTTTATTATTTTCTTTTGTGTTATAGACGCCTACTCACCACTGTGGAGTTTGGTTCTACCCAAGTTTCTTTATATTCTTTCAAATTATTTTTTTCTCAAGTCGTGGCTCAAAAGGCTGTCCAACTCGAATGGAATTGGGAAGGACGTGTCTGCTACATGCACAAGCTGTGGAGGACCCGTAAAACATAGAATTGGTGTCCAGATACAGCGACACGGGGTCGCGGAAGACCATAAGAAGATGGCGGGACGACCTGGATGTCTTCTTTAAAAATCGGAAAGAAGAGGCAAAAAATCGTGATAGCTGGAGGAAATGGTGGGAGATTTTTGCTCAGCCGTGGAATAATACGGATCCCAGTAATGAAATAATGTTAGTTTTTATTCTCAAAGCTAGCAGACTAACTTAAAACTACACTAGCTTTTGCCTTTGGCTTCGCCAGCGCACATAAAATATAGCCTATGTCACTCAGGAACAAAGCAGCTTTCTATCGGTGAAAAAATTTTAGGATCAGTACTTTCAGAGATCACCTCCTAAAACACTAAAACATAAAAACAAACTTTACGTCTTTATTATACACCGTTAAATTTTGATCGTTTTAATCCCGTGGAGGGTCGATCCGGTACATGAAACACTATCGATTTGTAAAGATAAAATTAAAAAATAAAGTACATTTTTTTCAAAACTCGTATTAATTTACGCATGTACGAAATTAATTTCTTTAGAAAAACGTCAGCTGAGCGAGTCCAGTGACCTGTAGGTAGTTAGTACGCAACGCCGACTACCCTCCACGGCATTAAAACGATCAAAATTTAGCGGTTTATTAGTGTACATAAGAATATGCTTTTCGCATTCACTTCACTTCAAAAAACTTCAAGATACACTACACATAAATATGTTTTACAAGTAACGTGAAAACACCGAAATGCGGGTTCCCACAATGGCCACAATGCGTAGCGGAATGCGCTGCCCCAATAGCAAGGTTACGGGTCGCATTCTTACTTGACCAAAATGATACAAGTTCACTGTAGAGATACTACAGTACATTAAATATACATTTGTACCAAGGACAGCACTCTAAGTCATAATCGACAAACGACGACTTACTTCTAAGTCTTAATCGATAAAATAAGAAATTATCAATCAATTTTACTCATGTGTATTTCTTAAAAGTATTATTGATAGGCTCGCGTTTGATCACTATTTCATTTAATATAATAACTATTATATTAAATGAAATAGTAATATTGTTTACTAGCTGCTGCCCGCGACGTCGTCTGCGTGAAGGCTCTACAGCACCAAAAATGCCTAAGATGCCAGTGTCGCTATAGCATTATAAGTAAACCACTTTTAAAATAGCATTAAAATATAAGTTTTTTTTTGCAAGCGAAGCAAGTGAAGAGAGTTATATGGGAATCCTGCTGAGTTCAGTCATAAGATGTGACTGAAGGAAATAGAGAAAATAATGCAGGAATACATTCCAGGACACAAAAGAGTAAAAATACTTACAAAGGTATCATACCTTACTACACTTCCCTATAAACTACTTTGGTAGTTATACTGCCAGGAGCCAAAATGTAAAGAGAGTCAGGACTGGTGACGCGGGAGCAAGTGACGTACAGTTGCCCGTGTAAGAAGCAACTCGTCCTGAGGTTGACACCCGCTGCCCTCAGTGTCTGCCCCTGCGACTTATTGATTGTCATTGCGAAGCAAACACTCACGGGGGACTGTACGCGCTTGAACTGGAACGGGAAGTTATGAGGTATGAGGGGAATGCGTGGTATAAATACTACCTCGCCGACGCCACAACCCGTAAGAATTTCCGCCTCAATGGTGTGTCTGTGGAGCTAGATGACTTTAAGGCGGGTCCCGTTACACAACTTCGGAGGAGATAGGTTCCGAAGAAGCATAATTGGGACACCGACCTTCAGCTTGATGGTATACGCCGGAAGTCCACTTGCTGACAGGGAGTTCAGAAATTCCCCGGGATAATGTTTGGCGTCGTCTTGCTCGACAACAGTTTTTATCGAGGTGTAGACGACTTCATTCTCCTCAATTTCCGAGAGAATGCATTCGTTAATTGCTGCAGCCTGATTATTTTTGGGCGTCAAAATGGCCCGCTCACACACCCAAGAATTCTGCTGGAGCGGTATACGATTGATGTCCCCGTACACACAGTGAATGAGTTTTTCTAAGCTGGATACCACTCTACCGAGAGACTCTGGAAGCACCACCTGTCCACCTCTCTCTTCTGGTAGAGCGCCTAAGCCAAGACTTAGAAGGATTCTTGAGCACGTGCATTGCCGCCGAGCTGAGCTCTCATATTAATGGTCAAGCGCAGCATACGAACTCGTGACCACAACGAAGATCGTTTCAACGAAGCATTCACCACGACAGCCCTCGATCACCGCGTCACCACGGGAAATGTTTGCCGGAAATCGCCACTGAACAGAACTGTGACACCACCCATCAAATGTTCGTTCCTGCGGATGTTCTGCAGGGTTCTGTCCACGACCTCAACTGCCTTCCTATTGGTCATCGTACACTCATCCCATACGATCAGAGAGCAATCCTTGAGCACGTGTTCCTTATCGCTGTTACGTGACAAACCACAAACAGGCGTTTCGGCGCTCTCTAAATCGATGGGAATTTTAAACATGGCATGTGCTATCTTGCCACCCGGAAGCAGCGTGGCAGCTATTCCCGACGACGCTACAGCAATAGCAATTTTTCCTTGCCTCCTGACCTCTGCAAGTATGTCAGTGGTAACAAATGTTTTTCCTGTTCCACCAGGAGCATCCAAGAAAAACATTTTACCCTGGTTTTGCCCAACGCTTTCAAGGACGGTGTCATAAATTTGTTTTTGCTCTCAAGAGAACAAAGCGACATGGTAATTTCGTATGGTGGTCATTTCGCCCGGATCGTAATTTGTCTCAGCGTTATACTCCCGATTTCCGCGGTCTTGATGTGGTGATGATTAGGGAGCTGGTAACCCACATTCGATCAGTGGATTGCCGCCGATAGAAATGACCACATCTTGAAGTGAACTGAGACAGGTATTCAGCACGCGTTCATCAGTTACTTCGACTTCGTCTCCAGTAGCACGCCTCAAAGCTCGTAGAAAATCTTCAGACAGATGATGGCGATACTTCTCCCACAAAGCTACCGGGTTCCCGACTCCACAAAACACCAAGAAGACGGCAAACAGATGACGCATCTGACTGGGACTGTCACTGACGCTCGCATCCGCGAGGGTGTCACCCCAATTAGGCAAAAGGCTGCGCGGTAAGTGGGATACTCCACGCCATCAAATGTCCTCAGAAGAAGACAGACCTTGGGCCTGGGACAGTGTGAAGTAACAACCGCAGAAAATAGCATTCGCCATTATTCGGATGCACGGTATAAACCCTACCCAATGCGGCGTCCTTGAAAATTCCCGGAAAACCTTCCACAGCACCTCCTCGTCGACGTCGGTTAAATACACCCCTTTGCTTGTCGTACGTGTAATATGAAGGCACCTCGTCATACGTAAGGGATCTCGCAAACTGGTCGACTTCACAGAGCCTGAAAAATGCCACCATGTAATACTTAACACCGCATTTTTTTTAAATTGTCTTCCTCAACTCTGCTCAAGATTTTGAGGGTTTTGTTGGAACTTGAATTTGTCAAAACGAACTATAATATGAAAGAAAATGCACATTACCATCTATGAATTTTAAGAATAACTAACTACTAACCTCGCCAACATGATCAAATTTAAATTATTAATTTCCAAAAACTATTACAATGTAACTTGATTTGATTTTTATGAAATCTCATAGATGGCGCTGTTTCAAAATTGTCTTTATACTACTAACATTTTTTAAACTATGTTTCTCTGCCCAAGTTACTTAAATGGCGTAGTTTTATAGTGTAAAGCTAGATAATAGCATGGCTTACTCAAACACAACATTTTAATATGCGTCGTTAGATTACACGCTGTCACAGAATGCGTAAGAAAAATAAAGATTCACAGCTCCTCCCCCGTAGGTGATAGCGTGATAATATGTAGCCTATATGTTGACCCGACCTCTTAGTAATATTCATGCAAAATTTGAAGTAAATCCATGCAGTAATTTTCGAGTTTAGCCCGGACATACATACAGACAAACAGACAAACAGACAAACCGACAAAAATTCTAAAAACTATATTTTTGGCTTCGATATCGATTGTAGATCACGCCCCAAGTATTCTTTTAAAAAAATATTCAATGTACAGTTTTGACTTTCCTACGATTTTATTATATGTATAGATAACATAATCACTATTGCACTTTTGCCTAGAAATAATTTAACCACTCTTGACTTTTTTTTTACGATGTCAAAAATCATCCAATGACAACCCCCACTCTTGGGCGGAGCGGCAGATAGTGTCAGACTCTTACTGACTAAAAAACCCATCCCGTTCCTTCAAGCCTTCATACCGGGGCTCGAGCGCCCTTTCGGATAACCCTGACCCCAGTAGACTTCGACCCGGCTGGGCCCCTGCTGTTGCTGACAACTCCTTGAGGCGCGCGGGAACAGCGCGCGCCGTCGACAACTTGGGCTTGGTCCGGACAGTTACCGGACGGCCGGACAGTGAGCTACCCATTGCTCACTGTCCGCAAGCCCACGCCTACGGTGGCTGGAAATCGGGATCGGAATCCCGGCGGCGGCGAGAGCGCCGTTGCCTGATGCGGTCGGCCTCCTCCTTAGCGGGCATTACTGTCGAAAAATACCTAGGTTGTAGCTATCTGGGAACAAGTCTAGTAGAATACGCCAATGCTTAGCGCATAATGAATGTGTTCCCAAAATATTTTTTTTGTTATCTATAATGACATGTATGTATTTAGAAATATATAAAGATGTTTATCAGTTGTCTAGTACTCATAACACAAGCTCTGCTTAGCTTGAGATTAGACGGCGTTGTGTGATAGTTATGAAATATTATATTATTATTATTATTTTGTGCGTATGGGATGTCTCTCAGTAATGATGGCGCAATGCAGTACGTCTGGTGGTCCGATGACGGGACAGAAATTGGGCAGAATTAAATTGTACAATCCAGCCCCCCTAGCCAAGTTACAACGGTTTCGCTTGCGTCGAACGCTTCGAGTTGACCTTGCCGCCAATTCTTTTGTTCTGACCACGTGACTGAGCGTCATTCCCGTACATTTGAAGCTTTCTACAAGCGTTACCTATTTCAGATTAACAACTTGGCTAAGGGTACTGATGTACATTCCCCGAAATGTAAACGATAGAAAACCGACAGACCCGTTAAAACTCTTCCTTCTTGGTGTCTTCAAAAGAATTTGAAATGAAAACTGTTTTTAAAACTTTAAACGTCTACTAACCTAGTTTTAACGAATACTTTAAAATCTCTTTTCAACGCCACGTTTTTAAACACACAAAAGCGGAATTTATAACAGTTTCAAAAAGGCTGTTGAAACTATTCCCGCGAATAAAGGCGGACAATGTAGGTATTTAAATCTCGACCAGAGAGGTACTATTAAACAGTGCTAAAACAGAAATCAACGGTGGACGATAAAAACAAACCCTCTCCGCTTGCTTCAGGAAAATGGTGCAAGTCTTGAGCTGTAGCGGGCTACAATTTAACAGGTGTTAAAGTTTAATGGCATAGCATAGTCGGCCTTATAATGTTCCCACTGCTGGGACTCAGGCCTCCTCTCTAGGAGAAGGAATGGGCCTTAATCCACCACGCGGGCCCAGTGCGGGTTAGTGGATGTCACATGTCTTCGAATTTTTGGTTCTAGGACATACCGGTTTCCTCACGATGTTATCCTTCACCGTTTTGAAAGCAGTGGTGATTAAATAAATTACACAAAGTAATGCCCCTGGCTGGATTTGAACCCGCGACCTACAACTCGTAAATCGGGGCCGTTACCACTCGGCCGGCCACCACTGCTCTTCAAAGCTGAATAAATAAAAGTAAATTCAACAACCCTACATATTTAATATAACTCTTTTTGAAGGCTACCTATATAGGGTAAGAGCCAGTGGCTTTTTGTTTGTCAGTGCATGTCCCCAACATCGGTAGAAACGATGTCTTACTATGAAGTTTCAGTTGTGTGGTTTTGGCAGGTAACAGGTAACAAAAGTGTGTAATAGGGCGCTTTCAATTAAGACGATTCATGTCGGACCGCTGCCGCACGTTTACCGTGCGGAAGTCGGCCGGTTGCAGTACGTGATTAGCAGTCCGACAACAAGCGCTTACATTAAAAACGTATCTGTCTGCCATGCGTTTGTATGCCAGTGATGACATCGCATGTAAGCATTACAGTCTATAATATATGTATTGCACGATAATGTCCATCTAGTGGCAACCAATGTATTTCAACTATGTTTAATCTGTGAATAATGCAGTTGGGTGCAACATTACCACTTACCTAAAGTATTATTTATATATTAAAGCTTTATGTTGTAACTGTTTGTTATCCCTCAATCAATAAAATAAAATAAAATTATTCATCTCCGAATTGAACACAAGGACGTTCTTTTGGTGCAAAACAGGACGACAACGTCAGTGATTGTGACGTTGTCGTCCTATTTTGCACCAAATAAAGTTCAGCAACATGTCCCAATGATAGCACATAAGTTATTGATTGCCGATGCAACTAAAAACAATTTACTTGAAACACTTTTAACTCGCTGTCTCTCTTCCGAGGCGCCACACGCGGTGGGAATTGTGTCAAATTCCGTGCGGAGGTAATCAGCGGGAATTATAAGCTGTCCATGACGTAAATCCGACCTATCTGCTCGCCGTCCTTTCACGGTTTGTTTGTTCCAATTGCCCGACACTGCCCGACATTGCCCGACACCCCTGAGCAATATTGTTAGGACGGCAGAGTTTAACAGGATCGTCTATACAAACGGTCAAACGGATTGGATGCTGAGAATAAAGATACGGCAAATGTTTCGTAAAATGTTTTCCTAAATTACAATAGAATGCTTCCAAATTCTGTTGTGTTGAATCTGGTATGGTTTAAGTAAAAGCTTTCAATGTTAACGTAAAAAGTTTTGATGTGTTCAAGTAGTTTCTCGTTTTTTGTGTTAAGAAGTTTGGTCTTTAATGAAAGTTTTTCATTAATATTGGCTCGAGATTTTGAAACAAACAATGAAGGTTGAGTACACTCATGCTTTTAATAAAAGTCTTTTTACGAGTGGCACATTTTCAATGATAAAGCACGTACAAATACTTTAAGACTTTAATTCAATTATTTGTTGAGATTGTCCTTAGTGACCGTCAATGCTGTTTCCACTGAAATCTGATCTAATCTTGAAATCTTTTAGCGTATGCTATTCACATCTTGATTGAAGCCGTCGAGAAATACGAGAAAGACCCTGCAGTCTACCTCAACATCTCGAAGGCTTTTGATAGGATCTGACACGAAAGCCTTATCGGTAGGTTTCCTTTCTTCGGTATAGTACTTTCAATTCTTCGCTCTACAGTATAAAAACTCTGCAAATAGTTTACTTCAAGGCAAGCGTGTCCCAATGCCAACAACATCGTCGCTTGGTTTCCGGTTGGTTAGTGAGTAAAAGTGAACGTGTAAAAAAACTTATAAAAATGAATTGGCAACAGAGTTCAGAGAGCAAAAACTGTTCAAAAACTGCATTGTTTATTTATATGTATGTATCTAAGTATGTATTTACTATTGTATTTTTTCTCTTCTATTTTGTCTATTTATTAAGTTGCACCTGCCATGTTATGTCTCTGCACCGCCCTAAGGTCGACCGGCAGATAATGCCTAAGGCATTAAGTCCGCCTTTGTACAGTTTTTTTGTGCATAAAGCTTTAAATAAATAAATAAAAACTACCACTGAACCGGTAAGGTTTTCAAATACAGAGCTTTCTCAAATTTCTTGACCTTTTACCTCTCATAAAACGTCAGCGAGGAATTTGTCTACATTTGATATCTGAGTCGCGCCCATACGACGGATTTATATGAGCGACAAAGAATAAATGAGGGTCTGGAACTGTCATTTTACGAGAACATATATAAAAAGTTCAACACCTACTGATTTTTATTGAAAAGAGATCTTTGTTACTCGTCAAAGGGACGTAGAATCTTTAACGAGTTTATCTCTGCGTGATCTCCGAGTTTATGTAGTCTGTACTTTTTTATTTCACAAAGGTTCATATTTTTGTTGTCATTTGACATTGCTGGATATTTTTGTGGGTGTGTGATGATATACACCCAGACAACTCTTACAAATATGTATATCCATTATGATTAACAATAGCTGATAATGGATACATTAAAAACCCCGTTTATTTATAACATTTAAATGTAATCGGTTTTTATATATTTAAATTATTCTAATAACTTACCAGCTTTACACGGGTCCATTCCCAGGTCTCCAGAGTCTTTATGCTCAAAATCCATAGACAATATTTCGTCTATTGTGTACTTGTGTGGTTCTTCCCTCCCCTCCACCGAGTTTACTTCAAAGACCGCACACACTATTATAGCCAATACCGCGCTTACCGCCACTGCGGACGCACGAATATGCGGCAAAGTCATTATGGATAACATTTTTATTTACACTTGTTTTAGCACTGGCATATTATTGTTAGTTTGTGAATTTATCTGAAACAAAGAAATAATCATTTTAAAATAACACTCATAGTGAATTAAATCATAAAAATACATACTTCATCAAACATCATTGATAAAACTATTTATGTATTTAAACATTATTTGCAGTAGTGGTACATTAGTAATAATAATAATATTGCACAACTTTTACACAACGCCATCCCCAAACTAAGTAGAGCTTGTGCTATGAGTACTGGACAACTGATAAATACACATATATATTGGTTGTAATTTATGTATAACATGTTTGTTTGTATTTAGAAATATATAAGTATGTTTATCAGTTATAACACAAGCTCTGCTTAGCTTGAGACTAGACGGCGTTGTGTGATAGTTGTGGAATATTATTATATTTCTAAATACATACACGTATAATCGTGCTCATCACGCAAACATTTTTCTTTTGTGCATAGCAGTCAGGGCTACTAACCACTAGACCAATAGGCCAATCAAGGATATAATAAGTGAACTTAATGCAACAAGGGATTCTACTACTCAACCTTTGGGTTTAAAAAGACTACACTATTACCATTTGACAGTTCAATTCAGAAATCAATATTCAAAAAGCAATTAACATAAAGAGTAAATGAAGTAATCAGATTCCATTCAATGAATGAATAACGCTCCAGTACACAAAAGCTTTACATTTTAATTAATACGAAAGTACATAACCTGCCATTCAAAGGCAGTTCAAATACATGGAATGGGCCCTAATTCAGAAAACTTACAAATTGAAGCAAATTTATACGCTCTGAAGATTTCAATGAAAACCGTTGATGAAGTAAAGCAATGGCAGAATAATCAATACATTGCATAATCAAGTAATCGTTTGAACCAAAATAAAAAGATTTTTTAGAGATAAAGAAAGCAACTGATTCTTTTTTTTTAACATGTTTATAAAACTATTTTAGACTAGTGAGGGTCGCGGGAATCCGATAGATGCGAGACGCACAGGACTGATCATTATGGCGACACTTAGGGGAGGCCTATATCCAACAGTAGTCGTCATTCAGCTGAAATGATGATGATTTCAGACTATTGTATGTCTTAATTACTATCTTCCATGACTTAAGGACGTGGTGAATTTCTGAAAAGGAAACCCGCGAAAAACGTAAAAGGTAACGGAAGGACAAAGGCGTGGTTTCAGTTAGCAAAATTATTTCAGTCTGACACGCCCGCCCGATCCATCCTACAGCGGGAGAAGTCATTGGATGTTTTCTCATTTCAATAAAAAAAAATCTCCCACGCCTCCAGGTATCAAGCATACCTCCAGGTATAAGACCCCTATTTCTTTAGTGTACTCGAATTTGCTTTGTAGGACTGATTGGATTTAAGCATACCGTCTATATCATATTTAAACTAGTTTCTTGTCCTTGGAGGCAGTATCCGATTGGGGCGATGCCAACCTGATCAAGTCCAATGCAGCTAAAACCCAGGCGTGTCTTTTTTCCGCCAAACGGAGCCAATTTTACCCGGCTCCAACGTTCCGGGGTGTGATCGTGCCGTTAACCGACAGCCTTGAGCTTCTTGGGGTAACGTTATCGTTTACCCTCATTTTCGACTCTTCCATCGGGGCAAAAGCACAATATGCTGCCAAAAAACTGGGGATCTTAGCTAAGGTGAGGCGGTACTTCACGCCGGAACAGCTGCTCAACCTATACCAAGCGCAAGTTCGATCGTGTATGGAGTACTGCTCTCATCTCTGGGATGGGTCTGCCAAGTATCAGCTTGATGCGTGATTCGTCAGAAGACGATTGAGAAGCGAGCCAAGAGGATCATCGGTGATGATGCGCTTGTAGAGCTCCAAAGCCTTGAGCATCGACGCCGAGTTGCTGGCCTGATGGTTGTCTATCGATTACACTTCGGTGAGAGTGCGTTGGAATTGCACAATTTAATTCCGCCAAGTCCGTTCCATCATCGAACCACTAGACGTACGGCGTTCGTACATTCGTACAAAGCGTTTTGAAAACACATTCATACGTACAGCTAAGGAGTGGAATTCCCTGCCGGAGTCTGTGATTCCTGATAGCTACAACCTAGGGGTCTTTAAGTCAAGAGTGAATAGGTTATTCTACTGAATAGGTTACTTCTAGGTAAGCGTGCTCCATCGTCGGCCACATCGTCGCTTACCATCAGGTGAGATAGTGGTCAAACGCGAGCCTATCAATAAAAAAAAAAAAAAATTCATAGTGTTCCAAGCGTGCCTCAAGGAGATGTCAGCAAACCCTAGGGACCCAGCAGGGTTGAAACTTACTAGGGCCATGGGTTCTCTTCTAAAAGGAAAACCCGGCCCTGGTCAGTAAGAGTCTGACATGAAAGGACGGGAAATGTCATTGTCGTTGTCATGATTACAATGACGAAAAAAAAAATTGACGTGAAGAAGAGGCTTGTTCGTCAACTCGCTTAAGCGATTCGCGCGAGTCCGAGCGAGCTGGCACCTTCCGATTTTACCTACTTTTTCTGTCGCCAACTCGCTCGGACTCGCGCGAATCGCTTAAGTGAGTTGACGAACAAGCCGAAAAAGATTTTTAAAATCTATTTGTAAAATAAATATCATTTGTCATTGGATGATTTCTAACCTAAAAAAAAAGTGCTATGTCGCTATTTACACACAGAGGCTCATTTTAATCAGCAATCAAACAGTAATCACACACATCGCTTCCTAAATTCAAAAACATTCCAAACAGATCTCTAATCCGGTAAATGTTCGTACATTTAAACCATTCGTTTAAATCGTAGTAAACAAATAAAGTGGTACGGAACCACAAGACAGCGTCCACCATTAGCGGAACTAACCGCAGATACTCGCTAACAAATATTTGTTTTTTGTAGTTTACATTTACTGTAGGCTAGTTTCAGTGATAGGAATAAAAAATAGTAGAATTGTTGGTTTAATAACAGTAAACTGTCGACTTATTTAGTGTAATTTGTGTGTGTCTTTGATTATTATTTTTTTCAGCAACTTCATAAAAACATCCATCACCAGGATTTTTCAGATGTCGTAGGTATACCAGGATAGTAGGTTGGATATAGCAGTAATATAATTCCGGTATTAGATACGGTTATAAGTATGAAATTGTTTCGGATTATACGCTAGTTCGCTTTACGAATTATACGAATATATTATATTTATGAATATAAAAATTATAAAAGTAAAAAATACAAACAGTAGCTCTTATTTTTGGATACTAGTCTAGATTATCATTTGTTTGGGCGAGAAACACGTCGGCAAAACGTCGGTTGTAACGTGTCATTAAGACACCGCCTTTGTCCGAAACTAAGCTAGAGTATCTCAAGGATAAAACGGCTTGGGATTGACCTGCTCCAATACCTACTCACTATAACTGTTATCATTTGAATGTTTTTTTTTTGTTTTAACTGCCTTTTTTATTGACGATTGTTGTTGTTTTACAATTATGATATTGTATATATATATATATATATTATTATTTTTTTTACAATTATGACATGTTTATTTTTACTATTTGACTGAATTTTTATTTATATACTTTTTTTTACAATTTGCAATATTTACACTTTTGTAAATTTTATTATTGTGAATGTGAGAACTATGTGGATTACTCTTTCCTTTTCTTTTATTTTCACATGATGTCTGGCAGTTTTGAGTATTTGATGTGGCCTACCCAAATGTCCTTTCTTTGGCATTGTTCGTCAAGTCGTTGAGCTCCTTAGTAGTCTTGAGTTGAGCTACACGCATACTGACAAATGCTTGCACTGACTGGACAGGTCCACTTAGAACTGTGTGGTTCTTTCTTCAAAAGACCATCTCAGGCTCAATCTGCACGGTTCTCATATGATTTGACCATTACATGTTTTGCTGTATGGACTTTAAAAGAGACTTTGACCCCTGAGTTTGTTTCGGTGTTTCTTCTCAGGGTAGTCAGTTAGGAAACACCGGCTTCATCTAGCATTAATTGACAAAAAAAAAATTGACGTGTAAAAGTGTTTTTATAAAACCTACTTGCAAAATAAAGATCATTTATCATTTATCATTTAAGCTTCGGTTAAGATTACAGATATTTTTTTATTTCGTATATCAGCTATTTTAAGTTACGGTTATGGAGCTTTATAACATCCCTTGAACATTCACACACAACCATTTAAACGAACATACAAAAGGCACACGGATCAACCATCTTTAGGCCATACAATTTTTTCATTTCGTGCGGAATTCGAAACTGCGACACACAGCTCAGAAACCAATCTCTCAACTATTTCGTCAACAGAGCCGTTATTTGAAATGTACTTCTCTAATTGAAATGTTATTTCTTTAGGTTATTTTAAGGATTTGTGCATGATCAATTCATTTTAATTACTTAGATGCTTAATTAATTGGCGAGAAATACTGCTTCTTACCCATTTAAAGTAAGTATAAAGTCAAAGAATTTAGGAAAAAGACTTTCCAGAAGAATAATTCTGGAAAACTAAAGCTAGATAAGTATCATCATAATTACAGTCGAAAGACCTCCACTGTTGGACATAGGCCTCCCAAGTGTTGCCACAATGAACGGTCCTGTGCGTCTCGCGTCCATCGGATTCCCGCAACTCTCATCAGGTCATCGGTCCACCTTGTAGGAGGACCGATAACTGCTACGTCTTCCGGTACACGGTCGCCCCTCCAGAATCTTTTGGTCCCAACGGCCATCTGACTTAAGTTTGGCGATTCCTCACTAGGCTATGACGGGAAAGTATCAATTTGCCCGCAATTATACTGCTAAGAAAAGAATGTTTTTGACGTTCTAAGGAAGAGACCATTTTGTAAAAAGGTAAGGCTTGCTGGGAATAACCCAGTTAGCGAAAGATTTAATTTTGTGACCATTAGCTGCTGTCAGCGGCTTCGCTTGCGCGATAGTAGAAAGTTATCCCAAGACACCCAGACCTGGAACAATTATCTGTATTGCATACAAATATTTTTTCGGTGCGAGCATCGAATCGCTCAACCCCAGCCAACAACGTCATGATAGTATTAATTTGTAGATTTATGTGTTTGCATTACTCAAGGCAAAATAACATGTAGAAACTTGTTATGACTCTCTATTCATCTGCCTACACTTACTCATTTTGAGCAAAACAACTTAATCTTATCTAAAAACATAACAATGGATATACCTATTAGTCATGCGAAAATTATTCATTTAGAACAGAAGCCAATAAGTTATCAGTTTTGTTTGTTTTGGGACGAAATAAACGTTCAGTCATTTTTATTTTTATAGAATTACAAAACGCATATTACCTATCTATCTGTAGAAAAACAATATAAAAATAGGTTGTTTGCTAATGGTTTCGGCACCGCCTTACTAAAGAATAGTAGTTTATGTGACTAGGGGATAAAGCAGTGTCTTTAAGTCGCGGGCGGCATGTTGAATTCCGAACGAAACGAAGGTTGCTGATATTAATCCCGAACGATAGTGAGGGATTTATGAAATTAACTCCCGAGCATTGCGAGAGAGTTAATAAAGAAACCTGAGTGAAGTGAGGAATTTAAGCCACCCAAGACAAATAAAGCTTTATCCCCGTGTTGCATACTCTATTTTTTACACCATCTGTGAGATAATTAAAAGACAATTTGGTCGACCAAATCATATATTAGAGAAATATAAGTATTATATTTACAAGTTCATCAAACAAACAAAATTCACTACTCCATGATTCTATAGTTTCAATTTTCTATAATGCTCCCGTGTCGTCAGTACGCACGTTTTATTCTATTTTCTTTTTTTTGTTAGTGGCCAGTTTGAATCATAGTGATTACATACTCTTTGGTTTGAATTTCGAGTCAACTTGTTCGATGCGCCTACATTTTAATTCACAATGTTGACGATTCTTGATGCTCCAAATTCAAATCTCATTATTCCCTAGGGATCGGCCATACTGCATTATCTCCCTAGGCATAATATATAATGACTTGCTTTAAGTGAGGTTTGTATGACGTGTATAACCACATTATCGAGCAGGTGGTGTAAAAAGTATATTATGTATGGGTCCGACCATATTTAACAAAATACCCGATGAGATAAAAAATGAGACTCTTCCACTTTTTAAAAAGAAATTGACTGAATTATTAATGAATAAATCTTATTACTTAATTAGCGAATTTTTGATGAATAATAATTTAAATTAATCTGACATTTTATTACTTATTATTGTTATGTTTCTCATTTTTGTATTGTTGACGGATAATTAATTTATTTCATATTGATTTATTCATATTATATTATATAAGCTTGATTGTGACTTATTTAGCCCTAAGCATATTATATTACCAGTGTTTTGCATGCCTTAGTTATCATAAAACTTAACAAATACCTGTAACCTGTACCTACCTACTTTCTGTGCAAAATAAAAATCTATTCTATTCTATTCAACCAAAGGTTCAGCTAACGGCTTCGCCCAAGTAAAAGTAGAAAATTATCCCAAAGAAACATATTCTCGGGGTAAAAAGAAACCTATGGTCTACCCATGTGCCAATTTCATCCAAATTGGTTCAGCCGTTTACATGTGAAAGAATCAAACATACAAAATTCTCGGCTTTTTCTGTAATACACACTTAAATCTTCGTCATGAATTACTTTGTCTATCAGTATCCGTTTAGTAGTTTTTGAGTTCGCAAACATACAGACAGACAGCCGCAGTGGGGGACTGTGTTTTATTATATGTAACGGAAGTCGAAAAATTCTACATATCCTCTAAACCTGCTGTAAAAAGAAAAAACTTCTAAATACTTGTGCATATTTCATCAATTTTCCCGCAATTTCTGACCTAAAGCCCATTCCATAAGATCGCTGACCCCTTAAAAGGGAACAAACCTTAATAAATAACGTTGAGGTCCACTCAAGACGTTTGTACATATCTACACGTATCGTATATAAGTCCATCGTGATGCTTTTATCTCTGACGGGGTCAAGGGGCCCAGGGCCCCGGCTCAAAGCTGGGCCGCCCCTAACCTATCCACGTGGCTGAAGAGGCCTCCCCCTCCGTACTTATCATCACGACATGCCCTCTTGAGGTTAGAAAAACGGTTACTTTATATTTAATACAGGAAGAAAGGAAACGTGGGGAAGACTTGGGTTTGTTACCGCTTTTGATTCAGATATTTTGAGTAGCTTGTTTGATTATAATATCAGCAGTTTGATTTGGTTTTAAGTGCTACGTAGTGGCATGTCATTATAGGACCTATTTGGCACAGCTGTGAGACACACAATGTAAATATTTAAGTTTCTATAATTGTTATTTCATTGTGTATACTGTATACATGTAAGCCAAATAAACGAGTTTTCTTTCTTTTTTTCGGCAAGAGTTTCCGCAAAGATGGACGAAGCCGCCGAGGTCGACCTAGGAAGAGGTGGCGAGACGACCTAGATGCCTACCGCGGGGACTGGTTCGAGGTAGCTCAAGAAAAGGATACCTGGAAGAAGTTGGGGGAGGCCTTTGCCCAGCAGTGAGACAGTTTAGGCTATTAAAAAAAAATTGCAAAAATAAGGCTCCTAGGTGATTCAAAATATAAGATATGTTTATTTAACATAACACACTAATATTATAAAAGCCGATTATGTATGTGTGTATGTTCGTTCCTCCTTCACGCTAAAATGTCTGAACTGATTTTGGTGGATACACGTTCAGCTAGAACATATCTTGGAACAGGACACATTTCATTATCTCAAGAGTATGATCCCTTGGGATAATTTTCTATTTTTACGCGGGCAAACCCACTGTTTGCGGCTTGTTTATTTATACTTTATTGAAAACCCTATCATAAGCAGGTCAGTCCCAAAATTTACAAAACAATGAAAGGTCTTATCTCGGTTATATGGAAAAAAATAAATGACGGTTCAAAAACAATTTCAAAATAATACCTAGCTGCCCAAAATATCCCTGGCAAATATCCCTGGCCATCAGACCTCGATAAGAGAGAGGACAAAAAAGCAGACAGACTAATGTTTTCATCCCTGTAAAACAAATTGCTTCGATAAAGTTTATCGCAGTAGGTACAACCTTTAAATTGGACATGACGAATTTAGGCTACTTTTTGTTGTGATGGGTCAAACTTTCATGATGTCGCCATTCGATCCATTGTGTGGCGAATCAATTGCGGTTACCGCGGCTATAGATTACAGATTTTGCAATATAATACGTATGAAGTTTACTTGAATAGTTTTACCTAATGCTGGTTACGATTTTGGATACTTCTGTACATATAGGGCTGCCCTATGTTAGAAGCAAAAAAGCGGACAGATCAGCAGTTTGGGTAAGTATAACACCGATATATTTTTTAAATCAATTCAAATCTTTTTTATTAATTACCATAACCTAATAAAACCACAGTGACATTGAATGAATCAGCCTTTTTTTAATCGTTTTATAATCATTTAAATATTAATTTATGTAGTAGTTAGCAGTAGCTACTAGAGTAAATAGAATGATGACCAGCCACGTACCGAAAGACGCAGCGTTAGAATTCATTCCAATAAGGTGAACCGATAACCTGGTGATGGACGTGGGAATCCGATGGATGGGAGACGCACAAGATTGATCTTTGTAGCGACACTTAGGGGAGGCCCATAGGCATAGACGTTGATGATGAGTAACTACTATTGCAATATAATTGCTAGTTTGCTTGCTTGCGCTGGTGATAAAAGGTGAGACGGTTGGGGCGGAAAACAACATATTATTATGACGAATGTAAAAAAAATGGTAAAATAAAAAAGAAAGTGTGACAAAAGCCGGAGAGCCGGACACCGTCTGATTTGGCCGCATACCAGGTCTGTAAGATTGTTCGAAAGTGTTACCGTGGCCCAACAGGGACGAAGCCTACTGGAGCCAATCTGTTTCTCGGCCCCGGTACGAAAGGCAACGAAAGAACAGGTGTGGTTTTTTAGTCAATAAAAATGTGACCCTATCTTTCGCTCCGCCGAAGAGTGGGAGATGTTATTTAAAGATTTCTCACTACGAAAAAAGGCCAACGAAAATCAAGTTATTTAAGACACTGGTCATCATTCAGTAGGTCTCATTAAGGACAACGGCACACCTAACAAAAAGGTTTGTGACTGGCCACAGCGATTGACGGCAGACCTCGATTGATAAGCTCAGCCTTAGGTTTTGCTGTCTCTTATCTAACTTGATTGATTGACGGAATAGAAATCGACAGCCACGAATTAGTACTACTGTAGTAATTTAAGAGAAATGTTTTGGGTAGTCAGAAGCCAAAAAATCAGACACCTGTCTAGCCAAGTTGTGTAGTGTTTTCCATGTATGTTGCATAGGTCAGTTCCTTCATGTGTTCTTTTCTAATTTTCATATTCTTATTTTCATTGCCCTGTTTATTTATCAATTTAACTTATCCTCGTAAGGTCCAACCTAAATTTAGGTTGATATACATAACGACCCAATGTGCTAAAATTAGGCGCAAGTAGTTGCGGTCCATAACTTTAGTGTAGTCAAAAAATGTAAAAATGTATTGATTTTGGCTAAATTCTTATAAGCAGTATTTCCTATACCTAAAGTTAACTATTTCATGCAAAAAATATTTTTTTTGGGATTGTTTAAACCAAAAATAACGTCTAAATATCATGTCATAATTTTAGGTCACTGTGCTGTAGTTTAATGATTTTAAAAAGTATCCGGAATGTCTAAATATTTTAGTCCTTAAATTAGGTCGCTGGGCCTTACGAGGTTATTACATACACAACTAAATAACTATAATTACAGTAAATTAAAAAATTAATAATAATAAAACCCTTCGCTAATTACAACTTACTAAAATCAAACTAAAATATAGCGTCAAAAAACTTTTCCACATCGCTGTCGACTCGTAATATGAATAAATGAACGTGGTTGTAAATTAAGGAAAGTAAATAATTTTTATTTCAAAATTGAAACAGCAGTGCTGGTCGAGTGGTTAATAGGGCCTCGACTTACGAGTTGTAGGCTGCGAGTTCAAATCCTGACAGGCGCATTACTTTGTGTAATTTATTTTATCACCACTGCTCTCAAAACGGTGAAGGAAAACATCGTGAGGAAACGCCGGTTTCCTCATGTCTTGAACCAAAAAAGTTCGAAGACATGTGACATCCACCAACGCGCACTGGGCCCACGTGATGGATTACGGCCTACCCCTCTCCTAGAGAGGAGGCCTGAGTCCCAACAGTGGGAACATTATAAGGCCGACTATGCTATGCTAGATGCCATTAGAATGCACTTGTAACACATTCTAATGTGGTCACAGTATTTGGTAGCAAATGTGTCGAGTCAACCTTCTCAGCCAGCTTCGCTGAGGTAAATTCTCAGCTCCGTTTTACAGAGATCGCGCCTATTTCAATGATTCTATATACAGGGTGTAAGGGACAGCCCTCCACAAACTTTAAGGGCTTGCTCAGTAGACGAAACTGAACAACTTTCCACAAGACATTTTTCAGGTAACGAAAAAAAAAATCAGCCTCACCATACAAAATTAAAAACTTGATTGGACAGTTTGTATGGAGATGCCAATTTTTTTTTTCGTTTCCTGAAAAAAATCTTGTGAAAGGTTGTTCAGTTTTGTCTACTGAGCAAGCCCTTAAAGTTTGTGGAGGGCTGTCCCTTACACTCTGTATTGTTGAATTATGTATATATTCGAGATGTGAAATTACACCAATTATACATCACAATATCCACAAGGAATCAATTTACTAAAAATTAAAACAGCCATTTTTTTTAGGTGGGAAATCATCCAATGTCATCTCCCGCCCTTGGGCGGAGTGGGAGAGCGTGTCAGACTTTTACTGACTAAATCCACTTCTAGTTCGAACTGCCCTCAAAAACATCTCATCAAAATCCACACTGGTTTTTATCTTCATCCGGCTAGAAACAGGTTAACGGAAAGAATGGGTAGACTAATTGTAGGTAGGTAATAAGAGGGTCTGGACTATGTACGGGCTACATAAAATGATGACAGGAGGTCTTCGTCGCCAGACTAACAGAAAGCTAGGTACTTAAATTTGTATATATCTTTATACCTATATGTATAGATATATATAATTTTTCTGTACGTCCGCTTGTCACCTAATTCTCCTAAACAAATTTTTTATTCTTTTTTGTACATACATTTTAAATAAATATAATATGTCATTCCATGAATGTGTTTGAAATAATCTTGCATAATCAGCTCGTTCAACCGACCCCCATGGTATGGGAGTACGTAGACCGAAATATATAATTGCCTTGTTGTTTAAAGTTCGCTTATGTACCACTATTATACATACCGTTTAAATAAGTAAATAATTATTATGATCTCGAGAACCAGGAGACTAAATGTAAACCAAACCTTTCCATTGAACAATATTGTCACTGTCGCATTTCGTGTAATTGCCTAGCAAAGTAATTATTTGAGAAATAGGCAGGGACTTAGTTGTTTGTTTATATTTTAGTTTAGTTCCAGGAATAAAGTACTTAGTCTGTAGCTGACTTGGCAAACGTTATTCTGCCATATAAATTACTAGCTTTTACCCGCATTTTCGCCCGCGTACATAAAATAGCATATATCACTCAGGAATAAAGCAGCTTTATATCAGTGATTTTTTTTTGCAATCGGAACCAATACTTTCAGAGATTACCTCCTACAAAAAAAAAAACTTTACCTCTTTAAAATATTAGTGTAGATGAAAGAAAAAACTGATGTCTGAGGGGTAGAAGAGTGAAAACCTAGCCTACGACCTATTCAAAGACCAAATATACCAAAAAAAAACCATAAAAGTCGATCATGCCGTTTCAAATGAATTCGAAAAAAAAAAACACTGTGATACAAGTGTTTTATATAATATTTGTAGATTTAGTTTTTTAAGCAATCTTACCATGTATTTCTCACTCATTGTTTGTCATGAAGTTACTCGTATTTATGCAGGAAAACAATTACTCAATCAATAACAATTATTAACTATTAAAACTACAGAAACAGGTAAACTGTGAATAGGCGCTCTACTTCATTACATTTATTAACGTGGGAAAATTAAATAATAAATGTTAGTCCTGTTCCTCAAAAGTACCTAATAATTCCTGTGAATTGAATGAAAAAGTAATACGCAAGATATTTAAGGAAAAATATATTTAAATTTTTTCCTCATCCAATAATTAATTTATAAGATCCATAATTTCAATAATAAATTTGTAGGTACAATCGAAATGATTCACATAAATCTATTCCCACAAGAAGTGTAGGGGTTACACACTACTTATTCGTTTTTTAATTATCATATTTTGCCAATTAAGTTATTACACAAGCTGCTGCCAGCAAAACGAAGAGAAAGCAAACGTTTATTTGACACACAATGAACAAACTAGAGCAGTGGTGGCCGGGTGTAGATAGTAGCCCTTAATCATGGAGTTCGTTATAAATAATGACTGGGTCTAAAAAAAAACTTCCTAACGTAGAAGACCAAAATACCGATCATCCTTTCCTCAAATATTTTTAGGTAGCTTGCAGACTAATCCCTTGAATCAGAATCAGAAACGATTATTTCAAATAGACCAGCCACAGGCACTTTTTAACTATCAAAATGTCGGGCGGTCAAAGCTAAATTGCACGTTCCACAGCGTAGATCTCTATGGAGAAGAACGTGCAAGAAACTCCATGGATTTTTTTTAAATCATATTATGAGTTACCTAAATCTTAATTTCATATTTGTAAGCACAATGTAGATAAGTAATAATAATAATAAAAAAAACTTATTTAAAAATAGAAATTGAATTATTGCTTAATTCAATTTCTATTAAATAAGTTTTTTTTTCTGACAATTAAGAGATGACCAAATTACGGCATCCGTTCACGAGCATGCGTGCATCAGTCCCACTCAGCTCAAGGGAACTGAATGACCCAATAACACGTGCCACCATCAGCGATATTTGAGTGAGTGTGGGCAGCTTGCAACTGAATACCAGTGTCCAACAAAGAAGATCCATTTACATAAAATGTAACACCAGAACTTCGTTTTCCTCACTAAAAACACAACACAACACTAATAAAATCACAAACAAGCACCCACAATTTCTGAGATTCGCAAGACTGGCGAGCAAATTAATTTTTCACCGTAGCCATCTTGCTAATGTAACTGCAATCACATTAAAGTGGCTAAATTTCATAGCATCGTGCCAGGGTACTGCTCAGACGCTGCGTGGACGGAACTGAGGGAGCACCCCCTCTCCGGTAATGTAATGGCCGTAAATAAGAGCCATAAGGAACTCTCGGGAAGAATGTTTGAATGTGAAAGATAGATAGTTTTGGAGGTAGTGATTTCTTTTTTCTACTACGCACAGTTCTTCGTCTTGTTGAGTTTTTGGGTTTCTTTAGAGGCTTCAGAACTTACGACTTACACTTTGCTTTTCGATTTTTATATAACATTTTTCTGACTCATCATCATCATCATCTTAACAGCCGAAAGACGTCCACTGTTTGACATAGGCTTCCCCCAAGCGTCGCCACAACGACCGGTCCTGTACGTCACGCATCCATCGGTTTCTGACTAAAAATAAATTATTATGACTATAGTTTCTGAAAGCGGCTTCAAACCTCTGAAAGCAGGCTTCTCCATACAAACTTTGGACCTCCGTTTGACATCCTTATATAGGGTGAATTTTAGGAAATTCTTTCTCAATCTTTGACATGATTAAAGCAACCTTTGCAAAATATCAGCATTGAACCTAGGGACCAAGGATTTGGCCTGAGCACTAATGAGTCAGCAACAGAGTCAGTCTTTTATATACTCGTATGCAGACTAGCTTCTATCAGCGACTTTGCCTGCGTCCATATGTCACTCAGTGATAAAGTATAATCCCACTGGTAAAATAATTTTTAAAATCAGTTCAATAGTTTTTGAGTTTATTCATTACAAATAAAATCCACTTTATAATGAATTATGCATAAGCTATAAGGAAAGATTTAAGGATTTGTCTTAAGATATAATAAATATATTTTTTTGTTGCCGCATAAGTACACAAATAGAAATAGTTATCATTAAAAATCTTAAACAACATCATTAGCCAAAATAAACAAAATTAATGCACCGCAAAATCTCTCTTTGTAGCAATGATTAGTGGTTGCAAACTAGAGAACAAACTCGCTGCGTAGTTCGGTAAGTTTGGCGAGTTTCACTGAAGATAGTTCGGTGCTTTGTAGCGGCGGTGTTGCCAATGTTTTTTAATAGGGAAACAATACCCCAGTGATTACCGAGGGTCGGAAGTTTCCCTCCGTATTGTTTTACTACGTGTTTATTGTTTTACTCCGACGAGTTTAAGGACTTGGGAATATGGTTGTATACGCCTTAAAGTTGAGCTAAGTCAGGAGGTTTTAGATGTAGGATTTTCCAAAATTCGTCCCTTAAGGGCCAAGCGCCCGAAAAGTGCCATAAAACAGTGATTTTCTGAGGCCTACTCCTCCGTAACGGCTAGGTCAATTGGTTTCAAAAAAATATATTTTTATTATAGATTCATGAACAATAATATCAACATTTGATTTTTTCGTGCAATTTATACTTTTGTCAAAAAAAAATATTTAGCAATTTCGCAACTTTTCGCAACTTTTCCCTACTCCTTCGAAACGGCTTGGACCTTTAGAAACATTTTTACACATAAAAATTGGTGGTTAAATATTCTTCAAAGTGAACATTGCATATGTAAATCAATCAATATCTCGCAGAGAAAATGGATTTAAAGCGCTTTCCGGGCGCTGCTGGCCGCAAATAAATGCACAGATTTACGTACTGCCGCCTAGGCGAGTGCGAGAGTTGCGTTCACATAATTTCGGCCAGATGGTTCAAGGAACTATACGCCTTAAGGAGGATGAAACGGAGGTCCAAAGTTTGTATGGAAGAACCTACTATTAACAGTATGGCATAGAGGGGCGAGGGGCCTCTCTCTAGAGAGGCCATGGGTATTGGAACGGCGGTTTGGTCATTATGGTTTAGTGATGAGGGTGTTCCACGTTCCACTACGCTTGCTGTATATGAGTGTGTTTTAACAAATATTCTTTTGTGATGGATAAAATATATCCGCTTGCTGTGGTCCATTTTGTTTGACGTGAAATGAAAACCTTTATTTCATCGTGACCTCATTACAGACCTTAAGAAAGCTTGTTCTAAATGAAACTAAACAAGAACCCTTAGTGTAATGAAAAAATCTAATTTCTAAGTCAATGCAATCTAAGGATAAAGCCGTTTGCATTTAGGCGCATATTTTGACACTAGCAAAAAAATCAAACCCTAGAAATAGGGTACTGCCCGTTGATCTACAAGCAGAATCATGTTAAGCAAGAAGCAAAGTCTCACCGCACAATATCGTCACGCGTTCCTGAGAAATAGAGTCTTAATAGATGAACACACGGACAACAAAGTGATCCTATAAGCGCCTCGTTTTTGCCGACTGAGGTAGGGAACCCTAAAAATACCAACAACCTTCTCCACTTTCCTTAAATCAAGAGAAGGAAATGCCCCATCTCCCCACTTCCTCAACTCAAACGGCTCGAAGGTCGGTTTATCGAAAAGTTTGACGTAGTACAAAAAATTTGTTCCTCCGCGATACAGCATAAAGTGTGTTATGAACTTCGGCGATAAGCCGGGGTCAGGGCCGGATGATACGACGGTCCGGTGTCCGGCCGTCCGGCTGATGGGCGGCTTTTATTTTATTTTTGTTTTGGGCAGGAATGTTTGCTTATATCGCCGTTATGGATGAGTCTAATGACTGTTTACTGATAGGTTTTTGCCGGGGCCGTTTCGGAATTCATTTTGAAGATTAAATGCCTAAAATGGCTGCTAAAAATAAATTACTTCAGTATCTAGGTATTTAGCATTTCAACTGTGATTGGTGTTTCTGTTTGTACTTTTTTTAGGTTCTGTACCCGGAAGGTGCCAACGAAACCCTATTACTAGGCCTCCGCTGTTCGTTCGTCTGTCTGTCTCACTGTTTGTCAACCTGTCAGCAGGCTGTATAAACCGTGAGAGACGAGAGTCATCATCATCATCATCTTCCTGCCCTAGTCCCGTTTTATTTGGGGTCGGCGCAACACGTTTTTTTCTTCCATTCTGTCCTGACGAGAGTAAATAATAAAATTAAAATAAAATGTAAAAATGAACAGGGTTCCCAGTTCCCATACAAAAAACTTTATTTCGTTAGCGTTTTTTTGCTTGATATTAATATTGTAGTACGACACCGTTCGTGTGCAAGGCCGACTCGTACTTGGTAAATTTTTATTTACGACTGTAGATTATGCTTTGCGCTAGGTCAGAGGAAAGTTACCAAATGTAAACTACAAACTCGGACGTCTGCGTCATTACTTTAATGCTAGCAGTGTCTGAAACATCATCATTATGGAAGAAATATAAAATGCTCTAAACGAGAGAAGTATTATATCTTGAAGGACATGACAGATGACGTCACAGCGAGTCGCTTCATTCTCGGACGCGTTTCTGGAGCTAATACACTAAAATTGCTGTATTTTTGTCATTTTTGTTCCGATTTAAATAATTTCTTCACAGTATTTACTGTTTCTTTTTATGCTTACTCCACAAAAATCATGACTGATTCTCATTGACAAGAATACGATGTCCGATGCCTTGCTAGATAGAAGAAGTTAAACAGTCATATTATTATGAAAAGTGCAGATAACTCCATCCCTGATGCGATCACGCAAAGCAATTCCGAGCACAGGTATTTCTATTAGGTACTCTTTATGTGACTTTAAGTCTTCTGATGAGGCCCGTTGTAAGCAACCACTTTTCTGAGCGATGTGTCATCATATCCTCAGCCCAAAGTACTGATGCATTTTACCCTGCCGTTCAGCTAACGATAGCATTACCACCATTTTTAAAGATATCCTTTAAACAAAGGGTAACATAGAGTAACCTATTGACGACGCTATCTGTACATCTAAACCACAAAATAGATAGGTACAGAAGTCAATCTACATACAAGCGCGCTCGAGCAACACACACATAGACACCGCTCACGAACACGATATCTCGGCTCAGTTCAGCTCATTACGAGCGCTCATGCATTTGAGACCCATGTATGTAAACTTTTATTTGAAATAATGGAGCAAATAAAGTTATAACTGTTTATTTAGTCTTGTTCTACTTTAATTGTTAAATTATGGTTTTTAAGCTACCAGTTTTAAGACGTAATTAGGTAGGTATTATTTGCTTGTATTTTGATAGTTTGTTTTTAAGTCACGTAGAATATTTAGGTAGGTAGATAAGTACATGACTTTGTGGCCATGTAATATTTTTACAATTTATATTAGGTACTAGCTGTGCCCACGACTTCGTTCGCTTGGTCTACAGGATTTTAAATTTATTTTTTCTAAAATAAAAGCAGCCTAAGTTACTCCTTATTACATCAGCTACCTGGCAATAGTCCTGTCAAAACGGTCTAGGCATTTCAGAGATTAGCTGGAGCAAACAGACAAACAGACAGACAAAAATTGAAAAAAAAAGATATATTTTGGTGTATGTACCGTATTATTCATAATACGCATGTAATAAAAAGCAGTTATTTCAATATTACAAACAGACACTCCAATTTTATTTATATGAATCGTTTTATCACCGCACTCGAGCGCGGCGCTCGGACAGTGCAGCGCCGACCCTAGCGCAATTGCTGAGCGTAGGTATGAAAAGTGAAGTACATACATGAGATTGACTTCTGTACTTATCTATTTTGTGTCTAAACGCAGTAAGAGTTAACTACGGATTGAGATAGGATTAGAATAATTTATTATGATGTTCACTGAATACGAATCGTTCTATTGAACACGAATTCTGATCACTAACCCCCATTCTGAACGCCCATTCAATTGAATCTTTAGTCAAATCTCAAGTTAAGTGATTTGATTAACTGCTAGCAACTTGAGACGAAACTGTTAAATTACGGGATATTTGATCATTCAATAATATAAATGAGTAGGTACCAACTATATAAAAAATATAACACAGTCAAAAGAATAATTAATACGGTCAAGTTGAGAACAAACTGAAGGAAATTGAGATTAAAGATATACCTATTTCATCAGGGATAAAAATACTTTCACTCACTCACTTTTAGCGATAAGACCGCCCATCGTTATACCCTGTTAATTTTAATCCGATTATAATTTTAGTGTCTTCAAGGCTTTTTTTTTTATTGTTAATAGGTTCGCGCTTGACCGCTATCTCACCTGGGCCTCAAGTCTGCTATTACAATAGTGTCAGAATGGTCTATCATTGATGTCATAATTGTCGATTTTGACAAGTTTGGTAATCTGCTAATATAATGGCGTCATTATGACTTTCCAATGGTCAACCACTGACACTCCATTGAAAGAAGTGACATAGAATGGTAATCTCGTACATATTGACAAATGAATATTTGACGTTTGCGGTAATCTGCTAAAACTTTGACAGTTTATTTGATCAGTGTTTTACCATTAGAACGTTATTGTGCAGTTATTGGTTTTAATATGCTCGAAATTATCATTCTACCACAATTCTATTACAAGACCAGTGACCGATCAATGATTGATCATTATGAATTAGCAGATTACAAACTTTTAGCAAAATGACAATGGGATCGTGTTGGAATGACGAATTTATAAAAATAGCAGACTTGGGGCCCAGATGGCTAGAGTGAATAGTCCCTTAATAAACTAGTGCGCTTTATCATCAATGATTGTATTACTGCTTACTATTGAGTGGCCGGTGGGATCGCAGTTAGGCACTAGTTTATAAAGGGTGACTGGTAATTAGTGTACGATACTTAAACACGTGATAGTGCTCATGATAACCAACAACTTTTACTATGCGAAACAAACCTGAAATCGCGAAAAAAAAATCAGCTGTTCAGTACATTTATGATTGCCTAATGTAATGAACAGCTGATATTTTTTTCGCGATTTCGGCTTTGCTCCCATAATAAAAATTGTTTGTTATCATGAGCATAATCACGTGTTTAAGTATCGTACACTAATTGCTAGTCACCCTATATACATTTTTTTTTAAATAGGTCATATAAGATAAACCAGGCATTTGTGCCCCACCCGGTAATGTGCCCCACTTGCAAAACTAAGACACGTATTCAAAATTACAAAAACTATACTATGCAAGTAAAAGTTGCGTTGTAGACTTTACATCGCCGCCATATTTATAAACTAATAAGCAAAAATTTTAAATACCTACGTGTCTTAATTTTGCAAGTGGGGCACGTTATCGACTGGGTTACGAATGCCAATACCCCTAGCCAAGGGAGCGTTCAAGTATTACGTACCGCAATTTTTGAAGATTTTAGACCCTCTCTCCCCCCATGTAACGCAACGTAACGTTTTCCTGTACCCCTCCCTTCCCCTCCCTAAACGTTACGTAACATTTAAGTGACCATTAAAGTCTCAAATAATTGAGACTGAGAGAACATAAGTTAACGAAAGGTTTGCCAACTTAGGAAAAAAAAATAAAAGTAACGTACAATACTATTGAGGGTTTTCCCGTAAATGAAAAGGGTTGCTGATTTGGAAGATTCTAATTCCCTAGCTTTTTTATTAAAATAAAAAAAATGTTACGTAACTCCCCCTCCTGCCCTTGTAACGCACCGTAACGTTTTACAAGACCCCCCTCCCCCAAATTGCGAAATAAAAAAATCTGCAATCGGTAACGCTAATAGAAAGCTTCAAATGTACGGGAATGATGTCAACACAACGCTCAGTCACGTGGTCAGAACAAAGGAATTGGCGGCGTGGCCAACTCGAAGCGTTCGGCGTAAGCGAAACGGTTGTAACTTGACTAGACGGGCTGGTTTACCGGAGTAATTTTTTATGGTATACAATAAAGAGTATATCTATCTATTTGTTGTTGTGCGCAACAATGGTGGCCCAGTGGTATCGCCCCGGCTTTTGATTTCTACGTTGCAGGTTCAACCGCAGGCAGATATTTTATTTTGTGTAATTTATATCATCACCACTGTTTTCGAAACAGTGTTGGAAAACATCGTGAGATAGGTAACTGCCGTGTCCTAAGACCGAACATTTGAAGACGTGATATGGCCCATTTCTACTCCTAAACAAAAGCCCTTAAGCCTTCTTTTTCTTTTCGAATCAATGGTAAACTCGTCAAATTTTTTGGGCCTAGTAGGTAGCTACGTTAACTTTAGCATCAGTGGCAAATCCTCCAAATTGCAGTATGGATACTTGGGGCACTCTATCTTTGTGGTTCATGTTTTGAACAGGGACATCGCACACACATTGAGTTTCCGACGGGTCTCCAAAGCCCTGAGTGAAGATGTCAATGCAAATATCGCCATTTGTGTGTTTCAAAATTACCTACTTTATGAAACAGTCGGATAAAAATACTTCCTCGTAGTTTTACTTCCACGTAAGTGTCAATATTATTTTAAAAACAAACTACCCCAAAGTATTGAAACGGTCTCGTAAATACATTATCATCGAACCAGCACGTTTGTTCTAAGTACCAGCAATCGGCATGCCTAATCAGCCAATGTTCTTTGACCTCTAAGCTTGTATTATATTCAAACATATTCTGCATACACCACACTTGAAACTGAACCTTTCCTATTTGATTGTAGAGTTGAATTTTGTTCGTTTAACGATTGTACATAGGACGTAATGACGCGTAGCACATTGTGGAGCATTGGTCACCGCTATCAGCAGTGATAAGAGTGATACATTCCAATAATAAAGTGGATGCTTTCTTTGTATTATGGCAGTTAGTGAGATTGGTAACAATTTAGTGATGTTATTTTGTAGAAAAATGAAGCAGGTCAGGTTCTGCTTGCAAAAAGGGTCATTTAGAATTTTGAAAGATACAAATACGATACGAGTTGCTACCGTTTGACTTTTGATTCTATTATAAGTCTTTGGTAGTAAGGATATTGCATGAGAATTTAAATACCTGATTTGCATGTGTGGCATACGCGTGAACAGTATAAGTACGTGGACAAAAAGTTTCTGACCTCAATGTGACGATAGTTGCATTTGTCAATAAAAGCTGATGAATGTTAATCGTGCATCTTTTGACTGTTACTCATCAAAGTTTCAGCCATTTTGGACGCGCAGTTGTTATTTGACAGTCATTTGATCGGGTCGATGTGTGATGCAGTAAAAGATCTCAATTTATGAATTACGGTTTGAACTGCTTGATCATCCGCCTAACTCACCAGCAATTGCACTCGGAGGATAAACATTATCGTCAAATGCGGAGGCAAACTTCGTTAACAATAAAAGACAAAAAGCAGAAAAAAACGCCAACTAATATTTGAAGGATTAGAGAGATGGGAGCATCGCTAGCAGAAGTATGTAGAGTTAGAAGAAGACAATGCAAAAATGGAAAAATAAATAGTACGAAAAAATGTCTAGGTCGGAAATTTTTCAGACCACCTGTGTAGTTCTACCTTTAGTGTCAACCTCTGGAATTCCACCACAGAGGAAGTAAAAACATGTAGATTTAGTCTTTTTTTTATGGTGGGAAAAAAATCATCCAATGACAACCCCCGCTCTTGGGCGGAGCGGGAGATAGTGTCAGACTCTTACTGACTAAAAGACCCACCCCGTACCTTCTAGCCTTGATACCGGGGCTCGAGCTGTCTTTCGAAACTAACCCTGGCCCCAGTAGGCTTCGACCCGGCTGGGTCCCTACTGTTGCTGACAACTCCTTGAGGCGCGCGGGAACAGTGCGCGCCGTCGACGACTTGGGCTTGTAGATATAGTCTGTCTAAAAAGTCAAACGACATGGAAATTTTAAACAAATTAAAAAATCTGTTATATATTTTAAATACACTACTTTTTATAAGATTCTATTAGTAAACAATGATCATCTCTTTGCAACCTTATTGTTCAACTAATGTTGACCACATCAGATTTCAAGAATTTGATTACCTGTTTGAATAGATTGCCCAAGTCGTTTCAGACTATAATCGCAGAGACGCTTAGTTTAAGGTGAGACGAGATAAACCAAGAACATACGACACAATGTCAAGTTTAAACACAATATCCAATAAACCAATTACTTTCGTACATAAACAATGTAACCGCGTTCGTTAGCCCACACAACACCTAACCATGACGTAGGCACTCAAAGATAAGCCCTTTACATTGTGACGTCACCAAGCCACAGTTATTTGTATCAATTTTGACAAAACGTAAATTAAACTGTCAAGTTACGGGCTTAAGTGTAATTTATGCGTGAATATATATTAACTAAATAGAAGTGGCGTAGTTAGGGCCAAAACGGACCCCGATTCAAACAATAAAATTAAGGGTCTTTATATATTTTTTAGCGTTTTATACCCAAAGGAAAAAACGGGACCCTATTACTTAAACTTCACTATCTGTCTGTCATCAGGTCAGTTCCATGAACCGTTATCGATAGTTAGACAGTTATTTATTTTCACAGATGATATACATATTTCTGTTGCCGCTATAACAAAAATACAAAAAAAAAGACGTGTGGCACTCGGGGACTGCCGCGGTAAAGCTATTGCATAGCATTTTTTATCAACTTATGCAATTATAATTATTTATTTATTTTATTTATGCAGTATTTTTTTTCCTTTGTTTTTTTTTTTCTTTGATATTAATTGAAGTTACACTTTCACACATTGAATTGAATTTTGATTGATTGTTCACTCATTTGTTTTCTTATCGGTCACCACGCTCAAAAAACAAATGAGTGGGGGGTGTTAGGTTATTTTCGTTACGGAATTTCTGGATTCGGTATCCACGCGCAAGGCCCGCGATAGAAGCTATGCAATAGCTTAAAATAATAATAATATAGTATTGCGTAAAAAGTATCTAGTTCAAGAACCTCCTGAACTTACCATGTTCGCAAGAACCTGCGTCATGTGGAAGGTGAGGACACTGTATCGTTTTTCCAACCACTCCTCAAACAGGGGACGTACTGCCATAATTATGGCGTGCCTAGCACTGAGTTGCGACAGTCGCTGTTGTCATTCCACCATAAGATCCCACCAGCTTGCCTCTCTCTGCCGTCTCTGCCGCTACTTGCCCTTCGCCGGGTTTTTATAAAATATGCCCTACTAGCACAGACCTGGTACCCTAAGAAAGCGCCGCGAGGTCGTAAAGAAGATAGAGAGAATAAGTGGATAGGTTACGTCCATACTAACTAGAAAATGTGTGGCGTAGCAAAAGATAAAACAAGTGGTTTTGCCATCATTTAGAACCTCGATTTGGCCGAACTCATTTATTGCAGTATTTTGGACTCCTTTTACTTTTTGCCGTTCTCCAATATTCCTTGGGGTCATTACTTTTTGCCCTTCTCCAATATTCTTTGGGGTCAGCGCAATACGTTTTTTTCTTCCATTCTGTCCTGTCACCCGTCACACTATCACTAACTCCCTTTTCTTTCATGTCACTCCTCCATCTTTTCTTGGCCTCCGTCTCCCTCTACATCCATCCACATGTATACTCAGAACATTTTTAAATAATAAAAAATATGCGTTGCGATGTGAATATGCGTTTCATTTCATCCCTCTTCTTCACATGATCATACCAAGACAAACAATTGCCTTTCAACTTTTCAGTCACTGGCACCACTTTCAAACTTCGTCTAATATACTCATTTCTCATTTTATTCATTCGCGTTACACCATACATCCATCTCAACATTCTCATCTCCGCTACATGCATCTTTTTTACAGCCCCACATTCTGATCTATACAATATGACAGGTCTCGTATCATTATGCAGCTGATACGGCATCAGCTACGCCCCTGCTAAATAATGAAACAACTGTGAAACGCTTGTCGAGTGTTATTTCAATGATTTGTAGAATTATTTCTCAGTAATGAATATTATTTTATGCCAGTATTTTGGCTCGTTTGAAAGTGAAAAAAAAAAAGTGGTTTAGTTCAGATCATTATTATTATATTTGTTACGTGATTGATCAAATATACTATAACGTAGACTTTTACATTTATAATACCAGTAACTGCAGTATTCTACTACATCGAGTTCAAAAACCACTCAAAATTAACAATACTTTTAAATCTACACTAATATTATAAAGAGGTAAAGTTTGGTATTTTTAAAGTACTGGTCCAATTGCGAAATTTTTTTCACTGATTAAAAGCTGCTTTATTCCTAAGTGGCATAGGCTAAATGTTTAATACGCGGGCGAAGCTGCAGGCAAAACCTAGTCTAATGTAATAGCCTCCTGATCGGATCGTGCTTAAACTTTTACGTTAGGCTAATGAAAAAAACTGTGTGCTCAGTAAAATAACTTCCACATAGCGCAGCAGAACGCTTAGTTTTCGTGTTCCAAATAATATTTGCTTATTTTCAGTTTGAACAGTGAAACTAAATAGAGCATTTATTTTCTTTACAGGGCTTCGGAATACAAATATTGTAGTTCTGTTCAAAGCGGAATTTAATTCTAAGCGGTCGCTGCAAACGGGCAACCTGCCACAAAACGCAAAACGTCTCAACCAGCATATTCCTTTTAGTTTTCATAGATTTCATATGGATTCACCGCATACAGTTGATGCTGGTGGCTGTCACACGCAACAAATCGTTGCTGCTCGCTTCTTGTGGCCCGCACCGGCCACTAAACGCCGATACACAATGCCGTCACACGCCCCTGAGTGTTTCGGTGTTTTTTCTCAGAGTAGTCAGTTAGGAGACACCGGCCTTATCTAGTTTAAACAGACGAAAAAAAAAATTGACGAGTAAAAGTGTTGTTTAAAACGTTTTTGCAAAATAAATATCATTTACTCGCGTATTTAAACTTTCTTCATCAGAAGCCATTATGGTACCGCGTGTATGGATTAAAAAAAAGTAGCAGTTACCACAAGTGGCTGTCGCGCGCTTCAGTTGCTTTTCTGGCCGCTTCTGGCTTCTAGTGGCGTCGTTTGTAGCTGTGGCATGTGGCCCGTGTGTGTGGCAACCCTAAATGTGCCGTAGTTTTGTGTCATACCTATCCATGCATTAAATTTAATTACAATGCTCTGTATGAATATTAATAAACCGTTACGGTTTTCATTGTAGTGTAACGCTAAAACGTAGTCCAGGACAATGATTTTGGTTAAATTGTTGTAGGTATAGTGTCCGAGTTCATTTCACTTTACAAAAATTATTATAAAAAGAAAAAGATTGTTTTTTTTTGTTTTTTCGTTTGTAGGAGGTAATCTCTGAAAGTACTGGTCCGATTGCGAAATTTTTTCCACCAATAAAAAGCTGCTTTATTTCTATATTTAAGGTACGCGGGCGAAGCCATGGGCAAAAGCTAGTTATGTCATAAAAAAAGAAAAGAAAGAAAGAAAAACATTTTTTTTTTTTTTATGGTGGGAAAAATCATGCATTGACATCCCCCGCCTGTTATGCTCCGAAATCGACGCATTGGTGTCTCTATTTATTGGAGTCTGATTTCCGCACTTAGTTCTATGCGGATCATGGCGGCCAAAACCTTTGGTGGGCTTATTCCAATCAGCCCACCTTTCTGGCTTTAGATTAAGCATTTTCTGAAGGTACAATTTTACCAAACCAACACCAACATAACCCAATTAATGTCATACTAATTAATTTCTCAGTGGGCATTAAATAATAAATTACTTAAAGACGAAACAAATACTGTTTGTCGTGTACAAAACAAGATAAGACAATTTATTCCCCCTCTCTAAACATTATGTTTATTTATAATTAAATCAAGGAAGGCGTTAACAGCTCTGTGCATGATAATACCTTTCTTGTTAAATCTTCAGTCAATCAAAAATTAACTTAAACGACTGGGGATAAAGTTGCATTTTCAGGAATAGTGGTAATTTGAAGTCAGAGTGCAAGGTAAATATTGCTAGTAGGTGATACAGTCTGATACGTAAATGATTAAAATTATTTCCTGAAGCTTTTGCAGTTTTAGCGTTTAAGTTAAATTTTATCTCACTACAGTAAAATTTGAGATACCTATTTATCTTTAGGTACCTAGGTATTATAATTAGTATGAAGTAGTGATGTAACGAATGTTAGATTTCTCACATTGACGAATGCGAATAGTCTAACTTAATATTCGCGAATGCGTATGCGAATGTTAACTTTCAAACAAAATTTCGTGTCCGCCAAGTTTAAACCGAACATAACAGAACCGTTACAGGCTGATTGAACGAAGATTATTATATTAAGTTCATTCGAAAAGATTTTTTATGATTTGAGGTTAACATGTTTCACAATTTGTGACATTGCAAATGTGAAATACGAGTTGTGTGATAGAAAAATATTAAAGTAAATAGAATTGTAAAATCATATCACTTGTATTGTCGTTCTATATCCATTCAATTTATTATTTCCGTTTTGTTTATCTGAAACATTCGCTAAACATTCGTATGTTTCTTGCGAATACGAATGCGAATGCGAATATTCGTTACATCACTAGTATGAAGGCATACTTTTAGGAGATCTTGGCTAAAATAATAACAGCTGCATGTCCGAGAGCAGTTTGTGGACGCGTGACCATCAACATACTGAGGTACGGTAGAAGCACACGCAAGGAAACGGTGATCTTCACGCCCAGACACCGCGACTCCTACTACCGACCAAGGTAGGGTGGACGACGAGCGATGGGTAGCTTGTTGTCCGGACCTCGACCGAATCGTCGACGGCACGTAGCGTTCCACGCGCACCTCCAAAGAGATTTCAGCAAAACTGTAGGGCCAATGCCAGCTAGGGCCACGGGGAATTTCTGAACAGGAAACCCATGGTCACAGGTCGGACACAGGTATGCTTTTAGTCCCTAAAAGTTTTACACGCCCTCCCACTCCATCCTAAAACGAGAGAAAACATTGAATAATATCCCACCTCCAAAAAAGACCTACTTCTCGTCCTATTATTACCAAAAAGGTCCTTATCCCCTAAAAACAATAGACAGCCAACCAGCAAATCCAACAATGTGCTCATGTGTACGTAATAATTACATTAAACACAACATAATACATGTTTTGACACCTGGGACCGCCCATTAATTACTGCAGCCGTTTGTTTACCTCAATATCACATTAACTAACTATGTATTTATAAGCTTTTGGGGCTAGTAATAGGGCACGGAACTAATTGTTTTGGGGTTTTGTCGAGAGGACAGGAACCCTTCTTCCTTTGTGTTTTGCCCCCGAGCGTAGAAAAGGCACAGGCTTGAATTGCCATTATCGATATACAGTGTGGAGCAATACAACAGTAAGTGAAAACGCTGCCATTATTTATTATTATTTACTATTATAGTCCCTCTCCTAGAGAGGAGGCCTGAGTTCCAGCAATGGGAACATTAAAAAGGCTGACGATGGTGATGACTATTATAGTCCCTCTCCCAGAGAGGAGGCCTGAGTCCCAGCAATGGGAAAATTAAAAAGGCTGACGATGGTGATGACTATTATGGAACCTACACTGAAATCACTCTAATATTATAAAGGCGAAAGTTTGTGAGAGTGTTTATATGTTTATTACTTCTTCATGCTCAAACAGAGCAACGGATTTGAATGAGATTTGCACCGATAGACCACGTCTTGGAATAGCATATCTGATACTTTTTATCCCGGGAACATAACACAGGGCGGAGTCTTTGGCAGCAACTAGTTTATACATATAATAAATCTGTAATTTCTTTTTAGTTGTGCGCGCATCTCGTAAAATGTACTTAATCGATGTGGAAAACTTTCATACATTAAAATTGTGTGTAACTTGATATATTATCTCGGCCTTGTTTCATCGCAATCGGTTGACTACATCTAATAATATTAGGCGGTACGAAGTTCGCTGGGTCAGCTAGTCTTGGAACAAATGTACAGAAAATTTGAATTTCTTTCACGATTAATCACCGTGGCCAGCAAAGGGTTCACTCAGATTGGTAGCCGTTAGTGATTTCACATCTCAAAAAAAAAAAATCATTGGTTTTATACTGAATTTTTAATAAATTACCTAAACAAATGATAATTATTGTTTCCTTTATCTATTTTTTACATGCAATTAAAAAAAAAAGATCGGTCTTACGTCGCAATACGAATTTATGTGATAAAAAAATCTGCGTAGTGTTTTTCCAAATAAAAAATATATGCGTAATATGTTTTTTTCCTTTAGCATCTGACGTTCTTCATCTGATGTTCACTTTGAAGAATATTTAATCACCAATTTTTCTGTGTAAAAATATTTCTAAAGATCCAAGCCGTTTCGAAGGAGTAGGGAAAAGTTGCGAAATTCGTAAAATATTTTTTTTAGACAAAAGTATTAATCGCACGAAAAAATCAAATGTTGATATTATTGTTCATGAATCTATAATAAACATATATTTTTTTCAAACCAATTAACCTAGCCGTTACGGAGGAGTAGGCCTCAGAAAGTCACTGTTTTATAGCACTTTTCGGGCGCATGGCCCTTAATTACGACTTCCACGAGTAGCAGTCACATTTCACCAGTCTATAATTATTTATACCGCTAGTCTATTGCTTCCTCTTTTTATCTTGAAATCCTGCGACCATTTAAATAACATGCATTTTCTTTATTTATAGGCTTTTATTTATTTTATTGTTATTTATTATATATTTTAGGCTTTTCTACAATTGATCAGTGGTTCGTCTTAGGGTTTTTAAACTTTATATATTAGATATTATTATAAAAAAATAATAATTTCATGACAAACACAACAGATTACTAAAATCTATGACTTGTTATATTACTCATAGACTCCTTACTAAAATCTGCCAAAAACAAGAAAACCCGCGTGAATCATCATTCTAATTCCTATCTTCCCGTTTCATTTCTATGTCACAGTCATGAATGAGAAAATTGACGCCGCTTCATAAAACATGTACAGTCATTAGCATTAAAATGTGACAATTACACTACACTCATAAGCGATTCTCAACTGTCAATTAGGGCCATAGGATTTATTCTGAAAAGGATATACTTATGGTCCTGGAACGCAAAAGGCAATTGAAGGAAGATAGGTGTGATTTTAGTTAGTAAAAGTCTAACACGTTCCTTCGCTCTACCCTAGAGAGTTGATTTCAAACCTCAAATAAATAAAAAAAAAACCTAAAATCTTAATCGATGTCTATTATAATTGTTACGAAAAGAGTAGGTACTTTCTAAAGCAATCTGTTATGAAAAAAAACTTTTCTTATGATTTACAAAAAAACTGGTATTTTACGTAAGTGCAAGATATTTACGTCGATGACTGTACCTTGTGTAATACTACACTTGAGCACAGGTAACTCGTTGTAGTAGGATTGTAGTAGTAACCTACTTGCACTGTCGAGTTCCAATTTACCCGACAGTGTAAACAACTGTCGGATTATTTGTCTTTGGGACCCGGTCTTTATACGAGTATGTGGGTACTGGGTATTCATTTTATTGTCTAAACTAGATGGATTTAAAAAAAAAAACTTTATTCTGTGTAAGTAAAAGTGTTACACGCTATAAAAAAATAACTTTTCGTTATTCTTAATTCAAAATGAAGACCGATATAATTTTTAACCGACTTTAAAAAGGAGGAGGTTCTATGTTCGGCTGAACGTATTTTTTTTATACATTAAAGTCGGATGTATTTTTTTTTTTGTAAAAATGTTTTTTATGTTCTAAAACAATAACAAAAAGGTTATTTTTAAAAGTCTCTTAAAACATTACTTATTAACTTTTATTATTTTATATCAATGAAAAAAAATCTTGTCTACCGCCTAGAAAAAAAAAAGAAAAACAAAGTAAAAAAAATCTCGTAGTACCCACCGTTTCATAAAACACAGTCCAGGATGCAATAAGCACGGTTCACTCGTCAGTCATCAGTCGTGGGTATCACTCTCACTTATCACTGACAGACACACAGTTACGGCGGGCTCCCGAAGGCGACTGAGCGCGTCACACTCGGGAGACGGTATCGCTGACAACAGAAGTGGAATGCACTTTTTGAATTTGGAACTGTCAGTACAATATTTTTTTTTTTAAATTGCAGTTTTTGTGAGAAATGTTGCTGTTTTCTTATTCATAAATATTTCTTAAATACCTACTAGTAAGTAGCGTATTTATTGCATTTTTCATCTAATTATAAACTTTACTTAGACAGGTCAGCAAGTATTGAAAGAGTAAGGTAAAAGATATCAGTATTTAAAGAGTTAATTAAGTCGTCTTTTTAATCTATTTTAATAATCAATTGTCTAAAAATAACCTATATAAGCTACCCCTATGAAGAAATATTTGGTATCTATTTACCTAAATATTTTTTGACACAGTAGCGTGGAGGTACCCACGTAAGAAACAACACTAAAATAAAAATTTCATATAGGTAGGCTCATACTTCTATTGGTGACTACTACAACGACTTATCCCCTAAAACCAAGCATTACTCGCTTAGTATAAAATAGCATCACATTGTTCGATAGAGTCACCACGAAGAAGCACTGGTGGATTTTAAAAATAAAAAGTAAGTTAATAAAAGTCTGACACTTCTTAAAACCTCGCTCCACCTAGACCATCACCTAGCAGGAGAAGTCATTTGTAGATTTCAGAAAGTCAAAAAAAAAAAGAAAAAAATTATCACCGCCACTCCACTTCTGTCATCGCCTGTACATTAGTTGTCCTTTATTTATCCATCTGTCAAAAGAGCTCACAACACACGATTCATTGCAATGTTAAAGTTTATCTCGTTTTGTAAACATCGTTTTCATTGAACAACTAGCTAGTTAAGTAATTAGTGTAATGAAACACTCATTAGGTGTACCGACAAAGTATTGTCTCGTAGAAAAGTAGGCAATTAAGGAGCCTTAACGACATTAGATTGATTTATCTCAGGTAGAGAAATAATTAGGTAAACTTATCATAAGATAATTGATGAGAAAATACTTATTACTAAACTAGTTTCTGCCAGTGGCTTCACCCGTGTTAAAGTAATTTCTCCATACAAACTTTGGACTCCCATTTCAAACCCTTAGGTGGTGTGATTTGGGAAACCCTTTCTTAGTGCTCGCCTGCTTTATAAAAAGAAACTTTGTACTAAACACGTTTCTAGGTGCTGTGTTTTCGGCTGTGCGTTGATATATGTGGTTTGATTTTTGTGTATTTTTTTTTTTTAATATTAAGATTGGAATTGATGTTAATGCTGTGTACACTTCTACAATGCGTTCCAAATGAGAATCGGATCGCCCGCCATGTTGTGACGTCACGATTTACTGTCAAATCGAGGAAAAAAGTGTTTAAACATTAATTATTCACGAAAAATTTAATTTATTTATGAACTGTGAACGAAAAAAGTTTAATCAGAATCCAGTTCTTCAATTTTACTCATCTCTAAGTTCTTCAATATTGCCAAAATTTCTTCGATTTGACAGTACGACGAGACGTCAAAACATAGGAATCGGTCCTATTCTCATTTGGAACGCGTAGTAAGTGACAAATTCACTCTAGGTTTTAAATAAAATTGTTATATATATATATATATAAATATACTGGTGAATAAGTCGTTAGTGTGCCATAAATAAATAAATATGTACTCAGTTTATCCTTAATACAAATATATATACAATCTTTCAGTCAAGACTTAGCTCCGACGCTAGGCTCTAACGATGATTATTATGGATATTAATTAAGCAAATTATGAAGTTATAGCTCTCATACATGTTTTGATTAATACTAATGACATTAGTTACTAAACTTTAATGGAAATTAACGAAATTAGTTAGTATGATGCAGTGAAGTGTTCATAGCTAATTGAGATATAAAACTTAGCTAGATTTTTAATTCTGGTACTCTTTTAGGACAACAACTCCAACGGAGTATTCCCAACCAATGCAACTCCAAAAGCCAGAATCAATAAAAACGATCCCAAGAAAACCGCAGAGGTTTTAAAGCTCATTACTTGTAAATCAATTTTTCAACTTTATTTGCCCAAGTCCTTCAAAGAAATCTTCTTCCGGGCTTTCTCAAGCATGTCCTCACCTTACGCGTCCTGATCGTCCTCATCACCATAAGTTTATTATAAGTGATTAAAATTATTCCAAATTACTTTATTACAGATTGACTCTCCTAAATAATACTGTCAGCTTCGTACATCTTCGACACTATCACTAATGCATCACCCGAAACCCTCAGCTTTATTTACTCGTTACAAAAACACTTGAATATAAAAAGTGCCACATAAAATCTGAGACAGTTTCTCTGCTCTGGATACCGCGCCATTTTATCCGGATTTATTTCGCTGCCGTCACTCAACGCGGAATAAATTCCACTTGACGGACAGACGACGCAATTCAGCCATTGTTTTTTCACTTAAATATTTGTGTGATTTGTAAGAATACAATTTAGAGAAAGAAATAGGTACGTTCGTTTTGTCCTTTAAAAATGTCTTATATTATGTAAACGCTAAAGGTAGAACTACACTGCGCACACTTTAGAAACATTACAAATTACACTTTAAAATAATTATCAATAACCTAAGCCCTTCCAGTGACTTTTCCCGCTTGAAATTAGTACTTACCCCATCATAAATCATAAAGGTAGAACTACTCTGCGCACAGTTATGCCACACACCGATCTAAGCGCGTCGGTCTCCATACATTTTGTATGGAAACTAGACTTGTAGACCTATGCTTAATATACGCCACGCGACGCCATACAACGTCGTTCTACGTACAAATCAGGCGTGTTGCACGTGTGAGTCGGTCTAATGTAGTTCAAGCTTTACACCAACTAGGTGTTTCATACAATAGGCTAGTTGCCGTAAAAAATGTAATTAGTCCGTCTTTTAGATTATTCAAAAATAAGGGACACGTATTTTTTTATTTGTAAATGAAACCAAAAATGACAAAGATATAGCCCATTAAAGTTACGTGTGACGTCACGCCGTGCTGCATTTTTTCGCACGGGGTGACGTCACACGTAACTTTAATGGGCTATATCTTTGTTATTTTTTGTTTAATCGAAAAAAGAAAAAATACGTGTCCAATATATTTTTTTATAATCCAAAATACGGACTAAATAAAATGTGATTATTTTGACCCTGGACACTAGCCTATTATTCCAGTTTACCATAGTGTCAACCACTACATAGCAGTTGCCTGAAGCTAGTTTTCAACTGAACCTTACTATTAGTCTACGGATGCTAATCAGTTATATCAAAAAACGGCTACATTGATATTGAATTTAAAAACTCTATATCTTTCTCAATACTCCAAAACTTTTGGCAAGATTTACGGGAAACCCAACACTACTAAGTTTTTGGAGTGGCGAGTACCGGAAGACGTCGCGTTGGAAGGCCTCACACAATGTGGACTGATGACTTTGTGAGGGTCACGGAAATCCGATGGATGCGAGACGCACATGACCGGTCATTATGGCGATACTGGGGGGAGGCCTATGTCCAACAGTGGACATCTTTCAGCTTTCAGCTTTCAGCAATCAGCAATGGTGCACTTGTAGAGTCGAAGCTCCAAAGCGTTGAGCATCGCCGCCGAGTTGCTAGTCTGTCGGTTTTCTATCGTTTACATTTCGGCACTGGCATTGCACAATCTAATTCCGCCAAGTCCGTTCCATCATCGGACCACACGACGTACAGCGTTGCGCCACCGGTACATGGTAGACATCCCACCCATACGCACAAAACGTTTTGCGAACACATTTATTATGCGTACAGCCAAGGAGTGGAATTCCCTGCAGGAATCTGTGTTTCCTGATAGCTACAACTTAGGAGTCTTTAAGTCGAGAGTGAATAGGTTTCTTCTAGGCAAGCGTGCTTCATCGTCGACCACATCATCGCTTACCATAAGGTGAGATAGTGGTCAAACGCAAGCTTATCAGTAATAAAAAAAAAAACCGGCCAAGTGCGAGTCGGACTCGCCCATGAAGGGTTCCGTAGCAGCAAGTAACATAATATAAAAGTTCTTGTAATGTGTTGTAACTTTGATGGATGTTTTTTTTTTATAGTAATGTACATCATATATTTTTTTTAGTTTTATCATTCTCTTATTTTAGAAGTTAGAGGGGGGGCACACACATTTAACCACTTTGGAAGTGTCTCTCGCGCAAAACTTTCAGTTTAGAAAAAAATGATATTAGAAACCTCTGTATCATTTTTGAAGACCTATCCATAGATACCCCACACGTATGTGTTTGATGTAAGGGGACCCCCAAAATTTATTGCTTTTTTTCTATTTTTGTGTGAAAATCTTAGTGCGGTTCACAGAATACATCTACTTACAAAGTTTCAACAGTATAGCTCTTATAGTTTCGGAAAAAAGTGGCTGTGACATACGGACGGACGGACAGACAGACAGACAGACATGACGAATCTATAAGGGTTCCGTTTTTTGCCATTTGGCTACGGAACCCTAAAAAGCAAGAACACTACTGACTAGCTCATCTCAAACCTTGTCTCAAACTCGTAGAGAATAATTTTATTTGTTACTAGCTTTTGCCCGTGGATTCGCCCGTGGACAAAAATTACAGCCTATAGATGTCACTCAGGAATAAAGCAGCTTTCTGTCGGAGAAAAAAATTTCGCAATCAGATCAGTCTTTCAGAAATGACCTCTTACAAATAAAAAAAAAACTTTACCTCTTTATAATATTAGCGTAGATTGCTCTAGGTACAGCTATGTGGAATTTCAGTAGCCGCAGTATATCGTCGATACACCAAAACCTTAAACTGTCGTCCATTAAATACAAAATGATATCTAAACGGCTACATTTCTCGATAACACGCAGATTTATTTCTATATAAATACTGAATAATAGGCGACCCTCGTCAAAGAACGGACATGAGGAGTCGGAACTCGGAAGTAATACGAATTTTGTACCTTTTATATTATTAAAGGGAGTTTTGTAGTCTGTGAGACGCACGATTAAGGCTTGATAGTTTTATGGACAGATGAATTTATTGGTTTCCTTTGATATGACCTCCTTCAAAGAAATTCCAATAAATTTGTCTGTGCTCTCTTAAGGTCAAAGCACACTTAAACGACTCTGCTTTAACACCGCTCCCACCCAACACCGCCTTAAACTAAGACGACTGCTCGCAGTCCACGCGGCGACAGCTAGCAAGCACCCAGTAGTCCACGCGGCGACAGCTAGCAGACGGCCAGCTGTCCAGCCGCCGACCGCTCTCGCTTTTGTGTAGATACTGACCGAATGAGCGGCGACGGCGCGGCGACTGCTAGCAGTGAGCGCGCGGGCACTGCGCCGACCGCTCGTCTACAACGTACGGCCAGCGAGACGTCAACTACCGAGCAGTCTGACGGCGGTAAGCTCGCTGACAACGAGCTGTATGCTAATTTATGATGCCAATGTAAAATATATCTCAAGAGTAATAATTAAAGCCCATATTTGAATGATGTTCTTTTTGCTGGGTGGGAGCAGACTCGTGTAAGTGAGCTATGACCTTTACTCTCCTTAGTTCTTACACTGACAGTCCGTTAGGTATCTGAGGTCCTATCACGGGCCTCTAAACTGCTAAATGGATGAAGCTATAAAGGGTTTTTTTGTAAAACACTAAAAATCTTGCAGGAATGGACCTGTTACTAACATCATAAACAACAACTTTTGTTCTATGACTTTTTACAAAATATAATTCATTTACCAAAAACAAACCTTCAAGATTTTATTGTTCTATCTAACGTATTTCTACTCTGTACGACGTAGGTAGGTATAGCAAACTACGTCTGTATGACGCGATGCAAGTGTATAAAGCATCCCTGCCGCCCGATACCGCTTTCCTCCCCTATTGTACTATGACACATAGACTTTGTAATCTTTACACGTTCAATTTAAATATTTTGATTTTTGTCATGAAAATCTGATGACAAAAATATGACAAATATATAATTTTTAATTTTTCGGCTTAATCCCTCTTTCACGCTCCTAAGCTTGACATTTTAACAGGTCATGGTAAGGCCCCTAGAGTATAATCTGAACAGTTTAGCCTGCTCTAGGTAAAAACTGTACCAATGTTTCATTGTTACGTTTATAGCTTCTCCTTTCCAAAAAATAGGCTCAATAAAAACAGCGCTACACTAAAACATTACCAGCACATTAAGGAGCAATCAAAAAGCTCTCAGGTCTTAAATAAAACTGAAATTAAATGAGCCAGGTAAATAATCATTTTGCCTGGTCGTATTTCCACCTCACCCGCACCTCGTCATTTCGGCGTCGGCGCTATAAAACTGACAGCCCATCACGAAGTCATTCGCGCGGGTATTTTTAATTAAGCCCATTACATAGATCTTCTCGCTCCAAAAGTAATCGTTAAAGTGAATAGTGTGCTTAGGATGATAGTACGCATAGAGCTATGAAGAGGACAAGATAGTTAAGGCCTTTTTTTTAACCTTTCAATCGTGGAAATCACAGACACAATAGAAAGACAATAGGTGCGCGAACGCCGGCGGCGTTCGCTTGGGGTTTAATGAATTAAAGGCGAGAAATCATAGAATGACTTCTCCCGCTCTGGCTGGAGCGCGAGGGCGTGTCAGACCTTTACTGAATAAAACCACATCTGTGTATCAGTTGCTTTTTGTGTTATAATACCATGTTTTTTTTTTTTTCAGAAAATCCTTGCGGCCCTAGTGCGCATTGGGCCTGCTGAGCTCCTATGGTTTGCTATATCTCTTGTGGATTCTAGAAATGGATAGCCTTAAATGAATTCCAAAACTGTGAAAACGATATGAGACGACGTTAACCGTTTTAGTTGGACACTTATTATTGCCATCATGAATCTTGAGCGGTTGCGCAGAAGTCAAATATTCGGTCTCTTTAGTGGTGCGGAGTGAGACGCGGGGGCGGGGAGTGTCAGTGAATGGCTCGCCTCGCCATCACGTCATAGACGTCACTCCTAATTCGTTCCCTGCGTTGTTGCATGTATCTAACAACGAAGACGATTGGCTCGCTAATGTATGGAATGCGCAAAGCGATCCTCACTCTGACGCCGAGCGCTCAAGATCCGTTTTGGCAATTGTAAATTGTTTTGAGTAAACCACGATTTAAAAGTCTTTTACCAAGAATACCACTTCGCAGTACCACAGATACAAAATAGGGTTCAATTTAGTTGATCTTTCACATACAACGGCTGCCCAAAAGCTTTTCTAACAGCATTTCAATTTTATTGTGTTATAACTACTCATTTTACTCAATTGAAATCATTATATGTATATGTCGCAGTAAGATAGATGAAGCCGGAATATAGTTATATCCCTAGGGATATAATTATATACCGTAACATAGTTATACGAAAGCGATTCATTACTATCTCACTAGGAATATAGTTATAAAACGGTCCAAGTTTAGTGATATACTTATATTACTAGATTAAGTTTAGTGAAATAGCTTTCGGACTGTGCGGCGCAGGCGGCGCGCTTTATATTACTTTGAATGATTCTATACCAAATTAAAATTTGTCACTGAGAGAAATATGCCAAAAATTTTCGCGCTTTGGTGGCCAAGGTTATTTAAACTGTTCCTGTAAAAAATCGAATATACAGTGTTCTACTAAAAGATGTGCCTGTAAGAAGAATTCAGTGCTATGTAATTCTAGATGTCATGACCTCTTCTTGTCTGAACAAAAATTAAAAAATACTTTTAAAGAAACCAAGATCTCAACTTGTTGATAAGAAATAAAGATATCTCAAAACTGTTTGACTTTAAAAGATTTTTAATGTTTGATTAGTTTTAATTGTATTGTTAATGTTTAAATTCCAAAAAATATGATCGTTTTAATTATAATTACTTTAATACGTGTTAATGTGACAAAGTATTGTAACTAACTGCAGGAGACATAAAATTGATTTATTAATACCAATAAAATAATAATAAAATAAAACCAATTAATACCAATAAAATAAAACCAATAAAATTTTGTTTTATTTAATTATATATGGTAGATTTCTATTTCACTAAGCTTAATCAAGTAATGTCATCTCAGCCGATACACGTCCACTGTTGGACATAGGCCTCCCCCAAGCGTCACCACATCGAACGTTCCTGTGCGTCCCGCATCCATCGGTTTCCCGCTACCTTCACCAGGTCGTCGGTCCACCTTGTAGGAGGCCTTCCAACACTGCGTCCTCCGGTACGCGGTCGCCACTCCAAAACCTTTCGGCCCCAACGGCCATCTGTTCTGCGAGCAATGTGCCCTGCCCATTGCCACTTAAGTTTGGCAATTCTTTGTGCTATGTCGGCAACCTTAGTTTTTCTGCGGATATCTTCATTTTTTATTCGATCACGCAAGGAAACCCCGAGCATAGCCCTTTCCATTGCTCTTTGGGTGACTTTGAGCCTTCTGATGAGGCCCATTGTGAGCGACCACGTTTCGGAGCCATATGTCATCACTGGCAACACGCACTGGTTAAAGACTTTCGTCTTGAGACACTGTGGTATGTTGGACGAGAAGATACCGCGTAGCTTCCCGAACGCTGCCCAACCGAGTTGGATTCGACGGTTGACCTCTTTCTCGAAGTTAGACCTACCCAACTGGACTGTCTGTCCGAGGTAGACGTAATCGTCCACAACTTCGAGTGTAGAGTCTCCGACCTTGATAGGAGTGGGCGCTACATGGTTGTTAATCATGATTTTGGTTTTATCCATGTTCATTTTAAGACCCACTCTTAGAGAAGCTCTACTGAGGTCATTGAGCATTGTGCTGAGCTCCTCCATAGTCTCCGTCATGACTACTATGTCGTCGGCAAACCGAAGGTGAGTGATGTACTCGCCATTGACATTAATGCCTAGTCCACTCCAGTCCAGAACCTTGAAGACATCCTCCATTGCGGCCGTGAACAATTTCGGAGAGATGACATCTCCCTGCCTCACACCTCGCTGCAGGAGGATAGGTTTCGAGGTCCGGTCCTGGAGTCGGACTGACATGGTGGCGTTTTCGTACAAACACCTCAGCACTTCGATGTACCGATAGTCAATTTGGCACCTTTGGAGAGATTGCAGCACAGCCCAAGTCTCGATCGAATCAAAAGCTTTCTCGTAGTCCACAAACGCTAGGCAGAGAGGCAGGTTATACTCCTCGGTCTTCTGTATGACCTGCCGTAGCGTATGTATGTGGTCTACGGTGCTGAAACCTTTTCGGAATCCGGCTTGTTCGGGAGGCTGGAAGTCGTCAAACCTGCGCGCAAGACGGTTCGTGATGACCCTGGAAAACAGCTTGTAGGCATGGCTCAGAAGTGAGATGGGCCTGTAATTCTTCAGCAGGGTTTTATCACCCTTCTTAAAGAAGAGTACCACCACACTTCTGCTCCATGCCTGTGGTGTTTTTCCCTCGAGTATGACGGAATCGAACAACTTCTGAAGGGCCTTTAGGACCGGTTTTCCACCCGCCTTCAGGAGCTCAGCCGTAATTCCGTCCTCACCCGACGCCTTGTTGTTCTTCAGCTGCTTCAGAGCCATCCTAATCTCGTACAGGCTGACGTCCGGGATATCTTCAGTGTAGTGTCGAGTCAATCTAGCTCTTGGGTCGTTTGCCAGATTTGTAGCGGGTTTGGAGATTGACGTGTATAACTGTCCATAAAATGCCTCGATCTCTCCCAGAAGCTCCGATTTGGCGGATATGACTCTGCCATCTTCGGTCTTCAGTTTCGTGAGTTGGCTCTGCCCAATAGACAGATCCCGTGCAAAAACTTTGGAGCCCTTATTCCGCTCAATCGCGTCCTTAATCCTCTCGGTATTAAATCGGCGAAGGTCGCGTTTCAGAGACTTCGAGATCTGTTTATTGAGCTGCCGGTACGTGCACGCATTATCTGAAGACTGCAAAGTCATTTCACGCCTCTTCTTCATGAGCTCGAGAGTTTGATCCGTGAGCCTCTTGGTCTTACTTGTACGGGTCTTAAAAAACCGAGACCCGACTGTATGGACAGCTTCCACGAACCCATCATTATATTTGTCCACGGAGCTTCCTAGGCAATCGAAACGGTTTTGAAGTTCGAGCTGAAAGCTCTCGGAGTTTTGGATCTGGATCTGCGTAGGACGGAGCGTAGACTTCATCAGTCGAGATCTTTCAAGCTTGACATTGATATTCAATGTGCCTCTTACCATACGGTGATCACTCCCGGTTTTCACCGCATTGATCACAGAGACATCATTGAATATTTGCTTCTTCGTCGACATGATGAAGTCAATCTCATTTTTAGTTATACTATCAGGGCTTTGCCAGGTCCACTTCCTGTGCTTACGCTTTCTGAAGAAGGAGTTCATCATGTAGAGGCCCTCCTTCTCCATAAAACTAGCCAGTAGGTGTCCCCGGCGGTTCCGATGACCAAATCCAAATTGTCCCACTCGCAGCTCATCACCGTCTCGCTTGCCCAGTTTCGCATTAAAGTCCCCCATGACAACGGTGAAGTGAGTCTCAGAATCATGCATGGCTCTGGATATATCCTCATACATAGACTCCACTTCGTCATCGGGGTGTGTCGAGGTCGGGGCGTAAACCTGTATGACCTTCAGCGAATATCTTGATGATATTCTGAGTATCAGGTACGCCACCCTGCTCGACACACTCTCGATTCTCACCACATTGTCCACGAGGGACCTGTGGACGATAAACCCGACACCACCCTGGGACTGCTGATCACCCTCCCGGAAGTAAAGCAGGTTACCGGATTTGAGAATTATCGTGTCCTCCCCCTGTCTTCGGACTTCGGATAATCCCACAATACTCCATCGTAACCCGCTCAACTCTTCCTCCAGTTCGATGATCTTCTCGTCGGACCGGAGTGTACGCACGTTATAGGTTGCCAGGTCCAGTCGTCGACGGTTAAACGTCATGTAACATCAAGTAATGGGTCTGTCTCAAAAAAGTGGCACACTTTTGAAATTTTTAAAATTTTTCAAAAATGCTTGAGAATAAATAAGCTTTAATATACTATAATATGATGACAATATGATACAATATGACTGTTTTGAGACAAACCCTAATATATTTATAACACTGAACTTAATCTAGTAATATAAGTATATCACTAAACTTCGACGGTTTTATAACTATATTCCTAGTGAGATAGTAAAGAATCACTTTCGTATAACTATGTTACGGTATATAATTATATCCCTAGGGATATAACTATATTACGGCTTTATCTATCTTACTGCGACATATACACCGCTAAATTTTGATCGTTTTAATCCCGTGGAGCGTCGATCCGGTACACGAAACACTTTCGATTTGTAAAGATAAAATTAAAAAATAAGTAGTTTTTTCAAAATTCGTATTAATTTAGGCACGTATGAAATTAATTTCTTTAAGAAAACGTCAGCTGAGCGAGTCCAATGATCTGTAGGTAGTTTGTACGCGACGCCGACTACTACCTACAAGACTTGCTCAGCTGACGTATTCTTAAAGAAATTAATTTCGTACATGCGTAAATTAATACGAGTTTTGAAAAAAAACATACTTTATTTTTAATTTTATCTTTACAAATCGATAGTGTTTTGTGTACCGGATCGACCCTCCACGGGATTAAAACGATCAAAATTTAAGGGTATTAGCTAATAAAACCACACTATGACCGTTGTTTTCCTCTATAATAAAAACCGGCAAAGTGTAAGCCGGACTCGCACATGTAGAGTTCCTTACCCATCGTAGCAAAAAACGGTAAAATAATCACGTTTGTGGTATGAGAGACCCACTTAAATATTTGTTTTACTCTATTTTTAGTATTTGTTGTTATAGCGGTAACAGAAGTACACCATCTGTGAAAATTTTAACTGTCTAGCTATTGGAGTTGTCAAAAAATAAAAGGCCTTTTTTGACATTTTTTTATTTACACTACTTACCGAGTGGTTTGTCCGGTGACTACACGTAGCTTCACTAGTAACACAAAATAGATAGGTACAGAAGTCAATCTACTACGAAGCGCGCTCGAGCAACGCACACATAGACACCGCTCACAGACACGATGTCTCGGGAGCGTCTCTGACCACTCGTCGAACAGTTCCGTCTCAAACGCTCATTAGTGTGTGTCCACCGAGCGTAGGTATAATAAGTGAAGTACATACATGAGATTGTATTCTGTACATAACTATTTTGTGCTAGTAGCTACTACTAAAATAGCTAAAATACGTTCAGGGGCAAAATGTCCAATTCTCAAAATGTCCAATGGTCAAAATGAAGTGAGCGACTGACTGCGAGTGACGAGAAATCAATAGAACAGCGACTTACAAACTTTAATTTGAGTTACTTAAAATACAAAATGAGAAGCTTCATAATATTTGAGTGACCTAATATTTGTTTGAGTGTCAATGTTTTGTCCTGCATTTTTTTCCAGATTTGGCCAATGATTTATTTATACTGAGCGGCATTTTATCCTAAATGAAGTGTTTCGAATGTCCTAAATATGAATGTACACAGTATCGAATGTCCTAAATACCGATATTTAGCGTTCGCCGGCCGCTGCCGCGGCACCGCTCGCTTCGCTCACTCGGCTCACGCGCGGTAGGTCACAGTTCTAACCTAACCTAACCTATTTCACCCAGTTCAAATGATGAATCTACCTGCGACTAGATAATTAGAGAATGATGAAAACATTTGCTAGCGTAAATTCCTTATTTAAAACCTCATTTTTATTTCTAGTCGCTCACTTATTATTTTAGTCGCTCACATACTAATTTAATCGTTTAACTAGGATTTCAATAACCCACTTTTAGTAAGCTCGTTCTGGATTTTATTGTTAATCAATATTTGTTGTTAGTTTAGTTAATGTGTCGCTTACTTAAATTCATACCGCTCAAGTTATTAAAACAGTATCTCATCATCAGTCGCTAAGTTTTTTTTTAGTCGCTCGTTTTATAATTCCCCAATAATAAATAACCAAGGTAAGACATAAAAAATTACTTTTACTGTTTTTGCTTAGTCAAGCAAGTAATAATCAACATAATTTTTTTTTTAATCAACAAGCATTTTTTTATACTTAGGTACTCGTAAGATCACACTGGACCTCTAATTATTATTTTATTGCTTTTTTCCGTTTGGATCCAAGTTACATTCTTGGGTTTTTTTCAAATGTCAAAATAGGCCTTTCATTTTTGAACGAGTTTACGTTTCATAAGATACACCCTGGTGGCAGACAGACCCTTTTTACCCTTTAGCTACGGGATTCTAAAAAAGTAAGACTGTTATTTACGATTTAGAACTCGTTTAATCCGTGACATAACTTCAACCAGGCAAAGTGCTCGTACAATCCTACGCAGTTTTATATTTATTTCTTTGTCTAGAAACTTGGCCAAGCTAATCCCATATCTTCCAATAGCAAGGCATGGAACCACCTAACGATGACTATAAACCCGAGACGGGTACAAACATAAAATAAATAGCAGAAATATCTCAACTTACAGTGGATTGCTGGCTTAAATGGAGTGAAAATAAGGAGAGTGAGATAACACAGTTTTGTGATGAAATAAGTGTTGATCAGTTTCAGTTATATTGTATTTATTTTATAGGCTTTGTGATTGTTCAAATGAACGTGAACGCAGTAATTGGTGATAACGGTCGATTTCATTGTTTTGAATAATTTTAACTGTAAACTGATATAGATTTATGGTTGCTGGGAGTTTCTGAAGAGCTTTTTGTTTGTAATGACAAAAAAACAATATTTTCAGATAGGTGAAGCAGAAATTTGAAATAAAGCTTTACTAAATACGATTTTTTTTTTTATAAAATTTTGATTGTAGAATCATAATATCACATACTGACATACTAATAAAAAAAAAACTAACTTGACTTTTTGCACAATGGGCCTCATAAGAAGACTCAAAGTCACCCAAAGGGCGATGGAAAGGGCTATGCTTGGAGTTTCCTTGCGTGATCACATCAGAAATGAAGATATCCGCAGGAGAACCAAGGTTACCGACGTAGCTCGAAGAATCGCCAAACTTAAGTTTTTTTTTTTTTTTTTAATTTATTTCTCTCATAACTTTTAACAATTGTTTAACATATTTTTTTAGCTCGCCAAACTTTATAGTTTGATGGCGAGAAACGCTCGTTTACAATCAATTTATTGACAAAGCAACACATATACAGTAAAAGTATGAGTAGGTTTCAGTATGTGTACAATAAATATTACATGCTTAATCCTTTAACAAAATTTTACTTTTTAACAAAATTGCCTTTATTTATTTTATTTTTTTTTCTCGAAGAGTTTATTTCTCGACAGAAGCAGACCTGGCGGGTCATTTTAGTCCGAAACTCATTGCCTATGTAGTACGCAATGAGTCTCCAACCAAAACACCCGATGCAGTGCCGCCGCTCTCGAGTAACAAATTCCTTAGTCTCGACTTTATGACGCCTTTACTTAGTTTGTGGTTATTTCTGAGGCAGCTTATTTTATTAAAAACCCGTGGCACTAAATATTTGGTCGTTCTTTTTCCATAGTAATTTGTTACTTTTGGCTGAATAAGTTTTTTTTCTCTTACGCTCCTTGTATTAAATTTATTCTTCACAGTAATTTTGTACAAATCATTATAATAATGTTCCAAACCCAACAAGTAGTCAACCTTCATATCTACAGACAAGATTTTACAAACTGAGAATAATTTGTCATAATCTCTCCTGCACTCATTCTTAACCTGCTTGCTAACTAGGAACTTAATCAGTCTTATCTGGATATTTTTGATCTCTTGTAAATATGTTTTAAATGTTCTTTCATACACAACAAGCCCGTAACTGAGTATTGAGTCAGCTAATGCATAGTAGACCATTAATAACGTGCGTCTATTCACAACATTGTTCAATTGATAGAACTTCACTAATACTGACCTTAGTCTATTACAAATGTTGGTCACATGTGTTTTCCAATTAAAATTAGTTTCTATACTAAGGCCTAAATATTGAAATGAGGTGACATAATCTAATTTTACACACCCGCATTTGGCTTTTAACTTATGCAAGCATTCGTATGTGTGTCCAATTATATCCAGATTCTCTCTGTGCACAGCTTTTGCCCGTAGATTGGCAATGGGCAGGGCGCATTGCAAGCAGAACAGATGGTCGATGGGGACGAAAGGTTCTGGAGTGGCGCGAAGTACCGGAAGACGCAGCGTTGGACGGCCTACAACAAGGTGGACCAATGACCTGCCCCCCTAGCCATGTTACAACCGTTTCGCTTGCGTCGAACGCTTCGAGTTGGCCGCGTCGCCGTATCTTTTGTTCTGGCCACGTGACTGAGCGTTGAGATGACGTCATTCCCGTACATTTGAAGCTTTCTACTTGCGTTAACCATTGTAGATTTGCAACTTGGCTAGGGGTACTGGTCAGGGTCGCGGGAATCCGATGGATGCATGATGCACAGGACCGGTCGTTGTGGCGACGCTTGGGGGAGGCCTATGTCCAACAGTGGACGTCGTTCGGCTGATATGATGATGATGATGATGAACTTGGCTTGGCCCGCATACATAAAATGTAGCCTATGTACCTAATCGGACCAGTACTTTCAGAGGTTACCACGTACAATAAAAAAAAAACTACTTATCTATAATATAAAAAATGAATCGCTAAATGTGTTGCTAAACGCAAATCTCGAGAACAGCTGAACCGATTTCGCTAATTCTTTTTTTGTTGTGTTTGTTATTGTGAGGAGAAGGTTCTTATGGAAAATTAGGGTAGTGTAGGGTAAAGTAGGGTAATGTAGGGTAGAGTAGGGTAGAGTAAGGTAGAGTAAGGTGGAGTAGGGTAGAGTAGGATAGAGTAGGGTAGAGTAGGTAGGCTAGAGTAGGGTCGAATAGGTTGAGTAGGGTAGAGTAAGGTATGTAGGGTGGGGTAAGGTAGAGCGGGAGCGAAGCCGCGGGGAAAAGCTAGTTTATAATATTAGTGTAGATAAATAAAGTTTGTATGAACGTGTGTGTATGTAATTTTGATACTCCTTCACAATAAGGCCAGTGCAGATTTGGACAAAACTTTTCACACGGGTAGACCATGTCCTGGAATCTATATAGCACATGTAGGATACTTTTCATTCCAGGAGTGATGTTTTGATAATTATGTATTTTACAAATAACTGCTGTCAGCATCTTCACCCCCGTGATGTAGAAAATTATCTAGGTTGCCTGGATGAAATCGCCTGGTGCGATAAGGCCGCCAATTGTGTTTTTATTATATGGTTTCCTTTTGTAATTTTATAATCTTGGTCTGCAATAAAGTATATCATCATCATCGTAATAATCAGCCGAAAAACGCAACGTTGGAAGGTCTCCAACAAGGTAGACCGATGACCTGGTCAGAGTTGCGGGAATTCGACGGATGCGCGACACACAGGACCGGTTGTTGTGGCGACGAAATAAATATCCTAAAGGAACACGCTTCCGGGATAAAAAAATCTGTATCCTATGTTCTATACATTTGGGGGAGGCCTATGTCCAACAGTGGACGTCTATTGGCTGAAATGATGATGATGATGATTCCAGTATATGATCTACTAGTGTACCAAGTTTCATCGAAATCCGTTCAGCCGTACCTTTTGCATACCGTCAATTAGAGACACAATAGAATAACAATGACAGAGCGAACGCCGGCGTTCGCCTGGGGGTTAATGAATTATAATAATATTCCACAACTATCACACAACGCCGTCTAGTCCCAAGCAAAGCAGAGCTGTGTTATGGGTACTAGACAACTGATAAACATACTTAAATATTTCTAAATACATACATATCCTAACTATCCTAACTAATATTATAAATGTGAAAGTGTGGATGTTTGGATGTTTGTTACTTAATCACACAAAAACGGCTGAACGGATTTGGATGAAATTTGGCATGCATATAGCCTTTGACATGGAAAAGAACATAGGCTACCTTTTATCCCGATTTCTTAAGTACCTAATGCCACGCGGGCGAAGCCGCGGGCAAAAGCTAGTTATAGATAAATTACACTCAGACACAGAACAAATGATTATGCTATCACACAAACATTTGTTCTGGGTGGGAATCGAACCCACGACCTCCGGCATAGCAGTCAGGGTCACTAACCACTAGACCAACAGGCCATTCCGTTAATTAAGCGTGAAGAACTAACAAACATACACAGAAACTTCCGCCTTTTTAATATTTGTGTGACAAACTCAGAGATAAAGAGAGACGATTCAAATTAGGATTTAATTAATGGATTCAAGAATGTCTTCCGTCTCACTCAGTAGGTACTCAGCTCAGTCACTCATTATTCAGTCCACTAGTAATTTCAGTCTTGATAAATTATGTCATCAGCTGACTAAATGACGTCACAAATTTCACGATGAAATAAAAAAGTTCCATAAGTGCTTATACATAATTTAAGTTCGTGTTTCCATTATGTCGGTCATCCATCAAAAGTGGAAATTGGGAATTAAAGTTAATTATGTGTGTCAACATCTGGGCAGTTTTAAAATTAACGAGTCAATTTTCACGCAATTAATTCTGGATGTTAAAATATTTAAGCAAAATAGAGCCCACCAAAGGGGCTGTAAATTTACATAAAGGTGGGTTAAGCTCTCATCTCTACATTTTAACAGATATGTCCTAGGGCAGGGATGGTAAACCTTTATTGGGGAACGTGCCAGATATATAATATGTGGTCATGGGTGCTGCCAAAGAATCTTGATTTTGTAATATCTTCTTCTTCCTGCCCTTATCTCATATTACTTGAGGTCGCGAGAGATAGTGTCAGACACTTACTGACTAAAAAACCCACCCCGTTCCTTCGTGCCTTTTATACCGGGGCTGAGCTACCTTTCGGAGCTAGCCCTTGCCTAAGTAGGCTTCGACCCGGCTGGGTCCCTGCTGTTGCTGACAACTCCTTGAGGCGCGTTGGAACAGTGCTCGCCGTCGACGACTTGGACTCAGTCCGGACAATTACCGGACGGTCGGACAGCGAGCTACCCATTGCTCGCCGTCCGCAAGCCTGCACCTACGGTGGCCGGAAATCGGGATCGGAATCCCGGCGGCAGCTGGGGCGCTGTGAGCGCCGTTGCCTGATGCGGTTCGCAGAAGCCTACCACTCCTCCTCGCTCCGGACCATGGCCTGTACGAAGGCCTGGCGCGAGAGATCGCCGCCGCCGATCGCCCCCACGAGGGCACATCGATGCTCTGCCCAAGCGGGGCACACCTCGACTGTGTGCTCCACCGTGTCCTACGGGCGTTCTGCACAGTGGCGACACCCGGGCATCACTTCCGCTCGAATTCGGTGCAGGAAGTCCAGTCACCCGACACACTATCACCTTTTCTTTTATATCACTCCTCACACAATTTATCCATCTTTTCTTTGGTCTGCCTCTCCCTCTCCATCCATCTACATATACAACATTATTTTTATTTTAAGCGAAACCTGAATACTTATAGTTTGTTCAGAATCACTGAATCGATTTCAATCATTTTTACACCATGTTTTTTTTTTTAATATTTACAACTAGCTTTTCCCGCGACTTCATCCGCGTAGGTACATAAAATATATATGTCACTCAGGAATAAAGCAGTTTTCTATCGGTGAAAAAATTTTAACAATCCGACCAGTACTTTGGGAGATTACCTCCTAGAAACAAAAAAACAAACGTTACCTCTTTATTATATTAGTGACTCGTGACAACGCACATAGCGCCCCGATACTATTAGTTACTGCTAGTAATTCCATGCTCTACGTATTCAGTCCATTTAAAGCTGACGAAACAAATTGCAAGGCTGCAGCTATTTAAATGCAAGAGATTGTTATCGGCTTTAAGTGATTATCATCGCTTGCAGTGCTTACTTCACTTTGGCTTCTGGATATCTGTTAATGAGAACAGATTTTTTTTAAACCTAGTATTTAATATTTTATTTTGATTTTACTTTACTTTATTGGAACATAAATAAGTTACACATTACAATTAGTAGTCCAGAATCAACATTAAAACTGGGTGAACCATACGTTCCACGAACCTACGCAAATGTCCGCGAAATAATGGTGTCGAACTATTATATTATTACTCGTAAAAGCGTGCGTAAGAAATTAGAAAGTAGGCACTCATAAATAGTATAATAATATTTGATGACTAAAGTAATTATTTTAAGGATTCAATAGCCATTTTTTTAAGAAGAGAAGATATTTTTATATAATAAGATTAACGAAAAGTACTCGTCAAGCGTCTCTCAAATGTATTCTTTCCACGAATTAGGAAAAACTATTCGTTATATTTTTTTCTTTGAAGTTAAATTAGACTTAATAATTGAAAGTTCATTATCTTTGCAAAGAATGTAAAAATATTTAGATTAGCTCAGCTTAATAATTTTTCGAAAAGCATACCTAAAGAATGTATCGAAAGCAGAAACGTTGCGGAGGTTCAATTCCGATTTTCAATCGAAAATTATATCGGAGGTACAAACTTATACTTGTCACACGGGGTACCTTCTTCCCCATACCTTCTGTCTATTACCTACTGTTTTATTTGGCATGTTGTGTGTCTACGCTTTAATTATACTTAATTAATCAAGTTTCAAGCTATTGCATAGCTTCTATCGCGGGCCTTGAGCGTGGAGACCGAATCCAGAAATTCCGTAACGAAAATAACCTAACACCCCCCACTCATTTGTTTTTTGAGCGTGGTGACTGATAAGAAAACAAATGAGTGAACAATCAATCAAAATTCAATTCAATGTGTGAAAGTGTAACTTCAATTAATATCAAAGAAAAAAAATAAAGGAAAAAAAATACTGCATAAATAAAATAAATAAACAATTATAATTGCATATGTTGATAAAAATGCTATGCAATAGCTTTACCGCGGCAGTCCCCGAGTGCCACACGTCTTTTTATTTTATTCGTTTTAGTAGTGTTTCAGTTGACGTTTCTGCCACTGTCTCCGATTCCAGTTCAGATTTCGATAAACCAAATTCAAAAAATCCGCATCTGAATTCGGTCTCCGATATGACCACAACCATTACATACCAAATTGAAAGGCCTACAAGAAGCTTATAAAAGAAATATTGAAACAAAAATGAAGCTTAAAAAAGAAATACTGTCAGTAACAGTTTCTGCTCTATGAAGTTTTATAATGTTCAGATCTTCAAATAAATCTAACATTATTTTCTTTCATTTTAAGAAAAAAAAAAATACTTAGGAATACTTAACGAACCTGAAGGCTACATAGACATTGAATTTTCTCAGGTAAGTACTCTTTTCAATTCTCATACAAAAGCAATCGTCAAAATTCTTTTACAGGTCAAATGACGAGAATATAATTTACGTTGTTGTTAAAAATGTGCTTACAAGGAGATCTTTAGGTACGCAAGGGCAGATAAAAATAAAAGGGCGAGCAAAAAGGTTACACAGTCTTAGTACGGAAATTACGTAATTTAAAAATTCCAAGACCTTTAGCGCGAAAATCTATTTTTATTTTTAGATAGACACCAAAATTGAACAAAAAGCGATACTTTGGTAAACATTTTTTCAACCTGAATTTTGGAGCGAGAGGTATCTTAATAAAAATGTAAATCTAGTCGAGACGAGCGTGTTTAGACGTCTGCCTTCTTTCATCCCCGAATAATGAGTCACCCTCCCTTCGAACCCCTGCCTTTTTTATTTCCTGGATATTTGCAAAGTGATTTCATTTCTTGTTAAAAGTTAAAGTCGTATTTTTTGGAGTAAGGGTGGATTGCGCTGACTTATTCTTGTTAGTTTCCTGTCAATTCGATTATAAATAGGGACGTTGCAATGTCGACAGGACTTGTTTTTGTATTTTTTTTTGTTTATGCTAAGCATGTGTGTGTGTATGTGATGGATCTATATGGTCTGAAGTAAAGCTTTATTATTTTACTAGCTTTTGCCCGCGGGTTCGCCCGCGTGTATAAAATATAGCCTATGTCACTCAAGAATAAAGCAGCTTTCTATCGGTGAAATTTTTTTAGCAATTAGACCAGTACTTTCAGAGATCCTACAAACAAAAAAATAAACTTTACCTCTTTATTATATTAGTGTAGAAGTGTAGATATACATAGATTTCAGACTATAGAACACATATTATTATTTTTTTGCAGTTACTTATGACCTTGTCATGTTTCGGAAAAAGAAGACTTATTACGAATTGATCCATTTTTTTTTAAATCAAGGCTTTCCCTTGACCGCTTGACCTTGAACCGTTCGCTATATAATTAAATTCTAATAGGCAAGTTATAAAAGTAAAATTCTAGTTTTTCACCTAGATTTAAATTGCAATTACAAACGTCTAAGACCTTCCTTTAAATTCCTTTTAATTCTATTCGTGTGAATACTTTTATTGTAGCAAAGCTTTTAACAGTATTAAATTAGAGAAAAAAAACCCCTCCTGTATACAATACCGGTACCATTCCCTCTTCAGCACTTTATCTCGGCATTTGTCAAGTGTTTCCCCAAATCCCTTTTTTAAGCTTTCACTCTGTTGATCTTTTTTGGCGGACGAATTTAATTATGCAAAGTAATTGTAGGTTCGGTACTAGGGCAGGCCTTCGTGACTAACTTATGGTGTTGACCTAGTTCTTGCTAATTTTATGTTCAATTTTAACTCTTTGAATGTCGTAATTAGAGACACAATAGAAAGACAATTACCTTATGTCGGACTGTGTAACTTAAGACATTCGAAAGGTTAATCCAACATGGTGTTAGACTTTGCTGTCCGGAATTTTGTTTTGAGACTAGGTAATGTATTAACAAACTGGCTTTTGCCAGCGGCTTTGTCCGCGTACTAAAAATATAGCCTATATCACTCAGGAATAAAGCAGCTTTCTATTGGTGAAATAAATTTAGCAATCAAACCAGTACTTCCAGAGATTACCTCCTACAAACAAAATAACTAAATAATGCCCTTTCTTTGATATGTTACACAAGTCATTAAGCTCCTTAGTAGTCCTGAGTTGAGCTACACGAATACTGATATACCTACACGAATGCCTGCTTGGACTGACTGAAGTAGACCCGCCACTCAAATCTATGTGGTTCTTTTCTCAAAAGACCATCTGGTCTTTTAAGAATTTCGCGAACCATGTTCTCGCATGATTTGATCATTACATTTTTACTATATGGACTTTAAAGGAGAGTTTGACATCTGAGTATATTTCGATATTTCTTTTCAGGGTAGTAGGTTAGGAAACACCAGCCTAGTCACACGAAAAGTCCGTGCTATTCATTTGTACTTTAAGTGGAAATGAAAATTTTCGAAACCATCTACATACATATATGGATTGCAATCAAGTATTGAGTACTGGATTTAACAGAGTGGTACTAGCGGTTATATGCTTTTGTAATTAAGTAGGCTTAGTAATAAATAAATTATGTGTACATAGTTATTTTGGCTGTACAGTCGCATAAGGTTTCCCTAAGACAGTATAAGTTTGATAAATAAATAAATAAAATAGTTTACTTGAATTTTGTTTTTTTTTTGTTAATCGATATTAACTAGTGCTTGACTGCGATCCCACCTGATGGTAAGCAGTGATGCAATCTCAGATGGTGAGGCGCACTAGTATATGAGTGATAAACGTGAATAAGTGTTTTTAATCCTATTTTTTTTTTAAATTGAGATAAACTAGTGCTTGACTGCGATCCCACCTGATGGTAAGTAGCGATGCAATCTTTGATGTTTATTAAAAATTTGCCAAAAATACATATCATGTAATATATATCAATACCTAAATCATAAATTGTGTGCAAATAAAGACGTTTTCTGAATAAACATTTTGTTCTACAGGTAACATCATACTCTCTTCTCAATTTATCTAATCTTCGCGTAAAAATACGCAAAGATCAAAGAAAAAAAAACGATTTCAAGGCATTCAATTTCGGAGAATACTCGGTAAAGGAGTGAGGCGGAAAGCGACAACAATAACAGAGTTTAATATGTATTTAGTCGCCGATACGCGAGTAAACATGTAATTACATTCGAGTATATCTTCTGAAGCAAATATGTTTCAACTTCAATCAAACAGTAGAAAACACTAACGATTAAGATTAAAATAAAAACTGGCCAAATGCGAGTCGGACTTGCGAACGAAGGGCTCCGTACCCTCCCGTACAAATAAATGGCAAAAAATCACTAACCCCACCATATAAAAGTGCAGTACAAGGCACTACGTGCCATATCCGAGCGAGATAGATAGTAATCGCTTTGATGCCGATAACGTTCCTGATAGCAATCCCCATTAATTGGACACTGATGCTGAAACCAAGCCCGTTTCGTTTGCTCTGCGTTTAAAAAGATTACGGTAATTGCCGCCATGTTTGTTCCAAAATTAAAGGGAATGGTGGAGCAGTTCATTTTGATTATTGGGTTATGAATCTGATAAAAAGGAAAGATCATTAAAAAAATTCGGAGCGTAATCAGGTTTATAGTGTTCCCACTGCTGGGATGCAGCCCTTCTCTCTAGGATAGGAAATGGGTAAAAAAAAACCCACCACGCGGGCCCAGTGCGGATTGGTGGATGATACATGTTCTCGAATTTTTGATTCTAGGACATGCCGGTTCTCTTGCTGCATTTTAGCTTCACTTTTCTTGGACTGACCGACATTTGACTATTCAAAAGTGCCTGCAAATGGTCTATTTGAAATAAATGATTTTGACTTTGACATTGACTTGCGATAAAACGAAACTGACACGAGAAAATCTAAAGCAAGTCAACATTATCATTTCAGCCGAAAGACGTCAATTGTTAGACAGGCCTCCCCTAAGTGTCACTACTTTCATTGGAACGTCCCAGTGCGTCTCTTATCCATCGGATTCCCGCAGCCCTCACCAGATCATCAGTTCAGCTTGTGGCATGCTTTTCAACGCTATTTCTTCCAGTACGCAGTCACCCCTTCATAACGGGCTTGCGGACGGCAAGCTATGGGCAGCTCGCTGTCCGACCGCCCGGTAACTATCCGGACCGAGCCCAAGTCGTCGACGGCGCGCACTGTTCCCGTGCGCCTCAAGGAGTTGTCAGCAACAGCAGGGGCCCAGCTGGGTCGAAGCCTACCGGGGCCAGGGTTAGTTTCGAAAGATAGCTCGAGCCCCGGTATGAAGGCTTGAAGGAACGGGGTGGGTTTTCAGTCAGTAAGAGTCTGACACTATCTCCCGCTCTGCCCATGAGTAGGGGTTGTCATTGATGTTTTTCCCACCATAAAAAACCCTTTTTAGAACCTTTCGGCTCCAACGGCTACCTGTTCTGCGAGCAATTGCCCTGTCCACAGTAAAGTAATTCAAAATCATATAATTCAAAACAAATAAAAATAAATTCATCTCAAAGACTGAAGTTCTGTATAATAAAATTCCAAGTTATGCCATTAAGATATTGAACGAAGCATAAAATGTGAGTCAAAGTAAACGCTTAAAAAGTTGTCTTCGTTCAAAATAACATGGACGCTTTTGAAAAGATTCCGTCTATGTTAATGGGTATTTAATTTTATGTCTCGACCATTTAAAGGCTTGTCGTATAACGTAGATAAAAAGGTATATTTCTTTAAAACAGTTTCTGCTCAGTTTTTTATGAAGAAGATGTGAAAATTACGTTTGCAGGTTTTTTTTTTCCGGTGGCAAAATCATCTAATGACATCCCCCTCTCTCTCTTGGGCGAAGCGGGAGATTGTGCCAGACTTTTACTAACTAAAAACCCACTCCTTCGTACCGGGGCTCGACCTATCTTTCGAAATGGCCCCAGTAGGCTTCGACCCAGTTGGGCCCCTGCGGTTGCTGAGAACTCCTTGAAGCGCGCGGTAAAAGTGCGCGCCGTCGACGACTTGGGCTCGGTCCGGACAGTTACCGGACGGTCAGACAGCGAGCTACCCATTGTTCGCCGTCCGCAAGCCCGCGCCTACGGTCGGTCGGAAATAGGGATCGGAATCCCGGTGACGGCTAAGGCGCTGTGAGTGCCGTTGTCTGATGCGTTGTCTGCCTCCTCCTTTGCTAGCATTACTGCTTCGCAGAAGGAGGTGACCGCCTGCCACTCTTCGTCGCTCCGGACCATGGCCTGTACCAAGGCCCGGCGCGAAAGATCGCCGCCGCCGATCGCCTATACGAGGGCACGGCGATGCTCTGCCCAAGCGGGGCACACCTCTACTGTGCTCCACCGTGTTTGCAGGTTTAAGAAGCTTCGCCAGGATTGCAGGGTAGTTTGACAGCAGTAACTGAGACCTTTGCAAAGGGCTGAAGAAAAGAAGGAAGGAAGTCTGGTATTCTTTCTCGCTCCAGGTAGAGCGGGAGCAGTAATTTGAAGATTTTTCACGTAAAGAAGTAAAAAAAAAACTCAATAAAATTAATCTCAATGTAGAACTTTCTTTTTGAATCAACTTCAAAAAATGATGTGGGACTCAATTCCGTGATATTTTTTGTAGTATTATTTTATAATTATGCATTAATATTTAGCTAAAATAACTAGGTACACAAGTTTACTAAACCATTTCAAAGGCGAAACTTCAAAGATTAAACCGGCATAAAGGCCACAACACAGTTCTCTAATTAAAAACAAACCGACCTAACACCTCCTATAATGAAACTGTTTCGTATATAAATTCAAATTAATTTGTCACTGTCTCCAGCATACTTTCTCCTACCTCTCCAGATGTAAAATTGCCAATTTTCAAGGGTTGCTACCGGACGGAGCGACACCCCTACCCATTAATTTGTTCCAAACAATCAGGTGCATTTGATGGTGAGGCGACAGCCCTACCTTATGGTAAGTGAAAAAGTGTGTAGGTATATTGGAGGTACATAAGTAGATAAAATATATGTATGTTCCTGTTCTTATGTATATACAGCTATAGAATGACGAGGGATGAGGAAAGGTTTTGAGTTCGAAACTTAAGTACCTACGTGAATTCGAATTTTCAGTCTATTTTCACTTGTTCGACTCATCCAGTGTAATGAGAGGTTTTTAACTGATTTTCAAAGTCAAAGCATTTATTTCAAATAGACTATTTGCAGTCACTTTTGAATAGTCAAATGTCGGTCAGTCCAAGAAAAGTGAAGCTAAATTGCACGTTCCAAAGCGTAGAACCATCTCGTGTAGTAGCTCTATGAAGAAGAACGTGCAAGAATCTCCATGGACTTGTTGCTTCTATTATGTGAGATTGTTGATTTTCACAATGATAGAAAATATGGTGAAATTCTGATATTGTAGTCATGATGGTTAATCTCTCTCTGAGTCTATCTCTTAGAGACATATGTCGGATTGTCTTGTATCGGTATCATGATCTCTGTATGGTCTCTGGTGGTAGGTCCCGACCTATTCAGGCAGGCTTATCTTATCTTTTTAGAGATATGCGGAAACTCCTTTGGAGGGAGGTTCTTCTGACCAGACAGGTATTGTGTCTGATCTAGGCACCTGCTCAATAGTTGAATTCCTTAAATATTTTTTAATTACACGGAGAATACCGATGCAGATTTTTTTCTTAATAGGTCCCATAAATGGCGACCTAGATCTCGCTACAATCTTTAATAAAAAAATAAACAGCGATTTCAGAATTTGACAGTTTGACACAGCCTTTAAATAATAATAAAAAAATATCCATGTGTTTTGTGATTTTATAACGGCCAATAACAAAAACATAAACAATTACAACCGAATAACTGTAATAAAATACAACCGCATGATCTTACCACAATTTCGATTCAAAATGAAAATGAAATTCTTTCGTCGCTCACTCCTGTCATACCGATTCTACGTAGATTACAATTAATTACTCCGCACGAGCTTCCTAACGCGTCAGCCCGATATAATTACCTTAATAACCCTTCAGCGGCTCAACCAAAAATGAACAGCAAAATAAATCAGTTATTTAATAAACACAGCCCTACGCAAGAATGGCTTAAGTTGGCTTAGCGCATATCAAATAACTTTTATTGGAAAATTTCCGCAGTTTCTCGTTATAAGTTTCTTTACAAATTCTCGCTAAATAGCGTTTTCGGATTCTTGTTTTTCAGATTCAATTAAGCATTTTTAGGTTTTACAAAGTTTGGTCAGGGTTTTCAGGATTTGAGCTGCTAAAAATGAACAATGAGCATAATTATTTATTCTGGAGAAGTGAGACTGGAGTGGCGATCGAGTACCGAAAGACGCAGCGTTGGAAGGCCTCCTACAAGGTGAACCGATGACTTGGTGAAGGTTGCGAGAATCCGATGGATGCGGGACGCACAGGATCGTTCATTGTGGTGACACTTGGAGGAGGCCTATGTCTAACAGTGGACGTCTATCGGCTGAAATGATGATGATGATAATTATTATGTTCCATTGAGCTTGGAAAATGGTCTGCGATATCATTTGAAAGAGTCTTTGCGACTCTAGAACGCGAAGTGCATCTGAAGGAACACAGGTGGGTTTTAGTCAGTAGAAGTCTGACCAGCCCTCTCGCCAACCAAAGCGGTAGAAATTATTTTATGAATTCAAAACAAAATTTAATTGGAAAATCAAAATTAGTTGGCTGAAATAGTTTTCCTAAATCCTTTCCCACAGGAAAGTTTTTTTCTGTGTAACATTTCGATTAAACCATATTAAAAGTACTCGTAACAGCCATTCTGTCTGGGCTTCTAACCCATTTCGTCGTCTGACGTCAAATCCACTAACACACTTCAGCCATATCTAGCTCGAAGGATAACTACCGTAACAAAAAATAAACACGCAATCTAGCCCGACCTTCTATTTCTATAAACTGGCAACATTACCGAGCAATCGGGGCTAAAAGCCGACTCGGTAGCGAACTAACGTAGCGTCTAAACAGTTAAACAACAAAATATCAACCTGTCATGAACATTCTCAGGTTGGTCCAAAATCGATATACATCGATATATTGGTATATAATCGATATAAATTAATGGTCTGTCAGCGGCAGCCGGGTTAGGGGTTTCACATTCAGTTGAATACGATATTTCAGGCTTTGTGTTGTAACATACCTAGCAATGTTAACCCTGTTTTGCGGGTGATGGGCTATGTTATTATTTTTGAGTGGATGGCTTAATCTTTTTCCGTCTTAGTATAAAAAAAATGCCTTAGTACTAGCTTTTAGTACCTACATGAGTTGTGGCATGTCCAATGTGTGGTTTTGTTTGTGTCAATCATTAACATTATATTAAATTTCAATATAATACTCGTACAAAATCCATGTATTTGAAATCTCAAAGTCAAATAACAATATTTTTATGGAATAACACACAAAATCAAAGCTAACCTTAAATAATAATATAAAACATGTTATTAGTATCGCAGTTGGTACTATGGTTAAACTATGGGTTTCGGCGATCTAACTTTACTACCATAGATAGTTCAGAAACTAGTGATAAACTTAATTTTTTATACCCAAATATAAAATCTACCTTTGGTATCAAACCTAGTAATAATCCTGGGCCCCAGGTCTGCTATTTTTATAAATTCGTCATTCCAACACGATCCCATTGTCATTTTGCTAAAAGTTTGTAATCTGCTAATTCATAATGATCGATCATTGATCGGCCAATGGTCTTGTAATAGAATTGTGGTAGAATGATAATTTCGAGCATAATAAAACCAATAACTGCACAATAACGTTCTATTGGTAGAACACTGATCAAATAAACTGTCAAAGTTTTAGCAGATTACTGCAAACGTCAAATATTCATTTGTCAATATGTACGAGATTACCATTCTATGTCACTTCTTTCAATGGAGTGTCAGTGGTTGACCATTGGAAAGTCATAATGACGCCATTATATTAGTAGATTACCATACTTGTCAAAATCGACAATTATGACATCAATAATAGACCATTCTGACACTATTGTAATAGCAGACTTGAGGCCCTGGAACTACACGACATTTAGACCGCGTTTTGGAATAAGGCGGTCTATGCTTATTAAAAAAATAGTTGACTAGGATATTACCGCAAGATTACACGGGAGTTTAATTACTTATAGCAAGGCCATTAAACTTATTCACCTGTAGAAAATTCTGTTTACATTCATTATAAAATAGACTAAAAACTCAAAAGGAAATTAGTCTTACTGCGTTTGCCCATTTACTTATCATTAGCCTATGAAAGCTAAACTTATTTTACTTGTTGAACGTATAGTAGGGGGTAGAAAAGTTAATATGCAAAATTGCATTTGAGTCTTTCTAACAATTACAGTATCTATTCACTGAAAATATCATATTCTACAACATGGAAAATCTTTCACGTTTTTAAAAGTGTATTTAAGGCGATATTGGAAATGTTGTGGAAGATAATATTCTAAGTACCGAAGTTTGCTAGTAAACGTTTAGTAATTTTGCGTCTCACACGGTAATTGGTGAGCAGTGGTGACCGAGTGGTAACGGCCCCGACGTACGAGTCTTAGATCGTGGGTTCAACCCAGCCAGGCGCATTATTTTGTGTAATTTAATTCATCACCACTGCTCTCAAAACGGTGAAGAAAAACATCGTGAGGAAACAGGTATGTCCTAGAACCAAAAATTCGAAGACATGTGACATTCACCAACCCGCACTGGGCCCGCGTGTTGGATTACAGCCAAACCCTCTCCTAGAGAGGAGGCCTGCGTCCCAGCAGTGGGAACATTATAAGGCTGATTATGCTATGCATGCATGCTACGTATAGTATATTGATGATTGATTTTCACTTTGCACTCGTCGGTACAGTCATGCACGGATACGTACACTAACTATACATTTATCCACGTATGCGTTCAGCACAGTGTACTACCTACTCTGTGTACATGTGTTCGCAAGCGCGGTTCTCACGCACAGTGTTAACAAAGTGGAAATTTTTAATTAACCCCTAGATTATAAGGGTAATGACATCCTGTTTTAGTTTTCAGTTTATCCGTACTGAAAGTGACGTTTATGAAGAGTTATAAGTAATGAGATTGATTCAATAAATTAACTATCATTGCACAGATTTTTTCGTGTGTTTGTGTTATTTTAAGATGGCTAATATCATTAAAACTGATGTGGTTTTTTATCTATATCTATACATCTATATATATATAAATAAAATTGGAGTATCTGTTTGTAATATTGAAATAACCGCTTTTTACTACATGCATATGAATATATATACAGTACATACACCAAAACAACATTTTTTACAATTTTAGTCTGTTTGTTTTTATGTTCCGGCTAATCTTTGTAATGGCTGGACCGATTTTGATAGGACTTTTTCGGCAGATAGCTGATGTAATAAGGAGTAACTTAGGGTACTTTTATTTTAGAAAAAAATAAATTCTAACTCCTGTAGTCCCCGCGAACGAAGTTGCGGGCATATATTAATTATAAATTTATTTAAACTTCATGTACACTAGTGGCGCATTGGCGGACTGTTTTCTGAACAAAAAAGAGAGATAGGTTGGTTTGTTCAGAATCAGCTACGGGTTTCGCATATACTAAAACTAATGTTGTATAGGCAAGAAAAATAGGGGATGACTAAATCTAATACAGCAAAAGAAAACATATTTACAGTGACCAGTCCAATATTTTTTTTGATTTTAATGTTCTCTATCTGCCAGTTTGGTTATTTTATCAAAGCGCTAAAGTACAAAAAATATAGGTACAGAAGTCAATCTACATACAAAGCGCGCTCGAGCAACGCACACATAAAAACGAATTAGGCGCAAAATGCCACATTAGCAAAATGCCACATTCGCAAAATGACTTTTCTCAAAATGTCACATTAGCAAAATACCACATTATCAAAATGACACATTCTAAAAAAATCATAATTATCGCATAATGTGCGATTTACGTAAATTAAAATTTAAAAAATGTTAAAATTACTTATTTACTTCTTGCAGTGGGCTTTTTTTACATAAAAACATACTAACGTCCAAATAAAAAAAATACTGAGTTCGAAATGACATTTTGGCATTATGCGAAAGTGGCATTTTGCGAAAAGTCATTTTACGAATGTGGCATTTTGCGAAGATGGCATTTTGCTAATGTGGCGTTTTGCGATATGGCATTTTGAGAATATGACATTTTGAGAATATGACATTTTGCGAATGTGGCATTTTGCGTCAATATGTCATTTTGCGAATGTGGCATTGTGCGCCTAATCCATTAAAGCCGCTCACGGACACGATACCTCGGAGCGCCTCGGCTCGTTCAAACGCTCACTAGTGTGCGTCCACTGAGTGTTGGTATAAAAAGTGAAGTACATATATATGAGATTGTCTTCTGTGCCTATCTATTTTGTGGCTAAAGGCCATGGTCATACAACTAAGGTCAGAGCACGCATTGAGGTTGAAACTAAAGCTATTTCCCGCCAATTTGTAGTTGCGGCCACGCTGCAAATTACTTCGTTACATTGTTGCAGCTGCATCACTGAAGCGATGCGCGAAAACGCAACCAAATAATAATATATCTAATATCAAAACAGTGATATAAATAAGAGTTTTTTTGCTATTACGCAATTTCAAAAGCCCGTAAGAAAAAGTTGTTTATATTTAAGTATGTACTGCTACCCTCTAAGATTCATCATCTTCTTGCCCTTGTCCCATTTATTCTTTCATTCTATCCTGTCACCCGTCATGCTATCACTAACTTCCTTTTCTTTGCACAGTCCATCCATCTTGTTTTTGGCCTTCCTCTCTGATAAGTACGAGGGCAGTACACGAGTGAAACAACGACTTGCTAATAACGCACTGGCGTTTATTTGAGACCATACGTAGGTAAAGGTGCGTAGGCACACGCACACATACTCAACACTCTCCGTTCTAGGACCAGGAGTATCCCATACATACTTTTCTCTATGGCCCTAGCAGGCATCAGCTTTGTAGAGCTCCTACGGTTTGGTGACATCTCTTCGAAGCGGCTGTGGAAACAAACACTACGGGCTCGGACTTTATAGGACGAGTCAACGGTGAACTACCCATTGCTCGTTGTCCGCAAGCCCGCGCCTGTGGTGGCTGGAGATCGCCCTGAGCTCTGGCTAGAAACACTATTTTAAAGAGGTACAACTGTTGAGAGATCTATGGTTCCTGGAGATCTGGTGTTTCTGGGATATTTCAGTAGCTGTTCCGTGTTCCGACAAAATGTTTTTTTTTTATGTTTAGGCTCGCGTTTGACCACCATCTCACCTGATGAACAGCGATGATGTGGCCGACGATGGAACACGCTTGCCTAAAAAAAATCTATTCACTCTTGACTTAAAACACAGACTCCGGTATTACAGTACACCTCTAGGGTAATTGGGTGATGTTTCGTCTTTGTTATGTTACTTGTTAGATCTTTAATTAGGTATGCGGAGGTGGGTCTATTTCGAAACATGAACAAAATAATAAGCTATTATACATAAAAGAATATTACGAAAATCTCGTATTAATATCTATCTGAATAAGACAAATCATTATGAAATCGAACATGCTTGAACAAAATATAACAGACTCCTGTCAGCATTTTTTTTTAAACAATATTGCCTTCCCCCGCTTTAGGGTGGAGCAGGCGGGCGTCTCAGATTTTTACTAAGAAAAACCCACCTATGTCCTTTAGTTGTGCTTTGCGTTCTAAGGTACGATTCAGACTAACCGGCTCGCGTCGCGCCGCATTGGAACGGTGCCGTGCCGCGGCAGCCAACAGCGCGCAGCGTCCGCTGGAATCTGTACGCACTCCAAGCGCCCAAAAGTGCTGCAACTTGTCACTGTATTTACGGGAATTAACGTCCTATAAACAATCATATGTCTGAACTAAAGAAATTAGTTTTTCTTCCATATCCATTTTTGAAACTGTCGCTTGAAGAACACAACTTGAATAATTCGCTGCACCGTAATCTCCGTTCGTATTACACGACGCATTGCCGACCGGCTCCGAACGGACCAAACGGCAGCCGATTGGATGCCGACGGCGCCGTTCGGAGCCGGTCGGCCGTCGCGACGCATCGCGGGATGCCGACGGAGGTAACTATGCGAAAGTTGCATGCAAATATGAACTGTAATTACTGTTGATACATTTCAATTTTCTTTACCGCATTGTAAAATGCCGCCCGGCCCGGCCCGATGCAAGCCGGTTGGTCTGAATCGTACCTAAGACCACAGTATCCTTTTCAGAAAGTCCCTAGGCCCAAGCTGCGTAGGCTCACCCAGAGTACCGGGCCTGCTGGGCACCTGCTTTTCCTTTTGTTGACATCTCTTTGCGAACTTGAGGTCCGCATAGAAAACTAGGTATGTGCAGTCGATGACTTTTTTTTTGGTGGGTAAAAATCATCCAAATGACATCCCCTGCCCTTGTGCGGAGCGTGAAATAGTGTCAGACTCTTACTGACTAAAAACCCACCCGTTCCTTCGTTGCCTTTCATACCGGGGCCGAGCTTTCCCTTCGGAACTAGACCCTGGCCCAGTAGGCTTCGACCCTACTGGGTCTCTACAGTTGCTCAACTCCTTGAAGCGCGCGGGAACAGTGCGCGCCGTCGACGACTTGGGCTCGGTCCGGACAGTTACCGGATGGTCGGACAGTGAGCTACCGATTGCTCGCCGCCCGCAAGCCCTCGTCTGCAGTGGCCGGAAATCGGAATCGGAATCCCGACGGCGGCTGGGGCGCTGTGAGCGCCTTTGCCTGATGTGCTGTCGATGACTCAGGTTACTCATTACTCATTGTCCGCAAGCTTCCACTTACGGTGGCCGAGGATTATTCTTCGACTCGCGACGACCGAATTGATGAAAGCTTATCAAGTAACTATGTACAGCTTAATAAGACTTAAGAATGTCTTGACATTCGTCTGTTTTACATAAATTCTGAAAAACGTTCTTTACGAACTCGGTAAGAGGCGAAAAAGTAAACTTGGAACACTTCTCTAATTACACTAATTACCTAATCAGTTTTTATGTCCGTCGGCATAAAAAAATAAGTATAATTTATTCTACTATAATTTATTATAATTAATTAGCTTCAGCCATCAGCTTTGCCCATGAAAATTGGATAATTATCACGGGCGAAGCCGCTAGCTTTTATCCCAGGCGTGCTATCCTCTATGAAAACGGCCTTGAGCGCAGCGCTGGCCGCAGCGACGAAATCCAATTATGTACATTGGATTAGCAATCCAATGCGCTTATACATTGGATTGTTAATTCAATGCACTGTGCTTTTGACTCGTCGCTGCAGCTAGCGGTGCGCTCAAGGCTATTTTCTTAGAGATTAGCACTGCAGGAGTATGTTCCTTTTGGACCAGAGGAACATACTCCTGGGAAACTATAATTAACTATATCATAGGCTAATATAGTTCGATGTGGCGACGCTTGGAGGAGGCCTATGTCCAACAGTGGACGTGTATCGGCTGAAATGATGATGATGATGATGATGATAGGCTAATAGTTCGTTTAGTTTCGATAATCCTTACTAATATTATAAAAGCGAAGGTGAGTTTGTTTGTTTGTTTGTTTATTACGTCTTCACGCCTAAATGGCAAAACCGATTTTGATGAATTTTGGTACAGAGATAGTTGGGAACCTGGAGACGGACATAGGCTAATTTTTTCATGCGGGTAAAGCCGTGGGTAAAAGCTAGTTAATAATACATTCAGAAAAGTTTCTAAGAGAAAGTTTATCGTATTTATAAATTATTCAAGAATCAAGCTCAAAGTTCAGAATTAGGAAAAGAAGTCTTTCGTCTGTAACAGCCCTTAGATTTGTTCGATTACGGTTGCCACTCAATTAGTTGTTTTCTTTTAGTTACTTTTGGAACTGGCTATATGAGATAATTCTTCAACATCTGCTTAGTTAAACCTCTAGTTAAAGATACGAAAGTTAATTAAAAGCAGAGAAAACAATACCTCTGGCTAGTCCAATATGTAGGATAATTTTAAGTGAATGCTTAGTGTTGAGTCTGAGATACTCAAGCAATCGAGAGTAGCAGGGCGATTCCCGGCCACCATAGGCGGGCAACGTCGAACGGCGCGTTATGTTCCCACTCTTGACTCACAGAAATGTCAGTAAAATGGACGGGGTCTAGTAGGGCGTAGGAACTAGATTTACTGTGGCAACTAAAAACCTCTTACACGAGAGGGATTTTATTATTACGTAATTGCGCGTTAGTAAAATAACAAAAAAAAACTTTTTCTGTTTTGTTTTTTCCATTTTCGGCCGAGAAAAAATCGTACACCCAGCGTTACACAAGGTCATTCAAGTGGTATAACCGTATGTACAATCGGCGTTCAAGAGAGGAACACAGGTGGATTGTAACCAGTAAAAGTATGACACTCCCTCTCGCTCCACGCAGAGTGGGAGAAGTTATTTGATAATTTCCCACCTCCAAAAAAGGTAAATATAATGAGTAAGTACGAAATAAGGTGGGTTGGGGGAAGATCGGCATTGGGGTAAGAACGTGTAAATCAATATACCACTTATTTAGCTTTATTTTTAATGCCAGCCACATTGCTGGGCAAGGTGGAACATAATGACGCGGCACGCAATATGACTAGCATTAAAAATAAAGCTAAATAAGTGGTATAATTTACATTTATACGTTCTTACCCCAATGCCGATCTTACCCCAACGCACTATATTAAATTCATCGCCCTAAAAAGCACTTTTATCACAACTTATAATCCTTTTATGATTAATATAATGGTAGACCAATTAATTATAATCAAACAAAATAACTTACTCTTTGGTTAGAAAACCATTTTCCCATTGTTATCGAAGAGAAAACTGTTTGAACTAATGGCTATGTTATTTATGACCCGTGTCGTTTCAAGTTCATGATTGATAAGGTCGGGGTCAAGGTCAAAAGACTTATGAGGAAAACTGTTTACGTACTGACAAGGTCAACACGTTTATATATGAATTGTTTCAATCCGTTTAGATGGCCTTTGTATCAGACAAAACAAATGCTTCAGTATCGACTGAAATTCAGTATTAGCTTTATTCATCGATTATGTACCTACTACACACTAGATTACGCGTGTCGAACACTCACTTCAATCGACTCAGATGTAATGTAGTCCGTACGCCTTGAACACTACTTTATTTCACGCTTTATTATTTTTTGTAACTTTCAAATATTTCCGTGACGTAATCTCGTTGACATACACATTTAAAATCATCTAAGCGCACGGCCGTGCGCAGGCCAAGTTCCAGCAACAGGCCGCGCGCATGCCGTGCACTATTTACACGAACCGTTTCGACCCACTTTTGACCCCCCTGTAGCTCAGTGCTTATTGCAAGTACACAGACAAAAGAAGTTGGAGTCAGATTCGGGATTTATTTATCGAGCCAACTAATTCACGCCATGTTTTGATATTTGCCTGGCAGTTGGTCATATAGTCAATTTTAATACTTTTTCACGGAGTTCTCTTTTATTTGTGGATTTCCAGAGTTTTAAAAAAGCTATAATTAAATTGTTGTTTTTTTTTATAACATTTAAATATCTTTATTTGAATCTAGTCAATTGTTGTAAATTACCAGGCACAAACCATTCAATCAAAGTTGATACAAGGTGTAACGGCCTCTCCATACAAACTGTCCAATCAATTTTATAATTTTCTATGGTGAGGCGGATTTTTTTTTTCGTTTCCTGAAAAAAATTTTTGTGGAAGGTTGTTCAGTTTCGTCTCCTGAGCAAGCCCTTAATGTTTGTGGAGGGCTGTCCCTTATACCTTGTATAATATTGACACAATAATTTACGTGTCTAATTAAACGTATCCAAAAACGCATTTTTTATTTTATAATTTAGAAACAATAAAAAAAAACGCTTATATAATTTTTACGACCATAATCAACTTCATAACCCATATAAAAACCACCCACATAGCATAAATAAATAACTTAACCAGAAAAAGCAAACTCCCCACGATTCATGTACCAGGCGCACATAATATACGAAGAGCGTTGTTTCAGCGAGAGTAAACTAATATCAAGGCACCGGTCAAACTATTAGCTGACATTAGCGACGGTAATGTTGGCTATTAGGGCGATCCATGGATGGGCCGAAAGTTAATTGACGTTAGCATAATGTTTTAATGGATGATATGTGAATTTTGTTGTGGGTTTTGGGCTGTTTCATAGAATATCTATTGTCCTATTTGTTATTAAATTTCTAAAGCAAGTAGCTCTATATGAATGTTGAACGTTGTTATTTATAAATACACGGGTTTTATTATTAAATGTGGGAACACATTAAATGCGTACAGGTAAGGAGTGTAATTCCCTAACGGAGTCTGTGTTTCCTGATAGCTATAACCTAGGGGTATTTAAGTCAAGAGTAAACAAATTGCTTCTAGGCAAACTTGTTCCATCATCGGCCACAGCATCGCTTACCATCAGGTGAGATAGTGGTCAAACGCGAGTCTATTCATAATATATTAAAAAATACTCTGAACTAGCCAGAACTAACTAGCTAGCATGGAACAAATATATAGAGAGAGTTAACATGTTTGTAAAAGTACCCATGGCACAGGAGTAATTCATATTGTGGGGTAATGCTTACCTACTCTTTAAAAAACAGGTTTTTTTAAACATTAATCAGTCCAAAGACTTAATCTGACTTTACATACAGCTTGTAGTGTTATTATATACCTATGTACCTACTTATGTAGCTACCATAATATATGTTACAATCACTTGCTTCATTTCTTATACGACGTTTTATAAGTGCCCATGTAGGCCTAGGCCTAGGCTAAACTTTTTGACTTTGACTGATATAATCATTGCCATTACAATATTTTGTTCTTTAGCTTTTTTACTGTCATCTATCTTCATTTAACTTGTGTAATTATAGTGATTTTCTTACCTTTCTCTTTTCTACCATTTCCCTCTTCACTCTAAATTCAAACTCTCCTAATTTTTTATTATACACAAAAACATACATAGTAAGTACACAGTGATACGGACAGTATATGTACAAAGACGAAATTAACTCAACAATGAGTTTCTATATTATTTTACAAGGGAAACAGTGTCTGAGTTTGATGTCCTCATATGTGTAGGTAATTTTCAAGAAAAAAGAAATATCAGAAGAATGTCCAAGAATACTTTTACACAAATACTTATATTTTACGAGTATTGCGTTGGTATGTACAGAAATACTGTAAACACAATTTACGGTATGAACGGACTCTAAAAATAAAAGGCTCTTTTATGAGAAATCCGCAACCTAGACTGAAGTGGACGTAAAACAAATGCTTTTAGGGTGCTTTTCATTACAGACAACACAAATGTTTTACCCCAGATTTTGGAAAGGAATGACCATAGATTAATAGTGCGAGCAGCAATGGTATTCTGGCGGTTGTTGCTGATAAATTTAACTGCCCTTTACTACAGCATCAAATTAGGGTGCTAACTGAATTTAGAAAGTGACTAATTATAATATGATATTTTTAATCTTTTAATTTTACTAACAGGGTTTTTATAATTCAATGCACCTAGTTGATAAGTTTGCTACTAACCATTGGATTAATGATGTCTGAATAAATAAAAAAAATATTAATGCAGGTATTAATTTTGATAACAGAAAAATGAGTGAATAGGTTAAATTTTTATACATCACTAGCTTTTGCCCACAACTTCGACCGCGTACATAAAATATAGCCTATGTGAAAGAATTTTTGTACTTTCAGAGATTACCTCCTACAAACAAAAAAAAAACAAACTTTACCTCTTTATAATATTAGTGTTTGATTGTGCAATTCTAATGCACACTCCCAGAAATGTAAACGATAGAAAACCGACAGTCTAGCAATTCGGCGTCGATGCTCATGACTTTGGAGTTTCGACGCGACAGGTAAGTATATTACTACCGATGATGCACTTGTTAACTTTTTATACTTCCCAGCCTTATTCCTTGAAGGTTCTATAATAACAATAACCAGTAATGTAAAATTATCTAACTCTATACATAGAAAACCGGTACATTTTTTACCAAACTAGTAGGTAGAGATATAAATGTCCTTTCTAACCACTGAGGAAGTTCAAAATGGAACGAAGGAAAGAAGATTAAAAAATAGGTCCACTAGTGACTGGCCGAAATAGCGGTAGAAAAAAAAAACATTTATAAAAGAAATGTGTCGAAATACGGCTCACTCGGTCCGGTTCACACCCCGCTTTGACGATTTTTTATGTAGCTAAGAGCTAGAATGGGTTTGCCACAAGTATTAAAGTGCCTCTTTTAGGAGCGTTTGTTACTGCGCATGATTTTTACATACCTACTTCGTTTTATCTACCCAATATTGAGTTTTTTATAATTATTTTACAGACAAAAGGCACAAAATTATCTTTTGATACAGTACAAAAGTCAATCTCATGTATGTACTTCACTTTTTATACCTACGCTAGGCGATCGTGCTAGGGTCAGCGCATTGCACCGAACTGTACGAGTGCGACGAGGCGATTGAGCCGAGATATCGTGTCCTTGAGCGATGTCTATGTGTGCGTTGCTCAAGCGCGCTTTGTATGTAGATTGTCTTCTGTACGTATCTACATATTTTGTGCAAAAGGTTAGGATAGCTACACCATCATTAACAATGTAACAATGGCCTGCAATCTTGAAATAGAATCAATATAAATACGGTCTAGGTCATTTGGACTGCTACCAAAACCGGTTCTTGTATGGCTTCTTTATTTAAACGGGAATTATAAATTACTTCTCCCGCTCTGGAGTGAAAGATAGTGTTAGACTTTTACTGACTAAAACCCACTTGTGTTCCTTTAGACGCCTTTCGCGTTCTAGGGCCGCGGTAGCTCTTTCGAACACTCCCGCAGCTAGCCTCTTCAGGAGTCAATTAATAAGTATATTTTTAATATCATAGCGTAGACGACAAACTAAATGTAGACCGTGTTTATGAAATAAAGGAAATGTAGAAATAATTTTATAAACATTTTGATTTGATTTAACTTTTTTCCTTTTCATTCAGCTGTAATTTTCTTTTAGACACGATAAACCTATCATGATACTTAATTACTAATGAGATAAATCTCATTACTAATTAACTATTTGTTCATAGCATTCATAAAAACGGTCGGTGGTATTTTAAAGCCTCTTAGTACGAGTAGCAAATTTTTCTCCAACAGAAAATACAACAAATCTTTTCATAAAACACTTTATTAAATCTCCAAAAAGGCGGAACACAACGTCACACACATACTGCGAACTACTGCCAAACAGCCAAATAAAACAGCACCCAGATTCCGTTATTACAAGGCACCATCGACAAAGGTCGCAGAGTGACGCCGACACCGACGCGCGACAATCAGACCTGGATTATCTTGGATATAGGAATTCCAATAATATTTCACTAGCCGCCCACTGCGGGGCGAAACGTGGTACAATGTAGAGGAGACAGCGAGACAATCAAACAAATATAATTAGAGTTATTGAGAACTACATTTCTGTCTTAATTTGCCTGTTGCGGCCTTCCCGTCCGATTTATAATTTGGGTAGCTTCAAGGCTGGAGTGAATAGGCTCTTAATAAACTAACGCGCCTTTAAGTTAGCCCATGTCCCACTGCTGTGCGAAGGTCTCCCTCTCCATTTTCCTCCGCTTTCTATTGGTGAAAAAAAAAAAAATAGCAACATAACCAGTATTTTCAGTGATTAGTGTAGATAATAATATTTATTGTCCGCGTGCAAGTCACCCCCTACCTTTTTATCGATGAATATAAATAACATTGTTAGAGTAGGGGCAGGATCTGAACATAGTTACAGGTAGCCAGTTCACTTAAGACTCCAAAAACCATCATCATCATCATTTCAGCGGACCGGTCTTGTGTGTCTCGCATGCATTGGATTCCCGCGACCCTGACCAGGTTATCGGTGCACCTTGTAGAAGGCCTTCCAACACTGCCTCGTCCGGTACGCAGTCGCCACTCCAGAATCCCCATCGATCATCTGTTTTGCGTGCAATATGCCGTGCCCATTGCCTTTTAAGTTTAGCGTTTCTTCGAGCTATGTCGGTAATCTTGGTAATCTTGCGGATATATTCATTTCTGATGTGATCACACATGGAAACTCCAAGCATAGCCCTTTCCATTGCTCTTTAGGTGACTTTAAGTCTTTTTATGAGAGCCATTGTAAGCGACCATGTTTCGGTTTCCAAAAACCATACGTATTTATTATAGGTGTGTGTAGGTGTGTGTACTGAGCAAGAGGAGCTATTTCCTACACCATTTTTTTTTAAACCTTAATAAATAGACATGCGCAAAACAGTGTTTCACGAAGTGATGTGATATGTCGCAACGTTTCGTGCCGAGTAATATTAAATTTTTACCATCACATCAAACATAACATGGCAGCGAGTGATGTGATGTTACAGGCTGACGACATACGACTTGATGCGATATGAAATTAAAGTAATAAGCTATAGAAAATAGCCTGCCGCACCGTACGTAAATGTAACAAAATCGATCTACCGTCATACTTAAAACCTATATCAAATCTATAATAGGATCGGGAGGTTCCTGCACAGGGTTCATGTGGAAGAATCGTCCGGATGTCACCACCGTGTGAATCGCCCGGAGGACACGGTGGAGCATACGGTAGAGGTGTGCCCGGTTTTGGCAGAGCACCGCCGTGTTCCCGTGGGGTCGATCGGCGGCAACGATCTCTTGCTTCGGGCCTTGAAACAAGCCATGGTTCGAAGCGAGGAGGAGTAGGAGGATAGAGCAGAGAGCCAACGTTTTCGCGGTCGATCACCCACCAGATGGACAGACCTCATCAGATCATTTTCAAAGTTTTCCCTCATTGAATGCATATGTAATGTCACGAATAGATAGAAATAGAGAAGTCTCGCAATAGCCGCAACCAAACTGCCAGACCAACCATGATCACGACCATTCCACCAGGGGCCCAAGTCTGCTATTTTTTTAATTTGTCATTCCAACACCCATTCTCATTTTGCTAAACGTTCGTAATCTGCTAATTCATAATGATCGATCATTCATCGGTCAGTGGTACCGTAATAGAATTGTGGTAGAATGATAATATCGAGCATATTAAAACCAATAACTGCACAATAACGTTCTAATAGTAGAACACTGATCAAATAAACTGTCAAAGTTTTAGCAGATTACCGCATACGTCAAATACTCATTTGTCAATATGTACGAGATTACTATTCTATACCACTTCTTTCATTGGAGTGTCAGTGGTTGACCATTGGAAAGTCATAATGACACCATTATATTAGTAGATTACCAAACTTGTCAAAATCGACAATTATGACATCAATGATAGACCATTCTGACACTATTGTAATAGCAGACTTGAGGCCCAGATGATCCATGATCACGACCATTCCACCAGGAATGTACGACTGAAAAGATTACATCTAGGACGCCTAATCTTTCTACTTAGACCGCAGCATTAGGGCAGCGCGGACTATCAAACAGTGGACCTTTGCATTCGGAAATCTGGCTGGCTTTGACGTCCCATTAATTTGTGCAACTTCCGCCCACCGGCTTTTGGATTTGCGATTTAATGTTGGCCAAATCGATTTACAGTTGGCACGACTTCCGGAGTTTAAACTTTGAGAGGAACGCCAACCGAAACAAGTTGTTTGCAATTGATTCAGGCCAACGTGTTGATGATTTGGACGTGCAATTTGTGACATTTCATTCTTTCTTTCTTTTTTTTAAAACTTTGCCCTACACAAGGAATAACTCTCTAACTGTATCGTGGGTGCGTACACACATATGTAAACTCATGTACACAAAACGCCCTGATGCGAAACACTTATCTTTAGGCCATACAGATATTTGTGCCATGCGGGAATCGAACCCACGACACGCTGCGGTCTGCAGCCAATTGCTCTACCATTGCACCAACCGTGCCGTCAGATCGGTCCAATAAATTAAATTTAGAGCAGTTTGCGAAAAGCATTTCTTTCGATGTTATCTGATAATATTACAAAGAAACCTAGTAATGTAATTCTTGATAATACTCAGTTCATTTATTTCAAAAATCTTTTCTTTCCAATCCAAATGATTGACTCTTTATAATAATGATAACGTCTAGAATTCCATTGAAATCGTAATGTAATTCAATCAAACCGTAAGCACGTTACCGATACATTTCACTCAAGTGATATCAATCAATACATCTACTTGAAATTCTCGCTACCTTCAGGAATCGTAACGACACATAAAGCACACGAAGTACGGAACGTATTTGCTCACAATCCGTTCAGAAATTAGCATTCCCTGTTCGTCTCCTACGTATAAAATCCTAAACCAATAAAGTCTAAAATGGTACACGAATGTGAGGTCACACAAAAGTACTGGCTTGGGAGATTGAATTTCTCTGGACCATTCGGCTGAACAAAACACTCAATTTGTGATCAAGCACTTTTTTATTAGCCCAATCTACCGCCTTAATTTGGAGAGTAAAGGAACTTGCGATGTTTAAAAGTGGATTCTGGACGTCTTCATTTATTTCTTTGATATAGAATCTATTTGTTTAAAAACAAAAATAATTTTAAGAAGATGTTTTTCTTAGATGTTCCAGTTTGATTGCATCACAGATATGGAACATATAAACATACATACATGGTGTTAAAATTATAAACCTCTTATTGACTTCATTACAGTCGAGTTATAATAGAATCTAATATAAATTATTGACAAGTTAAAAGAATCTTGGTATTTCGAAACAAAAATGCTTCATCAATTAATCCTTTTTTGCCAGAATTACTCTCAAAAACACAAGCACATTATAAGTTTACATATTAACACGTTCAGTGTAGTACGAGGTCTAATAAGCCTCGTACGTGTCTTCCTTGCGGTGAGGCTAAGAAAAACTGTCTTTTCTACCGTGCAGAGGCCATAACTTCAATTTGGTTTAGTTTAGAAAAGAGATGAATTTATACTTAAAAACCCACTCCTGTTCCCTTTCCTTTTTCGCATCAGCCATGGCCCCAGTAAGCTTCGACCCTGCTGATCACCTACGGTTGCTGACAACTCCAAGAGGCGCGCGTGGAATACTACGCGCCGCCGACGACTTGGGCTCGCTACCCATTGCTCGCCGTCCGCAAGCCCGCGCCTACGGTGGCCGGAAGTCGGGATCGGAATCCCGTCGGTCGGGGTGCGAGGGCCATTACCTAAGATGCTCCACTAAAACAGAATGCAGCATCTAAGTACTCAGAAATCAGAAATGTTTATTTCAAATAAACCATTTACAGGCACTTTTGAATTGTCAAAATATCGGTCAGTCCAAAAGAATTGAAGATAAATTAATACTTTAAAAAGGGGTCACTTTATCCTCGTACCGGTCTTTGCCAAAAAAAGCTTTTAGTTTATTAAACGTTACGGGGTCTAATAAGCCCCTTACCATCATAATGATAATTTTCAAGCGAGGTCATAAATGCTCCTTACATCAGGAATGGAATAATACAAAAATGAGTGCTGCTGTCAACATGATCAAAAAATCCATTCCAAAAGTAGTATGCCAATAAAAGAGATCTCAACAATGGCGAAGACTATTTCCTTCAGAATCAGGCTTACCGGACGATATTAATTTCTTCTGAGCAATCTACAAGTCTTGGAAATTGAATCAGAACAGATAGGATCAGTTTTTTCCATTACAAAGTGGGCGAACTCACCTCGATCGTCGGAGATTAGAATTTAATAGGGTATATTAATTTAATGGGTGAATTATTTTTTGTAGAGGTAACACGCTTTTAGGCTTGAAGGTTTTTGAGGAAAGCTCCACAATTTTTCAAGAATTTCGAAAGTTAATTGAGGGTTAACTTGGGATATAGATATTGAATTCCCTAAAACTGCTCAGAGTTCCTCACGATTACGGGATTGTTAAAAAGAGTTTTTTGGTCCTGGAGCGCAAGGGGTAAATGAAAGAGCACAGGTAGATTCTAGCTCTGTCCAGACCGAGAGAAGTTATTTGATGATTTTCAACCTTAAAAAATAGTGGTAAAATTCGCTAAAGATTACACCTCAAAATAATTAAACTAAAAACCATTCCATTTGACTGGCCTGTTGTACTAGTGGTTAGTGGCCCTGACTGCTATGCCGGAGGTCGTGGGTTCGATTCTCACCCAAGACAAATGTTTGTGCGATGAGCACGATCATTTTGTTCTGTGTCTGGGCGTTTATCTATAATATGTATGTATTTAGAAATATGTAAGTATGTTTATCTGTTGTCTAGTACTCATAACACAAGTTCTGCTTAGTTTGAGACTATACGGCGTTGTGTGATAGTTGTGGAATATTATTATTATATGTTCACATGACTAAGATCTTCCACAGGAACTAAAAAGGTCTTGAACTACACGATGAGATATGCCAACTGTTTGCTCCGATCAACTACTCGTATAGCCGTTATAGGAGTCAGAGATTGTTCAATGTGTCTGGGAGTCGAACCGCTGTCCATGCTGTCTCCTATCCCACGCGCAATCTCACGAATGAATGGAAGAATATCTTATCTGTATGTTTAGAGTATTGTGAAATGACGGTGAGACTGCCGTGCGTCATGCCCAATTTTTTTTTTGTCTGTTATAAACTAGTACTTGACTACGATCCCGCCTGATGGCAAGCAGTGATGCAATCGTTGATGGTGAGGCGCACTAGTTTATTAAGAGCCTATTGACTCTAGCCTTGAAGACACCTAAATTATAATCAGACGGGAAGACCGCATCAGGCAAACTGTTCCAGTCCTTCGATGTACGCGGTAGAAATGACGAGGCGAAACGTTTAGTCCGGACCGTAGATGTTTCACACACGATCGGACCTGTGCTTTGTATAACATTAAAAGCTGTCAAAGCTGTGTGTGTGTAATTGGTATTTTTGAAGGATTCATCAAATAAATTTCCCTCTCTGAGTAAAGTGAGACGCAATGTCTGACTTTTACTGATAAAAACCCACCCGTGTTCCGCCAATTGCCCTTTTCTTTCCCGAACAGTGCTGATACTTTTAAACGATCCCGTAGCCCTGGCAGGCATCGATCCTAGCGCGCTCTATCAATTAAATGTAAATGGAATTGGCCTTAGGACGTCGTATTATTTTAAAGTAAATAAGTAATTACCTGAAAGAAAGAAAGAAAGAAAAACGTTTATTCGTGCCTCACAGTTACACAATCTCATAAACTAAAAATACACAATGAAAAGAAAAAAGAAAGATATAATCAGTGCGAGGCCAAAAAGGCACCTAACTCTGAATATGCTACGTTATTACCTGGATAGTAAGAGATACAGATGCTTAAGGGACACTGCATAGTGCACAGCAAACAAAAAATTAAAATTAAGCGCTTCTCCAAAATCCGAATATCATAGTTTGTAATGAGTTTACTGGTCGCTTCGATATGAGCTGTTTTATTTCATCAACCCTATGTTAATTTAATTTAAGTTTTATTTTTTATTTTACTTCATTTCGCCAGCGGCATCGCTCACGTAACATTGCGGTCATTTCTGCCTGATCACTTTCACGGCGCCAAACCAAGCCCCTTGTAGTTTTCGTTTCGAGTGTAAGCAAAAATAAACTTAGCGGCGGTCATGCGGAAGTGTCTTTGACGGTACATAAAATATAGCCTATGCCTTTCAGGAAAAAAGCAATTTTCTATCGCTGACAAAATTTTAGCAATCGGACCAGAACTTGCAGAGATTACCTACCGCCTCCTCTTCTTCTTCCTGCTCTTGTCCCATCTTATTTGGGGTCGGCGCAATACGTCATGCTATCACTAACTTCCTTTTCTTTCATATCGTTCTTCACGCAATCCATCCATCTTTTCTTTGGCCTCCCTCTCCCTCTCCACCCATCCACATGCATACTCATAACTCTTTTGGTAACATGCATTTCATCCCTCCTCTTTACATGACCATACCCAGACAAACGATTCCCTTTCAGCTTGTCAGTCACTGGCGCCACTTTCAAACTTCCTCTAATATACTCATTTCTCACTTTATCCAATCTCGTCACTCCACACATCCATCTCAACATTCTCATCTCCGCTACTTGCAATCTTTTTTCATCCGTCTTTTTCACAGCCCAACATTCTGATCCATACAGTACCTAACGCCTACAAACAAAAAATACTCTTTATAATATTAAGTGTAGATTATCACACTAATATTATAAGGGCGAAATTTTGTGAGTGCATGGTGTATATGTTTGTTACTTCTTCGTGCTTAGTTCAAAATACTGATCACGGATTCTAAATACAAATTCTCCATACAAATGAATTAAGAACTTGCTGATCAGTTTTTATAGTAATCACATAGTATTTTTTTTATACATAAGGCCCAAAGGTGGCCCAAAGATTAGAAAACAAACAAGCATAATATAATAATATAATATTCCGCAACTATCACACAACGCCGTCTAGTCTCAAGTTAAGCAGAGCTTGTGTTATGAGTACTAGACAACTGATAAACATACTGATATATTTCTAAATACATACATATTATAGATAAATTATACCCAGACACAGAACAAATGATCATGCTCATCACACAGACATTTGTTCTGGGTGGGAATCGAACCCATGACCTACGCATAGCAGTCAGGGCCACTAACCACTACACCAACAGGCCAATCAAGCATAAACCTCATTATATGTCCAAATATTAGCACACTGCAGCACATGCATCACGCCGTGCCCATAAAGGTCAGGCGGGTGCTCAGTAACGGCCTCTTGGCTCTCTGCCGACGGGGAGGGGGCACATTACCCCATTACACTCTCATGATGTAATGGAGGTAAAGAAAACACATTACTCTTACTTGACCCTTATATGGGTCCGTTATGGGACGTGATTTTTATATAGTTAGGTAACCGTTAATTAGGATAAGCTTTAGTGTGAGGTTTACTTAATTTTCCTCTTATGCTGAAGTTAGAAAATAATTTACTGTTTTGTCATATCGTGAAGTCTATTCTATAAAAGTTAAGTAAATAAGTTTATTTTAATTTGTTGTTTATTTTAGTCTATTTTGTGTAGTGTATTCTTACGGAAAATTCGTAAAGTTCAAGAATTACTGGTAATAATCTAGATTGATCATATTTTTCAAATTTTCCTATCTAAGATGTTTGATATAACATATATTAGAAAGTATTCATTTATTGGTATCGAAGTATTGAGATGAAGTTTTGACTTTAATTTGGTTTAACGATTTTTTTTATTTAATTTCATTAAATTTTCATCAATAAACTTTCATAAAATCCAATTGAAATTATATTTCGATTTCATGAAATTGTTATTTAAGTAATGATTTCGTCATCATTATCACTTCAGTCGATAGACGTCCAGTTATGTAATGATTTATTTCAACTTAATTATATTTTATTGTGATTTTATTTTATTCATTGTCTTTGTTTTGTTGGTATTATTTTAAATATTTAAATCATGACATTTTACATAAAAATGGAAATGGGTGTATTTTACCTGAATATAAAAGAATAATTATCATTATATACCTTTAAAAAAAACTTCATTTTATAAAAAAATTTCAATCACTTTTTACCATAAAACAATTACAGTCGATCATTCAGTAACATATTGATAAAATCCACCTCCAAGACGTCACCTTTGTTTATTTTGTTTTTTCAGTTAAGAGAAGATTAATTTTGAAACCGTTAAAGTTTAACTTAATTCTTATAATTTCCTTGTAGTAATAAGTTCAACATAAAACATCAGCAATAGCTTTTCAAATATTTAAATTGTCATTCTATCAATACAACCTGTTAATTGAATAAAACATGATAAAATATACATAAATGTTTAAAGAAAAGTGAGACTTAGGAGAAGTCAATTCACTGTTGAGTGGAACATCAAGAGGAGACTTATGCCCAGCTGTGGACCAATAAAAGTTGGTCAGTAAAAATGTTAGTCAAATCAATCTACGTACAAAAAATTTTTGCGTAATAAAAAATCTCTCCACAAGAAAAAAATACAAAAAACTACTTACCGATACCAAAGCACAAAGCCCGATACAACTTAGTTCGCGAGTTGAGTTGAGCGCCCTTTGGACAAGCGGTCCGGCCCGGCGTCGGGCTACGACTGCCGCCTCCCCGCTACGAAAGTGCTACGACGCTACGAGCGTAGCACCTCGCCACTTTTTCGTGAACAATTTTTTTTGTTGTGTCTTTTTCTATAATTAATCTGCTGCTATTTATTTAATTTTTTCCTTAAGGTCAAAATAGACTTTCTCAGAAGTAATCTATATTATTTGAACTGTAGAAATAGTTTTTCTGCTTTTACTAACACGGTTGACCTCTAATTATAATTATTAATTCTCTAATTAATTATCTTGTCTGGCTATATTTTTAATATTATTGTTTTGCAAGGCACTATTATAACCTTTGTGTTATCCAGTAATAAATCGTCTAGCTGGTAGTTACGAGAATTTAGAAAAACTGAGATATGTTTTGTTGTGAACTTTTTTATTGCACTTGAATTTTTGCTGACATTATGGGAACAAAAAGCGACGATAACAAAATGGCTAGTCTAATTTATATTCGTTTAGTACTTTAAGAGTTGTTGAGATAACCTTTAAATGATTGCTAATTTGAACGTGGATTTTTTTTTTATAAAAATATATTGTAAAGACGTAATTTATAAAACGCTTATCATTGAAGGGATTCGTTGACAATATGTGGTCTTTTCCATCGGTTCCACTTCATTCTGAATATATTTTGAGTAGTAGTTGAAAATACCAATGTTGCTAGGTTTGCCTGCGATATTTAAGGATTTCCTCAATTCCTTGAAGATTTTGACATCCTCTTTATTTTTCATTTTTTGGGCAACCTGTATAAACGAGAAGAAAAAAAAATGTACCAAATTGGTTTAATAAATGACACTGTTCTGAGGTAGAAAAATCAACTGTATTGAAAACCTTCATGTCGTTTAATAATAATAGAATCAAGCCAGCCTGGCATAATACTGTAGGCATTTCACAGAGACTGCTACGAACAGAACAATGAAGTTCAGGAGTCTGTGCGCTGGGCGTTAATACACAACTTTGTCTTCAGTGTGCTTTGTCTTCTCTATGTACTTGCTTATGCTCTTGATGTCATACCTTCACACATTGCCTTTATTTATTTATTTAATCTTCATGCAACACAAAGTACATAGGCGGACTTAATGCCTTAGGCATCCCCACCCTCAAACCCCCAAACCCTCAAACTTAAGAAATCAAATCAAATGCATTTCAGATGTCATCAAAAACTCCATACTAACCACAAGCCGCACTAAAGATAAGTGTAACTTACAACAGATCCTTACATCCATTTTTTTTATTGAGCTTTGGATTATACCCAAAATCTCAATAACGTTGACTTGTCTACACAGTCTTCCCATACCTAATAATCTACACTAATATAATAAAAAGGTAGTTTGTTTTTGTTTTTATGTTTTTTTATTTGTAGGAGTTGATCTCCGAAAGTACTGGTCCGATTGCTAACACTTTTATAAACATAGCTGCGTCTTCCGGTACGCGGTCGCCACTCCAAAACCTTTCGGCCACAACGGCCATCTGTTCTGCGAGCAATGTGCCCTGCCCATTGCCACTTAAGGCCCTACAAGGTGGACCGATGACCTGAGCCCCAAGTCTGCTATTACAATAGTGTCAGAATGGTCTATCATTGATGTCATAATTGTCGATTTTGACAAGTTTGGTAATCTACTAATATAATGGCGTCATTATGACTTTCCAATGGTCAACTACTGACACTCGAAGTGGCATAGAATAGTAATCTCGTACATATTGACAAATGAATATTTGACGTATGCGGTAATCTGCTAAAACTTTGACAGTTTATTTGATTAGTGTTGTACCATTAGAACGTTATTGTGCAGTTATTGGTTTTAATATGCTCGATAATAACATTCTACCACAACTCTATTACGATACCACTGACCGATCATTATGAATTAGCAGACTACGAACTTTTAGCAAAATGACAATGTGATCGTGTTGGAATGATGAATTTATAAAAATAGCAGACTTGAGCCCCTGGTGAAGGTTGCGGGAATCCGATGGATGTGGGACGCGCAGGATCGTTCGTCGTGGCGACACTTGCCTTTGTCCAACAGTGAACGTCTATCGGCTGATATGATGATGATGATGGTACATAGCATGCACTATAAAGCTTGCTATGAAAAAATGATTATCTTTGAAAACTTGTTACTAAAAGATAACAAAGGCTACGCAACGGGACAACCTTTTCTTAAGGGTCACTAGTTTAAGAAAATCAATAATTAGGAGACCATGTGAAAATCCTTTTGACCGCTAAATATAGCTAGGTGTTATCTATATCTTAGCGTGTATCTACAGAGGCTATCTTTGTCGTGGCATCATTAGAAGCCAACACGTGTACACCTACGCCATAAACGACATAATTCCATATTATTCTTTTTACATGTGAGTACCATGGAGCTATTTATGGTTTTTAGGTTACTACTGTACTTGTTTAACATAAATGAGCATGGCAGTTGAGAGTTTATCATGCTCACTCAAATGTCTCACCGATGGTGGTATGTGTGTTGAATCATTCGACTCCCTTTAAAATGGTTGAGCTGAGTGATGTTAATGTTAATATTCGCGTCATTTCTATGAACGGTTGTTGCCAGTGGCTATTTTAAGAGGCCGGCGAATGTCACTCGTTACTGCAAGTTGACGCGTATTCAAAATTCGTTCGCGGAATATAGCTATCTCTGTTTGACAAAAACAAGTGACGGATTGATGCAGCTTTGTGTGTGTATGTGAGCGTCTTACAATTTATTGTTAGTAAAATGAGGTATATTTATTATTTGCTTTATTTTTGCCGAACACTTCGGGAATTGTTTGTGAATGTACGAACTACTAATGCGTTTTTTGGAAATTTTATTACCGCGCCAATATCTCAACATATTATAACAATAGCAGATATGTCATACAAAGGTGGTCTTTTTTTACGGTGGGAAAATCATCTAATGACATCCCCCGCTCTTGGGTGGAGCGGAAGGGCGTGTCAGATTTTAATGACTCAAAAACCACTCCTGTTCCTTCGTTGCCTTTCGTACCGGGGCTGAGCTACCTTTCGGAGCTAACCCTGGCCCCAGTAGGCCCCTTCTGTTGCTGATAACTCCTTGAGGCGCACGGGAACAGTTCGCGCAGTCGATGACTTGGGCTCGATCCGGACAGTTACCGGACGGTCGGACAGCGAGCTACCGATTGCTCGCCGTCCGCAAGCCCGCGCCTACAGTGGCCGGAAATTGGGATCGGAATCCCGGCAGCAGCTGTGAGCACCGTTGCCTGATACGGTCGGCCTCTTCCTTTGCTAGCATTACTGCTTTGCAGAAGGAGGCGACTGCCTGCCACTGATCCTCCTCGCTCCGAACCATGGCCTGTACCAAAGTCTGGCACGAGAGATCGCCGCCGCCGATCACCTCCACGAGGGCAAGGCGATGCTCCGCCTAAGCGGCACACCTCCACTGCGTGCTCCACCGTGTCCTCCGGGCGTTCCGCACAGTGGCGACACTCGGGCGTCACTTCCGTACGAATCCGGTACAGCCCCAACCTACCGAACTTACGTGTCCGGTGAGAACCTGCGTCATGCGGAAGGTGAGGACGCCCGCGCCGTGAGGTCTTTCCAGCCATGCCTCCAAGAGGGGACTTACTGCCATAATTGTGGCGTGCCCAAGGTGGTCTTCTTGTGGTCAAATCAGAAAATATTATGGAGGCGAGAGCTTTTTTTTTCATAGGTGGTAAATTATTCAATGACTTCTGCCGCTCTTTTAGTGTCTTTTAGACTTTTAGGGAAATGAAAACTGTTCTTTCGTTTCAAGGCCCCGATGTTCTCTTTCGCTCAACTCTTGGCCTCAGTAGACTGCCTGCTGGGCCCTTACGGTTTTGCTGACATGTCCTCGAGACGCGAGTGGAACACTATGCAACATCGACGTCTCGAGCTCGGTACGGACGCTTACCGGACGGCCGGACGGAGAGATATAAATTGCTCACCGTCCGCAATCCTGCGCCTACGGTGACTGGAAAAAGGAATCAGGATCCCGGTGGCTGGGGCGTGAGGAATGATGTTCCCTCACGTGTACGACTGTCTCATTTGCTAGCATAACTGCTTCGTAGAAGGAGCCGACCACCTGCCATTCCTACACATTCCGGACCATGGCTTGTACCAGGGTCACTCCCACGAGGACACGGCGCGGTGGCAGTGCTCCTCCTGAGTGGAGCATACCATCGCCGTATGCTCCACCTTGTCCTCTGGGCGGTCTACACAATGATGACAGCCAGGCGTTTCTTCCGAACTTACCACGAGGTGAGGTGTCGTCATTCGGAAGGTGAGGATGTTTCCACGTCTATTCACCCACTCCTTAAAGATTGGATTTATCGCCATAATTATGGCTTGCCCCGAGATCCCGCCGGTACTCTGACCGCCTTCGTCAGTGGTTTTTTACCCCGGCGTTGCAACTCCATGCGCAAATTGTGCATGCGTGCAAGGACTGTTGCCTCTAGATCCCATGGTGGCAGACTAGCAAGGAGGCTCGTCGCTTCGCTGGAGAACGTGCGGTATCCCCGCACCATTTGGATGGCCATGATCCTCTGGGATGCGTTCAGCTTTGCCCCCGGTCGCTTTCACAGCAATGGGGCCAACACCGGCGCTCCGTAATGGGCCATGGACCAAACAATGCTCTGTGGAGCCTCCGGCAAAGGGCTGAGGACCTATATGTTGGGTAGGAGCCGCTTCAGGGCAGCCCCAGTCCGGTCCAGTTTGGGAGCCAGACGTCGGAAGTGTTCTTCGAATTTCCAACGGATGTCGAGGACAAGTCCCAAAAACATTCCGACCCATATCTTGGTGCCGATCCCTAGGGAACACCGCACGACATCTCTCGGCGTTTCCATTCTCCACGGTGAGCGGGGCAGATAATGAACCTGTCCTTCAGGTTAGCCTCGATCACACGAATGAGGTAGACCGGCACCTGGTGATACCGGGGTCCAACTAGAGCGCTCCCTGCAAAAGCCAAACTGGCCATCCGCAAGATCCGGCTCCACCCGTACCAGGTGCGTACGAGGAATAAAGAATAGCGAAGCGCACCCTCAGAGCGGAGATGCGGCAAAAGGGGAGCATTCTCATCCGCCCATGGCTCCGCCAGTAGTTGTAGTGTTGTTTATATTTTTATGTCACCGTTTTTTGTAGCTATATTTGCATACTATGTGCTATGCGACCTCCTCAACGGGGTCAGCGTGGTCTATTATACAGACGACACGCTGATCCTAACAAAGGATGAGTCGTACCAGGCGGCGGTCGAACTAGCGGAACGCAGGGTTGCAACACCCTCCAACCAGCCTTGGCCCCACCGACATCATGTCATATGGGCCGAATCGAAATGAGACGGCTGCGGACACAGCCCACCCATATAAATATTAGCGCGCTATCACCGCAGCCGCTTCTTGACTCCTTTACAAATTTCCTCGTCTTGGCCCCATGTTGCCTTTCTCCCCATCCTGGGGCGGCATACTAACGGTCCCCCCTCACGTGGGTAAGACAAACACACAGTACGGGTTCGCTGCCTGCTTACTCCTTAGTCTGCCATTCGTGTTCGAACTCTTTTGAGGCCATGAGATTGCAGTAGTAAGCCGGTCTCACATCCAAGCAAGTGATCCCGTCCATCATCTACATATATATCTTTCGTCGCTGTTCGTCACAGCGACGAAAGATAATCAATAAAATAAGGGGGGCATCGCCACAGAACGTGATCAAAATTTTCGTCCTCATCACCGCAATAGCACACGCTAACCTCACATAACCGCATATCATACAGTTTCTTCCAGAAATATCCATGTCCAGTCAGGATCTGCGAGACTTTGTAGTCCGGCTCGACCCAAGTTGCCTTGAGCCTAACCGGCACGTCAGGGAGGAATCGATGAAGTTCCATCGCCTTCTCTTCACGCAGAGTTGCAACAGTCATGAAGAGGATCCAGTAGTTGGGACTCGAGGTGGCACTGCACAAGTCCGAGAGCATGTGTTTTCATGGCCCTCGGAACGAGCTACCGCCGGTTTCCCAAATTAAAATAAAAGTTTACAAGTATCTGGGACTCGTCCTCGACAGCCGATGGTATTTTGAGGAGCACTTCCGACTTCTGGTTCCCAAACGTGTTACTTATTGTTTATTTTGTGTTGCGCCTTGTGCTGTACCAAATAAATTATTTTTCTTTCTTTCTTTCTTTCAAACTGGATTAGACTGGAGCACTCAAGCGGCTCCTGTCCAACCTGGGGTGTCCAGACGCCTCCTGCTGGAGGCTCTACGCAGGCATCGTTCGGTCCATGGCCCTTTATGGAGCGCCGTCGCTGCGAAAGTGATCAGTTGCCAAGCTGAACGCATGCCAGGGAGTTTTAGCCATCCTAATGGTACAAAGACAAAGCACGGTTTCCTGCAGGCCTGCTACCATGGAATGTGGAGGCAACAGTCCTTTGCACGCATATGCATGATTTACACGTGGAGATGCAACCCCGGGGTGAAATTCCGCTGCCACGACAAGTCGCTGTATGGCAGACAGTTCCGGCAGGATCTCAGCGACTGTCGTTACGCAAATCCTCACCGGACATGGCAAGTACGGGAGGCACCTGCGTCGGATTTAGGCGGAAGAAACGCCTGGTTATCACCATTGTGTGGACGGTCTGAAGGATACGGTGGAGCATACGGCAGAGATGTACATATGCGCCCCGTTTAGGCGGAACACCGCCGCGTCCTCGTGGGGGCCATCGGTGGCAACGACCTCTCGCGCCGAGCCCTCTTTCTACTAAACAGTAATGCTAGCGAAGAAGGCGGCCGCATGAACGAGGGAATACCCTGACGCCCCAGCAGCCAGAATCTCGACTCAGATTTCTAGCCACCCTGGGCTTGGAATCGCCGTCCAGCCATCCGGTAACCATCTGGACCGAACCCAAATCGTCAACGGTCTTTTTTTTTTTTACTCTTTTTTTTAAGGGGTTTTTGACGGCGCTTTTAGTCAGCTAAAGTCTGACATGTCCTCAAGAGTTCTGTATTCCTTTTATTAAACTTTAAATGCTTACGTACTATTTTATTTAAGTCAATAGTGTCAAAAATATTACAATAAAACTCGACCTATGAACGCAACTGAAGTAATGACAGCACGCACACAATGACACTGACATCCCGCTTGCCGCGATAGCACTAGTAAACTCTTGGAAATTTGCGATAAATTGGACGTGTTTCGTAATACCAAAAATTATGAATGAAAACTTAATGTTTTTCCAATTTGTTTTCTATCATTTGTAAATTGATAATATAATCTGTGTTCCTACATTGAGAATATTGGGCATATTGTTATTTTTAATATAGGAAAAGCCTAATGAAAACATGCCATTAACGTTGTAAAAAAGTGCGAATTATAATTCGCTTTAATTTCGTTTTAGGCAAGTTTTTTTAAAAAAGAAAGATGTAGGAACCTAGATAAATATCGTCTATAACCGAATAACATCATAATATGTTGGAAATATGCTCCAATTGCAAATGAGCGTGGTATTACGTTTGTATGAAAAATTCATCTGTCGCCGTGCTCTTAATATCTATATTTAGTTATTATTTACTGATTTGAGGCGTTAGTGTAACAAATGACACTACCACCTCTAGGGAGGTCGGCGTGCAGCACCCAGTCCTAACGTCCCATTCACGACCTTTCTGCTGTGAGCGGCGGCTAAGTGTGGCAACGGCGTGCGGTAAAAACAAAAGTATGAAAATGTCTTTGAAGCACGCCACGAGACGCCGCTCTTATCGGCCCACGCCGCTCACCGCCAAGACCGAAGTCGTGAACGGGCCGTAACCAATGTCCCTCAGGAGGAGCCCCAGAACCGATCCCTATGGTCCGCCGTATAACCTGTCTCGCCGATTCCACTCCCTCCGGTGACTGGGAAAAAAATGGGCCTGATCGTCAAGTTGACAGCCAAGACGGACTCAACTTGGAACACCGAAACCCCGTCGTGAGGGGTACATACGCGCATGATGGCGTCCATCGTGGAACGCCCCTTGCAGAAACGAAACTGGCTTTACGCCAGATGCGCGAGGCGATCTTCAATGACATTTTCAAGAGCTTGCCTATCTCGTCGAGCAGCAAGATAGCCCGGTATGCGGACGAAGAATCTGAAGGGTGAAAGAGATGGAGTCAGTAACACACAGTGAGGCTCAGGAGAGCCTCAGCTGCACTGTGCACGGCAGCACGTGATAGTACCACCGTCTTCCCTGGAATCACTCAATAGAAGGTAGGTACTTACTCCCAGCGTATTTTTTTTTAATATTATGGATAGGCTCGCGTTTGACCACTATCTCACCTGATGGAAAGTGATGATGTGGCCGACGATGAAGCACACTTGCCTAGAAGCAACCATTCACTCTTGACTTAAAGAGCCCTAGGTTATATCTATCAGGAACCACAGACTCCAGTAGGGAATTCCACTCCTTACTGTACTTAGATAAAACACCTGTAAAAAAATCAATTGTTCTGTAAAAAAAATAAAGGTATCTTCATACCTTCGGACATTTTTACTTATCATCGCAATCAGCCGACAAAATATTAAGGCTGTTGAATAAATAAATAGCAGTTTCATGGCGCCTTAGAAAAAGAGCCTTTATTTGCGTCTCCATTCAAGGTCCCATCGCGGAGGTGAGAATATTATATATTTTTATCACCTTCAAGTCTATTGAAACTTTTATGCTGACGACATTTTTGTGTGGAATTATTTTTTGCTTAATACAACTACTTAAATATAATGAGAATATTATAAAAAGATACAAAATTACCTACAGAGCTTTTTGACTGTGGGTGTTTTGGAAAAAACATTTTGATAACTGGGATAGCGTAACGGGTGACAGGGCAGAATAGAAAAAAAAAAAACGTGTTGCGCCAAGTACTCGTAATATGGGATAAGGGCAAGATGATGATGATTTTAACAACTGACAGCTCTAGATTCTAAAGAGTACATGGACACTGATCATGGATTGTGCGAAAGTGAACCCGGGGCCCTGAAGGCAAAGAAGGAACAGGAGTGGATTTTAGTCAGTCGCCTTTCCCCTCCGCCCAAGAGCGGGAGATGTCATTAGATGATTTCCCACGTAAAAGGTTACTTCTAGGCAATCGTGCTCTATCGTCGACAAGTAATCGACGATAGAGCACGATAGCCATCGCTTACCATCAGATGAGATGGTGGTCGAACGCGACCCTATCAATAATAATAAAAAAAAACATGGACACTGATAAAATCAAAATAATATTGGAAGAAACAGACAACCAAATAAAAAAAAAACAACCTAATGTATAAATTGGTGTCAATTAGATATGAACACATATGAGTAATAAACCAAAACAAAGCAGAATCTAAGAAAAGACATTTTTATTTTGTGCGCAACATTCTGCCTTTTGTAATTAAGGAGATTTATAGCGCTAGGCTTCAAAACATTCGTTTTTTCAAACTAACCCTAATCTAGGACCTTCTGGTTATTGAACAGAGGTTTACACACAATCTATATTGGTAACCTTTTAGGAAATTAGAAAAATATTACGATATTTGTAAAAAAAAATTGTTTTATAAACTAGCGCTTAACTGTGATCCCACGTGATGGTAAGCAGTGATGCAATCGTCAATGGTGACTAGTTTATTACGATGAAGTCCCTTTCAGAAAAGTTTCAATTGAAGACTTTAATAAACTATAAGTAAAATTCTTAAAAATACTGTCCTAAAAAAACTGGCCAAGTACGAGTCGGACTCGCGCACGAAATGTTCCGCCATATCGTCCGTAGCAAAAACGGCAAAACACTGCGTTTGCTGTATGGAAGCCCTACTAAAACATTTATTATTATTCTGTTTAATTTGTAATCGTTGTTATAGCAGCAACATGCGGTATAGCGGTGTCTTCAAGGTTAGAGTCTATGTTTACATATGGATTGCAATAAAGTATTGAGTATTGAGTATTGTAGAGTGAATAGGCTCTTAATAAACTAGTGCACCTCACCATCAACGATTGCATCACTGCTTACCATCAGGCGGGATCGCAGTCAAGTACTATTTTATAAAAGATAAAAAAAAAAAACATAAATACATCATCTGTGAAAAATTCAACTACCTATCTAGCTAACGCAGTTCATAGTATACAGTCTGGTGAGAGATAAAAGTAATGCGGAGTCTCAGCAATAGGGTTCCGTTTTTACACTTTTGGATACGGAACCCTAAAAATAATAAAATATAACCCTCGCTGCCTCCGAACCCCCGCTTGGCCGACCTTCAGATGCATTTAAGTTAATCCCGACAATTAACGAACTTAAACGGGCAACGCACTCGGAATCCCTTCACTACCCTCTGGAAATGTCCGGGGATTAGCAAAAGAAGAAAGCGGACAATAAATATTCCTAATCCCCCTAGATTATACCTAAGTACATTTGTATTGTAATCTTCTCGATTTGTATGGATAATAGTGTTTATTTCTGTCCCGACCTTTAAGTAATTTCTCCTGAATATACATTCAGATTTGCATGAATAATGTGTTGATGGATTTATTTTTCGAGTGATGTTATAAAAATAACGTTTGTGTTCAGTACTGAGTGCTTCCTTTCATATCAATTAAATAGGACCGGAATATACAGATAAACCTTGCCGATAACCTATCATCTTGATCTTCTTAGTATTGCGTTAATATCTAGGTACTCTCAATTCTGGGCCATACATCGAGGCAAAGGCTCAACTGGCTGCCAGAAATATAAGTAATTATAACAAAGGTGAGGTAGTACTTCACCCCGGAACAGCTCATCATCATCATCATCATTTCAGCCGATACACGTCCACTGTTGGACATAGGCCTCCCCCAAGCGTCGCCACATCGAACGTTCCTGTGCGTCCCGCATCCAAAGGTTTCCTGCTACCTTCACCAGGTCATCGGTCCACCTTGTAGGAGGCCTTCCAACACTGCGTCTTCCGGTACGCGGTCGCCACTCCAAAACCTTTCGGCCCCAACGGCCATCTGTTCTGCGAGCAATGTGCCCTGCCCATTGCCACTTAAGTCTCAACAACAAATAAGTCGGAACAGCTGCTCAAATTTTATTAGGTGCAAGTTCGATCGTGTATGAAGTACTGCACTCATGTTTGAGACGGATCTGCCAGATACTAGCAAGATCTGATTGAGTCAATTGAGAAACGAGCCAAGACGATTATTATTATTGGTAATGATGAATTCATCGAGTTAAAGCTTCAAAGTCTTGAACACCGGTTGCATTTCGGGGAGTAGGCGTTGGAATTGCATAACTTAATTCTGCCAAGTCCGTTTTGACATCACACACCTGGTAGTCCGATGTTGGAACAAGCTTGGCAGAATTGACAGTATACGGCGGTGCGCCACCAGCCCATGGTGGACATTGGACATCTCACCCATAAATACCCACACAATAAACGTCTTGGAAAACACGGGAGTGCGACCGCACGTGGCGGAATCGACGAGGCACACGGACCCACGGTCTCTTTACATTTGTAAGTGACAAAAAACAGCAGCAGAGCAAAAGTGCGATTCGTTGCGGCTAAATGTAACTTAACCCTAAGGTGTAATTTTAATAGGCAATTAGGATCTAAACCTACGACGAAACGACACGTTCTTGTCATGCGAAGAAACTAATAGGTCGCGCGACGCTCATTGTGCGCTCCAACCGTTCACGTAGCCGTGTTCGCGAGACGAAGCGTAGCCAATTAGGATACTCAAAAGAGATCAATATAATTTTGAAACATGTTAGGACGATCAAATTAATCGGACGATTGGTATTAAGCATTCCCTGACCTAGCATGATGACTTGCGAGCTTTGATTAAGACACTGAAAAAATCCATAATTAATATTATGTTTATTTATTTAAGGTTGAACAGGCTTTAGGATGAAATCCCTTATCCCATTCCTTCCCAAAAATCTCATATCCAAACCGCACAGCACCGGCTCTGACGGTGTAAGAAAAAAACTACGATTCGAATCCAACGTGCCGGCCGGCAAGCATCTTTCCGCGCGCGCGGTTAACAATCTCTGAAAATACCGTGAAAGTGCGTCCAAGATAATCCTGGATCCCAACACTCAGTGAGTACCTGACCTCCAATTTGTTACCATTCTTTTAGCCTGTTTTTTTCGAAACTTTCATATCGCGTCACCCAAGCTTGACGCTACACCTCATCTCAGCCGATACACGTCCACTGTTGGACATAGGCCTCCCCCAAGCGTCGCCACATCGAACGTTCCTGTGCGTCCCGCATCCATCGGTTTCCCGCTACCTTCACCAGGTCGTCGGTCCCCTTGTAGGAGGCCTTCCAACACTGCGTCTTCCGGTACGCGGTCGCCACTCCAAAACCATTCGGCCCCAACGGCCATCTGTTCTGCGAGCAATGTGCCCTGCCCATTGCCACTTAAGTTTGGCAATTCTTTGTGCTATGTCGGCAACCTTAGTTTTCCTGCGAATATCTTCATTTTTTATTCGATCACGCAAGGAAACCCCGAGCATAGCCCTTTCCATTGCTCTTTGGGTGACTTTGAGCCTTCTGATGAGGCCCATTGTGAGCGACCACGTTTCGGAGCCATATGTCATCACTGGCAACACGCACTGGTTAAAGACTTTCGTCTTGAGACTCTGTGGTATGTTACGCTACACCTATTCAAAGGTAAAACATAGAGCTTCTGTGTACAGCATGTTTGAACTCATCGTGCGACAAGAAGGCATTGTGTCATACAATCCTTGCCAGCTAGGAAGACGCCTTATCATCATCATTTCAGCCGAAAGATGTTTAATGTTGGACATATGCCTCCCCCAAGTGTCGCCATAACGACCAGTCCTGTGCGGCTCGCATCCATTGGATTACCGCGACCCTCATGTGTCCACATTGTGGGTGGCCTTCTGAGGCCTAGGCCTGGGGAGGCTGCGTCTTCCGGTACGTGGTCGCCACTCCGGAACCTTTCGTTCCCATCGACCATCTGGTTTGCGAACAATTTGCCCTGCGGGGCCAATGTCCGACGCCTCATACCCCACCCTATTCTAATGACTACATTGTATCGACGTTTTCTGCGAAAATTAAATTAATTTGGGTTCATTTGCCTCGCCTTTTATCAATTAATCTATTTTATGCGTAACTTCAGGGTATAAATGAAACTTGGCCGACAACCCAGCTGAAAACCTCAAGGGCGATTACTGTATTAATTTTGTTATAATGAAGTCTTACATCATCTTTTACAAAACATTGAACACGTTCCTTTTAGGTAGGTACCTATTTTCTGTGCCTTTAAACTGGGATCCTCAAGTAATAGACTCACCCGTTGGGGCCTAGCAGGGTCAAAGCCTACTGGGGCGATGAGTTCGCTTTTGAAAGGAAATCCCGGCCCTGGAATGCAAGGCAAAGAAAGAACGTAGGAGTGGGTTTTAAGTAAGTCTAACACGCCCTTTCGGTCCGCCCAAGAGCGGGAGATGTCATTGGATGGTGTCCTCACGCGTTTGACCATTTCCTTCGCTAGCATTATGGATTTGCAGAAGGAGGTAATCACATCCTATTCCCTCTAGCTCCGGACAATGTCCTGTGAAGACCTGTGTCATGCGGAAGGTGAAGACACCGCCCCAGCCACTCTTCAAAGAGGGGAACTAACAAATCATGTAGATATCCAGTGCTGAGAACCTACATTCTACACCGTTTGACTGTTGAAAGCTTATAATTTAGCCAGCTTTCTTAATATATTTTTACCACAAACGAACGTGCCCGTTCTTTTCCTTATCAATCAAGTTTGCGTGAGTAAAATATTTCCAGGCTTTTCTTTCCACGGCCATCACATTTAGCCTTATTTCATTTCCTAAATATTGGGGAGGCCTTCGAACCTCAGCAGTAGGCAAAAACCTAATTTTGTTGCGTCTTAAAAGACGTTAACAAAAGCGTTTTAGATCCATTAGGTAAACCGCATTACGGCAAACATTGGCCTAATTTAGAAGCGTAGGTAAGCTACTCTTACCCTCTTTAGAGTTCGTTAAACTTTCAACTACCTTTTGTCATCATAACACCGTAACTTGGGATAAATCACGACCCTTTATAACCCACATCCTTAATATTTTTACGAGCATGTTCAAACATCTGAACGAAAACCAACAAAAAAGGTTGAGCGGTTTTACTTTTTTCCAGATGAGAACTTTTTGCGGCGAACTCTTTCAATCAAGTGAGAAACGTGGAACGCCAATAAAAATATTGCTAGTCCGACTGGAATTACTGGAATACGCTCTGGACAGCGTTGGAAGAAAATAAACGATTTAAAAATAGAGCACGTAGTTTTAAAAGCAAATACGTCAATGTAACACGTATCGACGGGCGCATTACAAGATTTATTCACTAAAATAACTAAGAATACTTACAGTACAATTCACGAATGATGGCGGGCGTGAAGTTTGCGCAGAAGGCTGCGCAGTAATGTGTTTTAGGAACCAAATGGCGACGTGCGCGAGGCAGGGATATGCTAGGGATTGACTCTATTTAAACACAATCGTTCCTTTGTTCAATCAAAAATCGTAATCGATTTTTATCGATTTGCAATTTATTGATTTTTGTTTATATAAGATACTGAACGAAATAGATTTAAAAACTTATTAAACGTTGTCGTTAGTAAATGAGATTTCAAACTTTAATTAAAAAAAAAAAAATAGTAACATTTCATTTTCTTAGTTCAAAGACATTATTTAGTTAAATATCAGTTATTTATTAACTACTACTTCAATAACTACTGTTCGAGAGTAATTTAAACCAAGTATAAAATTGATTATAAATATATTTTTATAATTCAATTTTAATCGATTCGAAACAAAATCGACTAAACAACATCCTCGGAAATGCATATTGGACATCCCTTTTTGTTGACATCGTATATCTTCGTGCATATTCGGCAACTCTCGGTACGCGATCATGTGTCTCAGTCACACGTTAGCATTGGTGTCGAGTTCGTGTTGTTATCTCTCTCTAGAGTACGGACAGTTACAAAAGTTTTCGATAATTTGTTGTTAATTATTTTGTCGAGAGATGAGTGAATCCTTAATTTATTACGTTATTTTTATAGCTTTCTGTCTCATAGCGTTTTGATATTACTTTTATTTGTACTTGGTTCCTGCATAAGGATTTTTTTATTCGTATTTCGGTTTAAAATAAAATGAATGACAATAACAGTTTTTTCTATGAGTGTACATGCGCGAAAGTTCGCAAAGGCTAACTTCAGGGCCGCCATCATTCGTGAATTGTACTATACCTAATGATGATCGCTCTCTAAATTCCATTTCGTGTACGGTGCAAAATACGTAGCAGTTCTCTGTTGTTATGTAGATATTAATAAAATAGTTCTAATTGAATAGTTTGAGTGTAATTGTGAAATGGACACTGACTTCTTTGCTGCGGGGAATTTTTTTTATTGCCAGCTTAGGAACGTTTTGATTCGCTCCTGGGACTCGCCAGACGGATGGTTGTATAGCATTCGTAAACCCATCAGTAAGTATCTATAATAAAGAATCTACCAGATTACGTTTACCACAGCCAACTCAACGAGGATGAAAACTACCGCTCGTTGACTTCAGACAACACGACTGTCCAGTTTTCATGAATTTGACTGGTATCATCCTTTGTGAATATTTTTTGAAACTCATAAAAAGATAACCAACAGTTCCAGCAAACGTTTGTTCTGCCATATAAAAAATAAAATAAAGAAATCGAACTTAAGTAAAAATCGAAAAAATTCAAAACGCAATTGAAAAATGTGGGAGTTGGCGTGAGATTCAAAAATAATTTAGGATATTAATCTCATAATACTTGCCAAAAGTACCAAAAAAAAAATTGAAATCGGTCGAGCTGTTTCGGAGGAGTACTCAACACCGTGACATGAGGTACATATTTTATCTATTAGACGAAAACCATATTCTTAAAATGAGCTAACAGAGTGTAGTGTCTCATTAACATTTCATTTTATTTACCTATTGTCAGAAACTACCGGTATGTTTAACCTAGGCATCACAGGCATATTGAAATAGCCGATGCACTCTGACATGCTATCGCACATTCGAGCTAGTTACAGTTTGTTAATAGGGTGCTTTTCCACCAAAGAGGTAGGTAAGTACCATTCGAAGTAACAGGGCGGGGGTATTGATGCGTAGCGTTGCTGTGAAGTTGTGTGTAGCGTTGTTGAGAGCAGCGCTGGCCGAGTGATAATGATTCCTACCTATGAGTTGTAGTTCGCGGGTTCAAATCCTGCCGGGCGCATTACTTTGTGTAATCTATTCTATTCTCTCTAAACGGTGAACTAAAAATTCGAAGACATGTGACATTCACCAACCCGCACTGGGCCCGCGTGGTGGATGGATTACGGCCCATTCCCTCTCCTAGAGAGGAGGCCTGAATCCCAGCAGTGGGAACATAGGTTGATGATGATGATGATGTTGCTGTAGAAATGTGTGACTGTTTCCACCAAATCTGTTTGAGGTGGTGCGAGGATGCCAAGTGAAGCTGTGAAACGATGTATGTATAGTGTAGTGTGAGCGAGCATGCGTAGGTAGTACATGTACTTACGTTAACGTTAGGTACCTACCTGTTTTCGATTAAAGCTGCGCCAAGTCTGGCCAAGACAATAGAGTGATTCCATTGGTGAATTTTTACCTCACACAGCGCCGCAGTATCTTGCACACCTCTGGTGGAAAGGCATCATCAACTTCAAAAAACGGTATTATCCTCTAGGTGGGTTAAATCCACACTTGATTTGGAGTTTTGGAAGTCTAATTCATGAAACCCCAAGCGAGCCCTCTTAGAGTCTTTCTATTTTGTCTCTAATTGCGGTATTCGTAAGTTTAATCACGCTAAAGGACACAATAATATGATTAAACATAATTATGCTAAGGTCCATTTTACAGAATCTTTTAAACAAGTTCAATGAATGCTGACATGGAGTTACCTGTAACTGCGGTTATATTACCATTGAATGAACTACATACTATAGGTAATTTTATTGGAAATGACAATTTTATGTATTCTTTTATTATCATTTCATGAAAAGTTAGTTTGTTTATGGATTTAATTAAAAGACCGATTCGTTCCGAAAATATTTAGATCACGAATCAAGCTGGTAACACCAGTATTATAATTGACATATCATATTTGACACTGCATTAAATGACAAACAAACTGACTTTGACAGTTATTCCAAAAAAATGGCGGCGATTGGAATGTGTGAAACTCCCGGGTGCAAATCCATTGCACAATTACAATGTCCAACTTGTATAAAACTAGGAATACAAGGCTCGTTTTTCTGTAACCAAGACTGCTTCAAGAAATCATGGAAGAATCACAAAATTATTCACTCGTTAGCGAGTAAGTGCATTATAGGTTATGTTACGGTGTTAGGTTACAAGGCGTTATGACAATGTGAATTTTGTTTTAGAGGGTGAGAGTACAGATGTATCTAATGTGGAGTACAACCCCTGGCCATCGTTCAGTTACACTGGGAAGCTGAGACCGTTCCCGGCGGGGCCGAAGCGCACTGTGCCGCCGCATATTGGGCGTCCAGATTATGCTGATCATCCGACCGGGTTCCCAGCGTCGGAGCATGCTGCGAAGGGCTCCGGGCAGATCAAAGTGCTTGATGATGAGGAGATTGAGGGGATGCGCGTGGCTTGTCGTCTCGGTAGAGAGGTTCTGGATGAGGCTGCCAAGTTAGTTCATTATTTTAAGCTTGTTTATAGTTTCATTTAGCAATTTTTTTTTCTTGTTGTTTGAAAATATCCACAGATGATGGTTGTCATCATGAATTATAGATTACATGGAAAGCTCTTTGAACCAAAGAAATGTATAGAGTCTGTCTAATAAGTCAACCGACTTGGGTAATTATTAGGGTAAATTGAAATCTGATGTAGTCAACGCTGGTTAAATAATCAAGGTTGATTAAAAGGTATTGATCATTGTTTACTAATAGAAGAACCTTATAAAAAGTATTGAATATAAGTATTTTTTAAATAATTAAGTAAATATTATACAAAATTCTCAAATCGGTTGACTTTTTAGACAGACTATGCTTGCTAATATTTTCAACTTCAATATACCTTATTTATTTCTTTAATTTGCTGTTCTGGTATATTTTATGTTGACCTTTTGAATACCGTAATTAGAAACAGAGAGAGTGAACACCGGTGTTAACTGTTTCATTGTCTTTCTATTGTAGGGCTTGGTTTCTATTGGATCAAGCAAACGCCAGTGTTCGCTGTCATTGTCTTTGTAATGTGTCTCTAATTGATGGTATTTGACAGTTTAAATCAAAACAGCAAATAAACTAAGTGTTGAATTTAGCATCCTTAGATCAATCAAAATGTTGATAATGAGTGATAATGTACTCTTAAAAATAATTGCTTTGTTTATAGAGTATGTGATGTGGGGGTGACAACCGAGGAGATTGACCGTGTAGTCCACGAGGCGTGTATTGAGCGGGATTGCTACCCGAGCCCCATGAACTATCACAACTTCCCCAACAGCTGCTGCACCTCTGTCAATGAGGTCATCTGTCACGGAATACCTGATTTACGCCCATTGGAGGTTTGTACATTTTCATTGATAATTTCACTTATCTAAGCAGCTTCACTTGCATGAAAGTCACAAGTTGACCTATGGGGACATACTACTATATTTATTAATACCTCATTTAGTTCATTAAACTCCAAGCGAATGGCCGGCGTTCGTGCATCTATTGTCTTACTATTGTGTGATTGATTAGCATTTGGTATTTTAAATAGTAAAAATTGTCCATGCTGAAATAACACAAAGCTAAGACAAAAATGTGACTGTATTGACATGACAACTGATTGGAATAGTTCTTTTTTTCTATATGTATGTATATTATTTTTATATTTTACTTGATACTTGAACTCCTTTTACTTTTCCTGGTACTTTTCTCCCCTTTCATTTGATATCATACTGATTATGCAATTAAAAGACTTTTCAGCCATCATATTTTTAATAGAACTATATTAATTTTATTCTTATAAACCTATGTCACTCAGACCATAATAATCTAACAATATTGACACCTCATTAATGAAAATTTGTTCTGTATTTTAGCAGATAGTGTGGCATAAATATCTATATAAATGTAATTATATGTCTATGTATGTGGCAAAATCATAACTATTGTGGCTTTTGCCATAGTCAGGTAAAAATTGGATAGAAGTGTGCAACTTACAACAAGATAGGCAGAAAGCAAGTTTTAATCATAATTTCTAATGTAAATTGATAAGCCCTAAGTTATAATGGACATTGAACTGTAGCCCGATTCACGTAATGAAAACCGTAACGATATCGTAGCGATTTAGTCGTTTAGACCATTTCCGTATTCACATCCATCAATCGAGTTTGAACGACACTGATTTTAAAGTCGTTTGAAATTCGTCGATTTAAAATAAAATCTGTATTACGTTATCCTGGTAGAATACTTATTAATGTAACTGGAAATAAGTCGATAGATCGTGAATACCGCTTTTGGATAGGACTTTGATCGAACGACTGTAAAACTTCAACGATATTTGGCTCATTTGATATTACGTGAATCAGGCTACTGATTGTCGGAACAGTTACATCAAAATAATAGCTACATCATAACAGGAAAGGCTTAAGAAGCTCTTGTCTGCTGGAAAAATAACTTGCTAAAAATTCATGTCATGTTCTGTAAAATTTGCATATAACCCCACATTGTTATGAGTTCAATGACCTTAAAAAAGTTGGTCTCTGTTATGTTTTTTCCTGCAAAACACACTCATTATCTTTTATTGCTGTTTTTATTATCTGCCAGCAGTAACTTGACTGTTATATATTTCATAACTAATTAACAACAACAATAAGAATTATAAATTGATTGCAAAAACACAATAATATTTTATCATACTATCTATATCTTGATTAAAATCATAAAGAGAAAGGATTTGCACTTGACTGACTTTAAACAAATCGAAAGAAAAGAATGTTAGAATTCTTCAATCGGGAGTCCTTCCAGATTCGGACGACTCGGCGCGATAAGGTGTTAGAATTTTTTATAATCAATTTTAATTATTTTTTTCGAGTTTACTTGTTGGGCTTGGATAAGTGTGCGTTCACCTTTTACTAGTAGAATGCTACTTTTTCACCAACTGATGAATCTTCTACTTTTACCCCGGCGATGCTACTGGCAGCAGCTAGTTATGAATAACCTGAAAATTTTTTCAGGATGGTGATATCTGCAACGTAGATGTAACAGTTTATCACCGAGGATTCCATGGTGATCTCAATGAGACTTTCTTTGTTGGCAACGTACCAGAATCTTCACGGAAACTTGTGCAAGTTACATACGAATGCTTATCAAAAGCTATTGACATAGTAAAGCCTGGCGAGAAGTACAGAGAAATTGGTAACGTTATCCAGAAACATGCTCAGGCTAACGGGTTCAGTGTTGTACGGTCTTACTGCGGACATGGAATACATAGGCTGTTCCACACCACACCCAATGTGCCACATTATGCCAGTGAGTATTGTAAACATATTTTCTTGTAAATTACTAAAATAGTTGAATCTTCTTTTTTTTGGTGTATCTGCAATCAGCATTAGCTAAAAGCAGATGCGCTGTATGTGATGGAAGTTCGAGTGAGCCCTCCAGTGAGGACATCTCTTGATTGGCTTTATTTATTTATATATCAATATACACACCAAATCTGAATAGATTTTTTTTTGTTAATGTTTTTGGCTTGGATACTAAGCCCTTTAAGCCATTTCATTTGTTTACTGTTGGAATATGGATGTTTATAAATGTCTATTTCCATTCCCTTTCAGAAAACAAAGCAATTGGTGTGATGAAGCCAGGTCACTGCTTCACCATCGAGCCTATGATCAACGAGGGCGGCTGGCGCGACGAACAGTGGCCGGACCACTGGACCGCCGTCACTGCCGATGGATCTCGCTCTGCTCAGGTATCTACTTATTACTTTACTACACATCCATAGAACACTGAACTATGAAAACGTGCAGTCCGATTGCAGTCGTGTGAACTGCACACCGACTGCATCCGAACAGCGGACATGCACGGGAGGGCGGAGCGTGCGGGCGGATATGGTGCAGTTCGGATGCAGTCGGTGTGCAGCTCACACGACTGCAATCGGACTGCACGTTTGGTTTGCAGTTCTATTGCAGTCGTGTTTGCAGTTCTATTGCAGTCGTGTCGACTGCATTCAAACTGCACTTAAACTGCAATTTGCGGTTGGATTGCAGTTGAAATGCGGTCTGTCTGTTTAGACCCTTAGGCTTAACATGAATTGGCCATGGGTTGTGCGATAAAGGACCCTGGAGCCCTGGAATGAAGGCAAACAAATGGATTTTAGCCAATAAGAACTTGATTTGCTTATTACCTTCTGGTACTTATTGAGATACTCGTAGTACATACACAAAAATATTAAAACATACAATAGTTCTAAACTCTTTTGGAAACGAGGCCTGTTGGCCTAGTCTAGAGTTCTCTCTCTCTCTCTCTCTCTCTCACACGTCGTTTGCCATGAACGAAGTGAGAGAGAGTTGCGCAGATCCTATGTTCAGGCTCGCCAAGTTACGTTGTAAGGGTCAGCGCAGACAGAGAGGAATAATTCTCGTGCGGTCTCTGGCATTTTCTGACTAATGGCGTATGTCGAATATATGCTTCCCGCGCTATCGTTATCGTTATCTTCGAGGACGCGCAAGTATTTTTTGTCAGGGTTAAGCAAATATGCACTTTATTTCAATAATTTTAGTTGATTTTCGGGTGCTTGACCCTAAGTCTGTATGACGTGATGCAAGTGCATCGAGCACCCACGCCGCGCCGCCCGATATCTGCTCCCCTCTGCTATTGTACTATCGTTTGCTTTGCATAGACATCATAATATTTAGAACATTTCATTTAAATATTTTTAAACGAAAATCTGAAGAACTAAAATTTATGATGAATTTTTAAAAGTCATAGAACAAAAGTTGTTGTTTATGATTTTAGTAACATAGACCTGAGAGGTTGGCAGTGTTTTACAAATAACCCTGTATATGTATGTTTATCAGTTGTCTAGTACTCATACCACAAGCTCTGCTTAGTTTGGAACTAGATGTTGTGTTAAAGTTGTAGAATACTAATCTATAAAGGGTGTAAGGAACAGCCCTCCACAAACTGTAAGGGCATGCTCAGTAGACGAAACTGAACAACCTTCCACAAGAATGTTTTTCAGGAAACGAAAAAAAAAATCGGCCTCTCCATACAAACTGTCCAATCAAGTTAATAATTTTGTATGGTGAGGCGGATTTTTTTTTTCGTTTCCTGAAAAATAGTGTTGTGGAAGGTTGTTCAGTTTCGTCTACTGAGCTAGCCCTTAAAGTTTGTGGAGGGCTGTCCCTTACACCTTGCATACATAAAAATCAATGCCACTTTTCGTTGTAATTTTATAACTCAAGAACGGGCTCACCTATCCAAACCAAATGTTTAGGCTTTGTTCGGATTATTTAGTAGATGGTTTATGTGAAGTTTGGTAGGGTAGAGTAGGGTAGAGTAGGATAGGGTAGGGTAGAGTAGGGTAGAGTAGGGTAGAGTAGGGTATAGTAGGGTAGAGTAGGGTATAGTAGGGAAGAGCGGGAGCGAAGCTGCGCGGGCAAAAGCTAGTTTATTTATATTTTAAATTAATAAGCCGTCTTTATTTTTCAGTTCGAACAAACTCTGCTGGTGACGGAGACTGGATGCGACATACTCACAAAGCGCGCGACCGGTCGGCCGTGGTTCATGGACCAAATGGAGAAGCTCAACCCTCTGGCCTAGTGACCACCCCACTGCTCAGACACTGAGGTGAAACCTGTTCAATATACACTGAACTGCCTCCGGGAGGCTCTAAACGTAAACACGAAAATTTCGACTTAGAGTTATTTAGCAAAGACTGCTAGGGTGTTATTCGAACATTTAATACAAGCTTCATTATGAAATATTTTGATGAAAGTCTACATCTTGTCTTTTTAGTGCCAATTTACTAAATTACTCAATGGAATCAAATTGTTATACCGAGTTACAGATGAAGTAAACAAGTATTACTATAGTCATTCACATTTATTACTAATATTTCGTAAGAGACCCGTCTTAGGCGACCATTACACGGTGATGCAAGCGTCAATCAATTCCATCAATCATGAATCATGGTTTTCGTCAATCGATACTAAAAAATATCAATCATCGCATTAGACGGTAGGGTTTACGTCAATCAAAACTTTGACTGTGGCAAAACCCACCGTGTAATGTTCGCCTTATAGATTCACACATAATGTTTAGGAGAAGACTAAAAGATTGCCTACATAATGTGTAATAAACAAGATCTCCACCTCAGTGGAAGCATAATATAGGGTAGAATAGGTGGTTTTTTTTATGCACTTATTTTGGAATTTGAGACATGATAATTTTTAATTTTACGAAAAACTAAAATTGGAAAATAGAAATTATTTAACGACTTTTAAGGCTATCCCGAAGAAAATATAAAAAAAACTGTGCTTTATACTTTAACGAAAGTAAGGTACTATTTTATACACCTTTACTGCCTGTTATCTGGCCAAGTAACCACAACCCAAACTCCATAGTCGCTGGTCGTTCTTACCTGCACAGGGGACATGCACAGAAAAACTTTCAGGTTTTATAAAATAACGAAGGTCTGACCGTCGTGGGCTCGTGCTCTATTGGGGTTTAATGAATTAAACTATTTATGGGCTATTTATTCCGAGTTGCAGACTAGCCCCCACCGCCCAGGGCCAAGGTCGATTTGACTCTTGCATGCCTTGGATCTTTTTTTTGTAATCAAATTCCAAACATAGCCGAAATTTCTGCAGTAAGTAATACACAGTTATATGCCGCTATGTATGACAATATAAAAACTTAGGGTATCTACCAACTACCAACATTCTTGATCTCGCTCCTGCATCGTATGGTCTTTAGTTTTTTAAACTTTTCCGTACAAGTTATAACTTATGCAGAAAAGTATAATATTTTTACATGAATTAAAAAGTCGGACCTAACCAGGGTGAGGAACTAAAAATTCTCGAGCTTGCATAGCTCTCTTTTTTTTGTCGAGTCAATTCGAGCCTACCCTAAGGGCTGTCACTAAAAAAATTGTAGTCCTAAGCTACCTAGACACCAGAGTTGCCACACGTCCGAGCTGGTCGCGCCACCAAATTGGTTGTGCAACCAAACGGACACCAGGTAGGCCAGTAACTGTCTATAGAGCTGTATACATTTTGTTGGTAGCGGCGACTGGTCGAGCCGCTATGGTGTCCCGGTGAAATATAGTCCTCAAGAGAAACAAAAGTTTCTTCAAAGTCTCGATCAAGAAACATTAGCAACAGACAAGCCAACGTTTTTTAAAACAAGTCGTGCTTAAAAAGCGCTTATCTCTGTGTTTACAGTATCATATTTCGACTCAGTAGTCGACAAATCATAAACAAAACTCTTGAATGGGTCGCCTCATTCATGCTAAGCAAAAAAAACAACACTTTACTATTAAAATGACGAAGTTGACTCACAATGGATTGTTTATGTGAAATTCGAACTCGCGTGGCGGGAGGTCATAAAAAACGTCTCAAGTGGCGGGCAATTTAGATAAGGTTTGCGGGGGGACGCGGGCAAGCAAGCGGCTATAGATCTGTATACATTGTGTTGGTAGCGGCACTGGTCGCGCCGCCATGGTGTCTCGGTGAAATATAGCCCTAACAGGCATAGTCCTTTACTGATCCTGAACATTGACATACTAAATTAGCTGTGTGCCTTTCTGAATATTGGCCTATGGCTGATACTTGATAAGTGTACTTATTTACAGCAGCATAAGGGTCATTATTAATCAATTTTCTTCAAAATTATGGCTTGCGGTGATATTGTAGACATGTCTCAAATACCATGGCTGTCTATTATAAAAAGGGAGTACTTCTAAGTTATTTGTACAGTTCTTGGGTTTAATGACAAGAATATCCTTTGTTTTATATGTAAGTGATGCATATTATTTAAAGTAGGCGACAGATAACCGTGGAATAACGGTCATTGACCCATTGACATTTGTTGACATTCTTAATTTAAAAACTGAAATAAAGACACAAAGCTGTCTTGAATCAACATGTATAGTGATCCTTTACATGATCTAGTAATGAAAAACAGTTCATTGTTTGTTTTTTGGGTACCTACGCAGAGATATTAGGAAAAGGTCAATGTACTTTATGCCACGGTTACCTTGCCTTCTATAGCTGACTTTCTACTATTGGTATCTACTTAGACTGTGAGAAGACGAATTCATTAATTTACTTTTTATGTACGAAAACGTTGATATTATAAATGCTTAAAATGAAAGATATTGATTGTGAATTAGCAACCAGTTTTGAATGTTCAATTAGCTGAAATATTTGTTTGGGGTCCATTTAAAATGATGCTGGACTATAGTTATCATTTACTTGAAGACAGTTTCTCGAGCTATAGAGTACGCTTTCTTGTATTTACATTTCAGTATTTAACCCAGTAATTAAAACATGCTTAGGTAACTTTTGAAAACTACATATTGACTGACTATAATGTTAGTTCATGTTCAGTCGAAATGAATTCGCAAAATCGAGAAACTAGTTCTATGTAAATGATAAAATCCTCAGTTCACTCGGGGTTGCCAACAACACTGTCTTGGCTCAGTTGGTATCACACATTCTTCTCGCCGACAAAAAAAATAAAAAATAAAAATCATTTTTCCAAATTCACTACATAATAGGTTTTGAGTTATCCTTGACGAAACTCTAATAATAATTTTAAGTTCTTACTATAGATATTATAATTAATAATAGTTGATATGAACTCCACAACTTATTGCAATTATGTTGCATAATTTTAAATATTTTTTGGTATCTATTCAATAATGGTTAAGACCAGAAACAGACGGGTGACGTCGTTAAAACAAAATACAATAAAATTTATGAGAAGGAGAATTTTGTAAATTGTAATAGCGATGAAAAATAAAATTAAAATAAAATATAAAGTTGTTTTCTTTTTATTTGAATAACAATTTGGCATTTATATCAATAAATAACAATTATCCTAAATGCAAATTAAGTTAAAAATTAAATGGGTTTATTTCATCACTTTAGTTTATGCCAGAAAGATAATATTGTCATGTCTACAGCTCACACTGTACTTACATACAGGAATTGAAATTGAAATTAATCTTGAATCATAATATTCCACACAACCAATGCGTCTGATTCCATCTAAATTTTAGTAATTCAGATAGAATTAATTGCACCAAGAAGCGATGTAATACGCCCTCTAAGGCCCCTCGCCCATAACGACTTTTTGTATAGCGATACTGTAGCGCGTTCGCATCGATACAGTCACGGTGCTGTAGCGCGTTCGCATCGATACAGTCGCGATGCTGAAGCGTGTTGGCATCTTTTCTATAGCGCTTGCAAATGCGACTATAGTCTGTCTAAAAAGTCAACCGACTTGGGAATTTTGTATAATATTTAATCATTTAAAAAATACATAAATTCGATACTTTTTATAAGGTTCTTCTATTAGTGATCAAGATTCAATGATCAAGATCTCTTAATCAACCTTGATTATTGAACCAGCGTTGGCTACATCAGATTTCATTTTACCCTAATAATTACCCAAGTCGTTTGACTTTTAGACAGACTAACGTGCGTTAGTAGCGATGCTGTCGCGCGTTTCGTAAGCGCATGCATCGCTACACAAAATCGTCGTGTGCGAGGGTCCTAAATCTTACGATTATCAACTACAGTACCTATATATCTACTTATTTGAGGAAAAAAATGTATAATATTTACATGAATGAGTACAAAAGGTTACCAAGTATAATTTATATGATAATCAAGTCTGCTAATATTACTAATCACACTATTATGCTTGCAAAATCTATAGAATACACCTATCCTTTGGCAGATGTTAGTAATAAAATATATCCAGTATATCTATTACTAGCTCTAGTCACCTAAGATTTTCTTCACAATCACAAATCACCAAAATATAATTAATTAGCAAACAAGACAAGATTTTGTAGATAGTAGCACCATTGATCTGAATTAATTTTTAATATTTTACAGTACAAATAAGCTAGGGCCTAAGGGTGTTTTTAATATCATGCGGATTCCATCACGCATGCGGGATTTCCCTGCCCCGCACGCGTCTTGTGTGCGTATTCCTCGCATTACATTCTATACTTGTATGAAAAGGACATTTCTCGGGGGTTACGCATGCGGAGCAAATCCGCATGCGTTTTTAGGCTGTCCTAGAAATACGATGTTCATTAACCCTTTTACCGCCCGCGGTGGATTGGTCCGACGTCTGTTTTCGTGTCCTATTTTTTTTTTTTATGGTGGGAAAAAGTCATCCAATGACACCCCCCATTCTTGGGCGGAGCGGGAGATAGTGTCAGACTCTTACTGACTAAAAGACCCACCCCGTTCCTTCTAACCTTCATACCGGGGCTCGAGCAGTCTTTCGAAACTAACCCTGGCCCCAGTAGGCTTCGACTCAGCTGGGTCCCTGCTGTTGCTGACAACTCCTTGAGGCACGCGGGAACAGTGCGCGCCGTCGACGACTTGGGCTTGGTCCGGACAGTTACCGGACGGCCAGACAGCGAGCTTTGCTCACTGTCCGCAAGCCCGCGCCTACGGTGGCCGGAAATCGGGAACAGAGTCCCTGCTGCGGCGGCGGCGAGAACGCCGTTGCCTTATGCGGTCGGCCTCCTCCTTCGCGTCTATTTGCCAGGGTCGTGTGTTTCAGACTGAGTACTCCATCTCGTTTTACTCTTCAATTACCATAGGTGACAGAAAAACTGACGAGAGTGGAGTATTTAGCTGTGGATCATCCTGCCGGAAGAAACGCGAAAGTGTTTGTAGGATATATTCGACGTAGGCGGTTAATATTTTTTGTTTACAGACTTAACTATTATTTGTAGGATTTGAAAGACATGCAGCTCGCAAAAGGTTTTTTTTTTTTTTTAATTTGTATAAACTAGTGCTTGACTGCGATCCCACCTGATGGTAAGCAGTGATGCAATCGTTGATGGTGAGGTTAAATAAACGGTGTTGCCGTCTTATCAGTATAATAATAATAATAATAATAATAATAATAATAATAATGTTTATTTAGAGAAACTTGACACAAGTTACAAAATATATTAACAGGCCAGTTTAGATCAATATATATGGTGTAGTCATCTGTAGTCGAACTAGGCAGAACCTGTATTTCGACTATCAGCGCCAAACCCATGTGAGAGTTATACATTATAATTGCCTATAACATTTAACATTTAATTTTTATTTTGTACTTACAGAATCATTTTAACAATTTATAAAATGTTTAGTTTACTTAGATATTAGATAAGAGAAAAAAAAAAAAGTCCAAAAAAATATCAAATATATAAAAAGTAAAACAGTTTGTGCAGTGTTTGCATGCAGTGCCTCTTATTTGTGTAAGATGGAAATGTACGTGTCTGGTGTGTAAGAGGATGTGTGTGGTTTATAAGTAGTGTTCTGTTTTGTGTTGTGGTGTGAGTGAGCGTGCGCGCATTTAATTGGATGTGTCTTATCAGTGTTAACTAGAAAAAATGTTTTTTAAGTGCAAGTTAATGAACCGCCTAAACACTTGAATATTAGGCTTAGACAATGTCAAAATGTTAACATTATTGACTCCAATATAACTTGTCCTGTAAGACTGCCCATTCCCATTATACACTTGTTTTATTTTAATGTTTGTCCTGTGTTTTTTATGAAGAGTACAATAAAATAAAGAACTGATAAATATATATGTAATACTCATCTGAAGGAGAGTTATAATTCTAAGACATCAAGTGTTTTTACAGAAGATCTTCCTGCAGTATGAGGTGTTGTATAGAATCGTATCTACTAAAAGAAATATAAGTTACAAGTCTTCGTAATCTTCAAAAATTAGTTCACTGTAGAAGTCATTTTTCTCTTTGAGCTTGAGCCCAAACTGTGTGACCTGGTTTGCGTCGACTCCTTGAGTTTTATCAGCTGTCTTGATGGTCGCCGCCTTCCAATTGTCCACGGCATCTTTTTTGCTAGGAGTATCTTTTACTTGCTTCAGGCTCGATAGTTTTGATACTATTGCATCTTTCTGAAAATAATTGATGCTTGTAGACTTCAATAATTGTAAAAGTATCGTTGGTTTAGTTTTAAAAATATATGCTAAAAATTGTGTTTGTATATTGAGCCGGCCGGTAAAAAGGAAGGGTATTTTTGAATGAATAGCAGCGACATACAATGAAAAGCTACGAAAATTCTTTCATAATATGCTTCTGTAGAGTTGGTTATTTGTCAACTCAAGACACCTTCGTCTAGAATCGTAAAGATAAAACCTGCAGTTCAACTTGCAAAGGGGTTGCCTTAACATATTTATATTTATGTATCGTAGGAATTATGTAACTGTATTATTAGTATGAAAATATCATTTACTAACCTGTTTCGGACTATCAACATAACTAGCATATATCCTTAGAATAGGTTCCCCAGTTTTGTCATCAAACGTTAACTTGCTCTTTGGAGGAATCTTTGCCTTCACCACTGCCACTTGTGGCAATGTGTTCGCCGAATTGACGATGTTTTTAGTGTCTGCTACAGCAAACAGTCTTATTGGAGCTCGTCGAGATATCAAAGTAGCTTTTTCTTTATTGAAATCATGATCTTCGGTAATGGTTGCTTCTACAATCTGTCCTGCATACACAGCCCCTTCTTGATTCACTTTGGCTTGTTTATCGTCTGCCCTCACCAATGTATAAGCCACGTTCACTGAATCTCTTGATTTTGTAAAGGGAACTCCTCGCAATGGCTTCAGTTCAGTTGCTGTTTTATTTTCAGAATTTTCTTCATTTTGTACAAAATATGCTTTCACATCTGAGCTGCTGGTTGTTGTTGTGACATTTTCTGGTTTATAGACTGGCGAGTTATCTACTTGGGCGAGTGCTGCTGCAGCTCTGACATCATTGATGGCGGAGTAAAACCCATTGGCGATAACACTACCCACGCTTTGCCCAATCTGTGCGTAGTATATTGGAGTTGTGTTTTGTTCTGTATTACTTTCAATTATATATTTAACAGTGGTCGTCGTTGGCTCTGTTTCAGCTGCTACTAATTCCACTGTAATATTTTCTGGTTGAGGTGTTGGAGTATCTTCCAACTGTTTCTCAGTTGTATTAGCTACAACGAACGGTTGCGGTACTAACGTTACAACTGTGCTTTCTTTCGTTTCTCTTTGTACTACCGTCTTCGGCTCATTGTGATTGTGTTGGGGTGGTAATGGTTTGTCCAACTGTTCATTTTCAAGGAGTATCATTTGATGATGAATCTCTTGTGGATGAATGACTTGAGTGTGAACTACTTGTGGCTGCATCATTTGTGGATGGATCACTTGGGCATGCATCTGTGAAGCTTCAGGTTGTGGGTGTACTGGATTTGGAGCTTCAGCTGCATATGGAATAAATTCCACGGCAGGGAATCGTTGCAGAAGCTGGTTTTGAAGTTTTTGCAAGAACAAAGGATCATGTTGGTATAAGGCATGCGGTGGTATAAATAGACCGTCTGCTCCCGTGTTTATTAAATCTTGTTGTGTTGGCAAGGCGTTTTGTAAAGCCTGTAAACAAAAAGGTTGATTACTTGCTGAGTCGGTATGCTGAGTATTTTCAGAAAGACTTTTGGTGTGTTTGTAATTTGCCCTTCACTGAAGATTCAAATTTAGTTAAACAACTCATAACATATGGAGCGCCGCAAATATTGCTCGACTAGTCGTATTTTACGTAAGATACAAAGCAGTCTTTTTCGACATAGGAAGGTTCTGAATAAAGTAAGATCATGTACCTGCAATGGGTACTGATGTTGCACGGCTTGTTGTTGTAACGCCTGGTGCTGAAAGCCTTGGTGCTGGTTGATGCTGATAGCTGGCAAGTTGTACTCTGATGCCAGCTGCAAAGCCGCTCCGTTTCTTATTAGTGTCTGAAGCTCCGGCGTTGTAAAGGACTGGAAAAGTTTATTCAGAGTTTTTACGTTAGAAAATATACGACAAAAAAAAAACTCGTTTTTGAAACTTACTGCAGCTTTTGAAAATCCTATGGGCGATTCTATTTTGACCATGCTGTATTCACTTTCCGGATATTTTTCAGTTACTTCGTATGATGGTCTAGGCTGAAATGTAGTTCGATTAGTCATATGGTTATATCGATATTCATCGGTAACCGGCTTTTGATAGGTCAGGTTATTGGGTTATTTAACCGCACTTTTGTAAAAGTTTCTTACACAATTTACGCTTATTCAAATAACCAAAATTTACTGTCTAATGAACTGAAAATAAGTGTCACGGAACCTTTCAATTTGGAAGCCCTCAGGCCTAACGGCTCGTCATGGATCAGGAACTGCTAATGGGTCTCCAACCTCTTCAGTACCCATTGAAGTGAAATTGGAATCATAATATCCTACTTTATAGTATAGACGTAAGCCCTGCCTGACTTTGATTTTTAACTAAAGTATAGTAGAGGTACATGTGTCTTTAATAAAATGTATAGTCTCTGTGCTCATACGCATTCTGGATTCTCTTGATTAGAAAATGTATCGTTTAATTCGAGCTGCAAACAGCGGATTCACCATTTGGAATCTTGTGTTTATTTTGTTTACAATATTTTTTATGTGGCAACATCTCGCTTCCTCATTTATACATATGCACGTTACCTAGTGGCAGTGACATCACATTTCGATTTATGCATATTTTTTCACTTGACAGATTCCCCTTCCATAGACTCAGGTCTTAATTATAATTTTGAACAAAAATTTTTTTTCTATTTTTTAAAGGTTTTTTAAGCAAATGAAGAATGACTCATTTATCCAATTTAATAGTGTGGGACTTACTTCATAGGTATAAATCAAAGTCCAACTCACCAAATCCGAGACAGCATTGTCGGCCTCTATGACCACAATTGGCTTCTCCGATAGGCTGAGGTTAGGTGCTGGTATCGTGTGGATGGCACCTGATGGTCACACACGCCTGAACCAAAATGCTTTCGACCACAGCGATGATTACGTCACAAAAACATATAGGGCCAAAAGAGAAATAATAACGCCAGAATAAACTATCAAAATGAGGGACGAGGGAGGAGAATCTAGAGATTTGAAATAATTTGGTAGATAATTTAGATTTTATTTTGGTAATCTTGTGACGTAATTCCTTGCCGTGGACGAATTATTAATTGTGTGCTTTTAGTGAAGTTGAAATGTAAACCTATCTGTAGAAAATAAAAGCATGTTTTGTAGAAATAGAGTAGGCAGGATAGAAAAAAACAGTTAATATACATTAGATTAGCTTGTCAGCGTTTTCGTCCGCGTTGAAGTAGGTTTCTCCATAAAAACTTCTTTTTTTTTTTGCCCCGCTTCATCGCTTTAGGGCCTATCAATATTTCAGTAGAACACCATGGCGGCGCGACCAAATTGGTTGCGCAAGCAAACGGGTACCAGGTAAGTAACTCTCTATAGAGCTGTATACATTTTGTTGGTAGCGGCGTCTGGTCGCGCCGCCGTGATGTCTCGGTGAGAAATATAGCCCCTGGAAAGTAATTTTGGAAAATTCTCTCTTAGTGCATAAAAGAAAACCTTAGGCCTTACCATGAGCTACCATAAAACCAAAACCTCGACATGTTATGAGTAGATTAGATAGTGAAAAATCGACCAAGAACAAGAAGTGAAGGAAAAAGTTACAGCACCTTTCAGTAGGTATCCAAATTACAAAAAATAGTAAAGTGCAGTGCACATAGCCAGTCAACCTGTACCACCGTCAGTGTGCACCACGGGCGCGGTGGAGGCTGCCTTCACGAACTCGTACTCTGGAGTGACTGGTGACATGGGCAGACGGCCGGTAGTCTTCCACGGCCCACCCGCGAACATGTTGCGCGTTGCTGATGGAGCGAAGTGCTTGACCGCGTACCTGGAAGATGATGGGTTGATTTTAGTCTTTAGCTGTAGTTTTGAAGATGTCTAAAGGGCTCAAGATGAACACAAGCTGAGTATAAAACGTAAGTGTAATTAGAAAGAAATAAAGAAAGAAAACATGTTTGACACATTTCGTCACCTACACGTAGGTATGTCCCCTAAAGTATTGGACATAGCATAAGTATTCCAAATGTCATCACATAACCAGTCCTATTCGTCTCAAATCAGGTCTACGTTTTCCTTGCCACTCCGGGACCTTTCTCGTTTTGCAAGACTAATCTTAGTTTACAATTTTTCTTAACATTTTGTCGAATTTGTTTACAACTCTCGCCGACACTCATAATATAGGAATTTACAATTCCAGTAAGTCATGCGGGCTGTCCGTAGGGCTGCGGACCCATCAGCACAAGCCACAGCGAAAATGTTCTACAGGAGGCAATTTTCATAGATTTTCGCGCGAAAGTCACGGTATAGAGATGTGCCGTTGTCAGCAAGCAGCCCTGAAGTGGGAATATTTCCCGAAGTATGAATATTGCCGGTAACGGACGCCGGCCGACCATAGTAGGTATATGGCAAGCAACGCAACATATACCTAGGTAGGTGGCGTGCTTTACCTACTCGACGTACTTGCCTGACTATGTGACGGGTACTGTGCTTACTTATATGGACTATAAAGCAGTTAAGTCTTTATTTGCGTACTGGGAAAGCGGGTTTTCACTTTCAAAACCTAGTCTTTTATGGATAATGGACAGATGAGGTTCTGACTTCAGTAGTTCAGTAGTAGCCTTACTATCGTTTCATATCACAAAACTTTGATTCAAGACTGTTGGATGAGACTATTACCTACCTAATTCTGCGATTTAACGAGTGTACCCAATATATGCCTTTTACTCTTACTTTTGAAAGCTGGTAGGGTAGGTACAAGGGCCCCTCTCTTCGATTTATCTCGTCATCATTAGAACTCAGACGCTGACTAAGGTCCTTTCAGAGTTTAGGCAGGTTGAGCTTAGGAGTTACAGGGCGATTTCAGCACGGTTCAAACACGGACACAAGTCCGAGTCGACAGCGCGTAGTGTTCCACTCGCGTCACAAAGAGATGAACTGAAGGTGCCCGGGCAGTACGGTGCCTGTTAGGGCTGCAGGAACGTTTGAAAGAATGAACGTGGTCCTGGAACTCAAAGGGCGACTGAAGTATACAGGTGGGTATTAGTCATGACATGTCTGAGACGCCCTCGTGCAACAGTTTAGTTAAGTAGCTAGGTATCGGTTAATGGTATAGTGCAGTTTTTTTTTTTTTAACTCTTCGAATGCCGTAATTAGAGACACAATAGAAAGACAATGGCTTATGTCGAACTGTGTAACTTAAGACATTCAAAAGGTTAAATTAGTTTAGTACTTAAGTACTTTATTTGGTACTTTGATTGATTCAGTCCTCCGACATTTAGGCCTTTGCCACACTTGACGGAAATCCCGTCGCAGAAGATCGGCGACGGAACGTCAATACATGTTACGAGCAGCGACCGATCTTCATCGTAGCGTGTCCGCTATTTGTAATTTAAATGCAATAATATGTTTTGATCTTCTGCGACGGGATTTCCGTCAAGTGTGTCAAAGACTTTAGTTTGTTTCTCTTACCTTTGAGGGGGTTTTCTGTACAGTACATAGGGTGCTCTGTGTGAGGCTGCCTGGACGAGTCTGGTGTGGGGCCACGGCCTCTGCAGGTTTGCCCCAGGTCTGAACGGCGTGGGGGACCGCAGTCGGTTGACTGAGGACATGCGGCTGATGTACACCGCTTGTGTTAGGCTGCAGAGGGCCAGGCAGATGATGTAGACCTGAAGAAAAGAAGTATTTTTCTGATAAGCTTGTACTTGGTTAATAAGAGAGTGCAGTTTGTCGTTCAAAAATAAGTAACCTGTCTGAGAGAAAACGCCGAAAGCATATTTGAGCTCGAGATAATTTACAAGTACTAAGTTTTTTTTTTTTAATTTTTGGAGTTTTGTTGTTAGTAACAAACTGTTATAGGTATAAATCAAATTTCAAATTTTTAGGTAGGTAGGTATGACTAAAAACCCTTAACAAGTCCATTTCCATATCTACGAATGATCACTTAAAAAAAATTTTTTTAATCATTGGGTACAAATATTTTACATATTTAGGTAGGTACCTACTTACATTTATATATTTACCTCATACTTTAGATTACTTTTGGTTAGTTCTTAAGGGTTTTGTTTTTTTTAATCAGTTTAAAGTTGAAACTTAAAAGTTGATGGCGAGGAATCCAAAATTGGGAGAAAAGTAATAATTCAAGGCATTTTCTGTATTTAGGTAGGTACGAATGAGACTAATTTCATCCTGTCGTTTTCTTCTGAACTTAAATGCAAAAGAAACACTCCCCCAATACGCTGCCACACACGTACCTAAGTAGGTATATAAATATACGCAATTACTCAGTTACAAGCGACGGGCGACATTCCGTATATGTGTGGCACCGGGGAAAGAAGTCCAGTCCGGTTATTTACAAGACGTGAAAATTGTTCCCAGTAAACGTTTACTCGTATCTAAGTGGTAGGTTTAACGATAGTAACGATATGGCGGTTAAATGAAAGAAATGCCGAGAGTAAACATCGGTGGCAATAGTAACAGAGTAATCTACAGAGCTTGTGGAGGAACCTCATTCATCATCATCATTCAGCATTGTGGCTGATAAACGTCACCTGTTGGACACTGTCACAACTCAAAGGCCTAACCCAAGCGTCACCAAAACCATCGGTCCTGAGCATCTCGCATTTATCGGATTCCTGCGATATTTACCAAGCTATCAGTCCACCTTGTGGAAAAGCACCTTTCCAGAATCTTTCGACCCCATCGACCATTTGTTCTGCGAGCAATGTGCCCTGTGTACTGCCTTGCCGCTTTCCTAAGTTTGGCTTTGGCGATTCGTCGGGCTATGGGTTTCTCCTATGGATATTTTTATTCCTGATTCGATCACGCATAGAAACTCAGAAAAATCATGTTGCGCCAACCTGAAGCTACGTGTAACTTGAGATTGGCGCAACATGATTTTTCCCGATCTTTTCCTACTTCTTTTTTTTTCTCCAAAGTCAAAGTCAAAGTTTTTTATTTCACATAGGCCTACATGGGCACTTATAAAACGTCAGAAGCTAGTGCACGGTACGAAATTGGTCGTTTCCTATGGAGAAGAACCGGCAAGAAACTCCATGGTTACTTCTTTAAAAAAACCGGCCAAGAGCGTGTCGGGCCACGCTCAGTGTAGGGTTCCGTAGTTTCCCGTCCGTCACAATAAGTGTACCCACTTATGAGTTTAACAAAATGCTTGCATATACGATTATACTACAAACTTAGTCCAAAAATTATTTTGTACAACCTTTTTGTCTTTTTTGTACAAAAACTGTTCTTTCCATCAAGTTCAAAATAATTTTCCTAGAAAGTCCTTATAAAGTTCTACTTTTCAGATTTTTTTCATATTTTCTAAACTTATGGTTCAAAAGTTAGAGGGGGGGGGACACATTGTTTTTTACTTTTGGAGTGATTATTTCCGAAATTATTGACATTATCGAAAAATGATTTTAGTAAACCCCTATTCATTTTTAAATACCTATCAAACAATATATCACACGTTAGGGTTGAAATTAAAAAAAAAATCACTTTCCACTTTACATATAGGGGGGCTACCCTAATAAAACATTTTTTTCCAATTTTTATTTTAACACTTTGTCGGCGTGATTGATATACATATTGGTAACAAATTTCAGCTTTCTAGTGCTAACGGTCACAGAGATTAAGCGAGGACGGACAGACAGACGGACAGACAGACATGGCGAAACTATAAGGGTTCCTAGTTGACTACGGAACCCTAAAAAATGGTTGTACTTACAATATTTCCATATTACAGTATTAATAGGTATTATTTAAGAACAGTGTAAACCGGTATATATTGTACTCAAAAGCACAATAAAAATAATCATTTAAAAAATAGTGAGTCAAAATATAAAGTAATCTAAGAATTCGTGGAGTCTACAGTGTTCTTCCATTTACATTATAAAAAGAGTCTATATAAAAAAAGCTAGAAAAAAAATTTATAATTACAACTGTCAATAAATGAGACGTTAACAACCAAAAAAGAAAAACTAACGAATTTAAGGTGGTTGGAGTCAGATAATATAAAAAAAATATATTGCAAAGGCAATATGTTGAAAGAAAAATGTTACTTTGTTGTAACATTTTTTTTCTCTAACATATTGCTTTTGCATGATGGAGCAGTTAATAGATACATTCACACAATATTATATGAGTTACCAGGGGGCCACAAGTGCAGAGGCAGTCATTGCCAAACAAGCGTGTCTTCGACATAGTCTTTAGCCTTGTAATATGCTTTTTTGGTTAAGACACGCTTAATATGGGTTTAGAAACTTTCAAAATGTTCCGATTGATCCCGTAGGATAGAATAGGAGGAATATGGTGATGATAAACCATGGCCAGTGAAAAAAGTCATTGAACCATTCGTTTATTTTCGAAGCCTACTGGGCTGCTCTGGAGCCCTAGGGGAACGACGGCAAAGAAGGAGGAACATAGAAGTGGGTTTTAGTCAGTAAAATTCTGACACGCCCTCCTGCTCTATGATAGAGTGGAAGAAGTCTTTGGATGATAGGCAGCATAGTCCTCCATAACAGATTCCAACACAATCGCTTTGAGGTATTGTTAAGTAATATTGTTTGAGGCTTGAGCATATATAGCATTACGATGATAGCTGTTCTTGTAGCTTAACTTAGCCTAACCCTCGTGGCTTTTCTTAAGCTAAAAAGGGAAAAATTTAATTTTGACTACCTGCATATTTTTTCTCCTTCTCTGTCAAATCCATCGAAAGGTTGTCTGTAAAAAAATTCTTTTAGCGATAAGACCGCCCATGGTGGACACCCTATTAATTTTAGGTTCCTGATGTAACTTTTATTTTTGGTGTACAATAAAGAATACATCTATCTGTCTTATCTTAAACGTATTTTCCCAAAATCTCCAAGTTTCCCAGGCATAATGTATGCAATCACTTCACCCGTCGTGTACCTACCTATCAACGTGCTCGCATATCTTGGCTACGTGCACAAATGTTTGCAGTGAAACTGCCACGCCTGGGTGAGCGCGAAAACGAGCTATATTTATATTTTAACATGAAACTGAAAGATTCTTGGCTCGGAGAAGTACGCGCCTATATAATAATAATAAGGGAGAAAGATGTATTATAAATCAAATAAAAAAAATTACGTGCTAGAATATGGTACACATTACACAAGGTGTTACAGTAAATTTGTTTCTGCATATCCTGCCATAATATGGCGTGCAAATATATTCACAGTCAGTGTGGTCACGTAATCAAACTTGCACATTACAGGTTCTCTTGATTTGTCTTCTAAATACACATAAGGTAAGGTGCTAGTAGAGATCTTGACCGTACTTTCTGGATTATCCTGATAGCTGTTTGCACCTCAGGATATGTTTCCCTCTTGTTGCTACGTCACTTCAGCAGCCTCAGCTGTTTTTCCATCATTGCTCATGTTGGGGTCATAGTCTTAACATAATTACTAAAACCAGTCCACTTAAGGCTCCCAAAACCAAATGTTTATATTCATAAATCGCAATATTTTCCTTCATTGGGTGCACTAGCATTGCATACAGGGATAAACGTCTGCTGGTAGCATATGCCACGAAAACTGTCTAAGGGCCTCTGCGAGTTGGCTATGGCCCCTTGTACGCCTTCCAAAGATTCAGGACCCCAGAGGTCTGATATAAACAAACACGTAATAATAATAATAGGTTCACTAGTTATGGAGACTCCTTCGTACCTCAGAAAGTACGATAGGTAAGCGTTTCATTACTATCATTTGTAGATCTTTGACAATATGTAGTTAAAGTATCCATACTTTTTAATAGCCTTTGCCCGACTAGGACTTACCTAGTTCTGTATAGCAGGTGTGTTCGTAAACATGTAAAATCACACAAGACACCCAGGCCTATATAACTAACTGTATAATAGGTTATACAAATATTTGATCCGTGTGGGTAATATTGGGTTTTTTAAGCATTAATTCATTAAACCCCAAGCGAACGCTGCGAAGCGTTGGCGCACCTATTGCCTTTCTATTGTGTCTGTAATTTCCACGATTGAAAGGTTAAGAATAGTTTTGTAGCAACCCGGAGGTGGTTGGTTGGTATTAACCATTTGCCAATGACCAGGAATGGATACACATACGATCTTTAAAGGTTTCTAAAAGTACGGTAAAAAAGCTTATAATTTTTAATGTACTTAATCGATTTTGATATTGTACTTATTTAATATTGTGACAATCAAATTACGAGTAATAATTTTTTCAACTAGTTGTATTTAGTAATAATAACTACTTAATTAATCTAAATATTATATAGAATACATGTAGAATAAAATATATACCATTATACCTATACATTTTTTACACCATCATAATTATTCTTTCGATTTATCTAATTATGATATAAATTTTTATGCTATTATTAGCTAATATAGCGTTAAAAAAAATGTTATTTAAGACCTTAATGTTACCTAGGTATATGTACAAATTAATGAATGAAAATGAATATATGAATATTATTGTAAAATATGATTAAGACTAGGTACTATAATATTATTTAGTATTGTTTTGAAATCACAATGGACTTGAAGCGTGATTTCTCTACCGCAGCTCTAGAAATTGAGAAAATATATTGGTTAAAGCTAAATAAGGTAAACATATGTGATTACCACTTTAATTCAATGGGAATAGGTACCTACCTATATTTTCCACAACAATGGCATTCAACTACTTTAAAAGTCGTATGATTCGTAATGCCTGATTCATCTTATGGGAATTTTTTATTGACATATGTTCTTTCAGACTCTGTACAATGTAGTTTATTTTGAGGTGACACATTAAGGCCCAAGCGCCCGAGCAGTGCCATAAAACAGTGCCTTTCTGAAGCCTAGGTACTCCTCGGTAACGGCTAGGTTAATAGGTTTGAAAAAAATATTGTTTATTATAGATTCATGAATAACATTATTAACTATTGATTTGTTCATACGATTAATACTTTTGTTTAAAAAACATATTTAGCAGTATCGCAACTTTTCCCTATTCCTTCAAAACGACTTGGATCTTTAGAAACATTTTTACACATTAAAATTGGTGGTTAAATATTCTTAATAGTGAACATAGCAAAATATTGACTATTTTGCAAAGAAATTTGATTTAAAGGTTAGCAGGGCCCTATCTGAGCGCAGCTGGCCGCGATTAAATGCACAGATACTCGTACTACCACCTAGGCGGGTACGAGTGTTGTGCCCATTTAATTCCGGCCAGATATTCAAGGGAATTGTCCCCAACGTGACGCGCAACGTTGTCAGATGCCCGCCAATATGTCCCACGTCACGTCACGAATGGATTGTAAAATTTGTGGAATAAATTGTGGGCCACCGAACAACGTTGCAGCGTCACGTAGGTCGAGCGTTGCGTGTCATATTGGGGGATGTTTTGACCCCTAGTATATCTGAGGCTTTGTTTATAATACACAAATCATAGTTCTTCAGGTAGGTAAAATACTCATATCAGGTAAATTAATTTAAGCAAGCCTTTGAAAAAGCGTACAAAGATTTGGTCGATAACATGATTTGCATCCATTTAACAGTAGATTGCATTAACATCTTTAATTACCACTCAAACATAACGAATGACGACGTTAAGAATCCGGCAAACGTCTACATCGAACGAAAAAAAGATCATTATTCATCATTCTCTTAGTAAATTTCGCGTGAAACAGTCCGCAAGCGTGCCATCACGCAAAATGTGATCGTCAGGACATATTAATTCAGTTTTATTAGTTATTGCATCATTTATCGTTTTGTGTCGCTAATTTTCCTAGTTACTAAGTTATTGTTATTGAAGAATTAACTCCCGAACCGTAACTCCAACACATTTATTAAATTGCTCCAGGAAACGCGTTGTTATTTTATGTCGCCGTGTGTATGGGATTCCCATATTTAAAACGACAGTTGCAAAGTGAAAAGTTTTCTGTAATTTTGTGATTTTCTGAAATATGCAGATGTTGCTGTACTTATCAGAAAAACAAGTATTTCTTTTAAAGATCGATCGCTTTATTTTTTTTATTTTTTAACTCGCAATAGAAGATTTTTCGTGTTGTGGGATATTTTCTACATTTTTATAAAAGGAATAAATTACCATCTTTCTTTTGGTCTTTCACCATCTTTTGTCATCTTTCTTTGGAATACATCGGAATAAAATCAGTGCCTGCGAAAAATAATGACGTGTTGCTCTGTTGTATTATGTTAATCTACTCGTCAAAATACACCAGATTAAAGTACTTAACTTCATAGGTACACTTCACCTATAGCTTTACAAAATGACATCGACAAGTAAGAGATAGGATTACGAGTATTTGGGAGAAGATTTAAATACAGACTGTTTATACAAAAGTCCACGGCAAACGACGCGACGGACCTCTTTCTTCGGAACCGTTAGAGTGGTCCAGGAAACAAGGCAGGCTGTTGTAAGACCGGTCACTGCTACATTGTTGTAAAGTATCGAACACGGTCTGTTTATAAATACAAGGAAGGGCGTAGAGGTGGCAGGTTTAGCAGCTACAGTTATTTTATAGGTAGCATTCCGAAAGTAAACGTACAACGGTAGAAATTGTCATTAATTGTGAAAATACGGCTTGTAATTAATTAACTGCATCCGGAAAACATCAGGAAATATAAATAAAAATACATTGTCTTTCATTTGTTTTTATTTTATTTTCGTTTGGACAGATTACTTACTTCATGATATTGTTTTTGATTGCACATTGCTGACAAATAAATCTACCAAACGGGATCTAATTTTATTATCTAGTTGTCTTGGTTTTTGTACTTGTTTTTGTCTAATTAGTGTGATAGGCCGCCCTTATTGCATGGTATTTAATTAAACATAATAACCTATCAGGTACTACTAAGTTCTATGTAGATGAGTCTATGTTATGTGTGGTGTATTCATAGGAGAGTGCTATATAATGGGTGTACTATTCCAAATGATCAAATATCAATTAATTGGTCACTTTATATCGAATAATTAATGTGCTATGCGTTGGCCGCTCGATCAAACAAACTTTCAATATTTTGAACAGTCGACGTATTGAGTGTTCGTTATATTGATCGTTCGATTTATTAACCATTCGATATTATAAACGTTTGAGTATTTAGGTGTTCGATTAATTGATTTTCGATTATTTGGAATTGAATTTGGCATAGTTAACCCCTATACAATTACTCTGCAGGCCTCGCGCTCGCTATAAGTTAACAGGTAGGCTAGGTCACCTACTTGTTTCCGCCACATATTATCGTATCTTATCAAACACCAGTGAACATCAATCATGTTTCAAATCCCAAGATCTCAAGGAAATCCTAGTACTACAAGCTTCCTATGATTATCTTAACATAATGCAAGGTTGTGACTTTTCCAATCTATCATTTTGTACCGATACTTTCTCGATAATGGGAAAATTGCACGTAGACGTGGGGTACCTACCTACCTAAATCAAAGAGGTTTAAGTATTGTTCTGCCAGCGGTTTTGTCCGCTCGAAATTCAAATATTATCCCATTGGAACCAGGGATAAAAAGTATATCCTAGGCCAACCAAGTTTCATCGTTCAGCTGTTAAATCATGAAAAGGTAACTGACTGACAGGCAGAGTTACTAAAGGTAGCCTGTATACACGTTAGGGTGTACCTGAGAGGTTTACCTTCACAGTTATACCTATTGGGTAAGCTTGTTTGGAAATCGCTTCACCCAGAGCAGGAGAATTTATTTGATGATTACCCATAGAAAAAAAAAGGTTTTGGTCGTGTCTAAAATGTGGTCTTATACAATATCACAAAAATCAGAAGGTATTCCGGTTACTGTGATTTTGTCTAAGATTTTACTTTTTTATATATGAATTACTTCAGTCAGTTTTTATTTATCCATTTGAACATTAGTTAGATAAATGTGCTAAGTTTCCAAGGACAAGTTACTGGGTTAACTAATTCATTATGAAGCTTTGACTATGTTTAGTAGTCCAGTGAAGAAAGCTGATAACACTGACTGCGAGGCATGCCATAAAAGGGTATACAAGATTAAGAATCCAACAAGCAACACAGAATGCAAAATACTAAGATAAATCAAATAGAAAACCAGCAAATGCTAAGAATTTCTTAGTGCCTTGATAAGAAGGTAAGTACCTTTTTTTTGTTATCGAGCGGAAACCTTCAAAAGGCGGCCGGACTTAGGGAGTAAGTCCGGAGATAGTGGGATTTTTACCTCACTAAAACCACCCCGGCGATCACCAAGTACGGTCCGGACTAAGCGTTTCGCCTCGTCATTTATACCGCGTACATCGAAGGACTGGAACAATTTGCCTGCTGCGCTCTTCGCGTCCGCTTACAGTAAATCAAGTTACTTGATGTGATATCATCTCCCTTGCCTTTCCCCCCAATTAGCTTGGGGTTGCCTTCCTGTCTAACCGTAGATATGTAGCTAAATACCCGTGTAACATGGAGTTACTACCTATCGGACACATATACTCCACAATCCTTACTGGGCAATACGATACTTTTTTTTTTATTGTTGATAGGCTCGTGTTTGACCATCATCTCACCTGATGATAAGCAATGATGTGGTCGACGATGGAGCACGCTTGTCTAGAAGTAACCTATTCACTCTTGACTTAGGGGTCTAAGTTGTAGCTTTCAAGGAACACAGGCTCCGACAGGGAATTCTACTCCTTGGCTATACGCACAATAAATGTATTCCCAAAACGCTTTGTGCGTATGGGTGAGGTGTACTACTTGGATAGCCTGACGATCAGATTTTTTGGCGTTTGTTTACCTGTAACGACTTTCAAAGATCTGCGATAATGTCCTAGAAATTTTAATGTCCTAGAGAAACTTAGAAAAGTACTTATTCTAGGTACATATGAATTGAAAAATTCACATTGGTACTTGTCAGGTTTCGAGCCCGCAACGTCATGCACTAGAAGCGGATGCCTTTAAATTTTGTGTATCATAAACAATACTGTGTATACTGCAATGAGTATGTATTTAAAGAACTACAGAGCTGTTGAGGCTGAGGTGTAGTGGCGTGTGTACATTACCCGTGTAGTCAATAAAGCAGAACGCTAACGGTGTGCAGTGTGCAGTGTGGGCCGTGCACAGTCTAATAGCCACGGAGCGGTGCCGCTGCGCTCGAAGAAAAGTAGCCAAGTCTTATCATTATGTTGTATGTTTGAGTGCTCCTTGGAACATGAAATTATTCTCATTACCATCCCACTAGCAACCAGTTAAAGAGAATGTAAATATATACTAATTGGAAGAGGGTTATAGAAATTCTGCATGCAGCATGATTGGTCTAAGTCTAATGTTTTCTTGTATGATTTGGAGATCGTTTTAAACGTGAAAAAGGGGGTTTTTGGCAAACGGTTTCCCTGTTCCTATCTGTGTATTTCAGGCATGAATGGTTAAAAAAAAAGAAATATGTGCCCACCTATTGTAATAAATCCGAATTGGATACAAATAGGTACACAAACTCTACGTCTATCTACCATTAGAGCTATAACATCATTAGGTATATCTACTCTCGTAACTAAATTAAAGGTCTCATCACCATCATCGCAAAACTCATCATCATCACCGTCCTGCCCTTGTCCCGCGTTATTTGGTGTCGGGCGGCGCAACAAGTATTTTCTTCCATTATGTCCTTCACCTGTCACTCTATCGAGGTATTCCATGAAGCACACCCAAACGAAGCACACCCAGACGAAGCACACCTAAAGTATTCCACTTAGCACACCCGTAGGTGGGCTTCAAATAAAAATTTAAAACAATTTATTTTCAAGCACACCTACGAATATCACTCGTACAGTGCGGGGACTAAGAAATAAAAATGTCGATAGAACAAAATATTTATTATATAAAAGACTAACTTAAATTTCTTACATCATTCAGTTTCATTACAATAATGTGACACAATATTTGTAATTTTTGTAATCAAAAAGGAAAATAATAGAAAAACGTGAAAATAAAACATGTATATCCTCGGTTCACGGCACTGAGAAATTAATCAGGTATATTCTATCTCCCTTACTGAATGATTTCAATGTGCCGTGCTTCATCGAGGCTATAGATGCCTGGAGACTCGCTTGCCCGAATTCTAATCCGCCCGACGAACCATCATCCCAAAGACGGTGGGATAAGCCGCTCTGCAAAGTAGTTCAGGAAAACCTGATTGCAACATTTATTGCTCCTGCAGAGCGAGCGCGCCTGCTGGCTGTGGGAGTATGGGAGTTGGATCTCTGGCTTCACGCACTACCGTCGTCGAACATTGGCACCTTGCTCGATGATAACACTTTCCGCCTCGCTGTTGCCTTACGTCTAGGTGCTCCATGCTGTTCTCCTCATCGCTGCCACTGTGGCGAAGTCGTCAACAGCCTCGGACACCACGGTCTGTCATGCAGCCGTAGTGCGGGTCGCATAGCGCGACACGTGAATATCAACGACATCATCAGACGCGCTCTTGTCACCGTCGTCGTTCCCGCCGTTTTGGAACCCCATGGCCTGGCACGCGACGATGGCAAGAGACCGGACGGCATGTCGTTATTCCCTTGGAAGATGGGAAGGCCTTTAGTATGGGACGCTACTTGTGTCGATACTATTGCGCCTTCACATCTTCTTAGCTCGTCGTGTCGTGCTGGTGCTGCTGTTGCGGCTGCGGAGAACCTCAACTGGCGGAAATATAACAACCTTGTTGGAAGTTATATTTTCGAACCGTTTGGGGTTGAAACTCTTGGATCGTGGGGTCCGAGTGCTCACAAGTTGTTTAAAGATCTATCGAAACGTCTAGTTGACACTTCGCGTGACCCAAGGGCTGGCTTTTACCGCAGACAGAGGATAAGCATTGCCATACAGCGTGTGCAATGCCGCCAGCCTTTTGGGCACATTACCAGTCGACAGCGATGTGGAAGAGTTTTTGACGCCATATTTTAGTTTGATTTTAGTTAGTTGTAATTAGCGTAGGGTTTTATTATTATTATTTTTTTAATTTACTGTAATTATAGTTTTAGTTGTATATAGAAGAATAGTTAAAAAATAATATTTTTTTTTGGAAAGATAATTATGAAACAATCTGTGATTTTAAATTCTAAGATTACAAAAATTACAAATATTGTGGCACATTATTATAATGAAACTGAATGATGTTAAAAATTTAAGTTAGTCTTTTAAATAATAAATATTTTCTTCTATCGACATTTTTATTTCTTAGTCCCCGCACTATGCGAGTGATATTCGTAGGTGTGCTTCGTGGAATAGAAAATAAATTGTTTTAAATTTTTATTTGAAGCCCACCTACGGGTGTGCTAAGTGGAATACTTTAGGTGTGCTTCGTCTGGGTGTGCTTCGTTTGGGTGTGCTTCGTGGAATACCTCCTAATAACCCTCACTCTATCATTACCTCCCTTTTCTGTCATATCACTCCTTACACAATCCATATCTTTTTTGGCTTTTCTTATTTTGAAAAGATTAAAGGCAACTATTTAAAAAAAAACAATACGTTTAAAAGCATCTTGCTAATTCTTACTCGTAAAGATTGTTTGTTTGTCCAAGTAAAAATATAATAGCAAAAAGCAGTAGGACATGCAGTAGGTGAGTAATGGGAATTTTAATGGCAATTACAAGTAATGCATTATTAAATTAATTTACCGCGATGCAGGTAATTTACGTCGCCATTACATGTGGGGACGATAATGTCATTTATTTCTCCTTTCCCTCAATTAAGTTTTTTAGCTCAAGTGTAATTATGTGATTAGCGTATATGCTATAGGTCAGTGATATCCACTGGTCAGCTTATTTCCTAGATTCCACAATATTCAACCTTATTTTATAAAACTTGTTGACCATTATGCTTAGTATATATAGGTATTGCGATTAACGTATTCTATACTATATGTTTATAATTAAAATATATTTAGAATTAGGTAAGTGCTAATCGGTGTTTATACTAATATGGTTAGTACTTTTTTATATAAATAAAACCTGTTTTCCATAGCTGTTTTTTGCTGTTTTAACGTCTTGTATTAGAAATCTTGATCTCCCTTTCTATATAATTTCTGCATAGATATCTATGCTTCGCCATATTATTGTAATAATGTTTATTATGTATACCTGCTTTAGGCACAACTAGTATTGCATATTATAAAACCTTAGGTTTTACCATAAGTATGTAAATATAAAATAAACATAGAGTATACGAGTAATTTGTACTTATTCAATTTAATCTAAAGTTTTAATTTAAAAATGTTAGATATTAATTTATTTTATCGTAACCTATTTTATTTTTTTATTGAAATCTATTTTATTCTTGTATACTTAAATTTTATTTTATTGTAAGTACCTAAATTATATTATTTTTAGTTTTCAATGAAGCGCATGTTTGATATTTTTCTTAATTGTTGCGATTGCGTGGATGTAAATTGTTTGTTGTTGGTATTTCCTATTATGTTTTATTGTTTTTCCAAAATTAAAAATTTTACCGTTATGTCGTAGGTACTTATATGCCTCAAAATGGGTAGCACGAGTTCACTAGGTATACATAGGCCACATCGTCTTTGTCAAATGAAATAAACCTCTCTTCGAGGTTCCACTCACACTATTGGACGGAGCGGGAGGGCGTGTTAAACTTACTGACTATAACCCACTTCTATGTTCCATTTTTGCTTTCGTTAGAGGATTTTCAATGAAGCGCATGTTTGATATATTTCTTAATTGTTGCGATTGCGTAGTTGTAAATTGTTTGTTGTTTGCATTTCCTATTATGTTTTATTGTTTTTCCAAAATTAAAAAAAAACTTTTTTCTTGGTTTGATTTTAATATATTTATACTAAAAGAAATCAATTTAAATTGGATAATTGTATAGAGGATTCGATTTTCCGATATCAGGCATATATACAGGCTTCTTTGTAAAACACCGACCCTCTCAGGACTATGATTACTAACAAACAACAACTTTTAAAAAATTATCATATTTTTGTCAGTTTACATTGAACGTTCTAAATATTACGAAGTCTATCTGAAGCAAGCGATAGTACAATAGCGGGGGGAGCGGGAATCGAGTGATGGTATAGCAAAATACAGAGTTGAAATGTGTTGGACAGAACAACGAAATCTTGAAGGTTTGTTTTTGGTAAATTAATTATGTTTTGTAAAAAGTCATAGAACAAAAGTTGTTGTTTATAATGTTAGTAATACTATCCTACTAGGTTGTTAGTGTTTTATAAATAACCCTGTATAAGGGCTATTGTCACATGGTTTCTGCTGATAATATGGAATAAGTAACTTCTCATAAATAACAATACGAACTTCAATTCTTTGATAAACAAAAGTAAAAGCGACAAAGAAGTAATAACGTTCAGTTTGAATACGCGGATGACACCCGCCGGCCATTGACGACTGTCGTTACCGGTCGATGTGAAATCGGACTGGTCTGCCTCGTCATGGTGCTACTTCTTTCTAACGTTGTGTATACTTATGTGTTAAATTGTAAGGCGTATGAGCAGATTACTGCTATCACTAACTTATGAAGATAAACATAGTAAAATGGTAGAGTGGCGCCTGCGTTGTTTACTCGTAGTAAAGCCTAGTGCCTAGATTCAGCCACGACAAGCCGGGCATTTTCCCAAAGCGGGTTTTGCCGCTTTGGGCCTTTTAAAATAAGGGGTGGCAAAATTTACTTAACCTTTGTTTGTATGGTCGGAACGTGGATCTACGCGGGACACAATAACTTTTTAATTGTGTCTCTAATTACGGCATACGAAAGGTTAAACCTGTCTTCCAACCTATGGCTAGGTTCACACCCAAGTTGTCATATTAAAAATGTATGTGCCACCTTCTAACATGAAGCCAAATATGTATGTAGTATGTAAATAGCCAGATCGGGCCCTGCCCAGATTGATCCCAATGTGGGCATTAGTTAAATAATCAGTTATGAAACCATGTAACTTTAACGCTTTGCCTCAAAATGGCGTAGCACGAGTTCACTATACAACATTAATTTTAGTATATGCGAATCTATGCACAAAATTTCATAACTGTATCATGAAAAATCATAAAGCTATAAGTTTAAAAAAAGTTGTAAGCAAAAATACATAGTCACCAGGACATCCAGGCGACTGACGGGTTGTTTTGCACTTGCACCCAGCCTGTTTACTTGCACCTAATGCCCGCTATGACCTGCCAGTCATCAACACCACCCACTAATGTCGGTGGTGTCCAACTTGTGACCTTTTTAAACATTTTTGGAAAAAAATATAACATGGTGTAAAAACTGTTGGAATCCATTCAGTTACTGATTTTGAACAAACTACCCAAGTAGCACAACAAGCTGTATACCAACTGCATAAAGCTTGAAGGTGTACACTCTAAGCTGTACAGTAAGCTGTATAAACCCTGTATGAGCCCTTATACAGCTGATAAAACTGCAAAAAGGGCCCCAAATTATACAGCATTAAGTGTTAGTTGGCGAATAAATGCTGTATTGTAGCTGCATAACCAAAGCATAACTATAGCATAAAGGTCCAGTTTTACACTCTAAGCTGTACAAAAGCTGTATATCGTTGTATGATGGAGCATTAATTATTGGGCTACACCATCTTCGGCCTGAACGTTATTACTTCTTTGTCGCTTTTATTAGATAGGTACAGAAGACAATCTCATGAATGTACTTCACTTTTATACCCACGCTCGGTGGACGCACACTAATGAGCGTTTGAGCCGGGACTGTTCGACGAGCGGGTCGAGGCGCTCCGAGATATCTTGTCCGTGAGCGGTGTCTATGTGTGCGTTGCTCGAGCGCGCTAGTAGTAGATTGACTTCTGTACCTATACACCGCTAAATTTTGATCGTTTTAATCCCGTGGAGGGTCGATCCGGTACATGAAACACTATCGATTTGTAAAGATAAAATTAAAAAATAAAGTACCTTTTTTTCAAAACTCGTATTAATTTACGCATGTACGAAATTAATTTCTTTAAGAAAACGTCAGTTGAGCGAGTACAATGACCTGTAGGTAGTTTGTACGCATCGCCGCCTACTACCTACAGGTCATTGGACTCGCTCAGCCGGATCGTCCCTCCACGGGATTAAAACTATCAAAATTTAACGGTGTATATTTTGTACCCCAGGGTTCTCTTCCGCATCATCCATGGGTCATTATGCGCTTGATGTTGGTAGGTATGCCTGCTCACAGTTCGCATACAAAACTTTGAAACCTTGTTGTCGAAGCGGCAACGACACGACGTTACGAAGTTGCCCCTTCATGAAGGTACATTTGAAACACTTTGGACCTGTCATCTACGATAAATTCGCGCCTGCGCCGATTTATATCACGATAATATACTAGGCATGCAGTCCAAGGCCGCGATCCGGCCTTGGCAGCTTGGTAATGAACCTGCGGATCCTGCTATCAGAAGTATATGCTAATATAGTTTCTCCTGCTCAGATATACATGATATCTGCATTGCGTTGTAATTGACAGATTATATTAGTGCTGTCCCCTTAAACGGATGCTTGCCTTCTTTTGATCAGGGAAAATTGTAAACTTGAATACTTGAAGTTTTTTTTTTTTTTTTTTTTTATTATTTCTTAGATATAGATCTCCAAAAAACGGTTATAGTCTGTCTAAAAAGTCAAACGACTTGGGTAATCTAATCAAATAATCAAATTCTTGAAATCTGATGTAGTCAACACTGGTTGAACAATCAAGATTGCAAAGAGATGATCATTGTTTACTAATAGAATCTCATAAAAATATTGTATATATAAGAGACTTTTTTATTCGTTTAAAAAATTCCAAGTCGTTTGACTTTTTAGACAGACTACGAGTATAACAATAAAAGACAAAAAAAAAATGATTCCAAATTATAAATTAGTGCACTCCTTTAATTACAGGAAGCCACAGCATGATTTTGAGTTTAAACTTATTTTAATAATTTATAATAACTTTTTTCTATATTTTCCAGTTTTCTTTAATGATGCACTTGTCAAGTAAACTCCAAAGTCTTGAGCATCGACGTCGAGTTGCTAGCCTGTTTGTTTTCTATCGTTTACATTTCGGGGAGTGTGCTTGGAATTGCACAATTTATTTCCGCAAGTCCGTTCCATCATCGGACTACAAAACGTACGGCGTTGCCACCGGTACATGGTAAACATTCCACCCATACGTACAAAGCGTTTTGGAAACATATCCATTATGCGTACAGCTATGAAGTGGGATTCCCTGCCGGATTCTGTTTCCTGATAGCAAAGTCCTAAAACCTAGGGGTTTTTTAGTCAAGAGTGAATAGGTACTCCATCGTCGGCTATAATCATCGCTTACTATGTGGGATAATGGTCAAATGCGAGCTTATCCATAATAAATATTTTTTTTTTTTAATAATATGTTATAATGTAGAAGTAGATAACGTTACTATGATGTTTAATGTTTATTTACAATCTAAGCTTCTACGGTAACAAGCTCATATATAAGTAGGTACATATGTCACCGTTTGCTTGTAAACACCGTAAGCTTTATAACAAATCGCGAGACACATTGATTCTTTCTTCCTGATAAGACACGGATGTATTGAGAACAATTGATTTTGTTCCAAACACATTACTAAATGTATGACAAACTTGCGGTGTTGGTAATAATTCGGTCACATATATTATATACAAAATAGAAACCCCTTTTTTTATTGAAGGTGGTAAATCATCAAATTATAAAATATTTCTCACTCGGGGTTTAGGGAGAGAGTCTCAGATTTTAACTGACTAGGCAGTATTCCTTTATTTGCCCTTTGGTATCTAGGGCCACTGTAACTTTCTAACAATATCGCGGTAAAATAAAGATTCTTAATAATTAACGTAGTATAGTCGTATAATTAAGGCAGTATAGTCCGGTAGTATGATCGTCAATATTGTGGCGGCATAGATTTAGTTGTTAAAACATTAAGCATCTTAAATATAACTTAAGTTATAGTCTGTCTAAAAAGTCAAACGACTTGGGTGATTATTAGGGAACAATGAAATCTGATGTAGTCAACACTGGTTCAATCATCCATCAGGGTTGATGAAGAGGTCTTGATCATTGTTTACTAATATAACGTATCGAATATAACTATTTTTTAAATGATTTTAATATTGGGGACTTTTTAAACATTCCCAAATCGTTTGACTTTTTAGACAGACTCTACACCTACTTTATTTTTTTTTATTGAAATTTTATTCACAAAACTAATGCTAAGTATTTAAATAGGTACTGAAAACAAACCTTCATAGTACCGAAGTCGATCACAATTCACACAAAACACTTCGTTCAAGCACTATCTATGTAATTAGTCACAATATCGTTTTCACCGTACAAAACCACGTTTTTTAAAGTTGCAACACTGGAATTAATTGGTTGAACAGTAACAACAGCGGTGGTCTGCCGTTAGTTGGTTGTGGAACGCGAAATAGGTCACCTCTTGCCTTTATACCATCCCCCACTAGCTTATGCTTCGGTTCGCTATCTTGAACAGTTACTAAGACATAGTCGTAGTGAATTACTATAGTTACTATCATGCTTCCTTTATCAGATAGTATTGGCGGCTAATAATAACTTAGCTGTTTAGTTAAATTCATGAAATATGTGCTTTGAACCTTTGGCAGTCAAAGATAAAACATGGAAGAGAGTGAAAGGAAAATGAACATATGGAAATAATTCAAAGATAACTTGAATTGTCAATTTAACAGAAAACCGAAATAAAATGAAATACCTAACTACCTATTTCGGTTTTCTTACAAGCAATTGTTTTAAGGCTTTGAAACTAAGTCAAGACTTTTACTGAGATAGAAACTTAACAGTATACGTTTTAATTGAAAATTCAAGTCATACACATTCTCAAAATAATTAAAAAATGTTATACTTAATTAATTTTTTTCTAATAATTTTATTGTCATATTTATTATGAAGTTATATGTCATAAATATCATTTTCAGTCGTGCAGTTACACTTCGTGTGTTAACTGCGTTTAGTGTCAAATTAAATAAGATTATTATCCGCAGGCGATGTAGTGATAGCGCGACACTTGACAGTTTATAAAAATTTTGAAATTTCATACTTTAATAAATTGTTTGACGGAGAAATTAACGAGGTAAATTCAAATAGGAGTACATTAGCCAAGTATTAACAAATTATATCATCCATGTATTAGAGAGCGCGTTTTTCTTCGGCGCACGAGTCAGCGACTCTTGCGCACGCCAACTGGAAATCGTCGCCGATGACCGGTGACAGCGACGCAGTATTTTCACACTAGTTTTTACTTTTGTTGCGACTAAGCTGTTCTGGTTTACGCGACTTTAAAGTACGAGTAGAGTGGGTAGATGGACAAGTTTAGTGACTAGATACACCTATACACAGTTGATGCAGGCGTATAACAGGTCAAATAGAATTGTGATTTTTTTCAAAAACATTATCTTTAGATATACACTGCTTTTCTTCTCTTTCTAAACACGTTAAAAAAGACCCGTTTGGACATTTGAGAAAAACCCTATAATGTACTTAAGTTACAATATATAATATAATAATAATAATTAATATTCCACAACTATCACACAACGCCGGCGCCGTCTAGTCTCAAGCTATGCAGAGCTTGTGTTATGAGTACTAGACAACTGTTAAACATACTTATTTATTTCTAAATACATACATATATAGATAAATTACACCCAGACACAGAACAAATGATCATACTCATCATTCAAACATTTGTCCTGGGTGGGAATCGAACCCACGACCTCCAGCATAGCAACCACTAGACCAACAGGCCAGTCAAGTCAAAACTTAGAACGAAACTGAAAGAAACAATAAAATAAAACATTAGGGGTCCGGTGTAGTATTAGCTATTTTAGTATTAAAATAGCTAATACTACACCGGACCCCCGGCATTTTGAATACCCAGCGGAGAAGCCACTAGGTATTCAAAATGCAAATGTCAAAACTGGCCTTTTATTTACAACTTTAGTTCACTAATTACGTATTGTGGCCTAAACCACCGAATTCATGTAGATTCGGTTGCATCTCTATGTTTTGCGTCTTTATACATTATAGGGACTGTAGAGGGCCCGGATTTGGTGTGTATGAGGAAAAAACTTAAGTGGCAAAGGGCAGGCCACATTGCTCGTAGATAGCCGTTGGGGCCGAAAGGTTCTGGAGTGGCAACTCGTACCGGAAAACGCAGCGTTGGAAGGCCTACAAGGTGGACCGATGACCTGGTGAAGGTTGTGGGAATCCGGTGGATGCGGGACGCACAGGATCTTGCATTGTGGCGACACTTGGGGGAGGCCTATGTCCCACAGTGGACGTCTATCGGCTGAAATGTTTAGCAGAAATTCCAGACATAATATTCCCATATTTAATCATTTTTTATTTTTTTCTACATTGCTACAAATCCTATTCTTTTGTAAACTTTTAAAAGCATTTTCGATTAACCCGCACACTATCTAACAGCGATATCCTTAGCTATCACAGTACTACTTAGGTAGATACCTACGGTAGTCCCAAATATACTTTCGGTTTTACTTTGATAAAGATAGAAAAATAATCGTCAGCTAAAAGAAAAGATAGTGGCACGGTTGTACCAGTTGTAGAAGGAAATGTTATAAACCACGAGTGTAATAAATGCTTACCTTCGCCAGACGACTGTTACAACTTCCGCGCAACTAGTGAAGTTATTTGATGGTAATGATTGGTGGCAGTGTTGGAGTGGCAACCAGAAGAGTAATTCTTGTAGATTTAAGGAATTTTTGCATTCACATTGCAGTCGAAACCTGACAAACAAAAACTTTAATATCCCTGACTTGACTCTTGATTGACTGCACGGTTTTGGCGCAGTGTGTCGCGGATTCCATTCACGCTTGGAACAAAGATTTGTATGAACTTCAGATAGTGTTTCCGGGTCTAGATAAGATGTGCATATAAATTTAAATATATGTAACTGCGCAACTGGAGCAATGTTTAAAAAACAATTTTTTTTGTTATTGATTCACCATCATCATATCAGCCGAAAGACGTCCTCTATTAAACATTGGCCTCCCCTAAGTGTCGCCACAATGACCAGTCCTGTGCGTCACGCATCCATCGGATTCCCGCGACCCTGACCAGGTCATTGGTTCACCTTGTGGGCCTTCCGATGCTGCGTCTTCCGGTACGCCGTCGCCACATCAGAACCTTTCGCCCCCATCGCCCATCTGTGATCACGCAAGGAAATTCCGAGCATAGCCCTTTCCATTGCCATTTGGATGAGCTTGTGTTTGATTAATGCGACTTGAATTTGAACCATTTTTAATTACCGACAGTTGGTCTTCTGTCCACTGGTGACAACCCGCGTTCATGTCAAAAAGGTGTTGATTAAAGTTTTCGTGAGTGCTAGTTTGTGGATTTTTGTCGCATAGCTCACAAACAATTAATTGGTCTGATACTTCCGACGACGTTTCTAGTTGTTAAATTACTGTATTATACCGACTATCCAGTCATTTTTCATTTGAAATATTATAAAATTCAAACCCATTCAGTATAACTAACAAATATCATTAAAGTATTTTATAACGGGTAGGCCGTTGGCCTCAAAGAGCTTGTGGTTAAATAATAACAACTGTACAGGTCGGTTTCAATGTTGCCGAGGATGGGTGACCACCGGTACAAGACTCCGGGTGCTTCGGAAACCACATTAAGGCCAGGTTCCACTCATTTCGAACTTCTGGAAATCCACAAATATATTATAAGGGAACAACCATGAAAAAATATTTTGATTAAAATTGAATATACAAGGTGTAAGGGACAGCCCTCCACAAACTTTAAGGGCTTGCTCAGTAGACGAAACTGAACAACCTTCCACAAAATTTTTTTTCAGGAAACGGAAAAAAAAATCCGCCTCACCATAGAAAATTATAAACTTGATTGGACAGTTTGTATGGAGAGGCCGAATTTTAATTCTTTATTGTACACTATAACAACAAAAAAATAAGTGGATACCAAATTTAATGTACATAGGCGAGCTTAACTCAAAATTGAGTTTTCTTCCAGCAAACCATTGAGCGATAGAGTGAGATGACAATAGAGGGTAGGGCCCAGTGTACAATTTTAAAATTTTTCGTGCGAATTTTTTTTCGTTTCCTGAAAAAAATTTTTGCGGAAGGTTGTTCAGTTTCGTCTACTGAGCAAGCCCTTAAAGTTTGTGGAGGGCTGTCTCTTACACCTTGTATGGCCAAACGCCGGGCAAAAATTCATTCAGACATTAGTTGGCTCGATAAAAATTGCCTGCTATTCTTTTTATATCTTATAATTATATCTTATAAAAAGAATAGCAGGCACGACATGCAGAAGGAAGACACAAGACTGCACTCTATGGCAAGCTTTAGGGGAGGCCTATGCTGAGTAGCAAGATAATCTTCGCGAAACTGTTGTCAATATTAGAAATTTAATTTAGTATATAAGAAATATGCGTTTTGTAAGATTGTTAAATAAAGGCTTTATTATTATAAAACAAAAAAAAAAAATACAGATTGGTGATTGTCCTCCGCTTTAGAACTCCTCAAGCTCTACAAGTCAACAAATTGTCCCCGATCTCAAGGTCAGCAACCTTTTTTAATTGCAGTTCCAGCACCTCAATCATTCTGAAAGTGAGCGTAATGAAGCTCGACGCACTAGGAAGGCGAGTGCTCAGCCTTATGTAAACTCATGGCGTTTCATTCCGTTCCATGGTGCAGCCTCTTCCGCCATTACCATTGTGATGGTGTTAAATAATTATGGTAATTTAAATTTAATTAAAATTATATTAATGGTAATTAAAATTTAATGGTAATTAAAATTATAATAATTATGGTGTTAATAATTAAATATGAAAGGAATAATGTCACATAAGATTTCTTTTAACGCCCAACTTTTGCGAGAGGAAAGTAGTGGGCTTGAATGTTATTTTTCATTAAGATTTTGTGATTGCAGACCAGGGACTCAAACTGTAACCGTAATAATGTGTTTTGACACTGTTTTTTAAAACAGAAAAACACTTTTAAATGTAACAGATACAATAATGTTACCGAATCAAATTGTAACCTTTTATATGTGTTAGGGAGTGCTACCGAATCAAACTGTAACCTGTTTATATGTGTTAATAAGTGTTAATATGTGTAACTGAAATAATCAGTTTTAGTATAGCTCTATGTAAATTGTAACTTTGGCAACGCTGCGTTTACCTGTTACACTTATTAACACTGTTAACACTTTTATATCTGTTACAGATATGTTAGGGTTACACTTTTGTAAGTATTTTGGGTTAACACATTGAAAACACATAAATAAGTGTTACATATTTGATTCTGTTACCAATTCAACATGTAACACTTATAATTTTGTAACCTTTATGAAGGTGTTTTTAAGTCCCTGTTGCAGACGTCCATTGATGCTGTCATTAGGTCTCTACGTGAGCAGGTAACAGGGCAATTGCCGTGGCCGAATTCTGGGCCAGGCAAGGAATTTAACTAGTTATGCCATCTAGAAGAAGAAGTGATGGCAGCCATGTTTGCAGCTTTGTTTAGTAAAAACAGCGAAAAAACATACAGTTGATGAGTTAACGAAATAAACAGGTTTCACCACTATACGTTTAATTTTTTTGTAATCACTTTGAAAAAATAAACACAATCTAACAAAATAATTAAATAAGATTTAGACAAAACAAGTCAGATGGTGTACACCAGAAAGAGTATACCTAACATAACTATAACATAATAGAGCAGGCGCCAAAGGGAGTTGAGTATGCAAAATATGAGGACCACCTTCTGTAAATGGTTTCGGACTCAGAAAAGCATGCAGATTATGATTCTGGATGTTACCAGGAGACATATTAGTCCATTTTTTTTATACCCCTCTCCCTGAAGCAGCAAGTAAATTAAATTAATAAATGCTAAGAATCATTTTATTAATTGTGTAAGTAACAATATATAATTGTGTCTTATGATTAAATATATTTAAAGGAAGTCAACTAAATAAAAAGTGAGTCGGACTCGCGCACTGAGGGTTCCGTACAAATTTACACATGAAAACAGTTATTTGTTATTATGTCACAAAAAAAAAACTATTCTTGTGATTCGGAAAAATCTTCGTAACTCAATTTGGGAATTGAACTGTTTTAATGTGTAAATTTGTACGGAACCCTCAGTGCTCGAGTCCGACTCACTTTTTATTTAGTTGACTTCCTATAGATATATTTAATTTTAAGAAACAATTAGATATTGTTACTTAAGCCATTAATAAAATGATTCTTAGCATTTGTTCAGTCAATTTACTTACTGCTTCAGAGAGAGGGTTATAAAAAAAAATGGACCAATATACCTCCTGGCAACATCCAGAATCATAATCTGCATGCTTTTCTGAGTACGAAACTATTCACAGAAGGTGGTCCTCATATTTTGCATACTCAACTCCCTTTGGCGTCTCCTCTATAACATAAAAAAAAACTGTCAGCCGAAGAAAATAAAATGGTCTCTAATGTGCGTGTAGCGTTATCTTAAATTTTAAGATAATTTAATAAAAGTTATATAGAAAATAGCTTTTGCCCGCGGCTTCGCCTGCGTATATAAAGTATAGCCTATGTCACTCAGGAATAAACCAGCTTTTTATCGGCGAAAAAAAATTTATAATCGAACCAGTATTATTTATAAAAAAAAATAACTTTACCTCTTTATAATATTAGTGTAGATGGACAGGCCTCCTCCCTAGGAGAACTGTGCCAAAACACCATGTAGGGCCTAATTTGGAATGTGTGTGAATTTTTAGTTCTAGCATATATGCCAGTTTTCTCACGATGTTATCCTTCAGAGTTTTGAGGGCATTGATATTGAAATAAATTACATAACGTAAAGCACCTGTCTAGTTTCATATTACTCTAAATACTGTTGGACAACCAACATTAGGAGGGTGATTATGTTTATTGAAATAATATAATAAACAGTCAATTAGTCAGCCATTGTTTGGACTCCAGCATCCTCTCTATGAAAGAGATGGGATGCCTCTTTTAAGTTTTCGGTTTTCATTCGGTTTTGAGGACATTTGAGAGTAGTGGTGATGAAATAAATTACACAAAGAAAGAACCTACCCGCGTTTGAACCTACGATGTACAACTCGAAAGTTGGGACCATTACTTCTGGGCCACCACTGCTCCCCAATTTCCCATGTTTTGCATATAACATAGTGGTACAAGGATTCAAATAAAATATGCTTTTGACTTACTACTGGGCTGCGCTAAAGATGCACCTGTAATACTCTATTACGAAATAGTTTATTGCCAATCGACAGCCGTAATCAACAAAGATATTTTCAATACACTTATTCAAAACCCCACTCTTATCCCACCGCTTTTAAGCACGCAATAGACGGTATTCCGCACTAGTGCAGATAAGTGCGCGTACTCTCCCCCGCCATAATGTTATTAAACTTATCATATCAGGTTGGGTGCGCGTCGAGCCCTACGAGTCGCTGGTCAACCCACGTTTATTCATTTCTTCGTAAGTAAATTAAAAGAAGTTGTTTGATACACGTGCAAATTTGTCACTGCAGCCCTCGGCTCTATAACACACTCGCCTACGTCTTGTGCGATTTCCGCCTCGGTCGCAATGACAAACTTAGGTATAGGTATAGGTACAACGGGCTGTTGTCCGCAACTCCACGACTAAAGCGCGTATTTTGCGTACGGGTGGGACAAACGAGTCACTCGATCCACCCCAGCTCCTCAAGAAAGGCTAGCAGCGCCTTGGTGTCGCTAACCATTTCCCTAAGGTTACCTGGGTTACCGAAGTACTTTGCCCTATATCCAGCGACCACAGGGCAGCTTAGAAGCAGGTGAGCTGCTGTCTCGTCCTCCTCCATGCAGGCTCTGCAGAGCGGACTGTCTGTAACTCCTAAGACAGAAAGGTGCTTGTTAAAGGTCCCGTGGCCAGTTGTAATGGCCGTTAGTTTGCGTAACTGTATTTTGGTTAGCCGTAGGGCCTTTTTCGTAAAACGGCCATCAATGGAGGGAAGTGCCTCCTTGGCCTGCCTGCACTCACCATGTTCTCTCCATAGTTTGTGGTGTAGATCTCTGGTGCGTTTCCTTATACCAGATTGCGTAGGTATCCAAAGGGAAGCGGCACAATAGGTTCGGGACCCATTGCTGCCATACTCGAACCCCTTCTGGCAAGTTCATCTGCTGCATCGTTGCCTCGGGAATCGCTGTGTCCTTTAATCTAATGACAAACTTGCACTTGTATCAAAATGTACCTACTATTGTCTGTATGTACCTAAGTTACGTCTGAAGCAGTTTAATCATAAATGCAATCTGCAGCTAGAAGGAAGTGCCCCACGATGTTGGTTTATTAATTCGTGATCATGGTTAATTTCCTCCGTCATACCGGATGGCAGGTTCTATCTGAGTAACGATCGCGGTGTGAGTGCACGCGGCCAATTAGCTGTGGTTCCTGAAAGATATTGATATATACCTGGTTATTAATGAAATAATGTTAGTAGGAATCAGAACAGATCTAAAGATTTGTGTGCAGTAATAGCCTGGTTAGATTTTCTGATAGTTTCATTAACATGACTGTTAATGAGTTACACGTCTACAAAGCATAACTATCATTTTTCTATCAGGCGTTTTGTGTTATACTAGTATTTCTAGGTACTCAATGGAAATTGATGATTGTGAGTTGAGTATTTATTCTAGACTCGTTAAAAAATAAATGGCCCGCTTTGACATTTAAGAAAAACTCTAGAATGTAGCTTGGAACGAGACTGAAAAAGAAACAATAAAATTATAAGCTAGTTGCCGTAAAAAATGTATTTAGTCCGTCTTTTAGATTATTCAAAAATAAGGGACACGGATTTTTTTATTTGTAAATTACACCAAAAATGACAAAGATATTGACCATTAAAGTTACGTATAACGTCACGCCGTGCTGCATTTTTTCGCACGGGGTGACGTCACACGTAACTTTAATAGGCTATGTCTTTGTTATGTTTTGTTTAATTGAAAAAAGAAAAAATACGTGTCCAATACTTTTTTCTTATCTAAAATACGGACTAAATAAAATATAATTATTTTGACCCTGGACACTACCCTATTAGGGGTCTGGTGTAATAGTGGCTATTTTAGTATTAGCTACACTACAGTGGACAAGCCACTAGGTATTCATAATACAAATGTCAAAACGAGCTTTTTATTTTTTGAAAACTTTAGCATGGGGCTTTTTATTTTTAAGAATATGTACTTGTACTTATAAGTTTTAATGTATCATTGAATTGAATCCTTTTTTATTACTTCTATGATTAAGTACCCTTTATGTAGGACTTTGGCTGCGCTAAAATTGAAGTTTGAACTCTTCAAAATATGCATTCCAGGACCGAAGCGTCAAGCGTGATGCAGATGGAATCAGTTGAACTTTTACCTGGTGCAACGAAAATCCTAAGGTTAACCGTCACTAGTCGCTTCTTGACAGAGAAAGGTCATCTATGCAAGGTTTTTTTGGTCCTATCATGGCATCGCTAAGAGTAGATAAATCAAGCTCTTACAATAGACACTACCTTTTCTACTATTTCGGATTTAGCGGAAAGAAACGTCCTTGTGTTACCATTGTGCGGATTGCTTGTAAGACATGGTGGAGCATACGGAAGAGATCTGCCCCGATTGGATGGAACACCACCGTGTCCAGAAGGAAGCAATTGTCTACCAGCCCTGATCCAAGCCATGGTACGGAGTTAGAAGGCATGGGTAGCAGTCATCACTGTCTGCGAATCAGGAATGCGATCGAAGGAGGCAGCTGAAAGCATGAGGAAGAGGAAGTCAAGAGACATCCTAGGCGTTGGAACTCGCAGAACGATTCCCATCCACCGTGGGCTTGCGGGTGGCGTGCAATGGATAGCTCGCCGTCCAATAGTTCCACGCGCGCTCCAAAAAGTTGACAAGAGTGACGGAACCCGCTACGGCTAATGCCTGCAGGGATTGTTTGAAAGAGTCTCGGCGGGCCTGGAATGCAATTGAAGAAACACGGTTGAATTTTAGTCAGGAAAAGTTTAACAACTATCTTCCGTTCTGGATGAAGTCATTTGATGATTTCCCACCCAAAAGAAAGTTTATTTTTGACATAATACTGTCGTTTGTGCTGATGGATATAGCATTTCTTGTCTCATTTCGGGGAACACTGATTGGTAGATTCTAGGAAGGTATAAAAACAAGCAAATTATGTATCACACACCCTTCATCATTTATTTACAAAAATAGTAAATTACGTTTAATACATTAAGTACAAAAGGTATAAATAGTATCTAATTATTTCTTATTTGAGCATTATTTACAAAAATAAATTTCGATCATCCTTCGTTCTGTTAATAGTAACACCAAATCTTCAATATATATATAGTCATAAGTCACTTAATAAATTAGGTACAAGAGTGTACTTCACATTACTTTAAATCGCCTAATTTAACTTTACTGTGAATAATATACAAATTATCTTACAGCATATAAACTGGGAGGCAGTAAGTTCACTTTATGGCTCTTTACAAATTGAATGAAGTAAAATCACACTCACGAGTAGTGTGAATGACTTCAAAAATATACATAACATTTGTAGTTTAATTACACTAGATTTGCTATAGGTTTGTGCGGGTGACAGCTGTCAAATTCATACAATCACCCCCGTGTTTCGAATTGCGATATTATCGATGTTAACGTGCTAATAGTCATTCCGAATTACCGTAAACGCATAGAGTCTGTCTACAAAGTCAAATGACTAAATTGAAATAAATTATTATTCTATTATGAATGAATGTGCTAAGCTACTATAATATTTGTAACCATTTATCTGCAAATGACTTGGGTAATCTAATCAAATAACTAAATTCTTGAAATCTGATGTATTCAACACTGGTTGATAAATCAAGGTTGCAAAGAGATGATCATTTCTTTACTAATAAAATCTTATAAAAGTATTGTATGTAATATATTTAACAGATTTTTTAATTCGTTTAAAAAATTCCAAGTTGTTTGACTTTTTAGACAGACTATACCTCAGGCGATTTGTAATCGTGTTAACAGCTTTGATATCGTAATTCGGAACGCAGGGGTAGAGCTATCTTTCCTTTTCTCTCATCTTAAAGATGTATATTTTCGTCCAGCTGTCATACTACCCATGCTATGTAAAAAAAAACCTTAGTTACACAAGTTATTGCTCAGCTAAACTCGAGCAGAGTTAATTTATTGCTCAGCTAAACTCGAGCAGAGTTAATCAGAAAAGGTTCCATGGAAAAATGGAAATTTTCGCCGTAAAGTTCACAAAGCTGACTCCAGTTTAAACTGTCTAAGACCTACTAGAGTAGACGAACCATCGCACTGAGCAACTCGCCTAGGCTCACAGTTAGGAACTTGAACATACAGGCAAATCCGAAAATTCGACACAGCCCAGCTGTGTCATTCAATCTGCAGTCAGATCAGTTGCTTAGTCCGTTTTTTTTAAATGTATTGTTTTTCATTTCCTGTAGTTTACAAAAGCTAATGTTTAATTCTATTTGTATTTCGAATTGAGTTGTTTCATTCGGTTTCTGTTTTCAGCGCGCTGAGTGCGAGTTGTTTCTAGGTTGCGTTTGGCTCCCTGATTGGTTAAAAGTTTGGAGCGAGCCAATCGGAGCGCCGAACGTCATAAACGTGTTGACTAAAATAAACTCGCACTAAGCACTCTGTTCGTTAACACAATTTTTGGTATTTCTCGGTATAATATTCTTACTTCCACTAATATTTTCAGCACTGAATTATCCTTTCACTAAATTATAACATTAAAAATGTACCATCCTCACATTATGTATAAAAAAAGATCCCTGGCTCTCAAAACCTAGATATGAAGTTAAGCAGTCTTGGAGACGAATTGTAACTTTTTCAAAAAAACTTTTTTGGCTTAGTAAATATGAGTTATTAAAAGAAAACCAGTTAAAACTAAAGTTGTTACCACCAGACAATTACTATGCATTATAATAACTAGTGATGGTAATAGTGCTGCAGGTCCTCAGCATTGAGCAATGTGTGCTGGACAGGGATATCTGGAAAACGAAAATACAACACATTATAACACTTGTGACATTCTGTTGGATTTTTCATTCAGCTTGCATCTGTATTTACATTACTCTGTGTGAAATACTTAAAGGCTTTTTTAATAAATTCTACTTTCTACGTAAATTGCTCTGAACGTAATGTCAATATCTGTCAAAACGTAAAGACGACATTAAGATGATTTATTATGCTTCTCGGAGTTTGCTTTGATTTGAAAGTTATCTAACGTAAGACGCATCGCATCAATTCATATTTCACATAATGTTCAATCCAGCCACAGAAATGAATGTTTAACAGTGATGTTACATCTTGTACTATCATCGATGAAATCAAATAATATTTTTGACAGATACTGAATTATGTAAGCGGTTGTAGGAAACTAACAATAACATATTACTACGCACTACATGCACATGAAATGATGTAACGAGAAAGTTAGTCCTGTAGTGATAGTGTTGTTACATGGTAGAAGACTAGCCACTCATAGTCAAGAGATAGTCGCAGTCTAGAGAGGAGTCAGTCATCGTCACATACCTTCCAGTCAGTCAAGAGTCACATTTATCGCACTTGAACAATCTTGTTGCCTCGTAGATAGTATTTCACGTCTTGTCTTCTGTTCTGTTCTGTGGAAGTCTGTGGCTTTTCTGTAGTTGTTGTGGTTGTAGTTGTGGTGGTGGTGCTTGTGGTAGGGGTGGGTATAGGGTCGAGGACTTCCGCAGGGAGTACGCCCAGCTCATTATCAGACACTACAGGAGTAGGCAGGAACGGGATCTCGCCTTTCACTAACATTTCTCGATACGCATCTAGATCAGCTAACTTGAATGATTCTGATGATCTTTGCTGCTGGTTAATGTAAGCTGTAACTTTTTTCAAGTTATTAGTGATTTTCTGTATTTTTTCCGATGTTAAGCCTGTCGTTTTAATTGTAGGGGCGACTGAGCGTTTGGGTGCCGCGTAATCGTAATTCCCAGCGGGAACTCTAGGATCATAATCAGAGTAATAATCTGCAACGGCGGGCTGACCGTATGAGTTGAGCGCTCCCCACGACATGGGCTTGAAGGTTGGGATGGGTTGCGGGGGAGGGGGAGGTTGGTAGGAGACCGGCGCTGCAGGAGCCGTCGGCACTTCGGCGTATGAGGTCGGAGGGTATGAGGGGCCTTGGTACGAAGGGGCGGCGTACGAAGGTGCAGCGGCGTACGAAGGTGCAGCGGAGTGAGAAGGTTCAGTGAGAGAGGGAACAGTGGAAGAGAAAGCGTTTTTGAGGGCGCTGTAGACGGTGTTAAGGATGGAGGGGGGAGGGTCAAGGGGTGTGTGGCCGGGGTACTCGGAGTGCGCGGTGTCCAGGCTCTCGCTCGGCGCCACCTCGCCCAGCGGGGTCAGTATGACGAGGCCGGCGTGGACGCCGTTCAGTTTATTCCGGCCTGTCTCAAAAATGTGTCGGTCTTAGGTGATGTTGTTAGTGTTGATGGTGGTGTTGTATATTAGTTTATGATATGATATTCAAAGTAAATAAATAAATGAGTATGAATTCTAACCCTTACGATGCTTCAGCATTGCTTACATACAGGGTGTAAGGGACAGCCCTCCACAAACTTTAAGGGCTTGTTCAGTAGACGAAACTGAATAACCTTCCACGATACTTTTTTTTTAGGAAACGAAAAAAAAAACTGGCCTCCCCATAAAAACAGTCCAAGTTTTTAATTTTGTATGGTGAGGATGATTTTTTTTTTTCGTTTCCTAGAAAAAAGGCTTGTGGAAGGTTATTTAGTTTCGTCTACTGAACAAGCCCTTAAAGTTTGTGGAGGGCTGTCCCTTGCACCCTGTATAATGTTGAAAATTAAGAACCTCTTTGAGTCACTAACTCCTTGTCATCAGCGTAATCATATGCACTTATGAATCTTAAAGTACTCAATAGTGACTAGGTACTAGTAAACTCAATCAAGCTATCTACCCAGCCTCTTCCCAACTATGTCCGAGTCGGCTTTCAGTCTACCTGGATACGGCTAGTAACTAGTATTCTACTTGGAGCGATTGCCTATCTGGCCTTCACAACCCAGTAACTGGGTAACATGATACCCCTCAGTAAGGCTGGCGTTAGATTTCTTGGCTTCCGACTGTCAAAGCTCTACAAATCTATCTTAACATACAGAGGTTCCAAAGTGCTTTCCAAGACACGGAGGAATCTCTTTATGTTAACATGGTCACCCATCCATTAGATGAACCTCGACAAATGTTGCTCAACCTTGGACACACGTTAGACACTCGTCTGTTATTATTAGTAACTATTTTTATACTGTATCTACTTATCTACTTAGAAGAGTTACTTTTACGGGTCGTGGAGCTCTTTGGACTATGTTCGCGGTCCTAACTTCCACCTATATATATATGTATATATTTTTTGTGTCTAGTATTTTGGGATCACAAATAACATAAATAGGTATAGTTTTTTTGGTAACAGTACTTTAATTTAATAAACCCAAAGCAAACGCGTTCGCGCTGTTATTGTCTTTCTATTGTGTCTCTAATTGACACGGTTGAAAGGTTAATGCCTTTTACCTTGTGATTCCAAAATATTCACTACTAAAAAACAATATTTTTATAGGTGGAAGTTGGGACCGTGATCCCAGTCCAGAGAGTCCCACCAACCATTTTTACCACCACGCTCATGGTACACTACTCACTACTCGTAAAATGGTTCTAATTAAACTACAAGAAGCTTGGTCTCCCCAACTATACGGAACCTAGTCATGTAGTACCTAAATGGTTGTATAACTGTGGCACATCATGTGTAGCCTGAGGTTGAGGTTCTTGTTCATTGTGTCCTAAAATTAACGCAGTTTGGTTAGAAAATCATGGATCCGAATTTTCATTGATGCTGAAATACAATGTATGAAATCATCATCATCATCAGCCTTTTTTTTAATGTTCCCACAGCTGGGACTCAGGTCAGGCTTCCTCTCTAAGAGAGGGAATGGGCCGTAATCCACCACGCGGTCCCACTGCGGGTTGGTGGATGTCACATGTCTCCGAATTGACAATATCCCTCGAGCGCCGATTGTACATACAACTGCCGCCACGGATCTTGAGCGCTGGCTTCAAGTTGCGCAGAAGTCAAATATTCAACACAAAAATACAACCTGAATGACCTTGAAAACAACTTAATTTTCGTTTAGTACACACGTTTGTACGCTTTATTTGGCCGAAAATTTTGGTTTCTAGATTTTTGTTTTTCCTAGAAAAATCCAGAAAAGTTTTTTTTTGGTGATTTCCGTAAAAACGGCAATTTTCCAGGTTATTAACCCCTGGCGCTCGAGGGGGTTAAGGATAACAAGATAAAATATTTGTTATATTTTATTCCACGATGACATTATAGGCAATTGTTAGAACCGTATTTTCCTGTTTAGCGGAAAAATAAATACTAAAAGCTCATCAGTTTATCTGATAATTAATTTATTATTTAATTATTCATTACAAATTAATTAATCTGTAGCTACGATTATTCGCCGATATTATATTCTTTGCCTACTTTTAAGGTTTAACGTTATAGGTAACCTTAATTTGTTTATTAGTAGCAAAGCCGCGTTGCGTGTAATTAATTAAAATGCTATCGTTAATAGTGGCTTCAGTCCAATCAATTGGTTAAAGCGTTGTAGAAGACGACAGAGCTACTGAGTGTGAAGAGGATACCTTTATTATTATTGAATTTCCGATTTTTATAAACTTATCATAACTTCAGCCGGAAGACGTCAACTATTGGACATAAGCCTCCCCCAGTCGCCATAACGACCGGTCCTGTTCGTCTTGCATCTATCGGATTCCCTAACCGCTAACATTATATTAGTTCATTATTTAACCTTTCAATCTTGGAAGTGAAATGTCAAAAAGTAGTGTCGGCAGTGAGCGCCATAAACAAGATGGCGGCGAAAATATTACATTTTACAAAAAAAAAATTATAACTGCATTATAAAACGACATTTTATCATTCTGTAAACGTGCTTTTACTCATAGATAAATTTCTTTTCTACCAGGCATCAAAACCAAGTGATCACCGATACAGAATATTTGCTCTACGAGTTCAAATTTTACATAGAGAAAGATAATCAGATGTATCCAATAATAACAAAGAAATGAAATCGCAACAAAATCATTGTAATCATACATATCTAATGTTTTTAATGTATCTCGTCATTCATCATTCATCATTTCAGCCGAAAGACGTCCACTGATGGACATAGGCCTCCCCCAAGTGTCGCCACAATAAACCGTCCTGTGCATCTTGCTTCCATCGGATTCCCGCAACCTTTACCAGGTCATCGATCCGCCTCGTAAGCGGCCTCCCAACGCTGCGTCTTTCGGTACCCCTCGCCACTCCAGAACCTTTCAGGCCGAATGGCCATCTGTTCTGCGAGCAATGTGCGCTGCCCATTGCCACTTAAGTTTGACGATTCTTCGCGCTATGTCGGTAACCTTGGTTATCCTGCGGATATCTTCATTCATGATTCGATCACGCAAAGAAACTTCGAACATAGCCCTTTCCATTGCCCTTTTTGTGACTTTAAGCCTCTTGATGAAGCCCATTGTTAGCAACCACGTTTCGGAGCCATATGTCATCACTGACAACACAATATACCTACTTACCTACTTATATTTTTATTTAAATTAGTATGTGGGGCTGTGATACTTACCTGTATTTTAATTAGATTTACTGAAGGTAAATATACTTTCACTACACTATAATCTGAGGGGAAATATTTCATCAGGCACTTTCTCTGTTGTGCCACAAAATAAATTGCTTGGTGGGCACAATTTAATTAGCAATAAATTGTTTCTACCGTTTGATTGAAACTAGCAAATTTTGACAAATACAATAATTTCTAAATCAAAAGAGTTTTATAAGCACCTGGATTTTGATTCTATCTAGCGTTGTCTCAATTAGTTTGGCCTCACAAGACCGACCCCAAGTAATATGGGATAAGGGCAGGAAGAAGAAGAAGAAGAAGAACTATCATACTACGCCGTCTAGTCCCAAGCTAAGCAGAGCTTGTGTTATGAGTACTAGACAACTGATAAACATACGTATATATTTCTAAATATATACTTAGATTATAGATATATTACACTCAGACACAGAACAAACTATCATGCTTATCACGCAAACATTTTTCCTGGGTGGGAATCGAACCCATGACCTCCGGCACAGCAGTCAGGGCCACTAACCAATAGACCAACAGGCCAGTCAGTAATTCAAATTTAAGTCAATTTAGTTACCTACTGGGCAATACTTTAAGCTTTGGATAGACTGATTTGTCAGACTTTCTGGCATCTAATTACCTGTAACGACTGTCAAAGATTCACGACTGACAACTGGGACCAGCGCCTACTGGGGCCAGGGTTAGTTCGAAAGATTGCTCAGCCCCGGTACAAAAGGCAACGATGAAACAGGAGTTAGTTAGTCTGACACTGTCTCCCGCTCCGGCCAAGAGCGGGGTAGTCATTAGATAATTTTCCCGCCGGAAAAAAAAAAACGAACCAACGAACCTAGGGCTTTACGTATTTCTAGAGGCACGGGGTGCTCGGAGCGAGCTCCGGGCTGAGCTCCGGGCCGAGCTCCGGGCTGAAGTCCAGGCTGAGCTTGGAAGGGTGCCGAATGGCGGCAGTGGCCGGGAGCAGACGGGGTGTGGGCTCGAGCAAGGGCAGGGGCAAAGCCGGCCCCAGGCCCAGCCCGAGCCGGAGAGCCAGCTGCTGACGCTGGTGCAGCGGGAACTAGCTGCTTTCCAGCAGCAGCTGCAACAGCAGCAGCAGCAGTTCCAGCTGCGTTTCCAGCAGCAGCTGTCCCTGCTGGAGGGTATCGTGTTGCGTCCCCCACTCGCGGCTTCCGGCCAGCGAAAGGTGGCGTCGTACGCTGCTGCTGCCGCCGCAACCTCGGTAGCCGCACCCAGGTCGGGCCCGTCGGAGCAGGCCAGGCGCGGGACCGTGACAGTGGGGTCAGTCTCATCGGCCGGGAAACAGCAGCAGGGGAAGCCAGCCCCTGCTGATGTCCCTCCCAAGAAGAGCAAAGCGGCGCCGGTCCCCAAAGCGGCGGGAGCCCCTTCCGTGGCGTCAAGCAGGCGGCCTATGCCGACCCCCCTGCCTGTGGAAACTCCGGCCGAAGCCGAATGGCAAGTGGCCGGCGCCAAGAAACGGGCGGGCAGGGCGGCACGGGCCGCCAAGAAACGAGAGCGGCGGCGGCGGCGGAAGGAGAGGGCCATCGCGGCTAGGATTCGCGACCCGGACTCTACGGCTGTAGTTATTACGCTGCAGCCAGCTGCGGAGAAAAAGGGCGCGACCTACGGCGACGTTATTAGAAAGGCGAGGCAGTCGGTGAATCTCACCGAACTCGGGATCACTGGGGGCTTCCGGATGCGGCATACCGCGACCGGTGCCCTTATGCTGGAGGTCCCCGGGGCGAACAGTGGCCCCACCGCAGACGCCCTGGCCGAAAAAATCAAGGCGTCTTTGGATGCGGAGGAGGCCCGAGTGTCCAGGCCCACAAAGTGCGTTGACATGCGCATTATGGGCCTGGACGACTCCGTGACGGTGGACGAGGTCGTGGCCGCCGTGGTCAGGACGGGAGGGTGCCTTACCGACCAGGTCCGGGCGGGCACCATCCGTGCTGACAGCACGGGCATGGGGGCAGTGACGGTGAGTTGCCCCGTGTCAGCGGCCAGAAACATTACCGGGGAGGGCCGTCGGCTTTTGGTGGGCTGGGTCTCCGCGCGAGTAAAGCTGCTGGAGCCCAGACCTCTGCGCTGCTATCGCTGCCACGTGGGGCACCACGTGGGGGCGTGTTGCGCAGCGGAGGTGGATCGCAGCGACCGCTGCTTTCAATGTGGTCAGCCCGGTCACAAGGCCGTCACTTGCAGCGCGGCACCGCACTGCTACGCATGTGCGGCTGCAGGCAAACCGGCCGACCACCGGGCTGGGGGCAGGTCCTGCGACCCCCCTGCCAAGGCCAAGGGCAAGGCCCGTAGACCTATCTCCGCCGTCGTCCTCACCACCGCGGCCGTCTCCTTGGCCGCCGCCGCCGTCGCCGCCGCACCCACTGCGGCAGTGCCCTCAATAAGCGCTCGGGAGGAGACAATGGACTGCCAATAACGGCCCCATTCCGTCTCCTCCAGGCGAATATCAACCACTGCGCCCCCGCTCAGGATCTGTTGCTCCAGAGCATGGCGCAGTGGTCGATAAATGTCGCCATCGTCTCCGAGCCGTACTACGTCCATCCCCGTGGAGACTGGGTTCAGGACCTAGACGGCTCGGTGACGTTAATCTCGTCGGCCGCCGCCGGTACCCCGCCCCTCGAGGCTGTTGCGAGGAGACGGGGTTGCGTGGCAGCACGGTTCGGGGACATTGCAGTGGTAGGCGTCTACCTGTCCCCGAACAGATCTCTCGACGATCTCCAAGTCTCCCTCATGGAGCTAAATGTCGTCGTCGCTGGGTTTGGTACCCTCCCCGTGGTCGTCTGCGGGGACTTCAACGCCTGGAACACGGCTTGGGGTTCCCGGTACACGAACCCACGGGGTCGGATGGTGGAGGACTGGGCTTTGGAGCTGGGCCTGGTCGTCCTGAACCGGGGTTCTGTCCCCACGTTGGTGCGGATGCGGGGTGAATCAGTGGTGGACATCTCGTTCGCCAGCCCCGCTCTGTCGCCGCGTGTCGTCGACTGGCGCGTTATGGAGGAGGTGGAGACGTACTCCGACCACCGGTACATCCGGTTGGACGTCTCCGCCGAAACCTCGGCCGCGCTGGTCCGACAGAGCCCTTGCGGTCCGCGATGGGCGCTTAAGCAGATGGACCGGGAGCTCCTCCTGGAAGCCGCGATGGTACAGGCCTGGGTGCAAGCACCGGACAGGCCTGTCGACATCGACGTCGAGGCGGAGTGGTTCCGGGAGGCCATGTCGCAAATCTGCGACGCGGCAATGCCCCGAGTCCGTCCAGGGCGAGCTAAGCGCCAGGTGTGCTGGTGGTCGCCGGAGATTGCTGCACTGCGCAACGCATGCAGTCACGCGCGGCGCCGGTACGCCAGACACTGCAGCCGCCGCATCCGCCCGCCGGATGCGGAGGCCAGAGAGGCGGAGCTGTATGAGGGATACAGAGCGGCAAAACGCACCCTCCGAGCGGAGATCAAGCGGGCCAAACTGGAGGCCCGCAACGTGTGGCTGGGGTCTCTGAACGCGGACCCGTGGGGACGCCCGTACAAAGCGGTACGGGAAAAACTGCGCCCCTGGGCTCCCCCGCTGACTCAGAGTCTCCGGCCCCAAATCGTGGAGGGTGCGGTAAGCGCTTTGTTCCCTGCGCGAGGGGAACACTCCCCCCCGCCCATGGCTCCGCCTTCGCCAGCGGTGTCTGACGCGGACCGCAACAGCGACGACGACGACGATGCTCCAGAGGTGACCGAGGTAGAGCTGAGAGTGGCGGTGCGAAGGCTGAGTGCCAAGAACACCGCCCCAGGACCCGACGGCTTGCCTGGGAAGGCCTGGGTCCTGGCCATGGAGGCTCTCGGGCCTCGACTGAGAGGGCTCTTCAGCGCATGCATGGAGAGGGGCCAGTTCCCACTTTGCTGGAAGACGGGGAAACTGGTCCTCATAGCGAAGCCAGGGCGCCCTGCGGACTCTCCGTCCGCGTACCGGCCCATTGTGCTGCTCGACGAGGTGGGCAAGCTCTTTGAGAGAGTCATTGCAAACCGCCTCGTCGCGCGCCTAACACGGGTGGGGCCGGACCTTTCGGACGGTCAGTTCGGCTTTCGCAGGATGCGCTCTACGGTGGACGCCATCATGCGCGTGCGAGCCCTCACGACGGGGGATGCGGTGTCCCGGGGCAGGTGTGTCGTGGCAGTGTCCTTGGACATTGCCAACGCGTTCAATTCCCTGCCCTGGAGTACGATCCGGAGGGCACTCCGGTACCACCGGGTGCCCGAATACCTCTGTCGAGTGGTCGAGGCCTATCTGTCGGAAAGATTTATAGTCTACCCCGGTCACCAGGGAGACTGGAAACGTCGGGAGATGTCGTGCGGTGTTCCGCAGGGGTCGGTACTAGGGCCACCCTTGTGGAACATCGGGTACGATTACGTGCTGCGCGGCGACTTCCCTGACGGGGTCAGCGTGGTTTGCTACGCAGACGACACGCTGGTCCTAGCGCAGGGAGAGTCGTACCAGGCGGCGGTCGCTCTAGCGACACGCGGGGTTGCGATGGTCGTTGATAGGATCCAGGAGTTGGGACTCGAGGTGGCGCTTCACAAATCCGAGGCGATGTGTTTCCACGGTCGCCAGTCTCGGAACGCGCCGCCATTGAGTTCCCAGCTAACGGTAGGAGGAGTTCACATCGGTGTCGGGTCGACGATGAAGTACCTGGGACTCGTCCTCGACAGCCGGTGGAATTTCGTGGAGCACTTCCGACGTCTGGCTCCCAAACTCAACCGGGCTGGGGCTGCGCTCAAGCGGCTCCTGCCCAACCTTGGGGGTCCAGACGCCTCCTGCCGGAGGCTCTACGCGGGGATCGTTCGGTCCATGGCCCTCTACGGGGCGCCGGTGTGGGCGCCGTCGCTGAAAAAGCAACCGGCGGCCATACTGAACGCCTGCCAGAGGGTCATGGCGATAAGGATGGTGCGGGGATACTGCACGGTCTCCCGCGAAGCGGCGAGCCTTCTGGCTGGCCTACCACCGTGGGATCTGGAGGCAACAGTCCTTGCACACATGCACGATATGCGCGTGGAGATGCAACGCCGGGGTGAAAGTCCGCCGCCGCGGCAGGTCACGGCATGGCGGACAGAGCTCCGGCGGGATCTCATGGTGAAATGGCGTCAGCGACTATCGCAACCCAGTGCTGGGCACGCCACAATCATGGCGGTAAGTCCCCTCTTTGAGGCGTGGCTGGAAAGACCTCACGGCGTCCTTACCTTCCGCATGACGCAGGTCCTCACCGGACATGGTTCGTTCGGGAGTTTCCTGCACCGGATTCGTGCGGAAGTGACGCCCGGGTGTCGCCACTGTGCGGAATGCCCGGAGGACACGGTGGAGCACACAGTAGAGGTGTGCCCTGCTTGGGCGGAACATCGCCGTGCGCTCGTGGGGGCGATCGGCGGCGGAGACCTCTCGCGCCGGGCCTTGGTTGAGGCCATGGTCCGGAGCGAGGAGGAGTGGCAGGCGGTCGCCGACTTCTGCGAAGCAGTAATGCTCGCAAAGGAGGAGGCCGAACGCATCAGGCAACGGCGTTATCATCGCCGCCGCCGCCGCCGCCGGGATTCTGATCCTGATTTCCGGCCACCGTAGGCGCGGGCTTGCGGACGGTGAGCAATGGGTAGCTTGCTGTCTGGCCGTCCGGTAACTGTCCGGACCAAGCCCAAGTCGTCGACGGCGCGCACTGTTCCCGCGCGCCTCAAGGAGTTGTCAGCAACAGCAGGGACCCAGCCGGGTCGAAGCCTACTGGGGCCAGGGTTATCCGAAAGGGCGCTCGAGCCCCGGTATGAAGGCTAGAAGGAACGGGGTAGGTCTTTTAGTCAGTAAGAGTCTGACACTATCTCCCGCTCCGCCCAAGAGCAGGGGATGTCAATGCATGATTTTTTCCCACCATAAAAAAAAAAAAAAAAAAAAAAAAGAGGCACGGGGTGTTAGTAATGTTCTAGATAAACTTATTAGGTAAGTTCCTTTAATTCATTAAACCCCAAGCGAACGCCGGCGTTCGCGCACCTATTGTCTTTCTATTGTGTCTGTAATTTCCACGATTGAAAGGTACTCTAATTCACAAACTTATGCATGAAAGGCGGGTGCTTTATCCACTGAGCCATCACGGTACTCATAGTTTCGAACCTGCCACCTCCTGCATGAGAGGTGAGTGTTTTAGCCACTGGGCCATCACGACACTCATTAGTATATCTTAAAAAATAAGGTAACCTCTTGGTGTTGCTGTCCGTATAATTTGGAACTAAACAATTTACTGTAGTGTCTTAATTATTTAGTAGGACAATGTGTAACGGTACGGTGCGTCGCTTTTTAAATTTAAATGCCGTCTCGTTGACTGGCTACTGTGGAGGACTCAATTGAACGCGGATTTTATCTTAATTGTTTTTATTTCTTTGTTTGAAAGATATCTTTACAAAGTACAAACAGTCATAGGTCTAAAATTGAGGAACACTTAGTTATTTTTCGACAATCGATTCTAGAAACGTTCAACCTTATCAAACCTACGGTATTATGGAGTCTAATTATATTTATAGGTGTACTAGTGGTCCCGTCAGACGTTGTTCTCCCTAAAAGCTGTTTTTTTTTTTAATGAAAATTAAGTGCCTAATTAGAGCGCCACCTACCGTGTCAAATTTTATTTTCAAACCATTCAGGGACCCACTCAAATATTCACACAAAAATTAATCCAAATCGGTTTAGCCATTTTCCTCCTAAATGGCTAAACCGAGTTGACGTACTTAAGAATTACTAAAACCTTGTCCTTCCTCATCACTTAGGTACAAGTATTTTTACAGGAAAATTAGCTAAAACGTACTTTAAATTCTCAAAATTGTATCTATTGGTAGTCCTGAAGGATGTCATTCCTGCGAAAATTTTACAATGTCATACTGATTCATATTAGTTTAACAATAACGAGCCGACTAACATTGGCGCACGTAACCACTTCATTCATTAAACCCCAAGCGAACGCCGGCGTTCGCGCACCTATTGTCTTTCTATTGTCTCTGTAATTTCCACGATTGAAAGGTTAAAGGTACAAAATAGTTCTAGGTATTCATCTGCTTAAATTAGAAAATTGGTGTGTGGTTGTTTATACTGTGTCCATCGAGGGACTGGATAATTTTGCCTGCTGCGGTCTTCTCATCCGATTATAATATAGATATCTCCAAGTTTAGAGAGCATAGGCTCTTATAAACTAGTGCACTTCATCATCAATGTTTACAATCAAGCACTAACTTATATCATCGTCTTTTCATATTTTTTCATATAATAACTAGATGTGCCCGCGACTTCATTCGCGTGGACTACAGGATTTTGAATTTATTTTTTCTAAAATAAAAGTAGGCTATTTTTATTTTAGAAAAAATAAATTCTTACTACAAAAAATTGTTACTCCTTATTACATCAGCTACCTGCCAAAAAAAGTCCCGTCAAAATCGGTCCAGCCATTTCAGATATTAGCCCGGACAAACAGAAAGACAGACAGACAAAAATTAAAAAAAAAAATGTTATTTTGGCGTATGTACCGTATATATATTCATATGCATGTAGTAAAAAGCAGTTGTTTCAATATTACAAACAGACACTCCAATTTTATTTAAATGTATAGAAGAGGCAGTTTGTTTTTTTATTTTTTTGTTTGTAGGAGGTAATTTCTGGAAGTACTGGTCCGATTGCTAATTTTGTGCTGCTTTATTTCTGAGTGACATAGGCTATATTTTAAGTACCTACGCGGGCGAAGCTGCAGGCAAAAGCTAGTATCATTTAAAAAAAAAGTGAGGCTGGAAGATTGTTCCCCGAGCTGCGAGATAGTTTGCAAGAGTCACCGGCACTGGAGAGTACAGGGTAACTATAAGAACACAGGCAGGTTTTAATCAGTAATAGTCTACCTTTTGCTTTCCACGCAGACTGGCAGAACTTATTCGATGAAACTAGTCACAAATTGTGTTAAAACTTGAAGTTATTTTGACGCTTGCATGGTTTTTGGAAAGAGTTAGCGCGGTCCAGGAATGCAAAGAACACCAGCAACAGAAAGAGGGACACCCTATGTAGCTCTCTTTCAACAGTTCAGTTTAGGTTGATAAATTGATCGCACTAAGAGCTCATGATAGCACGGCTTAAAGAGAACAGGCCAGTCTAGTACTCTCTCGCGCTCCACTTGAGCGGGAGAAGATAACTGTCCGGACCAAGCCAAAGTCGTCGACGGCGCGCACTGTTCCCGCGCGCCTCAAGGAGTTGTCAGCAACAGCAGGGGCCCAGCCGAGTCGAGGCCTACTGGGGCCAGGGTTAGCCGAAAGGGAACTCGAGCCCTGGTATGAAGACGTGAAGGAACGGGGTGGGTTTTTTAGTCAGTTAAGAGTCTGACACTATCTCCCGCTACGCCCAAGAGCGGGGGTTATCATTGGATAATTTTCCCCACCAAAACAAGGTGCCTTAAATTCAAGTCAAACTATAAAACCCAATTTCATTCATGCAAGGATAAAAAGAAATTCTCTATAATAGGCTTTTGCATAACGTTTACAGGTTCCTAGTTGAGAGAGCTTGCATTAAAACAAACACTCTGCTTAATGAGTGTCATTACGTAAGTAAATACTGAGTACAAACCGCACTGTAAGTGTTGGTACTTCAGCAAAGACTTGAGATGTAAGTTAAGTCTTGGTACGAGACCTCTTCCTGAGGATGTCGTAATCGTGAGAGATGGCGTGTTCGTGGATGGACGGCTAAAGTTAAGTAACTGGTTACCTAAAGGTCCTGATAATTGGTTAATGGACTTAAAGGCTTTGCACTTGCAATTTGCATAAATGGGTGTTCACGATAATACGAGTAGTAACTTGAAAGTCACGGTCTTAAGTTGCCAGTTTTCGCAAAGAGCAAGCTGGGGTTTTATTGTTATTATTAGTATCACTACAGCCTTTCAAGAGAATTGCGAGATACACAGAAGAAAAACATATTTACACTAATATAATATAGTAGATAAAGTTTGTTTGTTTGTAGGAGGTAATCTCTGAAAGTACTGGTCCGGTAGCCAGAACTTTTTCACCGATAGAAAGCTGCTTTCTTTCTGAGTGACAGGCTATATTTTATGTACCCAAGCGAAGTTGCGGGTAAAAGCTAGTTATGAGATATTCATAAACAAATTGGGTTCAGGAAAATATTAGAAGATGATCAGATGAGATGTCAATATAATTGAAGGGGCACAAGGCCCAATGGCTGGACGGCGGGATTGTTTGAAAGATTCAGCACTGCTTTGAAATGCAAAGGCCGATTGAAGGAACACGGGGGAGTTTAGTCAGTGAAAGTCTGATACTCTCTCTCGGTTTACTCGGAGCGAAAGAAGTTATTTAATAAATTATAGTATAGCATAATCAGCCTTATAATGTTCCCACTGCTGAGACTCAGGCCTCTTCTGTGGGAGAGAGAATGGGTCGTAATCCACAACGCGGGCATAGTGTGGTTGGTGAATGTCACATGTTTTCGAAATTTTAATTCTAGAACATGCCGTTTCCTCGCGATGTTTTTCTTCAGCGTTTTGAGAGTAGTGGTGATGAAATAAATTACGCAAAGTAATGCGCCTATCTGACTTAAAACCTGTGACCTAGAAATCGTAAGACGAGCCGATACCACTGGGCCACCACTGCTCCCCATTTGATAATTACCTAAGCTCAAAAAGTATTTGCAGGATGCAATTTTAAAATTTATGAACAATGTAGTTAAATGAAATCTATTTAAAACATTCTCAGTTATCCCACTTGTTGCTTGCAGTACAAAATAAGTAGGTTTATTTTCGACAACGCAAAAAATAATGAAGACTAATTTAATTTTACAATTCGAATTTTATAATGCACTTAAATGACACAACATCTTACATCCGATGAGTTCACTAACAATCCTAATAAAAATTTAAAATAACGACTTTTTATCTGTCACTGCAGCAATTGCACTTGGGTAAGAGTTATGCAATAACAAGCCAAGAATACAATAGTAATGCATTCGGATTGCTTTCCGAAATTCTTTGTTATTGATGAGTCGTCCGTGACAGAATTATGTAATGAGTTTTATTTTATGATAACTGTAATGTGTGCAATTTGTCATATTGCAATGTCTACAAAATGTTATACTATAAAGTAACATAAATATAACATACATAGAGGTATGTTATTTACGTCCATCTGTAGCTAATCATTTAAGTGTTAAGATCCTTATTTAGTAGTAACGTCTGATTACTGTAACATATTACAAAATAACACACTAGGATCTACATATACTCATAAATACATCTTCGTACTGATAGACAAATTACTAGATATATTGCCATATAAATTATATTACTTATTTTGATTATAGAATTTTGCGAAAACTCAAAGTTAGGTAGAAATAATAATCATTTCAAATAAATGTTTACATTATCCTCTTTACGATATTATAACATAATTACAGAATATGATAATTAATTAAAAAAATATTGCTGTCTCACACATTAACTCTCACTGGATAAAACTAGGTACTTTAATTAATATTTTTAAACACAAATAAATAACAATACGGAAGTGTTTACTTTTCACTCAGAATATATAAATATGCTAATGTGCTTTATTATTACCGCACAATATCTTATTATTCTCGCTACCGTACCTATTTCAAAGATCATTAAATTGTGCGTAGTGCGGTAATATGAACATCAGTCAAGATACATTACAATAGAGTAAAACATTATCAAAACATAAATAATTTTTCTGTGTCAAATATTTAGAAAAAAAAAAAACACTTTGTTTGATCAATTTCCATAAGAAAAACTAGCTGACCCAAACGCCTGTTCTGCGATATAAATTTACCAAAAAATATGACTTCAAATTGGGGAGTGGAGGTAGGAGGGTGCAAAATACTTTACGACCTATTTTCAGATCTACCAAATATATACAAATTAAAATCATAATAAATCGGTCAAACTGTTTCGGAGGAGTTCGATTACAAACATTAATACGAGATTTCTATTTGTTTATGAGATTAGATAAAGATCCATAATATTGTAAGAAACTACTTTACATATAATAAATTGACACAAAACGATCTAATCAAAATATCAATAACTATCATTGAAAAGTAATTCTGGAACTGGCGATATTAAGAATAACATAAAAGTAGTCAATAATGTCACATTTGGTCCTATCCATACAACGCATGATGTTCGTCACTCATATCTAACTACTTACTTTCTTCATATTGTGATGTGTGACATTGATGACTGATTTGCTTCAACAGTCGATTTATCGTAAAGTGTCAAGCCCTAAATGGCTTGAAAGTTGCATAGAATGTCGCAGGTCTCGTTCTGTGGTCTCGATTCGTACCTGCGCCCGTGACTACGGAAGGTCACTGACTTCGGGTATTTATATAATAGCTATGCGTACATTTATAGTCTACGCAATTGAAGTGTCAATACCGAGGTCACAGTTTTAACGTAAGAAGAGATTTGATGAATAAAAACAACTAATTACTTATTTGAAGTAAAAAAACGGAATTGAAACATTTGTAATCTACACAAGGTGTTTTTACCAGAGTTATTTAAATTTTTAGTAAAATTTTATTAAACATAAAAGAGAGCGTGCCTCCATGTTAACAAACATTGTACATTTTATAAGTGCTATAAGTAAAATGCCTTATACATATGAATGCTTCATTTGTACTACTAATCTACTCATGCGTTGTTTCATTAAAACCGCTATTAGCTAAGTTATTTCACCACGGCAACTAAATCATTAAACTAAGGTATTATTTTTCCACATTTCTGTATAATTTGTCAAGTAACGCAAGAACGTTTAGTAGGTACTGTAACATCCTTTAATGTAACAGTAAACGTTTAACAAAATGATAAATAGTCTGTCAAACGTTTAATTTATTTCAGCATTTTTTTCTTTGCTCCCTCTTGCATAATCTGTTTTTTCGCAAAACGGTCAGTTTAGCTAAAAGAGCTTAACTTTTAGACGCTTAAGTTAATGTTCTTTGAAAGGCGTTATGCAATCTGCGTTGATGATTGACGATTTAATTTTATTTTGTATACGCTAATGAACAAGTGTCTAGAGTTTATTTAATACGTAATAATTTAGCTTGAAGTTTTTTGTTACTCGAAAGTCGAATAAATTTATTTGGATAACACTAATTTAATAAATTGAAAAAAAAAATAAATAAAAAATCCAACGTGATTAATATAACATGACATCATTAATAAATAAAATATACCACCATAATATTGTGCAATAATAAAAAATATTGGGATTATTTATGATGGCATACGTTTTACGTCACCGATAAGCACGATTGGTAGGTCGACAAACAATGTTATACCCAATTAGTATTTTGTACCACATTGTGTCAAATTCTCAGCAGTGCTTAGATACGATTAAAAAATGCTTAATTAGTTGAATTAATTTGACTAATTTTTAAATTCCCAGATTGTTAAGTTATAATTCACATCAGTGCACAATGAGTAATATTGGGCAACAGTCGTGTCTTACAAATATTACTATGTTGCATTACATTGTCAGTATAATGTATCATTTTGCGAAGTTGCAACAGCCATTGCATAGGTGCGGTGTACAGGATCTGATAGTTTGAGAGGCTTCACGTGGTTCTCATGTATCATTACTGTGATCACACAGTTACACTTACAACCGGCCCGGCGGGATCTGTGATATAATACACTTTCACTGAAAGGCACCCAAAGGCGCGCCTTACTAAATCTTAGCGACTGTTACGGGCATTGTATGCCTTCCTTAAATGTTACGGAATATTACATTATTACATCGTGCACTTCCCTGATCTTTGAACAGATAATTTCAAAATAGGTATTTTGTTGACATTTAGTCATTTTAGATTAACTAGGTAATTTTACAGGCATTGACCTGGAAAAAATACCTAGTTCATTGAGATTTGAATATAATTTGTATTGCAAATCAAGTGTAAAAAAAATGGTGGTCAGTCATGCTTGGATGACATTCAAAAGTGAAGAGGTGTTTAAAAGTAATAAAACCTAGTAATGTAGCTTCGCCAAATTACGTGTAGACTCTTCCTAATTGGTTCCACATTTAGGTCACTAGAAGAAAAAGAGACTAGAGTTGCGAAACTTTTATTGACCCGGAATTTAAAAATGTAAAATTATTTGGTCTAAAGTTGTGGCAACCAAACAATGCGAGAAGATTGTTTCCTCAAAGTATGGGAAAATACAAAATTTAAATTGGATACAATCTTCCTCGTATTGTCTTCAGAGCGATATTATTGCAATAGCCATCAAACTGAAAATTTAGGGAATTACAAAATCACATACGTAGTTATTTGTCAGTCAAGTGTTTTGAGTTATTTCGTCATTTAAAACGTCTATTTCCATTTGAAAGGGAAAGTCTTATGTAAATGAAGTGAGGACTCTGCTGCGGTTTTTGGGCATGGAAACGGACCACTGAGTGCCGAACGTGTTGTAATACACGTAATAGCAGGTTTGAAAATCATGCTCAAGGTAAAGACAAAATTGTTTAAAATCAAGGACAATAATGAGAATAGAAATCCTACATTACAAAAATAGAATCGATTTCCAAATACGGGTATCCTCCGTTTTAAAATGTCAATAGGAAATATGCATGCAATTTTTTTTAACAATTATACATGATATTTTAAAATATCTTCATCGTCAAAGAAGTCATAAAGCTTCAAAGCTGCAAATAAGAAAGAAAGGTCTGACATGGATTTGTGACGTCAAAAGCCATATCCATGTCATGCCGGCTGGCTCGTCCGGCAAAACAGCATCATGGCGAGAGAGACTGATCTATTTGTTTAAAAATATATTTCGTTTGTATTTCTACCAATTTTGATAGTATTTTCACCGTTAGATTCTATTTCTGTACTGATAACTTGGTTAGATATCAAATTAATTATTTTGTCATGCACATTCCCTATTGAAAAATATTAATAGAGAAGTAAAAGGTATACAGCTGCAGAAGATTTATGACAACGAATCGATGTTTAGGTGCAGATTAATGTTTTATAGCTTACTTTCCAATTCTGATGACGTAGACCTCGTCAAGTCCTGTTTATACACCACTTGGTCGACGAGATGCAGGATATTCTTCATAATCTATAATACAGTTTTACAATGCAGAACACTTTGAGACAAGGTCAGGAAATCTGTTCTGCTTTAGAGTGCCAAAAGAGAAAATGTGTGCGAGCCTGCTAGAAGTTGATAAGAAAAGACGAGAGAGAAGAATTTGCTATATATAGTACATAGTCAAAGAAGAATACACATTGGTCGAATACAGATTAATAGCGTTAACTCTATAAGGCCTTTTATCCTCCAGTGAATTAGTTTTATTATTTTTTAATTATTCGGCTTCAAGACTCGAAAGAAGATCTGAAAAACAACCGTCTATAACGACTAGAAATCGTCTTTAAAATTGCAAAGCGAAATGAAGCTCAAGTAGAGAAACATAGAGCCTGTAGGCCAGAAGACTGGAACATAAGTCTTACCACAATTCATTGACTAGGTCAAAATAGCGATACAATAGCTCCTCTGAGGGCATTGGCATCGGCTCCTCTGAAACAGCATCTACTACTGAAGACATCACTATCAATTCTGAAAAAAGAAATTCAAATATCAAATGACATACTTCTCGACTCCGTGACAATAATTGGACCCCAACAATGATACATTTTTCTTGTAGTCACTAATGTTATAAAGACACATAAATAGACGAGTCCTGAAATAGGAAATAGCATCCTTTCAATCCAGGTTGTATATTCCCGTAAGATACTTTTTGGGAGTATGTTGCCATGGAATATTTCTTTTACTTTTACGAGAGTAAAGCTGCTATGTAGAATTGAAAAATTCATTAGTAAGTGAGGTGTATAAAAACAAAATTACAAACAATTGCACTATGGTAAAATACTACAGTTGAATACTAATGGTAGAATACTACAGTTGTAATAGAATAGTAATAGAAATACTACAGTTGGTCAGCACATTAAATGCTCAGTGGTAACGGCCTCGACTTATCGAGTTATATGTCATCGGTTCAAGCCCTGCCATGTGCATTACTTTGTGTAATTTATTTCATCATCTCTGCTCTCAAAAACGGTGTAAGAAAACATCTTGAGAAAATCGACTTGTCTTAAAACTAAAATTTCGAAGAGATGAGACATCCATCAATCCACACTAAGCCCGCGTGGTGGATTACTGCCCATTTCCTCTCAAAGAGGGAAGGAGGGAATATTATAAGGCTGATTATGCTCAATTGTAATCTACAGGTACTTTCCAGGGTAACTAATGGTAGCCACAGTCTTTTAGCATTACCGATAGTAATTTTGCTCTCACATTAATATCATAAAGGCGAAAGTTTATATATATATTTAAGCGTGTGTATATATAACTCCTTAATGTAGCCTATGCATAAGAATTAACCTGTAAGTTTTAATGAGAGGAAACAATTATTCGACTATACGTTGTCATGTTTAGATCTAATCTTATAGGGGAAACTTAATCGATGTTACAGATGTGGATTGTTTAGAAGGTTAGTTTTACTGCACAAAGTTTTGGAGTTGAGACGAATAGCAATAACTACATAATTGACCTAAATAACTGCAATTTTTATATCTACTGTTTCACCAAATAAATAATTTCGTATTCAGCACAAAAGTTATGGCAATTAAAATTTAAATATATTCAAGTACAAATTGTTGCCAAAAGTAAAAGTCCGCTTGGTAAACAATAGGTGAGTGAACGAATGCGACCTCTTTGGCAGTTTTACCGGCTGTGGATAAACGTGAGGTGCCAGTTATGCAAGAGCAGTCCCATAAACAACTCAATCGTGTGATAAATTAGGCATCGACATATTAAAAATTTATTGCTTTGGATTACCTATTACCTCACGTTGGTTTTAATTTTTGACTAGCCCGTTGGTCTAGTGGTTAGTGGTTCTGACTGCTATGCCAGGAGGTTTGTGGTTTCGATTCCCACCCAAAACAAATGTTTGTGTGATGAGCACGATTGTTTGGGTGAAATTTATCTACAATATGTAGGTGCGTATTTAGAAATATGTAAGTATGTTTACCAGTTGTCTAGTACTGCTAGCACAAGTTCCGCTTAGTTTGGGATTAAATGACTTTGTGTGATACAACACGACGTTGACGTTGACGTTGCGTGGTGTGTGTTGAGTGACGGAAAATAATTAAAATTATTGTAATTAACACATTATTTTGCACTTTGTATCTATTAAATAACCACAACTAACAACGATCTATTTGTAATGTATGTGTATATTTGAAATGTATAATTATAAGTTGTTAATTTACTTGAGTACAATAATATAAAAGTAAAAACTGTTTTCAATAAAATTTTAAATGATAAAATTTGCAATTAGTTAGGGAAAAGGCCTTAAAATAAGATTTATTGAAAATAATTGCAATTTAAGTTTGCGATGAGGCAATACATTTTTTTTTTAGCTTTTGCAAGACTCATTTGTTTAGCAATAAATAACTTAAATAGAGAAACCACTGTAAATGATATGCTCTAATAAAAGACTATGCAAAAAAAGTTTATTACGCATAAAAAGCATTAAAATCTAAATGTAGGTGATCTAGACGATAGCTAAATGTGAACTTTGCGCAACAAGGCCAGGAAATGGAATTTATGTAATAATGACCTAGATGAAGCACTAAATGATATAACAAGTGATAAGAAGGAGGCGTAATTGGGAGATTGTGACTTGGTTGTACAACTAACTTGAAATATTGCCATTAACAAATACTGAAAAATAAACCAGTAGCGAATTTGTAACTTGTGTTGTGTTCACAATCTATCAATTTTCTGGTTTATTTAACAGCACCCGTCTCGAAGATGCGAAGATGTGTTAATTTAGTACCGGCCACTTTTCGACAAATATGACGCATTATCAGTTACATAAATATTACACAGGGCCCAGATTATGTTGTTGATATTAAATTAATTTCCAATTTTTTTGTAGGCCTTCAATATTTTTCGTGGTTTCATTAATATCAAAAAAATATTGAGTTTGGTCAAAAACAACAGAAAGCAGTCTACAAACTTAGGCGTCATATTTTAAAGCTTTTTTAGAAACAATCGATTTGTTGCAATAGGTAAGTAATTTATATAAAAAAAATATTCAGCGTCGTAATTAACAATTAGTAGCAAGGGTGTAAACTTTCTATTTTATTTTTCATTTAACTGTTTCGATTTGCTGAAATATTTCTTGCAATAGACCTGATGTAGTAGGAAATAGTAATTGTGTCAGCAAGCAACTGAAACAGCAAGTCATCATTTTCACTTCTTACATTTCTATGTTTGAACTAAAATACCTATAGTTATTATCAGTTATGACTTTTATGCTAAAGAGTCCTCGACACAGTAAACTTTTGCCCATAAGACAAAAATATTAACATCGTCAAATCGTTCGTGTTTGAACATCAAAGTTATTTTTGCTATATTACGATTACTTATTGCTAGTTGGCGCTTAACTGAACAGTTGTGATTGTGAACTTTATTGAGTATCTACTTTGTCTAACAGACTTAGGTTATTAATTCATTTAACCCCAAGCGAACGCCAGCGTTCACTCTCTCATTGACTTTCTATTCTGTCTCTAATAAGGTATTCGAAAGGTCAATTATGAACTAGTCATAATCAGCAGTCATAGCCAAAGTGGCCCTGTGGTAATGGCTCCGATTTATGAGATGTACGTCGAGGGTTGAAACCTAGGCAGCCACTTTACTTTGAGTTCAGTGGTTTAGGAAAACATCGTGAAGAAACCGGTATGTCCAAAAACCAAGAGTTAAAACATGTGACATCTACCAACGAGTCAATGTGGATTACGGTGTGCCTTTCATTCCCTGTAGTGAGAACATTATAAGGCTGATAATGCTTTGTTATGCTTGTCATAACCATAAAAGAGATATTACCTTGACACTTATTTTGCGATTGATTTATTCCTTATTTTGACTTTATGTTCATTTAAAAGTTATTTTATGAACAAGTTATTACTATCCAATGCTTTGATTATGATAACTTAACATCTGAGCATACATAATAATCTATTGTCCTCAAATCATATGTCCATTTGAATCGATGAAACTTTAAGTAGCTTTGTTATTTTATCTTTGCCAAATGGAACTTTAACGGTAACAAGATCCGAATTCCCGTCTTTGTATACTCTTTATTTAATTCCACACTGCGTTCAAAATGTTATAACTACCGCACATTGCTCCCACGATAGTATTCATTACTACCGGTCGCGTTGTGTAAGCATGATGCGTCTTGTATGAATCTTATGTAACCTCTCAGTTCCGGCGAATCGGGACCTCTGACCAGTCGTATTGCGCAATAGATTAAAGATAATAGATACGTTCTACTTTGCGTATTTTTATTGGTGTGCTTATGATTATGATGTATCGATTTTGTAACGACTTGATCACGTTAGGTAATATTGTTTGCAGATTTAGAAGGCGCCAGGAAAACCCAGTTTTTTTATGCTTCATGATTTACTATAATATTCTTCCTTATTTGCGGTGTTAAGTTAGAAGATCAAAATTCAATTTGTTAGCTATACAGTAAAAATATCTATCGATTGGAGATCTACGAGATTGGCTGTTTTCACATTTTATTATGTTTTATACATTTTCAAAATAAATGTAGCGCCAATATGGCGCCACATAAGAACTACAAAAATACGAAATCCTGCATCGCGCAATCAAAGTTCTCCGTGCGATTTGAATATATACAACAGCCCGAAATCATCTATCGGGCAGTTGCCCACCAGACCATAACACCTGTCTGGTTGGAGGAGCCTCCCTTTTCAAAGGAGGTTTGCGGGACTTAACTCTCTGTTCCACATACCCCCAAAGGAAATTGTAAGTTGCTGCTACAATTAGGTACCTACCTACTCTAGACTGGTCGGTGGCATAATGCATACAAGCTGCTAGCTGATCGTCAGCTGTTTTGCTGGTAGCTAAACGACGCGAAACTACCAGTAGGTACATATACTTAGTAGTTTCATTAATCTTATGTCGTTATCGTCTAATGTTAAAATGGTCATTCTCGTCACGTCAATGAGTCTCATAATCAGTAGCAACTACTAAAGCCTACTTGATTCCACTATTGAATAATAACCAACACAAATTCATTGTCTAACTAAAATAGACAATATAATACACTATTGTGACAGCACCTAATTAAATCATTTCCGTACGATTGTACAATTTTTTTGCCAAATGTGATGAATGTTTGCGCAACAACTTTTACGATAATGTGTACAGCCCCTAGCTACTCTATTAGCTTATATAATATACGGTTCACTTGTAAGAAGTGTTATTTTTGTTTGATGTTCTAGTTTTTTTCTTTAACTTAACAGGTTTATTAGGTTATTTATTTTTTGTATGACAGCATGATGGTCAATAGATTAAACTCGTCTTAACATTCACTTTTTTTTGGTTCATTTTAACTCTGTGAACTAGATTTTGTATTTATTTATAAACTCAGCTGCGTCTACGAGAGGCGAGTCGAGCATAAGGGGAGCTTAAGTTCGACTATACTGCTTAAACTCGTATTCGATAGAATCAGTCGCATATAAATTATTAAGTATAGATTAAATTTTTAACAGTCGTTCTTTACGGAAACCCAATAATGTCATCGGTAAATGTAACAAAATAATATAAATTAATACTGCTCTTAGTATCACAATTTTACTCATCCAACCATTTTACCTACTTTGAGACAATCAAAGGGGATACTCTACGTGATATTCAGCATCAACGACTATTTAAATTGTTTTTTTAAAATCCTAAACCCAACTACATAACACTATGTGATGTAGGCAACGTATCATTCTATCAGCGATAGTGATCGTCAAAATGGCAAATGTTTGGCATAGCGCAAGTCAATCCCATACATTTTTGACTTTTCGATCATCTTTGCCGCTGTAACTTGTCTAAAGGGCCTCAAGTCTGCTATTACAATTGTGTCAGAATGGTCAATCATTGATGTCATAATTGTCGATTTTGACAAGTTTGGTAATCTACTAATATAATGGCGTCATTATGACTTTCCAATGGTCAACCACTGACACTCCATTGTAAGAAGTGACATAGAATGGTAATCTCGTACATATTGACAAATGAATATTAAAAGTTTGCTGTAATCTGCTAAAACTTTGACAGTTTATTTGATCAGTGTTTTACCATTAGAACGTTATTGTGCAGTTATTGGTTTTAATATGCTCGAAATTATCATTCTACCACAATTCTATTACAAGACCATTGACCGATCAATGATCGATCATTGTGAATTAGCAGATTACAAACTTTTAGCAAAAAAATGACAATTGGATCTTGTTGGAATGACGAATTTATAAAAATAGCAGACTTGGGGCCCAGGTTATGGGTTAAATTCATTATCGTAACAAAAAGGTATCTTTACCGTCCAGTTGCGAGGGGTACTTGTGTGCGGCGTAGCCTGTGGGCACAGAGGGAGCGGTGAAATGCGCGGGCGCAGTAGGCGCGCCATACGCGGTAGGGGGGCCGTATTCCAGATGCGACGTCGGCGGGGGTCCGTACACTGCGGTCGCTGGAACATTACGAGGAAACCCTTTAGTTTTTAATTCTGAAAATTCAAAGAGTATTTAGAAGAAAATTTTGCGTTTATAATTTCCTAATGATAAAGATATTTTGTGATATTTTGTGTAAGAAATCAGCTAAATATAAAGTCAATAAAAGCTAATGAAATAACATTGTTGATATTATAATTGTAATACACTTTTCTGTGATTAGAGTTATCGATGTTTGTTGAAGTAGTAAGTACAGTTTTTCAATTATGGGGTAGCATTAGTAGCCTAGGTAACTATTGTAGAGCAAATATGACTATTTTCGTGAACTGTTTTAGGTAACTAACTAGTTATACAGCACTGAAATAAATAATAAATACATAATTATTATTGAAAATTACAAGTACATTCAGGAAAAATAAAACCACAATTTGTTTAAATAACAGCTATAATGCGTAATCATATAGATAGCAATTATTGGCAGCAACATTATATATTAGGTAATTACTTAATTACCGATAAATTATATCTATTTGTGGAATTTATCATTATCATATATTTGCCTAGTGTTTCTCTAGATCATCATAAACAATTAAAAAAAATGAGTAGAAATAGGTTGGGTCTTGGAATTCGAGTAAAATGGGCGATACAAGTAAACAACCTTTAAGGCGTTTTGATTGAGGATTTAATCTTATGAATTTACTCTTTTACATTATTATATAATTCACTCGCACCTATCGGCTTTCCTAAATCTTTCTGACCATTGTCTATATTTTATTCGAATTTCACATTTATTTCTTTTATTTATACCAAGCCATGAGTTCGAAAGAATTGAAGGAGGTTCTGATGAAATAGTCTTTATAGTACCCACACAAACTTTAGAGTGTACCATCGCGGTCATGACTGCCTGACCATTAAAAAAAAATATCGCTTGGATCCTGTGGCGCGACGCCAAACCAAACCCTTTGATGTTTTCATTTCCTTTGAACTTAGCGGTGGTGAGGCGGAAGTGTCTTTGATATTACATGTGAGCATAAAATCCACACTTGCTTCATCATATATCAGCCTTATTTCTTATACGAAAATATAAGCTAGTTTTTTTTTTGTTGAAGCTTCTCTTATTGTTAATTAGTTATAGAGTGTATTTTTCTCTAATTTGTAAATTAGAGAAAAAACCTTTTTTTATTATTGATAGGCTTGCGTTTGACCACCATCTCACTTGATTGTAAGCGATGATGTGGTCGACGATGGAACACGCCTGCCTAAAAGTAACCTATTCACTCTTGACTTAAGACTTGACTCCCCTAAGTTATAGCTATCAGGAAACAGACTCCGGCAGGGAATTCCATTCCTTGGCTGTATGCACAATAAATGTGTTTCCAAAACGCTTTGTGCGTATGGGTGGAATGAAAAACTTTCATGTGTTCTAATGTGAACTGCCGTCTTTGTGGAGTAGGTATATGTGTATATACCTACTCCACAAAGACGGCATGCATTATGTAGCTTATTAGTTTCTTTGTTCGCCCCACCAGTAACATCTGATAAATCAAGCCGACTTGTGTCGAATTCTTCTCTCTTGGAAACACATACCTAATCCATGTGACCTCATAGCAATTAGCTCATTAACTATAAATACCGGTAAATAAGGAAAATCGAAATCGGAATCAGATAATATCATAATTATTATTATGATATTATCCAGCTTTACCTATAAGAACAAATTCTTTATAGCGTACATAATTATGACGACAACATCATGACTATTTTGTGACAACATGTAACAGGGAAAATTAGAGGAAAACTTAATTTAATGACTGATAACAAAGGAACAAATAACATTTTGAAACATGGTTACGCTTAATTGGGGAACCCAGTAAAAAACACTGATAAGAATATCGACATAGTTTTTCCATTCATTTAAAACTTGACGTCATATGACATCATAATATGTAGTGGTTTGAAGAATAATACGAGTGATTATCCTTGATTGTAGTTGAGTGCTAAGGATAAATCGTACGCCATGAATTTGCGGACTACAAGCAATGGGTAGCTTGCCGTCCGGTAACTGAGCCCGAGTTCTTGACGGGGCGTAGTGTTCCAAGTGCGCCTCAAAAAGATGTCAGCAAAACCGTAGGGGCCCAACAGTGCCGAAGCAAGGCCCGATCTAAGTATTTAGCCATTCCGGGGAAAGATAATTTTCGCCGCCTTTAACATACACAAAACCATATACATAAGTCATGAGTCGTAAGTCTTAAATATTTCCACTATCCAACCTGATGTATTGGAAGGTGGCACATAAAATTCTCAAACTGCCAACTTAGGTGTAGATGGCTAGGTTGAAAGATAGGACTAAGTCAATTTTGCCACCCCTCATTATTTGCTGCTCTAGGCAAATGCCCGGCTTGCCCCCCCCGCCTCCCCCTTAGATCGGGCCTTGTGTCGTAGCCCACAGGGTCGACTTCCAAAAAGGAAACCCGTGGTCCTGGAATACAAGGCAAAGAAGAAACATAGGTGTGGTTTTAGTCAGTAAAAGTCTGACACTCCCTTCTGCTCGGTCCTAAAGCAGGAGTCATTGGATGATTCCCCACCTTAATAAAAAAACGCTATGATTTTTATTAAGGTCCCCAATCATCAGATTTTTTCCGTGGATTCAATTGATGACGTATATCCACGCTTCTTTTTCTTCTCAGATCGATGTTGGCCATGTTTATTGCGATGTAAGTGGTGTTTTTAGATCCTCCAAAGTGCAGATGTAGGGATATTTTGGGCACACTAATAAGTGGGCTATCGTCTGGTCAGGAGCACGACAATCGCACTTCGACACTTGAATTATTTTATTGTTTATGTTTTAGTCTCCTATAAGGAGCTTTCGTTAAGTAAATCCAAGTCATTGTGATGTTTTATACAATCAACTTTGTATTCTGTGTTGGAGATGCAAAATAAATAAATCAATATCTAGAATTACCACAAACGGACTTGAATGGCAACCAATCTTTGCTGACACAATAAAGAGTCTTCAGATGTCAGAAGTATCAAAAATGAGTAAGTGTACAAATATATATATTCATATTCCCCTTCAAAATGGTAGAGCTGAGTGAGGCTGATGCACGCGTCATGCTAGTGAACGGGCACCGTCAATTGAGACATTGGTCATCTCTTAGCTGCCAGTGACTTAATTCAATTTTATTTTATTTTTTTGTTATTACTTATCTTCATTGTGCTCACATAATAGAAGCAACAAGAAATATGTAACGAAGATTTATGTAACTCATAATATAATTCAAAAGAGTGTCCATGGAGTTTCTTGCATGTTCTTCTCCATAGAGATTTACGCTTTGGAACGTGCAATTTAGCTTCACTTGTTTAACTGACTGACGTTTTACAATTCAAAAGTGCCTGTAATTGGTCTATTTGAAATAAACGTTTCTGATTCTTATTAATATTGAATACGTACATAATCGTAAATAAAGAAACCACGTGATAAAGTACAAACAATAATTTTATTTATAAAAATAATACTTACATATTATTATTTACAACATTAGTACTAATTGTGTCTGGTTTTGTACTATTCATGAGCAATACATTTTTAGACGTTAGTTGATGATGATATAAACCATAAGGTATTATCTAAGAGCCAGTCATTATGTAATTAAAGAAATTATAAATAGCCTGAGTGACATGAAATATATGTACGTTGAATTTTTAATTATTTTAATTAAGAAGATTATCTAATTTCAAGTATCTACGCTTCCATGGGCCGCTGGCCCCGTAACAGTTGCAATTACTTGTATTTGATAGTTTTGTTTTATATTTTTTATTTTAATGTCTTGAGAAATCGATACCCGTCACGTATGTGAAATTTTCTTAGCGAATTTTAACGATCATCGACGGAAAACATTATCTACACTAATATAATAAAGAGGTAAAGTTTGTTTTTTATGCTTTTTTGTTTGTAGGAGGTAATCTCTGGAAGTAGGTACTAGTCCGATTGATAACGTTTTTTCACCGATAGAAAGCTGCTTTATTCCTGAGTGACATAGCCACACACATATTTTATGTACGCGGGCGAAGTCGCAGGCAAAAGCTAGTCATTATTATTATCATTTCTTTTAATTTTTCTTCGATGATACAGCAGCATCTTGTATCATCTTCCAAGTCTTTTCCAAACTAGTTTGGAAAAGACTTGGACTTACTTTCAAAGGTCTACAAAGGACAGCCAGGACCAACGGCGTAACCTGCTTCCCAAGGTCCTGAGGAATCTCGGTATGTTAAGGCCCAAGCACCCAAGCAATGCTATAAAACAGTGACTTTCTGGAGCCTACTCCATGGTAACGGCTGGATTAATAAATTTGAAAAAAACATATGTTTATTATGGATTCATGAACAACATTTTTTTCGTACGATTAATACTTTTGTCAAAAAAAAATTATTTAACAATATCGCAACTTTTACCTACTTTTTCGAAACGGCTTAGATCTTTAGAAACATTTTTACACAGAAAAAATGGTGGTTAAATATTTTTCAAAGTGTACATAGCATATGTAAATCAATCAATATTTCGCAAAGAAAATGGGTTTAAAGGTCACTATCCGGGCGCAGCTGGAAGGAATTAAATGCACAGATACTCGTACTACCGCCCACAATACTCATACTTCGCCGAGTACGAGTATTGTGTCCATTTTGTTCCGGCTAGATGTTCAAGGGACTATAAGCCTATAGCACCCATCCTCGGTGATCTACGGCTGTTATTATTTTAGTCACGAGCTAGGTAGTCTTAGTTTGTATAATGTTCTTTTTAGGTCTTCATCAGACTTGCTTTGTCTATATCAAAGCCTGTTATCTTCTCATGTTCAAATATCCAGCCTCCGTCCATTATCCATGTTTAATATTCTTCGTCGTTACTCATTACTTAATAAAAAACATTTACACGAGGATTATGGCAATCATTTTATGTTAGTAGAACTAGGCTACTTTTACGTATGCTAGTTGCGCATCAATGGAAAATTTTGACTTGCTTACAACATTAGTAGGTAAGGTAAGTGTAGTAATATTAATTGATCAACAAAATACATTACAAACCTACTAACACAAATGTTACATAAACTATACTAAGTATGTAATAAAATATTTCTGTTATCAATATTAGAAGTTTAATTAACTATTACTCATAGATGACATAACATTCCTAAGTATGTGAATGGATGAAGAGGGAGAGGGAGGCCAAAGTATAGATGGATGGATTGTGTGAGAATATGAAAGAAAAGGGAGTTAGTGATAGCGTGACGAGTGACAGGACAGAATGGAAGAGAAAAAATGTTTTGCGCCGACCCCAAATAAAACGGGACAAGGCCAGGAATATGATGATGATGACACATACATGACCAAACAAGCAACTGACCTAACAGATACTTATATACAAAATTTATATTACTAATTAGGAATAACTTAATTTAATCTACACTTTTAAGTTGAGCGCCTTCATAAGTCCCGTTGAGTAGCTTGTAGATTGTGGCACAAAAACCTTGATTTATAGGATTAAACATTTTATTATAATATTATGATCTTCTAGCCAAAGCTGTCCTTTCAAGCTGCTTCTGTTGCTTGCTGCATCTTGATAAGCACCATGTATCACTTAATCGTCACTTGATAACTTAAATGTAACTTATAGTTTCATATGTCAAGCTTTTAAAAACTTTCTCGCGTTTATAAAAATCTTGGAGAAACCTTACTCCGATACCAACATGACAAATGACAATGGCATGTTAAATGAAATTAAAATAATGCCAATGTTATGTTTAAATTTATTTTAATTTTTACTTTTTTTTTTTGTGTGCTAAGACCTCCCTTTGTACACTTCCTTTTTGTATATTTTTATCTTGTCCACATTATGAAGTGTACAATAAAGTATAATTATAATTAATAAATAATAATTATTTTTATTTATCTTTATTTTTATGATAGGCAGTGTATGAAAGAAAACACGTAGCAAAACGAATTACAAAATGTCAGTGACAAAAAATTCACGAACATGACGCGTGACGCTATCAAATTATCCGATAACATGTGTAAGTTTGTTTTTATGTTTTTTTTTGTTTGTAGGAAGCAATCTCTGAAAGTACTGGTCCGATTGATAAAAACCCCGATAGAAAGCTGCTTTATTCCAGAGTGACATCGGCTATATTTCATGTATGCGGGCGAAGCCGCAGGCAAAAGCCAGTACTTAATACTGATAGCGGCATTGGCCTTTAAGAACTAATATGGACTACTTACAATGAGGTTTCTTGTTGCTCAGAGCAGCGGAGCTGACGATCTTCTTGCCGAGGTTACTGACGGCGTCTCCCTTCACCGAGATGACCTTGCCCAGCGTGGCTGCGAGCGCACCGCCTCCTTTGATGAGCTGTCCCTTCAGGATAGTCACTCCACCCGTGATGGCCTTCACTGCTTGGAACAGAGTGTACAGGATGGACTTCTTTAGGCCCCAGTAGTCGTATTTCTCGTCTTGTTGATGCTGAAAGAAAATGCGTTGTTAGAACAATGATTATGTAACTATAGGTTTCTTGTTATGGCTGATAAGGGAAACATTGGAGTAGTGAAAATGGTTGTGTGGGCACCACACTGACCATTATGTGTATATTCGGAAACATCGTAGGGGCCCAGCTTTTATTGTCTGTTCCGAAAGGGAGGTTCGGCCTCGGTATGAAAGGCTCTTGCCTTCCTTCCTTCTTAGGAACGAAGTGGGGTTTGTAGACAGTAAGAATCCGACACTATCTCCCGCTCAGTCCAAGGGCGGGGGATGTCATTTGGATGATTTTTATCCACCGAAAAAAAAAGAAATCGGAAACATGATCTCAAATTTTTGAAAAACAGTTTTTTGTATGCGACTTCAAAATAAATCATAAAATAACTCAGAACAGTCTCCGCTCTGAATGGAACGAATGGAAGTATCAGTCTTTTAGTGACTAAAAGCTACCCGTGTTTTTTCAGTTGCCTTTTGTATTTCAACTAAGACGAACTTGTTCTTATTTCTAATAACTACATTAATTTTCAGCTTACCGGTTCGTAATTGTACCCGTGGCCCTCTTCCCCTCCGCTAGTTTTGCTGGAGGCTGATGAGATAAAGGCGGACGCTTGACCCAGCAACCCGACCTTGCTCTGTAGCCCTGATGATGCTTTCGACACCACTGATGATAGCGCTGAGGCTGATGATCGCTTTGTCCTGATAAAAGAAATAGAAAATAATGTATCGCGAGCGAAAAATTGACGAAATAACTTCCAAAAAAAAAATTATAAATCCTTATCTTCCAAACAGATAATAATGCGATCGACATAAAGTTTAACAAATGGGCTGGTGCAAGTACAATAAAACATTTGTGGTCATTTGTGGTCTTTCTCATTTCAGCCAAAAGATGTCTACTGTTAGACATAGAGCTTCCCCAAGTGTCGCCACAACAAACGGTCCTGTGCGTCTAGCATACATCAAAATCCCGCAACCCTCACTAGGTCACCAGTCCACCTAATGGGAGGCTTTCCAATGCTGCACCTCGCCATTCCAGAGCCATTCAGCCCCATCTCTTCTGCAAGCAATGTTCTCTGTCCACTACCACTTTAAGTTTGGCGATTTCGGTAACCTTAATGGTTCTCCTGCGGATATCTTCATTCCTAATGCGAACACACTAGGAAACTTGGAGCATACCTCTTAAGGTGACGTGATAAGGCCTTCTGTTGAGGGCCATTGTGAGCAACCACGTTTTAAAGCCATGTGTCATCACTGGCAACACGAGCTGGTCATACACTTTCATCTTGAGACACTGTCATGTTGGACGAGAAAATATCGGGCAGCTTTCCGACCGCTGCCCAGCGGAGTCGGATTCGACGATTGATTTCTTTCTCAAAGTTAACGCAACTGGACTGTCTGTCCCAGGAAATCGGTGTTGTCCATAACTTTGATTGTAGAGTCTCTGGTCTTGATAGGAGTGGGTGCCATGGTTGTTTACCATGGCTTTGTCCATGTTCATTTTAAGACTCGCTGTGTCAAATTCTGTATTTCCATGGCTCCAAATTTCAACTCCTATATGGTTAGCATGTTAAAACAAATTGGTTTCAGTCTTTACCTCATGATCTCTTCAGCTGCTAATCCCTCAGCAAGGGCCTCGAGCTGCTGTGGCGACATCCGGCTGATGGCGGCCATGTCGATGATGTCCAGGTATAGTTGTGGACCCTGCGCCGGCGCCGGGGCGGCCAGCGAGGATGCCAGGCACGCCACACAGATCCATAACTGGGGAAGAAAGTCAAGTTAGTGAAAAGGTTTATGAACTTAAGGGCTTTAATATATTTTTGGGACTGGTCTACTTTATGATTTATCTTAGGTTATTATTATAGTCGTGGAGCTCTTTAGACCGGGGCCGCGGAACAAACTTCCACCTATAAAAATAACCTTAAGACCACAAAGAAAAAGGCAGAAAGGGCCGTTGTTAAAATATATATATATATATATATATTTTTTATTTGTGGTCTCAAAATACTACTCGAAAACAGAAATTATTTTGATATGGTGAAGTTGGGACTACAGTCCCGATTTAAAGCAACCCACAACCCATTATTGAGCGATGGAAGGCCTTTCAAAAGGTGAACCGATGACCTAGTTATGTGGGCCTATGTCTAACCTATTGGACGTATTTCAGCTGAAATGATGATGATGATGATAAAGAAGAATTATTAGTGAGCTGGTTTTTTAGAACAAACAATGTTTTCTTAGAAATTGGAACTCGTTTATTACTGTGTTTATTACTACTTTAGTTTGTGTCGTGGTCACAAGAACGACTACTGAGAGTGGGATCCTGAGTCCAACATTCAGGACGGAAAGTATTAGTTGTTTGTCTGTTGGGTATTCCCATTAGTAATTACTCAAAATTCTCTCTCGAACTCTAATTTCGGAATTACGTGTGATTCCCACGGGGGTATTTTTTGAGGCACGTGCCTCAGAAAATACCCTTGGTCCTTCGCTTGATCTTTCTACATCCTATCGGACTGTGAGAGTAAAAGAAGAGAGAACATATTCGTGTTTAGGTACTCAGGGGCTTCGTGCTTTGTACCTGGATAATCTCCATCGAGTTTGACCACCACATGATCGGAATTCAACCAGGAAAATAATTATCACTAAAGAATTTTGTTTGTTTAACCAGACCGACATACTAGCGATTACATTTGATTATGGATTTGTGGATCACATCTAAATTTTTCATCTACTCGTCTCATCTTTTCGTTACATTTGTTGTAATGTTACATCACGTTTAGTTGCGAACGAAGAAGACAGACGGCTAGTTGAACACAGCACTTAGGCCATTGTCAACGACAAGTAAAGCTACTTTAAATAATTGTGCTCTGCACACATGTAATAATGATAACCATTTTTTGCAACATAACAAGTCTTAACAATAAATGACGTAGGAAATGGTTACATTACATTATTTTACTTCATATGGCTCGTTATCGTTTCCACATTTCCCGTACAATTTAAGTAATAGATTATTTGAAACAATAGCTATATTGTCATAAACATGATTATGACAACAGTGCGCGGCCGCGGGCCGAGCCTTGGCAGTGAAAGAAAAGTGAAAGTTTTTGTGCGCGCGCGCCGCTCTGACGTCATCCTGCATGGTTCCGCTTGGTGGGGCCGCGACGACGCAGCGGAAGCGATCAGCTGGAGACACATTTTTGTTAAGTAATTGATTGTTTTTGTAATATCGATGACTTTATTAAATATTAATTTTACTACATTTTTGCTCAACGTAATTATCATGCCATTTACGTTAAAATAAAATTCGACAATAGCCTTATTTTTTTAAATATCTTTGATGAATGTAGAGCAAAAAATTTCTTATCCTATCGCTTGACATTCGACCAATTCCGTTTTGACTATGAGATTTCTAAATCGCGTATTTGGTAGCCCCGATGTTTCTGACATATTTGTATTCTAAATTCTTATGTGAAGGCGAAAAGAAAATTTATTTTGTAGGTAAACAAAAAATTTCTCCACAAATCCGTTAACAAAAACTTTAATACGATGAATTATTTGAATAATCAGTCAATAATGTAATCGAAGATTGTGTATTACTGATTAAATCTAGGTGACTTTCTAAGACCTGAATTATACCTCGTAAAATAGTCAAGGATTATGTTAACGATTATGGCTGTACTTGAAGAATTACATAAAACTTATGATGATAGTTAAAACCTATCTCTCTTTTTAGGGTTCCGTAGTCAACTAGGAACCCTTATAGTTTCGCCATGTCTGTCTGTCCGTCTGTGTCTGTCTGTCTGTCTGTCTGTCTGTCTGTCTGTCTGTCTGTCCGTCTGTCTGTCCGTCTGTCCGTCCTCGCTTAATCTCTGTGACCGTTAGCGCTAGAAAGCTGAAATTTGGTACCAATATGTACATCAATCACGCCAACAAAGTGGTAAAATAAAAATTGGAAAAAAATGTTTTATTAGGGTAGCCCCCCTGTATGTAAAGTGGGAAGTGATTTTTTTTTTAATTTTAACCCAAACGTGTGATATATTGTTGGATAGGTATTTAAAAATGAATAGGGGTTTACTAAAATCATTTTTTGATAATGTCAATAATTTCGGAAATAGTCGCTCCAAAAGTAAAAAGCAATGTGTCCCTCCCCTCTAACTTTTGAACCATAAGTTTAAAAAATATGAAAAAAATCTGAAAAGTAGAACTTTATAAGGACTTTCTAGGAAAATTATTTTAAACTTGATGGATAGAACAGTTTTTGTAAAAAAAAGACAAAAAGGTTGTACAAAATAATTTCTGGACTAAGTTTGTAGTATAATCGTATAAGCAAGCATTTTTTTGAACTCATTAGTGGGTACACTTATTGTGACGGACGGGAAACTACGGAACCCTACACTGAGCGTGGCCCGACACGCTCTTAGCCGGTTTTTTATAACATCTAATTAACCTATTACATATGATATTTGTTAGGAGCACATTTCTGGTGTTTTTTTCATTGTCTTCGGGACAGTTTATTACCTGCCTACCCCAAATGATTCTCAATGTGATGCTAAGTAATGAAAAGAATCACGAAACGGAAGTTTATTTTTCAAAGTGGCTGTGTCGGCGTCGATGTGGAAAATTGGTGTTACTGCTACGCTAACCGAAACATACAAATGAATTGGAGTTATGGGTGTTGAAACATAACAACATTTTAAAAGAGCCTGCCCATTACATTGTAACGTACCATGATCATACCATGACCGTGCTAAGAATGTGCCAGGCAAAAATACATTCATTGCATTATTTACTATTGCAAGTATGAGACTATGCTCATTTGATCAGGGTTCCTAATCTTTTTTATACTGCGCCTGCCAATACATGTACACATTTTTATTTTTTGAAACGCATTTGTAAAATAACATTTATATACCTACGTGTGAGAACACCAATATTATTAAAAAAATCACATTGTTGGAATACAATTAATCCAAAGTTGAATTAAAATGTCTTTAACGAATCGTTGTTTTTGGCTCACATAACAAGACAAGACCATTCAAACAGCTGATCTTCCTCGACAAGCGTAAGTGCCTGTGACGCGAGCGTACCGGTTTGCGAGACATCTCAGACAGGCCCATAATTCCCCGGAGCTTTGCGACTCACAGTTGGGGAACTCCTACACTAGATAGTTCCATCACCGATCAATACCGTTGCGTGTCATGCACAGAGCGTATCGGTGTTCGCAAAATATTATTTTTCAACACTCAAAAATCTGTTTCTACCTCCACCGCTTATAGGCACATAATGACGTGTATGTTACACTAGTGCAGAAAAGTACGGCGGTAAAAAATGCGCACTATCTACCGAATTGTCATATCAGTCACGTGGATATTCCTGAGCATTTGACAAATATTAACCAAGAAACGCCGCTGCATGCTAGAGACGTGACTCATTTGAGATGGTATTTAATCAACAGACTGTTGGGTTTAAAAAACGGTCAAAAAATAGGCGAAACTTTGCAATCTAACCCTAACTTTTAAAGTTATTTGACCCCTCAAACCCCAAGCGAACGGCGCGTTCGCGCGTGATTTCGCGCCATTCGGTTGGACATTAAGATATTATTAAAATTCCGCGTAGATTATTAAAATATTGAGTGTTTTATTAATTGGGTATGTATTTAAGAATGTAAATAAAAAGTTCTTCATAAAGTAGTCTGTAAATTTTGAAAATAAGCAACCTTTCCATTTTTCCGTATTTATACCTATTTAAATGCTCAAGATCGAAGCGTTAGGTACAAAAAGACAACCATACTTATTTAGTTGTAAGCTTTTTGTGCACTTATGTATATAAAATATAAGTTATACTCAGAGATTTGCTGGAAGAAAATTCAAATTCTAGTTAAACTCACCTTTCCTTTATCCAGTCATAGTAGTTTCTTGGTGAGGAATTTGGGTTTTTGGGTTTTTTTTTATACATATTATTTATGTTTTATGTCTATTATGGAATAAAAATAATCTAAGGCCAATGTTCTCTGAGCTTACCGACAATATCAATAAGACATAACAACTTCACGGGTGTTGAACACTGAGTATTTTGCACAATCATAATTAAAAAAAAAAAGATTAGAGTTTGTTTTGCTACATGTAAAACAATACCACATTCTTTGAGATTTAAAGGCGATAATTAGATTTAATTTCCTGTTTGCCTGCTTGCACTTAGAGAGATCATGGTATGTAGGTAAGTTTATAGTAGAGCGTAACGAAGAAACTTAATTTCTTCCATAAAACCATTAGCTAGCAAACTGTATACCAATTAGTTAACAGGATCTTAGTTGCAGCGGAACTAACCAACAGTTTTAGAATAGAATTGAAAAAAAAAGCGATGATGATGGAAAATTCCATACAGCTTTCTTTCTTGATTGTAAATGTTGACATCTACCCACGTCCGGGTATCAAAAGTATCGGCAACGCAGTGGCAGCAATCGTACTACGCGTTCCAAATGAGAATAGGACCGATTCCTATGTTTTGACGTCTCGTCGTACTATCAAATCGAAGAAATTTTGGCAAAATTGAAAAACTTACAGATGAGTAAAATTGAAGAACTGGATTCTGATTAAACTTTTTTCGTTCACAGTTCATAAATAAATTAAATTTTTCGTAAAATAATTAAAGTTTAAAAATTTCTTTCCTCGATTTGACAGTAAATCGTGACGTCACAACATGGCGGGCGATCCTATTCTCATTAGGAACGCATTGTACATTGAAGCTGTCAGGGGCTTCACCATGATGTTTTAAAATATCAGGCATGCGAGCAAGAAAGAAGGATGGAGCTTATACACCCTATATAGCATGATCCTTTATACAGTTCAGTTTAAGTCGTAAAATGAATCGTGTTATGAGCTAGTGTTAGGGCCTCTGTATCTTTGTCATCTTCTTTTAATTTTCTTTCCTATTCTCTCAAAATTGGTGTTCTCAATAATGGCGTAAACGCCTTGCCATTAACTTCCATCTTGCTAATTAGGCTATCAAACCAAATCGTGATATACGTACTTAAAGAATTAGCGACTTTAAAGGAAACTATTCAATTACAGGTTTACAAGCCACAGAGTGCCAATAAAAGAATGACATACACGACAATTTGCATTCAGTGGAGCGTCGTAATAGCATATTGGTACCAACCATTTCCTTTTAAGACATTTTTTATTTCAAACAATGGGCGGCAAAGAATGATCATTATGTCGTAATGTCGCGTCGCTTACATAAAACGTTTACAATTTCAGGGATTTGGAAAAAGAAAAATATATAGGAATGCGGTCACAGTTTGAACGTAGGTAAAATTTGTTGCGGTAAACGTACGTCGTAAAGTTGTAGAAAGTCTGTTGTGAAGACAATGTTTGATCTTTGATCCTCTCTTGTGTTATGAATGAGGTGTATTCAGAGAGTGACGAGTTGCTTACTTTGTAATATTGGTAAACAAGTACATGTCTATTGTTTAATTGATGATTGTTAATTTCATTGTGTCTATGATTCAATTGAAACGATTAATGATTCTATCTTCCTTTATTATGTCATGAGAAAGATCAACCTACCAAATGACAATAAATACAATTGGATATGTTCCTATTGGATTATGTTCTCAGTACTTATATATTTGTATATATTATAATTTTGGTGTCTTAAAGGCTAGACTGAATAGGACATTAATAAACTGCTTACCATCAAGTAGGATCGCAGTAAAGCGCTAGTATATATCAATTGAAAAAAAAATACGATAGGAGTAAATCCTAGGAAAAAGCAATGTTACAAATAAAGAAAAATATCTATACTTGGCAATAGAAAGAATTTAAAGAATTGTGAGGTTCTTTAATTATAACTAGCTGACCCGGTGAACTTTGCACCGCCTAACATTCAAAGAATGTACCTAGTATGTATTTCGATATAGTTCACCGATTGCGATGAAACAAAGCCTAAGTAGTACCTATATCATCATCATCATCATCAGCCGAAAGACGTCCACTATTGGATATAGGCCTCTCCCAAGCGTCGCCACAACAACCGGCCCTGTGCGTCACGCATCCATCGGATTCCCGCGACCCTGCCCAGGTCATCCGTCCACCTTGTTGGAGGCCTTCCAACGCTGCTTCTTCCAGAACCTGTCGTCCCTATCGACCATCTGTTCAGCGAGCGTGCAATATGCATTGCCACTTAAGTCTGGCAATTCTTCGAGGTATGTCGGTAACCTTGGTTCTTCTGCGGATATCTTCATTTCTGACGTGATCACGCACGGAAACTCCAAGCATAGTCCTTTCCATCGTACTTTGGGTGACTTTGAGTATTCTTATGAGGCACAGTAATATATCAAGTTACACAAAAGTACATTACCGTGATGCTCGCACAACTAAAAACTTCTACAGTTTTATTATATTTATAGATTGGTTAATGACTTTGAGTATAAAACCTAAATTCCTTTGCTACAAGAAGCTGTTCTACAAGAACTTACAGATAAGGTTCAATGCAAATACGGATGTTTGGCAATGTTTCGTAATACATACAGACATAAAACCTGTTAACTTTTATGGCAATACAGGATGAGTAGTCAAAGCCAATTAGAATAAAGAAGCCGTAATGAATAAAGAAGCTTATAGTAAGTAATAAACTTGTGCGAGGTAATTATAGTATAATCTACTTAGGGTCATTTAAGATGGAAAATCATGCAATTACTTTTCTCGCTCTAGGGCGGAGCGGGAGAGCGTGTCAGATTTTTATACCTATGTTCTATCTTTGCCTTGCGTTGCTTGGAAAGAAAGCCATCATCGATCCGAGAAGAAAAAGGAGCGTCATCAATTGAATCCACAGAAAAATTCATGGCGTTTTTCATTCAGGTGGGAAATCATCCAATGAATTCTCCCTCTTTAGGGCCGTGCGGAAGGGAGTGTCAGACTTTTATTGACTAAAACCACACTTATGTTCCTTCTTTGCCTAGCGTTCCAGGACCCCGGGTTTCCCTTTCGGAAGTCGACCCATGGCCTCAGTAGGTAGGCTTCGGCTCTGCTGGGTCCCTTCGGATTTTCTGACATCGATTATTACGTGTCGTCTACGATTTGGGCTCGGCCAGTCGGTTACCGGATGACAATAATCTACTTAGGTAATAGCCTTTTTTTTTTCAATGGGAAAAATCATCCAATGACAACCCCCGCTCTTGGGTGGAGCGGGAGATAGTGTCAGACTCTTAGTGACTAAAAAACCTGTTCCTTCAAGCCTTCATACCGGGGCTCGAGCGCCCTTTCGGATAACCCTGGCCCCAGTAGGCTTCGACCCGGCTGGGCCCCTGCTGTTGCTGACAACTCCTTGAGGCGCGCGGGAACAGTGCGCGCCGTCGATGACTTGGGCTTGATCCGGACAATTACCGGACGGCCGGACAGCGAGCTACCCATTGCTCACTGTCTGCACTCTGCGGGTAAAAGCTAGTAATTATTAAAAACAAAAGGATAGTTACTGCGCAAAGACCAGCTTAACCCAGAATATGGATTTTTCTTTCTTGGCTTATATCGGAAACTTTTAGTAAATGACATAGTTTAAAATATTTTTCCTATTACATGAGCAGTTAGTGACTGGTTTTTATTTGTATTCGTAATCAATTTATGATAGGTTATTGGTGAATGTAATGACCCCGAATCGACTAATACAGATATTTCCTATTAAATTTAAGACTGTACGCTTATATAACATTATGGTTTTTATACATCTTCACCAATTTGACACTCTTTTCCTTATACGGTGATGCAAGTAGGACTGTCGAATCCGTTAGCGCCAACAACTTGTAGGTTATTAGGTAATAAACGTAACAGTTACTGGTTTAAACAATGTTACGTGTTAGAAGGATTGTTGTATTATAATCTGCGAACATTACAGAACAAAGGAATACGTTCTTCTGTTCTGTGGGGAACATCACATCTAGTAATTTGAAGTCACAATCTGCATGAAGTGACAGTGGACGCAGAGCTTTATCTGGAAATTCCGTGAACAATTCCGTAATAAAATCTACACTAATATTAGTATAGAGAGGTAAGTAAAGTTTGCTCTTTTTGTTGTATGTTTTTTGTTGGTAGGAGATAATGTCTGAAAGTACTGGTCTGCTTTATTCCTGAGTAACATAAGCCGCGGCAAAAGCTAGTACAAAAATATTCATATTTAATACTTAAATATAATAAGGTAGAGGATCGTATTGAACATCGAATGTAAAAATCAAGATTTTAAAAAGTTACTGTGGAGGTTCTTTGTCGTTTCTTCTACATTACCAATTGGAACGGTTATTTTTTCTTTGGTTTGAATTTCTTCAAATAACCACTCCCGCTTTGCTTGAAATAACTTTTACTGAATAAAACCCACCATTGTCCCTCCAAAAGCCTTTTGTGTTCCAAGATCACAGTAACTCTTTCCGTGCACTAGTTGACATTACATAAGTGCCTATGTAAAATAAAATATTTTTAGTTGATCAAGCCAGTGCGATTGGATCACCTTTTTATGGCTTTAGAAAAGGTTAATTGAATCAGTAAAGCTAAAAGTTTTGTTCATTCACAAGTGCTATGTAATCAATTAGAGTTAAGCCAGCAAGCATCAGCTTTCGCTCACATCCAAAACAAAACGGAATAACATTCACAAGCAAAAATTCTCCAGCAACTCAAGGAAGCACCTTCCGATGTCGGCAACAGAGCGTCATTAACGGGCGTGTATCGCGAACCGGATCGTCTGTCAGAAAAACCAACCACTTTCTTTCCGTCTCGAGTCCGGTCTGCACACATGTGATATTAATATTTATTTTAAACTTTTTCTTGTCGATCAACCTTAAATTTGTAGTTTCTACGAATTTAATGGTCTTCGGGATGATAGTATTATAAAACTGGATGTTGTAAGAGTTACCTACATAACTTACACTAAATAAAAATTAAATCTATCGAACGTAAGAATCTGTTATTGAACTTCTCCGAAACGGCTTGATCGATATTTTAATTTATTTGGGTATATTTGGTAGATCTGAGAATGGGTCGTAATCTATTTTTTGCCTCTTCATTTTTTTCTTTAATAATTTACACGGCGCGGTTGCCGAGTCAGCTAGAATTTTATAAAAATGGATTTCTATGAGTAAACTAGCTTTTGCCCGCGCGGCTTCGCTCCCGCTCTTCCCTACTATACCCTACTCTACCCTACTCTACTCTACTCTACCCTACTCTACCCTACCCTACTCTACTCTACCCTACTCTACCCTCCTCTACCCTACACTACCCTACACTACCCTACACTACCCTAATTTTCATTTTTTTTTTCCATAAGAACCTTCTCCTCATAATAACGAACACAACAAAAAAAAAATTAGCGAAATCGGTCCAGGCGTTGTTGAGTTATGCGCTTACCAACACATTTTGCGATTCATTTTTATATTATAGATTGTGTAGGGCTATTTAAATTTAAATATCAGAGATGACTCTTCAGTTTATTTCAAAAACAAAGTTCTAAAATCGTATTCATAAAATCCAGCACTCAGCTTACCGCGTCCTGTCTGATCGTGTCCATATGTTATAAGTTTACCACCATTGTGTAAATAAAAATATTTTGCTTTCATATTGCATTGTTTAATTTGTTCAATAATATACCAGTCAATACAGTTTGTATAAACCAATTCGCTAATGTGTTTCAAAATTATATAATCGTTTGTCTACTAGCTTGAATTAGACTGTGTTACTACCCACAGATGACGAAGGAATTCTTTGTTTGTTATGACCTGGCTTGATCACCAGTGATAAAAAAAAAAGATAAAAAAGCATCAGTAACATCATCATCATCATCACCAGCCTTTTTTAATGTTCCCACTGTTGGGACTCAGGCCTCCTTTCTAGGAGAGGAAATGGGCCATAATCCACCACGCGGGCCCAGTGCGTGTTGGTGAATGTCACATGTCTTCGAATTTTTTGGTTCTAGGACATGCCGGTTTCCTCACGATGTTTTCCTTCACTGTTTTGAGGGCAGTGGTGAGGAAATAAATTACACAAAGTAATGCGCCTGGCTGGGTTCGAACCCGCGACCTTCAACTCGTAAGTCGGGGCCGTTACCACTCGGCCACCACTGCTCTAACTCAGTAACATCATACCAACTTGTAATTTACTCTTTTCTTCATGAATCTTGGTAAGATCTGTTAAGATATCTTCATTTAAAACAATCTGTTTTTATTACCATTACCATGGTAATTATTATTATTTGCCTGTTGTATTCCAATGCAAAGGCCTCCCTTCCTTATTACTATTTTTCTCTTTCTTTAGCATATCTCCGTTTGGGCTTATTTTCGGGATCCGATTAGTGGCTGCCTTCTTCCAATTCTATAGCAGTATGTGGCAGATATGACCTGCCTAGTTCGTTTCCTTGATGATGGTAATAAAATCGTTGCAAAATTTAGTGAATGTGCCGTCACAAAAATAGACGCAACGCCATGTGAAGTACCATCACTTTTATAATATTGCACTAGTGAATGTCAGTGAACCGAATCTCATAATCAAATATTGCCAAATGCAGATCAAAAAAGCAATGAAACAATTTATTCTAAGTGAATGTGAATACACTTTACAATCACACTTCACAAGTCCTCACTAATATTATAAAGATGGCAGTTTGATGTACATACCTACATGGTAAGTGTGTATATGTTTATGTATATAACTCCTACACGTATAGACAGTTGAATGGATTCGGATGTACAGCACACGGATATACCAGACCATGGAATAGAATACTTTTTATTCCAGAAGTCTATATATCTCTTGGGATGATTTTTTAAATTTAAGCGGGCGAAGTCGTTGGCAAAATTAGTTAGTCATTATTTCATTAGTGTGCATTATTTCGAAATTACGACCTTATAAAAACGAATATGTAACTAAGTCCTGTGCGTGTAAAACCGAATATACTATCATATTAACCCACTATTTGAAGTAGTAAAAAAGATCTGGTTTGAAGGATTTATGTGGCAGTGAAAGTACAACCTCGTGAGACTTTTCAAATAACAAAAACTCATTAAGGTTTATCAAGAACGCTGACGTTCATCGCAATTATTTTACCACTACAGGAAAATGCAATTATATTTTCAATCAATATTCTTACATTAATAACAGCCGCCATATGAAATTAATATTACATTTCCTCGATGAATTTTCTCTGCGCAGGAGTCAGAATTTTAGTTGTTTGTGGTGAAAGTTGAGTGTAAGGCTACATGCAGGTAGTGCCGCGCTCATGTGATAATAACTTAAGAACATGTGAATGTGTTTGTTTATATTCGTTCTTGCTTCCTTGTAAGTCAAGAAGTACACGTTTTTATTAACGCTTGTAAGGACTATGTTTTATTAACCCTATTAGTAGATATTAGTAAGGTTAACAAGGAAACTATCGTTTTGGTAGGTTAAGAACGTTGTATATAGGGTGACTGGTAATTAGTGTACGATACTTAAACACGTGACTGTGCTTATGATAACCAACAACTTTTACTCTGGAAACAAACCTGAAATCGCGAAAAAAAAAATCAGCTGTTCAGTACATTTATGTTTGCCTAATGTACTGAACAGCTGATATTTTTTTGCGATTTCGGCTTTGCTCCCATAATAAAAATTGTTTGTTATCATGTACACAATCACGTGTATAAGTATCGTACACTAATTGCCAGTCACCCTATATACACACTTACAAGTTAATATACACTTTCCTTTAGTCACAGATGATTCGTGCCTCTGTCTAGCCAAAACCGTGTCAAAAGGTAAATTGACTTGTAATCGCGCGTTGTGGATCAGACGGAGATCCGGTCGAGTGGCCGACAAAACAGTTCCACTGGACTATCACTGAGTCATAAGGTTACTTAATTCTGAGTTAAGTAATACACGTGTATTTTTTGTGAGCAATGAATGGCTCATACAAATAAATATTTTGTTTTAAAGATGCAAAGTGTATTGTTCTTTGACTTTACGTAACTACTTAACATCAGGTGGGATCGCAGTCAAGCACTAGTTTATATCAATTTAAAAAAAAACAATGTATTCACATAATAACAAAGATTTTTTGGGTTTCCCATATTAAAAAAAAATATATGGCCAAACGCAAGTCGGACTCATGCACTGAGTTTTCGGACTCATGCACTGAGTTTTCCGTATAAACATACGTATGTAAATAGTTCGATATTCGAATAGTCTCGAAAAATTTTTCAGAATTGCTAAAAAAAGTTTTTTTTGTGACGTAAAAATTAGTAAATTGTAATTTTTTTTTTTAAGGGCTATGCTCGGAGTTTCCTTGCGTGATCGAATCAGAAATGAAGATATCCGCAGGAGAACCAAGGTTGCCGACATAGCACAAAGAATCGCCAAACTTAAGTGGCAATGGGCAGGGCACATTGCTCGCAGAACAGATGGCCGTTGGGGCCGAAAGGTTCTGGAGTGGCGACCGCGTACCGGAAAACGCAGCGTTGGAAGGCCTCCTACAAGGTGGACTGACGACCTGGTGAAGGTAGCGGGAATCCGATGGATGCGGGACGCACATGATCGTTCGTTGTGGCGACGCTTGGGGGAGGCCTATGTCCAGCAGTGGACGTCTGTCGGCTGAAATGATGATGATGATGATGAATTTTTTTTTTGTGTGTGAATTTTAATTCCCTTGAAAATGTCGAAATATACGTTTTTTGCAACAAAAGGTCCTATCATTTTTTTCTCGTTAACTTAGAAGTTTAACTTTTTTATAGATTCAAGCGACCGCAGACCTGAGTAAATATGGTTTTAATTTCAACTTGATACCTCTACGCGTTTCCGAGATAAAAGCTTTTGATAGACAAACAGATGGACAACAAAGTGATAGGTACCATAAGGGTTCCGTTTTTTCCTTTTGAGGTACGGATCCCTAAAAATCAGTGCAGTCATACTAGGCTAAAGCAATTAGACTTGTCCCTATTAAATGAGGCTGAAAGTATAGGCACGTTTTTCTCCATTTTCCTGCAATTATACTAGTCGCCTATGGTTATGTTTTATAGTTTCACGAAGCACCTAAGCCTTAATAGCAATGCACACGAGCCATTGTTAATACTTTATCGTCGGCAATTTAAGGAATTGTTACAACATTTTATTGCTTATTACGAAAGCTTTATAGTCGACCTAGACTTTAATCGATGATCAAGCCAGATATCATAGCACACCAGAGGATACAAAGACTAATTGACACACTTTTTCATGGCCTGAAATTCCTATCACCAAATTTTCCTAAGGTTTATTTTTATTAGTTAAATTAGGTAGTTACTGGCCGAGAATGGCCGAGGACAGACGTATGCTGAAAAGGGAGACGGAGGCCTTCGCCCAGCAGTGGGACATAAATCGGCTAACTACTTAAATAAAAATTCAAATAAAAAAAAAATATAATAATAATATTCCACAACTATCACACAACGCCGTCTAGTCCCAAGCTAAGCAGAGCTTGTGTTATGGGTACTAGACAACTGATAAACATACTTATATATTTCTAAATACATACATATTATAGATAAATTACACCCAGACATAGAACAAACGATTATGCTCATCATAGAAACATTTGTGCTGGGTGGGAATCGAACCCACTACCTCCGGCATAGCAGTCAGGGTCACTAACCACTAGACCAACAGGCCAGTCAAATATCTTTCTAATTTCTTATCCTGTGAAAAATATGTCACAATAATTTTGTGGGTCAACAAACTCGCTACTGTAACATAGCAAATAGCTGAGAAAAAATCCAAATACAATGTTTACAATACACTACAGTTGCTTCACGCTTTGTTTATTTTACTATATTATGTAAATACTGTCCTAACAAATAAAATCTTACAATAAGCATGTGACTTTTCATCACTTTTACTTAGACTAGTAAGTTTGTCTGGTCAGTGCTGTAATGTAATAGACGTGTGAAAAAAAGCGACACGAACCATTTGTCCGAATTACCAAACTCTACAATAATAGATTACAAATCCCTCGTAGAAAATACTGAGATAATAATTCGACCCTTGAAATGCAAAATGATCTAAGCGACATTGAGTTAACTTTACAGAGGAGTGATATAAAGTGTTTAGAAAAAAAATTGTTTATAATGACGAAATAGTCTGATTTAGATATTATTAACATTATTGTAATAGTATCTAAATTTGAGTTTTTTTAACAAACAATTTTTTCTCTAAAAATTTTAACTTTTAATCCTGTAAAGGTTACTCAATGTCGCTTAGATAATTTTGCCTTTCAAGCGCCGTAAAATCATATAACAAAAAAAAATTGCTAAGTAAATCATTCTCACTCAAACACATAGGACGGACACTTTCTATCGATAACTCAGACCTAACTAAATATAGTAATGTTTATAATTTGGCGGACACCGGACAGCGGCAGTCAGAAAGCAAAACGACTTCACTTTCAACGTGGTGTTACGTTAGACGTCAACGGCCGAACGTGATCGAGATTATAGGTGGCCTTTGCGTAGGTCGACGTCGTGTTCGACGAGGAAATATCGTCCATAACTCTTTTACATAGAATGCAGGATGCAGGTCATCAGGCTTCGATAAACGTTATGTCACTAATATTTTTATGCATGACCTACTTAAATATACATTTGTTTTAAGTTGGAAATTCATCTAATGACTTCTTCCGCTCTTGGGTAGAGCGAGAGGGCGTGCTAGACTTTATCTGACTAACACCACACCCATGTTCCTTCAGTTCCTTTAGCATTCTCAAACCACGAATATCCTTACTTAAACACACTGGATCCTTAACGCCTTTTGCATTCTAGCTTTTGTTTTAAATGCTGCTAATATGCTAGAAAAAACTTCATCATAGTGTCATTAGTAAAACTATCGTTCCTATAGTTTCTTTAGGTTCACAGCACAAACAAACATCAAAATTATAACGACCTCTAAGATGCAAATAAAGGCGTCTTCTAAAACACCGAATATGAGAAAGTTAATTCTTTGCATACATTACGTAGCACTTCTAGCTTTGTATAATAGCCATTTTAAAACTCATTATAACAGATTTGACTGCGATTTTCTAGTGACTTCTTTGTCCTAGATTAGATTGACTAGCAGAAGACTGAGAAGGTGGAATAAAGAGATAGAATACGTATTATTTCATCACTGAATATAATATTGGGAAGAAGCAATTCTCTTTTTAAGTAAATTTTTAGAATTTCTCATAAGAATAATTAAGTACCTACTCAAATTAAATATTATATAAAACAACAGAAAATCAAGCCCAACATTTCTAGGAAAATCCTTACTTATTATCATATACATTATTATTTTTAGATACCAATAGTTTTTACAACTTGTTATATTTTTTCCCAAAAATTTTTAAAAAGGTCACATGTTACCTTCGACACTAAGACAACACAGGTCACGTCAGGTCATAGCGGCTATTAGGCGCCAGCAAACAGCTGGGTGCAAGTGCAAAACAACTCCTCAGTTGCGTGAATGGCACGGTGACTATGCATTTTTGCTGACATATCAAGCTTATAACTAAGTGATTTTTCATGATACAGTTACAAAATTTTGTACATAGATTCTTTTCATAAAAAAATAATAGACATGTGTTTCAGGTTCCGCAAATACTAAAACTAAAATAGTATATAAAAATCTCGTGTCACAGTGTTTGTTATCGAACTCCTCCGAAAGAGCTTGACCAGAGTTTACGATTTATTTTTGTGTCTGAGAATAGGTCGTAGGCTATTTTTACCCTCCCGCCCCACCCCTTTATTTTTGTCATTGATAATTTATAAAGCAGAACAAAGGTTGGCTGGGTCATCAACTTATATTAAAAATGAAAATCTGTGCGTTACGTTTTCATTCCCTGCCTAATCGACCGATCATCATTAAATTATGCGTACACGTTGTGAGGGGGACAGAAATAGATATAGAAATAGCGTAATCCAGATAATTCTGGCACTATTCCCGTGAAATCTATATTAACGCAAGGAAAACCGCGAGAAAAAAGTAGTTGTATAAATTATAACCCATACTAAATACAACTTTAGGTGGCAATTATAGTAATCGCTCGCCGTACGTGTATTTATGACATTTTGCTAAAAACAGAACTTTTCTTTTTCGAAGCATAAGGGCATTTATATTGTGAACAATAATTATTGCAATTACAGAATGTCACACGAGTTATGTTGAACTGGTCGCAACATGTGAAGAAGGTTGTTCACCCAGCATTATGTAACGCGGAGAAAAAACCGCAGTACAAATGTGCCGTAGCATTTAAAGAAAGGAAAACTTACATACAACATTAGTTTTGATATATATGCAAAACCCGAAACATAAGTGTTTTTATGTAAAGAATCTATATACAAAATTTCATAACTGTATCATGAAAAATCACAAAGTTATAAGCTTGTTATATCAGCAAAAATACATAGTCACCGGGCCATCCAGGCGACTGAGGGGTTGTTTTGCACTTGCACTCAGCTGTTTGCTGGCACTTAATACCCGTTAAGACCTGTGTTGTACTTAGTGTCGGTGGTGTCCACCTATAGAACCTTTTTAATTATTTTTGGGAAAAAATATAACATGGTGTAAATACTGTTGGAATCCTGATTAGTTACTTATTCTGAATCAACAATATTCAGGTTTTGCATAAATTAAAAATAATGTTGTGTATACCTTTGGATACAGAAAAAAATAATTTAAATAACAAAACTGAAAAATTCAAATATAAGTTTATTCGAAACTGAAAAATTCAAATATAAGTTTATTCGACTCATAGTTATTACGCAAAAAAAAAATTGGCTGAAGTAGGCTGAATTTGTATTAATCTAGCTTCTGCGAGCAACTTTGCCTGCGTGGAATTAATTCGCTCCCTATGATAAAATATAGCCTATGTGATAATCTAGGATATAAGCTATCCCCATACTTAATTTCATCTAAATCCGTCCAGCCGTTTGATCGTGAAGAAGTAACAAACGTACATACATGAAACTTTCACCTTTTTTTTAATGATACAAGCTAGTGCTTGACTGCGATGCCATCTGATAGTAAGTAGTGATGCAATCGTTGATGGTGAAGCGCACTAGTTTAGTAAGAGCCTATTCACTCTAGATTTGAAGACTCCTAAATTACAATCGCAAGAAAAGACTTCAGCATTCAGTTTATAGTGTAAGAAAGATGTGATGTTAAGGTTTGTATGGTTCTAGTGTTTACTGGTAAGTGCATTACATACTTGATTAGAAAATGTTTTGAAGAAAAGGGTTTCATATTGAAAGCCGATTTATATTTAATGTCGTTACTAGTTTATTAAAATGATTTGCGTTACTATGGTTACATATTCGATATTAAATAAACTTTAATTTATTAGACGTTTTAATAATTTAGCTTCTATAATAGGTACCTAGTAGTATATGATGGTTTTAGTTAGGCTAGATTAGATGATAAACATTTACGGTAAATGTTTATTTCGAATAATACCATTAAGTAACCACAATTCCTTTTAGAATCTTTAATGTCAGAAAATTACAGAATTCTGTTATACCTAATATATGGTTTAATCAGTAAGCGGTTGCAAACTTCCTATTTAGGCTTTTTAGGTACGTAATAAATATATTCGTAATTAGGTAAATCATTGCGGTTTAAAACCCGAACTAAAATTAAATATTAGGCCCCTCGCGCACGGCGACTCTTTGAAGCTATGCTGTAGCGTGTTCGCATCGATACAGTCGCGATGTTGTAGCGCGTTAGTAGCACGTTGGCATCTTTTCTATAGCGCTTGCAAATGTGACTATCGCGCGTTAATAGCGATGCTGTCGCGCGAAGAAGTCGTTTTGGGCGAAGGGTAACACATGCCAATAATCTAGATGCTTTAAAACATTACATAGCTAACGGGTCGGTAGGTATTGGTAAGTAAACATCACAGAGGAAGTGTGTTACGAACTAATAAATAAAACCAAATAAGCGATACATTCACTGCGATTGCATAAACGTGAACGGTTTGAAAGGTAGAGAAAAATAACCGATCTGGTTTCTGTATACTTGGTTCCGTAAGTTGATTTTTTTTCTAGGTCACAATCACAAAACAGAATGTTCCTAAAAATTGAGACTAAAAACTGATAAAATAATCCAAGTCCAGCAATTAATTCGTAAACATTATTTATAATTTTATAACTGATTATGATGAAGTTTATTTTATAACTGATTGTGAGAACACTGTGGACTCCGCGGAATCATAGATTGTTTTATATTTCAGTCAACTTTTTATTATTATTATTTTGATTGTGCTTCTAGGTAGGTAGCGACAAAAATAATATTGTTAAAAAATCAATTCAAATGCACACCTTTCAATCAATTAAGACTTATGCAGCATGTAGTGTTGTTTTTTTAAGAGTGGTCAGATTAGTAAAAAAAGTGACCAATTAAAAGCATTAACCTCACAGCTTCTCTCTCTCAAATTGGAGTCAGAGCCCAAACCTCACCTCTGACAAATAACAAATTAATTGTCTTTTTCATCACTAACTATAATTACGTTATTTGTATGGCTTCGCGTGTGTGGTATCTTAGTTTTCCATTGAATTTGGTATTCATTAAACATACGTTACACTATGATTAAGATTCTCTTTAGATGGGTATCTTACGAGTACATAATTACTATAATTACTAGTAATCTATACTTTAAGCCTTAGTAACAATCAAAATTATGAGAATATGTATGAGACCTGAGATTTGAACTTCAAGCCTTGGCACGAAATCGTACAATATCAAATAATATCACACGGCTATACGATGATTTTCGTATGCTTAGACACGTAGTCAGGCATTTAAAGCTGTCTTTAAAAACTTATATTTGTTAGCACTTTGACATAGATTTATGTTGCATTGAGAATTAATCAAAAATTATCTGTTATCCGGTTCTGAATCTCAACGGAGATAAGTCAGACACGCAAAAGATACGAGTGGTGACGACAAGGGTGCACTCACTCTTTCTTTACTCTTATAGACCGATGGACAGGGGATCTGATACGACCGAAGAAAAATGAAACACAGGGCTAACGGCTTTACGTGCTACTGAAGCACTCAAGCTTACACCACCAACTTCCAAACTCAGAGCAACCGCAGCGTAATTCCTAATGGAAAAACCCAATAGCTCATTTTACTCGACCTGGAAATCGAACCTAACGCGACCAACGAGGCATTTTTGAGGTAAAAGACCTCTGTTATAGACAAAACCTCTGTTATAGACAAGTCCTCTGTTATAGACAAGTCCTCTGTTATAGACAAGTCCTCGGTTATAGACAAGTCCTCGGTTACAGACAAGTGCTCTGTTACAAACATTAATAACCCAATTTCAAAATGGCAGACTTAGAGCGCAGGAAACATTAAAAAAGTCATATTTTATTATAGGGAAGTGTCGCGGACTCCTAAAGCACGTATAAACCACATAAAGGCTAAGAAGTAAGAGTGTGTACTCGTCACTTTCATAATCTTACCATCTCGGCCGGAAGCTTGCAGACATCATCATAGTCATTATGCACATTTTAAAGCAGCTTGTAGTAATTGGTGGCAAATAACACACCGTGAAAAGTGTGTTAAGTACAACATTTATCTACCTTATTTTCAAGAATGGTAAATTGCATTATCTAATCGATTTGTGCATCTGCGAACATATCAGTTTCTTGAACAATGTTCCAGCCGTTGTTGCAATTCTTAACTAACTTTACTCTCAAAAGGATCTAGAAAACCAATACCAATAGTAGGTACCTATAATAAATTAATATCACTACTAGTTGCTGCCAGCACGTTCACCCGTGATAGTAGAAAATTATTCGCGATATAAATCGTATGGATAAAAAGTATTCTATACACCGTTAAATTTTAATCGTTTTAATCCCGTGGAGGGTCGATCCGGTACATGAAACACTATCGATTTGTAAGGATAAAACTAAAAAATAAAGTACCGTAGTAAAGTAGGTACAAACGTACAAACTACCTACAGGCCATTGGACTCGCTCAGCTGACGATTTCTTAAAGAAATTAATTTCGTACATTCGTAAATTAATACGAGTTTTGAAAAAAAGGTACTTTATTTTTTAGTTTTATCTTTACAAATGGATAGTGTTTCATGTACCAGATCGACCCTCCACGGGATTAAAACGATTAAAATTTAACGGTGTATACTAAATATTCCAGGACACGGTTTACTTCTGTACCAAGCTTCATCGAATGTCCTGTTTTGTTGTTTGTTAAAAAAAATTGTGCACAAGAATAAAGAGTTAATAAAGACGTTTGAGAGTGAAGAAATAACAAACATACACACTCATAATCTTTCGCCTATATGTCATAATATAGTAACATATTTTTAGATAGGACTGTCTCCCTAGCCAAGTTACTACCGTTTTTCTTGTGTTGAACGCCTCGAATTGGCTACGCCCCCGATTTGTTTGTTCTGATCACGTGACTGAGCATTAAGATGACGTCATTCCCGTACATTTGAAGTTTTCTACTAGCGTTAACGATTGCAGATTATCAACTTGGCTAGGGATACTGTACCGTTTTGGTCCTAAAAATGTGAAACACTCAATATCTGATCTTTCTTAAAATGGTATGAATATTAATGTGAACTTTCAGACTAGTCTACAAGTAAGCAGACTCTCAATAGTTTTGCGTCATTTCTATGCCCTTACTTGGAGTGTCTCATATATGAGTATTCAGGAAATATGCATTTTAATTTCTTTAATTCAATATAAGGCAAACATTTGCAAATCTCTTGAATTTTAATTGAATTTTCATAATTTTACCTCTATGATTATGTACGTTAATTGTATGCAATAACATTTCTACGAAAATTGAGGTTGTTGCGAAGTCTTTTTACTTAATAAGTTGTGAAATAAAATCATTACAGAACGTCTAATATTTTGAGAGAAGTCACGAGCCCTTACGAAGAAGTAAAGAAGGAAGGTAAATAAAAAGAAAATCTTATTATTTTTACATTACTTTCATTATTATTTTTATTTATGACATTGTTTTCATTATTATTATTACTTTTATGATTATTATGTTAATGTTTTTGAATTATTATTAATGTGTGCCTATAATTTATATGTGTGGTGTTAAACTGTAAGTATAAATTGGCAATAAATAAAAAAATAAAATAAAGAAAATACTGTAGCCAATCTGCTTCAAATAAATATATATAATACGATAAATATATAAATACGATACGAAACTCAAAGTTTTATGATTTATGCCTGCATGCGGATGATACAACTATTAAAATACAAGTAAGGATTCGTGTTCCTTTCAAGTTAAATCTTACAAGTACGTGGAATCTATTAATTTCCTTCGGATGTGAAAACGATTTAAAACAGAAATTCTATAAAATTATATACTAGAGTATATAATTTTATAGCTATAGTGTAACCGACAATATAAATTTGCTAAAAATGGTGTGCAATAACATAATAAGTGCTTGGTCTTTATAATGTATCAGAAATCAAGCAACCACAAATCCTATTGTGTAATAAAGATCATCTTTTTTTTATGAACTGTAAAATGCTGCAATTTTGCCCTAGTTGGTAAAAAAAGATTTACTTTTTTTTATTGATATAAACTAATGCTTGACTGTGATCCCACCTGATGGTAAGCATTTTTACTAACATACGGTTTTTTTTAGGGTAGTATTTACCTGTCCCTAAATTTTATTTAACTATTCCTCAATCTATTTCTGTTTTCTACTACTAAATACGCCTTCATAGATTAAATTTAGTGTTACAAGTTTTGTTACTATTTTGGTGTACAATAAAGTTTATTCTATTCTATTATATACTTTTGATCCACCAAAAATACCAATTGCGTACTAAAATATGCTATCCGGTTTAAAAATAGTCAGTCGGGGAGCCGTGAGACCCTTGATAATTCGTAAAAAGTCCATTAAAATTTGGTGTACAAAGTTATAAGCTTGTTATAACAGCAAAAATACATAGTCACCGGGCCATCCAGGCGACTGAGGGGTTGTACTGCACTTGCACGCAGCTGTTTGCTGGTAGGTAATGCTCGCTATGACCTGCCGTGACCTTTTTTTATGGTGGGAAAAAATCATCCAATGACATCCCCCGCTCTTGGGCGGAGCGGGAGATAGTGTCAGACTCTTACTGACTAAAAGACCCACCCCGTTCCTTCTAGCCTTCATACCGGGGCTCGAGCGCCCTTTCGGATAACCCTGGCCCCAGTAGGCTTCGACCCGGCTGGGTCCCTTCTGTTGCTGACAACTCCTTGAGGCGCGTGGGAACAGTGCGCGCCGTCGACGACTTGGGCTTGGACCGGACAGTTACCGGACGGCCGGACAGAGAGAGATGCCGTGACCTGAGTCGTACTTAGTGTCGGCGGAGGCTAACTTGCAACCTTTTTAAATATTTTTGGAAAAAAAAAACATTGTGCAAAAACTGCTGGAATTTTTGCATTCAGTTAGTGGTTCTGAACTAACTATGTTCAGGTTTCACATAAACTATAAATTATGTTGTTTAGTCATCACCTAATTTGCAAACATCTATCTTTAAACTCAGAGGCTACGAATAAAACACAAAACCACCAAACGACACGCAAATCAGCGTAAGTAACAAGTTGTCACGCAACTGCAGTGCGTGTCACTCCGCTGTTTATTTATTAGTCAAAACGACTATATCAATTTAACTGTTGTTTTGTAAATAAAACGTACATTTATTCAATCATTCATCATTCGGTGAGAATATTTTTGTTTTCTATCAATTACATTTTTTTACGTGTTTTCTTCGTAGTTCAACAATGATGAATTCACACCTTTTTGTTTACTTGCATTGTTTGTAAAGGTGAAACTTGTCAATGCTTGAAAAGACTTTTCATTGCGCAATACTATTTACTTAATTTATCGTAAAAATACACATAAACCTTAAATGTCTAAAAAAAATATCTACATATGCAAAACAAACTAAATGAATAGGAAAGTATATTGGACACCTATAACAAAAATGCATTTAAAAAAAATTTATATCTTAGTTAGTTCCGGCTTATCTCCGAAACAGCGGGATTTCGATGAGACTTTCACTTGTAGCTGATGATTAAGGAATAACTTAGGAATTTCTTTTATTTTAGAAAACGAATTAGGGTGCCGTTCAAAAATCACTTCCGAATTTGCAGAATTTAATTCTGCAAATTCAGGAATTTATTGCGGTTTTACGAATCTAACGTGGACGAAGTCACGGGCATCACCTAGATTAAAATAATTATGTTAGATTAAGCTATTATTGTTTATTGGTTTTAATTCTGCCAAATATGTTTTTTTAAAACAATATTTAACTATTTGTTTAGAATAAAAGTATAATTGATGTTTAATTTAAAGGTAAGAATAATTAAGATAATAGTTAAATCCCATAATTTGTAAAAATATAAAACCCAACTACGTATTGTGCCACCATTTATGGAATGACTTCTTTTTGCTAAAAATAAATACCGTAGTAGTATATTCACTTTTTAATAATCATGCATGTTATATTTTTATGTGTTTTTTAAGATACATATAAATAAGTAAATATAGACAATAAATGTCTATTAAAAGAATAAATGTTACTACCATTGTGTACTAACTTACCTTTAAATTACGTGCGATCATCATCCTACACAAACAGTCGGCGAAAGTCACTTCACACTTGCACTGTCACCCCACAAGCAAACCAGTATGCACTAGAATTAAAAGTAATGGAAATAGCACAAAAAATTTACTATCACGTTTAAGATGTCCCGTTCCATAAAATAAAAAATGGCAACCGGGATGACGTTTGTGATAGGACTGTTTGAATGCAACTTTCGCGCGCGGTCGCTAAGACGTCTCACTCTCACTGGCCACGGCGCTGTGTTTTCTTTTTATTTAAACTTGCAATCCCCTCTAGCGATTGTGAATTATCGCATAATATCTTGTGTTATCAATACGCTATTGCGGACGGACGGACGGATGCCTCTCGTTTAAGGATCTACTTACATTCATTAGTGATATAATCTACAAAATTAAGTGGATATTGGTTCTTTTAGTCTTGCAAGACAGGAACTAAAGTCCACTTCACCCATCGCTGTAGATCAGAAAAATTTACATTTTTAGGGTTCTGAATATCTAAATGAAAAATCAATGTGTTTGTCTGTCACATCAAATTTAATGCGAATCTACTGGGTAGGTTGAGCTGGAAAATGGCATAAAAATGAATATTTGTGACCGATAAATGACTTGAGACTCGCACTTTTTTGGTTTTTAGGAGACAATTTAGGAGAAGGTTGTATAGAAAACATATTGTCATAATGTACGAGCAATATAAAAATAAACTATTCAAATAGGTCTGACCCACATGGGGCGATTTTTTAAAATTAAGAAAAAAATTTTTCTGACCTACTTTTTAAGAAAAGACATCAACGCGCTAAAATCGTTACAATTTCTTAAAAAAAAACAATTATGGAGACTGCTTGAGAAATTGTATTTAGAGTATAATTTTCAGGATATTATTACTCACGACACTTGTAAATTTAAAAAAAGGTTTTCAGTATTTGCTATTCAATACTACTCATATAAAATTAGCTATTTCTGGTCTTCTTCATCAGTTCCACTTCATCAAATCGATAACTGTAATAAGAATTGACGTAACGGACATTTAACTAAAATTTAAAAATGTACCTCACGACGTTTGACGTAAGAATTTTTTTACTAAAATGTAAAATATGTCCCTTACGTTAATTGATATTTCTGGTATCAAAATGTTACTTTTTAACTGTAAATGCTTAAGTTCTCGTTAAAAATATAAAAATGGCTACAAAGTTGCCTACAATATTTGAGAAGTTCCCTCGATTCCTCATGGATCCCTTCATCAGAAATGGATTTTGAAAAAATGGCACCAATCTGAAAGTATATCCTTTAAGAGAAAAAAAAAATTGCAAGTCAATCCATAAAAGACGGAGTTCTGAGGTAACAAATATTTAAAAAAATGATTGAAAAAAACATAAAACCGAACTGAAAACCTCCTCCTTTTTTTATGTCGGCTAAAAAACTGTAGTTATTGGAGCGACTGAGGTAAACGCAGTATAATTAATTTAAACTGAATAGAGTGATTAATATACTTTTATTATTAAAAAATCTACTGCCAATAGGACAAAAGGGGTATAAATAATTGGCTGTGGTTTTTTTTTATTAGCCACTAGCTTTTGCCCGCGGCTTCGCTCGCGTTAAATTCAGGGTAACACGGTTCCCCTTTCTGTGGGGGGTTAGTGAACTCCCCTTAGTGAACTCCATTGCGGGTGACGTAACCTACGACAAATTTATTATTTGCGGTTGGTACAGTAATCGGGTCTAGGGATCGAACCGCAAAATTAAGTTTGTTTTTTATTGTGTATACTATTCCGGGATAAAAAGTACCCAGTTTGGTGCCCAGGATATTATAGAATAATTATACCAAGTTTCATCGTAATCGAACCGGTAGTTTTTGCGTGATGCCTGAACAAACAGACAGACAAAAATTTTTTTACCACATTTTTGGGTTCGGTGTCGGTCTAGTAGACTTCTAAAAAAGGAGGAGGTTCTCAATTCGGATGTTTGTATTTTTCTTTTATGTATGTTCGCACATAACTTCGTCGCTTGTCAACCGATTTAAATTTTTTTTTTGTAAAGGTTATACTTCCCAAATAGTCACCAAGTTGGGATCTGATGATGGAATCTTGGGAACTCCTCAAATATTATAAGTTAATTGGAATTTTCATGAGAAAAAGGTACTCTGGCTGTAAGTGTATTGCAACAAAAAAGTGTGAAATAAAAAACTTTTTACAAAAAAAAAAATAACCGACTTCAAAAAAAAAAAAATCTAAAACCAATTAATAATTTTAATTTCGGAAGTCAGTGTTAAATAAGGAACAAATAATATCAAGAAACACCGACTTCCGAAATTAAAATTATTAATTGGTTTTAGATTTTTTTTTTAGTGAAGTCGGTTATTTTTTTTGTAAAAAGTTTTTTTTTATATTTTCAATGTACAGAATTTTCACTTCTACAAATTTATTATAAGTATAAATATAGATAACCTATGTAGGATGAAGAAAGAAATTTACGTGAACAAAGTCGTGGGAAAAGTGCTAGTGTATCATATTGATACAAAGCAACACGTAGGTAGATTGATTAAATTCACTAAGTTCTATGTATTTCATTGTTTTGTTGCTTCACATTAGGAATTAACTCATTGTCTTGGGTGCGTTCATAAACATGTTAACTTGCATCTTTGTTTTGTCTTGTTTAAATAGACATGAAATTTTTCTTTTAGGAACAATTTTATTGAAAACATGTTTGAGGTTATGTCCTTTTTATTTATTTAATTGTGTGAAGAGAAAATAAATAAATAAATTATTATTATTAATTTACTTTTTCCTTAAAAAATATGAGTTCATAACAAAATTTGACCATGTAGTTAGAGTATTATTTAAATACAATAATGAAACAAAACAGCATTGAGAAAATATAAAACTATTAAAAATTTAAAAGTAAAAGTCAAAACAATTATTATTATCAGTTATCGATAAAATTATTATTATAGGTTAATTTACGTCGTAACTTTAATAAACAAAAATAGAATATTAACTGTGACAAATATGCAAAAATAGAATAGTAACTGCGACAAATATGCAAAAATAGAATAGTAACTGCGACAAATATGCAAAAATAGAATAATAACTGTGACAAATATGCAGAAATAAATTATTGATTATAATGTTTCTGAAATCAATTCGTTATCCAGAATAATACAATATAATAAGACAGACTTCGATCAGTTTAATCGAATTTAGATAGTATTTGTATAAGTTGTTATTACGTTAGTGTCATTATTTTATAAACATCTCGATATTACTTCACCTTTACTGTCTCTAATAAGAAAGAAGCATTTAAAAACATTGGATGTTGTATGCAGTATTAATAGGACTTCAGATTTATGCACTGTATGTTATCTTAACTGTGCTGATTATTTTAGTTTGTAGTCTGTCCCTCTACTTATTGAAATAAAGTAAACAAAACTGAAAACAAAAGTGGGCAGGGCACATTGCTCGTAGACTCTGACCAACGAAAGATGGAACTGAATTATTTATTAAAGTCCATATATGGCAGTTTTTTACTTTATTTTTATTTTGTTATTAAGGCACACCAACAATTTGTTTGTTTACTGCCTAACAGTGTTATATACCTACTTACACTTTACAAATATTTCCAACTTATACGCGAACAAAGTCACGGGCAAGAGATATTGATTATAATAAAACAAAATCAATCAAAAAACCTAATGCAACATTTTCGACTTCTACGCGGACGAATTCACGGGAAAAGGCTAGTTGTTAAATGAACATGCATCGCATATAATCAAAAGTATCAACATCGTTTAAGCAGCGTACAGTCAGAGTGAACAGCTTCAGAATTTTTAAATTCGGCCTCCTTTTTGTTGTGCCATCATTCGTTGGTCAGACTCTAGAACGGATGGTCGATGGGGCCGAAAGGTTTTAGAGTGGCGACCGCGCGAAGGAAAACCTCCCACAGAAGGCTTCCCACAAGGTGGACCCATGACCTGGTGAGAGTCGTGGGAATAATTATAATAATATTCCATAACTATCACACAACGCCGTCTAGTCTCAAGCTAAGCAGAGCTTGTGTTACGAGCACTAGACAACTGATAAACATACTTATATATTATTTCTAAATACATACATATCTAAATAAATTACACCCAGACACAGAACAAATGATCATGCTCATCACACAAACATTTGTCCTGGCTGGGAATCGAACCCACGACCTCCGGCATAGCAGTCAGGGGCACTAACCACTAGACCAACAGGCCAGTCAAGAATACGGTGGAAGCAAGACGCACAGGATCGGACGTTGTCGCGTCGCTTGTTGCCTATGTCCAACAGTTGACATTTTTCGGCTGAAATGATAATGATGATTATGAAACAAAATTAAAACTGATCGAAAGGCAAACAGGATGCAACTCTTTTTATGAATCATAATATTTGATTTGTCTCTCTAGCAAATGCTGGCAATGGACTTTAACTTTAGAGCCCCCGTTGGACTTCTCTTTCGTATCAGCTTTGAAGCTGAACTTCATGGTTTGTGATGATCTTTTTAGTGGTGATAAGTGGTTCATTCAGCACATAAAAATAATAGCATATTGCTAATTTAATATCAAAACATCTTACGAAAAAATGAAATACCGGGCCTTGTAAATTTCTATCAGTTATTTCTCTATTTTTTAGAGAAAGAACTGATAAATATGTAGAGATACCTTGAAAAAAAGATGCGATGTCATCTGTACCAATTATAATATGTATCGCGACTGCGAATTACTCGTACGTTATAAATATCAGTGGTGGCATAAATGATTAATTGTCCCACACACAATATTACGTAGACCAGTCAAAAAACGATGTAGGAAGCGCTGTGATGTACGCACATAATGACCCCAATTCTATTTATTGCTTTTCATATAAGTTGTGCACTAATCGTCGCTCGTGATTGGTAGCTGGTCGGTCCACTCCTTGCAACAGCGGTGAAGGGATGCTGTCTAATGTTACAATATATGCGCTCAGCTTAGAAACCTCGTTTCGACATTTTTAATACATATTAGATAATAAATTGTTTATACTTTTTTACAACCGAGGAAGTTTCACATTATTAATCAAGGAAGTGAGTTTTTATTTCTAGAATTGATGTAGAATCTTTTTAAACGAAAAACATGATCCGATGCAGTGAATCGAATGAGCTTTTTGCATAGCATTTAAATTATTGTGGTTTATTTTAACCATGGTGGGACAAATGAACTAAGAGAAAGAATGGAATTTGCTCTTGTGTTTTATAATTTTAAAGTACTAAGAGGAGAACTGGATAATGCAGCTTTGTTGGAGTTGTTGTGTCTATGTGTCCCTGACAGATATGTTTGGCGCTAGCTTTGGTTTCCACTGCTAGTGGTGCCTAGAGTGAGAACAAACCTGCTTAAAGAGTCATGAAATTGATAAATCAAAATATTAGGTCTGACTTGTGGTGTATGAACACGACAAGTAAGACCTATTTATTTTGGACTCATGCACGATTTGCGCATGTAGATGCAACGCCGGGGCGAAACTCCGCTGCCGTGACAAGTCACGGTATGGACAGAGTTCCGGCGAGATTTCATGGCAAAATGGCTACAGCGATTGTCGCAACCCTGGGCTGGGCACGCCTTAACCGCGGCGATACGTCCCCTCTTTGAGGAGTGGCTGGAGCGGCAACATGGCGTCCTCACTTTCCGTGTGATGCAGGTCCTCACCGGACATGGCAAATTCGGGAGGTTCCTGAATTGGATAAAGGCGAAAGAAACACCCGGGTGTCACCACTGTGTGGACCGCCCGGAAGACACGGTGGGGCACATGGTAGAGCTGAGCCCAGATTAGGTAGAGCACCGCCGTGTCCTCATGAAGGTGATCGGCGGCAATGACCTATCGCGCCGGGTACTGGTTCAGGCTAGAGTCCGGAGTGAGAAGAAAAGCAGGCGGTCGCCTCCTTTTGCGAAGCAGTAACGCTAGCGAAGGAGGAGGCGGTACGCGTGAGGGAACAAAGGTCCTCACGCCCCAGCCGCCGAAATTCCGACCCCGACTACCAGCCACGGTAGACGCGGGCTTGCGGACGTCGAGCAATGGGTAGCCCGCCGTCCAGTAATCAACGTCAACAGCGCAAAGTGATCCACGCGCTCCTCAAAGAGATGTCCGCATACCGTAGGGGCCCGGCAGGGCCGATGGCCGCTAGCTAGGACTGCAGAAAATTTCTGAAAAGGAAACCCGTAGTCTTAGAACGCAAAGGGCAACTGAAAGACACAGGTGTTGTTTTAGTCAGTAAAAGTCTGACACGCCCTTTTGCTCCACCGAAGCTTAAGTCATTGGATGATTTCAAATTAAAAAAAAAGTAGTAATAGAACAAAACATAACTAGGTAATTCAGGCCTGTCCTCCTGATAAAGATGATGGCTTGATAGGTTTGTCCACTGGAGTTTTGTTCAGAGTTTTGTCCATTGGAGCGTTAGGCGTCGGTCTACGATTTACTAATTATTCTTATATGCACTATTTTTATTTATTACACACATAAATATAAATTCACGAATTTTAATATATACTATCTCTTCTTTGTTTATTCTTTTTTGATAGACTATTACTATATGACATCCGTAAATATGTTCGTGACATCACAGCAGGCGCTAACAGAATATCAGCGCTGGGTTATTTATCGTTTTAAATAACATAGTATATTCAGAGTTAGGTGCCTTTTTGGCCTCGTACTGATTATATGTTTCTTTTTTCTTTTTATTGTGTATTTTTAGTTTATATGATTGTGTGAGGCACGAGTAAACGTTTTTTTCTTTCTTCATCTTTTCTTTCACTATAACTCGTATGGCCTAATATTTGTTGCAAAATAAAAACATCATATTTCTTCTATAAGTCTGACATAATAGTGTGCAAAACTTTTTTGGCCGTATAATTTTACGTTCACTCTGGAAAAAAACAGACATCACGTAATACTCCTAATACAAATTTTTTGTTCACAATATGAATTTTAATTACATCATCAATAAATATCTTAGGCTGGCCTGCGTTTATTAATTCAGAGTCATGCAAGTGCCATGATCCAGCAAATACGTAGGTTATGTTGGAGTGTTTTTTTAGGAATTTATCAGTGTAACTGTTCATATAGTTACACAACAAATCGTTATTCTCGTACCACGCCACTTATTACCTAGCAAAAAGTGGAGACAGCTTTAGATATCCTTCCATTTCATTTTCATTCCTACTTATGAAATTGTTAGGATACTTTTTTTTCATCTCGCAACTGATTTCCTCAGAAAAATTGAGCGGATGTCAAAAATTAATAATTGCGATCGATTTAACTTTTGCGTCAATTGCCATAGTTGAATCGGTCGCAATTTTTTATAAAAAATAAATTGAGAAAAAAAAGAGATTAGAAAAATAATAAAATAATTTTTCCCTACGAGGAATTCTAATTTTAACATACCTATTGTGTTAGTGAGGACCTTAGACATAAAAAAAATACAATTCCTTGGCATCCCATGAGGATAGATTTGTATTTTTATATTATAAGAACAAATTCAAAACCAATTCAAAGCCACAGGACTGAAAATAGATTTCGAAACTATTTCACCAGTGTAATATTGGTGAAATAATTTTTAATTCATTATGACGACACTTGGTGGAGGCCTATGTCCAACAGTTGATGTCTTTCGGCTGAAATGTTGATAATGATGAATTTTTCAAAGAAAATCTACTTTATCAGTAAGTGACATGGGCAAAGACACTCGCAGAAGCTAGTGAACGATATATCAACTCACCCTCTGCCTTTAATTTACAAGTAGCTCCAATAGATAGATAGATAGATAGATAAATTCTTTATTGTACACCAAAAATAAAGCAGTTACATAAGAAACTTAAAATTAATAGGGTGCCACAATGGGTGGTCTTATCGCTAAAAGCGATTTTTAAAGACAACATTTGGATGAATTTGACAGAGAAGGAGAAAAAGATACGCAGGTAGTTCGTGGTGTACTATTTACATATATACAATACATAAACTAGCAAAATAACGAACCAAACCAATACCGCAACCGCCTCAAAAAAAGCCGCTTCAAGCTTTTTTTGAGGCGGCCTTTTTTTGTGGCGTGTTTCAGCTTTTTTTTTTGTGGCTGCTTCTAGCTTTTTTTGTGGCGGCGTTTTTTTGGTTTTTAAAACTAATTAAGATCCGGTTTAATTTTATGTTGTTAGCTGATCAAAAACATAACGACCAACTGAACTATAGGTACCAAACTATTTAAAAGCACTTCCTTTCTCAATTAACATAATATTAAAACATATTGGTATATATATTATATCTATATATTAGACGTATTTATGTAGGTATATGTTGTAAGCTAGATCCTACCATCGAATGTGATCTCTCTCTGTCACTCAAAGGTTTGCTGGGAGAAACCTCATTGTTAGAGTTATGCTCGCCTTTGTAGGTAAGTACATAAATTATCTAATCTATACTATGTGTTATGGTTAAGTTTTTTGTGTACCTATACAATAAATAATTAAAGATGACGCTATTTAACGATAGGTAAATTTGAATGGCTTAAGCTAGGGGTTATAGCCCCCAGTTTCATCCCGAGACTGCTATAGTCTATACTTCTACTAACTATAGTCTACTGACTATGAGACTTTGCTGAACCGGTAGTTATCCCATTGCCGAATTAAGTGACTAAATAGGAGAGGCCCTTATTCGTTGAATCAAGTTTTTAGAGAATTCATCTTAATTTTTAATAGATATTCAAGCTTCTTATTACCTACTGCTTATGGCCTACGTGATATGGCGAACCTACAAGTATATTTTGAATTAATGACAAGTAAAACCGCACAATTTCCCCAGACACAATGGCCATTCAAATTGAATTTGGTAAATAGGTAATTCTCATTTATTGTTTTCTAAGCCATTCATCCTGCTAAATATGTAATTATAATCAATATTTTGTATTAGGTATTGCCTGATTTGGAATAATGAAAGAAGGCATGACAATGTCAATTGGCAGTTCAAAATAAAATAATAATTATTTACTAACTGAATCAATACACGTTTTCCTGTTTTGTACACTCTATGAACTGTCAAACGTTCGTAGTTTTTTGTAATTTACTGCACAATTTTCTTAATTTTTCTTTCCGTAAAAATATTCTTGTGACAATAACAAACGCAATAAAAAAGAATTAGCGAAATTGGTCCAACCGATCACGCTTGATGACGTGACCTAGAAAAATAGCGATTAATCTTTATATATTTAATTCTTCTTTATGTGTGTTTGTCACCTAATTCCTCGCTGCGCAGGTGGCGCTGCAATCGGGTTCTTCATGTTTTTCTTTCTGTCTACGTGCCACCTTTCGAGCAGAACAGTTTCTGCTGGGACCGCTAGTTTATATGTATATAGATAGACATTCTGCACTGGAATGTATAGCATAATCAGCCTTTTAATGTCCCCCACCAACTGTGTTCCCACGTTGTCGTCGTGGTGGGGCTTGCGTGTCTCAATGACCTTGAGGGCTATGCCGGTAGAGCTACTCATGCCGGAAGGCCTCAAGCGAGAGACCAGACCAAGAGGAACATATGGCGGAGTCCAGTCGGACCGCCCGGAGGGTGCGCTGTCCAGGAGCGCTGGCACAACAGCTGTTGACGCCTTCTAGATAGCGATGTCGGAGAGATAGGGTTCGCCTCCGGTACGTGTCTGTTCAGCAGACATGACCAGGATGGCGAACGTGTAATGGGGACCCCACCCCATTCAAAAAAGGCAAAGCTGTGTTCAGCACCAATATGAGCGCGAGTAGACAAATAAATACTACCCCAGGAGGGTACCAACTAGCTGGAGAATCCCTTCCCGAGCAGAGCTCGGGCTGCCCCTCTTATTCTGGGGGGGGCACCTACCGCCTCGGGTCTCCGGACCCTGTACCGTCCTACGTGGACGCAACGAGCCAGGGTGGCTCACGATTCGGCAGCGCGGAGTCCCTGGGACCAGTTCCCAGCACGTCCGCGATGCCGGTGGAGGCCGGCCGTAGGTTCGGCCTCAGAGAGGTGAGTGAAGACGCGGCGTCGGATTCAGATGCCGCGTCTTCACTCAACTCAGACGGGAAGGAGGTGGAGGAGGTGCGGGAGCCCCTCCTTTCGATGGAGGTGGAAGAATCCGCATCCAACGGAAGGAGGGCGTTCATGCGCGCCATGCGCTCCGCGTCCGACGACGAGACGGGACCTGCCCGGAAAATCTCGTCGTCGGGGCGGGGTGCGGCCCGAAAGTCGGGCAGAGGGAGAGGGTGCGCTGAGGAAGTGTCTCGGCGACCCCAGGAGGTCGCGAACGACCAGACCAGCGCCGACGTCTTAGTGCCGAAGTTCCCTGGCGAGCTGCCAGAAGGCATGGAGGAGGCGCTGGCCAAGTTTCGGCAGGTAGTGGCAGCCGCTATCACAAGCGTGGCCAACAAGAGGGAGAGAGTGGCCAAAAAACGCTCCGTCGAGCTGGCCAACGCCTCGATTGAGGAGGCACTGGGGCTCGTCTTCGAGCCCTACGAGCGCACCCTCAGCGGGAGGTTTGGCCGGCTCGAGGCGGCCGTGGCCGCTCTCCAGGGCTCTCGTCCCGAAGGGGGGAGCAGGCAGGAGCAGGGCCGATCCCGGCCCTCGCCCCAGGCGGAAGGCGAGGTTGTGTCTCTGCTGCGGCAAGAGCTGGCTGCCTTCAGGGAGCAGCAGCAGCAGCAGCAGCAGCAGTTCCAGGGGCACATCCAGCGCCAGTTCTCCGTCCTGGAGGGCATCGTCCTGCGCCCCCCTCTCGCGGCCTCTGGCCAGAAGAGGACGGCGTCTTATGCCGCCGTCGCCGCGGCTACGACGGCTGCAGTACCCAGGGCTGGCCCCTCGGGGCAAGCCGGGCGCGTTGCCGCGGCGTCGGAGCCTGCGAGGCCGGTCCCGGTGGCCAAGCAGCAGCAGCGGCAGGGGAAGTCTGCTCCTCCCTCAAAGAGCAGGGTGGCGGCTGCCACCAAACCGGCGGGTCCTCCCGCCGCGGCGGCGACTAGGTCGCGCCTGCCGCCTTCTCTACCCGAAGACCCCTCGGCTGGCGCCGAGTGGACGGTCGTCGGCGCCAAGAAGAAGGCGAGCAAGGCGGCAAGGGCGGCCAAAAAGCGCAGGCGGCGACAGGAGCGCAAGAAGCGGGCCATGGCTGCTCGTCTTCGCGCCCCAACTTCCACAGCTGTAGTGATCACACTACAGCCAGCTGCGGAAAAGAAGGGCGTGAACTACGATGTAGTCATGGCGAAGGCGAAACAGGCGGTGGTGGGCCACCTCGACGAGGCCCGAATGTTGGAGGTCCCTGGAGCAGACAGCGGAGAGCTCGCCGACGCCCTGGCCGAAAGGATCAGGGCGTCCCTGGACATCGAGGAGGCCCGAGTGTCCAGACCCACCAAAAGCATGGACATGCGCATAATGGGTCTGGACGACTCTGTCAGGGTGGAAGAGGTGGTGGCCGCCATCGTCAGGGCGGGAGGGTGCACGACCGATCAGGTCCGGGCGGGCACCATCCGCGCTGACGGCACGGGCATGCGAGCCGTCACGGTAAGCTGCCCCGTGTCGGCGGCCAAGGCCATCACGGCCGAGGGCCGAAGGCTGTTGGTGGGCTGGGTTTCGGCCCAGGTAAAGCTGCTGGAGCCCAGACCTCTGCGGTGCTACCGCTGTCACGTGGGGCACCACGTGGGGGCCTATTGCGCCGCAGAGGACCGCAGTGACCGCTGCCACCAGTGCGGACAGCCCGGGCACAAGGCCGTTGAATGCCGTGCAAAGCCGCACTGCTACGCATGTGCGGCTGCCGGCAAGCCGGCCGACCACCGGGCTGGGGGCAGGTCCTGCGACCAAAGTCAGGCCCATCCACCCTGACACCCTCACCGCCGCAGCCACCGCATTGGCTGCCGCTGCTGTCGCCGCCGCTCCCGCCGCGGCGGTGCCCTCACAGGGGGCTCGGGAGGAGACTGTAATGGAATGTCAATAAGGACACCATTACGTCTCCTCCAGGCGAACATCAATCACTGCGCCCCCGCTCAGGATCTGTTGCTCCAGAGCATGGCGCAGTGGTCGATTAATGTCGCCATCGTCTCCGAGCCGTACTACGTCCATCCCCGCTGGGTTCAGGACCTAGACGGCTCGGTGAGGCTAATTTCGTCGGCCGCCGCCGGTACCCCGCCCCTCGAGGCTGTTGCGAGAGGACGGGGTTGCGTTGCAGCACGGGTCGGGGACATTGCAGTGGTAGGCGTCTACCTGTCCCCGACCAGAACTCCCGACGAACTCCATGTCTCCCTTATGGAGCTAAGTGCCGTCGTCGCTGGGTTTGGTACCCTCCCCGTGGTCGTTTGTGGGGACTTCAACGCCTGGAATACGGCTTGGGGTTTCCGGCGCACGAACACACGGGGTCGGTTGGTCGAGGACTGGGCCTTGGAGCTGGGCCTGGTCGTCCTGAACCGGGGTTCTGTCCCCAAGTTGGTGCGGAGGCGGGGTGAATCAGTGGTGGACCTTTCGTTCGCCAGCCCCGCTCTGTCGCCGCGTGTCGTCGACTGGCGCGTTATGGAGGAGGTGGAGACGTACTCCGACCACCGGTATATCCGGTTGGACGTCTCCGCCGAAACCTCGGCCGCGCCGGTCCGACAGAGCCCTTGCGGTCCGCGGTGGGCGCTTAAGCAGATGGACCGGGAGCTCCTCCTGGAAGCCGCGACGGTACAGGCCTGGGTGCAAGCACCGGACAGGCCTGTCGACATCGACGTCGAGGCGGAGTGGTTCCGGGAGGCCATGTCGCAAATTTGCGATGCGGCAATGCCCCGAGTCCGTCCAGGACGTGCTAAGCGCCAGGTGTACTGGTGGTCGCCGGAAATCGCTGCACTGCGCAACACGTGCAATCACGCGCGACGCCGGTACGCCAGATACTGCAGGCGCCGCATCCGCGCGCCGGATGCGGAGGCCAGAGAGGCGGAGCTGTACGAAGGTTACAGAGAGGCAAAACACACCCTCCGAGCGGAGATTAAGCCGGCCAAACTCGAGGCCCGCGACGTGTGGCTGGGGTCTCTGAACGCGGACCCGTGGGGGCGCCCGTACAAATTGATACGGGAGAAACTGCGCCCCTGGGCTCCGCCGCTGACTCAGAGTCTCCGGCCCCAACTCGTGGAGGGTGTGGTGAGCGCTCTGTTCCCTGCGCGAGGGGAACACTCCCCCCCCCCCCCATGGCTCCGCCTCCGCCAGCGGTGTCTGACGCGGACCGCAATAGCGACGACGACGATAATGCTCCAGAGGTGACCGAGGCAGAGATGAGAGTGGCGGTGCAAAGGCTGAGTGCCAAGAACGCCGCCCCAGGACCCGATGGCTTGCCTGGGAAAGCCTGGGTCCTGGCCATGGAGGCTCTCGGGCCTCGACTGAGAGGGCTCTTCAGCGCATGCTTGGAGAGGGGCCAGTTCCCACTTCGCTGGAAGACGGGGAAACTGGTCCTCATCGCGAAGCCAGGGCGCCCTGCGGACTCTCCGTCCGCGTACCGGCCCATTGTGCTGCTCGACGAGGTGGGCAAGCTCTTTGAAAGAGTGATTGCGAGCCGCCTCGTCGCGCGCCTTTCACGGGTGGGGCCGGACCTTTCGGACGGACAGTTCGGCTTTCGCAGGATGCGCTCGACGGTGGACGCCATCATGCGCGTGCGAGCCCTCACGACGGGGGATGCGGTGTCCCAGGGTAGGCGTGTCGTGGCAGTGTCCTTGGACATTGCCAACGCTTTTAATTCCCTGCCCTGGAGTACGATCCGGAGGGCACTCCGGTACCACCGGGTGCCCGAATACCTCTGTCGAGTAGTCGAGGCCTACCTGTCGGACAGGTATATTGTCTACCCCGGTCACCAGGGAGACTGGAAACGTCGGAAGATGTCGTGCGGTGTTCCGCAGGGGTCGGTACTAGGGCCACCCTTGTGGAACATCGGGTACGATTACGTGCTGCGGGGCGACCTCCCTGACGGGGTCAGCGTGGTCTGCTACGCAGACGACACGCTGGTTCTAGCGCAGGGAGAGTCGTACCGGGCGGCGGCCGCTTTAGCGACACGCGGGGTTGCGATAGTCGTTGGTAGGATCCAGGAGTTGGGACTCGAGGTGGCGCTGCGCAAATCCGAGGCCATGTGTTTTCACGGTCGCGGCCGTCGGAACGCGCCACCGCCGGGTTCCCAACTAACGGTAGGAGGAGTTCGCATCGGCGTCGGGACATCGATGAGGTATCTGGGACTCATCCTCGACAGCCGATGGAATTTCGAGGAGCATTTCCGACGTCTGGCTCCCAAACTCAACCGGACTGGGGCCGCTCTCGGGCGGCTCCTGCCCAACCTTGGGGGTCCAGACGCCTCCTGCCGGAGGCTCTACGCGGGGATCGTTCGGTCCATGGCCCTCTACGGGGCGCCGGTGTGGGCGCTGTCGCTGCAAAAGCGACCGGCGGCCATTCTGAACGCCTGCCAGAGGGCCATGGCAATTCGGATGGTGCGGGGATACCGCACGATTTCCCGCGAAGCGGCGAGCCTTCTGGCTGGCCTACCACCGTGGGATCTGGAGGCAACAGTCCTTGCACACATGCACGACATGCGCGTGGAGATGCAACGCCGGGGTGAAAGTCCTCTGCCGCGACAGGTCACGGCATGGCGGACAGAGCTCCGGCGGGATCTCATGGTGGAATGGCGTCAGCGACTATCGCAACCCCGTCATGGGCACGCCACAATTATGGCGATAAGTCCCCTCTTTGAGGCGTGGCTGGAAAGACCTCACGGCGTCCTTACCTTCCGCATGACACAGGTCCTCTCCGGAAATGGCAAGTTCGGGAGGTTCCTGTTCCGAATTAAAGCGGAAGTGACGCCCGGGTGCCGCCACTGTGCGGAACGCCCGGAGGACACGGTGGAGCACACAATCGCGGTGTGCCCTGCTTGGGTGGAGCATCGCCGTGCCCTCGTGGGGGTGATCGGCGGCGGAGACCTCTCGCGCCGGGCCTTGGTCGAGGCCATGGTCCGGAGCGAGGAGGAGTGGCAGGCGGTCGCCGACTTCTGCGAAGCAGTAATGCTCGCTAAGGAGGAGGCCGACCGCATCAGGCAACGGCGCTCTCGCCGCCGCCGCCGGGATTCCGATCCCGATTTCCAGCCACCGTAGGCGCGGGCTTGCGGACAGTGAGCAATGGGTAGCTCGCTGTCCGGCCGTCCGGTAACCGTCCGGACCAAGCCCAAGTCGTCGACGGCGCGCGCTGTTCCCGCGCGCCTCAAGGAGTTGTCAGCAACAGCAGGGGCCCAGCCGGGTCGAAGCCTACCGGGGCCAGGGTAATCCGAAAGGGCGCTCGAGCCCCGGTATCGAAGGCTTGAAGGAACGGGATGGGTTTTTTAGTCAGTAAGAGTCTGACACTATCTCCCGCTCCGCCCAAGAGCGGGGGTTGTCATAAGATGATTTTTCCCATCGAAAAAAAAAAAAAAAAAAAGCCTTTTAATGTCCCTCTGCTAGGACTCAGGCCTCTTGTCTAGAAGAGTTCATATTAAGAGCTAATAATCCATCACGCAGGCCCAGGCGGGTTTTTTTTTTTCGGCAGGGGTGGAAATCCACATGGACGGCCAGGCTGCCTCACAAACGAGCCAGTCTGGGCAGTGTCAGACTCCTACTGACTAAAACCACACTCCTGCCTTACATTTAAAAACCACAGACATGACGTCCGTGCTCTTGTTTAATAGGCCCAGGCGGGTTAGTGAATGTCACATGTCTTCGAATTTTTTGGTTCTAGGACATTCTAATTTGCACACGATGTCTTCCTTTACCGTTTTGAGAGTAGTGGTGATGAAATAAATTACGCAAAGTAATGCGCCTTGCTGGGTTCGAACCAGCGACCGACTCGTAAGTTGGGACCGTTACCACTCGGTCACCATTTCTCACCTGCATGTATTACTATTCGTTCTCTTGAAGGGTGGCCTGAGTCCCAGCAGTGGAAAAATTCAATAGGCTAAACAAAATATATTTTTTTTACAGAAAGCTTATTAGGAAAAGGCAAAAAGAATGTAACAGAATTTAATGATATGTGTAAAATCAGATACAGTTGTTTGGGGTCGACCTGACGCGGGGCTTACCGCCGTTGCACATCGACCCACATTCGTCGTTATCTAACCCGACATCCTAGTGCGCGTCCGCCGGCCTATGCAACGCTGCACCAAGTGCGAATTTCATTGTAACACTCAATCGACTATGCGTGATGGGTTTGCGTTTTAAGGAAAATGAACACATAATTTTTGAGGTTTAATATGGAAAGCCATAAAGCTTCCATATGCGAGCGGCTCGCTTCATTACTGAACAGAGTCTAGGCATAGCACTAACGGCATCCTAGAGGTCATTGCAAATACAGGGCTTAAACATCCTGAAAGCATATATTCGTGCCTAAATTGTTTTGGTTCTTTCTTTAATTCTTTATTGTACACAAGGACTTATCATGACATATAATAATAATAATATAATAATAATAATATGACAGACAGTTCAGCGTACGAAGGCGAGTTTAATTCAGCAATGAGTTTTGTTATTGGTAATTATATGCATATCATTAAATCAAATATATATATAAAAACATTTAAGAATATAAAAAATAGTAGTCCACCAATGTCGGGGTCAGGGTCCAAGCTACCGGTGGTTAGGGCTCCATAGACAGGAACTTCCTCACAATGCGAGCCGTATCGAGGAGTACTGCTTTCTGTATCAGGCCCTTGATCCAACCGCGCAACGACAGCTTCGACAGATGGTCGTCGAAGCTTTTGGTTATAAAGTCATTGGCGGTCACGACAATCGGCACATTCACAGCCGAGTTCACATTCAGATTAACGTCTTAACCGCATGTTGCGACATCTATGGCGCCACATAAAAAGTAATCCTACATCGCGCAATCAAAGTCCTCCACGCGATTTGAATATATACGACAGCCCAAAATCATCCACCGGGCAGTTGCTCACCAGACCATAACACCTGTATGGTCGGAGGATTCTCCCTTTTCAACGGAAGTATGTGGGACTTTACTCTCTTTTCCACCTACCAAACGCGTAAGGGCGGTTTTATGAAAAACAGTGAAAATGTATGTTGAGATGCATCCCCTTAAGTTGTGGTTTGTAAATTAATTCATAACGAATTGACGCTCTAATTGATTTTCAAGACATCATGATGTGCATAACTTCACCTAACCCTAGTCCGGTATACCGAAATATATTAGATATTATTTCGATTTCTATGTCGGGTTACTATTTAGACCCTAAATAGAGAATCTGATTCTCAGACACAGATCTAGAATAGAATAGAATAAAGTTTATTGTACACCAAAAAGTAACACAGCTTATACAAAAACTTAAATTTGTGGGTACAATTATGGCGGTCTTATCGCTGAAAGCGATATCTTCCAGACAACCTTAGGATGGATAAGAGCTTAAGGCCCAAGCGCCCGAAAAGAGCCATAAAACAGTGACTTTCTGAAGGCTGAAGATGGTCGTATTTAGATTTTAGGATTAGGATTTAGGGCCTGCCTGACTGCGCGACTCAACCAGCAGGTGCAGTCGCCGTCGTTGCCACATATACCTGTCGGAAGTAGTCTCAAAACAATTGGACTATGCACTTTCCTCTGCAAACAATATTTTAAATAAATATGAGGTAAATGCTTGATCCCTCCCGATATCTAGCACTTACCTCATATATTATATCTGGTAGCTGGTAGTATAAAATGAAAAAATACAAGTGGTATTAGGTTTTTGATATTAAAATGGAATAAATCGAATTAAGGGTTACTTAATCCATTTTATTCCAAGATAAATAGAGTAGGATACAACAACTTATACATTGGATAAGCAATAAATGTACTTTATACCTTGTCTGCGTACCGGAAGAGGCAGCGTTGGAAGGCCTCCTACAAGGTGGACCGATGACCTGGTGAAGATTGCGGGAATCCGATGGATGCGGGTCGCACAGGATTGTTCATTGAGGCGACACATAAGACGACGGCATAAGATGGGATTGTGTGCACGAGAAAAACTGATTGACAAACTTCGAGCAATTGAATTGCAAGAGATTTCCTTTGCTCCAGCTCCTGACTCTGTTAATATCCATCTGTAGCCTATCATCCTTACTCCTTATTGCGAGAGATAATTTTAATTGAGCTCACAGCTAAGGAGTGGATTTTCTTGCTGAAATCTGTGTTTCCTCATAACAAGTAGCAACCTGGTGGTCTTTTAGTCAATAAGCATGCTCCATCGTAGACCACATCATCGCTTACCATTAGGTGAGACAGTGGTCGTATGCGCACCTATCAATAGTAAAAAGTAAAAAATACACTGGTCACTATCTTACCCAAGAGCAATGCTGTAAATACGTGATTGCAACTACAAATTGCATAATAAAATAATCACCTAGATCCCAACCAAAGGTGGGCAAACCCAAGCAGGAGATCCGGGGACGTCCAACCGCAGCATCCGGCGTTATGCCATACGTTGCGATTTTAATGTGACGTAGCTGTTTATGATGTCATGCTTCCAAAATGTATAAACTCGAGGTTTCTTTGCCACTGATACAAATATTGGAATGATACGAGAGTACGAAAAATCTACATATCAACAGTTTAACGCATAACACTTAATATTTTAAGTTGTAGGGATTAGATTCGTGGACACTGATCATACTACATTGCTAATTGTATAATAATAATATGCAATATATTGTATAGGAAAATAGTACAAGATGAGTTTATGATTGTTAAATGCATTATACTAAATAGTCAACAAGTTCATAGTAGTCATAGTCATAGTAGTTTATGGATAATGGATTCTTACAAGTCATACACAAAATGTTACATTATACTTAGTCAATATACTGATTACATACAATGTCAAACAAATAAAATACAAAAAAAAATATACAAATAAATAGAAGTCAAATCACAAATTAAAATAAATTATAATAAAAGACAATAATATTAAGTCCAAATTATTATTCAATCGTCAAAGTTAAATTACATCATAAATTCGTCAAAAGAATAAAAAGCTTGCTCGATAAGCCATTTTTTCAAACGAGCTTTGAAGTTCCTTGTAGTCAGGGCCCCAGAAATAGCTGCAGGCAGCCGGTTATAAATTGTCGGGCCCATAACATGAGTCGTCTTGGAGGAATGGGTTTTATTTTAAAATTAGTTAAAAAGGAGTACTTACCTCGTACAGTCACAGGGAACGAGAGCTTACATATAGTTTACGAGTTTTTGTACCCTATTTGACTTCCCATGTCTCCATTTATTTTTCTTACCCTTAAAATAATACTTATCCATATTCTTTCATGTTTTGTTTAAAAAAACTACTTATTGTGCTTTAGTAAAATAAAATAAACTTATTCTGGACCTAAAAAATATTCTAATATAATATAATTTAATTTAAATAGCATAAAGACAAATTTCGTAAACATATATGTTTCTGGTGTAATAATGTATCCGTTTCCAATTTCCTAACTTACATTGTACATTTGTATAAATCTTTTATATAATAAAAAGTTAAAAAAAAACATGAAAAAAGGTTGTTTAATTTGGGTGTCGTTGAATGCTAATGTAAACACCTAAACGGCAAATTGAATAATATTGTGTAATCAGTGTGTGACAAGTCTCAGGTACATAAGTTGCAGACCGAGGAATGTGTTTAAACATTTCATATCCAATTGTTATGTTGACAATTTGAGTAGGAAACAGGGCACAACGCATACATCTAGTCTACAAACTATTTAACAAAGAAAAGGCTACCTTATTCGTTTGGTGCAGAGTCGAAATCTAATGATGTAACAGTAGGATTGTTGCAAAAATATTTTTCCAAGACGAGGTTTTAGTATAGCGTCTATTTTCACATTTTAATGTCATAACTTGTCAGTTTTACATGAAATAAGTATTATCACAAACAATTAAAGTTTAAGAAATTTTAGTCATTGCTGTACGTATATAGTACAATGGTCATGACGGATACTAGCAATTTTCACATGCAATACAAATACTTCAACAGAACTGGGTTCTTTGCATTACCAACCGGAATCGAAGCTTACAAATAAACGGTTTTCAGGAATCTATTGTTTTCTTAAATGTAAGATAGTTTTCGATGCATAAAAGTTACACAGACAGACGGACGGACAACAAAGCAATCCTACAAGAGTTCCATTCTTTCCTTTTGAAGAACGGAACCCTAAAAAAGCGCTAAGTACACTACCTCAAAGGTGGCGTGGAAACGTGTGCATATTATGACGATTACCTCTTTCAACTTTTTAAATCACCATATCTCAAAAACGGTGACTCTTAGAAAAAAAGTATTTACACAATTTTGTAGATAATTATCTGATCTACAATTTTTTTTTAGCTAATTTTATGATTAAACTTACCGTTTTGCTGAAAATCACGAAAAACTCGTTTTTGTGACATTTGACCCCAAATTTTTTTTTCCAGGTATCGGATTGATGAGGACTTTTTAGATTTCATATATGATGGTATTTTGAACAATCCTACCAATTTTTAGCTGGGTGCGAGTTATTGTAACCTTATTATGCTGCCTTATTAGGATGGATTGCTATATCCTTAAGCATTGTAGTGGCCGACATGTAGCGGTACAAAAAGCACTCAGATGCTATTAACTAATGACTATTGTGTATTTAAAGGTAAATGTAAATGCTATTTATTTATTTATTTAATGTAATGATGGACTTATTTATTATTTTATTATTATTATTATTTTTGAATTGTTAATGTATTTGTATTCTGTAGTATTAATTGATGAATTGTGAATTGAATTGTATTGTGTAATGATATGGATGTAACTTACCTGATTAAAGATTATTATTATTATTATTTATTATTATTTGGTTGGTCTAATTGGACTGGACTAAATTAAAATTAACCTTATATTTAAAAAAAATTAAGGATGTGATCCGCGAAATTTGCACAAGCTATATTAAGACTAAGAAACTATGAAGTTTAAAAAAGAAGAGTTGGAATCGCACAGACGGTACCCGTAGCGTATGCGGAGTACCACCGTGTCTTCGTGAAGGAGAGATCATGCGTTCGGACCTAGTTCAGGCCAGCTAGAGGGATGGGAAGCAGTTACCTCTTTTTTTTCGTGGTGGGAAAATCATCTAATGACATTCCCTGCTCTTGGGTGGAGCGGGAGATAGTATTAGACTTTTACTGACTAAAAACCCACTCCTGTTCCTTCGTTGCCTTTCGTACCGGGGCTAGAGCTATCTTTCGAATTAACCCTGGCCCCAAAAGGCTTCGACCCAGCTGGGCCCCTGCTGTTGCTGATAGCTCCTGGAGACGCGGGAACAGTGCGCGCCGTCGACGACTTGGACTCGGCCTGGATAGTTAACGGACGTTCGGACAGCGAGTTACCCATTGCTCGCCGTCCGCAAGCCCGCGCCTGCGGTGGCCGGAAATCGGGATCGGAATCCTGGCGGCGGCTGGGGCGCTGTTAGCGCCGCCGTTGCCTGATGCGGTCGGCCTCCTCCTTTGCTAGCATTACCGCTTTGCAGAAGTCGGCGACTGCCAGCCACTCCTCCTCGCTCCGGACCATGGCCTGTACCAAGGCCCGGCGCGAGAGATCGCCGCCGCCGATTGCCCTCACGAGGGCACGGCGTTTCTCCGCCCAAGCAGGGCACACTTGCAGCACACAACTGTGTGCTCCACCGTGTCCTCCGGGTGTTCCGCACAGTGGCGACACCCGAGCGTCACTTTCGCACGAATCCGATGCAGGAACCTCCCGAACTTGCCATGTCCGGTGAGAACCTTCGTCATGCGGAAGGTGAGGACGCCGTGAGGTCTTTCCAGCCACGCCTCAAAGAGGGGACTTACCGCCATAATTATGGCGTGTCCAGCACTGGGTTGCACTAGTCGCTGATGCCATTTCACCATGAGATCCCGCCGGAGCTCTGTCCGCCATGCCGTGACCAGACGCGGCAGCGGACTTTCACCCCGGCGTTGCATCTCCATGCGCATATCGTGCATGTCTGCAAGGACTGTTGCCTCCAGATCTCATGGTAAGCAGTTACCTCTGTAATAAATATGAATATAAAAAATAAATAATAAAAATAATAATAATATAGTGGTAATATAGTCCAATATATTTTTTGGGATAAAATAGAAAGACAGAAGATTTTATATACATTACATTATTCATTTTGTTTTTTTCTATTTTTATTTTATTACCCAGAAATTTAATACCCACATATTTCGTGTGACTATGACGCATACATCCATCGACTACAGAAGAGGTAGTCTTTTCTTTGAATAAATCCTAATTTGGAATAATTATGTTTTTTTTTTTTTTTCGATGGGAGAAATCATCTTATGACAACCCCCGCTCTTGGGCGGAGCGGGAGATAGTGTCAGACTGACTAAAAAACCCATCCCGTTCCTTCAAGCCTTCATACCGGGGCTCGAGCGCCCTTTTGGATAACCCTCGACCCGGCTGGGCCCCTGCTGTTGCTGACAACTCCTTGAGGCGCGCGGGAACAGCGCGCGCCGTCGACGACTTGGGCTTGGTCCGGACAGTTACCGGACGGCCGGACAGCGAGCTACCCATTGCTCACTGTCCGCAAGCCCGCGCCTACGGTGGCTGGAAATCGGGATCGGAATCCCGGCGGCGGCGAGGGCGCCGTTGCCTGATGCGGTCGGCCTCCTCCTTAGCGAGCATTACTGCTTCGCAGAAGTCGGCGACCGCCTGCCACTCCTCCGGAATAATTATGGTCGATGAGACTTTAGTAGGTTGAACCTTGGTTTACCGCTGAATTCCAAATAGTTGTTATGTTTGCTAGTCTTAATTTTTATAAAAATATATTTAGCTACAAATGATTCAAGCTAGTTTAGGTGCTTTACTAAAAGAAACAATGATCAGGAAAAACATGTATTATGAGAAATGGTGCTATACATTTATATGATCCAATGTTCATTTCTAAAATGTGAAAACCCATTTGGTTTTGGTACATTTGAATGTTATCTGAATCAATAGTGTGAATGTATGAGAGAAAATGTGTCAGGTTCTACATATAGTGAGCAAGAACCACATCATCGGTATGAGGAAAGGGTATTGCTATACGGCCTGTTTAGTTCGGTCTCTTTCAGACGGCAAAATAATGATGGTTTTAACCTTTAACGTCACGGGCGGGTTCTAAGCAGACCCCACGCGTTGTTTTTTAACGGTATTTTTAGGGTTCCGTAGTCAACTAGGAACCCCCCCCCCCCCTAGGATAGTTTCGCCATGTCTGTCTGTCCGTCTGTCTGTCCGTCCTCGCTTAATCTCTGTGACCGTTAGCACTAGAAGGCTGAAATTTGGTACCAATATGTATATCAATCACGCCGACAAAGTGGTAAAATAAAAATTGGAAAAAAATGTTTTATTAGGGTAGCCCCCCCTATATGTAAAGTGGGAAGTGATTTTTTTTTTTAATTTCAACCCTAACGTGTGATATATTTTTGGATAGGTATTTAAAAATGAATAGGGGTTTACTAAACTCATTTTTAGATAATGTCAATAATTTCGGAAATAATCGCTCCAAAAGTAAAAAACAATGTGTCCCCCCCTCTAACTTTTGAACCATACGTTTAGAAAATATGAAAAAAATCTGAAAAGTAGAACTTTATAAGGACTTTCTAGGAAAATCATTTTGAACTTGATGGAAAGAACAGTTTTTGTACAAAAAAGACAAAAAGGTTCTACAAAATAATTTCTGGACTAAGTTTGTAGTATAATCGTATATGTAAGCATTTTTTTAAACTCATAAGTGGGTATACTTATTGTGACGGACGGGAAACTACGGAACCCTACACTGAGCGTGGCCCGACACGCTCTTGGCCGGTTTTTTCTAATTGGCAAGCCACGATCTCGCGCTTTAGGCTAATCTCAGTACGCCGTAGAGTTTGTCAACGGACGAACATACGTCGCACTTACGTTAAGGTAAACACATTTTTTACCAAAGTGGGGATACCTGCGGACCCCACCCGTGATGTTACGTAGTATTTTTTTCACATTATACATAATTTTACTTTGTTTCGATTTCATAATGATTGTTATCTAATTGCAATAATGAGTCACCACCTATCAGAGAACGCCATTGCAGAAATTCTACAGAATTTTACTGACTCTGACAAAGAATAATACCCAAAAAATATTTTTGAATGTTAGATCAAAATGGTAAAATTGAGGCGTTGTCATTTTTTTTTTCGGTTTTTGTTGTTATTCCTTTATTATTACGTGATTTTCATTCATATTTCATTAGACATTTATATTTACGTTTTTCAAAAGTTGTCTATTTCGTGAAATTTTAGTTCATTAGTTATGGAAGTAAAAGTAAACTACGTACGCGACGTTTCTTTTTTAAAAGCTTCTAACTGACAAAAATACTAATTATATTAAGAAAAATAAGCATTTATCTTAAATATTAACATGTCTTTTATATAAAATCCCAATTACTATTTAAAATGAATCTTAAATTCTAGGGATAAATGCATTTCTTATATGGGGATACCTTTGGACCCCACCCGTGACGGAACGTTACCAATAAGTGCGCGTGTACTTAAAGGTTAAATAGTGGTGTGCTGTGTGTGAAATGTGGTAAATCAGAACGGCGGGTGTAATTTCCAGATTTGCCTAAATTTATCACAAGTATTTGGTACCTTCTGTGTACCTTTACGTACCTCTTTTGAAAATCTGTGTACCTAAACCCATACAAAGATATTTTAAAAATTAGGTACACCCGCCATCCTGATGTCAGAACCGCGGGTGTACTGCTAACCAATATATGTAGCCAAGCGTACTGTATAAGTAAATTTGGTACCTCTTGTGTACCTGCAGATACAAGTATTAAATAAACGAAATACTGTACTGTACTTGGCTACATATACAAGGTGCAGTTTTAAAACTGCACAATATTTCAGGAGGTTGTAATAAAACTCATAAATAATCATGTAAAAAAGCGATACCTGGTCAATAATCAGTAATACTTGTTATTTAATTTTTTAATTACACTAAACTAAATCAATTGATCGATGGCCGCGGGGGCGTGGCTAGGGTGTGGCGTGCGGGATGATGATTGGATGATACATTATTTATGAAACTATCGTTGCGAGTTAGTGTGTGTGAAAACGCCCTTTATTGTTCCGTGTTTGTGTGTGTGAAAAAAAGCGCGGTTAAAAAAAAAAAAAATTACCTACTTATTTTATTATTGATTCGGGTCGAGAATCACTAACATAATTACCTCCTGAAATATTTTGCAGCTTCAAAACGACACCTTGTATTGGTTAGCGGTACACCCGCGGTTCTGACATCAGGATGGCGGGTGTAAATACCTAATTTTTAAAATATCATTGTATGGGTTTAGGTACACAGATTTTCAAAAGAGGTACGTAAAGGTACACAGAAGGTACCAAATAACTGTAATAAATTTAGGCAAATGTGGAAATTACACCCGCCATTCTGATGCACACAAATAGTGTCATTGTTTTTATTGTGATTGTTGCAAAATTGAGTTTAATATTATTGCGGTTTCTGCCAAAGTATCTTTGTCATCAAAATAAAATGCCTATAATGTTTAACGCATCTATTAGATATGTAACAGACCTTTTATTAGGCAACCTGAAATGTTAAACCACAAATTGTATCTAATGATTAACTAAGTTGCAGATTGCAAATAAGTTGCAACAGAAAAATCTAGTACAGTATCTATTCGTGTAGTTACGTCATCATCATCATCATCACTTCAGCTGATATACGTCCACTGTTGGACATAGGCCTCTCCCAAGCGTCGCCACAACGAACGTTCCTGTGCGTCTCGCATTCATCGGTTTCTCGCAACCTTCACCAGGTCATCTGTCCAACTTCTAGGAGGCCTTCCAACGCTGTGCCTTCTGGTACGCGGTCGCCACTCCAGAACCATTCGGCCCCAACGGCCACCTGTTCTGCGAGCAATGTGCCCTGCCCATTGCCACTTAAGTTTGGCAATTCTTCGTGCTATGTCGGCAACCTTAGTTCTCCTGCGGATATCTTCATTTTTTATTCGATGACGCAAGGAAACCCCAAGCATAGCCCTTCCCATTGCTCTTTGGGTGACTTTAAGCCTTCTGATGAGGCCCATTGTGAGCGATCAAGTTTCGGAGCCATATGTCATCCATTATATATGGTATATATTATATTAAATATATATTTTATTTATAAATATACATTTGTACCCTTTTTTTTTGGTGGGAAAAAAATCATGCATTGACATCCCCCGCTCTTGGGCGGAGCGGGAGATAGTGTCAGACTCTTACTGACTAAAAGACCCACCCCGTTCCTTCTAGCCTTCAAACCAGGGCTCGAGCGCCCTTTCGGATAACCCTGGCCCCAGATATACATTTTTACCCTTATTTTTCTTAATAATCCATTTTTTGTTATTTTGTTTTTGTGCACCTGCCATGTTTTCTCTTCACCACCCTAGGTTGACTGGTAGAGAATGCCTAAGGCATTAAGTCCGCCTTTGTACCTGTGTGTTGCATGAAGTTCCAATAAATAAATAAATAAATCACTGGCAACACGCACTGGTCATAGACTTTCATCTTGAGACACTGTGGTATGTTGGGCGAGAAGATACCGCGTAGCTTCCCGAACACTGCCCAGCCGAGTTGGATTCGACGGTTGACCTCTTTCTCGAAGTTAGACCTACCCAACTGGAATGTCTGTCCGAGGCAGACGTAATCGTCCACAACTTCGAGTGTAGAGTCTCCGACCTCGATAGGAGTGAGCGCAACATGGTTGTTAATCATGATTTTGGTTTTATCCATGTTCATTTTAAGACCCACTCTTTCGGAAACTCTACTGAGGTCATTGAGCATTACTTCAGCATGAGTTTTATGACGCCTATAATATACATACTATTTTCTCTTCTGCTGAATAACTTGCCTGATGCAGTGACTGACGCAGAAGTATTCTTGCACGCTGATGATGTTGCAGCGATGGTATAATGTAATTTGAAAATTCTGTATATGGCTTGAAAGAATCTCTTACCAATAAATTACTATCACTATGACTACAAACCGTCGCGTGAGCGTGTTTCAACAACGTAAGGGTGGATACTCGCCGTGCGTCGGTTTGTCCGATGGTAGAAATGAGATGGCGGAATCAAGTCATGCAATTCCTGCGCACACTCTCCAAAATGCAATCTGTAAAACACCGAAAGGCTGGCTACCCTACGCCTGTGCTCAAGGTTTTGAAGATTGGTCTTAACCAAATCTGGATCACCAATCAGCCTCTTCGCATGCCTTTCCACTGAGTCCAAAGCTGCCAGGTGGCACTTCGCAGCACCAGCCCATATGTGGCTGCAGTACTCCACACACGATCGGACCTGTGCTTTGTATAACATTAAAAGCTGTCTCGGTGTGAAGTACCGTCGGACTTTTGCGAGAACGCCTAGTTTCCTAGCAGCTACTTTGGCTTTGGACTCAATGAACCTCCCAAAATTGAGGTCGGAGGAAATTTCGACACCCAAGAGCTGAAGGCGGTCGGTACAATCCAATGATACATTCTGAAAAGTAGGAGCCGAGGTGAACGGGCTCCTTTTGGCGGTGAACAGACACGCCTGTGTTTTGGCTGCGTTGAATCCCACCAGATTGGTTTCGCCCCACTTGGAGACTGCCTGAAGCGAGATATTCGTACGCTCTACCATAGCCTCTCGTTCGGACCGGATTTGCTCTTTACTAGCCCGAGCACCTGGCAGGTATCTCTCTACAACTGTGCTATCATCTGCATACCCATAGATACCGGGCATCAGCAGATCATTAATATGCAGCAGGAAAAGAGTTGCAGAGAGCACTGACCCCTGAGGAACTCCGGCATTAGTCGTCATGGGCTCTGATGAGCATCCATCGACAACAACTCGAAGAGACCGTTCTCTCAGGAAGTCTTTTACCCAGTTAATCAGACCAGGAGAAATGCCGTATGCTGGAAGCTTGTTAGCTTGCTTACCTCTTTTCTTTTATATCACTCCTCACACAATCCATTCATCATCCATGTATATTTAAAACTTTTTTAGTGATATGCGCTTCATCTCTTCTCTATAAATGACCATAACAAGACAACCGATTACCTTTCAACTTTTCAGTCACTGGCGCCACTTTTAAACTTCCTCTAATATGCTCATTTCTCACTTTATCCACTCTCGTCACACCACACATCGATCTCGACATCCTCATCTCCGCCACATGCAATCTTTTTTCATCCTTCGTTTTCACAGCCCAACATTCTGATCCATACAGTATGACAGGTCTTATGATGGACTTGTAAATTTTACCCTTCAACTTGAGGGGCATGCGTGAGTCACATGTTGTTCCCGTGACCTGTCGTCATTTCATCCAACCTGCGTTGATCCGACGTGTTACGTTTCGGTCTACCTCACCATCCCCTTGGACGAACGACCCGAGGTCCCGAAAGTCGGAACCGATTGGTGTGGGCGTTCCGGCGAGAGCTAAAGGCACAAGGTTGGAGAAACCGCCAAAATCGCAGAACAAATACTCCGTTTTGGTTCTACTCAATTTCAGGCCAACACTCTCCAGTCTGTGCCACCACACCTCCAATCTGTTTTGGACATGTAGGCCACTCTCGGCCTACATGTCTCCCAGGTCTACCAGGGAGCCTCCTCCTGAATGTCCGACGTCAGAGCGTCCATTATCATCAGGAAGAGGTAAGGGCTGAGAGCCGATCCCTGATGTAAGCCAACAGCCACATTGAAGTTTCCAGTGGTGCCCACTGTGGATCGGACTTGGGTACTACATCGCCTGTACATCGCTCGGATCAACTGCACATACTTCCCAGGCACACCTTTCTCCTTAAGGGCCCACCACAGAACCTCACGAGGTTATATACTTAAGGTTATATACTTTACTATTAAACATATATATATATGTGACCTAATGTTTGATGACGGACGTATGAGGTAAAAGACATAACCTTGGAATACCTATTATTAAAACTATCCAGTTTTGGTTTATTTAGATTTATCTTAAAAATAGTTCTGTTCGTTTCTTATGACGACGAGAACCTGATAACGGAGACCTGATGCTAGAACTGGAAAGTGGCTGATGGAACCTTGGAATGCATGGTGCCTAATAGTAAACCCGTCGATAATGGGCTCATTAGATTCATCTTAATCAGCTCTAAACATTTTTCATGATGACGAGGACTTGATGCTAGAACTGGGAGAAGGCTAATGGAACCCTGGAATGCATACACACGTTGAATTTGGGCTGATTAGACTCGTTTTAACCAGTTCTTTTACTTTTTATAGAATTTATCCGTCGGGGTTTTTTTTAATTTTAATTTTTGGTACCTATCGTGTCAATTAGAGACACAATAGAAAGACAATAACAGCGCGAACGCCAGCGTTCGCTTGGGGTTTAATGAAAAGTATTATTATTTTCCTTGTAGGTAAAATAATTTAATATTCTATGTTTTATTTGCAATGAAATCATCATCTCCCCAACTTTTATACATACGAGTATTATATATATACTGTAGTTGTAATTGCTGAAATAGTGGTAAGTTGACAATTGTTGGAGCAACAACGTACATTCAATTTGTACTAAGCTAATTAATGATTTGTTAATTACGTCAATATCAATACGGATTGCTGATTTACTTGATATAGCAATTGAGAAGCTACGATTTACATGGCTTCATTCACATTTTATCTGTTAGCGGTAAATATCTGAAACTTTTAATGTAATTCATTTATTAATTTATAAAATTAATTAATTAAAAACGTAAACTGTTTATATGTTGGTATAGCCCTAATGTTTTGTAAAACTTTTTAAATTTTTTTTTTCTTACATTACTGACTCCCCGTACCTCGGGAAGCAGTCGTGGTGCCGGTAGTCATTCGTAGATCTTTAGATTCCAGAAAGTTTGACCCTCAGTCTATCCCATCGTGTTGCCTAGTAATTGGGTTGTGGAGCTTTGATAGTTAGTCGCTCCATGTAAAATACATGTATTCAGCCGCATCCAGTCATACTGGAAGCTGACCTTTAGCTAGTTGGGACAAGGCTAGAGAGATGATGATTTAATTTGTTTGTGAATACGATACTTACGGCTATTTTTTTTTGTTTTCAGGTGTTTCTACTTGCAACCTGCAGTGCTGCCCCCCAAAGTAAGTTTACTGTGACCAAAGGATTCGAAAAAAAAAAATATATCTACCTACCTATATCTTTTTTCAAACAAGTAGAAGCATCAACATAGCATAAAGTCTTTTTTTTTAATTCCACAGAAACCAAGTCTGGCATTACAATTCCTGAAGAGTGTAAGGGAAAAGGTTTTTGCTCCATCAGGCCCGAAGGTTACGATGAAATGGAGGCTAAGATCAAGGAACTGCTTCCTGGACATCTGATTGTAAGTGGTTTACTTTATCATCTTATTTAAATCAATAATTTTAACATACAGATTAGGGTTGTAATGGAGGTGGATATGGAGGCGACGAGTTTCACCTCCGCGGATGCGGGGCTTAACGGAGGCGGAGACGAAGGTGAAATTGAATGTGGAAAAATTAGTATAGTCTGTCTAAAAAGTCAACCGACTTGGGAATTTTGTATAATATTTAATTATTTAAAAAAATACTTATATTCGATACTTTTATAAGGTTCTTCTATTAGTAAACAATTATCAATATCTCTTAATCAACCTTGATTATTGAAGATAAAGATAATTTTATTTTGCAAATATGGGTAACAGTAAAGATGACAGAAAAATATAGGTAACAAGTTCAGCCATATTTTACCATGTAGGCATGCAAAAGACATATAAAATCTAACAAACCTACCACCACTAAATACAATTTTAAAATAATACCTACACAATGCAGTATAGACAAGTAAATACGAAGAAAATATTTAACGTAACTTAAAATATTTACATTTTTACACTATTGATTTATTATTTTTTTTAAACTATTATTTATACTAAAAAAAAATCTTTCTCACTCAGGTACTCAAATTATAATACGCTTTCACCACTAAAAAGCTTCGGAGTTTTTTTTTTTAAATAATGGCAGTGGAAGCTCTTTTCAACTCTTAGGCATCTTATTATATATGACTGGAGCCATTAAGTAGACACTTTTGCGCATAAGTGCTGTCGTAGCTGGCTTCTGACATAGCAGGCTATTATCGCGTCTGTTGCGGACCAGCGTTGACTACATCAAATTTTATTTTACTCTAATAATTACAAAAGTAGGTTTACTTATTAATAGGCAGACTCTAATTTATAGTTTATATTAACAATAAACTATAATTATTATTTTTTCCACATCTGTTATACCTCTGTTATGATCGACAAGCCTGTTGGTCTAGTGGTTAGTGACCCTGACTGCTATGCCGGAGGTCGTGGGTTCGATTCCCACCCAGGACAAATATTTGTGTGATGAGCACGATCATTTGTTCTGTGTCTGGCTGTTATTTATCTATAATATGTATGTATTTAGAAATATATAAGTATGTTTATCAGTTGTCTAGTACTCATAACACAAGTTCTGCTTAGCTTGAGACTAGACGGCGTTGTGTGATAGTTGTGGAATATTATATTTTATTATATTATATTAATAACCTCCGCCTCCGTAACAACCCTAAAACAGATGTACACATAGATAAGCGACAAGGTACGGATCGGCCGGGGTCTGTAGTCCAACCGATCCGTACCTTGTCAAGTGATGTAAATAAAGAAAACCAATTTTTGCACACTAATAAATGCATTATTATTTTCATTAGAGTTTCAGATCTTACTAGATGTTTAGTTTATATAGATGCCTGATCTTTACTTTTATATTTAGTTTGACAATTGTATTATTTTTTGTTTCCAGGAGTTTGGCAGCAGGACTGGTTTCGATCCTATTCCGCCGCTGCCCGAAGATGACGATAACTGTCCGAGTGAGCTTAAGGTATGATTTGTATCAATGAATACGTTTTACTCTCTCTCTATCTCTCTTTCTCTCCATGGGAATACAATGTGAAACTAGAACTCTTAGCCACCGCGGCCCTGAAACGTAAAGGGTGCTTAAAAGAATAGTTGGATTTTTATCGATATAAGTCTGTCACTATCTTTTACGTTAACCAGAGTAGGAAAAGTAATTTAACTCTTTGAATGTCGTAATTAGAGACACAATAGAAAGACAATTACCTTATGTCGGACTGTGTAACTTAAGACATTCGAAAGGTTAATGGTTTCTCACGCTCAAAAAAGAAAATCTCAATAACATTTTACTTATGTATATCCATCCGTATTGCCATGACCCTCTGGCATGCGTTCGGCATGGCCGAAAAAAGGCCAGTTAATGCAGAATAATTCATCAATATAATTTTCTAAAAACATTTGTTTCAGTGGGCATCTGTTTATGCGTTCGAAGACTCTGGAACAGATGTGGACATCATTGTGCAAACCAAACTATTCCCTCAACAGGTGGCCACAGTGACTTGCAAGTGAGTAATTTTCATGTTTAGATATTCCCTCTTTTCGGTGTGAGCAAAGTAACCAATATGTCAATAGAAAAACTGCAACCGAGTAGAGTTCTGCTCCACAATCGATATTGCCATCGCCAAAAAAAATCTTCCACTCAGTATCTGTTTTCTAAAAACGTAGGTAACTGAAAAAAATACAACCGAATTGAGATTTTACTGTTTTATTTGAAGTCGTAAATTAAGTAGTTAAACAGAAATATGAATATGTCCGCTATTAGTTATATATTGTAATGTTTATTTTTCTTTTCATCTTCAAGGCACACTGGGAGTCAAACCAGAAATATTAAGGATGGCAGTCAACAATGCTTCAAGAATTTGCGGCTCAGTGCCTTCTTGAATTTCAGTTGCCAGGAATCTAAAGCAATCCGAACACTGCTGATTTATGATCCTCAAGAGCATCGTCTTAAGATGAAGAATTACGAAATTTCTGTCTGCTGCTCATGCCGAATTTCCAAAAAGGAGAATTATTAGAAAGGCCATGTCTGCCTAAAACTGATCTGGGAAACAAAGGGTAACCAAAACCAACTCAAGAAGCTTTGGATTTGTTACAAAAATATTGGGAAAAGTACAGTGAACGCTACTGCTATCCTAAGACAAAGCTATTGTAATATATTTTCTAATATTTAGTTATTTTTTTATTGCTTGATAACATGTATTGAGTTTTCAAAAACAGAATTGTTAAATAAAAATAGTTTAAGTTTAAATATAAAATGTAAGCAGTATTATTTTTTAACAGCACTAACATTTTTATAGTTAAGATAAAGGAATATTTAATAAAATATGTAAAAATGTACATTATAAAATTTAAAAATAAAATGATGTGCATCAACTCTATCTTTAATTGATTACATTTTACGATTCCTTGTTTGATAAAATATTGATTTGCTATTAGCGTGATATTCGACGCCATCAAAAATCATGCGAGTCGTCAAACATCACGCCAAGAGTGTCTCGTGCATAAAGATTCTTAAGAAATTTTCTCAAAAACCTGTTATTTATTATAATACTACGAACTTAGTATTCCCAAGCGTTAGGTCAAAAGAAAACTGTTCGTTATCATTTGTTAAACCTTTCAACGTGTTCCTTTCAACTTTGAACTAGAACTATAGTTTAAAGTTGAAATGAAACCTATTTACCTACCTATGAAGTCGAGCTAGACTTAACACGAGCGGCTTTGTATACATAAAAGCAGAAAATAGTCCTAAATGAACATAATCGCTAGACAAAAGTATTCTATTTGCTAATCCAAATATAGCGATTTAAATAATTTAAACATCTTAAGACGTTTAAATCGTTACAAAAAGTCGCCGGTGTAATAATTAACATTCGTTTTGGAGCTATATTTAATAAAGGTAATCCAGACAAACTTTTCAAGAAACCTATTTGTTGATTAAAATTGAACAGTAAACTTTCCTTTACGGATAAGAGCAGATGGCGTAGGAAAAAATATGGTCTCCCTCAAGGCAATGCTAACACCAACGCTTTTCGACATCTATACAATTGACCAGTCTGTTACGGAGTACACAGATCGCTTTTTATACGCGAATGACGCGAGCGTCTCAATCAATTTATTTCACTGATGAGGTTGAAAATATCTTAACAAATGCTCTCGAATTTCTTGATCCTTCACATCTATTTAAAACTAAATCACACCGGAAACTTAATATTTCGTGACGAGAAAATAATGTCAAACATTACAAGACCTCCAAATACCTCGGCGTTACATTGGACAGAGCTTCAACTTTCAATGTACACTGCCGCAACACCAAGCAAAAAGTCGCGACCCGAAATGACCTGCTAAGGCGCCTCATTTCTAGTAACTAGGAAGTAGCACCTGATATTCTTCTCACAACCGGCATGTCCCTGTGCTTCTCTGCCGGAAAATTTGCATATCTAATGTGGCACCGATTCGCTCATGCAAAGTAAGTCGATCGCCCTGAACAAAATGAATAATTTCGGGCTGCTTGAAACAACCCCAACGCTATCTAGAATCCAATTCCCTATATCCCCTTAATGAACATACAGCAGTCCCGAGTAGACTTAAAAGTCAGAAGAGCTTTGTCCGCTGCACACAGGCCAACCATCCACGGTGAGATGTAAGTGGGAGGAACACAACTCACCACCGCCTGACTTCGTTCAACCCCAAGAACATCTACCTCCCGGATGCGATCTGCAGTGGCCTTTATGAAAAGCAATGTCAATTGCAAATGTAACCAGACAAAATGGAGGATTGTAGACCTCACCGACACCCAGTCCGAGTGCGGTGCTCCTGACCAGGCGATGTTCCACTTATTAGAGTGACCAGTGTCCCAACATCTTTTGACAGGCCTGTTGGTCTATTGGTTAGTGACCCTGACTGCTATGCCGGAGGTCGTGGGTTCGATTCCCATCCAGGACAAATCTTTGTGTAATGAGCATGATCATTTGTTCTGTGTCTGGGTGTAATTTATCTGTAGTATGTATGTATTTAGAAATATATAAGTATGGTTATCAGTTATCTAGTACTCATAACACAAGCTCTGCTTAGCTTGAGACTAGATGGCGTTATGTGATAGTTGTGGAATACTATATTATATTATCTATACTTTGGAGAATCTAAGAACGTCACTTTTTTATTGAGTTTCTTATTTGTAAGTAGATTTTAAGCTTAAGTTCAGTGTTTGTGAAAAACGTTTAAAAATTAAGAAAACCGTGGAACAAAAGATACAATTTTCATTACACACATTTCATTCATTTTTATTTTTATTAACTTGTGCATTATTTAATATACAATCTATTTTTTTATGATATTCTTCCGGACCATTCAACAGATGAGGAAGTTGAAACCCAACTAATTTCGTAATAGTTTGATAATATTGTGATTTAAACGTCTATAGTATATTTTATTAAATACTAGCTTTTGCCCGCGATTTCGTCAACGTACATAAAATATAGCCTATGTCACTCAGAAATAAAGCAGCATTATATCCGTGAAAAAAATTTAGCAACCGGACCAGTACCTCCTACAAACAAAAAAACAAACTTTACCTCTTTATTATATTAAGTGTAGATTAATTACCTTAACTTTAACCCGGGGTGATGAGGGTGGAAAAGTGTTACACGGACGTTGGGGTGGGTCTCACAGACCCGTTCATTAGATAACAAATTATCCAATACATTATAAATAATAAAGTTAATATTTTGTTTGTGTTTAGTTGTTGAGGTATTAATGTAAATAAATTAAACAGAAATATCGTATTATAATATGTTTTGATCATATTTATTAAACCTTTTAAAAATAACGACTGGTACTACACCCGGCTATGGATATATTGTTGATATATGGATTATGCTTTCTGCTCTGGTCCTGACATTTTGTCAAAAAGGCATCTCAAATTACATTGTACCGTCTTTGCCACGATAAAAACCCGCAGAACATTCACGGTTTGCGTTTGAAGAACTAGCCGCTCTAGATATCCAATACTCTACCAGCGAACGATTTCTATCCGATAGCGTAGACAGTGGAATGTCATCATCAAACTCAGACTTTGAGATATCTTTCTTTGTGTCACTAAGATTACTACGCTCATTCAAGCGATCTTCGTCATCACACATCTCCTGGTCAGACAAACCAGAATCAGATTCAGACTCGTAAATTCTAAAGAATACGCTACCGTTCCGTATCTTCTCGATCCATTTTTTACTAAGAACCTACAAAATACACAAATTAAACTATATATCAGCAATTTTAATTGTAAACAACAACAAAAAAACAAAAATAAAAGGATAAATACACGGATATTAAATAAAATAACATCTATACGAATTGGCGCGAAATTGGTACACGAACTGCGGGGTTGGGTCTCACAGACCTTTTTCAATTTTGAGATCGTGTAACTCCCACTGCGGCTGTCGCACGTCAAAACTGTTACCTGCGATGCATAGAACAACTCAACAGCTCCAGCTATTGAGAAGAACAGCTACGTCGCATGTATATTAATCGAACTAGAAGCGATATAAAATGTGACGGGTCTCACAGACCCAACTCCCATGACGCCGGGTTAATAGTATTTTATCAAACATGTTTCTAATAATACTCGTTTTTGGAAATTCGGCATGAGCAGCAGACAGGAATTTCGTAAGGCTTCATCTTAAGGCGATGCTCTTGAGGATCATAAATCAGCAGTGTTTCGCTTGCTGTAGTTTGCTGGCAACTGAATGTCAAAAAGGCGCTGAGCTGCAATTTCCGGAAGCATTGCGGACTGCCATCCTTGATACTTCTGATTTGACTCTCAGTGTGCCTTGAAGATGAAAAGAAAAATAAATATTACAATTCATAGCTAATAGCGAACATACATTTATATATAAATTTCTGCTTAACAACTTAATTAATCGATTTCAAATAAAAGAGTAAAATCTCAATTCGGTTGTATTTTTTTTCTTATTTTGTTAGAAAATATATAATTATCGGAAGATTTTTTTCACGAAGTCTGTAACAGAACTTATTTGCATAACTGACAGTAAGGTATTTCTAAATAACTTTCTAAGATTGTATGTAAACTGTTTACTGTTGTAGTTTTTCTATTGACACATTGGTTACTTTGATCAAACCAAAATTTAGAGTAAATATGGTCAAAAATTACTCACTTGCAAGTCACTGTAGCCAACTGTTGAGGGAATAGAATGGTTTGCACAATGATGTCCACATCCGTTCCCAAGCGTTCGAACGCGTAAACAGACTCCAACTGAAACACATAATTTTACAAAATTATATTGATGAATTATTCTATATTAACTGTCCTTTCTTTTTTGGTAGATACACATAATTAAAATGTAATTGAGATTTTGCCTTTTTTGAGTGTGAAAATCAAATTCAAAATCATGAAATTACTTCTTCCGCTCTAAGTGAAGTGAAACGGAGTGACACTTGTATCGATTAAATCTCAACCATGTTATTACAACTAACCTTTACGTTTAAGGGCCGCGGTGACTAAGAGTTCTAGCTTCACATTGTATTCCCATGGAGAGAGAGAGAGAGTAGATCGTACTCATTGATATAAATCTTACCCTAAACTCACTCGGACAGTTATCGTCATCTTCGGGCTGCGGAATAGGATCGAAACCAGTCCTGCTGCCAAACCCCTGGAAACAAAAAATAATACAATTGTCAAACTAAAATATAAAAGTAAACAGTAGGCATCTATTTAAACATTACATCTAGATAATGTTATCAATTTCACGATGCAGCTAAATTAAGCTCTGTAACTCTAATGAAAATAATAACGCATTTTGTTAATGTGCAAAAATTTGATGCCCAGTCACTTATATATAGGTGCATCGGTATGTAAAAATTATTAATTTAAATAAGATGATAGAGTAAACCACTTACAATCAGATGTCCAGGAAGCAGGTCGTTGATCTTAGCCTCGATTTCATCGTAATCGTCGGGCCTGATGGAGCAAAAGCCTTTTCCCTTACACTCTTCAGGAATTGTAATGCCAGACTTGGTTTCTGTGGAATAAAAAAAAAACTTCATGCTATGTTAATGCCTCTAATTGTTTGAAAAAAAAAAATATCTCCTTAGATATTTTTTATTTTTTCAAATCCTTTGGCCAAAGTAAACTTACTTTGAGGGGCAGCACTGCAGGTTGCAAGTAGAAACACCTGAAAATGAAAAAAAAAATAGCCGTAAGTATCGTATTCACAAACAAATTAAATCATCATCTCTCTAGCCTTGTCCCAAATAGCTAAAGGTCAGCTTCCAGATCCTGAGACCTGAAAAATGAATAAAGATAAGTATTGTATTGACAAAGAAGATTTTTTGGAATCTAAAAATCTTTTTTTTTCACGAGACTTTATAAAACATTGCGTTAAAACTCGGCGTTGGCGCTTATATATGTGTAACGTTCTCGTTTCTCAATTCAGTAAGACGTGGAAATGGTTTCTGCTAAAATACTAACAATAGCGATTTGTGTTGCTAGAAAACGAAAAAGAAAGCAAAAGGCATTCTGGGTTCATCCTCTGAATGAAATGAAAGAACAGTTTCTGACACTGTACGGAGAATTGAGGCAATACCTCGATATTTTTTTGGATTATGGGACATGCAAATCAATGATAATTGTTTTTTTAAAAAAAAAACAATTATCATTGATTTATCAATTATCAATGATAATTGTTTTTTAAAAAAAAAAACAATTATCATTTGATGCTTTGATTTGCAGATTTATCAGCTATTTAATTAAAAAATAACCAATTAAGACGAAATATCCCTTCAATTTTTGACAGCAGACACCGTTTTACTAAACTGGTTCGGGCGAATCTACCCATGCACATTTTAAAAAGTTGACATCTGGCCCACAGGCCAGTTTTTGCGTGGGCGAGATGTCCCATAACCCATTTTTTTAACCTATTTTCGAATGTCTATAACAACATTTGACGAACTGTTGACAATAGTGGGGCCCCGAATAACACTTCAAGATATCAACATGCGTTTGGCGATACCACCTGTACAACGACTAGCTAGTAGCTAGCTATACTGAGATCAGTAAAACGGACCGACTGCTGAGCGAGCGCGCGGCGTACTGAGTGAATAATTATTAATACGAAGTTTAATAATTATTCACTCAGTGCAGTGCAGTGAATAATATGATCTATTCCCTTTAATGCCCAACGCCCAGCGCTCAAAATGAAACACTGCTCGATAAAAAAGCGTCGCACACCGCACATAACATATACTTGGAAATTCATTTGTTCTATTTGATGGGCGTTAAAAAAGCTCCCGTGCGAATTAGGCCTAATGTAACAAACAAAATAAATAATTTAAAAAAAGTTTTAGAAAACACTAGGGCTTATACCAACAAATTACGTGTGTGGGTGTGTGTCGGGAAACTTTTAGAATAAAGTCCGATTCATATAGTAAAAATTTAATGAATGTTCATAAAAGTTCTCGATTGTTATAATTATCAAAATGTAATGTAAAATTAAAGTAGGTTAAACTATAACTAAACTATACGCGATTCTCACCGATGTTAAGATGAAAAAGCCCAGGGAATTGTCGTTACTGTGGGAAGCGCTACTCATAGAATTTGATGCTTCGCGCTTGTTCGTAAGTGTGCTGAGCCAGCATCTTGGCATCGTAACAAACATATAAATAGTTTACGTTTTTAGTTTATTTATTTTTCTAATTAATAAATGAATGTAAAACTCATTTTGAGTTAAGCTCGCCTTTGTACATGAATTATCTATAAATGTATTAAGGTTTAGTTTTTTTTTTGTGTGTAATAAAGAATTAAAGAATTTCAATAAAAGCTTTAGATATTTACCGCTAATAGAACAAATGTGAAAAAAGCCATGTTGATCGCAGCTAGTATAACTCCTTTTCGATTTCTTCATCAAGTAAGTCAACAAACCGTTTTGATATTGACGTAATCAACAAATCATTAATTACCCTAGTACAAATTGAATATACGTTTTTGCTCTAACGATTGTCAACTTACTACTGAATGCTGTAGTGTAACAGCATATATGTAGCATATATAAGGGCACAGGAAAAATAATAATCTTTTTACACCACCTGCTTTTTTTTTTTTTTTTTTCGATGGGAAAAATCATCTTATGACAACCCCCGCTCTTGAGCGGAGCGGGAGATAGTGTCAGACTCTTACTGACTAAAAAACCCATCCCGTTCCTTCAAGCCTTCATACCGGGGCTCGAGCGCCCTTTCGGATAACCCTGGCCCCGGTAGGCTTCGACCCGGCTGGGCCCCTGCTGTTGCTGACAACTCCTTGAGGCGCGCGGGAACAGCGCGCGCCGTCGACGACTTGGGCTTGGTCCGGACAGTTATCGGACGGCCGGACAGCGAGCTACCCATTGCTCACTGTCCGCAAGCCCGCGCCTACAGTGGCTGGAAATCGGGATCGGAATCCCGGCGGCGGCGAGGGCACCGTTGCCTGATGCGGTCGGCTTCCTCCTTAGCGAGCATTACTGCTTCGCAGAAGTCGGCGACCGCCTGCCACTCCTCCTCGCTCCGGACCATGGCCTCGACCAAGGCCCGGCGCGAGAGGTCTCCGCCGCCGATCACCCCCACGAGGGCACGGCGATGCTCCGCCCAAGCAGGGCACACCGCGATTGTGTGCTCCACCGTGTCCTCCGGGCGTTCCGCACAGTGGCGACACCCGGGCGTCACTTCCGCTTTAATTCGGAACAGGAACCTCCCGAACTTGCCATTTCCGGTGAGGACCTGTGTCATGCGGAAGGTTAGGACGCCGTGAGGTCTTTCCAGCCACGCCTCAAAGAGGGGACTTATCGCCATAATTGTGGCGTGTCCATGACGGGGTTGCGATAGTCGCTGACGCCATTCCACCATGAGATCCCGCCGGAGCTCTGTCCGCCATGCCGCGACCTGTCGCGGCAGAGGACTTTCACCCCGGCGTTGCATCTCCACGCGCATGTCGTGCATGTGTGCAAGGACTGTTGCCTCCAGATCCCACGGTGGTAGGCCAGCCAGAAGGCTCGCCGCTTCGCAGGAAATCGTGCGGTATCCCCGCACCATCCGAATTGCCATGACCCTCCGGCAGGCGTTCAGAATGGCCGCCGGTCGCTTTTGCAGCGACGGCGCCCACACCGGCGCCCCGTAGAGGGCCATGGACCGAACGATCCCCGCGTAGAGCCTCCGGCAGGAGGCGTCTGGACCCCCAAGGTTGGGCAGGAGCCGCTTGAGAGCGGCCCCAGTCCGGTTGAGTTTGGGAGCCAGACGTCGGAAATGCTCCACGAAATTCCATCGACTGTCGAGGATGAGTCCCAGGTACCTCATCGATATCCCGACGCCGATGCGAACTCCTCCTACCGTTAGTTGGGAACCCGACGGTGGCGCGTTCCGACGGCCGCGACCGTGAAAACACATGGCCTCGGATTTGCGCAGCGCCACCTCGAGTCCCAACTCCTGGATCCTACCAACGACTATCGCAACCCCGCGTGTCGCTAAAGCGGCCGCCGCCCGGTATGACTCTCCCTGCGCTAGAACCAACGTGTCGTCTGCGTAGCAGACCACGCTGACCCCGTCAGGGAGGTCGCCCCGCAGCACGTAATCGTACCCGATGTTCCACAAGGGTGGCCCTAGTACCGACCCCTGCGGAACACCGCACGACATCTCCCGACGTTTCCAGTCTCCCTGGTGACCGGGGTAGACAATATACCTGTCCGACAGGTAGGCCTCGACTACTCGACAGAGGTATTCGGGCACCCGGTGGTACCGGAGTGCCCTCCGGATCGTACTCCAGGGCAGGGAATTGAAAGCGTTGGCAATGTCCAAGGACACTGCCACGACACACCTACCCTGGGACACCGCATCCCCCGTCGTGAGGGCGTCGAGCGCATCCTGCGAAAGCCGAACTGTCCGTCCGAAAGGTCCGGCCCCATCCGTGAAAGGCGCGCGACGAGGCGGCTCGCAATCACTCTTTCAAAGAGCTTGCCCACCTCGTCGAGCAGCACAATGGGCCGGTACGCGGACGGAGAGTCCGCAGGGCGCCCTGGCTTCGCGATGAGGACCAGTTTCCCCGTCTTCCAGCGAAGTGGGAACTGGCCCCTCTCCAAGCATGCGCTGAAGAGCCCTCTTAGTCGAGGCCCGAGAGCCTCCATGGCCAGGGCCCAGGCTTTCCCAGGCAAGCCATCGGGTCCTGGGGCGGCGTTCTTGGCACTCAGCCTTTGCACCGCCACTCTCATCTCTGCCTCGGTCACCTCTGGAGCATTATCGTCGTCGTCGCTATTGCGGTCCGCGTCAGACACCACTGGCGGAGGCGGAGCCATGGGCAGGGGGGAGTGTTCCCCTCGCGCAGGGAACAGAGCGCTCACCACACCCTCCACGAGTTGAGGCCGGAGACTCTGAGTCAGCGGGGGAGCCCAGGGGCGCAGTTTCTCCCGTATCAATTTGTACGGGCGCCCCCACGGGTCCGCGTTCAGAGACCCCAGCCACACGTCGCGGGCCTCGAGTTTGGCCCGCTTAATCTCCGCTCGGAGGGTTTGTTTTGCCTCTCTGTAACCTTCGTACAGCTCCGCCTCTCTGGCCTCCGCATCCGGCGCGCGGATGCGGCGCCCGCAGTATCTGGCGTACCGGCGTCGCGCGTGATTGCACGTGTTGCGCAGTGCAGCGATTTCCGGCGACCACCAGTACACCTGGCGCTTAGCACGTCCTGGACGGACTCGGGGCATTGCCGCATCGCAAATTTGCGACATGGCCTCCCGGAACCACTCCGCCTCGACGTCGATGTCGACAGGCCTGTCCGGTGCTTGCACCCAGGCCTGTACCGTCGCGGCTTCCAGGAGGAGCTCCCGGTCCATCTGCTTAAGTGCCCACCGCGGACCGCAAGGGCTCCGTCGGACCGGCGCGGCCGAGGTTTCGGCGGAGACGTCCAACCGGATATACCGGTGGTCGGAGTACGTCTCCACCTCCTCCATAACGCGCCAGTCGACGACACGCGGCGACAGAGCGGGGCTGGCGAACGAAAGGTCCACCACTGATTCACCCCGCCTCCGCACCAACGTGGGGACAGAACCCTGGTTCAGGACGACCAGGCCCAGCTCCAAGGCCCAGTCCTCCACCAACCGACCCCGTGTGTTCGTGCGCCGGGAACCCCAAGCCGTATTCCAGGCGTTGAAGTCCCCGCAAACGACCACGGGGAGGGTACCAAACCCAGCGACGACGGCACTTAGCTCCATAAGGGAGACGTGGAGTTCGTCGGGAGTTCTGGTCGGGGACAGGTAGACGCCTACCACTGCAATGTCCCCGACCCGTGCTGCCACGCAACCCCGTCCCCTCGCAACAGCCTCGAGGGGCGGGGTACCGGCGGCGGCCGACGAAATTAGCGTCACCGAGCCGTCCAGGTCCTTAACCTAGCGGGGATGGACGTAGTACGGCTCGGAGACGACGGCGACATTGATCGACCACTGCGCCATGCTCTGGAGCAACAGATCCTGAGCGGGGGCGCAGTGGTTGACGTTCGCCTGGAGGAGACGTAATGGTGTCGTTATTGACATTCCATTACAGTCTCCTCCTGAGCCCCCTGTGAGGGCACTGCCGCGGCGGTGAGGACGTCAGGGTGGATGGGCCTGACCTTGCCCTTGGCCTTGGCGGGGGGGTCGCAGGACCTGCCCCCAGCCCGGTGGTCGGCCGGCTTGCCTGCAGCCGCACATGCGTAGCAGTGCGGCTTTGCACGGCATTCGACGGCCTTGTGACCAGGTTGTCCGCACTGGTGGCAGCGGTCACTTCGATCCACCTCCGCGGCGCAGTGGGCCCCCACGTGGTGCCCCACGTGGCAGCGGTAGCACCGCAGAGGTTTGGGTTCCAGCATCTTGACTTGGGCCGAAACCCAACCCACCAATAGCCTTCGGCCCTCGGTCGTGATGGCCTTAGCCGCCGACACGGGGCAGCTCACCGTGACGGCTCGCATGCCCGTGCTGTCAGCGCGGATGGTGCCCGCCCGGACCTGATCGGTCGTGCACCCACCCGCCCTGACGATGGCGGCCACCACTTCCTCCACCCTAACGGAGTCGTCCAGACCCATTATGCGCATGTCGATGCACTTGGTGGGCCTGGACACTCGGGCCTCCTCGACGTCTAGGGACGCCCTAATCCTTTCGGCCAGGGCGTCAGCGGCTTGTCCACTGTTCGCACCTGGGACCTCTAGGATGCGGGCTCCGGTTGCGGTGCGCCTCATACGGAAGCCCTCTGAGGCTCCGTATTCATCAAGGTGGCCCACCACCGCCTCTTTCGCCTTTGCCATGACCATGTCATAGTTCACGCCCTTCTTTTCCGCAGCTGGCTGCAGTGTGATCACTACAGCTGCGGAAGTCGGGGCGCGAAGTCTGGCGGCCATGGCCCGCTTCTTCCGCTCCTGTCGCCGCTTGCGCTTTTTGGCCGCCCTTGCCGCCTTGCTCGCCTTCTTCTTAGCGCCGACAACTGTCCACTCGGCGCCAGCCGAGGGGTCTTCGGGCGGAGGAGGCGGCAGGCGCGACCTTGTCGCCGCCGCGGCGGGACGCCCCGCCGGCTTGGTGGCAGCCGCCACCCTGCCCTTCGGGGGAGGGGCAGGCTTCCCCTGCCGCTGCTGCTGCTTGGCCGCCGGGGCCGGCCTCGCTGACTCCGGCGCCGCAACCACGTGCCTGACTTGCCCCGACGGGCCTGCCTTCGGTGCTGCAGACGTGGCCGCGGCGACGGCGGCATACGACGCCGTCCTCTTCTGACCGGAGGCCGCGAGAGGGGGGCGCAGGACGATGCCCTCCAGGACGGAGAGCTGGCGCTGTATGTGCCCCTGGAACTGCTGCTGCTGTTGCTGCTGCTGCTCTCTGAAGGCAGCCAGCTCCTGCTGCAGCAGGGACACAACTCCCTCGCTTTCCGCCTGGGGCGAAGGCTGAGATCGGCCCTGCACCTGCCTGTTCCTCCCTTCGGGACGAGAGCCCTGGAGAGCGGCCACGGCCGCCTCAAGCCGGCCAAACCCCCCGCCGAGGGTGCGCTCGTAGGGCTTAAAGACGAGCCCCAGCGCCTCCTCAATCGAGGTGTTGGCCAGCTCGATGGATCGCTTTTTGGCCACCCTCTCCCTTTTATTGGCCACGCTCGTGATAGCGGCTGCCACGATCGCTCTGAATTTGGCCATCGCCTCATCCATTCCTTCAGGCAAATCTTCCGGAATCTTCGGCACCGAGGCGCTGGCCTGGCGTCCCTCACTGGCGATCTCAGTGGGGAGCCCTCTCCCTTTGCCCGTTTTTCGGGCTGCGCCCCGCCCCGAGGACGAGATTTTCCGGGCAGGTCCCGTCTCGTCGTCGGATGCGGAGCGCATAAACGCCCTCCTTCTGTTGGAAGCGGATACTTCCACCTCCATCAAATGGAAAGGCTCCTGTACCTCATCCTCCTTCCCGTCTGAGTTGAGTGAAGACGCGGCATCAGAGTCCGACGCCGCGTCCTCACTCACCTCCCTGAGGCCGTATCTACGGCCGGCCTCTACCGGCGTCGCGGACGTGCTGGGAACTGGTCCCAGGGACTCCGCGCTGCCGAAATGTGAGCCACCCTGGCTCTGTGCGTCCACGGAGGACGGTAAAGGGTCCGGAGACCCGAGGCGGTGGTTGCCCCCCCCCAGAATACGTGGGGCAGCCCGAGCTCTGCTCAGGGAGGGATTCTCCTGCAAGCAGGTACCCTCCTGGGGTAGTCTTTTCTTTACCAGTCGCGCTCATGAAGGTGCTGGACACAGCTTTGCCTTTTTTATTTAAATGGGGTGGGGTCCCCATTACACGTTCGCCATCCTGGTCATGTCTGCTGAACAGACACGTACCGGAGGCGAACCCTATCTCTTCTAAATCGCTATCCAGAAGGCGCCAACAGCTGTTGGTGCCAGCGCTCCTGGACAGCGCACCCTCCGGGCGGTCCGACTGGACTCCGCCATATGTTCCTCTTGGTCTGGTCTCTCGCTTGAGGCCTTCCGGCATGAGTAGCTCTACCGGCATAGCCCTCAAGGTCACTGAGACACGCAAGCCCCACCACGACGACAACGTGGGAACACAGTTGGTGGGGTTACACCACCTGCTCGATAATGTTGTTTTATACGTCATACAATACAATAACTTGTGCGTGATATAATTTGGTCAATATGAAGGCTCCAGGTCAAATTGTTATCCAAGAGTACACCTAAATGTTTCGAACATGTTTCGGAAGTGACAGGGAAGTTGCAGGAGTGCACCTTAATTACTAATTCCGTTAACTATGTATTGGCAAAGGAGAACTGCATAAAAGTTGTTTTCGTTAGATTTATGGTTAATAGATTTACTTCTAGCCAATATTTAATTTTATGAAGGCCCATTTCTGCATGTTGTTGTGCCTCTTCCCAAGTCTTCCCATGAAATATCAATGCTGTGTCATCGGCATAAGAAAAGATTTTCCCGTTTATTAGAGATTGTTGACACAGATCATTGACATAAATTAGAAAGAGACTAGGGGCACGGACACTCCCCTGTGGTACACCGAAACTTACTTGTGATTCAGAGCTTATATTTTCTCCTATCTTCACTCTTTGTGCGCGTTTAAATGAGTAATCTTTAAAAAGTTTTAGAGCATTACCTCGAATTCCCACACGTTCTAGCTTGTCTACAAGAGATGAGATACAGACAGTGTCGAAAGCTTTGGCTAGGTCGAGAAAGACACCCTGACATTTTTGTTTAGCGTCCACTTTTATCGTCACATAATCAACCAGGTTGTGCGTGCGTCAGCGTCTTCCGTGTTCTTTCCCGCCCTAAATCCATGTGCTTCAGATAGCGATTCCAAGGTCAATGACCTTGACCTCAAGGTCAATGTCCTTGACCTCGAGGTCAAATGTAAAAACTCTCGTGTCAAGTTGCAGCCAACAAAAGTTTTGTATCCTAAACGTAACAAGTGTAGTTATCACCACATGACGGTTATAAAATACTTTGTAATATTGTTTAGTTGTCAACTTTTACACCTACATAAATTGTATTAAAAATATTCGAGCTTTTCTCATTACTAAGCGATACATTTTAGTTTTCGATAATCACGCGAATAAAGTCACGGGCATAGCTAGTTTTATAATAAATAATATAAACGTATATATGAATACATTTTCAGTCGCTAACTTAAGCATAACTGTTCTAGATATTTTAAAAGAAAAAACTGTTTTTATAAGCTTTTATTTACGAGATTTCACCTGTCCCGATATTTTATATCTGTATGTTATTAAATCTTGCAAATAAAATTTGATCCACTTTTCGGTTACTGATTGAGCTGAAATATTGCATGCCTAAATAAATTAAATGACAATCCAAAATTATTATGGTATAGAGTTGATCTGATGATGGAACTGGAAGGTGGCCATAGAAACTCAAATGACTCTATTGTGTTTTTTGGAATGGTCTCGGTGAGTATTAATTATATAGGTTATACCACGCAATAAAAGCTTGCTATGAAAAAATTATTTTCATTAAAACTTGTTATTGGATTATTATGAAAAAAATAAAAAATGAAGAAGAAAGCTAAGAAAGCCGTGGCATTAGCAAAATCAATGGCCCAGGACAAACTGTACAACACACTGGACAGTCCTGCAGGCCAAAAAGAGCTGTACCGGCTAGCTAAAACAAGAGAGAGAAAGACGAGAGATGTTTGTCAGGTAAGATGTGTAAGGAATGAAGCGGGAGTGGTCCTGTCGGATGATGAAAAAATCAAAGAAAAGTGGAAGGACTATTTTGAAAGACTGATGAATGAGGAAAATAATTGGAGTGGAATTTTAGAGAGTAAACCAGTGAATGTAGGGTTAGTGAGAATGGTTAGTATGGATGAAGTCAGAGTAGCAGTAAATGGAATGAAAAATGGTAAAGCCATGGGTCCAGATGGAATACCCGTTGAAGTGTGGAAGTTATTGCGAGTGGATGGATGGACGTGGTTAGCTTTATTCTTCAATAAGTTGTTGCGGGAAGAAGCCATACCTGATGAGTGGTGCAGCAGTTCTTTGGTGCCCATTTTTAAAAACAAAGGTGATGTGCTTGAGTGCAACAATTATAGAGGAATAAAGCTAATGTCACATACTATGAAAGCCTGGGAGAAAGTTATTGAAAGGCGACTGAGAGAAGAGAGTGAAATTTCACAGAACCAATTCGGTTTTATGCCTGGTCGGGGTACGACGGATGCCATCTTTGCTATACGCCAGCTGTGCGAGAAATACAGAGGTGCGCATAAAAACTTGCACATGGTATTCGTTGACCTCGAAAAGGCATACGACCGGGTACCTCGAGAGGTTCTGTGGTGGGCCCTTAAGGAGAAAGGTGTGCCTGGGAAGTATGTGCAGTTGATCCGAGCGATGTACAGTCGATGTAGTACGCAAGTCCGGTCAACAGTGGGCACCACTGGAAATTTCAATGTGGCTGTCGGCTTACATCAGGGATCGGCTCTCAGCCCTTATCTCTTCCTGATGATAATGGACGCTCTGACGTCGGACATTCAGGAGGAGGCTCCCTGGTGTATGCTGTTTGCCGACGACATTGTGCTGGTTGCCGAGAGTGGCCTAGAGGTCCAAAACAGATTGGAGGTGTGGTGGCACAGACTGGAGAGTGTTGGCCTGAAAGTAAGTAGAACCAAAACGGAGTACTTGTTCTGCGATTTCGGCGGTCTCTCCAACCCTGTGCCTTTAGCTCTCGCCGGAACGCCCATACCAATCTGTTCCGACTTTCGGTACCTCGGGTCACTCGTCCAAGGGGATGGTGAGGTAGACCGAGACGTAACACGTCGGATCAACGCAGGATGGATGAAATGGCGACAGGTCACGGGAACAACTTGTGACCCACGCATGCCCCTCAAGTTGAAGGGTAAAATTTACAAGTCCGTCATAAGACCTGTCATACTGTATGGATCAGAATGTTGGGCTCTGAAAAAGAAGGATGAAAAAAGATTGCATGTAGCGGAGATGAGAATGTTGAGATGGATGTGTGGTGTGACGAGAATGGATAAAGTGAGAAATGAGTATATTAGAGGAAGTTTGAAAGTGGCGCCAGTGACTGAAAAGTTGAAAGGTAATCGGTTGTCTTGGTATGGTCATGTGAAGCGGAGGGATGAAGCGCATATTACTAAGAAAGTTCTGGGTATACATGTAGATGGATGGAGAGGGAGAGGAAGGCCGAAAAAAAAGATGGATGGATTGTGTGAGAAGTGATATGAAAGAAAAGGGAGTTAGTGATAGTTTGACGGGTGACAGGACAGAATGGAAGAAGAAAACGTGTTGCGCCGACCCCAAGTAATATGGGATAAGGGCAGGAAGAAGAAGATGAAAAAAATAAAAAATAAACAAACAATTAAAAAAAACTACTGCATATTATAGACGACCCCCAAATAATTAATTGAATCAAGTAAACATGTACTTTACTACTATTAGTCGCGAGGTACCAGATGCCGCTCTCCACAAATCAAATAAAACTGAAGTCGAATTAGCCAGTACATAACCTGAGTCATACATGTTTTTGTTGCTAGTTTTTCCCTGTGGGTTTGCTCTGATTTAATGTATTAGTCAAATTATCGAAAATAATATAGGTACCACATTAGTAGCAGCTCCAAAAATCACACCATAGGGACCCAGCAGGATCGAAGCCTACTGGAGCCAAGGATTGAGCATACGAGAACCCCAGGGTCCTGGAACGACGGCAAAGGAGAAACACAGGAGTGGGTTTTAGTTAGTAAAAGTCTGACGTGCCCTCCCACTCCACCTAAAAAAAAAACTAAAAAAATCACAACCTCAGGACCATGCTTTCCTCTGTCAAGAAGAACCGCAGCCTCTAGCACTTTACATTACATTGGTTAATTGAGAAGGTCGCTCAGAAAGTGGTATTGGTATGCTGCACCTGAGTTGAGTGAATACGTATATATTTTATATACTTGGCTTTTTTTCCTTAATTTTTACGCCATTCTTGGTAAAATATTATAGTGAATACAGTAGCAATTTCTTTTTTCACAAAAATGACAGTGGCATTAGAACGCAAAAGAAAACAGAAGTCCATTGGTGGATTTTAGTCATTAAAAGTTTGACAGGCCCTCTCACGCTTCCTTGGAAGAGATAAATTATCAATATTTATATAATGATAAATAATATTTATTTTTCTTTATCGTTTTCTCTTTAATTTTTTTTTCGTCAGTTTAAGCTAGATGAGGTCGGTGCTTCCTAGCTGACTACCCTACGAGAAGAGTATGATAGGAGTTCAGGTGGGAAATCAAACGAAGTAACATCATTCAAGTTTCTTATATTTTTCACAAGTTCACATTATATCTAAATCCAGCCACATTACTAGCGTCGCTCAATTCATCTTAAGGCTTATAGTCCCTTGAACCATCCGGCCAAAATTATGTGGACGCACCTCTCGCACCCGCCTAGGCGGCAGTACGCAAATCTGTGCATTTATTTGCGGCCAACAGCGCCCGGAAAGCGCTTTAAATCCATTTTCTTTGCGAAATATTGATTGATTTACATATGCAATGTTCACTTTGAAGAATATTTAACCACCAATTTTTATGTGTAAAAATGTTTCTAAAGATCCAAGACGTTTCGAAGGAGTAGGGAAAAGTTGCGAAAAGTTGCGAAATTGCTAAATATTTTTTTTAGACAAAAGTATTAATAGCACGAATAAATCAAATGTTGATAATGTTGTTCATGAATCTATAATAAACATATATTTTTTTCAAACCTATTAACCAGGCCGTTACCGAGGAGTAGGCTTCAGAAAGTCACTGTTTTATGGCACTTTTCGGGCGCTTGGGCCTTAAAACAGTCTAACCCAAAAGTCTAAATGCTATCCCCTTTCTTTAATAACACAACATAAGTATTTCAAAAAGTCACATAAATTGACTATCTTATTACATAAATTACATTAATAAAAGTTGTTGGTATATAAACTAAAATATTATAATCAGATGTGATTAACAATACATATTTCCTAGGTAAGCAATTAATGCAAAGACAAAGATTTGAAATAATTACCATGATTATACAATTATTGTATTAGTGTCTCAATGAATTGATAGATGCCGCTATTGTAAGTTGTACAGATTGTATGATTATGTAGATCAGTATATAATCTATGATGTAGATCGAGCTCCCATTACACCAGGTGTCGTGATTAGCCGGTAGATGGCGTTTATAAATGACGCTGGGTTATAGTTTTTATATAAATTCAAACTACTTGGGAATTTTGTATAATATTTAATAATTTATAAAATACTTATATTCGATAGTTTTTATAAGGTTCTTCTATTAGTAAACAATGATCAAGATCTCTTAATCAACCTTGATTATTGAACCAGTGTAGACTACATCAGATTTCATTTTGCCCTAATAATTACCCAAGTAGTTTGACGTTTTAGACAGACTATATACACAATCGTTACAAGAGCTCATTTAGTGATTTCTAATCACAAAAAAAATGCGTCATAATCGTTATGTGCATCCTCCTCCTCCTTAGTCGTTCACTCTTGACAGAGTGGTCGTGGTTGATGATTTTGCATTTTCATTTGGCGAGTGAGGCCCTCGCGATGCGTCTCCATTTGTCCCGGTTTACGGCGTTTCGAGAACTCTGAACTAAGGAGGTTTGTGTTGCAGCTTTGATGAGGTCTGTCCAACGCGTAGGTGAGCGCCCGCGTGATCGCTTCCCCTCCACTTGTCCCTGGACAACGAGTCGCTCAATGGAGTTTTCATTGCGAACAACGTGACCAAAATATTTGAGGATTCGTAGATACTTGCACAGTCAACAATAACCTCTGTTTGGTGTTTAGCTCCTCCAGAATCGAAACGTTAGTCCTAAGTCCCCGATACAGGTGGGTCACAATTTTTAATATTTTTAAGTAATATTTAAAAATGAGTTAAAATGGCAAATAAAGACATAATAATAATAATAAAACGTGTATGACTGTGTTTCATGAATAAATGCACAACATCCTGTTAGTTGACATATAAAAGCTAAACTGACTACAAACCTATACCATACAACACAAATAACCGTATTTAGTTGACGTGTTCAATTATTATTTTATTATATTAAATTAGAGCGCAGTTAAATCAAAATGTATCTCGTGTTGGTGAATCTTTGTTTGGTAAGTTTATAAAAAAAAAAATGTAACAAAATAATATAAATTCCATAAATTATGTTTATATACATAATTTATGTTATTATAACGTTGGTCTATCTAAATCTTTTTTCAAATATTGAGTTCAAATATTTAAGCAAACACCTACTTTACCTAAAATTGTTTACGATGTAGCATACCTACAAGTTGGTGCCTACCTAATCTGCCAAAATTAATAATGTGGCCCATTTTGAAATATACATTGGAAATAGTCCTGACAACTTTGACGATTAATTTACAAAAATCTTTCGCCAACATTTTCAGGTCGCTCTGCACATGAGCGCAAATTCAGCAGGAGCGTCACCCATCGACGGAGAATCATTGTTCGACTCCAGCAAACTACTTAAATGTAACTATATTGCTTTGTTAACTTTACTTTCTGTGATTATTTCGATTGTGTACTATTTAAGGACAGTAAAGGTCCCAGTATACCTGCAGACTCGTGCGCCACCTACATAACAGCTAGGTATTACGATATTATCACCAAACACTCCATACAATCTGCGTAAAAGTCTGAGCTTTGAAGTATTTTTGGGTGTTACATGCATTTTCGAGGGTCAATTGTTTCAAAAACGAGTGTATTTTTTTAGAGTTTGTATTTTTGTTTCACAGTTGAAATGCCGGCATCGTGCGCAGGCAAAAATTTCTGTTTCGACGAAGGTACCCAATACCCTAGAAGTAACATTAAAGAGTTAGCAGATCAACTGCCTTTGCTGGTGAGCATAATTACTATTCGGTATTTTTTTAACCTCTACATTTATACTATTTTGGAACTCCGCACCCAGAAAGAGTTCGTATAATTTGCCATATTTTCAAAGATTTTAATTGAAACATAATACAGATTAAATACACCACAATATTTCATATTAAGAGATGATATAATATTAACTTAATCTTTCACTCACGGTTATATTATGAAATCTTCTCATTCCCTTTACAATCAGTAGGTATTTAGTGTCTATATGTTATGGTATCTTCCTCTTGTGTGATAGCCTTTGCCTACAACTATTTTTTCTAGACATTTACATGCAATTTCAAATTTCAGCCGAATAATGCCAGGATTGGGACAGAGTTTTCGTTTCGCAATGATTGTGACATTAACAACGAATGCGAAACGGAAGACAAGTTTTCTGTAAGTTTCTTTTACGTTTTTAAAAAAGCTATGACTATTGTGTGAATTACGGTTTGATCACCAGTAATACTAAATCTATAATATAAAAATGAATTGCTAAATATTACTAAGCGCAAATCTCGAGATCAGCTGTACCGATTTCGCTAATCCTTTTTTTTGTTTTTATTTTTTTTTTGTTATTGGTAGAAGAAGGTTCTTATGGAAAAAATAAAATAAAATTAGAGTAGTGTATGGTAGAGTAGGATAGTGTAGGGTAATGTAGGGTAGAGTAAGGTAGAGTAGGGTAGAGTAGGGCAGAATAGGGTATAGCGGGAGTGAATCCGCGGGCAAAAGCTAGTATTTTAATATAATTATAAACTTTGACTTACAACCGTCGTTGAAGCCAACTTTAAATTAAACAATATTAACAGTTAATTCAATCAAATAATTATTTTACTAAAGAGCACTGACACATTTATCACGACGCAAAATACCGAAAGATATTTCAACATATTTTTCATTTTCAGCAAAAGTGGGTTGTTACTATAGTTAGATACTGAGTAAAGTGAATCAATAAATTAATATCAGAAATGTAGTGCGTCCAACCAGACGAGCTTTACCGCAAGCCTTTCAGCTAGGTACATATAAAGATCACGACAAAACTTTGACTTCATCTTTCTTTTTCAGAAACAACCCATTTACTACATTCGTGATCACAATGACCAAGTCCGAGCGGTGGTACAATCACCAGGAAGGTTCGAGCAGATACACAGTGCCAAGTGGTGCAAGTAAGTTTTTCTTTATTTATTTAGAACGATACAGCAACGCGGGGCCGAAGCAGACCACGAAGGAGATGGGACGACGACCTGGATGGCTTACTTAAGAATTGGAATGAGAAAGCGAAGAACCGTGATCGTTGGAAGGAGTGGAAGGAGGCCTTTGCCCAGCAGTGGGACAATATGGGCTAACTATAATTATTTAGAACGAACTATTAGCAGAATTTTGTTCCATTAGATGCTACTGTAGCGACATCTATGGCGCCATATAAGAACTACGAAGAATATACGAAATCCTGCATCGCACAATCAAAGTTCTCCGCGCGATTTGAACATATACGATAGCCCAAAATCATCTATCGGGCAGTCGCCCACCAGACTATAACACCTGTCTGGTCGGAGGATCCTCCCTTTTCAACGGAGGTTTGTGGGACTTTACTCTCTGTTCCCATACCTCCAAAGTACTATTATAATAAAAAATACCCTGGGCTTACAAGTCTGACACTTGATTGACAGAAAAAAAAACGCGTAAAACTAAATATTGAATAAGAAATTCAAACAGGACCCTAGTGCCTGTCCAACGGTGGTTATTCTTCAACTATAACTAAGAAAACAAATATTCAACAAATCTAGCATATTATGTTTCGCGAACAAAACTTTAATTGTCACATTTTTTTTTCAGACGCCCGGGACGAATTTCTTACGACACGACTAATTTCGTGAAGGGATCCAGAACACTGGAACATTTCAACGTTACGTGCGTGGAGACGCATATGGATTTCGACTTTTTAGTATTGACTAGTGTAGGAAAACTTGAAATTGCTAGGCCTAAAGGTGGCATTCCAGTATGCTGCAAATGTGTATACCATCAACTACACTAAACTGGAAAAACCTTTTTATTAAATTTGTAAATTAAAATAAGCGTTTTTCATTGACATGTAATGTAACCTACACGTATTTCTGAATTACAAAAATGTATAACGTAACAAAGGCTCACAGAAGCAAAGCTGGGTTGAAGGTGCATTTAGAGTAATATCACTCAACATCCTAATTTAAAGGCGTTTTGCACACACATGACCACGCGCGCCGATTGGTAGCCCGATTCACGTAATGAAAACCGTAACGATATCGTAGCGATTTAGTCGTTTAGACCATTTCCGTATTCACATCCATCAATCGAGTTTGAACGGCACCGATTTTAAAGTCATTTGAAATTCGTCGATTTAAAAAAAAAACTGTATTACATTAACCTAGTAGAATACTTATTAATGTTACTGGAAATAAGTCGATAGATCATGAATACCGCTTTTGGATAGGACTTCGATCGAACGACTATAAAACTTCAACGATATTTGGCTTGTTTGATTTTACGTGAATCAGGCTACTGAGCGCGTCGGTATCCATACATTTTATATGGAAACTAGACTTGCAGAGCTACATTAGATCCACGCCACGCAATGCGCTGCTTCGTACAATTCAGGCGTAGTCCACGTATGCGTCGGTCTAGTGTAGTTTTCGCTTGAAAGTTACACAACATTTAAGTTAGTATCCTTCAAATAATAACATTTTCCCAACTATGTGATGATCGGATCCCCGTGTTACCGGATGCAGTTGGATATCAGTATTTTAGATGCAGTAACTACCTATCTAACGTCTACAACCCAGTAATTGGGTAACACGATATCTTGGCAAGACTGGATTTTTTATTTTTGCATTATATAGCATATGTTTAGATCATCGAAGTGTCATGAGTCCCGATTATTTTACCGAACCAGGTATATTTCGCCAATCTACAAATAGTGGAGAGCCGTGAGGCGTTAAATTAGTAAAACCTCGGAATTCGGGGCCAGTCAATGAATCTTAATATAAACTATTGGACTGTATTATTAAAAGCTCAAATAAAAAAGTTAAATAAAAAGAAATTGTGCGCTCTTGGTTTTTTTTACCTGATATAAACTAGTGCTTGACTGCGATCCCAACAATTGATAACAACAATTTACTGAAAAATAAGAGGGACAAGAGAAAAAAAAGATTTAACACCCAAGTTTGCAACCTCGAACAGTATGTGCTACCCCCATGGTGCTCGAAAAACTGAGAAATTTTGGCACTTTTTTTAGATTTTTCGAAAAAACTACCCGTAGAAAGCGTTCTTTTAAGTATAGTTGCATATATAATATAATAAAGCTAACTAAATATACTAAAGAGCTTAACCCCAGTACTCTAGGTTCATTATTTGCAGACACAGAACACAGGAATCATACAGTACAGAGATACAATTTGTCAAAGTAGGCATTTTTTTTTAAAGTGAAAATTTGGTTTTTGCGTCATATTCAAAGACACACGTACCTACTGGCTAAACTAATAGTCCTAGAGAAAAGTGATGATGAGGCAAACATTTATATCAAAAATTAGTTTATATTTGATACAAAAGTAATGCATCTAGGCTTCTTGGTTTTCTCAAAAATTACAAAAATATCGGTTTCGTCTATCCATATAATAAATCTTTAGAAATTTTTTCTTGTGCGCGCGTCACGTAAAATGTACGAAATCGATGTTGATAACTTTTATACATTAAAATTGATATATTACTTAGGCTTTGTTTCATCGCAATAGGTTGACTATATCGAAAGATATACTACTTGAATGTTATGCGGTACAAAATCCACAGACTTTCGCCCTTTTGGAAGGTCCAGGTTTCATCCAGTCTAGATCAGTGGGGAGAGTGGAGAAGTAGGAATAATGTTTTCTGGAGGTGGAGACGGGTCGATATGGTGTTAGGCCTTCCACATTTTCGTCCTTTTCATTCAGGACGACAGGGTTGTTGGTGTTGTTGCAATTTCGAACTTAGCACAAGAAACATAGGATAGCATTTGAGCCTGGTCTTTCTGCAATAGCACGACCTTAACCCAATCTAAAAAAAAAGAGAAACTGAAATAAGTGACAGAATTTTTACAGTTTTCCGAGCACTGCGATAGAATTGCTCATCTTTGAATCGCTATATCTTCGTAACCAATGAACAAATGCTCAAGTTTCGCTCAAATTGTAGCAAATTCAGCTACCTTTATAGATATCTATATCGCACTACGATTCGAATAATAATAATAAAAATATCGATAGGAATCGTAGTGCGATAAGAGTCAGTTTTCGAGTATTGAAAAATAATTAAAAAATAAAGACCGCATAATTTTTTTCTTACATTTTTACATATATTGTTAAAAACACATTTCAAAAGTTTACATAAAGATTCATTGACTGGCCCTGGATTCCGAGTTATGAATCTTACTGCACTCCACTAAAGATATTTTTTTTCTATTGGCCGAAGCCTCTTTTGAACTTTTTACATTTGCCAAATGATTTATTTGCTATATTTTACCACACCGAAACAACGTATTACGGGTTTTGATTACAAATATATAGACGGTTACTTGGTACCATTTTCAATATTAAATTAAAATATTGTCATAAAATGTAGTGCTACAAAAGTTAGTGATAGAAACGAATCGCCGCAAAACCGACTTCACACAGTCTTGTCTACCCTACCCCTAGAGTGTAATTTTAGCCCGCGTAGGCGCGGAGGAGCAGGGCGACCTGTGAGCTGAGGAGTAGGTGATTTGAATGCCCTTTTATAGCAGAACTTTTTATGTCATAATATTATTTTGCATAACAACGGATAGCATTTTCATTTCGCAGAAAATCATTTCGCATACACCCATTTGTCTTCAATCATTTAAAAGTCATAATTTTGTTAGTCAGAATCATCTTTTGGCATAACGTTCATATCCATAATAATTAAAAAGCAGAACCATCATATATCAGAAATCAGTCAGAAACGTCTTAACCTCTCGTATGCCGTAATTAGAGATCGAGAGAGATAGATCTACGCGAGACACAATGGCTTTTTAATTGTTTCTCAATTATAAAGCCATTTTGTCTCGCGTAGATGTACGTTCCGGCATACGAAAGGTTAATTAAGAAAAACAGTTGGTTTACATAGGGTCGATGGATACCCGGTCTTCCTATTTCTGGGTGGTTATAAAAAAATAACCATGTAGCATGCAAGCAGACATGCAGCATGCAAGAAGGCATGCAACATGCAGCAAACACGCAGCAAGCAAGCAGGCACCTGTTCCTCAGCTCGCGGGCCGCCCTGCCCCTCCGCACCTACGCGGAATTGAATTACACTCTAGAGGTAGGGCAGATAAGACTGCGTAAAGTCAGTTTTGCAGCGATTCGTTTCTGTCACTACATTTTGTAGCACAACATAATATTGACTTTTTACAAGAAGATACATGTATTTTAATTTTTGATGTTCAAATATTTACCCATACCAAATAATCGTATCTCTAAGTAAACATTATGCTAAACAAAATTATACGTAATATTAATTATGGCAAAGGTAATAATGCGAAACAAAATTCTGCCATGATAAAAGTATGCCATTATGAATTCGGAAACGTAAATATTCTTCCAAAAAATAGTTATGCTAAATATTTTTTATGCTTTAAAAATATTCGATTAAATAAGATTATGCCAAGTGTGTTTTGCCAAATAAAATTCGGAGTGTCATGATTTTGCCAAATAGAAAGAACCCGATTTGAATGCCCGCACCTCGCGGCTGAGGTTGGCCGGCGAAACCGGCCAGCAACCCGAAGCTGCGTGGGGCCGCTCAAATCCTGCAGCGCCAAAGCCGTGACAGAATTAATGCTTGCTGCATGTTGCATGTCTGCTCGCATGCCTGCTTGCATACTGCATGCCTGCTTGTATACTGCATACCCGCTGCGTGCTGCATGTTGTATGTCTGCCTCCATGCTGAATGCCTGCTTGCATACTGCATGCTGCATGTCTGTTAACATGCTGCATACCTTCCTACTTGCTGCACCCGACTCGGTCAGGTTTGGTTAGAAGGTGATGACGGATTCCACCAGTCGTAGAGCTATAGGAGAAAACCTCGTCACTTTTATAAAATTTCTGGGCCCCTACGGTTGCTGACAACTCATTGAGGCGTGCGAGAACAGTGCGCACCGCCAACCACTTGGGCTCGGTCTGGACAGTTACCAGACTGTCGGACTGCGAGCTACCCATTGCTCGCCGTCTGGGAGCCCGCGCCGGTGGCCGGAAATCGGGATCGGAATGCCGGCGGTGGCTGAGGCGCTGTGAGCGCCGTTGCCTGATGCGGTCGGCCTCCTCCTTTGCTAGCATTACTGCTTCGCAGAAGGAGGCGACCGTCTCTCCCTGCGCTAGTACCTGCGTGTCGTCTGTACCTAGCATGTAGTCGTACCCGATGTTCCACAAGGGTAGTCCTAGTACTGATCCCTGCGGAACATCGCACGACATCTCTCGCATTTCCACTCTCCCTTGTGACCGGGGTAGATTAAGTACCTGTCCGACAAGTTGGCCTCAACCACTAGACAGAGGTAGTCGGGCACACGGTGTTACCGGAGTGCCGTCCGGATCTTACTACAGGGCAGGGAATTAAAGGCATTGGCAATGTCTAAGGTCTCTGCCGCGACACACCTACCCTGGGACACCGCAACCCCCGTCGTGAGGGCTCGCACGAGCGTGACGGCGTCCACCGTGGAGCGCATCCTGCGAAAGCCGAACTGGCCGTCTGAAACGTTCGGCCCCACCCGTGCTAATTATTATCAGTTTAGGGTGACTATAGACACATGAAGAACCAATGCAATATATTTATAAAGAAACACATTGCCGTGATAAAAAGTGCATTTGCTGTTTCAGGATATGGTCTATCTGTGTACCGTATTCAAATTCGTTCAGTCATTCGAGCACGACAAAGTAACACATATTCAAACATACAAATTTTTGCCTTCATAATATTTGTGTGACCAACATCATGCGTTCATCATGCAATTTGTTTAAATAGGTAACTATTGACAAGTATAGGCAAATGATCTTTCAGGCAAAAATTATAGCAGTTTCGGGCTACCAAACATTTGGACGAGTAAACTTCGGGCAATTGTGATGCAGTCGTATTCCTTTCTGTTTTATGTAAATTCTAGGTATTAGTGAACTCTTCATAATTTTGTTAGTTTGTTTATTAACTTGTCATTGTTATGTAGTTGGAAAATACGAGCAGGTTGCGTCACAGGCCAATGAAACACGCTTTTTAAAATGTACAACGAATAATTTTATTTTTTGTAATATAAATAATCACACACATTTTAACTAAGATTAAAGAAGCATGGGTGGGTTTGAGTCGGTAAAAGTCTGAAATTCTGTATAGTAAAAAGGTGTTTTCCAGTTTAGTTTGGTTTGCGATATCGGCATTTGCAGCATACTGGAAGGCCTCCTTTAGGCCTAGCGATTTCCACTTTCCCTTCAGTAGCAGACAATACGAGGAAATCGAAATTCATGGTTGTGTTCACACATTCCATTTTGTACTTTTTCAGTAGATTAGAATTTAGCAAGAAATGTGGAGTATCGTAAGTAATAGGTCCCGAGCGTCTGAAAGAAAAATTTTAAAAAATCAGTTTTGTCCGCATAGCTAAATCTAAAGCTTAATCACGAAATCACAAGTTTTTTTTTTAAATTTATGTATTGGTTGTTTATTGATTTTTATTAATAATAATAATTTATGATTTTTGTTTGGTTTTTATGTTGATAGGCGAAGGTAATTTACTTGTAAGTTAAGATTAAGCTCTTTATTCTGGGGTGGAAAATCACCAAGAACAGCTTCCACTTTAAGTGGAGCGGAGAGCGAGAGAAAATGTCAGACTGATACTGATCCGTGTTTTTTCACATTCAAAGGGTCAATATCCATCGAAAGAGACAACAAACTACTAGGTATATGGCTTGTTATTAAGAAGGTAAAAAGAAACTTACTTGCACCACTTGACACTGTAAATCTGCGGGAATTTTTCGTTTGATTGTACTACCACTCTGACTTGATCCTTTTCATCACGAATATAGTAGATGGGTTTGTCCTGAAAAACAAAAACGAAATGTTAATATGTTATTTTTTTTGCTGTTATCTTTATATGTGCCTAAAAGGTTTGCGTAAAACGTAGTCTGGTCAATCGTGCAACAATTTTGATAATAATCTTTGATTGACGATTCTCAGTATCAAGTGTACCTCAACTGAACTAGAGAAACTGTTGGGATATCTCAGGAATCTTTCGGCATCTTTCGTTTGTCGTATGTGGTAGCGTCATGTTGGATTAGAATTCTTTGATCTTAGTAACACTAGATCAGATAAAACTCAGCCCTTGGGTCACGTGAAATTCACAAGGAGTTTAGATCGGTATTTATATAATCTTGTATTACTATAGTTAGTTATGTTTTGTTATGTATTTAAAACTAAAAGAAACACATTAGGAGAAAAACGTTTGATCTTCCTTCTTCAAGATAAAGTGTTAATTTACATTTGATATAATATGTGTAATTTAAGCATCTTAGTAAAAGAAGATTATTATGATATAATAATAAGTCGTTTAATCCACAATTTTTGTTTAATAAATGGCTTCAGTAGAATCGTAAAAATACTTACACTGAATGAATCGTCGTGTGGGCAATCAGGTTCACTGTTATCGTGAAAGTTTTTAATTCTGTTATCAGACGTCTGGAAGATAAAATGGTATGTTATTATCGGTAAAACACAACTGGAAGTATAAAGCGATTGAACATAGGTTTTTTATTTAGTGTCAATCATGGCAGAATTAAATTACTGTTTCAGTGCTACCACGAGCTCTTGACGCGATCCATTTTACGACCTGAACTGAACTGTCAAAAGCATGGAGCTAATATAGGGTGTACGGTTTCATCCCTCTTTCTCGCTCACACTACTAACATTTGAACACATCACGGTAGGTCCCCCGGCATACACTAGAGATTCAGCAGGTTACGATGGATTATTGTTATACTGTTATAAGAAGTCCGAGGAGAGGATACGATAAACCTAATTCTGGTAACTTGCTCTATTTCGGGGAGGGCGAGGAACAGTCCCAGAGTGGCGTCGGATTTATCGTCCAGAAGTCCTTCATGAATAACGGTGAAGATTGGGAGTAGGTGTGTCGATCAAAGTAACTACCGTACTATACTCAGAATATCTTTTATTATATAAGCTCCAATCTCAGTACACCCCGACGAAGCAGTAAACATGCATGAGGATAAGTCCAGAACCATGCATGATTACAAAACCACCTCACTTTACTGCGTCACCTTACTGCGGTCATGTGGGACTTTAGTGTGAAAATTGTCAGTCGAGACAATGATTAGTTGAAAGTGAGGTAATTTGGATTTGTATGAGAACATTTGCGAGCCAGTGTAAGGAGAAGGAGGACCTCTATATGATGAACCCCTTCTTCCTTCAGAAAATGTGCGCACAGGAACTGGACGTGGCAGAGCCTCGATGGTGCAACTAAAAATGAGACCATTTCGACGAAATTCATGTTCGGCAAATTGGAATTTCTGAGAGAGATCGAGTCACTTTATGGGTACAAGTCAACCAGTAAATCTGTTACTATTCTAGCAAATGAACCAAAGGCATATTAACTCGTCAGTATACCAAAGACATCCCGGTCGTTAGCCCATGCGAGATTAAGAAGGCTCTGTTGCAGGAAGTGACTCTAAAAAAAATATTTAGCAAATCAATGGCTACTTATGCTCACCTGAGTAGGCAATCGATCTAGAATCTTCTCAATTGTTTCTTTAGGGTATTTATCACCCATTTCGAAACAGAAATTGTCTGTTGTGCATGATGCCGGCATTTCATCTGTGAAACCAAGATCAAACATTAAACTAAAATCTTTTAAACCAATTTCTGAACAGGCTATTAATGTAAGACTGAGTTTTTTGAGACTGATATTCACCAAAGAACTATTAAACATTTATTAAATAATATTTCGGATGACCGTGATGGCTCGATCAGACAGTTATGACATCACAATGTGATACAATTTCTATCAAAACAACGTTCACTTAAGAAGTTCCTTCGACGTAATGTTGGCTTCCCTGTCTATCTACAGAAAAAAGGAAAGAGCTACCAAAATTGTTGCACGAAATGCGAAACGAAATCGATTTTAACAGCAGTTAGAGTCTGTCTAATAAGTTAAACGACTTGGGTAATTATTAGGATTTAATGAAATCTGATGTAGTCAACACGGGTTCAATAATCAAGGTTGATTAAGAGATAGAGATCATTGTTTACTAACAGAAGAACCTTATGAAAAGTATCGAATATAAGTATTTTTTAAATAATTAAATATTATTAATAAATTTCCCAAGTCGGTTGACTTATTAGACAGACTATACAACAGTTTGGAGAATTATGAGGGAATGAGATTTATTAAAAAAAAAACTGGGCAAGTGCGAGTTGAACTTGCGCACTGAGGGTTCCGTGCATACAACAATTCCCGAATGGAGTCTCGACTTTACTGTTTTCAGATTTTTACCTATACCTGTGCTAAAAGACCTTGTTTTGTATCAAATTTCAGGATTCTGGGTCAACGGGAAGTACCCTATGAATTTCGATCTTTGAAAGTATCAAAATATACGTTTTTTTGCGACATAAACAGCCTTATCTTTTTTATTCGTTAATTTAGAAGTTTGATTTTTTCACAGCTTGAAGGGACCACAGGTATACAGTTTTAATATCAACTCGATACCTTAACGTGTTCTCGAGATAAAGGGTCTTGACAGACAGACAGACAGACGGACGGACAACAAAGTGATTCTATAAGGGTTCCGTTTTTTTCCTTTTGAGGTACGGAACCCTAAAAAAGCAGGTCTAAAAGGAAATTGTTAATGGAGAGGTACGATATTGAGGCGTGGTGCGTTCGGTATTTGAAAGAATTGCAGGACAATCGAAATGGAGCCCAGCATCTCATATTTTATTCAAAAATAATTTTTACAGTTTCCAAAAGAAAAATTAAATACTTATAAGACAAATGTTAAATGTAACGAAATATCAATTAATCTCCATAATTTTAAGTAATTTCATTGCTTAAAATATAACAACGCTGTTTTTCCGTGTCATTGCCAACATTACGGCGAAGGAACTTCTTAAATGAAACGCACTGTAGACGATTCTGCCCTATGCTATGTAGAAAATTAAAAAAAAAAAAAAAAATTCTGAGAAAGTAGCATAGTTACATTTATGTTCGCGCTTGAGTTTGCTGGAGTCGAACAATGTCTCCCCGTCGACGGGTGGTGTTCCTGCTGAAGTTGATATCAAGTGCACAGCCACCTGAAAATGTTAGTGAAAGATTTAGTTCTATCTATAATTCGTTATTGTACACAAAAACATTAATTAGTACACGGTCATACAGACAGTTCATGAAAAAAGGCGAGCTTAAGCCCCAAACTCCCGAGCAGTACTATCATAAAATAAAAGAATATATTTAAAATGGTAAGTTTTCATCAATTTCGTGGAAAAAAAATAATTTTTATAAAAGATAAAAATGAAAAACTAAAAACTTAGTTATTTGAATTTTTCACATACATTTTGAGGTTATGTGAAAAAAGTGTTAATGCAAAAGTTATAGATCTTTTTATTACCTACAACTTTGCTATTCAACTTTATTCCATAGGATTTGTAGTTTTGCCGGAAATCGAGATAAACTGTTTTTCACCCTTAAAAACGCACACCCATCCATTTCCCGACCTCAGATCGCCCGTAAATTATTTTTCCTTTAATTTTTGTTATATTTTCTTCCTATTTCAATGGGTTTCATCCTACTATGATTTTATTTCACTTTTTACTATTTTCAACGGCTTCAGCACTGGTCTAATATACATATATAGATATAAATATTATTTTGATAGATTAAAATGTACAAAAACTTACGAAACAGAGATTCACCAAAAAATAATTCATTTTGATTTACTAACGTTACAATTGGATTGGAAATAAATTAATACAACAATGAAACACACCCGACGACTGCACAGTTGTGTACCTGTATGGTTTATAGTCAATTCCTGAAACCCTTTTATATCAGCTCAAAGGAAAAACCTACACCATTTCATAAAATAAACATACACATAAACGTTTTATAGTAAAAACCCATATTCAGCTAAAATCGTTTTGAAGTTATAATAAACAATTTAAAAAAATCTTGATCTTTTTCAAAATACAAAATTGGTGTCATAGCCGAGCCAGAACGGGTAGTAGAGGAATCGCAGGTATTTTGAATACCATTTTATTTTTCGGGAATAAGTCGAAGATGAATGGGATAACAAACCTTTAATAATAATAATATTTATTTTTCGTATTAAAAATGCTTGAGATCACTGAAAAAGTAACAAACTATAATAATATAAACAACTAAATAAATTGAAAACTAAGGCCCCTATTACAAAATCAACTAATCCAAAAATGTTCAAGATCGTATTCAGACTAAGAGTGCAGTTTGGAATACTATGTATATGCAAACCGTTTTTTCTTTCTATTTTGTTCTTAAAAATTGAAAAATATAATTATTAGGTAAATCCTTGCCGTATAATCTTCTAAAAAACGCCTTACAAGGAAGGGTCAAATTTGCACAACAAATATATTATGTGACCCCTTATTTTTAGCAACTACACTTTACTTTACGTTCTTATATTTATAGAATAATAATAGAAAAAAAAACTAGGAGTAAACAACGATACAAAAAAAAAGAAAACAGAAAAAGTTAATCGATACGGTTGAAAAAAACAGACTAATTGAGGAGAAAATAGATTGGCTATGTCTGCAGGTTGGAAAATGATCGATAGACCAAAAAATTAACTGACCGGATACCGAGAGATGAAAATAGAAGTAGAGGCCGACCAAGGAAAAGGTGGGAAGACGTATGTTGAGTGAGGATTGGACCAGGACGGATGACTGTGGCTTGGGAGAGGAATCGGTGTACCTTAATGTCGCAGTAGTCCTTTTGATGTAGACCTCTCCTTCTACACTGAAGATGCGGCTAACTACTGCTTAGAGGCTTGAAATATCACTGTGTAAAGTTAATTAACTCAATCATTGTAGGTTAAGCAGAGATTAAAACGTAAAAATAAAGCCAAGGAGTAAAGTTTTTTATTTTTATTTTATCTATTAAACAACTTACCAATTAAGTTTTGATATTCAAAATTATATATATTCAGTATCGGTATTCCAAACTAGTAACATGGCTTTTTAACTTAAAACTTCATATAATATTTCTTATCACTGATGACTTTAAAATAACCAATTATATCTGTCAATAAAAGTTGACAGATATAATTGGTCATTGCATTACCTGCATCGTATTTTTTCAATTTTATATTTTCTGTCAATTGTAACGCCAAGCCACGTGTTCAACTCAAGCTAAGCGAAGTCATTGCTAAGCCATGCCATGCCAAAGCCACCGCTATCTTACGACAATTTGGAGCCAGAGCAAAACCAAATCGTTGGTCAACCAGCCAGTGCTTGTTGGAGAAGCCACATCCAACGACCGAAGAGTATATAATAGTAGTTTATGTGACTAGGGGATAAAGCAGTGTCTTTAAGTCGCGGGCGGCATGGTGAATTCCGAACGAAACGAAGGATGTTGATTTTAATCCCGAACGATAGTGAGGGATTTATAAAATTAACTCCCGAGCATTGCGAGGGAGTTAATAAAGAAACCTGAGTGAAGTGAGGAATTTAATCCGCCCAAGACAAAGACAGCTTTATCCCCATGTTGCATACTCTACTTTTTACACCATCTGTGAGATAATTAAAAAATAAATTGGTCGACCAAATCATATATTAGAGAAATATAAGTATTATAAGTTCATCAAACAAACAAAATTCACTACTCCAAGATTCTATAGTTTCAATTTTCTATAATGCTCCCGTCAGTAAGCAGGTTTTATTCTATTTTCTTTTTTTGTTAGTGGCCAGTTTGGATTTCAAGTCAACTTGTGCGATGCACGTACATTTTAATTCACAATGTTGACGATTTTTGGTGTTCCAAATTCAAATCTCATTATTCCCTAGGGATCGGCCATACTGCATTATCTCCCTAGGGATAGAATGACTTGCTTTAAGTGATGTTTGTATGACGTATAAAACGACATTATCGAGCAGATGGTGTAAAAACCCTGCTCGATAATGTCGTTTTATACGTAATACAAACCTCACTTAAGGGGATGCATCTCGACATACATTTTCACTGTTTTTCATACAACCGCTCTAATGCGATTATGACGTCACATTTTTCATTAGATATTTTGGAAACACAGTATCTTGTGGATATTATCTAGGCTTCTATGGAAATCAACTTATAAATTTGTGTAAAACTAATCCAGTTAAGACCTCTGAAAATCTGCTTTTTTGCATGAAATTTGACAGTTCATAATTTACTCAAAAATTAAAAAAGTCAGAAAAGTACAACATACTAGCTTAGCAAATTTTATCAAGATTCTAAATAATGACAATGTTTTTCAAAAACTTTTAAGGGTTTAAAAAAACACGTATTTCTTGGAACAAATTTTGTAAAATTTTCGAGTAAATCACGGAATTAGTGAATGCCAACAGAGTATTCAGGTATTATCACTCTTTTTTCACGTTGCCTTTTTGTCAAACATCACATTGGATTGCGTTAGATGAAGCAACAAGCTACGATGTTACGATAGGCGAGTGGAAAAGCAGCCTCTTAAAGCAATTCATTCTATCCCTAGGGAGATAATGCAGTATGGCCGATCCCTAAGAAATAATGAAATTTGAATTTGGAACATCGATATATATATATATATATATGTACTACGCACTAGATTAGGCGAGCTGAACATTTACTTCCATCGAATCCATTGCACTGAATTCTAGGCAAATTGAAATTTATGACTTTAGTGCAATTTTGACGTTCATACAGTGTCAGAGCGGCGCTTATAAATTCAAAAAAAAAGTGAATCTGGACATAAATAATCATTTTGTAGTCATGAAAGTAAAATAATTGATTATTCACGCAATTTAATAGCTTCAAATATCGTAATAGCATGTTAGAAATTATATTATTTTATTTAAAAGCTTTTCCATTTTACAATCATAGACTAAAACATGCAGATGTTCCCTCCCACAAAAAACCGGGTTTTTACCTACAACTGCTGTAACTGTTTTATTCCGTTTGTTTTTTTTTTTATATTTTATTAAATATTTTTTCTTTTTTGTATAAATAATAGGTACCAATAAATTCCGTCAAATTCAATTCAACTCAGCAAAAAATGCCAGCAAATCATTGAGTATCAGTTTTCATCGCTAAGTTTTGTGGTTAAGCATTCTGTCATTCGTAAGCACTGAGGTATTACGTACCTACCTAGATATTATGTATACATAGATTAGTATTCAAATATAAATTAGGTTCAGTTGAATTTTTATTCATAATGTGTAATATAAGTGATACATCACTAAGTGATCATTACTGTTATTGAGATTTCGTCCATGATATACTATAATTATATTTCAAGTTTGTTCAATCTGGTCAGCCGAAAAGAGAAAAATTTATGATAGACATTTTCACGTCGCTTCCTACAAAATATCCGTTTATCTGCTGAGCACACTTTCAAACTGATGATACTTATGGGACTAAAGCTGGAAAACGTTTTCTAATGAGTCGGCTATTCCTTGCAGTAATGCTATTCCTTCAGAATGTGCCTTCAAACATTTATAGCTTAACTCTACATCATTAAACCAAGTGCAAATTTCTGACTCCGAATCAATTTTTGATTCGCCCAGAAAAATTAAGTTGAAAATAGATTTAAAAAAAGTTTTTAGTTTTTTATGTAATTTATTTTATCACCACTGCTCTCAAAACGGTGAAGGAAAACATCGTGAGGAAACATGCATATTTCGAAGACATGCGACATTCACTAACCCGCACTGGGCCAGCGTGGTGATTTACGGCCCATTCTCTCTCTTAGAGAGAAGGCTTGAGTCCCAGCAGTGGGAACATTAAAAAGCTGATTATGCTATAGTTATAATTGTTGTTTGTTTTGTTACTAAATATTAGCAGCGCAGTCCTGACCATCATTCACTAAAGATAGCTGTCCTTTAGAATGATGATTACAATAAATGGTTTCATTATTTTACACGATTTTGAATCAACTTATTTATTAAAGTAGTAGACGCAGTTTTCTGACTTTACACTAACGTGGACTATTGGTAAAATTTTGAAATAGAATTTTATTGTAATGTAGTATTGTACGCAAAAAACTGTGTCACTTCTGCGGTATGAAAATCTATATGGAGAACATGTCATTACACTATGTTCAACTAAACGCGTAAGTACTAAAAAATTCATGGCCCTTAAGACGTTTTGGTCGCGAAAAAAGTTTCCTCTAAAAGCAAAGCTCGGGAGTTAATTATATAAATCCCTCACAGACGTTCGGGATTAAAATCAACAACCTTCGTTGCCGACCGACCTAAAGACACTGCTTTATCCCCTAGACACATAATCTGCTATTGTTCTCTCACTTTGTGTCATATACTTGACAGATAAAAACACTGCAAAAATAACAAAACGATATCGCCAATAAATAATTCCGATTATCAGTAAATAAGAGAATTATTTCATTCCCGTTTGACAATTAACTATTCTTTTTTTATTATATAAACCCTAGCGTCATATATGCGTCAGGCAGGACCTGAACGGTAAATTTTATTGTGCAATATTAATTTATTATTTAGGGTTAATAATGAAGGTGACGCAATGTTCCATAAAATATTCAGAGAGTTGAATTTAATTGCATCATATTTTTCTCATTACGTAACACTAGAACTGATGAATATGCATTCTCTGTTGCATCGTACTGGACACAAAAGGAGTTTGAATAACTACGAACAACTTTATTATTTAACAATAAATTGTCGCAGCCTCTGTAAAATAGTTTTGATAAATTTACTGTGCACCAAAGGGCAAGGCGAGAGTGAGTATAGTACAGAATTAGGAGGCGTACTTTGGGACATAGTTCTGTTATCATTTGGCTTTGCTTTTCTGCAATTTTAGTGCAGTGCTAGACTAGCTGTAGATGTTTTTACAGACCACTATAATTTCACAAAATGCAAAGTACTGACTTCAGAATGAAAAAAAATATCTCAGCTTTTTTGGAGCTAATGTACCAATAGTTCTCTGCAGCCAGTTTTTTTGGTTCTCTTCAACCTCTGAGTACGAACGGATTTGTTATAAACAGAACCGTCTTTCGATTCAATGCTCTAAAAGAAAACACACTAATGCGTTTGGGATAATAGCGATTATATTGGATATTCATTAAGTAAGAAAGGATTATTTCAGGAGCCAACAATAAGAAGTTGAAGGGAAATATGAAATTACTGTAGAACCTAGAAACACAGCCTCCTCTCTAGGAGAGGGAATGGGCCGTAATCCACCTTGCGGGCCCAGTGCGGGTTGGTGAATGTCACATGTCTTTGAATTTTTGGTTCTAGGACATGCCGGTTTTTTCACGATGTTTTTCCTTCACCGTTTTGAGAGCAGTGGTGATGAATTAAATTACACAAAGTAATGCGCCTGGCTGGGTTCGAACCCGCGACCTACAACTCGTAAGTCGAGGCCATTACCACTTGGCCACCACTGCTCATCTAGAATTTACCAGACTTCAATAGTCAATGTACAAGTAATCAGCAATTTTCCTCTACAATCCGTTACCAAACATTTTATTTACAAAAACCTTAAGGTTAGAAGACTAGTACTTGGCCGGTTTGTTTATTGTATATACTGTGATATCGAAAGGAGATCGCATGAGTTGCTTTTTTTATATAACCAACGAACTGGCTTGTAAAATATAATTCGAAGGATTATGCTGTTCTAGAATAGGTTTGAAATTTGGTAGAAAAAAAGAATGTGTTTTGTTTTTTCAGTGTTGAAGTGATTTTTGTAAGGAAAGCTTGAATTCGTTTAAATAAGTAAAAAATATAAGAGTGCGCCGCCCGAAGTGTTTGATTTCATAGAAGAATCCCTATACGAGTCTACCGACGAGCTGAGCTGCGTTACAATACCTACTTGAAACATGCACGACCCCTGCAGAGGACGGGAGAGTCGCGTGAAGAATTAGCACAAAACACAGGTCTATGACATGCATTGCAGCTTTATGGCTTTATTTGATCATATCTAATTATAACGGATAATAAAATTACGAGGATAATATAATGTCGATAAAAACATATTTTTCATACAATGTGTCTGAAACATTCGTACGTTATCATAATAAAATTATTATTCAACAGAATTATCATGACGTGGGAATGTGTATGTGACGTAGTTACGTCCAAACGCAGTAGCCTGTAGTCAATCTGCGGTTAAATTATAAAATTCCCCTAAAAATAACATCGGCGAGGAAAGTATTGTGAAATTATTAACATTATGTCATCATACCATATACCGGCGAAATAATTTACTAAGTTTATATCAAATTAAGCTAATGACCAGTCTAAGTTTCGCATAAAATCGTCATAATTGGAAAATGAATTGACTAGATTTTTTGACGATAGTAAATATTTATAATTCTAGGGTAGAGACATTTAATAACTTGCTGTATCTTGATGTACTTACTCACGAACATGCTTACTTCCTGGATAGTAATCTCAATCTGAAATACGATGACACTATGTTCGATAGACGCAACGGTGCCTTAAAAAACGCTGGATTGCGAATAATATTTAAGAATCTAAGAGACATGATGACTTCTATACAATCCCCAATACATAATTACATCGACGATACATTGACCTATCCATCTGTTGACCTTAACTATCAAATGACCCAAAATGACCCTATACTACGGACAAATTCTAATGACGCGGGTGAACTTATTGACAATTACACAAATCTGACATTTCGTTAATAAATTATATATTCTTTACCAAAATATACAAAGTATAAAATCCAAACGACATTTAATAGAATCATTAAAATACGATAATAATAATATACAAGCACTTTGTTTGTCAGAAACGTGGATATCTGAAACAAAAAAAGATTTACTACAACTAGAGGGATATAATCTGGCTACCGCTTTCTGCCGCAAACAATATGTGGGCGGAGGCGTATGTATATTTCTTAAAGAAAATTTAGATTTCAATGAAAGGCAGGATATTAAAGACTTGACAGTTGAATTCATATTCGAAACTTGTGCAGTCGAAATACCCCAATTAAACACTTTATTCATAGTTATATATTGGCCACAATGTAATAGGGAAACCGAAATATTCTTTGGTTGCCTTGAGAAGCTCTTACAAAAAATAAATTTGAAAGACATTAAGAAAAATATAATTATTGGTGGGGATTTTAACACAAATATTTTTGAAAAGAAACCAATCTCACTTACCTTACTAAGTACAATGAATAGGTACAACTTCCACCAACGAGTTTCGGAACCTACCAGAGTTACTGCTACCAGTTCAACTTGCATAGATCTTATATTCACCAACTTTGACAATCAAATCAACATAGATGTTAAAGAACTGGGGCTATCAGATCATAAAGGAGTCTTAATTACTCTACCAAATAACGACATACAAACAGATCGAGCGAAACTACGTTATACGGAAAAAAGACTGTATAATTCCCATAATATATCATCATTCAAATCAGAACTCGGCAAAGTAGATTGGAACCAAATCATCAAAAATAACCAAAATGTAAATGAAAATTACACATCTTTCCATAAAACCATACAAAAACTATTAAATTTATGTATACCAAAAAAATTGATAAAGATCAAAAACAATAAAAACAAAACATGGCTAACTACTGGCCTAAAAACAGCTTGTAAACATAAACGTGAACTAAAAATATTAATCAATACTACTAATAACCATATACTTCGAAGATATTATAAACAATACGAGAAAGTCCTAAAAAAGGCAGTCATTACATCTAAAAAACTAAATTATATAAACCTTATGAAAAAGTCGAGTAATAAAACTAGATCAATGTGGCACATAATAAAAAGTCGTACTAACAAACTGTCTAAAAAAACTAGAGAAAACATAAAACTTGACATAAACAATACTCTTGTTGAGGATCCTAGATCGGTCGCAAATGCTTTTAATGACTATTTCATATCGGTCGGAAAAACAAACTGTACGCGATCTGATGAGAACCCACCTGGTCGACATGTTGTTGCTCCTTGCGAAAATTCTATATATTTGCAAACAGTAGATCCAAGTGAAGTGAAATTTATTATTAAAAACTTAAAAAACAAGCACAGTTTTGGCCACGACGAAATACCACCAATGCTTGTTAAATCATGTATAGACGAATTAACAATGCCTTTAACCTTTCTCATCAATCAATCTTTTATGGAAGGTGCTGTCCCAGATTTACTAAAAATATCTATAGTAAAACCTATTTATAAAAAGGGCAAAAAAACCGACACAGGAAATTATCGCCCTATTGCACTACTATCAACATTTTCAAAAATATTTGAAACTGCAATGTCTAAACGGCTAAATCGTTTTTGTGAAAAGTTTAAAATCTTTAACACTAGTCAAAATGGATTTAGGAAAAATAAGTCTACAACATTAGCGGTATTTAACTACGTCCAAGAAGCATTAAAAATAATAAATGATAAGAAATATGCTGTTGGGTTACTGCTGGATATGAGTAAAGCCTATGATCGAGTATCATATAAAGTACTTCTAAGTAAACTGTACCAAATAGGTGTGAGAGGTATCGCGTATGAGTGGTTTTGCTCGTACCTAAAAAATCGCATTCAGTACGTTGAAGTGGAATATTTTCACCCGGACACTGGCATGAAGACCCACGTGAGATCACAAATGGAGCATGTATCTATGTCTATACCACAAGGCAGTGTCTTAGGGTGCATTTTATTCCTAATCTATATCAACGATTTGCCGAGAGAAATAAATGTCCAGAGTGTACTTTTTGCTGACGACATCTCAATAGTGTTTCCATGTGATGACAGTAGCAAATTAAATTCAATACTTGACGATATACTGACAAAAATAGTAAACTGGCTAAAGGATCACAATTTGGAAATAAATTTCTCTAAAACAAAACTTATGCAATACAGACCTTATCAAAAACGTCCATTATATATTAGTTACTCTTTCAATGACATACCGCTCCAGTGTGTCGATGAATTTAAACTCTTGGGTCTGACAGTTGACACTAATGTGAATTGGAAGGCACATATTAATGTTGTGTCAAACAAACTTGCAAGTTTTACGTATGCTTTAAATGAGTTAAAAAGATCAACCGACTTCAAAACAGCAATGACTGCATACTACGCCTACGCCTACTCATGGATAACTTATGGTATTATAGTGTGGGGAAATTGCGTTGACGTAGAAAAACTCTTTATTTTGCAAAAACGATGTGTGAGAATTCTTGCGAACATAGATCAAATGCAGAGCTGTAAACCTTATTTTATTAAATATAAAATGCTCACCCTAACAAGCATTTACATTTTGGAAGTAAGCAAGTTTGTTAGAAAACATGCGTCGTTATTCCCTATAGCTAAGAATCAAAGACCGCAACGCTCATTAAGAGTAAAAAATGAGTTAGCATTGCCGAGTTCGAAACTAGCTATGTATCAATCAGGACCTTTTGTAATGTGCATAAAGATTTACAACAAATTACCCAGTGAGATTAAAGACTTAGAATTTGACAATAAATTTGTAAACGCGCTTAAAAAGCACTTAATACTGAAGTGTTATTACAGCCTTAACGAGTTCTTTATGTAGCACTACAATATTATGACAAATTAATTAATGTTGCAAATTATTTGAAAATTGACGCAATGATATAATGTAATGAAGACATCCAATAATAAATTAATTAAAAAATGACATGATAATGATAATAGTATATTGACAATGTAATAATATCTTAAAATAATTTTATATACCAAGTATTGCATGCAATTAAAATAAATAATAAATACATATGTTGCGGTGCCCTAGCAGGGTTCATGTACGAAACTTATATTATGTAATAACACCTTTTTTTTTTTTTTTTTTTTTATGGTGGGAAAAAATCATGCATTGACATCCCCCGCTCTTGGGCGGAGCGGGAGATAGTGTCAGACTCTTACTGACTAAAAGACCCACCCCGTTTCTTCTAGCCTTCATACCGGGGCTCGAGCGCCCTTTCGGATAACCCTGGCCCCAGTAGGCTTCGACCCGGCTGGGTCCCTGCTGTTGCTGACAACTCCTTGAGGCGCGCGGGAACAGTGCGCGCCGTCGACGACTTGGGCTTGGTCCGGACAGTTACCGGACGGCCGGACAGTGAGCTACCCATTGCTCACTGTCCGCAAGCCCGCGTCTACGTTGGCCGGAAATCGGGATCAGAATCCCGGCGACGGCGGCGGCGATAACGCCGTTGCCTGATGCGTTCGGCCTCCTCCTTTGCGAGCATTACTGCTTCGCAGAAGTCGGCGACCGCCTGCCACTCCTCCTCGCTCCGGACCATGGCCTCAACCAAGGCCCGGCGCGAGAGGTCTCCGCCGCCGATCGCCCCCACGAGGGCACGGCGATGCTCCGCCCAAGCAGGGCACACCTCGACTGTGTGCTCCACCGTGTCCTCCGGGTGTTCCGCACAGTGGCGACACCCGGGCGTCACTTCCGCATGAATCGAGTGCAGGAATCTCCCGAACGAACCATGTCCGGTGAGTACCTGTGTCATGCGGAAGGTAAGGACGCCGTGAGGTCTTTCCAGCCACGCCTCAAAGAGGGGACTTACCGCCATAATTGTGGCGTGCCCAGCACTGGGTTGCGATAGTCGCTGACGCCATTTCACCATGAGATCCCGCCGGAGCTCTGTCCGCCATGCCGTGACCTGTCGCGGCAGCGGACTTTCACCCCGGCGTTGCATCTCCACGCGCATATCGTGCATGTGTGCAAGGACTGTTGCCTCCAGATCCCACGGTGGTAGGCCAGCCAGAAGGCTCGCCGCTTCGCGGGAGATCGTGCAGTATCCCCGCACCATCCTTATCGCCATGACCCTCTGGCAGGCGTTCAGTATGGCCGCCGGTTGCTTTTTCAGCGACGGCGCCCACACCGGCGCCCCGTAGAGGGCCATGGACCGAACGATCCCCGCGTAGAGCCTCCGGCAGGAGGCGTCTGGACCCCCAAGGTTGGGCAGGAGCCGCTTGAGCGCAGCCCCAGCCCGGTTGAGTTTGGGAGCCAGACGTCGGAAATGCTCCACGAAATTCCACCGGCTGTCGAGGACGAGTCCCAGGTACTTCATCGTCGACCCGACACCGATGTGAACTCCTCCTACCGTTAGTTGGGAACTCAATGGCAGCGCGTTCCGAGACTGGCGACCGTGGAAACACATCGCCTCGGATTTGTGAAGCGCCACCTCGAGTCCCAACTCCTGGATCCGATCAACGACCATCGCAACCCCGCGTGTCGCTAGAGCGACCGCCGCCTGGTACGACTCTCCCTGCGCTAGGACCAGCGTGTCGTCTGCGTAGCAAACCACGCTGACCCCGTCAGGGAAGTCGCCGCGCAGCACGTAGTCGTACCCGATGTTCCACAAGGGTGGCCCTAGTACCGACCCCTGCGGAACACCGCACGACATCTCTCGACGTTTCCAGTCTCCCTGGTGACCGGGATAGACTATAAGTCTCTCCGACAGATAGGCCTCGACCACTCGACAGAGGTATTCGGGCACCCGGTGGTACCGGAGTGCCCTCCGGATCGTACTCCAGGGCAGGGAGTTGAACGCGTTGGCAATGTCCAAGGACACTGCCACGACACACCTGCCCCGGGACACCGCATCCCCCGTCGTGAGGGCTCGCACGCGCATGATGGCGTCCACCGTAGAGCGCATCCTGCGAAAGCCGAACTGTCCGTCCGAAAGGTCCGGCCCCACCCGTGTTAGGCGCCCGACGAGGCGGTTTGCAATGACTCTCTCAAAGAGCTTGCCCACCTCGTCGAGCAGCACAATGGGCCGGTACGCGGACGGAGAGTCCGCAGGGCGCCCTGGCTTCGCGATGAGGACCAGTTTCCCCGTCTTCCAGCAAAGTGGGAACTGGCCCCTCTCCATGCATGCGCTGAAGAGCCCCCTCAGTCGAGGCCCGAGAGCCTCCATGGCCAGGACCCAGGCCTTTCCAGGCAAGCCGTCGGGTCCTGGGGCGGTGTTTTTGGCACTCAGCCTTCGCACCGCCACTCTCAACTCTACCTCGGTCACCTCTGGAGCATCGTCGTCGCTGTTGCGGTCCGCGTCAGACACCGCTGGCGGTGGAGGCGGAGCCATGGGCGGGGGGGAGTGTTCCCCCCGCGCAGGGAACAGAGCGTTCACCGCACCCTCTACGATCTGAGGCCGGAGACTCTGAGTCAGTGGGGGAGCCCAGGGGCGGAGCTTTTCTCGTACCATATTGTACGGGCGCCCCCATGGGTCCGCGTTCAGAGACCCCAGCCACACGTTGCGGGCCTCCAGTTTGGCCCGCTTGATCTCCGTTCGGAGGGTGCGTTTTGCCGCTCTGTATCCCTCATACAGCTCCGCCTCTCTGGCCTCCGCATCCGGCGGGCGGATGCGGCGCCTGCAGTGTCTGGCGTACCGGCGCCGCGCGTGACTGCATGCGTTGCGCAGTGCAGCAATCTCCGGCGACCACCAGCACACCTGGCGCTTAGCTCGACCTGGACGGACTCGGGGCATTGCCGCGTCGCAGATTTGCGACATGGCCTCCCGGAACCACTCCGCCTCGACGTCGATGTCGACAGGCCTGTCCGGTGCTTGCACCCAGGCCTGTACCGTCGCGGCTTCCAGGAGGAGCTCCCGGTCCATCTGCTTAAGCGCCCACCGCGGACCGCAAGGGCTCTGTCGGACCGGCGCGGCCGAGGTTTCGGCGGAGACGTCCAACCGGATGTACCGGTGGTCGGAGTACGTCTCCACCTCCTCCATAACGCGCCAGTCGACGACACGCGGCAGCAGAGCGGGGCTGGCGAACGAGATGTCCACCACTGATTCACCCCGCATCCGCGCCAACGTGGGGACAGAACCCCGGTTCAGGACGACCAGGCCCAGCTCCAAAGCCCAGTCCTCCACCATCTGACCCCGTGGGTTCGTGTACCGGGAACCCCAAGCCGTATTCCAGGCGTTGAAGTCCCCGCAAACGACCACGGGGAGGGTACCGAACCCAGCGACGACGACATTTAGCTCCATAAGGGAGACCTGGAGTTCGTCGAGAGATCTGCTCGGGGACAGGTAGACGCCTACCACTGTAATGTCCCCGAACCGTGCTGCCACGCAGCCCCGTCCCCTCGCAACAGCCTCGAGGGGCGGGGTACCGGCGGCGGCCGACGAGATTAACGTCACCGAGCCGTCTAGGTCCTGAACCCAGTCTCCACGGGGATGGACGTAGTACGGCTCGGAGACGACGGCGACATTTATCGACCACTGCGCCATGCTCTGGAGCAACAGATCCTGAGCGGGGGCGCAGTGGTTGATATTCGCCTGGAGGAGACGGAATGGGGCCGTTATTGGCAGTCCATCGTCTCCTCCCGAGCCCTTCTAGGGGGCACTGCCGCGGCGGGTGCGGCGGCGACTGCGGCGGGTGCGGCGGCGAGAGCGGCGGGTGCGGCGGCGATAGCGGCGGCAGCCAAGGAGGCGGCTGCGGCGGTGAGGACGTCGGCGGGGATGGGCCTACGGGCCCTGCCCTTGTCCTTGGCGGGGGGGTCGCAGGACCTGCCCCCAGCCCGGTGGTTAGCCGGCTTGCCTGCCGCCGCACATGCGTAGCAGTGCGGCGGAGCACGGCATTCTGCGGCCTTGTGACCGGGCTGGCCACACTGATGGCAGCGGTCGCTGCGGTCCACTTCCGCGGCGCAGTGGGCGCCAACGTGGTGCCCCACTTGGCACCGGAAGCACCGCAGAGGTCTGGGCTCCAGCAGTTTAACCTGCGCGGAGACCCAGCCTACCAACAGCCGTCGGCCCTCCCCGGTGATGGTTCTGGCCGCCGCCACGGGGCAGCTAGCTGTCACCGCTCGCATGCCCGTGCCGTCAGCGCGGATGGTGCCCACCCGGACCTGATCGGCCGTGCACCCACCCGCCCTGACGATGGCGGCCACCACCTCGTCCACCCTGACGGAGTCGTCCAAGCCCATGATGCGCATATCTATGCACTTTGTGGGCCTGGACACTCGGGCCTCCTCCGCATCGAGGGACGCTCTGATCCTAGCGGCCAGAGCGTCAGCCGCAGGGCCGCTAGTCGCACCGGGGACCTCCAGGATTCGGGCCCCGGTGACCGTGCGCCTCATGCGAAAGCCCCCAGCGGCTCCGAGCTCCTCAAGGTGGGGCAGCACCGCCTGCTTCGCCTTCTCCATGACGGCGTCATACGTCACGCCCTTCTTCTCCGCTTCTGGCTGCAGTGTTATCACCACAGCCTCGGAGTTCGGGGCGCGAAGTCTCGCCGCCATGGCCCGCTTCTTACGCTCTTGGCGCCTTGCGCGCTTCTTGGCCGTCCTGGCCGCCTTGCCCGCCTTTCTCGCGGCGCCGACGACCGTCCATTCGGCGCCAGCCGAGGGTTCTTCGGGGGGAGGCGGCTGACGCGGCCTAGTCGCCACCGCCGCAGGAGGTCCTGCCGGCTTAGGCGCCGCGCTACCCTTCGAAGGAGGAGCTGCTGGCTTCCCCCGCTGCCGCTGCTGCGTAGCCGCCGAGGTTGGCCGCGCAGGCTCTGACGCCGCGGCCCCGCGCCCTGCTTGCCCCGACGGGCCCGCCTTGGGCGCAGAAGCCATGGCCGCAGCAGCGGCGTAAGACGTCGCCTTTCGCTGACCGGAGGCCGCAAGCGGGGGGCGCAGCACAATCCCCTCCAGCACGGACAGCTGCTGCTGCATCCGTAGCTGGCACTGCTCCTGCTGCTGCTGCTGCTGCTGCCGAAAAGCAGCCAGCTCCTGCCGCACCAGTGTCAGCAGCTGATTCTCCGGCTCGTGCTGGGCCTGGGGCCGGCTTTGCCCGTGCCCCTGCTTGCGCCCCCCTTCCGTCGGCTCCTGGTGGCCTGCTCTCGCGAGCTCCGCCCGGATCTCCGCCCGGAGCTCGGTCTGAAGCTCGCTCCGGAGCTTTTCCACCCTCTTTTTGTGGGAGGCGTCAAAGGCCTCCTTGAGGGACTTGGCGTGGCGCTGCGCCGTCCTCTCTTTGGACGTCCTTTCCCTTTTGCGGCTCATGTCCCGCAAAAGGGTGACGGCCAGCTTTCGTAGGGACTCCCCGTCCGAGTCCTCCTTCGCCTGCCTCTCGCTGCCGGATGGCTCCGAGAGGTCCGTCCGAGGGCTGGTCGCTCCAGGGTGGCGCCCCTCCGCGGCAAGCCTGTCGGCTCGCTGGGCGGAGTTTTTGGCCTTTAGCCTCCCTTTTCCACGGGCTCGACCCACACCGCGGCTGCTCGTTGCGATTTTTGGCGCCGAACGTATTTCTCCCTCTGTGTCGGAAGACGATGGTCCGTCCCTCGAGTTGGAGCGCTTCCTGTAGAGACGTCGGTCACTAACAGGGTCTCCCACAGCCTCTGCCTCCAAACCTCTACCGGGGTCTCCCCCAGCCACTTCCCTCTCCGAGCCCTCCGAGCTCCTTCCGGATGCCGCGTCGGACTCCGACCGCGCATCACTCTCCGTTGGTTTTCTGAAAAATTTATTTGGTTCCATAGTTGTTCCCACGAGTATTTTTCATGTTGTACTGGCTCAAATACGTGGTTCGCACTAGAGACTAATTTAGCTACCCATTAGTCAAGCTAACAACCTCCCTCACGGTGCGCCGCCGCTTGGAGGTTTGGGGTAATTTTTTATAGAGGTTGTCTTCCTCGCGGCCCGGGCGGTTAAGCCAGGACCCTCGTCCCCCATCAAAAGTCAGAAACATGACCTTGGACAATCTCTGGGGCTACGAGACTAACGGTGGCAGAAGGAGGAGCAAGCCTTCCTCCTGCCTGCCCGGCGGCAGTGTGAGTGCACACCGAGCCCGCTCTTACTTCGCCACTGTGCCCTCTGCTGTAGCAGAGGGACACGCGTTGAAGCGTTCCGACAGACAGAACATTCGCAGACGGCCATCGAGGCTCCTTAGGCAGCAATACCCAAGGGGGTCATTGGCCGCCTCCCAGGGTGCACCGTCCCGCAGACTGGCCTTCGCTCCGGACGTATCCGCAAGGGAACTACAGTCTGCGGGCACTCGTGGAGGTTTTTTGTCGTGGCACCCCATGTAATAACACCTTGTAAACGACATGAATGCAATGAATAAATAAATAAATAAATAAATAAATATACCATGATGGCTTAGATTTTAGGGTTTTGTACCCAAAGGACAAAACGGGACCCTATTACTAAGACTCCACTGTTCATCTGTCATCAGGTTGTATCTCTTGAACCTATAGTTAGACAGTTGAAATTCTATATTTCACAGATGATATATTTTCGTTGCCGCTATAACAACAACTACTAAAAAAAAAAACAAAATATATATAATGGGGTTCTTAAGCCTTATAATTGATGACAATGTGATTAAATCGGACACTCATGCTGCCGCAGCTTTTGAAAATTTCTTTTCAGAGATCCCCTAACTACAAAATCTCTGAACTCATCACCCACTTCTGCAGAGTCTCTGCTTAAAGAAAATGTTAAAGTTTGCGATTCCGATTTTAATTTCGAACATGTGACTTATTTAAACCTTTTACACTTTGAATGTAAAAAAGATTACAGATTTACGGGGAAAAACTGTGGATGTTGTAAAATCGATTATCAATGTAGTAGCTCCTAGTCTAGCACTTATTTTAATAGTTGTATTGATTGTGATGTATTTCCTGACTTAATGAAGTATAGTACAATAATACCATTGTTTAAAACGGGTAGTACAACTGACCCTACAAATTAAAGACCCATTTCAGTGCTACTTACTTTTAATAAAATATTTGAGAAACTTATTTTAGAATAGTTACAAAGATTTTTTAATAGACATAAATTGTTAAACACTAAGCAATTCGGTTTTACAATGGGTCATTCAACAACCGATGCCTGTGTTGAACTTTTAGGACATTTCTATAATGCAAGGGAAGACAAGTGCGATGCTCTGGGCATTTTTTGTGATTTGTTCAAGGCTTTCGCTTATGTTCTCCATGAAACGATAGTCAGAAAGCTCCGCCATTACAGAATCCGGAACTCCTCTTTGGATCTTCTTACTTCTTACCCGAGTGATAGGATTCAGAGAGTTGATGTAAACGGGAAAAGATCACCCGGGTCTGTAGTAACAACGGAAGTCCCCCAGGGCACAATTCTTGGACCATTTTTATTTTTAATTTATATAAATGATTTACCTTACCTGATAAAGGATAACCATGACATAGTGTTGTTTTTAGACGATACTTCACTTTTGTTTAAGCTCAAACGTCAGAAATCGGATACTGACGATATAAATATCACTCTTTCTAAAATAATACACTAGTTTAATGTCAATAATCTTCTTCTTAATGAAAACAAAACTAAATGCATTAAGTTTACGATGCCACAATATGTTAGATAAATGGAAACAAGTGTACAAATAAAAGGTTAAGAGTTGAGTCCTGAAGATACTACAGTGTTTTTGGGCATAACTTTAGATTCTAAGCTTCAGTGAGGCCCACATATTGATAAATTATCTAAAAAACTTAGCTCTGCAGCATTTCTGTCAGAAAAATTCGAAATTTAACTGACTTAAAGACAGCCCGTTTAGTTTATTTCATCTATTTCCATAGTGTTATGTCATACGGCATTTTATTGTGGGCAAATGCCGCCGATACCCAGTCAATTTTCGTTTTGCAGAAAAGGGAATAGCCCTTTGCAATTTATAAATTGAGTCCCAGAAACTCGTTCAGACATAAATTTAAAAATATTAATGTATTAACTCTCAATATACCTATCTATGAAAATATTTTGTATGTTCATAAAAACAAAAACATGTTTAAAAAATATAGTGATACCCATAGCGTCAATACTAGGAACAAACACAAATTTGTGGTTCCTGCAACCAGGCTCAAAAAAATAGAAGGCTCATTTTGATGCCAATGTGTACACTTTTTTATTAGACTTCTCAGTCACATTCAAGAACTTAGCCTGAATAAATTCAAATCGTTTGTTAAGTGTAGACTTTGTCAGAAGGCTTTTTATACTATAAATAAAAGAGTATCTTGAAGACAAAACGGCTTGGGATTGATCTGCTCTAGTACTGTACTATATTAGTGGTTATATAATAAAAATAATAAAAAAAATATTTTTTTCAGGTATGTCCTTTTTTATTACTATTATTTTTTTTCCTTTTTTTTATTTGTCGAATTTGACATTAATGATTATTTTTGTTTTGCATTTTGACATTTGATGATTTTTGTTTAAAACTTTATTTTACTACTAGCTGTGCCCGCGACTTCGTTCGCGTGGACTACAGGATTTTGAATTTATTTAATTTAAAATAAGCCTTAGCCTATGTTACTCCGTATTACATCAGCTACCTGCTAAAAAAAGTCCCGTCGAAATCGGTCCAGCCATTTCAGAGATTAGCTCGGACAAACAGACAGACTGACAAAAATTGTAAAAAATGTTATTTTGGTGTATGTACCGTATATATATTCATGTAATAAATAATAATATTATTTATTATTCGAATAGTAGTGCGATATAGATACTTATTTAAAGATAGCTAAATTTGTTACAATTTGAGCGAAACTTGAGCAAAATTTGTCCATTGGTTACGAAGATACAGCAAGTCAAAGATGAGCAATTCTACCGCAGTTCTCGGAAAACTGTAAAATTCTGTCATTTGTTTCAGTTTCTTTTTTTTTTTGATTAGGTTGAGGTGACCAGGCTCAAGTGCTATACGAATCGTAATGTGACAAGAGTCAGTTTTCGAGTATTGAAAAATAATAAAAAATGAAGATCGGATAATTTTTTTTTTAACATTTTTACGTATATTGTTAAAAACACATTTCAAAAGTTTGTCTAAAGATGTCTAAAGATTGACTGGATTCCGAGGTATAAATCTTTCGGCACTCCGCTAATTCGCAAAATAAAGATCATTTATCATAAAGTTTTGTTGTAACATTGAGCGATTAAGTGCGTGTTGTGGGTTCGATTCCCGCACGGAGCAGATATTTGTGTGGCCTGCAGATGGTCGCTCATAGCCAAGTCATGAATAGATGGTCTTGTGTGTGTGAGTTTAATTGTTTGAGAATGCACTCACGATACGAGAGCGGTTCCTAATGTTTGTCAGGAGTGACCGAGCTATACGATAGTGCGAGATATAGGTATTTTGTTTCAGAGCAACGCACGGAGATGGACGTGTTGTTGGGACGTCTCGTTAATGGTCGTCTTCCTGCTAAGATGGCGATGATGACTATCACACGAGGACCTGTGTTCTGCAGGATGACCGTGTTGGTGAAGTTAATAGTACGGAAGCTTGAGAACAAAGGAATGAGCTAAGTGACAAGTGACACATGTCACTTTGACAGAATCCGGTCTGACGTTTTCACGAACCGAGCAAATAAAGGTGCCAACCTTCTGAGGTAGGCCTCTGGGCCCGGCTCATTTCTCTGTCGGCACTCGGCAGCCGTGCGACATACAACGTCTATTCTCGGGGACTGTCTCACGGCGCGTTGTGTGAAGTGAATACCTAAAGCTTGCATCATAATAAATCAGTTGTGTGATATGGAATAGTTTGTTTATTGCTCAATACCCAGCCATCACCCACAAAACAGACTCTTTGGAAAGAACTTCTATGATGATCGGCATCTTTAAAAAAAATATAAGATACAAGTAAAGCAATGTTTTATTTGCTGAATAAAAATTTACTTCTAAAATGCCCTTTGCAGTTTTCATAAAAACTTTCTGATAAAAGTTTAATCACGTCGGCACGGGTTATCATCATTCAATACCAATAATATTTATTATTTTATTTCTTAGGTTCAAATAGAAAAAAATAAAGGGAAGGCGTAATTTTAATAAAAAAATCGCCCTTAAAGCTTGGGACACCCTAGTGGGCAAGCTATTTGAATGTACAATTGTAGTCCGCTTTGTCACGCGGCTGGTGTGGGTGGGGCCGTACCTTGCGGATAGCTAGTTTGGTTTCCACGGTGGCTCTAGACAGTGGCAGTGGCAATAGACAGCAATTAGTGCAAATAAATGGTGTCAATTCGTCGGGATTGAATGGTGAAATGGGGGTGCCCCAAGGTTCAATTTTGGGTCCTTTTTTATTTTTAGTTTATATTAATGATTTACCCAATTTGTTGCAAAATAAACTTAATATGGTGTTGTTTGCTGACGTCACTTCTTTGATTTTTAAGATAAATAGAAAGACTAACAATCTTGACAACGAAAATAGCGCCCTATTGCAGGTTCAAAACTGGTTCACTGCTAATAATCTGGTTCTAAATGGGAAAAAAACTAAATGCATAAGATTTTCCTTACCGAATGTCAAAAGTAGTGATTGTGACATTGTATTGAATAATGAAAAACTAGAATTTGTTGATAAAACGATTTTCCTGGGGATTACGCTTGACTCAAGGCTACAATGGGGTCCTCACTTAACATCTCTTGCAGGGCGGCTTAGCTCAGCTGCATATGCTGTTAGAAAAATCCGCCAATTTATGGATGTTGATACCGCTAGACTAGTCTATTTTAGTTATTTTCATAGTGTCATGTCGTACGGTATCTTACTATGGGGACGGGCTGCAGACATCGAGTCAATCTTTATATTACAGAAAAAAGCCATCAGAGCTATTTACAATCTCCGCCGGTGCGATTCTTTAAGGGAACTGTTTAAAGATATTAACATAATTGTCATGCTCACTCAAATGTCTCGCTGTTGGTGGCACATGTTATTGGGTCGTTCAGTTCCCTTCAAAATGGTTGAGCTGAGTGGGGCTGATGCACGCGTCATGCTCGTGAACGGGTGCCGTCAGATGGGACTGGTCATCTCTTAGCTGCCAGTGGCTTAATTCAGTTTCTATCTTTTAATTATTTTACATTTTTATTTCATTATCGACATTGTGCTCACATGATAGAAGCAACAAGTAATATGTAACCAAGCATTATATGTAACACATAATATGATTTAAAAGAGTGTCCATGGAGTTTCTTGCACGTTCTTCTCCATAGAGACCTACTCTTTGGAACGTGCAATTTAGCTTCACTTTTCTTGGACTGACCGACATTTGACTATTCAAAAGTGCCTGTAAATGGTCTATTTGAAATAAATGTTTTGATTTGATTTGATTTGATTGCTCAGGGGGCGCTCACATTTGACGGACAGAGCCGTCATTTATCCTGGTCACCGGGGAGTGTGGAACCGGCAGAGAAGTTGTGCGGTGTCCCGTATGGACATCTGAGACAACGTTTACAACTAGTACGCGGCAACCTCCCTAACGCAGCGTCGGCGTAGCCCATTACGTTGACGACACGCTAGTTCTGACGCATTGGGTCGCACTAGGTGGTGGCTGGAATAGCGACACGCGGGGTTGTGTACTTGTGACAGTCGTGGAGAGGATTCGGCAATTAGGACTCGAGGTGTCTGCACAAATCTGAGACCATGTGCTTTTATCGCCGTCGAAACGCGTCAACACTGGGTTCAACAACGCCGTGTAAATGCCACGCATTGAAATTTTAAAAAATAAACCTACACAGTAGATAACCATTAAGGAGTTTTTCAACTATCTTCCGTCCCCGTTACCTGGTCTACATCAACAAAATTCAGTAGTTGAAAAGTCAATTATCCCCTATTTTCCTATCCTTTGGGGTGGAATTTTACTATGGGTCAAGAGTCTTGAAGGTAAGTATAACCATGAGGTTTTTTATAATTAGTTCAATATGGTTTTGGTGTTTATCACAAAGCAGCAGAATATTTATTTATTTATTTTAACCGCTTGTAATTTAACGTTCATATAATGCTCCATTATATGAACATTAAATTACATTTATTTCATAGTCATTTGGGGTTAATTCCTGGACAACTTTGGCGATTACAGCGAGAAACAAGGAGATCATACCAAGACCGAAAGACAACTATGTGATAGCAGACTATTGCTGGAGTGTAATATGGGATTGTCCTGAATATAAACACAATAGAAACAGAAAAAGATTTTTGGATTTTTTTATTGTCATTGGTATTGTTATTGTAACGCATTTAATTTTTTAGTATTCAACATACTCAACTAACACAAAATTGTCTTATTTATTATATTATTTTATGTACTATTTATGTACACACAAAAATAACAGAAAAAGATAAAACATAAGAGACATTAGTACAAAGGTACTGCTTATTTCCAAAGAAATTTCTTCCAGCAGACCTGCGAAAGGAGAAATCAAAAAGAAAAGTAGACAAAACTAGTAGTAGTGTTGGGTGTGTAGGAAGCAAAAGAAGAATTTGTGAAGTCTTAATACAAAGTCACATATAATTAAATATACCTACCTTAAAATAATATATACATTCTACTATAAATAAATATCACAGTTGGGAGGAAAGATAGTGCTCTTATACTCGATTTTTAAAAAGTGAGATCGATTTTAAATCTCGAATGCTAGGCGGAAGTGAGTTCCACAACCTCACGGCATGGACACAGAAAGAATAGGAGTAGTAACTGGATTTATGAGAAGGGATTTAAGAATCCCATCTACGGTGTGATTTGCTCGGCGCGTCACTAGGACGAGCGTAGGAAAAACGATCACGTAGGTAGGAGGGATAAAATGGGTTGTGTAAGATATTAAAAAGAAGACATAAAATCCGAGTATTCCTGCGAAGACGGATGCCACTTGAGTTCTTTACGAAGATGAGAGACATGGTCATATTTTCGCAATCCAAAAACAAACCGAATGCATAGGTTTTGTAATCGCTCAAGCTTGTTCAATAGCTTCTCAGTAGCATCCAGGTAGCAGGCGTCGGCATAATCTATAATCGGCTGAATAAGTGTTTGGGCCAAACTGATTTTTGTTTTCAAAGGCAATACACCCTGGAGGCACTTTATTCACATCATATCAGCCGAAAGACGTCCACTGTTGGATATAGGCCTCCCCCAAGTGTCGCCACAACGACCGGTCCAGAGGCACTTAAGCGAGTGAAAAGAAAAATTTACTATCCGACTAACCTCATTAACCTGCGCACGCCACGACAGATTGGAGTCAATAATAACACCCAAATCTTTGGCAGTTTCGGAGTATTCAATGCGAACGCCATCGAGAAATAAAGGTGGTAATGATGAAACTACAGCTGCACTGCGAACGAATCTACTGCCTATGATCATGGCCTGTGATTTTGTTGGGTTGATCTGCAAACCAAATGACTTAGCCCAAGCACTGACACAATCCAGGTCATGATTCATAGCAGCAATAGCAGAATTTGCGTCAGCGACAGTAAAGTGTCGGTAAAGTTGCAAGTCATCCGCGTGTCTTCAACATACTATGTCGCAAAACTACTGTTTTCCAGTTTAACACATCAGGCAAGTTTCAGCTTAATCGAAGGCCAAGGAGTGAAAAGGTCTTTTTACCGTAGTGGGGACTACGACATAAAAAAGACGCTAAAAAAGTATGAAACATGATTTTCATAATGCTAAAAAAACAACGTTACTGAAGAAATATGAACAGAACAAAAAAAAAATAGCAAATGGGAGTCAGAAATAGTTCAATTCCGCAATGGAGTCTCAGAGGATATTTCCGAATCGCAAATAAAAAATTTAAAGTTTTTAGATTTATTCATCTTGCTTTATGCCAAATTTCAGGATTCTGGGTCAACGGGAAGTTTCCTATGTATTTTGATTTGCTCGGGAGTGTCAAAATGTAAGTTTTTTGCTACATAAACAAAAGTATCTTTTTTCTGGTTAACTGACAAGTTTGATTTTTTTACAGCTTCAAAAGTCCATAGATTTGAGTATGTAATGAAATGACCTCCTTGGAAATGACATTTCATTAATTTAATTTTTAAGCTGTGAATACGGGGTGACGTATCATTCAATGACAGATGATGTTTAGATTATTTTGTGCATTTTATTGTTATAAAAACTTGTAGAGAGATAATTAAAGGGATATAATTGAGGAGGCGATATTAGTGAACTTTAAATGTCGTTTCTTTGTTTTCAGGTGAGATAAAAGTGTAATTTTAGTTAAACGATAATTGTTATACTGTAAAAGCATGTTGAATAAAACAAACCTTTGTTTTCAGAGAAACAATTTGTGGTTTATTTCGAAAATCCTCAATAAAATCCATTATAAAACGACATTTTTGTTAACTAAAAGAAGATGGACCGGCTGCAATTTGAGTTTACGATGATAGCTTCAAATGATGGCAAATCAAATGTATTAGCCATAACCTCAATATCTACAGAAGAAGGAAAATGTTATGTTTTACCTGATGAGCTGAAGCCGGTGATTCATCATACATATATTGTCAAAATGAATACTTTCTCAAAAATAAAAAATAGTATAAAGAAAAGGCATCAAAGTAGAAAAATATGGATAAAATTGGATGAAGATCTTAAGAAAACATATAGAGATGAGGAAGGTAATATGCAATTTTTAGATCAATATTTAGAAGAAATGAGCACAAAACAACCTATAGACAAAAACGACAATTTGCAACATATCTTGGAAAAATTAATAGAAACTACTACAAAGAAAGAAAATCAACATAACCTAAAACATATTTCAGAGAAATTTATTATTGAAAAATTCACAAGCAAGAACCCTAATGCAATGCAATGGATTGAGAATTTTGAAAAGGAGTGTGAGCGCTTAAATATATCAAAAGATGAAACAAAAATAGATATATTGAGATTGTTTTTAGAAAACTCTTGTTTGGATTGGTATAGCTCGATGGCCATAAAACTAACAATAAAGGCTGAATGGAATGAATGGAAAGACAAATTTTTAGAAACTTTTAAAAACCGAGGATGGGACATAGTTACATATGCTCTCGCATTTAGATATAAAGAAGGACTACTAATTGATTACGCTATTAGAAAAGAAAGGCTTATGCTAGACATAAACAAATCGATAGACTCCAAAACAATGATAGATCTTATTGCAACAGGTTTACCTGGGTTTATCTTAAATAGGTTAAACAGAGATGAACTCAATGACACTACTGATTTGTTCAATGAGATAATGTCAATGGATACTATAGGTGGCTTTGGAGGATCTAGGTCAACAAAAAAATACTTACACCTTTTAGTAGACCACTACACAAGATATGCGTTTATTGTGACTTCAAAAACACAGAACGCAAGTGACTTTATAAAACTAACAAAGAAAGTACTCGAGACAGATGAGATTGGAATAATTCTGACAGACCAATATCCAGGCATCAATTCAAAAGAATTTAAACAGTATTTGCAGGAGAATAACATCAAACTAATATTTACAGCTGTGAATACGCCATTTTCGAACGGCTTGAACGAAAGATTAAACCAAACAATAGTAAATAAAATAAGATGTAAAATAAATGAGAAAAATAATAAGAGAACATGGACAACAGTGGCAAGAGAATGTGTACAGAAATATAATGAAACAGACCATTCTGTTACAGGTTTTGCACCAAAATATTTACTGGATGGTACAAATGTCAGTATATTACCAAATGAAATTAAAACAATAGAAAAGGAAGACAAGTGGATTGCTGATAGAAGATTAGCATTAGAGAATACAATAAAATCTCACAAGTACAACAAGAAAATATTTGATAGAAATAGGAAAATACAAGAGTTCGAGATAGGAGACAGTGTATATGTAGAAAATGGAAATAGACTGAACAGGAAAAAATTAGACGAATTAAAAATAGGCCCTTTCAAGATAATAGAGAAAATATCGAACTCCATTTATAAGATTGACACTGGCAACAGAAAAACAGAATCAACTTTATTCCACATAACAAAATTACAACCTGTTACGGCAGAAGATGAAGTAGAAGAAAACGAATAGGTATAAAGATAACTTGCAGGTGCATTGTTTGTATTATATTATTTAGAATTTTCGTTCCTATGGGGGGAGATGTAATGAAATGACCTCCTTGGAAATGACATTTGATTAATTTAATTTTTAAGCTGTGAATACGGGGTGACGTATCATTCAATGACAGATGATGTTTAGATTATTTTGTGCATTTTATTGTTATAAAAACTTGTAGAGAGATAATTAAAGGGATATAATTGAGGAGGCGATATTAGTGAACTTTAAATGTCGTTTCTTTGTTTTCAGGTGAGATAAAAGTGTAATTTTAGTTAAACGATAATTGTTATACTGTAAAAGCATGTTGAATAAAACAAACCTTTGTTTTCAGAGAAACAATTTGTGGTTTATTTCGAAAATCCTCAATAAAATCCATTATAAGTATATAATTTTAATTTCAACTCGATACCTCCACGCATTCTTGAGATAAAAGGTCGTGACTGATAGACAGTCGGGCGTTGTTTTCCTTTTGAGGTACGAAACCCTAAAAAACCGTAGTCAAACCGTTATTAAAGTGTTACAGTTGGTAATATGTATTAAATGTATGTAATGATAATGTATGTTCAAGATTGTATTCAGGGTCCGATGATAGAGTGAGAAAGCGTCTCTTAAGGTAGCCATTGACGATACGTCCATCAATCCAAATGGAGTGGACGTCTTCCAGCATTGGATTTCCAAACGGATTGAAATCCATGTATCCAATCCAAATGGACGTCATCCGCGGCCGAATGTCAATGTCGAAAACGTGCGCCACGCAATTTGGAAGCTGTTAGAATCGTATGTGAATGGGCAAAACCGCGTCCATTTTTTTGTGATTTTTGTCTCGGTTTATGTTCTATGTTGACGGAGGGTACATGCGCTGGATTTTTTTTTTTTTATCTGTTATAAACTATTACTTGACTGCGATCCCGCCTGATGGTAAGCAGTGATTCAATCGTTGATGGTGAGGCGCACTAGTTTATTAAGAGCCTATTCACTCTAGCCTTGAAGACACCTAAATTATAATCAGACGGAAAGACCGCAGCAGGCAAACTGTTCCAGTCCTTCGAAGTACGCGGTATAAATGACGAGGCGAAACGCTTAGTCTGGACCGTAGATGTTTCAACAACGTAAGGGTGGATACTCGCCGTGCGTCGGTTTGTCCGAAGGTAGAAATGAGATTGCGGAATCAAGTCATGCAATTCCTGCGCACACTCTCCAAAATGCAATCTGTAAAACACCGAAAGGCTGGCTACCCTACGCCTGTGCTCAAGGCTTTGAAGATTGGACTTAACCAAATCTGGATCACCAATCAGCCTCTTCGCACGCCTTTCCACCGAGTCCAAAGCTGCCAGGTGGCACTTTGCAGCACCAGCCCATATGTGGCTGCAGTACTCCACACACAATCGGACTTGTGCTTTGTATAACATTAAGGGCCTTATCATACTAGCGGATTGCGAGCGTCCTCAAAGCGGAGCGGGCGCGCAACGAATACGTTACGGGCGCGCAACGAACACGCCACGCATGCGCAGCGAATTTATTGTGGATACGCAACGAGCTCCGGCAACGAGATGCGAGTCTCCGGCCATCTTCGAAGTAACAAAGCCAAAAGCAGTGTCTCCTCGTCGGAATCCATTTTGTTACTGAGTGTATTATACGTCGGTAACTTATACAAACACGCGTTGAAAAAGTTGCGAATTTCCACGTATCCGCGACGTCTTCGCTGCGCAGCCGCGGCGTGTTCGCGACGCATTCGCTGCGTGCCCGCCCCGCCTCGCAGCCGCTCGCAAATCGCTAGTGTGATAACGCCCTAAAAGCTGTCTCGGTGTGAAGTACCGCCGGACATTTGCAAGAACGCCTAGTTTCCTAGCAGCTACTTTGGCTTTGGACTCAATGAAACGCCCAAAATTGAGGTCGGAGGAAATTTCGACACCCAAGAGCTGAAGGCGGTCGGCACAATCCAATGATACATTCTGAAAAGTAGGAGCCGAGGTGAACGGGCTTCTTTTGGCGGTGAACAGACACGCCTGTGTTTTGGCGGCGTTGAATCCCACCAGATTGGTTTCACCCCACTTGGAGACTGCCTGAAGCGAGATATTCATACGCTCTACCATAGCCTCTCGTTCGGACCGGATTTGCTCTTTACTAGCCCGAGCACCTGGCAGGTATCTCTCTACAACTGTGCTATCATCTGCATACCCATAGATACCGGGCATCAGCAGATCATTAATATGCAGCAGGAAAAGAGTTACAGAGAGAACTGACCCCTGAAGAACTCCGGCATTAGTCATCACGGGCTCTGATGAACATCCATCGACAACAACTCGAAGAGACCGTTCTCTCAGGAAGTCTTTTACCCAGTTAATCAGACCAGGGAAAATGCCTGAAAAATGAATGCTAGAAAGGTCTAAGTCTATGAAACCAGGATTGTTTTATTTATATTATTATGTCTACGTCTGTGCGTGACTTTGTATTAGAAGTAATTGAAAAATATAAATCGCACCCATCATGTTTATGTCAAGTGAAACACCCTGATTATCACGACGGGGAAAAGAGCAATGCAACCTTTCATATATTTTCTCCTACGTCATTGGATTTTTTTATCAAAATATATTTTACATTATTTCTGTTGCCACAATTAAGAAATCCATTGTCATAATTCTAATCTTCGAAGTGGCGGCGCGTACCTACGTCCAAATGAAAGTAAGTCACTGTGCCTTCCAACTGACGTACCTCCATGTGGAAGTATTTCATTTAGAAGCATTCCAAACAGACGTATCGTGAATGGCTACCTTAACCCGGGATCATGGGGGTGGAAAAGTGTTACACGGACGTTGGGGTGGGTCTCACAGACCCGTTCATTTGAAAACAAATTATCCAATAAATTATAAATAATAAAGTTAATATTTTATTCGTGTTTAGTTTTTGAGGTATTAATGTAAATAAATCAAACTCAAATATCGTATTATAATATGTTTTGATCATATTTATTAGAGCTATAAAAATAACGACTGGTACTACTCCTGGCAATTGATGAATTATGTTTTCGACTCTAGTCCTGACATTTTGTCGAAAAGGCGTCTTATACCACATTGTACCGTCTTTGCCACGATAAAAACCCTCACGGTTTGCGTTTGAAGAACTAACCGATTCAGATATACAATACTCCACCAGCGAACGATATATCCGATAGCGTAGACAGTGGAATATCATTATCAAACTCAGACTTTGAGTTTTTTTATTACTACGCACACTCAAGCGATCTTCGTCATCACACATCTCCTGGTCGGACAAAGCAGAATCAGAATCAGACTTTTGTGAATTCGAAAGAATACGCTGCCGTTCTTCTGGATCCATTTTTTACTAAGTACCTTCAAAAACACATACACGGGTAATAAATAAAATAACATCTTACAAACTGGCGCGAAATTGTTACACGAATTGCGGGGATGGGTCTCACAGACCCTTTTCAATTTTGAGATCGTGTAACTCCCACTGCGGCTGTTGCACGTCAAAAGTGTTCACTGCGATGCATAGAAGAACTCAACAGCTCCAGCTATTGAGAAGAACAGCAACGTCGCACGCATAGTGACCAAACTAGAAGCGATATAAAATGTGACGGGTCTCACAGACCCAACCCCCATGACGCCGAGTTAAGAACTCTGTTTTAAAACAACGCTATCTTTTTGTGTTTGGGATCCATTGATTCGTCATAATAGGTTGAGTATAGGCTGATGTGTCCTTAAACTCGATCTTAAAATACTCTTAAAGGATAAAAAGCTTGGCAACTTTTTATATACGACCTTAGGGAAGTACCCTATGAATTTTGATTCTTTAAGAGTGAAGAAATATACCTATTTTACGATTTATTTTGTGTATCTATTTTTTCCTTTTTAATTCAGAAGCTTGGTTTTTTCACAGCTTCAAGGGACTGCAAACTTGAGTTTATGGTTTTAATTTCAACTTGATATCGCCACGTGTTCTTGAGATAAAGGATCTTGACAGATAGACAGACAGACAGACGGATAGGCGGCCGGATGGACAACAAAGCGATCCTAAAACGGTTCCGGTTTTCTTTTGAGGTACAAAGCCCTAAATATTAATAAGAGAAATCCATAAAAACAGTTTAAAATAAAATAGTTTTTTTTTTTTACGGAAATCGTACCGTAAAAGTGCAGAGTACCTACTAATTCCACGGGGGCGGAGCCGCAGATGGCAACTTTTATGTTACGGTCACACCACCGTGATATGCCAATAATATTTGCCATAACTTCAATAACGCCTAGGTGTAACCACGATTTACGGCCATAATTTTTATGTCACATAGGGCTACATGGGCACTTATAAAACGTCAGAAGCTTGTGCACGGTTCCAAATTCGTCGTTTCCTATGGAGAAGAACCGGCAAGAAACTCCATGGTTACTCTTTTAAAAAAAGTGGTTGGTTTTAAAATATTGATAGATATTATGTAAGAACAGTGTAGACCAGTCAAATATTGTACACAAAAGCACAATAAAAATTATCTCAGTAAAAAACAAAGTAAGTCGTAATAGGAAGTAGTCTAAGAGTTCGTGGAGTATACAGTGTTCTCACATTCACATTGCAAAAAGAGGCTATATAAAAAAAAAAATCAGTAATAATATAATAATTACAACTATCAATAAAATGTTAACAAAATAAATTACTAACAAATTTATGACAGTTGAAATATAAATAAAAAATATTGCAAAAGCAATGTGTCAGAGAAAAAAAAATGTATATTTAAATTTTAAAACAAAGGTGGAGCAGTTAATAGACAAAATATTGATGATTTACCAGGGGGCCACATGTGCAGAGGAAGTCAATGCCAAACAAGCGTGTCTTCGACATAGTCTTTAACCTTGTAATATACTTTTTCGGTTAGGACACGCTTGATATGAGATTTGAATTTTCCCTCACTAAGTTCAGTTACCGCCTTTGGCAGTTTATTACAAAAGCGAATGCTGTTTACTAAGAATGACTTGCTAGTCTTAGCTAATCTCCATCTAAGAAGATTACCGCAGTAATTAATGCGTTTATGGTCACACTACCGTTTGTCCAGGGCCTCAAGTCTGCTATTACAATAGTATCAGAATGGTCTATCATTGATGTCATAATTGTCGATTTTGACAAGTTTGGTAATCTACTAATATAATGGCGTCATTATGACTTTCCAATGGTCAACCACTGACACTCCATTGAAAGAAGTGGCTTAAAATGGTAATCTCGTACATATTGACAAATGAATATTTGACGTTTGCGGTAATCTGCTAAAACTTTGACAGTTTATTTGATCAGTGTTTGACCATTAGAACGTTATTGTGCAGTTATTGGTTTTAATATTCTCGAAATTATCATTCTACCACAATTCTATTAAAAGACCACTGACCGATCAATGATCGATCATTATGAATTAGCAGATTACAAACTTTTAGCAAAATGACAATGGGATCGTGTCGGAATGACGAATTTATACAAATAGCAGACTTGGGGCCCTGGTAGACGGTAAAGTAGTGTGGCCGTAACATTGAATGATGTGTAACTTTTAAAGGATGTTGAATGACATTACTCTGAATGCACCTCGCATTAGGTACTCCCGCTGACTCGGAGCGGGGGGCACATACACCGAGTCCACCAATACAGTCATTTAATGTGGCTTAGTTATGATATACATTTTTGAAATTTGGTAATACGTGTAGGTTGCAATGCCAATGAAAAAAACTTGTTTTAGTTTAAAAATTTAATAAAAAATGATCTTTTCCAGTTTAGTGTAGTTCGTGGTATTTACATTTGCAGCATACTGGAATGCCGCCTTTAGCCCAAGCAATTTCAAATTTGCTATCACTAGTCAGTACTAAGAATTCGAAATCCATACGAGTCTCCTCACACGTAACGTTGAATTTTTCAAGTGCTCGGCTTCCCTTCACGAAGTGAGTCGTGTCGTAAGAAATTCGTCCCGGGTGTCTGAAAAAAAAAACGTGAGTATCAAAATTCGTAAAGCATAATAAGCTAAAGTGAGAGCAGTGGTGGCCGAGTGGTCGACTGGCCCCGACTTACGAGTAGTGGTCACAGGTTCAAACCCAGCCAGACGCATCACTTTGTGTAATTTATTTCATCACCACTGCTCTCAAAACGGTGAACGAAAACATCGTGAGAAAACCGGCATGTCCTAGAACCAAAATTCGACGACATGAATGTGACATCAACCAACCCGCACTGGGCCCGCGTGGTGGATTGCGGCCCATTCTCTCTCCTAGAGAGGAGCTGGCCTGAGTACCAAGAGTGGGAATATTATAAGGCCGACTACGCTAAATCTGCATCATCGTGCGGGTTTTTTACGCAGTCACGCGCGTAGGTGCATTTTGTAAATTCACACAGGCACGCATTTCATATAAAATCACGCACGGTACTCGAGACTCAGTGTGCCATACTTTGCGTGTCACCCTGCACCCACGCGCGTGAGTGCATGTTTCTCCGCATGTAGGTGCGTGATCTGAATGAACGCGCGTGGATGAATTTTCAGTGTGTTGGACTGTGCGTGTTTTCTATACAAACGGAGATACTTACAAGCAACGTTAAGACACGCATTCACGCACTATGCTGCGGGGTGTGTGGTAGTGTGATGACCGCCTAATAGTTTGTTGTAAAGTTAAGGGAAAACTTACTTGCACCACTTTGCACTGTAAATCTGGTCGAACCTTCCTGGTGATTGTACCACCGCTCTGACTTGGTCATTTTGATCACGAATGTAGTAAATGGGTTGTTTCTGGAAAAGAAAGAATAAGTTTTGTCGTGATCTTTATATGTAGCTGAAAGGCTTGCGGTAAGTCTCGTCCGGTCGGACGCGCTACATTTCTGATGTTAATTAATTGATTCACGTTTCTCAGTATCTTACTAGAGCAATAACCTACCTAAGCTGAAAATTAGTAATATGTTGAAATATATTTAAACGATATTTTGTGTCTCTGATAATTGTGTCAGTGTCATTTAGTATGATATAAATTATTTGATTGAATTAACTGTTGTTGTGTTAATATAGTTTAATTTAAAGTCGGCTTCAACGACGTATGTAAGGTAAATCAACGAAGCTCCGCCGTTGGTTCTGTCTGCAGGGCTTCAAAGAATAACAACATGAAGAAGGTGATGTTATCTACTTCGAATATAACTTATGCTTGTCTAGTGTCCTGAGTACCTGACTTTGCTTTACTTGTTTTTATTAGATGAAGAGATATCGGGATCGAATTGACATGGACTCTAATTATAATTGGTTCTACAAAAATTCGTTCAATAACTAAAAGGAACTGTTACAAAATATTAATCAAATTAAAAAGGAACGTTAAAGAAAAGGTTGTTATAAAATATATAAAATATATAGTGGTGTTATATCCTACATATTAAATGAAAATTATATCTAGAACTAAGATTAAGTAAACATGTAATTTGAGCATTATAGTAACTTTTTTTTTATTGCGTGTGATCAAACAATTGGCGTAGCTTTGATAAAAACTTAAAAAAAACTTACAGAAAACTTATCTTCGGTTTCGCATTCATTGTCAAAGGCACACTCTGTCCCAATTCTGTTAAAAAACGGCTGAAATATGAAATTGCATGTTAGGTACTGACTAGTAAACATAAAGCAGTTGCAACCACCGTCACACATGACGAAGATGCTATAATAGGTATATAGACAGTGATATTGATTGAGAAAAGAACGAGATTTCATATATTAACGCATTTTAACCGTGTGTGATAGATTAAGTTAATATAATATTTTATTTTAATCTAAGATAGTAGTGTCTTCGCTGTGTGTGACAGCCTATACAAAATTTTAAATAAAGCAAGATCTGCATTTCATTTAAATCTTTGGGAATATGGCAGAATTAGACGAACTCTCTTTGGGTACGGAGCCCCAAAATAGTAAAGGTTAAAAATTTAACGAATACTCACCATCGAAGGCAGATGATCTAATAAATCTTCAACTTTACTTTTAGGGTAATGGGTACCTTCGTCGAAACAGAAAGTTTTGTTTGCGCATGATGGCGGCATTTCAACTGTGAAACAAAAGTAAAAACTTTAAAAAATTACCTACATTAAATTTTTGTAACATATAACCCTCGAAAATGTATGTAACACTCGAGAATCATTAAAAGTCCAGACTTTTACACAAATACTACGGAGTGCTTTTTATATAATGGATAATGGATAGGCTCGCGTTTGACCATTATCTCACATGATGGTAAGCGATGATGTGGCCGACGATGAAACACGTTTGCCTAGAACCAATATGGGGGGCAGGTTTTATATCTTAGTGCACTAGTCTGCAGGTACACTGGGACCTTTACTATCCTTAAACAGTACAAAGTTGAAATAATCACAGAAAGTAAAGTTAACAAAGCAATATAGTTACATTTAAGTACGACTAGTTTGCTGGAGTCGAACAATGATTCTCCGTCGATGGGTGACGCTCCTGCTGAATTTGCGCTCATGTGCAGAGCGACCTGAAAATTTTAGCAAAAGATTTTTGTAAATTAATCGTCAAAGCCGTCAGGACCATTTTCAGTATATATTACAGAATGAGCCATGTTATTAGTTTTAACAGACTAGGTACCTACTTGTAGCCCACTCTCATAACGTAGAGTAGGTTTTGTAAAAGGTGTGGGTCATTGAACCATAAACATTTAGATATTTGAACCCACGTAATTTAAAAAAAACTGGGCAAGTGCTACACGGATTCACGCACTGAGGGTTCCGTAAAAACTTACCAATGAAAACAGTTCAGTTTCGGAATTGAATTACGAAGATTTTTCTGAATAGCAAAAAATGTGCTTTTTTGTGACGTAACTACAAATTTACAGTTTTCAGATTTTTCCTATATTTGTGCTATGAGACCTTGCTTCATGCCAAATTTCAGGATCGTTCCCAAGATAAAGGGTATAAACAGACAGTCGGACAAATGGATTACAAAGTCATTGCATAAGGGTGTCTTTTTCCTTTTGAGGTACGGAACCCTAAAAAAGCTTAGAAAGACTAACAGCGACGACATTATAGCTTAGATATATCTACACTTATTTATTTAAATTATAAAGAGGAAAAGTTTGTTTTTATGTTTTTTTTTGTCCGTAAGAGGTTATATCTGAAAGTACTGGTCTGAATGCGAAATGTTTTTCACCGATAGAAAGCTGCTTGATTCCCGAGTGACATAGGCTATATGCGAAGCCGCGGGCAAAAGCTAGTAATTTATGTTTGTGGAACTGGTATTTTTTTTTTTTGTTAGTAAACCAGCCAAACAATCGGTTAGGTACTTACTTATGGTACACGTATTTAACTTTAAAGTGTATGTAACGCAAGTTAAAAACTAACCAAATCGGCTCAAATAAGCACCAAATTTAAATACGTGTCTTAGTTTAACAAGTGGGGCACATTACCAACTTTGGTATGTTTGCCTGGTTTACCATAATATAATTTTGTTTTTAAACTTACCAAACAAAGATTCACCAACACGAGATACATTTTGATTTATTTGTGTTTTAATTTATTAGAATTAACTATTGAACACGTCTGCCGAGTGCGGTTATGAGTGTTGTATGGTATAGGTTTGTAGTCAGTTTAGCTTTTATATGTCAACTAACAGGATGTTGTGCATTTATTTATGAAACCCACTATTTACCTACAGTGTATTCATTTATTTATTTAAATTAATTTGTACCACATATTTACGTTTACGAGTAGAGGATCATGCTTTGTTGCTACGGGACTAATGTACATAACAATTGAGGCGCATTTTTTTTTTGTGTTGGGAAATCATCATTGACTTCTCCTTGCTTAAAGAGAGGCTTGTACGGACTAAAACCCACCTGTAGACATTTTTTTTATGTTATTTTTTCAGATGGAAAGTCTTCCAATGAACTCTCCTTGCTCTAGAGGGTTCCTATTTGGGTTCTAAAGCAACAGTCCATCGTCGACCATATTATCGCTTCCCATCTGGTGATATGGTGGTCAAACACGAGCCTAACAATTATAAAAACGGGGCAAGAGCGTGTCAGGCCACGCTCAGTGTAGGACTCCGTAGTTCCTCGTCCGTCACAATAAGTGTCCCCACTTAAGTTACTTAAACACAATTTAATTTTCCCACTATACCAAATATTCTTATTAATAACAAAGAACAACAGACAACGAGCAAGAACAAATACCACTAATGCCAACGAGAGACCAAACGAAGAATTCGACAATATTGCGAAGTAGCCCAAAGTACAGTGCCATCTCTCGGGAAATTAGGTAACTAATTTATACAAACTAGGTTATGTATGTCAAACTAGGTTGTGTGTGATATGGTTTTCGGTGGTAATTTTGGATTGCGTGAACCGATTTTAATCATTCTTTTTTTAATTCGAAAGAAGACCATCCAAATTACATACCCCGCCCTTGGGTGGAGCGGGAGATATTGTCAGACTATTACTGACTAAACAACCCACTCCGTTCCTTCTTAACTTTCATACTGGAACCAGCTGAGCCCCTGCTGTTGCTGATATTTCCTTGAGGCGCGTGGGAACAGTGCGCTCCGTCGACGACTTGGGCTTGGTCCGGGCAGTTACCGGACGGTCGGACAGCGAGCTACCCATTGCTCGCCATCCGCAAGTCCGCGCCTACGGTGGCCGGAAATCGGGATCGGAATCCCGCCGGTGGCTGGGGCGCTGTGAGCGCCGTTGCCTGATACGGTCAGCCTCTTCCTTTGCTAGCATTACTGCTTCGCAGAAGGAAGCGAACGCCTGCCCCTCCTCCTTGCTCCAGACCATGGCCTGTACCAAGACCAGGAGCGAGAGATCCGCCGCCGATCGCCCTCACGAGGGCACGGGGATGCTCTGCCCAAGTAGGGCACACTTCAAGAAGATACGATCAGAATAATAAGATATGTAAACTAAGTAAAAAAAAAAATGCTTGCGGTTAAATTACAAACTTAGTTCAGAAACTATTTTGTACAACTTTCAAAAACTGTTCAACCGACCAAGTTCAAAATAATTTTCCTAGAAAGGCTTCATAAAGCTCTACTTTTGAGATTTTTGTCATACTTTTTAAACTTATGGTTCAAAAGTTAAAGGCGGACGACACATTGTTTTTTTAGTTTTGGAGCGATATATATAATCAGAATAAAAAATAATATAATAAATAATAAAAAATAATCTACACTAATATAATAAAGAGATAAAGTTTGTTTTTTTGTTTTTAGGAGGTAATCTTTGAAAATACTGGGCCGATTGCTAAAATTTTTGCACCGATAGAAAGCTGATTTATTCCTAAGTGACATAGGCCATATTTTATGTACGCGGGCGAAGCCGCTGGCAGAAGCTAGTACCTACATATATACAGAATTAAAAAAACACAAAAAACATTTTTTTCCATTTTTTATTTTACTGCTTTGTCGCCGTGATTGATTTACATATTGGTATCAAATTTCAGCGTTCTAGCGATAACAGTCACTGAGATTATCCGTGGACGGACGGACAGGCAGACATGGCGAAACTGTAAGGGTTCCTAGTTAACTACGGAACCCTAAAAAACCGGTAATTTTTTCAAATGTGTTCACTAAATTTTGCCAAAAGAATAGCGTACAAAATTAAGGAAAAAAAAGCTAAGTAAATTAAATATATGCCTATTCACTTAATTTTTAGATTAGCCAAAGAGTGCAGATGCAACAGACCTTCTCAATTAACCAATGTAATATAAACTGCTAGAGAACAGCGGTTCTTCTCTGACTAAAACCACACCTGTGTCCTTCAGTTGCCTTTTTCGTTCTAGGACTATGGCTTTACTTTTCAGAAATTACCCGCGGTTTAAGCTAGTAGCGGGCATCGGTCCTATTGGGCCCTACGGTTTGCAGACTTCTCTTTGAGGAGCACGTGGATCGCTACGCGCTGTTAACAATTGGGCTTGATCCATTCAATTACCGGACGTCCGGACGGTGAGCTACCTACTGCTCGGCGTCCGCAAGCCCGCGTCTTCAGTGGTTGGTAGTCGGGGTCGGAATCTCGGCGGCTAGAAGACATTCGTTCCCTCACGCGTGAGGATATGATGGTCCTGAGGGCTTAATTTTTGTAGTAGCTGCTATACTATTACGTTTTTGATAATTTGACGAATCGAAGCCATACGGAAAAAATTGTAACAAAAACATCTATGACGTGTATTATAGCGACGCGCATAGATACTACTTTATTACACCATAAATTAATGACGAATAAATTCAATCAGAGCAAAATCACACGGTAAAACTAGCATAAAAACGTCTATGACGTGTATTGTAGCGATGCGTATAAGTAGATACTACTTTATTACAGCAGAAAAAAATAATGATCTCATAAAATTATGCTGGAAGACGTTAAATTGCCGTTAATAGTTATTTGTTATACAAAAGTACAAAGTTGCTTTTTAACCGCGTGTTCAATTTTGATGACCAAGCAAGCGAAGGATTCTAAAATGAGGTTCTGAGTCTGAGTTATTAACAATTAAAAAAAAGTTGTATGATGAATTTGGTACCAAAGAGGTAGAATTAAATAGGTTTAAAGTTTTGAATTCATAAACTTATTGCACGCGATGTTCTAAATTTAATTTACTTTATCTCTTTAAAGAATAAAAACGGCCCTTGCTCTCAGATATCGATGAGCAAAAATACTCTTTCAGAGATGGGGGGATGAAAAAGATCGGAAAGTGACCCTTATTGCACTGAACTTAAGTATATAAAGGTAACAAGTGGTTACCAAACTGTGACATTTTGATAACCATTACGCACTAGTGCTATAATGTAGTTAAAACCTTTTTGTTCAACCTCTTTGTTCGCAAAACAAATTTTGAGTACGAAAAAATTTCGCAAAGTTATTGGGTTCAATCGTGATTAGTCTTACTTAATTATATCATGCAATTTTGACCATTTTACCTTGTACAAACGATTTATTTATGTTTTTTTAGACCATTGTGGTCTATGGCCGCCATTTTAAGATGCGCGCGGTTTTTGGCTTGATTTATTCGAGTGAAATTCAGTGGCTGTATTAATTAAATACTACAAAATCATTAGAAAATGTTACATGCGTATTCCATTGTTACTACGAAAGACATTATATTAAAAACTTTTCAGGCAAAAATCATAATCGTAAGACTAGGCGGTATGATCAAAATACCTTAGCCTTCCCCTAGGAGTAAATAAAAAAATTATGCGCGCGCATATGAAAACAGATTTTTACCGCCATGTCACAAAAAAAATTGTTATCTAATTTTACTGTTATTTTCTTCACAAGTGTATTGAAAAACATCGTATGATACACGTGAGTAATTAATGATTACCGTTCTCGGCTCTCTTAAGACCCTCGCCACGGCTCGGGTCTCAATACCGCCTCGACTGTAATCACTAACATCACATACTTACATCATAATGTACCATTCTCGTTCTCAACAGCCAGTGCTACCGTCATTTGGTTCCTAGATAAGAGCGGGGTTGCTTTCAAGTGACTCCTGTCCAATTGCTAGGGGGTCCAAAAGTCCCTGCCGGAAACTCTACGTACCCGTCGTACGGTCCATTGTTTTTCAAAAGTCTCCTATGTCTGCGTTCCCTAAGTCGTCGTCCAGCCCGCCGCTTGAACGTGTGTTAAACAGTCATGATCATCCGGATGGCCTAAGGATACCGCACGATATACGGAGAGGCGGCAAACCTTCTTGTCGGTGTGGCACGGTGGTATCTGGAGGCAACAGTCTTTGCACACAAATGCGTGGTGCTCTTGTTTCGGTGTGAATATCCGAATATGAACTCATTGTTAGCACTTGAAAGCATCTATCTTACATCTAACTGAGATGTGAGTTAGTCATTATTGGGTGCTTCCTCAAGCGACCAGTCCAGTTTAGTCGAGGACGACCGCAGCAAAGGTGGTGTGACGATCTGATCATGTTCACGGGCTAAACTTGGCCAGAGGTTGCACAAGACAGAGAGGTTTGGAGGGAGAAGAGGGTGGCCTTTGCCCTGCTGTGGGACACTGTACAAGCTATTAATAAAAATAGGTATAATACGAATAATATTCCATTCATTCTTAAATATATAAACACACTGTTAACTAGTTATCACACTGTTATCCAGTTCTTATAAATTTGATAGTATATACTTTGTTGTTCACTAAAATATACTTACGGAATTAGGGGTCACGGCAGTGTCACCACCAAGGTGAGCAAAATAGTGCTCGGCCGTACCATCCTTTTCTCGAAACAGTTTAGACCATTTTCGACCCCCTATAATTTCGTTCTGGATGAAACTAGGAACTTGAATTTTCAGTTACCAGCAGACATTGTATAAACTCAGTATATTTCAAATCGCATTCAATTTGAACCAGTAGTTTAAGAATTATAACCGGTCAAAGTTTCTTTATTTTATCACTCACTGAATGACCGATCATCAAAACTAAGGCACTTCTAGCAGACAGAAGCTTTAAATTTAGAATACAATTAGTGCATATAATAACAATAATAACTCTTTATTATCAGACTACTAAGGCCCATAGACAAAATACACAAATATATATGCTTACAAAATAATATACTAATACATATTAAAAAAAAAAAACTTGTCTATGCACTATTCTATACTATTGCACACGAATGATGACGTTGTGTTCCGCTGCGAGATCGGTATTCTTCCACGAAATCGTCTCCTTTGAGGAAGGTCTTCAAATGATGACGCACCATAAACGACTTGAAATAAGTGTTATGGCGCGGCTCCATCTGCTCGACTCTCATACTCCACGATCTTCCCAACCTTCGTGGTGTGATGTAGCCTCGAAATATACAGCTGCTTCGTGGGCACTGCTGGACGCAGCAGCATGTTGGGTCCTACCAGCGCGGCACCGCACTGGTTCAGACAAGTAGGCTTCTTTCTCTTCTTCTTCTCTACCTTAGTGAAGCCATCCTCATCGCTCTGCTTGCTCCCTTTCATTTTACTTGCTTGTTGCGTTGTTTGCGACACAGTAGGTTTTTTGCGGCAACAATAGCGGAATAGGCACGTTTAGGGGTCGACGTACCTACATGCGTCACCACTTCGACCGGTGACGATATAGCGACGGCTGCGGCGGAGCACGATGCAACACAAGCATTTCCAGCAGCGGGTGACACACTGCAACTCGCCGACTTAAAAATGCCGATGGATGCATTTCGTGCTCCGCGACGATTGTTCACGCTGGAGTTGTTAGGCGCCCTACTTTCCGAAACAGCGTTGCGCAACAACTCTACTTCGGCACGCAGTGCACCCACGGTGGTATTTGACACTTCCAGCTTGGATTGTACCTCGGCCAGGCTTGCTTTCAGGGATGTTATGTCTTTCAGCAACCTGGTGACATCGACGTGGTCGAATGTGACGGAGGGTAGCTTATGCAGCTCCTTGGCCACGAAAGCGGGCACGTCGTCCGGATCGGTGCTCTTTATCATTGTGATGATGTCCTGCACACTTCTTTGGCCGCCATCTCACATCTAGTGCAGAATGTCATTAATATTTCGACATTTGTAATATCTACAATAGTAAGAAACATTAAACAAAGACGGGCTGCCTTTGTTTAACTTTCTTATTATTGCATATAATTTTAATTAATAAAATAGATGCCAATTGCAGGGGAAACCCGCCCAAATGTACGTCGTCACTCAAATCAACGCAAGTCGTTGATGGCGCGCACTGTTCCCGCGCGCTTCAAGGAGTTGTCAGCAACAGCAGGGACCCAGCGGGATCAAAGCCTACTGGGGCCAGGGTTAGTTTCGAAAGGTAGCTCGAGGCCCAGTATGAAAGCTTGAAGGAACGGGGTGGGTGGGTTTTTATTCAGTAAGAGTCTGACACTGTCTCCCGCTCCGCCCAAGAGCGGGGGTAGTCATTAGATGATTTTCCCACCATAAAAAAAAGATACAGCCTGGTCGAAAGACAGACGAACGGACAGCGCAGTCTTAGTAACGAGACCCAATTGGTCCCGTTTTACTATTTGAGTACGAAACCCTAAAAAGCTGCTGCTGGAGTCGCACTATGACGTCAATTTCAAGGCGTTCGGCGTGCGAGTCCTAAACACTTTTCTGCCCCTCATGTTGAAGACTGTTGGCAGCAGGGCGTGGTTTCCCGTCGCTTCCGTGGACAGGTGCCACAGAACAGCACGAAGTGAATAAGTGCAGTGTAAAGTGTTTCTAGTAACACTTAGCATAAGTCTTGTTTACTAACAATAAATTGTATTCAATTTACCATATGTGTGCTAGTCTGTAAGGTATATGTATCTATGGATCAAGATGCTTGAAAATAAACGGTTTGTGATGATGACGAAGCGGTACTTTTTATAATAATATATATAAAAAGTACCACTTATATCCTAATCCAGACAAGTGTCTTGTACTCGTCCTTTAAGAAGTCACGAAGTATGATATTAACAGTTTTTCTGAACGACATATTAGTTTAACAGTGTGCCCACAACTGAACTAGGATTACGTCACTAATTTATTTGTAAAATTGTGATTAGGTACTCATTAAAACTGTGTTTCTAATAATGCAGAACGAAATTTCCGTAAAAAGAGAAGTTAACGAAAACAATGCGTGATGACGTACATTTTAGCGGGGTTCCCCTGCAATTGGCATTTATTTTATTAATTAAAACTATATGCAATTATAAGAAACATTAAACAAAGGCAGCCCGCCTTCGTTTTATATTTCTTATTTCTTTTTCTTGCTTATATAATGTCGAAATATTAATGACATTCTGCACTAGATGTGCCAGTGAATTTTTTGTTTTCCGACCAAGGTTTTTCTGATATTCTTGTATAGTGGCATAAAAATCAATCATGTCGTGCTACAAAACTTAGTGACAGAAACGAATCGCCGCTAAACCGTCTTTGACACAGTCTTGTATACCCTACCCCTAACATGTAATTTAAGCCCACGTAAGCACGGAGGGTTAGGGCGCCCCGCGAGCCGAAGCTGCTTGGGCCCACCCAAATCCCGCAGCGCCGGATCCGTGAAAATTAGCCTAGTGCAAAATTTGCGAATAGACTAAGAATTAGTAAAGAAGCAAGTAAGCACACAGTGCGAGTTAGAGAGATGATAAATTGATGTTATCTCAGTTACCTATAAAATTAAATAATATAGAAAAAGTATTTTTTTAACCCTAGAGTTGGCGCGTCTTTTTGCGAAACGTTAGTGGGCGCGTGGGGAGCATTTTGCCGCCCCTTTTCTTTGACCATTTTAACTAGCAATACAGCAATTTAATCAATGTTTTTTCTCAGGATTTAAATAATACACTAATAAGTAATAATAAATCAACATATTTATTAAACTTCGTTTTAAAAACTTTGGTGTACAATAGACTTTAGGAAACTTAATATTTTAATTGACTTTTTTTCCCTTATCCTACATAATACTCTATAAAACTTTCAAAAATGGAAAAAAATAACAAAATTATATATTGTCTAAATCTACAGGATATGTTTTATTAAAACAGTCTTCACAAAGGTATGTGCAATGTTCGCTGCACAGTTACTTTGGGCATCTGGAACACCCTTTTTTCGTGCGCCTGTTTTTCTTTGAGGGACATATACTGCATTTGCCCTCCTTTTTTGAAGAAGATACTTGTTCTGCTGGTACAAAGCGAGCAATTTGGTTCTTCAAAGGAATATTTAAAATGTCTATAGAAGACCTTATGGCCATATATTGCTTGACAAGTACCATGGCAATTTCTTTCAAATACTCTCGGCGTAGTATCAAACGTTCAGTATTGGCTTTGTATATAATTTGACTGTATATACCGGCAATATTCATCATTGAAAAAAACAACCTCATTGGCCATCTGCGAGTCATTCTCCCAACAGAATATTCTTCCTTCATTTGGTCGACGACGTCAACACCGCCTTTAGTACTACTATAAAATGTTATAATTTCATGTTAGAAGTTGGTTCATTCTTGTTAGAAGCGTCGCTGCCTGCTGATTGTTCTGTTTCCGTATTGTGCTCACTATGATAACTAGATCGATCACTGTCTGACACATTTTCATCAACAATCCGTGTACTAGCATCTTCAAAATCAGATGTTTCCTCTAGCCAAGACACAATTTGAACTTCCATTTTGTCCATTCTTATTTATTATTATCAATTAATATTTTAAATCCTAAAACAAACATGTTTTTTTAGTTTGAAGCATAAATGCACCATAAAATATATTCTACATTTCAAGTTTGCAAAAAAATACATTACACAATATTAAATTTTATTACTTACGTGAGTGGGCGCGCGGTGAGCAATTTGCCGCCCGGCAACACCCGGTGGTAACAACCTTCTCCTCAAGCGGTCCATAGATTATATATAAATACTGAGAAGCGGTCCCCCGCGCACTGACGGCGTCCAGCTTTTCGGCGCGCGTTGCTAACGAGTAGGGTCAGCTACTAAAAAGCGCAAGCCTAACGGACAGTTGTTTTAAAAATTATTAACTTTTTTTTCGCGCGGGCGGCAAAATGCTCATAGCGCGCCCACTCTAGGGTTAAATAAGTCTCAGTAAAAAAAGAGGTAAAATACACTCGCTGTCTCAATTATAGAGGTAGCTATGACGATAAAATCGATGAACGAGTCATAGATATACGGATTTGCCTTATCTCACTATCAGAGGTAACTCAGTGCTAAAGTGTCGGGACCTCAGCATGGGCTCCAGTTATGGAGGTTTCCCACTTACCCAGGTCCTACTCAACCGAGACTTACAGAATGACGGTATTTCAAAAACAAGTTTCAGCTTTTGATGTTATAATCAAACCATACCAATGAATATTAGGTAGAGTCTAAAAAGTCAAACGACTTGGGTCATTATTAGAGTAAAACTGAAATCTGATATAGTCAACACTGGTCCAATAATTAAGGTTGATTAGGAGATTTTGATGATTGTTTACTAATAGAAGAACCTTATAAAAAGTATCAAATATAAGTATTATACAAAATTTCCAAGTCGTCTGACTTTTTAGACAGACTATAAGTATGATTTTTCATACTTCCAAGTGATTTTTAAGAAACTGAATAACAATTTTAATATAATACATATAATACTATTTTCCGTTTTTGAAAGCAATCAGAGTCCATTGCCTAGCCATTTGTAGCTTTTATAACAAGGGAGGTACGATAACTTTATTTTAAGGAAATCCTTTAATTTTTGGACAGTCCCAAAAATATTATAGCAGGTGAGCAGTGGTGGCAAAGTGGTAACGGCCCCGACTCACGTGTTGTAGGACGCGGGTTCAAACCCAGCCTGGCGCATTATTTGTGTAATTTATTTTATTACCACTTCTCTAAGACCGGCCATATGTCCTAGAACCAAATATTCGAAAACATGTGATATTCACCAACTCGCACCGGGCCCTCGTGGTAATTGAGGAGGCCTGAGTCCCAGCAGTGGTAACATTAAAAGGCTCATGCTAAAAATATTATTAGCACATATTAATTTAGGCTAAACAAATAATGTTTTTGTTTACATCAGATTTTTCAACAAACTCGTCAGTCTTGGGAAAATTTTAAAAGCTGTGCTACAAGTATGGCAGCACAGCGTCATCCAATGCAGAAAACATAATCAGTTCCAAAGTGATGCCAATCTGTTTCAAAAGACAAATAAAGAAAGAACAATGCAGAATATTTATTTTAATTGTGATTGCAGTTTTAGGTATCTACATAATCATGACGTAATCAAAGGTGGGAACAACCCAGAGATATGATGTTAAAGTTGTTTTTTAATGGTGATTTATTTTCCCTATACGTTTCAGGAAAACTAATTATTACTGGACTATATAAGCTGGTGTGTGATTGCTGAAACAGTAGGTAGTAAGTTGACAATCGTTAGAGCAACATCGTACATTCTATTTGTACTAAGCTAATTAATGATTTGTTGATTACCAACGTCAATATCAATACGGTTTGCTGACTTACTTGATATAGAAATTGAAAAGGAGTTATACTAGCTGCGGTTAACATGGCTTCTTTCACATTTGTTCTATTAGCGGTAAATATCTCAAGCTTTTATAGAAATTCATTTAATAATTAAAAAAATAAACTAAAAACGTAAACTGTTTTTATGTTTGTGTAAGATCTAGTGTTTTCTAAAACTTTTTGATTGTAATATTACTGACACCCTGTACCTCAGAAAGCATGTCAAGTCGTGTGCCGGTTGTCATTCGTAGATACTTGACAGTCGTTACAGGTACTCAGATGCCAGAAAGTCTGACCCTCAGTCTGTCCAATCGTGCTGCCTAGTACCTGGGTTGTAGCGCTTTGATAGGCAGTCGCTCCATGTAAAATACATGTATTCAGCCGCATCCAGTTATACTGGAAGCTGACCTTTAGCTAGTTGGGACAAGGCTAGAGAGATGATGATTTAGTTTGTTTGTGAATACGATACTTACGGCTATTTTTTTCATTTTCAGGTGTTTCTACTTGCAACCTGCAGTGCTGCCCCCCAAAGTAAGTTTACTTTGGCCTAAGGATTCGAAAAAAAAAATATCTTCTACCTGTATCTTTTTTCAAACAAGTAAAAGCATAACATCTTTTTTTTTAATCCACAGAAACCAAGTCTGGCATCACAATTCCTGAAGAGTGTAAGGGAAAAGGTTTTTGCTCCATCAGGCCCGAAGGTTACGATGAAATCGAGGCTAAGATTAACGAACTGCTTCCTGGACATCTGATTGTAAGTGGTTTACTTTATCATCTTATTTAATCAATAATTTTAACATACAGATGCACACACAGATTAGCGACAAGGCACGGATCTGTACCTTGTCATGTGATGTGAATAAAGAAAACCAATTTTTGCGCAGTAACAAATACGCTACTTATTATTTTCATTAGAGAGGTTCAGAGTTTACTTTGGCTGCTTCGTGAAATTGAAAACGGTTTTCTAGATGTTTAGTTTATATACCTAATGTTTACTTTAATATTTTAGTTTGGCAATTGTATTATTTTTTGTTTCCAGGAGTTTGGCAGCAGGAATGGTTTCGACTATATTCCGCCGCAGCCCGAAGATGACGATAACTGTCCGAGTGAGCATAATGTAAGATACCATCTACTCTCACTCTCTCCCCCCTCCCCTCTCTCCATGGGAATATAAAACTAAAACTCTTAGTCCCCGCGGCCCTGGAACGTAAAAGGTTCCTTGAAAGAACATGGGTGGGTTTTAATTGATAAACGTCTGTCACTCCCTATACACCTCACCTTACCCAGAGCGGGAGAAATAATTTAATGATTTCTAATGCTCAAAAAAGACAAAATCTCAATTACCTTTTAATTATGTATATCTATCAAAAAGAAAGTACAGATATTACAGAATAATTCATCAATATAATTTTGTAAAAATATGTTTCAGTTGGAGTCTGCTTACACGTTCGCACACTCGGAAACGAATGTGGACATCGTTGTGCAAACCAAAGTATACCCTCAACAGTTTGCTACAGTGACTTGCAAGTGAGTATTTTTACGTTTAGATTTTTTGCCAAAATTTTGGCTTGATCAAATTAACCAATGTGTCAATATAAAAAAATATAATTGTAAACTGTTTAGATACAATTTTAGAAAGCTATTTAGAAATACCTTACTGGCAGTTAGGCTCAACAATTGACACTGACATTGCGAAAAAAATCTTCCAATACTTATCTATTTTCTAAAAACATAAGTAAAAAGAATACACAACTGTATTGAGATTTTACTATTTGAATAATTTGATATGAAGACAATTAATTAACTAGGTAAACAGAAAAAAAATTTTCGCTACTATGTTTCGTAATATTTATTTTTCTTTTCATCTTTAAGGCACACTGAGAGTCAAATCAGAAGCATCAAGGATGGCAGTCCGGAATGCTTCCGGAAATTGCAGCTCGGCACCTTCTTGAATTTCAGTTGCCAGCAATCTTCGGCAAACCGAACACTACTGATTTATGATCCTCAAAAGCATCGCCTTATGACGAAATCTTACCCAATTCCTGTCTGCTGCTCATGCCGAATTTCCAGAAAAGATAATCACTAGAGACACCATGTTTGCCTGAATTTCTACTAAGAAAAATTAGGAAAAGTGCAGTGGCCGCTATATGCTATCCTAAGACAAAGCAACTGTAATATATTTTCTAAATTTATTTATTATTTTATTGTTAGATAATTTGTACTGAGTTTTCAAAAACAGAACTGTAAAGTAATATTTTTTTAAATTGCCCATGTAGACTACTAGTCTACATTTGAAACAACGCCAAATTGCCCATGTAGACTACTAGTCTACATTTGAAACAACGCCAAATTGCCCATGTAGACTAGTAGTCTACATGACGTCATTCGGGGCAAGCGACTTGGGGCAAGCTAGATAAGAGAAGATTTTTTTTGGTTTTTACGTCTATAGTCTATGTGTATAAATTTATTTCGCTTCCCCATAACATTTTCAACCAAAAACTAAAAAAACCGTGTATCCAAACCATAAAATAAAATTTAAAAAAAAAGTTGAAGTTGTCAAAAAAAATAAATGTTGCGTAATTGTCAGTGTCGTGTTACGTTTGTGTAAACAAAGTGTGTTTAAATAGTTAAAGTGGCTCGATTTGCTTGGTGTTTGTTTTATTTTCAAGGTAAGTTAACAACTAATACGTAGAAGTAAAGTTTTTAGTACGAAACACGAAATTTACTCGTCAAAACCCGAAACTTGGCGATACGGTTTCGCGAAAAATTTGAATTTACTGTTGTCAGTAATTGTCGTATTTCTCAGCAAAGGTAAACGCTATCGCTATGACTTTTGTTTATTTTGTAAGAATATTAGACTACCTACATTATTGTATTACTTTTATTCTAGGCCTAAATGTGAAGTTTAACTGTAAATCAACACGAAAAATTTAACGGTTTTACGGCGCGCGCCGCCAGATGTTTATGCAAAATAAAAGGGCTCAAAAATAAATTATTTTGTATGGACGGGTGTATGGTATTATTTTTTTTCTTAATCTATATACCCTAAATATCGTAATTAAAAAAAAAAGACACTATGTCATCGCTTTAGATTTCGAGATATGATTTTTTAAAAACAAGTCGTGGCTAAAAAGCGCTTATCTCTGTGTTTACAGTATCATATTTCGACTCCGTACTCGACGAAACATCAACAAAGCACTTCAATAGGTCGACTCATTCATACTATAAACAAAAAACATAACACTTACGAGTTATAATAACATCTTGACGCTTAATGGATTGTTTATTTGAAATTCGAACCCGCGCGGCGGGAGGCCATAAAAAACGTCTCAAGTGGCGGGCAATTTAGATAAGGTTTGCGGCGGGGCGCGGGCAAGGTAGCGGTTAAGTTTAATTATAAAATGTTAGCAGTATTATTTTTATTAATTACTTTCTGCACTTATAATGTAATTATAGCTAAGATAAATTGATATTTAATAAAATATGTAAAAGTATACAGTAGAACTATAAAAATAAAATGATGTGCATCAAACTATATCTTTTATTGATTCATTTTACGATTCCTTGTTTGATAAAACATCGATGTGCTATTAGCATGATATTCGACGCGAGCAAGCCTCAAAAGTCATACGAGTCGTCAAACATCATGCCAAGAGTGTCTCGTAAATAAGAAATTACCTCAAAAACCTCTTATTTATTTTTAATACATTAATAAATAAGAGGTTTTTGAGCAAATACCCAAGCATTATGTCAATTGAAAACTGTTCGTTATTATTTGTGAAATAGGTTTCATTTCAACTTTAAACTATAGTTCTAGTTCAAAGTTGAAATGAAGCCGAGCTAGAGTTATCACGAGCGGCTTTACATGCGTAAAAGTAGAAAATAGTCTCAAACGAACATAATCGCCAGATAAAAGTATTCTATTCTCTAATCCCAAAGATTTTATATATCCTATCTAATCCTTATATAGCGATTTAAATGTCTTAAAGGCCCTTGCCTACGACGAGTTTATGTAGCTACTAACGCACGTTAGTCGCATTTGTATGCGCTATAGAAAAAATGCCAACGCACTACTAGCGCGCTACAGCATCGCGACTGTATCAATGTGAACGCGCTTCAGCATCGCTACAAAAAGTCGCCGTGGGCGAGAGCCCTTACTGGTTTAACGGTTACATGATAAATGATGATATTTATTTTGTAAATGGGTTTAAAAATTTCTTTTACAAGTCAAATTTTTTTTCGTCAGTTTAAACTAAATGAGGCCACCGCAAATTGCAACATTATCAAACAATTACGAAAGTTGGGTTTCAACTTCCCCATCTCTTGAATGGTTTGGAAGAATACCTTAGAAGACAGATTGTATATTTAATAATGCACAAGTTGTAAAGTAATAAAAATGGTATCTCTTTGCACAAATAAGAAAGTCAATAAAATTACCTCTGCCTCATGGTACCATTTTCAGACTTGTAAAGCCTTAGTTTATAAAAAAAAAACACGGTACAACTTGAAACCTGCATGTGGTTCGATTATTATTTATTCGACCAATGTAACAACTGCCATTAATTTTGGAACTAAGTTTAATTTAAGTGAATAAAAAAAAAACATCTTCCGCTTTTCACTTTCTTTCTCAAGTAACAAAACTTAGGTCTTCTCCTTCTTCTTCTCGAATTGATGGATTTCTCTTCTCTCAATGCTTTTGGGTCCAGTATGTTGCCACATTATTGGCATCAGTAGCGTTTTTGATCCTCCAAAGTTCAGATGTTGTGACACTTTGGGCACTCTAATAAGTGGACCATCGACTAGTCAGGAGCACCGCACTCGCACGGAGTGTCAGAGAGGTCTACAGTCATCCATTTTGCCCGGTTATGTTTGCAACGGTCTACTTGGCAGCGCAGACTATTGATTACTTTCCGTATAGACCACTGCACATCGCATCCGGGTGGTAGATGTTCCTGGAGTTGAACGAATTCGGACGGTGGTGAGTGGTGTTCCTTCCACAACTTAGGTCAGACCGACAGTTTTATCAGGCCGACACTTTAGTCGGCCTGATAAAACTGTCGGTCCGACCTGATGTAAACCCGCTCTAAAGATAATCTAAATTTAATATAATAAAGAGGTAAAGTTTGTTTTTTGTTTTTATGTTTTTTTGTTCGTAGGAGGTAATCTCTGGAAGAGTCAGATTGCTACAATTTTTTTCACCAATAGAAAGCTGCTTTATTCTTGAGTGACATAGGCTATATTTTATGAACGCGGGTAAAGTCGCGGGCAAAAGTTAGTAAATTATAATTTTCATAATGTAATATCACCATCATCATCATCAGCCTTTTAAATGTTGCCGTGGTGGAGACTACGGCATAAAAAAGACGCTGAAAAATTATGAAACATGATTTTCAGAATGCTAAAATTAACAACGTAGTTGAAGAAATATGAACAGAACAAAAAAATGAGCAAATGCGAGTTGGAATCGCGACCTGAGGGTTTCGTACAAACTTACAAACTCTATTACATATAAACTCTATTTCCAACGAACTAACTTCTTCCTACCATTTGTATGCAGACGATCTAAAAATTTACTTGCGAGCACCTCTTGGAAATCTGTCTGAGGCTATTATCACCATCAACCGTGATCTGGCCCGCATATGCGATTGGAGTAAAAAGTATGGTCTTACGGTAAACCCCTTACAGACGCAGGTTATTGTGGTGGGCAGTTCAAGGATGGTTTCTAGGATCGACTGGACGACTCTTCGCCAAGTCTCTTTTGACAACTCCGTAATTCCCTTTAGTGATAAAGTTAAGAACTTGGGGATATTCATTGACTAGAACTTTTCCTGGACTGCCCAGCTACAAGAAGTCAGCCGTAAATTTTTCGCTTCTGCTGCATATTTGAGAAGACTCCGCAATTTCTTACCGAATGCCACCAGGATTGCGCTTGCACAGTCACTTCTTCTTCTCATCCTTGATTATGCTGATGATGCTTGAAGGAAGATTTTCTGCTACGTAGACGGGCTGCTGGACACCAGTAAGGCCGATGCTGTGTGTATTCAGTGTTTCACCCTTTGGCTGTTTTTTGTTGAAATTGCATTATTGATCAGCTGGGTTTTGGTGTGCACAGTCATAAATTCAGTAACTATAGGTCTTATTGTTCCTTTTTTGCCCAGGAGGCGATACACATTTCGGATCTCCATTTTAGACAAAGGCATATTTATAGCAGTACCTACTTTCTCAATAATAGTAGATAAATCAGAAGTAGTTTCGTTCTCTTTAGTAGGTATGTTCCTGAATACTACACATGATGATCGTGTGGACTGCTGAAGATCTTGGATTTTATTTTCGAGTTCGTTGATACCTACAGATTTTATAAGCGTGGTTTTCCTTTTTCAAGGTATTAATCTGCTGTCGCAAATCTTCAAAATTGGTATTTATAAATTCCATTGATTCTTTTATCTCCAGGTTGACCGACTGTATCGAGGAGTTTTGCTGTTTGAGGTCCGCAATCTCTGCAACAAGTTTGTCCAACATCGACGATTGCTGTGCGTATAATTTATTTACTTGCTCATCTTGATCCTTTTTCCAGGATTCGAGAAGGGATTTTAGATCCGAATCTGAAACATCTGGCTCGTCCAGTGACGGCGAGGACTTGGATGAGACAAAACGTCGTTTGTTGTAACGCTTTGTGGTGTTTACGTTATGTAGTGAGCGTTTTCACCCTCACTACATAACCTTTGTGGAGTATTCACATCTGATGACAATTTCAGCTCCGTGTTGTTTTTGGTCGCAATTTTTGCGGGTGGAGGCGTACGTCGTAGGCTAGACATTGTGGTGACTTGCAGACGAAGTTGGGGGAAGCAGGTCTTATTGCTTGCTAGTTGGACTGGGGTTTGTTCTAGCAGATCCACAGGTTAACCACACATACGCGACCGCAGCAGTATCGCTAGGTAGATGAAATTGGTGCCCCGGTAAGGAACGGGACAGCAATGATGTCGAGCGTCCTGGTCACGCGCAGGTGAAGGCGGACGCGCGGCGGCCGATAGCTGCTCGATGACGCGACGATTAAGTCAAAGAGCGCAACGCGAAAAATATGCGAACACTATGAACTTGACGGGTCGTAGAGGTTAGAGTTCTGTGAATCGATAATTGATTTAATACCGAAATAGTTAAAAAATTTTAGCACACGTCCGCTCTCGAACAAGGCGCGGAGCGAAGAGGGTAGAATGCCCATACCCCGTATCACATTGCTTCACAAGTATATTTATACCAAAAATAATGTTTTATTTATGTTTAGTGGCCGATATCATTAAAATGTGTCGGCAAATTTTAGTTGACAGAAGGGATACAACATATCAGTGTATACTCTGGAGGGAGTATACACTGAGTCCTGAAAAAGAGATAGAAGAGTATGAACTAATCACAGTTACGTTTGGTACTGCCTCAGCACCATACTTGGGTGTTCGTGCTCTACACCAAGTGGCTTATGACGAATGTGAACATAATCCTGAAATAAAGAAAATTATTTTGAACGATTTTTATATGGATGATCTGATGACTGGGGTGGAGCGCATTGAAAATGGTCTTAAAGTCTTCAAGGAAATGAATGAAACTTTAAGAAAAGGTGGATTTGAGCTACAAAAGTCCCGTTTTATCCTTTGGGTATGGAACCCTAAAATCTAAGCCATCATAGCATACTTATTATCGCAATAAAATCTAGTCAATTTAGTTTCAAATTATGACGATTTTTTGCGAAACTTAGACTGGTCTTTAGCTTAATTTGATAAAACTTAGTAAATTATTTCGCCGGTATATAGCATAATGTTAATAATTTCCTAACCGATGTTCTTTTTAGGGGTTTTTTTTATTTAACCGCAGATTGACCACACACTACAGCGTTTGGACGTAACTACGTCACATACACATTCCTACGTCATGATTATTATCCTGAGTAATAATTATGATAACGTAGGAATGTTTCAGACACATTGTATGAACAATATTTTTTATCGACATTATATTATCCTCTTACGTAATTTAATGTCCGTTATAATTAGGTATGATCAAATAAAGTCACAAAGCTGCAATGTATGTCATAGACCTATGTTTTGTGCTAATTTTTCACGCGACTCTCCCGTGGGGTACCCAGGTCCAACTCCAGGTGTGTGCAGGGATCGTGCATTTTTCAGGTAGGTAAACACAATAAATAAACCGGTCAAGTAGCAATCTTTCAACCCAAAGGGTTTTGTAAATAAAATGTTTGGTAACGGATTGTAGAGAAAAATGATTGATTACTCGTACATTGACTATCATTGAAGTCAAGTATATTCTAGAAATGTTTCTAGATTATTCAGTCATTTGAAATTTTGATTCGTCCCCACTTATTATTGAAGGCTCCTGAAATAATCTTTTCGTGTGCACCGATGACATTCTTAATGAATGTGATCTCTATTATTCCTAACGCATTACAATTTTTTTTTTCATTCTGAAGTCAGTACATTATATTTTGTGATTATTGGTTGTCTGTAAAAACATCAACAGCTAGTCTGCACTGCACTAAAATTGCAGAAAAGCAAAGCCTAACGATAATAGAACTATGCCCCAAATTTTGCCTCCTAATTCTGTACTATACCTACTAGGGTGTCCCAAGCTATAAGGGCGAAATTTTTTTTTCCGATTTTGAATACGCATACCCTCTATTTTTTTTTCTATTTGACCCTTAGAACTAAAATAATAAATATTATTGGTATCGGAAGACGATAACCCGTGCCGACTTGATGTCAAACTTTTAGAAGAAAGTTTGTATGAAAACTACAGAGGACATTTTAGAACTTAATTTTTATTCAGAAAATAAAACATTGCTTTACCTGTATCTTATATTTTTCAAGTATCTATTATAACTAGGACTTAATCTTTCCAAATTTTGGTTTTTACACTCAGCTAAACGTTTTGTACACAACATTAGAAAATATGCTTTTGTTCGTTGTTCCTCTTCAGTAGTGATTTTGCTATGAAAGTGCTCTCAGAGTCAGCACCTGTTTTGTAGCATGTTGTAATGCATTACTAGACCATGAACTGCATTCTAAACTGCTGATGCCTATTTACATCCTGTAAAGTTGTCCAGTTTTGGCACCACGACAAGTTGTTCTATAGGACTGTGTCACTATGCGAAATAACTATCGAAGAGGCATTATTCTTTACATTTGCGCACATCTAAAGCTGAAAACAGTTTATCATCTGTGTCAATCGACAGTTTATAATCGTACCAGTACCTACCTTGTTTTGGAAATCGACTTTAATAGCTCCTGCGCGCTCTTTTTCTATTCTCCGTACAAATTATTTGAATTGAGGACTTGCTTATGGAAAATTCGTCAGTGTTGTATGCAACTGTCTCAACAGTAGCTTTTATAGCAAAATTCTGTGTTTATTATTGTTCTCTACTCAAAGCTGCAACTGTCTTTGGAGTGATAAAATTTTTCCCCACGGAACTTTATTCGTATGGGGCTGTGTACTCTTAGTTGGTATGAGTAGATTTTTTTGTAAATCCATCATTTCAGAATCTGAAGACGCATTTTCATGATAAGGTGATTACAAAGAAATTAAGGAGAAACAATTAGTAGCCAGATGGCATGGTTCCTAGTGAGAGTCAGAATGGCGGGTGTACCTCAGTGAAATAAATTATAGCAATTACCGTTAAAATGTACCTAAAATGTACTATTCAGTACCTAGCTCTAAAATATTTGTACCTTCTTCAGAATTAAATTATTTCAAAATTAAGGTACACCCGCCATATTGACGTCAAGATGGCGGGTGTTCTGTAATATTTTATTATTTAACCATTACTCATAAAATATAATTACACCAAATAAATGTACCTAAAAAGTACCACACTCTTGATCAGTTGGATAGTTCCTGAGAAATAAAACCATCGTGTGACACACGTAGTTAACATTCTAAACAACTAGCGCCATCTCTGATATCTTCCGAAAACTTATTTAATTAAAGAAATCAGAAAGAAAGTTATCAGAGATGACGCTAGTTGTTTAGAATATCAATGACACATGTTACTTGACTGACACTTGATATTAACTGATCAAATGTGTGGTCTTCTCTACTTGAGGTACTTTTTAGGTACATTTATTTGGTGTAATTATATTTTATGAGTAATGGTTAAATAATAAAATATTACAGAACACCCGCCATCTTGACGGTACACCCGCAATAATGAATTGCGGGTGTACCTTAATTTTGAAATAATTTCATTCTGAAGGAGGTACAGATATTTTAGAGCTAGGTACTGAATAGTACATTTTAGGTACATTTTAACGGTAATTACTATAATTTATTTCGCTGAGGTACACCCGCCATTCTGACTCTCACTATTTGAATTCAATATGTTTGATCGCGCGTTCGTATGAACTAAGTTCGCGCGAATAGATTTACAAACATTTTATCCGCGCGACAGCGTCGTGCGATTGTCAATTATGACACCTATTCGAGTTCAATATGTTTGTTCGCGCGTTCGTACGAGTAAAATGTGAGAGTCAGAATGGCGGGTGTACCTCAGCGAAATAAATTATAGTAATTACCGTTAAAATGTACCTAAAGTGTACTATTCAGTACCTAGCTCTAAAATATCTGTACCTCCTTCAGAATGAAATTATTTCAAAATTAAGGTACACCCGCAATTCATTATTGCGGGTGTACCGTCAAGATGGCGGGTGTTCTGTAATATTTTATTATTTAACCATTACTCATAAAATATAATTACACCAAATAAATGTACCTAAAAAGTACCTCAAGTAGAGAAGACCACACATTTGATCAGTTAATATCATGTGTCAGTCAAGTAACATGCGTCATTGATATTCTAAACAACTAGCGTCATCTCTGATAACTTTCTTTCTGATTTCTTTAATTAAATAAGTTTTCGGAAGATATCAGAGATGGCGCTAGTTGTTTAGAATGTTAACTACGTGTGTCACACGATGGTTTTATTTCTCAGGAACTATCCAACTGATCAAGAGTGTGGTACTTTTTAGGTACATTTATTTGGTGTAATTATATTTTATGAGTAATGGTTAAATAATAAAATATTACAGAACACCCGCCATCTTGACGTCAATATGGCGGGTGTACCTTAATTTTGAAATAATTTAATTCTGAAGAAGGTACAAATATTTTAGAGCTAGGTACTGAATAGTACATTTTAGGTACATTTTAACGGTAATTGCTATAATTTATTTCACTGAGGTACACCCGCCATTCTGACTCTCACGGTTCCTAAATATTTCTTAGGCGCGCTTTTTTTTTTCGTATTTTTGGTCCACTCCATCTAAGTAACCACATCAACCTGGCTCTCTCTGGCACTACAACAAGATTTTATCTTTTATTAATGGAAACGCATCGGCATGTGCAATGTCCAACAATTTGTCTAATTTTATTACAAGCTCAGTCTTTGCTTCTCGAATACTTCTTGTGTTTTGTTCGCATTTTTTGCAGATCTCTCCAAAACTCTGAAGTTCAAGTTTTTAACACAGATAATGCTTTAATTAGGAAATGTCACGTATATTGTGCCTTTCCCAATAAATAATACACTTTCGAATAGTAAGATTCACGATTTTCAGTGACACAAATTCATTAAAGGAATGTTGTAAAACAGTACTGCCAATACTTGTCAATTATAGGATAGTTTTGAACCCGTAATTTGATTTTATACGTATCCCATATTCAAAATATGTATTTTGTTAGACTTCGTAATCCTACTGACATGTAGACTGAATGAAAATCATGCGTTTACTAATTAAATAAATAAATAATAACGAGCACTTGATACGTTAGCTGTTTCGCGCCAAAGTACGAAGTTCCGATATCTATCGATGCAAGTCGGCACGGGTTCCCTTGGTCCTAAGTACTTAAAATTTTATTTACAATTGTTTTGACACTATTCAAATAAAATTAGAGGGTATGCGTTGTAAAAAAAAGATTTTGATTTTTTTGGGACACCCTAATACCTACTCACTGGCGCCTTGCCATTTCCTGCATAATAATTTATCAAAACTGTTTTACAGAGACTGCGACAAATGATTATTAAATAAGAAAGTTGTTTGTAGTTATTCACACTCCTTTTGTGTCCAGTACGATGCAACAGAGAATGGATATTTAGCAGTTCTAGTGTTACGCAATGCCATGAAAAAAATATGGTGCAATTTAATCAACTCTCTCAATATTATATGGAACAATGCGTCATCTTCATTATTAACTCTAAATAATAAATAATGTTGTGCAATTCATAATATTGCGCAATAAAATTTACCGTTCAGGTCCTGCCTAACGCAGATATGATGACAGGGTTTAAAAATTAAAAAAAAAGAATAATCAATATAACATTGTTAATATGAAATAATTCTCTTATATACTGATAATCGGAATTATTTATTGGCGATATCGTTTTGTGATTTTTACAGCATTTTTTGTCTGTCTACTAGATGACTTATGGCGAGAGAACAAAACTGCGCGATCCGAGTTTATATACTCTTCGGTCGTTGAATGTGGCTTCTCCAACAAGCACTGGCTGGTTGGCTGACGATTTGGTTTTGGCTCTGGCTCCAACTTGTCGTAAGATGGCGATGGTTTCGGCTTTGGCATGGCATGGCTTATCAATGACTTCGCTTAGCTTGAGTTGAACACGTGGCGTGGCATTACAATTGAAAGAAAACATACAATTGAAACAATATGATGCAGATAGATTTACGACGTGCACCTTTTACATTCTTTCAATTGTTATGGACAACACAATAAATTGGTTCTTATAAAAGAACCAATTACGAAAAATAGTCCTCAATGACAAAAAGTACGATATAAAGTTTTTAGTTATAAAGTCATGTTATTGATTTGGAATACCGAGACTGAATATAATTCGGAATATTAAAACTTAATAGGTACGTTGTTTCTTAAATAAAATAAATAAGCCATTATTCCTTGGCTTTATTTTTACGTTTTTATTTCTACTTAACCGCTCGCTTGCCCCCCCCCCTCCCCAAATCCTTATCTAAAGTGCCCGCCACTTGAGACGTTTTTATGACCTCTCGCCGCGCGGGTTCGAATTTCACATAAACAATCCATTGTCTTGGTCGGCCTCTACTTACTTACTTACTGTATCCGCTCAGTTAATTTTTTGGTCTATCGATCATTTTCCAACCTGCAGACATAGCCAGCCTATTTCACTTAATTAATCTAATTCTTTTAACGGCATATATTAATGTTCTCTTTTATCTTATTTTTTCATTATTAGTATTCTATAAATTTTATTTCAAAAGAAACCCCTGGACTGACTGCATTTTCTGCGGAGACACCGGTTTAAGTATATACAGACTCGACGGACATGCTGGCTGTCAATTCTATTATTTAAAATATCAAAACAAAGACTTCAGCTAGCCTAAGCACATAGCAGGAGAAGGGTCATGATTCGGTTGTATTTTTATATGTTTTTAGTTATATGTTTTTTTTTTATGTTGTTACCTCGGAACTTCGTTGTTTATAGACCGATTTGCCATTTATTTTTTTCCGGATATAAAATGCTTTTAGATTGTTTTTTTTTTTATCCAGTTCTGATGATGGAATCCATGAGGAATCGAGGGTACTCCTTAAATATTATAAGCAAATATATGATGACTTTGATATTTTCACCGAGAACTCAAGCCAAAAAGTAACATTTTCATCAAATGTTACTTTTTGACTGTAAATGTTTGAGTGAAACTGATGAAGAAGACCAAGAATAACTAACGGAGCTTCACACTCACGTAGATATCACAATGAAGATAGTTAAGCAACTAGACAATACTATAAATAAATGGTTCTGAATAGTATTGTTGAAAATTGTACCATTAAAGTTATCTTATGATGATGGAGCCGGAAGGTCAAGCACTAGTTTATACAAATTAAAAAAAAAAAAAAAAAAAAAAAAAAAAGGTAGGCACCGGAAGTCCGTAATTAACCAATGTATTCTAGCCGTGTTTGGGCTTATTAGAATTGTCATGAGATGCACTTTGGCTATAAGGTACTATCGAACTGATCTGATGATGATGATGATGAAGTTAAAAAGATAGGCACCGGAACTCCGTAATTAATCAATGTATCCTACCCGTGTTTGGGCTTATTAGAATTGTCATGAGATGTACTTTAGCTATAAGGTACTATGGAACTGATCTGATGATGATGATGGAGCCGGAAGGTAGACACGGGAACTTCATAATAAAACAATGTATCCTAAGCAGGGTTTGAGTTTATTGGAATTGACATGAGAAAAAGGTACTCTGGCTGTAAGTGTATTGCAACTAAAAAGTGTGAAATAAAAAACTTTTTACAAAAAAAAAATAACCGACTTCACTAAAAAACACTAAAACCATCAAAATAATTTTAATTTCGGACGTCGGTGTTATATAAGGTACAAACAATATCGAGAAACATCGACTTCCGAAATTAAAATTATTTTGATGGTTTTAGTGTTTTTTTAGTGAAGTCGGTTATTTTTTTTTGTAAAAAGTTTTTTATTATATAATTTATTTCATCACCACTGCTCTCCAAAACGGTGAAGGAAAGCATCGTGAGAAAACATACATCAAAGACATGCGACATTCATCAACCCGCACTGGGCCCGCGTGGTGGATTACGGCCCATTCCTAGAGAGGAGGCCTGAGTCCAGCAATGGTAACATTAAAAGGCTGATTATGCTTCAGCTAAAAATATTATAAGCACATATTAATTTAGGCTAAACAAATAATATTTTTGTTTACATCAGATTTTTCAATAAACTCGTCAGTCTTGGGAAAATTTTAAAATCTGTGCCACAAGTATGGCAGCACAAAGTCATCAATACAGAAAAAATAATCCGTTCCAAAGTGAAGTCAATCTGTTTCAAAAGACAAATAAAGAAAGAACAATGCAGAATACTTATTTTATTTTAATCATGACGTAATCAAAGGTGGGAACAACCCAGAGATATGATGTCAAAGTTGTTTTTTAATGGTGATTTATTTTCCTTAAACGTTTCAGGAAAACTGATTATTACTGGACTATATAAGCTGGTGTGTGATTGCTGAAACAGTAGGTAGTAAGTTGACAATCGTTAGAGCAACAACGTACATTCAATTTGTACTAAGCTAATTAATGATTTGTTAATTACGTCAATATCAATACAGTTTGCTGACTTACTTGATATAGAAATTGAAAAGGAGTTTATACTAGCTGCGGTTAACATGGCTTCTTTCACATTTGTTCTATTAGCGGTAATTATCTGAAGCTTTTATTGAAATTTCTTTATTAATTAAAAAATAAATAAACTAAAAACGTAAACTGTTTTTATGTGGTATAAGCCCTAGTGTTTTCTAAAACTTTCTGTTTGCAATATTACTGACACCCTGTACTTCAGAAAGCATGTGAAGTCGTGTGCCGGTTGTCATTCGCAGATCCTTGACAGTCGTTACAGGTACTCAGATGCCAGAAATTCTGACCCTCAGTCTGTCCAATCGTGCTGCCTAGTACCTGGGTTGTGGAGCTTTGATAGGCAGTCGCTCCATGTAAAATACATGTATTCAGCCGCATCCAGTTATACTGGAAGCTGACCTTTAGCTAGTTGGGACAAGGCTAGAGAGATGATGATTTAGTTTCTTTGTGAATACGATACTTACGGCTATTTTTTTTTCATTTTTAGGTGTTTCTACTTGCAACCTGCAGTGCTGCCCCCCAAAGTAAGTTTACTTTAGCCTAAGGATTCGATAAAAAAAAAATCTTCTACCTGTATCTTTTTTCAAACAAGTAGAAGAGGCATCAACATAGCATAACGTCTTTTTTTGAATTCCACAGAAACCAAGTCTGGCATCACAATTCCTGAAGAGTGTAAGGGAAAAGGTTTTTGCTCCATCAGGCCCGAAGGTTACGATGAAATTGAAGCTAAGATCAACGAACTGCTTCCTGGACATCTGATTGTAAGTGGTTTACTTTATCATCTTATTTAATCAATAATTTTAACACACAGATGCACACATAGATAAGCGACAAGGCACGGATCTGTACCTTGTCATGTGATGTGAATAAAGAAAACCAATTTTTACACACTAACAAATGCGTTATTATTTTCATTAGAGAGGTTCAGAGTTTACTTTGGCTGCTTCGTGAAATTGAAAACGGTTTTCTAGATGTTTAATTTATATGCCTAATGTTTACTTTAATATTTTAGTTTGGCAATTGTATTATTTTTTGTTTCCAGGAGTTTGGCAGTAGGAATGGTTTCGAGTATATTCCGCCGCAGCCCGAAGATGACGATAACTGTCCGAGTGAGCATAATGTAAGATTTGTATCAATGAGTACCATCTACTCTCACTCTCTCCCCTCCCTTCTCTCTCTCTCCATGGGAATATAAAACTAAAACTCTTAGTCCCCGCGGCCCTGGAACGTAAAGGGTCCTTGAAAGAAAATAGGTGGGTTTTAATTGATAAACGTCTATCACTGCCTATACACCTGACCTTACCCAGAACGGGAGAAATAATTTAATGATTTCTCATGCTCAAAAAATACAAAATCTCAATTACCTTTTAATTATGTATATCTATCAAAAAGAAAGGACAGATAATGCAGAATAAGTCATCAATATAATTTTGTAAAAATATGTTTCAGTTGGAGTCTGCTTACACGTTCGCACACTCGGACACGAATGTGGACATCGTTGTGCAAACCAAAGCATACCCTCAACAGTTTGCTACAGTGACTTGCAAGTGAGTATTTTTACGTTTAGATTTTTTGCCAAAATTTTGGCTTGATCAAATTAACCAATGTGCAAATATAAAAAAATATAATTGTATAAACTGTTCAGATATAATTTTAGAAAGTTATTTAGCTTACTGGCAGTTAGGCTCAACAATTGACACTGACATTGCGAAAAAAATCTTCCAATACTTATCTATTTTCTAAAAACATAAGTAAAAAGACTATACAACTGTATTGAGATTTTACTATTTGAATAATTTGATATGAAGTCAATTAATTAACTAGGTAAAGAGAAAATTTTTTTTTCGCTACTATGTATCGTAATATTTATTTTTCTTTTCATCTTTAAGGCACACTGAGAGTCAAATCAGAAGCATCAAGGATGGCAGTCCGGAATGCTTCCGGAAATTGCAGCTCGGCACCTTCTTGAATTTCAGTTGCCAGCAATCTTCAGCAAACCGAACACTACTGATTTATGATCCTCAAAAGCATCGCCTTATGACGAAATCTTACCCAATTCCTGTCTGCTGCTCATGCCGAATTTCCAGAAAAGATAATCACTAGAAACACCATGTTTGCCTGAATTTCTACTAAGAAAAATTAGGAAAAGTGCAGTGGCCGCTACTATGCTATTCTAAGACAAACGCAACTGTAACATATTTTCTAATATTTATTTATTATTTTATTGTTAGATAATTTGTACTGAGTTTTCAAAAACAGAACTGTAAAGTAATATTTTTTTAAGTTTAATCATAAAATGTTAGTAGTATTATTTTTGTTAATTACTTTCTGCACTTATAATGTTATTATAGCTAAGATAAATTGATATTTAATAAAATATGTAAAAATATACAGCAGAACTATAAAAATAAAATGATGTGCATCAAACTATATCTTTTATTGATTCATTTTACGATTCCTTGTTTGATAAAATATCGATGTGCTATTAGCGTGATATTCGACGCGAGCGCGCCTCAAAAGTCATACGAGTCGTCAAACATCACGCCAAGAGTGTCTCGTACATAAAGATTCTCAAGAAATTTCCTCAAAACCTCTTATTTATTTTTAAAACATTAATAAATAAGAGGTTGTTGAGCAAATACCCAAGCATTAGGTCAAAAGAAAACTGTTCGTTATTATTTGTGAATTTAGCCGAGCTAGAGTTATCACGAGCGGTTTTGCATGCGTAAAAGTAGAAAATAGTCTCAAACAAACATAATCGCCAGATAAAAGTATTCTATTCCCTAATCCCAAAGATTTTATATAGCCTATCTAATCCTAATATAGCGACTTAAATGTCTTAAAAGGGCCCTCGCTTACGACGAGTTTATGTAGCGATGCTGTCGCGCATTTTGTAAGTACGTGACAGCATCGCTACTAACGCACGTTAGTCACATTTGTATGCGCTATAGAAAAAATGCCAACGCACTATTACGCGCTACAGCATCGTGACTATCAATGTGAACGCGCTACAGCATCGCGACTGTATCAATGTGAACGCGCTACAGCATCGCGACTGTATCAATGTGATCGCGCTACAGCATCGCGACTGTATCAATGTGAACGCGCTACAGCATCGCGACTGTATCAATGTGAACGCGCTACAGCATCGCGACTGTATCAATGTTAACGCGCTACAGCATCGCTACTGTATTAATGTGAACGCGCTACAGCATCGCGACTGTATCAATGTGAACGCGCTACAGCATCGCGACTGTATCAATGTGAATGCGCTACAGCATCGCGACTGTATCAATGTGAACGCGCTACAGCATCGCGACTGTATCAATGTGAACGCGCTACAGCATCGCGACTGTATCAATGTGAATGCGCTACAGCATCGCGACTGTATCAATGTGAATGCGCTACAGCATCGCGACTGTATCAATGTGAACGCGCTACAGCATCGCGACTGTATCAATGTGAACGCGATACAGATTCGCTACAAAAAGTCGCCATGGGCGAGGGCCCTTACTGGCTGTTTTAACGTTTAAATGATATTTATTTTGTAAATGGGTTTAAAAAACACTTTTACAAGTCAAATTTTTTTTCCTCAGTTTAAACTAGATGAGGCCACCCGTAAATCGCAACATTATCAAACAATTACGAAATTAGTTGGGTTTCAACTTACCCATCTCTTGAATGGTCTGGAAGAATACCTTAGAAGACAGATTGTATAATAAACTAGCTTTTGCCCGCGCGGCTTCGCTCCCGCTCTTCCTTACTCCACCCTACTATACCGTAGGGCCAATGTGTCTACCCTAGTCTAACCCTGTCTACCCTACTCTAACCTACTCTACCCCACTCTACCCTACTCTACCCTAATCTACCCTACTCTACCCTACTCTACCCTACCCTATCCTACTCTACACTACTCTACACTACTCTACACTACACTACCCTACTCTACCCTACTATACTCTACTCTACCCTACCAAAGTTCACATAAACCATCTACTAAATAGGCCGAACAAAGCCTAAACATTTGGTTTGGATAGGTGAGCCCATTCTTAAGTTATAAAATTACAACAAAAAGTGGCATTGATATTCATATTTATAGATAATGCACAAGTTGTAAAGTAATGAAAATGATATATCTTTTTGTTTCATGTTTTTCTTGATTTATAAACTTTTATAATAAGCACTGAAATTAAAGTTTAAAAGCTACTCACAAATAAGAAACTCAATAAAATTACCTCTGACTCATAGTAATATTTTCAGACTTGTAAAGCCTTAGTTTATAAAAAAAACCGGCCAAGTGCGAGTCGGACTCGCCCATGGAGGGCTCCGTAGCAGCAAGTAACATAATATAAAAGTTCTTGTAGTTTGTTGTAACTTTGATCGATGTTTTAATAATAGTGTATTGTTACGTACGTAGGTAATCAAATGCCGATTTACTAAGAGACAACTTTATTCACCACAAACAATAACAAATTAGTCCAGTCGACAATAATCCGAATCGCAATTAACACTAGAGTACCGTTACACTATCGCTCAGGTCGTTAGATAAAATCACTTCAAGTACTAGGGTAGTTCGCTCTTGATCGCAGTCGAAATCACAACTGACTCGCTTCCGGCCGGGGGCTCGTATTTATATGCGGAGCCAAGAAAATTCTAGATACCGACATCCCCGGATCTATCCAGAATTCCAGAACAATTGAATCGCTTCTCGAAGTCTCGAAGTCATAAATCATTTTTATGGCTCGTGGTAATAAGAGTCACTTTCATGCGAATTTCGACTCTATTGTTAACGTCGGAGAGTACCATTTCCCTTATCGGCTAGATGAATGCCTATTACTACTTGTAGGTACTTTGTGGATGTTTCGAGATTTTTCTAAGCCTGGCTACGCACAACCATTCTAGACCTTTCGAACAGCAATGCGTTTTAATTATTACGTGCTACTCTTTATTTTCTCGGAGATATGGCGAGTTCACGTTTAATGGCGTAACAGTATTTTTTTAGATTTATGACGTATTAAAAAAAACTACTTACTAGATCTCGTTCAAACCAATTTTCGTTGGTAGTTTACATGGTAATGTACATCATATATTTTTTTAGTTTTATCATTCTCTTATTTTAGAAGTTACAGGGGGGGACACACACATTTTACCACTTTGGAAGTGTCTCTCGCGTAAACTATTCAATTTAGAAAAAAATTATATTAGAAACCTCAATACCATTTTTGAAGACCTATACATAGTACCCCACACGTATGGGTATGATGAAAAAAAATTTTTTGAGTTTCAGTTCTAAGTACCCCCAAAATTTATTGCTTTTTTTCTATTTTTGTATCAAAATCTTAAAGCGGTTTACAGAATACATCTACATACTAAGTTTCAACAGTATAGCTCTTATAGTTTTGGAAAAAAGTGGCTGTGACATACGGACGGACAGACAGACAGACATGACGAATCTATAAGGGTTCTGTTTTTTGCCATTTGGCTACGGAACCCTAAAAAACACGGTACAACTTGAAACCTGCATGTGGTTCAATTATTATTTATTCGACCAATGTAACAAGTACCATTAATTTTGGAGCTAAGTTTAATTTAACCGGCAAATGACGTGAAAATAATTACTAGGACGATGACGCCGATATTGACCCGAATTTTATTGATAATTATAGTTACTATAGAACATACTTTCTAGGGTTCCGTAGCCAACTGGCAAAAAACGGAATCCTTATCGATTCGTCATATCTGTCTGTCTGTGTGTCCGTATGTCACAGCCACTTTATTTCGAAACTATAAGAGCTATACTGTTGAAACTCAGTAAGTAGATGTATTCTGTGAACCGCATTAAGATTTTCACACAAAAAGCGAAAAAAAAAACAATAAATTTTGGGGGTTTCCTTATAGAACTGAAATAAGAGAATAATAAAACTAAAAAAAAATATATGATGTACTTACCATGCAAACCGCCAACGAAAATTGGTTTGAACGAGATCTAGTAAGTTTTTTTTTTTAATACGTCATAAATCTAAAAAATACATTATTATTAAAACATCGATCAAAGTTACAACGAACTAAAAGAACTTTTATATTATGTTACATATTGCTAGGGAACCCTTCATGGGCGAGTCCGACTCGCACTTGGCCGGTTTTTTAAATAATGGCGTATAATTATGGTAGAGCGGGAAGGCGTATCAGTCTTCTCCTGACGAAACCCACACCTGTGTCCTTCAGTTGACCTTTGCGTTCCAAGATGACGGTTTTCCTTTTCAGAAAATTCCAGTGGCCCTAGCAGGCATCGGCCTCGCTGGGGCCCTACGATGTGCTGACAACTCTTTGGGAAGCACGTGGACACTACGAGGAGTTCCATGCTTAAAGATGGTTAACATTTCCGTCTAAATTGATGATACTATAAAGTTTTAACTTCAATTCGTTTCGCAAAGGTACCCAAAGGCAATGGAAGAAAACACATTTGTAAAACTTGTCTATGTGAGGTGCTTACATAACTTAATGACATTTTGTTGTATGAGGTTGATTAAATTCAACTGCTATTTTGTTATTTGTTCAAAAGATTGAATATACCGTTTGTTACAATAACGAGCATTGAGCATCAACTTGGGAGGGAGAAATTAGCGCGTTATAATTTTTTTTTTTCAAATAATATCATGAATTTCACACTTTCAAGTGACCTTTTCATGAAAACAAAACCCACTTTTTTAAAAGATAAAACCACACGTGTAACACGCCTGATTTGTACGCAGAGCAACGTCGTGTGGCGTGGATCTAGTGTAACTCTACAAGTCTAGTTTCCTTATTTATTTATTTATTTAAGGGACAATAAACAGCTACAATATACATATTGAAAGAAAAAAAACAGTACAAAAGACTTTACAATATTGCAGCCCACTGCATTATCCTCATATTGACGCATAAGATTGCCGGCAGTAAATGCTGCTGGATAAATAAATATATACTATATATCAAATAATTACAATGGCAATTTGTTGAAAATGACATATAAATTATTAAAACAAGCAGAAACATGCATTAAATTAAATTAAAATGATAAATTTCATTATATTAAAATTGTACATAAAATTAAATTATAAAATAGAAAATAAATAAATAATGGAACTCATAAATTGTTACTATATACAAAAAAATAAAAATATCTAAATCTACATTTAAATCAAATTCATAAATTAATTAATTAATCGTTATTTTGAGACTGCACGGATAAAATCTTGAGTACGTTATTTTTAAATTTAGATTTAGAGCACATAAAAACATCAACATTTATAAAATTGGTATTATAATTGTAAACCATTCGACGAGTAGGGCACCGTAATCCCGAGTTTGTGCGACAACTGTTCACAGCAAATAGCGTTCTGGCTCGAACACTACGCAAGTTGACTGTGCGGGGTACTGTATAACACAGTTTACTTGTAACCTCAATACAGTCAGTTATTGTGGACAATATTCTGCTTCGGTGGTAGATTTAGGCACTCTGTGTGGTGTTTTCCCCTACAAACGGAGCATTTTAGGATATGATCACCTGTCATCGTCGATCTATCATTGCAGCATTCCATCCTACACGGTAATTTATACCAGCTATTCTTCAAACGCCGTCTTGCATTAACCGTGATGCAGAGAAAATATACTGGTCACACTGCACACGAAGCTGTTGTAGGTTACTTGACCCACAAAAAGTATACTTGTCACACTGTACACAAGGAGTTGCAGATCAAGCAAATTGGTCACACTGTACACGAAGAGCCCCAGAGAAAGTATACTGGTCACACTGTACACAAAGCTAATGTTCTGATGTAACTTAACCCCTGGAACGCAAACGTCAGCTGCGATCGCAAAGTTGGTAGCAATGAATAAAAATGTCGTTTATAGGATTTTGACGGTTACGCAGTTTGCATAACCGTGTAAATTTGCGTGCACTCACGAATTAGCCACTGTGATACGGCACTTTTTAAGGATTTTTCGTTGGTCTGAGAATTGTTAATTCGCTTCGAGAGAACAGTAAAAACACATAAAAGGAAAACTGCACTAACACTCTGCTTGTTATTTACGGCAAACAAACTGTATGTAATTTTTGGTGATTTTTTATATTAAAGTTATTACGAGCACGACTAGCAAACATGGAACGTTCCAGCGACCCTCCTTATAAATTGTATAGTAGGTGAACTTGCTGAGGCTGTGGCTGCCATCAATGAGGATCTTGAAAATATTCATAAGTGCGCTAAATATTATGGACTCTTGCTTAACCCAAAAAAATCTCAAGCACTCATTATTGGTGGCAGATTCGTGCTCAACCTATTGGATTAGCACCCGCTCCCACCATTAGTGTATGATTCTGAACCAATATTATACTCCAAAATTGCTAAAAACCTTGGCGTCCATATTGATACTAACTTGTCATGGGAGGTTCATGTTGCAGATGTGAGTAAGAGGGTATTTTATTCTTTTTAGTCTCTTAAACGTTTCCAAAAATTCTTGCCATTTCATACAAAGGTTGCGCTTGCTCAATCTCTTCTTCTACCGCTAATAGACTTTGCGGATGTCTGTTTTCTAGATGCTACGGCGGTACTTCTAAATAACTGTAACTGCAGTGCGTCTCTGGAACTCTCTCCCAAATTCCCTTCGCGACAGCCCTTCTCTGGATGTCTTTAAGAAGAAAATTAAAGAGCGCTTCCTTTCTCAGTTGACATAATACCTATTAGTATATTTATTATATCTATATATATACAATATAATAAATATACTAAACGTCAGCTGAGCGAGTCCAATGACCTGTAGGTAGTTTATACGCAATGCCGACTCTCATTGGACTCGCTCAGCTGACGTTTTCTTAAAGAAATTAATTTCGTACATGCGTAAATTAATACGAGTTTTGAAAAAAAGGTACTTTATTTTTTAATCGACCCTCCACGGCCACGGGATTAAAACGATCAAAATTTAACGGTGTATATTTTAGACGTATTTATGTAAGTTTATGTTGTACACTGGATCCTACCTTCGAATGTGATCTCTCTCTGTCACTCAAAGGTTTACTGGGAGAAAACTCATTGTTGAGTTAAGCTCGCCTTTGTACATAAATTATATAGTCAATGTATTAATGTTAAGTTTTGTGTGTACAATAAAGAATTAAAATATAGAGGCCGACGCGGCCCAAATCGGCGTGTGTGGCACAAGTGTCCGCAGTAGTTCTAGCTTATTTTAAATGTTTCCTCCCAATCTAGGGAGGTACGAAAGGGAAGGCTGCAATCAGTTAAGCACTAACTAAAATGTTAGAGTAATAAATAAATCATATATTAACCCCCGACGGAAAAGGGGGGTGTTATAAGTTTGAGGTGTCTGTGTGTGTGTGTATGTGATAGATGGCAGCTACAAAGTGAAGGCGCTGTATATAGAAAAGTATTTTGAACTTAAAATTTCCTCTGTTTCACTAAGGCCTCCCTCCAAACCTCTCTGTCTTTTGCAATCTCTGGCCAAGTTTGGCCCGCGAACATGATCAGATCGTCACACCACCTTTGCTGTGGTCGTCCTCGACTGGACTGGACTGATCGCTTGAGGAAGCACCAAATAATGACTAACTCACATCTCAGTTAGATGTAAGATAGACGCTTTCAAGTGCTAACAATGAGTTCATATTCGGATATTCACACCGAAACAAGAGCACCACGCATCTGTGTGCAAAGACTATTGCCTCCAGATACCACGGCGCCACGTCGCCTCTCCGTATATCGTGCGGTATCCTCGGGTCATCCGGATTACCATGACTTTTTGGTACGCGTTAGGGCGGCGGGCTGGACGACAACGTGTAAAGTTTACGGCAAGAGACTTTTGTACCCTATGGCAAATGGGCAGGAGCCACTTGAAGAAAACCCCGCTCCTATCTAAGAACAAAATGACGGTAACGCTCTATGTTTATATCTTTTAAGGCTTATAGTCCCTTGAACCATCGGGCCAAAATTATGTGGACGCACCTCTCGCACCTGCCTAGGCGGCAATACGCAAATCTGTGCATTTATTTGCGGCCAACAGCGCCCGGAAAGCGCGCGGCTGACCTTTAAATCCATTTTCTTTGCGAAATATTGATTGATTTACATATGCAATGTTCACTTTGAAGAATATTTAACCACCAATTTTTATGTGTAAAAATGATCTAAAGATCCAAGCCGTTTCGAAGGAATAGGGAAAAATTGCGAAATTGCTAATTATTTTTTTTAGACAAAAGTATTAATAGCACGAAAAAATCAAATGTTGATAATGTTGTTCATGAATCTATAATAAACATATATTTTTTTCAAACCTATTAACCTGGCCGTTACCAAGGAGTAGGCTTCAGAAAGTCACTGTTTTATGGCACTTTTCGGACGCTTGGGCCTTAACCAGTAATTTAACGTCATCTAGCATAATTTTATTAGAACAGTATTTTTTCCTGCTGTAATAAAGTAGCACATATACGCGTGGCTACAATACACGTCAGAGACGTGTTTTTGCTAGTTTCACCGTGTGATTGTGCTCTGATTTAATTTATTCGTCAATTTATGGTGTAATAAAATAGTATCTAGGTTTGCGCGTCGTTACAATACACGTCATAGACGTTTTGTTGCTAGTTTTACCGTGTGCTTTTGCTCTGATTTAATTTATTCGTCATTTTATGGTGTAATAAAGCAGTATCTATGCGCATCGCTACAATACACGTCATAGATGTTTTTGTTACTCATTTTTCCGTGAGGCTTCGATTTGATTTTGTTTATCTTTCTAGACCATCCTTTTCTCACGCGTGAGGTAACGAATGTCTTCACGCTCCAGCCGCCGAGATTCCGATCCCGACCACCAGCCACTGTAGACGCGAACTTGCGGATGTCGAGCAGTAGGTAGCTCGCCTTCCAGACGTCCGGTAGTTGAATGTATCGAGCCCAAACGCGCGGAAGAACCATTGTTCTCTTGCAGTTTACATTACATTGGTTAATTGAGAAGGTCTGTTGTACCTACACTCTCTGGCTTATTTAAAAATTAAGTAAATAGGTATATACAAGGTGTAAGGGACAGCCCTCCACAAACTTTAAGGGCTTGCTCAGGCTCAGTAAACGATACTGAACAACATTCCATAAAAAATTTTTTCAGGAAACGAAAAAAAAATTCGGCCTCTCCATACAAACTGACCAATCTAGTTTATAATTTTGTATGGTGAGGCGGATTTCTTTTTTCGTTTCCTGAAAAAATTTTTTATGGAATGTTGTTCAGTATCGTCTGCTGAGCAAGCCCGTAAAGTTTGTGGAGGGCTGTCCCTTACACCTTGTATATTTTATATAAGTATACTTGGCTTTTTTCTTTAATTTCCTGGCCCGTTGCTGTTCATAATATTTATAAACGATAAACAAAATCTAAATCTGCCAGGAGACATAACACTTTCTGCTGATGATACCAGCATATTCTTGTTTGGCAACGATATTGATCTGATTATTAAACAAGCACAGCAAGACTTTGACACTCTCTAAATTCCAAGATAATTTGCTAACTGTTAATATAACTAAAACGAACTACATTATTGTCAGTGCTAAGAATAAAACAATAGGAAACCACTCATCTATATACATAAATAACGAACCTATAACCAAAGTCAGTTCCGAAAAATATCTTGGACTCCATTTAGAAAAACTACTGACGGGGAACCACACCTAGACAAACTAAGATCCAAACTTTCCTCTTTTATGGGGGCGCTTTTAGGCATTGTTCGCTGTCTGCCAAAATCTGTTAGGTATATTATATACTAGCTTTTCCCCGCGGCTTCGCCCGCATACATAATATATAGCCTATGTCACTCAGGAATAAAGGAGCTTTCTATTGGCGCTAAAATTTTTGCAATCGGACTAGTACTTTCAGTGGTTACCTCCTACAAACAAAAAAACAAACTTTACCTCTTTATTATATTAGTGTAGATAACTCCATGGGAAAACCTCATATTGACCACCTGATAGAGGTGTGTGGCACTGTAGCAAAAACAAATTTAAAGCAAATTGAAACATGTCAAAATAAACTAATTAAACTACTATTTCATTACCACTACTTAACTCCCACAGAAAAAGAAACTAAATTAATGACACTTTCACATATATATACATTAGGGTGTCCCAAAAAAATCAAATTCTTTTTTTTACAACGCATACCCTCTAATTTTGTTTGAATGGTGTCAAAATAGTTGTAAAAAAAAAATTATGTAGTTAGGACCAAGGGAACCCGTGCCGACTTGCATCGATAGATATCAGAAAGTCAGTACTTTGGCGCGCCGCAGCTAACGTATTAAGTGCTCGTTATTATTTATTTATATAATCAGTAAACTCATAATTTTCATTCAGTCCACATGTCAGTAGGATTACGAAGTCTTATGAAAGGAATGTTTTGAATAGGGGATGTATAAAATCAAATTACGGGTTCAAAACTACCCTATTGACAAGTATTAGAAGTACTGTCTTATAACATTCCTTTAATAAATTTATGTGTCACTGAAAATCGTGAATCTTACAATTCGAAAGTGCGTTATTTATTTGGAAAGGCACAATATACGTGACATTTCCTAATTAAAGCATTACATATCTGTGTTAAAAAAACTAGTTCCATTATTCCAAGTTTGGAGTTTTGGAGAAATCTGCAAAAAATACGAACAAAACACAAGAAGTATTCGAGAAGCAAAGACATGAGCTTGTAATAAAATTAGAAAAATTGTTTGACATTGCACATGCCGATGCGTTTCCATTAATAAAAGACAAAATCTTCTTGTAGTGCCAGAGAGAGCCAGGTTGATGTGGCTTACTTAGATGGAGTGGACCAAAAATTCGAAAAAAAAAGCGCTTCTTGGAAATATTGAGAAACAAAGCCATCTGGCTACTAATTGTTTCTCCTTAACTGCTTTGTAATCCCTTATCAGGAAAATTCATCTTCAGGTTCTGAAATGACGAATTTACAAGAAAATCTACCCATACCAACTAAGGGGCTGTACTCCCCATACGAATAAAACTTCCATTGGGAAAAATTTCATCACTCCAAAGACAGTTGCAGGTTTGGGTAGGTAACAGTTAAATATAAGGAATTCTGTGTTTACTATAATAATAATAAACACAGAATTTTGTTATAAAAGCTACTGTTGAGGCAAATAATTCGTATGGAGAATCCAAAAAGAGCGCACAGAAGCTATTAAAGTCGATTTCCAAAACAATGTAGGTACTGATACTGTTATAAACTGTCGATTGACATGTATTATGAACTGTTTTCGGCTTAAGATGTGCGCAAATGTAAAGAATAATGCCTCTCGATAGTTATTTCGCATAGTGGCATAGTCATAAAGAACAACTTGTCGTGGTGCCAAAACTGGACAACTTTACAGGAAGTAAATAGGCATCAGCAGTTTAGAATGCAGTTCGTGGTCTAGTAATGCATTACAACATGCTACAAAACAGGTGCTGACACAGAAAGCACTTTCATAGCAAAGTCACTACTGAAGAGGAATAACGAACAAAAGCATATTTTCTAATGTTGTGTACAAGAACAGATAGATAGGTTTAGCCTGACTGTAAAAACCTATTTTTGGAAAGATTAAGTCCTAGTAATAATAGATACTTGGAAAATATACGATATATAATAATATAATATAATATTCCACAACTATCACACAACGCCGTCTAATCCCAAGCTAAGCAGAGCTTGTGTTATGGGTACTAGACAACTGATAAACATACTTGTATATTTCTAAATACATACATATTATATATAAATTACACCCAGATACAGAACAAATGATCATGCTCATCACATAAACATTTGTCCTGGGTGGGAATCTAACCCACGACCTGCGGTATAGCAGTCAGAGCCACTAACCACTAGACCAACAGGCCAGTCAAAGATATAGGTAAAGCAATGTTTTATTTGCGGAATAAAAATTAAGTTCTAAAACGTCCTCTGTAGTTTTCATACAAACTTTCTCCTAAAAGTTTGACATCAAGTCGGCACGGGTTATCGTCATCCGATATCAATAATATTTATTATTTTAGTTCTTAGGAAAAAAAATAGAGGGTATGCGTACTCAAAATCGGAAAAAAAAAATCGCCCTTAAAGCTTGGGACACCCTAATATACATTTGACACATGTATTTTAGTATTTAAACCACTGAACAAAGATATAATACACTCTAAAATTACATTTACAAGGAAAGGAAAAACACAAAAACCCATCAGTAGACGCAAAAACAATATCTGCCTGAGACGACCTCGAACCAACTACGGAAGAAAAAACATACTATATGAGGAAGCAGAATCCTTACTAATATTATAAAAGCGAAAGTGAGAAGCGAGTGTGAGTGAGTGAGTGTTTGTTTGTTTGTTCTTGTCTTCACGCCTAAATGGCGAAACCGATTTTGATGAATTTTGGTACAGAGATAGTTGGGACCCTGGGGACGAACGAAAAAAGTGAGAAAAGGGGGAGAAATTCTTTTTTTTATTTATTTTTGTTCACATTAAAATATAGGTACATAACAAGAACAATCAAATGTATTGGATAAGTAAAGCTACAGCATTCAAAGAAAACTATTGTTAAAAAAAAAATTATATTAAATTATATAATAACCCAATTAGTTTAATAAACAAGCTCAAATTAACAAATCATACTATATAAAGAATTTAAGTACAATAAAAATATGTAATTGCTATCGACTTGCATTTAAGAAACGATACGTAATGAGCAACATATTGTTATGTACATTTTATTTTTCCGTTTTGTTTTCTAACACATTGCTTTTGCACAGTTTTTTAAATTATTTAGACTTAAGAAGTCTTCCTTAAATTCGTTGGTAATTGATAGTTGTAATTATTTATATTTTTCAGGCCTTTTTTATATAGCCTCTTTTTTGAAATGTGAATGTGACAACACTGTACGAATAGACTCCGTGAATTCTTAGATTACTTCTTATTACAACTCATTTTTTTATTATGATTTTTTTTTCTGCTTTTGGGTATAATATTGACTGATCTACACTGTTCTTACATAATATCTATTATTACTGTAAGTAATATCGAAATATTGTATAAACAATCATTTTTTTAAAAGAGTAACCATGGAGTTTCTTGCCGGTTCTTCTCCATACGAAACGACCAATTTCGAACCGTACACTAGCTTCTGACGCTTTATAAGTGCCCATGTAGACCTATGTGAAATAAAAATATATTGAATTTGAATTTTTTTTTTTTTTGCAACAAATAGGTACTTTTTTTTTCTCGTTACCTACTGGCATGATGTTGTAGAAATTTTGTGTATAAATCATACTTACTACTTTATTTGAGTACCTACATTTTACATGTCAACGTACGTACGTACGTACTTATGAATAACTTGTATTTCTCATATTAAGAGAATTGTATTATTTTTGAGAAATAAGTCTTAAACCGATTCTTTTGGCAAAATATAGTGAACATAGAAAGATTTAAAAAAAAAAGACGTATGGCACTCGGGGACTGTCGCGGTAAAGCTATTGCATAGCATTTTTATCAACTTATGCAATTATAATTATTTATTTATTTTATTTATGCAGTAGGTATTTTTTTTTCCTTTGTTTTTTTTTCTTTGATACACTTTTTTTTTTGAAGTTACACTTTCACACATTGAATTGAATTTTGATTGATTGTTCACTCATTTGTTTTCTTATCGGTCACCACGCTCAAAAAACAAATGAGTGGGGTGTGTTAGGTTATTTTCGTTACGGAATTTCTGGATTCGGTCTCCACGCTCAAGGCCCGCGATAGAAGCTATGCAATAGCTTATAAACTATTTCTTTTATAATTGATAGGCTCATGTTTGACCACTATCTCACCTGAAAGCGATTGTATGGTCGACAATGGACTGTTGCTTTATAACGCAAAAAGCAACTTTATGGAACAAGAGAGAGTTCATTGGATTTCCCACCTAAAAAATAAGATTAACCTTTCAAGCGTGAGAATTACAGACACAATAGAAAGACAATAGGTGCGCGAACGCCGGCGTTCGCGCGGGGTTTAATGAATTAAGTAAAAAAATGTCTACAGGTAGCTCTCCATAAGCAAGGAGAAGTCAATTGATGATTTCCCAACACAAAAAAATGCGCCTTAATTGTTGTGTTGTGGATCAGTCCCGTAGCAACAAAGCATGATCCTTTACTCGTAAACGTAAATATGTGATACAAATTAATTTAAATAAATACACTGTAGGTAAATACTGGGTTTTATGAATAAATGCACAACATCCTGTTAGTTAACATATAAAAGCTAAACTGACTACAAACCTATACCATACAACACTCATAACCGCTCTCGGCAGACGTGTTCAATAGTTAATTCTAATAAATTAAAACGCGGGTAAATCAAAATGTATCTGTTGGTGAATCTTTGTTTGGTAAGTTTAAAAACAAAATTATATTATGGTAAACCAGGCAAACATGCCCCAGTTGGTAATGTGCCCCACTTGTAAAACTATGTCTTAGTTTTACAAGTGGGGCATGTATTTAAATTTGTGTATATTCAAATAAGCACCAAATATAAATACTTGTGTCTCAAACCGATCTGGTTAGTTTATAAGTATAACGGCGATGTAAACTATAAAACGCAATTTTAACTTGCGCTGTAAATACACTTTATGAAATACTTGATAATTTAGTTTGGCAAGTAAGTAGTAAGTAAGTACCTTACCGATTGGGGCACGTTTGGCTGGTTTACCCTAACAAAAAAAAAAAAACAAACACCAATTCCACAAATATAAATTTCTAGCTTTTGCCCGCGCCTTAAGTTGTAAGGGACAACCCTCCACAAACTTTAAGGGCTTGCTCAGTAGACGAAACTGAACAACCTTCCACAACACTTTTTTTAAGGAAACGAAAAAAAAAATCCGCCTCACCACACAAAATTATAAACTTGATTGGACAGTTTTTATGGAGAAGCCGATCCCTTTATAAAATATAGTCTATGTCACTTAGGAATCAAGCATCCTTTTATCGGTGAAAAAAAAATCGCATTCGGCTAGTACTATCAGTGATTACCTATTATAAAAAAAAAGATATCTAAGCTATGACGTCGTTGCTGTTGGTCTTTCTAAGACTTTTTAGGGTTCCGTACCTAAAAAAAGAAAAAAGGAACCCTTATAGAATTCCTTTGTTGTCCTTCTGTCTGTCTGTTAACCTTTCGAATGTCTTATGTTACACAGTCCGACATAAGGTAATTGTCTTTCTATTGTGTCTCTAATTACGACATTCAAAGAGTTAATACCCCGAGACGACTTTAACGATTAATTTACAAAAATCTTTCGCCAACATTTTCAGGTCGCTCTGCACATGAGCGCAAATTCAGCAGGAGCGTCACCCATCGACGGAGAATCATTGTTCGACTCCAGCAAACTACTTAAATGTAACTATATTGCCTTGTTAACTTTACTTTCTGTGATTATTTCAACTTTGTACTGTTTAAGGATAGTAAAAGTCCCAGTGTACCTGCAGACTAGTGCACTAAGATATAAAACCTGCCCCCCCAGATTGCTTCTAGGCAAGCGTGTTTCATCGTCGGCCACATCATCGCTTACCATCATGTGAGATAGTGGTCAAACACGAGCCTATCCATTGTAAAAAAAGCACTCCATAGTATTTGTGTAAAAATCCGGACTTTTAATGGTTCTCGAGTGGTACATACATTTTCTAGGGTCACAAAAATTTAATGTAATTTTTTTAAGTATTTACTTTTGTTTTACAGTTAAAATGCCGCCATCATGCGCAAACAAAACTTTCTGTTTCGACGAAGGTACCCAATACCCTAAAAGTAACGTTGAAGACGTATTAGATCATCTGCCTCTGCTGGTGAGTAACTATTCAATCTCATTTAAATGTCATTCCTTTGTCAATCAATAACACTGTTTATATTATAAAAACTTCGTCATGTGTGACGGTGGTTGCAGCTGCTCTATGTTTACTAGTCAGTAACATGCAATTTCAAATTTCAGCCGTTTATTAACAGAGTCGGGACAGAGTGTGCCTTTGACAATGAATGCGAAACCGAAGATAAGTTTTCTGTAAGTTTCTTTTACGTTTTTATCAAAGCTACGCCAATTGTTTGATCACACGTAATTAAAAAAAAAATGTTACTATAATGCTCAAATTACATGTTTACTTAATCTTAATTCTAGATATAATTTTCATTTAATTTGTAGATATAACACCAATAGAAAAAATTGTATTTATAGTGGTTATTTGTATCTGTAACATGAATCCATTCAGTTATTGTACGAATTTTTAGTATAATTAGTTATTATTAGAGTCCATGTCAATTCGATCCCGATATCTCTTCATCTAATAAAAACAAGTAAAGCAAACTCAGGTACTCAGGACACTAGACAAGGATAAGTTATATTCGAAGTAGACAACATCACCTTCTTCATGTTGTTATTGTTTGAAGCTCTGCAGACAGAACCAACGGCGGAGCTTCGTTGATTTACCTTACATACGAACGTCGTTGAAGCCGACTTTAAATCTATAATATAAAAATGAATCGCAAAATGTGTTGGTAAGCGCATAACTCAACAACGCCTGGACCGATTTCGCTAATTTTTTTTTTGTTGTGTTCGTTATTATGAGGAGAAGGTTCTTATGGAAAAAAAAATGAAAATTAGGGTAGTGTAGGGTAGAGTAGGGTAGTGTAGGGTAGTGTAGGGTAGTGTAGGGTAGTGTAGGGTAGAGTAAGGTAGAGGAGGGTAGAGTAGGGTAGGGTAGAGTAGGGTAGGGTAGAGTAAGGTAGAGGAGGGTAGAGTAGGGTAGAGTAGAGTAGGGTAGGGTAGAGTAGAGTAGGGTAGAGTAGGGTAGAGTAGGGTAGAGTAGGGTGTAGTAGGGTGGAGTAAGGAAGAGCGGGAGCGAAGCCGCGCAGGCAAAGCTAGTTAACTATATTAACACAACAACAGTTAATTCAATCAAATAATTTTTATCATACTTAATGACACTGACACAATTATCAGAGACACAAAATATCGAAATATATTTCAACACATTACTCATTTTCAGCTTAGGTAGGTTATTACTCTAGTAAGATACTAAGAAACGTGAATCAATAAATTAATATCAGAAATGTAGCGCGTCCAACCGGACGAGACTTACCGCAAGCCTTTCAGCCACATATAAAAATTACAACATAATCTTTCTTTTTCAGAAACAACCCATTTACTACATTCGTGATCAAAATGATAAAGTCAGAGCGGTGGTACAATCACCAGGAAGGTTCGAGCAAATATACAGTGCCAAGTGGTGCAAGTAAGTTTTTCTTTGACTTTACAACAAATTATTAGCGGAATGTTGTGTCCCTTTTGATGGTACTATTACAATTTACAAAAGAATCTGAGCATACCTACACCTAAAACAAACCAAAAAAAACTCAATATAGGCATAAGAATCTCGGACAGGATGCTGGTGACTGTCCAACGAACAATTACAGAGAGGATACTCTTAACTGGTGATTCTTCACCTATTCTTAAGAAAACAAATGCAAATGTTAATTCATTCATTCATTCATTTCACGTGTTTTTTCAGACGCCCGGGACGAATTTCTTACGACACGACTCACTTCGTGAAGGGAACCCGAGCACTGGAAAGATTCAACGTTACGTGTGAGGAGACTCATATGGATTTTGAATTCTTAGTATTGACTAGTGATAGCAAACTTGAAATTGCTTGGGCTAAAGGTGGCATTCCAGTATGCTGCAAATGTATGTACCACAAACTACACTAAACTTTAAAAGATCTTTTATTTATTAAATTTATAAATTAAAATAAGCGTTTTTCATTGGCATTGCAACCTACACGTATTACTAAACTTCAAAAATGTACATTTATATCATAACAAAGCCACATTATATGATTCTATTGGTGGACTCGGTGTAGGTAATGTATGTACCCCCGCTGACTCGGTACTGCACCCCTAGCCAAGTTACAACCAGTTTGTCGAATTCCCTTCTCTAATCGGTAACGCCTCGGTGACAGCAATTGTAGAAAACGATAAGTTGGTAGCCATGTTGACGCGCCTGAGTCGGCCGCTCGTTCTACAATGTAGCGTTTGTATAACAAAGGATGTAGCGTTAAACATTGTAGAAACGATTTTGAACGATATGAACTTGGCTACGAATTGTCTATTCATTTGTTCTGACCACGCGACTTTACGTTCAGATGACGTAATTTCCATACGTTTCATCACTTTTCGACAGCGTTGATTGCAGAATAACAACTTGACTAATCGTGCTGGTATCTAATGCAAGGTGCATTCTGAGTAATGTTATTCAACACCCTGACTTAAAAGTTACACATCATTTAAGAGTTGCCATCTGCGGCTCGGCCCACGTGGAATTAGTAGGTAGTACTTCGCACTTTTTTCCATACAAATATTCTATTTTATTTAAACTGTTTTATGGCTTTCTCTTATTTATTTTTAGGGCTCCGTACCTCAAAAGGAAAAACACGGAACCCTTATAGGACCCCATATTACACTCCAGCAATAGTCTGCCATCACATAGTTGTCCTTCGGTATTCGTATGATCGCCTTATCTCTCGTTGTAATCGCCAAAGTTGTCCTTGTAATTGTTGTTGTCTGTGTAATTTAATGCTCATATTTACTCTAAAGCGGTTAAAATTCTGACGCATTTCAGTAACTTGTTTCGAATATTTTCTGCTTTGTGATACCCCAAAACATATTAACTACTAATACAAAACTACTTCATGGTTGACCCATAATAAAATTCCACCCCAAAGGATGGGAAAATAGGGGATGATTGACTTTTCAACTTGTGTTGATAGAACCTAAAAGTTGACCTGATAATGGGGACGGAAGATAGTTGAAAAAAAGACAAACGTTTATTCACAAAATCATACAAACTAAAAATACACAATGAAAAAGAAAAAACGAAAGGTATAATCAGTGCGAGGCCAAAAAGGCACCTAACTTAACATATGCTGTGTTATTTAAAACGATAAATAATGAACGTTGGTTGAAAGAACTACTTAAAGCTTACAGCAGCCACCTTATGTATGTAGGTTTATTTTTAAATGTTAATGCGCGGCATTTACGAGGCGTTGTAACCAGTGGTGGCGCGTTCTGACAGCGATAAAAGAACATGGCCTCAGATTTATGCAGACACCTCGAGTCCTAACTGCCAGATCCTCTCCACGACTGTCACAAGTACGCTACCCCGCGTGTCGCTAGTCCGGCCGCCACCTAGTGTGACCGCCTCTGCGCCAGAACTAGCGTGTCGCCAACGTAATGGGCTATGCCGACGCTGCGTTAGGCAAGTTGCCGCGTACTAGTCGTAAACGATATCTTAAGTGTCCATGCGGGACACCGCACTACTTCTCTGCCGGTTCCACTCTACCTGGTGACCAGGATATTTTTTTAATTTATTTATTAGGGAAAACAAACAAAAACACATAGGGAAGTACATAAAAAAGGCTTAACAATAGTTTTACACATGTTATATCAACAAAGTTCTCCACATATAAACATGAGACATTTGGTTTGACAAGCGCTGTTTTTTTTATTTTTATTAAAGGAATGCGATAAGTTTTTTTAAATTACATTGTGGTTCATAAACAATAGAACTGGCTTATTATTAATTATGTAGATTTTTTAACAAGTTGAGCAACGTTATTTTAAATTTCCTTTTTGGTTCAGAAAACAAATCTAGGTCGCTGAATTTTTTATTAAAATTGCTCGTAAGACGATGTAGAGGGGCATGCAAGGCAGCATTTATTCGACTAATAGTACTAGTGGCATATACAGGGTGGCCAGAACATTGACGTCCAAAAATAAAATATAGGTCGGAAAAAATTCATAACTCGAAAACTATGAAAAGTGGCGAAACATACATGGGGGTGATTCGGATACCCCACGATACAAGGGACCTAAATTTTATTTTTGGACGTCAATGTTATGGCCACCCTGTATAGGCCGTGCGCGCACCTCGCGTCCCTGGCATGTTCTGGGCACTATATAGCACAACTTTCAAGCAATTCACTAGAAGAGAGATAACAACTTTTAGAACAACGATAATGCACAGACTTTAAAAATTTATTTTGTATACTTTCTATACAGTCAATATATTTGCTGTAGTAGGGGTTCCACACGGGTACTGCATATTCTAGATGAGACTTAATTAAAGTTTTGTAGAGGTATAAATAAGTACTAGGATGCTTAATGATCTCAGCACAAAGCCATACATACGATAAGCACTATTGGCAACTTTATTAACATGCCCTTCTAAATGCAGTTTATCGTCTAGCAATATACCCAGGTCACGAATCAAACTCTCCCTCTTCAGAGTTTCACTGTGTACTGCATAGGGATATTTGAATAAATTTATATTTTTTGTGAAGCTAATACAACAACATTTAAGTATTTTTAGTTGAAGTTTGTTTTAGTGCAATAATCTGCAAGACGATTGAGGTCTTATTGAAGTAGTTCACAGTCAAACATAGTTTTGATAGGTTTGAAGATTTTAAGGTCCTCCACGTAAAGTAGGAAATTGGAATTAAGGTAGCACATGTCAATATCATTGATAAATATAATAAATAACAACGGGCCAAGTATTGAGCCTTGAGGCACTGAAATTAGAGTGATAACCATTTACTAGCACTTTTTGTGTTCTATTTGAAACAGGATGAAAACCACCGAAACAAATTTCCACGAATGCCGTTAAATGCTATTTTCCCTTAAAGTAATTTATGATCGACCTTGTCAAACGTTTTACGGAAATCAGTGTAAATAGAGTCCACCTGTACATTGTACACGCCTATCTAAATTATTGATTATGACGATTTTTTGCGAAACTTAGACTGGTCATTAGCTTAATATGGTAAAACTTAGTAAATTATTTCACCGTTATATATCATGATGAACTTAATAATGTTAATAATTTCTTCGGCGATGATCTTTTTGAAAGGAGAAATATAATTTAAACGCAGATTCACCAACAAACTACTGTGTTTGGACGTAAAGTACTACGTCACATACACATTCCTACGTCATGATAATAATTCTAATAGCGTATGAATGTTTCAGATACATTGTATGAAAAATATTTTTTATCGACATTATATTATCCTCTTACGTAATTTTATTGTCCATTATAATTAGGTATGATCAAATAAAGCCACAAAGCTGCGATAAGACCGCCATTGTACCCATAGATTTAAGTTTATGTTTATGTCATTTTACTTTTGGTGTACAATAAAGTTTATTCTATTCTATAAACCTGTGTTTTGTGCTAATTTTTCACGCGACTCTTCCGTGGTGTACCCAGCAGGGGTCGCGCATGTTTTAGGTACACAATAAACAATCCGACCAAGTACCAGCCTTCTAACCCAAAGGTTTTTGTAAATAAAATGTTTGGTAAGGTTTGGTAACGGATTGTAGAGGAAAATTGTTGTCATTTACTAGTACATTGATTCACTGGTAGGCAAAAAAAAAAAAGTCAAGGAGCAAAAAGTTTACTATGTGATTTCTATTGGCTTTGGTATGCTGATTCCAAATCTGTTTACAGATTTTAGCTATCACGTCAAGTTTTTGATATATTTACATCTAAACAAAGTACCGTTATTCGTATGCATTAAAAATGTATTTATTTTAGAAAACACACAAATTAAAATAATATATGAATACAAAAATAATATAAAGACGTAAAATAGATCGCTTTCTTTTATAAGTTAAATGCTATTTCTTGATTTATTTCCGAGCAAAAATCAGCTGGTATTGCTAGGGTCCACTTTGCCGCTGTATCTTTTTTTAGGGTTCCGTAGTCAACTAGGAACCCTTATAGTTTCGCCATGTCTGTCTGTCCATCTGTCTGTCTGTCTGTCCGTCCTCGCTTAATCTCTGTGACCGTTAGCACTAGGAAGCTGAAATTTGGTACCAATATGTATATCAATCACGCCGACAAAGCGGTAAAATATTTATTGGAAAAAATGTTTTATTAGGGTAAAGTAGCCCCCCTTTATGTAAAGTGGGAAGTGATTTTTTTTTTATTTCAATTCTAACGTGTGATATATTTTTGGATAGGTATTTAAAAATGAATAGGGGTTTACTTATATCATTTTTGGATAATGTCAATAACTTCGGAAATAATCGCTCCAAAAGTAAAAAACTAGCCAAGTGCGAGTCGGACTCGCCCATGGAGGGTTCCGTAGCAGCAAGTAACATAATATAAAAGTTCTTATAGTTCGTTATAATTTTGATCGATGTTTAAATAATAGTGTATTTTTTTCAGATTTATGACGTATTAAAAAAAAACTACTTATTAGATCTCGTTCAAACCAATTTTCGTTGGTAGTTTACATGGTAATGTACATCATATAATTTTTTTATTTTTATCATTATCTTATTTTAGAAGTTACGGGGGGGGGGACACACATTTTACCACTTTGGAAGTGTCTCTCGCGTAAACTATTCAATTTAGAAAAAAATGATTTTAGAAACCTCAATACCATTTTTGAAGACCTATCCATAGATACCCCACACGTATGGGTTTGATGAAAAAAAATATTTTGAGTTTCAGTTCTAAGTATGGGGACCCCCAAAATTTATTGCTTTTTTTCTATTTTTGTGTGAAAATCTTAAAGCGGTTCACAGAATACATCTACTTACTAAGTTTCAACAGTATAGCTCTTATAGTTTCGGAAAAAAGTGGCTGTGACATACGGACGGACAGACAGACAGACAGACATGACGAATCTATAAGGGTTCCGTTTTTTGCCATTTGGCTACGGAACCCTAAAAACAATGTCCTCCCCCCTAACTTTTGAACCATAAGTTTAGAAAATATGAAAAAGTCTGAAAAGTAGAACTTTATACGGACTTTCTAGGAAAATCATTTTGAACTTGATAGAAAGAACAGTTTTTGTACAAAAAAGACAAAAAGGTTGTACAAAATAATTTCTGGACTAAGTTTGTAGTATAATCGTATATGCAAGCATTTTTTTTAAACTTCGTTTACATATTTTATTATCCTGAACGTATCTTCTTTCAAACAAAAAAAGAATTATTAAAATCGGTTCTCGCAATCCAAAATTACCACCGAAAACTTCTTCTGATACCTATGTATTAATTAGTAACCCAATTCCCTGAGAGATGGCACTGTACTTTGGGCTATTTCGCGTTCGCGCTGTTAGGCTTTTTCCTGAGTTGATGGGGGTCGGGTATTATCGAATTGTTCCCAGAGGAGGTTCCCAAGGAGAGACCAACCGGGTCTCTCCTTGGCATTGGCGGTATTATCTTATAACTACATAAAACTTCTATCAGGAACATGCTAAGGCAATTTAGAAAAAAACTAAAATTCATTTTTTTAACGCCATCTATCAAAATGTTAAGGTAAAAACCAGTTCATAAATGGTTCGATAGATGGCGTTGCGTAATGACGTCATCTTTTTAAAAGTCGATGTTAAGATTTTCCATGCTTTCATGACTTACCGTGGTAAAAAGTCGTTGCTTCATAAATATATTCGTAATTTTACGAGTGCACAATCGCTGAAATTTCTACTACATGCATACATTACAGTTTTAGATATCGTCCTATGTGGGCCCGTTTTTAGGGTTCCGTATTTATTAGAGTTCCGTACTTAGTATGTCAACGTAAAAAATAGCCTTTTTTTAAACTCATAAGTGGGAACACTTATTGTGACGAACGGGAAACTACGGAACCCTACACTGAGCGTGGCCCGACACGCTTTTGGCCGGTTTTTATTTTTCATGTGCAATGTGTTGGTGGAGTTGTGTGTATAATAAGCTGCATTAATACTTTCTGGTGCTCTTTGAGCGAAGAATTGGTCCTTGAGCAGAAGGAAGGTAGAAATATTTTATCGTGTTTATTTTTTCTAGAGAATCTTTTAATTTCTATCATACAAAAATATTAGCCGTTTATTATGGTTCTATGGCTCTTTTCATATTATAAGACAACTAAATCCCAATGTTTTTTAGACCCTTTCAACCAACCAGCCAGAGTTGCTGCACATGTTTTGCAACATATCTTTAGCAATCAGTTTTTCTCTTTATATTTTTTTTTAAAGATCAAAATAACAATGATAAGCCTTTTATATTGAAGGCATTAGTTTTTTCCGATTTGAGGCTATTACAAAGTACCACAAAAGTAAAAAAATTTTTGGCGAATTTTTGCATGAAATGAAATTAATGAATGTGACTGCTATGATTCCATACGCATTACAGTACTTTTTTTATTTTGAAGAACTGAATCGAAAGGCATTTCTGTTTAGTACTAATCCATTCTTACCCGGAGGTGAAAGAGGACCAAAAAAACTGGCTGCAGAGAACTATTAGTACATAAGCTCCAAAAAAAGCTAAGAAATATTTGTACATTCGGATATTTACATTACATTTTGTGTTTATTGGTCGTCTGTAAACCATCAACAGCTGGTCTGGCACTGCACTAAAATTGCAGAAAAGCAAAGCCTAATGATAATAAAACTATGCCGCAAAGTTTGCCACTAAATTCTGTACTATACTCACTGGCGCCTTGCCCTTTGGTGCATAATAATTTATCAAAACTATTTTACAGAGACTGCGACAAATTATTGTTAAAAAAGAAAGTTATTCGTAGTTATTCAAACTCCTTTTGCGTCCAGTACGATGCCACAGAGAATGGATATTCATCAGTTCTAGTGTTACGCAATGCCATGAAAAAAATATGGTGCAATTAATCAACTCTCTCAATATTATAGGGAACATTGCGTCACCTTCATTATTAACCCTAAATAATAATCTACACTAATATAATAAAAAGGTGAAGTTTTTTTTTTTTATTGTAGGAGGTAATCTCTGAATGTACTGGTCAGATTGCTGACATTTTTTCACCGATAGAAAGATGCTTTATTCCTGAGTGACATAAGCTATATTTTAAGTACACGGGCGAAGCCGCGGGCGAAAGCTAGTAATGAATAATTATATTCAATTCATAATATTGCGCAATAATGTGTATCGTTAAGGTCCTGCCTAACGCAAATATGATGGGTTAGGGTTTAAAAATTAAAAAAAAAGAATAGTCAATTTTTAACATTGTGAAACAGGGATGAAATAATTTTCTTATTTACTGATAATAGTAGAGGATACGGTTAAGAACGACCTTCACCGGTTTGTTTAATGGATGAAACGTATTTTATGATAAATTTAGTATATTAAATAATATAACGCAGGTGGGTTGCCTGAGAAATTCCTGGCCAAACAATTTTTTTTTTTTTGAAAAATGCACCGGTGTGTTTAACGAATAAATTTAATACTAACTGAAAGAGTGAAGCTTTTAGAACATAAAAATGTTGGGTTGCCTATTTGTTTCCTGGCATAACTATGGGTTGCCAGGTATAAACAGGTATGTATAAACAGGTGTGTTTATTTTGATATACAATAAGTTCTATATCAAAATAAACGCTGTTTCATTACGAATACGATGTTATAGTGTTGTCTGCAAAAAAATCTGGTATGAATAACGGCTGTGCATTTTTCTAAAAAAAAAGTAAATTTTCAATTTTTAATTAATAATAGTCTGGCCAGGAATTTCTTAGGCAACCCACCCGCATTATATTATTTAATACACTAAATTTATCATAAAGTACGTTTCATCCATTAAACAGACCGGTGAAGGTCGTTCTTAACCGGATCTTAGACTATAATCGGAATTATTTATTGGTGATGTGGTTTTGTAATTTTACAGCATTTTTTATATGTTAAGTATATATACACAAGGCGAGAGAACAAAACTGCGCGATCCGAGTTTATATACTCTTCGGTCGGTTGAATGTGGCTTCTCCAACAAGCACTGGCTGGTTGGCTGACGATTTGTTTTTGGTTCTGGCCAAAGATTTTATATATCCTACTAGACTAGATTGACTACGAAGGAATATTACACTCTATAAGTGTTCTTTATTTTCATTAGCATTAAGTTCACCTGAGTTATTGACACACAAAAGGGAAAAATGGTCCCGAGCAAGACAGTGAGATAAATCCCCTGTGTCCCTTACTCACCTCCTATCAGAAAAAAAAAAATAGATGGTAGTTTTTAACTTGTTCAAGTAATCGTTAAATAGTCCATGTTCATGCATATTGATGGGTGTGCAACATAAAATCAACTGCAACAAAAAAAAAATTCAAAACAATGCTTCTTGAAATTTTATACACATTCTTCTTGTATTTAATGATGATTTCATTTAGATATAGTAGCTATTCGTAGTAATTTTCAAATTATGAAGGGCAACACTCAATTTGACATCAATAAACAATATGGCCGATGTTTACATAGGGCTATAGTTGTATTTCTATTTGTTACAAGTTTTTAACACAATATTTAGTAAAGTTTATAGTGTGCAACATGGTTAAACGTTGCTGTGTAAAGTTTTGTAATAGTTGATGAGTATCCTGGTTGTGGGATTTCATTTTTAGGGTTCCGTAGCCAAATGGCAAAAAACGGAACCCTTATAGATTCGTCATGTCTGTCTGTCTGTCTGTCCGTTCGTATGTCACAGGCACTTTTTTCCTAAACTATAAGAGCTATACTGTTGAAACTTAGTAAGTAGATGTATTCTGTGAACCGCTTTAAGATTTTCACACAAAAATAGAAAAATAGCAATAAATTTTGGGGGTCCCCAGTCCCCATACTTAGAACTGAAACTCAAATTTTTTTTTTATCAAACCCATACGTGTGGGGTATCTATGGAGAGGTCTTCAAAAATGATATCGAGGTTTCTAATATAATTTTTTTCTAAATTGAATAGTTTACGCGAGAGACACTTCCAAAGTTCTGTTTAGTTAGTTACAAGTAAATTGTTATTATAATATATATTCTATCTTCTTAAAGTGGTAAAATGTGTGTCCCCCCCCTGTAACTTCTGAAATAAGAGAATGATAAAACTAAAAAAAAATATATGATGTACATTACTATGCAAACTACCAACGAAAATTGGTTTGAACAAGATCTAGTAAGTAGTTTTTTTTGAATACGTCATAAATCTAAAAAACTGCACTATTAATAAAACATCGATCAAAGTTACAACGAACTACAAGAACTTTTATATTATGTTACTTGCTGCTACGGAACCCTCCATAGGCGAGTCCGACTCGCACCTGGCCGGTTTTTTAGGTAAGTTTTCTGTTTTGTTTACAAATTATTTATGTAGGGTGACAACAAACATCGTTTTTAATTTCATGTGGGAATTAAAATATATTAATTACCTGTAAAAATACATAGAGAAGAGGCATCATGAACAGTGATGGGCAATGATAATAATCCGGTTAATGTCATTTGGCTAATAATCGATTAAAACTCAGTTAATAGCCATTAATAGCAATTATGGATGATAACCCTGCTGTTAATGTTATTTTAGTGATTGAAAATTTTCCTTCATGGTTTTCAGGCTTAGGACTGTCAGATTAGACATCATTTTCATCATCTTTCTTTTAAAAAAAAAATGTGCAATTTAAAATCTGGCCCGTTTAAAAATATTGTTTATTTATTTTATGATTATACACACAAACCAACAACACACGAAAAAGGACTTCTTCACCGAAACATATCAGTCGACGTACTGATTCTGGATTCGGTTGGCGTTGCTGTAGTGCAGTTCATGCATCTCTTTCTGGCACGAATAATATTAGCGCCAGAAAGAGATAGCACGAGAGACGGGGGTACGGGGATGCATGTTACCTACTAACTAACCGCTCGGGTATTTTCCATTGTCTATAATTTACCTACGTCGTATTCACAGAAAAGAGCTAATAAGTAACTTACTTATTGTACCTTACATTTTTATGTATCGGTTAAAATTTATTTGTAGGTACACTTACATATTAGCTCGCCTTGTTTTCTTTTTTTTTTATTGTTGTTAGGACCCCAAATAAAGGGACAGGCTAGGCAAAAGAGAGAGAGATTGTTGATAGCTTCGTGCTTGACCGCTAACTCACCTGATGGAGAGCGACGATGCGGTCGACGATAGAACGCGCCTACCTAGAAGAAACCTACTCACTCTCGACTTATAGCTCTCAGGAAACACAGACTCCGGCAAGGAATTCCACTCCCTAGCTGCACGCATAATAAATGTGTTCCCAAAACGTTTTGTGCGTGTAGGTGGGATATCCACCATGTACCGGTGGCGCATAGCCGTACGTCTGGTAGTCCAATAATAGAACGGGCTAGGCGGACTAGGTTATGCAATTCCGACGCACACTCTCCGAAATGCAACCGGTAGAAAACCGACAGGCTAGCGACTCTTTGAAGCCTCGACTCGACAAGTGTATTATCGCCAATTATCCTTCTGGCTCGCCTCTCAATTGCCTCAAGTGCATCAAGCTGGTATCGGGCAGATCCGTCCCAAAGATGAGAGCAATACTCCATACACGATCGAACTTGAGCTTGATAAAGTTTCAGCAGCTGTTCCGGCGTGAAGTACAGTCTGACCTTTGCGAGGATTTCCAGCTTTTTTGCAGCCAGTTGAGCCTTTGCTTCGATGTATGGCCCAAAGTTGAGTGTTGATGTCAGCGTAACACCAAGAAGGTCAAGATGGTCGGTTCTCGGCACGGTTACATCCCGGAAAATTGGAGCGCGGTTGAATTGGCTCCTTTTAGCGGAAAATAGACACGCTTGGGTTTTTGCAGCATTGAACTTGACCAAATTGGCATCGCCCCATTCGGAGACTGCCTCCAAGGACAAGTTCAAGCGCTCAACCATAGCTTCTCGAAGAGACTGGATTTGTGACCCACTAGCTCGCGCGTTGGATATGTAACTCTTGGCAACAGTGCTGTCATCTGCATACCCAAAGGTACCGGGCTTGAGCAGATTGTTTATGTGCAGCAAGAATAATGTTGCCGAGAGTACTGACCCCTGAGGGACCCCGGCATTAATAGCCATTTGACCGGACGAGCAGCCATCGATAACCACTCGGATGGACCGGTTACTCAAGAAGTCTGCGATCCAAGCACATAATCCAGCGGGTAAACCGAAAGATGGAAGCTTACTAATAAGGCCTTCGTGCCAAACCTTATCAAAAGCCTTCCAGATATCGAGGGAGACGGCAAGCGCTTCCCCGTGCTTCTCGATGGCCTTACTCCAGATGTGGATGGCATACGCTAGAAGATCTCCAGTTGACCGATTTCGGCGAAAGCCGTATTGACGGTCACTTAGGATACCATTAGCTTCTAGGTATGCCAGAACTTAGTGTTGAGTATACGTTCCATGGTCTTACAGAGAATGGACGTTACTGAGATTGGTCGGTAGTTAGCTGGGTCAGCCCGACTCCCCTTCTTGGGCACGGGCTGTACATTAGCTTGCTTCCATGCAATCGGCACTTTTCCAGCCTCAAATGAAAGCCTAAATAGGCGTGTTAGGATCGGAGACAATTCAGGCGCACACGTTCTCAGAACAATTGCTGGTATCCCGTCTGAACAGCTAGCCTTGTTCACGTCAAGGTTATGTAGCACCCTACGGACGTCCTTCTGATAGATGCGAATATCCGACATACTCGTATCGCAACCATCAGGGTAAACAGGGGGCCGCGCGTTACCTGGATCTAGACGTGAAGATTCCGCGAAAAGTGAGGCAAACAAATTTGTTTTCTCCTCAGCGGTATGTGCCAGCGACCCGTCGGGTTTCAGCAGTGGTGGTAGTGAGGGGCGGCAGAAGTTCGATTCAAACGACTTAGTCAGGGACCAAAACGCCTTACTACCCGCAGGGTATGAAGCTAGTTTGTTCCCGATGCGGCTAATGTGGTCGAACCGAGACCTCCGCATCACCTTCTTGCAAGACTTGGCAGCTCTGTTGAAAGCTCTCTTCTTCTGGCTTACGTCATTTGTCTTGTGCATACGAGCATCGGCCCATGCCTGATATGCTGCGTGCTTGAGCCCCAATGACAACTTGTCGTTCGTTCAAAATTGCTTTTTTTTTATTTTTAAGGAGATACCTCGGTATTATTGACATATTATACGTAATCTCATTAACCTTTAACTGGAATATCTTTAAAATAAGGATTCTTTTAATAGTAATGTCTGAGAAAAAAATGTTTAGAAATTTAATCTGTATACTTTAGAATGCTTTTCATCAGTTGACGCTAAAAAAATATGCCTGCAAAAATTTGTTCGGGACTTCGCCATGACCCTTTATTACTACGTCACAAAAAAAAATGCGATTCGGGAATATTTTCGAGAGGAATACGGGGATTGAACTATTTTCATAAGTGAGTTTGTATGGTACCCTCAGGGCGCAAGTCCGACTCGCACTTGCCCAGTTTCTTTATAGATGGTGTCACCTTTATGCACAAGAGTGCAGTGAAAGGGCCTTGTCAGAATTTTACTAACTAAATCCCACTGTGTGTCTTTCGATTGTCTGTGGTGTTCCAAGACCACGGTAACTCTACCGAAAATTCCCGCAGCCCTAGCGGTCTTACTGGGCCCTTAACGATTTTGCTGAAATCTCTTTGAAGCGCGCGTATTTTTTCACTATAATTATGATCCACTACGTTCTCCGGGCAGTCCGCATGATAGTATCACCTGGGCGTTTATTCCACCTGAATCCGAAACAGGAACCCCCCGAACTGGCCTTGTCCGGTGAGGAAATGCGTCAGGCGGAAGGCTTGCCATACGTCAAAGAGGGGACTTACCACCGTGATTGTGGCAAGTCTAAGGGAGCTAGATATATGACGTATTAAATATTAATAATTTTACAAACTCACAGTATAATCAACAAAAAACAATTAGAATTTCAAAAAAAAAATAAGAGTATGACATAATTATTACAAGAATTTACAGATGAAGTTGAATAGACACTTGAATGAAAAAAAAACATGTTTTAACACTCTTTATAGATTTTAGCAAAGCATTCGATATGCTTCGTTGTAATGTACTTTGCGACAAGTTATCACGAAATGGAATACAAGGGAGATTATTAGAATTATTAAAAAAATATCACACAAACAGATATACTACTGTTAAAATAGAAAATGAGTTTAGTACTAAGGTTTCATCCACACAAGGAACAGCCCAGGGATCAATTGTTGGACCGACAGAGTACTTGTTGTATGTTAACAACATGATTAACACTATAAATTCGGGCTCTATATACCAGTTTGCAGACGACACATGTATTTTGGTCGCTCATAAAAACATCTGTGAAGCTCAAAATCCCTACAAGTTAACTTCGATCAATTGTGTAAATGGGCGCATGACGTAGGATTAGTGATAAACGCATCTAAAACAAAAATTGTTCACATACATTCATCACACAATAAATGTTCTACTGTGCCAACTGTTATCGCACATGAACATTCTTGCCTGCATAGCGCGACAAAGACTTGCAATTGCCCACTTTTGGAAGTAGTCGATGAACACATGTATATCGGCCTGATAGTTGATAGCCGGTTCTATTGGGGTCCTCACAAAAAATACGTCTGCAACAAGTTAAGGTCCATTATGGGGAAACTTAGTGTTTTAAAATACAAGTTGCCTTATAAAAAGCTAAGAATGTTATATATGGCCTTGGCAGACTCGGTTATCAACTATGGGCTCAGCAGCTATGGGAGAACTTACCATACATACTTGTCAGATATTTATAAGTTGCAATTAAGAATATTAAAAGCTATTACCTAACATATAAAAACAAATTTAAAAACAGCGACGATGATATATTTAAATACTGTAATGTTATGAATGTGTTCAATAAAGTTAAATTTTTCACCTTTGATGAAATCAATAGACCTGAATTTCTAATTGAAAACACAAGACCGGACTTTTTGAGATCTATTACACCCAAAAATAAATACATTCTACCAAAAGCCAACAATGTGTACGGAATGAGGATTGCAAAATATTTAGTGTCTTATTTTCTTACTAATATTCCAGAAGATCTACAAACATTATAAAGAACGAGTTCGAAAAGTTATAAGTATAAATCAAAAAGTTTCTTGACACAAAACTTTAATATATAATCAGGTAAAATATTAACATTTATAACATCACTGTTTTATATTAAATGAGCGGCTCGCCATTACACAGATAAACCCTGAGAGGTTTTCGCTGTATGGCAAAAAAATCTACAATGTAAAATAAGAAATTTGGGAAAAAAAATACTTATACTAACCCAAGAAACCACCACCATAGGCGTGGGTTTGCCGGACGGCGAGCAATGCTTAATGTTTTATTTGCAGCTAATAATCTCTTATTAAATGCAAATAAAACTTAATGTATAAAGTTTTCATTGCCAAATGTCCCTCAAGTTGACGTCAATCTAATTCTTGACAGCAAAAAACTGGATGTGTGGACAGCAAGAAACCGTGTTTTTGGGTATAACTATCGATTCTAAACTGCAGTGAGGTACTCATATTAGAACTCTCTCGGGAAGACTAAGCTCAGCTGCATATGCAGTAAGAAAAATAAGGCAATTGACAGATGTAGCCACAACTAGGTTAGTTTACTATGCTTATTTCCACAGTATTATGTCTTAAGGCATTTTACTGTGGGGACCTGCAGCTGACTTAGACTCAATTTTCATATTACAAAAGAGAGCAATCCGGGCTATTTATAAAATGGGCCCTCGCGAGTCCCTTAGAAATAAATTCAAAGAAATCGACATACTTACTCTGCCTTCTCTTTACATCTTGGAAAGCATTTTGTATGTTCGTAAAAACTTAGGACTCTTTAAAATTAGAAGCGATTTTCACAACAAAAATACACGTAGTAAACACGAAATTGTCTTACCCAAATGGAGACTAGCTAAGACTAGCAAGTCATTCTTAGTAAACAGCATTCGCTTTTATAATAAGCTGCCAAAGGCGGTAACTGAACTTAGTGAGGGAAAATTCAAATCTCATATCAAGCGTGTCCTAACCGAAAAAGCATATTACAAGGTTAAAGACTATGTCGAAGACACGCTTGTTTGGCAATGACTACCTCTGCACATGTGGCCCCCTGGTAAATCATCAATATTTTGTCTATTAACTGCTCCACCTTTGTTTTAATAATTATATATACATTTTTTTTTCTCTGACACATTGCTTTTGTAATTTTTTTTTTTATTTTTTATTTATATTTGAACTGTCATAAATTTGTTAGTAATTTATTTTGTTAACATTTTATTGATAGTTGTAATTATTATATTATTCCTGATTTCTTTTTTTTTTATATAGCCTCTTTTTGTAATGTGAATGTGAGAACACTGTATACTCCACGAACTCTTAGACTACTTCCTATTACGACTTACTTTGTTTTTTACTGAGAATTTTTTTATTGTGCTTTTGTGTACAATATTTGACTGGTCTACACTGTTCTTACATAATATCTATCAATATTGTAAAAACAACCATTTTTTTTAAAAGAGTAACCATGGAGTTTCTTGCCGGTTCTTCTCCATAGGAAACGACCAATTTGGAATCGTGCACTAGCTGACGTTTTATAAGTGCCCATGTAGGCCTATGTGAAATAAAATATTTTTGATTTGATTGATTTGAATGGGTAGCTCACTGTCCGACCGTCCGGACCGAGCCCATATCGTTGACGGCGCGTATTGTTCCCGCGCGTCTCAAGGAGTTCTCAGCAACCATTGGGGCCCAGCAGGGTCAAATCCTACTGGGGCCAAAGGTCTATTTATGAAAGGAAGCCTCGGCACCGGTATGAAAGGCAACTCCTTCGTTGGTGGTGGGTTTTTTAGTCAGTAAAAGTCTGACACCACCTCCCGAAGTCATCTGGATGATTTTACTCAACGAAAAAAAACAACCCAAGAAATTTTTATAATGACAGTTTGGTTTAAAACATAAGGGAACAAAAATATTCTTTTCCTAATTTTAAATTTTGTTATTTCAATATTTAGAAAATTACTTTTCTAAGTTGTAAGTTGTTTAAATGAAACTTTTATTGAGATTTATAATTAAATAACCATTTTTATTCTATACGTGTTAATTCATTAAGCGCAAGCGGACGCCGGCATTTGCTTTCTCATTGTCTTTCTATTGTGTCTCTGACTACGGTATTCGAAAGGTTAAATAAAAAAACCGGTCAAGAGCGTGTCGGGCCACGCTCATTGTAGGGTTCCGTAGTTTTCCGTCCGTCACAATAACCCACTTATGAGTTTAAAAAAAATGCTTGCATATACGATTATACTACAAACTTAGTCCAGAAATTATTTTGTACAACCTATTTGTCTTTTTTGTACAAAAACTGTTCTTTCCATCAAGTTCAAAATGATTTTCCTAGAAAGTCCTTATAAAGTTCTACTTGTCAGATTTTTTTCATATTTTCTAAACTTATGGTTCAAAAGTTAGGGGGGGGGGAGAGACACATTGTTTTTTACTTTTGGAGCGATTATTTCCGAAATTATTGACATTATCAAAAATGATTTTAGTAAACCCCTATTCATTTTTAAATACCTATCCAACAATATATCACACGTTAGGGTTGAAATTTAAAAAAAAATAACTTCCCACTTTACATATAGGGGGGCTACCCTAATAAAACATTTTTTTCCAATTTTCATTTTACCACTTTGTCGGCGTGATTGATATACATATTGGTACCAAATTTCAGCTTTCTAGTGCTATCGGTCACAGAGATTAACGGACGGACAGACGGACAGACAGACGGACAGACAGACATGGCGAAACTATAAGGGTTCCTAGTTGACTACGGAACCCTAAAAATCGGAAGCTAAAAACATGAGAAAATTACTTCTTCAAAATAACATTAATCAAAAATGTCATTCTCCGCGGTTCTGACACTCTTCAAAGCGATCTCTAACATTCATGAAAACGCGCCTGAGAAGTTGAGTAGAAATGTTGTACACCCTGAGTTAAAAAAAAACGTGTGAGGTCGGGGGAATTCGCTACTTTTTATGCATCTATGTGAATTATTTTTGAAATATCCAGTATCTATGAACGTAACTTAGGGAGATATAGTAGTTTTTCTATTTGGTCTGTTATTTTTGCGGCCCAGTGTATTATTTAACATCTAAAAAATACTAATTTACGTCAGGGTGATCCCGATGACGAAGACTAGGTGACATAATTCAATTAACGGAATAATGTACTTATGCGATAAGAGGAAATACGCCTACAATAATAATTAATTGCATATTATAATTGTATATAATGTTAAATTACGTAGGTTGACATCTATGTACCTATAGAAGGCCGCAGGATTCCCCACAAGGGATTAGGGACTATAATATCACACTATTACTCAAGGGTTGAAGTAAATATTTTGTGCAAATACTTTTTTTACTAACAGTACTTTTTTTGAGATATTAGCAATTTTTCAATTCAACAAACAAATTAATGTACATTTCGACGTCAAAATGTCAAATCATAATTCACCTAGCCTTTGAACGGATGGATGTACGTAATTTTGTTCGTCAAAGCGCTCCCGTATTTACATAGATTTATCCTTCAAGTATAATAATTTAGAGTACAAGGGGTAGAAAAAGACTCTTTCTCCACTCGCCTGTCGTCAACGTTGAGCATGGTTTAAAAACTTTTTGTTTCATTTAACGCCATCCAACGCGATGTATGATGAAAAGGCAAAGCGAGCTAAAGTCCATTTCACGAAAGAAATCCCGCGGACAATTGTGGAACTAAATTTGACAGATGGGGAGATCGGCCATGTTGTCGTTTGTCGATGTTATCAAGGTGCGTTTGTTGTGGTAGATATTTTGTGAGTTTATTATTGGATTAGTGCGTTATAAGGTTTATTTACGATGCCAAAAGTTGTAAAAAGTGCAGGTCGAGAAATGATATTAAAGGTGAAGGAGTTCTGTGAAGCGGAACACAAGAATCGCGGTGTTTTAATACCAATACGCAATGTTCGCAAAAGAGTCGCCGCCATGACGGTAAATTTTGGGGCTGCCATATACAGATTTTTTCCCGATTGATTTACAGATTGGAATTAAGTTTTTTGTTTTTTTAATGCACGATTTTTATTAAGGAAAATTTGAAAAGGAATTAACACAACACAACAAAAATTTGTAAAGTTATATTCAACAATAATGTAATTAAATACGAAAATAATCTTTGTTTGAATTTTTTTTTTTTTTTATTGTTCATTTTATTGCAGGTGTTTCAGAGAAAACTGTAACGTGAGTTACAAAAGAAGGCGCAACAGCGGCGAGTACTTTTAAAGTTATCGTCACCCCAGGGAAGAGTCGCCCGCATCCTAAAAAGTTCGACTTGGATGGATTTGATTTGTGCGCTATACGGCAAAAAATTCACAGTTTTTATGTTGTGAAGAAGGAATTACCTACATTGATTAGGAAGCATCACAACATTGCACCGTATATTGTATAGCATCGGTTTCAAGTATAAGCGTGAAAACGGGTTGTCAATCTACCCCGACTGCGGTCCGTGGCACCTTGCCAAAAACGGGCCAAGCTGATGAAGAGGGTTTCAATCGAGTAGAAAAGAAGAAGAAACCCTGTTCCCGTAACCTCCGTTCCGTTCGTGTGTGGAGTACTGCAGTCACATATGGGCTGGTGCTGCAAAATGCCACCTGGCAGCTTTGGACTCGGTGGAAAGGCGTGCAAAGAGGCTAATTGGTGATCCAGATTTGGTTAAGTCCAACCTTCAAAGCCTTGAGCATAGGCGTAGGGTAGCCAGCCTTTCGGTGTTTTACAGGATGCATTTTGGAGAGTGTGCGCAGGAATTGCATGACTTGATTCCGCCATCGCAATTCTACCATCGGACAACCCGACGTACGGCGAATATTCACCCTTACGTTGTTGAAACCTCTACGGTCCGGACTAAGCGTTTCGCCTCGTCGTTTATACCGCGTACGTCGAAGGACTGGAACAGTCTGCCTGCTGCGGTCTTCCCGTCCGATTATAATTTGGGTGTCTTCAAGGCTAGAGTGAATAGGCTCTTAATAAACTAGTGCGCCTCACCATCAAAGATTGCATCGCTACTTACCATCAGGTGGGATCGCAGTCAAGCACTAGTTTATCTCAATTAAAAAAAAAAAAAAAAAAAAAAACCTGTGCGGTACCGCACCGACTGGACCAAACATGCTGCTGCGTCCTGCTGTGCCTACGACGCAGCTGTATGTTTCGCGTCTGCATTGCTCTACGAAGGTTGAGGAGGTCGTAGAGTATATGAAGATAAAGAGCAACTGGACTCTGAGGGTCGAAAGGCTGGAATCGCGCCACGACACCTGTTGGAGATAAAACCTTCTTGCAAGCTTCTTAAATTATATGAAAAAATATGACACTTCTATTTGTCACTTGTCTTCACTTGTTTTTTGTAAAATATATTGTTCACACAGAAATTAATTAAAAACTAATTTGCATTGAGCATCCAGTCATTGATTTTCATCAGAATACCCATAATTCTCGCACATGGTCCTTCGAGCCGGATGAAATATAATTAAGAAGATCAGCGATTATTTTCAAGAAAAAGAATAGAGACTGACTTCCACGCTGAATGGAGGTTCATGAGTTCACTGCTGGAGAACTGGATTGATTTCAAGCAAGTTAGTTAGTGGTGTACAGTTATAATTACGCTAATATCGTCACCCAACACTCAGGTAGTATATATAAGTAGTCATACTAAGGTCAGTACTATTTTATTAAATTACCAATTATATTGTGTTTGAGTAAAATCATTAGGTACTTTGTTGCATTGTGATTAGTATTTTATTCAACAGCAATGTTAAGTTTAAACTCATACTTTTAACAGTATAGTTAGCTATTTTGCTACATTATTAAACTTACATTATATTAAGCTGTAACTAATTACATAACTACTTAACAGTGGTATTAATTTTTAACAAGTATCTTGACATAATAAAAATATTTGAGTGTTAGATATTAGTACAAGTCATTGTTATAAATTATAGTTAGCAGTCAGAAAGGGCATAGACTACAGCTAGGCGTATAATTATTGAAATTATATTGTTGGTTTTAATTTTTATATTCCTGTATCAATGCCAGGTTGACAACACTCGTCTCCCAGAATGTCTGAGGAAAAGGATTTAATTAAGAAGCGAGGCAGCTTCAAAGGTCGCTTGACTAGTTTCCTCAATTTTCTGGACTCATTCAAGGACAAGGAGCTATCTAGCTGTGATGTGTCCGAGTTGCAGTTGCGCATGGGCAAGATAGAGGCGTTGTATGAGCAGTATGATGAGGTACAGTTACGTCTAGAATGCATTGTTGACGACATCAACTTACAATATTCTCAGCGTTCCGAGTTTGAGTCTATTTATTATAAAACCTTATCTAGAGCCCAGAATATTCTGACTGACTACAATAAAGATAATAAATCGATGGAAAGTTGTAAAAGTACTCGTGTTAGCATAAAGCAGCCGGTTAAATTGCCAACGATTCAGTTACCAAAGTTTAGCGGATTATATTGTAATTGGCTTGAATTCCGCGACACCTTTACTAGCCTAATTCATTGTAATGATGACATAGACGCAATCAATAAGTTTCACTACTTGCGAGCATCACTTGAGGGAACAGCTGCTATAGTTATCAAATCCATTGAGTTTTCTTCAAGTAATTACTCTGTGGCATGGTCATTGTTATGTGATCGGTTTGACAACAAAAGATTACTGGTTCAGAATCATATAAGTTCATTATTTACTATTGAATCAATTACAAAAGAATCTTCTGTTGCCATTAAGAATTTGATCGATCAGTTAAATAAAGACTTGCGAGCTTTAGAGTCATTAGGGGAGCCTGTGAAACACTGGGATACACTTTTAATCTACATTGTCACACGAAAACTTGATCAAAAAACCTATCGTGAGTGGGAGGAGTGCAAAGGTAGGATAGACAAGGATGGCTTAATCACGTTTAACGCATTTATGCAATTCTTACGCAATCGAGCCGACCTCATCGAGACCCTGGAACTCCCCCGCAATCATTATTCGCAATCACCAGGTAAATCAGGTCCTAAGATCAAGTCAATGGTAGCACAATCTCCTATCAATTCTAGCACTGACTCAGCTTCTAAACCTTGTCCTAAATGTAATAACAACGATCACACATTAAATAATTGTCCACAGTTTCTCGCATTGAGTAACGATGACCGTCTCAAATCATTACCTAGTTATAAGGTATGTTTTAACTGTTTTCGTTCCGGACACTATGCTAACAAATGTAAAAAACCAGGCTGCAAACTATGCAAACGTAGGCACAACACATTAGTTCACGTACATTCTAATGGCACTGTATCGAATACACCTAGTGGTAATTCGATGAATAACTTGTCTGCTACGACTGAAACGAATAACGTAGCTTTATCCGCAAACATTGCATCTCCGTGTGGTCATACGCAACGAGATGTGTTGTTATCAACCGCTTTGATCAAATTAAGAGACCACAATGGGTGTGTGCATCTCGCTCGCGCGGTGCTCGATAGTGGTAGCACGTCTTCACTCATAACAGATAGGTTGTGCAATAAACTTAACTTAAAAACTAGCCAGGTAGATAGATCAATCCTTGGAATCAATAACGTCACTTCGCACGTAGGTAAAATATGTCGGGTTAAGGGTACGCCATTAGATGATAGCTTTGTATTCGAACTAAATTGTTTTGTTCTTCCGTTCATTACGAGTAGTGTTCCGTGTCGTCAGATAAATATTTCTGATTTCGACTTACCCTCGAATATTACTTTAGCTGATCCTACTTTTTATAACCCTGCCGATGTTGATATTTTAATCGGCGCTGATCTTTTTTGGGATTTGTTAGGATCTCAAAGACTAAAGTTAGGTACCGGGAAACCAATATTATGTGAAACCCGTCTAGGATGGATAGTTTCCGGTCCAATTACTCAGAATACTATCTCACTGCTGACGAATGACGTAAAATGCAATATGTCTAAAATGGTTGCCGACAGCGATGGTGACTGGGAAAACCTTAAGTCAGAATTGACAAAGTTTTGGCAATTAGAGGAGGTGAATGCGAAGTCTTCCAATTCTTATATGCCTGAAGAGAAATTGTGTGAAGACAATTTCGTTACAAATACGACACGATTGTCTGATGGTCGTTTTTGTGTTCGCATCCCCCTAAAGAAAGATCCTTCAATTTTAGGAAATTCTTTTAATAAAGCCACACATTGTTTACATTCTTTAGAGCGTAAATTAAAGGTTAAGACGAACTTTAGTAGAATGTATCATGACTTTTTGTCAGAATACGAGTTACTTGGTCATATGACAAAAATTAATAAACCTTATTTATGTTTGGGTTATTTTATTCCACATATGGGAGTTTTACGCGAGTCGAGTACCACGACCAAACTTCGTGTTGTTTTCAACGCTAGTGCTTCTACTTCGACAGGAGTGTCCTCTAATGACCTACAGATGGTTGGGCCAACCGTACAGGACGGTCTATTGTCTATACTTCTTCGCTTTAGAGTCCACAAGTATGTTTTATCTGCGGATGTGGAGAAGATGTATAGACAAATAGTCGTCCACCCGTCGGACAGATATTTACAACAGATTGTTTGGCGTGATAATGTTAGTGATCCTATTAATGTTTATCAATTAAACACCGTCACGTATGGTACGGCCAGTGCGCCATTCCTTGCGACACGATGCCTTAAACAAGTAGGACTCGACTGTAGGAACCCTAAGATATCGGAAATCATCCAACATGACTTCTATGTCGACGACTTGCTGACCGGAGGGGATGACTTAGATGAAGTAAAGTTCATTCGCACTGAAGTCACCAAAGCGCTTGCGTCGGCATGTATGCCATTGAGAAAGTGGAAGTCAAATGATTCTCAATTATTGTCGAATGCTGTCCCTGCGTCATACGATTTGAACATTGGACAAAATGAGCCAGAAAAGTTGCTTGGTCTCTGTTGGCATATCGGCACTGATGAGATAGGGTTTCCTATGGGTCTGACTAAATCTTCGACTAGGTACACAAAGCGTGACTTGTTATCCGTCATTGCGCGAATCTTTGATCCCTTAGGTATGTTAGGTCCTATTGTTATTACTATGAAGATCTTGCTACAGAAAATGTGGTTAGATAAATTATCATGGGATCAACCATTATCTAATGAGATTTGTAAACAATGGGAGATTATTATTAAATCTTTACCTCTTTTAAATCATGTTCGCATTCCGCGACTTGTAGTCTGCAATTCATTTACGGAGTTAGAACTCCATATTTTCACAGACGCGTCTGAGTCCGCGTACGGTGCTTGCGTCTACATTCGCAGTGTTAATGCTAAGGGTGAGTACATGGCTCGCTTGTTAATGGCAAAGAGTCGAGTTGCTCCCATCAAGCCCACGACAATTCCGCGACTGGAGTTATGTGGTGCGGTAGTCGGTTCTCGTCTTCACGAGAAGGTGGTGAGCTCACTTCGAGTGAAGATCAGTCGGGTCTATTGTTGGACTGATTCAACCATTGTCTTGGGATGGTTACAGATGAGGCCTACCAGACTTCAGCCCTTTGTGCGCAACCGCGTTGCTGAGGTTTTGGATAAGTCGGGTAACTCTACTTGGAGGCACGTCCCAACAGATCAAAATCCAGCAGACCTAATATCTCGTGGCATGGATATTAGTGATCTGCAGGAGTCAGATCTGTGGTGGAAAGGACCAGATTTTTTAAAACTAGATTCGTCTGAATGGCCTTCTCAAATTACGAGCCCAGGACTACAATCGTTACCGGAGACTCGACCTAAAATCATATTACATGTTGTAAACGATTCGAAACCTGAAGTTTTAATTGATTTTAGTCGTTATTCCAATTACACACGGCTCGTACGATCTGTTGCCTACGTATTACGATTTATTAAGTCATGTAGAAAGCATTACCCTAAAACCAAATACTTGTCACGTGATGAGGTACAAGATGCACTAACTCTTGTCATTATTAAGAGTCAGATTCAGTCATTTTCTGAATACCAATTATTTTTGAACAAAAAGAGTTTACCTAAAAAAAGCGCCCTTCTAAAGTTTAATGTTTATTTAGACGATAATAATGTAATGCGAGTAGGAGGACGTCTCGATAACTCTAATTTTGCTTATAGTAAGAAACACCCTATTTTATTACAGTCCACTCATGATTTCACTAAACTATTATTTAATTGTGAGCATAAAAGACTGATGCATGCTGGCCCACAATTATTATTAGCTTCCATTAGGGAAACTTATTGGCCAATAGGAGGTCGCAAGTTGGCGAAAGCCTGTTATCATAAGTGTGTTTTGTGTCACCGTATGAAGGGTAAGGTTGTAGCTCCCTTAATGGGTAACTTACCACGAGAACGCCTTCGTCCAGGTTATCCCTTTGAAAGCACAGGCGTTGATTACGCTGGCCCTATTATGTGTGCTAGTCGCCAGGGCCGTGGATGTAGGTTAGTAAAGGTGTATGTCGCTATTTTTATTTGTTTCACAACCAAGGCCATTCATTTGGAGCTCGTTGGTGATTTAACTAGCAATAGTTATTTACTGGCTTTGTATCGGTTTATTTCTCGGAGAGGTAAACCTGCTGATATTTTTTCCGATAACGGTACCTCATTTGTCGGTGCATACAACGACCTTTCCAAATTTTTAAAATTAAATAGTTTGTCCTTGGGTGAAAGTGCAGCAAACGACGGAATAAGGTTCCATTTTATTCCCGCCTACACCCCACATTTCGGTGGACTCTGGGAGGCGGGTGTCAAGTCAGCAAAGTATCACCTTCAGAGAGTGTTGGGAAATTGTAACTTGACTTTTGAGGAGCTGTACACCACACTAACCAAGATTGAAGCCATCTTGAACTCTCGTCCATTGACGCCGTTGTCTTCAGATCCTGCAGATTATACTCCGCTCACGCCAGGACATTTTCTTGTGGGACGGCCACTTACTTCTTTGCCGCAACCTGATTACCAGGATAGCTCTGCCAATTATCTGTCTCGTTACCAGAGGATCGAGCAGCTTCGCCAGCATTTCTGGAGCAGATGGAGCAAGGAGTATGTTGCAGAATTGCAACAACGCTCCAAATGGCGTTCCTGCAAGGATGGCTTGATGCTGAACTCCTTGGTGGTGATCAAGGAAGACGATCTTCCTCCGTTGAAGTGGAGACTTGGACGGATCGTGGCTGTTCATCCAGGAACGGATGGTATCGCCCGTGTAGCTGACATTCGGACGTCTACTGGAGTCGTTCGACGGGCATTCAACCGAATCTGCCCTTTGCCTGTGTCTTCAGAATCTGGTTGAAACCATTGGTTTCAACGCCCGGGGAAATGTTGGAGATAAAACCTTCTTGCAAGCTTCTTAAATTATATGAAAAAATATGACACTTCTATTTGTCACTTGTCTTCACTTGTTTTTTGTAAAATATATTGTTCACACAGAAATTAATTAAAAACTAATTTGCATTGAGCATCCAGTCATTGATTTTCATCAGAATACCCATAATTCTCGCACAACACCAACTTCAAGTCGTTCGTGATACGAGTTCCAACCCACCATCTACAGACCTTTATGAGAGAGGACTTTTGGCCGAAAGGTGTCGTGTATCGACGTTTCCGAGGACGGCTACGCGACACCACGCCGCGGAACACGACGCCGATGCTACGTGTATAATAATATAAAATAAGTTTTATTGTTCTATTAAGAAGTATGTATTAGTTTATTAAGTATTGCTTAAGATTATTTTATGTATTTTTTTCTATGGGCCTCCGATGCCTGAAATAAACAGTTATTATTATTATTATTATTATAAGCGATGCCAATCGAAACGTAAATTACTAATGGAACGTTATGATATTACTGCATGGCGTTCAAGATATTTGGAGAGAATCCGAAGAATTCGCTATGTGGAGAAAAAACCTGTAGTATATTTAGACGAGACCTATATACACAACACTTATCATGCCAAAAGTTGCTGGCAAAGTGAGGAGGATGTTCGTGTCAGAGTCATCAGGGAGTCGTTGGATAATTGCTCATGCGGGAACTGAAAATGGTTTTGTTAATGGTGCATTGTTAATGTTCAAATCCCAATCCAAATCCTCAGATTACCACGATGACATGAACTCAACTAATTTTTTGAAATGGATGAGTGAAAAAGTCATTCCTAACCTACCTGAAAGGTCACTTGTGGTAATGGACAACGCTCCGTATCACTGCACTCAAATAGATAAAGCACCAACAATGTCAAGTATTAAACGTGACATGCAGGAATGGCTGCGAGAAAAGGGAGTATATTTTGAAGATACTTGGACAAAAGCTGTATTATTTGAATTAATTAAATAAAACAAAGGTCCACCTACATATGCCGTGGAGGCATTATTAAAATCTCACAATCATGAATTGCTAAGATTGCCGCCTTACCACTGCGATCTCAATCCGATCGAAAAAATGTGGAGCCTTGTAAAGAGACTGGTAGCGGATAAAAACGTGGGCAAAGATCCAAAAGAAATTGTACGCCTAACAGAAGAGGCTTTTGAGACTGTTACAGCGGAAGATTGGGCAGTTCAATGTAAACATGTACAGCATTTGGAGCTAGAATATTTAAAAAATGATGGTCTTATGGATGAAGCAATGGATCGATTTATTATATCCACGGCTAGTGATAGTGAAACAGAATCTGATTGTTTCTATTCACTCTTCTGACAGTGATCATAGTATGACCGATCATAATTATTCAATAAAAATTTGAATAAAAGTTTTAAATGTTATTTTATTTTTCTAATTTAAAGTTGGTCGAACATCTCCATTTTATATTTTAGAAATTACAGGAAGATTTATTTTTCACTAATCTGACCTTAGCAGTATGGACATCAAATGGTACCTATTATATTAAAAATACGTTCTATTAAAAACATTTTTTTTCTTATCTAACTATTCGAGTAGGTACCTAGTTAATAAAATGAAAGTAAATAAACTATAAATTATTTCCCCTGATTTCCCCATATTTAACCGTGGCAACATTATGTCGCGCGAATACAGCGCTGCGTCTGCGGGACTTCTTTCGTGAAACCAAAGAGAGATAACGCCTGAAAAGTCTTTTAGCATTCGGTAATTTCGTGATTTACTCGAATATTTCACAAAATTTGTTCCAAAAAATACGTCTTTTTTTAAAAAAAAAACCTTAAAAGGTTTTTGAAAAAAAAATGTTGTCGAAGAAAAAAAAAAATTGGGTAGTGTAGGGTAGAGTAGAGTAGGGTAGTGTAGGGTAGAATAGGGTAGAGTAGGGTAGGGTAGGGTAGGGTTGAGTAGGGTAAAGTAGGGTAGAGTAGGGTAGTGTAGAGTACAGTAAGGTAGAGGAGCGTAGAGTAGGAAAGAGCGGCGCCGCTCGGGCAAAAGCTAGTGAAGTAATTAAAATAATAAAATAGTGTAATAACGTCATAATCGCGTAAGAGCGGTTGTATGAAAAACAGTGCAAATGCATGTCGAATGTTTCTAAGAAAATTATTCAAAAATCTAAAAGATTCTGACGTAATTCAAATTTATTAATCATTGCGTTATGAAGGAGGAAAACAATAGTATTAATTACTATAGTTCGTAATTTTGTAACGGTGTACGAACCTGTTCTGCTTTAAATAATAGTTTGTTTTCCTTAAATGTGTTCGACACTATATAAAGTGGTGCACATTGCAGGACAATGTCATTCGTACCTTGAGCATAAACGGAAAGCATCGTGGACAATAAATATTTTAGATTTTCACATTTCAAGGTTCTTGTTAATATTTTGCAAAATAATTAGTGTCTGTTATAAATTTAATAAAAATGGCAAAAGTGTGCTTTTCACTCGTGTTTGCATTTCTGGTGAGTCTTATTATGCATTAATTTAACTCTTTGAATGTCGTAATTAGAGACACAATAGAAAGACAATTACCTTATGTCGGACTGTGTAACTTAAGACATTCGAAAGGTTAAGTAAGGTATTGTAGGCAATTAACGCCCATTTATTGAAATGAATATATTAGTTAACAGTTTTTTTTTGTTTTATTAAATAAAATTATATTAATTTCATAATAAGTGGACGTTAATTTCCTACATTACTGTACTTAGTTAAAAACATATTTTTAAGTAATAATACCAAATTATATAAGTCTTGTTGTAATTATATTTTAATAAAAGTTCATACAAAATACACAAAGTAAACATATGAAGCATAGTTTCAAACATCGCTTTACTAACGAGAACTGCAAAAACCCAACTAGAAAAACCCAACAGCACTTTGTCCGACCTCAATAATAACGTCGCCGACATTTTAAAGTTGATTCAGATTAACGTATTGAGGAGTGTCTACTAAATGTTCTGATCTTGTTGTGTGTGTTCACTCATGATTTCTCATGAATAAAAAGTGCAAAATTATGTAATACTAGCTGCTGCCAGTGACTTAACCCACGTGAAAATTATTCCAAGGGAATTTATTCCCGGAACAATAAGTAATCATGTCTTATTCCATAGCATGGTCTAACTGTGTGCCAAATTTTCATTCAAATCCATTTAGCCGTTTGAGCGTGAAGAAGTTACAAATACATATACGACACGTTCATAAACGTTCGCCTTTACGGTGTGATTGTTAATTGTTGTTACCCATGTGCATAAAGTGTTAAATAAATAAATAAACAAATCTGTAGAAGTTTTTAGTTCTGCGCACATCACGTAAAATGTACGGAATCGATCAAGATAACTGTTTTAGAATTAAAATTGTGTGTAACTTCATTTCATTGCAATTGATTGTAATGCAGTCCGAAGTTCGCCGGGTCAGCTAGTGTTTTAATAAATGTGTTTCCTTCTTTAATTTTCAGGTCGTTCTTTACATGGGCCAAAGTTTAGTGGAAGCTTCACCAGCAGCTTTGGATGGTGAGTCTTTGTTCGACTCCAGCAAAAAATGTAACTATCAACTTTTATTAACATCTATTTATGTTCGGTATTCTTATAATTATCATCTATCTCAAAATAGCTTTTATGTTATAAAGTACAATATATTGGGTGTCTTTTTGTAAGTAAACTGATTGAGTAAACTAAAATAATGGCTTACTGACGTTTTGAACACGTCATTTTGGGACAGTGTCCGAATTGTCTCTTTATTTTTTTCAGTGACCATTCGTACACTATTAAATTTAAAGCTGTTTAGTACAGTCAGATACAAAAGTTTTAAAATATAAAATGAAGTAAAAAATTATTACCTGTCAGAACTATTTTATGGTGGCTTTATGCCGTCTTAAAACTATAAAAAATGGCGCTATCTTAAGGTAATAAATGGCTTTGTGAACGTGCATGGTATTTATTTTTTGTGTTTGGTTTTGTTTTTTTTTTGTGTGTTTTTTATGTTCACTTGCCAAAAACGAATACCGAATCCGAGTTTCCCTTGGTTATGTCAAATGACATTCATTTTTATGTTTATAGACAAGTATATTAGTTAAATCAATCAATGTGATTGTTGACAAGATATTTCTTATTTAATTGACTTAATTAGATTAGATAATATAAATTAATATTTATCATACAAAACTTTTTTATCTGACTGTACAAAACAGTTTTTTTTGTTGGTGTCCGAATCGTCTTCAAAAAAAACTATTGAAATTAAAAAGTGTCGATTGGGACACTGTGTCCGAACATGACGTGTCCGAAACGTCAGTGAGCCAAAATAATCAATTTCACACTAACAAATTATATTTTGTTATTGTGCAAAATCTGTTGTTTCACACGAAAGACATCCTTGATATTAAATTAATTCAAGTACAATACATTATTTATGCACATGATAGTCATTCTCAGTTTATTTTAATCGTTATTGAGCATTCTAGCCTAGTACTTTTCACAAATACTATCTAGTCAGTAATTAGAATTCAAATAATATGTTATTTTTGGCCAGTTCGACACGATTAAAAGTTCATAACTATTAAGAATTTCTCTATAAATAAATAGACATTACACAATATCAAGTTCGAATAGCAGTAGCTATGTTTAATCAAGAATTAAATTATTTTTTGATAGTGACGATGCCGGCTTCATGCGCAGGACAAAACTACTGTTTTGATAAGGATGCCAACTACCCTGATAAAAAGATTGACGATCTCGTTTATAACATGCGTGAATTGGTAAGGAAAATATAATTTTTGATATCTAACATTTATAGCTGAATACTATTTGTTTTATGATAACTATTAAGAAAACATTTTTTTTTATACCTATATAATTTTGTTTCGACTTTTACAGATGGTAGATTATCCAGAATTAAAAAATAGATTTAGCGACCAAGATTCATATGACGAGCAAGACTGTGCTTACAATTCCACTGTACGTATTAGAATCACAAAAGTTTTACAACTACATGGAAATCACAAAGAATATACATCAATAAATCACTGTTTTGATTTTCAGGAAAGCCCAATCTTCTACATCGTTGATACCAATGATAAAGTAAGAGTAGTCGTTCAGTCACCCAAGAAGTTCCAGCAGATCTATAGCTTAAAGTGGTGCTTGTAAGTATACATTATTTGAACTTTTAAGTGTCGTAAATAAATAGTTTACAATTTTTAGGAACAATTTCCTGGAATCTTAACTATTTTACTATGAGTATCTAAAAAATCTGTTTTTTTTTAAAGATACTCGAATAGTATTTGGTTTAGATGTTCTGTAAATTAATATTATTATTTGAAAACGATGAGATGTAGGTAGCAGCTCTATTCGTGACTAGTGTGAACGCACTTCCAACACATCGTTTCTCTTACAAGTATTGCTGCTAATAAAATCAAAGGCACTTGACAGTCGTATTAAAGCTAAAATTTCACTTCATAGACATTACATATAAAAAAAAACGCATTTTTTATACTTTTCAATGTCTCATTTCAGAAACGAGGGAAAAATTACAAAGGACACGCCACACTTTTTAAAATCAACTACTCTGAAGAAATTCAGCATGCAATGTGTCAGCACCAGGATGAACTTCAACTTTTTCGTGTTAAGTGATAAGGTGGATCCCAAAACTCAGAAACCAATGATGGAGAGCGTTACGGTCAAGGGCGGCATCCCTGTGTGCTGCAGATGCCGGTATGATGCTGAACACTAACTGGGTATACCTACTGATAAACGACACTATGATATAAGAAACGGATAGAGATTAGTGTTGACGAAACCAAAACGATAGACTGAAAATTATGACAGTTCAACAAAACTGTCTACATAATTATGTAAATAGTATTTTTTTAGAACATGATTTGATCTAATAGGTACATCATTATAAAAAAAAAAAATATCTATTATCTTTTTAAGTACCTACCCTATATTTTATTAATACCTACCAAAAATAAAATTGTAGTATTTTGTTATTATTTTGAATTATTTATTTTTACACCTTTGATTCTCTTTTGACAAAACATACGACATAAGATGACAAGAAAATGATGATCCAACCAACAAAGCAATATCATCAAACAAGTATAGATATTTTTATTTAAATATCTATACTTGTTTTGATTTACTTTTTGACTTTTGATTAAATAGATTTTATCCATCTATTGTATGGTGTGCGTGCCGCTCAGCCGAACACATCGGTTTACATCTCCCGCCTGCATTACACCACAAAGGTGGAGGACATCGTCGGATATGTGCGCCAAAATTTTAAGTACACACTAAGGATGCAGTTGCTGAAGTCGCACCGAAATGTCAATTTTAAGGCATTTGTGGTGCGAGTACCGAACTGTTTTCTGCACCTTGCTATGGAAGATGCAGAAAACAGTTCGGTACTCGGCTTTTGGCCACAGGGCGTGGTGTTCCGTCGCTACCGCGGCCAATACCACAGGACAGCGCCAAAATAAAATAATGCCAAATAATTTTTTTTTTTTTTTTAATTGAGATAAACTAGTCCTTGACTGCGATCCAACCTGATGGTAAGTAGCGATGCAATCTTTGATGGTGAGGCGCACTAGTTTATTAAGAGCCTATTCACTCTAGCCTTGAAGACACCCAAATTATAATCGGACGGGCAGACCGCAGCAGGCAGACTGTTCCAGTCCTTCGACGTACGCGGTATAAACGACGAGGCGAAACGCTTAGTCCGGACCGTAGAGGTTTCAACAACGTAAGGGTGAATATTCGCCGTACGTCGGGTTGTCTGATGGTAGAATTGCGATGGCGGAATCAAGTCATGCAAATATAGTTATAAATTGCTACAAATATAGTTTTAAATCACGTTAACTGACAAAATTATTTAATATTAGTAGTTATGTATGTGCGTCTATAAGGTATTTATTGTATGGGCACTAATGCCTGAAAAAACCTGGAACAGGGTCCAAGCTACCGGTGCTCAGAGTTACTGTGAGAGGAATCTCCTAACAATGCGCGCCGTATCTAGGAGTACTGCTTTCTAGATCAGGCCCTTAATCTAGCTGCCTAACTTATTATTATTATTAGCTTGTTCTCTTCTACCTATTAGATCAGCATATGGTTTCTAATCAAAATATTGATAGTATCACTTATTAGGTGTCTAATGGAATTCTGCGGGAAAACTTGAAAGACTTACAATGGACCGTAGATCGCAAAAATCAACAGAAGGACACAGTTTAGTTTTAGTCAGTAAAAGTCACCTATGGCAAAAGTCTAACACGCCCTCTCGCTCCACCTTAGGCGGGAGAAGTGAATTGATGATTACTCACCTCAAAAATGGTACTAAAAATAACCAATAGGAATGTTCACAGAGGATGGAATCGCCCGGTAGCGATCTGAGACACTATTATTGGCATCTAATACAGTCTTGACCGAGCAACTTGCACTGTAGTAGCAACAGTGAAAATTATCACGAACCATCAATTTCTACAATACTCATGACACTTTTGGTTTGTATGGAAAGCCACCTGTCTCTAGCAGTGCTGGTGAGGTACAGCTCACGGCTCGATGCCGTGTAAATGAAGATTCAGAAGTAGTTAATTTGGCTGAATGTAATGTGCTTGGTTGCAACGATAGCTAGTCAGTATCTGACGGCTAAATAATAGCACAAAGTGGAAAATTTAAGTTTGAATTGGTTTTCAGTTTGCAGAATACGATGTATTTATCATAATTATGAGGAAACTTCAGATGTACCACTACATACGTAAAAGGAAAGAACCCGTTTATATGTAAGTATCTACTTCAAGGAAAAAGTTACGAGTCTCGGCAACAAGTTTACGTCAAAAACTGAATGATGTAAATACTCGTATGAATGTTTTTTTTAATTATACTGTAGGCTTAGGCTTACGAATTGGGTCATAATCACACTAATATTATAAAGCTTAAGGGTATGGTCCACCATTCATACAAATTTGGCCAACAGTGGACATGTATTTCAGACAATTTCAATTTATAATTTATGAAATAATAAACCTGTTACAGCTATTACAGGTTTAATTGAAGTTGGAGGAAATGAGTTAAATCAGTTTTTATTGTTACACTATTTTTTGGTAAGATTCAAAATGGCGGATGTAGCACAGCAAGTTAAATTATACCAGATTATTTAATTTGTAAAAGAAAACATTTTTTTATTCATTTGGTTAATATTTTTTTTCGTCGTTTAAAATTAGAACAGAGTCTAAAAACATTATATAAGTGACTTAAGTACTTATTAGCTTATTTATTCATCAACAAGTATCATTCATCGTCAATATCTATAGTATTTTATTTACATATTTTTATTTTTGTTATTTAAGTATTGGTACAAATTAAATATTTCTTACCTGCCGTAGATAAATCCTTTCTTGTATCACAGATCGTATTTCAGCAACTTCCAAGGAATGTCGTCTTATTGGTTATATTTAAAGCACAATTAACACAGCGAACGTTGGCTTCTGCTGGTCCAAATATGGTACATAGTCGGTGTCCATTTGACGGATACTGGAGTGATTAAAAAAAGTAGAAACAAAATCCGAGATAAAGCGGCCGGGGTCATTGTCGTACATAGCTGTTACAGAATCCATAGGCAGGCTGGGGTCGTCAAGAAAAGCGAGTGCAGAGTTCAGTATAAAAGCGAATAATTAAAATAGTCACATACTGAAATATCGCTATTCAAATGTAACGTGGCAAAATATGACACTTGTTTTTTTCTTTGCCTAGTAGGCTAAGGTCATAAGACCATATCGCTTCATCATCAGTAGTAAATATTTTTTTGGGTTACTTTGCAACACGGGTGCAACACATAATATATTTGCAGTATTAGACAGGAAATGTCAGTCAGCTTTCTCGGCAAGCTTCGCTGAGGTAGTCAATATTAAAATAACTCATCGCCACTTTACTGAGATCGCACCTCTTTCAAGATTAATTAATTTAATGTCCAGTTAAAAAAAGTGTCGTTTTGATACAAAACCACACTGATTTTACATCACAATATCTACGAGGAAATTTTGCGAATAATTAAAACAACCATTGAACTTCACTCAAGAACTCTCGCCCAAAAACCGAACCATTTTAAACAACGCAATAATTTTATTATTTTTCAATAATATTAGCAAAATATTAATTTAAATATTACGCATTTTTATCGATGAACCAAATGCATAATATTGGTATAAAAATGATGTTTATTATTTCTATAATCTATTAATCTTTATTATTCCGTCTGAAGGACTTTGTATCCATGGTCAAAAAATAATTTAAAAAAATACTTCTAAATGGTTTCAGGGTTTCAGGAACCACGGAAACACTGAATTAATGAATATACTTATTGTTTATTTTTTTTTCGAATTTTTGCTGACGTGATATTATTTTAATAATTATTTCTTCTTGTAATTATTAAGAATTTTAATATAAATAATAATCTTGTCCGTGGTATTGTCAATCTTCGGCCATACCTTGGCTCTTTATATAATATAACTCATTTTCAGCAAAATGGTTTATACGCCAATTGAACCCAAAGGTATCGATACGTATGTGTATTTGTGTTACTCCTTCACGCTCAAACGGCTAAACAGATTTGAGTTAAAAGCGTATCATATTATCTTGGAATAGACAAATACTCTTTATCCCGATAGCATTTTTTCTCGGAATAAGGTTTGCTCTGCATTAGCTACTTGAAGTTTAGGGTAGTGTGGCCATGAAGTTAGGGTCAGGTAGGTAGATGCTTATTCATGGACTTATTAACCAGTAATTATTAATTTGTACCTACTTTGTTATTCTAGTTACCTAAAGTATTATCCTTACTATATATTTCGAAACTACGATACTGAGCACGGCAAACATACATTTGATCGCTCAAAAATGTAAGGTCAAAACCACAACAAAGGCTTCATGGTGTGAAAAGTTTAGGTATTGCGACCTTACACCCCTTCTCTATCCACCCAGAACGGAAGAAGTAATTTGACGAAATGTCGACCTAAAAAAAAAAGGGATGATTGAAGGTATGACCCGGCTTTAAAAAGTATATTCGATTGATTTATAAATCATGACTGAACAGGACCAAAACGTATTCCTAATACGGTTTTCCATGTTATTTATAGGAAACCATATTTTGTACTATCCAAAATGGTATTAGGTAAAAATCGCCTCTAAATAATTATGTAGTTCAATTTGCGACATCTTTCAATCTAACATCATAGCAACATAGCTACGAAATACGTAGTGGGATGTTTGTTGTATGTCTATAAGGAGCTTATTTAATAAATATACATGCAATCATTGTATCGTTGCGACATCTTCGTATCAGCATAACTTAGTAACCGCAGACACTGTCGCTGGAGCGCACGTCACTAAACTTGTGTTATCACGAAAAATGTTCGTCGGGATTGACTTTGTACTAGTAAGTACTGAATTAATTTTATTAAAATCTTTATATGCCTACAGTATTGATAAATAGGTGGACTTAATGAAACAAAATATTTTCCTCCTTTGACCTTTGAGTTAAAAAAGATTATACTTAAAACAGTTAAAAAAGACTACGCTGTATAGGGTAACTATTTTATATTTAAATAAATAATATTAATTAAACTCCAAGCGAACGCCGGCGTTCGCTCAACCTTTGTCTTTCTATTGTATCTCTAATTACGTTATTCGAAAGGTTAAAATTTGAAGTACATGCTAACTGTATAATTTAAATTAACAAACCAATAAATCTATATATCAAATAGGTATTAACTTAAAGGCTCAAATTGTAACATTTATTATCTTGGTGTACTATAAAGTGTATATAAAAAAATATACAAAATAAATAAATAAATATAATATAATTAAGAGAACTCGAAACCTATACTCGAAAGAACAAAGACAAAAGTAATTTTATGTAGTAGTTTAAGAATTTTACACTTGAAGAAATAATTACCTCACTTAAAAATGTTTAAAATGTTTCAAAATATTGGTTTCCAAATCTGGATTAAATAAAATTATCTTTCTTTTATTTCTGTTTCATTGAAGGCCTATGCCCTGCAGTGTGATAGGTGAAAGGATATTGTTATCTTTTCACCATGATTAAATGCTGATAAATTTTCTTCTGTAAGTACGCACTAGTTTATTAAGCGCCTATTCATGTAGCCCTAAAGACACCTGAATTATAACCGGACGGGAACACCGCAACGGGCAAATTGTTCCTGTCATTTGTTGCACGCGGTATGAACGACATGGCGAAATGCTTAGACCGGATCGTAGAAGTTTAGATGGATTTTTCAGATGTTAATTTATTCACTTTTACAATAAACTTCTTGGCTACGTTTCAAAACTAAGAATTGATAAATTCCAATAACTATCTAATTATTTTTATAAAACGTAAGCTAGGTATTGCGTAAAGCTTTATTTATTTATGTATCTAGTTAAACTTATGTACAGTAGTGGTACATAGGCGGACTTAATGCAACAAGGCATTCTCTCCCAGTCACCCTTTGGGTTAAAAAAGACATTACTGTGGTAGGTTTGCACAATAAACAAATAATAAATACTTGAAGCGGCAAAAAAAAAAAAATAAGTTAACGTAGGTAGAGACTAAGTGGCGAATAAATGGGAGCTGCTTTATAAACTTAAGCCCATTATCGAAATGATGCGAAATAGTACACTTTGATACCGGATTATTATGGAGCCGAGTACTGCAGTGAAAAATATCTACGAGTATCAAACGAAGTTTTTCAATACAGTTACGAATAAATCAACTGCCAATCAACTGCCTGGGACGCCATTTCACCATGAAATCCCGCCGGAGCTCTGTCTGCCCTGTTCACCCCGGCGTTGCATCTCCACGCGCCTATCGTGTATGTGTGCAAGGACTGTTGCCTCCAGATCCTACGGTCCCATCCTCCGTATCCCAGATAGAATAACAGAAAAACAGTATAAAAACAGTATATAACAGAAATATATAATAGACAGAAAAACAGTATCGCTTCGTGGGAAATTGTGCGGTATCCCCGCACCATCCGTTTTGCCATAACCCTCTGGCATGCGTTCAGCATGGCCGCCGGTCACTTTTGCAGCAACAGCGCCCACGCCGGCGCCCCGTAAAAGGCCATGGATCAAACGATCTCCGCGTAGAGCCTTCGGCAGGAGGCGTCTGGACCTCCAAGGCTGGCAGGAGCCGCTTGAGAGCAGCCCCACTTAGGTTCAGTTTGGGAGCCAGACGTCAGAAATGCTCCACAAAATTCCACCGGCTGTCCCAGGTACTTCTTCGTCGACCCGACGCCGATGTGAACTCCTCCTACCGTTAATTGGGACTCCGATGGCAGCGCGTTCCGAGGGCCGTGAAAACACATAGCCTCGAATTTGTGCAGCACCACCTCGAGTCCCGACTCCTGGATCCTATCAACGACTATCGCAACCCCGATACCGGGCCGCCGCCCGGTACGACTCTCCCTGCATTAGAACCAGCGTGTCGTCTGCGTAGCAGCGTGTCGTCTGCGTAGCAGACCACGCTGACCCCGCCAGGGAAGTCGCCGCACAGCACGTAGTCGTACACGACGTTCCACAAGGGTGGTACTAGTACCGACCCCTGCGGAACACCGCACGACATCTCTTGGCTTCTCCACTCACCCTGGTGACCAGGGTAGACTATGTGCCTATCCGACAGATAGGCGTCGACCACATGACAGAGGCCGACGGTAGTGTTGTCGTGTCGTCGACGACTCGGGCTCTCCGAAGAGTTACCGGAAGGATGGACGGTGAGTTACCTATAGCTAGTTATCCGCAAGCTCGCGCCTACGGTGGTCAAGGATCGCCCTGCGAATCCTGTCGCGGCGGCTGGTGCGTGAGAATGTCCGTTCCCTCACGTGTGCGGCCATCTGTATGTTAAATATTTCAGATCTATTCAAAATGGTTTAGTTGTGCCGAGACACGTGTTACTTCAGTTGAGATTGGTTATCTAAAAACTAGCTAGCGGTGGTTTATGTTGAATTGTTTTTTTTATTTTTTATTTATCTACTATGTCCTCATTTCATAATGTGATAAGAAATTAGCTATATGATTTAAAAAAGTGTTTTTGGAGTTTCTTGCCCATTCTTCTCCATAGCGATCTACGCTTTGGAATTTGCAATTAGCTTTATTTTTCTGATTAACCGACTTCTTGATAACTCAAAAGTGCCTGTAAAGGTTTCTTTGAAATAAGTACTAATTAAATATTATATTGAACGATTTTATTTCATTGAGAGAAAGCCCAATGATGCAAAAACCGTGAAACAGGAGCTATGAAACAGTGTGACGTTTAATTTATTTTCATTTCGTATCGCACGACATAAACAAGGAATTTCGGTTGACTCATAATATACAGACAATGATTCTATTCAACAATAGTTGCTTACTACCGTGTCAGCAAGTCGTCAGTATCATTGTATGATCGTCTCATATTCATAACATATTGTGGGAAATTATCAAACATTGACCTCATAATAGACTTCCTGCAACTTATGTGACATTCTCACCGCATATTATACTCGTAAGTGTCCACGCGCGCCTCAAGATGATATCAGCAATCCGTAGGGGTCCAGCAGGGTCATGGGAAAACTTCAGGTAAGGAAACAGGTATGGTTTTAGTCGGTAAACATCTGACATACTTCTTCCGCTCGAGGTTAGCCTAGAGCGGGTTGAAGTCATTAGATGATTTACCACCGTAAAAACATGCCCTGTTACCTGTTCACGTTAGGGTCTAATGGCATTACCATCTGAACATACTTATTCAGTAATGAAATCTGAAGTAATAGTCCAGTCAATTTAGACATCCGAAGTTACATTAATTCGCACCCAACTAAAAATTAGTATAGCTTCAAGTGACTGCAGACTTGAGTACCTATATGGTTTTAATTTCAACTCAATACCTCCACGCGTTCTTGAGATAAAGGGTCTTGATAAACAGACACACAGACAGACAGACAAACATACAGACGGATATCAAGGCGATCCTATAAGGGTTCCGTTTTTTCCTTTTGTGATACGGAATCCTAAGAACACGCTAAGTACACTACCTCAAAGGTGGCGTGAAAACGTGTTCATGTTATGACGATTACCTCTATCAACTTTTTGGATCATTTTATCTCAAAAACGGTGGGTCTTAGGAAAAAAGTATTTAGACATTTTTCTAGATAGATATCTTTTTTTTTATGGTGGGAAAAAATCATGCATTGACATCCCCCGCCCTTGGGCGGAGCGGGAGATAGTGTCAGACTCTTACTGACTAAAAGACCCACCCCGTTCCTTCCAGCCTTCATACCGGGGCTCGAGCGCCCTTTCGGATAACCCTGGCCCCAGTAGGCTTCGACCCGGCTAGGTCCCTGCTGTTGCTGACAACTTCTCGAGGCGCGCGGGAACAGTGCGCGCCGTCGACGACCTGGGCTTGGTCCGGACAGTTACCGGACGGCCGGACAGCGAGCTACCGATTGCTCATTGTCCGCAAGCCCGTGCCTACGGTGGCCGGAAATCGGGATCAGAATCCCGACGGCGGCGATAACGCCGTTGCCTGATGCGTTCGGCCTCCTCCTTTGCGAGCATTACTGCTTCGCAGAAGTCGGCGACCGCCTGCCACTCCTCCTCGCTCCGGACCATGGCCTCAACCAGGGCCCGGCGCGAGAGGTCTCCGCCGCCGATCGCCCCCACGAGGGCATGGCGTTGCTCCGCCCAAGCAGGGCACACCTCGACTGTGTGCTCCACCGTGTCCTCCGGGCGTTCAGAACAGTTGGGCACGCCACAATCATGGCGGTAAGTCCCCTCTTTGAGGCGTGGCTGGAAAGACCTCACGGCGTCCTTACCTTCCGCATGACGCAGGTCCTCACCGGACATGGTTCGTTCGGGAGTTTCCTGCACCGGATTCATGCGGAAGTGACGCCCGGGTGTCGCCACTGTGCGGAACGCCAGGAGGACACGGTGGAGCACACAGTCGAGGTGTGCCATGCCCTCGTGGGGGCGATCGGCGGCGGAGACCTCTCGCGCCGGGCCCTGGTTGAGGCCATGGTCCGGAGCGAGGAGGAGTGGCAGGCGGTCGCCGACTTCTGCGAAACAGTAATGCTCGCAAAGGAGGAGGCCGAACGCATCAGGCAACGGCGTTATCGCCGCCGCCGCCGCCGCCGGGATTCTGATCCCGATTTCCGGCCACCGTAGGCGCGGGCTTGCGGACAGTGAGCAATGGGTAGCTCGCTGTCCGGCCGTCCGGTAACTGTCCGGACCAAGCCGAAGTCGTCGACGGCGCGCATTGTTCCCGCGCGCCTCAAGGAGTTGTCAGCAACAGCAGGGACCCAGCCGGGTCGAAGCCTACTGGGGCCAGGGTTATCCGAAAGGGCGCTCGAGCCCCGATATAAAGGCTAGAAGAAACGGGGTGGGTCTTTTAGTCAGTAAGAGTCTGACACTATCTCCCGCTCCGCCCTAGGGCGGGGGATGTCAATGCATGATTTTTTCCCACTATAAAAAAAAAAAGGGCGTTCCGCACAGTGGCGACACCCGGGCGTTACTTCCGCATGAATCCGGTGCAGGAAACTCCCGAACGAACCATGTCCGGTGAGTACCTGCGTTATGCGGAAGGTAAGGACGCCGTGAGGTCTTTCCAGCCACGCCTCAAAGAGGGGAAGATTGTGGCGTGCCCAGCACTGGGTTGCGATAGTCGTTGACGCCACTTCACCATGAGATCTCGCCGGAGCTCTGTCCGCCATGCCGTGACCTGTCGCGGCAGCGGACTTTCACCCCGGCGTTGCATCTCCACGCGCATATCGTGCATGTGTGCAAGGACTGTTGCCTCCAGATCCCACGGTTCTAGATTGATATCTAATCTACAATTTTGTCTCAGCTAATTTTATGATAAAACTTACCGTTTTGCTGAAAGTCATGAAAAACTCGTTCTTGTGACCCGAATTTTTTTTTCCAGCTGTCGGATCGACGAGGACTTTTTAAATTTTATTTATGATGGTGTTTTGAACAATCCTACTAATTTTCAGCTGTGTGCGAATTATTGTAACCTAACCCCTATTATTTGGTATACTTTGACTTGACTATAAGAAAACTTACAAATAGTAAGTTTTCAAAGACCATCGACAAAGAAGAAAACAATACGAGGGGTTAAATGGGTTACTTTCACCCCGAGGTAAACACTGTGCTTTTCATTACGAATACGAGGAAAATAAAAATAAAAAAAAAGTTTGTAAAAACTAAAAGTTAAAACTAAAAGTTTGTAAACTTTAGTCGTCGTACCTATGATTTTAAGTAGGTATCTTTCTTACTAGAGAGAGAGTTTTCTACGGCCGGCCAGCTATTCAGCCTCATTAATGAAAAATTAGAAATTAATTGTAATATTTTATAAATAAAGTATTATAAAGAAATAGTTGAACAAATAAATCATTTTAAATATAATATTATTTAATTAATACTTATCTTTAAGTTATTTCAATTTTATATCGCTCTGTGATTGACTGGCTGTATGGAAAATTGGAACATGGTTCAATAGAAATGTGAAAATAGAACTAGTTTTTTTTTAATAATTTGACAGCTGTCAGTTGTAAAGTAAAACTCCCTAGGGATGAAAAGTATCACTTTCAGCCCGCTCCTCAGGCAACTTCAGACCTACTTTCAGAGTATGAGTAATGAAAACTTCTCCCGCTCTTGGGCGGAGTGGCAGACTGTGGCAGACTTTTACCTGTTCTTTTATTGCCATTGTTCCAGGGGCCCAGGGTTTTCTTTCGTATAACCCATGGCCCATTGATAAACAACCATGTAGCACCCACTCCTATCAAGATCGGAGACTCTATATTCGAAGTTGTGGACGATTACGTCTACCTCGGGCAGACAGTCCAGTTGGGTAGATCTAATTTCGAGAAAGAGGTCAACCGTCGAATCCGACTCGGCTGGGCAGCGTTCGGGAAGCTACGCGGTATCTTCTCATCCAACATACCACAGTGTCTCAAGACGAAAGTCTATGACCAGTGTGTGTTGCCAGTGATGACATATGGATCCGAAACGTGGTCGCTCACAATGGGCAATACCCAAAGAGCAATGGAAAGGGCTATGCTCGGAGTTTCCTTGCGTGATCGAATCAGAAATGAAGATATCCGCAGGAGAACCAAGGTTGCCGACATAGCACAAAGAATCGCCAAACTTAAGTGGCAATGGGCAGGGCACATTGCTCGCAGAACAGATGGCCGTTGGGGCCGAAAGGTTCTGGAGTGGCGACCGCGTACCGGAAAACGCAGCGTTGGAAGGCCTCCTACAAGGTGGACTGACGACCTGGTGAAGGTAGCGGGAATCCGATGGATGCGGGACGCACATGATCGTTCGTTGTGGCGACGCTTGGGGGAGGCCTATGTCCAGCAGTGGACGTCTGTCGGCTGAAATGATGATGATGATGATGATGAACCCATGGCCCCAGTAGGCTTCGATGCTCCTGGGGCCCCTACGGTTTGCCGACATCTCTTTAAGGCTCGCGTGGAGTACTACGTGGCGTCGACGATTCGAGCTCAGTCCGGACGATTACCGGACGGTTGGACGGCGAGTTACCAATTGTCTACGCCAACAGTGGCTGGAAATTGAGACCGAGATCCCGGCGGCTAGGGCGTGGGGGCCGTTTCCTCACGCGTGCGGCCGCCTCCTTCGCTAGCATTACTGCTTCAATGCAAATCCTTGACCACGGCCTGTACCAAGGCCCGGTGCGAGAGGTCGTTGCCACCGATTGCCTTCACGAGGAGACAGAAGGCCGTACTCTGCCCAACTGGGGCACACCTCCCTATCGCCTGCGTGGTCCACACAATTATGTTTCTTCTGCAGAAATCTGGTGCAGAAACCTCCCGAAATTAACATTTCCGATGATTATCTCGTTAAGTGGAAGGTGAGGAAGCCGCAACGTCTTTCTAGTCACTCCTCAAAGAAAGAGGACTTATCGCCATGGCGTGTCCAAGTTTTTACATAAGTAATACTTCGATTTGATTCCAAAAGAAAGTCTTACTTCGAATGTTGCTTGAACACGCACCTACATAAAATATTATTATTATATTATTATCTGACTAATCGGGGATGTGCAAGAAGCCATTAAGTTCGACAATAACATAGCATTATATTCTTATGATCGAATTGACCTTTGGAGGTATGCGGAACAGAGAGTAAAGTCCCCCAAACCTCCGTTGAAAAGGGAAGATCTTCCGACGAGACGAGACAGGTGTTATGGTCTGGTGGGCAACTGCCTTGATTTCGGGCTGTCGTATATATTCAAATCGCGTGGAGAACTTTGATTGCGCGATGCAGGATTAGTTCTTATGTGGCGCCATAGATGTCGCTACAGACCCTTTCTATCTATATCTATCTCTTGACTAAAATTTAATAACCTTTTGGTAACTCTATAGCTTTCTTCCCCAGCTATGGATCTGCGTGGCGTGTCTGGCTTCCTCGCAGGGCGCCCCTGTGAAGACGCAGGGTTCGCAGCTATTTATGGACATCATAGACAAAGCAGCCGTCAGTCGGATGTCGTCGCAAGAGCTCGAAGGCCTCGCTGAAGCTCAAGCGGCCGGAGAGATCAAGAGGTACGAAGGCCATGAAATATATATTACAGGTTATTAATAGGTAACATCGACTAATAATAAAAGTGCCGTGGTGGCCTTGCTATTTTAAGGCTACTTACTCTCTTATAGAGGTAAAAAACAAGTAATACATTTAAAAAATATATAATAACTAGCTGTGCCCGCGACTTCGTTCGCGTGGACTACAGGATTTTGAATTTATTTTTTCTAAAATAAAAGTAGCCTATGTTACTCCTTATTACATTAGCTGCCTGCCAAAAAAAGTCCCGAAAAATCGGTCCAGCCATTTCAGAGATTAGCCCGGACAAACAGACAGACAGACAGACAGACGGACAGACAGACAAATATTGTAAAAAATATTATTTTGGTGTATGTACCGTATATATATTTATATGCATGTCGTAAAAAGCAGTTATTTCAATAGTACAAACAGACACTCCAATTTTATTTATATGTATAGATGTATAAATATATATTTTTCAAATGACCATTGCCATACCAAAGCCCGGTGGGAGAGATCACTGCCGCCGAGCGCCCCCACGAGGACACGGCACTGCTCTGCCCAGGCGGGCCACACCTCTACCGTGTACTCCACCATGTCCTCTGGGGGACCCACACAGTAGTTGTCACCATTGTGTGGGTCGCCCAGGCATTACTTCCGCACGAATCCGGTGTAGACCAGCAAGGAGGTTCGCCTTTTCGCCGGATATCGTGCAGTATCCCCCACCATCCGAAAGGCCATAAACCTCTGTCTTGCGTTCAGTTAGGCCGCCGGTCGCTTTCCTAGTGACGGCGCCCGTACCGTCGCCCCAGGGCCATAGGCCGAACGATGCCTGCGTAGACCCTCGGGCAGGAGGCGTCTGGACCCCCTACGTTGGGCAGGAAACGCTTAAGGGCAGCCCTAGTCCGATTCAGTTTAGGAGCCGGACGTCGGAAATCCTCCTCGAAATTATATCGGCTGTCGAGGACGAGTCCCAGGTACTTTATCGTCGACTCGACGCTGACGTGAACTCCTCCTGCCGTTATTTGGAAATCCGGGAGTGGCGCGTTCCGAAGGCCGTGAAAGCATATGGCTTCGGACTTGTGCAATTCCACCTCGAGTCCCAAATGCTGGATCCTCGGTCCTAGCACGGATCCCAACGAAACACCGCACGACATCCCTCGCCGTTTCCACTCTCCTTGATGACCAGGATAGATAATGTACCTTTCCGACAGGTAAGCCTCGACCACACGACAGAGGTAGTCGGGCACCCGGTGATACCAGAGTGCCCTCCTAATGCTACTCCAGGGCAGGGAATCAAAGGCGTTGGCGATGTCCAAAGACACCACTCCGTCGTGAGGGCTCGTACGCGCATGATGGGACCTAACGTAACGCCGCCACGTGGTGCCGGCGTATAATGTAGAGCACACCCTGCGAAAGCCGATTTGGCCGACAGATCCGGCCCCACGCGTGTTAGGTGCACGACGAGGCGGTCTGCAATTACTCTTTCAAAGAGCTTGCCCATCTCGTCGAGAAGCACGACGGGCCGGTACGCAGACGGCGAGTCCGCAGCAGGGTGCACCGGCTTTGCGATGGGGACTAGTTTCCACGTCTTCCAGCAAAGTGGGAATTCCGCACATGAGTTTAAGAGCTCTCTTAGTTGAGGCGCAAGTTCTTCTATGGCCAGGACTACGTAAATGATCATGTAATTCCCAAAAACAATGTAATCATACAGGAAATGGCATTTCAATCGCAAAATCGTTTGAATCTCACTTGTCCATGTCCAGAAATACGCCCTATCCATCCATTTTTCTGTATGTGTCAGTACAGCTCTCATTACTGTTAGCAAAGATAGATCTCACGTAATCGTGAATATCCTGATGATTGGCATCCACCGTTTATAGGCCCAGGTAAACACCTCTTTGAACACATGCTGAGCCAAATCTAAGTGGATATTACAATGGTGACAATTTATGATGATATCTTGCATAGTAATATCTGTTACTCACCAAAGTAACCATTAGCACCAGACCGAGCCTCTAGGAGATGCGCGCTTGTGCAAAAATTGCTGCTGCTATAGTCACTTGCACCATCGATCTAGCAATCAGACCAAAGGGTACCGTTCGGTAAACATATGCGATGTGGACCGTCATTTTCCTCAGCAAGCTGTTGATTTTAGTTCTGCAGCAATGGACACCTGACAGTCTTTTTGACCAAAAAAGGTGCCCTATTTATTTATTTATTTATTTATTTAATTAAATAGAACGGCCGAAGCCAATTACACTATTTAAACTTATACCTAATTCTTTAACTCAGTCATGCATTCTTCTCACAAAAATTCAAACATTCTAACATTATCACCTTCCATTCATCTGCAAACATATCAAAACCTGTGTTTGAGTTCAGGAGAGCGTTAATGGCGGCTACTGTCCGCGGAATAGGCGACTTGGAATGTGCAATAGTACGGGAAGTTGGAACAGCCGGTAAGCGATGTTTTCTGCCACGACAATAATTGTCTGGGACGAACAGATTGAATATTTCATTGTGCAGGCCGGGATCATCAATAATACCCCTAAGAATTTTAAATACAACTGTCATCTGATCGCGCGACCGTCTTACTTCTAGGGAGTTAAAATTTAAGCAACCCAACAAGAATTTCGTGGGATACAAATAGGGATAGAACCCGTACAAGTGCTTGTAAAGGAACCTAAGGAATGCTTTTTGTACTTTCTCTAAAGCTAATACGTACTGCTTTTCATACGGATTCCATACGCACGCACTAGACTCAAGCTTGCTACGGACCAACGCGCAAAAAACAAGCTTGATAACGTGGGAGTTCTGGAAGTCACGACAATTCCTTAAAACAAAACCAAGGCGCCTGAAGGACTCCTTAGCAGTAGATGTGATGTGGTCGTGAAAAGTGAGCTTAGCTTAGCTTGCTTGCCTATAAATGACCATCGATCATATGACGAGAGAGCAGAGGCGCTGAACTTTTTTTTGAGATTTTCCAAGGTTGGGCAGCAGTAAAAAAACTGAGCAAGGGACCAGGTTCATGAAATGCAATATTATACCCACCTAGACTTGTACATCTCCAACTATTACCGACAAGTTGGGAAGCTCCCTGCTCCTTGACGGTTTTTGTAATTAGAACACTAGTTTTATGAGGCGCTTCTACATCTGATTCGCGGATCGACGTCACTCCTCGGAAAGCTGGATGATCTTATTAAAAGTTTCCATATTGGCCAGTGGGGACCGGGTAATATGACGATACCCCGGGGTATCGTCTACTTAAGGAAAATGTGAACTATTTACTTCTTTGTAGGCACTTGAATTTGATTGAATTGAATATTGATTTATATAACATTTTCTACTTTTCTGCCAGGACAAAGCGGTCATCATTTGAAAATGTGCGTAAAAATTGTGGACCCTAACCGTGAATCAAAATACTAATGCTAACAAGATTTAGTAGCAGTTTTAAGAATATACCAACTTTATAAAAAAGTTATAACTATTCAAAGGTTATCCTTCAATGCTTAAATCAGTGCAAGTACATACATACATTTTTAATATTCTATTCAGGTCTTTATTTAAGAACTGTAATAAATGTCACAATAAACAAAAATATTTGCACTTATTATAGATAAATCAATGCGTCAGCATTACAGCCAAAACTCTAATTTAATCTATCGGCTTTTTAATTATTTTTGCATCATGAGCACCTTACAATTATTAATATTTTAATTAACCTGCAAGCTACATCTATAAAATATTTAGGCATTAGGTTGAAATAAAAGTTTCACGTACCTACTTATTTCGTAAAATGGATAACGTCCGCTAGTTTTGGTGGGCACATTCATCGTGTTTAAGGGCCAAGCGCCCGAAAAGTGCCATAAAACAGTGATTTTCTGAGGCCTGCTCCTCCGTAACGGCTAGGTCATTTGGTTTGAAAAAAATATATGTTTACTAGCTGTACCCGCGCGGCTTCGCTCCCGCTCTTCCCTACTTCAGCCTACTATACCCTACTCTACCCTACTATACCCTACCTTACTCTACTCTACTCTACCCTACTCTACCCTACTCTACCCTACTCTACCCTACTCTACCCTACTCTACCCTACTCTACCCTACTCTACCCTACTCTACCCTACTCTACCCTACCCTACCCTACCCTACCCTCCCCTACCTTACTCTACCCTACTCTACCCTACTCTACCCTACTCTACCCTACTCTACCCTACTCTACCCTACTCTACCCTACTCTACCCTACTCTACCCTACCCTACTCTACTCTACCCTACTCTACCCTCCTCTACCTTACTCTACCCTACACTACCCTACACTACCCTACTCTGCCCTACACTACCCTAATTTTCATTTTTTTTTCCATAAGAACCTTTTCCTCATAATAACGAACACAACAAAAAAAAAATTAGCGAAATCGGTCCAGGCGTTGTTGAGTTATGCGCTTACCAACACATTTTGCGATTCATTTTTATATATAAGATTATAGATTCATGAACAATAATATCAACATTTGATTTTTTCGTGCAATTAATACTTTTGGCTCAAAACCGGGAACATTGGAAGGAGTGGAGGGAGGCCTTTGCCCAGCAGTGGGACAGTATGGGCTAGAAAAAAAAAAAAACTTTTGTCAAAAAAAAAATTTAGCAATTTTGCAACTTTTCGCAACATTTCCCTACTCCTTCGAAACGGCTTGGACCTTTAGAAACATTTTTACACATAAAAATTGGTGGTTAAATATTCTTCAAAGTGAACATTGCATATGTAAATCAATCAATATCTCGCAGAGAAAATGGATTTAAAGCGCTTTCCGGGCGCTGCTGGCCGCAAATAAATGCACAGATTTGCGTACTGCCGCCTAGGCGAGTGCGAGAGTTGCGTTCACATAATTTCGGCCAGATGGTTCAAGGGACTATACGCCTTAAGCGCAAATATCAAGAAAGAAAATATTTATGATAGTTAGGTACCTATAAAGATGACTGTAAGCGTGAAGCTAGTCTCTTGAGTACGAATTCGAATCAAGTTACAATCGATTCGCGACCTAGCTTTATAGCGGCAGGTCGGCACCTTGAGCTATGATGAAATTGTTTATTTAAGTATTGGATGGACATTTCAAGCTGAAGAAGCGCACGTTCGCAGAAAGATACAAATTCTGCTGTGCAATGCACCAACTTTAAGTCGGCAGCACCGCTTACCATCAGGTCAGTATGGAATCCAATTCCGCATCAAAATCGCAATCCCGCACGCCTGCGGAATTGAAGTCGGCAATGCCGCGCATCTCGCGGGATTTGCGAGACTGTGCCTTTTAATTCATTTTTTGTTTTAAGTAATAATACACACAAAAACCGGTCAAGTGCGAGACGAACTTGCACCTCATGGGTTTCTTATAAAACCTACCAACTTTTTGGCCTTTCCGGCAAAAAATTAAATGTGTTTCTTTCTTTCTTTCTTTACCTACATAAATAGTTCGATTTCTGAATCGAGTTTCTAAGAATTACCAAATCGCAAATAAAAATATTTTCATATAAAATCTGCTGCTTCTATGGAACAATAAAATATTTAATGGACCTTCATCTTTTAGAAAATTAAATTCATGTGCTGTGGAGAATCCCTGGTCATAGTGTCTAAACTGACATCGACTACCTTCCGTTTCACTTCCGATACAAGACTCACACAACATAAAATAGTAATTCTAAAATTATTAAAGTGCAAGGTGAAATCGATAACAAAATAATTATTTTCCAGAAAAAAAAAGACGTGTGGCACGCGGTAAAGCTATTGCATAGCATTTTTATCAACTTATGCAATTATAATTATTGATTTATTTTATTTATGCAGTTTTTTTTTCCTTTGTTTTTTTTTTCTTTGATATTAATTGAAGTTAAACTTTCACACATTGAATTGAATTTTGATTGATTGTTCACTCATTTGTTTTCTTATCGGTCACCACGCTCAAAAAAGAAATGAGTGGGGGGTGTTAGGTTATTTTCATTACGGAATTTCTGGATTCGGTCTCCACGCTCAAGGCCTGCAATAGAAGCTATGCGATAGCTTAATACTACAAAAAATGTCACGAGTTCCATGTAAAGTTGTTTCATCACTTTTTAATGAGGATAAGCTGGGTCTATTAAATAATCTACAAGGTCACGGCTCACGGCCGGCCATCGGAATCCAATTTGCTTTTATAAAACTTCAATTCCGCAGACTTGCGGGATCCCGCATTAATCCGATCCCGCACAAAAGGTGCTTTCCTTTAGATTCACTAGGTAATTTAAAATTATAAAAAAACATTACTTGGTTTGGTAATACACTGCGGTTTGTAACGCTAAATCTTAATAAATAGGCTCGTAACTGATTGTGCCACCTGACTCAAAATTAAATTGCTTCATCAATTTTGAGGAACATTTTAAAAAAATATTACATTTATTGTTTTTCGCTGAACTGCTGAGAAGGCGATTTACTGTGTTGTTATAAAAATTGATATCAGGTGTAGCATGTAGTACTTGCATGGATCAACCGAAATGATTATGTACCCATTACTCTCGAGTAAGGACTGAGGGACATCCTTTGAATTGCTATAACTTTTATAATAGTAACTACAACTTCGTGTTATCATTAGTTTTTCGATTTACGGTGAGGACTCTCAATCCTTACGCACATAGGCGAAGCATTAACTTCAGTGATGTCCAAAGCCTCGGCAGAGATACAAAATAAAGATAGACTAGTAGCGCAAGCATCTGCCTTCATCCATCCAGCTTCCAGTAAGACCAGCGAGCATAATGAAGAGGGCCACGAGTATAACGACCCGGTAAGTCATGAAACCTGTAGTGGATTTTCTGTTCTTTATCATCTCTTTAAACTTGTTAGCCTCACCTACTAGAAAAAACAAAACTTAAGATTTATTTGTAGTCTTACCCACTTTCAGCAACATGAGAACTGGAACATTAAGGAGTCAGTCATGTACAGTTTGTTCCGAGCCGCAAATGCCATCACCGGCGGAGTGACGATCATCAAAGGAGAACTCATTAGAGGGAGTGGTGCGCTCGCTATCACGCTCGGGAAGGTCATTTCAGTGGAGGAAGACGCAGTTGGCAACCCTGTTAACAAGCCGCATAGTGAGTACTTACTAAATAATATTTTAGTTATTTACAACTTAAAGCAACAAAATATATACGTAACAAACTTATATATTAAACAAACTATACACACTAAAGGCTACTCCCTACTAAAATTTGGCGTCTGGTCGTCGAAGTTTTATCTTAAAAAAAAATACCTAAAAGCTTTTTGTTCTTCAGTCATTGTGCAATTGATGTGTTATTTAATCAAGTTTGTAATTTACTTTTAAGATGAAATCTAATGATTAATCACTTTTGATTTTTTAATTTTATAAGTAGGTATGTGTCTGAAATAAATCAATTATTAATAATAAAAGTGTAGTTATCAGCCTTAGAACCAATAACAATAAGCAATATATAATTCCACAAGTTCATATATGGTGAGAATTTTCAATTATTTGTGATACCTCTACTCCAAAAACTACTCTATTAAGGGGCTCCTATTAGCCGATGACCTTTTGAAAGCCTATTTTTAACTTGTATAAAGTACCTTAAAACTGCATCATGAAATTCTGAAAAAAATATAATGCAATACTATATTCATGGACTACAATTCTGTACAAATATTTTTTTTCGTTTATTGTAACGTAAAACGTTTGTAAAATATATTATAAAAAAATGTCTATCTAAGCGATTACAAACACGAAATTTATACCTGTCGATAGAGAATATAAATAAAATAAAAAATCTTCTTTTCTTTTTCTTTTTATTTCCAGCAAATTTATATTTCTTAAAATCTGTGTATGTGTTAGTTTTATTTAGTTTATTCTATGTTAGTTATTTCTCTCTTTATATATTTAGATAATTATATTTAATCTACCGGTACCTCTAATGGGTAAAGGCCTCCTCCAGTGTGATACCCATTTGATTCTGTCTTCGGCTACTCGTCCCCAGTTTGGACCAGCTATTGCTTTAATATCATCTTCCCATCTTGAAATAGGTCTACCTCTTGTTCGTTTGCCTAGTGGGCCGTTCCAGAATGTAACTTTTTTGTCCATCTTTGATCTGTTAGCCGCGCAATATGTCCTGCCCACTTCCATTTCAATTTTTGTGCGTAGCTCAGAGCGTTTGTTGCTTTAATTATTTTTCTGATTTCAGTGTGTCGCATTCTATCCAGCTTCCTTATCTTATGCATACTTCGTTCGAGACCTCTCTGACAGACGCTTATCTTTTTTCTGGTTTCACCAATGAATTTCCACGTTTGGCAACCATATGTCAAACATGGCATGAGGCTCGAAATCATGACTTTAGTTTTAATGGTTTGTGGTAAACTACTCATAAAGATATCCTTGAGTTGTTTTCTTTTCTCTATTTCTATGTTTTTGTTTTTCCTGTCGAAACTTATAGTTTTCCCCAGATAGTCATATTTTTCAACGTATTCTAATGGTCCCACCTTTACACTAGCTAGGTGTAGTGTTTCTACCATGTTCTGTAGTTAGGAGGATGACTCAGATAAGAATACTAGGTCATCCGTAAATCTCAGGTGGCTCAAGTAGGTCTCATTTATGTATAGTCCTCGTTTCCTCCAGTCTAGCTTGTTTATGATCGCCTCGAGTACAGCTATAAATATTATTGGAGACAGCGGATCGCCTTGTCGAACTCCCCTTTCTAGTAGAAAGCTAGGGCCTAAGGTTTCAAGCTTAATTTTACCCTTATTGTTTTTATATATGGATTTGATGATTTTAACATACTTTTCCTCCACTCCTTGTTCCTTCAGGCTTTCCCAGATACTTGTATGTCTTACCGTATCAAAGGCTTTCTGGTAGTCGATAAATAATACATAAAGTGTTCTTTGGTTTTCCTGATACTTTTCTACTATCAATTCAAGAGTATGAATGTGGTCAACCGTTGAAAAACTCTTTCTGAAGCCTGCTTGCTCCACCAGTTGCTTTTTTTCAATGTGTCACTAATCCTTCTATTTATAATTGCGGAGAATAATTTGTATAAACTCGGTAGCAAGCTGATTGGTCGATAGTTTCCGATGTCCTTTGGGTCGCCTCTTTTATATATTAAATATGATATTGGATTCAAACCATTGGGATGGTGTTACAGAATTTTGCAGAATCATGTTAAATAGTTCAGCTAATGGTGCAGCCAAAGTTATGTGTCCATTTTTCAGAGCTTCGTTCGTAATGTTATCTGAACCAGGGCTTTTGTCTAGCTTCAATTTCTTTACTACTTCAATTGGTTTCTGTGTCTATTGGTTTAATGTTTCTTTCTTCCGTGCCATCTGTTTCTGTGTCAAAATTTATGGTCGTTGTGTCTCTATTGCTGTAAAGATTTCTGTAAAATTCTGTTGCAGTAGCAATGATGTCGTCTCTAGTGTACAGTTCTGTATCATTTTTTCTCAGTCCTTCTATCTATGTTGTATTAGTTCTGAGTTTCTGAGTTTTTGGTAACCTATTCTATTAAAATAATATTCATCTGCTTTGGAAGTTCCAACCTTGGCCTTAAAGTCACCCATTAAGATTATGGTTTTGTGTGCTGTGTCCAAGGCTTTCTCGATTGTAGTGTAGAATTCTTAAATATCATGTTCGCTTGCCGCTTCTGTTGGTGCATAGGCTTGTATGATGGATATCTTATGGCCTTGTATATTTATATTTAATGTTGCGACTCGCTCTGTTGTTCCATTGAAGCTTATTATGTGGTTTTTGAGGGAATTATTTATTACTAGCTGCTGCCCGCGACATCGTCTGCGTGAAGGCTCTACAGCACCAAAAATACCTAAGATGCCAGTGTAGCTAAAGTATTATAAGTAAACAACTTTTAAAATAGCATTAAAATATAAGTTTTTTTTTGCAAACGAAGCAAGTGAAGAGAGTTATATGGGAATCCTGCTGAGTTCAGTCATAAGATGAGACTGAAGGAAATAGAGAAAATAATGCAGGAATACATTCCAGGACACAAAAGAGTAAAAATACGTACAAAGGTATCATACCTTACAACACTTCCCTATAAACTACGTTGGTAGTTATGCTGCCAGGAGCCAAAATGTAAAAAGAGTCAGTACTGGTGACGCGGGAGCAAGCGATGTACAATTGCCCGTGTGAGAAGCAATTCGTCCTGAGGTCGACACCCGCTGCCCTCAGTGCTCCTGTGACTTATTGATGGTCATCGCGAAGCAAACAGTCACGGGGAACTGTACGCGCTTGAACTGGAACGGGAAGTAGTGAGGTATGAGGGGAATGCGTGGTATAAATACTGGCTCGCCGACGCCACAACCCGTAAGAATTTCCGCCTCAATAGTGTGTCTGTGGAGCGAGATGACTTTAAGGCGGGTCCCGTTACACAACTTCGGAAGAGATAGGATCCGAGGAAGTATAATCGGGACACCGACCTTCAGCTTGATGGTATGCGCTGGAAGTCCACTTGCTGACAGGGAGTTCAGAAATTCCACGGGATAATGTGTGGCGTCATCTTGCTCGACAACAGTGTTTATCGAGGTGTAGACAACTTCATTCCCCTCAATTTCCGAGAAAATGCATTCGTTATTTGCTGCAGCCTGATCATTTTTGGGCGTCGGCGTTATCGCTCACACACCCAAGAAGCTGGTGCGGTATACGACTGATGTCCCCGTGCACACAGCGAATGAGTTCTTCTAAGCTGGATACAACTCTACCGAGAGACTCTGGAAGCACCACCTGTCAGTGTGCCTTCGCCAAGACTTAGAAGGACATCGGAGAATTCTTGCAATGCACGTGCATTGCCGCCGAGCCGAGCTCTCATATTAATGGTCAAGCGCAGCGTACGAACTCATGACCACAACGAAGATCGTTTCAACGAAGCATTCACCTCGTCAGCCCTCGATCCCCGCGTCACCACGGGAAGTGTTTTCCGGAAATCACCACTGAACAGAACTGTGACACCACCCATCAAATGTTCGTTCCTGTGGATGTCCTGCAGGGTTCTGTCCACGGCCTCAACTGCCTTCCTATTGGCCATCGTACACTCATCCCATACGATCAGAGAGCAATCCTTGAGCACGTGTCGCTTATCGCTGTTACGTGACACACCACAAACAGGCGTTTCGGCGCTCACTAAATCGATGGGAATTTTAAACATGGCATGTGCTGTCTTGCCACCCGGAAGCAGTATGGTAGCGATTCCCGACGACGCTACAGCAATAGCAATTTTGCCTTGCCTCCTGACCTCTGCAAGTATGCCAGTGGTAACAAATGTTTTTCCTGGTCTACCAGGAGCATCCAAGAAAAACATTTTACCCTGGTTTTGCCCAACGCTTTCAAGGACGGTGTCATTTGTTTTTGCTCTGAAGAGAACACGGTGACATGGTCATTTCGTATGGTGGTCATTTCGCCCGGCTCGTAATTTGTCTCAGCGTTATACTCCCGATTTCCACGGCCTTGATGCGGTGATGATTGGGGAGCTGGTAACCCATATTCGATCAGCGGATTGCCGCCCATAGAAATGACCACATCTTGAAGTGAACTGAGACAAGTGTTCAGCATGCGTTCATTAGTTACTTCAACTTCGTCTCCAGTAGCACGCCTCAAAGCTCGTAGAAAATCTTCAGACAGATGATGGCGATACTTCTCCCACAAAGCTACCGGGTTCGCGACTCCACAAAACACTAAGATGACGGCAAAAAGATGACGCATGCGGCTGGGACTGTCACTGACGCTCGCCTCCGCGAGGATCCCAATTTTGGACACCGTCGAGAAGGTGACGTGCTACGCAGGCTGCGTGGTAAGTGGGATACTCCACGCCATCAAATGTCCTCAGAAAGGCGAAAGACGTTGGGCCTCGGACAGTGTGAAGTAACAACCGCAGAAAATAGCATTCGCCATTATTTGGATGCACGGTATAAACCCTACCCAATGCGGCGTCCTTGAAAATTCCCGGAAAACACAATACACCCCTTTGCTTGTCGTACGTGTAATATGAAGGCACCTCGTCATACGTAAGGGATCTCGCAAACTGGTCGACTTCACAGAGCTGGAAAAATGTCACCATGTAATACTTAACACCGCATTTTTTTTTTTAATTGTCTTCCTCAACTCTACTCAAGTTTTTCAGGGTTTTATTGGAACTTGAATTTGTCAAAACGAACTATATGATACAACTTTTATGAAGAAAATGCACATCACATCACCATCTATGAATTTTAAGAATAACTAACGACATGCTCAAATTTAAATTACTAATTTTCCAAAAAGTGTTAACATGTAACTTGATTTGATTTTTATGAATTCTCATAGATGGCGCTGCTTCAAAATTGTCTCTATACTACTAACATTCATTAAACTATGTTTCTCTGCCCAAGTTACTTAAATGGCGTAGTCTTTATGGTGTAAAGCTAGATAATAGCCTGGCTTACTCAAAAACAACATTTAAATATGCATCGTTAGATTACACGCTGTCACAGAATGCTTAAGAAAAATAAAGATTCACAGCTCCTCCCCCGTAGGTGATAGCGTGATAATATGTAGCCTATATGTTGACCCGACCTCTTAGTAATATTCATGCAAAATTTGAACTAAATCCATGCAGTACTTTTTGAGTTTAGCCCGGACATACATACAGACAAACAGACAAACAGATAAACAGACAAACAGACAAAAATTCTAAAAACTATATTTTTGGCTTCGATATCGATTGTAGATCACGCCCCATGTATTCTTTTTAAAAAATATTCAATGTACAGTTTTGACTTTCCTACGATTTTATTATATACTAGCTGCTGCCCGCGACGTCGTCTACGTGAAGGCTCTTCAGCACCAAAAATACCTAAGATGCCAGTGTCGCTATAGGATTATAAATAAACAACTTTTAAAATAGCATTAAAATATAAGTTTTTTTTGCAAGTGAAGAGAGTTATATGGGAATCCTGCTGAGTTCAGTCATAAGATGTGACTGAAGGAAATAGAGAAAATAATGCAGGAATACCTTCCAAGAAGACATTCCAAGACACAAAAGAGTAAAAATACGTACAAAGGTATCATACCTTACAACACTTCCCTATAAACTACGTTAGTAGTTATGCTGCCAGGAGCCAAAATGGAAAGAGAGTCAGGACTGGTGACGCGGGAGCAAGCGACGTACAGTTGCCAGTGTGAGAAGTAACTTGTCCTGAGGTCGACACCCGCTACCCTCAGTGTCTGCCCCTGCGACTTATTGATGGTCATCGCGAAGCAAACACCCATGGGGAACTGTACGCGCTTGAACTGGAACGGGGAGTTATGAGGTATGAGGGGAATGTGTGGTATAAATACTGCCTCGCCGACACCACAACCCGTAAAAATTTCCGCCTCAATGGTGTGCCTGTGGAGCGAGATATCTTTAAGGCGGGTCCCGTTACACAACTTCGGAGGAGATAGGTTCCGAAGAAGCATAATCGGGACACCGACCTTCAGCTTGATGGTATGCGCTGGAAGTCCACTTGCTAACGGGGAGTTCAGAAATTGCACGGGATAATGTCTGGCGTCATCTTGCTCGACAACAGTGTTTATCGAGGTGTAGACCACTTCATTCCCCTCAATTTCCGAGAGAATGCATTCGTTAATTGCTGCAGCCTGATCATTTTTGGGCGTCAAAATGGCCTGCTCACACACCTAAGAATTCTGTTGGTGCGGTATACAACTGATGTCCCCGTACACACAGCGAATGAGTTCTTCTAAGCTGGATACCACTCTACCGAGAGACTGAAGCACCACCTGTCCACCTCTCTCTTCTGTTAGAGTGCCTTCGCCAAGACTTAGCAGGGCATTGGAGAATTCTCGAGCACGTGCATTGCCGCCGAGCCGAGTTCTCATATTAATGGTCACGCGCAGCGTACGAACTCGTGACCACAACGAAGATCATTTCATCGAAGCATTCACCTCGTCAGCCCTCGATCCCCGCGTCACCACGGGAAGTGTTTGCCGGAAATCGCCACTGAACAAAACTGTGACACCACCCATCAAATGTTCGTCCCTGCGGATGTCACGCGGGGTTTTGTCCACGGCCTCAACTGCCTTCCTATTGGCCATCGTACACTCATCCCATACGATCAGAGAGCAATCCTTAAGCACGTGTCCCTTATCGCTGTTACGTGACACACCACAAACAGGTCTTTCGGCGCTATCTAAATCGATGGGAATTTTAAACATGGCATGTGCTGTCTTGCCACCCGGAAGCAGTGTGGCAGCGATTCCCGACGACGCAATAGCAATTTTGGCCTGCCTCCTGACCTCTGCAAGTATGCCAGTGGTAACAAATGTTTTTCCTGTTCCACCAAGAGCATCCAAGAAAAACATTTTACCCTGGTTTTGCCCAACGCTTTCAAGGACGGTGTCATAAATTTGTTTTTGCTCTCAAGAGAACAAAGCGACATGGTCATTTCGTGTGGTGTTCATTTTGCCTGAATCGTAATTTGTCTCAGCGTTATACTCCCGATTTCCACGGTCTTATTGCGGTGATGATTGTGGAGCTGGTAACCCATATTCGATCAGTGGATTACCGCTGATAGAAATTACCACATCTTGAAATGAACTGAGACAGGTGTTCAGCACGCGTTCATCAGTTACTTCGACTTTGTCTCTAATAGCAGGTCTCAAAGCTCGTAGAAAATCTTCAGACGGATGATGGCGATACTTCTCCCACAAAGCTATCGGGTTCGTGACTCCACAAATCACCAAGATGACGGCAAACAGATGACGTATGTGGCTGGGACTGTCAGTGACGCTCGCCTCCGCGAGGGTGTTATTCCAATTTTGGTCACCGTCGAGAAGGTGACGTGCTACGTCGGCTGCGCGGTAAGTGGGATACTCCACGCCATCAAATGTACTCAGAAAGGTGAAAGACGTTGGGCCTCGGACAGTGTGAAGTAACAACCGCAGAAAATAGCATTCGCCATTATTCGGATGCACGGTATAATCCCTACCCAATGCGGTGTCCTTGAAAATTCCCAGAAAACCTTCCACAGCTCCTCCTCGTTGACGTCGGTTAAAATACACCCCTTTGCTTGTCGTACGGGTAATATGAAGGCACCTCATACGTAAGGGATCTCGCAAACTGATCGACTTCACAGAGCCTGAAAAATGTCACCATGTAATACACCACATTTTTTTTAAATTGTCTTCCTCATCTCTGCTCAAAATGATGGTTTTGTTGGAACTTGAATTTGTCAAAATGAAATATACTATACAACTTTTATGAAGAAAATACACATTACCATCTATGAATTTTAAGAATAACTAACAACCAACCTCGCCAACATGACCAAATTATTAATTTCCAAAAAGTATCATGTAACTTGATTTGATTTTTATGAAATCTCATAGATGGCGCTGCTTTAAAATTGTCTTTATACTACTAACATTCATTAAATTAGGTTTCTCTGCCCAAGTTACTTAAATGGCGTAGTTTTTATAGTGTAAAGCTAGATAATAGCATGGCTTACTCAAAAACAACATTTAAATATGCTTCGTTAGATCACACCTTGTCCCAGAATGCGTAAGAAAAATAAAGATTCACAGCTCCTCCCCCGTAGGTGATAGCGTGATAATATGTAGCCTATATGTTGACCCGACCTCTTAGTAATATTCATGCAAAATTTGAAGTAAATCCATGCAGTACTTTTTGAGTTTATCCCGGACATACATACAGACAAACAGACAAACAGACAAACAGACAAACAGACAAACAGACAAACAGACAAAAATTCTAAAAACTATATTTTTGGGTTTGATATCGATTGTACATCACGCCCCAAGTATTCTTTTAAAAAAATATTCAATGTACAGTTTTGACTTTCCTACGATTTTATTATATGTATAGATATAGATAATACCGACCCCATATTTTCCAGGAGTTTGTCCACATTATAAAGTTTTCGTATTCCTCTATTTTTTTTTCGTATCTTCTCATTTCCGATATACCAATGAAATTATATTTCTTATAGCCTCTTCAAATTCGAGCAAGCGATCATATGATAAAAGAGTCCGGACGTTGTATGTTGCAACCGTTAGTTTTAAATTTATCTAGGGTAATTTTTTACTCAGTTGGTGTATTCATTGGAGGGGTCGTATTCTTCCACGGTGACCAACCGGGTTGGAAGATTTTTTCTAATATGTTTTTGTTTGTTCTTTTGTCCATTGCGGCGGGGCGTAGTTGCTATATATTCTTGCTATTACTTTCTTGGTTTTTGTTAGTATTAGTTGCCTTTTTGTTGACCAAGAAGTTGAGCATGCTAGGTTTTATGATTCCTTCTGAAATGTTAATTGACCTTGTGACTGTCTTGCCAAACTGTTGTGACTTATTTTTTTTACTAACCTGAGTATGTATGTCCATTTTAGTTGGTGTGGTGTTGTCTGGTGACAACCGGAATTTTCTTTTACTTTGGTATTTTGATACAATCAGTTTATCATATTTGAGTGTAGCTGTATTTCCCTTTTCTCTCTCTAATTTCAGTTGCTCCTGTAGCTCCTTTCTTTTTTCAAGTACATATTTAGGGAAGTCTTCTATCAAATAGTACTTTGTATCTTTTAGCGCTCCTTTTTGTTTAAATATTTCGATTTTTATTCCTAGTGTCGTGAAAGTTACAACAGTTAAACGTGGTCTCTCTCCTTTCTTTCCCAGTCTTTTTACCTCCTGAATATCGCTATAGGTCAGTTTTGTAGAAAAATATTGCTCAATTCATTTAATTATATTTTTTTCAAAACTCTTATATGTTTAATTTTCCTCGATACGGAAAAATACTAAATTTCTTACTCCTTTCTTTTTGTTTTTCCAGGTAATAAGTTCTTTTTTCTTGATTTTCCACTAATTCTCTCATTTTTGCAAGTTTTCCTTCCCAGGCCAAAAATTTCTCCTCGAATATACTGGTAATATTTTGTGTAACTTGCTCCGTAACATTTTTTCCGGCTCCCCTGATTCTTTGTTCGTCCAATTCTTTTTTTATTGACTTTAGCGTGTTTAAGACTTCTTCCATCATTATGGTTTGTTATGATACAAGTGATGTCCTCTAGCGGTGCGTGTGTGTATTAATTAGCACATTGACGTGCGGTAATATGGATCGCCTCTAGATATCGACGCTTGAGTCATAGCGAGTGTGACGTGGTGATTTGCTCCCGTTCTAATAGATAGCGCTGTGTGTGCGTTAATTGGAATTATTGGAAGATGATTTGCAAATCAACTATCAAAGTGCAAATTTGCAATTCTTTTAATTTGCACTTTGATCTGTTATTTTCACTATTACACTACAAAAAGTGCACTGGCTTGGGATATTAGGTCTTAAAAAGACGCAAAATGTTCTCAGGAGGCCCTGCAGTTTAAAAAATTTGCCGGTGAATTTCACAGCGTTTAGTTCGAGTTTTAACGAGTTTAATACTAATTTTATCTTCAGTAGCTCACTAAGTACTATGTCTCTGTACACATTTATGTAGTATCACTCAAAAGTCACTTTTTAGTTTATATATTTTTTATTTTATTGGAGTCGATGTTTATCCTGCTGCCAGTGTTGCCACATAACACAATAGAGAATATTACAATAATTGTAAATATTGTACAAATACTTTGTATAATAACAGTACCTAATTTTTTTCTGAGATTTTTGGGGCCAGGGTTATCCGAAAGGGCGCTCGAGCCCCGGTATGAAGGCTAGAAGGAACGGGGTGGGTCTTTTAGTCAGTAAGAGTCTGACACTATCTCCCGCTCAGCCCAAGGGCGGGGGATGTCAATGCATGATTTTTTCCCACCATAAAAAAAAAAGCATCTTTTCGATAATTTTGTAAATTATAACCTCAAAGTGTCACATAACAGGTTGTCTAGGCCTAGTATGAGTGGATGTACGTCAGTTTTCTCGCCATAAGGCTCCCATATTTACGTAGATTAATCGTTCAAGGGTAACAATATAAGGAAAAAGGGGTAAAAAAAATTTCAAGGTCATCGGCTAATAGGAGCCTCTTAATAAGATTTTTTTACCTGATGGGAAGCGACTTACTACTAGAAATGTGCAGTCAATGTGATTCAGATTAATAAAATTTGAACTCTAATAATGATGATTAGAATTTCCTTTAGACTATACACTAAAAGCGTTCCGTCATAATTTTCCAGCGACTGCGGTATACGAGGCCCCTCAGACGTCGCACCTACAGTACAAACGCCTCAGCACATACGGCGCTTCTCCTATACCCTCTGTATCCACGAGTTATGCTGCGTATAGGTACCCACCGCAGCTAGACGGTAAGGGCAAAATTCTTATGTCACCAAAAATATTCGTAGATGTAATGAGATTAGGTTCTATGTCTCTGTCTCTATACAGGGTTATTTATAAAACACTAACGACCTTGCTATTCCTAACATTATAAACAACACTTTTGTTCTTTGACTGTTTACAAAACATAATTCATTTCACCAAAAACAACCTTCAATATTTCGTTGTTCTATCTAACACATGTCAACTCTGCATTTTGCTATACCCACCTACGTTTGTATAATGCGACGCAAGCACATCAAGCACCCCCGACACCCGATCCCCACACCCTTCCGCTATTGTACTATCACTTGCTTCGCATAGGCTTCGTAATTTTAGAACGTTCAATTTAAATATTTTTAGTTTTGTATGAAAATCTGATGACTAAAACATGAAAATTTTTTAAAGGTCATGAACAAAAGTTGTTGTTCATGGTGTTAGTACCATAGTCCTGAAAGGTTGCTAGTGTTTTACAAATTAATAACCCTGTATATCTACACTAATTTAATAAAGAAGTAAAGTTTTTTTTTTTGTTTGTAGGAGGTAATGTCTGAAAGTATTGGCCCGATTGTAAAAATTTTTCACCGATAGAAAGCTGCTTTATTCCTGAGTGACATAGGCTATATTTTATGTACGCTGGCGAAGGTGCGGGCAAAAGCTAGTGTAGTATAAAGCAGAGACTTTATCAGCGTCTGTCGCTAAGTTAATTTCTAGTAAACCACGCAACGGATTTTGATACAGCTATTAACAGGAAAAAAAATAAAAAATAAACAAGGAAGGTTATAAATAACGCACCCGTACGAAGAAGGAACGGGTCGGTAGTCGATAATGAGTAATGATGTAACAACATATATTCAATATATATTATATACAAGGTGCAGTTTTAAAACTGCACAATATTTCAGGAGGTTGTAATAAAACTCATAAATAATCATGTAAAAAAACGATACCTGGTCAATAATCAGTAATACTTGTTATTTAATTTTTTAATTACACTAAACTAAATCGATTGATCGATGGCCGCGAGGGCGTGGCTAGGGTGTGGCGTGCGGGATGATGATTGGATGATACATTATTTATGAAACTATCGTTGCGAGTTAGTGTGTGTGAAGACGCCCTTTATTGTTCCGTGTTTGTGTGTGTGAAAAAAAGCGCGGTTTAAAAAAAAAAAAATTACCTACTTATTTTATTATTGATTCGGGTCAAGAATCACTAACATAATTACCTCCTGAAATATTTTGCAGCTTCAAAACGACACCTTGTATATATATATATATATTCAAATACTTCTAATAATAGGTCCTCACATATTAAATTAGCGTTTTGTCGTACTGACCACTTTGATCTGCGGCTCGCGCTGTTCCCGCGCGCCTCAACGAGTTGTCAGCAACAGCAGGGGCCCAGCCGGGTCGAAGCCTACTGGGGCCAGGGTTATCCGAAAGGGCGCTCGAGCCCCGGTATGAAGGCTTGAAGGAACGGGATGGGTTTTTTTAGTCAGTAAGTCTGACACTATCTCCCGCGCCGCCCAAGAGCGGGGGTTGTCATAAGATGATTTTTCCCATCGAAAAAAAAAAACCACTTTGATCTGAAATTACTCTCTGGTGTGATTTCCTCTTTGGTGAAGAATTCCAAATTCAATTAATTTATAAATTCATTTAGTTGGTACATTTGAGTTTTGAAAACAGTGACTTCATATTCTTCCCGTACAAAACGCCAATTTCATATTATATGTAAGGACCTAATATATTTCAAAACTCAAAGTAATTTTTGGCTTAGTCGGAAAACAGGAACTTTTCAGGTGTGGCCTTGTCAGCGTCAGTTTTTGCACACACAAAAGTTGGCCATAATAAAAACTGCTTTATTAATCGAATAAAGCATTTAGATTTTATTTTATTTTTTATAAAATAAATTGTAAATTTATTATTCGATTTCAAATCGCATCACACCAAAACACGTGAGGTGGTTGTTCAGATAATAAGCATTCTTGACTGTCTGTGAAACGCACGCAGCCGATATTTTACTCTTTATAAATAGCGCCGCGGTACGCTAAAAATATTATTACTGCCTTTCTAATTAGAAAAAATAAAAATAAGCGATGTACCTTAAACATCATCGCTTAGTTATATTTTTTTGTTTTTTATTTATATAAATAGATAAACTAAATTGTTAGCCGTATCTGTAAGCGTCATTAACGCCGAATTATGCTTCCCCCACCGCGCATCCACCGCATGTGCATCTGAGTATTGTCTACTCACTTTGGCAAATGAATATCGAGCTTTACACACACATTTATTTAACGGCGATTTTTATTTTTTAATATTTTGTTAGTAAGAAAAATCGCTAAAAATTATTACTACATAAAATGTTTTTTATGGGCCGATAAAACTACTAACATATCTGGTCAGCAATTAAATCAAGTATTATCAGAAAATAGGTAGGTAATTTGGTATGTCAGCAAAATAAATGTATATAAATTATTATTTAGTCAGCAAGATCAGCCTTTAATTTTGTACATAGCCTTTCCAAAAAAGGTTCATATTTCCATTGGTTTTAAGACCACGATGCTATTTCATTCGATCAAGTTTTTTTTTCTAGTATTTTTAATAGGGCAACTTAATTAGAGATTAATTAAGTTGCCCTATTAAAAATATGTATGTTGATACTGTTAGTCCAGTCTTGTAGTTTTGTGAATTTAATATATAATCTGGGTAAACAAATTGAATATCATAAATAATAATAATTCATCAAATCAACAACACCAAAAAATTCAAATTATGTCACGCTATAAGACTGTGCTATCTTTTTTTTACAGAAAACATCGAAAATGAAATTGAACCATCTGATATTACCGAAGATATCATGAACATATCCGACGATAATAGCGATGAAAATAACTATGAAACAGACATTAACGAAGATTACTATTAATATAGTGTAACTGTTGGTAGTTAAATTTTTGGTCGTTGCTAATATCTGCGGTATCGAACAACATTTCCGGACAATGGAAAAAGAGCTTACCTGATCCTATCCCTGCCTTATATTCGCAATGTAGCGTATTATGCATTAGTGCGTAAAAGTACGGCGGTCATCCCTATCACAATTTGGATATTTATAAAGAAGTATAAAGCCATTATACACCCTATGGAATTCACGCAGCTGAGTTATTATAAGTATTAAGACTATATTTTAGAAGTGTTTATTATTTTGATGACATATATAATTTATTTACCCAGTTTAAAAATTCATAAAACAATGAGACTAAAAAGGTAGGTATCAGATTTTTGCTGGACAGTATGCAGCAGGTAGGATTATTTTGAAATGATCAGCTAATATTTTAACAGGTACATTATAAGTAAGTGTAAGTGAGTAGAGTGCATAAATCATGCGTTTGATTCATAAGGCCTAACTAATGTTTGGTAAAAAGGAGGAGGGTAATTAACAGGCATTTTTCGCCCATCTTACACCCAAAAACAACAGTTTCTGTTTCCAACAATTTTAAAATACATTTGTATAATTTTTGTTTTTATTAAGTTACATTTACGTGGTAAATAATATAGTACGTCAAAGCAATTGTTGCCAAACAAAGAGTGTTTCACTGTTTTGTACAGTTTTTTTTTTGTTTTTAAGGTCCGTACCTCAAAAGGAAAAAATGGAACCCTTATCGGATCATTTTGTTGTCCGTCCGTCTGTCTGTCTGTCTGTCAAGACCCTTTATCTCAAGAACGCGGGGAGGTATCAAGTTGAAATTAAAACCATATACTCAGGTCTGCGGTCCCTTCAAGTTGTGAAAAAATCAAACTTCTAAGTAATCGAAAAAGATACGGCCGTTTATGTCGCAAAAAAAAACGTATTTTGATACCCTAAAAGATCGGAATTCATAGGGTACTTCCCGTTGACCCAGACTCCTGAAATTTGGCACAAAGCTAGGTCTTATAGCACAGGTATAGGAAAAAATCTGAAAATAGTAAATTTGTAGTTACGTAAGTATTAGTCAAAAAAAAAATTGCAATCCGGAAAAGTCTTCGAGACTATTCCGGAATTGTAGTTTGTACGAAACCCTCAGTGCGCAAGTCCGACTCGCACTTGCCCAGTTTTTTTAGAATTCCGTACCTCAAAAGGAAAAAACGGAATCCTTATAAGATTTCTTTGTTGCCCTTCTGTATGTCTGTCTGTCGAGACCTTTTATCTCGAGAACGCACTCAGGTCAGTGGCCCCATGAAGCTGTGAAAAAATCAAACTTTTAAGTTAACGAAAAAAAAGATACGGCCGTTTATGTCGCAAAAAACGTATTTCGACACTCTCAAGGGAATTAAAATTCATAGTGTATTGCATTGTAATTGCTCTACTCGCTGCGCTCGTGATTCAATTCTAGAATCCTTCGCTTGCTCGGTCATCAAAATTAAGCACGCGGTTAAAAATCAACTTTGCACTCTTGTATAACAAATAACTATTGGTTTACTGTGCGCGTCTATCCTATACGGAAAATATATACACGTTCACGCTGGAAATGCACATGACTATACGCCAGTTTTTCAAAAAAGTATCCTTTTGACATGTTGTTTTATTGGCGTATATCCAAAATAGTTGGTTAATTTTTAATATAAATCCCAAATGTTCTGAACCACCATCCCACGAATTTGATTGCGGTATGAAATGACTTGAAGCCGTTTTTACTACTCAAGCAGTTGACGTTTAGATAATTAAGATAATTTTATTAGCATATAAAACATGTAGAAATGAAGTGAGGCCCTGACTCCTGTGCTAGGTGGGACACCTGTGTTACAGGAATCAGTGTCTTCTCCCAATTATTTAGTGCAAAAAATCCATTAAAAATTGAAGAAATACATTATCTTACAAATAACATTTAAAATAGGAATATTTCATTCGATCAAATCTAAAGAACAAGAAGGTCATTATTTTATTAAAACAGTTGTATAATAAATTAAAATTAGCATTAAGAATTAATTAAAAGTAATAAATTATTGCAAGAGAAAAAGAAGATAAAAACTTAAAACTAATACAGTACCTAATTAAAGTTTTGTTGATATTGTCAAATACATGTGAAACTTGTGTGTGTCTGTGTTATGGTGTGTGTGTATGTGTGATGGTGTGTAATGGTGTGTGTAATGTTTAGACTTCCTAAGGGTGAGTTGCACCATTTAACTATAACGATAACCAAACCATAACCAGCCGTGAAACGGCCGCCTATTGGTCAATTCGACGATTTGACAACTGTTAACGGCGTTGCTACGGTTATAGTTAACTGGTGCAACTCACCCTAAGTAATCGAGGAAAACTATATCACAACAAATCTAAGAAGTACCGTTTGACGTTTTACACTTTTCTATAAAAATAGCTTTATATAGGCGTAACTCACACTATTCCTATTATCTGTTCCATAAAACTATTGAATTATGAAGCTATTTTATCACAAAATACATATACATTTTTTAATCAACAAATTAAAATCAAAATGTACTATGTGTAAAACTGTCAAACGGTATTTCTTAGATTTGCCGTGCTATTATAATTTTCAGTCCGTATAAAATATTTTTAGGTGTTATGTAATATAATGTTATATTGTTCTTTTCACTCCTGAGGTGACGGGATGAAGTTATAAATTATAAAAAATTGAGGTGGGTAGTTGATCAGTGGTGAATGAAAAAACTTTTTTTTTACATTACAATATACGAGTATAGTCATATTTTCATTCATATTCAACTTCAATGAAAAATCACCACATCCTCCTAAGTTTTATGCGAAGTTTTCAAAGTTAATATCTGTAATGACATCTAATAAAACTATGATGTATCTACGTATTATATATACTTATTCATGTAACACACTAATTAACTTCTATCTCTTATTTAAACGAAGAAGCGACTATCTCCGGCACACGTAACCCAGGCTTTTCTGGAAATAATAGAAATTCAAGCATAATTCAAACTGAAATAATTTTATATAAAATTACTTTATCAGTTGGTTTTTATACGTTTGCAACGCTTGTACATTTAATTACATGATAAGGAGTTAAAAACTCGTAAAAGGTAGTTATCTAGTATATTGAGCGGGTAATTTATGTTTCTATGTCTGTCCGAAATCACATAATTTCTATATAATAAACATATATATTTTTTTACGACGATATCATCAACTAAAATTGACATATTTTTGAAACAGGCAATAAAATTATCGGCTTCCACGCCGGCCTCTTCTTGGCGCCGAGCGAAAGTCCAGACTACGAGTACATCGATCACACGCCCCTGGACCCGCCCTTCCGCACTGTCAATTGGTGGAAGTAGCTGTAGACGAAAAGAGACGCTTTTGTACATCAGATCCGATTGCGATTTAGATCAATCATCAGCATCATCATCATCATCATCATCATCATCATCATTTCAGCCGATACACGTCCACTGTTGGACATAGGCCTCCCCCAAGCGTCGCCACATCGGACGCTCCTGTGCGTCCCGCATCCATCGGTTTCCTCACTATAATCATTATTCATCAGTCCAAACAATTGGAAAATAACTCCAAAAAACATCCACCATTGTTAGTAATGTTGGTAATATGCTAAAGAGGGGAATTAATTAATAAGTTTACATAAGCTAGCATCAAGAACAGCTAAGATAAGATTTGCCGTAAAAAAAAAAAATATAATTATGTATAGGTACTTATTACACTATTCTGATGTAATCTTATAATTTACTCTGGGCCTCAAAAAATCCGGGTCGTTAAGTATGATAATTTCTTATACAGGGTTATTTGTAAAACACTAACAACCTTGCAGGACTGTATTACTAACATCATAAACAACAACTTTTGTTCTATGACTTTCAAGATTTCGTTGTTCTATTTAACACATTTCAACTCTGTATTTTGCTATACCTACCTACGTCTGTATGACGCGATGCAAGAGCATCAAATACCCCCGCCGCCCTATACCCACTCCCCTCCGCCATTGTACTTTACTTGCTTTGCATAGACTTCGTAATATTTAGAACGTTCAATTTAAATATGTTTATTTTTGTATGAAAATCTGATGAACTAAAATATGATAATTTTTTAAAAGTCATAGTACAAAAGTTGTTATTTATGGTTTTAGTAACATAGTCCTGAGAGGTTACCAGTGTTTTACAAATAACCCTACACAAGATGAATTCTTAAAATCCTTAAATAGACTTAGTTATGACAATAATATAATAATATTATATCTATTTTTCGTTTTGATACTTTCTAATTTATTCTTCCACGTACCCGTATCTCTTCTTTAGACGATACGGCACGCTGAAAGTTATAATATGTTTAATAATTTACTTGCTTAGTATAGATATTTGTTAGAATGGTTATACTATGTGGTTAGTATGGTTATACTATCCAGACTAACTTATGTGATTGTATCGTTGAATTGTTCACAATTCAACGATAGAATCACAATTTTTATTAACGTCTCGGATTTTTGGAGCCTAGTGTATTTACTTATTTGAAAACCTATTCAAAATCCCTAAAGATATTAGGACAAAGTTCACCAATTAAAAAGTTATTGACGAAAAATGTAACATTTTAATTAAAGGAAGCCCAAGTGTTAACCAAATTAGTCGTTTTAATAGGAAGATATAAAGGCCCCACTGACAACTTAGCGTTTGACTATCCACTGAGGTAGGTATAGTAAAAGTAATGTGTTGAGATCTAGTGTTTTAAAATACAGGCCTCTAAAGCCTAGCCAGACGCCAGTCGCCCACAAGAACACTATAATTATTATTGTATGCATAACTCCAATGTTTGTAGTGTTGGTGGTGAGAAAAATAAATAGTCATTATTACTTATTATTGTTATAACATTGGAGTTTTTTCATGGTTTTGTGAAATATTTACGAATGGCTCCGATTGTATAATGGCTGCATGGAGTGGCAGTGGAGTTAAAAAATAAAACATGAAAAAAAAATACACGAGCACTGATAACAATTAAAGAAAACGAATGAGTGCCGGTTGTTTTACCGTCATTCAGTGAACAAAAGTTTTGCTAACTGAAGAAAAATTAAAATAAAAGAACTAGATAAATCGATTCTACGAAACGAATCACAAACACTTATCACGTCAATTTTCTTACGCGAGTACTTGAGATTTTATTGATTTATTCATTATCGATACCAAGAATTATGTTACGTTTTTGTTCGATTATTTAGTTACATAACATGATATAACTTTTTTCGTTTTTTTGGTACGTACTGTATTTTGCAATTACCTAACAAATGAAAAAAAATTATAACCTAGCTACACATTTTAACTACTTTAATTCTTGGGCCCAGATTATCCATATCTTTTGAAAATAGCCAGCTTAGGTTTTTTAATGCAAATAAATATATCAAATCTATAAACAAAAATACTTAACTAATTAAAACTATAACTCTTACCTAAAATATGGCGTCAAAAAATTCCTCCGCATCGTTGTCGACTGGAAGTGTCCCCAAAAGACTGGCGGCATTGCCACGTTGTATGGCAATGCTTAATTATCTTTTTAGATAATTTTGTAAATAGACTTACAAACACATTGACCCTTGTTAAAAATTGTTCGTCAAGGCCTACTAGGCTGACGGAGTAGAATGTTATGTGTGATATGTTATTATTAAATTGTGAATGGGCAGGATGTAATAAGTGTAGTCTAAAGGAACTCGTGGCTAAATGACACCGTGAGTCGGTTTTTAAGCAAAGCAATGCTTGCCAAAGTTCGAATTTGACCCAAATATATATTTTATGTTTTCAGTCGATAAGCCTAGTTAAGAAATTAATTAATTTTGCTAATAATATAAATTTTTAGTGAAATTTATTGATAATAAATACTTAAGAAATGCATTTCCGTATTAGGTAGATTAGAAAATAAACATAAAAATAACGTTTTGTGCTTAGAATATAGTCGCTAAAATGACATAGTCACCACGATAAATATAATATCGAGAATCGCATCACCTAAAAAAGCAAGGCATTGGACCTTTCAACTGCAACCCAGCCTTAATTCATTAAACCCCAAGCGAACGCCGGCGTTCGCGCACCTATTGTATTTCTATTGTGTCTGTAATTTCCACGATTGAAAGGTAAATAGCTTATAGAAATAGAAAACTTAACATTTGACATGATATCTTGCCGTTCGTTCAAAAATGCGTTTTTAAAGTTCATAAGGAAATACGTAGGTATTATTGAAATAATATACGTAATTTCACCAACTTAAATCTGGAATATCTTTAATACTCGATTTCAATTAATAGTAATGTCTAAAACAAAATTGTTTATTTTGTATGTGGCATGTGTGAAATTAACTTTGTAAATTAACGACAAAAATGATGCTTTGGTTTATGTGGCAAAAAACGTACATTTCGACACTCTCGAGAAATTCAAAATACTTCCCCCTAACCCAGAATCCCAAAACTTAGTATAATGCAAGGTCATATAGCACAAGTAGGTATAGGAATAAATCTGAAATCTGTAAATTTGTTGTTACGTTACATTATTTTTTTGCGTTTCGAAAATATCTTCCGAGACTCCATTCCAGAATCGAACTATTTATACGTAGGTATAGGTATGTTTGTACGGAACCCTCAGGGCACAAATTAGACTTGCCTAGTTTTTATAACATAGTATCTACTAGAAGTAACCTAACTATCATATTTAGTTACTCACTTAGTTTAATTTCAGATATTATAGTTCATTACATAATTAACATAAGCTTTACTTTGTTCAAATTGGTATGAACCTTCGTACTGTAATAGGTATTGTTATTTATGTATTTTCTATAAAGAATATCTAATTGAGTCATGTTAGCTTAATCTGTTATTGCATTTTAGGTTTCATTTGACAATTTTCTGTTACGGTTGCCTTCACAAAATTACATATTCGATATGTTATTTTGTGAAGGCGTAACTGGTGGCCTTTTATTAGCCGCGTTTTCATGAAAATTGTACAGTCTATATGGCTATCTAATATTATGTATACCTATCTACTGGTGTGAGTATTTATCTACACTAATATAATAAAGAGGTAAAGTTTGTTTTTTTGTTTGTAGGAGGTAATCTCTGGGAGTACTGGTCCGATTGCTAAAATTTTTTCACCGTTAGAAAGCTGCTTTATTCCTGAGTGACACAGGCTATATTTTATGTACGCGGACGAAGTCGCGGGCAAAAGCAGTTAAATAATATAATTATTGTTTTACAGATTTCATTAATCAGATAACGGTTTGCTACAAATGTTACACATTTAAAGTCGGGTACTCACCTACGAGCCGTGACTGTAACCGTTGCAGATACAGTAACATAGTTCACGTGTATACGTTTTCTCGTTGTGGTTACAGAGCTGACTGTGAGCTCCTTTGTGTTCGCGGAAAAAACCGACAAGTTTCGGCTCGCTGCGACTGGCTCGCGTACTACGTACTCACTTATAAAATTTGGGTACTGTATCTGCAACGGTTACAGTAACGGCTCGTAGGTGTGTACCCGGCTTAAGCCAATACCTTCAAGCAAAATTGTACAGTCTACTATATGACTATCTAATATTGTGTATATCTATTGGTGTGAGTATTTATTAAATAATATATTTATTGTTTTAGAGATTTCATTAGTCAGATAACGATTTTCTACAAATGTTACACATTTAAGCCAATACCTTCAAGCAGAATTATGATGGTCAGAAATCAGAAACGTTTATTTCAAATAGACCAATTAAAGGCACTTTTGAATTGTAAAAGTGTCAGTCAGTCAAACAAGTGAAGGTAAATTGCACGTCCCAAAGCGTAGATGTCTATGGAGAAGAACGTGCAAGAAACTCCATGGATACTGTTTTAAATTATATTATGAGTTACATAATGAGTTAAAAAATGTTAATAATAATCCTTTGTTATTATAAATAATAAGTCAACAGGAATATTATTCAGCTAGCTGATAAGGGAAGCGAGCTATCCTCTATTTATTCATGGTCATTATGCTATAGAAATAAATATTTTGTATTGTATTTTGTACGAGTATAAACAGAATCTGTATCTCCGTATGGTACCTTAAATTATACAAATATAGGTATATTTGTATGACATTTGTCATTAAAACTCACATTACAGTTTAAAATACAATTTCAAAGCAATCGCCCAGCAAGGATTTTTGGGGGAATTCTTATTCACCATCCGGATGGTGCGGGGATGCCGCACGGTTTCCCGCGAAGCGGCGAGCGTCCTAGCCGGCTTATCACCGTGGGATTTGGAGGACAGTTCTTGCCCGCATGCACGATACGCGCGTGGATATGCAACGCCGGGGCAAATCTCCGCTGCCGCGCCAAGTTGCGGCATGACAGACAGAGTTCCGGTGGGATCTCATGGTGGAATGGCGACAACGACTGTCGCAACCCAGTGCTAGGCACGCCATAATTATGGCGGTAAGTCCTCTCCTTGAGGAGTGGCTGGAAAGACAACACGGCGTTCTTACCTTCCGCATGACGCAGGTCTTTACCTATCTATATATCTTTATATATCTCTTTAATTATGGCGTACCCAGCACTGGGTTGCGACAGTCGCTGTCTCCATTTCACCATGAGATCTCGCCGGAACTCTGTACGCCATAACGCGACTTGTCACGGCAGTGGGGTTTCGCCCCGGCGGGCGTTGCATCTCCACGTTCAATCGGGCATGCTTGCAAGGACTGTTGCCTCCAGATCCCATGGTAGCAGGCCAGCAAGTAGGTTCACTGCTTTTCGGGAAACCGTGCGGTATCGCCGCAAATCAAACGATTTGGTATACATTCTATTCTAAGCTTGCAGCCTGTGGATTCGACATAGGTTTACAACGTGTCAGAAATAATTGAAGCTACCACATTTCTGTAATGCATCGGTCCGGTTTGCATAGGCCAAAAGATAAGTTTTTATGGAAGACATCATATTAATTATATCTATCGAATTATTCTACACAATTACCGTTATTTAACCTCCTGAGTCCCGAGACGTATTTACGATAAAAAAAATCTACCCCAACCTCATTAGGCGTAAGGGAGGGTATCACCAGTGATACTTTGGATACAATGTGGTACTAAATAAATTATTTTAGAAGGAAAATTGTATCAAAGAAAAATTTAAAAATCGTTGCTGTTGTGTATGTTGTGTATTGTTGTTGTTTGTGTATTATTGTACCTTGTATTAATTTGTATGATGAAAATGTTGCATTCTAAATATTTTACGAGAGTCAAGTTATTGCAGTCTTTGTGCCGACGTTTGGGTCTGTTGTTTTGAGAAACCTCCGCATTTCTTTTATTTTTTTAGCAGCATGAGGAATTGGTTCGACCAATCTGTGTTTCCTACCCGCAGTTGTTGACCTTATAACTATTTCTAGTTCAAGCGGATTATGACTATTCTGAGAGCTTCCAGTGTAATTTTGAACAGAACTACTGAGTGTAGTACGTTCTAGCTGAGGGCTCAAATATTACGAAATATCTTTTTTTTTAAGCCCAGATTTTGCGGCATCTTCTCTGTACTGTACACATCATGCAGCGGCAACAAAATCTAAAAAATGGAAAATCGCTCTCATTGTCTATTTGCCTGTTCTTTCCCGCATAGCATGCTTGCTGATAATGCAATCTAATAAATCAATGTCACACATGTACTTGTTCCGTTCGCTCTATAATATAATTTACTTTGGTGTCCAATGCTCAATATATCCTCAATCGTGGCAAACTAAGTATACTCATGGCCATAGAACATCCAAAGAACTGTTTGAGTTCATTAGGTGTTGTATTTAATGATTTACCTGTCCTTATTACGCTACCAATATTTGTACACTCAAACATAGCTTCAAACAGACTATATCGATGTATTGAGAAAAATATTCGTACGGGCTCTTAACACATGTGCTTGGATCAATTGAGACAGTCAACTGGTCTTTCTCAGGAATAAAAGCAAAGTTCTCAGTGTGTTTTCATTGTAAACCTTCAATTCGAGAAGATTGGGGTCGACCACAAAAGATTCTGGAGGTTCATCATCAGATTCGTTCCAATTCTCTTCTATGAACGCGTATTACTTCTTGATGACATAGCTGGAGATCGTTTTCTTCGTCGCTACCTTTCTCTTCATTATTTGATATGTCAAAACTAATTAACTCCGTGATATCCTTATCAGCCAAATTACTTGCAAAACAAAACAAAACAAGTACTTATGGCCCAAACTATCACCTGCGATACTTTAACAAAAATGTTGAAATTACTATTTGTATTTGCGATATTTTATGATATTTTAATGACAATACAAAATTTGCCTTTAGTATTACTTAATTAAACCACAAAAAGAACACCAAATCACCGATTAAAACAAATACTTACATTTACGTAAAGTCGACATGTCGGTAACAGCAAAATGTTCGATTTTAAACTGACTGCAATCGATGTAATTTGGCAGCTAGAGAAATGGTGAGTGACTAGAAATACAAAGGATACCTATGCTAACAACAAAAAAGCAAAACGTACAAAAAAGTTTAAACGAATTCCGAAAAATTGCGTGGAAATAAATTTTTAACTAAGTGTATCACTAGTGCTACCGCGGGTCTCAAGAGGATAAAATTGATTATTACAAGCTTTTATTTAGGTTCACCTGTCCCGATGTTTGTCTATCATCAAATCTTGCAAATTTAATTTGACCCACTTCCCGGTTACCGATTGGGCTGAAATTTTGCATGCATGTGTAAATAAGATGACAATGCTAAATCATTATGACGTGTAGCTGATCTGATGATGCAACTAGAAGGTGGCTATAGGAACTTGGTAGTTAAACGACACAACCCCATCGATTTTGGGCTCGTATGATTTGTCTTAACGAGCACTAATTATGTAGGTATACCGAGCTATAAAAGCTTGCTATGAAAAAATGATTTTCATTAAAATCTTGTTTTTAATATAACTTATTTTGTTAAGATAAGTATTTTATTGTTAGGTATTTAAATTACATTCTTCTGTATCTAGATTGTACATTAAGGTCTAATATTATGAGATTAGTGTGACTAACATGGTCTATAAATTAATCGTATTTTGTGAATCATTGTACGAAATAAATTATTTTTATTCATATGTCGTTTTTTTTCATTATGTTTAGGTAAATAAAAAAAATATAAGTATCATCACATCTATGTATAGGGTAGAAGCCTACTGGGGCCATGACTAGTGCGAAAGAGAACTTTGGAACGAAGGCAAAGAAGAAACAGCTATGAGTTTTAGTCAGTAAAAGCCTGATACGGCTCTCCTGTTTTGTCCTAGAGCGTGAGAATTCATTGGATGATATTCCACCTAAAAAAAAGTTCGCACAATCAAGGTTATCTAACCATATTTAGGTATTTATATTTTATGAAACAGAATTGCGAATGCAAAAGTATACACAAAGGTTTACCTTGCCAGAACTTTACAATCAACACATTAAATACTATATTTAAATAAATAAATATCAAAAACCATGAATTCACACTATTTTTGGTAAGGTGACCTAACACGGTTTGATTAGGAATAAAATAATCTTTCATTTCGATTGAAAAACAGATTACATGTGTATTATTATATATTATTATGAACATTTACTTACATTTTTAATACCGGGCAACTCCATAGTTGCACCGAGATACGGATCTTGTACTATTACTCGTATTTACTTAGTTTGAAAATTAAAATCAACCAGCGAAAGTTATTTAACTTAAATGTTACGAAGTCTATACAAAGCAAGCGATAGTACAATAGCGGAGAGGAGCGGGGACTGCGCGGGAGGCGTAGATGGTACAACAAAATACAGAGTTGAAAAGTGTTAGATAGAACAACGAAATCTTGAAGGTTTGTTTTGGGTAAAAGTATTTCTTTTTGTAAAAAGTCATAGAACTGAAGTTGTTGTATAAGATGTTAGTAATATAGTCTTGCAAGGTTGTTAGTGTTTTATAAATAACCCTGTATAATAATTTGTGTGTGTATGTGTTATTTCATACAAAAATTGTTAAAAATGAATATTAATATGATTAACTTAACGGATATGGAAGATTTGAATATTTAATTATTTCAAATACACGGATTCTGTATTATATTGAAATATAATTTTAATGATTGACACAAACAAGTGCACATTAGATACGCTACAACTCTTGTACCCAAGAAGGATGGGAAAGTTTAAATAACTTGGCTCAGATAAGACATTTAAAGGCTCACGCTTCCTAGTTAAATTAACTAATTGTCTTTGGATATTAAATAATAGGAACATGTTGGTACCTACACTAATTACATACACCGGATTTGCAAGCGGCGCGGGTACTATCACTATTGTAGGTAAGGTACATGAGACAATGGCGTTAAGCGACTAACAGCTGAGCGTTCGCCGCGAATTTCAAACAGATGTTTTGTTATTGAGTGATAAAACTAATGAGTCTAAAAAAAGTTTATTTAGTGTTTGTAATCATGAGTACAGTCACGTGTATAAGTATCGATCACTAATTACCAGTCACCCTATATAACTAGATATATTTATTAACTTTCGACAACTTATTATGATTAAAAGCTATATAACTACGAGTAACAAATCAACAAGTTAGCAGAAAGCGTTGTCAGTCTAATGCTATATGCTGGTCCACTTTCCAAAATGAATTACACGTAATGACAAACATCCTAAGCTTGCAATCTATAGGTTCGACCAACTCAGAGGGCTTAACAATCACGGTCGTATCAATAATAATGTCGATTTTTGGATGCTGTTGGAGCTCTCGTTTCTGTAGTGCATCGGCCATGTTTGTAGAGACGAAAATAAACCTATTAAGGTCATTGTTTGTAAAGAACAGCATCCTTGTTTCGTATGTTTCTTATGAGCACCAACGGTATTTATATTCAATTTATTTATGTACACACAAACACTTAAAATCAAAAAGAATAAATACGGATAAAAGAATACAAGGGACCTGCTTATATCTAATGAAATTTCTTCGAGCAGACCTGCGACAGGACCGTTGGTTATGATATTTAGACACAGTGTGTCTAAATTTAAAAATAAATTAAAGAAAAACTAACTTATACACACTATAAATTGTTAACAAAAGCTTATACTCCAGGTAAAATCAAGTATAGTCTGTCTAGAAAGTCAAACGACTTGGTAATTTTGTAAAATATTTAATTATTTGAAAAATACTTATATTCACTACTTTTTATATGGTTCTTCTATTAGTAAACAATGATAATGATCTCTTAATCAACATTAATTATTGAACCAGTGTTGACTACATCAGATTTCATTTTACTTTAATAATTACCGAATTCGTTTGACTAATTAGACAGACTTTATACGAGTATTCTATGCTATTAAAAACTCGTTACAACCGTTGTTTTACGAGTTCACAATTACCAATATGATTGACAATTACCTTTTGCAATAGAGCGGTTGTTGCTGGTCCACTTCAATTTGATTATTTGATTTAACTTTTTTAGGGTTCCGTACCCAAAGAGTTAAAGGCTATTACGGTATTACTAAGATTAAATAATATTATATTTTAAGCCATTTATTTGTTCAACTATTTCTATAAAATACTTTATTTTTAAAAGATTACAATTAATTTCTAATTTTTCATTAATGAGGCTGGATAGCAGACCGGCCACAGAAAAAAACTAAAATGGCGGGAAAGTGGCAATCAGTCATTGGTTTTTTCGAGTTTTGTTTACATTTCCGTACAACAAAGATTTGTATTAACACGTTATGTTTATCAGATTAAAATAGTGATTTAACGCCTAATTTCATAAGAAAAGAGGCTAAAGAAGTAGTGGAAAACCTTTTACTGCCTAAATCAGAAGAAAGATACCTACCTAAAACCATAGGTACAACAACTCAGGTTTTACAAACTTTTTATTTTCCTTGTATTCGTAATGAAAGCACAGTGCTTACCTCGGGGTGAAAGTAACTAATTTAGTCCCTCGAATTAGCGACCTCGCTACCCTCGGCCGTCAACTCCTTTTCGGGACGAAATGAGTTACTTTCACCCCTAGTGTAACAATGAACTATTGCAAACACAAGGTAGGAAATACACTCGAGAGCAAAAAAATCGCACATCATAACTATTTTTGTTCAGGCAGTTTTTGTCATGAATGTGTATAGATATTGAAAACATTTCATACACTAATTGAAAGCCTATTTAATTATCTTTCTAATGATGTGAAATACAGTGCAAAAAAATATCCTTGAAACGGTTTAGAGCACCAAATCCAACAAATGGGAAAAATTACCAAATGACATGGCCGGAATTGTAGGGAGCTGTGCCCAAACTAAAAATATTCCATTACACAGACAAACGGTACGTCGTATTAAAGCTTAAGAGTACGGCTTTACAGTAGTTTAATTTTTAAGATCAGAGATAGAGCGAGAGACACTATAAATAAGATTTAAAAAAAACGCCATTTTGAATAGCAATGATTGACATCAATACAACAATGATCTACAATAACAGTGACAGTGACAGTAAGTTAGTATGAGAACGCCTTTAATTTTATGAAAATGTTCGAAACACTATCAGTGATACATATTCATAGAGGCTAGTGAAGAATGAGTCAAAAATCAAAATACCAAGTAAAACGTATTTACATTGATGAACATAATATATTGGTAATACATAGTCACTTTCAAACATCGACATTAATTGCAATATCGAAGAAGAACTCGTCGTCTATCAGATATTTTTTGGATATTCAGGCGAATTAGCAAAAAATATACAATTGGACATGTAATAAAACACTAAAAACATAACACTTGAATTTTTATTTAGTCATATAAATAAGTAAGTACAGACATTTGCTTAAATATATTTATTTCTTAATATTATAACACATCATCACTACAATAATTACTCAGACAAGACACATTGAATGTTTTTATCCTCTCTTAAATCTCGAAAGGAAGAACTAGATAGCTTCGAAGATATGTTATCAGGGAATGAGGCTGATGCCGTTATATTTGCTTGATTAGCAACTGGTGGAATTGACGATAGCTTAGGTAATCCAGATTCATTTTCCTGTAGTTCTTCAACCTATCTATGTATATCAGCCAATGTATTTTGTAGTTAGGGTGTTAAAGTTCTTACAATATGCTCTCATATTCGATTGGAGGCCACAGTTCATTTCAGGTACATTGACTTCGTGAGCGTCAGAATCCAAATCGTTAACAAACCAATCCAATATGCACAGCAGAATATAAATATTTAAAGCGTAAAGGAAAGTCCGATAAAAGATAGCATGGAGCCAAGTTTAAAAATCAAATACAGTTACGAAAACACAAAACAGTAATATGTTGTTGTAATGACGCAACGCAAGACTGACACATATAGTTTGTTTTGACAGTTTAGTTTAAAGAGCGCAGAAATGTCAAAATAATTTTAGGACGTTTGGGTGCACGCTCTTGAAAATATTGTGAATTCATAATGTGTACCGTGAGTACCATCAAAACGCGCGGCAGCTCGAAAAGTGGTGTCCAGTTAATTTTTTAACTTCTGCAATACAATTGTAGTATTTACAAGTATTTTATATTTTTAGTCTGACCTTCAGGCATGTTACTACACATAAGAACACTTTCTGTCTTTTTAACGAACGATTTATCCTCATCATCCATGGTTGCTATGAAACAAAACGACTCAAAAACAATTAACATACTTATTTTTTTTGGATTTTTTCTCGCCACTCCTAGAGAAATGGATTGTTGCGACTTATTTTTATTTATTTTAGAAGTAATTTTCATATAATAAATAATTAATGGAACGTATAGTTGATTTTTGGGCAGGATCCGGCCATGTCTTTTCACTTAAGAAAGAATGAGAGTCAAACTTAAAGTTGTTGGTCATCCTCTTTGTCAATAAAGTGTATTCCCTCCCTTAGCTTTATTTACAGATGTTACTCGATTTTTATCAACCGTATTAATTTTACCATGAAATCTTAGGGTATAACGTCCCACTCCTCGTCAATGACAAATTGTAGCTCTTGGAGATGTAGACAGACAGGCTTTTTGCACTAAGTCTTCTTTTAACGTCATTCCAGATATGCTCAATTGGATTAAGATCAGAACTACGAGCTGGACTCTCTATCGCAATGATTCCAACGTCTTACATGTAGTCGCAAACTGTTCTAGCGACATGCGATCAGGGCCCCAAGTTTGCTATTTTTATAAATTCGTCATTCCAACACGATCCAATTGTCATTTTGCTAAAAGTTTGTAATCTGCTAATTCATAATGATCGATCATTGATCGGTCAATGGTCTTGTAATAAAATTGTGGTAGAATGATAATTTCGAGCATATTAAAACCAATAACTGCACAATAACGTTCTAATGGTAAAACACTGATCAAATAAACTGTCAAAGTTTTAGCAGATTACCGCAAACTTCAAATATTCATTTGTCAATATGTACGAGATTACCATTCTATGTCACTTCTTTCAATGGAGTGTCAGTGGTTGACCATTGGAAAGTCATAATGACGCCATTATATTAGTAGATTACCAAACTTGTCAAAATCGACAATTATGACATCAATGATAGACCATTCTGACACTATTGTAATAGCAGACTTGAGGCCCAGGTGTTGTTCTGCATTAAGGAAAAAAAAATCTACCATAAGCCACACAAGTGGCTTCACATATTCTTCGAGCACTTTTTTGATGTTTCATAAAGCCGTCAACTCTCTCGATATCAGGCCAGTAATGGCCCAGTGATGAATACAATGTCAGTTTTAGTGTCCAATATTATGCCACTCCAAAACGCCTCCAAAACCTACTTGTTCACTTATGCAGCATTATTAAAATTGCCCTGATGACCTTCTGTAGACCCTACAGCATCCATCATGGTCATCTAAGTCATTCTGCACTTATCAGAAAACACAACAGCTTGCCATTACGCATACATCCAATTTAAGTGTTTCGTGGCAAATTATAGCCGGACTTGTCGGTGAGCTGTGGTCAATTTGGTACCATTTGCTGAGTGATGTGCAGTCAGGCCTGCTTCACCTAGTCTTTTTCCAAACGCCCACTGATTTATACTGATATTGCAAACTTCTTGAAGCTTTTGTGTCAGTTCAATCGTGTTCAGTAGCCGATTTCTCAAAGTACTTGTTACAGGAAAGCGATAATCACGCCCTGATCCTATGCACCACTGACCATGTCCTGGTCGCCGAATATACCCACGGGTCTCTTGAAACCTCTGGTATACCAGACGAACAGGAAAGCGGCTAAAATTTAGCTGTCGAGCGACTTAATTTTGATTATGGCCTGCTCTGGGCAAGGCAATAACTTGAACTGCTTCTGCGGGCGTGGTATCCATATTTTTCCAGTAAATTCGTCTGTTTCTAATAGTGACGTTATCACGTTAACGGAATCTGATTAAAACTCCAAAACAACACCCTTTTTGTAGCTCCAGGTGCAAGTAGTGAAATGCAAATGGGTGAATTTGGGGAATTGGGTATACCGCCGGTTTTTGTGAGTTACGTGAAAGTCAATGATCTTAATTTTGTGTTTTTATAAAGCTAACTTTGTATGCTTCTATTTTGTTTAATAATTTGTATTCAATATCTTGAGATTTGAGAAAAAAAAAAGTATTAAACGAAATTACAAGCCATTTGCGATTTTTTTGCTCTCCAAGTGTATCTCTTTCTTCTCTGAAATTCACGATCACAGGTGTTCGGCTCCGTAGCAGTTGCCCTGTGTTTCGTAACGGTATTTTCACGCAATGCTCCTCGTATTAAACTTATGTACCTACCAGTGTACGTGATACTTTATCACATGATAAGTGTTCTTTAGCAGAGTTGTTATAACCGCCGTGACAGAGACGCGAGCGCGTCTCTTGTACTCGTGCTCTGTGATCGTGAAACATGATCGTGGAAATTTGCTTTGTTTTTGTGAGTACTGTATAGTTATGTCAATTATTCTGTTATACACACCAAAAACAATATAGATTCCTCACATCTTTCTATTGAAAACCCTTTCATGAATAAAAAAAAAATATCTTCCTAACATTAGCGCCAGCAACTTTTTTATCGCAGGTAAGTTTAATATAAGTTTATGAGTATCTTACGGTCTGGTGAACGTACGAACCGAGACCGAGTCATCGATGACGCGTAGTGTTCCACGCGCTTTTCAAGATGTCAGCAAAACCGGGCCCAGCAGGGTTGCCCGGAGGACACGGTGGAGCACACAGTCGAGGTGTGCCCTGCTTGGGCGGTGCATCGCCGTGCCCTCGTGGGGGCGATCGGCGGCGGAGACCTCTCGCGCCGGGCCTTGGTAGAGGCCATGGTCCGGAGCGAGGAGGAGTGGCAGGCGGTCGCCGACTTCTGCGAAGCAGTAATTCTCGCCAAGGAGGAGGCCGACCGCATCAGGCAACGGCGTTCTCGCCGCCACCGCCGCCGGGACTCTGATCCCGATTTCCAGCCACCGTAGGCGCGGGCTTGCGGACAGTGAGCAATGAGTAGCTCGCTGTCCGGCCGTCCGGTAACTGTCTGGACCAAGCCCAAGTCGTCGACGGCGCGCACTGTTCCCGCGCGCCTCAAGGAGTTGTCAGCAACAGCAGGGACCCAGCTGGGTCGAAGCCTACTGGGGCCAGTATCCGAAAGGGCGCTCGAGCCCCGGTATGAAGGCTAGAAGGAACGGGGTGGGTTTTTTAGTCAGTAAGAGTCTGACACTATCTCCCGCTCCGCCCAAGAGCGGAGGTTGTCATTGGATGATTTTTTCCCAACATAAAAAAAGGGCCCAGCAGGGTTCAAGCCTACGGGGGCCATAGGTTCGCTTTTGGAAGGAAAACCCGGGGTCAGGGAATACAAAGCAAAGAAAGAACATAGGAGTGAGTTTTAGCCAGTAAAAGTCTGACCACGCCCTCCTGCTCCACCCCTGAGCGGGAGAAGTCATTGGACGGTTTCCCATTTAAAAAAAAGTGTAAAATCTTACGAATTGATACTCTTTTCAATTAGTTTCAAGTTTTTATTTAATTACTATTGGAAGTTGAAACATTTAATACCTAGTTAGTTTATATTTATATTACTTTCATAAGAACTATACTTTACTACAGTTTTTTAGTTTACCGCCCCGTAATTTCTTGTCTTTCAAAAGAAAATCGATCCTATTTATGGCGAGAATGCTTAAACTTTCAATATCGTTTTGCTCGCTCTTTCATCTTTAGTTTCCCAAATTTTTCAGCATAATTCGATAAAACCACTTCCAAAGCATGAATTAATCAACAACAAGATCGAACTTATGCGAAGCGGGAGTGTTAAAATTTTTGAACCTTCTTGTCTCACACTTTTATCGTTGATTACTTAATTTTCAGCATGATTCGATAGTGACTTCAATAATGCTTGCATAAATAATGAAACCAAATTGAATTTACTCGAAGCCTTGTGACAACATTTTCGAGATCGTCTCGCTTGCGGTTTTGCCTTTGTTTATTAAATATTTTGCATAACTTAGCAAAGTAACTTAAATGTCTAAATGCTCTATATGATTATTTATTAAAAGAAAATCTGACCAAACAGTCGGGGTGCAAAAATGATCAAGGTCGCTTCATTTACTCTCTGATATTATTTTATTCGTATTGTTTACGAATAAAAAAAATCCTATTTTTTTTTTATGTCAAATATGGAGTGAAATAAATGTTCAAATAACGTATAAAATTGTTCTATTAACTATAAGATAATTATGTAATTGGTAGATATCAAAGAGTATTCAGAAAATTTATTTTGCAAATCTGACAACATAATTACGTTTATAAAACCATAAAAAATTCAGCCTTGTTTTATCAAAAGGCTCGCAAAATAACATAAATGAAGCTACAACTATCAAACTTACATTAATAAAAGAAGTTATACATTTAATACATTATTTATTTATTTATTTAACTATTTATGTACACACAAAAATACCAGAAAAAGATAATACATAAGAAACATTAGTACAAAGGTACTGCTTATTTCCAAAGAAATTTCTTCCAGCAGACCTGCGAAAGGAGAAATCAAAAAGAAATGTAGACAATAGTGTGTAAGAAGCAAAAGAAGAATGTGTGAAGTCTTAATCCAAAGTATCCTATAATTAAATATAAAAATAATATATAACTTCTACTATAAATATATATTAAATAATAAACAACATAATACATACAATACATACAATATATAAATAAATATCACAGTTGAGAGGAAAGATAGTGCTCTTTTATTCGATTTTTAAAAAGTGAGATTGATTTTAAATCTCGAATGCTAGGCGGAAGTGAGTTCCATAACCTCACGGCATGGACACAGAAAGAATAGGAGTAATAAGAGGATTTATGGGAAGGGGATTTAAGAAGGGATCTAAGGTGTGATCTGCACGGCGCGTCACTAGGACGAGCGTAGGAAAAACGATCACGTAGGTAGGAGGGGTAAGACGGGTTGTGTAAGATGTTAAAGAGAAGACATAAAATCCGAGTGTTCCTGCGAAGACGGATAGGGAGCCACTTGAGTTCCTTGCGAAGATGAGAGACATGGTCATATTTTCGTAATCCAAAAACAAACCGAATTCATAAGTTTTGTAATCGCTCAAGCTTGTTCAATAGCTTCTCAGTAGCATCCAGGTAGCAGGCGTCAGCATAATCTATAATCACACAACACAATTACATTAAACAATTTACCTTGATTATTTTGTACGTACAATACTTATTGTGGATTCTTTATCAGTTCGGAATAAGTTTTATCCGCTTACAAGTTTCGGAGCCCAGAGGTTTATTTAAGTAAATTATGTTTTGTAAAAAGTCATGGAACAAAAGTGGTTGTTTATGATGTTTAGTAATACAGCTCTTCAAGGTTGTTAGTGTTTTAAAAATAACCTTGTATAAAGACTCATCATATGTAGTTAAGACTATTACAAGTAATAAGTAAGGGGCCGCTTACATTTTTCACGTGATCCCGATTCCCCGCCTTCTTTCATTTTGTTTTGAATATAATGGAATTTCACGGAAAACTTCTTCTTTGTTTGTTCATATGAGTTAAATTATCCCAAGTACGTAAGTTACTATTAAACCCCAAAAGGTACTACCTATTTGCTGATATCCGGGACAATTCGATGAGCGCTTGGACCACATGGACCTTGTGTTTCAACGACTCAAACATAAAACTCCATGTATATTGTTATATTTACGCGCCGTTATAGTTATCTATAATAAATATAATTTCAGTGCGCACTCAGCAGTTTCCAGGTAACAAATGGAGCCGCCACCAAAACAAGTAAGTCATAACTTTTATATTAATAAAAAAGATTGCTATTGAGCTGCATGCCGTTTGGCGTAGTACAAAAATAACGCAATTTCATCTTATAGAGCCTGTAATTTTAGTAATAGCTATGTGAGTAAGTAGTAAAGCGAATCAAAAAATATGTAGTCTATATATGTTATTGGAATTGAGAACCAAATATCAACGTGTCTCAGATTCGGAGCGAGGAGTGGCAGGCCGTCACCTCCTTCTGCGAAGTAGTAATGCTAGCAAAGGAGGAGGGCCGACCGCATCAGGCAACGTCGGCGCTCACAGCGCCCCAGCCGCCGCCGAGATTCCAATTCCGATTTCCGGCCACCTTAGGCGCGGGCTTGCGGACGGCGAGCAAAGGGTAGCTCGCTGTCCGTCCGTCCGGTAACTGTCCGGACCGAGTCCAAGTCGTCGATGGCGCACACAGTTCCCGCACGCCTCAAGGAGCTGTCAGCAACAGCAGGGGCCCAGCTGGGTCGAAGCCTACTGGGGCCAGGGTTAGTCCGAATGATAGCTCAGCCCCGGTACGAAAGGCAACGAAGGAACAGGAGTGGGTTTTTAGTCAGTAAAAGTCTGACACGATATCCTGGTCCACCCAAGAGCGGGGGATGTCATTAGATGATTTTCCCACCGCGAAAAAAAAAACCGTGTCTCAAACATGCACTATTGAACCACTACATAATTTTGAACCCTGCAACTGTACATTTTTGCATTTTAAAGTGTACAAATAATATTGTTAGAGTGCGTCTACTGAAAGCGTAACCTGGAGTTTTTTTTTTAAATAAAATTGGCAACATTGTTTTTCCGAAAAAAATCACGTCAAAGTCTATGGTTGCAATTGTCAGTTTTTGTAAACAGATATATATTTTTCAAGAATAATTGCTTAATTATGGGAAAAACAATAAACAGTAACGTGCAAAAACTGCTACACACTATGGTTAATTAATTCAAACAAAAACAAGAAGAGAAAGAAGGTGTTTTCAATGAAAACCAACAATGTTTATATACGATTTCTGAATTTTTAAGTTAGTATGACGTTATAATCTTGATCCTTGTCGACTAATATTATTAGATAGTTATATTTAGGATATAATGATATTTTTTTTCTTATATTTTTAGATAATCTGACATATTGCGAATCATAATGGACAAAAACATCGAACAAAGAAGGCTTTTGGTGAATCGACTTAATCAAAAACACATGCTAGCGAGTGGTAGAATGCGTTCAAAAGCAGTTGAGTGTAATGAAAGATTTTCCTCACTCTGTCTGGTAGTGCATCAAAGTCTTCAACTCTCAATCGAGAAAGTGAAGGAAATAGTGACTGAAATCCTAGTTCAAGTTTGAGAGAGATAGCTGCTGAACTTTTTGTGTCTCACGAATAAATCCGTATCATTTGAAACAATCACTGGAGTATAATAACGTTCGAACTTGACTAATCTCAAAAAATCTGAATTTTCACTATGCTAAAACGAATCGATTTCAACCCATAGTGTTGGCAAGATGTGATGAAGTTGAAATCATGTTGACTATTTAGTTTGACTATCGCGGTGTTGTGCACTTGGTATTCTTGACAGAAAGCCAAATGGTAGATAAAGAATATTATTTGAATATTTTATAGCGACATTTGAGAGATCAGAAAAAATAAAATAATTTGGAATAACAACTAACATTTTGTGTGTTATTGACCTTTAACATACACCCACCAAATAATTAAGTCTACACACATGTTTTTAACTAGGATTTAAGTTTTTATACAACTATTATACAATTGTCATAAATACAAAAAATACTCTAGTATCAAAACTCTTTTCTCCTACTATTTCAATAATACCACATTCAAAATTTTTGGTTGTAACCTCCTTTTCTCAGGTCACGCTTTCATTAGACGGACTTTATTCTAATTATCTTTAATTCCACTTTTAATTAAAAAATAAATATCGTAATTAGTGACACAACAGAAAGACAAAGAGAGAGTGAACGCCTGCGGTCGCTTGGGGTTTAATGAATTAATTCGCAGTTTTCACCTGACCTCAGACTCAGATAGCTCGGCCGAGGAGATAGTTCCTTCCAGTTTTATTTACTGCGTTTTAATGAAAAATGTGAGTTGATTACCTACTTTTTAATTTAAAATATCAATGGGGTTGATTCGGATAACTAACAATTTTATACAGTTAAAAAAATAATAGAAAAACGACGACGAAAAATTCTACCTCTGAAAGGTCTAGAATTTTTCGAGTTAATGGAAAATAACGATGGAACACGATTAGCTAGAAGTAACCTATCCACATTTGACTAAATAGATCGCCAGGTTGTGGCTATCAACTGCGGCTACCCAAAGGTACCGGGCTATGAGCAGCAAGAAGAATGTTGTCGAAAGTACATATCCCAAAGTCGAAAGTACATAGGCCAATTGATTGGATCCATGGTACACGCTTGCGTCGATATCTGAGACACGGTAAATGTACATGTTTGGTAGTCATTCGCTATATCCTGTTTTATATCTATCTTCCACCCGTAATGGTATCGCCCAGAATGCTGAATTTATATCCAGTGTAGTAAAATACTTACAATTTCTAGTTTTAACAATCAAATCATCTATTAACGGAAAAGGTTGAGCTTGTGGAACAACAATTTTATTTAGTTCCCTGAAATCTATACACAAGCGGGATTTCCTATTTTCACCCTTTTTAAATGCCAATGTCACTGGAGCAGCGAAAGGACTGTAGGATTCTTCTATTAAATTATTCTTTAGTAACATGGATATTTGCTTTTCAATTTCTAATTTATCTTCTATTGTACATCTGTATGGTCTTTTACTACAGTATCTATTTACTAGTAAATCTATGTGAGCTTCATAATCTCTAACTGTTCCTATATCATACTTGTCCTTTGCAAAAATTGTTTTATATTCCTTTATTATTTTCTCGATCTCAATTTTCTTTTCATTATCTAAATGGTCTGTCATACTTACAAACTCTTCTGTTTCTATATGTTCATTAAAATTTATTGCTAATGTTTTTATATTCTTTTCTTCATTTCTGTTATCTTTAGACATTTCATCTATTTTATTTGTTCTTATCTTTTGTTCTATCCGCAAGTCCTCGTTTTGGGTTAGTTTGAATTTCTTTATCATATCCAATCCGATTATAAAATCATCAAATTATTCATTTTCTACTATGTATACATCCACCTCTTCTTCTAAATCAAATATTTTTATTTTTATTGTTATCAAGCCATCTGTTTTTTTCACACCATTAACCGTTTTCATATATGCTATATTCTCATTGTCCTTTTTTTCTTTTATTTTAATCAGTCTTGAATTTATTAAAGAGATCTGTGAGCCTGAATCATAAATACCGCTCACTTCTAGTTTATTTTCTAATAAGAGCTTGATTTTGATTAATGGTGTACTTACTCGTTTTTTTTCTCAGTATTTATATCTACTTCAATAATGGAGTTGTTATTTACATTTCTGGGTTTAAAAACTTTTTCTGATTCATTTTTATTTTTCTTGAACCAACATGTCTCTTCCGGATGATATCTAATTCCTTTGTTCAAAGATTCACAAGTGTTACATGGCTTCTTCTCATTAGTTTTATTTTTATAAAGGAATGTACAACTCTTTATTGTACTTGAGTTTTTCTTGTACATCATACCTTCATATTTTCTTATCTCATTGAACAAATCAGTAGTGTCATTGAGTTCATCTCTGTTTAACCTATTTAAGATAAACCCAGGTAAACCTGTTGCAATAAGATCTATCATTGTTTTGGAGTCTATCGATTTGTTTATGCCTAGCATAAGCCTTTCTTTTCTAATAGCGTAATCAATTAGTAGTCCTTCTTTATATCTAAATGCGAGAGCATATGTAACTATGTCCCATCCTCAGTTTTTAAAAGTTTCTAAAAATTTGTCTTTCCATTCATTCCATTCAGCCTTTATTGTTAGTTTTATGGCCATCGAGCTATACCAATCCAAACAAGAGTTTTCTAAAAACAATCTCAATATATCTATTTTTGTTTCATCTTTTGATATATTAAAGCGCTCACACTCTTTTTCAAAATTCTCAATCCATTGCATTGCATTAGGGTTCTTGCTTGTGAATTTTTCAATAATAAATTTCTCTGAAATATGTTTTAGGTTATGTTGATTTTCTTTCTTTGTAGTAGTTTCTATTAATTTTTCCAAGATATGTTGCAAATTGTCGTTTTTGTCTATTGGTTGTTTTGTGCTTATTTCTTCTAAATATTGATCTAAAAATTGCATATTACCTTCCTCATCTCTATATGTTTTCTTAAGATCTTCATCCAATTTTATCCATATTTTTCTACTTTGATGCCTTTTCTTTATACTATTTTTTATTTTTGAGAAAGTATTCATTTTGACAATATATGTATGATGAATCACCGGCTTCAACTCATCAGGTAAAACATAACATTTTCCTTCTTCTGTAGATATTGAGATTATGGCTAATACATTTGATTTACCATCATTTGAAGCTATCATCGTAAACTCAAATTGCAGCCGGTCCATCTTCTTTTAGTTAACAAAAATGTCGTTTTAAAATGGATTTTATTGAGGATTTTCGAAATAAACCACAAATTGTTTCTCTGAAAACAAAGTTTTGTTTTATTCAACATGCTTTTACAGTACAACAATCATCGTTTAACCAAAACTACACTTTTATCTCACCTGAAAACAAAGAAACGACATTAAAGTTCACTAATATCGCCTCCTCAATTATATCCCTTTAATTATCTCTCTACAAGTTTTTATAACAATAAAATGCACAAAATAATCTAAACATCATCTGTCATTGAATGATACGTCACCCCGTATCCACAGCTTAAAAATTAAAGAAATGAAATGTCATTTCCAAGGAGGTCATTTCATTACATACCTTTACATAGTAGGGTCATACACAAAAATTTAAAATAAAGTGTTCGATCGTTGTATTTTTTTTTTTTGGTAAAGAATTTACTAATTTGAAATATTTATTTTGTAACATTGATTATAGCACGGAACAGTAAATCCGTGGATTATAGGTTGCTCTATGCAAAGATAGTGGTGATTTTGTAACGTTTTTATTATTTTTATTCGTTATGAAAAATGTCTCCTCCTGTAGAATGTTTGGATACTGACTTCTAAGCTTTAAGTGGTAGATAACTAAAAATATTAAACATTTACTTTTCCCATAGATCTTTTTAGCGAATTTTCCAACATATACTCTGGTTTACATAAAATTATTTATGAAACTATTTACGGTGTTTATTATATATTATATTTTGCTATTTTTTTCTAACTTTTTATATTATTGAGTAAATAATTATGGGTCAAAGTTAATGCAAAATAACAGTTTTTCAGAGGTCTTTACTGGATTAGTCTCACATAATTTTATAAATTGATAATATTCACAAGATATCTATGTTTCCAAAATATCTAATAAAAAATGTGTACTTAATAATATTCTTACGAGTATCTATATATATCTATATATATCCTCAAAAGTGCTTCGAAAATACAGTAAAAGATACTGTAATTCATCTAAGAACTAACCTTTCCTTATGAAAAAGTAGTACATACCTACAGGATAACTAAAAGCACTTAAATATAGTACGTCATTTATACTTTGACGTCAACGTGTAGGTAGCTTAAATCCGATGTTTTTTCCCATAGCGTGCTTGTGAATTCAAAACGAAAATACATACAATATTATGGTTTGCCTACATTATATTATTTTGCCTATATTTTGTACTGGTTATAATATGTAAAGGCATTTTTTCATCCATTTTTAAACTAAATGCAATACCAGTAAACGCGGTGGTAGGCTATAGCATCGGCTGCCGGCTTTAAAGTTACCACCCACCAGACAAAGCCATGCCGCCAAACGATCCGTCGTGTTCTGGCGTGAAGTCTGGTGAAGCCGTACAGTGGAGTTTGGGTCTGAGCAGTTGTGTTGCGATGTATAACGGGTACGATGCACCACCTGTTGTTGCGTCGGAGGTTTGATCGTGGAGAGTAGCGGGATCCGAAGTACGTTCCGCTGGCCGACCGTAGGTAGTTGGGGGCCCAATTAGTGTGCCAGCCACACACGAAAGGCTGCCCCGCCAACTGCGAAAAATCCCGGAGTGGCCCCATCGTGCCGGTTGGCGACTGGGTGAGAGGACCCGATGGCGATCCCTGGGGGGGTTCGGGCGTCCCCGTAGTCTCCAGATCAACCCTCCACTGGCGCGGCAACTCTGGTTGTGTTGTCGAGTTTAACATCGCATCACCTCGCTCAACTGCCATCCACCTTTCCTATTCACTCCAAATTTAAAAAAATAATAATAATGAATGATAAAAAGAGAAGCAAGTGTCAACAGCGGATGCACGTCTTCTCATTCAAAGTGCACCTCTCAAACATTAGAGGACTGCACTCCAATCTCGATGCGGTCTACCACCATCTAAAGACTGACAAGCCACACTTTCTTTTCTTGACGGAGACGCAGATTAAATGTCCTTCAGATGCGGCGTACCTCAACTACCCGGGATACTCATTGGAGCATCATTTCCTGCAGCGTGCCGGGGTCTGTTTGTACGTCTGTAATGACATCTGCTGTCAGTGTCTCCGTCATCTTGAGGACACAACACTTTCCACGCTCTCTCAAAGAGCTTGCACACCTCGCCGAGCAGCAAAATGGGCCGGTACGCGGACAGAGAGTCTGCAGGACGCCCTGGCTGCGCGATGAGGACCAGTTTCCCCGTCTCCCAGCGAAGTGGGAACTGGCCCCTCTCCAGCATGCGCTGAAGATCCCTCTTAGTCGAGGCCCGAGAGCCTCTATGGCCAGGACTCAGGCCTTCCGCTCCGCCAAGGGCGGGGGATGTCATTTCGATGATTTTGACCCACCAAAAAAAAGCATATTTTATGACATCATTTGAACACATTTTTAATGTACATTTATAAATCATTTTAGTACTATTTCCAAGGAATTTTCCGATTTTGAACAGCTCTTATCATTTTCTATTTCACGAAGTTGGGTTACGTGTAAGTTCACGTAGTTACACATTGATATCTCATTTCTATTGTTTACTAATTTCAGATAATGACTCAACAATTGAGTTCCTTGGACCGACACAAGACGTAAGCATTCGTCTTGGAACCGCGGACGTTCCTGAACAGTGCAAGGACAAAAACTTCTGTACTGTCAAACCTGATGACTACCCTCAGGAATTGTTCAATAAATTGCTTAAAGGAAAGTTTAAGGTGAGCTGACAAAAGAAGACTAAGAGAATAAGTAAAAGCGACCTAAGTTTGAATTGCACAAAAATACCAAAAAAAATAAGGTCGAGTCAATATCGCTATGTAATCGACTTCAAAAAGGAGGAGGTTCTCAAGTCGACTGAAAAAGATTTTTATTAAATCTGATTTATTGATATCTTCACAAAATCTTAACCGATTTTATTGATTACATTTCAATTTACTGAATATCTGATGAAGTAATTCGGTGATAAAACAATAACTCTTCATTAAGTGATGGCAATGGATTGCACTAATTGCATGTCAACAACAAGTAAACAATAAAAACAGCACAATGAAATACAACTGACTTCCATAAAACAGAAGAATAAAAATTGCAAAATAACTTTTACTTCGAAAACTGTTACTTCTGGTGACACCGACTTCCGAAATCAAAGTTATTTATTTTTATTTTAAGTCAATGTAAGGAAATATACAATAAGCTAAATAATTCATGTTTTCAGGAACTGCCATTCCAGCCAACTTATGTGATGACAGATAATCGTCTAGGAGAAAATTCTGGCGGAATGGACAACTGTGACTCAACCATCACGGTAAATACTCGTATTTCTGATTTTCAGACTTTCTTATAATCGTTGTAGTATTACTTAATTATTTTTTTCCATATAAATAAATCAACCAAACCAGTGTCAAAACTTATGCTAACTTTCTGAACTAATTTGTTACTACGAAGGCATATCTCTGATATAGGTACAACGTCTTTTGATCAGCATATAAAATTGATCAAGAGGTAGACATTAAAAATATTTTTTTATTTTCAAGAGTGAAATGTGGCATAAACCTGTCTCTGAATATATAATTATACTTTTAATGCCCTAAAAACCTTAAATTAATGGCACTTTTTGTTATTTACAGTTCGGGCCTCTCTACAAAGTAAAGACAAATGAAGGTGTTTGGCGCACAGTAGTACAAGCTCCTGAAGAAAATTATGTGCAGATGGTGCGGCTAGAGACATGCAAGTGAGTACATTATACTTTACCCGGGTATTATTTTATCTTAAAAAGTTATTTGGTAGGTAGGTACTAGCTTTTTCCCGCGTATATAAAATATAGCCTAGGTCACTCAAGAATCAATAATAATAAAAATATTTAACTCGAAACTTGCCATATTTTGTTATTAACAGCTTTCTATACTTTATTTCTTTATTTTTCTATATTATAAACCAATATATCCAGGGATTACCTCCTACAAAAAAAAACACAAACTTTACCTCTTTATAATTATATACACATACTACCGTAAATATTTTCATTTCAACAATGTTCACAAGGTATAAATAAACGTTAGATATACCTACCAACTGTTCATATAATTTCTTTACGTACATATAACATTTACATACATATTCTAAAATTTATTTTGTATAACGTTATTGGATATATTTTAAAATATATATTTGTCGCCACCGTATCGTATGACACGTCGAATTACAATTACACTATTATTATACAAAGATATAATGTGGCTACCTAACGTTCAGCCAGATTTTAAAAAGACTTTAAGAAAGTACGGCGCATTGTGTGCGCACTTTGTGCATTGTCGATACGTCGCTTTAAAGCTTGGGGAGATTATTACAACTAAATCTTAGTTGTAATAATCTCCCCAAGTAGCGCTTCATAATAACAAACCGACTGATTTTTTTAAACTGGCTTGTTGGTCTAGTGATAAGTAGCCATTACTGCTATGCCGGAGGCCGTGGGTTCAACTCCCACCTAAGATATGTAAATGTTTGTGTAATAAGCACGATCATTTGGTCTCAGTCCGGGTGTAATTTATCTATCATATGTATGTATTTAGAAATATATAAGTATGTTTATCAGTTGTCTAGTACTCACTACTGATAGGACATGGTCTGCTTAGTTTGGGACTATGTGGCTTGGGTGAAAGTTGTGGAATATTACAATGATGTCACGACAAAATAAAATTTGGGATTCCTTAAAATAAATAAGCCACGAACAGAAATAATACATTTGTATCTAAAATAGAACAACTATCTATATATACATTAATTTGAATAAATATTCCAAGAGTGAGCAAAGCGGCCTCGTCACGGACATCCTGAAATGAACAGGCTAGTTTGAATATTTATAACCACCTGGGCACCAGGCTATCTTGGCAGGTGGTAATCAATTACTAAGCGTATCTACTCAGGTATTAACTGTAGGCTAAAATTAGAAGCCAAAACTCGCAAACATTCATCCTAAACAATTTTGTTCTATTATATTAGAGAATGTATGTCTTTTGATCGGCATACCTATAGATTTTATATTCATTGTACATACATATGTCATGCCTATTTAAAAATGATATCAATCGTTTATTATATGAAATAATATATCATTATATTAAATACAATTAAAGATTCAGATGTTATATCTTGTAAATATTAGAGATTTTATAATTATTGACTCGAAGCACCCATTATTATGCCATCTCCAATTTACAGCAAACCTGGAAGCAGTTGTTTCACGGAATTCAAAGTGCCTCTGGAAATAGAAACATTGTGCGTTCAGAAGGTTGCCGCATGCGAGTTCCTCGTTCATGATGGTAAAGATGGTACCGAAAAAGTCAGAGTCGATTTGCCCACCTGTTGTTCATGCCGCTACAAGAAATCAGAATTATAAAAGGCTAAATATTGACCTACACAAGGGACCTAACAAAAATTTATAATAAATATCATACCTATTTGATCGATCATTAGATGTGGATAAAACATCCAATAACATATTATTATTCTTCTTCTTCTTCATCATATTTGTGGAGGGGATTAGACATTTAACCCATCACGCTTGTCCGATGCGGGTTGATGGGTGAACAGTGAACCTAAATAAAAAAACATATTATATTTTTCACGATATATGTATGTGTATCGGTTTCATTTAAAATCTCAATAACATTCAAATTAATATTGATTTTAAATTGATTGATTATAATTATAATAGTCATAGTCGTAATTCAATTATTATAATGATTGAATTTGAAAACACTTATTTATTCATAAGTGTTTTGTAAGACAATATAAGTTTAGGTTCTTAATGTATTAATGATAAAGTTACCTAACTTATGGGGTAACGCTTGTGCTTCAAGATTTAAAGCTGAAGGCTCGACTGTGTCTAATTATAGAAAACCGTTGCTACTAGTCAAATCAATGTTATAAACTAATAAATATATTCAACAGATGACGTGTTTTATTTTTATTTACTTACCTTTCGATAAAAAAATACTGAAGAGATTTATTAAATAAAATAGAATCCAATGTTAAAAAAACTGGGACTGGAAAAGTTTTGAATGCTAAATGCCCAGTGAGCTGGAGCTGGCATATCATATGCCAGCTCCAGCTCACTGGGCATTTAGCATCTGGGCTATCAAGATTTATTATTATTCTTATTAAGTACTAGCTGATTGCAGCTCTCATTAAAGAGTGGTATATTAACACAAACCTGCAATAGAATGCCAGAACTTGCATAGAGAGTCACATCTCTAAGCAAAATACTGTATGTTGACATCATCGGATTTTCTTATCAAAACCACAGAATAGAAGAAGAAGAAGAAAATCAATCAGAAGTCAATCTACATACAAAGCGCGCTCGAGCAACGCACATATAGACACCGCTCACGGACACGATGTCTCGGTCGCGTCTTGGATCACTCGTCGAACAGTTCCGGCTCAAACGCTCATTAGTGTGCGTCCACCGAGCGTAGGTATAAAAAATAAAGTACATACATGAGATTGTCTTATGTACCTATCTATTTTGTGTCAATACGTTTATGGAAGCACTACTAAAAAATCTCTTCCTGTAAGAGTGATAGATCTCCATAATGAACCACAATACAGTCCCCTGACTCCGCCATTTCCACAACATCATTGTACAATGTTGACTACACAGCTGCTGATTATTTAGGCTTGGTATCAAAATTCCGATGATTTCGATTCATTAAAATAAATCATTATTGGTTTGTTAATATAAGTAGATAGATAGGAACTACTGTGTTCAGTTCAAAAACATTTATATCTCAAAATAAAACCGGCCAAGAGCGTGTCGGGCCACGCTCAGTGTAGGGTTCCGTAGTTTGCCGTCCGACACAATAAGTGTCCCCATAAGTTACTTAAACACAGTTACAATTTCCCACTGTACCAAATAATAACAATGAACGACAGACAACGAGCAAGAACAAATACCACCAACGCCAACGAGAGACTAACCGAACAATTCGATAATATCATCGCGATCCCATCAACTCAGGAAAAATCTTAACAGTGTGAAGTAGCCCAAAGTACAGCCCATTTCTCGGGAAATTGGGTTACTAATTAAAAAAAAAAAACTAGACGGGTTATGTATGTTGTAAAACGAAATTTAAGCGAATTGCATTTCGCACATTGTTACAGCGTAAATGGCATGTTTTCATTTGTTTTTTTTTTTGTTCTGTTTCTACACAACAATATTTCCAATATTGTTTTCGTAGGAGCTTATAGATATTATATATTAATTAACAAACTATAAAGAAATTGGAAAAACACTAAGCTTTCATACATAATTTTTAGGGTTCCGTACCAAAAGAGTAAAAACGGGACCCTAATACTAAGAGTTCACTGTGTCCGTCTTTCTGTCACCAGACTGTATCGCAAGAACCGTGATGGCTAGACAGTTGAAATTTTCACAAATTATGTATTTATGTTGCCGCTATAACAACAAATACTAAAAACAAAATAAAATAAATATTTAACGGAGGCTTCCATACAAAAACGCGATTTTTTGCTGTTTTTTTAGATAGTCATGTTCCGCGAATAAATTTTGAATACGCGTCAACTTGCAGTTGCGAGTGTCATTCGATACTTTTTGAGAACTTCAGTTTCCAATTCTAACTTCCTTTCGTACCTTCAAAATCCAATACCAAATATTCAGTATAACAAAACACTTACAAAATCCACTACTACAAACCACCACAACTACAAAATCCACTACTTACAAAATGTACTCCGACATACAATTTATCTCACAAAACCAACTGAGCATCCGTTTGTCCCCACAGGGATCAGCAGAATATCAGCGTCTAGTATACCTATTTACCTGATACACGCTGAGCTGGGCTCCCATTTGATGCAACATTGGGATGCTACCATACTATTGACTATTGACTGTACCCACCACATAAGTGTCACTATGTATATCATCAGGTATATCTCGTATTTTTAATTTTTTCTTTATTCTATTTTTGTGGTTTTCATTACACAGATCACCACTATGTCAAAGTTTTATTTGTTTTTTTTTTTTATTTGTTTAACATGTTTAATAATTTAGTTATACATTTGTGTGCGTTTTGTGTTGCAACGAATTTTTTTTTTCTATCTCTCTATCTACATAGAACACGGTAAAGTCGCAGCGACGCATCGCCAGCTGCTACTATTTGGCAGGCTGCGAACTCGTACATAAAGGTACGAGTAGCGCGAAATAATATCGCAATAACATAGAATTAAAGCAGAATTGATGAAATGAGGGAATATCAGTATGAACTTTACACACATGCATCTTACTGGCGTAAGAATAATAATATTAAATTATCGCTATTTTATAATATTATAAAATACCAATACAGGGTTATTTGAAAAACACTAACAACATTGTAGGACTGTATTAATAACATCATGAACAAAAACTTTTGTTCTTGACTTTGACTTTTTACAAAACGTAATTATTAATTTACCAAAAACAAACCTTCAAGATTGCGTTGTTCTATCTAACACATTTCAACTCTGTATTTCGCTATATCTATCTACGTCTGTATGACGCGACGCAGCGCATTAAAAGCACCCCCAGGCTTGTCCCGGCCTTGACTTCTTAATATTTAGAACGTTCAATTTAAATATTTTTATTTTCGGAAGGTAAATTAAGGTAATCTAACCATGTTTGGGATTATTAGAATCGTTATGAGATGCACTCTGGCTATAAGGTATTTAAGTTTGGCTAAGTGGTAACTAAAAAGTGAATAATAAAAAAATTAAACCAACTTCAATATTAAAAAACACTGAAAAGTACTAAATAACTTTAATTTCGGAAGTCGGTGTTAAATAACGAAGAGACAAAACTATCTATTATAGAAACACCGACTTCCGAAATTAAAGTTATTTTGTACTTTTCAGTGTTTTTTTAATCTCTTGTAACTATCAAAAGCGCCGAGCTATCAAGTCGCAGTTCGTTCCGTTGTCAGTGCAAAAAAATACATTTAATGTTGCTAATACAAAAAATAATCATAGTGTATGAACATAATCATAAGAATCGCAACATTTATAAATTTGACATGAGGCAAGAATGAAGCTAATTGTCTACAAATCTATCTAGCAGAGCTGCTAAGGACCCTGTCTTTATTATAGGAATCCTGCTCTTCAGGCTGTCCCTGACTGGAGTTGCCACGACGACACTTTCTGTTTCGACACAGGTTGTTAGATTGGTTATAATGTGTCTAATACATATGTATTTACATAATGTGGGGATTTAAGCAATCTAAACAATTTTGTTTTAAGGAAAGTTATTCATGATACCTACCTACCATTTAACATTGGGATTTTACATGGCAGTTACGGTTTCATTTATGTAACTACCTATAGTATGAGATAACCTGCTATGACGTTAATGTTGGTTAATAAAATTAAAGTTTTGACCATTTTCCTCTACAGTAAAATGGCTAAGAAATAGATTCGAAACAATTAAGATTGCAATCTTTAAGGTCTGAGGTAGCAACTACGTGACATTTATTTTTTACTGATAAGGAATACTCACAAAGGTTTTTTTTTTTGAGAGTAGACTATCCACACAAATATGTGACTATGACAATCAGATATCAAAACATTGCTGAAAAATCCTACTTATAAGTTTTTTGATAGCTCTAACTCAGCTGAACATACTATTATTATTAAGATGAGATTTTACGAATATAATAACAATAATTGCTATGTCAGTAATTTTAAAATAAAAAAGGTTTCAGTAGCTTTGTTGCATATTGCATTTATTTATTGTTACTAAAATATCCGTTTACTTGTAAGTGTGTCAAAAGTATTGGTGTTTGTGGAAATTCATGACTATTTTTGATGCGCACAGGAAGTCACTTATTGAGTCATTCATACCTAGTAAATACAGGAAATCCCCGTTACGTATGAACTATAATTCCATTCTTAGTAAGTTGATTTCGTCACAAAGTAGCAACTGGCTAGTTTGTAATTGATGCAACCTAAATGACTGTACTGAAATGTTAATTTTTGAAGCTATTACACTAACAATTTTATAAAATCGAGGGGTTTTATGAATGTGTTTGTGTGTTGAATTCCATTCACTTTCAATTGGCTGAACCGAAAATTTTAAATGCCACAACGGTAAGACCTTTCCTGGAATAAGATACTTTTAAACACGTTTCCTCCCCTCCATTTGGATAATTTCCTACTTTCAGTACCGGAGTCACTAAGCTAGTTTAGGTTTACATCAGCATGACTAGTACAAAATGCAATTCCAACATGGTTGGATTTAGGCTACCTCCACAATGACGTCAAAGCATAAATGACGTACTACATTCACGCAATTATCCTGAAGGCATGGGCCTATTCATGATCTCAACACGACATCCTTTCTTGGATTTTCCTCCTTTAGCTTTTAAAGTAGGACAGGTATGACAAATCATGCAACTATTCGAAAGCCAGTTACATCTTTAATCTGTCGAAAAAGGCTAATTTAAGATGTAACTGGTATTTCCATTACATTCCGATGTTGATCATACATCTTTGTTTTTCCATCAATATAGTTCATATAGTTCATTTTATGTCCAGGCAATCTGTGTACATTCTAGTTTGCCTGGATGAGATCGCGGAATTCGATGTGGCCGCGAATTGTGTTTTTAAAAATGATCAATTGATATTGTTATTATCATTATTATGGTATACAATAAAGTGTACATAAATAATAAATATACAGTTCAGATTCGAATAATAGAAAAAAAAAATAAGAAATAAAACTGAATCTTGTTCGCGCTGCTTCTCAGAAGCGCGGGCGTCCCGACCCATTTCGATGTTCTTCCTGCTCTAGATAATGTTTTATTATACGTAGAATCGCAATTTTTATGACTTTTTATGAAATCTCATGTAAACAACAAATCATCACATTGCGGTTCTAATTTGGGACGCCCGCGCTTCCTAAAACGTACTTGTATACTTTTTTCAAGAAATTTAATTCTAAAATGTCAGTATTTTTCGAAGCATTTTTGAAAAATAAGTATGTATGAAGATAATTTTAAACCATTTTGTAGTCAAGCTCGGCTATGTACTACATGAACTCTATTATCACTGTATACTATTACTAGTTTTGGTGTACAATAAAGAATTAAAGAGCAATAAGGAAGAAACATCGGTAGATTGGTAGTAAATGTATACACGTTCCTTTTCTCTAGAAAATGTGTACCCAATACTTGGCGAAGAGAGACTAAGCTTGCATACAACAAAGTATGTTACAGATATGGAAGGATCAAATTTTATAAACACTAACCAAAAAAACATCGTCTTTAAAAGAAAAATCCACAAGATTGAGAGCAGTTTTCGCAGCGTTTCGTAACGACGCACACTGGGACCCGTCCATACAACGCAATGCTCAAAACTCGATTTTCAAAATGAAGGTATTTCAAAAAATAAACTATGTAAGAGTAGACTTAAGGATGTGTTACATCATTTGTACAAATACTAAATCAGTAACTGCTATCTGCTGTCCAGTGCATCAGCTCAAAGTTTACTTTAGACCCATATCATTAATATTCCGATAGCGTTCGTGAGTTTATAGAGAATTTTAAAACATTTATTTTTGCAAGTAATCGTCACATTTAATTGAAGTGCATCATGACTGCAACTAAGCAAGGTGTGGTTATTCTAAAATTGTTTTTATGAACCTTGCCGATTAGTATTTTTGGTTTAATGACTAATTATATGTGACAGTATGATTTTTTATGTACTGAATCAAACATTTTTAATTTATTCCTTTTTGCGCAAAGTTCTATTTTTGAAATATTTTTTACAATATCTACGAGGTGTTGATAAGTAACGTACTGAAGAGATTAGCAATAGAACTTTGCGCATTTTCCAGATAAAAAAAGTTTTCTTGCGCACAAATTTTTGTTAGGCGTTATGATGTTACTATAAAACCAAAGTATTCAGTCCCTAGCAATTAATTTTAATAAACAAGATATGTTTTGAAGAAAACAGTTATAAATCGTGTCTGTCGCACCTACTTTTGATTTTTGTTTTTGATGTAGACAACTTTATTTCATTACATTTCAGAAGAAAGTTCATCATCATACTTCACCTTGAAAAATGCAAACTTATGTGAGATTATACAGCAAAGTAGCTTTAAATCTGTGGAAAAGAAGTTCATAGACCTAGAAACCTACTTTAGACATCATACCAACGGTCCCAGTTCTTGTTCGGTTGCTATAATAACATCATAACGCCTAACAAAAATTTGTGCGCAAGAAAACTTTTTTTATCTGGAAAATGCGCAAAGTTCTATTGCTAATCTCTTCAGTTCGTTACTTATCAACACCTCGTAGATATTGTAAAAAATATTTCAAAAATAGAACTTTGCGCAAAAAGGATAAAATTAAAAATGTTTGATTCAGTACATAAAAAATCATACTGTCACATATAATTAGTCATTAAACCAAAAATACTAATCGGCAAGGTTCATAAAAACAATTTTAGAATAACCACACCTTGCTTAGTTGCAGTCATGATGCACTTCAATTAAATGTGACGATTACTTGCAGAAATAAATGTTTTAAAATTCTCTACAAACTCACGAACGCTATCGGATATAATATGGGTATAAAGTAAGCTTTCAGCTGATGTACTGGACAGCAGATAGCAGTTACTGATTTAGTATTTGTACAAATGATGTAACACATTCTTAAGTCTACCCTTACATAGTTTATTTTTTTTAAATATCCTCACTTTAAAAATCGAGTTTTGAGCATTGCGTTGTATGGACGGGTCCCAGTGTGCGACGTGGCGTTTTCTCGCAATGCTACTCGTATCATACTTAGAAAAGTATCTACCAGTGTACGCGGTGCTTTAACATATAAATATAATGAGTGTCTTTGTAGCGGTAGTATCAGTGTCATTTAGTTACCGCCGTGACAGTGACTGGAGCGTACGTCTTTTGTACTTGTGCTCTGTGGACGTGAAACATGTTCGTGGGAATTTACTTAGCTTTTGTGAGTACTGTATAATTACGTCAAGTTTTCTGTTATATATTACGTATATATTAAAAATAATTGGTACAAAATTTGAAGTCGATAGTGTCTCATATTTATTGTATCTCTGGTAATTGGATTTTAAACTGGTATCTTTTTTAAGAACAAAAATAACCAAACAATCAAAAGGCTCTTTGTTACAAATTCTACTCCATCGTAAACAAAAAAGTATTCATATAGACGTAAGAACCAATGTGTTAAGTTCTCGCACAATCTTCATAATGCTGTGAGGGTGAAAACCATAGTGATTTCTCTTTCAAGTTTTACTACAAAAGTCAAAGTAGATGTTATAAAGAAAAGTATCACTATAGAAAGGTACAATAAAATACATATTATTAATTTATGGGTACCACATCTATTGCCATGAATACCTTGGTAAGTGTCTATAAATCAAGGATTTTTTTCTAAAGCTAAAAGAAGTTGGCTTAGGTTAAATATAAAAAAGTAAATTATACCAATCTGTACCTATCCTATGCAGGATAAGACCTATTTTCATACAGAGTAGGCACAAGCAAAGCTAAGATATCATAAAATTTCTACTTTACCTAATCAATAGCTTCTGCCGGCAGCTTCCCGTTCGCTTGTAAGTAAATAGTTGTCCAATACTCACAGTAAAAAAGGTATCATATATATCCTATTCTAAGACGTGATCTACCCGTGTGCTTGCCAAAATATGGTCTGCCATATTATGCCAGAATTCATTTAAATCCTTTCAGCCATTTTGCGTTAAGGAGTAACAAACATAACATACATCCTCGTTTATAAAATTTCTTCTTTTTAATATTAGAGAGATAAGATGAGATAGTGAGATTGCATTGACACTATAAATACGCCTCATCAATTTAAATTATCAAAACCCCCATCTAGAACTTACTCAATTAAAAAAGTATTAAATTAATCTTCTTCAAACTTGCCAGGAATTTAGATTACCAGTCTGTATATAATTATATTTACTGACTGGTTTTCTCTCATGAGTGCAATTAGCTTTCTGTTCAAGTGCTAAAGCTGAGAGACTGGTTGGTGAGACCTGTTCTGTGCATATAAGAATATTTTTTTTTTAAGTTTACTTCTCAAGACATTTAATACAAACTGGCAAGTTCTTATTCTTGGTAATGAATGAATCGATCTTCATAAAACTTGGTACAAATACCTGGTCTGTCCTAGGAGTAAAAGATGTTGGTACGAACATAAAAGAATTGATTAAAGAGACAGCGAGAGCGTTTTTAAGTTTTCTATAGAAATAGAAAAATAACTGTCCCTTTCTCTCTTTATTGATTAGATGCACATGACTGTAATGACATGACTAGATTTGTCATCGCTGAAGTAGTCAAATAGATAATTATGATATGATGTACATATAATACTAGCTGTTCCATAGTTTCACCCGCGTCTTTGGTTACTGCTCCACTTTCATGGGTCGTAACGCGATGTTTTATATACTTATATCCTATATTATTCGTTATGATTCTGGTTATTCTATTAAGACGAAGCATTACAGTAACTCTACCTAACTACTATTAATCAATATATATAACAATAATATTAAAATCTAATACTCTTATTATAGACATGATACGCTGTTTTTTCTCGCACTCAGTGACAAGAACTTTTATAGTAAGAATATTTATTTATTTATTCTATAACTTATGAAAACACATATACGCAAAAGAAGATACATTATTGTAAAAAAATACAAAGGTACTGCTTATTTGAAAAAGAAATTTCTTCCGGCAGACCTGCGAAAAGAGAGATTAAAAAAATAGAAATAAGTAAAGAAGAGTTTATAAGTCTTTAATTAAAATAATAAATACCTATTAAATAAAAATAAATTATACAAAAAATAATATAATAGATAAATTTTGTTCTATGACTTTTAAAACGCTATATATTTATTTAACAATTTATGTACACACATAAAAGAACAGAAGAAGGAAACAGCAGAAAAGTACAAAGTACTTTATTATATTTCAGTTTATCAGAATTATCATACAAACATAAAACAGATTTAAATTGAATGTTCTAAATATTAAGAAGTCTATGCGAAGCAAGTGATAGCACAATAGCGAAAGGGAGTGGGTATCGGGTGGCTGGTGTGCTTGATGCGCTTGCGTCGCTTGCGTCGCTTGCGTCGCATCGTACAGACGTAGGTAGCAAAATACAGAATTGAAATGTGTTAAATAGAACAACAGAATCTTGAAGGTTTGTTTTTAGTAAATGTGTTTTGTAAAAAGTCAGAACAAAAGTTGTTTATGGTGTCAGTAACACGGTCCTGTAATGTTGAGGTTTTATAAATAACCCTGTATAATTATCACACTAGAGAGGAAATATAGTGTTCTTTTACTTGAGTTTTAAAAAGTGAAATAGTTTTTAAATTTCGAATGCTAGGTGGAAGAGAGTTCCACAACCTTACTGCATGGATAGAGAATTTTTTTTTGTGAAAATCTTTATAAATATAACTAGCTCACTATTTTACCGTTAATTATTAAATGTTTGGTATGATTCGACAGTCTCTTTTATAATGCCTGCATTGATAATTGAAAACAAATTGAACCTACGTCAAGCGCTATATAAGATCTCGAGACGATTATAATTCGGGAAACGAACCTATTTACATAAAAAAATTTGACCAATCAGAGGCGGTGTGTAAAAATATAAAAAAATATCTAACTATATAATAATATTAATTTTTTTTTTTTTGTTAATTATAGGGTCAAATAAAATGTTTAAATGTCTAAAATAGGACTCGATATCAAGTTGATTATGTAATTGATAGATCTCACAAACCAAAAGGCATGCAAAATTAACAGGAATTGATGCTAAAAATAACATAGGTTAAAATGTATTTTCCACCCCTGTCCCATCACATAGGCCATGTGAGCAGAGCTAGTGCAATAAATAAGTGCATCAGAGTGACACCAAACATCTTGTGATAATCAAAGTATCTGCGTATAAATTAATACAGAAAGATCGTCGGTATCCGCAACACTTACATAAACAGTTTACGATTAACGTGACAATGAACTGTTGTGAATCAATGATTAAGTTATCATGTTTATTTATTACATAGTATTGTTTTTGGAACTCGAGAGTAATAAATGCACTTTTTACCATAGCATAGTAATACATATCCATCCAAGTTCTGTACTACCTATACTAGTCCAAGATCTCAGAGTCACGCACACAACGTTACACTCAATAAGGAAATATTTGGGATAGAGTAATGTTAAAATGTACGTTAACTGTACGTATAGTATGGTACCTGCTAGTTTGCAGTACTTCCTACAGGATAAAATTTCATTGAAAAATAACTGCCTTAAAAATATGAGGCCAGAAACTAAAAAGCCACAGAATACCCGAATCAGAAATCAGAAACGTTTATTTCAAATAGACCAGTAACAGGCACTTTTGAATTGTCAAAATGTCGGTCAGTCAAACAAGTTAAGCTAAATTGCACGTTCCAAAGCGTAGATCTCTATGGAGAAGAACGTGCAAGAAACAACTAAACGACTAAGTTGAGGAAAAGTATGATTTGGTGATGCCTATTTGTACTTTGTACCTTAACATTTCAAATACCGTAATTTTAGAGACACATTAGAAATACAATGAGAAAGCGAACGGGTTTACCTACTGAACTATGTCAGAGAAGCTCAGTTAGATGAAAACATATAAAAATATTAACATGAATGATGTCATCGTAAGTACCTACCTACATACTTAGTATACTTCACACAATATACAGTACACTATTACTGTTCATTCCATTAATAAAATTCAAAGTTTATGCAGAGGTTATTAGATGTAGATCTGATTCCAACAGAATTTGTAGCATTGGCTAGGTTTATTTTTCTTGTGTATTAAACTCTTTACTCTATCTAATTATTTTGAGATTTCTGTAATGTTAAGTCCCTGTCAAACGTAGTTAAGACTATATTTAGGTATGTTTACATTTTGTACGTGGTCACTTTTCTTTCGGCACCTTTGCCGGCCTTGTTTAATTCAATGACAAATAATGCAAGCACCTTTTATGACGCACTTTGTCTTTATTGGTTCTTGTAAGTTAAATTATCCCAAGGACCGGACGTAAGTTACGGTTGCACTAACTGAAGGCATACCTTCTTTGCCACTCTGCGGGCTCTACACAATGGCGCGTAATCTGAGAAGCTCAAAGTAGATGACGCCAGTGAACTTGGAGGTCATACTATCTGTCAAACTAAATATTATGTTTTCAGGTAAATAACCATCGTTTTTGTAAAAATAAAATGCCCCAGTGTTGTGTTGTGCCTTTATGCTCATCGAGAACATCGGGCAGCATTCCCAAAGATAATCATCTGAGCTGATAATATATAATCATTTCTTCGTCTTAATTCTTTTTTTTAATTCACAAACAGTCCAAGATCCGTATTTTTCTACCATAATACACGAAAAAATCAAATGTTGATAATGTTGTTCATGAATCTATAATAAACATATATTTTTTTCAAACCTATAAACTTGGCCGTTACCGAGGAATAAGCTTCAGAGAGTCACTGTTTTATGGCTTTTTTTGGGCGCTTGGGCCTGAAGCTGGTCGGATAACGTCGTTAATATTTGCGTGCCGCGCTGTGCGGCCTATGCTTCGGCTGCAAGACAGGCCGTGGTGACCGAGGCTGGCGTAGGGAAACAGCTAGGCGGAAAGTAGTATCGTTGAACAAGTTGTCTTTCACTGCCAGCAGATGCGCACGTGCCGCAGTAGTAGCAGATCAGGCAATTAGCTTTACCTGAACTACTTTGCATTCGTGTATATGAAAATGGGTTGTCTGTTGGATTTTTATTCAGGTATGCAGGTTGCCAAGCATCCAAAGTCTCGGTGAAGTACAGCATATTAAAATTAATCAGAGTGGTTGAGCTAAAATATTCCTTATTCATTTATCAATGCTGTACTATATGTCTATATGAATACTAATGACTGATAGTACATTAATAGGTTCTGGTAATTTTGCGGTAATTAAAAGAAATGACCTGTTTTCTGTAGTTATCTAGTACACATATTGATTAATCTAACAAAACAAAAAAACGGTCCAAAGAAACAGTCAATTAAGCTTTTAAAGTATACTGCTGCTGCTTACCTGTGCATTTAATATGTACATAACACCAACTAACTATTAAGAATTAAATAGTATTATATTTGCGTTTGTGTATGAAGGTTAAAGACACTATAATCTTTTTACAACGGCATTATTGATCCTTATTAGCCCTCTTAACTGCCGACCTTGAATATGATGTGTACGTGAACGAGCAATGTATGTGCATGCTTGTCTGCTGTGAGAGACAGTATGAGAGGGTGTCCACTGTTCCATACTATTTTGTTTGTTATTTAAATTATGCTCAATCTTAATTTATTAATCAACTACTAACATTATGTACTTTTTTCCGTATTTCACATTTTTATGTTAATTAATTATTGCACTTGTAACGTCTTAATTAACTTTAAATAAATATATTTTCAGGGAGCGCTCAGCACTCTGCAGCTCACAAATGGAGCCGTCACCAAAACAAGTAAGTCATAGCTTACTTTTTAAATAGTTTGCTCACTTGCGCTAACAAAACAATGCAAATTCTCATAGAAAGTCTATGTTTTAAGTAATAGTTTTATATGTCATAAAGCGAATCAAAAGAAAAGTAGTCTACGTATTCCATTGGAGTCTTGTAACAAAAATATGCAGGTATATTACTAGCACTTTGTCAGCGACTTCGTCCGCGAGAATGATTTCATAAAAAAACTTTAACACCCTTTAAACCATCTTTTGAAGGGTATTATTATATTTTAGAATATTGATTACTTAAATCACTATACACTGTATAACTACATATTATAGGTACACTAATACAATTTTGGATTCAAACAAATTTTCCCCCTTTCACCCCCAACTAGCCAGAATTGTAAAAAGAAGGCTTGTGCAAAATAACACATGCTTAGTATTATTAGTTTCAGCTGTGTGTTGATAATATGTCAGTCAATCAGTTTCTCCTTTTACATAAATACAAGATATACCTACATGTTTGGCAATCGAGGACTATAAACCTTTATATAGTAGCAATACATATTCACTTAAGTTTTTCCGCTAAACAAAATACAAACATAGTATTGTATGTGAAGTTATATCGCGGTCATCACAAACGGCAATTACAGCGCACATGGATGTGACCCCGATAACCTATGTGAATTAATTTAATTAGTTGTATTCGTATATATGGGAATCGTGGAAGTGATTTAATTATGTATTACATTTTAATTACGACTATTTGTTGTCATAATGTTTAATGACATCATTTGAACATATTTTAACTTTTCATTTAGGTATGCATGTAGTTGTAAACCATTTTAGTACTATTTTCAAGGACTTTCCCGGCTATCGTTTGAACAGTTCATGATCTAAACTAATATTATAAATGGGAAAGATTTAATTTTTTGTTTGTTTTTTTGTTTGAATGTTAGTTATCTACGATTTAACTCAAAGCTACTTAACCGATTTAAAAAATTATTTTACTATTAGAAAGCTACATCTTCACTGAGTAACATAGGCTATATTATGTTTTGAGATAATTTTCCACTATCACGCAGACCAATCCGCTGGCAGCAGCTAGTCCTGTTCTGAATATTATATTTCATGGGTTGTGTGTGTAGATTCATGTGCTTATTATTTGTGTATGTGCATAAACTAATTTCTTGAACACCGAATGTCATAAGCTTAAAAAAATGTGTACGTGAACCTACATATACACATTGAAGACCAACCCGTCTTCGCGAAATACTCGTAAAAACAACATCTAGGCGATCTTTGTTTACTTATTTTTTAAAAATTACTAGCTTTTGCCCGCGACTTCACTCGCGTACATAAAATATAGCCTATGTCACTCAAGAATAAAGCAGTTTTATATCGGTGAAAAAATTTTAGATTTCGGACCAGTACTTCCAGACATTACCTCCTACAAACAAAAAAACAAAACTTTACCTCTTTATTATACTCGTATTAGTGTAGATGTTTTATTATGTTTTGTTGTGTTTGGCCTGCGATAATTTAAGGTGTGCAATATAAAAATAAACATATCATCTATTCTTGAAACTTCTGTAGGTATTTAAAAAATTCTAATTTCTATTGTTTTACTAATTTCAGATGATGACTCAACAATCGTGTTCCCCGGACCGACACAAGACGTGAGCAATCGTCATGGAACCGCGGACGTTCCTGATAAGTGCAAGGACAAAAACTTCTGTACTGTCAAGCCTGATGATTACCCTCAGAAGCTATTCAATAAGCTGTTTAAAGGAAAGTTCAAGGTAAGCTGTCAACTACTGGGGCCAGGGTTATCCGAAAGGGCGCTCGAGCCCCGGTATGAAGGCTAGAAGGAACGGGGTGGGTCTTTTAGTCAGTAAGAGTCTGACACTATCTCCCGCTCCGCCCAAGAGCGGGGGATGTCATTGGATGATTTTTTCCCACCATAAAAAAGAAAAAAAAAAGGTGAGCTGTCAAAAGTATCTACCAGCTATTTAAATTAAGAAAATAAGTAAAAGCGATCAGAGTTTAATTGCACCTAATTACTAAAAACTACGAGGTCAAAATCATCTATTTTAATCGACTTCAAAGAAGGAAAATATCGATTCCATTGGAATTTGGTGTTTATCTAATAAAGTGCATAACTTCGGAGATCGAAGTTATGCCCTTAGACCATGGAATTATTTAATAAACCTAGCAATCCTCCAGGATTGCTACAATGTCATGACTCCTGATTTTTAACCTTTCGGATTCCGTAATTAGAGACACAATAGAAAGACAATGAGAGAGTGAATGCCCGGTTCGCTTGGAGTTCTTCTTCTTCTTCTTATCGCACCGATGGCAAAACTAGTTAAATTCCTTGCCTGGCCCAGAATTCGGCCACGGCAATGCCGTCCGCTGATGCTGTCATTAGGTCCCTACGTGAGCAGAAAACAGGGCACGTGATGCAGGACGGAAGGAGTTGTTACACCGAAAAGATCTGAAAAAAAATGTGTAAAGTTAATTTTGGTATACTTATCTTAATTTCATCAATTCAGGCTTTTTTGTTTATGGAATGATCTTATAACTCTGTGTTAATACCATTACTTGTATTGCATTGGCATCAGACCTTAAAAACTTCAATTACTCCTCAAATTCAACATATCTTACTAGGAAATATAAAAAAGAAAGATATAATTATAGTGATTGATATATTGTTAAGGTTCATGCTAATCCCAAAGCAACATGTAAACAGAGTTATTATTGGTCATTTTTACCCTTACTTTGTGTCATCTTTATACAACGTGTAACAAAAAGGGTATATACATCAAGAAGCACTGAAGATTACAGGTTGTATAGAATCTCTACACAAAGTTTCAGCTAAAAATAAATTACTCAAAGAATTGATACCAACTTCTTGGTATCCTTGGTATCGTATGATTCTTGAATTCAAATCATAACAAACGTGTCACGACACTACGGAGGGTCAATAACATTCCAAGTCACTTGCTAATATTACGAAACATTTCTTCTGTAAATCTGTTCGCCTAGTACCTGTCTACCTAATTATGAAACGCGCGGCGCGCGCGTGCACGAGACGCTCTGTTCGCCTAGTAGTTACCTGCCTACTTAAATTTTGCCTCAAAAAAATATCTTAACATAGTCCGAGCAATCGGAAAAATAAATATGAAAATGATAAATAATAATTTAACTTACATTTTTTAAAGATGTGGTTCGATGTGACGACCGTGATACTGTACACACAAGGCCGCTCGCTTGTGCATGGACACCTGGACATTCCGTAGCATGTCTGGTGTTACTGTCCTGAAAGCGGCTTCGATTCGCTCTCTCATTTGCTCTGCTGTATCACACGGCATTGCGTACACTATGTTTTTAATATACCCCCACAAAAAGAAATCCAATGGAGTTAGGTCTGGAGATCGCGGTGGCCAAGCTACGTGTCTGCTACCGCGCCCGATCCACTGACGAAAGCGCATATCTAAATGCTCCCGAACATCACGTGCGTAGTGTGCTGGAGCACCGTCATGTTGGAAGATTAAATTGTTGTCCATCACGAGATTGGCGTAACCTAAAATTGATAGGCTTTCAGTGAGCGCATCGTCCAATTCGTTCGTCAAAAAATTTAAATAATTTTGACCGTTTAGGCTATGCGGCAAAAAAATTGGTCCTAAGACAACATCTCCCACGATACCAGCCCACACGTTTAGTCGCCATTGGTGTTGAAACGACGACTCCGTCGAAGCATGAGGGTTGGCGTGAGACCAAACATGGTCATTGTGAATGTTGCTTATCCCCGCTCTCGTGAATGATGCTTCATCTGTCCACAGTACTCTTGAGCCAAAATCTGGCGAAGCTTCTACCTGACCGCAGTACCACTCGCAGAAGGTCACGCGAGGCAAAAAATCTGCAAGTGTCAGTTCCTGGGTGCGACGGAAGTGGTATGGGTGCTGACCGTCATTATGCAACACTCGCCATACTTGCATATGGTTAGAGGCACCCAGCGCTAATGCAGCTCGCCGAGTGCTAGTACGTGGGTTATTTTCAAAATGATCAAGTACGGCTTCCTCTAATTCTGGATCGGTAGTGTTCGGGCGACCCCCTAAACCAGGAGCGTGGAAGGAACCGGTTTCGTGCAGACGATGTACCATCCTATGGAAACACGCTACCGAAGGAAGCTGTCGACGCTCAGCTTCTGGCCTACCCTGGATAAATCGGCGACGATAAAGTTCGCGAGCAGCTCGCACGTTACCGTCCTTTCTTCCGACACACAACATCATCTCATAATATTCACTATTACTTAACGCCATTACACACGATTGTCACACACAACTACAATAAATCCAAATCACAAGCACCGGAACGGATATGCGACTGCAATGTACGATTATTGGTCGTCCACTAATGCAATTGCAAAATTTTACTTTATTTATTTACCTAAATTCACTTTCGGCTAGCCTTTCGGCGCGTTCAAAGGTGCCGCCAGTACCGCCAAAGGGAGTAACGGACGATGGAAACATTGCCATCTCTCTCACATAATACACGCAGGCGGCGCGTGCGACTGGGATCACAATATTTTATCGTATTCAATATCATATTTTTGAGCTTCTGAAAGGAAATTAAATTAGGGATCTGTAATTGCGCAACCGCTGTTTAATTCAGCAATAACAATTCTCGTTTCTTATGGACTCCTAGTACTTTTGCATTTGTTTTTCATTGATTTTGAAAAGATAAATTAAGGACTAAACTGGCTAAACTACTATTATTTATCGGCTGCTGAGTTTTAAGCTTGTAATATTTATGTAGAAAAGGCAAAAAGTTTTATGTCGAAGAAGTAATTACGCAAAGACCTACTTGTGCGCAAACGTATAGTTTTTTGTTTTCTGTCTGTCTCTGTAAAAACCTCCCCTTGAAAATGTAGGTAAAATAAGCGCGAAAGATTTGATTATAATCTCGGGTTAAAATTAAACATAAATAGTAAGGCGATTATCACACTGCCACGCACCACGCAGCGTAGCGCACAAATGTGTGTGTTGTTGCTTGTTAGTATCTGCGTTTGCATAGAAAACACGCACAGTCCAATACACCGAAATTGCATCCACGCGCGCGTTCATGCAGATCACGCGCCTACATGCGTAAAAACATGCAATCACGCGCGTGGGTGCGTGGCGACACGCAAGGTATGGCACACTGAGTCTCGTAGTGCCGTACGTGATTTTGTATGAAATGAGTCTGAGCCTGCGTGAATTTACAAAACGCACCGACGCGCGTAGGTGCGTTGACACGCAACATGCAGCGTGATGCGTGGCAGTGTAATAATCGCCTAAGTACCTAATGCTGATATAGTACATTTTGATACAAGTGGGGAAAGTTTGTCGTTGCAACCGAGGCGAAATTTACCCGAGTCGTATAGGCGAGGGTGTTATGGAGCCGAGTGCTGCAGTGACAAATCTCCACGTGTATCAAACCACGTTTTTCAATACACTTACGAAGAAATACGTAATTTCTCTGAAAATTACGACGCATTTTTGTTCATTTCACAGAAGAAAACTTTCCAAAGTTGCCATACATTTTAGTTTTGATTTAGATGGTAGCAGGCTATCGGAAGTATTTTTTAACTTAATCACAATATCTAGCGGCGGCGGTACCATCGAAAGAATTATCTTCAAATCTTAAATTAAACATTTTTTTTTCACAAATAAGTAACACAAAAAAAAAAAATATTTAATAGATATTTTTAGAAGAAGCAAAGGTGTCAAACCGTCATCTTACTTAAAATTAAAAATAAAAATTCAAATATTTTTGAATTTCGAACACTGATAATTGTTTTGTTGATAATAACAAATTATTGTGTAAATATTATTTATTCATGATATTCTGTTCATAAACACAATTTTAATTTACATTAAATATTAAAACCTTAAAAATATCTGCTTCTATGCTTAAAAAAGTTACGGTTGACCGTGACGAAATAGAAATGAAAAAAAAAGCCCTTGTTATGATAAATTAAAAAAAAAACACTACGGTGGTATTGAAAAAATATTTTAAGTTAAACTAAATTGTATTAAGTTCTACGTTCTAGGGAAAAACTATTGATTTAAATCAACGATTTTTTTTTAAACATTTGATTTTAATCGAGATTTAAATTACCTACATAAAAACAATTGATTCAAATCATCTGCCCTCTTATCAACCCTGCAAAAAAGTAACAACTTATTAAAGTCTTCTAATTAAATTAAATTCAAGAACGGAACCCACGGGGTGTTTATTTGTACTAGGAGACACATAAGTTGCTTAGAAATGATATTTTGGGTTCATTTTAACAGATATGAAATCCTTTTTCGTAGCGTCTTTCGCACGTTTATCCAATTAAGTAATTAATTTTTCGTAAACTAAGTACCTACCTATGTATGGCAATGGCAACCGACATAAAAAGAATTAGGTACGTAATAAAATTCATCTCGACCCTGCAAAACGTAGGTAACAACTTATTTAAGTCCTCTTATTAAATTAAATTCAAGAACGGAACCCATGGGGACCTCATTTGTACTAGGAGACACATAAGTTGGTTAGAAATGATATTTTGGGTTCATTTTAACAGATATGAAATCCTTTTTCGTTGCGTCTTTCGCACGTTCATCTAAGTAATTAATTTTTCGTAAACTAAGAACCTACCTATGTATGGCAATGGCAACCGACGTAAAAAGAATTAGGTACGTACTTACGTAAGAAAATTCATCTCGACTCTGCAAAAAGTAACAACTTAAGATAATTAAATTAAATTCAAGAACGAAACCCATGGGGGGTTTATTTGTACTAGGAGACACATAGGTTCCTTAGAAATGATATTTTGGGTTCATTTTAACAGATATGAAATCCTTTTTCGTAGCGTCTTTCGCACGTTCATCTAAGTAATTAATTTTTCGTAAACTAAGAACCTACCTATGTATGGCAATGGCAGCCGACGTAAAAAGAATTAGATACGTAAGAAAATACTAATTCTTGACTCTGCAAAAAGTAACAACTTATTAAAGTCCTCTAAGATAATTAAATTAAATTCAAGAACGGAACCCATGGGGAGTTTATTTGTACTAGGAGTCACATAAATTGCTTAGAAATAATATTTTGGGTTCATTTTAACAGATATGAAATCCTTTTTCGTAGCGTCTTTCGCACGTTCATCTAATTAAGTAATTAATTATTCATAAACTAAGTACCTACCTATGTATGGCAACCAACATAAAAAGAAATAAGTACGTAAGAAAATTTATAGGAATGTAGTTAATAGATAGAGGTATTATTTACTGTGTTGTAGTTACCTACTCGATTCCATCGATTTGTTAGTTACGTTCACTCATTTATTTGTTGCTATCCTATCTACCTACGTAAAACAAAAAAAAATCGCAAGTGACTAAAGCCGCTAGCCCAAAGTTGGGTAGCATCCGTCTTTAGCCGCGCGGTAAAAATCGTGGGGCTCTAGTCATCCGTGTCAAACCCCGCATGCCGGGCACGTCCCTACGTGGCCGGCGGGTTTTTCGATGTCCAGCGCACGCACTCACTCTAGTTTTTGACTTGGTTTGTTGTTCACAAACATAATCTTAGCTTTCGTAGGAAAAACTTATTTCTTCCTAAAACTATTTTTCTTAAAAAAAAATGTTAAGAAAAATAAACATCCGGAACCCTTTATCCACTGTTTGAAGAAATACCAGGAGTAAGAGGTTTGTTTTTATTCATGAACTGTTCACTGACACCGATCAGCTGACTTTTTGCTAGTGATGTATTGATTTCAGTTTGAAATTGCGGTTTCTGGTATCATATGTATTGGAATAATTCATAACTTCCTACCATGTAAACATAAGGTTAGAGAACCCTTTCCGTATCGTTTCTTATCTTATTAAGAGGCCGTGTACTTGATATGTATACCCCCTTTTTGTTACACATTGTAGACACCATACCAGCAAACTTGATCACTGTTTATGTACCAGAACTAAAAAGTATAATAATAAATATAACCTCAAGAAATTACAAACTACCATTTACTTTTGAAATCGATGTTTCTGGTTTTGTGACACCGACATCCAAGTTAAAGATTTTTTTTTTCAATTAGTCTTAGAAATACAGGAAATATGCGCTAACTCAAAAAATAATTACGTTTTCAGGAACAAGCATTCCAACCTACTTATGTGATGACAGATGATCGCCAAGGAGATCCTGACGAAATGGACGATTGTGACACAACTGTTACGGTAAATACTTGTGATATTCATACTTTCTTAGGGTCCATTCATAAATTACGTCACACGTTAAGGGGGAGGGAGTCGACGAAGTGTGACATTGTGTGACAAGGGGGTGGGAGTGCTCCTAAATTTCGTGACATCACATTACCACACTATTATTAATATAATAAAGAGGTAAAGTTTGTTTTTATGTTTTTTTGTTCGTAGGAGGTAATCTCTGAAAGTACTGATCCGATTGCTAAAATTTTTTACCAACAGAAAACTCTTTTATTCCTGAGTAACATTCTATCTAGTCTATAATAAACTAAGCGTAAAAAACACGAACTTTAAACTATTACTTTACGAAAACCTCAACAACATAAACAACTATATCTGTATAATATTAATAGATTTTTGTTTTGTTAATTGTTTGATTTGATGTTTCTCGTAATTTAATTAAAAAATAATTTAAATGGAATTTTTTTTCATTTAATAATTTCTAAATGTAAATTTGCAAAATATGTGACGTCACACTAGGGAGAGGGGAGGAGTCTCACAAATATGACCAGCTGTGACAAGGACGGAGGGAGGGGCAAAAAAATCATGAAAATCGTGTGACGTTTATTTAAATTTATGGATGACCCCTTATCATCGTCATCCATAAATTACGTCACACGAATACCCCTTATCATCGTTGCAGATTTTTTGCATATAAAATCAATTGAATTAGTGTTGAAAAATGGCATATAATGAGATCTTCTCAAACTACGACATTTGTTTACAAATACCATATAATTATGATACCTATATAATCAGCGTTACATAATATTTTATTGAAGAAGCAAAACTCGTGACGCAAGGTTACCGTCGTTTTCCTTAACAATCTTGATACAGACGGGTTACTATGGAGGCATGTTGATGATATACCACGTGAATCAGCATCCAAAATTGATTCAGACATGACATAGACATCAAATACATTTTTCGTTTTTTCAAAAGTTCAATTTTGCATTAATTGTGTCTTTACTTAATGACCGAAAAAAATTAAATGGTAATAAAAAAATGTGGCAGTGTAATTCTGTACGATAAAAAATATCCCAGACATGTCAAACAACAATAGTTTGAAAATTCACGCATAACAATTTTATTTATCCATCCAACACAGGTATTTGAACTGGCTACAAATCTCCGTGCCACTAAACTAATGTTTGTCCGATTGTCAACGACACGTGGTAGCAATCTAGCAATGTGACCATGAACCAAACGACAGCCTTTTGAAATTAAATATCCAACTAAGTAGGTAACAACGTAGACAAAAATGAAATCATGCGTTTGAAATAAACCGTGACACAGCGGAGTGCTATTTACTACGAACATATTTTTTTTAAATAATATAAACTATTGCTTGACTGTGATCCCACCTGATTGTAAGCAGAGATGCGAATCGTTGATAGTGAGACGCACTAGTTTATTAAGGGCCAAGCGCCCGAAAAGTGCCATAAAACAGTGATTTTCTGAGGCCTACTCCTCCGTAACGGCTAGGTCAATTTGTTTGAAAAAAATATATGTTTATTATAGATTCATGAACAATAATATCAACATTTGATTTTTTCGTGCAATTAATACTTTTGTCAAAAAAAAATATTTAGCAATTTCGCAACTTTTCCCTACTCCTTCGAAACGGCTTGGACCTTTAGAAACATTTTTACACATAAAAATTGGTGGTTAAATTCTTCAAAGTGAACATTGCATATGTACATCAATCAATATCTCGCAGAGAAAATGGATAAAATGGATTTAAAGCGCTTTCCGGGCGCTGCTGGCCGCAAATAAATGCACAGATTTGCGAACTGCCGCCTAGGCGAGTGCGAGAGTTGCGTTCACATAATTTCGGCCAGATGGTTCAAGGAACTATACGCCTTAAGAGCCTTTTCAACTACCGACTAGTGTTACTCACGGGAATATCTGGGCTTACCCCTACTGTAAACGACTTTAATTCTTTATTGGCCTAGGTCTGTTTTGTCTTCTGCTTGATATGGAGGGAAGTGAAAATTATGTTTTTCTTACTCTTCTCCTGTTCTCTTCTGATTGATTTTGTTGCGGGATCTAAGCCAATTTTATGGTTTCTCCAAGACTCGACATGATCTGACCTACAAAATGACAATCGTTGTCAACTTAAAATAAATGGCATTTTTTTTGTTATTTGCAGTATGAGCCTCTCTACAAAGTAAAGACAAATGACGGTGATTGGCGCACAGTAGTCCAAGCTCCTGAAGAAAATTATGTGCAGATGGTGCGGCTAGAGTCATGCAAGTGAGTATTATACACACACCATGCCCTTTTTATACTACCTTATTTGCAAAGAAGTTATTGAACTTGTACTGTATATTATACATATGCCTGGTTGTCAAGTTTTCGGCGTATTAATGATTCACACATGTAAACGCTTATGCCATCGATGTCGATGGCATAAGCGTTTACCTAAAAGTCTTACAGAGTACTTGTGTCCAGAGTGCTAGAGTACTAGTGCATAGAAAGCACATCAGTTAGTAAGGCATTGTTTGAGACGTAGCTCTGCAGTCAGGTATGATACTTAAAAAAAAAAATTTCAACTTATGACTTTATCCTTTAGAACACTGCTCTATTTTACTGGTCAATAAAACCTAGTAAAAAAAATTATTCGACTGATTAGCTGCACAAATTCGCATTCCACATATTATATATGCAGAACACCCGTTAATATGCCATCTCCAATTTACAGGAAAATTGGAAGCAGCTGTTTCACGGATTTCAAATTGCCTCTGGGTATGGAAACATTATGCACTCAGAAGTATGCCGTATGGGAGTTCCTCGTTCATGATGGAAAAGATGGTACCGAAAAAGTCAGTGTTGATTTACCCATCTGCTGTTCATGCCGCTACAAGAGAACAGGATTTTAAAAGGCTGAATATTGTGCTACGCAGTGGACACACAAAATAATAATTACATATTTAATTGACCAATCATTGTGGTTAAAACATGCATTACTTGCATGTTTTTTACTTAAAACTTTAACAGTTGACCCTCGGTAAACCACCGGACGTTTAACAGGGCGTGGTCGGACTATCGAATTTGTTGGGTTATAGAGTACTACCACAGACACCTATAATCCGTATTTTTTTAGAACAAAAGTACCTTGTAGGCAATCCGATAAATTACAAATCAAAATGATAAGATTTTATCTGAACTACAGATCATAACTACCTGAGCATAATAGTTGTAGCGCGTACAAGTTACAACCTATTTAATAATGTATTACAATATACAATGATAGGCATGTCGGATAACAAGGGGTGCCGGATTACCACTTTATAGATTTTGTTTAAAATCTCTGGAACAATTAATGTTGCATGCATATTGAAATATATTAAATTATTGAACTACGAATCTATGAATACAAGTTTAAAAAAAAAGTAGTAGTATTTAAGATTGTTTTGTACGACAATAGTCTAAGTATATTCTATTATATTGACGATAAGTTAACTTAAGGTATAATGTTTCGTTAAGACTTTAGTTTAAGGCTCGACTGTGTCTAATTCTAGAAAATCTTTGGTACTAGTCAAATTAAGTTTATAGTTAAATAAATATATATTCAACAAAATGTCGTGTTCTTTATTTATTTTATTATTTATGTCCACACATAGAAACACAAAAAGATATTATTATGTATATTTATTTATAATGAAAAGTATCTAGTTAAAAAAAAAAGCAGCAGAAAGCTTATCACGGCAGAAGTTAGTAAAAATATTAGTCAAAAGATACTGTTTATTTCAAAAGAAATTTACAGTTGATCGGCGAATAGAGAGATTAAAAGAAATCTTAGTCCAAGGTGTGCTTTCATAGCTGTCAGAACGTGGCACCATCCAAATAACGCTAGAAAGTGATCACATTGGCATCGGGTCTACTATGGACCTAGGACTCGTCCTTGATTGTTAAAATTTCGAGAAGCACTTCTGACAGCTTCTTCTAGCGGATCCTGCCCTATTTAGAGGGTCCTGATGACTCCTGCCAGAAGCTCTACGCGGGCATCGTGCAGTCTATGGCCCTTTACGGAACAGTATTTTTAGTTTCTGCTTCATACCTCTTCGTATTCCTGAGAAAAGGGTCTTGATAGATGGCCAAACGGACAACAAAATGATCTTGTAAGTTTTTGCCGACTTAGGCACAGAACCATAAAAACATAATAAGCCGCACAAAAATAATTGTTGAGACTGATATAATATAATAGATAGCGGGACGTTCTAAGACCATTATTTATATTTATTGTGAAACCATATTTTATATCTGTACTTAAGCGATTTCTAGTACTGTAAATACGCTCATTTGCTGTACTAAAAACCAATGACTATTTTTTCAATAATGGATCTTTACAGAAAATTGTAATTTTTGGTGGCATAAACGCAACGACTATACCAGACGCAACGTTGCGTGCTGAGACCAAGCAGGCGCTGATTTTCTCCTTCAATAAATAACCTAAAAAGATTAAGCTTTTCTAAGTTCGATTACCTTTAGCCGTTTCTTTCACCTTCAAACGATCAAAAACCTGGTGGGACGCGCAACGTTAGCACGCCATTGTGTGGATTTGCATACAACTCTCTGGCAGCCATTAGTATGTGCACACATTAGAGCTTATAGCATATAAGAGACTAGCCTAATAACTTCAACATCTTTCAGCTTCCTGAATGATATTCAGCCGTTGCGTCATACAACTTGAAACGTAAAGCTCAAGCTCAAGACCGGTCACGATATTCGTAACTACTGTAGACGCCCTCTGTCTCAGCAAGGGGTCATAGGATTTTAAGTCAAGTAAATCAAGTCTGATACAACATTGAATGAATTGGCTAAAAGGCTATTCATACAATAAGAGGTAAACATGTGACAAAAAAAACTTAATGCAACCAAACTTGAACAAGTAGTAGTAGTTAAGTGTGGTATTAAACCATGCTGCGGAGGAGCTGGGCCAGATCAGCACATTGCCGGCTGAAAAGAATTCAAAATGAATTGCCACAGCCTTTCTTAAATGTCTAGACTAGATAAAGAAACTTTAATCCCAGCTGCCAGATCTAGCATTCAACCAACCAGATTGGTACCTACTGACGTGGACTTTTCAAACTGCATACAAGTAGGGAAGACCTGGGAGAGTTAACACAGAGGTGAGTTGAAACAGTACCTATAATTCGAAAAGTATAACAGTTAGAGATTAGGAATGTTTTGGACTTTGAACCACGCGAAGTCACTAACAAACTCTCTAGTACATGTCGATAGCATCCAACGAGCGATTTCGCCGCTATGATCTCTGTGCCCAGAAATTGAACGAAAGTAAGTTATCGGTAGTGTTTTTCAGTGCATGAAATACTAGGTAGTTTTAACTAATGTTTAACAATTGTGTGTTTTTAATTTAGGATATTCAGTGCTCAATCTGACAATCAGTATTAAAAAGCACTCATTTATGATACCAACCTAGCTCTGAGCAATAATGCACAAATAAGCAAAAGCCAGGGAAGCTTTTACCACGGTGTAGTCTGGTTAGAACTGGTTTTGCATACAAGGCAATTTGCAAAACTTTCGCCCAGATAAGCGGTAACGAGCAACGTTATTGACTTAATGATTTGATAAGTGCTACGATAAATACGCACCGGTCGTATAATTTCACTGCAAGTCAATTTCACTGCTGCAAGTAGGATGGTCTCTTTTCATATCTTGATTCTATTCTGATCTTGGGTAAAAGATTAATATTAATGAGCTAGCTTATTGTGTCTACAGAATTCTTAACCAATTAAGTACGAATAAAACCTTAAGGGTGAGTTGCACCATTTAACTATAACCATAACAAAGCCGTTAACAGTTGTCAAATCGTCGAATTGACTAATAGGCGGCCGTTTCACGGCTGGTTATGGTTTGGTTATCGTTATAGTTAAATGGTGCAACTCACCCTAAATGTAGTTAGTTTCTGACTACAACTTACGAAACACAACACTATTTATTAGCATAGACAATTCAAGATGAAGTATAAGGAGTTTTATCAAAATCTGCAGAGCAGTTCCGGATTCTAACACGTGAATATAATGATAGAAGTGCCTCAGGCATCATGTACCGTGATAATGTTAGATTGCATGTCGAGGAGCTAATGTTAGGTATATGTAATTATTTGAAATAATTATCTTAACAGCAGACGCACAAAAAGTTTGGAATACTGGTGATTCTTACAAAACAATTTGACAATAGATAAGTCGGCGCTATCGTTAACATTAAAACAAAGACTGAATACCTACATTTGAATAGCAGCTACGCATTTTGCATTACCTTGTGGAATTTTTCACCGATTATATTTTAAATATTCATAACATGTAATTTTAATTTAATGGCTACTTATTTCAATGATTTAAAATGACAAATTTATGTATGATTCATACGTAAAATGTGAATGGTTCATATAAAAATGCACAGCTATAAATAAATAAAATCGCTCACCAATAATTTTTCGAGTCTAACGTAGGCTCTATTTAACCCGATATATTTGACAAAATTAAAAACTATTGTAAAGATGCTGTTTAATCAAAGAGAAAATGTATGAAACTGTTATTATTTTCAGATTGTCCCAGTTAACTGTCGATTTTACTAAATAGGCCTTAGACTATCATTATTTTTTAGAGATCGACTATCTAACCTCCACATCTCATTGTTGGATAACTGGAAACTTTTCGCCTGTTAAGACTCAAAATTTTGGACCTGTGATTAATAAGTACTGTTGAGACTGATAATTCATCTATTTCAGGCGAAAATAGGTGGGCTTTCTGGGCAGAACTGAGAGAACGAGAATGGATAAGAAACGCGGATACGGTTCGGATCGTCTTTTTTTCAATGCAGATTCTTTAAAAAGAACTTACGAGTATTAAAGATCTTGGTCAATGGTATTTACAATTGAATGAGCTTAGGTACTTATTGAGAGAATATGAGGGAAAATCATACTTTTTCATAGCAATGATTAATTATATACTATCCTCATTTATTAATTATTTATGTCCTGGGAAATCCTACTGAAAGTAGTTATCCCGGAAGACTGAGTGGAAACCAACTGGTCAACCGTGTCTAGTACTTTCGAGACCGGGTTCTGGTTCTAGTTGAACAAAATTATTACTTTGTGTGTTATCCCCTCCGCTGTAACGCGAACTCATTACCAACTAACTAGAAAATCTTATTCTTTTCAGCTGTTCCTACTATAAATGCACAGCCGAATCAAGAAGATTAAACAGGAACACGACGACTGACACCCCCTGTATAAACCCCAACTACTACCTGCATGTTTAAAGAGCTGTAAAAGTTTTGTGCTATTTACGATATCTTCGAAAGACAGTGCAGAGGACGAGAGATACGCGCTGTGGAGGCAGAAACATCCAACTCGTCACAACACCAGAACATCTTCCCCCTAAACCCGAATTACAGTGGCCAATTTGCAAATCACTAAATCGACTGCAAACCCAGGTTGGCAGCTGGTAAACTAATTTTTCAAATGGGGTTTCCTTGACCCATCTCTAACACAGTGCCAGTGTGGAGCCGCTGCACAGGACATTCGTCAGCTGCTATGCTGCCCATCCCGCATAACCACCTGCACTTTTAAGGATATATACGAGGCACAGTTATCAGTTAATCTCCCTAATATTAAGTAATTTCATTGCTAAAAACATAACAACACTTTCTTTTTTGGTGGGGAAAACCATCCAATGACAACCCCCACTCTTGGGGGGAGCGGGAGACAGTGTCAGACTCTTACTGACTTACACACTTTTGCCTGCTGCGGTCTTTCCGTCTGATTATAATTTAGGTGTCTTCAAGGCTAGAGTGAATAGGCTCTTAATATACTAGTGCGCCTCACCATCAACGATTGCATCACTGCTTACCATCAGGCGGGATCGCAGTCAAGTACTAGTTTATAACAGATAAAAAAAAAATAGCAAACCTGCAACCTCAACCACTAAAATCATGTTTATATCAGGTTTTGGGTTTTGAATTTGGAATTTAGGTATAAAAGATGAAGTTTATCAATATTTTCTAAGCTATCTATGGTAGTAAAGTTAGACCACCAAAACCCCTAGTTTAACTATGGTACCAACTTCGATACTAATAATGTACAAATCCCACCTCCCACCACTGTAGGTCCTACCCGCCTTGCGGCATACGGACCATTGGAGACACTCCCGGCAATTGCGTGACTGCGTATGTCTTTACAGCTTGCTCTACCGGGACGTGCTTTGTAAACTCCTTAAATTCTTTTTCCTGTCCCTCTCTACTAATTTCACTTCTCCCCTTTCTGGGGTGTGCTACACCACACAATGTGACTTCGCGCACGAGCAGCCCTTAATGGCTTGCTGTTCAAACTAAAAGCCTCGGCTATTCCTAATCCTAACACTCCTACCGCTAGTTAGAATTGCTTCCTACTACCTATCTAACCCTGTTCTAGCGGACCCTACTGCAATTCTAGCGCCTTTCTCTTACTATGCCATTTGCTAGCAAAAGACCTCAGCCTTCGAAAACCCTCCGGACTGTCTACAAGTTCTCTGTGGTAGACAGCCCCTATCTCTCCTCTATCCCAGTTACCTAACATCTCCTCCCGCTCTTCCGCGTATAACTCACAGTCCCACAAGACATGGTCCCTAGTCTCATCCGCCAGCCCGCAGTAGCATAGCGCTGTGTCGCAGAGCGACATTTTATGCAGTCGGCTTCTGAAGCTCCCGTGACCTGTGAGGATCTGTGACATAACATAGTCTGGTTCGATCCAGCCGGACGACACTCTCTCCGACACGTCCGAAAAGAACGAGCTCAGCTCCCTTCCATCACTGGAAGACTGCCATCGCTCTTGCCACTGAGCCACGATCTCCGCTCTCACCTTCCCGATGGCCACCTTGCGCTCCCTGCTGACCATGCTGCCGGGACACTCCTGTGCAACTCGTCCCGCACGACACACCTCCAAGTCGGCCGGAAGCACTCCCGCCAGCACAGGCAACGCCGCGGTGCTAACCGACCTGTAAGCCTTCGAAAGAAGGATCAACGCCGGACGTTGCGTGCGGAGCAGCGAACTCCGCACCGCATACCTGTTCACACTCCGCCACCATACGGCCGCAGCATACGTCAAAATCGCCACATAGGTCCCTGAGTACAGGACTCTAAGGGCCCGATACCTGACGCCCCAGGAAGAAGCGGAGACTCTCGACATCTTCCCGAAGGCGTTCACAGCCCGTTGGCCGGCCAAACCTGCATGCAGATACCGACTCCAGCGACGACTGAGCGTTAGGCTCAATCGCCGCTCGACTCGGCGCCTCGATCACGATCGTGATGTCGTCTGCATATGCCACTGCACTCACCCCATCCGGCCATGGCAGCCGCAGGATGTCATCTAACAGGAGGTTCCAGAGTGTCGGTCCCAGTACTGACCCTTGGGGACAGCCCATAGTGGACTGCTTCCACACCACCTGGTCGCCCATGAAAAGTCCGACGCGCCGATTAATGAAATAGCTGACCAAGATTCGATAAATGTTCGGCGGACAACCGCCCTGTTTAGCCTTGATCAAGACCATGGGCCACCAGGCGTTGTCGAATGCCCCCGAGATATCCAAGAGAATGACCTGAACATAGTTTTCCGAAGAGCCCGCCACCCGATCCAGGATCGCGTTCAGCGCCGTGACCGTCGACCTACCCCTCGAGAAACCATGCTGTGAGTCCGAGATATTACGATATAAGCAGGGGGCGCACGTGATGATGAGGCGTTCCAGTATCTTTCCCAAAATCGGGAGAAGGGTAACCGGTCTATACGCCTTTGGGTCCGAGAGCGGCCGATCATTGCCCTTTGGCAAGACGACCAACTTGCCTACTTTCCAGATATCAGGGAACACTCCCTCACCAATACACGCGGAGTACATCAGCAACATCTCCGCTCCGCTAACTTTCCATGCGTGCTTGATGATCCGGGCAGTAAACCCGTCCAGTCCCGGAGCCGTGCTCGGCAAGTCCTTGACGATGCGGTCAAGCGCCGCCCGGCTAGGTAAATCAGAGTCCTGCCCCATAGGGGAGCATGCTGCTGCCAATCTCACCTGCCGATGATAGGCAGTGTCCTTACTGGGGTCATCATCCGGGCATAAGGCAGCAAGGAGGCCCGCCGCGGTACCCTCTGCCGTCGAGGAGTAGCCTTCCAGCAGACGGATACCGTGAAGGACATTCGCGGGGGGGCGCGCTCTGCCCGACGCGGCTCTGTACGCCAATCCCCATGGGTCGTCGTTCCCAGACTCAGCAATGTCGCGGAAATAGGCTACCTCTGCTGTCCTCATAGCGGTCTTGTAGGTGGATCTGACCACGCGCAGGGTACTAATAATGTACAGTGCGTTTCACTTAAGAAATTCCTTCGTCGTAATGTTGGTAATACGGAAACACAGTGTTGTTATGTTTCCGGGCCTTGGTTGAGGCCATTGTCCGGAGCGAGGAGGAGTGGCAGGCGGTCGCCGACTTTCGCGAAGCAGTAATGCTCGCAAACGAGGAGGTACCGCATCAGGCAACGGCGCTCTCGCCGCCGCCGGGATTCCGATCCCGATTTCCAGCCACCGAAGGCGCGGGCTTGCGGACAGTGGGCAATGGGTAGCTAGCTGTCTGGCCGTCCGGTAACTACCCGGACCAAGCCCAAGTCGTCGACGGCGCGCACTGTTCCCGCGCGCCTCAAGGAGTTGTCAGCAACAGCAGCCCAGCCGGGTCGAAGCCTACTAGTGCCAGGATTATACGAAAGGGAACTCCAGCCCCGGTATGAAGGCTTGAAGGAACGGGGTGGGTTTTTTAGTCAGTGAGAGTCTGACACTATGTCCCGCTCCGCCCAAGAGCGGGGGTTGTCATTGGATGATTTTCCCCACCAAAAAAAAAAAGTGTTGTTATGTATTTAGCAATGAAATTACTTAATATTAGGGAGATTAACTGATATTTCGTTACTTTTAACAATTGCCTTATAATTTTGTTTTTTTAACCGACTTCTAAAAAAGGAGGACGTTCTCAATTCGGATGTTTTTTTTCATGTATGCGCATAACTTCGTCGCTTGCCAACTGATTTGAAAAATTATTTTTTTGTTGGAAAGGGTATACTTCCCAAATGGTCCCATAGTCACCAAGTTGGGATCTGATGATAGGATCTTGGTGAAATCGAGGGAACTCCTCAAATATTGTAGGCAACCACATAGTTCTTTTAGTATTTTCTGCATTTACAGTCAAAAAATGACATTTGATGAAGTTCATAGGTCCAAGTTATAAGGAACAAACAATATCGAAAAACACCGACTTCCGAAATTAAAATTATTTTGATGGTTTTAGTGTATTTTTTTAGTGAAGTCGGTTTTTTTTTGTAAAAAGTTTTTTTTTTCTTTTAGAAATTGTAAAAACTATTTTTGAATACAGTATAGGACACTGGGCTCCATTTCGATTGTTCTGCAATTCTTTCAAATACCGAAAACGCTACGCCACAATATCGTATCTCTCCATTGACAACTTCCTTTTGGACCTGCTTAATCCCATTCCCCTCATATTTCTCCAAAAAGTGATGCAACTACCTTTAAAATCGATTTCGTTTTACATTTCGGGCAACAATTTTGCCAGAGTAGGATACTATTTTCTTTTTTCCCTTCTTTTTTCTGTAGGCAGACAGGGAAGCCAACATTACGACGAAGGGACTTCATAAGTGAAACGCACTGTATATTATTATTTAATTTTGCTTTGATTTTGTATGTTATAACATATAAAAATTGTTAAAAATAAATATTAATGGGATGCAACTCGACATACATTTTTACTGTTTTTCATACAACCGCTCTTACGCGATTATAACGTTTATTACACATTTTTCATTAGATATTTTGGAAACACAGTATCATGTGGATATTATCTAAGCTTCTATAGAAATCAGTTTATAAATTTGTGTACAACTGATTCAGTAAAGACTTCTGAAAACCTACTATTTTGAATGAACTTTGACACTTAATAATTTACTCAAAAATTATAACAACAGAAGCTTTGCAAATTTTATCAAGATTCGATATGACAACAATTTTTTTTTTTAACTTTTATGGTTTAAAAAAAAAACACGTATTTCCTGGAACAAGTTTTGTAAAATATCTATTATAGTAAAATCAAAATCAAAATCAAAGCATTTATTTCAAATAGACCATTTACAGGCAGTTTTGAATAGTCAAATGTCGGACAGTCCAAGATAAGTGAAGCTAAATTGCACGTTCCAAAGAGTAGGTCTCTATGGAGAAGAACGTGCGAGAAACTCCATGGACACTCTTTTAAATCATATTATGTGTTACATATAATGCTTGGTTACATATTACTTGTAGCTTCTATCATGTGAGCACAATGTCGATAATGAAATAAAAATGTAAAATAATTAAAAGATAGAAACTGAATTAAGCCACTGGCTGCTAAGAGATGACCAGTCCCATCTGACGGCACCCGTTCACGAGCATGACGCGTGCATCAGCCCCACTCAGCTCAACCATTTTGAAGGGAACTGAACGACCCAATAACACGTGCCACCAACAGCGAGACATTTGAGTGAGCATGACAAACTCTCAACTGCCATGCTCGTAATGTCAAAAAAAAAAAAAAAGTTGTAACCTAATAAAAATGCTCCATGGTGCTTCACATTCACAAACTTGAAAAAAGTGCTTCTACATTATACAATGCAATTGTGTCTTTCAAATTAAAAAATAATAATGTTAGTTTCCAACTAATCAACTAATTAGTACGCCCTAGTGGTAGTGGAGCTGGACCAGCATTGAGCCAAGCATTTTTATCTTGAATATAATCCTCCAACTTATAATATGCTGCTTATAATAGTGTGCGTTTAATACAAGATTTAAATTTCGTTTCATTGAGTTCTAATATTTGGGGTGGTATTTTATTATAATATTTCAATCAGTACCCCATGAAAGAAGAGGCCACTTTAGCCAGTCTGAAACCTGGTTGAACTAATTGACCCCTATTTCTTGTAACATAATTATGTCTATCGCCTCTTTTGCTAAAAAGATGAAGATTTTTTCTAACATACATGATGTTTTCATAGATATATTGACAAGGTACCGTCATTATGTTAATATCTTTAAACAGTTCCCTTAAAGAATCGCACCGGCGGAGATTGTAAATAGCTCTAGTGGCTCTTTTCTGTAATATAAAGATTGACTCGATGTCTGCAGCCCGTCCCCATAGTAAGATACCGTACGACATGACACTATGAAAATAACTAAAATAGACTAGTCTAGCGGTATCAACATCCGTAAATTGGCGGATTTTTCTAACAGCATATGCAGCTGAGCTAAGCCGCCCTGCAAGAGATGTTAAGTGAGGACCCCATTGTAGCATTGAGTCAAGCGTAATCCCCAGGAAAATCGTTTTATCAACAAATTCTAGTTTTTCATTATTCAATACAATGTCACAATCACTACTTTTGACATTCGGTAAGGAAAATCTTATGCATTTAGTTTTTTTCCCATTTAGAACCAGATTATTAGCAGTGAACCAGTTTTGAACCTGCAATAGGGCGCTATTTTCGTTGTCAAGATTATTAGTCTTTTTATTTATCTTAAAAATCAAAGAAGTGTCGTCAGCAAACAACACCATATTAAGTTTATTTTGCAACAAATTGGGTAAATCATTAATATAAACTAAAAATAAAAAAGGACCTAAAATTGAACCTTGGGGCACCACCATTTCAACATTCAATCCCGACGAATTGACACCATTTATTTGCCCTAATTGCTGTCTATTATTCAAATAAGATTTTAATAAGCTTAACGCTGCATTGCCTAGTCCGTAATGCTTGAGTTTCAGAAGCAATGTTTCATGAACTACACAATCAAACGCCTTAGATAGGTCGCAGAAGATGCCTATAGCATCTTGTGCCTCATCCCACGCATTAAAAATGTGTTTTAGTAAGGAAACACCCGCGTCAGTTGTACAACGTCCTTTGGTGAAACCATACTGTTTATCATGTAGGATGTTATTGGAGTTAAAATGACTAAGCATTTGATTTAACCTTATCTTTTCAAATATCTTGCTAAGAACCGGCAAAACGGACACCGGCCTATAATTATTAGTGTCTCTACTATTCCCGGATTTAAAGAGTGGTATCACTTTACTATATTTCATTAGATCTGGAAAGACTCCTTGATCTACACACAAATTAAATATTAAAGCCAAGTACGGCGCTATAGTCTCAATAATCGAGGTACAAACTTTGATAGACATACCCCATAGATCTTCTGTCAATTTAATCTTGATTTCTTTAAAAGCTTTTATTACTGTTATGGGGTTTATATGTTTAAAGTTAAATTCAGTCGAACAGGCTGCAACGTTCGCCTGTAATAAACTAAAAGCATGCGATGGCGACAAATTTAGGGCTTCAGTAGTTTTAATTGGTATACTGGTAAAGAAATTTACAAATTCTTCTGCAACTAGTTTGTTATTGCTAATAAGACCATGATGAGTCTCCAATGTGTAATCATTATTATTTCTTTTGTTTCTGTTGGTTTCATTATTTATAATATTCCAAACCGTTTTTATTTTATTATCTGCTGTTGCTAATGTATAAGGCCTTAGCTGTCTTACAAGTATTTTTAAACATTTTAGAATAAGTAGCAACATATTTATTAAAAGTTTCAGTGTTAATAATAGGCTTAAGGCCATACAACTCGAAAAGTCTTTCCCTACTTATTCTGATTCCTTTAGTTGCCCAGTCACTAAATCTAAACTTAGGGCAGATAGTTTTTTCTCAAACGTCTGATTAAACTCCTTTTGAAATACTGAAAAAAAAATTTTATACAAAATATTACCATTGTTTTCTGCAAGGTTCCAATCACCCAACCTGCTAGTTAAAGTGCTATTAAATTTATTTAGTTTACCGGATGTTATTGGTCTGAATTGTATCTGCACTTGTTGTATTGGTAAGTTGGATTCAAATGTTACCATTAGGCCGCTATGATCAGAAGGCAGATAATTTACAATGGCTTTTTCTAAATACTTGCAGCAACAAAAAACATTATCGATATATGTAGCAGTAGTTGTCGTTGTTCGAGTTGGTTCAATAAACACATTTGATAAATTAAATTATTTGAAAAGATTTAATAATCTACTGCTATCTGAATTATTTTCTAAAATATTAAAATTAAAGTCTCCGCAGATAATTACTGGTTTATTACCAGTTGAAAATTTAGCCATAACATCTTCCATGACTGATTCAAAAATAGAGTAGTTTTGATAATTAGGGGGCCTGTAAACGCACACTATGATATGCCTATCCAGCTCAACACATGACACTTCAATGCTATGTTCAACAGACAGTGCAACTATATCTTTACGAGTTTTAAATTTAATACTATTTTTAATAAGGATTAGTGAACCCCCACGTAACATTGACTTTCGGTTAAAACAACTGCCCACATTATAATTATATCATAATTAATTAACATTTCAAAATCCTTTAACCAATGCTCAGTAAAACAAATGATGTCAAACATAGTTTTTTCCAAAAATAATTCAATTTCTAATTGTTTCGAAGAAAAACCCTGAATGTTTTGAAGAAACAAATTAAAGGATTTTTGCTTACCCCCTGTAGCTTGAATGCTAGACGATACTTTAAATCACGGAACAGAGTTTTCAGGTGTTATGTCTCTTTTGTCGTGTCTTATTTTTCATTTCATTCATACATCGCATTGGATTGTGTTAGATGAAGTAACAAGCTTTTAAACCATGCCCCAAGTTGACGATAGGCGAGTGAAAAAGCAGCCACTTAATATGATTGACTGGATCCGGAAGATTTAAATATTTTAAATACATGGATATTGTAATATATTGATACATAATTTTCATGATTGACACAAACAAGACCCGTTGCTAGGCAACCACACCTTAGACACGCCACAACTCTTGTATTAAGGCTGCTTGCCCACGTCCGATAATCGGTGACCGATTTTTTTAGGAGAAAATAGAACACACTGATAGCAATAGTGCAACGCACACGTCCTACAAAAAGTTGGTCAGAAAACAGAACAATGTTACAAATATACAAAATCGGCCCGATTATCTGTCCTACAAAAAGTCTGACGTGGGTGGGCAGCGTTAAGCTAGTACTACGGCATTTTTAGGGTTCCGTAGCCAAATGGCAAAAAACGGAACCCTTATAGATTCGTCATGTCTGTCTGTCTGTCTGTCCGTCCGTATGTCGCAGCCACTTTTTCCCAAAACTATAAGAGCTATATTGTTGAAACTTAGTAAGTAGATGTATTCTGTGAACCGCTTTAAGATTTTCACACAAAAATAGAAAAAAGCAATAAATTTTGGGGGTCCCCATACTTAGAACTGAAACTCAAAATTTTTTTTTTTATCAAACCCATACGTGTGGGGTATCTATAGATAGGTCTTCAAAAATGATATTGAGGTTTCTAATATCATTTTTTTTTAAATTTAATAGTTTACGCGAGAGACACTTCCAAAGTGGTAAAATGTGTGTGTCCCCCTGTAACTTCTAAAATAAGAAAATGATAAAACTAAAAAAAAAATATGATATATATTACCATGTAAACTACCAACAAAAATTGGTTTGAACGAGATCTAGTAAGTAGTTTTTTTTAATACGTCATAAATCTAAAAAAATACACTATTATTAAAACATCGATCAAAGTTACAACGAACTACAAGAACTTTTATACTATGTTACTTGCTGCTATGGAACCCTCCATGGGCGAGTCCGACTCGCATTGGCCGGTTTTTGTAATATATCGGTTAATATTTAAATTGACTTTATTAAACCAGTCTTAAAAATATTATTTTGTAACTGACGTAATAGCTCTAGGTACTCATTAATTTATTCACTTTGACGGGTTTACCTTTTGCAGAATTAATCCATATTTCACGTAGGTATGGGAAAAGCCTTTTTTAGGGTTCCGTAGCCAAATGGCAAAAAACGGAACCCTTATAGATTCGTCATGTCTGTCTGTCTGTCTGTCTGTCTGTCTGTCTGTCTGTCTGTCTGTCTGTCTGTCTGTCCGTCTGTCCGTCCGTATGTCACAGCCACTTTTTTCCGAAACTATAAGAGCTATACTGGTGAAACTTAGTAAGTATATGTATTCTATGAACCGCTTTAAGATTTTCATACAAAAATAGAAAAAAAGCAATAAATTTTGGGGGTCCCCATACTTAGAACTGAAACTCAAAAAAATTTTTTTCATCAAACCCATACGTGTGGGGTATCTATGGATAGGTCTTCAAAAATGATATTTAGGTTTGTAACATCATTTTTTTCTAAATTGAATAGTTTACGCGAGAGACACTTCCAAAGTGATAAAATGTGTGTCCCCCCCCCTCTAACTTCTAAAATAAGAGAATGATAAAACTAAAAAAAATATATGATGTACATTACCATGTAAACTACCAACGAAAATTGGTTTGAACGAGATCTAATAAGTAGTTTTTTTTTAATACGTCATAAATCTAAAAAAAATACACTATTATTAAAACATCGATCAAAGTTATAACGAACTACAAGAACTTTTATATTACGTTACTTGCTGCTGCGGAACCCTCCATGGGCGAGTCCGACTCGCACTTGGCCGGTTTTTTTATTTTTAGCCTTATCTCTAGAAAACTTGGTACATATAAATAAATAAAAAAAACCACATTATTACCTTTAACAGATGCAACTAATTAAAACCGTCTATGAAAATATGCACAATTAATTTAGTATGTTGCTATGTTAACTTAAGGAAAATAAACTGGAATAGGGATGTGTGACACATTTGATAATATGCATATATATCGATATTAATGTCTCAAGACTAGGTATACTATTAATTAGAGGAGAGAGACGATTTAATTAAATGGTCCATTTCTATTTCATCCCCACTAGCATCAATAAATGAGCAGCTAAAGATTTCCTAAAATTTCCTTGACCTACAGCTGGATATTGAGATGCATTCTCCATTTGATCTACAAGAGCAAAACAATTCTAAACATCTGAATTCGTTATAATGGTTAAATATATAGTTCTGAAGATATTTGCGACGAAGATTATATAAACTAAATCCCCAACAAAGATTTGTTTCAGAAGTCAAAACAAAACGAAGAATCTTAACCCCTGAGTTTGTTTCGGTGTTTCTTCTCAGGGTAGTCAGCTAGGAAACTCCGGCCTCATCTAGCTTTAACAGACGAAAAAAAAAATTGACGTCTAAAAGTGTTTTTATAAAACCCACTTGCAAAAAAAAGATCATTTATCATTTAAGAAGTTTTGGCAAGGTTATGAACTACTGTATATAACTTTTGCTAATAAATCTACAATTGCCAAAATTACCTACTATTATTATCTAATTACAATTCAAAAAAACATTGGAGGTACTTAGCGAGTACAGTAATGAAGCATTGTTATTAGGACGTATTCCTTTTTCGATTTGGTAATTTAGCAATCAATATTCATTTGTATTTCACAACCAACCCGTACAGTGATCGCGTGATTTCATTTAATTTTTTCATTCCTCTCCTTGAGAGAAGACCTGAGTTGCAACTGTAGAAACCATTATAAGGCTAATTATGCTATCATAATATGTATTGCAAAAACTGATCTTAGATTTCCTATATCGAAAAAAAAAATGGTTATAATGTATAAATTGATTACCGACCTTTGAACTTGGAAAGTGAATAGGTCAACATGTAATATTTATACCGAACAGAAGGATGTCCTTACGAGCAGCCAGTATATGAAGGTCTCCCCCGTTTCTTACTATGTTTAGATTTTTATAGTATGAGGGGAGTTGCAGGAGTGAACGGAAAGTTCTCAAGACAGTGGTCGTTTAACAACACTGCGACGCGTCTTGAACCAGGCCGGTCAGTTCAACTGTGCACGGCAGTTGACATCTGTCCGCGAAAACAGGTGTACGTGTGCCGCTATAATCGATATCGGTATTTCGCTTAAACCGCATGCCTACGTCATATCAACACATAAATACTGTCGCGGTTCGATATGTAATTATTGAGTGACCACCAACCGTTGAGGCCGGATTTGTAAAAAATAATGTTTTAAGTGGTACAAGTGTATAGCAATGGCCTGGACACTACATTTACTCGTTTGGACAACTGTTGTGAGTTTATTTGGTTTTAATTCATTTATTTATTAGATTGTGTCCAACTAACTATTGTAATATTTGATTGCGTATTAAAATATACTTGCTACTTAGTAAGGCTCGATGTTCTTTTGGATCTAACTGGAATTATTTCAAACTCAAAAATAAATCCATGTAAACAAAATTATGGCTAGAGTTACGTCAGTCAATCAAAAAAAAACTCGTCTGTCCTCTCACTCATAACATTCAAACTATAAAATGTTTATCAAGTTATATACACAACACAAAATAACTTAAAAGAAAGCTTTATAAATATTCAATTTCGTTTCAATGACGAAACAGTATATTGACAGAGTGCAATTCACTTATACTTTTAGTAAGTGTGTTCATAACGGAAGTTTAATAAAAGTAAAAGTGTAGTCACTTTTACCACACGTATATTATGACGAGCACGAACGATGATAAATAAGTGCAACTTAACTGAATTGCTTTATAATGAGCATTCAAATATTGCAGCAGTATCTGGTTAAATAAATATTAAATGTATATTTGCTAAACCATGGTTTTGTATTTTTATATTTGTATAGAGGAAACTCCACGCTTCAACGTAGCTTGGAATTATATTTTCCTACTAAGCACTTACTTATTGTTGACTTTTATATTGTACGTAGGGTACCATCAGTTTTAACAATGGTCCAAAAACAACGCTCTAATCAATTCTGATTCTTCTGAGAACATTCGTTCTTGACACCTATGTAGTCCTTTGAAACTACCCTGAAATCAACGAAGATATGTAATATTTATGCATGCTTAATTGCAAGAGTATGCCTAACCTTTCCAGCCAAGTTAAGGGTACACCTCCAAAACTTTTTGCCGATTTCTCCAAGTACTCGTAAATACGAGTATACTGGTAACTTAACGTAAGTAAATTACGATCAGCCAGACCTAATCATGAATCGTTAGCATACCTATTACGTGCATATAAATTGTTACCAAAAATGCCGAACAAATGAGTTTGTCAAGGAAGCTGTTAGGTAGATATAACTTGAAATTTAGGAACTAAGCATGTAGATGCAGTTCACGGGCAAACAGCTCAGCGAAAACAAAACAAGTACCTCGAAAATTGAGTTACTGTACTGAATGAACTAGCTAAAATCTATATAGTTTTTAAACGTTCTGCTATATATATAACCAAATCAATAGATAACTTTATCAATTTTAGGCTAAGTCACAAATTGTTCGCTGTAGAAACTTGTGTTCATTATCGCCTATTAACACTTCCTTTTAGAGAATCATATAATAAAAAGGTATTTAAAGTACGACATAGACGTTTTTAATAGAAACAGTTATTGCGCAAATGCTTAACGTGTTTTTGCTTGCTTTTCTTAACAGATTGCTATAAATTACCTTTAGACGGAGATACCATTGTTTTAATCGTAGGTATCTGCCACTACTTCTGCTGTAATGAACCTGTCGTTTTCACTTGGCAATTATTCTGCCGCATAGCTAAATGTAATCAATGTCCAAGTGGAAAATGACAAATGAATTACTACCGTACATTACACAGTATCATCTGATCACTGCTATAATAGTCAAAATGTGAATGCACTACATTCATAATATTTATGATATTTTTGTTTTGTTTTTCATTAGAGAATATCAATAAATTCTATTCCACGATTTCATATTTTCTTACTTTTCCTCATCCTTTTGATAGCTGGTCATATTTGTAAGACTTCCCCTCCTTAGTGTAACGTTTCGGAAACTTTAAGATACAGATTTTGAAATATGACGTCATGAAACTTACGAACCCTCCCACTTGTCACATAATGTCACATTTCGATGACCCCTTCCCTCCCCTTAACAAGTGACATATTTTTTGAATGAATATCTCCTTATTAGGTACATAAAATAATAATATAACATCATTTACGTATAATTATAAAACATAAATGATCAAAAATAAAAATATTCGGGAAATTTTGTTAGTAATGAAATTTCCCAAATAAATTGGCACTTTTATTATTCTTCCTATATCATGACTGAAATGACTATTAATTGCCAATTATTTAACATTCATAAAAAACCCATTTGTTAATGTGTGTACACCATTTTAATTCAGTGTCAGTGGGCTATAAAATATTTTGCAAAACTTGAATGGAAAATACAAACGCCATAAAATCTATATTTGGAAAAACCTATAAATAAAATGTTAATCAAGATCATCAGTATCAATAACTTTATCAGTCTATAAATAAGTTGCTCAAGTCACGATCGCTGTATGAGAGGTAATCCCCATTTGGAGCAGGTTTTGTTACATGTTACTTAGCAGAGTGAGTAACATTTATTTTGTTAAGGAATGTAACACCCAATTAGTCTTAAAATATTGATATTCAGCTGTATCTGCTGATACTGGAAGCATATCCAACATAATAACAATTGAAAAGGTAAAACAACAGCAGAAATTTATAAATCATCAAAATATGTAATAAGAAAAAAAAAATCATACAATATCAAAATCAACAACATTGTATGAACTTACGTTCCATTTTCTTATCGACATCATTTGTTTATTATTTTATCATTTTAATCTTAACGTGAAGTTTTAATTAATTGAATGGTTTTGTCCTATTTTTTCTTTAACATTTATTTGCATATTGTTATTCTATATTTATCTAGTTTACATAATTTATTACATGAGAATGCTGTAGTTTCCTATAACTAAAGCAGAACTCGTTAGAGAACCCTCTGTGTCACTGTAATTTTCTGTATTATTAATTGTATGTCCTTTGTTGAAGATCCAAAAAATTTCCCAATGGAATATATTTCCGGGATTAAATATATCATTCATTCAGGCAATAATCAACCCATATACCGTTTCATTGACATCCGTTCACCTGTCCGAGCATGAAGAATTTGAAGAAGTAATAAACATACACACACCAACTTTTGCTTTTGTAATATTATAGTGTACCTAATATTTATTGTATAATCTATATTTTTAGCATGGTAGGATTGAGCGCGATGTAGTAGAGTTGACCAATTGCTCACTTTTATTGTATTTAGAGATAGGTCACCTTTTGAATCGAATGGTAACTTAGACTATTAAATGACATAGAATATAGCTGAAGTTAAATGAAGAATACATAAAATAGTTTTTTAATATATTTAGGTATTCTTCATTTAAAACAAAATAATTTAAATAATGCATGTTTATACTCCAGATCTTAATATGTATTAGCGTACAGCAGTAAATTAACCTGTTAATTACAATCGACATCTTTACCCATTGCTCGTATAGATCGAAGCTAGAAGGAAGTTGAAACTTGTTTTACCTGTGTACATAATTATGTAAATTTATATATCATTCAACGAGGTTAGCTATCTTCCTACACAAACTTCGAGAGTCAATCAAATTAGGGGGACCAAAGCTAGTAGAATTGGCGAAGTGCAACATCTTATTTATGGCCAAATGTGCAACTACACTTAATGCAACGTGGGGTTTTTGTACATAGTTTCGGTCTTTGATTTACATGAAAATATTGAAAATGTATGATCGCTTTTCATCAGACTATGAAGTCGATTGCTTTTGGCCACCTGAGGTTGAGGTCTCTTGACCTCAATCTCAGGTGGCATCAAAGCAATCGATGAGGTCTACGATGAAACATCGCATCACTTTGGAAATATAAAAGCGATTACCAAAATATTCCACACCTTAGCTGAGCACATATTTTATATTTTGAAGAAGCCTTTAAGAATGGTATCCTGCAATACCAAAGAGATTATTAGACCGAAGCCAAACATATAGCGGATTGACCATATGTTTTATAAGAGTGGTAACAGATAGTAGAGCGCCCTCACAGAATGCCTAGCAAAGACACAATGGGTTAAATGTCTAGAAGACTTTTAGAAACATTGGACTCGAAGATTATAAAACTTCAAAGCTGGATGTTGCAGTGAAAGGTGTAGTAACCGTACAAATAGCAAATTACAAAAAAAAATATTCACTTATATAAATTAAAACTATATTTTTAAGCTGAATTCCTTTGAGGTTCCTTTTTTATAGTTTTGTGATTTTCTTTAGTGCGTCATAAGAACAAAAGAAATGAAGTCAATGCTTTTTGACGCTTATTCTTTTTTATCAGAATGTTTTAATATGTATTAAAATGCCAATGGAAATATCAGAAATTTTACAAGCAAGAATAATAATTAATTTTTAGTGATGAAGATACGCAAACAGCCGCTGGTCTTTCAAACTTTTCAAACCAAGTTGCAGAGGCAGGGGTAAGTTCGCTGATTGACCTTCCAATGACTGGCCTACAGTTCTAATTACTATTCAAAAGCGTTACATCAGACAACTAACTGTCCATGATCCAACAGTCAACACCCGTCAAATCTGATTACAATTGCATGTTGCCATCGGACATGAATTAGCACTTTATTTCGTATTACATGCAGCTGTTTGGGTTGAGGACTAGGAAGTCCTGGAAAGGATAATTTAACACTCGGCAAAAATGACACCGTAGATTATAATGGGTGAAGCAGCGTGACAGTTAGCAAATGAAGAGGATTAGGCGATTGACGATATTGCGTATAAATATCGAGCTGTACGAGTGAACACCGTTCTCTGAGAACCAATTTCACGATTACATTGACCGGCCGGTTCGCCTAACTCGATCGAACAGGTATGGAATACCATTAAGTGAGATGTTTGGAATCCCTAGTTACCCCAACATGCCACAGAGTCAGAGATCAGAAGAGCCGCCATTTGAGAAAGATAGACTACCGCAATAGCTACTAAAACTAACTATCTATAACTTGCTCTTTATCCAGGAGGATTTTAATTAAGTGTGAACTAGAGGAGAAACAATTTTTTTATGATTTGTTAAAAAATAAAAAAATAAATTTGATTAATTTGAAATAAATCATCATTATTCTTTTTGACATTGTTATTTTTTTTTTTAATTCAATTGACGCCATACCTTTACCAAATGTCATTTATTTTATATTTATAGTTCAAATAGTATGAATTAAACAAGCTGACACTATAAGAAACTTTAATCTCTGATTATGATGATTGAGTATATCTTAAAAATATTTAGTCGTGCTAATTGAGAACCATACCTACTTACCTACAAAAAGACATAGAATCTATTATGCCGCGTGTTAGTATGTGTGTTCACACATATAATATGATGTGGTGTGTCAAACGTAATTTTAAATAGCCAATATTTGAGCTTCTTTACTGAACATACAATAACATAACAAAGTTTTAACGCATGTAGGAAGATTAATAAGTGGTACCGAATTATTAGCATTGTCATTGTGTATATAATAGTCGTGGTTGTTTACGTTTCTACACGTGTTTTTTTTTTAAACTGGATGGCACAGAAGCAAAGTCGTTTGACATAATAATTATTTATGATGCCATGATACACATTTAATCATGCTTCGTGTTTCATGTCATTACAGTAAAATATCCTATTTAATATTTCCTTCATACGCTCATCTAAATTTTATTTAACTAACGTAATTAGGTACTGCTTGACAGTAGGCTATGAATGCTTCCTTGAAACAGTGGTATTATAGTTAATGATTCCTATTATCAAAAATTTAGACCTTCCTTTTATTTTAAAGGTATATATATTTAGTTGCATAAAAACAGTAGATGGATTTGTAATTGTCGCATGAGAGCTCCAAGCACCGTTTTTGTTTGGTTCAAACATTCGGGTTTTCCAGTGACGTTTCTCTCAGTCATATGCCGCTATATAATCATGAATGGCGTAGGTATATGAATGTTTTATACCATAGAACGATGACGTTTATGACTGTTCGTTTCACAGTTTCTGTTCTCATTTATGTAATATTTTATTGGTTCCTCTTGACTTCCAATATTGTATGAAAGTTTTTTTAAATTGTGGTATGTGGTTGTCAGTATAAGAGTAGTCATAAAACTGCGAATTACCTACGTATGATATATTGAATTATTTTCTAGAGGTAACATGAATAATACCTGACTTTTACGTCCATAAAGTATTAATGACGTCAGTACAATGGTGATATGATATTCCAATTCCATAATAGGTACCTACTGTCTCGACATTATTTTTATAATAAGAGTTAAATATTAAAAATCAAGAAGCTACATACTTATAATATAAATAAGGATTTCCATGAGGAGTACTTAATTAAAACTTTGAAATAAATTAAAACACACAGTAATAGATATTACCATTTTTTTTTTGTTTTTTTTAAGGTTCCGTACCTCAAAAGGAATAAACGGCACCATTATAGGATTACTTTATTGTTCGTACGTCTGTCTGTCTGTCTGTCAAGACCCTTTATCTCAGGAACACGTGGAGGTGTCAAGTTGAAATTAAAACCATTCTATGGCTGTTCCATTCTTGAAGCTGTGAAAAAATCAAGTATCTAAGTTAACGAAAAAAGATACGGCCATTTATGTCTCAAAAAACGTATATTTCGACACTCTTGAGGCAATCAAAATTCATAGGGTACTCCCCGTTGAACTAGAATCCTGAAATTTGCATAAAGCAAGGTCTTATAGCGCAGATATAGGAATAAATCTGAAAACTGTAAATTTGTAGTTTTTACGTAACAACAATAAATATTGCGATTCGGAAAAACCTTCGAGACTCCATTCGGTATATGAACTGTTCACATATGTAAGTTTGTACGAAACTCTCAGGGTGCGAGTTCGACTCTCACCTGCCTGGATTTTTTTTTTTTTTGAAGGATTCGTGACATTTTGTGTAGAATATAATCTTGGGCAAAAAGCTGCCGCAGGACCGCTTGTTGCACATCCTAATGGAACAATATGAAAAAATATGCATATATTTTTTGTTTGCTAAATTAAATACTTTTAACTCTGGTTAACAAGGTTTACTAATGATTAGCATAAAATATATTGTCATAATTTACATTGGCATAACAAAATTAAGCATACCTAATGATCATTATGCATAAAATTATTAGGCATAAAACTTTTGCCATAATGATTGTTGCCATAAATACTGCTAGCATAATAACAATGAAGCATAATTTTATGAAGCATAATGTTATAACAAAAAAAATGGAAGGAGTGGAGGGAGGCCTTCACCCAGGAGTGGGACAGAACAGGCTAACAAAATAAAATGTTATAAACGCATAATGATATAAACACATAATGTTCTTTGGAATAAAACTAATAAACCCTAATCAATAAGTCTACACGGTAAGTTGTAGACACTATTTCACCTTATTGATTACTTATATATTATTGGGCGTCCATGATGGATTTCAGACTCCTGCAACCAAAAAAAAACTAACTTTTCATATTTATGGCTCAATATTATTAAATGAATAAATATTATGCCTTTAAAATTTATGCAACTCCAATTTAAGCCAAAACATATCAGACTAAATGATAGTTATGCTAAACTATGCATTATGCCAAAGTATTATTATGCAACAGTATTATTATGCTAAAAAAAAGTTATGCGAAAACGTTATGCCAAAAAATATTATGCTAAAAAATTTTATGCCAACAAAAATATTACCGGTTAACAAAAATTAAAAATTAAAAATATTTTCGTCAGTGGTATGTCGAGATAAATCGAACATTTCACGTACCTACATACATAGCCACTCCTCAAACACTTCTCAGCTCCTATTGCACATCGACACCAGTCAAGTGACGATTTTGCAGCAAGGTTGAAACAACAAAACGGTCTTCTCTTTCCGAGGTGGACTGGTGGCGGATTGTTCTTGGTATCCAATTGAAAGCAGTGATATTTTAATATTTCCGGTAGACTATTGATAGAGCAAACTGGCTCAAATGGAGTTGAGCAGCAACTATATGCCGACTAAGTCTCAATTGCAATAAAGTAACCGCTTGAGCGCCTTTTTCCGGTTTCGAATCCATAATTTCACCAAAAAAACGTATTTCAAAGATGAGTACAGGTCATTATGCGACAAAAAAGAAAAACTAAATGGTTGCGTGAGGTTTTCATATGGGTAGTTTGTATCCCAACTCGTAGGTACCTACCCTAGTGAGCATATTTTCTTAAATTAATAACTAAAAACATTACTGAATCAATTATAATGATACCAATTTAAAGCTGAAGTTTCAGGCTTTCCAATGGTATATCGTTTTTTGAAAACAGTTCAGTATTCTTTGAAGAAATTATCCGAAAGTGCCCACTTGTACGTTGAATCGATTTGGTTGCTCGTGAGTGTAGTTACATACCACACACACAATTATAAATAAACAATAAAAACTCAGTCGATGTTAGGTACCAATCTACTAACCTACCACTTATTTTTAGCAATCTCATTAATATTCATCTTAAAGAATGTTAATAGGTTAGTAACCCAAACATATGCTAAGCCATCTACAGATTATCACATTAATTATAAATACCATACAACTATCTGGTATATTGGTATCTTAGCATCAAGACAATACAACAGAGGCCGGTACGAGTTTTTTTTAACGTACTCAATCGCGTTAATGTAAACGCTCGTTTATGTCAAATTGTATGAATTGAGGTGTGGCTGTCGTGGTCTCGTCTGTGTAATATAGAATACAGACGTGTGTATTCACGTAAACGGACTGGTACCGTTGATCCGCTTGGCTGCACTCTTATTAATTTATTTATTTTACTATTTACGTGCACACAAAAAAAAACCGAAATCTGCAACATATTTTAGACCTCGGTACAAAGGTACAGCTTACTTTTATGGTCCCGGCACTGTTTCACTCGATCACTATATCACCCGATTTTGTATCGTAATTGCCTCCTACTATGGAAGCCATGTTAAAGAAGTATACACATCAATAGGTCCACTGTTATTGTAGCTAGACGGCGCTTAGTACAAATTGACATTTAAAAAAACTCACTTTAAGGCTACTGGAAGAACTTATTCCAGAGTCGTATTCTCACTGTAAGAAGGCAGTAACTCTTGATGTGCTCGACTAAACTTCTTTCAACCTTTGATCAGATATACTGCGATTTACAAAAGCGGTGTGATAATTAGATCTATCTTACAGGCCTATGTCCACTACATTCCCTACCTTCTACCATTCTGTTAATCATAATTATTCTTCAAGTTGTCCTAACGTTTCTGGATAATACAAAGATATGTCTAAAGTTTTGCAGAACGGCTCGAAGACACATACAAGCTACCAGATTTAAAAGGTTAGACATTTGTACAAGGAGCCATCTTCAGTGAACATCCGCGATTAAATTGTAATAGCTAAATAAAATACCCAAATAGCCGTTACGACGTCCGGTTCCTAGTCTCTTGTTTATAAGATGTCGTTATGTCAGCGATTTAAATCTTACATAATTTTCATCGTGTGGTTTCGATTAGGCAATTTTTTTTTTCAATTATACTCGATTTGTTTTTGACCTGCTACCGTATTTGTGCTTTGAGTAAACAATTTTGTCACAAAGAAAAATACAGTATTCGTTTTTGCATTTAAAACTATCAATCACTCTAATGGTAATTACCAAGATAAAAGTTCATACCTACATACCTACTATGTAGATCTTTCACGCTCAGACTAAACATATCTGGACGAAAGGCACATGAGTAATCCATGTCTCAGAATTAATCTTAGGATACTTGTTATCCCGAGCAGATGTTCTCTTGGTATAATTTTCTACTTTCATGTGGGTTAAGCTACTGACTGAAGTTACTTTTTTAAACGTATCTACATTATATATTCAATTTGACTGGCCTGTTGGTCTAGTAGTTAGTGGCCCTGACTGCTATGCCAGAGGTCGTGGGTTCGATTCCCACCCAAGACAAATGTTTGTTTGATGAGCATGATCATTTGTCCTGTGTCTGGGTGTAATTTATCTATTATATGTATGTATTTAGAAATTTATATAAGTATGTTTATCAGTTGTCTAGTACTCATAACACAAGCTCTGTTTAGCTTGGGACTAGACGGCGTTGTGTGATAGTTGTGGAAAAAAAAAAAATTACTTTGGAATTAAAGAATGAGTGACTAGACTAAAAGCTACTGTTAATCGCCTCTCCACTACTTAGAAATATTACAAGTCAATGAATTGACAATTTTGTTTCATTAGTCATTGTAAATATTTATAGTCTAGCGGACACTGTATCCTCGAACATGTTTTTTAATTGCTTTGCTCATTTTAAGTAAGTTTACTAGTTAGTTCCTTTATACTACATAATTTCAAATTACCTATTTAGACTTTCTAAACAGGTCGTAGCAAATGCGAACTTCGGGTAAATCTATCGTCATCATCATTTCAGTAAAAAGACGTCCACTATTGGACATCAGCCTCCCCCTAGTGTCGCCATGACAAGGAACGTGCTCTGCCCACTTAAGTTTGGTGATTTTTCGTGCTATGTTGGTAACCTTGGTTCTCTTGGGTTTCTCCTCATTCCTGATGCGATCATGCAAGGGAACTCTGAGCATACCCCTTTCCATTGCCCTTTATGTTACTTTAAGCCTTCTGATGAGGTCCATTGTAGGCTAAATCTATGAATTTCTCCATTTCAATTGTGGGTTAACAGCTTAGACAAAACACTGAAATACAACTTAGAACACAAACCGTCAAGGACTAATTCAACGTAAATCAAGTGAAGGTACGGTTTTCCATGACAGTGCAGGTACAGAAATAAATTCATCCATTTATATACCTATATTAATTACTGTTACAAAATTTTGTTATTGAATATCTTTATTACGATACTAAACTTTTACTAAACCATGATAACTCTCATAAGACATAACTGCGGATATTACTTATTGCAAACATAATAACAGTTGACCCAAATAATTGATAAATTCGATATTAGTATACGCAAGTAAGTATGTTCCTACAACGTTAAATCATCATTCTTTGACGTATATTTTGTCACTGGTTTTTCTAAGAACTTTCCCACATTATACTCACTTTAATATGAAAACATAGCTAAAAGAATTTCAATGAAAGGTGTTTTGAATATCGCAAGTCTGTACCTACATATTTTGTTTGTATTAGATGACAGTAGTAGTTAGTTTGTAGTAGACGTCATAATAGGATAATGAACTTGGAACCAAATACAGTACGGGTTTATACATATAAAAATATTGAAGTCTACCGATTATGTAAAATACGTAACTACCAACCTGTTATATCTTCAAGGTTTTTGGAAATACATTAAAATAGAATTGGGAAAACCAGCCTGTATGGAAATCCATCCCGTTTACATGAAATAATTCAGTCATGAGATTAGTGCCAAAATTTTTAATAATTTAAATGTACACTAAAATATTTTATAGGGGTAAAGTTTGTTTTTTGTTTGTAGAAGATAATTTCTAAAAGTACTGGTCTAATATCTAAAAATTTTTACCAATAGAAAACTGCTGTATTCCTGAATGACATAGGCAATATTTTATGTACGTGGGTGAAGCCGCGGGCAAAAGCTAGCTGATTATACAAGGTGTCGTTTTGAAGCTGCAAAATATTTCAGGAGGTAATTATGTTAGTGATTCTCGACCCGAATCAATAATAAAATAAGTAGGTAATTTTTTTTTTTTTATAACCGCGCTTTTTTTCACACACACAAACACGGAACAATAAAGGGCGTTTTCACACACACTAACTCGCAACGATAGTTTCATAAATAATGTATCATCCAATCATCATCCCGCACGCCACACCCTAGCCACGCCCCCGCGGCCATCGATCAATCGATTTAGTTTAGTGTAATTAAAAAATTAAATAACAAGTATTACTGATTATTGACCAGGTATCGTTTTTTTATATGATTATTTATGAGTTTTATTACAACCTCCTGAAATATTGTGCAGTTTTAAAACTGCACCTTGTACATTGGTTGTATACCGGTCAAGGGATGCACCGTGAGTGGGTAGGCATATTGGATTTGATAACTGTAAGATGCACCCAATTATTAGCAAATAAAGATACCCAATATCTTGACTTTCAAGATCAAAGTCAAAAAATATTTAAAAACGAAATTCTTCTCTGATACGCTAAGAAGAAAAAGACTAGGTACTTCACCGATTTTTTGACGAACATGTTACTAGTACGTCAAAAATTCAGTCAGGTAATCTAATACTGAATACGACTCCATGTTTTTTAAAGAATCCAGTTCCATTTTAATAATAGCGATATTACAGACCTTAGAACCCGCTTCTACATACTCGTAATGTAAATCTAATGACCGTAAAGATAAAAACACAATGACCCATTAATTATTATTATTATTATAAAAAAAAGCAAAAACAAAACAAAGTAATTATGTTTATGCTCACAAGTAGGTACACAATTGTTTTAGCGAGGTCATGTTGGTACTGATGATAAATCAATTATTGATAGTATGTTTAGTAATAATTAATAATAAAAAAAATATGAAGCTTTACTAGGACGGTGGGACATTAAATTTATTATATAGACCGGAAACATTGTTATGCTACAATATGTGCCCCCCGCGGTTTCATACACGTCTTTGATTACTACTCCGCTTTTATCATTCGTAGCGTTTTAGAACCTTCCTCTATAAACGGTTTTTTCAACACTAAAATATTTTCGACTGGCCTGTTGGTGTAGTCGTTAGTGACCCTGACTGCTATGCCGGAGGTCGTGGGTTCGATTCCCACCCAGGACAAATGTTTGTGTGATGAGCATAATCATTTGTTCTATATCTGGGTGTAATTTATCTATATATGTATGTATTTAGAAATTTAAAAGTATGTTTATCAGTTGTCTAGTACCCATAACACAAGCTCTGCTTAGCTTGGGACTAGACGGCGGTGTGTGATAGTTGTGGAATATTTTTTTTTTTTTTTTATTCAATCAAGTAGTTCCTAATAGTATCGCGATTCGCGTTCAAACAAACAATCAAACTAACCCTTCAGCTTTATAATGTTAAGTGTATTGTTTAATTGTGAATCCATAGGTACTCAATTAACCGCTTACTTAAACGCAATGCTATGGATAAGCGGGATCATCCATAGCATTCACAAAAAACGATTTTACAGAATATTCTGATTATACCTGGAAAACACCATTATGATACTTTTTTTATGCCGGGAGCATGTTCCAAGCAAGCCGATAGCAAAACTATGTAGTTTTTGCTATTATTATGTTGTAGGTGCATACAGGCTTGATTTTTGAGTTGGGTCGGTAACGTCAACCTACCTTAACCGTAAACCAATCTTTTTTGCTGATTTCTGTCATATATACAGGGTTATTTGTAAAACACTGGCAACCTCTCAGAACTATGATAAGAGCATTATAAACAACAACTTTGAGCGGGGATCGTGCGCGGGAGGTAAGTGGGTCCAGCAAAATACAGAGTTGAAATGTGTTTTTGGTAAATGTATTATGTTTAGTGTATATCATGGATAGTGTTCTAGGAACGTTTTCCGGTAGCTATAATGGTTAAGCCACCTGCCCTTATGACCCGTTTCAAAAGTTCAACATGTATTTTTGCAAGTTTAGTTGTTCGAATAATAATAAAATAATAAATAATCAAATATTATTTTTTTAAAAATAAGGTAGTTAATACAGTAAAACATATTTTCCTTAATTCTAAAAAATAAAGAGACTCGACAAGTTATAAATGAAAAACACGATATGCGTTAAGGGCCAAGCGCCCGAAAAGTGCCATAAAACAGTGATTTTCTGAGGCCTACTCCTCCGTAACGGCTAGGTCAATTGGTTTGAAAAAAATATATGTTTATTAAGATTCATGAACAATAATATCAACATTTGATTTTTTCGTGCAATTAATACTTTTGTCAAAAAAAAATATTTAGCAATTTCGCAACTTTTCCCTACTCCTTCGAAACGGCTTGGACCTTTAGAAACATTTTTAAACATAAAAATTGGTGGTTAAATATTCTTCAAAGTGAACATTGCATATGTAAATCAATCAATATCTCGCAGAGAAAATGGATAAAATGGATTTAAAGCGCTTTCCGGGCGCTCCTGGCCGCAAATAAATGCACAGATTTGCGTACTGCCGCCTAGGCGAGTGCGCGAGTTGCGTTCACATAATTTCGGCCAGATGGTTCAAGGAACTATACGCCTTAAGAGAGATTTAAGCCCGACTGGCATGAGCTTATCTATGACTGTGACTGGATATTTAAAACCAAATTTGGTCAAGCTAATCATGCTTGGAGATAAATTCATGGGGTCGTCATTGTCGAAATCGGTACAGAGAACGATACCCGAAAATTAATTCGAATTGACCTTTCTCAATATTAAATTCGGTACGATAGTTGATATTGTAAACTTGAATAGATGCTATAGCATACATGTGGGACAGCAGCCCCACGGCATACAGGAGTAGGTATTGGATGTCATGGCCAGATTTTAAAAAAATTGATCAGTTCATGTTATGGCCAAGTAAATCTGGCCAGATCGATTTAAACGTTAAAGTTTGATGATATTTCAATCCTCGTTTGGCCTACTTTGTTTAGATCTTTTATTCTTATAAAAATCCTTTATCAATGATATGGCCAAACGATGATTGACACATCATCAAAAGTTAGCATTTCACGATCATTAAAATTTACAGGCCTGTTGGTCCAGTGGTTAGTGACCCTGACTGCTATGCCGGAGGTCGTGGATTTGATTCTCACCCAGGACAAAATGTTTGTGTGATAAGCACGATCATTTGTTCTGTGTCTGGGTATAATTTATCTATAATATGCATGTATTTAGAAATATATAAGTATGTTTATCAGTTGTCTAGTACCCATAACACAAGCTCTGCTTAGCTTGGGACTAGACGGCGCTGTGTGATAGTTGTGGAATATTATATTATTATATTATATTATATAGTTATTATTGCACTAGGTCAGGTAACAGCAGCCAATGAAAAGTGTAGAAAGAGTGTTTTGTTGTTACCTGATATATATTTCCAAGTAAGTTGCCAATAAGTATCGAAGACAACAAACTTCTGTCCAAAAACCAGAATGATGCGGAAATAATATCCAGTTTTGGGTGTCACATACATATGCATGACATGCAGCAATGACGCCAGTTTTAATTAATCTTATTATCTTACATCTATATTTACCTGCTTTCGCTATTTACTATGCTCATGCCTACAAAGATTTAGCGCTGTCAAAATCAACCTTGGACAAGTTCTTTGAATTCGATTTACGCTGTACATTGCAAACATTACAAAAAATGAGGACAGACAAACATACGGCAGTTAGCGACTATACTGAAATATTTATAGAAGGAAAGGCTTAGAAATTGATTTACTTATTTTTGTAATTAAAATTGAATGTAGGTACAAATGAATTATACTATACCGCTGAAGCATTTACGGATAAGGAAGGGGATTTGTACTACCGGATTGTATGATAGAGTTAGCGCGGCTCTGAAACGTAAAGTGGAACTGAAGGAACACGAATGGATTTTAATCAGTATAAGTGTGATAGGTAACTCCTCGCTCCACTTAGAGCTAGAGGAATAATTTGATAATTTCCCACCCCACCAAAAATCAAAAAGGCGTCCTGGCGTCATTATGAATAGCACGATTCATGATTTACATACATTGCTAAGCATGCGTAGTAAGTACCTACTGGAGCCAGGGTTATCCGAAAGGGAACTCGAGACCAGGTATGAAGGCTAGAAGGAACGGTGTGGGCTTTTAGTCAGTACGAGTCTGACACTATCTCCCGCTCCGCCCAAGAGCGGCGGTTGTCATTGGATGATTTTTCCCACCATAAAAAATATATATAAAAAAAATGCGTAGTAAGTAGCTTTTTGTAAGAATACAATAAAGCTAAGGTATCTGCATCAAATGAATGGATGAATGATGTACGTAGTTATGGACATTAATGTAGGTAGGAATTATAATTTTGCGAACTATGCTTCTAGCTTCTACTATATACAACAATATTTATATATGCGAAACCTGAATACAGTTTGTTCAAAATCAGTAACTGAATCGATTTCAGTAATTTTTACACCACGTTATAATTTTTCCCAAAAATATTTTTAAAAGTTCGCAAGTTGGACACCACTGACACTAAGTACAAAACAGTACCCCTAGCCAAGTTGCAAATCTGCAATAGTTAACGCTAGTAGAAAGCTTCAAATGTACGGGAATGACGTCTTCTCAACGCTCACTCATGTCAATGTGGTCAGAACAAAAGATTTGGCGGCAAGGTCAACTTGAAGCGTTCGACGCAAGCGAAACGTTTGTAACTTGGCTAGGGGGGCAGGTAACAGCAGGTCATAGCTGGCATTAAGCGCCAGCGCATAGCTGGGTGCGGAAGCAAAACCACCCCTCAGTCGCCCTGGTGGCCCGGTGACCATGAACCAGGTAGCTGCTGGTTTATATCTTTGTGATTTTTCATAATACAGTTTTGTAATTTTGTACATTGATTCTTTACATTGAAATACTAGCCAGGTGTTTCAATTTTAGCATATATTAAAAAAGAATGTTGCATACTATTACCCTCTTAATTTTTCCGACCACTATATTTATTTTTTTAACAAAATGACATATACGTGGAATCCATAAATAGCTGCAACGACCTACCTACTATTCACTTTTAAGACTACAATCATTTACTTTCATGGTCAGTAACCTGTAGATTAAGGTTGAATAATGTATAAAGTATGGAAGGCCCTTGTATATTTAACCTATCTATATACTCTTATACCTAGTTAGTTAATTTTCAACATAATACCTGAGACCACAAACTTTCAAATAGTTTTTCGTCATAATGAATGATTGAGTAATAAGAGAGTAGGTAATAAGGGCGATATGAAGGATAAAACAAATTTCCTCAATAGAGTATAGAATCTTAATCTACACTAATATTATAAAGAGATAAATTTTGTTTTCTTGCTTGTAGGAGGTAATCTCTAATCTCTCTAAATAGGTTCGATTACGAGATTTTTTTCACCAATAGAAAGCAGCTTTATTCCTAAGTGACATAGACTGTATTTTATATATACGGGCAAAGCCGCAGGCGAAAGCTAGTCCATAATAATATTTTAAATGCGAAATTTATTGTCTGTCTGTTTATTGTCTTTTCCCGTCTTAAAACTTACTACACACTGTTAGACCAATAGGTGATGTCCTGATTAAAGACAAAGGATTCTTTTGAACCCGAGAGTACCCTTAGGATAATGTTACTTTCACGCGGGTGAAGCCACTGGCAGAAGATATAGAGTAACATATATTTAAAGCACTGTCTTTCTCATTTCCAGATAACAGTATCAGCATACAAATGCAAGCACACTTCTTACACGGTTTCTGACAGCGACTTCCGCCGTCAGTACGACGACTATGCAAACAAAGAACCCATAGAAATTCCTGACAACCGTGCTTACGACCACATGAACACACGATCAGCCGACATATCTTCGCCCAGCTATCCCTCAAACGTTCCTGATGATGTGAAATCCGCTCAACTGAGGATAGCAAAGCCAACACAAACGAGAACTGAAAGTCAATCTAAAGTTTTAAGCCGGAAGCCTTACACAGAAAGTAGACGAGGTAAGAGAAAAATAATTCAAAAATCTTCACAAAGGTGGAAATGTCAAAAATCAGCAAGTACGATTCGAAGAAATACTTCGGCATCTAAAAACCAGATCTACTAGAATACTGTAATTGGAACTGTAAATGCAGTTTTCAGGAGGAAAAATACCATAATAATACCAGCCTGTTACAGTCCTAATGCATGTCAAAAGACTTCATATACAAAGTTGATAAGGCACAAAATTGCATAAGCATATACCATACTTCCATACATATTGGGATAGCTGGGTATAATTTAGCTAATAACCGAAGTTAACCTTTCAGTACCTATACATCATTTAAATCTAACTGCACAACACAAGGTCGGCCATTTACATTGCTTGCAAAATTGCAATACAGAGATTATTTTAGCTCTCACGTCATGTCGATAATTTCCTCCTTTTACATATATGGTCAACCTACCGGCTTATCGGCAAGTGTTGCGATAATTCGATGGCGTAAATTTTAATTGAAACACGATTTTCCTCTAACACCATAATGTAGCACCTACATTTAGTTGCGTTTAGTTGAATGTTATTAACAATATTTACGAGGTGTAAAGTTCACTAAATTACTTAACAAATTGGTGTCAATATACAAATTGACCAAGTTTAACAATGGTTACGGAAAATAACTAGCTTACGCAATCATTAACCATAACCAATAACAATAAAATGAATGAAATTGGTATCGTAGTGTTATTTGAATTACATATTTCTATTTAAATGAGTAGTGATGTAGTAGGTAAGTTGATAGTAGTTTCATATAGTTTCAAAATATTAACGGTGTTGTTAGCCAAACTTTACTATTTTTTACTTCTTGAATGTACATAGTATGTTTGACAATTTTACTTTAACCCTTTAAGGAGCAACCAGGTATTGAGATAGTTAAATAAAAAGAAAACTAGCCAAAATATTTTTTTTTTAAACTATTTTAAACGAAATTAAAAGCAAAAAAAAAATTCAGGGATATTTCACTGAGTTTTCAGGTTGTATCTTTTTAGATACAAAAACACAATAACACGAAAACGTTATTATGAACTTCGTATCTAAAAGTATACAAAATGATTCTTGGGTTTATCAACTACTAGGTAAACCCCGTGGTTTTCCCCGCTTTTTCAATTATTGACGCCCAGAAAGTCAGTGTCTGTTATTGGGGTTTACAATACTATTATAGGAGCAATCCATGTATTTACGGAAAAGCTTCTTATGTTAAAATTCAATTTCAGAAGTTTTTATTTTATTTTTAGAGGGGAAATCATCTGATGACTTCTCCCGCTCTAGGGTGGAGCAAGAGGACGTATCGGACTTGTGTACTACGGCCACGGGTTTCCTTTTCAGGAATTTCCCGTGGCCCTAGCAGGCGTCGATTTTGCCGGGCCGCTATAGTTTTGTTTTTTTATTTTTACATCTCCTTGAAGCTCACGTGAGATATTTTTACACGCCGTTGTTAACTTTGGCTTCATCCTCGAACTTTGGTTAATTTTCTATAATAAACATCAAGTATTGTGTATTTTTGGACATAAAAAATAAATTACTATCTCTGAAAAAGACGTCTTGTTTCTTTTTAGATACATGAATGATACACTTGATTTGTAGAGATATGTCGCAAAGTATCTATTTAGATACAAATACTATATTCCTTCACTATACATAAAATAATAGAATTTTGTAATAAATAATGTTTATTTATTGTAATTAGATGTCTTTCAAATAATATTACACTAAAACATTTACAGTCTATTCATTATTACTACGATTTTGAAACAAATTTCAATAAACGTCCGCCAATATTCAGATTCGGTGCGGATCACCTAAGTTCTCGCTGTTTTTGGTGAGAAAGAGAAAGTATCTGTGTTGTGATGTATTGCGTTTTCGTTTTGTTGGTCGATAATAACCCTATCGTCAAAAGGCATAAATACACGTGACTTTTGAGTTTTGAGTAATGCGCGTTTAAAAGGTTTGTGCATATTTAGATACAAAAACACTTATAGGGTTAACAATACTTATTTATTTATTTAAACTTCATGTACAATAGTGGTACATAGGCGGACTTAATGTCACAAGGCATTAAGTCAATAAAATACTTATCCTTCATATTTATACGTTAAGGTAATGCAAGTAAGTAGGAATGTAAATTAAATTCGGAAAAATCAGGGAACTTAAGTACTAGGTATACGTATTACCTATATACACAAAAAACTACAAAAACATGTTTTCGAAAATAAAAAACGATATTATACGTTTGCAAATTACCTTATGACCACATTGTCTCCGGTTTTAAGGTTAAATTGTACTTGATTCATAAAAACGGCTATTCTAACACGGATGTATAATTGTTTTTTTTTTTATTATTTGCATAGATTACACTGGTGTTTATCATTCCACACTTCTCAAAACATTTCGTTGTAATAAGATCTAATTTTTAAATGGATTTATCTCGTTTGTAGAATTTTATATTGTTTTGAATAACGGTAATTTTTTTTAAATTCAAGGTCAAAATAACGACAAGATTGTATTCCCCGGACCAACGGCAACGTCTCCTAAGTCTGAAGAATTCGAGTTGGAGATACCAGAACATTGCAAAGGAATTGGGATTTGTGAAGATGTTCTAAACTATCCCACAGAAAAAGTGAATAAACTTATATCGGAGGCAAGTGTATTCACTTCTTTGTTTCATCTCCTTGGCATGCCCCACTAAAACCCCTAGCCCAAAAGAGTATTAACTATAAGTCATTATCTAAATAATTTTAACTTATTAATAATTTTGAAAGATAACAGCGGCTGTATTACAATATTTTCCATTAGTGCAAGACTTATAGGTACCAACGAAATTCTTTTTCTATATTTACTACCGGTTTCTGCTTCAAAAACAGTCCGACAAATATAACCACAAATAATATTATGCTCGTATTTAGTTAGTATGTTCCAATAGTAGTCAACATTAACACATAAAAACCGGCCAAGTGCGAGTGGGAGTCGCGCACGTAGGGTTCCGTACTGTCCGTACCAAAAAACGAGAACAACAATCACGTTTGTTCCGCCCCCCCTTAAATATTTATTTTATTCTTATTTTAGTGTTCCATTGTCAGCCACATCATCGCTTACCATTAGTAGAGATAGTGGTCAAAAGCGAGCCTATACATTATTAAAAAAAATACGGCTGTTTGTTTATGTCTCAAAACACGTATATTTCGACACTCTCGAGGCAATCAAAATTCATAGGGTACTTCCCGTTGATCCAGAATTCTGAAAACAAGCATAAAGCCCTCGCTTTATATAATTTTCACTGAAAGCATTTAATTTGTTGTTACCTATGTCACAAAAAAAATTTTTTCGCAATTCGGAAAATCTTCGAGACTCCATTTGAGAATTGTATCTTGTACGGAGCCCTCAGCGCGTGATTCCGCCTTGCATTTGCCCAGTTTTTTTTTAGTATTTGTTGTTATAGCAGGTGACAGACGAACAGACAGACGGACGGACAGCGGAGTCTTAGTAATAGGGTCCATTTAAGCCTTTGGGTACGGAACCCTAGAAAAAAATGCAATGCGCGTTTAACACTTATGTTAATGACCACTGCAATATTTAGATCTTGAAGAAGTTTTTTTTCTAAAGTTTAGGCGTGCCTTTTTCCATAGTAAAAGTATAACTAATTATACGATATAAATTATAATATTTAGTTTGTTTTACTAATTCGCGTTGTATCAATTACAACGCGCCAACATTTACGCCAAACGTTATCAGTTTTAGAATAGAGAATATAGTTTAATAGGAATATTTTTTTTAATACGTATTTTTTGTTCGGTTCCTAACGGACGTGCCAAAGAAATAGACATTCATATATATAATACTCCCTTTCCTTTTTATCTGACATTATTGGTACATAACCGATTCTTCCGAAATTCAACACAATAGCCCCAAGACATTTTGATATTATTGAAAAGAGCTTGTCGATTCTTTGGGTCTCCAATTTTCCCTTTCCTTTCATATCACTTCTCACACGATTCATAATTTTTTTTTTTTTTTTTGATTTTTTTTTTCTGCATTTTTGTCTCCCTCTCCATTCATATTGTATACTAACTCTCTTTGTAACATGCATTTCATCCCTTCTCTTCATATGACCATATCAAGACAAACCAAAAACAAGAAAAACCATCGTTTGTGCGAAAGTGAGCCCCGGGGCTCTGGAACAAAAGCAAAGAAGGTACAGGAGTGGGTTTTAGTCGGTAAAAGTCTAAAACGCTCTCTCCAAGACTTACATCATTTATTTATCGGTCTTTTTCACAGCCCCACATTCTGATCTATACAGTGTTACAGGTCTTATCACGGCCTTAGAGGTGCCCTTTAATTCCGTAATTCGTGCGTCGCAAGTTCTTTCAGTGACCTAACACCATTTCATCCATCCCAAGTACATTCGGAGCGTTACTTCTCCGTCTATTTCGGTATCCCCTTGAATAAGTAACCAAACCGAGGCACCGAAAGCCAAAGCAAATCGTCATCTTCCTGGATATCCTACGCTATGCTTCCATTATAATTAAGACAAGGTAAGGGCTGAAGGCCGACCCTTGATGCAAGCCCATAGCCACATTAAAGTTGCCAGTAGTACCCACTGCAGACCGGACTCGAATACTGCATCGACTGTATATCGCTCGGATCAACTGCACGTACTTCCAGGCACATCTTTCTTCTTAAGGGCCTACCATAAAACCTCACGAAGCTAAGTTAAGAACCTGTCAGTTGTCAGGAAGTTAAACTTTTTGAGGTCAATAAGCAAATACTATGTGCAAGTTTTTATGAAAGAAAGAAAAAAGCCAAGCCAAGAAAGAAGAAAACCTAACTGGTTCTGTAGAATTTCACTGTTTTCTTCAATAACTTTGTCCGATGTTTTCATATTATTCTTCTATTGCTGCTGCACTTAAGCACATCACCTTTGTTTTATAGATTAGCACCAACGAACTGTTGCACCAATCATCAGGTATTGCTTCTTCCCGCAACAACTTATAGAAGATTTATTTATTCTTCTAATCGCGTCCACCCATCTACACGCAATAACTTTCACACTTCCGCTGGTATCCCGTTTACTTACTATTCTTATTTCAATAAAAACTATCGTAAAAAATTCATCATTGTATCTTATAACAGCCTCACCCTTTATTATTTTCAGCTCACCGATTTAGGGATGTTTCCAGACGATAAACTGGACGTACCAGAGGTACCAGAGGTACCAGACATCGCCCAGAGGGTCGGGCCTATAGAGGATAACATAGAGTTGTGCCAATTTCAGGAAAAGGTATGTTTATAAATAACTAAGTAATTTTGTTTAAACACAAGAATAAAAAATTCTTGCAATTAAACTAATCTTTAAATCAAACTGAAGATTTGATCTCTGCCTTGCAAATATAATTATTCTTATCTGACATTATTCGTACATAACCGATTCTTCCGAAATTCAACACAATAACCCCAGGACATCAATATTATTGAAAAGTGTTTGTCGGTTCTTTGGGTTTCCAATTTTCGCGATTTGCTTTCTTAATTTTATTGAAGAACAAATCCAAAAATTTTATGATATTTCGGAAAAATTGCTCCAAGTCAATAATGGAGATTTGGATCCGAATATTGTGCGTTCTGCCATTAACATAATTATTTCCTTCGTGTATCCCATTTGTGAAAACACCCTCATTTTTTAAAGAAATGAACCAAATGATCCATCTACTCTTGAACGACCAAGTTTTTAGTTTCAACTACTCTTCATATCACTATGGGAGGCCTCAGAGTCCGTATAAAGACTAGCACCTTTTACAAACTTTTATATCCTCAGTTCAAAGTACTGAGAAATGAATCAGGAACATCCTATCGTCCTGAGGCATTTAATATCCTATGTTTCACTTAGGCCATAGACGCTAGACATAGACTACTTTTACTGCGTACCGACGCACCTGCTATAGGCCTTCCAACGCTGCTTCGCGTCTTCCACTTCTTTAAGGTGGACTGATAACCTGTTGAAGGTTGCGGGAATCCGATGGATGCGGGACGCGCAGCATCGTTCATTGTGGCGACGCTTTGGGAAGGCCTATGTCCAACAGTGGACGTCTATCGGCTGATATGAAGATGATGATATGATGAGCACACCAGCTGGCTGTAACTTCACGCCCTACTGCTTGCTAGTCCATTTACTGGACCCTAACTACATGAAAACTATATTATGGGATCACAATTAAGGATCTTTATAATTTTAACTGTTGTTTCCAGACGGTATACCCAAAAGCAGCTCAGGACAACAGTGGAAAGTGGTTCGTTGTGCTGAATCAAGACGACAACCCAATACAGGGATTCAAAGTGGAAATTTGCAAGTAAGTGGCAATTCTCCTACGCACTCGTATTTATCAGCTTCCAGGCAATGTACAATATTTTTTTGTAATCCATTTCTGCTGATTAAAAAACAATGCACTTTATTGTTATTGCTTTAATTTTTTCTGTTATATTAATTACCTTAACTTCGATCAACTCGATTTATTACAGATATGAAATCATCAATGATGGGAAAACTTCGGAATTGAAGATAAGGGAGGGGGAATGGTATTTTTCTATACATATTTCATCTTATTTAAGTCATGAACTACGCGGCACGAAAAATAAATATAAATTGCATATACGAGTATATAGGGTGACTGGCAATTAGTTTACGATACTTAAACACGTGATTGTGCTCATGATAACAAACAATTTTTATAATGGGAGCAAAGCCGAAATCGCGAAAAAAATATCAGTTTAGTACATCAGGCAAATAAATGAAACAGCTGATTTTTTTCGCGATTTCAGGTTTGTTCCTATAGTAAAAGTTGTTGGTTATCATGAGCACAATCACGTGTTTAAGTATCGTACACTAATTACCAGTCACCCTATATGTAATAAAAATATATATATTTGTATGCTATTGTGCCCATGAAGCTCTGGCATAATTATTATACAATGCTTACCTTCTTTTTACCCTGGCGCCTAATTAAAAGTTTGTTTTCAATTCCTTTCCGAGCAGTAACGGTATGAAGGCGTAATTAATTATTGAAATAAAAAGCTTGTATGTAACTGTGCAAATAGATGGATAGACGGATTACAAACTCAACCCACCCTCTTAATAAGCCATTTTAATCATTATCTTGCTGTAGTTAAAGATGAAAATAGGGGCATTTCGTCGACCACATCATCGCTTACCATCAGGTGAGATGGTGGTCAAAAGCAAGCCTATCAATAATAATAAAAAAAAAAATCACGTGAAGCAGACACAACTAAAAAATTTCGATGTTTCCGATTTTGGTAATATTTGAGTATGTTATTTATGTCTATATTCTGGATATACTTATATAATATTTTTATTGTGTTTTGTATGATTTACGAGTTATAAGGGTTTGAAAATTTGAGAAAAAAAAATATAAGCTTGTATCACTATTAATTAACATTGTTTTGAAGGGCTAGCAGTCCTAAAGGTATTTGATGTGGCAGGATAACTTTGTATCGGTGTGTTTATCTATGTACCTATTCTATGCACTACGTTCCACGTCACGATGAAATCGATGTTCCTTCCGGGTAACCGCCTTGTTAACGCGTTATTAAATTAAATTAAAATCCATTTATTTCGGAAAGCAAATCCATAAACATAGAATATAAAATTAAATTATCATTAAAATATTAAATTAAACACGTTACAAAACACAAAATTACATCAAAATCATCAAATAAAAACGCAATAAATTACATTAATGTCATCAATAAAAACAAAATAAATTACAATCAGTAAATAACAATAAAAATAAATTAAAATGCACAACATTATTACATAAAATAAAATATAGACACGTTTTATCTTAGCCTAAATTTGGGTTTGGATCCGGAGTGCTCAACATGCAGCCTGGTCCAGTACCGCATCATCGGGCAATCCAGAACCAAATCCATTCTCCAGGCGAACAACTGAAGGTAGCTGTTGGAACTGCCTCGTATGCGGTGCATTAGGGACAAAACCATCTATGTTTGCATCTGCAAACATGCCCTGAAGGCATTATTATAGAGGGCCCGCAGGGTGTCATACTATTTCTTCGTATGCTTGACCCATAGGCTGCATGTGTAAAACGATTGGCAGAAGGCCCTGAACAACGTTGCTATTACTTCCGCAGTACAACGTGCAAACCTACGAGCCAGCATGTTGGCTCTAACAGACAAAGCCCTGCGCTCCCTATCTATATCCATATCATCCACAAGCGACTCGGTGATCCAGTGGCCCAAATACTTGAACCGCGATACTCTTATAAGGACACTGCCATTCAACATGACCTGTCGGACAGTGTCATAAGTTTTAGACTCCGCCTTGAACACCATAAACTCGCTTTTAGTGGCGTTATATCTGAGCCCGTGGGCCACCGCATGCCGCTCGCAGATAGATATCGGTTTTCTAAGGGCACATCCGCATAACTGATGTTGTTCACAACAACAACATCAATCGAACATCCGACACAGGCACTACTGAGCTCAGACTGTCAATATACAGGTTGAAAAGAGTAGGTGAGGTTAACCCGCCTTGCCTCACCCCACATTCCAACCGGTACTCAACCGATAGTGACCCCGACCACCGCGCATAATTACTCTGATTGCCATACCAATACTCAAGGAGACGTATGTACCCAGACAGATGATCCGTATCATCCGACAACTTTTGCCACAACCTATCATAAACCACAAGATCAAATGCTTTGGATGCTATAGTCTATCTAAAAAGTCAAACGACTTGGGTAAGATGATCAACACTGTTTCAATAATCAACGTTGATTAAGAGATCTTAAGCATTGTTTACTAATAGAAGAACCCTATAAACAATACCTATCGAATTTAAGTATTTTTTAAATGATTAAATATTATACAAAATTCCCAAGTCGTTTGACTTTTTAGACAGACTATAACAGCGACGTTTCGTGACTCGCAACGCAGAATGGTTTATTTCAACGTCAAACAAGTTGACAAAATGTCAATCTGACATTTACGGGATTTGTCCTTTTTAAATTGCATTTTCACGATAGTAAATATGTTTTGTCGTTATTGCTTATAGCTGTAGTTAAAATCGTTATAAAAAACTGGGCAAATGCGAGTCGCACTCGCACACTGAGGGTTCCGTGCAAAATACAATTCCCGAATGGAATCTCGAAGATTTTTCCGAATCGCATTTTTTTTTTTGTCGTAGGTAATTACAGATTTAATGTTTTCAGATTTTTTCCTATTCCTATACATGTGCTATAAACCTTGCTTTGTGTTAAATTTCAGAATTCTGGGTCAACGGGAAGTACCCTATGAATTTCGATCTTTAAGAGTATCAAAATTCTTTTGCGACTTAAACGGTCGTATCTTTTTTATTCGTTAACTTAGAAGTTTGATTTTTTCACAGCTGGAAGGGACCGTAGACTTGAGTATATGGTTTTAATTTTACTCCATACCTCCACGCGATCTCGAGAGAAAGGGTCTTGACAGACAGACAGACAGACAGACAGACAGATAGACAGACAGACAGACGGACGGACAACAAACTGATCCTATAGGGGTTCCGTTTTTTCCTTTTGAAGTACGGAACCCTAAAAATTAAGATATTTAATAGATACGGCAATTTTAACTACATTTTAAATACCTACTACTGCATAGGAACGAATAAATAAAAAACTGGTCAACGGGAAATACGAGTTTTGATTCCCTTGAAAGTGTCGAATAAATACGTTTTTTTTTTGTAACATAAACGGCCATATCTTTATTTTTCATTAGCTTAAAAGCTTTTTTCACAGCTTCAAGGGACTGTAGACCGGAATACATGGTTTTAATTTCAACTCGATAACTCCACGCGTTCCCAAGATAAAGGTTCTTGACCAATAGACAGACAGATTGATGTAAAACTCAGGGCCAAAATGTAAAGAAATAAATGCCAAAGTTAATATTATTATTATTGTTTATTTATCTCAGGATCCTAAGGTCCCGGACCTTTGAATGGCGTACGAGGGGCCGTAGCCAACTCGCAGAAGCTCTTTAGATAATTATATTAGAACGTGATACCAACCGACGATTATCCCTGTACGCGCTACGCTTGTACACCCATGGACGGACACCGCCGGTTATTAAAAAACTATTGCGACATTTGAAAAACAAAGACAATTGGGCTATGGTTTTTGGAGTTTTAAGTGGACTAGTGACATGGAACTATGATTAACTATGGCCCCTGCCTGAACAATGTATTAATATGCATCGATAAAAGGCAGGGGGTGACTTACACACTCAATAAATGGGCCCCCAAAAACGGCCGCTAGCACGAAGTGACGTAGCAATAAGACGGCAATATATCCTGAGGCGTTTGAGGAGTGAAGAGGTATATCAGGGCTATTAGGACCAACCCGGAAGTACGGTCAAGATCCCTACCAGCACCTTACTAGATTATACATCCTTCTCCCGAGCACGTTTGTTCTAACGAATCTCCATTCAAGCCAGCCAATAAAGGAAAGAGAGAAGTAGGAGCTCTGTTCCTCGTTAGTGTTCACTACGCCCGGCCAATAAAGGCAAGCCGGAGAGATGGAGAACCAGAATTATTATTATGAGCCCGTTGTGTCCCACTGCAGGGCAAAAGCCTTCCTTCTGTTATTCCACTGTTTTCTGTCCTTAATTACTTCTGTACAATCCTTAATTCATTAAACCCCAAGCGAACCCCGGCGTTCACGCATCTATTGTCTTCCTATTGTCTCAAATTTACGGTATCTGAAAGGTTAAGGTAGGAGTCTAAATCGTCACGCACGCGATCTCCTTCTGGGTAGGCACGTCGCCGGCTCCTGCTGTTTGGAATCCAGTCAGTAGTTGCTTTCGCCCATTTTTGTTACGACATGCATTTTTCAAAATTAATAGGTATACTTTTTATAATATTCAAACGGAAACATTTAATAAAAAGGTTAGAAATGCTTGAAAGTTTGCAATCAGGAAATTTGTGAAATATTTTAAAGATTTATTGCTACCACCTGGTGAATCAACCTGTAATTTAAATTAAAAAAAAAAACAATAGTTTTTAATATTTTATTATTACTTACATAATGTATTTAAAAATACAAGTAGATTGTAATTAGTAGTGGAGTGGCACACTGATTCCCTTAATAACTTGTGTAATTGCAGTTAAATGAGTAGGCTGAAATGGATTTTCAGTATGGCTTAAAATATTAGCCTAATGACCTTCAGATTATGGGTTTAGTTTTTGTAAAATAATAATATTGTAGCAATTATAAATGAAAATAGATTAAAAAGAGACTTATATAAGACGGATTGTGGTTTCGAACCCACACAACATTCGTTGCCAGCACAGCATCGAACCGCGAAACCACTGCCCACAATTTGTTAGGACAAAACGCAGTTATAGATTTCGTAGTAATTATGCAGTAACTGTATCATTTTGAACTTTAACGATAACAAGATAAGGATTAAAATAGCTTAACAAGACATTATAATTCTGGTGGGTCAAATCATTCTGGGCACAGTGTGTACGCTATGAGTTAGTTTAACCGTAAGGAACTATAAATACAAAAATGACAAACATTGGAGATGAAGTTAACCGCACTGCTATAGATACCAGAGAACTATGAACAAAAATGTATGTGTGATATCCGTATTATTAAAATGACGTCTTGTTTGTTTCAGGAATGACTTGGCCAATTGTTCTAAAGTCGCTACGTTCGCCCCTGGATACCAAGGCCGTTGCAAACAAAAGTACGTGTATCGCAAAATGGCGGTACTGGCTGGCGATGGTAGCAAGTTGGAGAAATCGCTAAAAGTGCCGAGCTGCTGCTCGTGTGTCGCCAGACTATTATAAGAAAAAATTGAACACTTTATGAAATGTGTGTCGTGTGAATTTATTATGACTAATTTATATTAGAATGAGGATTGGTGAGCTAACTGTTTCATCAGTCCTAAACCATTTGACGATTTACAGCGGTAAACGAGAATGTAAACCACTTTAAAATCTTTTATCTAATGTAAACTAATACAACCCCTAGTCGAATACGATTTTTATTGTAAATTGTATTTTAATCTCTTACTTATTGTTAGACTACCGTAATGTTACTCAATAGTTCTAAAATAGGTAAACTGTAAACTTTTGTATGTATAATAGCCGAATATTATTTATTGATAAGAAAAACAGTTACAGTGATATATAAATGCTAAATTAAGTTACGGTTAAACCTTTTTCATTAATAAATGAAAAAGGTTTAACCGTAACTGAAGGCGTAACATGTTACAGTTTAGAATTATTTCTAGCTTTTTCTTAAACCATAGACATTCCGTTGTCAACCTTAAAGATATCCTTGATTGTCAACCGTTGTAGTATAGGGCCTATTACACTACGCGTTATTCAGACCGTTTTAGTCTATGGTTCGACGTATCTAGTCTATGGTTCGATGTATCGCGTAGTATAATAACGGTCAGAAAGTCTTACTCGGAAAGAAAAATAAAACGAGTCTGAATATCTTGTGCTGAATAACGCGTAGTGTATGTAATACTACACCAAGTGCGGATACGGTTACACAATTTTTTAGTTACCTATGTTTTTTTTTTATTGACAAATAAAACAAAATAAATCTTTTGCTAACCGGTTCTCTCTTCTTTTTACGGTTGCAGTCGCAAAATATTAGTTTTCAAATCATCACATCTCAATCACAAAACTTTATTTTGAAACTCTTAGCTAAGAGGCTATTTCATTAGTCATTACAATGTATTATACTTTTAAGTAACCCTCATAAGGGTTGGAAATTTTTGTAATTTAATCTTCTGATGATGAAACTAGACATTTTCACTACTCGTATTGTAAATAAAAAGTATAATTTGGATAATAGACTTATCAAATTAATCTATACAATATATATATGAAAGAAATATTATTAATAATTACGTGCATACAATTATAATTATTATTTTTTGCCAATATTCCAATCATTTCATTCATTGATAAGGTTAGATTTATCTACTTAACTTTTTAGATAGTTTATTTACTGACCAAGTCGTTATTGTTATCGAAACATAAAAACAAGTAGAATAAGATACCTACGACCAGGACAAATAGTCATTTCTAAGAATAAACATTGTCTAGATAAAAAATAATAAACGAATACCAATTTAAACGGGTTTTTATTCAACCTTCACATTTGTTTACAACGGCTTAACGCTGACAGTTAAACATACCTACTTATTTTATTGCTAACGTACCTGTTCTAAACGATATAATTACACACTGCTCCACTCGTTATCTTGTAGCTAAGATCGTGTTGGTGATATCCTGCAAGAACTATTAATCCTGATGCTCATTTGAATACAGTAACGTACCAGTAGGTAGATGTGCGGTAATAAAACAAATTAATACGGAATAGGTAGTTCAATGAAATATTTTGCTGCATAGTAAAAACCTTAACAAGTAATTTATGTGGTGTGTAGATACTAAATCGTTAAATCCATCAATACTGTTGTATTAGTAACTTTTTAAGAAAGAAGATTAAAAAAAACGTCTAAAAATGATTGTAGTATAATTCTACTCCCAAACGGGGACTTGAGATTTGTAAAGTACTTATTGATATTTTTTTAATGCCTATTATGTGTCTCACTGTTGGGCAAAGGCCTCTTCTTTCTCCTTCCAAACTTCTCTGTCTAGGGCGATCTCTGGCCAAAGCCCCGCGAATATGATCAGATCGTCACACTACCTTTGCCGCGGTCGACCTCCATCAGGCGTCCAGTGAGTGACAAACCTCGCCCACCTGTCCGGGTGCATTCGTGCGACGTGAACAGCCCACTCCCACTTTAGCCTGGCTGTTTTTTCCCCGAAATCTGCTATTTCAGTTATGGAGCGCAGCGTGGCGTTTTTAATAACGTGATCTATTCGCTTAACACCTATTATATTATATATATTATATTATAGAAATATTGTTATGAGAACTCCTAATTAGGATCACAGCAGAACTGACGTAACAAGTAAAATTGCTCGGTTTATACGTCTAGGCGATGACTGACTGAAAGAAAAGGGGGGGGGGGATTTATCGAACCGAACTGGTAATGAAGCCGGAAGGTAAATTAATGTAATCTAACCGTGTTTGGGATTATTTTGGAATCGTTATGAGACACTCTGGCTATAAGGTATTTAAGTTTGGCTGATATTTACTTTTTAGTGGTTGTATATGGCTATAACTAAAAATTGAAAAATAAAATGCCAAATAATTTATAGTAGAGGATACGATTAAGAACGACCTTCACCGGTCTGTTGAATGGATGAAACGTATTTAATGACAAATCTAGTATGTTAAATAATAAAACGCGGGTGGGTTGCCTAAGAAATTCCTGGCCAGACTATTATTAATTAAAAATTGACTTTTTTTTGAAAAATGCACCGGTGTGTTTAATTAATAAATTTAATACTAACCGAAAGTACGTTGCCTCTAGATAATAAAAAAATGGGTTGCCTATTTGTTTCCTGGCATAACTATGTGTTGCCACTGTTGCCAGGTATAAATAGGTGTATATATGATTATATTCCAAAGTAGCTTTAAATCTGTGGAAAAGAAGTTCATAGACCTAGAAACCTACCTTAGACATCATACCAATCTGTCCAGATTCTTAGAGTCAGAACTTATTCTGATAAGTTATATTCCGAAATCATATAGAAAAAGGAAAAAAACAAAACATAATTACACAAAGGCAGCCATGTTGTGTTTAAGTACCACAGATTAAAACATGTAGTAAGTTCGTTGTGTAATGTTGGTCATGTTGATGTTTTTCTCAATGTTGGCTAAAGAAGGTTACAAATTCATAGAAAAAGTTATTTATTTGGAGTTTCACAAGACTGCCTCTGACCATTCATCCAAATAATATGGAGTAAAAAAAAGGAAAAACTAATGTAGTACGAGTATAGTAAGTAGTATTTAGTAATTGAGCCGACCAATCTACTTATTTTTATTAAAAAAATTAAATTACTAATAAGATGATCGGTTAAACTATAACGACTCTAATTATTATTAATTATAACGACTTAAATTATTTTCTACATTTTTAAAATCATAGTATCTTTCTTAGGGAAGGTGAAATCGTTTATTTTTTAATTATTCAATATTAAAAAAGTAATATGCAAATACTGAACCAGGCATCAATGTTAATTAGTTTATTTTGATAAGATTAATATCGAGGCTTAAATAAAGTGCCTTTTCTATCTACAGGTGCCGAATAAAATTTATTGTTTATTTTAGCTTTCTAATGATTAAAGAATTTTTAAAATATTACTTGAGATAGTTTCAACAAATTAAATCGTATTTAAATATCTCCCACTGTAATAATTATGTCTGCTCTACTAATTTTTTAAATTAATATCAATAGGTGGAAGGAGTGGAGGGAGTCCTTTGCCCAGCAGTGGGACAATATGAGCTAACTATAATATAATATATAATATTCCACAACTATCACACAACGCCGTCTAGTCCCAAGCTAAGCAGAGCTTGTGTTATGGGTACTAGACAACTGATAAACATACTTATATATTTCTAAATACATACATATTATAGATAACTATGGAACCAACTTGGAAGCATAACCTTTCAATCAACCGGTATCGGTCCATAATTGACTGAGATATCGGCGAACATACATACAAAAAAAAACATACATTCAGCCGAACATAGAACCTCCTCCTTTTCGAAGTCGGTAAATAAATCGATTTGAATCCAAATTACACGCTCGAAGTTTTACAATTCGTTAAAATAATTATAAAGCGCAATATTGATCTGGTTAGGTTAGTGATTTGACGATAACGAACCAAGTATAGACTCATCAAAACTAATCCGAATAAAGCATTTACTATGGTAACAAATCAATCTATTTTTTAGCATTAGGAATGCTAAAATAGATTGATTGGTTACGATATACTATAAATATAAGTTAGACGTAAGTAATATTATAGCCCATTTCTCTGGCTCATCCGTTCTACTGTATTGTCTGTATTCATCATGAATTCACTGCGAATAACGCTGCTGTTCACGTTCACGACACTGATGACCGGATCCGCAGTAGGTAAGGTAATTAATTTAATTTATTTTTCATACCCAAATAATTAAGTCACTTATTGCGGATCGAACTCCGACCAAGCATTGTGATTTGTGTAGGATTCTAGGACAGAAAGCCCAAATTTTTTTTTGGGCGGTAATATAAAGTAGGTAACCGGACTCTATCTAAGCAAAAACATCCAAACCAAAGAAATGTAACGTACCTAAATAACCGAATTTGAGACGCTCTGCCAAGTTTTAGTGGATAATGTTGACTTCGCCTGCTTGTAAGTGGGAAATCATTCTAGGAGAACATAGCTACTACCCGGGATAAAAAATATTCTACTTACATCGGATTCCAGAACATGGTCTAGTTTTGTACCAAATTTCAACGAAGTTCATTCAACCCTGACTCAGAAAAACTACTTCTTTGCAGGTTATAAAAGAACCTAGATCGTTATATCTTACGAAAAAGAAGCCCTTCATAGGCCTTAAGGCCGTCATGGGATTGGATGTACCCAATACCGCTTGGGTACCCTTTTTTAACGTAATAACAAATATAAATATGCAGGTAGTGATTCTTGTATGGTACCTAGTCCATAACGATGACATGATGAATGACAAAATGTGTGTTTTTTTCGCCGCAGCGCGCAGTCCCTTGAATGCGTTTATTCTACCGCACGGAATAAACGCACCGCATTCCACCGTAAGGCAATACTAGCTAGGCCTACTACTTATCCTTTACATCTTTCCAACACTTCCCACTGTTGCCGTCTTGACCATACTTTAAATGAGAACGCGTCTGTGTTAATGTCATCTTCTATACATTTAAATAAAATTGGAGTGTGACTGTTTGTAATAATGAAATAACCGCTTTTTACTACATGCATATCTATACAAATAAATAAAATTGGAGTGACTGTTTGTAATATTGAAATAACCGCCTTTTACTACATGCATATCTTTTTTTTTTTTTATCGTGGGAAAAATCATGCATTGACATCCCCCGCCCTTGGGCGGAGCGGGAGATAGTGTCAGACTCTTACTGACTAAAAGACCCACCCCGTTCCTTCTAGCTTTCATACCGGGGCTCGAGCGCCCTTTCGGATAACCCTGGCCCCAGTAGGCTTCGACCCGGCTGGGTCCCTGCTGTTGCTGGCAACTTCTTGAGGCGCGCGGGAACAGTGCGCGCCGTCGACGACTTGGGCTTGGTCCGGACAGTTACCGGACGGCCGGACAGTGAGCTACCCATCGCTCACTGTCCACAAGCCCGCGCCTACGTTGGCCGGAAATCGGGATCCGAGTCCCGGCGGCGGCGGCGGCGATAACGCCGTTGCCTGATGCGCTCGGCCTCCTCCTTTGCGAGCATTACTGCTTCGCAGAAGTCGGCGACCGCCTGCCACTCCTCCTCGCTCCAGACCATGGCCTCAACCAAGGCCCGGCGCGAGAGGTCTCCGCCGCCGATCGCCCCCACGAGGGCACGGCGATGCTCCGCCCAAGTAGGGCACACCTCGACTGTGTGCTCCACCGTGTCCTCCGGGCATTCCGCACAGTGGCGACACCCGGGCGTCACTTCCGCACGAATCCAGTGCAGGACCCTCCCGAACGAACCATGTCCGGTGAGGAACTGCGTCATGCGGAAGGTAAGGACGCCGTGAGGTCTTTCCAGCCACGCCTCAAAGAGGGGACTTATCGCCATAATTGTGGCGAGCCCAGCACTGGGTTGCGATAGTCGTTGACGCCATTTCACCATGAGATCCCGCCGGAGCTCTGTCCGCCATGCCGTGACCTGTCGCGGCAGCGGACTTTCACCCCGGCGTTGCATCTCCACGCGCATATCGTGCATGTGTGCAAGGACTGTTGCCTCCAGATCCCACGGTGGTAGGCCAGCCAGAAGGCTCGCCGCTTCGCGAGAGACCGTGCGGTATCCCCGCACCATCCTTATTGCCATGACCCTCTGGCAGGCGTTCAGCATGGCCGCCGGTTGCTTTTTCAGCGACGGCGCCCACACCGGCGCCCCGTAGAGGGCCATGGACCGAACGATCCCCGCGTAGAGCCTCCGGCAGGAGGCATCTGGACCCCCAAGGTTGGGCAGGAGCCGCTTGAGCGCAGCCCCAGCCCGGTTGAGTTTGGGAGCCAGACGTCGAGTGCTCCACGAAATTCCACCGGCTGTCGAGGACGAGTCCCAGGTACTTCATCGTCGACCCAACACCGATGTGAAATCCTCCTACCGTTAGTTGGGAACTCAATGGCGGCGCGTTCCGAGAGCGGCGACCGTGAAAACACATCGCCTCGGATTTGTGAAGCGCCACCTCGAGTCCCAACTCCTGGATTCTATCAACCACCATCGCAACCCCGCGTGTCGCTAGAGCGACCGCCGCCTGGTACGACTCTCCCTGCACTAGAACCAGCGTGTCGTCTGCGTAGCAAACCACGCTGACCCCGTCAGGGAAGTCGCCGCGCAGCACGTAGTCGTACCCGATGTTCTACAAGGGTGGCCCTAGTACCGACCCCTGCGGAACACCGCACAACATCTCTCGACGTTTCCAGTCTCCCTGGTGACCGGGGTAGACTATAAATCTTTCCCCATCGACCATCTGTTCTGCGTGCAATGTGCCCTGCCCATTGCCACTTAAGTTTGGCGATTCTTCGAGCTACGTCGGTAACCTTGGTTCTCCTGCGGATATCTTCATTTCTGATGTGATCACGCAATTAAACTCCAAGCATAGCCCTTTCCATCGCCCTTTGGGTGACTTTGAGTCTTCTCATGAGGCCCATTGTAAGTGACCACGTTTCGGAGCCATAAGTCATTACTGGCAACACGCACTGGTCATAGACTTTCGTCTTGAGACACTGTGGTATATTGGACGAGAAGACACCGCGCAGCTTCCCGAACGCCGCCCAGCCGAGTCAGATTCGACGATTGCTAACGGGGTCAGCGTGGTTTGCTACGCAGACGACACGCTGGTTCTAGCGCAGGGAGAGTCGTACCAGGCGGCGGTCGCTCTAGCGACACGCGGGGTTGCGATGGTGGTTGATAGAATCCAGGAGTTGGGACTCGAGGTGGCGCTTCACAAATCCGAGGCGATGTGTTTTCACGGTCGCCGCTCTCGGAACGCGCCGCCATTGAGTTCCCAACTAACGGTAGGAGGATTTCACATCGGTGTTGGGTCGACGATGAAGTACCTGGGACTCGTCCTCGACAGCCGGTGGAATTTCGTGGAGCACTCGACGTCTGGCTCCCAAACTCAACCGGGCTGGGGCTGCGCTCAAGCGGCTCCTGCCCAACCTTGGGGGTCCAGATGCCTCCTGCCGGAGGCTCTACGCGGGGATCGTTCGGTCCATGGCCCTCTACGGGGCGCCGGTGTGGGCGCCGTCGCCGAAAAAGCAACCGGCGGCCATGCTGAACGCCTGCCAGAGGGTCATGGCAATAAGGATGGTGCGGGGATACCGCACGGTCTCCCGCGAAGCGGCGAGCCTTCTGGCTGGCCTACCACCGTGGGATCTGGAGGCAACAATCCTTGCACACATGCACGATATGCGCGTGGAGATGCAACGCCGGGGTGAAAGTCCGCTGCCGCGACAGGTCACGGCATGGCGGATAGAGCTCCGGCGGGATCTCATGGTGAAATGGCGTCAACGACTGTCGCAACCCAGTGCTGGGCTCGCCACAATCATGGCGATAAGTCCCCTCTTTGAGGCGTGGCTGGAAAGACCTCACGGCGTCCTTACCTTCCGCATGACGCAGGTCCTCACCGGACATGGTTCGTTCGGGAGGTTCCTGCACTGGATTCGTGCGGAAGTGACGCCCGGGTGTCGCCACTGTGCGGAATGCCCGGAGGACACGGTGGAGCACACAGTCGAGGTGTGCCCTACTTGGGCGGAGCATCGCCGTGCCTTCGTGGGGGCGATCGGCGGCGGAGACCTCTCGCGCCGAGCCTTGGTTGAGGCCATGGTCCGGAGCGAGGAGGAGTGGCAGGCGATCGCCGACTTCTGCGAAGCAGTAATGCTCGCACAGGAGGAGGCCGAACGCATCAGGCAACGGCGTTATCGCCGCCGCCGCCGCCGCCGGGACTCTGATCCCGATTTCCGGCCACCGTAGGCGCGGGCTTGCGGACAGTGAGCAATGGGTAGCTCGCTGTCCAGCCGTCCGGTAACTGTCCGGACCAAGCCCAAGTCGTCGACGGCGCGCACTGTTCCCGCGCGCCTCAAGGAGTTGTCAGCAACAGCAGGGACCCAGCCGGGTCGAAGCCTACTGGGGCCAGGGTTATCCGAAAGGGCGCTCGAGCCCCGGTGTAAAGGCTAGAAGGAACGGGGTGGGTCTTTTAGTCAGTAAGAGTCTGACACTATCTCCCGCTCCGCCCAAGAGCCGATGTCAATGCATGATTTTTCCCACCATAAAAAAAAAAGATGGTCGATGGGGACGAAAGGTTCTGGAGTGGCGACAACGTACCGGAAGACGCAGCGTTGGACGGCCTCCAACAAGGTGGACCGATGACCTGGTCAGGGTCGCGGGAATCCGATGGATGCGTGATGCACAGGACCGGTCGTTGTGGCGACGCTTCGGGGAGGCCTATGTCCAACAGTGGACGTCTTTCGGCTGATATGATGATGATGATGACCATTGGCGTTGCCTTATTTTATCGATGTTACGTTTTATTTTCTAAAAGTCCAGCAAGAGTCGATAAATTACATAATAAAATACTTACATATTTTTATTTTATTTATAAGGGGCTTGTAGCTATTTCATTAACCATGAAATTACTCATAATTGAAATTAAAGGTTTCTTTTAATGCTGAAAAACAATTAAAACGAATAATAGTGACAAAAATAAATTGTCGCTGTTTTCCGCTTTTTGCAAATGAAAATTTAAAAAATAGTTTAATTAGTAAAATAGATAAGTTAAAACACACTTAAATAACACTTCTACACGTAAATTTTTACGTCAGTGTAAACTAAATGAAGCCTGTGTTTCTTGGCCGACTACTTTGCTTTTAGAGTCCATACAGATTTGAGTAGAACTGTAACATCTTGACCTTCTTCGAGACTGCTAGGGTTCGGTATAACCAGATTTTTATTATAGTGACTTCTTTTTCTTCTACCAATATCTAGAAATTCTTCAGAGCTAAGTTTTGGCACTGCTGTGTTGAGAAAATTGTGCTAGTTTTTGTAGGAAACCAACTTTGCCTTCCAGTCTGTCTAGATCTTTAGGAAATATGAAGTTACATTTTGAACCCACGAAAAGTTTAACCCTGTTTACATTTTATTTATGAATTATTTAGCTAAAATTAAAATAGTGTGCGTTTATAAATGTGTCGCAGCATTTGGGTATTTTCTTTCCCGATGCAACAAAAAACATTATAATTTTACAATATCGATAACTCACCATCGATAATGGTAATCTCTGATTGAGCAGCTGACAGTGACATTTTTTGAAGATATTTTTGAAAGTAGACCTTAATTTGTACAAAATAAAGTCAACTTCTATCTGTTTTTTTTTTTTTATAAGAACTTATTTTTCAAAAATAATCAAAATAAAATAAACCAAGGCTAACCGATGATAGGATATACCACCATTTGATAAATTCTTGGTTCTTCTGTCGTATTTGCACTCCAAAACAGCACAGATAGGCATTTTAAAATTTTTTTTATCTAGTTATTATCACCGTGGCGACTGTAACTAGACTGATGTGCGCGGCGCATGCGCAATGGAACATAAGCGGTACACCACAAAACTTGGGGTACGCGCGCCCCGCCTACTTACTCCTTCTATCTACTGTATGATTCCTGTGTTCTGTGGAAAAAACCATGTTAGACTTGTTTCACAGAACACTGAAATCGTCGGATCCAGAAATTTCCTATATAAGGCTACAGAATAGGTTGAAAAAACTAAAATCCTTACCGTTACGACCCAGCGTAGTTAGACTACTGAAACCGTATGAAATCTCAGCAGAAGACAATTTTGTGGCAACAGAAAATGACGAAAATGTCTGGCAAAAACCGGAGCATGGGACGTAGGGGCCAACCGGCCCCGAGCCGGGTCCCCGCTACCGGTGGTTGTGTGAACCAACCGTGAACGTCTCGGCGCAACGATTGTCGGATCAGGTGCGGGTTATCCAAAGCAACCACAGGTTGGACGACGCTGCACTTGATCGGCTGCGCTCAGAGATACTGAGCAACCAAATCATCTCGACATCTACTCAAACACAGACCGCGGTAACGCCGACTACTAACGCAATCTCGCCGCGGTCCAATCATAATAATGATGATGCAGATGAAAGGGTTGTCACAGTAAGTAGTCAGTGCAACGAAAGATTGAGGACCGCACTGGAGGATGCGTTGTGCGAGTACATGTCGACTCTGACTGAGCTTAGGCCTCGTTTGCCACGTATACCCATGCACAAAAAAAAATAGGGCGCTGCTGGTGTGTGCTTTGGACTCGTTGCTCAAAAATGTCTTTGAGAGTAGCGAGAACCTTGTTGATTCGCACTCAATCTTGTATTATGGGGCTGTTGCGGCATGTCGTTTAGCCAACATTAAGTTTCTAAATATAAATGGAACTATTCGACCAAAGCCTGCTGTACCAGCCTGGCATTTCGTAGTAACAGATTGGAATTGGGATGCCAAGCGAGCGTGCGACCTTTGAAACCATTTAAGCCAAAAGTTGTGCAGCCAGTCCGGCCCTGGAGATTTCCAGTTAGGCAACGGACGGACTGCACGAGCTACATCTTGGGGGCTGATGTCAATTGCCCCCATTTGTGGTATTAAATCGCACGCACATTCAATTTCCCGAGTCCAGTCACCCTAGGTGTGATTAACAGGCACTGACTAGATGCTGCGCCAGAATGACTCATGGCATCATCATCTGGGAGGCACGCGTCAGTCACACCTTGGCCCGGTCGCTCCCAAGCCCTGTAAACCCACCTTTCATTACTCCGGAATGTGCGATTCTGGTTGTATCGCTCAACCCGCTGCCTGTACCTGCGAATACGGTTTGCCCATGCATAAACCTTCTGCTTCAGGAAGTCGATGCGCTCTGTGACTCGGGACATATCAGCAGCCTTTTTAAAATTCAAATTAAAACGTAAATAGTATCAACCTGAACTAGAAACATCTGCTCTGGATTGTTCTCAAATCAAAGTTAAATAAAACTAGTGTGACGCAACTTGACAGATCACGATTCATAACATTTGTGACTTATGAGTCGATGTTTCAAATGTTCCGTTTGTTTCTTGTGAGCCGATGTTCCAAATGATTTGAAACAGTGATATATATCACTGTTTAGGAGCATTTCAATGATTCGGATGCAAATGTCAGTCAAACAAACGTTTCATGAATTTTAACCAACTTAATACTTGTTTTTGGGTTTAAAACTCCATAACGGTTATAGCTTCTGAACTTTATAAGACCAAATAAATAAGACTGGCTTTGATGATGATGATATGACTTTCGAAATGAATTTTCAATACCTTCCGCGTAATAAATATTCGAATGAGGTTGCAATTCGTGCAGAGGCATCTGAGGACACGATTGCCAAGAATCATAAATAACTCAATGGTCTGATTTGGGCTTTAGTCCTGCAGAATATACAAGAAATGTAATGTAAAATCTTGAAGTGGGATTCGTGAGCTATGCTTGCGCGTTACGCCGGCCAACTAACTGTAGGAGCATAAGCAAGTTGGCGGTAGATTGATATTTGTCGGGGCACAAATGTGATGAGTAAAGATGCAAATAAACTAACCTAGAATAATATTCATCATCATAATTTCAGCCGATCACTGTTGGACATAGGCCTCTCCCAAGCGTCGCCACAACGAACGATCATGTGCGTCCCGCATCTATCAGATTCCCGCTACCTTCACCAGGTCGTCAGTTCACTTTGTAGGAGGCCTTCCAACGCTGCGTTTTCCGATACGCGGCCGCCACTCCAGAACCTTTCGGCCCCAACGGCCATCTGTTCTGCGAGCATTGTGCCCTGCCCATTGCCACTTAAGTTTGGCGATTCTTTGTGCTATGTCGGCAACCTTGGTTCTCCTGCAGATATCTTCATTTCTGATTCGATCACGCAAGGAAACTCCGAGCATAGCCCTTTCCATTGCTCTTTGGGTGACTTTAAGCCTTCTGATGAGGCCCAATGTGAGCGACCACATTTCGGATCCATATGTCATCACTGGCAACACACACTGGTCATAGACTTTCGTCTTGAGACACTGTGGTATGTTGGATGAGAAGATACCGCGTAGCTTCCCGAACGCTGCCCAGCCGAGTCGGATTCGACGGTTGACCTCTTTCTCGAAATTAGATCTACCCAACTGGACTGTCGGCCCGAGGTAGACGTAATCGTCCACAACTTCGATTATAGAGTCTCCGATCTTGATAGGAGTGGGGACTACGTGGTTGTTTATCATGACTTTAGTTTTGTCCATGTTCATTTTAAGACCCACTCTTTCGGAAGCTCTACTGAGGTCATTGAGCATTGTACTGAGCTGTTCTGTAGTCTCAGCCATGACTACTATGTCGTCGGCAAACCGAAGGTGAGTGATGTACTCGCCATTGACATTAATGCCTAGTCCACTCCAGTCCAGAACCTTGAAGACATCCTCCATTGCCGCCGTGATGAACAGTTTCGGAGAAATGACGTCTCCCTGCCTGACACCTCGCTGCAGGAGGATAGGTTTCGAGGTCTGGTCTTGAAATCGGACTGACATAGTGGCGTTTTCGTACAAACACTTCAGCACCTCGATGTACCGATAGTCAATCTGGCACCGTTGGAGAGACTGCAGTACAGCCAAAGTCTCGATCGAATCAAAGGCTTTCTCGTAGTCCACAAACGCTAGGCAGAGAGGCAGATTATACTCCTTGGTCTTCTGTATAACCTGTCGTAGCGTATGTATGTGGTCTACGGTGCTGAAGCCTTTTCGAAATCTGGCTTGTTCGGGAGGCTAGAAGTCGTTGAACCTGCGCGCGAGACGATTAGTGATGACTCTGGAAAACAGCTTGTAGAATGGCTCAGAAGTGAGATGGGCCTATAATTCTTGAGTAGGGCCTTGTCGCTCTTTTTAAAGAACAGTACCACCACGCTTCCGCTCCATGCCTCTGGCGTTTTTCCCTCGAGTATGACGGAATCAATTAACACCAAAGGTAGCACAAATATAACGTAGAAAAGAGTCCGCAGACGCGGAGTGGGCAAGTTCCTCATAGCAGCTGAATGAAAAGGCCCCATGCAGCCTCGAGGCTCGCAGAGATGCGGCGGACAGGTTTCGCATGGCCGTACTTATGAGTGGTACAAAGCATTCAAAAGCGGTCGAGATGTGATGGAAGATTTTGCCTCGCTCTGGTAGGCCATCAACCTCTGCAACTGAAGATAACATCGCAAAAGTGAAGGAAATAGTGACTGAAAATCCTCATTCAAGTTCGAGAGAGATAGCCGCCGAACTTTCTGTATCTCACGAGTCAATCCTTACCATTTTAACTAATCACTAGCTTTTGCCCGCGCGGCTTCGCTCCCGCTCTTCCCTACTTCAGCCTACTATACTCTACTCTACCCTACTATACCCTACTCTACCCTACCCTACTCTACTCTACCCTACTCTACCCTACTCTACCCTACTCTACCCTACTCTACCCTACTCTACCCTACTCTACCCTACTCTACCCTACTCTACCCTACTCTACCCTACTCTACCCTACTCTACCCTACTCTACCCTACTCTACCCTACCCTACTCTACTCTACCCTACTCTACCCTCCTCTACCTTACTCTACCCTACACTACCCTACTCTACCCTACACTACCCTAATTTTCATTTTTTTTTTCCATAAGAACCTTCTCCTCATAATAACGAAAACAACAAAAAAAAAATTAGCGAAATCGGTCCAGGCGTTGTTGAGTTATGCGCTTACCAACACATTTTGCGATTCATTTTTATATTATAGATTTAGGGTATGAAACATTTTGCCGCTCGGCTAGTCCCAAAAGACCTGAATTTTCTCCAAAAACTCAATCGCATGACAGCCGCTGAGGACATGCTAGAACGAGTCAATTCCGACCCAACATTCATGAAACGCATTGTTACTGGCGACGAGATGTGGGTTTACGAGTTTAACATGCACAAGTCAACAAGCTTCGGAGTGGCGCCTTCCAACTGAACCAAAACCGAAAAAACCACGCCAAAGTCGATCAAAAGTCAAAGTCATGTTGTTTCTTTGACTATCGCGGTGTTGTGCACTCGGAATTCTTACCGGAAGGTCAAACGGTAAATAAAGAATATTATTTGAGCGTTATGCGGCATTTAAGAGAGCAAATTCAATGAAAAAGGCCAGATTTGTGGAAAGAAAATTCTTGGATTTTGCACCACGATAATGCGCCTTCGCACAAGGCCATCATTGTGAACGAATTTTTGACCAAACACTCAACAAATACCATCGAGCAGCCACCATATTCGCCAGATATGGCTCCAGCCGACTTCTATATTTTTCCTAAACTCAAATTACCACTTTGTGGCACCCGTTTTCAGTCTGTAGAAGACATAAAGGAGAATTCGCGGCGAGAACTGAACTCAATTCAATATTCGTTGGCGTAAGTGTATCGTTTCTGAAGGGGCATACTTTGAAGGTGATAAATTATTATTGATGATATTTGTAATATGTGTATGCTGTCAAAGCAAAAGTACAAAGGATGTGGTACCCGTTTTGGTCGTTTTATTTAAATAACCTGATAACAAACCCCGTAGGTACACTAAATAACTTTCTTAGTCAATCTTTCTCTAAAGTTAACACATATAGGTAACAATAGTTACATTTTCATTTGCGATGTTCTGCCTCGTAACTCTTTTCAAATTCGAAAAGGCAGTGTAGAGCTGTCTTTGAGTTCGGGGCACCACAGCGGTGTTGTTTTATTCGCTAATTAGACATGCCTAAGCTTATTTTTAGGGTTCCGTAGCCAAATGGCAAAAAACGGAACCCTTATAATTTCGTCATGTCTGTCTGTCTGTCTGTCCATACATATGTCACAGCCACTTTTTTCCAAAACTATAAGAGCTATACTGATGAAACTTAGTGAGTAGATGTATTCTGTGAACCGCATTAAGATTTTCACACAAAAATAGAAAAAGAAGCAATAAATTTTGGGGGTCCCCATACTTAGAACCGAAACTCAAAATTTTTTTTTCATCAAACCCATACGTGTGGGGTATTTATGGATAGGTCTTCAAAAATAATATTGAGGTTTCTAATATCATTTTTTTTTTAACTGAATAGTTTGCGCGAGAGACACTTCCAAAGTGGTAAAATCTGTGCAGGGGGGGCACAGATTTTTATTTTTTTGGTGATCATTTACTATTTTAGATAACTTCTAAAATAGTAAATGATCACCAAAATTAAACCCGCATTATAATGTAAAATTATAACCAAAGTTTTAACATCTCGCTATCCAATTTAAGCAAAATGACTCCTAATAAATCATTGTAAACCCAAAAGTAGTAAACGATCACCAAAATTAAAACAGTATTTTAATGTTAAATTACACCCAAAGTTTTTATATCTTGCTATCCTATTTAAGCAAAATTACCAAACAAAGCACACCCAGAGGAAGCACACCTAAAGTACCTATTTCACTTAGCACACCTGTAGCTGGGCTTCAAATAAAAATTTAAAACAATTAATTTCCTATTCCACGAAGCACACCTACGAATATCACTCGCATAGTGCTAGGACTCGAAATTGATTAATCACTACCAAAAAAAAATTTCTTGAGCGTTTTGTTTAAATTCAACCAAATGCTATGCCTAACTGTAAGATAAAATATAAAACTATTACAATTTCAATAATCCTTTTTATTTGGTAATAAGCCTACATTTTATGGCAATCACAGTGGTTTATTTAGGCAGGAATAACGCATTAATTTGCTCGCTAAAATTTGGTGATCATTTACTACATTTGGTGTTCGAATACAATTTGAAGTGCAGTCGTGACTAAAATAGCTAGTACTATTGTAATTTTAGACTTTATTTTTCTGGTGTCAACTATATATTTTTTGTAAAACAACTGAGGGTATCTGTACGAGCTGTTTGCCCATACACTTGAGATGTGTTTGTTGTGTAGTGTGTTGTCAACGAAGACGGGAAGTTCACAGAAATAAAATCACTGTTTTTGTATCCGTTTTCGAAGAGAGTATTTATTGTACTAAATTAGTAAATCGTAACTATAAATAAAATGTTATTACAATAGTAGGTTGCGCAACGAAGGCGTCCGCCATATCGCCAATTCAGCGCAATGTTAATACAGCATAATAAGTTAAAAAGTAAAACAATTAAAATCATGTGGCGATGCTCGTACATCCTGCCAACTACAAAAAAAATTACAGAAATTGAACATTATATTAAAAATTATATAAAATAAAAAGTAAAACAATAAAATGAAGTAAACAATAATATGTTAAAAGGTTCTTCGTTCAACGCCAAATAGAATAGGAGATGTTTCGTTGTCCACCCTGTTGTTGACGCTGGCGTGTGCTTGAAGTCGGTGATTTGATCAGTGATTTGATTTGTCGCTGATTCGTTTCCTTCAATTCTCGTGTCCTTAGAACCTTCCACCGTGACCATCTCAATTTCTTCCTTGTGTTCTGATGCCTTTCCTTTATTTGTTTGCGATTGACAGAAGCAAAATCTCTTCACCTTGCAGTATACCCAGATACAGAAAATAATTCCACAGATTGATATAAAACAATACAGTACGTAATGATGTTGTTCTGCATCTGATGATTTGATGGTTTGTATGTTCTGTTGTTCCTTTATCTGTTCTATTTTCCTCTTTATACTGTTAAATTGTTCTTCATGTGTTTCTATTTTGAAGTCCGTATAGTTTCCAATATTGTTGTTACTTGTAAGTAAATAATTTATGTTTGTTTCCGGTACATAGATTTCTTCATCATTTCCTATTTCCAGTTTGCTTTGCAGATTGTAGTGTGAGTGAATTAGATGGTTGTCACCGCGCATCATACATCCTGTCGCTAAGGTGATTGTTCCCGTGTTACGTAGAGTCTGTGACGTAATACCGGCTGGACAGAAAATGCGCATAGTGCATTCCTCGCAACACGTATACAGCCAAGCGTCCTTGCTGTGTAGCTTAATCCATTCATTCGTGCAACTTGATACTTCTGTGCGGCAACTGGATCCTCCTCGATTGTTTATAATATCAGCTTCGCATATGTTTGTTGTAGTTTTTATCTCATATATAGGTAAATCGAAATTGCAGAACAGCTGATATGTATTTGTTTCTATACATGATTGTATTTGATGTTCGTTTAAAGGTATTATTAGATCCTTTTTTAAGTTTACAGCCATGTATTTCGAAGTAGGCTTTATGTTGATCATAGAATGTCCCTTTATGTTGCGGATTGGTATAACTTCCGTTAATTCGTATTGTTCGTCGGTTATCAAGGGGATTTTCACTTCAAAAATAAGGAACTCATTGATGAGTTTTCCATGGACTCTTGATAGTTTGTATAACTTTCTGATGCATTTAAGACTGTTAGTGCAGGGTAGCGATAATCCTTTAGGCACTTGTCCTGATATAATATTCAGCTCTCTTTCAAAAGCATCTGGTTTCAACAAATGCGTATCGACTCGTCCGTTGCGAAGATCTGTAACCAAGTCGATCAGTGTGTCTTGTATTCTTCGCAAGTTTGCAACCATCATGTTCGCGGCAAGTGCAGTTGCGGAAATGAATGCTGACTGGTCTTGTTCTGTTTTCAGTTGGTTTACTGAATCTCTTAAGTGTTTGTTGATAAGTATGAATTGTCTGTTCATTACTTGTTCGTTTCTTTTCAGCAAATTGTATTCGCCTTCAATTACTGAGGTATGGTTTTTGTACAGATTCAGCAAGTGATCTTCGTTGCTTTGAATTAATTTGATGTCTTCGTGATATTTTTCGGCGAATTTGTCATCTAGGACACCAAAGAGATAATTAGCAGTGTTACCAATTACATTTATAAGACCTCGTCTGCTACGTCTTCCATGTTCGCTTAGCAGTACTGAATGATAATGTCGCAGTTCGTTTAGTTCGTGCTCTAATTGTGTAGAGATAGCAAAATAGGCCAAATTTTTCTGATCAAGTGATTGCAGTTGCTTGACATATAGTTCAACAGCAGATACACTTTTCCAATATGTCGACATGTTGTAATAAATCACCAGTTTCCATTCGTCTTGTATTATCTGTACGTCTGCCATTTTGTCAAAATATACCAGGCGAGATGGATCGAGAGATGTAACGTTGACAAGTTGCTGTACGGCAGGTGTGACGCAAATAGTCATAAAAAATAGTAATGCACTCAAGCAATTCATGAAGACACCTTTCTTTGGTGGTGTAGATCTCTGTCGACGCCGAAGTGGTGGTGTCATCTCTGTTTGTTCATTGATTGATCCATTGTCTTGTGTATGATCCTTTGTATCAATGGGAAGTCGAGATAGCTTTGTTATAGGTCTTTTCATAATGTTGGATTTAGTTTTCACTGTGACGACTCGTACTAAGTTGTCAGCTCCAGGATGTGTTTCTATAACTCGTCCCAGTAACCATCTGGCAGGCGGCACATGTTCTTCCTTGATGAGAACCACATCACCCACTGCAATGTTTTGAGTAGGAGTTTGCCATTTTCCCCTTAGCTGTAACGTTTGAAGATAATCGTGTGACCATTTCTTCCAGAAACTCTTGTACATGTTTTCTGTGAGACGCCATCGTACAGTTAGGCTAGTGTTGTCAATCTCTGACGTCACAGGAGGAGCGAGAACTGGACCGCCGACTAAGAAGTGTCCCGGTGTCAAATAATCGATGTCATCAGGATCATTTGTTAAAGCAATAAGTGGTCTTGAGTTGAGACACGCTTCTATTTGTACCAGTAACGTGGAGAACTCTTCGTACGTTAACTTCTGTTCACCAAGAACCCTTTTGAGATGGTGCTTCATACTCTTCACTGCAGCTTCCCACAGACCCCCAGCTGTTGGCCAACATGGAGCATTAAAATGCCATTCAATGCCACACTCGGAAATGTTGTTAACGAGGTCGTCATTCACTATAAGCCGCAGTGCCTCTTGACGTTCCTTTGCTAGTGCTTTTGCTGCGCCGACAAAGTTTGTTCCATTGTCGCTGTAGACATGTTTCGGTGTTCCACGCCGTGCACAGAGTCGTTTCAAGGCTGCTAAAAATGTGACGGTGCTAAGATCAGACACCAACTCAAGATGTACAGCCTTAGTACATAAACAAATAAAAATAGCGATGTATGTCTTTACTGTTTTTATGCCTCTTCCTTTATTGGCTTTTATTTCAACATGCCCCGTAAAATCCACACCTGTATGTGTGAATGGCCGAGACGGTGTAACTCGAGGCGTCGGTAGGTCAGCCATCAGCTGATTGCTGCGTTGCATTTTGTAGCGATGGCAAGTGACACATTTTATTAATTGTGACTTGATTGTTTTCATGCCGCCGAGTATCCAATACTTGTTTCGAATGTGTCCCAAAGTTAGTCTGGCTCCGCCATGAAGGGTATTTTTGTGAGCTTGGTCAATCAACAGTTGAGATAACTTGTGGTTGCTTGGTAAAATAATCGGATGTTTTTGAGAGTTGGATAAGTTCGCATGTGCAAGCCGGCCACCCACTCGAAGAATACCTTGTGCATCTAATGTTGGGTTCAAGTTCAATAGTTTACTCGTGGTTCGTGGTTTGTTGTGCTTTCGTATGTAAACTATGTCATCGCCAAAATAATTGTTCTGTACAGTTTTGACAATTAATTGCTGAGCCAACTCTATGTCCGCTGTCGTCAAGTGTGAGGCTCGCTTGGCTCGGGTTGCGTCACGTGAGTTATTTACGAATCGTAATATCCAGCTTATAATTCTGTTTGCAAAACTCAATGAACTGTACTTTTGCAATAATTCTTCAATAAGTGGCGCGTTATTTGTTTGTGCTGCACATATTTGTTTTTGTTTCCTTAGCTCTTCGGTTGTAATGAACGTATTTTGTTCGGGTATGTTGTCCGTTCGAAGCCAGGAAGGGGCATTCCACCACAGTGTGTGCCTCATGAAATCATATGGAGAAAGTCCTCTGCTTGCGCTATCCGCAGGGTTTTCTTCAGACTTGACGTGTCTCCAAAATTCTGATGGAACTATCTGTGTTATCTGTACCACTCTGTTGGCCACAAAGCTTTTCCAGCGACTCACATCACCTTGTAGCCACCCAAGTACTACCATTGAATCAGTCCAACAGTACGAGGGGTTAGTTTGCATGTGAATTGACTCCTTGACCTTTTTCATCAATTGAGCTAACAGGGCAGCACCGCATAACTCTAATCGAGGGAGAGAGATTGGTTTTTTCCGCGGAGCTAATTTTGTTTTTGCTACAACCACTCTGATCAGCTGTTCGTTATTTTCATCGTAGGACTTGCAGTACACGACACATCCGTAGGCTCGTTCAGATGCATCACAAAATCCATGAAGTTCAAATGGTTGTTCAGTGTTACCGATCCAGCGTGGTATTGTAACTTCGTAAAGGTGAATCATCTGGACACGGAATTGTTCCCATTCTTGTTGTATGTTCGATGGAAGCTTATCATCCCAGCTTACATTTGCAGTCCAAGCTTGTTGGAAGATCAACTTGGCCTTTAGTGTAACTGGTGCCAGCCAACCAAGTGGGTCATACAATTTCGATATGTCCGAGAGTAGGGTACGCTTTGTGTTGATTTCGCGCTTAGTGCAGAGTGCCGGTAATTGTGTGTATGAAAACTGATCCGTGTGCGGGTTCCATGTAATGCCTAGTGTTTTGTTTGTTTCGGCATCTTTGAAATCAAACATTCTTTGGCTTATTAAGTCATCAGGTAAGTTCTCCAACAGGCGCGAGTTGTTACTGGCCCATTTACGCAGGTTGAATCCTCCACCCTTCGGCATGGTTATAAGTTCGGTTTGGGCTTTCTGTGCCGTTATGATGTCATTACAGCCTCCTAGTAAATCATCAACGTAGAGTTGATTGGAAAGAATGTTTGCTGCTAGAGGGTATTGCTCGCCGTCGTCCTTAATCAGTTGTTTGATGGTACGCATAGCCAAGAATGGGGCCGATTTGGTGCCATACGTTACAGTGCATAGTTGAAACTCCTTCAGTGGTTCAGACGCGGAGTCACGCCAGAGTATTTTTTGTAAATGTTGATCCTTCTCATGAATACGTATCTGTCGATAAAATTTTTCGATGTCAGCTGTATATACGTATTCAAAAGTCCTCCATCGTAATAGTAAGCCTTGTAAGTCTTGTTGCAAATTTGGTCCGCACTCCATTAGTTGATTAAGGCTTTGGCCTGAACTCGTGGTTGCAGATGCGTTGAAGACCACACGCAGCTTTGTAGTAGTTGAATCAGGTCGTATCACTCCATGATGGGGTAGGAAGCTACTTGGTTTCATCAATACTGTGCATGGTTTCATGTGGTTCAGAGATATGTACTCGTCGATGAAGGCTTTGTAGTTTGAAGCAAAGATTTCATCTCTAGCTAATCGTTTTTCTAGTTGTTTGAATTGTGCAGCTGCTTGAGGCTTAGACTGTCCCAAATTCTGTTCAAAGTTTGGTTTCATTGGGATACGAACTTCGTAGCGTCCATCTTCCAGCCTTGTTGTTGTAGAAGCATATAATTCCTCGCAGTACTCCTCACTGACTGTCAAGGATTCGGTGTGAGATGATATCTCTTCCATTTCCCAAAAGCGTGAAATGTTGTCGGAGTTAACGACTACATGGCAGTTGAATGTCTTTGTGTTTCCAACTAATACCCATCCGAGTTTGGTTTGTTGCGCTATAGGCACATGTATGTTGCCTCGTAGTATGTTGCTCATGATTATGTCGGCATATACTCCGGCATCAAGTAAAATATCAATTGGGCGTGATAAGTTGAAGTGTGGATCAGCCAGGTTTATGTTCTGTATGTGAGGCCAGTCATGCCTCTCAAACGAGTAGTTAGGTAGATTGTTGAGTAGCTTAGGCATGACCAGAGCTTGTGTTGTAAACTGGTAATCATCGTATAGCGACATGCAATTCAATTGAATGGTGCCATTGCTGTGGCAAGCGAGTGTTCCAACTCCGGTCACAGTAGAGTTTTGATTGCTTCTTGGAAGACCAAGTCGTTGAGCTGCACTCTCAGTTATAAGGTTCAGTTGAGAACCTTGGTCCAGAAGGCATCGTAATGTTATGTATGTCCCGTCAACGGCTTGTACCTTGACTTGTACAGTCGCCAGTAAAACTTCGTTAAAATCTCCTGATACATGATTAGATTTCCCTTGCGAAGTTGATAATTTGATAGAATGTTGATTGTTAGCATTATTGACGGGTGGTTGACCGGTAGAAGTGTCGCGTAGCATGTCATGTAGTGTCGTGTGGTGTGCGTCATTGCACACTCGGCATCTTTTGCGTGAATTACATTTATTTCCATTATGTGAAAACATACAATTCTTGCAAATATCCAATTGCTCAATTGACCTCATCTGTATGTCCGGTGTCATTCCTTGAAATGACTTACAATGTAGTAAAATGTGGTTAGTTTTACAAATAGGACAATTTCTCTCTGAACTTGTATGATTCGCTTTGGGAGCATGTTTGTATTTGTTGTGTGCGTCCCGATGGAATGTTGAGGAAGTAATTTCCTTCTTTGAGGACGTAGGCGGCGCATAGGATGGCTTGTTATTGTTTGAAGGAGCCCTTTTCTTCGTCACAGATTCCAGTGCAGTAAACTTGCTTTCTATGAATTCGATAAATTCATGGAAATCAGGAAGGTCTCGAGGATGTTTTCTTGCTTCCATGTAATCGGAAAAAGTTTGAGAATCCAGTTTTCCCGACAGGATATGCACCAGAATAGGGTCCCATGTTGTTGTGTCGATTCCTAAGTTGCGCAAGGCATGTACCGTTTCTAGGCTTGTATCATGTAGACGCTTTAGTTCGTAAGAGTTTTGATGTTGAATGGAAGGCTGACTCATCAAGGTTTGCGTCTGCTTGGTGAATAGCAGTTGCAGGTTGTTATACCTGTGGTTGAGAATTTCCCAGCAAGATTCATAGTTACTCTCGGAAACAGGTAAATGTTGCACCAAGCGCTCAGCTTCTCCCTTCAATTTCCCTTTCAGATGTTGCATCTTCTGACCCTTAGAAAAGGTAGGGTTGTTATGAATAGCAGCAGTGTATAAATCTAGAAATGTAGGCCACTGCGAATAGTTTCCAGAAAAAATAGGTATTTCTATCTTCGGAGCACTATCGCGTTGCTGAACAGCGAGGTTGAGTTTGCGATTAAGATCACGTTTTGTTGACTCGTAAGTTGCTTCATACTTTGAGAACTCAAGCTCGTAGTTTACGTCGCTCCCGACGAGGATGTTATCGAGTTGCCAATGGACATCGTCAATTACTTTCCATCTGGACTCGAGAGTCTTGAGTTTGTCTTCAATGTCCCATTTCTCGCAGATGTCAGCAATATTCAAGTTGCGTGTGAAGCGAGAGAAGGCTCTAAAGTTAGTGGCTTGTTGAGTTTTAAGCTCATCAGATTTGGAATAAACACCAGTGTTCTTGCTAGGCTCGCCCGAGTTTCCGGCTGTTTCCTGATCCTGATCACCAGCAGCATTAGTAGGCCACGATTGTAACTTCTGTAGTGTGTTCAAGTATTCAAGCTTGACCTGTTCGTATGCTTTGCTGGAATAATATTCATGAGTTTGGTTTTCAGAAAGCTGCAGCACGCCGTGATTCATCTCAAATTCATTCCAATGAGCCTTGAGGTTATCCAATCTAACTTTAATGTAAGCCGCGTTCTTACGGCCTGGACCATCTTTTCCAAAGTTGATACCAATCTTCCTGATACCTTCGGCGATGATCTGCTGCCGCTTGAGAAGTTCTTGTTGTTTAGTGTCCATTGTTGCTGTAGAAATGTTATGGACCGCTAATCTTTTAACTTCAAATAGCTTCCGGATCACTGACTGTTGTTGTTACCTGTTGTGATCACAGGAACCGCAGGACTCACTGTGAACGATATATGCGCCTTCTCAATCTGCCCGGGGCGATCCGCTTGTGGAAGACCGGCCAAACCGATTCGCTATCGTAAATAGAGAATCTACGTACCTGATGAGGTTTGCAGGACTGTTGTTCCAGTTGCGCAGTATCCGGCTCGAAGGACCAAAAAATGTACGAGCTGTTTGCCCATACACTTGAGATGTGTTTGTTGTGTAGTGTGTTGTCAACGAAGACGGGAAGTTCACAGAAATAAAATCACTGTTTTTGTATCCGTTTTCGAAGAGAGTATTTATTGTACTAAATTAGTAAATCGTAACTATAAATAAAATGTTATTACAATAGTAGGTTGCGCAACGAAGGCGTCCGCCATATCGCCAATTCAGCGCAATGTTAATACAGCATAATAAGTTAAAAAGTAAAACAATTAAAATCATGTGGCGATGCTCGTACAGTATCAAAGCATTTTAAGGTGGTCATTATAATTTAACACCGTTTTTTTTTGTAATACGTCATAAATCTAAAAAAAATACACTATTATTAAAACATCGATCAAAGTTACAACGAATTACAAGAACTTTTATATTATGTTACTTGGTGCTACGGAACCCTTCATGGGCGAGTCCGACTCGCACTTGGCTGGTTTTTTGTATAATTGAGATCGCATTTGTTGCTTTATTTTCTTGGTTTTTATCTAGAAAAAACCTCTAGCATGTATATCTATTAATTACTAAGATGTAGGTGTTTCTTCACATAAGTAAAATTTGTAACTTATCTAAGGCGTACTTACTTTTGAACCAGTTTTAACAGTTTGCACTTTTTTCTTTCTGTGAAATCTTTCCCTCATGAAGCCATTTTAAGAATATACACACATATCATTGACTTATATTCTAGTGGTAGACAAGCCCTTTCATGGCAACTAGGGTAAGTCCAGGATAGATGCCCCACTTTTCGAAAATGCTTAATAACTCCGAAATGTATAATCTTAGAGTATTTTGTTCTTTGAGAGATATTAAATATATTTCTTAATTTATTATATTATCTGAATGAGTGTGTAGATTTTGTGTAAATTTTAATTTTCCGGACCTCTAAAAAATGGGATAGACGCCTACTGTGGCGGATAGAAGACTTATCAAGAAAAAGCTTCTGAGGATAGGTGCCCCTAGTGTGTAATTGACGACGACTAAAGACTTAGTCAAACATTGTAATTGATTTGTTCTGAAATCAAACCACTATATTATTATAATCATGTCTTTATGGTGTTTTAACACAAATAAACATTGTCATCTATAAAACGATCACATAATTATTTCAATATTAATCAACATATTTTACTTAAAATTACTGCTAGGTAGCAATCAATTTGTAGGAACTTAAATACTGTTACGTACGTGGGTAATCAAATGCCGATTTACTAAGAGACAACTTTATTCACCACAAACTATAATAAATTAGTCCAGTCAACAATAATCCGATAGAGTACCGTTACACTATCGCTTAGGTCGTTAGATCACTTCACACACTTGGATAGTTCGCTCTTGATCGCAGTCGAAATCACAACTGACTCGCTACGAATCTTATTTTGGCGCCTTTTGTTGTCTCGCCACGGAAGATTTTTACTCACACAGACGAAACGCGTGCGCTCCCGTCGACAGTCCACCCGGCACCGAGGTTTGCGGGGGTAGGACTCGTTACTTATAGTAAAATTTAACTCTCACAGTGCTCCTAACATAGTGAAATAAAAATCAAATCATCTATCCCACTGAGGCATCTATCTTGGACTTACCCTATTTGTCAAAATATTGAAAAGTTAAAACGAAAATCTACTGCAGCGCTACATTGGCATTATGTCGTCTAACAGAACTATTAAAACATAAAGCGCTGACAGCTTTTAGAGGATACTTTTTTCGCGACCAAAACGTCTAAGCGCCATGAATTTCGTAGTACTTACGCGTTTAGTTCAACATAATGTAATGACATGTTATTATTATAGATTTTTATACCGCAGAAGTGACAAAGTTTTTTGCCTACAATACTTCATTACAATAAAACTCTGTTTCAAAAATTTACTAATAATCCACGTTAGTGTAAATTCAGAAAACTACGTCTACTACTTAATAAATAAGTGAATTCAAAATCTCGTAAAATAATGAAACCATTTATTGTAATCATCATTCTAAAGGACAGCTGTCTTTAGTGAATGATGGTCAGGACTACGCTGCTAATATTTAGTAACAAAACAAACAACAACGTAAATAAAACACGTCACTTCACGTCTCTTCACACCTTTAGATTTTCTAAAAGGTGAACGTATCATATTTAAGACCGTGCCAAGAATAGGGTTAAAACTGCCAGACAATATGGCAAATTACAGAAATGGAAAAAGTAATCAACATAATCTCCATCATCATCATCACCATCATTTCAGCCGAAAGACGTCCACTGTTGGACATAGGCCTCCCTCAAGTGTCGCCACAATGAGTGGTCCTCCATATTGACGTACAAAACCCAACCAAGAATGACGCAGGTGCATCTGATCTATACATCCACATACATAGGTTGAATCTTCAATCATAAACCACAGACGAACTACTGCTGGCTGGTTGAAATAAATGGTTTGGACTTTAGAAAAATGCCTGGCAGAAACAAAGACTTGTCGTGTAAAACAGTCGTAAGATTCATAATATGCCGTAGCGAAACCTGGGAAATGAATCTGCAAAGTTGGAGTGGTGTGGCGGTCGATAATATATAATAACCCTCGGAAGGAATGGAATGACACCCTTGCCCAAACAAATCAGCAACTCAACAAGATCACTCACCTTCAACCGTTGAACCGCGTGGCCTGGCTGATCTGGAGAAAACACTCCCGGACTTTCTTGAGGCTAGATGATAGGATGTCGGTGGCTTGATGGGTGTCAGTATGCGGATGAGGGCTCTCGACTCAGCTCAATGCTAGAGGAGAGGTTTCGCGGCGATAATTAGAATAGAAAAGCGATCGCGGTGGTTCGTTTGCGTATGCGCTCGCGCTCGGTCACGCTCAATATAGTACTGGTGTTGCGTCTCTTACTCGCCAAAAGAAGCGAGAGCGAGACAGCCGAATTGAATTGCCAGGTTGAAGCGAGACAACGATATTCGGCTTGCGATCCCACCGAGCGCCGACACGTAAGAACAATGGCGTCAGCAGGGAGGAAGAAGTTAAAACGGTAGATAAAGTGAGAAACGTACAGAAAGTTCTTACCTTTGAAATTAGAAATTGCCGTTTTGTATTACGGAACTGTGATATCTTTGGACTGGTTTTGTTTGTTTCTTTTTTTTCAGAACAGTCGTATTTTATTTTTTCAATCATCAGACTCTTACTGACTAAAAAACCCACCCCCTTCCTTCTTAGCGCTTCATATCGGGGTCGGAACTTTCTCTCATAAACCGTTCCAAGGCCCCAAGCAGGCCTACGCTCTGATGGGCCCCGGTACGGTTTGCTGACAACTCCTTGAGGCGCGCGGGAACAGTACGCGCCATCGACGACTTGGGCTTGGTCCGGACGGTTACCGGACAGCGAGCTACCCATTGCTCGCCGTCCGCAAGCCCGTGTCTACTGTGGCTGGGAATTGTGACCGGAATCCGTGCGGCATTACTGCTTCACAGAAGGAGGAGACCGCATGCCAAACCGCTTTCAGTTGGAAAATTTTACTTCTCGCATAACTTTTATTCCCCGGGCGGCTACAGGACATTTCCAAAACGACAGCTATTATACCAACAATTAGAGCTCGTTAGAAGAAAGTTGCAACTAGGTGTATCTACGTTATCAATATTGCTTGGCCAGTGCATAGTTGTATTTTATAGCATTTTACATTGGGACTTTCCTTTCATTGAGACATTCCTTCCCTTTTCTATTCATATTCCAAAATAATACAAACTTTCTTAGATTTCATACAAAAATGGTTGTAAATAAATACAGTGCTATTACAGAAAATACAAAACTCCATGAAACCAATAAATACCTAACTAATTTCGAAAAAATAATATACCTGTAATAAAAAGTTTATTTAATATTATAATTCCAACTCATTCCGAAGATATCATAGTATAAAGTAAGCCGTTTTAATAAACGGAAATTTCATAGATAAGGGATTACGATACAGGATAGTTCTAAAGTAACACCGATCTCAACACAAACGTTTCGAATCCAGGTTACGAGTAGATAATAGTTTAAAGTAAAAAAAATACAGCGAAGTGATGGCGATATTGGATTGCGAGCTGCCACATTAGCCGCCAGCACAACGAACATAGGCTAACAACTGCGCGACTTGCGACAACTTCATGAAGGATAGGGTACATTATAATTATACAAATAAATCGATTTGAATCCAAATTACACGCTCGAAGTTTAAAAATTCGTTAAAATAATTATAAAGCGCAATATTGATTTGGTTAGGTTTGTGATTTGACGATAACGAACCAAGTATAGACTCATCAAAACTAATCGGAATTAAGCACTTACTGTGGTAACCAATCAATCTATTTTAGCATTCCTAACGATATACTATAAATATAAGTTAGACGCAAGTAATATTATAGCCCATTTCTCTGGCTCAGCTCTAATAAATTGTCTGTAGTCATCATGAATTCACTGCGAACAACGCTGCTGTTCACGTTCTTGACACTGGTGGCTAATGTGCCAGAAGCTCTGACCGGATCCTCAGAAGGTAATTAATTTTATTTATTTTTCATGCCTATAATAATTAAATCAATTTTAGTACGCATCGAACTCGGACCAAGCATTGCGATTTGTGTCGGTTTCTAGGATTCCCTAATCAGTACGGCTATGATATAATTTCGCTCCAATCGTTAAACACAGCAGAAAGCTAAAAAAAGGATTTTTGGGTGATAAAAAAAGGCCCGGACTCCACCTAAGCAATAACATCCAAACCGAAGACATTATATAACGTATATAACCGCAGATGAAAGTAATGCTCTGCCAATTTTTCGTGGATAGCTAATGTTGAGCAAAAAGGAAAGATGTTGAATATTCGTCAACAAACCCACTTTACAAAAGAGATTTCAGCCTCGCAGGAGGTGTGAGCGGAGTGTACTTCAAATAAGCGTTACGCGACCGTGTTAAAGACATACATAATAATAATATGGTAACAATAGTTGCAACCCAACGCAATTTTATGAATGCATAAAAGTGCAAAGATTTTCAAGTTACTCCAACGAATACCTACGTATTACCTACTAAATCATATCATTTTTTAAATGTGCATTTAGTATAAACGATTGTCACATCTACTATAGTTTTAAACATATAACAGCCTTTAAGCAATTACAGAGTTTCACAGCGAATTAGAATCATAGGATTTAAAAAGGAAAGAGTTGGTTGGCACAACAAAAAAAAACCGACTTCACTAAAAAAAACACTAAGTTTGCGGGGAGCACATAGGCCACAAAAAAGCCGCCACAAAAAAAGCTAGAAGCGGCCACAAAAAAGTTAGAAGCGTCCACAAAACAAGCTGAAGCGCACGACAGCTTGTGGCTGGAGAAGCTTGAAGTGACTTCTAGCTTTTCTTGTGGCGGCACCGCCGCATACCAAAAGAAGCTTGAAGCGGCTTTTTTTGTGGCTCGTGTGCGTGTCCCCGCACTAAAACGATTGTGTTTCTTCGGCCCTCGGAACGCGCCACCACCGGTTTCCCAATTAACGATAGGAAGAGTTCACATCGGAGTCGGGTCGACGATGGCTGCGATGGATACTGACAGCTGGTGAAACTTCGTGGAACATTTCCGACGTATGGCTCCCAAACTGAACCGGGCTAGGGCGACTATAGCCCAAACTGGGGGGTTCAGACGCTTCCTGCCGCAGGCTCTACGCAGGAATCGTTCGTTCATGGCCCTTTATGGAGCGCCGGTGTGGGCGCCGTCACTGCGTCAGCAACTGAAGGCCCAGCTGAACGCACGGTTTCAAGCGAAACAGCGAGCCTCCTTGCTGGCCTGCCTCTATGGGATCTGGAGGCAACAGTCCTTGCACATTTGCGCGTGGAGATGCAGCGCCGGGGCAATAGTGCACTGTCGCGACAGGTTGCGGCATGGCGGACAGAGTTCCGGCAGGATCTTGTCCACCCGCAACGCAACCCCGTGCTGGGTACGTAACAATTATGGTGGTAAGTCCCCTCCTTGAGGCGTGGCTGAAAAGGTCTCACGGACGGCGTCTTCGCCTTCCGCATAACGCAGGTTTTCACCGGACATGGCAATGTTCGAAGGTACCTGCACTGGATTCTTGTGGAAGTGACGCCCGGGTGACGCCACTGTGTGGACCGCCCGGAGAACATGGTGGAGCACACGGTAGACGTGTGTCCCGCTTGGGCAAAGCATCGCCGTGTCCTTGTGGGGGCGATCGGCGGCGGCGATCTCTCGCGACGGGCCTCGATACGGGCCAAGGACCAGAGCGAAGAGCTAATGCTAGCAAAGGAAGAGGCCGACCACATCAGGCAACAGCGCTCACTCCGCAGCTGCCGCCGGGATTCCGATCCCGATTTCCGGCCACCGTAGGCGAGGTTTTGCGGAAGGCGAGCAATGCGTAGCTCGCTGTCCGACTGTCCGGTAACCGTCCGGACCAAGCCCAAGTCGTCAACTGCGCGCACTGTTCCAGCGCGCCTCAAGTAGTTGTCAGCAACCGTAAGGGCCCAACTGGGTCAAAGCCTACTGGGGCTAGGGTCTGTTTCCGAAAGGACGGTTCGGCCCCGGTATGAAAGGCAAGAAAGAACAGGGTGGGTTTTTTATTCAGTAAGAGTCTGACTCTATCTCCCCGCTCTGCCCAAGTCATGTCATTTGGATGATTTTAACCCACCGGCAAAAAAAGCACTAAAAAGGTCAAAATAACTTTAACTTCGGAAGTCGGTGTTTCAGATATTGTTTTTTGTTACACACCGACTTTACAATACCGACTTCTGAAATTAAAGTTATTTTGATGGTTTTAATATTGTTTTTTTTTTTATAGTGAAGTCGGTTTTTTTGTACATTTTTTTTTATATCATACTTTTTGTTGTGATAGACTTATAGCCAGAGTAACTATTTCTCATGACAATTCCGACTAAACTAAACACTGCTAGGATACCTACATTGTTTTATTATAAAGTTCCCGTGTCTACGTTCCACCTTCCAACTTTTGGCTCCATCAGAACAGTTCAATAGTACCGTATAACTAAAGTACATTTTATGACTATTCTAAAAAGCCCAAACAGGGCTAGGATCCATTGATTTATAACGCAGTTCTGGTGCATAACTTCCAACTTCATCATCAGATCATTTCTATTTCCTCCCTTTCTCCAGAGCGTGACTATAATAGCCTGGAAATTCTTAATACCACCATAACCTACATAGTTTGCAAGTTATATAGTAAGATAGGTACTTTTAGAATATAACCATTGAAACTACTTACAACTACGTCTCGTCACCAATTCCAATAAACAAGATACGGTAAGCATATATGTTTTATTAATGAGTTTCCCCTGCCTACCTTTCACTTTCCGACTCCATCACCAGAACAGATCAATAGCTCCTCATAGCCAAAGTACATTGTATGACTATTCTAGTAAGCCCAAACATTGATTTATTACATTTATTACGCAGTTCTGGTGCCTAACTTACAACTTCATCATCAGATCATTTCTATTTCCTCCCTAATTTCTCCAGAGAGTAATTGACTATAATATATGTACGAACAAAGCTATTATAGGTACTTGTTTGACAGTTCTGTTATGGTCCTATGAAGAGTTCCGTTCCATATCTCTGAAGTCCTTCATCAGATGATGACAATGTTTTTTTAGGGACGGTCGGGAGTATACGCAATCAATTACAAAAAAAAACGGTCCATAATTATCCGAGAAATCGGTGAATCTAGGTACATTAAAAAAAAACTTTTTATAAAAAAAAAATAACCGACTTCAATAAAAAAACATTAAAACGATCAAAAGAATTTTAATTTCGGAAGTCGGTGTTAAATAAGGAACAAACAATAACGAAAAACACCGACTTCCGAAATTAAAATTCTTTTAAAAAGTTTTTTATTTTACACTTTTTAGTTGCAATACACTTACAGGCAGAGTACATTTTTCTCATGACAATTCCAATTAATTCAACCCTGTTCGGATGTTTGTATTTTTTTTTAATGTATGTTCGCGCATAACTTCGTCGCTTGCCAACCAATTTGAAAAATTATTTTTTTGTTAGAAAGGGTATACTTTCCAAATGGTCCCATAGTCACTAAGTCGGGATCTGATAATATTGGCGAAATCGAAGGAACTCCTCAAATATTATAGGCAACTATATAGTCATTTTGATATTTTCATCAAGGAATTAAGCATTTACAGTCAAAAAGTGACATTTGATGAGGTGGAACTGGTTAAGAAGACCAGAAATTGCTAACGGAACTTCATACTCAAACAAATATCACAATGAACATAGTTAAGCGACTATGACAATACAAATAAATGAATAGTTCTGAATAGTTATGTTGAAAATGGTATCATCGAAGTAACTTGATGATAGTGATGGAGCTGGAAGATACGCACCGGAACTCCGTAATTAATCAATGTATCCTACCCGTGTTTGGGCTTATTAGAAATGTCATGAGATGTACTTTGGCTATAAGGTACTATCGAAGTGATCTGATGATAGAGCCGGAAGGTGGAAGGTAGACACGGGAACTTATATGAAAATGATGTATTCTAGCAGGGTTTGAGTTAATTGGAATTGACATGAGAAAAAAAGTACTCTGGCTGTGTGTTGCAACTAAAAAGTATGAAATAAAAAACTTTTTATAAAAAAAATATAACCGACTTCACTAAAAAAACACTAAAACGATCAAAATAATTTTAATTTCGGAAGTCGGTGTTAAATAAGGAACAAACAATAACGAAAAACACCGACTTCCGAAACTAAAATTATTTTGATGGTTTTAGTGTTTTTTTAGTGAAGTCGGTTATATTTTTTTTATAAAAAGTTTTTTATCTTGAAACAGTTCAGGCCATTTTCAATCCCCTATAAGTTCGTTGTGTATAAAACAAGAAGCCAGAATTTTTAGTAATAAAGCAGACATTGTATACCACACGGTATATCTAAATTAAATTTCATTAGTTCTGCTTTATCAAGTATTACTTTTTGTCTATAAATGCTTGAGTTTTTGATGAAAATACTAAACTCACTATGCCTAGGTATATTGTTTGAAGAGATCCCTCGATTTCTCATGGATTTTCAACAAAAATGGAACCAATCTAAAAGCCTATTAAGGGAAGAAATTTTTTTATAAATCGGTCCATAAACGACGGTAACAAACGTAAAAAAAATACAACCGAATTGAGAACCCCCTCCTTTCTGGAATCGGTTAGTACCTAAATCAATCTACACTTCTGATGTGAAATTTTTTACTATGTCAAAATAGTAGGTAAAACATTTTATTGTTATTTACATCATCTTTTTATCGGATAAACATCTTGTTTGTAGTATCATGTAGTATTATTTCGCGTGCAATATAATAATGCTTTCAGGATGTTGATGGGGCTGCCTCGCTTCTGTAGCGCATCAGGGATGTTTGCGGTAATGTTTATTGATTGCTTCTATGCGTTAATGCGTAAAAGATGTGCATCGCTGGTGCGTAGGGTGCGAGCCAATCCCAGCGGCATCCTAGGCATGATTGCGGACAGGCTGGACTGCTGCATACTGAATCATTGCTTCAGTGACTCAGCTGGGATGCTGAAGCAATGATTCATTGTGTGTGGTATTATAATTTGTAAATGTATTTGTGTCACTAACATAGTTGTACGGTTGTTTTATTATTACTAACACTAAATGAGTCTCATTGTTACTCGTAAATAAAGATTATTATTATTTATTATTTTATAATTTGACATGTCCTAAAATGTATGACTTTCAGAAGAATTCGGGTTGGAAATACCAGAAGAATGCAAAAGTCTTGGGTTATGTGAAGATATTCCGAACTACCCCCAGGAACGAGCGAACAAAGTTGTAAGTGAGGTAAGTGTAATCGATTTCTATTGCGACCTTGGACCTATTCAACTGAAACTCCATATTTATCAAGCTCCTCATGGGCCTACCACACGCAAAAGCTTCACCACGATAGTACCTGTGCAGGCCGGTTTGTACACAGAACACCATGCAAAATTGTATTGAGTTTGAGTTTTTATTGAGTTTGAGTCTATTCTATTCTATTCTAAACCACACATACGGTGTTCTGTAAAAGACAGACAAAACTGTGATAAAGCTTGTGCGTTCTTATTCTTATATTCTTTATTGTACATACCTTTACAGATTATACATAGTAAGAAAGACGATGTACACAGGCGATCATTATATTCTCATTATATTAGGTACTGAAATGGTGATTCGACCTTATACATAGTTTTCGAGATTTTTATGCATCGGGGTAGTGAACTGTCGCGCTCGTAATTTATCGATTTCAAATACTGTCAAATAACCGTTTCAATTCAAGTAGGGAACCACCGTCAATTAGTGGCGAGCAACGAGTTAATGACTAGGTTATAAATGTAGTAATATGGGCACAAGAACTTCACCAGTTTACTATAAATACAGTTTACATTTATTACGTAAGACATTTTGCAAGATATTTAACCCCCCCCCCTCCCCTAAATAAGAAAAGAAAAAATAAGAATAGGCCGACCCCTCCCCGTTGTTTAATATGAGTATATGTCGTAAGAATGTAAAGGAAAAAATGATCATACGTTAGTTTAAATGTTAATTTTTAAAGATTCAAAGCGTTTTATTTCTAATAAACCATTAAAAGTACTTATATATGTCAAGAAGTCAGTCAGTCAGAAAAATTATGCTAATTGCACATTCCAAAGCGTAGATCTCTATTCTCTTCACTCTTTTCAATCGTGTTGTTTTACAAATATAATTCTACACATATTTCTTATCGCTACTATTATGTGTGAACACTGTAAATAAAGTGATTCACTAATGTTTCACCAAAACGCAATTGACAAATTTTTATATAACTACCAACGTTCTTTTACTACTTATTTCACAAATGATTAATTCTGCAAATGTTTCATTTTACAAACTCTCGGTTTATAAACTTTTTTTGGCAAATACTTCTTTTGATAAATGGTTCGGTTGACATTATTTAATGTTACGTTTACCTATGCATTTTTCATTTAATATTTTGATTCTTTTGGAAAACTTATTATAGTTTATATTAAATATCATTTTACAATAAATTTTCTATTATAGTATATCGATCTCGACGTATTGTTTTGTACAGTATTTTCAACATCGATATACATTTATGTACTACCCACTAGATTAGGCGTGCCGAACACTCACTTCAATCGACAATCGAATCAGTTGTACCATAGAGCGGCTATCAGGAGAAATGTCTTAAAAAAACTGTCATCCTATCCCTCAGTGACGCCATCAAGCTTTGAATAGCAATCACGCGAATTAAATTTGTCAAAATTTATATAAATATAACTATTGCTCGGTATGTGGCTAGGGGCTTTACCATGATATGTACGTACGAACGAAAAAGAAATGTAACAGTTCGGTTTAGGTCGTAAAATGGATCACGTTTAGAGCTCGTAGTAGAACAAAGACATTAAATATATACTACCAATAGACAGGACTTAGCAAACAAAAGTCAAAATCCGAAACTTGTTACTTGTGAGTAACAAGTCGCTCAGTCTAGTATGACACCCCTACACGTCAAGTCATGTTTGTATTCACTTTAGGCACTAAAAGAAAATCATTTTCTGAGAAAATATGCCGAGTTGCGCATTACGCTATTGCAAATCTTGTTATGGTAAAATTGTTGGACCCAACTTCAATTTATTTTCGTAAATATTCTTGGTATTTACGCAGTAATTAATTAAAATTCAACAATTTCCGGTCGGCCCCAAGCGACGAAAACCCACGCTATGCCACTGGTGTGTGCAAGGTAAGGTTAAACTTTTTAGCAATAGATGGCGCTATTACAAAATCAGCAAATGTTCTAGAACTATTTATAGAAATTGTTGAATTGTTGAGTTTTTAAACGCGGTGGTAGGCCATAGCATCGGCTGCCGGCTTAAAAGTTACCACCCACCAGGCAAAGCCATGCCGCCAAGCGATTCGTCGTGTTCCGGCGTGATAACTGGTGAAGCCGTATGGTGGAAGATGGGTCTGAGCAGTTGTGTTGCGTTGTATAACGGTTGTGATGCGCCAGATCTTGTTGTGTCGGACGTTTGATCGCGGAGGGTAGCGGGATCCGAAGCACGGTTCTCCGCTGGCCGACCGCAGATAGTTGGGGGCCCAAGTAGTGTGCCAGCCACACATGAAAGGCTGCCCCGCCATCTGCGAAAAATCCCAGGGTGGCCCCAACGTGCCGGTTGGCGACCGGGCGAGAGGATCCGATGGCGATCTGGGGGGGTTCGGGCGTCCCCGCAGTCTCCAGTTTAAACCTCCAATGCTACTCCAATGGTACTTGTGTCTACCGATCGCACAGCGGTGACCAGGAGACGACTCAATTGTTTGGCCACCTCAACGAGGCCGCCGATAAGGCTCTACATCGGTACCCTGATGCGCAGTTTGTCGCTCTGGGGGATTTTAACGCCTGTCACCAAGACTGGCTTTTCCCGCACCAGAAGACCGACCACGCTGGGAGAGAAGCGCGAAACTTTGCGGTATCTATGGGCCTCTCCCAGATGGTAAAGCAAGCGACTAGGTTGCCTGATGTGGAGGGTCATACTGCCAATTGTCTGGACCTTCTGCTGACCACCGATCCGGACAGATGTATCGTAACTGTTTACTCATCACTTGGAACTTCAGATCACTGTCTGGTGAAGTCTGTATCATCCTTCTCCCCACCTGACTGCGACTCACGCGGTGAACGGCGAATGTGGCGTTACAAGTCAGCAGATTGGGATGAGATGCGGCATTTCTTTGCGTTTTATCCTTGGCAGCAGGTCTGCTTCTCTTCCGAAAATCCGTCGAGTTGTGCAGACGCTATATTCGATGTGATACGTCAAGCTATGGACTATTTCATACCTTATCGTGACGTACCCACTGGTGGCTCAGCTCGCCCTTGTTTCAACGCCGATTGCGTTGAAGCTGAACAGCGTAAGCATTCGGCGTATCTTACCTGGGTTGAGGCTCGTGACCGCAAAGCTCCGGATCTGAGCTCAAAGAAGAGAACCAAAAAAAAAACACGTGATGTCATTTTGGCGTGACATCTTGTTGTTCCAATCCAGTCTTGTGAAACTCCGAACAAATTACTTTTTCTATGGAATTTCTTGCATTCTTTAGCCAACATTGAGAAAAACATCAATTTGACCAACATTACACAATTAACTTACTAGATGTTTTAGTCTGTGGTCAAAGACTAACTATAGTATTGTCTGTGGTACTTAAAAACAAACATGGCTACCTTTGTCTAATTATGTTTGTGTTGTGACTATTCTGTTTGTTTTTTCCTTTTTCTTTAAGATTTCGGAATATAAATCATCAGAATAAGTTCTGTGATTGTACGTATAACGTTGAGTTGAGCACCTGTTCGTTCTTTTCATCGGTTTTATCGAGATATTGACTCTGTTAGTGTAAGTGACTCTTGTGAGATATTTGACTCTTCTATTTTTTGTTACTACATATTTTAACGAGACGGAGACTCTTAAGTTGTTCTCAAGTTTGTGAACCATCATGAGTAAAGGCCACAGAAGATATGAAGTTTGCGGTATCAAAGAAGCTTGGCATGCTGAAACCATAAAACCATAGGTATAAAGGTTGATTTGTAGAAAAGCGGTAAAAGAAACAGCTTCTGTAACTTTGTATGTTTAAACTATTAAATATATAAATAAACATGAAATAAAATCATGTAAATTTGTGTTTTATTTTACCCAGTTTTCAAAATAAATACGTCAGTTTTAGAACCCCCTATAACAACACTAGTGCATTTTATCAATATCGATAAAAAATGCACTAGTGTAAACTCTGAACATCGATAAGTTTATTATACGTTGCGCATCCCTATCTATGACAGTTCTTTACTTCGAGTTTTCATGTTGGTAGCTTTGTTTTTTTTTTATGTGGTTGGCTAAAGAATGTAAGAAATTTCTCAAAACTGAATGTTCTAAGTTCCGTCTCTTGTTTAGATGCTCTGTGTTCCAATCATTAAAATTATATTTTAATATTAATACAAAATCCATAATAAAATACATTTTAAAGGCTGTTTAGCAACGAGCTAGTGACACTTTTTTCGTATATCCTAGAGAATTTACCTAAACCAATAGCCATGGCTAAATTATTAAGTTCGGAAAACATTAAGAATTTTCTTAGGATAAAATATAAAAGTGCATACAAAGTTCTCATTCAATTACGCGAAAAAGACGATGCTTTAAAATTAGTCGACTGTAAAAGGTTCAAGGACATGGGCCTACGATGTCAATTAGTGCAAGATATGTCAACATCGTATGGAATAGTAAAGGGTATTGATCTTGAATTTAGTGAAAAAGAATTTTTTAATATTTTACAAGCAAACGTCGAATTGTTGATAGTAAAAAAATTAAAACGTTTGCAGTCGGATGGAAAATGGATCGACTGTAAATCAGTACGAGTGAGTTTTAAAAGTGATGTGCTACCTCAATATATCTATGCCTATGAATGTCGGTTTAAAGTTGAACCGTATGTGTTTCCAGTAACCCAGTGTTCGGGTTGTTGGCAGTTTGGCCATATAGTTAAATACTGCCCTACTAAGAAAATTTTGTGCCCGAAATGTGGAGGTAAACATGAAAACTGTACCATAAAAGACTTCAAATGTTTAAACTGTAAGGGGAATCACTTTGTCTTGGATAAAACTTGCCCCGTTTATCTAAAAGAAAATAAATATTCGAATTATTATGAGTGAGAAACAAGTTACATACCGAAGAGCTCTACAAATGTTTATGGAGAAGAGGGTTGATGTAAACACAGTCGGTTTCTCACAGCGCGTTTATAACAATCAACCTACGGCCACAATCAACACTGATAAAGAAACTTATAAAGATGTATTGGTCAGAGCTGTGGTGCATCAACAACCGATTTCGGATATGGAAGAAGATGAGGAAGAAGAACAAGAAGAGAATTTTGCTAAAGTGGAGACAAAATTAAACACTAAAAGTCCAAAACAAAAGACAAAGAAGAAAATAAATCAAAAAGATCAAAAGAAAAGAGATGTTTTCGAGGAGGAAAAAGAGGATGATAGAAGTATTGCACAGAATGGAAAAGAAGGATCGAGGCAAAGTACGCAATTGTTAAATAATTTTGAATGGAAAAAGTTATGGATTAAAATAAAAGAAGTATACACCGTTAAATTTTAATCGTTTTAATCCTTTGAACCGGTGGTTTCACTTATAAAATACTATTCATCCAAAGCTTGTAGAGCGATGTAACTTTTAAATTAAAAAAAAAACAGCAAGTGATAAGGTAATACTCGCAAAATACATGAAACAATTGGTAACGCCACGAGATAGTACCTACAGGTCGCGCGGTGAATCAAGATCGCTCGGCAAAAGTGGAAGGGGCACGCACAGTATTCAATTCTAAGGTCTATTTGGCGACGTGCGGGCGGGTGTGTGCCGTCGGCGACACGTCATTGGTAGATAGAGTCGCTCTTCAATTCCCGCGTTCACGCGTCTCATTGGATACTGTTGTACTTGGGTACTGTTGCGTACAGCTTGTGTTACCGTATTAGTAATACGTAGTCGTAAAAAAAAAATGGTTAAAAATAAAGTTTTAAAACGGCAAGCCAGAAAAATGGTTTACGACGTGAATTGTTACGTTATGAAAGAAACAAATTTAACTTTTCTGAATTTACCTACTTACAAGATAAATAACAAGCAAAAACTAGTGTTATTATAAGTTATGTTACTAAGGTTCAAACATACGAAATTAAAAATAAAATTCATACATACTAAGAACTTCTGTGTGCAATTGTACACATGCGCCGATTGCCCCCACTACTTTCACCGAGCGATCTTAATTCACCGCGCGACCTGTACGTCGGTCGCCCGCTCAAGTAAGGTCATTGACTCGCTCAGCTGATCTTTGCGTAAAACAAATAAAATGATTCCAAATTTCCTTCATACTTTTACAGACTTAGGGCGGACTTAACTGCTTTGTGCCTAAGACATACCTAATAAAATAATTACTTATGCTAAAAGTGTTAGGTAATTAATTACATTACATGTAAAAATAAATCTCTACAGGCCTGCTAGTTATGGCGTTTTTAAAAATGTGGAATCAATAATTTGGATTACAATGATTCAAAAAAGTTCTGTTACAATGATTTAAAAAAAAGTTCTATTAGGTACTTACCTAAATCGCCTTTGTATTTTTATTTATTTAACACTTAAATTGTTCCGTTAAATTGTTCAAAGTTTTAAGAGTTCTGGGTCAATGGGTCGTCTTAGGGGCTGTTATAAACCTAATAACTAATCACCTCCGAATCGTCACTGGTTAGATAGACTTCACAAGAGCATAGCATTCCTTTGGATACATAATCTTGCACGTTTAACACAAAGAAAGCTGGTTTGGCACTGTAAAAACAAGACTCGCGATTTCGTCACCAACTCCAGGTTGAAATACACATAATTCCGAGACGCCATTATTTTCGCGCGACGACACCACACCTATGACGTCTTGAGGGAAACTGAATTATTCCATGACGTGTCACTCACACGTCATGGAAATAAAATACATTAAAAAAAAGTATTTTATTTTTTATTTTATCTTTACAAATCGATAGTGTTTCATGCACCGGTTCGACCCTCCACGGGATTAAAACGACTAAAAAGTAACGGTGTATAAGTCTGAACTTAAATTACAAGAAAAAAAATTAACCTCGTTGAAAATAATTTGGGAAGAACTTAATAAATTCCTGGTTAGTATTATATTTGGAGAAAATGTTTTGGGATATTTATGTTGTCTCAATAATGGATAGTACACAAGAAGTAATAAAGGTAAACATATTCCAATAGAACTCACAGAGTCTACGTCCTAAATTAGTATCTTTTTCGGATCTTCTAATACAAGAAAACATACATATAGCAATAATTAGTGAAACATGGTTTGATTGTGAATTTAACACAATTATTAGTGGTTTTAATATATATAGGAATGATAGATATGATGGTTATGGTGGCGTTGCTATCCTGGTGCATAAGTCAATTCAGTCTCACCCTGTATCATTTAATAGTAATAATGGGGGTATTGAATTGATATGTGTTAAATTATTAAATTGCAGAGATTTAGAATATATTGCATCACTCTATTGTCCTTCGTCTGTTCAAACTCAGCCTTCTGATTGGAATGAAATTTTTGGTCACTTTTCTCGTAAAACTATAATAGCGGGGGACTTCAACGGTGATCACACCAATTGGTCGGTTAAAACAGATGTGAGAGGTACTCAAATTATGGATTCATCCCTGAAAATGATTTTATATCGCTTAACAACGGCATGGCAACTCGAATTAAGTTGGTAAATGGCAATTTACAACAGACGTCCCCGAATATTTCATTTGCCTCTTCCGACGTTGCAATAAAATATGAATGGCAGGTGTTTAAAATGAAAATCTGGGTAGTGATCACCTGATTATTAAAATGACAGCCAACTTGTGATACACATATTGTTAAAAAACGTAATTTTAAAAACGCAAATTGGAATGAATATCGACAAACAATCTCTTAAAGTATAAAAACTTTTAATGAAGACTCTTATAATGGTAACGTGCAAAAAATTTATGATTTCTTTATAAACCAAATTGAATATGGGGCTAATAAACATATACCTTATTTTAAATTCAGGTTAAAGCCAAATGAAAAATTTAAACAAAAAGACTACTGGTCCCCTAAATTATCTGAAATAGTCGCTCAGCGAAGGTTGGCCTTGCCAAATTTCCGTAAAAATCCCACCCCTGACAATTTGAAGACATTTGAATCCAAGACCTTAGAATCTCAGTCATTAATTAGGAAAGCTAGATATCATAGTTGGCAAAACTTTTGTGATTTGGTAGACGAAGCTACGTCGACACAGGAAATGTGGCGCCGTATGAAGTGGATGAAAGGTTTTAAGCAACAAAGGTGGTGCCTGCCCCCCCATAGATAAACAACTCGATCTTTTACGTTCTCTGACTCCTGACTATTTTCCATTGATGCCAAGTTTTAAATCCCGAAATGAAATTTTGGAATCTGAATTTGCAAGTCAAGAACTAGAAAATTGTCTAAAAAAAAAGATTCAGCGCCGGTGCAGGATGCTATATCGTATTCAATGTTATATAATTTGCTAGACTCAGGAAAGGTTCTTCTACTGAAGATTTACAATTCTATATTTAAATTCGGGATTGTTCCTTACCAGTGGCGAAATATTCAAGTTATTCCTATACCCAAAGCTGCAAACAATGCTAATAGTGAGATTAAATTAAGGCCTATTTCACTGTTGTCGTGTGTGTGTAAAATCTTTCATCTTATGATTTGTAAACGGATAGAATGGTTTGTGAAAAAAAAACAAAATCTTGTCTCCATACCCATTAGGATTTCGAAAGGCACAATCATGTTCGGACGCACTATCCCGGCTAGTTTCTTACGTTCAAGTTGGATTTACGAAAAATATCCCTACTGTAGCATGCATTTTGGACATCGAAAACGCATATAACAATGTTTTAATCGATTCGGTAACAAAAGTATTGGATGAAATTCAAATTGGGTCTCGAATATGCATTTACCTTTGGTCGTTTATGAACGAGAGGCAATTAAAACTGAAATCGTTTAATAGTGAAGGTTTTGAAACTAGATTGATGAACAGGGCCCCAAGTCTGCTATTTTTATAAATTCGTCATTCCAACACAATCACATTGTCATTTTGCTAAAAGTTTGTAATCTGCTAATTCATAATGATCGATCATTGATCGGTCAATGGTCTTATAATTGAATTGCGGTAGAATGATAATTTCGTCGAAACGTTCTAATGGTAAAACACTGATCAAATAAAATGTCAAAGTTTTAGCAGATTACCGCAAACGTCAAATATTCATTTGTCAATATGTACGAGATTACCATTCTATGCCACTTCTTTCAATGGAGTGTCAGTGGTTGACCATTGGAAAGTTATAATGACGCCATTATATTAGTAGATTACCAAACTTGTCAAAATCGACAATTATGACATCAATGATAGACCATTCTGACACTATTGTAATAGCAGACTTGAGGCCCAGGGGATTGGCTCAAGGTGACCTGTTGTCACCTTTATTATTTAACTTAGTTACACATAAAATCTGCCGAGACATTAAAACCGTTATGATATCACAATACGCAGATGATTTTGGCATTTATTTTAGTGACAAACAAATAAACAAATGTGAGCGATATTTACAAGACGCCTTAAATTGTTTAATCACATTATTGGGTGAAATTGGATTGACTTTGTCACCAACCAAATCAAATTATTGTATATTTAGTAGGGGCCGAAGGCGTATATTGCCTTCATTAACACTGTATGGTCAGTCTTTACCACTAGTGGATTATGTTAAATATTTAGGAGTTTGGTTAGACATAAGTTTAAACTGGAGAAAACATATCAATGAAACTGTTAGTAAATGTGGAAAATACCTTAATGTATTAAAAGTACTGGCAGGATCTTCTTGGGGAGTACATCCTAAACATATACGTCGAATATATATATCGCTAGTAAGAAGTCGTCTAGATTATGCCTGTTACTTGTATGATTCTAGTGCAAAAACACATACAAGCAAGCTAGATAAATTACAAAATCAAGCACTTAGAATAATAGGAGGTTTCATAAAAAGCTCACCTATCCATGTGATGGAGAGTGAACTGCACATATCGCCACTATTTTTGAGGAGGAAATATCTCGCTGATAAAGTAATTCTGAAGTCGTTGTCATGGTCTAATAATATCACTATAAACATAATTTCAGAATTGGACTCCCTAACAAATAACAGCTATTGGGAAAATAAAAGAAAACCCCTATTAGCTACTTCTTTCAAAGAATTAGGACAGTTACAAATTAATACCTCAGATAGTCTAAAAATGTTCTCTCTAGACATTTGAGTATCAGCTTTACTAATTAAAGAAACTATTAAAAGTAATTTAGAATGTGTAACGCACCCAAAACACTGTTACAATCTCAATATGCTGATACACGAAGTGGTTTCAGAATTAGCTTCTAAATATAGTGATCGGTTTAAAATCTTCACAGATGCATCAAAAAGTAATGATGGGTGTGGCGCAGCTTTTTTCTTTCAAAGTACAGGTTTTAAAGCTATGTATAAAATTAATGTAAATATATGATAATGTCTCTGGAACTCATTGCAATATATCAAGCGGTGTATTATTCAGTTAGTCAAAATCTAAATAAAGTTGTTATATTTATAGTTAGTAAGAGCGCTTTACAACATTTGGCTCGATGCGCCTCTGGTTACAGAGGTGCATCGAAGCCTATGATATTCTAAAATTAATCCATTGCTACAACAAAGATGATACAAGGATCATCTTGCAATGGGTTCCAGCGCACATAGGGTTACGGGGCAACGAGGAGGCTGACCGACTATCAAAACTAGCAGTTGAGACGGGTAATACTATTTCATATTTAGCCGATTACTGGGAATATTTCACCAAGGTTAAGAGTGTGTACTTTGACAAATAGATAAAATACTTTAATGAAATATCCAAAGAAAAAGGCATTTGGTATAAAGTCATTCAAAACGAACCACCTCGTGAGCCCTGGTTTGATGATACATATTTAAATAGGAGTTATGTTAAGTTAGCGCTAAGACTTCGTTCTGGTCACTTTCCATCAGCAAAGTTTGCATTCTTAATGCGGAAGGCTGCATCGCCTAATTGTGAGGTATGCAATAAAATTGAAGATGTACAACATTTGCTGATGGAATGTGTTAGGAACAAAAATGAAAGGGAAGCTCTGGCTCGAGAATTTAATTTTAACATGTGGGATGTTGGACTTATCCAAAATATATTGGCATACCCCAAGTCAGAAATAACTAAACGCAGTTTAGTTTTGTATTATATATATAGTTTATTTATTTTTTACGGATGTTAAGGCAGTAGTAGTATTTTTCTTATTTTATAATATAAGAATATGTTTATGTTTATGTGTGTAAATAAAGATTAAAAAAAAAAAGAAGAGAACCTTCAACCTTGCTGCTAAATCCTACAAGAAGGCATTAAGAAAGGCTCGCTTCGACCGCATCACTCATATTGGCACAAAGCTCTCTGCACAGCTGTCCGGTAGCAGAGCATTCTGATCCCTCGCCAAGTCAGTCGAAGCTAACTTCTGCCGGCCTTCACTGCCTCCACTGGCTAAACCTGATGGAACACTGGCTCATACGGCGAGAGAGAAAGCAGATCTCTTTGCATCTCTCTTCGCCCATAATTCTCGTCTTGCAACTGGCTGTGCTATTCCACCGACTCTACCTCACTGCGACACTTTGATGCCCGAGGTTCGCATAAGGAACAAAGAAGTTCTGAAAGCACTGTGTCGTCTAGACGTGAACAAAGCTAGTGGACCAGATGGTATACCAGCCATTGTTCTCAAGGCTTGTGCGCCTGAGTTGTCTCCTGTATTGACACGTTTGTATCGCCTCTCATTTAGGACTGGTATAGTGCCAAAGTCCTGGAAGATTGCCAATGTGCAACCCGTGCCCAAAAAGGGCAGTCGTGCCGATCCTGCCAACTATCGGCCGATTTCAATAACCTCCGTACCATGCAAGATTATGGAGCGTGTATTGAACTCGCGCCTCATGGCATACCTGGAAGGTAACGATCTCCTCAGTGACCGACAGTACGAATTTCGTCGCAATCGGTCTACTAGAGACCTACTAGTGTATGCCACCCACATGAGGGGCGAGACCCTCGAGAGGAATGGGGAAGCGATTGCCGTTTCCTTAGACGTCTCGAAGGCCTTCGACAGGGTATGCCACGCTAGCCTTTTGAGTAAGCTTCCAGCGTACGGCGTTTCCCCTGGTCTGATTAACTGGGTAAAAGACTTCCTGAGTGAACGGTCTCTCCGAGTTGTTGTCGATGGATGCTCTTCAGAACCCATGACGACTAATGCCGGAGTTCCTCAAGGGTCTATTCTCTCTGCAACCCTATTCCTACTGCATATCAACGATCTACTGATGCCCAGTATCTATGGGTATGCAGATGATAGCACAGTTGTAGAGAGATACCTGCCTAGTGCTCGGGCTAGTAAGGAGCTAATCCGGTCCGAAAGAGAGGCTATGGTAGAGCGTACAAATATCTCACTATAGGCAGTCCCCAAGTGGGGTACAGCCAATCTGGTGGGATTTAATGCCTCCAAAACACAAGCGTGTCTGTTTACCGCCAAAAGGAGCCCGTTCACCTTGGCTCCTACTTTTCAGATTTTATCCCTAGAGAACACCGACCGCCTTCAGCTCTAGAGGGTTGAAATTCCCTCAGACCTTAACTTTGGGCGGTTCATTGAGTCCAAAGCCAAGGTAGCTGCTAGGAAACTAGGCGTTCTTGCAAAGGTCCGGCGGTACTTCACGCCGGGACAGCTTCTAATGCTATACAAAGCACAAGTCCGTTCGTGTATGGAGTACTGCAGCCACATATGGGCTGGTGCTGCAAAATGCCACCTGGCAGCTTTGGGCTCTGTGGAAAGGCGTGCGAAGAGACTAATTGGCGATCCAGATCTAGAAGCCTCCCCATTTTACAATCATAGACCAAATAAAACATGCAGATGTTCCCTTCCACAAAAACCAGGTTTTTACCTACAACTGCTTTATTGAACACAGACTAGCACGGTGTTTTATTTCGTTTGTTTTTTTTTTAATATTTATTTTATTTAATGTTTTTTCTTTTTTGTATAAATAAAATTAATTGATTAATTTCAGAAATTATGACGGCGTGCGTTTTTTTTATTTTATTTTAACTGTGTTGTAGTTTGTTTTTTTACCGTTGTTGTTTGTTTTGTTACAAAATTTTACCAGTTTGGAGTCCTGGGGCCGAACCATAAACATTTATAAAACAATCTTATTGCAGGAACGTTTTGTTTCCATCTTAAAGTAATATTACTTCATTTCGTACCATGAACTTATTCGCTCAGTGTGATTGTATTCCTGCTAGGGGCTGGGAAAGAATGAACGATTTTAAATATTTTGTCTATTCCCTGCTAAACAGAAAAGATACGCGCTATATAGATCTGTATAGCGTTGTCTCTTTCACATGTTTTTTGAATCGCTACTTCATTGTGAACCAATAGAATATATTGAACTTAAAAAATTTCTTTATAAAATATTTTTAAAACGATCTAAGTAACTTTCATAAAAAGGACGTAATAACTTTTAAGAATTAACATTAATACGGTAGAAAAACAAAAAGCTGCGAGCGACTACGTTAACATTTAATTTTAGTTGCAAGTTAGTGTGAATCGTATTCAGAATTTGGTTTCGGAACGTATGTTTACATTAACAAGATTCTTATCAGTGTTGATTTGTTGAGTGCGAACCGATTTTGAAATATTAAAATAGTTTTCAAGTGCTTAAATATATGTAGAGTAGGTAATCTGTCTCCAAGTGGTTGGTATTCGAAGCGGATAATTAGGAAGAAAGCGACAGGCCTGTTGGCCTAGTGGTTAGTGACCCTGACTGCTATGCCGGAGGTCGTGGGTTCGATTCCCACCCAGGACAAATGTTTGTGTGATGAGCACGATCATTTGTTCTGTGTCTGGGTATAATTTATCTATAATATGTATGTATTTAGAAATATATAAGTATGTTTATCAGTTGTCTAGTACCCATAACACAAGCTCTGCTTAGCTTGTGACTAGACGGCGCTGTGTGATAGTTGTGGAATAGTATTATTATTATTATTATAATTGAACCCACGAAGTGCGTATCCTTGAAACTTATTGTATATGGACGTCATGGAATCAAGGTAAAGTTAAACAGTGTATTCTAGTGAAATAACTTGTTATTTGTGTTGTTGTTCGTGCACTGTTGAATTCAGAGTTATCTGCTTCCAAAAACTAAAAAAATCATATTATATGTTCGCCATCTAGAATACAATAATAAATTAATAACCCACGTATGGACAAAAAATCACCAGATTAAACAATTAACTGGGCTCGTTTAGGCATCGAAATAAGTTTTAAATACTTTATATGTCACAAAAAACACTTTAAATGGTATTTATTTGGAAAACAATAATAAATCCGCTGCGTCCGAGCAACTTTTTTACTCCTGCTAATTTGACGTAAAAACAATACTGCTAGCGGTCAAAAATCCCGTCAGAGTACGAAAAGAATGAACTTTTTAAGAGTGACGTCACAAAATCGCTAAGAAAACAATCTTGTTTTAATATTGTAATAAGGTTGTTTTGAAGGCGTCATGGTACGAAAAGTCTAAGTAATATTAAAACAATACTGCTTTAAGGTCTTATGGTCGGCCCCCTGATCTTGATTCTCTCAGAATTTACACTAACGAGGACTGTTGTAAAATTTTGAAACAGAGTGTTATTGTAATGAAGTATTGTAGGTAGGCAAAAAGCTGTGTCACTTCTGCGGCATAAAAATCTACATGGATAACATGTCATTACACTATGTTGAACTAAACGCGTAAGTACTACGAAATTCATGGCGCTTAAGACGTTTTGGTCGCGAAAAAAGTATCCTATAATCGGCATGTCTATCACTAGAATATACTAGATGATTTTCAAATAAAATACTGTACAAAACCAGGAGGGCTTGTTTACCAAAGTAATCAAGCCCTTCTGGGTGGATTTATGGGTGGAAAGAAGGTTTCTCCCTCCCCTATGTTGCCGGAGTAGATTTTTGGGTGGTTTTAAAAAAAAATATCAAGTACCTATCGTCCGTTTTTTAATTAAAGACTACGATTTGACAATACGAATGTTGCATGTTTTTTCCATTTCATAAATAGTGAGGTACCGCAACCGGTACTGACCAAAAATCCGAAAAAATATTCGTAAAAATCGTAAAAATAATTTCATTTAATTATGGTCAGGTTTTGTATTTTTTATAATAAATAATATTATCTATTACTTATAATAAATCTATAGAAGTGAAAATTCTGTACATTGAAAATATAAAAAAAAATAAATGGCAGGGGGTGTTACTAGACCGACACCGAACACAAAAAGGTGATTAAATAAATTTTTGTCTGTCTGTCTGTTTGTTCAGGCATCACGCAAAAACTACCGATTAGATTACGATGAAACTTGGTATAATTATTTTTTTAATAATCTGTGCACCACACTGAGTACTTTTTATTCCGGAAAAGTATATACAATAAAAACCAACTTAATTTTGTGGTTCGATCCCTAGACCCGATTACTGTACCAACCGCAAATAATAAGTTTGTCGTAGGTTTTTTTTTTTCGATGGGAAAAGTCATCCAATGACAACCCCCGCTCTTGGGCGGAGCGGGAGATAGTGTCAGACTCTTACTGACTAAAAAACCCATCCCGTTCCTTCAAGCCTTCATAGGATAACCCTGGCCCCAGTAGGCTTCGACCCGGTTGGGCCCCTGCTGTTGTTGACAACTCCTTGAGGCGCGCGGGAACAGCGCGCGCCGTCGACGACTTGGGCTTGGTCCGGACAGTTACCGGACAGCCGGACAGCGAGCTGCCCATTGCTCACTGTCCGCAAGCCTGCGCCTACGGTGGCTGGAAATCGGGATCGGAATCCCGGCGGCGGCGAGAGTGCTGTTGCCTGATGCGGTCGGCCTCCTCCTTAGCGAGCATTACTGTTTTGCAGAAGTCGGCGACCGCCTGCCACTCCTCTTCGCTCCGGACCATGGCCTCAACCAAGGCCCGGCGCGAGAGGTCTCCGCCGCCGATCACCCCCAGGAGGGCACGGCGATGCTCCACCCAAGCAGGGCACACCGCGACTGTGTGCTCCACCGTGTCCTCCGGGAGTTCCGCACAGTGGTGACACCCGGGCGTCACTTCCGCTTTAATTTTGAACAGGAACCTCCTGAACTTGCCATTTTCGGTGAGGACCTGTGTCATGCGGAAGGTAAGGACGCCGTGAGGTCTTTCCAGCCACGCCTCAAAGAGGGGACTTGTCGCCAAAATTGTGGCGTGCCCAGCACTGGGTCGCGATAGTCGCTAACGCCATTTCACCATGAAAGTTTGTCGTAGGTTACGTCACCCGCAGTGGAGTTCGCTAAGGGGCGCTGCACACGGCTAAGATCCATTATACTAATATTATAAATGGAAAAGTGTATGTGTGTGTCTGTTTGTCCGTCTTTCACGGCAAAACGGAGCTACGAATCGACGTGATTTTTATCGTGATTTAAGTGGAGATAGTTGAAGAGCTGGGGAGTGACATAGGCTACTTTTTGTCTCTTCCTGACCCCCCACAGTAAGGGGAACCGTGTTACTCCGAATTTAACGCGAGCGAAGCCGCGGGCAAAAGCTAGTTAATAAATAATAATATTGTAAAAATATATCACTCACTGCGGGGTGCCAGCTGAAAATCAGCGCTGGGTGTTTGACGCCCAGCAATTGCTGAGTTGGTGACCCTTTCGGTTCAGGCACAGTCACTGCAACTTGTATTGTATGTCTGTACTCTTTTTTTATTATTATTTTATGTTGTTGTATATTGTGTTGCTTGCGCCGAATAAATGCTGTTCTATTCTGTATCTATTTTCGTGCGGATCTCTTAAAAATTGTAGCAATAAAAACGAATTTTGTTTCGGTTTCTTACAATGCAGACATTTGTATTTATAGCTTGACGCAATGATGGACAACTTTTTTAATTCTAAAGCATAAACTGCGACTGTCTCGTCCCGCTCTTAGAAACGAGATATAAAATTGATTAATAATCAGATAGGTTGCAGTAAACAGAAATGTTGGTGGGTTAAAGGCACTGCCTAAACTCTCCTTAGTCATACAGCACATTTGCCCTTTTCAGTCGATTGATTGGGTTTCGTATTAAAAGCATACTTGTCAATGGGCTCGATGGAACTTTAATCGTTTAGCGTAGTTGTATTTTGACTTCTTCAATGACAGTCTTCATATACACCGTTAAATTTTAGTCGTTTTAATCCCGTGGAGGATCGATCCGGTACATGAAACACTATCGATTTGTAAAGATAAAATTAAAAAATAAAGTACCTTTTTTCAAAACTCGTATTAATTTACGCATGTACGAATTTTTAAGAAAACTTCAGCTGAGCGAGTCCAATGACCTGTAGATAGTTTGTACGCAACGCTGACTACGAACCACCATGGACAGACACCAGAAACGACCTGTTGCGTTATAGGCGATTATCATACTGCCACGCAACACGCTGCATGTTGCGTGTCAAGGCACCTAAGCGCGTACTTGCGGGTGACCACAGCTCGCGCGATTCTACTAGTTCCTCACTATTGCAGCGGGAGCCGCAAACAACCACGCACACCGCGGCCGTAAAACGCATCGTAAAATGTGCATGATTTTTTTATCTATAGATATATATCTTTAGTATTCTACAGAACACAGACATGGGTTAAAACCGCTTCGTGAGTTCTTAGTCTAAGTAAAAGGCCGAGTGTTAAAAAATATGGTAATATTTTTAATCATTTTAGTTTTCAATTCATATTAGACTCTACTATAAATAAACACTACAGTATCTTTGTCCAGTTTTCCATAAAGGTTCTATTGTTAAAAAAACCGGTATAAAAAATCGAATTTGGAGACATCACTTTTACTAAAAATCTGGCAACATATTTCTAGAAATTGACATTTGCACTTGTCAAATCATCGTCTTTAATGAAAAAATGAACTTTAAGGGATGGTGGGTCTGTGTTCGTGTGTTAATTGCCATATACACCCCTACTTTTTAATTAGTACACAAAAAAATGGGGCTCTATCTGTACCCGTTACTGATCATATTTTTTAGTCAAAAGTAGAAAAAACCTAAATCCTAAAATTGACCATGACAAGGTAAATTCATCATAGAATCAATCATACATAACAATTGTTAGAGTCCGTCTAATGAAAGCGTGACCTGAGAAAAGGAAGTTAAAATTTTGAATGTGGTATTATTGAAATAGTAGGAGAAAAAAGTTTTGATACTAGAGTATTTTTTGTATTTATGAAAATTGTGTAATAGTTGTATAAGAACTTACCAGGTCATTCTGGAATCAATGGCAACGAAAAAGCCGATGAACTTGCACGGGCTGGGGCTCAAGGTCATCAGATAGGACCAGAACCCTTCTGTGGTATCTCAAAGAACCAGGCCATGCAGACCCTTAAGGGCAACTTATTTGGCGATTCAAAAAAGCACTGGTTGGTACAACCAGGTCTACTACACGCCAAATCTCTCATAGAAGGCTACTCACAAAAACGAACTGCCGAGCTTCTTGAGCTTAGCAGGACGAACATGGGCCACTGCAAACTAAACAGGCACCAATTTCACATGAAACTGAGTGAAACTGATGTTTGCCGGTACTGCAATCAGGAGAGGGAGACGCCTAAGCACCTTTTGTGTGAATGCGGGCCCCTTATACACAAACGCAGTGTCCATCTGGGCCGACACATTATTCGCCCGGAGGAGATTAAAACTCTAAAAGCTAGGAGTATTCTAAATTACTTGGAAGCCTCCGGGCTAAAAGAGTTACTCTAACAAGGTGGCGAGTCACAATAGATCTTTTAGGTCGCAGTGACTACATCCCCTACACTATGGGTGATGCATAGCCCCTTATCTTCTAAATAATAATAATAATAAGAAGAACTTAAGTCCTAGTCAAAAACATGTGCGTAGACTTAATTATTTGGTGGGTGTATGGTAAAGGTCAATAACATACAAAATGTTAGTTATTATTCCAAATTATTTTATTTTATCTGATCTCTGTCGCTATATAATATTCAAATAATATTCTTTTTTACCATTTGGCCTTCTGGCAAGAATACCAAGTGCACAACACCGCGATAGTAAAATAAAATAGTCAACATGATTTCAACTACATCACGTCTCGTCAACACTAATAATGTGTTTCAAGATTGTTGAGCATAGAGAAAATTCAGATCTTTTGGGATTAGTCAAGTGGGAACATGTTTTATACTCCAGTGATTGTTTCAAATGATTCGGATTGACTCGTGAGACACAAAAAGTTCAGCAGCTATCTCTCTCAAACTTGAACTAGGATTTCAGTCACTATTTCCTTCACTTTCGCGATTTTAACTTCAGTTGAAGACTGATGCACTACCAGACAGAGTGAGGCAAATCTTCATTACATCTCAACTGCTTTTGAACGCATTCTACCACTCACTAGCATGTGTTTTTGATTAAGTCGATTCACCAAAAACTTTCTTTGTTCGATGTTTTTGTCCATTATGAAATTCGCAATATGTCAGATTATCTAAAAATATAAGAAAAAAATTATCATTATATCCTAAATATAACTATCTAATAATATTAGTGGGTCTTAAAATGAACATGAACAAAACTAAAGTCATGATAAACAACCATGTAGCACCCACTCCTATCAAGATCGGAGACTCTATACTCCAAGTTGTGGATGATTACGTCTACCTCGGGCAGACAGTCCAGTTGGGTAGATCTAATTTCGAGAAAGAGGTCAACCGTCGAATCCGACTCGGCTGGGCAGCGTTCGGGAAGCTACGCGGTATCTTCTCATCCAACATACCACAGTATCTCAAGACGAAAGTCTATGACCAGTGTGTGTTGCCAGTGATGTCATGTGGATCCGAAACGTGATCGCTCACAATGGGCCTCATCAAAAGGCTTAAAGTCACCCAAAGAGCAATGGAAAGGGCTATGCTCGGAGTTTCCTTGCGTGATCGAATCAGAAATGAAGATATCCGCAAGCGAACCAAGGTTGCCGACATAGCACAAAGAATCGCCAAACTTAAGTGGCAATGGGCAGGGCACATTGCTCGCAGAACAGATGGCCGTTGGAGCCGAAAGGTTCTGGAGTGGCGGCCGCGTACCAAAAAACGCAGCGTCGGAAGGCCTCCTACAAGGTGGACTGACGACCTGGTGAAGGTAGCGGGAATCCGATGGATGCGGGACGCACATGATCGTTCATTGTGGCGACGCTTGGGGGAGGCCTATGTCCAGCAGTGGACGTCTGTCGGCTGAAATGATGAATATTAGTCGACAAGGATCAAGATTATAACGTCATACTAACCTAGAAATTCAGAAATCGTATATAAACATTGTTGGTTTTCATTGATTATTTTTCCGACCCAAATATCGACCAATAGAATTGCACCATTCGACGTCACGTGGTACAACCTACATGGTATTATACTGATAATTTTTTTTGAAAATTTTCTCTGGTCCTTGACATATATAAAAAACAAAACATGATCACTGACAGGTTGAATTCAATTGTGAAAATTGGAGATTTTGCGACATTTGGGACGGAAAAATAATCCCCCGAATACCACACGAGCTTCAAAATTATCTGGCGAATATTTCCCTCAAGGTTCCCTGCAAACAAATAAAATCGTCAAGTTTTTCAGGAAAAATCACTCGCGCCGCTCGTGATTTTTTAACCTGAAAAACTTGACTCCTTCATTTGTTTGCAACGAACCTATCGGGAAATATTCGATAATTTTGAAACTCTTGTGGTATTATATATGAAAACACCTTCTTTCTCTTCTTGTTTTCGTTTGAATTTATTAACCATAGTGTGTGGCAGTTTTTGCACGTTACTGTTTATTGTTTTTCCCATAATTAAGCAATTATTCTTGAAAAATAAATATCTGTTTCCAAAAACTGATAATTGCAACCATAGACATGGACGTGATTTTTTTCGGCAAAACAATGTTGCCAATTTAATTAAAAAAAAAAAAACTCCAGGTTACGCTTTCAGTAAACGCACTATATTAGAAAATACTGCGGGCAGTGTTTTTCCTTTTTGGAGGTATGCGGAACAGAGAGTAAAGTCCCCACATGCCTCCATTGAAAAGCCAGACCTCCTCCGACCAGACAGGTGCTAGTCAGGGCGACTGCCCGATAGATGATTTCGGGTTGTCGTATATGTTCAAATCGCGCGGAGAACTTTGATTGCGCGATGCAGGATTTCATACTTTCTTCGTAGTTCTTATGTGGTGCCATAGATGTCGCTACATCACTCCCCTCCGGAGATCGGAGATCGATGGTTCTTGATGCGCGCCAGGCCAGCGTAGGTTGGTTTCAGTGAGTCGGAACCGATGCCGCATAGTTCTCGGTGAGTAGGAACTGTGTCTGCGGTGATGGCCCAGTGAGTCGGGGTTTTGCTATCCCAGTGAGTCGGGATGATGCCCCAGTGAGTCGGGGTGATGATGTCCCAGTGAGTCGGGATGATGCTGCAGGCTCCAGTGAGTCGGAGTAATGCTGCTGGCTCCAGTGAGTCGGAGTGGTGCTTGTGCGACGTAAGACTTGACTGCTGGCGTCGACCAGGAGAGGTTCTTCATAGCTCTTTATGTGACTGGCCGAAAGTGCGGTGTGCCAAGGTCGCTGATGAGGCTGAGGGGGATGACCAGGTATGACCAGGTAGTCATGCTGGTGGTCAGGATACCCTTCATAGCCGTGGGTGCTGGCTGTATAGCTCGCTGCTCGAAATCTTGAGGAAGTGATGATGACGTCACTAAGTAGTAGCTGCACGAAGGCTGACGTTCTTTGTCGAGGCTCACCAGTTTGGAGGTATGCGGAACAGAGAGTAAAGTCCCCACATGCCTCCATTGAAAAGGGAGGATCCTCCGACCAGACAGGTGTTATGGTCTGGTGGGTAACTGCCCGATAGATGATTTCGGGCTGTCGTATATGTTCAAATCGCGCGGAGAACTTTGATTGCGCGATGCAGGATTTCGTACTTTCTTCGTAGGTCTTATGTGGCGCTATAGATGTCGCTACACCTTAATAATTGTCACTTATTCATTCATTAATCAATCATCATCATCATCATCATCATATCAGCCGAAAAACGTCCACTGTTGGACATAGGCCTCCCCCAAGCGTCGCCACAACGACCGGTCCTGTGCATCACGCATCCATCAAATTCCCGCGACCCTGACCAGGTCATCGGTCCACCTTGTTGGAGGCCGTCCAACGCTGCGTCTTCCGGTACGTAGTCGCCACTCCAGAACCTTTCGTCCCCATAGACCATCTGTTCTGCGTGCAATGTGCCCTGCCCATTGCCACTTAAGTTTGGCGATTCTTCGAGCTACGTCGGTAACCTTGGTTCTCCTGCGGATATCTTCATTTCTGATGTGATAACGCAAGGAAACTCCAAGTATAGCCCTTTCCATCGCCCTTTGGGTGACTTTGAGTCTTCTTATGAGGCCCATTGTAAGTGACCACGTTTCGGAGCCATAAGTCATCACTAGCAACACGCACTGGTCATAGACTTTCGTCTTGAGACACTGTGGTATATTGGACGAGAAGACACCGCGCAGCTTCCCGAACACCGCCCAGCCGAGTCGGATTCGACGATTGACCTCTTTCTCGAAGTTAGACCTACCCAACTGGACCGTCTGTCCCAGGTAAACGTAATCGTCCACAACTTCGAGTGTACAGTGTCCGATCTTAATAGGAGTGGGCATGGATGTTAACCATAACTTTGGTTTTGTCCATGTTCATTTTAAGTCCCACTCTTTCGGAAGCTCTACTGAGGTCACCGAGCATTGTACTGAGTTCCTCCGTAGTCTCAGTCATGACTATTATGTCGTCGGCAAACCGAAGGTGAGAGACGTACTCGCCGTTGACATTAATGCCTAGTTCTCTCCATTCCAGAACCTTGAAGACATCCTCCATTGCGGCCGTGAACAGTTTCGGAGAAATGACGTCTCCCTGTCTCACACCTCGCTGCAAGAGGATAGGTTTCGATGTCTGATCTAGAAGTCGGACTGACATGGTGGCGTTTTTGTACAAACACTTCAACACTTCGATGTACCGAGTCTCTCCAACGGTGCCAGATTGACCCGTTGGAGAGACTGCAGTACAGCCCACGTCTCGATCGAATCAAAGGCTTTCTCGTAGTCCACAAACGCTAAGCAGAGAGGCTGATTATACTCTTCAGTCTTCTGTATAATCTGCCGCAGCGTATTTATGTGGTCCACGGTACTAAAGCCTTTTCGGAATCCGGCTTGTTCGGGAGGCTGGAAGTCGTCGAAACTGCGCGCGAGACGGTTCGTGATGACTCTGGAAAACAGCTTGTAGACATGGCTCAGAAGCGAGATGGGCCTGTAATTCTTAAGCAGGGCATTATCGCCCTTCTTAAAGAAAAGTACCACCACGCCTCTGCTCCATGCCTGTGGCGTTTTTCCCTCGAGTATGACGGAATTAAATAGCTTCTGAAGGGCCTTTAAGACCGGTTTTCCACCCGCCTTCAGAAGTTCGGCCGTAATTCCGTCCACACCCGACGCCTTGTTGTTTTTCAGCTGCTTCAGAGCCATACTAATCTCGTACAGGCTGACGTCCGGGATATCTTCGGTATAGTGTCGAGTCAATCTAGCTCTTGGGTCATTTACTAGATTTGCAGCGGGTTTAGTGATAGACGTGTATAACTGTCCATAAAAGGCCTCGATCTCTCCCAAAAGCTCCGATTTGACGGAAATGACTCTGCCATCGTCGGTCTTCAGTTTTGTTAGCTGGCTCTGTCCAATAGACAAATCTCGTGCGAAAACTTTAGAGCCCTTGTTCTGCTCAATCGCCTCTTTAATCTTCTCGGTATTAAAGCGACGAAAGTCGCGTTTCAGAGATTTTGATATAACTCAAGTTGCCGTGTTGTGTACATATCATCTGAAGACTGCAGAATCATCTCATGCCTCTCCCTCATGAGCTCGAGAGTCGGATCCGAGAGCCTTTTTTTCTTATTTGTTCGGTGAGTCATTAATCAATAGCCTGCACAATATTTCCATAAATTGAGTGACATTTTGGGACATAAACCAACGCTAATAACTTTGCTGTTTATGAATATTATTTATTGAGATTTTACTTATAAAATAACAAGGGCTTTTCTAAGAAGCCCTTTACGTATATGTACTAATTAATTTATGACTTTAAGCGTGCAGACATTCAGCAGGCATGTAACATGCACATGCATGCAGGCATACAGTATGAAGCAGGCAAGCAGTATGCAAGTAGGCATGCAGCATGGAAGCAGGCATGCAACATACAAGCAGACATGCAATACGCAGTAGGCACGTAACATGCAAACAGGCATGCAGAATGCAAGCATACATCCAGCATGCAAGCAGGCATTCAGCATGCAAGCAGGCATGCAGCATGCAAGCAGACATGCAGCATGCAAGCAGGCACGCAACATGCAAGCAGACATGCAACATACAGCAAGGCTCTGGCGCTGCGGGGTTTAGGCGGTCCCACGCGTGCTTTTCATCGCAGATGGTCTTAATGCTCACTACCGCAGCTTCGGCTTGCTGGTCGGCTTTGCCAGCCAGCTTTGGCTTTGCAGCCTCGGCGGTGGGCCTTCAATCCATCTGCTCCTCAGCTCAGGGGCCGCCCTACCCCTCCGCGCCTACGCGTGCTTAAATTACACTCTAGGGGTAGGGCAAATAAGACTACATAAAGTCGATTTTGTGGCGATTCGTTTCTGTCACTCAATTTTGTAGCACAAAATATTGACTTTTTATGACAATTTATTTATCTAACATTGAAACTGCTACCAAGTTAGCATCTAAACGTTTTCGAACAAAAAGAAATCGAAAAAATGTTCAGTTCCAAAAAAAAACACTGGGTTCCGGGTAGCCTACTAAAAATATACAAAACGGTAAATATTCCAAACCTTGTTTTATGAGATAAAATGAATAAAAAATTAATCGTTTGTCAAATGACACGTTATTAAACAAAAGTTTATTGGGTGATTTGTTTGTAAACTGTTTGGAAAACTTAATGATGAAATAGCAAACCATGTTTTTGCTGATCGTTGGTTGTCAAATGAAAATTTGTAAATCAACTTTTGGTGAACTGACAGGACACCAAATAAAGTAGGTTAAAATACTAAAACTAAATGTAAATATTAAAATAGCAACTGGCAGCTAAGGGATGACAAATCTCAACTGAGCACCCGTTCACGGACATGATGCGATTATTAGCACCACTCAGCACAACCATTTAAAAAAAAAAAAAAATTTTAGGAACATTTACAAGTGTGTTGTTTATTCAGACAAGTAACGTCTAATTCACAAGCGATGCGCAGTGCAAGCAGCAGGTACGTTGTCACGTAAATAGTTTACCTATATGCTTTTTAAAATCTTAACTTGGCGTATTTTTGTGATCTTACGTAAAAACTATTTTGACTCCCTGCCTCTAAGAAAAAATAAGACATGTTCGACTCTCCTCCCTCCTACATCGTCTTACGTAATAAATGAAAAGCCTTGCAGCGCAAAACCATTCAATAATGCCAATATAATCCAACTCTGTTCCAATAAAGTGTATGCAAAACCTACTTGTAACAGCGTTTCCTTTTATTATTTCCAGCTCAAAGATTCTGGGATTCTTTCAGAAGATACATTGAACCTGACAACCGCGCCAGACGATACCCGGAGAGCCGGACCTATAGAAGAAAATTTAGAGTTGTGCCGTTATAAACAAGAGGTATGTTCACAATTAACTTTGGAATTGGTAATTTTAGCGGGATTTTTTCGAGTGAAATTCAGTGGCTGTTTGATTAACTCGTTAATTGATTCTTAGTGAACATTTTGTTGGTTTCGACACAAAATGCGGAATCATCGCCAGGTGTACTGGTGGTCGCCGGAGATCGCTGCACTGCGCAACACGTGCAATCACGCGCGACGCCGGTACGCCAGATACTGCAGGCGCCGCATCCGCCCGCCGGATGAGAGGCGGAGCTATACGAGGGTTACAGAGAGGCAAAACACACCCTCCGAGCGGAGATTAAGCGGGCCAAACTCGAGGCCCGCGACGTGTGGCTGGGGTCTCTGAACGCGGACCCGTGGGGGCGCCCGTACAAATTGGTACGGGAGAAACTGCGCCCCTGGGCTCCCCCGCTGACTCAGAGTCTCCGGCCCCAACTCGTAGAGATGGTGTGGTGAGCGCTCTGTTCCCAGCGGTGTCTGACGCGGACAGCAACAGCGACGACGACGACAATGCTCCAGAGGTGACCGAGGTAGAGATGAGAGTGGCGGTGCAAAGGCTGAGTGCCAAGAACGCCGCCCCAGGACCCGATGGCTTGCCTGGGATAGCCTGGGTCCTGGCCATGGAGGCTCTCGGGCCTCGACTAAGAGGGCTCTTCAGCGCATGCTTGGAGAGGGGCCAGTTCCCACTTCGCTGGAAGACGGGGAAACTGGTCCTCATCGCGAAGCCAGGGCGCCCTGCGGACTCTCCGTCCGCGTACCGGCCCATTGTGCTGCTCGACGAGGTGGGCAAGCTCTTTGAAAGAGTGATTGCGAGCCGCCTCGTCGCGCGCCTTTCACGGGTGGGGCCGGACCTTTCGGACGGACAGTTCGGCTTTCGCAGGATGCGCTCGACGGTGTACGTCATCATGCGCGTGCGAGCCTTCACGACGGGGGATGCGGTATCCCAGGGTAGGTGTATCGTGGCAGTGTCCTAGGACATTGCCAGCGCTTTCAATTCCCTGCCCTGGATTACGATCCGGAGGGCACTCCGGTACCACCGGGTGCCCGAATACCTCTGTCGAGTAGTCGAGGCCTACCTGTCGGACAGGTATATTGTCTACCCCGGTCACCAGGGAGACTGGAAACGTCGGGAGATGTCGTGCGGTGTTCCGCAGGGGTCGGTACTAGGGCCACCCTTGTGGAACATCGGGTACGATTACGTGCTGCGGGGCGACCTCCCTGACGGGGTCAACGTGGTCTGCTACGCAGACGACACGCTGGTTCTAGCGCAGGGAGAGTCATACCGGGCGGCGGCCGCTTTAGCGACACGCGGGGTTGCGATAGTCGTTGGTAGGATCCAAGAGTTGGGACTCGAGGTGGCGCTGCGCAAATCCGAGGCCATGTGTTTTCACGGCCGCGGCCGTTGGAACGCGCCACCGTCGGGTTCCCAACTAACGGTAGGAGGAGTTCGCATCGGCGTCGTCGCTGCAAAAGCGACCGGCGGCCATTCTGAACGCCTGCCAGAGGGTCATGGCAATTCGGATGGTGCGGGGATACCGCACGATTTCCTGCGAAGAGGCGAGCCTTCTGGCTGGCCTACCACAGTGGGATCTGGAGGCAACAGTCCTTGCACACATGCACGACATGCGCGTGGAGATGCAACGCCGGGGTGAAAGTCCTCTGCCGCGACAGGTCGCGGCATGGCGGACAGAGCTCCGGCGAGATCTCATGGTGGAATGGCGTCAGCGACTATCACAACCCCGTTATGGGCACGCCACAATTATGGCGATAAGTCCCCTCTTTGAGGCGTGGCTGGAAAGACCTCACGGCGTCCTTACCTTCCGCATGACACAGGTCCTCACCGGAAATGGCAAGTTCGGTAGGTTCCTGTTCCGAATTAAAGCGAAAGTGACGCCCGGGTGTCGCCACTGTGCGGAACGCCCAGAGGACACGGTGGAGCACACAATCGCGGTGTGCCCTGCTTGGGCGTAGCATCGCCGTGCCCTCGTGGGGGTGATCGGCGGCGGAGGCCTCTCGCTCCGGGCCTTGGTCGAGGCCATGGTCCGGAGCGAGGAGAAGTGGCAGGCGGTCGCCGACTTCTGCGAAGCAGTAATGCTCGCTAAGGAGGAGGCCGAACGCATCAGGCAACGGCGCTCTCGCCGCCGCCGGGATTCCGATCCCGATTTCCAGCCATCGTAGGCGCGGGCTTGCGGACAGTGAGCAATGGGTAGCTCGCTGTCCGGCCGTCCGGTAACTGTCCGGACCAAGCCCAAGTCGTCGATGGCGCGCGCTATTCCCGCGCGCCTCAAGGAGTTGTCAGCAACAGCAGGGGCCCAGCCGGGTCGAAGCCTACTGGGGCCAGGGTTATCCGAAAGGGCGCTCGAGCCCCGGTATGAAGGCTTGAAGGAACGGGATGGGTCTTTTAGTCAATAAGAGTCTGACACTATCTCCCGCTCCGCCCAAGAGCGGGGTTTGTCATAAGATGATTTTTCCCATCGAAAAAAAAAAAAAAAGTAAACCCTCGACTCGAAAAGTAGAAATAAAAAATAAAATCACACACATAAAAAACACATAAAATCCGCAGGCTGTACCTGCGGATTTTATGTGTTTTTTATGTACCACATGTCTAAAATTTTGACTATTGTTTCTAGACAATTCGCCCAAAAGCAGCAGTCGACGAAAACGGAAAATGGCACACTGTGGTGAATCCAGATAACAACCCAATATACCAATTCGCGGTGGAGATTTGCAGGTAAAAACTCCTCGACATATACAGTCAACGTTCAATCAGCGCTCGCGCGACTTTGGTTGCACACGCATCCTTAGGTTGCAGTGCAGTGAGATATGGTCGTTTATACAAAATAACAGGTCTGCTGGAAGAAATTTCTTAGTGAAATAAGCAGTACCTTTGCAAAAGAAATTTATAATAATGTTGTATCTTCTTCTGCTCATTGTGTGTATATAAATTATAAAATAAATAAATAAACTAGAAGTAATCGATTAACCGAGCATGATTCGACTGTGCGCGAGTTCGTTTGACGTAGATTAAATAGCCGAGGCCAAAACCTTGCGATTGTGTGACAACGCGAGGTACAGCGGAAAAAGAATGGGAAGTCGCAAAAAGACTTACAAGATATTATTGGATTATAAGAACTGGATCCCAATGAATTTCCAGTACTTATGTTTTATACTTTAGATAAATCCGTGCCGGAAAATCTATGTCCTTACATAGATTTTCCGGCACATTTATCTTCGTGTGCGGATAAGTTTTGCTGTGACGATACTCATAAGGATATTATAAATAAAATGTATGACGACATTGTAAATATTTTAAAAGAATCTGCAAATCTTAGCTGTATAGAAAGAGTAAGCATCATTCACGTAACATCACGGGTTGGAACAAACATGTGAGTGCTGTTTACAGGTAGACCAGGTACAAATTACATGTGTGGATTTGGTACGGTAGGACAATTAGTGGTATTGTTTATGATGAAATGTGTGAAAGTAGAAGAAAATTTAAGGCCAAATTCAGCGCTGAGACAACGCAGAATGGCATGCCATGTAGTGTTAGGTTCACGATAAAGGAGATCAAAAGTTACTCTTCAGAACAGGAGTAGGGGTAAATCGCCAGGCCACGACGGTCCTAGCATTGAGCACTTGCAGTATGCAGGATCACATCTGCCGTCCGGCCACCGTAGGCGTGGGCTTGCGGACGGCGAGCTATTGGTAGCTCGCTGTCCGACCGCCCTGTAACTGTCTGGATCGAGCCCAAGTCGTCGACGGCGTGCACTGTTCCCGCGCGCCTCGAGGAGTTGTCAGCAACAGCAGGGGCCCAGCTGGGTCGAAGCCTACCGGGGCCAGGGTTAGTTTTGAAAGATAGCTCGAGCCCTGGTATGAAGGCTTGAAGGAACGGGGTGGGGTTTTAGTCAGTAAGAGTCTGACATTATCTCCTGCTCCGCCTAAGAGCGGGGGTTGTTACTGTAATATGGAAATATTGTAAGAGCAACCATTTTTTTAAAAGAATAACTATGGAGTTTCTTGAGGGTTCTTCTGCATAGGAAACGACCAATTTGGAACCGTGCACTAGCTTCTGACGTTTTATAAGTGCCAAGTATGTAGGCCTATGTAAAATAAAAAACTTTTGATTGTTTTTAAATAATTTTCCCACCTTAAAAAAAATCACATCTGCCGCGGGTTCTTGCTATGTTCTTCTCCACACACACTCCACATTCTTAATTGCCATTGGATACGATAAAGACTATTATTGTGCCAATAAAAATAATTACAGGCCGATATCGTTGGCTACTATTACTGCGAAGGTTCAAGATCATTCAATGGACAATCACCTTGAAAGGCACATAAATCTGCATAACGATCAATTTAATTTTCAAAAAGGTTTGTCTACAGAAAGTGCCATTTTGACACTAAAGCATACCGTGAGATACTATTTTGAAAGAAAGACACAAGTATAGTCGTGCTTTCTGGACCTCTCCAGGGCTCGTAATACTAGCTTACCAAAAGAGCTATATCATGTTTTTGCGTATTGGTATGGCAATCAGATCAATTTATTATGTTAAATGAGCAAGTGAATGATCGGATGCATATGGTTTGAACTGTGGTGTTAGGCAAGGAGGAGTAACCTCTCCCAAAATTTTCAACTTATATGTTAATAACTGCCTCAGCAGCATGCAGGTCGGCTGTTCTAAGACGGTATCTTTATCAACAACTTGATTTACGCAAACGATATGGTGCTGCTGGCGCCGTCTGTCAGCGCACTTAGAAAATTATTAAAGTTTTGTGAGACTTACGATTTGACCCTTGGTTTGTGCTACAATGTTAAGAAAAGCGAATTTATGTAGCTTTCAAGGGGTGGTTTAGGACTTGATACAGTGCTACCCGTGATGCTCAATGATGTTACTCTTAACAGAGTGAATAGATTATTTATTAGTGTTTTTTTTTTTTTATTATTATGTAAAAACTGTAAATATGAGAAAAAAAAATTATGTTTTTTCTGTTTCAGGGGAAACTTATCCCCATGTGCTGCATTAGTATCGTTTCAACCAAAATACAATGGCGTTTGCACACAAAATTTCATGTTCGTATATATGAACGTACTGAATCCCGATGGTAAAACGTCGAAAAAGCGACTAAGAATACCCAGTAACTGCTCGTGCGTCGCCAAACCCGCAGGTTAAAATCGACACCATTTTGAATATGTGTTGTGTTAACTCATGACTAATAAATTGATCGATACAATTCGAGACTTTTAATATAAACAATTAATTGTTAGGCGGTTATCACACTGTCCCGCAGCGTAATGCGTGAATGCGTGTCTTAACGTTGCTTGTAAGTATCTCCGTTTGTATAGAAAACACGCACAGTCCAACACACTGAAAATGCATCCACGCGTGTTCATTCAGATCACGCACCTACATGCGGAGAAACAAGCACTCACTCGCGTGCGTGCGGGGCGACACGCAAGGTATGGCACACTGAATCTCGTAGTACCGTACGTGTTCTTTTATGAAATGAGTGCGTGCCTGCGTGAATTTACAAAATGCACCTACGCACGTGAGTGTGTAAAAAACCCGCACGATGATGGAGAAAAAAAATTACACTAAATTAATGAAAGATAGAAAAACTTCATCATTTATTCAATACAACCTTTGGGTAAAAAAAAAATCCACACCAAATTGAAAATGTGATGATTTTTTTTTTTTTTTTTTAATCTTATAAATTTAGGGACTTTTGGTCACAGTACGACCATGCCAGCCCCATCGTAACCTAATACAAGTCAAGCTTTATCAACTATGAGGGCTCACAACCTTACTCACTATTTTATAAACAGCGATGGCTGCGTTAGTTAAATATGATGATGATGAGGAGTTTATTAAAGATTCAAGATTCAAGATTCAAGATTCATTTATTCATTGTAAAACATAGGTACATTATAAGATCTTATTTAAAATATTGAGGGCGCTATGTTTTGCCTCTAGGGCGTACAAATTAATAATACATGCAAACAAGAATTTAATACATATTTATAAACCACATGGAATTAAATCATTTTGATCATTTATTACATTATGAATTTCAATGCAATCACGTTGAACATTGTCGATTAGATAATAATTAATAATATATATAATTATTAATTATTATATAATATATATAATTATTAATTATTATATATATACAATAATTAATTATTATTTATAAAAAATTAAAATTAATAAAATATATATAGATGTTGATGTAATGTGACCAGAACAGCCTGTCTGTTGAAGAAGACAACGTGGGATCTTGAAGTCGGAGCATGTGAGAGCATCTAGCTCCCCCGTTGCCGAAGGAGGCTCAGATGTTATCAAAGACATTAAATATATACTACCAATAGACAGGACATAGCGAACAAAAGTCAAAATCCGAAACTTGTTTCTTGTGAGTAACAAGTCGCTCAGTCTAGTATGACACCCCTACACGTCAAGTTATGTTTGTATCAGCCTTAGGCACTAAAAGAAAATCATTTTCTGAGAAAATATGCCGAGTTGCGCATTACGCTATTGCAAATCTTGTTATGGTAAAATTGTTGGACCTAACTTCGGTTTACTTTCGTAAATATTCTTGGTATATACGCAGTAATTAATTAAAATTCAACAATTTCCATGAATAGTTCTAGAACATTTGCTGATTTTATGATAGCGCCATCTATTGCTGAAAAGTTTAACCTTACCTAGCACACACCAGTGGCGTAGCGTGGGTTTTCGCCGCTTGGGGTCGACCAGAAATACGCCGCCCTTTGATGTTTATTATGTTTAAGAACACCAGTATTAAGAACGACTGCAGGTATCCCGTCGGGGCCACTGGCTTTATTATTACGTACGTCTTTCTGATGGATACGAATATCCGACATACTCGTCACGTACCCATCAGGAGAAACAGGGGGCGGTGCGTCACCGGAATTCAGACGCGAAGATTCCGCAATAAGAGAAACAATTAAGTTTGCTTTCTCCTCAGCGGTGTGAGCCAAGGACCCGTCGTGAGCAGTGGTGGAGGTGAGGGACGGCAGAAGTTCGATTCACTCGAGTTTGCCGGGGACCAAAACGCTTCAGCGTGAACACACTCAGTGCCAAGTCACGGTTGAGATTGGTCCGACATTGTTACGTCAGAGAATGAACTTGGATTAATAAAAAGCAATATACCTGCTGCAGCAGGTGAGGGTAAACTTAACATAGACATCAAAATTTGCTTGGCCCGTACGTAACATTGCGCTTGCAATTTCGAATATCTAAGTTTTTTTTTCCAAATAAATAAATTGGCGCTTTCTGCCGCCTCTTTTCGTATGCCGCCTGGGGCCATGGCCCGCCCTCCCCTTCCCAAGCTACGCCACTGGCACACACTGAAGCTTCTACCACGAGCTCTTAACGTGATCTATTTTACGACCTAAACCGAACTGTTAGATCCTTTTTCTTTCGTACTACTGATATTTTAACATATCATGGTAAAACCCCTGGCCACCTACCGGGGAATAGTTAAATTTATACAAATTTTGACAAATTTAATTTACGTGATTGCTATTCAAAGCTAGATGGCGTCACTGAGAGATAGGATGACAGTTTTCCTAAGACATTTCTCCTGATAGCCGCTCTATTGTATCTCTTTAAATCTCTTTGGATGTTATGTCGATTGCTATAATCTGTGCGGAAAGTAAACAATCGTAGGATTTGAGGGCGCTGCTGTAGATAAATATCGTTTTTGTTATGTGAGCAACATTGTGACGTCATTTTAGTGCGACTGTTACTGTTTTTGATATTTTGAAACTATGTTAGACTAGCTTCTTTTAGCGGCTTCACCCTGTAATAAAAATTATCCTACTGGCTAAACTTGCTTACCTAACTAAACATGCAAAGTTATAGACTTTATGCTATAATATTGCAATGTTTGTGATTAAGTTCATCCGTCTAGTAGTTTTTACTCGACACATCCATACATACGAATACCTCCATCCATCTTTACAAACTTTTGCATTTAATAATAATTTACCAGACTTGTCTACATTTGATGATATCAATCACCAATATGAGGGTTTCTTTAACATGTACTGTAATCAATTTAATTCTACATTATTTTATACCTAAGAATATTTCAGTTAATAGTAATGTGTCGTTCAGTGAATGGGCTACTAGTGGTATTCATAAAAGTAGAACTCGGCTTTACGAATTGTATGATGAAAGAATTCTCGTTAATACTGCTGAATTTAGTTTAGATGTGCGGAATTATTCAAAATTGTTTAAAAAAGTTTGCTCTGAAGCAAAATCGCGTTGTTTGAGTTCAAAGATTAAAAACAGTAATAATATAATTAAAACGACTTGGAACATTATAAATACTGAAACTGGTAGGTCTACAAGACCATGTAGTGACTTTAACCTGGTAATTGACGACAATGTGATCACATCGGACTCACAGGTAGCCGCAGCTTTTGAAAACTTCTTCTCAAAGATCCCCATATCAACAACAAAATCTCTGAATTCATCACCCGCTGCAGCAGAGTCTCTGCTTAAAAAAAATTTTAAAGTTTGTGATTCTGATTTTAATTTCGAATATGTAACTTATGTAGATATTAAGACCTTCAATTCTTTAAATGTAAAAAAGACTGCAGATTTATGGGGTAATTCTGTGGACGTTGTTAAGTCTATAATCCACATTGTAGCTCCTTCTTTAGCTTTTATTTTTAATAATTGTATCGATCGCGGTGAGTTTCCTGACCTAATGAAAAATAGTAAAATAATACCATTGTTCAAAACCGGTAGTTCAGTACTACCGACCTTTAGTAAAATATTTGAAAATCGACCTTTAGTAAAATATGCTCATTCTACAGCAATCACAGAGATTTTTTAATAGACACAAATTGTTGCATACCAAACAGTTCGGTTTTACAAGGGGTCGTTCGACAACCGATGCTGGTGTTGAACTTTTAGGACATATTTATAATGCATGGGAAGATAAATGCGATGCCTTGGGCATTTTTTGCCATTTGTCCAAGGCCTTCGATTGCGTTCCCCATGAAACATTAATCAGGAAACTACACCATTACGGGACCCGGAACTCCTCCCTGGATCTTCTTACATCATATCTGAGTGAAAGGATTTAGAAAGTTGACGTAAACGGACAAAGATCTCCCGGATCTATTGTAAAAATGGGTGTCCCCCAGGGCTCAATTCTTGGCCCATTTTTGTTTCTAATTTACATAAACGACTTACCTTACCTCATAGAAGATAATCATAATATAGTGTTGTTTGCAGACGACACTTCACTTTTGTTTAAACTTAAACGTCAGCAGCAGATTACTGACGATATAAATATAGCTCTTTCAAAAATAGTACACTGGTTTAACGTAAATAACCTGCTTCTTAATGAAAAAAAAAACCAAATGTATTAAGTTTACCATGCCTCATGTTAGGCAAGTAGAAACCAGTGTGCTAATAAAAGATAAAGAGTTGAGTCCTGAAGATACTACAGTGTTCTTGGGCATTACTCTAGACGCTACGCTTCAGTGGGGCCCACATATAGACAAATTGTCGAAAAAACTTAGTTCAGCAGCATATGCTGTAAGACAAATTCGAAATTTAACTGATTTAGAGACAGCCCGTTTAGTTTACTTTAGCTATTTTCATAGTGTCATGTCGTACGGTATTCTATTATGGGAAAATGCCGCCGATATACAGACAATTTTCGTTTTACAGAAAAGGGCTATTCGTTCAATTTATAAATGTCCCAGATACTCCCTCAGAGATAAATTTAAAGAAATTAATGTAATGACTGTGCCTTCACAGTATATTTACGAGAATATTTTGTATGCCCATAAAAATATAGACATGTTTAAAAAATACAGTGATATTCATAATTTTAATACAAGAAACAAACATAAATTTGTAGTTCCTGCAACCAGGCTCAAAAAAATAGGGGGCTCATTTAGATGCCAATGTAGGTATACACTTCTATAATAAACTTCTTAGTCATATTCAACAACTAAGCCCTAATAAGTTCAAATCATTTGTAAAACGTAAACTTTGTCAAAAGGCTTTTTACACTGTAAAGGACTATATTCAGGACGAAAAGGCTTGGGATTGACCTGCTCCAGTACCTACTACAACTGTTGATATTTTTATTTTTCTTCTTTTTGTATTTTTTTAATTATTATTATTTTCAAATGCGCTATTTCTTTTTATTTTACAAATTGACGTCTATACATTTTAAGTACTTATAGTATTTTTTTTTTCTTTGACATAAATATTTACTTTGCTAAATATTTTGTAAACTATCAATTTCCTTATATTATTGTAAATGTGAGGACTATGTTGACTGCTTTTTATTTTCTTTTCAGTAATTTTAACGTATGTCTGGCAATTTGAGTATTTTCTGCGGCCTACCCAAATGTCCTTTCTTTGGTATTGTTCGTCAAGTCGTGGAGCTTCTTAGTAGTCCTAAGTTGAGCTTTTCGAATACTGACAAATGCTTACACTGATTGGACAGGTCCACTCAAATCTGTATGGTTCTTTCTTCAAAAGACCATCTCAGACAAATCTGCATGGTTCTCATGTGATTTGACCATTACATATTTACTGTATGGACTATAAAAGAGACTTTGACCCCTGAGTTTGTTTCGGTGTTTCTTCTCAGGGTAGTCAGATAGGAAACACCAGCCTCATCTAGCATAAACTGACGAAAAAAAATTGACGTGTAAAAGTGTTTTTTAAACCTATTTACAAAATAAATATCATTTATCATTTAGCGTTATCACTGGCCTGTGACCAGTGCGTGTTGCCAGTGATGGTACCTATATGGCTCGAAAAAGTGGTCGCTCACAATTGGCTACATCAGCAGGCTAGTCACCCAAAAGACTAAGGGGAGGGCTATGCTCGGCACTTCCTTGCGTGATCGAATCAGGAACTAAAATATCCACAGGAGAACTAAAGCTTTCGACATAACCTGAAAAGGCAGATCACATTGCTCGAAGAACAGATGGTCGATACTCGATAAAGCCAATGGTAGCTACCGTAAACTGAAACACACAGCGTTGATAGGCGTTCCACAACGTAGACCGATGACTTGATGATATGAAGGCTTTTACTTTTTTTACATAATATTTGTAATAGATTTAAAGGCAGAGGACATATGTTCGTTTTTTAGCTTTTTTAGGACTGAATATGTTATAAAAACCAAGACTTTTTAAATTATTAAGCAAAAAAAAATTATGTTAATTTACTGGATTTCCTCTGTTCATTTACTAGAAAACTTCGTTCATTCACTGGGGTTTGAGGGTATTTTATTTTTTTAAATATCTAAAAATGTATCCATATTTTATCGTAAATCTAACTTTAAAACAATTCGTCAATATATTTACATTACTAAAATACAGATTTGGACCGTGTATCTTAGAGTTAACATAGTGTAATTATTTTTTGACGTTCAAAAATCGCATAAGTGTTCATTCACTGGAGCACTTACCCTATTTGGAGATAACAGGGACAGGAGTTTACCTAGGAAGTCTAAAAACATTAATATAAAAGTGTTACCAAAAAACAGCATACCAATGTTTCCTGAGTTCGTGACTTTGTTTTGATCAATAACGGTGTGATTTGCCACTTGTTATCTTTGGCAAAGTATATTACATTTATAACGGGAAAAATGTCTGATTACCAAAAATTTTGTTGATTATTATAGTTAATTTTATTCTGTCGTGCTGTGAATTTAGCGAATAAATACATATTTTAATTACCAAATTTATGTTATTTATTTAAATTTTCGAGAAAGAGGTCAACTGTCGAATCTAACTCGGTTGGGCAGCGTTTGGGAAGTTACGCGGCATCTTCTCGTCCAACATACCACAGTGTCTCAAGACGAAAGTCTTTAACCAGTGCGTGTTGCCAGTGATGACAGTGGCTCTGAAACGTGGTCGCTCTCAATGGGCCTCATCAGAAGGCTTAAAGTCACCCAAAGAGCAATGGAAAGGGCTATGCTCGGGGTTTCCTTGCGTGATCGAATAAGAAATGAAGATATCCGCAGGAAAACTAAGGTTGCCGACATAGCACAAAGAATTGCCAAACTTAAGTGGCAATGGGCGGGGCACATTGCTCGCAGTACAGATGGCCGTTGGGGCCGAAAGGTTTTGGAGTGGCGACCGCGTACCGGAAGACGCAGCGTTGGAAAGCCTCCTACAAGGTGGACCGATGACCTGGTGAAGGTAGCGGGAAACCGATGGATGCGGGACGCACAGGAACGTTCGATGTGGCGACGCTTGGAGGAGGCCTATGTCCAACAGTGGACGTGTATCGGCTGAAATGATGATGATGATTATGATGATTTAAATTTTATCAAATAAAGTTAAAACACTGAAAAGTTCAATAAATCCGAATAATCCGGATTTTAATCGGACTAGAGTACAGAAATCAGGATTTCTAAAAAATCCGGACTTTCCAATCCCTTACTGTATCCCAACCCCAGTACACAGTGGCTCAAATAAGTTTTCTTAAAAAATGTTACTTATTTTCCAAAATATTATCTTTTTGAGCTAAACCGATAGGAATAATCAATATGCATTAGTTACATTATAATACTAAACCTTTATCATCTTTCCAACACTCACCCAAATCACATTACATCACTGGAAAAAAATAACCCACTGTTGCCGTCTTGACCCTACTTTAAATTAGCACGCGTCCGTGTACATAAAATCGACAATTATGACATCAATGATAGACCATTCTGACACTATTGTAATAGTAGACTTGAGGCCCTGTTTCGAATCCAGGTTACGAGTAGATATAATTTACAGTAAAAAAATTACATCGAAGCGATAGCGATATTGGATTGCGAGCTGCCACATTAGCCGCCAGCACAACGAACATAATAATAATAATAATAATAATGATGATTTAAATCACAATCAGCCCCCAAGATGTGGCCCGTGCAGTCCGATCGTTGCCTAACTGGAAATCTCCGGGGCCGGACGGACTGCATAATTTTTGGATAAAGTGGCTACAAAGATCGCACGCTCGTTTGGCATCTCAGTATCAGGCTGCCTTGGAGTCTAGTTCGCTACCCGAGTTCCTAACAACAGGAGTTACCCACCTGCTCCACAAATCAGGTAGTACCGCGGAACCTAAAAATTATAGACCGATAACGTGCTTACCTACGGTCTATAAAGCTCTTACATCTATTTTGAGAGATAAGTTTAACATCCATATTGACAATAATTCAATCATGTCTGCCTCTCAGAATGGATGTAGGAAAGGGTCCCGTGGTACTAAGGAGCTGCTCCTCATTCATATGGCCATTAGCCAACAGGTTCGGCGCTCCCGAAAGGATCTGTCGACATGTTGGATAGACTATAAGAAGGCCTATGACTCAGTTCCTCATACATGGCTCATGAGGGTGCTAGAATTGTACAAAATTGATTCAACACTACGCACCTTCCTGATGTCGTGTATGAGGCAATGGAGGACGATCCTTCGCTATCCAGGATGTCGAAATATTCAGAGGAGCAGTGAACCGGTGAAGATTGAGCGGGGTATATTCCAGGGTGATAGTTTGAGTCCGCTTTGGTTTTGCCTAGCCTTGAATCCTCTAAGCACACTGCTGGAGAATTCAGGCCTAGGCTATCAGTTGAGGAGAGGTGCTCAGGTTACATCTCACCTCCTTTACATGGATGACTTGAAACTTTTTGCCCCCAACAAGCTTCAACTGATGGAGCTACTGAAGGTAACTGAAACCTTCAGTAGTGCCATCAGGATGGAGTTTGGTGTGGACAAATGTGCGGTCATGCATGTAAAGCGAGGGGAGATTGTGGAGTCCGTGAGTACTCAACTCTCGGACTCCATAAGCCTGAGATCCCTCTCTGCAACTGAAACCTATAAGTATTTGGGTATGTCGGAAGCTTTAGGTATCAATGCCACTGACATGAAGCAATCGTTGAGGGAGCGTTTTTTTGGACGCCTGAAGAAGGTATTCAATAGCCTTCTTTCAGGCGGAAACAAGGTGCGCGCCTTCAACGGTTGGGTCATGCCGGTATTGATGTACTCTTTCGGCGTACTCAAATGGACTCAAACAGAATTGACGCCCTGGACAGGCGAGTTCGTTCACTGCTTACTGCAAACCGAATGCATCACCCACGGTCATCAGTGATGAGGCTGTATATCCCGCGGAAGCGTGGGGGTCGAGCCTTTTTAAATGCTAAGACCCTGCACAATCGCGAGGTATGCAGTCTCGGGGAATATTTCCTAGCCGCCGACGTGGGTATGCATCGTGATGTAGTGGCAGTGGACAAGGGACTCACCCCGCTCTCCTTGGCTAACGAGAACTGGCGCAAACCTGTAGTGCTTGACACTAACGATCGCAAGGAAGTATGGCAGAGTAAGGAACTGCACGGACGCTTTTTCCGGGCCCTTCATGGGCCCGATGTAGACCAGCTAGCGTCCGTAGCCTGGTTGCGCGTCGGTGACCTCTTTGGGGAAACCGAAGGTTTTGTCTGTGCAATTATGGACGAAGTTATCATGACGAAGAACTACCGAAGATTTATTGTGAAGGACGGTACGGTTGACATCTGTCGGGCATGTCACCGTCCGAGTGAATCAATCCGCCACATTATTTCAGGTTGTTCTCGTCTAGCTAACGGGGAATACTTGCATAGACACAACCTTGTAGCCAGGATTATCCATCAGCAACTTGCTCTGAAGTACTCTCTTGTGGAATCGGAGTTGCCGTACTACAGGTATGTGCCCGACCCAGTTCTCGATAATGGCAATATCACAATGTACTGGGATCGGTCCATCATCACTGACAGGACTATTGTAGCCAATAAACCTGATATAGTGGTGGTGGACCGAAGCGAGAGGCGTGCAATGATTGTTGACATATCCGTTCCGCATGACGAGAACCTCGTGAAAGCTGAGAAAGATAAACAAATCAAGTATATCGACTTGGCTCGCGAGGTTGTCGACATGTGGGATGTAGACTCTGCGATCATTGTACCGATAGTCGTGTCGGGTAATGGCTTAATAGCCAAGACCCTCGACCAACATCTGAGGAGGCTCGCGTTAGGTAGCTGGATCAAGGGCTTGATTCAGAAAGCGGTACTCCTGGACACGGCTCGTATTGTTAGGAGGTTTCTTTCTCTGGAGCCCTGACCGCCGGTAGCTTGGACCCTGTTCCCGATACTGGTAGGCAACTATTTTTTATATTTTTAAATGTTTTTTTTATATTGAAATATTTAAAAATATAATTTATATGAAAGTTTATGAATAAATGGAAATAATAATAAATTATAATAATTTAATAATAATAATAATAATAATAGCCAATCTGTGGCCCGGCTGTCAAAGTTCATGACAGAAAATTTTTTCTCGCCGAATTTTTTCCATTAATTTAATTGAATAATATTTCAAATAAAATGCCAAACCACCGAAAAACAGTCCGAAAAAAAAATAAAAAACCACATCACATTACCGTTTACCAACTAAAGTAATCGAACAAAGTTTCATACAAGACGACGTGGCGATGAAATTATAATGAAATGTTGACGAGAAGCCGGGCACGACAACAACAAACACACCCAACATCTTCGGATTCGTCGTTCAGCTCCGCCTCGCAGCCGCCGGGACCAGCGCCAGCCGTGAGTCCAGTGATTCCGGTAGCTGCAGTTGCGTCGAGCTCGAGCGACGAATACTTCTCGCCGCCGACGACACCACCACCTGCGCGTCGGCGGGGAAGAGGCCGACCTCCGGCCTGCTTGGGACCTCGAGGCCCTCCGGCCTCTGGCGGGGTCCCCGCTGCCGGTGGAAGTGTGCAGCGCATGCGATGGACACAATCCATTAATGAAAATGTCATGCGCTCATACTTTGGGGCTACAGAGGGGGGAACTAACCTGACTGCGTACCGTGGTCGGATGCTCTCTCTGTTTCAGGTGCTTGAACCAGCTGTCAACGTTTCGGCTCAAAGATTATCGGATCAGGTGCGGATCATCCAGCGTAATCGTATGTTGGATGACGCCGTACTTGATAGACTGCGCCTAGAATCACGGAATGGCCGTGTCTCACCTGTTTCACCACCGGCCGCGGTGCAACTGCAACCCAGTGTTTCACCGCGACCCGACCACGTTGGTGAGGATGATGATGACGGGGCTATATCCGTGAGTACCCAGTGCAATGCACGTTTGAGGAGCGCTTTGGAGGATGCATTCCGGGAGTATCGCTCTATACCACCAGAGCTTAGACCTCGTCTACCTCGTTTGCCTATGCATAGAAAAAACAGGGCGTTGGTGTGTGCTCTAGATTCGCAGCTATCAAATTGTTTTGATAGCAGCGAAGACCTTACCGATACCCACTCGATCTTATACTGTGCGGCTGCAGCGGCGTGTCGTGTAGCTCACGTCAAAATTCCAAATAGTGACAGAGCTACACGACCAGTTAAACCAGCTTGGCAGTGCAGGATCGAGCGCCGTATCGGTGAGGCTAGAGCGCTCATCGGCAAACTTATCTGCTTCAGGGAGGGCAACACTCGCCCTAGAGTGATGCGCTTTGTGAGGCGGGCGTTCTCGGGGACAGATGTTAGTCCTCGAGATTATCTACCCCGTATCACAGAGCGTATCGACTTCCTGAGGCAGAAAGTCTATGCATGGGCAAACCGTATACGACGGTACAAGCGGCGAGTGGAGCGGTACACCCAGAATCGCGCGTTCCAAAGCAACGAAAGGTGGGTTTACAGGGCATGGGAGCGACCGGACCAAAGTGTGATTGATACGCGCCTACCAGATGATGAAGCCATGTATTCATTTTGGCGCAGCATTTGGTCGGTGCCTGTCAGTCACACTGAGGGCGATTGGACTCGGGGGGTCGAGCGAGAGTGCGAACTTATACCAGAAATGGGGGCAATTACCATCAGCCCCCAAGATGTGGCTCGTGCAGTCCGTCCGTTACCAAATTGGAAATCTCCAGGGCCGGACGGGCTGCACAACTTTTGGCTTAAATGGTTTAAAAGTTCGCACGCTCGCTTGGCGTCCCAATTCCAATCTGCCTTAGAGTCAGGGTCGCTGCCCCAGTTCCTGACGACAGGAATAACCCACCTGCTCCATAAATCGGGTAGTACTGCGGAACCCAAAAATTATAGACCGATTACGTGTTTGCCGACGGTCTATAAAGTTCTTACATCCATCCTGAGAGCTAAAATTAATAGTCATATTGAGACAAATTCCATTATGTCTGCTTCTCAGAATGGATGTAGGAACGGGTCCCGTGGTACTAAGGAGCTGCTCCTCATTGATGTTGCCATTAGCCAACAGGTTCGTCGTTCTCGAAGAGATCTGTCGACATGTTTGATAGATTACAAGAAGGCCTATGACTCAGTGCCGCATACATGGCTCATGAGGGTGCTGGAGCTATATAAAATTGATGTAACTCTGCGCACCTTTCTGATGTCATGTATGGGGCAGTGGAGGACGGTCCTTCACTATCCAGGGTGTCGACGGGTTTCGGAGAACAGTGAACCGTTAAGGATCGAGCGTGGCATATTCCAGGGTGACAGTCTGAGTCCACTGTGGTTTTGCCTAGCTTTGAACCCACTCAGCACACTGCTGGAGGGTTCGGGTTTAGGCTACCGGTTGAGAAGAGAGGGTCAGGTCATATCTCACCTTCTTTACATGGATGATCTGAAACTATTTGCTTCCAACAACTTGCAACTGATGGAGCTACTGAAGGTAAATGAAACCTTCAGTAGTGCCATCAGGATGGAATTTGGTTTGGACAAATGTGCAGTCATGCATGTAAAGCGAGGGGAGATTATGGAATCTGTGGGAACCCAACTCTCGGATTCCATACACCTTAGATCCCTCAGCTCAACCGAAACTTACAAGTATTTGGGTATGTCGGAAGCGTTGGGCATCAATGCTGCTGACGTGAAACAATCGTTGAGGGAGCGCTTCTTTTGCCGCCTGAATAAAGTACTGAAAAGTCTTTTATCGGGCGGGAACAAGGTGCGCGCCTTCAACGGTTGGGTCATGCCGGTTTTGATGTACTCTTTCGGCATACTCAAATGGACTCAGACGGAACTCGACGCCCTGGATAGGAGAGTCCGCACTCTGCTTACCGCAAATCGGATGCATCACCCACGATCATCGGTGATGAGGCTGTATATCCCGCGGAAGTGTGGGGGTCGTGGCTTCTTAAATACCAAGACCCTGCACAACCGTGAGGTATGCAGTCTCAGGGAATACTTCCTGGAAACCGACGTGGGGATGCACCGAGATGTAGTGGCGGTGGACAAAGGCCTCACCCCGCTCTCCTTGGCCAGCGAGAACTGGCGCAAACCTATAGTAATGGATACTAATGAACGCAAGGAAGTATGGAAGGGCAAGGAGCTTCACGGGCGCTTTTACCGGGCCTTACATGGGCCCGATGTAGATCTTTTAACGTCCGTCTCCTGGCTACGCTTTGGTAATCTCTTTGGAGAAACCGAAGGTTTTGTCTTTGCAATTATGGACGAAGTTATGATGACGAACAATTACCGGAAATATATTGTGAAGGACGGCACGGTTGACATCTGTCGGGCATGCCACCGGCCTGGAGAATCAATCCGACACATTATTTCTGGGTGTTCTCATTTAGCTAACGGAGACTATTTGCACAGACACAACCTTGTAGCCAGGATTATCCATCAGCAACTTGCTCTTAAATACAACCTTGTTGTATCAGAAGTACCGTACTATAGGTATGTGCCCGACCCAGTTCTCGAGAATGGCAGCGTCACATTGTATTGGGACCGATCTATCATCACTGACAGGACTATTGTTGCCAATAAGCCTGACATAGTGGTGATAGATCGACTAGAACGTCGCACAATGATTGTTGATATAGCGGTCCCTCATGACGAGAACCTCGTGAAAGCTGAGAAAGATAAACAAACTAAATATCTTGACTTGGCTCGCGAGGTTGTCGACATGTGGGAAGTGGATAGAGCAATCATTGTGCCGATAGTCGTGACGGCCAATGGCTTAATAGCCAAGAGCCTCGACCAACATCTGCGGAGGCTCTCGTTAGGCAGTTGGATCAAGGGCTTGATCCAGAAAGCAGTACTCCTAGACACGGCGCGTATTGTCCGGAGGTTCCTATCTCAGGAGCCCTGACTACCGAGCTTGGACCTTGTTCCCGATGCCGGTGGGCTACTATTTTTTTATATTTTTAAATGTTTTTTTTAATTATTTTTTTAAGGAATATTTAAAAATATAATATAATATGTTCTAATGTTAAATAAAGAAAATAATAATAATAATTTGTTTATTTCCAAATTTTCAAAAACATTACATCAATGTGGTCTCAACCCCTGAACTAGGACAACCTGTGTGACAGGGGTTGAGGTATCCCCGATTACAGTGATCCGATAGGTGTAAACTGTGCTTCAAAAACAATAATTTACAGAAGAGAAAAAAATAATAATAATAATTACAGAAGCAATATTAAAAAATAATTACAGAAAAAAAAAATAATAATTGGGGAAAAAAATAAATAATAATAAAAAAAAATTATGGAAAAATAATAATAATAACAAAAATACGGTAATCACCAAATGTCAATACAAATGTCTAAATTATATCTTTTAAGGAATAGCGATGGTGTGTGTATGTGTGTTTAGTGAGATGTAGGTATGTATGTTGGTGTGTATATGTAGGTAATAGTCGTGCCAGTCACTAGGTTAGATTACTGATTAGAGTTTCAGTTTCATCGTAGCTATACTTTTCCAGCCAAAGTAATATTTCCTTTTTTATCTGGAAATTACTCACATGCTTGACTGGCTTGTACTGGCTAATTTTAGAGTAGAGGCGAGGCGCTAAGCTCATGTAGTGCTTCCGGGCAAATTGGCTCCTTATTCGAGGAACAGGAAATCTGTCTGATCTTTTATTATGAATAGCCAAGTAGGGGACCGTAAGTCGATGATATCTCCGTAGGCACTCGTAAATAAATATTTTTCTAACGCTCAGCACACGTGCTTGCTCATACACTAAACTGGTAGGAGTTCTGAAGCTAAGTGAGAGTAATACCTTCAGAACTGCACGCTGCGATCGCTCTACTTCCATCATATGGGATTTGCCGGCGCCACCCCAAGCGCAAATACCATAGCCCAAGACGCAGTGACACAGTGCTTTATATGTTTGTATTAGGAGTTTCTTGTTGGCGACACGTCTCAGGGTTTTGAAAATGAAGATTAGTTTGCGTGTTTTTTTTGCTGTAACTGAAATATGTTGACTCCACTTCAAGTTTTCATCGATGGTAACACCGAGGTATTTTATGTTATTCACTCTTTTAATTATATTTTTTAATGTTTTTTTTTAATGTTATCTTTTGAAGAAATATTTAAAAATATGATAAATATGTATATTATAATAAATGAACGGAATAATAATAATAATATTCCACAACTATCACACAGCGCCGTCTAGTCCCAAGCTAAGCAGAGCTTGTGTTATGGGTACTAGACAACTGATAAACATACTTATATATGGGTAGTATTTAAACGAGTGACTATAAATTAAAATTTTAAGTGACAAAAATAATTATTTTGGGTTATAGAAATAATAAGTGAGCGACTGATTGCGAGTGACGAGAAATCAATAGAACAGCGACTTACCAACTTTAATTTGAGTTACTTAAAATACAAAATGAGAAGCTTCATAATATTTGAGCGACCTAATATTTGTTTGAGTGTCAATGTTTTGTCCTGCCTTTTTTCCAGATTTGGCCAATGATTTATTTATACTGAGCGGCATTTTATCTTAAATGAAGTGTTTCGAATGTCCTAAATATGAATGTACACAGTATCGAATGTCCTAAATACCGATATTTATGTATTATGTATGTCACAAGGTAATTTGATAATCCGGATATTGCGAAAACCCGAATAATTAAAAAATGGTGAAATAAAATCTGCGAGCAACTTGGTCGTAGCGTTCGCCGGCCGCTGCCGCGGCACCGCTCGCTTCGCTCACTCGGCTCACGCGCGGTAGGTCACAGTTCTAACCTAACCTAACCTATTTCACCCAGTTCAAATGATGAATCTACCTTCGACTAGATAATTAGAGAATGATGAAAACATTTGCTAGCGTAAATTCCTTATTTAAAACCTCATTTTTATTTCTAGTCGCTCACTTATTATTTTAGTCGCTCACATACTAATTTAATCGTTTAACTAGGATTTCAATAACCCACTTTTAGTAAGCTCGTTCTGGATTTTATTGTTAATCAATATTTGTTGTTAGTTTAGTTAATGTGTCGCTTACTCAAATTCATACCGCTCAAGTTATTAAAACAGTATCTCATCATCAGTCGCTAAGTTTTATTTTAGTCGCTCGTTTTATAATTCCCCCTTATATATTTCTAAATACATACATATTATAGATAAATTACACCCAGACACAGAACAAATGATCGTGCTCATCACACAAACATTTGTCCTGGGTGGGAATCGAACCCACGACCTCCGGCATAGCAGTCAGCGTCACTAACCACTAGACCAACAGGCCTGTCGAACATAGGTAAGCAACTGCGCGATTTGCGACAACTTTATGAAGGATAGGGTAGGTACACTATAATTATCAGGGGTCGGAATTAGGTAGAGTTATTCATGTACTTCTACTGATTTCATACAGCGAAAGAATAAAGTGGATATGCCTTAAATTCCGAGATTAATTATTATTTTAAAGAGCTGATTTTTTTTTATGACGCAATCAGAAATATAATATAACTTCTTCCTGCCCTTTCTCCATGCGGGACACAATAACTTTTTAATTGTCTCTAATTACGGCATACGAAAGGTTAATGAAGAGGAGGAGGTTAACCTTACCACAGTTGACGTAGAGAGATCGTTTTTAATGAAAAATACTAATAAAATTTCTGTGTTAATTATCTTTGTTTTATGTGTCTGTAACATTGTTGGCCACACGGGATTTTTCTTATGAAATCCTGGGAAGATCCATATTAATATCAACATTTCAATGCAAGTACATGTACCTAATTCCGACCTCATTATACAAATAAAACGATTTGACGTTTAACAATTCGTTAAAATAATTGTAAAGCGCTATATTGATCTGGTTAGGTTAGTGATTTGACGATAACGAACCAAGTATAGACTCATCAAAACTAATCCGAATAAAGCATTTACTATGGTAACCAATCAATCTATTAAAACATTCCTAACGATATACCATAAAATATAAGTTAGACGCAAGTAATATTATAGCCCATTTCTCTGGTTCAGCTGTTCTACTATATTGTCTGTAGTCATCATGAATTCACTGCAAATGACGCTGCACGCACAGGAACGTTCGATGTGGCGACGCTTGGGGGAGGCCTATGTCCAACAGTGGACGTGTATCGGCTGAAATGATGATGATGATGATGATGACGCTGCTGTTCACGTTCATGACACTGGTGGCTAATGTGCCAGAAACTCTGACCGGATCCTCAGGAGGTGATTAATTTATTTTTCATGCCTATAATAATTAAATCAACCTACCTATAATAAACAAATCGCAATGCTTGGTCCGAGTTCCATACGCACTAACGTAGGTATGGAACTCAGACCAAGCATTGCGATTTGTGTAAGATTCTAGGATTTAGGGAATCCTAGAATCTTATCAGTTACAGGTCACAACCAGTTTTCTTGCGTCAGCCATGTAACAAAGCCGTGTTGTATTTTTTCGTTTTGACGTAAGAAAAAGTGAGTTTTATGGACGTCAGCATCATCTTCCTGCCCTAGTCCCGTTTTATTTGGTGTCGGCGCAACACGTTTTTTTCTTCCATTCGGTCCTGACACTCGTCACGCTAGATTTTGGCCACCGAAAGATGACAACGAATTATTATTTTATCACACGTTATAAATGGCAGCATGTAAAAAAATTAAGAATTGTCAAAATTGTGTTTTTGACGTTTCGTACAAATAGCTTCCGTCTAATGAAAGCGTGACCTGAGAAAAGGAGGTTACAACCAAAAATTTTGAATGTGGTGTTATTGAAATAGTAGGAGAAAAAAGTTTTGATACTAGAGTATTTTTAGGGTTCCGTAGTCAACTAGGAACCCTTATAGTTTCGCCATGTCTGTCTGTTCGTCTGTCTGTCTGTCCGTCTGTCCGTCCTCGCTTAATGTCTGTGACCGTTAGCACTAGAAAGCTGAAATTTGGTACCAATATGTATATCAATCACGCCGACAAAGTGGTAAAATAAAAATTGGAAAAAAATGTTTTATTAGGGTAGCCCCCCTATATGTAAAGTGGGAAGTGATTTTTTTTATTTATTTCAACCCTAACGTGTGATATATTGTTGGATAGGTATTTAAAAATGAATAGGGGTTTACTAACATCATTTTTTGATAATGTCAATAATTTCGGAAATAATCGCACTACAAGTAAAAAACAATGTGTCCCCCCCCCCACTAACTTTTGAACGATAAGTTTAGAAAATATGAAAAAAATCTGAAAAGTAGAACTTTACAAGGACTTTCTAGGAAAATTATTTTGAACTTGAAGGAAAGAACAGTTTTTGTACCAAAAAGACAAAAGGGTTCCACAAAATAATTTCTGGACTAAGTTTGTAGTATAATCGTATATGCAAGCATTTTTTTAAACTCATAAGTGGGTAAACTTATTGTGACGGACGGGAAACTACGCAACCTTACACTGAGCGTGGCCCGACACGCTCTTGGCCGGTTTTTGTATTTATGACAATTGTGTAATAGTTGTATAAGAACTTAAATCCTAGTCAAAAACATGTGTGTAGACTTAATTATTTGGTGGGTGTATGGTAAAGGTCAATAACACACAAAATGTTAGTTATTATTCCAAATTATTTTATTTTATCTGATCTCTCAAATGTCGCTATATAATTTTCAAAATAATATTCTTTATTTACCATTTGGCCTTCTGGCAAGAATACCAAATGCACAACACCGCGATAGTCAAATAAAATAGTCAACATGATTTCAACTTCATCACGTCTCGCCAACACTAATAATGTGTTTCAAGATTGTTAGGTTGGAATCGATTCGTTTTAGCATAGAAAAAAATCAGATCTTTTGGGATTAGTCATGTAGGAACATGTGTTATACTCCAATGATTGTTTCAAATGATACGGATTGACTCGTGAGACACAAAAAGTTCAGCAGCTATCTCTCTCAAACTTGAACTAGGATTTCAGTCACTATTTCCTTCATTTTCACGATTTTAACTTCAGTTGAAGACTTTGATGCACTACCAGACAGAGTGAGGCAAATCTTTCATTACATCTCAACTGCTTTTGAACGCATTCTACCACTCACTAGCATGTGTTTTTGATTAAGTCGATTCACCAAAAGCCTTCTTTGTTCGATGTTTTTGTCCATTATGAAATTCGCAATAAGTCAGATTATCTAAAAATATAAGAAAAAAAAAGGGTCTACCTTTTATAGCAGAACTTTTTACGTCATAATATTGTTTTGCATAACAACGGATAGCATAAACTTCATTTCGCAGAAAATCATTTCGCATACACTCAGTTGTCATACATTCAAAACTCATAATTTTGTTAGTCAGAATCATCTTTAGGCATAATGTTTATATCCATAATAATTAAAAAGCAGAACCATCATATCGCAGAAAATTCACAGTCAGAATCGTCTTTTGGCATACATTTTATATCGATAGTCATTAAAAGGCAGAACTGATTTTTTTTTTTTTTTTGAAAAATATTGTCGGCTTGGATGCATAAAGCATGCAAACAGGCATACAACATGCAAGCAGGCATGCAACATGCAGCATGCATGCAGCATGCATGTAGCATGCAAGCAGGCATGCAACATGCAGCATGCATGCAGCATGCAAGCAGGCATGCAACATGCAGCAGGCATGCAGCATGCAAGCAGGCATGCAACATGCAGCAAGCATTGTTTCTGTCACGGCTCCGGCGCTGCGGGGTTTGGGCGGCGCCACGCGAGCTTATCGTCACAGATGGTTTTAACGCTCACCACCGCAGCTTCGGCTTGCTGGCCGGCTTCGCCGGCCAGCCTCAGCCGCGGTGGCGGGCCTTCAAACCACCTGCTCCTCAGCTCGCGGGCCGCCCTACCCCTCCGCGCCTACGCGGGTTTAAATTACACTCTAGGGGTAGGGCAGACAAGACTGCGTACGGGTGTCGCCACTGTGCGGAACGCCCGGAGGACACGGTGGAGCACACAGTCGAGGTGTGCCCTGCTTGGGCGGAGCATCGCCGTGCCCTCGTGGGGGCGATCGGCGGCGGAGACCTCTCGCGCCGGGCCTTGGTTGAGGCCATGGTCCGGAGCGAGGAGGAGTGGCAAGCGGTCGCCGACTTCTGCGAAGCAGTAATGCTCGCAAAGGAGGAGGCCGAACGCATCAGGCAACGGCGTTATCGCCGCCGCCGTCGCCGGGATTCTGATCCCGATTTCCGGCCAACGTAGACGCGGGCTTGCGGACAGTGAGCAATGGGTAGCTCACTGTCCGGCCGTCCGGTAACTGTCCGGACCAAGCCCAAGTCGTCGACGGCGCGCACTGTTCCCGCGCGCCTCAAGGAGTTGTCAGCAACAGCAGGGACCCAGCCGGGTCGAAGCCTACTGGGGCCAGGGTTATCCGAAAGGGCGCTCGAGCCCCGGTATGAAGGCTAGAAGGAACGGGGTGGGTCTTTTAGTCAGTAAGAGTCTGACACTATCTCCCGCTCCGCCCAAGGGCGGGGGATGTCAATGCATGATTTTTTCCCGCCATAAAAAAAAAAAAAAAAAGACAAGACTGCGTAAAGTCGGTTTCGCAGCGATTCGTTTCTGTCACAAAATTTTGCAGCACAACGTATTGACTTTTTATGACACAAATTTAATTTAATATTGAAAATGCTACCAATACATGCTATATTTAGAACATTCTATGTCACTTTTGCAGACCATTCGATTTTAAATACATTGCACGTAGGTTATCTAACCATTCGACAGCATAAATTTACTTTATTTAAATTATCAGTTTTATTCCATATATTATAAGTTTTTGATGTTTTGAACACTAATTTTTACAAGAAGATACATCTATTTTAATTTTTGATGTTCAAATATGCACCCATACCAAATAATCGTATCTCTAAATAATTGTTATGCTAAACAAAATTATGCATAATATTAAATATGGCAAAGGTAATTATGCGAAACAAAATTCTGCCAAGATAAAAGTATGCCATTGTAAATTCGGACACGTAAATATTCTGCCAAACAAAAGTTATGCTAAATAATTTTTATGCCTTAAAAATATTCGATTAAATAAGATTATGCCATGTGAGTTATGCCAAATAAAAATCGGAGTATCAAGATTCTGCCAAATAGAAGGAACCCAAAAAAAAAAATATCATTATATCCTAAATTTAACTATCTAATAATATTAGTCGACAAGGATCAAGATTATAACGTCATACTAACTTAAAAATTCAGAAATCGTATATAAACATTGTTGGTTTTCATTGAAAACACCTTCTTTCTCTTTTTGTTTTTGTTTGAATTTATTAACCATAGTGTGTAGCAGTTTTTGCACGTTACCGTTTATTATTTTTGCCATAATTAAGCAATTATTTTTGAAAAACTGTTTCCAAAAACTGATAATTGCAACCATAGACTTTGACGTGATTTTTTTCGGCAAAACAATGTTGCCAATTTAATTTTTTTTTAAACTCCAGATTACGCTTTCAGTAGACGCACTCTAACTCATTTTATGTTTACAAATGTGCATCTTATTATAATCATTTTGCTTAAAATACTGCCGAAAACAATCACTAGTTCGATGGAGTCGTTGCTATTTAATATGATGGACAAATTTAAAGACGACAAAAGTGAATTAAATTAGAAACGTTCAGAGAAAATGTGACGGCTGGATACAATAATATCATTTCTAGGTTAGTTTTTTAATTTCTATTATAAAACCTTGATACTTTTTGACTATTTAATAATTGCAATATTACTCACACGGTGAATTATACTTTTCAGGAGGTTTCGACAATGAGCAGACGAAACTCCTAATAATGAAAACAGTACCTAAAGGACATGGAAGTTGTATATTTCGTATGCGCGCTATCCAGCAAAGTTGAGCGGACATTTGAACGATGTTATATTCCATACATAATAACATCAATCGGCCATCCAAATTAATAAAAAAACGATAAAACACAATTTGTTTTATTCTTTAAAGATTTCAGGGAAGTGCTTATTGAAAGACCCAACACCCACATGTGGCTCCACAAATCATTGGACCTGTGCTTTGAGTAATATTCGATGCTGTCCTGGTGTGAAGCGCCGTCAGTGCCGGTATAAACCGGCGCGGGGTCTGCAGCAAATTCGACCAAGGGGACCCTTGGTCGAATTTGCTACAGACCTCTACTAATTAATTAATTTAATAGTAAGATATCAACTAATTAATAATTTCTTTTTTGGTTGTTAACGTCTCATTTATTGACAGCTTTTTTTTTTTATATAGCCTCTTTTTATAATGTAAATGGAAGAACACTGTAGACTCCACGAATTCTTAGATTACTTCATATTTTGACTCACTTTTTTTAAATGATTATTTTGATGATTTTATTGTGCTTTTGAGTACAATATAGACCGGTTTACACTGTTCTTAAATAATACCTATTAATACTGTAATATGGAAATATTGTAACTACAACCATTTTTATAAAAGAGTAACCATGGAGTTTCTTGCCGGTTCTTCTCCATAGGAAACGACCAATTTCGAACCGTGCACTAGCTTCTGACGTTTTATAAGTGCCCATGTAGGCCTATGTGAAATAAAAAACTTTTGACTTTTGAATTAATTTAGTACTTTTGTAAAACCTAGATGATGATCTTTTTTTTGCTTACCCCGAATGATTAGAATTTTTCTTAGGACATTTTAGGTTTTCTTCTGACAAGTAATACAGAAATAGGAAGTCTTTTCGATGATGATGGCGAAGCATTGGTGAATTTAAACAGAAAAGCTGTACAGTTAAGATTTACTAATAGGATGCAACATTTCTTTTTCTTTGGAGAGGTCAGATTTAGCCAATCTTTAATTGGAATAATCTTTCTGAGAGATTGATCTCATCAACATGCCAACATCGATCGTCATCATCATTTCAGCTGAAAGGCGTCATTGCTAGACAAAGGTTTCTCGCAAGTATCACCACAACGGCCGGTCTTGTTTATCACGCCTCCATCGAATTCACGTGAACCTTATTAAAAAAAGATTATCGGTACCCTTCAACGCCAAAAGTGTCACTACGCACAGGCAATGTAATATTTATATAGACACACAAAATATGTAATTCCCTAAAAACTTTGTATAAGCTTATTCTTAGTAGGGTTTTTAAGATTAGGCTTAACCGATGTTACACATATTAAAATAAAGTAGTTTTGGCTTGTGGCTTCGCGCGCGGGAAGCTGCTGGCTAAAGCTACCCTTTCTAAAAATAAGCTTGAACAAGGCTTTTACACACCAATAACTCCGTGGATTCAGCTCTATTTAGGTTTCACGCAGTACAAATATTTTGACTAAATTTTTTCATGTTCGAAAATGCGAGATCCCTGAACGCGCGTGGGCCCCAAATGGGGGGTCTGTAGCATTTGCTACTCTTGCTACATGGCTAATCCGCCACTGAGTGCCATCTAACCTTTGCCTGAATGTCGAGTTTCCTAGCAGCTACCGTAGCTTTGTACTCAATGAACTGCCCCAAGTTTAAGGAAAGTTCAACTCCCAAGAGCTGAAGGCGGTCGATACACTCCAAGAATACATTCTAAAAAGCAGGAGCCAAGGTGATCAGGCTCCTTTTGGCAGTGAACGGACATGCTTGAGTTTTGGCGACATTGAATATCGCGGCTAAATAAGCAGCACATGTTTTATTGTTAAATAAACATGCATCATATAGGTATATGTCGCAAACTTCTTATTTTCATGAATAATCAAACGTATCAACTCCGTTTAAGTGGCGTACAGCTAGGGTGAACAGCTTCAATTTTTTTTTAATACGGCCTCCTTTTTGTTGTACCATATTTCGTTGGCCAGAGTCTGTCACTCCAACTAGAATAACTCAATCTCATTTCCCAAGCTTGCTTCTTACGTTGCACCCGCCCGGGATGGTGCAATAACCCTGGTCTATTTCCCACAGGAGCCGGGTGCTGCCCCTGCGCGTCGCCTGTGGGGTACGCCCTACTAACCCTATCGCGCATTCAATCATTAACAAACATTTTACAAAGCAACTGGCAACTGTTTTATAGTCGGCCGCCAGCCTGACACCAACCCTCCTTGGGAACGCTATTGTTGGTGGTTAACGCACCACCATGCGGTGACCTTCAGTGCTTTAAATTACGCACGGTCTCAAAATGTCCCTTAGTCGCCTCTTACGACACCCACGGGAAGAAATGGGATGGTGTTATTCTTTACGTCCGGACACCATACGGCTACAAGAAATGCGCTTTTCAATGATGAATCTCACTTATTATACCTACACATATTCGAAAAAGAAATATTATAAATGGGGAGAATTAGGTGGGCGGCCATTGTTTGTTTATATTTTTGTTTCACAGACCCCCTTGAAATAAAAAACTAGTAATATTTAAACGTGACTGTAAATTAAAGTTTTAAAAATAATTAATTTAGGTGACTGAATTAGTAAGTGTGCGACTGAGTGCAAGTGACGAAAAATCAAGAGAATAGCAACTTACAAAGATCAATTTGAGTTACTCAAAATACAAAATGAGAGGCTTCATAATATTTGAGCGACCTAAAATTTGTTTGAGAGTCAGGACCTGCGTTTTTTTCAATATTTTGCAAATTATTTATTTATACTGAGCAGCATTTTATCTTAAACTAGCTATACCCGCGACTTCGTTCGCGTGGACTACAGGATTTTGAATTCATTTTTTGTAAAATAAAAGTAGCCTTAGTTACTCCTTATTACATCAGCTACCTGGCACTAAAAGTCCCGTCAAAATCGGTCCAGCCATTTCAGAGATTAGCCGGAACAAACAGACAGACAGACAAAAATTTAAAAAAATGTTATTTTGGTGTATGTACCGTACCTATACATATTAATATATATGTAAAAAGCGATTATTTCAATACTACAAACAAACACTCCAATTTTATTTGTATGTTACTCCTCATTACATCAGCTACCTGGCACTAAAAGTCCCGTCAAAATCTGTCCAGCCATTTCAGAGATTAGGCGGAACAAAAAGACAGACAGACAAAAAATTAAAAAAATGTTATTTTGGTGTATGTACCGTATACATATTCATATATATGTAAAAAGCGGTTATTTCAATATTAGAAACAAACACTCCAATTTTATTTGTATGTAGGTATATATATATATATATTTGAAATTAAAATCTATACGGTAACGCCCTATAAAAGTAAACTTAAGTACCAACCTAATTAAAATAAAAAAAAACACAATAACAGAAAATACAAGGTGCAGTTTTAAAACTGCACAATATTTCAGGAGGTTGTAATAAAACTCATAAATAATCATATAAAAAAACGATACCTGGTCAATAATCAGTAATACTTGTTATTTAATTTTTTAATTACACTAAACTAAATCGATTGATCGATGGCCGCGGGGGCGTGGCTAGGGTGTGGCGTGCGGGATGATGATTGGATGATACATTATTTATGAAACTATCGTTGCGAGTTAGTGTGTGTGAAAACGCCCTTTATTGTTCCGTGTTTGTGTGTGTGAAAAAAAGCGCGGTTATAAAAAAAAAAAAAATTACCTACTTATTTTATTATTGATTCGGGTCTAGAATCACTAACATAATTACCTCCTGAAATATTTTGCAGCTTCAAAACGACACCTTGTATAATACATAAGTACCTACCTAAATAAACCAATTTCTGATGATAACTAATCTAAACTCAATAAGCAAAATCCCTAAAAACTAATATCTATACGAATGACTAATCCTACCTAACAGTATTATAAAATAACCTACGGTCACTACGTACACTACCAAATGTACTACTCGTACCTATACCTTAAAATTAAAATCTATAACCTACAATTAATAAAAATAAACCTAAATAACTCTACCTTAAACTGTACTTAGTAAAATTTAAAAGGAATAAAAAGGTCGCACTGCATTGCAAGTAGCAGTTAAAACATACAATTTATAGAATGCTAATAAGAACGAACGCTCGCCACTCGACACGTCCGATTATATCAAAGTTCAAAAAATGTATGATGCGCGTGATCAGTCTCCACCCATAGATGCAGTTGCCAAAACGGATCTTAAGCGCTCAGCGTCAGAGTGAGTCCCGCAATTAGTGGTATTAGTAATGAACCGTTGAGTTATCGGTAAGTACCTTAGGCCGCGAACTTTTCAGCCGCTCTGGTATATAATTTTATTATTATGGTTTAAAACGAAAACGATAGTTACATCCCAACGCAATTTTATATATGCATTACTTACTTTTGCGGAGTTCCACAGGGAAGTATCCTGTAACCAAAACTCTTCCTAATCTATATAACTATTAACCCAACCTAACTTAACCTAATCTATATAACTATTTATGCTCACAAGACTTACAAAATAATTATCATGTTATTAATAAGGGCTACTGTCCACGGCCACGGACGCATATTCGTCTTTATACGCTTGGTGTACGCCTGCTCATACCTTAGACACATACAGAACTATGAAACTCTGTCGACAAAGTAGCAACGACAGAATTTCATCATGGCTTAGAATGTAACTTTAATTTGAGTTTCTTCATTAAGTACAAACAAAAATAATAATCTTCCCTGTTTATAATATTATTATAGATCAGACTTAATACTTACCATTAAATATTTCTTCTCAGGAAGAAGAAATATTTAATGGTAATTATTAAGTCTTGTCTTCGTGTCTCTTGTCTTTCTCCCCATTAATTTGGGCGCAACATGTTTTTTTCTTCCTCCTTCCTCCATCGTAAACCACATCATCGCTAGCTCATTTTCATCTTATTTTTGGAATTTCATCACTGATGTCACTTTTTGCGAAATAAATATTATAAGGTACTAACTTGTACTAAGGACTAGTGACAGTCTACAGGTGCGTAGCTTTATAGACGCGTATTCGTCATCGCTTGGTTTAAGCCGGCGTGAAGCTTAGGTACATACAAAACTATGAAACTCTGTCGACGAAGTTGCAACGACACGAAACGGCACGATGACGTTCACCAAGCGTTTAATGAAACTGAACAGAAACCTCATAACACGAGTTCAATTCGCAATTGACCAGTATTTTTTTTTTATTTGCATTGATTGCATTGAGATAAATCATTCTATACTTCTGTTTGGCAACATTTTATTTTAGATCAAATTCTTTATCGGGTGCAAATCTTGTTTGTAGTATTTTATAACTTGTATTGTCCGAAAATGTATGATGTTTCAGAAGAATTCGGGTTGGAAATTCCAGAACAATGCAAAAGTCTTGGGTTATGTGATGATATTCCGAACTACCCACATGAACAAGCGAAAAAAGTTATAAAGGAAGTAAGTAAATAAACTTTAATAATATATTGCGATCTTGGACTTATTCAACTGAAACTCCATATTTTTACGGTTTGAATTCATTTATTTCTAAATATTACAAATCACTTGTACAGAAATAAATACCTCATATTACTTGATTATATTTTTGTTGTCCAGGACGCGCTCGATGTGCGTTTTTCAAGCTCCTCACCCACCACACGCAAAATCTTCATCACGATAGTGCCTGAGCAGGCCGGTTTGTACACGGAACACCATGCAGAAAATTGATGTTTCAAGATAATAGGCCTTCGCGCTGTTGGTGATTCGACTTTATAGTTTTCGAGATTTTGATGCACTGAGGACTGAGAAGCGACAGTTCACTAAACTGTCGCGCTCATAAATAATGTATATAAATTATATATCAATTTCAAGTACTGTCGAGTTAACGTTCGACTTCAAATAGGGAACCCACCTCCTTTAATCAGTGGTGAGCAACGAGTTAGCAGGAAATAAATGAAGTTCAATAATATGAGCATAAGACCTTCACCACTATAAATAGCCTCGGAACTTGGGGCCATTCCTTTATTACGGATTTTTAATCGCCTCGCCCCTCCCATCTGTTTAATATTTATTACGTAAGAATCCATTTACAGGCACTTTTGAAAGGTCAAGAAGTCAGTCAGTCAGAAAAATTATGTTGATTACACATTCCAAAGCGTAGATCTCTATGGAGAAGAATGTGCAAGAAATTCCATAGACATTCTTTTCAGTCATTTTATGTATTACAAATATCTCTGTTACATGTTTCTTGTCACTACTAATAAGTAAGAACAATGTAAATAAAGTAAAAATAAAATAATAAGTAAAAAAAATGTAAATAAAGTAAAAATAAAAAACTAAATATATCTACATATTAAAATAGCCTAGCAACAAAAGATGAGCAGTTTCACTTTCAACTGACAGCACGCGTTCACAGACATAACGTGATTATTAGCACAGCTCAACCATTTTTTTAAAGAAACAATTTTTAGGAACATTTACAAGTGTGTTGTTTGCATACAAGTAACTCACAAGCGAAGCGAAGTGCGGGTGGCGCGGGTACGTTGTCATGTAAATACCACCTACCACACACGCACCTATACGCTTTTTTAAATCTTAACTTCGCGTGTTTTTGTGATCTTACATAAGAACTATTATGACTCCCTGCTTCTGAGAAAAAAATAAGACATGGTCTACTCTCCTGCCTCCTATATCGTCTTACGTAATAAATGAACAACTCCCTTGCAGCGCATACCATTCAATAATGCTAATGTAGGTAATCCAACACTGTTCCAATAAAGTGTGTGCAAAACCTACTTATAACAGCGTTTCTTTTTATTATTTCCAGCTCAAAGATTCAGGGATTCTTTCAAACGAAAGACTGAGCCTGACATGCGGGCCAGACGGACCTATAGAAGAAAATATAGAGTTGTGCCGTTCTCACTCAAAGGTACGTTCACAAATATCTGGAATTGGAGATTTTAGTGGGATTTTTTATTCGTTAATTGATTCTTAGTGAACATTTTGTTGTAAAATTGGTTTAGACACAATATGGGGATTCATCGAAACAGGCGCGATTCCGCTAAAATAGAGCTGAAAATAATTGCAGTATTGACTACCACAGCGAAGCTTACCGAGCAGGCTAACTCGACACATTTGAACAGATTCTTTTAAATCTTCTGTAATAGCCAAGAACATTTTCTGTCAAGTCACTTTTCAAACAAAAAAAAAACTAGATAAAAACATTTCGACCATTTAGATCACAGTCTCACAGATATATGTATATGTCGCAGCGAATTGAGGATCTCAGGGATTTCACAAAATCGTTAGATAGATATCGAATATTATTGTTTATTACGACTTCTTACTAAAACTAATATGACAAAACACCAATTTATCGTTAGATATGTCGTTTCACTAAACTAAATCTATTAAAATGTTAGAAAAACGGATATTGCCGAATAAATATCGAGCCATGCATTTCACTCGCTCGCTCTAGTTGATAGATACAACATTCACAGATTCAGTGCACAAATTGAACTGTTATTGTGAGAGTTAGCTGGAAGAATTTCTACTTTTGGACAAGGCTTTAAAAAATTTAATTGTAAAAAATCCAGTGCTTAAACCAAAATATGTATTCGCATGTAGCTAAATATAGCAACAGCAGGGGCCCAGCCGGGTCGAAGCCTACTAGGGCCAGGGTTATCCTAAAGGGAAGCTCGGTCCCGGTACGAAAGGCACGAAGGAACGGTTTTTCCCACCATAAAAAAGTAACTAAATATTACGTGTAATTCAAGGTGCCACAAATCACTAATTTCGGAAGTCGGTGTTAAATAACGAAGAGACAAAACTATTATAGAAACAACTATGCACTTCCGAAATTAAAGTTATTTTGTATATTTTTTTTTTTTTTATGATCTAAGATACTTAATCGAATGGTTACCGTTTTGGAGATCCGTACCTATCCCTTAAAAACCTTCACTTAACATAGAAATTGTAAGCTACTCAACTTTAAATACAAATCCAACATTACGGTGCTTTTAATTGCGATACTTGAAATTACATCCAATATTTCTACGTAAACATGGTACAGGTTATTTTTAACAGACTTCCAAAATAAGGAGGAGGTTCTTAATTCGGTTGTAGTTTTTTAAATTATTATTTGTTAGCTACCTCAGAACACTGTCGTTCAGGATTTGCATTTTTTTTTTTCTTAAATGATATGCTTTCAGATAGGTCCCATTTTTTTCAAAATCCAGTTCTAATGATGGGATCCATGAGAAATCAAGAGAACTCCTCAAATATTATAGAATATTATTATTATATTTTATTTTCATCGAGAACTTAAGCATTTACAGTCAAAAAGTGACATTTGATGAAGTGGAACTGGTGAAGAAGACCAGAAATGGCCAACAGAACTTCATACTCACACAGATATCACAATGAACTTAGATAAGCGACTATGACAATACCAATAAATGAATGGTTCGGAATAGTTATGTTGAAAATGGTACCATCGAAGTGACCTGATGATGATGATGGATAGAGATGATGAACTCCGTAATTAATCAATGTATCCTCGCCGTGTTTGGATTTATTAGAATTGTCATAAGATGCACTTTTGCTATAAGGTATTATCGAAATGATGTGATGACGGAGCCGGAAGGTGGAAGGTGGACACGTGAACTGCATAATTAAGGGTTTGAGTTAATTGGAATCGTCCTTAGAAAAAGGCACTCTGGCTATAAGTGTATCGCAACTAAAAAGTGTGAAATAAAAAACTTTGTACAAAACCTAAAACGAAGTCGGTGATAAATAAGGAACAAACAATACCGAAAAACACCGATTTCCGAAATTAAAATTATTTCGATCGTTTTAGTGTTTTTTAGTGAAGTCGGTTATATCACCAAAAGTCTCAATAATAGTTTATATCTTATTTTGTTGTCAGTAGAAATAAGATCTGAAATGAAATACGTCATTAAATGAAAAATTAAAATACTTTAGTATTCGATAATTAGCAGATTCACTGGAATATTTAGGTACCCATGTTTGACGATTTTAGGATGTTTTCATAAACCTTGCGTACTTTCCTGCGATAACCTCCACTTAATTAATTTCACCGTTTAGTATCCATTTCTATTAAATGTTTTGCAATATTTACAAAAGTAGCTGTAAAAAGTGGCAAATCGATTGAGCCTGCAAAGCTATGACTATTGTATTACTAAAGGCAGTTTTTATTTATCTTGCGGATATTTAAAGTAGTCTTTAGTTACACTGTTGAATTTTTTGTAAATATAACAAGAGCATCTATTATTTCTATAATAAAACTTGTAGTAGTATATTAGTGGCCACTGCCATTCTTGTATAGCTGCTGCAAACAGTCTACAATTAACTCCTTTTTGCAGTCAAGTAGCTTAAACAGGGATATTTGTGAAACACTAGCAACCTCTTAGGTGCTAGTTAAAAACATCATATACAACAACTTTTGTTCTATGACTTTTAAAAATTTATCATATTTGGGTTCATCAGATTTTCATACAAAAAAAAAATTAAATGGAACGTTCTCAAATTACGAAGTCTATGCAAAGCAGGCGATAGTACAATAGCGGAGGGTAGCTGAACATGAATGTGACCTACTTACGAGCAAACCCTCACTTGTCAGTCAGTCGCATTGATGCGCTTGCGTCGCGTTATACGTGTTATTGTAGCGAAATTCGGCGGTGCGGATCTTTACGTGATGGTGTATCAATATTCTAATGTCGAGTACACGGAAATGGTGCGAATGCTTGCTAGGTGTAATTACAATGTTTGGGATGCTTGCTTACTACTATTAAGAGAACAGTGCGCGGGAGCCGTAAGTAGAGAGTACAGCAAAATACAGAGTTGAAATGTGTTACATAGAACAACGAAATCTTGAAGGTTTGTTTTTGGTAAATATGTTATGTTTTGTAAAAAGTAATAGAACAAAAGTTATTGTTTATGATTTAAGTAATACAGCCCTGCAAGGTAATTAGTGTTTTACAAATAACCCTGTATAAGTTACAAAGGAAACCACTATGCAGCTATAAGTGACAGAATGAACTTAATTCTCATATAAAGGTTTAAGCGACAAATGAGTTCTACCGAGAACTTCATTGAAGGCTAGGGTAGTATTTGGTTTAGTTTCTAGCACTTTTAGTAACTTTGATAGCTATAACGTTTACGGACGCAGTAATGCAACTTTTAACTGCTATTTTAACCCTTAAACCGCTATTTTACACCCGAAAGGCTGCTATTTCCACTAGGGTGCTCGTTGGGTATATATCTAGAAACCCACAGATACATGCGTCAATCTTATAACATTTCTTTATTATACTTACTAGGTGTTTAAAAAACAGAAGAAGTCGACTTTTCTAATAACATAAACCTTGCCAACATACTACTTAAAACAGTTGGAAACTTCATTTGCTCAGGAAAAGTAAGGCGTACTGTCCTTGGATGCGTAGCTTCATAGACGCATAATATATTAGTCATTACAATACACTTGGTGTACGTCTGCGTGAAATTTAAAGAAGTTTTAAGTGGTAGCGTCGTGTCATCTTATCTAACATAATGCTGAAGTAAACATTCACCAGTCTACTCACTGCTTAAATAACTAGCAAAGTCGTAAAACTTTGAGATTTAGATGTAACACATATAATTCGCAGGTACAGCAATAACCACAAGTCTAGAATTTTGACTTTGATTGTTTCCAGACAATTCACCCACAAGCAGCAATCGACGCCCACGGAAAATGGCACGTTGTGCTGAATCCAGATGACGACCCAATACAGAAATACACGGTGGGGATGTGCAGGTAAAAACTCTTCGGCATATACATACGGTTAAGTAATAAAGTAATAAATAGGTGTAACCAGATGATACGCAACGCTAAACGTCGCCACATTCTTAGTAAAATTACTTCTTCTTATTCTGCCGATATCTGGAAATTCCTTGGAACTATAGGTATCGGTGAATCGCGGCATTCAGACCTTTCTAACACAATTGATTAACTGTTTAACTGTTATTTCTCCACCGTACCTACACTTGACAGTCAAACCAAATGTCAAACTATTGATTACCTTGCTGGTCGGACGTGTCCTAATATTACCCTCTTTGTTTACATTCCGGTCGATCCGAGAGAGATCAAAAAGATTATCCTATCTATTAAATCCAAAGCCGTGGGCTGTGACAACATCAGTCGTCATATGATCGTGTCTGCCTTGGATCAACTTCTGCCTGCTATTTCCCACATCGTTAACTTTTCCCTTTGCTCTGGTGTTTCCTTCCCTGTGGCCTAAAGCCTATCTTCGTCCTTTTTCAAAGTCAAAGTCAAAAGTCAAAGTCAAAGTTTTTTATTTCACATAGGCCTACATGGGCACTTATAAAACGTCAGAAGCTAGTGCACGGTTCCAAATTGGTCGTTTCCTATGGAGAAGAACCGGCAAGAAACTCCATGGTTGACCGGCAAGAAACTCCATAGTTTACCTAAGATTTCTAATCCCACTCTTTCCAGTCACTTTCGTCCAATTTCCATCCTACTCTTCTATTCCTATCCAAAGTGCTCGAGGCCTGTGTTCGTAAACAATTCTATAACTTTATCATTTACCATAACTCCCTCATCAGCCCATTCCAATCCGGTGTGTGCTGCTATGACCTGAATACAGATCTCATTAAGAAACTTGACCACCTTCTGAATAACTGCATTCGATTTGTCTTCAACCTCCGTAAGAACGATCATGTATCCGAGCATCGTTCGCTTTCAAAATGGTTACCCATTCGTCAGCGCAGAATGCTAAGGGCCTTAACGGGTGTTCACATTTCTTGATAAGCCTTCTTCCTTCCCTTTCTAATCTGTTTTCTGAAATTCAATATCTTTGCTCTGGGCATAATAAAAATCTTCCGTCTATAAATAATCGTCTTCTACGATGACCCTCACACCTCTCGGGGCTTATCCACTCCTCCATTTTAGTCCAGCCGATATCTCTATGGAATGCGATCCCTCTGAATATCAGGATGCCGACCAGCTGATTTTCTTTTAAGGTGAAAGAACGTGAGCATGTTCGCAAAAAGTTGGTAGAATCATCACAGAACTGACGAGTTTTTTCACTACAACATTGTTTATTTATATACTATGTATCTAAGTATGTATTTACTATCGTATTTTTGCCTGTCTTCGGTTTGTCTATTTATTAAGTTGCACCTGCCATGCTTATGCTTCTGCTCCACTCTAAGGTCGACTGGTAGATGCGGATGCGAAGAACCTATATAACCTTGTTGCCGACATATCCGAGCCTTTTGGGATTGAAACTCTAGGATCGTCGGATGCAAATGCCCACAAATTGTTTAACTTTTCGGAGAAAGACGATGAGAGAGCGAACGCCGGCGTTCGCATGGGGTTTAATGAATTAAAGGCCTTTCGCGTGACCTGTTGACACTTCGCGTAATCAAAGGGCTGGATTTTCCTTTGGGCAGAGGATAAGCATTGTCATGCAACATAGCAATGTCGTATAAGCGTCAAGACCCCTGGACCACTAGCGGTATTTGATGTTTAGAGAATACCAAAAACTACCTTTTTGCTACTACCTATCTGACCTTCAAATATTTGGTACCTCTAATGACAGCGAGAAAACGCCTGAAGACAATGGCCAGACATTTTGACGTCAGGATGTCAGACAACATAGCTAATTTATCTTTTTGTAAATATTTACTACCTTTTAGTACCTCAACTGACCTCAACATTTATATTTTTTAACTTTTTTTGGCATACCTGAAAGATGTTACGCGTATTTTTTTAAATCGAATGTTTATTTGGACACATATGACAAGAGATATTATGAGGTTTGAAATTACCAAAATACAGTATTTTTATGCTACTACTTGGTAAGTACCTAACGTCAAATACTTAGTACCTCTATTGACATTGAAAAAACATGCGAAGAATGTGGATGTGGTCAGACATTTTGACATTAGAATGTCTATACCATTTTTTTTTTCATAATTCAAGACAACACAGCTAATTTACCTTTTTGTAAGTTTTTACTCCCTTCTTAGTACCTCAACATATACTTTTTCCAGCTTTTTTGGCATAGTCCAAGGGTCCTGACGCTCACAATGCCGCCACCCACCTTTTGGGTACCTACATTATCAATAGACAGCGATGCGTAGGAGTTTTTTGACGTAATTACTTTAGACTTTTAGTTAGTTCATATAAATAAACAAAAAAAATCCTTATGTATATATAAACTGAAAATGAACTTAACTATCATATTATGCTAGTATTTTTATAAATACTTATGTAAAAACTGTAAATATGAAAAAAAAATTGTTTGTGTGTTTCAGGAAAAACTTATCCCCATGTGCTGCATTCGTAGTATTCCAACCAGGGCACAAAGGCATTTGCATACAAAACTTCTTGTACGAACCTATGTGGGTACTGCATCCCGATGGCAAAACGTCGAAAAAAAGACTTAGACTACCCAATAGCTGCTCGTGCAGTGTCCAACGTGAATGAAATATGTTGTGTTAACTCATATGACTAATAAACTTATCTATGTAATTGGAGACTTTTAATTTAAGCAATGAATTGTTGCTCCTCGAGTCTATCCTGATTGGTCATTTGATATCCATAATGAATTAAAAGATTTTAATTTATAGTAACGAAAGATAGAAAAACTTCATCACCTTCTTTCTGAGCAAATAATCCGCATCAAATTGAAAATTTTTGGGGTGATGGAGAATGTTTATTATATGATGATGTAATGTGACCAGAACGTACAGGGAAGACAAGGTCCGCTTGGTGTGGGATCTTGAAGTTGGGGCATGAGAGAGCATCTAGCTTTCCCGTTGCCGAAGGAGGCTCAGATGTTATGTCGATTGCTATTGATGAGAAGTACCATAATTATATTTTACCTAGTTGTAGTACGTCATGGCACACAATAACCTGGTTGTTGTGTTCCAGCCAAGTGCGAGTCGGACTCGCCCATGAAGGGTTCCGTAGCAGCAAGTAACATAATATAAAAGTTCTTGTAATTCGTTGTAACTTTGATCGATGTTTTAATAATAGTGTACCTACTTTTTTAGATATAGGACGTATTAAAAAAAACTACTAACTAGATCTCGTTCAAACCAATTTTCGTTGGCAGTTAGTATGGTAATGTACATCATATATTTTTTTTAGTTTTATCATTCTCTTATTTTAGAAGTTAGAGGGGGGGGGCACACATTTTACCACTTTGGACGTGTCTCTCGCGCAAACTATTCAGTTTAGAAAAAAATGAAATTAGAAACTTCAATATCATTTTTGAAGACCTATCCATAGATACCCCATACGTATGGGTTTGATGAAAAAAAAATTTTTGAGTTTCAGTTCTATGTATGGGGACCCCCAAAATTTATTGTTTTTTTTTTTTTCTATTTTTGCATGAAAATCTTGATGCCGTTTACAGAATACATCTACTTACAAAGTTTTAACAGTATAGCTCTTATAGTTTCGGAAAAAAGTGGCTGTGACATACGGACGGACAGACAGACGGACAGACAGACAGACAGACATGACGAATCTATAAGGATTCCGTTTTTTGCAATTTGGCTACGGAATCCTAAAAATGCTTTAGTATACAAGAATTGTGGCGTGTCTAACGTGTGGTTGCCTAGCAAAGGGTCTTGTTTGTATCAATCACTAAACTATTTAGATAATTTTAATGATTGACATAAACAAGACCCGTTCAATACAGGGTTATTTGTAAAACACTGGCAACCTTTTAGGACTATGTTACAAACACAGTTGAAGTGTGCCCTCGTGGGGGCGATCGGCGGCGGAGACCTTTCGCGCCGGGCCTTGGTTGAGGCCATGGTCCGGAGCGAGGAGGAGTGGCAGGCGGTTGCCGACTTCTGCGAAGCAGTAATGCTCGCAAAGGAGGAGGCCGGACGCATCAGGCAACGGCGTTATCGCCGCCGCCGCCGCCGGGATTCTGATCCCGATTTCCGGCCACCGTAGGCGCGGGTATGAAGGCTAGAAGGAACGGGGTGGGTCTTTTAGTCAGTAAGAGTCTGACACTATCTTCCGCTCCGCCCAAGAGCGGGGGATGTCATAGCATGATTTTTTCCCACCATAAAAAAAAGGACTATGTTACAAACGTCATTTATATCAACTATTGAAAATTAAAATTTATCATATTTGTAGAAGGAATATTTTGAAAGACTTATGATGAATGAGAAAAATAATTTGGTGTACGGTGTTAGAGAATAAACCAGTGAATGTGGGGTTAGTTAGAATGGTTAGTATGGATGAAGTCAGAATAGCAGTACCTAAATGGAATGAAGAATGGTAAAGCCATTGGTCCAGATGGAATACCAGTTAAAGTGTGAAAGTTATTGCGAGGATGGATGGACGTGGTTAGCTTTGTACATGCTGGAAGAAGCCATATCTAATGAGTAGTGGTGGCTTTTTGGTGCCCATTTTTAAAAACAAGGTTATGGTACTTGAGTATAACAACATCATACATATTATTATCGAAGTTGGTACCATAGTCAAACTAGGAGTTTCGGTGCTAACTTTACTACCTACCTTATATAGTTAAGAAACGAATGATAAACTTTATTTTTTATACCTAAATTCCAAATTCAAAACCTACCTTTGGTCTTAAACCTAGTAATAATCCAGAAATTACACAACATTTCGAACGCGTTTTGGAATAAAGCGGTATGGGTTTTCGTCAAAAAAATCTGACACTCCCTCTCACTCGGCGCAGAGCTGGAAGAGTCATGGATATAAATTCCTACTTATAAAGATAGGTACTATGATGTGGTTACGTGTTGGTTTGGTAGGTAAAGTCGGTGCCCTAAGTGGGCTAACCCACCTCCTTTGATAAGCTATTTTAATCATTATCTTGCTGCGATTAAAGATGAAAATTCTTTGTGCCAGCATTTCGATAAATCTTGTTATCCTAGTGTGAGGGTAGATTGATAAAAGAAAATGACACGTCAGTGACAAAAGTAAACTTAGCTAATTCCGTGAGTCTTATCTATTGTTGGTAAATTGTCCATAATATTGCGTCCAGCATTACTAGTCTAGTCAAATTAGGTCATTTTTTAGGAAAGATTGGATTAAATTCTCTGGAGAGGCAAAAACGTTTCTGATGGTATTGTATGAGTGAAAAATAGAGTATAAAAAATAAAAATCATTTGGCACCCCTACGGAAGGGGGTGAAAACTGTTTATTGCTCATAACTAACCAGAGAATATAGGTGTACTCACCATTTTTTTTTTATAGGTATATTAAACCTCAATCTACATTACTGCATTTTAATTATTTTAATTAGACCAACGCAGCATTAGAAAAAAATAAAAATGTTATTTTTGGCCATTGCGGCATTGGGGAAAATTGTGTAGTTTTGTAAACTGAGGAAAGTGTTATACATTTCGACCTAAGTACATGATTGATTTTGCACCCTAGTGCGACGTATGGAAATTAGTTTTTCACGTTTTTTTGCCTCTGTACTTCGGGGGAAATTTAAGTAGTTTTGAAAAAATCACAATTACATTAATTTGGTTTCCTTTATATTTGCACCCTATAAAAAATTAGCATTTTTTTAAGGAACATACGTTTTTCTAGTGTTGTCTTAATTGCCAAAGAACTATTACGCCATGGAAGTGACAAGCGCGCGACACGGAATAATAAACTGACAAGAAGAGATAAGCGTAGTCATTACTTAGGAGTGTTGTGGGATGTATTTTACGAGGAAGGAACACTTTCTGATTGTAAATGCTCTGTTAGTAAGTGTTAGTAAAGAAACCTAATTTTGTCTTTATATAAAAAAAAAAAAACAGTTAAAAAAACCGTCCATTTATCTTCTATACATACATATAAATAAAATTGGAGTATCTGTTTGTAATATTGAAGTAACTACTTTTTACTACATGCATATGAATATATCTGTACCTCAGAGGTAAACAATAGTAAGTGCCAAAAAGTAAATTTTACAGGAGAGGCAAAAACGCGCGGAAATAAAGTTTGAATGTATTTTTGACATAGTTGCTTTAAAGATATTGAAACAAACTCAATTGTATTTTTTATAATTATTAGATGGAATTATTGTGTATTACACATAATTACAATAAAGTTTAGAACAACATTAAGTGCGCGTAAAGCTGACGTGTAAACAATTTTATCATCATTTTAAGTCCCATACTCGATATGTTTTTGTCTTAAATGATTGGATATTTCTCTTCCTAGATGTCGTAGGACTTGATCCCCTATACCATTACGTAGAACTGGTTCTTACGATTTTAACAGTGCAAAAAAATATATTTTCAAAAAAGTGGAGTTACTATTGTTTACCTCTGAGGTACAGATATATACGGTACATAGAGTTTGACTATCGAAAGAAGACAACGAATTATTAATCAAACGTTATGTATGGCAGCATTTAAAAAAATTAAGAATTGTCAAAATTGTTTTCCTGCATCTTATTATACTCATTTTGCTTAAAATAGTGCCATAAACAATCACTAGTTCGATGGAAAGGCTACTATTTAATATAATGAACAAATTTAAAGACGCAAAAACTAAATTCAATTAAAAACATGCAGATAAAATGCGACGGTTGGATACAACAATATCATTTCTAGGTTAGTTTTTTAATTACTATTATAAAAACTTGATACTTTTTGACTATTTAATAATTGTAATATTACTCACACGGTGTATTATACTTTTCAGGAGGTTTCGGCAATGAGTAGACGAAACTCCTAATAACGAAAACAGTTAAGGACATGGAAAGTTGTATATTTCGTATGCGCGCTATCTAGCAAAGTAGCGGCGGACATTTGAAACAAATTAATAAAAGAAATCGATAACACACAATTTGTTATAATCAAATTTAAAGATTCCAGGGAAGTGTTTATTGAAAGACCCACTGGCTCCAGAAATGATTGGACCTGTGCTTTGTATAACATTCGATGTTGTCCTGGTATGAAGCGCCGTCAGTGCCGGATTAAACCGACGCGGAGTCTATTTCTAATTCGACCAAGGGGCCCCCCCTACTACTAATCAATTAATTTAGTAGTAAGATACTAATTAATTTAGTACTTTTGGAAAACCTAGATGATGATCGTTTTTTGCATATCCCGAATGATTAGAATTTTGCTTAGGACGTTTTACGTTTTCTTCTGACAAGTAATACAGAATTAAGGAGTCTTTTCGATGCTGATGGCGAAGCCTTTATGAATTTATACAGAAAAGCAGTTAAGATTTACTAATAAGATGCAACATTTATTTTTCTTTGAAGTAGTCAGATTTAGCCAATTTTTAAGTGGAGTAATCTTTCTGAGAGATTGATCTCATCAACATGCCAACATCGATAGTCATCATCATTTCAGCTGAAAGGCTTCCATTGCTAGACAAAGGTTTTTCCTAAGTCACCACAACGGCCGGTCCAGTCTATCACGCCTCCATCGAATTCAAGTGAACCTTACTAAATAAAAGGTTATCGGTACCCTTGTTGCGAGACCTTTCAACGTTACGTCTTCAGGTATCCGGTCGCCATTCCAGAACCTTTCGACCCCATCGATCATCTGTTCTGCGAGCAATGTACCCAGCTTACTGCCACTTAAGTATCTTCCTCTCCATTGCTCTTTGTGTTGCTTAAAACCATCTGATGAGGCGCATTGTGAACGACCACGTTTCAGAGCCAAATGTCACTACGCACAGGCAATGTAATATTCACATAGACACACAAAATATGTAATTCCCTAAAAACCTTGTTTAAGCTTATTCTGAGTAGGGTTATTAAAATTGAGCTTAACCTACACATATTAAAATTAAGTGGTTTTAGCTAGTGCTGCTAGAAGCTGTTGGCTATAGCTACCCTTTCTAAAATAAGCTTGAACAAGGCTTTTATTCACCAATAACTTCGTGGATTTTAAGATCACTTGCGTAGAAAGTACGATGATGGGATAAATTCTAAGAGATCTTCTATTCTGTAGTTTGCTTGCAGGATAGTCTGAAGTAAAGTGACTATCTCATCACATCCACAAAAATCAGCTGTATTTAGGTTTCACGCAGTACCAATATTTTGACTAGTTTTCTTTTATGTTCAAAAATGCGGGATCCCTGAACGCGCGGGGCCCCAAAATGGAGGAGTCTGTAACATTTGCTACTCTTGATACATGGCTAATCCGCCACTGAGTGCCATTTAACCTTTGCATGAATGTCGAGTTTCCTAGCAGCTACCGTAGCTTTGTGCTCAATGAACTGCCCAAAGTTTAAGGAAATTTCAACTCCCAAGAGCTGAAGGCGGTCGATACACTCCAAGGATACATTCTAAAAAGCAGGTGCCAAGGTGATCAGGCTGCTTTTGGCAGTGAACGGACATGCTTGAGTTTTGGCGGCATTGAATATCGCGGCTAAATAAGCAGCACATGTTTAATTGTTAAATTAACATGCGTCATATATATATATATCGCATACTTATTATTTTCATGAATAATCAAACGTATCAACTTCGTTTAAGTGGCGTACAGCTAGGGTGAACAGCTTCAATTTTTTTTAATACGGCTTCCTTTTTGTTTTGCCATCTTTCGTTGGTCAGAGTCTACACCAAAATAACATTTTTTGCAATATTTGTCTGTCTGTCTGTCTGTTTGTCCGTGCTAATCTCTGTTATGGCTGGACTGATTTTGACGGGACTTTTTTTGGCAAGTAGGTGATGTAATAAGGAGTAACATGAGCTACTTTTATTTTTAACCAACTTCTAAAAAAGGAGGAGGTTCTCAATTCGGATGTTCGTTTTTTTTTTTTTTATATATATGTTCGGGCATAACTTCGTCGCTTGCCAACCGATTTGAAAAATTCTTTTTTTGTTGGAAAGGGTATACTTCCCAAATGGTCCCATAGTCACCAAGTCGGGATCTGATGATGGAATCTTGGCTAAATCGAGGGAACTCCTCAAATATTATAGGCAACTATATAGTCATTTTGATATTTTCATCAAGGAATTAAGCATTTACAGTCAAAAAGTGACATTTGATGAGGTGGAACTGGTTAAGAAGACCAGAAATTGCCAACGGAACTTCATAATCAAACAAATATCACAATGAACATAGTTAAGCGACTATGACAATACAAATAAATGAATAGTTCTGAATAGTTATGTTGAAAATGGTATCATCGAAGTAACCTGATGATAGTGATGGAGCTGGAAGATAGGCACCGGAACTCCGTAATTAATCAATGTATCCTACGCGTGTTTGGGCTTATTAGAAATGTCGTTAGATGCACTTTAGCTATAAGGTACTATCGAAGTGATCTGATGATGGAGCCGGAAGGTGGAAGGTAGACACGGGAACTTCATATGAAAATGATGTATTCTAGAAGGGTTTGAGTTAATTGTAATTGACATGAGAAAAAAGTACTCTGACTGTAAGTGTGTTGCAACTAAAAAGTATGAAATAAAAAACGTTTTATAAAAAAAAAATATAAGTAACCGACTTCACTAAAAAAACACTAAAACGATCAAAATAATTTTAATTTCGGAAGATAAAATTATTTTGATCGTTTTAGTGTTTTTTTAGTGAAGTCGGTTATATTTTTTTTATAAAAAGTTTTTTATAGAAAAAAGAAATTCAAAATCCTGTAGTCCACGCGAACAAATTCGCGGACACAGCTAGTTTCAAATAAATTAGTTGTATTTCGGTTGTCTTTAGAACTATAAACCGTGTGACAGCGCTGATTATTCTACGGCAAGGTAGGAACAAAAAAATATTAGTATAAAAATATTGAGTTTTAAGTATGCGCGTCAAAAAGAAACTGGGTAAGGGCGAGTCGGACTCGCACACTGAGGGTTCCGTATCAACTAACTTAAATAAAATAAATATCTAGCTTTTGCCAGCGGCAATTATTCCTATACTTATGCTGTATAACTTGCTTCATGCCAAATTTCAGGGTTCTAGGTCAACGGGAAGTACCTTTATGATTCCCTTGAGTGTCGCAATATAATTTTTTTTGCGACGTAAATGCCGATATCTTTTTTATTCGTTAACTTAGAAGTTTTTACTTTTATACAGCTCTAATTCATGATGATGATGATGTAATTTCCACGATTGAAAGGTTAAGGGACCGCAGTCTTGAGTATTCGGTTTAAATTTCAACTTGATACTTGCACTTGTTCTCGAGATAAAGGGACTTGACAGACAGACGGACGAACAACAAAGTGATTCTAAAAGGATTCTGTTTTTTCCTTTTGAGGTACAGAAATAAATAAAGATCGACAGAGAATTGATATGATTATCATAATTTCTTGTTAAATAAATACTTAATACAGGGGCAGGTCGGGAGGCATGACAATGCAATACACTTCATAATCCGTTTTTCACAACACAGCTAATAAAATAGAGGAAATTATAGTTATTAAATCGTATAGCGCAGGGATCGCTTCTTGCCACAAAAATGATCTAAACGCATATACATGCACGCACTTACTTACTCTCGACCCCGCCGCGCGCGCGCCGCGCGACCCCGCGTTCGCCCTCCGAGCGCCACGAGGCGCAGTATGTATTCACGTTAACTCTACATAAATTTCCAGTTATATATTTCTTATTTTTATTACGTGCGAATGTTTTATATATAGAATACATTATATATTAAAAAATCCATGACTACACTAATTTGCCCCGAAGTACAATCTACAAATATTGTAAAATGCTGTTTTCCTAGGGGTGCAAAAGGGTGCAAAAATAACTGGATGTAAAGGATGCTTTAAAAAGCTTATTATGAGTTTGCACCAACTGGCTAAATTTCCCTTGAGCCGCAAATTAAAAATAATGATTTATTAGTGTTTTATACACCTCACACTTTTTTCGTGAAAAGTAATTATACACCAAAGGGGTATCTACATATATCTAAACTTTCACAACTAAATACTTATGAAATTTTTAAATTTTGGGACTTTAATGTTAAAACCTAATATTAAACGATGTTCCGTACATAACAGGAATGGTGCAAACTCAGAGAAGACTTATATTCATGTCTTCTAATGATTCCACAAAAAATTACAACTACACGAATTAAGTCCAATCTTTTTGCTAATTTGACTAACAAACAAGTAACGTTGAATTTCAATACCGTCTATAAGAATCCATTTAGTCTAGTGGTGATAACAGCGATTTTACACGCAAGTGAAGCTAGTTCAAATCTCACTTTAAACGTGTAACTTTTTGTTTTCCATCTTTTGTGTTTTAGTTATCTTTTTTTACTTTTATTTAACGACAAAAGTCGAGAAATGAACCGTTTGTATAGAAATGAAACAAAATATTGCAAGTAAGGAAAACGTCAGCTGAGCGAGTTCAATGATCCGTAGTTAATAGTCGACGTTGCGTACAAAGTACCTACAGGTCATTGAACTCGCTCAGCTGAGTTTTTCTTAAAGAAATTAATTTCGTACATGCGTAAATTAATACGAGTTTTGAAAAAGAGGAACTTTATTTTTTAATTTTATCTTTACAAATCGATAGTGTTTCATGTACCGGATCGACCCTCCACGGGATTAAAACGATTAAAATTTAACGGTGTATATATATTTATAAAGTAAGTAAATGGTCCAAAATAGTCCAAAGTTAAAATACATTTTTTAATATTATAATCAAACAAACACATTTATAAAGGGATATAATAATGGTATAAATAACTACTTATTACGCAATTTTGATTCTTACGCTCTTAGACTTAAAGTTTATTATTGGTATTTTAAAATGTAGTGACTACTGATAGCTTATTTTGGTAGCTCTAATTAAGGTAATATGGCTTAGTGATCCGGGTAAAGACTTTGACGCAGTAAGGCACGAGTTCAATTCTCATAACCTGTATATTGTTTTGCTTTCCATTTAGAACTTTTTTATTATTTTAAGTAACAATCAACAAACTAAATACTGTTCAAACATATTTGGAATAATTTTGGGTAGGTAGAGGAATAAAAAAATGAACCGTTCTAATAAAGCAAAAACCAGTCGACGCTCAATAGCAGTGACGTCGTGCAAACAATTTTTACGTTGCCTTACTAAATTGTTGTCTATAATTAAAATATTTTTATATACCTAGTTCTAAAACATAAAATAATCTATTCACGTGAGGAGAATATTAGTTTCCGGAGAGATTGATAGGAGGCGTCTTAATATAGCCGCAGGTAAGTGTCTTTTTTCCATTTTATTTATACTTCTTTTTTAAACTTACACATTTTATGCTGTGACGTAATCAACCATCTTTTTAATTATACTTCACATAAAGTAACTTCTGTTTCGTTTCTTTGTTTCAGAGAAATACAGTCAGATTGTGGTTTAAAACTATAACAAACAATACAAGTCAGAACGTAAAATTGAAATAACTGCTGGTCATCCGTCAAGTCCATTTTGCCCAAGAATATCTGGATTTCTATCTGAGAAAAAAACATGTTATTATACTGCCGTATATACTCGCAGAACTGGCGGGTGTAACTCCGGATTATTTGTGTTGAATGTCTTCTGTGGAACTACAAGCGTTCCTAACGTATTTTTTTTTTTTAATTTCCAAAAGACTTCGAGGAAAGGAAAGTTTGGCTTCAGAATATGATAACGTTCTACAAACTAGACTCCTAAAAACAACTATTACACTAGTGTTCTACGCTTTGAAACGTGCAATATAGCTTCAATTTTTTGACTGACCAACATTTTCATAATTGCAAAGTGCCTATAGTTGGTAACGCGAACGGAGTTCAACTGTCAATGTCAAGATATTGCCGCTTACTCCAACCCAAAGATTATATATAAAATCTTTGCTCCAACCTACCCTGCTCAAAGTTAGAGTTACATGGGTTCAAAGATTTTATATATCGGGATATATAAAATCTTTGGTTGGGTTAACTATAAGGTAGCTACTGGAGTTATTTATGAACGACCCAGGGTTGCAACTCTACTCGACTCCGGTTATTTTTGAACGCATTATTGATAAGCAATCTAGGGCTGTGATATTTTTTTAAATATCGGAGTTTCGATGTATCGATATTTGTAAATATACCAATATCGGTGATTGCAATGTCGAAGAATATCGATATTTCAGTTTACCGATATTTTTATTCGATTTTATTTTATCAGCTTTGTCTTAAAAAAGCAATCTTATGTCGATTCAAAAATAGTTTACTCATTTTAAAATTCAGGATATTTATTTTACAAATTAAATTCTAAATGTATGAAAATGTAAGGTTTTTAGTAATTATTCTTCAATATTAATAATACATATATATGTATGTATCAATATTTATTAATAGATTTTTTTAAATACTTGTTTTATATGCCCAGCTGTTTGATTACTTAATACGATTATTGGGCACTAAAAGATTGATTGTAGAAAGAAGCAAGTCGTTTAGATACTATAGAATGATGTAGCAAATACATTGACTAACACCGGAAAAACATAACATAGTGTAAATAAAAGACAGTAGATTAGGTTTACGATGATGTTGTAGTTTAAATAATTGGTGACCAAAAACAAAACTATTTGTAGGGTTCACCCCTACCATATAGTTTATTTATGTTTATAATAGACTCACACAACACACCACAAATAAAACACAACATTAACACAGTCACAGTAATATTATCGTGTACGTTTATCAATAACACTACACTACATTCACGGCATTCATAATGTTTAGCATTATGCTGTCGGATGGTGTCGGTCGCCCCAGCGCGCGGGCCAGCGCGCGAGACGGTTGAGCACCCCTGCTCAACCTTAACATTTTGTGATATGTGGGTCAGTCGGACATAGACCTCGCCGCCTACCGCCTGCGCCTGCGATCGAACTAACGCGACTCGCTAATGTTAATTGTTTCGCAATCTCGTATGTTTTTATCTGGACTTATTGTATTGTGCTGTAACTGTTGTGTGTTTCTTCTGTCCATTTACTCCTTCTGTGTTTTGTGTATCGTGACGGACTTAGTGCGAGTAAAACGTGAGTAGAACATTTGGGACTTTTATTTCCACGCACCCGCACTCACCGCTACTAACATAAACTTTTGCTAAAAAAAATATCAATCTACATTTCAATATCGAACTATCAATATATCGTTCAAAAAAGTATTAAGAGCCTTAAAGTACGCACCATCCATTTTACTATACGTCCCGACTCCCGCCAAGGCCATGCACGATGCACAACGCAAAAGTCCCGTGCGTAGGCTTGACGTACGTCAATATAATTATTATTAATTGATTGCTGCATGTGCTCGACGAATTTTTGATTCAGTGAGTTCCCCCATAGACCAGGGTAGAAGCCTTTAAAAATAATAAAAAGTGAAAAAAAATAATAGTAGGATGAAACCCATTAGAACAGGAGGAGAATATTATAAAAATGAAAGGAAAAATAATTTACGGGCGATCTGAGGTCGGGAAGGGGATGGGGGTGAGTTTTTAAGGGTAAAAAACGGTTTTTCTCGATTTCCGGCAAAACTAAAAGTCCTATGGAAAAAAGTCAAATGGCAAAGTTGTAGGTAATAAAAAGACCTAAAACTTTTGTATTTACACTTTTTTCACATAACCTCAAAATTAATGTATGTGAAAAATTCAAAAAACCAAGTTTTTGGTTTTTTAATTTTATCTTTTTCAAAAAAAAATTTTAATTCACGAAATTTGGTGAAAACTTACCTTTTTATGTCCCAAATACGCTGTAATTTATTTGAGTAGAAATATTTATTTTGTTCACATTATTTTGAATTAATAACGAAAAAGCACCCCAATTTTCAATCGAAAATTCACCCGTCAAAATGTCGGCTTTTTTCAAAAAGTTGGTATGTTTTCTGTTCGTTGAAATCTCTACTTTCCGATGGTGAAAAAAAATATATTTGTTACCATAGTAAATCTTCTCAGAAAATGCAAAAAATCGAAAAAAACTCGAATTCAAAAAATTTTTTAAATTATTATATACAATTTTGAGCTATTTATTAAAATTTACACTTTAATTACTCGAAAAACGTAAGATTACATGTTTTTACATTGATAAAAAAAAAATGCAAATCAAAATATACTACTATAATTAACAAACAAATAAGTTAATAAAATTAATATTTAATAAGACATCTACAATATTTGGAGAAAGTAGTCAAATCTTCTTTAAATTATATGCGTAGATGCCTATTTATAACTATGTTTAGATAACTTATATACCTGAGTGACCTACGAAAAATTTTAGCCCATCAAAAGGTATTTCATAGAGAAGTGGGGAAGGGGCTAGGCGGGTCTGGGTCTTACTACATAAATACCTACTATTTCGTAGCAGCTGTAACAACCGTTAGCCTAGCCAGTATTCGAAATACAGTACAGTATACAATATCGTTTAAAAAATACACGTGCACGCTGAGTTTCTTTAAGATAATTGTGACAAGTTTACTAAGATTAAAAAATAATAATCTCTTTTATTTTGCACAAACAAATTTAGTTACTCCCATGAAAAAAATATATTTCAAAATACATAAAAAATATATTAAAAATCTATAAAAAATCTATAAATTTATATAAAATGTATATCGTGAATATATTTTTAATAACTAACTTTTGGCCGATTTTCATATATATTTTATACATTTCAAATATATTTTAGATACATTCAAAATATATCTTAAAAGACATAAAAAACATAGCTAAAAATATCAAAAAAAATGTTTTGAATATATCTGAAATATACTTGAAATGTATAAAATATATATGAAAATCGGCCAAAAGTTAGTTATTAAAAATATATTTACGATATACATTTTATATATATTTATTGATTTTTATAGAGTTTTAATATATTTTTTATGTATTTTGAAATATATTTTTTTGATGGGAGTAACTAAATTTGTTTGTGCAAAATAAAGGAGATTATTATTTTTTAATCTTAGTAAACTAGTCACAATTATCTTAAAGAAACTCAGCGTGCACGTGTATTTTTATAAACGATATTGTATACTGTACTGTATTTCGAATACTGGCTAGGCTAACGGTTGTTACAGCTGCTACGAAATAGTAGGTATTTATGTAGTAAGACCCAGACCCGCCTAGCCCCTTCCCCACTTCTCTATGAAATACCTTTTGATGGGCTAAAATTTTTCTTAGGTCACTCAGGTATATAAGTTATCTAAACATAGTTATAAATAGGCATCTACGCATATAATTTAAAGAAGATTTGACTACTTTCTCCAAATATTGTAGATGTCTTATTAAATATTAATTTTATTAACTTATTTGTTTGTTAATTATAGTAGTATATTTTGATTTGCATTTTTTTTTTATAATATAATAACATGTAATCTTACGTTTTTCGAGTAATTAAAGTGTAAATTTTAATAAATAGCTCAAAATTGTATAGAATAATTTAAAAAAATTTTTGAATTCGAGTTTTTTTCGATTTTTTGCATTTTCTGAGAAGATTTACTATGGTAACAAATATATTTTTTTTCACCATCGGAAAGTAGAGATTTCAACGAACAGACAACATACCAACTTTTTGAAAAAAGCCGACATTTTGACGGGTGAATTTTCGATTGAAAATTGGGGTGCTTTTTCGTTATTAATTCAAAATAATGTGAACAAAATAAATATTTCTACTCAAATAAATTACAGCGTATTTGGGACATAAAAAGGTAAGTTTTCACCAAATTTCGTGAATTAAATTTTTTTTTTTGAAAAAGATAAAATTAAAAAACCAAAAACTTGGTTTTTTGAATTTTTCACATACATTTTGGGGTTATGTGAAAAAAGTGTAAATGCAAAAGTTTTAGGTCTTTTTATTACCTACAACTTTGCCATTTGACTTTTTTCCATAGGACTTTTAGTTTTGCCGGAAATCGAGAAAAACCGTTTTTTACCCTTAAAAACTCACCCCCATCCCCTTCCCGACCTCAGATCGCCCGTAAATTATTTTTCCTTTCATTTTTATAATATTCTCCTCCTTTTCTAATGGGTTTCATCCTACTATTATTTTTTTTGGTTTTAAAAATTATCGACCCTGGTCTACCACCACCGCGAACGTCGTGCAGACAAGCCCTTAGTTCTGAATTAATTCAAAAGCAATTATATCGCGAATCCGATCAAATTGAATAGTCACAAAATATAAGGACTATTGAGTCCTCTTTGTGACGTTGCGCGTTGGTCGGATTCGTGATATAATCGCTTTTGACGCAATCTGGAATGCGGGGTAAGAGTGCTTGATCGTGTGTAGCTTAGAGAAAGGAAAACTATTTCTACGAGGTGTAGGCTAGCTGTACAGCAAATCAGTAGCCCGATTCACGTAATGAAAACCGTAACGATATCGTAGCGATTTAATCGTTTAGACCATTTCCGTATTCACATCCATCAATCGAGTTTGAACGACACCGATTTTAAAGTCGTTTGAAATTCGTCGATTTAAAAAAAAATCTGTATTACATTATCCTGGTAGAATACTTATTATTGTAACTAGAAATAAGTCGTTAGATCGTGAATACCGCTTTTGGATAGGACATCGATCGAACGACAATAAAACTTCAACGATATTTGGCTTGTTTGATTTTACGTGAATCAGGCTACAGGGCTGCCAGGTGCAAAAATAGTGTAATCGTAAAGTTGTAAGGAAATTTTGAAACGTAAAGATCGTCAACCAAGAAGTACAAAGTCTTTATTAAAAATAACTAAAAAATAAAATGTAATAAAACTATTACCTCTCCGAATAATTGTTTGATTACATCTAGCATGCCGAATGCGCACCACGATAGTGTGTATGTGTCGTAGCCATCTGGTCAAATTAGCCATCCAATTGGACGCCTAGGCGTTCGGTAATTTATTTATTATTTAGAAGATAAGGGGCTATGCATCACCCATAGTGTAGGGGATGTAGTCACTGCGACCTAAAAGATCTATTGTGACTCGCCACCTTGTTAGAGTAACTCTTTTAGCCCGGAGGCTTCCAAGAAATTTAGAATACTCCTAGCTTTTAGAGTTTTAATCTCCTCCGGGCGAATAATGTGTCGGCCCAGATGGACACTGCGTTTGTGGACAAGGGGCCCGCATTCACACAAGAGGTGCTTAGGCGTCTCCCTCTCCTGATTGCAGTACCGGCAAACATCAGTGTCACTCAGTTTCATGTGAAATTGGTGCCTGTTTAGTTTGCAGTGGCCGGTTAAGGCGCGGGCTATCGCACAGATGTTCGTCCTGCTAAGCTCAAGAAGCTCGGCAGTTCGTTTTTGTGAGTAGCCTTCTATGAGAGATTTGGCGTGTAGCAGACCTGGTTGTACCAACCAGTGCTTTTTTGAATCGCCAAATAAGTTGCCCTTAAGGGTCTGCATGGCCTGGTTCTTTGGGATACCACAGAAGGGTTCTGGACCTATCTGATGACCTTGAGCCCCAGCCCGTGCAAGTTCATCGGCTTTTTCGTTGCCGTTGATTCCAGAATGACCTGGTACCCATCTCAGAATAACTTTATTCCTTTGCCCCAGGTCATTCAGTTTGTTAACGCAGTCTTTTACCAGTTTCGAATTTAAAGTATTCGAGTTCAAGGCGTTAAGAGCTGCCTGGCTATCTGAGTAAATCAGAATTAATTGATTTATGTAGTTTCGTTGACGGTTGGCCTCCACACATTCTATAATGGCGTATACCTCCGCTTGGAATATGGTAGCATGTTTACCCAGATTCAAGCTTTTGCTGAATTTCGGGCTAATGCCAAATATTCCACATCCTACATTCTCACCCATTTTGGACCCGTCTGTAAACCAGATCAGGCTTCCAGCCTTGCAAGTGATGAGGTTGTTTGACCAATCCTCTCTGCTCGGCAGTTCCACTGTGTAATTCCTTGTGAAATTACACTGTGGAAGCATGACGTCTGTTGTCATAGCTAGTTGATCGTGTTCAAGTACTGATTCGTGTAGCGATCTCAGTACTTGAGAGCGCCAGTTTGCTTTGCCAGTGCTGTTTGTTCTGTACATGCTTGCCTTCGCCTCCTTCGCAATGAATAGATGAAGTGGCGGTAGGTTAAGCAGGGCATTTAGAGCAGCTCCTGGGGTTGTGGACATGGCCCCTGTTGATATGAGGCATGCAAGTCTCTGCAAACCATTAAGTTTGTTAATGACTGTCACCTGAGTTGTTTTCCTCCACCATACTACGCAGGCATACGTTATTATCGGCCTGACTATGGCGGTGTACAACCACAGGGCGATTTTAGGGTTTAAGCCCCATTTCTTCCCTGCTAAGCGACAGCATATTCCTAAAGCTATTTTAGCCTTTTGGATCACATTGTTAATGTGAGTGTTCCAGGTCAGTCTCTGGTCGATAGTTACGCCCAGGTACTTGACTTCGTTGGAGAATGGTATGAGAGTCCCCTTTACAGTGGGCGTTACAAGTTTGTCCAACTTACGCTTCCTAGTAAAGGGGACTATTGTTGTTTTACTCGGGTTAACCGATAAATTGTTTTCTGTGCACCATGTGTTAATAATGTTCAGAGATCTTTGTAGTATAGATGATACCGTGCTGTGACAGGGGCCGACAACACAAGCCACCACATCGTCAGCATAGCTATGTACATCTAAGTCTCTTGTAGAGGCTTCAACTAGCAATTGGTCAACAACGAGTAGCCATAGAAGTGGCGATAAAACGCCTCCTTGCGGGCACCCTTTAGTTGTTTTGAAGCTCTTTGTAGTTCCGTGTAAGGTAACACTGATAGTTCTGTTGAGGAGCATGAATTCGATCCAACGAGTAGTTGTTTCGTCAATCCCTTTCGCCTTCATTCCCTTGGAAAGGGCGTCTATGGTGACGTTGTCGAAAGCTCCTTCAATATCAAGGAAAGCACATAGGGCTATCTGTTTATCTTCCAAAGCCCTTTCGATCCTGTCTGTTAGTTCTAACAGAGCAGTTTCTGTAGATTTTCCTTTTTGGTAAGCGTGTTGCTTCGGATGCAGAGGGTTATCCCTTAATGGTCCATCCCTGATGCATTCGTCAATAACCTTTTCCATACTCTTGAGTAGGAAGGAGGTAAGGCTTATTGGTCTGAAGGACTTTGGTTGAGAGTAGTCCTTCTTACCGGCCTTTGGGATAAAACAGACTTTAACCATAGTCCATTTCTCTGGTATATATCCCCAGGCAAAGCTTGCTCTGAAGATTTTGATTAAAATAGGGATGAGTATAGTCTTCCCTTGCTGCAGAAGAGCTGGGAAGACATCGTCATCCCCTGCAGATTTAATTGGCTTGAATGAGTCTATAGCCCATTCTACCTTGTTCGGTCTAAAATACCTCGCCGCTCTTCTCCAGTCTTCATTTGAAGGCCTGGTGAGGCGGATATGAGGAGTATTTTGGACGATGTTATCTGGTGCCATCACCGAGCCAGGGAAGTGTGTAGACGCCAGAAGTTTCAGGGTTTCTTCCGCTGATGCAGTGAAGGCACCGTCTGGTTTCTTTAAGAATCCCAGTTGATTTGTAGGCGATTTGGATAAGACTTTGTGGATTCTGGCTCCTTGAGGGACTTTAGTAATCTCCTCGCAGAACTTCCTCCATGACAGTCTTTTCGCCTTTCGGATTTCTTTATTATAGGTAGTTAAAGCTTTCCGATACCGATCCCAGTCGTCAGTCGATTTAGCCTTATTAAACAACCTACGTGATTCCTCCCTTAAAACATCGAGCTTTTTGTTCCACCACGTCACTTTTCTATCCCTCACAGTTCTTAGAGGGCAGCTCTCTTCGTAAGAGGCTGTAATGGCTTCCGTAACTTGAGCAACAGCATAATCCAATGTTTCAGGGGAGCGTATGGTTTTAGGGAAGTCTTAGAGTCTATCCTGGAGCTTTATTCTGTACAAGTCCCAGTCCGTGGCTTTTGCATCCCTAAAAGTGATGGTTTCGCAAATGTTGGATGTATTCAGTGCGAATTTAATTAGTCGATGATCAGACATAGATGGTTCATCACTGACATGCCAATTGGTTATCAGCCTGGCAGTGTGAATAGTAGCGAGAGTTACATCAAGAACTTCCTTCCTCGATCTAGTTACAAAGGTCGGTTTACATCCCTCATTAACTATTTGGAGGCGGTTAGTTAGTACAAAATCATGAAGCAACTCACCTCTGTCGTTGATGTCAGTGCTGCCCCAGTTGGTATGGTGGGCGTTGGCGTCACACCCAATGAGAAGCTCGGCATTGTTGGCATAGGCGTACTCGACTACCTTTGCAAGCTCCTCGGATGGGTCGGTTTTCGTCCCGTCCAGGTATGCCGAGCACACGATGAGGCGTCCATTTCCGCTCTTGACATTAACATAAGCTGCAATCAGGTCATCGCTGCACAGGCCTGGTATGCATAAGAAATCAATATTATTATTGAAAAGTATACACGCTCTTGGTTTGACTCCTCCGATATGGTGTACGACCTTACCTGCAGAGCCCAGTCCAGACACCGTGTTAGTATTAGCCAGCCACGGTTCCTGAATAAGAGCAATGTGAAGGTTCTTCTGTGTGAAGTGTTTTTCCAGAACAGCCGTGGCTGCTCTGGCATGGTGCAGGTTGATCTGCACCACTTGTGTGTTTGTGTGTGTCTGTGTTATGGTGTGTTTGTGTTGTGTTAGTGTTGTGTGTTTTTGTGTCGGTGGGTGGGTTAAGTGGCGTTATTCGACCCGCTTGGCTTCGGGGCTGTAGGGCAGCCCTGAGGTTTGGCCGGTCGGCTCTCCACTCCCGATCGATTGGGACGTGTAGCCCTTTTCGTCGGTGGTGCTCCGAGGGGGCGGTTCCTGACGCCCTGGCCTCCAGGTTTCGGCTTGGCGTTTTGCCGCTTTGCCGTTTTACCAGAGACCCGGACGCTCGGCCCCGCCCTAGGAGCGTGTTGAGCAGATGGCAGAATCTCTGCGCTAGATTGGCTAGTTCCTGCCACCTGCTCTGCCCTCGCCGGCGTATTATCGCCGCGAATGCGAATCCAGACTTTGCGAAAGCCTAGTTGCGGCCTGCAGTCTAGCTTACGCAAGGCTTCTACAGAGGCATCATCGATAGAGAGGGCGGTCGTGATTCCGTCCCTTTCTTTCTTGACGCTCAGCACCTTCCACAAGCCAATCTGCAGGTCGTTTTGTTTTTCCAGGAGATTGAGGGCATCTCTTGGAGTTTTCAGGACATCTTCTGTCTTGAAGTGGAGGATCCCAACCTTAGCTTTTGGCAAGTCCTTCTCGTTAATGAACGAGAGTTCCGCCTCTGGCCACGGCTTTAGTGTCCCCACTTTTTCTTCAAGCCATTTCAGGCTGTAGTCGTTTTTAATTACGACTTGCAGCCATCCCGGCTTGAAAGTGCAGCCCTCAATTCGAATTTTGAATTCGGGGGCTTTGGGCATAGGGGCGTTAAGAATCGCCCTCAATATGTCCTTGTAAAGGAGCCCCAATTGCGCGTCCGACATGGGCTCCTTGTTACGGATTCCCACCCGGATGTTAGTTAGGGCATCCTTAAAAGACATAGCGCTTGTCTCAGGCGGTGGTCCGACCTGAGTTGCGGACGGCTCATCAGGGATCATTGGAATTGACCCTGACTTTTCGTCCACACGCGTAGTCTTTTTGACATGATCTTTTGGCGACTCGTCCTCGGATCGGGATCGTTTTACCGGCCTCTTCCCCGAGGACATATCGGCCATTAGACCAGTCGAAGGAGTATGCGCACTTGCCAACCGCTCCGTGACCAGCTTGTAGGCCTCAATGGGGTCCATACCGCCAGCCTTGAGGCGCCGCAGGCGCTTACGCGCTGCTCCTGTCAACCGTCGTTTCCTGGGACTGAGGTCAGTTCCCGACGGCACTTCCGAGTCCATCTCAGTAGGCCTCGTGCCATCGTTTGCCGACTCCAGCTCAGGAGGGTTGAGTTCGGTGTCCAAGGTGACTAGGGAGTCTCCCTCAGAACCGAGCAAGAGAGCAGTCAGATCGGGAATTGACCCAGTCAGACTACTCGAGAGTTCCGGACGTTCGTCATCGTCCAGAGATGGAGTATTTTTTTTAAAAAGGTGTAGATCCATACAGTTCCCACGAGAAGCTAGGGAAATAAACAGTCCACCTGGGCAGAGCCCCGCTTGCCCAGGTAAGGCGAAATTACTACTCCAGGATTGCCATCTCCCTGGAGAGACACCGATAGGAACCAAGCTCCCCCTTGGCCACGCATCCCTCGGCTCGGTACGTATGACACCTTGGATTGGGTTTTGCTGATTATTCGCCACCACTGTAAGTGAGTCCCCTACCCATGCCATAAGTAATGACACACGTAAGAGAGCCACCCACAGTGGCGCCCAGGATGCACCGTCCCCCCCACTGTTCTTCCCAGCGAATGCCTACATACAGCCGCATATAAAATGCAGATGCATACATGCATGAACTGGGACGAACAGCAAGAGAGCACACGTGGAGGTTATCTAGCACGCACCCCAGGCGTTCGGTAAACGACGGCATCCAATGAAATGGAAGAACAACTAGCCATGTCGTTGACCGCTACGTTTAACCAGATAGCTGAACGTTGTGTAGTCATTTAGTTTAGTAGGGTAACCTTGAGTTTTTATATTACATAAAACTACTTTTTAGTAATAGTGTCCACCAAGTAATAGTGAAATATTATTAAATCAATAAATAGTGGAACTAAATTTGAATCACTTGGCTGAGTCGTGATCAGTCATTTCGAAAGGCGTCCATTTGGATGGCTAATTTAACCAGATGGCTGCGACATATGCATAAACTACATAAAGCCAGCCTTGGCGGAACGTACAGCGGGGATGGATGGTGCGTAAGGCGCTTTAGTAAATATCGATATTTCAAAATATTAATATCGATATTTTATCAACAGTTCTATTGCAATCATTCATATTATTATCACTGTTTTTACTTAAAGGTCCAAGTGACCAGGTAATAAAAATTAAAAAACAAAAATTGTCATTGTCAAAAGCATAGATGAGAATAAGTACAAAAAGTCAAAACTAGAGGTTTGCACCGGAGCGAGATTTCAACAACCGATTGAATTCACCGGTGATTGACCAATCTCCGGAGAAAAACCGGAGGTCACCGGAGAATAATGAAATTTTGTTTCTTTTTTAATTTATACATTTAAAATGAAGAACAAAGAATAATTAATTGATTAAATTTATATAATCATTTAATTTAAAAAAAAAACCTTTTAAAAAGACAATAAATGCTGATTTTGGTTTAAAAAACACAACATGTCAACAGCGTCATAGCGTAACATGTTTCTTCTATCATTACTCATATTTGTCAGTACTCGTATTTGTCCTGTCGTCGAAAATACTCTCTCTGACCTTTTTTTTTTTATGGTGGGAAAAAATCATGCATTGACATCCCCTGCCCTTGGGTGGAGCGGGAGATAGTGTCAGACTCTTACTGACTAAAAGACCCACCCCGTTCCTTCTAGCCTTCATACCGGGGCTCGAGCGCCCTTTCGGATAACCCTGGCCCCAGTAGGCTTCGACCCGGCTGGGTCCCTGCTGTTGCTGACAACTCCTTGAGGCGCGCGGGAACAGTGCGCGCCGTCGACGCCTTGGGCTTTGTCCGGACAGTTACCGGACGGCCGGACAGCGAGCTACCCATTGCTCACTGTCCGCAAGCCCGCGCCTACGGTGGCCGGAAATCGGGATCTGAATCCCGGCGGCGGCGATAACGCCCTTGCCTGATGCGTTCGGCCTCCTCCTTTGCGAACATTACTGCTTCGCAGAAGTCGGCGACCGCCTAACACTCCTCCTCGCTCCGGACCATGGCCTCAACCAAGGCCCGGCGCGAGAGGTCTCCGCCGCCGATCGCCCCCACGAGGGCACGGCGATGCTCCGCCCAAGCAGGGCACACCTCGACTGTGTGCTCCACCGTGTCCTCCGGGCATTCCGCACAGTGGCGACACCCGAGCGTCACTTCCGCACGAATCCGGTGCAGGAAACTCCCGAACGAACCATGTCCGGTAAGGACCTGCGTCATGCGGAAGGTAAGGACGCCGTGAGGTCTTTCCAGCCACGCCTCAAAGAGGGGACTTACCGCCACGATTGTGGCGTGCCCAACTCTCTCTGACCTTACAGAAGTAGTAGGCACAATTAGGTATTTGAAGGCTATTTCGTCTAATGGCTCTAAATGTTTATTGAATATCCAGAATTGCACCACTTCATCCCAATTGTGGCTTTTTTCAGGATAATGTGTTTCCGTATTAATTTTGAATAAATTCATTTCCGAAGCGGATGTCATATCTGCATTACTGGTGTTTCTTTTTACAAATCCAAGCAAATCCGGGCGACCAGTGTCTCTTGTACTATTTTCACTTGACGTGGCTATTTCTTCTGCGCTTTGAGATATGCTTTGGAACCGGAAAATATTATTTATTTCTGGCTTTTCAGCATCTTTAGCAGCCAATTTATTTATTTAATTGATTGTTGAATGTGTCTTTTATTTTGTGTAAATTTATTTAAAAAAAAAAATAAGATGCGACGATCACCGGAGATCAATCGGTGAATTACCGATTATTTCAATCGAGTACTTTTACCGGTAAATCTCCGGTGATTCTCCGGTACTCACTGCTCCGGTGCAAACCTCTAGTCAAAACAATGAATGGAATGGTTACATGCTCTCTACCGAGTGCTAGGAGTACTTACATATAATGCTGTTTTCTTTGCATAAAAAGTCATTGATAACATTATATTTTTCAATTCTTAAGCCTTGCTTCGTACTTGCTCAAGCTAATATGTCTTCTGGTATCGCGGATGCAGGTGAGTGAATACTAAAGGTTGAGCAGTTTTTATAAATTGTAAAACTCGATATTCTTCCTATTCCAAACAATTTGAGAATTTAGTAAGGTACTTACTTATTGTACAGTGTGAGGCAATTGAGACTGGTTGAAAACTAACCAAAGATCGCTAGATATATATCAATGCAAAGATCAAACTTGTTTCACATACATAATGTGATTTTCATCGTTTATTGTTTTCCCAGTTCATCTTATAAGATTAGTGCAAAAGTTTCTATCTATCTATGTATTTGTTGTTTCACCAAACTCGAATCAGCTAAAAGGATTTGGAGAAAATTATATTCACAATCACAGGTCAACCATATTCTAAAATAGGATATATTAGAGTACTTTTTAGTTTGAGTAAGTATAATTTTCTACATTCACGCAGGCAAAGCTAATACTTTAATGATACTTAATTAAAAATACAACAACCAAATCATAATAGAAAATTATCTGTTTTCAGACATATACTCGGTGGCTTATGTGACTGTTCCCACCATAGATGTTGGCAAGACTATTGGGCATGGTCTGGTAAAGAACAAGTTAGCGGCCTGTGTCAATGTGATACCACAAGTCACATCCATTTATGAGTGGGAAGGCAAAATTAACGAGGATAGTGAGGTAAATATAATTACTTTTTTTTTAGTTGAGGACGGTTTTTAAAACACCAATAAATATGCAAAGCAAATTCCTTCATTTCAACGCTATTACATAAGTTTATAGTATTACGATTGCATGTATCTACGATTTTTTTTATGTTGTTAGGTTCTTTGAAAGTAGTTTACACCCAAGTTTGCAATCCTGAAAACCCTGTGCTACTCCCATGGTGCTTTACACCCAAGTTTGCAATCCTGAAAACCCTGTGCTACTCCCATGGTGCTTTACACCCAAGTTTGCAATCCTGAAAACCCTGTGCTACTCCCATGGTGCTCGAAAAAACTGCAAAATTTTGGCAGATGTTTTAGTTTCATAATAGTCTGAACTGAATAAAAATCAATAAAAAACATGTGTTAATTCATGAAACCCCAAGCGAACGCCAACTTTCGCGCATCTATTGTCTTAAATTGATGGTATCTGAAAGGTATAGTGGTTCAACCATTTTCTATCTTTTCCATCTCACCAATTCTTCTCAAACTTTATATTTTTGTATTAAAATGAATAGTTTACCTAATATTATCTTGTCTCAATTTCCAGGCGCTACTCATGATCAAAACTAGAACATCCCAAGTGGACAAACTGACAGAGTTTGTTCGGAGCAACCATCCATACACAGTGTGTGAGGTGATCTCACTGCCAATCAAGAATGGAAACCCACCTTACTTGAAGTGGATTGGGGAAAGTGTGCCTGAGAACTAGTGTGTTACGATCTATTAGCACTTTACGCGACATGAACATACAATACTTTTGATTGTGTACCCACAACCCACCTCCAGACTTTTGTTATACAAACTATTGTTAAGGCCTACTGTGCACGGCTGCCAAAATATGCTAGGCAGCTTGAGCAGCGCAGTGTATTGAACCCTGTCCACGAGGCGTACGACACACATACGTTTTCAATCATTTGTGATAATGCCATCAGAGGAAGATGTTTCTGCCATTTTTACATAAATATAAACGCTCGATGTACGCCCCGACGTATAACATGTGTTATGATTGGCTTCATGAAGCCTGCATGGAGCAACGCGAGCACTACGCTACCATTTTGTCAACAGTTTCATAGTTTTGTATAAAAGTTGTAAGCAGGCTTATAGTGACAATACACTATGAAGAAGGCCTAACTTATGTTCATGCCCAGTACCTACCCAAATAGCAAGTCCAAATCTAAGTATGCTTAACATGCTTAGATTTTTTAGATTTTGATTACTTATTGTATGACCTGTTGCTGGGTCCTTGACACTAAAAGTGTTAATAATTATGATATTAGTCAACTGCTAAGATAGCTGCTGCTATTAACAGAACAGTTTGTTATATAATAATATTTTTTTGTTCTTTTTTATAATATTAGCTTAGCAGAGTGCTTGTGTTATGAGTACTAAACAACTGATAAACATACTTATATATATTTCTAAATACATACATATTATAGATAAATTACACCCAGACCTGGAACAAATGATCGTGCTCATCACACCGACATTTGTCCTGGGTGGGAATTGTACACACAACCTCCGGCATAGCAGTCAGGGCCACTAACTAAGAGTCCAAATGAATTTTTTTGCTGTCAATTGCATCATTCAACTGATGTCTGGGAGTTAATCTGAAAATTATAGCATTTAATTTTGTTATTAATACTGATTTCACTGAACATGTGAATTGAGATAGTAGCCCTTCAATTTGTGGGTTTAATTCCAAATCAGAACAGAATTTGTATTGTTATTTGACACTGGCCCAGAATGTGGGCCTCAGACATAAGTCTGTGTCTCACATAATGATACAAAATAAAAGAGACCTAAAGAATGTCTGACTGCAAATCACTTTTTGATAAGTTTAAATAGGTAGGTACTCCTAGTGTCATTTCACATTGTGCAACAAACTAATAATAATCTATTCTACTCTACATATTGATTCAATCCCAATTTCCGCGGACCCAATTTTATTATGATCAAAAACGTAACACATGTAGAAAGTTCTATTTTAACGATCATAGGACATTCGCTCGGCTTACAAACGACACAAAGTAATCTCAGCGAGCCTCCATATATATAAGATACCTACTTTTTATCCTGGGAGTATGTTCCTGAGAGTAGGTATCTTCAACTTTCACGCGAAATAAGCCATTGGTCCAGCTACCTGCACGGATCTTGAGCGCTGGCTTCAAGTTGCGCAGAAGTAAAATATCGGGTCTCTAGTGGTAGACGTGAGATGCGGGGTCGGGGAGTGTTCAGTGATTGTCTCGCAGCGCCATCGTGTCATAGACGACACTTGTGATTCATTCCCTGCGCTTGCTGCATGTATCTAACAACGACGACGATTGGCTCGCCAATGTATGGAATGCGCAAAGCAATTTCCACTCTGACGCCAAGCGCTCAAGATGTGTGCCGGTACCTTTATACACAAAAGAACTTTAAAATATGGAACTAATATTTGTCTATCCTACAAATAGGTGATCTGGGTGTCTTGTGTATGTAGGACTTATTCCTAGTGTGTGGCAGTTTTTTGTGTTTTTTTTTAAAGTATCTGGCTCATTTTAACTTTCAGTAGAATTGATATAAGTAACTTCTTTAAGATGGTTAAAAACCGTTCTGTGGAATTTATCTCTAAGTTAAGCACTATTCCTTTACAGTTATAAAAAAAATCATAGATTTTGTTCTACAATTTCGTTAATAGTTTGTACTTTGTATAGCATTGGTGAACTCAGTAAATTGTTTTGCCAAAATAAGTTCTTTTATCTTGTTATAAATATACCTGTTATTTTATTGAAACAGCGGGTAGTTTTTGTTTTGAAGCATTTTGGGGGTTATTTAATCTAGTGAGCAGAAAATGAGACCGAATTGTGCAACTAGTTTAGACGGGCGGATTTGGATTTAAGGCCCTACCTCGAGCTCATAATGGGATCCATTTTACAACCTAACTGAACTGTTAATGGGATGGAGCACTTTACTTGGCTAACTTTAATTTCGAAAGTCGGTGTTGAATAACGAACAAACAAAACTGTTATAGAAACACCGACTTCCGAAATTAAAGTTATTTTGTACTTTTCAGTGTTTTTTTACATCGAAGTCGGTTGTATTTTTTATTTTACACTTTTTAGTTATGGAACCTACCACTAAAAAGTACCTCTCAGCCAAACTTAAATACCTTATAGCCGGAGTGTATCTCATAACTATTCTAATAATTCAAGACACGGTTAGATTATATTAGGTAATTTATCTTCCGGCTTCATCATCAGATCAGTTCGATACATCCCCTCCCCCTTTTCTTTCAGTCAGTCATGGATTACACGTATAAACAAAGGAATTTTACTTGTTACGACAGTTCTGCTGTGATCTTATAAAGAGTTCTGTTCCATATCTTCGAAGTTCATGATCAGATCAGATCATAACAATATTTCTATGGTACCAAATTGGAAGTATATAATTTCAACCGAAAAAATAATTTACAAAATCGGTCCACAATTGACTGAGATATAGGTGAACACAGATAAAAGAACATACATAAAAAAAAAACCGGCCAAGACCGTGTCGGGCCACGCTCAGTGCAGGGTTCCGTAGTTTCCCGTCCGTCCCAATAAGTGTAAGTGAGCTTAAAAAAATGCTTGCATATACGATTATACTACAAACTTAGTCCAGAAATTATTTTGTCTTTTTTGTACAAAACCTGTTCTTTCCATCAAGTTCAAAATGATTTTCCTAGAAAGTCCTTATAAAGTTCTACTTTTCAGATTTTTTTCATATTTTCTAAACTTATGGTTCAAAAGTTAGAGGGGGGGGGACACATTGTTTTTTACTTTTGGAGCAATTATTTCCGAAATTATTGACATTATCAAAAAATGATTTCAGTAAACCCCTATTAATTTTTAAATACCTATCCAACAATATATCACGCGTTAGGGTTGAAATTAAAAAAAAATCACTTCCGACTTTACATATAGGGGGGCTACCCTAATAAAACATTTTTTTTTTCCAATTTTTATTTTACCACTGTCGGCGTGATTGATATACATATTGGTACCAAATTTCAGCTTTCTAGTGCTAAAGGTCACAGAGATTAAGCGAGGACGGACAGACGGACAGACAGACATGGCGAAACTATAAGGGTTCCTAGTTGACTACGGAACCCTAAAAATACATTCAGCTGAACATAGAACCTCCTCCTTTTCTAAGTAGGTTAAAAACGAATACTCCGTGCATCTCTACCATTCTAAATAATATTTAATTAGGTACTTATCGTTTTTTATTGACGTAGTTCTTGTCTTCACTAATCACTTATAAAACAACCTAGTCGAAGCAAAGTAATGTAATCATTTAGGTACAACAAAATATAACTACAATATGGCAGCACGTTTGATATAAATGATGAAGCATAGGCCAATGAAAAGCGTAGTGTTCTTCCTCGTGAAGAGTTCAATGACTCAGCTGTTTGCTGATGTCAGCGAAAATGAGCACTCAGCAGACACCATGGCTTTCACAACCGGTAAGGTTGTCCGTTTAAGGTTTTCTGCACTGCAGCTGCCACGGCCCAGCCCACCGAGCCGTGCTCAGTAGACGAGACGGCGCAAGCACATCGGCACATATTGCATCCTACACCAAAGGCCTATCCAGCATCACGTGCTAAGCCATTGGATTTTAAAATGGCTGGAACACCGGCGCTGACAAGAGCCCTACCAAGTACTGGTCAAGACATTACCTCTCACAAACAAAAAAACAAACTTTACCTCTTAATAACATATGTGTATACATATACAAGGTGTAAGGGACAGCCCTGCACAGTAGACGAAACTGAACAACCTACCATAATTTTTTTTTTCAGGATACGAAAAAAAAAATCCGCCTCACCATACAAAATTATTAACTTGATTGGACAGATTGTATGGAGAGGCTGAATTTTTTTATCACACTAAGGCGAAAGTGTGTGATTGTTACTTCTTCACGCTCAAACAGCTGAATGGATCTAGATGAAAGACGCACGAGTAGATCATGTCCTGGAATACCACTTATATACCTACCTATATGATAGATACTTTTTATCTCGGGAGGATGGTCCCCTGGTACAATTTTTTATTTTCACGCGGGTGTTGCCGCTGGCAGCTGCTAGTTACGTCAATAAAAACAAAGAAGATGACCTGCGGCGTCATCGGCGACCATTTTTGAAAATAAAAACAGGCAGGTTTTGGGGAATACCCATTGGTTACCCAACTTACCTTATCCAATACCTAGGTAGGTAGCGTGTGTAAAGGTAGAACTACACTGCGCACACGTGGGCTACACACGCCGATCTGGGAGCGTCGGTCTCCATACATTTTATATGGAAAATAGACTGTTAGAGCTACACTTGACCCACGCCACGCCACGCGACGCTACGTCGGCGGCAGAACTACACTGCTCACACGTGGGCTACGCACGCCGATCTGGGAGCGTCGGTCCCCATACATTTTATATGGAAACTAGGCTTTTAGAACTACACTTGACCCACGCGACGCGACGCCACGCCATCACACGCGACGCCGATCCAACCGTCCCAGAAATTGGGGCCCTGCGTGTGACGACAGCCCGAGTATCATCTGCGGTTATCATTTATTTATTATTTATTTATTATATACTTTATTGTACATACAAAACATAACAAAGAAAAACTTATATCTAAAACACGTACAATGGGCGGTCTATCATTATTGTAAATAAAAAAAATTACTGATAAAATTTATTGAACTAATTCCAGCCACTCCTCAAAAAGGGGTATTTGCGGAGTGGCTGGAAAGACCTCACGGCGTCCTCACCTTCCGCATGACGCAGGTCCTCACCGTACGTAGTAAGTTCGGAAGGTTGTTGCACCGGATTCGTGCGAAAGAAACGCCCGGGTGTCACCACTACTTAGATCGCCCGAAGGACACGGTACGAAGTATGCCATGTGATCGGTGGCCATGACCTCTTGCGCCGGGCTGGTACAGGCTATAGTCCGGAGCGAGGAGGAATAGCAGGTAGTAGCCTCCTTCTGCCAAGCAGTAATGCTAGCTAAGGAAGCGGCTGCACGCACGAGGTAACGGCCCTCACGGCCCAGCCACCGGGATCCCGACCCCGATTTCCAGTTACCGTTAGGCGCGAGCTTGCGGACGGCAAGCAATAGGTAGCTCGATGTCTGGCCGTCCAGTAACCGGACCGAGCCCAAGTCGTAGACGGCGCGTAATGTTATAGGCGCGTCTCAAGATGTCAGCAAATCGTAGGGGCCCAGCAGGGTCGAAGCCATGGTACGAAAGCAAAGAAGGAACTGGAGTGAGTTTAACATTCGAATTTATCGAACAACGAACAAGTCAAGAAGTACCATCTATAGTTATTAGATTTTTTATTTATTTTCACAAATATCACAAGATATAAAGAAGCCAAGTAAGTAGGTACCATCGCGGTCATTGACTCCTGCGGCGCGGCGCGAAACCAAAAACTTTGAAGTTTTTGTTTCGAGTGCAAGCAAAAATTAACTTAGCGGTGGTCAGGCGGAAGCAGGCGGAAGTGTCTTCGATGGTACCTACCTACTTATACCACAAAATAGATACTTATGATACAGAAGTCAATCTCATGATGTACTTTAGTTTTTATACCTACCTACGCTAGCGATCGCGGTAGGGCACAAAATACCTATCTATTTTGTGGCTAGGGGCAGCGAGATGCGTGAGATGAGTGCGACCGGGCGATTGAGCCGAGCGAGATATCGTGTCCGTGAGCGGTGTTATGTATATGTATGTGCGTTGCTCGAGCGAGCACACTTTGTATGTAGATACTAGATTGTCTTCTGAACCTATCTATTATGTGCCTATGCAATGCAACTCAAATAAGAATAGGGTTATATTCAATCAGTTTACAAAAAAAAACTGTCTTCTTATTTCTATTGTCCATATAATGTGTTGTAACAGGGCCCCTAAAAATGAATGATGCATCATGTCTTTAAACATATGTATGTACATATACATAATTCTTCTGGACGTGTGTTTGTCACCAAATTCTTCCTAAACGACTTGACCGATTTGGATGAAACTTTGTGTGCATAACGAGTAATTGAGTGTGTCCCTGCGTAATTTGAAAATACAATTGAACCTGATAGGTGGCGCTGCTATCAGGTTCATTTTTTTAACTGGCAAGAGTCTTCGGACAGGACGACATCTATCGGGACTGCTAGTCTTTTTAAGTATATTTCATCTGTAAGTGTGTATGTCACCTAATTCTTCCAAAACGGCTTGACCGATTTGGATGAAATTTTGTGTGTATTATAAGTAGGTCCCTGGATGGTTCGAAAATAAAATTAAACCCGGTAGGTGGCACTTCGCATTCTTTTTATATGGATGTCACAAAAAATAATGTACTTACTAATGGATGTCACTTTCACGCAAAAAAAAACTGAAAGGATTTCGATAAAACTTGGTATATAGGTAGACCATGACTTAGAATAACATATAGGATACTTTTTATCCTGAGAGTACGTTCCTTAGGGATATTTTTTACTATCACGCGGGCGAAGTCACTGTCAGCACTAGTATTCGCGCCACACGGCTACGCGTGGCGTCGGTGTAGTGTGCACACCCACCGCACACGTCTGAGACGTCGCCCACGTGTGCGTCGGTCTAATGTAGTTCTAGCTTAAAGCTAGAACTACATTAGACCGACGCACCATCCAGGGACCTACTTATAATACACACAAAATTTCATCCAAATCGGTCAAGCCGTTTTGGAAGAATTAGGTGACATACACACTTACAGATGAAATATACTTAAAAAGACTAGCAGTCCCGATAGATGTCGTCCTGCCCGAAGACTCTTGCCAGTTAAAAAAATGAACCTGATAGCAGCGCCACCTATCAGGTTCAATTGTATTTTCAAATTACGCAGGGACACACTCAATTACTCGTTATGCACACAAAGTTTCATCCAAATCGGTCAAGTCGTTTAGGAAGAATTTGGTGACAAACACACGTCCAGAAGAATTATGTATATGTAGGTACATACATATGTTTAAAGACATGATGCATCATTCATTTTTAGGGGCCCTGTTACAACACATATGGACAATAGAAATAAGAAGACAGTTTTTTTTTGTAAACTGATTGAATATAACTATAGTTGCAAAACTTCTGAAATATTCGGAATAATTCCGGAATACTTCTGGGAAAGTTTCTTTAAATCGGAATTATTCAAAATGAATTTAATTAAGATTTTTTTTTTTTTTGCTGAAAAATTGTATTTTGCATCGATCGTCGATCGCCGCCGCCGCTGCTGCAGCGCTGGCCACAGAGTACTTTGTACGCTGGCGCTGCGACGCGCACAGAGCATCTAAACAAGAGACGGAACTTAGAACATTCAGTTTTGAGAAATTTCTTACATTCTTTAGCCAACCACTTAAAAAAAAACAAAGCTACCAACATGAAAACTCGAAGTAAAGAACTGTCATAGATAGGGATGCGCAACGTACAATAAATTTATCGATGTTCAGAGTTTACACTAGTGCATTTTTTATCGATATCGATAAAATGCACTAGTGTTGTTATAGGGGGTTCCAAAACTGACATATTTATTTTGAAAACTGGGTAAAATAAAACAATAATTTACATGATTTTATTTCATGTTTATTTATATATTTAATAGTTTAAACATACAAAGTTACAGAAGCTGTTTCTTTTACCGCTTTTCTACAAATCAACCTTTATACCTATGGTTTTATGGTTTCAGCATGCCAAGCTTCTTTGATACCGCAAACTTCACATCTTCTGTGGCCTTTACTCATGATGGTTCACAAACTTGAGAACAACTTAAGAGTCTCCGTCTCGTTAAAATATGTAGTAACAAAAAATAGAAGAGTCAAATATCTCGCAGAGTCACTTACACTAACAGAGTCAATATCTCGATAAAACCGATGAAAAGAACGAACAGGTGCTCAACTCAACGTTATAAGTAGAATCACAGAACTTATTCTGATGATTTATATTCCGAAATCTTAAAGAAAAAGGAAAAACAAACAAAATAGTCACAACACAAACTTAATTACACAAAGGTAGCCATGTTTGTTTTCAAGTACCACAGACAATACTATAGTTAGTCTTTGACCACAGACTAAAACATCTAGTAAGTTCATTGTGTAATGTTGGTCAAATTGATGTTTTTCTCAATGTTGGCTAAAGAATGCACGAAATTCCATAGAAAAAGTAATTTGTTCGGAGTTTCACAAGACTGGCGACGCGCGCGCGGGCCCGACTGCCACGCAGCCACGAGTCGTGCGTGCAGGCGATGGCGGTGCGGGGTGCGGTAAGAGGGGATATGCTCCCGGAGAAGTTTCCCCCCCCCCCCCCGCGAGAAAGATTCGTACCCCGCAATCGAATGTTTCCGAATGTTTCCGAATATTTCGCCCGAATATTTCGCCGGATTGCCGGAATAATTCAATCGGAATAAACGTGTTTGTAAGTTAATAATTGTTCAGTGGCACATACGTAAGTAAAATATAAATGTTTATTTTAATATAAATGGGATTGATTAATGTTAGCCTGCGATTAACAGGATTTTTATTCTTTTGTTTTTAGGTAGGTACCTACTTATTTCGAAATCGAATGCTATTTTTATAAATGTCAGTTGTGAATTAAAAAACCAGGTCTAGCATTATTTGATTTGTTTTTTGAAAAAGGGTTAGAGTCTGTCTAATAAGTTAAACGACTTGGGTAATTATTATGATATAGTGAAATCTGATGTAGTCAACACGGATTCAATAATCAAGGTTGATTAAGAGATAGAGATCATTGTTTAATAACAGAAGAACCCAATGATAGAAGAACCTTATAAAAAGTACTGAATGTTTGTATTTTTTAAATGATTAAATATTATACAAAATTCCCAAGTCGGTTGAGAGAGATCTCTGATTCGCGAGTCGCATAGCCCACCAAGTCAATAAAAACATTACGCGTAAATAGCCCAGTCAATAAAAATACATTGAATTTGTTGTTTGTGTTGTTTGTTCTATGTTTGTTTTGTTTGTGTGTTTGAACGAAAAATATTAATATTATATTGTAAAAAGGGTGGGGCGCTTTGTGCCATGTTTCGTAAGAGTCGAATCGAGCACCCCACGCTTTTCCTAAAGTCAATGACCATGACCCCTAAGTATTTGACCTAAAATGTTATCGAAAAAAAATTGATCTGTGTTATTTAGAGAAGTAGCGCTCGCCGGCGCGGTCAAAGCAGCCCTTTGGCGTCCCGGGCGTTTCCCAACATTTTTGCATTTGACCTTGAGTTCAAGGTGATTGACTTTGGTGTCAAGGTCATGCCCTATGGTGTCCCAGGTGTTTTCCAACTTTTTATACATTTGACCTTGGGGTCAAGGTCTGGCCCTTGGGGTCAAAGTCATTGCCTTTGGGTGTCACAGGTGATTCCCAACATTTTAATGAAGTAAAGGTTTAAGTAAAGGTCATTGCCCTTGAGATCAAGGTCATAGAATAAAGGATCATTGTGTTGTCATCAGTCTTTGATGGGTGTGCAAAGTTTTAAAAAAATCTGATCGCCCTAAGCTGGTCAAAATCGAGCTCAAAGGCGTTGATTACCAACAAATATATAGGTGAAGCTAATAAAAGCGTGTTAAAAAAGGAGGTTATGAGTTTGAAACGTATGTATGTATGTCCGCGATCATCTCGCATTTGGCTGAACCGAATTTGATGCAGTTTTCAGAACAGTATTATTAGTCACTATATGTATATACGTGACATAAAAAAATGTTGAAACAAAAATGTTTAAGTAAAAAGATAGAACTGACTTCAATGAAGCCGGAGCACTTCAAACCACCACCAAGCGAAGACTTTATTGAAGAGGTGCACTCACAACTATAAACTTAATATATTCCTACCGCTGTGAGCGGTAGGAATACAACTAAAGATAATATTTTACAACTTCCAAGCGCGAAATAGGTAGTAAGGTCGATTTTCTTGGTTTTTTTTGACAGTTGAAATATTCCGAAAGTTTCGGAATATTTCGGAATACTTCCGAAGTATTCGACGGGAATGATTCGGAATTTTTCCCGCCAGCATCTATAAATATAACCCTATTCTTATTTGAGTTGCATTGCATAGGCACATAATAGATAGGTTCAGAAGACAATCTAGTATCTACATACAAAGTGTGCTCGCTCGAGCAACGCACATACATATACATAACACCGCTCACGGACACGATATCTCGCTCGGCTCAATCGCCCGGTCGCACTCATCTCACGCATCTCGCTGCCCCTAGCCACAAAATAGATAGGTATTTTGTGCCCTACCGCGATCGCTAGCGTAGGTAGGTATAAAAACTAAAGTACATCATGAGATTGACTTCTGTATCATAAGTATCTATTTTGTGGTATAAGTAGGTAGGTACCATCGAAGACACTTCCGCCTGCTTCCGCCTGACCACCGCTAAGTTCATTTTTGCTTGCACTCGAAACAAAAACTTCAAAGGGTTTGGTTTCGCGCCGCGCCGCAGGAGTCAATGACCGCGATGGTACCTACTTACTTGGCTTCTTTATATCTTGTAATATTTGTGAAAATAAATAAAAAATCTAATAACTATAGATGGTACTCCTTGACTTGTTCGTTGTTCGATAAATTCGAATGTTAAACTCACTCCAGTTCCTTCTTTGCTTTCGTACCATGGCTTCGTCCCTGCTGGGCCCCTACGATTTGCTGACATCTTGAGACGCGCATAGAACATTACGCGCCGTCTACGACTTGGGCTCGGTCCGGTTACTGGACGGCCAGACATCGAGCTACCTATTGCTCGCCGTCCGCAAGCTCGCGCCTAACGGTAACTGGAAATCGGGGTCGGGATCCCGGGCGGCGGCTGGGCCGTGAGGGCCGTTACCTTGTGCGTGCAGCCGCTTCCTTAGCTAGCATTACTGCTTGGCAGAAGAAGGCTACTACCTGCTATTCCTCCTCGCTCCGGACTATAGCCTGTACCAGCCCGGCGCAAGAGGTCATGGCCACCGATCACATGGCATACTTCGTACCGTGTCCTTCGGGCGATCTAAGTAGTGGTGACACCCGGGCGTTTCTTACGCACGAATCCGATGCAACAACCTTCCGAACTTACTACGTACGGTAAGGACCTGCGTCATGCGGAAGGTGAGGACGCCGTGAGGTCTTTCCAGCCACTCCGCAAATACCCCTTTTTGAGGAGTGGCTGGAATTAGTTCAATAAATTTTATCAGTAATTTTTTTTATTTACAATAATGATAGACCGCCCATTGTACGTGTTTTAGATATAAGTTTTTCTTTGTTATGTTTTGTATGTACAATAAAGTATATAATAAATAAATAATAAATAAATGATAACGCAGATGATACTCGGGCTGTCGTCACACGCAGGGCCCCAATTTCTGGGACGGTTGGATCGGCGTCGCGTGTGATGGCGTGGCGTCGCGTCGCGTGGGTCAAGTGTAGTTCTAAAAGCCTAGTTTCCATATAAAATGTATGGGGACCGACGCTCCCAGATCGGCGTGTGTAGCCCACGTGTGAGCAGTGTAGTTCTGCCGCCGACGTAGCGTCGCGTGGCGTGGCGTGGGTCAAGTGTAGCTCTAACAGTCTATTTTCCATATAAAATGTATGGAGACCGACGCTCCCAGATCGGCGTGTGTAGCCCACGTGTGCGCAGTGTAGTTCTACCTTAAGTCTTTTGTGGAATCCCTGGAAATCGTCCAATGACTTCTCCCGCTCTTCCGCGGGGTGTGTTAGACTTTTACTGACTAAAATCCACTCCTGTTCCTTCTTTGCCTTTGTTCTAGGGCCAAGTCTACGCTTATGATGGCTGGATATTAGGATCGGGATCCCGGTAGATGGGGCGTGAAGGTCGTACCCACACCCGTGCGGCCGCCTCCTTCGCTAGCATTACTGCTTCGCTGAAGGAGGTGACCGCCTGCTATTCCCCTCACTCTGGATCATGGCCTGCACCAGAGCTCGGTGCGAAAGGTCATTGCTGCCGATCGCCCCCACCAGGACACGGCGGTGCTTTGCTGAAGCGGAGCACACCTTTACCGTATGCTCCGTCGTGTCCTCCGGATCACCTATCCTACCGATCCACACAATGGTGGCACCCAGGCGTTTCTTCCGCACGAATCCGGTACAGGAGCCTCCCGAACTTACCAGGTCCGGTGAGGACCTACGTCATGCGTAAGGTGAGGATGCTGTGACAACTTTCCAGCCACAAGATTTATGCCATTGGTATGACTGAGCCATTGGTATCACTTAGGGTCTCCCTAAGTTTGGAAAAATGAAAATCACGCATCAATGATTTATTGAATAAAAAATAAACCAATAACTTTTCCCGCTCTATGATGGAGCAAGAGGACTTGTCAGATTTTTACTGACTACAATCACACCTTCAATTGCCTTTTGCGGTCTAGGACCATGGGTTTCCTTTTCAGAAAATCCTCGCGGCCCTAGCAGGCATTGGCATTGCTGGGACCATACGGTTTACTGACATCTCTTTGAGGAGTGCGTTTACGACTTGGAGTTGGTTCGGAAGGCTCAACCATTGGTCGTCATCCGCAAAGCCTGCGCTTACCATGGGTGGTAATCCGATGTTCGTTCTCTCACGCGTGCGGCCGTCTCTTTCGCTAGCATTACTGCTTCGCAGAAGGACGCGAATTGAAACAATGTCTGGGTTTTAGGTATCTATATCTATTAGTAGCCAAATATTTTATGGAAAATCGCGAAGAACCAAAATATCCAGAACTAGTTCTTAAAATGCTGTACCTACCCGAACGGTTACTGGATGAATGTGGTGGAGGATTGGTTTTGAGTTTTAAAGTAGTATAGCCACCCACCTGAATGGACAAGTGGACAGACAGTAAAGTACTGTGGGATAGGCAGCGGTGTGGCCTTGCCGTAGATTGCCGTAGAGTCTATCTGTGACCTTTACCTATCCCAAAGAATACAGGCGTGCTAATGTTTGAAAATACTGCTTTATTCGTGTTCAAGATATAGAGGTATATGGAACTTAAACAAGTAGGTGGTAATAGATATCTAGATAAATCTATCAAAGTAGGGAGAAATTGCGTCAGAAAGGCGCCTATACATTGTGCGTAGGGGCGATTAAAATGTTTATGCTCAGGATATAGCCACGATAATAGGGATACATGTGAGAATAAGAGAATAAGTTTTATGAGAGGTCACTTTAATGCCTTTATCACACGTAACAAGTAAAAGGGCGAGACAGTAAAATGTTGCTCGGCCGAGACAGTGACGTAAGCGAGTTGTAGAGATAAATGGTAGGCCGAGCACTCTGCGCTGTGTTTACACGTACCGAGTACTCGGCCGAGAGTATTGTCTCGCCCGTTTACTCGGTACGTGTGATCAAGACATAAGGGTACTTACTTAAGTGAATAAAAAGAATAAGAAAATAGGCCATGCGTAGGGTCCATGTAAGAGGAAGTGTGAAAGTGACACTGGTGTGGAGGCAGAACCTGACTTATGATGTTCAGTAATGTGGGACATATCACGAAGTAATATTTTTTTTGTATGAATGTGGATGGTTCTAAAGTTACAGAAATATCGAATAAGTAGTCCGCTGGACAGAACACTTTTTGTTTAATGATAAATACACAGGTAAGTACTTGAAACATCGTGAGTGGCTTCCTTTTGAGGATTATAGGTACCTACCAGATTCTATCGACGACTTTTTTCGAAAATGATAATGACAAACGCTGATAATGACGTAAAACGTTTAAACGTAAATGAGGTACCGGGGCGGGGTAGTCATAAATGCAGGAGATATTGCTAAAGAAGTTTGCCTTCGTCATAGATAGTCTTCAATCCTGCAAGTAAGTTTAGCTTGGGTTTTTAAATTTCCCTCATTAGGTTCTTATCACTTTGGCAATTTGTTGTAAAACCAATGCTGCTTATGTGGAAGGACTTGGTAGTCTTCCTAAATGAGATAGTTTTAATGTAAACACCCCACTCCAATTTTAATCGATAGTTATTATCTAAAAATACAGTTTTCGTATTTTCATCAAGTTTTTTACTGATAAGCATTAAAAGACCAACATATGCCTCCTTTTGATATCTCATGAATACTTAATACGTTATTTCTAAGCAATTTGATTCTGTCATCAGTCAAGCAATCACTAACTCCCTTTTCTTTCATATTATGTGCGATCCATAAGTAGGGTGCTTGCGCTGGTTTACCATCCAGTTCCTATATTCGTCACATGATTAAAATTTGAATACAAACCTACCTTCCCGCGCAAGTTTGGACTTTTTGTGATCCGTAATGTCTAAGCAACAGTTCTACTAAGATGAAAATGTGATTAGACAATTAGCGAATTTAAAAAAAAATAACGTCAGTAGCCATTATAATAGAATATTTTTAAAGTGTTTTTATAGTTTTTTTTTTTTATTGACGTATTAGATAAATATAGTGGACTAATACTGGCATACCAATTATGCAGAGTATTTGGTTTTCCTCCACATGGACGGCAAAACAATCAGCTAGGTGAATATTTTGAACGATCATTTTACTTCAACAGACTTATAAAATACTTACAGAATATTTTCTCTCAATATGATCTTTATTACTAGTAGATTAGATAATTTAGTTTCCGTCCACTCCTTTGTTAGTGCTTCGCAATTATAAAAATATTTAAAAGACGTGGACGAAAACCAAAAATAGCTTAAAAAGTTGGTTTTAGTTTTCATCCATAAACGAATACTGGGGTGGATGAAAATTAAAAAATAGTTATTCTTTTGAAATCTTAAAAGAAATAACTAAAGATAACGGCACACTGTCATAGCGACATATATTTCTGACAGAAATTTCTTTATTGTAATTTTTTTTAATCTGTACTGAAATATAATAAAGCGAGTCTTTTATTTGTTTATACGTGCTAATCTCTGGAACTACAAGCTATGTTGTTGATTAAATAAAAGTATATATAATTGGATTTTTACTTAATAATAAGACTACACTCCTTTTTCTAGACTGTGGTCGAAAATTAGAGCACACTCGGACGAAAACCAATTTTATTGGACGAAAACTAGCGAAATCCCTACTTTTTCAAAACATATTTATAAAAAAAAAACCGTGAAAGTGATGTAATGTCATGTGATGTTAAATTAAAGAAGACTATATAAGTAATAGATACAAATATTATACATTTATTTAAGGGTACTTCAGGGTATTTATTTCGCATCACAAAGCTAGCAACTCCGATAATTGGACGAAAACCGGCGAAATGACCCTATATCTTTTCTTTGGCCTCCCTCTCGCTGACCGATACGTAAATCAATTACTAGTTATAAGTATTTTATTATTATAATAAGCTTGGCCGCACACGGGCCATCCACCACAATCATAAAACGCCGCCTCCGATCTATTTCCATTAGTTTTCATATAAAACATACATGTTATAAACAAAACAAAACCAAAAATTCGAAGATATGTGACATTTGCCAACCCGCACTGGGCCCGCGTGGTGGATTACGGCCCATTCCCTCTCCTAGAGAGGAGGCCTGCGTCCCAGCAGTGGGAACACTATAATGGCTGATGATGTTATAAATGCTCGTCGCACACGATGATGTCAGAGGGGGTTACACGTTACAAATCGTTGTAGCTCGCTTCTTGTGGCCGGTACTGACCCACTATACGCATAAAATGCCGATACACGCTTCTCGTGCTATATCCCAGCTCTTTCTCCTTTCGCTTCAGTTAACCATTTCAAATTATTTTTATTTTTATTTTAACTTTGAAAAAAAAAATTGTAAAAATTAAAATCAACAGCTTTTAGCTTCAGCTAGCGGCGATTATGGCTGTCGCGTGTGGCCGTGTGCGCCCCGACTCTGTTTTTCATTTCAATCTCCAAAAACTCCTTTAGTTTAACTTAAACACGAAAATAGCAAGCATCATCACTAACTTACGCACCCACATTACCAAAAGTTATCAAAATTAATTTCCAATTTAATATTTAATAAGTTTTAACTAATTTATCTTCAGCTGGTGTTAGTAAGATTCAGCCGCGGAAAGCCGCGCGTTGCCTGTCCGTACCTACCTACTTCGGAATTTTGGAATTGAGCCAGCTACCTGAACTACCGTCACAAAGTAAAATCCAGTAAGTACCGACTTAGGTACTACCCAGGTAAATGGGGACCTAGGTGCCTACACATAACGAAACGGTACCTATGAGTAGGTACACCGTTTCTTTATTAGAGAAACTGAAACATTAAAAGTCTTTGAAGATATGCACCGAATTTACAAAAAATACCCAAGTAAGGAATTGAGTTTGTAGGTAAGCTGGTGACATGCATTGGCACCATGACTGATGGCACTATGGCGCCTGGAGGGGGGTATGTAGGTAACTATCACTTAACATTAGTCGAGATCGCGGTTGAGGGCTCATCTAAAGTAAAACCTTAAATGTAGGTATCTGGTAATGTTGGCACCATTCATATTCAAGTGGATGTCAGCAACAGTCGAACGTATTTCGTTTTTTAAAGCCTTGCCTACACAAGGTATTACTCGTGTATGTATGTTGCTTTCACTAACAACTATCATCACTCCTGTGGGTAACTGATCCAAATGTAAACAACAACAACAAGAAGATCCGCAATGACCCGAAAGGAATCAAAGGGCAACAGTCGAAGATTATTCAATAATGGTTCATGGCCGACCAATCAACTTCAAGATCCAGTTAACAGGATAACTACTGTGGTTTCATGACCGAACATCTTATTGGTTTAATCAAATAAATCACCTGACAGCGCAAAATTCAAATTGGTTTTTGTGTACTAAACAACCGTTTTAGAACAATTGAATGTTATGCATGGTTGAAGCAGTGGTTAAGAGCTTGGCTGCTGCCCCATGTTCATGCTCCCACGAAACAAATACTTGTATGGACTATAGATAATTGTTCTAGGTCTGGGTGTTTTGCATATGTGAGTTTACATGTGGGGAGGGGTTTTATATATAAAAAAAAAATATGTTTAAGTAAAATCAACAACAGTAAACATTTATATTTTGTGGGAAAACTAAGATCTGAGAAGAATTCATTAATTTGCACTGATCAGAGTTTCAACACTGTGCACACCGTGGCACTACCAAGGAACTTCGATCTATCTACTTGCTTTTTCCTAACTATGTTTGGGTCTCCTTCCAGTAAAACTGAATGCAACTGAATAACAATAGAATTTCTATGGAGTAACTTCACACCTAACATCCAAAATCCTGTCAGTTTGGCTTCCAACTGCCCGTAACGACGGTCAAAGATCTAAAAAAAACTCCAAAAAGTACCCACGTTGTCAGCGTTGGTACTTGCCTAATAAGATTGTCAAGACATTTGTTTCAGTACAAATTGAGTAGAGAGCAGTGCACTAACACGACAGTGGAACACGCGTTTGGCAAATATTTCTACCTCCATAGGTCTACCAATCCACATGCAATATTTATGCCATCCATTTGGCAACGAACATTAATATACGATGTGGCCCCAACTTGCCATTGTACATATTCAGAGCATAGTAAAGGTCGCCTGTACTGTGCACTAGTTTTGTAGTTTTTGCCTATTTGGCGTAGCGCCAAACTGTCGGTGCTTTACCCTATGATAATGTACATAATTGCAATTAAAATATCACTTTTTGCTTGCGAGTTTTCGCACAAAGTATTTTTGGTTTGTTATTTTTTATGTAAGTTGTACATTATGACTATACCCTGACTCTTAGTAGGCAGTAAGTTTAAAGCTATCGTTAAGATTTTTTTTCTTTCTAAACCTAAAATATATCTACATACTATGTTTACAGGGTTTCTACTTTGGCTTTATAAAAGGCACTAATTTGGTAAGTTCCTGATATGACTAATCATCTCTAATAAGATACCCATATTGATTCACTATAGAAAATTATTAATTAAATTAAATTAATTATTAGGCAGGTACTCCTGCATTGCATTTCGGATATAATCTATGTAATGTAATATGATGTAGGTAGGTACAACCGAAACAATATCATAAAATAAATCATTAGATAATAGGTTTTTATATCGTTTGCAATAGTTTTACTAAAAGCAATATTTAAAGCAAAAATATCCATATCTTCTGAAATGTATCTAGAGTTCTAGAAATTGCAGTGACTGATTGCTGACCAAGAGCAAATTGATATATTTATGTTGACAGTCTCTCTGCAAACATATTTGGAACCAAACAACGTAAATAACTGAATGAAAATACTTGCGCGATTGAGTAAAGTCTCTTCAGTGTCAAAACATTTAATTTAAAATCATTGACACCATGAAACTTTTTTACTGGGTCACTTACATAACGTGTAACATCTCTGTTATATAAAAACTACCATTATCTACTAATTGCCTCATTTATATTAACTGGAACGTACATAAAACATAGACTGTGTGTAACAAAGAAAAGACAAATGGGTACTCTTGGAACGAAACCGAACACATCTTCGGTCGCATTTCGCTCGACCAATCGTAGCGTTCGTAGACGTCTACGAGTTTCGTAGCGCCCGTTGACGCAGTAGGGCGGCGTAGCACTACGCTTATCGGGATACAGGCTGAATACATTGACCTTTGTTAAAATCGCCGAAATTCAGTTTCAATTAGGCACGTTATACAGTTAGACGAGAAATAAAAGTACTCGTGTGGCGGCAACGCGTGGCGTCGGACGTAATGTAGGAGCAGTTCTGTTATGGCATCAATAAAAATCTTTACGGAAACATCTGCAGTCATAAAAGCTGTCGTATCGGCTTCGGCGATGCTCACGGATCGCGACGAGGAGTGAGGCTGAACCAGTTGGCGCCGAGGATCGCGGGCGAGAAGGTGGTGAACGGGGTGGAAGGATGGTCATGGTGCCGACGGAGACGGGGCGCTAGTGCAGTGCGGGTCGCGCCGGCGCGGATCGATCGCGCTCGTTCGACCGGCGGGGCGCGGCGCGCTCGTCAGTCGCGCGCGGTCACGGCGTGCGGGCGCGCGCATCGCTGCACGTGCATGGCGCGCCTGACTGGATGCCTCGCGCCCTCGGGGAATGGCTTCGTCCGAGGAAGAGGCGACTACAGCGTCGACCGACTCTTATCCTGAAGATGATGACTGCCTCAGTGTCAGAAAATGGTGGTGCTTTCTGCTGTCGTCGATATTCACGTTCATATGCGGGCTGCTCGTGGTGCTGGTATGGCGCGCGTGCGCGTTCGTCTGCTGCCACAAGGAGCCGGAGCTGGCACCGAACGACCCCAAGCAGAAGGAGCAGAAGGCGGCACGCCAGGGCAAACAAGAGTTCGAGGGCACGTTCATGACCGAAGCGAAAGACTGGGCCGGCGAACTCATATCCGGTCAGACCACCACCGGACGAATACTGGTAAGTGCTGCCTCCAGCTCCACCGACTTGTCAGGCGTTATGTCGCTACTTAGCTAGCCCAGAAGGTCCCTCTCAATATTTCATACAAATGTTCTCTAGGTGGGTAATTACTAATTCGCGTGGTGATGTGACATTAAAATTTGTGTAATAGCTATGTGCCCTGTAACTTTCGATACAATATAACGAGAAATTTGAGTACAAATTAGTACAGATGGCTGTCATGAACGCTGGGGCTCATCGATTGCTTTCATCGCTTAGATTAGAAGCCCCTGTGGTTGTATCAATTAAATTTAAGCGAGTATTTGATACGAATCTATTTACTATAGTTACACGTTATTGATGTTGTGCATCTTTTAGTGGTGCAGGTAAACGATAAGCTTGTTAAGATTTGTTTGAGTACATATCTTTCATTCAGAACGTTCTCCTGTATTGTGCATGCTTATCATAATATATTCTGCAGGTAGAAGTTGCTGAGATAGGCACTTGGTTTATATCACGATAGTACTCGTATTTATTTCAAATGAGTATATACATTGACAGTCACATAAATTCGGTTTCATACGCAAACATAAACCTCAATTTCGAGCAAATCAATTTCCAAAATTAGTTGAATCGTAAAACTTCTTGTTGATGTACGAAGCGGCACATTTTTTATCCCACCCCCGTCAAGTGGCGATATAAAAATAACGCTAGATATTAACCCAAATCTGTTCCATGGCCTATAGGCCCACACCCCTACGGCCAGTGATCACCAATGTCATGACGTCAAATAGCCAACCCTTTAGATTATCTACTAGTTTGAACCAATAGTGGCCGCTTAATATTTACAGCCCAATTAATCTTTTATCTAGTACCCGTTTACTTCGTGCAAAGCAAATACATAATTTATTTATTACAACAAACAATAAATTAAAAAATTAATGTAATGTTCTGGTAGAAGAATCAACATGGCACACAAGGATCTCGATGATATTAAACTAAAGTAAATACCACTTGCTATGTATCTAACTCACACATCGTATATCTGTCAACGTCTGAAACGAAGCTATATTTATGACAGCAGTTAGGTTGACATCAACAGCAGCGGGTGGGGTCGAACTCGCGAGATATCGCTCCCGATCTTGAAGCTTTAACCATTGAGCTATTGCCACTGATCGGATTAGAGCCAATTTAATTGCGTTGTATATCTGCCTCATAGCCCGAAAATATTCAATTTACCTACGTATCAAATTGTAATTAAAAGACTATAGAATGGACTTGCAAATCAATTAGCCAAATTAGTCTTTCATTTATCTTAAGCACCAGACCTTATTTTCCATTGACAAAGCAGGTTTGTCATAATATCATTAATATTATTTTTGAATACTTATACGCTGCATAATTAAAACATCCTGGTACTACATAATAATGTATCTACCTATCACCAAATAGGTACATACAGGTACCTGTTATAATGTCCTCAAGGACAACACAATAGAAACTAGATTACAAACGTTTTGCTAGTTTTAAAGCTATATGGGAACAAACACATGTTGACACAATTTCCAACTATACAACTACATAACATAATGTAGTTAAATACGAGTGTGTGGGTATTAAAACTTCGCGTTTAAATACGTAGCTATTTTGTGCGTTCTCTTACAGCAGTACGTAATAAACAGTTAATTACAGGCACATTAAAATCACATACTTACTTTATCCTAAGTACGTATCAAGTATTTTAAGATATTAAAATGTGAAGCACTATGCACGCACAAGCTCGAGTTTCGACGTAAATGCAGAATTGAAATATTTGAAGGGAACATTTGAGCCCTTTGTAATATTATTCATAGCAGGCACCTGAAAGGACAGGCCTAAAATCCCACATACATATACTTATGCTTTTTCCCATGGGGACGGTAGAAACTATGTACAAAACTCTATTTACTAGGTACTATCTTTTTTTTACGTAACAAATTATCAAATAACTTCTTCTGCTCTGGGTGCAGCAAGACGGAGCGTCAGACTTTTACTGACTAAAACCCACCCAAGTGTTACTTCAGTTGCCGTTTGCGAGGATCACGGTAAATTGCAAGCCCCTGCATCGTTTACGTTTATACATCTGGTCATTCACATACCTAGCCTTCTGAAGAACATCATCATTACGGCATACCAACTGAACTGTAACAAAGGAATATGATTGGCTAATTTGATACGTTTTCACTATGATTATCTGGTTAAACGAATCGTGAGGGACACCAATCGATTGGAACCTTTAGTAAAGCTTTATGGTCCTTTGAAAGGATTCTGAAGGTTACCAGTTAACCTGTTAAGGCTTCTGAAAGGTAAAAGGGTCTTCTGCTAAGGTATGATTTATTTACTAAGGGCCCAGGTAAGGGTTCCGTACTGGACTCGGTTATTTGGGGTCTAGGGACGTCTTAAGGTGTAGACTTCTGAATATTCTATTGTAGACAGTTATATGATAGATCTTGTTATTTTTCATGATTAAACTATTTAATATAACCGTAGTATTATTATTTAGTTTTTATTGATCTTGTGCTGAAGATGTTTTTCGTTGACATTGTTCATGTTCACCCGCACTGGGCTCGCGTGATGGATCATTCACTCTCCTATAGAGAAGACCTGAGTCCCAAGAGTGGGAACATTAAAAGGCTGATTACGCTATTAAGCCTATGCTATGCTTATGCTATGTTCATTTTTGCTTAATTTTTTTTTTTTTTTTTTCATTTTGTATAATCACTGAGCACAATTTTGTAACAACAAATAAATCACAACTCTGACACCCAAAGTACAGGTGAACGCCTAGTTTAGTGTCAACCTACTCATGTACAGATACAGCGATCTATATTAATGTACAATTAACTTTAATTGATTTTTGCACTATTGTACAGTTCAAAATAGTATGTTTTATTAAGATATTACATGTTGGAATCCCATAGTGTTAGTTATGTCGTCATAGCCCTCTACTATGACATCATTACATTATCATAGTTCCGGTGTGAGAAAGATAATGCTATTGATTCTATATGGCTACATATCTCTCTCTCTCACACTGGAATTTAAAGCCTCAGATACATTTAAGACAAAATGTCCCCCGACACGACGTGCAACGTTCTATCTACGTGATGCTGCAACGTTGTCTTGTGTCCCGCAACTTGTCCCCCAACGTTTTGCAACGCATTCATGTAACGCGGGATATGTTGTTGGATAATTTGACAGCGTTGCGCGTCATGTTTGGGGACTTTTTGTCCCCTAATGTATCTAAGGCTTAAGACGTCCGAGCACCCCAGATCGGTGGAAAGTTCTACTATTTTACATATCAGGCACCTTTAAACTATAGACAGAGATACTGTTGTTTTCATCGATGACGTTTGAATATGTGAGCGTACCTCATCAATATTTCTGTTTATTAAATAAATAGTTAATTATATCAAATCAACTAGTATTGGCATGTATAGCTGCATTTAATAATCATGAATGCAGATGCATCGCTTACAATATAATTTTAGAGCGGTAAAAAACTGGAAATACCCCAAAGAGTTCTAAAGAGTTCTAGATAATGGCAATCAAGGTAGCTTGGCGAAATATTAATGAGGATATAATTATAATGGTAGGTAGAAATAGGTAAATCTATTCAACTTGAAAGATGATTATGCATGAGGTGAATATACGTTTATAAGAGACAACTAACGGCAGACAAAATCAAACCTAATGGGTGAAAATCAAACCAAGGGGTTGCTTAAATGTAACCCGCGATATTCAATATTTCTTAAGTTTTTTGCATTTCACAGGTCAGTATCAAGTTTTATGCTTAAAATGTGATTGGCGACCGTAATACGTATTTATTTATGAAATCATAATCTTTAAATCATCAATACAACGCTCTCAGTTCGTCTTATACTATTGAATTACTTTTCTTCATGAAATCGCCATAAGTTTTCCTTAATTATTACTCTATTTATTTGAAGGTAAAGACAGGCTATTAAATAAAATATATAGATACAAGAAAAGATAAATAAAATATGTACAAAGCGGCATAAAAAGGAAGCGAAAAACTCATTGGACAGCGAAAAAATCGTCAACATAGCTATCAACAGGAAAAATGCTCAAAACACTGATAGCATTGACAAGTTGTGTAGCAGTGCTAATTGTTTGGCCGAAAAAATCAGGTCGCATAAAGAGTATTATGAAATGTGGGTACAATAAAGTTTAATAAAATAAATAAATATATATTTTACTAGTTTTTGCCTGCAGCTTCGCCCGCGTAGGTACATCATATCCATATAATCATAAAAGTTTTCTATCGGTGAAAAAATTTTAGCAATCGAACCAGTACTTCCAGAGATTACCTCCTACAAACAAAAAAACAAACTTTAACTCTTTATTATATTAGTGTAGATTAAGTTTTGATGATGAACTAACATAACAAAACATCAGGCTTGTGTTCCTCGACTGGATAAGTAAGCAGAGTAGTAAATTAAAACCAAGTCATATTTTCTTGCAAATATTTGCAAAACACGATCCTACAAAACACCCGCCCGTTGCTACTTTCTAGTGTCGTTTAGCTAGAAAGAAGAGACAAACCATTCTCAAATCATCATCATCATCATCATCATTTTAGCTGAAAGACGTCCACTGTTGGACATAGGCCTCCCCCAAGCGTCGCCACAATGAGCGGTCCTGTGCGTCTCGCATCCATCGGATTCCCGCAACCCTTACCAGGTCATCGGTCCACCTTGTAGGAGGCCTTCCAACGCTACGTCTTCCGGTACTTGGTCGCCATTCCAGAACCTTTGGGCCCCAACGGCCATCTGTTCTGCGAGCAATGTGCTCTGCCATTGCCACTTAAATTCAACATTCATACATACACACATTCAAAAACACGCACATTCTCAAATATCTATCAACAATCATAAATCGGGAACTTCTTACAGAGTAATTGAACTACCGCGAAATGAATCATACGAATGACCTAATACTCACAAAAACTTCACACGATGAGATTACAGTGCTGTAGACAAATTACAAGTGTTAAGAGTGCCTGTTGCTGCTTTGGAAACAATCGGTATAATTATGTTACTCACCTCTTAAATATGTTAGCATAAGCAGTAGATCAGGATGTAACAACGAGATGAGTATTAAATATTAAAGAAAAACTTGCACTATGATTGAAAATAACAGAATATTTACTTCTAGTAGTTACTAGCTGTGCCCGCGACTTCGTTCGCGTGGACTACAGGATTTTGAATTTATTTTTTTTCTAAAACAAAAGTAGCCTAAGTTACTCCTTATTACATCAGCTACCTGCCAAGAAAAGTCCCGTCCAAATCGGTCCAGCCATTTCAGAGATTAGCCAGAACAAACAGACAGACAGACAGACAAAAATTGTAAAAAATGTTATTTTGGTGTTTGTACCGTATGTATAATCATATGCATGTAGTAAAAAACGATTATTTCAATATTACAAACAGACATTCCAATTTTACTTATAAGAATGATGGTTTGATCTACTCTTTCATATTATCATGTTAAATCGTCTAGTCCCAAAAGGGGTAAATAATAGTAACATTTATTTCAGACCACAATGAATCCAAACAATAGTGTTAGTAGAAACTTAAAAATTAATGTTAGTGTCTTTAAAAATATAATAATTATTTATTTATTTATTTAATTCAAATAGAACGGCCGAAACCAATTACACTATTTAAACACATAACACAAAAAGAGAAAACAATAAAACATTAAAAAGAACACAGACAAGTCATAATATATGTCGCACAGGACATTAGTGGTAGACACTATTTATTTAATAAATAGTGTCAAATTATAGTGTAATTATAATTTAATGTCTGCAATCGAACCTCTCACTATCCATGCAGTATATTATAATACATACTCGTAGACGTATGAAGTCCGATTCAGTGACGCACCATTGGGCATTCCACCTACCGCACAACACGCTCAGAATGCCGTGGTAGGTGGCACGCACTCGCTTCAGGATTGAGGCATGAAAGCCATCAAGCCTCGCCTCAGCAAACATAGCCGACGCGCTACAAAACCGCACCAGGCAGCCCCGGTAGTATCTAGGACGCGGTTAAGCTGGGGTTTTTTGCATTTGACTAAAATGTAGATATCGTCAATTCTACGTATGTATCGCACTACATGGTAGACATAGGTAAGCTTTTCCCATGCAGAATTCAAATTCTTCAAGAACGCATATTTAAAATCTGATTTATTTTTGAAAGAAATAAAATTTTCAATCAAATTATTGCACAAATATGCAACGTCCCTACTTCCCGGTAAATAACCGAACTAGGACAGATTAGTAGCCAAGTGTGTGTACTATATTAGTCGAAGACATTTGCTGCCTCACAGCTGGCGTGTGCTGCTCGCGCCAATAGTACGCCCACCGCATTGAAGAGCATCGCACACAGCGGATATCCTGGCAGAGATTTACTTAGATTCCAGCGTTCTATCGGAGAGACATAACTTTGTGATACGTGCTTAGATACTTTTATATCTTTATTTTGCCCGCGCATTCACTTACGTTATTTTAGAATTTAAAGATTCACAAATGGCAATTCAATCAATATTCTAAAGACTCGTAGTGCCATTTAGCGTCTTAAATCCATATGACTTCCGAAAGTTATTGTTCTTTTCTTTGGCGATTACATTTATTCTGGATGGGAAGTCACCTAATCTACTTGGATGTATATGATAAATTTCATGATGATCCGTTCATTGATTTAGGCGTGGAGAGGTCGTACAAGCTCACTTTCGCATTTATAATATTAGTTAGGATTACGATGAATACGTGGTAAGTCGAGTGACTACTGTGATGGGAGTCCTGGTGTCCTGTTCCACACAAAAATCTTAAATTAATTTAGGCATTGACACATCTACCGTATTTTTATTATAATTTTTGATAGACTCTCTTTAGATCACTATCTCGTCTGATAGTAAGCGATATATGTATATGGTTAACATTGAAGCCTAAGAGTAATATGTTCAATCATAACTTGAAAATCCTCAGTTAATAACTATCAGGAAACAGACTCCAGCGGGGCATTCCACTCCTTAGCCTTACGCACAAAAAATGTACATATGGGTCCGCCTAGAGGATTCTTATCCACTCGCCTATCGACAACATCGAGCATGGTATGAAAGCTTGTTGCTTCATCTAACGCAATCCAACATGATGTTTGATGAAGAGACAATGCAAAAAAAGAGAGATAACGCCTGAAAACTCTGCTGGCATTCGGTGATTCTATGATTTACTCAAATATTTCACATAACTTGTTCCAGAAAATACGGGTTTTTTTAAAACCCTTAACGGATTTTCGGAAAAATGGTCGTCATTCCGAATCTTGATTATATATTTTTAATATATGAGTACATTATGCAGGGCTAAAGTTGACGTAAAATAGCAGATTTTCAGGTCTTTACTAGAATAGTTTTACGCAAATTATTTTTTTTGATTTTTATAGAAGCCTAGATAATATCCACAAGTGTATCAAATAAAAAAGCAAGATGTTTAATAATATCATAATCATGTAAAGAGCGGTTGTATGAAAATGTACCTCGAAAAGGAAGCTCTTAAAGGATTAAATACGAGAATGTTACTTACTGTCGGGACATCCCATCGGGAAATCCCTTTTTGAGCCAGAAGCCCGAAAATCTGACATCCAGTCTTTGCCATCAATCAGATGGTCAATAGTTCCATGCAGTACGCATGCAGCTGCATATCGTACTTGATATAAAAAGGCTACGATTTCTAAGAGTAAACTGAATTAATGTGGAACAAAATTTAAAAAAGTGACATAAGTTGGGTTTTTATATAATTTCAACCTGTTAAAGTGGAACTTGAATATAATCGATGCAAAGTATGTCGGAATTCTGAAATGTTGCTTGAATTGCCATATAAAATATTTATAAAAACCATAAAAAAGTCCTGAAACTGGAACTGGGTCAAATCGGTGATCATGTAACTTGCTCACGTTCCGCGGATCACAATGAATCTTTGTACTAAAAATATTTCATAAAAAACCTGTTTGTATCACGACAGATACATAGTTCCCGCAGGACATACAATGATATATATGCTCTATAGCCTATTTTTTATAAACTTAATTTTACTTAAATAAAGTTATCTTGTTTAAATCGACATTCAACGACGTATTGATTAGCATTATGAAAACAACACTATTAATTCATAGGTATGACTATTAGTTATATGACCTTAGTTTCCTTCGAAATAGTAACTAGGCTTAGAATTTTCTTTTTAAATGGAAAGAACTGCGTGTTATTATAATAGCCCACGCATACAAAACCCTGAAACATGTTCCACTGTTACAGTGAACCAAAATAGGTTCAAATTTAAACCTAATCGTAGAAGGTAATCAAACGCGCTTTTCTTAAGTGTAGCCGAACACGCTCTCGTGTAAAGCTTCGATCCCGGTCCTGGTCCGCGGGCCCAGCTCCGCCCGGCCCGCGCGCGGCACGCCCGGCCCGGTACGGCACCACGCGAACGCAGACCGTGACCCACTTTCCGCTATCGATGCGCTCCGCCCTGTAGTTCAAGTACGTTTTCCCTTTCGCCATCCATTGATGCGTTCTGTCTCATGCCTCATTACTACACAAAGAATTTAGGAGCACTGGTGTGCGTGCAGGGGATATGTCGGCGTTTTACCGTTTTCCTTATCAAGTTATATGTAAGTATTGCCTACGTGTAGATTGTAGGCTATTTGTGAAGATTGAGGGTAAATGTACCGGATGACGTTTGAACTCGATGAGATCTGAGGATGAATGAACGTTATTAAAAGCAGAAGAAAGGGTAGGCAGGATCGTATTTTATTTTGGATGGCTGCTTTAAATCTACATACATAATATGTATGTTACACTGCCATTGTCCCTTACAAATTAAAAATATTTAAAAGACTAGTGTCACAGTTTTTAGTGTACAATAAATTATATTCTATTTAGCTGTGTATTGTAAGAATTCCTTACCAATAAATTACTATGATTAAAAAGCTCTGCAATATTAAATAGTGAGTTTAGAGAGTGTGTTTCTTTCTTTCTTCTTCTTTCGTTCTACTTGAAAACAAAACGGGTTTAACATTTTTTGTTCTAAAATCTGCGTGTAAATATATTTACGCAAAATGACTTATTAAAATTATGCAGGTATATTGAAATCCTATAAACCCATAAGTCCCTGTTTAAGCTGCTGCTACCCACGTTTCAAATGGCTTATTAATAGACTCAAGTTTCAATCTTAGATACCTACAGACGGCAAAAAAGTCTGCCTGCGACATCCTGCTAAATATAAGTTGACTTATGCAAATGATGAACTTTGACACTGTTCAATTATTCGAATCATTAATGACTGTCCGCGGGATAGTAAAAAAAAATATTCAAATAAAACATATTCCTGGAATAAAAATATTCTTTGTGCTACTCCAGGACATAATATACATGTTCATGGTCGATATCATCTTCATCGTAATCTGATCAGCCGTTTAACTCAAAGAAGTAACAAACATACTCACACTTACAAACTTTCGAATTTAAATATTAAATGTAATATTTATACATAAACTAGATTACAGACAACGACGACCTGTTCTAAAGTATTGTGTCCGTCTGAAAAAATGCGAAATACTATTAAAAAGGAATATTTATCAAGGAGAAAGTGGCCGCGCCAGAGATAGTAAACCTAGCCGCATAAGTATGGGCTGCGGGATTGTTCGAAAGATTTACCGTGGTCCTGAAACGAAAAAGGCAACTGGAACAACTTAGTCAGTAAAAGTCTAACACGACCTCTCTCTCCACCCAGAGTGGAAGAAGATATTTTATGATATCCCATCTCAAAAAAAAACAGGAATACTATAACACAGATTCTAGTTCGCCTAAATGATCAAAACATTTAATTAATTTTCATACAATTTTCATAAAATGGCAGAAAGCGACATTTTACCTAAACTTAGCGCATATATTCAGATACATTTTCAACGGAATCGATGATATGATCACGTAATTGTCTCGTAACAAAAATCTAAGTTACAAAGTCATTAACCGTTTATCCTTGAAAAGATATCAACGCATGCGCACTCACTTGTTTTTGCTAAGTTTTTTCTTTCGTTTATTCATTGAGTCACAATAGCTTTTTGCGGTGTACCTACGAATTTATTTTTTCTGTGGCACATCAACAACACAAACATGGATAAAATATGATATTACATTTTACAAAGTCTTATACTAGAGTCTATTAGATGTCTATAACAGACGTAAATAACTAGCAGTCTCCCCCGTAGTTTCACCAGCGTCTTTGATTAGTGCTCTGCTCATATTGGCCACAGCATGATGTTATATTGCCTATAGCCTTTCTCGGTAAATGGGCTATCCGATAGTAGTTTCTGAGATAAGCCCATTCAAAAAAACAAGTAACCTCTATAATTAACTCTTTTAACAAACAGAATAGATTCAAATATATTGTAGTGCCATATTTACCCCCTCATATGAACTACAAAAATGTCATGACTTCACACAAATCGTACATCGCGATGCGCGATTAGCTGTATAAAACCTTTCGACAACAACAACTACCGGGTAGTTGTAATGTTTTTCCCAGACCAGTCCTCCCTTTTTGATCGAGATTTTCAGAACTTTACACCCTGTTCTGCATGCATTGACATAAACCAGCAGTCAGCTTTTGAAAATTTGCATATATAATTATGACTTCAGCCTGAAACCATCCATCACTGTGTACAGAAATAATCTGAACAATATATCTATTACTATTTGAAAATGTTAACACACTTAAATACTAGCCCTCAATGCTCAGCGTATAGCATCACTAACTTCTGCCCGCGACTTCACCCACTTGAAACTTCAAAATTATCTCAAGAGAACACACTCTCGGGATAAAAATCTTACGTGTTATTCCAGGGCACAGTCTACCTGAGTGCCAGTTTTCATTCCAATCTATTCAGCCGTTTAAGCATGAAGCAGTAAAAAACACACACAAATCACGTACATATAAACTTTCGTCGCAATAAAATTTATTAGAATAAAAATTATAATAAATTAAAATTAATAGAGTAGTAGTGGCCGAGTGGTAACGGCCCCGACTTACGAGTTGTAGGTCGCGGGTTCGAACCCAGCCAGGCACATTACTTTGTGTAATTTATTTCATCACCACTGCTCTCAAAACGATGAAGGAAAACATCATGAGGAAACCGGCATATCCTAGAACCAAAATTTCGAAGACATGTGACATTCACCAACTCGTACTGGGCCCGCGTGATGGATTACGGCCCATTCCCTCTCCTAGGCTTGAGTCCCAAAAGTGGGAACATTAAAAAGGCTGATGATGAATGCAATAAACACAGACAAGGCTTAGTAAGTACTGAGCTCACTTGTGTTGTATCAAAATGTATTTACCAAATATTTTCACCTAAACCGAAGAATTTACCAAAAAACGTAACAATTCACTTTCGTTTTCTTAACAGAACTAGCGGCGACACATCGCGTGTCGACCCACACTTGTCCTTGTGTGGACGATGCCTATTTATTTATGATAAACACACGCCAAGCACTGCAGTCTTTTATATATTTAATAAGGTTACACGTTACACCTCGCCACGTCGCCGTATTGATTTTCAGAAGCCGAATGACATAAATTATGCAGACACAGGTTACTGATAATTCCTTCCGTTCTGCGAAGGAATGGTTGGCTAAGGTTCGTGTAGTTTACCTATTTTATTACGTTTAATTAACTAAATGATTTAAGAACACAATAATTATTTTGTTGTTGGAATTCGATGGAATGTGTACCTCCTATGCATAATAATGCATGTTTACGTTCACATAGCAGGAGCTCGGTCGCTTTAAATAAAACTTGGATCTAAACTGTGATAATATGTAATCTATATTTATAAAAGAAGACTTACATATCAACTCACAGCCGAACGGGACTTACTGGGACTGGAAGCGTGAAATTTTGCACAAGATTTCCAATATGTAGGCGATGGAAAGGATTTCCCAAAATTCACCCCCTAACCCCCTAGGGGGTGAATACTGGGAACTTTTATACTCATAAAACGGGGTTTAAAAGTTTTTATGGAGAAATATACTAACATGCGAGTGAAGCCGCTATCGGAAGCTAGTTTTTAATAAACTAATTAGTTAGTTCATCAATCTAATAAAATAAGGAATGTGAAATAATTTAATGTGCAACATTTCTTCTAAAAAATATATACATTAAATTATGAATATCCCTTGCATATTATAAAACAAAAGCTTTTATGCATGAACGCGATAAACTAAAAAACTACTGAACATATTTTCATGAGGAAGGTTTGAATGTATGCATATTACAGTAGGGGGAAGCCGAGAATTACATAGATTTGTCTCACCAGTGCAGAGCTGGGGCGGGTCGATGGTGCAATATAAATCTATATACATAAAAGAGACTGACTGACATATCAAGGCACAGTCGAAACGTTCTACGTGGACTAATATAGCAAGATTATGGCAAGGTTTTCTTTTATAACACAGGCGAGCACTAAGAAAGGAATTTCTGAAATTCTCATGAAACGGGGATCCAAAGTTTGTATGAAGAAACTCAACTTCACGCAGGCGAAGCCGCAGGTAGAAGCTACTTTTGAATAAATTATGTTATTGTGTAGTAGAATAAATTGTTTTCTTTTTTTATAATTTATAGCACAAGCTCATGGTTAAGTAATAACAGCCGCGCGGGTCGATCCCAACATTAAGCAACACTTGCCGAGATCGGTCTGCAGACGGCTGACCATCTAGCTCACCGAAATTCCTCCGTATCTCGAAAAGCACGTTAAATCGTTGGTCCCAGTTGTCAATTCTTCAGATCTTTGACAGTCGTCAACTCGTTACGGATAGTCAGGGAGTCTGACATCAGTGTTGCCAGAGGGTATCGTGGTACCCAGTTACTGGATTCTGGAGCTCAGATAGGTTGTAGGTACTGGTATTCATTATTAGATTACCTTAAGTAACCTGAGTGTAGGAAAAATTGTGATGTTTACATTCCCCTACAGCCAAAGTTTGCCACAGGAAGAAAATAGCATTAGATATAAGATTAATATGACATTGTACAATTTGATATTAAATAATAATTTGTTCCATTTAATTGACACCAACAATTATGTTGGTATTAACTATTATTTGACAAAAGATAGATATCTTGCTGATAATTACTATCTTTCCAAATTTTGTAAGAGACAGATAGCTATGTCGCTATCATATTATTTTTTTATTTCAGCCAAGAACTTGGCTAAACAACTTGCTCCTGTTGAGCAATGCAATGACTTAATAATTGATTATGCCAATAAGTTGGCATCAAATATTGACAATAATATTAATTTAAATTAGAAATTGAGACAACAGAGTCAATCTCTAGCACGAATTTACTGATAAACAAAAATCATTCAAATCAAATCTTGAAATCAATAAATAGTATCAACCTGGTGCATCAAAACATTCAAGGATTCATGAATAAAGATTTAGAGGTAGAGCTATTCCTTAATTGTAATGATATTGATATTCTTTGTATAACGGAACATTGGCTTAAAAGCCACCAGCTCATGTTCAATTTTAATAACCACCAGGTTGGTAGTTCATTCAGCAGAACTAATGCCTTACGTGGTGGCTCATTGATTTTAGTTAATAACCACATTAAATTTAAGGAACGTAAGGATATTGTGAGTCTATCTGTTGAGCGGTCAATTGAAATAGCCTGTATTGAGTTGGAGCAGTTTATTATATTAAGTGTGTACAAACCCCCTTCCGGATTGTATGACTGCTTTGAAAAGGTAATGGATGAAGTGTTTCACAAGATTTGTAATTCAAACAAGTACATAATCACATGTGGTGATTTTAATGTTAATTTATTAGAAAATTCAGCTTTATGTAGCAAAATTATAAGTTTGTTTCAGTCCTACAATCTTGTTAATTTGTTTTTAGAGCCTACAAGAATAACTCCTACTAGTGCCACTTGCATAGATAATATTTTTACCGATGTTGTACCTAGCCATAAAGACATTATAAATTTACTAGATTCTGATCATTGTGGGCAATTAATTACTTTTCAAATTCCAAACATCATAGTGGCTAAAAAGAATATCACTGTTAACCCGAAAACTGCAAATCGCTTAGAAACTTTTAAAACTAAACTAATTAATAATTTACCAGCATTGTCAACATTAGATGATCTGAATCAACAATATGAATGTTTTTTTAATATGTACTGTAAGCAATTTAATTCCACTTTTATACCCAAAACTATATCGGTTAATAGTAATGTATCTTTCAGTGAATGGGCTACCATTGGTATACATAAAAGTAGAACGCGACTCTATGAATTGTATGAGGAAAAAATTCTTGTAAACACTGCCGAGTTTAGTTTGTATGTTAGAAATTATTCAAAATTATTCAAAAAAGTATGCTCTGTTGCAAAATCGCGCTACTTGAGTTCTAAAATTAAAAATAGTAATAATATAATTAAAACTACCTGGAATATTATAAACAGTGAAACTGGAAGATCTAAAAAACCATGTAGTGACTATAGCCTTAAAATTAATGACAGCGTGATCAAATCGAACTCACAAGTTGCTGCAGCTTTTGAAAAGTTCTTTTCAGAGATCCCCATATTAACTACTAAATCTCTGAACTCATCACCCACTGCTGCAGAGTCTCTGCTTAAAGAAAATGTTAAAGTTTGTGATTCAGATTTTAATTTCGAACATGTGACATATGTGGACATAATTAAAACCTTTAACACTTTGAATGTAAAAAAGACCACAGATTTATGGGGAAATTCTGTGGATGTTGTAAAGTCCATTATAAAGGTTGTAGCTCCTAGTTTAGCACTTATTTTTAATAATTGTATTGATCGTGGCGAGTTTCCTGACTTAATGAAGTATAGTAAAATAATACCATTGTTCAAAACGGGTAGTACATCTGACCCCACAAATTATAGACCTATTTCAGTGCTACCCACCTTTAGTAAAATATTTGAGAAACTAATTTTACATCAATTACAAAGATTTTTTAATAGACATAAGTTGTTACATAATAAACAGTTCGGTTTTACAAGGGGTCGTTCAACAACCGATGCCGGGGTTGAACTTTTAGGACATATTTATAATGCATGGGAAGACAAATGCGATGTCCTGGGCATTTTTTGTGATTTGTCCAAGGCTTTCGATTGCGTTCTCCATGAAACATTAATCAGGAAACTACACCATTACGGAATCCGGAATTCCTCTCTGGATCTTCTTACTTCTTATTTGAGTGATAGGATTCAGAGAGTTGATGTAAATGGAAAAAGATCACCCGGGTCTGTAGTATCAATGGGTGTGCCCCAGGGCTCGATTCTTGGTCCATTTTTATTTCTCATTTATATAAATGACTTGCCATACCTCATAAAGGATAACCATGATATAGTGTTGTTTGCAGACGACACTTCGCTTTTGTTTAAGCTTAAACGTCAGCAGCCGGTTACTGATGACATAAATAACGCCCTTTCAAAAATAGTACACTGGTTTAATGTCAATAACCTGCTCCTTAATGAAAAGAAAACCAAATTTGTTAAATTTACGATGCCTCACGTAAGGCAGGTAGAAACTAGTGTGCTAATAAAAGGTAAAGAATTGAGTCCTGAAGACACTACAGTGTTCTTGGGTATAACTCTTGATGCTAAGCTTCAGTGGGGCCCACACATAGATAAGTTGTCGAAAAAACTTAGCTCTGCCGCATACGCTGTTAGACAAATTCGAAATCTAACTGACTTAGAGACAGCCCGTTTAGTTTACTTCAGTTATTTTCATAGTGTCATGTCGTACGGTATTCTATTATGGGGAAATGCCGCCGATATCCAAACGATTTTTGTTTTGCAGAAAAGGGCCATTCGTTCAATTTATAAATTAAGTCCCAGATACTCCCTCAGAGATAAATTTAAAAATATTAATATTTTGACTGTGCCATCTCAGTATATCTATGAAAATATTTTGTATGTTCATAAAAATAAAAACATGTTTAAAAAATACAGTGACATTCACAACGTTAATACTAGGAACAAACACAAGTTAGTGGTTCCTGCCACCAGGCTCAAAAAAATAGGACGCTCATTTAGATGCCAAAGTATACATTTTTATAATAAGCTTCCCAGTCCTATTCAGGAACTTAGCATTAATAAATTCAAAATATTTGTAAAGCGAAAACTTTGCCAAAAGGCTTTTTATACTGTAAAAGAGTATCTTGAGGATAAAACGGCTTGGGATTGACCTGCTCCAGTACCTACTCACTATAATTATAATCATTTGAATGTTTTTTTGTTTTAACTGCCTTTTTTTTATTGACGATTGTTGTTGTTTTACAATTATGATATTGTATATATATATATATATTATTATTATTTTTTAACAATTATGACATGTTTATTTTTACTATTTGACTGATTTTTTTTTTATATACTTACTTTTTTTTTTACAATTTGTAATATTTACACTTTTGTAAATTTTATTATTGTGAATGTGAGAACTATGTGGATTACTCTTTCCTTTTCTTTTATTTTCACATGATGTCTGGCAGTTTTGAGTATTTGATGTGGCCTACCCAAATGTCCTTTCTTTGGCATTGTTCGTCAAGTCGTTGAGCTCCTTAGTAGTCCTGAGTTGAGCTACACGCATATTGACAAATGCTTGCACTGACTGGACAGGTCCACTTAGAACTGTGTGGTTCTTTCTTCAAAAGACCATCTCAGGCTCAATCTGCATGGTTCTCATATGATTTGACCATTACATGTTTTGCTGTATGGACTTTAAAAGAGACTTTGACCCCTGAGTTTGTTTCGGTGTTTCTTCTCAGGGTAGTCAGCTAGGAAACACCGGCCTCATCTAGCATTAATTGACGAAAAAAAAAAATTGACGTGTAAAAGTGTTTTTATAAAACCTACTTGCAAAATAAAGATCATTTATCATTTATCATTTTATTTATCAGATAGCATCTGTTTAGATTGGAAGCTGAGCCCAGCATACTTGTAATTCATTCTTTTATTTTGTGGAATCCAACCCTGAAAATAGAACGATCAGATGATATATTCTTTATTTTAAAATGAATATGATTGAAAGCAGCAGTTGTACATAGTTAGTTTTGGTAAGTTAAAAATTATAAAATGCATATTTAATAACAAGTTTAGCGGTAAATTAAACAAAATACATCTTAAAAAATAATCAAACAGATCATTGAGCAATAAAATAATTAGGTAGGCAGTTAACTAATCGGAAGTTATTCGCTATTTCTGCGTTTTAAAGTAACTTAACACAAAGGGAATAACTTTGGTTCGTTTGCTCGCTTTGCTCGCTCGCTCTACCCCCCCCCCCCCCTCCTTCAAAACTACCCCAAAAGTGTCATCTCGACACGGTTGGGGTAGTTTCTTAACTTTTTAACTCTCAAATTCCGAGCTCGCTTCGCTCGCTCTTAGCCTAATTATTCTGATTTATCATAGGTGTATTAAACTGTCAATTAGATTTCCGATTGTAGCAATGGCGCCACAGATTTATTTATTTGCTATGTGCCTGATGTATCCAGAGATGGTCCATAACGACGAAACTAGGACAACAATGACTTAAATAATAACTAACAGAAACAACAAAGTATTAATAAAAATGCACTCGCACACACATCTTACTATACATTCCGTCATTTTTATAGGCCATTTATTTATTAGACTGTTTACATATTTTTAATATTTTATAAATTGTTTTTATTATTGTCCATGTTTTACTGTCGCACTTATTTACCAACATTACATCCGATGAATCAAATAACCTTTATTTTACCTGTACAAAGTTTAAATAGCAGTTTAATAAAATTATCCGCTTTTATATAAAATTCAGTTCGCCAAAAACCAAATAGGTTTTACAAAATAAATGCCACCGTTAAACTTGTAGTATCCACGAGCACAAACTAAATGCTATCGTTAGAAAGCACATGCAAAAATGCATCTAAAATGAGAACTGCACACAATACCTTCAACGGTGACCCATTAAACTTTAAACTGGGCGTCTAGTGTACAGTCAACCGCACGTGAACGCTGACAACTTGATAGGAACTGCGCCTTTATGCCATAGGAGTAAAGGCGGCTATCGCAAGTTCAAGTACTAGGTATTACTGACTACGAATAAAATGAAGCGAAATATTCTCAAACGACATCTTTACTATTATACTGTCTAGAGTCTAGTTCTAGTCACCAAAATATACCTAAGAAGGAACTTACGGGTAACGTTTCGTGAAATTTTGGCGAACACCCAAGTACCTCCACGCAGATAACATTAATATATTCTTCCTATTTTTCTATAAGTAGAAATAGTCTGATGTAGATAAAAATAGACGTGTTATTTTTGTATTCTCATTAAACTAACGTTTTTGTAATAATTTTATAAGATTTCTTAAAAACGTCGACAAGTTATTCGCTAAATGTACAATATGTATTTGAGTAAAACTGAAAGAGTGTATATAAGATTCGTATCTTTGAATAGTCAAAAAAAACTTTTTACAAAAAAAATACAACCGACTTCAATGTAAAAAAAAAACACTGAAAAGTACAAAATAACGTTAATTTCGGAAGCCGTTGCTTCTATAATAGTTTTGTCTCTTCGTTGTTTAACACCGACTTCCGGAATTAAATTTCAGTGTTTTTACATTTTTACATTGAAGTTGGTTGAATTTTTTTTAAGTGTTTATTTTTCACTTTTTAGTTATGGTACTTCAAGAAAAAGTACCCCTCAGCCAAACTTAAATACCTTATAGCTAGAGTGCTTCTCATAACGATTCTAATAATCCCAAACATGGTTAGATTATATTAATTTACCTTCCGGCTCCATCATCAGAACTTTCAGTCAGTTATCGATTACACGTATAAACAAAGCAATTTTACTTGTAACGACAGTTCTGCTGTGATTCTATGAGGAGTTCTGTTCCAAATTTTCGAAGTTCATGATCAGGTCATAACAATATTTCTATGGGACCAACTTGGAACCATAACCATATATTTCAAAATCGGTCCACAATTGACCGAGGTATCGGTGAACATACTCTTTCTTTTTGAAGTCGGTTAAAAAGCACATACTCTGCCATTAGTACTGCTGGTAGTTAGTTTTATAAGCCAGGAATGTAACAATTTTCACGTTTTCATACGTATACCTTTATAACTATTTTATACGAGTACTTCTAGCTTCAATGTAAGAGGAATCCCATAAACGAAAAGAAAGAGTAACAAAGAGGCGATATTGCCAGGAAAACCAGGAAAATAAGATACTTATTTGAATTTATGGCAACGGTGGCATTCCCTGCATTTTTGAAAGAGGCTCATATCTAGACAAGTACCATGTTTGATTAATTCGGCTTTGGTATTCGTACTTTTGTATGTACGTACATTTTTAATATATTAATCTCTCAGATAACCACAGTACATGAAATGAAGACAAAATACTATACAATGTAAGTACGTAGACACATGAAGGTTTATTCATCGCAAGGCTAGAGCACAACTTATTTGCTACCAATTCAGATGTGACCTTCACATTTTCAGAAGCCTCGTCTCATACATTTATAAACAATTCCCGTCACCCGGTTGCATCGAAAGCTTACATAAGTCAGATGGACCCGCTCAAATACAAATCGACCTCCGTATTGCGGAAACTGGGTCTTCTATTCCTGTTATAGCCCCGTCAGACCTGCCCTCCATCCTCTGTATTTATTTAAAAATATCCCCGCTTGTGACGCCATTTTTGGTCAACTGTCGGTGGTCTGACCTTTGAGAGCGGGACTTATTGTTTATTCCTGGAGTTGTTTCAAATCGATTTTGTCTCGAGTGGAAGGTTGAGAGAGTTGAGGTGTCTCAGAGTTTTGAATATTTTAGGACAAGATGAAACGTTACCGGAGAGGTGACTCGGTTATTATTTAACATGACTTTATGTTTTACTTATTATCATATCACCGTAACTTAGATTAAACAAATCATGAAAGACTCTTCGTTTATGTAGTAAGGTAAGCATTTATTTTATCTAAACTTTTGTGGTTTGCTACTTTTTATGCTAGTTAAAGTATTCTGTACATTTCCAAACTGGTACCAATCAACCTTTTATCTTATTTATAATGATTTATTGAGATGATAGAGATATGTCATGATATATTTATCATAGTATTTTTTATTTAATAATACTAGCATAAAAAAAACTTATTTTATTATTATTTAAAGCAACTTAATTTAATGATACTACAAACTATTTTAAATATTTATTATTTATTTATTGTGCACACCTACCGCAGTGTTATTTTTTTTTAATCCAAAGGTTTATTGGTAGATAATACCTTGTTGCATATTACTACTGTACATGAATTTTAAATAAATAAATTAACCTTTGATTTCGGATTTCAATAGCATATAATTATAATAATAAATTCTGTAATTCTGTATTAATTATTATTATAATGTATATTATAATTTTGAAGACTAATCAAATTCACTGATATGTTTATAGCTGAGTTTTTAAGCCATTCATTCAGGAGCTCTCATGCCACTCAGGGCATTTAGCGATCAATCAATAACCTAAATTCCGCCATCTATCACTCGGCTATTCTGCAGGAGAGAGCTGAAATCACGGGCGCTAAACAAAGAGGCCCCACAGCCCAGTAGCCCACGTATGAGTACGTTCCACCCCTGCCAGCTATTACGCATTCCAATGGCGATAAAAGCCTTTATTTCGGTCGCAAATTCATTCGAGTTTGTCCACAGTCTGAATCTGCAATATCGGTTGTAAACCTTACTCGGCCAATTTGGGAATGTCCCCATAATTCCACGTGTGCAATTATATTTGCACAATTCAAACGTTTTTGTTTGCTTCTGTTTTCATATCCTTAGAGTTACTTAGAATCTAAAATACTTTCATCTTCCCCCAAACAGGTAACAATAGGACCTGCTTAGTGAAATTATTATACAAATTCAAATGAGCTGACTGTTATCAAGATTTCCTGAGTAAAGGTCAAATGTATTTTAAAATGAAAGATAGTCGGTTTATGGTAATGCCTTCATTCTGGGGATTCGTGCCCTTTGGAGGCAAGAACCGAACCGTTACGATATCTTCGCTATTTTTAATCTTCAAAAGAATTGTGTCAGCGTTTTGTTGAGAAAGCTTGGTTGGCAAGCTTATGGTAAACGTTATTTTGTGATAGCTTTTATGTTTAAGGTTATATTTCATTGAAGAGCGGAAGAGAGAAATAGTGCGTAATACGTAGCCCGCTTGGCACTCGGCTCAATATTTTCCATACGTGGGTTACATTGCCCGCTGAATATGAAATCTCGAGGGCCATTTTATAATATACTATATAACAACCTTGTTAGTTTGCCAACAGCTGCTCGTTAGTTCAAAAACAGCTTAATTAATGAAAACATAGGTACACGTCCTATAGCATGTGTTTCTTAAATGCATGTTTCTATCTCCAAGTATGGGATACACACGACATGAGAGCAGTGATGGCACAGTGGTGACAGTCCCAACTTTCGAGGTCTTCGTCGGTTGTTGTGATTGCAAATTACTTTTATCAGGAAGATACTGCTAGTCATCTTTCGATACCTAACCTGTTGTATTTTATATAAAAAATCATTAATCGAATGAAACTGTAACAAAATACAAAGAGCAGAGGTGGTCTAGTGGTAGATACCGAAAGATACAATTTACGAATTGTACATCGCGGGTATTGTACCCGCGATGTCCTAGAACCAAGACTTCGGAGACATAATATGTGACATCCAGTGTAGATTATGGCTGATTATACCTATTATATTTGGAATATACAGTGCTGCTTTGGTCAGTTGGGTCGTTTTAAAGGCGCTTTTTATACTCACAGACACACATGGCCATATTTTTTTTAGGTTGGATAATCAAATAACTTCTCTCGCGCTGGGTGGAGCGAGCGGGAATGTCAGACTTTTACTGACTACAACCCACCGTGTTCCTTCAGTCGCCCTTTGCGTTTCAGGGCCGCGGTAACTGTTTCGAACAATAAAGCTAGAACTACATTAGACCGACGCACACGTGGATCGCGCCTGATTTGTACGTAGACTGAAGTTGCGTGGCGTGGATGTAGTGAAGCTCTACAAGTCTAGTTTCCATTTATAATGTATGAAGACTGGCAAATCGGCACACCCAGATCGGCCATGTAGGTACGTGGCACATGTGTGTGCAGTGTAGTTCTACCTTAATACAACCATGAGCTTTTTATTAGGTGGTAAAATTGTCCAATGACGTCTCTGCGCCCTTGGGCGGAGCGGAAGATAGTGTCAAACTGTTACTGACTAAAAACTCCTTTTACTGCGTTGCCTTTCGTACCGGGGCCGAATCTTCTTGTCATAAGCAGATCCTTGGCCCCAGTAGGCTATGACCCTGCTGGGCCCCTACGGTTTGCAGACAACTCTTTGAGGCGCGCGTAGAACAATACGCAACGTCGATGCCTTGGGCTCAGTCCGGAAGGTTACCGGACGATCGAGCGGCGAGCTACCCATTGCTCGCCGTTCGCAAACCCGCGCCTGGGTGGCCGGTAATCGTGATCGGAATCCCGGTGCCAGCTGGGGCGTCAGAGTCTCCTCCTTTGCTAGCATTACTGCTTCGCAGAAGGAGGCCACCGCCTGCCACTCCTCCTCGCTTCGGACCATGATCTGTACCAAGGCCCTCACGAGAACACGGCGGTGCTGTGCCCAAGCGGGGCATACCTCTTCAGTATGCTCTACCGTATACCCCGGCCGTCCGGTGAGAACCTGGGTCATGCGGAAGATAAGGACGTAGTGAGGTCTTTCCAGCCACGCCTCAAAGAGGAGACATACCGCCATAATTATGGCGTGCCCATAATGCAACCCTGAGCTAACATGTACCTTAGCTAAGTACTCAATCGTTTGGCAGGTAAAAGGATAAACCCTTGCTCATCGTGAAAATTGTACCCTGCACGACTGACAGCTAAGTGGGTCACTTGTTTGACCATTTCCACTCCAGTTGGCTTCCAGTTGACCAATGTTCTACATACGGGACACTTTGCCAGATTGTAATGTCGGTAATCGATTGTGAACGGGAAGACCGGAAAATTTGAACGTTATCTTTCCATAAATGGGCATGATATAAACGTTTAGATTTCTGTGTAGGTAGAGAGTTGACAGATAGATAGGAAACCGCTCAAATTAAATAGGTATGTTGAGTCCTGTCAGATTGGAAGCTGACTCGAACGTAGTTGAAACAAGTTTAGGCAGGTTACAAATTACAATAAAATACAATCCACTATTATAATCATCGTCACTATTTTTGCTAAAAGATGTTCACTGCTAAATATAGGCCTTCCCCAATTGTCGTAACCTTGACCCATCCTGCGCGGCTTGCCTCCTCCGAACCCTCACCAAATCATCGATCCAACTTGTGGAAGGCCATGCGACGCTGTATCTTCCAGTACATGTTCACTTCTCCAGAACCTTTCCGCCAAATTGACTATCTTTTTTTTTTTTTTTTTTTTTAATTGAGATAAACTAGTGCTTGACTGCGATCCCACCTGATGGTAAGTAGCGATGCAATCTTTGATGGTGAGGCGCACTAGTTTATTAAGAGCCTATTCACTCTAGCCTTGAAGACACCCAAATTATAATCGGACGGGAAGACCGCAGCAGGCAGACTGTTCCAGTCCTTCGACGTACGCGGTATAAACGACGAGGCGAAACGCTTAGTCCGGACCGTAGAGGTTTCAACAACGTAAGGGTGAATATTCGCCGTACGTCGGGTTGTCCGATGGTAGAATTGCGATGGCGGAATCAAGTCATGCAATTCCTGCGCACACTCTCCAAAATGCATCCTGTAAAACACCGAAAGGCTGGCTACCCTACGCCTATGCTCAAGGCTTTGAAGGTTGGACTTAACCAAATCTGGATCACCAATTAGCCTCTTTGCACGCCTTTCCACCGAGTCCAAAGCTGCCAGGTGGCATTTTGCAGCACCAGCCCATATGTGACTGCAGTACTCCACACACGAACGGACCTGTGTTTTGTATAACATTAAAAGCTGTCCCGGTGTGAAGTACCGCCGGACCTTTGCAAGAACGCCCAGCTTCCTAGCAGCTACCTTGGCTTTGGAATCTGTTCTGCGAACAATGTGCCCAGGCCACTGCCACTTATATTTGGATCTTACTTCATTCACTTGAATAGCCCTCTTTATGGCTACACAGGACAGTAACGTATTACATACACAAGCTTTATGCAAGTACAGAGTGATCTAGGTGAGGTAGCAACCGCGTTCATCACTCACACGCACAATACCGCATTCCCCTCGCCGCGGTTACACGGCTTCTGAGGTTTCCCCATTTAAGGCACCCTTACTTACGTCGCGTGAGCGTGACACACTGCCACCAATTGCTGTATATAAGTAGGTTCTTGGTACTTAAATAACCGTTCAACTGACAGGGTATAATAAAATGTCCTCTGAAAAAGAAATCCATCTGAAATAATCCTTTCCTCTCGATAAGACGTCTGTTTTTATCCCCAACTGAGGGATAACCAAGCAATATAATTCATTGTACTAAACCCATACAATTCTGAACGTCTATTCCTTATCTGAGAAATAAAGCCTTCTTGACACGAGACAAAAACAAGACATCTCGGGTGGGCTGGCCTCTTCCTAATCTCTGCTATATAGGTCAGTGGGCGGTGCCTATCGATTGCCGCCACTTGTGCGTTCGCAGGAACGGTCGTTTTGTCGTTAAGTTTGTAGCCGGCCTTAGCTGGAGTTGTTGAATTATTTATATATTATTTATTGGTAGTTCTGTATTGTGGAGTAGTTTGTATGCTGCAGTAGAACCGTTCGTAGTGTACGTATCTACTCGTAGTGCAAATTAACTTGAAATACTCCTTTAGTGGAGTACTTGAGGGTGGGGCCTTTAGGAGTCCACAGAGATTTGTTATAGAAATTCATTATATCGAAATCTGAAAAAAGACAACTAACTTACGAAAGATTACCTTACCGCAACTTAAGAGAATCATGTACCTACTTAGAGTTTAATCATACAGTTCGAATAAACCGTTAGTTTGAGCATTACGTCTATGTAAATGAAAGACATTTTTCACTTAGACAATGACAAAACTAACTAGAGCACGTCTTAACTTTTACAAAGACAATGGACAGGTATCTGCCATTTAAAAACAATGGTTCTAAATCATTTTATAAGACCACGACCGTTATAGACTTGTCTCCTCCATTCGTTCCACTTTACTTTAAAAATAGCCAGCACATGTCAGTTTCAGTAGCAATGTGGCTGATACGTGACGTCAGCACCCCTACCCCTGAGACGGAGGCTGGCTTGGAAGGATGGATCAATCGCGCAGCTAGACAGTAGTCTCGCCGGAGCCACTGGGATTCTATCAGACGACGCCATCGTCGTAGCTAAGTGCTTCAAGATCTTGTAAGGACATAAAAAAACAAGATCTTGTGGTGAACTTTGTTCCTTTTTATCATCGTTAACGTTTATTGTAAGGCCTTACTGGTCAGTCAATCGAAATATCTTAAAATAAACTTAACGTTTATATAAATTGACTTTATTTAGGTCTATTCAGAAGTTAAAATAACTTGATATAGAAAAGGTGGTAGTACCTACTTACCAAAACAGGAATATAAATGTATTTATTTAAGCTGTATGTATAGTAGCGGACCGTTAGGTTAGGTGATAAAAAGAAATTATATGATATTTGAATCGGAAGTCAAATTGTAATTTTTTTGTGTAAAATAAAAAAAATATCTTATCTTATCTTTAAATCTGTCTATAACTGTCTACCTGTGTGTAAACTTTCCTCCAAATCTTTTTAACCGTTTAAGCGTGAAATTGTAACACACATACACACAAATATTTAGCCTAGGTCTCATCGCAGACGACGAGACGATCGTAAGCGGCGCCTAGGGACTCTACACTAATGACATCATACAAACACTAACCATCTAGCAAACGGGGTGAGAGGTACTTCAGGATCGTCGCTTTTTAATGGTCTACGAGAAGACCCCATTAAAGGCTCAAACTAAACAAACTCTTTAAAAGGCTTTTTACAATATTAAGTCTACATTACAAGTTACGGTCTGGCAGAAACACTTATCACTTAGCCTGAATTCGACACACCCTTCGCAATCAGATATCGATGTCACAAAACAGATGGACGAAGGACAAAGGGCGAAGCTTTTACTCGGAATGTGACCTTAGCAGCTAGCTGAGTAGCTGTTTACCTTAGGTAATCAATACCTGGCTGTACACCTACCTTTAAGCAGGCATGGTGTGCTAACAGCCAGCTATGTCATTGTTTAGATTGGCTGTGCTAAATAATGTTTTAGCTAATGTACCTGTCTCAGCTTTCTTTTTTATTGATTCTTCGTCGACCATTTTTCGGCCAGCATTTCGTTCAAGTCTATAAAATTTACCCGCTGAGCAATTGGGTATATGCCTTCTCATTTTCAGAGGGTATGATTTAGCCTATGACGATCAAGCAATATTACGTGAAATGTCTAACTCGCCCTCTTTCGCCTAGATTTTGCTGTATAAGGACATCATATTTTTCTTCGTGACTGCCATTTTTTTCAGTGATCTATGATAGTCATGCGATGTAGGTATAAAGCCAAAAAATAATTCAGTTTTCTCTACGGGAAACATAAGCTATGATTAGGTGTGTCGTAGTCTTGTTCCGCATCATTACGAGATAAATTTTGTTTATATCCCGTGACTAAAGAGCGACTTTATGATGCCTTTACGAGTATGCTACGTGTTAGTGGGTCGTTGATGCTGGGTTACAAATTAGTCAACACATTTACGCTATTTAGTTTAAACTAAAAGGCTTTCATTTAGTTTTCATAACTAAGTAGGTACTTATACGGGGTGTTCGATATGTAGGGTAGACCGGGTACAATAGTAACACGGGTCAATAGTACCATCATCGATATTTCTCCTTCTGAGCAAAATTTTGCGTTTGTGAGTGCGCCAGCACACGCGCTACTTGAGTCCCGAGGCACCCCTCAGTCGCCGGCGCGGGTGCTGTGAAATGGGCGTGTTGGGGGCAAAATTTTGATTTTCGGCTAGCCGAGGTAAGTTTTTACGTAAAATTTGATTGAATGTAACTCGTACTATCAGAGCCTTTTCGATAAGTAATTGTTGTTGCCATATTAAACAGATATTAAACTTTTGATTTATAATAAATACCGAAACTATAAGTTTAGAATTATGTGTCTATTAGACGGTTTTTCTAAATTAGTAACTTGGGTGCAATTGTACCAACATCGTCGGGGTCAATATTACCGGTACAATTGACCCCATGGTAGAAATAACCCCGTAATAATAATAACAAAGTAAAAAAATAAATAGGTACTTAAAATATGCCATTACATATTAGACATGGTCTTGTTATATATGCCACGAAATGAACTGGCGTATGATGAGATTTTAAAAGGCTACGCCCTTTACGCGCCACTCCGAATATGTTCAACGTTTATCATGTTTCTCTGATAAGATATAAACTAAAAAATAAGCTAATCCTGACGAATTTATTTCTATGGGGTATAATCTAGCAACAAAAACAAAGTATTTATTAGATGAAATGTGATTCTAGGCAAAAAAGAAAACTGCAGCAAAAAATGAGTCTGAAAGTAGTGAAGAAAAAGAAGAATAGTTTTGTGTTGTATGTATGCGCTTAATGCCGATTATGGACAAACGAGGAATGTACACCTCAGCAGTCGATTTATGTTTGTCATAATTGCGAATCTGACTAATATATATTTTTTTATTATTTAAATACCTAATATTCTATGGGGGTCAATTGTAACAGGGGTCAATTGTACCTCCATACTAAAATATTTTTCTTGATTATTTCTATTCTATCATTGTTATACAGCTAGATAATAGCAAATATGCATCTTGTGAACCAAAGTTGATTACATGTTAATAAAAACTTATTTTATTTTTGTTTTAAGCGAAGAATTGTCATGTTAATGTTGTGACTTTACATTTGTGTTTATTTACAACACTAATCCCACGATTTTTTGTTCCTAATTTTTAAGAATGGTTATAATCCCATAAGACTTTAAATAAATGACTGAGAAAATATGATTAATACCTTTATTCGCGTTTTATTACCCAATGCAGTTTTGGTACAATTGACCCGCAAAGGGGGACATTTGTAGCACTAGCCATCATTTCATTTAAAGTCAATTTTGACCACGTTTGGTTCAATCTAGGCCACCTTTAGATATTTTCTTCGATAGATAATAAACCAAAGCTGTAAAATAATAATATTTAAAACCAAAAGCAACAGTCAACTTTGTGTTATCAACTGTTGTTTCAAAAATGGTACTATTGTCCCCGGTCTACCCTACATCTATCAATTAGTCAAGATACAGTCTTTGTATCTTCTCGTTTAAGCCAAGTTATAAATATATTTTAAATAGAGTATACTTTTAAGACGTAAATAATAGTAGTTTTTGGCGGATTGCCTGGAAGTACCATTAAGTAAGCCATTGCACTCAGATGACACCACAACTTGGTCTGAAAAGAACCCGCTGTGTTGGTACATGCGTGCGTTCACGTTGGATGCCTCGCGGTGTTGGCAGGGAAGCAAGGCACCACGTGTGTCTACTAGCTGCTAGCTAGAGCATTTTAATTACTGACGAAAGTGAAAACAATTTTTTAGATGAGAGACGTAAATAGTGAGGAAGGTCATCATTTCAGCTGAAGCCACTGCTGGTCATAGGCCTCCCCTAAGTGTCACCATAATGACCGAGTCTGTGCATTTCACAACCATCGGATTCTCTCGACCCTCAACCAAGTCTTCGGTCCACCTTATAGAAGGCTCTCCATCGCAAAAAATGGAACATCGGAATGAAGATAATGATTTAAATTGTGGATTTGCACTTTCAGGGAGATCTGTATTTTAAAACATTACTGAATTAAATAAATTACATAAAAATATTTTGCTCCATATTTCTAAATAAATAAAAACATTAGTCATTTAACGTTCCATTTCACGGGCCGACCTGAAAAATTAAGACATAAAATAAAACTAAACACAAAAACCTCAGATCGTCGACACTCCCTGTTTAATGATAAGCACACATGACGTGTCAGCGAGTGAGAGAGAGACAACAGACTCTCTGACGTCACAGACGTACGTTGGCAAATGGCATAGTACACTCTCTCTGGCAGAATGCCACCACAGCTGTCTCCGAATGTCCCCTCAGTTATTAACAGAGGATATTATTTATAAAATTGTATTTGTTTTGAATCATAATCTGGTTTCACGTGACTAGATCCACTTCATCAACTTGTAATGGTGATGACGGTATCAAGATCGCAAAATAGCGTCAGGTGTTTATTCCAGAATATTGCAAGTGGATATGGGAAGTAAGTTATAGTGGCGTTGTTGCACGAAGTATTAGATTAAGGTAGCTCCTACAACTGCAAAAACTGACTTCGAAGAAGAAAATGGAATTTTCATATTTGTCAAGGGTTAAAAGAAATATCCGACTTAAGAAAACTTAGAAGTCTTTGAAATGTTTGCTACAGACATGCAAAACTAAAGTTATTTTCAACCGACTTCAAGATTCAACATAAAGGAGGTTCTTTTGCCTCCTTCTTTATCAAGATAAAGATGGAGGCATTCAGTCGAATTGAGAACCAACTTCAAGAAGTCGGTTCTCAATTCGACTTTGCTTCAATTCTTCAATTGATTCAATTCGACTTTTTGCAATTCTTTTAAAACCTGTGCCCCATAGCACAATAGCACAGCTGCTAGCTGTGCTTGCTGTTTTCAACGTGTATAACCAAAGCCATACATTACACGGCTGCGTCATGCAACGCAATCCATCTAATATTCAGTGGAGAGCCCTCAGCCCTGACCTATTACTTCGGTAAGGCTTCTACCATGATTTCATCTACCTACTTCTTGCTCGGTTAAATTGCGGTTGGCTATACGTGAATAGCAGAGATATGGCAAAGTAGACTAGACGCAGCTGAATAGAGCTTATTTAAAAAAAAAACTGGTCAAGTATGAGACGCATTCGTGCACCGAGGGTTTCATACAAACTTAACTAAGTAAATTGTTCGATTCGCGAATCTAGTCTCGAAAATTTTCTGAGTTGCGAAAGATTTAATTATTTTGTGATGTAAATACTTTACAGTTTTCAGACTTTTCCTTTACTTATCCGATAAGAACTTTACTTTTGCAAAGTTTCAGTATTCTAGGTCAATGGGAAGTACCCTATAAGTTTAGGCTTTGGTTTTTTTGTGAGTGTCAAAATATGTTAGTTATTTCTCCAAAGATCTTTATTAGATTTTGAATATGCTTTAAATTAAAACTTTTCCAAAAAAAAATTGTGCATCAGAAAATCGCGGAGATACAAATATACATACATACATACCGATAAAACTCAAGCTTCTCGCATAAAAAATATACGTATTTTCTATCTGACAGTTTTATTCATAGTATCCTAGATCTTTATACGTTTTAAAACCACTTTATTCGTGTGTGAATCATGTGCCTGAACGATGAGCAAGATTGTAGCACTGAGTCACCTGCATGAACCGTTTTTTTTTGTACATATCAACTGGGCCTCAAGTCTGCTATTACAATAGTGTCACAATGGTCTATCATTGCTGTCATAATTGTCGATTTTGACAAGTTTGGGAATCTACTAATATAATGGCGTCATTATGACTTTGCAATGGTCAACCACTGACACTCTATTGAAAGAAGTGACATAGAATGGTAATCTCGTAGATATTGACAAATGAATATTTGAAGTTTGCGGTAATCTGCTAAAACTTTGACAGTTTATTTGATCAGTGTTTTACCATTAGAACGTTATTGTGCAGTTATTGGTTTTAATATGCTCGAAATTATCATTCTACCACAATTCTATTACAAGACCATTGACCGATCAATGATCGATCATTATGAATTAGCAGATTACAAACTTTTAGCAAAATGACAATTGGATCGTGTTGGAAAGACGAATTTATGAAAATAGCAGACTTGGGGCCCTGGATAGCTTTCTATAAACGAACTCATCTACATCGAGAAAACTTACGCATTTTATTTTATTTGTTATTATTTAAAATTTATATTATAAACTGTGAAACATTTTCTATATCTAAATTTAGGAGAAGAGTATTAGTAATAGAATTTTATTAAACACTGGCTATTCTCCGCGGTTTTACTCGCATCTTTGTTTAGTGCTCCGCTCCCGTGGGTTGTAGCGTAATGTTTATAGCCTATAGCTTTTCTCAATAAATGATCTATCGAACACTAATATTTATTAGTGCATTCAAAAGAAACACACTCTTCAGATTTATAATATAAATAAACATAGATTAACGAGTCCTCAGTCAAAACAAAAGAGGAAAACCTTAGCACCGAAAAAACTGTTAACTTGTTAGAAAAGATTAAACTTTACAATAATTAACCATCAGAACAACTATATTGAATGAATTACTCATAATAACAGAAAGTCAAACACATTTAAATACACAGTCTAACTGAATTAACGCGGGATAAAATTATAACACAAATACCTATTATTTTATTAAAATCAACAGTTCAAATGCGAACAAACGCTTAAACTTTACGAGTACCTACGTGAACTAAATATGAAATATATTTTAATGGTGTATTAAAATCATTTCTAAAGTCCAATTTATGCAGGTAGGTATTAATCAAGTGATCGTGATGATTATTGAGATCGCCATGACATCAGTTTGTGTACCTATCAATTACATAGAACGCTAAACTTCTATTAGCACTAGTAAATCGTTTTTAAAGCCAGTTTACACGAGAGTATTATGTCGCCGGCAAAAGAACTAAGTATGGCTATCAAATAAAAAAAAACAGCGTTCCCAAAAAGGTTTCGCTTTTTATCCCGACGTAAGGAATGCCCGAAGTATCGCCAAAGTGGCAATCGGCAGGGCACACACAACAACACACACAACTGACACAACAGATTACCGACGGGGTCGAAAAGTTTTAGAGTGGTGACCGCATATGGAAGACGGTGGGTTGGAAGGCCTCCCACAATGTGGGCCGATGACCCAGTGAGGGTTGCGGGAGTCCAATGGATGCGAGACGCACAGGACCGTTCGTTGTGACGACACTTGTGGGAGGCCTATGTCTAACTGTGGACATCTTTCAGCTGAGATGATGATGATGACGTAAGGAAACCCCCAAAAAGACAGTTAATAGGACATGGCCACAGCTAATCAGTGTAATGTTTATTTATATACTTAACATCAATAATCGCATCACGAAACAACTCATTTTACCTTTTAAATGTCCTTATTCTAAAATAAATACCTACATGAAATGAAAAAAGAAGCAATAAACGGCAAATTGTGCTTTAAGTTATAGGAAACCCATTACAATTTAAATTATTATCAACACACTAAGTAAATGCCAGTTTCAAATTTTTTTCTAAATCCGACACTACTCCTAAAACAAACAACCGAGTCGTCATTTAGGCGGGTCTAACCTAAGACGATGTTCAAATCAAATCAAATCAAATCAAAAATATTTTATTTCACATAGGCCTACATGGGCACTTATAAAACGTCAGAAGCTACTGCACGGTTCCAAATTGGTCGTTTCCTATGGAGAAGAACCGGCAAGAAACTCCATGGTAACTCTTTTAAAAAAGTGGTTGTTTTTACAATATTGATAGATATTATGTAAGAACAGTGTAGACCAGTCAAATATTGTACACAAAAGCACAATAAAAATTTTCTCAGTAAAACACAAAGTAAGTCGTAATAGGAAGTAGTCTAAGAGTTCGTGGAGTATACAGTGTTCTCACATTCACAATACAAAAAGAAGCTATATAAAAAAATAAAATCAGGAATAATATAATAATTACAACTATCAATAAAATGTTAACAAAATAAATTACTAACAAATTTATGACAGTTGAAATATAAATAAAAATATTGCAAAAGCAATGTGTCAGAGAAAAAAAAATATACATATAATTATTAAAACAAAGGTGGAGCAGTTAATAGACAAAATATTGATGATTTACCAGGGGGCCAGATGTGCAGAGGTAGTCATTGCCAAACAAGCGTGTCTTCGACATAGTCTTTAACCTTGTAATATGCTTTTTCGGTTAGGACACGCTTGATATGAGATTTGAATTTTCCCTCACTAAGTTCTGTTCAAGAATGTCTTTCGGAAATGCTTCCGAACATCGGATCCTTGGAAACAAGATAGTCGTATTTCAAATCTGAGTACACTCAATAAATTCGATCGCATAACGAGACTCATAGACAAGCCGAGTGTTTTTAAACGAATCGCAAAGTGAAGTCAACGCTAAAACCTGATAATTACTGCACCATGCGCGGGAGGGCAGAGCGTGCGGGCGGGTGGGTATGATGCAGTTCGGATGCAGTCGGTGTGCAGTTCACACGACCGCACGTTTGGTTTGCAGTTCCATTGCAGTCGTGTTTGCAGTTCTATTGCAGTCGTGTCAACTGCATTCAAACTGCACTTAAACTGCACTTTGCAGTTGGATTGCAGTTGAAATGCAGTCCGTCTGTTTAGACCCTAAAATGTACGTGCATCGAACAAGTTGACTCGAAATTCAATATAGCCAGTAACAAAAAAAAAAAGAATAAAACGTGCATACTGACGGAAGCATTATAGATTTAAACTATAGAATCTTGGAGTAGTGAATTTTGTTTGTTTTATATCTACTTATATTTCTCTAATATATGATTTGGTCACAAACATAACAAACACGGGAATAAAGCTGTCTTTGTCTTGGGCGGCTTGAATTCCTCTCTCCACTCAGGTTTCTTTATTAACTCCCTCGCAATGCTCGGGAGTTAATTTTATAAATCCCTCACTGTCGTTCGGGATTAAAATCAGCAACCTTCGTTTCGTTCGAAATTCAACATGCCGCCCGCGATAAACCACTGCCTACATGTCGGGAGACTAAGTAATACATTAGGTATGCTCAATTATCAATTAGATTTACATTTACCTACAATTGATGTAGGCGTTAGATTAGTAATGTCTGTAATTAGTTAATCAATACCTACATCCTATTGTATTGTCATACTTGCTATTATATCAGTGAGTAGGGTATGGTAGATTGTTTATCTTATTGTTGATAGGCTCGCGTTTGACCACTATCGCACCTTTTTGTTTTTTTTTTTTTATGGTGGGAAAAAATCATGCATTGACATCCCCCGCCCTTGGGTGGAGCGGGAGATAGTGTCAGACTCTTACTGACTAAAAGACCCACCCCGTTCCTTCTAGCCTTCATACCGGGGCTCGAGCGCCCTTTCGGATAACCCTGGCCCCAGTAGGCTTCGACCCGGACACCTAGAAAATATTCCTAAAAAATTTTGATACTTGAAGATTAGATTCTTATTATAATAACTTAACGAATAAATCCAGCTATTTGAATATCTATTAAAAAGCTTATTTACTACTTAATCTTAATTAGTAAATATAATAGCTTAATAGGTATATATTATTAATAGTTAGCCCACACTGTCCCACTGCTGGGCAAAGGCTTCCCTCCAATCCTTCCAACGATCACGGTTCTTCGCTTTCTCATTCCAATTCTTAAGGAAGCCATCCAGTTCATCCAGTTAATGGGTATATTTACAAACTGAAAATAATTATGAGTACAAATTCAAACACGTAGAAAAATACGTTATTGGCATCAAAAAAATAATAATCCTAGTTGATAAATATCACGGTTTGACACGTTAAGTAAAATTATCAAGATCAGATCTGTAGTTGTGCTTAAACAAAAGTAATTACAAAACGAACTCAAAAAAAAAACCGGCCAAGTGCGAGTCGGACTCGCCCATGGAGGGTTCCGTAGCAGCAAGTAACATAATATAATAGTTCTTGTAGTTCGTTGTAACTTTGATCGATGTTTTAATAATAGTGTATTTTTTTAGATTTATGACGTATTAAAAAAAACTACTTACTAGATCTCGTTCAAACCAATTTTCGTTGGTAGTTTACATGGTAATGTACATTATATATTTTTATTAGTTTTATCATTCTCTTATTTTAGAAGTTAAAGGCACACATTTTACCACTTTGGAAGTGTCTCTCGCGTAAACTATTCAATTTAGAAAAAAATGATGTTAAAAACCCCAATATCATTTTTGAAGACCTATCCATAGATACCCCACAAGTATGGGTCTGATGAAAAAAAAAATTTTGAGTTTCATTTCTAAGTATGAGGACCCCCAAAATTTATTGCTCTTTTTCTATTTTTGTGTAAAAATCTTAAAGCGGTTCACAGAATACATCTACTTACTAAGTTTCAACAGTATAGCACTTATAGTTTCGGAAAAAAGTGGCTGTGACATACGGACGGACAGACAGACAGATATGACGAATCTATAAGGGTTCCGTTTTTTTGCCATTTGGCTACGGAACCCTAAAAAAAAGTGTAAATTGCAATGTTATCGGGAAATAAACAAACAAAATAGCTCTCAAGGAAAAACAGTTTATTAGAGTTTTCATCAATATCTTTATTTACTCGAAAATTGAATTATGAGGCCCTCTGAAAACATGTTTACAGTCGAGCATCGAACTTGGTACATTACTCACAATCACTCACTGTCAGGAACTAAGAATTTGTGTTTTCGCAAAATAATGTGTTTATCAGTTTAAGAATTAACAGCTCGTAGATCTAACTTCTGACTTCCATCAACTTCTATTATTAGCTACCGGATGTAAGCTCACTCGCGGAATGGAAGGGTTACACAGTTGCCATGCGTAAGGGAACCTACATCAACTGTTTGAAAGGTAACTTTTGTTCGACATTGTATCAAGTTGACTCTCTAGATATTTTTTTAAGAATTTGGAAATCATTCTATGCCTTCTATTCTGGGGTGGAACAAGGCGGCATGTCAAAATGTTGCTGATTAAAGCCGAACTGTGTCCTTTAGCTGCCCTTTAAATTCTAGGGCCACGGTCACTCTTTCCAAACGTTCCCGCAGCCCTAAGTACCCACTTTTAGGGGGGAGGAAGTTCAAATCATCAAATGACTCCTCCCGCTCCGGATGGGGCGAGTGCGAATTTGACTTTTACTTACTACAACCCACCCGTATGTACACCTTCAGTTCCCCTTTACGTTCCAGGATCACGGTAACTGTTTTAAACAACCTTGCAACCCACCCAAAACGTACCCGCAAGCACCAAGCACTATTCCTCTAAAATGGTATCCTGAATTATTATTCTCAGTTAGTATTAGTTTTCAGCATATTATTACGAAAATGATTTATTAATAGTGCTCATTATAAAATCATGTCACCCATCACGTCTGTCATTAAAACGTAATGAGCTAGGTTTCAAAATCTAACGCTGATTATAGAATACTAAGTTCTTAATTCCCACCATGTATAGTTATGTGTTTTGCGGCTTTCACGATACAGGACGTGCCTATTTTTTGGCTAAGTAATTTGGTCTAACTGCTAACTAATGGTATAACAGTCTGTTCTATGAATATTAATTAAGAATCTATAAATTTTGTAATAGAACTGTTATACTGATTTTTTCATAAGTATTTACGATTCTCTAATGCTTATTAAAAATAACTCAACAACCTACGTTTTGAAAAGAACTAGGTACTTGTCGGCGCATGGTCGCCGTCGGAGTTGACGTCACACAAAATTCACAGTCACAGTGATATCAGGAAATGTTTTAGAGTGATAATAAAGAAATACATTGCTTCAGTTCAAGTTGTTTATTCTGTGGTCGGTCAAAAAGTGCCTTTTTAATCACATTACAACGGTTTTTATATTCAGAAATTGACAAGCACAAAAATTCACCATGAAGGTAGAAAAATACTTTAAATAAATTAATAGAACGGAAATTGTCACAGTAAATTCTTATTTAAATATGACCGGATGCTCTGATATTTTTTAAAGAAATAAAAATGAAGTGGTCAAGTTAAATCCTCACAAATTCGACCGGATGTTTAATATTTTCTAGAAAGGAAGTTGTCATTTAATTTGTTATAAATTCAACAATATTTTAAAATAATTCGAAAGGAAGTTATCAAATGAAATCCTTCTATAAATTCAACAGGATGTTGCAATATTTAAAAGAAATTAGCAGGAAGTGATCGAATTAAATCCTCATCAAAATATTCAAATAGTGGTTTTGCGCCCACACGGCCATTCTGATTTCAGCGCGCTCTCTGCGCTGTACAGAACTTTACATTAAAATTTTAAAAAATCAAAGCATTTATTTTAAATAGATCATTAGCAGGCACTTTTGAATAGTCAAATGTCGGTCAGTTCAAAAAAGTGAAGCTAAGTCGCACGTTCCAAAGCGTAGGTCTCTATGGAGAAGAACGTGCAAGAAACTCCATGGACACTCTTTTAAATCATATTATGAGTTACATATAATCTTGGTTACATATTCCTTGTTGCTTCTATTATGTGAGCACCATGTAGTTGAATGACTCAATGAAAAGTTGTAACAATAAAAATACTCCATGGTACCGCACATTTACAAAATTGAAAAAAGTGCTTCTACATTATACAATGCAAAACTAATAAATGATCACAAGCTTCAACTATGTTTTCAAATTACAAAAATATTTTTTTCCAAAATAATCAATTACATTATATCGTTACCCACATTGGGTTAGCCCAAAATTACACAGCATCAAACATTTTATCAGCGTCACCCTTATAGGGTTTGCCTATAATTACACATTATGAAACATTTTATTGGCGTCACCCACATAAGGTTAGCCCAAAATCAAACAGTTTATCGGCGTCACCAACATAGGCTTAGCCCAAAAATCACTCAATAACAGATATTTATTGGCGTCACCCACATAGGGTTAGCCCAAAATCAAACAGTTTATCGGCGTCACCCACATAGGGTTAGCCCAAAATCAAACATTCTATCGGCGTCACCCACATAGGGTTAGCCAAACTTACACAGTATCAAATTTGGTGTGAATTGGCTGATTGGTATTACACGGCATCATTCGCCTTCTCTAGTCCTAACTTGGCATCACCCGCCTAGGATCTAGCCATACCAAATGGCATCACCCGCCTTGGATATAGCCCCCTAACTAGCATCACCCGCCCTGGATCTAGCCATACCACATGGCATCACCCGCCTTGGATCAGCTCTGGACAGGGAAAAAGGATACGCATGGTGGCCAGCCAGCGTAATAGGTGGGAAGGGGACTAATTAATCTAATGAATCTAAATATCGCGTTTGAAAAATGATTAATGGCTTGAATAGGTCCGAACAAGAAATCAATATAATTTGTTTTAAAGCAATAAGCCAATTCACATTAAAACTATCTAATCTACGGCATCACCCGCCTTGGATCTAGCCATATTCCTTCATGGCATCACCCGCATAGGATATAGCCTCCCTAACTAGCATCACCCGCCTTGGATCTAGCCATCTCTTATGGCATCACCCGCCTAGGATCAGCTCTGGACAGGGAAAAAGGATACACTGGTGATCAGTCAGCGTAATAGGTGGGAAAGGGACTAGTTACTGCGATAAATTTAATTTACAAATTCTCCGCCCATACGGTCGGCTCATTATCATAAACTAAACCGTGAACATCGATTTTTTCGAAACATCTTAAATAATGGTTCTAACCATGCTTTACTTTATACCGCCATTTGGCAATACATGTAAAATTTTAATAGAAACTTCTAAATCTTTGATCAAGTTTTAACATTGTCTTTCATGTTTGCAAGACATCCTTTTTTCAAAAGATCTAATTACATCGCTTGTGGCAAATCTTAACTTGTCTCGAAATTATCGCTCGTCCATCCTAAATTTACATAACAGCTTAAAACACAGTGGCAATAGGTTAAAGCAATAACATGTGAAACTTTCATGTACTTTTTGGTGTAAAATAAAGTCAACTGCAAATCTTTAATTGCCACTGCTCATAAAGCCCTACAAATGTCAACCTGACAGTTTGCCCGACCAGCATTGCTAACAATTACATTAAGCGATTACTGTTCATTTGCAAGTTTTGCCGTTACTTTTCCTAATATTATTTTGTTCGTAAATAAGAACATCGATTCAAGAATCGATCTAACCATCGATCCAACCATCGATTAACAATCAGTCCAACAATCAACTAACAATCGATTAACAATAAAAAAATCGTCCCAACAATCGATTGGAGATCGATCCAACAATCGACTAACAAACGCCTCGCCAATCGACCAACAAACGCCTCGCCAATCGACCAACAAACGCCTCGCCAATCGACCAACAAACGCCTCGCCAATCGACCAACAAACGCCTCGCCAATCGACCAACAAACGCCTCGCCAATCGACCAGCAAACGCCTCGCCAATCGACCAGCAAACGCCTCGCCAATCGACCAACAAACGCCTCGCCAATCGACTAACAAACGCTTCTCCAATCGATCCAGCAATTGATCTAACAATCGTCCCAGCAATCATTAAACGATCGACCTAATGATCGAGTCAACCGGCGAATCAAAAGTCAAACTAAAAATCGATCCAAAACAATATTCTAATTAGTTAAATTCTACCTTTCCAATTGTTTCATGGTTGGCAGACTAGAGGAACCATTTAGAAAACATTAAGGCAGATAATGCAAACACTTTGTTTAGTGGGTATTTGAAAAAAAAATAAAATAATAATAACTACAGTGAAAGATAAATTATTAGCACCCCGATAGACCGTGCTGCGTGACACACGGGTCACTTTTGTTTGCTAATCAAAACACGCAACACGTTTTTTTTTTTTCTTGCGCTGCGTTCTTAAAAATATTAAATTTTACTAGCAACCCGCAATGTTTGAATCTAACTATCAAAACCAGTACTTACAAAAATTAATCTTTATAGGATTTGAATCATTTTAATATTGACAGTATTTAAAATTTCATAAAAACAAAACTCAACATTTCACCTTTTGACCGTTAATTTCATTCTTTCGTTATTTCGTTTACGGAAATAGGAATTCTTTGAATGATCCTTTTGACACTACTAGCTTGCGATTTTTCGGAGCCGCCTCCGGAAATCGTTTGCGGAAATATGTTTTGACGATTTTTCCTTGCTGTTTCGGGTAAATTGACCACTTCTAGAAACGACAATGACACCTTCTAGAAACGACAGTGACAGCTCCTAAAACGACAATGGCAGCTCCTAAAAACGACAATGACAGCTACAAAAAAAAAACGACAATGACAGCTATAAAAAAAAAACGACAACGACAGTTCCTAAAAACGACAATGACAGCTACAACGGAAGTTTTTGGTTTGAATAATTTATGTTTGTACCGTCAGTTTCTGATTGGTCAGATTTACGGAAAGTTTTGAAAATGGAGACTAGTTTGGGCAAAAAGTCAGGAGTTTTACACTACAATACACATTTCATAAAATCAGTATTAAAACCAGTGATTATAGAATCAATAACCTCACCATCCGTTGCTTCTGGCTGCACTCACTTGAGGAGCGTCCATACTTCGGTTGCGTAATCCGTGTGGCTGCTCGCCTGCTCCGACGTACAGTCACGCTACCGCTGGACGTCGTCAGCATACCGGAACTCTTCGCCAAACGTCTGGATCAGGTCCTGCTTCCATGTGGTGTATTGCAGAGACCACGTTTCAGCCCAGGTCTTCGGTTCCTGGTGTGAGAGCGCACCTTGGGATCGAAAGGCAATAGGTAGAAATTGCCACGACCTCGTGAAGGCGCAGGAGTAGCGAACCGTGTTGCAGTCACGGCACTTGACTCAGAATCCAGAGGACTTCAGTAGGAGCGAGCTGTATCCCACCGCTGCTGTCGGCGCATGGTCGCCGTCGGAGTTGACGTCACACAAAATTCACAGTCACAGTGATATCAGGAAATGTTTTAGAGTGATAATAAAGAAATACATTGCTTCAGTTCAAGTTGTTTATTCTGTGGTCGGTCAAAAAGTGCCTTTTTAATCACATTACAACGGTTTTTATATTCAGAAATTGACAAGCACAAAAATTCACCATGAAGGTAGAAAAATACTTTAAATAAATTAATAGAACGGAAATTGTCACAGTAAATTCTTATTTAAATATGACCGGATGCTCTGATATTTTTTAAAGAAATAAAAATGAAGTGGTCAAGTTAAATCCTCACAAATTCGACCGGATATTTAATATTTTCTAGAAAGGAAGTTGTCATTTAATTTGTTATAAATTCAACAATATTTTAAAATAATTCGAAAGGAAGTTATCAAATGAAATCCTTCTATAAATTCAACAGGATGTTGCAATATTTAAAAGAAATTAGCAGGAAGTGATCGAATTAAATCCTCATCAAAATATTCAAATAGTGGTTTTGCGCCCACATACTCCATCTCGCTTTGATAGTAACAAGCATGCAATTTTCAATTACAAACTAATGTCGCATTCTTATTATGGTACTTAGTTTGGTAATACCTACTTATACAACAATTCCACAACCATGGCATCAAAACCTGTTTGTTATCTTGTACATAAGTGTGTTGCATGCATGCAACAGGAAACTCCCCATCAAAGAAAATAACATATCTGCAAAACTCATTTTGTCTTTACAGCTGAATGAGTGAAAAATTGTAAACCTTCGATTAGTTGCAACAAAACTTCATGATAATTTAAATAAACTATCATTCTCGAGAAAACGCTAAAATATATAGATAAAATGATAGGCATCTAATATGTACAAGGAGAAAAAAAACAACAATGTATAAAGATAAAAATCGGTTTTCTTTACGGTGTAAGATCAAAAATTTTTGACAAGAAAGTGTTGTATAAAAATAATTTGATGGACTCAATTTTTTTTTCTGAACCGTATTTAGCAATCTGTACAGCTCTTTTATTGGTCTCGTATAAATCCTGAAAAGTGCAAGTGGTCGAGCAGGATGGGCAGCATAAAAGGTGATGCATATCCTGTGCAGCGGCTCCACACTAGCACTGTGTTAGACATGGGTCGAGGAAGCCCCATTAGGCCAGATTGTTTTTGCAGCGGCAACAGTTCGCGACTCAAACTCATTACTAGAGTTAATAAAATCTATTGCTTTGACTTGTTATTCGATCTTCATTATATCTTCTAGCTTTACTAACTATAGCATCTGGTTTCTCTTATCTAACCTTTACGTTATTTGTCACAGGCTGACCACACAATTTAGCTATGTAGATATAAATGCTGCTTATATAATCCTCCCAACCAAAATTCGACCATGGTGGCTAATCTTAAAGGAGATTAGGCAAGTACACAAGAGATCTTATCGTGAACAAGTGTGTGCGTCGGCACAAGTGCTGTCTCTATTCCTTAACTCTTATAGTGTAATACGGCAATCCTACACGACCAGGGAGTGACCAACGGGCTTTACTTCCTTTTCCGACGCACGGGGTGTCACACTACCTCATTGTGTATAAACACCAAATCACACTACCAAGTTCCAAACTTCTGGCTGTTACCAAGAAACCCCAATAACAGTTTTACTTTGTTGATTTTACATCACACATGAATACTGGCAGATTCCGTAGCTTGAATAGCACTTAGTCATTGCGTATGACATCTTTATACGCTATTAGATATTAGACCTGTTCAAGACGTCAGAAATGGGGCGCCAGATGACGTCACTAGTGGCGATTATTGTACCCTCAGGGTAGGAATGGCACTGAGTGAGCTGAGATCAGGAGCATGCAACAGAAGTAATAATGACTTTAAGTAACGAATTGTGGGCGTCTTTTTTACTATAGATAGGCTCGCACTTAATTCGAGTAACTATTGGAAAGTGACGATGTGATCGATCTTGTTTATTTTACTTGTACACATATGTTTATGTCGAAAAATTACAAGATCAAATCGATGGCTTAATAGTTATTTCATAATCAGTGATATAAAATAACTAAATTGCTTATACATTCAGCCAAAAGATGTCCACTGTTGGACATATGCCTCCCCCAAGTGTCGCCAGATTAACCGGACCCTCACTAGGTCAACTCTCCACTTTAGGTATACATTTGTACAGATACAATTGTTCTTATGTAGTATTAGGAAGGGTGGTTTTTTCATTAAAATTTTTCACCTCTTGAAGCAAAACTTTGAAAACTCCTGCACCAATCCATAGTGTTTTTAATCCGATTAAGAGAACAATTGGATAGCAACATTAACTATGTATTATTCATAGCTAGTTTTTATTCGTGCATACTAAACTTGGAATATCGGATGTTGCCAAATATTTTGTAATGTGTTGCCACGCTCCCTGCCTATAAGGAGTTCGTATGTGTCGGTACGACTCGGTGTCACGTAGGGTAATAACGTGTGCCCCGAAATGTTATTATTGTTCAACACATTACTTGCTGGTTTATTGCCTATCATTGAAAACGAAGTGACATAGCATTTTATTCAATTTCTTCGTGGCAACATCTTTATTATCTACTTCCGTATTTTATGTATGCAATTAAACTTGTTATAAAAATTTGGTGACAAAGTTATTCTCGAAGAGAAAGCAAGGTCATTGCTACAATTATTTTTCTGCGATATAACTCTATATATCCTTTAACCTTATCCACATTCTACATAAGATACATTTTGTTTATTTGTTGCAAACCACAGCATCAGTGTCTCATTTATAAAGACAAATAGACACATAAACAATAATACAAGTAGGTATATATCACCGTTTAGTATCATATTTTTATATTCCACATATCCTATACATGAGAGGGGAAAATTCTAACAAGACTGTCCTCATATGGAAATAAATTCAAATTACGGCTCCGTAGTCTGACTCAGTTTATTGTCTAGACCAAAACGTACAGCCCGCTGTTCTCAGCTATTTTTATTAAGTTATCTGACGCTGTCTGCTTCGTGAAATTAGGGAAACTATTGTCATACCCGGAATGTCACATCCCGTGGCCTGCTTACTAGAATTACCTTGGTTCACATCAAAAATAAAATTCGTGGTAAACGACAAAAGAAATTGCCTATACCAGTTTTCGTAGAAACCGATTTATAACACGAAAATCGTTGGTGAAATAGAAAATGAACCAACTTTTATGTTCTTTGTTCTACAATTTAGGAAACATTCGGGCGTTTGGGTTGACCTTGCTTTAATTTTGCAACATTGATCAATAGTTAAAACTATCGGTTCAAAAAAGGGTTACTGATTTGAAACAACACACATGTTTACGCGTAGCACGTGTACGTAAGCTAAACCTGAGATTTGACGACGTTATTCATACAGCACACCTGACGTAATCAGTAAGGTCATTCCCATTGGCAGCTGAGTCATTCACTGACTAGTCCAATATTGATCTAGTGTCAGTCACCCTGCCATGTTCTTGATAGACAGTAGAATGTCTAGAAACGCGTAGCACTTTAGCATTTTTTTATTAATTATGGAAGTCGGAAGTTCGGTAATCTTTTGACTTCAAGGAACAGATTCTACAAGAAAATGTAAAATAACTTTTGACTAGATACTTCAAGTTTTTTGTGTTGAATGGAATATTTATTAATAATATTACTCAAACTGTTAAACCAGCGCTGCGCACTCATCGCGTTTTGCGTGTGGACACGGCATTATACTGAGCTTTCGGCTGTTTTGCGCGGACGTGGCGGTATCTTTCATAGAAAATGTTTATAATCTGTAGGTTAGTCCTGAAATTTCGTTCGTTTTCGCAAAATAAAATGTTTTTCTTTCTTTTAGACACATTGTCTAAAAGTTTTTTTTAAATAAAAATCTTTAATTCGTTCATTTTATGACTTTAACAGGCAATGCAGCCTCGGCGGCCGGTGGGTCCCATTCTGGGTGGATTGAGCGGAGTTTACAGACTTTTACTGACTAGAATCCACCCGTCTTCCTTCAGCTGCTTTTTGCGTTCTTGGGCTGCGGTGACTTTATCGACCAAGCCACAGCCCAAGCGGCCGACATTTTGTACAAGAGACTCGTATAGCGTTACGAAGGCTGTTCAAAAACGAGAGATTTTTCTTCATCTTGGTCGTTTCACTCTTGCCAGAGTGGTCATGGTTATCACGAAGGTAGCTATCTGGAAGCCGTCAGGGTATGTCACACAATTTCCCACCACTTTTGCCTACTGGCAATTATCCGGGCACACTCGTATTTAGAAAATTATATCATTGGAGTTTATTTGGAAGTTGTTTATTTTTGACGATGGGAAATTGCATCAGGCACAGACTTGTTACGTCAGATGTTAAAAGTTACAAGTAATTTCTTCAATAAACTAACGCAGGCTACTACAGCTTCCGGCTCAACAGTTTCCCAGGATGGACCAAGAGTCTCGGTTCTCCGTCGTCCTTATAGAAAAGCCCTGATAAATAGGGGACATTATTTCCTTCTCATACACATTTATTTTTCGCGGATCCATTACGATAACACGCCAAGAATTCACCAAGAAAGTGATCATAGGCTTATTTAAAGTGATAGCCAAGGCCAATGATGTTGGATCTCCAAATAGAATTCGATAGTATCATGGTAGTTTGTCTCTTCACGCTTGTTTTTCTGGACATTTACAAGCGCTTTACTTTAAACACTAGATTATAGGAGATTAAAATATATATATATACTCGTATATGTACTTATTTAGCTGACAGCTATACCTATCATTTGTGTGTTTTGTAGCTTTATTATGGGTTGCCAAAGACCAGACCAAAAAAAGAATATAAATTACAATAATTAATATAATACATTCACAAATACATGTCAATTGAAATAACCATAACACTTACCTCAATTCTAATCTCAATTTTTTTGCTCGTTGTTTTTCTTCTCACACAGGTAATGTGACTTTAAATGATTTTCCATAACACATTCGACATTGGCAGAATAGTCGACATCGGCGTCATTTACCATAAATAAAAATAGAATAGAACAGAAAAAATCATGACTCGAGTTTTCTTGAAACATTTTTTATATTTAACGTTGATTTTAAAATGTGAATATGAAAGAAACAAGAATTAGTGATAGCGTGACGGGTGATAGGATAGAATGGAAGAAAAATCTTGTTGCGCCGATTATATACGATATTTTATTATTTTGTATTTATTTTAAAATGAATAACATCTGCTTCCACAACAGCTTGACTATATTAAATACATACATGCAACATATTTACTCGATCGTTCTCTATATTAACACAACCCATAATTGAAATGAGATCCCAATTAATAAGCGCGTTAACTCATTAACTGTTATGCCACAACCGCGAGACACATAAGCTATTTATCACTTCACTGATTTTAATGTAAATTAACAGGACTGAAGCAACGAATAAATAACTATGTCTAGCTGTAGTCTGAAGATCATTCATAGGATTAACTCTACTGTGAAATTGATCGATCTATGCTATTCTAAGTAGAACTTTGGTCCACAGCAAAGGTCTACAGTTTGTCAGCAGGCGGCAGATACGTCACAAAATAGACACAGAAGACAATCTCATGTATATACTTCACATTTTATACCTACGCTCGGTGAACGCACACTAATGAGCGTTTAAGCCGGAACTGTTCGACGAGTGGTCCGAGACGCGACCAAGACATCGTGTCCGTGAGCTGTGCTATGTGTGCGTTGCTCGAGCGCGCTTTGTATGTAGATTGACTTCTGTACCTATCTATTTTGTGGATACGTCCTGCCTATCCCAGTTTAAGTTCCATAGCATTTCGAGCCACATCAGCTAGCCTAGTTCTGGAGCGCAGTATGGTGTTTGGAACTCGATCCGTTAATTTATCTCCTAGTATACTGCGCTCCATTGCTCGTGAGCAAAACTTGAATTTGGACTTCTATATGTTATCGCGGGCTTGCCAAGGATGGAAGGAGTGAAGGGCGACCTTTGCCCAGAAGTAGGGCATAATAGAATAGCAACAAAAAATTTGTTTCTTAGTTTAAAAGTATCATCCCACAGTTTTATTATATTTTCTCAATAACACTGCCATTTTAATTGTTTGTAATATCTAAGACTTTTATTGATGTTTTTAGCACGTGTACCATCAAATATAATTTGAGCTCCATCCTCATTAACATTTTCACGACCATGATCAACGTTGTGACTAATAAATCAATAGCAGATACTCTGCGTATCATCAAAACCAAAACTCGGCTAACCCGTACCACGTACATTCTATATTTACCGAGCTATATTTGAAACGGTCGTGTCACAGAGCGCGACATCGTCTCGTTATTGCTTCAGTATAATTGGATACGCGACTTTAGACTTTATTGACTTCGAAAAAAATACTCTATTTGATGCCGTTTTATCTTTGATACCGATGGAAACGGTTTGGTCGACTCGTTACTGTGTCAGGTCGTATGTAACAGATTTTTTATTTTTATTTTTGAAGAACTGATATTGTGTCTTGTAACTTATAGGACATATATTTTGTGAATTATTAGTGATTCAATATCTATATATATAATATATATATAAAAGGAAATTCTAACTGCAATCAGTTCAGAGAAACTGACTGACTGACATATCAACGTAAAGCCGAAACTATTGGTTCTAGAAACGTTAAATTTTGCACAAGATTTCTTTTTATTACGTAGGGAAGTACTAAGAGAGGATCTTCCTAATTTTGGAGAACTAAGAAGATGAAATGGAGGTACAAAGTTTGTATGGAGAAACCTTTTTTCTCGGGCGAACCCACTGGCAGCAGCTAGTCATACGTAAGGAGAAACAAATCATAAACCTTAAAAAAAATATAAAAGTCGTGCAAACATTTGAAGAATACAGGAAGAACAGCCATTGCTATTTGTCATTGACCTGAAAACTCTAAAATATTAGCAGGGAAGCTGACCTTACGACAGAGTATTTGTTTAGATGATGAAACACCAGTCCGATACTAATGAAGTGCTATGTCTAAGTTTATAGAAATGTTTACTGACGCTGTTAATGAAATAATTGTTTTCTTTCAGTTGGATATAATGCATATTAGCATGTAATTAAGAAGTTTACGTGGGTAGCGCTCCGATATACTTGTTTTCAGTCATGGCTCAAGGAAAAAACGTTCAAACCATTAACGGGGTACAAAACCAACTATAACAACTAAATTGAAAAAAACAGCCTATCAATGATAAAAAAAATTTAGCGGCTAACTTTATTCATCCAAACGCGTTTATACCTTTCGCCTGAGAGCTCGTATGAATATGTTAGCGTAGGTACTAATTATTATAATTCTTTTCTAGATATTTTTAGTTGAATATTTATGCTTGTTACATTAATCTGCAAAGATATCTATATTTTAAGCTGTTTAATAAATAAATAAATGTAACATGGAATTATATGAATATGTATTTATTTGATGAAAATGAAGAAAAAAACGCTAAGTACAAGATATCTGTCCCATCTATGTATTCCAATAGTTTAGTGACGTCAACCATGTACTTCGTAGCAATATTTTTGCGAATATTCTCCGATTTAGCTATCAAATTCCCAGTAAAAGCATTGACAATAATGCAATTGAATCAGATCTCGCTCCGTGTTCGAGGATTGAAGATATCAAATACGACGCTGAGATGTTATCGCTAGCGGAGCTTTAAATCTAATAGCTTTGTCTACAAATGTAACATGTTATGTTTCGTAATCTGTAATAAACAGACTGTTACAAAAGTAATAGATAATAATATATTAATTTAACAGTTATCTACGTTAACGAGAGTTTAAGCATTAGTCGTTGTACATATACGAATTATAGCAATCAGAAACGTTTATTTCAAATAGACCATTTACAGGCACTTTTGAATTGCAAAAGCGTAGATGTCTATGGAAAAAAACGTGCAAGAAACTCCATGGACACTCTTTTAAATCATATTATGAGTTACTTACATATAATCTCGGTTACAAACACACACACTGCTTTAAAGATAACATTATAATATATAAAAGCAACAATAAAGCTGCACCCAAATTGGGTATTTAGCATAATACGAGTTGCAAACAGCATTCGTATGAAGCAGCGAACAAAAGATACACAGTTGCATTATGTGAGGACAATGGACGCCGCCCCACACTTCCTGAAGGCACATTAAAACTGAAATTGCAATTCCGGCTTGTATAATTTCAGAATTTTTGTTAATGTTGGTTCTGTTTTTCCTCAAATTTTAAATAACCTGCGCGTTTTAATTCTCTAACGGAATTTTATGGGAGTGCCCACTAACCATTTTAAGTAACAAACGTTCTCGTTATCTATTTAATTAAACATATAAATAAAATTGGAGTGTCTGTTTATAATATTGAAATAACCGCTTCTTACTTCATGCATATAAATATATGATATACGGTACATACACCAAAATAATTGTTTTTACAATTTTTGTCTGTCTGTCTGTTTATTCCGGCTAATCTCTGAAATGGCTGAACCGATTTTGACGGGACTTTTATTGGCAGGTAGCTGATGAAATAAGGAGTAACGTAGGCTACTTTTATTTAAGCTTAAGTTACTCCTTATTACATCAGCTACCTGCCAAAAAATAAGTTTAAAATCCTTTTATGACGTAATTGAACACCAAAAGATTCATCCCCTAAAGAGGTAAAACAGAGTCCAAAGTTTTTATGCAGAAACCCACTTTCACGCGGACGAAGCTACTAGTAAAAGCTAGCTTATTTATAGTTAATTAAAATGGCACTAGTCCATTTACATTAATTAAAATAGAATATTGTAGGCAAAAGTTCCTGTATAATACTGTACGCTACATATTGAACCGACCTCCATACTCATAAATAAATTTTTTCCGAATATCTCATCAACACTTACGTCATAACGAATAAACCCAAAAAGCTTTTCGTGAATTTCATATTTTTTACATGAAGCACAAAGGCAACAAGCCGGGCGGGCCGCAGCTTACGGCCACCTGCAGCGGTTGTAAATCATGGAAGTAAAAATCCGTTTATCGATACGGAGAAACGTGTAAGAGTCAATATGTGAAACCTTTTATTCAATATGCTGACCGTACAAGGAAGTAAGAAAGTAACCTGCCCTCCTAGCCAAGTTACAACCGTTTCGCTTGCGTCGAACGCTTCGAGTTGGCCGCGTCGCCGAATCTTTTGTTCTGACCACGTGACTGAGCGTTGAGATGACGTCATTCCCGTATATTTGAAGCTTTCTACTAGCGTTAACTATTGCACATTAGTAACTTAGCGTAAGTAGCAGTAGGTATATATTTCTATTTTTCAAAAAAGGATAGTAAAAATTCTTCTAATATAATTAAAATACCTGCGTGAAACATTCTCATTTCTTTAAAATACTTTTTAAAACCTTTATTTGCTTGCATACTTTTTTGCTTTGAGCGATCTTCAAAATATTTTCGCCAAAATTGCTCATGGATATTCAGTCTTGACCCACTTCAATTTTTTCACCACTTTGTCAGTCTGTCTTCGCTCCATCACCAAACGAAGAAGCATTATAAAGTACTAAACTTTATTTTAAAACAAGAATTTAATCCAGAATTATCAGGTTTGTTTACGTACAACTATTACCAACATACTAAAAATATCGTCTAAATAGACGATGTTCATGAGCACGAGGAGGAAAGCATCTATTTTGATAGTGACACAAAAACCACTTCTCCCCACGAGAATGTCAAATGTTAAGGCTATTTATAAATTGTCTGTCTTATTTTGTTAACGGCTGTTGAACCAAGAACGGTATGTGTTTCTACTTGACAGTAGCTATGCTGAAGATCAATAGTTAACTTTTTTTGAGCCTGCCTTCTGCCGCTCTGGATGAAGCGCGGATTGTCAAACTATTACTGACTATTTACCTGAATTCCTTTTTTTGAGGTTGGAAATTATCTAATGAGTTCTCATGCGGAAGGGTGAGTCGGATTTTTCCTGAATACACCATGTTCCTTCTTTGTCCTTTTTATACCAAGACCACGGGTTTCCCTTTCAGAAGTCAGCACATAGCCCCAGTAGGCTTCAGCCCTTCTGGGCCCCTACGGTTTTAGTGCTATCTCTTTGAGGCACGCGTGGAATACTACACGTCGTCGACGACTCGGACTTGTTCAGGACGGTTGACGGACGACCGGCCGGCGACTACCCATTGCTCGTCGTCCATAAGCCCATGCTTACGGTGGCTGGAAGTCGAGGTCGGGGTCCCCGCAGCTGAGGCATGAGGGTGTCCGTTCCCTCACGTGTGCGGCCGCTTCTGTCGTTAGCATTACTGCTTCACAGAAGCGTCCGCCCCATTCCCTCTCACTCCGGATCATGGCCTAAACCAGGGCCCGGCACAAGAGGTAGCCGCCGCCGAACGCCCCCATGAGGACATGGCGGTGTTCTACCCAAGCGGGGCAGACCTCCACCGTATGCTCCATCGTGTCTTCCAGGCGGTCCGCATAGTGATGACACCCGGACGGTCCACAAACTGGTAACACCCGGACGATCAGCATACTGGTGACAACTGGGCGGTTCTTCAAGCCGAATCTTCTCGAATTTACCATGTCTGGTGAGGACTTGCGTTATGCCGAAAGTTGGGACGCTATGACAGGACAGGTATTACGGCGTCTACTCTTCAAAACCGTTCCTCAAAGCGGGGACTTACCGCCATGATCTGTATTCCTTTGCATTCGGGTCGCGGTAACTCTTTCGAACAATGCCACAGTCTATCATTAACTTCACAATGTTATTGAACTAAAATTGAAATCCGGCTACATGCCATGGTTTTCATTTTTCTAAACTAAAATTATTATTTACCCGGCCTTCACTTATTAAAAATCTTGTTTAGACGAATAACATCATCAATGATACGATTTTTATTGGTAAATCAATCAAAACACATGTTCGTGTTTACGTCACTTTTATGAATCCGTATTTTATTTATTATTCCGTATCGTGCCAGATTTTAACATTCTTCGTTAAAACTTTAGACATGAAGACGCTACATTACTTTATAAACACGCTAAACTAATTTATTGTCGAAGTCTCATTGTCCCTGAATCTTTTATCTTTGCAATTTATACGGTAGTCCTTGACCTGTTCCATACCCGCCCGCAATATAACGAAAACGATGTTATTTTAGCTAATGGGAATCTGTAACCAAATACAAAAAGATTCTCAATAGCAGCACGTCCCGTCGGCTCACCATCACCATACAGGGTATTAAACGATTAAATCTGCCATCCACTCCGAGTGTGGAAAAACAAAGCTTGCAAAAATACACGTATAAATATTTGAACGGAACCCATTACACATGTGGCCGGGGTCACTGTTGACCTGTATTTCTGCTCATTCGGGATTCCGGATTGCCGAGTGTAGCGTCATAAACCGAAAGTGTGCGTTTTGTTTAATTGCTTGTGAAAACGTTGTAAAAACTGGCCGTGTAATGTTGATCAGTATGACTTAATAGTTGACCAACGCTCGTAAATCTATTTCAGTGAGATACTAGCGTCGATCTGCGGTGAGGCCTGAGTGGACTTTATAGGATTAATCTTGCGAATTTAAGAGTCTTATTTTTTCCTACGGAAATGTAAAGTTTCATAACCATGGCCCAGGAAGCGGTGGCCGACTATAAACAGTCGTAGGGTTAATTAAATCATTTAAATCTCTCGGACCTACTTCATTAACAGTTTTCAGGCGCAATTACATTTTATAACTGAAAACTGGTTTTAATGAGACAAACTCCCTTCATACCAACTTCTCTCTTGTCATAAAATCCAAATGTACAAGTTAACTTCTGCCAGCGGCTTCGCCCTCGTGTATTTAGAAAATATAATGCAAAATAGGCAGGCATATATTTTCTACTTTAACGCGGGCTCTCAGTGATAAAGTAGTATTCTATTAACTGGTAAAGGATTTTTTTTAAATTAGTCCAATAATTTTTGAGTTTGGGAGAGCAGTGATGGCCGAGTGGTAACGGCCCCGACTTACGAGTTGTAGGTCGCGGGTTCAAATGCAGCCAGGCGCACTACTTTTTGTAATTTATTTCATCACCACTGCTCTCAAAACGCTGAAGGAAAACATCGTGAAGAAACCGGCATGTCCTAGAACCAAAAATTCGAAGACATGTGACATTCACCAACACGCACTGGGCCCGCGTGGTGGATTACGGCCCATTCCCTCTCTCTCCTAGAGAGGAGGCTTGAGTCCCAATAGTGGGAACATTAAAAAGGCTGGTGATGAATTTTTGAGTTTATTCATAACAATCAAAAATACAAATCTTTCCTCTTTCCAATATTAGTATAGAAGTACCGAATAAACTCCTGGCCATGGCCTCTGTCTCCATAGTACAACCACAATAGCAACATTATGGCAAATCACGAAACTGTGACCTTTACAAAATCACCCACGGCAAAGTTCAAATTCTACACTATCATTTGGCAATGCCCAACGTACGTTCGTATATAGGGAAAGTGCCATCCATCACTATAAACAAGGTCTTAACTGCCGTCCCTGCCTACATGGAAGTCAACCGATACCTTCACTAATCCCAGCCGCCATTACTGCGAGCCGTACGCAGCTCCACACAGATTAAACAGCCACTAATCATTGATAGGGATGCTACCGTCGCATATCCGCGAGTTCCACAACTATCGGATACACCTGCGGCCGAGCTGACATGATTTAGCAAAACTATAGTACAAGATGTAACATCGTTGTGTTATGTAAAGAATTTCTGTTAGTCTTTACTGTTTCAATTAAATCAGTATTTTTTCTTTCAAAATGGCAAATGTGTTTACGTTTTCTTTTATCTTCGCGCACATTTGCGTAGTCAATTAAGAGAAGCGTGCATCAATGATGGTCTCGCAAACAGGGGCAAGCAATCTGACACCCTGTATACACTTAATATAGCTAGTTAGAGCAATTAGTGTGGCCATTTAATCTGAGCACGCTCATGGAGTCATCAACGTCGGAAGATAAATGGTCGGATGCAAATGTAACACATAGCATGATACTCGAATCTTATTCTTCATTAATTTGACCTCTGATAATAATGACACAATATGTCTACTCATTTGTTTGTTATTGATAAGAAAGAACTTGCTTAGAAGATAAACTAATCGGAAAGGTCATTATAACGGGGCAACCTGTCCAGAGGCCAATGTAGTGGAATTTTTGTCGCGATTTTTAGTCTAAAATATTAGTGACGTCAAATTGTCAAGCCCTTATTTGATATGCCCGGGTGTCGCCACTGTGCAGAACGCCCGGAGGCCACGGTGGAGCACACGGTGGAGGTGTGCCCCGCTTGGGCATAGCATCGCCGTGTCCTTGTGGGGGCGATCGGCGGCGGCGATCTCTCACACCAGGCCTTGATACAGGCCATGTTCCGCAGCGAGGAGGAGTGGCAGGCGGTGGCCTCCTTCTGTGAAGCAGTAATGCTAGCAAAGGAGGAGGCCGACCGCATCAAGCAACGGCGCTCACACCCCAGCCGCCACCGGGGTTCCGATCCCGATATTTTATTTTATTATCTACATTGATAACCGGCCACCGTAGGCGCAGGCTTGCGAACGGCGAGAAATAGGTAGCTCGCTGTTCGAACGTTCGGTAACTATCCGGACCGAGCCCAAGTCGTCGACGGCACGCACGACTCCCGCGCGCCTCAAGGAGTTGTCAACAACCGTAAAGGCCCAGCTGCGTGTAAGCCTACTGGGGCTAGAGTCTGTTTCCGAAAGAGAGGCTCGGCCCCGGTATGAAAGGCAAGAAGGAACGATGTTGGTTTTTTAGTCAGTAAAAGTCTGATACTATCTCCCGCTCCGCCCAAGGACGGGGGATGTCATTTGGATGATTTTTACCCATCGAAAAAAAAGCCCCCATTCGATTTTTAACATTAGGCACATTGTATGAACTAGACGTTAATTTTTACAGCCTCTACGTAGTAACTATTCAGTAATCTGTGGTTTCGCTTTGACAGAAAACTTGCTAATTATCTCAGTGCCTATCAAAAAACCGGTATCATATACGAATCTTACGAATCTGCAAATATCCGCACTTCAAGTCCCATTCCTAATCAGGCCTGTGCGGCACCTCGTTATAGTAGGGCCATGCCGTGGCCTGATTTATGGCCTTCAATTCCAGTCCACGTTTCATTACGCTCGTATTTCTGAGCCGGCTGCGACCGAGTGGAGTTTAATTCGTAAGAATACTTTGACACTTTTATAGCTGGGCGGTATCCTCGCCTTCTCGACATTTATTGGTAATACATCAATGTCTACGGTTTAATGCGTGATTTTTGAGTAGTTTTGCGATGAACACGTCGTACAAGTTTGGTTTTTAACGATTTCGTTCTGCTAGTGTTAACCACAACACAGCTTGTCCACTAAACTATAATTCCAACCACTAAATAAATAATATTCAAAATTATATTCACCTGTTTTCATGATTCAAGCAAAGGAAGAATCTAATGTACTAAATTTTCAACACATTTACTCTCGTTTCATAAATGGTAATAATCTAGCATTATGTATGAATGGCTAAAGTGAAGGTAACGAAGAGGCAACAAGTTGTCTATTAAAATGATATCTGTATAACAAACTAGTGATGTCGACAACATCATATCTATCCATTATGTCCCCCGAACTACGATGATTAGTTTTGTTTACTTGTGGGACGTTGTTGTGTACAACTTAATCCCCCAGTTACTGAAGTCCCACAACTTTCCTTTTGAAACACAATTCGCGACTCTTATTGTGCCATTAATCATAATATAAGGGTTATTTCAGCCTGTCGGGTCCGCTGCTGAGCTGAAAAAGTTGTACATAATAGTTGAGATAACAAAACCATAACAAAACAGTGTTATTATACATTTTTATTTGACTTCCGAAAAAAGGAGGAGGTTCTTAATAAGTCGTCTGAAAGTTTTCTTTATCTTGATCAGCGAGATCTTTGCCAAATTTGAACCGATTTTAGACGATTTTTTCAATAAATTATTGCCAGGATTGCTGTAATTGCATGTCTGATACTATTTCATAACATAATTCGGAGTCGCAGTCACACCGTAGGTGCGGGCTTGTGGACGACAAGCAATAGGTGGCTCTGCGCCCGGTGATCCGATAAAGACCATGCCAAGGTCCACGGTGCGTAGTGTACGCACGCCTCACAGAGTTGTCAGCAAAACTGAAAGAGCTGTAGGCCCGATGCCTGCTAGGGCTGCGACCACATTTGAAAGACTCACCGTGCCTCTAAAACGCAAAAAACAATTGAAAGTAGATACTTCATTGGGTTTTAGTCAGTAAAAATTTGACAAGCCCTCTCGCTCCACCCTAGGGCGTGAGAAATTATTTAATGACTTCCTAACTAAACAAAAATGGAAAGATATGGAAATATTTTTAAACGACAATAAAAACGATGACGAAAACGTGATTATTAAAAAGCAATATTATCCAATCAGCTAAACAGAAATATCACTAGGAACTTCGTTCAGCTGTCACGTAACAATTGATGAACAAATAAACTGAATGAATCGAGCAATTCTTTGATCTGCTTGCGAGATGAAAACTCAATCAGTAGAACGGATTAATAACTGTCTGAAATATGAAATGGAAGTAGGTAACGATTCGGTAGATGATCTAGTTAGTGGACTCATGGTTAAGAAGATGAAATATTTCAAAATAGTTGCATAATTACCTCTCTATATTTACTATTTTGTATTTTTACGTTTAAAATGTGAATTATGTCACGGGAATATTGTAGACTCCGTATGATTATAATAAATCTTTATACATAATGATAAATAAATAATGTTGTGTACAATGAAAAAATGAAATAATAAAAATTATAGTAGTAGTGGAGTTACTATTTGTTTTTGCCTTACATAAACAGTCAGTTTATATTATCCACTCAATACTAACGGACGGTAAAGCTGTGGTATGTTTATGTTGCAAAATGGGAACTCTAGAAGTATTTAGTGGTTATTGGTGAATGTGGAAAATTTTATTAAACTACATAGGTACGTACTTACGTAGGCATGCTATTGAATTAAATATTAAGGTATATTATTTTCTTTTACCTTGCGTTCTTAGATCAAAGAATATCTGCTTATTTTTTTTGTATCTGTACAGATATTGCTCGCTCATCCTGATTACTAGATTTAACAATTTCCTTACCGCACACATCTCGATTCTAAAAGCACATACATCTGCCCAAAATGAAATGAATACGAAAACTACATAAAACACTGACCCAATTCACGCAAGTTACCATTCCCACACAGACACAGATATCATTCCGCACAAGTAGCTACCCGCTATAATTCTAGAATTTCTCCCAAGACGTCTTTCCGGAAAAAAAGGTCAGTTGTTGAGAAAAGAGATCGTCGTCAAATCGTCGGATCTGATCCGACAATAGTCCGCAAACTTTCTTGAGACAAATATCTAGGGTCCACGCTTTTATCGGAACTTTATATTTTACAGATAGAAAATCCTTGAAGTAGCAAGGTTCTTTGAAATAGGAACTTCGTAGGAATTGGACTGGAAAATGAGTTGGCAAGTAGGTTATAAGAGCTAGAATCGGAGGGTAGGTAAATCGTTGGTCACATCGTAGTGACACAGTTAGACAGAAATATTTTCGAACTGAATCTTTTTAGTAAGTACCTACTTGTGCATGGCAGACTACGAGTTAATTGGCCTAACTTATTTTTTTCTATTGTGACCGCTTCTTGGCGGTCTAGACATTAAGACCGATCGCATTACAATAATCATGAAGTGGGTTGTGGCGTCATTTTTTCAAGTTTTATTCAGTGGCTGTTTTAATTATTCGTAAATTGATTCTTTATGAATACGGTGATGTAAAATTGGTGCAGTTTTGAATCACGAGTATCTTAAAAAAAATATTAAGTTGCACCTGCCATTTTATGTTTCTGTACCGCCTTAGACATTATCTACCGGTCTTAGGGTTGCCTAAGACCGGTAGATAATGTCTAAGGCATTAAGTCCGCCTTTGTACCGTGTTACGTGCATAAAGCTTGAAATAAATAAAAAATTGGTTAATAAGTGACTTCATTGAAACAGGCACCGACTCGGTAAAATGAAGCTGTGAATATCATTGTTGTGTCGACTATATCAACGAAGGTTGCCGAGAGGGCTGTCTCGATACATTTGCTGCCAAATACTGCAATCGTATGATTGAGATGCATCCGTGTTCTGATGGAAAATAAAATTACAGTATTATATCAATAATAGCAAAATAAAAAATTAAAAACCCCCGACGCATAATATCTATAATAAAAAGTAAAAAACTGGTTAAGACGAGTTTAATGAGCCCAAACTCGATGTCTCTACTAGAAGGCATTTCTGGGTTCCATCAGCCACTTCCCAGTTCTAGCATCAGGTGTTCGCCATCAGGTTCTCATCGCCATAAGAAACCAACAGAACATCTAAATAAGTCGAAACTGGATGGGTTTATTAATAGGCATTCCAAGGTTACGTCTTTTACCTCCGACCTCCATCATCAAATCAGCTTGATGTAAGTACATACATGAGTATTTAAAACATTAGGTCACATAATTATATGTCTTTATTAGTAAAGTATATATATATAATATATACTTATATGTGTTTATTAAGTGTTTAAAATCCCTGCCACAGCCAACATATGAGCTGATCACCTTGAACCTCTGAACAGATCTTCATAAATTGTATCTAAGAACCATCTCAATAACGTCAGCTTTCAAATAAAAAAACCGCATAAAAATCGCTCTATTCGCTGAGGAGCTACGATGCCGCGGACAAACACACAGATATCCCAAACTTATAACACCCCTCTTTTCCGACGGCGGTCAAAAACTAAATGAAAAAATATTAAAATAAGTCTCCAATAATAGACAGTAATAACCCTTAAAACCCAGCATTAAGTTGTTTAGTCCCAACAATTTTGTGATTACATTTTTTTTATGATTTTAGAAGTGAAAGTTGGTAGCGTGACGCGGGGACATTAGGCAAGTTCGATCTGCCTGCTAATTGCGAGCGCAGTCGGGAACTTTGCACATAAATACGTTATACTGGCAAAGTTCGCGGCTGTTTTACGGCTTTTTCCACCCGTTATATGGTCGTACGTCCAAGATAATATGTTACTGGCGTCTCTGTGCGCGTTCTGGACGTTAATGTGCCAAATAAATACTAGCTTATTGAACTTTTTTCATTTTGTTTTGTAAAATATATCCTGCTTGGCTACTTCTCTTCACGCTGAAATTTCGGAATTACTGGAAAAATAAATCCTTGAACCATCTTGCTATTTCTTCAGGAAAATATTTTCATCCCTCCCCAGCTGTCTTTTCATAATTTTTCTTATCACGTTCCGTAATCCTCAAGTGAGTCCCTCACTCAACATTTTCGTCAGCGCCAAACTGGCAATTTGTGCATCCGGGGAACCACATTTCCCTCCTCTTAATATGAGAAGTTTGCGCGTTCAAAGACTTCAGCACTACGTGATGTTATACTTGTGTTCCTACTAGTAGCTGCTGCTAAACTTACGAGTTAATAGAATATTATCAAAACCCAATAGGCTAGTTGCCGAAAAAAATGTAAATAGTCCGTCTTTTAGATTATTCAAAAATAAGGGACACGTATTTTTTAATTTGTAAATTAAACCAAAAATGACAAAGATATAGCCCATTAAAGTTACTTTAACGTCACGCCGTACTGCATTTTTCGCACGGGGTGACGTCACACTAACTTTAATGGGCTATATCTTTGTTATTTTTTGTTTAATCGATAAAGAAAAAAATACGTGTTCAATATTTTTTTATAATCTAAAATACAGACTAAATAAAATGTGATTATTTTGACCCTGGAAACTACCCTATTCTTCAGTTAGTATGTGTCATCATTATTATCATTAGTTCCGTCGATAAACGTCCACTGTTGGACATAGGCCTCATCCAAGTATCGCCACAACGACCCGACCCGACTTGTGTGTCTCACAACCATCGGTTTGAATTGTATTTAGGTAACAACAAAACCAAAATTACGATTTATCGTTAGGTTTAATTAGGAAATACAAAATACAACCATTTCATCACCCCATTTGTTTTTCCCTAATGAAAATAAGCAAAAACAAAAAGGTTTACTTCTTTTTGCGTCTAATAACGTCTGGCCAGAAAGAAAACCTTCTAAATTCCGTTCGTACTGCGGCGTGCCGCCTCGCTTTAAGTACACAATGCTCCTTAATACTTCCTTGCTCCTGGAGAAAATGGAAAAGTCCGAATAACGTTACGCCAAGCATTCAGTTTCCGCCCCGCTGACTCACCCCCGTATTTCTAAGCTTGTACATACTTATACGGGTTGAATTTTCCATTAGACGCTAAGATAAAGGAAGCATTTTCAGTGGCCTGAAAAAATCGCATGCTCCGCTGGGTTGAATTGGATTTTATATTTATATCAGATATACTTAAGAGTTTCACTAGAAAGAAGGAATGTTAACCCCATTAAATGTATTTCGTTTTGTTGAGACAAAAACTCATAACGTAAATTTAAATGTATCGTACTCAAAGTCCATAGCTACTCGATTAACTTAAAAATCCCAGAACACGTAAAAATACATTAACTTATTAATTTATTACACCCGAAAACTTAAAACCGAATATAATAAAGACAGATATAAGAGCATAAAGGTGCTATTTATATCAAAAGCAAATTCTCGACTGGAGAGTCGCTTGAGAGAGGTAGACACAGTGCGACAGTGCGTAAAAATAGATTAGGAAACTTAAAAAAGACTATAATAACTTGTTTTTAGATCTCTCTGGTATAGAAGCACAATTTTTTAAGAAAATAAACCTTAAACATCACACAAGTACGCATAAGTTCGCACCTACTTCCTCTAGTAGTTATAATAATTCGGGCGCGTCAAAATGGAACACTAATTTATTAGTGCTAAACTGAAAGTCACTATAACACCAAGCAATAAACCCACCCACCACACAAGCATTTAATATACTCGTTACAACGCTTAACAATGTTACCCATAAACCTCATGAAGCCGCGGTGCGGTTACACAGGGTCAACGACTTATTAATACGCCGTAATAATTGCCACTTATAAATTTCCCCTTTTCTTTCGGAAAAAAATGAAAGCCTACGATTGTGAGTTAAATGGGTATAATTTATAGCGGCATAATGTTGCTTATAAATAAGTTTAATGTGTATTGTGCATGCCTGGCCTCAAGCGGGTCACGGCCAGCGGGCGGCATGACGAATCGGTCGAAATGGAAGTAGTTCGAATACCAAAAGTTCGGTTGTATTTTGTTTATTACACTTCAGGAAGCAGCTGATCTGAAAGAATTATGAATAATTCGTTATACATATCTTTCCTTGACGATGCCCACGATCTTATCCAACACCCTTGAAGGATTGAAGATAAGCGACATGTTGTCTATACAAATAAGTAGGGTATCATCCCGTTGACATCAACGTAATCCCCATCTCACCTTCCACAACCGCCAGGGTGAGAGACACGGCGCTACCTTCCACACAGTACAAATCTCAATAAGTTTCTCAAGTCAAGGCGGCAACCTTGACGAGCGCGCCACTGTTTCCGTAATTGGATATCGACCACTAACGAGCTTAGCCTGCTGCGTGCACCGTGCCCCTAGTAATCTAATAACACCCATAACTCGGCACATTTCCTTACATCCTCCTTCATTGACTATTGGCTGGGTACACCGGCATTATTTGTCTTTAAATTTAATCATTGATCGGAATTGGTCCTAAATGACGTAAACAAGAGAAGAACGGGGATGGCACGGTGGTAATAACCCCGACTTACGAGTTGCACGTCGTGGGTTCAAACCCAAGTAGCCACTTTACTTACTTCATCACCATTGCTCTCAAAACGGTGAAAGAAAATATCGTGAGGAAACCGGTTGTCCTAGAACCAAAAATTCGAATACATGTGACATATACCAATCTGCACTGGGCGCGGATGGGGGTTTATTCATTCTCCTAGAGAGAAGACTCGAGTTCCAGTAGTGAGAACAAAGCATTTTGCAAAGTAAACGAAAACCAAATTGATCATCATATCACAAATGTAGAGGACTCAAAACGATAACTTCTAAAATAATGTTTCCTAAATTTTCGCTGAGCAAATAAATAAATGTTTCTACCTTACCTCACCTTAAAAGGTCTCACCGAGTTATGTATCTAGGTTACAGGTTCATAAAGGGGAACTGAAAACCCGAGTCAGCTACTAAAATTTGTAACTGCTTTCTACGCATGCTACGAGCAGTAAATCAGTAATTCCAAGTTGTAAAAAATATTGTGTTACAATTTATAGAATGATAACAACAACGTAATTTTAATTATATTATCAACAGATCGACCTTTCTGCGAAAACGTTGCTCAGGCGACATTTTGAAAACCCCAGTGCCATGTATAACCTAATGATTACGCTGTAACATCACTCAGTAATATTACAAAAGTACTGTTCCACATAAACCAAGTTTTTACCACCTACGAGCGTCAACTTTATTAAAATATGTGAAAACATTTTCATGTAAACCTCTCGTGAAAAGTTCGTTGTTCTCAAACGTAATGTTTACGGATAGGAGTTCATTTAAAAACCTTTCATGAGGTTGTGTACCCCACGGGCGGCAGTTCCTCCAAGTGGCAAGTTATCGGCAAGTTGCCAAGTCTAACCACTTAAGTGACAAGTTGATGCAATTTCAAACTTGGCCTCTTACTCTTCAAAGCTTTGATGCAATGCCGGAAATTATTTAAAAAGAACATTTATCGAACATTTTCCAACTTACTCTGAGTCGACAAGATAGCAAAGAGAAGTTCTGTGTGGTCTTTTACTTAAGTTCCGGAGTTCTTGTTGATTTGAAACTTAACTTCTACTTTTCTTTACGTCTGCTTCTTTTAAAATGTGAAGTTTTATTGGATGTATCAGATACAAGTGTGCGCTTGTAAAAGTTAATTATTTAGACTCCTCGATTCTTCTGCACACTTTAAGCCGATGATCCCGGCTGTCATTTGTAAATATTGATCAGTTAACATCAGAAGCCAGAATATTTGACACTGACTTTTCCAAGAGTATCATGTTACTTAATTACTGGATTGTGAAGCTCAGATGGACGATCGTTCCATGTATGTATGTAAATATTAGTACAAAGCAGCTGTCTGATTAGACTAGAAAATGAATGAAGATGAAATGTTGGGGACATGCTTGTGACAAGATCAGGTATAATTCATACTTATAAATCTATCTATTACTACATGCGTAGATATTTATGCACCTCATTTATTTCACGAAATAAATATAACATATAGGCCACTACCACCCTTTTCAAATAACTTACAACCTTGAATAAACACTATTTTCGCTTTACGCAGTACTCTATTTCATCAGTCATAATCATGAACTTACACAAAAACGCGAGAAAATGAGAAAAACAAAAATACACTCTATTTTACGACGTAAAAATAATATGTCGGAAGCTATTCCTATGCTAATATAGCATGACTTATCTTGAAGGATGACCACGTTGGCAGGCGCGTCACGTCGCGCCACGTCACGCCTCCTGCGCCTGGGTGACACGCCGCGCCATCAAACATGTATAACATGCAGCAAGATATCCATCTTTTAATACCGGAATAAAGTATGTGTACACTGTGACTTGTGAACACGATACAATACCTAGAATACTCCTTTAAAGAAAACTGAACGTAAATTTTCTTCCACTATTTGAAGTCCTGTCAACCTTAGTTTGGTCTTCGTCATAATTATTATATTTTGAGTTTGCTTAATTATAATTATGTGATATTTATCATAGTATTTTGTACTTTATAATTTTAGCATACATATGTTTTTTATTATTATATGTTCAATGATACATCATTCTATTTTTAAATATCTAGTATTTATTTATTGTGCACACCTACCACAGTGTTGTCTTTTTCAACCCAAAGGTTGACTGGTAGAGAATGCCTTGTTGCATTAAGTCCACCTATGTACCACTAATGCACATGAAGTTTAAATAAACAAAAAATATAGTACTTGACGAAAATAGTAATATCTATGTAGATCAAGAAAGCAACAGACTCGTGCCATATTTCAATAAATTTACGATATGACAGAATGGTTGGAAGTTATTCCCATGTAAATGCGATGTATCCAGCGGGATAAGCTCATGTAAATGTATGGAACGCGGCTAGTACCTGATGTATTGTCATAGACAGTAGACGTCGCTCAATATTATGCTGGTTCAATATTTAAATGAGCCTGATAACATCCTTGTTCATGCAAAAGAACAGATAATCGTAAAATTAAGGCTTAGTAAATATAAATTCGAAAACGTCATTTAGAATGCAAGCTGAAATCATTTTTAGTAACCGGTACCGATAAAATTCTCTTAACCCCTCGAGCGCCAGGGTTTAATGACCCGGAAAATTGTCGTGTTTACGTAAACGATCAATAAAAATAATAAAAAAAAATTTTTGGATTTTTCTAGGAAAAACAAATAATATAATAAATGTGGAATAATATAATATAGAAACCAAAAGTTTCGGCCAAATAAGTTGCGTACAGACGTGTGTACAAAACGAAAATTAAGCGTTTTTAAAGGTCTTCAAGTTGTACAGACGTATGTACAATCGGCGCTCGAGGGGCAATTTGAAATGGCACTTAACTATGTAGTGTAGATAAAGGAGAAAGAGAGAAAAAAAGTTTATGCCATTACAAATGTTTGTGAGATGAGCACGATTATTTGTTCTGTGTCTGGGTGTAATTTATCTATAATATGTATGTATTTAGAAATATATAAGTATGTTTATCTGTTATCTAGTACCCATAACACAAGCTCTGCTTAGCTTGGGACTAGACGGCGCTGTGTGATAGTTGTGGAATATTATTATATTTTATATTATTATTATTAAAAAGCGAGTGCTTTTTTGTGTAATTCTATATTCGCACTAATTGCAACTGCAACATAGGGAAAATATTGGTCAATTCTGCGTAAAACGGCCATCGCACAGCATAATGCTGGGACACGTGTGCGACATAGAACCACAGCACTGGACATGATTTACAAACACATACTTAATGTTAGTGCGCAGCAGTATCTCATTAAGTTATTACAAATGCAAATATTCATCACAGAAACGATAACAAGACTCCTAGTCCAGTACATCATCAACGTTTATAAATGCTCGCGCCGAGATCCTTCTGTATGCATCGGAGCATCGCGAGGAAGCTTCCAATTTACATCCATTTCCATCCGATGCTCGCCTCTTATTATAACTACGTTCATTTTTAATAAAACTACGTCGCATTTTCCGGCTTACGATGGAAATATGAACGCAATTTACAGACTTCTTTGAATATCGGAATATTTTTATCTATAATGATGTGAATACCTTTGTGCACAAATGGGAGGGGATTGTGTAGCGAGCGTGCTTTGTAGATACTGTTTTCGTTTAGATATACAGACTGATAATTTTATTTCGGATCTTATCTTTAGAGATCTTTTTGACGAAATATTGTAGTTGCATTAAACTAAAGTTACTGTTAAGTCATCTCAGCAGCACACCCACGATACAGGAGTAATTTCTAGTATGTGGCAACGTTTAAAAAACCTATAGACGCCATCGACGCTTATAAGCGACAATCGTAATCCACCGCTAGAACACCAATGAAGAATTTAAGCGAAAAATAGATGTGCAGAATTTGGTATATTTTAATCAGACATTATAAAACTATATGAAACTAAAACGTATTATTGAAAATACAAAAAATTAAAAGAAAAGAAAAGAAAAAAAACCCTTGAAACATAAGAATAGGGATCGGACAATTTTTCTTTTCGGTGTCATGACTTCTAGCTTACAAAGACAATGATGTCATAAATATGAAATAATCCGCAAAGCATAACTAATCATCATACTACTAATAGGTACGCCCGGGTGCCAAGGATACAGCCGATTCATATGCCTAATCGTGTCACTCCATGAATATTTATGAGCCTGTATGAACTCATAAACTATACAGTATGATTTAGGTACTAATATAGGATGCCTACACCCAAACCCTAGAATGCTAATTAGGTTTATGGCAATTTATGACCGCTAGTGAGGTGACAACCGTTAGTTGTCGCAGCACTAAACGGAAGGTAGCATCATTCTTATTACTCTAATGGAATAATTATTAGGACTATGTTTTTTAAAATAAACTCCCATGATTCATTTAAAGTATCCTGTATTTGGGCAAAGGAGAGGGCTAGTTTCCTCCCACAAGGAGGACCCAGTGAGAGTCCGATGGATTTGAGACACGAAAGACATGTCGTTGTGGCGTCACTTGATTGAAATGATGATGATGATCCTATATTCCAAACTACGGCATGTCCTAGAACCAAAAATTCGAAGACGTGTGACATCTACCAACCCGCACTAGGCCCGCGTTGGGTATTACGGCCCATTTCATCTCCTAGAGGGAAGGCCTGAGGCCCAACAGGGGGAACATGATAAGGCCGACTATGCTATGCTACAATAAAAATAAATAAAATTACTCTATTGAGTAAGATCCCAGAACCTCTGATTATCAAACATTACTCTGATTACCAAAATGTATAGGATTGAGTAGTGAGTGTTGAGAAGGTGTAAAAAACCTTCTTGTATTTTTCAAATGATCTAATGCGATTATGAGCAGTTTGAAATTACATGCTACAAGTAACGCTACTGATAATGTTCCGGATTATAATTTTATAATAATTTATTTGTATTTCTTTTACAATGATTGTTCGCAGCAAAATTACGCAATAAAAAGTTGATCAATCAACAACCTACATTATGTAAGTGATAGGCAATAATGCCTACTTTGCTAATGGGTCATCCATCAATGTCTTTCATAACGCAAATTGATTCCCTTCCGATCAGATGACTAGCTGTCGGACAGGTGAATTGAACAATGATTTAAGTCATTGTTTTAATCAATTTGTAATTGTAATTTTTTTTTTTATCTGTTATAAACTAGTACTTGACTGCGATCCCGCCTGATGGTAAGCAGTGATGCAATCGTTGATGGTGAGGCGCACTAGTTTATTAAGAGCCTATTCACTCTAGCCTTGAAGACACCCATATTATAATCAGACGGAAAGACCGCAGCAGGCAAACTGTTCCAGTCCTTCGAAGTTCGCGGTATAAATGACGAGGCGAAACGCTTAGTCCGGACCGTAGATGTTTCAACAACGTAAGGGTGAATACTCGCCGTGCGTCGCTTTGTCCGATGGTAGAAATGAGATGGCGGAATCAAATCAATCAAATGTCAAATGTCATGATATACCTGTATCGACGTACAAAAATAACCATACTAGTGTTTAAATAGAATATATTGAATAATTGTATTACAAGTACACTATATTTTATTAGTATATCTTTTCTTGTATTCGCCTTTCTCTCTCTCTTTTATTGCATCTAGCACTATTTTTCTCTGCATCACCCAAAGGTTACCTGGTAGAAAATGCTTAAGGCATTAAATCCGCCTCTGTACTTTTGTGAAAGTATTTAGTAGATAAATTAATTAATATGCCAACGAAACAATAAACCACAGTAACATAGCGTCTTCAACACTGGCTACGCCATAGTAATTCTTTAGATCTATTCCGAACGATCTTTGTTATTTTTGGGTACTAGAGGAAACCGTACAAAATTATGAAATAGTAGTATAGTATAAAGACCGTCCCACACAATGAACATGCTATAATATTTATAACATCTTTGAATATATTTCACAATGTTGCCGTGAAATATTATAGTATATGTTTTGTGCGCCATCAACTTAAAATAGTGAGCTAACGAAGGTTTATATTAATATTACTCTCCTAATATAAGTAAACTTGCTTCTGCTAACGGCTTCGCCCGCGTAAAAATTAGGTAATAGGTTTCTGCATACAAATTTTGAACCCCAGTTTCATTCTTTTAGGGATGAATTTTACAAAATCCTCTCTTAGTGCTCGCCTACGTCTTAAAAGGAAACTACAAAACACGCTCCTAGTCCCAGCAGTTTTGGCTGTTCGTTGATATGTCACTCACTCAGTTTCTCCTTTTATATAATACATAGATAATAAAAGATACGCCGTCTTGCATGGAAACACGTAAGCTGACTTTCAAAGGAATAAGAGGAATAGATTATCGTATCTTAATCATGGGCGATAGTTAAGTTAATATAATATTTTACCTTGATATAAAATATTATTATACGAGTATATTCACCATGTGTTACGGCCTTAAAACTTCGTAGAACCTAAATGAACGGCGTAGGCCCTGTAGCCGTGCTACGCGCTACGCCACCGTAGCCTTCGTAGCGCTACACTCTCTACACTTTCTGGAAACACAATATAAATTCCACCCTACGCAATGGAATTGACTACATTTTTTTATGGCTACTTTATTACATGTGCATTGTATAAAACAATAAAAATTAAGATATTATATTATGTCATACATCGTAGACCCCCTCGTGCTACGCGCTACGAAACCGTAGCCTTCGTAGCGCTATGCTGGCTACCTTCTACCCTAAACAAAAGAATTGAACGAGGACACCTTTATTTATTTCAAACTAGCTTCTACCAGCGGCTTCGCTCGCGTGGAAGTAAAAAATATATAACCTATATCACTTAATGATAAAGTATAGCATATCTACTGGTAATATAATTTTTTAAATCAGTCCGGTAGTTTTTGAGTTTATTCATTACAAACAAAAATACAAATATGCAATTTTTTTTCTCTTTATAATATTATTATAAAACTCACTTTGGTTATGTTTCATTAATAAAAATCAAATGCTTGTCTATTCCAGGTAGTGTTGGTGTTCATCCTGAGTATAGCATCGCTGATCATCTACTTCATTGACGCGTCCAGGTAAAACACATTCCCTATACCGTTCAAATTCATTGCATCGCTAACATTATTAATAACTTACTAATCTTAATAATGCTGAATTCAAGGAATACGTGAGTCAATACTCATAATAAATGTGGTCGAAACTGTTTGCTGAATATAGTCCTATATGTAGCTTCTGTTTATATGTCAGCTGTGATATACTAGTAAATAGCTTCCAGTGAACTGTACCTGACTGTTGTCGTGTTCTGCCGAGCGGGCATGTGCTATATATGGCGTGTTTGATTTCAGTGAAGAGGTTGAGCGATGCCAGAAATGGAGCGACAATATTACTCAGCAAATCGACCTTGCCTTTAACATATTTTTTATGGTCTACTTTTTTATACGAGTAAGTTGAATTTTGTTAGTTTTATCTCAATAAGTCTTGGCGACAGTTCGAGTCCCGTATCTTTCAATTTATCGTGTCGCATGACGAGGAACTCATTTAAAATGTGAGAAACTGTTTGAGAGACGTCGCAAGATGACAAACTTTTTGAAGTCTAAAGAAACAGCAGAGAGATGCCTTTATTTATCTTCGGATCTTTAATTAAGTCTTGCCCCTATCTTGATGTTTCTTCTCCATGGTTATATTATTTTGTATCAATATTTGATGTTCTTCTGACGAGTTTTAATATGGTGTATTATTTCTGTTTCAGTTTATAGCAGCTAGTGACAAACTATGGTTCATGCTCGAGATGTATTCATTTGTAGATTATTTCACGATACCCCCATCCTTTGTATCAATATACCTGGATAGAACGTGGATAGGTGAGTACAACTAACTACCGTTTACTTTATATATTCTTGTAGCTAAAATTGCGATACTGGTTTAGTGATTGCTAAGGGTACCTGGGTTCGATTACCAAATGCGTTCTATTAACAAAAGTAGGATATCATCAAATAACTTCTCCCGTTCTGGGTGGAGTAAGAGGGAGAATCAAACTTTTATTTACCTCCCAACTGACCACTTTTTGCGATCTAGGGACGTGATGACCCTTTTGAACAATCGCATAGCCCTGGACAGTATCAGAACTTTATCCCCAATTACTGACAATTGGGCCAGTCCCATGTCATACATGGGACTTAGCGACGACATTTAAACGTGGTGTTCTCTGCCTCCTAGCTGATACATAAAAGCTGCGGTGTTCTGTTAACGACGTCCAACATTTCGATTAGCTCACCACGCTTCTCAATCAATTCAAGTCCCAAAACGCGATCTATGCGTCAACTGATGAAGACGGGCGAAGGGACGATGGATTGATTAATTAGTTTTCATTATCTCTTATGAGTTCAAAGCATAATGAAAATACCTAAACCTAAATACCATTTTGGCATCTAGGACAGTCTTTAGTTCCAAAAAGAGAAGGTGCACACTGTTGGCAGTGAACACGAGACGAGGACGCAGCTGCCCAGCTCTATCGTTAATGTTGTCGTTCTTAGAATAATAAATTGATTTATCTGCTATGGATTAACGAGATGTAGTAAAGAGTGATTACAAAATATTCATATAAATGATATTTATTTTGCTTATAGGTTTTAAAAAATATTTTTACATGTAAATTTTTTCGTCAGTTTAAAATAGTTGAGGCCGGTGTTTCATAGCTGACTACCTTGAGAAGAAATACCAAAATAAACTCAGGGGTCAATATCTTTATTTGTTACTTCATAACAAGCTCTTACAACGGCTAAATTATTGATTCATTCCACATAGACAGAAAAAAATATTGCTATTAAGTTCACTATGTTATACTGAAAGCAAGGGCGGAATGATTATCTAAGAGAAGGAACATATCATCTGATTTTAAAATCAATATAAAACTGTTAATCCTACTGCTTTTTAAGATTAAAAACCTTACACCAATATCACGCTCACAACATCTACATTATATGACTAACTGCCCTGTTGTTCTAGTGGTTAGTGACCTCCTAAGCCGTAGGTCATAGGTTCGATTCCCACCCAAGACAAGTGTTTGTGTGATGTGCACGATAATTTGTTCTGTATCTTGGTGTAATTCACCAATAATATGTATGTATTTAGAAATATTTAAGTATGTTTATCAGTTATCTAGTACTCATAACTCTGCTTATTTTGGGACTAGATGGCGTTGTGTAAAAGCTGTGGAATATTATATAATGAAATGAATTCGGCTCTGTCGGTTTGTAAATAAGTTTTGTAACACAATGATGTTCTCTGTTCCAGGGCTGAGATTTCTCAGAGCTCTACGCTTAATGACCGTGCCTGATATTTTGCAATACCTCAATATATTAAAAACATCAAGCTCAATTCGGTTGGCGCAATTAGTTTCTATATTTATATCAGTGTGGCTGACCGCTGCCGGCATCATTCATTTGGTAAGTGTTGCACGTCAAATATATTGCTCTGTGTGAACTCGTGAGTGAATCATGGACGGATCAGGGAATTTTTGATGTTTATGACTCAACACCGAAGGCATTGCGAATATGTTTGTTAGTTATTTACACTCAAACGGCTGATCGGATTTGGATGAAATTTGGTGCACGGCCAGACCATGTCTTGGAATAGCACATATGATACTTTTTATCTAACGGATATGTTCCATTGGGACAATTTTCTAAAACTTTTGAGTGGGCGAAGCCGTTGGTAGTATATATTACATTATATATACAATGGCCATATATTAGTGCATTTGCAGACAAAACGCAATGTAGGTAGTATGGAGCCTAAAATAAAGTATCAATCCTTAACCAAATATTTTTTAAACAGTTTGTAAGAAATAAACTGTTTAAAACTTCCTTCCTATACTCACAACAACACAGCTCTAAACCTTGCGAACACGTAGCTAGTAACATTAAAATAAATACCTAACCGTCGTTCCGCATGGTTATAAAAAAAAACGTTTTGCAGTTTTTTTTTAATTTATGGTTATGATTCAATTAATCTATGGTTCATCAAATGAGTTCCATTTTCAAATTTGTTCCTTTTTGCTTTTTAGCGCCTTCGTACAAAATCTTCATTTTCTAAATTTTTGGCAGGAGCAAGAAATTTACAAATAATTAAAACAATCGCTGAATTTACAGCGATTGTTTTAATTATTTGTAAATTTATTTTTAGTTTATTTTGGAATGCGGAATTGCTGTAGTTTATTGTACTCAGCGACTACGCAATTAATAAAAAAATGATGATACTGGACGGAACTTTTTTCAGGTTGAATCACAAGAATTTTGCCGTGTGTTCCCAGATAATATTTTAAGGGATGATGCCCATCCTGTATTGGTAATAAAAAATATTAATAGGTTTGATTTTGTTACTTTTTATAACGAGTTTTCTCATCGTGACCAATTTAAAACAAAAAAAGCATGGCACATAGAAGCATGGCGAAAAGATAGTCCTTACGACTCATTAATTTTTAATAAAATAACATTGTATTAAATAACTCTAAATTTTCTTACAATGAGTTCGTTTAAATGTTCCTTTTTATTTTAATAGTTATTTTGGAAATCACATCGATGATGATAATACTTTTCAAAATAATTACGCAAATAAAAGTTCCGTTCAGTTTCGTTATTTTTATCACCATCAATGTGATTTTTATATGATTCTTCATCGCAATCACATTGCGATTCTATTCAAAAACTGGAAACAACTGGAACTAACTGGAATAATTAAATTTATCTCACCCGGGTGTCTATTTCTATCCGTATTATCCAATTCGACTCTTCATTGATTAGGCTGCTTCCTCTGCAACTCTGGTCATCAAGGATTTGTTTATAATGTTGAATCGTCTGTCAATACGCTAGAACATAAATTAACATTATTATCTTCTTTAATGTCATGAGAAGGTGGACCATCAGGTCCAGATCTGCTGTACTGAATGTTGTTCATAAGAAAATCATTGACACGGAAACACATTCCTCAATTTATCGCACAATAATGTGAATTCTATACCATCATAACGTATCGAAAAAAGTACACATGACTGGACCCTAAAGGTGTACGTCCAATATTAATGCATAATCGCTCGCCAACCACCTATTGGTACTGGTGGTAAAAAAAAATCCTGCTTCGAGGATTTTTTTACTACTCCGTCTATGCCCTTGAAAAACATCATCTTTCCTTTTGTAAAACACGCTTAGTTTTTTGTTCACCAAGCGTCCATTCAGTGCCAGCCGCTATAGCCTTACCCAGGCCTTACCCGGCCGCCTCTACCGAGTGTGAAGGTTGTCGTATTTAATAAAACAGCGTTTTCCAATAAAGTTTATTCCTAAAACACTGCTTTATTTGAACAAATTACATGATAAAATTAAACTGACTCCCTCCGGGTTATAAACAATGCATTTCTTTTTTAATTAAATTCAAACATCTATTCAAAATTTACAGAATCCTTACAAACTATAATGGAGTTTGTAAGTAGTAGTACTCTTTCGGTACCTCAATATATATATGTCAACTAGCTTCTGCCAGCGGGTTCGCCCGCGTGGAAGGTTTTTTTTTGCAAATTTTAGACCCCAGTTAGACCCCCCCCCCCTTTTTCCCTAATCACCCCTAGTGATTAGGGAAATTCCTTACTTAGTGCTCGTCTACGTCATAAAAGGAAGCCTAGTATAAAATGTCACGCTCCTTTTCCCAGTAGTTTCGGCTGTGCGTTGATATGTAAGTCAGTGTCTCCTTTTATATATATATAGACTAGCTTTTGCCAGCGGTTTCGCCCGAGCGAGAATAGGTTTCTCTACACCGCTAAATTTTAATCGTTTTAATCCCGTGGAGGGTCGATCTGGTACATGAAACACTATCGATTTGTAAAGATAAAATTAAAAAATAAAGTACCTCTTTTTCAAAAGTCGTATTAATTCACGCATGTACGAAATTGGTATCTTTAAGAAAACGTCAGCTGAGCGAGTTCAACGATCTGTAGTTAATAGTCGGCGTTGCGTACAAAGCACCTACAGGTCATTTAACTCGCTCAGCTGACTTTTTCTTAATGAAATTAATTTCGTGCATGCGTAAATTAATACGAGTTTTGAAAAAGAGGTACTTTATTTTTTAATTTCATCTTTACAAATCGATAGTGTTTCATGTACCGGATCAACTCTCCACGGGATTAAAACGATTAAAATTTAACGGTGTATATAAACTTTGATTCCCCTTTTCATCCCTTTAACAGGTGAATTTTCAAAAATCCTCTCTTAGTTCTCACCTACATCATAAAAGGAAGATTTGTAAAATATCTCACGCTCCTAGTTTTAGTAGATTCAGCTGTACGTTGATTTGTCAGTCAGTCAGTTTCTCATTTTATTTATGTTACCGACAATCAGTATAAGTCAGGTATTCTATACGATACCTCGGCAATGTATAAAATACCTGAGGTGTCCAGGCAATGTATGAAATATTATGAATATTATTGTCATATATACTTTACCTAGGTAATGTATACAATTCCCAGGGATTATTAGAGTATTGGTCCACTGCCAATGTATACAATAAACAGATTTTGATTTAAACCAAAATAGGACTAAAAGTGGTTTTATTCAAAGTTTTGTGTTTGTCAGTTTCCACTTTTAGACACTTTTAAATACTAATTGTGGCTTTTTACTAAAAGTAGCTTAAATCACAGTTTTGTATTTGTCAGTTAACGAGTTCTTGCAGTAAGCCGACGATATTATGTGTATATTTTTGGCTGGGTTCTTCCTAAATTAGACTTATGCTAGCTTTGACTCCTTGACTTTGACTCCCCCAAACCTAGTCAAACGTACTAGCAGATCTGTTCTAGGTTTTAATTTCTATATATTTGTACCTACATTGTGTGTATGTGTGTGTGCCAAATAAAAACGTTTTCTTGCTTTTTTAATAATGTTAAACTTTGTGCTTAACCTAGTTACTAATACCGTTCCTGACTTTCTCAATTTATCGTGTTTCAGTTGGAAAACTCTGGTGATCCACTAGAGTTCGAGAATTCCCAGAAGCTCTCGTACTGGACGTGTGTGTACTTCCTTATAGTCACCATGTCCACCGTAGGTTACGGTGACGTGTTCTGTCACACAGTACTTGGAAGAACATTTTTGGTTTTTTTTCTCCTCGTCGGCTTGGTAAGTTTCACTTTCAACTGTTCTATCTCTGAATCTCTTTGAATTAAATATTTAATGAATTGAAATAAAATAATAAAGTCCAATATCTGATTAATCTTTGCAAGGAGACGCAAGTCTCTAATTTCTCTCTGTAGTGGCATTTGGAACACAACATTTCTTAATTTTGAAGCAATTAAATGTAGTTTGATACTTGGTCACGGCTACGAAGTCGTCACGACAAGCTTGCGGTTCCTTGTACGAGGCTAAATTAATAACAAAGCAAAAGGAAATATAACAAATATTTGCAGTGTAACGGTTACAATATAGTTCACATGGGACTTGCTAGACAAGTGGTTTATCGCACAGCTCGTTGAATGATTGTAAGCCTGACTAGTGCACCACGTGTAACTGTAGAGCATGACGTTTCGAGGCCCAGACGCCCCGCCCGGGCGGAACCTCACCGCCTCATGTGCCATCTTCTAACTTCCCGGCTTCGGAGGTCTTCCTTCGACTATCGCCGACTATTCAATTTTAATACGCTTTTCTTCGAGCGGCTGCATGGGTGTATTTTGTTTTTTCTTTTGCTTTGTTACGTGATAGTCACCACGAACGTGCCGGAGGATCTGTCTCGCCGCGCTTAGAGTACGGAGTGTACTGGGGACTGGTCCGAACGAGATACGTTGCGCGAGCGAGCGCGTGTTGCGCGTAATATCGCGTCTTGTCGCGTCTTGTCGCGTCTGTCGCGTCAAGTGGCGCCCGCCGCCTCGGCGACCCGGTGCCGCGTCCCACCCCTCCCACTCGCGATGCATGCCGCACCACGCCTGGCTGTGTTCAGTTGCTCACATCACCGGTAGACACACACTACTTCCTTTTATTTTTATTTCGCTCCGCTACCGGCTACACTTTACGACTCAGCGTCACCATAGAGAGCATACCGATCTCAGTGTGGACATTGTCGTGCACCACTCGATGGTGTCCGCGTGCGGTCGGACTGCATGTTCGATCGACACCGTGGTCTGTTGCAGGCAATGTTCGCTAGTAGCATTCCCGAAATTATAGAGCTGGTAGGAAGTAGGTCCAAGTACAGTGGCGAGCTGAAGCGTGAACATGGAAAGAGGTATCCGTTTGATATATACAGTGGTCGGCGGAAGTGAAGGCGGCTCATCTCGCGCCGCGCGCGGCATGAGTCGCCCGAGCTTCCGGCGCCCACGGGAATCATCACCTTATAAGAAAGCTTGCTCAGTGCCGTCAGATGTATTGTGTCATCTACTCGTGTGCACGCGCGGGTCCGCCCGCGCGCGGCGGGCGCCGCCTCGCCCCGCGCTACCGCGGCACTGCGCTCCGGGCCGCCGTACCGCCGGGGCGAGCGGCGCCACGCGGCGCGCTGGTGAGGCCCGCCCGTGCTCGCGTCTACCAAGCGTCTATACCGAATGCCCACCGTTTTTAGTTTAGGTACCGGTCGAACCGATTTCTTTTTAAGTTCTGATCATCGATTAGTTAGCGTATGTATCCTTAGGCTTTGCATGCACCCGGTCACGAGTCCCGTCACGGCTCCCGCCGCTAGCGTAGCTCGGCACGGCACCCAAGTCCCGCACACCCACACACAGCCACGCCACACGCAGACAGACGACACGCACACAGCCCCGTGCCTCGTGCGAGGGGGCGGGCCGGGCGGGCGGGGCGGGGGGGGCGCGCGCGCGGGGAGACGGGGGCGCGGCCACTCACCTTACGGTGTTGCTGTGTATCGTAGGCTGTGTTCGCCAGCTGGATCCCCGAGATCACGGAGCTGGCGGCGCAGCGCAACAAATACGGCGGCCGGTACAACAAGGACGTCCGCCGCAGGTACCCTGCTCTCACGCCCCCGCTCCACGCGGCTTCCTGCCTTCCTACCTCTCACGGTTTCGATCTTGGTTGATTGAATGCGGAGTTTGCTAATGAAATTTATTAATCCTTCACTAGAATCGGTCTCTCGGTGCCGTGGCGCATGCTCGAAGAGTTAGCTCCCGGCGGCCGCGCCCCTCTCCCCGACTAGAGAGACAGGCGCGCGGTCGACCGACGCACTACTACATGCCTTTTTTCGTAAATTTTACTCGAGATACCGTTGAGCTTTTTAATCCTTTCTAACGAGACTAGATCTGGAGAGAGCCGATGTAAAGTTTTGTAATGCTGTCGATGAAGTAGTGTTTGGTTTGTTCGCTTGCACACGATGCCTGTCGCCACGCTGTAGCGCTAGCTCCGGCACTCGCCACAGTCCGCGACACACAGCCAGTGCCGCGCCGCGCCGCGCCCGCGCGCGCGCCCTCGCCGCGCCGGGCGACTCGCCGCCGCGCGCGCACCCGCATGCGCCGCGGCGACTCGCCCCCCGCTCTCGAACGAATACATGTGAACGTCTTGTTTTGTCTGTCGGCGTTTAGGCGATATTTGCCAGTTGTATCCCAGAGATAATTGACTTAATCGGCACTAGACCCAAGTATGGCGGCACCCTCAAGAATGAGCGGGGACGCAGGTGAGCCGCTGTCTTCACTCCGTTCCGTTGAATGTGTTCCGTGTTGTGACATCTATTCTTCCTTTTCCTCTCTTAGCACGCTTCTGTGTTCTCACTTATCTTGGCGGGACGCAAGTCCCGCAAGTTGTCTTTGTTTTTATGAGTCGATATTGATTGTAAATTACCTTTGAATTGATTTGAGTTCAGTTGAATAGTGAACAGCAGATAGTGGCTAGTGTTATCGCTCGTCATTATAGGTATCATGATTATGTTCTGTTAGTATACGTACGTAAAGTAAAGGAATGTTAACGTAAAGCTTAGTTACGGAGAGTTAAATGTTGAGTGGTACCGTACTGTAGTGCGTTGTTGGAGTTCTGGTGTGCGTTGCGAAGCAAGGCGTCGACAGCTCCGGCCTGGGGCCCGGGCGAGCTGTGGACGCGCGCGCACCACCCTGCCTGTCCGCCCCTGCCCTGACCCTACACCGCGCCGTCCGCCCCCCTCCCGCGTCCGCTCCGCTCCGACTGTACTCCTGCCTGCACGACTTACTGTTATTGTACTTGTACTCTTAATGTTGACCCTCTTTAATGTTTTTGATCTGTAATGTAATTTTGAATCGACCCCCTCGGTTATTTTAGTGTAATGTATTTTCGTAAATATATTCATAGAGCGTGGCAAGGCTGTGTGCATTGAGGACATTTTTAACGCAAAATTAGTTTAGTTTTATTGAACATATCATTGACATGATTGACATCATCCTAGCAACGAAACACCAATCATTTTATGAGAAACTTTTGGATTGATTTTGGAAATTGTTTGCAATGTTTATGGATCGTATTAAAGATACAAAGGTAGACAGATTTAATGTTTATAAAAATAAAAATGAAATCAGTTCCTTTGCCACACCTTAGATGAATACTAATTGCATGATCGTGTAGACATGAGCTGTTTGCATCCCTGTTTGTTTAACTTTCTTATTTTCTGCTCTTATTGTTTTCCGATTCTGAATTTCTTTTATTTTACCAACATCAACCTTCACCATTGTACGGACTGTCAACTGTCACATTTCAACAAACGAGGTTTCAACCTAACAGTGTCGATGTGAACTTATCAAGAATTGCGACTCTGGCTCCAAAACAAAATACAATATTATATACAAACATATATATTTGTCCAAGTGATTACATATATCCCAAATACATAAACTGTACTGAGACGCAAGCTTTTACTGTTTATATAGGATTTTTATCTAAACACAGTACAAAAGGCGTATTCATAGATGCTTTAGCGAAAGTTCGAAATGAGCTTTACTGTAATATTGAGAGAAACACGCGCCGTACTTACACTACTCACAGTAAATTTTAATTATTGATGGAACTCACGAAGTATGACCAAGTAACTAGATCACAATTGTTAAGTAACAGAACAGATTTATTATATATTTTACATATGTTTTGCTGTGTCTAGATAAAAATTACACACGCTGACTGTTTTGTAGTTTTGCAAACGGAGTCTACTTCAGATTTAATCTCAAAACAAATTAATCTAATCCAGTATCTATCTAACGCATTTGTGTAAACCGACAGAATCTTCTTACTTAGTGCAATTACTAATAACTTAAACTGTATCAATTAACACATCTATTTAGTTGAAATACCTCTTAACCGTAGTGTACCTAAGTAATATGCTGTTTGTGAGACGACTAAGATAGTCAGTGTACTAACATTATCATAGTTCAAAATCATCACACCACAAAGTATTCGACTCCATGCAATGTATGCTATTATTGTTGTATGTCCCCCCTAAAGACACTACATTTGTCCTGCAAGTGACCCAAACCACCCCCTCCCCCATAGTCGTCGTCTCATTTTATTTTATTTTATTTTTTATAGTGTGGTAGATAGTTACACAAATCCTGAACGAGACTGAGCTTTCTAGAACAATGTTCATTTATTTGTGGCTTTAATTAAATGTAGCAGTAGTTATTGAAGTATTTAAAATTATAGATTTTATCAATTTTTTAGTTTTTTGTCGACTACAGGCCACAAACTAATGAGCGTATAGTAATTATGGACGTTTTAATTTGCAAACCACGCCACTGTTTCATAAACAAAATATAACTTTTCAACTGCAACTTACGTAGATGAACGATATTTTATATTAATTGTCAGCTCACAAAGAGACAATGGCGTGGTTGACATAAATGTAGCTTCTCTTCACGCTTGTATCACTTACTGTTTTGTTTAACCCTGTCGTGACCTTTTTCTTTCAATATTTTATTATCAGTTACTTCCATCTGGTCCCAGGTGTTAAATAAGACTTCAAATTGCTGTTACTTCTGTCTTTTCCTTACTTATAAGATGAGCTTTTTGAAAATTTGCTTCTTAAAAAAAACAAGCCAATGTAAAGTTTTTTCAAGTTTTGACACGAAGCTTAAAGTAAATGACATCTTGCAATTCCAACTTAACAAGCTTTGAACTTTCTGAGAACTCGCTTCTGGAGCTTCATTCTTTGTTTTTCAAATGCAAATTAATTTGGTAGATGCACCTTACGCGTGGCTCACCGGGCTGGTGTTATAATACAGTTGTACGGTTTCAGGCATATTGTGGTCTGTGGACACATAACATACGAATCAGTGAGCCATTTTTTAAAAGACTTCCTACATGAGGATAGAGAGGATGTGGACGTCGAAGTTGTTTTTTTACACAGGTATGTATCTAAACGATAAGTAAGTTTTATGTAGAATTAAGAATAACTAACGTAATATAGGCAAAAGTGACTAAAATACATTCAAACCGGATGTCACAAATTGATATTTGCTTTTAATTTGATTCAACAATAATAATTTTCTAAAGCAGTGCATATTGGTGATACGGTAGAAGATTATTGTAAAAATTTGTTGTTTTTTTTTAATAACTAAATAAACAGTTTTCAAAATTTTCTTCTACCTGCCATGTTGCGCAATAATACATTATTTAAGAAACTATTGATAAGTATATTAATATAAGATAAAAAAATGTTGACATCAAAATATACTGAAAAATATTATTATAGCGATGATTCATAATATCAAGTAAATAAATAAAAATACTGAACAAGAAATGAAACTGTCTGGTAAATGTGTTCATGAAATGTGTACTGTGGAAGCAAAGTCACGCATCACTGTCTGCCGAGTGAGCGTGTGACGTAGCTTGTGTGGCACTGGCGAGGTGGTGTCATGTCATCATGTGTGATCGACGACGCTTTCAGAAAAGAGCCCGACCTTGAGCTGGAAGGTCTCCTCAAGCGTCACTACACCACCGTCGAGTTTTTTCAGGGTACAATGATGAATGCCGTCGACCTTGAACGAGTCAAGGTTAGAACACAACCATAGAGCAGGCATTAGATTAACGCACGGCCGTAATTCTCATTGACGCGTCTACGTGAATCAGTACTTTTTTTATTTATTTATATGTGCATAAAACAGAACTCTTTCTTCTGTAAAGACGCTGTTTCATAGTCACAGTAGGTATTGATCACTTTGGTAACGTTTATCTTGTGATTATTTTGATGCAATCATTGCTTCTCACGGTGTTGCGAGGTCGCCCGCACAGCTGCACCAGCACCCGTGCGGCCCCGCACCACCACACGACTGCGTATTTTGGTACATAGAGTTGCATGGTAAGGCCTCGCCAGGCGGCGGACTGTCCGGTAACCATGGCCAGCGGTGTTAACTGAGCGTTCATGACAGGAAACCGCCCGACCTGGAGCTCGAAGGCCTGTTCAAGAGACACTTTACAACTGTGGAATTCTTTCAAGGCACCATTATGAACCCAATCGACCTTCAGAGGGTGAAAGTAAGTAGCAACGCACACACGGCAATAATCAAAATGGGCGTGGTGTCGGTTTGACGATGTAACATATTGTCTAGAGTAGAGCTCAGCTCGTACTAAGGTGTCGCGGCCGCGCGGCGCCCGGTCGCAGGCGCGCTGGGCGCCGCCGGCCGCTGCTCTGTGTTGTCGGCAGCGCGGCGGCGCGTGCGCCACGGTCGCCGCGCTCAGCCCGCCCACCATGTGTCTGATTGGGTGTTGTTGCAATGCTGGCCGTTTGTCACTTCGATATCGATTTTCTGTACGTTCCGATGGCAATATTGGCATAAATGGCTGCCGAAGAAAGGGTTTCCATTTCAAAATTTAACATTTTTATAAGTAGTCAAGTACAGTTATCGATTGTCGATATTGTTGGGTAAGTTGGCATAGCTTATGGAATGATGGCGCTTGTCTGCATGTTAACTTCTTCTTTTAACCCCACCTGCTTCTTATAAAATGAATACCACCCAAAGAAACTCCTAATATTAAACCTCAATTGGTTTATTCAAAAAATGTATAATAAATCGAGTCGTGGTGCTCATTTTTATTTTCGGCCAAAGATTAGCATGCGCAACCTTCACGCTTTTGTAAACCTCCGCTTGAATAGAACGTAAATAGAACTAAGTTAAGTAAATATTAGATTGTCGTCTTCTAAAGTGTTCTCTGTCTTTCCTCCTAACATAGATGTGTAATACTAACTTTTCGGTAACTTAGTGTGTTCACGTTTGATTGGTAAGTGTTGTGACCCTATCAGTGTTTTATTGCTTACCGCAAAATGAAATTCCCCAAATTTGCATTGTTATAAATGTAACATGCTTGGAAAAGTCCAATACTGTCTAAAATTATAATCAAGTATACTCAGATTATATGTTTAGTATTCCAATTGAGACCATATTCTTGTAAAACAATTTTGAAATTATGCCCTGTGCTGCTGCTTGATTAAAAAATTGTAAGTGTATCATAGAGATGATATCTAGGGGTTGACAAAGAGCGATCGTGGATGTATTCAAATCAAATAAATCCTCGAAAAAGAATCAGTATAACATAAAATCTGCCATCGCTTTTGAAGTCTTTTTCCGTCCACCATCTCTTTGATACACACTTTCCGACAGGAAGCTATAATACCGTCCTCACTTAGGTACATGAAGCAGATGCGTGTCTGGTGCTAGCTAACAAATACTGCCAGGATCCTGACGCTGAAGACGCCGCCAACATCATGAGGGTTATCTCCATCAAGAATTACTCCGACGACATCCGGGTCATCATCCAGCTTATGCAGTACCACAATAAGGTGAGTTCGGAGATGTTTGCAAAATGATAATGTACACGAAACGACAGTCTTCATAAAGCGGTTGGACTATATGGAAAGTGAAAGGCGGGAACTGGGTACTGGGATTTTAATCCAGAAGAGGCCATGGTGTGTGAAGCAGTACACTGAACAGGCTATGCAGTTGATTTATAGACAGTAGCGTAACTATAGGGTGGCAAGGCTGACGAAATGCTACGGGTCCCTGGCCTGGTGGGGCCCCCGGTCCAAGAGGCCTTGACCTCTGAAGAAGTAAATATACAAATTCAATTAAATTATTAAGATTGGTTTAGGGCATTCATAAGAAAAGGACGAATTTCCCGTGCTGTTTTGCCAGCCATACCACCTAATAGATACGACACTGGGTCACACACAACATCTTCAGAGACGAAATAAGTATAAGTCCTTGGGTATTAGAGAACTTACCGATTTAATAATAATAAAGAGAATATTTTATGTCTGTACTTCAGTGATTTAACCAAATCAAATTTTCTTGGGGTCCAATCCAATGATTTTGCCACGGGCCTCAGATGGTACCTAAGTAAAACGATCGTCTTCCATATTCTTAAAAATAACGCGTAATGTTCCAGGCCTACCTCCTAAACATTCCATCGTGGGACTGGAAGCAGGGCGACGACGTGATCTGCCTGGCGGAGCTGAAGCTCGGCTTCATCGCGCAGAGCTGCCTGGCGCCCGGCTTCTCCACCATGATGGCCAACCTCTTCGCCATGCGCAGCTTCAAGACGGTCAGCCTTCTCCTTACTACACCCCACACTACTATAAACATGCTCCTCAAGTACTTTCAGAGACCGACCCTCGACCTTCCGCCGGATAAAGCTTACAGTCGCTCTCTGAACGTACCACAAGTTCTAACGATACTATGCGGCATTTCCACAGTCACAAGAAATGGCTAAATGGACTAATGACTACATGCGAGGTACCGGCATGGAGATGTACACCGAGACTCTAACTTCTACGTTTATCGGGATGCCGTTCAAACAGGCCGCAGAGTAAGTGGGCAAGGAACGAGACGCTTTCAATAACGTGACACCAGACAAACGTCACACACTCAACTTTATACTTTACAAGTGTTTGAGCATTCCATACCGTGATTACAGGACAATCAATACTAACCAACTACGAAACACATAGCTTATCATTTTAGTGTTTTTGTTCATTTGTTTGCCAGCTTACCGTCTGTGGTTTTCAATAAATATCAATGTTTTTTTTTCGATTCATTGTCATAGGTAATACATACTGCACTGAATAACGTTTTAGCCGATAACATCCAAATATAAACACAAATAATATAGGGTTATGTCATACTAATTGTGAATAGTTGTGTACTATAGCCGGCGAGCTGCGAGGAGTGTGGCCGAGCACGGGCGCGATAGCACCGTCAGGTGGCTATGACTAACATGGCACGAGCTTTAGCGTCTCCTATTGGTTGATTGCAGTCCCCCGACACACAAGCTTGGCAGAACGATTACCTGCAGGGTACTGGCTGCGAGATGTACACCGAAACACTGTCGACATCGTTCACGGGGATGAGCTTCCCGCAGGCCAGCGAGTAAGACTCCCCTCGATCCTTGGGCGCCTGCACCGCACTGTAGACACTGTGTGCCGACTTGCTAACCTAGCTACCTGAGTGTGCACTCATAACCGATATAACCTAGACACGAGTAGGCTGGATATGTTTAGAACTAAAATGTCTTTCTGATTTTCCAGAATAGATTGTGCATGTTGAATGGGTAATATATTAGTCGATTTATTATTAGTGGTATGTATTTTTAAAACTACGTTTCAAGTCGATAAAGAACTGTGTGCGTCATATAGTGACGGCACCTTTTCAAAAATATTCATCTATCTTTACCTATTTTTTGATTACACACACACTTTACATTTTATCTCACTCAGGGTTACAATAAAAAATAATTATTTTTTCTTTTGGTTAGTAAATCTCACGATTCCATAAAATTACTTCAGTGCAGTAAAAAGGAGAATGTAAATGTTCTGAATCATTGTGTTGATGTATTTGATCTTGGGCTTCATTGCACACTTTTCTACTAACGTTATTAAAACTATCATCTTCTAGAAGTGAGGTAGATATACAGGTTTGGTAACTTCACGAATTACGGCCTTCCTTCTACTATCTATCGCTTTTTCAGTCGTACACCTTACATTGTAGTTGAACACAGTACACTATATGTAGAAACGCACCATAAATTTACTATATGCATGCTTATATGTTAGGTACTTGTATGTATTAGTATATTGTTGTAGAATTTAGAACTGTAAATGTAGTGTAGAATCCAACAATGTTGTCGTTTGTAGCATGAAATAGAACCTTAATGTTTTAATACCAAAATGATTTACAATAAATTAGATACTTGTAAATTGGATTTTACTTTGATTGTTAGACTTATAGAGAAGAAGCAAAATATGTTACCAAGAGCCAAAAAATACATGGTTTCGTAGAAACCGTAACTCAAATAGTATCTACATTCCGGAATAAATTAGATTTAAATTGAATAGATTAGAGTAGAAAATAAATATTGTTCTCTTTAGAAATTCTCGACAAAGTTTATGTATCGACGATCCAGATTTTTTATTTTGTAAGTACACATTATTATTATATTGGAACTGTCTCTGTTGATAAACTAAAAGCACCGAATTCAAACAATTTTGAACGTTAAAATCATACAAGAAAAAATATCCAATTGTAATTTCGGGACACTTGAACATCTTTTCGTCCATATAATTATAGTATCTGCATGATCTGACGTAAATCGCTCATCACGGATCACCGGAAACTTAAAGGACTTACGAACAAGCCGGTACATCACGTCTATCCTCCAGGTTGTGCTTCACGAAGCTCAAGCTGCTGCTGCTAGCGATCGAGATCAAGGGAGAAGAGGGCGCCGACAGCAAGATATCCATCAACCCGCGCAGTGCCAAGATACACGCCAACACACAGGGATTCTTTATTGCACAGTCTGCAGATGAGGTTAAAAGGTTAGTCAGGCTTTATCTTCTTCTAGAGCATACTCATAGATGCTAGTAGTGCAAGGAACTTCGCTCCTCTTAAATAGCATCTTCTCAAAAGCAAGAATGTTGTCTTTTGGCTGGCATCCTTCAGTCGTTTACTACTTTCTTCAATTTCAACTTGTATTGAAGATGTAGTGTCAGTTTTATCTCCTCAGTACTGACCACAACTGTTATCATTCCAGAGCTTGGTATTATTGCAAGGCCTGCCACGAGGACATCAAAGACGAAACGCTCATCAAGAAGTGCAAATGCAAAAACTGTAAGATCACTGTATTGCTATCATTACTAATACATTACCTTACCTTAGCGAGACAATCTGTACAGAATTCTCTACATACAATACTTAAAGCTAACTTCTTAACTTTATACTATTCTGTGACATTCTTTCTGGAAATATTTAATGTTGTAATGAACTGTGTCCCGTAAATGTGTCACCTACACACGTGTGAGCACACGATGTTCGGCGCATACGTAGGAGGAGCCCTGGCGGCGCCGTCGACACTGACTCGCTCGACCTCACACTGTTTTCTTTCTATTTGTGCGACATTAATGAATATATTGTTCGGCTAAACTTTTAGTGACCGCGCACCAGCGGAAGGTTGGAGCCGACATAGGTAACTTGCACCACACCTAACCTCACAACTTGACGTTTTCCGATATTTATTTTTCGTGTCTATAATTTTGTTGAGTTGCTTTAGTGGTGTTGCGTCCGTACCTCACTGACTGGATCGGCTGCAAGGCATTATCTTGACCCGTGCTCGTTCACACCCTATAATTTAGCGATCATTGTGTATGTCCGCTCGCTCGTGAATGGATTCCGCCACAAGATGAAGCACTCCGACACTTCACCATTTTTCTGCCTTTTGAGATATTACTCGCTCTGTTTCTGTATCAATTGAGAGGATTTAGTGCATCATACAATACCGCTTAACATCACACCCAATCAGGACCTGTACATAGTATCACACAGCAGTCACTTGTCAAAATTATATCAGGACACGCAGCGCGGTGCGACTCGACGAGAGTTGAACACATTGCTATGATGCACTTCTGAGCCCAGCACAGACAGTACAATGCATGTAAACATTAATAATATGTAGAACTAAATATCGCAAACTGCAAGTGCACCGTCATGCCCCCGAACACTTAGATATAATAATATAAATATGAATCCACGAAAGCATGTCTCAGAACGAAAGGAGTGAAGATCTCAAACTGCTGATAAAATTACCCATCGGGAGTGAGCGTTGGAGGACAAAGACTTGACAACAGTTCCGGCTTGTCTGTGCTAACGACTGCGACAGTGACTAACACAGGGAAGAAACTAAATACGGTCACGATCCATCACATTAATTCACGCTTGGACAGAATCAAATTCTACCGCTCAAACATCTGGCTTCACTGCACAGAATTTGATTCTACCAAACTCATTTAACACAATTAAATCATAAATATTAGGAGCGTACATTCGTATTGTCAGTGTTTGGATTTTTACAGATGTTGGAATGATGATGATGCAGACTGGGATGGTGAAACAAAGTCTTAATACGTACCGTGGTTGTCTCGACGGTACGGACCCGAAAGACAAATATACCGTATACCCGTACCTTACACCCGTATAGTTTGTTTGCATCAACTAACCATTGCTATGGACGAATTGAAACTGGGCTACAATATACCTATGCTAATACACGATAAAACGACACACGCAACTAGTATAGTGCAGCTAGGCTAAGACACTATATTAACTACAGCTCGCTTATATACGAAAGATATAGGTAGAGAGTATTTCAGAGTAAAACACTGTTCACGTCTGCAACCCCAATTTGAGAACTGACCTCTATTACTAGCCAGCCCAAACGAAGCAGTCTGTCCCACAGTAATACATATCTTGAATATATTTTCCAAGTCCTTACCAGAGGTTCCAGTTTGGGCGCTAGTAATGGGAAGTTAAACATTACAGCGTCGTCATCAACTACTTCCTACTCAGAGATAACTTTCAGCTTTGCATCTCTGTCTGCATTAAGATCTATTATTATTTGCGTATCTTCTGTAACACCCACAATTTAAAACAGGTTAAAATGGATTGTGTAACAAGTGAGCTAAACGTATTGTTTCTCGGTTCAGTGGCTACGTTCAGGAAGGGCGTACGAGCCGTCCAGATGGTTGGCAGGGCAAGTACGTAACTTCAATGTTAAGATTCAGTGTACATGTCAATGTGATGTTATACGCGACATGTGGGACGGGTGACTCCCGGCCACCGCTCGCATAGCAAACGTGTCCTGTTTATCATTGTCTTGTCTTATACGTTTCTATATGTGCATTTATACAGCAGTTAGATGTTTGCCTCTCTATTAGACGATATTTAAAACATCGAGAGACATTATGTGATGTCATTTATTTATTTTGGTGTTGTTGTTATTATATTATTATATCTCAAAATATTTTTCTAGGAGTATTTTGATCCCTGAGTTTCTGCATCGACATAGTCCCTCTGATATTGATGTTGTGAAGTAATAGATTTTACAAGAAGTTAATTTGTAATTCATTTATGCTTTAAAAGTTGAAAAGATGATTTAATGATCCCCTGTATAGGGAACGTTTAGATGCTCCCGCCTCGATAGAACCGCGAGGACTCAGCAGTGGTTAGCTGCTGCGTCCGATCTGCCGAACGATTTGGTATACTCGCCTTACTGTTATCACACCCCTGTAACGGTTACGATTCTGTAATTTCATTTGAGCCATCAGTTTTTAGTACGCTCAACGCCATTCTTATCACTTCATATGTTCATACCCTCATGTCTTTTGCATTAGTCATGGTAACTCTTAGGGTTTTAAATTCATTTAATTCAAGATGTAAAACATAATATTATAGCACGTAGAGCTTGTCTAATAGTTAGATACTTTCGTTTTGTGTGTCGTTTGTATTCGTAGCTTTATGTTTGTTGCATGTGTGGTGGTAGGTATGTTAACTGTAGCATTGACTAGTCGTGACTATAACTTTGATTTTTAATAAGTAATTTGATTGTGTATCGGTTTCATCTTCAGCTTTCTTTGGAGCTTCTCTCTGGTCGTACACGTACCGTTGTGCTAACTTTTTTTTAACACCATAGAGTCCAAAACACCTATTAAATTAATATTTTACGTTCCAATATTTAAATGCTAATTGCTTTCAAAATATTTGTCAAGATGAAACCGATGATTGTACTATTGAAGTGATCTGATTCAATGTGGACAGACCGGCCACACGCTGTACTATATCGCGATGTGCTGTAGGAACTGTATTTACTAAGTGGAGTGGAATGCGAACTTGTGCTGATGTTTTGCAGATGATCACCATCCTCCCCCCACCTTCACGCCGCCAGAGTTGCCCAAGAAGGTCCATGTTCGAGGTACATCTCAGGCTCCGAGCCGAGTGATTTTTTTTTTCGTTTTTTCTTTTAATCATCGGCCCACTGAACCATTTGACCGGCAATATGCTTCGTCCTAAGTTACCGGAAGGTACCGTGCACCTAGTTGCTTTGTCACGCATTATCTCATAGCGAGCACTGACAACTGGCGACCTGCCTCGGGTTATGCGCTTCTCTCGCATGTACCCGGCTGACGTAGTGACACGACCCGCGTCGCTCCACCGAGCGACACTTCTTAACTAACAGCCTCACACTAAATTTCACAAAAGTTTTCCAACTAACAAAATTGTATTAAACACGAATCAAAATCATTTTGTTTTTATTTTACTTTTGCATTCACTATTTTAATGAGTAATGAGTCAACGACGATTGAATTGTTTCCATCGATCTGTGCTTCTTGGTAAACTCTAAAGCGGATGTATTATCATTTGTGGTTTGTACCCCTCTGCCGCGCATTGCAAATATTCATGGCATTGCATTTATTTGTCTGAATGATTAAATACCTACCATATTTAATAAAAGAGTTGCCAATTCATGGATAACATTATGTTCTAGTCTGACGAGAAGCCTGGTTGTAATGATCAAGAAAACGGCGTCAGCCGCTCTGATCGAATTACAATTAGAATAATTACAAAAAAAAAAACAATAATTCCGGATCTCAATTAATTTTGTCCAAAATTGGCAACGCTAAAGTGAATGCTCTGTGGGTACCTACATCTATGCTTTTGTTGTAGTATATTGATTAAGAATACCTACATACGTAATTAATTATACACATTTTAATTGAACCCAAGTAATTATCGAATAAATTAATGAAATTGAATATATATAGATTTTAAAATAATTTTAGCATCTTACATATCCTTAGTTTCACAAAGAAAATGCAATTTTTGAAAGTAATTTAAAATCAAAACTCACAAGCTTTGCTGCTTATGCAACCTCATTGCGTAACATTTTTGCGTAAATTGTTCTTATTGCCTTTCAGGTGAAATTGCGAGAGAAAGAGGGGAGGATACTAGTTGTGAGTATAAGCGATATAATGTAGTGTATTGTAGCAATCTTCATCATTCATCAACAGAACATGGTGAGGGTCATTTACAACTTGTAAGAAAAAAATGTATGAGAATTAAAAAAAATACAACCGTGGTTCTTATAACGTTTCATTACCTATAAGATTTATTAAGGACACTTAACAATCACCTTATGTTAACCATAATCGAGATGTTTTCACCGGAGGCCACACAATTAACTGGAAATTGCAATCATCTGCCAATTTTACAAACAATGATATGATATGAACTGCAAAAAGGAAACTTAACGGAAAGTTAGCCCAAACGAAACTTATTGTAGCAAATAGTCAATAAACGTAGATTATATGACAACTATCGAGCTTTAGGCTGCCTTATAGACATAGTACCTACACTCTACCAATCCAATGTTTAACTAAAACTCGACATCACAGAAAACCAAGAAGAAACTAACATAAGATTTTCTTCCATCAGTAATAAATCGCAATCACCGGAACGCAGCGCCGACGACGCTGCTGTCCCCGATGGCGAACCAGCTGATGAATACCACCACCACGAGGCAGGTCAACAAGGTGAAGCCCAACGTCAACAGGGCCCCACCGGACACGTGAGTCTACCGCACAAACAATACCCATACCGTTTTAATTAATAAATGTTAACGAGTGGTGGTACATGCTGTAGCTTAGAGTATATCAGTTGGTGTTACGAACTCATGATAGAATTTCAGAAGTTGAATATTGTTTCAAAATACATTTCTGTCTTTGGAAAACTGTTTTCTATTTCCTTTCATACACGTAAGAAAATTAGTGTTGAAGAATCATCTTCTGTCTACCTCTTGATTGCCATGAACTTTACCAAGATCTTCCTTCAGTCATGTATCATCACTCCCAGTTAAATAACGCTATAATTGGAGCTTTCTCTGGAGCCAAGCAACACAATCGGTGTATTAGTTTTATTTAAGTCCAATGTTTTAATTTTGTCGACATTCGGCTTAAGAAAAATATATTGAAACTAGCCGATCTAAACTCAAAAACATAGTCCAACTTATAAATATTTAAATTAAAATAACGAATAAAAATACATTCCATAAAGTCTCTTCTTCTATCCTTGATTTCTCTTTCTGTCGCGGCTTGTTACTCGAGTATTTTATTTTAGCACGACGTGCACAACGCACTAAATTGATATATTACCTGTTTGCACATTTATTTTCCTAAAAAAAGAAACGGAGACGACTCTTTGACCCTGTGTTACAGGAATCCCCAGGATCAAGATACCAATTACCAGGCCTATCACCTTGCCTACGAAGTGAAAAAACTCATGTAATTGAAAATTATTCAGCTAGATCATTTTATTATCAGTAGTTTTGATATTTGCAAAGTACTTGAATTCTTTTACACGAGTTAAGTCAGCAATGTGTCAATGTTGCCTACATTGGATCTGTATTGCACGGTCCGCGGACTTAGCAGTGCAGACAACTGCGCAGACTTTTCTCGATTATGTTCGTAGAGTAGTGCTTGCCTCACTAGTCAAATATTTTAGTTCCAATACGTTTAGGAGTTTATTTTTATAATTTACCGTGTACTGCACTTGAATTCAGCACGACACACAACGACAGCATGTTTTTGTCACTATGTTATTCACATTTAATGATACTTGTCTGCGATGCGCATTCCTGTACAGTAGTTTAGATATTATTGTTTTAAGAATTTACAACACAATCAACAGCTTCAGATTATTCACTTGTAAAATAATTAGAATTAACCTAAATCTACTCAAGGTTCCAATTTTAACCGATTTTAACTCAATTCAGTCAAATGGCCCACTGCCCCAGAATCCACTGTAGTGTTTTAGAAGTTATCTTCTGTAGTGGCTATTCTTATCTCTTCATATTCCCCATCCCGCAACAATGAACTTTTAGCCCTTAACTTTTCAATTTCCTCTACTAGATTAAATTGGCAACAATAAACAAAAAATATAAAAACATTTACATAAACACATTTTGTTCAGACGCACGAAAAATGTATTTTATTGAATCCTTTATTAAGATGCAACCTTTGTACAGGCCAACGAGTAGAAGCAGTGGTGGTAATCAAAACAGCAATGGCGTCAGCTTGCCTGCGGGCCTGGCTGACGACCAGTCGAAAGATTTCGACTTCGAAAAGACTGAAATGAAGTACGACTCCACTGGGATGTTCCATTGGAGCCCCGCAAGGAACTTGGAAGATTGTATATTAGTAAGTAAATTATTGAGATAACTCTGCCTTTTTCAATATTATGAACTTTCGTCCAGAACATAGGAAATTTAGTTTCCGCAATATCAAATCTCAACAATATACTCGTTCTGTTACAGGACAGGAACCAAGCGGCCATGACTGTTCTGAACGGGCACGTGGTAGTGTGTTTGTTCGCGGACCCGGACTCGCCGCTCATCGGGCTGCGGAACCTGGTGATGCCACTGAGGGCCTCCAACTTCCACTACCACGAGCTCAAGCACGTGGTCATCGTGGGCAGCGTCGACTATATTAGGAGAGAATGGAAGATGTTGCAGAATCTACCCAAGATTTCTGTTTTGAATGTGAGTTCCTCTAATCATTTCACTATAGAACTTTCTTCCAACTAATGTATTTTCCAATCTCTAATATATCTAAATCGACTGTCTCTAATAAATGGTTATCTTCCTCAGGGTTCACCGCTAAGCCGGGCCGACTTGCGTGCAGTTAATGTGAACTTGTGTGACATGTGCTGCATCCTATCAGCGAAGGTGCCATCCAACGACGATCCTACGCTGGCAGACAAGGAAGCTATCTTGGCTTCGTTGAACATCAAGGCTATGACGTTCGACGACACGATAGGAGTGCTGAGTGCGGGAGTGGGGACGAACGGCAGCAGCGCGGCGCCGCCGCCGCCCGGCCAGCCGCCGGCGCCCGTGCTGCTGCAGAGACGGGGCTCCGTCTATGGTGCCAATGTGCCTATGATTACTGGTATGTGCATTACTTTCTTCTTTTATGGCTACTATTTTGAGAGTCTCAAAGTTTATCTGTTCTTTGGTTATTAATCAACTGTGTCTTCCTAAGACTTGTGTCTTCATCTACAATGACTTCCAGTACCTACAATCACCCTAGAGCTTTAGTCTCATAATTTTGCATCTCCTACAGAGTTGGTGAATGACAGTAACGTGCAGTTTCTGGACCAAGACGACGATGACGACCCGGACACGGAGCTGTACCTGACGCAGCCCTTCGCGTGCGGCACCGCCTTCGCCGTCAGCGTGCTCGACTCACTTATGTCCACCGTATGTATCCCCTTAACATCTTACTGTTTCTACCAAGTCCGTTTAGGAGGAGAAACCCGGTTTAAATTAGCCATCCCACTTTTATCACACGGCCTGTTCACGTTGTCGGTAAGCAGGCGCGCGGCGCTATGAGCGGCGGCTAGTGGCGTGCTTCAAAAACATATTCATACTTTTGATCTTACCGCTCACAGCCGCAGGGTCGTGAACGGGCCAACATACTCTTATATTTGAATACGGTTTTGATTGTGACGACTATCTTCTGTAGGACCTAAGGGTTGATAAGCTATAGCTTCCCCAGCTTATGGCATAACTAACGCCGGAATTTTTTCACTTCAGCATGGAATTTTCTGACTTCATCTTGGAATATTGTCACTTCAGAGTATCAAATAAGTAACTTAATGCTTCTATTTCAGACTTATTTCAACCAAAATGCCTTAACGCTGATCCGCTCGCTGATCACGGGCGGTGCGACGCCCGAGTTGGAGCTGATCCTGGCGGAGGGAGCCGGCCTGCGGGGCGGGTACTCCACGCCAGAGAGTTTAGCCAATAGGTAACATTATCATATCGGCTTTCATCACCACTCACACATCAAAAAAATGTTTTATCTAACTACATAATATATATAATAAGAAACTGAGTGACCATATCAACGCACGCAACGCACAGCCGAAAATACTGGGACTAGTAGACATTTTGTACAAGGTTTCCTTTTATGACGTAAGCGAGATTGTGGATTGAAATCCACCCCCTAAGTGGATGAAACGGAAGTCTAAATGTTTGGAGTAACCTAATTTTGCGCAGGTGAAGCCGATGGCAGAAGCCAGTCTATCATATTCATATCTCGATAGAAATGTTGAAAAGAAATGTGTCTTTCTCAAGTATTGGAAAAAAAAAAATTGTGATCATTGGAAGGAATGTAGGCCTTTGCCTTTGCCCAGCGTGTTACAATACGGGCTAGTAGTAATAATAATTTGATAAGCTTGACCACTATCTCATCTGATGGTAAGCGATGATGTGGTCGATACACAATACACACACTCTATTTGACAGGCCTGTTGGTCTAATGGTTAGTGACCCTGACTGCTATGCCGGAGGTCGTAGGTTCGATCCCCACCCAGGACAAATGATACAGGATATTTCAACGATGTATTTGTTTCCAGGGACCGTTGTAGAGTGGGTCAGATCTCGTTGTATGACGGGCCGCTGGCGCAGTTCGGCGAGGCGGGCAAGTACGGCGACCTGTTCGTGGCCGCGCTCAGCACCTACGGGATGCTCTGCATCGGCCTCTACCGGTTCCGGGACACGTCCTCCTCGTGTGACGCCAGCAGCAAGCGATACGTCATCACCAACCCGCCTGATGACTTCTCACTGTTGCCTACCGACCAGGTTATTCATTTGATCATTTAGTTAATTTTGATGCTCTTCCCACAAGGTGGACTAATGACTTGGTGAGGGTCGTGGGAATACGATGGATGTGAGACGCAAAGGACCAGTCGTTTTGGCGACACTTAGAGAGATCCATCTAGATTGAGTTTTTTTATCGCTAAATACATTCCCTTTAAAAGTTGCATGTTGCACGTTTCAAGAGGTGAACAATAGTAAAGGTAGAGTTTGTGTGCGCAGGTGTTCGTGCTGATGCAGTTCGACCCGGGCGTGGAGTACCGCTCGTCGCGGCGCGCGGCGGCGGGCGGCGGCGGCAAGGACGACGCCTCCTGACTATTGCTGTGCAGCGCCCTCACGGACGGGCCCTACTCCTACATCTAGGCAGTAGGCGTAGGCCCCCACTCCGACAATCCTGAGCCCGCCGGCCGGCCGCGCGCCGCGTGACGTCACGCGCGTGACGTCACGCGGCCTGACCGCCCGCTCCCCCTGAAGCACCACTCCCTCCTGTTAGCTCGACTCTCGGGTAAACGTCCACATAATTAGATTTTGTCCTGATTTATTTAGTCGTGAAAGGGAGTGCTGCTACCTCCCCTGCCCCGTTTTATTTTGATTTTGTCAACTGTATATGTTAGTATTCTAAGTTGAACACTTCCTGCACAGCAATCTACACTCCTCAAACGCACTCTTGTATAGACTAGCATTTGTTCGTTTAGCTGTATCTATCTACTAAAACTAAAAGCAATATTATAACAAAACCTTAAAATTATAAACGTATGGATAGATTTTTATAGCCACTGGTCGCAGTCTAGCACCTCCATCAGTTCAGAACAATAACTGGATATTTGAGTCACGAGAAGGGCAGTCTGTAGGAGCCGCAAGAGATAGTTGTAATACAAGCTGTTAACAAGGCAGAATTTATAGAAAGCGCTTTAAGAATATAGAAAAGCTTTCGATGTCTAGGATAAAATATTAGACGGAACTCAGTAAAATGCTGTTGTTAACAAGTAAATAAATTTTAAAAGTTCGAACGTAATTTAAGGCAACATTAGAGAGTTGAAAATTGAAATGTTACGGCACATCACATCAGCTATATTTGTCAGTGTATACTGGTAGTATACCGCTGATAGCAGGACTCTCCACGAGGTAGTTGCTTAGAACAACATGGGCTCCGAATCTGTTGCAAACCTACCACGAGAGCGGTAGATTTACAACAGATCGCTAACAGAGAGACGTCAGGTATATGAAGCTGCGGCTACCTCCACAGTCCTGAGTACAGCGGTACACACTGCACGATGACTCACTATCAAATATTGACACAATTTTAAACAACGACTTTCAATATTTAAATAATTTTAAATCATATGATGCGGTGGTGGTTTAGTTATAGGCTTTGTTTATAAAGGTTTTGGGGAATACATACACACATGCATACACTTTTTCGGCTGAGTCCTGACACACCTCTTTCTCTTCCTACAACAGTTACTGTAGTTCTTGGTGCTTGTCCAGGAAGTATCCCATACAGTCAGTCTAACTATTCAAGAGCTACGATTGGATCGGAATGGATAAATCAAACTACTGGTTCCCACACACAAATTGATGAACCACTGTTGTAATACCTTCTATTAATGTTCGCGGTGAACAACTTCTGACAGTTTCTTCAACAAACTGTTATTAATTTCTTAAAAAGAATGTCTTTTTCAGCTAAATTCTTCTTCTATTTCTTTCTGAAGGTCTTTTCAATTATTTGTAAGCAATGCTCAAGGAAAGGAACCTTTTAAACTTTTAATTGCATGTTGGTTGTACATGTAAATAATGGACATTGCGTAGGCTATCGCTTTTCTTAGAATATCCATTCCTTATTCTGTAGTTTTTTTTCTGTCACGTTTCACGTAATTAAGTGCTATTTTTAAAGCTGAAATATAGACATATTATAAGCATTTAATGTTATTCATCGACTGATTGTTAAGCACGTCATATCATCGTCGTTACTTTGTGATTTTACGAAGTTATATTAGTCACTATTTTTTAAGTTTTTAGATGTTAATTTTTTCCAAGGGTTCACATTGAATTCATTATTTAGTTTTAAGACACTCTGCCATATTCAAATTGCACGTATGGTAGTAGTCTGCATACAGTTCCATTGCTCATTGTTTTATCTTCTTTTTTATAAATCTTTTTATTACTAAGGTTAGACTACTAGTTGACTATTTTCATGCAGAATCGAATAAATATTCTTCCCATAAACTTGCGAGAGAAGGAAACTAACTTGTTTGACGCGTTTTACATCTTCAAATCTGCATAAAAGTATATCAACTGTTACAAGAACATAGTAACTTCCAGCCTCACCTTTTAGTACCACGTTTTTGTTTTATTTTTTTTATTTTAATAAAATTATATTATGCTATATTTTTTCTTTTTGTTTTCTTTTATTTTGTTTTCCTGATATTTGGCGGGGGGATTGTCAAAGTGGACGTGAAACATGGCGCTGCACATGAAAACTCAATGAACTGAAATAATTAATAAACTACGAATCGATGCCATTGCGAGATTAGTTCAAGTCGGAAGAAGGTTTTTGTTTGCGAGGGACACCGAGTGCGAAGTGTAATTTTGCTGTAAATGTGTGATATTATTTTCGAATCGTTGTTAAAATAGATAGGCTTCTGAAGCCTGCAATGTATTTAGTGTTAACTCCGGGTGCTTTGACGATTGTGGACTCTCATAGTTTACTATGTTGATTGTATTAGATAAGCTGCTCCGGCCGGCTGCACAGCGCGCCCCCCACCCGGCGCGCGTCCGCCGTGCAGCTGGCTCGAGCTCCTTTTTTTAGAATTTATTAGGCATTAGTTAACATTGCCTCACCAATTAGAATCATTACAGACGAATAGTACCTAATACAACGTAATGCAATAATTTTTACTAAAATACAAGATGTTTGATGAATATATAAACTAAAGTATGAGTACCCCACGAAGCCCGCTACGCGTCGCACGCACGCAAAAGCACTAAATTAATTTATATTACTACCTAATAATTAATAAATACCTCAATTTTACTGATAGTAAGTATTTGAAAGTATTTAAAGTTTTATCAAACATCCTGTACATAGATATCTTTATCACAATCATATAGAATCATTCATTTGAATAGAATAGGCAAAACCGGCCTTAACTACAGATACATAGGTTAATGTGTAAAGTTTCACGAATATTCGAATGTGTGCTCTTGTCCTGAATATTCGAGATTGTGTCTTCGTGAATATTCCAAAGTATGCGCTCTACGGATATTTGAATATGTGTGTAAAGTCCTGAGTATTCTACCTGTGGTCGTTTCGGTCCAATCACGGAAATAGCACAGCTACCCTAGTTCGTAAAGGAATTGAATGCAAACATACTGCCATATTTTTGTAAAGTCACTACATTATCCATAGAGCAAAGTACCCGAACGAAAAAGTACAAAAATTATGCCCTGTATGTGAACGAACATTCCTGCGACGTTAATGTTTAAAAATATAAAGTGTATAAATATTACTACAAAGTACCAATCGTACTTTATTAGCACACTCGCATCCACGCTGGAGAAAGGACAATGATCTACCTTCACGCAAGGGGCTAACAAAAAAATCAATTATAATATTATACATAAACCACCGGGCGTAAAGAAAATTGTAAAGTTTATGAGATGGTTGTGCACGATAGAATATTATTTATGTAATTAAACTAATCGGTCTGTCCAAAATATTAAAATAAAATGATGATATTGGCTTATTCGGCCGCGGTGGCATCGCCAATGTCTGCCGCTGTAGGGCGGGTCAGGCCGCCAGGGCGCCGGGATCTCAGCATCGCACACAGCCGAGTATAGTGGGTTAGTTGTAATTTGAGCTTGATATATCGGTAAGTAGTGACCTATGCATGGAGCCCTAGCCAAACTAGGTACCTAATATTTAGAGTACCGCCGCGAGCTGCATTCGACACTCAATTTTTAAAGTTTTTAGCTAGAATGTTGTAAATAGTCAAATGTAATTTTGTATGTTACATAAGAATTTTTCAATATACGTCTCCTTTGCATTAAAATAGAAGGCTACGGTTACATTAAAAAGTTAATATTCAAATACTATCGTGTGTAGTTTGTTGTTAATTAGGCTTCGATGTCACTGTATGCTAGTTAGGTATAGAGTTCGGACGTCTCATTGTAAAAATGTAAAATACACGCTATTGATTTGGGATTAAAATATGAATGTTAAATAAGTATTAATATTAAATGACGATTTTTCCTTTAATATTTTTATACAGCATTACAATATATTTATCGCAATTAAAAGTTTATAGAGGTGGGTCAGTGTGCAATTTAAAAAATAAAAATAGTGTTTAAAATTGTATAATCGCCTTAACGAGAGAGAATATAGCTGAGTCCTTCTGCGTGTGTTTGCTTGACGTCTAATGTTACCATTATTGTTTATATGCAATGTGTATGTACCGAATGTACCGTGTGCATGTCCTCGAGTGACGACGCGCCGCGCCGCCGTCATGTCACACGACCGCCGACGCGCTCGCCCTAAGATCACGATCAATTCTAAACGCGACTATTATTTACTATTACTACACAGAAGTAAATTAAAATATTACTTACATTGTTTGACGAAGCAGGATTTATTGAACGTAAGCGGCTGTAACTTATGAAAATAAATTAAATAATGGTACGTTGGATGTTGGCTGAAAATATTTTAATTCACTTCTGTATTTAACCTATTTATCACACAAACTGTCACTGTTAGTTTGTTTTACGCAATATTTTACTAGATAATAACGCAATTTACATTTAATATCAGATTTATACGACAATTTGACGTGCGCAAGTATTTAGTGGTGGTGATCTAATCGTCTTAGCTCTTCGGATAAGAATAAAATGTATGGGATCTCGACAAATGGCACGAAAACAACGTTTCTTATATTGTAATTAAAATATAACTTTTGCAAAGCATGTGTCCACTGAAGGTTAGATGAATCATTAAATCGGAATTATATTAATTGGCAGTAATAAACCTTTATTCAATTAAAAAAATAATGGAATAAAATATCTGTGAATTCGTTTAGTAGCGAAATGTCAAAAAAACACACTTTATAAGACTTAAATTACACTTAAGTAAATAAATATTTATCTCGGGAAAACATAGTACCTATAGATAATTGGTATAAAATCTACCCTAGTATTGTATCTCAAGTCAGTGGGCACAAGCCTGGGCAACTCGAAGCGAGATGAAGGTAATTTAGATATTTCCGCCCCTGAAATTTCTCTCTACGATTCAACGATATCTTACAATCTACGAAATCACTTACTAGATCGATAAATTATACAAAAAAACACTAACTAAAAAAATGCCTACTAAGCGTACTTAGTAAATCCATGTTCTGTGTGCATTAAATTCTAGAATTAACAACATTGTTGACTATTGCTAATAGCTTGAGGTTGTTATCGTTTTTAGAACGGACAAGGTGAATTTTTCATGTATTATATATACGTATATATAAATCTTACGCTCTATAACGAATGTTCGCTAGACCCTTTTTGTAAGCTGACGCCATCTAACGTGTTGTTACACTAGTCCTCTCTTATTAAAGTAGTATCAATATATTAATGATGGCTGTGAGATAAAAATATTGTAACAATTTAAATTTATATTGTGTAAATGAAGATATAAATAGCAACATAACTGAACGCTCTATCGCAACGAGTCTGGTCCCAAACTATGGGTCTTCAGTCCTTTTATCAGATCGGTTTTCATTGAAGCATATGGTTTGAATTGGAACCAAATGTTATTGATCCCTGATAACCGGGCCCGTAGGTATTATTTTGGCACTGTATAATCATGCATGACATAGTTACTATGCAAGATATAGTATAGTATGGTAGATCTTTCAAGTTATGGTAAGTATCAAACTGATATCCGTATGATGCATATTGCTTTATTTTTACTATAAGTAGTTCAGCTAATTGAACATGCATAACAAAACAGACATGACAGAATATCAACATACCCACTAACAATTAACTAAATGTCCATGATTACTATTACATGCATCCTACACAGTGCCAAATATAAACAGAATAAACGTTTTGATCATTTTGGCGCCAAACAAGTACGCCTCGATACATCGGGTTGCCAGATTGAGGAAATTATAAAAACGATCCTACTTTTCAATCTAAAAATGGAAATAAAGATAAGTCAATAAATCGCGTTGTTCTTTGAAAATGTCTCGATAATTATTCAAAATTAATCAATACTTTACGTAACCAATTGGTCTATATTTTCTAGTGGCAACCCAAAAAACAAGCTCACAGCTTTCTCCGCAGTTGCTCAAATTCTCAGCATAATAACCCCATGTTTCACCGCTTCTAGGTAACCATTTACAAACCACCATATGACATATGATGTTACATCTCCCGTGAACCAGGCCGACATTTTGTGCACCTACTTAAACAAAATGGCGTCCACCACGGGCCATGTAATATTATCAGACTGTTCGAAATGTATCACACCACGAAAACAAATTATTTAATATTGTTGATGTTGATTGTTAATAAAATGCAAATAATGTAAATATCAAAATAAATTCTGTATTTGTATTTGACTACATGATTTTACTCTTACCCCTATTTATTTTCCTAATAGGTATGGATATTATATTTACACAAGCATTTATAATATACTGGTTGACCCGACAGACGTCGTCCTGTTAGCTGTGAACTGTCAAACGCGAAACTTTCTGCCTAGCTTTCTTATTTATTTATTTTTTGTCATAAGAACCTTTTCCTGATAATAACAAACAACAAAAAAAATAATTAGCGTCATTGGTCCAGCCATTGACGCGTGATGACGTGCCCAAGGGAAATAGGGACTCATTTTTATATCAATAGATAATTATGTACCTATATAACTCTCAAAAATTATAAAATGAACAATCAAGCAGAAGCGTTCACATTTTCCAGAAAGGTAGCCATCAAAACAATGGTGTTCTAAGATTTTTTAAATAAGAAAATCTCCTAAAGACGTCGCCTGAAGACGGCTTCTGGGTAATCGATTTAAGTATCAGATCTGTTTAACAGAAACAAAAAGAAGAGGTAAAGACATCAAAACACAAAGAACTTTATAAAGAAAATATATATTCATAATGTGGCATAGCATTCAATCTCAAGGAACTACCAACGACATGTTTCTGTACACTCGAAAAATTGTGCTTTACACAAGAATCAATTACAAATACATTTTATATCATCTAAAGACTAGTAAAAAGACTAGAAAATAATAATAACATAAGTACAACCTCCTACTTATCTTTCACTAGTGAGATTATTACAAAAATAGTGAACTTTGTATATTATTATGTACAATATTATGTGACAATACGTGGTTTTATCAACAATTCCATACATTAAATAAGCTCTAAATTAATAACAGACATACCTGACTGAGATAAGTTTTGCATAACAGAAAATAATTGTGCATTTAACATTACAATCCAAGAGCTCTGCCTTCTCACCCTCACATCGAAATGTCGACCTTATGCAACAGAGATAAGGCTCGTTTCAGTACATACATCAGTAAAGAGATGAACTAAAAAGGTAGACAAATCGGGCAAGTTCTACGACCCAAACTCTCAGAGACAAAATATTTGTGACGTAACCATAAGAGTTAGTCCTAAACCCGATAAGGATGCTTTCTAAATCACAATCTTAGGAATGTGGGAACGAAATTAACCTGAATGTTTAAGCACACAAACTTCAAAGACCCGTAAGTAGAACTCTAATACATTATTAAACGTGATTATAATATTCTGCCTTACTTCAAAATCTAGTCATTGTCATGCTATGTGCACGCATTGGCATCGGTGAGATTCTAACATCCCATTAAAAAAAAACTCTTGGTGCCAAAAACCTGAATTAATTAAAATTGAAAGACAAAAGTTTATAAACAAGAATCAATTATATTTCACCCTGTCCAACTGGAACATACCTTTAGGAACCGTCTTTCTAGTTCTCACATTATGTTTCCTAGCCGAACTAATTGAAACTTTCTTCTTCTCTTCGTCTAACAGAAGAGGTGGCAAGGAAACCTTTCTAATACTAAAGTGAGATGAAATCCCGTTGGGAAGCCTCATGACCTCACTCTGCGGTATCTCCGGCGTGTATATAGGTTCCAATCTTGCCAAATCTCTATGTCTCGCAGTTACAACTCTATTATTCATCAACGCATTCCTTTCCGACGCACTCAAAGCCACATTCCCGTAATTTCTAGTATCTAAAGAAACAAAAGACTTAGCACTATTTCTATCACAATTTAAAGATGAATCTGGTCTAGGGTTCCTCATCCACCGCGAGGATGCTAGTTCAGACCTCAGAATAGATGGATTCTGCCTTTTTCTATGGGGACTGTGAATGTGGATTGGTGTGATTTGGAGGAGGGAGCAGAAGGCATCGGGCAGGTCAGTCTCGTCATGATACAAGGGGTAGAAGGATACCTTATCTCTGGGCAGGCGGTGGTCGGCGAGGTTCTCGGCGACGGAGACGCGCGGCGAGTTCTGCGGCGTCACGTCGGTGCTGCTCTGCGACAGCCGCTCCTCGCTCTCGCTGAACTCCTCGTAGTCGCTGTAGTGCATCGCGATGACCTCGTCGTGCTCCATCTGTTTGTACGACAAACGTTTTTCGGGCAATTGTATCCCTTTGCCGACGATTCTGGAAATCAATAATTGCTATTTAAATATTTATGTCTTGAAGGTCATATTGATTGTTATTAGTTTAACGTGGTGCCGAAGTAAAAGTGTCACGAACGATTCCTTTTAATTCGAATGACAAGCCACTATTACAATTCGAAGGACATATTTTATTTAACAATAAACTGTTTTTTCACAGAAACGAATGGCAGTTGACTTTGCAGATACCTTTTCTAATTTTAAAGATCCACAAAAAAGCCGCTTACAAAAAGAAAATTTACAAAAAGCAGTGTTAATTTTGTTCTGAATAGGTCAAAGGTACAACAACGACTATATTAATCACAACAAAGTCTGTGTTTTAGAGGAATAAATTGCTGAAAATGTATGCTAAGTCCGAATTATTTTCGTCGAAATTACGTACTTGCCCACGTTATTTCATGAAAACTGTGTCCTATAATTCTCAAAATATGCAAAGTACGAGAATTCACATTTTTATTATTACAGCACGTTTAGTTATTTACATAGCTGTGCAGGTCAGTATGCCTTGCGCAAGACGAATGAGTACATGGCAGACGACGCCTTGACCTAATGAACTCTCGTCAAACTGTGGCTACCTACACCACAGTGGAAAACTATGAAGCTGGAATGTATTGATTGAAAAACCAAACAAGTTTTGTTTTACTTCAACACATTCCTGTCTGTTTCTAAAATACTAAACAATCGATTTGACGGAACGAAACTGTAAAAACCATTTAGGAGAAACAGCTGATAAGGATTATCCTGCATGACATCATTATTATTGGTTCTTGAATCGATGCGATATTTCGTCTGTCGCATTTTAAACATCTGAAATCACCTCAAGGATGTGGCCTGACAGGTGTTGTACAGAAGGGGTTCCTGGGTGGTCTTTTAAGACGTCATGGGGTCCATTTCCATGTGCTGATGGTGATCACCGTGGTGGTTTCAGTGAGGTAAGAATGCTACACTGTCTGGTCTTTTCCCCAAAAGTCCAGGCGCCTATTAAAGGTTGCTCCCCGAAAACAAACAAACAAAATGAAAACCCTTTAATCAACTTTACTGATCACAGTCTGCTTTTGGACATAGGTTCTCAAGCTGCATCACAACACCTGATTCCCGGTTTTGCTTCCGGGTTTTGCTCATCTAGTCTGTTCCTTCCACTAATGCTGGTTGCATAGTGCAGTTTTTGTAAATACGAAAGAATAAGAAGTCTTTCTCACCTGATCTGTGGGTGCAGCTGTCTCCACTGCTTGCACTCGTCAAGTATGTTAGGCCGAGTGCACTTCTCTCCATCCTCATTGTAAAGGGTCCTTTCGATCCGCTCCCACTCAGCAGCTAATGTCTTAGTGGCCTCAGCTGTGTTTCTGCGCAACGCTGATCCTGAACTACTGTCACTTTCCTCACTGTGGAAATCTGGAGTTCCTGAAATTATATATAAGACTCAATAGAATAATATTATCTAAAATGCATTTGCTTTGGGAACTTTGCTGTATTACCGGTCACTTTAACCTAAATTAATTTATAAGGACACTTTCAATTTATGCGTTTTTTGACGGCCTGCTGAGGTGCGGTTGTGGTGCGTTAGTCGTACTGCGTACGGACGATCATATTTTTCATAAAATACGCGCGGTGCAGCAAACGTGCGCGAACGGTCAACAACAGGACGGTAACTTCACAAGCTCCATCTGTTCAATACCTTTTAATAGCGCATCACTGGCATACAATTCATTAAACAACCAATTCATATATACGTTCATATCAACAATAAAAATAAAATAAAACAAACGCATGGCAGCCAAATACGTTTTCAATTTAGGTGCTTGTTGCAGTACGCATAAATTGAAAGCGCCCTAAGACGGACATAAGGAATATATTTAAAAAAAGCCTTGACTTAGTTATGCCACCAGTGATGTTATGACCAGTGAGCCACCCTTGCTACGCAAGGGTGCGAATTATGTGCATAAACTTTCCTCGTTTATTATTATTTCTATTAGTGACAACCGTATCAAAATCGATTGAGGAATTAGCAGACAAACAGATATACGCGGAAAGCACCATGGTTTGATACTATCTAAAGATGAAGAGTAACTTTATTTTTGTTATTTCGAGAAGAACATACCTATATCAGGATTTTGATCGGACCACGGAACGGGAGCCTCAAATGAAGGCCGAGACTTTCCGCAATCAGGCTTTCAGCGATAACGGCAAGTGGCACAATGACAACGGTGTTCACATTGTATGTGACGATAACCTAGATTTACCTAATAACCTATAGCCAACTGGATCGTGCGGGGATATCAGTTTCCCAAGAAGCGGTCGGTGGAACCTCATTGCAGAGAGGCGCAAACTTCATCTTCGACTTCTGGCAATCACTGATGAGGCAGTGCGTCGAGACGAAAAACTGCAATACAGACAGTTACGCAGGGCTATCTATCGCAGTACCCGCTGTGATCGGCTAGTATGGGCAGATAGTATAGCGGATTGTTCTCAACGCGCTGCTGACTCCGGTAATCTCAGGGAGATGTACAAGGCAACGAAGACCTTGGCTGGGAATAGAAACCAGAGGAAGAAGAAGCCCTTGAAGGATAAAGAAGGCCAGCTCATCGTGACATCGGAGGGGCAGCTCCGACGCTGGCGCGAGCACTTTGAGGAGATTTTCCGAGTCCCGAACGACCCCGTTACCACGACTGCACCGGCTGCCAGTTTGCCCCCACAAAGCCTAGATATTGACGTGTCTCCCCCCACATAAGAGGAAGTAGTGAAAGCCATCCACTCACTCAAGAATGGCAAAGCTCCAGGAGTCGACCTCATCACGGCGGAAATGCTAAAAGCTGACATGCCTTCCGCCGCAAACGCGCTGACACCTCTCTTACGGAACATCTGGTCAACCGAAGAGTTACCCGACGACTGGAATAAAGGTCTTCTCATTACCGTGCCCAAGAAGGGAGACCTCAGTGAATGTGGCAATTGGAGAGGTATTACTTTGCTCTCGATACCTTCTAAGGTGCTCTGCAAGATCATCCTAGATAGGCTGTCGGGGGCCGTTGAACCTCTTCTTCGCAAAGAGCAGGCTGGCTTCCGGCCCAATCGATCGTGTACGGACCAGATCAATATCTTACGTATTATTCTCGAGCAGACATCAGAATGGCAAAGGGAAATGTATTTGACCTTCGTGGACTTCGAAAAAGCCTTCGACACGTTGAGATGGAGTTCCATCTGGGACCGACTGCGTGAAATTGGGTCCCCGAGAAAATCACAAACCTAATTAGGGCAATCTATAGGAGTTACTCCTGTAGAGTGACACACGACGGCCTCGTCTCGGAGGACATACCGGTGCATGCAGGAGTACGACAGGGTTGCCTTCTCTCACCTCTCCTCTTTCTTGTTGTTCTGGATGGCATCATGAGCAAAGTGCTAAAAACCAAGCGCCGCGGCATAGAGTGGGGACTATCCAACGTCTTGGAAGTTTTGGATTACGCCGATGATCTATGTCTGCTGAGCCACACACGCGCTGACATGCAAGCCAAGCTGGACGACCTACGACGAGAGGCAAAAAAGACGGGACTAAAAACACCCGGAAGACCCAGGAAATGAGATGCGGAGCGACGAGCTCTTTGCCGTTGCTTATCGGCACAGAGGCTGTGGAAAGGGTCCACAATTTTACTTACCTCGGTAGTGTTGTGTCAGAGACTGGAGGGACCGAAGAGGACATCGCTTCGAGGATCACCAAGGCAAGGGCCACCTTTGCACAGCTCCGTCCCGTGTGGCAATCTCGGAAACTGACCAGAAGAGTTAAGCTCAAAATATTCCGGTCCAACGTAAAAACCGTATTGCTGTATGGGTGTGAGACGTGGAAGGTCACAAAAGACATCTCGCATAAACTCCAGGTCGTTGTCAACCGCTGCCTTCGCCGTATTCTCGGTATATTCTGGCCCGAGAAAATCTCAAATGTAGATCTGTGGGAGCGCTGCGGTGAAACCTCGATCGACCAGCAGATCAAACGCCGCAAATGGAACTGGATCGGCCACACGCTCCGAAGGGATCCTGAACATATACCAAGGCAAGCCCTTGATTGGAACCCTCAAGGAAAGCGTAAACGTGGTCGCCCTAAGCAGACCTGGCGACGAACAGTCATCGCAAAGGCGAAGAACATTGGGAAGACCTGGCGTGAAATGAAACGCGAACCTCAAGACCGAACGGGATGGCGGCGCACTGTAGACACCCTCTGCCCCCTCTAGGGGACACAGGAACTTAAATGAATGAAAGAAGCGGTCTCCTCGCCGACCAGCCGCCTTGGGATTTGGAGGCAATAGTCTTTGCACACATACACGAATTGAGCTCGATGTTGAAACGCCGGGCAAAACTACGCTGTCGCGACAAATGACGACATGGAAGACAGAGTTCCGGCGGGATGTCATAGCGGTGTGGAGATAATAACTGTCGCATCCCAGCGCTAGGCACACCGCAATTCGGCAAGCTATAATTCCCTTCTTTGATGAGTGGCTGGAGAGGTGCCACAGCGTCCTTACTTTCCGCATGACATCGTTCCTTACAAGACATGGCAATTTCGGGTGATTTCTATTTCGACGGAAAAAACGCCCTCGTGTTACCATTGTGTGGAGCACACAATGGGGCAACGGTGGAGGTGTGGCCTGCTTGAGCAGAGCAACGCCGTGTCCTCGTGGCGGGAGGCGATCAAGAAATAGGGATACAGTTGTGGTTTTATCAGTAAAAGTCTGACACACTCTCTCGCTCCACCAGAAAAGAAATCATGTTGATAGGATCCAGCAGTTGGGACTCGAGGTGGCGCTGCACAAATCCGAGGCTATGTGTGTCCACGGCCCTCGGAACGCGCCACGACCGGGATCCCAATTAACGGTAGGAGTTCACATCAGCGTCGGGTCGACGATGAAGTACCTGGGACTCGTCCTCGACAGCCGGTGGAATTTCGTGGAGCATTTCCGACGTCTGGCTCCCAAACTAAACTGGACTGGGGCTGCTCTCAAGTGGCTCCTGCCCTACCTGGAGTGTCCATACGCCTCCTACCGGAGGCTCTACTCAGAAATCGTTCGGTCTATGGCCCTTTATGGAGCGCCAGTATGGTCGCCATCGCTGTGTCAGCAACCGAAGGCCGAGCTGAACGCATGCCAGAGGGTCATGGCAATACGGATGGTGCAGGGATACCGCACGATTTCCCGCGAAACGGCGAGCCTCCTACCTGCCACCATGGGATCTGGAGGCAATAATTCTTGCACATATGCACGATGCAAGGCCGGGGCGAAAGTCCACTGCCGCGTCAGGTCGCAGCATGACTGGAAAGACCTCACAACGTCCTCACCTTCCGCATAACGCAGGCTCTCACCGGACATGGTAAGTTCGGGAGGTACCTGCACCGGATTCGTGCGGAAGTAACGCCCGGGCATCGCCACTGTGCGGAACGCCCGGAGGACACGGTGGAGCACACGGTGGAGGTGTGTCCCGCTTGGGCAGAGCATCGCCGTGTCCTAGTGGGGGCGATCGGCGGCGGCGAACTCTCGCACCGGGCCATGGTACAGGCCATGGTCCGGAGCGAGGAGTGACAGACGATCACCTCCTTCTGCGAAGCAGTAATGCTAGCAAAGGTGGAGGCTGACCGTATCAGGCAACGGCGCTCACGCCCGAGCCGCCGCCGGGATTCCAATCCCGATTTCCGGCCACGGTAAGCGCGGGCTTGTGGACGGCAAGCAATGGGTAGATCCGGACCGAGCCCAAGTCGTCGACGGCACGCACTGTTCCCGCGCGCCTCAAGAAGTTGTCAGCAATAGCAAGGGCCCAGCTGGTTTGAAGCCCACTGGGGGCCAAGGGTCTGCTTTGAAAGGAAGGCTCGGTCCCGGTATGAAAGGCAAGAAGGAACGGGGTGGGTTTTTAGTCAGTAAGAGACTATCTTCTGCTCTGCCCAATGGTGAGGGATGTCATTTGGATGATTTTTACCCAGCAAAAAAAAACCCTAGAAATCATTACTAGACTATCCACCTCAAAAAAAACCTAATAGCCTATAGAAACCTAATTGAACTTTGGAAGGCATATGAACTTTGATCTAAAGAGTCATCCTTTAGATGTCTGTCTGTCATCAGGCTGTATCTCATAAATTGTGACGATTGAACTTTTCACAGATGATGTATTTCTATTGTCGCTATAACAACAAATACTAAAAACCGAATAAAATAAATATGTGTGGCTCCCATGCAACAAATATGTTTTTTTAGCTATTTTTGCTTGAAATTAATAATAGTTATAATAATAGTGTCAAATGTTGTACAAATAATGGTAAAGAACCATTCATGAGCAAATCACTTCACTTGACTAGTTGTTTATGTTTGGGTAGCTGGATGTTTTACTATTTAGATATTTAGACCAAAAAAACTCCTTTGTCTTATTTTTTTTTAAATAAAGCGGTTTAATTCATTAAACCCCAAGCGAACGCCGGCATTTGCGCACCTATTGTCTTTCTATTGTGTCTGTAATTTCCACGTATGAAAGGTTAATAAAGTCGTCCATGTAAATAAGAAAAAGGAGTTTTGAATGGGTTGCTTTATTATACTGCTTTCTTTTAAAAAAATAAGAAATGGAGTTTTTTTGGTCTCCTGTAAAATTTTTAATTATACACTTTAACAACTTTACCATACAGGTAACAATCTCGTTGTAAGGCTAAAAGGCCAGTGTACACACCTAAACATCTGACCATTCTTTATGAAGTGTAATCTTTATCTCAAGTAAATATTGTCTAGTCTAGGTACCAGGTTGAACATTATTATAAATGTCCAGTGCTAAGCTATCTAGCTTAGCACTAAAAGCTATTTATCTAGCAGTCTAATATATATTAGACCAATCAATTTTATCACTATTGAAGGAAGCACATACGTAGACATTCTTTTCTTGGCTTCTTCATAGTTTGTCTTATATATTGTAAAAAAATCTAGAAACCATTACCAACCTGTCTCACTTTCCGAGAAAAAGTCCGAAAAAGGCGTCCCGGCTCTCTCCAAACTATTCACCATGTATGGTTGGACCTCAAAAGAATAATTCAAGTTCCGATTCACAAAAGTACTTGTGTTAGCAGATAAAGGTGGTAGCTCTTGCCCAGAACGGTAACCAAACTTCTGCTGATTAATATTTGGCAAACAATCGATTAGTTTACTTATATTTTTCTCCCGTGCCGATAAATAGTTTCGTGCAGACATAATCAAAACGAATTCAAGACGATTATATGTTCTGTTCTATGCCCATTATTATCCCTCTTTGCTACACAATCCCAAGTTAGCTTCACTCATATTTCATTTACTGAATAATTTATTGAAAACATTTATTTTGTTTGGAAAAAAATCATCACAACAGAAGAAAAATTAGAAATGTCAATGTCAAGTTTGATAATTTGACAACAACAGTTTGGCACTTGACAAAGCCCAATCGATTCATATACATAAATGCTCGATAAGCAAAAGTCTATTCATTTCGAGGAACGATGGACTTAATTTAATATTTCAGTTTACTTTAAAAAAGTAAAATATACTATACCTGAACTTGAAGCATTGATGATTGCTGCTTGTTTGTTCTTTTCTTCTTTTTCAAAGGTGTAAATTAGCGAAAGAGCAAAAACTTTTTGATGATAAGGATTATTCTATTTTTTCAACTTGCCTACCTCAACTATTATCTAGCCTGGAATTGTTCGAAAGAGTTACCACCGTCTTGCATCTGGTGGAACAAAAATAAGCTTGAGTCATTAAAAGTCTGACACCCCCTCTTGACCCATTCAGAGCGACACAAATTATTTTCTGATTGACCACTTTTCATTTTTGCGGTTTCTATTTGTTTTTATTTGAAATGTTAGGGCAAGGAATCGTTTTAACGTTAATTTCATAAAAGATTAGGGACACTGTTTTATGTACCCTTAAAAATTAAAAAATTAGAATATACCCTTAATTTTTACAATGTTTTTTCTATCTGACTACTTTAGAGACTTGATGACAGTGCTTTTATCGACTGGCTGATAAATGTTTAATGGTCAGGTAGCTTGGCCTGACTGCTGTAGTATTAAAATAACTTTCATTTCAGCTCATAATGATGACGCATAACCACTTCCATTAAAAGCAACGCCATTTATGAACGCATTTATTCAGTTTCTGCTCGCACTGTCAGCTGGTCGGCTGTCAGTGTCATTCAAATCAATTCTGTCATAGCAAAATCGATCGGTGTGAGTGTGAACTCCTGATAATATTTAGGAATTAATCAAATAAAGACTAAAAATGTCTAAAGTTAGTACGAATACTGGTGATAATACTCAAGATGAGGTAAATATTTATATCTCATTTGTCTCGCTTATATTTTGATTTTCCACATGTTTGCCGCCTTTATCTATCGTAGAACAAAACTATACTTTATTGTAGTGGTTTTGTTATTTGGTATGTTTTTTCGATCAGATTTAAAAACAATAGATAACTGTGATACTGCAGTAAAAATAGTATTTAATAAATAATTGAAATGACGCAGTGCGCCAAACAGCGAGGTGATGACCGTGCTGCTTATATTTATAATAATAGATGAATGTGTGGGATGCTTAAAAGTGCTTTTTATCCAAAAGTACCAATGTTCCAGACAAAGGAATAACAATAACAAGCATATCCATCTTTGGGCATTAATCTGCTAATTAAGTTAACAATATTAGGTAGGAACTGTCCTTGCAGAATTAAAATAAATAATTTCCTATTCAATAAAGATTATGATTAAAATTCTTGTTAGAATTTTAATGAAAAAAATGTGGACGACCACATTTTTTCAATGGACAAAATAAAAAAACAAAAATTTGAGTACAAATAAAGTAGAATCTTGATGATTTTTAAAAATTAATTTCATTGTTTTGTTTAAAACCTTGAGACATTGGTATAACATTTTAAACTTGTATTGGTTGCTTATTTATGTTGCGTGAAAGTAGGAAAATGCTGGGGTCAAAGTTGTGGAAGACAACTGTGTTACTTAATATTAAAATGTTGCAAAACAATTTCCAGAAAATCCTGATGCCATACACATACATCCAGCAAGTACCAGGCAAGCAGATAAGACAGAAACTTGCGTCTGCCTTCAACTACTGGCTCAAGATCTCTGATGAGAAGCTGCGAGCCGTGGGAGAAATTGTGCAGATGCTGCACAACTCCAGCTTACTGTAAGTTATAGGAATAACTATTTTTCTCTCTCTCTGATATCCTGCCATCGGAGCGGATAATGGAATCGCTGTTTAACCCATGTTGTGATCAGATAGAGCTAGTATTGGCTATTGTAAGCAATGGACTGAGCTGGAAATGAAACAGCTTATTTTCAACAGTGAATAAGGGCTCAAATGAAGGACTCAAGTACTTTTAACCACACAGATTTGTTTCTGAGCTTTAATCTGCTCTTAGCCATTCTGATATAGTTCTTCTCCATAGAAAACAACCAATTTGGAACCATGCAGTAGCTTCTAACGTTTTATAAATACCCATGTAGGCCTATGTGAAATAAAAACATTTGTATTTTTATTTTTTATTTTATTGCTTATTTATAAATATGTTTATTTACATGAAATATGGTATAAAATCACAAGCTGGCACCAGCTATTGTTGTAGAGTTTACAAAAAATGTGATTCAATTATATGTTCTTTTCACCTAAAGTAATAAGTCAAGTACCACTAATTAAGTCTGCTGAAAATAACAACTTATTTTGTTTGCAATATTGACACAAAAAAATATGGAAGCACTCCCAAATGTTTTTTGACGTGTTTTTTTTTTGCCTGATTGAGTGTAGTCAGACAAAAAAAAATTGTTACTTTCCAGGTAGACCAAAGTTTAATGTTTTTAGAAAATAATGATTTTGCCCCCTCCTAGAGAGGAGGTCTGAGTCCCAGTAGTGGGAACATTTAAAAGGCTGATGTTGATGAAAAAATAATGTGTATACTGAGATAATATTATATCCCAAAATAATATCTCTTAAATAATTTAAACAAAATATACTACCATATTGAAATGTTAAACTACTCACAAACAATGTATGATAATATAATTTGTATGCAGTGTGTACACCCCATTCATTACTATTGTTTGCTATTGACTTGTTCCAGTTATTTTGAGGAATTCTATTTGCTATTCACATAACACTTTGTTATTCTCATGAAACAAGTAGTGACAAGGCCATTTAGGGGGAAAGATTACAAAGTTATCTCTTCTATTATTGTAGTATAAGTAATGAAGTGTTCGTATGGCATGACAATGAATGGCAATCCCGGAACGAAACTCGGATTACGCACTTTGTTCATCACTAGAAGAATAATAAATAGAAGAAGCTCCAACCGAAAATGAGCTTTATGTCCCTGGCTCAACGACGTTTTTTTTCCCCTCGCACTTCTTATAAATTCGGCGAGCGCGGTTGTATTTATGTAAAATTATGCGGCATAGTAAGTGATCCATTAGGCCTACTCTTGTATACGCCATGTAACTTAAAAATATTCGGTAGTACCGTGACTGTATAATTGTGACTTTTCAGTAGCTGCCTATTTCGCGATAGTCAGATCGCGACTGCCGTCATAATTTCGGGCGCTCTGTGACTGTCTTACGTCCACATTACGACCTAAATTAAATACCTATGAATTTAGTTGGTTCACACGAGTGCAGCCGCGGGCGCAGTTATTGTTTCAGTTCATAATTAAGCAGTCGCAGTATCAAACAATGAAGACTTTTTTGTTCTTTTTTACATCATCGTAATTCTAGGTAATGAAGATTAAGTATAATAATTAGCTATTATATTTAAAAAGCTATGTAAAGTTAATTAAACATAAAACTGTTTGATGTACTTCAGCAAAACGAAACCAGTACCTAGTTGGATTGAAAATTTAAGGACTTTGACAAATTCCTAAACTTAGATCAATCAACCGATTAAGGCTTATAGTCCCTTGAACCATCTGGCCGAAATTAAATGGACACAATCTCGTACCCGCTAATCCGCCTAGGCGGCAGCGCGCGTATCTGTGCATTTATTTGCGGCTAGGTGCGCCCTGATAGTGCGCGGCTGACCTTTAAATCCATTTTCTTTGCGAAATATTGATTGATTTACTTAAGCTATCTTCACTTTGAAGAATATTTAACTCCAATTTTTATGTGTAATAATGTTTCTAAAGATCCAAACCGTTTCGAAGGAGTAGGGAAAAGTTGCGAAAATGCTAAATATTTTTTTTAGACAAAAGCATTAATCGTACGAAAAAATCAAATGTTGATAATGTTGTTCATGAATCTATAATAAACATATATTTTTTTCAAACCTATTAACCTGGCCGTTACAGAGGAGGCTTTAGAAAGTCACTGTTTTATGGCACTTTTCGGGCGCTTGGGCCTTAAGCAGTCTGTCAAACAAACTTCGTCACAACACACGCCTCTTCCCCCTTTTTTTATTTTAAAGGGTGTTTATTCTATCTGATGGATGCCCGTCCACACCATGCTTGACCATTCCAAACAGAAGAAAATTTATCAATTAGACGTACGTTGTTGCGCTATCAGTACATGGTGGACATCCTACCACGTACAAAGCGTTTTGCGAACACATTTATTGTGCGTAGGTACGTCTGAGGGGTGGAATTCCCTTTTTTTTTGGTGGGTAAAAATCATCCAAATGACATCCCCCGCCCTAGGGCGGAGTGGCAGATAGTGTCAGGCTCTTACTGACTAAAAAACCCACCCCGTCCCTTCTTGCCTTTCATACCGTGGCTGAGCTACCTTTCGGAGCTAACTCTGGCCCCAGTAGGCTTCGACCCAGCTGGGCCCCTGCTGTTGCTGACAACTCCTTGAAACGCGCGGGAATAGTGCGCGCCGTCGACGATTTGGGCTCGGTCCGGACAGTTACCGGACGGTGGGACAACGAGCTACCCATTGCTCGCCGTCCGCAAGCCCGCGTCTACGGTGGCCGGAAATCGAAATCCCGGCGGTGGCTGGGGCGCTGTAAGCGCCGTTGCCTGTTACGGTCGGCGACCAATTGCCACTTCTCCTCGCTCCGGACCATGGCCTGTACCAAGGCCCGGCGCGAGGGTGTCTCCTCCGGGCGTTCCGCACAGTGGCGACATCCGGGCGTCACTTCCGCACGAATCCGGTGCAGGAACCTCCCGAACTTACCATGTCCGGTGAGAACCTGCGTCATGCGGAAGGTGAGGGCGCCGTGAGGTCTTTCCATCCACGCCTCAAAGAGGGGACTTACCGCCATAATTGTGGCGTGCCCAAGCAGTGGAATTCTCTGCCGGAGTCTATATTTCCTAATAGTGACTGATAGCTACAACCTAGGGGTCTTTAAATCAAAAGTGAATATGTTACTTTTAGGCAAGCGTGCTTCATCGTCGGCCACATTATCACTTACCAACGGGTGAGATAGTGGTCAAAAGCGAGCTATTCCATAAAAAAAAACTTCTTAACTTGTATACTTTATAAATGTATCGTTATATTTGGCAATAGCTTATAGATGCCTTGATCATGTTGCAGCGTCAAACACAGGGTACCACCAGCCCAGCAGGACACGATTGACATAAAATTCTTTAACGCGTGAGTGAAACATTATTCATTAATTTGTCTATCGGTGATTGGTCACTTTGTCCTGTTGGGTATGGTCATTGGTTACTCTATGCTATGGGCAATGGTCACTTTGGACCTACAGGCTATGGTCAACGGTCGTTTTGATCTATCTGGGTGTATTCATTGGTCGATGGTGTGATTTTTCTGAGTTGGTCGTCATCGATTGGGCTCCTAATTTATTTTGGTACTCTTTAAATACTAACTACTAAGTTTGTTTCCAAAAAGGTACCCTGTAGCGACATCTATATCCACAAAGGAACTAAAACACATAAATCCTGCTCCGTGACAAAGTTTTCCGCGTGATTAGAGCATAAGAAGCAGTCTAAAATCAACTATCAGGCGATTGCTCGGACAAGACACAACACCTGGCTTGTCGGAGGACTCTCACTTCTCAATGGAGATTTTGGGGACTTTACACCCTGGTCCGCGAAGACGCAGGTTGTAGTGATGGTATTGCTAAGACCATCTCCTCAACGATCGACTGGGCGACTCTTCCTCTAGCTTCTTTATATACAGTATTCATCAATATTCTTTGTTCTTCAAAAATACTGATATAATTTATTAGGTTTAAAAATAGGTTTAATTAATACAAAATACTACAAAACAAAAGAATTATCGTTTTATAATTAAATTAAATGTCAAACGTCAATAAATAACCCGCCAATGATCATTCTCGGTGTGCCCATAACATGCCGCATTACCCCGCTGAATAGCGATAGCCATCCTTTGCCCCAAGAACGACCCGGACCGGGAGTCACCCGTTGCCTCCGGAGCCTATGCTATGGTCCAAATTCCCCACAAAACACTGCCTCCGTACTCCCACTGCTTTTTTTTTGGTGGGGAAAATCATCCAATGACAACCCCCGCTCTTGGGCGGAGCGGGTGATAGTGTCACACTCTTACTGACTAAAAAATCCACCCCGTTCCTTCAAGCCTTCATACCGGGGCTCGAGTTCCCTTTCGGATAACCCTGGCCCCAGTAGGCTTCGACCTGGCTGGGTCCCTGCTGTTGCTTACAACTCCTTGAGGTGCGCGGGAATAGTGCGCGCCGTCGACGACTTGGGCTTGGTCCGGACAGTTACCGGACGGCCGGACAGCGAACTACCCGTTGCTCACTGTCCGCAAGCCCGCGCTCCGTACTCTAACTGCTCAGTCTCCACAGCAACCGGCACAAAATAGTAAAGATGAAAACTCTACGTCCCTGGATAAGTCCTTTACTATCTAGGTCGCTTGATCTGAGAATGCATTTTCAGGGTTAATAAAACGCGCGCCACTGCCGTTCTTGTATTTAAATACTTCATTTATTACTTTTGTTTTTGGAAACCATAGCATTGTTTAATGTAGCAGCACTTTTTTTTTCCAATGTGAAGTACCATGGAGCATTTTTATTAGGTTACATCTTTTTTTTTTTGTGACATTTGAGCATGGTAGTTGAGAGTTTGTCATGCTCACTCTAATGTCTCGCTGTTGGTGGCACGTGTTATTGGGTCATTCGGTTCCCTTAAAAATGGTCGAGCTGAATGGGGCTGATGCACTTGTCAAGCTCGTGAACGGGTACCGTCAGTTGAGACTGGTCATCTTTTAGCTGCCAGTGGCTTAATTCAGTTTGTATCTTTTAATTATTATTATTATTCCATTCATTTATAATTATTTACATATTTATCATATTTTTAAATATTTCTTCAAAAAATAACATAAAAAAAAAACATTTAAAAATATAAAAAATAGTAAGCCCACCGGCATCGGGAACAGGGTCCAGGCTGCCGGCGGTCAGGGCTCCTGAGAGAGGAACCTCCGGACAATACGCGCCGTGTCTAGGAGTACTGCCTTCTGGATCAAGCCCTTGATCCAACTGCCTAACGAGAGCCTCCGAAGATGTTGGTCGAGGCTCTTGGCTATTAAGCCATTGGCATTATTATTATTATTATTTATTATCTACATTGTGCTTACACAATAGAAGCAACATGAAAATTTGTAACCAAGCATTATAAATGTAACACATAATATGATTTAAAAGAGTGTCCATGGAGTTTCTTGCACGTTCTTCTCCATAGAGCTACCTACTCTTTGGAACGTGCAATTTAGCTTCACTTTTCTTGGACTGACCGACATTTGACTATTCAAAAGTGCCTGCAAATGGTCTATTTGAAATAAATGATTTTGAATTTGAATTTGAAATTGTGAAAGAACATTGCTTGTCACTGTGTTTTCATTTTTCAATCGTTGTTTGATGCCACTTGCGCATTGTTTTGCGGTGTCCCAAGACGAAAGTTATGACCATGTTACCAGTGATATAGATTCTGAAACATGTCGATCGCTCAAAATGGCCCTCATTAGAAGCCAAAGTCACCCAAATGGCTATGCTCGTAGTTTCCGGAACCGGCATAGCCAAGTGGAGAGGGGCACATTGACAGGTTTCGGAGTGGCGACCATCGTTCTTGGAATTCTTGGAAAGCCTACAAAACCGCCCGATGACCTAGTGGTCTCACGAGTCTGGTGGATGGGAGACATAAAGGACCGATTGTTAAGGCGTTACTTGGGGTTGGACTATGTTCAATAGTTGATGTCTTTTGTTTGAAATGACGATGAAGATAAATTGTCTAACTTCTTTTTTGCACCAAGTGCAACCCCATTTTATATACAGGCAATCTCTGTCGCTAGTAGAGATCGTGGAATGCGTTAAGGCCACCAATCGTATGTTTTTATTAGTTTGTGGTTTTCATTGTATTATTTATTATGCACAATAAAGTATATTCAAATGTATGAGTAAATAACTTATCTTATACATCTCACGAAAATGCTATTTTATTAAGTAATTACCTCGCTGTTATTAACGTGTCAAATAAATCAAAATTCATAAGCAGATAACTATGAGAGACTGCAGACAGTACCTACTTCTAAATTAAAGTTTTATTAAAGTATAATAAATTATGATTTATGAAATATGTATAATTCTGACATAAACTCATGTGTTTTTTATTTATTTACTTATTATTTAATTCGATTTATATGACTTTTACACAACTAAAAATTAATAAAAATCTTAACTATATTTACAGTTATGACAAAAACTGCTAATTAAAATATGGGATAAAAAGCTTTTATTTACCTGTCCCGGTGTCTGTCTGTGACTGTAATGAAGTCTCACAAGTTGACCCACGATCCGTTTTCAATGGAGCTGAAAAGCATGCTTATTTAAATTGCTCTTATGTGAATCAAGTGCTATGGACTTCTATAAGTGTTAAAGGACGCTATTCTTAGTTTAAACAAAACCGTATAAAAATAAGTTAGAGTGAAATTACTTATTAGTCTTTTAAGTTAGATTGTAATCAATTATTAAGAAATGTATTCTTAATAATAAGGAAAAAAAATGTAAATTGAATGACAAGCAAATATTTGTATATTCCCCGGTTAATTCATTAAACCCCAAGCGACGCCGGTTCGCTCTCTTATTTTATTTATATTCTGTGTCTAATTACGGTATCCGAAACAATTAAACCGAGCTTTGTCAAGAATTTGACTAGTGCGCCTCACCATCAGAGATTGCATCACTGCTTACCATCAGATGGGATCGCAGTCAAGCACTAGTTCATACAAATAAAAAAAAAATTTCACTGGTAGATAGCAGATGTTATAAAGAGTGGGGGAGCGCAGTGTCACAAATTAGATAGGCACAGAAGACAAGTCTCATGTATGTACTTCACTTTTTATACCTACGCTCGGTGGGCGCACACTAATGAGCGTTTGAGCCGGAACTGTTCGACGAGTGGTCCGAGACGCGACCGAGACATCGTGTCCGTGAGCGGTGTCTATGTGTGCGTTGCTCGAGCGCGCTTTGTATGTAGATTGACTTCTGTACCTATCTATTTTGTTGCTGTGTCCAGCAGTTGACGTCTTTCGGCTGAAATGGTGATGATAATAACCATATCAAATAGCTTAATAGTTTCTTTAAATGAAGACAGATACACTTTATTTAGTCGAGCAATTGAACCATCCTAAATATTCTTCTTTGGCAACTTAGCCGGTGTCGATTATTTTGCATCATAAATATTAAAAAAAAGAAGTGTGGCACTCGGGGACTGCCGCGGTAAAGCTATTGCTATTTAAGTTGATAAAAATGCTATATTTTTATCAACTTATGCAATTATAATTATTTATTTATTTTATTTATGCAGTATTTTTTTTCCTTTGTTTTTTTTTCTTTGATATTAATTGAAGTTACACTTTCACACATTGAATTGAATTTTGATTGATTGTTCACTCATTTGTTTTCTTATCGGTCACCACGCTCAAAAAACAAATGAGTGGGGGGTGTTAGGTTATTTTCGTTACGGAATTTTTGGATTCGGTCTCCACGCTCAAGGCCCGCGATAGAAGCTATGCAATAGCTTAACGAAAAAAAAATAGTACTAAGTATAGATGGTGTAACACGCTTTTGTTTGAAAACTTAAGACTGAACCGAAGAAAAAAATCAAAATGATTTAATTCAGATTGGATATCTCCAATCGGAAGTAAACCACTTTTTTATTTTTTTATTTTTTCTTCGTAACAACTACCTGATAAAAGCTAGCTTATTTATTACTATTGTATCATTATCTAATAAACTATTAAATACAGGAAGTGTATTCTGATATATTACAGAAAACATATTAAGATAAAACTATTTTCAAGGCTTTTTCTATTTATTCATGTAAATGTAAATGCATTGATGACTTAATATCTACTAGCGTTGCGTAATGCGTTCGTTGGAACACCAGCAAATTAATTGTATGTGTCATATTAATAATTCCTCATTTTGATAAGGTGACATTTATACAATAGGTACTCATAACACAAGCCCTGCTTAGCTTGGGACTAGACGGCGTTGTGTGATAGTTGTGGAATGTTATATTATAATGAAACTATAAAAATTAGTTATTAATGCGTAGAAAATTAAATAAAAAAAACAGCTGATACAGATCTTACAAATTGTACTTAAGGCGAAGATTACACGGTCATACAAGCGTCAATTAATTCCATCAATCATGATTGACGGTTTTCTTCAATCAGTACTAAAAAAACGTCAATCATCGCATTAGACGGTAGGTTTTGCTGGCCGGGGCGCTGGCACTAAGGCAAAGCAGAAACAGGAGTGGGTTTTTAGTCAGTAAAAGTCTGACACTATCTCCCGTTCCGCCCAAGAGCGGGGGATGTCATTAGATGATTTTCCCTCCTAAAAAAAAATTGTGGGTAAGAGACAGAGCTGTACAGGTTGTCTAGCGCCATCTCTTACACCGAAACGTCACGCGTCATGGTAACCCCGCAGATCGTGATCATGACGTGATAAAATGTCAGTCATGTGTAGAGATGTGACGTTGCCGGCAACATTGCCGTGAAGTGGGAATATTGCCGGAAATATTGTTCGAAGTATGAATATTGCCATATTGCTGGAAATATTGCCCTATTGCGTGTTAGCGAGAAAGAGGGATATGGAGCTATACACCCTATATAGCTCTATCAAAGATTCAAAGCTTATTTATCGAAATCTACTAAATCTAATATTATAAAGCGATAAAGTTTGTTCTTTGTTTGTAGGAGGTAATCTCTGAAAGCACTGGTCCGATTGCTAAAATTTTTACACCGATAGAAAGCCGCTTTGTTCCTGAGAGAGAGAGAGCTACATTTTATGTAACGGGCAAAAGCTAGTTTTAAATAAAACATTTACAGGCACTTTTGAAATGTCAAGAAATCATCCCTTTAACAGTTCAGTTTAGGACGTATATTGGATCGTGTTAAGAGCTCGTGGCAGCACTGTCGATCGTGCCAAGTCCGAGTGTGTGGGTACAACATAAATCTAAAATTGGAACATGATTTTCTGAATTCCTTATCGCCAATATCATTTGACATATTAGCTCACACTTAGGCGAACATTACACGGTAGGTTTTGCTGTCAGCATCTCTTTCGCATCACCCATGGCCCCAGTAAGCTTCGACCGTGCTGGGCCCCTACGGTTGCTGACAACTCCTTGAGGCGCGCGTGGAAAACCACGCACCATCGACGACCTGAGCTCGGTCTGGACGGTTGCCGGACGGTCGGACGGCGAGCTACCCATTACTCCAGTCCGCGAGCCTGCGCCTACGGTGGCCGGAAATCAGGATCGGAATCCCGCTAGGCTAAGGCGCGAGGGCCATTGCCTCGCGCCTCTTTTGCTAGCATTACTGCTTCGCAGAAGGAGGCGACTGCCTGCCATTCCTCCTCACTGCGGACCATGGCCTGTACCAAGGCCTGACGCGAGAGACCGATGCCGCCGATCGCCCCACGAGCTGCCCAGGCGAGGCACACCTCTACCGTATGCTCCATCGTGACCTCCGGGCGGTCCACATAATTGTGACACCCAGGCGTCACTTCCGCACGAATCCGGTGCAGGAACCTCCCGAACTGACCATGTCCGGTGGCGACTTGCGTCATGCGGAAGGTGAGGACGCAATGAGGTCTTTCGAGCCACACCTCAAAGAGGGGACTTACGGCGATAATTGGTCTCTTACCCACACTGAAACAAAATTAAAACAATCTTACTTTAAACGTCATGGTCTAGGGGCAGATCTATAGAATAATCTGGTGACCATAATTATTCGTCTCGACTAAGTTTCAAGCGGTATTCAGATGTAGTTAAGATTAGATCTTGGCGGGAGACGTCACTGGACGATTTCCCGCCTGAAAAAGAACCTGATATTTCCATACACTTAATGCACGTGATTGATTACATGCTGAATATACTGAGCTCTGCATTCAATGAAAATGGGTGACTGGACCACTTAGGATAATCGGATGGTATTCCCTATCTTACTTCTGTTAATTGAAGTATTTAGTAGCGAGAGTTAAAAATAAAACTGACACACACATGAGGAATACGTGCAAGGCAACAACGATAGAATGTCTATTTAAGGTTTTAATTACTTTTTTTTTTCATTATTTATTTACATTGTGTTAAATATACAGGTAACCAAGATTTTTATAACTTATAACATGATTTATAAGAGTGTCCATGGAATTTCTTGCACGTTCTTCTCCATAGAGATCTGTGCAATTTAGCTTCACTTTTTTGACTGACCGATATTTTGACAATAGTCAAAAGTACCTGTAATTGATTTATTTACAATATTTTTTTTTATATAATTTATGTACACACAAAAATACAAAAGGAGATAACATTACATTTTTACAAAATACATAATATATATGGATTTAATTATTTTAATGGATTTATTGATTTTAAGACAAACAATGACATCCATGTAACTACCACAGTTCGTCAGTCAGAAAGTGCAGTTTCCAATAAAAAAAAAAAAAAACAAAATTCAAAACTTTTTTATTTCACATAGGCCTACATGGGCACTTATAAACCTTAGAAGCTAGTGCATGGTTCCAAATTGGTCGTTTCCTATGGAGAAGAACCGGAAAGAAACTCCATGGTTACTCTTTTAAAAAAAATGGTTGTTCTTACAATATTTCCATATTACAGTATTAATAGATATTATTTAAGAACAGTGTAGACCGGTCTATATTGTACTCAGAAGCACAATAAAAATAATCATTTTAAAAAAAGAGAGTCAAAATATGAAGTAAACTAAGAATTCGTGGATTCTACAGTGTTCTTCCATTTACATTATAAAAAGAGGCTATATAAAAAACAGCTAGAAAAAAAATTACAACTGTCAATAAATAACAAAAAAAAAACTAACAAATTTAAGGTGGTTGGGGTCAGATAATATAAAAAATATTACAAAAGCAATGTGTTAGAAAAATAAATAAATATTATGGATATGTTACAACAAAGATGGAGCAGTTAATAGATACATTTACACAATATTATAAGTTACCAGGGGGCCACTTGTGCAGAGGCAGTCATTGCCAAACAAGCGTGTCTTCGACATAGTCATACCTTATAAAATGCTTTTTTGGTTAAAACACGCTTAATATGGGTTTTCTTTCGCTAAGTTCAGTCACCGCTTTTGGTAGCTTGTTGTAAAAACGTATGCTATTTACTAAAAATGACTTACTGGTCTTGGCTAATCTCCATTTGGGTGGTATAATATCGTGTTTACTACGAGTATTTTTGTTATGAAAATCGCTTCTAATTTTGAAAAGTCCTAGGTTTTTACGGACATACAAAATACTTTCTAAGATATAAAAAGAAAATAATAAATCAAATCAATATCTGTAAAGGCAGAAAATGGCTGCTACTTTACGGAGTTTATAAGGGGTAGTAATGAAACTAGATTTTAAATTGACAAAGAAATTAATCGATGGTGAAATAATGACGAATTTGATAATTATTGCTTTCTTATTTGACGAGACCATACTTTTTTACCAATACGAATAATCAACAAGTCAATTTTTATAACGATCTAACTCAGTCTGAGATTTAAAGCAAATGACCTTTCTGAAAGGTTGATACAATACATTGCAAGTATATTTATCTAGAGCGTAAATAATTAGAAACTCGATCACTTGGTGCTACTAATTTATTACTCTTCAGCCTTGTCAGATATCGCTGGTAGTAGTCTCTTTGGGCTGCGAGATTGTTCACATGAGTCACTGGAACGCAAAGAGAACCTGATGGAACACGGCTGGGTTTTACTCAGTATAAGTCTGACGCTCCCTCTCGTTCGACCCAGTACGAGATGAGTTATTTAATGATTTCCCATAAGACAAAAGGGTATTTAACAAAAACGACTATCCGCCAATTACATTAGTTAAAGACATTAATATATACAAAATATCATTCATACACTCATCTCACAGAACTCCAGACATACTGACATGAGCGTCTTCCATTCGTCCGCGAACACATCACGGTATCTTATCTTCTATAAAAATGATTGTTATTTGTCCAGAATCGACGACATTCAAGACAACTCCATACTTCGGCGAGGGATCCCTGTGGCGCACTCTATCTACGGCGTCGCCAGCACCATCAACGCCGCTAACTACACCATGATCGTGGCGCTTGAGAAGACGCAGGAGCTGGGACATCCCATGGTAACATGTCTTAAGACAAGAGGCCTTCAGGAGCGAGTGCCTCGTCGTAGCCTTATCGTCTCTTCTGCTTCTTCACTTCTTCACTCAGTGTTTAACTAACACTAACCAACACTGGGCCAGCGAGGTGACACGACCCACATCGACTCCTGGAAAGGAGGCTTGAGTCTCAGCAATAAGAACCTTCTAAAGCTTCTAATGCTTATTACACTCCATTGTATAACAAGTCTCCATAAGTGGCAAGCAAAACGTTAAAACCGCGCGCCCACCGAGTACTCACAATGCTTTCGCCTTTTCAAAACATTCTCAACAAAACAAATGTGCAACGGTTTATTATGATAGACATGCGGAAATCTGTCGCAATCAAGTCGCCACCATGCGCTGGCGGAAGAATATCATCCTGTGAAGATAGCAGAGTGGACTCGTGGTTGCATATTTTAATTATTAGAGAACCTAGCATATCCGAGGTGACGTGCAATATTTTTTGAAATCGTTTCGCTCGCCCTTGCGTTATTCTTCTTTGGTTCTCAAGCTGTTCAGCATAAATCGACAAAGTTTATTCATAAGTTTGTTGTATGGATGAAAGATGCTAACCTATAAAAAACCGTCCTGTCGGCGTGAAAGTAACTTAAATGCTATGTTTCAGGCGACAACAGTGTACACAGAACAGTTACTGGAGCTCCACAGAGGGCAGGGCATCGAGATCTACTGGAGAGACAACTTCCAGTGCCCCTCCGAAGAGGAGTACAAGGAGATGACCATCAAAAGTGAGATATTGTGTAAAGTTGTTTAATATTTTATATCTTAAGTTTTGCAATACAATTATTTTTGGAGAATATTAGGGTGGATGAAAAAAAACATGGATGTATGGATTATGTGAAGAATGATATGAAAGAAAAGGGAGTTAGACATAGCATGACGAGTGACAAGACGGAATGGAAGAAAAAACATGTTGCGCTAACCCTAAATAACACGAGACAAGGGCAGGAAGATGATGATTAGGGTGGACGAGCAGTTGTAGCACAATGGCTCCGGCCCTGATTTACGAATTATACCTACGTCGCAGGTACAAACCCTGACAGGCATTTTACTTTGTACAATTTATTACATCAACACTGCCCTCGAAACGGTGAAGGAAAATATAGTGAGTAAATTGAGTATGTCCTAAAACCAAAAATTCGGAGACATATGACGTCCACCGAGTTGGTGGACTTCATATGTCTCCGAATACTCTACAATAGTCTCCGAGTACTGGGATGATTTACGGTCTATTCCCTTTGCTAGAAAGGAGGCCTGAACCCTAGCAGTGAGAAAATTATAAGGCCGATTAAGCCCAATTTCAGGAAGGAATATTTCCGCAAAAATAATGTGAAAATTGTTAAACGAACGTTAACCTGTAATTGGTTGCCTGCTGGAGCTGCGGGAACGTTTGAAATGATTACCGTGGCCCTGGAACGCAAAGGCAAATGAAGGAACTTAAGTGCTTTTTAGTTAGTTAATTCATGAAACCCCAAGCGAACGCCCGGCGTTCGCGCACCTATGTCGTGTAATTTCCACGATTTTCAATCGTGGAAATTACAGACACAATAGAAAGATTTGGTTAAAGTCTGACAAGCCTTCTGACTCCACCCTAGAGCAGAAGAAGTCATTTGATGAATTCTTTTTTTTTTTTTTATTTGATATAAACTAGTGCTTGACTGCGAGCCCACCTGATGGTTAGTAGCGATGCAATCTTTGATGGTGAGGCGCACTAGTTTATTAAGAGCCTATTCCACCTCCAAAAAAAAATCCTTCTATTCTTATCTCAAAAAAACCTGTATTTGGTTGAATTAGATTTTCATCAGCAATTTAGTAATTTCTATGTTTATTTTTTGTCACGTCGATAATCAATGTCTATCTACATAAATATTAACTTTTGAGGAACCTCACTATATTTTCCACTCGACACTATATTGCGCATCTTCAATAGAAAATGTATGTATTGAAATAAAGCACTACAATCCCACTACCATTTATTAGCTTAAACTAATTTCAGCCGTATACGAAAAGGGTTAAGGTTTAATTTCAGTTGTTACCGCATTGATCTGTATCTCTGTTGACCCGTAACTCGTTTCAACTAGCTTGTATACTGCTGTGTAATCTTTAGATTCTGTTCTGTTGAAGATTATGAAAGAAACAAAAATTAACATAAAAACGAAACATCACGCCTGTACAGTTGCCATCACGGATCTTGAGCGGTTGCGCAGAAGTCAAATATTCGGTGTCTTTAGTGGTGCGAAGTAAGACGCGGGGGCGGGGAGTGTCAGTGATTGGCTCGCCGCGCCAACGCGTCATAGACGTCACTCCTAATTCGTTCCCTGCGTTGCTGCACGTATCTAACAACGAAGACGATTGGCTCGCCAATGTATGGAATGCGCAGAGCGCTCAAGATCCGTTTTGGCAACTGTATGAGTCACGAGCAATAAGTAGGTATACAGGGTTATTTGTAAAACGCATCAGGCAACGGCGTTATCGCCGCCGCCGCCGCCGGGATTCTGATCCCGATTTCCGGCCAACGTAGGCGCGGGCTTGCGGACAGTGAGCAATGGGTAGCTCACTGTCCGGCCGTCCGGTAACTGTCCGGACCAAGCCCAAGTCGTCGACGGCGCGCACTGTTCCCGCGCGCCTCAAGGAGTTGTCAGCAACAGCAGGGACCCAGCCGGGTCGAAGCCTACTGGGGCCAGGGTTATCCGAAAGGGCGCTCGAGGCTAGAAGGAACGAATGGATGTCAAAGCATGATTTTTTCCCACCAAAAAAAAAAAAAAAAAGGACTGTATTACTAATATCATAAACAACAACTTTTATTCTTTGACTTTTTACAAAACATTTACCAAAAACAAAGATTCAAGATTTCGTTGTTCTATCTAACACATTTCAACTCTGTATTTTGCTATACCTATCTACGTCTATATGACGCGACGCAAGCGCACCAAGCAAGGGCGTCGCCAACTTATGACTAAGGGGGGGGGACAATGGGGCAATATTATGGGGGATAAAAAATATGAACGCCGAGAGCATGAAGCGTTACACTTTGGAAGTATTTGCCTCGTTGACGATTGTAGTAACAACGGTTCTAATATCAATATATAAAACTTCACAAGCCCTCAACAGCACAATAACTAAATCAAACTTTTAAACACAGTAATAATTATTTATTTTAACAAAAATAATATTTAATTAAAACATAACCTTCCCTGCAGGTTAACCACTTTATCATTAAAATTATTTAGATTTTAATTTATTATAGCTCTGTGTACACCAGGGACCGTTTTCGGTTAAGGTATACGGTTACGCTACCGGTATTAAAAACCGGTACCGCTTTATTTTAAAGGTACACCAAAACCGGTTAAGATTTGCGGTTACGCTACCGTTATATACCGGTATAAACCTTTACTCAACCGAAATAATTTCGGTAACGAAAAAACGTATGAGTAGTACCTACGAAATAAGCGACGTTGTCAGCTCGCTGCGAAAAGTACCTATTGCGAACGATTGGCGTCAACAGCGCGCCGCGTCGCGCCGCCCGTTCACCCGCATCTTTCGTCTTGCAGTATGAACATTTTAGGCATGATTCAATAGGTAGGTACAACGAATGACGTTGAAAGAAGACCGCAAGATGGTTTTTGGAACGAAGTTCCTTATCGCGCGTTGTGAAAGGGGGCTAGACGGCAAAAAAAATTCACGAAAAGTTGTACCGACACTTTTACTGTCAAAATGTAAATCCAAGATGGCGGCTGCAAAAAATTATCAACTTTTTCGTCATGGATGTCGTTTTCATGGTTTTCGAGGGTGTTGAAACCGATGGTACTGTCAAAATGTAAATCCAAAATGGCGGCTGCAAGAAATTATCAAATTTTTCGTCACGGGTGTCGTTTTCATGGTTTTCGAGGGTGTTGAAACCGATAGTACTGTCAAAATGTAAATCCAAGATGGCGGCTGCAAGAAATTATCAACGTTTTCGTCATGGGTGTCGTTTTCATGGTTTTCGAGGGTGTTGAAACCGATGGTACTGTCAAAATGTAAATCCAAAATGGCGGCTGCAAGAAATTATCAAATTTTTCGTCACGGGTGTCGTTTTCATGGTTTTTGAGGGTGTTGAAACCGATAGTACTGTCAAAATGTAAATCCAAGATGGCGGCTGCAAGAAATTATCAACTTTTTCGTCATGGGTGTCGTTTTCATGGTTTTCGAGGGTGTTGAAACCGATTTTACTGTCAAAATGTAAATCCAAGATGGCGGCTGCAATAAATTATCAACTTTTTCGATATGGGTGTTTTTTTCATGGTTTTCGAGGTTGCTGAAGCCGATAATGCTGTCAAAATGTAATTCTCTCAATTTTTGCGCGTTGTAAAAAGGGGCTAGACGGAAAAAAATCTCACGAATAGTTGTAACGACACTTTTTGCTATAGTAAGCTATTGTAAGCAGTACAGCAACCTCGAAAACCATGAAAAAGACACCCATATCGAAAACGTTGATAATTTCTTGCAGCCGCCATCTTGGATTTACATTTTGACAGTACCATCGGTTTCAACACCCTCGAAAACCATGAAAACGACACCCATGACGAAAAATTTGATAATTTCTTGCAGCCGCCATCTTGGATTTACATTTTGACAGTACCATCGATTTCAACACCCTCGAAAACCATGAAAACGACACCCATGACGGAAAATTTGATAATTTCTTGCAGTCGCCATCATGAATTTATATATTGACAGTACCATCGGTTTCAACACCCTCGAAAACCATGAAAACGACTCCCATGACGAAAAAGTTGATAATTTCTTGCAGCCGCCATCTTGGATTTATATTTTGACAGTACCATCGGTTTCAGCACCCTCGAAAACCATGAAAACGACACCCATGACGGAAAATTTGATAATTTCTTGCAGCCGCCATCTTGAATTTATATTTTGACAGTACCATCGGTTTCAACACCCTCGAAAACCATGAAAACGACACCCATGACGAAAAAGTTCATAATTTCTTGCAGCCGCCATCTTGGATTTACATTTTGACAGTACTATCGGTTTCAACACCCTCGAAAACCATGAAAACGACACCCATGACGAAAAATTTGATAATTTCTTGCAGCCGCCATCTTGGATTTACATTTTGACAGTACCATCGGTTTCAACACCCTCGAAAACCATGAAAACGACACCCATGACGGAAAATTTGATAATTTCTTGCAGCCGCCATCTTGAATTTATATTTTGACAGTACCATCGTTTTCAACACCCTCGAAAACCATGAAAACGACACCCATGACGAAAAAGTTCATAATTTCTTGCATCCGCCATCTTGGATTTACATTTTGACAGTACTATCGGTTTCAACACCCTCGAAAACCATGAAAACGACACCCATGACGAAAAATTTGATAATTTCTTGCAGCCGCCATCTTGGATTTATATTTTGACAGTACCATCGGTTTCAACACCCTCGAAAACCATGAAAACGACTCCCATAACGAAAAAGTTGATAATTTCTTGCAGCCGCCATCTTGGATTTACATTTTGACAGTACTATCGGTTTCAACACCCTCCAAAACCATGAAAACGACACCCATGACGGAAAATTTGATAATTTCTTGCAGCCGCCATCTTGGATTTATATTTTGACAGTACCATCGGTTTCAACACCCTCGAAAACCATGAAAACGACACCCATGACAAAAAAGTTGATAATTTCTTGCAGCCGCCATCTTGGATTTACATTTTGACAGTAAAAGTGTCGGTACAACTTTTCGTGAGAATTTTTTCCGTCTAGCCCCCTTTCACAACGCGCGATAAGGAACTTCGTTCCAAAAATAGAACCGAATTGAGAACCTCCTCCTGTTTTTGGAAGTCGGTTAAAAAGTACAACTTAAAAATAGTAGGTAGAATCTAAGAAAGACAAACGATGAGCGAGCGGCAACAGGCAGCTAGCTGCAACAGGACGAAAGAACGCAGAAGTGGGGGTTTCAAACGATACCTTAATATAAGCGGTTTAGGTACCGTAAAAAATAACGGTACCGTTATTTTTCGGTAGTGAAATTTTTGTGTATCGTAATTTTACGGTACCGAAAAATAACGGTACCGTTATTTTTCGGTATTCAAATAAAAAGGTATGACGTAATACCGTTAACCTTTATAACCGATATTTTTTCGGTATGCAGTCCCTGGTGTACACTCATCATGGCCAGACCATTAAGGAGATCTTCTGCTATGGTGCTTCTTAGCCATGTTTTTAGTCCTCGTGATGCTGCTAAAAGGTTGCTCTACTGTACAGGTCGTGCATGGTAAAGCGATCAAAATTTTCAATGCTTTTTCCGTTTCGGGAAAGAAGGACTTTGGTCGCTTTGCGGCTAGCTACATTTGATCTCTACGGGGGGGGCAGTTGACCCCCCCTGCTCCCCCTTGGCACCAAGCCAGCCAAATCTTAGAAATTGATCACTTCTTGATATGGCCCACTAAAACTGGCCAGATCGTTTAAACGTTAACGTTTGATGAATGTTAATCCTCGTTTGGCCTACTTTCTTTACACCTTTTATTATCATAGAAATCCTACATCAGTGATATGGTCAAATGAGGATTAATATATTATCAAACTTTAACGTTTAAACGATCTGGCCAATTTTATTTGGCTATATCATGAAGTGATCTATTTCTAAGATCAGTAGCCCGATTCACGTAATGAAAACCGTAACGATATCGTAGCGATTTAGTCGTTTAGAACTTTAGACCATTTCCGTATTCACATCCATCAATCGAGTTTGAACGACACTGATTTTAAAGTCGCTTGAATTTGTCGATTTAAAAAACAAAACTGTATTACATTATCCTGGTAGAATACATAGTAATGTAACTGGAAATAAGTCGATAGGTCGTGAATACCGCTTTTGGATAGAACTTCGATCGAACGACTATAAAACTTCAACGACATTTGGCTTGTTTGATTTTACGTGAATCAGGCTATTGGCCACGACATACACATTGTCACATTTTCAATCTATCATAACTTCTGGTATTCAAGAAACAAGTGTACGACAAATGATGCTTACTTATCTAAATACCAAATTAGTCATTTAGAACCAATTTGTTGTACACATATTTCATTTTTAGAAGATAAGATAAAAAATGTTACAATTTACATATCTTCTTGATCGTGACTGTACCTACACTAACATTTCAGTATTGAAGTGAAACAAAATTATAACAAACTAGTGAATCACCCTGGCTTCACACGCTTGCAAATCCATGCTAATATTATTTTGAAAGTAACTTTGTCTGTGTATTACCTTATAACGTCTTAACAGCTGAATAGATTTGAATGAAACTTAGCTCCTGGCATAAGACACGGTCTTTTCCGAAACGTATGTTCCCTATCTATATTTTGAATTGTTTTTTTTACCCTATTTATTTACATTGTTCTGACATAATCATAGCAACAAAAAATATGTATTTGTAAATATAACATGATTATAAAGAGCATCCATGGTGTTTCTTGAGCATTCTTCTCCGTAGATATCTACGCTTTGGAATGTGCAATTAACATCATTTCTCTGACTGACTAACATTGACAATTAAGTGGTTTATTTGAAACTTATTTTGTTATTTATTTTGATTTTCGGATAAACATAATAGCTAGCTTCTGTAATCGGCTTCGGCCGCGTGAATATCGGTTATTGCTGACGCGAAGTCAAAGTCGAAGCCAGGTAAAAATAGCCCTTCCTTCAAGCTTCCTATTTGCTTGCTATTTCGGTATACAATAAAGTTTATTCTATTCTTGCTCCATACCTAATTTCATCAAAATCGGTTCAGTAATTTAACCATAAAAGCGTAACAGACAGACAGAGTTACTTTCACATTTATAATATTAGCACGGATTAAGTTAAAGATTAAATAGTGGCAAGTAAAAAAACGACATTTATTTTTCAGAAACGGGAGGTCTTTTTATGTTGGCGATTCGTCTGATGCAGTTGTTCAGCGACAACAAGTCCGACTTCAGCAAGCTGTCCGGAATCCTCGGCCTGTACTTCCAAATTAGAGACGATTACTGCAACTTGAGGCTGACAGAGGTAACCGTAATTACATCATCATACTTACGTCACTCTAATATTATAAAGGTGAAAATTTGTGAGTGTGTTTGTTACTTCTTCACGCTCGAACTGCTGAACGGATTTCATTGAAACTTGGCACACGGGTAGATCTTGCTCTGGAACAGCAAATAGGATTTTCTCTCTTTATCCCGGGCGTATGTTCCCTTGGGTCAATTTTCTACTATCACGCGGGCGAAGTCGCTGGCAGTAGCTAGTATCTCATAGTCACAACATCTATGTAAGAGCGGGAGTGCTAGGGGTTTTTAAAGGATTACGCTCACATAACACACAGTTCAAAATACAATACACTGAACTCTCTTAAGTTGTTTTTATGAGCGTTATCTCTTAGGTCCACCTATGAGGTTTCCTTTGATTAACTGGAATTGCCTGTGGCGACCTAAATAAAATTAAATCCAGCCAGGGCTTATAAAAATCTGAACTAAAACTGCAAGCTAACGGTATCCCACGGGGGGTAAAGGGGGAAGACGCTAATGAAAACCTTTAGTTTAATTACGACTAATTATATTGAATGAGGCCTTTAAATTATGTTAATATACAAAATTAAATTAATATTTTTCTTGTTGACAACTATCTATCATATTCGAATCTATTTTTTAAATACCATAAACCTTAAACGATCCACTATGTGGCCAGTTTTAACTACAACTAATATGTGACCTTCATAGTCGGCACAGTACCGAACAGCATAAGGCGTCGCAGGGAAAACACTAGGGCTGTATCGATCGTTAGTTTTATTTGAAAACGAATTTTCAAACTTATTTTTATCTGACTCGAGCAAGGGGCGGGATACTTAGCTCTGCGACAAGAACGAATCTATTTATTTTATATGTTTAATTCATTAAACCCCAAGCGAACGCCGGCGTTGTTGTTAACCTAAACAAATTCCTTATATTTTATAGTTATTACATGTTCTTGTAATAGATTTTCTTGTCCGCAGTACACAGAAAACAAGAGTTACTGCGAGGACCTGACAGAAGGCAAGTTCAGCTTCCCCATCATCCACGCCATCCGGCAGGGTGACAACCAAGTGCTTCGTATCCTTTACAAATACCCTACACTTTTTTTAAAATAAATTGGTAAAATTGGGGCTTAAATTTTTACTCTCAGCAAGAAAATCGCCTAGACCCTAGCGTGGGGACTTTCTTAAAAGGAATCCCGTGGTCCTAGAACTCAAAGAGCAACAGCAGGACACAGGTATAGTTTTAATCACTAAAAGTCTAACACGCCTTCCCGTTCCACCCTAGAGTGGGATGATATCTCCCCTTAAAAAAAATCTGTTTACCCTTATGAACTAAATATGAATTTATTTGTTTTTTGTAAATCGTGGAATTCAATGAGTGAAGTTTCGTATTCCGGACTTCTTAATCACTAGATCCTACGAACGATGTACCATGTAACCATGCATACTTTGATTAGAGAAACGTGTTAGTAGCGAATTTACCTTAATTACACTTATGTATTTTTGGAAGTAAAATAAATACACAATAGGCTAGTTGCCGTAAAAAATGTAATTAGTCCGTCTTTTAGATTATTCAAAAATAAGGGACACGTATTTTTTTATTTGTAAATTAAACCAAAAATGACAAAGATATAGCCCATTAAAGTTACGTGTAACGTCACGCCGAGCTGCATTGTTTCGCACAGGGTGACGTCACACGTAACTTTAATGGGCTATATCTTTGTTACTTTTTGTTTAATCGAAAAAAGAAAAAAAAACGTGTCCAATATTTTTTTATAATCTAAAATACGGACTAAATAAAATGTAATTATTTTGACCCTGGAAACTACCGTATTGGGCAGTTAATTCTGTCAATTTGAAACAAATATCTCTCCATGTTCATCAGCATCAAACCAGTTTGCACATTTCCTTAGCCCCTTGTATAGACATCCTCCGTCAACGGACGCGCGACCTGGAGGTGAAGCGGTACTGCATCACGATCCTGGAGCGGATCGGCAGCTTCGCGTACACGAGGAACACGCTGCAGAGCCTCGACGAGGAGGCCCGGAGAGAGGTCACATACATTTTATTTTGCTTTTTTTTTTTCAGAAATCGGAAACGTCTATTTCAAATAGACCAATTATGCCTGTAATTTGAATTGTCAAAAAATTTCTTGCTTTGGGATATAATACAGCTAATAGATTCCAGAGGCTCAACCACAAGCTCTTAACGACTTAAAGTGAACTGTTAAAGGGATGCAGCTATTGAGTTGAGAGTGTAACTCCATATCTCTTTTTCGGTCGCCCGTCTGAATTTTTAACACATTATGGTAAGGCCCCCGGCCCATCTATATAGTCCTGGCCATAAGTTTTTTAAATATTTTTTTGATTAATTAACGAGACCGAAATAGGCAGGGTAACGGATAATACCTCCTCGCCCAAGACTTTAAAATGACGAATATTGTAATAACTATCCATACAATATGTATGTGTAATATTACTTACTTAACTTTTTAGTTGGTCTTGTGGTCGCAATCGAAACTGTTGAGTGTGGGTTCGATTCCCGGGTCGAGCATAAAAGTTTTTCAATTAAAAATTACCCGGAATTTGGTAGTCGGTGGTGTGACGCCTAATCTCTCACTGCAAATGTCGGATGGATAACGTCCCATCGGATTATGAGAGTAAGTCCTACTGTCCACGGACGCGTACTGTCGATCAGGGATGTTATGGATATGAAATTTCGGATACGAATTGGATACGGATATAGAAATGATTACTATACCAGATACGGATATGAAATTATTCCGGATTATCCGTTAGTTTCGGATAATTTCGGTTACGGATATTAGATTTTTAAGGAAGTAAAATGAAGTAAAATATAAATAGCGATTAATAACGAGCATGATAGGACGAGGACGACTACAGAAGAAAACAAACAATGCGCGCGTGTGTCGGCCGCTGCCCGGCCGATCAACAAAACAACCTGTTATAACGTGTCGCAATTAAGCTCCGCCCCTATCCGATATTATCCGATACTTTTATTTCGGATTCGGTTACGGTTATGGATATTATTTTATATCGGATATCCGATAGTGTCGGTTACGGTTATGGAGCTACCTAACATCCCCGCTGTCGATGTCGTGTCGTCGTGTCAGCTTCGTCGGCAGTTACATACTTTTGTATGTAAGCTTCACGCAGGCGTACACCACGCGTATTATGAGGAATACACGTCTATGAAGCTACTCGTCCATGGAGAGTAGACCTAAAAGAACAGAGTGCACAAGTTTTTGCACATACACTTAGGGTCAACTCACACCGAAAAAGCGGCGAAGCGCAGCGAAGCGGAGCGCAGTTTCAGTGTCATAAGAATTTTAACTTTATTTTCATTTCTATAATACTTATTATCGCATGAGAAACTCGTACGAGTCGCGCGGATGCCCGCGGCGCCGCGGGAATTCCAGCGAATTCTATAAACGGTAAACGGGTCGCTGCGATTCGCTGCCCTTCGCCGCTCTTTCGGTGTGAGTTGACCCTTATGCATTATTATATCTCCTAAGTACTTGGCTAATCTGTAGAAATACGGACGGGAGAATAGTTGAATTTTATGTAAAAACAAAGAGAACTATATCTTGTACAAGAACAATAGAACTAAAGTACGTATCAGTGTCTAAAATCTAAAGTCTACTTTCCAGGTGGCTAGACTCGGCGGCAACCCTCAGTTGGAAGCGCTCCTCGACGACCTGCTGAGCTGGCGACGAGACAAGCTCGAGAACAACGTGTAGACACCAGTACGTTCACTTGTACCCGTAACTCGAAGGAGGATTGTAATTACTTCATAAGCATTCGGAAAGATTGACATCGGGATAGCTGCAATAATCTAAAAACTTACACACTGTCGTAGGAATATTAATTAAAATCTTCCTGAGATACACGTAATAAAACCTACACCGTATGACAATACTAACAATATCAAAGTGATACATTCGCATGAGTCTCAATCTGTCAAAAACATTTGAATTTGAACGTTTTTTAGATAAGAGAATTTTTTGATTGAGGCATTCAGGTCAGATAAATAATATATTTCAGTACCTCTTTTCTAGTTACGCTTACAAGTAAAATAAAATAGTCGGTTCATTATTAGTGCAAAAGACATTTATTTATTTTTTCACTTTTCAATATGGTTATGTATTTTAACAAGCAAAAAAGACGAATTCGACATTTTCAGGTACAAGTATTATGTAAATACCACAAAAGAAATATAATCGTATTGTAAAGTAAAAAAAAGATCCCTAATTATTTAAATTATTTTGTAAATCGTATTTTTTTTGTATCTGAATTAGTTTGTAGATGACCATCCATTTTAAATTATAATCACTGGTTAAATTTCAACAACGAAGTTAAGTCGATTTATGTGTACATATATTATTATATTTTTTTATTCAGTTTTATGATGCATTTTACATTCCGAATGTTTTAATTAGAAGGTGGAAGGAGTATAAGTAGAGTAGACATTTTAGTTAAAAGACAAGTTTCAGAGTAATTTGTACCTTACACTCTTTAAAATACGTCTTACATTCTTCTAGCTTCAGTTTATTTTTAAAATATTATGTCAAACAACTTTTGTATTTTATAATATTATTAACAAATTTTGCTGTTAAAAATCATGTTTAAAACTGAAATACACTTGAAGTGATATTGTTTCCTGAAACTAACTAGGGCTATTGCGTAATTTCCGCACTCCAATAGTACTATTTAGAATAACAACTGTGCAATACCTTTGGAGTTCGTCTAACACAACGAGTTGGCCAAAGCCCAATTTTCAAGCTGCTCAAGAATTACGTAGCGTAGTTACTCTGTGGTCATCGATCACACTGCCATCTATAGTCATATCGCCCCGCTGGCGTAGCCGTTGTGAGAAAGTGACGGAACTACACAGGTCGAATAGCGCCATCCCTTTTTCACAACGGCATCATAACATTGCCACGTCATAATGAGGGGGTTGCGAGTAGATTATGTTTGCTTTGTAACATAAAATAAGCTTTTATTACTTAAATCGCTTTGTACTTATGCGCAATAAATTCTTAATTTAACGAGCTTTGTTAATTTTGTATTGAAATAAAACGATTGTTATGGATTCATCTGTTTTTATTTAATTCACCCAGCTAGAGACAAGTACATTTTGGATACTAAACTAGATCCGTAGCAATGGTTTTATTTTGTTTTTAATATATTAGCCAAGATTTTTATAGAATTACGATTGGAATCTCAACTGTCGGTATTGTTTAAAAAATTGTTAAAATAAAGTGAGTCAACTTTATAAAAATTAATGTTTTGCCTATGAAAATGAAATCGACCAAGACGAAGATTAAAAAAAAAATGTTCAGTAGCTTTTTAGTATTTATATTAATAAATCGGCGATGTTACAGTACGGTAGTGAATGAAGAGAAATATAACAAGATTGAAGTTTATCTAGATCCTTTGTTCCTTTCAATAGCGTGCAGTATCTTTATTAAAACATGCATAATTTGGAGTTTTGGGCTAATAAAAAATGCAAGTTTTTATGGACGTTTTCTCATTACGGCCAAGGATAAGTAGAGGAAATAGTAATCTACATATAAAACTGCACTTATATTAAAATTATAATTATTTTCTGTTTTACCTTTTTAGACCTAATTTTAGCTAAAACAACAAAAAATATGTTCTCTTCAAATGTTGCATCTTCGTATTCGCTAGTCAACTGTTTCGCGTTCAAAATTTTATAAACAGCATACATCGTTGAATTTTAATCCTTTTAATCCCGTGGAGGGTCGATCCGGCACATGGAATACTATCGATTTGTAAAGATAAAATTAAAATATAAAATACCTTTTTTTAAAACTCGTATTAATTTACGCATGTACGAAATTAATAATTAAAAATGATTTGTAGTTAGTAGTTGGCGATGCGTATTAACTATCTACAGGTTATTGGACTCGCTCAGCTGACGTTTTCTTAAAGAAATTAGTACGAGTTTTAAAAAAAAGGTACTTTATTTTTTAATATTTTCTTTACAAATCGATAGTATTCCATGCACCGGATCGGCCCTCCACGGGATTAAAACGATCAAAATTTAGCGGTGTATAAGGAGTAGCTTGTTGATATTTAGCTTTGCTAGATCTAGGAGTTGGTGTATTCTATTTCTATATTTAGATAATATTATATAGGCCGTCGGGTTGTGCACCTTAAAAGATATTAGATTAATGTTTGTTACTAAAGGCTTATAAATAATCGCTTTGTAGAACTGAAAAAAAGGCTTACAGTATTTTTCTTCCAACATTTTTCTTCCAAAACACCAATGCTAGCTTGCTTTTTTGTTTGGGACTAGCTTTTGTCACATATAACATAGCCTTTGTCACTCATGAGTAAAGCAGCTTTCTATCGGTGAAAACATTTTTTTTTTTTCAATTCGATCAGTACTTCCATAGATTACCTCATACAACAAAAAAAAAAAAAACTACCTCTTTATATTATTAGTGTTGATATCTTCAATTAACTTCTCTCGCTCTAGATGGAGCCTATGAGCTTATTATAGAGGAAGGGAGGGGGTGTGGAATGGGCTGTGCTCAACCCTGTATGGTGTAACTCCCACCCTAGTTTGTTGCGCTACCGATTCACAGCACACGTATGCCACAAACTCCGTTCTGGGCACGTCGGTCTCTATACATTTTATATGGAAACTAGACTTGTAGAGCTACACTTGATCCACGCCACGCCACGTCGTTCTACTTACAAATCAAGCGTGTTACACGTGTGCGTGTAGTTTTAGCTTGATAGACGCCAACAAAATGAGTAGTATTAGTAACAGTACTCATTTACCGACTAAAACCCTTTCTTTCGAATATGCCCACAGCCCTAACAGGCATCGGCCCTGCTGGGCCCCTTCATACTAGCTGCATTGGTGTTTTGTTTTTATCGCAGTCATTTACATAACTTCTATAATTATCATTGTCCAACAGTGAATGTAGAGCCAAAAAAATGAGAAGCATGCCTTAACGACATAATTAGTTTTGCAATCTTGGAACCTTGAAAAGTATTTATTTTGAATAAGGTATACATAATTTTGTTTGTATAATTTGATGATGTACTTAGATTGATTTATGTATTTTATCTCGTAACATTTTTATTGTTTGTCTATGTTCTCATGTTGGTAGATATTTTCAGTTATGTGCCATCACGTTGTTTTATCAGCTTTTTATGTATTTCAATCACTTGCACATTCCACAACATTAGACATTATGACTTTTATAAAATAACAAAACGATTGAAAATTTGCTCTTGTCTATTTATATTTCAAATAATAATAAGAAATTGTAGAATCTAGAATAGGCCTAAAGATGTACTTAGTAAGCACTTAAGGCTAGCCAATAATGACAATAATAGCTTCATAACAAGTTTTAAAGAATTTTATAAATATGTATACTGAAATTGAAATACCCTAAAATACCTAATTGTTAAGATGGTTGTTTGAAGTAGCAAATCTGTTTTGGGCCAAAGATTGTATTAGCAGGCTGTGTGACATTTATTTTACATAGTTACAATCAATATTTTATACAATTTAATATATTTACCCAGCTGCATATCAGTCTCCCTGAACATTAGCTGCCGTAGACATAATAATGTTTTGCAATTAATCATATTAAACGGTGACATTATAATCATAAGTAGGTATTTCGCTTCCTAATCGAGTGGAGTTTTCATGAAATATTTTTATTTCACATAAAATGTTGTCATTTATTATTATGGTTTAATTTAACATTTTGTTAGAAATTGTGTTGTTTTTTTTTACTAAATAAACATTTTTTTCGAGTGATTATTTTTGTTTCATTTATTTTCATTTTCTGGTCCTAAGGTCAAACAATTTTCCAATTCACTGAAACCCACTACACTACTTTTTGAGAGGTGGGAAATCATCAAATAACTTCTCCCGCTCTTTGTGGAGCGAAAGTGCGAGCCAGACTTATTAATTTCCACCTGTATTGCTTCAGTTGCCTTTTGTGTTCCATGGTCACGGTAATTGTTTCAAACATTCCATGTTATTGCATATAAATTACAAATAGCGGGCATACTACGCGAAAGATGGACGCGGACCGCGTCCGCTTAACACAGTTTCGACCCTAATACAGTTGGATTAAGAAATTCAACTGTATTGCTGTACTAATCGCAAGCGCTATTGGTGAGAAAGAAGTCCTAGGTTCCAGTCGCGGTTCCAGCTAAATTATAGTTTTCCATTTGGTATTTATTGCTCAGTAGCACCTAACCAGTGTCAGCAACACCACTCCGAAGCGCCCGGTTGTTATGATTGGCTCTTCGAATAATACAGGCGTGGCCATTGAAATTGACCGTAGGACCAGGATTTTAAATACATATTCATATTGATGTTTGACACGCTTTGTCTTCCAAATGTGACAATAACTATGCTTACCTATCTTTGTAATGTTAGTTTTTAAGAAAAATCTAAACCTGTTTTCCTTGTTCGTATTATGGGGTCATTTGTAAGCAGTATTTTAGTAATTTGAACCCCCCTCGCCTTCCTAAACTTTTTTAGCAAAAGTAAGCTAAGCTCTTACTCCTCCCTCCCCCTACGCTATTTCCATAAATGTTCATAAGTATTGTATCACGTCGAGTAATAACGAATTTAATGCAATTTTGTAGATAATCAGAAAAAAGTATTAAAAAAAATATTGCTGACGTAATCACACAAGATCCTCGTCAGTAAAATCAGTAAAGCACAGACCCTTACTACTTTTGTTTGATGCTTAAATAGCTGAATGGCCCCTAAGTACTACTATTTGCGCTAGTAGTCTCATAAAAACAAAGAATGGTGTTGTATGAAGAGAGAATAGTGTCCTCTAGATTCTCTATGCAATAAGAAACTTACATTTATAAAAGGTGTAAGGGACAGCCCTCCACAAAGGAACTTCAAGGGCTTGCTCAGTAGACGAAACCGAACAACCTACTACAACCAACTTGATTGGACAATTTGTATGGCGAGGCCGATTTTTATTTTCGTTTCCTGAAAAAAAATTTAGTGGAAGGTTGTTCAGTTTCGTCTACTGAGCAAGCCCTTAAAGTTTGTGGAGGGCTGTCCCTTACACCTTGTATATACCACGAAATTATATAACTAACGAAAAAATTTTACACCAATCTAAATAGTAACGTCTTATTTCTCTCCGACTTCCCTGTAACTGCCTATATAGAGCTCCCTAAGCGGTTAATTTTCCTGTAAAGCCAATCTCATTTATGAGTTATAAACTGACAGTCACCCCATCGCCATTTTGAATTTTGTCCAAATCTGCACACGATGTAACACCCATGTGTTGGTATTACGTCGTGTGCAAGGCCATCCATGGAATGCTGAGTGTAGTCCTAGAGGGTAGGATTTGTAGTTGTGTACCCTAACAATTTATGCTCAAATGAATATTTTTTTTTTTTTCAAAGTGTTTTGAAGAAATATCGAAGTGATAGGGTGGCCTGTCAAGTATTCTAGACTTAAATGTGTTTACCTATAGCGAAACTTGTCATCGAAACATATCTAACGGATCAAAATAAAGCTTTGTCTAAATGAATGGTGGTTTTATTTTTAGCGAACCAGTCCCGACCTAGAGTGGCTTTGTGCCAATCGTCGGTCGCAGTCGAGCGAAAAATTCAACATCAACTATTTCTATGATCATAAATATTCTGAATCCATTTTCCAGAAAGTTTCAATTGACATAATATTTTTTCTAACGCTGGCCAACTGATTTTTATGACGCGAGCAATTACTGCTTATGTATCCACCATTATAAATATTTTGTTTTAAAAAAAGGGTTTATTTATTCATTTATTTCAAGGTAACGTGAACATTTCTTTATGATATGTGTGTTCATGATTGATAGTGTTTCCGTCAAGCCATGTGCAATAAAACACTGAATAATGTTTATGTACTTTATTAATATTTTTACAGTTGTCACAAACTACAGGACTGCGACTCTACTAGTCAAGGTATTTCGTTGGATCAAAATGCTCCTGAACCGTAATATATCAACATAAATAAAACTAACATTACAATTAAATTATGATTTATATTAATTAATTTTTTTTCATAAATCGTCACAATAAAAGAATATTACATTTTAAAAATCTAAAATCATATACAAATAATCTCTCTTATTGAAACTAACAGACGAAAAAAAAATCGAAGCTGATTTTTAATGGAAAATATGATGTCTGTATCACAATGTTATGGACACTTAGTTCCCCAGTAGATTCACTAAATATACATAAAGTTACATTTTTAAGCATTTTTTTGTTTCAAGAAAGCAAAAGGTTACGTTATAAAAGCTATTCCTCATATCAAAAGCCTCAGTACATCGCTAGTCGCGCTTAGCTACAATCGAATACCAAAATTACAAAATCCCACCGAAGGCGTATATCGAAAGTCTACTAGAAACTGCGAACAAAACCTAGTGCTTTATTGAAATATTAAAAGTTACCCTCCATTGACGCAGAACATTGCTTCTCTTTATGAGTTTGACTTGCATATTCATCCCTATAAACAAACGCAGTTGGCAAGTCATAATTAATCAGTCATTTTCAACTTTGAGCTGTCATAAATTAATACAGTGATGTCTTATTAGTCAAGAAAATCATTAAATTGTCAATGCATAAATATAAAACATGAAGGAACTTTATAGTGCCGTCAGACTCACTCTGCGGCATTCGTCGCGGTAACTTAGCGTGTCAGCAGAAGTAATGGCTAGCCATAGTCGCATCTACCGATTAAACTACCCCAAATAATATCATAAGTTACCTACATAATAATTTAATAAAATTTAACGGCTATTTTAGTCAGTTTTTAAGTAAAGAGTTTGTTAAAGACTAAAAGTGTCAATATAAGAGAAGCATGTTTCGCATTAATGGAATGTGCACATCTATAAAATATATTACAATTTAATATCATAATAAAATTAATACGAATTCATTAGCACACTATAGTAAGAATTAATAGTAAAACGTCCATCGTTCACACTGAATACAAGAATTGTGATTTTATCACAAATATTTTGCTCGTAACTAGTGATGGGCCTGCCATCGAACTAGTGGTGTTAATCGATTCTCATATTTTAGACTCACGAATTAAAACTATGATAAAATATCAATTCTCGTTTGCACACAACATTCGTCTTCAACTGTACCATATTTCTGTCCATACGTGTTCGTTGTGATTGCGTATTTTGAACAATAAATCATAAGTATTGCTTTAAAGCGTAGTTAGTTATGTTTATACAAACAATTTCTTGTAATGGTAAGCTTTACTAAGTTTTAATGACTTAGAAAAGGTTTCTTAAATAGCAAGTTAAAAGTAAATATTGTCATAATTACGTCTAACAACGAAGCACCAGCTTAGTATAAACTACACAAAGAATAATATTAAAGTTGCTAGTTGCAAAATATCGGACCAACAATGCGTAACTTCGACAGCTATGATAAGAAGTCACCATTCCGAACAATTTCAATTTTCGATACACATACAATTTCCAAAACAAAATTACACATTTTCAAAAAATAGTACTCTATCGTTTTCATAGGCTAGAAAGTTTTTATTAGTAAATATACTCATTCGAAGAAAAAAATTTTAATTTTGAAACATTTGAATGTAAAACGTATGCCTTCATATTAACTCGCCTAATTAATCGGTCGCTTTATACAAAGGAAACATTTTCTCATTTCGCAATCTCAAAACAAAATATGTTTTTACCAAGGAGTATTTTTACTAAGAAAGATATTCTAGCCACTAATGGTGCGTACACACTGAAGTTACTTTTTGTGAGAAAAAAAAAATATTACAAGATTGGACAAGGGATTTCCATCTCACAAAATGTTAGTCCACGAAAAGTAACTTCGGGTACCATATGGCCCGCTTGCACCACAAATCACTTACACTAACTAATCTAAAACGTCAGAGAAAAAACTAAACTTTTAAATCCGTTTAGCGCTACCATGTCGTTTATGATGCAAGCGAGAGTTAACCATAGAGATAATAATAAAAGTTCCATTTATAAATTCAAAATACTCAATCACAAGGTCCGTATCGTGTAGCACAGAGTGCGTTGCCAGCGAGCGCGTGCGTTGTGGGGGCGAGGGGGGGGGGTCGCTCACGGGATCCAGCCAACTACGTAGCTGCGGCTGCGCGTGAACTGGGTCAGCCGCCGGACGCGACCGCCTGGAATGTGAACATGTGATGTTACTACACTTATCCAAAAAGGATGGCGCTATGCGTTCTGTATAGCTCCATCTCTTTTTCGCACTGGAACAAAGATGGTTTACAGTTGGGCCACCTAATTTATTTGGATTCTGAACTCGTTGCACGATGTATGATCAGCTGAGTCATTCGATGACGGGGACCAACACCTCTCATCACCGCGCAGCTGCTTTTGGCATCGTGTCAGCTAACTGTCAAACTCATCTTTGTTACAGAGCACTGGAGCAATGGACCCTTGTGGAAGGATGAAATTGAAAGATTTCGATGCAATACTGTTTTTCTGAAAAGCATGCATCTTAATACACTTACAATGTTTTTTAATTTTCAATATAGTCCCAATATATCTCCACTATCTCACCACTGGCTTGCTAGCCATTAGGTGAGATAGTAGAGATATTGTTTTTTTTTTTCGTAAATAAACTGATGGGTATGAATATTACTCCAAAATAAATCATACAATGACAACTTAACTATTGAAATCTTATCTTAGAAAATAGACAACCCATTAACTATTTCCTGATACTCACCTTTAACACCTTTATAGAATAACATAATCTAATTTTATGTAGTCAATGTTATGTTCAAAAAACCTTAACTTATCATGAGAGTAGGTATGTGCGAACAGCATATGAACATGTGAACTTATTAGTCGATTTACAATATAATTAATAAAATAAACGTTATAAATACAGCATAATGGATTTTAAGCTATTATAAGAGGTATAAAAAAATAAGATAAAAATAGATTCAAATTCTAACCCGAAATAAAGTCAATAAATATAAAATAAATATGTATAATATAATATTCCACAACTATCACACAACGCCGTCTAGTCCCCAAGCTAAGCAGAGCTAGTGTTATGGGTACTAGACAACTGATAAACATACTTATATGTTTCTAAATACATACATATTATAGATAAATTACACCCAGACAGAACAAATGATCGTGCTCATCACAAAAACATTTGTCCTGGGTGGGAATCGAACCCACGACCTCCGGCATAGCAGTCAGGGCCACTAACCACTACACCAACAGGCCTGTATAAATATACAAATATGTATATTAAGGTGTGTATATTTAGGTAATTGCGAAGCATTTCTATGATTGTATTAGAAAAAATATATAAATGTTTCTTAGTGTTTATTGTAAAAAATAGTGCTTAGGTTTATGCTTTTTTTTAAATTAAATCTCCCTGATTTTTTATATTTTTTTTTTAATATAGGGAATGGGAAAAGCATACATAAATGGGTCTATTATGCATGGAATGATGCAAACATGCTATATTGGGGGAAAATGTGCTAGCAAATGCACAAAATGCATCTTTTGCATAAAATGTTTCAAATAAGACCAACCGACCTTTTAAGTTATACTGCTAAAACTTTTGCTGATGATGTTTTATTACGGAAAAATAATTATATTTAAAAAAAAAAAAAGCTTTAAATTTAACCCAAAAGTAACAATAACAGTACACAATAGCAATAACAGTAAACAATAACAACAGTTGACCAAAAAAAAACTTTACTCAGACAAAGTTTTCTGTTCTTAACGTGAAAGCTACGGGCCCAAGTGTAGCTATATTATCGCTAGATGGCGCTGAACTAACATTTTTAATTTATACTGTTTCTATACTCCATTCGCAATAACATTTGACATTTAAACAAACATTTTTTACTGTCTGTTCAAGCGATTTTGACTTTTATTACGTTGTTGGCATGATAAATGGCGGCTGCAATAAATAGTTGGTATTTTAACCGCTTTTTTGCTTTTAATGTCTTTATGACTACGGAATAGAAGTCAAAATCGGTTGAACGGACAGTAAAAAAGGCTTAATCTTCTTTCGAATGGTGTATAGTGTATGAGAGCATTATGAAGTGAAGGAAAAGGTATTTGCTAAAAACGAATATTCCACTTTACTGAACTTCGTCAAATTGTTGTCTCAAAAATTCAAAATCTTATCTTAATTCTGACTGCAAATGGCTCTACTTAAATATATCAAGCCTTATCTAGCAAGTTCCCGAACCACGCTCGGGCCCGTTTGCACCTCAATGAATACCTACTTTATCTTCCATTATCCACCATCTTTTACATTTGTCGTAATACTTCAAGCTGAGGATGCAGTGGAATATTACAAAGCGTCAGTTTATATATTTTAAAATTTAGTTTGTATACACCGCTAAATTTTAATCGTTTTAATCCCGTGGAGGGTCGATCCGGTACATGAAACACTATCGATTTGTAAAGATAAATTTAAAAAATAAAGTACCTTTTTTTCAAAACTCTTATTAACACGTACAACGCCATGTCGGACATTGCTGGGCGACACTTAACTTACCATATAAGCCATACAAAATATTTTAAATTAACAAAATCTCAAATTTTTGTTTTATTGTTAGTGTTATTAAATATGAATTTCTAACTTACAAAACATTGACATAACTACAGAAATCTTTATAAATGTGAAGATAATTCATGTCGCCCAACATTGTCCGCCATGGCTTGCTGCGTATATTTATTTGAGTTTTCTTCCGTTGAAGCCGCGCGGGTCAAAGTGTCGCCCGCTCCCGAGCACCCACCCGCGCATCATTATTATCGCGCGCATTGTTATTTCATTTCTTTTAATTATTTCTAAACCTAAAAAACTGTTTATGTTAATTTACCTAGTAAACATAATTGAAAATGTACGTTTTCCCATGATCTCAAATATTTTAAGTTTAAATTTGATAATATTGTTCCTATTTCCTAAGTTTAAAACAATAAAACTGATTTTGATTTTTACTATCCTGATTTTTTAATTTATCTATAAACCGAACACTAATTTTTTCCATAAAATCGAAAAAACAAATTAAACTTGCATTACACAATTTTTTATGTATGTTAGTAAAATAATATTTTTAGAAAAACTGACGTAACGTTTTTTATTTATATACGTTTTTAGAGTGCTGATGTGATTACACTAATCTAGGAGGCCGCGCGGGTTACGCTGCGTACAATATTGCCTTGTATTGTTGACCGACAGTTTAGTAGAGACGTTTAAACATAGCTCTGACTGTCGGACAACATTGTCTGACACGGCCCGAACGGAACATATCGGTGTCACCCATCATTGTCCGACATGGCCTGAATGGAAATTTATCATTTTATTTCGTGGCGTTATACGTGTTAATTTACGCATGTACGAAATTAATTTCTTCAAGAAAACGTCAGCTGAGCGGGTTCAATGACCTGTAGTTAGTAGTCGGCATTGCGTACAAACTATTTACAAGTCATTGAACTCGCTCAGCTGACATTTTCTTGAAGAAATTAATTTCGTACGTGCGTAAATTAATACGAGTTTTGAGAAAAAGGTACTTTATTTTTTAAATTTATCTTTACAAATCGATAGTGTTTCATGTACCGGATCGACCCTCCACGGGATTAAAACGATTAAAATTTAACGGTGTATTTCATGAATATTTATCTAATAAAATAATGAACAAAAAGCCAATGATATTTCTGTATGACGATATGAGGCCATTTCAATAGATATTTCATATTGGAACCTCCTCCTTTTTTTTAAGTCGGTTGACAAGTGAGATTGCTACATATTTTTGAAACAAAAAAAATCCAAAGATTCTCGCTTCTTTCGACAACCATATGATTACTTCAGGTTTTCATATCTGTTAAAATGCCCCATACATTTCAATGTAATGACGTCAGGCGTAGTATAGAATATAAAACTTACCGCATGCGACAGTTCAAGGCTCTAAGCGCTGTTCTGGCTCCGTCGCTGCTGGCGTACTGGAATGCATACACACCGACACGTGTCACACATTTATACATACATATCTCATCACCGATGCTCGCTAAATTGACATTTGAGTAACAAGATATAAGGGTCAATTTCATATGAGTTTACTTGCAGATAGGACCTTTTTGATCTTTTAATCGAATACTCTCGCGTTTATTCTGCCAGAGACGCACATCCACGATCAAATACTCCATCTCGTCAGCTCTTCTGTCACCTAAAGGCATTGAACGGCTAAATGAGATGCGAGTACCCAGTAGCAAACACAATACCCTGGCGAATAGGGCATCAAAACACTCGTACCAATACGACACAAGCGATTAAAGAATTAAATTGATGAAAATAAAAAAGGGACTTGTAAACAAATTTTAAGTTGGGTACAAGTTCAATCAAATTTTCTAAATGTGTTTTGTATAACAGAAGTTAATAGCTACTGTTAAATCTTAATAGACACAGTAATATCCGCAATAACAAATCTAAATGCAATCCAATTCGTATCGGGTCAAGGAATGTTCAACTCAAACTGTACTAAAGTTTATATTTAGCCGTCTTGAGTGCCCATTTTAGTATAGCGAACATCGGTAACGTAGTAGGTACATTTAGAAATACATCATAACACAGGATAAACATATATTAACAATCAATCATTTCAATCAGTTTCATAACACAAATGTACAGTTGGAAATTCAAATCCATGCTCATCATAGTCTTTTGTCTCTATGAATTTTAGTAGTTTCAGAACATCATTCGGCATACATTGTTAGTAGTCACAACCATGCGTGTCATTGAGTTCAGGAAAAATATATTTTTTTATTTATGGTTCTAGTTAATAGATGCTAAACAAACGTTTATGACTATCCTGTCGCAGCTGGGACCCCATAGCTTCGACGTAGGCTCACTAAGCGAAAAATCTTGATTAGCTAAGCCTTTGCTATGAAAAACCGTTATTTCCCGAAAAAAAAGTAGCACGGCACTATCGTATTTGGCCAGTTACATTCGCGCCAAAACAGATGACAGTTTACCAATATTTTCGCGGCCATTTCTACATATTATCTGTCTGTTCTACGATCCCCTCACTGTAGGAATTAAATGGTTAACTGTTAAGGTTTGTAGTAGAAAACACATCAAAATATATTAGTTTCGTTTTACATCGAGATTTTAAAGGAAAGAGTTTTAAAGGAATTAATGTAGAGAGTATTTCAGAGTTATATAGTAAACAAATTGTTATACTAGAAATATGACACTTATGGCGTTATTTGCTACACATGTCATATTGACTAGAAATATGTTTGTAGTGCAGTTTTATAATAAAAAGGAATAATGCTTGCAATTAAGCTTTCAGTGTGAATTAAATTAACTTTGTGACATGTCAGAGGTCAAAAAATTTACTTAGCCGATTTATTTTATTTGTGATTGCTTTTTTGATTCTCAACTTCATCAGATCTAAATTTGCATGTGTTTCATACAGTCACAAGATAATCCCTACAATAAAACTGCACGTTTGTGTAATGTGTAAGTGTTCACTCAATCAGCCGGCATTATAAATAAGCTGTAATAACAAAAGCGTAGAGTTGTTAATGCCGTGCCAACAAAGTACCGTGGGCCTGACCTCCTCGCCTATTGGCTACGCGCCCCCTTAGCCAGTTGGTTAAAGAATCGGAACTGAAGTCGCAGCGTTAGGTCTTTCCGTACTGGAATGGAACAAATGTACTCTCAACTACTGTATCACACATGTGTTTTATGTTGCGTCTTGTGAATTAGAACAATTTTTATCCAATTCGATACCAAAAATTATAGAAGTTTCCACATCAAACTTGCTTGCTATGTTTCATAACAAAAATATAATTATTATATAAAAATAAAGTGTTTAAAACAAGGTATGAAGTATGAAAATGGTTTATTAGTGACAACAACTCATACAATAACTTATTCGTTTGAGTTTTCACATTACAAAAATAATTACGTTTCTTCTTAATGAGAATCGTTCGTTATACATGGTATATTTTTAGACTGAAATGCAAACTGTACTTTAAACTTATGGAAGACGTACAGGAGAGAGAATTATCTGAAGTTACACAGAAATCGGTACGCTGTCATAAAAATACAGTCGTTCAGAGACCTGTACGCCAGGCAAATCTATGTTCATCAGACTAGTAATATTCCCCTCTTCTGCACATAAGTGATTTTTTTTATTTTATTGGTAAATTTGTATGTTTACATTGTTCTAATTCACATAGTACTGTGTATAAACATCTACAAATAAAAGAGACAGGGGGGGCACGCGGTGTGGTGTGAGTTGCAATCAGTTCGGCACTACTCACGAGTGGGGATTGGGGTTAACATCGGGTGGAGCTGCCCTGACGAATTGCTCCACTTGTTCGCCAGTAGGTAACTGTATTTTATCTGTACTCTCTTCTGTTTTTCTTTCCTCAATTACCGGTGACACCGGCTCGCCGGTAAGACGGTCATCGGTGGATACCGGTTGTAGATTTTCGGAAGGTACTGGTTGTACATTTTCGGAAGGTACAGGTTGTACATTTTCGGTTGCCACCGGTTGGACATTCTCGCTAGGTACAGATTGTACATTTTCGGTAGTTACCGGTTTTTCAAGCTCAGTAACAGGCTTTTCTAGTTCAGTAGCAACTGGTGCTTGCAAGCCATTTGTCAAAGGTTTGTCAGGTAGCAATGGTCCATCTCCTATTGTTATAGACGTAGGTCTGTCGTCTGGTTGTGCCTTTGCTTTGACAGTTAGGGATGTCTCAGTATCCACGGTTTCGGAGACAACCGGTTTCGGTTCTTCCTGTGTGGGTGTGACGGCTTCAGCGCTCGGCGGCGTCATGTTGAAGAAGCTCGTGTCGATGCCGACGGCGGGCGGGCGGCCGCGAGGGCGACGCATGCTCAGCGACACGCTAGCCTTCTTTAGCACTCGGCAATCTGAGTGCGACAATCGATTTAGTTTATCGATATAGCTTGTGTCTAATGGGTAATCGATATCTCGTTGAAGGTGTGTCGATGGTTGGTAGGAATCTTTTTACAATGTCCATGATCCAACTTTTAGCACAAGTGTATGTGAATAATTTAAGATTTGTGTGTTAGTTGATAACACAATGATTTCATAAATTTTACAATTCAAACTGTACAGTACTGTTTTAACATTTTAGAAGAGACTATATACAAGGTGTAAGGGACAGCCCTCCACAAACTTTAAGGGCTTGCTCAGTAGACGAAACTGAACAACCTTCCACAAAAATTTTTTTCAGGAAACGAAAAAAAAAAATCCGCCTCACCATACAAAATTATAAACTTGATTGGACAGTTTGTATGGAGAGGCCGAATTTTTTTTTCGTTTCCTGAAAAAAATTTTTGTAGAAGGTTGTTCAGTGTCGTCTACTGAGCAAGCCCTTAAAGTTTGTGGAGGGCTGTCCCTTACACTTTGTATTCAATGATACAGAATACTGTATTTAATTTTTAAAATAGTTTAACATTCGTAGTTTATACATTGTAACTATAATACACTCGTTTAAATTTTATGATCGTCGTTTGACGTCTGCAGTATTCAAGCAGCTTTATGGCTAACTCACATTAGACACGAGCCGAGCTCTGTGTACATGTTCTCCGGTGGTTTCCGTGTCCTGACTGTTAATACAAGCTGAGGATGGGCTGCTGTTCACAATGCGCCATACGTGCTTTGTAGGCGTGGACTTGTGTGTGTTAAAAAGTCGTGGCGGATTAAATACTGCTTGTCGTTTACACATTTTGAGTTATTTTTATTTTAAAGCATTATTTTAGCCAACATTTTGGGACATTATGAACAGTTACTGTTAAATATTATAGTGCGTTACTATGTTTTCTATTCATAAAGAAATTCGTTGAAAATTTTCTTAAAATGTTATTCTGTCTTTTTTATGCTTTCTCACCCTCGAAACTGAAGGTTTAATGACTTTTTTTTTTTAATTATGATTGGCTGTATCAGTGTTCACAACAATAAGTATGTCAACCACCACAACTAAACGTTTGAGGAATATAATCGAAATGTGAATGTTTACGACATGTAGCGCAGGCGCCGCCCGACAGCGCGCCGCACGCCATCTGTGCACACCGCTCACGTTAGCTACGGTGCCGGAAGGCAGGCTCGCTCAGACACTACAGCTGTCCATAAGGGCTATTTTATGATAAATTGGTTCAAGAAAGTCACGATAGAAAAAAAAAACAAATATAGAGGCATTTCTGCAGAAATACCACTATATTTTGTATATTTTTTTAGTCAGAACATAAAATATCCAATAAACCGAGTTATAAGACTGTGATATGACTTAAATAGATCATAATAATCATATTAAATACTCCAATCTTTATATTTCATAGCAACAAATAATTAATATCGATTATTTAACTGTATGTGTCTGAACTAGCCAAGAAAGTATGTTTTTTAGATGATACAATCATGTTACAGTGACATTCTCCATGAATCGTGGTACTTGACACTTGAGATAGTTGCACGCGATTGTGAGCTTTAATATCCCGAGCAAAGAGTGAAAGTTCTATGCAAAATAACATGTGCGATAATATATTTTAGACCATAAAGTAGATGCAAGATGATGTTGTTTGTACATGGTTGGAACATATAATTCGATTTGAAATGTAAGCACGTCATCATCTCACAATATGCGCAAGAACCTGTAATAAAACTATTATAATAATCATCTTAAAATAACATCTGACATAATATATTCAGTTTCTGTCCTTTTAATATATTTTTAATGTACTGCATATTTTATTATGCTAGTTTGATAGTAGTGTAAAGAAGACTGACTGATATTTTTACGAAGCATGTCTTCAAACACCAGTTATTAGTCAGTAATGGGCTGTTCATGGTAACAAATATTCCTATTTAGAAAAATAGCGAAGCTGCTGGTCGGATTTCTTATTCAGAGCATACTTGTGGCTACCCCAAGCCAAATAAAAGCTAACCAAATCGTCTTTACACCATATCCCTATTATGCATTGATTACATACTAGACAGATACCAGTTTTGTTCGTCTTTTAGCACAGAGATATGCAATGCTCATTTTAAAAGAAGTCGTAATGTCAGATCTTGTTGCATTCATAGACAGAAGACCTTAATACAAAACAATCGCATTCTCCTTGGCTCTTATGGATTGTTTTGGCGACAAAACTTTTTATAATTTAAAGCCTAAATACCCTTATGAAACTTGAACTTTAAAACAGACTTCCAAAGCTATTATTGCCTGTTTCCTTCGACACAGATCTTAATGTAAAGTTCATCAAATATATTGAGCATTACATATGCATGTGCCCCAACGAACAGGTCGCAGTATCTGGTGTAGGTGTAGTTGTGTGGTGGCACTCACTTCTGTCGATGTTCCTCTGCAGATGGCTGGCGATCCTGTGGCGCGCGTCGCTGTACTCGAGGTGCAGGCCGAGCCGCAGCAGCGTGGGGTTCTGCTCCACCAGCGACGTGATCTCCATCTCGATCTTGTTGCCCAGCACTTGCGACCGCTGCCGGACCAAACCATACAGTTCAACAACAATATAGGGGTTTTATTTGACCACAATTATAATATGGAGCAAGATAGAGTCAAATCATGTCGAGCACGAGAGTATGTTGTTTGTTTGAACGGGAGAGAACGGACGGTCACACGCCACCATTAGGTTGGCCGACATGCGACAAACTGTATTACTGGTATGTCACTATTGTCTTAACGTGATGAGACTATAATTCGTAATATCTTAGAGTTACGTAAAACACACGAAAATACTCGTCGAAGAATTAACTAAATGACATAAGCATTTTGAAAGGTGTCTGGACCTGACGACTCAGTGCTGGCACTTGATGAACGTCATTTTCGAAAGCCCTCATTGTGTGTATACAGCTACCTGGTTAGAAGCCCGGAACTCCTCGACAATGTTGGTGGCGAGCAGTGCCTTGACGAGCTGCAGCACTCCGGCGGGGCTGATGAAGTTGTCTCCACGTTACCTGGTTGGAAGCCCGGAACTCCTCGACAATGTTGGTGGCGAGCAGTGCCTTGACGAGCTGCAGCACGCCGGCGGGGCTGATGAAGTTGGTCTCGACGTTGACGACCCTGAGGGCGGAGTTGACGCGCAGTGCGTCGGCCAGCAGCGCGGCCGTGCGGTCGTTGAGGCCCACATTCACCAGCGACAGCACTTCCAGGTGAGTGTTGCCTTTTACTGCCTCGAATAGCTTCTCGAATTTCTCGTCGCTTATGTTCTGGAATCGGATAAAAGGTTTGGTTAATTTCCATAACTATTTTATAATAAATCAGGTGGAAAGGAGACCTGATATTTTTAATTAATTTCCCAGCAGAATTACCGATTTTCTTGCTATAAAATAAGTCATACACTTCATCTCTTCGACAGAACATCAGCCATCAGGACATAAACTACAATAGCCAATCTGGAAATCTCTGAACTGATTGCGAGCTTAGGTCGGCCACTGCAAAAGCAAGCTGGCCGAATGAGGTATTCTTGACCCATCGCAAACCCAGTGCCAGTATGGAGCTCCTTCGTCTCGATCTTTTTCTGCTCGGCATGCACAACCGTCTTCACTTTCCATTCCAAAAAAAAAAACCTTTCAAGACTTAAACAAGGCCAACCACAGAGCTATCCAGGTGGCTACCAAGTGTTTGGAAAAAAATAATTGTGAAAAAATGGAAAAACGGAACTGTCATATCCTAACTTGTCTTATTAGCTGGAAATATGGCTTCCATATTTCCAGCTAATATGAATAGTCAACCTTTCTATTGTTAGTTAAATCTAGCAACTAGAGAAGTACAAGAAAATCCTAATAAGGCAAAGTAACAATCCTCTTTCCACAATTTCTGCTCGTGCGAGCCAATATTTTCGGTAGGGCAAAAATCTTTTTCTAAACGGCCATGACACAGCAACCACTCAATAAATTGAAACAGCTTACCTTAATATTATTCCAATTGAGATCAGTGAGCTTCTGGTCATTCTGTTGCACCCGTGTGATGGTGTCGTCGGGGTCTGTGTCGTTAGGGGGGTCCATGGGGTACACCTGCAAACACAGCCACGTAAAAACATTATTACTTTAAAGAAACAGGTACAACGAATGGTATTATCAATAAATATGCGTAATAATGCCCGACATTTCTATGGATACATAATAAAATGTCGAAAATATGATTTTTTTATAGAAAAATCGACAGGTATTTAATAGATTCAAATTAACTGGTTTGTGTTTATAATATTAAGTCACTTTGCAATTAACTTCAGGAATTAAAAAAATGACCAGCTAAAAAAGCCTGAATACTAAGGGTGAGTTGCACCATTTAACTATAACGATAACCAAACCATAACCAGCCGTGAAACGGCCGCCTATTGGTCAATTCGACGATTTGACAACTGTTAACTCACCCTTAGAACTAAACTTTAACTTAGAACTTTCTCCTTTTTTAGAAGTTGGTTAAGAACTTAGTTCCTTCTGTCTGTCAATTCGCTAACTCTATCTAAACCAAGCAATGAATTTTGGTGCAGTTTTCAGATAGAAAGAGCGATAAACGAGGAAGATTTTTGCCATGTCAAATTCCATAACGGAGTTTTCTTTCTAACTAGCAGCTTCAAACCTTTGATGCTGTTGATGAAAATATAAAACTTTATTTCACATTTGTTTAATAAAAGCTAAAAATAATTGAATTTTGCAAATAAAAAAATTGCTTTTTAATTGCCCTATTACTTTGACTTATCATATTGATGTAGTTGATATATTTGGAAGTGTACCTTAGATTTGGTGGCTTTAGTGATGCCATCCCAGCCGAGTCCGACGGGCTGACCCTTGTTGAGCAGCGACGCGTGGTACTGATCCTGATTCATCATCGAGTGGAAGCCGAGAATAGCTGCAAACACACACAAATCGATTAGGATACTATCGTGTAAACATCCCGTAGTTATATTCTCTTTGATAAGGAAGAAAACTTTCAATCGTGAAAGCAGACACCTTAACGTAAGTTTTTTTACAGTATGTTAAAATATTTTGTAAATAAACCAAACGCCCGTTTCCGACTGTTGCTCAAAATCGGTCTTGAAACCCCAGTGTCAGTATCAAAACTCAATTACACGCAAATCTCCTGTTCGCATCAGTGGAAACAATAAATGGAGCGAAGCTGAACGGACTTTCAAACGAAACAAAGGAACACGCGATCTCGAGCCGAACAGAACGGAGTTGGGTGCCGAGCGAAGTGCACGAAACGGAGGTTAGCTCAAATACAGTCCTCGCTATGCTTTAATGGAAACATTTGCCACTTTTCACTAGTCTAAGGCTATGCTTCAGTCGCAACGCACCCTTAACTGCGAGAGGCAAATACCTTGCAGGCTTTCAAGACCGATTTTGGGAAACACTATTTCCGACAGCAAATTCAGTTATTTACTACATTGAAAACAACAATATAATGTTCAGAAATAACATGTCAAAAATACACGAATACATCACAAAATGGCCGTTCTTTGTTGGTCATAAAGCCGACCAGGCATATTTATTGGGTAAAACATTGTCAAAATATATAGGTGAGGACGGCGCCAACGAAGCTCGTCATATTTAGCACGGTTGCGTGGTGAGCCAAGTCTTCCTATGCATGATTTATAATTTATTTTGATGTATGAATTTCACATCGTAGTTATAACCGACAGGCTTTAAGTCGGCCTATTGTAGTATGAAGGGCAAACGAAGATTTAGGGCGCCCTCAAATTAGCAACAAAGTGCTGTACAGTGGCAACCACTTGATAATGTTGTTGAACTGACGCGCAGCTGCAGTGCAGGTATAGCGCTGCAGTCGCGCGTCTTTCATTTATATGGAATAACAAAACAGCACGGTAGCAGCGAGGCAAACGTACTGCCGCCGTGCAGGCCTTTGCTGCAAATTTGAAGGCGCCCTTAGAAATGAGACGCATCTGGGTATTTGCCTGTCCATTTTAGTATATTTATGGTCACTCTGACCACTGAAGGTAAAAAATGATATTTATCATTTTCTGCAACCTTCAGTAGATATTGCAGAAAAACATTTCAGAAAAATAATACTAACTACGACTGGTATGCCAGACAATAAAATTGTAGAATTCACCTCATTTCCTAAAACCATTATCTTGTTAATAAAAATGTATTTGTAGAGATAATTGTTTTGACAACTCTACAACAGTTTTTGCGACAGTAGATCATTTTACTTTTAGTATCAAGACATAAATTATCTGGCAAAACTGCCGCCACTGAAATCCATAAATAAAACTACATAATAAAGCGTACAAAGAAATGAAATGCATTTTTTCACCAAATTCCAGAAACGATGCAATAAATAATGTAATTTTTAATACTAAATGCTGTAAATGTTTTATAGACATATCCTACGAAATAGAATCTTTAGTTCGCATCTACGAGTTGCAATGAACTCAAGACAATGCTGGCCCATCGCCAGGCCATCACGATGGAACATATTGTCATTACAAAAGAAGATTTCCTGATTTCGGCTATCATAAATAATAAGAAGTGTCGTAGATCTGTCGTAACAGCGTCCCGTTTGGCGGTAACCGTGTCAGCGACGGTATTTAGACGGCACGGTGAGTATTACAATATGTGGTACTAGGTTAGCGAGCTAGTATTTCGTTTTGACGACTCCTGCCAGAAAGTTGTGGCGTAAACTTCGCACGCATTTTCTGTCAATATTTGAATTTATGAATAGAGAGGGAGACCAAAAGATGGATGGATTATATGAGGATTGATATGATAGAACAGGGAGTCAGTGATAGAATGACTGCTGACAGGATAGACCAGAAGAAAAAAACGTGGTGCACCGACCCAAGTAATATGGGACAAGGGCAAGAAGATCATGATTTAAATTTATGAATATTTACTAGTGTTTAGTATCAAAAGCATACGCCAACAGGTTATTTTAGATAGATAACTAAACGATTCTCTTACGTAAGCAACAATCCACTATAATTTATAGCTGATTGGTGGATAGATTATATATGAGAAAGAGGGATTTAGTGGTCTGGCACAGAACGGAAGAAGCCTGTTGCTTGCCGCCCAGTGGACTGGAATAAGCTGTTTGGTTGAATTAATGACGGCGGCGGGTTAGTAACCTAATATGTGATATGGCTTCCGAGCTAGGTGAAATGAAATTATAGTGTTAGTAGATAGATTTATTGACACATTCTGGTGTGGTGGTTTTTTATAGCCCTTTTTTTGAAGTAAACCTGTGATGTAAGGGGCGACTGTTGTCACTAAATAGAGTCACAACCGAAGCTTCCCATCATAATTATTATATTCTGCTGTCACGTATCAGAGCTAAATATATATTTAGTTTATTATTTACACAACAGACGTCTAACTACGAAAGGACAAGGCATGAGAACACTCGCGAGAAAATCGCGGTAATAATCATGTAGACACGTAGTGCCATCAAATCGTTTACTCCGTCAATAAAGGCTCATTGAAAGACCAGGTAACATTGCTGATATGAACCATTTTGGCGCAGCCGTGAGGCACACACTTTTTTTTTACAGACGTCAGTTTTTATTTTATTTATACGTTGTGATCCTGGTAACGGTCGCCAAGTTATTTTTTTATCTTTCTTTATAAATTATCGCCGCGATTATAATCGTCATCTTGAGATTGATTCAGTTTCTTTTGAACGAGCGAACGAACGAGCCCGTGGTGATAGTGCCTTAGACGTCAGTTATCATCAAGGTTGGCAGTAAGAAGTACAAGCTAAGGCACAGAGGAAAATGTCGTGAATAGCCAAAGCAATCTATGGGCTGTCACCGCTGATGCTGTGGCCCGGTGTAATCTATACTAATGTTATAAATGTAGCTCTGTGTGTCTGTTATGCTTTCACGGTTAAGCTACTGAACCAATTTTAATGAAATTTTGTACGAAGTAAGCTTGAATTCCAAGGAATACATAGGCTACTTTTTATCTGGCTTGGACTTCGAGTCTGCTATAACCGATATTCTCGCGAACGAAGTCGTGGGCAAAAGGTAGTAAGCAGTAAAAGTATTGGTTCAATAAAAAAAATAGATGTTAAAATCGACTGATATAAGAAGAATCATGTGATAATGTAAGTACGAATACTAGAAAATGCTGAGGTGGTCAGTTTTTGGTGCGGGCACGCTCAGTGCATTTTGCACATTTGTTATTTTTTACTTTGTTCTTTTTTATGTGTTTGTAACCGTTATGCTGTGTCTGTCCCAAATAAAAGTATTAGAAATACTTTTATTTTATTCTATTCTATTTTATTATATTCTACTTACCAGCAAGGTCAATGATCTCCTCCTGCGAGGCATCTGTGAGCGCTTGCTCGTACTCGTCGCCGAGGTCGATGGAGATCTGTTCGTCCGCGTCGCGCACCTTCTCCGGCACCGGCGGCGGAATCCACTGGAAAACATAATCGTATCACGTTAATATTGATTACAAAATCAAAAACATTTTTTTTTATTTCACATAGGCCTACAAGGGCACTTATAAAACGTCAGATGCTAGTGCACGGTTCCAAATTGGTTGTCCCATGGAGAAGAACCGGCAAGAAACTCCATGGTTACTCTTTTAAATAAGTGGTTGATGTTCAATATTATAGTATTCATAGATATTATGTAAGAACAGTGTAGACTAGTCAATATTGTACCCAAAAGCACAATTACGGTCATTGACCCTCCTAAATTTATAGACATTCTTTTTTTATTATTATGATTGAAAGGACCACTATCTCACCTGGTGGTAAGTGATGAAGTGGTCGACGGTGGAGCATGCTTGCCTTGAAATAATCTATTCACTCTGGACTTAAAGATCCCTAGGTTGTAGGTAGCTATCAGGAAACAAAAACGGTAATAAAGACATAAAAAAACGGTAATAAAGACATAAGGCGATCTTGAATCGACTTCTACATTTTCTATTTACATTTACATTTTCTATTGGGCAAACAGCAGTTTATTATTTGTTCTGCATCCTGAGATATTAGGAAAAGGTCAATGCACTTTATTCCAAGTAAGGCCAAAGAAGGCCACGATTTTTCCTTATATTGGCTGCATGGAACTGCAGTAATGCTGGAATCGTGTATTCACGACTTAACGCTCAAATCAAGTTACAGAGAAACAAAAGAATTTTTATAATTTGTTTAGGTACTGTCTCTAGCTCATCTTTGGTCATGCAGCCCCGAATATTTTATTTATTTGTCAATGTCAGAAACAGGAATGAAATATTCATTTTTCTATACAAGTCCACATTAATGAAGAAATAGCCACATAAATAATCATTAGTTTAGTACACCTTCATTGGTTTATATTAGCTATGCAGCCAATACGCTGTGACAACTAATTAATTCAGTAATCACTTACACTTATCAATTATGTAATTAATCCTTGAACTACGGAACCCAACCTACGTGCCTTTTGTCTGTCTCGGCTATCATAGTTAGGTCTAGTGATTCATAGGTAATTTATTAGTGCGTTGTTATTTTTAACGTTTTTAGATGTAGCAATAAGAATATTGGAATCATGATTAACAGGAAAAGGTACTTGGTTAAATTACAATTAGATCTTTCTTTATCCTATCTGTATCCCCGTCAAATGTGACACCCATAATCTCGCACGGTCTTACAGACCAAAAGTTTGAAAACATTATTTTGATAACCACTAAATCAACATGATAAGAAAAACAAAATACTAAAAATGATGTTGTCTGAAACGAAGGATTATCGCGAACATGATACACCATCCAATCATCAATTTACCGATCATTTACTGAGTTAGATTCTTTTGTAACGGTCTCTGCAAAATTTCTTAAGAGTTTATGAAATATATATTTGTTTTCTTCAATTTCTGCACACAATGACAGAAAGTCATATTGTGTCTTGCGACGGAACGTGCTTCTGGCATAAACGCACTTTGTACCCTCCCAACAATGTTAGCAACAATTATAAAAGAAAAAACACAGGGTTTTGTCGGTCTCACAGACCATCGTGCGAGTATTGGTGGGTTAATACGCAATATTCCCTACTAAGGCACCTTCAATTATTTCACCTAAAATCGTATTTATTATATTTTCTCCTAAAAAGTGGAAGTGATACCTTAAATTGTTTTTAACAGGAAACACTATACAGAAAACAATCTGTTGATATTTTGAATATCTATTCATGTTTCTACACAAGATCAAGAAAATGGATGCACCCGAAAATACTTAAACACATAATAGGACCCGCCAAGCCTTTACTATTGAGAGCCACAGACTAAGTTCTCCTCTTTGTGAGTGAGTATTATAACACACATACCTTCTTCCCACGAACAACTCCTGCGACATAGGGCTTGATTTCAGGCCGGTCTGGTGTCTCCAGGGCCTGTTTGTTTATGTGTTCTATCAGCTTCTTGCGGTTCAAGGGCCCCGTGGGACCCTTATCACAATCATAGTTGTTGCGCTGGTCTGGGGGTAGGAAGTTGTCCTGGAATGTGATAAGAAATTGTATAAGTATTGATTGACTTCTATTCTTTGCGGCGGAGTTTCCACACTTGGTCCTTGATGGACCACAGCCATCCCACCTCTCTCCTGAAGGAGATGAGTCTTTTTAGATTGCTCAAGGCATTTATTGATTGCCTTTTTTGTATTTATAAAACATTCCAGTATTTAGCTTGGTGTAAACCAATGGTATGGCCAATACATGCCATACACTGTCAGGGACTTGATACAATAACAATCAGTCAAGAATAATCCTGTTATAAATAATGTCCAATTGGACACAAATTGTGTGTCTGTATTTATGTCCTTGCCTCACAGTGATGATTGTACATCATAGCCTGGAGCATTTTTTTAATTGAATTGAAAAAGCAGTTGTCACATCTAAGTTTAGATTTATGAAAACTGAAGCAAAAGAAATATGTGAGGTAAAAAGGCGAGAGTTTATGTTTCTTTAGACATCCTAGCATAAATTTTAAGTTTCTCTATATTGAAATCACCTATTCTTAACATTTAAAATGTTAAAAGTCAATGCTGAATAGTGAATGTACTCGTAAAGGTCTCCGTTCTCATTATTTCTAAATAACAAAATAAGCTTATTATTTTCAAATTGAGGATAAATATTATCAAAGAGATAATAAGCTGCACCCATTATTTGTAAATCAGAATTATTATTATACAAAAATGAATCATATACACAATATACTGCTATTTACCACATATTTAATGATATTATTATTTGTTTTATCAATATTCTGATAGCTAACCTGTCCTGTAAACCTGGTTTACTGATAATACTATCATAATCCATTTTCAATACTCTCCTGATATTGGTGTGAACCAAAAATTATGGACTTTTGTTTACTTTATACTTAGTATAATGATTTTACAGGTGTGATAAACTAATTTTGATTATTCTTACAAACAATTGATTAAACAGTGGCATGACTTTTAGTACTTTTATCTAAATTTATACTAAGTATTAAACCTGATATTCTATTTTACCTGTTTTAAATATCAAGGTATTTACCTAGTCCTATAGGCAAATACCTAGACTTTAAAACAGGTAAAAATGTATGTGTAAAAAAAATATTTTAGTAACAGGAAACTTGGCAATTGCTGAGTGCCATATGATCTAATTTATGGTGGATAAAGTTAATTTCTATGTGAAGAAATTTGAAGACTTGCATTATCTAAAATAGAGAATGACAACTAGATCCTACTCATGTATGTGAACGATCTCTCTCTGTCACTCAAAGGTTTGTTGGGAGATAACTCATTGTTAAGCTAAGCTCGTCTTTGTAGATGAATCGTCAAATCATTGTAATAATGTCAAGTTTTGTGTACATTAATTATACACAAAACTTAAGAATTAAGAATAAGAAGAATGATGATCTAAGCAAAACTATATCACTTTATGGTAGTGGTTCCCAGCCCTTGGTCTGTGGACCACAAGTAATCTGCTAGGGTTAAAATATGGTCCACAAAAGGTCTAAAAATTTCTATTATATTTCTATTTTTTTACTGGATAAGACATTGATGCACATTGATTTTTAGTTTCTATAAAAAATATTGTTCGGTATCAACATAATTATGATTTAAAAAAATAGGTGCGCTACAAGATATTTTTTTTATATTTTTATAAGCTTAAAGTATTAATAAACTGGTACCTACTAACATCAAAGAAATCAAAGTGAAGACCAAGTGCTTTAGGAAAGTAACAGATTTCTTTAAAAGCATGCTTCTATTTTTTTCATTATTTAGTTTGTTTGCTTCCATGTTTGTTAGAGGATATATCAAGCAAGAAGAACAAAATCACTTTCAGGAGTGAAAAAAATAATTAGCGGTAATTTGATAATTTCCCAGATCAAAAAACAGGCAGAACATAAATTAACCTTTCAATCGTGGAAATTACAGACACAATAGAAAGACAATAGGTGCGCAAACGCCGGCATTCGCTTGGGGTTTAATGAATTAATAAACAACATAAACAACTATATTATCATTGTTACATTTAATTATTTCCAGTTATATTATCTTTATAGTTCTACTACAAGCTAAAAAAAACAATACCCTAGTTTTGTTGCAGTAAGGTAAAAATAGATTGGCTCACAAAATTTGTAGTTGATAGAACAAAAATTGCTAATAAATTAAAATACTGGTTGTTATAATTTGCAATTCAAATATATGCAAAGAAGCATTCAGCACTCAAATGCAGGGAAGCAAGACAAATTGATAGCTATGTAAAATAATTTAGAACAGGTAACGTAGAACTTAAGTTTTATGATGCATTAACTACTGAGAAAACCATTTGTATTTCTGTAGGTTAATTTGAAACATTTCTATTCTTTGCATTTATTAACAATTTTAAGTTATTCTTGCAAACATGATATCAGAAACCTTTTCAGGGTCAGTTCTAATAAGAAACTGCATCTCCAGAGCACTGATAAAACATTAAATTTGATTAAATAAAAAATTGTTACAGTTTCTAACAGCAACATAAAAAAAAAATATAAACAGGAACTAAGCTCTTAGGACAAAGTTTATAGTTGGAAACAAGCCAAACTTTGGGATATCCATTCATAAATTGTGATAAAAGAAAATATTCCACTTTATCCAGTCATAAACAAACATATTTTTTCAAGGCAAACACTTCTGATAAAACCTCCAAGGTGAGTTGTGAGAAGTCTATGGTTCAACAATGAGCCATGTAATTTGTGTGAATGTAAGTGGCATTACAACCGTTCAACATAACGCTGTGGCCTTCAATACCAATTGACTTGTCTGATGATGTGAGCAGATTGTCAATGTGGGTAGAAAATGATATGAGAAACGTACCAACTGTAATATGAAAAATGATTGAGTAAGTATCACTTTGAAAAATGGGAGGATAGTCAGGTGTTGTAGTGCAATTTTGTATCATGCTCCAATATTTGGTAAAGTTCATTGACTGATATAGATAAGGTTGAAACTAATTAGATTTGTAAATTGTCCAACAAAGCAAGTTTGTTGTTGATAGAATAGTATGTTATCTCAGGGTTTAACAAAAAGGATGTTTTACCTAATTTCGGCCTTACAAGACAAACTTATGCAGTCTAAATTTGTTCAGATTGGTAAAATGAAAAGAATCAACTTACATCTGGATCAACCTCCTTGGCCAGCATGGTAAGTTCTTCCTGCGACAGCTTGGCCAGCAGCTCGTCGACGTCCACCTCGTCGTAGGCGGACAGCTCTCGTCCGTACAGCTTCGCAGGCGTCGTCATCGTCGTAGTCTTCGTCGATGACGATTTCTAAAAACACCAAAGCACTAACTTTACCAAACTATGTTCCGCACTATTTGAGGTTATTTTCCGATAGAAGCTGCACCACACAGCAACCGTGAAAACCATTATCGGCTAAGTTACGTAAGGAACACAATCAAACAGAGAAATTGAAGATAAAACATCATTATTTGACAAGACACTTTCGGCGTTCACCACACCCACAAATTAATGAATGACGACATTTTTATCACTGCACACAGCTTATATTTTGCAATAAAATTTATTTTGTTAAGGTTTTTGTAGTGATCTAATAAAAAATTGCATTTTCTTACATTTTAAAAGTAAATATAAGTTTTTAGTAACAATGCTAAATACGGCCAACGTCACAAGCGCCCTCTTCCAATGTCAATTTTACACTAAAAGAAGTTTAAGTTAGAGCGAGATAGAACTAAGTACTAGCAGGAGCAATTCATTGGAGTTTGAAAGAGACGGAAAATTGTCAACTACGGTCATAGGGAAGGGATTGATGCATGGAGAAAATAATAATTATTCGATTCGATACCGGTTTCTTATCAAAGAGCTAATAAACACAAACTGGGAAACTTCACCGTAAAATTAATGACTCTTTCTTTCGACTATCACAATAAGTACCTACTGCATTATGACTACACACAATGAGTTTTTAATTAAGCTTCGATTAGGAGTGGTAATAGTGATTAATAGTAAAATGCTATAATATTTTGACAAACTCGGATGGATAGAAGGATTTTATAAGTATTTAGGTTAGCAAAGATGAAACAAAATGCAAGTTGATCTAAGTCTTTTATTTTAATTGATATAAACTAGTGCTTGACTGCGATCCCATCTGATGGTGAGCAATGATGCAATCTTCAGAGATTGCATCATTGCTCACCATCAGATGGGATGGGATGTAGCTCACTAGTTTATATATGATGAAAGAGTAACATACATATATTATGGATGTTACACACATACATCCTTAGAACCAAGCATAAAAAACTTTCGCGTTTATAATACATATTAGGATATGATCTATAAAAAGTAAAAAGTATATAATTTTTTTTTTCAATGATAGTTGCAGTTGACTCATTGGTACCTAAACAAAATCACACGTTACAAGATCAATAAGATTATTAATCAATCCTCCTCACTTTCATACATATAATAAATCGTCATAGTTGTTTTGATGATTCATTTACATATATTTTTGTTTCAGTATTCATACATTTCACTCTGCTTCCTAGGTGTGCTGTTTGTATGTATTTTAATGAATACGTCATGGCACTCAATGATACTCATTACGTCCCCATTGCACTGGAAACGGTTTATCATCATTACCTACATCTAGCGAACCAACTGGAGCTAAACAACTGTGCGTAAACATATCGCTAGCTCGTGACATCCTAATGAGGTGATAACTTTTTTTTATACAACATGAGAACATAGGTATGATTATATATCATAGGTATTCAAACTAAAACTGTAAACAAAGAACAAATCCGCTATTTACAGTCAACATCGTGTGTTTTTCCGCACAACACACAACTGATGCAACCAAGTTGTTTCGTGACGAGTGCGCTAAATATATTCTCAACTATAATGGAATGATTACGTCACATAGTGTACTTGCCATACCAAGCCTATCCCACTAGTTATTGAACTCGCGACCTTTGTAATTATAGCATACATTGTGGCAACGGCATTATTATGTACAGGGTGAACTAGTTACGAGCCATTGTATTATTTTGATTATGCAACACACTAAATTGGAAACTGATAAGTTTATCAAGGTCACCAGATCGTGAAGTGCAAATAATGGATTCGGCGACTGACATCATAGATGCAAATTAGTTCTGTAATTACTATTGCAACTTGTTCTTATAAAGCGAGCAGGGATACTCAAGGGAAGCAAAGTTTACAGTAAGGGTGAGTTGCACCATTTAACTATAACGATAACCAAACCATAACTAGCCGTGAAACGGCCGCCTATTGGTCTATTCGACGATTTGACAACTGTTAACGGCTTTGTTACCGTTATAGTTAAATGGTGCAACTCACCCTTAGAGTAAGTAAAAAATAATTAAAATCATTCAAATTCTTATTCTTTTAAATGTTTGTCCTGTATTTTTGTTTATTTGGTGCACAATAAAGATTATAATAAATAAATAATAAATAAAAGTAACACAGTTAAGTGTATGGGTAGGTACCAGTATTAACCTACATACATAAAAGGAAGTTGTTTGTTTGTTGTTTTTTTTCAAATGATCACTGATGCTAGTTAATTTTGTTCTTGTATTTTATTAAACTTGACTACTATTTCAGTATTATAGCCACTTAATGTCGTAATCACGAAATCGTCATTTGATATAATTTTGCAGTAGGTATATGTATATTTTGTATATACAGATTTGTTGTAATAGAATCATTTTAAGGTTAAGGTCTCAAAACTCACGCTTAAAAATAGAAAGGATTGTTGTGTTATTCAATCAAGCGTGGGCGCAATACTTAAACATATTCAACGTCACGTTGTCAAAATACCGTTGCAGATTGTTATCTCGAGGTTACTGTGAGTAATCATTCATTTTCATTTAATCAATAATGTGAACTTTTTATGTAATAAACAAAATACTTAATCATCGGTAACTAAAGTTACAAGTAGGTAATACATAAAAATATCAAAAATATGAAAATGATAAGAATTCTAGATAGATTGATGATATGATTGATAGGCCTCCTTTCAAAAACGCGAAATAAGCTATACTGTAAGCAGCAAGATTGCTCCAAGAATTTACTTCAACTTATACATTTCAGTCACTTGACCCGATAATAAAATCAAATGACCCACAGTTTTTCTCCTCTAATTACAAGATTTAGCATATTTTCACAATCCCGGAAGGCTTATTATCTATCATCATGGATCATTCTGAAAACAATAGGCCCATTCAATGCATTAATTTGTAGTCGTTAGCAAACATACAATGCAATTAGCACCGCATGTTAGGTACCTATATCTTATGTTTACTGCAAAAACGAGAGAAAGTGGGAATGTAACGCCGCGCCGGTGAATATACTTTTATAAAATTTTACATAAAAATATATTGAATGCGAGCCGGCGTCAATCGTTGCTAGCAACACCTAAATCATCTCCATACTCAGTGATTTGATCTTCATTAAATACAAGTGTAAGACAGTTAGAAAAGTTTTTAAACGATAACTGCAGTACGCAATTTTGAATCGTTACGCAGGAAGACAGACTATGTAGTGTAGTGATTGATCTGAATCGATAAACGTTTGTTCCTGTTGACCACGCGACGCTGCCGACCGCTGGCGTCACGCCAGTCCGCTATAATTGCTGGTTGCCACACCAGAGACAAGCGGTATTCTTAGCTGCCCATTCGGCCACTGGCCTTCCTACTGATACAAATGTTATTCCCATGAAAAATAAATAATAATATCAGTGTCGTTTGCACTTGACCTAGTACTCGATAGAGATGTTTGAAATACCCCCAACACTACACTGTCGAATGTTTTAAAAACTCAGGTGAATAACCTTTTTAGACAGTTAAAAAATTAGGCATGTTGACCTAATCAAAATTTAGAATGACAGTCTTCATGACGTAAGTACTAATAAAACTAAAATAAATTAATCGAAGAGTATTAAAGATAATTTTACATGATTTTTAAGTCTCAGATCCAAACTAAAAGTTGATTACTTACTTGTAGTGATGAATTATTTACCATTTGGTCCACCATATCCAGTATCCCCAATAATAAGAGGTGCAAGGTATGTTTTTCTATTTGCTGGCATAATATATGGGGCAATGAAGCAAAAAAAGTACGAGGCTAAGGAAGAAAAATGGCGCGAAGAAGAAGCAAAAAGAAAGATAATTCGTGACAGGGAAAATGCTATTTTGAGAGCGAGAATAGCGAAGGAGGAGAGAGAAACTGTAAAACTTTTAGAAACAGGTAAATTATTTGATCTCCCAGAAGAGTTGATGGAACCTAAAGCTAAAGATGGTCCATGCCCACAACAAAAGGAACCTGAACCATGCGAGGAGAAATAAAATAATCTATATTTCAATTTAATTACTACTATCTAAAGTGATTACACTTTATGAAACAATCATACTAACTATTACCTACTATTTATATGGTTGCAAATACATTCAAAATTACAGTACATATACTACTAATATTCGAGTTTGTAATTATTAACAAAGCGAAACTTTTAGCCAGTAACGTGTGTATCCATACAGTTTAGCTGTCGCTAACGTAAATAGACTTTCCACGGTGAGAAAGTTTAAGAAAAGCTATGAAGTATCTAGTTTTCACCGATCCATAACACATTCGCGCTTTTGTAACACCTCATGTTAAGTATTCACATGAGATTGCAACACTTTCTAGTCGGATGTGGATAGAACTGTAATAGGCAAGAAAACATGTTTGTCAGTTTATGGGATAAATAGTTCCCACAAGTGCTCACGACATCAATCAGGGCTGAGTTCGAATTTGAGTTTAGAGTTAACTCTAATGACGTCATTGGGTAATTACTCTACCTTGGCATTTTTGAACGCGAACGGAGTTCAACGGTCAATGTGAAGCATATTGCCGCTTACTCCAACCTATTAGTATTATAATAGTAGTCTATGCAACCTACCCTGCTCAAAGTTAGGGTTAGTTGGGTTAACTCCGAGTAGCTACTCGAATAACACACTATTGGAGGATTTAGCAATAAAACAAAAACAAAAATAGGTATGTATTATGTATTTAGCTATCTGTTTATATCTGATAAAAACGAATAAGTCAGCATGTAAAAAAGATAAATCTGCTATAATTTGGCTGAAATATACCTCAGAAAATGAAAATAGTATGTGCGACTATAAGATGGGTTTTCGAAAAAAAAAGCCTTTGAGGAGTTGGTTTCAAAAATATAGTTACGTACGAGTAATTGCCTACATTTGTAGGTAAAATGGAATTTAATTAATAAAACCCGATTCCATAAAACCAACTATTTTTAGCTGGTTCCAATAGAGATCACTTTTTAGGTAAGCAGTTTTTAGTTACTTACATAATTTTATTTCGACTATGTAATCTCAAACAACTGTATTTCTATTTCCATGTTTTGTTTTGCAAACAACGTGTACGAGTGTAAGCTAGCTCTGTTTCCTGTTACTGCAGTGCGCAAATAGTGCTTTATTTACCGGTTGTTGTCGCAGCGTTACCGGTTCTCGTATGTTCAACCAATAATCAGCGAGTTTCTTTTTTTCTAATGACATGAATGAACGTTAATAGATTGAGTTGTTTTTGTTGTACCAGCTATTATCATCATCAGCAGCTTTTTTAATGTCCCAACTGCTAGGACTCAGGCCTCCTTTCTGTGAGAGCGCCCAGCTATTATAGTGAATAGCAAAGTTTAATAGTCCATCCGACCGAAAAAGAATCAATCACGGTGGCCAACCGCCAAATTCATTAAACCCCAAGCGAACGCCGACGTTCACTGTGTCTCAAATTGACGGTATCTGAAAGGTTAAGTATACCTACCCACGGGGGTATTATAGTGCACAAGTGTATGTGCAATCACAGGTAATGTCTCTGTTCCTTTACTCCCATAGTCTGATGACGCAGCAAACCGGCACGTCCGAGGAGGGATAGGCGCAGGATTAACTGCTTTATCTAATATACGAGACACGGGTGTGTCACACCACTAACTTCTAATCTCCAGGCTGCTAATGGAGAAGCCCAGTGGTATCACTTTGCCTACTGGGGCCACAGGTTATAGAGGCTTGGATCGCAAGGCAACGAAGGAACATTTTAGTTAGTGAAAGTCTGACACTGCCCTGCCGATCCATCCAAGAGCGGGAGAAGTCATTAGATGATTGATTTCCGACCTAAAAAAAAACAGAACTGGGAATCGAACTCGGAACCCAAGTTGCGCGAGGCAGCTATAATGAATAATGCGAATGAATGACATGAATGATGATGTGATGCGATGAATTTCTCTGAATAGGTATTATAACCTATTGGATATACTGACAAGGAGCACAGCTCCACATGAAAAGAGATGATGAGATAATGGCTTTACTGGATTGTATTGATGACTCATTAGAGTACTGATGGACAGTTATGATCGTGATTTGAAGTTCGAAACCCAACCAGGCATTTTATTTTCTGTAGATTATTTAATATTATTAGGTATTTTTAAGAAAGGTGAAGGGAAATAATGTGAGGGTTTCTTCATTAAGGCGCGTTTTAAACAAAACAAAATTGAAAAGGAGTGGAGAAACCACTCTCACAGATGTCCATACAGTGGGAATTTTATAGGATACAGTAATGTAAGTCTCGCAGTTTTTGTCAAAATCAGTCCGGAAAGACGAACGATTTTTTTTCTTCGCAGTTTATATAGCTTTAGATTTCGCCATCCATCCGCACAGACGCAGAAAATGAGTGTGCGTATTGTGTGAGGGCCTGCTGGTTAAAACTCTTCGAAAATATGCTTCAGATTTAGTGAACATTCCCAAAGAATTTTGAAAGTTGGAATCAGAATGTGTGAAAGTCAAATAAGCGAAGTATATTGGACTGTTAAGTTAGGCCGTCAGTTCTCACATAGAAGATTGAGGGCCCATCGTACCTAATATATAAACAATGGACATTACAGAAATAGTAAATTTTGATATTAGTGCAGAAACTTGGTCATTGTTATCAAGGCGCACTTCGCACGAATCGTAGGCGAGTATGTTATGGAGCCGAGGGCTGCAGTGACTTTGCACGTGTATCAAACGACTGTTTTCAATACACTTACGAAGAAATTAATAAACGGGGGTTGACATGTGCCTCATGGGGTCGACCCGCGCCCAGCCTGATTCGATAAAACTATGGCGGAGGCGTGTACGCACCCTTTTCTGCACTAGTGCGGAAAACAGTCAATTGCGTGCCTAAAAGCGGTGGGATAAGAGCGGGTTTTTGAGGAAGTGTATTGAAAAATTCTTTTTGCCAAAAAACTAAGCCTGAAGAATGAAGTTTCTGAGGCGCAGTCGCAGCCTATGTTTAGATATTTTAATGGATATTAAAATTAATGGACATTCAATCGTATCCGTTATCCGTGTCGCAGCATCTCCGTCGGAAATTATGCTCGCAGAATTACTAATTAATTTGTGATTGTTCATGCAGAGTCCGTGCACGACATGTTCCTATCGTGCAGTGCGCCATGCCATACTAATTGCTGTGGGATCCTCTTCATTCCGTGATGGTGAAAGGACGAACTGGCCGTAAATAATAAGTATTCGTGGTGCATCTCTGATTTACAAGATACTGTGCTCTGGCCTAAGAGCATTCGTATTGCGTAGGAGAGTATTTTATAGGTAAACTGTCGGATTAGTCGTTATCACCACAAAATATAGTCCAAAATCGCTTTCCTTGTCTGTGTTTTTTAATCGCTAACTTCTACAAAACCATGCAACGGATTTTGAAGCGATTTCTAGTAATAAAAGGAACAAGAAACGAAGAAGGTTAATTATGATAAGCCAAGCTTATCACTGCTTATGCATATTATTGTAGAGTTTTTGTTTAATTAGGTACCTACTCGTATTTTCTTTTAACGTCTAATTATTGGATTGTTAGTAGTAATTAGTTAGGTAACTTTCGTGTTAACTAGTTTGGGAATGAGTTACATTCTTGTCGTCCAACATTTAAAACTAGAACAATAACGAAATAAGGGTCAGTGAAACGCAAGATTTTATCATTAAAATATTGCTTAACAATAATCGTCATGCTTTGACGAGTACCGTTGCGATTGCAAACTTCGTTTTAAAGTACCGAGAAAAAAAAGAGAAAACGGGAAAATGGCGCCATTTTTTTTTCGTTCCCGCCATATTTTTTTTTTTTTTCTTCTTTGGCAACTGAGTCGGTGTCGACTAGGTATTCTGCCAATGTCATGTGGTAACGGTATGGTAGCACCCGACGTGAGGTGAACCGTCGAACTTTGCACTTTGTGGTAGATCTACAATGTTAGTGGCTGACCCCGTCATATATTCTGGGCTTGACAAACTGCTTCCTTCATTGCGTCGCGTTCATTTGATTCTAGATCTATAGAACTTCAAGCGGTCGAGCTCATTAGTTTTATATCGCAATATCGATCGTATAGGCTGAACTCACATGGACACGCGATTGCATTATTTTTCCTATTACATAACCGCAGGAATTCGTGCATGCAGTTTTTACGCAGTATCACGCCTTTAGATAGTTATATGACTGTGGTCTAATTTAAACCACTAATGAACTTTTCAAATGATTTAATGATCTCTGCAATCAGTTCGATGATTGCGTAGTGAAACGTTTAGAAAACAGAAACAGATAGCTACGTATATACGTATGCCTTGCACTGAGCAAATGTTGTCTATTTAACGGACAAAATTATAAGAAGATTCCCCCTGTGCTGTTTTGGTGGCCAAACCACGAAAAAATATAAAATAAATACGGTACCAGAGCCACTAACTAGGTAGTACTTGAACTATAAGTTACTTAGTTGTAGCACGATGTGGCAATCCAAACGGTTATAATATTTTTATTTATGGTAAGCAAGTCACTCTATGATTTCCTACAGTTACGCCATTCAGAGTCAAGCAATTTACAGTCCGCCTATGACCAACGACCTACTTTAACCTATTGGATTTTTATCATAGATTCTACGGGAGGTAATTTATAGGGATATTTTAGAGTTATAATACCTAATATTCATTAAAAACTTGGTATCAAAGATAGGAATACGTTAGTAACGTACCGTAGGTATATACCGTTAAGTGTTCCCCCTCTAGTTTCCACATCGTTGAGCAGCAGGAAACAGAACAAGAAATTAGTTATATCAAGTCTATTTTAACTGTACTTAGTTCATAATACCTGCATACTTAAGTTAATTACTTACATTTGTTTATAAATCGCAACAGGGTTGTTTAGAACGAGATTTTCTATGTGAAGACTTTAATTTTATTGACAGGTCATGCGACGGTTGATTGGCGGACGGAACTTGCTAATGACATCAATTGGCAGACTAATATACATATTATTTTATGTTGTAGGTACTAATTGTAATCAGTCTCATAATTTTTAAGTCTCATAATTTTTAAGTCTCATAATTTTTAAGTCTCATAATTTTTCAGTCGTAAGCATAATCAGTCTTATATTTTTTCCCCTGATGAGACTCAGACTTCCTCTCTAAAAGAGGGGATGGGCCGTAATCCACCACGTTAGCCCAGTGCGGGTTGGTGGATGTCACGTCTTCCATTTTTTTGGTTCTAGGACATGCCGTTTCCTCACGATGTTTTCTTTCACCGTTTTGAGAGAAATGGACGATGAAATAAATTACACAAGGTAATGCGCTTGGCTGGGTTTGAACCCAGCGACCTACAAGTCGTTCGTGGAAGCCGTTACTACTGGCCACTCGGCCACCGCTGTTCTCACAGGCTGTGATAATAATCTACCGTTGACGTTGGTCGGGCCAGCAACATGAAGAAGCGTGCTGACATTATGCAGTTTTGAGTAAAAATGCGGGGTTTTTATTTCATGGATAGTATATAATAGTTTTTAAATAAGTAGGTAGATACTTAACCTACTTATATTTCTATTGAAATTTAATTACTCATTTTTCATTGGAACGTTTGAAAAAGACTCGTTCGGGAATGCAGCTTGATATATTATATTAGGATAGGTATTTAATAAGCAGGACACTAGATAAATATGTAGGTTTTTTTATGAAGCAACATAAATATGAAGACCAAGCCCAAGTCGTCGACGGCGCGTACTGTTCCCGCGCGCCTCAAGGAGTTGTCAGCAACAGCAGGGGCCCAGCCGGGTCGAAGCCTACTGGGGCTAGGGTTATCCAAAAGGGAACTCGAGCCCCGGTATGAAGGCTTAAAGGAACGGGGTGGGTTTTTTAGTCAGTAAGAGTCTGACACTATCTCCCGCTTCGCCCAAGAGCGGGAGTTGTCATAGGATGATTTTCACCACCGAAAAAAAAAACATACCTAAATATGAAGTTTAGATATATTCCTGTTACCTATGTATCCTTTTTTTTTGTTGTTTAAATATATTCCTGGTACCTATGTATCCTTTTTTGGAAACTGTCACTTCCGTAGCGTGCCTCCCGTACCTAGTCCCCGAAAAGCGGGACAGGCTGTCCCGCGCGGGATAATTAATTTTGATTTCAAAATCGGAACGTCCTGCCAAAATAGAGGCGTTAGGCAACAGTTATATATAGCTATTATAGCACAGCACATCTTATGTAGGATAATAGATGTATAATATACCACCTAGTAAGGTGCAATTTCAGAACTGAGTTTTAATAGGTTTCTGTATAAAAATAAACGAGACCGTAGGTTAAGTTAAATTAGATACAGGTAAGCAGGTATCTAACATTCCATGCGCTATGTAAATAATAGATATATAATAAGTAGATATTATTTATAAAACAATGAGGATAGTTTATTTCAGTTTCCTCATGCAAATGCCAGACATTCAGTTACAAATTGACACAGTTTTATTTATCAAATAAGGTTAAGGTATTACTAATTTGCGGTTTAGTGAAACGAATTAAGTAAAAACAAATTAAATTATTATATAAAAACAAATTTAAAAAAAGAGTTCATGATTTTCATGAATCATTTCTGTCTACCGAAGGGGTTTTGATGCCCTATCTCTCCAAGTTCCGACTTCCCCAAAATGGTTTTTCATACGTTCATTCCCAACGTCCCCAAAACGTAAAATTAATTTATTTGTAAAGTTCACACTTGACCATTTCTCGTGCTGACCTTTCCAATGTTAGTCAGGTCTAATATAGAAGGCGTCAGATATTAACCGTGGAATAAAGTACATTGACCTTTTCTTAATAACTTGGCGAGGTACCCGAAAAAAAAAACAATGAACTGCTTTTCATTATTAGATCATGTAAAGGATCACGATACATGTCGATTCAAGACAGCTTTATGTTTTTATTTCTGTTTTTGAAATTAAGAATGTCAACAAATGTAGGAAGGTCAATGTCCGGTGCCTACGTTAGACCTTTTACACGAACGGGTTGAAGAAGAAGGGATTTTTTTTAGAGTTCAATTTTTACACGAAGTTGCCTGCGGCTAATATGATAACGAGCAGCATTTTCGCATGTCTGGAGTGGGCTCCAGTTACTCATATTCCCGTTAAGGACAGCTCTCGATATGGACCACGGCCGCCATATTAGTGCACACTCGTACAACCAGTTCTCTTTATTTCGTTCTCTCTTTTTTTCTGCACGCGAAAGTTCCTGACTTGGTGTTGATTGTTCCAGAAAGCTATTTCTTAAAGTTTGTGTAACGGCGCCTATTTGTGGTTTAGGAATAATGGACGCGACTGAACTGCTGACAATGAATTAGTGCTACTTATGTTTTATTTTAATTAAGTTCATAAGTTTGTAACGAGTACTAATCAATTCATACACAATATGTGTGCTTATTTACCATTGAATTTATATCAATGTTATTTACTGACATAAAATAGTACATTGTTACACTAGGGGTGAAAGTAACCCATTTCGTCCCGAGAAGGAGTTGGCGGCCGAGCGCAGCGAGGTCGCTAATTCGAGAGGTTAAATGGGTTACTTTCACCCCGAGGTAAACACTGTACTTTTCATAACGAGGAAACTAAAAATAAAATAAAAAGTTTGTAAAACCTGAGTCGTCGTACCTATGATTTTAAGTAGGTATCTTTCTTCTGATTTAGGCGGTAAAAGGTATTCCACTACTGCTTTAGCCTCTTATGAAATTAGGCGATAAATCACTATTTTAATCTGATAAACATAACGTGTTAATACAAATCTCTGTTGTACGGAAACGTAAACAAAACTCGAAAAAACCAACGACTGATTGCCACTTTCCCGCCATTTTGTTTATTTTTTTTTCTGCTGCCGGCCAGTTATTCAGCCTCATTGATGAAAAATTTGAAATTAATTGTAATCTTTTAAAAATAAAGTAGGTATTTTAAAGAAATAGTTGAACAAATAAATCACTTAAAACATAACATTATTTAATTAATACCTACTTGTCTTCAAGTTATTTCAATTTTATATCGCGCTGTGATTGACTGGCTGTACGGAAAATTGAAACCTGGTTCAATAGAAATGTGAAGATAGAACTAGTTTTTTTTTAAATAATTTGACAGCTGTCAATTGTAAAGTAAAACTCCCTAGGGATGAAAAGTATCACTTTCAGCCCGCTCCTCAGGCAACTTCAGACCTACTTTCAGAGTATGAGTAATGAAAAAATCTTTATCGTCTTCGACTTCGGTTCGTAGGTAGAGTCTGTCTAAAAAGTCAAACTACTTGGATAATTATTAGGGCAAAATTAAATCTGGTTCAATAATCAAGGCTGATTAAGAGACAAGATCTTTTCATCATTATTTACTAATAGAAGAACCTTATAAAAAGTATCGAATATAAGTATTTTTTAAATGATTAAATATTATAAAAAATTTCCAAGTCGTTTGACTTTTTAGACAGACTATACCTAGTCGTTTGGATGTGCAACGTTTAGATAGTGCATAATTTATGTCACCTTATTATTGTAAACTCCATAAGATTGTAAAAATCTTCTAATATAGGTATGAATTTCTCAAATCTTAGTTAATAATTATATTCGTAGTATCAATTTGAGTGCAATAAAACCCAATGCAAAATGTTATACTTTGTAATCTATTAGTGTCTTATTGAAAAAATAAGAGTAGGTAAGTAGTAGACATTTTTATAAAGTGCCAAACCTATAAACTGAAATAAAGTTTGAATTGAGCGTTGGCGACGACCGAGGTCTGTAATCCTGCTGTGATCTGCCTGCAAACATGTAATTTTTAAATTTGCAAGACCAACTTGGTGTTCCGTTACTTCCAACCGGTTTTGTTCCACATTGTGCCATTATTTACAGCTTTTTGCAAATCGGAAAAACGAATCACAAAAAGAAATTAGTTGAACGGAAATATGCTAGCCACTGTGTTCATTTGATTGAAATCATTTATAACCGTGTCTGATAAATAGACTTGACACTTGACAGAGTGGAACAAAATAAATAATCAAGATGGCTCAGGTAGAATACACACGTACAATATTGCTTTTTTTTGAGGTAGGATATCATCAAATGACCCACTCTGGATGGAGCGACGCGTCAGACTTATACTGCGTAAAACCCACATTTCAAACAATCTAGTAAACAAAATAGGTATTGCCTAAGTTCAATGAATAAGACTAATCGAAGAGTTTAGTTTATTCTGGCTGACTAAATTCATTGAGAATTTTAGATCGTGAAATTATAAAGACCCTGTAACACGCACAAAACATACTTAGTATACGCTTCGCCATTTACAATGTCACAATTTATAGTTCTGCAAGTACCTTAGCTGAATACCAGTTGCACCAAAAGTGACAATTTCATGATATTAGATAATTTAGAACGTCAATTGAAGTGTATATCGGGGCTACTGATTGCAACAGTTTGTTGTTTTCGAATTAAATGTAACTCAATGTGTTACCAATATTGCGTGCGCAGAGCATTTACGTCTACGATCGGGATAATGTAACGGAAATGATAATAACAGAGTTCAGTATAACTACACAATAATAGACAGTTATGTTGAGAAAACAGAGTCTCAGTTGTTATTTAGATATGCTAAATAAATAGGTAAGGGCAAATTAATCATAAATAAATCTACCTAGATATAATGGATATTTTCCCCGTATATTTATTATTTTATTACGGCTAAATTTTAGAGTTCAAGAAGGGTTCCGAACATCCGCATAACTTATCAAAAGAAAGGGTTTAAAGCAATAATTTTCAATTTTATCTTTTAAAATACATGGTTTAAGTTATTTAATTTAAGAAAATAGATGACATAATGATCAATTCTCCTCCACTTTTTCGCAGACTGCTTAAGAATAGCATGCATAATAATTTAAAATATAGAAAGTGGTTCATTGCTTATAGCTACGAGTATCAGGAATAAGAAGAATATGATGCGTTCGGAAGACTTCGCACGCGAGTGCAACTCGCACTTGACCGATGTATTTTTAAGTTTTAAAAATACTCTAATATTGTATAGAGCAGGCAGCATATAGGCTATTTTAACATAGAGACTTATAATCACCGACTATTTTTAACTTAACAAATAAAACATCGCACTTGCGTCTTCAGTAAATATGTACGAGTAGTTGGCATGGTGTACTAGTTTCGTTATCGCAAAATGTATATTCCACAATTACTATTGTTAGGTACACATCTTAATATGTCATAATAGCGTAGTAGAATCAGCCATATAATGTTCTTACTGCTGGGATATCTTAATATACGAGTAGTAATTACACAGATGAAAATAGAGCTAGTTCAAAACTGCATCAAATTTTAGCTTGATTATATAATTCTTCTAATTTCAACGGTTGAACCTTCAAGCTGACGAATTGGTTTAAAAAATACTGAGGCCATACCACGAGCACATAACGTGATTCATTTTATGACCGAAACTGAACTTATAGGGTGTAGTAGGTCTATAACTCCGTCCCTCTTTCTCGTTCGCGCGACTGACATTTTAACTCGTCTTGGTAAAGCCCCTGAGAATATCTTTTATTATTGAGTATTTATGAAAATATCTAAAATCCTTTATAATATATGTATATTAATACAGAGTTACAATATTTAAAATAACAGTAGAAAATTCTATAGCATACATCTTAACATCTAAAAGGATTGCTGAAAGTTTCAGCTCGCTGTAATCTTTTGGCTCGCGATCGCAAATATCACGATCACAATAAACTATACATATGTGAAGATAAACACAGGCTGCTGCTATTTCAATGAAGCCGATATAAACCACTTCTCTCATTAACAAAGATCTTTACAGCTTGCGTATGAGCAACTGCACTTTATGTACTAACAAAATATTTTGTTTCGACCATTTCAGCACGAGTCTACAGTTTTAAACAAATCTACCTGAAAAACTCAACCTACACTAACAAAGCCTATGATTTACAAGCGTTTCCTGATACCTAAACGTTCTCAGTTTCTATTTATAAATGTTTAACAACATTATTTTAGAGTTTGGCGTTTAACCTCCGCGCTTGAGGAGCGGTTATAAATTTAAAAGCCATTCAACTCGGTCGTTAAGACTGTAATACATTTTTTTGCATAATTACTTATCATAATCATCAGTGTAAAGATTATTTATGGAGACTTAACTGATTAATTAGTCCTAACTCTAAAGTGGAAATGGGCCGGGCATATTGCGCGTCTACAAGACCACAGGTGGATGAAAATGGTAATGGCATGGCAGGATTCCCCAAGGAAAACGAAAGTAAGGGATACCCTATGCTAGATGCTAGATGGGAAGACGAAATCAAAGATTTTGCCTGAACAAACTGGATTTAAATAGCCCAGTCTAGAGTAGACTGGACATCTTTGGAAAAGGCCTTCACCTGTAAAGGGGTTCTTGCAGATAATATATTTTTAAGAGTTAAGATAAATCTAGCAGTTAAGGTTATGCTTATGCTAGCAGTTAAGGTACTTAGGTATAAAATAGAATTAAAACACATTAACATACAGATAGATTTAATCTAACGCCTAGTTTAAGATTTATTATTGTAAGTTTGCAAGAAATATAAGGCATTATTTATTTTACTTTTTATTATAACTAATTAATTAATAATAGCGCAATTCAGTAACCACTTGAAAAGTTTTTTTTTATCAGATTACTTCTTAAACACTCCGCTAACTACATTAAAAGGGTATTGAAATTGATAACAATGGCCTTACTTAGAACAGATGGCTATCGTAAATCGATCAAATGTGTCGAATCGATTCCACACATTTCACGATACGCTCTCACGGTTCATTTTGCTCCTATAAACGAACATTATTAGTAGAAATGAAAAGTTTTATCGGCTTAGCGCCGTGAACAATTGCGTGAGAGACGCCTATTTTTAGAAGTAGGTGAATGAAAGGTTCGACTCGCCAACGTTTTGTAGCTGTGTTCCTTCATAGCTCATTGTACTGTTTCGTGCGGAATTTTCACACAAATGTTACAAAGGCGAAGGTTTGTGTGTATGTTTGTTACTTCTTCACGCCTATACGGCTGAAAGCATTTGAATAAGATATGGTACATATCTTATTCAAATGCTTTCAGCATGGTACACGGGTAGAGAATGTCTTGTAATAGCCCATATTTATTTATTTAATCTTCAGGCAACAAAAAGTACCACGCGTTCCAAATGAGAATAGGACCGATTCCTATGTTTTGACGTCTCGTCGTACTGTCAAATCGAAGAAATTTTGGCAAAATTGAAGAACTTAGATATGAGTAAAAGTGAAGAACTGGATTCTGATTAAACTTTTTTCGTTCACAGTTCATAAATAAATTAAACTTTTCGTAAATTAATTAATGTTTAAAAATTTCTTTCCTCGATTTGACAGTAAATCGTGACGTCACAACATGGCGGGCGATCCTATTCTCATTTGGAACGCATTGTACAAAGGCGGACTTAATGCCTATAGGTAGGTAAGTAGGTGGTAGGTTACTTTATTATGTCGGGAATATGTTCCTTTGGGATAACTATCTAGTTTCAGCACTGCAGAAGCTAGTTGGATATAAAGCAATTTTTTTCACCAATAAAGTCGAAGCTATTCCTTCCAAAAATCATCAATGACAACCACCGCTCTTGGGCGGAGCGGGAGATAGTGTCAGACTCTTACTGACTAAAAACCCACCCCGTTCCTTCAAGCCTTCATACCGGGGCTCGAGTTATCTTTCGAGACTAACCCTGGCCCCAGACGCTTCGACCCAGCTGGGCCCGTACTGTTGCTGACAACTCCATGAGGCGCGCGAGAACAGTGTGCGTCGTCGACGACTTGGGATCGATCCGGACAGTTACCGGACGGTCGGACAGCGAGCTACCCATTGCTCATTGTCCGCAAGCCCGCGCCTAGCTACGGTGGCCGGAAATCGGGAACGGAATCCCGGCGGCGGCGAGAGCGCCGTTGCCTGATACAAGTTTACATAACTCTGTACATAATGTCATATTCTATCGCATTTCATTGACGTCAGCAGCATTGACCCCAAAATTCCATGAGCAGCGTGAGCGGTGTCCTAATTAGACATAATATCATGTTTAACCTAATTTACGGGGTCATAACGTACAGCCAAATTAAACCAATTAAAAAGAAATCAAGTTATTTCACTGTTTTAGTGCTATTCATTGAAATTGAAAAGGAAAAGGAAGTTAAGGGAGTATGAAATTTTTTCCAATTATTCTTCTTCTTCTCATGTCGATTTGACTCAAATTTTGTCCGACCAATATTTAGCGAACTGGACAGCTCTGTCGTTGCGTTTTTTCTATTATTGATAAGTTTGCATTTGACCACTATCTCATCTGATAATAAGCGATGATGTAGTAGTCGAAGTAACCTAATCACTAAACCTTGTTGTAGATTTCAAGAAACATAGCAAGTATCGTAATATATTTCAACAGCAATCAAAAACCTATAAAATGTACCTAGTATCTTGTGGATTATACCCTAACCGTAAGATAAAAAGTCTGACATTCTAGATTCATACTATTATAATTATATATCAGTAGGGACCTAACCCACAGTAGTAACCTATGGTTACTAAAGTACTGAGTACATTGAAGTGTTTAAGTTGTAATACGCTATCGTTACTCGGAAATTACTTAACTAATTAACTCCACTTACAGATGTAGGTGAAGTAATGGTTGTTAGCTCTGTAGAGGACCATGCAATCTGTGCTAAATCTTCAAACACGCTTATCGCAACGAGTGGTAGGTACAGTTGTAACCTTATTCACTTCAGTTATAGTTACTACTTAACAACGTAATCTGAACAACTGTTATAGGTTTAAAACGAGATATGAATGTACGGTTATTTATTTATTTTTCCACAATTTACGGTTATCTAACCCTTTTTAGGGTTCCGTAGCCAAATGGCAAAAAACGGAACCCTTATAGATTCGTCATGTCTGTCTGTCTGTCTGTCTGTCTGTCTGTCTGTCTGTCTGTCTGTCTGTCTGTCCGTCTGTCCGTCCGTATGTCACAGCCACTTTTTTCCGAAACTATAAGAGCTATACTATTGAAACTTTGTAAGTAGATGTATTCTGTGAACCGCATTAAGATTTTCACACAAAAATAGAAAAAAAGCAATAAATTTTGGGGGTCCCCATACTTAGAACTGAAACTCAAAAATTTTTTTTCATCAAACCCATGCGTGTGGGGTATCTATGGATAGGTCTTTAAAAATGATACTGAGGTTTCTAATATCATTTTTTTCTAAACTGAATAGTTTGCGCGAGAGACACTTCCAAAGTGGTAAAATGTGTGTCCCCCCCCCTCTAACTTCTAAAATAAGAGAATGATAAAACTAAAAAAAATATATGATGTACATTACTATAAAAACTGCCAACGAAAATTGGTTTGAACGAAATCTAGTGAGTAGTTTTTTTTTAATGCGTCATAAATCGAAAAAAATACACTATTATTAAAACATCGATCAAAGTTACAACACATTACAAGAACTTTTATATTATGTTAATTGCTGCTACGGAACCCTTCATGGGCGAGTCCGACTCGCACTTGGCCGGTTTTTTTATGGTCGAAAATCACCAAATAACTTTATTGTACTACTATACTCACTCTGGATTGGGCGAGAGGGCGTGTCAGACTAGAAATGTGCCACTGCCGACAATATGGGAATATTGTTGGCAATATTGCCAACAATATTCATACTTCGGGCAATATTCCCGGCAATATTCCCACCAATATTCATACTTCGGGCAATATTCCCACCAATATTCATACTGCGGGCAATATTCCCACCAATATTTATACTTCGAGCAATATTCCCACCAATATTCATACTTTGGGCAATATTCCCACCAATATTCATACTTTGGGCAATATTCCCACCAATATTCATACTTCGGGCAATATTGCCACCAATATTTATACTTCGGGCAATATTCCCACTTCTCGGCAATATTGCCAGCAACGGCACATCACTATCTCAGGCTTTTACTGACTAAGCATGATCAACATGTTAGAGTGTCTCAAGTGGAGCTCACCTTGGAGGATTGAGTTCCACCGATGCTGCAGTTAACGTAACCACTTTCTGGGCTCAAACCATTTAACGAGTTTATCATCGACGGCAAAAAGAAGAAGACTTATTAAAACTCATTTGTGTTCATTCTGTTACTCTTTGCATTCCAGGTCACGGTAAGTCTTTCAAACATTCCCGCAGGTGCAAGTCAGTTTTTGTCTACCTATGATTTTCAGTCAATATCGGACTAGACCAGCATTTTCCCAAATAATGATTTTTTATAAAGTCTCAACGTCCTTTAAGTGTTAGTACGTACGAGTATAATTCGTATGGGCGTGTACAATTACACGCCGATACGTCTACATTCTTCAATCAAAGTTGATCGAAGACTACGTTACTTGGCTGCACATGTGTGACATACCTTTGGCACTATAATAGTTATGCAATTAATTTCGACAAGACATATTGTACCAATCCAAATATTTGTAGTATTTATATGAGAAGCACACGACGTGACGTCATAAGCACGTGGCGAGACGGAAGCTTAGCTTAGTATGTTCTGTATGTATGTGATTTCTGGAATGAATTTAGCACCACACAGAAATAACGAAAACTAAATTCAACAATAAATTCAAAGGTCGTTAAAACCGATAAAAGAGTCAATAGAACGAATTGGAAATCGGACGTTTTACTACAGTTTTAAATTTTATTTCCTGGTTTTATCGCTATTCCTTTCTTTTTCCAGGTTTTTTCTAAAAATATCGTAGATTCGCTAATTCGTGAATCTAAACAATAAATAAATCATCCTTTAGAACGAATTCCAAGTAGTTAATCTATTTCGAGACGATTAGATATTTATATCTGCAATATAATAAAGTGGACTGGACTGTGTAGTTGTGGACATTCCTTGTGTTGGTCGCGATATGCGCGAAGGTCGCGAGATACGCCCACACCTCAACAATAATATTTCGACTCATTTCCTAGTCACAACTGGGTCTAGGTGGGCTTAAAACTTTATGCCGGAAATATTTTATTATGTTTATCATCAGTAGGAAGTGCAAAAATAGGAGCTTCAAATTTTAGATCTGTAATACCTACACACAATTTCTTATTTATTAACTTTTTTTGTTAATTTAGTGTGTACATAAATAGTTAAATAAATAAATAATACAACATTATTTTTAGTTTACGCGAAACCTGAATATAATTTGTTCAGAATCAGTAACTGAATGGATTTCAATAGTTTTTACACCATGTTATATTTTTTTCAAAAACAAATAAAAAAGAAAATATTAAAAAGGTCATAAGTTGGACACCACTGACATTAAGTACAACACAGGTCACGGCAGGTCAAAACCACCTCTCAGTCTATGTATTTTTGCTGACTTATCAAGCTTATAACTTTGTGATTTTTCATGATGCAATTATGAAATTTTGTACATAGATTCTTTACAAAAACACTCCGGGAGTGCCGGCAGAAGTGAAAACTTGATTATTAACGTTGAGCATGTTTGATATTTTGGAATGGTTAGGGAATAATTTTGCACCAATTGCTTTATCAGTATAAAAGTACTATCATTTATGTGGTAGAATACAATATTCATTTATTGCGCTATCGTACACAAACATGACAATTTATATTACATTAAAAATTTAACACTTTAAAACTATTACAATTATTTTACATTAAAAAGTTTATCTCTCCGAAAAACTACTGAGGTGTCAAGGGACACCCGGATGGAACGAAGTTCCGTTCTGGCTTGCTTTCTATAAGAGAGAGAAAGAGAGAAAGACAGAAAAACATGCGCACGCCGCACGGCTTACAATAGCTTACTATAGAAAAAGTGTCGTTACAACTTTTCGTAAGAATTTTTTCCGTCTAGCCAATACAATATAACTAAAAAATACTATCCTATTTTATGTACATTTTGACAGCACTATTTCAACATCTTCGAAACCATGAAAACGACACTCATGACGAAAAAGTTGATAATTTCTGACATCCGCCATCTTAGATTTACATTTTGACAGCACTATCGGCTTCAACAACCTCGAAAACCATGAAAAAGACACCCATATCGAAAAAGTTGATAATTTATTGCAGCCACCATCTTAGATTTAAATTTTGACAGTACTATCGGTTTCAACACCCTCGAAAACCACGAAAACGACACCCATGAGGAAAAAGTTGATAATTTCTTGCAGCCGCCATCTTGGATTTACATTTTGACAATACTATCGGTTTCAACAGCCTTGAAAACCATGAAAACGACACCCATGACGAAAAATTTAATAATTTTTTGCAGCCGCCATCTTGGATTTATATTTTGACAGTACTATCGGTTTCAACACCCTCGAAAACCATGAAAACGACACCCATGACGGAAAATTTGATAATTTCTTGCAGCCACCATCTTGGATTTATATTTTGACAGTACTATCGGTTTCAACACCCTCGAAAACCATGAAAACGACACCCATGACGGAAAAGTTAACAATTTCTTGCAGCCGCCACCTTGGATTTACATTTTGACAGTACTATCGGTTTCAACACCCTCGAAAACCACGAAAACGACACCCATGACGAAAAAGTTGATAATTTCTTGCAGCCGCCATCTTGGATTTACATTTTGACAGTACCATCGATTTCCACGCCCTCGAAAACCATGAAAACGACACCCATGACGAAAAATTTGATAATTTCTTGCAGCCGCCATCTTGGATTTACATTTTGACAGTACCATCGGTTTCCACGCCCTCGAAAACCATGAAAAAGACACCCATATCGAAAAAGTTGATAATTTATTGCAGCCACCATCTTAGATTTAAATTTTGACAGTACTATCGGTTTCAACACCCTCGAAAACCACGAAAACGACACCTATGAGGAAAAAGTTGATAATTTCTTGCAGCCGCCATCTTGGATTTACATTTTGACAATACTATCGGTTTCAACAGCCTTGAAAACCATGAAAACGACAACCATGACGAAAAATTTAATAATTTTTTGCAGCCGCCATCTTGGATTTATATTTTGACAGTACTATCGGTTTCAACACCCTCGAAAACCATGAAAACGACACCCATGACGGAAAAGTTAACAATTTCTTGCAGCCGCCATCTTGGATTTACATTTTGACAGTACTATCGGTTTCAACACCCTCGAAAACCACGAAAACGACACCCATGACGAAAAAGTTGATAATTTCTTGCAGCCGCCATCTTGGATTTACATTTTGACAGTACCATCGGTTTCCACGCCCTCGAAAACCATGAAAACGACACCCATGACGGAAAATTTGATAATTTCTTGCAGCCACCATCTTGGATTTATATTTTGACAGTACCATCGGTTTCAACACCCTCGAAAACCATGAAAACGACACCCATGGCGAAAAAGTTGATAATTTCTTGCAGCCGCCATCTTGGATTTACATTTTGACAGTACCATCGGTTTCCACGCCCTCGAAAACGATGAAAACGACACCCATGACGGAAAATTTGATAATTTCTTGCAGCCACCATCTTGGATTTATATTTTGACAGTACTATCGGTTTCAACACCCTCGAAAACCATGAAAACGACACCCATGACGGAAAAGTTAACAATTTCTTGCAGCCGCCACCTTGGATTTACATTTTGACAGTACTATCGGTTTCAACACCCTCGAAAACCACGACAACGACACCCATGACGAAAAAGTTGATAATTTCTTGCAGCCGCCATCTTGGATTTACATTTTGACAGTACCATCGATTTCCACGCCCTCGAAAACCATGAAAACGACACCCATGGCGAAAAATTTGATAATTTCTTGCAGCCGCCATCTTGGATTTACATTTTGACAGTACCATCGGTTTCCACGCCCTCGAAAACCATGAAAACGACACCCATGACGGAAAATTTGATAATTTCTTGCAGCCACCATCTTGGATTTATATTTTGACAGTACCATCGGTTTCAACACCCTCGAAAACCACGAAAACGACACCCATGGCGAAAAAGTTGATAATTTCTTGCAGCCGCCATCTTGGATTTACATTTTGACAGTACTATCGGTTTCAACACCCTCGAAAACCACGAAAACGACACCCGTGACGAAAAAGTTGATAATTTCTTGCAGCCGCCATCTTGGATTTACATTTTGACAGTACTATCGGTTTCCACGCCCTCGAAAACCATGAAAACGACACCCATGACGGAAAATTTGATAATTTCTTGCAGCCACCATCTTGGATTTATATTTTGACAGTACCATCGGTTTCAACACCCTCGAAAACCACGAAAACGACACCCATGACGAAAAAGTTGATAATTTCTTGCAGCCGCCATCTTGGATTTACATTTTGACAGTACCATCGGTTTCCACGCCCTCGAAAACCATGAAAACGACACCAATGACGGAAAATTTGATAATTTCTTGCAGCCACCATCTTGGATTTATATTTTGACAGTACTATCGGTTTCAACACCCTCGAAAACCATGAAAACGACACCCATGACGGAAAAGTTAACAATTTCTTGCAGCCGCCACCTTGGATTTACATTTTGACAGTACTATCGGTTTCAACACCCTCGAAAACCACGACAACGACACCCATGACGAAAAAGTTGATAATTTCTTGCAGCCGCCATCTTGGATTTACATTTTGACAGTACCATCGGTTTCCACGCCCTCGAAAACCATGAAAACGACACCCATGACGGAAAATTTGATAATTTCTTGCAGCCACCATCTTGGATTTATATTTTGACAGTATCATCGGTTTCAACACCCTCGAAAACCATGAAAACGACACCCATGGCGAAAAAGTTGATAATTTCTTGCAGCCGCCATCTTGGATTTACATTTTGACAGTACTATCGGTTTCCACGCCCTCGAAAACCATGAAAACGACACCCATGACGGAAAATTTGATAATTTCTTGCAGCCACCATCTTGGATTTATATTTTGACAGTACCATCGGTTTCAACACCCTCGAAAACCACGAAAACGACACCCATGGCGAAAAAGTTGATAATTTCTTGCAGCCGCCATCTTGGATTTACATTTTGACAGTACCATCGGTTTCCACGCCCTCGAAAACCATGAAAACGACACCCATGACGGAAAATTTGATAATTTCTTGCAGCCACCATCTTGGATTTATATTTTGACAGTACTATCGGTTTCAACACCCTCGAAAACCATGAAAACGACACCCATGACGGAAAAATTAATAATTTCTTGCAGCCGCCATCTTGGATTTACATTTTGACAGTATTATCGGTTTCAACACCCTCGAAAACCACAAAAACGACACCCATGACGAAAAATTTGATAATTTCTTGCAGCCGCCATCTTGGATTTATATTTTGACAGTACCATCGGTTTCAACGCCCTCGAAAACCATGAAAACGACACCCATGACGAAAAAGTTGATAATTTCTAGCAGCCGCCATCTTGGATTTATATTTTGACAGTACCATCGGTTTCAACACCCTCGAAAACCATGAAAAGACACCCATGACGAAAAAGTTGATAATTTCTTGCAGCCGCCATGTTGGATTTACATTTTGACAGTACCATCGGTTTCAACACCCTCGAAAACCATGAAAAAGACACCCATGACGAAAAAGTTGATAATTTCTTGCAGCCGCCATCTTGGATTTATATTTTGACAGTACCATCGGTTTCAACACCCTCGAAAACCATGAAAACGACACCCATGATGAAAAAGTTGATAATTTCTTGCAGCCGCCATCTTGGATTTACATTTTGACAGTACCATCGGTTTCCACGCCCTCGAAAACCATGAAAACGACACCCATGACGGAAAATTTGATAATTTCTTGCAGCCACCATCTTGGATTTATATTTTGACAGTACCATCGGTTTCAACACCCTCGATGGATTTACATTTTGACAGTACCATCGGTTTCCACGCCCTCGAAAACCATGAAAACGACACCCATGACGGAAAATTTGATAATTTCTTGCAGCCGCCATCTTGGATTTACATTTTGACAGTACTATCGGTTTCAACACCCTCGAAAACCATGAAAACGACACCCATGACGAAAAATTTGATAATTTCTTGCAGCCGCCATCTTGGATTTATATTTTGACAGTACCATCGGTTTCAACACCCTCGGAAACCATGAAAACGACACCCATGACGAAAAAGTTGATAATTTCTTGCAGCCGCCATCTTGGATTTATATTTTGACAGTAAAAGTGTCGGTACAATTTTTCGTGAGAATTTTTTCCGTCTAGCCCCCTTTCACAACGCGCGATAAGGGATAGCTGTCTACTCTCCATCCGTCTTACGCTTTTTCGATCAGGTCACGTGTCCTGACGCGAGTTTAAGATTTTATACCCATTACAGAAAAAGTGCTCAACGCCGCTAAAGAAGTTTTCACTTCAAAAATTCTAGACACATGTTTTGGGTTTTGCATATATATACTAAAACGAATGTTGTTTATCTATCTACCTAGTTAAAACATAATGCTTTATTGCTCTATTCAAAATATTTAAATTCAAATAAAAGAATGCGTTCAGGTGGTATAGATTAATATTCTGTTATTTATTTTAATTGTGTCAGTCGAACAAAATGCGAAAACTAATGCTAGTGCCTACAACAACTCGATTGCCTCATGCCTCATTTATTGCTTTCATCATGAGGTCATAAATTATATCTCGTAGGTATTTTTTTTTTTTTTTTTTTTTTTATGGTGGGAAAAAATCATGCATTGACATCCCCCGCCCTTGGGCGGAGCGGGAGATAGTGTCAGACTCTTACTGACTAAAAGACCCACCCCGTTCCTTCTAGCCTTCATACCGGGGCTCGAGCGCCCTTTCGGATAACCCTGGCCCCAGTAGGCTTCGACCCGGCTGGGTCCCTGCTGTTGCTGACAACTCCTTGAGGCGCGCGGGAACAGTGCGCGCCGTCGACGACTTGGGCTTGGTCCGGACAGTTACCGGACGGCCGGACAGTGAGCTACCCATTGCTCACCGTCCGCAAGCCCGCGTCTACGTTGGCCGGAAATCGGGATCAGAATCCCGGCGACGGCGGCGGCGATAACGCCGTTGCCTGATGCGTTCGGCCTCCTCCTTTGCGAGCATTACTGCTTCGCAGAAGTCGGCAACCGCCTGCCACTCCTCCTCGCTCCGGACCATGGCCTCAACCAAGGCCCGGCGCGAGAGGTCTCCGCCGCCGATCGCCCCCACGAGGGTACGGCGATGCTCCGCCCAAGCAGGGCACACCTCGACTGTGTGCTCCACCGTGTCCTCCGGGCGTTCCGCACAGTGGCGACACCCGGGCGTCACTTCCGCATGAATCGAGTGCAGGAAACTCCCGAACGAACCATGTCCGGTGAGTACCTGCGTCATGCGGAAGGTAAGGACGCCGTGAGGTCTTTCCAGCCACGCCTCAAAGAGGGGACTTACCGCCATGATTGTGGCGTGCCCAGCACTGGGTTGCGATAGTCGCTGACGCCATTTCACCATGAGATCCCGCCGGAGCTCTGTCCGCCATGCCGTAACCTGTCGCGGCAGCGGACTTTCACCCCGGCGTTGCATCTCCACGCGCATATCGTGCATGTGTGCAAGGACTGTTGCCTCCAGATCCCACGGTGGTAGGCCAGCCAGAAGGCTCGCCGCTTCGCGGGAGACCGTGCAGTATCCCCGCACCATCCTTATCGCCATGACCCTCTGACAGGCGTTCAGTATGGCCGCCGGTTGCTTTTTCAGCAACGGCGCCCACACCGGCGCCCCGTAGAGGGCCATGGACCGAACGATCCCCGCGTAGAGCCTTCGGCAGGAGGCATCCGGACCCCCGATCTTAATCAACAATTGTTACTGGTCAGTGATCTACTTAAATACTTCGATTTTTGATTTTATCACGTTAAACGCCTAGTTTTAAAATCGAAGGCCTCTGTATAAAGATCGTATCTCATCTAATAGCTTTTTTGAGAAAATGGGAAATCATCTAATGACTTTTCCTGCACTAGGGTAGAGCGTGAGGGTGTATCAGACTTTTACTGACTAAAACTCGACTAATTATGTTCTTGCAGTTGGCTTTTGGCGATCTAGGACCACGGGTTGATTTTTTAGAAATTCCCCTGTGACCATAATCGTATCCAACCGCAGCATATTTCTTTCAGACTCCATAACACAAACAATTTGAACGCATTTAAATTCAAATTTCATAAATCGAACATACGAAATTACGAAGTCTCGACATCCGGCGTCGACACCATCATGCCAGTAGCATACACGACGTAGGTTTGGCCCATATTCCGATTGACGCAATCGTGGCGTCGCATCGCCCTTGGACAGCGCTTGACCGATGCAGCCGAAATACAACTGCATATTTTACCATTTTTACGACTATCAGCTATTCTGATCAAAATACATCTGGAGAAAGTTTTAAGAAAATCAGACGCAAGAAAGTGGACTTTTAAATTTTTTCGAACGACTCTTTGTGTTCGTGGTTTGAATTCGGAAGCTAGACTAGTATATGACAGTTCTTTATTTTTAAAACGTTCCGAAAAAGTAAAAGTTACAACTATTGCAATATTTTCATTTAGGAGTGTTGTGTAAATTCACACTGCACTTCAAAGCAAGATAAAAATCTCCAACTCTCACTGTTAGCGGTGCCAAAGAAAAGTGTGAAAATATGACATAACTTGAGTCATAGATATTTGCTGCCAACATTTAGCGATCATTTGAATCATCAAACAGTTGGGAGTTCTGAGAAACCTGTGAAGTAGTGACTTTATTACAGCACCAAACGTAAACGCATACGTTTGCGTAAACATCTCCCAAGGTCCGAAAGTAGGTATCCTATTTTGAAATATCGTTTTCAGCATGTTTGGATAGCTGATCGATTGGCTGCTTAAGATACCTAGAGGAGAAAACTCTATAAAAGGACTGTTAAGATAAGGATCCTTATTTTGTATCCTTGTCATCATCACGGCTACGTTTCATCATCACACTACATTTACGGCTAAAACATTCAAGGCTGCAAAGGCTTCTTCCAAGTGCAGCCAAAACATCCAAGGCTGCAAAGGCTTCTTCCAAGTTCAGCCACAACGTCCGGTTCTATACGTTTCGTATTCTTCAGATTCCCGCGACCCTCACCAGGTCATATGTGTCTTGTGACTGGCCTTTCTACGCTGCCTCTTCACCGGAAGACCGCGCGAGCGCATACATACTCCTCTCCAAAACTTTTCGGCCCCATTGATCATCAAATGAATTCACATTGTTCGTAGAACAGCGAGCAATGTGAATGCATTTTCTCACCTTAATTCAGATTCAAAGACGCCCTATTATATATCGCCTGTAGGTACCTAGACAGGAAGTCATTGTCTCTAATTCATTTTCCTTGGCACTGGTCGTCTCCTACCATAAATCTAATCTCAAATAATTTACCACATTAAATTGTCGGCATTGTTTATTTGTACACAACTAAAGCAGTACAATGTTAATTTTAATTGATTACTTCTATGAAAAACGGCATGCATAATATCTGAGCCTGGTAAATTTGGCTGTTGTGCGGTGGCCTGCAAAGTGTGCGTGAACAAGAGACAAAAGTCTAGAACGCATTTCGAGTCTTTTTTTTTAATGGTACAAAATAAAATTTTCAGATTTGACTGCGATCTGACCTGAATGATAAGCTGTAATGCAATCGTTGATTGTGGTGAATGACACTAATTTATTAAGAGCTTATTCACTAGTTCTTTCTTGAGTCCTGTAGTTCTTTCTATTCCTTTAAAACCGTCCGGCTTATTTCTTTAAAACTACCAGAGGTTTTGTCAGAGTTACCGTGGTCTTAAATAGAACGCAAAGGACGAATGAAAGAACGTACTTATGTGAGTGTTAGTCAGTAAATGTCTGACACCTCCTCTCGCTCTAATACAGGATAGTCATTTGATAATCATCCACCTTAAAAAAAAATGGTAAGTATTTAACAATCAAAAAACAAATAGTACGGTGCAGACGAAAATGGAAAGAGAACGGAAGGGAATTAAAACTAAATTAAATCTACCAAACAAAGATTATTTTGTTTCTTTCCCGTTCCTTTCTGGCAACGAACCGGAAAATTGCACAAAGACACGTACGAAATCCGGATAAGCCGTCTCGACTTGGCATTTCCTGACAATCATAATCATAATTTCTAATAAAAGTCGGAGCACGTGACAATTTGCTACTTATTCGTAATATTCATATCTCCTTCCTGCACTTGATTTATATTCCAGCCTTGTTTCTTCCCGCAATTTGCTCACACCACATTAGTGAATAATTTGGCAAACTTGCATTTCTATAACTCATTAGTAATTAATTTCAGTGTGAATAATTTACTACTTAGTTTGTAATTATATGAACAAGACTGCCATAATTTATATGGCTGTGGTAAAAGTCTGAATTTTTTATAGGTGAGGATAGGAAACTATCTAGTAGCACCTGTTGTAGCAGCATTGATCTGGAAAATTCTGGTATCGTATTCATCATCATCATCAGCCTTTTTAATGTTCCCACTGCTGGGACTCAGGCCTCCTCTTTAGGAGAGGGAATAGGCCGTAATCCAGCACGCGGGCCCAGTGCGGGTTGGTGGATGTCACAGGTCTTCGAATTTTTGGTTCTAGGACATGCCGGTTTCATCACGATATTTTCCTTCACCGTTTTGAGTGCAGTGGTAATGTAATAAATTACACAAAGTAATGCACCTGACAGGGTTTGAACCCGCGACCTACAACTCGTAAGTCGGAGCCATTACCACTCGGCCACCACTGCTCTCGAAGGTATCGTATAGATATTGAAAACCAGCCGTTATTACTTGCACTAACAGTTACTTTTAAGGCGTTCGCGCGCCATTCCGCTAAACACCAAAAAAACGTTGGCGTCCGCATACATTATAAAATATTACACGTTCTATTTGTAGTTTTATCCAAGAAAGTACATAATCAAACTTCTTCAAGTGTTCTGTTAATATTACGGTCTATAAGAAGTGGGAGAAAGCGCAAACTGCGATTTGAACGGACAATATCGGATCATGCATGCAAGGCTCTGTCTCTCTCTTATTAGGGCTTTCAATACCGGTACCGGTTCCCGTAATACCGTAATCAGCTGAGTATTATAATAGTTTTTTTTATGTCGTAATTGAACTAGTGATACCGGTATTGAAAATATCTGGTATTTGAAAGCTTATCATATAATATCATTGGCATATCTAGAATTATTTTTCAAGAGGGGCCCGGTCTCTGTCATGCCTGATTTTTGCATGAAATTATTAGTACTTTGGCATCCATCATAGGATCTCAAATTGATATGCCAACCCCATGGTCATGGACCTATACTGGACCATACTCCGTTCGATCACCCCTCTATTCGATTCGAAAGGCCCGTAGCGTCATCTAGCATTCTAAAAGAATTGTCACATTCGAAAGTTCATTCTCTCAGGAACTAGGTACATTTGTTCTGGATGAAACGTAGGTACTCATGTCTTTAGTGGAATAGCACATATAAAAGCTAGTTAGTAATAATACTAGCTTCTACCAGTAGCTTCGTCAGCGTGAAAGTAGAAAATTGTCCCAAGGGCACAGTATTCCCGGAATAAAGTGTATCGTGCTTTTACAGGACATTTTTTTTCATTTCATCCAAATCCGTTCAGCCGTTAGAGTGTGAAGGACTAATAAACATACCTACACACATAGGTACATTCATACTGCAGCCTTTATTTATGCGATTATTTAGGATCCGCCTTGCGTCGTATCCCTCAATGCTGAGGGCCGGGACCTCCCTGCTTCATCACTTTAACCCTTATGATATTCCTCCATCTGTTTTTGTCTCTGGTGGTGTGAAGGGTTTTGTACATCGTAGAGTCTAGAGCGGTGTGGATCTGGTCGGACCAACGTATTGGGCTGCGCCCGCGAGGCCTTTTCCCATCCACTTTACCGGTCACAATTAGCCTTTCGAGGTTGCCACCGTCTTTCCTTGCAATGTGACCGAAGTATTGCAGAACCTTGCGAAGGCACTCGGATGACAGCCGTGAGGAGATTTTTTTTCAGTTAGGATAGGACATATTTATTAGATTTTCTTTATTAGTTTATCTATCAACCGTAGCCATCGTGATACTGAATAATGTAGTGCTGATCGTAAAGGTCTCGACAGACTGGTCGTGAGTCGTGCGGACAAGTCACTCGTGACGTGACAAAAGACAACTATCTGTCACCGTTCTCAGGACTCGGACAGAATTTGTTATTACCATGTGAACTTCTTACAGGTTTCCCTTCATTGTTTGTGTGGATTTATAGGAGTAGGAAAAGTCATGCGAGGTTGGGAGTCATGACATGTCGTGAGTGCACATTTATTAAGTAAGTAGTATAATTAACTTTTTCTTCCCACGGCTTTAGTTTTTGCGCTTCAGCGTGTTTATGTTTGTGTGTGGTAATGTTTTTATTCAATTGTATGCTACTTAAATTCGCGTAATTAGGCTATTGTTACTGCTCCTGAGATTTTAAATGGATAATTTAAGTTCTCTTTAGCCGCAAGACCCTACCGCTAAAAGGGGTACTGAAAAGTGTTCTTTTCTCCACAGACGCCATTAACTTTGTGATCAATGTTCAGCTGATGAAGTATCATCATCTCCAGATGTAATAAAAACGCAACATTTTTAGGGTTCCGTAGTCAACTAGGAACCCTTATAGTTTCGCCATGTCTGTCTGTCCGTCTGTCTGTCTGTCCTCGCTTAATCTCTGTGCCCGTTAGCACTAAAAAAACTTGGTACCAATATGTATATCAATCACGCCGACAAAGTGGTAAAATAAAAATTGGAAAAAAATGTTCTATTAGGGTATGTAAAGTGGGAAGTATTTTTTTTTTAATTTGAACCCTAGCGTGTGATATATTGTTGGATAGGTATTTAAAAATGAATAGGGGTTTACTAAAATCATTTTTTGATAATGTCAATAATATCGGAAATAATCGCTCCAAAAGTAAAAAACAATGTCCCCTCTAACTTTTGAACCATAAGTTTAGAAAATATGAAAAAAATCTGAAAAGTAGAACTTTATAAGGACTTTCTAGGAAAATTATTTTGAACTTGATGGAAAGAACAGTTTTTGTACAAAAAAGACAAAAAGGTTGTACAAAATAATTTCTGGACTAAGTTTGTAGTATAATCGTATATGCAAGCATTTTTTTAAACTCATTAGTGGGCACACTTATTGTGACGGACGGGAAACTACGGAACCCTACACTGAGCGTGGCCCGACACGCTCTTGGCCGGTTTTTTTTCATCAACTTTCATTACCTGTCTAGAGATGTCTTACTAAAATGGTTACGGATTTTTTGTATTAATTAGCTAGTTGTGGGACAGCTTCATTATGATTAAATTTATTTTTATTCATTAAGTTTTTATTAATAGTTTGTATATTTCTTTGTAAATTACTACTAACACTTGAAAAAGAAAATGGCACATTGTTAGTTTTTGAATTAAAAATCGAATAAGTACCTAATATGAGGTATATCTACTTACTTTTTTTTTCTTAAGTGGGAAAATAAAAGTCTGACTGCAGGTGTGTTAGTAAAGACTTTTACTGACTAAAACCCACTCCTGTTTCTTTCTTGCCTTTCATACCAGGATCGAGCTTTCCTTTTAGAAACAAACCCTTGACCCCAGTAGGCTTCGACCCTGCTGGGCCCCTACAGCTTACTGCCACCTCCTTGATACGCGCGTGGAACAGTACGCACCGTCGACGACTTGGGCTCGGTCCGGATGGTTACCGGACGGTCGGACAGCGAGCTGCGTATTGCTCGCCCTCCAAAAACCCGCGCCTACGGTGGCCGAAAATCGGGATCGGGATCTCGGCGGCATAGCCTCATTTTTTAAACCAAACATGAACTAAAAACACTATTTAAAAAAAAAAAAACGTAACACAGCTGTCTTTACAACTTCCCAAATAAAATTGTTTATGGTCTGCATACACTTTAGTAACGTTCGAAATGCAAAATTAGCCTGAGATTATTGGCCATGACGCGTGCTTACTCATCCACTAACAGTATGCGCAATTTCATTAGCAATATCTGTTCTTATATCCCATACAACTCCATGACTGATTCATACAACTCTGTTCTCCTTGAACTGACAACAGAACACGCTTGCGTTCGAGAATGTAGATATTATTTGAAAAATTCTTTGACATTTCTTTGTGACGTATAATTACAAATAGATATTACGTGATACTATTTTGCGAGATTTTTCTACGTGTTGTTGTGATTTTCGATGATATCATGTTGTCATCAGGACGTGTATATTGTTTAGTTTGCTGTACATTGCTTTCATTTGGAGGCGTTGCGTTCACGCGGCTATTTGCATCGTTCAATGTAAACTGGACAGGTCGACTCGGTCAAACGGGATTATTAACCCTTGCACCGTTCTATCACCAAACAAACGTAAAGTTGACCTTTGTGATTCATACGTCTAGTATCCGCGCTTTCTATTTACACATAACCTTGCTTTAATTTTATTTTTAAACGCAATGCTTTCATTTGATTTCCAAAAATGTACGTATCTCGGCGAAGCGAAGCAGTTGAATCTATTTTAGATTCGTCTGCACGCAATTCAACAACGTCGTACGCTCGAATGTTTTCGTCAAACGAATTTCATCTTTATTTTGTTGGGGTTACGATGCTGGTTTGTTTGTTTTCAGTTGATGTAAACAAAAAAGTTGTACTTTTAATTTTACATTTTTGTGTACCCTTGTTTATGTGACAAAAATGAGCAATAAAATTGTTTTATATATTCATAAATTAATTGTTTTAATCCGAAGAGTGTAAAAATCTTAATCAAACCTTTTTTTTTCAGTTTTTCAGCTTCAATTCTTACGTGCTAATATTTGCGCGTATATTAATGTTCGCGCAGTTCGCCAATACGTAAGCAGCTAATGTGGTATTGTTCGTCTAGTATTTGGCTCATTTAGCGATCTTTTAGTTTGTTCTGTCGGGCAATTAGCACTTTTCGGCGGCTGTCATCGAACCCGCGTGATGGCTCATTTTACGAAAATCAAAGAAAATCAAAGAAAATATTGAAGATTTTCTGAAATACTATTATTATTATTCACTTTATTGTACGCCGTTAGAAACAGCCGGGTGGCCTTACTCCTTTGCGCTATTTCTTCCAGGCAATCTGGAATGGACAGTGACAGTGATTGCCTGGACATGAAATAGGGCTGTCATTGGCGTGAATTCGCGAATTTTTTTTTAAACGTCAGGTTGTAAAAAGCGTCGACGACTGCTGCTACGACTCTAGTTGCCACTGCTACGATACTGCTACGCCTCTGTTACGCAAAGGCTACGCCTCTGCTACGATACTGCTACGCCTCTGTTACGCAAAGGCAACGCCTCTGCTACGAAACTGCTACGCAGATCCTTGAGAGATATAATTATGATTTGTGCATCAGGTAGTATGCTATAATGTGGTCACCGATAGAGTATGCTTAGCTAAACCTATTCACTCTTGACATTAAGACCCGCAGGGTAACTATCAAGAAACACAAACTCCTGCAAGGAATGCTACTCGTAAACTGTACGCACTATTAATGTTTCTAAAACGTTTTATGTGTATAACTAGGTTTCACGAAGTCTTACCAGTGTTAGAACGAGCTAATTTAATATTGATTAATCCAGATTTAGAACAAAACATCAATAGAATTACCCTTGAAACATGTCTGAGCCCGTTTCAAACAATAATAAATTGAACATCACTTACTCAGATTCAATGCAGGCTGGCAAAGGACATTCGGACGTAAATGCGCGTTTAATTCGGACTGTGTGCTACAATTTATTTTGGCTATTTTAGTAGTTAATTTGTTTGAACAACGTTCGCTTTTATTTGCAGTGGCGGATTAAGCTAGCTCGGGCCCTGTAACAAATTCTACCAAGGGGCCCCTAAGTCATTATAAATGGTAACGAATTAAAACTTTTTTAAATTTTGTTTTTCAAACAAGTACGGCACTTGAGTAACAATGGGTTCGTAATCAGTTGCCTACATTGTGTTAATAAAAAATCCAGAAGTGGTTGGTTTCATATGGTGGAGACTGGAGGTATCTTGACCGGTTTTTGTTCGTCCAAGCGGGGCCCCAATGTATGGCATTTACTACTTTATACCACGCGGGTGTTTACATGAGTATGGGAAACCATCAAATAGCTTCTCTCGCTTTGAGTACGACGAGAGTGCCAGATTGTCTTTTTACTGATTAAAATTCAAGCATGTTCCTTCACTACCTTTGAGATCCAGGACCGCGGTGACTATTACAAAAAAACATCTCAGCCCACAATGCCCCCTTTACGTACAAACTTCTGCTCAATTGCTACGCTTTTTTTCCGGGGTTAGCACCTATACATTGCAAAGGTGATTTGGTTTTTGCTTTGGACAATTAAACTAAATTAAAAAAGAAAAACAAAAAATAACTAGACTGTTGCAGGCTATCAAAATTGTAATATAGAAATATTGTAGAAACAATGTTTTTTTTTTTAAAGAGTAACCATGTAGTTTCCAGTTGGTCCTTCTCAATAGGAAACCACTAATTGGAACCGTGTTCTGGCTTCGGACGTTTTATAAATAATTTTTTAGTTGAGTTTGCGGGTAGGTTTGAACAAAACCAAATGCAAAAGTTTGCTTCAAGCAAAGCTTTTTGAATTAGGAATTCTTTTTATTTCAACAATTATTTTTCGTCATCGTAGCAACCAGAATCTTTAAATACGCTACTCGCTGGCTGCTACGAAAGCGCTCGCGTAATTATACCTATTCAATTTTATTTACAACATTAACGTTAACGATTATGATTTTGATCAGCCTTTCTAAAGAGGCTACATCACGCAAATAGTTCTTCAAAGGTCTAAGCTCTATTCGACCGCCTATCGGGATGGATTTTAATAAATGGATTTCCAGAGGCGGCTTTAGGGGGCAGGGACGCTCTTGTAAATTCTCTCTACCCCGCAACAACTCGATCAGAAAAAAATTAGTTAATATTTGAATTTTTTTATTTTACGTACAATAATATAAATAAAATAATAATGTAGAGAGTTTATCGTACGATAAAATAAAAAGTATTAGTAATTTGAGAAATTAAATACTTATTTCTCCTAAACTAAAGTTACAGTTTAGGCCGCACCTGTAAGTCTCAAATACAATCTATTTATTATTTAGAAGATAAGGGGCAATGCATCACCCGTAGTGTAGGGGATGTAGTCACTGCGACCTAAAAGATCTATTGTGACTCGCCACCTTGTTAGAGTAACTCTTTTAGCCCGGAGGCTTCTAAGAAATTTAGAATACTCCTAGCTTTTAGAATTTAAATACAATCTAACTATGAATCGAGATTCGTATGAAACTTTTCGGTTTCAAATGCAGATTTACGTTCAATCAGATTTAAATCAAATACAATCCCAGAACTACACGCATCTGACGAAACCACAAGCAAAGACGTGTAGAAATACCTTAACGCACTAACAATAAGACACGTCCAAAACTAACAACAGACAAGATATTTAGCTCTGAACTCATCTCCGAAGCTTCGGAATAAGCCAATGAGTCTGTGACTCACGTCATCCCTAAGTTCGGATATAAACACAACTCACCCAGTCAAGTTCATCGACCTCACAGATACTTCACAGATTTTTGTTTTACAAACTAGTGAAGAAAGTATCTTCACTGTTCCGATACTTAAGCTAGAACTACATTAGACCGACGCAAACATGTAACACAACTGATTTGTACGTAGAACGAACGCGTGGCGTGGATGAAGTGTAGCTCTACAAGTTTAGTTTCCATATAAGATGTATGGAGACCGACGCGCCCAGATCAGCATGTGTGCCACACGTGTGCGCAGCTACACTGCGTATTTCTAGCATTAAGCTGGATGGTTAAAATTTACATAGAAATTGATATTAACATTTTGCGAGAAATTGGATGTTATATTAATTTTATTTAGTTGGTTATTTTATTAATTATTATTATTGTTTTTTGTAAATGTTATGAATTTAATCAAATTGACATGAAATTCTTATTGTTATTTTTTTTTTGACTACTTTGTCGCACTGGGTTAATTTGTTTCATAACTGTTATTTATTTATTTGAAATTAAAAAAAAAATTTGAAAATAAAAATTGTTAATTATTTGTTTGAAGTGGAATTGGATTTACTTACTTAATAATTATGAAATTAAAATTGTAATTAATAATTTTGACTACACTATCGCATTGGATTCGTCTGTAATGATAAGTGTATGTAGGTCTAATAAATAAATAAATATATTAGACGGGCGCAAACGTTGTTACACGTTTGCGCCTGATTTGTGCGTTGAACGACGTCGCGTGTCGTATATCAAGTGTAGCTCTACAAGCCTAGTTTCCATATAAAATGTATGTATACCGATGCGCCCAGATCGGCGTGTGTGGCACACGTGTGAGCAGTGTAGTTCTGCCTTTATAAGTATTATTTTATCGGCAGTTTGTGAACGTGACTCTCCGACGTGAAAACATCTATCCGGGTCACTTACGACGTTCTATGTTTGTACAAAACTTTTCAACGTCTAGTTTTTATGGCGAATTTCGTGAAAACACCTTATTGATCGTTTGTTTACTTTTAAGTGGGTTACCTAAATATTTATTGCGGAATAACCCAATAAAGTCCGGGAAATCTTAATTCTGTGGTCATAGAGAGTTTCATTGTGATATATTTTAGGGAAAGATACGTTACGCACTAACATTACAATCATAAAGCCTGGACTTGCACAACTACATGCACGAATGAAATGTGGAAATGTGATTTGTTTTTTGTATGATTTGTACGACGCATAAAAGTACACGGAGGCATTTTGATAAACTTTACCCCAATTATAACAAAAAAAAAAATATATTTCTGCGTAATACGCCCGTTTATGTGACTGAGTGAAATAAAGGCTTGATTTCAGAGCGGTCCACGTGCTAGAGGCGAATCACTTATCTTCGGTTGTTTTGATTTAAGCTAGAACTACATTAGACCGACGCACACGTGGGCGACGTCTCAGACGTGTGCGGTGGGTGTGCACACTACACCGACGCCACGCGTAACCGTGTGGCGCTAATACTAGTGCTGACAGTGACTTCGCCCGCGTGATAGTAAATAAAACCGGCCAAGTGCGAGTTGGACTCGCCCATGAAGGGTTCCGTAGCAGCAAGTAACATAATATAAAAGTTCTTGTAATGTGTTGTAACTTTGATCGATGTTTTAATAATAGTGTATTTTTTTCGATTTATGACGCATTAAAAAAAAACTACTTACTAGATTTCGTTCAAATCAATTTTCGTTGGCAGTTTTTATAGTAATGTACATCATATATTTTTTTTAGTTTTATCATTCTCTTATTTTAGAAGTTAGAGGGGGGGGGACACACATTTTACCACTTTGGAAGTGTCTCTCGCGCAAACTATTCAGTTTAGAAAAAAATGATATTAGAAACCTCAGTATCATTTTTGAAGACCTATTCATAGATACCCCACACGCGTGGGTTTGATGAAAAAAAAAATTTTAAGTTTCAGTTCTAAGTATGGGGACCCCCAAAATTTATTGCTTTTTTTCTATTTTTGTGTAAAAATCTTAATGCGGTTCACATAATACGTCTACTTACAAAGTTTCAACAGTATAGCTCTTATAGTTTCGGAAAAAAGTGGCTGTGACATACGGACGGACAGACGGACAGACAGACAGACAGACAGACAGACAGACAGACAGACAGACAGACAGACATGACGAATCTATAAGGGTTCCGTTTTTTGCCATTTGGCTACGGAACCCTAAAAATATCCCTAAGGAACGTACTCTCAGGATAAAAAGTATCCTATATGTTATTCTAAGACATGGTCTACCTATATACCAAGTTTTATCGAAATCCTTTCAGTTTTTTTTTTGCGTGAAAGTGACATCCATAAGTACATTATTTTTTGTGACATCCATATAAAAAGAATGCGAAGTGCCACCTACCGGGTTTAATTTTACTTATACTTATAATACCTACACACAAAATTTCATCCAAATCGGTCAAGCCGTTTTGGAAGAATTAGGTGACATACACACTTACAGATGAAATATACTTAAAAAGACTAGCAGTCCCGATAGATGTCGTCCTGTCCGAAGACTCTTGCCAGTTAAAAAAATGGACCTGATAGCAGCGCCACCTATCAGGTTCAATTGTATTTTCAAATTACGCAGGGACACACTCAATTACTCGTTATGCACACAAAGTTTCATCCAAATCGGTCAAGTCGTTTAGGAAGAATTTGGTGACAAACACACGTCCAGAAGAATTATGTATATGTACATACATATGTTTAAAGACATGATGCATCATTCATTTTTAGGGGCCCTGTTACAACACATTATATGGACAATAGAAATAAGAAGACAGTTTTTTTTTGTAAACTGATTGAATATAACCCTATTCTTATTTGAGTTGCATTGCATAGGCACATAATAGATAGGTTCAGAAGACAATCTAGTATCTACATACAAAGTGTGCTCGCTCGAGCAACGCACATACATATACATAACACCGCTCACGGACACGATATCTCGCTCGCTCGGCTCAATCGCCCGGTCGCACTCATCTCACGCATCTCGCTGCCCCTAGCCACAAAATAGATAGGTATTTTGTGCCCTACCGCGATCGCTAGCGTAGGTAGGTATAAAAACTAAAGTACATCATGAGATTGACTTCTGTATCATAAGTATCTATTTTGTGGTATAAGTAGGTAGGTACCATCGAAGACACTTCCGCCTGCTTCCGCCTGACCACCGCTAAGTTCATTTTTGCTTGCACTCGAAACAAAAACTTCAAAGGGTTTGGTTTCGCGCCGCGCCGCAGGAGTCAATGACCGCGATGGTACCTACTTACTTGGCTTCTTTATATCTTGTGATATTTGTGAAAATAAATAAAAATCTAATAACCTTAGATGGTACTTCTTGACTTGTTCGTTGTTCGATAAATTCGAATGTTAAACTCACTCCAGTTCCTTCTTTGCTTTCGTACCATGGCTTCGACCCTGCTGGGCCCCTACGATTTGCTGACATCTTGAGACGCGCATAGAACATTACGCGCCGTCTACGACTTGGGCTCGGTCCGGTTACTGGACGGCCAGACATCGAGCTACCTGTTGCTCGCCGTCCGCAAGCTTACGCCTAACGGTAACTGGAAATCGGGGTCGGGATCCCGGCGGCTGGGCCGTGAGGGCCGTTACCTCGTGCGTGCAGCCGCTTCCCTAGCTAGCATTACTGCTTGGCAGAAGGAGGCTACTACCTGCTATTCCTCCTCGCTCCAGACTATGGCCTGTACCAGCCCGGCGCAAGAGGTCATGGCCACCGATCACATGGCATACTTCGTACCGTGTCCTTCGGGCGATCTAAGTACTGGTGACACCCGGGCGTTTCTTTCGCACGAATCCGGTGCAACAACCTTCCGAACTTACTACGTACGGTGAGGACCTGCGTCATGCGGAAGGTGAGGACGCCGTGAGGTCTTCCCAGCCACTCCGCAAATACCCCTTTTTGAGGAGTGGCTGGAATTAGTTCAATAAATTTTATCAGTAATTTTTTTTATTTACAATAATGATAGACCGCCCATTGTACGTGTTTTAGATATAAGTTTTTCTTTGTTATGTTTTTTGTATGTACAATAAAGTATATAATAAATAAATAATAAATAAATGATAACCGCAGATGATACTCGGGCTGTCGTCACACGCAGGGCCCCAATTTCTGGGACGGTTGGATCGGCGTCGCGTGTGATGGCGTGGCGTCGCGTCGCGTGGGTCAAGTGTAGTTCTAAAAGCCTAGTTTCCATATAAAATGTATGGGGACCGACGCTCCCAGATCGGCGTGTGTAGCCCACGTGTGAGCAGTGTAGTTCTGCCGCCGACGTAGCGTCGCGTGGCGTGGCGTGGGTCAAGTGTAGCTCTAACAGTCTATTTTCCATATAAAATGTATGGAGACCGACGCTCCCAGATCGGCGTGTGTAGCCCACGTGTGCGCAGTGTAGTTCTACCTTTAATCTAAGCAGCGGCAGCGTTAGAAAGATTGTGTGGTGTGATTTCAAATCTGAAAGATGATGTTTCTTATGAGATTTTTTTCTCATTGTTGTTGTAATTATTATATCAATTACACAATGGGCTTTCTCATCTCATACACTTTCATTGTGATCCAATACATGTAACATGAGAAACTTTTATTCATTCTGTACTCATACTTTTAATTATAGTAATAAACTTTTTTCACAAATAATGGATGCGAGACGCACAGGAGCGGATGTTTTGGCGACGCTTGGGGGAGGCCTGTGTCCAACAGTGGACGTCTTTCGGCTGAAAAGATGCTGATGATGATGACAATAGACTACCATACAGAATAACTTACTAATTTACATAAAGATAGACAAAAGTGGTTTAAAGTTATTTTCACAATAAAATTTAGGCATTTAGTTAAAAAATGTGAAATGGCATGTCTTTAGTTAAATAATGTGAAATGGCATATTTTGAAAGTGGTTTGGTTGTCTATAGGACTGATTCGCCCTATCACTTCGTACTAATAGAATTGCAGGCCTAGCCAAGTGACGACCCGTTGCGTTTCGAATCTCTTTTCTACAGACGGTAACACCTCCGATTCTTTTGTTCTGACCACAGAGCACGTGACTTAACGTTGAGATGATGTCATTCTTATACATTTGAAGTTTTCGACTACCGTTAACAATTGTAGATGATCAACTTGGGTAAGCCCTCTGTATCACTAGCGGATAGCTAGCGGATAGGTATCATTAGCTATCATTGCAGTTGCTGTCAGTATTTAACTGAAGTGTTAGAGAATAAGTAAACGGATTGAGATGAATGGAGTGATCGACGAACAAGTTCTATACAGAAACAGTAGCCACAGAAGCCCTAAGATTAATGGGACGACAGACAGCATGAACGAATATGGCATTTTTCTGCCTTTTGAACTGGGTTAGGTGGTCTAATACGCTAGACATAAACAGTAACTAATGTGTAACATCCACTAACTACGAGGTGGGAAATAATGAAATAACTTCTCTCGCTCTGGGTGGAGCAAGAGGGAGTGTCAAACTTCTACTGACTAAAACCCACCTGTGTTCTTTCTGTTGCCTTTTTTCTCCAGGGTCACGGTAACTCTTTCGATTAATACCACAGTGGTCTGCGGTATTGTTAAGCCTTTAAATTAATAAGGTGAAAGAAAGAACGAAAAATGAAATAATTGTATTATTTTTTCTGCTTTCAAGAATAGGTCATGTAATCATGTTTTCTAATTAGATACGTATAGTATGCGTCGAAATATAACGTTTTACACATTACAGCCTACCTGATTTACAGTTGCAGGCTCCAACATTGTCTCAAGGAAGCCAATATTTCAGTATGTGGAGCAGTGGTTGCAATGAATCATGCCTATTGTTTACACTGGCTTTTCTAAATTAAACACTGTTAGTACGCCGACCAAAATTAGAAAATGTAAAATAATTTCGAGTGCACTAAGGAGTGGTATATAAAGAGAAAGAAAAAAATCTTCTAAATTCAGTCATTTTTGGATTCAAATTATGTTTTCTTGACGTAAAAGACATCCCTTTTGCGCTCGGAGGAAAAGCAAAAACTAGTTTGGAACTTTCTAATATTGAAAACAGACGGTTGAAAGCCATTTCCACTGTCACAAAGCAAACCCATAAAGTGAAATCGCAAACAATACATCAATTCCACATCATTTTACATCGCCACGACAAAAAGGCGCGGCGCATCATAATTTCTTCATTTCTGTGAAGACACGAGCATTTCCAATTACAAAATGGTCCATTGTTCCCAAACAAAAGGCCATTCACTGCACAGGCGTATTATGTTGACGTGTAACACATTGTCTTGACTCTTAGTACACGACTCTGGGTCCACACATCGTCATTTTATAGTAAGTCGACATTTTGTGTTACCACATCAACATCCTGAACTTACAATGTTTGTTAAGGAAGTCATATTTGGAACCGCTTTATCGATTTTTTTCACTGCACTTCTTAGAATGTGCGATCAAATATCGATGTTTTTGATGTTCTGATGACAATATCACATTAGGGCCCGATCTAAGGGGGTGAGCCGGGCATTTGCCCAGAGCGGCAAAAAATAAGGAGCGGCAAAATTAACTTATTCCTATCTTCCAACCTAGCCATTAGCCATCCACACCTAAGTTGGCAGGTTGAGGATTTTATGTGCCACCTTCCAACCTACTTCAAGTTGGATAGTGGAAATATTTAAGACATAGGACTCATGACTTACATGGTTTTGTGTATGAAAAGGGCGGCGTAACTATCTTTGCCCGGAGAGGCTAAATAACTAGATCGGGCAATAAACATGAATGTAAAATTGAGGAACAACAACTGAAATTGGCGTAGCTTTCTACGCTTAGCCAGTGTGGCACTATACGACCCATTTAACATCAGGAAAACACACGAGAACAGGGTCCTTAGTAGCCAGACTTTAGATAAAAAGACGTTTGCGTAACGTTCGTGTATAAATTAGTGTCAACACAAAAGGTCGCCGGCCATCCTAATTAGCTGTTCACGAGACACTTACGTTACATGGGCCATAAACAAGAAAACATTAAAATACAGCAATAATTTCTTAGAGGCCTGCGCCAAATATACGTACTTGCTGTATTAAATAAAAACATGTTTTCGATTATATAAAAAATGAAAAAAATATAGTGCAGTCAAGTCTCTTATCGATAGTTATAGCTGAATGCACGAGAATTTATGAACTAAGCAAAATATATTTTTTTGCCACAAATTATCATAAACCTGCTAAACATCAAAAGCTTCTTCGTTTTATTTTCACCTTAATTTTTTTGGACTGACGTCCTACTGACGTGGACTAATAGGTCTTTCGCTGTACAACGTTGTTTTCAGATTTCCAAGAAATAATTATTTGCACTTAACGATGCAAAATTAAGAGTGACTTTTTATTTATTTTTGCAGGTCGTGAAGCCAAAATGATGTAATTTTAGACCAGTGCGTCAGTTGATTTATAAGAGCGGTGACAGTTGACGGTGGAACTCGCCTTCACCTTGGTCCGAGAGCTGGTTTATATCAGGGGGATTCTACATTGACAGCGCCCGTGACACCCGCGCTCTGGGCTTGTCCAAAATAAACACCTCTAACAATGATACAGGCGAGACGCAATAAAAATATATATGTCGCCGTCCACCGTCTCCCTCATTTGTTAACAAGGTGATTTTGGAATTAAAAGATGTCATGCTCCAGTGACATTTGTCCTTTCATCTGATCCCAAAAGCAACTGTCGTCAGAAGCTAATTACGTCTTTGTGGCAAAAATATAACCGCGGCGCGGGTCTCGATCAAGGCCAATTAGTCGAAGATCCAGTCCACTTACTGAAGGTACCTGTTTCCGCGTGGTGGTCGTGGTGATGGTCTCTACAGTCTCCTCCACCATGGTGGTGTCGTGGTCGCCCTCCTCCTTGTCGTCGCCCCATGGTCCGAAGAACTCCGACATGTTTGCCGTTATATTCTACTACACCCACTGCACTGAACTCCGAAAGACCTTTGACACACATTCACTGCACTTCACAGAACGTTCACAAACAAGCGGTCGTAGCACACATTAATCCAAATATGATTTATCTTATGAGGACCGTTTTTAAACTTCGATTTTGTAGTGTAGTTCAGGTTCGTTGGGTGCTGTGCCCATCGCTGTGTTAACTTTAATCACGGCTTAATATTCGGAAAGCGTCGACAGGAGCGTTTTCTGGCGCTGCTCTGCGGAGACGGCCAGAGTTGATGTTGTATAAAATCCTACTGGAAAACTGAAATAACCGGCGCGAACAAAAAGCACCAGCCAAAACATTTCACGTGCGGGCGTATTATTAGTTGGACGATCTAGCCGAAAGAGTTAAGTGTCGCTGTGGCCTTTTGCTACAATTATTCCAGATTGATTGGTATTTTCTGTATTTGTCATTTTGCAACGCGACATACCGCCTATTTAATGTAGCGTGGTAGCTCTGTGTACGCTTGGCTGAATTTACTTTGACATAAACTGCCTCTTAATGTCAGTTTTAAACGCTTTGTTAAGCTCACTAACTAGTTAATTTTCGAAACAAATCAGACTGTAGGTTTTGTCTTATTTGTCGTATTTGAATTATATAGTATCATTTCGATCGCGATTCCGCCACATTACGAGAATTGGCTCCACATCAGAGTTTTTATGATATCTAAATTAAAAACAAGTATTTATATCAAACCAAATGTCTGCAGTTCTTTATATTCAGCATTTTATACCCCTAGATATTTAAAGTTATAAACCATTGGAGCGTAACGTATTTTTTGTATCTGTTTAAAAAATATTTAAACAGATACAAAAACCAGTGCCAGTTTGATGTAATCTTCGAGAACAAGTTTTATGTGTAATTTTCAGTCGGGGTAAAATACTTTAGAGTTACGTATACTGACATTTATTTTGTAGTAAATATTTACAAACAATTAATTAGTAAGTACCAAAAAGTTAATAAAATCTAGTTTTTCCTGATGGGTTACATTATTGTATGTAGCCATCCAGAGCGCCGTCGGCGTAGGCGCTGACAGCTCCTCCACTTAATATAAATACGCGGTTCTCCTAACAGCGCGCGATAAATCTGTAGCATGCTTCGGGGATTAACGCCCCACACGATACTTTAGCAGCTATATCGTTATCGATAAAGTCCTTTATCCGATGTAGTCGCATCACTAGACTCAGCGCGATAAAACAATGTAGACCGTACTTTAATAAGATTATGGTTCAGAATCGAATGCAACGACTGATTATGGGTCATCCCACAAATATTCCAGGTTTTTATGCATGAACTGGTAATTGGATCGAAATCTCTTTCATGTGGAGTGATCATTCGGTGATTTGCGAATTCGTTGTAACAGATGGTAACAGTTCGGAAACTTAAGACGTTAATGAGAAAATGTGAAGAATTAATCGCATTGTGGATTTTTGTGCCAAGAAACATTTCTTGTCACTTGGGAACGTGTAAAGAAATTAAATTCTGTGAACAAGGTCTAAGGACTGAAAGACTTGTCACTATAAATTAAATTCGCATTAAAGCGTTAGACAATGGAATCCATTGTGGAGAAAAGCCATTTCCTGTTTTCGAGATTGATTAATGATTCAAAATTTTGTTTTTCTGGCTAGGTCAAACTTAAAATTTAACAGTTACCTAATGAAACCATAATTTTTGCCTATTATTAATTGCAATATACTAAATTTATTTTAAAATTAAGTTGTGCACCGATGACCTGGGGCCTAAGTCTGCTATTTTTATAAATTCGTCATTCCAACACGATCCCATTGTCATTTTGCTAAAAGTTTGTAATCTGCTAATTCATAATGATCGATCATTGATCGGTCAATGGTCTTGTAATAGAATTGTGGTAGAATGACAATATCGAGCCTATTAAAAGCACTAATTGCGCAATGACGTCTTAATGGTAGGTCACTGATCAAAGGAACTACCGCATAGATACGTCTGATATTCATTTTTCATTATGTACTATTGTAATAACAGACTTGAGGCCCTGGTGAGAGTCGCGGTAACGCGATGGATGCGAGAGGCACAGGATCATTCGTTGTGGCCACACATGGGTGAGGCCTATCTCTAATACTGGCTGTCTTTCGGCTGAGATGATGATGTTGATGATGATGAATGACTAAACACCAAATTTCCTCCTTGCATCTTATTCCTCAATGAAAGAAAAGAATGAAAGAAAACATATTTATTTGGCACACAACAAAACAAAACAAGTAAACAAAAACAAGTAGAAACAAGTTTGGCAAAACAAGTATTGAAACATTAATAAAATATAAAACTTAAAATAAAATAAAACAAAAAAATTAAAACAAACAGCAACATTGTGTCTCACGGTAGTGCCAAATAGGTTCAGTTCAGCATACTGTCAGACAACCGTAGCAGTTGCCTGACGCTGGTTTTCAGCTGAACCTTTGAGTGTACTGAGGGTCGTGACCTCCCTGCTTCATCACTTCTATTTTTATGATGTTCCTCCATCTATTCCTTTCTCTGGCGGTGTGTAGGGCCTTATACACCGTGGAGTTAAGAGCCGTGCGGATCTGATCGGACCAACGTATTGGGTTGGCCGCGAGGTCTTTTTCCATATACTTTACCGGTCATGATGAGCCTTACGAGGTTTCCACTTTCTTTCCTTACAATGTGACCGAAATATTGCAGAATCTTGCGAAGACACTCGGACGACAGCCGCGATGAGTTTTTTAGTTCTCGCAATATGGATACGTTAATCCGAAATGCTGTCGAAGAGATACGGCACATTTTTCTCCAGCACCATATCTCAAAGGCGTCAATACGTTTGCGATCTGCAGCTTTCAGCGTGCAAGTCCAAAAACCGAAAGCAGAATACAGAATAACAAATACCGGTGCAGCGAAAAGATATTTCTCATAAAACTAGCAATTGGCTTATGATTACAACTAAACTTCCAAGCATAACACTGCTTATAAAATGAATTATTACATAAAACATTTTATTACGAATTCCTTAAATACTTGATTTTATAAGATGTTTCACTAATTTACGCGGAGCGATGTCATGGTGAATTTGGCATCGGAGTGATGGCAGTTTGTGTTTCTTTAATATATTTCTTTGTAGTTGAAGTTGTTGAGAGATTTCAAAGACTAAATGAACGAAGCCTGGTGCCCTATATCATAGCTGATGACGCGTGAAGGAAACTTTGCAAAGTACCTTTATTTTTTTTAAGATATGAAATCATCCTATGACTTCTTCCGCTCTAGTGCGGAGTGGGGATCAGACTTTTACTGAATAAAGCCACACCTATTTTCCTTCTTTTCCCTTGCGTTCCAGGACCAAGGGTTTTCCGCTTGGAAGTCAGCTTATGGCCCCAGTAGACTTCAACCCTGGTGAATCTGAAACCACGTTTTAATTCGCATCATGTTTTTTCTAGTACACTATTCAGTCCATTTTAACTGCTCAATATAGCGTTGTCAGACGTAACGTACGACGTAACATAACAATACCTAGGTATGTTTTACGTTGTGTCCTATAGTTAATGATTCAGGATGGTCTTGTGACACGAAGCACACATCTGTATTGTTAGCTAGTTCATTTTATGGTCTCCGACATGCGCGTGGCGCAATAACCATAATTCTTCATAACAACTCCCTTTTACCTTTCAACAGGTGGCTACGGTGGCTTGTAACGACATCCTAAATGGCCTGTGTTGTCACACCGACAATGAACATGGAATCATTTGTCTATTGAATAAAAGGTCACGTCCGAAACATATCATTTAGAACAATTAACATAACCTACATATGGAGAACATTAATTACTCCGTGTATGGTTGGGAAAAAAGTCTCAACTCGCTCAAATGCACTTCTAAATACACTACTAATTTTTAATGAGTACCAATACTTAACACGTTCACTGCGCCATCATTTTCAAAGAACTTTCAGCTGGTGCTTTGGAGACCTAAAAGATCTCGAAACTAACCTACCCTCTGGTGCGTTTGAGACCTAATCAGTCTCCTAAAGATACAGTTTTGAAAATAATTTATATCTTCCAAAAAAACAATGACATATATTTTGAAGTTTTTGTGGGTGAAAGATAGCCTATTGCTTTATATTTTGCTAGATTCGCATGCAGTTATGACATTTGAATAAACTACAAATACCAAAAAAAAAATTTGATATCGATTGTATCTCGTACCGCAACCGAAGATAGTTCAATGTGTGTAGTAAGTAGTGATGAGAATAAAATAATATAACAGTTGTCGATTGAAAATTTTTATTAATTTCATAAGCAAAGTTTTTTTATTAAAACATGGTAAGCACATTGATTGCTTGCATTGCGCGTAAATGGTAACAATTCGTTTAGTTTTTTTAAAAGCATCAGTGCTGTTTAATGTGTGCCGTAATTTTTCGTAACAACCCACAGAACGTCTTTTTTTGTCGCCACGTTGGAAATTATGATTTACGTCTCTACGTCTCGATAGACGTACATCTTCCTTCGGGGAATTTTGTAATAAAATGCATTATATAAGTAGTTTTATTATATATATTATAAATAGTATACATCATCAATAAAATGGTATTATCTACAATTCTACACTAATATAATAAAGAGGTAAAGTTTTTTTTTTGTTTGTAGGAGGTAATCTCTTGAAGTACTGGTCCGATCGCTAAAATTCTTTCACTGTTAGAAAGCTGCTTTATTCCTGAGTGACAGAGGCTATATTTTATTTACGTGGGCGAAGCTGCGGGTAAAAGCACACTAAATCGTTTTCCAGCACATGGGCAGATATATATATTATTTTCATTAGTTAGCTGCGTGAGCTCCAACGTAGAAAGAGCCATCGTTTTCTTTTTAGGTACGTCAAATATAAAGCACTCATTGTTTATCAAAAATAATAAACACGTAGTTATATACGCGAGTGTTATTTCAAAAACGTGCAAGCGACCTCCACGTCGATGCTAGGACAACACTAAAACGAGTCACGCAGCGCCCGCGCCGCTCATCTTCACTCTCTTGCGTCTACGAGGCGTATGATTCCACGAGTACCGACATATCTCCTAACGCAAGCAATAAAAATAATTACAGTACTGTGCGTTAGGGACCTAATCCATCTCTAATTTCTTTTTTAATGTCCTTGAATTCAGCTCTAAGTAGGAAGCAAATATGTATATTTGTCCTATTCACATTTAAATAACTTTACACGTTAGACCCTCCCGCAAGGAGTGAAACAACACGATTATTTTCAACGCACAATTCAAAAGTCCTGCAAGAGATCTGATGGATCTCGTAATGCAACGAACGTGTTAAAGGGCTTATTAGAAAAGCTCTTGTTATTATTTAGGTAAAGTCTCAATAAATAATATTCCTAAACTGCTAAGTAACCTACCAGCGTTGGTTTCAACAATCAATCAAAATTCAATTCAATGTGTGAAAGTGTAACTTCAATTAATAACAAAAAAAAAAACAAAGGAAAAAAAATACTGCATAAATAAAATAAATAAATAATTATAATTGCATAAGTTGATAAAAATGCTATGCAATAGCTTAACCGCGGCAGTCCCCGAGTGCCACACGTCTTTTTTTTTTTACTTTTGACTAAAAAAATATGTTTGGTTTCATTTAATAAAATAGTACTTTCCAACGATGTAGTACCCACACGTTTTGTTGACAAAATGCAACACAATAATTAGAATAGGACAAAGGGTTACATTATTACGTAGCTTTTCTACAATACATGTACTTCCCATTGATCAGCATTATATTTTGTCAGAATGCCAATACGGAATTACAGGGACAAGACTTTGTCTTTAAATAGGTATATCCGCTGGAAAATACAAGGCAAAATATTTCTGTGAACACTTAATAAAGTGTCAAATGAAGGGAATGTAGGAAATAAATTGTGGAAGGCATTGCAACTTTTTCTGACAAACACTGAGTTCCTGAAAGCATTGAAAATTCGAAATTAAGGAGTCTTTGTATAATTTAGTGGGGTTTAATTAACTATTTAAACTTCACAATTTGCATAAATAGGTAGGTAATTAGAATTATAATTAACAGACTGTCCCCCGCTGTTTCGACCGCGTCTTTGGCTATTGTTCCGCTCCCGTGGGTCGTAGCGTGATGTTTTATTATTATTATTGATAGGCACGCGTTTGACCACTATCTCTCCTGATAATAAGATTATACCTAGCCTTCCCAGATAAATGATCTATCCAACACTAAAAGAACCTTCGATTCGAATCAGTAGTTCCTGAGATTAAAGCGTACAAACAAACAAAGATGAAGAGCTTTAAAATATTAATATAGATATTATAGAGTGGCTAAAAATACAGGTGCCTACAGGACGCTTGTGACGTATGGTACATAAAATAAATGTTAAATTAAACTTACCTAAAAAAAACATACTTTTCAATAAAATGTGTGAAACAGAAAGCGAGCAATATGACAAATCAATTAAGTAACTTGAACGAATAGAAAATGTAAATTTTAAACATTATTTTTAATTTTTATTTCAGTGACTATTGTAGACATTGAAACAAAAATTTAAATAACGAGTACCGTATTCATATTTAGAAAAAAGAGTAATGTTAATGCAGCATGATTGTACTCATAAGTAGCAAATGCATTAAAACATGACGCTACAACAACGTTGCACAACTTTTGTTTACAATGATTGCTCCACTTTTACACCCATACCATCACCACCTTCGTCTAATTTAGTGACTCTCCAGCACCCAAGGTGACAATGTCATGATGACTTACATTTTCAGATCCAAGAGGAAGTAGGTACTCACGTGTAGATCGCTCCATCATGGCAACGCCCGCCAAGGTCACTTACCTGCAATTACAGTCCAAATTAAAAATAATGAATGACTACGAATTGTCAAAACGGTCATTAAAATCTCGTAAAATGACATGTGATTATTTGACACAAATATTTGGCCAATGTTTGGGGTGTGTTTTGACGTTTGTTGATATATTTGTCATTTTCATCATAATAAACCCGTTGATGTCTAAACTGGACATTGATTTTCGCATAAAAAGCAAGTAAATTATGAAACTGTATGTGTGTGATATTGGTATAGAATTCACCGGGTTTTTCGAGAAACTATTATTTGTGTTGAAGAATAAACACACACTTAAAGAAACTTTTCTTTTTCCAATTCATGCAGTTAATTTGGAATGAAACCATTAATGAAATGGAGCCCAAAACGGCGCGGCGTAGAATACTTGGCAACCAGTAATTTATTTGTAATTTTATCTCAACAAAAACAAAAGGAAAACTAGCAAGCTGTTTTCATTCGCATTTTAAATTAAACAAAAAGTAAACGCAGAGTCATGGACACCGGAAAATCTGCAGACATTGCTACAAATAAAAGTGACAGGTGATAAAGAAAGCGCGGGAAACGGCCCTGTCATTGGGAGAGGACACTAGCGCCTCACCTGGCGTCGCCCGTGACCCGCACTAAAAATACCGGGACACATCCGTTTAAAACCCATTATATAATGACATTTGCGTCACTCAAGGCTGCTTGCAGATTTCGCGTCTCTTTATTGCCTGACGTCACAATTTCTAAGCTTTCGTCAGCTGTCGAAATGTGTGTGCAGATTGTGCAGATGATTTCAGAACTTCTAAACATGAGTTTCAGGGAAGTTTGTTTTTGAACGGATAATGAATGGGAGTGATTTTCATCGCTACGCAAACGTACATACTGATGTAAATTAAATATTAATTAGAACTACACAATCACAACAAAAATTACTTCAAAAACTCTCTTCTATAAATAGCATGTGTGCTGTGGATGACAGCAGAATAATAAAAAAATATGCATCTTTAAAGTAAGAGAAAAGGATAGGTACATTGTATGAATCCGACAGCGGTTGACCACCCGCAACATCCTCTAGCAATTATAATGTAATGGACAAACTACATTCATTTCAAGAATCTGATGTTAGACAGAAATGTCAGCTGTCAAACGATAAAAGTAATCTGTTCGTTGACTTCGCGTAGGTAGAAGAAACGCTTGATTAATGGTCTTTGCTACGCCGTAGGCAAAATGACTACACAAAACCGTAGAAGGACCTACGGAGCGTGCTACGAAAATACGCTTATATCAGATTTTTCTAGTTTTCATTTTGTATAATGAAATTCTATTTGGTCGTGTAGTAAGTTAAAAACCGTTGTCAATGAACTATCAATTTTGACTTTCTTATTCTGGTCAACGAAGATGTATGAGGTTACAAAACTTAATGTACACTAATATTATAAAGACGTAAAGTTGGTTTTATTGTTTTTTGTTTGTAGGAGGTAATCGCTGAAAGTCTTGTCCGATTGCGAAATTTTTTTCGCCTATATAAAGCTGCTTTCTTCTGCTATATTTTATGTAGGTACGTAGGTGAAGCTGTGGGCAAAAGCTAGTAATTCATATACTAAGTATATCTGTAATTACTGTTTACACAAACTATACGAATAGTATCGAGAGAACTGACGTTATTTGGCGTCAGTCAATACTGAAAGCTCCATTAGTGAACAAAAGCGGTCTGTATAGTGTATACTATGTATTTAATGTGTGTTTAGTCTGCAAGAATCGTGGACTGCAAATTAGGTCAAGTTCTTCTGTCTATAAGATTGATCACTATTTACTAATAGCTAGCTGCTTTCAAATTTGACAGGATCTTATCTGACTTACTCCCGAATTTACTAAGATTAGACACCGAAATGAACCGGCATGTCCTACAACTAAAATATTCTAAGACATGTGACATCCACCAACCCGTACTGGGCCCATGTGATGGATTACGGCCCATTCCCTCTCATAGAGAGGAGGCCTGAGTCCCAACAGTGGGAACATTAGGAATAAGGCCGACTATGCTATGTTAGACACCGAAATTAATGGCGAATCAAAAGTGAATGAATGAATTTTTTTATCCGACTACGAAAAAGGAAGGGTAATTATTTTTTTGACATTCGTCTATACAACAGTGAAATAGTATCTAAGTGTTCACTGAAAAATACTCGTTCTTACTGACATAAGAACGAGCATTTTTCAACCTTTTTTCAGTGTGATTTATGTAATGTGCATAATATGTAACTTAGAGAACTATAGGACTTAAAGCACAGTCACTCTAGGATTGCATACAAAAGAAAGATATGCGCAAAGACTGGTCGCAAAATATGGAGCTCTTCAGCGCTCTTCAACGTATAAAATGAAAACACTATAACGGTGTGTATAACGTTGCCTGTAGAATAATCTGACAAAGATTGCATTATACCTATTAGTCAGACTTTTAATCGATGAAAGTAATTTTTAGAGACATCTTGTGCTTTAGCTGTATTATGTTTTAAACACATTATCTATCTAGCATTTATCCTGAAGAATAACATGTATTTTTCTGAATATACTTTTGCGCATTAAACAATTCGCGATTATCTCTCCTTTTAATTTTTATCGTCGCGGATAAAATCAAGTTATGACGTCCTCTGTTTACATATATATCGATATTTCAATGAATATTTATCAGCATTTCTCGTCGTGCGTGGCTGCGTCTGCGCAAATGGCTCCTACATATTCAGTCAGTATCAATGGACGTATTCAGAACGGTTTAGTAGGCAACAACGGAGCAAAGTGATGCAAGACGACTTATAAAGGCGGTTACTAGACACCCGAGCGTATAAAAAGGGTACTAGTTTGATAGCAAGTGGAGCGAAAAGTTTTCATTATGAAGAGTTTAGGCCCCTCGCCCCGCGGCGATTTTTTGTAGCGATATTGTACTGTGCGCATTCGCATCGATACAGTCGCGATACTGTAGCGCGTTGGCATTTTTTCTGTAGCGCTTGCAAATGCGACAAACGCGCGTTAGAGTGCAAACATAAAGAAAGCGAAAGCAATGATCATATAAATTACACAAAGTAAAGCACTGGTCTGGGTTTTAACTAGTGTTGCCAGGTCCGATTGGATAAAAATCGGGACTGATAGTAAAACAAATCGGGATTTAGAGTTTCAGATCGGGACAAATATATATTTGTTCAAATATTGTATTAAAATTACCTATATTGATGAACGAAGAACGATCTAATTGGGTCACAGATTACATATGTAGATTGAGTGAAACAGAAGATACTCGAAGATACACGGACGAAGACAATGCGTCTCTGAGCGAGAATACTTGAATATTTTTTTGATTCATCGGGACTTTTGGCGTCCCGATCAGGTACAAATCGGGACGCGTCCCCAGGCCCCTAAAAATCGGGATGTCTCGCGCAAATCGGGACGCCTTGCAGCACTAGTTTTAACTGACAGAGTACAACTCGTAAATCGAGGCCGTTACCACCAGGCTACCGCTGCTCTCCACTAAAAGTATCTCATAATAATAATTTCCTACATTTTTAGACTAGTTACCAGGAAGCAAGACATGACATTCAACCAGGTCAACATACGACGACAAATTTGCGAAGTCGTACAACTTTTAACACAACATTACAGAAGATTTATGTATTTATAAGATATAGTTTTAATGTTCTTGTTTTAATAGTAATTAAACGATTTATTACTTCAATAAATATGTTAGAAATTAGAGTATAAAGTGTATATTTTATTGATATTAATCGCGCCCTTTTAGTTTTCCGCGAAATTAATATGTAGGTAAGTACTTGTTACTTATTTTTTTCTCTAGTCGACACTTTTACAGTGTAAATAAATTTTAATGAATACATCATTAGATATTATGGGGAGCGTTCAGAGTGAACGGTTATGTATTATGAAATACGGAAATCGTTCTAACTTCTTCATCTGTAAATCCACATTGGAAATATTTACCGTTAACTTTCTACTAATAGGTATTAAAACTAATCGCCTGGTTTATTTTGATCGGTAATCCTTATTTTTTATGTGTTTTTTATGTGTAAATCTGATAGTTCGAAGTAATCGTAAATATACCTACCTTGCCTTTCCCTTGTCTTTCAGTAGGTAGGAGATCATCTAATAAATCCTGTTTCTTGTGGAACGAAAGAGTTTATCAGACTCTCAGTGACAGAACCCAGCCTGTGCTTTGTCTGTTGCCCTTTTAATTTCAAGGCCACGGAAACTTTCTCGAACAGCCTGCAGCCCGACGTAGGTATAGCCAATAGCTAAGCTATTTGCCCGTATAACTTTTTCCCGAATTGTCGCCTTTAAGTTAGTAGCACTATCTAATATTTGGCGGGTTGTCGTTGCATACAGGTCGCGCGATGAATCAAGATCGCTCGGCAAAAGTGGAAGGGGCATGCGCAGTATTCAATTCTACGGTCTATTTGGCGACATACGGGCGGGTGTGCGTTGTCGGCGACACGTCATTGGTAGATAGAGTCGCTCTTCAATTCCCGCGTTGCGTTCTCGCCTCTCATTGGATACTGTTGTACTTGGGTACTATTGCGTACAGCTTGTGTTATCGTAACAGTAATACGTAGTCGTAAAAAAAAATGGTTAAAAATAAAGTTTTAAAACGGCTAGCCAGAAAAATGGTTTACGACGTGAATTATTACGTTAAAGAAAGAATCTAACGAAATATTTTTTTTTAATTTTATGTTTTATTTTATAATTTTTAATTTTTTGATTTTACCTACTTACAAGATAAATTACAATCAAAAACTAGTGTTATTATAAGTTATGTTACTAAGGTTCAAACATACGAAATTAAAAATAAAATCCTAACATACTAAGAATTTCTGTGCGCAATTGTACACATGCGCCGATTGCCCCCACTACTTTCACCGAGCGATCTTGATTCACCGCGCGACCTTGTAATACCGTGGTAATAATCAGCAAAAAACTTCTTTATCGATCTGTCTAAAGAAGCAGTGTTTTTCTACGATAAGTTTCCTTGATTTTTATGTAATTCAATGCTGCTTTTTTGTGCGTAATTCAAAATGAGATTATATTTAATTTAACATAAAATTGATGCTGTGAAATTGCGAGTCTAGGTCGTGGCTGATCACTGATGAATTTTTTTTTTAGAAATTGGCAAAGAGTGGTTAAAGTCAGTCACAAGGAGAGGAAACGAGAAACGACTTTGCCCAGCTGTGGGATGGTAAAGGAAAAGAAAGAAAGAAAGAAAAAGAATTTATTTGGTACAGCACAAGGCACAAACACAATATTAAGGGGATGCAACTCGATATACATTTTCACTGATTTTCATACAACCGCTGTTACGCGATTATGACGTTATTACACATTTTTCATTATATATTTTGGAAAAACAGTATCTGATGGATATTATTTAGGCTTCTATCGAAATTAAATTATAAATTTACTCAAAAATTCAAAAAGTCAAAAAAGTATAACAGTAGAAGCCTTGCAAATTTTATAAAGTTCTAAATAACAACAATTTTTTTTCAGAAAATTTTAAGGGTTTAAAAAAAACACGTATTTCCTGGAACAAGTTTTGTAAACAAATCGAATAAATAACGGAATTACCGAATGCTAACAGAGTTTTCAGGCGTTATCTCTCTTTTTTCGCGTTGCCTTTTCGTCAAACATCGCGTTGGATTGCGTTAGATGAAGTAACAAGCTTTTAAACCAAACTCGATGTTGACGATAAGCGAGTGGAAAAGCAGCCTCTTAAGGGATACATACACAGGGAACAGAAATAAAAAAAAATGAAGCAAAAAAATAAGGTTGTGTGCCTCACGGCTGCACCAAAATAGGTCAGTTCAGGTAGAACAGGGTTTCTCTGATTTTTCTTCCACTGACTACCAAGACTCAGACTCAGACTCAGACTTCCAGAGTTTAGCGCTTTTAAACAAAAATATTAAAATTTCTTTCATTTTGTTGTATACAAGGTGTAAGGGACAGCCCTCCACAAACTTTAAGGGCTTGCTTAGTAGACGAAACTGAACCACATTACACAAACATTTTTTTCAGGAAACGAATAAAAAAATCTGCCTCACTATACAAAATTATAAACTTGATTGTACAGTTTGTATGGTGAGGCCAAATTTTTTTTTCGTTTCCTGAAAAAAATTTTTGTGGAAGGTTGTTCAGTTTCGTTTACTGAGTTAGCCCTTAAAGTTTGTGGAGGGCTGTCCCTTACACCTTGTATAATAGTACAGATTGCAAATGTTACCCTTCATTATTAATCTTATAAAGTTAAAAATTGAAATATTCTTAAGTTTTTTGCACTTTGCTGGAGAGTGTCAAGTTGTATGTTGATTGAAATATGATTGGATACGGAATTATAATCAAGCCATCAATAAACTCTCTAGGTTCGTCTAACTCTATGGAATGGCTATTTCATGAAAATATGTAACACCAGATATCATAACTGTATTTTCCTACGTCACGGAAGATTTTACGATGAATAGGAAGTAGATTAGTTAGTTATTATCAAAATGAAATAATTAATGTTTCCTTGTATCTCATAATTGTGTTAACAGGCAACACTGGAGCTGTTTTGGCAATCGTAGGCGTGAATGAATTACTGGTCGCACTGTGTGCTCGCAAAACCAAGATGTGGACAAAATTGTTTTTGTTGTTTTTTTAACGATATTACTTAAATATGAATAAAATCATAAAAATATTGTTTAAAAAATTAAGAGGTGATAAAAAGTTAAAATAACCGGAGGCGTTAAAATAGTTTTATTATTCGAAATCATAAACATTATGACTCAGGCAAGCAAGTGGAATATTTTTAATATTGAAGGCCAGATTGAATATTCTAAAATAAGACGTATTTGTAATGTTGATTATGTAATAAAAATAACATTTATTTAACCTTTCGTAATTAGAGACACAATTAAAAAATTATTGTGTCCCGCGTGGATCCGCGTTCCGGACATACAACGTGTTAAATTAGACTGAGAGGCTAATATTATATTTATAGGTACCTAAAGACAGTTCATCAAACCATCTTATGAGCGACAGGCTGTCATAAGTTGGCATACTTACTTTATAATACCTGGATGGATTCCACAGTACCTACCCACAGCCTAGAGCTTAAAGAGATAAAGCAAAGTTTTATGCGTTGTACGTAGGTACTAAGGTCCCTCAGAATCAGTGACAGGGGAAAAACCTTGGATAAATGTAAACAAAGACATATATTATTAAAATAAATGACGAACAAATTACACTTGGCTCCTTATGCTTTTGATACGAATAATATGTCTCTTCACGGCACATCGTTTATCGCTTTATTTACTTAATAAAATAAATTATATTCATCATAACTCCATAGCAAGTATAAACTCGACGTCAGACTTCAGAAATTATAAATAATAAGATCATTACTGATATAGCTTTCATCGCCTTCTCGTCAAGTTTTTTTTTGTTGCTTTGCGGTCATGAACTCAGTTTCTGAGTTATTTTAATAGCAATTATTCACGATTTATTACTAAGAGCGTATAAAAAAACACTCAGCTAACATCGAAGATGAATTGCGTACAATGCATGTGCATTACTGTCGTAGAGTTGCATTTTTGGCAACCCACCAAAATAACAAAAAGAAAAATGTTTATAAATTGTTTATGCGTTCTTCCATATTCGGTAATACAAAGAATTAAAAAAATGCAATTGAGTGGGAATGAAATTGATAATATTTGTTAAATAAATAATAAAATTTAAAAAAATAAGTTCATAAAGGTAATTATCGGATTGTACAAAATACGTTGCAAAGGGGAATGATCGAGCACAACCCACACTCTGCCAAAATGAGACACATCACGCCAATAACTTTTTTTGAACATTCCTGAGATTTATACGTTCATTACTAAAATAAGACATAATAAAAATATTTTGGATTGAAGAACGTATTGGAATTTTGTTGTTGAATCTGAGCGTTCATTTTATAACCAAAACAACACCCCTTAATTACAATCTTGGAGTTTAAGAATGTAATAAAACAGGGCTATCCTTCTATATACTTCTACACTATACTTCTGTGGATAGTCGATTGATTATCTCTTTTTTTATTATTATACTGTCTCAACAAAGAAATTAATCCAAAACTAAACAAAGCGCTACACATCTTTGGCTCCCATTCAATCGAATGACTAACACTGCAAAATCTTTGTTTGCCCTAAAGGGAATAAAACCTAAAGATATTTATGTCCACGCGCCGCCTCACTGTGCTGTGGTTCGGTAAATTATATCGAGACAGCTGCTAGTGTGTCTACTCATCGATGTAGGTTAATGCAGGCAGCGACATCTATCCGACGGGGAACGAACTAGCGTTTCCGACGGCCGCCGACATAACAAAGCGTGGCGTTCGCCAGTTTCGGCGTGTACGTTAGCTGGAAAAGCTGTGTAGAAAAGTTTTACAGCTGAAATAGTTTTTGTTTAACTTCTCGTATGCCGTAATTAGAGACACAATTAAAAAGCCATTGTGTCTCGCGTAGATCTACGTTCCGGCATACAACGGGTTAAGTGTAAGAGTGCTTTAAATAATGATTTCTGTTTTTTCTAGTTCAGATACACAGGACCATGAATAAGTCTTTATGGGTAGAGAAAGGTCGCGGTAATTTCTGCATAATTGCTTAAAATATTTTTCACTTGAATCCTGAAGCGCGGCGTCAAACCAAACCCTTTGAAGTTTTCGTTTCGGGTGCAAGGGTATTTTAGAAAATTTGGACCTCTGCAGTTGACTTAGATGTCTCAGAATCCTACCAAAAACGAGGAATAACGTACGATAAAGGAGTCCATAATAAGTGCATGGCCAATTCGACTGAAGTCCATTGTCTCATCGTAGTCTCTGAACTAAATCTACTACATACTAATCACTTTATAGAAATAAAGTATTTGTCATTCTACTTTACCCTGAAAACTTCTTAAACTTTGAAAATTGATTGTATTTAGGTATAGATAATTTTTGACTCTAAGTACTTCAAAAGTCTCAAATTCAAAAGCCCAACCTTTTTTTTATTGAAATAGGCGAGAGGACTAGTCAAACTCTTAAGACGATCCTGCAGTTGCCCTTTGGTTTCTAGGGCCTCGCTAATTCTTTCAGAAGCTCGCACTGTATGTCTTTTCTTATTTAGACCTTCAAAGAATCATCCAATACAAAACGTAGCAAGCTACAAATATCGACAGACACCTCACACGTATATCTAGCTCCTCGTACTCGTATAATCGCTAAAAGCCATGTGCCGTTCAACAAAAACAGCGATGATGGACGCCGGCTAAACGTCGGCTGTTTCGAAGAAATATAATGACGAAACGTATTACGTCGCTGAACGTAACAAAACAAATCTAGTTACACTAATATTATAAAGAGGTAAACTTGTTTGTTTGACGTAATCTCTTGAAGTACCTGCTAATTTGATGCTATTCTTTCTTTTTTATTATTGATTGTAAGCGATGATGTGGTCGACGATGGAACAAGCTTGCCTAGAAGTAACCATTTACTCTTAATTTAGAGGCCCTTAGGTTGCAAGTATCAGGAAATACAGACTCCTGCAGAGAATTCCACTCATTGGCTGACGGAAGATGAAAGTGTTCCCAAAACGGTTTTATACATTGGTGGCATGTTCACCACCTAGCGGCATCATCGGACGTCTTGTTGTCCAATGATGGAACCGACTTGGCGAAATCAAATTGTGCAACTCCAACGCACACTCCCTGAAATGTAATGGATAGACAACAGACAGCTAGGCTAGTAATTCGGCATTAATGATGTATTTGGAGCTTTGACTCAACAAGTGCATCATTGCCGATTTTATCTTTTTGGTGTGTTTTTCATAATTTATTAGCTGATTGTAAGCTTTTTTCTGTGGGTTTGGTCAAGGGAGCGAAGACGTGGTAAAAAGTTAGCTAATAACGGTTATTTTGTATGTTGAAGACAAAAGAGGAAGAATAGATGCATGAGTGCTGATGCAGACTTAAGCTCGGTAACCAATAAATATTAAAGCATATGAATCTTTCCAAAGGTGGATACAGCATAATAGTGTGCCACTTCAAGCTTAATTGAGGAAGACCATAATAATAAAATAAACAATGGCCCAGATTTAGTAGCTTTTTTTTTTTTTTTTTTTTTTTTTTTTTTATGGTGGGAAAAAATCATGCATTGACATCCCCCGCCCTTGGGCGGAGCGGGAGATAGTGTCAGACTCTTACTGACTAAAAGACCCACCCCGTTCCTTCTAGCCTTCATACCGGGGCTCGAGCGCCCTTTCGGATAACCCTGGCCCCAGTAGGCTTCGACCCGGCTGGGTCCCTGCTGTTGCTGACAACTCCTTGAGGCGCGCGGGAACAGTGCGCGCCGTCGACGACTTGGGCTTGGTCCGGACAGTTACCGGACGGCCGGACAGTGAGCTACCCACTGCTCACCGTCCGCAAGCCCGCGTCTACGTTGGCCGGAAATCGGGATCAGAATCCCGGCGACGGCGGCGGCGATAACGCCGTTGCCTGATGCGTTCGGCCTCCTCCTTTGCGAGCATTACTGCTTCGCAGAAGTCGGCGACCGCCTGCCACTCCTCCTCGCTCCGGACCATGGCCTCAACCAAGGCCCGGCGCGAGAGGTCTCCGCCGCCGATCGCCCCCACGAGGGCACGGCGATGCTCCGCCCAAGCAGGGCACACCTCGACTGTGTGCTCCACCGTGTCCTCCGGGCGTTCCGCACAGTGGCGACACCCGGGCGTCACTTCCGCATGAATCGAGTGCAGGAAACTCCCGAACGAACCATGTCCGGTGAGTACCTGCGTCATGCGGAAGGTAAGGACGCCGTGAGGTCTTTCCAGCCACGCCTAGATTTAGTAGCTCATTAAATTGAAACAAACAATGAAAAGTTTCTTACTAATGACAAATCTATCCGTCAGCATAGCTCCCGCAGAGAGATCTTTTTGTATCCGGGGATATCCAGTTCCTTTATAGATAAGCTAGTGACCCGCCGCCTATTTTTTTTTTACTATAATAAGCAAATACACTTAAACTTTCCTCATGAATCACTCTGTCTATAGCTGAAAACTAAAATATCGCGTTCATACAGACATACAGACGCGGTGAGAGACTTTGCTTTATGATATGTATACATAAATTTGTAATTCAATCAAAATTATTAACAGAATGAATTTTTGAAGTGAGCTTAGATGGCTAAATTCGAAACTATGAGGAAAAGCGAGAAATACTCAAAGGAATCTCGGGTCTGATTTTGATAAAATTTATAACATCGGATTTTAATTATTTCAAGAATGGTTTATGGAGAAAAAACCACAACATTTTATAGTATAGCTATTAGATAATATCTACTTCTGCAGCATTTTTTATAAATATCTACCAGATTTTTTTTATAAATATCTACCGGAATCATACAAAACAGTTTTGTAGATGTTTTTAAAGATCATCATATTAATGTTTTATGACGGAAATCTATATATTTTTTAGGTTTAATTATTTATAGATTCTCCCCAATGTGCAATGACCCAATTCTTTCATTAGTTTTAATGTTTCCTAAGAAACTCTCCTTGTAAACATTTACTGTCGTCATAAAGTTTTTTGTAGACTTTGAATCATTCCTTTCTTTGTTGACTCATATTTTTCTTGTGAAATTATGCACAATGCATTAATGAGAAGAACCCTTTCTTTGGAAAATGTCGTCATGACATGGCAGACTGATTTTAATCTCCAGTAAAACTTTTTTTTTTTTAATGTCCAGAGTGTTTAAGAATATAAAATAGTGTTGCGCTTTATATAGAAGCACAACATTTTCATAATATAGGTACTTAATCATACGAATATTTTAAAGGAGAGAGTTTATATAGAGTAGAGAATATTCTGGAATAGGAGGACATAAGATATTTTTTATCCTGGTAATTCCCTTGAGATATTTTTTTTAATTTCTTGCGGGTCGCTAGCAGAAGCCAGTTAGATATAAATACCAGTCCTTCTCTCTTGGAGAGAGAGAGGGAATGGACCGTTATCCATCTCCCGGGTCCAGTGCGGATTGATGGATGTCTAATGTCTTCGATTTTTTTTTTCCTTCATCGTTTTGAGAGCAGTGGTGTTAAATTAAATCACACGAAGTAAAACCCCTGGCTGCGTTCGAATCCGCGACTTACAACCCATATGTCGAGGCCGTTACCACTGGGCCAGCACTCCTCTCCAGGTATAGATCCCACTATCAAAATCTATATGCGAAATTACTTATGTAAACTGTGACAGTAAAAAAGTATCTGAAAGAAAAAGTCGAACCAAAAATAAAATCATCCACATACAATATCATTCTACTAATTAAATCATTGACCCTCTCAACAGAAATAGAGTGACCATGATATTGATCTCCTATATCAATCAGCTAGAATCAAATCCGATTAGTCAATACAGACAACTATGACTGACAACTGACTGTCAATGAGTTTGATTGACTGTCCGCCTCAAAAATAAATCATTGCGTGTACGTACACAAATTAAATAGATTAAGTACCTATAGGTACCTACTTACCTAAAATATTTAATATTGAATGTCAATTTGCATCCTCGATTCTATTTTAATCATTTAAAAATATTTATTTGAATAACAAAATCTGATGAAAAGTCTTAGTGCGAAAAATGTGTGATTATAAGGAAAATCGAATGTTTTCCTGCACTTATGGGATTCGTTTTGTGATATTTTTAAAATTGTTTTCACATAACGCACTTGAATGAAATACTGCATGCCAAAAGTTTTAGAATTTAAGAAACAGTAAATAAATAAAAAAATAAGAAATTAGGACTTAAATAATGTCCATGTATTACCAAATGGGAGCAGTGGTGGCCGAGTGGCAACGGCCCCGACTTACGAGTTGTAGGTCGCGGGTTCAAACCCAGCCAGGCGCATTACTTTGTGTAATTTATTTCATCACAACTGCTCTCAAAACGGTGAAGGAAAACATCGTGAGGAAACCGATATCTTAGAATCCAACATTTGAAGACATATGACACCCACCAACCCGCACTGGGCCCGCATGGTGGATTACGGCCCATTCCCTCTCCTAAAGAGGAGGCCTAAATCCCTACAATGGAAACATTATAAGGCCGACTATGTTATGCTATGCTAGTACCAAAAATGTTAGTCTTAATAACAATGACTTCATATTGAATTATAAATCTAAATTAATTTTAATGATTTCGTAGAACTTCGCACAAAAATCGCATAATAGAAGAATTTATAATCTTATAAAATCAAGAGAAAGTGTGCAAAATGTACCTATCCAAAACCCGTAAGTTGTCTAACAAGGCATTAAAATAAGACCACTGTGTCTAGACGACAAATCGATGACAGCTGTCACTTTTTGCGCGGCAAGTTTCACTCTTGTCCTTATCGCTATAAAATGCACGAACAGGGAAAATCGAGACGTTTAACCGATTCGAATCGATGCCATGCGCAGGCTGGCAAAAAGATTGGCATTTTAAAATAAGGTGTTTTGTTATCGCTTCTCGACGCACGACGAATGCGGCGATACGAGACTTTGATGATGTTTTGTTTTTATTAATTGTTATAAAACAGTTGTTAAAGTAGATAGAGCTATATTGTTTTATATTTTGTTACGGGTTTGTAACAGCTGAATCGTGCAGCCAGATTATTTAATGGTTTGGGTTTCCAAATCAAACATTTATCATTTGTAGAGAGCATTCTATAAGGTAAAAGTTCTCTCTTTGAGGGGTGGCTGGATAGGTGCCACGGCGTTTTCATTTTTCGCATGACTCAGGTCTCCACCGGACGTGGAAAATTCGGGTGGTTCCTGTTTCGGGTTCAGGCGAAAGAAACGCTTGAGATTTACCAGTATGTGGATCGCCCGGAGGATACTTTTGAAGTATGCTCCGCTTGGGCAAAGCACTGCCGTCTCCTCGTGGAGGAGTCGTAGACCAATCCCCTCGCGTTCGGCCCTGGTTCAGGCCATGGTCTTGAGCCGAACGGGAAGCGATTACCTCCTTTTGCGAAGCAGTAATGCAAGCGAAGAAGACAGCCGCACGCGTTAGGGGTCTAACATCTTCTCGCTCCAACCACCACTGTGGGAGATGCCCTAGGCGTTGTGAGTCACAGGGAGATTCCCAGCCTCCGTAACTGCTTGCGGATGGTGAGTAATTATTAGCTCGCCAAATCCGATTCGACGGCGTGTTGTGTTTCTCGAGCGCCTTTAAGAGATGTCTTTGAAGGAATGATTGAAAGAGTTACCGTGGCCCTTGAACGCAAAGGGTTACTGAAGGAACGCAGGTGAGTTTTAGACAGTAAAATTCTGACTGGCCGCCGCCCTTTCTTGGTCTACTCTAGAGCGAGAGAAATCATTTTATGATTTCCCATACTTATTAAAAAAAGCTCCAGCTTTTTTTTAGTGCTGCTGCCAGTTGCTGATGATAAAACCAGTCATCATCATCATTTCAGCCGAAAGACGTTCACAGTTGAACATAGGCCTCCCCCAAGTGTCGCCACAATGAGCGGTCCTATGCGTCTCGCATCCATCGGATTCCCGTAACCCTTACCAGGTCATCGGTACACCTTGTAAAAAGCCTTCCAACGCTACGTCTTCCGGTACGTAAAAATAAAACCAGTAAGAAAACATAAATAAGATACAACAAAAAAAATACGGTGCATTGAAATTAGTGTCCTTAATATAGATAGCTAATTTATTTATCAGGTCACAGATATGACATTTGAAGTAGGTACATAGTACCAGTATAAGTTCGATCAGACGCCGACGAGAGTTAATTCAAATCGATACCAAGAAGACATAATCTACTAGACACTAAATTAACATCGAGATCGAGACGGGCTCGAGAGACTAGTTGAACCGTGTCAGTATCACGCATCGGTAAATAGCGTTTAATCGAGACAGTTACTATTAACATCACACTCCTACCTCGCTGTAGTTTCTAAACCTAAGTCCCCCACCGCTTCTGTCTGTCTGTATGAACTCGGTAAACTCAAAAACTACTGAACGGATTTTCATGTAGTTTTCACCAATGGACAAACTGCTTCCTGGAACGCAAAGGGCAATTGAAATACAGGTGGGTTTTAGTCTGTAAAAGTCTGACACGCCCTCTAATGTTATTCTAGAGCAGGAGAAGTCATATAATGATTTCAAAAGAGAGGTTCTCGGAAGTTGCTATTCAGTTGCATCTTGTTACACTGGAAGGAAACCTCAACATAGTTGGTATACGGTGAGCAACGGGTAGTTCGCCGTCCTACCGTCCGGACCAAGCCCAAGTCGTCGACGGCGCGTAGTGTTCGACGCGCGCTTCAAAGAGATGTCAGCAAACCGTAGGGAGGCCAGCAAGGTCGAAGCTTACTGCGGCCATGGACTCGCTTCTGGACGGAAAACCCGGCCCTGGTGTGAAAGGCAAAGAAGAAACAGGTGTGGGTTTTTTGTCAGTAAAAGTCTGACACACCCTTTCACCTCGCCCAAGAGCGGAAGATGTCATTGGATGACTTCACACCTAAAAAAAACATAGTTGGGAAAATGCACGGCGGATTATATCGAACAAAGTATTTACAGCTATTTCCTTTGGCTATCTTACCAATTCTGTGCAAGTTCACTGTGCCAAGGTTCTAGGAAACTGCAGTCGCCAGGTGTTTATTTATATGTGCATCTTTAAATTGGAGGGTAGTATGCAACCTCGGCCCTGTGGTAACGGAATGGTTGAACGGTTGCAAGTCATTTAGTCTCCATCTACCCGATCATTAGTTGAAGCTCGTCACTAAACGAGGTGAGACTAGTAAATGTCTAACAGGCAAGACTATTTTGCTTGTGTAGTAAATGACATGTTGCAACTGCAAGTCAACGAAAATATTAATGAACTAGATGCTACCGCGGCTTCACTCGCGTGATAGTTTAAAAATTATTCCAGGGGAACATACTCCCAGGATAAAAATAAAGGACACAGTGTACCCGTGTATAAAGTTTCAACAAATCCGTTTAGCTTTTCGAGCGTGAAGAAGTAACACACACACGAGAGTATATGTATTATACTTATAAAGGTGAATTTATAATAGTAGTTTGATTTGTTTTTACATTTTCCTTAACTATTTCAAGTGCATCCACTCTGGACAGGGCGTCTCAGATTTTTACTAACTAAATCAATCTGTGTTCCTTCAGTTGCTCATTGCGATCTAGAGCCGCGATAACTCTTTTAAACACCCTCGCAAACCTAAGAGTAAATACACAATACATACAAAAACACAGAAATAAAAAGACTTGGCTACACTAATTGTGGGTATTGTGTCAATTGTGTGCCTTACGGTTGCACCAAAAACGGACCAGTTTAGCACACATGACAAGCAACTTGTGTCTGACGTCAGCTTTTAACTGGACTAAGGTCCAGTTGAAAGCTGATTGTAGCTGACGCAGTGTAATTACCTTAAATGTTGCAAGAACATTGAAGGTAGAACTACACTGCGCAGACACGTACCACGTACGCCGATCTGGGCGCGTCGTCGATCTCCATACATTTTATATGGAAACTAGACTTGTAGAGCTACATTCGATCCACGCCACGCGACGTTCTACTTACAAATCAGGCGTGATCCACGTGCGTTGGTCTAATGTAGTTAAAGCTTAACCCAGTTATTTACGTCGCTAAACTCTAGGCTCATAAAATCCTAAAGTCCATAAATCAATTATCAAACAACACCCCCCGACGACAATAAACTAATTAATATATTGATCTGGAATTAAATTCGCACGCTAGCATAGCGAGCTAATAAAAGTAATCTCCTAGTAATATTGATATAGTTATTCGCCCGTCTCCGCCCGTTTCGCAACACTGGGCCCTGTGACGGACGGTCTGTGGGCGGCGTCTCATATTTAATCGTTAATTGGTCTCGTTGCCACATTATGCAAGTGATAGTCAGATGGAAATAGATCGAGAAAACAGTAGGCGACGATGGCTATGTTTATAAATAAGGTTTAAGGTCCGCCTACGAGATGATTATCGTGGAGTAACATGGACACTAGTTTGGGAAAGTAATTACTACATTATTATAATTGCTATCTGAATTAGGTTGGCCACATCATTGCCTGCAGGTGAGATAGTGGTCAAACGCGAACATTTGAACGTTGCCAGCGGCTTCGCCCGCGATAAATTATCGGAAACATACTCCCGGGATAAAAATCTTAAAGAATCCTATGTGCTATTCGAGGACATGGTCTATCCGTGAACCAAATCCGTTCAGCCGTTCAAAATAATGGTATGGATTTAGATGTGTTAAATGTAACATGATAATAAATAATAAAATAGACTTGCCATATGTAAAGATCGACCAGTTTTGGTGTCGACCAATTTTAGCAAAAAACTGTTTTCGGCCGTAAAACGGCGGAAACAAGCCGAATATTCGACTGGACTGAAACTAGCATCTTTGAGCTGACGGTTGTGATAGATAGGTAGCTAAAGACTGAGTGACTCTTTCGTCTATGTGTTATAATTTTTATGTATTTCGTCAATTTATTCAACTAGTACTTATTTTATGAAAGTTACTAACAATTTGCTAGCGATTTTAATAACCTATAGAATAAAATTCTGTCGTATATATAACATCCCGTAAATGATTTTAAAAGGGTGGTTTTGAAAAATGAATACTTAATTAAAGCCTTTTTACCCGACTGCAAGAAGGGTTATGTTTGTCGCGCGTATCTTGTATGTATGTATGTAATATTCTTTATTACCTCATATCTTCCAAACCGCTGAACAGATTTTTATATTTAACATATCGTTCGATTCGTCTTGATACCTCAAGTGTTCTTAGATAGGTGACGTTAAAAAAAAAACAACATATCGACTGTGAGATTGCTATATGTTAGAGTAAAAAAACATTTTTTTTAGTTCTGCAATATGGGTGTCAAATTAAAGGGCTTTTCATGAGGATTTCAAAATAGTATGTAATGACCATATTAAAAAAAAGTACAATAGGAAATCTATGTTATTTATTTTGTACTGAGGCGAATGCCTAGGTCGGTTTTTGAACTTTATAGTGATTTTACGTCTAAAATATAGTGATATTATAATAGTAACTAAAAAATGCACCCACATTATGTGGGTCCCGACTGTTGTTGAACTGTGGACTGAACTTGTTTATTTTTCTTTCCAGTTTTTATTTAAAGTAATTTTTTACGCAGTCGGGTTTTTTTATTTTTTAAATTTTTTTTTTTTTATTTATTTCGGTTACTTTTTAAACTAAACTTTAAAGTGCCTTTATACAGTGGCCCGAGAAATACAATTTTGTATACAAACAAATCTCCCCCTTTTCATCCCCTAAAAGCAGACTTGTCAAAAACACCATAATGCTCGCATAAATTATAAAATAAAACCTTGTGCAAAATTGCACGTTCCTAGTCCCAGTAGGTTTGGCTGAGCGTTGATCGCTCTCTACTCAGTCAATTAATTCTTTTATACGTATAGATAGATAGATAACTATTCAATTATGCATAACTGTATCGGAATAAGTAAACATAGAAACATTATTTTTTTATTTTGACAGTTTTTCTATCACGTTAATAGTTTCTGCATCAACATTTGGTTACGGTTTTGTTTTCGGCTGCAAATCATGATTCGGTCGCTCACTAGTCATAATCATAAGTTTCCATATTAGTACCGTTGTGAAGGCGCGCGTGCGGTCACCGACTTTGGCCGAATGCACTTTATTTCGTCGTTGTCCGATTTGGTTTGCTCCACGTCCATTTTGCGCATACATGATATATATTGTTCTGAATACATTTTTGTTACAACTTAAATGATTTGTGTTTTACCTTAAAAGTCTGTTTGACAAGCGATTAGACTACATTTACCGTTAGATTGAGTTATTACTTGGTGATGCTTAATTGCTTTTCTTTCTAAGGAGTTCTAAATTAATGAGAGCAGTAGTGGACCAGTGGTAACACCTCCGACTTACGTTTAAACTCAACCAGGCTCATTACTTTGTTACATTTAGAACGGTGAAGGAAATCATCGTGATGAAACCTGCCTGTCCTAGAACCAAAAATTCGAAGATATGTGAAACCACCAATAAGCACTGGGCCCGCGTGGTGGATTACGGCTCATTCCTTCTCCTATAAAAGCGGCCTAAGTTCCAGAAGTGGGAATATTCTAAGGCTGATTATGCTACGTTATACTATGAGCTCTAAATTTTTTTTTTATTCCACAACTATCACACAACGCCGTCTAGTCTCAAGCTAAGCAGAGCTTGTGTTATGAGTACTAGACAACTGATAAACATACCTATATATTTCTAAATACATACATATTGTAGAAAAATTACACCCAGACACAGAACAAATGATCGTGCTCATCACACAAACATTTGTCCTGGGTGGGAATCGAACCCACGACCTCTGCATAGCAGTCAGGGTCACTAACCACTAGACCAACAGGCCTGTCAAAACATAATCAATCAGGCATGTAAAAGGTCATCCTACTTAAAAATATAGAAATTATGTTCATTATTTTAGAACTATTTATTTTTTGAATTTACTATATTCTTTATTGTACACCACATACAATAAAATACAGGACAAACATCATTAAACCAATTTTTTTTAATAATACCACCTGATGGTAAGCAGTGATCTATTTTTATCGGTTTCTGTAACCATAGCAAATATTTAGATATATCGACGTTTACGGAAAAGTGCATTAATTATAAACATTCGCACTCTCATGTCGTTTCGAAACCAAGACCGCATTTCATCCAGAAGCCGAAATATTTTTCTAATAATATATAATTCTTATTTTGAAGTTACACAGATAATGTTGTCGTCGGATCATTAAGAAGCAAGTGTCGTCTGTCGCACTGTGATTAATAACGTTATGAAATCTGCGCCAATCTAGACATACCGCCAAAAATACTTCGAAAGCCAAGTCTAGCTGGATTCCAGTAAGTATCACACAAACTGAATCTCCTTGGTTTTGGAAAAACCTGGATACAATTTTTTTTCTGGTTGCATTTCTTTTTTCCTGGTGGTATGTAAAAAAATCAATCTTCAGGACGCTGGAAATTGTTAAATCTAGGTGCGATACAATTTGTATCATTTGTGATAACTCTTGAAAACAGCTGACATGGCTCAGAAGTTCTTAAGCAGGGAATTCTCGCTTTTTAAAAGAAGGTACAAGGGTACATATACTTCCATATCTTTGCTCCATGCCTGATTGATTATGTTTGGTAACATATCTTAATTACTATAGAGATTTTAAAATGATTTCAATTGATATAAAATAAACTAGTGCTTGACTGTGATCCTTACCTGATGGTAAGCAGTGATGCAATCGTTGATGGTGAAGCGCTCTAGTTTATTAAGAGCCTATAGTCTAGAGTGAATATATTCATTCTAGCCTTGAACACGCTTAAATTATAATCGGATAGGAAAACCGATTATTATTTAAGTAAAGGTTTTTTTTCCAAACATAGGCTTGTCTCTATTACTTCTTGCGGGTAACTTATATGGGTTTTCCCAGCATTACCACACATTCCCCTAATACGTTCACGAGTAGTCCAACGACCCGGTGAGTCACCTCACGCGCCACACTTGTCACAATTAGGTCGCACGTCAACTTTATGCGTATGACACTTTTAAGTGCTCATTAGCAGATTTTAATCGAAGCTTCAAGGCGAGTATAGCTCTTATAAACGTGCTTAATCTATGTCCTATGCTAATATGCAAGTTTAAAACTAGCTAGTTTTAAAGTAGCATTTTAATAGGTTTTTCAATACACTTGCTCAGAAAGTGACTATTCTTGCACTGTACTTAGGTATATAATGGCTCTTGTTACCAAACTGTGACATTTTGTTTACCATTACGCACTAGTGCTTTAATAATGTAGTTAAACCTTTTTGTTCAGCCTCTCTCCCGCCATAATTTTATTACATTTATCGTATCAGGATGGGCGCGGGTCGTCCCCCACGAGGAAAAAAAAAATATGGGCTCGCATATGAAAACAGATTTTTACCGCAACAAAAGTTTACTAGTTTTACAGTTATTTTCTTCTCAAGTGTATTTAAAAACTTCATATGATACACGTGAGTAATTAATGATTACCGTTCTCGGCTCTGTTAAGACCCTCGCCATGGCTTGGGTCTAAATACCGCCTCGACGGTAATCACTAACATTTCCCACTTATATCATAATATACTATTATTTAATTAGGTAACCATAAGAACTTAATGTACTTATTTCCCACCACAACGTGTCCTGTGAAATTACTGAAAAATATTGTAGTAAGTATACTGATTTCGAAACAGCTAAATTTTATAACTATTTGTTTCTGAATATATTTATCTAATTGACCGCGTCATAATTGCACTATATGCTATGTTTTTTTCTTTGGGATGAGAGTTCATCAAATAACTTTTTGGCTCAGGATGGAGCGAGACATTAACCGTCTAAAACCCACCCGTGTCCCTTCTGTTGCCCTTTGTGTTCCAGAGCAGTAGTAACTTTGCCGAACCTTTCTGGAGCCCTGGGCTATGCACTAATTAATATTGAGCCTGTATATGTTAAGAATGTTTTGCAATACTCACAGGATTAAAAACAACAGATATTCAAAGACCTACATTTCCAATCGAAAGTGTCATCAAAATGACATCAACGACTTGTTTAGAAAATATACATATATCAACAACGAGAATAGATGTTGTTGTGTAACTTAGATAAAAATATAAATAAACGAGGTTGATAAATAAAATAACTGTAACACATTTAAAATGTAAATGGGATGCAATTGGAGCGTTACGTACTTTTCCTCTGACGCTATATAAAAAAAAAATGTTAGTGGGAAGCAATTATTTATTCCAGATTCTTTACAATTTCATCGCGTGGAAATTTCACTTTCGCATGAAATATTTGCTAGTTTTATTTTATTAGCTGAAGTGACCACTCTCCTTTAATATAATAGTTGCAAATTCTGTCATCAATAAAAATTAGCCTTATTATATTTAACGTTTCTTACGTATAAATTTAAAAGTCAGTCTCTCGAATTATATCGCACTAGTGCAGCCAGTGGCTTCGCCTGCCTAATAGAAAATAATATTAATAATAGAAGAAAATTATCCCAAGAAAACCCCTAGGATATATACTTATATTCTAATAGCTATTCCAGGACATAATCTACCCATGTATGTACTAAGTTTCTTCGAAATCCGTTAAGAACAGTTACGTTCGAGCGTAAGTAATAAAGCAACAAATATACCCAATAATAATATTAATATTATAAAATTTATAATATTAGTAGGTATCATAATGAATGCAACAAATTGTCAAAGGCGTGTTAGCAAATTTTTGTAAGAGCGCTAAATATTACTGCGATTTTTTTTCCACAAATCACACACTGATTTATCTCTAATCTGTTTGTAATATCTTGATTTCAATATTAAGTAGGCTGATCTTTCAAGAAAAGAAAGTTTAAAAACATCGAAAAAACGGAAACAATAAAAGAGCCATCGTATTTTATTGTTGTTTCAAACCACAGACAATGTACAACATGAGAATAAACGACGTGTTTTAAGAAAAGTTGTTCTGTTCTCTGTGGTCCTATCTCCATTTTACCGAGGAGTGGAAAACCACACGATATTAAAAATGTTATAGTGTCATTAGTTCATAGAGAAACAAAGGAATATTACCTTATTATTATTATCAATTAGTTTTAATCCGAGAAGGGTTAAGAAAGAAATAAAAATATGTATAATGTTCTAATAGCTGTCAAAGCAGCGTTTCGACTGTAAATCCTTTATGTGCAGTCTGATGCCTGATCACTCTGTGCAAAATGGCATTTGTAAGCCATGTTGCACATTTAGAACTTTCTTATGCCATGCATTGCACAAATACTGTTGTAACACCATCCAAAAATGTTTTATGAAACAGTGAATTTTAAAAGTTAAAATTAATATTTTACTAGCCAGAGACAACATAACACGCTGGAACATTTCTGTATATTCTCCAAAAACATATTTAATGTCATCAATCGAGTATCGAACTACTAGTTTAACGTAAATTTTCCAAAGTCAACGTTCCAGTTTCGCAGCACAACAAAAGAAAAAAAGACTGTTTATTAGTAACACTAACGTTTAGGGCTATTTTTGGACGGAATTGCCAAACTATTTATATAAATGTGAACAGTTTAGATCACTTTAAAGGAAGCGAGAAAGTATTTGGGATAGCGTTGCTCACGTGCCAATGACCTTACGGGAGACTACGGCGATTTGTAATGAATATTTATGGACATATTAAAACTCCTGGTGTGTACATCCAAAACACATCAGTGCCTAGCCTACATTTAGTAAATTTTTAATCAGAGCAAAAACATACATTTCAAAGAATGTAACATTCTTTGTAAAGACTTCGCTTATAAAAAAAAGTGAAATCTAACTGTTTACCTACCAAATTCTCTCGAAATTCCTTAAATTATAACTCCTAATATACAGTTTCTACCTATCAATTTAAATATCTGTGTTTAATTAAGTACAATTTAGTTTGATGTCGGTTTGCCAAAGCATATTTCAAGTAGCAAAGACCATGAAATATTTTCTTAAAGCAAATGAAGAAATTTTTTGTACTTCTCTCCAAGACACACGTCCAAATGTTAGCATCAAAAAACACAAAACGTTTACCTCGACGACATTTTCTATTCGATTGCCAGTAACAACCATATTTTACAGATTACGAAGACCATTCAACGTTTAACTTTAAGTACTAATAGGGGAAATGAGCAATAAAGATTTAGAAGTCGATATATGGGTGACTGCACATAAGACTAATGCCAATGACCTTACCGCGTGAACAGAAACTTTGTCATAAATAAAGCTAGAAAACGTTCGGGCGTGTCCCTAGATAAGTGGTGAAGTAGATAGTTCCTAATTTGTAAAGGTCTCGTAATTTATTAACCTACCTAGGTTGGTAGGGACATTAAATGTGAACAAGCTTAACGAAGTTGTGTCAGAAAAACGATAAACAATTTCGGAAAGTCGCGCTGCTTGTGGCTTTTTCTAAAATTAGAATGAAATGATTTATTCACATCTACATAAGTTTAACAAAAACATGAAATCAGACAACAGCCATGAAAACTACAAATTACATAATGAAAAATTTTCCCCAACCAAAAAGCTCCGTTAAGCCAACAATCCCCATGAACTTCTAACCTAGTCGCTGAAAATCATGTAATAATGTCGTAATGAACTTTCTAAGGTCGTTAAAAAAGAATATTTAGTATTCGAAATACTCGTGATTCGGGATCGTACGCACAATGCATATCACCTCGACATTGGAGCAGCGCCGGCGACGCGCGGCTATTTCTGTACCTCTCCGAGCTCGTTTTTCATCTTCGTACATTGTGAACGTATTGCAATAGACGAAATAGATAAACAACTGTTATGTTTCTGTGATTGAGTCAGATCGACAGATCTTATGATTTTCAGCTGTAGATACTAAGATCCGGTACTATAATACTGAAGTTGATAGAGAGAAATCGAAACAAAATTTAAGTTTCAAGAATGAAACAAGTCAATGTACTTTTCTAATTTTAACTAACTAACCTCCCGAAATAAACGAAGAGTGAAAGGTTTTCAAACAGTCTTTTGTTCTTGTGAACTTTAGAGCAGTGAATTTCAACACAAAAGGGTTTTAAGAAAAACACTTACACTTAATTTTGAAGGTTCTCTCGATGTAAAATTCGATCCTTTGATATCTCCATCAAAACTCCATGTTGCTAGCCGGAAAACGCGATACTAAATTATTCTGAATTGGTTTTATTTTGAGAAAAGGGTACCTTTCCTTAGTCATCGTGACATTAAGAAGCAGTAATAAAACGATAGAAACATTAATAAATTCTATTAGACAAATATTTTAGTACGCCATAATAGCATGTGTTTACCGCGTGGAAATAAACGGATGCACGGGAACTATTCCAACCTGTTTCGTCAGGAATTTGCTTTTGACAGTATCTACATTCATTTCTTTTTTTCATTTTCGATAAATAAGCTTATTCATTCTTATGTTTTATGATCAGTTTTGAGTTTTGAATGATTTCAGATTAGATTATTCTTATTAGATGATGTGAAGTCAAATCAAAGTACATCTCCAACCAAGGCCAATTTGGAAAGCAAGCTGCGAATGGTGATGTCCTGCAGGACGTCATCATTAGTCCTGCCAGCTCAAAAGGCTAAAAAGGAGACCTTGAAGAAATCCAGGTATGTTTTGAACTACACAGATTATGACCTAAAATTCCGATGGAAAATAATAAAACCGTAAACAAGAAAATAGGTAAGTCGACGTTGTTTGATGTATTTACTGGGCGTTATTAATAATAATAATAATAATAATATTCCACAACTATCACACAGCGCCGTCTAGTCTCAAGCTAAGCAGAGCTTGTGTTATGGGTACTAGACAACTGATAAACATACTTATATATTTCTAAATACATACATATTATAGATAAATTACACCCAGACACAGAACAAATGATCGTGCTCATCACACAAACATTTGTCCTGGGTGGGAATCGAACCCACGACCTCCGGCATAGCAGTCAGGGTCACTAACCACTAGACTAACAGGCCTATACAGGTTATTATATCAAGCCTATTTATTTATACGAAAAGTGGATCAAGCCTGTAGCGAAAATAAAATATGCAAAGAATCGTTTATTTTGTGATTTCTGTAGGAAAAGCTATAAAAGAAAGTGGTAAACAGATATAATTTATTGAAACTAACTGAAGCTTATTTGTTTGTAAACACTTTCACTTTGTATGTCTATCGTCTGAACAAAATCTAAAAACAATAGGAAACAAACATTGAATGCATCCCACGCTAGAAGATTTGGGCTTTTATGACTCAATTCTGTATGGCTTGTGCATCATGAATTCTGAATTTATTTCAGTTAGTTTTTGGTGAGTGATGACCAATTCTTCACTCATCACCACCTCCATAAAAACGTAGCCAGTTATTTTCGTAATCCGGTGGTGCATTCGAGGCAATGTGTTTTGAGAAATTACTTAATTTGGTGGCACACAAACATTGCGTATCTAAAATCATCTAAATATTTGAAATACTATAATGAAACTAGGAAATAATTAATTTATTGGGGCTAAGAATGAAATATCATTGACCCCAACTTGGCAGCATATGCAAGACTTGAAAAATCACCGAACGTCAATGGTGATGTTGATATTCAATAGAAATTGCAAACGACTATCACAAATATAGATAACGCATTGTGTTTATAAAGTGTCTGTGGAAATTCGAAATAGATACGTCCTGACTTCGCCCGACACTATGATGACATTGAATTAAGTTTTATCGGTGTCAATGAACCTATTAACATTTTTAGCGAAAATTGCGTGTCGGTGAGCTTTGTATCTATTAATTCTTTTATATTTAGGTCACAGACGATGATGTTGATAACGATGTTTTTGGGGGAAAAATACAGATCTTGTTGTTGTATCAAGTTGCTGCAATGAAAACCGAATCTCTGATGTGGCTGATGATAACAGACTACTTCAAAAACATGTTTTAATGAGGTTAATAGTTTTGACAGCTATTACTCGGGAAATAAGATACTCGCGTTGTCTTGAGTGCGTTTCTCTAAGAGGAGGCATTTGAAGATAATCCATTACAATTCTAAACTAGGCATATTAAATAAATGGCAGCAGAAGGATTTAGTAAGTAAGATTCAGAAGGAATTGGTTGACGATAGACACCTAAGTGCATATTAATATAAATAGGTTTTAATAATGAATTCAAAATGTTTGTAAATACTCTTCAAAGCCACCAATGACCATGAGGAAAACGTGTTTGTATAAATGTGTCAAGATTCTCATGATCTTTTCTTTTATATCAAGAGGATGTCAAGTCTTTCAGGAATTATTTTTCTAATAAATTGCATGCATTTTTTATTTAACAACCGCGTTAACCTTAACGAAACAAGACTAGTTTAATAGAGCAAAATAATTTGACAAATTACGTTCAGTTCTCTCTTAATTTTCTCGTGTAGTTGACGACTTAATATATTGAGAGATCTGTAAAAGTTTGTAAATTAACTTGTAATTTAGTAAGATTATGTTGTTACAAAAGTGATATGACAAGATTTGTGCGTGCGCATTGTGTGCGTGATTGAAAAGTTAGCTATGTAGGTACACGCACTGATTCAATTGGTGCTATATGGGTATGTTGAATATTCCGTTTGCAATATATTCGGAAAAAAACTGGATTTCGTGTTTCATTGTGGCAAAACAACACATTTCACCACATGATGAAATATGATTTTCATGTTTTTAGGTTAGATTCTTTCGTGTGTGTAAAATTCTTTAGTTTGGTATTTTTTTTCTGTGTCACGTTACAGTGGCCTTGTTTTACATACAGTCAGCAGTATTAAGTGTCACTTAAACAACAACAAGCGTTGAAAAAATCATCGGACAAGCAATGGCTGACCGAATTCGCGCGTTAATCCCCCGCCAACGATTTGTCCGTACAGTTTTAATTATATCCGCTGCGTTCCATTTTCGCGCTTCGCGACCCAACCGTGCCGCAGCGGCTTCCGTGACTTGACGTTGACCCGATCGACGATCGCCCGTCGAATGCATGATGGACGCATGGATAAAATTAAACTCACCACGCTAATTTACGTTCAACAACCCTAACTTGCGATCAAAATCTTCTAGAGCATCCTGTAATGCACAATGACAAGCCATACATTTTGTTTTCGCAGTAAAGCATGTTTTATACCCGGTGTAATGGCGGACAAGCGTGCGCTGGAGCGCGATCAAACGAACGGGATGTTCCGTGCTCGTCAATTAAGCAAAATCGTACATTTGGCAATGTTCCCGAACAGTTGTTCCACTCTTGAGATTTTAGCGTTTGATTCGCGAAACGAGGAGCGCCCATGTCCATTTATGGCGGTATTGCAAACTTGCACGGTTCCCGAGTCGAGCGGCCTAAAACGGGTGGCCGCAAAAACTAGCCACAAGGAATTTGTGTCACGAGAGTTGTAAATCTCGCAGATTTTTATTTGGATCATTTGCTAACACATTTTTAGCATTGTGTGTTGTCCGATAAAAGAACACAGAAAAAAAACATGTTCTTGTGAAGTAGCAGAATGATGATACAGATCACGCTAGGCGTAACGAAGCGCGATTTATTGCTTTTGTCAAAAAAACTGATTATTTTTAATTAACAACGAAGTCCTACAAGTAGATTGACTTTGACGAATTCTCTAAAGAACAAACGCTAAACTAGATGAATCTTTAGAAAATAAAACACCACTTTCCTAACCGATTTTCGTACGCAATGCTAGCCAAGTCACTTCGTTTATGAGAACAAATACTCTCACTGCGAACGTAAGTGCCTCAGAAATGATTGGCAGTCGTCATTCTGAATAATAAAACATCATTAAAATGGTTAACATCGCAAGAGTGCACGAGCCCGTAGGCAGTGGAAATATTCATTTATTAAACCACTTTCGTTAAATCTATGTTTTGACAAGGCAATGTTGAATATCATGAATATCATAGTAAGTAGCGTGTGTATTGAAACATTCTATCTGAGTACGGAACCATCAGACCACGCAGACCTTAGACAAGCCTACTAATGAAAATATATATTATGAATTTATTGCTTTACTACGTCCATTCTCGCATCAACAGAGGTATAAATCTGTCTAAACCATGATACTTTTAAAGAAATACATAAGTCTAAATAAACGAATATCTTGCGGAACAACTCAAATAGATTTCGATTCGAAATAGAATCAATAAATGACGCCGTTAAGAGATGTGGAAATGAAAATATTCAGACAAAAATCCGGAAAACTGGAGAAGATTGCTTTTTGTTTGAAAATAATTTTGAGGATTAAATAAAAGAAATTGACGCCTTGATAGTTTAGCTTACTGCTTAATACAAGGTTCCTATTTATCCGCACCTAATATTTATCGCTTCCGTAATTAATTTGTTTTTGCCTAAATCATACATTATTCCCGTAATATCAATCAATAAGAACGTAAAATAAATTGTAGATATAATTAGTCTGTTACTGATAATATTTTTCATGATATACTACAAATAGTGTCTGTCTAATAAGTTAAACGACTTGGGTAATTATTGGGATTTAATGAAATATGATGTAGTCAACACGGGTTCAAATACAAGGTTGATTAAGAGATAGAGATCATTGTTTACTAACAGAAGAACCTTATGAAAAGTATCGAATATAAGTATTTTTTAAATGATTAAATATTATACAAAATTCCCAAGTCGGTTGACTTATTAGACAGACTATACCTACCTATTACCTCCTTCAGTGCTGTATTTGAAAGAGTTAAAGAAGTCAAGAAACATTCGTCTTATTTGTTAAGTCTGAAGCTTTCTTGTATATTCATTCGGAGAAAATTTGTATCTAGTGTCCGACCAAATCACAATTTGAAGCTTAAAGTTGTAACAGAAGTGTTAAAATTTTAGTTATATCTCTATATTATTATTCTTAGGTATGCTTGATTTTATAGTTATAATTCGTTCTCATTAAAATACTAAATAAATGTATAAATTGACAATTATATATATATATAAATTATATCACACAAGACGTGAAAGACAGTCAGTTTTTAGGCCTCTATCACAACCGTCAGCTTAAAAACGCTAGTTTCAGTCGAGCCGAATATTCCGGTTTTTACCGAAACCGGATATTCAGTTGGATTTTAAAAATTAGGCGTTGCACTCTACTGCAAAGGTGTACTTTGGTTCAAGTTGGCTCGACTAAGTCGTCACCTGTGTTTGTTGACTGGCTCTGCGCCCACAAATGAAATATCCGACTGCTTTCCCACATGGGAGTGAGTCAGGGGTATTTCCTTCCAATCATTCACAGGAGGCCCATTTGAATTTGACTGTACAAATTGGTACTGCATTTAAACGGGCTCTTTTGGAGAAAAGATAATGGAACCCGATGAAGATAAACACTAACTGGATGACCAAATTACCTTACAAAAAAATCTGTTTGGTTTATAAAAAATGGTTGATATCGCACAGTTTTTACTCAGTAGGCGAATTTCTGAATAAAAAAACTTGTCAATCCTACCACTTCAGGAATGCTTTGTAGTTCGTATTAAAGTGTTGTGTTTAATTTTAAGTATTTACCTAATTCTCTGATTAATATTATCTAGTTTAAATAATTTGGGTAAAGATCTATTTGTAATTCTGTTTTATTAACCATAGAACTTTAGATAGTTGTGAGTTACTTTATGTTTGGGCACGCCACAATCATGGCGGTAAGTCCCCTCTTTGAGGCGTGGTTGGAAAGACCTCACGGCGTCCTTACCTTCCGCATGACACAGGTACTCACCGGACATGGTTCGTTCGGGAGATTCCTGCACTCGATTCATGCGGAAGTGACGCCCGGGTGTCGCCACTGTGCGGAACGCCCGGAGGACACGGTGGAACACACAGTCGAGGTGTGCCCTGCTTGGGCGGAGCATCGCCGTGCCCTCGTGGGGGCGATCGGCGGCGGAGACCTCTCGCGCCGGGCCTTGGTTGAGGCCATGGTCCGGAGCGAGGAGGAGTGGCAGGCGGTCGCCGACTTCTGCGAAGCAGTAATGCTCGCAAAGGAGGAGGCCGAACGCATAAGGCAACGGCGTTATCGCCGCCGCCGTCGCCGGGATTCTGATCCCGATTTCCGGCCAACGTAGACGCGGGCTTGCGGACAGTGAGCAATGGGTAGCTCGCTGTCCGGCCGTCCGGTAACTGTCCGGACCAAGCCCAAGTCGTCGACGGCGCGCACTGTTCCCGCGCGCCTCAAGGAGTTGTCAGCAACAGCAGGGACCCAGCCGGGTCGAAGCCTACTGGGGCCAGGGTTATCCGAAAGGGCGCTCGAGCCCCGGTATGAAGGCTAGAAGGAACGGGGTGGGTCTTTTAGTCAGTAAGAGTCTGACACTATCTCCCGCTCCGCCCAAGGGCGGGGGATGTCAATGCATGATTTTTTCCCACCATAAAAAAAAAAAAAAAAAAAAAAGTTACTTTATGTTACTAAAACACTATCGATTAAATATTTGCATGCCATCATTAAATGGCAGAATGTGTCTTTGCACTTGTCTCTTTTATGTAACATTTTGACAGGCCTGTTGGTCTAGTGGTTAGTGACCCTAACTGCTATGCCGGAGGTCGTGTGTTCGATTCCCACCCAGGACAAATGTTTGTGTGATGAGCATAATCATTTGTTCTGTGTCTGGGTGTAATTTATCTATAATATGTATGTATTTAGAAATAAATAAGTATGTTTATCAGTTGTCTAGTACCCATAACACAAGCTCTGCTTAGCTTGGGACTAGACGGCGTTGTGTGATAGTTGTTGGAATATTATTATTATTATATTATTATTTTTTGTACCTACCACATTTTACGCAAATAAACGATATTATTATTTTAAACAAACATTACTTTTTTGTAAAAAAAGTTTTTACAAAAAAATATGACTGTGTGAAAGTGCATAATAACTTTGCGTTTCGGTTTTCGTTATTATTACAGGTTATTAAACACCGACTTCGTCAAGTTAATTTCCATTCTTCTTCTGTTATGATCCCCACATTATCAGGTTTTGACATTGGGATCGTGAGACGATCTGGGAAGTATAGGTACTTTACATTCAAACAAAAACAATAATTGTACAAATCGGTCCATACGTGGACGGATAATCGGGAAACAAACATAAAAAAGGGAATAAAAACCTCCTCGTTTTTGAAGATAGTTAAAAATGAATCGAATTGTTAGTAAGCTGTGTAAAGTAAAAGTGATTTATTTCATATAAATCGATCGTTATCAAGCGCTAATAAACCTGTTTATAACTCCCCCAATAAGTAAATATTCCAAGACATAATGCCCCAATTTTGTTGTATATAAATATCTGTATCACGCGTGTTTTTGTTTATATAATGCTATTTATTTGAGGAAATCATCAGGAAAAACACCCGATTTGATTCATTGAGTTGTTTTTCTACTATCCAGTAGGTACGGAGTTTCATTCACATAATGTTTTTTTCCTGAAAGGATACTGTAATTCTATGCGCATACAGTACATGAAATTGCTAAAAGAGAGCTTTTATTTTGTTTTTATTTGTACCTCTTTACACTTTTTTGTGGCTATACGTATGGCATACGAGGTGAATGATGTTAATGCCATAAAAGCATTAACATCATTGGGGCCAGGGTTATCCGAAAGGGAGCTCGAGCCCCGGTATGAAGGCTTGAAGGAACGGGGTGGGTTTTTTAGTCAGTAAGAGTCTGACACTGTCTCCCGCTCCGCCCAAGAGCGGGGGTTGTCATTGGATGATTTTCCCCACCAAAAAAAAGGACATTATCATCAATAATTTTTTTTAGATTTTTACTTATAAGTAGCTGTCCCGGCGAACTTCGTACCGTCAAACAGTCAATGAATGGTACCTATATCTTTCGATAAAGTCAACCGATTGCGATGAAACAAAGTCTAATTAATATATCAAGATATACATAATTTTAATGTATAAAAGTTATCTGTATAAATTTCGTACATTTTACGTGATTCGCGCACAACTAAAAACTTCTACAGATTTATTATATGTAGGTACCTATAGATGGGAAAACTGTTGTAAAGTTCCTGAAACATTTTAACCAAAAGCAGTTCATGAGTTAGAAGTATACTATGATCCATTACAGTAAACAGAATCAGAAAAATATACCTATATTATTTTATTTCAGGATAAAAGCTAGCAGATAGTGTGTTCAAAACATAATACAACTACTTTAGTACTATAGAAAAAAATCACGAATATGCCTTTTACTTATTACTTTTATCGATTGAAAATTGGACTAATATACTTGCAATTATTGTGATTGTTGTCAGATTATTCTAAAAGCAACGTTCTGCTGTCAGTTAAAATGTTTTAATTTTATAATCAAATCTGTACGATTCTATTAAATCGCTATCAATGAAGACGCATCATAATTTGCAAGCATTGTGTCTTTGGCCATCTCTTTCTATTGTATACAGTTCGAGAGTGACCGCACTTTAGGTCCTTTAGTTCTCTTAAAGATTTTCAGCAATTCAGAGAATGCCAGATAAACTCCTATTTTTTATGATAAACGCTTATTTGACTTGCTTTGTCTTTTGGCTCTCAATCTACTTTGTTTACTTATTTATTGTCATCAATCCATCAGTAGCTTGTTATAGGACACTGATTACCCATCCACGGGAGGAATGATTGATGTTTTCACATCTCAAAATAAAAGCTAAACTTTACAGGGTCCAAGCTATCGGCGCGGTATCAGTCAGGTCTCCAGAGAGAGATACCTTTTAATAATGATTATAAAACCAACCGTGTCAATCAAACCCTTGATCCAGCTGCCTCACTCCTGTGGTATTGGTCAAAGCTCATGGCTAATGAGACTGTCGGTAAAAATGATCGCACCAATATCTACATGTAAGTAATCTATTTCTTTTTCAAGTATCATTTCTATCTGTTTTTTTACTAATGCCACAGAATAAGTCATAGCTAACGTCTTGACGTGATTTTATGTAGGGCTACGAATATTTCGAAAGAGTTACCGTGGTCCTCGCAAAGGTAACCTAAAGAAATACAGACAGGTTTTAGTCAGTAATAATCTGACACTCACTCCCAGTCCACGTAGAGCGGGAGAAGTCATTCAATGATTTCCCACCCAAAAAGTGCCTACCCATCTCTATCACGGATATATAAGGTGACTGGTAATTAGTGACCGATACTTATACAAGTGATTGTACTTATGATTATAAACAACTTTCCCAAAGAAACTTTTTTTTATACTCATTAGTTTTATCACAATAACAAAACAACTGTTCGCGCAAATTTGAGCGCGCGCGCATGCGACCGCTCAGCAGTTAGCCGCGTAACGCCGTTGTCTCATGTACTTTACCTACAATAGTGATAGTACACCCGCGCCGCTTGCAAACCCATCGGTGTATGTAATCAGTGTAGGTACCGACATGTTCCAGTTAAATAATATAAGTTAAATAAATAATGAGTAGGTATAAAAAAAAAGTTTCTTTGAGAAAGTTGTCTGGAATCATGAGTACAATCACATGTGTAAGTATCGGTCACTAATTACCAGTCACCCTATATAAAGACCAATAAATAATAGAGATAATAGAGATGGGCATCAACCGGATTAAAAACCGATTGTCAAGAAGAGACATTTCACACACAACATCATCATTTCATTTATTTTTATTCATGTTAGACAATTTTTTGATGATTTCCCACGTGAAAAAATAGATATTTATTATAGATTCTTATCTACTTATTTGCTCATTAGAGGGTAACAATCCAGTCATCAGCGATCATTTACCGTGACAAGTAGATAACTGGGTGATACAGTGGCAACTTAGCAAGTAATGGGGCATGACGGGCGACTGACTGATTGGAGCTGTTTTTTTGCACTTTTATATTTTTTACTGATTACTATTTTACGAACGTAACCAACTAATAAGACGTAGCATAGCATAGTCGGCCTTATAATGTTCCCACTGTTGGGACTCAGGCCTCCTCTTTAGGAAAGGAAACGGGTCGTAATCTACCATGCGGGCCCAGTGCGGTTTGTTAATAAGACCTAGAGCTTAGGGTAAACATTCTAGACTAACTGAACTGCGAGGGGGATATTACAAACTAGAGATGGACAGATACGGTTTAAAGCCAAACAATCATGTTTTAATCCGGTTGATTGACATTTCTATTACAAACGGATTATAGACCCGTAATACAGATAAGCACTTGAGATTGTTACTTTAATTTTATTATTGCATCAAGGTTATTTTAATTACTAAAATCAGTATTTTGATGCGAAATCGATTTTGTTTCATTGACCATAAAACATTTATAACTTCCAAATTTGCTATTCAGAACCACACAAATTACATAGGTAGGTACCTAATTACCAATTTCCAATGCGTAACTAATGTTTTTAGCAATAGAGTAACCAGTAAGCCCTTGTGGTTTATAGTTCGAGTACCAAAACACAGGCGGCCGGGCCCCAAATAATTACGCACATGTTTTCATAAACGCCCACCGTGTTCTCAGAAGCGCAATTCGACCGTGCAGCACTAATTAAACGTTACAAATTCAAAATACTCAATGTACTTGTCGTATGTTGCTCGAGTTTTTAATTTTAACTCTATATTTTACTCAGTTCAATGATTTGGAGCGACTACTGTCAGAGTAGACTAGGGTAAGACAGTGATACCCATTATGAATGTATGTGAGTGAACTATGGTTGGCGTTTTATTGAATGATACATCACGATTTTTTTTTATACTTCAGAGAGTAGTTTAACAGTACTTGTAATCTTTCTTTCCCTGTGTTTCTTTCCATTATTTCACAAAAGTAACACCACCATAAGTAAAACATAATATTGATAAATCTCTTATATAATCAGGATTTCCTCAAGGGTCAATACTAGGTCCAATCATAATTATCATAGATCTACAAAATCTTCGTGTATGACCATATATAGATCCATATAAAATGTGGAGCAAAATTAAATATTGAAAATGTCTCGTATGATTTGTAACAGATCTCCTAACATTTTTAGAGCCAAAACCACATTTGTCGGTCTCAATGTTATTTTACAACGCAGATGTTGTTCGTTTAAATGTTTTTGTACAGATGTTATTTCCATCCAAGTCTGTGTCCTATAATGGGTACCTAGAATATTTACATACAGTTTGGTTAGCCTAGAAACCAAGATTTATATGAATTCAAGATTTCTAGGAACTAAATTTCATTCAAGCGACTTCTTGTAATTCTCAAGTACAGGAAGTACAAACTAAATTCTTCTGTAAGTAAAAATATTGGTTTTCCCGTAAACACTTTGATAGATAACGTTTTTGGTTTCTATCACTTTGTTGTATATCTGGAGCTACGTCTGCTGTGACGCAGGCGAATGTTTTGCGTTCTTTACAATACTGAGAAAACACAGCAACAAATATTTTGGCATGCACAGTGCATTAGAAGTTTTACAAGCTATTCGACTTTTTTCGACATTCCTAACAAACATAGGGTGAAGTACAAAGATCTGAAGATCACTATTGAGACTGATAAGTTAATAAGCTCGCATAATTGACTGAAACATGTTTTTTAAAACTTGTGTAGCTTGACTTGCGAGACGGTTTTGGACAACGCCGCAGCTGCTTGTCATTCATCATGACAGTGTAATACCGTGTCCCTTTGATGCGCTTAACATAATCGATCTTCAAGAAAAAAACAAAACCATTTGCCAAAAAGATTCAGCCCAATATTTTCGATGTCTTGAGTCAGGTATGCAAGGACAGTGATGTCAAATAAACACTCGGACGATACGGCCACTGCCAGGCCACTGTTTAACAACCGCTCATATAAAATTTGTTTTACACTTTAAAAAGTGGAACATCACGGATGTTGTTCCTATTCGTGGTGTACCAAAGTTCGCTTCTAAAATTGTCGCATTAATATGTTTACGAGTGTATGAAGGGGAGTTAGGTAGGTACTTAGTGTACATCGGTTTTGCACCCAAAGCAACTGTAAAGACCTAAACACAAGTGGTTCGGACGCACACATTAATGCTCGCATTCGTATTGTGAATAAACATCGTAATGTAGCAGATAAACTAGGATGGGAGCCAAGACGAAAATATGCCACGGCGCGTTTTTCCATTGGATTTTGCGCTTTGGAAACGAACAGTAGTCGCGACAGAACCGACAGACATTCATTGTTACTGATGGAATGTGATAACAGCCAGCGGCTGCTATCACGAGTGCTGGTGTCGGATGCTGCACGCTCACAGAATAATATATTAGTCACGCTTGAGATTCATTACATGTACCAGAATACATCTCTAATGACGACACTTTCTTCTAAAAGAGAACATTGCACACTGGTCGCCTTGTTGTTGTTCTAACTTCGACTTTGTTTCGCTTGTGAACGTCTGAGGGTGTGGTGTGGGGTGTGTAATGAGGTAAAGAAAGCGTATGTACCTATCTGTGTGTTGTGTGTTCATTGTGTACAGTGTCCCATGTTTGTGTATGTCTTGCAAGGTCACACGTGGAGTGGTCATGTACGAGACAGGTCGATGCACACGCGTCAAGGTGGGCACGGAAATTTTCATTCAACCGCCTGTTCTATTTACATCGTCGATTGCCACAAATATTGTAAGTGGCGCATCGCGCGCGCACTTCCTCCACACTGACGTAGGCAACATCGGACCTTCGCGTGCCATACACTCGAACCATAACAGATACTAAGGTTTATGAGCCGGCAGGCCTCCTGTTCTAATGTGTTCCCGGAATACTTTTGGACATCCGGCTGTCTGTCATCGGTGCAAAGAGAGAAAGAGCGCTACGACTGAAGTGTTGGTGGTTCGTGAATGACAGGCGACGTCCCGACGCCGCCGGGGCGGAGTGCGCGCCGCGGCAGGATCTGCTGTTTACGTTGTGTTCACTGTCAAACGTGTTATCTGTTATGTGAGCAGGTGTGCGGCGCTGGCGTCGCGTGGTGCGCGCGCCGGCTATATTTGTGTCGCGCGGGCGTCGTTACATAAAGCTGTCGTGTGTCGATCCTCACCTCCTCTATCTTAAGGTTGGTGCGGACCACCTTGCGGGTGACCGCGCTCTCGTAAGTCTCCTCGATAGTCTCCGCCATGGTTAAGAGTCGCGGGCGCAGCGGGCAACACGCGCGGTAGTTGCGCCGGTACTGATCGGCGCGCGGTTATTTTTAGTCAGCGGCGTGGTTCGGCCGCCTCGCAGTGGTGTAACTGGCACTCGGGAATCGGGGTGGCGATGTCGCTGGCGGGCTGCGCGATACTGCCGGAGCTAGGGGCGCCGCTACCGTCGCGGCGTCACATCTGTGTTGTGTGACGCCGCAGACGCTAAGCCCCTCCAGACAAAGAGCCTCGATGACGCTACACAATGTTTATGGTCTCATAAAAAACAGCTTTTACTGAAATCGCTTGGTTTCAACTCAGAACGGTGTGCTGTTCCACTCAGAACTTAGTTCTTTGTTATCAACCCGCGTTTGCCAGCGAAGATTTACTGAGAAATACTATAAATTCATCTAGCTAGATTATATCAGGCTAGATAATATATTAAAAGATGTTTCGCTTTATATGAAGTCAGCTGTTTTTGAAGTGGGTGTCATACAAACGTCGCCAAGTAGCGATTTAGCTGAAGCTGATTAATTTGTCCATCTATTATTTCCCTATCTATAACTACAAAACATTTATTCATCTAGTTTATTATAATGTTAATTTTAATCATTGGATCAACATTTTGATCTAAAATTAAAATTAAAACTACCCTCAATACAAAAATTAAACTGCTATTGCCATCTATAGGAGAAGGACTAAACTAAAATTTCTTTTAGTTTGCTACTAGATGGCGTTAAATACAAGAGTGCAGTAAACAAGATGTTTTGCCAGGAGCGGTGGTTTGACTCAACTTGTAGATGGTAATAAAGCAGTCATTAGATCGATGCGTAAACAGGATATTTATAAAACGATGTTTGTAGATTTCCATGCGAATCGATTTATGGAGTAACCGACAGGCAGAACGGCAATGCAACACGCACACTCGACATCACATGCAACGAGCGATATCTAAATAGCATCATCAATAGATTTGTATTGCCTGTACGTCTGGACTCTAGACATACATAATAAGTCATCAATAAGGATATGGTCAACTAGTTTCTGGAGAGTTTCTGCCAAACTGCTTCACCCGCGCGAATATCTGTAATCATCGTAATATAACGTTAAGTTTCCCATACAAAAAGTATCTATCCTAAGACATAGACTAATACTTACATAGATACTCGTGTGCCAAACACCCGTTCAACCGTGTTTTTTTTTCTAATGACATCCCTCGCTCTTAGGCGGAGCGAGACGGCGTGTCAGACTATTGCCTACTGACTAAAAACCCACTCGTGTTCCTTCTTTGCCTTCGTCTCAGGGCCCCGGGTATCACTTTCACACTGCCCGTGCCCCCAGTAGGCTTCGACCCTGCTGGGTCCCTACCGTTTGCTGACATCTCCTTATGGCGTGTGCTCCACCGTGTCCTCCAGGCGGTCCACACAGTGGTGGCACCAGGGGGTTTCTTCCGCACGAATCTGATGGTGGAATCTCTCGAACTGACCATGTCCGGTGAGGATCTGCGTCATGCTGATGGGAAGGACGCCGTGTTGTCTTTCCACCCACTCTTCTAAGGGGACTTACCGCCACCCAGCACTGGGTTGCGATAGTCCCTGGCACCATTCCACCATGAAATTCCGCAGTTACGATATCTAAACGTAAACATTAACCTAAATATTTAAACCTTATTGCTATGTACAATTCTCGATATCAGAACAATAATGTCCGCAGATTTTGGTAAAAAGTGGATAACTTTTTACCGAAATCTATTATAAACTAGTTAGGTATGTCGTATGCAGTTTTTCTTGATCAACATTTTTGTCTAGTCACTAAAACATATCTACTACCAGGATAAATACCTAATATCCAATGTAAGAGCCGCTAATTATATACGGCTACAGGACTACATTTATCCTCTCACTAATTGACTAAATGGCAAATAAGTAGATACACATAGATAGCCATCCAAAATTCAATGGAAAGGGCTATGCTCGGAGTTTCCTTGCGTGATACGTAGATCTGGTCGACGCACAGGACTGTTAATTGCAGCGACACTTGAGGGAGGCCTATATCCAATAATGTTTTTTTGGCTGAAAATTGATGATGACGGTGATGAAGTAGGTAGGTACCTAAGTACTTTTAATGACTAATCTATAGGTAGGTATACCTATGGTAAATGTTGAATAATCGTTGTATGGAACCGAGCCGTTGTCGTTGTGATGACACGATTGGCACAGTGGTTGAGCCATTGGCCGCTGCGCTGCGTGTCGCAGGTACGATTCTTGTACGGAACCACAGTACAGAACAAATATTTTAGTTTAGTTTTGTTTCTGCAAATAGTTTTACCGAGTCTGATCAGTTTATTCATACCAATTCCATCAACCCAATTTGCGTTATTTTTTCTCGTCATAGTCTATCATAAACAAGAAATCTAGGCTATGTGTTTGTGAAGTTTCCGTTGGCCATCTGTGGTCTTCTTCATCAGTTCCACTTCATCGTAGTGGTGCTATCTGAACGCAACTGATTGATTTCTGGATGAAAATACCGAATCCGCTATGTGTCTGCCGTGGCCAGATTAGAAAGATCTGGCCACTTTATTGGAATACAGTACCTACATGGAATTAATAATTTCACGAGGATATTTTATAAAATAGTGCTATTTCAGCTAAACGCATGATTATTTTACGATGTAGTGAAACTTGGCTGATCATATCGTAAAATAGTTACGTTGTCCACCGGTAGAGTCCACAATTGCTTACCTAATGTATTCCTGTTTCTACGAAAAAATATGATTTTGTTCCATCAAAAAACATTAGTTGTGCACTAAAATAAAACTAGAAGAGCAGTGAGCAGTGGTGTCCGAGTGGTAACGGTCCCAGAGTTACGAGTTGTAGGTAGCGGGTTTAAACCCAGCCAGGCACATTACTTTGTGTAATTTATTTCATCACCACTGCTCTCAAACCGGTCAAGGAATTTAAAACTTCGTGAGAAAACCGGCATGTCCTAAAACCAAAAATTCGAAGAAATGAGACATTGGCCCGCATGGTGGACGACCAATTCCCACTCTTAGAGAGGAGGCCTGGGTCCCAGCTGTGTGAACATTAAAAAGGCTGGTTATGCTGTGCACTAAAATAAAGATTCTCTGGACGATTTAAAAAAATAACCACGATGGAGATGAGATGACACAGACACCACCATCCCCTTTTTTTTCGGGTTGGAAACCCTCATGGATGTCCTCGACCCTGGGGTAGGTGGAGGAGTGTGACAGACTGTTACTGACTAAAACCACCCTGGTGTTCCCTCGTACACTTGTGCCGGGGGCTGCGGGTGACCCGATTCCCGTAGGTCTCCTCCCTAACTGAAAAGTGGCTTTCCTATACGCCTCGTTGTGCGCATCGTTCACTACCTACGCGTGCCACCATCTCGGGTTCAACCTCATGGACCTACGGATGTCCCCTAATCCGTCTACCCTGGTCCCTTTTACGGGGGTTGAAAGATGGCGTTGTCTGTCCTTCTTTGACGTCTGTTACGGGGTGGGAGAAAATTCTTCTCCCTTTCCCTTTCCACAGCCTCTTTCTGCGAAATGGCATTTGCGCAGAAGATGATCGTAGCGTCCCAAGACTCTGCACTGTCCAGTGGCGGATTACCTGTGTAGCAAGAGCTGCAAGAGTAGCAAATGCTACAGGTCCCACGCGTTTGGGGATCCTGTACTTAACACGTTCACTGTGCAGCTATGATGAGAGAGACTACCCTATAAGTGCAAACGCAAATTGTAGATAATATATTGCGTTAGGTATAAAAATGATATGATAAAGCATTGTTTTATATTTTATATACCCCCTTTCATTTAAAAAAAATAGTTTGTCCCATGTCCCACCCGAGGGTCATACACGTATGATCTCGTAACTTCATGCCCCATCTGTGGGTCATACACGTATGATCTCGCAACTTCATGCCCCTACTGTACAATACATGTCTTGCAATATGACCTCATTGCATGTTCTTCTTTAAAACCATTTTACGGTATAATCTGTGGTTTCTATAACCAAAATACTTGACAAGTAATAGAATTTTACTTTGCAATGTCAAATAATATACCAAGTAAAGTGACGTCAAGGGGTCAACGGAAGCAGCTAAAAAAACAAAAAAGACAGATATGGAGTGTCTAGCGTGCCAAAAAGCTTTTTGTCTTAATTGTTTTAATAGTTCCCATTAAATTAAATATAATAAAATAAGTCTTCTTTTTATTCAAAACATCCCAAAATTATCTCATTTTCGATAATCGAACACTGGCAACTCTATTAAAAAAGTTCCTCCGGTCTTTGCGTAATATTTTTTCTTAGTCCATTGTTCACACGTGTGAACCAATAAAAGTGGCTAAACTCATACGTGTTTGAGGTTATGAGCCTTTCAATTGGCGAACAACTCATGCCCACCCGTGGGTCATGCACGTACGATGAGCAACTCGGTATAACCCACCGGTGGGGCAAGCACAGTGAACGTGTTAAAGGAAAAAAGAAAATGTAGTCAAATCATAATTATTTTGAAATCCGAATAGAGTTGATTATTTAATTGAATGATAATTATGATATGGTAGTCACTCTCTTACATTTCCCTCATTAGGTAGGTAGGTACTGTGATTTCCACGTATCTTAGCCAATTTTAAAATACACTGGATTATTGAGAGAAAAATAAGGATAAAATAAAGTACCTTATTTCAAAACTTGTATTAATTTAATTTTATCTTTACAAATCGATAGTGTTTCATGTATCGGATCGACCCTCCACGGGATTAATACGATTAAAATTTAGCGGTGTATAAAAAAGCGAAATACCACTCCCTGATTAACACGAAATTTCAGAAACTGTACAAACTTAAAATTTGACAGGTAGGTATAATAGATTCCTTATAGGGTGTAGTAGACATCCGCTAAGAACAGATTTTACGAGACTCCACACCTAAGGGGATGAATCGGGGGTCCAAAGTTTGTATGGAAAACACTCCTTTGACGCGGGCAAAGCCGCTAGCAGAAGCCAGTTATCATCAAACGTTGACGTTTAACCGATCTGGCCAGTTTTAGTCGGCCATATCATGAAGTGATCAATTGTAAGAGCTGGGCACGACACATCTATTTCGATCCACTGTTATTTTATTGTGCCTTTGGAAACAATGTTGACAGGTTTACGCTGTCCTCTCATACTTATGCCTAATATACTGTAATATGGAAATATTGTTAGGTTTTTTATAAGAGTAGGTACCTAACCACTATTATTTCGTGACGGTTTTTTTTTCATTTGAATTTTTTTGAGTTGGGAGTCGCGTAATGAGGCTGACCCCACATTAGGTATGCGCGATCCTCGGGCGTGTGAGTAGCGAGGGCGCGGGCTCGCGCCGCGAGCGCGCTGAGTAAATGTTGCGTTTTGCTGCCCTGCGGCGGGCGTGTGTGGAGAGTGCACGCGGCGCGCGTTCTCTGAAGGGGGTTTAACGCCAAGGCGAGCGCCGCGTGCGCGCCACGCATACGCTGCACACACGTCACACGGTGGCAACACGTGACGCTCACGCAGCGCGCACGCGGAGCTCGCGTCTCTCACACGCCCGAAGAACGCGCGCGCCTAGTGTGAGGGAGGCCTTACAACTCAAAAAAATATGATCGTTTGGCTTCACCCTTACCGTGGCCCTGAAACGCAACTGAATGGGATTTTGTCAGTACCTAAAATCTGGTACTCCCTCTCACTCCACTCAAGAGCGCAAGGAGTTGTTTGATAATTTTACAGCTCAAAACTTTAGTAGTTTTCTAAAAAATCGGTTTCGTGGGTGGGGATCACCATAAATGACGAAAAAGGGGACGAGTGGTTCATTCATAGCATAGCATAGTCGGCCTTTTAATGTTCCCTCTGTTGGGACTCAGGCCTCCTCTAGGAGAGGGATTTTTTTTTCGGTTTCATACAAAAATCCTGTTTTGTTCACACGGCTGTGCGAGTCGGTAGACCACTCACGTCTATCGACTCACGCTCACATTCACTCTCGTGTAGCTGCACCCTAATTCTTTTGAACAATTCTACGGCCCTACTTACTGAACACAGGCTTCTCAAGTTTTGGGCCCTCATTTGAAACTGAAGGCCCTTAAAGTATTGCATTTCCGATCATCAGAATACATTTTTCTAATAATGATTTAAGCGTAGATGGATACTTTATTCGTTTGGAGAGGATTTAGTACTTAATACAAATCAGTCAATACGTTCAAATCTTTATTATCATTACACAAACATGCAACATATAAATTATTATATAATAAATATGTACGCCTAGTCTAATGTATAAATTTCGAGATACATTCTTTTATACATATGTATATATCACTCAACGTATATGGAGTCTCCATTTGTCACAAAAGCCTGGGCGCTGCCCTGGAATGAGAATCTACCTTTTTGCCTTTTTGATCGTTTTTTTTTTTTTTTTAAATCTATGGCAGTATTTAAAAAAAAATGAGGCATGGTATTTTTATGACGAAACTCCATATTGCACGTTACAATGTCACTTTTCAGCTAATACTTAAACATATTATTTTATTATTTTTTTTGTTGCGCCTGCGGCTTTGTGTTGTCACTCTATTCCACTTGGCTGAAACATAGAAAGAAAATTGTTAATGGATAATTTTGGGAGTCCATTATAATCGAGTGAAATGTCGCAGGAAGTTAACAGGAAAAATGAATTAACTAGTGTCATTTATATTAACCGGCTAAAAAAGGAGACTACCTACTGCTAGTATCAGTAGCGTTGATGCTACTGATACCAGCACTAACCTATCCTCCATCTGTTTAGGTAGCTAACAATCTTAACATGTCTTTTATCAGAAAAATTGTCTAAAAATTTGATCTACGTATAAATTTTTACAATTAGGTTTTACCTAAACTAATGATAAGTAATTATATTTATTTTTAAATATAAAGACATATCAAGATTTTTTACGTTTAGTTAATTACCCAAACAGATGGATTACAGTTACTGATGAGTAACTATATCTGGTCCAGGTCACAAAATAGATAGGTACAGAAGTCAATCTACAAACAAAGCGCGCTCGAGCAACGCACACATACACACCGCTCACGGACACGATGTCTCGGTCGCGTCTCGGACCACTCGTCGAACGTAGGTATAAAAAGTGAAGTACATACAAGAGATTGTCTTCTGTACCTATCCATTTTGTTTCCAGGTTGTCATTCCAAGTAGGGTGATGACCCTGCTTGGATTGACAACCGGGACCTACGGCTTTTACTTGCTTTCCGAGGCACGGGGTGTCAGTAATGTCCTCAATAAACTTAGCGAAAGATAGACTTGATAAAAAACATAGCCTTGCGTTTGCTATCGTGCATTCGAGTCGGAGCTCATACACAGGAGTGGCATGTTGACAACGGCAGAGTTAACAGCAGTCGTCGACTTATAGTGACAGTTGGCACACACGACGGCTGCTGCTGATCTTCGAAGTTGGAACGTCGACGGCCGCCGTCGACGCGTTAACAGATGACGCTGACGTGTTGTCTGCTGCAGTTACCTCTGTCGTTGGCAACTTGCCGCTCGTGTGTATCAACTCTTATAAGACGCAATAAGGCGCATAGAGTATACAGGCTTATTTCTAAAACACTAACAACCTTCAGGACTGTATTACTAACATCATAAACAACTTTTGTTCTATGACTTTTTACAAAACATAACTAATTTACCAAAAACAAACCTTCAAGATTTCGTTGTTTTATTTAACACATTTCAACTCGATATTTTGCTATGCCTACCTACGTCTGTATGACACGACGCAAGCGCATATAGCACCCCCGCCGCCTGATCTCCGCTCCCCTCCGCTATTGTATTATCGCTTGCTTCGCATAGACTTCGTATTATTTAGAACGTTAAATTTAAATATTTTTATTTTTGTATGAAAATCTGACGAACTAAAGTATGATAAATTTTTAAAAGTCATAGAACAAAAGTTATGATATTAAAATTGTTTTACGAATAACCCTGTATAGAATCACGGGGCAAAGGAACCGGAGGCAAGAGAGAGAAAAAAAGGAGTCGATACTAACATGACGCGCATAGTGTTGGTGAAGCCGGAGCCCTGCTTCCAGCCCGTGACGACGACGACGCTGTCGCCGGTCTTGATGAAGCCGCGCGTGCGTCCGAACTGCAGCCCCGACTGCACGCGGTTGTCCACGTCCTTCAGCCAGTCGCCCGCCGCGGCCTCTGTTGAGGAAAAATGACTTATATATTAAATATGTCATCTTAAATTCATGCTAGCCTAAAGCTCCTTCAAACCTTTTGTAAGGTTGAAACTTGTGCAAAAAATATCATTTGAATGACAACGATGAGTCACTACTTTCTTAACGTGAATACACTATAGGCTCTATATTTAGTGACGTTTGAATGTCAAAAGCATCGTGTCCGCCAGTCTTACAGATTTTTGGCTTTGCTCCCATTGGCCACGTTCGATAAGGAATTTTGTTTCAAAAGTCTGTCCTTTATACATTTTCGGCCCAGGAGCGCAGCTGTTAGTTAGCTCCCCCTTAGATAAGTCGCGACATCTGTTGGTGTAATATGGAAGTTTATGTGGTAAGGGGTAACTTGGTGAGCAGGTGCGCCGACTTGCCGCTCGTGGTGATGACGTACCTTGGTAGACGATGGGCAGCACGCCGCGGTAGAGGTGCACCTGGCGCGCGGTCTGCGCGTGGCGCGTGACGGCGATGATGGGGCAGCGCGGCCGGTACTTGCTGAGCAGGTGCGCCGACTTGCCGCTCGTGGTGATGACGTACCTTGGTAGACGATGGGCAGCACGCCGCGGTAGAGGTGCACCTGGCGCGCGGTCTGCGCGTGGCGCGTGACGGCGATGATGGGGCAGCGCGGCCGGTACTTGCTGAGCAGGTGCGCCGACTTGCCGCTCGTGGTGATGACAACGATGGCGGATGCCAGACACTTGGTGGAAGCCTCTACAGCGGCGATGGCGGTGGAGTGGGCGGGCTCGATCGGGGGCTTCACCTAAATAGTCATATTTAGAATTTTAGTGGACATTAACTTGATGATGTCGCCGCTACCAGTAAAAGCCAGGACCGGCGCAGCGAGGGGTACAAATAAATCTAGTTTTGATCATTTTCTCCACAACCTGATTCAGATATCTACTTCATTCATATCAAAAATACATTAAGTTCTACCAAATTATTATTACAATTAAAATTAGTTTAGATCGTACTAAGAACGACTTAATGATAAAAGTGATTTCATGTAACTAATAATTTTACTGTCAAGTGCGACGCGAAACTACGGTCGATACGATAATATTGCAAACAAAACTTTAATGTTGAAATTTCATGACACTAATTTTATTTTACTAAAAATTAAGATGCACTGTTATTGAAATTATGGTTTATTCACGTCCAGAAAATAGTGATTCATCAGTGCAACTGCAATGTATATGCGTAATCATACTGGGAAAAAACTTAACCATTTAAATTAAAACCAACTTTTCATTACACAGTATTGTCAAATATAATTTGAATAGGTACTTTTTTTTAATTTTATCTTAAGCATCAGAATTTTCACTTTTATTTTTACGGATATGTGAGGTTACAAAAAAAAACTACTGTCTGAAGGCCATTTTTCAACAGATTAGTGTGACCATTACTTTCTAATTTACTATGATCTGATTATTCAAGGGGCGTGGCTAAGCTGAATGACAACGATGAGTCACTATTTTAATAACGCGACACTATAGTGAAATTATTAATATTGTAATGTAATTGCCGAAATTATATTTAGAGCCTGTTTCACCACCTATGGACTTATTTGGCAGATAATTTTATAGAAATTCTGTTCCATTTTTAAATTTATTTGGGAATAGCTACTACGGCTATTGGGACATTGTGAAACAGGCCCTTAAACTATTAATATTGTATTGTAATTTAATAACACAAATTATACGGTAATTTTACTGATAAAAATGAAAGAAAGAAAAATAATACACTCTACAACTTGTAGAGACTTAGGATAATATTATTTCTTATTTATATTAATGATCTCCCTAAAAAAAATAGATGCCGTAAGCGTTTTATTTGCTGATGACATTTCTGTAGTTTTTCCTTGCTCAAATAATGTAACCCTTAACAATGACATTCATCGAATTCTAACTGACATTTATACTTGGTTAAATGAACACAATCTTGAACTAAATTTCGCTAAGACAAAAATAATGCAATTTAGACCATACCAAAAACGACCCCTTGACATAAAATTTACTTTTAACGACATTACATTAGACTGCGTGGATAATTTCAATTTATTGGGACTTAATATTGACACAAACCTAAACTGGAAATCCCATATAGCACACATAAGTAACAAAATATCTAGGTTTTCTTATGCGTTATCGGAACTAAAAAGATCCACGGATTTCAAATCAGCAAAAGCAGCCTATAGCGCATATGCGCACTCTTGGCTTCGTTATGGTATAATGCTATAGGGTAATAGTACAAACGCTGATAAACTATTCAAGCTACAAAAAAGATGCATACGCATCTTAACAAATATAGGATGTATGGACAGCTGTAGACCACACTTTATAAAACATAATATCCTTACGCTCACGTCTCTATACATCTTTGAAATATGTCTGTTTGTCAGGAAAAATATGTCTCTTTTCCCCTTAAATAAGGATCATTACACCCAACCACGGAATTTGCGACACCAAAACGATCTAGCATTACCGGTTTCGAAGCTATCTATTTTCAATACAGGCCCTTATGTAGGTAATGTGTATCAAGATTTATAATAAAATTCCAAAATCCCTAAAAGAAATTAAAGCAATCAATTTATTTAAAACAAAATTGTTCACTCATTTGAACCAGAAGTGCTACTACACACTGAAAGAGTTTTTTGAAGAAATAATAAATAAATAATTAAATAAGCGCAAAGTACATAACTGAATTGGTCTAATTCGTAATTCGCTATTACTAATGTTATTATTATTATTTTTCAATGTATTTCATATTATTTTGAAATTTATACTTATTTTTGACATTTATATTTATTTTGACATTTAATTGATTTGACGTTATCCAATTATTTATTTATTTTAATACTTGTAATATCAATAATTTTTGCCATTTTAAATGTAACATTGAAACTGAATTTTAAATTGTTTTTTATTTTACTGAAATTTATTTGTTTTGCAGTGCCCTTACAGGGTGCATGTTTGAAACTCTTTATTTTTATTCCAACCACTGTACAACATGTTTGCAATAAACTGATTTGATTTGATTTAATAAAAAAAAAAACTAACATTGTATGTTCAGCTGCGCTAGATAGACTATATTGTTGCGCGAAACGAATAAAATGAATCATGGCTTACCTCAACTACCAAGTCATTGAACAGTTGTCTGTGCCAGATAGCGGCCTCAGCCTCCTTGCAGATATTAGCCATGGTAAGCACGCACTCCAGCGGGTAGTCTCCCTTGGCCGTCTCTCCGGACAGCATCACGCAGTCAGCGCCGTCCAAGATGGCGTTAGCGACGTCGGAAATTTCCGCGCGAGTGGCGCGGGGCTTCTTTACCATAGACTCTAACATCTGGGTGGCGCAGATTACGGGCTTGCCGACCTGGTGATGACAAGGTGGTTTATTATTATTGTTGCTAATGAATTTGAATAAAGTTTTTTCTGTTCTTTAATTCCCGTAAACCTGATTTAATTCTAGGTTGAAAAAAAAAATGAAGAGCATGGCTGCTTAAGTCCGTACTAGATCGCACAGTGTTTTATAAACCTAAAAAAAGTGACATCGCATTTTTATTCCCAATTCGTATAGATTGATTCAAAATAAACGCTAGAGTAAAATACCCAAGTTTCTAGTACATCTAGATGAGATATAAATTTTTGAAAATGCGTAAATTTTTATCCGGATTATTAAAGAAAAAATCATAATAAATCACTAGTCAAAGTTATCAGGAAGCTGATCAAACTCATACATGAAGATTTTAAAGGCGCAAATTACAAAGTTATCAAAAATTATTTAAGTTCATTTAAATCGCCGTTATCATTTTTTTTAATATTTTCGATTTTATTTTTTAACTCGACAAACCCTCAATTTCGCTACTTGATTTTTATAGAAAAAAATGCTTTATATGTGGCCTATACGCACAAAAAAAATCAAAGCCCGAATCCGTGGACTAACGAAGTTATAATCATTACAAATATTTTGTTAGGGTTGGCACTTACAACCAACGTAAACCCGACTATAAATTTATTGCTGAAATATATCATATTTACACATTGTAATTGATTCGAACTGTTGTATTGTGATATCCCTGTGGTTAAGGTCCGCTTTTCATGTACGAGGTTGCCGGTTCCATACTGAGCAAGTACAAAGGTGAATTTTTAAATTCAAATAGACTTTCCAAGTTTATTATAGATATGGCTGGCAAAGGAAAATACCACGAAGAAACCTGGACGGTATGTTCTTTTAACGTGTCTCCAAGTACAAACCCCGGTGGATGCAGGAGTGTTACGGAGTGTGAAAATAAAGCATATTAGGTAATGGGTATGAGTGCCTAAGGTATACTAAGAATATGACAGGTAGTGTTGTGAGGAATTCGAGTCTTTTAGTCTTCATTTCGAGACTTGAGTAGATTTTCAAGACTAGAACTCGTTAGTCACATGAGTCCGAGTCTTTTGAGTCCTCTGAGTCCATTCGAGTCTTTTCGAGTCTTTTAAGTTCTGCGAGCTAGACTGAGTTATGAACTTGAGTTGGTGTGACGAAAGCGCTTCTAGCAATTTTGACGGAAAGAGAGTAAGCAAATATATTTTTGTTGTTAAAACGAACGTATTTTATCACTTTACAATTGTAGCTTGTTCCCCGTACAAAAATAATATTAAATAATCAACATGACTAGTCAAGAAGATAAAGTAAAACCATCTTCACCCAGTATATTAAGTTATATACGAAGCGAGCAGGCCTTTTCTAAATCAGGAAATTTAATTACCAAACGACAAAACCGATTGGGAACTGAAACTTTAAGGGCTTCAATGTGCTTGTTTTCGTGGCTTAATACACTAAAATAATTTAATCTAAAAATACAATATATATATATATATATATAATGTTTACGTGCTTAATAAATCAATAATTTGTTAATTGCAATTTTATGTACTTCAAACTGTAACTATAGATTTAGAAGACTCAGTCATGTGTTCTTTTAAAAGACTGAGTCTTCGAGTTCTTTTTGGCAGGACTCAAGTCTTTTCACAAAAGACTCCAAATTCTAAAGGACTTGAGCTCTAAGTTTTATTTATAAGACTTGAGTCTTAAAAAATAGCTCAAGTCTTATTAAATGAGACTCCAAGACTTGAGTTTCTTCCAACACTAGTGACAGGACTATATACATAGTTTTTGATTCACACACACACAATAAATACACTCGCATATTCAATAATAAATATCCATATTGAGTTAGCGAGAAGGGGGAATATATTATATTACACCAAGGTACTTGAGGAAGTGTTAAGGTATACTATGACATTGCTGGAAGTACGGTCAATATCCCTATCAGCATCTTACTGATATTCTTATTCTTCTCTTAGAATATCAGAGCTCTATTCCTTGTCTTCAGTTCCGTGGGATTGTTACTGCCCAACCGCCTTCCGAGTTTATTATTATATTAATTATATTAATGGATTCAGCTGCATTACTAAATAAATTTTAATATTGATTTTACATAACAAAACAAAGTTGCAAAACATTTTAAGAAACAAAACTTGAAGAATTCAAATGATGAACTTGTTCACCAAATAGATAAATAATTATAATCATAAAACTTTAATTGCAGATATTATATCAAAATCATCGAAAACCAAAAATAAATCAATCTAACAATCGTTAGAACCTTAGATTTATAATTATGATCTGTTCTATGGCCCGGCGCGAAAGATTGTTGCCGCCGATCGCCTCCACGAGAACACGGCGTTGCTCTGCCCAGATGGGGCACACATCTACTGCATGCTCCACCTTGTCTTGCGGGGCTACAGTGGTGACACCCAGGCGATTCTTCCGCAAGAATCCGGTGCAAGAACCTCCCCACTTACCATGTCCGTTGAGAACCTATGTCATGCGCAAAGTGAGGACGCTGTGTTGTCTTTCCAGCCACTCCTCAAAGAGAGGACTTACCGCCATAAACATTGCTTGCCCAGCTCTGGGTTGTGACAGACGCTGTCCATTCCATTATGAGTTCCCGCCGGAACTCTGCCCGCCATGCCGCGACTTTTCGTGGCAGCGGAGTTTCACTCCAGCGATGCATCTACACGCGCAAATCGTACATGTGTGCATGGAATGTTGCCTCCAGATTTCAAGGTGGCAGATTATAATCAATTTATGATACCGAAAAAGCATGACGCAGGTAATTAACCAAATAAACAACGACTGCGACACCGCGCGCGACAATGCGGGGAAGAAAAATGTATTTTTTTCAATTGACTCTATCTCTGTTCTCCGGTGACTTTGCTACTTACTGTCATAGTACGCAATAGAGAAGTAATTATAAGCTTAATGAGATATATTATTTCAATTCTGTTGGACTTGCGCCCATTTTGTTATATAATATTTGTTACGTGATTCGGCGGCTTGCTTTGAAAGCATACCGATGGGTAGTGATGTTTTGTCAATAATAGATGCCCCATGAATTTAAATTTTATGAATGCTAACCGTCATAGGATGCCAGTCACAGACACTCACATATTTGTAGGCAAGGTCTTTACAGAATGTACCAAATTTGTCTATCTATATTGCATGTATATGAATTCCACAAGAGATCACAATTAAGATAATGTGTAAGCCATCAATAAGCCAAAGTTCTAATAATAAAATATCTGCAAAAGTTATACGGTTTTCATCTGCCAAAACTATGCGACTTGTGTTGCCATCATTAGTGGTTCCAGAATTAGGAAGAACGACATCTACCAATACATTAATTTTATCACGTATAGCATCTTGGCCATTTTTTACTTCACATTTGTACCGGAGAATATGGACCACATATTTGCAATGGCGTATTACGTATAGTATTAAGTACTTTGCCGTCAATTGCCGCTAAATATTTGCAAAATTTCTTACTCGCAAAACGTTGCCGTCAATTGCCGCTAAATATTTGCAAAATTTCTTACTCGCAAAACGTTGTTCCAGTAATTGTAACACACTAGTTTTTGTTTCAATTAAAAATACCAAATAAGAGACATTTTTAAATTTGAGGCTGGGCAAGCTTTGTACTATGACGTCAGTCATCAAGCGCCCGACCTGTAGAAATTGCATCGGGCACTAACTTTTATATTCCTTCCATATCCCGGAAAATTATCGATATAGTGAAATAATTTTTTCACAAATATTTTTAATTTTTCACAATATAAGTGGTGGATATTGGAGTGTTATAAATCACAATAATTCAACATTTTTCGTTGTAATCAACATAACAAACAAAATTAACCAAAAAAATATTTTTACCAAATTGACAACCCTAACCTCTATTCGATCCGGATAAACATATTATTCATCATAACTTCGTTAGTCCACGGATTCGGGCTTTGATTTTTTTTGTGCGTATAGGCCACATATAAAGCATTTTTATGTATATATATAAAATCAAGTAGCGAAATTGAGGTATTGTCGAGTTAAAAAATAAATTCGAAAATATAAAAAAAAATGATAACGGCGATTTAAATGAACTTAAATAATTTTTGATAACTTTGTAATTTGCGCCTTTATAATCTTCACGTATGAGTTTAATCAGCTTCCTGATAACTTTAACTAGTAATTTATTATGATTTTTTCTTTAATAATCCGGATAAAAATTTACGCATTTTCAAAAATTTATATCTCATCATCTAGATGTACTAGAAACTTGGGTATTTTACTCTAGCGTTTCTTTTGAATCAATCTATACGAATTTGGAATAAAAAGGCGATGTCACTTTTTTTGGGTTTATAAAACATTGTGGATCGTAATGATAGCATTGGACCAACCATCAAACACGAATTATAAACATTCCACAAGTTTAGCTCCTTACCCTGTTGCAGCGAGCGATCATGGTCTTCTGTGCGAGGAACACTTTCTCTGGTGGGATCTCAATACCCAGGTCACCGCGGGCGACCATGATACCATCCGAGGCCTGAAATCAAAACAATAAAACATTATATTCCATTTATAATGTTGTCAGTTTATAAATAACCGAAATTACCCCTTGGTTACTATATGAGGAAAGAATTCTTACATATCCTCTACTCCATTTAATTCTCAATTTAATTTTAGTTCAATTTTATTCTATGTATGTCAATTTAATTCCTTTAAGTTAATTCAGATCAATTTCAATTTAATAGTTTGACCGTTTTTTAGTGAACCTATAGAAATAGAACCTCATCAGACTTTTGTCTAAAGATTAATCTGCAATTTCCTTTTTTTAATATTATTTTGTATTTTTGGATTAGTATGTTTGTTTATTATATAAATAGAAATATTCTTCTACTAGCACTGACATTTTACTATAATTTTATTTTTGTATAATTTAATGTTTTGCAATTTTGATGTAATCTTCTGTCCATTCTAGCTCGCTGTCTATTTCTAGTATAGTGTAACTAATTTTATATGTAGTTAAGCAGTTTCATTTAATGTTTTTAGCCATTTTTAGCTAATGTCAGCAATGGCTATTTTACTTATTTTAATCCTAAACATATTATATAACATTTGCATACCATGAAAATATGGTAAATATGTTAGCAAACTCAATTGATTGTAACACCTTGCATGCATTGTTTTTCCATAATAATTGTATGTACATAAGTGTACTACTACTTTATTTGAGCAAATAAAGGAATCTGAATATGCAACTATTTCTTTTTAGGGTTCCGTAGTCAACTAGGAACCCTTATAGTTTCGCCATGTCTGTCTGTCCGTCTGTCTGTCTGTCCGTCCTCGCTTAATCTCTGTGACCGTTAGCACTAGAAAGCTGAAATTTGGTACCAATATGTATATCAATCACGCCGACAAAGTGGTAAAATAAAAATTGGAAAAAAATGTTTTATTAGGGTAGCCCCCCTATATGTAAAGTGGGAAGTGATTTTTTTTTTAATTTCAACCCTTACGTGTGATATATTGTTGGATAGGTATTTAAAAATGAATAGGGGTTTACTAAAATCATTTTTTGATAATGTCAATAATTTCGGAAATAATCGCTCCAAAAGTAAAAAACAATGTGTCCCCCCCCCCCTCTAACTTTTGAACCATAAGTTTAGAAAATATGAAAAAAATCTGAAAAGTAGAACTTTATAAGAACTTTCTAGGAAAATTATTTTGAACTTGATGGAAAGAACAGTTTTTGCACAAAAAAGACATATATGCAAGCATTTTTTGTAGTATAATCGTATATGCAAGCATTTTTTTAAACTCATAAGTGGGTACACTTATTGTGACGGACGGGAAACTAGGGAACCCTACACTGAGCGTGGCCCGACACGCTCTTGGCCGGTTTTTTTCTTGTTTCTTGGCTTGCTGGTTTTAAAGTATTTTTGTTTTTATTATTGACTATTTACTGCCAGCAGCTTCGCCCGCGTGGTGGTAGAAAATTATCCCAAAGAAACATACTCCCGGGATAAAAAGTGCCTAGTAGTATCCTATGTGTCTAGGATCTACCCATGTACCAAGTTTCATTGAAATCCGTTCAGTAATTCGAACATGAAGAAGTAACCAACACACAAAATTTCAGCTTTATAATATGAAGAATGATAGGCTCGCGTTTTACCACTATCTCACCTGAGTAATTCACATCAACCGCTTGCAATTTGATATTAAAACTTCTCCCGATCTAGATAAAACGAGAGGAAAGTGACGGACTTTTATTGAATAGAACCCACTAGTGTTCCTTCAAATGCCTTTTAAGTTCCAGGGTTGCGATGAATCTTGACCAATCCCACATTTGATCGCTTACCATCACACGAGGACGCATCGCTGAAGTCAAGGGCGAGACGACTTCATAATTTTTTTTTTATTGATATAAACTAGTGCTTGACTGCGATCCCACCTGATGGTAAGTAGCGATGCAATCTTCATCCGAAGGACGTCCACTGTTGAACCCCTATGTGCCGCCACAACGAACGGTCCTATGCGTCTCGCATCCACCGTATTCGCAAGACTCTCACCAGGTGAGCGGCGTTTCGCAGCGTGGGAGACCTTTCAACGCTGTATTTTCCGGTGCGAGGTCGCCACTCTAGAACCTTTCGGCCCCATCGGACGGGTCGACTTAGGTTCAAATGATGTGAATTTTGAACCGTCTTCTTCGTTTTTAGCCAAAAAATTAATGAGAGGTATTCTTCAAATATCCGACTTCAAGGCAGAAATTACATTAAAATGACCTCTAAAGTTGTTTAAAGTCATCCTTTATCAGCGAGTCTGCCATTTCGATTGCATATCCAGTTAGAACTGCATTCTGTTACCTCTGGCCTACATAGTGCAAGTGGGAGTGTATCGGACGACATGCAAATTGCAGCCATCCGCCTATTTCATCGAGTTGCAAATCTGACTCTAAAGCAATTGTATTATATAATTCAACTGCTGAGTCGTGTGATAGGTCATGGATATCTAGGGATAAGATAATATAATACAGAGTTCTATTATTATTATATTTATTTACCTTAGCCGATAAGCATGATGCGCCAGAGATTAGTCACTGGTTGCGATTGCTGGTGCGGCAGTAAATTAAGTTTTTTAGGTTTTTAAGTGTTTACTTATCCTTTAGTTGATAAGTTGTTACTAACCATTGGATCAATGTGGTCTTTAATAATAATATTTTTTTTATATTTTTTAATGTTTTTTTAATATCCTTTTTTATAAGAAATATTTATTTATTTTATTTTATTTTATTTGGGTGGCTTACAGCTGACAATACAAGATAAACGTTAAAATAGATCACGATGAGCCATTTACAAGCCTCCACATATAGTATGGAAGTATTGTGGAAAGTTACAGTTAGGAAGTAATTGAGATATACAAAGTTTGGTAGCAGGATAATATAGAAGACAATAATGTAATGCAATTACAAAACATTAAAAAAATAAATATCAAATAAATGAAATAATAATAATAAAAATAAATTATTATTATTTTTATAAAGGCAAAAGTTTGCGAGTGTGTGTGTCTGTTTGTTGCTTATTTTTCGTTTGAATGGCGGAACAGATTTCAATGAAACTTCGTATACGAGTAGACCATGTCTTGGAATAACTCTGGGGTCTTTAAGTCAAGAGTGAATAAGTTACTTCTAGATAAGCGTGCTCCATCGTTGACCACGTCATAGCTTACCATCAGGTGAGATAGTGGTCAAACAGTTCTAGACATTTCAATAAGTTTCCTTATTTTTTCACCTATTGGAATATTTAAATGTTTTGTTTATTGATTTTCAATTGTAAATGAGTTTCTTGTAAATTGAAACGGCAATGGAGTTCTATTAGCATCAATTCATTTGTAAACACAGGCTATACATGCACTTATCTTGAATTGTAGCATCGTATGCTTATGTATAGACTAGGTATATATTTGCTTACAAGTCTTTATTAACATAATTGATACAATATAATTCAGTGCAACTGTGTATGTTATATTTAAATATTTGATTCGATCTACAAGCAAGACCTTACTATAAGCTTTTAAATTTTGGAGCTATGCGGAAGAGGGTGGAAAGTCTCGAAAACCTCCGTTGGAAAGGGAGTATCCTCCGAGAAACAGGTTTTAAGTATGTCTGATCCGAGCTACTGCCCGATAGATGATATCGGGCTGTTGGACCTCTATGTTCAAATCATGCGGAGAATTAATTGCGCGATACATAATTTCGTAGTTTTGAAAACGTATACATGACGTTGACATCTAACTAACGTCATTAACATAACCGGACAGGTGCCTGGATCTGATGACTCAGTGCCACCTGGCGATTGTCATTTAGAAAATTGTCATTTTAAAAACTAATTCTTCAAACATTACATATAACTGTAAAAAAAATTCATTCATTAAACTCCAAGCAAACACCGGCGTTCGCTCTCTCGTTGTCTTTGTGTTGTGTCTATAGGTATTCGAAAGGTCAATCATAAATTTAATAGTATACTCACGGCAATGATCTCATCCAAGTTGACCATGCCCTGGTGGTTCTCGATCTTGGAGATGATCTTGATGTTCTTTCCCTTGTCTCCCAGAATGTTCCTGATCTCTGTCAGCGCCGCGCCGTTACGGATGAACGAAGCGAAGATCATATCCACCTGGATTTAACAAAAAATACAATGAAGTTTGTTTTCTTTATAAGTCCCATATAAGTGTCAATTTTCCTGGCTGTCTGTGTCATCTCACTGTAAAAATCTTTTATTTAGATTTATGCAAACTATGGTTTTCATAACTATTTGGGAGAATACACATATTTTTGAAATTTTTCAATTTTGGCGGCGAATGTTTTTTCTTCGGTTTTCGTATAAATTAGGGACCAGGACCCTAATAGTTACGAAAGCTAAAGTAACGGTTACGCCACCAAAATTGAAAAAAATTATATTCACCCATTTACAAAAAATAATACAGAAATCCACGCAGTGCATCGATTTCTTTATTATTTTATTCGGTAAGTATTGATATTTATATACCGGTGACGCAATCAAATATTTATCAAAAACTTTTTTATTATTTTAAAATAAAAAATAACCTATTTTAATAATAGCTGAAAACGATTCAGTAGTCGATTCTGAACGATTTTCAGGATATGTCCGGCTCTTTCTTGACGCCTGGTAACACTACAACACATCATGCATTGTAGTGTTACCAGATCAGGTATCTTGTTAGGGATGATATTACAGGTATTAAAGCTCCCTTTGGCTACGGAAATAAAAGCGTTACCGTAGCCCTGAAAGGCGAAAGGCTACTTAAGGAACCTAGGTGGGTTTCCCAATGTGGGAGAAGTTAGTTGACGATTTTCCACCAGCAACAAGGTATTAATACTGTAGGAGCATTAGTGGCCATAAAGAAACCATCTTTCTAAAAGTAGACGAATCATTATTCATATATACAGGCAATTTTCTTATCAATCTTATCTTAAGAATAATATTTAATATAAGTGGAGAAAGTTTTTTATGGCGACTGAGGCTGAATGGTTATGGAGCCGAGTGAAACAGTGACAAACTTCCACTTGTATCAAAAAGACGTTTTTCAATTTACTTACAAAGAAATAAATTACGGGGGCTCGACCAACAACTCGTAGAGGCTGCGCGTCGCCCAGTATAATACAATAACTTATGGCTGGGGCGAAAACCAGCACTTTTCTACACTAGTGCGGAAAATAATAAATTGCGTGCCTAAAAACGGTAGGGATAGAAACGGGTTTTCGAGTAAGTGTATTGAAAACGATTTTTTAGAGAGGGTTGGGAAATTATCAAATAACTTCATCCGCTTTGGTTGGAGTGAATCTGACACTCCCTGTGTGTGTCAGACTTTTACTGACATACTGCAAATTTTTAAAACTAAATTTTTGATGATGATGACATAATTTAAGTTCTTTTTCAAAACCTCGCATTTTTTATTTACACTCTTATCAATGCGTACGAATATGCTTATCAACAGACACTTATTTAATTTCCATCACGCTATCAACACTTCTGATAACGTATCACAATATTCGCACGTGTTTCTTGACATGTTTTTTTTTTATTTCAAGACCATCACTGACAAGTGACGTCATTTTACCGTCTAGTATTTTTTATCAATGAGTCGGTTTTTATCAGTGTCTTCCGATTTTGGTGCATCGATGTTTTTGGGAAAACTTATGTGATTTGCACGATTGCCTCGCATGTTCGATGACGATTGTAGTTGATTCTGTAGCTGATATTCAATGGTATTATAAAGCTTAGCGTCCACCGCGTCGGAATCGTAGCGTACGCAGTGTACGATGCGTCCCAGATGAGAATTTAATTCCGCCAAGTCCGTTCCATCATCGGACCACAAGACGTACGGCGTTGCGCCACCGGTACATGGTGGACATCCCACCTATACGTACAAAGCGTTTTGGGAGTACATTCATTATGCGTACAGCTAAGGAATGGAATTCCCTGCCGGAGTCTGTGTTTCCTGATAGCTATATCCTAGGGGTCTTTAAGTCAAGAGTGAATAGATTGCTTCTAGGCAAGCGTGCTCCATCGTCGGCCACATCATCGCTTACCATCAGGTGAGATTGTGGTCAAACGCGAGCCTATCCATTATAAAAAAAAAAAAAAAAAGAATAGGATCGATTGCCATGTTGTGACGTCATGAATTACTGTCAAATCGAGGAATGAAATTTTTTAAACTTAATTTACGAACTGTGAACGAAAAAGGTTTAATCAGAATCCAGTTCTTCAATTTTACTCATCTCTGAGTTTTTCTATTTTGCCAAAATTTCTTCAATTTGACAGTACGACGTGACGTCACAACATGGTAATCGATCCTATTCTAATTTGGAACGCATAGTACAAGCCGTCGGTATTTACAAAATGCCGATAGGATGCGTCTACTGCATTCGGATTTTGCATCGGCAGTTTCCGATACAGTGCCCTCGTACCATACAAATCAATACAAAGCAACGAATCCGTCCGCTCCGATTCCGAGGCAGTGGACGCTTAGCTTCAAGTCTGAGATACTTTAGGAGACAAATTGTCCCCCAACGCGTCACGTGAACACGTTGTAAAATGTTGAGGGCAAGTTGCGGGCCACTCGACAACGTTGCAGCAGCGTCACGAAGATTGAGCGTTACGCGTCAGGTTAGGGGACATTTGTCACCAATACGAGTATATCTAAGGCGTTACTTTTTTTCTAACAACTTTATATAACAGGATTAACTTGAATGATCACCATAAAAGTATCCATGGTAACAAAGTCGATCATCAAACTGGCGCGTGATTGAGTAGGCTTTATTATGAATATATTTACGACCTTATTTTTCCGTTTATCTTTATTAAACTGTATAAAACAAAGTCGGTAAACTGCAACCCATATCTTACATATCTAGGTCTTCTCCTTCCTGCTTTATCCTTAGATATTACTTGAGGTCAGCGCAAAACGGTTCTTCCATTCTGTCCTGGCACCTGTCACACTATCACTAACTCCCTTTTCTTTCATATCACTCCTCACACAATCCATCCATCTTTTCCTTAGCCTCCCTTTCCATATAGGTAAGTAATACAATACCTGACCTTCCATGGGTGATATCTATAAATAGCTTTCATGACCCTATCGGAATAAGAGGTGATGTTGACATCAATTAATCTATAATATAAAAATGAATCGCAAAATGTGTTGGTAAGCGCATAACTCAACAACGCCTGGACCGATTTCGCTAATTTTTTTTTTGTTGTGTTCGTTATTATGAGGAGAAGGTTCTTATGGAAAAAAAATGAAAATTAGGGTAGTGTAGGGTAGTGTAGGGTAGAGTAAGGTAGAGGAGGGTAGAGTAGGGTAGAGTAGGGTAGAGTAGAGTAGAGTAGAGTAGAGTAGGGTAGGGTAGAGTAGGGCAGAGTAGGGTAGAGTAGGGTATAGTAGGGTAGAGTAGGGTAGGGTAGAGTAGGGTAGAGTAGGGTAGAGTAGGGTAGAGTAGGGTACAGTAGGGTAGAGTAGGGTAGAGTAGGGTATAGTAGGGTAGAGTAGGGTATAGTAGGCTGAAGTAGGGAAGAGCGGGAGCGAAGCCGCGCGGGCAAAAGCTAGTATTATTATATATTTAACGGATGTTCTGTAGCACGCTGTCAACACGATTCTGCTGAGTGCTCGTGCCAATCATTATTTATGTCTTTACAAGTTATCCGTCCCGACTTCACACGATTGCAAATTGTACATAGATAAGAAAGGAATTTGTTTTTTATACGTATTTATTAAAATTTCATGGTACACAGGTGGACTTAATGCCTTAGGCATTCTCTACCAAAACGATCCCTCCTACGCATAAAACCAGTATCAATTTATTTTGGGTATTTTTCTCCCTAAATCTAAGATCTACGTTTTGGAACTTGCAATTCAGCTTTCCATTTTTCACTGACCGACTTTTTGACGTCCGTTAGAAAATGTACAGTACAATTCACGAATGATGGCGGCCGTGAAGTTTGCGCAGAAGGCTGCGCAGTAACGTGTTTTAGGAACCAAATGGCGACGTGCGTGTGCGAGAAGAGTGTAGTATGCGCGAACGTTTGCAAAGGCTAACTTCACGGCCGCCATCATTCGTGAATTGTACTATATGAAACCATAGATCTCACGGTATCGTGTCGTTATCGTTATCGCGGCTAATGTCAAAACCGCCATAGGGGCATTGACTATGTCCGACCGTATGTAGTAGGTACCTGCCTATATTAGGATCATGATAACTGATATGTGCTGTGATATAAAGAAAAGGTGACCAACAGAGTTTGATCACCACTACCAAAGGCCACTACCTATCGCGAGTGTATGTAGAATATGCTGAGAAATTGATATTTAGCCGATAAAATGTTATCGATGAACATAAGCAAATACTTTTTTAACCTAAAAAAACTCCAAACAGGTTTCAAACCACACGTGATATCTATAAAGATATCTAATCACAGTAAAAACATAACGAAAATATTATTCAAGGCAGTTCACGTGATAGAAGCGCGTTGCTCCGTGCACAGCTGTAGATTATGTCTTGAAAATTTGATCTAGACTCCACTTTCTCTTTCTTCTCTTTTTTTAGGGTTCCGTACCTTAAAAGGAAAAAATGAACCCTTATAGGATCACTTTTTTGTCCGTCCGTCTGTCTGTCAAGACCCTTTATCTCAAGAACGCGTGGTGGTATCGAGTTTTTAATACTATATACTCAAGTCTGGGGTCCCTTTAAGCTATGAAAAAAATCAAACTTCTAAGTTAACGAATAAAAAAGATACGGCCGTTTATGTCGCAAAAAAAAACGTATATTTTGATACTCTTAAAGATCGAAATTGATAGGGTACTTTCCGTTAACCCAGAATCCTGAAATTTGGCACAAAGGAAGGTCTTATAGCACTGGTATTGGAAAAAATCTAAAAACAAAATTTGTTGTTAACTAGGTCACAAAAAAAAATTTTGCAATTCGGAAAATCTTCGAAACTCCATTCGGAAATCGTAGTTTGCAGGGAACCTTCAGTGCATGAGTCCGACTCGCACTTGCCCAGTTTTTTTTTTATAAACCCCCACACTAGGAATTACTCCTGGGTGCGTTGACAAACATATAATATCACATTCACAAGATGCCCAGGCCATGAACTATATTATCTATAGGCTATTCAAAAATTTGTTTCGTGCGGGTATCGATCCCGCGACACGCAGCGCTTAGCAGCCCATCGCGTGCCGTAATTTTTAAAACTAACCTGTCTTTCTCGTTTAACCTAGAACTTCACTGCGCACACGTGTGCCCCACACGCCGATCTGGGCGCGTCGGTCCCCATACATATTATATGGAAACTAGAGTTGTAGAGCTACACTTGATCCACGCCACGCGACGTCGTTCTACGTACGAATCTGGCGTGTTACACGTGTGCGTCAGTCTAATGTAGTTCTAGCTTTATTGATTTTTCTGTTAGTAAAAATCGTTTGAATATCAATTTCTTGGTTCAGAAGAAGTACGCGAAGGAAGAGATAGAGACAGATTGCGACTTTGTTTAATCGATACCAATACCTAATGTCAAATGGCAAATAAGTACTATAATTTTATTGATTTAAGGAACATTTTCCCAAAATTCCATACTGTAGTCGACAAAGGAGATAAGTAAGATCATCTAACTAAAATATTGTCAGGAAGTAGACAGTTGAATTTTTTTTTTTTTTTATATATTGGTATGACGTTAAAAAAGAAAAACGACCCATATATTATTATTTAGAGATGTAGTCAGCAATACCAATGAATATATCATATGTAGTTCTGCTAAATAGCGAACACTTCACTTGTACAAATATTTGCGTTAATTCGATATTATCTACAAACCAAATTCTTGCAAATCGGAATAAAGTACTCATATAACGTGAAAAAAATCGCAATTTTTTATAGGTAAGTACTAAATAAATACTGCTTAAGTTGCACAGAGTTGGTGCCATGAGACAGTGAGATGTGAGTCGCAGAACAGAGGCAGACCACGAAGGAGATGGCGGAATGAACTGAAAAAATGTCGTCAGAACTGGAAGGAAAATGCGCGGGCTCGCGACAGATGAAAGGAGTGAAAATACGTCTTCAAGCGTCAAGATAAGGACGTATTGTCCTAACCATGACATGTCAAAATGTCAGGCGTGCAAGTGACAAAAGGGGATGGACTTATAAGGCGCTCTATCTGATGAACGCCCTGATTACTCAGGAACCGAAATTCGACTTATTTTTATATAGCAATAAAGAAATGATAAATATTTTGTAAACAAATTTTTAGTGGCTTGCTATACGCTTAGGTGCATACTGCTAAGTATAGCAAGCAATTGACAAATACATAAATAATAAGCCCTAATAGGTCCATTCCTTTAACAGTCCAGTTTAGGTCGTCAAATGGGTCGCGTCAAGAGCTCGTGGTAGAGTCTCTGGAGTGAGACAAAATCTACACTAATATAATAAAGAAGCAAATTTGTTTTTTTGTTTTTATGTTTTTTTGTTTGTAGGAGGTAATCTCTGGAAGTACTGCTCCGATTGCTAAAATTTTTTCACCGATAGAAAGCTGCTTTATTCTTGAGTGACATAGGGTATATTTTATGTACGCGGGCGAAGTCGCGGGAAAAAACTAGTAGTTAATAAGAAGATCGTAAGTATACCATATTGTCTCACTTATACTTACCTGAAATATATGTTACGTTAAATTTTTTACGTTAAAAGCTTACTGCAGCTGTTTATTGTACCAAAATAATAATAAAAAATAAGATACTTACGCCCTGTTCAACACCGAAGAGCAAGTCAGACTTGTCCTTCTCGGAGACGGCGGGCAGGTCCACGGGGAGACCGGGCAGGTTCACACCCTTGCGGGAACCCAGCATACCTGTGGGTAGACGAGATTGGTTAGACCAAGAGTTCTGAAGCTGTGCTATGCAACGCCTGGTGAGTCGCAGTGGTATCCCAGTGGGCATCATGTTAGGTTAGGTACTTGAAACCCTGCAGACAGAAAGGGCCTCCGTCGTCCCTACGCAGCTTCTTTTTACATTACATTGACAATAGAACTAAATGTCGGACGCCATTTTGTAGAACGTATATCATCACCATATACATCACAATCCGACTGAACATGAGGTATTACATTACAGTGATGTTTTCAATGCGACGCGCCAATGTGTAATACAGCATGTTATACGATACTGCTGCGGCATATAGGTACATATAGCATTGTTGGATGGAGCAATGTACAATTACCGGTACGGATCTTGAGCGCTGACTTCAAGTTGCGCAGAAGTCAAATATTTGGTCTCTTTAGTGGTGCAAAGTGAGACGCGGGGGCGGGGAGTGTCAGTGATTGGCTCGCCGCGCCATCGTGTCATAGACGTCACTCCTGATTCGTTCCCTGCATTACTGCATGTAGGTATCTAACAACGAAGACGATTGGCTCGCCAATGTATGAAATGCGCAAAGCGATCCCCACTCTGACGGCGAGCGCTCAAGATCCGTTACGGTAATTGTATCAACCTATGAGAATCAACAACATGGCAAGCTCCTTTGCTCCCGAAGATGTGGTACCTAGAACCTAATCAATTTGTACTTACGTCTTTTTAAGTATTTTTACAGTTTTTTCAAACAGGCCTAATTTACTGGCCATTATACAAAGTACCTATTCAATGAAATATCCAGTCAAAGACTGTCTGTCGGACAGATGTTCGCAATGAGGGTTATAAGATGAATTTTAAATCTCGCTTCACTAAAGGATCTGTTTTGTGTATTTAGTACAGGATACGGTTAAGAACGACCTTCACCGGTTTGTTTAATGGATGAAACCTATTTTATGATAAATTTAGTATATTAAATAATACATATAACGCGGGTGGGTTGCCTGAGAAATTCCTGGCCAAACAATTTTTTTTTTTTTTGTAAATTGCACCGGTGTGTTTAACGAATAAATTTAATACTAACCGAAAAAGTGAAGCCTTTAGAACATAAAAATGTTGGGTTGCCTATTTGTTTCCTGGCATAGCTATGGGTTGCCTGGTATAAACAGGTATGCATAAACAGGTGTGTTTTTTTTTATATACAACAAATTCTATATCAAAATAAACGCTGTTTTATTACGAATACGATGTTATAGTGTTGTCTGCAAAAAAATCTGGTATGGATAACGGTTGTGCATTTTTCTAAAAATAAAATAAATTTTCAATTTTTAATTAATAAATAGTCTGGCCATTAATTTCCTAGGCAACCCACCCGCGTTATATTATTTAATACACTAAATTTATAATAAAATACGTTTCATCCATTAAACAGACCGGTGAAGGTCGTTCTTAATCGGATCTTAGACTAATTGGAATGGAAGACTTCATTGAATGACAGCCATTCATTGCTTCAGACGGGGGGCTCATCCCCCTGGGTTAAAGAAACCTGTTTAAAGGAGCTTTTATTTAACGTGACATGTTTGTTTGTTTGCAGAGGCGTAACAAGAATTAATTTAGAAGGGGGTGAAAGTGCATCAACGAGGCCTTTTTCTTTCATAAATTCGAAAATGAGACAGCAACTGTTGCAACCCGGTATTTGGCCACATCGTCGCTTACCATCAGGAGAAATAGAGGTCGACCGAGATCGTATCAATTATAAAAAACCCTAGTTCTTAAAGAACCCTCGCTTACGCTCTTGACCCAAAGGGATCTTTGGGTTCGAAGGGCCACTTCGAACACGCCTAGGTACGCTCTGTGTAGGTCAAAATCTTGAGAATTAAATAAAAAACAATTGTCCCTTACCAACTGAGCTGAAATTTTACATTTGTCTATATACACACGAATTAAGTTTACAATGCATGGTTATGTATATAAAATCATTATAAATCGAATGTCACAGACTCCCAGAAGATGGCGGACTAGTTTAATTTTGCACGCTCATGATATGGGTACCAATCAAAAGAGTTTGTTGACCCAAGGGCTGGTTTTTACCTCGGACATAGAATAAGCATTGCCATACAGCGTGGCATTGCCGCTGGTCTTTATAGCACTAGCTGATATATTTTAATTTATTACTGTAAGTACGTATTATTGAGTTTTATAGTCATAGTTGTATCAGTGTAAATTGTTATCACAAAATTAGCTGAAACGTACGTTCGCGTAGTAAAAATGAGTAGGTATCGACCAAATGATTCACAATGAGTCATCATATGACGCGTTTTATTTAAGCCGGCTTTAATGATCGCATTACGATTACGATAGACATGATACGTATCTAGAATTCTAGAATAATCTAGATTGTTCTAGTTTTTTTTTATTAATAAATCAATTAAGTATCTATTTAACTAAGGCATCTCCCACTTTTATTTAAATTGTTGATAGGGTCACGCTTGACCACTATCTCACCTGATGGAAAGCGATGATGTGGTCGACGACGGAGTACCTATACACTCTTGACTTAAAGATAAGTAATTGATAGCCTAGGTCTTCTTTTCTGACGGATAAGCTGGAGTCCAGGACTATGTCAACGCTGGTAGCAATTTTTATTCTAAAGAGAGGAACTATGTGTTATAAAACTTGGGGGTATACCCAACTTGGTGGTTATAATAATTTGCTCCAACATTGGTAAGCCCACATAAAGCACCTATTAATGAACAAAAGCCGAATTCAAACTCTACTGTTGCTATGCCGTGTGCGCAGTTCGCAAGCGGCTCGCGAACGGCTCACAAGCGGCGCAGATCTGTAGCCCGACTCACGTAATGAAAACCGTAACGATATCGTAGCGATTTAGTCGTTTGGACCATTTCCGTATTCACATCCATCAATCGAGTTTGAACGACACCGATTTTATAGTCGTTTGAAATTCGTCGATTTAAAAAAAACATCTGTATTACATTATCTTGGTAGAATACCTATCAATGTAACTGGAAATAAGTCGATAGATCGTGAATACCGCTTTTGGATAGGACTTCGATCGAACGACTATAAAACTTCAACGATATTTGGCTTGTTTGATTTTACGTGAATCAGGCTACTGGACGCGCCATTACGAGTACATCAACAAAAGTATTTCGTATCTGAAGAAACTTATGATAAAAATCTTACCTCCATTCTCAATGGTGCAGACCAGAGTGTCGCCACTGGATGAGGAACAGATGATGGAAATGAGACCATCATCGATGAAGATCCTGTTACCAGGCTTCACGACATTGGTGATGTTCTTATAGTCCACGTAGATGACGGAGGCTGTTCCGCGTTCGGAGTAGGCTGGGTCGGTGGTCAGCTTAATGGTCTCACCCTTCTTGAGTTCCACTTCGGCGGAGCCACCCTGGTAGGAAGGACCGTGTGAAGTTAAAAAGTGATTGCAATAGCCAAAAATGCCAATCGGGCCACAAGAAATCCTAAAATATTCACTTTGGGAAAAATCATCTTATGACAACCCCCGCTCTTGGGCGGAGCGGGAGATAGTGTCAGACTCTTACTGACTAAAAAACCCATCCCGTTCCTTCAAGCCTTCATACCGGGGCTCGAGCGCCCTTTCGGATAACCCTGGCCCCGGTAGGCTTCGACCCGGCTGGGCCCCTGCTGTTGCTGACAACTCCTTGAGGCGCGCGGGAACAGCGCGCGCCGTCGACGACTTTGGCTTGGTCCGGACAGTTACCGAACGGCCGGACAGCGAGCTACCCATTGCTCACTGTCCGCAAGCCCGCGCCTACGGTGGCTGGAAATCGGGATCGGAATCCCGGCGGCGGCGAGGGCGCCGTTGCCTGATGCGGTCGGCCTCCTCCTTAGCGAGCATTACTGCTTCGCAGAAGTCGGCGACCGCCTGCCACTCCTCCTCGCTCCGGACCATGGCCTCGACCAAGGCCCGGCGCGAGAGGTCTCCGCCGCCGATCACCCCCACGAGGGCACGGCGATGCTCCGCCCAAGCAGGGCACACCGCGATTGTGTGCTCCACCGTGTCCTCCGGGCGTTCCGCACAGTGGCGACACCCGGGCGTCACTTCCGCTTTAATTCGGAACAGGAACCTCCCGAACTTGCCATTTCCGGTGAGGACCTGTGTCATGCGGAAGGTTAGGACGTCGTGAGGTCTTTCCAGCCACGCCTCAAAGAGGGGACTTATCGCCATAATTGCGGCGTGCCCAATAATATCAATCCTGAATTATGTATTTAACAATGGTCCTTATTGTTAAATACATAATTCAGACCTCAAATATTTGGCCATAAAGGAGGAGGAGACAGTTGCGCATCATCATCATAATTATTTCAGCCGATATACGTCCACTGTTGGACATAGGCCTCCCCCAAGTGTCGCCACAATAAAAGATCCTGTGCGACAGTTGACAGTTGCGCAAACTAAAAATGAGCACATTTATTAGTTTCTATTGTACAACGCTTTGGATATCCTCTGTAACGCTGTACAAGTGCTTATAAATAAATAAATTGACTGCACAGATGTCATTGATATACACATACAAACCTTGGAATCCCTGAATTCCCTCACAGACGCCCTGAAAAACCTGAAAGTCCTAATCAGTTTTTGGAGAAAGGTGAGTAGGTGGAATAAGCCCGCCAAATGTTTTGGCCACTATGGTCCACGTACAATGCTCCGCATAGGACTAAGTGCGGAAACCAAACTCGGATATATATATACGTATATGTATACTAGCTGACCCGGCAAACGTTGTTTTGCCATATAAATAATTTTATTTTTATTTTTATTTTTTATCACTAAGGTGTATGAAAAATAGATGTTGGCCGATTCTCAGACCTACGCAATATGCTCACAAAATTTCATGAGAATCGGTCAAGCCGTTTCGGAGGAGTACGGGAACGAACATTGTGACACGAGAATTTTATATATAAGATGTACATAGATTAGACTATAAATTTTCAATTTCATCTCTACTTACACCTTCCAGGAGTCCAGTCCTGATCTCAGGTCCTTTGGTATCAAGAGCGATGGCTAGTGAGAAGGGGGTACCAAGCTTGGCACTGTAGTTCTTCTCAGCAATGCGGCAGTTCTTGATGGTCTCGGCATGGTACTCGTGGGAGCCATGCGAGAAGTTCATGCGGGCCACGTTCATGCCAGTCTCCATCATGCGCTCGAGCATGGCTGGGTCGCGGGAGACGGGTCCTAATAGAAAAAAGAGGATTGGATTATGTTGGCGTAAAATAAGTACACGCTCCATTACTCATGTAGCAGATGTCGGGGCAAAAACCGCTAGGCTGAACCAGTCTCCATCATGCGCTCGAGCATGGCTGGGTCGCGGGAGACGGGTCCTAATAGAAAAAAGAGGATTGGGTTATGTTGGCGTAAAATAAGTACACGCTCCATTACTCAAGTAGCAGATATCGGGGCAAAAACAGCTATGCTGAATTGCTCCTCCCACTCTGGCTTACCCGATAGTGTCAGACTTTTACTGACTAAAACCCACCTGTGTTCCTTGAAGCTTGCTGTTTACGGACGCGTAGCTTCATAGACGCGACACGACTACACGACGCTGCCGGTTTGTAGGTAAGCTTCACGCAGGCGTACACCAGCTACGCGTTCGTGAACAGTAGGTCTTAGTTGCCCTTTGCTCTCCAGAGCCGCGGTAACGAACAATTTCGTATTTCTTTCATTCTACATCCATCTATGAACGCGTGTCCTACGCGAAACATGCTTTTAAAGATTAGAAGCACAGATCGGAACCGATTTCCTTAGTTAGATAAATCAAAGTGGTAGGTAGTTACTGCCAATTCGTTGGAGTGAAGGTCCTGAGAATTTGATGTAAAATAAATTGCTGTATCTAAATTGTGATTGAGCTATTATTTTGTCTTTCTGAGATGTTGCCTTGGAGATACTGTGCGGTTATTCCATCTGGTTGGGCCGTCTCACCGCCCTGGCAATGTTTCCTATTTTAGCGCCACCGCGGCATACCATGTCCATCTGTTATATTTAGACAGTTGCAGTTCCTACTGGGTAAAGATATATTGTTTCTTCGTACGATGACTATAACTGTAGACGATTTGAGCAATGTGCAAAGAAATAAAACAAATCGGTTATTATCGTTGACGGAAGATAGTACCAAATATAATAAAAATACAATTTGGTAAATTTTTTGTCTGTCTATCTGTCCGTCTGTGTGTTTGTTCCGGTTAATCTTCGAAACGCCTGGACTAATTTTAACCAGACTCACAGACGGATAGTTGATGTTAGAGTAACTTTTATTTTTTCCGCGGGTACAAGATTGCAAACTACAGAATACGACTTAGAAACGGTTCAACAAAATTTGATGGAACCTTCATTGGGATTTTATCTGATGTTATAATAGGGTACCTAGTTCCCAGGGTCAAAATAATTACATTTTATTTAGTCCGTATTTTAGATTATACAAAAATATTGGACACGTATTTTTTCTTTTTTCGATTAAACAAAAAATAACAAAGATATAACCCACTAAAGTTACGCGTGACGTCACCCCGTGCGAAAAAATGCAGCACGGCGTGACGTTACACGTAACTTTAATGGGCTATATCTTTGTCATTTTTGGTTTAATTTACAAATAAAAAAATACGTGTCCCTTATTTTTGAATAATCTAAAAGACGGACTAATTACATTTTTTACGGCAACTAGCCTATTAGTAACTCGTGTTATTTTTTAGTTTTCCCGCAGGAACGGGACATGATTCCCGGGTGGAGTGTGGGCCGTGGGGGTTCATCTCCGAATTGGATGGCATTTTTTTACACGATTAACCCAAATAAGGAGACTGTTTTTAAACTCTACCCGAATGAAGTCGCCGATAACAGCTTGTATTGTATACATAGACCGCTTAAGCTCCACTCACCAATGGTACAAATGATGCCTGACAGACGGACGTAAGAGGCCTTGGAGTCGATGTCCAGGTTGCACATGTTCTGGAGGTGAGAAGACGCGTTGGCAGCCCCCATCTGCATCGCAGGCTTGTCATTGGAACCCGCCTGTGTAAACAAAACAAACACTTTAAAATACGAACTGAGTATCGTGGTCGAGATCATTGTCTAGTCTTTTCTCAACTATACCTAATAGCCCGTAGAATCCCGAATGCCTAGTGCGAATTTTCGACACGTTCATGACGTTCGGTGCTCCGATTGGCCCGCTCAAAGCTTTTAACCAATCAGAGAGCTTAACGCGATAAACGTTCCGATCGCGTTATCCTAAACCCAACTCACACTCAGCTTCATGAGAATAAAAGTATTTTCTAATAATAATATAGTCCTAATAGACCAGAGCTGTCAATATGGCTAAATATTGGTCAAACCAGATCTGAGTCAGATCCACATGAAGGAAGAAAATTAGAGACTAGGGTCCTACTTCTATAGACTCTTTCGACTAGGTCCAGGACTAGGGGTCAAAGTCAGTGACGTTTGAAAGATTCGAGTTATCGTGGCCCTGAAGTATACGGAATATGGGCAGGTTGGGTAGCTACCCCTCTCACATTAAAATACCTTAGAAAAGGGGGTAGGTACCTAACCAGTTGATGACGCTGTCCGTACCTACCTAGTTTATAGTTTCAATATACTATCTACGAGCCTGTGGAAAAACCTTTTCATTTTTACTATCAGTTCTTCAGTCTTTACGCGTGCTTCAATAATAGGTTCTAAGTGTGTTTACCTATCTATAAATTTAGGTAGGTACCTAGGTACATAGAAACGTTATATTGTAACGCTGTTTATTGTAAGCAAACAGAAGGATCACGATTATCATGCAAGTGGCTATTCATGGTGCTTGAAATAAATAGGAAGTTATGATAAACGGCTGTAATTTGTTTTGTACATAGATATAAGAAAGGAGGTTTTGTATCTGTGACGCATCATTGCATTACATTCTGTAATGATCGAAACTTCCCTAATCAAGCATTTTGTGTTAAAAACGTACTACTTTAATGCCACAGTTTATCCGGTTGAATACCGGATAAACCGGTTAAAATTAAATATACTGGCTTCTGCCAGGGGGTTTGCCCGCGTACCTAACAGTAGAAAATATGCTAATGTCACTTAGTGGTACAGTAGCATTCCACTGGCGAAAGAATTTTTAAAATATATCTAGTTGTTTTTGAGTTTATTAATTACAAATCTTTTCTCTTTATAATATTAGTATATAGTAGATTATTCGACAATTAGGTAGCTACCTACTCAACGTTAGATTCTTCATTCAGTAGTCGAGAACCAGGATCTTTTTAGCAACCGTCTTTACGACTCAGGTAATATGCTGCACTTTCATTAATCATCAGCAATAAATTACCTAGTTACTACTTAATTAAAGCCTTCACACTGAAAGTCCCCGTCTGCGATATTGAAAGGCAAGTGTATGACCTACCTGTGTCAGGAATCGCGATCGATGTCTATTACCCATTTTCCACGAATAATGTCCGGTAAAGCAAGCTGCAGCCATAATATGCCGCATTGAATTAATGTAGGTACGGAAGCCTTTTATTTTAGGTTGATTTTTGCCTTACATTTTGTAGGTAGGTACCTACAGGTACTATTTCTCGTTTGTTTGGTATTTCAAAGTTGATCGCTGGCAGGTAAGAAGAGACTGATAGCACATTAGGGCTTCAGTTACATAAGCGAATTCAACGAATCCTGCCAGTACTTGAGACTAGAAACTATTCGGCTTAATTTTAATGAAGTTTGAATTATTGAATCAAAAGACTGAAATAGGTAAGGTAGGTAAGATAGTAGGTATATAGATACCTATGTAAAACCTTCAAAGGAAACTAAGTCGTAGAATAAAAACTTTCGAAAACGTATAAATGTAGAAACTATATTACGCAGACAAACGTTTGTATGTATCAGGGATGTTACGGAGCTTCGACTCCGACTCCGTTAAGTCGGAACTTCCGATATTATTACACCTTCGGTTCCGACTTCGGCTCCGATACTTTTAAATCGGAGGTTTTAATCGGAGGTCCGGAATCCCCCTGACTCCCGCTACGTGCACTCTATTGTCAATTATTTTTTCACTTGTTGTTAGTTTGTTGACGTACACGTCTTCTTTATAATTATAAAATTAAAATGAAAGAAATTTGACTGAATAATGTTTTGTTTGTCCTTAAATAAAAAATATCTCTCCTGCCACCACTTCTGACCCTCTTCCGCCGCCGGTTCCGACTCCGGTTCCGATTCCGGTTCCGAGTCCGATAAATCAAATTTAAAAACTCCGACTCCGCCTTCGGTTCCGATATAATTACCTCCGTTACATCCCTGGTATGTATCACGCAAGTACAAAGGTATGTATTATAGGTTTGAAATGAAAGGTACACAGGTACAGACTAGTACTGCTAGGCACTTAGCTGCACATTTAATCCCGGGAGTATTTGTGCCTTTGGGATAATTTTCTACAATCACACAGCCGAAGCAAGTTAGTGAAGAATATAGACAGACTGAGAGTCCGTGCATCTACGAAGGCCTAGGTACTGGCCTAACAAAGAATTGTTCTAAGACTCATGTAGACGCCAAATACGAGTTAAAATTAAAAAAATACTGTATCAAGGTATTAGAGTTCTCCGCGCGATTAGAGCAAAAACAACAGCCCGAAATGCAACAATAGAGCAGCTGCCCGAACCAGATACAGCATCCGTCTAGTCATAGGATCCTCCCTTTGCAGCGAAGCTTTGCGGGACTTTAGACCCTATTAACTTACAAGGCAAGTTCCGTTATTAGGTAATAGGGTAGTTTCCAGGGTCAAAATATTACATTTTATTTAGTCCATATTTTAGATTATAAAAAAATATTGGACACGTATTTTTTTCTTTTTTCGATTAAACCTAAAATAACAAAAAGCCATCAAAGTTACACGTGACGTCACCCCGTGCGAAAAAATGCAGCACAGCGTGACTTTACACGTAACTGTAATGGGCTATATCTTTGTAATTTTTGGTTTAATTTACAAATAAAAAAAGACGGGCTAATTAAATTTTTTACGGCAACTAGCCTATTGAATGGTGAAACTAAAACCGTCATCATTGTAGGCGAAGGGCAACCACTGCTAGACATATAAGACTTCTATGGGTTTCTTATGGACAAAATATATTATGAAGACAGTACTGCAGCAGTCAATTTACATACACGTAGACAGACAGACAGGTAAAGTGATCGTCTGTCTTGTCTTTTAACATGCAATTCCCAAGTTGTAACAGTAAGAGCCAGACCTATGACGATGCACTAACTTGCTCTAATTGCATTGACATTGACGTACAATCAGACTAGAGATGACAAATGAACAATTATTTTGTTTTTATTAGTCGCATTCCAAACCCCTAACAAATTCTGAAGTTGATGTTTTTTACAGTTTATAATAAAAGTAGGTCTACGCTGGAAGAACCGAGCATGAGCAGAACATGAACCGAGCAGTTTTTTATTCGTGTAGTGTCGCTCGTGCTAAAATAAAGAGTTCTTCAATCAATCCACGCTCGTGCTCTGCTCCTCTAGCTTAGAAACACCTTACAGTATCGTAGCTAGGCGTGGGTGAAGTTAGCGTTCAACCACGGGCTCGCACCCAAAGGGGCCTCGCGTGTGAGAGCCCTCTTTAACAACGAGAGTTTTGTTAATTTTTATGCTTGCGGTAAACCACTATTGACACCACCTGATGGTAAGCGACGATGTGATCGAACACCGGATTGCGGCAGTTGCTGTCTAGTCTTCGGATTAATTCAGAAAAGGCCTCGTGTCGACAACCTCGCGAGCTAAGTCAAGATACTTGGTCTGCTTATCTTTCTCAGCTTTCACAAGGTTCTCGTCATGAGGGACCGCTATATCAACAATCATTGTGCGACGCTCTAGTCGATCTATCACCACTATATCAGGTTTATTGGCAATAATAGTCCTGTCAGTGATGATAGATCGATCCCAATATAACGTGATACTGCCATTGTCGAGAACTGGGTCGGGCACATACCAGTAGTACGGTACTTCTGATTCTACAAGGAGCAAGTTGCTGGTGAATAATCCTGGCTACGAGGTTGTGTCTGTGCAAATAGTCTCCGTTAGCCAGACGAGACCACCCAGAAATAATGTGTCGGATTGATTCCCCGGGCAGGTGGCATGCCCGACAGATGTCAACCGTACCATCCTTCACAATGTATTTCCGATAGTTGTTCGTCATTATAACTTCGTCCATAATTGCAAAGATAAAACCTTCGGTTTCCCCGAAGAGATCACCAAAACGTAGCCAAGTACGGGCGCTAATAGGTCTACATCGGGCCCATGTAAGGCCCGGTAAAAGCGTCCGTGAAGCTCCTTGCTCTGCCATACTTCCCTGTGGTCATTAGTATCCAGTACTAAAGGTTTGCGCCAGTTCTCGTTAGCCAAGGAGAGCGGGGTGAGGCCCTTGTCCACCGCCACCACATCTCGGTGCATACCCACGTCGACGGCTAGGAAATATTCCCTGAGACTGCATACCTCGCGGTTGTGCAGGGTCTTAGCATTTAAGAAGCCACGACCCCCACACTTCCGCGGGATATACAGTCTCATCACCGATAACCGTGGGTGATGCATCCGATTTGCGGTACTAGTGTACGGACCCTCCTATCCAGGGCGTCAAGTTCTGTCTGAGTCCATTTGAGTATGCCTAAAGAATACATCAATACTGGCATGACCGATGTTGAAAGCGCGCACCTTGTTTCCGCCTGACAAAAGACTATTCAGTACTTTATTCAGGCGGCCAAAGAAGCGCTCCTTCAGCGATTGTTTCACGTCATCAGTATTGATGCCTAACGCTTCCGACATACCCAAATACTTGTAACTTTCAGTTGAGCTGAGGGATCTAAGGTGTATGGAATCCGAGAGTTGAAATCCCTCGGATTTCATAATCTCTCCTCGCTTTACATGAATGACTGCACATTTGTCCATCCTAATGGCACTACTGAAGGTTTCAGTTACCTTCAGTAGCTCCATCAGTTGCAAGTTGTTGAGGGCAAAGAGTTTCAGATCATCCATGTAAAGAAGTTGACATATGACCTGACCGCCTCTTTATTATTATTAATTACTATTAAAAAAAAAGTGTAGACTAACAGACTACACTTTTTTTTTTGTTTGAATGCATAAGATGTTGTGAAGGGCTTGTGATTGGCTGAACAATCAACAACCACTCATATCATTAGCTGTCAGACCATATGATGAGCAGTTGAGGGGTAAATTCAATTACATATTGAAATAAAAAAAAAAATATTTCACTTTATTAAATTGATAACATTAATCAATTTATGACTAATATTGTAAACAATGATGTAAAAAAAAGTCCTTTGAATTGATATATTATATTCATCAAAAGGTAAAATTTCTATTAATTCACTATAAACAGGTACCTGCCTGTTGGAAGGAGCAATGATCTTAGTCAAAATTTACTCAGGTAGCAACCACTAATATATGTTAAAATAGGTAAGTGGTTCATTTAAATTGGTAACTACTTAAGTATTTTTCCATACATAAACAGGAAATGACTACAATAAGTCTGTTTTAGTCATAAAACCATAATCTATTCCAGTGAAGTCATGTGCATCACTATAGTATTGTTTATAAGATCATATCACCACAGCCATTGACAACATGGCCATTAAAATATTGTGTATTAGAACTTGAGACGTGTGAATTTGACGAGAATGCACTGCAGATTTTTTTTTTTTTTTTTTATAAATATTTATTCCTGCAATCTGTCTCTTCGACACTGGGCTGGATTTTAGATATTTGCGGTGATGGGCGTGTATGGCACAGTATCCAGCGATACGTCCCAATTGGTGTTATTAGAGGTGAGATTAGCAGATTTTAAATGGATTATTTTCAAAGAAGTGTTTTATCATTTAAATCATAGACTATGCATAAAGGTCAGCATTTTTAAATAATATTTATGGTAGATTCAATCCTTCATTTCATTTTAGAATCATTATCTATTTAATAATTAAAATTCCATATTTAAAATACAATTTAAATTGTAATATTGCATACAGTAATTTTAATTAATTAAATTAGACCTAAATGATTACATTCTACTATTAATCAAATAGTAAATAGGTAGCTATATAAATGATTAGCTACAGGAAATCGATAGAACAATATTGTAACTATAATTAAACATGCATCGCGCTGATAATGTTGATTGCTTGCTATTGTGATTACAGCTGATACTACTTAATCTTGAATAGTCCTGAACTGCACATTATGTCTATTTTATACCTAACTACAACATAAAGCTATGCAAACCAAATGGTAGAATTCACAAATCATATGGTAAGCATTCAAACGGTTTTCATACTATGTTAACTGTATCACTTCAATTATTTTCACAGAAAATACTTTCTTATCACACCTACATCATACTTTAACAAATATTTCAATTAAAACGACAAAACCGGCATGAAAAATGATCGCCAAGGTAACCGCAACAGCCGTAACAAATCGTGGGCTCACGTAATCGTAATACGGGACGAAAATAGAACATAAAGCTAGAATAGCTTACAAAGGGATATTACCTCGACTTTGCCATCGTAGACTGTAGTAAAAACCATATCGATAGTGTTTTTATGTAGAAATCTTTCACTGAACAACGCGGGAGGTCGGACTGCCGGCTTTCGTGATCTTGAACTGCCCTTCCGAATGAAAATCGGATTCCCGCAGCGCCGTGCGAACTGAGTTGCGTATTTCGTGAGACGCGAGCGGCGCGCGCAGAACAACGACGCGACCACCGAGGGGTGAGTGAAACCACCAAAACCCAAACTAGACCTCCTATTATTACTTGATTTACATCTTATTTTGTTCCTAAAGTGAATTAGTGCAGGATGCAACTAACTGCAGAAACCCTTTCAGTGCAGTGTTGAAGAACACGATCGGTTTTCTTCTATAATTACACATTTGAAAGCTTGCCAATATTGTCTCTTGGTTAAAATAGTTAGCACTAGTTGTTAATTTGATCGTTTTTGTTTAATTTTCCTTTCTTATGTTAAAATCAACACTGTTGTCTTCTTAGTTGCTTCAAACCTGATTATTTTTTTTAGTTTTACCGCATTATTTTTGACGTCAGTTGTCAAACTTGACAATCTCTACTTCCGGTCAGTAGTTAGTACCCTATTTTCATTTCCGAAATCGATATTTATACGTGCAGAGATAAATAACATTTTGTAAAATAAACCAAGTTCTGTCACTAGTTAATGCATATTTATATGGTATTTATAGAATTTTATTCGTATTTTTTCTTGTTCAAGTGATAGGTAATATTTAAATTTTTATTCTTTTAATAAAACAATTATTATAATTACTTTTCTTGGAAGTAGAGTTTTGTTTATATTTTACTCAAGTTTATCAGGTACTAATTTTAGCTAAGTTTACTATAGAGGAAGCGGTTTTAATGTTTTATTAATGGAATATATTTTCAGTCCAGACAGTAGACATACAGAGTGTGGGTTTGGGAGTCCATAAGAACTTAAATTGTTATAGTTACCACCAAATTAATTACATATACTAATAATAAGCTTTTTGCATCACCTTCGTACCTATTTTTTCTGTTTTGTTCTTTTTGTCTTTTAATATGTGTGTACATAAATAATAATTTCAAATGCAACAAATCCCATAAAAATTGTACTGATATAGGACAGGATACCTACTTATTATTCTAAGAGTATATTCCATTGGGATGATTTTCGACTCTCATGCGGATGAAGTAAGCTAGTAATGATAAATGATATTATTTTCCAAATGGGTTTTAAAAAACACTTTTACACGTCAATTTTTTTTTTCTACAGTTTAAACTAGATGCGGCCGGTGTTTCCAATCTGACCACCCTGAGAAAAAACACCACACCACACAAAAACAAACACTGGGGGCAGTCTCTTTTAAAATCCATACAATAAATATGTAATGGTCAAATCACATGAGAACCATGCAGATTTGTCTGAGATGGTATTTTGAAGAAAGAACTATACAGATTTGAGTGGACCTGTACATTCAGTGTAAGCATTTGTCAGTATTTGCAAAGCTCAACTCAGGCCACAGAAAATATTCAAATTGCCAGACATACGTTAAAATTACTGAAAAGAAAAAAAAGAACAAAAAAAAGAATCGACATCTATTTTTACTGTGTTTTAATTATTTATTACAAAGATATGTATTATTATTTTATTAGAAAGTACTGGTCCAATTGCGAATTTTTTTGCACCGATGGAAAGCTGCGTTATTCCTGAGTGACATGAACTATTTTATGTATGTGGGCGAAGCTGCGGGCAAAAGCTAATAACATGAATTTGTAATTGCGAATAACCACTAAACTACTTGATAAATAGGTAACATTAACTTTTGATGACTCGCTTATCCTATGTTTGAGTAAAGTCAGTAAAAGTCTGACTCGCCCTCATGCTCCTCCCTAGAGCGAGAGAAGTTGTTGGATGATTTCCCACCTAAAAAAACCTATCCTATGTTTTGACTGTGTATACGTTCCAGACTTACATTATAAAACAGCTTCTGTCAGCGGCTTGACTCACGTGTAAGTAGTAAACATATTTTTTTTATTCTACTGGTGAAGTTTTCGAGTTTATTGATTACAAACAAAAATACAAAACCTCTTTATAATATTGTTACTTAATTATTACACTATCTCTAGTTTCTCTAGCAACTCAGTGATGATAAAGTAGCATTGTGGAGAAAGAATATTAACATCTTCACCAAAAGTTTTTGAGTTTATTGGTTAAAAACAATACAAATACTTCCTCTTTATTATGGTATTATTATTAATTGTTAGTATATAAATAAAGTTTATAAGTACTAAGTAGCCATTGGATTATTTATATGCATATCAAAATGCCAATTTGCATGTAGTAGTCGGCGTTGCGTACAAACTATCTACAGGTCATTGAATTTGCTCAGCTGACGTTTTCTTAAAGAAATTAATTTCGTACATGCGTAAATTAATACGAGTTTTGAAAAAAAGGTATTTTATTTTTTAATTTTATCTTTACAAATCGATAGTGTTTCATGTACCGGATCGACCCTCCACGGGATTAAAACGATTAAAATTTAACGGTGTATATATTCATACAGAATGTCTTTGGCATCGACGCACGCGCGCGGTGGAATTTTTCGTTGGTGGTTTCCGAATTATTTTTTAAAAATTGCGTTTTTTAATTTAAATTTCTCACATTTTTTGTGAAAAAAAAAATTAATAAAAACTTAAAATTAAAAATGCGTTGATTAGAATAACAATTTTATCAACTCCGTAATTTTTAATACTTAAATTAATGTTTAGTTAAATTATTTTTTTTTTACTAAAAATGTCATTAAAATAACGGTTTTATGCAGTTAAATTTAAAAGAGTACAGATTTTGAAAAAAAAAATCTGTACTTTTTAAAATTAGAACTGTACAGTTTTTTTTTTTAAGAAAAATGGTTTTAAACAGTTTAAATTATAAAACGTAAGGAATTAAAAAAAAAATGATTAGGAAAGAACCGACTAAATCTTCCACCAATGGGGGTCCAGAATCATGTAGGTACTGGATCCATGGTATTTGTTTGTGCATCGATCTCAAAGACACCCTGTATAATATATACATCTAAAGTTTATTATTTTAAATGATATTTGTTTATAAATCAATGGTAATTCTTATGACAATGTACAATCAATCAATATTGTATAAAAAAAAAACTTAGATTTTTTTACAGTAAACTTGTGACTGTGTCTGCGGCTTCCTATCATTCCTGCATAATAATTATAATACGCTTAGGCCTTACACATTTAACTACTGAAACATATACTATGATACTAATAAAAATGTACTAAAATGGTACAATAACGCTGTAAAAATAGCGTTTTATGCGCACATAATCCGATGTTTAGTAATAAGTGTGGATGAGGTTTGGAGGGATTTATTGGAGGGATTCATATTTATTCATGGCTCGTCTTATAGTGATAATAATTTAATGGATTGCCAACACATAGAAAGAGTTACTTTTAAATTGACATTTTAATAAACAATGCCATAAAAGTTCAAAACTGACATTAATACTCGGAAGTACTTTTAAAAACCGCAAAATAAACAGCTAACTTTTTTAGGTTATAAAATCTATGGGAAAAACAAAGTAATCATTTCATTACAAAAAGTCTACTTTCTAAACTATAGAAGAAGACTAAAATAGGTTCATAAATGTCAATGACATTTTATTTACAGAACAAAAATACCGGTGTCATAATATGAAAAAATATTTATCAATGTAATGTTTTAATTTATTTGGCCTGAGGCCAATGTTTATGGTGTAATAATTGAATCGTCGTACTAGCAATGGTTAAACAGACTTTAATTAATAAAACTGTCTATAAAATTAAATTGCTTTACGTCACCAGTAGATACACCCAAATTGTAATAAAAAAGTTTTAAACTTGTAAAATTAACCTAACTTTAGTTTTTAATAGTATAGGTAATGTATTTTGGTAAATAAAAATCTACTTACAAATGCCATTATTATGCTGATTTAAAAATTATAATATTCAATGAAACATGTAATTCCGCAATCACTATCACACAACTTTTGGTAGTTTGACTGTTTGACAGCGGCTATGCAAGGACTTTTAGAGGTCAACTCAATGTCATAGACAAGTAGGTAATCAGGTAGCCATTGTAACGTCATTTCATTACAGACCTACCGGCAAATGTTGGCAACGTTTTTGGAAATCATAACACTGATTGTATACTGATTTCTGTATCAAAAAACCTAAACTGAGTACTCACGAAGGCGAATAATATAATCTTATTACAATAAATAAATAATTTGGTTTGATTAAAAAAGAAAAAATCTGAATAGAAAAGATATGTCCCATCAAAATGTTTACAACCTGTGCCACATAACCACTAAATGGAACGTACTTTTTTTTTAATTATTTAAATAAAATTTAAAAAAGTAGTAGTTATACATAGTAGTAGTTGTAAATTAAGGACTTCTTGTTACTAATAACATGAATATAATTTTAATGCTTTTGGTTTTAATACTTGGCAATCAAGTCGTCTCACATGCCGGTAAAAACTACTATTTAAAATAAATAAACAAAAACGAATGCAATGATTAGCTAGACAAAATACTTACCTTTGAGAACCTGTTCCTTGTTTCAATGGCCTTCATTTTGTAGATTTAAATCAAATTAAATGAATAAGAGACACGTTAACACATTGAAATCTGTCACTGAACTATTCCCGGTGACCCGCCGGTTTATCTTGGAAGTGTTAATTCTACCTACACCCTTATCTTCATCAGCTGTCAATAAATTAAACCTTATATACTATTTGCTACATTAGTAGTCCCTATCTTCTTTAGTACATCGTAGAGATAACGACTAATCCAAAGTAAGCTAGGAAACCGAATATTGATATAAAACGTGGGAAACGATTATCGTCTTGATATAAATGATCACGCCTTCGTGTAAATTTCTTAGCACGCTAAATTTTTGTGCAATTTACTTTGTCATAATACTGCAGGTACCCCCCAAAATGTAACTGAGAGAAATGTTCTTAATAGATATAATCTCGATTCCGTTTGTACTATGGTCTCGCATCGACTTATTTCTTATTGATACTGTCAAACTTCTGTATAATTATATAAAAACAACCAATACCTGTAAGGGCCGTAAATGTATTACTCGGTTCCATACTGCATTTCTATGTGGCTCTTGCCGCGGGCCCGTGTTGCTACGTAAATACTCTCAGTTCTCCATCGACACGACTACATGCACACCGTTAAAGTTGAACTAGCGACACTGCGCAGGTAATAATCCGGTTTCCACGACGGGGACCCGAGCACACCACATACGCGCATAGTCACGCGAACCGTGCCCAAGCGGTCGCACAAGCAGACGCAGCGTAGGCCCATAAGGGTTTCGGTCGTAAGTTTCGTGTCTTTACAAAACCATAAAAATAATAACAAAGGTCATTGAACTTATTTTTATTATCCAAATCGAATTTACAATGAAAATGAACGATAATAACATTTTGTTCGATAATAAAAACAAAGTCGTATAGCTACTGACAAGAATTTTACCTTTTTCAAAGGTTTTTGGAATGGCATCCGCATTAACACATAAAAATTAAGTAATTTAGCTTCGGTTGAGTACTTAAAAATCGAGCGTAGGAAGAATAAGTCGATGACTGTAGCAATGAACTATTACATTAGTTATAATTATAAACATTCCGACTGCTTTATAAAAATACATTGAAACTTACACTTAAGATAAGTTAATGATTCATCACTACAATAGTCGACTTCCTCGATTATGACTAAATTAAAATAATAATTATTTATAATTTGTATCAATTTGCAGCCATACAATGACAGTCACATGACAATCATAAGTAATTATTTACTGCAGCAGTCTTTGTAAATTACTAATGAACATTTATTACCATTAACATACATTATTGCAATAATTATTATATTCATCAATTTCTTTTTACTCTAGAGCTTTCATGGCATGCAAAGACAACTGCAGTGTCGAATCGAGAACAAGACTATACATATTGAATATACACAGAAATAAAACTAAATACAATAGTTATTTATAGCTGCCATACAAAAATACATAGTATCATCAATGGTAGCAAGAGCTAGCCGTAACACAATAGCACAGTATTTAAAAGTATGTAAAAAAAGAAAGCAGTCGCATTCCATAGCAAGCATTTATGATCGTTGTAGTCTCGAAGTTACTGTAATTCTAAGTTGACTACTCTGTGCGTAAGAATAAGATGGTACAAGCGAGCAGACGTGTAAATGAAACCGTCGGATTGAATGATCCAGAAGTTTCTGGAGAACAGAGTAATGATGTTGTTAATGTCTCACTTGTATACTATGCTCCTCTATAAACTAATGACCATTTTCCTACCACAATTGACGCCTACTTTACTGAGGCACTCTTATGTAGGTACTCAACGTTTTCTCGTTTTATTTTAATCTGCAACAATATCTTACAGACACAGTTAAGATTGTAAGTCGCCCATTTGAACTGTACCAGATGACCATTTTTGTCAAAATAATTGTTTTTTGATGTTATTTCATTACTAAGGATATTTTGCATTCGTTCTTATGTGGTACTTTGTGAACTACTAACCAATAAGTGCCATAAAAATATATTTTCTACTTTCGTTAACATTCTTTATTCTGTTTCTATAAATGATTATTTGATTGAATTATTGAAACATACTCATTGATATGAAAACTAGATAATCACATTGGTCTGAACACGCCTCTACACGGGTCGTTAGCTAAGCTGCGATCAAAAAACGCGTATTCTGAACTTTGTCTTAGTACTAGTAGTAAAAGTTTGTAAAATGGTTTCAATTAAATATGTAACGTTATAATTGACGGGCACGCGGTGAGTTTGGACCATGGATTTTTATTCTATGATTTCAAAAGAGAATATAGCAACTTCTGGGTAATAACTTCTGGAACAAATTACTTTTAGGCCAATAAATAATTTCGCCAACAGCGCAGTAATATAATATTTAAATACAGATAATATAGCATCAACGTCGATATACAATCAGTATGTATACATTAGAAGGTACATTCAATCTATTTTATTATTACTGGAGTCCATATTGTCAGATTGTAACAAGTGAAAATATCGTGAATGTATTTATATGTATACTTTACAATATATTTTGATCGATCTCTATAACATCCTAATATATTTTAGCTACATTCATAATATCACGTCAGGCCGACACACACGGTCCGCGCCTACTTCCTATATGTCTTTTTAAGCATCTAATCGAACAAAAGATACGGCTCACAGGACGATCGTTACATGAACAGTCAGGCGCCGCGACACATCCACGAGACACGCCGGGCGACCTCCCACTGAAGCGGAACGAGTCAACTAAGCGGTTCTACACACCTTCCGATAAAAGATCGTCCTACACTAAGTATCCGATTTGAGGAGGTAACACTATTCAAACTGTTTGAGATCGGAAGGTGCGTAAACCTGAATCGGTATAGACGGAGCTGACATGTCGCGCTACTAACTCTGGAGTGTAGGGCAGAGTGTCGTGGGCACTAGCCGACCTCGCTTTTGACGTAGAACAGCAGGTAGGGCGTGGCGGCCGAGCGCATCTCGGGCTCGGCCGACAGCAGGTCCTCGAACTCCTCGTTGGAGATGGGCTTGACGAGCTCGTCGTCGCACGCCAGCCACGCCGCCTGCGCGCGCGCGCGCGGCACGCAGCACTCGCGCGCCGAGCACGACGGCGGCGCGCGCGGACGAGAGAACAGCGCGCGCATGAAGCCGCCCGCCGCCGGCTCGCTGCCGCCGCCGCCCAAGCGCGCGCACCCGCCCGCGCCCGCCGCACTGTCGCGCGCGTACGCCACGTAGTGCCCGCCCGTCAGCGTCTGGCCCAAGTGCATTATCACGCCCCATAGGATGTATCTGAAAATTATACAAACATTCTAACTTAAATTAAAATCAAATTAATAGATAAAATGATAACCTTCAGAATGCAGTAGCCGCTAATTAATTGTTACGACGGCTAATAAAAATATATCGAAGAAACAATGCTTAGCCAATTCCATATGATTTAGGGTAAGAGCAATACGATTGCCCTTATCAGCAGAGCAGTAGTTAACATTGTATTAGAAGGAATATTCCTAAAAGAACATGACGTGAGTGTACCTGTGCGTGGGCGGCTGGTCGGGCAGCCTCTTGGCGCAGGGCTCGCAGAAGCACGGCATGAGCAGCGGCGTGGGCGCGTGGCGGGTGATCTTCTCCATGCCGCCGCTGAAGCGCTTGAGCTGCAGCACCAGCAGGCGCGGCAGGCGCGAGTATGCCACCGAGCGACGCGCTTCGTTGTAGCGCAAGCAACGCTCACACCAGTACTGGAAATTATGGTTAACCTTATGATGGATTTGGCAATTGGACCAGTACTTTCAGAGATTACCTCCTACAAAAAAAGGTATTAGGATATATATATAGTGAAGAAGTATAGATGTAGATTTTGAAGTTCTTTCTTTATTAGACATGGTCATATTAAATACCTTGTTCTGATCGCGCAGATACTCGGTAGAGAGGCAGGCGGCGCGGAAGGGCTCGTCGTCTGCATCGTCGTCGGTGACCGGCACACAGAGCTCGCAGACAGCTTGCGCCTTCTCCGTCACAGCTTCACATTCCAGACACATCGTGCGGACTACCATTGTGCCTGCCAATTCGAAAAGTTATTTAGTGTGTGTGATTATGACTTCACTGCTTTCTTGAGGAAAGAAACAGGCTTCAAGGGTGTTCTTAATTTATTTATTTAGTATTTATTATATTATATTATATTATTGTATAAAATGGATATTTGCGGGGATTACGCGTGCGGAGCAATCACGCCTGCTTGATTAAAACCGTACTATTAATATAATTTTTGAAAAATAAAATATGTTGTTTTTCAAGCATGCATTAAACTATTTGTTTGTTTTTACATGTATTCTGTTATTTTAAATATAATTGAGTTAAAGAGTAGTTTTTATAACACAAAATCTTTGGGTTAGTCTTTATAGGACTGAGTCCAGGGTCCAGGATGGGTTGTGTTTCACACCTGCTTCAAAGAGATAAGTCAGTGAAGCTCTGACACTTATGATTTCTCTCGTAAAAATAAAATATTGGTTTCCAGGCAGAGAGTAGATGCAGTGCGATACTGTTTCGTTGCAGATAGTAACTGCTTCATATTTACCTCCACAACCTACTTTCTATTATTATTACTTCTTTAGTTTGTTTAAGTTGTTCTTAGTTCATAAGATGAAAACTTGCTAGCCGTTCATCGTCCCGTCAACGTCGGCTGGCGCTGAAAATCAGTGCTGAGTCTCTGTTCAATACATGAGCTCCAGCGTTTTGCTGAGCGCTAGCCATTTTGCGCGGATGAGTCGCACAACTCATTCTATTGTATAGATTTGTTGTTGTTTTATTTTGTAATTTAGGTATGTGCCATGTTTGTCGTAAATAAACTCTTTCTTTCTTTCATCTTTGCTTGATTAAACTGGACAGTAAACACGTCGAATACGATCCCCGCTTTCCGAATTGCGTCAAAAGCGATTATATCGCGAATCCGACCAACGCGCAACGTCACAAATAGTACTCAAAAGTCCTTATATTTTGTGACTATTAAATTTGGTCGTATTCGCGATATAATCGCTTTTGACGTAATTCGGAACTAAGGAGGTATTACAGTCTAAATATTACCTTCAAAGTCATCAGCAACGAAGTCCCACCCCGGCCTGGACCTCTCATCAGTCTCAGGGTCGGTGGGCGAAGGAGGACGGTCATCAGTGGGCGACGCTCGACTCTTGTCACTCGCCTTCACCTCTTTGCGCTTCTTCCACGACTTGCGGAGGTTGCCCAGCGTTGGTTTCCCGCTATCGCCTTCTAAGCTAGGCTGGCGGCCTATGCCGTTGCTAGAATAATATTAGAAATGTTTTAAGAAATAGATCTAACAATAATGTGTTATTTCTTGTTTTTTATAAAATTCAATTATATTTTTAAACTATCAGGTCAAGCCGTTTAGGAGGAGTTAGGTGACAAACACATACAGAGGAATTTATTAAGACAAAAGAGTTTCCAATTAACTGCAATTATCTAAGAACATCCAATTCAACTGTTAGACTCGGGCTTCCACCACTTTTAAAGTTTTGAGTAAAAAAAAAAATTGAGTGTTTATTTATTTCTATTTACACATTCACTGTCAGAGAAGTAAACATCAAGAACAATTAGTTTATCCATTAGAAAATTCCCAGTTAATCTGGATTTGTGCCCAGTCGATGTCAAACGCCATCTTTAATGTTACTGACATTTATCTGGCAACTGCGGGTGTTCTTGAAGTGAATCAACAAAACGTCTATGAAGTATTTATATTTAGGCAGTGGGCAGTGTACATTGCTTGTAGAACAGATGGTCGATGGTGCCCGAAGGGTTCTGACGTGGCGACTGCGTACCAAGACGCACTGTCGGAAGACGTCTCCACAGGTGTACTGATGACCTGTACCTCTACCATGAGTTTAAAGCAATGGTATTTGTCGATACTCGACACCGACAACGTATATTTTTCGTAAGGCAAATACAGTGCCTCTAGCGGTCACTTACGGAACCAAAATTGGTAGTATGAGTTTTCAAGTAAATACCTATCGAATAGAAACTCGCTAGCGACTACAATTTTTAACAGTTTCATAAAGAAACTGGTGAGAGTCGCGGGAATTCGATGAATGGGAGACGTACAGAAGTGATATTCTCTAAGAAAATAGCCTTGAGCGAAGCGCTGGCCGCAGCGACGAAATCCAAAATAGGTACATTGGATTAACAATCCAATGAATAGGTCCATTGGATTTTTAATTCTATGTAGGAACGTATTTCAAATTCATCGCTGCGCTCAAGGCTATTTTCTTATGCTGCCGGCCTTACACGGTCAAACCTATCGTCCAATCGGTATGACGCTACCGATTGGATCAAACAGATTTGACCGTGTATGGGAGTGGATTGGTATGACCAACACGTTGTCTTACCAATCAACTCCCACGACGATTGGACGATAGGTTTGACTGTGTATGCCCGGCATTAGAAAACCACGTCAAGACCTTTCGACACTTGGCGGAGGCCTGTCTTTCGGCTGAAATGATGATGATTTATATTACCTGTCACCATTCTCATGTATCTGCAACCTGCTGGCGCGCGCACTGAGCGCTCTGCACGTTTCGCGGATGTTGTCCAGTATGCACACGAGCAGCTCATGGGCATCTTGTTGTCTGTTACCTGTACAAATATTATGTTTTTATATTTAGCCTATACTTTCCGACTGCTGGGCAAGGGCTTCCCCCAACTCCTTCCATGTATACTTTTTTTGGCGTCACCTCGAACTAACCCTTGCGGTAGGCGTCTGGGTCGTCTCACCACCTCTTCCCAAGTTCCAAGTCTGTTATTTTTACAAATTCGTCATTCCAACACGACCCCATTGTTATTTTGCTAAAAGTTCGTAGTCTGCTAAGTTCATAATGGTCGATGTAATATAATATATATTTTTTTTTTTAATAATATAATAATATATATTTATTTATTTCCTCCCATATTTAGTACGATTTGAACAATTTATAAGATACAGTTTATAGACGGGAGACAGGAGCCCATACTAGGTGAAACCTGTGCTACGGGTCTCCTGGTCTCCTAATCTCGAAAACATTATAAAAAGTCAAAGTTGGAGTATACATTACAATAGGAATAGGAAGTTCTTACAATTCATAAAAATAAGAATTAAATTAAAATTAAACATTGAATTTAAATTATGAAATTAATTACTTACATTAAATTATGATATGAAATTAATTATATTAAATTATAATATGAGATTTAAATTAAACTTAAAATTGAATTAAATTTTGAAATTAAATTATATAAAGACATAGTTACGTCAGATTGTGGTAAGTTTGTGATTTGTTGATGAGTGTTTATTCTGTTTATAGTGTTGTGTGAGTGTTTATTCTGTGTATCGTGTTGTGCGAGTGTATTTCACGAGTTGTGCTTGTATGGTTATAAGCGTGTGTGTAGTGCATGCGTGTTATATTTCTCTGTAACTGAGTAAAAGTTTTTCCGTATCTTCGTAGGAAAGTGTTAGGAGCCATTTTAAGACCTTATTCCTGCATTCAAGTTTCGTTGACGGATAGATTGCAAGTTTTTTATTAGCAACATCATAAAGACGAGGTCCTTGAAAGAAGAAAAAGTGTCGGCTAAAACTTGTCCTAGTAGGTGGAGCTTGACAGACCTGATGACAGCGCCTCTTTTCTAGGACAGGATTAAGACTACTATAAGTCAAGTTAGAATGTTGCCTAAGAATAGTGGCAAGAACGTATAGTTGTCTGACCGTTAAAACTTTAGCTTGCTGGTACAGATCCGTCGTTGGAAATAACCGCGGTTTAAAAAGGCTGTTCTTAAGAATAAGTCTCTGAGCTCTTTCTAAATCAAGCAGGTATGTTTTGGCGGCCCCGCCCCATGAAGAGATGCAGTAGGTGAGAACTGACTGACAGAGCGCCAGGTAGACAGTCCGCATGACTTCAGAGTCCGCTACGTGTCGAAGGTTTTTAAAGATATAGGTGAGTTTCCGGACTCTCTTAGAGACATTACATATATGTTCCTGGAAATTTAGGTTTTCATCTATTATTATACCCAGATATTTAACGGATTTAACTTTATTTATATGTGGACAATTGCAAGTTGTGGTTAGTTTTTGAAAACAAGAGTGTGCGATTATTGAGTGAGTTGGGGTGGCGGTGTTTCTCAGTGAGAAAGTTACAAAATAGGTTTTAGTTGCGTTGAGAGTCAGAAGGTTTGATGCAAGCCAGTGGCAGACCGCGTTGAAGCCCTCTTGTGCATAGCTAACGACTTCGTCCCAAGTGTCTCCATAAAAGGTTAGTGCTGTGTCATCAGCGTATGAAGTAATTTTGCAATTTCGAATATTAAGTTTACAAAGGTTATTAATGTAACACAGGAAGAGAGATGGGCCCAAAATACTGCCTTGAGGTACTCCGAGGATCATAGAGCTCTCCCCGCTTACCGTGTCACCTATCCTCACTCTCTGCGTTCGAGACTTAAGGTAGTCTTTAAAAAGCAGCAATGCCGAGCCCCTAATTCCCATACTATCGAGCTTTTCCAAGAGTTTATTAGGAGAGACTGTGTCAAATGCCTTAGCCAGATCCAAAAAAATAGTTAAGCACTTCTTTTTCTCATCCATTTTCATTGCAATGAATTCGGTAAAGGCATGTACCGCATCGTCCGTCGATTTACCAGGTCTAAAGCCAAACTGGCCATCCGCTAGAATCTTCTTATTTTCTAAGAAATTTACAAGCCTTTTATTAATAATCTTTTCCAAGATTTTTGACAGTGACGGCAAGAGTGAAATTGGACGATAATTATTGACACAGTCTCTCCTACCACCCTTATGGATGGGGATGACTATAGATTGCTTGAGAGCATCAGGAAAAACGCCCTCCCTAAGACAGTTATTGAACAGTTCCGTGAGTGGAGGTGCTATGTACTTTTTAAGGAGTTTCAAAATTCTGTTGGATATGCCATCCCATCCTGTGCTGCAGTCAGATTTCAGATTCTCGATTATACATGCAACTTCTTCACAGTCAGTGTCTATGAGAACAAAAGACGAACAGTGGGCAGTTTGAGTGTGAGAGATCACAGGAGGTGTTGGTAGTTTATTCGCCAATTGAGAGGCAATATTTGCAAAGTAGTAATTTATCGCATTGCTAGATTCGATTGGCGTCTGTTCTAATGTGAGAAGTTCATGGTGAATCTGTTTTGTTTTACTTGTGTTTGTAATTTTTTTGATACTGCTCCAGAGTTTCTTAGTATTATTCTTGGCTAGCTCAAGCTCATGTTTTTCATATTGCCTTTTACATTTCTTTAATATAGAATTGCAAAAGTTTCTATATCTCCTATATGTAGTTGCAAGTATCTGATTATTTGGATCTTTTTTTAGTTTACAATGCAACCTATCACGGTTTCTGACACATTTGAGTAAACCTGCCGTGATCCATGGCTTTCGTATTATTTTATTACGAGGGATTTTGATTTTAGTTGTATTGGTCAGTATTAGTTGTTGGATATGTTGTATAAATAAAGTAAGCGACGCGTTTGGATCTCGGTCTTTTAAAATTTGTTTAAAATCGATATTTTTACATTCTGACACAATGTTATTATAGTTGACTTTTTCAACGAATTTTTGCGACATGGTGTTGTTATTTTTAGTTTCGATACAGAAAAGTACTGCTTCGTGATCAGTTATGGCCGAGTTAATTATGAGTGATAGTGAGGGTATCTTTGTTTTAATAACGACATGATCCAGACAACTTTTGGATCTAGTTGGAGTGTCGAAAGCTGGTAACAAACCATGGAAAGTTAGTAGTTCGAGATAGCGGGTTACGTTTTGATTAGAGTCAAGTATATTTATGTTAATATCGCCGACAATAATGATATTTTTAAAAGATGATACCTCAGTTAGTACTTTGTTCAGTGAAATTAAGAAATTCTCTATATTTTTGAAACAATGCGGTCTGTATAATGTGATAATAACTGTATCATTATTGCCTTTTTTAAAGATTAAACAATTAGCTTCACAGAATGAGGGCTCCTCCACCTTATAATTTTGGTTTTTGTTAACATAGGTAACCAGTCCATCGTTTTGGTTGTATTGTTTGGAGGTACTAAAACAATCGTAGCCATCCATAGAAGGCAGGTTGTGTGCACAAGACAACCAGCATTCTGACAGAACGATAATATCGCAATTTACTTGCATTCGATTTAGTAAGATACACAAGTTGTCATAATTTTTGGTGACACTTCGAATGTTTTGATGAAGAATTTTAGTGTACAGTTGAGGATTTTTAATGAAGTTTTTTGTTTCTTCAGGCTCACAGTTTAACGCGTTGCTTATACTATAATTATCTAAACGCTTAATTAAGTCGTTTATGTCCGAGAATTTTAAATGTATAAAAAATTAGAATCAGATATTTTGGGGGTATTTGCAATTTAATAAAAAGAAGTACGATAGACTGATACATCATTTTATCGTTCGAGTTAAATTTAAATGAGATGTTTCTAATTGTTTGGGTAGACTGAGAAATATTATGTTGTGAAAGTGTAATTGTAGAGTAAGCGATTTGTAAGTGTGAGTTTGTGTGAATAATATTATTATACATTAGTATAAACATTATATTGGAGTACATAATTAAACCACAATCTATATGATAATACATTAATGAAATTGAAATGACGTCATAAAAATAATACATTATAGAATAATAATGAAATTGGAACAATATGCAACTGCTTCTTTGACCTAGTCATATTTGGTACTGTTTACGAAAATTTGCAAGATCTTGTTCGTTTTTTAGCTTAATTGATTGTTCACCTTCCTTTTTTCTTAGATATATAGTCCCCGGGGTCGACCAACAGTACTTAAATCCATTTGTTGAAGCGAAGTCTCTTGCGAGGAAATGCAGTTTCTTCATTTTAGGAGTCAGGTAATCCGATAAATAGATGTTAGCTGGTGGTGTGTCAATCTTTATGTGAGTAGTGTTAAATTTATTACTGGGATTCTTTTTATTAAAAGTTTTGTAAGATGCAATCAGTTTGTTTTTGATAGGAACAGAAACAAAATCCACAATGATTGGCTTTTTGTCTTGGTCTTTTGAGTAACCTCTGTAGATATTCTTAATATCATTTGGCTGAACAGCTACGTCCAGCGCCTGGCTCAATTTCAAAGCTGTAGAATATAGATCGTCCAGGCTTTCTTTTTGTGACTGAGGGATGTTTCTTATTTCCATACAAGATATCCTATTATTTCTATCTAACACCTCAAATTTTTGTTCTAATGACTGTATATATGATAAGTCTGATTTTTTTTCCTGCTCTAGTTGAAGTACTTTCAAATTTATCTCGTCGTATTGCCTCGAAATAATATCCATGCTATGCTTCATGTCTTCGTTTTGTGCTTTAATGGTCTCAAAAGAATCAAGAAGTTTTTGATATTTAGAATCTTGATTTTCAGCCCAGGTTTGGAACATGGACTCCATCTTTTTCATAAAAAAGTCCAAATCGTCTCCCTGTTTCCTTTTTTGAGCTCTTTGAGTAACATTGGTGGAAGTGGCGTTCTTTTCTGCCACAGAAATTGGGATGTTATTTGAAGTAACTGTTGGGGTTGTTGGTGGCGAATTAATTGGTGAATGTTCAAGTGGCATTTTTCAGTGGCGTTTATTCACAGTCGTGACAGTTATTAAATCGAAAAAGTGAACACGAATAAAGGCCCTCGGCCAATGCTGATATAAAGTGCACAATAATAAATGCCCACGCCGTGCGAGTGCGCGACCAAAAGGTCGTAAGTGCGCTGTATACGGCGTCGCTTACGCGTTAGCTATGATAATGATGTATTCGGTGTGCGGTTGGGTAGATTTATAAAAGTTTTTTTAAAAGTTTGCTTAGTATTTTGATGATATATTCTTATTTAGTACAGTTTATGAGCAATTTTTTTGAACTCACAGATAGTGCACAAGTCCAGACACAGAAGTAACACCAACACTGAACCGTAACTTAGTTGTAACTATATAAAAACGATTTATTATTTTAGAGCGTTGTAAATGCACAGTACATTTTGAGACAGAGAATTAGAAGTGAAGTGTGTAATAGAATTGTGATAAAATAACAATATCGAGCTGTCTCATAACAAATTAAATGCAATGACTGCACAACGACGTTCTAATGGTAGTACACTGATCAAAGGAAATGTTATAGCAGATTACCGCAAAAGTACGTCAGATATGCATTAGTCATTATGTCCGAGATTACCATTCTAGAATGCTATGAATTTCTATACCATTTATTTCAATGGACTATCAGTGGTTGACCATTGGAAAGTCATATCCACGCTATTAGATTACCAAACTTGTCAAATTAACAATTGTGAAGTCATTCAAGACACTTCTAATAGCAGACTTGAGGCCCAGGTTGATTTTGATGAGAGAGAGATTTTGTGGAGACTCTTGTCCATCCATCAGAGCACATGCATATGGTAAAATATTTGGTATTCAATAAACGTGAATAAAAGCTGTAATAATTTAAGACATTAATAACATAAACTTGTTTGGAGATATTTGCCGATTGTATAATGATTTTATACACTTAACCTTACTTTTATCGCTATTTCTGACAAACTTAATCCCTATGATATGCTGGACTTCCTTATACATATTATAAAATAAAGTCCCTCGCCAAGTTTGTCTGTCTGTTGACGATAAACTCAAAAATTACTGAACGGATTTTCATGCCGTGATAAGATATGAGGAATATTTTAGTTTTATAATACACTAGCTGTACCCGCGCGGCTTCGCTCCCGCTCTTCCCTACTTCAGCCTACTATACCCTACTCTACCCTACTCTACTCTACCCTCCTCTACCTTACTCTACTCTACCCTACACTACCCTACTCTACCCTACACTACCCTAATTTTCATTTTTTTTCCCATAAGAACCTTCTCCTCATAATAACGAACACAACAAAAAAAAAATTAGCGAAATCGGTCCAGGCGTTGTTGAGTTATGCGCTTACCAACACATTTTGCGATTCATTTTTATATTATAGATAGATGCATAATTATTAAAGTAGAGAAAAAACCGTAAATCTATATACATTTATACTTATTAATAAAATTGGAGTGTCTGTTTGTAATATTGAAATAACTGCTGTTTACTACAAGCATATGAATATATATACGGTACATACACCAAAATAACATTTTTTACAATTTTTGTCTGTCTGTCTGTTTGTCCGGGCTAATCTCTGAAATGGCTAGACAGATTTTGACGGGACTTTTTTTTAGCAGGTAGCGTATGTAATAAGGAGTAACATAGGCTACTTTTATTTTAGAAAAAATAAATTCAAAATCCTGTATTCCACGCGAACGAAGTCGCGGGCACAGCTAGTTTCAAATATTTCTAACTCCGGTGTGAAGCTGAGACTGGTTGTTAGTTATTTATAAAATGGGAGCATTGCAATTATATTATTAAATAGTAGTTTCTACTAGAGAACGTGGGCGATGTGGGACCGCGCCCATGGCCCAAGGCCCAAAGGAGCCTCGCACAAGCGAGGGCTCTTTAAGAACGAGGGTTTTTTATAACTGGTAGGCTAGCGTTTGACCACTATTTCACCTGACGGTAAGCGACGAATCCGATGTGGTCAAACACTGGGTTGCGACAGTCGCTGTCTTGTTTTCGAATTTATGAATGAAAAAGGCCTTGCTGATGTGCTTTCCACCACATCTAAATTTTTCCACGCTACGCCTCTGCGGCTACGCCTACGTGCAGGCACGACATAAAAAGTATTCTATTTCTTCTAAGGCCACAGAAAGAGAGTAATAATTCTCGCGCGGTCTCGGGCATTTTCGTATCTTCAAGGAAGCGCGAGCATTTTTTGTCAGGATTAAGCAAATATGCAATTTATTTCTTTAATTTTAAAGTTGATTTTCGGGTGCTTTAATAGAATCCTCTCCCCTGCGCTGCTCTCTGCGCTGACCCTAATTGATTTAGCTGTTTAGGCGTGAAAGCGTAACAAACAGACTGTTAATATTAGTATGGAAGGATCTGTTGAAACAGGTCCACTGAGCCAATATGATTTTTATGCTTCCATGTAGTAAATAAATAAGTCATTCTTTGTCACATGAATTTATTTACCGAAAATCCCTCGAAAAAAGTTATCTAGCGCAAGATAAGTTTCAATAGTTAGTCATGCAACACTTTCTCAGTTTCGTGACGTGGGTGGGTAGGAGGGCTACGAATCCATGACTCATGCTAGGCAAACTGCCGCAAACTATTTTCGGACTAATCAATACTTGCATAAATGTTTTATTTCTATAAGATGTTACAAATAAGCCCTTCTGCTATACCACAGTATTACAATCTGTATTTTGTGTTAAACTAGTGAGACATTCGTTCGCTTTAACATAGCCTCTGTTTCAGATTGGATTAACTATGACTTATGATCAATAGTGTGATGTTATCAGATTTACTATTCATGGATGAGGTAGAGTTTTATTTTGTCTAAGATACCTCAGTGATGACTACGGAAATAAAGTTTTGTAGGGTATACTATTGAGTACTTGACTAAATTTTTCTATTATTTGTACCTTATCCAAAATCGCAAATGGAAATAATTTATCAAATTTGTTCAAAATTAAATTAGAAACTTTTCAAATCTAGTGAAGGTGAAACTGTCAAGCAACAGACAAAGGATGCACAAACTACAATGTGACGTCACCGCTATAAGCCCTTATGCAGTCACACCACGTTTTCAAAACGCGTCGACGGCGCGCGAATCCTATTAAAGCTCTACAGGCTCGCGAGCGTATTGCGTCTTACTAACGCACGTTTAAAAAACGTGGTGTGCACAAGCCCTAAAGGTGTACAGGCCGAGTCAGACTCGCGTGCGTATCGCGTCTGTGTCGCTACAAATGCGCATCAGCGACGTGTTTAAATAAACGTGGTGTGCACAAGCCCTAAGGTAACGCGCGTATAAGAGACGGCGAGATGTTCCCACCACGCGCTCACTCATCTTCATACAAATATTTGAAATGTTATTTATTTCTTACTAGCTTTTGCCCGCGCGGCTTCGCTCCCGCTCTTCCCTACTTCAGCCTACTATACTCTACTCTACCCTACTATACCCTACTCTACCAATTTTATGAAGATTTTTTTTTAGTATTATTTCTTTGTGGTTAAGTACAAAATTTGTACCATAGAAAAATAAACATACAAATTATTGCAAATACCCAATTCCAGCTTACCTTCAAAAGTGGAGTTGACATCTCTAAGCGCTGCTAAGAAGGCGTCAGCGGCGTAGGGCTCCGGACTGGCGTCTGCGGAGCTGCTGTTGAGGCACTTGCTCTCGGCTGCCCGAAGGTTGAAGTATGTTTCATGGAGCTTCTCAGTCGCTATCTGAAGTGAAAAGGGTTTGTTATAGGCATTATCTTCAAATACCAGCAAAGTTTTATTAAATATCTCCAACAAGAACTCCCAACCCAGCCTTTTTTTTGAGGTAGAAAGGATCAAATAATATATAGCAATAACCACCACCAACAAAATTAAAGAAAAAAATATGTCACAGGCCTACATGGGCACTTATAAAACGTCAGAAGCTAGTGCACGGTTCCAAATTGGTTATTTCCTATGGAGAAGAACCGGCAAGAAACTCCATGGTTACTCTTATTGCCCAAACCCCCACGCAACCTTGTAAAAACGCCTGACTTGGGAAGTGGATACATCAGTCAGTCATCGTGTCGACCAATGACTTAATAGCCAAAAGCCTCAATCAACATCTGTGGAAGCTCATGTTGGGCAGTTGAATCAAGGTTTGATCTAGAAAGTACTCCTGGACAAAGCATGTTATTACGAGATTCCTCGCTCAGGAGTCCTGACCCCGGTAGCCTGGACCTTGTTTTCAATGCCGGTAGGCTACTATTTTATGATTTTATTTTTTTGGAAATAAATAAAAAAAAAAACGTTTAAAGAAATATTTATGAATGTAAAGAGTATGCATATAAAAATAAATAAATAGAATAATACTTGTATTTATCTCATATTACTATGTTTAATCTATTAATTATTTTTTTTTAATTCTTGATTCAGTGTAGTAGTGATTATGATGTAAATTACAATAATAATATATCTAATGTAATCATTTCATCAATATTGACCTAAAAACTCTGTTTTCACTACCTGGATCTACCCGATTGTATTATCATTACCAATATGTTCTTATCAGATAAATTGTGACCCTCATCTTGCTTATGATAAACTAAACCAATATATGTGTAAGAAAACAATTCTTATTACAAGTAGAGGAAAATAACATGCATACATTACTCATGGCCCAGTGAATCAGTAAACATTATCATATTTTTGGTAATATTAAAAACCGCTGAAATATTTGTATTTTCTTATCTTTCTGATATCTAATAAGAAGTAATGATAGGTTGGAAATCCTCAATACCAAGATAAAATTATGTTAGATAAAAACATCAAGAAATCCATCAAAAAAAAAAAAAAAAATAGCTTCAGAGAAGAATACAAGGTTAAAATAACATGCACTAAAAATGTCTTATGAAAATTATCATCACCTGTATTTTACTTTTCCCTGCACTATTATCAGATTGCCCCAGTGAGAGCAGGTCCTTACTGCTCCATGACCTGGTCCCAGATGATGCCAACCCAGCAGCACTGCGGCCCAAAGAAGAACTTTTAAGCCTGATGCTGCCCAGCTTCTGTTCTACGCTCGCCAGGTCCGATACTAGGTGGTGGAGGTTGTGGAGAAAACGAGGTGCATATCTGTAACAATAATGAGGGGGTAGTGTAGCAAATCCTACCAAGGGCTCGTTTATATTTTTGTCAAGTTGCAACTCTACAAACAAATTGTCACAGACCGCAGGATCCTTAAGTAGCAAAGGCCTGTTGCAGTTGCTTAGATTGTCTTTATATTCCAGAATTGGTTAAGTTTTTGTTAGTCCAACCCGAGCCGGTAATATTTGCTACTGTTGCTTAGTGGCTAATCCAGCATTGGGAGCCATTTTAGTTTGGAAAACTTAAATGGTTTTGAGCTGCAGTATTTTTTTTTTTAAATAAGATTGTTCTATAACATATAACCTAAATGAATTATGCATTAGTGTAGTGACAGTTGAAAACCAGTATTAATTCATTAAACCCCAAGCAAACACCGGCGTTCGCACACCTATTGTCTTACTATTGTGTCTCAAATTGACAGTATCTGAAATGTTAACTGTTTCTCTTTATATAATTTGCATTACATTTGCATTAGCAACTAGGTAAGATTTTGATTTTAGCATAACTGAATATTTCCACAATACAATAGATATAATTATAATTACCGTAAGGTATAGAGTACACTGTTGAGGAAGCAAGTATTCCCCAAGTTAGATAAGGTGGCGATGGGAGTCTTGCGCTGTTGTTGTGTGCTCCCTGCATATTGAGTGTCCGATGTATGGTGGCCATTCAACATGGCAGTGCTGGCTGAAGGAGGCTCCAAGACTATCAGCTCACGCTCTGATGATTTTTCTGGAATGTTTACTTGGTGTAAGTACCTGGTTCATAGCTTTATGTTAAAAATTTTGATTATTACTGTTTATTAGTGCTAAAGAGAATATCTGCACTGTAGGTAACTATCTACAATAGTGACGGTTTCATCTCTCTACAGTTAAAATGAAATGTTGGATTTATGGTTTAATACATGTAGCTGGTACTTCTTCAATAAGTTATGTATTAGTTTTCAGGTCAACATAATAGTTGAAGTTGTTTTGCATATAAATTAATTCATACGAAAGCAGGTTGTAGTTCAAATGAATTAAAATCAAAATAAAATTATCTGTTCTCACCACACTGACAAAATACTATTCAATAGAAAATATTAAGGCACAATCACTACAAGATACAGTATTTTCTCGATAGCACTGAGCACAACTGTAATAAATCACCGGAGTATTGCACATCGGCGGTGTCGAGTACCGGTAAGTTACACAATACCTGCTGGTTTTGCTGTCTCAGAGAGAGGTTTCAGTCTCTTTGCAGCTGATAAAGTATTCGAATACACACTCTTCAGAGGTCTTTTTAAAGGCTTATTCTCTTTATTGCTATTAGTAGACTGCCTAAAAGGGTCAGTGTTCTCCTTCGAGTTCTCTGTCGGTTTCTTATTTTCGTTGCTCAAATATGTTGCATTATTCCTATTTAATGACAGGGAAAATCTAGATTTGTCGACACCTTTTTTCGTTTCCGTCACAGAGTTAACTGGCATCTTCAGCATACCTGTAAATTGAAATTGTAAGTAGTAATTATACGTGAAATACGGAGGCCACTTCGCAACTTTCCCATGGCATGTCAAGGATAACATCCAAGATTTGACTTTTTCAGTAACTTCACTTACGTAAAAGTTTTCATTAGGTACATTGACTTACATTATAATGTAAGGCAATGTAATCTCTTTAGAAACTATTTAATTATAACTGTAAATATGTAAAATTTAACCGCGAACAGCCCCATTGGAAACAGTCAGCCATATTGGTTTATTTGATTGATGATCGACGTCCGTCTGTCCTTCGATTTCGTTCTATTTTGTTTATGGATTTGACAGTTTGGTTTTCTGATGCTATGTTTGTTGTAAATGTATCAAAACTTTATCGTTAATTATGGACTTTAACTAAAATTCGCACTGATAGCAACGTACCATCAGCATACAAAATTTAAAAGGCATTTATTATTTCAAAATTGCGATCTAGAAATTATCTATGTACATTGTCGCATAGACAATAGAGGTGAAGGGTGTGTTCATATTTAAGAAAATTTTAAACCGGATAACCCCCAGAAACACACTGAATCTTGATATTCTTGACAAATAAATGAAAAGCGTTTTCATAAAAGTAAATACGTAATGTATGTAATGGAGAATATTTTTTCTATTAATATCATAATTATTTGCATTTGTCATGTAATTATTTTGTATTTTGCAACATTTACCTACTCTTACTCTATGGTTTTATGATTGGCTTGGCTGTGATTGGTTAATTTTTTTGGGCGGAAATTCAGACTCGTTCTGACTCAATATTAAAAGTTTTGGCGGGAATGTTTTGAGTGAAGTCCAGCGTCCAGCCCTTGTGATTGATTCCTATAGGATATTGTGATGTAAAATTGGTATAGTTTTGTATTCAATTCATTAAACTCCAAGCAAATGCGCATCTATTGTCTTACTATTGTGTCTCAAATTGACGGTATCTGAATGGTTAAAGTGTTTGCATAGCTGGACAATATGAGAATCATTTCTATGAGGTGAGATTTAGGTAAAATGGAGCAGAGAATGTCATTGTAGTATTTACTATCTTAGTATACCTAAAACCTGCGAACCAATCAAAATAATTAAAAAAAAGACGTGTGGCACTCGGGGACTGCGGTAAAGCTATTGCATAGCATTTATCAACTTAAGCAATTCTAATTATTTACATTTATTTTATTTATGCAGTATTTTTTTTCCTTTGTTTTTTTTTCTTTGATATTAATTGAAGTTTTTCGCATTGAGCACTGAATTAAACACATAAACAATCTTAGTGAGAGTTTTTTTATTGTTAATCGATGTGGCCGGCTAGAGTAAAACATAGATTTAGATACTAGAACTCGAATCACAATCAGAAAGGTTTTAAACAAAGTCACGAACTTCTCACACACCGAGAGATCGAAAGCGCGCGTGAATCCGTAACGTCAAACATAAAAAACGTCCAGTCGGGCGGCGAACCGCGGGGACCAATCAGAGCGTCGCGTGAGCCGAGTGTATTTCGTTATACGCATCCCGATCCCAAATCATAGTCGCGTAAGCGTTGAGGTAAATTAATGACGCGGCGATTAGTACGGTTTGCTACATACTCCCCCTCTAGTTGAGGAGAACGCCCCCGTTCCTCAACTAGCTGTTTCGGCCGTCCGCGGCGTCGTTTGGGAATCACCGGTCTGGGAGTCGTTTCATCCTCCACAACTCTTGGGACAAATGGGGTGAGATCCTGGGAATGATATTTGCCTAGGATTTCAGTAGGTTGATCTATTGGCGCAATCATAAATGTGGTGGGACTCACCACTCGCGAGATTACGTAGGGTCCATCACGTTTTGGGACAAACTTGGAAGTCAAGTTCTTGCTTCCTTGGCTCAGAACGTGCGACCTGACGAGTACTTTATCGCCTTCCTTATATGTAGGACTAGGGCGTCTCGATTGATCAGCTACCTCTTTACTTTGGTCCTGTTGAGCTTCAACGCGCTCTCGAATCGAGGACAGGTTACCGATGAAAGATCGTAGATATGGGGTGATCTGGGGAAGAAAGTTTTCTTTATTGAGCACCGCTCTCAAATCGCGACCTGCTTCGGCGGGCGTTCGAAGTTCCCTCGCGAACGTAAGATAAGCCGGAGTTACGCCAGTGGTACGACAAAAAGCACTGTTCATAGCGAAGCGGATAACAGCAAGCTTCTTCGGCCATGAAGTGTGGTCGTTTTCCACTAGTTGAGCGAGCTGGGCTTTTAAATCGCGATTCTTTCGCTCGGCTGGATTTGCTTCCGGATGGTAAAGTGGCACGAAGCTCTGTTTGATTCCCAAGATGAACATACATTGTTGCATGACAGCCCCGATAAATTGAACGCCATTGTCGGACGTTATTCTACGTGGAAAACCGTACCTGAGAAAGAATTCCTCGATAAGAGTACGTGCGCAGGCTTCAGCAGTGGCTTCTTGAAGGGCGTAGAGCTCTACCCATCTCGTAGCGGTATCTTCTACGAGTAGTACCCATCGTTCACCATTCTCCCCCTCAGGAAGAGGACCAAATAGGTCTATGGCGAGAACCTCGTTTCGCTGATTCAACACAGGTGTTTGCAGCAGCCCTGGCGGTTTGGCATTACTCGCCTTGTAGCGTTGGCAGTGTACACAGGCCTTTACATAATCCGTGATTATGCGTCGCATACCTGCAAAGTAGTACAGCTGCGAGACCTTCAGGTAAGTACGGTCTATTCCAGGATGTCCTGCGAGCGGCGAGTCGTGACACTCCTTCAGGATTTCAGCGCGCATGCTGGTAGGTATCACCAGCTGCGGGGATTCACTCTCCGAATCAGGATTCAGACGGTACAGTATCCCTTTCTCCATTAGGTAACCGCGCTCCGTCCATCTGCGTGCAGCGACATCGTCTGGACCTTCTACTTGCTTTATAATCTTCTCAACCTCTGGATCGGCAATCTGTGCCTGTCTCAAGGTCTCAGGACTCTTAGTAGGTAAGTCTATGATCACGGAGCATATACCACAGAAGTCACGAGTTTCCTCCGAGCAACTGGGCCTGCTCAACGTATCCGCTACTACATTCGCCTTTCCAGGTTTATATTCAAATTTGATGTCATCCTTCAGCATCTTGTCTATTTCTTTTTGCATAATTTCTCTCTTTGCGGGTGTAAGGCGGTATGGAGGTACTGCAATGGGCGGATGCTCCCCGGTGTCGATACGGTGCTCGGCGAAGGGAGTTGGATCTCCCCCTGGTCGGAAGAGGTCCTCATTAACCATCAGGACCTGCGCCAATTGGCTGCTGTCCGTCACTGACAGCACGGCGCCTTCGTCGTCCCTGAGTTGCACATGTGCTGATGAGATGGAGATTTTAGGTAGATAAGGTGACTCGTAACGGAGAGGGTAGTGAGCGTGTCGATTGTCAGCAAAAAACCAACATCCGTCACTAAAGTCGACAACTACCTTCGCTTTACGTAAAAAGTCAATTCCCAGAAGGGTTTCATTGTTAGTTGCGTCTGGCAAAATAATGAAGGGCGTCTCAATCACCCTGTCCGCCAGACAAACATCGAGCGTGGTGAGTAGTACCGCGACATCCCGTACTTGCCCGTCCGCCAATTTGATATGTCTGCGGGATGGTAGCATCGGATATCCCTTTCGACGCAGGAGTGCGTGGAGGGTATGGCCAGCGATACACTGTTTGGCCCCCGTGTCAACTAACGCCGTACCAGGCGAACTTAATACATTAATGTCAAAAATCGGACGCAAAATGTTTTTAGATGTATCAACGGAGGATTCACGCGCTTCACATGTTTCATCATTCATAGAAAAAAAATTATTTTCGCGACTGTACAAACAATCATTAGAAAATATATTATGACAACTTTCGTCATCAATAGAAAAAATATTATGGTCGCGACTGTACGAGTTATCATTCGACAAAATATTATTGTCGCGACCGTACGAGTTATCATTCGACGAGTGACAAGACGAAAACCTATTGTTTTCGGAAATTAAAATGTCATCACTTGTACTGCACTCATGGGTACTTGTCGATTGATCACTCGTCGCACAATCATAACAGTTATCATCACAAACATTAGAAAATGAAACGTCAAAGTTATAATCTTCATTTGTAAAATAATCATAACAAGATGATACGTCTTGGCGTGTATACGATTGATCGTCAGTAATGTTTACACTATAGAATTGAGTACCTACACTACACTGTTTACAAGTGTCTCGCGTTACCCCTTTCGACCCGCACTTATAACACGATACGACAGGATTAGGCACTGATCGCGAATTATTAAAGTCAGGTGTAAACTCACCTCGTTCTGCTAACTTACGGCACTGTTCACGTTGGTGTCCGTAGTATTTGCAGTACACGCAAAATGGTCGCTGTTTTGGTGTCGTGCGGTCATCACGCTCGCGCGGAGGCGGCGGCGCGGTGGCGCCAGCGGCCTGCACGGCTGCGGGCGGGCGCGCCTCGCGGGCCGCAGGCGCCGCCGCGATCCCGGGCAGGGGCGCGCGTGGCGCGGCGTGAGTGCGCGGTGCGTGAGGTACTGCGGAAACCGGGGCTGCTCGTGGGGCGGCGGACGTGGTCGCGCGCGGATCGTAGCCGGCGTAGACTTAAGCTAGAACTACATTAGACCGACGCACACGTGGGCGACGTCTCAGACGTGTGCGGTGGGTGTGCACACTACACCGACGCCACGCGTAACCGTGTGGCGCTAATACTAGTGCTGACAGTGACTTCGCCCGCGTGATAGTAAAAAATATCCCTAAGGAACGTACTCTCAGGATAAAAAGTATCCTATATGTTACTTATTCTAAGACATGGTCTACCTATATACCAAGTTTTATCGAAATCCTTTCAGTTTTTTTTTTGCGTGAAATTGACATCCATAAGTACATTATTTTTTGTGACATCCATATAAAAAGAATGCGAAGTGCCACCTACCGGGTTTAATTTTATTTTCGAACCATCCAGGGACCTACTTATAATACACACAAAATTTCATCCAAATCGGTCAAGCCGTTTTGGAAGAATTAGGTGACATACACACTTACAGATGAAATATACTTAAAAAGACTAGCAGTCCCGATAGATGTCGTCCTGTCCGAAGACTCTTGCCAGTTAAAAAAATGAACCTGATAGCAGCGCCACCTATCAGGTTCAATTGTATTTTCAAATTACGCAGGGACACACTCAATTACTCGTTATGCACACAAAGTTTCATCCAAATCGGTCAAGTCGTTTAGGAAGAATTTGGTGACAAACACACGTCCAGAAGAATTATGTATATGTACATACATATGTTTAAAGACATGATGCATCATTCATTTTTAGGGGCCCTGTTACAACACATTATATGGACAATAGAAGTAAGAAGACAGTTTTTTTTTGTAAACTGATTGAATATAACCCTATTCTTATTTGAGTTGCATTGCATAGGCACATAATAGATAGGTTCAGAAGACAATCTAGTATCTACATACAAAGTGTGCTCGCTCGAGCAACGCACATACATATACATAACACCGCTCACGGTCGCACTCATCTCACGCATCTCGCTGCCCCTAGCCACAAAATAGATAGGTATATTGTGCCCTACCGCGATCGCTACGTAGGTAGGTATAAAAAAAAAAACCGACTTACTAAAAGAAACACTGAAACTATCAAAATAACTTTAATTTCGGAAGTCGTTGTTTCTATAATAGTTTTGCCTCTTCGTTATTTAACACCGACTTCCGAAATTAAAGTTATTTTGATAGTTTTAGTGTTTCTTTTAGTAAGTCGGTTTTTTTTTTTGTAAAAAGTTTTTTATTTCACACTTTTTAGTTGCAATACACTTACAGCCAGAGTACCTTTTTCTCATGACAATTCCAATTAACGCAAACTCTGCTAGGATACATTGTTTTATTATGAAGTTCCCGTGTCTACCTTCCGGCTCCATCATCATCATCAGATCAGTTCGATAGTAGGTACCTTATAGCCAAAGTGCATCTCATGATAATTCTAATAAGCCCAAACACGGCTAGGATACATTAATTAATTACGGAGTTCCGGTGCCTATCTTCCGGCTCCATCACCATCATCAAGTCACATCGATGATACCATTTTCAACATGCCTATTCAGAACTATTCATTTATTTGTAACTATGTTCATTGGGAGATCTGTGTGAGTATGAACTTCCATTGGCCATTTCTGATCTTCTTCACCAGTTCCACTTCATCAAATTTCATGTTTTGACTATAAATGCTTAAGTCTTTGATGAAAATAACAAAAGAACTACATATATATTTGCCTATAATATTTGAGGAGTTCCCTCGATTTCACCAAGATTCCATCATCAGATCCCGACTTGGTGACTATGGGACCATTTGGGAAGTATACCCTTTCCAAAAAAAAATAATTTTTCAAATCGGTTGGCAAGTGACGAAGTTATGCGCGAACATACATAAAAAAAAAAAAAAATACATACATCCGAATTGAGAACCTCCTCCTTTTTTAGAAGTCGGTTAAAAGCTAAAGTACATCATGAGATTGACTTCTGTATCATAAGTATCTATTTTGTGGTATAAGTAGGTAGGTACCATCGAAGACACTTCCGCCTGCTTCCGCCTGACCACCGCTAAGTTCATTTTTGCTTGCACTCGAAACAAAAACTTCAAAGGGTTTGGTTTCGCGCCGCGCCGCAGGAGTCAATGACCGCGATGGTACCTACTTACTTGGCTTCTTTATATCTTGTGATATTTGTGAAAATAAATAAAAAATCTAATAACTATAGATGGTACTTCTTGACTTGTTCGTTGTTCGATAAATTCGAATGTTAAACTCACTCCAGTTCCTTCTTTGCTTTCGTACCATGGCTTCGACCCTGCTGGGCCCCTACGATTTGCTGACATCTTGAGACGCGCATAGAACATTACGCGCTGTCTACGACTTGGGCTCGGTCCGGTTACTGGACGGCCAGACATCGAGCTACCTATTGCTCGCCGTCCGCAAGCTCGCGCCTAACGGTAACTGGAAATCGGGGTCGGGATCCCGGCGGCTGGGTCGTGAGGGCCGTTACCTCGTGCGTGCAGCCGCTTCCTTAGCTAGCATTACTGCTTGGCAGAAGGAGGCTACTACCTGCTATTCCTCCTCGCTCCGGACTATGGCCTGTACCAGCCCGGCGCAAGAGGTCATGGCCACCGATCACATGGCATACTTCGTACCGTGTCCTTCGGGCGATCTAAGTAGTGGTGACACCCGGGCGTTTCTTTCGCACGAATCCGGTGCAACAACCTTCCGAACTTACTACGTACGGTGAGGACCTGCGTCATGCGGAAGGTGAGGACGCCGTGAGGTCTTTCCAGCCACTCCGCAAATACCCCTTTTTGAGGAGTGGCTGGAATTAGTTCAATAAATTTTATCAGTAATTTTTTTTATTTACAATAATGATAGACCGCCCATTGTACGTGTTTTAGATATAAGTTTTTCTTTGTTATGTTTTGTATGTACAATAAAGTATATAATAAATAAATAATTAATAAATGATAACCGCAGATGATACTCGGGCTGTCGTCACACGCAGGGCCCCAATTTCTGGGACGGTTGGATCGGCGTCGCGTGTGATGGCGTGGCGTCGCGTCGCGTGGGTCAAGTGTAGTTCTAAAAGCCTAGTTTCCATATAAAATGTATGGGGACCGACGCTCCCAGATCGGCGTGTGTAGCCCACGTGTGAGCAGTGTAGTTCTGCCGCCGACGTAGCGTCGCGTGGCGTGGCGTGGGTCAAGTGTAGCTCTAACAGTCTATTTTCCATATAAAATGTATGGAGACCGACGCTCCCAGATCGGCGTGTGTAGCCCACGTGTGCGCAGTGTAGTTCTACCTTTAGACACGTCGGGCTCCCCCTGGCTATCTTCTATGTTACGCGCATGTCGCAATAGGTCACGGAACGAGTCAAATTCCTCCCGGCGCAATCTTTTTCTTATTTTCGTGTGTAAAAGGCCGTATATCATATCGAGCCTTGCCTTTTCTGATATATCTCTTTCTGGGATTTTTGATAGAAGGGCGCGGCTGCGCGCGACGAACATATCTGTATTTTCATACAGTGTTTGTGGACTACCGAATAATTCGATGTAAATACGGTGGGGCGGGCGGCGGTCACCGTAGGCGCTTATAAGGTTTTCTTTCGCTTGCGTCCAGGATGTAATTGTAGATTTCACGCCCAGCCACCACGTTGCTGCTTCATCGGTGAGTAAGTAGGCGAGACCGCGGAGAATGTTAGCGCTGGTGACTTGCGCACACTCACTATACGCTTCTATGGCGTCAATAAACGCGTCTACGGACTCGTGCGGCTTGCCGGCGAATGATGCTCTACAGCGCGTCAGAGTGCCTTCTCCCGGAATTTGCACAGGAGTGGATGAATTTGCGTGACTTACTGTTAATAAGAGGTCTCGAAACGCTTCTGTTTGTGATTTTTGTAGTGACGCAATTATGGATGCGACATTCTCATTTGAAAATGTGAGGTCGGCACTCGGAAAAGAGGCGGAGGTTCCGGCGTCGGGCTGGATTGATGGACTTGTTTCATCTTCGGCGCGGCCCCGCGGCGGAGTCCGTATGGTTGGCAGAGGAGTAGGGAATGCGGGAATTTGCGCCGCATCATCTCTGTCAACCGGGCTTCCTGCTCGTCCTCTTGTGGTCCTCGGCATTGTAAATTATAGGTACACCCACAATAGTCACTAAAACAAGGTATTTGATGTGCACTGAACTGTTTTAAATGATTTCACTGAGTTTGTAAGTAGGTACGGCCACGAGTTGGGACGCCATGTTTCGCATTGAGCACTGAATTAAACACATAAACAATCTTAGTGAGAGTTTTTTTATTGTTAATCGATGTGGCCGGCTAGAGTAAAACATAGATTTAGATACTAGAACTCGAATCACAATCAGAAAGGTTTTAAACAAAGTTACGAACTTCTCACACACCGAGAGATCGAAAGCGCGCGTGAATCCGTAACGTCAAACATAAAAAACGTCCAGTCGGGCGGCGAACCGCGGGGACCAATCAGAGCGTCGCGTGAGCCGAGTGTATTTCGTTATACGCATCCCGATCCCAAATCATAGTCGCGTAAGCGTTGAGGTAAATTAATGACGCGGCGATTAGTACGGTTTGCTACAAGTTACACTTTCACACATTGAATTGAATTTTGATTGATTGTTCACTCATTTGTTTTCTTATCGGTCACCACGCTCAAAAAACAAATGAGTGGGGGGTGTTAGGTTATTTTCGTTACGGAATTTCTGGATTCGGTCTCCACGCTCAAGGCCCGCGATAGAAGCTATGCAATAGCTTAAAAAAACGTAAGAGGAGATGTAACAAAACCAGGAAGATAACGGATTTTGATAATGACGCTTCTTTGTAACGAAAAATAGTCATTCAGTCATGCTTAGGGCTGCCATCCGTCCGGGTTTCCCCGGATTTGTCCTAGTTTGGAAGACGTCCGGGGAGCGTCCGGGCGGGGTTTCAATTGTAGTCCGGGATTTTGATTAGATCCCGTTCCCATAATTTACGTAAATAAAAGCTATGGGTTAGGTATTTCACCGCACGCACTGCCGACGCTATTTTAAGCTGTTAAAATTGTTCTTTAGTATAAATTATTATAACTTTCTGAATTTGATTTAAGATTTCAGTTCTTTTAAAACTAAAGTAAATATTGTTAATTGTATGGAAAAATAAGAAATTAAACAAGTTTTTCATTTAATTTTATTAACTGAGTAACTAATATTGGATTTGTTTAACTTTTATTGAATACCTAAGAAGGTTAAAAAATAAAGCAAAATTACTCACTTGTAGTCACAAAAACGATTAAAGACACTATTTCATGCAACAAAAGAGGCTTACAATTAAAGTTCACTTCTATCAAGTACGGAGTGAAATATATTTTAATCAAGATGTAAGTACATGAAAAAAGTATTGAAATGTCCGGGGTAAAAGCTCCAAAATCCGGGGAACCTACGCTTCCGGTCCTGGGGGACAGGTTTTAGAGATGGCAGCCCTAGTCATGCTCATGGTAAGTTCAGGGGTCAAATAAAAAACGCGACAAAGTTCAGTTGGAGTATTTTTTTTATAGGCCAAAAAACTGATTACGTCATATTTGATTTTGTAATTATATATTTCGAAGCGAGGATTTTCCAGTTTTTGTTAGTGACGGTTACGGACTTTGCCAAAGGTGTTATAATTTATAATTTTAACCACACGGTTGGCGCAATGGTGCTGCGTTGCGTGTCAAGGGTTCGATTCTCACAAGGAACAAATATTTGGCATAAAGATAATTGTTTTGGGTCTGGGTGTCTTGTGTGTGTAAGTTTAGAACTTGAGACGTTTGTGAACAAGATAGAACAAACCCACATTTTTTTTAATGATTTTGGCCTGTAAAAAAGTCATGTTTAAAGTCATGTCTTCGATCGTCTCGTAGCATGTTGTATTGAGTCTTCGCAGAGAGTTTTCCGATCGTTTTCTTTATAATTATAAGTACATAACTATGTCAAATCACACTCAGATTAGATTTTTGAAAGATATTGAAAGACAACTCTTATAATTGAGATCGATAACAAAAGAAGCAGTCTGTCAGTTAACTTATAATAAAAATCACGACTACCTACCTCTTAAAATATTCGTTGACCTTAATTACTTCAACCCCATTTGTGAAGAATCATTATTGGGGTTGTTCTCTTGAATGTAGAACAAAGAAACGCGAACATCTTCGAAATTTACGACAGCCGCGAAGGAAGGCTGGTACGCAATTAAAAAGAGATTTTACTACCCTAATTGTTGAATGAGTAAATCAATCTTCCTAGGCTTCACACAGCTAGACATGTAAATATGTATATTGTAGTCTGTTTCTTATGTAACCGGGTGCAATTCATTTCAATTAAATTGATTAATTTAAGTGAATTGTATAGTATTTTATTAAAAAATGTAAGGAATGAAATTTAATGCCATGAACTGTACCTTATGTGTAATTTATATTTTTTACATTATTGCATTGGGTTACTGCGAAGAAGAGACCAAGAGACGATGTGCCATAACACAATCAACCAAAAACACCAAGATTCGATAATAATACACTTATACGCGCGATTAATGTTCCCTATTTTCCTGTATGGAGCTGAAACATGGACGATCCAACAAAAGCACCGTAAAAAGATTGACGCTCTTGTGAAGTTCTACTGAGGATAGAATGGACTGCCCACCGCACTTACGTTACCATTCAAAAGAGCTTCATGAATCAAAGACTTTCATCGATTGTGAAACTGTCTTAAGGTTTTTGGACATATTGTCCGCGATGAAAGCTCTTTGGGACGTTTGGTATCGAGGAGAGTAGAGGGCCAACGCTCTCACGGCTTATCACTCACCAGATGGACCTCATTAAATCATCTGCGTGTACCATCAAAGACACTTCCGCCTGACCACCGCTAAGTTTGCTTGTATTCGAAACGAAAATTTCAAAGGCTTGGCGCTGCGCCGCAGGATTCAAGCGAAATTTTTTTAAAGTGATCAGGCAGAAATGACCACGATGGTATCTACCGTTGCAGAGAGTTATATATATTTTGAAAACCGATAGGATACTTTCCGTTGACCTTCTTAGAATTCTGTTTGGAAAAAAGCAAGGCCTTGCACAAGTAAAAGTAAAGGAAAAGGTCTGAAAACCGTTGTACTAAAATCACAAAGCATTTACTTTTTTACGACTCGGAAAGATTTTTGAGATTTATTTTAGGAATTAAACTATTTACATATACAGTAGAGGTAAGTTGTTCTCTGTACGGAACCCACGGGGCTCGCACTTGACCGGTTTTTTTTATAACCGGTGTAGGTAACTGAAATAAAATGGGCATGTCTCCAACATGCACTTAGGTATGTTTCCGCATGAAACTCGCTGTTTCAGACTACGTATTTTTACAGGTTGTTTTAAGTAGACTACCACCAACGCAAAGTAAACTATTTAGATTTATTTATATCCTAGGCAACTAGTTAGTTAGCCAGGCCATTTATTCGTATTATCTTGTGTTGCATGGATTAGAAATTCAAATGTAGGTACTAGGTACCTTACTACTTAGGTATATAGTAGGTAGGTAATAGTACTGACCACATGATGGCCGCAGCCTAATTGAAAATGCATGTGTGGTATCCTCTGTCTCGCATTAAGAGGGCTTACAATTAATTATTGACTGACCTACGTTGAATATTTTTTGGGAAAGATCGTTTCGGTGTGTAACGTTAGAGACGATTTCGAGACCCTAGACCCTACCACGATCTCTTAACGAGATCCATTTTCCGACCTAAACAGAACTGTTTAAGGAATCCATTCCTTTATCAGTTCAGTTCAACATACACCCCATACAGCTCCAGTTGTATAGGGGTGTATGTTATAGCTCCATTCCTTATGCCTTGATCACACGTACCGAGTAAACGGGCGAGACAGTGCTCTCGGCCGAATACTCGGTACGTGTAAACACAGCGCCGAGTCGCTCGGCGCTCGGCCTACCATTTATCTCTACAACTCGCTTACATCACTGTCTCGGCCGAGCAACATTTTACTGTCTCGCCCTTTTACTCGGTACACAAAGGGCGAGACAGTAAAATGTTGTTCGGCCGAGACAGTGATGTAAGCGAGTTGTAAAGATAAGCGCTCAGCCGAGCACTCGGCGCTGTGTTTACACGTACCGAGTACTCGGCCGAGAGCACTGTCTCGCCCATTTACTCGGTACGTGTGATCAAGGCATTATTCTCCCTCGCGCGACTTTTAGACATCATTTTAACACATCACGGTAAGGCTCCTAGAGCTAAGTTTCTGTAATGTGGTGATCGCAAAATAAAGTAACAAATTGTCAAACGAAAGCCGTGCTGCTGTGATTGGTTGAATAGGACCACATCATAGCTTAACGTCTGGTGAGATAGTGGCTAAACGCGAAACTTTATTATAATTATTCTATCATAGTGACTCCCTTTTCTTTCATATCACTTCTCACACAATCCATCCATTTTTTTTTCTTTGGCTTCCCTCTCCATTCATCGTAATGTAAAAAAGGTTGGTTCAACACTACTTTGTCTTGAATTAGTGATGCGTCCATAATCTATTTCCAGAGATTGAAAGTAGGTCTTGTGACATTTAAGGAGATCGCATGAAGAGGCTGATCCAGCGAAATATTTACTTTTAGACCTGTGCGTCACTGGGACGCCAAGCGGTGTTGCCAGTTCGCGCAGCCAAGAAAATGTTTGCAGTACCCCACCACTGTTAGTGGTCATGCAGTACACCATAAATTTTATTGACATCATGACCTGGCTACGCTGCCATACCGATTTTTCCTATATCTTGTATCTCCTTCACAAACATATAAAGTCATATAACGATACACCCACAACTATCTGTAGGCCATAGGTACAAAAACTTGTTTCGAGCGGAGACCGAACAGACATAAAGCAGCAGTCAATCTTTTAATCACAGCGTCTCCCATACTGTATTACAGGAGTGTCCTAAATTTCTGCACACTTGATAGGTACTAGAAGCATAAAACTCTCTACAGCATAGAGTAAGACTAAATCTTCCTCCCATCTAGGCATCTGTCTGACAAGTAAGTGTCGTGATTAGGGTAATATCCTCCAGGGGAAACTCGTTGTTCCTTTATCTGTAACTTATCTAAATTCACAGTTAACCGTTTCTCGAAATTATTCGAATTATAAAGCTAGATAGGGTTTTAGGACCGCGTTTACAACCTTTAGCTAACTTTTATAGATACGAAGGAATAAAGATTGTGGGTTGACTATTTTTTTGGGTACAAAAACAAACCATAAACCGCCAGATACATCCTACTGGTAAAACTTATCTAACTATTGATTTAGTGTAAAAGAACTAAAACCTACACTAACTAAACTATGGCTACGTACATTAAAAAGCGCTGTGAAAAGTAGGAAACAAGAAAATATTTTTAGTTAAATGTGTTTAGGTATAATAATTACAATAATTTACGACGTTACTAAAATAATTTTAAGTATGCTAGCTAGTAACATAATATGGATCCTGCATCTGCAATAAATAAATAATAATCTAGGTGCCGCGTAGTGTAGGCATTTCTTAGAGGCCGCGTAAACACTACGTAGAAACCGCGTAGTCACTACGTAGACTAACTTAACCTTACACAGATTGATGAACATACATGCATTGCAATTTTGGGTTTCTACGTAGTTGGATAAAAATAAATCCTTAATTAAATAAACCTGCAGTGTTCGTAAAAAATGTAGGTAAGTATATGTGTATAATCTCATTACGAGAATCTACTTGATTAATTATTTTTTCAGCAGTAGTTTTCCTGAAAGCTCCATTAATCATATGATTCTGCAGTTTTTCTTACGAAATATTATTTATTTTTAGCATGTATACAGCGAACATACACTCGTGGAGCATTCTATATTCTAGGTATCGAAGTGGGGTATTATATTCTGTTTCCAATGAATTATATCGTAAAAGTACCGGTTCTTTTCTGAAAATTCATTTTCTAGAATCTTCTAAACAGAAGTTTAGGTTACTTCTAAATATTTCTTTTCATGTTGCCATGGCTCGCTAAGGGTAGTCAGTAGATGCAAAATTGCAAACTTGCGGTTTTACATTCGTCGCAACGAACAGGCAATCTGAACCTTTCAATTCGTTTATGTCACTCAATCCGGCTCGAAGGGAGCAGCGACATTATTGCATTTCTGTTTCCTACAAAAGTTCCAAGTAAATTAAGCCCTATTGAGGTAGGTTACGAAAATTTCTAAAAATAAAAGTATGAAGCCTTATTCTCATTGGGAATTGTAAAAAGGATTTTGTGGCAAGAGTTTTTCATATCATATGCATAAATACGAGAAGTTTTATAGGAAGCACACAATAAGGGATAGAGCTTGGTAGAGGTCCTAGACAGAGGATTTAATTGACAGATGTGTGGACCTGCTTCCAAATCTCATAACTCGTGAGTCGTATGATTATGTGTAATGATATGTTATAAATTAACATACAGGTAATGAGGTTTTGTGTCTGTTACTTTTGTGGAAGCATTTTTAGGTGGGATAATAGCCAGGTTTGTTGAGAAGAATACTAAAAACAAACCGCGTCATTATAAATTCAATCCGGTGGATACTTTTTTAAAATACTGTTAAAAAAAATTCAGACTTTTTCTCCTATAACAAAAACAAAACATAAACCGTTGTCAATTAATTGTTAAGCTGTAAACTGTAAACACTGTAGCTGTATTTGTCCACGTGTCTTGCAGTATTAAATTGTGTAAATTGTACCCAACAAAACGCAATCTGTACTGTTCTGTTAATAAACATTTATTCAATGATCGGTGCCGAGTGGACGGGTCCAATAATACAAATGCAAATTGCTGGCAGCGTCAATTGCGCCGGTGTCAATATTGAACAGGAAGAGGACCGCCTTCCGTATCCCGTTACTAGACACTAAGCGCAATGTTAGGAGCGCTTTGGAATACCCACGCAATTTTAAACTAGCTTTGTTTTTGTAATGGTATTGGACGTGAAAGAAGTAATTTTAAAAGTAAAGTTTGTTGTATGCTTATTGAATGGAGTTTGTTGAAACTGTATTGAAGCTGTTAGAAAAAGAAGCATATTAAAATTATATAAAATCACACACCCATAGTACTTTGATATTTGAGGACATCGTATTTTTTTTTCAGCCATCCAGCTATAATGAAATTTGTCTGATGTAATTGATTTTTTGAGATTTAATGTGTGTGAGGATTGGTGAGGATCGTACCTATGTTAAGAATCTTACAGTACCTAAGCAGGCTGGTAGAAAATACTGCTGCTGCTTTTGAAGATTTCAATATCTTAACTAGATATAAAAAAAAACAAAGTTTTACCAATATTTCTTCTTTGTTTGTGATTCATGTTCATTTCATCAGATTGGCCATAATTACGAAGAGTACTGGTTAAAATAAAAAGCCGATAGGGGCCCGATTATTAGCAAGACTTTTTACGGTACCTAATCGACATCCCCGGGCAATAAGACGGTAATCGAAAAAAAATGTTTTTCGATTACCGACTTTATTACCGGACAATGAGTCGGTAATCGAAAAAAACGAATTTCGGTAATCGAAAAAACGACATATTGCCCAGGGACGTCGCTATGTACTGTAATCCTGATTTGCCTTTCCCACTGTCAAAATAACAATCAGCCGATCTAGCTTGAGGCGTGGCTGGAAAGACCTCACGGTGTCCTTACCTTCCGCATGACGCAGGTCTTCACCGGACATGATCGATCGGGAGGTTCCTGTTCCGGATTAAAGCGGAAGTGACGCCCGGATGTCGCCACTGTGCGGAACGCCCGGAGGACACGGTGGAGCCACAGTCGAGGTGTGCCCTGCTTGGGCGGAGCATCGCCGTGCCCTCGTGGGGGCGATCGGTGGCGGAGACCTATCGCGCCGGGCCTTGGTTGAGGCCATGTTTCGGAGCGAGGAGGAATAGCAGGCGGTCGCCGACTTCTGCGAAGCAGTAATTCTCGCAAAGGAGGAGGCCGACCGCATCAGGCAACGGCGCTCTCGCCGCCGCCGCCGCCGCCGGGATTCCGATCCCGATTTCCGGTCACCGTATGCGCGGGCTTGCGGACAGTGAGCAATGGGTAGCTCGCTGTCCGGCCGTCCGGTAACTGTCCGGACCAAGCCCAAGTCGTCGACGGCGCGCACTATTCCCGCGCGTCTCAAGGAGTTGTCAGCAACAGCACCCCCAGCCGGGTCAAAGCCTACTGGGGCCAGGGTTATCCGAAAGGGAACTCGAGCCCCGGTATGTAGGCTTAAAGGAACGGGGTGGGTTTTTTAGTCAGTAAGAGTCTGACACTATCTCCCGCTCCGCCCAAGAGCGGGGGTTGTCATTGGATGATATTCCCCACCGAAAAAAAAGCCTATCTAGCTTTTTCTTTTGAGGTGCGATTTCATCAAATGTCTTTCTTCCACTCTAGGTTAGAGCGAGAGGGCGTGTCAGACTTTTACTGACTAAAACCCACCTGTCCTTCAGTTGCCCTTTGCGTTCTAGAGCTACGGTCACTCTTTCAACAGTTTCAACGTTCCCGCACGCAGATTTAACTGGATTTTTATAATTGACCCGCATGGCTTAAGCCGGCTTTGGCTGACCTTGACTCAATTTATAGAATAAAGGTCCACCTAGGAGTAGCAAGTAATGCGGGCTGTCAATTGGCGCCCAAGTGGGCCAATATTTGTGCACACCAACCACTCATGTTCATGATGTTTGGAATACTAAACACTTAAACTTATAAACTATCCCTGGGTCTAACAAATTCTATATTTGTTTGACCCAGGGATAGTTTATAATCGGATATAACACATAATACTTTTATCACGGTAAATGGAAGGCTAACCGGTTATTGGTGAAAATGCATGAAAATCAGATATACAGACGGACAGCTTCGATCAAACAGTTTCCCACTTTGCTTTTTAAGTAAGGATATAAAAAATCTATTGCTGTTCGTTCCTCTCACTAATTTTAAAAGATTTTGATTACTTTTATTTGATTATGTTTGCTTTATTATGGTGTTTAAAAAAATTGATTGAAAGTGGTGAATACGGATGATTTGAGTGTGTGTTTCTTTGTTACTCCTTTATGCTCAAGAGTTTAAATAGATTTAAAAAAGTAAATAGGGTCAAGGGTAGACCATGTCCTGGAATAGTATAGTCTGTCTAAAAAGTCAACTGACTTGGGAATTTTGTATAATATTTAATTATTTAAAAAATACTTAGTATATTCGATACTTTTTATAAGGTCCTTCTAGTAGTAAACAATGATCAACATCTCTTAATCAACCTTGATTATTGAACCAGCGTTGACACCATCAGATTTCATTTTACTCTAATAATTATTCAAGTTGGTTGACTTATTAGACCGGCTTTATACTCGTGTATGGTACTTTTTATCAGGGCGGGAGTACCTATGATTCCTTGGAATCATTATCACTTTCATACGGCCAATGCCGCTGATACCGCTCTCAGTAGCTAGATATACTAAGTTGATTATAGTATTTTGGAATACCAATTCCTGGTTAAACTTGTATCTAAATGTAACCCTGTTGAACCCTAATCAGTGCTGAAAGATAAGCAAGGGTGAACACAAGTTGTGAATTTTAATTTTGTTAAATAACTACATATGTAAATACAGGATTGTAAATGAAACAAAGTGCTTCTATGCTTTTAACCGGATTTAGTTCAAGCTAACTTCATGTTCATGCATGTAAAACATGGATCTGGCCCTTTTTAGTTCGGACCTGCTATTTCTAAATTATTTTATGTATTCCATATTTTTATATTCTGCTGCTAATAAATTACTCATTCGCTAATAAAAACGTAACTGATTTCTTTTTACTTATCGAATTCCGCCTAGTTCTTCACATCATCGGACCACGTCTATCATGTACAGCGTGGCGCAACGTCCACCCATACGCTCAAAGCATTTTGGGAACACATTTATTGTGCGTACAGCCAAGGAGTGGAATTCCTTGCCGGAGACTGCGTTTCCTAATAGCTACAACTTAGGGGTATTTAAAAGGGAAGGTTTGCTCTATCGTCGACCACATCATCGTTTACCATCAGGTGAGATGGTGGTCAAACGCGAGCATATCAATTAAAAAAAAAAGCTTATACTTTCCTACTGCTAGGCAACGGCCTCTTCCAACTACTTCCAGGTTTTTTTTTCCTTGTGCCACTTTGAACCAGCCCTTGTGTTAGATATCCTTTCATCTCTTCCAAGGTCCGCCGTGGTGATGTCGTCGTGGAAACTTGTCCAGTGGTTAATCTGCTTGCGGCTGACGTGTCACTCCCGCCCAATCCCAATCCCCAATCTTTATTCCCTTGTCTATGATCCTAATTTTTAAGCGGAGCGTGGTGTTTCTTACTCCGTCAGGCTCTTTTGACACCCACAATGATGCATTCTATTCCTTTGACAAACCCCAAGGTGAAACTTTTGTAACTTGGTGACTGACTACGTCTGAGCGCTGTAGGGCAGGATACTACACATTTCGATGAGTTTTCGCTTCAGGAAGATTGGTAATTTGTTTTTGGTTTCTATTATTATTGATAATCTCGCGTTTGACCACAATCTCACCTGATGGTAAGCGATGATGTGGCCGACTATGGAGCACGCTTGTCTAGAAGTAACCTATTCACTCTATAGCATACGTAAGGAGGATGGGATATGTCTACCATGCACCGGTGACGCAACGCCGTACATCTAGATCAAACTTTAATCCCGTTTTCATGGACCAGTAGCATTTCGATACGGCGATCTATTCCCTTCTCCTGTCTGTTTTAAAAAGAAACTAACGGGTACTTCTTCTTCTTCTTCTTCTTCCTGCCCTTGTCCCATTTTATTTGGGGTCGGCGCAACACGTTTTTTTCTTCCATTCTGTCCTGTCACTCGTCACGCTATCACTAACTCCCTTTTCTTTCATATCACTTATGAATGAAAATATCCACTAACTACTCAAATAGTATCTAGATGTCTTGTGGTTATAACTTATGCAGTAGCCCATAATAGAAGAGGAACATGGAAAGATTCATGAATTATGTGAAAGATGATACAGCTAGGCTCAAAATAAACATATGAAGGATGACGGAGATTAATGGAAGAAATAGTTTGTGCTCACGGTAAATTGGTAGAAGAGTCGAAGTAGAGTTTCAACATGCCACAAAGGCTTTTAAAGGTATCGTTTTAAATACATATTCTTGTGTATTTGACTCTAAGGGCCGACACTGCGTTAAGTGAGTTCCCGCGCGATCCCACACAAAAGTGCTCCGTCACCGTTAGAGATGTGCCGTTGCCGGCAATATTGCTCGAAGTGGGAATATTGCTGGCAATATTACCACCAATATTCAAACTTCGGGCAATATTACCACCAATATTTCCACTTCATGGCAATATTATAAGCACATTTCTAGTCACGGTGACCTACGCAGGCACGCGTCGTGGGAAGCCGCGCCCCGCGCCCGTTTTGCTACGTAATAATACATTTCTCCATTGACATGACTACATCCATCCTGTTAAAGTTGAAATAGCGACACTGCACTGGTAACAATTCGGTTTCCGCTACACACACACCCGAGCACACGAAACACGCGCGACGTTACGCGACTGTTGCCCGCGCGTGCGCTCGCTTAAGGCAGCGTTGGCCCTAAATTAACTAAAAATTCTCATTAGTAATCACCTAATGCTTTTAATGTCACAGAAATAGTCAAATACTAACAGTGATTCAATTACGAGCCAAAGGGGTCATTGGTAATGATGCACTTATCGAGTCAAAGCTTCAAAGCCGAAATATGCGTCGGAATTGCATAACTTAATTTCACTAAGACCGTACGGCGATGAGCCATAGGTACATAGTGAACATCCCACTGTTTTGGAAACAAATTCGTTGTGCGTACAGTTAGAACCTAAGGGTCTAAGTCAAGAGTGAATAGGTTACTTCTAGTAGTAGTCTACTCATTTTGCCTTTTATCCATTCTCATCACACCACACATGTGTACTTAACATTCTCATAACCGCTACATGCAATCTTTTTTCCGTCTTTTTTATAGCCCAACATTCCGGTCCATACAGTATGACAGGACTTTGACTGGCATTGTCAGATACACAAATTAATATAGACGAAAATGATGTTGTCTTGGCGATGGCTGGAGGCCAAGTAAAGTGTAGTGATTGGTGTGCACCGCCTTTTATACCCTCGTCAAGAATATAAGGATAATATTAGTGAATAGGCCTTTACGGGACTTTAAATAAAAGGAGTGGACTGTATATAAAATGGTTGTATTTCAACGATTACAAAGATTGTGAGAAGTGGCTGTACCGAGCCGCGTCTGTGAGCCGAGTGTTCGCGCCGCAGCCGCTGCGCGGCGGAATGAGGTTATGATTATCTATGAACGGTGTCAAAGGAAGCAATCTACTTTTGCGTGGTAATTTTTGTCCAGACTTTAACAAATTATACTCTTCAGGAAACATTTCGAGTTGAGAATGGTGTATAATTAAATTTAATGAATTTTCAAGTTCTGTTACTGTAAAATTACCTGGCAATTTATTTTTATTTTTTACATTGTAAATAAACGTTGTACATATGTTAATATATTTTGTATTTTTGTTAGGCTAGAATACTTTACTAATAAATCATGAATGATTGATGAATGAATGGTATGGTCTGAATGATTACTAATGAATGAAAGATTGTTGCTATCACCACTAATTAAATGAGTCACTACTTCCGGCAGACTATCCTTCCCAAGGTTTGGTAAGCTGGGCCACTCATTCTCACTACGCTGTAAAAATGAGGGTCCAGACCACCACAGAGGTTCGTTCATGAGAACGTCGGCCCTCATGCCACGGGAAACAAGATCCGCCGGGTTGTCCTTCGACGGTACGTAGCTCCAGGTATGACCACATGTACTTTCCTGTATTTCATTGACTCTGTGTCTGACAAAAGGTTTTAATTGATTTGAGGGAGTAGAGAGCCAACCCAGGACTATGGTTGAATCACACCAGAATCTACATTTATGAATGGGTATGGTGAGTGATTCCCGAACCTTAGTACACAGCCTTGCACCTAACAAAGCTCCACAAAGTTCGAGTCTCGGTATCGTCGTCGGTTTGATGGGCGCTACCCGATTTCTAGATACTAGAAGTTGCACGCCTACAGATCCACTGCCATTACAAGACCGAATGTACACACAAGCGCCATACGATTTCTCGGACGCATCGGTAAAGACGTGTACTTCATGCGTAATTGAGTCTTCATGCAAAACCCAACGAGGAATATTTAGGTTGTTCAATGCTGTTATAGTGCCTTCAAATGTAGACCAAAGGTTTTTGATTTCGTGCGATACTTCGTCGTCCCAGTCATACTCATCTAGCCATAGTCTTTGCATGATCATCTTTGCTTCGACAACGCACGGACCTACGAGGCCCAATGGGTCAAAGATCATGCTGATGACAGACAGGATATGACGTTTGGTGACTTTAGTAGTGGAGGTGATATTTATATTATAAGTGAGTGAATCTGAGTCACAAACCCAATTAAGACCTAAAGTTTTTGATTGTGGTGAGTTTGATCCTTGTTCAGAAAAATGTAATGTATTATCTGACTCGTTATTATGTGTGATTTGTTCAAGAATTTGTGGATTATTTGATCGCCATTTACGTAAGTTGAATTTTGCTGATGATAAAACTGAATGTACCTTTTTTGAAATTTCAACAGTTTCAGCTACGGTATCCCCTCCACTAAGAAAGTCATCAACGTAGAAGTCACGTCGTATGGCGCATTGTGCACGACTATCCTCAATGTTGTCAGCCAGACTTACTAGGCACTTAGTGGCTAAATAGGGCGCTGAAGCGGTACCATAGGTTACGGTGTTCAAAGTGTAGGACCTAAGAGGTTCTGAAGGTTCAAACCTGAATATAATTTTTTGAAGAGGTCTTTGGACTGGATTGATCTCAATGGCCCTGTACATCTTCTCTACGTCACCTGAGACCACGTACCTATGCTGACGAAAACGTGTTAAAATTGAAAACAGGTCGTCTTGAACTACGGGTCCGACCATCTGAATGTCGTTAAGTGACACGCCCGAACTGGTAGGAGCTGATGCGTCGAATACTACGCGTAGTTGTGTAGTGGTACTGGAACTGCGTATAACTCCATGATGTGGAATGTAATATTTATTCATGGAGTTTTCTGGTGAAGGAGTACAGTCTGAGTGTAACGTCATATGACCTAGACGCTCATATTCTCTCATGAACTCATTATATTTTTTATGAAATGATGGTTCGCGTTTAAATCGCCGTTCAAGGGAAAGAAAACGATTTCTAGCATTAGTAAAAGAATGACCTAATGTACTAGGATCCCCTTTCAATGGCATAGTGACGACGAATCCCCCATCATCATTACGAATAGTGTTTTGTGCAAAAGATTGCTCACACATTCTCTCTTCAAGTGAGAGTGAATGTTTTGAAGCGACACTGTCAAGCTCCCAAAAATGAGTGAGGTCGGGAGTGACATTGGAATGATGGCAAAATTCAATAGCGGAAAAACATGATTGACGCGAAATACTTCCTGAAACTAACCAACCTAACTTGGTCTCGCATAGTTTAGGAAGGTTTTTCCCTAAGTCTATTGTTTTGCTACCTAAGACATTCCAGAATACTTCAGCCCCTACCAGGATATCTACGACCGACGGAACATTAAAGTTCGGGTCTGCTAACTTAAGACCTGAAGGAATAGGGACGTTTTTAATATTTACGAAAGAAGTGGGTAGAACATTTGTGATTTCTGGCAAAACGTGACACTCGATATCGACAGCGAACTCACAATATAAAGATTCTATTGAGAGGTGACAAGACTGTGTACTGGTGGATATACGATTATTTATACCCGTTACCTTGGTGCTCGTACCGTGTCGTAACAAACCCAGCTTCTCTGACAAGCTCTGCGTGACAAAGTTCGCCGTACTGCCGTTGTCCAACAGCAAGCGCGCGGAGTACTTCTTACCCGTCACGCCAGTCACATTCACCATAGCTGTGGACAGTAATACATGCGCAGAAGTAGCAAGCTGCATGGAATTGGCTGATAGCGCCACATTTGAAGAAGGAGAAGCAGAAGCAGAAGGCAAGACAGAAGGCAATGGATTGGAAGCAAGTTTAGGTTCGTTACATTCTAAGTGTAAAAGCGTATTGTGTTTTGTTTTGCAATACTTGCAATGTGAAAATTTACATTTGTTTGAAGTATGTCCAAAGCGTAAGCAATTCATACAAACTTTAAATTCAATTGCCTTTTGTAAGCGATTTTCGATGGACAAGTTTCTAAAAGATTCACATTTAAATAATGTGTGTGCTTGGGAGCAAAGTGGACATTTATTGTTTTTATAATTGAGGTGGTCTGATTTTTTACTTGATTGGTTAGGCCTAGAATCAGGTTTGTTGGAATTATGACTATTATTTAAAGCGACAATAGTATTCCTATCAGAAGTGCCATGGCTGGACTCCACTGATTCTAACCAGTCTGCTTTCCTGCTTAAAAAAGAACAAAATTGTGTTAAAGTAGGATCTTCTTTAAAAGTGCTGTTTCTATGCTCTTCCCAGACTCGTCTTGTTGTTAAATCCAATTTTTTAACCATAAAATAAATAATAATATCATCCCAATGTTGAGTGGGCTTTTTTAATGTGGTTAGTGCTCTTACGTTTTTATTAATAGTGTTGACAAGGTTTCTGATGGAAACACTTGACTCATTTGTTATGGGTTCGACATCAAATAATGCTTGAAAATGGTTATTTACCAAAAGACGGTTGTTGTAGTAACGTTCGCACAACAAATCCCAGGCGAGATTATAATGATCGGCTTTAAAATCAATATTTTTAATAATTAAAGCTGCGTTACCCTGGAGTGAAGCTCGCAGGTAGTGGAACTTGTTAATATCACTTATGCTAGTGTTGTCGTGAATCAATGACCCAAAGGTATCTCTAAACTCAAGCCAGCATTGGTAGTTCCCATCGAAATGAGGCAAATCTATCTTTGGCAAACGAACAAAAGAATTCCTAAAAGTAACATGTGCACCTGAGTCAGCATCTTTGAAGCCCGCCTCCGACGCAGCACCGTTGGCCGAGACTCCGATCAGGCTGCGCGTGAGTGCCACCAGGCTGAAGAACTGGCGGTCAAAGTCCTCACGCTCAACCAACGCAGACTCGTCGTCATCGGAAAGCACTTCGATCTGTGTCTGAAAAGCGTCAAATTCGGTGTGTAAGGTTTCGAATTTATTAAAATGTTCCTCTAAATCTAAACGTTGCAACTCTGATACTGTAGAATTACTTTTAATTAGGTTTAAATAGTTGCTGTAAATAGTAAGCTTCGATTTAATTGAACTACGTTTTCTAATCAATGTTTTTAAGTTATCTGCCATTTTAAATCAAAGAGAATAACTACTTTTTACACTTGAATAAAAGAATATTTTAACACAAAAGAACAGCTGTGCGCGAACAAAAGGCACCGATGCGAGCAGGTAATAAAATTCTGAGTCAAGGTCAAGCGAGGTCAAGTACTTATCACGTGGTGTGCGAATGCTATGCGTATGCGGTTATATAATAGCTACAAGAAAAAGCAACTCGCAAGCGGTATGAATGCACTGTATAAAGCTACTAAAATTTATTATTTATTGAAATGAAATAGAAGAATCGGCAGGAAAAAAAATGATAAGACCCAAAACAATTTTTACGGCAGGAAATGAAGCAGGAATATAGCTAATTGGAACGAACTCACTCAGATACTGTACTATACTCCCTTAGAATGACTTCGGCTTATTCGTAGACGATGTAGGCTGCTGCGAGTACGACTTCTTCTTCCAATCCGCGTGGCCGAGGGCAAAGTTCACACGGCGACGACGACAGATTTGACGATCTTGTATCGGCGAAATATTCGTTTTGGCTTGATTCTACTTTCGCAAGGCCGAAGGACCACTGAATAGGCCTTTACGGGACTTTAAATAAAAGGAGTGGACTGTATATAAAATGGTTGTATTTCAACGATTACAAAGATTGTGAGAAGTGGCTGTACCGAGCCGCGTCTGTGAGCCGAGTGTTCGCGCCGCAGCCGCTGCGCGGCGCGATGGAATCAGCTTCCGTGTCCCGACCCCGCGCCTTCCCCGCGGTGGCCATGTGTGGAGCGCCGACAATTAGCATCGCAAAAACATATACTTTCAGAAAATCATGTACTGACTCTACATGTTTCATTAAATAATAAATGAAATTCTGTTTCAGGCAAAAACTAAAATTGGGTTATTCGAATTTTAGGTAAACATGCGGGTGTTCGTTTTGTGACTGTCTGTCACTAATTCCAAATTAATAACAAAATATTATATTTATCTTTGAACATCACGTCTGGCGACATGGGCCACTTAGACCCTCATAAATTGTCCTTTTAATGTGAAAGGAACAATTACAAAAAAAGGGAAATATTTTAACACACTTATAAAGAAATGACCAAAAGACCCAAACACGTGCGAGCAAGTCGTGGGAACGAAGCGATCCCAAACCTTCCTAGAAACTATACAAAAAAGGAAAGCAATAATAAGTAATTGACAAGCGATACTGGGCCGTAAGGCGAGAGGAGGACGGGGTTGACTCGGCAGGATAGGGGACTTCGCGTGAGACCGTGGTAGGGGACAGACGTCCAGAGGACTTAGCGTCAGGGCCGAGTAGGGAACACACGTCTAGGAGACTGGGCTTCAGGGCCCGAGAAAGGACACGTTCAGCTAAGTCATCTGACTCGGTATATCGTAGAGCAACGTCCCGTTGTAATTCTTAGGAGTGCCAGTATTGTAATACAGTATTAGATATAGGTGGACTGAGTCCAGTTTAGGCTTCTCAAATATTTATAGTACAGGTCTGTGCGTGTGAGTCAGAGTACGAATAGATGGGCGTTGATTGTGATCTAGTGAGTAGTGTGTAAGTACGCGAGTGAATCTCAGCGGCTGTGTTGAAGACTGAATGGGTGAGTGTTGTGTGTTTTATCCTTCCTTATTCCATCCCATGACAAGGTAACCTGAGCTTGCGGTTGGTGTTAGGGACTCGGAGAAGGCCTTCCTTTGGAGTGAGCATGACATTGACTTTCCTTCGAGTGGACTTGACACTTCCCGCCATACTTGGCGCAACCATGACTAAAACACTGCCAATTGAAGGTCGAACCGAATAACTATTCGTTACATCCTAAGGCCAGTTTGAGCTATACGGATATCACAAACCACCAAACGTTAGCGATGGCTACCTTCCCTTAGAACTGACTGACAGTAGACTATTTTACATTGTTCTTGATATGCGCACACTTCCACAGAGATTGGGGTAGTCACCGCCAAGTATCCTAAACATTGGTAGTCGTTCTAAGGAACGCTAGGGATCGTATCTCGTTAAAACACACTCGGCTTTCGGGCCTCTTACTGATACAAAAAATAATATTTAGCGAGACACGAAATTTGGACACATTTCAGAAAAGTACCTCAGCTAGACGTAGCTCGGAGGCGTGCCGGTTATGTTGTCCTCACCTTGGGGCTGTAAGGAAGTGAGAAGTGTCGATAAACCACTTTGGCGTCTAGCAAGGCAACTGTAAATAGTTCTGCGACCGACTGACGATGCGTCACGCTTGTTTAGGTTTTGTATTGTCTTATTAATGCGCGAGTAGTAGATACGAAGTCAATTGTTCAAGGAAGTGTGTCTTATCCAATAGCAGAGGCCTCACAACCCTTTGCCGTAGGATTGGTCAGGACACGCACGAGCGAAACGAATGAAAGTAATTTCCAAAACTATTTAACTTGCAAATACAAGCGTCACGTGTTATATACCCTTTTGCAGCCCTCTCAGTCTCATAATATTCATAACTAAAAAGAAAAGTAGATTATCCTTCCTTATCCTTTGGATTTCCAACCCTATTTGATTTTATATTTGTTTTTCTCAATTCCCCACCTAATCCCCTAGCTTTCTAAGTCGGGAGAAGGTGACATATTCCTTGGAAATCCATTACTGTCGGTGGGAGCTCGTCCATGTCTCTGGTTGAAAGCTACAAGGGCGGGCGAATGGTGGCGCTCGTCCTCTCCCCTAAAAGGGGGAGCCGACCTTCATACCTTCATGTAGGGAAATTCAGGAAAAATAAAAAAAATTATCAGCCTAGGGTCTTATTGGAACAGTCACATGTGGTGCCGTGACCAGGATTCTCGTCATTAAATGTACTGATTCACTTCAGTGCAACGAGAAACGATATTTATGGGTTACTACTAAAATAACAAACACAACGTAATTTTCTAGAGATATAAACTGTTAGGACTATTTAGATGTAGGAAGAATTACAACGGCTAGGTAAAGATCTGTATTCTGTATGAAGTTGAACTCTTCTATTACATACAAAGTAAAAAGATAAATAAAGGTATATTTAGCAGGTTCGACTCCTGCGTGATTTGTTGATTTAAGTATTTACATGTATATTTTATTTGACATGAATTTTGGGTTCGACTCCCGATCGATTCGTTGATTGATAAAGCCTGGAGATCCTGTGTCACGACTGTGGGTTCAATTCCCGCTTGACTTGTAATGAGTTATTAGAATTTAATTTTTGTGCTTATCAGGGTTCGATTCCCATGAACACAAAAATATTTGTAAGTTGATTACAACATGTATGGCCGAGTATGTTTGAATTAATATGGTACTATTAATGGGTTCGATCCCCATACTTATATAAGAAGGTAACGTTATGAACTAGTCAATATTAATAGTTTAAAAACTAGGGCCCTGAGCTAATGTCAGAATGGGTTCGACTCCCTGCAATTATTGATAAGTTTTAAATCTAAATAAATGTTTGTGAAAATGAAGTGTGGTTTTGAGGTTGAGATTTGTATGTGTTAAGTGAGAGGAATGAACATGAAATATCTAGTACCTAGGTCTAATAAGCATGTAGATTATATATATTATACTACATACACTAGTAGGTATATGTATCAGTGATTATAATCGTAGAATATTGAGTTATTGCAAACTCGGCAACGTGTGTTATGTTATTTGAGTAGATACTTGTGTGGCCTTATTATAAATTCCAGGATATTTAAATCTTCACATCCCTGTGCCTACGCTGTATCTAAACGTACGGTCTCTGCGTTGAGCTTGGCCGGTGGTTCATCTGATGGCTGACACCACCTGATTCCAGTGATTGCTGTAGCGCGGTCTATGTTGCGAAGCTAAGTTCCACTTTTATTTGACTTTTGTCGTTAGGTACTCCGCGTATGATCTTTGTTTTGACATTAAATATTATTGATACGGGTTACAAAAGTAAATCGCTTCAAAATTTAAACCAGCGATTGATTTCGTTGATACTATTAAAGGCAAGGCGGGGGTGCGTGCTAGATAACCTCCACGTGTGCTCTCTTGCTGTTCGTCCCAGTTCATGCATGTATGCATCTGCATTTTATATGCGGCTGTATGTAGGCATTCGCTGGGAAGAACAGTGGGGGGGACGGTGCATCCTGGGCGCCACTGTAGGTGGCTCTCTTACGTGTGTCATTACTTATGGCATGGGTAGGGGAATCACTTACAGTGGTGGCGAATAATCAGCAAAACCCAATCCAAGGTGTCATACGTACCGAGCCGAGGGATGCGTGGCCAAGGGGGAGCTTGGTTCCTATCGGTGTCTCTCCAGGGAGATGGCAATCCTGGAGTAGTAATTTCGCCTTACCTGGGCAAGCGGGGCTCTGCCCAGGTGGACTGTTTATTTCCCTAGCTTCTCGTGGGAACTGTATGGATCTACACCTTTTTAAAAAAGATACTCCATCTCTGGACGATGACGAACGTCCGGAACTCTCGAGTAGTCTGACTGGGTCAATTCCCGATCTGACTGCTCTCTTGCTCGGTTCTGAGGGAGACTCCCTAGTCACCTTGGACACCGAACTCAACCCTCCTGAGCTGGAGTCGGCAAACGATGGCACGAGGCCTACTGAGATGGACTCGGAAGTGCCGTCGGGAACTGACCTCAGTCCCAGGAAACGACGGTTGACAGGAGCAGCGCGTAAGCGCCTGCGGCGCCTCAAGGCTGGCGGTATGGACCCCATTGAGGCCTACAAGCTGGTCACGGAGCGGTTGGCAAGTGCGCATACTCCTTCGACTGGTCTAATGGCCGATATGTCCTCGGGGAAGAGGCCGGTAAAACGATCCCGATCCGAGGACGAGTCGCCAAAGGATCATGTCAAAAAGACTACGCGTGTGGACGAAAAGTCAGGGTCAATTCCAATGATCCCTGATGAGCCGTCCGCAACTCAGGTCGGACCACCGCCTGAGACAAGCGCTATGTCTTTTAAGGATGCCCTAACTAACATCCGGGTGGGAATCCGTAACAAGGGAATTCTTAACGCCCCTATGCCCAAAGCCCCCGAATTCAAAATTCGAATTGAGGGCTGCACTTTCAAGCCGGGATGGCTGCAAGTCGTAATTAAAAACGACTACAGCCTGAAATGGCTTGAAGAAAAAGTGGGGACACTAAAGCCGTGGCCAGAGGCGGAACTCTCGTTCATTAACGAGAAGGACTTGCCAAAAGCTAAGGTTGGGATCCTCTACTTCAAGACAGAAGATGTCCTGAAAACTCCAAGAAATGCCCTCAATCTCCTGGAAAAACAAAACGACCTGCAGACTGGCTTGTGGAAGGTGCTGAGCGTCAAGAAAGAAAGGGACGGAATCACGACCGCCCTCTCTATCGATGATGCCTCTGTAGAAGCCTTGCGCAAGCTAGACTGCAGGCCGCAACTAGGCTTTCGCAAAGTCTGGATTCGCATTCGCGGCGATAATACGCCGGCGAGGGCTGAGCAGGTGGCAGGAACTAGCCAATCTAGCGCAGGGATTCTGCCACCTGCTCAACACGCTCCTAGGGCGGGGCCGAGCGTCCAGGTCTCTGGTAAAACGGCAAAGCGGCAAAACGCCAAGCCGAAACCTGGAGGCCAGGGCGTCAGGAACCGCCCCCTCGGAGCACCACCGACGAAAAGGGCTACACGTCCCAATCGATCGGGAGTGGAGAGCCGACCGGCCAAACCTCGGGGCTGCCCTACAGCCCCGAAGCCAAGCGGGTCGAATAACGCCACTTAACCCACCCACCGACACAAACACACAACACTAACACAACACAAACACACCATAACACAGACACACACAAACACACAAGTGGTGCAGATCAACCTGCACCATGCCAGAGCAGCCACGGCTGTTCTGGAAAAACACTTCACACAGAAGAACCTTCACATTGCTCTTATTCAGGAACCGTGGCTGGCTAATACTAACACGGTGTCTGGACTGGGCTCTGCAGGTAAGGTCGTACACCATATCGGAGGAGTCAAACCAAGAGCGTGTATACTTTTCAATAATAATATTGATTTCTTATGCATACCAGGCCTGTGCAGCGATGACCTGATTGCAGCTTATGTTAATGTCAAGAGCGGAAATGGACGCCTCATCGTGTGCTCGGCATACCTGGACGGGACGAATACCGACCCATCCGAGGAGCTTGCAAAGGTAGTCGAGTACGCCTATGCCAACAATGCCGAGCTTCTCATTGGGTGTGACGCCAACGCCCACCATACCAACTGGGGCAGCACTGACATCAACGACAGAGGTGAGTTGCTTCATGATTTTGTACTAACTAACCGCCTCCAAATAGTTAATGAGGGATGTAAACCGACCTTTGTAACTAGATCGAGGAAGGAAGTTCTTGATGTAACTCTCGCTACTATTCACACTGCCAGGCTGATAACCAATTGGCATGTCAGTGATGAACCATCTATGTCTGATCATCGACTAATTAAATTCGCACTGAATACATCCAACATTTGCGAAACCATCACTTTTAGGGATGCAAAAGCCACGGACTGGGACTTGTACAGAATAAAGCTCCAGGATAGACTCCAAGACTTCCCTAAAACCATACGCTCCCCTGAAACATTGGATTATGCTGTTGCTCAAGTTACGGAAGCCATTACAGCCTCTTACGAAGAGAGCTGCCCTCTAAGAACTGTGAGGGATAGAAAAGTGACGTGGTGGAACAAAAAGCTCGATGTTTTAAGGGAAGAATCACGTAGGTTGTTTAATAAGGCTAAATCGACTGACGACTGGGATCGGTATCGGAAAGCTTTAACTACCTATAATAAAGAAATCCGAAAGGCGAAAAGACTGTCATGGAGGAAGTTCTGCGAGGAGATTACTAAAGTCCCTCAAGGAGCCAGAATCCACAAAGTCTTATCCAAATCGCCTACAAATCAACTGGGATTCTTAAAGAAACCAGACGGTGCCTTCACTGCATCAGCGGAAGAAACCCTGAAACTTCTGGCGTCTACACACTTCCCTGGCTCGGTGATGGCACCAGATAACATCGTACAAAATACTCCTCATATCCGCCTCATCAGGCCTTCAAATGAAGACTGGAGAAGAGCGGCGAGGTATTTTAGACCGAACAAGGTAGAATGGGCTATAGACTCATTCAAGCCAATTAAATCTGCAGGGGATGACGATGTCTTCCCAGCTCTTCTGCAGCAAGGGAAGACTATTCTCATCCCTATTTTAATCAAAATCTTCAGAGCAAGCTTTGCCTGGGGATATATACCAGAGAAATGGACTATGGTTAAAGTCTGTTTTATCCCAAAGGCCGGTAAGAAGGACTACTCTCAACCAAAGTCCTTCAGACCAATAAGCCTTACCTCCTTCCTACTCAAGAGTATGGAAAAGGTTATTGACGAATGCATCAGGGATGGACCATTAAGGGATAACCCTCTGCATCCGAAGCAACACGCTTACCAAAAAGGAAAATCTACAGAAACTGCTCTGTTAGAACTAACAGACAGGATCGAAAGGGCTTTGGAAGATAAACAGATAGCCCTATGTGCTTTCCTTGATATTGAAGGAGCTTTCGACAACGTCACCATAGACGCCCTTTCCAAGGGAATGAAGGCGAAAGGGATTGACGAAACAACTACTCGTTGGATCGAATTCATGCTCCTCAACAGAACTATCAGTGTTACCTTACACGGAACTACAAAGAGCTTCAAAACAACTAAAGGGTGCCCGCAAGGAGGCGTTTTATCGCCACTTCTATGGCTACTCGTTGTTGACCAATTGCTGGTTGAAGCCTCTACAAGAGACTTAGATGTACATAGCTATGCTGACGATGTGGTGGCTTGTGTTGTCGGCCCCTGTCACAGCACGGTATCATCTATACTACAGAGATCTCTGAACATTATTAACACATGGTGCACAGAAAACAATTTATCGGTTAACCCGAGTAAAACAACAATAGTCCCCTTTACTAGGAAGCGTAAGTTGGACAAACTTGTAACGCCCACTGTAAAGGGGACTCTCATACCATTCTCCAGCGAAGTCAAGTACCTGGGCGTAACTATCGACCAGAGACTGACCTGGAACACTCACATTAACAATGTGATCCAAAAGGCTAAAATAGCTTTAGGAATATGCTGTCGCTTAGCAGGGAAGAAATGGGGCTTAAACCCTAAAATCGCCCTGTGGTTGTACACCGCCATAGTCAGGCCGATAATAACGTATGCCTGCGTAGTATGGTGGAGGAAAACAACTCAAGTGACAGTCATTAACAAACTTAATGGTTTGCAGAGACTTGCATGCCTCATATCAACAGGGGCCATGTCCACAACCCCAGGAGCTGCTCTAAATGCCCTGCTTAACCTACCGCCACTTCATCTATTCATTGCGAAGGAGGCGAAGGCAAGCATGTACAGAACAAACAGCACTGGCAAAGCAAACTGGCGCTCTCAAGCACTGAGATCGCTACACGAATCAGTACTTGAACACGATCAACTAGCTATGACAACAGACGCCATGCTTCCACAGTGTAATTTCACAAGGAATTACACAGTGGAACTGCCGAGCAGAGAGGATTGGTCAAACAACCTCATCACTTGCAAGGCTGGAAGCCTGATCTGGTTTACAGACGGGTCCAAAATGGGTGAGAATGTAGGATGTGGAATATTTGGCATTAGCCCGAAATTCAGCAAAAGCTTGAATCTGGGTAAACATGCTACCATATTCCAAGCGGAGGTATACGCCATTATAGAATGTGTGGAGGCCAACCGTCAACGAAACTACATAAATCAATTAATTCTGATTTACTCAGATAGCCAGGCAGCTCTTAACGCCTTGAACTCGAATACTTTAAATTCGAAACTGGTAAAAGACTGCGTTAACAAACTGAATGACCTGGGGCAAAGGAATAAAGTTATTCTGAGATGGGTACCAGGTCATTCTGGAATCAACGGCAACGAAAAAGCCGATGAACTTGCACGGGCTGGGGCTCAAGGTCATCAGATAGGTCCAGAACCCTTCTGTGGTATCTCAAAGAACCAGGCCATGCAGACCCTTAAGGGCAACTTATTTGGCGATTCAAAAAAGAACTGGTTGGTACAACCAGGTCTGCTACACGCCAAATCTCTCATAGAAGGCTACTCACAAAAACGAACTGCCGAGCTTCTTGAGCTTAGCAGGACGAACATCTGTGCGATAGCCCGCGCCTTAACCGGCCACTGCAAACTAAACAGGCACCAATTTCACATGAAACTGAGTGACACTGATGTTTGCCGGTACTGCAATCAGGAGAGGGAGACGCCTAAGCACCTCTTGTGTGAATGCGGGCCCCTTGTCCACAAACGCAGTGTCCATCTGGGCCGACACATTATTCGCCCGGAGGAGATTAAAACTCTAAAAGCTAGGAGTATTCTAAATTTCTTGGAAGCCTCCGGGCTAAAAGAGTTACTCTAACAAGGTGGCGAGTCACAATAGATCTTTTAGGTCGCAGTGACTACATCCCCTACACTATGGGTGATGCATAGCCCCTTATCTTCTAAATAATAATAATAATAAAGGCAAGGCGTCATTATCAGATTTCGCTAAGTATCCCACGTATACAGAAATAGACAATCTCTAATAAATAGATATTCGTCTCAACTCTTTTAGGATATCCAAAACTATCTGTTCTAGCAGAATCAATATCAATAACTTTCTAACATTTGTTGCATTTCAGAACTATTATAACCTCTTAAAATCAGAGGGGGGTTATTGCATCTTTGAAATGTAATCTAATATTCCTATGTGCGAACTATTTCAGCTGCTCCTGAAATTGACCTCGGCAGCTGACACAGCGCGGAGATGCGTAAGGAATGGCCTTTGTCCTGCGATAACTGCGATAGGCTGAGTTTAGAACGAGCGAGCGCCGTAGGTACCGCACGAATAACCTTACAAGAGACCCTGGTATGTAAAATAAAACTATAAGCATGCACAGGTCTACTGAAATGCAGTTGTTTGAAAAGTGACAAAAAAAAATAGGTTCAAAACTACCAGCTTGGTATCAAATGAACGCTAGGTGGGTGATGATGATTCTATTATACACCACACAATAGTCGACATTATAATATTAGTTAGTAGTTGATTCATGGTTCAAATAGGATGATTATGATTAGTATTAGCTTCTTTTGTCATACCTATCAGATAATATTTATAGGTTTTCATTTCTTGTGACACTTATATAGAAATTCTAGCGCTGACTAGGTTTTATCGATATATAATTTACTCATGACGACCAATTATATTTACTACATAGTCTGGCTAAATCGAGCCACTTCAAAGTACTCGTACCTTAAATGTGTATTCTACGACTTGACAGCCTGTCACTTAGTTTTAAGAAAGACAAAAAATGCTATCCGTTTTGGAATAGCTTAACACAATAATAGGCCTCTAAAAAAAAATCACTTGGCCTGTGTTTTTACGAAACAGACCCGCATATGTTCGTCATCGGACGAAAGCAATAATTTTTGTCAATTGAGATGCCAAACTCTCCATAAATTCTAAAGGTCTATAACGAAATGACCTGACGCACAATATGGCAGGACAGAAAAAAAAAATCAGTTATCGAAATGTGGCCGACCCTTACAATATTAAACAAAAAAAGGGGTCTTTTAAAGATTTCTAAAATTCAAGAGGCCAATAAAGCAATTGAGCCCGAGCACATGTTGACGGTTTTAAGTGACTGAGAAAAAGTCTTGGTGATAAACTACAATAGCAAACAGTCGTCACAGTGAACTAGGATAAAAAGTAAGAGCTTAATGATTTTGATGGACCTATAAGTCGAAATAATTTTAACGGTCCTGTACGTAGGGATGTTTCCGCAACACATTACTGAATTATAAGCAGCATCCAGACTTAATAGATTATTGTACCTGCTGCAATAGTTATAATGATTAGATTATTTTAACATACCGGAAGGGTACAACTCTATAGAATTCTGTATATGTTTAGTTATATTAATCCTATTTCATAATGACTTGTATGTAAAACAAGACTATGAACATACTTGTCTTTTAATTTGGTTTCTATTATTTATTATTATTTCAATTTTAAGGGATTATAACTGATATAGGCTGAGTGAATGTATTAACCAGAGGATGCTTCCATAAAAATTGACGTCTAGTAAGTACGTTAGGCGTTTTCTCTTATTAGAATCAGTCCAATTAGATTATTTTAATACAGCAACTAAGAATGCAATAGGATTTTTATCTTATTGGACTAAGTAACCAGTCCAACTAGATAATTTCATATTTTAACCCACCAATTGGGAATTGGACTCTAATTTAATTTTAATGAGAATATGAAGATTATCCTAATGTGAAAACTCATCCGCTGTACTACGTCACGCGTCTGATTTTCAGAGGGGGGAATGTGACTGTCTGTCACTAATTCCAAATTAATAACAAAATATTATATTTATCTTTGAACATCACGTCTGGCGACATGGGCCACTTAGACCCTCATAAATTGTCCTTTTAATGTGAAAGGAACAATTACAAAAAAAGGGAAATATTTTAGCACACTTATAAAGAAATGACCAAAAGACCCAAACACGTGCGAGCAAGTCGTGGGAACGAAGCGATCCCAAACCTTCCTAGAAACTATACAAAAAAGGAAAGCAATAATAAGTAATTGACAAGCGGACGGGGTTGACTCGGCAGGATAGGGGACTTCGCGTGAGACCGTGGTAGGGGACAGACGTCCAGAGGACTTAGCGTCAGGGCCGAGTAGGGAACACACGTCTAGGAGACTGGGCTTCAGGGCCCGAGAAAGGACACGTTCAGCTAAGTCATCTGACTCGGTATATCGTAGAGCAACGTCCCGTTGTAATTCTTAGGAGTGCCAGTATTGTAATACAGTATTAGATATAGGTGGACTGAGTCCAGTTTAGGCTTCTCAAATATTTATAGTACAGGTCTGTGCGTGTGAGTCAGAGTACGAATAGATGGGCGTTGATTGTGATCTAGTGAGTAGTGTGTAAGTACGCGAGTGAATCTCAGCGGCTGTGTTGAAGACTGAATGGGTGAGTGTTGTGTGTTTTATCCTTCCTTATTCCATCCCATGACAAGGTAACCTGAGCTTGCGGTTGGTGTTAGGGACTCGGAGAAGGCCTTCCTTTGGAGTGAGCATGACATTGACTTTCCTTCGAGTGGACTTGACACTTCCCGCCATACTTGGCGCAACCATGACTAAAACACTGCCAATTGAAGGTCGAACCGAATAACTATTCGTTACATCCTAAGGCCAGTTTGAGCTATACGGATATCACAAACCACCAAACGTTAGCGATGGCTACCTTCCCTTAGAACTGACTGACAGTAGACTATTTTACATTGTTCTTGATATGCGCACACTTCCACAGAGATTGGGGTAGTCACCGCCAAGTATCCTAAACATTGGTAGTCGTTCTAAGGAACGCTAGGGATCGTATCTCGTTAAAACACACTCGGCTTTCGGGCCTCTTACTGATACAAAAAATAATATTTAGCGAGACACGAAATTTGGACACATTTCAGAAAAGTACCTCAGCTAGACGTAGCTCGGAGGCGTGCCGGTTATGTTGTCCTCACCTTGGGGCTGTAAGGAAGTGAGAAGTGTCGATAAACCACTTTGGCGTCTAGCAAGGCAACTGTAAATAGTTCTGCGACCGACTGACGATGCGTCACGCTTGTTTAGGTTTTGTATTGTCTTATTAATGCGCGAGTAGTAGATACGAAGTCAATTGTTCAAGGAAGTGTGTCTTATCCAATAGCAGAGGCCTCACAACCCTTTGCCGTAGGATTGGTCAGGACACGCACGAGCGAAACGAATGAAAGTAATTTCCAAAACTATTTAACTTGCAAATACAAGCGTCACGTGTTATATACCCTTTTGCAGCCCTCTCAGTCTCATAATATTCATAACTAAAAAGAAAAGTAGATTATCCTTCCTTATCCTTTGGATTTCCAACCCTATTTGATTTTATATTTGTTTTTCTCAATTCCCCACCTAATCCCCTAGCTTTCTAAGTCGGGAGAAGGTGACATATTCCTTGGAAATCCATTACTGTCGGTGGGAGCTCGTCCATGTCTCTGGTTGAAAGCTACAAGGGCGGGCGAATGGTGGCGCTCGTCCTCTCCCCTAAAAGGGGGAGCCGACCTTCATACCTTCATGTAGGGAAATTCAGGAAAAATAAAAAAAATTATCAGCCTAGGGTCTTATTGGAACAGTCACAGTTTCATTAACATGGATGAATATTATATTTGAAAACAAGCCCCAGCCTATTGAAATAATACTACGCTCATATTTTAGTCAAAAATAATAGCCATTCGAAGCCAATTTATTATATTATTCGGCTCGATAAAGGAGTAAGGATGTAAACATAATTTTCGAGAATTTAACTTTTTGATGCACTCATACTTATTACACACATTATTATTGTATATTTAGATATATGTACATATAAATTTTATTTTTAAATATTCAATAAAAAACCATTTATAAATATAAAAAATAGTAGCCCACCGGTATCGGGAACAGGGTCCAAGCTACCGGCGGACAGGGCTCCAGAGAAAGGAACTTCCTGACTATACGAGCCGTGTCCAGCAAATCTGCTTTCTGAACAAAGCCCTTGATCCAGTAGCCTAACGAGAGCCTCCTTAGGACGACGTAAAACAAAGATCACTTAACAGGATCACCTGTAAGGTTTTCACCTACTTAGTTATAGAAACCTACAAATGGTATCCAACATTTTCTTATGCTCTAAATGATTTGCTACATAAAATTAGTTTTGCGCTCATTGCCAAAAGTATGAGATTTGGAGTTACGACCTTTGTAACGGAATGAATCGATAAGAGCAAATGCTGAAATTCTCAGAACGTTGCATCAGTAAATATTTTCTCTTTACACACTTTTCAACTACTTGTAAGTGAACTTTTATAAAATGGATGTCCATGGTTTTGGCTCCCAGAATTCATTTCTGAACACGTGTTGGCTTTCGATTGGGGTTACACAAGGCAACCATTGCAACTATGTCGTCGTTGCAACAACAATTTCTTTTACATTTGAAAATACTATCTGCTAGGGATGTGATGGTAGTGGATGTATCGGAACCGAATTCGAGACCGGAGTTTTTAAATTTGGTTTGTTGGAATCGAAATCGAAATCAGAGATGGAGGCAGAGGCACAAGCGGCAAATGAAACTCTACTAAACCCTGGACCAGGGCTTCTTATTAGTTTTAGTAGTGAATGAAAAGCGAATTCACAACATTCTAAATACGAAACAAAATTAATAAAGAAAGAAAATATGTTTACTTGGCACACAATGACACAACTCACACAATTTTAAAACATAAAAAATACATAAAAACAAAATTAACAACGTGACTCACGGCGAGTTCAGCATAATGCTAGACAACTACGCTACGCTCAACTCAATTTGAACCTTTGAGTGTAGGACGACAAAAACAAACGACAAAAGACAGGGAGAGGGTGGTTCTTTGTATGACAAATAAAAACTTATTTGTACATCCGATATAATTTCGGATTAAAAATCGAAACCAAAATCAAAATCAATCGGAAGTTCCGACGTTTCGGAATCCTAACCAAACCATCGTAACATCTCCGCTACCTGCGTTGGTTTTGTATTAGTCCTGGCATAAAAGATTGCTATTCCACGTGTTACCTGGCTTGGGAGAAAGCCAGCTTTAAGAAGACTACGCAGCTCGGCAGTTTTATCTTGATTCCATTTAAATATTTATGTGTAATCCTAGCAGTGTTCACGACAATGTTCAATGCAGGTTGCGTTCTAGAATAGTGGCTACAAATTCTAATTTCAAGACTTCTTGCTACGATTTTATTAGCGTATAAATTCCACTCTTCAGACTATGTATGCGGGGAACATTAGTCGTCTAGCATGCTCTGGAACGCGTGCAAGTGACAGCGCGATACTTGTAATTCAGACTTAGAAAGCCGTATAAATTGTCTGTAATCGTCTTAATTTATTTGTTTAAAGTTTGCGTACCTTAGTAGAATAGCGGTCGTGAAGTACATGAGGCGGACTTAATGCCCGCTTGAATGTTGGTTCATTGGAAGAAAAGTCTATATACACCACTAAATTTTAATCGTTTTAATCCCGTTGAGGGTCGATTCGGTACATGAAACACTTTCTTTAAGAAAACGTCAGCTGAGCGAGTTCAAGAAATTAATTTCGTACATGCGTAAATTAATACGAGTTTTGAAAAAGAGGTACTTTATTTTTTAATTTTATCTTTACAAATCGATAGTGTTTCATGTACCGGATCGACCCTCCACGGGATTAAAACGATTAAAATTTAACGGTGTACCTATCTATATACTCTAGTATGTCTGTATCTCCTTCTTTTGTAGCTGAGTTACTTAAATCGGAAATAAATCATAAATGATCAGTAAAGGTCAATTTTTTTGTCAGTTTAAACTAGATGAGGCCGATAGAGGTAGATGTAGGTGTAATCTAGAGGTATGCGGAACAGGGTGTAAAGTCTCACATACCTCTGCTGAAAAGAGAGGATCCTCCTAGCAGACGAGTGTTGTGTCTGGTTTAGGCAACTGCCCTATAGTTAGAGAACAACGATGCAGGATTTTATAGTTTTTAGTTCCTATGTGGCGTCGTAGATGTCGCTACAAGAGTATTATTGTTCTTTTTAAGTAAGTAGGTATTAGTAGGTACCTTTTTCAGTGGAGAATTAATGACTCCTCCTGCTTTGGGTGTAATTAAGCGAGATGGAGGTCTGACTTTTTCTGACTAAAACCCACCTGTGTTTCTTCAGTTACCATTTGCGTTCCAGGGCCACTAGTGGGCCTCGTCACATTTGCTGACATCGCCTTGATTTGCGCGTGGAATATAACTTGTGTGTGTCTTAGTACCTAACCATTTATCAATATCTGTAAGAGGAGAAACTGAATGAGTGACATATCAACACACAGCCGAAACTGCTGGGACTAGGAGTGTGAAATTTTGCATAAGGCTTCCTTTTATGACATAAGTGAGCACTAAGTAAGGGGGGTACAATGGGGGTCCTAAGTTTTTACGGCGAAATCTACTTTCATGCCTGCAAAGACGTCCGGCCGTCCGGTAACTGTCCGGACCAAGCCCAAGTCGTCGACGGCGCGCACTGTTCCCGCGCGCCTCAAGGAGTTGTCAGCAACAGCAGGGACCCAGCCGGGTCGAAGCCTACTGGGGCCAGGGTTATCCGAAAGGGCGCTCGAGCCCCGGTATGAAGGCTAGAAGGAACGGGGTGGGTCTTTTAGTCAGTAAGAGTCTGACACTATCTCCCGCTCCGCCCAAGGGCGGGGGATGTCAATGCATGATTTTTCCCACCATAAAAAAAAAATGCCTGCAAAGACGCTGGCAGAAGCTTAGTCTACTTATAATACCACAAACCTATAAGCATATAATTAAACTGAAAATCAACAACCAAAATCGATTTCAATCATGAAACCGTAACGTTTAGCCAACTGTGTGTTTCTGCTTGAATTAGTTTATGCATATTAAATTAACTGTAATAACAGGAAGTGGCGTATAGGGGCCCTACCAAGACGTGTAATGTCAGTAGTGAGAGTGAGAAAAGAGGGATGAAACTAATATATTGTTACGCCATTAAACGTGAACACGCCATATCTCCGAGAAAATAAAGAGTAGCTCGTAATAATTAAAACGCATTGCTGTTCGAAAGGTCTAGAATGGTTGTACGTAGCCAGCCTTAGAAAAATCTCGAAACATCCACAAAGTACTTACAAGTAGTAGTTAGGTATTTATGGGAAATGGTACTCTCCGACGTTAACAATAGAGTTGAAATTCGCATGAAAGTGACTCTTATTACCACGAGTAATAAAAATAATTTATGACTTCGAGAAGCGATTCAATTGTTCTGGAATTCTGGATCGTTCGTGGGAAGTCGGTATCTAGAATTTTCTTGGCTCCGCATATAAATACGAGCCCCCGGCCGGAAGCGAGTCAGTTGTGATTTCGACTGCGATCAAGAGCGAACTACCCTAGTACTTGAAGTGATTTTATCTAACGACCTAAGCGATAGTGTAACGGTACTCTAGTGTCAATTGCGATTCGGATTATTGTTAACTGGACTAATTTGTTATTGTTTGTGGTGAATAAAGTTCTCTCGTCAGTAAATCGGCATTTGATTACCCACGTACGTAACAACTGGTGTCAGAAGTGAAATGCCATTAACACCGAGAGACGACGAACAGCGACCACGAACAAGAAGGCAAATGGAGATGGATGCTGCGCGTCATCGTATGGAGGAGGAAGATCAGGCTGGTATGGTAGCAACAGAAGCTGCTGAGGCGCCAACAGGACCATCCTCGGAATTGAACCTCGCTGCGGTGTTGGCCGCCATGCAAGCTAGTATGGAAGCTGTCCGCCGCGACCAGGAAGCCGCTCGCCGCGACCAGGAAGCCGCTCGCCGCGAACAAGAGGCCAACCAGCGTAAGCTTCAGGACCTAATCGCAGCGAACCAGGAAGAAGCTCGCCGCGAACAGGAAGCCGCTCGCCGCGAACAGGAAGCCGCTCGCCGCGATCAGGAGGCCAACCAGCGCAAGCTCCAGGACCTCATCGCGGCTAATCAAGAAGCTGCTCGCCGCGAACAGGAGGCTAAGCAGAACCTAATCCTCGATAAGATCGATCACGGCCTCGTCACGTTGGGCGAGAAGGTAAAGAATCTCACCGTAGAGGTCAAGGAGGTTTCCGCCCGAGCTGATAGCCTCGAAACAAGCCTGCTGGACATCAACAAAAAAATTATCAAGCTCGAAGCACGCGAACCCGTTGCTGTCGGCTCATCATCGCACACCCCCTGTGCATCTGCCGCAAAATTTGATGTGCCGCGTTTTGATGGCACGTCTTCCTGGACGGCATTTAAGTACCAATTCGAGACATTGGTCGAAACAAACCGCTGGGATGATAAGCAGTCTTTTGCGGCATTAACTTTGGCTCTACGAGGGGACGCCCTGCTAGTCCTAGAGAACCTCCCTGCGGACGGCAGGACATTGGAGCGTCTCATGGAGGGACTGGACACTCGTTATGGAGACAAACACCTCGAGCACGTTTTCCGCGCGCAGTTACGCGAGAGAACGCAGAGGTCGAACGAGAGCCTTGTATTGGAGTGATGTAGGCAAAATAAAAGAGAACTGTTCAATGCGACGATTCGTGTAATAATGTAATAATTTAGTGTGTGCAGTTACAAATATAAGGTTAGGCGAGCTGCACACTACACCTCCCCTTTTTTTTTAAAAAAAAAAGTTATAATTACATTATGTTTTTTTTTTACATTAAGATTTAGTTAAATTAACACAAAAATATTAATAAAATCTTAACTATATTAGCAAAAACGGCCAACAATAAAAAAAATATTAAGACAATATTTAAATAAATAATAATTATTAAGTTACAAACAGTTTTGTATTATTTTTATGAATTATATACTCTTTATTATCTTTTACAATTTTTACATTAGGTGAGACATCTTCAATGACTCTGTATGGTCCTAAATAAATCTTATCTAACTTATCTCCTACTTGATTTTTAATTAATACTAAATCTCCTTTCTTGTATTTTATTGAACTTACATTTTTGTCAAAATTATTTTTTCTCAATTCCTTACTAAATAACAAATTATTTCTTGCTTCAGCTTGTGCTCTTTGAAGTCTGTACTTTAATTCCAAAGGGTAAGAATCAGGATTATATAAAGGATCAACATATGAACTTTTTTCTATGTTAGATGGTAAATTACAATTTTTGCCAAATACTAACTCAAATGGAGTGTATTTTGTTTCAGAATGAACTGTAGTGTTGAATGAAAAGCACCAGAATGGAAGCCAACTGCTCCAGTCTGTTTTATTGTTGTCACACTGAATCCTAAGATAAGCTCCTAGAACCTTATGTGTATTTTCCAAACCTCCTAGAGTCTCATGATGATAAGCTGTTGAATGCAGTTTATTTATATGCAGCAAATTACAAATTTCTGTAAATACTGTTGACATAAACTCTGTTCCCTGATCTGTTATTATCTCTTTAGGAATACCATATCTCAGAATAAAATTATTTACAAATGATCGTGCGAATGAAACTGTATCTTTCTTTTCAAAGGGATAAGCTTCAACATATTTTGTTAGATCACACTGTAACGTAAGAATATACTTATAATTAAAATTATCTATATCTAATGGACCCATTAAATCTAAACTAACTCTTTCAAAAGCAGTGGATGCCGTGGAAGTGATAACCATTGGCTCCTTTGTATGTCTATTCGAATGCTTTTGAATCTGACAACTTTTACATTTCTTTACGTATTCTGATACGTCATTGGTCATTCCTGGCCAATAATAATACTTCCTAATATTATTCAACATTCTGTTCACCCCCGCGTGGCCACTCGTGGGTAACAGGTGGAAATCATTTAAGATCACAGTTTTTGTGTCTTTGTCAGTGATTCTTGTCACATCTTTAATAACAAGTAACTTGGGGAAATCTGTCAAATGGCTTATTTCCTTTATTATATTGTTTACAAATTGTTCATAGCGCTTGTTTTTAATTATTACGAGCTCGTGTATTTTGATTTGTTTGCAAAAACGTTGTAATTCTCTCGTTAACACACTTACGGTAGACAACGATTGAGAAATCACAAAAATTGCTGATTTTTCAGGCACGTATTTGCAGTTACCATTATCACTAGTGAAATGTTTTAATTTTTCTATCTGCTTTAAAGTATTTCTATTACAAAATAAAATCAATTCAACGCTGTCAATTGGTCGTTTGAGGATTTCCACTACTTTAGGTTGATCAGGCCTTCGAGTAGAGGATACCCCGGTAGTCATGTCGTTGTTGTCACAGTCAAGTTGTAACCTACGAGCCTGTGCTCTTGTCATGACCGATACTGCATGCTGTTGCATTTCCTTTAAACTGTTGGATGTAATAGGTATCCGGCTCAATGCATCTGCAGCTGCGTTGTGCCGTCCTGGGACATAGCTGATTTCAAAATCATACTCCTCAAGGTATAGTCTAAACTTAGTTAAACGGCTTGAAGGATCAGTCATATTAAATAAATATATCAATGGTTTATGGTCAGTTTTAATATAAAACTTTTTCCCATATAAATAAGGTCTAAAATGTCGAACTGCCCATACAATAGCAAGCAGTTCTAACTCAATCACAGGGTATCGCGTCTCAGCTGGTTTCAAGTTACGGCTGGCATACGCGACCACCTTGCCATTGCTGTTAGACAGCACGGCGCCTAATCCAAGTTTTGATGCGTCAGTTTGTAGCGTAAAAGTATTTTGGTCACTAAAGTCTGGATAGTCAAGTACAGTCGGACTAGTAAGTATCTCTTTTAACTTATAAAATGCTTTCTCGCATTCATCACTCCACACGAACGGTACGTTTTTCTTACATAACGCATTCAAGGGATAGGCTAATTCAGCAAATTTTGGAATAAAACGTCTATAATAGTTAGCGAATGCAACAAATCTCTTGACTTCGTCTACATTCTGCGGAATTGGGTATTTTTGCAAACATGTTACCTTTGAAGGATCGGGAAATATACCTTCTGAGGTAATCTTGTGGCCTAAATATACTATTTCCTTACGCAAAAATTCACACTTTAATGGGTTTAATTTCAAATTTACTTTTCTTAAACATTCCAAAATTTTTATGAGATTCTTATTGTGCGTTTCAAGACAATTACCTACGACAATACAATCGTCTTGGTATAAAAAACATGATTTATAATTTAACCCTGACATTGCTATAGTCATAAGTCGTGCAAAGGCACTTGGAGATGTCTTTAATCCCATAGGACACCGTTTCATTTGATACTGCTTGTCTGTTGTGAATGCAGTATATTTTCTAGATTTTTCGTCTAACGACAGCTGATAATAACCTTGACTGAGATCTAATTTTGAAAAATAGATGTTATTTGATAATGAATCCAAAATCTCAGTGATGTTAGGTAACGGGAACTTATCATCCTGTATCCTATTATTGAGTTGGCGATAATCCACTACAAGTCTCCATTTCCTTTCTCCTGACCTATCTGTCTTTTTGGGTACTAAAAGAATAGGACTAGACCACTCTGAAATAGTCTCTTCTATGATGTCGTTTTTAATCATCTCATCTATTTGTCTTTGTACTTCGCCTTTCAATGCTTTTGGCAATCGATAAGGCTTGACATATGATGGAGAAGCGTTTTCCTTAAGTTGGATTGAATGCTCTATTATATTAGTTGTTGTGAGCGTATCTCCTGGTAAGTGAAAAACATCTGCATACTTGGCACATACGTTCTCAATGCTTCTTTGCTCCTCTTTATTCAGATATGTGTGTAATTGCAAAGTAGTGAGCAAAGTTTTAACTCTATCCACCGATATACTATCGTCATCAAACTTGCAAACATAAAAATTATCTAGACAACTAATGGATAATTCTGAAGTGTTTATACTAACTGAACTATCTGTTGTATTTAATATCCTAACAGGAATAAGTCTATTATGTGGCTTCGACACTACACCCGCTGTGTACACTCCTTTATGAATTTCCTTTGACAAAATGACGCAATCACTGTTGTGTGACGTCGGGATGTGTTTGATTACTTCGCAACGGGGTGGAATTGTAAACGTATTTTTATTAACATTAACACTAACAGACTCGTCTTGGGTTTCTAAACTTAGTGTTCCATCTTTATAATTTAATACCGCGTTATATCGCTCGAAAAAATCCTGCCCGAGTATACCTTCTGCGGCGCAAGACAAATGTTCAAAAATGTAGAATTTCTGTTGAAAATTCACATGGTTTATTATAATATCTAAATAAATATATCCCATTGATTCTAAATTACCACTAATTCCTTTTATAACTATCTTATCCTGTTTTACTAAGTTCAATAAATTCCTATGTCGCAACAACCATTCATACTTAAGTACGCATAAGCTAGCTCCACTATCAATTAATAAATTAAGATCAATATTACTATTTTTAAGATGACAATTAATTACACAAAAATTACTATAACTAAAAATAGAATGAGTGCACTGTTTAGGTACGAAAAAACTCTAAGTTTTCATTATTTGCGTTTTCGTTGCGCAAGTTGTCTTGGACATTGGACTCTTGCGTATGCTGTACTCGCTGACAACGCACCGGACGTCCGCGAAAATGCTGACGCTGGCGCTGATCGCCTGAGTCTTTACCTCGATTTACGCTATATGAAGTTCTTTGACCTGTGCTGTTTTCATAATTTTTATAATTACGATTATAACTCATCTTATTTTTATGGAAATGACTATCTCCTCGACCTCGAAAACCTCTGTAGTTCCCACGTTTAACGTTTTGGTTAGCTCTAAATTGCATAACCTGCTCTTGTGGCTGAAAAGACATGGATTGCTCGTCTACCGCGGCCGTAATAGCTTCAGATAAGGACGCAAACTGTCGCGAGGCAATGATGGTGCTGAGCCGTTTGTCAGCCAAACCATCGCTAAACCGTTTAATTGCAGTCTTCTCATTGAGAGGACGCAATACTTCATAGGCATCACGCTTTTCGCTAGCCTGAGCAATCGTAAGATTTACAAACAACTCCTCGATCTCAGTACCAAACTTCTCTATACTCCTACGACCTTGAGTAGCTCTAAATAATTGGGTTTGTAATGCTACAGCCGATTTTTTAGGCAACAAATAAACGCGAATATCTTCTATTAAACTTTCAATGTCTGCATAAGTAGATTTAAGGCGCAGTTTAGCACTAGGTGAGAGACGTGTTTTTAACACAAAATCTATTAATTTACTTTTACTAGCTTCATTAATTAGCGAACTATAATGTAAAATACCATCAATAAGCTGATTTGTCACTTGCTCCTGGCCATTCATTACCGGCAACAGGGAAATTGCAGTTTTGATATCGAATAAGTCAGACATTTTTGTAGCACAATTAGAATATTCTATAAAATCCTTAGAACTAGTTTGACTACTATTATCTTTTAGGGAAAATAAACTCTTTATTTTCTGAAAATTAAGTTGTATCTCATCAATCAACGTTTGGAAAACCTCACAAGATTTTTTATCTAACTTGCGATCTTGAACTTCTTGGTTCAACTGAGTCAAAATACAATCCAATTTACTATATTCTTTTTCAGCTTCCTCTAGTTTCTTAATAGCTAAATCTTGTGTTCGCCTATTTGGACCAAGTTTCACGACATATTCTCTTAAATATTTTAAATTAGCATGTAAATCTTGCAATTTTTGGGACATAATTTCCTTTAACTGACATGAAATATTACTGTATGACCTTATTATAATAACATAATTATAAAATATCGTTGAAAAATCGACATTAGTAGTGCAAAAACTTACATTGCAGTAGGTAGGTACAGCTTGGCCATAAAGAGTAGAAAAAAATTGAGGTCACTACTATCGTTTATATGGTATCATTTATAGCATTACACGAAAAAACTTGATACTTTAAGGTTTTTTATTTTAAATAAGTCGGAAAAGGGAATCTTTTGTAGTTTTGTCTTATTATGGTCATGTGAAGAGGAGGCATGACATGCATGTTACTAAAAGAGTTATGAGTTTACATGTGGATAAATAGAGAGGGAGAGGGCGGCCAAAGAAAAGATTGATGGATTGTGAGAGAAGTAATTTGAAAGAAAAGGGAGTTAATAATAGCGTGACGAGTAACAGGACAGAATGGAAGAGAAAAACGTGTTGCGCCGACCTCAAATATAACGGGACAAGGGCCAGGAAGATGATGATGATGAAGTCGGAATGGAAAATGATTAAATGAGATGCCCTGAGTTTGTCTATTTGATAAATAAAAAAGCTTAGGAAAGTTTAATCATCTTTATTATACATAATTACAATATTTTCTAATCACTATCGAAATATTCTACACCTGATATGTCCGATCCCAGATCTTGATCATCTTCGGAATCTGAGCTGCTGTCACTGCTGCTCTCTCCAACATTAATGACTAGTCTGTCTATATCTTCATAGAGTGTTCTACCCCTGTCATAGTAATCCTGTTCTATTTTTTTTACATGTTCAACACAACTATTCCACGTTTCGGGACCAATGCTATTAAAAGCTTCCTCAGTTGCTTTTTTTATGTCTATTGTTCCTATATTACATGCAGCAACTTTTTGCTTTGCGATGCCCCAGATGAGCTCTATGGGGTTTAAGTCACAGTGGTACGGAGGAAGCCGTACCACTTCATGACCATGTTCCCCCAACAACTCATCTATTTCGTACATGGGTTCAGGTTTGTGCTTTTTAACAAGCATTAATAATGCTGGCTTTCTTGTAGATGGCTCGAATGGGATATTATTTTCTAACAGCCAGAGTTTTATTTCATCAACTCTGGAAGCTGATGTTGGAGCCTTGTTCTGTACCACACTGTGATAAGGCGCATTGTCCATGACTATTATAGAGGCTTCATTAAGGTTTGGGATCAGTTTTTCTGTTACCCATTTAGTAAAATTGTGAGAATTCATTTCTGAATGGTAATCTTCCATTTTGTTGGTGCCGCTAAATATTAATAAAGCATTGGGTACAAATCCGTTGGCAGTTCCAGCATGGACAATTATCCATCTTTTTCCTTTTGAAATATCATGCTTTATGCCTTTGACTTTAATAGATTGCCAGCATTTTTTCAATTTATATGAACTGTGGATGTAACTTTCATCCAAGTAAACAATTTGTTTTTGAAGTTCAACAGGCAAATCCCGATTTCGTTTTATAATTTCCAAATATTTTTCTCTCTTTGCTGCTATATTAGTTTTTTCTATAAGCGATTCTCTATTTGTAGAACATTTTTTGTATGAAAATCCTATAGCATGTAATATTTGCCTTAATTTCTCACGGCCCCCTTTAAAATCTAATTCTTCTTTTGCCACAGCCAACAGCTTCCGCAAAGTTGGTGCTACTTTCTGCACAGTGTAAGAAAACTGTATTTTCTGACGAATCGCACAAAGATTAAAGTCATCCAATTCTATTTTTGGACGGCCTTTTCTATGCTTGGCTGGTGTTGTAAATTTACCTTTGTTTTTATTGCCTTCGTTAATTATGCGTCGGACAGTACTTTCTGATTTTCCTGGAATCAAAATAAAACATTAATTTATAATGACGTGCGATCAAAAAATTCAGTCGCTCTATACAAACAAAGTCATTGTGAAAGTACTTTCCGTATGTAAACATAACCTCTAAAGTTATGCTAATTACGTAAAAAACGTCGACGATGTGGTATTTTTTAAAGACCTAGCTGACGTTAACTGTAACTTGGATCATGACCTATGTATATTAAATAAAATTAGAGTGAATAAATACCTGTCATATCGGCAACTCGTTTGTAAAGATCATCCAATTCGGTTAGAAGTTTTCCGGCATGATATTCCGCCAAACATCTTTGAAAAACATTGTAAATAACTTCTCTGGCACAGCTTTTTATCGTCTTGCCCATTTTTAATAACAATACACCGACTAAAGCGTTTAATGTCTACCAAAAATTACAATAATTCACAAAGCACTTTCTTTATTTTGGTATTTTGACTGTTGTTTGACATTTCTTTAAAATTGCCATATGTAGAGAAATTTAGTTCATATTTATTTAATTTCTACTCTTTTTGGTCAAGCTGTATTTACTGTCAACGTTTATGTAGGTCATGATGTCTCACGTTGCATGGGTGAAAAACTCCTCAGCATTGGACTCGAACTGACTCCCAGCTGCTCCACATCGGACCCGTACAATTTATCTCCCGGCGCCCTGCATATCCTCTCATCATAAGGCTTGAGCATTCTCCCGGCACCCGGCAGCAACACCCTTTTCTGTCTTCTTATATTGTTTTCACAGCTTCATCCAAATCGATCTTTTTTGAGTGTTTTTCTGACTTCTATATTGAAAATCTTCTTCGCGTTCTTTCTTCTTATTGTTCGTCTTCAAATCTTCTATTCTTCATTATTGTATAATTTTCTTCATAATTTATTCAGCTATTTTTATTATTCCATGTATGTTGCAAAATTTTAATTGCTGGCTAAGGGTCGCCATGTATTGGAGTGATGTAGGCAAAATAAAAGAGAACTGTTCAATGCGACGATTCGTGTAATAATGTAATAATTTAGTGTGTGCAGTTACAAATATAAGGTTAGGCGAGCTGCACACTACAGCCTCCAGCAGTGGGGAGTCGAGGTTGAACGGCTGGTCCGGCGTGCATACATGTCGATGACACCAGAGATGGTGGAAGTGAATCTGGTGCAAGCATTCATCGACGGTCTACGGGATCCTGAAGTCAGGGCTACAGTGCGACTCGGACACCACCAATCTTTAAAGAGTGCGATGGCACACGCTTTGGAAGTGGAAGCAGTACGACACGATTCTCGTACGCATAGGGTTCGGGAAGTGGTGGTCTCGCCTACAACGCAACCACGTCACCGAGAAGTGGTGGCTTCTTCTTCAGCAAAGTCCCGCTATATCCCGACGTGTTACGGGTGCGGAGAAAAAGGGCACATTCGTACCGATTGCCCCAAGAGGAAGAGGGGGAGTGTGGACTCCGGAACTCAAGTTAACGAGGAGTCGTTAAACTAAATGTCGCCAGGGCCGCGGGGCGGGTGCTGGCTGGTCAACTGAAGGCCCCAACCATCACCATCAATCAAGTTCACAACGGAAATAGTTTGATCATCGAAGGGACGCTGAATCATCGGGCTTGCAATTTTACCATTGACACGGGGGCGTCACGGACTGTTATAAGACCTGAGTTGCTGAAACGCACCATCTTGTGGCAAAGAGAGTCTCCATCCTGCCGACTTCAGACAGCAACCGGCCAGCCAGTCTCCGTCCTCGGTGATACAGAAATTGAGATCAAAATCGGTGATCAAGTGTATATCCATCCTGCGTTAATTGCGAATATTACCGACGATTGCATACTGGGTCTCGACTTCTTGCGGAATAACCGATGTATTTTAGATATCGACAGGGGAGTATTGAAATTCCCAGATCAAGAAGTCTTCCTGCGAGGAATTAACTCATGCAACCTCTACTGTTTAAAGAATACTACACTGGCTCCGAGAACAGAAACCTTAGTCGAAGTAAAGTTTCCCAAGAAAATCAGGCAATCAAGATGTGTTTTGGTAGAGGATACTGGCCGGCACCCGGAGATCATCACCGCGAGGACATTAGTTATGACGACAGGGAAATCCAAGGTCAGGATTGTGAACCTTGGGAAAGAAGAGGTCCAACTGAAGAAAAACAGTGTTGTTGGGAGATGTGAAGAAGTTCAGTATCTCCGTCAAATCAATAAATCTCCAGCAAAGCAAGACACGACCAAAGTCGAAACTGATCACATCCAGCAACTTCTGGAAAATTCTAAGAGCAACTTATCGACTTCGGAACTACAGCAAGCCAAGGAATTTCTGCTACGGTTTCGAGATATCTTTGCAACGGGAAAAGACTGCGGGAGAACAGGTCTCGTCAAGCATGAGATAGATACAGGTGATGCGAGACCAATTAAACAGAGACCGCGCCGCATACCCTGGGCTAAGGAATCTGAGGTAGCAGAAATGGTAAAGGACATGGCTGATAGCGGAATAATTGAGCCTTCTACGAGTCCATGGTCTTCTCCAGTCGTTCTGGTGAAGAAGAAGGACGGCAGCACAAGATTCTGTGTGGACTATAGAATGCTGAATAATGTAACAAAGAAGGACAGTTATCCCTTACCAAGGATAGACGATACGCTGGATATGCTCAGTGGCATGAAGTGGTTTTCGACCATTGATTTGAAAAGTGGCTACTGGCAAGTGGAAATCAGCGAGAAAGATAAAGAAAAGACAGCGTTCAGTACGGGTATTGGCAGCGGCCTGTGGCAATTTAACGTCATGCCTTTTGGGTTATGCAACGCTCCAGCGACATTTGAACGCCTCATGGAGAGAGTCATGGTGGGCCTTCTTGGTGACGTCTGTCTGGTATATTTGGATGACGTCATTATAATGGGTCGCACTTTTAAGGAAAACCTGAGGAATATGGAGAAAGTGTTCACCAGGATACGAGGGGCTAACCTAAAACTAAGCCCAAAGAAGTGCGCCCTGTTCAAGAAGGAGGTCAGCTACCTAGGACATGTTATTTCCGCTGACGGGGTGAGAACCGACCCTGAGAAGATAAAGGCAGTCCAACAGTGGCCGGTTCCAAAGAACAAAACGGAAGTACGTGCATTTCTAGGGTTGTGCACATACTACAGGCGGTTTGTCAAGAATTTTTCGGACATTGCAAAACCTCTACATCAGCTGACTGAGGATAAACGAGATTTTATCTGGGACGACGACTGTGAGTCAGCATTCAACGAGCTAAAAGAACGGTTATGTGAAGCGCCTATACTGGGGTACCCGAGCAGAGACGGAAGATTTGTCGTTGATACCGATGCCAGCAACACGGGAATTGGTGGAGTGTTGTCACAGGTGCAAGGTGACAGACAGGTCGTAATCGCTTACTTCAGTAAGGCACTTTCAAAGCCAGAAAGGAACTACTGCGTGACTCGACGAGAACTGCTGGCTGTGGTTAAAACCTTGCAGCATTTCCACAAGTACCTCATAGGAAGACAATTTACGTTGAGGACGGATCACGCTGCATTGAAATGGCTTCTACAATTTAAAAACCCTGAGGGCCAAGTTGCAAGATGGCTCGAGCAGCTGCAGGAATTTAACTTTGTAACAGAACATCGTAGTGGAAAAGGGCATAACAATGCTGACGCCCTGTCGCGACGTCCATGTAATGAGGACTGCAGACACTGCCAGCAGAATGAAGCCCGAGAACGCGTTAATTTAATTAGGGCTGAAGGCAACTTCAAGAAGTCCCAGGAAGAAGATGACGATATTCGAGCTATACTGGACTGGAAGCGTAGCGGAACAAGGCCCCAGTGGAGTGAAGTATCGTCACACAGTCCCGTAACTAAGAGCTACTGGGCACAGTGGGACAGTTTAGTCCTAGAAAATGATGTGCTTTGTAGGAAATGGGAATCGAACGATGGCAAGGAGGTGACCACACAAGTGATAGTACCACGATGTGAAGTAGTCCCCCTGCTACAGGAAATACACGATGGTGCTTCTGGAGGACACCTGGGCATCAAGAAAACTCTACTGAAAGTGAGACAGCGGTATTACTGGCTCAATTGTAGAGATGACATAGAGCAATGGTGTCGGAAATGTACAGCGTGTGCATCTGTGAAAGGACCACAGACTAGAAGCAGGGGCAGGCTTCAGCTGTACAATGTGGGAGCCCCGTGGGAACGCATTGCCATCGACGTCGCTGGACCTTTTCCAGTTACAAATGACGGAAACAAGTACATAGTGGTGATCCAGGACTATTTTACAAAGTGGCCCGAAGTCTTCGCCATACCCAATCAGGAAGCGACGACAGTGGCGAAGAAGGTGGTCGAAGAAGTAGTATGTCGGTATGGCGCACCTTTGGAAATCCATTCCGATGAAGGCCGTAACTTCGAATATGCGCTGTTCCAGGAAATGTGTACTCTTCTGGGAATTTATAAGACACGCACAACACCTGCGCATCCTCAGTCGGACGGAATGGTGGAAAGGTTTAACCAAACCCTGGAGAATCACCTGGCTAAGGTTGTCGATGACCATCAGAAGGACTGGGACCGGTATATTCCACTATTTCTGATGTCTTACCGATCGGCAGTGCATGATAGCACGGGACATACCCCAGCAAGAGTGAATTTCGGCAGGGAGATGAGACTTCCAGTCGATGCCATAACTGGCGTGCCACCTGACAAGACTAAGCCAGTTACGGACTACGTAAGTGACCTTCAAGATCAATTGGACGAAGTGCATAAACGAGTTCGTGAGAATAGCATGAACACCAGCGTAAAAATGAAAACTAGATACGACCGTAATGCCAATGCCAAGGGATTTGAGGAAGGTACACTGGTCTGGCTTCACAACCCGCTTCGACGGAAAGGGAAGTCGCCGAAACTCCAAGCTCGATGGGAGGGACCTTACACCGTGTTAAAAAGGATTAATGACGTGACCTACCGCATCAAGAAAGGGCTAAGAGGGAAACCCAAGGTTGTCCATGTGGATAGATTGGCGCCGTATCACGGATCTAATAATGCTCGGGACGAGCATGACTAAGAGGGGGGCACTGTTACGCCATTAAACGTGAACACGCCATATCTCCGAGAAAATAAAGAGTAGCTCGTAATAATTAAAACGCATTGCTGTTCGAAAGGTCTAGAATGGTTGTACGTAGCCAGCCTTAGAAAAATCTCGAAACATCCACAAAGTACTTACAAGTAGTAGTTAGGTATTTATGGGAAATGGTACTCTCCGACGTTAACAATAGAGTTGAAATTCGCATGAAAGTGACTCTTATTACCACGAGTAATAAAAATAATTTATGACTTCGAGAAGCGATTCAATTGTTCTGGAATTCTGGATCGTTCGTGGGAAGTCGGTATCTAGAATTTTCTTGGCTCCGCATATAAATACGAGCCCCCGGCCGGAAGCGAGTCAGTTGTGATTTCGACTGCGATCAAGAGCGAACTACCTTAGTACTTGAAGTGATTTTATCTAACGACCTAAGCGATAGTGTAACGGTACTCTAGTGTCAATTGCGATTCGGATTATTGTTAACTGGACTAATTTGTTATTGTTTGTGGTGAATAAAGTTCTCTCGTCAGTAAATCGGCATTTGATTACCCACGTACGTAACAATATAATACATGTAATATTCCACAACTTTTACAAAAAACCTGTAAGGCTGTTTACACATTATGCCGCAGCGGCAGCGGCACCGGCGGCGCTGCGCTGGTCCCCCTTGGATTTGTATGGAGCCTTAGGGCGTTTACACATTATGCCGCAGCCGCAGTGGTAGCGGTATCACCGCCGCTGCGACGCCGCTGCACTGGACACGCTGCATAGGCGGCGTTTGTGTCACTGGTTCTGCGATGAAACACCGCAGCTCTTGTGGCACCGCGACGGCGAAAAACGCTGCCGCTGCGGCATAATGTGTAAACGTCCTTAGTCTCAAACTAAGCAGAGCTTGTGCTATGAATACTGGACAAATGATAAACATATTTATAAGATTTATACATTTATATAAATACATACATATCGTCACTCTCCTGTCTAACTAGCAAATGATATTTTTCCAGGGCAACCGTTTTTCGGTTGGGCGTTACAATCATGATCCTGTAGTTGCGTTAGCTGTAGCTTTATTAATGAATGACTAAGTTTTTATATTGCTCTTAGCTTTTTCTTTAAGTTAGTAGTGGCCCTAAAGTCCTAAGGTAAAAAGGTAGCGAGGATATTTTTTCCCTTTTTTTGCACTTACGCAAAACAAAGTAAGTGATTATCTTGTAAACGGTAAACGACACAGATACCTACGACGATTAGAGAGAACTAATTCTAACTAATGTTATAAACACGTACCCCTAGCCAAGTTGCTAATCTACAATAGTTAACGCTTGTAGAAAGCTTCAAATGTACGGGAATGACGTCGCTTCAACGCTCAGTCGCGTGGTCAAGAATTAGTGGCAAGGTCAACTAGAAGCGTTCGACGCAAGCGAAACGGTTGTATTATAATTTGGCTAGGGGGGCAGTGCAGATACGCCAGTTTTTGGGATAGGAAAGCGGGGAGGAGACGATATTAGTAAATATCACCAAGACACAGAGAATAGATGGTCGATGGGGACGAAAGTTTTTGCAGTGACGACCACGTAATGGAAGACGCAGCGTTGGAAGGCCTCCAACAAAGTGGACCGATAACCTGGTCAGGATCGCGAGAAACCGATGGATGCGTGACGCACAGGACTGGTCGTTGTGGCGACGCTTGGGGGAGGCCTATGTCCAACAGTGGACGTCTTTCGGCTGATATGATGATGAGAACTTAAGGGCGTAATACACCACTCGATATTCAGACAGTTTTAGTCTATGGCTCGTCGTGTCGCGTAGTGTACTAAGGATCAGACTGTCTTACTTGGAATGAAAAATAAGAGGAGTCTGAATGTCGTGTACTGAATAACGCGTAGTGTAATAGGCCCTTTATCAGTAAGTGTAGTCACCGCTCTTTTATTTCGTTACCTACCTAAATGTTCGTGGCCATTAGCTTTAAAAATGTTTAGCTATAAATTATCAGTCTGCTGGAAGCTTTTAATCGACATCCAGTTTGACATTGAATAATCGCATTTGCACGTGCCTCCGGAGTCAGTGAGAAATATTTTCACAATTGAAGTTTAGCTGCAAGGCTTTACTGATTAAAACCACACCAATGCCTAGCGTTTTAGCCCGCCCCAGGATTCCAAAAGGGAAACTGTGGGTAGGGAATATTGTAATACCGTGCTGTGGGTCTAGAACGCAAAAGGCAACTGAAGGACATAGTTGAGTTTTAGTTAGTAAAAGTCTGACACGCATTTCGCTTCACCTTAGATAGCTAGATAGATTCTTTATTGTACACAAAAAAATTAAAACATGAGAAACTAGACTGACCTTAGTGCGGGACAAGTCATTGAATGATTTCCCAACTTAAAAAAGAATCGGGTAAGTATATTAGTATCGATATCTCGTAATTCGGTGCAAAAACGATATTTCATGCTGAAAGCGCATGAATTTATGTCATCGTGGGCTTACGGACGATAAGCAATGTGTGGCTCGTCGTCCAGCCATCCGGTAACGGTCCGGCGGCGCGAAGTGTCCCACGTGCGCTTCATAGAGATGTCAGCAACCCGTAGGGGGTAGCAGGGTCAAAGCCTATACTAGAGTTCTAGTATAGGCTAAGCCTAAGCTATACTAGGGTCTACTTCAAAAAAAAACTCATAAAGAAACAGGTAGGTACGTCAGTATCGATAACTCGTAATTTTGTAAAAACATTTTATAGCATGATATAAAATGTTTGTGAAAGAGTACGACGCCATCGTTTTCTTCGTTACTGAGGAGTAATTAAACGATTTAAAGGGCATCAAAAAGTAATTCTGATTGTTTTGCCGCATGATCGTATTCAGCAATTAACTGCCTGTCACACGTATCCCGTTTCGTTGTTTTTTAATCCCCGACGAAAAAAGCGGAGTTTTATAAGTAGTGTAGTTTTATGTGTGTATGTCTGTCTGTGGCACCCTCGTTCTCAAACGGGTGAACCGATTAAAATGCAGTTTTTTTCATTTGGATATGTAAGTCACATGAGGCTATAAAGAGGCTATATTGAGCTTAAAACCACCACGACAAACCAATGATTGCGGTCGCAGTGGTCGAAATCGGCTGGATGGCATCATCTTGGCTTGTAAGTTTATAATTATTATGTCAAATCTTTGCTTAATTTTGTGGGGCTGTGATATTTTCTGTTTCTGCCTGAAACGCGTAAACCTCAAAAAGTGATTTTCGGCAAAAGATCTTACCGTAAAGCCATATGGCTTTACGGTAAGATCTTTTAACTATGATCTTTTAACGATGATTAACTATGATCGTTTTTAATGAACCAGACGATATTAATTATATCGATACAAAGGGGGCATCGTGATTGTATATGTTCTAGAAAGTTAGAACAAATAAAAAATCATCATCTATTTGTTTTCAGAGCTACCCCCAATATAACAGTTTAGAGGGATTTAAAAATTGTATGGAGCATTCTTATTTCTTGGGTTAGATGAAACTTGGAATAAATTTACATCAAAATGAATAATAAAGTCTGTCTTTATTGATTTTTCAAACTACCCTCTAAATACGGTTTCCGGGATGTTTAAGTTTTTATGAAAACATTCTTACGAACGAGTCGCTAGAAAATTGCTCGCCTTTCACTATTTGCCAAGATACTCCAGCAGAATTAGCTTTACTTACGAATAAATTGTCAAGATACTCCAGCAGAATTAGCTTTACCTACGAATAAATTGTCAAACTCCGAACTTACCAAGTTAGTTGTAAATATTTCACTAGCATAAAATTTACTACATTTTTCTATCAGCTTCCGAAGTTGTAGATTTCAGACGCGCTTTCGCAAGTTTTCCTAACTCTAAATATAGAAACTTTATAATATCGCCAGTCAGATTATTTACTCTTTGTAGTAGATTTTATGTTTGCAAATCATCCAATGACTTCTCCCGCTCTAGGGCGAATCAGGAGGACGAGTAAGACTTACTGACATACCTTGTTCCGTCTTTGCTTTGTGTTCCAGGACCCCGGGGTTCCCTTTCGAACTACCATTGAATATTTTGTTCTTGTGGCTTGCATTTGTGATTTAGAAGTTTTTATTATATTTAGCCTATACTTGCCCACAGCTGGACAAAAACCTCCCCTGACTTCTTTTAGATATTTTATTCTCATGCAACCTCAAACCAGGCTTAGAAGTAATGGTTATCCGAAAGGGAGCTCGAGCCCCGGTATGAAGGCTAGAAGGAACGGGGTGGGTTTTTTAGTCAGTAATAGTCTGACACTATCTCCCGCTCCGCCCAAGAGCGGGGGATGTCATTGGATAATTTTTTCCCACCATAAAAAAAAGGCTTAGAAGTAATGCTGTTAAGTTTTTTATTTTATTCGGGCTTTAAGAAATATTCTTCAGGAACTAAATGGATGAAATCTGGGTTCTCCACTTTAATATTATTATTTGTAGCTATATAAGTCTTATATTTATAAATTCTAGAACCATAATAGGTAAGGAGATCTCCCCGCATATCCGTTCCTGATATAGGTACTTTCATATTCTGAGTGTCAAAAGAAATAGGTTTTCTATGCCTTTGCTAACCAAATGTTGGTCGAGACGTAGAAATCGAAAATTATTTGATAGCATATCGGATGATTGTAGCTTCCTACTTACCTTTTTTTAATATAATATAAAGCGTTGTGTTTTCTAAAAGAGAATATTGGTTCCAAGTTTTTTTTTTTTTTAGTTGATATAAACTAGTGCTTGACAGCGATCCCACCTGATGGTAAGCAGTGACACAATCGTTGATGGTGAGGCGCACTAGTTTATTAAGGGCCTATTCACTCTTGCCTTAAAGACACCTAAATTATAATCAGACGGGAAGACCGCAGCAGGCAAATTGTTCCAGTCCCTCGATGTACGCGGTATAAACGACGAGGCGAAACGCTTGGTTTGGATCGTAGAGGTTTCGTAGAGTTGATGATAAAATTATATTTAGGTTAAAAAATAGTTTTAATTAACACTTTTACATGTCAATTTCTTTGAAAATTTAAACTAGATGAAGCCGGTGATCTTAGCCGACTACTCAGCATACTTACATTTACTTAAAATGCAAAACCAATTTTTCAGTGAAATAACGATCATAACTTTGAGAAAAAACATATACCTATTCTTCACAATACAATCTATCAATACATAAAGAGAAATTCTGTATTATATTTTGAGAAATTACCACATATTTCGATTGGCCTGTTGGTCTAGTGGTTAGTGGCCCTGACTGTTCGATTCCCACCCAGGACAAATATTTGTGTAGAGAGCACGATCATTTGTTCTGTCTGGGTGTAACTTATCTCTATTTAGTATGTACAATTGTACATATTTAGAAATATATAGCATGTTTATCAGTTGTCTAGTACTCATAACACAAGCTCTGTTTAGCTTGAGACTAGATGGCACTGTGTGATACTCGTGGAGTATTATTATTTACGTCAGCAACTGTAGGTACCTAACTACGTCATTACTACAGTAACGGCTGCTCATTAACACATCTCCCAAGGATCCAATGGAGCTTGAATTTATAGGATACTCCAATCGACACAGCTCGTTTATCAGCGATCGGAGATCATTAGGTCGATTGAGCAGAAACCATCGCTTGTGTGATGTGGATCCTGTGGTGGATCCCTACATCGTACGTCGAGCGTATACTGACTGACAATTTGGGAAGGAGAAATTCAAGGACCACTAAATTAACGCCGAGGGAAAGTTTAGTTAAGGATATAGGTAATTAGTTATACCTACAAAAGAAAACACAAGATTTTTGAACAAAGTATAAAAATCTTGTGTCCAGTGTTTTTTATCGATCTCCTCCGAAATGGCTTGACCGATTTTTATGATTTTTTTTGTGTACATATATTTGGTAGATTTGACAATAAAAGGGGACGTGAAAGGTGGAAGTGGTGGTTCAAGGTGGGTCTTAGGCTATTTCTTAACTTCCTACTCGCACTACTCATTTTTATTTTTTGGTAATTTATACATGAGTTGTGTCAGCTAATAATTAATATCGATATTAGATTGATTAGGACAAGACACTGAGTTATTGAATTAGTTGCAATAAATAAATCACGATTAACAAGTTTAGTTTCAATCTAAATATTTAGTCATAAATTTTATTTTTCGGTTAGACTTACTAGTTTTTTATTTAAAATAGAGATCTGATTAAAGAATTAGGATAAATAGTTAGATGGACAATCGATGTTTTCCATAACATGAAACCTTCTAGTACGAGTAAGTAGCATAAACTGAACGATGATATGATTGAAAAAAAAAGGTTCTACTAAAAAATAATTTTATATTCTATTATATAGTAAAGAAAAGCCGAGAATTTTAAAGATTTGTAACACCCGTGCGAAGCTGGGGCGGATCGCTAGTCCGAAATAAAACATGATAATTTCGGTAGATGTTCCGAAGTATTTACTTTACCTGCCAAACTCACGAAGAAGTTTAGTCAGCAAAAGATAAGAATATTGAACATCCTGACTTGCGGTAAGCCGAGTACGAAAGTTTACTTATCTGAATAAAAAATCAGCGTCAAAAATCGGGTTAAACATCTCCTTGGCAATTAACCTACTTGCTTTATATTCCGAATTACTCCCTAACACGTTATCGTCATGTTATTTCAGCCATGTCCTCGCGTGGGTGCCATCAAGGCGATTAAGCTATTACTTTATGTTAATGATGGGCAGGAAAAATACTTGCAAAGTGCTGATACAGTCTCACGGTTCCTTAGTAAGACGTGTAACTAATTCGCTAAAATATAAACTAAGTTCTATAGAAGTAACCTTGAAGCTTTGTTGCTCCCTAAAATCGTAGCACTTTTACTTTATTGCAATTATCGCATGCGCGTTGTAGCGGTTGCTCTCGTAGTATGTCGTAGTCCCGTAGCATGCTTGCTACGAGCTTGCTTGTAGGCAGTATAAATATTCGTAGCAAGCGTATTCGCAGCAAGTACGGTCGTAGTCGTAGCTAGTTCCGTGTGTCACGCGTGCTACGAGCAGCTTGTAGCCAGAATGCTCGTATCAAGTGGACTCGTAGCAAGTGCAGTTGTACCTGCCCCCCTAGCCAAGTTACAACCGTTTCGCTTGCGCCGAACGCTTCGAGTTGGCCGCGCCGCCAATTCTTTTGTTCTGACCACGTGACAGCGTTAAGACGACGTCATTCCCGTACATTTGAAGCTTTCTACAAGCGTTAACTATTGCAGATTAGCAACTTGGCTAGGGGTACAGAATGCTTGTATCAAGTGGATTCGTAGCAAGTGCAGTCGTACCTGGTTCCGTGTAGCATGCTTGCTACGAGCATACTCGCTTGTAGCCAGCATACCCGTAGCAAGCGCATTCGTAGCAAGTGCACTCGTACTTTTTTTGAGGTGCGAAATCATCAAATAACGTTTCCTGCTGTGGCTGCAGCGAGAGAATATCAGACTTTATTGACTATTATGTATCTAAAATATATGCGTTCCAAGGCCACATAATCTATTTCAAACTATCCAACAATTCTGGGGAGTAACATGCTTGCACTCGCTTATTGCCAGCAATCTCGTAGCAAGTTAATTTGTAGAGCTTGCTAATGCTCGTAGTTAAATTGAGCTCGTAAAGCTAAATTAGTTATAGACTTGTAGTCATAGTTAAAGAAAAATCGGTCAGTGTCTCGTAGGAGAACATATTGATGAGCTAAATAACACTTTTAACAAAATTTTAGCAAAGAATAATAGTAGACTTAGTAACTAAGGATTTAACGAAATGGCTTTCTCGGAACCGGATTTGGTACCGGAGTTCTTAATTTTTTTTGGTCAGAACTGGAATCGGAACTGGAACCAAAATCAGAAGCGAAGGCGGAAGTTCTGCTTCCGCAGAAGCGTCAAATCAAACACTACTAAAACTAATCAAAAATTCTAAAACATAAATATAGACCGAATGCACAACATTCCAAATACGAAAAAAATTTCCAAGTGAAAGTGTTATCAATCAAAAAGCACCAGAGGAGGCAGTTTCCAAATGCGACATGTACCTTGTACCTCCGATATAATTTACGTTTAAAATTGATAAGAACCCAAAATCAGAATCAGAGGTGCAAAATCAATCGGAAGTTCCGAACTTTCGGAATCGAAATCGAACTTCTATAACAGGTCTAAAGCAACTATTACTTTCTGGAAGTATTTAGATGAATCCGAGTTAGCAACTGGAACAAGTACAGATAGAAAAGTTTCACTGCGACCCAGCACTCGTGTTTATCATTGTTAACAAGTTGAGTAACTCAGTTATCCCGGCAAGTATTACTAGTTTGTTTAGGATGCACTACAAAAATGTCTTACAAATTGAAACAAAGATACAGTCTCGTGGAAAAGTGTGAAGATTCTTTAAAACAAACGAGTGGACGTTTTGGCTTTCTTGTGAAACTAGTTTTTGCCGTATGTTGCACGTAGGGACATCGTTGACTTCAAGAGCTCTTATTTGTTTATTTGTTGAAAGAATAATCTTATTAAAAAGGGAAAATGTTAAAGGATTAAACACCCAATTATTTTTTTGTAAGTAGGTAAGTACCTAAGTAGGTAGATCTAATAAGTATCATATACAAGTTTTACTTAAACTTTACGTATTAAAAACACTTGACTAACTGTTACAGAAAATATGCATGTATTATTTTTAATACTTTTTAGCTCTAGTAAAGATTTACAATAAGAAAAACAAAATTAAAGTGTTTTCGTCAGAAACGAAGTTATAAAGCTTTAAAACTGCTATTATGAAAGAGAAATCTGATATGGTCTTTGACGTCAAAGGTCATGCAACCCTACAGCCGCCATAAAAAACGCCGTCTTGGCGAGAAGGACATTTGTTTAAAATTGTTGAATATATCTCGTTTGCTTTTCTATCAATCTCGATATTGTTTTTACAATCACTATTCTGGTTTTGTATATTTATTGATAAACTGATCAGTTTATATCATAATTTCAGTCGAAAGATGTCTACAGTTGGACATAGGCCTCCTTCAATTGTCGCCACAACGACCCGTACTTACTGTGCGTCTCACATCATCGGATTCCCGTGACTCTCAGCTGGTAACATATAAAATAAAATGCACCTAAAATAAGAAAAAACCATAGCTAATTTAAGATATTGTTGACTGGTAATGCTACGGTGTTGATTGGTAATGTCTCCAAAGCATTAGCGACATTGGCACGCTGTATAGCAATGATTATCCTCTGTCCAAGGTAAAAACCAGCCCTTGGGTCACGTGGAGGGTTAACAAGGGGTTTAGAAAGGTCTTTATACAAATTGTGAACACTCTGATCGAGAGTTTCAACCCCAAAACGCTTGAATATATAACTGGCAACGAGATTATCCTTACTAATTATACATATAATAAATCAGTAGAAGCTTTTAGTTGTGCGCGCAATGTACAAAAACGATGTACAGTTGCCAAAACGGATCTTGAGCGCTTGGCGTCAGAGTGGGGATCGCTTTGTTTTGCTCGGAAGTGGCGCATATTTTCTTATTACTATTTCTGTTATTTTTTTTTTGTTTTAATTATTTTCTTTTTTTAAATATAATTTAAAATGTATTATGTTAGTCTTAAGTTTGCGCCTCTTTCGGGCAAATAAAATGTTTTTCTTTCTTTTTTTTTTTCATTCCATACATTGACGAGCCAATCGTCTCCGTTGTTAGATACATGCAGCAATGCAGGGAACGAATTAGGAATGACGTCTATGACGCAATGGCGCGGCGAGCCAATCACCGACACTTCCCGCTCTGCGTCTCACTTCGCACCACTATAGAGACCGAATATTTGACTTCTGCGCAACCGCTCAAGATCCATGATGGCAACTGTACTCTAGTCTCTCTCATCAAAAGTTATTACTTCATTTATTCGACAATCACGCGGGCGAAGACGCTCTCAGCAGCTAGTTCTTCATATTTCAGAGTTGATAGCGTATTAAAAGTTCTTAATATTTACGAGCAGATAGATACCATGAGTACTTTCATCCTCTGCAACATTTTAAATGAGTTAAACTTGCCCTGGTTCTTAATTAAAATTCACAGATGTAAGAAACAGACTACTGAAGTATCTGAGCAGCTGCTACTCAATTGATTGCGGTACATCTTGTGGCTTCCCGCTTAAACGAGCGGTAGATAACGGGATCTTCGTTGAGATTACCAGCTGGTTGAGAAACGGTACCTCTTAGGGTTATGATAACTTTGTAGGTACTGGAATATCGAAAGAGATTGCATGAAAAATACTGCCGTCGTTATCAAAAAGGAAAAAACACCGCTTTTTTTTCGAAATTGAGTTAAATTCATATTCGGAACCATATTTTTTTTCTGATTCCGTATATAACAGCAGAATAGCGCTTACTTTATATCTATAATATTATATAGAGGGAAAAATTGTGTTTTGTGTGTATGTTTATAATGAATAAAAGCCGCGTTTTCACTAGGACACATGTCGCGGAGACATATCGCCCAACATTCACGTGGTATGTCTCTGCAACTTTGTGGGACAATGTCGCTCGACATTTCCCTTGTTCACATTGGCCAGTCGTGATCAGTATGTCGCCCGAGGAGGTAGTGTTGTTCAGTGCAGCTTACATAATTATTCGGATGACAATAGCAAAACGTAAAAAAAAGGCTCGTCGACGCTCGCAGAGCATCGACTAGCGACAAGTTGCGCGACCCGTAAAAATCACATCATTTTTTAAAATTCATCATCACACGTGAATTTCGTGTCGAGCGACAGAGTCGCGGAACAAATGTCCCCTAGTGAAAATGCGGCTTTATTTTACCATTGGAAAGCTACATTCACCCTGAGTAACATAGGCTATATTTATTGTCCGTGCGAAGCCGGAACGGGCCGCTAGTAGATTATAAAAATATAGAATATTCAGATAAATACATATTTGGAATCAGAAAAAAAATCTGATTTGTCCCTACCGTAATTATTTAGGGTCGGAATAGATCGTCTTGCATTCACTGTTTGTCGACATTTCAGTAGCGTAACATTATAATAAAATTGATTACCCTCACGTCCGGGACACTGGACCCAACATAACGTGAAGTGGATTGACCAGATGCGGCTAATGGAGTCCTTATTGTTTTCTGGACATTAGCAATTTCCTTCGAGGCAGTTCTTAGTTTAAGTGGGTACTGTTGCCATGCGCTCTTTCTCACGATACTTTACATACATATACAACACTTGGGCTTCAATGAAGTACTTTAACTTCAAACATACATTTTTATTCTGAGGAGTTCCAAACTCCTTAAATAACTTGTCCCGTTCTGGATGAAGCGGAAAGTAATGTTAGACTTATGCTGACAAAAATCTACATGTAATGCTTCCGTTAACTTAGCTGCTAAGGTAAGGAAAGGATTACAGGTAGAAACGGGCTTAGCATGCATCAGCCCTGCCCCGTCCATCTTGCTAACAAATCTTAGAGGCGCGCGTGAAATAAAACGCGCCGTCAGGCTTGGTCCTTATTGGACGGCCTTACCGGATGGCCAACTAACCATTTTTCTCCGTCCACAAGCCTGCACTTAGATACCGAAAAGCTAGCTGCCCTAGGTCTGTGCAGGCCTTCGTAGATTGGACTTAACCAAATCTGGATCTCCAATTAGCCTCTTCGCAGGTCTTTCCACTGAGTTCAAAGCTGTTAGATGGCATTTTGCAGAACCAGCCTATATTTGGCTGAAGTACACACGATCGGACCTGTGCTTTGTATAACATTGTTTCGCAGAAGGTAACTGCAACCCATTCTGTCTCGCACCTGCCGCTGATCACTTCCACGAGGACAGAGACAGGGTTCCGCTTTATGCTCTACAGTATCTTTCGAGCGATTCACACAATACTTACAGATCCCTTCTTAAAGTACCCATCCACTTACTCAATAAAATTATTGGAAATAACATAAGATTATTTCTGCTTCCCAGAAGAAGCACAGCTTTAATCTACCCACAATTTATCACTCATAAGTCCCGCTGTGAAATGAGACACAATATAAAATATTCATTAATTTTTATTTTCCAATTTCACATAGAGTTTCTAAACGTTCAATAAATACAAGATGTCATTACATTTTACATAAAAAATATATTTACACATAATTTTATTATTTACACAGTTATATAAGTATAATGTACGTATACGAGTAACTTATGGTAACTTTAATCCTAACTAATATTATAAATGTGAAAGTGTGGATGTTTGGATGTTTGTTACTTAATCACGCAAAAACGGCTGAACGGATTTGGATGAAATTTGGCATGCATATAGCCTTTGACATGGAAAAGAACATAGGCTACCTTTTATCCTGATTCCTTAAGTACCTAATGCCACGCGGGCGAAGCCGCGGGCAAAAGCTAGTATTATAATAACTTAGATACTACTTGTATGGTAAAATTGTATTAGGATGTCAGATTTTCAGAAATTTCCCGAGGGTGTGAAAGTTAAGGGGTGACCTGATGGATGCAAACTAGCGTTCCAATCAAGGCCACCTTGGTTGTTTTGCGGCTACATGGATGTAAACCACGCACCAACACGATCGGTTATTGGGAAAACGCGCCTCCAAGGGCGTTGAAGGTCATGGCTTACAACTATTGTCTACACTGATTGAAACTAGCAAGGTCGCCTTGGTTGGGTACGTTGATTTACATCCATCTGGCCGTCCTTTAAGGTACATTTATTCCGTGGAATAATGGTAGCTATGCAGTCTTACAATAGTGCTGTACAATAGTAGTTGTAGTAATTTTTTTTCTCCTATGAGAAGTTATCTCATCTTGTCAAGTTTAATGAAAGTACTTTTAGTTGAAAAAAATTAAACTTGTATGAGTTGTAGGTCAATGCGCTAGCAAAAATGCTACGGGCCCGAGATTAGCCTTGTTCTAGCATGTAATATAGCGCTATACTTAAGCACTATAGCTCGAGACATGAATGGTTAGAATTAGATGGATTTTGAGGCAATATTTTTTTTAAGTTCTTAGTTATAAAGTAGAATGCCCGATATTAGAAAATACCATTTCCTTAACTTAGTAATGCTGAGAGCATTTACTAAAAACAAAAAAAAAAATGAGTTTAACATCATGTAACATGTTTGGGGGAGGCTTATGTACAACAGTGAACGTCAATCTGCTGAAATAATGATGATGATGATGATGAGGAACGAAAGCATGACCACAATTGGACTCGTAGCCCGTACCTAACCCGTAGCGTTTGCTGTAGCCGTAACGTTACCTTAAACTAGCATCTAGCCGCGGCATTAAACGAGTGTGGTAACCTTCCACTTTTACCAGCATCCGAAATTACTGTGCGGGAAGGTTAGGTACATATTGTGGAGGGATATGGCCCGCATAGCGTTACAAGTACCTACTCGTAGTTCCATTTACGTGGGTACTGATCAAAATAGTTGAAAATCATTGGTATGCAGCGTGTTTTTACGAGCTGTTATTTAACATGTAGCGAGTATTTTTACAAGCTTTTATTTAACTTGCACTGTTTGTGCGTATGTTTGTTTAGGGCAAACCTTGCAAATAAATTTTAAAACGGTTACTCCCAGCCGAGCCCAATTTTAGTATACCTAGTGTGTAAGTTTGACTGTATAAGGAAGACGTATTCGAAGTATGCTTCGTTCAAAAACACAAATCGCAGACGTAGGGAATTCAGTCGCCAAACTAAAATGGGATTGGGCAGGTCACATCTGCCACATGTCACAACGAAATTGGGCGAAGGTAACTGACTGAAATGATATATATGATAATGAATATGATAAAGAAAACCTTCAAAAGCGACATAAATGTTGATATCGAAGAAAATGCAATAAACAATTTATATCGATTAGGGAAAAGAATAACAGAAGGTAGCAAACCGAGGCCAGTCTTCTGTTCTTTCGTAAACGGGTGGAAGAAGAACGAGATAATAAAAAATAAAAAAGGTCTTAAGGAGATATATGTCACTGAAGACTATCCAAAAGAAGTTCTGGCCAAAAGAAGGGCGTTACAGGCGGAATTGATGGAAGAAAGGAATAAGGGGAAAATAGCGTTTTTGAAATATGATAAGCTGATAGTGAAAGAAAATGAAAAAAGAAAACGGGAAGCTTCTTCTTCACCGCATTCTTCAGACCAACCTAAAAAACAGCAATCCACCACACTCTTAAAGGCAAATAGAACTAACGCATATGACGTGATGAGAAGATCTAACTCTCTTACTAACGTCCCTACAAACAAGAAGCAGTAGCAACTAACGCTCGGCAACCGGAAACTACAACAAAATAATAAAACAAAATTACATTCAACAGGAAAATTACAACCTCCCCCAAGCCAACTGGTCATCGTGGGGGAAAACGACCAACACCCTCTAAGGATAGATAAACAAAAAAGGATTAATACCTGCGACATACATATAGCGACGCTTAATACACGATCATTAAAATCCCCAGAGAAACTCATTGAACTTGAAACAGCAATCGACGAAATAAATTGGGATATAATTGGAATAAGCGAACTGAAGAGACTAGGAGAAGGAATTGAAGACCACGGAAAGTATATATTGCACTACAAAGGAGAAACACCAGGGCAATACGGTGTAGGTTTTATGATAAAAAGGAAATTTTCCGACCGAATCGAGGAATTGAAAGGCATATCAGAAAGAATAGCATTACTGAACATAAAACTGCCCGTACAAAATAGCAGAGATGAATTATGGTCAATTATTCAGGTTTACTCGCCAACTGAAGCAATTAATAAACAAGATATAAACAAAATAGAAGAATTTTACAAAACTTTACAAAATACTGTGGATACTGCTCACAAAAATATAATAATAATGGGCGATTTCAATGGACAAATCGGGGAATGTCAAAGTGGCGAAGAGTACACGGTAGGAAGACACGGTTACGGCAGCAGGAGCAAAAACGGAGCAAGATTGGTTAACTTCGGTTTGGAAAACAAACTAAGTATCCTAAATAGTTTCTTCAAAAAGAAAAAGAACAAGAAATGGACTTGGATTTCCCCAAATGGACTCTTTAAAAACGAAATCGATTATTTTATGACCAATAAACCAAAAGCTTTTAAAGATCTGTCAATTATACATAATTTAAATTTTAACTCGGACCATAAAATGATTCGTGCTACGTTACGAGGGGCACAGACAAAGAAAAGTCGAAGACTGCACGCTGTATCGGTTCCCTATGTAGACACTAAAAATAAAGCAGAGATAATGAACAGCTTAAAAGAAACTTTGGAGAAAAACGAAGAAAAAGAATACAACAAACCAATTGAGGCATCATACTGCAATTTTATAAATACTCTCAAAACCGAAGCACGAAAAGTGTCCAAAAATAATAAACCCACACTATCTACTGCAACAATTCAATTACTTCAAGAAAGAAAATTGCTTCTACAAGGCAAGAAAAACAAAGAAACACGAAAGGAGATCGCAGAAATAAGTAAAAACATCAACAAAAGTATAAGGAAGGACAAAAAGGAAAAAAGAGCAAACACTTTCCAATATCATATAAAGAATACAGGAGGAGTAAAGAAAGCGTTTAAAGAATTAGAAACAACGAAGAATTGGATGCCAAATATGAAGGATAAACAAGGAAAAAGTACTGCAAAAAGATTGGATATATTAAATATTGCTACGGTATATTATAAGGATCTATACAAATGCAAAAATAATGAACTGGCTACGACTATGACAGACGATAGACAAGATACTGAACCTATACCACCTATTCTAAAAGAAGAAACAGAAAGAGCTATTAATACGCAGAAATTAGGCAAAGCACCCGGTCCCGATCAGATCACCAATGAACTTCTTAGAATGTCTGTGCCAGTGATTGTCCCTAAATTAACTGATTTGTTCAACAAAATAATATCAGAGGAAGTTATCCCAGATGATTGGACGAAATCAATGATAGTTTTGTTGCACAAAAAAGGAGACAAAGGAGATATTAACAATTACAGGCCAATAAGCTTAATGTCTAATATATACAAGGTTTTTTCTAAAATAATTCTGTTACGAATAACTAACACCCTTGATGAAAACCAGCCGATGGAGCAAGCCGGATTTAGGAGCAACTTCTCGACCATTGACCACATACATGTCCTACGCCAGATTCTCCAGAAATATAGAGAATATAACAAAATATATTATTTGGGTTTCGTAGACTTCAACAAGGCGTTTGATTCACTGGAACACCATTACATATGGGAATCATTAGAACAACAAGGGGTCCAAAAAAAGTACATTCGAATACTGAAAATCATTTATGGGAAAAGCACAGCTCAAATAAAACTGGAAAGGACAGGGGAAGAGTTCCCGATAGAAAGAGGCGTTCGTCAAGGTGACCCTATTTCGCCAAAGATATTCTCAGCTGTGTTGGAGTTGATCTTTAGGAGACTGGGTTGGGATAGTTTCGGACTCAACGTAAACGGAGACAAACTGAGTCATTTAAGATTTGCTGATGATCTAATACTTTTCTCCAAATGCCCGATGACATTAGAAAAAATGCTACAGCAATTATCAGACGAAAGTGCAAATGCAGGACTTACAATGAATATATCAAAGACGAAAGTAATGAGCAATTCTCCACAAAAAAATGCTATCACAGTCAATGATCAGCAGTTAGAATATGTAAACGAATACATTTATTTGGGACAGTTGGTATCACCGATACAGAGCATGCAGAAAGAAATAGAAAGGAGAATAGCAAACACTTGGAAGAGATTCTGGTCGTTGAGCGAAATAATGAAAAATAAAGAAATGCCTATGTCAGAGAAACGAAAGGTCTTCAATGCTTGCATACTGCCCTGCCTTACATATGGATGTCAAACTTGGGCCTTAACTGAACAACAACAAAATAAATTAAATATATGTCAGAATGGAATAGAGAGAAGCGTATTGGGAGTAAGAAGAAGGGATAAAATACAATTATAAAATATCAAAGGAAGGACTAAGTTCGGAAAAGTTCAATCAGTATGCAGAAAATTAAAATGGCGCTGGGCAGGACATATGCTGAGAGAAAGGAGAGAGAAATGGACCAGAATAATAACGGAGTGGTACCCTAGAGAAAGCAGTAGAAGTAGAGGAAGACAGCCCAAGCGATGGGAAGACGATTTGAAGCAAGTGGCTGGACCAGAATGGTTACGTACAGCAAAGGATAGAAACAAGTGGAAATCCTTAGAGGAGGCCTTTGTCGAAAGACAAGCTGTTAAGAGGAGAGATAAACCGAATGCCGAGAGTATATTTTAGTTAATTTTCTATTGTTACCTTTATCTTTTTAAAGTAATGCGTATTTATATAAGTTAGTAGTTGTATAAGTTAAACTCTAGCAGCAATAAAGGCTTATTTTATTTTTTTATTTAACTGACTGAATCCTGAACAGCAGGAGCCGGTGCGACGCGGTAGGCTTAGAAGGAGATAGCGTGACGATTTAGACTCCTACCTAAAGGATTGGCCAGAATTGGGAAGGAAGGACATAAGGACAGAGAAGAGTGGAAAAATGGAAGTTAGGTCTTTACCGGGCAGAGGGGCACAACAAGCTCATAATCATATGTAACTTGGATGACAATGCATTAATATGGTACCAAGGAGCTGGTCTGATGATGTAGTTGTATAGTGGCCATAGGAACTACTAACCGCAACATGACAACCCTATCGTGTTTGAGTTCTTTGGAACGGTCTTGACGAGTAGGTACTATACCACCATGGTTGACTAGAAGAAAATGACGAAGGTATTAAGTGCGTGCATGAAGATTAATAGTAGATTATGTGACTAGGGTGACTAGGGGATAAAGCAGTGTCTTTAAGTCGAGGGCGGCATGTTGAATTCCAAACGAAATTAAAGTTGCTGATTTTAATCCCGAACGTTAGTGAGGGATTTATATAATTAATTTCAGAGCTTGCGAGGGAGTTAATAAAGAAACCTGAGTGAAGTGAGGAATTCAAGCCGCCCAGACAAAGACAGCTTTATCCCCGTGTTGCATACTCTACTTTTTACACCATCTGTGAGATAATTAAAAGACAATTTGGTCGAAAAATCATATATCTCCATAGGGATATAATGACTTGCTTTAAGTGAGGTTTGTATGACGTATAAAACGACATTACCGAGCAGGTGGTATAAAAATAAATATACCTACCGCAAGTTAAAAGCTTCATAATATTTTTTTTTCCATTTTTTTCAATAGTATGTCATTTAGACCCAAATTATTATACACCAAGGCAAATTGTTCTTGTGTGTGTAGGTTAACGTACACCTTTTTTCGAACGTACCTACTACTTCTGAAATTGTGCTCATATATACCTAGTGTTTCTCACATTGACGGAAGAATGTATCGGAAAACAATGAATAAAGATCAGATGCATTAGATCGTTCCAATATCCACGGTTCGTTCTACAACGCTTGATACCCGGGTTTCGATACGTTTCCTATATTCCTTACGTTTCGTTAAACGCACGTATATATTGACGCTTGAAAAGCACGTATTATTATTTTGTACAAAGGAAACTTCAACAGCCGTTCGATATTTTTACGAGGATGCGGATGGGAATGGAGTTTAGCTACCTTGAGCTATAAAAGAGGGTCAACCAAATACGGGCCCTTATAACCTTATACCTTTTCTATTTATAGTACCTAAAGCTGGTACAGAATGTTTTATTTAGTTCAGACCGGTTTTGTTTTATATTTCGAGGCGATGCGCAACAAGCTGTAAAGTCTCGTAAACTTCTGTTGAAATGGGACGATCCTTTGACCTGACGGGAGTTGTGTCTGGACCGGGCAACTACCCGATAGTTGATTTTGGACTGTTGTTTAAGTATTAATCCCGCGGAGAACTCTAATATTTGATGATGGATTTTGAATTTTATTTCCAGAAATGACGCTACAGATATTTTGATTTTCTATTAACCTAGTTCATTCGTTAGTGTAAAATTATTTCTCAGTGAGATGATCATGTGTAACAAGCCGAACTCTTGGGAGAAGCGAGCCAAATACCTAAGTTTGATCCCCGACCGGCATCTGAGGTTTGCTGAGTACGTGGAGCAAGCTCGTTCGTGCTCATTGTAAAGTGGGATTCATGATTGACTTTGCGCTATGAAATAATACGGCTTAACGCTTAACTCAAAGACAGAAAAAAAATCAAAGCAAAAATTGTGTAGAATTCAATGCTCTATAATTTTGCAAATACGATTTAGAGCTTATGAAGCGAGATATTCAACAAAAACTTGATTTTTTGCGACTTTTGAGGTGACATTTAGAATCTTAAAATAAAGGGTTCCAAAATTTTTCAGAGTCTTATATTTCGTTCCAAGGTTCAATCCCTGAAATGATTGGATTGACCTTTTGAATGTCTTAAGTTACACGGTTCGACATAAGCAATTGTCTTTCTATTGTGTCTCTGATTACGGCATTCGATGAGTTAAAAAGGTATTATCACAGGGTATTATTTTGATTTGCTCCCATAGTTTTTTAAATGTTTCTGTCTCAGCATCGTTAGATTTTACTGTTTATTTTACGTTGATGTCCTGTTTTTTTAATGATCAGAGAATAGTTTTCTATGCCTAGATATTTACACTAAGATATCCATAGGTATAAGTTTTAAGCACGATTTTCACGCTTCAGTCATCTAAGGGCCGGTTCACACCGGAATGGTAACAGCCGACAGCGATGCGAAGAGGTCGGCGGAGTCAGTTGCTGGCAGGTACCATGAGATCGTAACGAGTTCTAAGCTGAACTGTTAAAAGAATGGAGCTATATAGACTGTATAGCATCATCCCACTTTCTCGCTCGCACGACTGATTATGTATCACGTCATGGTAGGTATGACTCCAGGTTTTAAGCGACACTGTCGGATTGGGGCGACGATTGTTGTTCGACCATTGGGACGACTATTTGCCAGGATCATGTGTTTGCAAATGGGTATTTCATCTCGTTTAGCACTTCAATCCCTATAGGTGACAGAAGAGCTGACGAGATGGAGTATTTGATCGTGGATGTGCGATCCTGGCGAAATAAATGCGACAGTTTTTGTCGGATATACTCGACGTAGGAATATTTAAAATAATTTCACAACAAAGGTGCCAGCCGTGTCGCTGCCGGCTGCTACTATTGCGTTATGAATCGGCCCTAAGTGCACTAGACGTAAACTCCACCGTCAAGTAATTTACAAACTGTCTCCTTAAATTCGAAGTCCTTTGCTCCCAACATTTAATTTTTAAAATAGTCGCAGCTTTCAGGTAAAAGTTTTTACTTTTTACCGGTGAAGCTGCATAGCGGTAAGATTTAGAGTGTAATAGTGTTATTACTCTTGCCTAAAAGCATCTTGTGACAATGTAATTATAGTGGTACAGTTATGTCCTGTGTATATGACGAAATGTTGTAAGTACTAAAATAATTCTGGATGAAGACTAAAGTCATGTTAGTTCTTAAAAAATTAAATATGTGACTGAAATCGTAAAAAACACATACGTGACATACTTAAACAGTATAAATAGTAAGGTTTTTTTAATATTGTGTAGGACATATTCTATTGGTCCGAAATTGAATGTTATACCTAAAGAGCTGCGAAAATTACATTTGAATTTGATACAAGATTTTGACAAACGAAAGCTTATTTGATTTTTTACTCATGTTAACAAAATGATTTGATAGACTGTACTGTATGTTTATAGTGCTTTTATTAATATGCTTTTAGACAAGTTACCGAAACCAAAACTATTTTGATAATGCCTTTAATTCAGATGTCTTATTATTAAATGCAAACAGTATAAACACAAATAGATAATTCTTATTTATAACTTCATTGTATTACATAGATATAAAATCGTATATTCAGTTAAATATCTACTTACATATAATATCATACTTTATTTACAATGTACAATTTTTCATACATTAAATAAAAAATCTTACCCTTTCTTTCGCATATTTTTACAACGCGTTCGAACCCCTTTATCTATCTTAATCAAGATAAACCAGCTTCAAAGTTGGTAACGCGATTACTCAGTATCAAATCTGACAGCAATATTCACATAAAATTAATAGCTTTAGTCTAAAGTGATTAGAAAATATACTCGTTGATAAAATACTTATTAAACTAGCAATAAATTGTGACACTGATAATAATAACAATAAAATCAAGATGGAAAAATAAAATCTCTTTCCAATATTTAGTTTAGAAAATTGTTTGAATCGTGTTTGCTATAAATAAGTAAACCTATTACGTACATTCATTTGTGCAATCCGCTTAAAATTGAACAAAGTAAATAGGCCAAAAAATGCATTATGCGTATTGTGCCTTCTCATAAGTTTTATGGTTTACTATCTGCCAACATTTTTATAAATGTACAAAACATTCACGTTAACATTCTTTATTATTTTCTATGCAATACTCAGTTTTGACTAGTATACCACTTACAGATATAATTAAGATAAAGTTTTACACATAATCGTACCGACTTGCAGACGTTTAAAACGCTCAAGTGTTGTTCCTCACGCGCCGTATTTAGTTCAGGCGTAGAGGTCGTGCGGCGTGCGAGGCGCCCGCGGTGCGCGACACTCGCGTCATATCCACGTGCGCTCGGTGGCGGCGTGCGCGGCGTGCGGCGCGTGCAGCGCGTCAGTGCTCGCGTCCTGCGCGCCGCCCGCGCCCCTCCGCTGTCAGGCCGTGCTCACCAGCGTCTGGTTGTAAGTGCTATGCATCGAAATTCGGATAGTGCCTGTTGGGAAAAACGACAATATAATCTCTGATATTTAAGAACTCTTCGTCCGGTAACTCACGGAAGTTATGACAAATGTTAGTAATAACAATGACAGATTTGTTGATGATGAAGCCGCCGATAAGTGTGAAACATCTTAGGAAGGAAGCTATGGGAAAGCAAATAAAGATAAAAAAGGGTATGACCAACCGAAAGAAAACAGCTTAACTACTGACGATTTCAAAGCTATCACGAGTGTGTCATGTTAGATCGTTCTATTATAACATCGATACGGTCAGATACAAAACAACTGAACTTGGCTCCTCAGTGTTTCTTACTTGTGTATTTTATTTGCATGGAGCAAGTGGGGAGAGCCAGGTGGGTTTTTGATGAATTTTGTCGTCTTGAATAAACCTATGAAGAAGAAATTCTATTCATGAATCGTACTTTACATTCATTGAATAATTAATCATTCTAGCCAGAGAGAAATGGAGAAAAGTAGTTTTTAGGTTGAAGGGGAGTGAAAAATTGTATAGATAAAAATGAGTTTGATGGACTACAGAAATAGATGGATTGACTTCGAAAGTATGTAGTAGATCGAAATGTTTTCTGTTGTATGATCTGATCAGATATATCAATATAAAACTAATTATGTAAGTATACGTGGTGATGAATGTAGTCGAAACTTAAATTCAAATTAGAAAAAAGTTTAAGAATCTTTGATACAACCAAAATTCATTTGAGAAGCATCTACGGCAAGCTATTCTATAAAACGAACAAAAAGAGGGGTTTCATCAGCTTACTGGTACCATTCTTCCTGCTAGGAGATAAGGATCGGACCGATCTGTCCAGACGTTCGGTTCCAAATCCTCTGCGTCTGTCCAGTCCTCCGCCGCCGAACGCTCCGCAACACCAGAAGAATTGCTTGAAACCTCTTCTAAATCTGTGCAAAGAATCTTTGTTATGATAATTTACCATAAGATTAATTGGAAAACTAGTCTTCTCTTGTTCTTTATTGTACACCAAAAATAATAAATTACACATTTGAGCCTTTTTAGAACATACAATTGGCGGCCTTATCGCATTCCGCGATCTCTTCCAGGCAACCTGGTATGGAAAGAGATTGACTTGACATAAAATGGGGTTGCACATGGTGCATTACAAAACAAGTTAAACAATTATTGATGAAGAAAAAAAAAAACAAAGTACTATACTTAACACTAAAATACATACTTAAATACATACATACTAAAATAATAATTATATTGGCAAGAAAACAAGTGACAACTAAGTTCATAATGTAATTTTTATTTTTGGTGTACAATAAAGAGTATAACTGTCTATCTATTTTATAAAGATCCCTGTTTCAGTTAATTAACAACACAAGATTCTCAAATATAATCTGGTTTTTGATCTTTATTGCCTAACTTTGACATTTCAAACCTTTCACAAAAGTTTCACGAAAAAAAATTGTTTGATTTTCCCAAGGTATCAAAATACATGACGATACCGTGTGATTTAAATGCCTGGATTTTTCAGACCAATAATTCCGGCTGACACCAGAATAAATAGTAAATTGAGGATAGAATTTAATATTTTTAGAGGAATATCAATAAAGCTTCACTCAATAAGTTCACGAGTTCACAAGGCGTTTATTCACGGTCCAGGAAACATAATCGTTTTTACGCAATAAAAGTTTTACAACTCCAAAAACTTACTTGGAATTCATCCAACAGTAAATGATGGGATTGTACATGGAGTTACTCATGGCCAGCCAGTAGATGCCCAGGTATATTTCCTGGATGTGAGGGTAGTTGACGACGTCTGGGTAGTATGACGTCACCAGGAAGTACACGTGGAAGGGCAGCCAGCAGACGGCGAATATTACCACCACTACTATCATCATCTTGACAACCTGTTTGAAAAACAAATAATTTGATTACACCTTAATTTTTTTTAAGTTTTTTACACTACGAGATATCTCGTAGATGATATCTTCTTAGATACCAAATACGAGATATATCGTAGGGTCTCTTTTTTGTGAGACATCATCCAGTGGCTTTTCTCACACTACGCAAGTGTCAGACTTTTACTAATAAAATCTACTCCTATAATCCTCTTTGCCTTCGTTCCAGGGCTCCGGGGTTCATCGTAGGACCTCTATGGGCATAGATGGCCTCTAATAAATTAATGAATATTGCTGGTGCCTAAGTACGAGATATCTCGTATATATGGGTAATGTCAGTTAACTTGATTAATAAAGTCGACAACTACGAAATTATTCGGTTTTTCGGCGGTGTACCTATGGTGCGAACTAAATTTGATTCCTTGAACTTCTTGGCATTTAAATGTTATCTGGTTTTTTTATCAGCAGTTAGTTTACGCTGATTTCTTGAGGGTTAAGTCATTATATTATGATACTAATATAATGAAGTCGAAAGTATTTAGTGTGTCAGTGTGAAAATGCCGTCCATCGAACAAACCAAATGTTCAAGTTTGGTGTTTGTGTTCGCTATGTTCGTGTCCGTACGACCGTACAAGGCTAAACATACAAATATACACACTCACAAACTTTCGCTTTTATAATATAGCAGTATGGTACTTAATCGTAATTTACCTAAGATTATGACGTTTATATCTTTAGCATGTTATTTTATAATTATCAATGTGAACAATTTGGACAATTTTATCTGAATATAATAATTAGGTAATAATTTAAATTTGAATATAAAACTAAGTATATGTATACTCTTAGCAATAATAAGTAAAAGAGATACAGATGAGAAAATTAAATAGATATTGGCGCTCTTCCTCTCTCCTACCATTTATAATGTTGCTGTGCCCGACAGGGTCCATAATTGTTTCAATTTTTTTTATTATTTATCACCTGACATGTACATTATGGATTGCAATAAAGATTTGAGATTTGAGATATATGTAAATCCAAAATTACTTAGAATTGTGTGTTTTGTCTAAGTTTGAGGGTTTAGGTATTTGCTTTGAATAATTATGTTTAATGTAAATAACGTTTTCACTAGTAACAGTATTCTGGAGTACCTTCATATTATTATAATTAGTTGTAATGAGTTTCAGACAAGATTTAATATACGGCGTTTATTATTACAGGACCCGTAAAGTACAGGATTGGAACCCGGATATACCGATGCGTGGACCACGAAGGAGATGGTGGGACGACCTGGAAGTCTTCCTTAAGAATTTATTGGAACGAGAAAGCGGGGAACCGTGATCGTTAAAAAGAATGGAGGGAGGCCTTTGCCCAGCAGTTGGACAAAACGGGCTAGCTACAATAGTAATAATTTGTGAATTATACGCAAGATAAACCCTTTGAAGTTTTAGTTTCGAGTGCAAGCAAAAATGAAGTTAGCGGTGGTCAGGCGGAAGTGTCTTTGATGGTACTATCTTTGGGCTCTCGATAGAAATAGTCAATGTTGTCAGTTTACTTCACAGAAATTTCCTGGTTTAAGTACTGAAAAACTAAAAGCAGGTATCTTTGATGGACTTCAAATACGTCAATTATTCTTCTTTCATTAATTTATTTTTTATTTCATTAATTAATTCTTTCGTCAATTAATGAAAGACATCACTAATTTTGAGACTTCTATGAATGATCTGGAAAGGCTTGTGTGGAAATCTTTTTTAGTATTGCACAAACCTCGGAAATATTATACATACCTACAGGAAAACTTTTTTCACGTTCCTAATTTTTTTGAGAGTTAGGTGTCACTCAAAGATTCTATTTTTAAATTATAATAGTATGTAATACTAAGGATTATTAATTAAGAAATTTTGCGTATCTGTTTGTTGTCTCAAAGAAACAAAAAAAAAACATTAAACATTTTGCCAATTTGCCTTCACACAAACATAAACAAATCATTTGAATTACAAGCTTAAGCTGGCACATATTGGCCAGAGAAGGTCAGGGAACCCGAGGGAAATCAATTTCTTTAAAAAGGATTCCGTACGGATCTGGAAGCCATCAAGCCATTATTAAGATAAGAAGACAAAGATAGGACGATTAATTTACTCGAGATTATATTTCAATACGGATTTAAGAGCCGGACCCCCGAAATCCGGTCGCCGAAACCGCTTAGGAGTTTAAAACCGATTTTAATAAAACCAAGATGAAATATATTTCTCCAAGACATTTTGATAAGCTTCAAAAGTTTTGAAGATTTGCTCGAGTTGTTGATGAGTATTGAAAACTGAACTTGTAATGTTTTTTAAGTAGGATTGATTGCTTAAATGCTAGATCCTCACAAATTATAAAACAAAGTCGCGCGTCCTTCTGTAGGTTTAAACTAACTAAATACCTAACTCAATAATTACTGAATGTATTTTCATACAGTAATCACCAATAGGTAGAGGGATTTATGGAAGGTTTAAATGTATAATACATGTAATTGTAAATGTTATTAATCGATTGCAAGTAAAATAAATCTTTGTTAACCGATCGGCGTCTCATCGTCGACGACGGCTGGTGCTGAAAATCAGCGCTGTGGCTCTGTTTATCATGAGCCCCAGCATTTTGCTGAGCGCTGGCCGTTTTGCGCGGATGTGACGCATATCTTATGTGTTTAGTTTAGGTCGATATTGTTATTTATTTTTTATGGTATGCGTCATGTTTGACGTGAATAAACACTTTTTCTTTCTTTCTTTCTTTCTAATTGTGTGAAGATGGGGCGGGTCACTAGTTCTTATACAAGGTGTAAGGGACAGCCCTCCACAAACTTTAAGGGCTTGCTCAGTAGACGAAACCGAACAACCTACCATAATTTTTTTTTTCAGGAAACGAAAAAAAAAATTCAGCCTCTCCATACAAACTGTCCAATCAAGTTTATCATTTTGTATGGTGAGGCTGATTTTTTTTTTCGTTTCCTGAAAAAAAAATTTGTGGAAGGTTGTTCAGTTTCGTCTACTGAGCAAGCCCTTAAAGTTTGTGGAGGGCTGTCCCTTACACCTTGTATAGTTTGTTCAGAATCAGTAATTGAATGGATTCCAATAGTTTTTACACCATGTCTTTTTTCCCCAAAAATATTTAAAAAGGTCTCAAGTTGAACACCACCGACACTAAGCATAACACGGGTCACGGAAGATCATAGCGGGCATTAGGCGCCAGCAAACTTTGTATATAAGATGGCCCTGTGACTTTGTATTTTACGTTTATACCAGTAACTTTGTGATTTTTCATAATATAGTTTTGAAATTTTGTACAAAGATTTTTTACATAAAAATACTAGGCACGTGTTTCAGGTTTCACATTATACTAAAAATAAGGTTTTATATAAAAACCAATATTGTTGTTTATTAGTCGCGCTAAAATTAAACAACGGCTTGACCGATTTGAATAATTTTTATTATGTTCTGTTCGCTCTCATCAGCTCTCATACAAGGCCATAAGGGTGATTTAAAAGAAACAAAACGGATAGAGTCATAACATCATCATCAGCCTTTATAATGTTCCCACTGCTGGGACTCAAGCCTCCTCTCTAGGAGAGGGAATGGGCCGTAATCCACCACGCGGGCCTAGTGCGGGTTAGTGAATGTCACATGTCTTTGTTTTTAATTTTTGGTTCTAGGACATGCCGGTTACCTCACGATGTTTTCCTTCACCGTTTTGAAAACAGTGGTAATGAAATAAATTACACAAAGTAATGCGCCTGGCAGGGTTTGAACTCGCTACCTACAACTCGTAAGTCGGAGTCATTACCACTCGGCCACCACTGCTCTCAAGAGCATGATAGAGTCATGACAGCTAGTAAATAAATAATATAATATAGTGATTCAGAATTTGTATCAGCTACAATAAAGTCATTATTCGTGTTTGAAATTGCCTCTTAAGTTTTTTTTGTGATATTCCTTAGCTTGAGACATGTATTTCAGCACTTAGGTATAACGAAATTATTAATTTACATGTCAAACACATGGAGATATTGCGGTGGAAATATAGGGTCTATATCGCGAGCTTATACAAGATTGCTTTTATCAAATTCTCATGCATTTCCAACAAAGTTAACTTGGTTGTAAAATGAGATTCTTATATGAACATCGACCGGCCTATTTCATTTTTAAATCTTTAAATCAGGCAAACTACCCATAAAATCGTTAGTATTACTAAACTTAAGTTAGTATATCTATGCTATGTTAGTATATATGTTACTATAATGATAATATCTAATTAATTTCTCCACCTCCCGGGCACACCTGGCAACCGTACATGCACTGCACGCAGGTGTCCCATCAGGTGGCCTTCAGTCTTACTAGCAACAATCCTCAGAAGAATGTTGAAGCTTATGAGTGGGGTTGAGGACGTCAAGCAACGGGTAGCTCGTCGTCCGGGCGTCCGGTAACCGTCCGGACCGAACCCGAGTTGTCGACGGCGCGTAGTGTTCCACGAACGCCTCAAAGCGATATCAGCAAAATGATAGGGGCCCCAGCAGGGCCGAAGCCTATGAGGCGACTTCTGAAAGGGAAGCCCGTGGTCCTAGAATGCAAAAGGCAAGTGAAGGAACGTAGTAGTGGTTTTAATCAGCACAAGTCTGACACGCCCTCCCGCACCACCCTAGAGCGAGAGCCCGGGTGTCGCCACTGTGCGGAACGCCCGGAGGACACGGTGGAGCACACAGTCGAGGGGTGCCCTGCTTGGGCGGAGCATCGCCGTGCCCTCGTGGGGGCGATCGGCGGTGGAGACCTCTCGCGCTGGGCCTTGGTTCAGGCCATGGTCCGAAGCGAGGAGGAGTGACAGGCGGACGCCGATTTCTGCGAAGCAGTAATGATTGCAAAGGAGGAGGCCGACCGCATCAGGCAACGGCGCTTTCGCCGCCGCCGGGATTCCGATCCCGATTTCCGGCCACCGTAGGCGCGGGCTTGCGGACGGCGAGCATTGGGTAGCTCGCTGTCCGACCGTCCGGTAACTATCCGGACCGAGCCCAAGTCGTCGACGACGGCGCGCACTGTTCCCGCGCGCCTCAAGGCGTTGTCAGCAACAGCAGGAGCCCAGCTGGGTCGAAGCCTACCGGGGCCAGGGTTAGTTTTGAATGATAGCTCGAGCCCCGGTATGAAGGCACGAAGGAACGGGGTGAGTTTTAGTCAGTAAGAGTCTGACACTATCTCTCGCTCCGCTCAAGAATGGGGGTTGTCATTGATGATTTCCCCACCATAAAAAAACCCTAGAGCGAGAGAAGAATGACTTCTCTGCTGTTAATTTGCTGCTCTAGTGCTTAATTTGCTATAAAGCAAAAGAAAATCTTGCTTATTATTAAAGAATCAAATTCCAATAACGTTTGTAATGGTTGCTGTTTCAGTGTAGGTAATTACTTCAAGTAATTACGATTTCATCTTTGAGACTAATTACATATTTGGAGCTGAATGAAATGAGGTGTGACGAAGGTGCTTTAGTATTTCTGGCTGTATCAAATTGTTGTGTTTATTGAGGTGCGTATAAATAATTTTCGCGTGGGGCGAACAAATTGTTCAATATTGAGCTGGTTTGTTTATGCCCACGGAAATCAGAAATCAGAAACGTTTATTTCAAATAGACCAATTACAGGCACTTTTGAATTGTCAAAATGTCGTTCAGTCAAAAAAGTGAAGCTAAATTGCACGTTCCAAAGAGTAGGTCTCTATGGAGAAGAACAGACACTCTTTTAAATCATATTATGAGTTACATAAATCTTGGTTACATATTTCTTGTTGCTTCTATTATGTGAGTACAATATAGATAAGTAAAAACAATAAAAAATAATTAGAAATTCATTTAAGCCACTGGCACCTAAGGGTGAGTTGCACCATTTAACTATAACGATAACAAAGCCGTTAACAGTTGTCAAATCGTCGAATTGACCAATAGGAGGCCCGTTCACGGCTGGTTATGGTTTGGTTATCGTTATAGTTAAATGGTGCAACTCACCCTAAGAGATGACCAGTCTCAACTGACAGCACTCGTTCACGAGCATGAAGCGTTCATGCACGGAAATAACTGCTTCAGCAATGTTTTATTATTCTCAATGCTTTTTGCAGTTTTGACGTAAAAATGGATCAAAAAAGCCTGACACGTAATTTTTATAGAGGGTGGGACATCATCAGATAACTTCTCCCGCTCTACCCAGAGCAGAGGAGAGGAGCAAGAGGGCGCGTTGGATTTTTACTGTTTAACACCCACCTCCTTCCTCCTTACTTTACTTTCGCGGTGATTCTCGAACAAACCTTCAACCCTTGTAGTATCTGGGGCCAGAGTCTAGTTCCGAAAGAGAGGCTCGACCCCGGTATGAAAGGCAACGAAGGAACAGGGTGGGTTTTTTAGTCAGTAAGAGTCTGACACTTTCTCCCGCTCCCTCCAAGGGCGGGGGATGTCATTTGGATGATTTTTACCCACCAAAAAAAAAACTTGCAGTACTTACCCTGCGTTTACTTTTGACATTGTCCAGTTGTCTTTGCGTGCATTCCCCGATAGATTGTGATCCCCATAGCTCGATACCGACTCTTGAGTATGTGTACGTCATTGACATGATCGGTAGGAAGTAGGTTAGCACCATGAATGCTACGTTGTACCTGTAAATTTTTTAATTGTTAGAAAATTATAATAATAAATTATTTGTGTGGTTCCCTTCTATACAATTTATGAATTATATTATAACCTTTGCCCAACAGTGGGATATATATTCTTTTGTGGAATCGAAAGTGCCGTAATACAAGTATGTGCCTGACACAGTTCTCGAAAATGGTCACGCAGTACTGGGAAGGGTCGAACATTACATACAGTACTTTGTAGCCAATAAACCTGAGGTAGTGGTGGTGGACCGAATCAAAGGTGTGTAATGGTTGTTGATATAACTATCTCATCTGGCGAGACCTTCGTGGAAACTGAGAAAATAAGCAAATCAAGTATCTTGACTTGAGTCACGAGGTTGTCGAAATATGTGAAGTGTTCTCGGCGAACATTATACCGATAGTCGTGTTAATGAGCGTCGATCAACATCTTAGGAGGCTTTCGTTAGGCCACTGGATCAAGAGTTTGATACAGAAAGCGGTACTTCTGGATACGGCTGCTATAGTTAGGAGGTTCCTTTCTCTGAAGCCCCTGACCGACGGTAGCTGGAGCAGGGTGCTTCAGATACCGGTGGGATACCGTTTTTAAATCTTCATCTGTGTTTTATTTTGTTATTTTTATTTAATAGTTTCAATGTATTTATTACTTGAACTTAAAGAGAAATAACTTAATGTAAAAAAATGCTGTAAGTCTCTTGTAACGTTAATCCAGCATTTTGAAAGGCACTTACCAATATTCAAGCTGAGACCTCGTGGTGATGCCGTCAGGCCATTCGGGGAAGCACACCCGCCTGTAAAACACAGCATTAAAGTCTGCCAAGTTACTGCTTAACATTTTACAGTCTCCCAGATAATAGTTTTTGTGAGTGCCGCCATTTTAGACGGAATTCAGCGACAGAGCGTTTAATTGTGAAATGTTACTAAAAGCTTTCAAGTTCTGCGTACTTCCAAGTTGGGCCCTCAGAACTTTATACTTGTTTTGTAACTTGTTATTTTGGATTATGACACAGATTTTTTGATACGCTAGAAATTGAAAGACTCTTTGAAAATTGGCTTGTTTTGTAGCAATTGTGTCTTAAGTTAGTTGGTATTGCTACTTCAGAATATTGTTGCCAATTCGAAAAGTTTTCTAGACTTAGTTTTCTTGGGACTGTGAATTTCAATGTGTATTCTAATAACTTGATCTATAAACATGAGCTTATTATTTAGATTCTGTCATTTTCTTTCATCGAAAATTGTAGGTCATTGAAATAGTAGAAGTCTTTTTAGGAAGGACCGCTTTTTCCGTTGCCAGATTACTTTTATTGGACAAATATACATAGGTGCACATATGAGGTTAATATTATATGTATGACATATTTTAATAGAAAAAACATGCTGAAAAGTTACCCGATGATTGAATAGATAGCCCTAAGACTATATAAATAATATATAAATAATTCAAGCCTTTTCAGAGAAAACATCGTAAGCCACAGTATACGCTCTTTACATTTTCGGACAATTTTTATATACCTTATCGTTCCATCAGGTAGATAGTCCATATCGGTGGTGAAGTAGATCAGGTTGGGAGCACTGAGGATGGAGCTCCATACCCAGATGGCTGCTGTGATGCCCAGGGTGGCTCGCTTGCCAAGTCTTGGCTGCAGTGGACTCATGATGGCCACGTACCTATGGAAAGAAATGTTGTTTTTAAAATAGTGCTTCATTTTTAACTTGGAATTGCCACAGAACCTAAGTAGGAAGATGTAATTCCAAACCTGACAAAGTGGGGTTACCTTGAATAAACGGCAGTTGAGTGTGGATGTGGAACCGAATTACAAACCCTTTAACCTTTGGAAATGGAAAGCTGAACTTAGCATTCTATAATCGCATAACGCAATAAACTAAACTGTATGACATCTTCATTTTTGTTTAATATTTTATACAATGCAACAAATACCACCAAAAAGAAATCTTGTCTCTGAAAATATCATTCAAATTGGTTAGTAAATGAAGCAGCAGTTAGCATTTTAAATGGTACGGTAATGGTAAGATGCGTGGGGCCGTGGTGAGAACATCTTGCCATCTCTTGCCTCTGTTATAGCAGTGACGTCACATATCAAAGTTATTCTTGTTCTGTTCTTATCTGTCACATTTCATTCTTATTCTGTTACCTACTTGACAGTTTCCCTTTCCACCAGATTTGTTACTGTATGACATATCTGTGGTTTTTAACTTATTTAATATTTATTGGATTTAAAACAATTCTTTCTATTTGCGATTTTGGATAAAGTTAGTTACGAATATTTAAAAAAAAGTCTTGTTTTTTTAGAGTCAATCACATAGTGAATACGTTTGTTTATGACTAGCTTCTGCTAGCGGGTTCGCCTGCGTGAAAGTAGAAATTGCACAGCCTACTAAAAAAAAATGTAATTCAAATAAAAATGCAAACATTTCTTCTTAATAATTTTAGTTTAAATTTCTTTCACCCCCTCAGAAAGATTTTTAATGATTTCAGTCACCTTGTACCTACAAATATGTACTTAGTTATTAATTTTATTTTATTTTATTTATTAATTTAAGGATCACCAACGAGTGTTACAAAATAAAAAATAAAACTTAAGAAATAGAAATTGGTACACGTAACCAGCCCCAATAGCCAAGTTACAACCGTTTCGCTTGCGCCGAACGCTTCGAGTTGACCTTGCCGCCAATTCTTTTGTTCTGACCACGTGACTGAGCGTTAAGATGATGTCATTCCCGTACATTTGAAGCTTTCTACAAGCGTTAACTATTGCAGATTAGCAACTTGGCTAGGGGTACTGGTCCTATAATGATCACTCAATTATAGGCAACCAGAGCTTAAGCATACATGAGTGAACATGGCTTTAATTAATCTGAATATGAAGTCTTGGCAATTAGTAGTCGAAGTCGAATACAACTTTCTACGTAATATCGTAGGGAGACTACGTAATAAGTTTGTATATCCATAAATGAGTATGTACTTTGCTTGAAAATTTCAGCATTACTGGGGAATTTAAGATTTTGTACTAGTGTAGAAATCTCAGAGGTATACTCAAAGTAATAACTTTTAATACTTGATAATAACGACTGAGGCTATAAAGTAAATCTCGTATATCGCTTTGTTGTTCTTTTGGGATCTTTATAACATAATAAAGACGTATAATAAAGTAACACAACACAGATTTATACAAAATTATATCTACATTAATATAATAAAGAGGTAAAGTTTGTTTTTTTGTTTCTAGGAGGTAATCTCTGGAAATACTGGTCAGATTGCTAAAATTTTTTCACTAATAGAAAGCTGCTTTACTCCTGAGTGACTTAAGCTATATTTTATGTATGCAGGCGAAGATACGGGCAAAAGCTAGTTTTAGGATAAAACGAAAGAAAACCACTGTTTGAAAGATGTTAAAAGGATATAGATAGGTGGACTACTGAGATAACCAGCAGACATATTGCGTTGGCACCATAGATGTTGACACCAAATAATTGGGATCAGTACCCCTAGCCAAGTTGCTAATCTGCAATAGTTAAGGGCCAAGCGCCCGAAAAGTGCCATAAAACAGTGATTTTCTGAGGCCTACTCCTCCGTAACGGCTAGGTCAATTGGTTTGAAAAAAATATATGTTTATTATAGATTCATGAACAATAATATCAACATTTGATTTTTTCGTGCAATTAATATTTTTGTCAAAAAAAATATTTAGCAATTTCGCAACTTTTCGCAACTTTTCCCTACTCCTTCGAAACGGCTTGGACCTTTAGAAACATTTTTACACTTAAAAATTGGTGCTTAAATATTCTTCAAAGTGAACATTGCATATGTAAATCAATCAATATCTAGCAGAGAAAATGGATTTAAAGCGCTTTCCTGGCGCTGCTGGCCGCAAATAAATGCACAGATTTGCGTACTGTCGCCTAGGCGATTGCGAGAGTTGCGTTCACGTAATTTCGGCCAGATGGTTCAAGGAACTATACGCCTTAACGCTTGTAGAAAGCTTCAAATGTACCGGAATGACGTCGTCTTAACGCTCAGTCACGTGGTCAGAACAAAAGAATTAGCGGCAAGGTCAACTCGAAGCGTTCGGCGCAAGCGAAACGGTTGTAACTTGGCTAGGGGGCCTGGCTTTGATGCGTGAGTTTGCGGACGACAAGAAATGGATAGCTCGCTGTCTAGCTTCTGGTGGTTTGTGTATTGTGTTCTACTCACTACCATCCCATTTCTTACCGTGGGTGTCGTAAGAGGCGACTAAGGGGTATATTTCATACGCCGCCATAAAGTTTTGGTGAAATATAGCGCTAAGCTACCAAACCAGACACCATACAGATACCAGAGTCGCCACACGCTGGACGCGCCACCAAATTGGATGCGCAACCAAACGGACACCAGGTGAGTAACTCTCTATAGAGCTGTAAACATTTTTTTGGTAGCGATGACTGGTCGCGCCGCCATGGTGTCTCAGTGAAATATAGCTCCAAGGGACATACCAGAGAATGGGCTGCAGCATTCTCTGTGCATTGTAACAATCACACTGCGATCGTCAACCCACCTGCCAAACGTGACGATTACGGCAAACCCTCTCCCTCCCCAAAAATGAAGCGCAAAAAAAGAATTGACCTTTTCCAAGACATACCAACATGAAATAGGTACTTTTCCATTTGAATGTCATAGTGGTGACTATGTGACGTAATAAGTGAAGAATGATGCAACTGAGGTGTGGTGACTACGACAAGGCCGGTAAAAGCACCCGCGATGAACGTAGATAATGGATTTCCTATGTCAGACCCCATTCTTTGGATACCACGTACTAGGGTTGTAAAGAGAGTGATTATATCGGAACCGAATTTGGAACCGGAGTTTTTAAATTTGGTTCATCAAAATCTGAACCAAAATCGGATGTGGAGAGACAGAAGTGTCAAATGAAATGAACATCAAGAAATCTTTTTAGGATTCTCTACTACTCTCAAAAGGATAAAGTGGAACCCTTATAGGATCACTTTGTTGTCCGTCCGTCCGTCTGTCTGTCTGTCAAGACCCTTTATCTCGGGAACGCGTGGAGGTATAGAGTTGAAATTAAAATCAAACTTCTAAGTTAACGAATAAAAAAGATACGGTCATTTATGTCGAAAAAAACGTATATTTTGATACTCTCAAAGATCGAAATTCATAGGGTACTTCCCGTCGACCCAGAATCCTGAAATTTGGCATAAAGCAAGGTCTTATAGCACAGGTATAGGAATAAATCTGAAAACAGTCAATTTGTTGATAAATACTTCACAAAAAAAAAATGCAATTCGGAAAAATCTTCGAGACTCCATACGGGAATTGTAGTTTGCACGGAACCCGCAATGCGCGAGTCCGACTCGCACTTGCCCAGTTTTTTATGGTGGGAAAATATCTAATGACTTCTGCCACTCTTTGGTGGAGCGAGAGGGCGTGTCAGACTTTTACTGAATAAAACTACCACCACTCCTTGTCTTTCTTTGCCTCTGTTTCAGGACCCTGGGGTTCGTTTTCATTTAACCCATGGCTACAGTAGGCTTCGACGCGTGAAATACTACGCTGTCATCAAGAACTACTTAAGTAGTTCTTGATGACAGCGTAGTGTACACTATCGATGACTGGTGTGCGTTAATGTTTCATGTACCGGATCGACCCTCCACGGGATTAAAACGATCAAAATTTAACGGTGCATATGAAGAGCGAACTCATAATATTCTAAATACGAGACAAAACGACGAAGTGAAAGAGTAATCGACAGAAGGAGCGCGGGAAGGAACGTTCCGCGCGACAAATACAAATTCGGGTTTGTACCTGATACCTGTAACTTGTATCGGATATAAGTTCCGATTAAAATTTATCGGAACCGAAATCGGAACGGAAGGTGTAAAATTAATCGGAAGTTCCGAACTTTCGGAATCAGAATGAAACCTCAGTATCATCTCTACCATGTAGCATCGGCCAATATGAACTTTATACATAAAGCTGTCCTGAAAATATTTTTAATAAAGCTAACGTTAAACGGAAAATATTGTTGTGTATGAAATTAATTGGAAAGTTAGGAAACCAGACTGGAAAATTAAATCTGCGTCGTTGCGACGTTGTTTTATTTTGTATACTTTAGCAAGAATTTTTAATTTGAGCCCAAGTAACGATGTAGTTTCTTGTTGTTTTGTATAGAAGTATGCCTAATCGATGCCTCCTACGCATAAAGTCATAACATAATTATAATACTTATAATAATAATATAATATTCCACAACTATCACACAACGCCGCCTAGTCCCAACAAGCTAAGCAGAGGTTGTGTTATGAGTACTAGACAGCTGATAAACATAATTCTATATTTCTAAATACATACATACATATTATAGATAAATTACACCCAGACACAGAACAAATGATCATGCTCATCACTTATACATTTGTCCTGGATGGGAATCGAACCTCCGGCATAGCAGTCAGGGCCACTAACCACTAACTAGACCAACAGGCCAGTCAAATGTTTTCAGAATAATCTAAACTAATATTATAAAGAGGAAATATTTAATTTCAGATTTTGATTTTTGTGGATTTCTTAAAAAAAATTGGATGGTGATAATAATATCGGGCAGTTATAAGTTAAAACAACTTGTTATACACACAGTCCTTTTCGGTTTTAAGGTGACAATGTAGCAAATTTGTTTTGTTGTTTTAAAGGTTTAGGTGTGCAGATTTGTTCTAAATGTGTTTAGAACTAAGCTGTCACACATACAAATACAAAAAAACTACTTTTTAAATTATTTAGGTATACGTAAATGTAGAAAAGAAGTAAAAAGCTGAGAATTTATTCTAATAAATCATTTTGTAAAAAAAAAAAATGTTTGTTGGTATGTCACGATTTAACTTAAAAACTACTAGACCGATTTAAAAAATTCTTTCACTATTAAAAAGCTACATTTTCTCTGAGTAACATAGACATATTTTATGTTTCTACTTGGCCGAAGCTACTGGTAAAAGCTAGTTGTATTATGAAATGGAATAGATGTTATTTGTCATATATGTCTCAGAATCTTTGGAAGTCGCACGAGGTTCTGAAGCTATCCCACAGAGGCCCTTTAGACAATTTTCATGGAACGTGATGCGTGAACGTGAAAAATATTATGATTATTATTTTGTTTATTAGACATACGAACAGCTATCATTACTAACCAAACCAGTGCCATTAGATCTTAAACTGATTATTATTGACTGTATTAAATCTTCTTCTTCTTCTTCCTGCCCTTATCCCATATTACTTGGGGTCGGGGCAACATGTTTTTTTCTTCCATTCTGTCCTGTCATCCGTCAAACTATCGCTAACTCCCTTTTCTTTCATATCACTCCTCACACAATCCATCCATCTTTTCTTCGGCCTTCTTCTCCCTCTCCATTCACATACATATTGACTGTATTAAATAAAGAGAAAAATAAATGAATGTCTTTTAAATTAGGTATATGAAGAATTATCCATTACTGTCTAAATATTTGAGATTCAAAAACTCAGAATGTCTCGCATAATAGAGAAAATATCTCATGAAGGATGCGAATTATTGCAAATTATTATTGTTGACGGGAAAAAGGGCCTTGTACGTTCGTTCAATTTTATACTCATAACGTGGTGATTTCGTATGTAAATACCTATGAAAATGAGCAAATTACATTTTTCTTTTCTTTGACGACTTTCCGCCTTGTAAATAAAGGAAAAAAAATGAAAAGACATATTTTGTATCCAGTTTGTTTTGAATGAGAAAACTTAATTTGTTTCAATTTTTCGTTGATTAATTTATTATTGTACAATAGCGGGAATATAACGATGTTAACGTTAATTGTAATGATTATTCATTGATATTAGTCAGAAGTGAATTCCTGGTACTGTATTGTAGAGATCTTTCATCAGCTGTACCTCATTAGAGGGTCTGGATCTGGCAAATTATAAATAAGAAAAATACACTAATTTAAGTTTTAACAAACAAAATTGTAGTTTTGAAGGACTTGGGGAGGCTTTTGCCTAGCAGTGGGACTGTAACGACTAGGAAAAAAAACGTCAGCTGATATTAAGAGAGCTATCAAGCCGATATGCGCAATTTATTTTTATACATAACTAGCTTTTGCCCGCGCGGCTTCGCTCCCGCTCTTCCTTACTTCACCCTACTATACCCATCTCTACCCTACTATACCCTAGTCTACCCTACTATACCCTACCCTATCCTACTTTACCCTACTCTACCCTACTCTACACTACACTACTCTACACTACACTACTCTACACTACAATACTCTACTCTACACTACTCTACCCTACTCTACTCTACACTACTCTACCCTACAATACCCTACTCTACCCTACGAAACTTCACATAAACCATCTACTAAATAGTCCGAACACAGCCTAAATATTTGGTTTGGATGGGTGAGCCCGTTCTTGAGTTATAAAATTACAACAAAAAGTGGCATTGTTTTTTATATATGTAAATAGAAATAGTAATCAAGGAGTAAATTAGGATTTATTCCTATAAGATTATATAATTAATAACTAAGTATTACTTACTTATATAGTTGTTACATACTAGAGAAATAGTTTACTACTAAAATATACTTTTTACATACCGATGTAATAAAGTAACACCGGTATCTAATAACAACCTTGGGTAAGTGATGTAACGGGAAGTATTGTGTTATCGAAGGAGATCGCATGTAAAACATAACTTTTTGGCATCTAGTAAATAGTTGTAGGTAAACTTAATAGGATTGATAAGAAAATAATTGAACCGTTTCGCTTCGCCCACGCACATAAAAAATAGCCTATGTCACTCAGGAATAAAGCAGCTTTCTATCGGTGAAAAAAAAACTTTACCTCTTTATTATATTAGTGTAGAAGTGTAGATTGTGTTCGGAGTTAATCTTCTTATACGCCAGATTCCAGAAGCCTACACATCTTAAGTCTACTTTACAGTCCCTATAGTAAAGGTATATTGTACCTGATATACCTACAAATTACCTACTTTATAATTAAATAGGCTCTAGGTATTACGAATATTATATAATATAGCGTATTATAATACGATATACTCATGATACGTTAGCGATTTCCGAATTTACGTCAATACACTGATTTTGTCAAAAGTGGCACTAAACTAAAAAGGCGATTTTTGAAAAGAACGTCATACATCATAGTTTTTATTTTATGTAATTATTTAGATACTGTTTTTTTCATTTATTTTTACTGCTACAACAATAACTTATTTTTTAAATGAAAAATTGCAATTAAAAATGTCGTTAAACTTTTGCTTTAAGGGTGCGATCTATCGCTAGTGATATCAAAGCATTGTGTGCAAGCTTCTTCTTCTTCCTGCCCTTATCCCATATTACTTGGGGTCGGCGCAACACGTTTTCTTCTTCCATTCTGTCCTGTCACCCGTCAAACTATCACTAACTCCCTTTTCTTTCATATCACTTCTCACACAATCCATCCATCTTTTTTTCGGCCTTCCTCTCCCTCTCCATCCATCTACATATATCGCACCTCCGCTCAAATAGTGTCACACCTCAAAAAAAAAAAATCGTTTGCTGATTATTATGATGCTATTAATTTCAGAATTCATCATACTATAAAGTCAGATATTGTCATATTTATAATTAAATTATTTGCCCACTAGTGACCCATTTTTGGTATTTATATATAGCGTTATATCCCTGAATTATTAGAACTTAAAAGCCTTTTTCTCAATAATTTGGTTTTTGAGTTGTGACACTATTTGAGCGGAGGTGCGATATACTCAGAACTCTTTTAGTAATATGCGCTTCATCCCTTCTCTTCACATGACCATACCAAGACAACCGAAAGCATTGTGTGCAAGCACTAGATATTTATATTTTGCATTATTCTCTGTCAAATAAATCATATTATTATTATTACATATTGACGCTGCAATCCCGACGCAGTCAACGCTTAGCTTTACCGTGTAAATGTAGTAGCGACATCTATGACGCCACATAGGAACTAAAAATTCAAAATCCTGAATCGCGGTATTAGAGTTTGCAGGACTATTAATATCGCGGACTCACCTGTCAACACTGATGGCCAGAAGTGTGAACACAGACGCAGATATGCTGAGCACTGCTATGAACTGGCAGAACTTGCAGTAGAAGTGTCCAAACGGCCAATCAGAGTTCAGCATGTACGTGAAGTTAAACGTCACGTTGAGGGTGGACACCATCGCATCTGCTACTGACAGGTTCACTGGCGAAACAAACACGAGTCTATGTTACACGTTGTACAGAAATAAACAATATCATAACTAATAGTGTTAGGACATGCTCGAAATTGGTAAGACGGATTTGGTATGTTGAGCGCGATTGGTACGTCGTACTAAGTTCGTCAAAGTCAAGCAGATAAATATGGTTATAAAAGATCTTACAATGGTTGTATATACAATAGTAGCTTAACATATTTACTCTTAAGGGGCCGGCGACGGATGAATTTCTATAGGAACGTAATACCACGCTCATTTGCAGTTGGAGCATATTTCCAACATATTATGATGATATTCTGTTATAGACAATATTTATCTAGGTTCCTACGTCTTTCTTTTTTAAAAAAACAAAAAGAAGTTTAAGCGAATTGGATTTCGCACTTTTTTACAGCGTAAATGGCAAAACATGCCATTTGGCTTTTCCTGTATAACAATATATAACAATATTTTTACCTGTATAATAAAAATAACAATATTTCTAATATTCTCGACGTAGGAACCTAGATAAATATTGTCTATAACCGAATATCATCATAATATGTTGGAAATATGCTTCAACTGCAAATGAGCATGGTATTACGTTTGTATGGAAATTCATCCGTCGCCGGCCCCTTAACATAATGACATCGAGTATGTGTAACCCTTTAACCCCGCGCACAATTTGTCCAACGAGCGTTTTAGAGTCATTTTCGCCAGGATCCTGTGTTTGCGCCTGAGTACTGCATCTCGTTTAGCTTTTCAATACCCATATGTAACAGAAGAGCTGACGAAATGAAGTATTTGGTCGTGGATGTGCGACCCTGGCTGAATAAAGGCAAGAGTGTTAGTTAGATATATCCGACTTATTGACTGCCTAACATGTTAATACTTATTTCGCTAAGTCACGTTTAACCTTGTACGGATGGACCAAATCCGTCATACTGAGTTCGAGCATGAGTTAACAATATACCAAAAATCCATTCAAGAATATTGTAGACAAAAACAGGATTAAGTAAGCAATAACATGAGCTTAAAATATTCCGAAATTTTCCGGAGTAAATCTAAAATTACCAACATAATATGAGTGAAATCTCGTCGTAAAACCTACGTTTTATTTGGGATTAAAAAGGAAGGGGCTCAGTAATTAAAACCAATGCGCGAGAATGCAGCCTTCACATTTGCACAATATTATGAGAGCGGCGCCTAGATTTTGCATACAAGGTTTTAAACGAGGATTCCTGCTGTGTTTTTGTTCATTTCGCAACGAAATGTAAGACAAATAGTAGATGCTATTGTTACCATTTGGTTTTGTCAACAACAACTTATCAAAATTAATGAGTAACGCTTATTTACTAGCTATCTGTTCAGTAAATTATAAGACGTTTAAAACCATTGTACAGCCAAGGAATATCATCACATTAAAGTTGGCGGTTACTTTTTTTATTTCCTGCCGTATGGATGGGATGTCCACCATGTACCGGAGTAGTGTATTACCGTATGTAATGGCACATAATTATAAAAACGGTAAAATCTATTTGTTTATGGAACAATTTCATAATGCAACTTACCATCTAATAGGTGCTTTTAGGGAATAAATTATATTCCCCCATTTAGTAGGTTTAGTTTTACATAGTATAAAACAAAGTTGCTTTCTACATGTGTCTGTGTATCCATTGACTCCATAACGCAACGGGTTTTCACTAATAGAAAAAGCGATTAGCGACGAAGGTATATAATTTGCACCTGAACAAACCCGGGGTGAGTCACTAGTATTACCTAGACTTAGAATAGAACTGTCAAAAGGAATACATTTGAATTTCATACTACTTCAAAATCAACAGTTCCTCCTAAGAGAAATGCTCTTAGATATGATTAATTAATGAAGACTTAAGTAGGTAATCAAGCTCAGTTTACAGGATGCATTTTGTAGAATATGCGCAAGAATTGTATGACTTGATTCCACCATCTCATTTCTACCATCGGACAACCCGACGACCGGCGATTACCTATCCACCCTAACCTTGTTGAAACTTCTACGGTCCGGATCAAGCGTTTCGCCTAGTCGTTTATACCGCGCACCTACATCGAGAGACTGGAACAATTTGCCTGCTACGGTCTGCCCGTCTGATTATAATTTAGGTGTCTTCAAGGCGAGAGTGAATAGGCTGTTAATAAACTAGTGCGCCTCACCATCAACGATTGCATCATTACTTCCCATCAGTTGGGATTCCAGTCAAGCGCTAGTTTTATCAATAAATCAGGTACTTACCTAGGAAGTAATTAGTGACGCTCCTCATCCGTTTGTTGGCCAGTACAATCCAGATGACGACCAGGTTGCCCACGGTGGCCACCACCACCATGCCCGCGAACAGCACCGTCCACAGCACCTGCCGCCACCACGGCAGGATGAACGACTGGTATGGCTAGGTAAAACATAGAAAAAAAATATTAATGTTGGTTGGGTGGTATCAGACGCAAAAGGGATGGAATTGTTGGCAATGGACAATAGATCTTTGTAAATATTAAGAACTGGCTTTTGCCCGTGGCCTCGCTCACGTACATAAAATATAGCCTATGTCTCTCAAAAATAAAGCAGCTTTCTATCGGTAAAAAAATTTTAACAATCGGACCAATAATTTCAGAGATTACCTCCTACAAACAAAAAAAACTTTACTTCTTAAATATATGTACACCCCTACTTTTTAATTAGTACAAAAAAAAAATGGGGCTGTACCCGTTATTGATCATTTTTTTGTAGGCAAAAGTAGAAAAAACCGAAATCCTAAAATTCCCCACGAAAAGGTAAATTCATCATAGATTCAATCTTACATAACAATTGCTAGTAGAAAATACTGCAAGAAGTGTTTTTCCATTTTAATCGTCATTTATTCATTCATAATCAATAGCCTGCACAATATATCCATAAATTGAGAGACATTTTGGGATAAACACAAACGCTAATAACTTTGCTGTTTATGAATATTATTTATTGAGACTTTACTTAAATAATAACAAGGGCTTTTCTAATAAGCCCTTTAAGTATTTGTACTAATTAAAAATTAGTGGTGTATTAGTGTAGATATAAGAAGAAGAATTTTTACTTTAAATTATTAAAATTATAAGAAGATTTTAATATAATTAACTGTCAATGTTTGTCGAAACCCAAAATGGTATTGTCACACATTAACGAAATTCTGTATATTTTAGCTTGTACTCTTACCGATACAAAATCAAATTATCTAGATCCCAAGATACTGAAAGGCTTGTTTCACAGGATCTTGATAGACACTTTTTGTGAGGTTGGATATCATCGAATGACTACTCTCGCTCAAGGGTAGAAATGGCGTTTCTGAGGTTTACTGACTAAAATCCACCTGTGTCCTTCAGTTGCCCTTTGCGTTACAGGGCACAAATTAAAAAAGTTAAAGTCTACCTAAGTAGGTCAATTTGATTTTGGCTCTAAATATTGGCAGACTATTAAAGAAGATGTCAATGCTGCTGAGGGCTGTGGCGGCAGATTGGTAACGGCCCCGAATTACGAGTTGCAGGTTGCGGGTTCAAACCCAGCCAGGTGTATTACTTTGTGTAATTTATTCCACACCACTGCTCTCAAAAACGGCGAAGGAAAACATCATGAGGAAACCGGCTCGTCCTAGAAATAAAAAATCGAAGACATGTGACATCAACCAACCCGCACTGGGCCAGCGTGGTGGATTACGGCCCATTCCCTCTTCTAGAGAAGAGGCCTGAGTCCCAACAGTGGGAATATTATAAGGCCGACTATGCAGTGCTGCTGTCGACAGAGCAGGTTTTGTTGTAGAAGTTCAACATTCTATTTAGGGGAGCATGCCGACCAACTTTTGTGCGTCATGACTTAGGGGTAAACGTTCTGATGATATTTTAGATATTTAATTAACTGAAACCGGTGAAGTTGGTGTAGCAGGCCGTAACATTTGCGTGTCAATTTGAGATATCTCTTATAACAATACAAACGTTTTAAAGTTATTATTTTCATTCGTTTTGTTTCTAGTACAGTTATTAAATTCGCTGTCTAGCTAAAGCCGTGGACTGACGTTAGTACGAGATATTTGCTCGGAAACAATCAAAACAGAACAATTGGATAGCTACCCACGGAAAATAAAAGTTGCGAGTAAAATGTATTTTCTGAACGAATTGCGAATCGGGCTGATTGTTGCTACTGTATAATTTTGATCGTATTAGCCTTATAGCAAAAACTGTAGCAGCCTTGTATTTTCAGCCATAATTTTTATCAGGCTTTTTTAAAAGGTAGAATCAAAGTTGTATTGTGGAAAATAGTATACGTTTTGCAATTCTTTCGCCTGAAAATATTCGCTTATGATTCAGTTTATTTTGCGTCAAAAGGATGGCGGTTGTTTTTCGAGTGTATGTATATTTCTTTTGTATGCCCTAGAGCCTGTGCCTGATGGTAAGCAGTGATGCAATCGTTGATGGCGCGCATTCGTGCGGTTTCGCTTTAGTTGTAAAGAATTCGACGCTTCGATGCGCTTCGACTCTGCGTTAGTATAAATTGACCCTTAGGGCCTCTCGCCCATGGCGACTTTTTGTAGCGAGGGACGGCAGCGCGTGAGTGAAGCATTCTACATAAAAAAAACTTCATTTTTGTGCTGTTACAGAATCGCATTTGCATTGCGACAGAAGCACGACAGTATCGCATTTGCGTTGCGACTGAGAATCGTGGCGTGAGTGAAGGCAAACATCTAGCGACCGCATCGCTTCTGTATCGATGCCTATAGAAAAAGTAGTTACTCTGCGATCTTTGCGGACTCTTGACAGCATCGCTGCAAAAAGTCGCTGTGGGTGAAGACCCTTAGTTGTGAGATTGACAACGGTTATCAAAAAAAAAAATAGTTTAAAAAAACACGCTTTTATAGCATATCAAACTAAAAATATTAATATCATTGTGAAAAAAGCGTGCGGCGCTTTGTGCCATATTTTTCGTAAATCGAGCACCCCACGCTTTTTTCAGAATGATATTAATGTTTTTCGTTCATTTATTTTACACTTATTAGGTAGTTTGATATGCTATAAAAGCGTGTTTTTTTATTTTTTTTTTTAAACTATGTTTTTATTTTTCACTAAAAAAAACGGATTATTGTATTGTCACCGGTCTTTGATGGGTGTGCAAAGTTTAAAGAAAATCTGATCACCCAAAGTAGGTCAAAATCGACCTCAAAGGCGTTGATTACAAACATACAGGTGATGCTAATATAAGCGTGTTAATTATAATAATTATAAAAAGAAAAATTGCAGAGTTTTGACGCAAAACTATACGTTTGCTCGTGACACAGTCATGCAGGGTATCAAAATAAAGGAGATTTCACTAGTGTTGCTTACTAAAATGTAGGAAATGAAAATAGGTGATAGTGTCAAAAACCCGACCGCATTACACAACTGAAAAGAAAGATTTTTTTTATTGTTTATAGGCTCGCGCTTGACCACTATGGCCACCTGGGCCTCAAGTCTGCTATTACAATAGTGTCAGAATGGTCTATCATTGATGTCATAATTGTCGAATTTGACAAGTTTGGTAATCTACTAATATAATGGCGTCATTATGACTTTCCAATGGTCAACCACTGACACTCCATTGAAAGAAGTGACATAGAATGGTAATCTCGTACATATTGACAAATGAATATTTGAAGTTTGCGGTAATCTGCTAAAACTTTGACAGTTTATTTGATCAGTGTTTTACCATTAGAACGTTATTGTGCAGTTATTGGTTTTAATATGCTCGAAATTATCATTCTACCACAATTCTATTACAAGACCATTGACCGATCAATGATCGATCATTGTGAATTAGCAGATTACAAACTTTTAGCAAAATGACAATTGGGTCGTGTTGGAATGACGAATTTATAAAAATAGTACACTTGGGGCCCTGTTTAAAAGCGACGATGGTCTAGGATGGAGTGCGTTTGCCTAGAAGTAACCTATTCAGTCTCCAGGTTGTAACTATCAGGAAACACAAACAAGCAGGGAATTCCATTCTTTAGCTGTACGTAGAAATAATGTGTTCCCAAAACGTTTTACTGCTTATATATTTTTAAGAATTAAAATAAATTTACCAACTAACTACAGACTGCTTATTGCTTATTCGAGTATTTTCTGCGGCCTACCCAAATGTCCTTTCTTTGGTATTGTTCGTCAAGTCGTTGAGCTCCTTAGAAGTTCTGAGTTGACCTTATCGAATACTGACAAATGCTTACAGTGATTGGACAGGTCCACTCAAATTGGTATGGTTCTTTCTTCAAAAGATCATCTCATACAAATCTGCATGGTTCTCATGTGATTTGACCTTTACATATTTACTGTATGGACTTTTAAAGAGACTTTGACCCCTGAGTTTGTTTCGGTATTTCTTCTCAGGGTAGTCAGATAGGAAACACCGGCCTCATCTAGCATAAACTTGCGAAAAAAAAAATTGACGTGTAAAAGTGTTTTTGTTGAACCTATTTACAAAATAAATATCATTTATCACTTAAAGCGACTTGTTTCTAACTTTTTAGTTGCTTTTTGTCTCCAATGATTCATAGATGATCGAAGTCTGACATAACTGGTGTAAGTAGGTACCTGTCTATATAAAAATCTCCTTACAGTCGAATGTATACTTTGGCCAAACTGGGCTGAAAGTATGTGACGGAAACGCTTAGAATGAACTGGCTCGGTCTGAGCGGCTCATTCATTCAGCGCTTTTTACACTTTCACGTGTCAGCATAGATAAGAAGCGGTAGATAAGATTTGATTGCCGCCTCGCACATGGGAGACCTTTTTAGGGTTGCGTACCCCAAGGGTAAAAACTGGACCCTATTACTTAAAACTCCACAGGCCGTTTGCCTGTTGTCTTCAGGCTGTATCTCACGAACGGCAACAGTTAGAAAGTTGAAATTTTCATAGATGATGTAGTATTTCTGTTGCACTGTGTGACGCTATAACAGCACATACAAAAAATAAAGGTTTTAATGAAGTTGGATGGACTTTGGAGTGTGCGCAGGAATTACATGACTTGATTCCACCATCTCACTTCTACCATCGGACAAGCCGACGAACGGCGAGTATCCACCCTTATGTTGTTGACACCTCTACGGTCCGGACCAAGCGTTTCACTTCGTCGTTCATACCACGTACATCGAGGGACGATTTTTTGGATCAATTTGCCTGGTCCAATTATAATTTAGGTGTTTTAAGGCGAGAGTGAATAGGCTCTTAATAAACTAGTGCGCCTCACCATCAACGATTGCATCACTGCTTACCATCGTCAGGTGGGATCGCAGTCAAGTACTAGTTTTATATAAAAAAAATAAAATAAAAATAGAATACGTGTATTCCTATCTACTCGTAGAAGTCAGGTCGCGAGGATCGGCCTGTGACTACGCTCAGTAAGTACGTTACCATTTTTTTTTTAAATTTAATTTTTGTCTTTTTTGTTTTCTTTTTCTTTATTTAAAAAAAAAATGCACTATCCCAGAAGACATAATATTATGCTCCCAACAGAATAGGATAATAACACTATATCAGACTGCACAAATAAAACGGTGGACCGCCGACTACCCAAGATACGGGCAGTGCTCAGTTTGGGAGTCGTTGACTCACTTTTTGGAACTTACCAATGTTATATGATGTTATCTTGTAGTTGTGTTTTTGTGTAATTTTTGGAAGAAATAAAGAATTATTATTATTAAAGAATTATTACTCGTAGAAGTCTGGTCGCGAGGATCGGCCTGTGACTACGTTCAGTAAGTACGTTACCATGACATAATTTCCCACTAAGACGCGGGCAAAGCCGTTATCAAAAGCTCATTAACAATAAGATTTTTCTTACCTCCGTCCCATTGCTACTTTCATTGACATATTTGTGGTTGACGTCATCGTAGAAGGTGACGTAGAAGTTATGATCATGGCCGGGTACTGTGGATCTGTTGGTCGCTAGTGTGGGCAACAGGTCGTCCAGCATCGTAACATGGGGCTGTACCTGGGGACAAGAGAAATAATTCATCAATTTATAGATATTTTATTGTATACTTTATTATGATTAGAAGCTACAGAAATAATACATTTTGATACAAATGGTGATTTGTCATTGCAACCGAGGCGGAGTTCCGAGTGCTGCAGTGACAAATTTCCACGTGTATCATACGACGGTTTTCAACACATTTATGGGGTAGACTCATGGGGGCTGCTTAGCGATCACCCTGATACGATAAATACAATACACTCTGGCAGAAGTGAGATCGCGCACTTTTCCGCACTAGTGCGGAAAACAGTATATTACTTGTCTAAAAGTAGGTAGGTAGAGAAGCGGATTTTCAAGTAAGTGTATTGAAATAGATATATATAGGTAGTTAAAAACAAATTTAGAACTGGCAATCTTATCGTAAGAGGCAATGTTCAGAGCAACGCAAGTAAAGTGGCAACGTGCCACAGTCAACAAGGCCTATATAACTCTTCTTACAAACGAGTAAAGCTGTTTCAAATTATGATAAAAACAGTTTCAGCAGCAGAGCAGATAATGCTAATTCCAATATTCCAACTCTGTAGACAGTTAAGTAAATACCTAACATTTGAGAAATAATATATTTTTATAAAAGTAATATTAAAATACATGTAAGTGGTCTAATTTAAATATATTAAACTTTACTCCCACAACAGATGAATGTTGATAGAATTCTGAAAACTAGATGATACAAATTATTTAGTCAGACAGATATATGTACTTAAAATCACATTAATATTATAAAGAAAAGATGGATGAATTGTGTGAGAAATGATACGAAAGAAAAGGGAGTCACTGATAGCGGGACGGCTTATAGGACAGAATGGAAGAAAAAAACGTGTTGCGTTGCGCCGATCCCAGGTCATATCAGAACTTGTGACAAGGGCAGGAACTTGATGAAGACTAATAATATAAAGGTGAAAGTTTATATGTGTGTACATAGATATGTGTGTAGGTGTGTGTGTGCCTTTACGCTCAAATAACTGAAACGATTTTAAATTAAAGGAACTTTACGGCATTGTTTATACTTCACTATAATATATAAGCTATAATTTCTGATGGGAAAGTACTAATTCCAAGCGGGAAAAGCCCCTGGAATAGCTTAGTTTATTGATGATTATTTCAAAGTGTAATTGTCAATACAACCTCTCAAGGCCCCAAGTCTGCTATTACAATAGTGTCAGAATGGTCTATCATTGATTTCATAATTGTTAATTTTGAGTAAGTTTGGTAATCTACTATAATGGCGTCATTATGACTTTCCATTGAAAGAAGTGGGATAGAATGGTAATCTCGTACATATTTACAAATGAATGTCTTACGTATACGGTAATCTGCAAAAATTTTTACAGTTCTTTGATCAGTGATTTACCATTAGAAAGTCATTGGGCAGTCATTGCTTTTAATAAGCTCGATATCGTCATTTTACCACAACTCTATTACGAGACCATTGACCGATCAATGATCGATCATTATGAATTAGCAGATTAGGAACTTTTAGCAAAATGACAATGGGATCGTGTTGGAATGACGAATTTATAAAAAAAGTAGACTTAGGCCCCAGGACTATGTTACTAACATCATACACAACAACCTTTGTTCTATGATTTTTAAAAATTTATCATATTTTAGTTCATCAGATTTTCATACAAAAATAAAAATATTTAAATTGAACGTTCTAAATATTACTCTATGCGAAGCAAGTGATAGTACAATAGCGGAGGAGAGCAGGGATCGGGCGGCGAGGGTGTTTGAAGCGCTTGCGCCGCGTCATACAGATGTAGGTAGGTATAATAAAATGCAGAGTTGAAATGTGTTAAATAAAACAACGAAATCTTGAAGGTTTGATTTCGGTAAATGAATTATGTTTTGTAAAAAGTCATTGACAAAAGTTTTTTAATAAGATATTAGTAATACAGTCCAGCAAGGTTGTTAGTGGTTTACAAATAACTCTGTATAACGTAAAGAAGAGACTACATAACGTTATAACGTTGGAAAGAAGAGACTACATAACGTTATAACGTTGAAACCATAGATATATGTATATTTCTATGGTTGAAACCGTCCACAGCAGTATGTGGTCAGTTTCAACGTAATACTTATTGCGAAGAGTTATTTTATTTTTCGTATCGCTTTAAATGTATATAAAAGTATGCAAATGAAAAGGATTTGAATGAATGTTTTAAAAGTTACATTATCTGTTTACAAATTAAAGCTACAACAGTCTACCTAAAAAAATGTCTCTGTCTTGAAAAGGTTTATTTTGAAAAGTAGATTAGGCGCCTACAATTGTAAAATAGAGTTGAGACTACTGGTTTGACATTTCAGTTTTTAGATAGAGATGTAACGCAAGTGGATAAGTCAGAACCGAATTCGGAAGCGGAGTTTTTGGTTTGTCGAAATCGGAGGTGAAAGCAGAAGCGCCCGCGCGTAATTAAAAACTCTGAAACAAAACAATAAGATATATAGTAATCAAGACAAGGGAAGGGAGGTTCCCTGCGCATTACTTTCTATTAAAATTTATCGGAACCGAAACCAGAACTGAAAGTACAGAATCAATCACTAGTTTCAAAGTTTCGGAACTCGAATCGTACCGCCGTAACATCTTTGATTTTAAATACTGGGTGGAATTTTGACTGTAGTACTTATCATGTACCAATTCGTAAGACGGCCGCTCTGTATTCTTTGTTGTGAAATTAACAAATAGCTTCTCCCGCTCTGAGTGCAACGAGAGAGTGTCAGACTTTTATTAACCTACCTGTGTTCATTCAATTACCAAGTTGGTCGTTCTGAAGTGACAAATGACTGCGCGTTAGGAGGTACTCGCGAAGTGGAACAATTCTGAACTATCGATTTGAGATTGAGCTTACGTAGTATCCCTACAAGAAGCTTAATGTTTCAACTTGTTCGAATTGTTCGTATTTTCGAAATGCTATCTATTATATATGGCATTCTTGCTTTTCTCGTTAAGAATGGGTACCTATTATAATATTATATCAATGTGTAAGTCTTCACGTTTGGATCTTAAACGGCTTAATAGATTTCGACGCATATTTCACTAGATGGGACATATGAATGTCCAATGATTCTACCTCCCCTCGATTGCCGATTGTACATACATATGTTCAACTTGGATGACCTTGAAAAACGCTTAATTGTTGCTACGTACACACATTTGTACGAAATTTATTTCGCCGAAAATTTTGGTTTCTGTATCGGTAAATTTGTTTTTCCAAGAAAAATCCAGAAAATGTTTTTATATGGGTATTTTGTGGTGATTTACGTAAAAACGCGCAATTACGGAATAATAATATCTCGGGGTACCCGAGGGTACGGACGACCTACTGAAAACACTTTTTAAAATCGGTTAAAATTCTACATGATGATATTACTAAAAAAGATTTAAAAAAAATTAGATGCAACCCAACTCAACAACCGGAACTACAGACCTCCTTTTTGTTTTAGTAAGGTAAAAAAAATCTATGTAGTTATATAGTAGGACAGCTTTTGTCCCGGCCGGCTCAAACGTTTAATATATAAACGGACATGGATATAGGGAAGCGTCCTTTATCTCGAGAGGGTAGCTTCTAACGAGACTGTATCGAACCTATTGGGCTGTCGGCGACGATGCTATCGATCTAGAGTTGGGTACGATTTCCTTTAGAATTGGGGCATGCGTTGTACTGAGTACAGCTTTTTTGCTGACTGCTGTTTTAAGGACCAGATAAATGGGTACCTAATAGTGTCATCCATACTAACATTATAAATGTGTAAATCTGTTAAGCTTTCACGGTTAAACTGTTGAACTAATCCAAATCAAAACTGTTCATTCTCCTCTTATTTCATCATCATCATAGTCTGAGACACAGTATTTATTTATCTAGTTTAGGCACAGTTGTTAATTGTATTGAATCATCATCATCATCATCAGCCTTTTTAATGTTCCCACTGCTGGGGCTCAGGCCTCCTCTCTAGGAGAGGGAATGGACCGTCACAATCCACCACGCGGGCCCAGTGCGGGTTGGTGAATGTCACATGTCTTCGAATTTTTTTTTCTAGTACATGCCGGTTTCCTCACGATGTTTTCCTTCACCATTTTGAGAGCAGTGGTAGTGAAATAAATTACACAAAGTAATGCGCCTGGCTGGGTTTAAGCCCGCGACCTACAGCTCGTAAGTCGGGGCCGGTACCACTCGGCTACCACTGCTCAAAGAACCCGATAAATAGCTGTAATTGCGTCACATTATAAATGTGAAAATCTGTTATGCTTTCATGGTTAAACTTTTGAACTAATTCCAAATCAAAAGTGTTCATTCTCCTCATATTTAATCATCATCATAGTCTGAGATACAGATATTTATTTATCTAGTTCAGGCACAGATCTTAATTGTCTTGAGTATTATTATTACTGTGTATCACGCTTCCATCGGATTCCCGCGACCCTGACCAGGTCATCGGTCCACCTTGTTGGAGGCAGGACCGGTCGTTGTGGCGACGCTTGGGGGAGGCCTATGTCCAACATTGGACGACTTTCTGATGATATGATGATGATGATGATGATTATTATTAATCTGTATTTCAAAGTGCTTGTATTGTATTGTTGCATAAAACTAGACATGATAAAAAAAAAATAATTTCAGCAGGAAGGCGTCCTCCGTTGAACCTATGTAGGGTTTGTTAAATCCGGAATACCGGAGCTCGAGTTCTAGTGGCGACGTGTCGGGGAAGGCTTAAATCATGCAGTGGAGAATATTTCAACTGAGATTTTCTATGTGAAAATTGAATGATTCAAATTGCTTATTTTTATATCAAAGTATTTATCCAATTGCGATCAAGAATTTGACATTTGCGATGTTTTCTGTATTGTTCTTTGCTATCAACCAGATGTAGAACGAAAACAGGAATCTTTAAAATGTTGATGTTATTATATCAATCTAACGTTATAAAAATATTCATTGTGATTGACTACTTGTTAAAAATTCATGGTCTATTATCTTATTTATTTGTCAATTAAATGTATACTTGCAGACAAGACGACGCGGCGACGCTTGGGGTATGCCTATGTCCGACAGTGGACCTCTTTCGGCTGAAATGATGATGATGATGATGCAGACAAGAAGAAAGTAGAAAAAAAACCGGTCAAGGGCGAGTCAGAGTCGTTCACCGAGGGTTTCGTATTTACCTATGTGAATAGTTGGATTCCCGGATCGAGTCTTGAAACTAATTATTTTGCGTTTTAACTACTTTACAGTTTGCCTTTAATGTGCTATGAGACCTTGGTTCTTGTCAAATCAGTGTAATTGATTACTGATTATATATTATAGTCGGTAATCAGTTACGCTAAATAATTACAATTATTAAGCTACTTTTCGAAAACAAATAATTCACAACAAAACATTTTTTTTCTCTTGACTCCTGGGACAGATTTTGGAGCGCTTCAATTTACTTATTAACCTGAGGAACAAAATGCACTATGTGTGCATTTTGGGCAGCACTTGGTCCAACTCCTACAAAGATTGACAATATCCTTTCAGAATTCTAGGTTAACGCGAAGAACTCAATTATAAAGATAGGCTTTATTTCTTTGAGAATGTCAAAATATGCGCCTTAACAGAACATAAACGGTCTTGTTTATAGATTGCAGTGACTTTCATATCACTGCTCTCAGACCTGAGTCACAAAATAGATAGGTACAGAGGATAATCTCATGTATGTACTTCACTTTTTATACCTACGCTCGATGGACGCACACTAATGAGCGTTTGAACCGGAATTGTTCGACGAGTGATCCGAGACGCGACCGAGACATCGTGTCTGTGAGCGGTGTCTTTATGTGCGTTGCTCGAGCGCGCTTTGAATGTAGATTGACTTCTGTACCTACTTATATATTTTGTGCCTGAGTATTTGATAATAATTCCAGCTTGATACCTCTTTTGTTGCGCTCTTTGCAAACTGGCAACAAAGTTATCCTATTAAGACTTCTATAGATAGACATAGGTACTCTTTATTGTATACCATAAATAAAATTACAGCAGGAACTTAAAATTAATAGGGCTTCACAATGGGCGGTCGACTGAGGTACAGAGCCATAATAATATCACAGAGTATAAAGATCATGGTTATTTCTAAAGAAACTTCTTCCGGCGCACCAGTGAAAGGAAAGTCGGAAAAATAAGAACAGTAAGAGTATTAGGTAAAATAAACATAAAACTATTTACTTTGAATTAATGTAGCTTGAAATGCCACTACTTTGAATTAATGTAGCTTGAAATGCCACATTATCTGTCATTGGTAATATTTAAATTATACACCGCTAAATTTTAATCGTTTTAATCCCGTAGAGGGTCGATCCGGTACATGAAACATTATCGATTTGTAAAGATATAATGAAAAAATAAAGTACCTTTTTTTCAAAACTCGTATTAATTTACGCATGTACGAAATTAATTTCTTTAAGAAAACGTCAGCTGAGTGAGTCCAATGACCTATAGGTAGTTTGTACGCAACGCCAACTACTCCATAAAGGTCACTGGACTCGCTCAGCTGACGTTCTGACGGATCGACCCTCCACGGGATTAAAACGATTAAAATTTAGCGGTGTATGTGTTATTTTTTATTTTATTTAAGTTTTCACAAACTCTTCTTATTTCTACACGCTATTGTCTACACTTCCTCGGATCTATCCTTTCGCAGATCTGCTAGAAGGAATTTTTTTTTGAAATAAGCGGTACCGTTGTACATTTTTTATAATCTTTTTCTATGTATGTGTTTTGTGTGTACATTAATTATAAAACAAATAAATACATAATGGTCAAATAGATCAAATAACAAATTTATATCGAAATCAAAATTATCATAAGATGTGGGAAAATCATAAAACTGTTTGTCGTCGTCATCATGGGTCTCCTATCCAACTGAGCGAGTCCAATGACCTGTAGGTAGTAGTCGGCGTTGCGTACAAACTATCTACAGGTCATTGGCTCAGCTGACGTTTACTTAAAGAAATTAATTTCGTACATGCGTAAATTAATACGAGTTTTGAAAAAAAGGTACTTTATTTTTTAATTTTATCTTAACAAATCGATAGTGTTTCATATACCGGATCGACCCTCCACGGGATTAAAACGCTCAAAATTTAACGGTTTATAAATACTATCCTTATGTGTCATGGGCTATTTGTAATTTTGGTAAATCCACAAGTCTAAGTCCATAAGTCTAAGGATTTGAGAGAGAGAAAAACTAGTTCCAGATAATTGGTAGTTATGCGGGATTCCAAAGGCTATTTATTTAGATATATTTGATGGTGTTATAAATTGGCGCATTACGCCGCTCTGCCGTGGCCAACTGTAGCATACGTTTATTGCTTGATCTGGGTCTGAATTTCTTCTTTGTTGTCTATTCATTTGCGTGAGTGAATAGGTTTCTTCTAGGCAAGCGTGCTTCATCGTCGACCTGAGTATTCACATCACCGCTTACCATCAGGTGAGATGGTGGTCAAACGCAAGCCTATCATTAATAAAAAAAAAAAAGATTCCCCGCCAAATACTTTTCATACACTATAATAAAAAGTATAAAAACATGGCAATCGATCTATTATTTTATGGTAATTTGATTATTTGTGGATTATTATATTGTAATTGTTGTAAGCAATCATTGTATTCAGGAAACGGAATCATTCAATCTCAGCCCAGCATAAGTTTTGAATACATAAAACCTATACCTTCTAGAATGACGACCGCGTACCGGAAGACGCAGCGTCGCAATTTCTCCTACAAGGTGGACCGATGACCTAGTGAAGGTTGCGGGAAACTGATGGATGCGAGACGCACAGGAACGTTCGTTGTGGCGACGCTTGGGGGAGGCCGATGTCCAACAGTGGACGTATATCGGCTGAAATGATGATACCTTCTAATGTACTAAATAAACTAGGTTTTGATAGCGGCTTTACCCGCTTCAAAGTAGTTTTCTGCATACTAACTTTTGGACACCTTTTCATCCCCTTACGAGATGAATTTTGAATCTTCTTTTAGTACTTCTTTTTGTACATACCTACCATGTTTTAACAAATAAATGATTATGATTATGATTATGATTATGATTATGATTATGATTATGATTATGATTATGATTATGATTATGATTATGATTATGATTATGATTACTCGCCTTTGCCATTAAAGGAAATCTTGTGCAAAATTTCACCCTCGTAGTCTCAGTAGTTTCGGCTGTGCATATGTCAGTCAGTCGGTTTCCTCTTTTATACACATAGATAAATTAGTAAAAAAACTTCATAGATATAAATACAAACTGAAAATAATAGCTTAAAAAAACGCGTATAAAAATAGTTTATTGTCCCTCAACAAATGAAACTCATCGACATTTTTGTCGATGGAAAAATGCCTGAAGCGCTGAAAATATTGTTACGTCCAATCAACAGTTAACAATTTTGAGATAGTTACCGATCTGAAAATTATAGCCAACAAAAATGTTGTGTATTCCATCACATTATAATGTTTAATACACTTGCTCAGAAAGTGACTCTTATTGCACTGCACTTTGGTACACAAAGGCCCTTGTTACCAAACTGTGACATTTTGATTGCCATTACGCACTAGTGCTATAATGTATTTAAAACCTTATTGTTCAACCCCACCATAATTATATAACATTTATCGTATCAGAATAAGCGCAGGTCGTCCCCCACGAGTCGCCGGTCAACCCCCGTTTATTCATTTCAGTGAGTGTATTGAAAGGTAAATAAAAAAAAATATGGGCGCGCATATGAAAACAGTTTTTACCGCCACAAAAGCTTACTAGTTTTATAGTTATTTTCTTCACAAGTGTATTGAAAAAACCGCCTCGTCGGTAATCACTAACATTACACACTTATATCACAATGTACTATTCTCTCTCGATTATTACATTAAAAGCACTGCGGTATTACAGAAAATTCAAAACACAAAGAAACTAATAAATATCAAATTTTGAAAAAAGAATAACGTACCTTTAATATGAAGTTTATCTGAACTTATAATTCCAAGTCAATCCAAAGATATAACATTAAAAAAAACGGCATTTTCATAGGAATTCTATTATAAATGTTCGTTTGTTACTATGCTACCATGTTGAGATAGTGTGTGGGTGGTGTGACGAAAATGGAAAAAGTGAGAAATGAGTGCCTATATTAGAGGAAGTTTGAAAGTGGCGCCAGTGACTGAAAAGTTGAAGAGTAATCGTTTGTCTTCGTATGGTCATGTGAAGAGGAGTAAACTCTACTATTTTAGTTCATCGAGATGGAGAAGGAGAAGGAGGCCATAAAAGGTGAATAGATTGTGTGATGAGTGATTTGAAAGAAAAGGGAATCAGTGATAGCATGATAGGTAACAGGACAAAATGGATGAAAACACATGTTGCGCCGACCCTAAATAACACGATTTACTCCGTTTTAATACCACTCATGTAATACCACTGGTATTTGTTTGAGCCCGTGTTATTTGTCTATTCCGAATGGATACCATTGCTCTAACTAATACTAAAAGAAAGTTAAGCCGCGTTTTCACTAGGACACATGTCGCGGAGACATATCGCCCAACATTCACGTGGTATGTCTCTGCAACTTTGTGGGACAATGTCGCTCGACATTTCCCTTGTTCACATTGGCCAGTCGTGATCAGACACGTGAATTTCGTGGCGAGCAACAGAGTCGCGGAACAAATGTCCCCTAGTGAAAATGCGGCTTTAAACTTGAACTTTCCCTTTGTAGCAAATATTGTCGGGCCCACCACCTCTTTTTTTTACTAGGAATAAAATTGCGTTCAAACAAATACCAGTTGTATTAGATGAGTGGTATTAAAATGGAATAAATCAATAACACAAGACAAGGGTAGATATGGTACCAAAGATCTGCTTAGTGTTAATTTTCTTTTTGAATCATATCTTTTAACTTAGACTTCTAACTTAAACAGATAAATCCAAAACTTAGAACTATATTATCTATTTCAAAATACAGCTACATTTTCTTTATCACGCAAACGATAAATTATTGTCATGAACAGTTTTGTTAAATTTAATGGCATCGAACACTGTACCAGTGTTTAAAATCAGACTTATTTTACAAAAGCTGAAATAAATTGCTTTATTTTCTTTATCTTGATCTAGCGTGCCTCCCTGGAATGGCTAATGCCTTCTTTATAGTTCAAATCACGATGCCAAATGGAACTTTATTGAGGTATATTGTAATGTTTTCCTTGCATGTAAGCTGTTGGTATTGTTGCTTCGACGTGGTAAATTCGAATTTTCGGTTCTATTGAATTTTGATTGATGTTACCTTTTTTGTTTGAGCTGAGAAATCGTCAAACAGAATTTAGCTCTAGGCGGAGTGAGACTAGGGTTATCAGATGAAACAATCCAAAGTCCGGAGAAAAGGCCTGATTTCTATTGAAATCCTGAGATTTTTACAGTTTCAGAATATTCTCTCGAAAAGTATTTCACTTACCAGATAAAACAATCAAAATTTCAGAGAAAAGGCCTGATTTCTATTGAAAAATCCTGAGATTTTTACAGTTTGCAAAATTTCTCTAGAATAATATTTAACAATTTAAAAAAGTCGTAATATTATCGTTTATATACGAGTACACTGCGGATCTCGCTCACGCGTTACACATCGCACTAAGCGTGGGGGTTGGCAGCGGCAGCGGGCAGAGGGGTGCCCTTTACCAAAGAAAGATTAATTTTAGTTTGTTTAACTTTTAATTTGTAAGCTGTATTTTATTGAATACTAGCTTTTGCCCGCGGCTTCGCCCGCGTGGCACTAGGTACTTAAGGAATCGGAATAAAAGGTAGCCTATGTTCTTTTTCATGTCAAAGGCTATATGCATGCCAAATTTCATCCAAATCCGTTCAGCCGTTTTTGCGTGATTAAGTAACAAACATCCAAACATCCACACTTTCACATTTATAATATTAGTTAGAAATTGAATGCCGCCAGTCTTTTGGGCACATTACCAGTCGACATGGCAGCGATGTGGAAGAGTTTTTTGACGCCATATTTTAGTTAGTGTATTTTAGCGTAGGGTTTTGTTATTTATTTATTTTTTAATTTACTGTAATTATAGTTATTAAGTTGTTTATAAGTGTAGATAATTAATAAATTTATAATAGTGTGTACATATGTTTTAAATTACTCAAAAAAATAAATAAAAATAAGTTAAAAAAAAAAGTTAGGATTCTTAAAATCCTGAGATTTCATGTTTGCTAAATCCAGTCGCAATCCTAAGAGTCAAAAAATCCTGAAAACTTAGGACAAATCCTAAGATATGGTAACCCTAAGTGAGGCGGAGTGTCAGACTTTTACTGACTAAAATCTACCTGTGTTCCTTCAGTTACTTTTTGCGTTCAGGGCCGAAGTAACTCTTTTCGAATAATCCCGCAGCCCAGATTGTGATGTTATCTAAATCAATATATTTTTTAATTTCTGTTCCTAAGACAAAAGACACAGGATTATTGCTCAGACGCAAGAATACGGGGCCACGGCAGACCAAGAAGGTGATGGAACGACCTGGATGTCTTCTATAAGAATTAGAAAAAAGAAGTGAAAAATTGTGATCGTTGGAAGAAAAGGAAAAAAAAAGCCTCACTGGCTTTTGCCCAGATGTGGGAAAATAGAGGCTAGCCTCTATTTTCCCACATCTGGGCAATAAAAAAATATCCTTGTTTTTTTTATAACAAAGATAAAAAAATAATAAAAAAATATTTGCTTGCTTTATAACAAAGATAAAAAATATCCTTGCGCGTGTCATACACGATGAAAAAATTTTATAGACAAGTTATTAAAACATAATTTTTAAAAAGTACACGATACACAACGAGCTCAGGGCTCGTAAACTCAGGATTGGTGCCCAAACACAGGGACACAGGGAGCCGCGGCAGACCAAGGAGGAGATTAGCTGGAACGACCTTTTTTTTGTGGTGGGAAAAATCATCCAATGACAACCTCCGCTCTTGGGCGGAGCGGGAGATAGTGTCAGACTCTTACTGACTAAACGACCCACCCCGTTCCTTCTAGCCTTCATACCGGGGCTCGAGTTCCCTTTCGGATAACCCTGGCCCCAGTAAGCTTCAACCCGGCTGGGCTGACAACTCCTTGAGGCGCGCGGCAACAGTGCGCGCCGTAGCTGGGACGACCTGGATGTCTTCTTAAAAATTTAGGAAAAAAAAAGTGAAAAATCGTGATTTTTGGAAGGAACGGAGAGAGGCTTTTGCACAGCAGTGGGACAATAATATTTTGTAATATGAATGGCGACCGCGCACCGGAAAACGCAGCGGTAGAAGCCTTCTCATAAGGTGGATCGACGACCTGGTAAGAGTCGCGGGAATAAGGTGGATGCGAGACGCACAGGATCGGTCGTTGTGGCGACGTTTGGGGGAGGCCTATGTCCAACAGTGGACGTCTTTTGGCTGAAATAACGATGATGATGATGATGGGTCAATACGGGCTAGTAATAATAACACCGATAAAAATATCCTTGCTTATTTTTTAAAATTTATCCTTGCATTTATCCGTGTTTATCAGTTTCTCAACTTAATTTTGTATTAAAACTTTTCCATGGTCACCGGAGGGGCTGTGACGAGCCAGCCACGAAGTGAACGTAATTGAGGATAAATATTTTTTCAGGGACCCTTTAATTAACCCTTACTTACAAGGTAACTTTTCAGTGGTTTTTGATGAATCAAAGGTTTTCTACCACAAACTTAGGTTAGAAAAAGCTGTGAAATTTAAAAAAAGTTAGTATTTATTTTTGTTACGTCTAACGTACAAGTTTGACAGCGATACCACAATATGGCATTCATGTATGTACTATCTCTACCCTTATTTTTTTATTTATTTAATATAGGGCCTGTCCGCACAGCGGTTTTTCACCGCGCGGTTTTTTTTTCGTTATTCTGTTACGCATTGAATCTCATGGAAGTTTCCGCACAGGCGATAAAAAAACGAGCGATAAAAAAATTCTTCGATTTCTTGCAGATTTGACGCGGTGCGGTGCGGAAATAAATCCGCGCGAATATTTTCCGCGCGGATTTATTTGTGCGGACAAACCCTTTACAGAATAACGAAAAAAAGACCGCGCGGTGAAATACCGCTGTGCGGACAGGCCCTTAATGCTTTATACACATTACACTTTACAAAGGCGGACTTAATGTCATATGTTACTATATGTTTTTTTTTTTAACTTTGCTATTGATGTGAACCATATCATTGGTGCCCGCACTGGGCCCGCGTGGTGGATTACGGCCCATTCCCTCTCCTAGAGAGGAGGTTTGAGTCCCAGCAGTGGGAACATTAAAAAGGCTGATGATGATGATGATGATGATGATATCATTGGTGTAGGATTTCAATGATAATAAGAGGTCTAAAGAAAGTAGGCCAAACGGAGACTGAAATATCATCAAAATTTAACGTTTAAAATCATATCCAGCCAGCTGTAATGGGCCATATCATAAAGAGATCAATTTCTAAGATCTGGCCACTACATGTACATAGACTGTACCTAAGACACGCGTTTATTCGTTCTTTATGTGGGATTAGCTTTTGCCCGCGGCTTCGCTTGCATACATAGAATATAGCCAATGTCACCATCAACGATTGAATCACTGCTTACCATTACGTGAGATCGCAGTCAAGTTTATATACATATAATAAATAAAAAAGGAAGAAGTAGCTTTCCATCACTGAAAAAAATTTCACAATCGGACCAGTATTTTCAGAGATTACCTCCTTAGTAATAAAAAAAAAAAGACGTGTGGCACTCGGGGACTGCTACGGTAAAGCTATTGCATAGCATTTTTATCAACTTATGCAATTATAATTATTTATTTATTTTATTTATGCAGTATTTTTTTTCCTTTGTTTTTTTTTCTTTGATATTAATTGAAGTTACACTTTCACACATTGAATTGAATTTTGATTGATTGTTCACTCATTTGTTTTCTTATCGATCACCACGCTCAAAAAACAAATGAGTGGGGGGTGTTAGGTTATTTTCGTTACGGAATTTCTGGATTCGGTCTCCACGCTCAAGGCCCGCGATAGAAGCTATGCAATAGCTTAAAAAAATAACTTAATAATTATAATATTAGTGTAGATAAAACCAACGGATCGATGTATGTATATATATGGATTACCTAATGGAAGATATTTAAGCCTGTAATGAAATAGAATGGGCGTGACGCGTCCGAGTCGCCGACAACATCCGAAACCTAACGATTTAGTCATTAGTTGACAGAGAGGTTTGTTGGCGTTCCTATGTTCAATTCACCGTCTGTGATGACAGTTTCAGAGTAGGTAATTAGTTAAATGGTTGCTGTACTGGTTTTAATTCTACTTTCAGGGTAAAGTTAGACGGTTATCACACTGCCACTCACCACGCAGCGTAGTGCGTGAATGCGTGTCTTAACGTTGCTGATAAGTATGTATCTCCATTTGTATAGAAAACATGCACAGTCTAATACACCGAAAAAGATCATGCGCCTACATGCGGAGAAACATGCACTCACGCGCGTGGGTGCGGGGTGACACGCAAGGTATGGCACACTGAGTCTCGTAGTACCATGCGTGATTTTGTATTGGAACGAAGTTCCTTATCGCGCGTTGTGAAAGGGGGCTAGACGGAAAAAATTCTCACGAAAAATTGTACCGACACTTTTACTGTCAAAATGTAAATCCAAGATGGCGGCTGCAAGAAATTATCAACTTTTTCGTCATGGGTGTCATTTTCATGGTTTTCGAGGGTGTTAAAACCGATGGTACTGTCAAAATATAAATCCAAGATGGCGGCTGCAAGAAATTATCGAAGTTTTCGTCATGGGTGTCGTTTTCATGGTTTTCGAGGATGTTGAAACCGATGGTACTGTCAAAATATAAATCCAAGATGGCGGCTGCAAGAAATTATCAAATTTTCCGTCATGGGTGTCGTTTTCATGGTTTTCGAGGGTGTTGAAACCGATGGTACTGTCAAAATATAAATCCAAGATGGCGGCTGCAAGAAATTATCAAATTTTTCGTCATGGGTGTCGTTTTCATGGTTTTCGAGGGTGTTGAAACCGATAGTACTGTCAAAATGTAAATCCAAGATGGCGGCTGCAAGAAATTATCAACTTTTTCGTCATGGGTGTCGTTTTCATGGTTTTCGAGGGTGTTGAAACCGATGGTACTGTCAAAATATAAATCCAAGATGGCGGCTGCAAGAAATTATCAAATTTTTCGTCATGGGTGTCGTTTTTATGGTTTTCGAGGGTGTTGAAACCGATTGTACTGTCAAAATGTAAATCCAAGATGGCGGCTGCAAGAAATTATCAACTTTTCCGTCGTGGGTGTCGTTTTCATGGTTTTCGAGGGTGTTGAAACCGCTAGTACTGTCAAAATGTAAATCCAAGAAGGCAGCTGCAAGAAATTATCAAATTTTCCGTCATGGGTGTCGTTTTCGTGGTTTTCGAGGGTGTTGAAACCGATGGTACTGTCAAAATATAAATCCAAGATGGCGGCTGCAAGAAATTATCAAATTTTTCGTCATGGGTGTCGTTTTTATGGTTTTCGAGGGTGTTGAAACCGATTGTACTGTCAAAATGTAAATCCAAGATGGCGGCTGCAAGAAATTATCAACTTTTCCGTCATGGGTGTCGTTTTCATGGTTTTCGAGGGTGTTGAAACCAATAGTACTGGCAAAATATAAATCCAAGATGGCGGCTGCAAGAAATTATCAAATTTTCCGTCATGGGTGTCATTTTCATGGTATTCGAGGGTGTTGAAACCAATAGTACTGTCAAAATATAAATCTAAGATGGCGGCTGCAAGAAATTGTCAAATTTTCCGTCATGGGTGTCGTTTTCATGGTTTTAGAGGGTGTTGAAACCGATAGTACTGTCAAAATATAAATCCAAGATGGCGGCTGCAAGAAATTATCAACTTTTTCGATATGGGTGTCATTTTCATGTTTTTCGAGGATGTTGAAACCGATAGTACTGTCAAAATACATATAAATCCAAGATGGCGGCTGCAAGAAATTATTAAATTTTTCGTCATGGGTGTCGTTTTCATGGTTTTCGAGGGTGTTGAAACCGATGGTACTGTCAAAATATAAATCCAAGATGGCGGCTGCAAGAAATTATCAAATTTTCCGTCATGGGTGTCATTTTCATGGTATTCGAGGGTGTTGAAACCAATAGTACTGTCAAAATATAAATCCAAGATGGCGGCTGCAAGAAATTGTCAAATTTTCCGTCATGGGTGTCGTTTTCATGGTTTTAGAGGGTGTTGAAACCGATAGTACTGTCAAAATATAAATCCAAGATGGCGGCTGCAAGAAATTATCAACTTTTTCGATATGGGTGTCATTTTCATGTTTTTCGAGGATGTTGAAACCGATAGTACTGTCAAAATACATATAAATCCAAGATGGCGGCTGCAAGAAATTATTAAATTTTTCGTCATGGGTGTCGTTTTCATGGTTTTCGAGGGTGTTGAAACCGATAGTACTGTCAAAATGTAAATCCAAGAAGGCAGCTGCAAGAAATTATCAAATTTTCCGTCATGGGTGTCGTTTTCGTGGTTTTCGAGGGTGTTGAAACCGATGGTACTGTCAAAATATAAATCCAAGATGGCGGCTGCAAGAAATTATCAAATTTTTCGTCATGGGTGTCGTTTTTATGGTTTTCGAGGGTGTTGAAACCGATTGTACTGTCAAAATGTAAATCCAAGATGGCGGCTGCAAGAAATTATCAACTTTTCCGTCATGGGTGTCGTTTTCATGGTTTTCGAGGGTGTTGAAACCAATAGTACTGGCAAAATATAAATCCAAGATGGCGGCTGCAAGAAATTATCAAATTTTCCGTCATGGGTGTCATTTTCATGGTATTCGAGGGTGTTGAAACCAATAGTACTGTCAAAATATAAATCCAAGATGGCGGCTGCAAGAAATTGTCAAATTTTCCGTCATGGGTGTCGTTTTCATGGTTTTAGAGGGTGTTGAAACCGATAGTACTGTCAAAATATAAATCCAAGATGGCGGCTGCAAGAAATTATCAACTTTTTCGATATGGGTGTCATTTTCATGTTTTTCGAGGATGTTGAAACCGATAGTACTGTCAAAATACATATAAATCCAAGATGGCGGCTGCAAGAAATTATTAAATTTTTCGTCATGGGTGTCGTTTTCATGGTTTTCGAGGGTGTTGAAACCGATAGTACTGTCAAAATATAAATCCAAGATGGCGGCTGCAAAAAATTATTAAATTTTTCGTCATGGGTGTCGTTTTCATGGTTTTCGAGGGTGTTGAAACCGATAGTACTGTCAAAATGTAAATCCAAGATGGCAGCTGCAAGAAATTATCAAATTTTTCGTCATGGGTGTCGTTTTCATGGTTTTCGAGGGTGTTGAAACCGATAGTATTGTCAAAATGTAAATCCAAGATGGCGGCGGCAAGAAATTATCAACTTTTTCGTCATGGGTGTCGTTTTCGTGGTTTTCGAGGGTGTTGAAACCGATTGTACTGTCAAAATGTAAATCCAAGATGGCGGCTGCAATAAATTATCAACTTTTTCGATATGGGTGTCTTCTTCATGGTTTTCGAGGTTGTTGAAGCCGATAGTGCTGTCAAAATGTAAATCTAAGATGGCGGCTGTCAGAAATTATCAACTTTTTCGTCATGAGTGTCGTTTTCATGGTTTCGAAGATGTTAAAATAGTGCTGTCAAAAAGTATATAAAATAGTATAGTATTTTTTAGTTATATTGTATTGGCTAGACGGAAAAAATTCTACGAAAAGTTGTAACGACACTTTTTGCTATAGTAAGCTATTGTAAGCCGTGCGGCGTGCGCATGTTTCTCTATCTGTCTCTCTCTCTCTTATAGAAAGCAAGCCAGAACGGAACTTCGTTCCATCCGGGTGTCCCTTGACACCTCAGTAGTTTTTTTTTTTTTGTTATTTTTAATATTCCACATCTACCACACAACGCCGTCTAGTCCCAAGCTAAGCAGAGCTTGTGTTATGAGTACTAGACATCTGATAAACATACTTATTTATTTCTGAATACATACATATCTATACATCTATACATCTTCTATACACATAAATAAAATTGGAGTGTCTGTTTGTAATATTGAAATAACCGCTTTTTAATACATGCATATGAATATAAATATATACGGTACATACACCAAAATAACATTTTTTATAATTTTGGTCTGTCTGTCTGTCTGTTTGTTCCGGCTAATCTCTGAAATGGCTGGACCGATTTTGACGGGACTTTTTTGGCAGATAGCTGATGTAATAAGGAGTAAAATAGGCTACTTTTATTTTAGAAAAATTAAATTCAAAATCCTGTAGTCCACGCGAACGAAGTCGCGGGCACAGCTAGTTATAGATAAATTACACCCAGACACAGAAAAAATTTATGAAATGAGTGCGTGGCAGTGTGATAATCGCCTTTAGATTGTCCGCGGGAATGTTCGAAAAAATTACCGTGCCAAGCAACCCTCGTTAATTTATTTCTTCGAGAGTGTATTGAGCATGCCGTTTGATACACATGGACCGTCACTGCAGCACTCAGCTATAATAACACCCTCGCCTGTGGCTCGTGCGAATTCCACCTCGGCCGTAATGACAAAGTTTCTCTACTATTATCAAAATGTACTATTTCCATCCTCCGTACTCAGTATGGCACATAAGATGACATGCAGCTGCCGCGTCTCTCAATCCAGATAGTGATCCGACTCAATGATTTCCTGAAGGCATTAGAGACGTCTAGAAGATTTATTTTTATCTCGCCTTTTCTTAGGGTACAATTTATTAAGCCTCCTGCTGACGGACAGTTTTCTCGCAAAGATTGAAAGATATTGAAGACAATTACGATTGACATTTGTGAAGCGATAATGGTATGATTTAATTTTGGTGGATTTTTGTGGGTAATTTATTTGATAGGGACTGCATTTTAAGAAATCTGCTTTTGGCTTAGTAGTTAGAGCCCGGGTCGATTTTTAACATTACGAACAACCCTCTTTTAGAAGGGAAATCATTAAACAGCTTCTTCCGCTTTACGTTAGATCTTACCGTTGTAGTGAATAGTCAGAAGTGCAACATTTATTTTTTGAGTTAAATTTAAATGCAAGACGAGATTTTTTTTTATTTGTTTTTTTTTTAGATGTATGATTACATTTTGCAAGGGAAAATTCTAATAAGTCTTCCCAAGGGGTATCGTGTTACCTACCCGTCTATCTGGGCTTTGTAGGTTAGGCAGTCATTACATCCATACTAATATATCATAAATGTGAAAGTAACTCTGTCTGTCTTTTACTTTCACAGTTAAATTACTGGACCTATTTTAATGAAATTTGGTACGAGATGAGCTTGAATCCTAAGGAAAGACAGGTCACTCATTATTTGGCTTCGACTTCGACTTTGCGTCCGCAATAATTGACATTTACGCGGATGAAGCCGCTGGTAGAAGCATAATTCAATTGCATTCAATTCAGACGGATGTTAATCCCGTAATAGTCCGGTATACAAAGGTTAAACAGATGAATGAATTGATGAAGCCCAAACAGACAAAATTTCAATTCGAAATCCTGTTTTGGTTTGTGATTTGCCAGCAGAGACATAAACTTGGAAATCAAACTATCTACATTTATATTATATAGAGTATATTGTATGTGATATTGTAAAAGTATGTTTTTTTTTTGTCTTCACTAATATAATAAAGAGGTAAAGTTTGTATTTTTGTTTTTTTGTTTGTAGGAGATAATCTCTAGAAGTACTATAGCCTGATTCACGTAAAATCGAACAAGCCAAATATCGTTGAAGTTTTATAATCGTTCGATCGAAGTCCTATCCAAAAGCGGTATTCACGATCTATCGACTTATTTAAGTATTCTACCATGATAATGTAATACAGAGATTTTTTTTTAAATCGACTAATTTCAAACGACTTTAAAATCGGTGCCGTTCAAACTCAATTGATAGATGTGAATACGGAAATGGTCTAAACGACTAAATGGCTACGATATTGTTATGGTTTTGATTACGTGAATCGGGCTACTGGTCCGATTGCTAAAATTTTTTCACCGATTGAAAGCTGCTTTATTCCTGAGTGCGGGCAAAAGTTAGTTTGTAATAAAGTAAGGTAAGGAGGTAATCTCTGAAAGTACTGGTCCGATTGCTAAAATTTTTTCACCGATAGAAAGCTGCTTTATTCCTGAGTGACATAGGCTATATTTTATGTACGCTGGCGAAGCCGCAGACAAAAGCTGTTACTTAATAATGTAGACCTTTGATGTGTGTTATGAAATTGCATGCAATATGCATGGCAATACATAAGTGATGCTAGATATTAAGTAATTAATTAAAGGAAGATACACCAGAGCTAATCCATCTGATCTAGAGCCAATCTATACTGTACTAGTCTATTCACTCTACCCGTTCACCAAACTTGAAAGATAACTTACTTATAGTTTTTTTGTCCTATGATGAGTTCTCTGACAGTTCTTATCTGTGTGATGTGACCTAACGAAATTTAATCGATTTTTTACAATAACGAATCATTTGGCAAATTAAAATGGAATCGGATTACCGATTTTAGATTTATAGATGATAAATGTGAAAGTTTCTATGTGTGTGGATGTTTGTTACTCTTTCACGCAAGAACTAGTCTACGGATTTTGATGAAATTTTACAGTAAAACCAAAAAACCTGACAAAAACTAAACGAAAGACAATATTTTTTTTATCTTTCATTTTTATTTTTTTTTGCCAGTTTTTTTTTAGTAATCTAAAGTAGTATGCGTGCCACGGGAAAAAATGAACTGTCAGGGAACTCATCATAGGGCAAAAAGGTATAATTTGGAATGGATTTGAAAAACTTTCAGTTTGCGGTTTTTTAAATAGTTATCTATATATATAAAACTCTTCCGTTACTGAATGACTGACAGACAACGCACAGTCGAAACTACTGGCAGTAGAGAGCTGAAATTTGGCATTTTATTTATTTATGGTTTTACTTTAACAAAAACGGCTATTAGCCAATTACATTAGTTAAAGACAATATACAAAAAAAATCAAACACCCATCTCACAAAATGGCATGTGTGTTTGTTGGGAGGAGTAGGCTACCACTAAGAGAGGATTTTTGGGAATTCCCCCCCAAGGGGGAGAAAAGGGGGATAAATTGTTTTTTTTATTTATTTCTTAACGGATTCACTTAAAACTTTGTATGTAGATTCCACCAGTGAAGCAAGAGAGCACTAAGAGAGGATTTTTGGAAATATCTCCCCTAGGGGGAGGACAGGGGAGTAAATTGAAAATCCAAATTCTGCCGGAAGTCATTATTCCACGCGGACGAAGTCGCGGGCAAAAGCTAGTTTTGAATAAAAAAATAATGCAGACACATTACTCGCAGAACAATGGTCGAAAGATGGATGGATGGATGGGGGGCTGAAAGGTTCTTGAGTAGCGACCGCGTACTCAAAGACGCAGTGTTAGTAAGCCTACTAAAAGGTGGATCGATGACCTGGTGTGGGCTGCCGGGATCGCGATGGATGCGACATGCACGGACAGGTCATTGTGGTGACACTTAGGGCCGACGCTGCGTTAAGTAGTACCCGTCGAGAGCGATACTGCGCAGGTAATAATCTGCCACCCTAGCCAAGTTACAACCGTTTCACCTGCGCCGAACGCTTCGAGTTGGCCGCGCCGCCAATTCTTTTATTCTGACTACGTGACTGAGCGTTGAGATGACGTCATTCCAGTACATTTGAAGTTTTCTACTAGCGTTAACGATTGCAGATTAGCAACTTGGCTAGGGGTACTGGCTTCCGCTACGGGGACTGTCGCTTACGACAAACGCGCGATGTCACGCGTATGTCCGTTTAACGCAGCGTTGGCCATATGTCTAATAGATGACGGTTTTCGGCTGTAATGATGATGATTTTTTGATACAAATAATAAAAAAAAACTTGGTAAATTTGCCACCCAATTTTTCCTTAGTTACTTTCACAGGTTTGAGGCAAGGGTGTGGACAATTAAAACTTAGATAATTACGGGTTGGACCGTGATGTTTTTTAACGCGGAGAGTCATGAAAAAGGATGCTAACTTACTTTTTGTTGTCCTCTTTTTAAAGAGTTTGCTTTGGCCCTCGAAATAAATGTTACGAACTTTTGTTGGCAATGGTTGTTTTTACCTAATTTTAAAAGTTTGACTTTTACCCGCACCCGTTGCAACACTTGGCGATACCAAAATGAATTGAAATAAAGTGTTTAATTTTTAATATAGCTTCTACCACATTTTGTACCTGCACTCAAAGGTTCATCATCATAATCATCAGTCGAAAAACGTCCACTGAGGGACATAGGCCTACATAGTCGCCACTCCAGAACCTTACGACCATTTGAGACATCCAAAGTGAACCAAAGGTTGACTGGTAGAAAATGTAAGTCATTACTATACCTAAATGATCTTTATTTTGCAAGTAGGTTTTATAAAAACACTTTTACATGTCAATTTTTTTTTTTTTTTCGTCAATTAATCCTAGATGAGGCCGGTGTTTCCTAGCTGACTACCCTGAGAAGAAACACCGAAACAAACTCAGGGGTAAAAGGGTGCTGTACTTTATGTAAACAAATAATTAAATAGGTATATAATAGTACTGTAATATTATAAAGCTGAAAGTTTGAGCTCTTGTATCTGTATTACTTGTTCAGGCTAGAATGGCTAGATGGATTTTGATGAAATTTAGCGCAAGAGTAGACTATGTCCTGCAATAGCAGTAGGTATGTTCCCTTGGGATAATATTCTACCATCACGCGTGGCTACTTCCTAAATAAAAGCGAGCTGATACGGCTGATACAACGTGAGCCATCACACTGTTCGATCGCTTGTTGCTCATTGCAGACAAAAAATCTGCCAGGTATTTTGTGGGAAACCATTCGGCGTTGATGTTGCTTTGGTCTCGTTATGCAAATGCCCGTGAACGGGTGCTATCGGTTGAGACTGGTCAAGGTCATCTCTTAGCTGCCAGTGGCTTAATTCAGTTTCTATTTTTTAAATTAGTTTTTTTTATTATTATATATTATTATCACTTATCTACATTGTGATCACATATTAGAAGCAACAAGAAATATTATGTAACCAAGGTTTATGTAACTCATGATATGATTTAAAAAGAGTGTCCAATAATAATCGTTTATTTGCTTAGAATGTACCTACATTCTAAGCAAATAAACGATTATTATTATTATTATTATTTCCTTTATTATACATTTTAACATATTTATTAAATTTTTAAATATTCCTTAAAAAATATATTTAAAAAAAACATTTAAAAATATAAAAAATAGTGTCCCACCGGTATCGGGAACAGGGTCCAAGCTACCGGCGGTCAGGGCTCCAGAGAAAGGAACCTCCTAACTATACGAGCCGTGTCCAGGAGTACCGCTTTCTGAATCAAGCCCTTGATCCAGCCGCTTAACGAGAGCCTCCTAAGGTGTTGGTCGAGGCTCTTGGCAATTAAGCCATTGGCTGACACGACTATCGGTACAATGATCGCTGAGTCCACATTCCACATGTCGACAACCTCGCGAGCCAAGTCGATATACTTAATTTGTTTATCTTTCTCGGCTTTCACGAGGTTCTCGTCATGCGGGACGGATATGTCAACAATCATTGCACGCCTCTCCCTTCGGTCCACCACCACTATATCAGGCTTATTGGCTACAATAGTCCTGTCAGTGATGATGGACCGATCCCAGTACAACGTGATATCGCCACTATCGAGAACTGGGTCGGGCACATACCTGTAGTATGGCACCTCCGATTCCACAAGAGAGTACTTCAGAGCAAGTTGCTGATGGATTATCCTGGCTACAAGATTGTGTCTATGCAAGTATTCTCCGTTAGCTAGACGAGAACAACCAGAGATAATGTGGCGGATTGATTCACCCGGTCGGTGACATGCCCGACAGATGTCAACCGTGCCGTCCTTCACAATAAATCTCCGGTAGTTATTCGTCATGATAACTTCGTCCATAATTGCACAGACAAAACCTTCGGTTTCCCCAAAGAGGTCACCGACGCGTAGCCAGGCTACGGACGCTAGTTGGTCTACATCGGGCCCATGAAGGGCCCGGAAAAAGCGTCCGTGAAGTTCCTTACTCTGCCATACTTCCTTGCGTACGTTAGTGTCAAGCACTACAGGTTTGCGCCAGTTCTCGTTAGCCAAGGAGAGCGGGGTGAGTCCCTTGTCCACTGCTACTACAGCACGATGCATACCCCCGTCGGCGGCTAGGAAGTATTCCCTGAGACTGCATACCTCGCGATTGTGCAGGGTCTTAGCATTTAAAAAGCCTCGACCCCCGCACTTCCGCGGGATATACAGTCTCATTACCGACGACCGAGGGTGATGCATTCGATATGCAGTCAGCAGTGTACGAACCCTTTTATCCAGGGCGTCAAGTTCCGTTTGAGTCCATTTGAGTACACCGAAAGCGTACATCAATACCGGCATGACCCAACCGTTGAAGGCACGCACCCTGTTTCCACCTGACAGAAGGCTGTTAAGTACCTTCTTCAGGCGGCCAAAGAAGCGCTCCTTCAACGATTGCTTCATGTCAGTGGCATTGATGCCTAACGCTTCCGACATACCCAAATACTTGTAGGTTTCGGTTGGAGAGAGGGATCTCAGGTGTATGGAATCCGAGAGTTGGATACCCACGGATTCCACAATCTCCCCTCGTTTTATATGCATGACCGCACATTTGTCCACACCAAACTCCATCCTGATGGCACTACTGAAGGTTTCCGTTACCTTCAGTAGCTCCATCAGTTGCAGATTGTTGGGGGCAAAGAGCTTCAAGTCATCCATATAAAGGAGGTGAGATATAGCCTGACCACCTCTCTTCAACCGATAGCCTAGGCCTGAATTCTCCAGCAATGTGCTCAGAGGATTCAAGGCTAGGCAGAACCAAAGCGGACTCAAACTGTCACCCTGGAATATACCTCGCTCGATCCTTACCGGTTCGCTGTTCCTCTGGATATTTCGACATCCTGGATAGCGAAGGACTGTCCTCCATTGCCTCATACATGACATCAGGAAGGTGCGAAGAGTTGCATCAACTTTATACAACTCCAGCACCCTCATGAGCCATGTATGAGGAACTGAGTCATAGGCCTTCTTATAGTCTATCCAACATGTCGACAGATCCTTTCGGGAACGCCGAACCTGTTGGCTAATGGCCATATCGATGAGGAGTAGCTCCTTCGTACCGCGGGACCCATTCCTACATCCATTTTGAGAGGCAGACATGATAGCGTTATTATCAACATGGTGGTTAATCTTTGCTCTCAAAATGGATGTAAGAACCTTATAAACCGTCGGCAGACACGTAATCGGCCGATAGTTTTTGGGTTCCGCGGTGCTACCAGATTTGTGGAGCAGGTGGGTAACTCCTGTTGTAAGAAACTCGGGTAGCGAGCCAGACTCTAAGGCGGCCTGATACTGAGATGCCAAACGAGCGTGCGATCTTTGTAACCACTTTATCCAAAAGTTTTGCAGTCCGTCCGGCCCTGGAGATTTCCAATTAGGCAACGGACGGACTGCACGGGCCACATCTTGGGGGCTGATTGTGATTGCCCCCATTTCTGTTATCGATTCGCACGCTCGTTCGACCTCTCGAGTCCAACCACCTTCAGTATGACTGACAGGCACCGACCAAATGTTGCGCCAGAACAAACACATGGCGTCATCATCCGGAAGGCGCGTGTCAGTCACACCTTGGTCCGGTCGCTCCCAAGCCCTATATACCCACCTTTCATTACTCCGGAATGTGCTATTCTGAGTGTATCTTTCAACCCGCCGCTTATACCTTCGTATACGGTTTGCCCATGCATACACCTTCTGCTTCAGGAAGTCGATGCGCTCTGTGACTCGGGACATATAGTCTCGGGGGTTGATGTCAGTCCCCGAAAACGCCCGCCTCACAAAGCGCATCACTCGTGGGCGAGTGTTGCCCTCCCTGAAGCAGATTAGTTTGCCGATGAGTGCTCTGGCCCCACCAATACGACGCTCGATCCTACACTGCCAGGCCGGCACAGCTGGTTTTGGTCGTGTAGCTACGTCACTGTTTGGAAATTTTACGTGAGCTACACGACATGCCGCTACGGCCGCGCAGTACATGATCGAGTGTGTATCGGTGAGATCTTCGCAGTCATCAAAATAGTTTGACAACTGCGAATCCAGAGCAGCCACCAGCGCCTTATTCTTATTACGCATGGGCAAACGAGGTAAACGCGGCCTAAACTCAAGCGACATGTTGCGATACTCCCGAATAGCACACTCCAAAGCACTCCTCAGTTCATTATTGCACTGGGTACTTACGTTAGTGACCGTGTCAGTACTCACCTCGTCAGTATGAAAGGATATGTGGCTGGGCGGTGGTGCCACAACTGGCACAACAGGTTGCGACGGGGCGGTAATGACACGGTCACTCATTTCCGTTCGGAGGCGATCAAGTACAGTATCGTCCAACATATGATTACGCTGGATGACCCGCACCTGATCCGATAGTCGTTGTGCCGAAACGTTGACGGCTGGCTCAAGCACCTGAAACAAAGAGAGCATCCGAACACGGTACGCGGTCAGGTTGTTTCCTCCCTCTGTAGCCCCATAGTATGCGCGCATGACGTTTTCATTGGTCGATTGCGTCCATCGCATGCGCGGCACACTTCCGCCGGCAGCTGGGACCCTATCAGAGGCCGGTGGGCCTCGAGGTCCTAAGCACGCCGGCGGCCGGCGTCCTCCCCGACGACGCGTAGGTGGTGGTGTCGTCGGCGGCGAGTAGTACTCGTCGCTCGAGCTCGACGCAGCTGCCACGGCCGGTGTCACAGCACTCTCAGTGAGGCTGGGTTCCGACGGCGGCGAGGCGGAGCTGAGCGACGAGGCCGGAGGTGGTGGGCGTGCACGTCGTGCAGCAGCTCTTGTCAACATTCTAGCATTGTTGTCGTTTTATTTCATCATCATTCCAGTACAAAATATTATTGTATGACATAAAATGTCATCTGTCTCTAGTCAATTTTATATTTTCTTTTCCTTTCATTTTTCGGCCTTTACTTGTTGAAGAGAAGTTTAGATTTGGTTTATTGCTTACTGTAGGGATATTGGAATAAAAAATTGTGGGTTTGCGGTACCGAAAATTATTAATTTATAATAAAATTTGCTTGAACGACACACAACACTTTTGACCCTATTATTATTATTATTATGGAGTTTGTTGCATGTTCTTCTCCATAGAGATCTACGCTTTGGAACGTGCAATTTAGCTTCACTTTTTTTTTGTTTTTGACTGACCGACATTTTGACAATTCAAAAGTGCCTGTAATTGGTCTATTTGAAATAAACGTTTTTGAGTTGATTTGACTGAAATCAAATACCTCGTCAAAGAGAAGAAACCAGTAATCTAATAAAAATTTATACTGCGCTTCTCGATCGCTTCACTTTCGTAGGCGTTTGGTTCGTTTTAAGACAGGCGACAGACGCTTTGTTTCTGGATTGTATTGATAAATCCAGGATTCGTCACCTGTCACAATATCGTAAACGCGCCAAGACGAGCCTGCTTCAAATTTTTTAATCATATCACTGCACCACCTGCCTGCTTCTGAGCTTCGGTGAGCTTGTGCGGCACCTAGCGGCAAACTATTCTCCTCACGCAAAGGTGCTCGTGTTGAATCTTGTGAACGCTTCCCGAACTAATCTGCAGTGTATGCTGAATCTCTTCGTATGTAATTCGCCTGTTTTCTTGAATTATTTTTTTTACCGCCAGCACTTTCTTTCGTGACAACCGTCGTTGGCCGACCATTCCTTTGTTCATCCCCCAAAGTAAGGTGACCACGCTTGAACTCGCCATGGTTGTTTTGAAGGTCCTTCATCCATAGAAGCAATTTGAAGGCGATCACCTGACTCATCATCAAGTTTTGGGACACATAAAATCGTAGAAAATCATCGCACGAAAATGTTCTCGATGCAAATCCATTTTTAAATAAATGAGACACGATAATTTGATTTGGCTCTCGAAAAAATGTGGAGTGTAATTCAAAATTCGAACAATGGTGTTTTTTACTTTTGAATAACCGAAGTTTTCAAAATAATTACAAGTGGCCCGAGCTTTATACATAAAAACTTTTTTCGCTAAACTTTCTGAGTGGCCTGCTATCTACGTTATAAAATGATACTCAAACGTGACCTGGTTACAAAACTAACAATTTTCACAGCAATAACTCTTCAAACAAATCTAGTTAACCAAAATCCAAAATTAATATAATTTTCCGGTAACAAAACGTGATTAATCTTGGTTTACAGTAAACAACTGTTCAACGAGATTTTGCGGTATGACAGTAAATGTAAATTTTACAAGATAAAACCATTCACATTGTGGCCTTATAATCGCGTTTCGTGTACAAAGCGGAAGTTAATCGCCATGACTATTTTAGTGTAGGAGGATTCTAGTTAATTAAGCATGGATCAGTGTGCCGGGCTTAGTGGACCACTAACTGTTTGAACTAGATGGATGTTTAAATAATCTCTCGTTAACTTATTCGGTGTCTACTGGCTGGGTTTTCGGTTTTAGTGTTCCTTTCTTTGGTTTTATACTTACTTGTCTTTGATTAATATTATTATTGGACTGGGCAAATGCAGTTTTGTCCAAACTTTCGTTAAAAAACCTAAGGAATATGCTTATTTCAAACGAAATTTCTTTCAGTAGACCTGCGACAAGAGGGTTGGATAAGAAATTTAGACGTATTGCAATGCAGTATAATTTTTTCCCTTCATCATCATCATTTTAGCCAGAGGACGTCCACTGTTGGACACAGGCTTCCCGCAACCCTCACCAGATCATCGGTCCACCTTGTAATAGGCTTACTAACGCTGCGTGCGTCTTCCACTACGCGATCGCCACTCCAGAAATAAGGCAGATCGAAGTATACTCGTCTTAATAGAGACAATAAGAAAAGTTCTATACATTCTTAGTGAAGAACATTTATTACTCAATTACTCATTAGTCAATATACAAGGTTATATTGTAATAAATAAATAGAAAGAAAAGAAAAAAAAAAAACGTTTATTCATACCTCACACGTATCATTAAAATTTAAATACAGTAGAATTATGTTACACTAAAATGAAAATATCGTAAAATTTAGTATGAAAAAAAAGTTTTTTTTTTATCTGTTATAATCTAGCCTTGAAGACACCCAAATTATAATCAGACAGGAAGACCACAGCAGGCAAACTGTTCCAGTTCTTCGATGTACGCGGTATAAATGACGAGGCGAAACGCTTAGTCCGGACCGTAGATGTACGTGTATGTACGTAGATGTGCCGAAGATAACTTTAAAATCCGTGCATGGCCAAAAAGGCGCCTAATTCAGCATATGCTGCGATATTTAAAGAGATAAATAACGCAGCGCTGATATTCTGTTAGAGCCCGCGGTGAAATAGGGCTTTGGATGTAAAATATATGCCTTAGATTATTTTTCATTCTGTATCGTTTTAACAGCTAAATTACTAGCTCCTAAATGATTTCTATGTTACCCAATAGTTATCACTTCTCTTCAATAAAAAAAACAAATATGAATGTTAGAAAATACTACAGTCCGTAGAGAATATCGTTCCGTGTTCCCTATTTTCCTGTGTCAACGTTAACGAAAGGAAATTGAGTGGCAGGGCGGCTCCGATGAGCTGGCATGCCTACCTCCATCTATAAACTCAAACAGTACTGATTTGTCTACGTGACTTCTAGTGGCGACGTGATACAGACTTGCACGTTGGAAAAAAAAAACATCAGATTGTATTGCAAGCAAATTCTTGTTCGAGCGAACGACAAGGTGTCATAATATCATAATGTTATGCTTTTTTTATAAGTCTTTAGGACGAATGACAATTGAAATTTCTTAATTCCATGCTTTTTTCTTGTGAAATTGCTATACTCGAATTGCAATACGATGTCATATGTGTCATAAAGCAAAGCCAGAAAAAAAAACTAAGGCATGATTATTTACTGTCGTAAAAAATCCAGTAAATTCAGTTTCCAATCATGACAATTTTTTTTGCGAAACTTACGGTCATTAGCTTCATTTGATAAAACTTAGTAAATTATTTCGCCGGTATATATCATGGTGATATAATATGTAGACACATAATCATTTCAATTTTAAAGTAGTTTTAATATTACTGCATGTGTTGAGTTTCTATAGAAACCATAGTTCAAAATACCAAACCCAGTACAAAATACAAATATTGTGACATTCTCAGTTCTTTGACTGTACCCTCCATTTTGTGTTCGTGTAGGCACAATAAACCATTAACAAGTTAAAATCCCGGTTAAATCAATATTCCCCGTAGCGATGGGTTCTTAAGTGCAAATAATTGAATAAAAATACATCCAAAGCATGGCTTAAATAGCTTGTTATTTATATAAATTGATTCTGAACCGGGGCGTAAGTACCTCGGAGTTTGTATGAAAAATATTTGGTATAAATCTGTCAATTTTACATGTAAACAGCTGACGCTGAAAGTAACGCCTAAGTAATTTACGATAATCACTTTATAAGTGCTGCCTGTTTTCTTACGATTTTCAAGACGATAAAATAGGAGTTTTACTTGTATAGAGTCTGTCTGAAAAGTCTGACGACTTGGTTAATTATTATGGTAAAATTAAATATGATGTAGTCAACACTGGTTCAATAATCAAGGTTAATTAAGAGATCTTGATCATTATTTACTAAAAGAACAACCTGGTCGTGTCCTGTCCTCTGGCATGTTTAGTATTTTTTTTATTCCTAAGGGAAGGCTATAGTGTTTCGTTCATATTGCCAAGTCTTATTCATCTTTTTTGAGTTTTATCTGCATGCGAGTGTGGCATATTTGGCAGCAAATGTATCGAGTCAGCCGTCTTACAAACTTTGCTGAGGTAGTCAATACTACAATAAAATTCTCAATTTTACCTAGATCGCGCCTATTTCAATAATCCACGTATTGTCCAGAGACTTGAGACACAAAATTACACCGATTTGATTTCACAATATTCACTAGGATACAATTTGCGAATAATTAAACAAGCCACTGAACTTTAATTTCTTTAGCAAAGGAAATTTGTGGGATGGTTGTTTTTTAATCGATTGCATGAAATAGATACATTAGTATTTTTAATTTTTTTTTTATCTTGTGTATGGCATAGGAATATAAAACGGGATACCTACGTCAGTGCGAAACCCGTATCATCGAAGTTTGTTTCTTCGAAAACTTTACAACGATGTATCTATTCTGCGACGCTTTGTTAAGTCGACTTTTTGTTACTGCGATGGTTCGTTACATCGAAAAACTTTACTGCGAACGATTTTAAAGCGAAAACATCATACTTCGAAGCCTTGTTCAATCGACGAAACACACATAGTTGGTTTCTACAAATATTTCCCAGTTTGAATGTTTGAGTGGATGCGTCGTGGGAAACTAAAATTACTACATTTAAATACACCGTTAAATTTTAATCGTTTTAATCCCGTGGAGGGTCGATCCGGTACATGAAACACTATCGATTTGTAAAGAAAAAATTCAAAAATAAAGTACCTCTTTGTCAAAACTCGTATTAATTCACGCATGTATGAAATTGGTATCTTTAAGAAAACGTCAGCTGAGCGAGTTCAATGACCTGCAGTTAATAGTCGACGTTGCGTACAAAGTACCTACAGGTCATTGAACTCGCTCAGCTGCATTTTCTTAAAGAAATTAATTTCGTACATGCGTAAATTAATACGAGTTTTGAAAAAGAGGTAGGTACTTTATTTTTTAATTTTATCTTTAAAAATCGTTAGTGTTTCATGTACCGGATCGACCCTCCACGGGATTAAAACGATTAAAATATAACGGTGTATAGTGGTCGAAAGATAAATGTTTCTCCAAAACGGAAAAAGATAGCCGGTAACTAGATTTTTATTTTTTAGAGTTTTGTTTGTAGTTACACCAAAATTTTGACACTCTGAAGTTCGAGATTATGCTGGTGTGACAAACGATTGTGCGGTTTATTCTCATCGGCTACCCCTGAGCTTACCACTGGGGTGGCGGTTGGCACTCCTTCATTCCCGTCAGCCACCCCTGAGCTTGCCACAGGGGTGGCGCTTGGCGAGTGCAGCTCAGGCGTAGCAGATAGGAATAAAGGAGTCTTTATTCCCATCTGCTACGCCTGAGCTTGTCATGTACCTAATGATTTTACTCCCATCATAGATTATTGTTAGAGTAGCTACTGTTATACCAATCAATAAATAGTATATAAACATATAAATTGTTTTTATAATTATAAAAGAGTTCAAAAATTATTTGGCATTATTAAACTTAGTTTTGTTGCTCATGATATCCAGTTATGTTTTATTTCAATTTCAATTGATAATGTCGTAATACGAAATGCGAATAAACTCCTGTACCTACTATAACTATGAAGTAGGCAGATGAAACTAAATAGTTACCATTGACCACCGGGGTGGTAGACGCCACCTATTAGTGCCAACCACCATCCAAGCAAGCTCCGGGTTGAAAGATAGGAATAAAGGAGTGCCAACCGCCACCCCGGTGGCAAGCTCAGGGGTGACCGACGACGGTACTATGTCAAACAAGCGAGCATTTGAACTATGGTGAGTTCCAGTACAATGACCCTAAGTTTTGGCAGGCTACGTATGACTGTATGTTCATCTGTTCCCTCATAGTTTCTACTTATTAGAACTCGTCAAATGAGCTATCGTTAGAACCGTCTTAATCGCCCGCTGAACATAGGATACATGACGTATCACAAAACTCAATGTGCTGCCCTCTAGTGGACAAAAGTATTGTATTAAAAAAAAGTTATGTCACACTACAAGCGTTAATCGCAAATACATTTATCGAGCTCACATTACACTTTGTGCGCTTCAAGGATGCATCAAGAAGGATTCCAACTCATCAGGATTATATAATTCCAAACTTCTTGTTTCTAAACTTAATCCTAATTAAGTTATTAATGTAGGATGTGGGTATTTCGCGAATTAAACTATGTACAAAGTTAGCACATGTTTCCCTCACAGCGCGCGTCTTGTTCAACTTTCATTACTGCCAATACTAAGTTTCTGTGTTGCTATCTTATCTCATATTAATAAAGTAAAGTAGAGACGGGATTTTCTTCTTTGAACATCACGTTACGTAAAACTAGACTTATAGGTAGAACTACACTGCTTAGGGCTCAAACACATAAACACGTTACGACGATGCAACGTAACGTGGTACGTTGCGTCGTCATCTTCAAATTGAAGACATGTGACATCCACCAACCCGAACAGAGCCCGCGTAGCGGATTAAGGGCCATTCCCTCTCCTAGAGAAGAGGCACGAAGGCATGAGTCCCAGCGGTGGGAACATTGTAAGGCTAATTATGTTACGTTATATATTTATTAGTAAGTTTATTTACTTCTTGTGTTTTATATAGATATTTTTAATATAAAATAGTGTAATTTGTTGTTAGTACACTGCTGAAAGGTTCTGGAGTGGCGACCGCGTACCGGAAAACGCAGCGTTGGAAGGCCTCCTACAAGGTGGGCTGACGACCTGGTGAAGGTAGCGGGAATCCGATGGATGCGGGACGCACATGATCGTTCGTTGTGGCGACGCTTGGGGGAGGCCTATGTCCAGCAGTGGACGTCTGTCGGCTGAAATGATGATGATGATGATGATGACACTGCAGAGAACCCCCGTTTTTTATTTTAAGTTTTTTCAGATCGCCTAAAAGTGGTCTGGATCGACGCAAACGAGATTTCAGTTTGTGTAAAGGTTAAATTTCTATTTTGTTGTAGGTACAATAAAGTTTATTAAGTTATTGCATAGCTTCTATCGCGGGCCTTGAGCGTGGAGACCGAATCCAGAAATTCCGTAACGAAAATAACCTAACACCCCCCACTCATTTGTTTTTTGAGCGTGGTGACCGATAAGAAAACAAATGAGTGAACAATCAATCAAAATTCAATTCAATGTGTGGAAGTGTAACTTCAATTAATATCAAAGAAAAAAAAAACAAAGGAAAAAAAATACTGCATAAATAAAATAAATAAATAATTATAATTGCATAAGTTGATAAAAATGCTATGCAATAGCTTTACCGCGGCAGTCCCCGAGTGCCACACGTCTTTTTTTATATTCTATGTTATGTAAATGAAAGGAAAAATGTGTGTAAAAAGAAGAATAAAATATTTCTACCACTGCGAGGGATCGGTGTGTCAAGTCCCATACATATGAAGTTAAAAGGGTCATACTCTTCTCTGAGGGCTCGTAAAAGATGATAAAGAGGCAATACTGGGTTAAAGACAGCAGTACCAGTCTACAATGTTGTATTGTAGTACATCAGACACAAGTAGCCGCACATCTATATTCCCTGAAGGGTTGAGGGGTGAATATATAGTAGACATTCCCAGTACCGTAACTAACCTTTTATACCCTCGGTGCGAGCTTCTTTAACTGCGCCCATAGAAAAACAGTACAATACAAACAAAAAGTTTTCAATGAAAATATTTTTTTCATAGTAAGCTTCTATAGTTTTATCTATACTCTATACATATGTATAAATAAAATTGGAGTGTCTGTTTGTAATATTGAAATAACTGCTTTTTACTACATGCATATGAATATATTGTATACGGAACATACACCAAAATAACATTTTTTTAAATTTTTGTCTGTCTGTCTGTTTGTTCCGGCTAATCTTTGAAATGGCTGGACCGATTTTGACGGGACTTTTTTTTGGCAGGTAGCTGATGTAATAAGGAGTCACTTAGGCTACTTTTATTTTAGAAAAAAAAAACAAATTCAAAATCCTATAGTCCACGCGAACGAAGTCGCGGGCACAGCTAGTTACTAATTAAATTACTTGCAATGTTTGTTATTTTATAAAGGTTACACTGCGCACACATGGGCCACGTATACCGATCTGGGCAAGTAGGTCTCCATACATTTTATATGGCAACTGGATTCTCTGTCTCACCTTCAAGGCCTTGGGACTTCCCTAGTGATCTGATTAGTGCTGTTGTATTTACATGTTGTTCATTTATTGTTAATTGTAATTTATTTTGATCGCCTAACTTTCTGAAAGAACCTACTAATTATTTACCACCCTAGCTTAAGATTGATAAAAGACCACTATTAATCACCATACTAGCTTCATGTTGGTAAAACACAACCATCAATCACCACGTTAGCTTAAAGTTGAAAAAGTCACAACTATTAATCACCATGTTAACTTATGGTTGGCTAAGCAACACATCATAATCACCACTCTGGCTTAAAGTTAGTAACAACAGAACTATCAATCACCACGTTAGCTTATGATTGGGCAAGCCACAATCATTAATCACCAAGCTAGTTTGAAGTTGGTTCGTGACTTCAGATTTAATTTAATCACAACTAAGCCCAGATGAAAAATTGTTTTTTATAATGTTTTTCTAATACCAGTGATATGTAAGATTTGTTATTTTGGATGATAGAGTACGCTTGTGCTTCATCGTCATTTCAGCTGATAGACGTCCGCTGTTGGACATAGGCCTCCCCCAAGCGTCGCCACAACGAACGATCATGTGCGTCCCGCATCCATCGGATTCCCGCTACCTTCACCAGGTCGTCGGTCCACCTTGTAGAAGACCTTCCAACGTTGCGCTTTCCGGTACGCTTGCACTTAACTTAAGGAAACAGACTCCGGCAAGAGAATTCCTCTTCTTAGTACCGTAATAGTGTTTTCAAAATGTTTTGTGCGTATGGGTAGGAAATCCACCGTATATCTACCGGTGGCGCATTGCCGTATGTCTATTGTTCCGAAGATGGAATAGAATTGATGAAATTAATGGTTTTTAATTAATTATTTATTTAAGTTTCGACATCAGTTCTTTGTTCATATTCTGCCAAATAAATAAGACAGCCAATTCGTTTAAAACTGAGAATAATGTTATCATCCCAGGTAGTCGTCAAACGTGTTACGAGATTGATCGAGAAAGTCGCAAATGAAGGAACACAGGTGAGTTTTAGTCAGTAAAAGTCGGGAGTATCAGACTTTTAAGTATTGACTAAAGTCCACCTATATTCCTTCAGATCACTTCAGAGTGGAGCGGACGGGAGAAATTATGTTTTTAACCGACTTCTAAAAAAGGAGGACGTTCTCAATTCGGATGTTTGTATTTTTTTTTATGTATGTTCGCGCATAACTTCGTCTCTTGCCAACCGATTTGAAAAATTCTTTTTTTGTTGGAAATGGTATACTTCCCAAATGGTCCCATAGTCACCAAGTCGGGATCTGATGATGAAATCTTGGCGAAATCGAGGGAACTCCTCAAATATTATAGGCAACCATATAGTTCTTTTGGTATTTTCATCAAAGACTTAAGCAGTTACAGTCAAAAATGTCATTACATTTGATGAAGTGGAACTGATGAAGAAGACCAGAAATGGCCAACGGAAGTTCATACTCACACATACATCTCAGTGAACATAGTTATGCGACTACGATAAAACAAATAAATGAATGGTTTGAATAGGTATGTAGACAATGGTATCATTGAAGTAACCTGATGATGATGATGGAGCCGGAAGATAGGCCACGGAACTCCGTAATTAATCATTGTATCCTACCCGTGTTTGGGCTTATTAGAATTGTCATGAGATGCACTTTGGCTACAAGGTACTATCGAACTGATCTGATGATGATGATGGAGCCGGAAGGTAGACACGGTAACTTCATAATAAAACAATGTATCCTAGCAGGGTTTGAGTTAATTGGAATTGTCATGAGAAAAAGGTACTCTGGCTGTAAGTGTATTGACCACTAAAAAGTGTGAAATTGTTGATAGATTTTTATTTATGATATTTTTTATTTATTTCTTTATTTATGATAGAAAAAGTTTTTTATTGTTGATAGATTGATAGGCTCGCGCTTGACCACTATATCATCTGACAGAAAGCGACAATTTAATTCATTCCCACCTCAAAAAAGAGACACGACTACCTAGGTAGTCGTCAACCGCGCTCTCTTTTAAGCAAATAGAAGTTCCGCAGTAAAGGTCGTATTTATTAAAATAAAACAAAGTTAACGAGTTTTTCAGGTTCTGTTTTATTTTTAGTACCGTTGGACCCTTTTTAAGGCTTGTGGTCATGTTATGTTGATAATAATATGAGTGAAAGACAAATAATGAAACTGGTCGAGGTTGAGTTTTATTTCCGTCCTGTGAATTCTATGTTTTAAGGTGGTGGGTATAAAAGGGTATTAAGAGGACTCTTCCTCACTCGTCTATCTTCATTGTTGTTTCATCCAACGCAATGTAATGGAATGTGTGATAAAGAGGCAATGCGAAAAAGAGCGATAACACCAGAACGCTCAGTTGGCATTCGGTAAATCCGTCATTCACTCGAATATTTCACGAGACCTGTTCCATACAATTCCTTTATGAAAGTTATTGAAAAAATAAATGTCATTCAGATTCTCGATTAAAATTCGAAGGCTTTTGTCAATATATTTAATTTAACAGTACATTTTAAAGGTCCAATGTTCACTGAAAATAGCAGATTTTCAGAGGCCTTTATTGCATTAGTACTCAATACTTTATTACATTCCATATGTACATAATATAGACGGTATAAAAATATAGTTAAGACCAATATGGACCCTGTCGGGCACAGCAAAGCTATGAGAAAGGATGAAGGCTAATAATAAGTATTAATCTTTATGGTTTGGTTTTAATATATAGCCTAGATAATATCCACAAGTTATTTATGTTTCCAAAGAATCTAGAGAAAGATGTGTAATAATGTCATAATCATGTAAGAGCGGTTATATAGAAAAGTATGTCGGGTTGGCCGCTCTTAAAGACGCCATATTGAATTCTGACAAATTCTGCTTACTTGTATTGAGCTGTAAACTTGTTAGGTTAGGTTTACAATTTATTGTTTTAGTAACGTCGACGTTTTTGATGACAGTTTTAGCAAAGGTTTAGGAGCTATTATTTTAGTGCCTAAAGTAGTCAAAACATTATGTAGGTCTCTGTCAGGGTAGACCAGGTTGCCGGACTTACGGGATTCTTCGAAACAGTTACCGTGGACCTGGAATGCAAAAAGCAACTGAAAAATCACAGTGGGTTTTATTCAGTAAAAGTCTGATACTCTTTCTTGTACCAACCAGAGCAGGAGAAGTTAGAAGTAGTAGTACTAGTTTGATGAATTCCCGCCTCAAAAAATGGTAGTCTAGGTAACAATAACTATTTCACTCAAAACCTACATTTCAATCGTCATAACTTTTGTAATGGACGCGTTGTAATTTTGCCACTTTATCTTGTACGAAAGTAATTATTTCTTCTATAATTTATTGATGACTGTGTCTGTACGTCTTGCGTAAAACTGTCCCCAAAAATGACACAACAACAACAAAATAATTGGCATAGCTTAAATGTGAAGAAAGACGATATCACCAATAATGTCACTGAACTGTTGAAGATAAATTGTAAAAAGATTATTTTGTGTGCTTTTCCTTACTTTGAGCACTTATCAAACAGACAAAATAAGTACATACATATGCTAAATATGCATATGCATTTTTTAGTTACTCACCATAGTGATAAATTTTTATATTTTGACATCAACAATATTGTTGATAAACTTTTTTCGACCAGATAAACTGTATACCTACCTATTGTTTTAAGACGTCAAATAGCGAAGCTATTAGCATTTAATATTTACTCAGACATAAATAGTATGTCGACGTACCCAGTAATTAGTCCCACCATTAGTAGTAGTACTAATATTTTAAACTAGGTAATAAGACAACAGTTGGTACTGTTGGCAATTTATGTCAACTTAACAATAAAGTATCGTCTAGCATTCAAGCTACAGGGGGTAAGCAAAAATCCTTTAATTTGTTTCTTCAAAACATTCAGGGTTTTTCTTCGAAACAATTAGAAATTGAATTATTTTTGGAAAAAACTATGTTTGACATCATTTGTTTTACTGAGCATTGGTTAAAGGATTTTGAAATGTTAATTAATTATGATAATTATAATGTGGGCAGTTGTTTTAACCGAAAGTCAATGTTACGTGGGGGTTCACTAATCCTTATTAAAAATAGTATTAAATTTAAAACTCGTAAAGATATAGTTGCACTGTCCGTTGAACATAGCATTGAAGTGTCGTGTGTTGAGCTGGATAGGCATATCATAGTGTGCGTTTACAGGCCCCCTAATTAGTTTTAGCAAAGGTTTAGGAGCTATTATTTTAGTGCCTAAAGTAGTCATAACATTATGTAGGCCTCTGTCAGGGTAGACCAGGTTGCCATACCTACGGGATTTTTCGAAAGAGTTACCGTGGACTTGGAACGCAAGGAGCAACTGAAGAAACACAAGTGGGTTTTATTAAGAAAAAGTCTGATACTCTTTTTTGTTCCAACCAGAGCAGGAGAAGTTAGAAGTAGTAGTACTAGTTTGATGAATTCCCACCTCAAAAAATGGTAGTCTAGGTAACAATAACTATTTCACTCAAAATCTACATTTAAATCGTCATAACTTTTGTAATTTTGTCACTTTATCTCGTACAAAAGTAATTATTTCCTCTTTATTCTATTGATGACTGTATCTGTACGTGTTGCGTAAAACTGTCCCCAAAAATGACACAACAACAACAGAATAATTGGCCAATGCATATGGAATAGATTCTAAATTAGGTCTGTTGTGTACTAAACCACAAAGCCTTAACTTGTCATGTTTCGTAGCGAGAGCTTTTGCTGTCTAGAATCTAGAGGTAAGTACAGTTTGCCGTCCTACAGTGCCGTAACTAGCCTTTTATACGACCAGTGCCAGTATTTGAGACTGCGCCTGTAAAAAGTTCGAGCTGGGTACGTTTAATCAACCTGACGCAGGTCCTCACCGAACATGAATGCGCCGTCGACGACTTGGGCTCGGTCAGGACAGTTGCTGGACGGTTGGACGGCGAGCTACCCATTGCTCGCCGTCCGTAGGCCCGCGCCTATGGTGGCCGGAAGTCGGGATCGGAATTTCTGCGCTGGGACGCGATGGCCATTGCCTCGTTCATGCGTCTCCATGTTAATGGTGCACGCATCATGCACACTACTGTGAAATGTACGGTGGATGTTTACCCCGCATGTGTGTCGGTGGCGAATTGAGCATCCGACTCTAGTTCAGGTTATGATACGGAACGAGAGAGAATGGAAAACAGTAAGCTATTTCTGATTGAATTAATGGTACAAAATTTGTTCTTAGTTTAATCGTTTCTACGCCCCATTAGGGTCTGCGCCCCGTGCCTAGGCACCCCCTGGCACCGCCCTAGTTACGGCACTCGCGTCTTATACAGAATTGTCCATGTAATTTGTCAAATGTTGCTGAGAAATTACATTTCGTAGCAAGTCCTACGACAGACAGTCTACGGGCTTCGCTACACTACGATGTTTGCGCGATCGTGTAAATGATCCGTAAACGTATCTGTTTGTCTTTCACGGGGTTCACGGGTCCGTTAGCAAAAAACTTTGGATTGCTTTTACTTTTCCCTTTTATCTTCTTTGGGGTACGATATACCTGTTTTAATATATTATTTATTAGTTTTTTTTTTTTCAATTGTAAGCTGTTGTCCATTGCTCCGCCCGCGTGATTTTAGTACTTCACATCTTTAGATAATAAACCCAGCCTCGTACGGGTGTAACGAATCTTTAAAAATCTTGGCTTTTTTCTTCTATAATATGTATATATCACATCTAAACCTTCCTCATGAATCACTCTGTCTATTGGTCCAAATAGCGTTAAAATACGTTTAGCAGTTTTTGAGTGCTTGGGCGGAGCATCGCCGTGCCCTCGTGGGGGCGATCGGCGGCGGAGACCTCTCGCGCTCGGCCTTAGTTGAGGTCATGGTCCGGAGCGAGGAGGAGTGGCAGGCGGCCACCGACTTCTGCGAAGCAGTAATGCTCGCAAAGGAGCAGGCCGAACGCATCAGGCAACGGCGCCGGCGTCCTCGCCGCCGCCGCCGGGATTCTGATCCCGATTCCCGGCCACCGTAGGTGCGGGCTTGCGGACAGTGAGCAATGTGTAGCTCGCTGTCCGGCCGTCCGGTAACTGTCCGGATCAAGCCCAAGTCGTCGACGGCGCGCACTGTTGTAGCAACAGCAGGGGCCCAGCCGGGTCGAAGCCTACTGGGGCCAGGGTTATCCGAAAGGGCGCTCGAGCCCCGGTATGAAGGCTAGAAGAAACGGGATGGGTCTTTTAGTCAGTAAGAGTCTGACACTATCTCCCGCTCCGCCCAAGAGCGGGGGATGTCATTGGATGATTTTTTCCCACCATAAAAAAAAAGAACAGTAGTGACGGATTTAGTGTGTTAATGACAAATAAACATGATTTAAATCAATTAAAATGAAAAAAATATTTATGAAATAACTGCCATTATTGAAAAAAAGAAAATTTATTTGTCAAACATGCGTTTACATAAACTGACTTATCAGACATGCAAGGTATTCAATTAATAGTGTGTAGTCAGCGTCCATGTTTTGCCAATAACGGCGTACAAATGTTTTAGGTATAAAAATTACATTTAATTGCATTTACTATATTATAGTCATTTCAAATTTGTAAATTCCATTACAAAATACACAAATTGATGTCAAGATATTAAAGTATAGGTATATTATAGTCAAAAATAAATTAAATTATGTCCAGTAACTTAATAATATTATGCAGTCAAGTCAAAAATTCACATTATTAAGTTGGAATAGAAAAGTCCTTATCATTAAAAAAATTATTTAAAACATTGTAGTACAGTTTATTCACTAAAAAACTTCTCAGATTTTTTTTGAAAAGTGACAAGGGCAGTTCTCTCCAACTTTTAGACAATTTATTGAATATCATAGGAGCCATACAGAAAACACTTTTGCGCATAAGGGATGTTCTCGCAGGATGAGAGCATATCCTACTGTTGTCGCGTCTGTTACGTGGGACTACTTCATCTAATCGTTTAAATCGGTGTGGATTTGTTTTGACAAATACAACTACCTCTAAAATGTATAGACATGGTAAAGTAAGTATTTTATATTTTTTAAAGTACAGCACGCAACTATCAGTAGGTTTAATTTTAAATATTGAACGAACGCATCTCTTTTGCGCGTTAAACACCGTGTCTTTATCTGTTGAGTAGCCCCAAAAATGACATCATAGCGTAGTATTGTAAATCATAATTATTCGAGTAAAAAATCAAGTCAAGTCAGAATTTTATTTTCATTCGAGAACCAATCGTGGAAGCCTGTACGAGAATCGACGACTTATGCCAATTGACAAATTAAGCCTCAGTGAGAGCTCCGGCTCTCCAAAACAGGGTATACTTAAGCCCGGCTTACTCTATAAGTCTTTGCATCTCAAAAATAGAATAAGGAAAAAATTAAGATAATTGGATTTTCTTATCAAAATCCAATTTACTGACAGACTATAGATTTAATTAAAAAAATAAGATGAAGAGGCGAAGAGCGAGGCTGCGTACTTTTTTCTAAATTAATAAAGGGGGATGATAACGGTAAGTGGAAATATAATCAGGGCAAGTAGCACGCGAAATTAGTACTTTCATCAGTTTTTTACAATTTTCAGGTCAATCTCATTAAATTATGATCAGAATATGGCTCTGAGTTATAATAATCATTTGAATCTGTATAATAATAATAAATCATTTATTTTTAGGCTTCTTGCTCCATAGATAAATACCTTACAGACTAACATATTCAAATAAAATGAATTAAATACAATTTGTTGTTAATAAGACTGACTATGTTAGTTCACTTCACACTGCACTTGTTCACTTTGTGCTGTTCTGGGGCACTTGCACAAAATAAATATGTACAGAAGTCAATCTGCATACAAAGCGCGGTCGAGCAACGCACACATTCATAGACACCGCTCACGGACACGATATCTCGGAGCGCCTCGGCCCGCACGTCGAACAGTTCCAGCTCAAACGCTCATTAGTGTGCGTCCACCGAGCGTAGGTATAAAAGTGAAGTACATACATGAGATTATCTTCTGTACCTATCTATTTTGTGGCACTTGTCCGCGGACGCGACTACTATATACACACCTATTTCTAATTACTACAAAACAAATATGGCTCTATCCGTACCCATTATTAATCATATTTTGTAGTCAAAGTTAAAAAAAAAGAAATCGCAATATTGTCCATGATTTGTCATAATTGGCAAATTCATAATAAAATCAATCATTCATAACAATAATTGATACTAGAAAACAATACGCTTAGTGTTTTTTCCATTTTGATCGTCATTTATTCATTCATAAAATCAATAGTCTGTACAATATTTCCATAAATTGACGGAGATTTTGGGATTTGAACAAACGCCAATAACTATGCTGTTTATGAAAATTATTTATTGAGACTTTACTTACATAACAACAAGATCCTTTCTAGTAATAAGATTTTGTTCTATAGGGAGTTGTATATAATTAAAGTAAGCAATGTTATCTAATGATCAGTTAAACCTAAAAGTTTTTTATATCCAATCTCTCGTTGTGTAGCTAATCTCTGCTCCCGAGGGTCACAGAAACCATTGACAAAAGCTCCTATTAACAAAATCAGTGAGGTAACGGGAGACGTCCTCCAGACAGTCTGATTACCTATTCAAGTGTCCAAGGCAACCATCGTAAGTCGCATTAAGGCGTGTAGTCCCCTGAATATCTGGATGGAGTTAAATGCACACATACTCATACTGCCGCCTGCGCCGCATAGAGCTCCGCTGATTTGCAAATCAGCAATGGACATTGAGCAATGCCATTTTCTTTGTTAAATATTTATTGATTTTATGCTATGTATTTTTGAAGAACTATGTATATTCTGAAGAACATTTAACCAGCAATTTTTTGTGTAAACATATTTCTAAAGATCAAAGCCGTTTGAAATGCGTATCGAAAACAAGCGAAAAAATATCATGTATTTTTTTTTTGGTAAAAATCTTAGTCATACGAAAAAATCATATGTAATGTTGTACTTGAATTTATAATACACGTATATTTTTTTCAAACCTATCGACTAGCCATTTCCGAGGAGTAGGCTTCAGAAAGTTACTGTTTTATGACCCTGCTCGGGAGTTAGGGCTTTAAGCGCGGCAGTTTTTAAGCAATTTGTATACAGACAGAAAATAAATTGGTGAGACGCGTTGCTTTCGAATTGATCCTATTAAGGTGTTACAGTTCCTTTGGTATTTTATTTATAGTCGCTTTTCAGTCGCCATGGCATCGGTAATAGAAAAGTTTAAAATACTGCATTTTAAACTGACGAAAGGAAGGAACTGGACCTTATTACACTGAGTATCCTAGAGGGTCAACTGATGTACGTAATTTGTATATAATATAATATTTATTGCATTAACGATGGAATGAATTAAGATGATTAATTCTGGAAAAAATCAGTAAAATAAAACCAAAAGTTCAAAGTGAAGTGCCTGTTTGGACTCAGAATTATTATAAAAAATCATTACATAGGTACAGAAAATAACAAAATGGCACTGCTGAGAAAAAAAATCTCAACGTCATTTAGAATAGGGATGTCAGAAACGCACTAAAGTATCGATATATATCGATATCGATATTTTTATTTAAATATATCGATATATCGGTAGCAATACGATACGAAAAAAAATGGTCTAATCTACTTCACTTTTTGGTTAATTTTCTCGTTTGATTGTCTATTTTTTTGAAAAAGTTCCATACAACACTAGACATGATTATATTACTGGAATGCTCAAATTGATTATTGATTGAATTCGTTAAATTCTAGACTACAATCAACTCAAATGCAGAAACACGCGCGCGTTGAGGTTATAATACGGATAACGGACGGACAATTCTTGAATTGAATGTTTTTTTTTGGTTAATTTTTCGTTCCTAACGAAGCAAGAAGGCAAAGGGAACTGAGGCAAGCCCATACAGCCTAGTCAGATACACAAAAGAACGTTAAGAATGAAATTACTGAACTGTGAACTGACACATGTCACATTGACATAAAGACAGAGTTGCCAACTTAAAAACCAACATAAGTACCAAATCAAAAAGCAGTTAAGTAACAAATTGAGTCGACCAAATAAAAACACAAAAAAAAAATCGTTTTTGATACAATTTAGATATTGGAAATTTGATATCGATATATCGAATTGAACATATCGATATATCGATGTATCGATATTTATTCTACAAGCCTAATTTAGAATAAATTCAGCACAGTTTTAAAGAACACCTGCATGAGAATTTACATCTAAGGCTAATTTGGCATTATTAATAAAAAAATGTTATTACTTTATCAATGACTTTTTAAATGATAAAAATGTATGACAATATATCTACTAAATTATAAACTATATTGTTTTTTCGTCAGTTTTATTATTATTAATTAGATGTTAGTTGTTCATATAATGATAATATTTAGAATGTATTATTTTTTATGAACTTGCATGCCGTAAGGGAGAATGTAGCCAAAACCTTCAGTTATGTACCATCTTTTATCTGTACCTACATAGATGGCAAATAAATATATCTGAATTTGATATCTGAGTCACTACCAATTGACCACTACTGCTCTCATTGATACGAAGATACATTTAATTAATTACTGTCTCTTCAATAACCGTTTCATTGCTTTTAAAATCTAATTGAATTTCGTCTATATCGTCAGACAAAATTAACTGTAACAAATAATTTACTCAAACATTGTAAAGCAAAACAAGTCAATCTCGTTAACGAAACATGATGACATAGGTTCAAGGGTCCTTTTACCCTATTAAGGCTTAATTGGTATATTTCAGGCGACACAACAAAGGGCCTATAACATCCAGTTCAGTCCAAACTAAACTATTGTCTAGCCACATAGAATTAATTAAGTCCAGTTACCTTTCAGATACCGTCAATTTGAGACACTATAGTAAGACAATAGATGCGCGAACGCCGGCGTTCGCTTAGGGTTTAATTAATGGCGTATATCCCCTTGAATATCTGTGAAATATCTTGAATATATAAATTAGTGCACCTCACCATCAACAATTGCATCACTACTTACCATCTGGTGGAATCGAAGTTAAATACAATTAAAAAAATGTATCAATTAAAAACGGTTTGCTTGCAGTTCATTACCTTTTAAAATAACATTGTTGTTACTAATAAACGATTATATTTAAAAAATACTTAAATTAGTTAACAATAATTAAACAAATTAAAAAATAAAATACACTTAAATAATTAAAAATAATATATACGAGTACACTAATTTTAGTTAATTAATTTTAATGTACACATTATTTTTAATTATTTAAGTGTATTTTAATAAACGATTATTATAATTATTAAAAAATATCGGTAAGTTACGTAGCGGTAAAATATCACTCTGTGGCTATTAATCAGTTTGGCGCAATTCTAGGCGAGAATAGAGAAGACCGTCTCTCGACGTAAAAACACAACAAAAAGTTCTAAAGTGTTGTAATAAACGTTGTCAAACCTTTCGAGTTATGCCAATGTTTTCGATTTCACCGTGTATGAATATTTTTTGCATAAAATATGGGTGTGTAAAGGAAGTTCGTTACAATGTTCTATTTCGGGGTTTTGTTTCTGACAGGGAAAAAATGAAACAATATGTAGGTAACGTTTAACATATTCATAAGTTTCTTATTACAAGTAAATCTCTGTTTTATTTACGCTGACGTTAGCCTAAAAAATCACGCTATGTTAGCGTAAAAAGTCAGCCGTATTCATGCACCGAATTAGTGGCAACAGAATTGCTGAAAGCTCAGAGTTGCCAGTGTGTGATAGGTTTGAAGCTGTTTATTTTATGAATTATTGATAGAAAATAGTTTTTTATATTGTAATTTAAGACGATTTTTTGTCTTATTATACACGTTGTACGTGCGCATTATTTTCAGTTTGTATAGTTTGATTTCCTATATGTATATTATTTACTTAATTCATTATTGTACAAAAAAAAAATAAAAAACGGTGATACAGACAGTCGAGCAGTTGAGTAAGGCGAGCTTAAAACTCAACAATGAGTTTTCTCCCAGCAAAAGTTGAGTTTTTATAAGTATGTTTTTTTTTTTTATCTTTTATAAACTAGTACTTGACTGCGATCCCGCCTGATGGTAAGCAGTGATGCAATCGATGGTGAGGCGCACTAGTTTATTAAGAGCCTATTCACTCTAGCCTTGAAGACATCCATATTATAATCAGACGGAAAGACCGTAGGGACGAAAACAGTTATATGTTATAATAACGTAAAGTTATAATACATACATTTTGTTTTTTCAATCTTAGTTTGGTTAATACAGTATTCTATTTTGTATTAATAACAAAATTAGTGGCTTTAACTATTGCTGTTAATCAACAAGATTATAAAGCAGAAGTTTATCTTCCAAAGAATTAGCACCACAGTAACATTAATTTACTTATTCCACTCTCTGTATTTAATTTGATTAAGCTCCAATTTCAACTGTCTGTGCACGAATGTTTACCGATATTTGTATTTGTATTTGTAAATCTCTAGGTTCTCACCCCCAGATTTGCTTTTGTTTTTGGTGTAGATTAAATTCGATGCCTCGGGGTTGTTTACACGAGTTTTATTTACCCTGGGATAAGTGACGTATCAATGTTGTAGTACGATACATATCGATAAATCTTCGTATGATGTCGTGTGGATATTTGAGAAATTCGCCGTTAAAAGCTGTGTTGCTATGCAATAAGAGGGTTTCGTACAAAATATTTGCTATGATAGATACACACGTGTCAAGCAGGCGAACGCGTGCCGTCAGTTACACTATATCTGAGTTGCCATGGCATATTGAACCTTATGGTAATACCATAGACACAAAATAGATAGGTACAGTAGTCATACTCATTTCAATTGTACAAAAAGTTCACAGGTCTCAAGCGGACGCACTCGCGCTCGCACTGATTCGAGCATTCCGAGATATTGTGTTCGTGAGCGGTGTCTATGTGTGCGTTACACGAACCGCTTTGTATGTAGATTGACTACTATACTTCTACAGCATAGCATAGTCAGCCTTATAATGTTCCCACTGTTGGGACTCAGGCCTCCTCTTTAGGAGAGGGAATGGGCCGTAATCCACCATGCGGGTCCAGTGCGGGTTGGTTGATATCACATGTCTTCGAATTTTTTTGTTCTAGGACATGCCGGTTTCCTCACGATGTTTTCCTTCACCATTTTGTGAGCAGTGGTGATGAAATAAATTAGAATAGAAATATTTTTATTCGGTACAGACACAGCACAATGGTTATATACACAAAGTAAACAAGAATAAAATGCCCGCACCGAAAGGGTGACCACCTCAGCATTTGCTGGGCGTTAGACACCCAGCGCTGATTTTCAATTGGCACCCCGCAGTGACGCACGGACTAGGGTAAAGCATATATATACCTACTCGTATGTGTAATTGAAATAAATATTGATTCATTATTATTATATTATTATTCGTTTTATATTATTATCATTATAAATAACAACGCAATATTATAAAATAAAATTTGTGCTACATTGGATAAAACGGTAAAACTATAAAATAACTTAGTACCCACAATACTCCGATAAAAAAACATCAGCCGACGCGCGGCGCGATGATCAACGCCATGACGCATAATCGAGCCACCGATGCACTGGCCCGTTAATTAGCCGTCACCATAACTATAAATTAATATACACAAAGTGATGTGCCTGGCTGGGTTAGAACCCGCGAACTACAACTTGTAAGTCGGGGCTGTTACCACTCGGCCACCATGGCTCCCCAACCTCTGTACTACAGACTGTGCTATGATTGTGGGAATGCAGCAAAAATAATGTCAACGTCATCTTAAACATGACAGTTAAGATCAATTCCGTCGCCGACAAGCGGAAAATGACAGACTTGGAATGTTTCCAGTAAAAATCTGTAGTGGAAGCAATATTTCAAAACTTATTTTTAATGTGACAGTTATTTTTTATCACTCCGTATTTTTGGATAATTTATGGAGAACAATAAAAGGGAGACAATTTTTTTTAAATGTTGAAAGCGTTTGATGGGAAACTGTGCGTGATCCGAGGTTTATAATTGAAATAATTTAAACATACATATCGTTGATACTGAGTGGATTTAATTTGTAATCTGCTTACGACACTTGTGTTTTATTTATTGGTTCAATACTTTAAGCGCTTAAATGTAAAGAGGCGAACTTAATGCTATAAGTATATCCTACCAGTCCACTTCATTTTTTTTGTGTTGTATGAAATCATAAGCTAGCAGTAAGACACTGAAGGCGTGAGCTTGCGGACGATGAGCAATGGGTAGCTCGCTGTTCGGCCGTTCGGTAACCATTCGAACCGAGCCCGAGGTGTTGACGGCGCGAAGTGTTCCACGACGGGTCCAGCAGGGCCGAATCCTGTTGGGGCTATAGGTCGACTTCCGAAAGGGAACCCCGTGAAAAGGAAAGGCCAAGAAGGAATGTAGGAATGGGTTTCAGTCAGTAAATATCTGACATGCCCTCTTGCTCCCTCCTAGAGCGGGAAAACTCATTGGATGATTTCTAGGCAAGCGCGCTCCATCGTCGACCGCATCATTGCTTACCATCAGGTGAGATGGTGGTCAGACGCGAGCCTATCAATAATAAAAAAGGAAGTTTTACATTTACCTGCTATTTTTCTGGCTATTTTGTTTGTTATATCATTGTTGTTGAAAAAAAAAACTACTCTCTTTATACGAGCTAAGGTTCCATGTCACTTATCTACACTAGTAATAAAGAGGAAAAGTTTTTTTTTTTGTTTTTTTGTTTGTAGGAGGTAATCTCTGGAAGTAGTGCTCCGATTGCTAAAATTTTTTCACCGCTAAAAGGCTGCTTTATTCCTGAGTGACATAAGCTATATTTTATGTACGCGGGCGAAGTCGCGGGAAAGAGCTAGTATGATATAAAACTCTATATTTTAGTATATTAAAGAAGCACTTATCTTTTTCGTATTCTTAAAGTATGTACACTAGTAATCCAATGCTTCTCATTCCTTTTTATATAATACTAATATAACTCGCAAGTGTAGCATTCAACGCGAGAATTAATGGTTTTTGCTTGATCCAGCTTTACGGAGTTTGTATGGAGATCTTCGTTCGTTTGACTTAAATTGAAAACCATTTTATACTTTGTGAATAGCAATACATTACGTCCAATTGAATCTTTTATATATGTCCTTGAGTATTTTTTTGCGAATCCATTAATAAATTATTTGTTAACGTTAAAATAAAGAAATTTTTTTACGAAATCTCTTTATTAAATATAAAAATATTAAGTGATAAAATAATTAAGTGAAATAAAATAAATATATTATTTTCAATTTTTGGAAAAACTGACCCGTTCCTCTTCAAATTTTGCATTTGTGTTTTGCATTGTGACTTTTGATCAACATATAGGCTATACATTATTACGCTGTTTGCTATGGAGGGTGAACAAAAATCCTATCAAAAAATCTATTTAATTAAATTTTTGTATTTCACGACACTTAATAATCAAACCAAAACAGTAAAAAAAAATAGACAGTTTTGAGTATCTCAATATCAAAAGTGGAAAGGCAAGTATCGAACCTCTGAACTTGAGTGTGCTACGGCGTGTGCTACGGCGTGTGCTACGGCATGTGCTACGAAGCTACGAAGAGTTACGACGTTGTAGCAAATCGTAGTACCGGGTAAAATGGAGACTTAGGGGTGAATAGAGACAAAACTTTGGTTTGGTTTTCCACTTTGATACCATAATATCTGCCTCTAACAAAGCATCGATTTTTTAGAATAACAATTCATTAATAAATTGATAAAGTTAAATGGTGCAAAAAATATTCAAATATCGAGAAAATACTCTTTAAAGTTTTGTCTCTATTCACCCCTAAGTCTCTATTCACCTCATTTTATACGCGAAGTTCGGTAAGTGGATACAAGTTTATGTACGTAGGTACCTATATTTAGTTCGACCACGGGTAACTTTCCAGAAGTCGACCCAATGCCCTGCTAGGCCTGTACGGTTTTACTGAAACCTTTATGAGATGCTCATGGAACGCTACGCGCTGTAAACGACTCTTGCTCGGTCCGGACGGGTACCGGACGGCCGGAAGGTGGCCTGGTACCTGGGTACCCGGGCATATTCGCCAAAATATACAGTTGCAACTTAACTAATACAGCTGTTAAATAATGTCAAAGATCGAGCGTAGAAACGGAACTCGTAGCTGAATATCAATATTGATCAAATACGCTTTTGTACGCAATACCTTTGTGCTGCAAGGAAAGCTTCACAATTAGTAAGTTTAATTACAACACTAACTATTAATTGGCTCTGGTGAGTGCTTTCTGAGCTGCCTTTGAAACAATTGCATAATAATGTTTAACTTCAAAGATCATCAAATAACTTCTCTAGCTCTGGGTAGAGCGAGAGGGAATGTCGAACTTTTACTGACTAAAATCCACGTGTGTTCTTTCAGTTACCCTTTGCGTTCTAGGGTCATGGCAACTTTTTCAAAAAAAGCTCGCCGTCCGCTCGTCCTGTAAGGACCGACGGCGGCGCATAATGTTCCACGTGCACCTCAAAGAGATGGTGTAAGATAGAGTAGGGTCGATGCCTGCTAGGACCATGAGAAAAAGTATGAAAACGATACCCGTGTTCATAGAACGCAAAAACTAACTGAAGGAATAGATTTTAGTCACTATAAATCTGAAACGCCTCCTGCGCCGCCCTTGAGGGGGAGAAGTCATTAAATATAATAATAATAATAAAACATTTATTTTGGACGAGGTCCATAATTATGTTGTTAGTAACAATATCTTAAAAACTAGTGTTAGTAGGTTTAAAAAGGATAACCCACAAAATTTAACAAAAAGTATACAAGGTGTAAGGGACAGGCCTCCACAAACTTTAAGGGCTTGCTCAGTAGACGAAACTGAACAACATTCCACAATTTTTTTTTTTCAGGAAACGAAAAAAAAATCGGCCTCGCTATACAAATTGTCCAATCAAGTTTATCATTTTGTATGGTGAGGCTGATTTTTTTTTTCGTTGTTCAGGTTCGTCTACTGAGCAAGCCCTTAAAGTTTGTGGAGGGCTGTCCCTTACACCTTTTATTTGCGGTAGTAACATGTATCCATTTACAAAACTATGTACTCGTTAAAACCCATGTCATACCTTACGAAAGGAGGTGAAATATGAACTTTTTATTTTACTCGTATATTTTACCTCATCTCAAAATTTATTACCGTGCTATCCGATGCTGCACTTCAAATAACAAAAAACGTGAAAAATTGAATTTTGCGGATTAGCCTGGAGCATTTACCTTGCGACTCAATTAATAGTAGGTAAATATACCCATGTTATATTGTCATACCCATGTATTTAATAATACTTTTTTTTTAATGCACCTACCATGTTATATCTCCATCAACCTTGGTTGACTAGTAGAGTTGCTTAAGGTATTAGCAATAATCAGCCTTTGTAATTTTGTAATGCATGCAGTTTTGATAAAAAAAAATATAAGAGGTTGGAATTCCAGATAGACTCCAATAATAGTAGTTTGCGCGACCTGGTAACAGAACCCAGGTCCCCAGAGCCTTATGCACAGCGTTAACGCTTGTGAGTCGACATGCCAACAAGGCAAAATGTATAAAAGATCCAATTTTACTTGAAATTTCCTGTTTAGCTAGATACTAAAATAAACGAGTACATCCAATACCTTACAATAATAAGAACACGAAAATAATGTGTCTACAAAAATATAAAAAAATTGAGCCGAAACATCATATTCACATAAATAATGTAATCCACTCTAGCCTTTATCGATAAAAAACATTATTGGGCAAAACATTATTGGGCAGAACATTATTGGGCAAAGCATTTTTTCGGTTAAATCCGAAGTGTCACCTAAGTCCTGTCTCGATGCTTCCTTTTCCTAATCTCCTAATTTTCCCCCGGGCTGTTGTGGTCCCAAGATAGTTTGCCTCTGTCATAGCTCAGTACTTTTGCGGGTAAATGCGGTAGATTCATGATAACGAGAGACAAAGTGTCGTTACTGATCCAAGCGAAATCTCTAGAGGATTGAAGGGATATTGAATTCGTGAGAAACACTTATGAAATTGAGTTTGACATCTGTGGATTTAGATAGACATTTCTAGGTTCTGAGAAGTGTCTATGAACTTTCTGGATACTTGAGATTTTTTATTTAAGAAATAATAGATAGGTATTACACAAATCTTCTGACAATATTTTTACCTTTTAGTTTATATTAAAAATTGCAAAGTAGAGATTATTTATTATGCAAAAAATCACAAATGGTTAGTAAGCTCGGAATAAAGAAAATAAGTTTTACATTGTAAGTATAACAAACTAAAGTGAGTAATTAAGTAATTTAGGTCTTCCCGTCCGATTATAATTTAGGTGTCTTCAAGGCTAGAGTGAATAGGCTCTTGCCTGACCATCAACGATTGCATCACTGCTTACCATCAGGTGGGATCACAGTCAAGTACTAGTTCATAAAAGATAAAAAAAAAATCTCTTTTGCTAATTACACAGCTTGTTGGCAGAGTTGTTGTGGTGTGTGTGTATTTATTTTTTATTTTATATATTTCTTTCTCGACTCGAACCGACTAAATACAATATTCGTTGTGCCTAAAGAAGTTGTCTCGTTAAAACTTATACCAAGTACCTAGTCTTTAAAAAATTACGGTGTTTAGTGAGTTAATTTTGACAAAGGTCCCTGCCCACTTCGGTTTACCGTATTATCCATAGTTGCGACTGACACACATATTACAACGGTTTTACATCGTGTGTTGATAAATGATAGCCGGCGACACTTGTAGGTCAAACTGTATCGTGCTAATGTGAGCGAGGGTTATTTTTTGATAAATGGGTTTATGTAATTTCTATTTTGTGATTTTGTTAAATCTTTAAGTATGTTAAATATATAAGTATTATGTTGATTTGTAATGAAGAAACTCTTTTTGTATGGTATTTTTGAATATTTTTTTTTTATTTATAAATCTGATGCGAGATGGCGCGACGACCAGGAGCCCGATTCACGTAATCAAAACCGTAACGATATCGTAGCGATTTAGTCGTTTAGACCATTTCCGTATTCACATCCATCAATTCGTTCGTCACGTTTTTTTTTACTTTGACTTTGATCCAGTATTAAAGTCGTGTGGTCGAAGAATCGATTTAAAAAATAAAATATCTGTATTTCATTATCCTGGTAGGCTGTAACTGGAAATAATAATAATAATATAATAATAAATACCGCTTATGGATAGGACTTCGATCGAACGACTATAAAACTTCAACGATATTTGGCTTGTTTGATTTTACGTGAATCAGGCTACTGGATGGCTTCTTAAGAATCAGAATGAGAAAGCGAGGAACCGTAATCGTTGGAAGGAGTGAAGGGAGGCCTTTGCCTAGCAGCGGGACAATATGGGCTAACTATAACATAAAATAATGAACTTGATGCATCGTCTGTCGTGTCGGATTGTCGTCTCATCAGTAGACTAGACTATTAGAATAAAGAAAAAGACAGTTTTCCTGAGTTTGCGCACACGCTTGAGCTCTACAATATCTCTAATAAGGTAAATGATTTATTTTACTATCTATGTACACACAAAAATAACAGAAAAAGATAATACATAAGAGACATTAGTACAATGGTACTGCTTATTTCCAAAGAAATTTCTTCGAGCAGACCTGCGAAAGGTGAAATCAAAAAGAAGTGTAGACAATAGTGTGTAGGAAGCAAAAGAAGAATGTGTGAAGTCGTTGTTTGTGGTATATTATAATTAAATATAAAAATAATATATATCTTCTACTATAAATATGTATCATTCATGTTCCAAATGAATTATCAATGAAGATATCCGCAGGAGAACCAAGGTTACCGACGTAGCTCGAAGAATCGCCAAACTTAATAAGTGGCAATGGGCAGGGCACATTGCACGCAGAACAGATAGTCGATGGAGACGAAAGGTTCTGGAGTGGCGACCACGTACCGGAAGACGCAGCGTTGGACGGCCTCCAACAAGGTGGACCGATGACCTGGTCAGGGCCGTGGGAATCCGATGGATGCGTGATGCACAGGACCGGTCGTTGTGGCGACGCTTGGGGGAGGCCTATGTCCAACAATGGACGTCTTTCGCTGATATGATGATGATGTTCCAAATCTTTGAAATTGTTGACTTTTCTTTATTATAATATGCATGTGACTTAAAACTTCCATATGAATCACTTTGTCTGTTGATGGAAATCGCATGAAAATCCAATCAGTCGTTTTTTAGTTTATCGTGTTCAAACTGACAGACGCGCTGGCGGTTGTATATTATGTAAGGATTATAAAACACTAGCTTTTGCACGCAGCTTCGCCCGCGTATATAAAATATAGCCTATGTTACTCATGAATAAAGCAGCTTTCTATCGGTGAAAAAAAATTGTAATCCTCCCAGTCAAACAAAAATCAAAACAAACTTTATTTCTTTAGTGCAGATTTTCTATTCTTTTTTGTGTGCTATGATATCCCTATTATCCTCAGTAACTTAATTGAAGGGTGTCATAATGGGAATGACGTTATTTTCTCATTAATGGGCTGGCTATCAGAAGCCTTCCGCACGACTGCACAAAGCTAAAAAAATCTCATAAATATATTATAATACGAATCACGATGATTAATGTATAGTTTACTGTTTGAGAATAATAAAAATAGTGCAACTAGAATTCCTTTGTTATTTTTTCACATTTTTAGGGTTCTGTACCTAAAATCAAACTTCTGAGTTAACGGAAAAAATATATGGCCGTTTAAATCGCAAAACACATATATTTCAACACTCTCAAGGAAATCAAAATTCATAGGGTACTTCCCGTTGACCTAAATCTACGAAGCCTGAAACTACCTGATACTGAAGTATGGCATGAAGTAAGATCTTATAGCGCAAGTAGGTATAGAAAAAAAATCTGAAAACTGTAAATTTAAGTTAAGTCACAAAAAAAAAACTAAAAATTTCGGAAATAGAACTGTTTTCATAGGTAGCTAAGTTTTTTTTTTGGAGTTTGTACCGGACCCTCAATGCGTGAATACGACTCGTACTTGCCCGGTTTTTTCCAAACTGACGGCCGAGGGCTACATCGTGAGAGAATAACTTATCACACTACACTAATATTATAAAGGTAAAAGTTGGTAAATGTGTTTGTATGTTTGTTACTTCTTCACACTAGAACGGCTGAACGGATTTGTATAAAATTACGCAAACGGGTAGATCATGTCATGAAATGTGCTATTTCATGACATGATACATTTACCCCCGGAGTGTATCTCCTTTTACTAATTTTGTAGCGAGATAGTGCGAGCAAAGGCGCTGGGAGAAGCTAGTAGGTTATAATTAGTATATCTGTGATTATAAATACGAGTAAGGCTTTTACAGGTAATTTTTTCGTTAATTTAAACTAGATGAAGCCAGTGTTTCCTAGCTGACTACCCTGAGAAGAAACACTGAAATAAACTCAGAGGTCAAAGTCTCTTTTAAAGTCTATAGTAAACACGTAATGGTCAAATGGTATTAAGAACCATGTAGTGTGTGTATGGGTCGGGAATGGTCATCTGAGAAAAATCACACAGCTTTAAGTTTGTACAGTCAGTACAAGCTTTTGTGAGTATTCGTGTAATTTTTTTTATAGCCCATTGTGTGGCCCACTGCTGGGCAAAAGCCTCCCTTTCTCCTTCCAGACTTCTCTGTCTAGGGCGATCTCTGGCCATCACGGGCACACCATCTGGCAGTCACCAAGGTGGCAGGGCGTTTGCCCTGCGAATATAATCGTGACACCACCTTCACCGCGGTCGACCTCGACTGCACTAGCTTCTGACGTTTTATAAGTGCCCATGTAGGCCTACGTGAAATAAAATATTTTGACTTTGACTTTGACTTTGACTTTGACTTTGACTTTGACTGCGGCGACTTCTTTCAGACGTCCAGTGTATGACAATGCTCGCCCACCTGTCCGGGTGCATTCGTGCCACGTAGCCAGCCCACTCCCATTTCAGCCAGGCTGTTTTTTCCTCGACATCTGCTATCAGTTCTGAAGAGCAGCGTGGTGTTTCTGACGCGATCTATTCGCTTTAATTCACTAAACCCCAAGCGAACGCTGGCGTTCGCGCATCTATTATATAATATTCCACAACTATCACACGCCGCCGTCTAGTCCCAAGCTAAGCAGAGCTTGTGTTATGGGTACTAGGCAACATTGGTCCAGAGTGGGAATCGAACCCACATAGGCATAGCAGTCAGGGTCACTAACCACTAGACCAGCAGGTCTTGTCTTACTACTGTGTCTCAAATTGACGGTATCTGAAAGGTTAACATCTGTTATGCTGCGCCCCATTGCCCTTTCATTCGTATATTAATATTTTATTTTACTAACCGTCACAATCCCAAAATATCTTCCCTTTTATGAAACGGGAGGAGCAAATGAAAAAAGTCACATAGAACACCTGACTTGCTTTTGTTTTTCATCATCGTCATCATCATTTCAGCTGAAAGACGTCCATCGTTTTTTTTTTTTGATGGGAAAAATCATCCAATGACAACCCCCGCTCTTGGGCGGAGCGGGAGATAGTGTCAGACTCTTACTGACTAAAAAACCCATCCCATTCCTTCAAGCCTTCATACCGGGGCTCGAGCGCCCTTTCGGATAACCCTGGCCCCAGTAGGCTTCGACCCGGCTGGGCCCCTGCTGTTGCTGACAACTCCTTGAGGCACGCGGGAACAGCGCGCCGTCGACGACTTGGGTTTGGTCCGGACAGTTACCGGACGGCCGGACAGCGAGCTACCCATTGCTCACTGTCCGCAAGCCCGCGCCTACGGTGGCTGGAAATCGGGATCGGAATCCCGGCGGCGGCGAGATCGCCGTTGCCTGATGCGGTCGGCCTCCTCCTTAGCGAGCAATACTTTTTACTAACCTTTTGAGCCCCGCCGAGTCCACCGACCATTCAAAGTTTTTAAAGTAGGTTTAAAGCAAAAATTTATAATATCATTATTACAGTCAGGATTACTACAATCCCTTAAAATTCAACGAAATGATACCATCCGGGTATATTTTAATACGTTACGCGGAATTATTAGTTAATCCTCGTATGAGAAAAATAATTAATAATATCGCTGAAAAGGAAGCTTTACTCTTTGTATAGGATAATAAGTGCTCAGGATATCCTTACTATGCTGGCTAACGCTTGTTATAAAATTCATAATGTTCAATGAAGGGTAAATACAGAGCTCTGTATGAGATCAACATAAATGGCTTGGTCACGGCTTCGGTCTTAGCAGCGAGCGATGCGGCGAGCGGGGCGGTGTCGGTAAGCGGACGCGGGTGCTATGAGGCGGCGCGGCGGCACAAAATAGATAGGTACAGAAGTCAATCTACATACAAAGCGCGCATGAGCAACGCACACATAGACACCGCTCACGGACACGATATCTCGGAGCGCCTCGGCCCACTCGTCGAACAGTTCCGGCTCAAACGTTCTTTAGTGTGCATCCACCGAGCGTAAGTATAAAAACTGAAGTAGGTACATACATGAGATTGTCGTCTGTTCCTATCTATTTTGTGGCGGCGGTCTGCAACAAACGCCGTAACGCCGCGTCTGCTGTACGAAGACGCCGGACGCGGCCTTCGCAGCGCAAACCCGCGATGTTCACACTAGGACGCGGCTTCCAACACAAACTGCGATCAGTTTCTCGCATTCTTCTTGAAGGGGAGGAGGATGATGATGTTGTTATACAAATCTTATTGAAATAGAAGAGTAGAAAAAGGCGTCCCGACATTTTCATGAAGGGAGAGGTAGAGGGTTTTTTTTTTCGTGGTGGGAAAATCATCTAATGACATCCTCCGCTTTTGGGCGGAGCGGGAGATAGTGTCAGACTTTTACTGACTAAAAACCCACTCCTGTTCCTTCGTTGCTTTTCGTACCGGGGCTTGAGCTATCTTCCGAATTAACCCTGACCTCAGGTTTCGACCCAGCTGGGCCCTTGCTGTTGCTGACAGTTCCTTGAGGCGCGCGGGAACAGTGCGCGCCGTCGACGACTTGGGCTCGGTCTGGACGGTTACCGGACGGTCGGACAGCGAGCTACCCATTGCTCGCCTTCCATGAAGAGAGAGGTTGAGAATTGTTTTAATACGTTGATAAAAAGACATTTACATACTAACGCTGTCAAGTTAAATAAAATTCTTTCTAATTTAAGTGATTCAATTAGTAATTCGTCTTGCTCCATCTTCGTTGACAAATACGCGGCGTCTGTGACTTTAGGGTTTTAGGGTTATTTGTATGAGAGAGAATGTACTGAATGAGCGATTAAATGAAAGAGGCGTAAGTATAGCAGGGCCGTATATTTACGACTGAAGAAACTTATTCGACGGAGCGCAGCCGTCGCTATCCATGCATACATCATAGTTACTTACATACATATATACATACGTCACGCGATCATATTTCCTGTCATACGATGTGTCCCTACAGTGACACCAGAATGCTCCGAAATGACTGCTTAGGTGGCGTACGACCTATGGACGTGGCGCTCGTGCACCGCGTCTGGCGTGTGATGGAGACCACTATAGTGCATTTCCATAGTAAGCATTCGTACGTCGCCTACAACGTCACGTTGGACGCAACGCAACCTACGGAGTTTGTTGCAATCCGCCGACTTAGCGGCGTCTCGTGGCGTGTTTCAATCTTTTTCATACTTTAATAATATAATAATAATAATAAACAGTATCCCGATACCGGTGGGATACTGTTTTTTATATTTTTAAATGTTTTTTTTTATTGTTTTTTAAAAAATATTTAAAAATATAAATGTAACATGTTAAAAAAATGAATAAAGGAGATAATAATAATATTCCACAACTATCACACAACGCCATCTAGTCCCAAGCTAAGCAGAGCTTATGTTATGAGTACTAGACAACTGATAAACATACATATATATTTCTAAATACATACATAATATAGATAAATCACACCCAGACACAGAACAAATGATCATGCTCATCACACAAACATTTGTCCAGGGTGGGAATCGAACCCACGACCTCCGGCATAGCAGTCAGGGTCACTAACCACTAGACCAACAGGCCAGTATCGCTAGTTATCGCTCACCGACCCACGCTTCGCTACCGCTCGCAGAGGCCAGGTCGTGAACGGGCCGTAACTATAGCGTAAGCCTGCGATTATTAAATTCTATTGCAAAGTTAGCTATAAGATGTAGTTTAAGATGAGATTTTATTGTATTTTTAGTTATAATAATTATATATGATGATAGGTACTTTTTTTTTTTTTTTTTTTTTTTCGATGGGAAAAATCATCTTATGACAACCCCCGCTCTTGGGCGGAGCGGGAGATAGTGTCAGACTCTTACTGACTAAAAAACCCATCCCGTTCCTTCAAGCCTTCATACCGGGGCTCGAGCGCCCTTTCGGATTACCCTGGCCCCAGTAGGCTTCGACCCGGCTGGGCCCCTGCTGTTGCTGACAACTCCTTGAGGCGCGCGGGAACAGCGTGCGCCGTCGATGACTTGGGCTTGGTCCGGACGGTTACCGGACGGCCGGACAGCGAGCTACCCATTGCTCACTGTCCGCAAGCCCGCGCCTACGGTGGATGATGATAGGTACTGGAGTGGTCGTTTCACGCGGATGTGACGCATATATACTCATATAAATAATTATGATTGTAAGCTAGTTTTAAGATTGTGTCATTTCACGTTAATACAATGATCTTTTCTTTCTTTACTGCTTCCTAATACTTCTTACCTTTAAGAGCCATTTCCCATACAAAATCTCAATTTTCTAGAATTTTGCTATTTAAATATTTTTTTTGTACCTACGTCACTCTTCTGGTAAAGTAAACAAAACATAAAAAATAATTAATTATTCAAATTGGTTAAGTCGTTTCGCGAGATAAACAAAAATTTATTGTTTTTTTGGTGGTAAATAAAGATGATACCTATAGATAAAAGTATGTATTTGGCACAAATAGAAAAACTTTTTGCTTTTCTTCACGAACGTAATTTTCTGTCTTTCTATTTGTTTACACTCGCTTAGTGCTTTTGTGCAGTGAATTTTACTTGTGCATGAAATTTAAATAAAAAAGTAATTTTTGATGAAACAGAAGTACTCTGTCGCATGTAGGTATACTGCCGACGAGCATTAGGTAGCTCGCTGTCCGACCGTCCGGAAGGATGAGTCGACGACGGCGCAGTGTTCTACGCACATTTCAAAGAGATATTAGCTTTGAAAGAGTGATGGAGGCCCTAGAACGCAAAGGGCAACTGAGAGATATATACAGATGCGTTTTAATCCCTTCCGTTCCACCCTAGATCTGGAGAAGTTATTTGATGATTGACCTCAAAAAAAGAATAGAATAGAATAAACTTTATTGTACACCAAAATAGTAACATTAAAAAAAATATATACAAGGTGTAAGGGACAGCCCTCCACAAACTTTAAGGGCTTGCTCAGTAGACGAAACTGAACAACTTTCCACAATTTTTTTTTTAAGAAACGAAAAAAAAATCGGTCTCGCCATACAAATTATCCAATCAAATTTATCATTTTGTATGGTGAGGCCGATTTTTTTTTTGTTTCCTGAAAAAAATAATTGTGGAAGGTTGTTCAGTTTCGTCTACTGAGCAAGCCCTTAAAGTTTGTGGAGGGCTGTCCCTTACACCTTTTATATACAATAAAAAAATAAAATAAAAAGTAATAATAGTAAAAAGGTAGGTATATAAAGTGTAGGTACACAAATGTGTAGATGCATCAGACAATTGTGAGCATATCTGCAATGCGTCGATTTTGCTCGTTAAGTAGCACTTACCAATTCACAAACTTTCACGGAACATTTCCGATTTTCATAAAATCGTTGCAATTCGTCTGTAATACGATTAAAAAACCGATCCAGGACTTATCCATCGAGATATTTTCGAAGAGTTAAGGTGATGATGTATCCTTAAGTCTTTTGGGTATTCTTTTGAGTGGCTTATGGGGTCGATATCCGAAAGGTGCGTTAACTAGAAAAAGTGGGATCGGTCCCGAGTGAAAGTTGTCTGTCTGTGTTGTTTATTTTGCAAGGTATTACTGAGTTTTAGGTTAAACTAGCGCCCCGCAGCTTCGCACGGGTCTTAGAAATCTTTTGAATTCTCGACTTTCTCTACTACAATATAAATGTTTTATTCATTTCCGTCCTCTGCCTGTTGGCAAAAACTGCCTAAAACCCCGTTAGGCAGTTTTCGAGTTTATCGCGTTAATACAAACAGACAGACGCGGTGAAGGACTTTATTCTATATTGATTAATGATAAACAATGAAATTGGTTCTGAAATTCCTTTATTTTGTGTTTGTTTTAGAAATGTGCGGTTTTTACTTCGTTTCAATTTTATATTATCACTAGCTTTTGCCCGCGCGGCTTCGCTCCCGCTCTTCCCTACTTCAGCCTACTATACCCTACTCTACCCTACTATACCCTACTCTACCCTACCCTATTCTACCCTACCCTACTCTACTCTACTCTACCCTACTCTACCCTACTCTACCCTACCCTACTCTACCCTACTCTACCCTACCCTACTCTACCCTACTCTACCCTACCCTACTCTACCCTACTCTACCCTACTCTACCCAACTCTACCCTACTCTACCCTACTCTACCCTACCCTACTCTACCCTACTCTACCCTACTCTACCCTACTCTACCCTACTCTACCCTACTCTACCCTACTCTACCCTACTCTACCCTACTCTACCCTACTCTACCCTACTCTACCCTACTCTACCCTACTCTACCCTACTCTACCCTACTCTACCCTACTCTACCCTACTCTAAACCTCACGGAGCCCGAGACCTTTCCAACGAATGCAAAACCGTGGAAATCGGTTCGTGCGTTCTGGAGTTATAGCGTCAGGAAGGAAAACCCGACTTATTTTTATATAGTAGATAAAAGATTAATAAGTAGGTACTTCTTTTCGTCGAGAAACAAATGAAATTAACAACTCTTAAAATAATGTCTAAAATATCATCTATTGGTTTAAAAAGTTGGAAAAAACTACGTAATCAGTCTAGAAACGTCGTTAAAGTTTTTGCAATTTTCCCAACACAGAACGGATACAAAAACGATACACAACTTGGCGGGAACCAAACACAACAATGGATACGCTAGTACTAGTAATTTAATAGAAACATGCTGTTTTGCTAGACAATGATAAATGGAGCACCGTGTTCTGTCTTGGAAAAATCTTAGAAGAAAAATACATATTTCTTACAATTATAAAATAAAATGTGGGCTATATGTATAAATATCATAATTAAGTACAAACTAATGTAATCTTTTCATCTTGTGTAAGCGTTTTGCTCATGTGATAGTAGAAAATTATTTGGAGGGAAAATACTCACGGGATTATACAGTCTACCCGTTATAGAGTTATAAGTATATATGTGGATGGGTCGAGAGGGAGGCCAAAGAAAAGATGGATGGATTGTGTGAAGATTGATATGAAAGAAAAAGAAGTTATAGTCCAAGATCCTAAGGCTGCCAGACATCACGTATTTTCTGACGAATGAAATGTGGACGATTGAGTACTATTAGTATGTACTAAGAACGCATGCCCACCTGCTAGCTTGCTTAGACGGCCAATTTTCAGGTATCAGGTAATCAAGGTACATAAAATTATTACTTATCTCACGTAAATTCTCAAAGCTGATTTTTACGTATTTTATAGGCAATATCTTTAAAATCAAGTCGCCAATACTCCCAGACACATTCCGTCGGCCATATTGCTTAACAGACGCCCTGCTTGGGCGGAGCATCGCCGTGCCCTCGTGGGGGTGATCGGCGGCGGAGACCTCTCGCGCCGGGCCTTGGTCGAGGCCATGGTCTGGAGCAAAAAGGAGTGGCAGGCGGTCGCCGACTTCTGCGAAGCAGTAATGCTCGCTAAGGAGGAGGCCGACCGCATCAGGCAACGGCGCTCTCGCCGCCGCCGGGATTCCGATCCCGATTTCCAGCCACCGTAGGCACGGGCTTGCGGACAGTGAGCAATGGGTAGCTCGCTGTCCGGCCGTCCGGTAACTGTCCAGACCAAGCCCAAGTCGTCGACGGCGCGCGCTGTTCCCGCGTGCCTCAAGGAGTTGTCAGCAACAGCAGGGGCCCAGCCGGGTCGAAGCCTACTGGGGCCAGGGTTATCCGAAAGGGCGCTCGAGCCCCGGTATGAAGGCTTGAAGGAAAGGGATGGGTTTTTTAGTCAGTAAGAGTCTGACACTATCTCCCGCTCCGCCCAAGAGCGGGGGTTGTCATAAGATGATTTTTCCCATCGAAAAAAAAGGCATGAAGTAGTAAAGAAGGATAGAAAACTTGTTCAGCATAGCATAGCATAGTCGGCCTTTTTTTATTGTGGGAAAAATCATCCAATGACTACCCCTGCTCTTAGGCGGAGCGGGAGATAGTGTCAGACTCTTACTGATTAAAAGCCCACCCCGTTCCTTTGTGCCTTTCGTACCGGGACCGAGCTTCCCTATTGGATAACCCTGGCCCCAGTAGGCTTCTACGCGGCTGGGCCCCTGCTATTGCTGACAGCTTCTTGAGGCGCGCGGGAACAGTGCGCGCTGTCGACGGCCCGAATTGACGCACATATACAATGTGGTAAAAAATAAAACCCAGTTTCCCTGTCAGACCAAGTGTAAACCGGGCATAACTGTTGTTGCACCATAGACAACACAGTTGTATAGGTTGTCTGTTGTCCGACATCGGCCATGACTAATAGAGACAAACACAATATAATTATAATCTACACATATAATAAATCTGCAATATAATAATAATAATAGCCAATTACTGTCTATACCAGGTTGCCTGGAAAAGATCGCGGAATGCGATAAGGCCGCCCATTGTATGTATGTGTTTTAGTTTCCTTTTTGTATGTGTAATGGTGTACAATAAAGTGTATAATAAATAAATAAATCTGTAGAATTTTTTAGTTGTGCGCGTATCACGTAAAATATACAAAATCGACGATGATAGATAACTTTAATAAATTAAAATTGTGTGTAAGTTGATATACCTATTATTTAGGCTTTGTTTCATCGCAAGCGGTTGACCATATCGAAAGATATACTATACATTCATTGACTGTTAGGCGGTACGTAATTTGCAGGTTCAGCTAGTCAAAAATAAAAGAAAAAAAATCACGTAACAATACTACACACACGCACTTACGTATCTATACAAGGCCAACAATAGAGCTGTACAGGTTGCCAAATATTGGTCAGAAAAAGTATAGTTTGAGAGCATCGACACGAAAAAAAAAAGAAGAAGAAGATACACTTACGAACTTTCGCCATTGTAATTTTTAATGTGAATTGTGGATACGGACATTATTCTTCCTCGGTAACAAAATCGTTTCAAAAACTCGTAAATTTTCTCATGAAAATTAGCATAGTCCTGTAACTGATAACTTCGGGGGGTAACAAAGGTTTTTCCGTGATCTTCTTTGAGCCACTTATAGTCGGTCGGCTGCTCCGTGATGGCCTACTTAAATCCACGCGCATATTGAATGACGATGCCAGATTATTTTTGAAGATTTTATTTTATCTTCCGGTTTCCGTGAATTTTAATAAATTTTTAGGAAATGACTATTGGTTGCTGATGTTCGCGTCATTTCCGTGAACGGACGTTGTTACTGGTCGAACTTAAGTACGTTGCTTATTTTCGTTTTTTTTTTCTTTTTTTTTAGTTGTTTATTTATTGACGTGGTTCAGCGGTACTATTCTCTAAGAATGAATTGAGCGCAGCGCTGGCCGCAGCGACGAAATCCAAATACGTATATAGGATTAACAATCCAATGGACCTATACATTGGAAGGCCACGCCAGAAGGCTGCCCAGCTTAAATGAGACTGGACTGGATATGTTTACCGCATCGGCATCGAGCGGTGGGCCGGTAAAACACAAAGTTGGTGCCCTGAGACGGAACGATAGGGCCGCGGTAGACCAAAAAGAAAATGGCGGGACGACTTAGATGTATTTCTTGGGAATTGGCAAGAGTGAAGCAATTGCCCAGTAGTGGGGCAGTTACATTGTAGTAGTAGTACGTAGACATACACATTACACTTTCCACATGATGGCCGATGGACCACGATAGGCAGGTTACATAAATGCTGGTATTATACCTTAAAGTGTCGTTATTATGTATTTTTTGACTATATATTTTAATGGAGCTATGTTAATATCGTTTTCCAAGGTTGCCATAACAAGAGAGATAATAAAAAGAAGAGCTTTAAATAGGCCTTGAAGACATTGTTACAGCTCGTAATCTCAACTAAACGTACATAATACACGGTACGTACTTATATCAATGTAAATATTATCTTTACCCCGTTCCTGTTATGATCAGTGAAGCGACAAGAAATATGTAAGTAAGATACTCGTACTTGTAATTTATAAGAAGATTTGACGGAATGTCTACGGACTTTCTTGTACATTCTTGTTCATGAAGATTTATGCTTTGGAAGGTGCAATTGGTCCGGTAGGTAAATGATAAATGATGTTTATTTTGCAAGTAGGTTTTATAAAAACACTTTTACCCGTCAATTTTTTTTTTTCGTCAATTAAATCTAGATGAGGCCGGTGTTTCCTAGCTGACCACCCTGAGTAGAAACACCGAAACAAACTCAGGGGTCAAAGTGTCTTCTAAAGTCCATACAGCAAAACATGTAATGGTCAAATCATATGAGAACCATTCAATTGACCCTGAGATGTCTTTTGAAAAAAGAACCACGCAGTTCTAAGTGTACCTGTCAAGTCAGTGCAAGCATTTGTCAGTATGCGTGTAGCTCAACTCAGGACTACTAAGGAGCTCAAAGACTTGACGAACAATGCCAAAGAAAGGACGTTTGGGTAGGCCGCATCAAATACTCAAAACTGCCAGAGATCATGTGAAAATAAAAGAAAAGGAAAGAGTAATCCACATAGTTCTCACATTCACAATAATAAAATTTACAAAAGTGTAAATATTGTAAATTGTAAGAAAAAAGTATAAAAAATATAAAAAAAATTGTCAGTCAAATAGTAAAAATAATATCGAGTACCGGATTTCTCTATGGTCGTTACTGATTGCCATCCCATAACACTATGAGAGTAAAGGAACGGACAGTGCACTTTTGTTTGCGCACATGATTGAGCATAATAATATCTCCAGCGTACCTGCCGCCATGTTTTTTTTGTTGTTGATAGGCTTACGCTTGACCGCTGACCGCTATCTCACCTGATGGAAAGCGACAATGCGGTCGACGATAGAGCGCGCTTACCTAGAACTCACTCTTGACTTAAAGATTCCCGGGTTGTAGCCACCAGGAAACACAGACTCCGGCAGGGAATTTCACGCCTTAGCTGTACCTACGCACAATGAATGTGTTCCCAAAACGTTTTGTGCATATAGGTGGGATCTCAACCAAGTACCGGAGGTGCATCGTCGTACGCGTGATCAAAATTCTGATTGGAGGCTCCATAATCGTTGTGGTCGTGTACCCATTTGAAGATCGAATTTGTATTAATATCACTTACCTTTATTCAGTTTCTGAAGTTGATCTGTACATTGAACTATAAGTCTAGGTTCACGCTGTTTGAAATCAGGAACTTACCTGAAATATAAAGAAAATACTTTTTTATAATATAAGTACGGAGGTGTTTTTAATAGCTATATAGTTTTTTTTGCAATCGATCAATCTTGGTGTTGGCTTCTAGTAAAACCGTTTTTTTTTTTAAGTGGTAAACCATCTAATGACTTCTTCCGTTTTAGGGTGGTGCGAAAGGTACTGCAAACTTTTACTGACTAAAACCATACCTGTGTTTCTTCAGTTGCCTTCTGCTAGGACTACGAGTTCCTCTTTCATACTTTTTCCCATGGCTTTAGCAGGCATCGGTCCGGATGGGCCTACGGTATCTTTTTGAGATGCGCGTGGAATATTAGACGCCGTCGACGACTCAGGCTCGGTCATGCCATTCTTATAGCCCATGCTTACGGTGGTTGGTGATCGCTATGCGATTCCTGATGCCTGGGGCGTTTACTGTCACGGCAGCTGAGGCGGGAGCATTACATTTCCTCACTCTTGCGAAGCTTAACCGGTTGCAGCTAAGAACCAGAAAATAGCAACTAGGTATATTTTATCAGTATCCTGTATTTTTTTCATTCGCTATTTTCATTATCTTACCCAGAACAACATGGTTATTCCTTCCTAATTCGTTGAACAAACAAACAATCGGGATTATTCGTATTTCAGACATCTTACGTGAAGCCACATTCTCGCATAAGCCGAGCGACACCTCTTATTATAAATACAATAAGAGCTGACAGAATTCAATATGTGAACATTCCGCGAGCTACGACATTCCTATGCACGTAATAATCGTCCTTTTGATTGTTGTAATGCTTATATTTTGAGTATGAAAGTGATTGCTTGTCTGTTACGGTTCTATGACTAAACTCCTGAGGTGATTTTGAAGGTATTTGGTTACGAAATGGCTTAAATACTATCAAAGGACAGATAAGTTTGCTCAACTAACTAACTTCTTTCAAATCACTACCCAATAGGAAATGGATTGTTGAAAGTTTCAATAGAAAATTACAAAATCTACGCGGACGAAGTCGAAGGCAAATACCAGTCTTAAATAAGCTATATTTATCGACACCAACGAAAAAAATGTGGACTCGATTTTTCATGAAATAAGTAGGCTTGTCGGTTTTCTGTGAAATTCGTCGTCTTCGTGATTACAATTTTTTCGATATTCAGATTGGAGCGAGACTCACTCAATTCGGTGTTTTTTGAAATAGAAGATTGCCAATCATAAGTGGCTGGAACCGATATCTTGCCTCATTATTCTAAGAGTAATTCCCCTTAAGTATGTATATTTTCCGATTTTCTTTATGTTGACTTTTTGCCAAATATTTCTAGTTTTTAGTCTCTAAGTAATTTTCTCATTTATTTAATCGACATTCTCAGGATATTAGAACTCGATTTTTTCTTTAATCTTTAGAATTTATTACATGGATTCTTTGGATACAACTTGAGTTTATTAGTCTAACTTAATTACTTGATGAATTTTCTTTCTGATCTCATAATTCTATCTTTCCCTAGATTTGGCTTAACTGTAAATTAGGGGGAGTTTGTAATTACAAATTGTTTAAAAGTAGACCAATTAAACATTGCTTAGTTACTACTTGTTCCTAAACTAAATATATAAAGTTAGATTTCAGTTTCACACTTTGCAATCTGTTGAAAGTTTGGGGCTTATTGTAAGCGTTTAACTGTAGTGTTTGAGTTTAGGATGCTTAATCATTGAAGATTAAATGTTACCTAAATACCCATTTCTATAGTTTGCATTATATTAATAGACTTGTTTAGTTGACAGTAGTTATTTACATGTGTCGATAAGTATAATTATATAAATTTATTGAACCATTGTTACAAAAGTTACTTTAAATTAAAATAATTGTAACTTGAATGTGGGTCTGTAAGAGTCGGGCCACACGATGCGTTGCGTCGCCGTACCGCAAAAATTTCGACGAATCGGCGGGCAGACGAGTGATGCCACACCGCTTGTGTAGTCTATTATACACCGTTGAATTTTAATCGTTTTAATCCCGTGGAGGGTCGATCCGGTACATGAAACACTATCGATTTGTAAAGATAAAATTAAAAAAAGTACCTCTTTTTCAAAATTCGTATTAATTTACGCATGTACGAAATTAATTTCTTTAAGAAAAAGTCAGCTGAGCGAGTTCAGTGACCTGTAGGTACTTTGTACGTAACGCCGACTATTAACTACAGGTAATTGAACTCGCTCAGCTGACGTTTTCTTAAAGATACTAATTTCGTACATGCGAGTGAATTAATACGAGTTTTGAAAAAGAGGTACTTTATTTTTTAATTTTATCTTTACAAATCGATAGTATTTCATGTACCGGATCGACTCTCCACGGGATTAAAACGATTAAAATTTAGCGGTGTATAGTACTTGTATCTTAGGGACCGAATTTGAAGTATAAGTAAAGTTGCTTTATGCCACTTCAGTTGATGTAATAAAGTAAATGAGCATAAAAATTATAAAAATAAAATAAAATCTATAATTAAAACAAATTAATTAGGACTGGAGATCAAAATGTCTTTAAACTAACGACAATTTATTTATTTTTTCCTGCTTGATTACTACTTATTATTCGTCGAATTAAAGCTCCAAAGTCTTGAGCTTCGACGTCAGGTGGCTTGTCTCTCGGTTTTATATAGGCTGTGTTTCGGATAGTTTGTAACGGAATTGCATATCTTACGTTAAACCCGTAGGCATCATCATGTGACCACTTTACGTATGGTAATACTAATACGTCAGTTCATAGTAAACATTCCAATCGCACGCTTGTGCATACCATTAAGGAGAGGAACTCCCAGCCGGAGTCTGTCATTCTTGATAGGAGAGGTTATAGCTACCCCAGGTTATAGCTAGGTATTTAAGTCAAGAGTTAGGTTATATAATTTTTGGCAAGCGTGCTCCATCGTCGAAAGAGACATAAGTGATACCTACCTTCTGGACTTTTACCAGAAAGACTTGGTAAACCTTAGGTTTACCAAGTCTTTCTGGTAAAAGCCGGTAGGCACGTACGAACACTAACATAGCGAACATGAACATTTGGTTTGTTCGTATGGATATTCGAACACGAACACAATCATAGTTTAAATCGAGTTAGCGCACAACAGTCGTGAACTCTCTTACTAGCGATGGCAGCGTTGTTGGAAGAGGTCGATTGTGAAGTAGCGAAAAGTTGTATGATGTTCGCATTGATTCATAAAGAACACCATTCATACAGAACATACTGATAAGATTGCCGCAAACATGTTTGACTAAGAAGTTGCTGCGTATTGTAACGCAGCTCAGCTTGTCGGTAGGCTCGTATAGGGATTTTTTTAATGAAATCAAACACTTCGGGCGGCGCACTCATATTTTTACTTATTCTAGAACAGCGTAATCCTTCGAAGTATATTTTACAAGCCAGTTCGTTGGTTACATAAAAAAAGCAACTCATGCGATCTCCTTTCAATATCACAGTATCATGCAACGAAACTTTGTTCGTACGTGCGTAGGATTTACAATAATTAGAAATTTTACAGTAACATATCTACCACTAAAAAAAACTACCTTAGCTTCGCGTCCTAACTAACTGTTACCACCAACATTTTAATTGTGTAACAATATTTTTGTAATCAATACCGCGAAGTTTTTTCAATTAACTCACGGAAAAAGTTTTCAGCTTCAGCCAACGAAGAAATAAACCTTGGAAATTTATTTTTGAAGAGCCCCGGGGCGTGAGGTTTTATTATAAGTCTTCGTCTAACTTAGCGGATTAGATCGACTGGTATTTTAGCTATTGAGAACCGTTTAAGTTAGTTTTAAGTAGCATCATGATCCAAATAACTTTTAAAAGATTGTGAGTAATGTGTATGTGCAAACTAATAGTCGTGTAATAGTACATTGTTACCCTAGGGGTGAAAGAATTCGAGGGACTAAATAAGTTACTTTCATCCCGAGGTAAACCTTGTGCTTTTCATTACGAATACAAGGAAAGTAAAAATAAAATAACAAGTTTATAAAACCCGAGTTGTCGTACCTATGATTTTAGGTAAGTATCATTCTTCTGATTTAGGCGGTAAAAGGTTCCACTACAGCTTTAGCCTCTTCTCGTATGAAATTAGGCGTTAAATCACTATTTTAATCAAATGAACTTATCGTGTTAATAAAAATTTCTGCTGTACGGAAATGTAAACAAAACTCTAAAACTCGAAAAAACCAATTGCTTTTGGATGGATTGCTACTTTCCCGCCATTTTGTTTTTTTTTCTGTGGCCGGCCAGCTATTCAGCCTCATTAATAAAAAAATAGAAATTATTTTCAATCTTTTAAAAATAAAGTATTTTAAGGAAACAGTTGAATAAATAAGTCACTTAAAAATATGATATTATTTAATTAATACTTATCTTTAAGTTATTTAATTTTATATCGCGCTGTAATTGACTGGCTGTATAGAAAGGTTGAACATGGTTTAATAGAAGTGTGAAGATAGAGCTAGTTTTTTTTTTATAATTTGACAGCTGTCAGTTGAAAGTAAAACTCCCTAGGGATGAAAAGTTTTACTTTCAACCGGCTCCTCAGGCAACTTCAGAGCTACTTTCAGAGTATCAGTAATGAAAATATATTTTTACATGACTACAGCAAAACGGCTTTTCTTTTCGTTCTATTCTTGTTTCTCCACTAACCTTGTTTATTTCAGCATCCTGAAAATCTTATTTCATACTTTTTCAGCGTAGTTTTTTTAAGCTACTGCATAGCTTTTATCGCGGGCCTTGAGCGTGGAGACCGAATCCAGAAATTCCGTAACGAAAATAACCTAACACCCCCCACTCATTTGTTTTTTGAGCGTGGTGACCGATAAGAAAACAAATGAGTGAACAATCAATCAAAATTCAATTCAATGTGTGAAAGTGTAACTTCAATTAAAATCAAAGAAAAAAAAACAAAAGAAAAAAAATACTGCATAAATAAAATAAATAAATAATTATAATTGCATAAGTTGATAAAAATGCTATGCAATAGCTTTACCGCGGCAGTCCCCGAGTGCCACACGTCTTTTTTAATATATTTTGTTGTAGTCGGGGTTTTCTATAATATACTAACTACTGTACGACACAACGACGTAATTAACATATCTGTACAATAAATATAATAGCTGCCTTTCGTGTTTTCACTCGCATCTTTTGTAACTGCGTGGTAATTGCTTCTTTCTTGGGTTGTAGCGTGGTATTATAGGGTAGTTGCTCCAGTGAATGAACACACCCCAGTGAATGAACAAAACGCAGTTTTTTCAAAAAAATAAGAAATTGAAATATTTCTACCCAACGACGTATTTTTTTTCGTAATTACTGCTCTATTTTCTATTATAATGACAATATTCACTTCATATGTTACTGTTCGTTTCAAAACGGCGAGCGTTTAAAGTTAGCTGTGTTATGTAAAAATATTTTTGTTCGGGCAAGAATTTAGGACTCGGGGTAGACACAAAATTTTTGATACCAAATTGTGACTGTAATTTAAATAGGCACTATAAGTTATTTATTTATTTGAATAATAGATAGTTTTAATATATGTCTAAAATCACTTAAAATGCCATTCTGGCCAGTTTTACGTAAATTATTCGACGTCCCAGCATTGGAAATACAAAACGTTTGACAAATGCAAATTTCATATTTTTGTTGAAATATGTAATTTATTTTCATGCCATAATGTTCATATTTTGGGAGTCGTTTAATCAATCCATTTCTGATCTTTAGGCCAGTATTGGGACATGTAGTATTGTGTTCATTCATTGGTTCATAAAATCCATTGAATGAACTAACATTTTTCGCCATGTTCAATTATTAGCTTTCGTCGTGGTGATGTAACCATTAAAAGAACACAATTTATTCAGTTAGAATTCATCCTTTTAAGACCTAAAATTTATTGTTCCATAATTTTTTATTTTATTGTACCTTTAAATCACCATGAATTCCAATAAAAATAAATGCGAAAGGTTTTGATATACCTACCCAAGAAACTTTAAAAGAAGCTCTTCCTTCTTGCTCACATAAACGCAAGATACTGGTTTAGTTGTTCTTACTGCGCTGATTTGACTGATTTTAATAATATTACTACTATTTGCGGCGAATCTAGCAAACGACCCAAAAGCTAGCTTGACTGACACTATACCGAAGATATCCCGGCACTCAGCCTGTGCGAGACTAGGCTGGCTCTGAAGCAACTTAAAAACCACAAGGCTTTGGGTGAGGAAGGAATTACGGCCGAACTCCTGAACGCGGGTGGAAAACCTGTCCTTGAGGCTCTTCAGAAGCTGTTCAATTACGTCACAATTACTCAAAAAAGCAGAAACTCTTCTATAAGAAGGGCGACAATTCCTTGTTTAAGAATTATTCATACATCCACATCTGAGCCATGTTTACAAGCTGTTTTCCAGAATATTCACGAACTGTTTAGCGCGCAGGTTTGGCGACTTCTAACCTCAGGACGGAAAAGGTTTCAGCACCGTAGACCAAATACATGCTCTGCAGCAGATTATGAAGAAGACCGATAAGTATAATCTGCCTCTCTGCTTAGCGTTTGTGTACTGCGAGTAAACACGCCTTTGATTTGATCGAAATTTGGGCTGTGTCGCAGTACTCCCCAAGTCAACGGTGCCAGGTTAACCATAACGTACATCGAAGAACTGAAGTATTTGTACGAAATGCCACCATGTCAGTCCGACTTCAGGTCCAAACCTTTAGAGGTTTAGACTTATCCTTTTGCAGCGGAGTGTGAGACAGAGAGACGCAATTTTTCGGAAATGATTCAAAGCCGCAATAGAGGATCTCTTCAAGGTTCTAGATTGGAGAGAGCTATCACTCACCTTTAATTTACCGACATAGCTGAGGCTAAGCTTTAGACATAATGGGTCTCAAGTTGAATATGGACAAAGCCAAAGTCATGGTAAACAACTATTTAGAACCCGCTCCTGTCAAGATCAGAGACTAAACTCTAAGTTTTGAACGATTACATCCACCTGGGACTGCAGGTCCAATTGGGTTGGCCTAACTTCGAGTAACAGGTCAATCGTCGAATTCGACTCGGGTAGGCGGCGTTCAGGCAGTTGCGTGGTATTTTCTCATCCGATATACCACAGCGTCTCAAGACGAAAGTCAATGACCAGTGCGTGTTGCCAGTGATGGTGCCTATATGGCTCTAAAACGTGGTCGCTCTCAATTGGCCTCATCAGAAGGCTTAAAGTCACCCAAAAGACAAAGGAGAGGGCTATGTTCGGAATTTCCTTGCGTGATCGAATCAGGAATGAAAATATCCACAGGAGAACTAAAGTTTCCGACATAGCCTGAAAAGGTAGGACATATTGCTCGTAGAAAAGATCATTGATGAAGCCGAAAGGTTCTGGAGTGGCTACTGTGTACTGGAATACGCAGCGTTTGTAGGCCATTGGTCCCACAAGGAGATTAAATAAACTTTGATAATTTGAAGGCTTTTATTTTTATTTAAGAGTATTTAATTTTGTTTATGTTTGTAATATATTTAGAGGTTGGGGACATATGTTCGTTTTTTAGCTTTTTCTGGGACTGAATATGTTACAAAAACATAGATTTTTTGAATTATTAAGCAAACAAAAATTGTGTTCATTTACTGGATTTACTCTGTTCATTTACTAGAAAATTTTGTTCATTCACTGGGGTTTTAGGGTATTTTCCAATTAATTGCTAAATATCTGAAAATGTATCCAGGTTTTATCGTAAATTTATCTTAAAAACAATTCTTTAATATATTTACACTACTAAAATATAGATTTGGACCGTATACCTTAGAATTAACATAGTGTAATTATTTTTTGAAGTTCAAAGATCGCTTAAGTGTTCATTCACTGGAGCACTTACCCTATAGCCTTCTTCGATAAATTGGCTATCAAACACGAAAATATATTTTGTTTCGAATCTGTAGTTCTAGTGCGTTAAATCCAACTCTTCAGCTCTATAATACTAAGTATATAGTAGTATAAATGGTGAAGGAGCATTACTTTTCTCTTTGATATATTTCTTTTTCTTCTTCTCCTGGCTCAACTACATATTTGATATTTATTAGTATATATTTTTGTATTGTATGTATGTATTTGTGTTAATGTATCTTATTAGTATTATTTCTGACGTTTGTACACTGACAACCCTAAATCTATCTCCTTTCTTTCAGTCCATCCAAAGGTTATCGCCCTGTGCGGACAAACATTTTAAAAATTTTGTTTACAATGGGCGGTCTTACGCCCATTGTAAACTAAATTTTTATAATGTTTGTCCTGTATTTTTGTTTGTTTGATGAATAAAGAATATAATAATATATAAATTGAATATTTTACGTTTTTTTATTAACGACCATTTTGAACACGGAACAGTAAAAACAGTGGAAGAAGTTAGTAGGCGTGGCACTGTCGCCGCTAGTAAGAAACGCGTTGCACACTAGCTGTTCAAGCGCTCTCATTCTTTAACTAGACTGCGCAACATAATAATTAACAAAAAATAATATTAAAATGCCTTATTGTCCCATAATGTACTTTAAAAACCATAGTTAGACTAAAGATCTAACTCATTGAGGTGTATCATACCACCGAAAAGTATTATTTTCGGATTTATTTTGATAAAATGAAAAAATAAAATTACGTGAAACATTACGCAGGATATATAAACAAAACTATTCCTTAGTTGCATCAATACAAAGTTGATTTCCTTTTCTCGGTTATTAGCTTTTCTGGAATATTCGTTAGTCTACCTATACTTTTGACGCTATCCAAATAGTGCGTGACTTTATCGATAAAATCAATCGATATGTTACATTGCCTTTTTAAAATAAAGGTAATTATATATTATAGTTTAATAGTTTTTGTAAGTAATATAATACAGATAATTATTAAATTAATAAATTTAATAAAATAAAAATTGTGGTATGATATTTGTGATGTATTTTAAATAAATTTAGTTAAAGAGTTAGGAATAACCTATGGCATTTGAATTATACTTAATATTCTTATGTTTAGTAGTGGGCGATGACGATGATTTCAGCTGAGATGATGATAATTGATGTACTATGCAAATAAATACCCTTTTTACCACGTTTAAAAGTTGCCTTTAATCATATTAATTTCATTATTTTAATACTATCACAGTATCGCATACAATTTTTTTTTGCATTATTATGTTTTAAATACATTTGCATACAGTCGATATTATTTCGATCGAATAAGGTTACCTCACTACTGGAGTAGCAGTCTGCGTACGTGTCAGTGATACGCCATTCAAATATCACTCTTATTTTTACCTTTTACAGTTCATACTGGATTAGCATGAAATATAGTGAATTTATTCTGAACAATGCCATCTTGCGACGAGTAGCGGTACTTGGTAGTCAAAGATGTATTTCTTTCTTGTTTTTGTCAATTTGATTTATAGGTGTCTGATTTTAAAGTTGCATTTCGTATAATATTTTTTTTGAATTTCGTTTACGCCCTGTTTTTGTTTTTAGCCAATCATATTTTTGGGTTTGCAGTAAGAGTAAATTGTGAATGTATGAGTTTGGCGACACCGGTTCTGGGACAAACATTTTCTCAAGCTACTTCCACTGTTTTTACTGTTCCGTGATTTTGAAAGTATGGTGTAAACTGGTAAAGTTTAGCATAAGCATAGCGTAATCAGCCTCTTTAATGTTCCCACTGCTAGGACTCAGGCCTCGTCTCTAGGAGAGGGAATGGGCCGTAATCCACCACACGGGCCCAGTGCGGGTAGGTGAATGTCACATATCTTCGAATTTTTGGTTCTAGGACAAGCCGGTTTCCTCACGATGTTTTCCTTCACTATTTTGAGTGTAGTGCACAATGGTGATGAAATAAATTATACAAAGTAATGCGCCTGGCTGAGTTTGAACCCGCGACCTACAACTCGTAAGTCGGAGTCGTTACGATTCAGCCGCCACTGTTCCTGAGTAAAGTTTAGGTACAACATCATGGCAGAAGTGGTCGGCTAGAGATGGCTGACAGTGGCAAAGGATCCAGAAAGTTAGCACAGGCAGGGGAAGACCTTTACCTTAGACCTTTTTTTAAAGAGGGTCCTTGATTCATGAAAACTAATTATTAGGTTTCAAGTTAAATAGTCAACGCTAAATTTAAAAGGAAGGAAGGAATTTCAAGAAATTTAAATGCTTTCATTTATTTTAGTGTCTTCCCACATGGGCCACAAAAGCCGCCACAAGAAGCTAGAAGTGGCCACAAGCCACTTGTGACCGTTGGCTGCTACTTTTTTTAACCCATGCACGCAGTATCATAATGGACTCTGGCGAAGAAGGTTTAAGTGCGCGAATGGCGTGTGATGGCGTTTAGTGGCCGGTTCGGGACACAAGAAGCGTGCAGCGGCGATTTGTAACGTGTAACGGCCACCAGCGTCAACCGTGTGCAGCGAATCTATATAAAATGTATGAAACTTACGGGAAATATGCCGATGGCGGCGTTTTGTGGTTGTGGTCGGTGGCCCATGTACGGCGACCCTTATTTAGTGGCAATCTATTACCACAAAATGGTTAGGTACAGAAGACAATCTCATGTATGTACTTCACTTTTTATACCTACACTCGGTGGACGCACACTAATGAGCGTTTGAGCCGGAACTGTTCGACGAGTGGTCCGAGACGCTCCCGAGACATCGTGTCTGTGAGCGGTGTCTATGTGTGCGTTGCTCGAGCACGCTTTGTATGTAGATTGACGTCTGTACCTATCTATTTTGTGCTATTACTGCTACAATATAGGAGGCGATGACAATGTGGAATTGTTACCACTGAAGTGCGGTGGACTCTGACGAAGGGAGCTCTTAACTACGACCCAACAAACAAATTTTAGTTTCTCTATCCGCGCCTTCAGCATCGAACTTTACTATTACCAAGTTTCTATGAAGGAAGGCCTCGTCAGGAAACTTGGACTTAGTAAACTTAGTACAAGTCTAAATTCGCTTTGGGCAAGCTTAGTAATTAATGCTCTTATCGTATCTATATATATGAAGAGGCGTTACTCCTGCTGTGGCACAAATAGGCAGACAGCACGGTTGGCGCAGAGGTTGAACAATCGGCTGTTGCGTTGCTTGTTGCAGGTTTGAGTTCCGCTTGGAATAAAGCTTTCTATAGACTACAGATAGTTTTTCCGGTTCTGGGTATGTCGTGTATGTGAGTTCACATGTTGTGAATGCACCAAAATAGAAATCAATATAGTTCTCAATTTTGATCATGACTTATATATAGTTTTATTTATGTTTTTTTTTTTTTCATATTTTTATACATATTAATATTATTTATTTGTAACTAGCTTTTGCCCGCGCGGTTTCGCTCCCGCTCTTCCCTGCTCCACCCTACTGTACCCTACTATACCCTACTCTACCTTTCTCTACCCTACACTACCCAACTCTACCCTACTATATAGATAAAGCACACTAACTGTAACTGCACACTAATTGAAATAAACTTACGTCTAAAATTGTCATTTCAGTAACCATCCAAATAACAGGTATGCATGACATTGACAAAATGAATATTAGAGACAAATAGAGAAAATAAAAAGTGTGTATGTACAGGCTCACGCTTGACCTCTATCTCATATTATGATGGAAAGTGGTGATGTAGTTGAAAATGGTCCACGCTTACCTAGAAGTATTTATTTTTAACGCTAAATTTTAAGCTCTACAATTTTGATTAAGTGAGCAGAAGGTAAACTCATAATTCTTGGAAGGACACCAATTTCTGACATCTTTCAGTTTAGAAGCTTTTATAATTCAAATAAGACTTCTATAATTCTGAGGTGTCACTGTTTTTAATTTTAGCTTAACTCTTTACATCTTAACTCTTAAACAGTTCCACATGACTTTGTTTTTTTTCATTATTATTATATTTTTTTTTATTTGGAGTCATTTCGAGTGTACGTCAAAATATATATAGGCTGTTGCGTTGTTGCAGAGGAGTTCCAACAGAATAATTTGACTACAATATTAATTTATCTAAAATTCTTTTCGTAAAACTGTAACTAAAACTATTATTAACAAAACGAGTTAATTTTGAAAACTAGAATTTTCTAAAAGAAACAAAAGGCTTTTTTTTATATATATAGGCTGTTGTTATGATTGCCGCTCAGTCAAATAATGCATTCCACATTTCGAGAGCACAATACAATTTTATTTTAATTCGAAGCTCGTGTCGTGGGAATCAATTCATCGGGAATACGAAAACAATTGTCTGTGAGTCTGGATCAACTTTTATGTCCTGCTAACTTTACCCCGCGGCTTTACTCGCGTACAAAAGTATAGCCTATATCACTCGGGAAAAATCAGCTATAGTTTATGACCTATACTCAGGTCTACACAAAAAAAATTCATAAAAATCTGTCAAGCCGTTTTGAAGGAATTCGATGATAAACACTGCAACCCGTGATTTTTATATATCAGACGAGCTTATGCCCTCAGCTTCGCGCTCGTACATAAAATATAGCCTGTCACTCAAGAATAAAGCAGCTTTACGTCGGTGAAAAAATTTTTGTAATCGGGCAAGTACTTTCAGTGATAACAATGCCTGCGACTTCGTCTGCGTTAGACTCTTAAAACAATATGATGCCATTTGGTCAAATTTCAAGAAGTTTTTTTTTGCAAAGGACCCTAATTCTTTTTCTATACTAGTCTGTACTTCTATATCAACATCATTTCTTAATGAACGAAGAAGATTTGATTGATTTGTGTGGAAAGATTTGTATTTTTGTTTGTAATGAATAAACTCAAAAACTACTGGACTGATTTAAAAAAGTCTTTTACCAATGCTACTTTATCACTGAGTAACATATTTTCTACAATAACGTGGGCAAAGCCTCAGTTATTTTTTATAACATGAGCTATCTATCAGTGAGCGTCTCGTCAAAATTGCTCCAGGCGTTTCGGAGATTAACCGAAACAAACAGACAATATATTTTAATATTAGGTACAAACAGACATTTTCATTTTGTTTTGTATGTGTATTGTCCGGATCAACTTTATGTCCTATCGCACAGGAGTTAAAAATTCTGAATCAATGCGATGGAGTGGGTTGGGACAGTTTACGATTGCAATGAAACCGGACGGTGCTTAGAGATGACATATATGTTTTATAAAACGTTTGTGAGGCCATATCCACCAGCTGGGAATACTGCCAATATTGGCACACGTTGTGACGCGGGAACAATTTGTGGACTGTGTATTAGGTCTTTATTTATTTCAAACTGTGCACTTTGGACTGGGATAACTTCGGATTTTAGGGGTGAACTTTGAGTGTATACAAGGTCTCAATCAACCCCTATCGGGACCCAAGCCAGCTTCACCTGCACTCTGCACGTGGTGCACCCTGCTGACTAACAAACGATGCTCTAGCGGCCCACTAACACGCACTGGACCGGCGTGGCGGGTTACGGTCCTTACCCCCCCTTTTGGGGGTGGCCTATGTCCAACATTGCTGACTGGCCTGTTGGTCTAGTGGTTAGTGACCCTGACTGCTATGCCGCCGGGGTTCGATTTCCACCCAGGACAAATGTTTGTGTGATGAGCATAATCATTTGTTCTGTGTCTGGGTGTAATTTATCTATAATATGTATTTATTTAGAAATATATAAGTATGTTTATCAGTTGTCTAGTACCCATAACACAAGCTCTGCTTAGCGGGACTAGACGGCGTTGCGTGATAGTTGTAAAAAAAGAAAAAAAAAACAGTCGACGTCTATCGGCTGATATGATGATGATGAACTTCGGATTGACTAGAAATTGTAAACACAATTGTTTTGTTTTTTTTTTTTTTTTTAAACAAAACATTGCTCCACGCTAAGAATTACACCTGTATCGTGATGGAGTTCGCAAACTTGTGAACTCACATACATAAGACACACAGACCCGGAACACCTATATATACAATCATCAATCTCCACTTTGCTTCGCTCCTGCCTTAGCCTTCGAACCTAAACTGTCCGAGTCGGGTGCCAGAATTACGTCACCTCCTTCCCTGCTTTCTTTTAAACACATTTATTTTTAGTAATTGGACATATTTCATTGGCCCGTCATTTTATAGGTAGATCGGCGAGTCCAATGATCTGTAGGTAGTAGTAGGCGATGCGTATTAACTACCTAGAGGTCATTGGACTCGCTCAGCTGTCGTTTTCTTAAAGAAATTAATTTCGTACATGGGTAAATTAATACGAGTTTTAAAAAAAGGTACTTTATTTTTTAATTTTATCTTTACAAATCGATAGTGTTTCATGTACCGGATCGACCCTCCACGGGATAAAAACGATTAAAATTTAACGATGTAGACCAAAACCTGTTTATTTTACGCATTGCTTGTGCCCCAGATATTCTATACATTGCCTAGGTATTGTATAGAATACTTGAATTATACAGATTGCCGGTAACATTATATTATAAAATAATCTATAATTTCCATGAGCTCAGTAAATATTTACTGACAGCATCACTTACATGACAATATTTATCTCGGTCACTCCAGAATCTCTTTGCACTCTATTCAATACTAACAAATTCAGTTTATTTCCACTTACCTCCTCTAAGGGCCTGGCATTGTTTCAGTATTTTCCGATGAATATTTTAGTAGGAGTCGAAAGACATTTGTCGGCCGGTAGGTTCTGTAGACTCTTTAATCAGGACCTCTTTATACGGTTTAAGAGCGTCCTTTTCGAGGCACATTTTCATACTCTTACGTGATTATGATGTTACTAGTTTTTACCCGCAGCTTCGCTCGAGTACATAAAATATAGCCTATGTCACTCAGGAATAAAGCAGCTTTCTATTAGTGAAAAAAATTCAGTAATCGGACCAGTACTTCCAGAGATTACCTCCTACAAACAAAAAAAGACGTGTGACACTCGGGGACTGCCGCGGTAAAGCTATTGCATAGCATTTTTATCAACTTATGCAATTATAATTATTTATTTATGCAGAATTATTTTTCCTTTGTTTTTTTTTCTTTGATATTAATTGAAGTTACACTTTCACACATTGAATTGAATTTTGATTGATTATTCTTATCGGTCACCACGCTCAAAAAAGAAATGAGTGTTAGGTTATTTTCGTTACGGAATTTCTGGATTCGGTCTCCACGCTCAAGGCCCGCGATAGAAGCCATGCAATAGCTTAAAAAAAAACAAAAATACAAAAAAAAAAAAAACAAAAGAAACAAAAACCTCTTTATTATAAGTGTACATTACCTATCTTTCTCCAGAAATTTCGGATACACAGCTATCTTGTGGATATTATCTAGGCTTATATAGAAATCAAAACATACATTTGTGTAAACCTAATCTAGTAAAGACCTCTGAAAATCTGCTATTTTACGTGAACTTTGGCCCTCCATAATGTACTCATATACAAGGTGTAAGAGACAGCCCTCCACAAACTTTAAGGGCTTGCTCAGTAGACGAAACTGAACAACCTTCCACAAAATTTTTTTTCAGGAAACGAAAAAAAAAATTCGGCCTCTTCATACAAACTGTCCAACCAAGTTTATTATTTTCTATGGTGAGGCGGATTTTTTTTTTCGTTTCCTGAAAAAAAATTTTGTGGAAGGTTGTTCAGTTTCGTTCGTTCGTTTTCGCTTCACAGTAAAAACCACACTGAAGGCAGAAGATCACGGCCCGCATCCGGATTGCGCGCAAGCCACACTGCCCGCACACTGCAGCACTTCACGCTTTGGACTGTGTGCCCGCAGCCAATCCGTGTTCCACGCGCGTGCTAACCGCATGTTAGGAAAAACATGTATCAAATGATAGGATGCGGGCAGTCCGCATGCGGACGAAAACCGCATGCTGGCTAAAATTCACGTGATAGGAAAAGGGCCCTTAGGTATGATATTAACTTTTTTCTGCATTTTTTTTTCGATCCGTAATTTTGACTGGCATTGCTGATTGATTGACAGGACAGAAACGAAAGAACCAAGAAAACTCAATGGTGTCTCTAAGTCAAATATTGTGTTAACAAAACCTCAATGCCATTTTTTTAGTTGTCTAGATACTGACCTAACGAAAAATCCATTTTTTTATTGCCTATTACTTTTATGGCTAAATATGTTTCCACGAAGGTAACCCACGGCAGGTGTATTGTTGTATAACCGCAATTTATCGAAGACGCCATTTAATCCCTCGGGATAAGAGGCGTATTATAGGAAAATAAAATATGTAGGTTAGGGTCTGTATTAGGTAGGCTAGGTGAGTATACCTAACACAACTAATCCGCATTTGGCCAGTTATGTTTTGAAGCTTTGGAGGCTCGTTTATTGCCATTAATCCGGCACAAATCCTAAGTTTAGGCTGCCACAGAGAGCTTATTAATGTAATACCCAATTACGTGATGTCCGTCAAATACTGGGGACTACGCCGAGGACTTTTAAGTTTTTTTTGGAGTAGATATGATTTTGTCAATGATATTAGTAAAAGTTTTTAACTAACAAAGGTCCAAACTTAAGGTTTTTAATGTCCTATGGGGCGCAGCATACTAGGTGTTAAAATAACGGATCGCGTTCAAAACACTATACTGCGCTCCAAAACGCAGCTCATTGTCGTGGCTCTGAAGGCTGCCCAGCTTAAGTGGGACTGGGCTGGATATGTCTGCCGTATGCCGATTGAGCGGTGGGCCAGCAAAACACAAAGTTAGTGCCCTGAAATCGCACGACAGGGTCGCGGCAGACCAAGAAGGAGATGGCGGGACGACTTAGATGTCTTTCTTAGGAATTGGCAAGATGTGGCTCAAAGCCGAAAACAATGGAAAGAATGTAGAGAGGCCTTTGCCCAGCAGTGGGACAGTATAGGCTAGAAATAATAATAAGTTATGATTTCATCAAATAACTACTCACACTCTAGGTTGAGTGAGAGAGACTTTTACTGAATTAAACCCACTCGAGTTCCTTCAGTTACCCCTCGCGTTCCAGAGCCACGGTGACTCGGTGACGGGCAATCTTGCAGCCCTAAAGGGCCCCGTCAATCATGCTAACATCTTTTTAAATCACGCGTTACCACTCCGAGCTTCAATTCAACAAAATAGTCATACTTTTCTGTATAACACCTTGATCATAAAAGTTATTCCATTATAATTTTAATTAGAATGTTTACAAGAACTGTGCTATAGAAAGATTTACAACTATTTTATGTTTCCTTATTAAACCTCTAAGCTATTGGGCTGATAAATATGGGTAGTTAAACTGTCGACATAATTAATGCTCGCACAAATGTCGCACGTGGCATGTCGTATGGATTGCGGTCTCTTCTCTAACACTCACTATTAATTTGTTTCGCAGAACATGGAATCAATAGATAGGGTACTTAATCGTTATTATAATGTTCCCACTGTTGGGACTCAGGTTTCCTTTCTAAGAGTTCGGGTTGGCGTTGCTGGCAATACAAATATCAATTGCAGTGAATAGTTGGTATTGTAACCACTTTTTTGCTTTTTATTGCCATACTACGGAATAGATAAATGTCTAAACGAAAAAGATATGTATATTTTTAATGTTCTAACTTATTTGTATACACTGTGTCTACATCTCTCATCCAAATCTCCTGTTGTAGGTCTGCTGGAAGAAATTTCATTTGAAATAAGCAGTACCTTTGTTCTCTTATCTATCTGTATTTTTTTTTCAAATTTAAGTGTTTGTGTGTACATAAATAAATAAATAAACTTATTTGAAATGGTGTATAGGTAATGCCACCTCTAGCAGAGGCCACTAAAACGTTCCATGTTCTATTGGTTTTCGCAATTTGTTGCAAATATGTTGCGATACTCGATTGTTAGTTGAACTCATTTCCTCTGTGGCCGCCGATATAATGTGGCTGTCATTAAACATATGTGGGTGCTACTAGAATAACAGACTGTCTCCCTATAAATACATGGTTTAGTTCAGTCAATTGGTTTGATAAATAGATAGGTGGGAAGATAGGTATATTTATTGAGTACTAGCCTCTAACAGTAGTTAACCTTCGTGAAAATTATACTTCAGAAATAACATATATCGCTCAGCTGTTTGAGTGTGAAGAAGTAACAAACTTATACACCGTTAAATTTTAATCGTTTTAATCCCGTGGAGGGTCGATCCGGTACATGAAACACTATCGATTTGTAAAGATAAAATTAAAAAATAAAGTACCTTTTTTTCAAAACTTGTATTAATTTACGCATGTACGAAATTAATTTCTTTAAGAAAACGTCAGCTGAGCGAGTTCAATGACCTGTAGTTAATAGTCGGCGTTGCGTAAAAACTACCTACAGGTCATTGAACTCGCTCAGCTGACGTTTTCTTAAAGAAATTAATTTCGTACGTGCGTAAATTAATACGAGTTTTGAAAAAAAGGTACTTTATTTTATCTTTACAAATCGATAGTGTTTCATGTACCGGATCGACCCTCCACGGGATTAAAACGATTAAAATTTAGCGGTGTATATAGGTACATACACACGCATATACAAACATTCGCCTTTATATTATTAGGGTAAGGCGGTTATCACACTGCCACGCACCCCGCAGCGTAGTGCGTGAATGCGTGTCTTAACGTTGCTGATAAGTATCTCCGTTTGTATAGAAAACACGCACAGTCCAACACACTAAGAACGTATCGACGCACTTTCATGCAGATCACTCACCTACATGCGGAGAAACATGCATTCACGCGCGTAGGTGCGGGGCGACATGCAAGATATGGCACACTGAGTCTCGCAGTACCGTGCGCGATGTTGTATGAAATGAGTGCGTGCCTGCGTGAATTTACAAAACGCACCTACGCGCGTAGGTGCATTTTCACGCGCTACGCTGCGTGGTACGTGGCAGTGTGATAACCGCCAAAGTATTTGAGTCTAGAATAACGAAAGTTATGCTAGTTGTATAACGGTAAAAAAGTAACTGATTAGCCAAGTAATAAGTCAGTGTTACCTAAATTAACATTAGGTATTTCTTCTTCTTCCTGCCCTTATCCCATATTACTTGGGGTCGTCGCAACACGTTTTTTTCTTCCATTCTATCCTGTCACCCGTCAAACTATTACTAACGCCCTTTTCTTTCATATCACTCCTCACACAATCCATCCATCTTTTCTTCGGTCTTCCTCAACCTCTCCATCCATCTACAGGTATTTATAAGCATAATATTAAGTAGATATGTGTGTCAATTTAACAAAAACTAACATTTTTTCTTCGAGTTCAAGTGTTGTGATTGTGATGATGGTCTTAATGAGTATGATTATGTAAATACAAACATGTCATTACCAATAATATAGTTTTGCAAATTGCAGAAAAAAAAAAAATCTTTAGCGGCTGTTTAATTTAAAAAAAAACATATTTATTCCGAAAAATACACGTGTCTTGTTGCGACGATCACCAAAAGTTGGAATAGAAAATATTGATAGGTACACTTCCTATCATCTATAATATGTTCCTACCTAGTTAAATATGCTGATAGAGTATTAAACTTAGTGCTAAAGTGCACAACTACGGGGAACGTTATCTGGGACCGTCACACATTCGCTTTGCAAGCTTGTTTGCGTTTGTAAGACGGGTACACGCTCATGTAGGGAGACAGGATCAAGCTGAACTTTGACATAATCCGTCACTATTATTTTGTAGGAATATTAGTTTTTTTTCTACGTTTTTTTTTTGGATGAAAATATTTTAAATAAAATTGTTATTATTTGCAAATTTAAATCTAATAAAATCAGTTCATTACAAACACATTTTGCAGGGGTTCGAATATAAAATAAAAAGTTTCAAACACGCACCTTGTAAGGGCACCACAAAACAAATAAGTTATTTACATAAAATACATTCATCATCATCATCATTTCAGCCGAAAGACGTCCACTATTGGACATAGGCCTCCCTCAAGCGTCACCACAACGACCGGTCCTGTGCGTCATGCATCCATTGGGTTCTTGCGACCCTGACCAGGTCATCGGTCCACCTTGTGGGAGGCCTTCCAACGCTGCGTCTTTCCGCTGAACCTTTCGTCCCCATCAACCAAAAAAAAACTAAAATGTATTTCCTAATTCTCGTGTCACCTACATTTTACATAGAAAAATTGTAATATTATAAGTATTAAAATAAAATTAAACAACCTTTTAATTATCTTCAAAATGCCGTTGACATTCGATGGCTACGTATTGCTAAGTAATTAATAATATAATAATAAAAATAAGCCATTATCTATTTTAATTAAAATCGCGATTAAAGTCCAGTCCTGCGTAGAATAGATTAGAAATACTTTTATTCGGTACAGACACAGCACAACAGTTGTAAACATAAAATAAAAAATAACAAAAATACAAAGCGCGCCGAGCGTGCCCGTACCGAATGGGTGACCAGTGTGACCACCTCAGCATTTGCTGGGCGTTAGACACCCAGCGCTGTTTTTCATTTGGCACCCTGCAGTGAGGCACTGACCAGGGTAAAGCATATAATATATATAGGGTGACTGGTAATTAGTGTACAATACTTAAACACGTGATTGTGCTCATGATAACAAACAATTTTTATTATGGGAGCAAAGCCGAAATCGTGAAAAAAATATCAGCTGTTCTGTACATTAGGCAAACATAAATGCACTGAACAGCTGATTTTTTTTTCGCGATTTCAGGTTTGTTCCCATAGTAAAAGTTGTTGGCTATCATGAGCACAATCACGTGTTTAAGTATCGTACACTAATTAGCTTATATATGGGTGTGTATTAATTTAGTGTAAATAAGCATAGTAATATATACCAGTTAGTATATCTATTCTCGTTGCATTTACGACTACTACATAGTTTATTTAGTCCAGTGTAATTCAAACTATTGTGTTATTTTGATCGGCACGTTGGCATTTTGTTGAATAATTAATTTTCGTTTGAAATTCCATTGGACAGGTATTTCATGTAGGTAAATAGACCATTGTTATCTAATTGGATGTTAATAAATGAATAAATGTTGATTTTATATTAACAAATTGCTGGTATCATCCTAACTAATATTATAAATGTGAAAGTGTGGATGTTTGGATGTTTGTTACTTAATCACGCAAAAACGGCTGAACGGATTTGGATGAAATTTGGCATGCATATAGCCTTTGGCATGGAAAAGAATATAGGCTACTTTTTATCCCGGAAAAACATCTTATTCCCACGGGAAAACACGTTTAGAGTGCGATAACCGAAGAACACGAGGATGAAGTAGCGGACAGCTAGTTACTAATAAAACACATTAAAGATATTATGCACCTTTTAATTCATTAAACCCCGCGCGAACGCCGGCGTTCGCGCACCTATTGTCTTTCTATTGTGTCTGCAATTCTCACGATTGAAAGGTTAAAATTATTTTAGGCCTGCCAGTGTTTTTTTTATTAATTTACATTTATTTTATTAATGTTTGTCCAGTGCATTTAATATCTATATTTAGTTTTTATCTTTACTTTATTTATATTGTTCTCATATGATAATAGCGATAAGAAGTATATAACCGAGATATATGTAATACATGATGTGTAATACGAGATATATGTAATCATGATCAAAAAAAGTATCCGTGGATTTTCTTCCACATTCTTCTCCATAGAGATCTACGCTTTAGAATATGCAATTAGCATATTTTTTTCTGACTGACTGATTTCTTGACCTTTCAAAAGTGCCTGTAAACGGTTTATTTGAAATAAATTACTTTGCATTTAAAGTATGCTATAAAGTATATACTTATATATTACTAGCGGTCCCAGCAGACGTTGTCCTGCTCGAAAGCTGGCATTTTGTCAAAAAAAAAAAAATATAAGAACCCGATTGCAGCGCCACCTAACGGATCCAATTAAATTTTCAAACTATTCAGAGACTCGGTCAAATATACATATAAAATTACATCCAAATTCGTCAAACCGTTTAGGAGGAGTTAGGTAACAAATACACGTACAGATGAATATACATAATATCACAATTTTATGGTAACATAATATATCAGCGTAAAATTGTAATATCCAGATTATGATCTATCTTGCGAGATTGTAAACTATCGAATGATTGTGTACCGGAACATACTGCTTACAGTTTAACGCATTATTTTTCGGTCGATTATAATCTATCGAAGTGAAACTGGTCGCACAGGTTTACAAATGTTGCGGTAATAGAACGTTGTTACAAATCTACGATATTTCTCATATAAGCTGACAATGTACAGTGGAACTGAATTTAACTTCTTGAAATTGGAGAAAAAAGGAAACGAATTCTCAAAGAATAGTCCTTAGATTTATTCTAAACGTTAACAAAAGCTTGAGCGATAAAGCCCTATTGAATATAAATACACTTGTTGATCTAATTCCTCTCTCCATACAGCCAAGGTAAATCTATTTTGTTCCTGCGCCTTAAAAGGAATTTATTCCCCGAATGACTACTCAACGTAATCCAAATTAGATTCCGTACGTATTGTTTTCCATATCCTCAACACAGATGACGGTATTGATCCGTTTAATAAGTGTATGATGGTTATAAGTTTGTTGAAGAACATTGGAGATGTTCTGCATAGAAGTTACGATAGATTATAAATGTGACAACGTATTATATAATTATCTTTTGGAGAGTGTGTGCAGGAATTGCATGACTTGATTCCGCCATCTCATTTCTACCATCGGACAAACCGACGTACGACGACTATCTACCCTTACGTTGTTGAAACCTCTACGGCCCGAACTAAGCGTTTCCCCTTGTCATTTATACCGCGTACATCGAAGGACTGGAACAATTTGCCTGCTGCGGTCTTCCCGTCCGATTATAATTTAGGTGTCTTCAAGGCTAGAGTAAACAGGCTCTTAATAAACTAGTGCGCCTCACCATCAACGATTGCATCACTGCTTACCATCAGGTGGAATTGCAGTGAAGTACTAGTTTATAACAAATAAAAAAAAAGCTTTTTCCATCGGTTTCACCTGCGTAAATATAGGATTTTCCATACGAATTTTGGACCTCTATTTCATTTCGTTAAGTATTAAATTTTAAAATTTCGTTAGTTATTCTTTGTAGACATCATATAGGGAACCTCTGTGCAAAATTTCAGTGTTCCAGGTCCAAGGGTTTGGGCTGGGCGTTTATGAATCAGTGAGTCAGAATTTTGACTGTTATACACTATGTTAAACAAATGAATAAATGATTATTGATTATTGTTTGTGCCAGAAATACTCTCTTTCTAATAGTTGTAAATACTAGCTTCAGAAAGTGGCTTTGCTTGCGTGAAAGTATGGAATTTGCTTTTGTCACTCAGTGGTAAACTATAAAGGACTGCACATATTTCAATCCTAAACTTACTATTGTCATTGATTCAGTTGTTTGTTTCGGAGTTTTTTCTCAGGGTAGTCAGCTAGGAAACATCGTCTTCATCTAGTTTAATAATTTTTTTTTAAATCCTATTTGCAAAATATATAATTTAAAGGTTTTTTAGACATCTAGTTCGTGTAAACCAAATTAAGTGGCCCAATTAACTTTGCTTAACTGTATTTTAAAATTTTACATTATTGTTGTAAGACCGTATATAATAATAATAGTAAATACTTTATTTCAGACCATGGTGTCCAACTAGTGTTAGTTATACTTAAAACCCACAACGAAACATGTAAAAAAAGAACAACAATCACTGCTGCGCCACTCCATAACAAATGGCGGAACAACGACTGATGTAGGCACAGTCCAGCCGACTAGCGATCATGCGAAGGATGCTGTTGGCGCTGCCACGCACTCTACACACCAGGGATGCGCATCTTTTACGCATTGTAGCATAAAAGCAGTCCACGCGATGTTCAGCAAACATCCTTGATGCACTACACAATCGCCGCGTATATGTGTAACTTTGTATATTTTGCCTCTCTTTATATTTTCCGAAAGTAGTCTAGACAGTCCTGCTGTATTATATATTTTTTTTTTTTTGCTTTATTATATATTGTATATTCACATCAGAACTGACATTTCCATGCGGGTTTTCTAAAGCTGTACTATATTTGGAAACCGTTATCTTAAATGGGCTAGGCTTTCGCTTAGTACTTGACATAAAATTTCAGTATTTTATGAAATAATAAAGACTTTTAGGTCTCAGTTGCGATAAAAAAAATTGATATGAGTTTAGGAGGGTGAAAGGGTGAAGTTTTATTTAGGCAATAACTCAGTTTATGAGAAATGCGAATTTAGTGAAATACACACACGTACAGCATCTATATTACTAATGGTGAATATCGAACTGATTTATTTTAGTAAAGGAGGAGGCCGACTTTACGTAAATTATATTGGAACCAAGTTAATATAATTGTATTGTATTTATATTTTCTTTGTATTTGGCTTTTTATATTTTATTGTATCTTTCACTATTTTGTACTGCATCACCCATAGGTTGAATGGTAAAAGATACCCAAGAGTCCGCCTCTGTGTGAATAGAGTTAAATAAATAATAAATAAATACGAAAACCTAATGTTCGATTCGGTTAAAAATAAAATGATTATCAAAACGACTTTCTCCAAAAGGCAAGAAGAGACAAGGAAAGAAATAACAAAAGCTGCAAAAAAATAAAGTTTATGAAAACATATTGTAATAGTCGTAGTACCTACAACTACTCGAATCTAAAATAATATGAAAGTTATTAGGCACACCTGCTGAAACACTGTCTACAAGCGAAACTTCAAACTTTTACTTGCTTTACAGAAAAAATAATTTGTGAAACTATGTTAAAAACTACCTGTCGAAACTTTTCTGAACTGGAAAACTTTTTGTCATTGCCCTTTTGAGTCAATCAATATTCGTCAATATTTATTGAAATCTTTATCCTTCTTGGCTTAAAATAAGATAATATTATTTATTTAATATTTATTATTCGACAGCGATGCGGAGGAGTTTTATGACGTCATATTTAGCTAGGCATTTAGTGTATATATTTTTTTTTTTTTCGTTAGCCTGTTCTGTTCTGTATATTATTTTTAATTATTTAAGTGTATTTTATTGTTTAATTATTGTTAACTAATTTAAGTATTTTTTAAATAAAATTTCCGTATATACATTAAAAAAAAAAAATTAGATACTTAATATACGTTTTGAGAGCAGTGGTGGCCGAGTGGTAACGGCCCCGACTAGCGAGTTGCAGGCCGCGGGATCGAACCCAGCCAGGCGCATTACTTTGTGTAATTTATTTCATCACCACTGCTCTCAAAACGGTGAATGAAAACATCGTGAGGAAGCCGGCATGTCCTAGAACCAAAAATTCGAAGACATGTGACATTCACTAACACGCACTGGGCCCGCGTGGTGGATTACGGCCCATTCGCTCTCCTAGAGAGGAGGCTTGAGTCCCAACAGTGGGAACATTAAAACGGCTGGTGATGATGATGATGAATTACTAAATTAATATTTATTGAATCAAATATATGTACACATATTATAATGAAAAAGTTCATGTATGAGTGAGTATGAGTTAAAAAAAAAATCGAAAAATAGTTAATGTCAAAATTGAGAAAGTAAAACATAATTTGTCATATATTAACCATGTCATACATTAAACATTACTGTTTACCGTGATTCTTTTTTTATTGACGTTGCATGGAGCTTGGATTACTCCTGTATCGTGGATGCGATTATATACCCAAATCACCTGGATCCAGAAAAACCATCTGTAGACCATAAAAATGTTCGTTCCGTATGGGAAACGAACTCAGAATACGCAGCGCAGCAGTCAATCGCTCAACCACTGTGTCAACTGCACCATTTGTTTAATTAGAATTTATTTCAAAGATGTATATTATACGTATAGTCTTCGTAGCACATCCTACGAAGCGTAGCACATCCTACGAAGCGTAGCACCGCTACGCAGCCGGCACGTAGCAATACTACAAAGCCTTGCGTAGCTTACAAAGCGTAGCAATTGAATCAACTTGATACCGTAGCTTATAATAATTTTTATTAATCTATAAAACCTCAGATATAGGGGACAAAATGTCCCCCAACATAACGTGCAACACTACTACGTGACGCTGGAACGTTGCCCAGTGTCCCGCAACTTGCCCCTAAATTTTTATGATGCATTCACGTGATGTTGTTGGGCAATTTGATAGTGTAGCGCGTCATATTGGGGGACATTTTGTCCTCTAATGCATTTGAGGCTTTAGTACTGAACATCATATGCATAACTTTTCTCAACTATCTATCTACAAATGACACCTATTCAATAGCTCAACGTGCTTTCCGGGGCACGGGAGTCTTGGTACATAATTTGATTAGTCATCCACCAGCCGACCTCAGTAAGTGTAGCTTAACATTGGGGATCGACCCATTCGGCTGTTATTATTTAGCCATGAGCAACTCTCTGTCATCATCATCATCATATCAGCCGAAAGACGTCCACTGTTGGAAATAGGCCTCCCCTAAGCGTCGCCACAACGACCGGTCCTGTGCGTCACGCATACATCGAATTCCCGCGAACATAACCGGGTCATTGGTCCAACTAGAGGCCGTCCAACGCTACGTCTTCCGATACATGGTCGCTACTCCAGAACCTTTCGATTTATCCGCAGGAGAACCAAGGTTACCGACATAGCTAAAACAATCGCCAAACTTAAGTGGCAATGGGCAGGGGGCACGTTGCACGCAGAACAGATGGTCGAAGAGGACAACTCTCTGTATTTAAATTCAATTTAAAAATTGAACAAATATTTATGTATATTAATAGAATAATATTTAAATTTTGAATTTAAATCTTGATTACATTAATCTGATTTTAATTTTATTTTTTATGTTTTTTTTTATTAATGTTAGGCTCACGTTTCACTACTAGGTCTCGCCTGATGCTAAGCGATGATGTGGCCGACGATGGAGCACGCTTACCTAGAAGTAATCTATTGTTAATTTTACTTCCTAATATTATGTTTTTATTTGAGTTTTGTTACTTTTAATTTAGTGGGGGGGGGGGTGTTAGGTTATTTTCTGCTATGCAATAGCATAAAAATATTATCTACAATACAATTTTCGATTAGTAAAACATACGTGTTACATGTGTACACGCATTGGGCGTTAATGAATAGATCGTAATAAGCTTAGGTGACATATGTATGTCCCTTAAGCCGAGTTGCGTGTTAGTCGAAGTCACGATATATGTCAGTAGGTTATTGTTTTAATTTAGCTTTCCAACGTGTAAGTAGAATTACGACTTGTCATTCGATTCTGAGAAACAATGTTAGAGCCCAGGGGCGTAGGCGTAGCGTGGGTAAATTTAGACGTGGGCGCAGACAAGACGAGGCCTTTTTCTTTCATAAATTCGAAATGAGACAGCAACTGTCGCAATCCAGTATTCGTCCACATCCTCGCTTACAGTTGCCATCACGGATCTTGAGCGCTCGGCGTCAGAGTGGGGATCGCTTTGCGCATTCCATACATTGGCGAGCCAATCGTCTTCGTTGTTAGATACATGCAGCAACGCAGTGAACGAATGAGGAGTGACGTCTATGACGCGATGGCGCGGCCAGCCAATCACTGACACTCCCCGCCCTCGCGTCGCACTTCGCACCACTAAAGAGACCGAATATTTGACTTCAAGTGTTCAAGATCCGTGATGGGAACTGTACCATCAGGTGAAATAGTTGTCAAACGCGAGCCTATCAAAGGCCCCTTTGGGTGCGAGGTCCCACTTCGTCCACCCCAAGCTACGTTATGTTAGAGCCTTTGACTTGTGGACGCGTGTGTTTTGTGGAAATACCAACCTTTGTGATGGAAATATAAAGCTTTTTTAGGAAGAACATAGTAAGCGCCTCTTTACGTTTTTTGCAGAAACGGGTTATTATTATTATTATTCTTTATTGTTGTTATTTATTGTTTGTTGTTGTGTTCTTTGCCGTGGTCTTCCATAACTAAAAAGCATTTATAATAATATTATTTAAAAAAAGAACATATATAATTTATTATTCAAAATGGAATATTATTATTATATTATTAACATATTTTCAACTAATATTATAAGGGCGAAGGTTTATGGGCATAAATATATTTCTATTCAAATATGGAATCTATAATGGGAATCAATTTAGAAGCAAAATGGCTGTTGCAAATATAGAGATCTTAGTGAAGAAAATAGTAGCGAGGGTGCTTATTTTCAGTATTTTACTAGACTAATTGAATAGAAGTAGGGAAAGATAAGTGGGAACAACGACTTATCAACAGTCCTAGACTGAGAAATGATTGTTCAGCGTGTAACGGAAATTCTTCCACTTTACTACTTCGTATTAAGAGGACTACATGCGCCCATTATAAATTTCATAATGCGTAAAAGTCCACTGCAGTAAACAGAATTGGAGAAATATATGTTATTTTACAGGATAAGTGCTAGATAGATAGTTTGTTTAAAAACTAGTACAGCTGTAGTTTAGAACGAAAGAAAAAAAAAATTAAAAACGCCTCTTAAAATATTGTTATTTTTTTTATAAAGAGGTAAAGTTTGTTTTTAAGTGTTTTTGTGTCTCTCACTGGTCCGATTACTGAAATTATTTCACCGATAGAAAGCTGCTTTATTCCTGAGCGATATAAGCTGTATTTTATGTACGCAGGTGAAGTCGCGGTCAAAAGCTAGTAATATTATAAAAAGGTAAAGTTTGTTTTTATATTTTTTTTGTTTGTTGGAGGTATTCTCTGGAAGTACCGGTACTGGTTCGATTGCTAAAATTTTTTTGACCGATAAAAAGCTGCTTTATTCCTGAGTGACATAGGCTATATTTTGTGCACATTTTTTTTTGTATGTAGTTCAAGAGTGACAGCCTTTAAGTGCTGTAGTCCTTGTAATATAACAGATCTGATAATTTGCATTTATTCAAAGAACAGTTTTCATTAGTATTCTGAGAGACAAAGATAATAGCATTCAAAGGAATTCTCTGAGCTGAAGCGTCAATGGTTCAAGATTAACAAGGAGCATTAGCAAAACAGCGTTATATATTAATGCAGGACGTTGATTTTATACTATGTATAGATAGGTGATACTACATACTATTTTGAGTTGGCTTTTGAATCGAGAGCAAATTTAAATATGTTAATGATCTGGGTATGTAGTCATTTCGTCCGGTTATTTTTTTACGTACATTATTTTACATGGAGCGTATCTAACCTCGACAACACAATTACTGAGTCGTATCAACGCTTTAAAGGCAAAAATTACCAACGCGATAAGCGACATTGAGTAAACTTTACAGGAGATTGATTTAATTCGTTAAGCCCCAAGCGAACGCCGCGTTCGCGCATCTATTGTCTTACTACTGTGTTTCAAATTGACGGTATCTGAAAGGTTAAAGTTTGAAAGAAAATGTCCTCATTCAAGGTCGTGTCTTTCACCGTAATTAAAAGAAAAAAAACATTCACCCAACAATTCTGTGAAAAAAAACTGCTATCATACTCACAAGATTGCATTACTTTCTTCATAAAATGATGCATAGAAGCACAAACATATATGTTTGTATGACGAACACGTATTACAGGATATAAAAGATAGAAACGCAACACAAAGACAACCATATTAATAAGAGAATAAAGAAAAACAATAAAGCAGCAACAATGAGTGACAATGTAAGTCGCTCGAACCGCGGCGAAGAAATTATTGCGTTCAAGAAATTGTATGAGAGAAAATGTGAATCAATTTTTTTATTATTATTTCGTTCATTTACAAGTACATTATATACATATAAATTATATTTTTAAATATTCAATATAAAATAAAAAACCATTTCAAAGTATAAAAAATAGTAGCCCACCGGTATCGGGAACGGGGTCCAAGCTACTTGCGGTCAGGGTTCCAGAGAAAGGAACCTCCTGACTATACGAGCCGTGTCCAGCAATATTGCTTTCTGAATCAAGCCCTTGATCCAGTCGCCTAATGAGAGCCTCCTAAGGTGTTGGTTGAGCTCTTGGCTATTAAGCCATTGGCTGAAACAACTATCAGTACAATGATCGCTGTTTCCACTTCCCACATGTCGACAACCTCGCGAGCCAAGTCAATATACTTGATTTGTTTATCTTTCTCGGCTTTCACGAGGTTCTCGTCATGCGGAACAGATACGTCAACATTCATTGCACGCCTCTCGCTTCGGTCTACCATCACTATATCAGGCTTATTGGCCACAATGGTTCTGTCAGTGATGATGGGCCGATCCCAGTACAAAGTGATATGACCGTTATCAAGAACTGGGTCGGGCTCATACCTATAGTATGGCATTTCCGATTCCACAAGAGAGTATTAGTTAGTAGTTGCCGATGGATAATCCTGGCTACAAGGTTGTGCCTATGCAAGTACTCTCCGTTATTTTTATTATTAGATTACAGGCCAAAATGTCCCTTATAGCGATGCGTAACGCTCAATCTTCGTGATACTGCAACGTTGCCCAGTGTTCCGTAACTTGCCTCCCAATATTGCGAAGCGAAATAATTTAATTAATAAATCTACACTTATATTATTATTTATTATTAATATAATAAAGAGGTAAAGTTTGTTTTTTTGTTTGTAGGAGGTAATCTCTGGAAGTACCGGTCCGATTGCTAAAATTTTTCCATCGATAGAAAGCTGCTTTATTCCTGAGTGACAAAGGCTATATTTTATGTACGCGGGCGACGTCGCGGGCAAAAGCTAGTTAATAATAATTTGACAGTATTGTACTTTATGTTGGGGGACGTTTTGTCCCACAATGTTTCGCTTTTTACTTTTTCTTTCTTTGTGTAATAAGTATCTGAGGTTTAAGTAATTTTCAATAAAGTTATTTTTTGATACATAAAGCAAATAAATAAAAAACTGGGCAAGTGCGAGACGGATTCGCGCACTGAGGTTTCTGTACAAACTTACCTATGTAAATAGTTCAATTGCCGAATGGAGTCTCGAAGATTTTTCAGAATCGCAAAATAAGTTTTTTATTTTGTGATGTAACAATTTTACTGTTTTCAGATGTATTCCTTTATTTGTGCTATAAGTCCTAGCTTTATGCCAAATTCCAAGATTCTGGGTCTTGGTAGTTGACACAGACAGAATGACAGACGGACAAAAAAATCGATTCTACAAGGGTTCCATTTTCCCTTTTGAGATACGGAACCCTTAAAAATGATTCGACAACCCAATCCCGAAGAAATCTTTCACAATATGTCAGCAGAAAAATCAAAAGATGTCGATAAAGTAAATGACGAAGTTATTGAAATGGCTTTGGTTGGCATTTCTGTAATGTAATTTAGGGAAATCTGACTGATCGAATATTAGTCGGAAGAGAGGTAAAATAAATGTCAATGATATAAAAAAAAAAACCATTTATTTTGGAGGTTTAGGTACATAAGTAAGTTTGTTATGGTTATTACCAGCTACCTACCAAAGATCAAAAGTTTAGAGAAGCATAAGGGGAAATTATCCAATGACTTTTTCCGCTTTGGGTGGAGGGCGAAAGCATGTCAGACTATTAGTGACTAAAACCAACCTACATATGTCATTCAGTGGTCGTCTGTGTTCCAGAGGTATGGTAACTTTTTTGAACAATCCCGTTACCCCAGCACGTATCGGCCCTTACGTGTCTTTCCAAACAACATTAAATTCCTAACTCCTAGTAGCATAATATAGCATAATCAGCCTTTAAATGTTCCCACTGCTGGGACTCAGGCCTCCTCTCTCTAGGAGAGGGAATGGGCTGTAAATCCAAAATCAGGTTGGTGAATGTCACGTGTCTTAAATTTTTGGTTCTAGTACATGCCAGTTTCTTGCATCATGTTTTCCTTCATCGTTTTGAGAACAATGAGTCCGGGTCGATACCACTCGGACCACCCTCACTCGGCAACCACTGTCCAATGACGCCTCCTGATTCCTAGTACGAGTATCTAATTCGCCAGTGCATTTATTTGTTAAAACTTCATGCAACACAAAGGTACAAAGGCAGACTTAATGCCTTAGGCATTAAGTCGTACTAGGAATTAAGAGGCGTCATAGGAGAGTGATTGCCGAATGAGGGTGGTGTCCGAGTGGTAACGACCCGGACTCATTGTTTTCAAAACGATGAAGGAAAACATCGTGAGGAAACTGGTATGTATCTACTAGAACCAAAAAATTTAAGACATGTGACATTCACCAACCTGCGCTGGAACCGTGCATTGTGTTGCAGGCGATACAAACTTAATTACCTCAACAAGAGCACAGGCCGTAGTGAGATCACTTGACCATCCACACATAGTGGAAGACACAGAAGGTGGTTTCTATATCATCATCATCATCATTTCAGCCAAAAGGCATCCTCTGTTAGATACAGGCTTCCCCCAAAGTATCGCCACTACGAGCGGTCCTGTGCGTCTCGCATTCATCCGATTCTCATAATTTCACCAGATCATCGGTCCACCTTGAAGGAGGCCTTCCAATGCTGCGTCTTTCGGTACGCTGTCACCACTCTAGAATCTTTCGGCCCCATCGATCATCTGTACAGCGAATAATGTACGCAGGGTACAGTTGCCATCACGGATCTTGAACGCTCAGCGTCAGAGTGAGGATCGCTTTGCACATTCTATACTTTGGCGAGCCAATCGTCTTCGTTGTTAGATACATGCAGCAACGCAGTGAACAAATGAGGAGTGACGTCTATGACGCGATGGCGCGGCCAGCCAATCACTGACACTCTCCGCCCCCGCGTCGCACTTCGCACCACTAAAGAGACCAAATATTTGACTTCTGTGCAAGTGTTCAAGATCAGTGATGGGAACTGTACATTATTCGTGCTACTTAAGTTTGGTGATTCTTTGTTTTATGTCGGCAGTCTTGATTCTCCAGCTGATGTCGTTATTTCTGATGAGATCACGTAAGAAATCCGAGCATAGCCCTTTCCATTTCCCTTTGGGTGACTTTAAGCCTTCTGATCAGGCCCATTGAGAACTGTTTTCATTAACTTAAGTGTTAAGTTTAAAAAAAAAATATTTAGTCCATTTAACATATTTTTAATTTACTACTTGTTTTTTTGTTGATACAAATGCTGACCGAAACTGAATTAAATTCAATTTAATCAAATAAATTTAAAAAAATCTGAATGAGTTCAGAAATGAAACTGAAAGAAATTTTATTGAATTATGAAAAATTGAATTAAATGTTATTATTAAATAATATTATTACTTACGTGATATGAAAGCAGCTGTACCCAAATCGCGTAATTCGCTTTCTATAACAATCAGAATGATTTTAAAAGAAAATCAAAAACCATTGCTGTATATGTTTGAAGAAATTGTTCACCTTAAAATCTAAACGCAATGAATGTCGTTGAATCGTCGTTGGGTGACATCATTAGTAAATAAGATGGGTTAGGTAAGTAATTACTCGTTTGGTAGAGAGAAAGTGATAAGTGTTTTGAGGAAGCTTTCAGAGTTTTGGTACGGTGAGAGGCAATCCGAGAAGGCTTGACCCAAATTAGCGCCGACACAGAACGAGATGAGTCCGAAAAATCCTATGGTGGCTAGGAGGGGAAAAGAAATGGCAGAAAATTTATTATTAGTGTATCAAATTGATATCTATACTTCTATATTGATATTATAAAGAGTAAAGATTTGTATGTTTATATTTTTGATTGCAATAAACAAATTAAAAAAAAAATAGACAAACTTTTAAATTTCTTTCACCAGTAGAATACTAATTTATCACTGAGTGATAATAAAGTATAGGTATAATATTTTCAATTTTTACGTGGACGAAATGCTGGCAGATGTTCGTTTAAAGATTATGAACACAATAATATAAAAACTGATAATCTTTTAACAGTCCTTATATAAATTTTTATTTTTCTTTTTATAAACTTTTACTTTTCCACGGCTGATATATACCTTATACTCACTCTCACACACTATGACATACACATACACATCCCACAGGACACTACCAATAACCTGCTTTGCATATACAGTAATTTCTGTTTTTGTTTTTTGGTTTTTATTTATTTTCCTTGGTTTTATAATTATTATTTTTTTGTTTATTTTCACTTTCCCCTTGTTATAGTCTGATGTTCTGTAACCATAAATAGTATTACTGATACTCAAGGGCGTCTTACAATGTACTTTCTTTTTTTTTGCTGTGGGGGGGGCCTAGTGGCCTGTATCTCAAGTTTTTTCCGAAACTTATTTCAAGCGCCACTCTTACAATAGTCTTTAAAGACACATTGTTAACTGTCTAAAAATCTATTGTGAAGAGAGATTTAAAAAAAACACAGTAAGTTTTTGATTGACTTGCATTAAGTACTAGACAGGTAGGGAAGATTTGTTACTAAAATATTATAGAAATATGAAAATTTACAAACTTTTACACACAAAAGAAAAATCTTTGCATTGAATATTTTCAGTATTACGTATAAAATAAAAAAAGAAAAAAGTTTGAAGTGCGAGCGAAAGCTTGTAAATCAGAGGGTTCATGAATTCCAGGTCACCTGTGGAATGAACACACGTAAAAGACATTTGCATGTGGCTGTATCTTAGTTATGGGTTAAAGTTGGAATCTTTTAGTCTTTTTAACAAGAGTTATAACTAAGGGGTTGACTATTTTAGGAAGGGAAATGGATGTGTTTTGAGCACGATCATTTGTTACGTGTCTGGGTATAATTTATCTATATTTATAGAAATATATATATAAATTATGTATTTAAAAATATATAAGTATGGACTAGGTGGCGTTATGTGTAAGTTATGGAATATTATTATCATTATCATTTCCTAACCTGTACCCCTAGCCAAGTTGCTAATCTGCAATAGTTAACGCTTGTAGAAAGCTTCAAATGTACGGAACTGACGTCGCCTCAACGCTCAGTCGCGTGGTCAGAACAAAAGTATTGGCGGCAAGGTCAACTCGAAACGGTTGTAACTTGGCTAGGGTCCCTGGGGTCCGCGGAACCCCAAGTTTAAATTACGAAAGTGACGCGACATGAGCTTGCCGAAAAGTTTAACCTACAAAGCTGATATCTTTACCGCTCTAAATACTTTATAAACCTACAAGGAACAGATGCCATCAATAAATTAATTGCCGAACATAAAATCGAAGCGAATAACCGTGATTTATGAATTAATCGACCGTTTTTTGATAACTTTCCTACCATGTCGTAATTTTAGCAATCATCTGGCGTAATTATATGAAAAATAATTCCTTTTTGCGGTATAAGTACGTCAGTTGCTATAATTCAATATTTTAGAGCCTTTGAGTAGTAGTTTCATCATTATATTTCCTAACTAGGTAAATTAATTGACCGAAAAAAGTTATGATTTGGTATTAAAAAGAAAATTCATATAATCCAATTTAAAAATGAATTATCGAGAAAATTGTGTTTTCAAGGGGTCCGTTACGATGATCGTTGACCCCCTAAGATTGGGATTGGCTGGTTTACACAGTGCCAATACACTTCACACTGATTAGCCAATCTTATAGAAAGATATGACTAAAATTTTTATGTCTTAAAACTCAATCAATGACAGTGTTGAACTATTTTGCCGTTGACGATATCCTACTAGATACTCGTAAATGATTGACATCAAACCTAGCTCGAAAATAAACGGCCAAAGTTAAGTAGCAATGGGCAGAGCACATTGCTCGCAGAACAGATGGTCGATGGAATCGAAAATTTCTGGAGTGGCAACAGCGTGCCGTAAGATGCATCGAGGAAATTTACGTTCGTCATGGGTATCACAGATTCACCTAATTGTGTAAAATGCGGAATAATTGAGGACGTACAACATATTCTGGTGGAGTGTGAGCGGGGCGAACGCCTCAGAAGAAATATGTTTAGCACTTTAAATTTGTTAGATATCGGTATTTGCAACAACATTTTAGCTAAGCCTACGTCAGACGAGGCAAGTTTTAAGCTCCTTAATAAAGATTGAAAAAAAAAAGATGCAACGTTTGAAACTGGACCGATGACCTGGTAAGGGTCACGGGAATCCGATGGATACGAGACGCACAGGACCATTCATTGTGGCGACACTTGTGCAAGGTATGTTCAACAGTGGACGTCTTACTGCTGAAATGTTGTTGATGATGACTATAATACTTTTAAATATTTATTTATAAATACATTTGTAAGTTATGTTTAGTTTAAACCTACGCAGTACGGGACAGCATGACAAAAGGTTTTGCCAGCAGTCAGTGGACAGTAGACACTTAGATACCACAGCATCTCCACAACCCAGTAGTGACTGGGGAATACAATAACTCTTGACAAGACTTGTTAGATTTCTCAAAATCTACAGTCCACTAATGGCCCTGCTGGGCTCCTACGGTTTTGCTGACATCTTGTGGGGCGCGCGTGCAACTCTACGCGCCCTCGTCGATTCGAGCTCGATCCAGATGGTTACCGGATGGCCGGACGGCGAGCAACCCATTGCTCGTCGTCCGCAATCCCACGCTTAAGGTGGCTGGCGGTTGGAGTCGGGGTATCGGGGGCGTTTCTTCCGCCTGAATCAGGTGCAGGAACCTCCCGAACTTACCATGTCCGGTCAGGACCTGCGTCATGCGGAAGGTGAGGACGCTGTGACGTCTCTCCAGTCACTTCTCAAAGAGAGGACTATGGCATGCCCAAACCACGTGATCCTCTAATATCCACTTCGTCTTATTATGTACAATAATTAATTCAAGCCATGTATCAATGAATGCTTACCAAATAGAATTTACTACTGTATCCGTAATCTGCTTGTGTTAACCAATGATTAAATTATTAATACAATAAATTAATTAACGAAGACCGGTAATTAATATAATTTCCTGCTCATAACACTAATAGGGTTTACTGGTAGAGAATGCCTTGTGGCATTAAGTCCACCTATGTACCACTATTGTACATGAAGTTTAAATAAATAAATATAGATTTATGCAACTGTGTGAGTCTTTTGTGTACTCAACGATACATGTTTGATTGGTGATAGACCCTCTTTTTTGAAGCGACGTACCGGGCGTCAGTAAAAACTGACGTTGCTTACTAGGGCCATGGCCACAAACAAGTCGCGGTATAGCGGACAGAGTTTTTTTTGACTGGCCCGTTGGTCTAGTGGTTAGCCCTGACTGCTATGCCGAAGGTCGTGGGTTCGATTTCCACCTAGGACAAATGTTTGTGTGATGAGCATGATCATTTGTTCTGTGTATGGGTGTAATTTATCTATATGTATGTATTTAGAAATATATAAGTATGTTTATCAGTTGTCTAGTACTCATAACACAGCTCTGCTTAGCTTGAGACTAGACGGCGTTGTGTGATATTTGTAGAATATTATATTATATATTATATTATAAAAAAAAAGTTTCAAGCAAGCCATAATGTCCGGTCTTTGAAGAGTGGCGTCACGGCGTCCGCATGGACATGGTAAGTTCGGGAGATTTCTGCACTAGATTTAGGTGGAAGACACGCCCGTCACCATTGTGTCAACCGTGGTGCGGATCACACGGAGGACACGGTGGAGGTGCACCCTGCTCGAGCAGAGTACTGCCGTGTCCATATGGGAGCGATCAGTGGTGGCAACCCTGTTACATTATCGCGGCCTGTACCCTAGTACCGTCAGGAGTAAAAGTCTAACATTCCTCTCGCTCCGCCCTAAAGCGGGAGAAGTCATTAGATGATTTTCCAACTTAAAAGAAAAGGCCACGGTAACTCTTGAATATTGCCGCAGTCCTTGTTAATAGACCCTGGAAACTGAAAACTGCTTACTCATAACATTGAACGATTTCAACAAAAAATGGTCTTGAATAGCGTAGAATAAAATCATGATAAGATTAGACTACTATGTCATTGGTTCATTTCGATAAAATTATGTGAAGTGCAGAATTCGTAACTATTTTTTTTTTAATTTCTAGTTAATTTGAACACTAACATTGTAAGGTATTTAATAAATGTCTCAAAGAGATGTCAGAGTTTTAGACGAAGCCCAATATGGTCGCCTGCTAGGGCTGCGTAAATGTTCAAGAAAGTCTGAGCCGCGTAGAAATCAAAATGCAACTGAAGGAACATAGGTGAGTTTCAGTTAGTAGCAGTTTAAGACTCCCTATTGTTCTGCCCAGCAAGAGTAACTATTTGATGATTTCCCACCAAAAAAGGATGGTTGCAGCTAAAAAGAGAAAAAAGAAAAAAATATACACCTGACTTTTTTTTATTTTTTTCATTTACACATATACAGGGTTATTTGTAAAACATTAACAACTTTGCAGGACTGTATTACTAACATCATAATCAACAAGTTTTGTTCTATGACTTTTTTCAAAACATAATACTTTTACCAAAAACAAACCTTCAAGATTGCGTTGTTCTATCTAACACATTTCAACTCTGTATTTTACTACACGTACCTACGTCTGTATGACGCGACGCAAGCTCACCAAGCCCCCGCCGCTCGATCCTCACTCCCTTCCGCTATTGTACTATCGCTTGCTTCGCATAGAAGTCTATGCGTATATAAAAGTCATAGAACAAAACTTGTCGTTTATGATGTTAGTAACATAGTCCTCAGAGGTTGCCAGTGTTTTACAAATAACCCTGTATATAAACTTTAAACAAATCCGCCTCAACAGTACAAAAACACAAACTAGCAATAACCTGCAAATCAATAAAACGAATCAACATAAACCTCACAATCCACCTGAAAACGAGCGTCCTTAAAAGCGACACCAATGTGGCCGCAAAACGTATATCATTGAGATTGACTGGCCAATGGATTCAGATCCAATTATACAATAAGACCTGTCAATCACACTTTAGGTCTGTCCAACTGGTAATGAGTATGACAGGCCTTCAAACGTATCAACGTAAATTAAGTTTGGCACAAATTGAATCTTTTTTACGCGAAAATTTTCGGGATGATTTTTGATCAGTCAGTTGATTTTGGTGATTATTTTTAGATTGGGATTTGTGTCAGCAGTTTTTATCTTAGGTTTCAGGTTTATTGAGCTGTGGTGATAACGGTTTTGACTTATGAGGAGGTAGTGGGTTCCATTCAAACCCAGCCAGGTGTGTTACATAATTTGTGTAAGTTGGCGATTTTGCTTCACCATTTTGCTCTAAAAACGGTGCGAAAACACGATGATGGAAATCAGCATCACGTTTCTTTCGCGCAAAGAAATAGAATAGAATAAAAAAATCAAACATATGACATCTATAAACTCGCAATGGGCCTGTGTGGTGGATTACGGCCCATTTTGCTGAAACCTGCTACTGGACCTTTAGTTGTTGTCTTTAGTTTTATTTTAAGTTTCTACACATGTAATTTATTTCTTCATTGCGTGTGTCTGTGTGTTTAAATAAATGTATTTTCTTTCTTTCTTTTATTCCCTCTACTAGAGAGGAGTCCTGAGTCTCAGCAGTGACATTGTACGGTAGATTATACATAAATCTACAAAGTCTTGAGCATAGGCGAAGGGTAGCCAGCCTTTCGGTGTTTTACAGGATGCACTTTGGAGAGTGTACGCAGGAATTACATGACTTGATTCCACCATCTCACTTCTACCATCAGACAAGCCAACGAACGGCGAGTATCCACCCTTATGTTGTCGAAACCTCTACGGTATGGACCAAGCGTTTCGCCTCGTCGTTTATACCACGTACATCGAGGGACTGGAACAATTTGTCTACTGTGGCCTTCCCTTAACTTAGGTGTCTTTAAGGCAAGAGTGAATAGGCTCTTAATAAACTAGTGCCCCTCACCATCAACGATTGCATCACTGCTTACCATGAGGTGGGATCGCAGTCGAGCACTAGTTTATATCAATTTAAAAAAAATGTATGCACTAAAATTCGATTGAAACATCAATTTATTTTTGGATTTTTAAAAGGCCGACTTAATATTTTGGAATAACCTAAAAGGTTATTCCAAAATATTAAGTTCTTAATTTAGAAATACTAATGATTTTTTCTAAAAGTATAAAGGTACATATATCATTTCTGAAGTTTTCTGATATTTTCTAAACAGATTTTATCTTGTGTGCATTCCAGGCGTGTGTGGAGCAGCTTTTTTTTACAAAATCCGGCACTTATGGAAAGTATGGCAGTAAATCTGACAAATCTTTATGACTCCATCAAAGTCAAACTTAGTTGAGCCATTCGTAATTTTTACTGCTTTAAAAAGTATTTTAGCATCAGTTATTTTGGCGATAAATTAAACTTTCTTGCGTTACGGAAGTGTACCTAATGTATGAGTTATGCTTTTAAGGGCGTTGAGAATTACACGGTAATCCCTGATACGTGTATGTGCGGTAGCGGTACAGCAGGCGTGTGGACGATGAGCAATGGGTAGTTCAATGTCCAGTGAGGACAGTGCTGAGTCGTTGACGACGCGTAATTTTCCACTCGCGCCTCAATGAAATATCAGCAAAACCTGTACAGTTACGTTATTATTAGATTACTGTAACGGAGCTAAATCATTTTAGGTTTTAATATTAATAATATTAACTCTTTATTTTCAGGCTACTAAGGTCCATAGACCCTATACATAAATAACAATTTTAAAAATAACAAACTAATACATAAAAATAACAATCTACTTTTTAGGGTTCTGTAGTGAACTAGGCACCCTTATAGTTTCCCCATGTCTGTCTGTCTGTCCATCCGTCCGCGGATAATCTCTGTGACCGTTAGCACTAGAAAGCTGAACTTTGGTACCAGTATGTATATCAATCACACCACCGACAAAGTGGTAAAATAAAAAGTGGATTTTTTTTTTTTTAAAATCACTCCCCGCGTTACGTGTAGGGGGGTACCCCTACACGTAACGCGGGGAGTGATTTTTTTTTACATTTCAAATCCAACGTGTGATATATTGTTGGATAAGTATTTAAAAATGAATAGGGGTTTACTCGAATCATTTTTTGATAATGTTAATATTTTCGGAAATAATCGCTCCAAAATTAAAAAACAATATCCCCCTCCCTCTAACTTTTGAACCATAAGTTTAGAAAATATGAAAAAAATCTGAAAAGTAGAATTTTATAAAGACTTTCTAGGAAAATTATTTTGAACTTGATGAGTACTTAGAACAGTTTTTGAAAAATTGTAATAAATAATTTCTGAACTAAGTTTGTAATTTAACCGTATTTGCAAGCATTTTTTAAACTTATTTTACATATTTTATTATCCTGAACGTACGAGTATATTTCATATGTAAATTATATATGTATCTTCTAAAAAAGAATTATTAAAATCGGTTCACGTAATCTAAAATTGTCACTGAAAACCCAGAATACATAACCCGTCTAGTTTGTATAAATTAGTAACCCAATTTCCCGAGAGATGGCGTTGTACTTTGGGCTACTTCGCAATGTTAAGAGTTTTCCTGAGTTAATGGGGTCGGGACGGGTATGAGCTATTATAAGTAGGGACACTTATTGTGACAGACGGGAAACTGTGGAACACTACACGGAGCGTGGCCCGACACGCTCTTGGCCGGTTTTTATTACTAAAAGTACGTTGGATCGGCGACATATTGCGCTGAGTCGTGGTGTCATGATTGTAGCCTACCGAAAAGAAATCCTCCCTTTTTTTTCTTCGTTATACTTACATTCTTATTTTATATGAAGTTTTGTTACTTGTTTTAATATTTGGGTAAAGAAACAGTAAAATGAATTTTCTTTTGTATGTTATTCGTCTATAACGTGTGTATACATTGCTCCTAGTCGAGACTTCTTAGGTACACAGTTATGATTAATGATAGCTCACAGACTATCTGGCCTATATTTTTTTTGGCCTTCTTTCCGAGTATTAAATCCACAAAGTGGTTGTATAGTCGTGTGTAGAGTGTTCTTGCCTGAGTCTAAGTAGCCTACTACTTAGACTTAGGGAGACTTACTATTGATAAAAAAAATAACAGTCCAGACAAAATTGTATTGTATGTCTGATTGTTTCATTTTGAAATCTGAGTCATTACATAAATGTGGAAGATTTAAAGATTCAAAACATATTATTTGAAACTAGCTTTTGCTCGTGTATACATAAAATATAGCCTATGTCACTCAAGAATAAAGCAGCTCTCTATCGGTGAAAAAAATTTAGCAATTGGACCAGTACTTCCAGAGATTACCTCTCTACAAAAAAATATAAAAAAAAAACTATATTATTATAATTATTAGTTATTAGTGTAGATAAACCATTTTGAAATGTCAAAATCAACTGTCAGAAAAATTATGCCAGTAGCACATTTTAAAGCTTAGATCTCTATGGAGAAAAATGTGCAAGAAACTCCGTAGACATTTTTTTGAGTAGTAATAGTTGTTGTTGTGTAGAAATAGATTGAATCTTAGGGAAAGACGTTTTATAAATTTTTGTCTTAGAACTGTTCTACTGAAATATTCTCTTGGGATAATTTCCAACTTTTCTGCGGGCGAAGCCAGTACCTAATAAAAAATTCAATAGAACCTAGAACGAGATACCTTTTGTAGGTACCTATCCCTTTTTTTCACTGTGGTTTCCAATCGTTTTTACTGCACCTCCCTTTACTCGTTCCAATTTTTTGTGACACCTTTGGAAAAGACTTTGATGGTGAGGCGCACTAATTATTAAGAATCTATTTAATCTAGTATTGAAGACACCTAAATTATTATAGGATCGGAAGACCGCAGCAGGTAAAATGAATCGAAACGATACTTTCATGTAGTAAAATTAGAAAAAAGTGAAAAAGTGAATCAGCATCTTAATTATTAGAAGATCCTAAGCAGTGGGAGCAAGGGCTTAGTCCTGGCTTCATAAATCAAAGGTTTCTTAGCCTCTTACTACCGATTTCAATGCTCTTGTATTTCGTACATGCGTAAATTAATACGAGTTTTGAAAAAAAAGTACTTTATTTCTTAATTTTATCTTTACAAATCGATAGTGTTTCATGTACCGGGTCGACCCCCCACGGGATTAAAACGATTAAAATTTAACGGTGTAGTTTGATTATTCTTCAGCTGTCCCGTCAACCAAACATGGCTGAAGTCACCCGTAAACAAATTTTTTTGATATCGTAATTTTGTTTTTTCATGACATCCAACGGATGGCTGTAAAAGTAATTAACAGGCGGAACATCAATGGCCTAGGGAGTTGTTAATTCAAACTGAACATTTAAAATGGTTACAAAGGTTCATTCCAAATATAGAATTTGAACCCATATGGCTGTAAAACATGATTCTGTACCTTTGTATAATTAACGTTATTGAAGTCCTAAAAATAGAGACCTTTTCATATTTTTTTAAAGGTCGCTGCCTAATGAAATATTAACAACCAGTGACTGTAGCTCCACTCTCGTAGTCCATCCTTTAAGAACTGTGCTTTTTTACGGCACAAAAAACTAACCAATGGCACATGGGTATAATTTGTGTGAATTTAGAAATGTATAAGTATGTTTATACATTTCTCGAACAATGACTGACAAGCTCTGCTTAGTTGGGGACTAGATGGCGATGTGCAGGGACTCAAACTGTAACCGTAATAATGTGTTTTAAACTGTTTTTTAAAACAGTTATAACAGAAAAACACTTTTAAATGTAACAGATACAATAATGTTACCGAATGAAACTGTAACCTTTTATATGTGTTAAGAAGTGCTACCGAATCAAACTGTAACCTGTTATATGTGTTAATAAGTGTTAATATGTGCAAATGAAATAATTGCACAGTACCATAAATAAGTAAAATGTAACTTTGGCAACGCTGCGTTTACTTGTTACACTTATTAACACTGTTAACACTTTTATATCTGTTATAGATATGTTACGGTTACACTTTTTTAAGTGTTTTGGGTTAACACATTGAAAACACATATATAAGTGTTACATTTTTGATTCTGTTACACATTCAACATGTAACACTTATAATTCTGTAACCTTTATGAAGGTGTTTTTAAGTCCCTGGCGATGTGTGATAATTGTAGAACATTATTATTATTACTTCACGATTCTGTAGTATTTTTTACCAGTGAAAAAAATATGGTAATCGAGTCTTTCAAGTAATTCGGTTTTTGTATAAGAGGCCAGTTTGATTTCTGAATAAAATTATTTAATGTACGTACATTTTAACTGTTTGTCGTATCTCCGTCAATATTTACATAAAACTAACAAAAAAATAAAAAATAAAAAAAAGCATTTATTTCAGGCAACCAAAGGCAAATACAGCAAATACACAACAAAACACACTCATTCACACTATCGGATATATCCGGATATTGCTGTAGCAACACGGTAACGCATACGAAAGTGTTTTTTCAGTGATATTGAACTCAAAAGTTAGTCATCCTTTGTAAAATTTAAAAATATACAATTTTGTTACCATTTATATAATTTATCTTCGTATCGATGCCACGACATACTTTGAAATTTCGTTGCCCTAAAATAAGAAAAGTAGAGATAATTGACAAAGATAAAAACATTTTATAACAAAAATAATAATCTGTATTACGAGTACAAGGTAGGGACAAAGACATTATCGTTTCCACATGTAATTAAGTGTTAATTAAACCGTAATAATAAATGATCTTCGTAATTAGGAGATGTTCATTTCGGCGTGTGTCAGGGGACTAGAAGTTCGTTATATGAACAACTAGAGTATTACGAGTATTACTGGTTTAGTTATATAATAACTATAATCAGTCTTTTTTTAATGTTCCCAGTGCTGGGACTCAGGCCTCCTCTCTAGGTGAAGGAATGGACCGTAATCCACCACGCGGGCCCAGTGCGGGTTGATGAAGGTCACATGTCTTCCAATTTTTGATTCTAGGACATGTTAACTCACCATGTTTTTTATAATTTAAGGGCCCACGAAATGGTCAATTGTTATTGATGCTAATAACGCAAAGATTGATCGTTTACTTTAAACGGTTGCAGTAATTATCAATACATTGTCATTCACGTTAAATATTATCAATCGTAAATAGCCGTTTCGAAAAGCGTTTAATGTGGTATCGGCTATCCAGTATCGACTACTCCTGAGGTATCGGCCACTCCTGTGGTATCGGACCACTGCGCTCGGTTTTAATGAAATTAGTAGTATCAGTTAGACATCTCTCTCTACCCCTGTGGTATCGGGCGCTCGGTTTTCTCAATCAAGTCTTTGGAAAGTGAATAAGTAAGACTAATGAACTATTTTCTCATAAACAGATTCTGTGTTCTTTATATCACCGGTATACTTGAAAGAAATTGTGAAAAATTATAGCCGATTTGTTTTTCTTATGAAGCTTTCTGCAAATAAAATAAAACTGATAAATGGGTATCGTATATTAGAATTTACTCTCGTGTCCTAGGTGAATTAATGAGACAGTTTGTTTCTATGTCAGCTCTGTGTTTCTTGTGTTATATTATTGACTGCTTTTAATTAATAAAATGTGGGTGTATTACCTACTAGGAAATATGAGAAGAATAGAATTGGCTCCGAAACGAGGTCGCTTACAATGGCTCTCATAAGAAGACTCATAGTCACCCAAAAGGCAATGGAAAGGGCTACGCTCAAAGTTTCCTTACGTGATCACATCATAAATAAAGATATCCGCAGGAGAACCAAGGTTACCGATACAGCTCGAAGAATCGCCAAACTTAAGTGGCAATGAGCAGGGCACGCAGAACAGATCGTCGATGGGAGTGAAAGATTTTGAAGTGGCGACTGCGTACAGGAAAACGCAGCGTTGGAAGGCCTCCTATAAGGTTGACTGATGACCTGGTCAGGGTCGGGGGAATCCGATGGATGCGTGACGCACAGGACCGCTCGTTGTGGCGAGCCTATGTTCAACAGTGGATGTTTTTCGGCTGATCTGACGATGAGAAGAATTTCTTTTGTACTTTTCTGTATCGGTTTTTGCTATTATTTATTAAAAATCTCTCCTTTTCTTCTGGCTAGGTCTTTTGTTTGACGTTGGCCCACTTTGTCTGCATTTTCCATTGGACACGGTCGAGCACGATGTGCGCCATGACGGTGTCGGGATGAGCTTCTTTATGGTCTCTTTGAACCATCGTTAGTCAAGCAGAGGGTGGTTTTCTACGCGTGCGTTTCATCGTAAGCAATAAAAAATCTCGTTTTATTGTACGTAATGATTACATATTGTGTTGCAGGAATTTTCGAAAGAGTTACCGTTAGTTCCAGGGCGGAATAATAAGGGTAACTGGAGGAACACTGGTAGGTTTTAGTCAGTAAAGGTCTGACAGGCTCTCTCACTCTACCATCCACAAAAAGATAATAAATAATAGTGTGTGGTTAGTGAATTTCGTACAAGTGGCTTATGTTTTTTTTTAATTTGTATAAACTAGTGCTTGACTGCGATCCCACCTGATGGTAAGCAGTGATGCAATCGTTGATGGTGAGGCGCACTAGTTTATTAAGAGCCTATTCACTCTTGCCTTAAAGACACCTAAATTATAATCAGACGTGAAGACCGCAGCAGGCAAATTGTTCCAGTCCCTCGATGTACGTGGTATAAACGACGAGGCGAAACGCTTGGTCCGGATCGTAGAGGTTTCAACAACATTAGGGTGGATACTCGCCGTTCGTCGGCTTGTCCGATGGTAGAAGTGAGATGGTGGAATTAAGTCATGTAATTCCTGCGCACACTCTCCAAAGTGCATCCTGTAAAACACCGAAAGGCTGGCTACCCTTCGCCTATGCTCAAGACTTTGTAGATTGGATTCTTATGTATTTGTAAATCCAATAATACCTAAGTTTATTTTTAATTGATCTAAACTAGGGCTTGACTGCGATTCCACTTGATAGTAGGTAAGCAGTGATGCAATTGTTGATGGTGAACCGCACTAATTTAATTTACAACAAAACCATGTTTGATCCCTTCAATACAAAACTACATTGTAACACTCAATAAACTGGTTTAAATCTAATTTATCTCAAGTTTAGTTGGAACGACTTGCCCCAAACTGTAGCAAAATTTACCCATTTTCCCTTGCTCTGAATTACTTGGGGCTAACAGAATGCTTCCCTAACGAGAAGGCTTCAAATGACCAGCGGGTGGCGGCGGCGACCGCGCAAATCTGTTTTTGATTTTGAAATGTAATTAAAATTATAAAGGTAAAATGGGTCTATTACCGGGTTCTTATTGATTGGTGGCAGTATTTTTAGATATAAAAATACAAATTGATCGGGAAAGATTGTTAACTTTTTATATTTTTTTTTTTCAGTCAGTTTCAAGTTTGAAAAGTATTTCTATTAGGTACTTTGTTTTTCATTACAATACAAATAATACATTCAAATTATTATTATAGCTAGCCTGTATTGTCCCACTACTGGGTGAAGGACACCCTCTATTCTTTCCAAAGGTTTCTGTTTCTCGCTTTCTCTTTCCGATTCTTAAGGAAGACATCCAGGTCGTCCCGCAATCTTCTTAGTTGTCTACCGTGTTGCTGTGTCTGGGTACGAATCCTTTTTATTTACGATCTCACAGTTCATTAGACACTGGTACAGCAGACAAACTTGAGAAGCGTTTCTAACCACATGAGGCAGTGGCCATGCTCATAAATAGTTCCTTCGTAAACCAGTGCTTCTTCGAGGCATTATCTGTTCGGCGCTTTAATTATTTATTATACACCGCTAAATTTTAATCGTTTTAATCCCATGGAGGGTCGATCCGGCACATGAAACACTATCGATTTGTAAAGATATAATTACAAAATTAAGTACCTTTTTTTCAAAACTCGTATTAATTTACGCATGTACGAAATTAATTTCTTTAAGAAAACGTCAGCTGAGCGAGTCCAATGACCTGTAGGTAGTTTGTACGCAACGCCGACTCCCAATGACAACCCCCGCTCCGCCCAAGAGCGGGGGTTGTCATTGGATGATTTTTTTCCACCATAAAAAAAAAAAAAACGTGACAGAATCGGATGCTTTTTTGATTTGTTTTGAGGGTGTGTAATAATGAAAAAACTTTCCCTCTAGATGGAGAGGGAACGAGGAGAGGGAATGGGCCGTAATCCACGCAGGCTCAGTGCGAATTGGTGGATGTCATATGTCTTCGAATTTTCGTGGACATGTGGTTTCCTCACGATGTTTATTCATACAAAATATTGGAACACTCCCATAGCTATGTCATATAACTAATTTATCATCACTGCCTACTCAATATTAATAGGATGGGCATATAATATCAAAGTGAAGAACATGTCGTCCAGTACTATGATGAATGTTTTCTTCTTTCTTTCGTAGATTGTTAAGATTGTTGTAAAATCTTTATTAGAGGTGGTTCTTTATTGCGTCTGTCTAGACTCGTCTTTATTATTCATCAAGGGAAGAAATAAGATTATCCGTCATGTAATTTAGACCGAATATTTTTTGAATTTGTAAGATTGTATGTACACATACAACAATACAAGTTACTTGTCCATACTATCCGATACTAAACGGCAAGTTGTAAAAAAAAACATACATTTGAATTTCGCGGACTGCCCTTTTTTGAGGTGAGAAAGTATCCAATAACTTCTTCCACTCTAGAGCGGAGCGGGAGGAAGTCTCAGACTTTTACTGACTAAAAAGACAGTTTTACAGACTTTAACACACCTAGTTTGCGTTCTAGGACCTTTTCAGAAGTGAAACCATGGTACCAGTAAGCTTCGGCCCTGCTGGGACGAAGGTCGCGGACAGCCCCGGGGCGTTACCAGGGCTGATCATATGACCAAACTGTTTATTTTTTCTTTTTTTATTGTTGATAGGTTCGCGCTTGACCGCTATCTCACCTGATGGAAAGCGTCGATGCGGTCGACGATGGAACGCGCTTACCAAGAAGAAAGCTATTCACTCTCGACTTAAAGATTCCCGGGTTGTAGCTATCAGGAAACACAGACTCTGGCAAGGAATTCCACTCCCTAACTGCACGCACAATGAATGTGTTCCCAAAACGTTTTGTGCGTGCAGGTGGGATAACCACCATATACCGGTGGCGCATAGCCGTACGTCTGATAGTCCGATGATGGAACGGGCTAGGCGGAATTAGTTTATGCAATTCCGACACACACTCCCCGAAATGCATGTTTGATATGAATGATAACAACGGGTAGCCCGCCATTTCGTTTAGATTAGTTTTTTTTCTGGTGAGGGTCGCGGGAATCTGATGGATGCGAGACGCAAAGGACAGTTCATTTTGGCGACATTTGGGGTGTCCTATGTTCAGTCTCTTTTGGCTGAAATGATGATGATGAATTATTTGTATCCCAGTTAAGTATAGCCGCATCAGGAGACAGCTTGTTCGCTGTTGCGCGAGCCCAGTCTCCTGTCCCTCGCACTTTTTCTGCGCTCAACACTCTTCTGGACACACACCCTGCCTGTGATGTGTTCACGGACGAATGGAAGACGATCATGTCAGTATGTCTGGAGTTGTGTGAGATGAGTGTTTATCTTTTTTTTTTATCTAATATAAATTAGTGCTTGACTGCGATTCCACCTGATGGTAAGCAGTGATGCAATCGTTGATGCTAGTACCATCAGTTCATCAGTTTATTAAGAGCCTATTCACTCCCGCCTTGAAGAAATTTGGGTGTGAATTGTGGGGAATGGTGCGTGAATTTTTGTATATTAATATTTCTTTAACTAATTTACTTGGCGGATAGCCGATTTTGTTAAAGTAAAAAAAAAACAATAAATAATAAAAGTCGCTTGTACTGAACCATTTCAAGTATCATGTGACAAAATACGAAAAAGATTTTACTTGTAATTTTTTTTTCATCTCTGAACGATTTGTTTTGTACGATGATAAGTGCACTTAATATTGTGGGAATGGTGCTTAATGTTGAAGCTAATTCAGGGACGGTAAATAAACTTGAGTGAGAAATAAACTTTCTTTCCCAACCGGCTGTTTATCTGTTCTTCAACTTCCTAAACAAGCCTTTTGAAAGTGTTCTTGTGTATCCCGCTTCAATGTGACGACATGTGGTGTGGTGTGATGTGGTGAAAGAAAACAAGTAGGTCGGTGGTACGTATATTTGTATTTTGTGAAACAGTTAATAGTTTTACTGTTAAACAAAGTTTTGAAGCGCCATCTATCTCGCCGCATTCGAACTAAAGATATGATGTCACAAAAATGCTACATCGCGATTTCAGTAGAAAAAATTAAAAAGGCAATTTACAAATAAAACTTTGTCCCTTATCACATCACACTAAAATGTGTTTGTGTGTATGGTTGTTACTTCTCGTTCGATCGGCTGTATGGTGTCCGATAAAACTTGGTACACGGACACAGGACTTGGCACATAACATACTTTTTATCCGTGAGTATTTTCCCTAGGAATTTTCTACTATCACGTGGTCAAAGCTATTGGCAGCAGCCAGTTCTTTACGAAACTACTAAACGGATTTTCATGAAATTTTCACTAATTTAGATTAGATTGATTAATGAGAAAGGTTTGAATGTATATACATTCATTTTATAGTACTCGCAGAGAAAAGCTAAATTGAGGGGGATCGCTGTATTATAGGTACTGAAATTAAACAATGAACCAAAGGTTATTGTCTTCTCGCCTCTTAGAAGTATTTAATTACTGAATATTGAATCTGAATAAAGATGGCATTTCAAATAAATGCATACCTAATTGACTCTTACATAATTTTAATTAAAAGGCACCCCAATCTTTTTACAGAACAAAACCTTTTAAAAGTCTTTCTCTATTTTTGAAATCAATTGTAATAAAACTCTGTTCAAATAAAAGATTTTTTGTTGGTTTTAAGATATTTATAGAATTGTTCAAAAAGGCTTTTAATTTGCACTTCTGCTAGCTCTAGATGACACCTAAATTAATATATATATATATATATATATATATATAAATAAACGTAAAGTTTGATTTTTTTGTAGGAGGTAATCTCTGAAAGTACTGGTCAGATTGTTTTTTTTTTTCACCGATGGAAAGCTGTTTTATTCCTGTTATTTACATTTTATATTTTATATAAGCTAGTATTTAATAAAGGTATTTTAATTATTAAAATCACTAATGCCTACACCCCTCTCAGTCTGTCTAACCCTATTGGATGGCTATTTAATGAAAAAGAGTCCTTCAATAGGATTATAAGCTGAATACAAAGGATTAATGATTTTAATTATTATTACTCAGTAAAGCCATATTTGTTACGGTCGCACCTTATTTTAATGAACATAGAGACGTGGGAATGCGATGGATGTGAGACGCGCAGGACCGATTGTTGTGCACACACTTGGGGGAGGCCTGACGATGATGATGATAAGAATCTGACACTGACCTGCCAACTGCGACACTTTTGAAAGAAATTGACGGGTTACCCTGTGGTATTCCCATTAAAGGAATGAACAGATTAAATACTATCAGGTTGTAAACGTCTCCAGCAGCCAAATCAGTTGAACAGAGTTGGTATCTAACAATCACGACAGAACCATAACCGTAACATAACGTTTAATAGTAAGTATGGAGTCTGCAGTTAGCTGTTATCAGTTATTAGGTGCATGTCCAGGGATATAATTAGTATGATATCGCTGCTTATGGTACCTTAGGATGCTGAGCTCTGAAATGAATTTGACAAGCTGACGAAGTCGTTTAAAAACACGCGCCAGAGATGTCATCAAAACCGTAGAGGCTTAGCAGGGCCGATACCCGCCAAGGCCAAGGTCCTAGAACGCCAAGGACAACTGAAGGAACTGGAGGAAGGAGGACTGAAGGTGTTGTTTTAGTTCATAAAACTCTGATACGCCCTTGTGCTCCTAGAGCAAGAGAAGTCATTGGATGATTGACTCAAAAATACATTTCAGTTATTAAAATGTCACATTCTTACAAATTATTGTTTCAAAATTCCTGTAATCTACCCAAATATGCTTCTAAAACCGTTTCATAACTTCTCAAATTGATCTTGAAGGAGCTAAATCGAGTGAACTTGTTGCTAACTTATATTATGTCCCGAGTCCCTACCACGAGCTCTTAACGCGATCGATTTGCCGACCTAAACTAAACTGTTAAAGAGATATATGGGGTGTATAAATCCATCCCCCTTTCCCCCCCACGCTTAGCTGCCGCTGTGAGCGGCAGCTAAGCGTGGGGCGGCGAGCGGTAAGATTAAGGCGTATAGTCCCTTGAACCATCTAGCCAAAAATTATGTGGTCGCACCTCTCGCACCCGCCTAGGCGGCAGTACGCAAATCTGTGCATTTATTTGCGGCTAACAGCGCCCGGAAAGCGCACGGCTGACCTTTAAATCCATTTTCTTTGCGAAATATTGATTGATTTACATATGCAGTGTTCACTTTGAAGAATATTTAACCACCAATTTTTATGTGTAAAAATGTTTCTAAAGATCCAAGTCGTTTTGAAGGAGTAGGGAAAAGTTGCGAAATTGGTAAATATTTTTTTTTAGACAAATGTATTAATAGCACGAAAAAATCAAATGTTGATAATATTGTTCATGAATCTATAACAAACATATATTTTTTTCAAACCTATTAACCTGGCCGTTACCGAGGAGTAGGCTCCAGAAAGTCACTGTTTTATGGCACTTTTCGGGCGCTTGGGCCTTAAAAGTATGAAAATGTTTGAAGCATGCCACTAGACGACCGCGCCGCTCGTAGTGCCCCACCACAAAATAGATAGATACAGAAGACAATATCTACATACAAAGCGCGCTCGAGCAACGCACACATACCTTCAATTGCCGAACGGATTTTGAGCGCTCGGCGTCAGAGTGGGGATCGCTTTGCGCATTCCATACATTGGCGAGCCAATTGTCTTCGTTGTTAGATACATGCAGCAACGCAGGGAACGAATCAGGAGTGACGTCTATGACACGATGGCGCGGCGAGCCAATCACTGACACTCCCCGCCCCCCAGTCTCACTTCGCACCACTAAAGAGACCGAATATTTGACTTTTGCGCAACTTGCAGCCAGCGCTCAAGATCCGTGCCGGTAATTGTAGACTTCGCTTACGGACACGATATCTCGGCTCAATCGCCCGGTCGCGCTCATACAGTTCGTAGCAATGCGCTGACGTGTTGCGATCGCCTACTGTAGGTATAAAAAGTGAAGTACATACATATGAGATTGCCTTCCATACCTATCTATTTTGTGGCGCCACGCTCCCTTACTGAAGCCGTCCTGCTCGCCGCTGAGACTGGAATCGTGACCAGGGCCCCAAGTCAGCTAATAAAATAGTGTCAGAATGGTCTATCATTGATTTCATAATTGTTGACTTTGACAAGTTTTGGTAATCTACTAATATAATGGCGTCATTATGACTTTCCGATGGTCAACCACTGACACTCCATTGAAAGAAATGGCATAGAATAGTAATCTCGTGCATAGTGACAAATGAATATCTGACCTATGCGGTAATCTGCAAAAATTTTGACAGTTCCTTTGATCAGTGACCTACCATTACTGGATTGGACTGACCTTTTGCAACAGACGGATGTTGATGGGGCTGTCGACACATTATACAACAAAATATACAGCGTCATAAACGATAATGTCCCCAAAAAAAAGGCGCCTAGCTTAGAGTCCAAGTACGTATATCCTATATGGTATACTAACGAAATTAAGCATTACATTAAATTGAAGTATTTTAACTTAAAAAAATATAAACAATACGGATTACAATTTAATATAGAATTATTTAAATATTACAGAACTAAAATTAAAACTCTTTCAGATACAGCTTTCAAAAATTATATGTACAATGTAGAAAAAAATATAAGTCATGACCCCTCAACATTTTGGAAATATGTAAAAGATAAAAGAAAGAGCAGACAACAAAATAACGAATTTAAATTTGAAAATAGGACAGTGGCAGGGCAAGAGGCAGTCAATGCGTTTGCGAACTTCTTTAGTTCCGTTTTTCATAGCGAACCTCCTCAGTTAGATTCCGAGGCGGCTGAACGCGCTGCAACCGATAGAGGCTGTATGCCGATAATTAGTGTTGACCACGTTGATGTCTCTGAGTTGCGCCGAGCAGTCCGCCGGCTTAAAGCTTTTTCTGCTTCTGGACCAGACGCTATACCGGCTTTTATCCTGAAGGATTGTCTATCCGTACTAGAGGAGCCTCTCCTATATATTTATAACTTGTCGCTCCAGCAAAATATTTATCCTGCTTGTTGGAAGGTGTCCAGGGTCACACCGGTTCCAAAGAGTGGATCATCGATGGACATAACAAATTTTAGACCCATTGCAGTTTTGTCCGTTTTCGGGAAGGTATTCGAATCGATTATAAACAATTGTATCTCCAAGCAAATAAGCAATCGGTTGGATAATTGTCAGCATGGGTTCCGTCCTGCTCGTTCTACTTTAACCAACCACATACACTTTGCTGACTATTTGAAGACCAAAATTGCTGCAGGTTGTCAGGTTGATGCAGTTTATTTCGATTTTAAAAAGGCGTTTGATTTAGTTGATAACGACATTCTTTTGATGAAGTTTGCATCTCTTGGATTTAGTCCGCAACTTCTTAAGTTTTTATCTGATTATCTTAGGGATCGGAAACAATTTGTAAGACTAAACGGCTATCAGTCATCAGAATATTATACAAGATCGGGTGTCAGTCAGGGTAGCACAATGGGTCCTCCACAATTTTTAATTATGGTTAATGATCTGCCAGAGGTTCTATCTAGGGCACAATGTCTTATGTTTGCGGATGATTTGAAAATATTTTTGTCTATAACTCAGGCTGAAGATTGTCTCGTTCTTCAGCAAGATATCGATGCTGTTGTTGATTGGAGTAAGAGAAACAAGCTGCCGCTAAATATTTCTAAATGTAAAACCATTACATTTTCTAGGTCTCGTACGCCAGTAACCACAACCTACAGACTGGGCGATAATGAGCTTGAGCGAGTTTCAACAATACGGGACCTCGGGCTCACGTTGGATAGTGGTTTCACTTTTCACGAGCATATAAAGAGTGTATGCAAAGATGCAAATAAAGCGTTGGGCTTCATAATTAGAACTTCCTCCCAATTTCATGATGTCAGAGTTGCAAAATTACTGTACAACGCATACGTACGCAGTAAGCTGGAATACAATGCAATTGTGTGGGATCCCAAGGAAAAATTATATTCACTTATGGTTGAAAAAATTCAAAGGAAATTCTGCCGATATGTGTATAGACGTACCTACGGATATTATCCTTTTCTGTATCCATCATTGTTTGTATCTGGAATGGTTGGACTGGACACTTTGCAGCTCAGGCGGAAATTAATGCATATCATTCATTATTATTTATTGTTAAGTAATAAAGTTGACAATTCGTCGGTGCGAGAGCATATTCACTTATATGTTCCACAGAAATACATACGTGGCGCAGGACGGCGGCGTCATCAGCTCCTAACATGTCCCCCGACATGGAACATTCGTCAGACCAATACCAGCCCAACAGCAAGAGCGGTTGCTCTCATTAACGAATATCTTGACCACAGTCCAAATGCCGACATATTTGTTGATAGTTTAAATGTGTTAAAGAAAGATGTGATGACCTTTCTTAACAAAATCTGATATTTGATTTTTTTTTTTTTTATGTATGACACCGTTTTATAATTTGTGTGTTTTATTTTATCTTTAATACTATTTTTTTTTTTTATAATTTGACAACTAAATTGACAATTTTATTTAATATGAGGATTTTTTTTTTTTAATTTTATTATCAGTGACGAATTTATTATTTATGACAATTTTATTTTACTTGACCATTTTATTTTATATAACAATTTAATTCTATGTGACTATTTTATTAATATGACATTTTATTTACTATGATTTGTTTTCGTTTATTATTATTTTGTATAACCATTGCATGATGATTAATTTTATTTCATTTTATGTTCTGTTCTAGTTATAAGCGTTTTGGTTCCAGTACTGTAAGCTTGTAATGTATTTCTTAATAAATAAATTACGACATCATTGCGCAAGCTCGGTATGGTCATTCTACCAAAATTCTATTACAAGACCATTGACCGATCAATGATCGATCATTATGAATTAGCAGATTACAAACGTTTAGCAAAATGACAATGGGATCGTGTTAGAATGACGGATTTATAAAAATAGCAGACTTAGGCCCCTGGTCGTAACAAGCCATGGTAGGGCCCCTGAGTTATATTAGGTCGTGTTAAATTCGTGATGGAATCAATTTTGTTGCGTAAACCGAGCTTGAGACAATTTAGCCGATCGGCGTTTAGCAAATTGATCCGGACGGGAACAAATCTCTGTTATTGTAGCCGGTACAGTACGGCCATGTTTTATTTGTCGGTTGACTAATGGAGAATACGTGATGGACGAAGTTTGGGGGTGTTTTTGTACGTTTACCTATGCTTTAGATAAGTTAGGGATATCTAAGTTAATAATATAACGTGCTCAAATTGCTGTTTGTTCGTAGGAGCTGTTTGTCTTAGTACGTTTTACTAAGACAAAGTTTTGCATTACCTATACTTTTAAGGGTACTTTTTACCGTTTTGGTATTGAATCCTAAAATGTGAATCACTGATTGCACCAACGTAATAAAGGTCAAAATCGGTTGAACGGACAGTAATAAAAGGATTTCAAAAATTTCTAATGTTATTTTGAACAGAGTCATCATCATCATCAGTCTTCTTAATGTTCCCACTGCTGGGACTCAGGTCTCCTCTCTAGGAGAGGGAATGGGCTGTAATCCATCACGCGGGCCCAGTGCGGGTTGATGTCTACGAATTTTTGGTTCTAGGACATGCCGGTTTCCTCACGATGTTTTCCTTCACCGTATAGAGAGCAGTGGTACCGAAATAAATTACACAAAGTAATGCGCCTGACAGGGTTTGAACCCGCGACCTACAACTCGTAAGTCGGAGCCATTACCACTCGGCCACCACTGCTCTCGAACAGAGTATAAATGCACAAACCTTGCAAAGCCAGAATTACTAGCAGACTGGGCAAACGTTGTTCGTTGCCATATAAATTAACACAGAAAAAAAAAATGGAGGTGGGGTTAGAAGGATAAATAATAGCCTACGACCTATTCTCAGACCTAACAAATATGAACAAAAAAAAACATAAAAAACGATCAAGCTCTTTCATAGAAGTACGATAGCAAAAATTGTGACCGTGTGTGAAAAATCTCGTTTTTACTCTATTGGGGCCAAAATTATCCGAAAGGGAAACTCGGTTCCGGTACAAAAGGCAAGAAGGAACAGGATTGGGTTTTTAGTCAGTAAAAGTCTGACACTATCTCCCGCTCCGCCCAAGAGGATGTTATTATGATTTTCCCGCCGGAAAAAAAACCCGAGATTATTGTCTTAAATTATTTTCTTATATAAAAATACATTAAAGATTACAGAATAAAAATGACTTCAATGGAAATGATTATTTTTCTTTTTAAAGGGTGAACCCTCAAATAAATTTTCCCGCGCTGAGTCGAGCGAGGGTCAGACTTCTACCACAAAATAGATAAGTACAGAAGACAATCTCATGTATGTACTTCCCTATTTATTATAAATTAATTAAAATTGTATAAATTATAATTAATAGGGAGGAGGTCGCTGTCGGCTGTGTCACAGTTTATACTAGTACAGTCGACAACGTAATCTCTTAAGCAGCTTGCTATTCAATATAATCTGTGAAAAATTTATATTACGAGAAATATGTGAAATTTAATATATAATTAATTACTTAAATAAATAATTTTTGTACCTACGCTCGGTGGACGCACACTAATGAGCGTTTGTACCGGAACTGTTCGACGAGCAGGCCGAGGAGCTCCGAGATATCGTGTCCGTGATCAGTGTCTAAGGCCCGTATTAATAAACGTTCCTCAGCCCAAGATCTCGTACTTGATACCAAGCTTGAGGTCTTGATCGTATTAATAAACGAGATTCACAAGCTCAAGCTCAAGCTCAAGTTCGAGCTCAAGCTCAGCTTAGGTTTACGACATCAGCCGAGTGTTGTCTGATTAATAAACCAAACTCGAAACTTAAGTTTACATAGATCTCTGTACTTGAGCTGCCAGATCATGAGTGCAGACCGACCGGGACTTGAGGTCATGATTAGCGTAGCGCGAAACATGGAGTTTGAAAATATTTTAAGTGAAGTTAATTATCATGTTGAAATAGAGTAATAAGACGATATTTCTCGGCCTATGGGATATCGTTTATCAAAAATGTATATAAGGGATGCCTCGAATCCTGTGGTTAGTACTAACGCTACATTGCGTTATGTTATTTGTGTCCACTGAGTTGCAAAATAAACATTTTTTGAAGTGTTGGAAAATACATACATGATTTTTTTACAAGTTAAGCCTATCTTGGGTAGCAAACTACTTTGTTATGTGATATAGCGCTTTTAATCAAAGTTTTAACAAATAAAAGAATTTCAATTAATCTTACGACACATCAGTAACGAAACGAGACGAATTTGATTATAAACTTCATGGCTTAAAGGACTTAGTATCCAGGCCAAAACTATGACAATTTTTTTTTTATAAACTTCGGTCAATGTGACGTAATCGTTCACGTAAGCTAAGCTTGAGTACAGCGCATTGAGGAGCTGATCTTGGTAACTGAGATCCTGTACTCATGTGTTTATTAATTAGCAAAGATCTTGAGTTTCTGTCATCGTATAATCGGGGATCAAATGATATCGCACTTGAGGACGGAGTTGAGCATCGTTTATTAATACGGGCCTATGTGTGCGTTGCTCGAGCGCGGTTTGTATGTAGATTGACTTCTGTTCCTATATATTTTGTGCTTTTACTAACTAAAACCGACAAGTGTCCTTTCAATTGCCCTTTACATGCCAGGGCTGCAATAACTCTTTCAGCCAATCCCGCTGCCCTGGCAAATGGCAATGAACCGGCCTCAACTAGTTTTAATTGACCAAAAAAAAAATTGATGTGTTGTTGTGTTTTTATAAAACCTACTTGCAAAACAAAGATAATTCATCATTTATCAATCCTCGGCTTCTGTTTGATATTACAACAAGTTGTATGTTATTTTCTCGCTAAATTTTTCCGCCTTTAATAATTCCATCTCCGAATCTAATTAAGATGCGAAATGTTTACAACTCTTTTTACGTCCGATGTTTCCCAATGCCACGGAATGTTTCGGTAACCGCCAGTTTGTTTACTTGAGTGTGAATTAAAAAGTAAATCGTGTTTGTAACTGGAACTTGTTAAGCTGCATCCACTCTTGACTGGAATTTGTAACCGTGTCATGTTCGAAGAATGATGTAAATTAAAGAAGAAATAAAAACATTTGATTTATTGCATGTAACTGAGATGAGAATTCTGAGATTCTGAGATGTGACGGGAATGGTTAAAGTGAGAAATTAGGAGAAATGAAACGCAAGTTACTAAAAGAGTTTTTTTTCTCATCCATGGGCGGGGCGGGAGGGTTTGTCATACTGTCAGACTTAAATTGTTGTAGTTGTCTTGTGTCAGACTTTATTTGACTAAAACCCACTCCTATTTCTTCTTTGCCTTCGTTCCAGGGTCCCAGAGTTCTCTTTCGCATCACCTATGGTCCCCGTAGACTTCGACCCTGCTGGGCCCTTCTAGTTTTCCTGAAATCTCTTTGAAACCGTGTCATGTATAACGAATTATGTAATTGAAAAAAGAACTGAATTATACTCACATCGTTATGTCCAACGATGCAACCGAATTTCAAAATCCTCCCAACCGAATTTCGATCACAGTGGCCAATCTCAACAGAGATTAGCCAAGTGGGTAGGAGATATTATAGTACACAAATGTGTATTATAATATCTCCTACCCAAGTAACTTGAACTTTCCCTTTGTAGCAAATATTTTCGGGCCCACCACCTCTTTTTTTTACGTTTTGCTATTGTCTTCCGAATAATTATGTAAGCTGCACTGAACAACACTACCTCCTCGGGCGACATACTGATCACGACTGGCCAATGTGAACAAGGGAAATGTCGAGCGACATTGTCCCACAAAGTTGCAGAGACATACCACGTGAATGTTGGGCGATATGTCTCCGCGACATGTGTCCTAGTGAACAAAGACACACTACTACTGCTACAAAGGGAAAGTTCAAGTTTAATTAACGCAAATCGCGCGTGTCGACGCTCGCAGAGCATCGACTAGCGACAAGTTGCGCGACCCGTAAAAATCCCGCGCGACGTCGGGCGACATCGCGCGGGACACGTGAATTTCGTGTCGAGCGACAGAGTCGCGGAACAAATGTCCCCTAGTGAAAATGCGGCTTTACTCTCCGCAGGGACGTCAAGTCCGACACGACCGGAGAGAGCAGCAGGCTTTACATGCTTTCCGAAGCACGGGGTGTTACATCAACCACTTCCAAACCACTGGGCTGCTACTGATTAATTCTTAATGGAAAACGCAATAGTACTGTCACCCTACTCGTGAAACCAACCCAGGATCCCATACTCAACAGTCGCGCTTGCGATCACAATACCATAGTCCACTCAATACTTTTCTGGATTCTGATTCTCAAGTCTGATTCAATGACTGATAAATTGACTGGTTTGTTGGTCTAATGGTTAGTGGTCCTGACTGCTGTGCCGGAGTTAGTAAGTTCGATTCCCACCAAAGACAAATGTTTGTGTGATGAGCACGAATATTGTTCTGTCTGAGTGTAATTTAATATATCTTGTCAGTTGTCTAGTAATCATAACACAAACTCTGCTTAGTTTAGTACTAGATGGCGTTGTGTGGTATTTGTGGAAAATTTAATGCAGTAACACAAGTCTGGACTCAGCTTTACAACTCTTTGTGCTGTTTACTTTGGCTGCAAACACTTGCACCGGCTACGATGAAAGGGTGGCCATAGACAAACTGTAACATCACTGAACCGTCTCGACGTCCGTCACTCGCAATCTATCAACGGATAATTTCATTTTGTAAAGGTAAACAGTATTGTATGTAAACAATTAGGGTCAGGGCTTTGGATCGTAGCCAGTTTGACATGCTTGGATTAATGTCAAACTTCTTACAGCGTTTGTTCAGAAATCTTGATAGCATTTTACAGGCCTATTTGTAAATAAACAACAACTTCCGTTCTATGACATAAAAAAAAAAAACGTATTTTAGTTCTTCAGATTTTCATACAAAAATAAAAATATTCAAATTAAACATCTTAAGTGTTACGAAGTCTATGCGAAGCAAGCGATAGTACAATAGCGGAGGAGAGCAGGGAGCTGGCGGCGGCTTGTGCTTGATGCCCTCGCGTCGCGTCATTCAAACGTATGTATATGTAGGTATAGCAAAATACATAGTTGAAATATTTTAGATAGACCAACAAAATCTTGAAGGTACTTCTAAAGTCGCACCGTGACGGTACTGATTCAATGTTCTTTTGTGTTAATATACCTACTTTTTCACAGTCTTTCTGTTTTACTTCAATTTCCTTCCATTTACATAAACGCAACAAATAAATTTCAGGTGTTTCCATCGATCACTTATCTCCCGCTACCAGGCGAAGTTTGGAAACTAGTCGAAACTAGACCGGAAGCGTTCGAGGCCATGTTCGTCTGCAACTGGAACGCAACATCGTCCACAATTGATTTTGTGTGCTTGCAGCGGCTTGTTCATTTATCCTTCATTATTGAGACGATTGGCATTGATGTTAACCAATTAATTTGGGTTAAGCCATTTAAATTAAAAAAAAATATTTGTTGGAGACGAGGTAAAAGGATAAGTTGGACACGCCACAATTATGGTTGTAAGTCCCCTCTTTGAGGCGTGGCTGGAAAGACCTCACGGCGTCCTTACCTTCCGCATGACACAGGTCCTCACCGGACATGGCAAGTTCGGGAGGTTCCTGTTCCGCATTAAAGGAGGAGTTGTCAGCAACAGCAGGGGCCCAGTCGGGTCGAAGCCTACTGGGGCCAGGGTTATCCGAAAGGGAGCTCGAGCCCCGGTATAAAGGCTTGAAGGAACGGGGTGGGTTTTTTAGTCAGTAAGAGTCTGATACTATCCCAATATCAAAGACGCCGAAAGGTCAAGATCCGTGATGGCAACTGTACATAGTAAGTATTAGTACTTCAATAGCAATAAAGATGGCAATGATAAAAAAAATCAAAATAAAGTTTGACAGGTTTTTTTTTTTTAAGTAAGAAATGAACAATGCCGATACCTGGTCGATTGGGCTTGTACCTAGTACTTTACCGTATATTTTTCCTACTTGAATAACTACAAGATTTTTCATCTAAGTAATAAATTCATCATTCTATATTTACCACTTCCAAAATAAATAATACGATTCCGTATGAATTGTTTTTATAATAAACATGTAGAAATGATGCACTTGTAAACTTCAGGAGTGAGAGATATTTGTGCTGTGTGCGGAGTTGTGGCTTTTTGATGGGCGCACTTGTGTTTATGTTACATCTTGGATGATGTATGGCTCTGCCACTTCCAGAATTTTACGGCTAGCTTTACTTCTGAGAGACGTCAAGGAGTCTTAAAATTGCGGATGAAATATACAAATATTTTACATCTATGCTCTTTGTCACGGAAAACCGTCTATCTCAGCTGTCATTTGTAGATCGTGATACGTGTACTCGGAAGTATGACGATAAATCCTGCCAAGGGGGTACGGATGTTAACCCAGTAGGTAGGTAACTAAGTAATGAAGATCTTGGTCGACTTTGGTATAAAGAAGAACTGTTACTAAAGTTATAACAAAGTTGATTAGTCATATTTTATTATTAAACTAGACATATTAATGTGTTAAATAAATACTATTTATTAATCTAACTGAATTTTATTTCAGTTGAAAGTCCCATACAAAGCATTTTTGCTGACTGTCCTTTCGATCCTATGGTTTGGTAAAAATCAATAGTGACTAAAAACCCAACTCGTTCCTTCTTGCCTTTCATTTAGTATTAGTTAATGGTATCCATTCGGAATAGAAAATAAACACGAGTTCTAAGAAATACCAGTGGTATTAGTTGAGCGTTATTAAAATGGAATAATAAAATCGAAGTCTAATGGCTGTTTTAATAATTCGCAAATGATTCTTCAATTTTGTGATGTAGGTAGTTACGGGCTTGTGGATTTCGAGCAATGGCTAGGTCGCCGTCCGGCCGTCCGTTAAGGTTGATCCTTAAGGCCCAAGCGCCCGAAAAGTGCCATAAAACAGTGACTTTCTGAAGCCTACTCCTCGGTAATGGCCAGGTTAATAGGTTTGAAAAAAATATATGTTTATTATAGATTCATGAACAACATTATCAACTTTTGATTTTTTCGTGTAATTAATACTTTTGTCTAAAAAAAATATTTAGTAATTTCGCAACTTTGCCCTACTCCTTCGAAACGGCTTGGATCTTTATAAACATTTTTACACATAAAAATGGGTGGTTAAATATTCTTCAAGGTGAACATTGCATAAGTAAGTCAATCAATATTTCGCAAAGAAAACGGATTTAAAGGTCAGCCACGCGCTTTCCTTGCGCTGTTGGCCGCAAATAAATGCACAGATTTGCGTACTGCCGCCTAGGCGGGTGCGAGAGGTGCGTCCACATAATTTTGGCAAGATAGTTCAAGGGACTATAAGCCTTTACGAACGGCCGGACGGGCCGCCAGTCGGGTTGACAGCGCGTTATTCCACGCGTATCTCAAAGAGATGTCATCAAAATTGACTGATCCAGTTAGGTTCAATACCTACTAGGGCTGCGGACTTGTATTGTTTAAGAGATTTACTGTAGCATCTCTGGGAAAAGGTACATTAGACAAAAAATTTAAAACATACCTACTCAATTTCTGAGGTGTGTTTTTATGAATGTTAGCGATCGCTTTGAAGACTCCCAGAGCCGCGAAGGACGATATTTGAATAATGTTATTTTCAAAAAGTAATTTTTCCATGTATTCGGTTTCTGATGTTGTAATTTAACGCTTGTCTATCTATATAAATATAAAAAGAGAAGCTGACTGACTGACATTATCAATGCGTAGCCAAAAGTAATGGAACTAGGATTGTGAAGTTTTGCACAAGGGTTTTTTGTGTTATAGACGAGCACTATGAAAAGGTTTTTGAAAATTCAGCCGTTAATAGGAGGGGAAAGTTTGTATGCAAAATCGTAATCCGAATCATCATCATTAATTCAGCCGAAAAACGTCCACTTATTTTTTCTGCTGTTAATACGGAAATTTATTTCCTAAGTATTTATATCAATACATAAAACAAAGTATATTATGTTACTTGACGAAGATTTATATTAGTGGCAACATTAGGAGTTTAGTTTAGCCAAAAGACCATGTAGTAAAGAAAGAAAAAAAAAATAAGCCATGATTATTTACTATCGTAAAAAATCTAGTCAATTCAGTTTCTAATTATGACGATGTTTTTGCGCTATATAAACTGGCTATTAACGTGGTTTGATAATACACTCAATTCAATTCAATTCAATTCAATTCAATCTTTATTGCTATAACACATGTGTTACATAAGATCTTATAAAGTAGTTAGATAAGTGCACATGGACCCTGTCGGGCACAGCAATTTCTTAAAGAACAATTTTAAGAGAATTATAATTTAAAAAAATAAAAAATAATCGGATATACAACTCAAATTAAATGAAATACAAATGTCACTAAAATAAAAGATAAAATTAATAAATGTCATAAGTTCATTAAATGTCAAAATACATTCTTTCAATTGTCAGAGCCGTGTTCATTATAAATGTCGAAATAAATTCAATATAAATGTCAAAATAAATTCATTACAATTGTCAAAATAATTTAATTATAAATGTCAAAAATAAATTGATTAAAAATACCAAAATAATTCATTACAAATGTTAAAAGTTTTATTACAGATGTCAATATAAATTAATTAAATAAGAATATAACAAATACCAGAATAAGTTAATGTCAAAAAATAAAAGATAGAATAAAACCGTAACAATGTCAAAATGTCAAAATAAATTCATTGAGAATGTCAATATCGATAAGGTTCACAAAAACATACATTTACCAAATTATAAACCAAAAATGAAAAAGATGTCAAATGTTTAAAAGTCATTATTGGTGTTATTAATTTTTGAAGTCGTCATCAAAGAATTCTTTCACTGAATAGTAACATTTCTCGACTAGTAGTTTTTTTAGCCGTTTAATAAATTTTATGTCACTTTCCTCAGTTTTAATGTCATTCGGTATTTTGTTATATATTTTTATTGACCCTACATGAGGACTCGAACTGTGTAGTTTTAACTTTGATGGAGGTACCACAAGCGTGTTTTCAAATTGTGAACGCGGTGCGTATCGGCGAGGTTGGTCTGTTATTTTTTTATAGAAATTAGGGTTTTTTCTTACAAATTTACAGCTTTCTAAAATATAAATTGATGGTAACGTTAGAGTTTCTAGTTTACGGAAATGCGGTCTACAAGTTTCATCATTATTAATATTTACAATTATCCGAAGACATTTTTTTTGTAGGATAAACAAGTCATTGCTATCTACACTGTTTCCCCAGAGAATAATACCATAAGAAAGCCATGCGTATGCGTATGCATAATAAGCAGATAGTGCGGTTTCGAGATTAGTTGATTTTTTTAGCTCACGTAAAGCATAGATAAAACTAGATAACTTGGTTTTAATTTTCTGTATATGTGCTTTCCAGGTCATGTGAATATCTAAGTCCAGACCCAGCAAGGTAAAAGTGTCGACACATTCCAATTTTATACTGTCAAACGTAAAATTAATATGTAAAGGATTTTTTTGGCGGGGCCTAAATTGCATTAATTTAGTTTTTGTAAAATTAATCTCCAAATTGTGGTCTTCCATCCAATTTCGTATATTAGTCATTATATTATTTAAATTGTCAGTTAGGTGTTGAGAGTCAGTACAAGAAGTAATTAAAGAAATATCATCGGCAAATAGTACGCACGAATCCGTCATAATCTTAGGGAGGTCATTGATATAGATCAAAAACAGCAAACACCCGACAACACTACCTTGCGGAATAGAATGTCCAATAGAAAGCCCCTTTGAACGTATCTTCTTCAATTCACCAGTTTGTTGATCCAAATATTCAATTTCTACAAATTGTTCCCGATTTTGTAGGTAAGATGCAAACCATTTGTGTGTAATACCTCTGATGCCAATACCGTATAGTTTATCGAGCAATATTTTATACTGAACTTTGTCATATGCCTTGGTCATATCTAGCAAGATACCTATCGCGTATTTTTTATTATTTAAAACGTTTAGTATTTCTTGGGTAAATTTATATGTTGCTAAAACCGTGGAACGTTTCTTCCGAAAGCCGTTTTGACATTCATCGAAAACATTAAACTTTTCGCAAAAGTCATAGACGCGTTTGCACATAGCCTTTTCAAATATTTTAGATGATGTAGGTAGTAGTGCAATCGGACGGTAATTGTTTGGATCTAACTTTGAGTTTTTTTTGTGAATTGGTTTAATTATCGTTTTCTTTAGAGCGTCTGGAAATATTCCTTCTGAGAACGATTGGTTGACCAAAAGATAGAATGGTATTGTTAGTTCCTCAGCACATGTTTTGATCAATATAGGAGGAAGTTCGTCTATTCCGTGACTATGTTTATTTTTAAGATTCTTAATAATACTTCTTATTTCTTGCGGTGAGGGTGGATAAAGAAACATAGTGTTATCAGTGGGTCGGAGCACGGGTCGGCCGCGCGGCTCTGACTCACCATGCTTTGTTTGTCCTACTGTTGCGAAAAATTCATTGAGCGAGTTAGAAACCTGGTTTGGATCGGACGTAAGTTTATTATGGATCAGCAATGCAATGTTCTCTTTAGTTTTATATTGGTTTTTATTGGTACGTTCTTTAATAATTCTCCACATCGATTTAGTTTTATTTGATGAATTTTTAATTTCCCTAATATATTGTAGCTTTTTAGATTTGTTAACAACCCTTTTTAATGTTTTTTCATATATTTTATAATGCTTTGTTAAAACCGGATCATTAGAGTAAGAGGTAAGAATTCGGAATAATCGCTTATTTTTACATGATACCTTTGGTCATCCAACTTTTTCTTTTCTTTCGATTTAATTTTAAGGTTTTTACGGGTATACAGTCATTTAGTATTTGGAGTAAAAGATTTTCAAAAGAATTATAGTTATCGTTTATATTTTTTTCCGAGCTTATTACTTCATTCCAGTTAATTTTTTGTAGTTTCAGTCTGAAGTTTTCCATGTTTTTACTGTTAAAAATTCTTTTTGTAGTTTTCCAATGTTTACGTTTATTTTGATTTACGTCAATTATTTTTAAGTTCATTATTAGTCCTTTATGGTCAGAGAAACCGAAATCGTTAACAGAAACGGTTATGAGTTTTGAGTCAAAGTTTATAAATATGAGATCAAGACAAGTTGAAGTGGTTTTTGTCACTCGTGTAGGGTGTTTTATACATTGAATGAAGTTATTTTCAAGCATTAAGTTGATTAGCATACTTGTTTGCAGGCAATTTTCTAAGACATTTACATTAAAATCACCGCCGATAATGACTTTAAGTTTACTATATTTTTTTAATATCAATTCCTGTATTAATTTTAACTGTTTATAGAAAACATCAGGCTGTCTTTTATTCCAATACAAAGTCACAAGTAAAGTTTTAAGTTTAGGCAGTTCTATGGCACACACTTCTATAATATATTCGACCGACATATCCATAATATCCTTTCGTTCAATAAAATCTATATGTTCCTGTAGCAATATACACACACCGCCACCTGCGTAGTTCTGTCGGCAATATGACGTTGCGAGGACGTAACCGGTACAGCTAATTAGGTCCTTCTTTGCATGTGATAGCCACGTTTCCGTTAGACAGAGAGCTAAATATTTGTCTTTGTTTTCATCTAAAAATTCTTCTAATAAGTCAAGTTTGTTATTAATACTTTGAATGTTTTGGAACAATACTGTCATGTCATAATTTTCTTTAGGAACGAAAGGTGTTGATTTCTTCTGTGTTATCCTGTGAGTAGTCAGTGTTGCGTTTGTTGGTTATGTTTTCGCGGGTGATTTCTTTATTTTTTAGGTCAGTTGTTTGGTTACAGTCAGTTTTTTTCGTCGATTTATTTTGCCTTGTCATGTCTGCAGTAGGTTGGTATTGTTTCCCGTCTATTATTAATTTATTATTTTTGATGATTGCGTGTCGTCCTTGTTGTCTTGCTGAGCGTAGGTGTTCTTGGAGTGTTTTTTTTTGTCGAAGTTCAGTCTCGTTTAAGTATTCAGAGATATAAAGTCCCGTATGTTTAAAGTACATTTTGTTGTCCAAAATATATTTAGTCATTCTTTTACTTATAAGCTCAATTATTATTGGTCTTCGAGAGCTGGTAAATTTGCCTATTCTTGAAAGTCCTTCAATATAACCTGTCAGGTCAACATTTAGTATGTCTTTAAAGGCTTCAAGTATGCGATAGTGTAATTGACTTTCGGATTCTTCTTGGTCGTATTCTGTGAGTCCATATAGTACGATTTTATTTAAATTGTTGTCCTGTTGCTGATTTTCAATTTTTGTCAATTTTTGTTTAATTTCATTTAATTGTCGTTTTAATTCATTATTTTCTTCGTGTAATATTTCTATGTTTTCGCTTAATGTATTTATATTACTTTTTACTTTTTCTTGCTCGCATGTTAATTTAAGGTTATCTTTTAAAAAATCTTCCTTTAATTCTATAATACTCTTTTGTATTTCATTTTGGATTGTGTTTTTCAATACAGAGAGTAGGGATTGGTTGTTTTTTTCTAGTTTCGTATCTAGCAGTTTACTGAGGCTGTCTAAAGTGATAGAGGAATTTTCTGTTGCGATTTCTTGTCTATTGGTAGTCAGTTGGTTATTTTGGTTAGGGTTGTTAGGCTCGGTTGTTGTCGTATAGTTTGTATTGGGTTCCTCAAGTGTGTCGTCAATTGACATAGTAGTGTCGTTTAGGGTCGATGTTTTCAGTGTACGAACAGGTGTATTGTCATTTCTAAAGCGACGTGTGATGTTAGCACAGTCAGGGCAGCGCCAGCATTTTTGAAGCTCAAAATTATGTTCTAAATAATAGGCAGATGTCATATTAAGGCACGCATAATGGTATTTAGCTGAGCACCCTGTGCATTTCAGGGTCTCTCCAGCATATTGTATTTTTTGACAGCACGCTGGGCAGTTCATTGTAAAAGTCAATCTCTTCCTTTTTTATTATTATTTAAGAATACTTAATATTATGTAGCGATGGTGTTTCAAAGGTTGGTGTCCAGGTCTTGATTTTATAGTTTATAAAGTCTGTGTACGTCGATAATTGTAAGTATCTAAGATTCGTGTCGAGTTTTAACTGGTCAATTCATAGGTCAAGTAATGATAAGTCAATTTTTGTATTTAAATCTGAACAGTTCAGAACTTCAATTTAGTGTTCTAAGTATATATCAGTCTTGACAGTATTCCGAGTCCTTTAATGTCACCTTGTTGATAGATGTCACATTTATGTTTATAAATAAATCTTACTTATCTTCTCTGACTTCTCTTATGTTTAGGTAAGAATGTGTTATTACTGACCTGATCCACTTAGTAAATAATGTTGGAAGTATCATCAACAATTTCCTCGCCGTCGTTCTTCACATATTTAACGAGTATAGAGTATTTTTAAAATTTCTATGAAATTATTACCTACACTAACAGTAACAACACATTTCTTATAATCCGTACTATGAAATTTGGCATACTACTTCAGTTCTAGTATATGATTACGTAGGTACAATTTTATCTCTGCACTTGCAATAGGCACTGAGCTACAGGGGGGTCAAAAGTGGGTCGAAACGGTTCGTGTAGATAGTGCACGGCATGCGCGCGGCCTGTTGCTGGAACTTGGCCTGCGCACGGCCGTGCCCTTAGATCGTGTTCCATGTTCCATGCTGTTTCTAGTGATACAAAATAGAAATTGAATGTTTTGTAAAAACCAGGTCAAGTGCGTCTCAGACTCGTACATGGAGGGTTCCAAACGATAATAAAAAAGGGTGTTTTATTCTATGTTCCTTTTGTTTGTGTTATTTGTTTTATAGCGAAAATGTTCAAGTTGTGAACATTTTAACTGTGTTTTTATTACTGTTCATGAGTTATAGACGGGTGACAGATAGACGAACGGACAGTAAAGGCTTAGAATCATAATTGATTTCCATTTGGAGAACCAACCTCAACAGAAGTTGAGGCACGGATCCATAAAAGTACTTAGTAAAAGATTCTTTTTTTAATTTGAAGGCTATTTAAGATTTATTTTTTCTTTCAATTATAAAAGGTCCGGGAAATGTTAACTGTAAAGACCTATTAAAAAAAAACTAATTAGTTTTTCTCCGAATAAGAAATTGCTTGATAAATATAAATGTTAAGTTATTTAAAAATGGTGAACGAAATAAAACAGATGTAGTATGTTAGTGTGGTAATCAATATATCGTCGAGGCATGATGAAGATTATGCTATTAATCGTTAAAAGATTTATGATGCTATGATTACTGTAAGCAATCATACGGCTACATAGATTATTAATCAGAGGTCGGAATTAGGTAGAGTTAGTCGTGTACTTGCATCGAAATGTTGATATTAATATGAATCTTCTCAGGATTTCTAGTGAAAAATCCCGTGTAGCCACCAATATTACGAATAAATAATAATAAAAACCTCAGAGATAGATAAGACAAATAAATCAAAGATAATTAACTTACAATCTTTATTAGTATTTTTCATTGAGAAAGTTCAAAAAATTAAAATTCAAAATATTTTTATTTCACATAGGCCTACATGAGTACGTATAAAACGTCAGAAGCTAGTGCACGGATTCAAAAGGGTCGTTCTAGATTTCTCTACGTCAACTAAGGTGGGGTTAACACACTTACCACTGGCCTTTAAATCCATTTTATTTGCGAAAAATTGATCGATTTACATATGCTTTGTACATTATGAATAAGACATAACCAGCATTTTTTTATGTAAACATATTTCTAAAGATCAAAGCCGTTTAAAAGAAGTAGGGAAACAAAGCGAAAACATGTCATGGTTGTTATTTTTTTTTTTTTGGCAAAAGTATTAGTCTTGAGAAAAAATTATATGTTGATAATAGTGTACATGAATCTATAATAAACATATTTTTTTTTCAACCTATTGACTTATGAAAGTCACTGTTCGGGAGTTAGGGCCTTAAAAAAACTGTTTTAAAGTTTATTTGTTGTTACTTTTTTGGTGTCGAGAATCATTAGACAACTTCCGCTCTGGACGGAGCCATACCCTGTAAAAGACTTTAACTGACTAAAACCCTCCTAAGTTTCTTTAGTTGCCCTGTGTCGCAGTAATTATTTTGAATAAGCCCACTACCTGTGATGCGTAAAATTATTCAAATTGTTAACAATATGTGTACCTACGATAATTGATTTAAAATTACCCATATTGTGGCACATGGGCTACAAAAAAAAGCCGCTTCAAGCTTCTTTTTGAGGCGGCGTTTTTTTGGGGCATACTTCAGCTTTTTTTGTGACCGCTTCTAGCTTTTTTAAAAGTCGTTTCTAGCTTTTTTTTGTGGCGGCGTTTTTTTGTGACGGTTTTTTTCGTAGCCCGTGTGCGGGGACACTTGAGACTTCAAACCTGAGCAAAGTCTGGAAATAAATCATTTTTATTTCCTCACAATACGAAACATCCTATAGAGAGGTAATGTTATTTCACTAGCTTTTTCAAGACAGATATATTTTTAGCGTCGCGGATGTTAGATGGAAGTAGTGATGTGCCGTTGTCGGCAATATTGCCATGAAGTGGGAGTATTGGTGGGAATATTGCCACCAATATTCCCATATTGCCGGCAACGGCACATCTCTAGATGGAAGTGAGTTCTATAAACGTTTAGCATAAAAAGAAAAGGAATAGGATTAAAAATGCGATTTGTAAGACGAAAAATTGAAATATTTTTTTTTACTTTTATACGATCAAGTGATTCGCTAGTCTTTATTCATGAATCTCTTCTAAAATTTTAGATATATGTAACTTATCTTTATTGGTAACAGTAATCCGGAAAATTTAAATATTCATTATTAATGTTTGCAATCAAATCATTTGCAAATTTTCATTCACGAGTCTACCGGAAGACGTAGCGTTGAAAGGTCTCCCAAAAGGTGGACCGGAAAACCAAAGCATACGAGACGCACAGGACCGGTCATTATGGCGATACTCGGGGGACGCCTATGACTTCGACAGTGGACGTCTTTCAGCTCAAATGATAACTACTTTAACTTTTCTACAGAGCTGTAATGCTAGCAAAGGAGGAGGCTGACTGCATGGGGCAACGGCGCTCACACCCCAGCTGAAATTCCGATCCTGATTTCCGGCCACCGCAGGCGCGGGCTTGTGGACAGCGAGCTACCCATTGCTCGCTGTTCGACCGTCTGGTAACCGTCCGGACCGAGCCCAATTCGTCGACTACGCGTACTGTTCCCGTGCGCCTCAAGGAGTTGTCAGCAACCGTAGGGGCCCAGCAGGGTCAAAGCCTACTGTCAAGAGTCTGCTTCTGAAAGGAAGTCTCAGCCCCGGTATGAAAGGCAACGAAGGAACAGGGTGGGTTTTTTAGTCAGTAAAAGTCTGACACTATCACCTGCTCCACCCAAGGGCGCGGAATATCATTTAGATGATTTTTGCCCACCGAAAAAAAACTTTAGAGAGCAGTGGTGGCCGAGTGGTAATGGCTCCGACTTACGAGTTGTAGGTCGCGGGTTCCCAGAGCTCCGGCGGGATCTCATGGTGAAATGGCGTCAACGACTACCGCAACCCAGTGCTGGGCACGCCACAATCATGGCGGTAAGTCCCCTCTTTGAGGCGTGGCTGGAAAGACCTCACGGCGTCCTTATCTTCCGCATGACGCAGGTACTCACCGGACATGGTTCGTTCGGGAGTTTCCTGCACTCGATTCATGCGGAAGTGACGCCCGGGTGTCGCCACTGTGCGGAACGCCGGGAGGACACGGTGGAGCACACAGTCGAGGTGTGCCCTGCTTGAGCGGAGCATCGCCGTGCCCTCGTGGGGGCGATCGGCGGCGGAGACCTCTCGCGCCGGGCCTTGGTTGAGGCCATGGTCCGGAGCAAGGAAGAGTGGCAGGCGGTCGCCGACTTCTGCGAAGCAGTAATGCTCGCAAAGGAGGAGGCCGAACGCATCAGGCAACGGCGTTATCGCCGCCGCCGCCGCCGGGATTCTGATCCCGATTTTCGGCCAACGTAGGCGCGGGCTTGCGGACAGTGAGCAATGGGTAACTCACTGTCCGGCCGTCCGGTAACTGTCCGGACCAAGCCCAAGTCGTCGACGGCGCGCACTGTTCCCGCGCGCCTCAAGGAGTTGTCAGCAACAGCAGGCACCCAGCCGGGTCGAAGCCTACTGGGGCCAGGGTTATCCTAAAGGGCGCTCGAGCCCCGGTATGAAGGCTAGAAGGAACGGGGTGGGTCTTTTAGTCAGTAAGAGTCTGACACTATCTCCCGCTCCGCCCAAGGGCGGGGGATGTCAATGCATGATTTTTCCCACCATAAAAAAAAAAAAAAAGGTCGCGGGTTCAAACCCTGTCAGGCGCATTACTTTGTGTAATTTATTTCATTACCACTGCTCTCAAAACGGTGAAGGAAAACATCGTGAGGAAACCGGCATGTCCTAGAACCAAAAATTCGAAGACATGTGACACCCACCGACCCGCACTGGGCCCGCGTGGTAGATTACGGCCCATTCCCTCTCCTAGAGAGGAGGCCTGAGTCCCAGCAGTGAGAACATGATGATGATGATGAAAAAAAACTGCTCTAACTTATTCATAGATGCTTCCTCTACACTGTCACAGATACAATGCACAGAACTGTAATTACAAGAAGATAAACTAGTGCGCCTCACCATCAAAGATTGCATCGCTACTTACCATCAGGTGGGATCGCAGTCAAGCACTAGTTTATCTTAATTAAAAAAAAAAAAAAAAAAAAAAAAAGTGGTATCAATAACTACACTGCAGATAATAAATACTTGGAAGTACGCAATCTATTGGATGTTCGAGTTGGCAACATTTCAATAAACAACGGAGGCGTTTATTTGAGCTTTCGTTATTATTTTAGGGATTTCGTGTAAACAATCCAAAAATCTGTAGATATAAGAATTTGTGTGCCCAGCGATTTATCTGTATACATTTACAAATTATTTTAAGAACAGTTTGAAGGTTAGCCCTTTATCAATAATGTTGGTTCTTCTAGTCTAATTGCATGCTACTCACTACACATACTATTGGTCTGTAAAGTCTGGAATTTTTCTTTCCAGGCAAGATATGATTTTTTTTACTTCTCAGAAGAGGTAAAAGCTACATTGTCGTCCAAATATCAGGACACTTTCGGATGCAGAATTAGAGTTCGCCAGCGTTCGGATTCGGATAAAGCCGGACACAGTCAGGGTTTTTGGTTGCGTGTCCGGTTTTTCGGTTTTAATACCTGGCAACCCTAGATGTAGCTTCATACATAATAATGTTTCTACAGGATACCGATCACAGTGGTAGACGTTTATAGAGACTCTATTTTGTGGGCGATGAATGGGTAACGAGCAATAAACTAACTATTCGTGTCCACGCAACTGATTTATTATGAATTAAGCTTTTTTCGGTATTCACTTCACAACGAGTCGTGAGACAGTCTCACGACAGTCAACATCTAGTCTGGGGCTAGATGTTGTTCACAAGACTGCCGACAAAGAAAAGAGCCCCGCTTCTCTGCTTTTGGAACTTTTATCAGCTCGGCTCGCACGAACGCCAGCCCAGATTCTGTCTAGCGGTGTGACGTATCCACTGACGTCTCGTTGTCAAGCTGATTGAGTTGCTATTTTAATTACAATAAAGAGTATATTTGTATATCTATGCATCTGATTTGACTTCGACGACTCTTCCGTACTATTTACTTCACCGACATGTAACATCTAGCATCTTAACATTGTTTTTTTTCCTGTACGAAAAAAACCTTCCTGATTCTTTGTTCAGTTCCGAAGCCCAACGCACTCTTCCGTATATTCTGCTGACTTTACTTGTGAATTAATCTGAATAATAACGTGCAAAGTTGCAAAAATATGCATCATATATCTTGACCGACGGGGTTTTTGTCAATAAGAATGACAAATGATGCTTATACAACCAGCAACGATGGCATTTTAAAGTCTATTTTTACAGCAAAAAATAAAAAGTTGCAACTTCGGCATTCTTTTTTTTTGGTCCTCCACTCTATTTTCTAAAAAAATAATTTCAGCCTTGGTGTAAATGAAGTGTAAATTGACGTGGTTCCAGTTAATAAACAAATTAATGACCAGTTGTTTGAGTTAACTGTTTGTGTTCCCGTGTCGCCGGGAAATGACATAATCATTGAATGATGACAGAACAATGAGATTAGATGGCCAGTGTAACTAATTGTTATGTATCGCCATTTAGGTTTATGGTTTTTATTACAGGGTGAAATACCAAATACTACCTACGGTTTGTATGGCCAGCACGCTTAGCCAAGTTGTTATTCTGCAATCGTTAACACTGTAGAAAAGTGATGAAACGTATGGGAATGACGTCATCTCAACGTAAAGTCGCGTGGTCGGAACAAACGAATAGAAAATTCGTAGCCAAGTTCACATCGTTCAAAATGATAGAATGAATTTCTACAACGTTTAACGATACATCCTTTGATAAACAAACGCTACATTGTAGAACGAGCGGCCGACGCAGATGCGTCAACATGGCTACCCACTTATCGTTTTCTACAATTGCTGATACCGAAGCGTTACCGATTGGAGAACGGAATTCGACACGATACGGTTGTAACTTGGCTAGGGGGGCAGCTTAACTCTCAATTAAATGACGATCATTCTGGGTGTTAGAGTCTATCTAATAAGTTAAACGACTTGGCTAATTATTAGGATTTAATGAAATCTGATGTAGTCAACACGGGTTCAATTATCAAGGTTGATTAAGAGATAGAGATCATTGTTTACTAACAGAAGAACCTTATGAAAAGTATCGAATATAAGTATTTTTTAATGATTAAATATTATACGAAATTCCCAAATCGGTTGACTTATTAGACAGACTATAATTACGTTAATATTTTAAAAGTGAAAGTTTGTGAATGTTGTCTGGGTGTGTTTCATTTTTTAATTTTTACCCCAGTCAAAATGTGCTACCAATACTATACATTAGCTTTGTTTTTATTATTATTATTTATTTTTACCATTATCACACCTTTTTTTTTTTTTTTTTTTTTTTTTTTATGGTGGGAAAAAATCATGCATTGACATCCCCCGCCCTTGGGCGGAGCGGGAGATAGTGTCAGACTCTTACTGACTAAAAGACCCACCCCGTTCCTTCTAGCCTTCATACCGGGGCTCGAGCGCCCTTTCGGATAACCCTGGCCCCAGTAGGCTTCGACCCGGCTGGGTCCCTGCTGTTGCTGACAACTCCTTGAGGCGCGCGGGAACAGTGCGCGCCGTCGACGACTTGGGCTTGGTCCGGACAGTTACCGGACGGCCGGACAGTGAGCTACCCATTGCTCACCGTCCGCAAGCCCGCGTCTACGTTGGCCGGAAATCGGGATCAGAATCCCGGCGACGGCGGCGGCGATAACGCCGTTGCCTGATGCGTTCGGCCTCCTCCTTTGCGAGCATTACTGCTTCGCAGAAGTCGGCGACCGCCTGCCACTCCTCCTCGCTCCGGACCATGGCCTCAACCAAGGCCCGGCGCGAGAGGTCTCCGCCGCCGATCGCCCCCACGAGGGCACGGCGATGCTCCGCCCAAGCAGGGCACACCTCGACTGTGTGCTCCACCGTGTCCTCCGGGCGTTCCGCACAGTGGCGACACCCGGGCGTCACCTCCGCATGAATCCCGTGCAGGAAACTCCCGAACGAACCATGTCCGGTGAGTACCTGCGTCATGCGGAAGGTAAGGACGCCGTGAGGTCTTTCCAGCCACGCCTCAAAGAGGGGACTTACCGCCATGATTGTGGCGTGCCCAGCACTGGGTTGCGATAGTCGTTGACGCCATTTCACCATGAGATCCCGCCGGAGCTCTGTCCGCCATGCCGTGACCTGTCGCGGCAGCGGACTTTCACCCCGGCGTTGCATCTCCACGCGCATATCGTGCATGTGTGCAAGGACTGTTGCCTCCAGATCCCACGGTGGTAGGCCAGCCAGAAGGCTCGCCGCTTCGCGGGAGACCGTGCAGTATCCCCGCACCATCCTTATCGCCATGACCCTCTGACAGGCGTTCAGTATGGCCGCCGGTTGCTTTTTCAGCGACGGCGCCCACACCGGCGCCCCGTAGAGGGCCATGGACCGAACGATCCCCGCGTAGAGCCTCCGGCAGGAGGCATCTGGACCCCCAAGGTTGGGCAGGAGCCGCTTGAGCGCAGCCCCAGCCCGGTTGAGTTTGGGAGCCAGACGTCGGAAATGCTCCACGAAATTCCACCGGCTGTCGAGGACGAGTCCCAGGTACTTCATCGTCGACCCGACACCGATGTCAACTCCTCCTACCGTTAGTTGGGAACTCATTGGCGGCGCGTTCCGAGAGCGGCGACCGTGAAAGCACATCGCCTCGGACTTGTGAAGCGCCACCTCGAGTCCCAACTCCTGGATCCTATCAACGACCATCGCAACCCCGCGTGTCGCTAGAGCGACCGCCGCCTGGTACGACTCTCCCTGCGCTAGAACCAGCGTGTCGTCTGCGTAGCAAACCACGCTGATCCCGTCAGGGAAGTCGCCGCGCAGCACGTAGTCGTACCCGATGTTCCACAAGGGTGGCCCTAGTACCGACCCCTGCGGAACACCGCACGACATCTCTCGACGTTTCCAGTCTCCCTGGTGACCGGGGTAGACTATAAGTCTCTCCGACAGATAGGCCTCGACCACTCGACAGAGGTATTCGGGCACCCGGTGGTACCGGAGTGCCCTCCGGATCGTACTCCAGGGCAGGGAGTTGAAGGCGTTGGCAATGTCCAAGGACACTGCCACGACACACCTGCCCCGGGACACCGCAGCCCCCGTCGTGAGGGCTCGCACGCGCACGATGGCGTCCACCGTAGAGCGCATCCTGCGAAAGCCGAACTGTCCGTCCGAAAGGTCCGGCCCCACCCGTGTTAGGCGCCCGACGATGCGGTTTGCAATGACTCTCTCAAAGAGCTTGCCCACCTCGTCGAGCAGCACAATGGGCCGGTACGCGGACGGAGAGTCCGCAGGGCGCCCCGGCTTCGCTATGAGGACCAGTTTCCCCGTCTTCCAGCAAAGTGGGAACTGGCCCCTCTCCATACATGCGCTGAAGAGCCCTCTCAGTCGAGGCCCGAGAGCCTCCATGGCCAGGACCCAGGCCTTTCCAGGCAAGCCGTCGGGTCCTGGGGCGGTGTTTTTGGCACTCAGCCTTCGCACCGCCACTCTCATCTCTACCTCGGTCACCTCTGGAGCATCGTCGTCGTCGCTGTTGCGGTCCGCGTCAGACACCGCTGGCGGTGGAGGCGGAGCCATGGGCGGGGGGGAGTGTTCCCCCCGCGCAGGGAACAGAGCGTTCACCGCACCCTCTACGATCTGGGGCCGGAGACTCTGAGTCAGTGGGGGAGCCCAGGGGCGGAGCTTTTCCCGTACCATATTGTACGGGCGCCCCCATGGGTCCGCGTTCAGAGACCCCAGCCACACGTTGCGGGCCTCCAGTTTGGCCCGCTTGATCTCCGTTCGGAGGGTGCGTTTTGCCGCCCTGTATCCCTCATACAGCTCCGCTTCTCTGGCCTCCGCATCCGACGGGCGGATGCGGCGCCTGCAGTGTCTGGCGTACCGGCGTCGCGCGTGACTGCATGCGTTGCGCAGTGCAGCAATCTCCGGCGACCACCAGCACACCTGGCGCTTAGCTCGCCCTGGACGGACTCGGGGCATTGCCGCGTCGCAGATTTGCGACATGGCCTCCCGGAACCACTCCGCCTCGACGTCTATGTCGACAGGCCTGTCCGGTGCTTGCACCCAGGCCTGTACCGTCGCGGCTTCCAGGAGGAGCTCCCGGTCCATCTGCTTAAGCGCCCACCGCGGACCGCAGGGGCTCTGTCGGACCGGCGCGGCCGAGGTTTCGGCGGAGACGTCCAACCGGATGTACCGGTGGTCGGAGTACGTCTCCACCTCCTCCATAACGCGCCAGTCGACGACACGCGGCAACAGAGCGGGGCTGGCGAACGAAATGTCCACCACTGATTCACCCCGCATCCGCGCCAACGTGGGGACAGAACCCCGGTTCAGGACGACCAGGCCCAGCTCCAAAGCCCAGTCCTCCACCATCTGACCCCGCGGGTTCGTGTACCGGGAACCCCAAGCCGTATTCCAGGCGTTGAAGTCCCCGCAAACGACCACGGGGAGGGTACCGAACCCAGCGACGACGACATTTAGCTCCATAAGGGAGACCTGGAGTTCGTCGAGAGATCTGCTCGGGGACAGGTAGACGCCTACCACTGCAATGTCCCCGAACCGTGCTGCCACGCAGCCCCGCCCCCTCGCAACAGCCTCGAGGGGCGGGGTACCGGCGGCGGCCGACGAGATTAACGTCACCGAGCCGTCTAGGTCACCATTATCACACCTGATGTTGAACGATGATTACCTGAGGTTTACTTTTTATTTATTCGTTATTGCTTTTTTTCTGTTTATTTTTCTTTTCCCTAAATTTTTTTTTTGTTTGTATGTGTGTGTAGATAGATATCTTATTCAAGTCTTTTAGCCCACTACACCGTGCCGACGGCTCTATGTCAACACCGTTCTCGGCCCACGGTAGGCGCGGGCTTGCGGACAGTGAGCAATGGGTAGCTCGCTGTCCGATCGACCGGTAACTGTCCGGACCAAGTCCAAGTCGTCTACGGCGCGCACTGTTCCCACGCGCCTCAAGGAGTTGTCAGCAACAGCACCCAGCCTGGTCGAAGCCTGCTGGGGCCAGGGTTATCCGAAAGGGAACTCGAGCCTCGGTACGAAGCCTTGAAGGAACGGGGTGGGTTTTTTAGTCAGTAAGAGTCTGACACTATCTCCCGCTCCGCCCAAGAGCGGGGGTTGTCATTGGATGATTTTCCCCACTAAAAAAAAAAACTGTTATCGGCCCACGCTGAAAACCAAGCGCCGTAGACTCGTTGCTTTTTGCGTGCGGTCACAGCATTATGCAGAGTGTTTGGCCGTTTTGCTCAGAAGTGGCGTATACATTTCATTATATGTATTTATAATTTGTTAATCCTTTTGCACCTTTCCGTCAAATAAAATGTTTTTCTTTCTTTCTTTTTCTTCCTATGGCCGACAATGGCGCAAAGCCTAGAAGCCTAGAAGTAATCTATTTACTCTTGTATTTAATACCCCTAAGTTGTAGTTATCAGGAAACACAAACTCCGACAGAGAATTTCACACATTAACTATACTCCCACGTAGTACACGTACGAGCATTGATGAATCACTATTTTCTAAGCGCAAATAGACTATATTCCTAACTAATATTATAAATGTGAAAGTGTGGATGTTTGTTACTTAATCACGCAAAAACGGCTGAACGGATTTGGATGAAATTTGTCATGCATATAGCCTTTGACATGAAAAAGAACATAGGCTACTTTTCCCGGAAAAACATCTTATTCCTACGGGAAAACACGTTTAGAGTGCGATAACCGAAGTACACGCAGACGAAGTCGCGGGCGGACAGCTAGTATTTCATAAATCAGTTACAGCCACGGAAAAATAAGACCATTCATCATTAAATCCGATGCGAGATAGAAAATGTAAGAAACAACGTTAAATGTATAAAAAAGTAATCATTTACGTCCGTAGTACCTGCACATGTGGGCTACAGCAGCCGATAGTCTACAAATAAATCTTTCCACACCCACTCTGTAAAACCAATCTATTTGAAACTTTATAAATTTAGTTAGAATACTATTTTTAATTAAAGACTACGATTGTTTGCCCATACTTAGAATTTAAAACTTCGATGTTAGCGGGGTTCTTACAGAGTTTATTTAAGAAAAGATAAGAAAGGGATATGAAATAAAATATATCTAGTAGTATAGTTTGACATAGAACATTATTATCTACTAACTAACTTCCAAAACCACAAGCATTGATTGATATTTTGGTATATAATCAATTTATCAATTACCAAAATATCAATCCTTCTGGATTGATTGATATTTTGGTATTTTTGGTTTATTCAATGGTTTCGTTAAATAATACGACTTTAGTTCGTTGTTTAGACAACTAAATATTTCTAAGTAAATAAAGCCTAGTTCATTAAATCTAAAAGATGGTTTGATGGTTTGATAGTTGATGGTTTTTGTCTGGTTTGATTTTTTTTTTCCACAACTATCACACAACGCCGACAAGGCTCAAGCTAAGCAGAGCTTGTGTTATGAGTACTAGACAACTGTTAAACCTACTTATATAATTATTTCTAAATGCATACATATTATAAATAAATTACACCCATTAACAGAACAAATGATCATGTTTAACACACAAACATTTGTCCTGGGTGGGAATCGAACCCACGACCTCCGGCATAGCAGTCAGGGCCAGTAACCACTAGACCAACAGGATTGTCAAGTGATTGACTTGACTTAGGGTGAGTTGCACCATTTAACTATAACGATAACAAAGCCGTTAACAGTTGTCAAATCGTCGAATTGATCAATAGGCGGCCGTTTCATGGCTGGGTAAGGTTTGGTTATCGTTATAGTTAAATGGTGCAACTCACCCTTAGCATAGTAAGTAGTAAGTTTAGCTAGTTTCATGAAATAGCACTAAGGTAAATGTGCTGAGCTGTTCGGTTGTATTACTCCGAATACCTACTTAACTACATGTCGTAGTTATAAAATAATTACCGTAAGTAATTACGGCTTAAAAACTAAACAAGTGTCTTTAAAAATCGTAGGAGCCAGAGAAAATTGTGAACCACTAGTCGAAATTTAAAATTGTTCATTTTAAACGACTAGCGTTAATCATCACTGGAAAAGACTACCTTTTTAATAAAAATCTGGAATCCATTAATTCACTAGCTGACCCAGCCAAGCAACTTAATATATAGCTACTAATAAGTTCTTTGAACTCGATAGACGTCGTTCAGTCAAAGTCAAACGTGATATCATAAAAAGAAAAAAATGTCAAATCTACGGACAAATATAGAACAAGGATCTTGTATTTCAATTAACCTTGATTTTGACAGCTAGGACCAGTTCGAATGTACTAAGAAAAATGTGCCTTCAACGGTTTTTCGGACAAGATTCCCAATTATTTTTTGTCATGAAAACCTTTCTGAGGATTTGCATAAGCGTGACGTCATCTAGTCCCAAACTAAGCAGGGCTTGATATGAGTACTAGCTTTTTTTTTTGGTGGGGAAAATCATCTTATGACAACTCCCGCTCTTGGGCGGAGTGGGAAATAGTGTCAGACTCTTACTGACTAAAAAACCCACCCCGTTCCTTCTAGCCTTCATACCGGGGCTCAAGTTCCCTTTCGGATAACCCTGGCCCCAGTAGGCTTCGACCCGGCTGGGCCCCTGCTGTTGCTGACAACTCCTTGAGGCGCGCGGGAACAGTGCGCGCCGTCGACGACTTGGGCTTGGTCCGGACAGTTACCGGACGATCGGACAGCGAGCTATCCATTGCTCACTGTCCGCAAGCCCGCGTGTATGAGTACTAGCTACTTAAATATTTCTATAAACATACATAATCCTGATTAATTACATTCAGACACAGAACAGATGACTTGTTCATCACACAAACATTATTTCCTCTTCTTGCGTTCTTGTTTTGCAAGTAAAATCAGCAGAATCTGAGTTGCACTACTTTTGAAACTCAACGAAGAATAGGATAGGTTTTTCTCGTATGTTAATACATGATTTCTAAATGCAAAAGTTGGTTGCTTTAGTTTTTAAACAAGCCAGTTCATAATTCAGTAAGTACATCGATAAAATTCGTCATATTTTGCAATAAATTGCAAGTATTCTGACATTGCCTTAATATATAGAACAATAATTCGAATATCGATTCAAATAATAAATGCCCAGGTGTATAAATAAAATCGAATGCATAAATAACACGAGCTCAATGAAGCATTGCCGAAGCTAAGCCGAATGCCAACAAACTATTTAGAATACTTCAAGCTTCGGATGTTTGTCTAAGATCTACGATCTTATTCTAAATCCGACACAAGAGATACGATTTTAAACATAGGAAGATACTACCTAACTGGCAATCTGAATACGTAACAACACGAAAGTAGTTTTTGAAGAGGCAGGCAGAATTCTAACAAAACAATTTGCGAGTATAAGGGCGCTTTCAATTTATGCGTCTTGACGACCCTGGGCCTCAAGTCTGCTATTACAATAGTGTCAGAATGGTCTATCATTGATGTCATAATTGTCGATTTTGACAAGTTTGGTAATCTACTAATATAATGGCGTCATTATGACTTTACAATGGTCAACCACTGACACTCCATTGAAAGAAGTGACATAGAATGGTAAGCTCGTACATATTGACAAACGAATATTTGACGTTTGCGGTAATCTGCTAAAACTTTGACAGTTTATTTGATCATTGTTTTACCATTAGAACGTTATTGTGCAGTTATTGGTTTTAATATGCTCGAAATTATCATTCTACCACAATTCTATTATTAGACCATTGACCGATCAATGATCGATCATTATGAATTAGCAGATTACAAACTGTTAGCAAAATGACAATGGGATCGTGTTGGAATGACGAATTTATAAAATTAGCAGACTTAGGGCCCTGCTGTGATGCGGATGCGGTGAGTAAAGTCGTACTGAAAAAATAGTTTTGACCAATTAAACACTGGACTAATATACACGCAGTCATTAGATTGTTCTTCAAGCAACGTTTTATCATTACAGTGTTTTAATTTTGTAATGAAATCTGTAAATGTTAGTAAATCGCTAAAATTCTTCATATTTGCAAGCAATGTGTTTGTGTACAATGTGTACATCTCTTTCTTTTGTATGCAGGCCAAGCAGGACCGTGTTTTATAAAAGGTACCGATCTTATCAAACCTAATGCCAGCAATAACGACTACTATTTGGTTGGAAAAACCAATGTCCTATACATAAAATCGTGAACTCAAATCTAACAGACTTTTTTAAAGAACCTATTTATTCAGTATTCAGATCCGATTGAACGTGAAAAAAATGCATTCGTTCACAGTGGGGATTACTCTACTTACACAACTGGAGTATAATGTAAATTACTTTCCTTACAGAAAGAAAACTAATTTTGTAGATAACGTAAAACGGTGCACTTTAGATCAGATTGTCTTCACTTTGTAGTTCAGAAAAATACTGTAGATGGCTCTAGCTGCTAAAGCAATCGGATTTTTTGTACAGTTGCCATCACGGATCTTGAGCGCTCGGCGTCAGAGTGGGGATCGCTTTGCGCATTCCATACATTGGCGAGCCAATCGTCTTCGTTGTTAAATACATGCAGCAACGCAGGGAACGAATTAGGAGTGACGTCTATGACGCGATGGCGTGCCGAGCCAATCACTGACACTCCCGGCCCCCGCGTCTAACTTCGCACCACTAAAGAAACCGAATATTTGGCTTCTGCGCAACCGCTCGAGATCCGTGATGGCAACTGTAAGTTTGTGTTGCCGTGGCTTTCAAACGTAAAAAGCCACTGTAGAAACACGGGTGTATTTTAGTCAGTAAAGGTTTGACACTCCTCTTGACAGGCGGAATAGGGTGTAAAGTTCCACAAACTTCTATTTAAATAAACCTTGTGCAAAAGGGGATTGTCCATTTGAGGCCATGAGTGGACAAATGACTAGAGAAAAAATACTATGTTCATTAATTTTGCCATAAAAAAATATGTATTCCCGTAGTTCCAAATGAACGCCACTATAATCCTAACTAATATTATAAATGTGAAAGTGTGGATGTTTGGATATTTGTTACTTAATCACGCAAAAACGGCTGAACGGATTTGGATGAAATTTGGCATGCATATAGCCTTTGACATGGAAAAGAACATAGGCTACTTTTTATCCCGGAAAAACATCTTATTCCTACGGGAAAACACGTTTAGAGTGCGATACCCGAAGTACACGCGGACGAAGTCGCGGGCGGACAGCTAGTAAACAATAAGTGGTAAATAAAAAGTAACTTTATGGAAAAAACAATAGTTTTATCATTAATAGTAATATTTGATGTCCGTCTTTGGCCTGGAACACCATAGAGGCTGGGCAATCTCCTTTCAGGTTCCTAGCTCCAGTGGTTTCGACTGTGCGCTGATATGTCAGTCCATCAGTTTCTTTTATAAAGGGTTATTTGTTAAACACTGGCAACCTCTGAAGATTATGTTAATAACATCATGAACAAAAACTTTTGTTCTATGACTTTAAAAAAATTATCATATTTTATTTCATCAGATTTTCATACAAAAATAAAAGTATTTAAAGTGAATGTTCTTAATATTATGAAGTCTATGCGAAGCAAGTGCTAATACAATAGCGGAGAGGAGCGGATGTCGGGTGGCATGGGTGCTTGATGCGCTTGCGTCGCGTCATACAGACGTAGGGTATAGCAAAATACAGAGTTGAAATGTGTTAGATAGAACAACGAAATCTTGAAGGTTTGTTTTTTGGTAAATTAATTATGTTTTACTAGCTGTCCGCCCGCGACTTCGTCCGCGTGTACTTCGGTTATCGCACTCTAAACGTGTTTTCCCGTAGGAATAAGATGTTTTTCCGGGATAAAAAGTAGCCTATGTTCTTTTCCATGTCAAAGGCTATATGCATGCCAAATTTCATCCAAATCAGCAGTATTTGCGTGATTAAGTAACAAACATCGAAACATCCACACTTTCACATTTATAATATTAGTTAGGATTTAAAAAGTCATCAAACAAAAGTTGTTGTATATGATGTTAGTAATTCAGTCCCGCAAGTTTGTTAGTGTTTCATAAATGACCCTGTATATTTTGATAATAGGCGTCATGGACCACGGAAGTCGGATTAATCTGCTCACTTAAACTCATCCCAACTGTAAATAAATTTAAATATCTATTCGAAATTCAAAAGTTCTCTCTAAAATGGCAAAGATAACGAGAATCAAACCGATATTATTCCACGATATTAACTGGAAGCCGCGTTTCGTTGGAAGTCTGATTAAACAAAACATTAGCTCGGTGAAGCGCCATCGTAACATAAAAATTCATTCATAATGAAAACAAAACGAACCCTGACTTGTTGCTGACGTCAGAGTTAGCGTAGAGACCTACCTAACTCATTTACATATTCAATGTAGGTGAGTATTTAATACACGTGATAAGCAGGCTAACGAAAATTACTAGCGGGAAGAAAAAATGTGAAGAAAAAGACTATCGATAGACTGCATGAATAATATGGCAAGAAAGTGATTATTAAGGGTGAGTTGCACCATTTAACTATAACGATAACCAAACCATAACCAGCCGTAAAACGGTCGTCTATTGGTCAATTCGACGATTTGACAACTGTTAACGGCTTTGTTATCATTATAGTTAAATGGTGCAACTCGCCCTAAGATATTAACTAACAATTTTTTCATCACCCCATCTCGGAAAGAGTATTTTTGCCCTTCGATATCTGAGTGCAAAAGCCGTTTGTATCCGCTAGTTAGAGGATAAAGTAAATTGAATTTAGAACATCGCGTGCGCTAAGTTTGTGAATTCAAAACATCATTAAACCCATATACTTTTGCCTCCATGGTGCCACATTTATCATACAACTTTTTTTTTTATTTGTTAAAAACTCTGACTCAGAACATTCTTGGTGTATTTTTTGCATTTCCTCACTGAGGTGGGATGAAAAGTTACGTGTTCCACTCGAGTGCAAAGATTTTTTACCTCGTGCTCTTTTGATTCTTTCGCTAACGCTCAGGATTCTAATTTTAGAATCCTTCGCTTGCTCGGTCATCAAAATGACCACACGTTAAACAGAGACCTTGCACTCCTATATAACAAATAACTATTTTTTTATGGTGTGAAATAATCAAATAACTTCTCCTGCTCTAGGTGGAGCGAGAGGGCGTGCCAAATTTTTACTGATTAAAACCCACGTATGTTCCTTCAGTTGCTATTTGCGTTCCAAGGCCGAGGTAAATCCTTTGAACAATCGCGCAGCCCAATTATAGTGAAGTAAGGAAATGGGAAAGCATGATCGCATCAGAAATAAAGATCGTGCTCCAAATTACGTAAAAATGAATAAAATTGAGTCAATTGCTTATTGAAGTCATACATAAAGGGGTAGTGAAAGAAGGTTTCTTTCTGAAAAGAACAAAGCTTTGTTATTTCAGTTTCTTGTGTTTCATTAGACTTAGAATTATGGAAATGAAACTGTTTTGATGTTGTGATTGGTTCTTTTTTTTTTCATTTATAAAATAAACGTACTAATATATAAAATCCTATATAAAACTATTTTATTTTTTAAATAGCTTTTGCTATAAAATAAAATATAGTCTAAGTCACTCAGGAATAAAGCAGTTTTCTATCGGTGAAACAAATTTAGCAATCGGTTCAGTATCTACTTTTTTTTTATTGATATAAACTAGTGCTTGACTGCGATCCCGCCTGATGGTAAGCAGTGATGCAATCTCTGATGGTGATACTTTCAGAGATTACCTCCAACAAAAAAATAAATAAAAAAGAATCTTTACCTCTTTATAATATTAGTTTACTTAAGGCCCATGCGCCCGAAAAATGCCATTAAATAGTGACGTTCTGAAGCCTACTCCTCGGTAACGGCTAGGTTTATAGGTTTGAAAAATATATATGTTTATTATAGATTCTTGAACAACATTATCAACATTTGAGTTTTTCGTGCTAGTAATACTTTTGTCTAAAAAAATATTTAGTAATTTCGCAACTTTTCGCAACTTTTTTCCTACTCCTTCGAAACGGATTGGATCTTTAGAAACATTTTTACACATAAAAATTGGTGGTTAAATATTCTTCAAAGTGAACATAGCTATGTAAATCAATCAATATTTCGCAAAGAAAATGGATTTAAAGGTCAGCCGCGCGCTTTCCGGGCGCTGCTGGTTGCAAATAAATGCACAGGTTTGCGTACTGCCGCCTAGTCGGGTGCGAGAGTTGCGTCCATTTAATTTCGGCCAGATGGTTTAAGGGACTATAAGCCTTAATGTGCCATTCGTTTTAAAAAATCCTAATCTAAAGAGGTAATGACAAAATAGGATCTATATTACCTATTATTGTATTCAGGAAGCTATGTTCGTATTTAATTATTTATTATTTTTTTGTTTCGATACCAATTAATTTATTGAACCTCCGTGAATGTGACCGTGGCATCACCGCGGGCCCTAACAGAATACCAGCGCTGCGTTATTTATATTTTTAAATATCGCAGCATATGCTGAGTCCTAACTCACCTTTTTGGCCTTGCACAGATTTTAAAGTTTTTTTTTTTTAATTTTTATTTTATTATCGAATTCTGCTGTATGTGTGAGGTACGAATAAAAGTTTTTTCTTTCTTTCTTTCTTTCTTTATATATTTTAGAAAGGTTTTGAAAAAAACGCTTTAAAAATGTGTGAAATATTACGGAAGTTTGAGTCTTTGATTCAATTTGATTAATTTATCCTTTAGCACCAGCCGGCACCAATAACTTACTGACATTTTAATTTAATTGGCTCTTTCAATTTGTTTAAATTATTAACTATTTGAGAAGTTTGATCAAAGCGACCGTTTATTATTCAACTAATGGAAATGCTTCAAAGTTTAAAGCATTACGATGAGCTGTATTGATGTTGTGCTGACATTTTCAGTGTTGTGTTGATATTAAATGGCGTCACAGGCCACCTCTCAGGAAACTTGCGTTTATACCTACAGTTGAGCTCGTTAGTCTTTCATCAGTTTTGATAATATCCAGTAAAGTGAAACTTATATTACTTTATTTATTAACACAAATAATTTGCATTAAAAAAATACTTCATCATCATCATTTCAGCCGATAGACGTCCACTGTTGGACATAGGCCTCCCCCAAGTGTCGCCACAATCCATGATCCTATGCGTCCCGCATCCATCGGATTCACTCAACCTTCGCGACCACGTTTCGGATCCATATGTCATCACAACATACAATACTAGAAGTAAAAACAAATTTCAACTAATGACTGCACGCGCTCGAACTAATTACGGCAAAAAAACAATACTGTTTGAGGGAGCACGGCTGTTTAATGATTTACCCGAAGAATTAAAGAAATGTGAAACTATTAATATATTTAAAGCTAAATTAAAAAAACATGTATACAACCTATGATGTCACCAACACACCAGATGTGAACATTGCAATACTTATAAACTATTTGTATCTCATTTTAAGTGAACTGTAATTGTTTTTATGAGAATAAAAAATCTTTAAACCTATCACTGGTAACACACACTGCTCATAGACTTTCGTCTTGGGACACTGTGGTATGTTGGATGATACATATAGATACCGCGTAGCTTCCCGAACGCTGCCCAGCCGAGTCGGATTCGACGGTTGACCTCTTTCTCGAAATAAAAAAAAAAAACTTTACTAATTATAATTACAGTAAAATAAAAAATTAGTTGACACTACGCGTGACCCTTGGGCAAGCTTTTATCTCAGACAGAGGATAAGCATTTCCATACAGCGTGGTAATGCTGCCAGTCTTTTGGGCAAGAGATTTTTGACGCCATATTTTGGTTTGATTTTATTTAGTTTTAACTAGCGTATGGTTTTTGTTATATTTTATTTTGATTTAAATTTCATTATGAAAGACATTTTCTATCTGTCATCATTGTGTTTTTTTTTGTCACTAACATTGATAGGCTCGCTTTTTAAAATAAAGTTTTTGGCGGGAATTTTTGGGTGAAGTTCAGTTGCAGTTTTAGTTCCTCGTAAATTAATTCCTAGCTTATATTGTATGGTTTTAATTTCAACTCGATACCTTCACGGGTTCCCAAGATAAAGGGTCTTGAAAGACAGACAGACGGATAACAAAATGATCCTGTAAGGGTTCCGTTTTTTAACCGACTTCAAAAAAAAAGGAGGTTATCAATTCGACCCGTATGGCCTTGGTCGAGGCCATGGTCCGGAGCGAGGAGGAGTGGCAGGCGGTCGCCGACTTCTGCGAAGCAGTAATGCTCGCTAAGGAGGAGGCCGACCGCATCAGGCAACGGCGCTCTCGCCGCCGCCGGGATTCCGATCCCGATTTCCAGCCACCGTAGGCGCGGGCTTGCGGACAGTGAGCAATGGGTAGCTCGCTGTCCGGCTGTCCGGTAACTGTCCGGACCAAGCCCAAGTCCTCGACGGCGCGCACTGTTCCCGCGCGCCTCAAGGAGTTGTCAGCAACAGCAGGGGCCCAGCCGGGTCGAAGCCTACTGGGGCTAGGGTTATCCGAAAGGGCGCTCGAGCCCCGTTATGAAGGCTTGAAGGAACGGGATGGGTTTTTTAGTCAGTAAAAGTCTGACACTATCTCCCGCTCCGCCCAAGAGCGGGGGTTGTCATAAGATGATTTTTCCTATCGAAAAAAAAAAAAAAAAAGCAGAACTGTCGTAACAAGTAAAATTGCTTTGTTTAAACGAGTAGTCGATGACTGACTGAAAAAAAGAGGGAGGGGTTGTATCCAGCTGATCTGATGATGAAGCCGGAAGGTACATTAATGTAATCTAACCGTGTTTGGGATTATTAGAATCGTTATGAGATGCACTTTGGCTATAAAGTATTTAAGTATGGTTGAGGGGTACTTTTTAGTGGTGGTACCATAACTAAAAAGTGTAAAATAAAAAAACTTTTTACAAAAAAAAAAATAACCGACTTCAATGTTAAAAAAACACTGAAAAGTACAAAATAACTATAATTTCAGGAGTCGGTGTTAAATAACGAAGAGACAAAACTATTATAGCAACACCGACTTCCGAAATTATAGTTAAGTACTTACGTTAATAATTTACATTGAAGTCGGTTATATTTTTTTTTTTGTAGAAAGTTTTTTTCCTTTTAAGGTACCTACGGAACACTCAAAACTCAAAGATGCCTAATAAATTACGGCAGTGAAAACACGCTCCCGAACATATAATATTTACACAAAACAAGTGCGTACGTACATTTCGTTCAGATCTGTTCGATATAAATTCCGATGGGCATCCATAATATACCCACTTCAGCCGTCAGGTTTTAGCAACAATGGGCTATTGGCTATAATAAAATAGTATTGTTAGCTTTGTTACTTCAAAACAAAAATGGACCAATATACCTACTATATCTCTCTATATCCAATATGGATTACAATGAAGTGACGTGCATTGTGAAGCTCGTTAATATTGGTATGTTATTAGAGCTCTAAGAGGTTCATTATATGAAAATCTTTGTTTGAAGTTCTATTTATGTCTTAACTGTAAAATTGTTGATATTACAATGCTTTTAAATATTGAAAAGGTTCACTAAAGGTTAGTAACTCTATCTCCTTCTCTGCCCAAGTGCGGGGGATGTTATTGGATGAATATCCCACTTAAAAAAAAAGAGGTTAGTAACTTGTTTAAATATTCCATGTACACATTTTAGTAATGGTATTATTGGCTTGCTTATTTGGCGTATATAGGGTGATTGGCAATTAGTGTACGATACTTAAACACGTGATTGTGCTCATGATAACAAACAATTTTTTTTATTAAACCCGAAATCGCGAAAAAAAATCAGCTGTTCAGTACATTTATGTTTGCATAATGTACTGAACAGCTGATATTTTTTTTGCGATTTCGGGTTTGTTCCCATAGTAAAAGTTGTTGGTTATCATGAGCACAATCACGTTTTTAAGTATCGTACACTAATTACCAGTCACCCTATATTCAATGTCGTATAATCATGAAGTGGACAGTAGTGGTGGGTCAGTGGTACTGGGTCCGACTTTTTTTTTTAAGTGGGAAATTATGCAATGAAATCTCCCGCTCTTAGGCGGGGTGGGAGGGTGTCAGACTTTTACTGACTAAAACCGGAGTGGGTTTCTTTCTTCTTTGCCATCGTTCCAGGGCCCCGGAGTTCTCTTTCGCATCACCCATGGCCCCAGTAGGCTTCGACTCTTCTGGACCCCTACGGTTGATGACAACTCCTTGAGACGCGACGAGTGGAACACTGCGTGCCGTCGACAACATGAGCTCGGACCGTGCGAACGCCCGGAGGACACGGTGGAGCACACAGTCGAGGTGTGCCCTGCTTGGGCCGAGCATCGCCGTGCCCTCGTGGAGGCGATCGGCTGGAAGGAACGGGGTGGGTTTTTAGTCAGTCAAAGTTTGACACTATATCCCGCTCCACCCAAGAGCAGGATTTGTCATTGATGATTTCCCCACCATAAAAAAAAACCGGACCGTCAGACGGAAGCCCGCGCCTACGGTGGAACGGCCACGACTTACGAGTAGGTCGTAGGTTCAAACTCAGGCGCATTACTTTGTGTAATTTATTTCATAACCGCTGCTCCCAAAACGGTGAAGGAAAACATCGTTAGGAAACTGGCATATCCTAGAAGCAAAGATCCGAAGACCATGACATTCACCCACCCGTACTGGGTCCACGTGGTGAATTCCGTACTATCAGTAGCAATCCGGACCAAGCCCAAGTCGTCGACGGCGCGCACTGTTCCCGCGCGCCTCAAGGAGTTGTCAGCAACAGCGGGGGCCCAGCCGAGTCGAAGCTTACTGGGGCCAGGGTTATCCGAAAGGGCGCTCGAGCCCCGGTATGAAGGCTTGAAGAAACGGGATGGGTTTTTTAGTTAGTAAGAGTCTGACACTATATCCCGCTCCACCCAAGAGTGGGATTTGTCATTGATAATTTTCCCGCCATAAAAAAAATCGGCCCCGATTAACGAGTAGGTCGTAGGTTCAAACTCAGGCACATTACTTTGTGTAATTTATTTCATAACCACTGCTCTCAAAACGGTGAAGGAAAACATTGTGAGGAAACTGGCATATCCTAGAAGCAAAAATCCGAAAACCTTGACATTGGCCAACCCATGCTGGGTCCACGTGGTGGATTCCGTAACAGCCATAGCAAAAAACGAGCAAGAAAGTCACGTTTTTGTATGGGAGCACCCTTAAATATTTAATTTTAGTATTGTTGTTATATCGGCAACAGAAATACATTATCGGTGAAAATTTCAACTATTTAACTATCACGTTTCATGAGATATAGCCTGGTAATACACGGACAGACAGACGTACGGACAACGAAGTCTTAGTAATAGGGTTCCGGTTTACCTTTTGGGTACGGACCCTTAAGAAAGGCTAAGTAGGCAAACAGATTTATGAAAGAAACCTAGTTTTTCGTAATAGAAACAATTTTGCGATGTCAGTATTACTTTACTGTCAGAAAAGCTACGCAAATACTTTCTATAAATATGCTATAAACATCGGAATTCTTTAAACATCGTTTACGTTTGATGTTACACATTAATATTACGTGTAAATAATTTGTGCATAGCAATGCGTACCTACTGTTTGTGTAAAACGTTGTGCGAATGTTGTAATAGCCGGCCGTAACCAAATTGCACTTTTATATAGAAAACCTCAGCTGAAGAGCGTTGTCTTTATTAATCATATCTTTTTTTTTGTTGTGTATGGTTAATCATCAGTAGCGACATCTATTGAGGCATATAGGAACAAAAAATTAAAAATTCTGCATCTCGGTATCAGAGTTCTCGGCGCAATTATAAAATATACCTACAATCGTTCGACAACAAACAAACAACAGACAACAGTTCAACAAAACGGAATAGTTCGACAACAGCTTAATCAACTAGGTATCGGGCAGTTGCTAGGACCTGACCCAACACCCACCTGGTTTTGGGTCTTAACTTTGTTCTGCTCCTAAATATTAAGTGGCTTTTCCCGCTCTGGGTAGAGCTTATACTGATTCAAACCCACTTACCCTCCTTCAGTTGCCATTTGCCATTATGCCCTCTATTTATGCGTGTGTGACAGTGTGATAGTTTATAGTTTGCCTCCCCGACTACCCCAGTCATGTTTTATGTATTGGTTTATTTCTTTTCCAAATGCATTTTGGTTTCCAGAGGACTCGGCACTAAGCTCAGCGCTTATATTGAGAAAATCAATAGAAAGTGATATCTACACTGGATACTGAAATTAGTGCAGTTTTGTGGTTCGTTCTCATTGGCCAAAAATTGCGTATTTACAAACATTATACAAAATAAATACCTATAATTAAAAGCAAAATATAGGTACTTAGGCATCGATGTTCTCCTCCACATCACCTTCCGAAAATGTTCCCAGAATTCTGGCAGCATTGGTACGTTGAATGGCAATGCTAATTCTTTGTACAAAAAACGAGTCAGCCCTCTGGTTACGCTTATAAGTATCGATCAGTTAGCGAGAGATATCCTTAAGAGGCTGCTTTTCCACTCGCCATGGAGCATGGTTTAAAAGCTTACAAGTAGTAACTTTACTTCTTCTAACGTGATATTTGATGAAAAAGCAACGCGAAAAACGAGTGATAATACCTGAAAATTCTGTTGGCATTCAGTAATTCCGTGATTTACTCGAATATTTTACAAAACTTGTTCCAGGAAATACGAGTTTTTTTTTAAACTCTTAAAAGTTTTTGAAAAACATTGTCATTATTTAGAATCTTGATAAATTTTGTTAGGTTTGTATAGTTGTACTTTTTTGACTTTTTTAATTTTTGAGTAAATTATGAAGTGTCAAAGTTCATGCAAAATAGCAGATTTTCAGAGGTCTTGACTGGATTAGTTTTAAACAAATTTACAAATTGATTTCCATAGAAGCCTAGATTTTCACTTCCACAAGTGATAAAATGATAAATGATAAAATGATAAATGATCTTTATTTTGCAAGTAGGTTTTATAAAAACACTTTTACACGTCAATTTTTTTTTTTTCGTCAATTAATGCTAGATGAGGCCGGTGTTTCCTAGCTGACTACCCTGAGAAGAAACACCGAAACAAACTCAGGGGTCAAAGTCTCTTTTAAAGTCCATACAGCAAAACATGTAATGGTCAAATCATATGAGAACCATGCAGATTGAGCCTGAGATGGTCTTTTGAAGAAAGAACCACACAGTTCTAAGTGGACCTGTCCAGTCAGTGCAAGCATTTGTCAATATGCGTGTAGCTCAACTCAGGACTACTAAGGAGCTCAACGACTTGACGAACAATGCCAAAGAAAGGACATTTGGGTAGGCCACATCAAATACTCAAAACTGCCAGACATCATGTGAAAATAAAAGAAAAGGAAAGAGTAATCCACATAGTTCTCACATTCACAATAATAAAATTTACAAAAGTGTAAATATTACAAATTGTAAAAAAAAAAGTAAGTATATAAAAAAAAAAACAGTCAAATAGTAAAAATAAACATGTCATAATTGTTAAAAAATAATAATAATATATATATATATATACAATATCATAATTGTAAAACAACAACAATCGTCAATAAAAAAAAAGGCAGTTAAAACAAAAAAACATTCAAATGATAATAATTATAGTGAGTAGGTACTGGAGCAGGTCAATCCCAAGCCGTTTTATCCTCAAGATACTCTTTTACAGTATAAAAAGCCTTTTGGCAAAGTTTTCGCTTTACAAATATTTTGAATTTATTAATGCTAAGTTCCTGAATAGGACTGGGAAGCTTATTATAAAAATGTATACTTTGGCATCTAAATGAGCGTCCTATTTTTTTGAGCCTGGTGGCAGGAACCACTAACTTGTGTTTGTTCCTAGTATTAACGTTGTGAATGTCACTGTATTTTTTAAACATGTTTTTATTTTTATGAACATACAAAATATTTTCATAGATATACTGAGATGGCACAGTCAAAATATTAATATTTTTAAATTTATCTCTGAGGGAGTATCTGGGACTTAATTTATAAATTGAACGAATGGCCCTTTTCTGCAAAACAAAAATCGTTTGGATATCGGCGGCATTTCCCCATAATAGAATACCGTACGACATGACACTATGAAAATAACTGAAGTAAACTAAACGGGCTGTCTCTAAGTCAGTTAGATTTCGAATTTGTCTAACAGCGTATGCGGCAGAGCTAAGTTTTTTCGACAACTTATCTATGTGTGGGCCCCACTGAAGCTTAGCATCAAGAGTTATACCCAAGAACACTGTAGTGTCTTCAGGACTCAATTCTTTACCTTTTATTAGCACACTAGTTTCTACCTGCCTTACGTGAGGCATCGTAAATTTAACAAATTTGGTTTTCTTTTCATTAAGGAGCAGGTTATTGACATTAAACCAGTGTACTATTTTTGAAAGGGCGTTATTTATGTCATCAGTAACCGGCTGCTGACGTTTAAGCTTAAACAAAAGCGAAGTGTCGTCTGCAAACAACACTATATCATGGTTATCCTTTATGAGGTATGGCAAGTCATTTATATAAATGAGAAATAAAAATGGACCAAGAATCGAGCCCTGGGGCACACCCATTGACACTACAGACCCGGGTGATCTTTTTCCATTTACATCAACTCTCTGAATCCTATCACTCAAATAAGAAGTAAGAAGATCCAGAGAGGAATTCCGGATTCCGTAATGGTGTAGTTTCCTGATTAATGTTTCATGGAGAACGCAATCGAAAGCCTTGGACAAATCACAAAAAATGCCCAGGACATCGCATTTGTCTTCCCATGCATTATAAATATGTCCTAAAAGTTCAACCCCGGCATCGGTTGTTGAACGACCCCTTGTAAAACCGAACTGTTTATTATGTAACAACTTATGTCTATTAAAAAATCTTTGTAATTGATGTAAAATTAGTTTCTCAAATATTTTACTAAAGGCACTGAAATAGGTCTATAATTTGTGGGGTCAGATGTACTACCCGTTTTAAACAATGGTATTATTTTACTATACTTCATTAAGTCAGGAAACTCGCCACGATCAATACAATTATTAAAAATAAGTGCTAAACTAGGAGCTACAACCTTTATAATGGACTTTACAAGATACTGTGTTTCCAAAATATCTGATGAAAAATGTGTAATAACGTCATAATCGCGTAACAACGGTTGTATGAAAAACAGTGAAAATGTATATCGAGATGCATCCCCTTAAATAAAAAGAATATCGCGGGTCTCAAACCATAGGGGCGTATCCACAAAACCCCTACTTTTCAGGAGAGATAAAAAACTTAATAACTTTTCCTGTGATTGAGCCAGCTCGTTGTTTTTTTGCATGTAGCTATATATTTATACTGCAATTAATATAGGATTCTTAATTTTAGGGCATTGCCTTTATAACACTAGTTTTTGGTTGATACGCCTATATAGCATGACGACTATACTGTAAAATTCCGTCAAAATACTCCCTAAAATATATGAAATTTATGGACGTATAATCTTTTTCCTCAAATTGTTAATATTAATACCAATATTTATTATTACTTAATTGGTGACTTCAAATATTGCTATTTAGGAATGAGAACCCATTAAAATTAACGTTATTTACGTAATTTCAAGAAATCATACGCCTGTCTGGCTTGTCATAAATATTGAGAGGTGTTTTAACTCAAAGAGGAAGTATAAACCAGTTTTTTTCTACAATTTAAAAAAAAGAAATTATTAATAGGCAATTACACAATAGTTTCGTTTCGTTTGAAAAGAAAAATAAGCATTACAAAAATAAAATTTATTCATAAATCTGAACATAATTATTAGATATGTCTTTAAAATCACCAACATTTGAAATTGAGCTGAAACAAAACATAGCTCTCAAAAACGCTGAAGGAAAACATCGTGAGGAAACCGGCATTAGTGACGTAACGAATAAATGATTTCTCACATTCGCGAATGCGAATGCGAATATTCAAATTCAATATTCGCGAATGCGAATGCGGATATTGACTTTCAAACAAAGTGCGCGCAAAATGTCAGACAGTTTTCACATTTCGTATCAGCCAAATTTGAATCGAAAATAACAGGCTGATTAAATGAAGCAAATACAGAACAGAATCCTGCAGGGAATTCCACTCTTTAGCTATACGCATAATGAGTGTGTTCCCATAACGCTTTGTACGTATGGGTGGAATGTCCACCATGTACCGGTGTCGCAACGCCGTACATCTTGTGTTCTAATGATGGAACGGACTTGGCGGAATTAAATTCTGCAATTGGAATTGCACGCGGCACACTTTCCGAAACGTAAACAATAAAAAACCGACAGGCTAACAACTCGGCGTCGATGCTCAAGACCACACACGATCGAACTTGTGCTTGATAGAGGTTGTACTGTCTCACCCTCACTAAGATCCTCAATTTTTTAGCAGATAGTTTGGCTTTTGCTTCGATGTAGAAGCCGAAATTGAGGGTAGTCGACAGCGGCACCCCAAGAAGCTCTGAGATCTGAGAGAGATCTCGGAGAGACTGGATCTGAGACCCATTAGTTCGCGCGCCGGACATGTAACTCTCAACAACAGTGCTATCGTCTGTGTACCCAAAGATACTGGCTTTAAGTAGGTTATTTATGTGCAACAAGAACAGTGTTGCCTAGAGTACCGACCCCTGAAGGACCCTGGCATTAATATCCATTTGACCCGACGAGCACCCATCAATAACCACTCGGATGGATCGATCCCTCAAGAAGTTTACGATCCAATCACACAGACCAGTGGTTAGACCAGAGGAAGGAAGCTTAGCAATAAGACTTTCGTTTCAGCTTAGACCCTATCGAAAGCCTTCGAGATATCAAGGGAGACGGCAAGCGCTTCTCCATGCTTCTCGCTAGAAAATCCCCAATATACCGATTTTGGCGAAAACCGTATTGCCGGTCAATGACGATGTCGTTAGTTTCTAGGTATGTCGGAAGTTATTTGTTAATCACCCCTTCCATACTCTTACAGAGGATAGACGTAACGGAGATGGATCGGTAGTTTGCCAGGTCAGCTCGGCTGTCCTTCTTGGGCACAGTCTGAACGGCACTTATTCAGTCTCAGAGAGGCAAAATAGGCGGGTCAAGATTAGAGACAATTCAAGTGCAAAAGGTTTAAAAACAACTGCTGGTATCCCGTCGAGGCCACTGGCTTTATTCACGTCAAAAAACACTACGAATTCTACGAACGTCCTTCTGATGGATGATACGAATATCCGAAATACTCGTCACGCACCCATCTGGAGAAACAGTTAAATTCATTCGAAAAGATTTGTTATGATTTGAGGTGAACATGTTGTTTCACAATTTGTGATTCTGCAAATGTAAAATAAAGTTGTGTGATGGAAAAAAATAAAGTAAATATAAAATCATATTAGTTGTATTGTCTTTCTAGATCCATTCAATCAAAATATTATTTCCTTTTTGTTGGTTAGAAACATTCGCCAAATATTCGCATGTTTTTTTGCGAATGCGAATGCAAATATCAAAAAATGTGCGAATATTCGTGAACGCAAATAGGAATATCAAAAAATGTGCGAAAATTCGCGAATGCGAATATTCGTTACATCACTAACGTCTATATAGCTTGACAAAATGATTTCAGGTTAAAGTAGAATAAACAGTCGTATGTTCATACGCCTTTATGGTCCGATACGATTTTCTTTGATTCACGATAAAATTGAAAGTCGTACGTGCGTACGTCTCTATGGCACGTCGAAACCGCCCCAATGAGCAATAATATTGCTCTTACGTCAATTATACGGCTATTTGGTCTAAAAATAATTCTAGACTCTCCAGCATACGGCAAATAATATTTTTTAATTTATGCAAAAAGTAATTAACAGAAAATTATAAGAAAAATTCAGTTAATGTATTGCTTATAGTAGAATACAATGGCATTAAAAACGAAAAATAACATTTTTGCATATACGCTCCTATGGTTTGAGACCCGCGATATGAACACTGAACCAAATGATAAAATTGATGAAATGATCTTTTTTTAGGGTTCCGTAGCCGAATAAAACGGAACCCTTATAGATTCGTCATGTCTGTCTGTCTGTCTGTCCGTCCGTATGTCACAGCCACTTTTTTCCGAAACTATAAGAGCTATACTGTTAAAACTTTGTAAGTAGATGTATTCTGTAAACCGCTTTAAGATTTTCACACAAAAATAGAAAAAAAAGCAATAAATTTTGGGGGTCCCCATATTTAGAACTGAAACTCAAAATTTTTTTTTTCATCAAACCCATACGTGTGGGGTATCTATGGATAGGTCTTCAAAAATGGTATTGAGGTTTCTACTATCATTTTTTTCTAAATTAAATAGTTTACGCGAGAGACACTTCCAAAGTGGTAAAATGTGTGTGTCCCCCCTGTAACTTCGAAAATAAGAGAATGATAAAACTAAAAAAAATATATGATGTACATTACCATGCAAACTACCAACGAAAATTGGTTTGAACGAGATCTAGTAAGTAGTTTTTTTTTAATACGTCATAAATCTAAAAAAATACACTATTATTAAAATATCGATCAAAGTTACAACGAACTACAAGAACTTTTATATTATGTTACTTGCTGCTACGGAACCCTCCATGGGCAAGTCCGACTCGCACTTGGCCGGTTTTTTTAGATGCGAAAATCATTCAATGAGATCCCGCAAGGCCGCAACACACTATTTCCCGCTCCACCCTCTCACCCACTTTGCAGTTCCTTCGTTGCCTTTTGTACCGGGGCTGAATCTTCCTTTCAGAAACAAATTCTTGGCCCCAGTAGGCTTTGACCCTGCTGGGCCCCTTAACCGAATGATCTAAGAATATATTAGGTACTCAAAAACTCCATGAACAACCTAATCTGAAATAAATAAATATAGTTTCTTCCACGTCATCATCATCATATCAGCCGAAAGACGTCCATTGTCGGACATAGGTCTCCCGTAAGTGTCGCCACAATGACCGGTCTTATGCATCTCGCATCCATCGGATTCCCGCGACCCTCATCAGGTCGTTATTCCACTTGTGGGAGGCCTTCCAAAGCTGCGTCATGTACACTTACATAATACCTACACTCAAACCATCTCTTAGAACTTAGGTGCAGTTGTCAAAGTATCTTGAGCGGTTGTGCAGAAGTCAAATATTCGGTCTCTTTAGTGGTGCGAAGTGAGACGCGGGGGCGGGGAGTGTCAGTGATTGGCTCGCCGCACCATCGCGTCATAGACGTCACTCCTCATTCGTTCCCTGCGTTGCGGAATGTATCTAACAACGAAGACGATTGGCTCGCCAATGTATGGAATGCGCAAAGCGATCACCACACTGACGCCGAGCGCTCAAGATACGTTGTGGCAACTGTATGTTTCCAACCAACAAAAACGTCTGTGCTCAACTACATGAAACATAAGACCCTTATCACTAGAACAATAGGTGTGCCTACTGAAACAAGACCCGCAAGGTAGCAAAAACATAATCCAATATTATATTATCCACAAACCCAAGCATACATCTTGATTTCTAATCTAGGGCGGGATTTAGGCTCGCAATGTTTGATCTTGCTTTTGCTAAATACTAAACAATGCCAAGATTTGAGTACTTTATATTATCAAAGATGTGCGAGGTTGTTAAGTGGTGCGAAGGTGTTTAGTGGCGCTGAGAAAATTTGTGATTCTTTTCATGAACGTTGTACGATGAGCTTGCGCGTATTTATGTAGTGTGGGGTGAAACTAATTTGTGCGTAGTATAGTCATACTAGGATGTCATCATCTCGTTTCGTTTGTACGAAGAAGCCGGCCTGTCTGAGCCAAAAATTCGAAGACATATGACATCTATAAATCCGCACTGAGCGTGTGTGGTGAATTACGGTCCATTCTGCTGGATCCTGCTACTGGACTTTTTTGGCACACCAGGGAGACACATAATGTTGTTGTCTTTAAGTTTCTCCATAAGTAGTTTATTAATTTTATATGTCTGGGCGCTAAATAAATGGATTTTCTTTCTTTCTTTTATGAGAAGGCCTGTGGATTTAAGGCCAGTTATGGCCGATGCCTGCCACCACTGCGGGATGGTTTGAAAGAGTTACTGTGGCTCGGAACCACTAAAATTGACTACGACTTTAGTCAGTAAACGTCTGACATTCCCTCTTGCTTCACCTAGAGCGGGAGAAGATATTTAATGTTTTTTCGCCTAAAAAAGAAAAATGGTGCGAGGATATGCAGTGGATTCTTTTCAGCTGTACGCAAGTGCGGTGAAGTTGAGTGAGATTCCTCGTCAACATCTCTTAGGTTAATTTCTAGCTCTGCTCATCTCTCGACATTTGGCATGTATTACATACTTTACTAGCTTTTCTAGCCTTTTACTACCAGAGATGAGCTAAGTCAGGCTAAGAAAATAAAACGATTCTATTGGTGGGTCTTTTTCCTTACGTACTGTCTAGTTCTTCATACATTTCTGGTGGAAAAACACCCGTATACGTGAGGCGCGGGCTTGCGGACGGCGAGCAATGGGTAGCTCGCTGTCCGACCGTCCGGTAACTGTCCGAACGGAGCCCAAGTCGTCGACGGCGCGCACTGTTCTCGCGCGCTTCAAGGAGTTGTCAGCAACCATAGGGGCCCAGCTGGGTCGAAGCCTACTGGGGCTAGGGTCTGTTCCCGAAAGAGAGGCTCGGCTCTGGTATGAAAGGCAAGAAGGAACGGGGTGGGTTTTTTAGTCAGTAAGAGTCTGAAGCGTCTTCGGCTCCGCTTAAGGGTGGGGAATGTTATCGGGATGATTTTTAGTCATCGAAAAAAAAAAAAGAAACGTACTGTCTAGTTCCTCGCACATTTCTGGTGGAAAAGCCCCCGTTTACGTGGGAATAGTGTTCAAGTTACGACACTGAATATCGATTAGGGCTTGGTGGAGGGTAGACAGCCTTACTTACGTAATTGATTCCACCCTGGATACGTGTTTATGTATTTGTTTTTATTCAAACCTTTTTTTGGTATTGGTATGATCGTGGTCTAGGTTTGCCTTTGTCAAAAGGCGCCGACAGCCAATTTTGCAAAACTGACAGACAGACAATACTGAACAAAAGATAGAAACAAAAGAAAGACAATGAATTTATTTGGGATAACACAAGGCAACAATAGTAAGGTACCTAAATACAAAACAAAAAAAAAACTAGCGAGGCTTTTTTTCAGCGAGTCGGTCTCTCATATGAAGGGTTCCGTAAAAATCACGTTTGTGACATAGGGACATACCTTTCGAATACCGTCAATTAATGTTTAAGTGCAGTTTGAATGCAGTTAACATGACTGCAATAGAACTGCAAACACGACTGCAATAGAACTGCAAACACGACTGCAATAGAACTGCAAACCAAACGTGCGGTCCGATGTAGTCGTGTCAACTGCATTCAAACTGCACTTAAACTGCAATTTGCAATTGGATTTCAGTTGAAATGCGGCCCGTCTGTTTAGACCCTTAGAGACACAATAGATAAACAATGACAGCGCGAACGCTTGGGGCTGAATGAATTAAATATTTATTTTATTTTAATTTAATTATTTTTGGTGAATATAAATAAATCCTCATGAGATACAGCCTGGTGACAAACAGACGGGCTGTGAAGTCTTAGCAATAGGGTCCCATTTTTACCCTTTGGGTACGAAACCCTAAAAGAAACAAACATACATGGAACCTTGACTTTTGACAATCATTAGCACACGCGTATATTTATCTTCATCATCATTTCAGCTGAAGAACCACTGCTGGTCATAGGCCTAAGAAGCTAATGATTGAAACTGATAAGTCACACCGTTTCGTTTCCATGCATTTAGTTTGTACTAGCAGACGTATTTAGAGGTATGAGGAACTGCATGTTAAGCCCCTCATACCTCCGTTGTAAATTGAGAATCCTCCGACCAGACAGATTTTGTGTGCTATTATTATGTTATTAACTGCCCAATAGTTGATTTCAGACTGTTCTATTTATATGATTTGATTGCGTCTGGACTTATTTGGCGCCACCGGCGCCGTGAGACACATATTGTTAGTTGTCTCTTTTTTATATAATCATTAGTGTCTTTATGTTGTTACTACCTACATTGTGTTTATCTTCGAACGTGTATGCCAAATAAAATAGTTTCTTTCTTTCTTTCTTTCTAGAACACTAGAGCTGCTATGTAGGGTTTTATAGTTTTTTTTTTTCTATAACATAAACTAGTGCTTGACTGCGATCTGACTTGATGGTTAGCAGTGATGCAATCGTTAATGGTGAGGCGCACTAGTTTATTGGGAGCACATTAGGAGCTTATTCGCTGTAGCATTAAAGACATCTAAATAATTTAAGTGTCTTCCAGTTTGGCTGCTGCGGTTTTTACTTATTATAATCGGACGGGCAAACTAGCAGTTAGCATTTGGCAGTTCAGTTTCTATGTGGCGAAATAGATGTCGCTACACGTATATCCTCAAATTCGATTCGGCCTTTGCGTGTGACGTAGACCTCACGTTATTGCTATAGAATTTTCCTTTTCATAATATTATTTACCTACTATGCTTGTCCGGGTTACACGTCGCGCACGTGACTGCTTATTGAAAGGAATTTGGGGAATCGAATAGTAAGTTATCAACACCTGTTTGCTGGATCCCGATGAGAGAATTCTATTTTTGTTTGTAATAATATGTTTCGTTTTGATGTGAGAATGGATATTTTTAGTTACAAGAAACAAAATAAAAAAGTTTTATTCGGACAATATTAAAGACGTATATTGTGTTTTTTTTTATTAGGGATAGGCTCGCGTTTGACCTCTATCTCACCTGATGGTCAGCGACAATGTGGCCGATGATGGAGCACGCTTGCCTAAAAGCAATCTATTCACTCTTGACTTAACCCCTTGGTTAGAGCTATCCGGAAACACATGGTTGAGTCATTGGCTACTGCACTACGTATCGCGGGTTCGTTTCTCGCACGGAATAAAAATCTAAACCTAAAGATTTTTTATGTTGGTGGGAAATCATCCAATGACATCTCCCACCCTACGGCGGAGCGTGAGGTCGTATCAGACTTTTATTGGCTAAAATCCACTCCAGTTGAGCCTCAGGGTTCACTTTCGCAAAACCCATGAAACCTACAGATATGGTTTTTACGGGTCTGGGTGTTTTGTGTATTGAGTATGTTTATAAACTTTGATAGCATTGACCACCGCGGCCGAATTTTGGTTAGAAGGATTATAATTTATATTTTTATAACATTCTATTCATACTTCATTAAGGGTCCCGAATGCTTTACCGCTGGCGAACATTTACACATTTTCATTTCGGGTCCCTCCTTTGGGACTTGGAAAGTTTTTTAGCCCCATTAATATTAGGTTTTGTAATAATTTTTGGTTTTTTTAGTGGGACCGAAGTTTTGTGGCCGAATACTCTTGAGAGTACACTTCAACCATATCCGATTTTTTATTTGAACGAAGTGAATTGTCTTAATCGATCAAAATCGGTTCGATTTCTCAACTCAACTCAAAACGCCATAAAGAAGTCATTGGATAATTTCCCACTTGAAAAAAAAAATTTTTTTTGACATAGACCTACATGGGCACTTATAAAACGTCAGAATCTAGCGCAGATCGCCAAGAAATTCACCTAGGCTGCCCAAAAATAGGAATGTCATCAAAAAATTACAACAATAGTTGTCGTGAAACATCAAACACAACAAAAATTTAATCAGGAAGATTAATCACGTCAACAAAAATCTTTTAAATCATTTGTAACTCCTACAAAAATCTGTTTAACCATTTGTAACCAAACACCCGTGAAAATCGTTAAGACGCGATGACAAACAGCGGTTCCATTATGATGAAACGTAGCAGTAACATTCAGTGAACTAAATGAAGTGTATGGGCGTGGGAGGAGCTGATCGAAGTGCCATTAATCATATCCACGACATGAGACATCAGTTGTTGACCTTATAACCCATTATTGGGAACACTGTTGAGGCCTTCGCAGATTCTAAAGAGGACAGACGAAAAAGTGAAACTCTTAGGGTAAAATTGCCGAACATTCAAAAGGGCTGGTGCTGCTTAATCTCATCTGGTAGCTTTAAGTTCAATGGAAAGGTGTGGGAAGAGGCTAATTGACAATCCTGATTTGGTTAAGTCTAATCTATAAAGCTTGGAGCACTAGTCAGCCTTTCGGTATAATATTTTACAGGATACATTTTGAAGAGAGTGCGCGGAAATTGCATGACTTGATTCTGCCATCTTCTTTCTATCATCGAATACAGAGAGTATCCACCCTTACGTTGTTGAAACCTATAAGGTTCGGATCAAGCGTTTCACCTCGCCGTTTATACCGCGTACATCGAAGGACTGGGATAATTTGCTTGCTGCGGTCTTCCCGTCCGATTAAAATTTAGGTGTCTTCAAGGCTAGAGTGAATAGGCTCTTAATAATCTAGTATGCCTCACTATCAACGATTGCATCACTACTTACCATCAGGCGGGATCGCAGTCAAGCAGTAGTTTGTATAAATAAAAAAAAGATCAGGAACTTTGAAGCTATTTAACTTTGTTGTTGATGAAGATATTTTAAACATTCTTTCATGTTTGTTTACTGAACTTGTGACACGCATATTCCCTATTATTATCACTTACTATCATACAGTTTCCGAAGTTCGTTTGTTCTTTCTTCTACTTCAATAAGTAGGACCTAGACCACGAAATTTAAAGTAAGATTGTTTTAATCTTGTTTCAGTGTGGGTAGGAGAAAGAGCTATACAGGTTTCTAGCGCCATCTCTTACCCACACTGAAACAAGATTAAAACAATCTTACTTTGAGCGTCATGGTAGCCCCGCTAGTCTAGGTTCGCGTCGTTTGTAATCTGGAACTTACCTGAAATATAAAGAAAATGTCTTTTATTATAAGCAAGGTAAGAAGATTTCTTTTTTTTAATATCATCCGATTATAATATAGGCGACTTCAAGGCTCACACTCACACTTTGTTAGGCTCTTAACCTTTCGATTACGGTAATTAGACACACTATAGAAAAACAATGAGAGAGCGAACGCTCGTTCGGGGTTTAATAAAGTAATGCGATTCACCATCAACGATTGTATCACAGCTTACCATCCGGTGGGATAACATTCAAGCACTAGTTGTTTAGATTTAAAAAAGTGTTATTAATATTTATGCATTTTATAGGTCAATGTCAGGTTCTATGTTAAATACGATTTGCGGCCGTAACAAATGAGGTTTTACTGAATTATAGTCATTGAAATTATTAGCTATATTTCACTGAGACATGACGGCGGCGCGACCAGTCGCGCTACCAACAAATTGTAAACAGCTCTATAGAGAATTACTCACCTGGTGTCCGTTTTGTCCTGGTGTCCGCATCGCCAAGGTGTCCCGGTGAAATATAGCCCTAAGCTATCAAACTAGACACCATACAGACACCAGAGTCGCTACACGACCGAGCTGGTCGCGCCACTAAATTGCTTGCGGTTGCAAACAAACACCAGATGAGTAACTCTCTATAGGTACTGGTCGCGCCACCACGGTATCCCGGTGAAGTATAGCCCTAAACTATTGACTTTTTATGAAAAAGCCATTTAATAGGGTAATACGAATTGAGAGGGTTATATTGATGAATTTAATGATTATAATTTTGTAAATAAATACGTATTGCGCTCGTCAATTATATTTTAATCATTATTACTCACCCTGCAGCTTTACACTGACGTGCAAATTAAAAAAAAAAAAAGTTTTAAAATTCGAATTTCTACCTGTCAGCATCCCAAAACTCTTTTTGACAGGCTGCATAAAGCGCTCATCGTCGTCAATAAAAGTCTTCTTCGAAATTCAATTTAAAATTCGAATTCCGAGTGATTGGAACAATGCGACATTCAATATTTTAAATTGAAGCCCGGATTAAAAATATTGAAATACACAATTTGTAACGATGCCATTTAATTTTAAACGAATTTGAAAGCAAAGTAAATTGCAGAACCAGGTGTAGTCACTTATATACAACTTATGTGCCAACCGACTCGGATGGAATGAAAAATATTTATTTACGTAGGTACACACAATACACTTCATAAAGAAATAGTACAATACATTTTGATACAAGAATAGAAAAATTGTCATTGCCATCGAGGCGGCATTTGCCCGAGCAGTAGGCGAGGGTTTTATGGAGTTGAGGACTGCAGTGACTAATTTCCACGTGCATCAAACGACGTTTTTCAATAGAATTTCGAAAATAAATATACGGGGACTGACGCGTGATTCGTGGGAGTCTCTTAGCGCCCAGCTTGATACGATAAATGTAATAATATTGTAGTGGGAGCGAGCACGCACACTTTTCCGTACTAGTGCGAAAAACTATCCGGTTTTTTAGTAAGTGTATTGAAAAATATATAAAAACAAGAGCACAAAGGTACTGCTTATTTCAATAGAAACAGTAGGTTCATATATGTTAGGTAAGTTAAACGAGAAATGTAGAAACAGTCCGTAAAAACTTTGAAGGCATGGTTAGCGCAGGTTAAGCGATAGGCTACTGCCACAAAATAGGTACAGAAGACAATCTCATGTATGTACTTTACTTTTTATACCTACGCTCGGTGGACGCACACTAATGAGCGTTTGAGCCGGAATTGTTCGACGAGTGATCCGAGACGCGACCGAGACATCGTGTCTGTGAGCGGTGTCTTTGTGTGTGTTGCTCGAGCGCGCTTTGTATGTAGATTGACTTCTGTACCTATATATATTGTGGTACTGTGTTGCATGTCGCGTGTATAAGTCTCGCAAGGAAAAATATTTGTAGGTATGGCCTATAAATAGTTGTTCTAAGGTATCTTGTGTATGTGTGGTTATGTTAAGTTAGTTTGACACCCCCTTAAACCATATTTTGAGGGTAGTCTTGAAAAACGAATAACGACAGTTTTAATTGATCATTTTGACCACAATTTCTGACAAATTTCAAATTTATCAATCCACAAAATTAGAATCCTCTATACAATCTTTATGTCACCTAAATTGTACTATTAGAGGTAGGTAATAAAAACGAATAATAGACTATCTTTTTTTTTCGTGGTGGGAAAATGATCTAATGACATCCCCCGCTCTTGGGCGGAGCGGGATATGGTGTCAGACTTTTACTGACTAAAATCCCACTCCTATTCCTTCGTTGCTTTACAACAACCCTGGCCCCAGTAGGCTTCGACCCAGCTGGGCCCCTTATTATTTACTTACGTTACTATTTGTGTTAATTTTTATGTTTTTTTTAATTGACATAAACTAGTGATTGACTGAGATTCCACCTGATGGTAAGCAGTGATGCAATCTCTGATGATGAGGCGTACTAATTTATGATGTATTCACTCTTGCCTTAAAGGCACTCAAATTATAATCGGATGGGAAAACCCCAGCGGGCAGACTTTAGTCCGTACCGTAGAGGTTTCAACAACGTAAGTATATTGGTACACGTCACGTCGTATTGGTACATGTCTAAATAAAATTCTCCATTTCACCCCTTTAAAGGTTGATTTTCCAGAAACCTCTTATTAGTACTGGCCTACGCTATAAAAAAAAGCATTGTACAAAGTTTCATATTCTTAGCCTCGATCACACGTCAGGGCTTGAAATACCGTTAAAAATATGGTATCGTTATCGCCTTTTGATGCAGATATCGTTATCTAATAAATAACGTTACCATATTTAACGTTATATCTGGCACATTTTACCGTTAAACATACGTAACGTTAAACGACTACGCTATCGTTAATTTTATCGTTATGAGTTAGTTTTGTTACCGTCGCTCTCGTCCAACCGCAACAGTTTACATTTTGTAGACACTATCAGAAATTGTCATTCTAGTGAAATAGATTTAACAGACTCTGAGAAAAATAATTATCTACGATTACAGTGTAGCATGACGTAACTGATTGATCGATTAAACTAAAGTAGGTAGAGCAGAGTCACTATCTATACGACTCATGGTAATCAGCTGTCGTTACTAGCTTTGAAAAAGCAGGGAATATACCCGTTTCTTTCAAATACTGTTGTTTTATTCAATGTAACATTCGAAACTTTCAAGAATTTTATAAATTTCATGTATTTTTCCAATAAAACGGAAAAATATGAAAAGAACCGAAAACTTCATGTTTGATTTTTTCAAATGCGATCATTGTAGCGCCTAAATGGCGACACTTGGGGAGTCTTATGCCCAATAGTGGGCATAGGGCATTATAGCGAGGGGGAGGCCCATGTTCAACAGTGGGCATCAATCATTATAGCGCCTGAATGGCGACACTTGGGGGATGCTTATGTCCAGCAGTGGGCATAGGTCATTATAGTGAGGGGAGGCCTATGTCCAACAGTGGGCATCAATCATTATAGTGCCTAAATGGCGACTCTTGGGGAGGCTTATACCCAACAGTGGCCATAGGTCATAATAGCGAGAGAAGGCCTATGTCCAACAGTGGGCATCAATCATTATAGCGCCTAGGTGGTGACACTTGGGGAGGCTTATGCCCAACAGTGGGCATAGGTCATTATCGCGAGGGGAGGCCTATGTCCAACAGTGGGCATCAATTATTATAACGCCCAGGTGGTGACACTTAGGGGAAGCTTATGGCCAATAGTGGGCATAGGTCATTATAGCGAGGGGAGACTTATGTCTAACAGTGGGCATTGATCATTATAGCGCCTAAATGGCGACACTTGGGGAGTCTTATGCCCAATAGTGGGTATAGGTCATTATAGCGAGGGGGAGGCCTATATCCAATAGTGGACGTGTAACGGCTGAAATGATAATGATGATGATGAACCTCCCGATCTTGTCATGTCCGGTGAAGACCATGGAGGTGCTGGTAACATGAGATAGTCATAAGTAACGTAAAATGATTTTAAAGTAACTTGGGTATCGGGCACCATTGGCCGCATCCTACTCGCCTCATTCCTCACCTTTAACTTAATATGTTGAAATCTAAGTAGATAACCGGTATAGCCTGCGTGAACAAAGCCACGGGCAATAGTTAGTTATTTATAGTGATTGTTTTAAACCTGTTTTTATTTGACTGTACTTTACGTACTGTACGTTTGAGCGAGATGACTACAGAAAAAGTAGGTGAAATCGGAAGGTGCCAGCTAGCTCGGACTCGCGCGAATCGCTTAAGCGAGTTGACGAACAATCCTTCTTTTCTTACGCCCCATGTTGAACTTTTCGTAATCGTTACTCAAAACACAAAAACTAAATCAGCTGTAGTAGATAATCTAAATTGAAGTAATAATTCGCGAGCGTGTTCTGTAAGCGCGTCTGACTGCCATGAGAGTTGAGAAGATGACAAACGAAATGGCAACAGCGCGTCAGAGGGGCGCGCGCCGCCGCCACCACCCGCCGTGCCGCGCCGGCGCCCGGCCTTGGAGAAAACGGCAACGTCGCATAAAATAACTAAAATATACCGTTTGCTTGTTACCGCTATTTTCACAATAACATTAAAAATACCGTTAATTTTTAACGTTCTTATAATGATAGGCTACTAAATAACGCTACCAAATCATACCGATATGCAAGTATTCCTATGGAAATACCGTTACTTAACGTTATTTTTAATGTGAATTGGTAACGTTTTCAAGCCCTGTCACACGTACCAAGCAGACGGGCGAGACAGTGCTCTCGGCCGAGTACTCGGTACGTGTAAACAAAGCGCCGAGTGCTCGGCCGACCGCTTATGCCTTGATCACATGTACCAAGCAGACGGGCGAAACAGTGCTCTCGGCCGAGTACTCGGCACGTGTAAACACAGCGCCAAGTGCTCGGCCGACGGCTTACCTCTACGACTCGCTACATTACTGTCTAGGCCGAGCAACATTTTACTGTCTCGCCCTTTTACTCGGTACGTGTGATCAAGGCATTAGTCCTAATAGTTTTGGCTGTGGTTTGAAATGCCAGTCAGTCAGCCTTTCCTTTTAAATGAATAGAAGAAATTAAAATAATTTTACAAACTTGGACATGCAATATAACCAGTTTTCTACCATCCTTCAAGTAAAAATGTTACTTTATTAAAATTCCAATAAAATATAAATTTAGCACTTGAAGACTATGCTTTAGAACTCCAGACACGAGGGACACTGATGCACTTAGCGTCGACACAACTTAACGCTCACTTTAAGCGAGCGTTAGCGTGAAGTTTAAAAGATCAAAGTTTAAGTTATGACAAACTAAATAATGCTACTATAAAAGAAATAAATTCTAAGAAGCTTATTTATCAAACTAAATGATATTCTTTGATAATTATTCTCTAAACGTCCAAAATGGAATCGTATGTATGGATTCGTATCGGTGACCTTCCGTACGAGTTTTTGTCACCCGACTCCTCCTAAACGGCATGACCGATTTGGATAAACTTTTGTGTAATTTTGTGGGCCCCTGGTTAATTGGAAAATATATTGAAACCGGTAGATGGCGCTGCTGCTGATGGCATGAATATACCATGGGCTACATGGAATTTCTGAAAGGGATATTGTGGTCCTAGAACGTAACTCGTAAGTCAAGGCCGTTACCACTAACGACGGCTATGGGTAGCTCGCTGTCCGACCGTCCGGTAACTGTCCGGACCGAGCCCAAGTCGTTGACGGCGCGCACTGTTCCCGCGCGCCTCAAGGAGTTGTCAGCAAAAGCACAGCTGGGTCGAAGCCTACTGGGGCCAGGGTTAGTTTCAAAAGATAGCTCGAGCCCCGGTATGAAAGCTTGAAGGAACGGGGTGGGTTTTTAGTCAGTAAGAGTCTGACACTATCTCCCGCTCCGCCCAAGAGCGGAAATATATATATAATAAACAACTTATATTGTCCTCATGACATAGTTCGGTCAAGATATCGATAAAAATTTGTTTACGCCACAAAAAGACGCAAGTGGTCAAAAACTACGTGCCAGTCTCTATTACTTGCTGCTAGGACTGTGGATTATTTGAAATAGTTATCATGACCCTCTCTGTAAAAGGGCAAATGAAACCCACAGGTGGGTTTTATCAGTAAAAAAACTGACACGCTCCACCATAAATCATTCGAAGTGATTGAACGATTCCCCACCTCAAAAAAGCAGTAAACCATGACCTAGAACAGGACGTTAATACTTTTAGTCCCAATTTAAGACCTAGGTAGAAACGAATTGTCTATAGACAGAAATTGACGACCGACCATTAAGTAAGTAGGTACCAGGTGGCCTCCGATAGCCAATGAAACCACCCAATAAAAAAAAAGTAAGTAATAGAAATATTATACGCCGTATTCGCCATCCTCATGTAATCAGCACGCGCTCTGAAAACAGACCATTGTTGACACACCATAACGTTATTGGCTGTACGAGCGTTATGTTTGCCATAAATGGGCTATGTGAAAAAAAATATGGCTGACGTCATGCTTACATACTGAAGGTCGCTAACCTACCCTGGTGACGTATATGTTTTACGTTTTGTTGTTATAGACTTACGAGTATCAGTTTAGCAGACATTTTTGAATCTAATGTCATATAAAAAAAACCGGCCAAGTGCGAGTCGGACTCGCCCATGGAGGGTTCCGTAGCAGCAAGTAACATAATATAAAAGTTCTTGTAGTTCTTTGTAACTTTGATCGATGTTTTAATAATAGTGTATTTTTTTAGATTTATGACGTATTAAAAAAAAACTATTACTAGATCTCGTTCAAACCAATTTTCGTTAGTGGTTTTCATGGTACATTTTACCACTTTGGAAGTGTCTCTCGCGTAAACTATTCAATTTAGAAAAAAAATGATATAAGTAACCTCAATATGATTTTTAAAGACCTATCCATAGATACCCCACACGTATGGGTTTGATGAAAAAAAATATTTCAGTTCTAAGTATGGGGACTCCCAAAATTTATTGCTCTTTTTCTATTTTTGTGTGAAAATCTTAAAGCGGTTCACAGAATACATCTACTTACTAAGTTTCAACAGTATAGCTCTTATAGTTTCGGAAAAAAGTGGCTGTGACATACGGACGGACGGCCAGACAAACAGACAGACAGACATGACGAATCCATAAGGGTTCCGTTTTTTGCCATTTGGCTACGGAACCCTAAAAATGACTGACTGACATATCAACACACAGCTGAAACTACTGGGACTAGGAACCTGAAATTTTGCTCAAGGTTTCCTCTTATTTCGTAAGCGAGCACTAAGAGAGGGTTTTTCCAAAATTCAGCCCCTCAAGTGATGAAATGGGGGTCCAAAGTTTGTATTAAGAAACCTACTTAAACGCGGACGAAACCATTGGCAGAAGGTAGTCTTTAAATATGTATCTATCCAAGGCTTGCTTTCTTTTAGGATCAAATTCAATATAAAGTCTTTTTGAACAGTACCAGAAAACAGACTGGTAGGTACTGTACTGAAAAGATACCCAGGTTGCAGCTGCAACAATCAAGATTGAACAGATTACAAGCGTACTCTATCGTTGACCACATTATCGCATATCATCAGGTGGGATAGTGGTCAAACGCAAGGAAAACCAAACCTAAACCCCCCAACAACCCCCCCCCCCCCCCTTAACACCAGTTCACTGTATTTTGTTTCGTTTGACAAGCAATTGAATATTAAACAGCTGAAGCTTCTCCATGTTTATGACGGACCACTGTACTTACGTGGGCTGGCGGCCATCATTCGGCGGGCTTCATTTCATCGAGCCCACCTTCCTGCAAAAGTAAATTAGGCCTCGAGGCCTAATGCCCGGTGGCCATAAGGAAATTCTGAAAAGGAAACCCGTGGTCCTAGATTGTAAATGGCAACTGAAGAAACATAGGTGAGTTTCAGCCAATAAAAGTCTGATACAACATCTCGTTCCACTCAAGGAGAAGCCATTATATGATTTCCAACCTCCCGAAAAAAATCCCGTGCCCTCAATGAGCACATGCACGTCTCCGTGCATGCTGTGCACAGAGGCATGTATATGTGATGCCTAATATGTTGTGGAATTGTATTTAGTAAGCAGTGTCTGGTTATGGCCCCCTTTACCATTAGCAGGCTGGCTTTGTCCATGCAGTTGCAGAAGTCTTCTACACATACATAATCAGCCTTATAATGTTTCCATTGATGGGCCTCAGGCCTCCTTTCTAGGAGAAGAAATGGGTCGTAATCCATCACGCAAGCTCAGTGCGGATGTCACACGTCTTCAAATGTTGGTTCTAGGACCTTTCGATTTCCTCACGATGTTTTCCTTCACCGTTTTGAGAGCAGTGGTGATGAAATATATTACAAAAAATAATGCGTTTGGCTGCGACCTACAACTTGTAACTCGGGGCCAGGCCGTTACCAATACTCTTTGTTTAGATATTAACAATAATATAACAATTTTCTATTACAGACAGCCCTCTGTCTACCTAGGAACCAGTTTAGTAATGTACCTAAATCATGAAACTACAGCTGATTCATTTATATCTGTTACATATTAGGAATCATAAAACTGATGATATAATCTCATTTTAAACAAATACAAGTATGTTATCTTTATTCAACGAATATTATTGTAAGATCACCAAGATCGTTTCATACACATTTTTATAGCGGCGTTTAGTCAGAAATATTGAAACAACAAAATATTTTAGATACGCATACCTATTTGTGTAAACTGATTCTGAAGAAAAATATACAGTGTAGGTTTAAGAGCGTCAAATCTTGGTCAGAAGATATTTCAGTTAAGATAAACAGTAGTGTTACATCTCAGTTATCAAAAAGAAAAACTGACATATCAACGTTTAGCCAAAACTACTGGGATTACTGAAATTTGGCACAAGGTTTATTTTCATGACGTAGATGAAAATTAAGAAGGGTTTTTTGGAAATTTACTCTTTAGAGATGAAAGGGAAAAAATTTGTTTTGTAAGTATGTAAAATCCCATACCGTATATCAATATGTTTGAAAATTAGCACAAATATTAACATAAGTCTACACAAAAATAATAAAGAGGTTAGGTTTGCTTTTTTTATTTGTATGAGGTAATAGAGATTAAAATTTTAGTAATCACCACCACCAGAGGAAAGTACTGGTCCGATTGCTAAAATTTTTTCATCAATAGAAAGCTGCTTTATTCCTGAGTGACATAGGCTATATTTTATGTACGCGGGCGAACCTAGTAAATTATAAAGGTTGCCATTATTTATTTTTCAAAACAACTCCCAATAGAACAAATTATGTTATTTTTTAGGTTTTTTTATTGGTTACACACTAACATTTAAAAATTAAATGAACAAATACAGATAAAAGAGAACAAGGTGCTGCTTATTTCGATGTATTTGATTATATGGAGGATTCATATTTCTGTGGTTAGTAAACTTGAAACTTCATACAAAGTCTAGCTTTCAAAAAGATTTTTAAAATATAGTTTAAGGCGAGTTAAATTTTTCGTATGCAGTTACGGCAAAAGTTCATATAAAGACCACATCTCACAGTTCTGTTACGCTGTTCAATTTGAATGAATCAACCAAATTCAATAAATATAAAAGTGATCCAACCAATGTTGGCCACTCCTTTAATTTCCGCGCCCTTCAATCAAAGTGAATCAATTTGGTTGAAACGTATAATAATGTCATAACGCACACGTGCAAGATTCAATACCGCACGTCTTTAAATTTAGAACTTTTGAATTTTGAATTTAGAACGCGATAAAAAGCAGAGCACGGAGGTTTTCATCGTGTATGTGATGTTACAAAACAATCAATGTTGCCACAGGAGCACCGTTTGATTTGTTTAATGAACATGTTAAATTGTTATTATAAAGGTTTCTGTCAATCACATCTCTGCAAATGCCAGATGTGACGACATGACTTGTCAGAATGCGAGTTTATTCAACACAGTCGATTCTTGCAATCGACACAAAACAATAAGCAATGGATGTCTGTTTAATATGTTAACGTGGTGTTTCTTCATTGGAGAATCACAATATTATTTTATAGAACATTTGAAGAAACTTAAATCACATCGTACGTGTATCGTATAAATAAAATGGACCAGTATTTTTTCTACTGTTGTGGCCTCTTCACATTTGGAGAATGTAAGAGCATTGATAGCCATGCTGACTATTACAACTACTGGTTTAGGATGCTCCTATTTTAATCTAGGTAGAAGGATCAAAGCCAAACATAAACATAAAATATACTAATACCTGCATCACTTGCATGAAAGTAGAAAATGTGCCTAAGTCAATCAGTGATAAAGTAACATTGTACTGGTCAAAGAATTTTTAGAATCGGTTCAGTAGTTTCAAAGATACAAATTTCCAAATTTTAACTTTTTACAATATTAGTACAGATTTATCGTTTGATTGATAACTAATTGTCCAATAGGTGTCGAAAAGCTATACTTAAGAGCAGATATGACCACTCGACAAGCAACAATAAAATAATACCGCAAAAAAAGGAAAAACATGACAGAAAAATAATGTCGTCTTCGTAATAAAAGAGTAATATCGTTCTATTCGCCGTTTACAGCATTTATTGATGGCGAGTTAATGGGCATAATGGAAGATGATATTGTCTGTATATTTACCAGTGTCCCTGAATATTAAGTAAGTTGGGAATTTATTTACGTAACAGCCCGTTTTTCGCTATTGTTTGCGGACGTAGAACTTTTGTCCTTTAAGAGTTCATTCAGAACTTTTAAGGGTCTAAATCTGAGGGTTTATTATGTTTTTGAGATGCCTGATTCCGATTATACTGTCACAAAAGGTTGAGGAAGAACAATTCACATAAAAAACATCGTTTACCCTCATTGTCAATACATAAAATCGTCTGCTTGATGTCCTGGTCTGTGATTTTCTAATAAATATCATTGCAAATGAGTCTAGCTCCGTAATAACATGCCATACCATATGGTTGACCTCGAAAAAACAAATTCTATCTTTGTTAGTCTTTATAGTTACGAAATTGTTAGTTCTATTAATACGTAAGTGTATACAAAATGGAGTATTGGTAGTTCTGAGAATCTCAGTAATATCTTCATTACTTTTTTCAGAGGATGCCATTTTTGTTAAGGTTTAATTTCAGAATCTTACTACCTGTATCTTTATCGAATGTTTAATTCTGATTAACACGCATTTCAAGCGTGGCAAAAGAGTGAAGTCTATTATTAAAATTGTTAACAAGATATCCGCAGAAAAAAAAAAACTGTTGTGGCAGTGGGCAAGGTACTCGCAGAATAGATGTTTGATGGGTCCAAAATGTTCTTGAGTTGCGACCGCGTACTAGAAAATTCAGCGCTGAAAGGCCTCCCACAAAGTGGACCGATGACCTAAAGAGAGCAGCTGAAATCCAATGTGAGACGCACAGGACCGGTCGTTGTGGCGACACTTGGGGGAGACCTATCTTGTAGGGGACGTCTTTCGGATGGAAAGATGGTGAAGATGATGAAAGAACTAGGGAATGCAAACCGGTTAACCCGAAAACCGAAAAACCGGTTTATCGGCATATTTTTAATGATTAAAAAAACCGGTTTATTTTTTCAAGTAGGTAACCGGTTTTTTCGAGTTTTTTTATTAGTTTCAAATGACACAATTTTTTAGCAAACATTGTTTTAAAACGCTGTTCAGGCTTGATATCAATCAGTCGTAGGTTTGTTTTTATATATATGTACCTTAATGATAGCTATACCCACTGTACAGTTCTTCTGTTTATGATTATTAAAAATTCAGGCCGGCCGTGTGTTGCGAGAACAGGCAGTGAATGCTGTCAGGGCCAGAATTAAAATCTCGTAAGGACGAAAAAATCGCAGATGGAATACCCACCGTTGTTACAATCTAATCAAGTCCCTTAACCTTAAACAAGTCGCTTATATAGAAATGAGTGAAAAGATTAAAATCTTTGCTTTTTCGTTACACTGATGAAAAACTCAGATATATTATTGCTACCGATGAGAAAATTTTCACAATCAAGGAATATTACAATAAGCAAAATGATCGGGTGTAAGCTTGTAACTCCAAAGAACACTCTCAACAGCTTATGGTTTAGTAAGGATATCACGAAGTAACCAAGGCTCATTTTCGTGAAAATGAGCTACTCTAACTTCAGCTAAAGAGTATTAAGATATTATCCTAAACGCCATAGCAAAGCCTCTTAAAGCCTCTCTCTTTTTGATAACATATTAGGTCTTTTCAACGAGACTCAGCATCCGGTCACAAAGCACGCACTATCCAGGCATGTTTTCTGTTTCGGACTTCATTAAGGCTGATGATTGACCTTTGGCTAGCCCAGACCTCAACCCTTGAACTATAAATTGAGATCTATATTAGAAGGCATGGGCTGCACGTAAGAATAATTAAAAATTCTTAAAAATTCTTTACGATCAGCGGTGGACAACTTTCCAATGGTCATCATGCGTAAACCGATGACGCGTGGCCTGAACGCTTAAAAGCCTGTGTTAAGGCTAATGGTGGATATTTTGAGTAGAAGTATTTATTGATTTCTGGCTTAGATTCTCTATGTATGATATCATTCTGAGATATTCGTTTTTATGACTAAGATATTTTTATTTTTAATAGAATTCATGGCCATATTATTAGGTATACAATATTTGGGGTGCCACGACAGAAAACCTCCACGAGTGCCCGCAGGCTGTAGTTCCCTTGCGGATACGTCCGGAGCGAAGGCCAGTCTGCGGGACGGTGCACCCTGGGAGGCGGCCAATGTCCCCCTTGGGTATTGCTGCCTAAGGGGCCTCGATGGCCGTCTGCGAATGTTCTGTCTGAAGGAACGCTTCAACGCGTGTCCCTCTGCTGTAGCAGAGGGCACAGTGGCGAAGTAAGAGCGGGCTCGGTGTGCACTCACACTGCCGCCGGGCAGGCAGAAGGAAGGCTTGCTCCTCCTTCTGCCGTTAGTCTCGTAGCCCCAGAGATTGTCCAAGGTCATGTTTCTGACTTTTGATGGGGGACGAGGGTCCTGGCTTAACCGCCCGGGCCGCGAGGAAGACAACCTCTATAAAAAATTACCCCAAATCTCCAAGCGGCGGCGCACCGTGAGGGAGGTTGTTAGCTTGACTAATGGGTAGCTAAATTAGTCTCTAGTGCGAACCACGTATCTTTGAGCAAGTACCCGAAGTTTATTACTCGTGGGAACAATATGGAAACTTTTAAATCTAAATTTTATAAAAAACCCGAGGAGAGCGATGCGCGGTCGGAGTCCGACGCGGCATCCAGAGGGAGCCTGGAGGGCTCGGAGGCAGAGGAGGCTGGGGGAGACCCCGGTAGAGGCGAGGAGGCTGGGGGGGACCCCGGTGGAGACCCCGGCGGAGAACCAGGTGGAGACCCCGGTGGAGACCCCGGTAGAGTCTCTCGTCTCTCCCGGAAGCGGCGCTCTATGCCGAGGGACAGACTGTCCTCAGACACAGAGGGAGAGAGCCGTCCGGCGCCGAAGGTCCCTACGAGCAGCCGCGGCGTGGGCCGAGCCCGCGGGCAGGGGAGAGGTTTGACCAAAGACTCCGCTCAGCGAGCCGTCAGGCTTGCCGCGGAGGGGCGTCACCCCGGAGCGGCCGGTCTTGGGAGGGACCTCTCGGAGCCGTCTGGCAGCGAGAGGCGTGCCGAGGCGGATTCGGACGGGGAGTCGGGCAGGTCCTTCCAAGGGCTGGCCGTCACCCTTTTGCGGGATATTTGCCGCAAAAGGGAAAAGACCTCGAAGGAGAGGACGGTGCAGCGTCATGCCGTGTCCCTAAAGGAGGCATTTGACGCATCCCTCAAAAAGAGGGTGGCGAGGCTCCGGAGCGAGCTCCAGGCCGAGCTCCGGGCTGAGATCCAGGCGGAGCTCGTGAGAGCAGGCCAACAGGCGCCGATGGATGAGGGGCACAGGCAGGGGCACGGGCAAAGCCGACCCCAGGCCCAGCCCGAGCCGGAGAGCCAGCTGCTGACGTTGGTGCGGCGGGAACTAGCTGCTTTCCAGCAGCAGCTGCAACAGCAGCAGCAGCAGTTCCAGATGCGCATGCAGCAGCAGCTGTCCCTGCTGGAGGGCATAGTGCTGCGCCCTCCGCTGGCGGCCTCAGGTCAGCGAACCACGGCGTCTTATGCCGCCGCCGCCGCAACAGCCACGGCAGGCCCGTCGGAGCAGGCCAGACGCGGGGCTGTGGTGCCGGGGTCGGTGGGGTCAGCCCCACTGGCCAGAAAACAGCAGCAGGGGAAGCCAGCTCCTGCTGCCACCCCTCCCAAGAAGGGCAAAGCGGCGCCGGCCACCAAAGCGGCGGGAGCCCCCTCCGTAGCGTCAAGCAGGCGGCCTATGCCGGTTCCCCTGCCTACGGAATCTCCGGCCGAAGCCGAATGGCAAGTGGCCGGAGACAAGAAACGGGCGGGCAAGGCGGCACGGGCCGCCAAGAAATGCGAGCGGCGGCGGCAGCGCAAAAAGAGGGCCATCGAGGCTAGGCTTCGCTCCCCGAATTCTGCGGCTGTAGTGATCACGCTGCAGCCGGCGCCGGAGAAAAAGGGCGCGACCTACGGAGAGGTCATCCGGAAGGCGAGACGGGAGGTGAACCTCTCCGAACTCGGAATCACCGGGGGCTTCCGGATGCGGCACACCGCGACAGGTGCCCTTATGCTGGAGGTCCCCGGAGCAAACAGCGGCACCACCGCGGATGCTTTGGCCGAGAAACTGCGGACGTCCTTGGACGCGGAGGAGGCCCGAGTGTCCAGGCCCACAAAATGCGTTGACATGCGCATTATGGGCCTGGACGACTCAGTGACGGTGGACGAGGTCGTGGCCGCCGTCGTCAGGACGGGTGGTTGCCTTACCGACCAGGTCCGAGCAGGCGCCATCCGTGCTGACAGCACGGGCATGGGGGCAGTAACGGTGAGCTGCCCCGTGTCAGCGGCCAAGAGCATCACCGGGGAGGGCCGACGGCTTTTGGTGGGCTGGGTCTCTGCGCGAGTAAAACTGCTGGAGCCCAGACCTCTGCGGTGCTACCGATGCCAAGTGGGGCACCACGTTGGCGCCCGCTGCGCCGCGGAGGAGGACCGCAGCGACCGCTGCCATCAGTGTGGCCAGCCCGGTCACAAGGCCGTCGAATGCCGTGCTACGCCGCACTGCTACGCATGTGCGGCGGCAGGCAAGCCGGCCGACCACCGGGCTGGGGGCAGGTCCTGCGACCCCCCCGCCAAGGCCAAGGGCAAGGCCCGTAGGCCCGTCGCCACCGATGTACTCACCGCCGCAGCAGCCACTTTGGCCACCGCCGCAGTCGCCGCCGCACCCGCCGTGGCAGTGCCCCCTAGAAGGGCTCGGGAGGAGACAATGGACTGCCAATAACGGCCCCATTCCGTCTCCTCCAGGCGAATATCAACCACTGCGCCCCCGCTCAGGATCTGTTGCTCCAGAGCATGGCGCAGTGGTCGATAAATGTCGCCGTCGTCTCCGAGCCGTACTACGTCCATCCCCGTGGAGACTGGGTTCAGGACCTAGACGGCTCGGTGACGTTAATCTCGTCGGCCGCCGCCGGTACCCCGCCCCTCGAGGCTGTTGCGAGGGGACGGGGTTGCGTGGCAGCACGGTTCGGGGATATTGCAGTGGTAGGCGTCTACCTGTCCCCGAACAGATCTCTCGACGAACTCCAAGTCTCCCTTATGGAGCTAAATGTCGTCGTCGCTGGGTTTGGTACCCTTCCCGTGGTCGTTTGCGGGGACTTCAACGCCTGGAATACGGCCTGGGGTTCCCGGTACACGAACCCACGGGGTCAGATGGTGGAAGACTGGGCTTTGGAGCTGGGCCTAGTCGTCCTGAACCGGGGTTCTGTCCCCACGTTGGTGCGGATGCGGGGTGAATCAGTGGTGGACATCTCGTTCGCCAGCCCCGCTCTGTCGCCGCGTGTCGTCGACTGGCGCGTTATGGAGGAGGTGGAGACGTACTCCGACCACCGGTACATCCGGTTGGACGTCTCCACCGAAACCTCGGCCGCGCCGGTCCGACAGAGCCCTTGCGGTCCGCGGTGGGCGCTTAGACAGATGGACCGGGAGCTCCTCCTGGAAGCCGCGACGGTGCAGGCCTGGGTGCAAGCACCGGACAGGCCTGTCGACATTGACGTCGAGGCGGAGTGGTTCCGGGAGGCCATGTCGCAAATCTGCGACGCGGCAATGCCCCGAGTCCGTCCAGGGCGAGCTAAGCGCCAGGTGTGCTGGTGGTCGCCGGAGATCGCTGCACTGCGCAACGCATGCAGTCACGCGCGACGCCGGTACGCTAGACACTGCAGGCGCCACATCCGCCCGCCGGATGCGGAGGACAGAGAGGCGGAGCTGTATGAGGGATACAGAGCGGCAAAACGCACCCTCCGAGCGGAGATAAAGCGGGCCAAACTGGAGGCCCGCAACGTGTGGCTGGGGTCTTTGAACGCGGACCCGTGGGGGCGCCCGTACAAAACGGTACGGGAAAAGCTCCGGCCCTGGGCCCCCCCGCTGACTCAGAGTCTCCGGCCCCAGATCGTAGAGGGTGCGGTGAACGCTCTGTTCCCTGCGCGGGGGGAACACTCCCCCCCGCCCATGGCTCCGCCTCCACTGCCAGCGGTGTCTGACGCGGACCGCAACAGCGACGACGACGACGATGCTCCAGAGGTGACCGAGGTAGAGATGAGAGTGGCGGTGCGAAGGCTGAGTGCCAAAAATACCGCCCCAGGACCCGACGGCTTGCCTGGAAAGGCCTGGGTCCTGGCCATGGAGGCTCTCGGGCCTCGACTGAGAGGGCTCTTCAGCGCATGCCTGGAGAGGGGCCAGTTCCCACTTTGCTGGAAGACGGGGAAACTGGTCCTCATAGCGAAGCCAGGGCGCCCTGCGGACTCTCCGTCCGCGTACCGGCCCATTGTGCTGCTCGACGAGGTGGGCAAGCTCTTTGAGAGAGTCATTGCAAACCGCCTCGTCGGGCGCCTAACACGAGTGGGGCCGGACCTTTCGGACGGACAGTTCGGCTTTCGCAGGATGCGCTCTACGGTGGACGCCATCATGCGCGTGCGAGCCCTCACGACGGGGGCTGCGGTGTCCCGGGGCAGGTGTGTCGTGGCAGTGTCCTTGGACATTGCCAACGCGTTCAATTCCCTGCCCTGGAGTACGATCCGGAGGGCACTCCGGTACCACCGGGTGCCCGAATACCTCTGTCGAGTGGTCGAGGCCTATCTGTCGGAGAGATTTATAGTCTACCCCGGTCACCAGGGAGACTGGAAACGTCGAGAGATGTCGTGCGGTGTTCCGCAGGGGTCGGTACTAGGGCCACCCTTGTGGAACATCGGGTACGACTACGTGCTGCGCGGCGACTTCCCTGACAGGGTCAGCGTGGTTTGCTACGCAGACGACACGCTGGTTCTAGCGCAGGGAGAGTCGTACCAGGCGGCGGTCGCTCTAGCGACACACGGGGTTGCGATGGTCGTTGATAGGATCCAGGAGTTGGGACTCGAGGTGGCGCTTCACAAATCCGAGGCTATGTGTTTTCACGGTCGCCGCCCTCGGAACGCGCCACCATTGAGTTCCCAACTAACGGTAGGAGGAGTTCACATCGGTGTCGGGTCGACGATGAAGTACCTGGGACTCGTCCTCGACAGCCGGTGGAATTTCGTGGAGCATTTCCGACGTCTGGCTCCCAAACTCAACCGGACTGGGGCTGCGCTCAAGCGGCTCCTGCCCAACCTTGGGGGTCCAGATGCCTCCTGCCGGAGGCTCTACGCGGGGATCGTTCGGTCTATGGCCCTCTACGGGGCGCCGGTGTGGGCGCCGTCGCTGAAAAAGCAACCGGCGTCCATGCTGAACGCCTGCCAGAGGGTCATGGCAATAAGAATGGTGCGGGGATACTGCACGGTCTCCCGCGAAGCGGCGAGCCTTCTGGCTGGCCTACCACCGTGGGATCTGGAGGCAACAGTCCTTGCACACATGCACGATATGCGCGTGGAGATGCAACGCCGGGGTGAAAGTCCGCTGCCGCGACAGGTCACGGCATGGCGGACAGAGCTCCGGCGGGATCTCATGGTGAAATGGCGTCAGCGACTATCGCAACCCCGTCATGGGCACGCCACAATCATGGCGGTAAGTCCCCTCTTTGAGGCGTGGCTGGAAAGACCTCACGGCGTCCTTACCTTCCGCATGACGCAGGTCCACACCGGACATGGTTCGTTCGGGAGTTTCCTGCACCGGATTCGTGCGGAAGTGACGCCCGGGTGTCGTCACTGTGCGGAATGCCCGGAGGACACGGTGGAGCACACAGTCGAGGTGTGCCCTGCTTGGGCGGAGCATCGCCGTGCCCTCGTGGGGGCGATCGGCGGTGGAGACCTCTCGCGCCGGGCCTTGGTTGAAGCCATGGTCCGGAGCGAGGAGGAGTGGCAGGCGGTCACCGACTTCTGCGAAGCAGTAATGCTCGCAAAGGAGGAGGCCGAACGCATCAGGCAACGGCGTTATCGCCGCCGCCGCCGCCGCCGGGATTCTGATCCCGATTTCCGGCCACCGTAGGCGCGGGCTTGCGGACAATGAGCAATGGGTAGCTCGCTGTCCGGCCGTCCGGTAACTGTCCGGACCAAGCCCAAGTCGTCGACGGCGCGCACTGTTCCCGCGCGCCTCAAGGAGTTGTCAGCAACAGCAGGGACCCAGCCGGGTCGAAGCCTACTGGGGCCAGGGTTATCCGAAAGGGCACTCGAGCCCCGGTATGAAGGCTAGAAGGAACGGGGTGGGTCTTTTAGTCAGTAAGAGTCTGACACTATCTCCCGCTCCGCCCAAGAGCGGGGGATGTCAATGCATGATTTTTTCCCACCATAATATTTTTTTAATAGATAAGTTTCTAAATAACTATTAATAAAAAACTTTTTACAAAAAAATATATACTTAAATATATATTTTTTTTATTTATTTCGATAACGGTGTTTCTATAATAGTTTTGTCTCTTCGTTATTAAGCACCGATTTCCAAAATTAAAATTATTTTGTACTTTTCAGTGTTTTTCTTAATATTGAAGTCAGTTATCTTTTTTTTGTAATATAAAGTTTTTTAGTTATGGTACCACCACTAAAAAGTACCCTTCAGCCAAACTTAAATACCATATAATCAGAGTGCATCTCATAACGATTCTAATAATCCCAAACACGGTTAGATTACATTAATTTACCTTCGGGCTTTATCGTCAGATCAGTTCGATACATCCCCTCCCCCTTTTCTTTCAGTCAGTCATCGACTACACGTATGAACATAGCAATTTTACTTGTAACGACAGTTCTGCTGTGATCCTATGAAGAGTTCTGTACGAAGTTCATGATCAAATCATAACAATATTTCTATGGAACCAACTTGGAAATAACCTTTCAATCAAAAATAGTACATTGTTACACTAGGGGTGAAAGTAACTCATTTCATCCCGAGAAGGAGTTGGCGGGCGAGCGCAGCGAGGTCGCTAATTCGAGGGGTTAAATGGGTTACTTTCACCCCGAGGTAAACACTGTGCTTTTCATTACGAATACGAGGAAACTAAAAATAAAATAAAAAGCTTGTAAAACCTGAGTCGTCGTACCTATGATTTTAAGTAGGTATCTTTCTTCTGATTTAGGCGGTAAAAGGTATTCCAGTACTGCTTTAGCCTATTCTCTTATGAAATTAGGCGTTAAATCACTATTTTAATCTGATAAACATAACACAAAAAAATACAAATCTCTGTTGTACGGAAATGTAAACGAAACTCGAAAAAACCAACGACTGATTGCCACTTTCCCGCCATTTTGTTTTTTTTTTTTGCTACCGGTCAGCTATTCAGCCTTTTTAATTAAAAAATAGAAATTAATTGTAATCTTTTAAAAATAAAGTATTTTTAAGAAATAGTTGAACAAATAAATCACTTAAAATATAACATTATTTAATTAATACTTGTCTTTAAGTTATTTCAATTTTATATCGCGCTGTGATTGACTGGCTGTATGGAAAATTGGAACATGGTTCAATAGAAATGTGAAGATAGAACTAGTTTTTTTTTTATAATTTGACAGGTGTCAGTTTTTAGTAAAACTCCCTAGGGATGAAAAGTATCATTTTCAGCCCGCTCCTCAGGCAACTTCAGACCTACTTTCAGAGTATGAGTAATGAAAAGTAATTTTCAAAATAGATCCACAACTGATCGAAATATCGGTACAACATACATAAAAAAATACATTCAGCCGAACATAGAACCTCCTCCTTCTCGAAGTCGGTTAAAAATAATTATTTAGAATTTCACAAGCAAAAAAAAATTAAAACTTTCATTTAAAAATAAATTTCAAAAAAACTAATTTTAAAACCAGTTACCCGGTTAACCGGTTTTTTTTTTAGGAAACCCGAAAAGAAAAAACTGGTTTTTAATTTTGGCGGTTTTTGCATTCCCTAGAGAGAACTATTTTTTTTTCTTAGCCATAGATGAATTTTGGTAATTTCGGGAGTTGTCTCGAATTTCAATTATGAATTTCATATCTGCCAGGATTTAGGTACAGAAAAACCTGGATTCAAATATTCAAAGCATTTTATTTCTAACTAGCTTTTGCCCGCGCGGCTTCGCTCCCGCTCTTCCCTACTTCAGCCTACTCTACCCTACTATACCCTACTCTACCCTACTCTACTCTACTCTACCCTACTCTACCTTACTCTACCCTACTCTACCCTACTCTACCCTACTCTTCCCTACTCTACCCTACTCTACCCTACCCTACTCTACTCTACCCTACTCTACCTTACTCTACCCTACACTACCCTACACTACCCTACTCTACCCTACACTACCCTAATTTTCATTTTTTTCCATAAGAACCTTCTCCTCATAAAAACGAACACAACAAAAAAAAAATTAGCGAAATCGATCCAGGCGTTGTTGAGTTATGCGCTTACCAACACATTTTGCGATTCATTTTTATATTATAGAAGATAAACCATTTACAGGCACTTTTGAAATGTCAAAAAGTCAGTCAGTGAGAAAAATGATGTTTTCTTTTTTTATGGTAGGAAAATCATCAAAGACAACCCCCGCTCTTGGGCGGAGCAGGAGATAGTGTCTGACTCTTACTGACTAAAAATCCACCCCGTTCCTGCAAGCCTTCATACCGGGGCTCGAGCTATCTTTCAAAACTAACCCTGGCCCCGGAATTCGGGCCCAGGCTTCGATCTAGCTAGGCCCTTGCTGTTGCTGACAACTCCTTGAGGCGCGCGGGAACAGTGCGCGCCGTAAACGATTTTGGCTCGGTCCGGACAGTTACCGGAAGGTCGGACAGCGAGCTACCCATAGCTCGCTGTCCGCAAGCCCGCGAGAAAAATGATGTTAATTCCAAAGCGTAGATCTCTACGGAGAAGAGTGCAAGAAACTCCATGACCAGTATTTCGACCATGTAATACATATATTACAACTAGCTGATCCGGCAAACGTTGTTTTGCCATATAAATAATTTTTTACACCACCTGCTCGATAATGTCGTTTTACACGTCATACAAACCTCACTTAAAGCAAGTCATTATATGCCTAGGGAGATAATGCAGTATGGCCGATCCCTAGAGAATAATGAGATTTGAATTTGGAGCATCAAGAATCGTCAACATTGTGAATTAAAATGTAGGCGCATCGAACAAGTTGACTCGAAATTCAAACCAAAGAGTATGTAATCACTATGATTCAAACTGGCCACTAACAAAAAAAAGAAAATAGAATAAAACGTGCGTACTGACGAAAAATTGAAACTATTTCGAATCTTGGAGTAGTGAATTTTGTTTGTTTGATGAACTTGTAAATATAATACTTATATTTCTCTAATATATGATTTGGTCGACCAAATTGTCTTTTAATTATCTCACAGATGGTGTAAAAAGTAGAGTATGCAACACGGGGATAAAGCTGTCTTTGTCTTGGGCGGCTTAAATTCCTCACTTCACTCAGGTTTCTTTATTAACTCCCTCGCAATGCTCGGGAGTTAATTTTATAAATCCCTCACTGTCGCTCGGGATTAAAATCAGCAACCTTCGTTTCGTTCGGAATTCAACATGCCGCCCGCGACTTAAAGATACTGCTTTATCCCCTAGTCACATAAACTACTATTATTATTATTTATTTTTTTTTATCACTAAGGGGTATAAAAAATAGATGTTTGCTGATTCTCAGACCTTCTCAATATGCTCACAAAATTTCATGAGAATCGGTCAAGCCGTTTCGGAGGAGTACGGGAACGAACATTGTGACACGAGAATTTTATATAAGTAAGTATAAGATAAGATTATCTTGGTTATATGTTTTTTGTTGCTGCTATTATGTGAGAACAATGTAAATAATGATTTCAGTGGGAGTTTGTGTCTAAAAGGAACATTGAAACATTTCACAGTTCTTTTGTACCATTTGGATAAACAGACTCACTTTCACATTAATATTAGTGAAGCTGTACCGCGGTATCCTCTCAGAATTTTTATTGCTTTCACGTAACTGGATGAAATTCCTTTTACCTCAGCGGTGCCGCGACATCCAGCGCATTTAAATGTAAAAAACCTGACAAGGGGAACGGGATTGTTATTTAAAATGGATTTCCTTACATTTACAAGAACAGAAGGGAAAAAAAACACGCCAAGTGCGAGTTGGACTTGCGCACGAATTGTTCCGTACCGTCCTTTGGAATATTTGGCAAAAAAAATCGCGTTTGTTGTATGGGATCCCCCTTAAATATTTGTTTTATTTAGTTTTTAATATTTACTAGCTGTGCCCGCTACCTCGTTCGCGTGGACAACAGGATTTTGAATTTATTTTTTCTAAAATAAAAGTAGCCTATGATACTCCTTATTACATCAGATACCTGCCATAAAAAGTCCCGTCAAAATCGGTCCAGCCATTTCAAAGATAAGCCCGGACAAACAGATAGACAGACAGACAAAAATTGTAAAAAAATATATTTTGGTGTATGTACCATATATATATTCATATGCATGTAGTAAAAAGCAGTTATTTCAATATTACAAACAGACACTCCAATTTTATTTATATGTATAGATGTATAGATTGTTTTAGCGGCAACAGAAATACATATTTCGTGAAAATATCAACTTTCTAGCTATCGAGGTTCTTGAGATACCTGCAGCCTGTTGACAGACAGCCAGCGAAGTCTTAATAATAATAGGGTACCGTTTTTACCCTTTGGGTACGGAACCCTAAAAACTGGTTGTAGGAAGTGAAACTTTTCCTCCAGCCTTACTTTATACGATTGCCGTTAATAAATTTCTTTGCCTGACTTTTGGGTGCTGACAAATGATTTTCAGCTTTACGTATCAATGAAGCATTTTGAGAAAAAAATCTACCTAAACTTTAGGTAAAGTCATAAATATCCGTTAAAAGAAACGTGAAGACAATTTTTTTATATAATAATAATAATACTCCACAACTATCACACAGCGCTCTGCTTAGCTTGTGTTATGGGTACTAGACAACTGATAAACATACTTATATATTTCTAAATACATACATATTAGACATAAATTACACCCAGACACAGAAAAAATGATCGTGCTCATCACATAAAATGTGAAGTGGCCCTGGAATGCGAAGGGCAACTAAAAGAACACAAGTGGGTTTTAGTCAGTAAAATTCTGCCACGCCATCTCATTCCACGCAGAGCGTTAGAAGTCATTGAATGATTTCCTAACTTAAAAACATCCTGAAAGTAGTATCTTCAGAATCAGTTACTTTAATTTTATTTGAACATTTTTTTTTCTGTTTTTATTTAATATGATTTTTAAAAGTAATGACTTCTCTCGCTTTACGACTTTTACAAACTATCAATTTCAAAACCTCTCTCTCTCAAAACTCTCAAAACCCCAAGCGAACGCTGGCGTTCACGCGTAATTTCGCGCCATTCGGTTAACACTAAGATTATTAAAAGTCCGCATGGATTATTAAAATATTGAGCGTTTTATTTATAGGGTATAAATCTAAGAATGTAAATATGAAGTTTTTCATAAAGTAGTCTGTAAACATCGAAAATAAGCAACCTTTTCATTTATCTATATTTATATTTACTTAAATCCTCAAGATGGAAACGTTCACACCTATATCCCTTCTTTGCCTTTGCATTGTAAGACCACGAGGAAGCTGGCTTCCGAAACGGAAATCCGGCGGGAACCCGGGTTTTCGGCAACTTTTGCGTGGCCTTAGTAGGCTTCGGGTTTGCTGGGTTCCTCCTAGGTTTTGACAGACTTTTACTCATTAAAACCACACCAGTTTCCCTTTGCGTTCTAGGACTACGGATTTCCTTTTCAGAAAATACCCGCGGTCCTAGCAGGACTGTCAAGATGTGCGTTTATTATTATGTTAGATTTTGTCTAACTTATATCTAGATATATCTTAGGTTTCCTAGTCTTTCAGCTTGTTTGCTTCAATAAACAAAGTCAGAAATAGCGTGATCGAAGCAATAGGTTGTTCAGTGACTAAAAGCAATCAATTTTCCTTATAAAAGTAGTAGGTTCTGATTAATTTGTTCTTTCACAAAAACACTGATTTTATCTGATCTTTCCAATGACAGTGAACTTCAGACTATGAAAAGAAACCATAGAAAAAGTAATTCCGATCTGACATTTTAATTCATCAATTTTTCTAAATTTATTGCGGCTTACTCATTCATGTTCAAAGAACCATATTGAATGTATTTTAATTAAATCAAATTTTTCCACGTCCACTGCCTGCTGCTGCGTGCCACTGCAACCCTCACCAGGTCATCAGTCCACCTTGTAGGAGGCCTTCCAACGCTACGTCTTCCGGTACATGTTCGCCATTCCAGAATCTTTCGGCCCCAATGGCCATCTGTTCTGCGAGCAGTGTACCCTGCTCATTGCCACTTAACTTTGGCGATTCTTCGTGCTATATCGGTAACCTTGGTTCTTCTGCTAAAATCTACTTATACCTATATCTAAAAAGAGATACTGACTGACTGACATATTAACACGCAGTCGAAACTACAAGGGGTTGGAAACATGAAATGCAAAGAGCTTCTTTTTGTGACGTAAACGGAGAAGAAGGAATTTTTAGAAATTGACTTTTAGGGGGGTGACAGAGGCGATTTCATTTGAATGCAAAATCTTATATCTAGAGCCAAAATTCTTGAAACTTATCATGAATAAACCCAACCTAACCTAAGTAAATAATAAACCGGCCACCGTAGGCGCGGGCTTGCGGACAGTGAGCAATGGGTAGCTCGCTGTCCGGCCGTCCGGTAACTGTCCGGACCAAGCCCAAGTCGTCGACGGCGCGCACTGTTCCCGCGCGCCTTAAGGAGTTGTCAGCAACAGCAGGGACCCAGCCGGGTCGAAGTCTACTGGGGCCAGGGTTATCCGAAAGGGCGCTCGAGCTCCGGTATGAAGGCTTGAAGGAACGGAATGGGTTTTTAGTCAGTAAGAGTCTGACACTATCTCCCGCTCCGCCCAAGAGCGGGGGTTGTCATTGGCTGATTTTTCCCACCGAAAAAAAAGCCCTGAGTTTGTTTCAGTGTTTTTTCTCAGGGTAGTCAGCTAGGAAACACTGGCCTCATCTAGTTTAAATTGATGTAAAAAAATTTTGATGTATAAAACTGTTTTTTAAAACCTATTTACAAAATAAAAATCATTTATCATTTACCAAATACACAGGTATAATAATTTACAGTATTGGCATTCCTGGATTCAAGGTAGCGATTTTCATTAGTACCAGTTCGGTATGTCTGTTATTGAAGTCCGACGAAGACGGGTCTTATCTCTCGAAAACTATGCGGAGATGACTGTGACCATCTGCAGACGATTCTGTACCTGCAGTCTTGTGCAGATCATTCAGTACAGTCAAAGGCAGAAATATATCTGGTCGGTGGAAGAGGGAAAAGCATCCTTCCGTCGAATTTACCTACTTGCCAACAGAGTATTCAGGTATTATCACTTTTTTTACACGTTGCCTTTTCGTCAAACATCACGTTGGATTACGTTAGATGAAGCAACAAGCTTTTAAACCATGCTCGATGTTTACGATAGGCGAGTGGAAAAGCAGCCTCTTAAGAAGCTGGTAGAATCATGACAGTTTTAATTGGGTCTTATTTTAAGGTGGAAAACCATCCAGTGTCTTTTCGCGCTCTAAGGCGGAGACAAGCAAAGAGAAGAAAAGCCCAGCCAGGCCAGGTCACGTGAAGAGTCGACCAGCTGTTTGTTAATATCGCGCACTCGATGAGCGCTCGTGCCTCATGACCTTAGAGTTTCATCCCCAAACGGCTTGTAGTGGCTACAGGTTTTGTCCAATCGCAGTGCAGTAACTGTTTCACGCGCGTCCCGCGAGGGTTTGTTGGCAACGTCTACGCTGTGCGCTGTCCTTGGTGCGTGAAAGCCTTTTTGCTCGGGCAGTCCGCTGTTGTGCTCGCACGTGGCGATTTGTTGAGCTGGCACGTGGCGATTTGTTGAGCTGGCACGTGGCGATTTGTTGTACTATGGCTGCGTGTTTCCTATTTCAATGGAGTTGGTCGAAAACGTTACAAAAGATCTTTTCAGAACTGTCAGCTGTATTATTTCTTGACGGAATGAAAAACGTGTTAAAAGTGATATGCTGTGTAGTGGCTACAGGCTCAAACATATAAGTTCCGATAACGTTATTACCTATATTTATGCCGTTTGAGATTTTCTGTACCTCTAACAGGTTTATTTGTATGTCTGTATTTATTATTGAGTCGATGCCTTTCTCTTTTTTGTTACACTTTTTCGGCGAATAATATTTCATAACCGTTTTTTTTTTTGTATAAAATGTAGATGGGTTAATAACCGGTATTACTAATACCGAATCGAAAATAGTATACCTCTAGCAGGTTTATTTGTATGTAGTATCTAAGTATGTATTTATTATTGAGTCGATGCCTTTCTCTTTTCTGTTACACTTTTTCAGCGGATAATATTTCATAACCGTTTTTTTTTTGTATATAATGTAGATAGGTTAATGACCAGTATTACTATACCGAATCGAAAATAGTATAAGAATTTAGCAATGATCTTAAATTCAGACAAAAAGACAGTGCTATCTGGCTTCTTTAGCAGTTATTTCTTAATTGAAGTCTGAAAGGTCTGGGTAGAAATCTATTATTATTACGACAATCTAGGTATCTTACGATTGTTACTGAAGCCGGGGAGCTACTGCTCAAACTGAAAGAATATTTTAAATAAAGGTTTTTTATTCTTCTATCTGAGGGAATGATTCGATTAGACTCTGATACTATTTTGTCCGGTCGTTTTCGTTATGTTTAATAAAAGTAAAAGTTTCTATGTGTGTGTGTTTAATTGTTAGATACTCTTTCATACTCCAGCAGCTGAACGAATTAAGATGAATCAAAACAAATAACTTTATTTGCGCACAAAGTTTAATTCGAAACAATCAACAATTTAAAATTATTTTTTATTTTTTCAAACAATTGTAAAATTATTTATTTACAATTGTTACATGCAACATTTTACGTAGATACTTATAAATACTAGCTGACTATAAACTCTTATCACCTAGGCATATAAAAAGTAGCCTACGACCAAAGCCTACGACGTTGAGAGTAGGTCCTAAAATGCCTATCAAATGCACATTAAAAAAATTAATAAAAATCACTCGCTTCAGACGAGTTCGATAACAAACACTGACAAGATTTTTTTATGTATGAGATTGTTATTTAAAAGTAACTAAAATTAATAATAAATAAAGTTGGCGTTAATCACTAATTCTTCTAGATAAATCGTTTGAAACTTTTTGTTTCAAACTCCTCCTTAGATTGTTTCAACCAAGGTTTAGAGCAAAAGATAAAGATTTTATAGATCTAGCTAGGGTTAACTGCACACACGTGTGATTTTAAAAATCCAACGTGTCTGTAAAAATCAAAACTATTCCATTATGAGAGAGAATATCGCTAAGAAATAAAAAGGTTCCTTCATTCAATATTGCCTACGTTCTGGAACGTGCCCGGTCTGAGCTACGACTAGCGCTTTAATATTAAACTGAACGGAATTCAAACACTTTCACTATTTCTCAAATGTTTACACGAAAATGTTCTTCAAGGTGATATTAATAAAATATTCATGTTGGAATTTTCACACTTTAGTATTTATCTAGCAATTTAATACGAATAATTTTGGCAAGTTCTAAATAGCAGTAAAAAGGTTAAATAGTTTAGCAAGGACATCTAAATGATGATTCTCCCTCAATCCTATTCGTTATTTAAGTTAGTGTAATTTGAATTATACACCGTTAAATTTTAATCGTTTTAATCCCGTGGAGGGTCGATCCGGTACATGAAAGCGAGTTCAATGACCTGTAGATAGTTTGTACGCAACGCCGACTACTAACTACAGGTCATTGAACCCGCTCAGCTGACGTTTTCTTAAAGAAATTAATTTCGTACTTGCGTAATACAAGGTGCAGTTTTAAAACTGCACAATATTTCAGGAGGTTGTAGTAAAACTCATAAATAATCATGTAAAAAAACGATACCTGGTCAATAATCAGTAATACTTGTTATTTAATTTTTTAATTGCACTAAACTAAATCGATTGATCGATGGCCGCGGGGGCGTGGCTAAGGTGTGGCGTGCGGGATGATGATTGGATGATACATTATTTATGAAACTATCGTTGCGAGTTAGTGTGTGTGAAAACGCCCTTTATTATTCCGTGTTTGTGTGTGTGAAAAGAAGCGCGGTTATAAAAAAAAAAAATTACCTACTTATTTTATTATTGATTCGGGTCGAGAATCACTAACATAATTACCTCCTGAAATATTTTGCAGCTTCAAAACGACACCTTGTATATACGAGTTTTGAAAAAAAGGTTCTTTATTTTTTGATTTTATCTTAACAAATCGATAGTGTTTCATGTACCGGATCGACCCTCCACGGGATTAAAACGATTAAAATTTAGCGGTGTATTATAAATCTGTAGAAGTTTTTAGTTATGCGCGCATAACGTAAAATGTACGAAATTGATTTACTATTTACTCGTAGATAACTTTTCTAAATTAAAATTGAGTGTAACATGATATATTACTTAGGCTTTGTTTCATCGCAATCGGTTGACTATAACGAAATATATAGGGTGACTGGCAATTAGTGTACGACACTTAAACACGTGATTGTGCTCATGATAACAAACAATTTTTATTATGGGAGCAAAATGGAATCGCGAAAAAAATATCAGCTGTTCAGTACATTAGGCAAACATAAATGTACTGAACAGCTGTATTTTTTTTCGCGATTTCAGGTTTGTTCCCATCATAAAAGTTGTTGGCTATCATGAGCACAATCACGTGTTTAAGTATCGTACACTAATTACCAGACACCCAATATACTACTTTCATTGAATGTTAGGCGGTACAAAGTTCGCCGGGGAAGCTAGTTAGAACAAAGAGGGCTTTAATCTGTTCCACGCACGCCTTAAGGAGTGTTCAGCCAGCAGGGTCGAAGCCTACTGGAACCAAGGATTTGTTTCTGAAAGGAAGGTTCGGCCTCGGAACGAAAGGCAACAAAAGAATAGGAGTGGGTTTTTAGTCAGTAAAAGTCTGACATTATCTCCCGCTCCGAAAAAATGGTAGGAAATGAAAAAGCCACGCCTATCGTCCTTCTTCGACTTCGTTCCAGGGCCCCAGAGTTCTTTTTCGCGCAACCCAAGGCCACAGTAGGCTTCGACCCTGCTGGGCCCCTACGTCGTCGAGGCGCACGTAGAATAAAAACTAAGAAGGTATGATCGGGTTGACGTATGACAATGGCACCTGGATTATAATTATGTAAATGACGCAGCTATGGACCATGTGGATAAAAATCCCAAATCCAATAAATTGAAAAAAAAAAAAAATGTAGCAATTTCAAAAAGCAGCACTAAATATTATTTATTGGAACAGTCTATCCTCAGCAAATAAGAATTTCTCTCCTGAGGTGCTTTTCACATATTCTGAAATCCATTCAACATAATGGAACAGATATTTTTATAACAAATTCACTTTACACTGAGTGTAAGCAAAAGAGTCCGTGGCTAAAATAAGAATAGCCCACGGGGTTGATGTTCAAGGTTAAGCAATATTTACCGAGGCCATTTTGTGTATAGGCGACTATTTTTTTTAAATAATATAAATCAATGCTTGATTGCGATCCCATCTTTTGATAAACAGTGAAGTAATCGTTGATGATGAGGCACACTAGTAGTAAAAAGCACGTTAAGCCAATGGTCCTGTCGCTAATTTGTGGATCTTTGACAGTCGTCACGGGTAATCACAAACCGGTGAATCTAATACCAATCTAGCCAAGAAGTTTACCCAATTACTGGGTGAGTTTGTTCTATCACCCGTCACATTATCAGTATCACCCTTTTCTTTCATATCACTCCCCACACAATCCATCCATCTTTTCTTTGGCCTCCCTCTCCCTCCCCATCCATCCTCTAATATATTCATAAGTTTTTAGTAACAGACGTTTCATCCTTCCTCTTCACATTTTTTTTTTCTATGGGAAAAATCATCCTATGACAACCCCCGCTCTTGGGCGGAGGAGGAGATAGTGTCAGACTCTTACTGACTAAAAAACCCATCCCGTTCCTTCAAGCCTTCATACCGGGGCTCGAGCGCCCTTTCGGATAACCCTGGCCCCAGTAGGCTTAGACCCGGTTGGGCCCCTGCTGTTGCTGACAACTCCTTGAGGCGCGCGGGAACAGCGCGCGCCGTCGATGACTTGGGCTTGGTCCGGACAGTGACCGGATGGCCGCACAGCGAGCTACCCATTGCTCACTGTCCGCAAGCCCGCGCCTACGGTGGCTGGAAATCGGGATCGGAATCCCGGCGGCGGCGAGAGCGCCGTTGCCTGATGCGGTCGGCCTCCTCCTTAGCGAGCATTACTGCTTCGCAGAAGTCGGCGACCGCCTGCCACTCCTCCTCGCTCCGGACCATGGCCTCAACCAAGGCCCGGCGCGAGAGGTCTCCGCCGCCGATCACCCCCACGAGGGCACGGCGATGCTCCGCCCAAGGTCCTCTTCACATGATCATATCAAGATATACGATTCCCTTTCAACTTTTCAGTCACTAGCACTACTTACAAAATAGCAGGGACCCAGCCGGGTCGAAGCCTACTAGGGCCAGGGTTATCCGAAAGGGAGCTCGAGCCCCGGTATGAAGGCTAGAAGGAACGGGGTGGGTCTTTTAGTCAGTAAGAGTCTGAAACTATCTCCCGCTCCGTCCAAGAGCGGGGGTTGTCATTGGATGATTTTTTCCCACCATAAAAAAAGCACTACTTACAAAATGTCTCTTATCATGTACTAATTTCTCACTCTAGTCATTTTCATCACACCACACATCCATCTCATCATTCTCATTTCCCCTGCATGCAATCTTTTTTGTCCGTCTTTCTCACAGCCCAACATTATGTTATGTTTATGTGTAACATTACAATTCAATTATCAACATCTTGTTACGATCATGTTCCATTTTCCAACAAACTTCTGTATCACCCTGTATGGCACTGCAAACTTTAACCCGCATACAAAGTTTGAACAAATGTTGGGGCAAAAGTAAAACACGACCTTACTTTAAAAAGAAACCACACAGATTCCTTATGAACAGTTTCCTTATCTTCTCAGGAAGATATTGTTCAGTTAAATGGATTATTAAATCGCCTAGGCAGTCTCCCAGCATCTTTTTAAATTATAAACTTTAATCTATTTTGATGCACCGCGAAGTTTTACAATGAAACTCTGTGCAACTTCATAAAAACCCATTATGTGCGACAATGTTCGTGGAAATTGGTTCCTCTCAAGCTTTTACGTTGGGCCTATTAATAAAGCTAAAAGCCAAATAACAATGTATATTGGTTTACGACATTCTATTAAGTTGAACATCCTATATGTTGCATGATCATCAGTAGAGTGATCCATTTGTCTTAATTGATTTGGGGAACTAATGACAGAGTGATTCATCAGTTGTCGAATGGATTCTGTTTATTGATTTTTCGTATCGTTTCATCTTGTTGGATTTTGTGGACTTTGAAGAGCTCGCACGATGATTACGTTCTGAAAGTAGCGATTTTGTGATGATATTTTTACTTGTACGTGAATGGAAATATGGAATTCCCGATTTTATTATCTATAACTAAAATAAAAAAGTTAGCGTAAGATATTGATTTCGATTGTAACTTTAGCCAAAATATTTGGATAAGTTTAAAGTTACAGTACTCCTGAGTATTTTTATCAGTTACAAAAAAATACCTTTGGATTCCCGTTTATGTAAACATTAACTGGAATGAAAAAGTGAACGTGAGATATTGAGTTCGATTGTAACTTTAGCCAAAATATTTGGATAAGTTTAAGGTTACAGTAATACTCCTGAGTATTTTTACCGGTTACAAAAAATACCTACAGGCGTGCTATAATACCGCTCTAATTTACTCCACAGGGATAGGTACCATGACGTGTGGTGTGACTTTAATAAAATTAAGGCAGAATACCAAGAAATTCGGTTATAGCTTATGGCTGGACATAAAATCACATCCTACGATCTAAACAGTAGATTTTATTGGTTTCCAGCATATTAGAGATTCTGGAAACGATAAATTAATTTGTTATGTTGTCCCACATAACTTAATGTTGCTGGCTGGCTATGTCACGGGTAATTTTTCCACAAGACTCGTACCTTTGTTTTCCTTGGTAACGTGTAGCTCTTTTTAGGGTTCCGTAGCCAAATGGCAAAAAACGGAACCCTTATAGATTCGTCATGTCTGTCTGTCTGTCCGTCCGTATGTCACAGCCAGTTTTTTCCGAAACTATAAGAGCTATACTGTTGAAACTTAGTAAGTAGATGTATACTGTGAACCGCATTAAGATTTTTATACAATAAAATAGAAAAAAAGCAATAAATTTTGGGGGTCCCCCCATACTTAGAACTGAAACTCAAAATGATATTGAGGTTTCTAATATTACTTTTTTCGAAATTAAATAGTTAGCGCGAAAGACACTTCCACAGTGGTAAAATGTGTGTCTCTCCCCCCTGTAACTTCTAAAATAAGAGAATGATAAAACTAAAAAAAATATATAATGTACATTACCATGCAAACTACCAACGAAAATTGGTTTGAACGAGATCTAGTAAGTAGTTTTTTTTTAATACTTATGACGTATCTAAAAAATACACTATTCTTAAAACAACGATCAAAATTACAACGAACTACAAGAACTTTTATATTATGTTACTTGCTGCTATGGAACCCTTAATGGGCGAGTCCGACTCGCACTTGGCCGGTTTTTTTCCTTTTTCTCGAGGTCGAAAATCATCCAATAACCTCTCCTGCTGTAGGGTGGAGCGTTAGCATTTCAGACTTATACTGATTAAATCACAACTGTGTCTTTCAGTTGCCCTTTAAGTTCTAGAGCCACGGTCACTCTTTCAAATGTTCCCGCAGCTCTAGCACGCATCGGCCCTTCTGGGCCCCTTCAGCTTTGCTGACATCAACATGGAACGATACGCACCGTATACTCCGGCTTAGTACTTACTGGACGGGCGGATGATGAGCTACCCATTGCTCATCGTCCGTAAGCCCACGCGTATGGTGGCCGGAAATTGCCCTGCGACACGCCCGGGGCGTTTCCTTTAGCGGCGCCTGGAGCATGAGGATGTCCGTTCCCTCAATTACTTATTCATTCTTGCTCCGGACCATGGCTTGAACCAGAGCCAGCCACAAGAGGTTGCCGCCTTCGATCACGTAGACGAAAAGTCGGTGGAACTTCGCCCTAGTGGGGTATACCTCCACCGAATGCTCCATCGTGACTTTTGGGTGGTTCACACAATAGTAACACATACTGGTGTTTCCTCTACCTGTATCTAAAAAAAGAAACCTACCAAACTGGCCATGGTCTTCGAGGACCGTCAGGAGAAAGGTGAGGATACCGTAGCGCCTCGCCAGCCACTCTTCAAAGAAGGGACTTACCATCATGATTGTCGCGTTCCCAAACGTATAGCTATGCCTAAATAAGACAGGGGATTTTATCATGATCTTGGCTCCGAAACCTCATTTTGTCATTAATGATGTAGGTATTGTAAATATACGTGCCAACGTTAAAATACTCGTATTTTGTTTCATAATTTTGTTAATGTACCTAATATTTTGTCAGACATTTATCAAAATTATGGCTTTTACGGTTATTCCCTAAAGGATAACGGCCTGTTTCTGGACATAATTAAGTCATTAGCAGTATCTAAATTACTGAAAACATCTGATAATAATATCTACTAATAATGAACTCGGTTATTGCTTTATGTGATTTTATTTAGGACTGGTCTATTCCCAGTAGTGCACATTGATATATACGTAGAGATATAAGGACAGTACAATGCGTTCAAAATAATAATACGATCGATCGCCATGTTGTGACGTCACGTCTTACTGTCAAATCGAAAAATTAATATGACAAGCTAGAAAAAAAAATTAAAATTTAATTTATTTACGAACTGTGAACGAAAAAAGTTTAATTAGAATCCAGTTCTTCAACTTGCTCATCGCCGAGTTCTTCAATTTTGCCGAATTTCTTGCAATTTGACAGCATGACCGTTTTTTATGGTGGGAAAGAATCATCCAATGACATCCCCCGCTCTTGGGCGGAGCGGGAAATAGTGTCAGACTCTTACTGACTAAAAGACCTACCCCGTTCCTTCTCGCCTTCATACCGGGGCTCGAGCGCCCTTTCGGATAACCCTGGCCCCAGTAGGCTTCGACCCGGCTGTGCGCGCCGTCGACGACTTGGGCTTGGTCCGGACAGTTACCGGACGGCCGGACAGTAACAGTATGACCTGAAACTTAACGCGCGACTGCTGCGCTACACCTGCGCTGCATGCTACTTAGTTATTTACGTGAAATAACAAAGCAGTACGGCGCAGCGCTGCAGCCGCGCTGCCGTCGCGCGGACGGCTAATTTGAAGGCGCCCTAAGAATCTGTCTGACTCTGCACAGCTAAAAGCTGTTTCCTTGCCAACTCTCTCACGATAGTTACATTCAGTGTCATATAAGAAGAGCTCTATGCATTATGCATTTAAATTAAATATATAGAGCATCCCGGTGAGGACAGCTGGCCTTTTGCAAGGTCTTAGTAATGGTACTGAGACTTTTATAGGTACTTAAAATATGTTTAGAGTCTGACTAGCGACCTGGCTCGTTCTTTGGCCAAAGAATTGGCATTGCCATTCAAAGTGACAATCTTTTGTGCACATTTCTGGCATGCCCAAATAATAGTGATGTGGACGAGTAATTCGACGTATAAATGTAGTTGTTTTTGTATAGTTTTGAAATTTTATATATCTACACTTATTTAATATTATAAAGAGGTAATTTTTTTTTTGTTTCTGGGAGGTAATTTCTGCAAGTACTGGTCCGATTGCTAAAATTTTTTCACCAATAGAAAGCTGCAGACATATTTCCATTCATCGGAATGATTTAATGTTTCAGCAAATAATTTTGACGTTTAGTAGTCCTAATGGAAAACTTATGTCTGACTGATAACGTACCCACAGGCCAAAGTCTGAAATAAACTATTACTTAGTATCTATTTAGAAGGACAGAAAGTGACGATTGATTTATTTCTTCAACACTTAAGATCTCAGATATGATGCCGTAAAGTTTCATATACCTATGATTTATAAAAACTAAAGTATTGACAGACTGATGTTCGCTAAAAAGCGTTCTATATTGTTTTTTTAAATAGAGGAGAAAATGTAAGCAAGAAACTTTTCCGATAACGTATTATCGGATTACCATCCGTAATCGTAGCCTGTCAGTTTTTTGTAATAGGTACGCCTCTGATGAATGTCTTTTTTTATTACTATTATTATTATTATATACTGAACATTAAATTTTAGTGTACACCTTAAAACAGGACAGAGTGACGACTGACGAAGCGCACCAGCACATCTTTGTAGCGCTTTCTACTGAAACTTTCTGAAATAAAGTTGTCAAATAAAAACTTTTTAAGTACAAAAAATAAATAAATAACTGACTTCACTAAAAAAAAAACACTGAGACCATCAAAATAATTTTAATTTCAGAAGTCGGTGTTTTTCGATATAGTTTTTTCCTTATTTAACACCGACTTCCGAAATTATTATTTTTTTCATTTTTTTTTTTCTTTCACACTTTTTAGTTGCAATACACTTACAGCCAGAGTATAATTTTCTCATGACAATTCCAATTAACTCAAACCCTGCTATGAAACATTGTTTTATTATAAAGTTCCCGTGTCTACCTTCCGGCTCCATGATCATCATGAGGTCAGTTCGATAGTACCTTATAGCCAAAGTGCATCTCATGACAATTCTAATAAGCCCAAACACGGCTAGCATACATTGATTAATTACGAAGTTCCGGTGCCTATCTTCCGGCTCTATCATCATCATCAAGTCACTTCGATGATAGGTATGTTGAAAATGGTATTTTCAACATACCTATTCAGAACCATTAAATTATTTGTATTATCGTAGTCGTATAACTATGTTCATTGTGATATCTGTGTGAGTATGAACTTCCGTTGGCCATTTCTGGTCTTCTTCACCAGTTCCACTTCATCAAATGTCATTTTTTTACTGTAAATGCTTAAGTCTTTGATGAAAATACCAAAAGAACTATAATATGGTTGCCTATAATATTTGAGGAGTTCTGTCGATTTCGCCAATATTCCATCATCAGATCCCGACTTGGTGACTACAGGGCCATTTTGAAAGTATATCCTTTCCAACAAAAAAAGAATTTTTCAAATCGGTTGGCATGCGACGAAGTTATGCGCGAACATACATAAAAAAAATACAAACATCCGTATTGAGAACCTCCGCCTTTTTTATTAGTCGGTTAAAAATAAAAGGCCCATAATAGGCAAAACACTCGTCTGGTCGGAGGATCCTCCTTTTACAACAGAAGCTTCCGGGACTTTATACTGTTTCTCATATTTCTAAACATACATACCTGCTTATTTATGAACGAAGTTACAAACAAGAGTTAGTTTAAATTGGTTTAAATTTACCTACTCCACAGTTTTACCACTAACGCTAGCTGTGGTTCGCTTTCAGTACGTAGTCGGTGCTTCAATTACTTCTAATGAGTATCTTATACGGTAGTTACAAGCCGGAAGATAAGGATGCCATTGTCATGACAGTTTTTGAGATGAGACTTAAAACAATGGAGCGTGACGTCACTTGGTATAATTACGATGGTGGAAGAGATAAGAGTTGGCGAATATGGCTTTAGGCATGGCGTGTAGTGGATTACGAGAATTTAAAGGTTTTAATGTTCCGCGCGAGTAAATGTTCTTTTAATTAATGTAATTAATTGGATTAAAAAGCACGCGCAGTCAAAGACCCCATAAACATTTATATTGAGAGCAAGTCAGGCAAACATTTAAAATTACGTGCATTGCTGTATTAATGAAATAGTCACGACAGCAATTTAATTATACATAAATTATAAAAAAATCGTATATTTTTTTATTATACTTGCATTTAATTTCTTTATTTGCCTACATACATATATAATTTAGATACATTTACAAAATGTTTTACTAATTATAATTACAGTAAAGCCAAAAAAAATATAATTAAAAAAAACTCCTCTACATCTTTATCGACTGTTAATGTAGGTATCCAGAAGACTGGCGGTATTACCAAGCTGTATGGCAATGGAAGTGTCGCCCGGGTGTCGTCACTGTGCGGAACGCCCGTAGTAGGACACGGTGGAGCACACACTCGAGGTGTGCCCTGTTTGGGCGGAGCATCGCCGTGCCCTCGTAAGGGCGATCGGCGGCGGAGACCTCTCGCGCCGGTCGTTGGTTCAGGCCATGGTCTGGAGCGAGGAGGAGTGGCAGGCAGTCGCCAACTTCCGCGAAGCAGTAATGCTCGCAAAGGAGGAGGCCGACCGCATCAGGCAACGGCGGTACCGCCGCCGTCCGATCCCGATTTTCGGCCACCATAGGCGCGGGCTTGCGGACAGTGATCAATGGGTAGCTCGCTGTCCGACCGTCCGGTAACTTTCCGGACCGAGCCCAAGTCGTCGACGGCGCGCACTGTTCCCGCACGCCTCAAGGAGTTGTCAGCAACAGGGGTCGAAACATACCCCAGGGTTAGTTTCGAAAGACAGCCCGAGCCCCGGTATGAAAACTTGAAGGAATGGGGTGGGTTTTTAGTCAGTAAGAGTCTGACACTATCTCCCGCTCCACCCAAGAGCGGGGGTTGTCATTGATGATTTTCCCACGATAAAACAAAAAAGCTGTATGGCAATGCTTATTTTTAGACAAAGCTAAAAGCTAGCCCTTGGCTAATAATGTTAAATAGAATACACTTTATTGTACACCAAAATGGTAACAAAACTTTTACAAAAACTAAATCTATGCGCACGTACATATGGTGCGTATGTATGGGTAAATACAATACATACTTTACAAATTTTAAAATACTTTACATAGCGATTATTATCTTTTCCCAAAATGACGTCGTTATCATAATTTTTTTATAAGTAAAAAAATAAATTGAGAATTTTGACTGACATGGTTATGGATTTTTCCCTTTTTATTATAATGTCAATCAAATATAGATGTTTTGTTCAACCAAAGTTACAAGTGCAAAGTGCTTCATCCATCTAAAATTTCATTTCATCTAATTTTATTTGTTACTATAATTTCGATGATCAATTATTTCATCATTGCCTTTTTATGGTGGGAAAAAATCATCCAATGACAACCCCCGCTCTTGGGCGGAGCGGGAGATAGTGTCAGACTCTTACTGACTAAAAGACCCACCCCGTTCCTTCTAGCCTTCATACCGGGGCTCGAGTTCCCTTTCAGATAACCCTGGCCAAAGTAGGCTTCGACCCGGCTGGGTCCCTGCTCTTGCTGACAACTCCTTGAGGCGCGCGGGAACAGTGCGCGCCGTCGAAGACTTGGGCTTGGTCCGGACAGTTACCGGACGGCCGGACAGCGAGCTACCCATTGCTCACTGTCCGCAAGCCCGCGCCTGCGGTGGCCGGAAATCGGGATCAGAATCCCGGCGTTCATCATTGCCCTCCAAATCGCTAGCATCTTATGCTCTCCCTCGTCACATTACGTACTCAACATGTATTTTATAAGCAAGCGTCTATGAAAATTCGTCCCCCTCCACTGAGCGCGTCACGCATAACTTAAGTAAACAAGTACTGTTCACAATGTTATCATGCTAATGTCAAGCAGTTGACTCCTTATTCTGCTATTATGTGAGCAAATTATGTTGTACCTGATGTAGTACTGTATATATATATATTGAGGTATAGAATCTTTAAAAAGCATAGTTATAGGTATATTTTTTTACCCTTGAAGAATCACTTTGTTGTCCATCTTTTGCCCATTTGTCTGCCGGTCTGTCAAGGCATTTTTCTTCAGGAACGCGTGAAGGTGTGAAGCTGAATTTAATGTGTAATACTCAGGTTTACTGACCTTTAAAGTCACAAGTCCGACTCGCATTTGATCTTTTTTACTTAGGAAATCATGAACCCCTCATTCTTAGGGATGGAGTGAGAAGAGCTATTTATATAAAACTAAAATTATCCATATAAGTAACTAGCAATTTCCCGCAGCTTCTCCCGCGTAGGTACATAAAATATAGCCTATGTCACTCAGGAATGAAGCAGCAAGTCAATCGGTGAAAACATTTTCGCAATCGGACCAGTACTTTCAAATAAAAAAAAAACAAATTTTATCTCTTTATAATATTAGTGTAGATTTAATGTTTATAAATCTAGAATAACTTTTACGAAAAATAAACTAAAAAAAATACAGGGCTAAAGGAAAAACGCGATAAAAACTGGTTTCATAAATTTTCCTATACCTGATAACTTTGAACCAAGGACAGAGAAAACTTAACTAAATAAGTTACCTAAGGAAAAACGCTACGCAGAAAAAAGCAAGTGTGCTAATAGAATTGGTCGCGGCTGTTCGACACGTGTCGGTCGTTAAGTAAGAATTAACGAAGGAAATTGGCAGTTAACTAATTCGAATTAACTCTAGCTCACTCGGTGCGGGTAGTAAAACAAAAATATACGTTAGAGAGCCATTTATTTTCTTTACCTTTAGTTAATTTATAGGCCACCTTTTAGAAAAACAGGTGAGTAGATTGCATCACTCATTAATGTTTTTAGGGTTCCGTACCTCAAAAGAAAGAAACGGAACCCATCCTATAAGGGTTCCGTTTTTTCACTCTGTTATCAGTCTGTCTATCTTTCTGTTTGTCTGTCAAGACCCTTTATCTTGAGAACGCGTGAAGGTATCGAGTGAAATTAAAACCATATACTCTGTCTGTATCTGTAGTCCCTTGAAGCTGTAAAAAAAGCAATCATCTGAGTTAACGAAAAAAAAAATTACGGCTGTATGTCTTAAAATAACGTATATTTCGACATTATCGAGGGAATCAAAATTCATAGTGTAGGTAATTTTCATAAGCCCAGAATTTTGAAATTTGGCATATAACAAGGTCCTGTAGCACAGCTATAGGAATAAATCTGAAAACAGTAAATTTGTTGTTACTTACGTCACAAAAAAAAACTTTTTTGCTCGCTCATACGCTCGAACAGCTGAATGGATTTCGATGTATCTTGGTAAACAGTTAGACCATGTCTTGGAATAGCACATAAAATAGGACTTTTTAGTTCGGGAGTAAGTTCCCTTTGGATAATTTTCTATCACTACTTAATATCTCGCGGGCGCAGCCGCTGGCAACAGTTAGTTGATATATACCTACAGTGTAGTTTCTCTCAAGGAACTTCTAAAATTAAGAGGGTCCTTTTCCACTCGCTTATCGTAAATATCGAGCATTGTTTAAAAGCTTGTTGCTTCATCTGACGCTATGTTTGATGAAGAGGCAATGCAAAAAAAGAGAGATAACGCTCTGTTGGTATTCGGTAATTCCGTGATATACTCGAATATTTCACAGAACTTGATTCAGGAAGTACGTGTTTTTTTTTTAACCCTTAAAAGTTTTTGAGAAAAGTTATGTTCATTTAGAATCTTGATTAAATGTGCAAGGATTCTATTGATGTCCTTTTTTATATTTTTAACATATGAGTACATTATGAAGAGCCAAAGTTCACGTAAAGTAGATGATTTTCAGAGGTCTTTACTAGATTTCATCATCATCATCATTTCAGCCGATACACGTCCACTGTTGGACATAGGCCTCCTCCAAGCGTCGCCACATCGAACGTTCCTGTGCGTCCCGCATCCATCGGTTTCCTGCTACCTTCACCAGGTCATCGGTCCACCTGGTAGGAGGCCTTTCAACACTGCGTCTTCCGGCTTCTTCTTTCAAGCTTAACATTGATATTCAATGTGCCTCTTACCATACGGTGATCACTCCCGGTTTTCACCGCATTGATCACAGAGACATCATTGAATATTTGCTTCTTCGTCGACATGATGAAGTCAAACTCATTTTTAGTTATGCCATCAGGGCTTTTTTATTACATTACTAGATTTGTTTCACACAAAATTATGTTTTAATTTCTATTTGAGCCTAAATAATATCCACAAGATAGCTATATATCCAAAATATCTAGAGAAAAATGTGTAATAACACCATAATCATGTAAGAGCGGTTGTATGAAAATTTACCTCGAAAAGGACGCTCTTAAGGTAGGTACATTATTTTCACGTGCTCATCAAATGATGTCTACTTATATGTGTTTGAAAGTGTCTACATAATTATGTTAATATTGGGTATTACATTACATGTATCTCCCTAAAATGGGGGTTCACTAGTTAGTGTTAGTAGTTACTAACAATATTACCTACTTATGTTAGTAGCGATAACGAGCCTGTTTCGAGCACCCGTGAGGCTGAGGCCTGATCATGACGTGTTAAAATATCAGGCGTACGAGTGAGAAAGAGGGAATGGAGCATCATCATCATCATCACTTTTGTTTGACACAGGCCTCCACCAAGTGTTGCTATAATAACCGGTTCTGTGCGTCTCGCATCTATCCGATTCTCGTGACCCTCACCAAGTCACTGGCCCACCTTGTGGAAGGTCTTCCAACACGGCGTCTTCCAATACGTGGTCGCCTCTCCAGAATCTTTTGGTTCTCATCGACTGTTCTGTGAGCGATGTGCCCCGCCCACTACCAGTTTAGTTTGGCTATACAACCTAAACTACATTAGTTTTATAGTCTATGCGAAACTACATTAGTTTTATAGTCTACGCGAAACTACATTAGTTTTATAGTCTATGCGAAACTACATTAGTTTTATAGTCTATGCGAAACTACATTAATTTTATAATCTATGCGAAACTACATTAGTTTTATAGTCTATGCGAAACTACATTAGTTAAATAGTCTATGCGAAACTACATTAGTTTTATAGTCTATGCGAAACTACATTAGTTTTATAGTCTATGCGAAACTACATTAGTTAAATAGTCTATGCGAAACTACATTAGTTTTATAATCTATGCGAAACTACATTAGTTTTATAGTCTATGCGAAACTACATTAGTTAAATAGTCTATGCGAAACTACATTAGTTTTATAGTCTATGCGAAACTACATTAGTTAAATAGTCTATGCGAAACTACATTAGTTTTATAGTCTATGCGAAACTACATTAGTTTTATAGTCTATGCGAAACTACATTAGTTAAATAGTCTATGCGAAACTACATTAGTTTTATAATCTATGCGAAACACGAAACACATGTATAATATTTTTATGTAAAGAATCTATGTACAACATTTCATAACTGTACCATAAAAAATCACAAAGTTATAAGCTTGTTATGTCAGCAAAAATTCAAGGTCACGATGCAGCCGATGTTTTGCCCTTGAACTCAGCTGTTTGATGGCCACTAATACCAGCTATTTCCTGCCACTGGGGCCAGGGTTATCCGAAAGGGAAACTCGGTCCCGGTACGAAAGGCACGAAGGAACGGGGTGGGCTTTTAGTCAGTAAGAGTCTGATACTAACTCCCGCTCCGCTCAAGAACGGGCGTTGTCATTGGATGATTTTTCCCACCAAAAAAATAAGCTATGACCTGTCGTAACCTGGTTTGTACTTAGTGTCGGTGGTGTTCAACTTGTGACCTTTTAAATATTTTTGGGACTGATTAAAACAAGGTTTAAAACTGTTGGCATCCATTCAGTTATTGATTCTGAACAAAAAATATTCAGGTTTCGTATCTAAACAATGTTGTATATAGTCTGTCTAATAAGTCAACCGACTTGGGATTTTTGTATAATATTTACTCATTTAAAAAATACTTTTATTTGGTACTTTTTATACGGTTCTTCTGTTAGTAAACAATGATCTCTATCTCTTAATCAACCTTGATTATTGAACCCGTGTTGACTACATCAGATTTCATTAAATTCTATTAATTACCCAAGTCGTTTAACTGATTAGACCGACTAGCTCCATCATTAACAGACTAGTTTAGGTAGTCAAATGCATTGAGTTAAGATCCCGTGGTAGGGTCCCTAGGGTCCTAGGGTCGTGGTTTTGTAAGGAACTGCCGTAAATTAATGACGAAAGCTTTGAGGATAAAGGAGAGTATACTGACCAAGTCGTCACTATGAAAGCTATTCAGTTACTTACAAAGTAAGTTAATGTATTAGTAACAGCTAATACGATCAATACTCATAATTGATTTTGATGGTGTGATTGACGTAGTGGTTGAGCGATTGGCTACTATGCTACGCATCCTAAGTTTGAATCCCGCGTGGAACACATGTTTGTACGGCTTACAAATAGTAATTAAATTTTAATCTAATTATTGTTATTTAATAGTTTTAATAGAACTGATGCACACACAGACAGTTTGTAGAGGCCTATATTCAACAGTGGACGGCTTCGGCTGAAATAATGATGATGAATACTGTAGCCAGGGGAGACGCAAATAAAAGGCTTTAAACTTCAATTAGACTATAAATATTCTTAGAAGCCTTAGATTATATTTTTTAATACAAAATTAAATTAATATTTTTCTTGTTGACAACTTCCGTCATATTTCGAATCTGTTCTTATTTTCAATACTATAACCCTTAAAAGATCCATTACGTGGCCAGTCTTAACCCCCACTAATATGTGACCTTCATAGTCGTCACAATACTTTCATCATCATCATCATCATATCAGCCGATACACGTCCACTGTTGGATATAGGCCTCTCCCAAGCGTCGCCACATCGAACGTTCCTGTGCGTCCCGCATCCATCGATTTCCCGCTACCTTGACCAGGTCATCGGTCCACCTTGTAGGAGGCCTTCCAACGCTGCGTCTTCCGGTACGCGGTGCTACTCCAGAACCTTTCGGCCCAACGGCCATCTGTTCCGCGAGCAATGTGCCCTGCCCATTGGCACTTAAGTTTGGCAATTCTTCGTGCTATGTCGGCAACCTTAGTTTTCCTGCGGATTTCTTCATTTTTTATTCGATCACGCAAGGAAATCCCGAGCATAGCCCTTTCCATTGCTCTTTGGGTGACTTTAAGCCTTCTGATGAGGCCCATTGTGAGCGACCACGTTTCGGAGCCATATGTCATCACTGGCAACACGCACTGGTCAGAGACTATCGTCTTGAGACACTGTGGTATGTTGGACGAGAAGATACCGCGTAGCTTCCCGAACGCTGCCCAACCGAGTTGGATTCGACGGTTGACCTCTTTCTCGAAGTTAGACATTTGATTGTAATTAGTTTTTTTTTTTTTTCAAAAATATTTCAGGCCAGGCGAAGCATGGATGAAGGGTATGGATTAGCTAGTATTAAGAATAATTAATTAAAACATAAATAATTTAAAGTATTGCACACAAAACAACGAATGTATAGCTTAAAAGTTCCAATCTCAAAGAGATGAAAAAATTTTGTAAACACAAACAAGTTTCACAAGTCTCACAAGTCTCAAGTGTCAAAACTGTTTCTTGGAAAACATGAAAAAAAAAAACAAAAAAAAAAACTTTTACGAAGAACTCACTATTGATCAAAACGTTCTACGAAAGCTTTGTTTTTTACCAGCAGGTAGGTTTGTTGTGTAGGCGTTTCACAATACTGGTTTATTAACAAAACTGTAGCTGGAAACGTCAAAGTTGCGTTCAAATGTTTGCTAGTTATATTTGCTTTGTAAGTCAAGTTTGAGTTGTCCTTCAAACTAACCCGACGGCGATTGATTTAGTACTGAAACAGGTGAAAACATAATAAACTTTGTTTTACGTCATCAGGACGAGAAGGAATTCTACAATTTCATCCCAAGGTCCTTGAAAACCAGGCAAAGAAAGAACACAGGAGTGGATTTTAGTCAGTAAAAGTCTGACACACCCTCATGCTTCTACTCCCACTTTAGAGCGCATTGGATGATTTACCACCTAAAAAAAAACCAGGGCCTCAAGTCTGCTATTACAATAGTGTCAGAATCATAGTCAGAATAGTTTAGCATTGATTTCATAATTGGCGTCATTATGACTTTCCAATGGCCAACCACTGACACTCCATTGAAAGAAATGGCATAGAATACCTAGTAATCTCGTACATAATGACAATTTAATGTCTGACGAACGCGGTAATCTGCTAAAATTTTGACAGTTCCTTTGATCAGTGACCTACCATTACGAACGTCTTTGTGCAGTTAATGCTTTAAATAAGCTCGATATTGTCATTTTATCACAACTCTATTACGAGACCATTGACCGATCAATGATCAATCATTATGAATTAGCAGATTACGAATTTTTAGCAAAATGACAATGGCATCGTGTTAAAATGACGAATTTGTAAAAAAAGCAGATTTGGGCCCCTGGTCATCGCTTCACCATCTTGTGAGTTCTTCCACAGCTCGAGCAGCAATTATCAAAATAACTTTAATTTCGAAAGTCAGTGTTTCTCGGTATTGTTTGTTTCTTATTTGACACCGACTTCGGAAATTAAAGTTATTTTGATCGCTTTAATGTTTTTTTTAGTGAAGACGGTTATTTTTTTTTGTAAAAAGACTTTTATTTCACACTTTTTAGTTGCGATATACTTAGAGCTAGAATACTTATTTCTCAGGACGATTCCAATTAACCCAAACGCTGCTAGGATACATTGTTTTATTATGAAGTTCCCGTGTCCACCTTCCGGCTCCATCATCAGATAATTTCGAGAGTACCATATAGCCAAAGTGCATCTTATGACAACTCTAATAAGCCCAAACATGGCTAAGATACATTAATTACGGTAAACCTATATGTCGCTGTCGGAGAGCAGTGGTGGCCGAGTGGTAAGGGCTTACGGGTCGCGGGTTCGAACCCAGCCAGGCGCATTACTTTGTGTTATTTATTTCATTACCACTGCTCTCAAAACGGTGAAAGAAAACATCGTGAGAAAACGGCATGTCCTAGAACCAAAAAATCGAAGACATATTGTGACATTCACCAACACGCACTGGGCCCGCGTGGTTGATTACGGTCCGTTCCCTCTCCTAGAGAGGAGGCTTGATTCGAGTCCCAACAGTGGGAACATTAAAAAGGCTGGTGATGATGATTTTTTTTTACGGTGGGAAAAATCATCCAATAACAACCCCCGCTCTTGGGCGGGGCGGGAGATAGTGTCAGACTCTTACTGACTAAACGACCTATCCTGTTCCTTCTAGCCTTCATACCGGGGTTCGAGTACCTTTTCGGATAACCCTGGCCCCAGTAGGCTTCGACCCGGCTGAGTCCCTACTGTTGCTGACAACTCCTTGAGGCGTGGGAACAATGCGCGCCGTCGACGACTTGGGCTTGGTCGGACAGCAAGCTACCCATTGCTTACTGTCCGCAAGCCCGCGCGTATGGTAGCCGGAAATTGGGATCAGAATCCCGGCGGTGGCGAGAACGCCGTTACCTGATGCGGTCGGCCTCCTCCTTTGCGAGCATTACTGCTTCGCAGAAGTCGGCGACTGCCTGCCACTCCTCCTCGCTCCGGACCATGGCCTCAACCGAGGCCCGGCGCGAGAGGTCTCCGCCGCCGATCGCCCCCATGAGGGCACAGCGATGCTCCGCCCAAGCAGGGCACACCTCGACTGTGTGCTCCACCGTGTCCTCCGGGCGTTCCGCACAGTGGCGACACCCGGGCGTCTCTTCCGCTTGAATCCGGGACAGATACCTCCCGAACGTGCCATGTCCGGTGAGGACCTGCGTCATGCGGAATGTGAGGACGTTGTGAGGCCTTTCCAGCCACAAGTCAAAGAGGGGACTTACCGCCATAATTGTGGTGATGATGATGATGTCGTTGATAGAATAGAATAGAATAGACTTTATTGTACACCAAAAAGTAATACAGCTAATGATTCAATTTTTTCTCTTTTTTTTTTATTGCTTTGAGTTTTGATTTTGTTGATGTTTGAACCTGGTGGAATAAATGCGAGAGTGATTGTCAGATATATCAGACGTAGGTGATTCAAGGAGTAAAAGAAATAACTAGCTTTCAAAACGGTTATTTTACCGTTTGTTTGGTTTTCATTCGATTCTATTAGTAATTCTTTTCCGGTATACTTGATAGATTGCGCTTTATGGTTGTTTTTATGTTCAAGGATCAATTACAGGGTTGTTAATGCTGTTATTTTTCTCCTTAACGATCGCCTCTCGTGTTACCAGGGTGAAATTTAATCGATGTTACATTATTGTTATAGCTTTTCTTAACGACTTACGAGTAATGGTGTTTAAACATTTATTCTGTTACCTCTAAAGTTACGGTTTTTTTTATTTATTTATTTATCATTTAAGTATACAAAAGAATACAGGATTATCTATGTTAAATAGTAAAAAAAAAACACTTAAACTTGTGCTATCATAAATCTAACTCAATATCGAAACTATACTTAATTCATTAAACCCCAAGCGAACGCCGTGTTCACGCACACGTTCGCAGTCTCATTGTCTTTTTATTGTGTCTCTAATTACGATCGATATTAGAAAGTTGATTAGTTTTTTATATGTCTATGTTGTTTTCTATAATGATTTATAAAATTTTCAGGTCTTTAAGTAAGTAAGAACATTTTTAACCTTTCAATCGTGGTAATTAGAGACACAATAGAAAGACAATAGGTGCGCGAACGTCGGCGTTCGCTTGGGGTTACAAAAAAAAATACATTAAAATCAGCTTGGAGAATTGACGTGAAGTAAGTAATGATTTTATGTACCTTGATTACCTGATACCTGAAAATTGACCGTATAAGCAAGCTAGCAGGTAGGCATTCGTTCTTAGTACATACTAACAGTACTCAATCGTCCACATTTCGTTCGTCAGAAAATACGTGACGTCTGGCGGCCCTGGGATCTTACTCTAATATTGGTTAAGTTTACATTTGATATGACTGGTATTGGATTTTCGATGAAAAAATTGATTTGTAAACAAGCATTATCGGCCTTGTAATATTCCCACTGCTGTAACTTTACTGTAACCAACTGTAACAGTCACACCTCTGAGATTGAATGGGTCGTAAACCAAGCGGGCCTAGTGTAAATTGGTGGATATCACATATTATGTCTTCGATTTTTCGGTTTAGAACATGCCGATTTTCTCACGATGTTTTTCTTCACGTAACTTCAATTGGTTCAAATATAATAAAATTAAAATATGTAGACTGAAAGCTTATAGGTACTTGCTTGCAGATAACAGCGGAAAATCCTCAAAACAGCGATATGAAAACAAACCTCGCTCTGAGTGACGCTAAACTAAACTTCCTCAATTTTTCAGGATCCGTCTCACATAGAAAATTTATTCGAATCCGTTTAAAAGTTTTGTTACAAAGCGTGTTCCGTGTAATATATTTGAAGAATGATAAAATTTTGTGACGCATTCCAAATATGGCACAGGATCTCAAATATTTTATTATTATCTCCTTTATTTTTCTTATAATACATATTTTTGATATTTTTTTATAACATATATATATAAAAAAAACACATGTGGCACTCGGGGACTGCCGCGGTAAAGCTATTGCATAGCATTTTTATCAACTTATGCAATTATAATTATTTATTTATTTTATTTATGCAGAATTTTTTTTCCTTTGTTTTTTTTTCTATATGAGATATTCTATGATATTAATTGAAGTTACACTTTCACACATTGAATTGAATTTTGATTGATTGTTCACTCATTTGTTTTCTTATCGGTCACCACGCTCAAAAAACAAATGAGTGGGGGGGTGTTAGGTTATTTTCGTTACGGAATTTCTGGATTTGGTCTCCATGCTCAAGGCCCGCGATAGAAGCTATGCAATAGCTTAAAAACATTTAAAAATATAAAAACAGTAGTCCACCGATTATTATTATTATTATTATATTAAAAAAAAAAACTGGTCAGCTGGGAATTACTCCTATATCGTGGGTGAGTTCACAAATATGTAAATTCTCAGTCAAGAGACCAGAAACAGTCACGTTTCTGTAAACCATACAAATATTTGTATCGTGTGGGAATCGAACCCGCGACATGCTGCGCCAATTGTGAGTCGAATTATTAATTTAATTTGACATGATTTTTTTTATGTTTCAAAGATTGGTGGATACTGACAATACAAGATATAGAATTGTGTCTTAGTTTTTAGGAACGTGGTCATATTTATGTGAAATAGCCAGTCCTATTTTTTAATTTCATCACTGATGTTACCTAAAGGCTCATCTTTTTGCGCAATCATCATCATCATCATTTCAGCCGAAGGACGTCCATAGTTGAACGTAGGCCTCCTCCAAGAGTCGCCACAATGAACAGTCCAGTGCGTCTCGCATCCATCGGATTCCCGTAACCCTTACCAGGGTAAGCTTGTGGACGGCGAGCTATGGGTAACATCCCGTCCGGTCGTCCGGTAACCATCCGGACCGAGCTCAAGTTGTCTAATTTCCCACCATAAAAGAAAAACCGTTACCCGATCATTGGTTCACCTTGTAGGAGGCCTTTTGCGCAATAAATGTCAATTTTACTTTACCTCAAACGCTGCCTTTGAAACAGGGACTTAAAAACACCTTCATAAAGGTTACAGAATTATAAATGTTACATGTTGAATTGGTAACAGAATCAAATATATAACACTTATAAGAGTGTTTTCAATGTGTTAACCCAAAACACTCAAAAAAGTGTAACCGTAAAATATCTGTAACAGATATAAAAGTGTTAACAGTGTTAATAAGTGTAACAGGTAAACGCAGCGTTGCCAAAGTTACAATTTACTTAATTATGGTACTGTGCAATTATTTATACCTAAAGCTATACTAAAACTGATTATTTCAGTTACACATATTAACACTTATTAACACATATAACAGGTTACAGTTTGATTCGGTAACATTATTGTATCTGATATTTAAAAGTGTTTTTCTGTTAAAACTGTTTTAAGAAACAGTGTTAAAACACATTATTACGGTTACAGTTTGAGTCCCTGATTATCATTTCAATTTGAAATGATAATATCGAAAAGTCTATAAATGTTTTTGTTTGTTTAATAAATAAAGCTTTAAAATTTTGGGAACGAATAACAAAGGTTTAAAATTTTGATTATTCTAAACAAGAATCAAAGGGCAAGCCGTGTCTAAATATTTGCTTCGTTTCCGAGCGGCTGTCAGTGCGAAAACAATTGTACGCGAATGGAAAATGTTAAATCGCGACCTACAAACTATTTTCGACAAAGGACATCGCTTCACATTTATTCGAACCTTTATTGATAATATATTTCTTCTATGGAATCATGCGTGAAGGATGGCAATTTTATTTCTTTTGACAAGCATTTGATGTAATTTCGATTTATTTATTAGATATTTATCCAAACGTGTTGCGCCGACCACAAGTAATATGGCATAAGGGCAGGAAGAAGAAGAAGATCCAGAAGATCGAAACCATAGATATAAGAAAGGTTAAAGAAAGGTAAAAATTTCTATGATCGAAACAGACAATGTGCTTTGCTAGCGCTTGAAGTCAGAAAATCTTAACTTAGAGATGATATATGAGAAATTTCTTTTATTGTATTGTAACACCTGCCTCGCCAAAGTTAAGTGGCAATGGGCAGGGTACATTGCTCGCAGAACAGATGGCCGTTGGGGCCGAAAGGTTCTGGAATGGCGACCGCGTACACGACATGCGACCGCGGAAGATGCAGCGTTGGAAGGCCTCCTTCAAGATGGACCGATGACCTGGTGAAGGTTGCGGGAATTCGATGGATGCGGCACGCACAGGATCGTTCATTGTGTCGACACTTGGGGGAGGCCTATGTCCAACAGTGGACGTCTATCGGCTGAAATGATGATGATGATGGAACACTTTTCTTATAAAATATTATTATATTAACGTCTTTTATTTCTCGGGACCCTGGGGACCCTTACGGTGATGATATATGGCTCCAAAACGTGGTCGCTCACAACGGGCCTCATCAGAAGGTTTAAAGTCACCCAAAGAGCAATGGAAAGGGCTATGCTCGGGGTTTCCTTGCGTGATCGAATAAAAAATAATAATGAATAAATATCCGCAGGAGAACTAAGGTAGCCGACATAGCACGAAGAATTGCCAAACTTAAGTGACAATGGGCAGGGCATACTGCTCGCAGAACAGATGGTCGTTGGGGCCGAAAGGTTCTGGTGTGGCGACTTACTGGAAGACAGTGCAGTGCAGGGCAGTGTAGGAAGGCCTCCTACGAGGTAGACCGATGACCTGGTGAAGGTTGCGAGAATTCGATGGATGTGAGACGCACAGGAACGTTCGTTGTGGTGACGCTTGGGGGTTGTTGGACATAGGCCTCTATGTCCAACAGTGGACGTATATCGGCTGAAATGATGATGGGGACCCAGATAGGTCTGCAAGGCGTACGAGGCACATAAGCCAATTAGTAGAGGCCTTTTAGACACTTTTCATGGAACATAGTACGGCGAATTCCCTCGTTTGTGCCGTATGGAAAACAAAGATGCTATGGTTTTCGGAGGCCTAAGTACTGTGTTAAGACTATGGCCTATGTTATTACCTATACGGTTATGTATGTATTAATAATGTCTTTTATCAATCGATTTCTCGATTTATATAACAGAATGCTGCGTGTTGATCGATCGGTGCTTTCATGAAGCACAAAATTGATGCCCTGAAATCACACGGCGAGGTCAAGGCAGTCCACGATGTAGATGGCTGAAGGACTTACTTGTAGATGTCTTCCTTGGGATTTGGCAAGAAGTGACCTAGAGACGGGACCAATGTAAGGAAGGAATGAAGGGAGTCTTTTACTGAGCAATGGAACAGTACATGCCCTCGCCTTGAGATAAGGCTCAAGTACTGCCCCCCGTAGAAGACCCTCCCAGCGTCAGGAGTCGCAGGACGTCTACCAACCACCATCAGCGATAGGCAGCTCGTCGTCCGATGGTCTGGTAAGGATCAAGCCCGAGACGACAGCATGTTGTGTTCCACGCGCGCTCAAAGAGATGTTAGCTAAATTGTAGGGGCCAGCTAGGTCTGACACCTGATAGGACTGCTGATTGTTTGAAGGAGTTACCGCAGCCCTCGTAGTAAAAGGCAACTGAAGAACCACCGTGAGTTTTAGTTAGTAATTGTCTGATACTCCCACCTGCTCTATCCAGAGTGAGCGAAGTTAATTGACGATTTTCCACAAAAAAAAGAGATGTAAAAGTAATAATAGAATACTAAATCAGGTACCTACCAACTTTGATTTAACAGTTTTGAACTACGTAATAAATCACTGTCAAAAACAACCAGACAGAAGCAAGAATTAATTGTTTAAAAACCACAGACCAAACCACGATACCTAACATGGAGAAACTTTAAGACAAAACAAAACAATAAATTAAAATTAGTGTCGGTAATGTGATTTTTGTAAGACTTGTTTACCTAGGTGCTAACAGGGTACTAGGTACTTTAGTCTTGGCAGGGAAGCCAAATAAGTTTGAAGGAACTTCGTCTAAATATCTAGATATTTATATCTTATTTAGTCATTTAGTCGGTGTAAATTTAAAAAAAAACCCTGATAGAGTTCGTAACGAAACTATCAGGAAAGTCACAAAAATCGAGAATGTTACAACTAAAATGAGAAAACTTACACACACACAGACAGGTCATATAATAAGAAGTATTGAGAAGTGGAACAAAAGCAGTGTTCTGGTACCCAAGAAACAGAAAGAGGAAGCGAGGCAGACAGTTTCGAAAATAGGAAGACGAGATAAAGGCAATAGCGGGGAAAACATGGACTAGAAAATCGATGAACAGAATAGAGTGGAAAAAAATGGAGGAGGCTTTTGCCAATATTGGGCAAACAGACAAAGTTCGAGGCGTCATCGACTCGGCAGGGTCGTTAATTTAAGTTTATTTTATGTTAACATATGATGTTGTTTAGGAATTTGAAGCTTTCGAAGTTATGTATGTAACGGTACCAGGATGCAAGTAAAAGCATTGAACCGCAATATAGTTGAGGTTGTTATTTTAACCGGGTCTGCCCAGGGAGAAACGGAATTCATATCGCGTATTCCATTAATCCTGAACGATTTTCCCTTCAAATTCGAAAGACTTAAATTTTCTTTGAAAGTTTGCTTTGCCATGACAATAAATAATCACAGGGCTAAACCCTTAAAACGGCGATGCGCGCGGACGTACTCGAAAAAAGTGCTAACATAATTTTTTTTAATGTGAATAAAGGCTTACGAGTATTATTATTAATTTTAAAAGTGTTTATTTCGTTAGTCTCTTTCTAACACGCCTCGGTTCCACTATCACGAACGTTGGAGGATATGAAGACGAGAATATGACGATCCATTATTACAAGGACATCAGTAGAACGCCTAGGAAAGATATGGAAAGACAGCAAAAATACGAAGATCCTACGCTTTACGATGCTCCAGGCTTTGTAGATTGGTCTTACTTAACCAAATATGGATCACCAATTAGCCTTTGGAGGTATTTTTCTAAGGTGAGAAATCATTCAATGACATCTCCCGCATTTGGGTGGAGTGTCAGATTTTTACTGATTAAAACCCACTTTTAGTTGCTTTTCATTCCAGGGCCGGGTTTTTCTTGCTGCTTGCTTGCTGGCCCCCTACGGTTTGTTGACATCTCCTTGAAGCGCGCGCGGAACACTATGCGCCGTCGATGACTTGGGCTTGGTCCGGACGGCGAGTTATCGGTAGCGCGCCGCAAGCCCGACCCTACGGTGGACGGAAATCGGGATCGGGATCCCGGCGGTTGGGGCGTGAGGCCTGTTGTGGCGGGGTGGAGTCGCCTCCTTTGCTAGCATTACTACTTCCCAGAAAGAGGCGACCGCAGCCTTTGGAGGTATACGAAACAGAGCCTAGGGTAAAGTTCCATAAACCACCGTTAATAAGGGAGAATCCTTTTGACTGGTTATGTCTGGTTTGGGCAACCATCCGATATATGATGCCGGGCTGTTGTATTATGTTAAAGTCGTGCGGAGAACTGGATTTTGTAGTTTAGTTCTTATGTGACGCCATAGATGTCACTACAAGCTTCTTCGCACTCCTTTCCACTGAGTCCAAAGCTGCTAGATTTTAGTTTTTTTTTTATTCTAGCAGAATATGTATAGTAACTGAAATTTCTCTGTGGGTGGCTTGATTTAATTTTTATGTGAAATCATATCTGTGGAATTTGAAATTTCTTATGTCTACTCAAGCCCCAAGCAAATCGGGTTCGCGCGTGATTTCGCGCCATATCGGTTAAATATACCAAGCGATCGCATAGATTATAAAATATTGAGCGTTTTTTTTATATAGGCTATTTATCCAAGAACGTAAATAAGAAGTTCTTCATAAAGCAATTTGTACATATCGAAAATAAGCCTTTCCGTTGTTTCCTTTAAAGCCTATAGATATAGAAAGGTTAAATGTATAAGCTTTGATTTTATTACGCCAGGTTGCTTTTAATGTTGGCACGTACAATGTAACTCAAAATAATTAGATATGTGTTATGATACCATAATAATAGGTATTATTGTTATGATATCATAATAATAGGTATAGAATATTATATTTATATCACTGGTTGTACCAAAAATTAAACGTCGTGGAAATCTATTATGATATTTCAGCTGTTCTCTAAGTAGGTATAATTAATTTTAAATACATGGTTTCTTTAGATAAAATAAACAATGTTTTATTTTGTTACTGGAGAAACTCTATCGGCTTACAGAACGACGACGACGACAAAGGTATGCAAAACAAAGGTATGTCCCAAAATATATCAGAAATAATGATATTTGTTTTAATCAAAGGAAATGGTAACACAGTTTATGAAACAAATGAAGATAAAATGCTGATGGAAACAAATTAAATCCTACATCAATTGCTGTGGCTGTGGCTGACACAATGTTCAAAAGAGTGGATCTGGAAAAAGAAAACATTTATTTCTCACTATAAGCAAAAAAATAGAGACAATCTTACACTAAGAACCATTACTGACAATTTTTGGTTGTGGATCGCTTCGTTCTTTATCCAAATTACAAGCATTGATATTCAGCGTGGCAATGCTGCCAGTCTTCTGGGCAGTTTTCCGTATGACAGCAATGCGGTGGAGTACTTTGACGTCTGAGTGCATTTTGTGTTTTTGTTTAAATGAAAATTTAGGGTTAGTATAAATACCAAGTTAATTTTGAAGTTCGCTAAGCACATATTTATTCTGCTTTATTTGCAAAAGAATATAACTAAAATAAGGCCGTCCATTGTATGTATGTCTTTTTGTTTTAGTTTCTTTTTGTATGTGTAATGGTGTACAATAAAGTATAAAATAAATAAATAAATAAAATATATTACTTGTAAACAACTAAACATTTTTAAAAACTTAATTAACTATTTACAATATAATTTTTAGTATCTATATGCGAAACCTTAATATAGTTAGTTCAGAATCAGTAACTGAATCGATTCCAATCATTTATAAACCATGGTACATTTTTATCCTAGCATTTTGGACAGCATCGTCACCAAGTACAACACAGGTCGAAGTAAGCATTAGATGCCATGGTACAGTTGTGTGCGGGAGCAAAACCATTCCTTAATCACCCGCATGGCCTGACGACCAGGTTACATAAATTAATATGCTAATAACTTTGTAATTCTTCGTGATACAGTTATGAAATTTTGTACATCGAATCTTTACATATAATACTAGACACCTGCTTTGGTTAAACTAAAACGAATGTTGTGTAAATAGACAAAACTCTTAAGGCGTATAGTTCCTTGAACCATCTGGCCGAAATTATGTGAACGCAACTCTCGCACTCGCCTAGGCGGCAGTACGCAAATCTGTGCATTTATTTGGGGCCAGCAGCGCCCGGAAAGCGCTTTAAATCCATTTTCTCTGCGAGATATTGATTGATTTACATATGCAATGTTCACTTTGAAGAATATTTAACCACCAATTTTTATGCGTAAAAATGTTTCTAAAGGTCCAAGCCGTTTCGAAGGAGTAGGGAAAAGTTGCGAAAAGTTGCGAAATTGCTAAATATTTTTTTTTGACAAAAGTATTAATTGCACGAAAAAATCAAATGTCGATATTATTGTTCATGAATCTATAATAAACATATATTTTTTTCAAACCAATTGACCTAGCCGTTACGGAGGAGTAGGCCTCAGAAAATCACTGTTTTATGGCACTTTTCGGGCGCTTGGCCCTTAACTAAAGTATGGCTTCAAAAAATTGCTCCACATTGTGGACTGGAAGTGTGCCCAAAAGATTGACGGTTTCGCCACGTGTGCCAATATTGTTAAAAATCTTTGCGGTAAATAGTTTGACAAAGCAGTTAAAAAAAAAAAAAACTAAACTGGCTCTTCTTTATTTATTTATTGATCACTAACAAAAAATTCGCTGGAATTCTGTGACGCAGTGCCAAGCCAATCTCTTTGAAGTTGTCGTTTTAATTGCAAACAAAAATTAACTTAGGGATGGTCAGGCGGAAGTGTCTTCACACACACACACACACAAACACTTAAAATAGAAAAAAAAAAAAACAAATACATATAGAACAGCACAAAGGTACTGCTTATTTCAAGTGAAATTTCTTCCAGCAGACCTGCGATAGGATTCTCCTAATAAGGGATACAAAACCTTCTTACTACGGTCTTACGGTATAAGACTACCTAGATTGTTCAAGGTAGTTTTGTACTACCTTGTACAATGTCTGCAGCATCCAATTCTTGATTATCTTCAGTAATCTTCATCAAAGCAAACACGAACTTGAGCTGATATGCTTCAAAACGTTTGTATAGTTTAGTTTGCAATAATATTGTTAGTCTTAGCAAAACGTGTTTTGCATTTTAGTGGCGATACTTATCTATATCTAGCTATCATCTAGGTTAATATCATAAAGGCAAAAGTTTGTGAGTATGTTTGTTACTTCTTCACGCTTTCTTTTTTTTTTTTTTTTTTTTTTCGTTGGGAAATATCATCTTATGACAACCCCCGCTCTTGGGCGGAGCGGGAGATAGTGTCAGACTCTTACTGACTAAAAAACCCATCCCGTTCCTTCAAGCCTTCAATACCGGGGCTCGAGCGCCCTTTCGGATTACCCTGGCCCCGGTAGGCTTCGACCCGGCTGGGCCCCTGCTGTTGCTGACAACTCCTTGAGGCGCGCGGGAACAGCGCGCGCCGTCGACGACTTGGGCTCGGTCCGGACGGTTACCGGACGGCCGGCCAGCGAGCTACCCATTGCTCACTGTCCGCAAGCCCGCGCCTACGGTGGCTGGAAATCGGGATCGGAATCCCGGCGGCGGCGGCGAGAGCGCCGTTGCCTGATGCGGTCGGCCTCCTCCTTAGCGAGCATTACTGCTTCGCAGAAGTCGGCGACCGCCTGCCACTCCTCCTCGCTCCGGACCATGGCCTCGACCAAGGCCCGGCGCGAGAGGTCTCCGCCGCCGATCACCCCCACGAGGGCACGGCGATGCTCCGCCCAAGCAGGGCACACCGCGATTGTGTGCTCCACCGTGTCCTCCGGGCGTTCCGCACAGTGGCGACACCCGGGCGTCACTTCCGCTTTAATACGGAACAGGAACCTCCCGAACTTGCCATTTCCGGAGAGGACCTGTGTCATGCGGAAGGTAAGGACGCCGTGAGGTCTTTCCAGCCACGCCTCAAAGAGGGGACTTATCGCCATAATTGTGGCGTGCCCATGACGGGGTTGCGATAGTCGCTGACGCCATTCCACCATGAGATCCCGCCGGAGCTCTGTCCGCCATGCCGTGACCTGTCGCGGCAGAGGACTTTCACCCCGGCGTTGCATCTCCACGCGCATGTCGTGCATGTGTGCAAGGACTGTTGCCTCCAGATCCCACGGTGGTAGGCCAGCCAGAAGGCTCGCCGCTTCGCGGGAAATCGTGCGGTATCCCCGCACCATCCGAATTGCCATGGCCCCCTGGCAGGCGTTCAGAATGGCTGCCGGTCGCTTTTGCAGCGACAGCGCCCACACCGGCGCCCCGTAGAGGGCCATGGACCGAACGATCCCCGCGTAGAGCCTCCGGCAGGAGGCGTCTGGACCCCCAAGGTTGGGCAGGAGCCGCCCGAGAACGGCCCCAGTCCGGTTGAGTTTGGGAGCCAGACGTCGGAAATGCTCCTCGAAATTCCATCGGCTGTCGAGGATGAGTCCCAGGTACCTCATCGATGTCCCGACGCCGATGCGAACTCCTCCTACCATTAGTTGGGAACCCGACGGTGGCGCGTTCCGACGTCCGCGACCGTGAAAACACATGGCCTCGGATTTGCGCAGCGCCACCTCGAGTCCCAACTCCTGGATCCTACCAACGACTATCGCAACCCCGCGTGTCGCTAAAGCGGCCGCCGCCCGGTACGACTCTCCCTGCGCTAGAACCAGCGCGTCGTCTGCGTAGCAGACCACGCTGACCCCGTCAGGGAGGTCGCCCCGCAGCACGTAATCGTACCCGATGTTCCACAAGGGTGGCCCTAGTACCGACCCCTGCGGAACACCGCACGACTTCTCCCGACGTTTCCAGTCTCCCTGGTGACCGGGGTAGACAATATACCTGTCCGACAGGTAGGCCTCGACTACTCGACAGAGGTATTCGGGCGCCCGGTGGTACCGGAGTGCCCTCCGGATCGTACTCCAGGGCAGGGAATTGAAAGCGTTGGCAATGTCCAAGGACACTGCCACGACACGCCTACCCTGGGACACCGCATCCCCCGTCGTGAGGGCTCGCACGCGCATGATGGCGTCCACCGTCGAGCGCATCCTGCGAAAGCCGAACTGTCCGTCCGAAAGGTCCGGCCCCACCCGTGAAAGGCGCGCGACGAGGCGGCTCGCAATCACTCTTTCAAAGAGCTTGCCCACCTCGTCGAGCAGCACAATGGGCCGGTACGCGGACGGAGAGTCCGCAGGGCGCCCTGGCTTCGCGATGAGGACCAGTTTCCCCGTCTTCCAGCGAAGTGGGAACTGGCCCCTCTCCAAGCATGCGCTGAAGAGCCCTCTCAGTCGAGGCCCAAGAGCCTCCATGGCCAGGACCCAGGCTTTCCCAGGCAAGCCATCGGGTCCTGGGGCGGCGTTCTTGGCACTCAGCCTTTGCACCGCCACTCTCATCTCTGTCTCGGTCACCTCTGGAGCATTATCGTCGTCGTCGCTATTGCGGTCCGCGTCAGACACCGCTGGCGGAGGCGGAGCCACGGGCGGGGGGGAGTGTTCCCCTCGCGCAGGGAACAGAGCGCTCACCACACCCTCCACGAGTTGGGGCCGGAGACTCTGAGTCAGCGGGGGAGCCCAGGGGCGCAGTTTCTCCCGTATGAATTTGTACGGGCGGCCCCACGGGTCCGCGTTCAGAGACCCCAGCCACATGTCGCGGGCCTCGAGTTTGGCCCGCTTAATCTCCGCTCGGAGGGTGTGTTTTGCCTCTCTGTAACCTTCGTACAGCTCCGCCTCTCTGGCCTCCGCATCCGGCGCGCGGATGCGGCGCCTGCAGTATCTGGCGTACCGGCGTCGCGCGTGATTGCACGTGTTGCGCAGTGCAGCGATTTCCGGCGACCACCAGTACACCTGGCGCTTAGCACGTCCTGGACGGACTCGGGGCATTGCCGCATCGCAAATTTGCGACATGGCCTCCCGGAACCACTCCGCCTCGACGTCGATGTCGACAGGCCTGTCCGGTGCTTGCACCCAGGCCTGTACCGTCGCGGCTTCCAGGAGGAGCTCCCGGTCCATCTGCTTAAGCGCCCACCGCGGACCGCAAGGGCTCTGTCGGACCGGCGCGGCCGAGGTTTCGGCGGAGACGTCCAACCGGATATACCGGTGGTCGGAGTACGTCTCCACCTCCTCCATAACGCGCCAGTCGACGACACGCGGCGACAGAGCGGGGCTGGCGAACGAAAGGTCCACCACTGATTCACCCCGCCTCCGCACCAACGTGGGGACAGAACCCCGGTTCAGGACGACCAGGCCCAGCTCCAAGGCCCAGTCCTCCACCAACCGACCCCGTGTGTTCGTGCGCCGGGAACCCCAAGCCGTATTCCAGGCGTTGAAGTCCCCACAAACGACCACGGGGAGGGTACCGAACCCAGCGACGACGACACTTAGCTCCATAAGGGAGACATGGAGTTCGTCGGGAGTTCTGGCCGGGGACAGGTAGACGCCTACCACTGCAATGTCCCCGACCCGTGCTGCCACGCAACCCCGTCCCCTCGCAACAGCCTCGAGGGGCGGGGTACCGGCGGCGGCCGACGAAATTAGCGTCACTGAGCCGTCCAGGTCCTGAACCCAGCGGGGATGGACGTAGTACGGCTCGGAGACGACGGCGACATTGATCGACCACTGCGCCATGCTCTGGAGCAACAGATCCTGAGCGGGGGCGCAGTGGTTGATGTTCGCCTGGAGGAGACGTAATGGTGTCCTTATTGACATTCCATTACAGTCTCCTCCCGAGCCCCCTGTGAGGGCACCGCCGCGGCGGGAGCGGCGGCGACAGCGGCGGCAGCCAAGACGGTGGCTGCTGCGGTGAGGGTGTCAGGGTGGATGGGCCTGACTTTGCCCTTGGCCTTGGCGGGGGGGTCGCAGGACCTGCTCCCAGCCCGGTGGTCGGCCGGCTTGCCTGCAGCCGCACATGCGTAGCAGTGCGGCTTTGCACGGCATTCAACGGCCTTGTGCCCGGGCTGTCCGCACTGGTGGCAGCGGTCACTGCGGTCCTCTGCGGCGCAATAGGCCCCCACATGGTGCCCCACGTGACAGCGGTAGCACCGCAGAGGTTTGGGTTCCAGCATCTTGACTTGGGCTGAAACCCAACCCACCAATAGTCTTCGGCCCTCGGTCGTGATGGCCTTGGCCGCCGACACGGGGCAGCTCACCGTAACGGCTCGCATGCCCGTGCTGTCAGCGCGGATGGTGCCCGCCCGGACCTGATCGGTCGTGCACCCTCCCGCCCTGACGATGGCGGCCACCACTTCCTCCACCCTAACGGAGTTGTCCAGACCCATAATGCGCATGTCGATGCACTTGGTGGGTCTGGACACTCGGGCCTCCTCGGCGTCCAGGGACGCCCTGATCTTTACGGCCAGAGCGTCTGCGAGTTCCCCGCTATTTGCCCCAGGGACCTCCAGCATTCGGGCACCGGTAGCGGGGCGCCTCATCCGGAAGCCCTCTGAGGCTCCGAACTCGCCGAGGTGGCCAATCACCGCCTGCTTGGCTTTTGCCATGACTGCGTCGTAATTGACGCCCTTCTTTTCCGCAGCTGGCTGTAGTGTGATCACTACAGCTGCGGAAGTCGGGGCGCGAAGTCGAGCAGCCATGGCCCGCTTTTTGCGGTCTTGTCGCCGCCTGCGCTTTTTGGCCGCCCGTGCCGCCTTGCTCGCCTTCTTCTTGGCGCCGACGACCGTCCACTCGGCGCCAGCCGAGGGGTCTTCGGGCGGAGAAGGCGGCAGGCGCGACCTAGTCGCCGCCACGGCGGGAGGACCCGCCGGTTTGGTGGCAGCCGCCACCCTGCTCTTTGAGGGAGGGGCAGACTTCCCCTGCCGCTGCTGCTGCTTGGCCGCCGGGACCGGCCTCGCAGGCGCCGACGCCGCGGCAACGCGCCCGGCTTGCCCCGAGGGGCCAGCCCTGAGTGCTGCAGCCGTCGTAGCCGCGGCGACGGCGGCATAAGACGCCGTCCTCTTCTGGCCAGAGGCCGCGAGAGGGGGGCGCAGGACGATGCCCTCCGGGACGGAGAACTGGCGCTGTATGTGCCCCTGGAACTGCTGCTGCTGCTTCTCCTGCTGCTCCCTGAAGGCAGCCAGCTCTTGCCGCAGCAGAGACACAACCTCGCCTTCCGCCTGGGGCGAGGGCCGGGATCGGCCCTGCTCCTGCCTGCTCCCCCCTTCGGGACGAAAGCCCTGGAGAGCGGCCACGGCCGCCTCGAGCCGGCCAAACCTCCCGCTGAGGGTGCGCTCGTAGGGCTCGAAGACGAGCCCCAGTGCCTCCTCAATTGAAGCGTTGGCCAGCTCGACGGAGCGTTTTTTGGCCACTCTCTCCCTCTTGTTGGCCACGCTTGTGATAGCGGCTGCTACTACCTGCCGAAACTTGGCCAGCGCCTCCTCCATGCCTTCTGGCAGCTCGCCAGGGAACTTCGGCACTAAGACGTCGGCGCTGGTCTGGTCGTTCGCGACCTCCTGGGGTCGCCGAGACGCTTCCTCAGCGCACCCTCTCCCTCTGCCCGACTTTCGGGCCGCACCCCGCCCCGACGACGAGATTTTCCGGGCAGGTCCCGTCTCGTCGTCGGACGCGGAGCGCATGGCGCGCATGAACGCCCTCCTTCCGTTGGATGCGGATTCTTCCACCTCCATCGAAAGGAGGGGCTCCCGCACCTCCTCCACCTCCTTCCCGTCTGAGTTGAGTGAAGACGCGGCATCTGAATCCGACGCCGCGTCTTCACTCACCTCTCTGAGGCCGAACCTACGGCCGGCCTCCACCGGCATCGCGGACGTGCTGGGAACTGGTCCCAGGGACTCCGCGCTGCCGAATCGTGAGCCACCCTGGCTCGTTGCGTCCACGTAGGACGGTACAGGGTCCGGAGACCCGAGGCGGTAGGTGCCCCCCCCAGAATACGAGAGGCAGCCCGAGCTCTGCTCGGGGAGGGATTCTCCAGCAAGCTGGTACCCTCCTGGGGTAGTATATTTTTGACTACTCGCACTCATATTTTGCTGAACACAGCTTTGCCTTTTTTAATGGGGTGGGGTCCCCATTGCACGTTCGCCATCCTGGTCATGTCTACTGAACAGACACGTACCGGAGGCGAACCCTATCTCTTCAAATCGCTATCCAGAAGGCGCCAACAGCTGTTGGTGCCAGCGCTCCTGGACAGCGCACCCTCCGGGCGGTCCGACTGGACTCCGCCGTGTGTTCCTCTTGGTCTGGTCTCTCGCTTGAGGCCTTCCGGCATGAGTAGCTCTACCGGCATAGCCCTCAAGGTCACTGAGACACGCAAGCCCCACCACGACGACAACGTGGGAACACAGTTGGTGGGGACTTCTTCACGCTGAAACGGCTGAACGGTTTTAGATAAAACTTGACACGCGGATAGACCATGGCCTAAAAAGCATAGAAAATAATTTTTATCCCGGGAGTAATGATGCCTTGGAATAGTTTTCTACTGTCACGCAGGCGAAGTCGATGGTAGCAGCTAGTATAGTATAGGTGGCAAACTAGATACGGTACAAAATTAAATTATCTTATTTATCGAATGTAAATTACCAGGGCCTCAAGTCTGCTATTACAATAGTGTCAGAATAGTCTATCATTGATGTCATAATTGTCGATTTTGACAAGTTTGGTAATCTACTAATATAATGGCGTCATTATGACTTTCCAATGGTCAACCACTGACACTCCATTGAAAGAAGTGGCATAGAATAGTAATCTCGTACATATTAATAAATTAATATTTGACGTATGCGAAAACTTTGACAGTTTATTTGATCTGTGTTCTACCATTAGAACGTTATTGTGCAGTTATTGGTTTTAAATGTGCTCGATATTATCATTCTACCACAACTCTCTTACGATACCACTGACCAATCAATCATCGATCATTATGAATTAGTAGATTACGAACTTTTAGCAAAATGACAATGTGATCGTGTTGGAATGACGAATTTATAAAAATAGCAGACTTGGGCCCCTGATATCACCTACCAGTTTGTGTCTGTATCACATAAAGGTGCCTAAAAAATTAGGTCAACCTTTTGAGGTTTAATGTGCGTAAAGAATGAAGAAATCAAAATATTTTTTTCATTTATTGTATTATTCAGGTTTGGCAATTTTGTGAGGAAAGCGAGTCTAAAGGTGCTATTCGAACTTCGGCTGCAGTCTGCGGATGCAGGCAGCACATGCGGCGGCTGCACGAAGCAGGCTACGGCTGCCCAACGGGTTTTCTATGTATGGATTTCTGTGAAAACATTCCGAACACAGCTGCGGCTGTTGGTCGCGGCAGCCTGTGATTTTTACACAGAAATGTGTAATAATATAATAAAAATATAATAATATTCCACAACTATCACACAATGCCGTCTAGTCCCAAGCTAAGCAGAGCTTGTGTTATGGGTAGGTTGGAAGTCACATTTTTTTTCTTTTGCATTTTTAGTACTATTTTTTGTAGTTAAGGGTGATAAATGATATATTAATGGATAGTCTATTTATCTTAGTTTCAAAATAGATAAATACTTTGTGGCTAACATTACGTTTGGAGGAAATATTTACATTTTATGAAAAAAGAAAAGTGTGACATTTAACCCCGTGTCAGGGATGGTTGTCACAGGTGCTGGGGTAAGTAGTCACATAGTAATTTAAGAGAGAAAAACAGTGATACACACATATTTACATCAAGTAGGTTTTTTATTGAAGATAAAAATGTTTTTTATAAGTGACTGTAACTTAAAGTAATGAAAGACCTATTCGTAATTAATAAAAAAAAAATAAAAAATAAAATTCGTTTTCAACGATTAATTTCTATAAATTTAAATGTTGTATGAATATGATTTTAACTAAGAAATTAACAAAACACTTAATTGTAATGAATAAAAACACTCAAAAACACCCTAAGGTCGACTGGTAGATAATGCCTAAGGCATTAAGTCCGCCTTTGTACAGTTTTTTGTGCAAGAAGTGTTAGTAAATAAATAAATAATAAATAAAAAAACAAAATCAGCTTTTAGTTAGTAACTTTGATGTCTAGATAATAATAATAACAACTTCTAATTATCTCAGAATTTTGGTAACAAAAATGTAATCTTAGTCAGTCATTAATCTCTTTGGAAGTAATACTTTGAAATTAAATTACTTTATAAGTTAAAATTAAATATAGTCATTCTTAAAATCAGTCTGAGTATTCGGAATCACAATTTTGGGAAATATAGCTGAGTACCAAGCCAAGTGTGCATGCTTCGTGAGCCCACAACTTGCATTCTAGGCACTGAATCCAGACTTCCCTAGACTTGCTAGCAGAGTTTGGGGATAAACAGACCAAGCAAAACTTCATCCTCTTCGCCATCATCGTCATTAAGTACCAGATGATGTCTTTTCATTTATTTTTTTCGTAATTTTCTTCTTTTTAGTTTTTTGCTCATCTTTCTCTCCTAGCACACGTTTTGATACTTTCTTTCTCTTTGCTTCTTGGTCCTTTTTCCTTTTCCGGCGCGTCTGTTAGAATTACTGATTTAAGTACATTTTCTTCTATCCAGCCTTTGGCAAAGGTCTCAAAATTGAAGGCGGTAACTAAGAACTTGTTAATCCGTTTGGTCCAGGACAGGTGATTGCCATATCACCTTTAATTCTTTTGTGATGCCTTGGCATTATTTTAGCTTTGAAAAAAATTAACATTTGTAAAGCAAACCCTTAAAAAGTCAATAAAAAAGTCAACAGACATGTTCGGGGTTGGTTGTCACTTGTGACTACCAGCTCTCGTCGACCTGAGACAACCTGCCCCTAAACACGTTTCAGAAAATAACCTTACAAAATAAACTCACATGAATGTTTCCACTAAAAACCATTTCAGATTATGATGACAGACAAGTTTCACTATAACAATACATGAAGAAGTATATTCATATAGGTACAATATCAAAGTATACTTACGAGATTTGATACAGATGCACAAAAAAATACTTTAACTGGCGGGAAAAAGTAAACGCGCATGGTCCCGTCCCGATATCGAGTGAACCGAGGTGAAGTATGGCGGGGGTATAGTTCTCGCGATCTTTCGACGCCAGTCGATGACCTCATTCGTGCGTTTATTTGTCAGATATGGCCGCTGTGACAACCAACCCGTGTGACTTTCATACCCGGTCTCCCCTACTAGACAACTGATAAACATACTTACATATTTCTAAATAACTACATACATATTATAGATAAATTACATCCAGACACAGAACAAATAATTATGCTCATCACACAAACATTTGTCCTGGGTGGGAATCGAACCCACGACCTCTGGCATAGCAGTCAGGGTCACTAACCACAAGACCTACAGACCAGTCAGTGTATTATAGCTTTGTGTCATATTTTCATAAAATTTTTGCTTCCTACTAATATTGTAATTACGACAGCTTGTGGGGACGAATAGATGTTTGTTACTCTTTGACGCCAAATCAAACTATAGAAAAGATTTTGATGACATTTAAAGTAATAGAAAAAACCGGCCAAGTACGAGTCGGACTCGCCCATGCAGGGTTCCGTAGCAGCAAGTAACATAATATAAAAGTTCTTGTAGTTCGTTGTAACTTTGATCGATGTTTTAATAATAGTGTATTTTTTTAGATTTATGACGTATTAAAAAAAACTACTTACTAGATCTCGTTCAAACCAATTTTCGTTGGTAGTTTACATGGTAATGTACATCATATATTTTTTTTAGTTTTATCATTCTCTTATTTTAGAAGTTACAGGGGGGGGACACATTTTACCACTTTGGAAGTGTCTCTCGCGTAAACTATTCAATTTAGAAAAAAATGATATTAGAAACCTCAATACCATTTTTGAAGATCTATCCATAGATACCCCACTCGTATGGGAATGATGAAAAAAAAATTTTTGAGTTTCAGTTCTAAGTATGAGGACCCCCAAAATTTATTGCTTTTTTTCTATTTTTGTGTGAAAATCTTAAAGCTGTTCACAGAATACATCTACTTACTAAGTTTCAACAGTATAGCTCTTATAGTTTCGGAAAAAAGTGGCTGTGACATACGGACGGACAGACAGACAGACATGACGAATCTATAAGGGTTCCGTTTTTTGCCATTTGGCTACGGAACCCTAAAAAGGCTGGCTTTTACCTTGGACAGAAGATAAGCATTGCCATACAGCGTGGCAATGCCGCCAGTCTCTTGGGCACATTACTAGTCGACAGCGATGTGGAAGAGTTTTTTGACGCCATATTTTAGTTAGTGTATTTTAGCATAGGGTTTTATTATTTATTTATTTTTTTAATTTACTGTAATTATAGTTATTAAGTTGTTTATAAGTGTAGATAATTAATTAATTTATAATAGTGTGTACAGAGTAATAGATATAGGTTTATACATGAGAATAACACAATGACTACAAATTATAAAGATTGTGTGTAATTTTACCAAAAAATCCTTTCTCCGAGAGTTTACTGTTATGCGCTGCCTAAGCCGTAAAATAAAAAAGTATATATTATAATGAGTGAAATATGATTGATAAGTAGGTACTCAATACCGAACCATTTTCATAGCATATTAAATAATTTTATTAAAAACTCATTACCATATAAATCGGTGGAGTCTAACTTTTATGAAACATAATATTTAATGATACATTTAAGATTTATGACTGCCGCATCAGTATCAAGATTCAGGCATGCGCGTAGGTGCGGTATAAAATAAAACGCCATTTGACCTTGCATGCTTGAAAATCAGGTCATAAAATATTTATTTATGATGATATATATACATAGGTATATAATATTAATAAAAAGGCTTCGTGATCAGCCTTTTTAATGTTCCCACTGCTGGGACTCAGGCCTCCTCTCTAGAAGAGAGAGAGAATGGGCCGTAATCCACCACGCAGGCCCAGTGCGGGTTGGTGAATGTCACATATTGTCTTCGAATTTTTGGTTCTAAGAAAGACATGCCGGTTTCCTCACGATGTTTTTCTTCACCGTTTTGAGAGCAGTGGTAATGAAATAAATTATAGAAAGCAATGCGCCTGGCAGGGTTTGCACCCGCAACCTACAACTCGTAAGTCGGAGCAATTACCACTCGGCCATCACTGCTCTCATAAAAAGGCTTAAACAAAATAAACCGCGGTGGCGTAAAAAATGTTTGATGGGTAATTTTGTGTTTGTCTATAATAATCTGGAAAAGGACATAATTTTTATTAAAATATTAAAAGCGCTTGACTACCTACTTTGTTTTGTTTTCGTTATTGAGGTCTGAGTTTAGTGGTATTTGCATACGAAGGCAAATACAAAACATACCTAGTTTAAAGTACCAAGTTTCAATTCAAAGATAATGTCACAGGAAAATTGCAAACGCTGTAAGATTGTAAGATTTCGCAATAAATAGTAAAAACAATACCTGAAATAGATACGGTTACGTTGGAAACTAATGAATTTGGAGGCAATGTATCGTACATAAAACGATTTTTTCATAATTTACCGAGAAATTGTAACCTAATAAAGATTTATTACAATTATATGCAGTGCTATTCTTTAAGAAAACAGACTTACCAATCAAAACAATAATGTACGTATTTGGATTTCATCGCTGCGGCCAGGGCTGCGCTCAAGGCTTGTTTTTAAGCACGCATGGAGTCTGCAATATTCCGGTGACATATCTACGACTATTTATTGCCACATTTTCTATTTAAAGTATTTTTTTATATTCATTTTTGCAAAGTTCTTCTCGTAATTTAACTTAAAAATATAACCAAAGTAATTCTCTCCAGGTGCTTTGGTGATCAGATGACCTGGCGTAACAAAATGCATGTAGGTTTGCTTCTTATAATCTTCAAATTACAGCTGTAATATTATTATTACCTTTACTCTATTGGCATTCTCTCACACAGTTCACTCTGACTTACGTTTGTTCGTTCTGTTAAACGATTGTACACGCGAATGAAGGTATTCTTGTTTCGTATCTCGTTATTTTTGTCTGATTTAAAATTGAAAACTTACTGAACAAAATGATTATTCTGAAGTGTAGTACCTACCTATTTTCTAGTGTTCTCATTTTCTAACTTAAAACAAGTAGGTACTTACGAGCGTAAGCTCAAAACTACTCAAATTCATCAGATTAGAGAGTTATTCTACAATATGGTTCAGAAAACAAATTTTGATTGCTTTCATAAATATTTAATTAGTTCCGAAGAACTTCTCATCTTATCAAGGTATTTTAAATGTAAGAAAAGGATTTAGGTAAATAACCCTGAAAATCATGAAAGCTTTTAAACTATTTCTCAGAATCGGTTAAAATATGTCCGTGAAAATACGCTTGTTAAATCTGATGTCTTAAATAAATCGAGTTATAGTCTGTCTAATAAGTCAACCGAATTGGGAATTTTGTATAATATTTAATCATTTAAAAAATACTTACATTCGATACTTTTAATAAGGTTCTTCTGTTAGTAAACAATGATCTCTATCTTTTAATCAACCTTGATTATTGTACCCGTGTTGGCTACATCAGATTTCATTAAATCCTAATAATTACGCAAGTCGTTTAACTTATTAGACAGGCTCTAGCGGAAAATTTGATAACCTCAGAGAGAATTATAGTATGTTTTCGTAGTCGCAATATATTCGGCCTGAAAAATGAATATTGTTCTTTCAGATTATATTTATTGGTCCATAATAAGAAACAGATTAGAGGGCTGTAAAAAAAGGGATTTCGGACCATTATATTTTATGAATATTTCAGTTGTAATGGATAGTAAACCTCCGCAATACGAGACTCGTTCACTTATGGTAAAAGTAACAATTTTTTTTTACGTGAACTGTTGTAGTTGCTAAACAAGAAATCATTCCAGTTCTCTTATTTTTTGACTGAAAGACCGATCAAGTCAAATTACCTTGTCTCTAACACTGTATACTGAAATCATCATCTCCTTGACATTTTCACAAATAGTTTTGTTTTATATGGGAAAATCATCTAATGACATCCCTCGCTCTTGGGCGGAGCGGGAGATAGTGTCAGACTTTTACTGACGAAAAACAAAATAGCTATTATTATTCACGCATTCGCATTTTACGGAAATTAACTATATGGATCCCTCACTAATGTTCGGGATTAAAACCTAACAACCTTCGTTTCGTTCGGAATTCAACATGCCGCCAGCGACTATAAGTCACTGCTTTAACCCCTAATCACATAAATGACTATTATTATAATTTTTACATCTCTCTCTTTGCTTAACCTTATCCCATTTCGTTTGGGGTCGGCTTTCCTCGTCATTTTTCACCAGACATTTCGATTCTGGGACGTCGAGTCATTCACTTGGACTTTCTTTAGGTTATTGATAATTACAGACATCCAAGTTAGAAGGGGTCTACCACATTTTTTTGGACCAGTATTATTATTTTTAGGCGCCGCTTAATCGTTTCTATCCATCTGTAACCGTCAATATCTCTCACCACAATAGGCTAATTCTGCAACATGCGGTAGCCATTTTCCAGATGGCTATTTTAGAATCCGGCTCTAAACTATTCAACACCTTTTCAAGGACTAACATTAAAATGTATGCACGTTTAAAATGTTTCTTTATCTCAGTTTTATCTTACGTTACTAAGCAATTACAAATCACTCACCCTTTTAGAGTTTCTTTAAACAACCAAGTTGTTATTGTACTGCGATCTGAAAAGAAAAATTATACTTTAAAATAGAGTAGTTGAATAAATAAATAAGATTAATTTACACCTTCAAGTTTACAAAGTATAATAAAATAGGCTGAGAGGTTTTTATTAGTGGTACTTGTATTTAAGTGTTACAGCTGATACCTAAGCTAACTTAATATATATATTTTTTTTTTATCTGTTATAAACTAGTACTTGACTGCGATCCCGCCTGATGGTAAGCAGTGATGCAATCGTTGATGGTGAGGCGCACTAGTTTATTAAGAGCCTATTCACTCTAGCCTTGAAGACACCCAAATTATAATCGGACGGGAAGACCGCAGCAGGCAGACTGTTCCAGTCCTTCGAAGTACGCGGTATAAATGACGAGGCGAAACGCTTAGTCCGGACCGTAGATATATATATATAGACCGTATATCTTGTAAATAGGGTTATTTTTAAAACACTGGCAACCTTTTAGGACTATGTTATTAAGCAATGGGTAGCTCGCTGTCCGGTCGTCCGGTAACTGTCCGGACCAAGCCCAAGTCGTCGATGGCGCGCACTGTTCCCGCGCGCCTCAAGGAGTTGTCAGCAACAGCAGGGACCCAGCTAGGTTGAAGCCTACTGGGGCCAGTGTTAGTTTCGAAAGACAGCTCGAGCCCCGGTATGAAGGCTAGAAGGAACGGGGTGGGTCTTTGAGTCAGTAAGAGTCTGACACTATCTCCCGCTCCGCCCAAGATCGGGGGTTGTCACTGGATGATTTTTTCTCACCATTAAAAAAAATAAAGGACCACGTTACTAACATCATAAACAACTACTTTTTTTCTATGGCTTTTTACAAAACATAATTAATTTACCAAAAACAAACCTTCAAGATTACGTTGTTCTAACATATTTCAAATCTGTATTTTTCTATACGTATCTACATCAGTACGACGCGGCGAAAAAAATATCCTATGTTAGCACATGGACACTTTTTATCTATCTAGACTGTGTCAGTGTGAGTAGACAGTCTACACGTTTACCAAGTTTCATCAAAATCCGTTCAGTCGATCGAGCATGAAGAAGTAATAAACGTACACATATAATAACAAACTTTCGCTTTTATAATAATAAGTGTGATTTTATTAATTACTCTCATAAGTATACTGTACTAATCAGGTGGAAGAAACACCGGGGTGTCACCACTGTGTTTACGTTACGTTACACAGTGGAGCACACAGGGGAAGTGTGCCCAGCTAGAACGCAAGGGCAACTGAAGGAAGAAAGGTGTAGTTTTAAATGCTCCGCTTTAGACTGAGAGAAGTCATTAGATAATTTCCTACTTAAAAAAAAAACTTTTAACAAAAAAAAATACAACCGACTTCAATATTAAAAAAAAACACTGAAAAGTACAAAATAACTTTAATTTCGAAAGTCGGTGCTAAATAACGAAGAGACAAAACTATATAATTATAGAAATACCGACTTTCGAAATTAAAGTTATTTTGTACTTTTCAGTGTTTTTTTTAACATTGAAGTCGGTTGTATTTTTTTTTGTAAAAAGTTTTTTATTTCACACTTTTTAGTTATGGTACCACCACTAAAAAGTACCTCTCAGCCAAACTTAAATACCTTATATCCAGAGAGCATCTCATAACGATTCTAGTAATCCCAAACACGGTTAGATTACATTAATTTACCTTCTGGCTTCATCATCAGATCAGTCCGATACATCCCCTCCCCCTTTTCCTTCAGCCAGTCATCGACTACACGTATACAAAGCAATTTTACTTGTTACGACAGTTCTGCTGTGATTCTATGAGGAGTTCTGTGCCATATCTTTAAAGTTCATGATCAGATCATAACATTATTTCAATGGGACCAACTTGGAAGCATATCTTTTCAATGAAAAAAAAGAATTTTCAAAATCGGTCCACAATTGACCGAGATATCGGTGAACATACATGAAAAAAAAAAAACATACATTCAGCCGAACATAGAACCTCCTCCTTTTTGAAGTCGGTTAAAAAGTATACAGTAGTCATTCAGTTCCAATTTACACGTCTGACCAATCAATTTCAATCTACAAATACGGCATACAGCACTAACCACAAAAAAGGTAACTTATGACGGTCATACCATCCATCACTCAACCAATTAAGTGGCCAGAATCCAATTAAGTGTGAAACCCCCTATCATTGAATGTTCGACAGTTACTGTTAATTTCGTATAGTGTGAACGGGGCCTGCAAATAGACGCCAAATATATATTACACCGGCTATGGCGTCACTCACGAACAAATATTGGTAGGGAATAAATAGGTTTGGCAAGTGACCTATTGGCTTTTGGAAAGTCCGAGGTTCAAGGCATAGACCCAACGATTGTCTTATAACACAAAATACATGGCTTTGACAAATAATAAAGCTAGAACTACATTAGACCGACGCATGTGGACCACGCCTGATTTGTACGTTGAACGACGTCGCATGGCGTGGATCTAGTCTAGCTACACGTCTAGTTTCCATTTAAAATGTATGGAGATCGACACGCCCAGATCGGCATATGTGGCACACGTGTGCCCAGTGTAGTTTTACCTTAAAAAAAACCGACAAAAAGCGTGTCGGGCCACGCTCAGTGTAGGGTTCCGTAGTTTCCCGTCCGTCACAATAAGTGTACCCACTTATGAGTTTAAAAACATATTTGCATATACGATTATACTACAAACTTAGTCCAGAAATTATTTTGTAGAACCTTTTTGTTTTTTTTGTACAAAAACTGTTCTTTTCATCAAGTCCAAAATGATTTTCCTAGAAAGTCCTTATAAAGTTCTACTTTTCAGATTTTTTTCATATTTTCTAAACTTCTAGTCTCCTAGTTGACTACGGAACCCTAAAAAATATATACATACCTACTACATTAATTGAATGTTAAGCGGAACGAAGTTCGCCGGGTCATCTAGTTGAAAATAATTTTGTTACCAACACCCTTAATAGTAAAGACAAAAACTATATAGCCCTTAATAAAAGGGGCTGCCAAACTCTTGCAGTTTTTAAAAGAAGAGTGAAAGAGCACTATCTTTCTATTTCGTCCTAATTGCATATACTAATATGTAGTATGTATTTGTGTGATATTTATTTTATTATGTGTATGTTTATAATTATAGCAGTATGTATATCTTTAATTATTATTTTTCTTATACTATTTCATTGTTAACTATGTATTTTGTGTGTACTAATTATCCTTTTACTTTTATACATGGTAGTAATAATAGTAGCCTGTATCGCAGGTATGCTGGAAGAGATTTCATAAGAAATAAAAATCACCTTTGTACTATTTTTCTGTTTCCTTCCTCTTTTCTTGTATTTCCATGTGTGTACATAAATAGTTAAATAAATAAAATAAATAAAAATCTATTTAGTAGGTACTTATAATCAGCACGCAGCATTCTACCCGCAATTGAGCTGCATTCATTTTGTGGCGATTCAATGCGGATACATCCAAATCCGGCAATAATGTGCTAGCATTAAAGCTGTATTTTATCCTCGCCACAAACATTTCAGCACTGTTCTCTTCTCTATTTATAAAAACTTAAACACCAGAAGTTGTGAAAATGACGTCACCGTGTTTGTTTTTATTATCACCTCCACGCGTTTAATATATTGTAGCCGAAACTGTAAAAATGTTATGGCGATTTTATAGGTTATGTTAAAAAAAATAAACAGAAATTGGTTCTCAGTAATGTGGTTGGTACCTACTGTAAAATAAATGTAGGTACAAGGGCGCGTACATGCGTAGGAAACTTCTCAGGCGTTGGTATTCATAGGGAAATTCTTGGCTTCAACTTAGTGTGAGTTTCCGGACGGCGAGCAATAGGTAGCTCATCGTCCCATACCTAAAACCCAACCAAGGTTGAAGGCAGACGACCTGCGAGAGCTGTAGGATTATTCAAAAGAGTTACCGCGGCCATAAAACGAAAAGGGCAGCTGAAGCCATCCGGTAACTGTCCAGTCCAAGCTCGAGTCGTCGACGGCGCGTTAAACGTGCGCCTCAAAAAGAAGTCAGAAAACCGTAGGTGCTCAGCAGGATCCAAGCCTACAGGGGCCGTGGGTTTGCGAAAGAAAACCCCGGGGCCCTGGAACAAAGGCAAAGAAGGAACAGGAGTGGGTTTTAGTTAGTAAAAGTCTGACACGCCCTCCCGCTCCGCCTAAGAGCAGGAGAAGTCATTGGATGATTACTTACCCATCTTAAAAAAAAAGTTAGTAAAATTGTGACTCTCCTTCTCACTCTTCCCTATAGTACGAGATCCGCAAAAGAAATCTCTTTTCTCATCTGCCATTCGATTTTGATAAATATTATGATGACATCCTCCGCTCTTGGGCGGAGCGGGAGATAGTGTCAGACTCTTACTGACTAAAAGACCCAACCCGTTCCTTCTAGCCTTCATACCGGGGCTCGAGTTCCCTTTCGGATAACCCTGGCCCCAGTAGGCTTCGATCCAGCTGGGTCCCTGCTGTTGCTGACAACTCCTTGAGGCGCGCGGGAACAGTGCGCGCCGAGTCAAGTTATACACCCCTACTTTTTAATTAGTAAACAAAAAAATGGGGCTCTATCTGTACCCGTCACTGATCATATTTTTGTAGTCAAAAGTAGAAAAAACCGAAATCCTAAACTTGACCACGAAAAGGTAAATTCATCATAGAATCAATCAAACATAACAATTGCTTGTAGAAAATACTGCGGGCAGTGTTTTTCCTTAATAATTGTCACTTATTCATTCATTAATCAATAGCTTGCACAATATTTCCATAAATTGAGTGACATCTTGGGACATAAACCAACGCTAATAACTTTGCTGTTTATAAATATTATATAGTGAGATTTTACTTATAAAATAACAAGGGTTTTTCTAGTAAGCCCTTTAAGTATGTGTACTAATTAAAAAATTGTGGTGTATAGGTACATACTCACATAGGTTAGGTAATTCCTTACTTTGATCTACAAAATTAAGTGGTTTATACCTAAAATGTTTGTAAAAATAAATTAGTTAACAACTATTTTTTGACAGACTCAGAATTCAAAAGCTTTTTCGTTAATAGTTTACCAAGTTCTAAGAAATGACTGATATAATAAATTACTCAGCCACTAAAAGGTTCGTGACACATAATAAGCTGAGTAACAGAACGAAATAAGTGGAAGAGAATTTTGTTTTTGAACTCTACTTATCCTTATTATTTCTTATCATTAACTAAGCGTACATTCCTACAAATCTTTTTTACAAACAATCCCTCCTTTTCTATACATAAAATAAATCTGTAGAAGTGAAAATTCTGTACATTGAAAATATCAAAAAAATAAATGGTAGGGGGTGTTACTAGACCGACACCGAACCCAAACATGTGATTAAAAAAATTTTTGTCTGTCTGTCTGTTTGTTCAAGCATCACGCAAAAACTACTGGTTCGATTACGATGAAACTTGGTATAATTATTCTTTAATATCCTGGGCACCACACTGGGTACTTGTTATCCCGGAAAAGTGAATACAACAAAAAACAAACTTAATTTTGCGGTTCGATCCCTAGACCCGATTACTGTACCAACCGCAAATAATAAGTTTGTCGTAGGTTCACGTCACGTCACCCGCAGTGGAGTTCACTAAGGGGCACTGCACATGGCTAAGATCCATACTAATATTATAAACGGGAAAGTGTGTGTGTGTGTGTGTCTGTTTGTCCGTCTTTCACGGCAAAACGGAGCTACGAATTGACGTGATTTTTTAAGCGGAGATAGTTGAAGGGATGGATAGTGACATAGGCTACTTTTTGTCTCTTTCTAACGCCTCACAGAAAGGGGAACTGTGTTACCCCGAATTTAACGCGAGCGAAGCCGCGGGCAAAAGCTAGTTTAATAATCATTTTTTATAGCGCGGTATAGTACCTATTCATCAAGGGTGCATTTTAAAATGCCCAAATATGGTTTTACTTTTTTTTTAGAAGATAGAAAATCATTTAATAACTTCTCGCTCCATGGTGGAGTGGGAGGGTGTGTCATACTTTTACTTACTTACTAAAATCTATTTTCGTTCAGTTTTGGGGTTATCTTGTCGAAATCAGTAGTTAATACGACCACGATTCGACTTCATCGTCAGATCAGGGCCGCTATTACAATAGTGTCAGAATGGTCTAACATTGATTTCATAATTGTTGATTTTGACAAGTTTTGGTAATCTACTAATATAATGGCGTCATTATGACTTTCCGATGGTCAACCACTGACACTCCATTGTAAGAAATGGCATAGAATGGTAATCTCGTACATAATGACAAATGAATATCTGACGTATGCGGTAGTCTGCAAAAATTTTGACAGTTACTGTTCCTTTGATCAGTGACCTACCATTAAGACGTCATTGCGCAATTAGTACTTTTAATAAGCTCGATATTATCAATCTACCACAATTCTATTACTAGACCATTGACCGATCAATGATCGATCATTATGAATTAAAAGATTACAAACTTTTAGTAAAATGACAATGGGATCGTGTTGGAATGACGAATTTATAAAAATAGCAGACTTAGGCCCCAGCTCTATAGCACCATATTAATGTATTGTCATTCACGTCACATAAGTATATAAAATTTCAGCACTGTTTCAAAATCCATTTGCAGGATTTGCCCTAAACAAATATAACCTACGCAAACATAGCAAGTTAAATAAGAACTTGTAACAAAAATATATATAAGTACAAAATACAAAAAAACATATTAGAATAACATAGCAAAGCATAATCAGCCTTTTTTTATGTTCCCACTGCTGGGACTCAGGCCTCCTCTCTAGGAGAGGGAACGGGCCACTATGAGAATCCAGTGCGGGTTGGTGAATGTCACATGTCTTCGAATTTTTGGTTCTAGGACATGCCAGATTCTTCACGATGTTTTTCTTCACCGTTTTGAGAGCAGTGGTGATGAAATAAATTACATAAAGTAATGCGCCTGGCTGGGTTTGAACCTGCGACGCGACCTGCAACTCGTAAGGCGGGGCCGTTGCCACTCGGTCACCACGGCTCTAGAAACACAGCTTAAGCTGCGATATTTAAATCTATAGGTAAATAGCGCAGCTCTGGTACTCTGACAGGGTTGCTGTAATGCCATGTTACGATTCCTTTTCAATTTTTCGGTCACTGGCGCCACTTTGAGACTTCCTCTGATACATTCGTTTCTCAATTTATCTATTATCGTCACTTCTTACACACGTCCATATCACATTTCTCATCTCTACTATAATGCAATCCTTTTCATACATCTTTTTGACACTATGAACACATTTTAATCGATATGAAATTAAAAGGAACAAAAAAAATCATTACTAGCATATTTTTCAGAACTTCCACTTATTATTTTTTTCATATTTTTTAATTTTTGCACCATAATAAGAATAACTTCTATATCGTAGCCCCGTTCACAAATATCAAAACTTACATAAACAAGACACCCAGACCCGGAACAGCTATCTATAAGGTATAGGTACTTGTTCTATGTAGGAATCGAAACTGCAACACAATCGAAGCTGCAGTCAATCGCTCAACCAAACCTGTCACAGGCCAACCTGGCTGAGATATAAGGATATTTATTCATATTGACTGAATAGGGTAGTTTCCAGGGTCAAAATAATTACATTTTATTTAGTCCGTATTTTAGATTATAAAAAAATATTGGACATGTATTTTTTCTTTTCTCGATTAAACAAAAAATAACAAAGATATAGCGCATTAAAGTTACGTGTGACGTCACCCCGTGCGAAAAAATGCAGCACGGCGTGACGTCACATGTAACTTTAATGGGATATATCTTTGTTATTTTTTGTTTAATCGAAAAAAGAAAAAATACGTGTCCCTTATTTTTGAATAATCTAAAACACGGACTGATTACATTTTTACGGCAACTAGCCTATTTCCTTATTCTAGACCTTTGGTAAAGTCTCTTTATTTAGGATTGTATCAAAAATTATACGACGTATAACCTTAGAAACTCTCTCCCCCGAGTAGTCCTAAGCAAATGCCATATGCGTAACATAAAATTTTAATATGCCTAAACACTAAGTATGAAGCCAAAGTAAAATAGAATAAAAGTTGAACAAAATAAGCCGTCGTCAAATACGTTTAATGTTAAACCGCATTGTTGGGCTTTCGGGAATTTCAGCTTTGTGGGGAACGAAGATTGCCTCTTTTCTTTGAATTGTAACACGACAAACGGTAACGATTATATTATTTACTTTTATAATACCTTCTTTTGTTTGTGACTTTATTTGTTAGGTAATTTCACACCCACATTTACCCAGTACTCATCAATTATTACGATGTAACAAAATATAGTATGTACCGACCCCGACATACAAGTTTTCATCGCGGGTTCAAACCCAGCCAGGCGCATTACCTTATGTAATTTATTTTTCATTACTCATACTCTGAAAGTAGGTCTGAAGTTGCCTGAGGAGCGGGCTGAAAGTGATACTTTTCATCCCTAGGGAGTTTTACTTTACAACTGACAGTTGTCAAATTATTAAAAAAAAAAAACTAGTTCTCTCTTCACATTTCTATTGAACCATGTTCCAATTTTCCATACAGCCAGCCAATCACAGCGCGATATAAAATTGAAATAACTTAAAGACAAGTATTAATTAAATAATGTTATATTTTAAGTGATTTATTTGTTCAACTATTTCTTTAAAATACTTTATTTTTATAAGATTACAATTAATTTCTAATTTTTCATTAACGAGGCTGAATAGCTGGCCGGCCGCAGAAAAAAAAAAACAATATGGCGGGAAAGTGGCAATCAGTCGTTGGTTTTTTCGAGTTTTGTTTACATTTTCGTACACCAGAGATTTGTATTAACACGTTATGTTTATCAGATTAAAATAGTGATTTAACGCCTAATTTCATAAGAGAAGAGGCTAAAGCAGTAGTGGAATACCTTTTACCGCCTAAATCAGAAGAAAGATACCTACTTAAAATCATAGGTACGACGACTCAGGTTTTACAATTTTTTTATTTTATTTTTAGTTTCCTCGTATTCGTAATGAAAAGCACAGTGTTTACCTCGGGGTGAAAGTAACCCATTTAACCCCTCGAATTAGCGACCTCGCTTCGCTCGGCCGCCAACTCCTTCTCGGGACGAAAAGGGTTACTTTCACCCCTAGTGTAACAATGTACTATTCATTACCACTGCTCTCAAAACGGTGAAGGAAAATATCATGAGGAAACCGGCATGTCCTAGAACCAAACATTCGAAGACATGTGACATTTACAAACTCGCACTGAGCCCGCGTGGTGGATTACGGTCTATTCGCTCTCCTAGAGAATAGGCTTGAGTCCCAGCAGTGGGAACATTATAAGGCTAATTATGCCAATATAAGTAACAAAATGTATTATTGTTGGTACCGTCGACACGACGATGCTTACTAAGTTCGACATTGACGACGGTAGTGATGACATATGGCTCTGAAACGCGGTCGCTCACAATTGGCCTCATTAAAGTCGCTTAAAGACACCCAAAGATATTATCATTCGCCTTTTTGTTTTACGTGGGAAATTAAGCGCGAAGGAGTTTCAGAGTTTTATTGGTTAAAACCTGTAGTGTTTTTATGCCGGGAGTGTATTTCTTTGGGATAATATACACTAAAATTATAAAGAGGTAGTTTGTTATTTGTTTGAAAGAGTATTGTTTCGATTTCTAACATTTTTATACCGATAGAAAGCTGCTTTATTTCTGAGTGACATAGGCTATATTAGATGTGCGCGGCCGAAGTCGCAGGCAAAAGTTAGTTTTCTATAATCACGCTAGCTGCACGTGATACTGGCAGCACTAGTACAATTTAAAACGCCTGACTATCAAGGCTTACATTACCATATATTTTGTAATAAAACATTTCAAACAAGAGACAGCTACAATGAATCGCGAAATGAATGTAAAACTTCAGTTGGCACTTCCGTATGTTCAATTAAAGCCAAACGGGTATTCGATTTTTGAATTTTTAATGACTCTGCGAAATATTACAGGGTTGCCTGAATGTAATTTCAATAGCGCTGCCGTAATAATGGAGATTTTTTTATTCTCGTTGATAGGAGGATGATGTGCAATGCATAAGTTATTTATTTCAATATGTTTTTTCGAGCTAATTGGAAATTTAAATTCCTATTTAGTGAAATATTTTATTTTGTTTATTTTAGCATTTATTTCTTTGCCGTTTGCTAGCCTTAGTTTGTACAATTTCAACATGACACGCTTCTTATGACTATGAGGGAGAACTAGACAACAATGTTTCCTTCCCGAAAATTCAAATATGAAAATTAAAATTTAATCCCTCGTTATTTTTCGGGAAAAATTTATTGAATCAGCATAAGATGTTTTTCATCGTTTATGTGTGGACCGTTTTTTTCCAGCACAGCGATTCCTCAGGGAAAGATCACACTTTTTATATACAGGCAATGCCTACGTACAAGGCGTAGTTCCTGAAGAGGCACAAAAATTATATATCTAGTCCTTTTTGTTTATATTGTACCTACTTTTTTCTAGAGGTGCAGTTATGATGAAGCTCACACGGGCGTTTAAAAGGTTAGTTTTGAAACTGTATACAGGGTAAATTACAAAAAAATCTTGGTCCGATTCGGATGTAAACTATAACTATATTTGATTTTTGAAAAATCAACATTTCTAGACAGAAATTGTCCCTACCGGTTTTAGATAAAGAAACAGAATTTAAGACAGCAGCATTCAAAAGGATAACAATAAGGATCAAATTCTCCAAAGTTTTTATAAGTTAAATAAATCGGACCACAACTGATGGAAAAATCGAAAAACATACCCATATAAAAAACACGATCAGGAACTTTCTCCTTTTTTTTCAGTCACCTTTTATAACAAAAAATATAGTTTAAACAAAACTAAAAAAAACACGCTTTCATAGCATATCTAACTAAAAAGTGTAAAATAATTTTCAATATAGGTAGAAAATAATAATAATGAACGAAAAATATTAATATCATTGTGAAAAAAGCGTGGGGCGCTTTGTGCCATATTTTTCGTGAATCGAGCACGTGCAAAGTTTGAAGAAAATCTGATCACCCAAAGTTGGGCAAAATCGAGCTCAAAGGCGTTGGTTACAAACATACAGGTGAAGCTAATATAAGCGTGTTAAAAAGACCGTCCACATGATAAAAAATGAGCTAAAAATACACTAAGTTATTTCACTGAATACTACAACAAATACAACATTGTAGTCAGTAAAACTTCAGCTTAATGGCTGTTTTTGGTATGCAGGCTGCAGCTAAGTAATTAATATTTGTGATTCCCCTCAAGCTCTGGACTCGAGCCAAGTCAAATAAAACTATTGAAAAACTAAACTGTAATACGTATACTCCTACTTAGAAGTAGCTCTAAATAAACTAAACTTCTATTAGCTAGCTACTAAACTCGATCACACTTCGGGTCACATAAAATTGGCCACCCGTTACTTTAGTAGCCCTGTAAGCGAACCAACATGGAAAACTAAGCGCACGGGTTGAACCTAATCGTGTTTAACCCTCAACTCGATTCAAACATACGATGTTTTTATTTGCAGCAGTGGTTGTCGAGTCGTAATGGCTCCGGCTTACGAGTTGTAGGTCGCGGGTTCAAACCCTGCCACGTGCTTTATGTAATTTATTTCATTACCACTGCTCTCAAAAAGTTGAAGGAAAACATTGTGAGGAAACCGGCATGTCCTAGAACCAAAAATTCGAAGACATGTGACATTCACCAACCCACACTGGGCCCATGTGGTGGATTACGGCCCTTTACGCGAGGAGGCCTGAGTCCCAGCAGTGGTAACATTAAAAAGGCTAATGATGTTTTTATTTTAGCAGAAAGTTTCTGCATTCTGGGTATTGTGGTCTGGGGACTGGGAAATGGCTCTATACTAATATAGGCATTACTCTTTCTACTTGACCGCCGGACACAATGATATTATAAAATAAAGTTATTTCAACTCAAGTCCCCAAAATACAGGCTTTACCTATTTTGGGGACCACCATCCAAATGTATGTATATTTAATTGCTAATTTAGTTACAATAATGTGCTAGTTTTAACCCGTTGTGTGTCTAAACGTGGATCCACGTGAGACACAATGGCTTCTTAATTGTGTCTCTAATTACGGCACTCGAGAGGTTAAGGTATTTATTGGGACAATGAACATAAAACATTATTCTTATTTAAAAGGTACTTAGGTGAGAAGTGGTGGCCGAGTGGTAATGGCCCCGAATTACGAGTTGTAGGTCGCGGGTTCGAGCCTAGCCAGGCTACTTTGTGTAATTTACTTCATCACCACTGCCCTCAAAACGGTGAAGGAAAACATCGTGAAAAAACCGGCAAGTCATAGAACCAAACATTCGAAGACATGTGACATTCACCAACCCGCACTGGGCCCGCGTGGTGGATTACGGCCCATTCCCTCTCCTAGAGGGGAGGCCTGAGTCCCTGCAGAGGGAACATTAAAAAAGGCTGATGATGATGATTAATAGGTACTATTTGTGTGCAGTCCGATAATGTCCATGTTTTAGGTCTTTTTATTAAGCCCTTAACGTTAAAAACATTATAATAACAAAATTAAATTTTCCATTTCCTAGTAGTTAACCGTCATATCTGAGAATTTACTGAAAGCTGTCAGATAGAGATATTAAGAATCCGGTTTTTTCAGTTCGATTCTGAGAATAATATAAATGGATTCATTGAAAAATGTAATTCTTTCAACTTCAATTTACTATGTAAACATGGCGTCTATATTTAAAAACTATACTCCATCGGTTTAGGTAGTTAACTGAATGTAAACAATCTTAACATGCCTTTTATCGAAAAAATTGTCTAAAAAAATAATCTAGAAATGTTTACAATTAGGTATTTACCTAAATCGATGTTAGGTAATTAACTAAATATAAATAATCTTTGTAATTCTTTTATACGATTTATTTTAAATAAAAAGACACATCAAGATTGTTTACCTTTAATTAACTACCTAAAGCGATGGAGTATACAAGCTTACAACTTATTTTAGGGTGAGTTGCACCATTTAACTATAACGATAACAAAGCCGTTAACAGTTGTCAAATCGTCGAATTGACCAATAGGCGGCCGTTTCACGGCTGGTTATGGTTTGGTTATCGTTACAGTTAAATGGTGCAACTCACCCTTAGTGTTCTTTATTTGTTTTCTTGTATTAACCTTTCGTATGCCGTAATTAGAGACACAATTAAAAAGTTATTGTGTCTCGCGTGGGTCCACGTTCCGGACACACAAAGGGTTAAAAGTTTTTGCGTTTCACTCATAGTTCAAAAATAAACTATATTTTATTTATTATGGTTCCGTACCTCAAAAGAAAGAAAAAAACGGAACCCTTATAGAATCACTTTGTTGTCGGTCCGTCTGTCTGTCTGTCTGTCTGTCAACACCCTTTATCTTGAGAACGCGTTTAGGTATCGAGTTGAAATTAAAAGCATATACTCAAGTCTACGTTCCCTTTAAGCTGTGAAAAAATCAAACTTCTAAGTTAACGAATTAAAAAGATACGGCCGTTTATGTCGCAAAAAAGAACGTATATTTTGATATTCTCAAAGATCGAAATTCATTGGGTCCTTCCCGTTGACCCAGAATCCTGAAATTTCGCACAAAGCAAGGTCTTATAGCACAGGTGTAGGAAAAATAAGAAAACAGTAAATTTATTGTTACCTACGTCACAAAAAAATCATTTTTTGCAATTCGAAAAAGTCTTCGAGACTCCATTCGGGAATTGTGGTTTACACGGAACCCTCAGTGTGCGAGTCCGACTCGCACTTGCCCAGTTTTTTTTTTTGTTATTCAATTATTAAGTAATTTCTTCAGCTCTGGGTGGAGTGTTAGACTTTTGACTAGAAGCCCACCAGTGTTACTAAAGTTGCCCTTTGCATTCCAGGACAAAAGTAACTATTTCGAACGTTCTCTTTAAACCTAGCAATACTTAGTCTTACGACTTCGCCCGCAATATAGTTCTGTTAGGATAAGTCGATCCAATATGTTAACGCAGATCATGGTCCTATTGGTGGCGACCTCGTGCGCTAGGTCCTGGTACATGCCATGGTCCAGTGATGGGAGTGAATGAGCAGCAGTCGGCTCCATCTGCAAAGCAGTAATGCTAACTAAGTAGAAGGCCGCATGCGTGAGTGTACAGACATCCTCATGCGCCAACCCCGACCACTACCCTGACTACCACCGAAGGCGTCCGCAAGACGACGAGCAATAGGTAGCACGCTGTGTGGTCATCCGGTAACCATTCGATCCGAGTGCGAGCCGTCGACGGCTTGTAATGTTTCACGCGCGCCTCAAAAAGATGTCAATAAAACCGTAGGGGCCAATTGGGGTCAGAGGTCAGAGGAATCGGTTGACTTCTAAAAAGGTTACCCGTGGTTCTAGAACGCAAAGGCAACTGAAGGAATATAGGTGTGATTTTAGTCAGTAAAAGTTTGAGCCCTCTCGCTCCGCCCTACAGCGGGAAAAGTCATTACATAATTTCACATCTTAAAAAAAGGGAATGGCCTATTAGTTTTTCGAACATTCAACTCCATTCAGTCAATAAGATGAGATTTACTAAATTATTTTCAATCCGGCTCGAAGAACCATGTAGAAGCTAGGAAGATAGATTTAGAATATATACCAAAGGTTTCGTAATACAAAGGAACGAGAGAACACACGCGAAGACCACTAATCGTGTACTAAATGCTCGACTAATATCTGACTGGCCCGTTGAGCTAGTGGTTAGTAGGCCTGACTGCTATGCCGGAGGTTGTGGGTTCGATTCCAACCCAGGACAAATGTTTGTGTGATGAGCATTTCTTCTGTGTCTGGGTGTAATTTATCTATAATATGTATGTATTTAGTCATATATAAGTATGTTATGTTTATCAGTTGTCTAGTACTTATAACACAAGCTCTGCTTAGCTTGAGACTAGACGGCGTTGCGTAAGTTGTGGAATATTATTATTATTAAAAAAAAAAACAATTAGTTGGATTATAAAAACATTAGTGCACTATTAATGTATGGTTGTACCATTCACATCCAAATATAGATTTTTAAATTTATAATTTTAGTAGGATGTTGATAAATGAATATCTATCTTAAATTGAGGTTTCGAAAAGTGATATTGTTTCATGCTGCTTAGTATTACTAGGCATCTATAAAAAGTGTAGTAGCAAAAAATCTATATTAATAATAACTATAGTCAGCCTTATAATGTTTCCACAGTTGAGATTCAGGCCTCCTCTCTAAGAGAAAGAAATGCCCGTAATCCACTAAACAGGCCGAGTGTGAAAGGGTGTGTGCCACACAAGAATTCTATTTTTTTTTTTGTTGTTGAACATCCTGGTTTCCACACGATACTTTACAATACCGTTTTGAGAGCAGTGGTGGTGAAATAAAAAGTAAATTGCCTGGCTGGGTTGGAACCCACGAAGTTCCTCGTAAGTCGAGGCCGTTACCACAGGCGACAACTGCTCCAAGAAAAGGTAGAAAAATAAGTGAAAAGGCGACAATAATAAGAACGATGGGATTATTGAAAGCTCCCATTTATTCGGTACGGACGTGGTATAGTTGGTACAGCAATAAAACGAAAAAAAGTCATGTGCGTAACATTTTGTGGGCGCCATCGACGAGCCAAATTGATTTGCGAAACGTGTCGATGTCAATTCGTCGTTCGAAATTGAAGCGGTTTTATTGAATGATACGATACACACTATTCGAATACTACTCGTAAAACAATGTCTATCAAAAATAGTCTGCTATTGTCGCATCGGATCTGTCTGTAGAAGCGTTTTGTTTTATATAGAGACTGGCTTTTTATTTATTTACTAAAGCTTTATGCACATAACACTGAACAAAAGCGGACTTAACCTTTCAGATACCGTTACAGCAGTAAGACAACAGATGCGCGAACGGCGTTCGCTTGGGGTTTAATGACGCCATAGGCATTTTCTACCAGTCGGCCTCAGGGTGGTGCAGAAACATAACATGGCAGGTGCAACTTAATAAATGGACAAACAGAAGAGAGAATATTACAATAAATACATATATATAAATAAACAATGTTGTTTTGAAAAAACAGATCCAACCAATCAGTGATGTGATGGAACTTCTTGCGAATTCGCTCACGTGCCTTCACCTTAAAGGAAAATCGGCTGGTCATCGGTCATCCTGATATCCAGAGGGAGCGCATTCCAAAGAGATATTGCCAGGACACAAAAGGAGAGTGGATAAGCCCAGAGCGGTGTGAGGAACATAGAAGAACACGATTATTTGACTTTTTGATGCGGTTTCATTATTCTAGCAAAAAAACGTCCACTATTGAATATCCCCGAAGTGTCGCCACAATGACCGATCCAGTGCGTCTTATATCCATTGATGAAAAGAAAAAAAAAAAGAAAAGAAAGAAAAATAATTTATTTGGTACATCACAAGGCCTAAACACAATACTACACAATAAACACATTAAAAATAAAAGAAGCAAAAAAATAAAATAAAATAAAATAAAAATATCATTGATGTCTGCCTCATGGCTGCACCAAAATAGGTCCAGTTCAGCATGAATGCCAGACAACTAGTGCTTGACGCTGGTTTTCAACTGAACCTGTGGTTGTGACGCAACGGACGTAAAACCGGTTTTGGAGTGCAATATTATATAATATCAGTGATGGGTATTTAAATAATGCACTATGTGGGAGATCTACCAACAATGCGTCTTCTAGTACGCGGTTGCCATTCCAGGATCTTTCGGTCCTATCGATCATCTGTTCTGTGAGCAATGTAACCCGCCAAATATTTTAGTTTGGCCACTTAAGTGACCCGCAATTTCGCTCACATTAAATTTAGTGTAGGTACTTTTATTAAAACAATGACCGACTTCTGTTTAAACTTTCAACCCATTAAGGGTTGAATTTCGTAAAAACCCGTCCTAATTCCACGATTATATCTTAAAACACCCTCACGCCCCAGCCGCCGCCGGGATTCCGATCCCGATTTCCGACCACCGTAGGCGCAGGCTTGTGGACGGGGAGCAATGATTAGCTCGCCATCCGATCGTCTTGTAACCGTCCAGACCAAGCCCAAGACGTCGACGGCGCGTATTGTTCCACGCGTGCCTCAAGGAGTTGTTAGCAAACCGTAGATGCCAAGTAAGGTCAAAGCCTACTGGGGCCAAGAGTTTGCTTCTGAAAGGAAGATTCGGCCCCAGAACGAAAGGTAACGAAAGAACAGCCCCCCTAGCCAAGTTACAACCGTTTCGCTTGCGTCGAACGCTTCGAGTTGGCCGCGTCGTCGAATCTTTTGTTCTGACCACGTGACTGAGCGTTGAGATGACGTCATTCCCGTACATTTGAAGCTTTCTACTAGCGTTAACTATTGCAGATTAGTAACTTGGCTAGGGTTACTGGAGTGGGTTTTTAGTCAGTAAAAGTCTGACACTATATCCCGCTCCGCCCAAGGGGGCGAAGATGTTATTGGATAATTTTCTCACATACAAAAAAAAATCTAGGTCCAGCCATTTAGATTGAGCATTGATGAGTCAGGCCTTCTCTTTTTATACAAAATGTCGATTTTAAATTGCCATTGGTTGGGTTAGAATGAATTAGAGCTGATTTGCTGCTTGTCATCGTAGGCAATTTGTAATAGTCAAGTAGAGGAAATCGGTCGTTGTGCAGAAGGTCAAATGTTAACAGAGCTGTGGCTAATTGAGCGTTCTTAATAGGTATTCCTCAAAACTTGTATTCGAATCACGTATAATATTCCCGCGGCTTCGCTCCTTCAGAATATCCCATAGAAACACAGCACAGAATATTTTAAAATTATTATTTTAAAATGTATCTTATAGCATTTGGCGATGAACTAGCTTTCTATCAGTAAATATATTTTTAGTTGATTTTTTTTTTTAATTGAGACATAATCAAATAATTTATCCCGCTTTAGGCGAAGCCACACGGAGTATCAAACTTCCGCGCGCCTCAAGGAGTTGTCAGCAACAGCAGGGACCCAGCCGGGTCGAAGCCTACTGGGGCCAGGGTTATCCGAAAGGGCGCTCGAGCCCCGGTATGAAGGCTAGAAGAAACGGGGTGGGTCTTTTAGTCAGTAAGAGTCTGACACTATCTCCCGCTCCTCCCAAGGGCGGGGGATGTCAATGCATGATTTTTTCCCACCATGAAAAAAAGGCAGTATCAAACTTTTAAGGACTGACTAAAATCCACCCTTAAATTCTATCAGTTTTTACCACCCGTAAATTCGTGACGTTTTTGCGTTTTCAGAGCGCGGTGATTTTTTTGAATAATCTTGCAACGCTGACAAGTATAATCTTGTGCTGCTAAAGATCTAAAGGCATTAAGAACAAAGTCTTTATTTACAAATTAACACTAGCTGCTGTCATCGGCTTCGCTCACATGATAGTAGGAAATTATGCTCCCGGGATATTCTACTACTCGATGCCTCCCTCCTATGCGCTATTTTAGGATATGAGCTACCCGTGTACCGGGTTTCATCGGCCACCGAAGGCGGCTTGCGGACCACCGAACAGTCCGGCCCGAGTCCAAGTCGTCGACGGACCCAGCAGGGTAAGCCAACTGGTGCCATGGGTGATGCGAAAGAAATTGCTGGGACGCTGGAACGATGGCAATGAAGGAACAGGAATGGGTTTTTAGTCAGTAAAAGTCTGACATACCATCTCGCTCCACCCAAGGGCGGGAGAAGTCATTAGAGATGATTTTCCCACCTAAAAAAAATGTACCAAGCTTTCAAATTTTCCTTTATAATATTAGTTTAATGAACTCGGAAAAGATGCAGTTAAATGCGAGATGAATAATTCAGAAACATAACTAACAACGAAAGCTGTTTAAGCTTCCTGTACAGTAAAACCGCGGGTTTTGACGCTGATTAACTGCGGCGAAGTTTGCCGAGGAAATAACGATTCCATTTGTGTATTGCATTATTTAAAAAAAAGCGGAGAAGTGCGAATCGGACTCGCACACTGAGGGTTAACTTCCTTATTAACTTACCTACCTATGAAAATAGTTATATACCCGAATAGAATTCGATTTTTCCGAATCAAAAAGAGATCTTTTTTTGTGACGTAACTACAAATTTTCAGATTTCAGATTTTTTTTAAATAAAGTTTGAATAAATAAAACAAAATTCAATCAAAAATGGGAATAAAACAATGTTTCAGAACATAGCTAAATCGTTAATTACTTAACATTTTATTTATTTATGACTTCCACAACAGTCTAACAAATTATATCGTGAATACTGCGACAAAAGTTTTTATTCCTTCCTGTTTGCATAATTTTTTGTTGTGTCCAAATGTTGCGATTTGCATGCCAAAATATCTCCCCATGAATATTCTATTACACGAGTTTAAGATTTAACTGTGACCTATTTTTCTTGACAGAACTTCTACGAGTTACTTTGGATGACAAAATGACGCAAGTATTTTCAATTTTTATTTAGTTTCAAAACTCTTATCTAGTGAAACAACATGGTTATAAATAAAATACAGTCTTCAAGACCTTGACAGGTTTCTAGAAAACAATTTTTGAAGTTAGTACTTCAAAAATTGTTTTCTAGAAACCCGTCATACTTTATAAAAATTCTTAATTGAAAAATTCTATAACGTAAAAACTTGCCTAGGACTCACGCTCACGCGAATATTCGAAGGAGTTTCCTTAACACTGGAACGCAAAGAGCAATAGGGGGAATATAGGTGGTAGTCAGTTTTGAGGTCAGATGATTTCAGATATCTAAAAAAAAAAACGAAAAGGATCTCGCTTAAAAGTGCACCGAACACAAGACCACGGAGTCAGTCTATGCCAAAGACACAAACCAGCTCCAATAACCTAATTAAAATGAAGTACTGTAAAATGGATTTCAAAACATTATGATAGACCTTGCTCATTTTGACATTCATTAAGATTCTCGAAGAATAAGTATTTAAGGTATATCCCCTTAAAAGGCCTTTTTAGGAAAGAGCACGTTTCAAAATAATAGTGTTCGGTAATGGCCTCGCGTTAAGCTATTCCTGTCTCACCAGTTTGCCGAAATCTTCGTCATATTAAAGTAAAAACTTCGGATTACGACCCTCTAAAATTGCTTAAACTATCTAATGACATTACACACGACCGCTCCACTAACAATCAGCCTACAGTATCTTAAATCACAGAAAACGTTAACGAGAGCAATTCTTTTTGCGTTAGTAATAAATGGTTTATGTACCGCGTTAAGGAAAGAAATAAAAACAATATAAAGAAAAGAAACAGCTTCGTGGTTACATGTACCGGAAAACAATTCACGTCAAACAGAAACAATACATGCAGTCTATAAGTAAGTTAAGTACAGCTTTTTATTTCATGGTGATATAAACACAGCATGTGATCTTGGATGCTACGCCATGTGTTTCTCAACGAGAATTCAATTAAGTCGCTATACAAACTTCATGCTAATGATGTTACTTCAACCAATTCAATTAAAGACCTATGCTTCGTCCTCCCGATCACTAATTACTGCCAACTGAATGACATTGTACACTCCCATGGTAGAGTGAAGCTTTTCGCAAATGGACGCGACCGAACTAGCGCAGCCTAACTTTAAATGTTAAATTGTGGGAACACGTTGTTCCTGACATGAATGCAGATTGGATTAATACTGATACAGTAGATGTTAGTCAATACTCACAATAACATTGGAAATAGCGTGAATGTGTCGATGAAATTGGGTTTAAATTTATCGTTTATTGTTGATAAACAGGTTATCGATGTTCAGTGGAATTTTGGTCGCGTCAATAGAGTAGGTACATTTTTAATGTTTTTGATGATTGTTACACCGAATAATGAATTGTGAAATTTTTTTGACGATTTCTTTGTTATAATTGACATTCTGGCTCTGTACTTGTTACCTATGTAACTTACTTTTTGTTTAGTCATTCATTTGTCTTCAAAATGGCCGAGTTGAGCGGTGTGATTCACGCGTCATTTTTACACTTGTCTGACACTTATGATACTACTTTAGAATCTACAAAACATAACAAGCAGCCATAAAAAATTAAGTTAAGTAACTCTTATTTTTAGTTCCCATTCCCACCTGGTACCTGCCAAGATTCCCCAAAGAGAAGCTCCACAAGCACATAGGTATTCAAAGCACATGAGATGCTACTGACAACCTAAGGTTTCATCCATGTGAAAATAACACACGCACTTATTCTTTTAAATGTTTGTCCTGTATTTTTGTCTATATGGTGTACAATAAAGATTCTAGGTTTTAAAAAATTAATAATAAAATAAGTTACGTCAGACAGGCTCTGGGATCTTGGACTATTATTATAAACGTAAATAATACGTTTCATAGAAATGCAGAGCGCGATTTTAATTTCACTGAAAACCTATGAAAATTCTTTTTTACTGGAACATCCCACAATATTAACTTTTTATGAATAATGCGAGTGCATTCTCGCATAAGTAATCGTATGTCTAGGCACAATATACATACTCCCACTTTGAGTAGATCGACAGAGTTTGTCTGACTTTTACTCACTAAAACCCATCAGTGTTACTCGTGTGACTCTTTTGAAATATCCTACAGCTCTTCTGGTCTAATATAGATGGACTACTTTTTTTATTGTGGGATATCATCAAATTACTTTTCTCGCTCTACGGTTTAGCGAAAGGGCGTCAGACGTTTACTGCCTAAAACACACATTATAATATATATGTACCTTCATTTGCAATTTGTATTCTAGAGCCACGGTAACTCTATCTATCTTTTCTGCAGTAATCGAACATTTCCTGCTGCAATGGAACATTCCTGCAGCAACCGAACCTCCCCGCAGAAATCGAACTTTCCCGCAGCAATTAAACATTTCTGCATCAATGAAAATTTCTGACAGCAATGGAACATTTCTGAGCACTGAGCAACGGAACGTTCTTGTAGCAATGAAACATTCTCGCAGCAATGGAACATTTCTGCAGTAATCGAACATTTCCTCACTGAACCCAAACTTCAATAAATAGATAGATATACACTAGGCACACACAGATATGCAAATGATAAATCATTTCACATTTATAATATTAGTGTGATAAATAAATAAGGACGGCTCCATAAGACAGCAAAATCAAATGCACACATTGCCAAGCATGAATAACAAATATATCGTATGGAGCCTATCCTGTCTTTGCGTCATATTCCTCAATGCTGAGGGTCGTGACCTCCCAGTTTCATCACTCTAACACTTATGATATTCCTCCATCTGTTCCTGTCTCTGGCGGTATGAAGGGCATTGTACACCGTGGAGTCAAGAGCGGTGCGGATCTGGTCGGACCAACGTATGGGGCTGCGCCCGCGAGGCCTTTTCCCGTCCACTTTACCGGTCACACTTAATATAAAACCGTTTATTTCAATTAAACAATTGACAAGCACGCTAATATAGCTGTTGTGGTCAGATCTTAAAAATTGATCACTTCATAAAATGGCTAGCGTTTTAAACGAGTTTGATGATAAGTCAATGCTCGTTTGGCCTACTTTTTTTAGATCTTTTATTGTCAAACAAATCCTACATCAATTTATTATATGGTCAAACGAGGATTGACATATCATCAAATGTTAATATTTAAACGATCTGCAATCTGGCCACGACATAGATAGATATATTGTAGTGCAGGCATATACATACATAGACAAATAGTAAATAGATAATAAAATATAATTTATTTGTATTAATCATTAAACATTTTATCCTTACAATATTATCAGTATTGGCTGCATGTATCGACGTGGGTGCTGGTCGTGTCACGCCGTGAAACGTGACACTGACGGCTGTCAGAAAGTGAAGACATAGTGCGTGAACTAGTGAGCCGATATTTATTTATATTTAATTATCTTGTGTACATCGGTCACAATGTATGTCAAGGAGTCAAATCAAACAGTCGGAAAATTAAAATAATTTAGAAACTAGCTTAAATAATATACGATTGATGCGGGAATGTTCCATTGCTGTGGGGATTGTTGAAGATGCGGAAATGTTTTATTACTGAGCTGCAGCGCTTAGTGCACGGTAGACTATTGAGCGTGCGCATTTCTATGCGTGCTCTGCTCAAGAACTATCCGTGGTACCAAAAGTATTTACAAGTGAGCAGTGTCGGTATATGGTGCTCGCCATCAGGCGCTGGCTGCCTCTGTCCAATCATAGAACTCTCTTGGTTGTGTAAATGAAACTTGGCACACAGATATACTATCAGTGCCGTAGCTAGGCGTGGGTGAAGTGGGCCCTCGCCCACCGCCTCGCAACAGCCACCTTGCCGACTTCGCGTGTACGGACTTTTTAAAAACGAGGGTTTTGCTTTATACTTACTACTACTTTTGCCTGCGGCTTCACCCACGTGTATAAAATATAGCTTATGTCATTCAGTAAAAAAGTAGCTATCGGTGAAAAAAAATTAGCCATCGGACCAGTACTTTCAGAGATTACCTCCTCCAAACATTTCTTTATAGTATTAGTTTAGATAGGCTGGCGCTAGACCACTATTTCACTTAATGGTAAGCGACGATGTGATCGAACACTAGGTTGCGACAGTCGCTGTCTCGTTTTCGAATTTATGAAAGAAAAAAGCCTCGCTGATGTGCCTTCGTCTAAATTAATCCATACTACGCCTCTGTACACTATATTCTAAAATAGGACAGGATACTTTTTATTCCGAGATTATTTTCCTTTGGGACAATTTTCAACTTGTATACGGGTAAAGGCTGGAAAACGCAGCGTTGGATAGCATCCTACAAGGTGGACCGATGACCTGGTGAAGGTTGCGGGAAACCGATGGATGCGAGACGCACAGGATCGTTCATTACACTTGAGGGAGGCCTATGTCCAACAGTGGACGTATATCGGCTGAAATGATGATGATGATGATGGACGCTAGCTAAAGCCAGTTGTATATAAAAGGAATATGAATCGGTTTTCATCTAACCAATAGTAAATCTTGTGACCTTTTTCTATCATTACTCTTGTCGTCTTGCAGTGCAGTATCATTAATATTGGTCGATGCTTGACAATCGATAGCACTGCCATTAGTATACCATCGGTTTTATTGTAGACTACTTCTTCCTCTTCGAGTCGTATTCCTCATTACTCCTTCCTTTGATCTTTCTCCTTTCCTTCAGTCCATCCAAAGGTTGCCTGTAAGAAATTGCCCTGTGCGATAAACCGCCCATTGTATGCTTATTTTGAATAATGTTCGTCCTGTATTTTTTGTTTATGTGGTGTACAATAAAGAATATAATAAATATATAAATACTGAGGGTCGTGAAGTTCCCGCTGGATTAGTTTCTTTTTGATGGTGTCGGTTTTTGACGTCATGAAGTGCGACGTGCAATATTATTACATCTTGCCTCAGACGCCTACGTCGATGTATGTTTTTGTTTTTATTTTTGTGTCCCGGTTACTGAAATTAATTGCCACATTATTGTATTTTAAAATTAAATAATAAATGTTATTTAAAAATTCGAAGACATGTGACATTCAACAACCCGCACTGGGCCCGCGTGGTGGATTACGGCCCATTCCCTCTCCTAGAGAGGAACCTGAGTCCCAGCAGTGGTCACATTAAAAAGGCTGATGATGATGATGATGAATAAATGTTATTTAGCAACTAGTACTGACAGCACACATATTGACAATATAGTAAAAAAAAATGATGTTAATAATAAAAATTAACTTTCACGATCTCGATTTCCCGTAACAGTTATTCTCTCTTATTTTCATCAAAGAATCCGATCATTTGTCTTTAATAGTGGATCCAGGTGGTTTGACGACCATTAATTATAATAAGCGTCTCCTCTACTATTAATCTATGGCCACTATTTGTCCCAGCAATGTTTAATAGCCGACTTAGATTTTCTTGAGGTGGAGCGCCCTATTTGTATACTGTCTCTTGAATTTAATATAAGCCAAGTTTCCTGATATATTTTGTAGCGTATTATTTATTAAAGCCATTGTGTTGCAGTAGCAGAGAATGCAGTGATTTATCCTGGAGCGGTATTTGCATTTTAGCCGGAAACAAAATGGGTTTTATTACTGGTTTATCTTTGTCAAGTTTCTTTTATGAATGTCACTGGTCGTATAATGTGCATAAGTATAGCTTTTTAAAACTGGAATAAGTCAGAAATTGAAGCATAAAATGTTATAATAGTAGAGAAATTAAAAAAAAGATACAATAGTGCGTGTTCTGTTATCAAACTAGCTGTTCCCCGTTGTTTCGTCGTGTTTTTATTCAGGGTGCTATTATATACGGTGTATAGTGCCTATACAACGTTATATGACGAATAGTCAAGAACCTGGAAATTAGAGAAATGCTGACGAAAAATTTCAATTTTTTAGTCAGTAAGATTCCGATGGATGCGTGACGCACAGGACCGGGCATTGTGGCGACGTTTGGGGGAGGCCTATGTCTAGCAGTGGACGTCTTTCAGCTGATATGACGATGATGATGAAGAGTCTGACACTATCTCCCACTTCACCCAAGGGCGGGGGATGTCATTTGGATGATTTTTACCCACCAAAAAAAATGTTCCATGATAAATAATTGTGCGTCGATGTTTGAGAAACGGTGTGTTTATATATTCATTTATTAATATAAACTTTATTGTACACCAAGATAATAAGTGATACAATAAAAACATATAATTGGCGGCCTTGTCGCTTATATGTCTATATTTACTTTTGTATCGAATCATCTACGCATCATTTACAATTGGTTCTCAATACGATTGACAAAATTCTTTCCGTCAAGTCTGAAAGACTTTGAGTTTGATGTTTTCGGAATAAGAACGTCAAAGTTGGCCATTTAATGCAAAAATTACCGTCGGCATGTCTGAAGGCTTTTAAGAATAAAATAAAACAGAACTGAAATGAATACCTCAATCCAAAAACGTCAACTTCAGATCTTTTTTTTATTTTTCATTCAATGTCTTTTCACACTTTTTCCACGCTGCAAAAGAAAAGCTCTCCGCAATGTCAACACGTTTACTTTGACGTGTACCAACTGAAGGGAAGGTAATGACAGGTCACTTGCCCACGGCTGCCAACATAATAGAATGACAAATTGCCCTTGGCGTGAAGCAGGGGAGAAGTCCGGAAGCCCTATAGAGTGTATAAAAAAGAAAACACTCTTAATTTTGACATTCGTTTGAAACAGGTTCATTAGTCTTTTACAGATTTTATACAAAGGTGTGTTCATGGAATATTAAGGGAAGGGACGGTAAGGGTTGTGTTGATATTTAGGGACAGTTCTTTTTGAACAAAACGTAGGTGTTCCAACTCCAAAATGGTATCTCAATTATACCGAATAAAATAACACGGTAAAATAATTCAAGTATGGAGACAATTATAAATGAAATGTAAATTACACCCAAGCTTAAAAAAATAAGTAATAATAATATAATAATATTCTACAACTATCACACAGCGCCGTCTAGTTCCAAGCTAAGCAGAGCTTGTGTTATGGGTACTAGACAACTGATAAACATACTTATATATTTCTAAATACATAAATATTTTAGATGAAATTACACCCAGACACAGAACAAATGATCGTGCTCATCACACAAACATTTGTCCTGGGTGGGAATCGAACCCACGACCTCCGGCATAGCAATCAGGGTCACTAACCACTAGATCAACAGGCCTTTCAAAGTCTTTAAAGAACACGGCTAAGTACTAAAAAAATGAATAAAGGCGAGAATAAGATATATCAACATTGTCGTCTGAATTATTTTAAGTTATAAATAATAATACATAAATTTTTTCCGCTATTCATATAGAAAAGATAAATAATACCGTTTATAAATAATACAGTTTCTGTTTCAAACATAAACTTTATTTTATATCGGATAGTTTGTTATAATATGATATAAAGGAATTCCGACAGGCACTTATTAGTTTAGTATCAAACAGAACTATTTCGTATTAAATATTTACAAAACTATTTCAGCGGTCAGAGTTTTCAAAGTTATTAATTCAATATAATGTGCTCAGTGAATTTTCTAGCAGGAAGATTTCTACTCTGTTCAAGAAAAATAAGTTTAGGGATTTTTTTTTTTTTTTTTTTTTTTTTTTTTTTTTTTTTTTTTTCGATGGGAAAAATCAGATCGTCTTTAAAAATTCAGTTTCTGTTGCTTGAGTAGTTTTTAAGTTACTGGGGATTTTTCTTCATTGAAATCCAAGCAGCTCATTAGTCGTTTTTACATTTAGGATACATCGTTAAATTTTAATCGTTTTAATCCCGTGGAGGGTCGATCCGGTACATGAAACACTATCGATTTGTAAAGATAAAATTAAAAAATAAAGTACCTTTTTTCAAAACTCGTATTAATTTACGCATGTACTTACGAAATTAATTTCTTTAAGAAAACATCAGCTGAGCGAGTTCAATGACCTGTAGTTAATAGCAGGCGTTACGTACAAACTACCCACAGGTCATTGAACTCACTCAGCTGATGTTTTCTAATTTCGTACATGCGTAAATTAATACGAGTTTTGAAAAATCATGAAATAAAAACTTTCTCATCAACAAAGTCGTGGGCATCGTGTCAGTATGTGTAAAAAACATAAAATTATTTCTACTTGCGCAATAGACTTTTAAATCATTCAACTGATGTACCCTAATCAGGTTTCTTAAGAAAAGCAATAATGGGAAGACGACATTAAACTTTTCAAAAAACCTTTACAAAAAATTGGCTTTTTTCCTTTTTTCCAACAAATAAACAAAATATATTTCTTATATTTTGCGTAATGGTACGTACAGAGTATCGACTAACAGTAAAATAAAAGGAGAAACCTGTTTCAAATATATTCTTCTTTGTAGCGGGTGGACACATGTCACGTTTTCAAACTGCCAATTTCATTGGTAAGGTTACATTATTTCTGAGTCGTGCAGGTTTTTGAATTGTAAGAGTCCTTAAGAAACACCTCTTAGAATTTACAAAATTTCTATAAATACACCACACCGAATTACTCAAAAACCTATCCTTAATTAAAAAAATTAAGAACCTAAATAGACGTGCCAACAGTTTCACCGCGAGATATTTGCAAACCTATCCTTAATTTCGAGAAAAAAACATGTTCATGTGTCTCAAAAACAGCTAAATTGACCTTTTTTATTTGTAGGATTTATACCAAAATTTATTTATTTTTTTCTTTAAGGAATACCAAAAATCCACTTACTGTTTGGTATTTCTTAAGGACTCTCGGTCAAGTGCGAATGGTTCCGTACCAAAAATTCGAAAAAACACAAAACATTTTATTTCACATAGGCCTACATGGGCACTTATAAAACGTCAGAAGCTAGTGAACAAAAGCTAATGCAAACCTTACTTTTGATAGGTTTTCACGCTAAAGAAAAATTTGAGAAATACTCAACTTCAAATGCGAGTTAGAATCTTAACCTTTTCATTCAACGAAAATGCATTAAGAATATTCATGGGCAAATATCAAGCGGTCAAGTTTATAGGTATTTGACCTATCGGATATTTATGGCTTTACAAATATTTGCGGATGCCAAACTGACTGGAATATTGCGATAGCAGCCTTTGCCAGTGCAGTATTAGAATAGTCATTTATATTTGCCTCTAACAAATATCAGTTATTTGCAATCTCTTTTATAGCAGAGAAAAATGGCTTTAGTACTCCTACATCATCATAATGATGATGATGGTGATATAACTAATAACTCAACAATTGATATACAGTATACCTAATTAATTTATTTTCTCTAGTGGTAATTAATATCACGTTGCCTTTGTTATTTAGTGTACTGTGAAGGTTTCCTTTTATTTTGATGTGTAACTGTAAATTTCAAAGATTGTATACCCCATGGGTATGTTACAGTGATACTTGTTATAACAATAATTTTAAGAGCTGTATTTCCACCTGTGACAAACAATAAATAAATCTGAATCTGAATCTGAACTATCTTTTACTACTACTTTTACTTTTTATAATAACCTTCTTTTTGATGGTGAGAAATCTGTACATCTATACATACATATAAATAAAACTACATACCTAAACTGTATGTATTAGATACCTAAACTGTATGTATTAGATGATATGTCTAGTCTATGATTCTGAAAACAAAATATGGACTAAGTTAAGCGCTGGATAAATTTTAAAAAATCCGATTTATTAAGAGCTTAATATTCACTCTAACCTTGAATATACCTAAATTATAATCAGGCGGGGAGACCTCTGCAGGCATAGTGTCCAGTCCTTCGATGTAGGCACGCCGTATTAATGACGAGGTGAAATGAGTAGTCCAAATCATAGAGGTATCGACAATGTAAGGATGGACACTCGCCCTACGTCGGATTGTCCGATGGAAGAATCAAGAATAAGTCATGTAATTCCTCTGTGCACACTCTCCAAAATAATAATAATATTCCACAACTATCATACAACGCCGTCTAGTCAAGCTAAGCAGTGCTTGTGTTATGAATTTTAGACAACTGATAAACATACTTTATATATTTCTAAATACATATATATCATAGATAAATTACACCCAGACACAGAACAAATGCTCGTGCTCAACACACAAACATTTGTCCTGGATGAGAATCGAACCCACAACCCCCGGCATAGCAGTCAGGGCCTCTAACCACTAGACCAACAGGCCAGTCGTAATTTCATCATAAAGAATACCGAAAGACTGGCTACCCTATGTCTGCGCTCGAGGCTTTGAAGATTTGTGTTAACCAATTCTGGATCATCGATAAGATTCTTCGGAAATAAAGACACTAAACTGTCTTGAAACGACATCAACTATCATAACACTTTAGAAAAGGTCAATATATATTATTCTAAATTAATTTGGCGTTTACCACAATCACAAATTAAACGCAAATTAAGTAATGCGGCTGACTGCTTATTGTTCATTGAACAAATTATAGCAACAAACGCGATCAAAAGTCAAATTAATTTAATATCGCAAAATTCGGTTTAAATCGGCCTTAGTTACATTTCACTAAACACGACCACGAATACTAAAGACAGTACAGAAAACGTAAAGCTAGAACTACATTAGACCGACGCACACACCGACACACATGTAACATGTCTGACTTGTATGTAGAACGACGTCGCGTAGCGTGGATTGAATGTAGCTCTACAAGTCTGGCGGCAACGACATATCGCGTCGGGCCCTGGTTCAGGCTATGGTCCGGAGCGAGAAGGAATGGCAGGCGGTCGCCTCCTTTTGCGAAGCAGTAATGCTAACGAAGGAGGAGGCGGCACGCGTGAGGGAACGAAGGTCCTCACGCACCAGGCGCCGAAATTCCGACACCGACTACCAGCCACAGAAGACGCGGGCTTGCGGACGTCGAGCAATGAGTAGCTTCCACATAAAATGTATGAAAACTAGACCAACGCACCCAGCTCTGCCTGGACGCTTTGATTCTCGTATCGAGGCCGCCACAGTCAAGTCCAGTTAAGCAGATGACATCCTCCTAAGTTGACCTGCGAGAGGCCAAACACAAAAAAACCAACGCGCCCAGATATGCGTACCTATATGGGGCACGCGTATGAGTGTAGTTCTACCTTTATCGCCAACTAATGCCTTGATCACACGTACCGAGCAAACGGGCGAGACAGTACTCTCGGCCGAGTACTCGGTACGTTTAAATGCAGCGCCGAGTGCTCGGCCTATCATTTATCTCTACAACTCGCTTACATCACTGTCTCGGTCGAGCAACATTTTACTGTGTCGCCGTTTTACTCGGTACGTGTAATATATGGATCAAGGTATAAATTTACAAACATATTAATTATCTCTACAATCAATAAACTGCCACAGAAAACGGTGATTATCACAAATAGGATACAGAATATTGCAAACATGGTGTGGAAATCTGATGTAAATGTATTCCTAATAAACATAATGTAATACAAAATAGTTTATTCATAAGCTGGGCAGTCTTTCATAGTCGAAGATTTATTGAATGAGAGATCCATTTGACTTCACACGCCTACATTTCTTTCCCGCATATGTTAGGGATCTTCTATGAGATTGTTTGGAAGAGTTACAGAAATCAGAAATGTTCATTTCAAATAAACAGGCACTTTTGAATTGTCAAAATATCGGTCAGTCACAAAAGTGAAACTAAATTGCACCACACATTACCGAGGCCTTGAAACGTAAAGAGCAACTGGAGAAACATAGGTAGGTTTTAGTCAGTAAATATCTGACATTACTTATCGCCTATCAAGATCGGAGACTCTATACTCGAAGTTGTGGACGATTACGTCTACTTCGGACAAACAATCCAGTTGGGTAGATCTAATTTCGAGAAAGAGGTCAACCGTCGAATCCGACTCGGCTGGGCAGCGTTCGGGAAGCTGCGCGGTATCTTCTCGTCCAATATGAGTATACCACAGTGTCTTAAGACGAAAGTCTATGACCAGTGCGTGTTGCCAGTGATGACATATGGTGCCGAAACGCGGTCGCTCACAATAGGCCACATCAGAAGGCTTAAAATCACCCAAAAGGCAATGGAAAGGGCTATGCTCGGAGTTTCCTTGCGTGATCGAATCAGAAATGAAGATATCCGCAAGAGAACCAAGGTTGCCGACATAGCACGAAGAATCGCCAAACTCAAGTGGCAATAGGCAGGGCACATTGGCTCGCAGAATAAATGGCCGTTGGGACCGAAAGGTTCTGGTGTACCGACCGCGTACCGGAAGACGCAGCGTCGAAAGGCCTCCTACAAGATGGACCGATGACCTGGTGAAGGTTGCGGGAATCCGATGGATGCGGGACGCACAGGATCGATCATTGTGGCGACGCTTGGGAGAGGCCTATGTCCAACAGTGGACGTCTATCGGCTGAAATGATGATGATAATAATGACTTATCGCCTCACTTAGAGCTAGAGAAGTTATTTTAGAAAGTCGACTGGTAGAAAACGCCTAAGACATTAAGTCCACCTTTGTACAGTGTTTCTGCACAATGTTTTAATCTATACATGTCAATCTGTAGAAGTTATGTAACTATGTTGTGCGCGCATCACGTAAAATGTACAAAATTTGTGTAGATAACTTTCCATTTTACGACCTAAACTGAATAGTTAAAGATATGAAGCTTTATAGGGTATATAGGTCCATCTCTCTTTCACGACTGACATTTTAACACGTCATTTTAAGTCCCCTGGGAGATTGAATACACTTTTGAAATCATCATAAAGAGCGCTTCAATGAGGGTGTTTAGGAAAATTCACACCGCCAGTTGGCACCACTTAGCCGTCAGGTCTTTTCCTTTGAAAACGAATACTTGACATTGACGTCTAACGTTTGACGTTGACGTCTAACTAATGTCATTAAAATAAGCGTTTTGCCAGGTGCCTAGACCTGACGCCTCAGTGCTGACGCCTGGTGAACTTTATTTTAGAACAGTCTCATTGTGATACTTTACATAACTGACACGATTATACAATTTTTTTAAACATGTTTTTCATTTATTTTTATTTTTTTCTTAATTTTCTTATCAGTGTCACTCTTACAACTAAAATGAATCCAACGACATCTCCCAAGCTGAAGCTTACACTAGACCGACGCACACGTTAACCACGCCTCATTTGCACGTAGAACGACGTCGCGTGGCGTGGATGTAATGTAGCTCTACAAGTCTAGTTTCCATATAAAATGTATGGAGACCGACGCGCCCAGATCGGCGTACGTGGCACACGAGGGCGCAGTGTAGACCTTAAAACTCTTTGTATTAAAAATACTAGCTTTTGCCCACGGCTTCACCCACGTACATAAAATATAGCCTAGGTCACGCAGGAGCAAAGCAGCTTTCTATCGGTGAAATAATTTTAGCAATCGAATCAGTACTTTCAGAGATTACCTCCTACGAACAAAAAAGACGTGTGGCACTCGGGGACTGCCGCGGTAAAGCTATTGCATAAGCATTTTTATCAACTTATGCAATTATAATTATTTTATTTATGCAGTATTTTTTTCCTTTGTTTTTTTTTTCTTTGATATTAATTGAAGTTACACTTTCACACATTGAATTGAATTTTGACTGATTGTTCACTCATTTGTTTTCTTATCGGTCACCACGCTCAAAAAACAAATGAGTGGGGGGTGTTAGGTTATTTTCGTTACGGAATTTCTGGATTCGGTCTCCACGCTCAAGGCCCGCGATAGAAGCTATGCAATAGCTTAAAAAAAAAAAACAAAAATATACTTTTTAACAATTTTATTAGTGTTGATGTATACATTTAATTTTTTATTAACAGGCTCGTGTTTGACTACCATCTCACCCGATGGTAAGCGATGTGGTCACCCTACAAACATAAACTCGAAAAACTTAACCTTTCTTACGCTACAGTCGAGTAAATATATGACCTCATCTTTCCGTTACACGATACAAGTTTTCCCCTAATGACTTGGCATAATTATCAGTAAATATGGATCAGTAGACTTTCCAAGCAGCCAAGTTGGAACGAAGCCTGTTGACAAGCTTAACTTAACTTAGTGATTTAGGTAACTCGTTTGCAAAGTTTGATTTCTAACTATTCAGTAATCGGTTTAAAGTTTAGTAACTAGCGCTTGTGGCTCCACCCGGGTAAAAGTACTTTCTTCCTTTATATATTGCCAGTGACTTTTCCCGCGTGAAGGTTTTTTTTTTGTGTTGGTGTGTAAAAATCAGCACGGAGCGGGAGATAGTGTCAGACTCTTACTGACTAAAAAACCCAACCCGTTCCTTCTTGCCTTTCGTACCGGGGCTGAGCTTCCCTTTGAATAACCCTAGCCCCAGTGGGCTTCGACCCGGCTTGGCCCCTGCTGCTGCTGACAACTCCTTGAGGCGCGCGGGATGCCCACGTGAAGGTCGAAAATATATACCTACGTCACTTAGTAGCATAGGTAATCAGCCTAATGTTCCTACTACTGGGACTCAGGCCTCCTCTCTAGGAAAGGGAATGAGCTGTAATCCATCACGCGAGCCCAGTGCGAGTTGGTGAATGTCACAAGTCTTCGAATTTTTGGTTCTAGGACATGCCGAAACAACGTGAAGAAACCTCACGATGTTTTCCTTCACCATTTTAAGAGCAGTGATGATAAATTACACAAAGTAATGCGCCTGGCTGGGTTTGCACCCGCGGTCTACAACACGTAACTCGGGCCGTTACCACTCGGTCACCACTGCTTATCACTTCAGCCGATAGACGTCCACTGTTAAACATAGGCCTCCCCCAAGTGTCACCACAATGAACGATCCAGTGCGTCCCCCATCCATCGGATTCCCGCAACCTACACCAAGTCATCGGTTATCACTGCTCACTTAGTACTAATGTAGTATTCTACTGTATATGTATATGTATAAAAAAAAATTGGTTGCCTGTAAAGTCGGTATACGGGCGAAAGTTTTACGTGACAACGACTTTTTATGTCTGTCTCTCTCGCTCTTAGGCGGGCTAACCATGCCCGAGTGGAAGGGACGCGTGCCTCTCACTCGCTCTCATTGTGAGCGCATAACGTGAGCGGAGCGTAACGCAGTTTCTTGAAGTGTCACCCGGCAAACCAATTTATAAGACGTTGTCACGTCAATACAAATCATTCCTCGTTAAAATATTAGTATACAATGATATCTTAGGTGTTTATTCAGGTTTAGAAATATGCAGAATAGGGTGTATAATCCTACAAACCTTTGTTGACGGGTGTTGTGTTTAATAAACGTTACGTACGACTATGTTTGATTCCGTTATATTTTATCGCGCGGAGAACTCTGATACCATGATGTAGGATTTTGAATTTGAGTTCCTTTAAGGTAATATAGATGTCGCTACACAGAATGTAAGCTGTTTTAGTATCAAAACTCATCTGTATCCTATCGGTGGCATTAATATGAAGGAGGCACAGAGATAATAATTATAATTTATAAAGGCTTTCATAATTTAATGTGTTTTAGAGTAATGTGTATGTGCTGTGCGGAAAAGCACAATATTTAAGATATCTTTTCCTTTTTTGAAACAGGAAATCATCAAATGGCTTCTCCCACTCTAGGCTGGAACGGATGAGTGTGACCAAACTTTTACTGACTAAAACCCTCCCGTGTCCTTCAGTAGCTTTTTGCGCACTAAAGCCACGGTCACTCTTTCTAATTTTACTGCAGCCCTACCAGGCATCGACCGTGCTGGGCCCTTTAAATTTTTGAAATAATATATTTTTTTTAATTATTTTTTTTTCTGGCATCTATTTAAAATATTTTTTTTTTATATTTTTTTTCTGGCATCTATTTAATTATTTTTTTTCTGGCATCTATTTGAAACGCACTTAGAATATTAAACGTCTTTGGTGACACACGGGGTTGGTCCGCACGACCGAACGGCGAGCTGTCTATTGCTAATCGCCCACAAGCCCGTGTCTACGGTGTCCGGAAATTGCTTTGGGACTTCCGACGCCCAGGGCGTCTCCTTCGGCGGTAACTAGGTGTACCAAAAATTAGCGTTTTCGTGACTCCCTTTTAGGAACTAGTTCTTAAAGTAAACTATTAATCCAAAAGTATTTCTAGTTTTCTTTCAGTAAAAGAATTCTTATAATTTGATCAGCCAACGGTTGAGTACTTTGACGTCTTTAATCCGTCATAATTATGGAGCGAGAAAGAAATTATCTATACTTCTACACTAATTATAGTTTGTTTTTTTTTTTTTTTTTTTTGTAGAAGGTAATCTCTGGAAGTACTGGTCCGATTGCTAAAATTTTTTCACCGATAGAAAGCTGCTTTATTCCTGAGAAACATAGGCATATGTACGCGGGCGAAGCTGCGGGCAAAAGCTAGTTATCCTATAAAGCTCCGTCTTGCTCTCGCACTAAAATTATGATGGTTTTAATACGCCACAATTGCGGCGATTAGTCCCCTTTTTGAGGAGTAGTACGGCGTCTTCTCTTTCCACCTGACACTCCTCAATTTTTAAATATATGTTTTGGCTATGGGAAGTACGAGCGGTTCCTGTTTTGGTTTAAGGCACAAAAAAACGCGTTTCTTCATCATCATCATCATCTTCCTGCCCTTGTCCCGTTTAAATTGGGGTCAGCGTAACACGTTTTTTTCTTCCATTCTGTCCTGTCACTCGTCACGCTATCACTAAGTCCCTTTTCTTTCATATTACTTCTCACACAATCTATCCATCTTTTGTTTGGCCTTCCATCCATCATTTTTACATCATATTTCATTCCACCTCCATCCATCCACATGTAAACTCAAAAAAAAAACACGTTTATAAACGCGAAAATCAATTCAAACATTTGCAACAATTAGTCCAATAGTCAATAATAATTTAGTAGAATTATAATTATTTTGACATTTGTGATCTTTTTCATTAATTTTTTTTTAATAATTTAATTGAGTTACAAAATATACATCAAAAGAGTACTTTACGTTGTAATAAATAATTGATTAATCCATCTATCAAAAAAGACCTTTCAACCTCCGAAATTCATATCCAATGTACAAAATGGAAACAAGTTTCTTTTTCATATATTGGTCGGCATTTATTTATGCTGTATGCTTTTACAGGCGGCTTTAGACTGTTGGCTTTTTACAGCTTATAAATAAAAAAATAAAATAAAAAGGGTCATCCTTTAAAAATATAGCGATGTTACGTGTCGGACCGCGAGATAAAGCCTTCTTTTGGCTTGGGGTGATAGTGTTGAAATAAATCTTGAAGTGGGTGGCCCTTTAGTTAGTGTAGATATATTTTGTAGTCTGTTTTTTTATTTAAATGAAAGTTTTTATATTTATATAGCTTATATTTATTTCTTTAAGTATGTTTTATTTACCATCATCCGTGCGTCACTGCGGGGTGCCAGCTGAAAACCAGCGCAGGGTGTTTGACGCCCAGCAATTGCTGAGTTGGTGACCCTTTCGGTTCAGGCACAGTCACTGCAACAGTATTGTATGTCTGTACTATTTTTTATTATTATTATTTTTTGTTGTGGTATATTGTGTTGCTTGCGCCGAATAAATACTATTCTATTCTATTCTAAATGGTGAAAATGAAACGTTTAGTTAGACAATAGTTGAAAAAAAAATTTAACGCTATGATTATATTTATTTATGCACACACAAACTTAAAAAATAACAAATACAGCTAGAATAAAACAAACGTGATGCTCATTTCAAAAGAAAGTTCCAGCAGACCTCCGACAGAAAGTTAGGTGAAAAATGTAGTGTGTAATAGGTACAGCTGGTTTAAATAAGTTAAAAAACTTAAAATAGACTACATTAATTAAATCATGCATATAGTTTACAAGACAATTATGTTAGATTGATTGATAAATTTAACCCTAAAGTAGTGATTTTTCCCATCGAAAAAAAAACCCTAAAGTACCTACCCTTTATAATTATATAACTTGAGTAGTCACGCAGGGAGCATTTTGCCGGCCATATTAAAATTCATTTAATTGAGCCTATGTAAAGTTTTAGCAAAAACGCGACCCGAAGAAAGAAATCCTATAGATCGATTTTATTTTCGAAATCATTGAAAAAATATCGTTAGTTGGCTTAATGCGACAAAATGCTCATACAGGACCTTTCTGGAGTTAAACGTGATTGAAAATTACTTGAACTATTATTCATCATCATAACAGTCGAAAAACGTCCACTGTTGGACATAGGCCTCCCCCAAGCGTCGCCACAGCGACCGGTCCTGTGCATCACGCATCCATCGGATTCCCGCGACCCTGACCAGGTCATCAGTCCACCTCGTTGGAGGCCGTCCAAGTCTGCGTCTTCCGGTATGTGGTCGCCACTCCAGAACGTTTCGTCCACATCGACCATCTGTTCTGCGTGCAATGTGCCCTGCCCATTGCCACTTAAGTTTGGCGATTCTTCGAGCTACGTCGGTAACCTTGGTTCTCCTGCGGATATCTTCATTTCTGATGTGATCACTCAAGGAAACTCCAAGCATAGCCCTTTCCATCGCGCCTCGCATCGCGCTTCGCATCTTCATTCTCGTCCAATATACCACAGTGTCTCAAGACGAAAGTCTATGACCATTGCGTGTTGCCAGTGATGACTTATGGCTCCGAAACGTGGTCACTTACAATGGGCCTCATAAGAAGACTCAAAGTCACCCAAAGGGCGATTATTACTATCTCTGTACAAACTCAGTTCATTCAGGTCATTAGATTCGCCGTAGCTGTGTAACTGGCGAACAAACAGTCAAACTCATTTGCATTATATTAATATGACTAAACGTTTATACATGCTGCGAAAGGGTGCGTCAATACACTTGATAGGTTCAGTAATAAATTAAAAGGTAATTGGGTGATACGGCTCCGCCATTTTATGACCATACTTCATCACTTAGAGTAAGTACAGACGAGTGGTTTGTACCTTCGTCACTTTTCAAATTCATCCCTAGGCTATGAATTCGGCGCAAACAACAGACGAAAAATTCCACCACTGGGGAAAGAATCGAATCGTGAATCGTGAATTGAATCGTGTCCTGCACGCGTAGCCAAGTTGTTATTCTGCAATCGTTAACGCTGTCGAAAAGTGATGAAACGTATGGGAATGACGTCATCTCAACGTAAAGTCGCGTGGTCAGAACAAACGAATAGACAATTCGTAGCCAAGTTCACATCGTTCAAAATCGTTTCTACAATATTTAACGCTACATCCTTTGTTATACAAACGCTACATTGTAGAACGAGCGGCCGACTCAGGCGCGTCAACATGGCTACCAACTTATCGTTTTCTACAATTGCTGTCACCGAGGCGTCACCGATTAGAGAACGGAATTCGATTGTAACTTGGCTACCCCGGCTGCATCCGTGGTATGCGTTTGTGTATCAATGTCATAGACACCGTGTATAAACATTAAACCCTATTTCTCTTGGTCACGTTATAACTTGAGAACGACTTTACCGATTTCTTTCATATTGTTTTTTTTTTTTAAGTTTTTTATTACTTTAGAGAAGGTCCAAAAATTAAAAAAAAAAATGCAGAGTACTGGAAAATCCAGAAAGTATGACAGGACGTTCGAACGTTTATATTTTCATACGGGCGAAGTCGCTGGCATGAACTAGTTGATAATAATTCAAAGTAATAGTACTTCAGGATCGTGTATTACAGTATGAGTTACGATGGTTCAACGAAACTTATTTTACTAATATTATCTATGTAAAAAAACTTTTTGAGAGAAGTGGTAGGCAAGTTGTAACGGCGCGACCTACAACTCATAAATCAGGACTTACGAGTTCTAGGTCGCGGGTTCAAACCCAGCCAGGCAAAACGGTGAACGAAAACATCGTGAGGAAACTGGCATAACCTAGAACCAAAATTCGAATACACGCGTGGAACACTACGCGTCATTGACGACTTGGGCTTGGTCCGGACGTTTACCGAACGGTCAGACGGCGAGCTACCCATTGCTCGCCGTCCGCAAGCTGGTGCCTACTGTGGCCGGAAATCAGAATCGGTATACGGAGGAAATATCTGGGGTGTGAGGGCCGTTCCCTCGCGTCAGTTGAGACCGATGCTTATCAGGGCTGCAGATTATTTAAAAGTTTCCGTGACCGTCACAAAGAGCAACTGAAGGAACACAGGTGGTATTAGACATTAAAAGTAAGACGCAGGTAAATTTACGAACCTACTTTTACTTTGACTGTTTTATGATCGTTTTATTGCCATAAAAAATAAAGCTTTGTCGTAAAATATCGTTTCTTTCGTATGGTTTCATAGAGTTTGAGCCTTTTGTGATTTCTTTTAATTGTGTACCTTGGAAACTAAAGTAATTTACGTAGGTCTTATTATACTGAGACTTTAAGCATTTAATATAGTAATTAAGGCTAATTAAGAAGTAGGTACGTAATTTAGTTTTGCTCATTAAAGTAGAGAGAATATTTTCCAAGTACTTCATTTCTTCTTTCATTTGAAGTTAAAAATATATAAGAGCAGTGTTAGCCCACTAGTAACTATCCCGACTTACGAATTGTAGGTCGCGAGTTCAATCCCAGCCAGATACATTACTTTGTGTAAGTAATTTATTTCATCACCACAGCTCACAAAAGGGTAAAGAAAAACATCGTAGGGAAACCGGCATGTCCTAGAACCAACAATTTGAAGACATGTGACATGACACCAACCTGCACTGGCTCTACCTATTCCCTCTCTTATAGAGGAGGTTGGAGGTTGAGTCCCAGCAATGGGAACATTAGTCTTATTATGTTGAAAAAAAATATAAAGAGAAGTTATCGATTAATGTAGATAAATGTAAAGTGTAGTAATGCCATTTTCTGTACTTACGGCTTCTCCAGTGGAAGTCTCTGTACCAATCAGCCGCAGAATAATCGAGAAAGTCCGGGTGTATTCGAAAACTTTTCCCGTTATAAAGTAAAAAAATAATCAAAGGAAAAATGCAACCGGCTCACAGATATTGCAATTTTATCGAACCGAAGCTCGTTTCGCCGTATTTTGCAGTTTTCATTTTAACCGGGGTTTTTCAAAAGGCTGTTTGATTAAAGTCGATTCATCATCATCATCATTTCAGCCGACAGACGTCCACTGTTGGACATAGGCCTCCCTCAAATGTCGTATTATGTGAGAACAATGTAAATAAAGTAAAAATAAAATTTAAACATAGATATTTAAATAGCCACTGACAGCTAAGAGATGACCAGTCTCAACTGACAGCACCCGTTCACGGACATGACCTCTCAACCTTTTTAAAGGAAACCGAATGATCCAACACACGCGCCACCATCAATGAGACATTTGAGTGGGCATGACAAACTCTCAACTGTCATGCTCATTTATGTCCATGGTCAACAAAGAGATTTAATTGGTAGTATATTTTAATTTCTTTGATGGTCAAAAATGTCAATCTGGACCACAATATATACGTTTTTCTTGAATACACACAGACTGACGTGAAAAGCGACTTTGTTTCATACGATGTAATGATAAAGATACGCTTTATTGGGACGTCATATCTAAGTACTTAGAGCCTAATGTCTCCATCTATTAGTGTCTATGATGCTCATATGTTTATGTATGAAGGGTTATCGACATCAAGTAAGTAAGTACTCCCTCATATCATCGTTAGACGCGATATAAGATATTCCAGTAGATAGGCCTGTCGGTTATAAACAGGGGAACAGTAATCAAATGGAGTTAGCTTTGCGGGGTTGGTCTGTTTATTAGGGTTTAATAATATAATGTAGGCTCGTTATGCTGAAATAATTATGGGGCCCGACAAAAATACCGAACTATTTACACTCGCACCAATGTAAATAGTTTGGTGGTTTTTAGTGTCTGTTATTTATTTAAGCCAGATGTGTCCAATATTTATTTTTATGAAAGGTCAGTTTATTATATGAAAATTACTTTTTTTACCAAATATAAAATACTTTCAGATGCATTCGATAAAAAGAAGTAACTTAATTTAAACGTAAAAAAATTCTAATTATATAATTTTAAAACTTTTTTTGACTTTGTGTCTGCCTGATTGCTTTTTTTTTTTCGATGGGAAAAATCATCTTATGACAACCCTCGCTCTTGGGCGGAGCGGGAGATAGTGTCAGACTCTTACTGACTAAAAAACCCATCCCGTTCCTTCAAGCCTTCATACAGGGGCTCGAGCGCCCTTTCGGATAACCCTGGCCCCAGTAGGCTTCGTCCCGGCTGGGCCCCTGCTGTTACTGACAACTCCTTGAGCTAATATCCGAAACTGCTGGACCGATTTTGACAAGATCTTCACTACCACTTTTTTTTTTCACTACCACTGAAAGTCTCGTCAAAGAAGATTTGATAGTTGATGTTATAAGGAGTAAGTTAATTAACTTTTATTTTAGAAAAATATTTTGTAAAACGAATTAAGTTCCGCGCAATAAAAAAAAACTCCTGGAAATTGTTACCAAATGACATTGTGCTATTTTAAAAGCCTGACATGGAAGAAGTCGCGGGCACTAGCTAGTTGAAATATAAAAATATGTTATGAGAAGGCAATGGATTGATGTCTTAGCTAAAAGTCTAAGGGAGAAGCCGGCCCCATTAGTAGATAACGGCCCAGATCTCCGAGTCCACGCATTACTATAATATAATTTGTTTCATCACTACTGCTCTCAAAACGGTGAAGGACAACATCATCAGGAAACAGGCATGTCCTAGAACCGACAATTATAATATATATAATATAATATAATATTCCACAACTATCACACAACGCCGTCTAGTCCCAAGCTAAGCAGAGCTTGTGTTATGGGTACTAGACAACTGATAAACATACTTATATATTTCTAAATACATACATATTATGGATAAATTACACCCAGACACAGAACAAATGATTATGCTCATCACACAAACATTTGTCCTGGGTGGGAATCGAACTCACGACCTCCGGTATAGCAGTCAGGGTCACTAACCACTACACCAACAGGCCAGTCAAAATTCGATGTAGTACGTGTTAAATATATATTGGACTCAGGTTCCTGGAGAGAAAGCTTGAGTCCCAGCAGCGGAAACATCATAAGGCTGATTATGTTATGCTATGCTAAGTTTAAATAAGTAAATTAACTCTCACAACAATCACCACTACCCTTAAAACGGTGAAGGACAACATTATCAGGAGAAGACCTGGGTCCCAGCAGTGGAAATATTATAAGGTTGATATTATGTCATGCTATGCTAAGTTTAAATAAGTAAATTAGCTCGCTCTTGTTACAACTATGTTACGTTATAATATTATCTAAACTAACATACATATTCAGTATTTTCTGCGTATAGTTCACGTTAGTCTTATAAACATAATAATTCAAGGTAATAGTCCCTCTGGATCATGCATTACAGTGTAAGTTATGTCGTAGCGTTTAATGAAACCTATTTCACTAATATTTTCAATGTTAGTCTGTACGTTTAGATATTTTAATATTTGTTTTTGAATCGTGTCTTCTCATCCTCACACATTTGGATCATCATCATCATCATCATCTGATGATGTAGAAAAACTTGTTATCATTGGCTTCTCCAAATGTAACAACAACGAGCACAACGGTGGAGCAGGAGTGGCAGGCGGTCGCCTCCTTCTGTGAAGCAGTAATGCTAGAAAAGGAGGAGGCCAACCGCATCAGGCAACGGCGCTCACGCCCCAGCCGTCAGTGTCAGCAACCGTAGGGGCTCAGCAGAGTCAAACTTACCGGGGCCAAGGCTCTGTTTCCGAAAGGGAAGCTCGGCCCCGATATGAAAGACAAGGAAGGAATGGGGTGGGTTTTTTAGTCAGTAAGAGTCTGACACTATCTCCCGATCCGCCTAAGGGCGGGGGATGCCATATGGATGATTTTACCCGCCGAAAAAAAAATCCACAATGAACGGTCCTATGAGTCTCACATCTATTGGATTCCAGCGACCCTCACTACGTCATCAATCCACCTTTTGCCTACTTCAGAACCTTTCAATTCCATCTACAGCTGTTCTGCGAGCAATGTGCACTACTCACTGCCACTTATGTTTGGCGTTTTTTGGGCTATGTCGCGTCGGTAATCTTAGTTCTCCTCGTGCGCCTCAAAGAGATGTTAACAAAATTAAAAGGGCGAGGTCGATGCTTGCCAGAGCTGCAGAATATTTGAAGAATTTACCGTAGCTTTCGCAAAAAGGGCAACTAAAGGAAAATTTTAGGTTTTTGTCAGTGAAAGTTTTAGACACTTGATGATTTACCGCGTAAAAAAGCCCTCATAAGGCTTATAGTCCCTTGAACCATCTGACCAAAATTATGTGGACGCAACTTTCGCACTCGCCTAGGCGGCAGTACGCAAATCTTTGCATTTATTTGCGGCCAGCAGCGCCCGGAAAGCGCTTTAAATCCATTTTCTTTGCGAAATATTGACTGATTTACATATGCAATGTTCACTTTGAAGAATATTTAACCACAAATTTTTATGCGTAAAAATGTTTGTAAAGGTCCAAGCCGTTTCGAAGGAGTAGGGAAAAGTTGCGAAAAGTTGCGAAATTGCTAAATATTTTTTTTAGACAAACGTATTAATGGCACGAAAAAATCAAATGTTGATAATGTTGTTCATGAATCTTTAATAAACATATATTTTTTTCAAACCTGTTATCCTGGCCGATACCGAGGAGTAGGCTTCAGAAAGTCACTGTTTTATGGCACTTTTCGGGCGCTTGGGCCTTAAGATTCGACACGACCAAGCCGCACCGCCTTCTTCTAATAATACACTGCTCACACGCGTACCACGTACGCTGATCTGAGCACGTCGGTTTCCATACATTTTATATGGAAATCGGACTAGTAGAGCTACACTTCATATACGCCATGCGAAGCCATGCGACGTCATTCTATGTACAAATCAGGCGTGTAACACGTGTGCGTCAGTCTAATGTACCTAGTTCTTGCTTTATTCTCTGTTCAGAAAAGCATGCTTATTACCAAACAAAAAATAATATAGGTAAGCCATATTAAACATAAAACTACCGCATATTTCCAAATGTGACGTTTGTGGTTGTAATGTTATGTAGTTGAGGTCTCAGTAGGTACCGAGTAGCGTGTCGGTCAGCATTAAAATATAAAATAAACTTCAGTAATATTATTTGCGTTACAAATCTGACATTTTAATAAGTACCTCCAGTAAGTACAGAAGTGTAATTAGAAAGGTGTTATTTTAATAAGTACTTGAATGTCTTTTATATTTGACCTAGTTAAACAGTTGTTAGTTTAAAATGGTGGCAGATTGTTTCATAATTAATCAAACTTAATAACTCGAAACTTTGCTGGGTGAAAACTCATTGCTGAGTTAAGCTCGCCATTATACATGAACTGTCTGTATCATCCTGATAGAAAGATATTTTTGTCACGAATATACCCCGTTAAATTTTGATCGTTTTAATCCCGTGGAGGGTCATGACACACGAATGGGCGAGTCCATTGACCTATAGGTAATTAGTACGCAACACCGACTATTACCTACAGGTCATTGAACACGCTCAGCTGACGTTTTCTTAAAGAAATTAATTTCGAACATGCGTAAATTAATACGAGTTTTAAAAAAAAGGTATTTTATTTTTTAATTTTATCTTTACAAATCGATAGTGTTTCATGTACCGGATCGACCCTCCACGGGATTAAAACGATCAAAATTTAACGGTGTATAGGGTGACTGGTAATTAGTGACCGATACTTATACACGTGATTGAACTCATGATTACAGACAAGTTTCCCAAAGAAACTTTTTTTATACTCATTATTTAACTTATATTATTTAAACGGAACATGTAGGTACCTACACTGACATCGATGGGTTTGCAAGCGGGGCGGGTACACTATCACTATTGTAGATAAGGTACATGAGACAACGGCATTACGTGTAGATAAGGTACATGAGACAACGTCGTTAACAGCTGAGAGGTCGCATGCGCGCGCGTGAATTTGCGAGAACAACTGTTTTGTTATTGCGATAAAACTAATGAGTATAAAAAAAAGTTTTTTTGAGAAATTTGTCTGTAATCATGAGTACAATCATGTGTATAAGTATCGGTCACTAATTACCATTCACCCTATATAGGGATTAGAGATACAGATCGCTGACATAGCCGGGAGAATCGTCAAACTAAAGTGCCAGTTGGCAGGACACATTGCTCGTAGAACGGATGGTCATTGGGGCTGAAATGTTCTAGAGTGGTGACCGCGCACCGAAAAAGGCAGCATTGGTAGGCCCACAAGGTGGACCGACGACCTGGTGAGAGTGGTGGGGATGCGGTGGATGCGATACGCACAGGATCGGTCGTTGTGGCGACGCTTGGGGGAGGCTTAAGTCCAGGAGTGGACGTTTTTCGGCTGAAATGATGATGATGATGATTAGGGATACAGAAATCATGAGATCTATAATACAAGTTTCGCTAAGTTCCTAATCTTCCACGACAAAAAACAAATGTATCCGAGATTTTCCATAGATAATTCCACATAATTTTGAACATGAATCAAAACATGACGCCAGTCACGTAAAAAACGGTTTAGTCTGTCCTCAGTCACGTAAATCATCACGGTCTGAGCAAAAAACGTTAATCAACATACACGTGTCATTCTAATTTAGACGTTTAACTTTGTGCCAAAAACCTAATTTACTAGTTAAATTGCCGCTTGAAAGTTATTATTGCCGCGTTGTCCGCGTGAAATCCTAACATCAGCACGCTTGGCCAAGTTGTTATTCTGCAATCGTTAACGCTGTCGAAAAGTGATGAAACGTATGGGAATGACGTCATCTCAACGTAAAGTAGCGCGGTCAGAACAAACGAATAGACAATTCGTAGCCAAGTTCACATCGTTCAATATCGTTTCTACAATGTTTAACGCTACATCCTTTGTTAAACAAACGCTACATTGTAGAACGAGCGGCCGACTCAGGCGCGTCAACATGGCTACCAACTTATCGTTTTCTACAATTGCTGTCACCGAGGCGTTACCGATTAGAGAACGGAATTCGACACAAACTGGTTGTAACTTGGCTAGGGGGGCAGGTATTGTACGAAACGGCGCGCACTGTTCCCGCGCGCCTCAAGGAGTTGTCAGCAACAGCAGGGACCCAGCCGGGTCGAAGCCTACTGGGGCCAGGGTTATCCGAAAGGGAGCTCGAGCCCCGGTATGAAGGCTAGAAGGAACGGGGTCGGTCTTTTAGTCAGTAAGAGTCTGACACTATCTCCCGCTCCGCCCAAGAGCGGGGGTTGTCATTGGATGATTTTTCCCACCATAAAAAAAAGGTACTGTACGAAAACGTACAAATATACAGGGTTATTTGTAAAACACTAACAACCTTGCAGGACTATAATAATATTACTAAAATCATAAACAACAACTTTTGTTCTATGACTTTTTACAAAACATAACACATTTACCAGAAATAAACCTTCAAGATTTCATTGTTCTATCTAACACATTTCAACTCTGTATTTTGCTGTATCTACTTACGGCTCCCGTACACTGTTCTCGTAATTAACAGTAAGCAGGCTTCCGAAACATTGTAACTACACCTAGCAAACATTCGCACCATTTCCGTGCATTCGACTTTAGAATATTGATACACCATCATGTAAAGTTAATTACGTCGGCACTGCCGAATTTCACTACAAGAAAATTTATGGCGCGACGCAAGCACATCAAGGCGACCGACTGACTAGTGAGAGTCGCCCGTAAATAGGTCAAGTTCATGTTTAGCTACCCTTCGCTATTGTACTATCGCTTGCTTTGCATAGACTTCATAATATTTAGAACGTTTAATTTAAATATTTTTATTTTTGTTTGAAAATCTGATGAAATAAAATATGATACAATTTCAGAAGTCACGGAACAATAGATGTTGTTTATGATGTTCATAGTCTTAAGAGGTTGCTAGTGTTTTATGAATAACACTGTATAAAAACGACAATGACCTGGTGAAGGTAGCGGGAAATCGATGGATGCGGGACGCACAGGAACGTTCGACGTGGCGACGCTTGGGGGAGGCCTATGTCCAACAGTGGACGTGTATCGGCTGGAATGATTATGATGATGATGATTACATTACATTTCTCCTTATCCATTTAACTGTGTCGTTAGTCTTGTGAATATAAGCGTGACTGCTGCAAGTACTTTAATATTGATCAACAGAAGAAAAAAAAGAGGCTCAAGCACATGGCCGCCTAATAAGAAAGAGAGCGTCTTGAGATGTTAGTCAAAGCTCGTGGCCTTAAGCTATTGACTGACATGACTACCGGCATCATTGCGCCGAGTCAACATCCCACATATTGCCTTGTGAGCCAAATCAATTCCAGCCGCTTCAAGTACGTAGGTACATTGATTCAGCTGTCTCTTAAACGGATGCAGTAAGTATGCCTCGTTGCCATACCCAAGAGAGGTGGGACTAGGTTCGGCAGATTGATATTCCAAAACGCGTGTGCGATTAACAACGTAATAACAATAAGTCTAGAACTATAATCCTCCCGACCGAATTTCGATCGTGGTGGCCAATATCAACAGAGATTAGCCAAGTAAGGAGGAGGTATTATAGTGCACAAGTATATGTAGAAATACAGATGCACTCAGGTTCTTTCACTCTCATAGTCCGATCACAGAAGATTCCTCTGTTCTGTGCATCAGGCACAGGACCAACGGCTTTACGTGCTTTCTAAAAGACGAGTGTATCATACCACCAACTTCTAAACTCTGGGCAGCTACAAATTAATTCCTAACGGAAAAATACTAAAGCAGTTATTGCCTGACCCTAGAATCGAATATGGGACCCCGCGCTCAGCAATCACGCTTGCGAGTACAAGATTAACGAGGCAGTCAGAAATTGAAGTCTAAAACTAATAAACTGGTAAAACATTTGGTTTCGTATACGTTTATATCAAAAAACTATTTTTAGAATTTGTTTATGCAATGTGTACCCGGTGAGTTCCGTAATAATATTTCAAACAAGTGCGTTGTAAATCACAAATTTATTTTGATATCATAATTTTGAACGTCGTAGCGATTCGTAGTTTTACAGTGAACCATAAGGAAATGTCAATCAAGATAATGGCGGTGGTTTATGAACGTCGTTATTAAAAAAAAACACGACAAGTTTGTTAAAGCTTGGGTGGGTTGAGGAAAAATATGATATCTTTTTAGTTTCTTGAATCGAGGATTTGAAGCTGAGAATTTAGAAAATAAATTTAAAAAAGTGCCTCCGCGATTTTCTAAATTCATTCGTATAATATAGAAAGAAAGAAAGAAAAACATTTATTTTGGCGCACAAAACACTGTAGAAAACAAAAGAAATTTGAAACTTAAGATAACATGATTTTTTTTTTGTTTTGTGTTAGATAACAAAAACAAAACATACAATTTAATATTTTTTTTATATTAAATTGTATGTTTCTCAATATCAACTCAGGAAACGTGAAAGGCCCGTTTTGACATTTGAGAAAGACCCTAGAATGTAACTTGGAACGAAACTGAAAGAAACAATAAAATATTAAGGGGTCCGGTGTAGTTTTAGCTATTTTAGTAGTAGCTACACTACATCGGACAAGCCGCTAGGTAGTCAAAATGTAAATGTCAAAACTGGCCTTTTATTTTTTGACAACTTTAGTATCGTTTGAAGCTACACTAAAGCACTATTTTTATAGATTAAAAATAGACTAAAAACATCTAGTTGATATCGGACAAAATCGTAGGATTGTCTTTTTTTTTTTGTTGGGAAATCATCCTACCTTCACACACTCTGGATGGTGCAAGAGAGAGTGATGCCCTTTTACCACGACTCTATCCACCTTTATTCCTTCAGTTGCCTATTGCGTTCCAGTGGCCAACAACGTTTTGCGTGCCTGTAGTTAGCAGCCCAAGAATCCCGCAGCAGATACGGAAACTTCCTGTGACTCAGTTATATTTAATTCTAGCAAAGAAGACGGTCGTAAGAATGACGGAAAGTACATCCTCTCGCCCCAGCCGCCGCGACTAGAGACGCCCAGGGCGTCAGGATTCGCAGAGCGAGTTCCCGCTACCGTAGGCGCGGGTTTGCGGATGACGAGCAATGGGTAGCTCGCTGTCCGGTCGTCCGGTAAGGGCTGAACCTTGTCGTCGGCGCCACGTAGTGCTCCATGCATGCGTCAAAGTGATATCGCGACCTCTAAAGCCATGGGAATATCTAAAAAGGAAACCCCTGGTTCACAAATGGCATGGCAAGGAACATAGGTGAGTTTTAGTCAGTTGATAAAAGTCTCACACGCCATCTTGCTCCATCCAAGAGCGGGAAAACTCATTAGATGAATTCACACCTTCCAAAAAAAGAAGCAGCCCTGTGTACCACAATACACATCCCACGTATTCAAATGTATGAACATAAAAATTAAATAATAAATTTCATTGAATATATTGCTTCGTAGCTTGCAGGATGTTCCATATCCGTCGATGTGCCTCCATACATTGATATTTAAGTAAACAAAGCTTCGAAATAAACCAGGAATCGTTTTATTTATTGTATTAATTTTCAATCTCTACGACTTGATTGTACTCTTTGTAACAACTTTTGATTGCAATGACGAACCAGTACAAATAAATGGAACTTTCTGAATATATCAAAAGATATGTGTACAGTAATTACCATATATTTGTGAGATTTTACATTTTTACTGTATATTGGAAAATTCTTTTCATGATCAATCAAAATTTCATTTATCAACACAAGTTCAATTTTTCGCATGATATTAATAAAAATCTCAAAGAGAGATAGATACACTCGAAAAAAATTTCATGTGCTATTCCAGTCGCTCAAAATGGGCCTCATCAGAAGGCTTAAAGTCACCGAAAGGGCAATGGAAAGGACTATGCTGCTGCTAATGAAAAAATCCGCAGGAGCCGCCAAACTTAAGTGCCAACTCGCAGAACAGATTGCCGGAGGCGGTTGGGGCTGAAAGTTTCTGGAATGGCGACCACGTACCGGAAGACTCAGTGTTGAAAGGCCTCCTACAAGGTGGCCCAATGATCTGGTAAGGGTCGCGGGAATCCGATGAATGCGAGACACACAGGACCGTTCATTGTAGTGACACTTGAGGGAGGCCTATGTCCAAAAGCGATGGTCTTTCGGCTGAAATGATGATGATGATGTTTCCAGGGCATGGTCTACCCATGTGCCAAATGTCATTTAAATCCTTTCATTTGTTTGAGTAGTACTACTATTATAATATTATATTAGTATGGTATTGTAGCGTCCTGAAATACATGCTCGGCTTAGTTAAGACGCAGTTACACATTTTAAGCTATTGCATAGCTTCTATCGCGGGCCTTGAGCGTGGAGACCGAATCCAGAAATTCCGTAACGAAAATAACCTAACACCCCCCACTCATTTGTTTTTTGAGCGTGGTGACCGATAAGAAAACAAATGAGTGAACAATCAATCAAAATTCAATTCAATGTGTGAAAGTGTAACTTCAATTAATATCAAAGAAAAAAAAAACAAAGGTAAAAAAATACTGCATAAATAAAATAAATAAATAATTATAATTGCATAAGTTGATAAAAATGCTATGCAATAGCTTTACCGCGGCAGTCCCCGAGTGCCACACGATTTTTTTTTATTTATGATGCATTTGCATTACGTCACCTTTAATTAATTGCTAATTTGTTTTTTTAATAATATTATGGAGTAATAAATCTATACCTTTATACGAGAATAAAGAGGTAAGGTTTGTTTTTTTTGTTTGTAGGAGGTAATCTCTAAAAGTATTAGTCCGATTGCGAAAATTTTTTCACCGACAGAAAGCTGCTTTATTCCTGAGTGACATAGGCTATATTTTATGTACGTGGGCGAAGTCGCGGGGAAAAGCTAGTTTATTATATTATATATATAATATACATATATATAATATATTATTATATTGGGAAAGCACTTAAAGATGTAATTTCAATCGCAATACTAATATTCCATTCCATCTTTAGGCTCGATATCAATTTCAAATCCAAATATCTGCGATTCTCCACTAGCGGAGCTGCAATAGGTACCTACAGCATACATAGGTACTATTACAATCTATATAAATGTCGGCTCACTTTGTCCAGCCCGAGTTCCAGCTGTCACCATTGATTTAGTATCGAGTTTTCACACAGCTAACTACATAGCGCTTTTTATCGGATTTTATTCCGATTTTGAGCAGCAATTCTTTTGAATCGTAAAAGATTATGTACAGGCCAATCGTTTTTTATTTAACTACAGATTACATGGTGTATGAAAGAATGCAATTAATTCTTTTCCAATAATCTTACTTACTTGAAAACTCGGTCTCTACCGCGTTTAGGCACGCAATTTACTGTTTTCCGAACTAGTGCTGAAAAATGCATGGGCTCGCCGCCACTACAAATTATTGTATTTATCACAACACACTGGGTTCTAAGCGATAACCTCCGTTAATTTATTTCCTTCGTAAGTGTATTGAAAGAAGTCGTTTGTTACATGTGGAAAGTCACTGCAGCACACTGCTGCAGGAAGTTCCAAAACACCCTCTCTAGCGAGTAAATTCCTCCTCGGTCGCAATGTCAAATTTTCTCCACTGGTGTCAAAATATACTATTAAATTGCTAAGCATTTACAAGTCATACACACAGTGACATCGGGCAAAAGTTTTCGAACAGTGGTGAAAAGCGTCATCGAGGTCAATCAGGAAAATCGAGGTCCAGCCTTATCTGGTTTAAATTGACGAAAAACTTGACGTGTAAAAGTGTTTTTAAAAAAACCTATCTGCAAAATTAATATCATTTATAAGGAGAGAAAACTTGGGGAGGGCATTTGCCTAGCAGTGAGACATTACTGCTTAGGAGAAAAATCTATCATAATTTATTTGAAACTCTATTTGAACCTAATCGCATATTTGTTAAACGTAGGTACAAAATCTTTGCTTTTAACACCAATGATCCTCTTTTTTCATATTTAGACATTTAAACAATGGCTGAATCTTAAAATATCTGTAAGTGCATTTTCTTTTATGCTCCCAACAGAATATGATAATAACACTATATCAGACTGCACAAATAAAACGGTGGACCGCCGACTACCCAAGATACGGGCAGTGCTCAGTTTGGGAGTCGTTGATTCACTTTTTGGAACTTACCAATGTTATATGATGTTATCTTGTAGTTGTGTTTTTGTGTACTTTTTGGAAGAAATAAAGAATTATTATATTATATATTATTTTAGCCGTCTAAGTCGAATATAATTTTTACACCAATGACATTTTCTCAATTTAACTCCATTTTATATTTCTGTCTGTACAATGATTGAGTGAGCTTTTACTAGATTTTGCTTTCTTGAAGAAACTTCATTTCTTAGAGTAGAGTAGATAGTCTTGAAGAGAATATGACGCAGGTAAAACAAAAGTTGGAAGCAGGATAATACAGAGAATGGCATATATCCTAAGAGCTGTGTCTCGTTTATTATCCGTAACATGATATAACTTTGTCAAAGTGCGAAGTATTTTGAGAGACATAATTATATTGTGCTGGGTTTTCATTTAGAGATATCTGTATTTCTTATGTACCTTATGTTAGGTATGGTGTTATTCTATAAACAATGAGTAAGCGAGAGTGTGCTGGCGCAGGCTTTTAAAAAATAAAAACTAAAATTACTTCACGGAAGTAAATGAAGAGTGATGAAAGAGGCACGAAAAGTATTACCTGCCTCTTTTAGCGTTTGTAAATTATAAGAAAGCCTTCGATTTGTTTGAGATTTCAGCTCTACTGCAGTCTCTCTAACGGTGTCAGATTGAGTATCGGTACATCGATGTGCTAAAGTATTTTGTACAAAAACGGCTCTATGTCAGTCCGACTTCAATCAGAATCAGACTTCGAAACCTATTCTCCTGCAGCGGGGCTCTAAGGCAGAGAGACGTCATTTTTCTTATACTGTTCACAGCTGCAATGAAGTTTGCTGTTTTTCTAGACTGGTGAAGATGAGGTATTTAACGTCATTTCTTTCAACAAATGATCCAGTTACGAGTAGGTACGTCGAATTACATTGACCGCTTTAGTCTTTCGTCGATGTCGATTCGGCTGGGCATCGTTCGGGAAACCGTGTGGTACCTTTACGTTTCACACACCATAGCGTCTCAAGATGAAAGTTCAGTGTCTTACCAGTCATGATAAATGGCACTAAAAACTTAAAGATGACCAGGTAGAACGTGGTAGGTCCTGATAGATTATGTATTTGTACATAATTTTGGTCCCTTTTGTTTTTTTATAGGCACTTGCCATGTTTTTTCTTCACCACCTTTGGTTGACTGGCAGAGAATGCCTAAGACATTAAGCCCGCTTTTGTACTTTTATTTTGCATGTAGTTTTGATAAATAAATAAATACAGAATCAGTAGTTATGGCAAGATTTGGGGGAGGCCTTTCAATTCGAAAAAGAGTAGTGGGCGTCCGTTAACAGAAATAATAATTATTTATTGAAATGATAATGAATGGATGAGTAAATTAAGTTTGTTTTCATTATTTAAAAACAAGACAATTTTATTCTTAAGTTGTTGCTTAGAACAAGACCGAAAATTGTTATTGATGTAGGTATTTATTACTCTTGTAGAATGAAAATAGATAAAGCTTTAATTCAAATCTTGCGAAACAAAATATACTGTTGTGAATTGAGAGCAATTATTCGGTAAAATAAGATTCCGTAGCTTTACCTAGATACCCCTGGGGTACTATTACTCTTTTCTACTCCCCAGCATGTTGAACTGTTCTCGAGAACTGGGAGGTTAACTTGTTAATAGTTACAGTGATCTAGTAGACGTGTATGCAGACACAATTACAAAAATTGTTCCGCAAATTAATGTACAATTAAATTTAACTGGCCTATTTAGTTTTGTTTCATTTGATTGTTTTGTTTCTATAAATTATTTATACCTGAATACGATTAAGTAAATAAAAGTTTATTCTAAGTATCTTAAATTATATCTCTACACATAATTCAGTCTAACTGTAGGTACTTACTTTAATAGTAGGTACCCATAGTATATACGATTAGGTTAAGCACAAGCGGTGAACTTTAACATAATATTATTATGTGGTGCCCTGTAAACATTGTAACATAAGTCTATAGATTTTGGAGAAAATCCAGAACATGATGTAAAGTCCCGACAAGTTCTGTTGAAAAGGAAGGATCCTTCGACCAGACGGGTGTTGCGTCAGGTCCGGGGTATATGTTCTAATCGAACTGTGATACTGCCACGTAGGATTTTGTATTATTAGTATTTATGGGGTCATAGATGTCTCTACAGATTTAACAGAATTAGTTTTGTAATATTTAAGTGTTAAGAGGACCCCTTCCCCGCTCACCTATCGTTATTGTTGCAAAAAGTTTGTTGCTTCATCTAACGCAATCCAACGCGATGTTTGATAAAGAGGCAAACCGAACAAAGAGACAAAATGCCTGAAAACTCTGTTGGCGTTGATTTAATTGAATTACCGAACGGTAATTCCGTGAAAAATTCGAGTAAATACTCGACTATTTCATTAAAATTATTCCAGGAAATACGTGTTTTTTTAAACCCTAAAAAGTTTTTCAAAAAAATTTTCGTCATTCAGAATCTCGATTACATGTGCAAGGCTACTATGGATGTACTTTATTATTTTTTTAATATACGAGTACTTACATTATGAAGGGCCAAATTTCACGTAAAATAGTAGATTTTCAGTGGTCTTTACCAGATTAGTTTTACTCAATGTTTTGATTCTCCTAGCCTAGATAATACCCAAGATGAAGAAGCTGTTTATCAAAAATATCTAGAGAAAGATTTATAATGACGTCATAATCACGTGAGACCGGTTGTTGATGAGCCTAAGGTAGGAGCGAGATAACCGTGGAATAAAGGTCATTGACCCTCCTTCATTAATTGTGATTTTTAATTTCAAAAACGGAAATAGAAACATAAAGCTGTCTTGAATCGACATGTATCGTGATCCTTTACATGATCTAGTAATGAAAAGCAGTTCATTGTTTGTTTTTCGGATGTCTATGCAGAGATATTAGGAAAAGGTCAATGTACTTTAGGTATTCCACAGTTATCTAGCGCCTTCTAGTGTTTTTTTTTTTAATTGATATATACTAGTGCTTGACTGCGATCGCACCTGTTGGTAAGTAGCGATGCAATCTTTGATGGCGAGGTGCACTAGTTTATTAAGAGCCTATTCACTCTAGCCTTGAAGACACCCAAATTATAATCGGACGGGAAGACCGCAGCAGGCAAACTGTTCCAGTCCTTCGACGTACGCGGTATAAACGACGAGGCGAAACGCTTAGTCCGGACCGTAGAGGTTTCAACAACGTAAGGGTGAATATTTGCCGTACGTCGGGTTGTCCGATGGTAGAAATTTTTATATACCTAAATGCGAACCTTCACAAAACTTAGGCGAATATCATATGACGCCGCGTATCGACGTCACAGGCGGATGCATCGGCTTATAATATGAAGTTCGCCTAACAAACGTACACTGCCCACCCAACTGTACGGACGAACTCGCACTGACACTGTGTTACACTGTGCAGATAGCTGGAAAAAGTTTGTTGTATATTTTGACAATAGATGTCTATGCCAAAAAGTTTGTTTTGGCGCACTGCAGGTTGCTTGTCTTTTTTTTTCTAGGTGGGAAATCATCCAATTACATCTCCTGGGCTTGGGCGGAGCAGGTAATGTCAGACTTTTAATGACTAAAACCACACCTATGTTCCTTCTTTACCTAGCGTTCCAAGTGCCCAAGTTTATCTTTCTTACAATCATCTAAAACGTCCTCAAGCCCACGCGGTGGTTTGACATGAGATGAGAGTTTATTTTTTCAACCAAAACTGTGAACCTTTTACGAGTTTAAAAAAAAAAAACACGTAGTTCCTGAAACAAGTTTAATCGAGTTTTTTTTTAATGATATAAACCAGTGCTTGACTTTTTTTTATGGTGGGAAAAATCATCCAATGACAACCCCCGCTCTTGGGCGGAGCGGGAGATAGTGTCAGACTCTTACTGAATAAACGACCTACACTGCTCCTTCTAGCCTTCATACCGGGGCTCGAGTTCCCTTTCGGACAACCCTGGCCCCAGTAGGCTTCGACCCAGCTGGGACCCTGCTGTTGCTGACAACTCCTTGAGGCAGTGCGCGCAGTGGACGACTTGGGCTCGGTCCGGACAGTTACCGGACGGTCGGACAGTGGGCTACCCATTGCTCACTGTCCGCAAGCCCGCGCCTACGGTGGCCGGAAAGCGGGATCGGAATCCCGGCGGCGGCGGCGCGAGAGGTCTCCGCAACCAGTGCTTGACTGAGATTCCACCTGATGGTAAGCAGTGATGCAATCGTTGATGATGAGGCGCACTAGTGTATTAAGAGCCTATTCACTCTAGCCTTGATTTACGAAATTACCGAATACCAACAGAGTTTTCAGGCGTTATCTCTCTTTCTTTTTTTGCATTGTCTCTTCATCGAACATCACGTTGGATTGCGTTAGATGAAGCAACAAGCTTTTAAACCAAGCTCGATATTGACTATAGGCGTAAGTATCTTCCCAAGGCGGAAACATTGTAAATTCCAAGGTGCCAAATAATGCACAGTTAAATGTATGTTTATAGTCATGGTTGATATAACCCTTTACCTGTACACTCGAATGAAGTTGATCCTCTTTATAGTGATGAGGGTCTGCTAACATTTACGTTAATACCGTTAATTAAAACCGAATATTTTGCCAAGTTCTCATCCAAGACGGATGAATTCCTTGCCATGATAGTTCTACATTGTTTGTCGTAGGACACGTACTCATCATTATTCATCATTTCAGCTGAAAGACATCCACTGTTGGACAAAGGCCTCCCCCAAGTGTCGCCACAACGACCGGTCCTATGCGACTCTCAATAGTTCATTAGTCCATTTTGTGTGAGGTTTTCCAACGCTGCGTCCTGCATCCGAAACGTGGTCGCCACTCCAGAAAATTTCGTCCCCATCGCTCATCTGTTCTGCGAGCAATGTGTACTACCCACTGCCACTTAAGTTTATCGTCACTTAAGTCAGGATACTGGAGCAACGGTTCACAACTTAGCTGTCCAGCCTATCACCAATCATGCCCAGGATTCAGTTGGAACCGGCCAGCACCCTGCGCACCAGGGACGCATATCTTTTACGCATTGATGCATAAAAGTTAAATACTTACTGCTACTTTTAAATTTAATATTTTAGATTCTCCCTCTTTCATCACTCTTCTATAAAGACATTTTAGACACCGCAGGCTGCCTCCATTTTAAAGCACAGCTGCATTTTTGATCCCGACATTACATAGATTTTCTCCAATATAACGGTCATAGAGTACAGTTGCCATCACGGATCTTGAACGCTCGGCGTCAGAGTGGGGATCGCTTTGCGCATTCCATACATTGGCGAGCCAATCGTCTTCGTTGTTAGATACAGTGAACGAATGAGGAGTGATGTCTATGACGCGATGGCGTGGCCAGCCAATCACTGACACTCCCCGCCCCCGCGTCGCACTTCGCACCACTAAAGAGACCGAATATTTGACTTCTGCACAAGTGTTCAAGATCCGTGATGGCAACTGTAGGTAATGGTTTGGTAACCGTCCGGACCGAGGCCAAGTTTTCGATGGTGCGTGGTGTTCCACGCGCGCCTCTAGATTTCAGTAAACCGCTAGGGGCCCAGCAAGGTCGAAGCCTACTGCAGTCATGGGTTGTATGAAAGTGAACCCTGGGCCCCTGCAACGAAGGCAATGAAGGGACAAGAGTGAGTTTTAGTCAATAAAAGATAATACACGCCCTCACGCTTCACCCAAGGGCGGGAGATGTCATTAGATGATCTCCCAACTAAAAAAAAAGATTAGGTAATAGAAATACTGCCAGAAAATTGTAACAAAAATATACGTTTACATTATCGTTTTCTGGCACTCTTCCTACTTCACAAATCTCCTCAAACGTACCTTTCCTTGGATTAGTGTGAGGAAGCGTAGCAATAAGAATTAGGCCAATGGGATGGAAATTACAATGTACCCTATATCTTACTGCCTCGACAAATGGAAAACATTTTGTGTCCGTCTGTCCAAATATTTAGTTGTCCTAGTTATTTTCTTCAGAAGGTGGAACTTATTACGGATTTATCTAATTAAAGAAGGGATTTCGGGAAAAAAACCGGCCAAGTGCGAGTCGGACTCATGCATGTAGGTTACGCGTACCGTAGACAGAAACCGTTTCATTTGTTAATTTTTTTACTTCTGAAAATTTTATTTGTGTTAACAAATAATAAATAAAAGTTCATTGCTCCACTCTAGGAATTACTCCTATAGGTACATAGGGGTCATTACGTAACCTGTAAACACACATAAACAAGACACTTAGACCAGAATTTATGTATATAGAAATTAATTTCGTGCGGGAATCTAACCCGTGACATGCCGCATTGGAGTCACTTTGAAAATCGTACCGTCAAACAGTGATAGCAAATTTTCGAACAAAATTTTGCTTGCATAGTTTTTTAGCACTTGAAACATATACAATAAAGATATTCCGGTTTAAAGTTGATGAGATGACTTATATAATGTTTACATACGTATTTTAAAAATCAATAAACGCATTTTTGACCGAACGATTACATGTCTTGACCAAGATTTATATTGCTCCTGGCAGTTCCGACGTGTCGAACAGTTGCACATTCCAAATCGCTCATACCGCGGACACTCTCTGCGCTTAATGCTCTCCTTAACAAAAACACAGATTTTGATATGTTTGGGGAAGAATGGAAGACGATACTGTCAGAATGTATGAAATTCTGTGAGATGAATGCATGACTGTCTACTATTTATTAAATAATAAAAGGTTCAATTAAGCCAAAAGTCATAAAGTCAAGTCAGCAAAAAAAAAAACTAAGCCGTGTTTATTTACTATCGTAAAACTATCTAGTCAATTCAGTTTCCAATTATGACGATTTTGTGTTGCTTAGACTGGCCATGAGCCATCAATAAATTATTTCATCGGTATATTCCATGGTGACATGTAGACACTTAATAATTTCATCAACAATTATCTCGTAGTTATTCTATAAAGGGCCCATAAAAGCAACGACGTTTTTTTTTGTCTATGGTCCGGGATACGTTTTTAGCTCGTTTTTTATGACGTATAACGTTCTCTATCGACCCTGACATAATGCAAAAAATGGCTGTAATTCAACAATAATATTTACCGCTCAAAATAAGGTCATAAAATCCGACCCAAACAGGGACAAACTTTGTCCATTATTCAATAGAACAATTTATAACTGCGTTGCCATACTCTGCTTAATATAAAATCAAATATGTTACGAGAAGACCCAGTTTCGTGGTGTCGACGAATAATTTACAGAATTGAAAATTCTGAAGAGGAGATTGCAACTAATCTCAACTTTGCCCAGTTATATTATAACTTTTGCCCGCGATTACATCCGCATGAGACTCCTATAACATAATTCGAAATTGGCACAAATATACAACTAGTGCCACATAACAAAAAAAGGCAAACTTTAAGGTACTACACTGCGCACATGTGGACTATGTACGCCGATCTGAGCGCGTCGGTTTCCATACATTTTATATGGCAACTAGACTCGTAGGGCTACACTTGATACACGCCATGCGACTCCACGCCACGCGACGCCACGCCACGCAACGCCACGCCACGCGAGGTCACGCTACGCGACGTCACGCCACGCGACGTCACGCCACGCGACGTCACGCCACGCGACGCCACGTCATGCGACTTTGCGTACAAATCAGGCGTGGCCCACATGTGCGTTAGTCTAATGTAGTAGCACAGCTATAAAGATACCTATATATCACGTAAAACATAATCAAATTCATGACTGTTATAAACTTGTCAATGAAAACAACAAATTAATCGTGCGTACCATCTTGAACAGAGAAGTGATCTGTTTCGTGAGTATTTCTCATGTGTTAATAATACCACCGTTAACGCTTTGTTAGGTACAATTAATATACAAGATAAATACAGCTTAAATACGTGACGCTTTCGGAGGAAATGGCTCCGAGCTATGCATATCAAAATGTGAAATAACAAGATGATAACGGCTTTGTAAGATGTTTGTAAATTAATTGTAGCAGTATAAAGAGCCTCTACTAAAGAAACTTATTGTGTAATAGCTGACCCAGCGAACTTCGTAACGCCGTCAATGATAGAATGTAGTATATCTTTCGATATAGTCAATCGGTTGCGATGAAACAAAGCCCAAATAATGTCAAGTTACACACAATATTAATGTAAAAAAGTTATCTACATCGATTTCGTACATTTTACGTGATGCGCGAAAAACTAAAAACTTCTACAGATTTATTACATGTATCTATGTTAAAACCGGACATTTTACGCGACAATATGGTAGTGTTCAGGGTCAAAATAATTACATTTTATTAAGTCCGTATTTTAGATTATAAAAAAATATTGGACACGTATTTTTTCTTTTTTCGGTTAAACAAAAAATAACAAAGATATAGCCCATTAAAATTACGTGTGACGTCACCCCGTGCGAAAAATGTAGCACGGCGTGATGTTACACGTAACTTTAATGGGCTATATCTTTATAATTTTTGGTTTAATTTACAAATAAAAAAATACGTGTCCCTTATTTTTGAATAATCTAAAAGACGGACTAATTTAATTTTTTACGGCCTGTAGACTTGAACGAGCCGTGCGCGAAAAACACGCGTGCGATTCGCAAGCGACTCGCTAACAACTCGTGGGCAGCTCGCGAGCAGCGCATTTGTCAGGCCTAGACATCATAATATTTAGTCAGGAAAAACTCTTTTTTTTTCTTTAGTATCTAGACTTTGCACAGTGCAAAACCGAGTAGCTTAAATAGTCTTAATGATTTGTGCAAGTGCTAGTGGCAAACAAAAATCGTATTGTTATTGTCTGAATCAATTTTGACCACTATTTTTTATCTAAGAGACGGGGATGATGTCGACGATGAAGCACGTTGGCTTCAATAGCTATTGATAAACACAGACTTCGGCAGGGAATTAGTTATTTGCCTGTATTCATACATTTTTGTATAATTTTTTTTTACTAATATAAAATGAAACAATTAAATAAAAATCTTTCTGTGAAAATAACTTCTAAAATGATTAAATAGAAGCTTTTTTCACAAAAGATTTCGCTTCCTTCTTCCGCTTTCTAAAGAATTACTGCTTCATTCAATTTATTAAATGATGCTAATTATTGCTTCATGTAATAACTTCAATGAAGCAGTAATTAGCAATTTAAATATTGACATTAAGAAGAGCAGGGGCGGATTCCGTAAGTGACGTAACATTTCTCTATGTGCACTCTTTTTCTTTTATTTAACAACTAACTTTTGCCCGCGGCTTTGCTCGCGTACATACAATAATAGCCTATGTAACTGAGGAATAAATCAGCTTTCTATCAGTGAAAAAAATTTTTGGCAATCGGACCAGTACTTTCAGAGATTACCTTACCTTATTATAGTGCAGATTTCCCCATAAGAATCAACGCAATGATAAAGTAACAAAATACTCGTACAATAGTCGGGAAAACCCAGCATTTTATGTTATTACTTATATGTGGGTAGGTAATTATTTTTTATCAGCAGCTGTTTATGCACATTAATATATACTTGTTTTGAAAATAATGTTAATTAACAGGCTAGAATTAATCATCATTATGTATGTCAGTTATAAATAAAATGTATTTAAAAGTTGTACTGAGAAGATAACGTTTATCAGCAAAGTGCATCCCATGCACATTTACTAGTTAGGAGTATTATACTCGCGTAATATTTTTTAATTGGTATAAACTATTGCTTGACTGTAATCCCACCTGATGGTAAGCAGTGATGCTATCGTTGATGGTGAGACGTACTAGTTTATTAAGAGCCTATTCACTCTAGCCTTGAAGACACCTTAATAGTACCTAATCGAGTTTTTAATTATTTATTTTATAATTTATGTATTCACAAAAATACAAAAGAAGATAACATATTAAAAACTTGGTACTGCTTATATCACAAAGAAATTTCTTCCAGCAGACTTGTGAAAGGAAAGATTAGAAGAGATGTAGACAGTAGTGTGCAAAAATAAGTAAAGAAGAGTTAGTGAAATCTTAAATTAAACCATTATCTTATTTAACACTTTATAGGTACACACAAAAGTACACTATGCGAAATTATCTACCACTCAATCAATGAATGATGCAGGGAAAAGTAGTGGTACCTAAGTATAACAAAATGACATAGAAAAAAAACCGGCCAAGTGCAAGTCGGACTCGCCTATGGAGGGTTCCGTAGCAGCAAGTAACATAATATAAAAGTTCTTGTAGTTCGTTGTAACTTTGATCGATGTTTTAATAATAATGTATTTTTTTAGATTTATGACGTATTAAAAAAGAACTACTTACTAGATCTCGTTCAAACCAATTTTCGTTGGTAGTTTACATGGTAATGTACATCATATATTTTTTTTAGTTTTATCATTCTCTTATTTTAGAAGTTACAGGGGGGGGGACACATTTTACCACTTTGGAAGTGTCTCTCGCGTAAACTATTTAATTTAGAACAAAATGATATTAGAAACCTCAATATCATTCTTGAAGACCTATCCATAGATACCGCACACGTATGGTTAGTTAGTTAGTTAGTTAGCCCATTTATGTCCCACTGCTGGGCGAAGGCCTCCCTCTCCCTTTTCCACACACATCTGTCTTTGGCCATTGCGGGCACACGTATGGGTTTGATGAAAAAAAAGACGGACAGACAGACAGACATGACGAATCTATAAGGGTTCCGTTTTTTGCCATTTAGCTACGGAACCCTAAAAATGGCGGACACAAAGAAAATATTAAAAAAATAAACCATACAAAAAATTACACATTGTGAATTGCAAAACACTGGCAATCTCTTAGGACTATGTTACTAACATCATAAACCACAACTTTTGTTCTTGACTTCTAAAAACTTAAAAATTTAAATTGAAAGTTCTAAATATTACGAAGTCTATGCGAAGCAAGCGATAGTACAATAGCGGAGGGAAGCTGGGATCGACCGGTGGGAGTGCTTGATGCACTTGCGACGCGTTATACTGATGTAGATACGTATACGTGTAACAAAATACAGAGTTGTTTGTTAGATAGAACATTGAAATCTTGAAGGTTTGTTTTTAGTAAATTAATTATGCTTTGTAAAAAGTCTAAGAACAAAAGTTGCTGTGAGCAATACAGCTATAAAGTTGTTAGTATTTTACAAATAATTCCGTTTACTTGCCTAATAAATTGCGAAGACAAAAAAAAGTTGATAAAGTTTACTTGAGTAGCTTGACTTGTATTAGGTTACGATGGGGCTGGCATGGTCGTACTGTGAGCAAAAGTCCCTAAATTTATAAGATTAAAAAAAAAATTGCGAAGACACCGCAGGTTTTGGTTAAGTGCGTTGGCACCCTACTTACGCGATCTGCTCTTGTGTGACATCAGTTAGACCGATTTGAGTTGAATTAATAGAGACAATACGTACCAATAACAGGTTATCCAGCTTGAAGGACCTCTTTCATGTATGGCTCAGAGGTAACAGGTTACTTACAGTTGAGTTATCAGATGTGAGTTGACGAAAACCACTGAATTCACGTTTAATCTTAAAAGAACAATTTGCCTGCTGCGGTCTTCCCATCCGATTATAATTTGGGTATCTTTAAGGCTAGAGTGAATAGGCTCTTAATAAACTAGTACACCTCACCAAAAACGATTACATCACTGCTTATTATCAGGTGGGATCGCAGTCTAGCATTAGTTTATATCAGATAAAAAAAAGTTACTATAAGTTATGTTAAATGCTAATCAGCGGTAATAGCGTTACGGCAACTATTCGTCGACGGCGCGCACTGTTACCGCGCGCCTCAGGAGTTGTCAGCAGCAGCTAGGCCGCTGGGTCGAAGCCTACTCGGGCCAGGGTTATCTCCGAAAGGTAGTTCGGCCCCGGTATGAAAGGCAAGAAGGAACAGGGTGGGTTTTTTAGTCAGTAAGAGTCTAACACCATCTCCCGCTCTGCCCAAAGGCGGGGGATGTCATTTAGATGATTTTTACCCACCAAAATAAAAGAAAAGTATAAAAATAAATAATACGAGTAGTGAAATTAGGTCACCGTGTTAGCTATTTGCTTGTACATGTACCGTACAGATAACAAACTCTGTAACACGAGATTTTACATATTAGATAATAATAAAAAAATACTAGGTTACCGCGTCTGTTATGTTCCCGATAAACTCTAAAAAATCTGAATGGGTAATCATACAGTTTTCATTAATATAGTGATTTAAGAAGAGGGTTTAGGTGCATAATAAATGCATTATGTAATGGTGTATCCAGATCTGGTGAATGCACCGCTCTCGAGCCGTTTGCGAGCCGCTCTCGAGCCGTTCGCGAGCCGCTCTCGAGCCGTTCGCGAGCCGCTCTCGAGCCGTTCTCGAGCCGCTCTTGAGCCGTTCGCAAGCCGCTCGCGAGCAGAACGGCGCGCATGCATTTCGCGGACGGCTCGTTCATACGATAGAAAAGCTGAGAATTAAAAAGTTTTGTAACACTTGTGCGAAACTGGAGCAGGTCGTAAGATTTTAATAAAAATACCCCATCTGTCATCTGGTATAAGGCTGTTTTTAACGACCAATTTAAGAATTCCGAAGAACATTTGTATTCCTGCTACTTTAAGTACAAGATCTAAATCATACGTATTGTACGTATGATTTAGATCTAAAACAGTTCAGTTTTACAGGTAAACCGGAGCGTGTATGTTATACAACTGTGCAGGTTACTACACAAGCTTACATGACAGGTATAACTGTGCAGGCAAAACCTGTCAGGTAGATCTTAACGGGTATCCTACCTGCTACCTTTATAATCAGCTTTTTCGTGTTCCAACTATAGGTACTCACTGCTCAGGCCTGCTCTCTAGGAGAGGAACTGGACCGCAATCCACCACAGGTGGACGGGTGGTTGATGTTACACATCTTTAAATTTTCAGTTCTAGGACATGCCGGTTTCCTCACGATGTTTTCCTTCACCGTTTTGAGAACAGTGGTGATGAAATAAATTTCACTAAGTGATGCGCCTGGCTTTGTTTACATGTCGAAATTCAGGGCAAGTCTCACTGTGCCACCACTGGTCTTGTACTTACAGACTAACAAACACAAGAGAATAATATGTGCAAATTAGACCAAAGAAGAGACCTCATTCTCTCTAATCAGCGTACGAAAATTTAGGTTCCACATATCCGAGTAGGCATATAAGATTATGATTTACATATACAACATTAGTTTTAGTACATGCGAAACCTGATACACGTCGTGTCTAGTATTTTTAACCGACTTCGAAAAGGAGGAGGTTCTATGTTTGGCTGAATGTTAGTTTTTTTTTTTTTATGTACATATATGTTCACCGATATCTCCGTCAATTGTGGACCGATTTTAAACATTCTTTTTTTGATTGAAAGATTATGCTTCCAAGTTGGTCCCATTGAAATATTGAAGTTAGCTTCGAAGTTAATGATTTGATCATGAACTTCGAAGACATGGCACAGAACTCCTCATAGGATCACAGCAGAACTGTCGTAACAAGTAAAATTGCTTTGTTAATACGTGTAGTCGATGACTGGCTGAAGGAAAAGGGGGAGGGGATGCATCGGACAGATCTGATGATGAAGCCAGAAGGGAAATAATGTAATCTAACCGTGTTTGGGACTATTAGAATCGTTATGAGCTGCTCTCTGGCTATAAAGTATTTAAGTTTGGCTGTGAAGTACTTTTTAGTGGTGGTACCATAACTAAAAAGTGTAAAATAAAAAACTTTTTACAAAAAAAAAAATACAACCGACTTCAATGTTAAAAAACACTGAAAAGTACAAAATAACTTTAATTTCGGAAGTCGGTGTTTCTATAATAGTTTTGTCTCTTCGTTATTTAACACCAACTTTCGAAATTAAAGTTCTATGTACAAACTTAACTGTATCATGAAAAATCACAAAGTTATAAGCTGTCAGCAAAAATACAGTCACTGGGCCATCCAGGCGACTGAGGGATTGTTTTGCACTTGCACCCAGCTGTTTACTGGCGCCTAATGCCTGCTATGTTCTGCCGTGCCTGTGTTGTACTTAGTGTCGGTGGTGTCCAACTTGTAACCTTTTTAAATATTTTTAGAAATAGTAGATTATGTGACTAGGGGATAAAGCAGTGTCTTTAAGTCGCGGACGGCATATTGAACTCCGAACGAAACGAAGGTTGCTGATTTTAATCCCGAACGTTAGTAAGGGATTTATATAATAAAGAAACCTGAGTGAAGTGAGGAAATCAAGCCGCCCAAGTTAAAACAACTTTATCCCCGTGTTGCATACTCTACTTTTTACACCATCTGTGAGATAATTAAAAGACAATTTGGTCGACCAAATATATTAAGGCGTATAGTCCCTTGAACCATCAGACCGAAATTATGTGGACGCAACTCTCGCACTCGCCTAGGCGGCAGTACGCAAATCTATGCATTTATTTGCGGCCAGCAGCGCCCGGAAAGCGCTTTAAATCTATTTTCTCTGCGAGATATTGATTGATTTACATATGCAATGTTCACTTTGAAGAATATTTAACCACCAATTTTTATGTGTAAAAATGTTTCTAAAGGTCCAAGCCGTTTCGAAGGAGTAGGGAAAAGTTGCGAAAAGTTGCAAAATTGCTAATTTTTTTTTTTTGACAAAAGTATTAATAGCACGAAAAAATCAAATGTTGATATTATTGTTCATGAATTTATAATAAACATATATTTTTTTCAAACCAATTGACCTAGCCGTTACGGAGGAGTAGGCCTCAGAAAATCACTGTTTTATGGCACTTTTCGGGCGCTTGGCCCTTAAATATATAACATATTAGAGAAATATAAGTATTATATTTACAAGTTCATCAAACAAACAAAATTTAGTACTCCAAGATTCTATAGTTTCAATTTTCTAAAACGCGGGACTTCAGTAAGCGCGTTTTATTCTATTTTCTTTTTTTTTGTTAGTAGGTAACCAGTTTGAAATTCAATTTGTTCGATGCACGTACATTTTAATTCACAATGTTGACGATTTTTGTTGTTCCACATTCAAATCTCTTTATTCCCTAGGGATCGGTCATACTGCATTATCTCCCTAGAGATAGAATGACTTGTTTTAAGACGTATAAAACGACATCATCGAGCAGGTGGTGTAAAAAAAATATAACATGGTGTAAAGCTATTGGAATCTGTTGAGACCTCTGCCTTCAACATCGCCGCGCGCCGCGGCGGGCGTGACGACATTCAGTACCTGATTCTGAACGAACTATATTCAGGATTATGTATTATGCAGTGTTCGAAACGTTACATAAACAGAAATAAACAAAGATAAAGGAATATAAATAGTATTGCAACCATAAATAAAGATATGAAAGGGCGTTCAGATAAGATTACAATCTGATATCGTGTTCTTTGTATAGGTGAAGGAGTTTTCAAACGCAAACTATAGGTACATAAATTACGTGTATAGGAATTCTAAGTTGAAGTTAGAGCATTTTTATTGCAAAATGTCGTAAAAGGGTACTAAGTTATCAGTTTTTTTTAAGGTGGGAAATCATTCAACGATTTCTCTCACTCTGGTTGGTGCAGGAGGGCGTGTCAGACTTTTACTGACTAAAAAAATACCTGTGTCATTCAGTTGCCTTTTGCGTTCTAAGACTACGGGTTTCCTCTACAGAAAATGTCAGTTATGTGATTCACCTCACTAGGCCCGATGCCTAAAAGAGCTACGGGATAGTAAAAAGGGTTACCGTGGCCCTCGAATGCAAAGGACAACCGAAGGAACACAGGTGGGGTTTAGTCATTATAAGTCTGACACTCTCGTTCCACCAACACAGAGAGGCATTATTGATGATACTTTACGCGGTACTATTATTGGTAATAATAATGTTTGCAAAAAAGTCGTAGGTTTTCTCATGTAAATGAATTAAAATTCTTATGGGAAAACAAATACATCTCAAATCTCAAAAACGGTAAGCGGTCCAATTTGCAAATTATAATAATAAAATTTCAATAAAAAAAAAAATGTAATAACATAATTTATATTTTCAGAAATATTCATGAAAGAAAATCTACAAATGTAAAGCCTGAAAATATATTTTGTACGTACCTATATGATGAATATTGTAAATTTAATTTATTGGTACTTTTACAGATTCCATATTATATTTTCAGCTGCAAATTGACGATATACGAGTATTTACCTGGGGCAGTATGTATATATGTTCAAGTATGTCCGCATCAGTAAATCAATTTACTAGATCTTCATAGATAGCAGTAAGTCAAGGCCTGGTCAAGGAAACTCCTAGTAATGTTTAGATTAAGCAAATATTGTACTACAACGACTATTCTTGTTTGCTTATCTCACTATGTATAGATTTAGATATATTATGTCTATGTGTTACTTTATGTTGAGCTCCTTTAATAGGCCTGAGTTGAGCTTTGCGAATACTGACGAATGTTTGCACTGACTAGTCAGGTCCACTCAGAACTGTGTGGTTCTTTCTTCAAAAGATCATCTCAGACAAATCTGCATGGTGCTCATGTGATTTGACCATTATATATTTTATTGTAGGTATGGACTTTAATTCATTAAACCCCAAGCGAACGCCGGCGTTCGCGCACCTATTGTCTTTCTATTGTGTCTGTGATTTTCACGATTGAAAGGAAGAGATTTTGACGGGCATGCTATCCATATGGAAAAAAGGTTTTGGGAATACTTTCATTGTGCGTACAGCTAAGGAGTAGAATTCCCTACCAGAGTCTGTTTCCTGATAGCTACAACCTGAAGATCTTTAAGTCAAGAGAGAATGGGTTACTTTTAGGCAAATGTACTCTATCGTCGAGCTTTCTATCGGGTTATCCGAAAGGGCGCTCGAGCCCCGGTATGAAGGCTAGAAGGAACGGGGTGGGTCTTTTAGTCAGTAAGAGTCTGACACTATCTCCCGCTCCGCCCAAGAGCGGGGGTTGTCATTGGATGTTTTTTTCCCACCATAAAAAAAAAAGTTGAGATAATGGTCAAGTGTTAAAAAATCGAAGTTGTTTGATTATTTCCCACCTCAAAAATAATCTTAGTGGTAAATAAATCCGCACACAACTGCCACATACGCCGATCTGGGCGCGTCGGTCCCCATACATTTTGTATGGAAACTAGACTTCTAGAGCTACACTTAATCCACGCCCCGCGACGTCGTTCTACGTACAAATCAGGCGTGTTACACGTGTGCGGCGGTCTAATGTAATTTTAGCTTTACCGCAGTTCGAGATTTTGCAATAACATAATACACATAGTCTTTTTATACACCGCTAAATTTTAATCGTTTTAATCCCGTGGAGGGTCGCTCCGGTACATGAAACACTGTCGATTTGTAAAGATAAAATTAAAAAATAAAGTATCTTTTTCTCAAAACTCGTATTAATTTACGCCTGTACGAAATTAATTTCTTTAAGAAAACGTCAGCTGAGCGAGTTCAATGACCTGTAGGTAGTTTGTACGCAACGCCGACTATAAACTACAGGTAAAAAAGGTACTTTATTTTTTTAATTTTATCTTTACAAATCGATAGTGTTTCATGTACCGGATCGACCCTCCACGGGATTAAAACGATTAAAATTTAACGGTGTATATGTATGATGCGTGTCTTGGCTAGCAAATCGATCTGCATTCATCATTAATCTATGTTTGTGCTGCTGGTACATTATTAATCTGTTCTGTATATCATGACAAAGAATAATCGCAACTCATGAAAGTGATCTGGTCAAAATCATCTACCGGATTTGGTTTTTAAAACAGCGTTACATAATGTCCAAACAACGATTTCTATTACGATAACAATAGCTATAGGTAATTAGGAACTATTAATAACTTTATCAGCCTTTTTTGAGTGTGGGTATTTTTTTAATTGATATAAGTTAGCGCTTGACTCCAACACAAAATATATAGGTACAGAAGTCAATCTCATGTATGTACTTCATTTTTATACGTACACTTGGCGATCGCGCTAGGGTCAGCGCGTTGCGCCGAACTGTACGAGTGCGACCGGGCGATTGAGCCGAGATGTCGTGTCCGTGAGCGGTGTTTATGCGTTGCTCGAGCGCGCTTTTTATGTAGATTGTCTTCTGTACCTATTTATTTAGTGACTGCGATCCGACCTGTTGGTAAGCAGTGATGCAATTTTTGATGGTGAAGCGCACTAGTTTATTAAGAGCCCTTGACTCCACGATGTACAATGCCCTTCACACCGCCAGAGACAGGAACAGATGGAGGAATATCATAAGGGATAGAGTGATGAAACAGGGGGGTCACGACCCTCAGCATTGAGGAATACGACGCAAGGAGGAGGATTTACTATAGCAATGAAGACACCTAAATTATAATTGGTCGGGAAGAACGCAGTTGGTAAATTATTCCAGTCCTTCGATATACGCAGAATAAACTCCGAAGGAAACGCTTTTACTACGACCGTAGGTGTCAACAATGTTTTAAGGTGGACACTCGCCGTACGTCGAGTTGCCCGATGGTAGAAAGGCGATGGCGGAATCAAGTCATGTAATTCCCATGCACTCTTTCCAAAATGCATTCTATAGAACACCGAAAGGCTGGCTACCCTACGCCTGTGCTCCAGATTCTGTAGTAGTACCCTATCAGTGTTGCCAACTCTATACCACCAGTGAGTGCTAAAAATCTTCTCAAATAGTGCTATATGAAATAAAATCACATGAGTAAAATTTTTTTTTTTACATAAATTACCTTTTTTTACATAAAAACTGTTAAAATTATTATTTTTAATTATACATATTAACAAACAAAAAAAAAACAAGCTTGTAGAAGAATATCCTGGCCAGTGCCTCGCCAGTCTCGCACCACACTAATCACACCACTATCCGGTCTCACACGCTCCTGCCTCCAGCTACTGAGCGAGCTAGCGTCGCCAGACGAGGATTTCTATCCACTAGGAATCAATTTGCAAATAACAGTCACTCAACATCACACGAAGAAATCCCATCAAAAACTCATAAACTTATTGTCTATGTGTAATTCCATAGATAATAAATCTATGTGTCAGTACGAATGTGTTTGTTACACTGCACGCATGCTGTGCGTGTGTGCGTTTTATTAGAATCTGAAAATTTCGCTTGACTGTTAAATAGTGCTAGATTGAGTGCTAGGTGCTGTATGTTCGATTTCAGTGCTGGCCTTGTGAAAATAGTGCCAAATCTAACACTGAAAGTGCTAAGTTGGCAACACTGTACCCTATGCCTCTCCACCGAATCCAAAGCCGTTAGATGGCATTTTGCAGTACCAATTCATCAAATAACTCCTCGCAATCTCTCAACCACTGCGCCAAGCGTCCGCGGACTACAGTTTAGGAACCACTAATTTAAAGTATTGTCCTATGACAATGATTTTTGATTACAATGATTCGTCTAAGGGCGCCATCAAATTAGCCGCAAAGTGCAGCGCGACGGCAGTAGCAGGCAGAGTAGCGCAGCAGTCGCACGTTTTTTATTTATATGGGGTAACGCGCGGCACTTTGCGACTAATTTGAAAGCGCCCTAACTCCACGCGAAGACAAAGGAGTCATAGTGGCGTCGAATTTGATTTATTCAAAGGTTAAGGACTAAAAACAGACAGACAGTTACTAGATAGGCAGGTACTTTAGGTTTTCCAATTATTGAATTCATTTATAGCGTTCTGAAGTTAGTCTTTAAGTATCTAGGCACCAAATTCTCTTTGCTTTCAACCTTATATAAAAGGTCAATGTCGAGCAAACAGTTCTTGTAACACAATAACTGATTTTATTGACAAGAAGTATATAATACAATAATATGCCTGAGATGTTCAGAACAATATCTACCAATAATTGAAAGGTGCCTAACGAAGTTGTAGGTAGACACAATAAACGAAAATGTCGTCCTATAGTTTTTCCGAATCAACAGATTCAGCAAATAAGCCATAATGGAACTGTTATATAATATTTACTGTCCTGTTATAGACCACTTGTGGAGTTTATAACTGTTTTATGTTAGACTACCCTCTTATTTGAATATTGGGACTGGATGACCAGGGTTATGTAAATAGTTGTGTTTGCTATGGTTAGCGCTATGGTGCGTTAACACTCTTCTTATTTATTTATTTATTTTAAATTGACACACCAACGACTCATTCATTTCAATCACTCATTCATTCATTCACGAATCATTCATTTTTTTAACCGACTTCGAAAAGGAGGAGGTTCTATGTTCGGCTGAATGTATGTTTTTTTTTATGTATGTTCGCCGATATAAGGTTATGCTTCCAAATTGGACCCATAGAAATATTGTTATGATCTGATCATGAACATCGAAGATATGGAACAGAACTCCTCATAGGATCACAGCAGAATTGTCGTAACAAGTAAAATTGCTTTGTATACGTGTAGTCGATGATTGACTGAAAGAAAAGGGGGAGGGGATGTATGGAACTGATATGGTGGTGAAGCCGGAAGGTAAATTAATGTAACCTAACCGTGTTTGGGATTATTAGAAACGTTATGAGATACACTTCGGTTATAAGGTATTCAAGTTTGGCTGAGGGGTACATTGTAGCGGTAGCTAGTACCATAGCTAAAAAGTGAAAAATAAAAAACGTTTTACAAAAAAAAAAAATTAAACCGACTTCAATGTAAAAAAACACTGAAAAGTACAAAATAACTTTTATTTCGGAAGTCGGTGTTAAATAACGAAGAGACAAAACTATCTATTATAGAAACAACAACTTCCGAAATTAAAGTTATTTTGTACTTTTCAGTGTTTTTTTTACATTGAAGTCGGTTTTTTTTTTGTAATTTTAACCATTAATATTCCAAAAAAAAGAACATTTATAAATGAAGAAGAAATATTGTAGTGAATTCGTCACTTACAGGCGCATACTGCACAGCACTTATACAATAAATTATAATTAATTATAATTTATAATAAAAATTTAAATAGGCATTACTGTCCCACTGCTGGGCAAAGGCCTCCACAAGTCCTTCCAAACGTTCTTCTCTTTATATGATAAATTAAATTACTTTTCTCGTATTGATGATAGGATAATGGTGTATGGAAAGTTAAAGTCTCGAATTGTAAGGAAGAAAATTACATTAAACTAAATCGCTATAACACTTAGTTACAAGACAGATAAATTCGTAATGTTATATACATATATACCATTTTTTTTAATTTATTTTTGTTTTTTTTACAAAAGAAAGACGTAGGAACCTAGATAAATATTGTCTATAACCGAATATCATCATAATATGTTAGAAATAATATGCTCCAACTGCAAATGAGCGTGGTATTACGTTTGTATGGAAATTCATCCGTCGCCGGCCCCTTAAACAATAATTATACTTTAGAAATAGAAGTTTTGTTGTAATAGAATACGATAATTTCTCTTTATGATGTTCTTATTCTTATTCTATTAAACGACGATACTGGGTATGTTTTATACGACCTGGGTGTGATTGTCTTGATAAATATCTAGAGCTCTAACTACCAATTATTGTTTAATTGAGCTATCAATTCATTTCAAAGATTGATTCATTTACGTCTTTATTTCAGACTAGTTGACCCGGCGAACTTATTACCTCCTAACAGGCAATGAATGTAGTAATATCTTTCGATATAGTCAACAGATTGCAAAAAAAACAAAGCCTATCAAGTAACACACAGTTTTAATGTGTAATAGTACATTGTTACACTAGGGGTGAAAGTAACCCATTTCGTCCCGAGAAGGAGTTGGCGGCCGAGCGAAGCGAGGTCGCTAATTCGAGGGGTTAAATGGGTTACTTTCACCCCGAGGTAAACACTGTGCTTTTCATTACGAATACGAGTAAACCAAAAATAAAATAAAAAAATTGTAAAACTTGAGTCGTCGTACCTATGATTTTAAGTAGGTATCTTTCTTCTGATTTAGGCGGTAAAAGGTATTCCACTACTGCTTTAGCCTCTTCTCTTATGAAATTAGGCGTTAAATCACTATTTTAATCTGATAAACATAACGTGTTAATACAAATCTTTGGTGTACGAAAATGTAAACAAAACTCGAAAAAACCAACGACTGATGGCCACTTTCCCGCCATATTATTTTTTTTTTTCTGCGGCCGGCCAGCTATTCAGCCTCATTAATGAAAAATGAAAAATTAATTGTAATCTTATAAAAATAAAGTATTTTAAAGAAATAGTTGAACAAATAAATCACTTAAAATATAACATTATTTAATTAATACTTCTCTTTAAGTTATTTCAATTTTATATCGCGCTGTGATTGACTGGCTGTATGGAAAATTGGAACATGGTTCAATAGAAATGTGAAGATAGAACTAGTTTTTTTTTAAATAATTTGACAGCTGTCAGTTGTAAAGTAAAACTCCCTAGGGATGAAAAGTATCACTTTCAGCCCGCTCCTCAGGCAACTTCAGACCTACTTTCAGAGTATGAGTAATGAAATAGTACATTGTTACACTAGGGGTGAAAGTAACTCATTTCGTCCCGAGAAGGAGTTGGCGGGCGAGCGGAGCGAGGTCGCTAATTCGAGGGGTTAAATGGGTTACTTTCACCCCGAGGTAAACACTGTGCTTTTCATTACGAATACGAGGAAACTAAAAATAAAATAAAAAGTTTGTAAAACCTGAGTCGTCGTACCTATGATTTTAAGTAGGTATCTTTCTTCTGATTTAGGCGGTAAAAGGTATTCCACTACTGCTTTAGCCTCTTCTTTTATGAAATTAGGCGTTAAATCACTATTTTAATCTGATAAACATAACGTGTTAATACAAATCTCTGTTGTACGGAAACGTAAACAAAACTCGAAAAAACCAACGACTGATTGCCACTTTCCCGCCATTTTGTTTTTTTTTTTCTGCGGCCAGCCAGCTATTCAGCCTCATTAATGAAAAATTAGAAATTAATTGTAATCTTTTAAAAATAAAGTATTTTAAAGAAATAGTTGAACAAATAAATCACTTAAAATATAACATTATTTAATTAATACTTGTCTTTAAGTTATTTCAATTTTATATCGCGCTGTGATTGACTGGCTGTATGGAAAATTGGAACATGGTTCAATAGAAATGTGAAGATAGAACTAGTTTTTTTTTAATAATTTGACAGCTGTCAGTTGTAAAGTAAAACTCCCTAGGGATGAAAAGTATCACTTTCAGCCCGCTCCTCAGGCAACTTCAGACCTACTTTCAGAGTATGAGTAATGAAATAGTACATTGTTACACTAGGGGTGAAAGTAAATCATTTCGTCCCGAGAAGGAGTTGGCGGGCGAGCGAAGCGAGGTCGCTAATTCGAGGGACTAAATTAGTTACTTTCACCCCGAGGTAAGCACTGTGCTTTTCATTACGAATACAAGGAAAGTAAAAATAAAATTAAAAGTTTGTAAAACCTGACTCGTTGTACCTATGATTTTAGGTAGGTATCTTCCTTCTGATTTAGGCGGTAAAAGGTTTTCCACTACTGCTTTAGCCTATTCTCTTACGAAATTAGGCGTTAAATCACTATTTTAATCTGATAACCATAACGTGTTAATAAAAATCTCTATTGTACGAAAATGTAAATAAAACTCGAAAAAACCAACGACTGATTGTTACTTTCCCGCCATTTTTTTTTTTTTTTTTTTTTCTGTGGCCGGCCAGCTATTCAGCCTCATTAATGAAAAATTAGAAATTAATTGTAATCTTTTAAAAATAAAGTATTTTAAAGAAATAGTTGAACAAATAAATCACTTCAAATATAATATTATTTATTTAATACTTATCTTTAAGTTATTTCAATTTTATATCGCGCTGTGATTGACTGGCTGTATGAGAAATTGGAACATGGTTTAATAGAAATGTGAAGATAGAACTAGTTTTTTTTTAATAATTTGACAGCTGTCAGTTGTAAAGTAAAACTCCCTAGGGATGAAAAGTATCACTTTCAGCCCGCTCCTCAGGCAACTTCAGACCTACTTTCAGAGTATGAGTAATGAAATAGTACATTGTTACACTAGGGGTGAAAGTAACTCATTTCGTCCCGAGAAGGAGTTGGCGGGCGAGCGAAGCGAGGTCGCTAATTCGAGGGGTTAAATGGGTTACTTTCACCCCGAGGTAAACACTGTGCTTTTCATTACGAATACGAGGAAACTAAAAATAAAATAAAAAGTTTGTAAAACCTGAGTCGTCGTACCTATGATTTTAAGTAGGTATCTTTCTTCTGATTTAGGCGGTAAAAGGTATTCCACTACTGCTTTAGCCTCTTCTCTTATGAAATTAGGCGTTAAATCACTATTTTAATCTGATAAACATAACGTGTTAATACAAATCTCTGTTGTACGGAAATGTAAACGAAACTCGAAAAAACCAACGACCGATTGCCACTTTCCCGCCATTTTGTTTTTTTTTTTTTTCTGCGGCCGGTCAGCTATTCAGCCTCATTAATGAAAAATTAATTGTAATCTTTTAAAAATAAAGTATTTTAAAGAAATAGTTGAACAAATAAATCACTTAAAATATTAACATTATTTAATTAATACTTGTCTTTAAGTTATTTCAATTTTATATCGCGCTGTGGTTGACTGGCTGTATGGAAAATTGGAACTTGGTTTTATAGAAATGTGAAGATAGAACTAGTTTTTTTTTTAATATTAATAATTTGACAGCTGTCAGTTGTAAAGTAAAACTCCCTAGGGATGAAAAGTATCACTTTCAGCCCGCTCCTCAGGCAACTTCAGACCTACTTTCAGAGTATGAGTAATGAAAAAGTTATTTCCTTCTACAGGTTTATTATATGTATAGTTAGAGATAATTTATCGACTCATGATCATAGCTGGAAATAGGCTATCGTAGGGGCTCAGCAGGGTCGAAGCCTACTGGGGCAACGAAGGAGTGGGTTTTAGACAGTAAGAGTCTGACACGAAAGGATGGCGATTTCCCACTTAAAAAAAAATTAAAATAGAAAACTAACTTCATTTTAGACATCTTGCCCCTGTTAACATAAAATAATCCAAAGAGGTTTCAGATTATAAACGGGTTGGGCACTTCTACTTCAAATGAATAAAATTTCAAACCGTTTCAAAAACACCTTAGTCTTGCATACGAGAGTATCTAATGTCTTTGTGAAAAGAGTAGGTTGTTAGAAAATTAAGTAACGAGGCTGTTGACGTTCTCGGTAAAATCTACTATTACTTTTTTATCAGACTTATAATGTTCCCCCTGCTAGGACTCAAGCCAGTTCTTTTGGAGAGGGAACGGGCCGTTATCCACTTTGCGGGTCTAATGCGGGTTGGTATATATATGTCACATGACTTTGTATTTTTAGTTCTAGTACATAACGATTTCCTCACGATATTTTCCCTCACCGTTTTGAAAATAGTGGTGATAAAATAAAATACATAAAGAAATGCACCTGACTTTTGAACTACTCTCTACCGCCATCTAAGCATAATGAAATTGCAAATTACCCCACAGTACATACGAGAAATCCGCATCATAAACATTTATTGTTATTGAACCAAATCAGGGTTTATATTTGCATATTACGCTTATTATTCTATTCTCATAAGGTCTTATTTGAATGGGGCAAGCGTATTGTGGCGCAAACGCCAGCTGTTACATGGAAGAACATCCCGCACCACAATGACTGACAGTTCATTAAATGTATTCCTTGCAAGATATTATTATACTAGCTTTTGCTACAGGCTTCGCTCGTGTGATTGTGAAAAACATATTGTCTACTAGCTTTTGCCCGTAACACAAAAAACACATAAAATATAGCCTTTGTCATTCAGGAATAAAGCAGCTATCTATCGCTAAAAAAAATTTAGCATTCGGACCAGTACTTTCAGAGATTACCTCCTACAAACAAAAAAACAAACTTTACCTTTTTTTATATTAGTGTAGATGTCAACAAATCGTTTAGGCTCTAGAGCGTGCCAAAGAAATATATATTTTGGTGCCAGGGTTTTCCGAAAGGGAAGCTCGAGCCTGGTACGAAAGGCAAGAAGGAATGGGGTGGGTTTTTTAATCAGTAAGAGTCTGACACTATCTCCCATTCGCCCAAGGGCGAGGGATGTCATTTGAATGATTTTTACCCACCAAAAAAAAAAACACTTCTTTTGGCGCAGTAAGCTAAAAATAAACTGCTTGATTGTAAGCACTTCTTAAATATTCTTTCACAAAATCAGGCCCTTTTGACAAAGTTCCTTACATAAAAAATACGGAAAACAGCTAAAAAAATACAGAACTACCAAATTAGATTTTACGACTGTTCCAAAACACGACGCTTAACAAGTCAAGTCTGATGTTAAAAAAAACTTTTAACCTAATGTCATAACCATTACTAAACTAACAAAAAGAGCAAGTTTTTACTCTGTTTGAATATTTAAAATAAACACTCGAAATTGCTGTGAGTGATTATCAACATTAATTTGTTCGCGTTGCTTGCTTTTAAGGTTGTCGGTGTAGTGGTAGTCGGTGGCTTGAACTCAGTGATGGGTGACGTTAAAATAGGTATATGCTAATATTCTCATCTAACGCCATATGTTACAGTTAGAATTGCTTTGATGAGCAATAAGATGCTAGAGCACGCACGGATACACACTCCCATAACATACACGATGATTTATAACGAAATGAGCGAGTAAATTTTATGATAAGTTGGATCTTTGGGCGTCTAGAATAGTCTAGATATTATGAAAAACCCTGTTCAATTAGATGTTTAAAATTAGTTTTTTTTTGCATAAATAATTACCTAATCTATACCTGTACGGAAACCATTTTGCCACATTCATACTTTCCAAATTATTTATTTACTCCGAAAGATGCACAAATTAGTGACAACAAACTATAAAAGTTTCGACACACAACTTCAAAGTTATGTTTTTACTATTTTGTCTGCATACAGGGTTAATAGTGACGAAATAAATCGAAGTCATTAACAAGCTTTTATTAGCTTTACTTGTAACTATGTATGTAAGAAAATCTTGGAATCTTAATTTGACCCACTTTCCGGTCTTCGATTAGGATAAAATTTTGCACACGCTCTGAGTTCTGATGACAATACATGACTAGCTAAGAAACGTCATTACAAATCCAATATGGCGGCCTCCCCAAGATGACGGACTGGCTGTTTGAAATCCACCCCCATGATATGGGTATCAAATGAAAGGGTTTGCTGTCAAAAATACGAAAAAAAAAATAGTCACGTGACTCAAATCCAATATGGCGGACGTCCAAGATGGCAGATTGGCTATTTGAAATGCACCAAGATATGGGTATTAAATTTAGTGCGTACTAAAAGCGTGTTTTTTAGTGTTTTAAACTATTATATTATTTTTGTTTTGAAATTACTCCATGAAATAATGAAGTTATATCGCAATACTAAGTGCGTGTGAAAGAATTACCGAGGCACCATTAAGAATCCCTTTCGTTAAATTATGATATATAAATAAATAACACATTGTTAGACAAAAACAATATATAAAGCAAAAAAGATAAAGACACAGAGAGAACAACACTAAGTGTCAGAATTATTTGTAATGAATTCTGGTTACCAAAGAAGATTTAATTTATGTTTATGGGTCTCAGGTCCTCATGAACCGATTCCTGAGTCTGGTGGATCTGCAGTTGTGACTATGTAAGGTTGTGTGATCTTTTTATTTAAGGTGGGATGATATCATCATAGACTTCTCTTGTTCTAGGGTGGAGCGAGAAGTCTTGTCTTGCCTTTACTGACTAAACCCACCTGTGTATTTAATAGGGTAGTTTCCAGGGTCAAAATAATTACATTTTATTTAGTCCGTATTTTAGATTATAAAAAAATATTGGACACGTATTTTTTTCTTTTTTCCATTAAACAAAAAATAACAAAGATATAGCCCATTAAAGTTACGTGTGACGTCACCCCATGCGAAATAATGCAGCACGGCGTGATGTTACACGTAACTTTAATGGGCTATATTTTTGTCATTTTTGGTTTAATTTACAAATAAAAAAATACGTGTCCCTTATTTTTGAATAATCTAAAAGACGGACTAGTTATTTACATTTTTTACGGCAGCTAGCCTATTGCACCTTGCGTTCTAGGTCACTCTTTTAAAAGTTCCTGCAAACGTAGCGTGGAATACTACGCGCCGCTGACTTGAGCTAACATGACGGGCGGGCGGCAAGATACCCATTGCTTGTCGTCCGCAAACCTATGCCTGCGGTGGCCGGAAATCGCTCTGTAAATTCCGACGCCCGGGTCGTCTCCTTCAGCAAGATTACATGTACAGGTTGTGAATTACACAAATGACTAGCTTTTGCCCGTGGCTTTGCTCGTGTACATAAAATGTTGTCTATGTCACTCAGGAGTAAAGTAGCTTTCTATCGGTGAAAACTTTTTAGCAATTGGTCCAGTATCTACTATTAGTGTACATAACTGATGTATCTATGTGAAGTTTTGGCAAAATAAATGAAATTTATTTATTTATTTATTTATTTATTTGCATAGGCACACCAACGACTTATTTACAATATAATTTAAATAATTCATTATTAATTCATGAGGTGATCCTGTGTAAATAAGTCACTTACGGGTATGCACAACATTTACAATAGGTCTAAATAATTAAATAGATTAAAAAAGATTGATAATTACAATAAACATTTAAGACAGTTACGAAATAAAAGAGATTAAAAACCAATGTCCCAAATTAAAATAAATTAAATTAAAATTACATTGTTTCAAATTACAATTAATTCTTAAATTAAATTACAATATTAATACATGTCAATCACATTATTATTAAATTAAATTACATAAGAGAAAAAAAAAAAAAACATTCAATCACGATTAAATTACAAGATTAAAATAATTAAAATTTCTGCAATGTCATTTTATGGAAACGAAAGGCACAAATAAATACAGGCAAAATTCGATGTAAGGAAATCCTCATCATCTGGGGCAATGGGTATTGAAGAGTAGCTTGCTCTGAGTTTCGTTATGTGATTGGATCAGGCATGAAAATATACCTATGCAGGAAATCCAATAGCCAGAAAAAGTCACTTAATCTTGCAGTGAGCAAATTGCTCGCAGAATAGATCGATGGGGCCGATACATAATGAAGTAGCGACAAGGTATCGGAAGACGAAGCGTTGGAAGGCCTCTTACAAAGTGGAGCCATGACAGGTAAAGATTGTGGGAATCACATGGATGCGAGAAGTACGGGTTCGGTCTGGGGAGGCTTATGTCTAGCAATGAACGTCTTTCAGCTGAAATAATAATAATAATATAATAATATTCCACATCTATCACACAACGCCGTCTAGTTCCAAGCTAAGCAGAGCTTGTGTTATGGGTACTAGACAACTGATAAACATACTTATATATTTCTAAATACATACATATTATAGATAAATAATAGATAAATTACACCCAGACACAGAACAAATGATCGTGCTCATCACACAAACATTTGTCCTGGGTGGGAATCGAACCCACGACCTCCGGTATAGCAGTCAGGGTCACTAACCGCTAGACCAACAGGCCTGTCAAATAATGATTATGAAATAAAGTCAGATCACATTTTTTGTACCACATTATGCGAGTGGTAATGTAAATGAAAATAAAAAACACAGTTCACTACATTACCCTTTCTTATTATATTAGCGGATTGTTATATTTCTCTTTTATTATTCATTATTATAGTGCAAGTAGTGGCAAGCAAACATCCGTTATACATGAAATATGGCGGAAAAGGGCGAGACGGAAGCATTCACGCCCCACAATCCTCAAAGGGGTTGACGCTCGTAAGTCTCATAACTCAACTGTCACTTCTGCCAACTTATAACTTATGATATTGCTGACATGTGACGGAAAAAATCAACATTTTACTTTCAACTTTGTGTAGAAAACATGGCAGCGTTTGATGTTATGACGTCATGAGAAATGGTTATGAATTTTGAAGGCGCAGATTAAATAAATAGATTGATTAAGAATTTTAGGAACTGAATTAATTTTTGTTTATAATTTTGTTGTGTTAATTATAATTTTGATTGTAAAGGCCTGTCCTAAAAATAAGTGACTTATTAATATAGCGCGCGAGCCCAGTGCGGGTTAGTGAATGTCGCATATCTTCGAAATTTTGTTTCTAGGACATGCCGATTTATTTAGTAGAACAACGTGGTAGAATTAGTGCAGAAGTATAGATTAATTTTCTAATTTCAAATACCAACTAAACATTTTTTTTTTTTCGATTCATAATAATATATAATATAATATAATATAATATAATATTCCACAACTATCAACACAATGCCGTCTAGTCTCAAGCTAAGCAGAGCTTGTGTTATGAGTACTAGACAACTGATAAACATACTTATATATTTCTAAATACATACGTATATCGATAAATTACACCCTGACACAGAACAAATGATCATGCTCATCACACAAACATTTGTCCTGGGTGGGAATCGAACCCACGACCTGCGGTATAGCAGTCAGGGCCACTAACCACTAGACCAACAGGCCAGTCAATTTTAGGTACGTGTATAATTATATAATATACCTAATATTCTTCGATTATCACACAACACCGTCTAGTCCCAAGCTAAGCAGAGCTTGTGCTATGGGCACTAAACAACTGAGAAACATACTTATATATTTCTAAATACATACATATTATACATAGATAAATCATTCACCGACACAGAACCAGTTATCGTACACAAACATTTGACCTGGGTGGGAATCGAATGCACAACCTCCGGCATAGCAGTCAGGGCCACTAACCACTAGACCAACAGGCTAGTCAATATCGTAAATACTCTTGCACTCCAACGAAACTCTGAATACACCTATTATGCCGAAAACCTAGCAAGATAAAGTTCCTTTCAGTAACTCATATTAAATATTAGAAAAATCGTAGCGCGGCCATTAGAAATTCAGATGAAGCCACATTAGTTTTCCACATATTTTCTAAACTTCAAATAAGTTTTGGACACCAACCCGAAAACAGTATTTCACCAACTTTTTCTAATAGAGCATTTATAAACTAGCGAATATTTTTCGTGGAGTGTTCATTTTTGGCACGCATCTATGTTCAATATTACCTGTACAAAATACAGCTGACAAAAAGTCCGATGCTATCGTGCTAGGGACATGCTCTGCGTTTGTATTCCGAATATCCAATTTAGTAAAGGAAATAGGCGACATTTTTCTACGCCTATTTTGAACTGAAAAAATCGAAATATTCGAAGTTGTCACGATACACAAACACAAAAGAATCCAGTTTTCAAATCCATTTCTAACGATACCATTTTTATTTATGACAGTAAAAAAAAACTATACAGGCATGACCAGAGGTCGGAATTAGGTGGAGTTATGTATGTACTTATACTGATTTCACATATATTATAGCGAAAGAATAAAGTGGATATGCCTCAAATCCCAAGATTAATTTTAATTTATTAAACCCCAAGCGAACTTCGTTCTCTCATTGTCTTTCTATTATGTCTCTAATTACGGTATTCAAAAAGTTAAAGAGCAGCTCTCAGAAATAAAGTAGAAAAAAATTCTTCCTGCATTAATGACGAGGAGGAGTACGTGTATAAATTTGTTAACCTCAGCTGCCGTAGAGAGATCTAATTAAATGAAAAATAGTAATAAAAATTGTATGTTAATTATCTTCTTTATATTTGTTTTATTTATCTCTGTAGTTTTTATTATTATTTATTTGTAATATTGTTGGCCACACGGGATCTTTCATTAGAAATCGCGGTAAGATCCATATTAATATCAACATTTCGATGCAAGACATTAAAACCTGGTTCTGACGTTTACTTTTTACCTCGACATCTGGAAAAAGCTAACAAATTTCAGGTGCAAGACGTTACAAAAAGGAAAAGAAGCCGAAAGCATTCACGGTCTAAATGTCTCAAAGACTAGCACTCACAATCTTGCATTTGCAGCATTTTCGTCGCGACCTAGACTTGCATTTTCCTCATATCTTCCTTTATGTCACACTTTCTTTGTTCTTAACTTCACTCTTATACAAAGGAAAACAGAAATTAAACCCTCGATATTGTAACGTATGTTTGCGGAATCCGGTTTAATCCGGCTGTGGATAATCCGGTTTCTGAAGCTTTGGACTTTATTCGTTATTATAAATCTGGTTGTTTTAAATGTGATTTTTACCCGACTACGGCAAAGCCAAAGGAGGGTTATGATTTTGACAGGCTATGTATGTATGTATGGGAATATGTTCATCTGTTCCCTCATAGCTCCTAATCTCCTTATCGGAACACGACATAATATGAGGTATTGTTAGAACCGTTTTAATTGTCCGCTGAACATAGACTACATGTCTTGTCATAAAATTCGATAGGCGCCCTCTAGCGGAAAAAAGTAATGTGTTAAAAAAAATGTTAAGATAAATACACCGTGTTTGATATCATTTGAACAGGCTTCACTGGTACTTATAAAAAAATATTATCAAAATCCAATGTGGCGTTCTCTATTGAAGAAAAAGTTTTGTGTTAAAAAAATAAGATAAATACGTCGTGTTTGGTATCATTTGAAAGGGCTTCAGAGTCTACGCAGCTGTTTCACTCCTTAATTAAGGAACGGAAGTTTTATATTAATAACCTGTTTCTTAATTTGATACTCGTAATTTAGCTTCTACAAGTAAATAGTATTGAAGATTTAACAGTAAAATTGTTTAAATAATAAAAAAAAAAACTAATACCCGACTACGACAAGCAAAAACGACGCTGAAAAAGTATGAAACAAAATTTTCAAGATGCTAAAATAAACAACGTAACTGGAAAAAAAGAACAGAACAAAAAAAAAGCCGGGTTTTAGTTTTTTACTTTTTTTTATTTAAGTTAAATCAACTCATTAATTTAAAAGATGTGTTTCTAAATCAGGTAATTCTATTGAAACAACAATGGTCTGATTTAGAATTTAAAAAATTATAATGAGAATTATAAAAAAAAAAATATTTTGAAAGCGATTGTAAACAATTTTTTCAAATTTTTCAGTTACTGGCAGTATTTATTATGTTGACGATATTTTTCTAAGCAATTTAGAAATAAATCTCTATGTTGCTTCTATCTGCAGTATTGTTAATTTCGTATTGTTTTTTAACATTTCATTCGTATAAATATTAAAGAGCTTCACTGCCACAATTGGCGTCCACGTCGCGTAAACCCAGTGTATTTCATATACTGGCGTTTTAAAATGCCGATAACCAGTATTAAAGCGATAAAATTAATTGACCATTAATTTTATGTATGATCAATAATCAGATAATTATGTTAGTTAGTGCTAAAATAGTGTTGGCGAAACAGTATATATATATATTTTTAATTATTACTGGCGAACAATAAAAGTTATAAGCAAGTATATGAGCTTATGAATATTCTGAAAATCTTATCTTCCGAAAATTTAATATAATCCTTTAAATAGTATCTAGTCATTAATAATAAAGACCTTATGGAGTCTTTTTCAATAATATTATTATCACAATAACGTAGCAGTAACGATTTTGCTAATCAATATTATAATCCTAATAAAAAAAAAATAGATAAAAATAACAACAAACTTACCAGTGTCGACGAGGAACCCAATTTTCTGTAGCTTTTATGAAGTTCACTGTCACTTTTAAGTTTCAGCCACTAGGTCTTCATTAAAACTTGTAAATTAATCATTTTTAATCAACTAAGAAGCTAAATAATTTATTAAATAGCTCCTAATTTATTTAAGTAACTAACTAGTACTAGTATTTTATTTATTTCAGCGAGAATATTATTTTAAAAACACTTTGAAACTAATAAAAAAAAACTTTTGCTCACAAAAAGTTTTCACATTGTCATACACAATTCGTACATTAAATTCGCGCTATTATACATACCACAGATAATGAAGAGTTTTTTTTTTTATAATAAACTTTTTGTAATGTTACGATAAGTGCGTTCAGCCAGCCGCGCCGTTCGACCCGTGTTCGTGAGTGCTATGTCGAAGTGACACTGCTGACCTGACGCTCTCCGATCGCGATTTGAGTTCCCAACGCGGATTCGCGCAAACGTCAAAACGTAACCTTCACGACTGTTAATCTTTGGGAGTCAGATAACAAAAGATTATGATAAATTATTATAATGAGATAACGTATTAGATTTAACAAGTTGAACTAACCCTCGTTCTGGACTTATTTCTCAATTTCACGTTAAATGTTTGGAATCGCTAACGAACATAATTTACATTATTTAACCGTTAATTTAATTTAGAACCTAAAATAGGTAGGCAGGGAAAATTCTCTTTTTATTTTTATAAAAACATAGACTTTCATAGACCGCCTTTTTTCTTCAAACTTCTTAGTGTCTGTATTTTTTTTTATAAATATGTTTTTTTATAATAAAAAAAAAAATAAAGTTAATGAAGTCAAGCTATTACCCCACAAGGAGAGGTTTTTTCGATAGGGAGCAAGTTAAGCCTCTTCCTACGAAAGATTCAGGTATATCGACTCAATTATGATAATTTTATTGGTTCCTTCGTGAAGTGTGGAGCGTATCGACTAACAAGAATATCAGGATTTTCTTTAGAAGTTTGCGGAATTTATGGTTTTTGTTTGTGAATGTTCTTGTTTGAGTAACAGATTTTCTTTTACATAAATCGTGTGTGTATCGTATAAAATTGCGTGTTTGTTTAAAAGTGATTTATTTTACAGTTAATACGTTATAAATGACTTCGTATTTTTAGTCTAACATGTTATGTAGAGTATTGATTCTGAAAAATTAAATGTTCTATACTTTAGGGTAAAAAAAAATCCCATGAAGAGTTAATTTTAAGGGATGCACACGCACAATAGACATGGAATGCTGTATGATGAAAAAAAACCGGACCGAATCGATCATACGGAACGGGAGTTATAAGCAAATAACGTATCAAAATGTAAATTTCGAGTAAAAACCGAAAGTTTTGTTTGGGAATATGTCTAACTAGCTTTTGCCTGCGGCTTTACCCGCGTAAATAAAACATCTTTGTTCCAGGTATCCTGTGGTACGTGCAAATCTTGACAAAGAAAAGACGATTAGCATTCAAAACTGAAGTTTGAGAGCTAATTTGTAAGAAGTTGGCAGTAGTATCATCACAACGTTATCCAGTTACTACTCCTATTCTTTCTGTGTCCATGCCGTGAGGTTGTGGAACTCACTTCCGCCTAGCATTCGAGATTTAAAATCGATCTCACTTTTTAAAAATCGAGTAAAAGAGCACTATCTTTCCTCTCAATTGTGATATTTATTTATATATTGTATGTAATATGTATGGTATATATATATAGCTGTAGGTATATATTATTTTTAGGTATATATAATTATATATGACTTTGGTTTAAGACTTCACACATTCTTCTTTTGCTTCCTACACACTATGGTCTACATTTCTTTTTGATTTCTCCTTTCGCAGGTCTGCTGGAAGAAATTTCTTTGGAAATAAGCAGTACCTTTGTACTAACGTCTCTTATGTATTATCTGTTTCTGTTATTTTTGTGTGTACATAAATTGTAAAATAAATAAAATAAATAAATAAATAAACGTTAATGTTTTCCAATTGTCGATCTGGACCAATTGTTTGACTGTAGGTATTAGTTAGGTACCTATGTAGTTTATTAATTTGAGTATATATTGTATCATTATATCATATCATTTCAGCCAATACACGTCCACTGTTGGACATAGGCCTCCCCCAAACGTCGCCACATCGAACGTTCCTGTGCGTCCCGCATCCATCGGTTTCCTGCTACCTTCACCAGGTCATCGGTCCACCTTGTAGGAGGCCTTCCAACACTGCGTCTTCCGGTACGCGGTCGCCACTCCAAAACCTTTATATATTGTATTATGTATATATATTTATATATATGATTTATTAGTACTTATGTCTATTCTTGTATTCCTGTTCTCTCTCTCTCATTTATTGCACCTTCCACTATTTTTCTCTGCATCACCCTAAGGTTGACTGGCAGAAAATGCCTAAGGCATTAAGTCCGCCTCTGTACTTTTGTGTGCATAAAGCATTAAATAATAAATAAATAAATCCTACCAGCAGATATCTGAACTGAATCTAATCTACTGCTATTTATATAACACGAATATTTTAAAAGTGAAAAATATGCATGAAAAATGTGTGTGCAAGTTCGTAGCTCTGTCACGTACAAATTGCTTAATGGTTATGAATTTAATTGATATACAGGTAGACTACGTCCTGGAATATGACATTATTATTATTATATTAAAGAAGAAAGAAAGAAAGAAAAACAGTTTATTTACGTGAAAAAAACGCAATCTTAAAACTAGCTAACAAAACATAACATTACAGCAAATAGGGAAGATATGCGTCTCCTCCGCGCAAAACGGCCGATCGCTCAGCATAAAGCTGCGGCCTCACGCATAATGCGTTGAGCTCACAGCGCTGGTTTTCAGCGTGGGCCGGTCGCTGTGTCGACATAAAGAGCCGGAACGGTACAGTGAATTAAAAGATGTGTATGGAAAAAGGAAGTAAAATACAGATAAGTTATAAATAAAAATTAAAATAAATAGATAAGGTGACAAATATATTTTTATAAAGTGGCAACACCACGACGCGCCCGTACAGTGCGTTTCACTTAAGAGGTTCGTTCGCCGTAATGTTGCTTTCGCCGTAATGGTTATCTAGCCTACAATGTCCCACTGCTGGGCAAAAGATAGGATAAGCCAGGGTTTCCCGCGCACACGTACACAAGACACTTAGACCCAAAACATCTATATGTAAGCCATACAAATATTTGTTCCATACGGGAATCGAGCCCGCGACTGTGGCTGTTATTACTTAGCCATGAACTCCTATAACAAAAAAAAAGACTGTGATCAAAAGCTCAGTGGCCTTTTCATTCATCTTTGTGTTGGTATAAGATGCTGACAACTTGTGATCAAAATGGCGCCGCAACTAAGATTAATATTTCAACAGATTTGTCGATAGCCAGTGGATTTTTCATTAATTCTATTTCTTTCGCATTAATCTTGAAATATGGTTTAGGGATCGGTTTTTTAGAAAAATGGTATCGGTGTTTGTAATACCAGACTTAGCTAACTCCTAGATAAATGTCTAAACCAAAAACGCATTACTGAATTACTATACTTGCTTTTTTTTTTTAAGTGGGAAATCACCTAATGATATTTCCCGTCCTTGAGTGAGGCGCGAGGGCTTGTCAGACTTTTTCTGACTAAAACTAACTCCCTGTCCTTCTTTGCCTTCGTTCCAGACCCGCGGGATTTTGCATCAACTAATCACCTTTCGACCTTGCTGAGCCCCTACGGTTAGCTGACATCTCCATGAGGCGCGCGTAAAACACTACGCGCCGTCGCTCGGCGTCGACGTCTTGGGCTTGGTCTTGACGGATACCGGACGGTCGGACGGTGAGCTACCCGTTGCCTCACGCGTGCGCCCTCCGTCTTTGCTAGCATTACTGAGTCGCAGAAGTAGGCGACCACCTGCCACTCTCCTCCTTCGGACCATGGCATGTCCACTTCTAAAATGTTAGTATTGAAAATGAACTACATTAGTGTTGCTGAATTTAAGATTTAATTCACTAACTATTTAATAAAATAATAAAAAAGGTTGTAATAATATTTGGCAAAAGATCTCGTGGACGCTCTCCAACACGATGGACGGACCTCATCAAAACCATGACACACTACAGTGTAAATTAAAGCTCCCAAGCCGCCAAACACAGAGCTGCATGACGTCGTGTCGCGAGAGAGGCGGTGGTGCGGGACTCGACCGAGACATGACCACGACCACTTTGTCAAGAGTGTACGACTAAGAAGAAGAATAATACTTAGGCGCTTATTTATCTATTTCCTAGTGTTAGCCAAGTATTAGCGTCCGGTAACTGTCCGGACCAAGCCCAAGTCGTCGACGGCGCGCGCTGTTCCCGCGAGCCTCAAGGAGTTGTCAGCAACAGCAGTGGCCCAGCCGGGTCGAAGCCTACTGGGGCCAGGGTTATCCGAAAGGGCGCTCGAGCCCTGGTATGAAGGCTTGAAGGAACGGGATGGGTTTTTTAGTCAGTAAGAGTCTGACACTAGCTCCCGCTCCGCCCAAGAGCGAGGGTTGTCATAAGATGATTTTTCCCATCGGAAAAAAAAGCCAAGTATTAGCCGTTCTTATTTTCTAGTGTTTTGGCACGAGAACTTAGGTGGTACCTTCATAACTCAAATATGTCAAGGTTGCCCTAGGTTTATTTTAATATGCTTACAAGACAAATTACTGTTTGAACTGGCCTTTTGCCTGACCTGTTGGTTAGTGACTCTGGCTGCTAAGCAGGAGGTCATAGGTTCGATTCCCTCCCAGGACCAATATTTGTGTGATGAGTACGGTCTTTTTATTCTGTGTCTGAGTGTAATTTATCTATAATATGTATGTATTTTGAAATGTATAAGTATGTTTATCAGTTGTCTAGTACTCATAGCACAAGTTCTGCTTAGTTTAGCTTAGATGGCGTTATGTGATAGATGTGGAATATTATATCGTTATTATTATAACTTCTCTGTTATCATCTTTTTGCCCTTGTTTTATATTATTTAAGGTCCATGCAATACGTTTTTTTTCCATTCTATCCTGTCAACCAACCTCTATCACTGACTCCATTTTCTTTCTTTTCACTCCTCACAAAGAAAAGATGGATGGATTATCCATCTTTTCTTTGGTCTCCCTCTCCATCCATCAACACGTCTACACATAACTCTTTGAGTAAAATGCGTTTCATCCCTCCTCTTCACATGACCATTCTAAGACAAACGATTCTCATTCAACTTTTCAGTCACTGGCGCCACTTTCAAACTTCCCCTAATATAAGTACTTATTTCTCACTCCTAAATGTATCTCTTCCTATTTCTAAAGTTATAACCTCTCTGCTATATAACTATAAAATTACTTTGAAAAATAATCAATAAATTGCAGCAAAGGATTTGATTAATTTTAACGCTCTCTTGATTACCTTGCAAGTACACTTATGGGCATAGATAAGATAACACCGCGTATGTCAACACTCGATTGCTGGCCATATTATAATTCTTGTTACACTAGAGAATGCAACGGTCCGGATCAAATAGGTAAGTACCTATCGATGGTCATACGTTGACAACTCGTAACCCACATTTTTTCGCAAAATGAGTTAAGCACATCAAAAATTTTTAAATTAAGCGCCAAATATTCCTATTGATAACTCGTAATAAACAAAAAATGTCACTCGAACAATTTATTCTACAGTTGACAACCCACAAAGAAAAAGTATCAACCTGAGCTCATTAGCGCGCGAGTTACAAGGTGTCAACGCAAAATGCAGTTCGCAATAACAGAATAAGATTAAGCTACCATACTAAACAAATATCGGAACAGCAATAAAAATATCATCAACTGAGGAAAAACAATTAAATAAGAGGCAGATGAAGGAAAATGTGTTGTCTTAGACATCTTGTATGTTCTGTGAAAGTATGTCCTTATTATAGGAGCAAGCTTTTCCAAAGTCAACTCTGATACTCAGACAGGGTAAGGCATCAGTTTTTGTTAGATGCATATTAGATTAGCTTTATGATATGATTTCCAATACTGAAGGCGAATTTGTAACAAAACCTATCATTATTTAGAGTGACGGTTGTGCACCTATCAAAATAGAATGCAGTATTAGTAGCTAAATGCTCTAGCCAACTTTGCTGCTGTGAATAATGTGGTTATTTACCACTAATGTCTAGAACTTCAGCATAAGCAGATGAAAGTGGATAGCATCACGCTGCCATCGAACGTGGCATAAAAAAATATGACGCTATTTATGTTCCATCTATCACCAATATGCAGACATAACTTGGAAATCACGATAAGATCCATACGACGTCAAATTTTAACAAAATCAAAAAGTGATGCGTCATGAAAGTTTCAGGCCTGAAGAGAAAAAAGGAGATCCTGTTGTCACATATCTTAAAGTTTTATTGTACAAACCAGATAGCAACAAAACTATTCTTTGTTGCCAAGCAGGCCAAGAAATCTTGGTTCTCCTGCGGATATCTTCATTTCCGATGTAATCACGCAAGGAAACTTCAAGCATAATCCTTTCCATTGCCCTTTGGTTGACTTTAAATCTACTGATGAGGCACATTGTCACTGGCAACACACACATACACAGTCATAGACTTTCGTCTTGAGACACTGGTATATTAGACAAGAAGATACCGCGCAGTTTCCCAAAAGCTGCCCAGCCGAGTCGGACTAGACGATTAGACGATTGACCTCTTTCTAGAAGTTAGACCTACCTAACTGAACAGTCTGTCTCAGGTAAACGTAGTCCAAAACTTCGAGTGTAGAGTCTCCGATCTTGATAGGAGTGGGTGCTACATGGATGTTTACCATGACTTTGACAAAACCAAAGTCATGGTAATGTTATGGTCCATATTCATTTTATATCTTTCGGAAGCTCTACTGAGGTCACCGAGCATTATACTGAGCTCCTCCGTAGGCCAAAAGGCCTACAGAAAACCTTTCCCCTTGTTCTTGTCCCCTTGTTCCTTTGTCCTTTCATTTTTTTTTTCCTTAGGCCTTTTTCGGTTGTGGAAACAACCGATGACCTGGTGAGGGCTGCGGAAATCCGAGGGATGCGAGACGCACATGATTGGTCGTTATTGCGACACTTGGGGGAGGCTTATGTCCAAGAGATGACGATTACGCATTACTTACGATTTGGTTGAAATAATGATGATGATGAGGCCAAGAAATATTAATTTTCCGGTAACAACCTACGAGCAACTTTTTAAGAACTCGCATAAACTTTATAAAATTTTAATGACTTGCAAGTTCCTAAAACTGTAATACCTACTGATTATCACTCTTATTTACGGTAATTAGTCGCAAATTTAATTGTTTCAATTTAATAAAATAGTGTTTATTTAAATTGACAACTCGCAAGTGTACGTTGACTGCTCGTAACTCGTCAGAAGTGAGGATTTTTAGGGTTCCGTAGCCAAATGGCAAAAAACGGAACCCTTATAGATTCGTCATGTCTGTCTGTCTGTCTGTCTGTCTGTCTGTCTGTCTGTCCGTCCGTATGTCACAGCCACTTTTTTCCGAAACTATAAGAGCTATGCTGTTGAAACTTAGTAGGTAGATGTATTCTGTGAACCGCATTAAGATTTTCACACAAAAATAGAAAAAAAAGCAATAAATTTTGGGGGTCCCCATACTTAGAACTGAAACTCAAAAATTTTTTTTTCGTCAAACCCATACGTGTGGGGTATCTATAGATAGGTCTTCAAAAATGATATTGAGGTTTCTAATATCATTTTTTTCTAAACTGAATAGTTTGCGCGAGAGACACTTCCAAAGTGGTAAAATGTGTGTCCCCCCCCCCTCTAACTTCTAAAATAAGAAAATGATAAAACTAAAAAAAATATATGATGTACATTACTATAAAAACTGCCAACGAAAATTGGTTTGAACGAAATCTAGTAAGTAGTTTTTTTTTTAATGCGTCATAAATCGAAAAAAATACAGTATTATTAAAACATCGATCAAAGTTACAACACATTACAAGAACTTTTATATTATGTTACTTGCTGCTACGGAACCCTTCATGGGCGAGTCCGACTCGCACTTGGCCGGTTTTTTTTAATATTGTTTACTCGCAACTGTTTGTATATTGAATAATTAATAAAAAACCTATGGGGGTATTTCATTTTTTTAAATTATATCAATAGATAACTTGATTTTCTACCAACTACTTTTTTATTTCATTTTTTTTTAAATTTATTTTCGAAATTATACAGTTTTTTTTCTCTCCTGTAAAATTCTATACATCACAGTTACGTGCTGTCAACCTATGACCATCGCTATATTATTTACTAGCTTTTGTCCATGGCTTCGTCCGCGCACATGAAGTATAGCCTATGTTACTCAGGGATAAAGCAGCTTTCGATCGGTGAAAAAATTTTAGCAATCGACCTTCTACAAAGAAATAAAGAAAAAAAAAAACAAACTTTACTTCTTTATAATATAAGTGTAGATTTATTAAAACATAGTGTTCCAATAAATCTACACTAATAAAAAAACCTGTACAAGGGCGTACTTAATGTCTTAGGCAATTTCTATCAGTCGAAGTTAGGGTGATGCATAGACTAGACAACATGTCAGATGCAATTTAATAGAAAAACCAATAGAAAATAAATAACTACACACACTGCCTCTGCCGTCGCTAAAGACGCCTGCTCTAAGAAAAGGCTGAAGTACGCTTCCTTGGATCAGCTTTACCATTTTGTGCCGGTTGCTGTGGAGACTTTGGGCAGTTGGAGCACTGAGGCAAAGTGTTTTGTGGGGGATTTGGGCCGTAGGCTCGGGGAGGCAACGGGTGACTCCCGGTCCAGGTCGTTCTTGATGCAAAGGATGGCTATCGCTATTCAGCGAGGTAATGCGGCGAGTGTCATGGGTACTTTTGCACCGAGAACGAACAGGGGCGGGTTATTTAAAGACGTTTGACATTTCGTTTGATTTTATAACGTTATTTCTTTTGTATTTATGGTTTTTGACGTATTGTATCTTTTGACATTTGTATTATTTTTTATTTTTTTGCTATTTGTAATGAATTTATTTTGACATATAACTACAATAATAAAAATATATTTAAATAAATACATATAAATTAGCAATGTTACTGTGATAAAACTAGGGATTGCAATCCGGCGTCATTTTCAATCCGGCCGGATACGACCGGATTTCCATCAATCATATTTGGCCGGATTGATCAAATCAGGATGATTTTCGCATTTTAGTACAAAATTAGTGAGTTAATCTAGTGTCACTGCACTTACATGTAGGTAGTATAAAATAAATAAATCACAAATATATAAAATCGACTTTATTTCCCAACCAATGTTAAGACAAATAGACAACAAGAAAACAATTAAAATTTAGTAGTTTAGGTAACTTGTTATAATTTAACGACAAGTACCTCAGTCTTTCTAGATTTCACTTTAACAGATAGATCAATTTACTTATAAGTAACAATATTAATTATCAAGTGATTACAATATCTAATAGATACAATTAACCTTACGTAATTAACTAAAATGAGATCAAAATCATTTATTAAAGTATTTGAGAATGCTAACAAACAAGTCATAGAGGCAGGGACCGTTTTCGGTTAAGGTATACGGTTACGCTACCGGTATTAAAAACCGGTACCGCTTTATTTTAAAGGTACACCAAAACCGGTTAAGATTTGCGGTTACGCTACCGTTATATATCGGTATAAACCTTTATTCAACCGAAATAATTTCTGTAACGAAAAAACGATGAGTAGTACCTACGACATATGCGACGTTGTCAGCTCGCTGCGAAAAGTACCTATTGCGAACGATTGGCGTCAACAGCGTGCCGCGTCGCGCCGCCCGTTCTCCCGCATCTTTCGTCTTGCAGTATGAACATTTTAGGCATGATTCAATAGGTAGGTACAACGAATGATGTTGAAAGAAGACCGCAAGATGGTTTTTGGAACGAAGTTCCTTATCGCGCGTTGTGAAAGGGGGCTAGACGGAAAAAATTCTCACGAAAAATTGTACCGACACTTTTACTGTCAAAATGTAAATCCAAGATGGCGGCTGCAAGAAATTATCAAATTTTCCGTCATGGGTGTCGTTTTCATGGTTTTCGAGGGTGTTGAAACCGATGGTACTGTCAAAATATAAATCCAAGATGGCGGCTTCAAGAAATTATCAAATTTTCCGACATGGGTGTCGTTTTCATGGGTTTTGAGGGTATTGAAACCGATTGTACTGTCAAAATGTAAATCCAAGATGGCGGCTGCAAGAAATTATCAACTTTTTCGTCATGGGTGTCGTTTTCATGGTTTTCGAGGGTGTTGAAACCGATGGTACTGTCAAAATATAGATTCAAGATGGCAGCTGCAAGAAATTATCAAATTTTCCGTCATGGGTGTCGTTTTCATGGTTTTCGTGGGTGTTGAAACCGATGGTACTGTCAAAATATAAATCCAAGATGGCGGCTGCAAGAAATTATCAAATTTTCCGTCATGGGTGTCGTTTTCATGGTTTTCGAGGGTGTTGAAACCGATGGTACTGTCAAAATATAAATCCAAGATGGCGGCTGTAAGAAATTATCAACTTTTTCGTCATGGGTGTCGTTTTCATGGTTTTCGAGGGTGTTGAAACCGATGGTACTGTCAAAATATAGATTCAAGATGGCAGCTGCAAGAAATTATCAAATTTTCCGTCATGGGTGTCGTTTTCATGGTTTTCGAGGGTGTAGAAACCGATGGTACTGTCAAAATGTAAATCCAAGATGGCGGCTGCAAGAAATTATCAAATTTTCCGTCATGGGTGTCGTCTTCATGGTTTTCGAGGGTGTTGAAACCGATGGTACAGTCAAAATATAAATCCAAGATGGCGGCTGCAAGAAATTATCAAATTTTTCGTCATGGGTGTCGTTTTCATGGTTTTCGAGTGTGTTGAAACCGATAGTACTGTTAAAATATAAATCCAAGATGGCGGCTGCAAGAAATTATCAACTTTTTCGTCATGGGTGTCGTTTTCATGGTTTTCGAGGGTGTTGAAACCGATGGTACTGTCAAAATATAAATCCAAGATGGCGGCTGCAAGAAATTATCAACTTTTTCGTCATGGGTGTCGTTTTCATGGTTTTCGAGGGTGTTGAAACCGATAGTACTGTCAAAATATAAATCCAAGATGGCAGCTGCAAGAAATTATCAAATTTTTCGTCATGGGTGTCGTTTTCATGGTTTTCGAGGGTGTTGAAGCCGATAGTGATGTCGAAATATAAATCCAAGATGGCGGCTGCAAAAAATTATTAATCTTTTCGTCATGGGTGTCGTTTTCATGGTTTTCGAGGGTGTTGAAACCGATAGTACTGTCAAAATATAAATCCAAGATGGCGGCTGCAAGAAATTATCAAATTTTCCATCATGGGTGTCGTTTTCATGTTTTCGAGGGTGTAGAAACCGATGGTACTGTCAAAATGTAAATCCAAGATGGCGGCTGCAAGAAATTATCAAATTTTCCGTCATGGGTGTCGTCTTCATGGTTTTCGAGGGTGTTGAAACCGATGGTACAGTCAAAATATAAATCCAAGATGGCGGCTGCAAGAAATTATCAAATTTTTCGTCATGGGTGTCGTTTTCATGGTTTTCGAGTGTGTTGAAACCGATAGTACTGTTAAAATATAAATCCAAGATGGCGGCTGCAAGAAATTATCAACTTTTTCGTCATGGGTGTCGTTTTCATGGTTTTCGAGGGTGTTGAAACCGATGGTACTGTCAAAATATAAATCCAAGATGGCGGCTGCAAGAAATTATCAACTTTTTCGTCATGGGTGTCGTTTTCATGGTTTTCGAGGGTGTTGAAACCGATAGTACTGTCAAAATATAAATCCAAGATGGCAGCTGCAAGAAATTATCAAATTTTTCGTCATGGGTGTCGTTTTCATGGTTTTCGAGGGTGTTGAAGCCGATAGTGATGTCGAAATATAAATCCAAGATGGCGGCTGCAAAAAATTATTAATCTTTTCGTCATGGGTGTCGTTTTCATGGTTTTCGAGGGTGTTGAAACCGATAGTACTGTCAAAATATAAATCCAAGATGGCGGCTGCAAGAAATTATCAAATTTTCCATCATGGGTGTCGTTTTCATGTTTTCCGAGGGTGTTGAAACCGATGGTACTGTCAAAATATAAATCCAAGATGGCGGCTGCAAAAAATTATCAACTTTTTAGTCATGGGTGTCGTTTTCATGGTTTTCGAGGGTGTTGAAACCGATAGTACTGTCAAAATATAAATCCAAGATGGCAGCTGCAAGAAATTATCAAATTTTTCGTCATGGGTGTCGTTTTCATGGGTTTCGAGGGTGTTGAAGCCGATAGTGCTGTCAAAATATAAATCCAAGATGGCGGCTGCAAGAAATTATTAATCTTTTCGTCATGGGTGTCATTTTCATGGTTTTCGAGGGTGTTGAAACCGATAGTACTGTCAAAATATAAATCCAAGATGGCGGCTGCAAGAAATTATCAAATTTTCCGTCATGGGTGTCGTTTTCATGGGTTTCGAGGGTGTTGAAGCCGATAGTGCTGTCAAAATATAAATCCAAGATGGCGGCTGCAAGAAATTATTAATCTTTTCGTCATGGGTGTCATTTTCATGGTTTTCGAGGGTGTTGAAACCGATAGTACTGTCAAAATATAAATCCAAGATGGCGGCTGCAAGAAATTATCAAATTTTCCGTCATGGGTGTCGTTTTCATGGTTTTTGAGGGTGTTGAAACCGATGGTACTGTCAAAATATAAATCCAAGATGGTGGCTACAAGAAATTATCAAATTTTTCGTCATGGGTGTCGTTTTCATGGTTTTCGAGGGTGTTGAAACCGATGGTACTGTCAAAATATAAATCCAAGATGGCGGCTGCAAGAAATTATCAAATTTTCCGTCATGGGTGTCGTTTTCATGGTTTTCGAAGGTGTTGAAACCGATGGTACTGTCAAAATATAAATCCAAGATGGCGGCTGCAAGAAATTATCAACTTTTTCGTCATGGGTGTCGTTTTCATGGTTTTCGAGGGTGTTGAAACCGATAGTACTGTCAAAATATAAATCCAAGATGGCAGCTGCAAGAAATTATAAAATTTTTCGTCATGGGTGTCGTTTTCATGGTTTTCGAGGGTGTTGAAGCCGATAGTGATGTCGAAATATAAATCCAAGATGGCGGCTGCAAAACATTATTAATCTTTTCGTCATGGGTGTCGTTTTCATGGTTTTCGAGGGTGTTGAAACCGATAGTACTGTCAAAATATAAATCCAAGATGGCGGCCGCAAGAAATTATCAAATTTTCCATCATGGGTGTCGTTTTCATGTTTTCCGAGGGTGTTGAAACCGATGGTACTGTCAAAATATAAATCCAAGATGGCGGCTGCAAAAAATTATCAACTTTTTAGTCATGGGTGTCGTTTTCATGGTTTTCGAGGGTGTTGAAACCGATAGTACTGTCAAAATATAAATCCAAGATGGCAGCTGCAAGAAATTATCAAATTTTTCGTCATGGGTGTCGTTTTCATGGGTTTTGAGGGTGTTGAAGCCGATAGTGCTGTCAAAATATAAATCCAAGATGGCGGCTGCAAGAAATTATTAATCTTTTCGTCATGGGTGTCATTTTCATGGTTTTCGAGGGTGTTGAAACCGATAGTACTGTCAAAATATAAATCCAAGATGGCGGCTGCAAGAAATTATCAAATTTTCCGTCATGGGTGTCGTTTTCATGGTTTTTGAGGGTGTTGAAACCGATGGTACTGTCAAAATATAAATCCAAGATGGCGGCTACAAGAAATTATCAAATTTTTCGTCATGGGTGTCGTTTTCATGGTTTTCGAGGGTGTTGAAACCGATGGTACTGTCAAAATATAAATCCAAGATGGCGGCTGCAAGAAATTATCAAATTTTCCGTCATGGGTGTCGTTTTCATGGTTTTCGAAGGTGTTGAAACCGATGGTACTGTCAAAATATAAATCCAAGATGGCGGCTACAAGAAATTATCAAATTTTTCGTCATGGGTGTCGTTTTCATGGTTTTCGAGGGTGTTGAAACGATAGTACTGTCAAAATGTAAATCCAAGATGGCGGCTGCAAGAAATTATCAACTTTTTCGTCATTGGTGTCGTTTTCATGGTTTTCGAGGGTGTTGAAACCGATAGTACTGTCAAAATGTAAATCCAAGATGGCGGCTGCAAGAAATTATCAAATTTTTCGTCATGAGTGTCGTTTTCATGGTTTTCGAGGGTGTTGAAACCGATAGTACTGTCAAAATGTAAATCCAAGATGGCGGCTGCAAGAAATCATCAACTTTTTCGTTATGGATGTCGTTATCATGGTTTTCGAGGGTGTTGAAACCGATTTTGCTGTGCAGCCGCCATCTTGGATTTACATTTTGAATGTAAATCCAAGATGGCGGCTGCAATAAATTATCAACTTTTTCGATATGGGTGTCTTTTTCATGGTTTTCGAGGTTGCTGAAGCCGATAGTGCTGTCAAAATGTAATTCTTTCAATTTTTACGCGTTGTGAAAAGGGGCTAGATGGAAAAAAATCTCACGAATAGTAGTAACGACACTTTTTGCTATAGTAAGCTATTGTAAGCCGTGCGTCTCTCTCTCTCTCTTATATATATATATATTTATGAAAGAGAGAGATAATACATAATAAAACAATGTATCCCAGCAGATTTGAATTAATTGGGAGAGTACCTTTTTCTCATAAAGGTACTCTGGCTATAGGTGTATCGCAACTAAAAAAAAATTGAGAGGTGTCAAGGGACACCCGGATGGAACGAAGTTCATATATATATATATATATATATATAAGAGAGAGAGAGAGACAGACAGAGAAACATGCGCACGCCGCACGGCTTACAATAGCTTACTATAGCAAAAAGTGTCGTTACAACTTTTCGTGAGAATTTTTTCCGTTTTGCCCCCTTTCACAACGCGCGATAAGGAACTTCGTAAAAAATTGAGAAAATTACATTTTGACAGCACTATCGGCTTCAGCAACTTCGAAAACCATGAAAAAGACACCCATATCTAAAAAGTTGATAATTTATTGCAGCCGCCATCTTGGATTTACATTTTGACAGTAATATCGGTTTCAACACCCTCGAAAACCATGAAAACGACACCCATGACGAAAAATTTGATAATATTTCTTGCAGCCGCCATCTTGGATTTATTTTTTGACAGTACCATCGGTTTTAACACCCTCGAAAACCATGAAAACGACACCCATGACGGAAAATTTGATAATTTCTTGCAGCCGCCATCTTGGATTTATATTTTGACAGTACCATCGGTTTCAACACCCTCGAAAACCATGAAAACGACACCCATGACGGAAAATTTGATAATTTCTTTCAGTTGCCATCTTGGATCTATATTTTGACAGTACCATCGGTTTCAACACCCTCGAAAACCATGAAAACGACACCCATGACGAAAAAGTTGATAATTTCTTGCAGCCGCCATCTTGGATTTATATTTTGACAGTACCATCGGTTTCAACACCCTCGAAAACCATGAAAACGACACCCGTGACGGAAAATTTGATAATTTCTTGCAGCTGCCATCTTGGATTTACATTTTGACAGTACTATCGGTTTCAACACCCTCGAAAACCATGAAAACGACACCCATGACGAAAAAGTTGATAATTTCTTGCAGTCGCCATCTTGGATTTACATTTTGACAGTACCATCGGTTTCAACACCCTCAAAACCCATGAAAACGACACCCATGACGAAAAATTTGATAATTTCTTGCAGCCGCCATCTTGGATTTATATTTTGACAGTACCATCGGTTTCAACACCCTCGAAAACTATGAAAACGACACCCATCTCGAAAAAGTTGATAATTTCTTGCAGCCGCCATCTTGGATTTACATTTTGACAGTAAAAGTGTCGGTACAACTTTTCGTGAGAATTTTTTCCATCTAGCCCCCTTTCACAACGCGCGATAAGGAACTTCGTTCCAAAAATAGAACCGAATTGAGAACCTCCTCCTTTTTTTGGAAGTCGGTTAAAAAGTACAACTTAAAAATAGTAGGTAGAATCTAAGAAAGACAAACGATGAGCGGCAACAGGCAGCTAGCTGCAACAGGACGAAAGAACGCAGAAGTGGGGGGTTTTAAACGATACCTTAATATAAGCGGTTTAGGTACCGTAAAAAATAACGGTACCGTTATTTTTCGGTAGTGAAATTTTTGTGTATCGTAATTTTACGGTACCGAAAAATAACGGTACCGTTATTTTTCGGTATTGAAATAAAAAGGTATGACGTAATACCGTTAACCTTTATAACCGATATTTTTTCGGTATGCAGTCCCTGCATAGAGGTATTTATGACAGATACCATCATGATTTGATAACAAAAACTGTCACAATAATGTGTTTAGAACTCTTTAGTTTAATCAACTTACGATAAATAAATATTTTAAGTAATAATTGTAAGAAAATATAAGTATTTAAAGAAAATCAATATTGATTTTGAAAAAAGTTTGTGGAAAACAAATATTGTTAACTGTTTCATCAGCTAAACGACCTAGTTATGCAACAGCTATTATTTTGCCACAAACAGCTAGCACTCATAGCTACCCAAAGGTACCGGATCCGGTAACCGTTAAATGATGCCGGATCCGCCGGATTACCGGATCCGTTTTTCCGGATTGCAATCCCTAGATAAAACAAATCCAGCCAATCAATGATTCTACCAACTTCTTGCGAATGTTTTCACGTGCCTTCACTTTAATGGAAAACCGGATTATGAGATGTGTTCATAGAAACTAGATCAAATGATACTTAGTCGAGCATTGTTTTTAAAATAATAATCTTAATGTCTTTCCTCTTTCATCGCATTTCAGACCATTGGAAAAACATTAAACCGATTTGGTGCAGTAAAACCATCGCCATTTTTTCTCTCTTCAAGATGATGAACATTCAATATTTTTCTTTCTTTTATTTAATCCTATAAAATAAGATTTGAGATATACCTAGTCCTAAACGCCATTACCATTTATTTTATAGCTTTTTGAAGACTATCTAATCTCTTTTCAGCTAATCTCCACTTTTCGAGGGTGGAAAATCACCAAATAACTTCTCCCAATTTGGGTGGAGCAAAAGTCAGACTACCCGTATTATTGCCTTTTGCATTCCAGGTCCACAGTGGCTTTCATACTGCAGCCCTAGTCTGTGAACGGCAAGCAATAGGTAGTTCCCGTTCAGCCGATCGGTAAGGATCAAGCCAGGGTTAACGGAGCGTTGTGTTCTACATGCGCCTCAAAGAAATGTCAGCAAGATGGACGAGACCAGTTTGGGCCGATGCCAACCAAGACTGCGGATTGTTTGAAAGTGTAAATGAAGGAATACTGTGGATTTTAGTCAATAAAATGTGACACTTTTTCTTGCTCCACCCAGAGCGGAGGAAGATATTTAATGATTTCCCATGGAAAAAATTGAAGAAGCCCTAGTCTTAATACCGTTTCTAGTAGTTATTCGTATGCGTAAATAGAGTCTGTCTAATAAGTCAACCGACTTGGGTAATTATTAAGGTAAAATAAAATCTGATGTAGTCAACCCTGGTTCAATAATTAAGGTTGATGAAGAGATCTTGATCATTGTTTACTAATAGAAGAACCCTAAAACCAGTATCAAACATAAGTATTTTTTAAATAATTAAATATTATACAAAATTCCCAAGTCGGTTGACTTTTCAGACACACTATACCTACTCATTCACATGCCTACACCATGATGAAAAAAAATCACACGTTTTTCAAGGGGTTCCATTTTTTTTTATAAAACTCGCTCGTTTTCCTAGTCATAAATCTATTTATGTACCTGCTTACAAGACCATAGTGTCGTGTAAGAGGCAAATATACTCGAATGGAATATACCTACGCACAAAGGCAAGGAGCCAGTGTTGTCTATATTTGCCCCATTAAGTTCATTCCATCGTTACCTTTGTGTATTGTAGGTACGGTATATGGCACGATGGGTACAGGAGTGTCTTGCTTTGTAGTATTTTGAGCTTATAATATAATATATTGTAAACTAGCTTTTGCCCTCGGCTTCGCCCGCGTACAAAAATATATGTCATTCAGGAATAAAGCAGCTTTCTGTCGGTGAAAAAATTTTAGCAATCGGACCAGTACTTTCAGAGATTACCTCCTACAAACAAAAAAACAAACTTTACCTCTTTATTATATTAATGTAGATGTGAATATTATTCTATTTACAGGGTTATTTGTAAAACACTAACAACCCTGCAGGACAGTATTACTAACATCATAAACAACAACTTTGTTCTATGACTTTTTAAAAAACATTATTCATATATACTAAAAATAAACCTTCAAGATTTCGTTGTTCTATCTAACACATTTCAACTCTGTATTTTGCTGTATCTACCTACGTCTGTATGATGCGATGCAAGAGCGTCAAGCACCCCTGCCACCCGATTCCCACTCCCCTCCGCTATTGTACTATAGGTTGTTTTGTATAGACTTCGTAATATTTAGAGCGTTCAATTTAAATATTTTTATTTTTGTTTGAAAATTATAGAACATAAGTTGTTGTTTATGATGTCAGTTACATAGTCCTGGGCCCCAATTCTGCTATTACAATAGTTTCAGAATGGTCCATCATTGATTTCATAATTTTTGATTTTGAGTAAGTTTGGTAATCAATATAATGGCGTCATTATGACTTTCCAATAATCAACCACTGACACTCCATTGAAAGAAGTGGGACAGAATGGTAATCTCGTACATATTTACAAATTAATGTCTTACGTTTGCGGTAATCTGCAAAAATTTTGACAGTTCCTTTGATCATTGACCTACCATTTAATAACGTGTCACTACGGCTTTTCTTTTTGTTCTGTTCTTGTTTTTCCCGTTACCTTGTTTATTTCAGCATTTTGAAAGTCTTGTTTCATACTTTTTCAGTCTCGTTTTTTTGTCGTAGTCGGGTTAGAACGTCATTGATTTTAATAAGCTCGATATTGTCATTTTACCACAATTCTATTACGAGACTATTGACTGATCAATGACCGATCATTATGAATTAGCAGATTACGAACTTTTAGCAAAATGACAATGGGATTGTGTTGGAATAACGAATTTATAAAATTAGCAGACTTGGGCCCCTGAGAGGTAACCAGTGTTTTATAAATTACCCTGTAAATTTATACATAAATGTATATTGAATATACTTACAAAGACGACTAAGCTCGTGCGTCGTCGCGTGTGTGCGTTACTATAGCGTAGTAAAGCGCCAGCACAGTCATGAGCACGATCGTCATTCACGTAAGTTGAAACTTTTCTGAACTGGTCCAAAGGCACCACCAGGATTCGAGTTCTTAACGCGATCCATTTACCGACCTAACCTGAACTGGTAAAAGGATGGAGTTATCTAAGGTGTATAGCCCTATCCCTCTTTTTCGCACGCACGTTTGACATTTTAACACGTCATGGGGAGGCCCCAGCACAGCACGCCAGCTAAGTTACGACCCTTTCATTTCGATTCTCTTTCCTCGATCGCCTCGAGTCGGCAACGCTTCCGTTTCCTTTTTTCTAACCACGTGATTGAGCATTTAGATGATGTCAGAACAAAGGAATCGGAAGCTTAGCCAACTAAAGGTAATCGACGAAAGAGAAACGAAACGAAACGGTAATAACTTGGCTAGACCTGCAGCTGTGTGGTACAGGCACGATCATGTTAGAGTCGTGGTGACGATGCGTGTCACGACGCGTTGCAGTTGAAAAACAAGACGCCAAGTAGGCATGTGCAACTCTTTACTGAACCGACTCACGGTTCCAAAACATACTAGTGTCCCGAATGACTGGAACATATGTAATGTATGCATCATTTGGAACCATTGGAACACTGGAACACTGTTTACTCAGTGATTCAGATGCAAATGCCCCAATCACTTTGACCACGCGTAACGGGAAGCGACACTTCAATTCTACGCCAGTGTCAGTTGAGCTCAAAGATGTGATGTGCTAGTACTACGGGAGTGAAGCCGTACCTGTTACAAAAGTTTCTTATTTTTTTTTTTTATAGTTCGGATATTATCCAATGGCTTAACTCTATGGGTGGTGTCCAGTGTTCTTTAGTTATCCTTTGCGATCTAAAAAACCATGGGCATTTTCTGAAAAAACTCATGGTTTATTTTTGCATTTTTCCATGAGCCATCAAAACCATGGCTCATGGTTTAGCCCAATAAATCATCTGTTGGGCCCCTACAATTATTTTTGTTTAACGTATCCATAAAAACATAGGAATAAAAACATTTTTAAACATCAAACCTACTTAAGAATCAAAATAAGATAGAAGATAAATAGATGATTGAGCAATTTGTGTACCCAAATAATGTTAACGATGTATTTAATAAGCTAATGAACCATTTCAAAAAATGTTTTATACATATAATAAATAGTGAGGAGTCTGTTTACTAACTAGAAACCATTTCATATTTGAATAAGAGCTATAAATTAGGTATATTAGGTAACAAGGTAATCGCCAAACTTAAGTGGCAATAGGCAGGGTACTGAGGGTACATTGGTCGCAGAATAGATGGTCGATGGGGACGAAAGGTTCTGGAATGGCAACCACGTAACGGAAGACGCAGCGTTGGAAGGCCTCCCACAAGGTGGACCGTTGACCTGGTGAGGGTCGCAGGAATCCGATGGATGCGGGACGCACAGGACCGGTTATTATGCCCACACTTAGTGCTATGTCCAGCAGTGGACGTCTTTCGGCGGAAATGATGATGATTTGGTAAATTAATTGACAAAACAAAACGTAGTAGATAAATTAATATTGACTTTAAAAATAAAAATGGGAACTACTTAACGGATTTCAATTAAGCACTTACCTACGCGTTTTCGTGTACGCCTGCAAAATTGTTTGAAAGAATCACAGATCCTGTTTCTCGAATGGTGATGGCGTACACGAAAACGCAGCGTTGGAAGGCCCTTCCCACAAAATGGACCGACAACTTTTTTTTTATGGTGGGAAAAAACCATCCAATGACAACACCCGCTCATGGGCGGAGCGGGAGATAGTGTCAGACTCTTACTGACTAAAAGACCCACCCCGTTCCTTCTAGCCTTCATACCGGGGCTCGAGCGCCCTTTCGGGTAACTCTGGCCCCAGTAGGCTTCGACTCGGCTGGGGGTGCTGTTGCTGACAACTCCTTGAGGCGCGCGGGAACAGTGCGCGCCGTCGACGACTTGGCCTCGCTCCGGACAGTTACCGGACAGTCGGACAGCGAGTTACCCATTGTTCACTGTCCGCAAGCCCGTGGCCAGAAATCGGGATCGGAGTCTCGGCGGCGGCGACGAGAGCACCGTTGCCTGATGCGGTCGGCCTCCTCCTTTGCGAGCATTACTGCTTCGCAGAAGTCGGCGACCGCCTGCCACTCCTCCTCGCTCCGGACCATGGCCTGAACAAAGGCCCGGCGGCGCGAGAGGTCTCCACCGCCGATCGCCCCACGGGGGCACGGCGATGCTCCGCCCAAGCAGGGCACACCTCGACTGTGTGCTCCACCGTGTCCTCCGGGCGTTCCGCACAGTGGCGACACCCGGGCGTCACTTCCGCACGAATCCAGTGCAAGAAACTCCCGAACGAACCATGTCCGGAGAGGACCTGCGTCATACGGAAGGTAAGGACGCCGTGAGGTCGTTCCAGCCACGCCTCAAAGAGGGGACTTACCGCCATGATTGTGGCGTGCCCAGCACTGGGTTGCGATAGTCGTTGACGCCATTTCACCATAGATCCCGCCGGAGCTCTGTCCGCCATGCCGTGACCTGTCACGGCAGCGGACTTTCACCCCGTCGTTGCATCTCCACGCGCATGTCGTGCATCCACGCGCATGTCATGCATATGGACCGACAACCTGGTGAGGGTCGTGGGCATCTGATGCATAGGATTGGTCGTCGTGACGACAATTGAGGCTATGTCTAACATTAAAAGAAGGGTAATTGAAGGCACATGGGCGGGTTAAGGTACATATATAGATTTAAGGATTTTTGTCTTCCTTTTTTTTATCAAGATTCATAGGGTACTTTCTGTTGACCCAGAATCCTGAAATTTGGCAAGGTCTTCTAGCACACAAGGTATAGCGATTCGAAAAAATCTTCGAGACTCCATTCGGGAATTGAATTATTTCCTCAAGTAATCCTGAACGGAACCGTCAGTTCGCGAGTCTGACTCGCACTTGCCCAGTTTTTTACACTATATTTAAAATCGAAATTGTTTAGAGGTAAACTCAAAATTATGAGAGACTCATTTAGTGTTGTAAAAACGCTTCATTCGCTAAGAGCTTTCATACTACTATGGGCTATATTTCACCGAGACACCATGGCGGCGCGACCAGTCACTGCTGTCAGTAAAATGTACACAGCTCTATAGAGAGTTACTCACCTGGTGTCCGTTTGATTGCGCGTTTGAATTTGGTGGCGCGACCAGCTCGGACGTGTGGCGACCCTGTTGTCTGTATGGTGTCTTAGGGCAATATTTCACTGCGCAAATGGTCGCGCCGCTATGGTGTCCCAGTGAAATATAGCCTTAAATCTAATGATTCTCTTACACACAAAATCTCGTGGATTTCTGAAATGACAGATATCATACTTAAAAAAATATTAGATTCGGAATATTTGAATATCAATTCACGTTCCTACTGAGTTATTCCGAGGGGATGATAAATAGCACATAAATAATTTACCACTTACATTTACAAACGTAAACTGTCTTCAGTGGAATGTAGTCAGAGCGTTTTGACAACATTATGTTCAAATAAATAAAATCTAAGTAAGAAAACATGGGCAAGTAAATATTACCGATGTAGTTACAAGTTACAGGCGACAAGGTAGAATATCATCCTTTTCTAGGGCGGAGTGAGAGAGCGTGTCAGACTTTTACTAGCTAAAATCACACCTATGCTTCTTCTTTACCCTCGCGTTCCAGGACCACATTTTTCCCTATCGAAAGTCAACCCATGACCCCAATAGTCTTCGACCCTGTTTGCCCCTATGGTTTTGCTGTTATCTCTTTGAGGCACGCGAGGAACTACTCACCGTAGACGACTTGGATTCGTTCTGTACCTCTACCATGAGTTTAAAGCAATAGTATTTGTCGATACTCGATACCGACTACGTAAATATTTTGTATGGCAAATTTTACAGCGCCTCTAGCGGTCACTTACGGAACCAAAATTTGCCATACAAAATATTTATGTAGTCGGTATCGAGTATCGACAAATACTAGTGCTTTAAACTCATGGTAGAGGTACTGGACGGCTACCAGACGCCCGGACGACGAGCTACCACTATAAGCTTACCGCGTCGTTCGCAAGTCCACGCCTGCAGTGGCTGGAAATCGGTGTTGAGGTCTTCGCAGTTGTCAGTAGCATTATCTACCACAGGTTTTCATTTCGGAAAATCTCCTTATGCGATGAATTAGTCCACCGTAGCGAAGTTTTATTAAACACCTACACTACACCTACACTTATACATAGTTTTATTCGTTACATTTATAGATCTATAATCTGTATTAGTTCTAACTACCTGCTCAGATTGATTAGATGTTGATGCAATATTTTAAACTAATCAACATAAAAAGTGTACATTTGCATTTTACGATTTTTCTTATCTGATACTCGTAAATACAAGTTGATTTGTCTAGACGTAATTTTGCTTTTATTCGATGTGGTTTTCATTAGATGTTTCGTAAATATTATTGTATGGTAAAGTAATATGTATAACAAACATTGTAAAGTAATATAACAAACAATGTTAAGATTGATGTGTGGTGTGACGAGAATGGATAAAGTGAGAAATTAATATATTAGGGGAAGTTTGAAAGTGGCGCCAGTGACTGAAAAGTTGAAAGGGAATCCTTTGTCTTGGTATGGTCATGTGAAAAGGAGGGACGAAACGCATGTTGCTAAAAAAGTTATGAGTTTACATGTGGATGGATGGAGGGGGAGAGGGAGGCCAAAGAAAAGATAGATGGATTGTGTGAGAAGCGATATGAAAGAAAAGGGAGTTAGTGATAGCGTGACGAGTGACAGAACAGAATGGAAGAAAAAAACGTGTTGTGCCGACCCCAAAAAAAGACAAGGGCAGGAAGATGATGAAAGTATAATATAACAAACGAACCAACCGGGCAAGTACAAATGTAAATTTTTCAATTCATATGTTTTTTCTAAGTTTGAGTGACAGGACAGAGAAAAACGTGTTGAACCAACCCTAAGTAATATAGGATAAAGGCAGGAAGAAGAATAATGTACTTTTCTAAGTTTATTTAGGACATTACTGTCACCCTGCGCCTGGGAAAGCATGTAAAGCCGTTGGTCCCGGTGGTCATTCGTAGATCTTTGACAGTCGTTAAAGGTAGTCAGATGTCAGAAAGTCTGACCATCAGTGTATCCAGGGAGTATAGTGGTACCCAGTAACTGGGCTGTAGAGTTATTCTAACAGGCAGTTGCTCCATATAAAAAATACAAATATTGAGCCGGATTCTGTTATTTCTCCTCCTCCTTTGTCCAACCCTCTCCCCAGTTTAGCTGGGGTCGGGTCTCCTTGTTCCTTATTTGATTTTTTTTTATTGGTATAAACTAGTGCAGTCAGTCAGTGTAGTCAGTCAGTTCAGTCTGACCGCAGTCAATGCGGTCAGACTGAAAGCTGACCCCATACTAAGTTGGCAAAACGTTTGGGAGATGATGAGAAAAAAAAATATTTAGCAAAGTTAAAAAAACCTAAACACAATATTATTTACTAGCTTTTGCCCGCAGCTTCGCTCACGTAGGCACATAAAATATACCCTATGTCAGTCAGGAATAAAGCGGCTTTCTATTGGTGAAAACATTTTAGTAATTGGGCCAGTACGTTCAGAGATTACCACCTACAAACAAAAAAAAACTTTACCTCTTTATTTAAATAGTGTAGATTTGACAAATTATTTTGTAGCGTAATTCAATTTGAAGATTAATTTCAAGGTTTTGTGAAGCTAGCAACAAAGTTTACGTGTGTAAGTTATTTTTGAAATGCAGACTATTATGTAATTTAAATAAATCTAGTTTGAAGAATAGTTTTGTTTGATTAAAAGTGCTAAATTAAAAATTAGCACAATTGCCAATTCTTACTTAACTAAGCTAAATGTGCTTATACTTCGTTGTGCACACGGTAATTGGCTAAAACTATGTTACAAACACAATTACACACTAGTGGAAAATTAATTACTTACCTTTGTTTGTTGCACTTTGTAAATTAAACATTTGGGTTAAGTGAAGATTAGAAAGTTTCTTTTTATTGTGGGACTAGTGTTTTATCCACGACTTCATCTACGTGGTTATTAAACTGTAGTCAAGGATCTATAAAAACTTCAACAATGTGCATGAGGCTTTCGCAATAAGACTCGACGAGACGTCGACGTTGCGATAGCGCTTTACACAATCAAACTTTTTTTTTTCAGGAGCCCACGCTCAGTAGTCGCGCTTGCGGCAGCGAAACTAACAAGGCATAAATAGAAAGAAAAAAATAATAATTCAGACTATCCATTGACAAGTATCCACCCATGTGTCGTTGAAACCTCTACGGTCCGGACTAAGCGTTTTGCCTCGTCGTGTAAACCGCGTACGTCGAAGGACTGAAACAATCTGCCTGCTGCCTTCCTGTCCGATTATAATTTGAGTATCTTCAAGGCAAGAGTGAACAGGCTCATAAACTACTGTGCCTCACCATCAAAGATTGCATCACTGCTTACCATTAGGTGGGATCGCAGTCAAGTACTAATTTACAGCAATAAAAAAAGACAAATTTCCGCAAAATTTCTAGTGTAAGCCTACCGGCGTTCCTGTCTTCGGTCCACAGCACTCAACAGTTGACCAAAAGAATTTTGACTCCATCACTGGTTAGCTGTGAGGTGCCGTGCTTGGGCGATGCAGTAAGCGCCTGGAAAATCACTTGCCCGGACAAGGCGTTGCCCGAAAATCCATCTTCCCAGAGACAGTGGGATGAGCCGCTCTGCAGGTTGGTACGGAATAATCTCATTAATACGTCCACCAATACTGCTGAGCGCGCTCGCCTACTGGCTGTGGGTGAATGGGAGTCGGGCCTTTGGCTACAGGCTTTACCGTCACCTAACATAGGTACTTTGCTAAGTGACACCACCTTCCGGATCGCTACATGCCTGCGTCTAGGTGCTCCTAGTGGAGCTCCACATCGATGTCAGTGTGGCGAAGCAGTCGACCGCCTCGGACACCATGGCCTATCTTGCAGCAGAAGCGCTGGTCGGATAGCACGGCATGCCAGTATTAATGACATCATCCGTCGAGCTCTTGTCACCGCCGGGGTGCCAGCTGTTTTAGAACCCAATGGCTTGGCACGTGACGATGGGAAGAGGCCAGATGGGATGACTATAATGCCTTGGAAATTGGGTAGGCCTTTGGTGTGGGATGCAACATGTGTCGATACCCTTGCGCCATCCCATCTTCTGAGTACGGCGGGCTGTGCTGGGGCGGCTGCTGCAGGTGCAGAAAACCTCAAACGGCGTAAATATAATAACCTCATTGGAAGTTATGTGTTTGAGCCGTTTGGGGTTGAAACTCTAGGGCCATGGGGTCCGAGCGCTCATCGAGTTGTCCGAGATATCAGCAAACAGTTGGTCGACTCTTCGCGTGACCAGAGGGCTGGACTGTTCTTCAGTCAACGAATCAGCATTGCCATCCAGCGTGGCAATGCTGCCAGCGTTCTGGGCACTTTTTCCACTGACATCGATGTGGACGAATTTTTTGATGCCCTCTAAGTTTTTCCCCGTTTTTCAGCCTTTTTTACTCGTTTGTACATATTGTTATTTTAAGTTTGTATATATAGTGATTATTTATTTGATTAATTGATATTATATAAATTTGAGAGAGAAAAAAAAAAAAAAAAAAAAAAGACTAAAATAATGTCCATATAATGTTAGTAACAAAGCTCTTAAAATCTATGTTAGTATTATTAGTAAGAAGGGTCTTAAAACTATTTTAGTATTGCAGTATTCATGGTTGGGATAGCTTGAATGTAATGGAGAAATTGTATTATTTATGGTTTTCTGTACAATTACTCCAATGGTATCTGAAACTTTACTGAGACTCCAATAGAAAGTTGAAAAATAAGTTCATCAAAATTGATCCAGTTGTTCCCGAGTTTTGCATTTAGCTGCATATTGTGCCTTTCATTTTTATTAGGTTTTTTTTTTTTTTTTTTATTAATGATAGGCTTGCGTTTGACCACTATCTCACCTGATGGTAAGCGATGATGTGGTCGACGATGAAGCACGCTTGCCTAGAAGAAACCTATTCACTCTCGACTTAAAGACTCCTAAGTTGTAGCTATCAGGAAACACAGATTCCGGCAGGGAATTCCACTCCTTGGCTGTACGCACAATAAATGTGTTCGCAAAACGTTTTGTGCGTATGGGTGGGATGTCTACCATGTACCGGTGGCGCAACGCTGTACGTCGTGTGGTCCGATGATGGAACGGACTTGGCGGAATTAGATTGTGCAATTCCAGTGCACACTCCCCGAAATGTAAACGATAGAAAACCGACAGACTAGCAACTCGGCGGCGATGCTCAAGGCTTTGGAGCTTCGACTCTACAAGTGCATCATTGCCGATGATTCTCTTGGCTCGCCTTTCAATCGACTCCAGCGCATCAAGCTGGTATTTGACAGATCCATCCCAAAGATGAGAACAGTACTCCATACACGATCGAACTTGGGCTTGATAAAGATTGAGCAGCTGTTCCGGCGTGAAGTACCGTCTCACCTTTGCTAAGATCCCCAATTTTTTGGCAGCCAGTTGAGCCTTTGCATCGATGGTTTAGGTTTTGGTTTAAAGGTATTTATTTCTCAAAAAAGACAAAGTCACTTAATAACAATTTTTCCATATACTAAATTATATAGTCACGTCACCGCGTACAATTACCGGCACGGATCTTGAGCGCTCGGCGTCAGAGTGGAGATCGCTTTGCGTATTCCATACATTGGCGTCGTTGTTGTTAAATACATGCAGCAGCGCAGAGAAAGAATCACGAGTGACGTCTATGACACGATGGCGCGGCGAGTCAATCACTGACACTCCTCGCCCCCGCGTCTCACTTCGCACCACTAAAGAGACCGAATATTTGACTTCTGCGCAACTTGAAGCCAGCGCTCAAGATCCGATTCATTTAATGCTTTTAGTCTGTAAGTAGATATTTTATATTTTTTTTTACATATTGTACTAGTTGGTTCTTGAATGCATTGAATAAGCGTACATTTTTTATAACTTAATAACGTATTTTGTTGTAAAACTGTGCTCCTTCAAATGTACATTTTTTTTTGCCGAACTTTGTTTTCATCTTAAGTAATACCAGAAGACTAGTAGACTGCTAGGTTGGGTTAATTTAATAATACTTATATATGTAAATACAATAGAGAGACAGGTATCGTTACTCATGTGAGGTATGATATTATAACAAGTAATAAATTAATAATTAGTACCTTACTTATTAGAAATTACCTTCATTCAACGTAGTCTTATTATTATTATTATTATTTACTTAATACGAAATCTCGTCAAATATTTTATACTCATATAAACGTGTAATTAAACCTTGGCTTAAGTTAATTTACCGTGTCAGGAAAATTGTTTGATAAAAGGAGCTTTACGGTAAATAAAGTGTTAATTAAGTAATTAAATAGCAATTGAATGTGCTAAGAAAATCTTTACTACGTATTATGTCGATTTAGGAGCCATTTTAGCATGAAGAGAATTGCTAGTACTCCGCAGTTTCAATGAAGAGGCTTTTTATTTTACCAGAACAATACTTATCTGATAGTTATGCGTGACTTAGACAGAATCTATATATTACAGAGATTCCAGAAAATTAATAAGTTAAAGACCATTTTAAAAAGCTGAAAAATATTAGTTAATCAGCTTTTATTCACAAACAATACGTTATAGAGTAACATCAGGAAACATACAAACACCATTAAGTAGCTGTAAACACTGTAAAAAGACTGTATTTTGTGTTTTCAGAGCTTCTACGAACTGTTAAAAGACTAATAATTGGCTTTAAGCATAATACGCAAGTAATTGATGTTTATGTCACAAAATTTTCTATTAAAACCCACAGTTTTTTTTTCAGTTGCACAGCAACTCTTTAAGGGAAACACTCGGAAGATCGCTATATTTCCTTTAACGTTAAAATTAAATTCATAGCATACTCCACCGTCAGCGAATGCTATGAACGGCGATGAAACGGTAAACTTTGCCGTTCACACGGGCGCAGAACCAATACACTATTGATATTGTCAGCATCATACTTCATTAATTTATAAACTATTATTATTGCCTCCCGGTGCTTTATACAATGTTAGAAATTTCTCGCTAACTTTGTTATAAAATGAAGCTAGATATCCTGCTGAATATTACCAGTGTTTTACAAATAACCCTGGATATATACACACCTCAGGACAACATATACTATGTTACTAACATTATAAACAACAACTTTTGTTCTATGACTTTTAAAAATTTGTCACATTCTAGTTCATCGGGTTTTCATACAAAAATAAAAATATTTAAATTTAACGTTCTAAATATTACGAAGTTAATGCGAAGCAAGCGATAGTACAATAGCGGAAGGGAGTGGGGATCGGGTGCGTCGCATCATACAGACGTAGGTAAGTATAGCAAAGTACAGACTTGAAATGTGTTAGATAGAACAACGAAATCTTGCAGGTTAGTTTTTGGTAAATTAATTATGTTTTGTAAAAAGTTATAGAACAAATGTTCTTGTTTATGATGTGAGTAATACAGTCTTGCAAGGTTGTCAGTGTTTTACAAATAACCGTGTATATTATTGTGAGGAGGTTCGTGGGTTATTGTAGGTGCATTCATTATTAACGTTTGTAGCGCTTTCTGCAGTCGCCTCTTCAATTGGGGAAGGAGTTGGTGCATTTGTCTGCGGGATTGATAGAAAGCTTTACCGTGGCCCTGTAATGCAAATAATAGCTAAAAAAACACTGGTGAGTTTTAGTCAGTAACAGTGTGACACTTCCTCTGACTCTAGCCAAAGCGGGAGAAGTTACGTAAGACCCCAATTTAAGTTGTACCTTAAACCCCCTCTGACTTCAGGGGTTCTATTTAAAATCTTTACCATTACCATGTACGCAAACTCTTCCTAAACCCCACAAAGGATTTTGATGCACCTGTCACAAATTATTACCATCATTTCAGCCGAAAGACGTCGACTGATGGACATAACCCTCCCCCAAGTATCGCCATAATGACAGGTCTTGAGCGTCTCGCCCCATCGGATTCCTGCGACCCTCACCAGGTCACCGGTCTACCTTGTCCCACAAGGCCAGGCCATTCAACGCTACGTCCTCTGAAAAGCAGTCGGCATTCCAGAATCTTTCGGATCCATCGACCATCTATTCTGCGACCAATGTGCCCTACCCATTGTCATTTAAGCTTAGCTATTCTTCGGGCTGTGTCATTAACTTTGATTCTTCTGCGGATATCTTCATTCCTGATGAAACTGGTAGCATTTCCTATACGAGAAAAGTTTTATGATAATTTGAACCCGTTTTTTTTAGGTGGAATATCATCCAATGACATCTCGCCTGCTATTCCTCCTCCCTCCGGACCATTGTCTGTACCAGGGCCCGGCGCGAGAGATCGTTGCCACCGATTACCCCCACGAGGACATGGCGGTGCTCTGCCCAAGCAGGGCACATACCTCTACCGTATGCTCTAGCGTGTCTTCCGGACGGTTCATGCATTGGTGACACCCGGGCGTCTACCACACGAACCTTCCGAACTTTCCATGTCCGGTTAGAGCCTCATGCGGAAGGTGAGGACGCCGTGTTGTCTTTCGAGTCACTATATCTTTTACACCCGTGCCATATGCTCGTGCTAAGATGGCCGTTAAATTAATTGTTTATATTTTATATGCCGGAAAAAATCATAGTTCCTGTGGTATTGACCGCAGAAGCCAAATCGTGGGAAAAAACGAGCAATCCATTAACACTTCATCAGTGTGCACCTATCAAAACAGAAGGATTTATTTTGATTTATTATTAACTAGCTGCCGCCCGTGGCTTCGCCCGTGGGTAGTATTTTTTCATCTTCAAGATGCGATTTTCATACAAAATTAACAATTTTGAATTTCCCAATCTTTAACTGTTTTTCGCAATTTTTTATACATACACACAAAATGTTATTCAAATCGGTCAAGCCTTTTAGGAAGAGTTAGGTGACAAACACACATATAGAAGAATTATATGTTATATAATTAAACATAATAAACGCACATCCTAAAAGTAGCATGTCAGTAAACTCTTGATTATTTTAGGATAAAAAAAATTAACTATTTTGATAAATTCTTGTTTGCGTCATTAGGGTGTTTGAGTGTGCGGGTGCGTCGATACAGATGCACTATCAACGTAGTGCGATGATGCCCAAATTATTTGTCTACTATTATGATAACTCAGTTAAAAAAAACACTACCTAAGCGCATTCATGTAAAATTTTCGTGCTTACATAATGTAATTGTAAAATAATTTCTATTTTCTGACTCATCCAACTCTCCTGTCGCAGGTCTGCTGGAAGAAATTTCATTTGAAATAAGCAGTACCTTTGTACTCTTCTATCTGTATTTGTTAATTTCATTTTTAAGAGTGTATGTGTGTACACAAATGAATAAAGAATGAATAAATCTATATATATAGAAATGACTCCCTATTTCCTTGGTCACGCCATCACGCGTGAACGGTTGGACCGATTTCGTTAATTCTTTTTTTATTGTGTTCGTTATTGTGAGGAGAAGGTTCTTATGGAAAAAAAAAATTAAAATTAGGGTAGTGTAGGGTAGTGTAGGGTAGAGTAGGGTAGTGTAGAGTAGTGTAGGGTAGAGTAAGGTAGAGTAGGGTAGAGTAGGGTTGAGTAGGGTAGAGTAGGGTAGAGTAGGTTGGACCAGGGAAGAGCGGAAGCGAAGTCGCGCGGGCAAAAGCTAGTGAATAAATAAATATTAAATTAGGGTGTGTAAGGATGAGCATTTTTCCAGTTACATGTTGTACAACATGTATAAATGTACCTACATATTTTTTAAATGTTTAGTATTAATAGCATATTTTATTTTATCCTTTTATTATCTTTATTATCTTCTTCATCTCTGTGTTCCGTGAGTGTGTCCGTGGCATCACCAAGCCCTATCTTAATACCAGCGCTGCGTTATTTTAATTTTTGGTTAAGTATCGCAGTATATGCTGAGATAGGAGCCTCTTTCTTATTTCTTAATCTTTTTTATCTTTTTTTTTGGTATACACTAGTGCTTGACTGCGATCCCACTTGACGGTAAGTAGTGATGCAGTCGTTGATGGTGAGGTGCACTAATTTATTAAGAGTCTATTCACTATAGTCTTGAAGACACACTAAATTATAATCGCACAGGTAGACCGTGGCAGGCAAATTATTCCAGTCCCATAATGTTTTAATATTGTTTTCTTTTATTTTAAGTATTTATAGATTAAGATTATTTTTTTATTTTATTATTGTTTGTCCTGTGCGAATCTCAAATAAATGTTTTCTTTGTTTCTATAGATAAACAACATGTAACAAGTCGTTCTGTAGGTAATAAAATTACACTATTACCACTAGTTACTACTACTACTAGCTGGATACTATCACTAGCTAGCAGCTCCAATATTACTTACAGTTTTATTTTCTACCATTTCAGCCGACGATCAAATAAATCAATGTTATTGGCTCTCCCGGGTTTTTCCATTAAAACCAGCCAGTAGTTTTTACATGAACTTGTAATACACTCTAAGCCGAGAATGTGGATAAAAGATTCTAGGCGGCTTCATAAAAACATTCATAGCATTTTTTCTCGGATACTTTAGTACTTATTATGATAGGTACCATACTAAAACACAGATAAAAGTAAAATTGTATTATATGAATCCACAAAAGGTTTTTAGGCTTCTGTCTAATATATACTTCAATTTGTTTCATAATTCCTTAACACTGATATTATAAAGACGAAAATTTGTCCATGTGTTTGTAACTCACGCTCAAATAGATGAACAGATTTGATTGAAATTTGGCGCACCGTCAGACTATATCCTGAAATAATTGTAATACATAGGATACTTATAACCCCAGGAAGATGTTTTCCTTGGCATATTTTTTTATTTATAAGGGGGCAAGGTCTGATTGCAAAAGCTAGTAGAGTATTTTTATATCATACTAATATAATACTAAGTCAAAAATTTGTGAGTGTGTATATTTGTTATTTCTTTATGCTCGGATGGGTGAACGGATTTGGACGAAATATGGTAAACGGGTAGATTATGTTCTGGAATAGCATATACCAATCCAGAAGAATGCTGAGTGATAACACCGCCCATTGTACATTTATATTTGTTCATGTTTGTCTTGTATTTTTGTCATAAATGGTGTATAATAAAGAATATAATAATAATGACCCTTCGGGATATTTTTCTACTTTCAAGCAGGCGAAGCCCTAGCAGCAGTTAGTTTTATATAACTTCATATCGAAAATATCTTAAATCGACTTACTATTACCACAAAATAGATAGGTACAGAAGACAATCTCATGTATGTACTTTTTTTTTTTTTATGGTGGGAAAAAATCATGCATTGACATCCCCCGCCCTTGGGCGGAGCGGGAGATAGTGTCAGACTCTTACTGACTAAAAGACCCACCCCGTTCCTTCTAGCCTTCATACCGGGGCTCGAGCGCCCTTTCGGATAACCCTGGCCCCAGTAGGCTTCGACCCGGCTGGGTCCCTGCTGTTGCTGACAACTCCTTGAGGCGCGCGGGAACAGTGCGTGCCGTCGACGACTTGGGCTTGGTCCGGACAGTTACCGGACGGCCGGACAGTGAGCTACCCATTGCTCACTGTCCGCAAGCCCGCGACTACGTTGGCCGGAAATCGGGATCAGAATCCCGGCGACGGCGGCGGCGATAACGCCATTGCCTGATGCGTTTGGCCTCCTCCTTTGCGAGCATTACTGCTTCGCAGAAGACGGCGACCGCCTGCCACTCCTCCTCGCTCCGAACCATGGCCTCAACCAAGGCCCGGAGCGAGAGGTCTCCGCCGCCGATCGCCCCCACGAGGGCACGGCGAATCTCATGTATGTACTTCACTTTTTATACCTACGCTCGGTGTACGCACACTAATGAGCGTTTGAGCCGGAACTGTTTGACGAGCGGGCCGAGGCGCTCCGAGAAGTCGTGTCCGTGAGCGGTGTCTACGAGTCTGTTGCTCGAGCGGGCTTTGTATGTAGATTGACTTCTGTACCTATATATTTTGTGCTAGTACTATGTCGGTACTCAGAACTGTACTTATAAGGATCCATCACACGAATTCTCCTTAAAGAATTTCTGAGAAAATTTTTAATTAAAATTTTTGCTTCTTTACACGTTCCTGAGCAATTTTCGAAGTGCACTTTTGACTTCGAACATTGTTTTATAAAGTTTATTCGTACTCAATAAATGGCTCGCGAACGTAGGTGTAGCTTACTTAAGAAAAGAGTTTGAGGGTTCAAAAACTATTTTAAATATATTTTCATCTTCTTAGCGTATATATGGAAAACCTTATGTTTATTTAAAAACTTCTCTTATCGTGGGTTCTTTTACAAATATTTAAATTCCCACACACAGACACCTGAGGCCATTAAGTAAGCTATCAGTTTCAATATTTGTGTTTTATTTTATTTAAAAAAATATATAAGATCTATGCTTATTAACCTATAAATAAATGTAATTAAAATTAGGTATTGTTGTGTTGTTTTTGTTTTTTTGTTGTACGTTTTAGCCAATCACTCAACTTCCGCGTAAATTGTGGCGTCCAAAAATTCCATCTTTTCTGCAAGCAATGTGCCCTGCCTACTTAATTTTGGCGATTATTTAGGCTCTGTCAGTAACCTTGGTTCTCTTACGGATATCTTCTTTTGATCACTCAAATAAACTCCGAATATAATTCTTAATTATTTATTGTACTCAAAAATATAACATAGTACACGGTGAAACAAACATTTAATGTACAAAGGCGAGTTTAACTCAGCAATGAGTTTTCTCCCAGCAAATCTTTGAGTTACTGAGAAAGAACATTCGAGGGTAGGATTCTTTCATACAGAGGATGCTGAGGTCCCTGCAGTAGGGACACTATAAGGCTGATTATGCTATACTCATGCTGTAATTTTCTCCATTTTCATTTGACTGGCCTTTTGGTGTAGTGGTTAGTCGCTCTGACTGCTATGCCGGAGGTCGTGGGTTTCATTCCCACCCCAGACAAATGTTTGTGTGACTAGCATGATCATTGGGTTTGTGCGTAATCGATCTGTAGTACGAGTCAAATGTATTTAGAAACATATAAGAATATTTATAAGTTGTCTAGTGCTCATAGCACAAACTCTATAGCGTTGTATGATAGTTGTGAAATATTATTATTATTTCATTACATCTGTCTTCTTTTCCATTGACTTGTTGTTTTTATTCTGAACCTATCAAAAACTAATCACAAAAATATTTCCGCATCTTATTATCTTTTTTCTACATTCAATAAAAGATTGTCGTAACAAATATATTACTTCACTCCGTTTACGTATTCGATGTCACGCGCGCGTGCCTCGCCGTGACCAAATTGTTATGTTACTCCATTTTTCCCCATTAGGGTAATTTCATTATTCAGAGCGGATTTCTGTTGAGTTTTTTGCTATTGTTGAGATTAGCTTAACTAATAACAGTACAACTATTTGATTTTTGCCTCTATACACCAAAGCTTCGGCACCGACAGTTTTACCTGGCGGGTTATACCTTGGGGGTTGTTTTGCGTGTATCGTATCAGAGCTTCTGGTGGGAATAACCCACTGGGTGAAACCGCCGGGCCCTGAAACCCCGGCTTTGGTGTGTATAGGGTATAGTCCTGTAGAAAAAAAAACCTTTTAACCTTTCAATCGTGAGAATTAGAGACACAATAGAAAGACAATGGGTGCGTGAACGCCGGCGTTCGCTTTGCGTTTAATGAATTAAATATAGTATTTTTAAATTTGCCAACACATGCATGTAAGTGTGAACAGTATTTTTTGTGTGAGAAATCATCAAATGAATTCTTTCGAACTGTCGAACTTCCCGACTTTTTTTTATGGTGGGAAAAATCATCCAAAGACAACCCCCACACTTGGGCGGAGCGGGAGATAGTGTCAGACTCTTACTAAATAAAAGCCCACCCCGTTCCTTCTAGCCTTCATACCGGGGCTCGAGTTCCCTTCCGGATAACCCTGGCCCCAGTAGGCTTCGACCCGGCTGGGCCCCTGCTGTTGCTGACAACTCCTTGAGGCGCGCGGGAACAGTGCGCGCCGTCGACGACTTGGGCTTGGTCCGGACAGTTACCAGACGGCTGTACAGCGAGCTACCCATTGCTCACTGTCCGCAAGCCCGCGCCTACGGTGGAACTTTTACTGACTAAAATTCACAATGTTCTTTCAGTTGCTCTTTTGAAGAGCCACGATAACTAAAACCATTCTGCAGCTCTGGCCTATGACATCCCTTTGAAGTGTGCGTGGAACATAACGTGCCGTAGTCTCGGGGTTGGTCCATATCGGACAGACGGATGGCGAGCTACTGATTGCTCATCATAGGCAAGTCTGCGCCTGCGATAGTTGGGAATCGCTCTGCGACTCCCGATGTAAGTAAGAATACTGAGTTCCTAAGTATGAATTTGTTTTTGATGCATTAACATTTTAAGTGGGTTTTGACTTTACAATCTATTTGATTCTTTGTATTATTAGCATAATAGCATGATCAGTCTTATAATGTTCTCGGGTGTTGCCACGGTGCGAAACGCCCGGAGGACACGGTGGAGCACACAGTCGAGGTGTGCCCTGCTGGGGCGGAGCTTCGCCGTGCCCTCGTGGGGGCGAGACCTCTCGCGCCGGACCTTGGTTCAGTCCATGGTTCGAAGCAAGGAGGAGTGGCAGGCGGTCGCCGACTTCTGCGAAGCAGTAATGCTTGCAAAGGAGAAGGCAGACCGCATCAGGCAACAGCGCTCTCGCCGCCGCCGGGATTCCGATCCCGATTTCCAGCCACCGTAGGCGCGGGCTTGCAGACGGCGAGCATTGGGTAGCTCGCTATCCGACCGTCTGGTATATTTCCGAACTGAGCCCAAGTCGTCGACGGCGCGCACTGTTCCCGCGCGCCTCAAGGAGTTGTCAGCAACAGCAGGGGCCCAGCTGGGTCGAAGCCTACCGGGGCCAGGGTTAGTTTTGAAAGATAGCTGGAGCCCCGGTATGAAGGCTTGAAGGAACGGGGTGGGTTTTTAGCCAGTAAGAGTCTGACACTATCTCCCGCTCCACCCAATAGCGGGGGTTTTCATCGATGATTTTCCCAACAAAAAAAAAGCCTTATAATGTTCCCACTGCTGGGACTCAATCCTCCTCTCTAGGAGAGGCAATTTGCCGTAAACCACAACGCGGGCCTAGTGTGAGTTGTATAATATTACATGTCTTCGAATTTTGATTCTAGGACATACATTTGGTTTCCTCAGTATGTTTTCCTTCACCGTATTGAGAGCAGTGGCGATGAAATTTAAATTACAAAAAGTAATGCGCCTGGCTAGCTTTAAACATGGGGCCTGCAACTCGTTAGCCAGAGCCGTTACCACTCGGGCACTGCTCTCTCTCGTATTATTAAAGTTATTTAATTATTCTGTGAATCAAAGCAATTTGTAACAAGCTACCCTGTTTTATCTTCGACATATTCAGGACAAACAAAATGGTATTCCAAATATTCTGACCTTCCCTATGTATTCTACTTCCCGGTACCCTTCAAAGCTGCTTTTCAACGAGAAGGTTGCTCCTTGGAGGAATTCCTTTACAAAGAGCTTTAGAACCACTTGCCGTTGTTAAGTTATACCCATCTTTGTTGGAGCATCAAAGGATTGTGAAGGTCAAACATGGACCTAATAACCTTTAAATATGAAGACTGAAGGAAGCTTATATGTCCTTTTTGTTTTGAAAATATAATTACTAACCCGTTAGTAACTTTAGTGATAGCACTGTTGATGTAGTGGTTGAGCGATTTGGTTGTTGCGCTGCGTATCGCAGGTTCTTCAATAATATATACCTACTATTATATAACTTACATGCCAATGCAGACCTGGGAAGAAGAGGTGAGATGACCTGGATGCCAAACGCAGGGTTTGGTTCGAGTCAGCTTGAGAAAAAAATACCTTTAATCATTTATTTATTTATTAAAAAACACTTCATGCATCAATAAAATACAAAGGCTTAGTGCCTGAGGCGTTCTTTATTAGTCTTCCAGGGATGCTGGTGGAAGAACAACAAGTAACAAAAAGAAGACAGTATTGTTAAGAAAAATATTCCTACATAGATCTCTACTAATATCCATTATAAATAGTGTTGTAGTTTTATTTGTAAAGAATAAATATTCAAAACTGCTTAAACGATTTTAAAAATTCTATCTCCGGTAGAATGCTACTTTATCATTTAGTGACATAGGCTAAGTATTGTGTACTGTCACGAAAGCAAAGCTGCTGGGAAAAGCTAGTCTTCTTCTTCCTGCCCTTATCCCATATTACTTGGGGTCGGCGCAACACGTTTTCTTCTTCCATTCTGTCCTGTCACCCGTCAAACTATCACTAACTCCCTTTTCTTTCATATCACTTCTCACACAATCCATCCATCTTTTTTTCGGCCTTCCTCTCCCTCTCCATCCATCTACATAAAAGCTAGTGGAAAAGCTAGTATTCAATATAAAATTTTAATAAAAATACATAATTATAAAAATATTTATATATATAACTTAATCGAAAGAGGTTTTTGAGATGACTCCTATATTTTGCTTAGAAAACAATTCCATACCTTTTACTAACCTAAATCAATTAAAACAATTTGTAGGTACACCGGTTTTAAAATCACAGCTACAACAGTAATACGATTTGGATCCACATTAAAACTTCTTTTTCCGGGTCAAGAAACTTTCTTCCAACTTTGTCTAAAAAATAAATGATCCATGCAATAATTCAGGAAAAACAGTGGGAAGGAAAGACAAAGACCGGTTGCGTTCAAATAAATGGTTTCAGCGGCCTTTTTAATATAGGCAGGCGTTTTAAAAAATGGCGGAATCTAGAAAAATGTGTCGTAATTAAATTCCTTTGGCGCGTTATTTGGCTTTGACCGCGAAACTCGCTAAATTAATGCGATATACTTTGTAATTGAGTAAAAGAATTACGTGTTACGCGTATATCACAATGAACTACTCTACTGCTTTTCTTTTGAACAAAATATTGTAAAGGTTAAAGTTTGTGTGTGTGTGTGTGTGTTACTTCTTCATGCATGAACGGCTAAATGGAATTTCGATGACATTTTGTACACAGGTAGACCATGTCAACAACATATAGGATACTTTTTATCCGGGAATACTCCAAAGGATAATGCGATGAAAACGAGACGCACAGGACCGTTCGTTGTTGCGACACTTGATCAGGCCTATGTCCAATGGCTGAAATGATGATGATGATGATGAATCCAAAGGAACATACGTTCCTTTCGGATAATTTTCCACTATCATACGAGAGAATCTGGTGGCAGGAACTAGTAATTGACTAAAACAAGACAAAAGTTAGGTGGGGTCGCAGTAACACACATAGTCTAAATCATTAAAAAAAAACCGGCCAAGTGCGAATCGGACTCGCCCATGAAGGGTTCCGTAGCAGCAAGTAACATAATATAAAAGTTCTTGTAATGTGTTGTAACTTTGATCGATGTTTTAATAATAGTGTATTTTTTTCGATTTATGACGCATTAAAAAAAAACTACTTACTAGATTTCGTTCAAACCAATTTTCGTTGGCAGTTTTTATAGTAATGTACATCATATATTTTTTTTAGTTTTATCATTCTCTTATTTTAGAAGTTAGAGGGACACACATTTTACCACTTTGGAAGTGTCTCTCGCGCAAACTATTCAGTTTAGAAAAAAATGATATTAGAAACCTCAGTATCATTTTTGAAGACCTATCCATAGATACCCCACACGCATGGGTTTGATGAAAAAAAAATTTTTGAGTTTCAGTTCTAAGTATGGGGACCCCCAAAATTTATTGCTTTTTTTCTATTTTTGTGTGAAAATCTTAATACGGTTCACAGAATACATCTACTTACAAAGTTTCAACAGTATAGCTCTTATAGTTTCGGAAAAAAGTGGCTGTGACATACGGACGGACAGACGGACAGACAGACAGACAGACAGACAGACAGACAGACAGACAGACAGACAGACATGACGAATCTATAAGGGTTCCGTTTTTTGCCATTTGGCTACGGAACCCTAAAAATACATCATAATGTATATATTACAATGACCTACTCCACCGTTTTTCTTTTGAACAAAATTATTTTTTTAATTTGATTAGACGTGTTCAAAGCTTGAAGAACAGTCTGTCATTATGATACAGTACTGAGAAATAAACTTTAAGGACAAACAATATTAATTGCTAATAACAAAAGTAATTAAATAAGTATACACGTGTAAGTACTGTTACAAGGAATATAAATTTCTTTGTTGATTTTAAGGTAATATGGAAGCGAAGGAGGCGTCCACCATTTCACCTGATGGTAAGCGATGATGTGGTCGACGATGGAGCACTTCCTCACTCCCCAGCCGCTGAGATCCCAACAATGATTTTCAGCCACCGTAGGCGTGGGACTAGCGACAACGAGCAATGCGTAGCTCGCCGTCTGATGACCATAGAAGAGATGTCAGCAAAACCGTAGGTTAGGTTTCCGAAAGGAAAACCCGGAGTTCTTAAAGGCAAAGAAAGATAATAGATTTTGTTAGGTTTTAGTCTGTAAAAGTCTGACAGTCTTCTCGCTCCGCCCTAGAGCGGGAGAAGTCATTGGATGATTTCCCACCTATTAAGTAAATAGGTCAATTCTCGAATGGAGTCTTGACGATTTAAGTGAGTCATCATCATCATTTCAGCCGATAGACGTCCACTGTTGAACATAGGCCTCCCCCAAGTGTCGCCACAATGTAACAAAACTTGTAACTGATATACTTGTACTTTACATATGATTGAAAAGAGTGTCCATGGAGTTCCGTGCACATTCTTCTCCATAGAGATCTACGCTCTGGAATGTGCCATTAGCATATTTTTTCTGACGGACTGACTTCTTGACATTTCAATAGTGCCTGTAAATCGTTTATTTGAGATAAAATGCTTTGAATATTTAAATTTAATCCCTCTATGAACTTATTCACAAAACTCTAAGTACCAATATTTCGTTACAAGTCCAACACTATAATATAAGAATGTTTTAATTTCACAGTCTTATGGACAAAGAATGTAACATAGGGGTCTGAGTATCATTATCTACATAACAAAATTGCTCTACTCGAGTTAACAGCAATAAGGGCGCAGACAAGAGCTCGGTATATTTCGTAACATTCTTGGTACTTGGAAAACTAGTTACGTCTTCGTACCTACTTGTCATATCGTATTATGACAAGTAGGGTAGTACAGGTAGACTTGTTTATAAGAAACATCCATATTATGTATTAAATTTGCTTAGCAACTGGCTAATATTTTTTTTTTCTAACGATTTTTTTTAATTCTTGACTACGATCCCACCTGATGGTAAGCAGTGATGCAATCGTTGATGGTGAAGCGCACTAGTTCATTAAGAGCCTATTCACTCTAACCTTGAAAATGGGTCAAGAAGACAAAATTGTTCCAGACCTTCAATTTACCCGGTATAAATGACGAGGCGAAACGCTTAGTCGGGATCGTGGAGTTGTCAACCGTAAGGGTGGACATGTGCATGGCCTCGCATGGTTCTTAAAACAAACACACACGAAATACGCATACTCTAACCCACACTGCTATTATTGGAACCAACCAAGTTGTCATTTGTAATTCACACGTAATTTTTTAAGCGTACTTATGTGAATTCGTATTTCTAGAGAAACTGACTCCCAAGTCACAGGCAATAAGTCTATTTTGGGAGTCAGGGAACCTGTTACTGTGTACAATTACAGTATCGTGAGAGCAGTGGTGCCTAAGTGGTAACGGCCCCGATCGCTTAAAAGTTTTAGGCCACTGGTTTAAAAGTAACCAGGCGCATTAATTTGTACAATTTGTTTCATTACCACTCCTATCAAAACGCTGAAGAGAAACATCGTGACGAAACCGGCATGTTCTAGAACCAAAAGTTTGAAGACATATGACATCCACAAACCCGCACTGGGCCCGCGTGGTAGATTACGGCGCATTCCCTCTCCTAGAGAGGAGGCCTGAGTTCCAACAGTGGGAATATTATATGGCCGACTATACTATGTACAATATAAGTCATGAATAAAGTTATTATTACTATAAAGTTCCATCAAAAAGCAAGCTCAACTAAAGCTCTTACAAAATTTACTTGAGGCGGTACAAGAACGAGGTAGTATACTTGTAAACATAGCTTAGACTTCAGTTTACTGTAACTAATGTTAGCCTCTAGATATTGGAGGTTACTGCTCAAAGCAACCGTTTGAAAACCAGTTCATGAGTCTGCAGAAATTCATAGTGAAACAGAATTCGCTTTTGAAATAGGTATTTTATTTTTTGTTGTTTGGCTTTTCGTAAGTCTATCGTACTTTAAAATCAAGTTCATTAATTAATTAATACGTTAGTAATATATTAATATTTAGTAGGTGGCTTTTTTATTTAAAAGAAATAGCATATATTAGGGCCTGTCCACACCATGTTTTTTAAACGCGCTGTTGACGCGCGTGTAGCGTTACAGACGCGACTCGGACGCAGCCTGTAGACCTTTAATGGGATAAAAGCGCGCCGTCAATTTACGTTTCTAAAACGCGTGTTAACGGCGCGTTTAAAAAACATGGTGTGCACGCGCATGCTTTTTGTTCTTAGAGGCCGAATATTGCATGCTGTATAGTCCCCTGAGGGACTGGTTAAGAGGATTTTAGTGGAACGAGCGATCTTTTAAGGGTTGGAAACATAAAAGTATGTAAAACTTTTACAGCGGTCTTCATCATCATTTCAGCATTCAGCCAAAACACGTTCACTGTTGGACATGGGCTTCTCCTACGTGTCGCCACAATTTTATATTTTATAGCTTATTTTGTACAAATATTATAAAGAGGTAAAGTTTGTTTTTATGTTTTTTTTTTTTTGTTTGTAGGAGGTAATTTCTGAAAGTACTGCACGCTTAGCCAAGTTGTTATTCTGCAATCGCTAACGCTGTCAAAAAGTGATGAAACGTATGGGAATGATGTCATCTCAACGTAAAGTCGCGTGGTCAGAACAAACGAATAGACAATTCGTAGCCAAGTTCACATCGTTCAAAATCGTTTCTACAATATTTAACGCTACATCCTTTGTTATACAAACGCTACATTGTAGAACGAGCGGCCGACTCAGGCGCGTCAACATGGCTACCAACTTATCGTTTTCTACAATTGCTGTCACCGAGGCGTTACCGATTAGAGAACGGAATTCGATTGTAACTTGGCTAGGGGGGCTGGTCCCATTGCTAAAATTTTCACCGACAGAAAGCTGCTTTATTCCTGATTGATATAAGCATAATTATTGTGTAAGCTGGTGAAGTCACGTGCAAGAGCTAGTTTTGTAATTAACTGTTTTATATTCATGAGTAATTCCACCCCCTAAAATAGACAAGGAATACAATTAACTTCTTCCACATAACGCACATTTAATATCACGAACTCTACAAAGCAGAAAATGTGTACAAAAATAAGCCGAGAGTTGTTTTATAAAGCCCCTAGTGTTATCATAACTACCTTCACTATTTCCCTAGCAGCCATTACCATACTCGCCACAGTCACACATATCAGTAAACATACTAAGCGTTGGGTTATTGCTTCCGACGCTATTTAGACATCAAACGGTCGCAGCGGGAAACATTCTCGCAGCCGCCGGCTTTCATGGCCTTAGATTAAGACTTAGTTATATTTCGTATAGTTACGAATGCCTACACAGAATGCATTCTAAATGCCTACAGTGTCAGGCTCGTCGTGATAATCTTATTACAACTTATGTTTAATTCAACCAAATGCAAAATAATTGTGTTCTTCATGGGGGGGGAGGGGTTTGCCATAATCGCCACGCTCCATCCATCGCCGCGCATTGCACAGGACCGGTCGTTGTGGCGACGCTTGGGGGAGGCCTATGTCCAACAGTGGACGTCTTTCGGTTGATATGATGATGATGATGATGATGGTGAAATGCAAAATACAATTAAATGAAAGTACTTTTTTAGTACCGGAAGACGCGCATTGGAAGGCTTCTCACGAGGTGGGCCGATGACCTGGGGGAGGATCGCGGGAATCCGATGGATACGAGACGCACAAGACCGGTCATAGTGGTGACACTAGAGGGAGGTCTCTGTCGACGACTATGTCCAACAGTGACTCTTTTCGGCTGAAATGATGATGATGATTACTTTTCTAGGTTTGTCTAGGACATTACTGACACCCCGGAAGCACGTAAAGCTTTTGGTCCCGTGTGTTATTCGTAGACCTAGGTAGGCTAGTAGATATGCACCAGATAGTCTGACCATCAGTATCTAAGGAGTATTGCGTTGCTCTGTAACTGGCTTGTGGAGGTATGATAGGCTAACTGCCTCCATGTAAAACAAAAGTATTCAGACACCCTCGGTTAGAATGGAAGCCGACCCCAATCTGGTTGGGAAAAAGCATTGAAAAAAAGAAAATATACAATAAAAACCAAGATTTTTTTTAATTGATAGGCTCGCGTTTGACCACCATCTCACCTGGTGGTAAGCGATGATGTGGTCGACGATGGAGCACGCTTGCTTAAAAGTAACCTATTCAATTTTGACTTAAAGACCCCTAAGTTGCAGCTATCTGGAAACACAGACTCCGGCAGGGAATTCCACTCCTTTGCTGTACGCAAAATAAATGTGTTCCCAAAACGCTTTGTGCGTATGGGTGGGATGTCTACCACGTACCGATGGCGCGACGCCGTACATCTTGTGGTCCGATGATAGAACGGACTTGGCGGAATTAGATTGTGCAATTCCAGTGCACACTCCCCGAAATGTAAATGATATAAACCCGACGACAGACTTGCAACTCGGCAGCGATGCTCAATGAGCTTGCTTTGGAGCTTCGACTCTACAAATGCATCATTGCCGATGATTCTCTTGGCTCACCTCTAAATCGACTCCAGCGCATCAAGCTGGTATTTGGCAGATCTATTTCAAAGATGAAAACAGTACTCCATACACGAGAAAGCTAAAAAAAGAAAGAAAGAAAAGAAAGAGAAGCTAAAGATCCATAAAACGAAATAATCAACTTAAAACAATAAGCAATAATAAAAAAAACAGGTACTATGGTTCACGACTCCGCTAAAAATCAATGGAGAAGATATCTTCATTGACAAGTTTCTCATACAAAAGTTTTATTATTTGGCACCGGGAAAGATCGCGGTATCACATTAGCGAATGTACATAACGGTCGGCTGGCAATTAAGGATGATTATGAAGGTTTAAACGTCTGGCTGACTGTAAAAATTAAACGGTCTTTTAAAGGAGTTTTTATGTAATTGATATGGAAATAACTGTCGCAAACACTCCGTTTTGTAACCGCAAATTGTGCGAGAGGTACTTAAATGCATTCCTCGCTTTTTGTGTGTTTAAAAATGTGTTAATTCTCTTTTTTTGAGTAAATATAATAGATCATTATTGCGGTGATTACTTAATGTAATAAAGTACGTTTCTGTTATTTATGAGGCGTTTGTCGCACTTATGTGTAAGTAGTAGGCGTACACCAAGCGTATAAGTGACTAATATGCGCCTATGAAGCTACACATCCGCGGACAGTAGGCCTAAGGGTCAACGCTGCGTTAAGCGGGAGCACACGCGAGCGCCCGCGCGTGATATGCGCATGTGTGGTGTGCGGCAGTTCCCGTAGCGGAAACCGAATTATTACCTGCGCTGTGTCACTATTTTAACTTTAACGGTGTGTCGATAGATAACTTTAATCAATTATAACTTAGCAAAAGGGACGCGGGGCGCGGCTGCCCGCGACGGATGCCCGCGCGGGTCACCGCGACGGAGCACTTTTGCATGAGACCAAACGGACGCCCGCTTAACGCAGTTTTGGCCCTAATATACTTCATAACTACGGCCGCATCGTCACCCTTAGTTATTTTTGATACATCGAAATATGCTCCTTGCTACTACAATACTAATATATTTCATATCACCTCTATCCACTTGATTCGCGGCCTATATTCGATCCCTACTTGTCTCACGAAAATCATTCTATTAGATGATTGAGCAAGAATGGATCTAGTTTGTTACTGGAGAGATCATTGAGACAATTGACATCTGACCTGCTTTCTTTTATATACGCAACATAGGCTCTTTTTTATTATTGATGGGCTCGCATTTGACCACCATCTCACCTGATGGTAAGCGATGATGTGGTCGACGACGGATCATGCTTGCCTAGACGTAACCTATTCACTCTTGACTTAAAAACCACTAAGTTGTAGCTATCAGGAAACACAGACTCCGGCAGGGAATTCCACTCCTTGGCTGTATGCAAAATAAATGTGTTCCCAAAACGTTTTGTGCGTATGGGTGGGATGTCTACCAAATACCGGTGGTGCAACGCCGTTCGTCTTGTGGTCCGGTGATAGAACGAACTTAGTGGAATTAGATAGAGCAATTCCAGTGCACACTCCCTGAAATGTAAACGATAGAAAACCGATAGACTAGCAACTCGGCGGCGATGCTCAAGACTTTAGAGTTTCGACTCTATAAGTGCATCATTGCCGATGATTCTCTTGGTTTACCTCTCAATCGACTCCAGTGCATCAAGATGGTGTTTGATATAAGATTATCAAAAATTTGGCCAGATATATTATTCCTAAATACTAGATCGCAGCAATTAGTGCAGTGCTAACTTAACAGCCCGACGTACGAGTTGTAGGTTGCGAGTTCAAACCCAGCCAGGCGGATTAATTTGTGTAACTTATTTCAACACCACTGCCCTCGAAACTGTTAAAGAAAAACCAGCATCTTAGAAACAAGTAAACATGTGACATTCACCAATCCGCATTGAACCTGTATAGTGGATTACGGCCTATTGCCTTACTTTAAAGGAGGCCTGAGTATGTACTAGACTAGATCATAAAAAATAAATTTGTAAATAATACCTATAAGCTATTTTATTTTTTTATCAGGATTATTACAGAATAGCAGCTTTAGTACCTATAAGTGGTAAACAATGATCATATGAGCATGAATGCCGATTGGAATTCGAGTAAAGCTGTTTTAAATGAACTCTGGTAAACCGTTTTTATTTTGTAATGATGTTTTTCCCATTTTTCGTCACTATTGTAAGATTAGGTCGATCGCTTTATAAATAGACTGAAAAAGTGGGTGAATGATTAAACTACCATACTTACATTTCGATTGAAGTGTAACCTAGAACTACATTGCGCACAAGTGATCTGGGCGCGTCGGTCTCCATCCAGCCATTTCAGAGATTAGCCCGGACAAACAGACAGACAGACAGACAAAAATTGTAAAAAAAAATTATTTTGGTGTATGTACAGTATATATATTCATATGCATGTAGTAAAAAGCAGTTATTTTAATATTACAAACAGACACTCCAATTTTATTTATATGTATAGATGTATAGACTAGACTTGTAGAGCTACACTTGATCCACGCCACGCGACGTTGTTCTACGTACGAGTCAGGCGTGTTACACGTGCGCGTCTAGTTCTAGCTTTATACAGTTGTATTTTAAATGGACTGAAAAAGATTTTGCAAAGAACAATAAATGAAGACGGTTTGTGTGTCTAGTTTTCACCCAAACTAATCCAGTGTAGATTTCTAGTGAAATAATACGTATTTTACTAGTAAGTGAGACTACCACGGAGTTGTAAATTATACCGAATCAAAAAGATTCAACAAGATAGGTTCATTGGTAACCCTCATAACATGGAATATAATTGGTGAAATGGGTGTATATCATAGTGAAGATTTACACATCTGGATATGTTAGATGTACCTGAATGTTATGAAATAGTGCTAACAGTAACCAGACATGTGTTTACCACAATCTCAGTAGTTTTGCTATCGTTTATTTAAAAGTTCCATGGTCTATCTCCGATGTTCTATATCAGTGCTTCACCAATTTTTAATAGGATCACCTAACAAGAAAACAAAATGAAAAATATTCTACTTAACACAAAAAAAAATCGGTTAAAATTTGGCATGATATCACTAGAACAAGACACAAAAAATTGCCTAAGATAAAATAATATGATACAAAGAGATAATATTCTGTTGAATCGAGACTCTCTTTTTTTTGGGTACCGTACGTACCACAGTTGGCAAAACTAGAACCCTTATAGAATCATCTTTGTGATCCATCTGTTTGTTTGTCCGTCTGTCAAGACCATTTTTTTTAGGTGAGCTGAAATTAATATCAAAATCTCAAGTCTACGAACCACAACATTTCATGTAAATCAACACAATTTAAAGATAGGGCCGTTTATGCTCAGTTTATGGCACATAATTTTGACGCCCGTAAGAAAATTATAACATATAGGGTACTTTTCGTTGGCCTAGAACCTTGAAATTTGGCAAGACACAAGGTTTCATTGCACAAATAAAAGTAAAAGCCTGAAAACTATAAAGTAGTTATGTCACAAAATAATTAGATTTTTTTTTTATACTACATATTTACATTTGTATAGCTCGCCGTACGACCGTCCGCTAACCGTCCGGATCGAGCTCAAGTTAGTCATCTACGGCGCGTAATGTTCCACACGCGCCTCATGGATTTGTCTGCAACCGTAGGGGCCCAGCAGGGTCGAAGCCTACTGGGGCCATAGGTGATGCAAAAGAGATCTCCCAGGCTCTGGAACAATGGCAAAGAAGGAACAGGAGTGGTTTTTTAGTCAGTAAAAGTCTGAGACTATCTCCCACTCCATCCAAGGGCGGGAAAAGTCATTTAGATGATTTCCCACCTAAAAAAAATAGTTTACATTTGTAAGTTTTTACAAAACCCATTCGAAGTCGTTCAAAAATAAATAAACAAAACAGCAATCAACAAATATCTGTACAATCGAAATATATCAGTGTTCGACCTTTTAAGTTCTCTAAAAGGAAATGTCTCTTGGTTGATTTACGCGAAGACGAGGGTCCAATATGCAGAGGGCAGAGTATTGCGTCTAAAATGGAACTGGGCCGGGAGTATTCGAAAGTTTAACTCTGTTCTCAAACCGGTAGCCATGATTCCGGTTCGAAAATGTGAACTAGGTAAATGTCTAGAACCGGGATACAACAAATGTTCGGGTATTTGTTGTTTTCCGGCCTCAGACGTTTACTGGGTTTTCGCACTTAGTCACACACTTAGGTAAATGCAGTCAAGGAAGATAAATTTTAATCGAATGATCGACCTGTTCGTCTCGGTGGTTAGAGGCCCAACTGCTATGCTGCAGGTCGTGGATTCTATTCCCACTCTAGACAAATGTTTGAGTGATGAGCACGATCATTTGTTCTGTGTTTTGATGTATATTTGTATGTATTTAGAAATATATAAAAATGTTTATCAGTTGTCCAGTACTCATAACACAAGCTCTGCTTAGCTTCGAACTAGATGGCGTTGTGTGATAGTTTTTTTTTTAATACTTTATAGGTTTGCGCTTGACTGCTATATCACCTTTTTTTTTTTTTTTTTTTTTAATTAAGATAAACTAGTGCTTGACTGCGATCCCACCTGATGGTAAGTAGCGATGCAATCTTTGATGGTGAGGCGCACTAGTTTATTAAGAGCCTATTCACTCTAGCCTTGAAGACACCCAAATTATAATCGGACGGGAAGACCGCAGCAGGCAGACTGTTCCAGTCCTTCGACGTACGTGGTATAAACGACGAGGCGAAACGCTTAGTCCGGACCGTAGAGGTTTCAACAACGTAAGGGTGAATATTCGCCGTACGTCGGGATGTCCGATGGTAGAATTGCGATGGCGGAATCAAGTCATGCAATTCCTGCGCACACTCTCCAAAATGCATCCTGTAAAACACCGAAAGGCTGGCTACCCTACGCCTATGCTCAAGGCTTTGAAGGTTGGACTTAACCAAATCTGGATCACCAATTAGCCTCTTTGCACGCCTTTCCACCGAGTCCAAAGCTGCCAGGTGGCATTTTGCAGCACCAGCCCATATGTGACTGCAGTACTCCACACACGAACGGACCTGTGCTTTGTATAACATTAAAAGCTGTCCCGGTGTGAAGTACCGCCGGACCTTTGCAAGAACGCCCAGCTTCCTAGCAGCTACCTTGGCTTTGGACTCAATGAACCGCCCAAAGTTAAGGTCTGAGGGAATTTCAACCCCCAAGAGCTGAAGGCGGTCGGTGTACTCCAGGGATAAATTCCGAAAAGTAGGAACCAAGGTGCACGGGCTCCTTTTGGCAGTGAAAAGACACGCTTGTGTTTTGGCGGCGTTGAATCCCACTAGATTGGCTTCACCCCACTTGGAGACTGCCTGAAGTGAGATATTCGTTCGCTCTACCATAGCCTCTCTTTCGGACCGGATTAGCTCCTTACTAGCCCGAGCACTGGGCAGGTATCTCTCTACAACTGTGCTATCATCTGCATACCCATAGATACCGGGCACCAGCAGATCGTTGATATGCAACAGGAAGAGAGTTGCAGAGAGAACAGACCCCTGAGGAACTCCGGCATTAATCGTCATGGGCTCTGATGAGCATCCGTCGACAACAACTCGGAGAGACCGTTCACTCAGGAAGTCTTTTACCCAGTTAATCAGACCAGGGGAAATGCCGTACGCTGGAAGCTTACTCAATAGGCTAGCGTGCCATACCCTGTCGAAGGCCTTCGAGACATCTAAGGAAACGGCAATCGCTTCCCCATTCTTCTCGAGGGCCTCGCCCCACAAGTGGGTAGCATAAACCAGTAGGTCCCCAGTAGACCGCTTGCGGCGAAACCCGTACTGTCGGTCACTGAGGAGATCGTTACCTTCCAGGTATGCCATGAGGCGCGAGTTCAATACACGCTCCATAATCTTGCAGAGTATGGAGGTTACCGAAATCGGCCGATAGTTGGCAGGATCGGCACGACTGCCCTTTTTGGGCACGGGTTGCACGTTGGCAAGCTTCCAGGACTTGGGCACTATACCAGTCCTAAATGAGAGGCGATACAAGCGCGTCAATACAGGAGACAACTCGGGCGCACAAGCCTTTAGAACAATCGCTGGTATGCCATCTGGTCCACTGGCTTTATTCACGTCTAGACGACGCAGCTCTCTCAGAACTTCTCTGTTCCTCATGTGAACCTCCTGCATTGAAGAGTTACAATGAGGCAGAGTCGGTGGAGCAGCATTGCTAGTGTCAAGACGAGAATTATGGGCAAAGAGAGATGCAAAGAGTCCTGCTTTCTCTCTTGCCGTATGAGCCAGTGTTCCATCAGGCTTTACCAGCGGAGGCAAAGCGGGCCGACAGAAGTTCGCCTCGACCGACTTGGCAAGAGACCAGAATGCTCTGCTACCGGACGGCTGTGCAGAGAGTTTTTTGCCAATATGGGTTATGCGGTCGAAGCGTGCCTTCTTTAATGCTTTTTTGTAGGACTTGGCAGCATGGTTGAAGGCTCTCTTCTTTGAATTCAGATCCGGAGCTTTGCGGTCACGAGCGTCAACCCAGGCGAGAAACGCCGAATGCTTACGCTCTTCAGCCTGAACGCAATCGGCGTTGAACCACGGGTGAGCTGAGCCACCGATGCGTACATCGCTATAAGGGATAAAATACTCCATAGCTTGGTGTATCACATCGGTTACAGCATCCGCACAGCTCGACGGATTTTCAGAAGAGAAGCAGACCTGCTGCCAAGGATAAGACGCAAAGAAATGCCGCATCTCATCCCAATCTGCCGACCTGTATCGCCACATTCGCCGTTCGCCACGTGAGTCGCGGTCAGGTGGGGAGAAGGACGATACAGACTTCACCAGACAGTGATCTGAAGTTCCAAGTGGTGAGGAAACTGTTACGATACATCTGTCCGGATCGGTGGTCAGCAGTAGGTCCAGACAATTGGCAGTATGACCAACTACATCAGGCACCCTCGTCGCTTGCTTTACCAACTGGGAGAGGCCCAGCGACACTGCAAAGTTTCGAGTTTCCCTCCCAGCGTGGTCGGTCCTCTGGTATGGGAAAAGCCAGTCTTGATGGCAGGCGTTAAAATCCCCCAGAGCGACAAACTGCGCATCAGGGTGCCGATGCAGAGCCTCATCGGCGGCCTCACTGAGGTGGCCAAACAGCCGAGTCGTCTCCTGGTCGCCACTGTGCGACCGGTAAACACAGGTGTAGACAATTTTGTCCACACCGGTGTCCACCAGTAACCATAAACTTGAAAAACTGGGGTCTTCAAGGTGACGGAGACGCTGGCAGCAGATGTCATTGCGGACGTATACACAGACCCCGGCACGCTGCAGGAAATGGTGCTCCAAAGAGTATCCCGGGTAGTCGAGATACGCCGCATCAGACGGACATCTGATCTGCGTCTCCGTCAAGAAAAGTAAGTGGGGCTTGTCAGTCTCGAGGTGGTGGTGGACTGCATCGAGATTGGAGTGCAGTCCTCGTATGTTTGAGAGGTGCACATGGAACGAGAGGACGTGCATCCGCTGTACACACTTACTTTTCCTTTTATTAGCTTTCATGTATATAATTTTAGTGAATAGGGCTGATGGAAGATGGCAGTTGAGCGAGGTGATGCGATGTCAAACCCAACAACACAACCAGAGTTGCTGCGCCAATGGAGGGTTGATTTGGAGACTGCGGGGACGCCCGAACCCCCCCAGAGATCGCCATCGGGTCCTCTCATCCGGTCGCCAACCGGCACGATGGGGCCACCCTGGGATTTTTCGCAGTTGGCGGGGCAGCCTTTCGTGTGTGGCTGGCACACTACTTGGGCCCCCAACTATCTGCGGTCGGCCAGCGGAGCACCGTGCTTCGGATCCCGCTACCCTCCATGATCAAACCTCCGACACAACAGCAACTGGTGCATCATACCCGGCGTACATCGCAACACAACTGTTCAGACCCATCCTCCACCTTACGGCTTCACCAGATAACATGCCGGAACACGACGGATCGCTTGGCGGCATGACTTTATCTGGTGGGTGGTAACCTTTAAGCCGGCAGCCGATGATATGGCCTACCACCGTATTTACTGCTCGTTTAGCACTACCCAGGGGACACGTGTAGGGTGATCAAAAGTCAAGTAAATCCTACGGACGCGAGCAGTTCATCCCCCAAAAACCTGATGGAAAGCGACGATGCGGTCGACGATGGAACGCGCTTACTTAGAAGAAACCTATTCACTCTCGACTTAAAGATTCCCAGATTGTGGCTATCAGGAAACACAGACTCCAGCAAGGAATACCACTCCATAACTGCACGCACAGTGAATGTGTTCCCAAAACGTTTTGTGCGTGTAGGTGGGATATCCACCCTGTACTGGTGGCGCATCGCCGTACGTCTGGTAGTCCGATGATGGAACGAGCTAGGCGGAATTAGGTTATGCAATTCCGAAGCATACTCCCCGAAATGCAACCAGTAGAAAACCGACAGGCTAGCAACTTGGCGTCGATGCTCAAGACTTTGAAGCCTCGACTCGACGGGACGACATATAGATAGATAGTTGTGGATTATTATTATATTATTTCTGGAATGTGGGCTTGCTGCTGTCAGGTGAAGCCGCTGACAGCAACAAGTATCTTCATAAATCCTTACATTTCAAGTGAGAGTAGGAAGTGGCATTATTATCTTTTAAGTCCACGAGACCGAGCTCAGTAAACGTTAGCAAAAAAAAGTAAGTGCGGCTCATTCATCATCGCTTTAACTAGGCACTTACATTGAGAGGCCTCACGATTTCGTATTTGCTTTATTATGAAAACATGACAAAGAAAATTTGAGTCTTCTTTTGTAAAGTTGAGGTAATCTTTCTTTTGTTATTTTTACTTTTCAGACGTTGAAAACGAACATAAAACAATAAAGTTCGTATGAAAACAGTTAAATCACAACCAAAGCCTGAGTATCGCTCAGAAATGCTTGCTTCTGTAAAGTCATTATTGAATGTTCAAATGCAATAATTCAGCAAATATTATTAAAAAAAAATGCTTTTTTTCAACACTTTTACTGGAAAACTCCTTCTCCTACCGCTTTAAGCCGTGCAAGTGTAGTTTTGCACTCGTGCGAAAAGGTGCGCCGTGGCAGCGCCTAGCCCACACTTTATTAAATTATTGTTTCACTTTGGTTACAAGACAACCCTTCCCTAGGCCTAGGATTTTGCCTTAGGTTTGGGCGTATATTATGCCATGGTTGTAATGACAAATTTTATCCATCATTACATCAAAATACAATATTACACATAAGACATACCTACAAAAAATTACTATAAAATTACTAACAGAAATAATTGAAAAAGAACATTTATTATCAGACTGAATTTATTGTAGGTACATTTATTATCAGAACACAAATCTATTTAAATGAATATTAAAACAAAATAAGAATTAAAAATAAAATCAGAATAAATAAATCAACCACAATAAATAAATACAACACAACAATAAATTTTATTCTTCCACGAAATCCCTTTTGTCCGGCAGTCACTGATAAATTCTGTACGAGTATATCTAATGCCAACAATTTATCGTAAACCCACAATCTTTTTTTAACGCACTCGGCACTACTTCCTTATACCGTCTAGGAGTCCTCCAAAGTGGGTCGGTACCATATTTGCAACTGTATGTTTATTTTCTTAGTAACTCGATCCTTTTTCACAAACTCGAATTTACCGAAGTGTTTTCGAAATGATTGAGGACTTCCTGATGTCTTCTTTTGTTATTTGACTAACTTCTTATTTTATTTTCTTTTTAGTCTATGTGTGTAATAAAAATCAAAGAATAATCAGACTTTTGATGTTCCCACTGCTGGGACTCGGGCCTCCTCTCTAGGAGAGGGAAGGGGTCGTAATTCAACGCGCGGGCATTGCCGATTTTCTATTCTTAGCGCTGACCTAGGCAGTGTGTTTGTTGCTATGATAAATAATAGATTAGCTACTTATTGTAATTGTGTAAATTCTTGAAGTGAGAATACAGAGAGAGTAGGTACTAAACGTCGATATATATGTACAATATAAGTCAATCGTACCAAACGATTTATTTGCATCACTTATTAAATTACTATCTAACTACTCTAGGTTCTTACTTTTGCCAGATGTGTTTAAGCCCCGTATTATAGGGGTCAGCCGATTGCCAACAACCAGACATTAATCCAGACTCTGCCACTAAAGCATTAATGAGAAAAAACTAAGGAAAAAGAGTTTTCTCGACCCAAGTGACCCTGAATGATACTCATTAATAGTTCCAGAGACTACTACACTAACGAGGCAATTTGCTATCTACTAATCTGTCTGTATACATGAAAGGTAAAGCCCTGACGCACTTAATGACTCATCAAAGCCTAGCCCAAACCTTTGGACCTAGAACACTGAAATTTTGGACAGAGGTTAATTTTATGATGTATATACAAAAGAATAAGAAAGGATTTCAATAGGAATGGAAAATTGAAATCCAAAGTTTTAAAGGAGAAAAGCCGTTGGCTGAAGTTGATCTTTTTATGTTACTCATTTATTACTTGAAGATTTAGTTGCCTAAAATCACCAAGCCTGTTCCGTCAATGAACCACTAGACGTATACGGCAGTGCGCCCTCGGTAAAGTATGATACATATCTCTTCCATAATGATCAAAACGTTTTGAAAACACACGCTTTGAGTGTAGACAGATAAGAAGTGGAATTTCCTGCCAAAGTGAATAGGTTACCTCTAGGAAAACGTGCTTCATCGTGGACCAGATCATCGCTTACTATCATGTAAGATAGTGATCAAAAGAGATCATATCAATAATGAAAGAAGCTGAAAACTGGTAGTCAATTGCTTCAATTAAAAAGGAAGCCCCCTAATACAGTTGGGGAAAAAAGTAGGCGAGGCATTTCTTTCAGGTTTATTACAGTTTCAAAGTTTTATATTGAAGTCTGCCTCAGCTTTACGCCTTTATTTCAGCGTCTCGAATAGAGTTTCTATTATTTTCAGAATACTAAAGACATCTTCTTCAGATCTACGATAAGTGAGTAGATATTGTAAAATTAATGGGTACTTTATATTGTTTAAGCTTCTTTGTAGCATATAAATAAAGCGAGGTCAATGATCCCTCAACGTAAGATATGAACACGACATTTTCATTGTTCCTGTAACATATAATAACATTGTTATATTCCATAATATTTTCTGATAAAAGGAACAATATACCTTTCAGTTTTGTTATGATACCAGATATTCTTGTTGGTAAACTGAAAGCCGATGAGATTATATTCAACGATTTTTGTTTATTCTACAAATAAAAACCCATATTACCGTGCTATAGCTTAGGGTCAGTTCACATCGAGAGGCGAAGCGCTGCACGCACTATAAAATATTTCAAAAACATGTCGCAAAAATAATGCTCTCTGAATCAGTCGTTACTTTTTTCAGTGCTCTAAGACTGTGCGTCTGATAGTAAAATTAACACCGTAAAAAAAATAACGTCCGCTTTCGGGAGAATGCGCACGGACCGGACTGATCATATTATAAAAAAAACATGTGAGAAATAAAAGGATGAAATCCGCATGACAGGGAAAGGGTCCACGGGCGCCTCAAAGAGTTGTCAGCAAACCGTAGGGGCCCAGTAGGCTTCGACCCGGATTGTTTCAGAAAGGAAGGTTTGGCCCCGGTATGAAATGCAACGAAGGAACCGGAGTGACTTTTCAGCCAGTAAAATCTGACGCTATCTCGCGCTCCGCCCAAAAGAATGTCATTGGATGATTTTACCACTAAATTCGAAATTTAAATATTTAAAAATACATTCCGTATTCGACTTCTTTGTCATTCATGAGTAGGAAATTTTGTGTTTCTAAATAAAATATTAGATAATTTTATAACGCTACTTATACTAAGTGTGCGCAGCGTTGCGACCTTGCGACACGTCGCGTCTCAGTGTGAACTGACCCTTATAGCTTTTAGATTAAAATCACAATATCAGATTGTATTGTGAAAATAACAAAGATTATTTTCTCGAGTTTGTCCCCAGACTCTTTGTGGATGAAACGATGAAACCTTACTAGTATAAATCTCTTTAGTAAAACTTCTTATTAAATCTTTTGCTTGTCATTGTTAGAGCCATAAATAACTGCAGACAGAATCATTTTCTAATAAAATAATGGCTGAGAGCTAGTTGCTAGATTACCCAAGATAGAAAAAAATGTAAAGACGGTTGAGAGGCCTTTGTCCTGCTGTGAAACTCTATGGACTTGTAATAAAAATAAGGGCTTATTATAATAAAATGAACGAGATTTCCCAAAGGGTTATTGTAAGTTGGATTCTCAAGAAGGTTAATATCTCTGTATTCAAAATACTTACTTAATATATCTTGGAACTTGATATGCCATAGAGTGACAATTTCATTGTTATCCGCTAAAAATACTTTTTTCAATAAACAAAACGCTCTTATGTTTTAGAGTTCTGTACCTCAAAAGGAAAAAAACAGAACCCTTAATAGGACGGCTTTGTAGTCTGTCGAACCGTTCGTCTGTCTGTCTGTCAAGACCCTTTATCTCGGGAACGCGTGAAGGTATAGAGTTGAAATTAAAACCATATATTCAGGTTTGCGGACTTTTGAAGCTGTAAAAAAATCAAACTGGCTAACGATTAAAAAAAAAAAAAAAACTTTAGGGCAAAACCAACGTACATTTCGATACTCTTGAGGAAATCAATATTCAGGTATTTCCCGTTGACTCAGAATCCTGAATTTGGCATGAAGCAAGGTATCTGAGAACTATAAAGTTGTTACATCGCAATTTTTTTAAATTAAAATTCTTCCGAGACTCCATTCTGGAATTGAACTATTTACATAGGTGAGATTATACGGAACCCTCAGGGCGCGAGTCCGACTCGCACTTGCGTTGTTTTATATTATGACTCTCTTTTAATAAAAGATAATTAAAGTCGCGTACCTACTCCAAATTGAGTCAATAAGGTTTCGTCATATCGATGGCTTAGAGTAAAAACCTCGGATATGCAATTTTAGGTAATTTTATTTTATTACATTTCTGAAAAGAAAGGACGTAACGCACAATCTTGTAAAACGCAAAATTTTGATTCGATACTTGTAGCGCCATCTACGATGTTGCACGCATATCTTGCTCGAGTCAGTTTGGTGTGATCACCTCGCGACGGCGCGGCAAAACAAGCGGAAAAAAAATAAAAACAAGAGAAACAAGCGTTTGAAATAAACCAATAGTTTTAAATATTTGAATGAAACATGTATAAGCACATTAAAATTGCATGATAATAAAGGTCTAATTTGGTGTTTGGTGCCTCCTGAAAAGTTACGTATTTCACAGTTACGAGGTATTCTTCACTCTAAGCCATCGATATGTAACCTTCCTACCCTTGTCTCGCGTTTTTTGGGGGTGAAAAGCACGTGTTTTGTAGCTCCTGTCATTTGTGTGTATACATTATTTACTTTATTCTCTTTAATGAATTCCTCGCCCATCGCATCCCCATTGGCCAATATGTGTTTCTTTTTGTTTGTGTATTGTGAACTAGGTTTATTTATTTTTGTTTTCGTTGTGTGTTGTATTAATACTGTGTGTGTTGTTTAAATAGTGTTGTTGTGACGGAAACGTCCGAAATAAACGTTTATTATTAATATTATTATTAATTCATTAAACCCCAAGCGAACGCATTCGCGCACCTATTGTCTTTCTATTGTGTCTGTAATTTCCACGATTGAAAGGTTAAACCCCAAGCGAACGCCCGGCGTTCGCGCATCTATTGTTTTACTATTGTGTTTCAAAGTGACGGTCTCTGAAAGGTTAAATACAAGGTGTCGTTTTGAAGCTGCAAAATATTTCAGGAGGTAATTATGTTAGTGATTCTCGACCCGAATCAATAATAAAATAAGTAGGTAATTTTTTTTTTTTTATAACCGCGCTTTTTTTCACACACACAAACACGGAACAATAAAGGGCGTTTTCACACACACTAACTCGCAACGATAGTTTCATAAATAATGTATCATCCAATCATCATCCCGCACGCCACACCCTAGCCACGCCCCCGCGGCCATCGATCAATCGATTTAGTTTAGTGTAATTAAAAAATTAAATAACAAGTATTACTGATTATTGACCAGGTATCGTTTTTTTACATGATTATTTATGAGTTTTATTACAACCTCCTGAAATATTGTGCAGTTTTAAAACTGCACCTTGTATAACCATAAAGGACAATTTGTAACTATACCATCAACGTATCCTAGCCCTTTAATTTACCAGCTTGCTTACTGGTAAATAAATCAAGACCAGTTACTTTTCGTTAACCTAGAATCCTGTACGTAATTTGAAAAGTAGCAAAGTAACATACTCGTAGTATAAGTACGGAAAAAGGTCTGAAAACCATTCATTTGTAGTTACATCTCAAAATAATTGCTTTTTTGCGATCGGGGAAAATTTAGACAATCGCTACGGGATCCGAACTAGTTACTTGCAAAGTTAAAATATACAGAGCCGTTAGTATGACTAACTCGCACTTAACCAGTTTTTTCTACGCCACAAACAATTTCAATCCGCGTAGCTAATTTGTCCCGATGCGAGAGAGAAAAACAACAGCCTAAAAAACAAAAGAGCGTCCTCAGTGTTAGAGCCAGCACTAAACCACTCAGTTGATCCGCGCGCCAGTTCGTAGTACGTAAATGAAATAAACGTTGGCTCTCGTCCAAACCGCACTCGACTCGACGGACTCACGCTAGCACATCAAACGACGCTGTGGGACTAACCTCTGTTAACACTACCCGTGCCCGACGAGTAGCAACTCAGACTTGCTACTTTGATGCTACCAGATTTAGAGAGTATTTTCAATGAAGCATAACTAGGTAGAGTAGAGCGGAAAAGAGCAGGAAAAAACCTAGTGGTCTTTTTAAGTCAAGAGTGAATAGGTTACTAGGCAAGCATGCTCCATCGTCGGCCACATCATCGCTTACCATCAGGTGAGATAGTGGTCAAAAGCAAGCCTGTCAATAATAAAAAAAAAGATTTTATTTCAAAGTCCGCTCAGCTCCACTCTGCTTTACTTAGGGTCTGTACACACCACGTTTTTTAATTAATTAAATCCCAAGAGAACACCGCCGTTTGCTCTCTCATTGTCTTTCTATTGTGTCTCTAATTGACGATATTCGAAAGGTTAAGCTCGCAGTTGACACTCGTTTATACGCACGAGAGTCAGACGCAGCCTGTAGACCTTTAATAGGATGAAAACGCACGGTCGACGTACGTTTCTTAAACTCGCGTCAACGGTGAATTTAAAAAACGTGGTTTGCACATGCCCTTAGACTGTTTCCACAGATCTGTGGAGTGGAGGTTTCAAACACTGGGACTCAACACTCTCCACTCCACACAGTTTGGGGCGTTAGTGGAAATGCACCCTTAGACAGTTTAGGTGCCAAGGTAAGTTATGGCGTTCACCTTACGATTCATTTCTATTTATCCTGACATGTTACAAAACTAAGTCCCCCACCGCGTCTGTCTGTCTGTATGAACGTGATAAACCAAAAACCAACTAAACGGACATTCATGCAGTTCTCACCAATAGACAGTGTCATTCATGAGGAAGGTTTAAATGTAAAATATAAGCATATTATGGTCGAGTCGGGTCGCGATCTCGGTCGGGTCTTTCAGGTATGTGTGAATCACTCAATTCTGCACACACTATCAGAAATTGGTTTCGAATTGAAAAAAGTATTTAACTAGAACATTCGCTTTGACGTAACTGAGTGCATAGTGCGGTTACTTTTTAATTTCGATTGCTAATGGCTATCTTTGATAGAACTTTCAAAGAACTACAGACCTGTCTTTTTTCTTCACTTTTATTCTCAGCATTGATTAGCATTCACGGGAATCACATGGATGCGTGACGCACAGGACCGGTCGTTGTGGCGACACTTGGGGGAGACCTATGTCCAACAGTGGACGTCTTTCGGCTGATATGATGATGATGATGATGATGATCGATTAGTATGAAAGAATAACTCGATGTCTACCTTCCTATATTTATTTGGATTTTCTATTCAGCATCGTCATCCCAGACAGGCGCATTACTTTATGTTGTTTATTTGTTCACTAATGTCCTCAAAACTGTGAAGGAAAATATCGTGAGGAAACTGCCAAAACTAAAACTTCGAAGAACAACTCGTACTAGGCCCGCGTGGTGGCCCCATTGCCTCTCATAGAGAGAAGGCCTGAGCCCCTTTGCAGGATTCCAAGGTGGGCTTTCAGAGTGGGGACTCTGTCCACCCACCAAGTGACTTCAGGAAAGACGGTGGCACAGTGATCACGTGCTGCTGCGCACAACAAGGCTTAGGGGAGATCCCTCACAGTCTCCTCAGGGATGTGTCCTAACAGGCGTTATTCAGAGAGGGTCCAGGGGTGGTCTTTTGAAAGGTCACAAGCCCTCTTCCATGTACTGATGGTGATCACCGGGGTGGTTTTAGTGAGGTAAGAATCCCACACTCCCTGGTCTTTTCCCCCAAAAGGCCAGAAGCCTTTTGAAGGTTTACCCCGAAAACGGCCCGCGTTGTTGACCATTCCCTCTCATAGAGAGAAGGCCTGAGCTCTATCAGTAGGATCATTCTAAGGCTGATTAAGCTATGCTTATGTTATGGATGCCTATTAATGTGACATCCACAACCTAATTACTGCGTCCCTGCACATGGGCCTCAAAAAAACGCCGCCACAAAAAATCGCTAGAAGCGGCCACAAAAAAAGCTAGAAGCGGCCGCAAAAAACAGCTAAAGCGTGCGACACCTTGTGTTCGGAGAAGCTTGAAGCCACTTCAAGCGTTTTTTTGTGGCGGCACCACCGCACACGAGCCACAAAAAAGGCCGCCTCAAAAAGCGTGAAGCGGCGTTTTTTTTGGTAAAACGTAACGTATTGGTAATGATGAAAATTCTAAAAGTGACAGCCGGGACGCGCATCTAAAGTCTTGACAACCTATCAAAGAACTCATAAAAGTCTGTCTAAAAAGTAAAATGACTTGAAAATTTTTAAACAAATTAAAAAATCTGTTATATATATATTACATACAATACTTTTTATAAGATTCTTAGGGTGAGTTGCACCATTTAAGTATGACGATATTCAAACCATAACCAGCCGTGAAACGGCCGCCTATTAGTCAATTCGACGATTTGACAACTGTCAACGGCTTTGTTATCGTTATAGTTAAATGGTACAACTCACCCTTAGTTAACAATGATCTGTCTTTGTTGCAACCTTGATTGTTCAACTAGTGTTGACTACATCAGATTTCAAGAATTTGTTTATTTCATTAGATTACCCAAGTTGTTTGACTTTTTAGACAGACTTCTACCGATAAAATTATTTCATAGCAACAGAGGTCATCTACCTAAAATATATATTTGACTTAAAACAGGCCAGAAAAAAACAGGTAAAATATTGAATTTCTTCTAAAGACTCTTAATTACGAAAAGTCCTATCAAAATTAACTTAAGATATTATTATAACAAATTAAGAAAAAGTATTAAGAAGTTTTTGAAACTAAAATATCTCATTATTAATTTTTAACTTCTGCGTAAGTTCTCCTGCCGAACGGTCTCTGCCCTAAGGGACATTTCTTATCTTATAAATAAAGTTTCTAAATATGTACCTACTTGGAAAAAAAAAACAAAAGTGTTAGATACCAATCTGCCTAGTTTTTAGGGTTCGGAACCCTTATAGGATCACTTTGTTGTTCGTCTGTCTGTCAAAACCCTTTGTCTCGAGAACGCGTGGAGGTATCAAGTTGAAATTAAAACCATATTCTCAGGTCTGCAGTCCCTTCAAACTGTGAAATCAAACTTCTAAGTTAACGAATAAAAAAGATACGGCGGTTTATGTCGCAAAAAAACGTTACTTTAATACTATCAAAGATTTAAATTCATAGGGTACTTCCCGTTGACCCAGAATCCTGAAATTTAGCACAAAGCAAGATTTTATAGCACAGGTATAGAAATAAATCTGAAAACAGTGAATTTTTTGTTACCTACGTCACAAAAAAAGTACTGTTTTGCAATTCGGAAAAATCTTTGAGACTTCATTCGGGAATTGTAGTTTGCACGGAACCATCAGTGCGCGCCCAGTTTTTTCCTAATAGTATTGTAGTAGTACATGGAGCGACTACCTATCTGATCTCCACAACCCAGTAAATTAATAACGCGATACACTTTGGCATGCGTTTTTTACTTGGAAATTAATTATCAAATTCCCCCCCCCCCCGCTCTTTTTTATATTTTTTTATTATTATTATTGATATTATTGATGGTAAGCGATGATGTGGTCGACGATGGAGCACGCTTGCCTAGAATACCTTTTCAGTCTTGACTGAAAGACCCCTAAGTTGTAGCTATCAGGAAACACACACTCCGGCAGAGAATTCCACTACTACGCTCCAGACCATCGCTTTAACCAGGATCCAAAGCGAGAGGTCGCCACCACCGATCGCCTCCTCTAGGAAAATCTAGGTTTAAATTTGCTATTTTTACATAGCATAGCAGCGGCCTTATAATTTTCCCACTGTTAGGACTCAGACCTCCGCTCCTCCTCTCAGACCCAGAGGGAATGGGCTGTAATCCCCCACGCAGGCCCAGTACGGGTTAGTGGATGTCACATGTCTTCGAATTTTTGGTTCTAGGACATACCGGTTTCCTCACGATGTTTTCCTTCACCGTTTTGAGAGCAGTAGTGATGAAATAAATTAAACTAAGTAATGTGCCTGGCTGGGTTTGAACCCGCGACCTACAACTTGTAAGTCAGGGCCGTTACCACTCGGCCACCACTGCTCTCCATTTCCATTTCTACAGCAAAGACATAATATACTTCTACATATTATACTCGCACTTATTTTACCTTCAGTATTTGCATAAATCCCAACATGGCAGCATACGTACATTGGTAAAACATAGATTTATTTTGGTATGGATCTTTCTCGCTCTGGGTGGAGCAAGAGGGAGTAAGTAATCGACTTTTACTGACAAAAAAAAAACAAATTATTTAATAAATTACCAACAGAACTCAAAGAATCTAAATCTAAAAACTATTTTAAAAAGTTACACAAACATTTTATATTGAAACACTCACAATCCCTAACTAACATAGTGACGATTCAATTCCAGTTACGCTCAAATCTATATCTTTGTTTAAACGCAGCGTATCGAACAAACTTTTTTGCACATTTTTTTAATCTACCCTCAAAACATGTTATAGTCGATGTCTAGTTTTGTAATGCGTCCAACAAAATTGATTTAATTGATTATATTTCGTTTTATAATTCTCATGTAAGTAAATTTATGTAATTCTTAAGGGAATAAACGATCTCAAACCTCAAAACCCACCCGTGTTCAGTAACTCAAAGCCCTAGTTAACATCCCATGGGATGCCATCAAGAACCTTGATCCTCCATCTTAGCTTAACCCTATAATATTTTTATAACCTTCATACATATCTATAAGCATTTCACTATACCATCAGAACCGTAACAAAATTGTCAAACATTTTATGAGTGATGACCAGACTTTGTTACCATATTTGCATGGTCCAAATGAAATAAACCGTACTTATCTCGTTTACGACACATATACCTTCGGTTAACCGTATTTTATATGTGGTATCGTAAATTTAATATTGTTACCTATATGAGGCTCAAGTGAAACTAAGCAGTAAGATAAAGGTTTCGTTGAAAGGCTAGCTAGTAGAAAACGTTTTTCGTCGTCATTGTTACTTTTGCCGAATGACGTCATCTGCTAGGCTACAAGGTACAAACTCCAAAACATAACATGCAATGTAACACGCAATGAAAGAATTTGCCATCCATATTGTCGCAACGTATCATCCAATGTATCAGAATTCCTATAAGTAGTTTGGACGCCTTGCGCGGGCGTACCGTGCACACTACGCGCGCGAGCAAAGCATTTCAACTATGTGAGTAGGTAGTACATGTTCGGTTCGTGCGCGTTGCATCTACACTTATGAAATGTTCCTTTCGTGTTACGCTGCATGTTACGTTACAGCAGTCTGTAACCGGCTTTAAACGGTAAACGTTAACGAGATCGCGATTTCAAATCGAAGCGGCGCGATAGAAACAAACTATTGATTCTCTATTACGGTGGTCTACGTGACTAATCGACCGTGCGTGCGGTTTAGCTGCGGTGGCAGCATAGTGGCTGCTATGTTAGTTTGATATTTTTGCGTTAACTTTACCGGTACGGTGGTTTGTTTCAAATAAGCTGCGTCTGTAGCGGCGATTTTACGCACGCGCAGGACATAGTCGCCGCATCGCGTAGATCGCTTTGCGATCTTATTCGCGTTGAATTACGCATGTACTCGTGGTACACCGCATACGGCAAGTCGCAAGTGAAACCATGACATGTCGTGTGCTTCTCGTTTCCAACAGAATCCAGCAGTTCTTTTTTTTTTCCGATGGGAAAAATCATCCTATGACAACCCCCGGTCTTGGGCGGAGCGGGAGATAGTGTCAGACTCTTACTGACTAAAAAACCCATCCCGTTCCTTCAAGCCTTCATACCGGGGCTCGAGCGCCCTTTCGGATAACCCTGGCCCCAGTAGGCTTCGACCCGGCTGGGCCCCTGCTGTTGCTGACAACTCCTTGAGGCGCGCGGGAACAGTCCGCGCCGTCGACGACTTGGGCTTGGTCCGGACAGTTACCGAACTGCCGGAAAGCGAGGTACCCATTGCTCAATATCCGCAAGCCCGTGCCTACGGTGGCCAGAAATCGGGATCAGTATCCCGGCGCCGGCGGCGGCGGCGATAACGCCGTTGCCTGATGCGTTCGGCCTCCTCCTTTGCGAGCATTACTGCTTCGCAGAAGTTGGCGACCGCCTGCCACTCCTCCTCGCTCCGGACCATGGCCTCAACCAAGGCCCGGAGCGAGAGGTTCACTAATCAACCTTGTGGATAGCCTTTTTTCAGTAGAAAATTATCAAACGACTCCTCTCTTTCTGGGAGAAGGGAGAGAGTCAGACTTTTACTGACTAAAACCTTCCCGTGTTGCTTTAGTTGCACTTTTCCCATTGCAGTTCTGTTTTGAACATTTTCGTAGACCTTAAAAAATAAGAGGGATTATCCCTATCTTTTATTTTTTGTTGAACACCGAATCCCAACCGAATCATAAAAAATATACTACTTACATATGTGGCGGTAATGGTGTTACTGGAATCTCGCCAGACTTCCATTTATGAAACTAAAACACATAACACTTTATAAGATATCGTCGGACGTAACATTATTAGGCTCATGTTAAGCTCTAGTGCTTACAATAAAAGAGAAAAGTGGCATAAGGCTATTACTACTGAAACAAAACTTTACCGACTACCACCTCGGGCACATGCAAATAAAATGTTAATGGCTAATAGTATTGCTGGTGCTGATTTGCTTTTTGACCCAATAGCTTTTTGACGCCGCGACCAACGATGATGACGACACTCTGGAGGTGACAGAGGTAGAGCTGAGAGTGATGGTACGAAGACTGAACGATTAAAATGCCGCCCCAGGATCCGATGACTTGCCTAGGACAGCCTGGGTCCTGGCCATGGAGGCCTTCAGGCCTCGACTAAGGGGACTAGTTAGGATTTTTTTTAAGTGTGAAACCATCCAATAACTGTTCAGGCCTGGGAGGAGATCGCGAGCATGAAATTCAAAAAAAATCAAAATATCTTTTGCCTACATGGGCAATATTAAAATGTCAGAAGCTAGTGCACGGTTCCAAATTGGTCGTGTCCAATGGAGAAGAACTGGCAAGAAACTCCATGGTTACTCTTCTAAAAAAAGTGGTTGTCGTTACAATCTTTCCATATTACAGTAATCATAGATATTATGTAAGAATAGTGTAGACCAGTAAATATTATACCCAAAAGCACAAAAAAAAAACATAATAAAAAAGTAAGTTTTATAGGAAGTAGTCTAAAAATTCAAGTACAGTGTTCTCACATTCACATTATAAAAGAGAGGCTATATAAAAAAAAAGGCCAGAAAAATATAAATAATTACAACTATCAATAAAATGTTAACAAAATAAATAACCAACGATTTTAAGATAGTTAAAGTCTAAATAATTAAGAAATTATTATAAAAGCAATGTGTTAGAAAAAAAAATTTATATATTAAACCAGATTGGAGCAGTTAATAGACACAATACCAATGAGTTACAAGGGGGCACATGTGCAGTAGTCATTGCCAAACAAGCGTATCTTCGACATAGTCTTTAACCTTGTAATATGCTTTTGCATGAGGGGAACAAACATGTTTTAAATTAATTAATAAACAAACATTATTATTAACATCTTATTTTTATGTACCTACATTCTAAGCGAATAAAATATTCTATTCTATTCTATTCATACTCACGTCCCAGCCGCCGAGACCCTGACCCCGACTACCAGCCACGGTAGACGCAGACTTGCGGACGTCGAGCAATGGGTAGCTCTTCCTCCGGCAGTCCGGTAATCGACCGTACCGCACCCCAGTCGTCGACAGCGCGTAGTGATCCACGCACTCCTCAAAGAGACGTCAGCAAACCGTAGGGGCCCAGCAGGGCCGATGCCCGCTAGGCGATGGGGATTATCTGAAAAGGAAACGCGTAGTCCTAGAACGCAAAATGCAACTGAAGGACACAGGTGTGGTTTTAATCAGTAAACATCTGACACGCCCTCTTACTCCAGCTTAGAGCAGAAGTCATTGGATAATTTACCACCTCCAAAAAAAAAGACAAGAGGTAGGGGATGATTTTGATTTCTCTACGTATTTTCGACACAGTGCCTTATATTTGTCGAGAGTTTTTTAGATACTAACATTCTTTTCTCCCATAAATCAGTGTCGATTTATTGATAGCCCATAAAGTGTGCGAACATAAAATATTGCCGGTTCGCTATTATTTTCTCTAACTCGCGGTCCTGTTATATCCTGAAAGATAAAACAACAAATGTTAGTGGACGTAGGCATATTTCGCAAAACTAGTGTCTTTGTATATTTTTTAGGGTTCCGTACCTACATCAAAAGAAAAAACGGAACCCTTATAATAGGATCACTTTGTTGTCTGTCTGTTTGTCTGTCTGTCAAGATCCTTTATCTCGGGAACGCGTGGAGGTATCGAGTTGAAATAGGTCCCTTTTGAAGGTGTGAAAAAATCAAACTTCCAAGTTAACGAAAAAAAAAGATAGAGCTGTTTATGTCGCAAAATGTTTATTTTGACACTCTCAAAGAAATTAAAATTCATAGGGTACTTTCCGTTGGACCAGAATCCTGAAATTTTGCATGAAACCAGGTTTTATAGCACAGGTATAGGAATAAATCTGAAAACATTAAACAGTAGCTACGTCACAAAAAAAAAAACTTTTCTTTCGATTCGAAAAATTTTCGTGAGTCCATCCGGAAATTGAATTAATTACATACAAAGGTACGTTCATACGGAACCCACAGTGCGCGAATCCGACTCGTATTTGCTCAGTTTTCAATTTAAGTTTAAATTAAAAAAAGCTTCATAATATTATTACTAGCTGTCCACCGCGGTCGTAGCGTGACACAGCATTTTTTTTTTTAGTTTAAGCAAAACCTGAATATAATTCCATCAGAATCAGTAACTGAATCGATTCCAATCATTTTTACACAATGTTATATTTTTTAGCAAAAATATTTAAAAAAGGTCATAAGTAGTTGGACACCACCGACACTACGTATAACAGAGGTAATGGCAAGTCATAGTGGGCATTAGGCGCCAGCGCACAGCTGGATGCAAGTGCAAAATGGAATCGACCGATCATTTTTACACAATGTTATATTTTTTCCTAAACGTTTTTAAAAAAGGTCATAAGTTGGAAGCCGCCGATACTAAGTACAACACAGGTTACGGCAAGTCATAGCGGGTATGAGGCGGCAGCGCACAGCTCCCCTCAGTCAGGTACCATAATGGACTTATAACTTTGTGATTTTTCATAATAGAGTTTTGAATTTTTGCACCTACATAAATTGAACCCTGAACCCTTTTTATGAAATACATAAAATTACTAGACAGGTGTTTCCGGTTTCGCATATACTAAAAATAAAGAAAGAAAAGAAAATAAATAAAAACGTTTATTTGTACCTCACACATACATTTAAATTTAAAAACAGTAGAATCAGGATACAATAAAAAACTAAACAACAAATAACGGTTTTTAGCTTCAAAATCAGTTCAAAATAGGGTTGTATAGACTATAGCTGTCTCCGATAAACTGCAGCTATCACATAACAAATAAATAATAATCAGAAAACTGATAACAACTTCATTTAATTTAGCCAACTTATAGTCCACAGGATCTTTATTACCGATCTTAGGTAGAAAGATCTACAAATCAATCCAATAACCATCAACATATTCCCTTTTTCTACAGTGAACCTAGCATATAGGCTTGCTAAAGGTAGGCATGTCATTTCAAACTTTCATATAACATCAGAATTGCCATTAGTAGGTAGATACATAGTGGACAGCAATTGGCTACCAAAGTCACTCTGCCGAGTCCAGTAAACGGTCAAATGCGGCTACCAGTAAACGTCACTGTCATCTAGTACAGACCTTTGCCATTTATCTCGTCGGGATCGCTAAAGGGGCGACCAGATCGTTGCAAACCAACGTTCCAACCAAGGTGACCTTGCTAGTTTCGATCTGTGTAGACAGCAGTTGTAATCCATGATCTTCAACGCTCTTGGTTGGGAAGCTCGTATTCCCAACCACCGAACTTGTTGGCGCGTAGTTTACATCCATGTAGCCACAACACAAACTAAACACATGAACCAAGGTCACCTTGGTTGGAACGCTAGTCTGCAACCGTCTCGTCAAAACTTTATCTCCAGTTTTTGTTGTCTCAGAGATTTTAATTACAAAGTTTGACTCAGAACATAAAAGTAGTCGAATTTTTATGTATTTATAATTGCTTTCCATAATATAATAATAATATGATATTTTTTGTGATTAAAAAAATATATTTGAAAATGTAATTTCACATAATATTTACAACAAAAAGAGGAAATATAATATACCACAATTATGTATCACACAAAGAAAAGAAAAGAAAAAAAAACATGCCTGAATAGACGCACAATTCGTTACAAAAATAATATACAAAAAATAAAATAAAAAGTTTCCACGTCAGCATGTATAATTTCGGGCTTTGATCGGGCTTAACTATATTGTACCATACGACCATAGACAACACAGTTGTCTAGGTTATCTGTCGCAAGTACTTTCTGTTGCCTGTGGCATTTTGACACTGGCTTCAACAGAGACTAACATAAACAAAATAAACCAGTGAAAAAAACTTAAAAATAAAAGAAAATAAAATACAATGATAACAATAAAATCTAAATATCCAAGTTGTGCGTCGCATCTTAGCAAGAATAGGTCAGCATATTATACTGTGACGCTGGGCAAATCCAGACATCTACGGTGCTGACTTTTAGCAACCACCGTCTAGCATCATAACGCCATCTAGTCCCAAAGTAAACAAAGCTTGTGTATTTCTAAATACGTAAATAAGATAAATTACACCCAGACATAGAACAAATGATCGTGCTCATCACACAAACATTTGTTCTGGGTGGGAATAGCTAGCTACACTAACCAATAGAACAACAGGCCAGTCAATTTTATCGTCAAAAAAACAAGAAAATGCTGGGAAGAGACAATTTTGTCAGATTGAAATTGTGATCATAATGCGAGTTGTTCTTCTGTTAGACGTCATTGGCATACCTATCAATCAATCAATCATCATTTATTGGCTGTTATGGTACATGAATTGTTGTAGTGACAATTATAGACCAAGACATATTTGACCTAAGCTACCCAAATATTATAAAGAAAATTATATTGTACCTGTGTGCACAAATAAACGTTTCTGTTTGTATTTACTGAAGTTCTTTGGGCACATCTCCAGAAACGAGGATTCGATGGATAGACTTGTTTTAAAGCTTTCTATTATTAATATGTACAGTGTTATTTTTAAATCACTAACAACTTTGCTGTATAACTGTCATCGTAAACAACAACCTTTGTTCTTTGTCTTTTTACAAAACATAATTACACCAAAAACAAATCTTCAAGATTTTGTTGTTTTATCTAACACATTTTACTCTGTATTTTGCTTTACCTACCTACGTCTGCATGACGTCTGGATCCGACGTCTGATCCCGCTCCCCTCAGCTATTCTACTATCGTACGACTTCGTAATATTTAGAACGTTAATTTAAATATTTTAATTTTTGTATAAAAATCTGATGAACAAAATAATGATAAATTTTTAAAAGTCATAAAACAAAAGTTGTTGTTTATGATGTTAGTAATTTTCAGAAATGAACAAATAAATAAATATTTAGAAGTCATATGTACATAAATGTTCAAATATTTATAATTTGTTTTTGTTGTCATACTTCTTTTTTTATTGGTTGGCTTAACGTCGATCAAAATGTTAATAGATAAGTTAGTTCCTATCTCCTTCTATGTTTAATGCATGCCGTGGCAGCCTTTAATTGAGGCTACACTATACCACTAAATTTTAATCGTTTTAAACTCGTGGAGGGTCGATCCGGTACATGAAACACTATCGATTTGTAAAGATAAAATTAAAAAATAAAGTACCTTTTTTTTTCAAAACTCGTATTAATTTCCGAATGTACGAAATTAATTTCTGAGCGTCAGCTGAGCGAGTTCAATTACCTGTAGATAGTTTGTACGCAACGCCGATTACTACCTACAGGTCATTGAACTCGCTCAGCTGACGTTTTCTTAAAGAAATTAATTTCGTACATTCGTAAATTAATACGAGTTTTGAAAATAAGGTACTTTATTTTTTAATTTTATCTTTAAAAATCGATAGTGTTTCATGTACCGGATCGACCCTCCACGGGATTAAAACGATTAAAATTTAACGGTGTATATAATGTAAGAATGTTGAATCTTTAGCATGTATAATGATCTAGCTTTGTTGGTTGCCCTTAAATAAATAAGTAATAAAGTCCTGAGAAGTTGCCAGTGTTTTACGAATAACCCTATATATACTCACCTATACATACCTACTTCTAATGTAAGTCTAAACAGTTCATGTTACAGCTCACCCTCTGTTAGCGAGCGTGTTTGCTGACTGAACCAACACAGACGCACCACCTGACTTTATTTAGTTAATTCCATCGATTCCCACAGTATTGGACGGGTATATTGAGTTCGATGTCAATGGTACAGTACTATTAAGAGATGTGTGTTGTGTACTATACAGGGCCTAAAACACATTTATTTTTGGCTGTAGTAGTAGCTGTAGACATATAAGCATAGCATAATCAACCTTATAATCTTCCCAATACTGTGACTCAGACCTCCTCTCTAGGGAGGGAATGGGCCGTAATTCACCACGCGGGCCCAGTGCGGGTTGGTGGGTGTTACATGTCTTGGAATATTGGTTCTAGGACATGCCGGTTTCCTCACGATGTTTTCCTTCACCATTTTGAGAGTAGAGGTGATGAATTAAATTACACAAAGTACCCCCAGCGGCAGCAGCAGTAGTAGTGCCTGACTGGGTACCCGCGATCTACATCTCTTAATTCGATGCCTTTACCATTCGGAATAAAGGGTATCTACCCTATGTGCTATTCAACGGCATAGTCTACTAGCGTGTCAAGTTTTATCGAAATTCATTTAGCCGTTGAAAGTCGAGCGTGAAGAAGTAACAAACACACACACACTCACAAACTTTCGCCTTTATAATATGCCTTTATAGCACAAAATAGATAGGTACAGAAGACCATCTTATGTATGGACTTCACTTTTTAAACCTGCGCTCGGTGGACGCACACTAATGAGCGTATGTGCCGGAACTGTTCAACGAGCGGGCCGATGCGCTCCGTGATATCGTGTCCGTGAGCGGTGTCTATGTGTGCGTTGCTCGAGCGCGCTTTGTATGTAGATTGACTTTTGTACCTATCTATTTTGTGATAATAGTGTGATCAATGAGTACAATAGGCTAGTTACCGTAAAAAATGTAATTAGTCCGTCTTTTAGATTATTCAAAAATAAGGGACACATATTTTTTTATTTGTAAATTAAACCAAAAATGACAAAGATAATTATAGCCCATTGAAGTTAAGTGTAACGTCACGCCGCCGCCGTGCTGCATTTTTTCGCACGGGATGACGTCATACGTAACTTTAATGGGCTATATCTTTGTTATTTTTTGTTTAATCGAAAAAAGAAAAAATACGTGTCCAATATTTTTTTATTATCTAAAATACGGACTAAATAAAATGCAATTATTTTGACCCTGGAAACTACCCTATTACGATCTTTAAAACTACAGTAAATCAGTTAAATCTACCATCCTCATGAAAATGGACTAGTTCGTGTTCTGCACAAGTTTTCCGAACGAACCCACAAAGCCTTAATGAGGATGACGTCAGCAGAACTGCTTTAGTTAAGTGCTTGCTTTTCAGAAGGCTAACGAGAATTATATGGACACTGATAACACATCCGTTGGTTATAGAGGGAGTTAAAACTTACAGTGATAAGATAGAAGTTATATCTAAAGAGTGTAATGCAAATGTGTGGTCGCATTTGAAATACTGCTTCTGTTCATAAAAAATATAAATTTTATTCAAGAACGGCAGTTTTTTTATGGCTTACTGTGTGTCCCATTGCTAGGCAAAGCCTTCCCCTTTCTTCATACAAACCCTGAGAGGTTTTCTCAATCTTGTTTCTTCTCAGTTATTGTTTCTTTAACATGTTAGTTTTGCCAGTAACCAAGGCAGAGCTAGTTATATTTTATTATATTGCATTTAGGTATGTAGTTTGTAGCTACTAACCTACAGTTATTAATTGTGTCGTTGGTTAGGTTTTGCTGCGTGTAAACAGTGAGTAAAATCGCATAATCATTTTCAGCGATCTGCGAGGTTTTTCTTGATACCTTTGTGTTGGTGATGCGGATGCTTGAGACAAAGTATCTTTTTTTTGGTACAGGGTTAACTATACAATCGGAAACATTCGATCTGCACAGCACTCTCGTCTCTTTCCTGCCCTTATAAAAAAGCGAGTGAAAAGACAAGCCATTTAATCACAAAAACATTGTCATTGTTTTATTTATAAAAAAGAAGCACTTGAATAACTCTCAACAGAGTAAGATTTGGAATTTGGTAACTAGAAACCTTGGCATCGTTCTTTGTTATTAAACAAAACGATCAAAGTCAATTACATTATTTAAAGACTATAACTATTTACACAAAAGACATAACAATAAATTACAGACAAAAATAGTAATGTACAAAATGGCTGTAGACCTTTTCCAGAGCTTAAGATCCTCAATATCTTAATTTTATTGAAAAGCATCGTATCAAAATGATTTACTTAAGCACCTTGGATTCAAGATGCCTACCTGTTAAAGTATGCTTGACCCTTTTCGTGGGTTCCCGTCAAGACTTCCAAACCGTACGCTTAATATGCCCCAAATGAAAAAAGGACGCTATCATGAAATAAAATGTACACCATTTCCGAGACGTGTTTACATTACCTTTGCCCTGAAGAAAAGTAAGAGGATCCTTCTCCACTCGCCTATCGTCAACCGTCAACATCGAGCATGGTTTAAAAGCTTGTTGCTTCATCTAACGCAATCCAACGTGATGTTTGGTGAATAGGCAATGCAAAAAAAGAGATATAACGCCTGAAAATATTTCACAAAACTTTTTCCAGGAAATACGTGTTTCTTTCCCTCAAACCCCAAGCGAACGCCGCGGCATTCGCTTGGGGTTTGAGGGAAAGGCGTTCGCGCGTAATTTCGCGCCATTCGGTTGAACACTAAGATTATTAGGAGTCCGCGTAGATTATTAAAATTTTGAGCGTTTTATTTATTGGTTATGTATCTAAGAATGTAAATAAGAAATTCTTCATAAAGTAGTCTGTAAATTTCGAAAATAAGCAACCTTTCCATTTTTCCCGTATTTATACCTATTTAAATGTTTGGGGTCTCAGGGGTTAAAGCAGTTTTTTTCATAAAAAACCGTGTTGCTTAATTTTTTGAAAAATGTCGTTTGATACACGTGGGCATTTTTCATAGCAGTTTCGGCTCCTTTAAAACCACATCTTCAGCTTGGGCGTATATTTCACCTCGGCTGCAATGACAAAGATTGTATCCACTTGTATCAAAATAGTGACTAAATGTCAATTAACAATTTCAAAATTAATCTAACTTGCAAGCTTATATCATTTGAAGAAGAAGGCAGTGTGGTACAGGTACATTTCTCCAGGTAGTTTTAAGTCTTATTTACTAGGGATTATTGCCATCACAAATCCAAACTCAGGGCTGCTATTCGCCCGGTCCGAGCTCGAGTCGTCGACGCCCGGAGGACACGGTGGAGCACACAGTCGAGGTGTGCCCTGCTTGGGTGGAGCATCGCCGTGCTCTCGTTGGGGCGATCGGCGGCGGAGACTTCTCGCACCGTGCCTTGGTTGAGGCCATGGTCCGGAGCGAGGAGGAGTGGCAGGCGGTCGCCGACTTCTGCGAAGCAGTAATGCTCGCAAAGGAGGAGGCCGACCGCATCAGATAACGGCGCTCTCGCCGCCGCCGGGATTCCGATCCCGATTTCCAGCCACCGTAGGCGCAGGCTTGCGGACAGTGAGCAATGGGTAGCTCGCTGTCCGACCGTCCGGTAACTGTCCGAGCCAAGCTTAAGTCGCCGACAGTGCGCACTGTTCCCGCGCGCCCCAAGGAGTTGTCAGCAACGGCAGGGGCCCAGCCGGGTCGAAGCCTACTGGGGCCAGGGTTATCCGAAAGGGAAGACTGGCTATATTGAAAAATAGGGTTATGGGACCTAGATATAGCACGTGCGCCCTACCTGTACCTAGACTTCTGTGATTGTATCTAGACCTATTCAAACCGTATTCTGTGTACTGGTGTAATCGTCATCACCTATATTTTAATAAACTTTGTACAACCCCTACACTGTGTTTTTTTTGTTGTAAAAACAATTATCATTTGATGCTATGATCAGCAGAATTATCAGCTATTTAATTAATAAATAAACAATTAAAACGAAATATCCGTTCAATTTTTAACAGGAGAGATCTGGCCCGTTTTACTAAACTGGTTCATGCGAATCTACCCATGCTCATTTTAAAAAGTTGACTTCTGGCCCACAGGCCAGTTTTTGCGTGGGCGAGATAACCATAACCCGAAAAATATCGAATCAAATCTGTTTCTTTTTGTTTTTTCGTCAGATATTTTAATAACAATTGAGTATTGTCCTGCATTTATTTTTGTATACTATTTTTATACAAGTAACAAAAAATATTCCTGAAAATAGCATCAAAATTGTTATTAAATTAATCAGCAATTAGCTTTAAATATTGGCATAAGAAAGAGTGGTGGCGTGGTGGGAACATCTCTCTATCTCTTTTGTACGCGCGTAATCTAATAGCAGTGACGTCACATTTCAATTTGTGCATATTTTCTGTTATTCAGACAGTTTTTCCTTCCACCAGATATGAAAGGTGTATAACTCAAAGTTGTCAAGTCAAAACGCGCCACTATGTAATTATTTTTTTATTGTTTTTCTTTTATTTTCATTCCAAGTTACATTCTAGAATATGCTTCAAATGTCAAAACAAGATCTTTTGTTTTTTAACGAGTTTACTTCATTTTGAATGGATTTTTAAAATTCTTTTTATTTGTGATTTTAGAAAAAAATACTTTTTGAAACGAATAAAAAATAAATAAAGACTGAGTCACCTATTCAATTCGAGTGTCATTCAACAATACTAACCATACATATACATATACTGTGAATAATAAAATTGTAAAAAAAAGTGTTCTATGGCGAATGGAGCCACCAAAAAGACCTTAAGCTGACGAACGTATTTTAGTCATCTCTGTACATAACAAGGGAAGTAAATACAAGTTAGAATTAGTTGCAAACTAGTCAATACAAGTTGTGAACTTGGCCATTTGGTACTTACTTTATTTACTTGGTATCTCATGAGAGCGGTACTGTGGTACCGATAATTTAGTTTCCGGTTCTGTTCCGAGAAACCATTGAATTTCTACAATTGCCTAACAGAATTATTGTTTATAATGTAGAGCTATAATCATGCTTCTGTAGAGACGTTTTACTGTAGGTAAATTGGTTCAGTTTTGATGGAAGTTTGAGTTAAGGGGCCGGTGACGGATAAATTTCCATACAAACGTAATACCACGCTCATTTGCAGTTAATATTGTCTATAACCGAATATCATCATAATATTATGTTGGAAATATGCTCCAACCGCAAATGAGCGTGATATTACGTTTGTATGGAAATTCATCCGTCGCCGGCCCCTTAATGCCGACTTAAAAATTCTTCAAGAGTTTCTGTGAATTTATGATACTGCCAAATTGTAGTGGAGTACCCCACCAAAATTCCTTTTTTTAAAAAGCATCTTCTAGTAAGTAGTGGTTTTGTCACAGGTATCACTAATGAGTACTCACATAAGAACACTAGGATCCCTGAATTTCTTCACAGATGCCGTGAAAGACCTGGGAGTCCTAATCAGTTTTTGGAGAGAGGTGCATAGGAGAGTTGGAATAATCCCACCAAAGGCTGGCCGCCATGGTCGAAGTACAATGGTCGCCATTAAGTGCGGTAGCTCAATCATGGCGGTATGTCCCCTCTTTGAGGCGTGGCTGGAAAGACCTCACGGCGTCCTTACCTTCCGCATGACGCAGGTCCTCACCGGACATGGTTCGTTCGGGAGTTTCCTGTACCGGATTAGTGCGGAAGTGACGCCCGGGTGTCGCCACTGTGCGGAATGCCCGGAGGACACGGTGGATCATACAGTCGAGGTGTGCCCTGCTTGGGCAGAGCATCGCCGTGCCCTCGTGGGTGCGATCGGCGGCGGAGACCTCTCGCACCGGGCCTTGGTTGAGGCCATGGTTGAGAAGTGGCAGGCGGTCGCCGACTTCTGCGAAGGAGTAATGCTCGCAAAGGAGGAAGCTGACCGCATCAGGCAACGGCGCTCTCGCCGCCGCCGGGATTCCGATCCCGATTTCCGGCCACCGTAGGCGCGGGCTTGCGGACAGTGAGCAATGGGTATGAAGCCCGGTATGAAGGCGAGAAGGAACGGGGTGGGTCTTTTAGTCAGTAAGAGTCTGACACTATCTCCCGCTCCGCCCAAGAGCGGGGGATGTCATTGGATGATTTTTTCCCACCATAAAAAAAAAGTGCGGTAGCTAGATTTTCAACTGACGATTGAACATGATTAACGCTTTTTATAATAATAATAATAATCCATAACCATCATCCATTATCATAATTGAGTCTTTAAGGAGGTGACGTGGCCCCATTCCATGTACTGATGGTCATCACCGGGGTGGTTTTAGTGAGGTAACAATCTCAAACTCTCTGATCTATCCTTGAAAATCCAGGCGTCTTTTGAAGGTTTCTTATGAGAAAAAAGGTCACCATTTAACAACATCTTTAACAATAATATATTTTAGTAAATTAATGATTAACTTACGTGTTAGAAATTTTAAATAATAGCGATAGTTTAGAGTAGGTGTGGTGGTTCTTAATATCTACACAATAGGAGCACAATTTTTAAAGTAAGTATATTAAAATAGCCAATAGGTGCTTGACACCAGTAAATTTAGCTACTTGAGGACGATAAACGAAAAACATATGAGAGCTTTTACCATAAAACTTTTTATGTTGCACTCTGAAATAAAAAAGATACAAGAGTGATAGCAGTCACCTTGGCAGTGGCTTTCGGGGATTTAATAGAAACCTGTATATAATACATTATATCAAGATACATTAAGCGAAATAAATTGTTTTTCACCTTAAGGGTAAATGTCACTAGCATGTCATAACTGGGCACGCCATTATCGTGGCGATAAATCCACTCTTTGAGGAGTGGAGCTGGAAAGACTTCACGTCATCCTCACCTTCCCCATACGCAGGTCCATATCAGACGGTAAGTTCGGGATGATCCTGATTCGTTCGGAAGAACGCCCAGGTGTGCTCGCTTAGGTAGAAGACCGCCGTGTTCATGTGGGGGTGTTTGGCGGCAGCGACGTCTCGTGCCAGGCCCTGGTACAGGTCATGGTCCGGAGCGAGAAGGAATGGCAGGCGGTCACCCTTCTTCTGCAAAGCAGTAATGTTAGCAAAAGAGACGGCCGCATGCGTAAATGAAACGGACGTCTTCACGCCTCAGTCATTGGATGATATCCCTAAAAAAAAGGTCATAAACAATGAGGTATATATATTTTTTTTATAGTCGCCGCCTTATCGCTATATTTCACTGAGACTGGTGGCTCGACCAGTCGCCGTTACCAACAAAATGTATACAGCTCTACAGAGAGTTATCTAGGTACTCATCTGATGTCCGTTTGGTTGCGCAACCAATTTAGTAGCGCGACCAGCTCGGGCGTGTGGCGACTATGGTGTCTGTATGGTGTTTAGTTTGGTAGCTTAGGGCTATACTTCATGGGGACACCATGGCGGCGTAACTGGTCGCGCCACTGTTTCGGTAAAATATAGCCCTTAAGAGGCTGCTTTTCCACTCGCCTATCGTAAACATCGAGCATGGTGTAGAAGCTTGTTGCTTCATCTAACGCAATCCAATGCGATGTTTAACGAAAAAAAACCCGAAAAAAGAGGGATAACGCCTGAAAACTCTGTTAGCACTCGGTAATTCCATGATTTACTCGAATATTTTACAAAACTTGTCCAAGGAAATACGTAAAAGTTTTTGAAAAATATTGTCGTCATTTAGAATTTTAATAAAATTTGCAAGGCTTCTATTGTTATATTGACTTTTTTATTTTTGAGTTACATTATGAAGTATCCAAAGTTCATGCAAAATAGCAGAGTTTCAAAGGTTACTGGATTAGTTTTACACAAATTTATAAATTGATTTCGATAGTAGCCTAGATAATATCCAGAAAAAACTGCGTTTCCAAAACATCTAATGAAAAATGTGTAAAAATGTCATAATCGCGTAAGAACGGTTGTATGAAAAACATTGAATATGTATGTCGAGTTGCATCCCCTTAAGAACTGAGTTGTCGGGACATAAATCGATGTTGTTTGTCGTCAGTCTTGCTTGCAGTTATGAAGCTTATATGAGTGGGTTGCAGACTATCAATAAGGGTCAACTCACACCGAAAGAGCGGCGAATAATAAGTATTATGGAAATGAAAATAAAGTTAAAATTCATATGACACTGAAACTGCGCTCCGCTTCGCTGCGCTTCGACGCTCTTTTGGTGTGAGTTGACCCTAAGACGCAAAGCATCGCACATTGTTACTGCTATTGACTGTTATGGCTTGAAGACTCAATTCTTAATGCGAGTACTATCGTTTTAATATCGCTGAGACTAAATTTTCTGAGAAATGTTTGTCAAGAGAGGTAAACAATTAATTTCTGTTTCTATAACATAATAATAATTGTGGAGCGAAAACAATGGTTAATGAACACGTTGTAACTATTGTTAAATATCAGGTAGTTCTGAAACAAAGGAGGAGGCCGAACGCATCAGGCAACGGCGTTATCGCCGCCGCCGCCGCCGCCGCCGCCGCCGGGATTCTGATCCCGATTTCCGGCCAACGTAGGCGTGGGCTTGCGGAGAGTGAGCAATGGGTAGCTCACTGTCCGGCCGTCCGGTAACTGTCCGGACCTCGCGCCCCGGTATGAAGGCTAGAAGGAACGGGGTGGGTCTTTTAGTCAGTAAGAGTCTGACACTATCTCCCGCTCCGCCCAAGGGCGGGGGATGTTAATGCATGATTTTTTCCCACCATAAAAAAAAAGTAGTTCTGAAAATAAAGTTTTCAGTGAATCATAATTCTGAATATTCTAGCTCGCATTACTATCAGAGAATGATAACAAAAAAAATAAATGAAGTATTAAACAAGCTGAGAATACACCATTTATTTGACTTACATATTATTGTTTATTTAAAAAAAAAACCGACAAAACAAGAGCTAAAATAAGTTGCAAACAAAATCCCTTGTCAAGGAATCTGTTGGGCAATTATTTTACTTCAATCTAAGACAAAAAAATCTCTCTATTTGGGGTAGTTGGGTAAAAAGGAGAGCAACGAACATATCTAAAAAGGCATAAATAATTTTTTTTTTAAATTGTGGTAGAAAATCATAAAATAACTCCACCCACCCACCTGTGTTCCTTCAGCTGTTGTCCTTTGCGTTTCAGATCACCACCGTGTCTTCTTGGGGTCAATCGGTGGCAACGACTTCTCGCACCGTGCCCTGCTACAGGCCATGGCTTGGAGCGAGAAGGAATGGCAAGCGGTCGCCTTCTGTGAATCAGTAATATAGGTAATAGTGAAGGAGGTGGCCGCACGTGTGAGGGAACGGCCCTCACGACCCAGCCGGCGGATTCCCGACTTCGAATTCCAGTCACCGTAGGCGTGGGTCATCTCTCATACTCCGAATTTTTTGCCGTTTAAGCCACGGGTTTCCCTTTCGGAAGTAAACCTATGGCCCCATTTGGTTTCGGTTTTACTGAGCCCCTACGATTTTGCTGACATCAGTGGAATCCTACGCTCCGTCAATGACTCGGATTCGGTCCGGACGGTTACCGGATCGCCGGACGGTGAGCTGCTCATTGCTCGTCGTCAGCAAGCCCACGCCTACGGTGGTTGAAAATCGAAATCGGGTTCTCGGTGGCAGAGGCGTGAGGACATCCGTTACCCCACGCGTGTGGACGCCTCCTTCGAACTTAAAATGCCTGTGATTTATATTTTTCCATACTTGTGGCGATGACACGTGTGACACAACAAACAAATCTTTCAATACAGCGCGAAATTGACACATCGATTCCTGACTCCACCTCAGTAACATCACAATATTTACCTTTATAATCTAATAAGTATCTTATACACACGAAGTTGAGCCGTAAACAAGATAGGTATCCTCGTTTTATTTACATAGGTTATTTACATAAATGTTTGTAAGCTATATCTGAAGATTGATTCTAGCTCCAGTAATTCTGTTCTTCCATCTGCTTATTTATCTAACCGTACCGTGTATAATCCAATACATTATGACTGTATTTTCAAAGAAAAATGTACGGCAGAAAATGTGTTTTCATTTTAAAGTCTTCCGTAAACATTCACTTATAGATTCTTTGAAATATGTCATAATAGATAGGAATAAAGATTTTCGTTTATGATTTAATGCCACACTTATTTACATAAATTTATTACCCTTACATAACTTTGAGATGTACGTTTATGTGTTTGTCTGACGGTAGTGCACTTAGGTATCTAGAATCACTTATTTGGTTTGCATAATGTTTGTTTTGACTCATCCAAATGAGTTAAAACCACTTTTCTGAGTTGAGTGTAATAAATACAAAATTTATGCGAGCGAAATTGAGGGAACAACTAGAGTAAGTATAATTGGGACTGTAATGGATGCCGAGCCTGCGATCCTAAAAAGCGACTAAAGTATCAAAGACTGATAGGACAGTGAGTGTTTGTTTACATAATTAGTGTTTTTTAAGTGGACCTAATTAAAATCTAGTGAGAAACTTCTAGGATAAGTCCTTTTTGTGAAGTAATTTCTAGTGTTAGATTATTTATTTATTTATTTATTATATTCTTTATTGTACACCGCATGAACAAAAAAGATGCAAGACAAACATTATTCAAAATAAGTGTACAATGGGCGGCCTTATCGCACAGGGCGATCTCTTACAGACAACCTTTGGATGGACTGAAAGAGAGTAGAAAGATATAGGGCTGTCAGTGTACATCAAAATAATACAAATATGAAATAACAACACAAATACATGCATACATTACAAAAAATATACTAATAAATATTAAATATGCAATCAAGCCAGGAGAAGACAAAATCAAAGTGAAAGGTAATGCTCCTTCACCATTTTTTTAAACGTTGGTAGCGTTTGAGCACGTCTCACTTCAATAGGCAACGCATTCCACAAACGAGCAGCTTGGTATGTAAACGATTACGTAGTGATAAGGACATGTAATTTGTGATAGTGACTTTTTCATGTTTTTATATTTTTCCAGGATAGATAACATTATTCTGAACAAGATTATATAAGGTTTCCTGTGTGAAATATGGATATTTCTATGTAAAAAGCTTGTTTAAAGTATAATGGCTCTCGTTAAAGTAAAGTTTCGTTGTACTAAAGGTTAGTGCATGTACTATCGAGAATTTTCGGTGCTCGATCCTGATTGGTGGAAATATTCGCGAGCATTCCGGAATGTTTCTGAATGGCTGAAATGCTCCACCCACTGACGATTCGACCAATCAGCGATCAGCTGCGTAATGTATAAATTAAGATCGGATTTGTTCGGGACACAGTTGTGTGCAGTCATGTCCCGGAAGAATTAGAAGAAAAATAAACTTGGAAGACAAGAAGCTTGTTTTATTTCAAGAGAAGGTCTTCACAGCAAGTAACCAACATACAGGTCGCTACAGGGACTTTAAATGGAGTATGCATTCTCCGTTTGGTGCGTCCAGTCCACACGTTACAAACTTAGAACAGATTTATGTACATTTTTCTGTGTAAATTCAGTCTGTGCAACAAAGCAGTGCGAAAGAATGTGTACTAGAAAAATTGGAAAAAAAAATGTTTTCTTTAAATAATATAATAATTAATAAATGATAAGATTATTCGAGGCAGAAATCTCTTAATATGCTGTTTAACTACCTGATGGTTTTAATTTTGCCACTGAACCTGGAAACATTGGTTTGCGACCTAAGCTACTGACAAACTTTACATCTTAATTTGTTGAAATCCGACACTGTAGACTTAAGGTATTTTAAGGATTCCGTACCTCAAAAGGAATAAACCGAACCCTTATAGGATCACTTTTTGTCCATCTGTCTGTCAAGACCCTTTATCTCAGGAACGCATGGAGATCTGGAGCGAACTTCGTACCGCCTTTTTTTCTTTCTTTCTTTCTTTTTCTTTCTTTCTTTCTTTCCTGACAGTCAATGAATCTACACTAATATAATAAAGAGGTAAAGTTTGTTTTTTTTGTTTTTATGTTTTTTTGTTTGTAGGAGGAAATCTCTGGAAGTACTGGTCCAATTGCTAAAAAATTTTCACCGATAGAATGCTCCTTTATTCCTGACATAGGCTGTATTTTATCTACGCGGACGAAGTCGCGGGCAAAAGCTAGTGTAGTATATGTCACGATATAGTCAACGAATTGCGATGAAACAAAGCCTAAGTATAATCAAGTAACACGTAATTTTAACAATTATAAAAGTTATCTACATCGATTTTGTACATTTAATGTAAGGCGCGTACAACTAAAAACGTCTTCAGATTTATTATAAGTATGTATAGACAAATACATATAAGATTATTTGTGTATTTTGTCTATGAGCCTTAGTAGCTTGATAATAATAGAGAGCATTATTATTATTAAATCAAAATATAGATGAAAACAAAATTGGCTTATCTATACTAATATTATAAAGAGGTAAAGTATGTTTTTTTTTGTTTGTAGGAAGTAATCTCTGAAAGTACCTACAAGTCCGATTGCGAATTTTTTTTTCCCTGATAGAAAGCTGCTTTATTTCTGAGTGACATAGGCTATATTTTTTGTTTGCGGGCGAAGCCAGGACAAAGGCTAGTTCTAAAATAAATCACCAAAATCTATTATAAGACTAATTCAACCGTCTATGAATCGATAATTTCACTCGTATCAAGCGATGAATTACCCGAACAAAGCCAAGACTGAATACGTAAATTAAATCTAATTCAATCTGATAATTTCTCTATGTTCTTCCTGTGGTCTAGCCACCCGTTCAAGTAAATGGACCTCCCATTAATAAACTTAGGGAGTGCGACCATATACCGTGTAGTGTAATGAATGAAACATATCGATACTCGAGCGGTATCGATATGTTTGTTTCACTTTACTTTTGTTACGATTCTTAATTCTATATTGTACATAAAAACAGAACATAATATAGAAGATACAGATAGTTCATGTACAAAGGTGAACTTAACTCAACAATGAGAACACATGAGCATGAGATACGTAATTTTCACGAAATACTTACTTAGAAAGTGTTGATAATTCTACTACGTCACTACAAAGTATACATTGGTACTTCATAATTTCCTAAGAAACTTAAAAAGTTGTGGAACTGAACAAATAAGACTACTAAGTCTTTGATGGGTGGATTTCCAATCTAACATGTCATCATCATCATCATTTCAGCCGATAGACGTCCACTGTTGGACATAGGTCTCCCCAAGTGTCGCCGCAATGAACAATCCTGTGTGTCCGGCGTCCATCGGATTCCCGCAACCGATCATCGGCCCACCTTGTAGGAGGCCTTCCAACGCTGCGTCTTCCGGTACGAGGTCGCCATTCCAGAACCTTTCGGCCTCAACGGTCGTCTGTTCTGCGAGTAATGTGCCCTGCCCATTGCCACTTTAGGTAGAAAGATAGATGTATTTTTTATTGTACACCGAAAATAAAAATTACATCAGGTACAATCTTGTACAATCTAGTAACAGGTTATCATAATAGCAATTGATATGTCTGGTTGTGTACGACAGTTTAAGATCTTCGAATGACAGAGGAATCACTGCATCAAAAATTTTACTTACTTTCCTGGGCACGAAAAGAAAGATTATGTAATAAATAGTTAACCCATTGACCCATGATTGTTATTATTAAACCACGCACCCCTCTAGATGCAACATGTTATCTAACTTATGGCATGATTAATAAATAGACAAACAATCAGGTACGGCATTGGTATTAATACTTTGATCCAGTGTTCTTGTAATGAACTGCAGCTATAGTTTGAAAGATCACCGTGGCCTAAAATGCAAAAGGCAAATAAAAACACTGGTGAGTTGAGCCAGTAAAACTCTCCTTCATCTACCCAAAGCGGGATAAATTATTCAAAAATTTCTAACCTCAAAAAACTAAAAAATCGTTTATAATTTAGGCCACGGTCTTATTGCGATATGACTATCGATACTTTGGACTCAATATCAATGCCACATCACTAGTGCGGTGTTCTTAACTTGGATTTTATGTCTTTTCCTTATTAATTACCTCAGCAGTATTAATCCCAGCTGTGAAGTACATTTTTATCTGCTTTACAATATGTGGGAAGTATTCTATTTTTAACGCTTTTTGCCTTTATCTGTTTTCCTTTGTAAAGTGTTTTAAGAAGATGGGTGAAGGAGGAAGGCGGATAAAGTTTGGTAATATCATGTTTTATTTTAAGCTTGTAAGCATTATTAATATTTAGTCTTTTCTTTGAATTTTCCTTAAACTTCATCTGAGTTTACATAAAAAGTACTCGAAATTTCTAATCCAAATTTAGATCATCAACTCGATGCTTTTTTCGTTTTGAAAGATATATATCGTGGAAGTCTGTTCGTTGAGTGTGAGTTGTTTTTACAATAACACGATCGAAACGTTTGCTGCGTTTGGCTCTCTGATTGGTTGATAGCTTGGAGTGGGCCAATTGGAGCATCGAACGTCATAAACGTGTGGATCGCGTTAATGTAAAACAAAGTCGCACTAAGCACTCTGTTTGAGGTCTTCCCATTGAAGTAGGACCGACAACTAATGTTGTGGTGATTACACTAGGCGTGGAATTGAATGTCATCGCCTTCCAACCAGCTTTTCATACATAATTAAAAAACGTTCGTTTGATTTACTCGTCGAAGTTCAGATGGTACCAATTGGTTTAGAAGAGTAACTAGCCTATTTTCTCAACAGAGGCAACAGAGCGATTGTTTTGGTCCCGTACCCAGCTGTGCGCTGGCACCTAATGCCCGATATGACCTGCCGTGACCTGTGTTGTACCTAGTGTCGATGGTGTCCAACTTGTGACCTTTTTTTAAATACTTTTGTAGACAAAACATGGTGTAAAAATAACTGGAATCGATTTAGTTACTGATTCTGAAAAAAAAATGTTCAAGTTTCGTATGTACTAAATATTATTTTGTATATGTTATATCACTTAAGTTAAATTTAAATAGAACAAAGTTATATAGACTAGCATTTACTACCCGAGTGGATTATAAATATATCCTTTCTACAATGATAAAACCATGAGTCTTTGCTCTGAAAACGAAAAACATTTCCTCCAATCTCATTACTTGGTGCCATAATTATAGCTCAAAGGAAAAGCATTAGGTACTCGAGTTAAGTTAGTTTGAAAAAAGATATATCATATCACAACTAGTTTGTTAAGGGCCTATTCAGACGTGACATTATTACAAAGACCGGTGAAAAAGCAGATCTTGTGTAAATATTAGTTTTGTTTTATTTATGCGTTACAGTCTCGATCAACGACTATTGTTTTCTGTCCATCACACACTATTGGTTAGGCGTAGGTTTGCGATCGACAAGTAATGTGTAGGTCGCCGTCCGGCCGTCTGGTAACTGTCCGAACCGAGCCCAAGTCGTCGACTGCTTTATAGTGTTCCACTTGCGCTACGAGTGCGTAAGCTAGGCATCACGGTGTGATATCAGCAAACCGTAGGGCCCAGCAGTGTCGAAGCCTACTGGGGCCATGGGTCGCTTCTGAAAGGAAAACCCGGCCCTGGAATGCAAGGCAACGAAGGAACTAGGAGTGAGTTTTAGTCAGTAAAATTCTGACACGACCTCTCGCTCCGCCTTAGGACGGGCGATGGCATTAGATGATTTCCCACCTAAAAAAATGAGCGTCGTGGTGTAAAAACTATCATCATCATCATCATCAGCCTTTTTAATGTTCTCACTGCTGGGACTCAGACCTCCTCTCTAGGAGAGGGAATGGGCCGTAATCCACCACGCGGGCCCAGTGCAGGTTGGTGGATGTCACATGTCTTCGAATTTTTGGTTCTAGGACATGCCGGTTTCCTCACGATGTTTTCCTTCACCGTTTTGAGAGCAGTGGTAATGAAATAAATTACACAAAGTAATGCGCCTGACAGGGTTTGAACCCGCGACCTACAACTTGTAATTCGGAGTCTCTACCACTCGGCCACCACTGCTCTCAGTAAAAACTATAATTAACCACAAAATAACTATGTTACTTAGGGATAATGGAGCTTTCTACTAATGAAAGAATTTATAAAATCGGTTGAGTAATTCCATAGATTTAACCAACTCTATTTACGAAATTTGTTTCTCTATACTGTTAACGTAGATAATTTCTTCTTTTTGATTTGGGATGAAGATACTGAGTACTGCATATCGAATGGTCCTACCAATTGATAGACATGACTTAAATAAACCAACTTGTTTGTGTCTCCGTTTAAAGTATAAATGGTAAAGTGTAGGTAAAATCAAAGGACTGGAACAGTTTGCCTGCTGCGGTCTTCCCGTCTGATTATAATTTGGGTGTCTTCAAGGCTAGAGTGAATAGGCTCTTAATAAACTAGTGCGCCTCACCATCAACGATTGCATCACTGCTTACCATCAGGCGGGATCGCAGTCAAGTACTAGTTTATAACAGATTAAAAAAAAAAAAAAAAAAAAAATAAATGACACAACATCAGATTTTGTAAACAGATGTGTTGACAAAAATCCTCCACCTGTTTTACGGTATCTGGAGGCCAAATAATGGATTGGCTGAAGTAGCACCATTCATACGATCCACTTTTCAGTGACATTTTGCCGCTGTCACGTCGTTGTGTCACGTCTGAACAGACCCTAACACCCCTTCACTAGATAACGAGCCAAGAGCTGCATTACTAAAGACATACGGTATCTCTTAACGTCTCTTAAGATTTAATTAAAGTTACGTCTACCACACAAACTCGCTGAGAGGATCCGAGGAGCTGAGTACGTTTGTGTTGCTTACAGTTGTGTGGGAGCATCTTGTTTGTGACAGTCGTACAAAGAAAGTGTGCATACTGGCGAAGATCCGCCAAATTATCTTCGTTCTATTGTCTTACTTACATCTCATATTTGGCGTATCTCAGACATCGACGTACGAACGTGTACCATGGCTCCGTAGTACATAATTCTGGACTCCTAGTGGTAGAATTTATCGTCGGCATTCTTTTAATTGAAAAAAAAGTGTTGTGTATTTTCTAAACCGTTATTCTAATCAATCCCAATGCATCTATTGTACCAGCCCCCCTAGCCAAGTTACAACCGTTTCGCTTGCGCCGGATGCTTCGAGTTGACCTTGCCGCCAATTCTTTTGTTCTGACCACGTGACTGAGCGATAAGACAACGTCATTCCCGTACATTTGAAGCTTTCTACAAGCGTTAACCATTGCAGATTAGCAATTTGGCTAGGGCAGGTTAGTTCTGATAAATGTTTTTCAGATTGGCTATAAATTAGGTAGTCCAATTCATTAAACCCCAAGTGAACGCCGGCGTTCGCGCACCTATTGTCTTTCTATTGTGTCTGTGATTTCCACGATTGAAAGGTTAATTGTGTTTAATTATATTGAAGACAAAAAGAATGAACCGATGGATGCGAGACGCACAGGAACGTTCGTTGTGGCGACGCTTGGGGAAGGCCTATGTCCAACAGTGGACGTATATCGCCTGAAATGATCATGATGATGAGAAGGAATGGGAAGCGGGCGCCTTTTTCTATGAAGCAATTACTGCTTCACATAAAAAGTCAGTCGCAAGTGAAGAAGCTGGCCGCTACCGTGTTGGTATGAACATCCTCACGCCCCAGCCACCTTTACAGGGGACGTCAAAGGCATTGAGAGTGGCAGGGCAATCCCCGGCCACGGAAGATGCAGGCTTGCGGACGACGAGTAATGGGTCGCTTACCGTCCAGCCGTCCAATAAGGACCGAGACCAAGTTGTCATCGGCGTGTAGTATTTTGACCGCCTTATTGCTCCACCTTAGAGCGTGAGAAGTTATTTCACCCAAAAAAATGGTTTAGGATGTACCATATTGAAAAAATAACCATAGGTTTTCTGCTCTCCCATCCCCTTCCTCCCCCCTCTCTCCCTCTTTCTCTTTTTTTTGCGATCCCACCTGATGATAGCAATGATGCAATCCTATTCCTGCAAGCCTATTCACTCTAGCCTTGAAGACACCCAAATTATAATCGGACGGGAAGACCGCAGCAGGCAAATATAACAAAAGTCCAAACATGTTGTTAAATATTGTGCCTGCCATGGATTTTTCAGGAAGAATAGTAATACGATATTTGGGGTTATTCTACAACCAAAACACGATTACGTTGTAAACGCTACTAATACTCGAAATCCTCGTATAATACAATATATTAGACGGGCATCGGATAAGGCCTAGAATACTAAATCACTATTTTTCTACAATTTATGAACGTACCTCTTACGATATGTGTTACGAATTGTTCTTTGATAAGCTTTTATTGATCACGTAGGACGCTTAATGCTTATATATTGCTTTTAATTCATGTTTTTCATCTATATTCTTCAGTATGTGTTCTGTGTGTCCGTGGTTACACAGGAATCAGTATACTAGCGCTGCGTTTTTTTAATATCACAGTATTTATTAAGATATTAGGAGCCTTTTTTAGAATCACTTTGTCACCTTTTTCTCAAAGAACGCGTAGCACAAATACAGTAAAAAGTTTGAAAACCACTTTGTGGTTACATCACCAAATACTAACTTTTCTGCGATTCGGAAAAATTATCGATTCTCTATCCAGGAATCGAACTAATTACTTATGTGAATTTGTATGAAGCCCACGGTGCGTGACTTCAAATCGCACTTGATCGGTTTTTTATGTTGTTTCTTTATTTTAGTCAGTTATTTAATTTGCTTTATTTTTTATTGTGGTTTTTGGTTTTGTTTCTTTTTATTTTAGGTTATCTTGTAAAGTAAGTCTATGCAGATGTTACCATCATCTTCCTGTGTTTGTGCCATATTACCTACATTGAACCACGTTCTCTCCTTCCATTTTCTGTCCTTTTTTAGCTTTCAATGTTTATATGTTTATTTAGGGCAAAACTTGTAAATGAACTTTGAAATTGTTACTCCTAGCCTAGATTAAGGGAGATTGTTTGTTCATTTACTCGAAAAATTGGGAAAAGCTTTTAAATCAAATAAATTGAATAATGTGATAAATTGATGAGCTTGATTTAATTTGAAGCTTATTTTCTTCTTTTAAAGCATTTAAAATAAAAAATACAAAGAAAAAAAAAATTAAGAAAAACAGTTTATTTGTGTCAAAAAAGTCAAAAGTCGAAAGTTTTTTATTTCACATAGGCCTACATGGGCACTTATAAAACGTCAGAAGCTAGTGCACGGTTCGAAATTGGTCGTTTCCTATGGAGAGGAACCGGCAAGAAACTCCATGGTTACTCTTTTAAAAAATTGGTTCAAACATGGTGCATACCTTAAAAAATAAAACAAATAACAATATTGACTTATAAGTAGTAAGTAAGTAGGAATACGATCTTTTTTCCCCAAGTCTTACCTATCCCTAGACCTCTTTAAATCAAGAGTGAATAGGTTACTTCTAGATAAGCGTACTCTACAGTCGGCTCCACTAACACTTATCATCAGGTGAGATAGTGGCAAGCAATAAAAGTGATAGTACCTAGATGGTTACTCCAATATTGAAAGCATTGGTCTATCCTTTGTGGATACTGTTTTATACTAGTACCCCTAGCCAAGTTGCTAATCTGCAATATTAACGCTTGTAGAAAGCTTCAAATGTACGGAAATGACATCGCGTCAACGCTCAGTCACGTGGTCAGAACAAAAGAATTGGCGGCAAGGTCAACTCGAAGCGTTTGACGCAAGCGAAACGTTTGTAACTTGGCTAGGGGGGCAAGGCTGAAAATCATTGTAGGATAAAACCTATTGCAAAAGGGAGATTCTGAGAAACTTGTAGAATCTTCTTCTTGTAGATTTTTCTTAATTGTATGCGTAGAAAACCAAAAACTTGATTATTTGAATTTTTCACATTTTGAGGTTATGTGAAAAAAGTGTAGACGCAAAAGTTTTAGATCTTTTTATTACTTACAACTTTGCCATTCAGCTTTTTTCCATAAGACTTGTATTTTTCCGAAAATTGAGATAAACCGTTTTTTACCCTTAAAAATGCACACCCATCCAGTTCCCGACCTCAGTACGCCCGTAAATTGTTTTTCCTCTCATTTTTGTTATATTGTCTTCTTTTGCAATGGATTTCATCTTACAATGTTTTTGTTTTGGTTTCAAATATTATCGACCCTGGTCTACTTTCCTTAAATTGATTTGTTAATTCACAAGTCAGGGTGAAATCAAGCTACTTAAAATAACTAGAACAAAAATCACATCAAACTTCACCAATCCAATCCAGAGGGGAAATAAAGAAATACGATCAGTTTTACCATAAGGACAAAAAGTAACTGCATTGGAATGCACTTTCCGGGAACACAATATCGACTGAACACTAACTTTGCAATATGGCCGAAGATCCCGCATTTTATTGGGTCGTCAGGGCGACCCATATGTCGTCGGGACAACGTAAAAATGTTCGCGGCTCGTACCGACGGCTGATGGCAGTCGTGTGGTGAAATGTTCAGTTTATTTGGTAACGGATTAGATTTTCCTTTGTTTTCTTAGAATGTAGCTTGATTTTAAGTCTCAACACAACAACTCTTATCTATACTAATATTATAAAGAGGTAAAGTTTTTTTTTTTTTTAAGCTATTGCATAGCTTCTATCGCGGGCCTTGAGCGTGGAGACCGAATCCAGAAATTCCGTAACGAAAATAACCTAACACCCCCACTCATTTGTTTTTTGAGCGTGGTGACCGATAAGAAAACAAATGAGTGAACAATCAATCAAAATTCAATTCAATGTGTGAAAATGTAACTTCAATTAATATCAAAGAAAAAAAAACAAAGGAAAAAAAATACTGCATAAATAAAATAAATAAATAATTATAATTGCATAAGTTGATAAAAATGCTAGGCAACAGCTTTACCGCGGCAGTCCCCTAGTGCCACACGTCTTTTTTTGTTTGTAGGAGGTAATTCTCTGTAAGTACTGGTCCGATTGGTAATTTTTTTTACCGATAGAAAGCTGCTTTATTTCTAAGAGACATAAGCTATATTTTATGTACCTACGCGGGCGACATCGTAAGCAAAAACTAGTTCACATTAAAATGCGTGCAAAACGTTTTGGGAACACATTTATTGTTAGTAAAGCTAAGGAATGGAATTCCCTACTGGATTCTGTTTACATTTAACTACAACCTGGGGTTCTTTAAGTCAAGAGTGAATAGATTACTTCCAGGCAAGCGTGCTTCATCGTAGACCACATCTTCGCTTTCCATCAGATGAGATTGTAGTCAAAGCGACTCGCATCCATCGGATTCCCGCGACCCTCACCAGATCATCTGTCCATCTTAGAAGAGGCCTCCCAACATTGCTTCTTTCGGTACGTGATTACCACCCCAGAACCCTTCTGCCTTATCAACCTTCAGTTCTTCGAACAATGTGTTGTGCCTACTGCCACTTAAGTTTGGGGATTTTTCAGGCTCTTGCAATCTTGTTTAAAAAACTAACACGTTACATTTTTAGAAAGAACCGTTTTTCACGTTGCCTAAAATAATTCCAATCCAGTACCAGTAAATTGACACCAATACCATCGTGCATCACCGGAACCACGCCACGGTAGCTTATGAAACAACCGGTCCGATTTCAATGATATAAATTGGCCCGACATTATTTGGCCTGTGATAAACGACTCAGATAAAGATGACATGAACTGGGTCCGAGGCTCCACTAGGCCACATTTATTAGCTGTCAGAAATCGGATGTACATACATTTTGAGGGTATTTTTTGAACGAAACTTTCAGATTTGACTCCCCGACTCCCGTATGTAAATTGTATAACTTATCATCTGTTTTACTAAAATCAAACTGTGTTTACACTACCTACCTGCTTGAAAATGTCCAACTATATTTCATGCAAACCTAATCTAAAGTAAATTATTGCTACCCGGCGCTGACCCGGAGGTGCACCTTTGAAACCAGGTAATAATTTTGTACTAAATTTCATTATATCCCGCTGGTCAATAATAGTAGATTATGTGACTAGGAGATAAAGCAGTGTCTTCAGGTCGCGGGCGGCATGTTAAGTTCCGAACGAAATGAAGATTATTAATTTTAATCCCGAACGTTAGTGAGGAATTTTTATAATTAAGTTCCAAACATCGCGAGGAAGTTACCTAATAAAGAAACCTGAGTGAAGTAAGGAATTCAAGCCGCTCAAAACAAAGACAGCTTTATTCCTTTGTTGGATACTCTACTTTTTAAACCTTCAGGCTGAATTTCTCACTGAATTCAGTTTTCTGGTATCATCACCGCTTCGCTAGTTAGTTCACAAAGCCCTAGCAGGTATCAGCCCTACTAGAACCCTTCAGATTTGCTGACATCTCTTTGAAGTGCGCGTGGAACACTACACTCTGTAGATTCGGGTTTGGTCCTTTCGCGGCTCTTTATATTTATCAATTAACTTTGTTGTATCTTCCACAAATCTACAACAGTTCACTCTGTACTACCGGAAGTATTTATCTAGCACGAACGACTGTAGAGTTGCGTCAAACCGGTAACCACTCGAACAGTTGCCAAACGAAAAACAAAACCCTTTCCTCGTCGGAAACGTTTGTCTTGTTCCCAGTTTTTGTTCGTCCAGGAAACTCGTTCGGGGCCTCAATCGGAAGCACTTAGGCAACTCGTTAAGCAGATGAGTCCTCCAATAAACTAGGTAAACCAAACTTATCCTATACCAACATTTGGTTGTTTGTTTACAAAATAGTTTACTTTAGGAAACCTGTTTAAGTATTTAATGGGTATACCCTATGTGGGTTATTTAAAGTACTAGTTTGAAGTGAAAGTTTTGTTTATGTTAGTGCTTATGGAGACGCTTACGCATTCACATGGCAGTGAAAAAGGAGAGAAAGTCAATTCCATCATAATACGTACTTGTCGGTACTTATAAGATAATACGTGAAGTGCCGGTTCGTGTGACACGTGTTTCGATCCTCTTCGTTGATAGAGGAAAAAGCTTCAACGTTTTCCCTTGTAACTTCAGATCTAAAAACGATTTTGGACAGACTACATTTCTTTGTCGATCAATCTTAAACTATACAGGGTGGATTTTTGAGGCGGGTAAGTAAGGGCAGGTATCTTAACCCTAGTTATAGGAAAACGTTATTAGGAGCTGAACTGCAATCACAGATATTGTTTTATTGCAATTTATGAACAGACAAAAAAAAATTAATGACTTCTTGTCGCGAACTTTTGGACTTAGTAGTAGAAGTAATACGCGATTATTTAAAAAATATTTTATCGTTTTTTTAGACTTTTTTTTTCCAAAATCTATGAATACAGTTCAGGATATCTTAAAGAGTCATGAATGGTCTCCTAAGAACGTTTTCCTGTAACTATAACGGTTAAAGTACCAACCCTAACTGACCTATTTCAAATATCCACCTTATATCTTGCTATTACTGCAAAATTGTAAAACAACCGAGATATGTATGTAACATTTATTTCTTAAAAACTACCTCCTTTAATAACATCACCAGAATTAGGCAAATTAACTTGGAATGAAAATGCAAACAAGCAAAATTAATTAATTAGAAAGTAAGGACCAGCTCGTTGTTCGCACGTACTAGCATTCTGTGAAAATAGAAACTGTAGAGTTCTCGGTGTCAAGCAATGAAAATGTCTTTCCAATATTTGTTTCAAATTTCAGTTAAAGTGGAATTAAGTGGATATTATCGAAACTTGCCTCTGCTAATGTGTGACTCTATGATGGGATTTATTACATAGGTATAGCAGGTATTCTAAATACCCTGTTTCTTCGGACCGAGCCTCCTTGAGGCGCGTACTGCGCGCTTCAAGGAGTTGTCAGGACCAGCAGAGTCGAAGCCTACTTAGGGCAGGGGTCTGCTTCTGAAAGGAAGACTCGGCCCTGATAGGCAACAACGGAACGGGGTGGGTTTTTTAGTCAGTAAAAGTCTGACACTATTTTCCGCTCTGCCCAAGCGCGGGGCATGTTATTACATAATTTTTACCAACCGAAAAAAAATAGTCGGTTTCTCTTTCGTCAGAATATTAATAATGCGTTATTTTTTATTGTTACGTATTTCCTGCAACCGACTTCGCCCGAGTAAAAGTAGAAAATATGCACATAAGTCGCTTAGTGTAAAGTAGCAATAAACTGGTTAAACTATTTTTAATTCGGTCCATTAGTTTTTGAGTTTATTCACAAGTAAAAATACAAATATTTATTTGTCTAAATTAATATACACCCCTACTTTTTAATTAGTACATAAAAAAATGGAGCTCTATCTGTACCCGTCACTGATCATATTTTTGTAGTCAAAAGTAGAAAAAACCGAAATCCTAAAATTAACCTCGAAAAGGTAAATTCATCATAGAATCAATCAAACATAACATTTGCTAGTAGAAAATACTGCGGGCAGTGTTTTTCCTTAATAATTGTCACTTATTCATTCATTAATCAATATCTTGCACAATATTTCCATAAATTGAGTGACATTTTGGGACATAAACCAACGCTAATAACTTTGCTGTTTATGAATATTATTTATTGAGATTTTACTTATAAAATAACAAGGGCTTTTCTAATATGCCCTTTAAGTATGTGTACTAATTAAAAAATAGTGGTGTATCAGATCTTAGAATTGATGACATCATAATATGGCCAACTGGCCATATATCATTTACGTAGGATTTCTATAATAATAAAAGGTCTAAAGAAACTAAGCCAAACGAAAATTGAAATATTATCTAACTTTAACATTTGAAACAATCTGTCCAATTTTACTTGTCCATATCATGAAGTGATCAAATTCTAAGATGTAGCCACGACATAGATATGGCATCCTATGCTGAAATACAAGTCTTTTTGGCCTCTTACAGGTCTTTTTTGAACGTTGAACTTAAATTTACTCTCACGCAAACGTTGCTGCTGGTATTTTAATACAAAAAAAACGTTGTGAGCCATTTGTGAAAATCTTTAAGCACGTAGTGAAATCACTGTTTCATAAATTTTCCAGAGTTACCTAATCCTCCTAATACTTCAGCCACATTTCTTGTCTAGGCCATGCAAGGTTGCCTGGAATAGCTTTCCATTGTATAAGTGATTAAGTTGTCTTTTTGTTTTATTTATTTATTATAAATAAATAAAAATATTGTACAATATTTCTGGTAACATCCTATAATATTTCTCATCACATTTTATTTTAATCATCAAATTGCAGGTTCTACATCCATTTTCATCCATATTATACGTGCTGTTTTACTGTCCCTAGCGTGTTGCTCGCAATCTCATTTCCATGTTGTTTTATAACAGGTTTGGTCGCTAAAAATCTTTGTATCAGCTGCATTTTGTGACTTAATTTGTTAAAAAGAAATAAAAAATGTTTATTTATGCCCCACACACCTAATAAAAAGTAAAAATAAATATTATGAAAAAAAAAAAGAACTTAAAATAAAAGTCTGTGCGAGGCCAAAAAAGAGTCTAACTTAGAATATAAAGTCTACCATTACGATGTATAAATACCGCAACTCTGTTATTTTATTAGAGGCCGAAGTTATGCCACGAATACCCTCACGAAACGTTACATAAATAAAATATAAAATAAAGAAATAGATTTAGATAAAAAATTTGAAGGAAATTGCCATAAAAGAAATTTCTGTCATAATTCAAAAGAAGTACGTAGTTTTGGCAACAGGTGGTCAGTAAATATCTCAGAGGCATCTTGAATTGGACTACTTTTGGCTTAGATATCTTTCGCACAGTAATAATTGCCACTTAGTAATTCTGTTAGCACTAAACCACTAGAGGGAGTAGTTGCAGCCCAATGGTAACGTTTCCGACCTACCAGGTCTAGGTCGTGGGTGCAAACCTAATCAGATTCTCTACTTGTGGAATTTATTTCTTCACCACCGCTTTCAAAGCGGCGAAGGAAAACATTGTGAGGAAACCGGCATATTCTAGAACCAAAATTCGAAGACATATAATAATATGTATGTATAGTAAGTAAGTGACATAGCTCGAAGAATTGCCAGACTCGCTCGCGAAATAGATAGTCAATCGTTCCGGAAGGTTCTGGAGTAGCGACCACATACCAGGAAAGCGTTGGCAACCCTCCCACAAAGTGGCCGAATAACTTGATGAGGGTCGCGGGAATTTGATGGATGCGAAACTTACATGACCGGACGTTATGGCAAAACCCTGATTGGAGGGCTATGCACAGCTTTGGACGTTATTCGGCCGAAATGGTTATGATGATGATTTACCTATACATATACATATAATAAATCTGTAGAAATGTTTAGTTGTTGCAATAGGTAAAATGTATGAAGTCGATATAGATAACTTTTATACATTAAAATTGTGTGTAACTTGATTTATTACTTAGGCTTTATTTCATCGTAATCAGTCAACTATATCGAAAGATATACTACATTTATTGATTACTAGGCGGTATGAAGTTCTTCGGGTCAGCTAATAGATACTATAAATCAAATTTTCATTATCTGGTTAAACAATATGTTAAACAACTGTTTGGCAAGTAAATGCTTCGGTTCTGTGAAGGCGCTTTAAATTGTCTATGAAATTAAAGTTCAATTTACTTAGCAATGTCCACAACCCGTTTTATTAAATTGTCGCTGACCAGAGAGCAAGGAATCACCGGACCGGCCCCTGCAGCAGGACTACAGATGTCATCTATAGGTGTTCACTAGAATCACTAGTTAGGGAACTGGGTTTATAAATGAAACAACCAAATTGTCAGTAAGCAGGTACAATCCAAGAAGTGATGTTTAGGCTTATATACCAGGAGAAATTGACTGGCATAACAACGCGCACTCAAATCTACTGAGTCTAGGAACGTGAAATTTTGCACAGAGTTTCCTTTAATGACGTACGCGATAAATATGGACTGGCCTGTTGGTCTAGTGGTTAGTGACCCTGACTGCTATGCCGGAGGTCGTGGGTTCGATTCCTACCCAGGATAAATGTTTGTGTGATGAGCATAATCATTTGTTCTGTGTCTGGGTGTAATTTATCTATAATATGTATGTATTTAGAAATATATAAGTATGTTTATCAGTTGTCTAGTACCCATAACACAATCTCTGCTTAGCTTGGGACTAGACGGCATTGTGTGGTAGTTGTGGAATATTATTATTATTATTATTCCATTCATTTATTATAATATACGTATTTATCATTTTTTTAAATATTTCTTCAAAAAATAACATTAAAAGAAACATTTAAAAATATAAATAATAGTAGCCCACCGGCATTGGGAACAGTGTCCAAGCTGCCGGCGGTCAGGGCTCCTGAGAGAGGAACCTCCGGACAATACGCGCCGTGTCTAGGAGTACTGCCTTCTGGATCAAGCCCTTGATCCAACTGTCTAACGAGAGCCTCCGCAGATGTTGGTCGAGGCTCTTGGCTATTAAGCCATTGGCCGTCACAACTATCGGCACAATGATTGCTCTATCCACTTCCCACATGTCGACAACCTCGCGAGCCAAGTCAATATATTTAGTTTGTTTATCTTTCTCAGCTTTCACGAGGTTCTCGTCTCGTTATTATTATTATATTATATGAGAGGATTTTCGTAAATTCACCTCCTAAGGGGATGAAACGGGGTTCCAAAGTTTGTTTAAAAAACTTACATGCTGGTGAAGCCGCTGGGAGAAGCTAGTTACAGATACCGGCACGAATCTTGAGCGGTACGAAGCTTTAGTGGTACGAAGTAAGTTGCGGGGGGGGGGAGTGTCAGTGATTCGCTCGCCGCGCCATCGTGTCATTCACGTCACTCGTGATTCGTTCCCTGCGCTTGCTGCATGTATCTAATAACGACGACGATTGGCTCGCCAATGTATGGAATGCGCAAAGCTATCCCCACTCTGACGCCGAGCGCTCAAGATTCGTGCCAGTATCTGTAACTAACTTCTCCCAGCGGCTTCACCAGCATGTAAGTTTTTTCAAGTTTTGTCAGTGGCTATGTCTGCGGGAGAGTAGAAAATTATGCCAGGGGTATCTACTCCTGGTATAAAAAGTACAACAATCCCGTAGCCTTTTTGTTCTGAGCTGGAAAGTCTTCAGATAACTGAACCGGTTGGAGAAGGAGGGTGTGTCAGACTTGTATTGACTAAAATCCATTTGTGTTTGTGTACTGACTAGTCTTTTTTGAGCTGGAAAATCTTCAAATAACTTCTCCCTATCTTGGTAGAATGGTGAGAAGTAAGTCATAATCAGAAAAAGACTGACACGGTAATGGTAGAGACCCACCTGTGTTCGTTCAGTTGCTGTTTTGTGTTCTAGGCCCACAGCAACTCTGTCGCACATTCTCGCAGCCCTGGTAGTGAATTTTCTTTTGTAGCAGTAGATAAGTTTATTGCCTCTGAGGTGTCTTGGTGCTCTGTGACTCTGCTGTATTTACTCACTGCAGTTACATTCATTTCAAACCCCGGGTCTAGTCATTTTGATAGCTATTCGTGTATATGCAAATAGTAAAAGACTTCCATTCTATTTTTGATTAATATTTGAATGGAAAGTAATAACATTAAAAATGCGAAAGTGTGATTGGATTCATACTTCAACAGTCCTAAAATTCATACAGAACTAATTTTAATAATCTAAGCCAGTGAAGTTTGTAATCTGACAGGCATTTTTTAATAAATTTTACAGAGAAGTTAAAGGTAAGTATTAAACGTAGATTGGCCAAATCTTTCTTCTTTCTTTCAGTCAATCCAAAGGTTGCCTGTAAGAGATCGCCCTGTGCGATAAGACCGCCCATTGTACACTTATTTTGAATAATGTTTGTCCTGTATTTTTTTTTTTGTTTATGTGGTGTACAATAAAGATGATAATTGGTTGTCGACATATTTGCTTGCAGTGTTTTTAGTACGGATGTTACAGAGGATATAACCACTTCTGTAAACGAACCTGGAACCGAATTCGGAACCGGAGTTATTTTTTCAAAATTGGAGGCGGAAGCAAAAGTCTAACCCCTTGAGCGCCGATTGTACATAAGTCTGTACAACTTGAATGACCTTAGAAAACTCTTAATTTTCGTTTTGTACACTCGATTGTACGATTTTGGTTTCTATATTTTTGTTTTTCCAAGAAAAATCCCGAAAAAGAATTTTTTAATTTTTTTTTTTTTGGGTGGATTACGTAAAAATGGAAATTTTATTGGTCATTAACCCTGGCGTCTCAGGGGATAACTCGGACAAGTGTGTATTCTAGAAACAAAACACAACAATAAGTGTGAGAAAAATGATTGTAAGGGAGATTCCCTACGCGGAAAGTATAAATATAAGGCCCAAAAAAAAATTATTGGACCCGAAATCAAAATCGAAACCGAACCTCCATAACATCTCTAGTTTTTAGTGTATCTTGTATGTATGTGGATAGGATTTTAAACGAGCAAATATAATTTATACTATCATTTCCATCATTTCAGCCGAAACACGTCCACTGTTGGACATAGGCCGCTCCCAAGTGTCACTGCTATGGTGCGACCATTATGGTACGACCGGTCCTGTGGGTCTCGTATCCATCAGATTGCCGCGACCCTCACCAGGTCATCGGTTCACCTTGTGACATTCCAACGCTGCCTCTTCTGGTACGCCACTCCAGAACCTTTTATCCCCATCGAACCTCTGTTAGCAATGTGCCCTGCCCACTAGGCTACTTAAGTTTGGTGATTCTTCGAACCATGTATGAATGTAAAAAAGCTATGTATATTATGTAGATTGATCATAACTAAATCTATATCACCAATTAGCCACTTCGCACGCCTTTCCACAGTATTTAAAGTTGTACATTATTGAATGCTGAGCCACGCTTGAACGACTGACCTACCAAAAACTTAGTTTTTTTCAAATCAATAAACACCTTACGCTTTTTGGAAACAGTTTTGCTTTCTCAGTAAAATAATTTAAAGATTTGCTGTAAGAAAACCCAGTTGTGGGTTAAGCTCGCCTATGTACATCAAATGTCCTATTTTTGATTGTTTGTGATTTTTTTTTGTGTACAATAAAGAATACAGAATATTTTTTTGAATTGTTAGATAATTTCCGAGATTTACTTTACTTCTACAAATTTTCATTTTGCACGTTGAAGGATTACATTGATTCATCAAATTCAATCATTTACATCGCGACATTTACAAGGATGGATAGTGCAGCAGCGAGAAACTCCTACTTTTCTGAAAATATTAACTTGTTGATTTCCCTGAAGACTAAAAAATGCAACCAACGAGAAACTTTTCCAGCACGGTTATACCTTTTTCAGAATTTTGTCTATTTTATTTGTGCAAAAATCTATGGCGTAATTTTGGCTTACTTTGGTAATTTGAAATTTCAGCTGAATGACGTCCACTGTTGGACAAAAACTTCCCCGTAACATCGCCACAAAGATGCACGTCTCGCATCCATCGGATTCCCGCAACTAGATTATCACTCCACCTTGTGGGAAACTTTTCAACGTTGCATCTTCTGGTACGCGGTCACCACTTCAGAACCTTTCGGTCCCGTCCACCATGTCTTCTCACAGGCTCACTCTGTGAGCAATGTGCCCTGCCCATTGCCACCAAGGAACTAAGGCTGATGTTATGAATTCTTTGTTGCAATTTCTTGTCGACGGACGCGTAGGTTCATAGACGCTTACTCGTCATTATACGCTGGGTCTACGCCTGCGCAAAGCTTACATACAAAACTATGAAACTTTGTCGACGAACCTGCAACGACACGAAGGCCTGACATTGGCAAGCACGTACGTACGAACGTAAGCTTCACGAAGGCATACACCCAGAGTATAGTGACGAATACGCATATAAGAAGCTACGCGTCCGTGGACAGTAGGCGTTAACTAGTTCACAGTAGGCTAGTCACAATAGATCATTTTGGTTGCAGTGACTACATCCCCTACACTACGGGTGATGCATAGCCCCTTATCCTCAACAATAGTAACTAGTTCAGACTGCGTTTGACCGTCAATATTGACCTTGGTTGGTGGGAAATATACACTCCTATTTTTTATTAGTACTAACAAATAGGGCTCTATCCGCACCCGTTAGTGATCATATTTGTGTAGTCAAAAGTAAAAAAAACGAATTGTCCACGAACATTTTTCATAATTTGTAAGTTCATAATTGAATCAATCATTTATAACGATTGCTCCTAGAAAGTACTACGCGCAGTGCGCTAGTGTTTTTGTTTTTACATTTTGATCGTAATTCATTCATTCATAATCAATAGCCTGCACAATATTTCCATAAATTGAGTGAAATTTTGGGATACAAACAAATGCTGATAACTTTGCTGTTTGTGAATATTATTTATTGAGACTTTACTTAAATAATAAGAAGGCCTTTTCTAATGAGCCCTTAAAATATTTGTACTAATTAAAAATTATTGGTGTATATGCTCACGAATTTAACAAAGTCAATGAATACCTGAACCAGTAACAGTCTCATTAGAATTCAATAAAATTTATTTTAGGATATAAGATAGGTACAAGCGTGATGATAAGTGCAGAGTGTCATTGTGAATTATTTGTCATCATATGTTGGTGGTATACTATAAAAAGGAAGACTTTATACTGTAGTATAAGTTAACTGCAGCTTCGTAGAATAGACTATAAAAATAACTATGGCACGTAGATTGCGATTCTCATCTACATACTACTGACATAAAATAAAAATGAAACTGTCTGTTTGTAATAGCAATTTTTTTTATTTATTAGATTCTTATGAAAGCATATTCAATAGAATATAATAAACCTTATTGTACACCAAAGCAGTAACTAAACTTTTAATATTTAAAATAACTTAAATAACATCTATCTTATCATCCAATTGTGGTATTATCGCTAACAGCGATATCTACCAGACAACCTGATGGATTGTAAGAACTTAAAAAATAAAAAGGGGTTAGTCTGCTGTGTACTGCAAATCAAAAAAGCATTTTACATTAAAAATACATACTAGACTATACATAGATATAAAATTATATTATATAGCTATTTGGTATATATAAACAATAAAAATATAACTTTTAAATTTTTGTCTGTCTGTCTATTTGTTCCGATTAATCTCCGAAATGGCTAACCGATTTTGTCGAGACGTTCACTGGTTGATGTTTAAAAGAGTAACTAAGGCTATTTTTATTTTAGAAACAAAATTTAAGTTCCGCTCAAAAAAAAAACTTTTTAAAATTGTGACCAAACGAGCTGTTTTACTTTTTGAGTTAACTCTAACAAAGTCGCGGGCAGTAGCTAATAAAGAAATAAGCAAGTAAGTAAAGTCACGTGCAAAAACAAGTTACTACAAACTAAGTGATTGTTATTTCAACCAACAATTCGTAGCAGAAGAAAACAATCTCTTTTTGACACTTATTCGAATCTTTAGCACAATTCAACGCTCGAAATAAAGCACACGTGAAAAAAAATTATGTACAACCTCAATAAACCCGAATAAATAAATTGCTCTTCAATTTAGCGAAGTGTTTTTCAATTGAACACACGATTGTACCTACGAATGTCAGAAATCACTTCAAAGAATATTTGTTTTGAGGTAAGACCATAATTTCTGAAATGATTTTATTGAGAAACAAAGAATTCTTTTGACAATTGAAGAATCTCTGGATTTATTTCTTTTGGGGTTGAATAAAACCTTTTTCGTGGCCACAAAATTATATTGTGTCAATCTCTTTTGTAATACGCATTGAATCTAATAATTCTAGTTTAAACTATTCTACTTATGTAATAATCAAGAAGAAATTGCAAACACAGCCATTTAAACAATTATAATGCTTTTGAAAACCAATATATATTTTTATATATGTATTTTTAATTTTAACCTTCCAAATTCGTCAAATCCGGTAAAATTCTATTATCAAGCTGCAACCGGTTTTTTTATGGTGGGAAAAATCATCCAATGACAACCCCCGCTTTTGAGCGGAGCGGGAGATAGTGTCAGACTCTTACTGACTAAAAGCCCACCCCGTTCCTTCTAGCCTTCATCCCGGGGCTCGAGTTCCCTTTCAGATAACCCTGGCCCCAGTAGGCTTCGACCCGTCTGGGCCCCTGCTAATGCTGACAACTCCTTGAGGCGCGCGGGAACATTGCGCGCCGTCGACGACTTGGGCTCGGTCTGGACTGTTACCGTACGGTTTTTTTTTTATTGCTCACTGTCCGCAAGCCCGCGCCACTGTCCGCAAGCCCGCGCCACTGTCCGCAAGCCCGCGCAAGCTGCAACGGATTAGACTGGTAGCTTACCATTACCTTGTTTTTATTCTCTGGTAAGCATCGGTAGCCGAGACGTAACGTCTCCAACTTACGAGCTTGTAGGTCGCGGGTGCAAACCCAGCCAGGCGCATTAATTTGTGTAATATATTTCATCACCACTGCTCTCAAAACGGTGAAGGAAAACATCGTGAGGAAAACAGCATGTCCTAGAATTATAAATTCGAAGATATGTGTCATCCACAACCTGCACTGGGCCGATACCCTTTACTAGAGAGAAGGTCAGTCCCAGCAGTGGGATTATAAAAGTGATTATGTTATGCTATGCTTATGCATTAGTGGTAACAAAAATGCTACCCACTGTCACGACACTCTTCAGAGCGTCCAACGAAAAATACATTTCCATACATCTCTTACGTGATTATGATTTTATTACACATCTCTCTAGAATTTTGTGGAATTATTATCTAGGTTTATATTGAAACCAAAACAAATTTATGTAAAACTAATCCAGTAAAGACCTTTGAAAATCTGCGTGAACTTAGATCATAATGTTATTTTTTTTTTTATTGTTTATAGGTTCGCGCTTGACCGCTATACCACCTGATGGAGAGCGACGATGCGGTCGACGATGGAACGCGCTTACCTAGAAGAAACCTATTCACTCTCGACTTAAATATTCCCGGGTTGTAGCTATCAGGAAACACAGACTCCGGCAAGGAATTCCACTCCCTAGCTGCACGCACAGTGAATGTGTTCCCAAAACGTTTTGTGCGTGTAGGATATATAAAAATATAAAAAATATATATATATAAAAATTGAAATGAAGAAAACATATGTAGGTATCTATCGAAGCCTTGCTTTAATCAAGATTCAGAATGACGATATTTTTTCCCAAAAACTTATAAGGTTTGAAAAAAACAAAACTAGAAAAAGTTTTGTGAAATATTCCGACCGAGTGACGGAATCACTGAATTCTAACAGAACGTTCAGTCGTAATCTTTCTTTTTTCGAGTTGTTTCTTTGAACAAAATTGCGTTGAATATCGTTGGATGAAACGACAAGCTTCTAAACCATGCTGACATTGACGATAGACGGATCGGAAAGGGCCCTTATAATTCACCTCTTTTATCTTGTTTGATAACAGGCGGTTTTTATAAAAACCGGCCAAGTGCGAGTCGGACTCGTGCACAAAGGGTTCCGTACAGTCAGCAGCACAAAACGGCAAAAAAATCACGTTTATGTTGGATGGAAGCCCCACTTAAATATTTATTTTATTCTGTTTTTATAAATTATTTTTGCAGCGGCAACAGAAATTAGTACTATAGGTGCCCTAAGACGGCTGACCCACTATTTTGATAAGCTATTTTGATCATTATTTAGCTGTTTTTAAAGACGAAAATCCTTTGTGCCAGCATTTCGATAAATCTTGCTATCCTAGTGTGAGGGTAGATTGATAAAATAAAATGGCACGTCAGTGACAAAAGTTAACTTAGCTAATTCCATGAGTCTTATCAACTGCTTGTAAATCGGCCATAATATTGCGTCCAGCATTACAAGTAACGTTGAATTTCGATACCGTCTATAAGAATACATTTAGTCCAGTGGCAATATCAGCGACTTGGCACGCAGGTGTAGCTGGTTCAAATCTCAGTTTAAACGCCTAACTTTTTGTTTTCCATCTTTTGTATTTTAGTTATATTTTTTTACTTTTCTTTAACGACAAAAGTCGAGAAATGGAGTTTGTATAGAAATGAAACAAAATGTTGCAAGTAAATAAAATGTTTATTATTTCAATATATTTAAAATATATATATATATAAAGTAAGTAAATGGTCAACGTCAAAAATTAAAAAAACAGTTTTTTAATATTATAATCAAACAAACACATGTATAAACATTTATATAGGGATATAATTATGGTATAAATAACTACTTATTAAGCAATTTTGATTCTTATGCCTTTAGACTTAAAGTTTATTATTGGTATTTTAAAATGTAGTGACTAATGATAGCTTATTTTGGTATTCTTAAACAAGATAGTATGGCTTATTGATCTCTGTAAAGACTTTGACGCAATAAGGCACGAGTTCAATTCTCATACCCTGTATATTGTTTTGCTTTCCATTCAGATTGTTTTATTATTTTAAGTAACAATCAACGAACTAAATATTCTTCGAACATATTTGGAATAATTTGGCCTGACTTGTAATAAGAAGCGGGTAGTCAAGATAAATATGCGTATTCATTATAAAACTGGTATTCAAATGTTACTTAGATTAAGGGTAGAGGAATAAAAATGAACCGTTTTAGTAAAGCAAAAACCAGTCGACGCTCAATAGCAGTGACGTCGTGCAAACAATTTTTACGTTGCCTTGATTGCGTAAAACAATATCTTTATTTAGAATATTTGTATATACCTAGTTCTAAAATACAAAATAATCTATTTACATGAGGAGAATGTTGGTTTTCGGAGAGATTGATAGGAGACATCTTAATATAGCAGTAGGTAAGTGTCTTTTTTTCCATTTAATTTATACTTCTTTTTTAAACTTACACATTTTTATGCTGTGACGTAATCAAACATCTTTTTAATTATACTACGTTTCTTTGTTTCAGAGAAATACAGTCAGATTGTGGTTTAAAACTATAACAAACAATACAAGTCAGGACGTAAAATTGAAATAACTGCTGGTCATCCGTCAAGTCCATTTTCCCCAAGAATATCTGGATTTCTATCTGTGAAAAAAACATGTTATTATACTGCCGTATGGAAGTGGCGGGTATAACTCTGGGTTACTTGTGTTGAATGTCTTCTGTGGAACCTGGTTATCTTGTAGAAATTGGTCCATTCAGTAATAAATATTACGTGACGTAATGCCATCAGTGCGTGTAAGCAACAATGGATAATTATTTACTTCTTGTAAGCTGCCACAATACCTTTTTGTCAGTGCTTATGTGTAGTGTATTGGTTAAATAAATCATAGTAATGTTAATTTGTTAGGAAGTGTTTTTAAAATAAATTAACTGATCTTTATTTCTTTCATAATCAAACTTAAAATGCTACATAAAACCTGTCAAGTAGTTAAAATGTCAAAATATTTAGTGGTATTTTCACTTTGATTTTTTGAGCAGATAGGACACTTAATGCAGTGATGCTATTGTTATAAAATAGAAATATTATATATTTCTAATCATGTAACATGTTGATTCACAGCATTAAACTCTTCTTTTAAAATAAAATTAGTATTTCATTAGCACTATGTATTGAAATAAATAAATAGTTTTTTCTCCTGCTCAAAACTGTATTACAAATAATTCTACCATATCAAAAGCAGTTTAATATTGTAACTTCTGTTATATGTTTTACCTTTATATATAGTTATTTAAATTATGTCTATTAGACAAGTAAATATTTTTTTATGTAAATTGTAAATATTACTTGAATAAACCGTTACCTATCCTAACCATTTTTGTTTTTTATTCATGTTGCTTTTATGTTTGAAAAGTTAATTTAAATTTATTTATTTAACTTAATATAAATTATAATTTGATGTCAAAAATCATAATCCAATATTGTAAACACAAAACTACTAAAAGAAGCACGACGGATTTGAACTTACGACCATGTCAATATAAGTCTACTGTTATGACCATTTGACTAATTTGACTTATGATATTTAGTTGAAATTAACAAGTGGATTATGAGACAAAACCGTATTCAAAGTTTACCAACCTTAACGTTACCTCTTAAAGATCAAATTGACGTGACAGTATTCTATAATATTTGACTACCTACCTCTCGTTATATTCGTTTAAATTATTATGCTCCGAATTGATTATCATGTATCTTCTGCTAATTGCAGAAGGTTTAAATTTGTCTAACTTTTAGGATGTCTTATATTACCTTCTGCTGTCACATGGGTCAGATATCTTGGGTCTTTGTGTGTACATCATCTGTAAAAATTTCAACTCTCTAGGCATCACAGTTCCTAAGATGCAGTCTGGTGACAGATAGACGGACAGCGGAGTGACAGCAATAGGGTCACTTTTTTACCATATTGGTAGGTACAGAAACCTAAAAAGAATATTTACCATTGGCACCACTGAAAAACATTGTATCACAGGCACCAGCACCTTTCATAATACCTTTATAACCTTATAGGAATGTTTCCAAACCCCTGTTGTTCAAATTCTTTTCAATAACACCAAAGCATGTTGATCCCAGAACAGCTTACAATAACCATTTTCTTTCAGTAAGCCACAAAAATACCGGGGTTTTTTTGTAAAAACGGCTTTATACGTGGAGTGCAAAGCTTTGATATTCTCATATATAATATAATAAGACTTCATTCCTTTTACGAGGTCTCTATGTAAACATAAATATATGTCAGTCTTCCCTCTATTGTTCAAATATAAGCTTTTTAACAGTTTTTACGAGCTCGTGTGATGGGATATGAAACTCGTATGTGTTATACGTCTCATTTTCTTGCTGGTCTTAAGAAGTGACTACCTAAAAATTCATATTCTGCATGTTTGCTTAGGTTATAAGCTAAAATTGTTACTAAAATCCAATAAGTTTTAAATAAGAAAGTAGAAAAAATAATATAGGTTATGCCACAATGCGGAAGCGTGCGGTATCACTGATAGTACGAGTCATGGCTAGCCCCAACAGGGTTCTGAAAATGATAGCTGCCAGAGTGGACTGCCCGTACATGGTTCACTGCTGCGGATTACATATACCTTGCTAGAATTTTATTTACTAACACTTAGGTTAAGATTATTGTTACTAACACTATATGAGTTTTGCTCGAAGTAAAGGTTATATTATTATTATAAATTTATTTATGTCAAGACCCTGAGGTCCTGGACCTTTGGAAGGCACCTCCTTTTAGATGCTTTTAATGGGACGTGGTACCAACCGGTGATTATCCCTGTATGCGCTATGCTAGTGCATCCAAGGACAACCCCCGGTTAAAGGGAAACTATTGCAACATGTGGAAAACTAATATAAGGCTATGGTTTTTGGAGTATTAAGTGGACTGTTTACCTTGCTGGTTATTATTATTAATGACGCACCAAGATGATTTAAGCTTTTTTAAATGAAAAACAATCCAATAAGTTCTTCTACTCTTGGGCGGTGCGGGAGAGCTTATCGGGCTTCTACTAACCAAACCCCACTCCTATGTTCCTTTTTTGACTTGCGGACTTGGTTCGGACGGTTACCGGACGACACTGAGCTGCCCATTGCTTTTCGTCCGCAAGCCCACGCCTTGGTTGACTGGAAATCGTGATCTGGGTCCTGGCGGTTGGGGCGTGACTAAATCCGTTCCCACAGACGTGCAGCTGATTCCTTCGCTAACATTACTCCGCACATGGCGGCGACCATTCCTCCTCGCTTCGGACCATGTCCTATACCAGCGCCCAACGTTGAAGTACCTACCATGTAAAATTAATCAAGCATTTTGTATTATGGTGTTATTTTTTACACTTTTTACTTACGTTCCTAGGGTAGGCAAAGAAACTGTTCCCTAAAGTAATCCTCTTGACCGAATTTCGATTATGGTGGCCAATCTCAACACAGATTAACCAAGTACCTAGAATATATTATAGTACAATTGCCGAAACGGATCTTGAGTGCTCGTTGTCAGAGTGGGGGTAGCTTTGCGCATTCCATACATTGGCGAGCCAATTGTCTTCGTTGTTAGATACATGCAGCAACGCAGGGAACGAATCAGGAGTGACGTCTATGTCGCGATGGTGTGGCGAGCCAATCACTGACACCCCCCGCCCCCGCGTCTCACTTCGCACCACTAAAGAGACCGAATATTTGACTTTACGCAACTTGAAGCCAGCGCTCAAGATCCGTGACGGCAATTGTACACGAGTGTGTAAGCAGTAGTTTCCTCTATGTACTCTCACAGTCCGAAACGACCAAAGAGAGACCAAGCTCAGAACTAGCGACTTTACGTGCTTTCAGAGGCACGGAGCAGGGCTGTAGCTAGAGTCGAATTTGAAGTAGGGCAGCATTGGTTACAGGTAGGGCAAAAGTAAAAAAAATATCATGCCTCGAAACACAGGCTCCTAAATCAATCACCATGTATATCACTGACCTCTATACTCCATTGATTTAGATAGTTAACTAAATGTAAACAATCTTAAGATATCTTTTATCGAAAAACTTGTCTAAAAAGTTTATCTCAAAATGTTTACAATTAGGTATTTATCTCAACCGATGTTAGGTAGTTAAATAAATTTAAATAATCTTTGTAGGTATGTCTTTTATGTGTTATCGCTGCGAAAATGTCGAGTTCAAAAACTGTAAAGTGTACGTCATGTAATATTGTGATTAATGAACTATTATCATTTGTGCAAAACAAATATGAAGTTATGGATAATGAAAGCATGATTAATATCTGTGCTACTGGATTTTCAACCGAGGAGATTGATTGTGCCAAGTCGTTATTATTTGAATCTTTGTCAGTTGGGAAGAAAAAAATATCTCGGCGCAAAGATAAACGACATAGGGACCTTGAAGACTATATCGCTGATGAAGACCACAGATCCCGAGATTATACCTATTTTTGTGGCCCGAGACTTGAGTAAATTGCCTCCTGTGACATTTGACCATGTCGATGTTACTGGTTTGCTTAAGAACTTACTGGTATTAAAAAAGGAGTTAATGGAAATTAAAAATACATATGTGACCGTGACGCAACTGGAAGAAATAAAGGATGAGCTACATAATTGTAAATATGGCTCCATCGTGGCAATGGATGAGGGCAACATAAATAAACTTCGGCGAGGTGCTTTTTGTATGGATAGTGGGCCGGTAGGAATATCATCTATGATAAACCGACACACACACGTCCCGACACAGAGTTCGCTTGACGGAGCAACCACACCATGTCAGCTATCTCTTTCTAGCCCTAGCGCAGTTAATGAGGCGGCAAACGAGACTGGCAGGAGTGAGCGGGACAGAGCAAGACACAGTGCTTGTTTCGAGACGGCTGGAAAGACGCGTACGCCAAGTAACCTGTCATCTCGAACAGCTGATAATGTACCTGAAACTGCACAATTATCAACAAGTGATGCGATTACGCCTTTTCAAGTTAACAATTCCCAAATGCGACAGCGATCAATGGCGGAAATTGTACAGGCGAATGGTGATTTTAAGAAGGACAAGCCTACCGAAAGTTGGGTACTTGTTCAGAGGAAACGTTTGCGTAATCGTTTTGTTAGTCAGTTGGGCAAGGCGACTGCGGAACCATTGCACAATTTCAAAGCGGCTGATATAAAAGAGCCCTTATTTATCTCGAACGTTCATAAAGATACGGAGGAAGCCGATATAGTGGAGTATATACACACAAAAACAAATGAAAAAGTTAACCTAATGAAATTAAAAACGAAATATGACAAAAGATATAATTCTTATAAGCTGTATGTCTCGAAACATAAATTACATATGTATTTGGACGATAATATGTGGCCCGATGGAATTAAGTTTCGTCGTTTTGTGAATATGAGAAGAGGATTTGATAAACAACATTTTAATGGATCAACTCAATCGTAATATCAAGCTCGTGACCTTTAATTGCAAGAATGTGAAACGGAGTGTGGAGTGTGTCAGGTCGCTGTGCAGGGTTGCCGATGTAGTAGCCCTTCAGGAAACATGGTTGGTCCCGCAGGACCTACCTTTCCTCGACAGCATAGATGGCGACTTCAGTTTCACCGGCAAATCGGCCATGGACCTATCGGTGGGTGTGACACGGGGTCGTCCCTTTGGGGGTATTGCAATCCTATGGCGAAAAAGTGTGTTTACTAATGTATCCATCGTGAAGTGCGAGAGTGATCGAATCGCGGCAATTAAAGCGTGTACGAACGACCTGCGGGAGATGCTGTTTGTGTGTGTATATATGCCAACGGACCAACCGGTCAATCTGCCAATGTTCACAAACTGTATGGGTGAGGTTAGTGCCATTGTTCAGAATAGTAATATAGAATCAGCTTATATTCTAGGGGACTTTAATGCGCACCCGTCGGCGGCTTTTTGTGATGAGTTACTGAATTTTTGTTCGGATAATAATTGGCTATGTGCAGACATATATAAGTTGGGCTCGTCGTCTGATACATACACATTCTTTAGTGAGGCACACAAATGTAAGCGTTGGCTGGATCATTGTTTAGTGACGGAAGCTGCGTGGAAAACGATACTTAGTGTAAAAGTTGACTATGGTGTGTATTGGTCGGACCACTTGCCCATAATTATTGAATGTGATTTTGACATAATTAGAAATAAATGTACTGTTGACAATTGGATTTGTAATAATATAATTTGGGGTGAAAGATGTAAGGACGAAACTGATAAATATTTTGACATTTGTAATAATAAATTAAAAGACATTCATTTTCCTATTGAACTTGGTACCTGTGCAGATAGGATGTGTGATAATTTAGAGCACAGACTTGTTATTGACCAATTATATAATAATGTCATTGACATATTATGCTATGCTTCTGTACAAAGCCGATCAGTCCGAAAGCGTAGAAAGGGTAAGAGTGTGGCAGGGTGGAACAAGTATGTAAGGGAAGCTCACAGGGAGGCTAGGCAAGCTTATCGTAGGTACGTGTCGGGTGGTAAACCAGACAGTGGGCCTTTGTATGACGACATGTACACAACACGTAAAGTATTTAAGTCTAGACTAAAGTTTTGTCAAAATCACAGAAAGCAACTTGAGATGGATACTCTAGCTGAACATGTTTCTGGGAAAAACTTTCGGAACTTTTGGAAGGGTACTAGGAAATTGAAAGGTAAGGTGAGCATGCCCGTTTGTGTTGGGGGTTGTAGTGATGCGCAGGGTATAGCCAACTTGTTCAGGGATCACTTTAAAGTTATATCACCGCTGTCCTCTGGTACTGCGACACCTGTTGCAAGTGTCTCCAAGCCGGAAAATTTGATAGGCTTTTCCAGCAAAGACGTGGAGAAGGTTATCAAAAATATGGTAAAAGGCAAGTCTCCAGGCAAGGACGGGCTCAGTATTGAGCACTTGCAGTATGCAGGCAAGCATCTTTTTAGGGTCCTGTCCATGCTGTTCACCTTTTGTATGCGACACTCTTACCTACCCCTAAAACTGACAGAAACTATTGTGGTTCCAATAGTGAAAAATGTAACTGGGGATGTCACGGATAAAAGCAACTACAGACCGATATCTCTGGCGACTGTGACTGCGAAGGTTTTTGACAGTTTAGTTGATGCTCTACTCAGCAAGCATGCTTGAGTGCAAGCTTCACGATGCGCAGTTTGGTTTTCGTAAGAACTTATCCACCGACTGTGCTATTTTGACACTGAAGCATACTGTAAACTACTATGTTAATAGAAAAACACCTGTCTATGCTTGTTTCCTGGATTTGTCTAAGGCTTTCGACCTAGTGGATTACGACAGGCTTTGGAGTAAACTTGGAGAGGTGGGGGTTCCCACTGAACTTATTAATATCTTGTCTTTCTGGTACAACAATCAGAAGAATCGTGTAAAATGGGGTAATGTGTTTTCGGATGAGTATATACTTGAATGTGGTGTCAGGCAGGGTGGCCTTTCCTCTCCAAGATTATTCAACTTCTACCTTAATCAGCTGATTGAGGGACTCAGTGGCAGTCATGTGGGCTGTCATGTAGATGATGTTTGCGTGAACAACATCAGTTACGCTGATGATATGGTGTTACTGAGTCCGTCGCTTAGTGGGTTAAGAAAATTGCTCGATATCTGTGAATCATACGCTGAAGCGCATGGTCTGAAGTATAACGAGAAGAAAAGTGTATTTATGGTAATAAGAGGTAAGAATAAGTCACCGGAACATGTGCCCCCCGTCACTCTGAACGGAGTGCCTCTAGAGCGTGTCTCTCAATTTAAATACCTAGGACACATAGTAACTGAGACCCTAAATGACGACACAGATATCGAGCGGGAGCGAAGGGCGTTGTTGGTGCGTGCTAATATGTTGGTTCATAGATTTGCAAGGTGTACAGTAGATGTAAAAGTGACACTGTTCAGGGCCTACTGCCAAAGCTTTTACACCAGTGCTCTGTGGACCAACTACTCGCAACGGGCCTACAACGCTCTTCGTGTTCAATATAACAAAGCCTTTAGGGTTCTGGTGGGGCTCCCACGTTTCTGCAGTGCTTCAGGGATGTTTGCTGACGCAAGGGTCGATGACTTTTATGCCATAATGCGTAAAAAAGCTGCATCGTTGATGCATAGGATTCGGGGGAGCGCCAACGGAATCCTAAAGATGATATCAGAAAGGCCAGAGTCTGCAGTGCTGGGGAAGCTTATCCAACTGCATGTAAGGTGACGCTTTGTATTCTTTTCTGTTTGTGTTTCGTTTTATTTTATTCCATGACATTGAAATTTTTGACATCGTTGACATTAATATGAATTTTTGAAATCACGAATGTAAAAAAGTAATACTAACATAGTTTTAAGACCATTGTTACTAACAATACTAACATAGATTTTAAGACCTTTCTAACTAATAATCCTATGGACATTATTTGTTAGTCCGAAATAAATGTATTTTATTTTATTATTTTATACGATTTACTTTTAAATAGAAAGACACATCAAGATTGTTTACTTTTAGTTAACTACCTAAACAGATGGAGTGTAGGTCAGTCTCTAGATCAGACTAATCTAAAAGCCAAAACCAAAGTTATTCATAGACAAAAAAAAATCTGGGACAGTCGTGAAAGAGCATGAGTGAGCATGGATCATGGATATTAAATCCTTAATGATGAAGAACAAGTGAACGAGATGGTTGAAATTCCAGATTTGGATGTAGAGATTTACGGCATTGTGATTTCAAGGTCATAGTCCCGCAATGCCCCCCCCCCCCCCAGCTACGGCCGTGGCACGGAGGTGTCACACCACCAACTTCCAAACTCCAGAGTTATTCTTAAAACTCAATAGTACTTCTTGCATATCCCAGAAATTGAATAAAATAAAATATAATAAACGTTATTGTATACCAAAAAACTGGGCAAGTGCGAGTTGGACTCGCGCACTGAGGGTTCCGTGCAAACTACAATTCCCGGATGGAGTCTCAAAGATTTGTTCGAATTGCATTTTTTCCTATACTTGTGCTATAAGACCTTTCTTTGTGCCTTTCAGGATTCTGGGTCAACGGAAAGTACCCTATGAATTTTGATCTTTAAGAGTATCAAAATATACGTTTTTTGGCGACATAAACGGCCGTATCTTGTTTATTTGTTAGCTTGGAAACTTGATTTTTTCACAGCTTGAAGGGACCGCAGACGTGAGTATATGGTTTTAAATTCAACTCGATAACTCCACGCGTTTTTGAGATAAAAGGTCTTGACAGACAGATAGACAGACTGACGGACAACAAACAGATCCTATAAGGGTTCCGTTGTTTTCCTTTTGAGGTACGGAACCCTAAAAAGTGGCAGAACTCACCCAACCAACCCGGGCCCAGGCTTTAGAGTCTCGCTTGCGACCATAAGACCAACGAGGCAGTCTGATTGAAGTATTGCAGACATGAACGTGAAATACTTTGTCCCGTTAGCCAACGTTACATTAGCTCTTATGAATTTAGGTTCAAAGTAATAGATGAAGTATTTCTATTACTGTTTGGTAAATTTTGAAAATTACAAAACTCGTGAATAGTTCTAAGTCAGTAAGTATTTATTGTCAATCGACTTTTGATTTGTAAAGTTATGTGGTCACCAACAATCTAGAGCCAGGGCCAATGATTCCCTTATAAGGTTACGGGAATGTTCACAAGAGTTACCAAGGCCCTGGAATGCAATGAGCAACTAAAGGAACACTGGTGAGTTTTGATAGTAAAAGGCTTACTCTCTCTCTTGCTTCACTCAAAGCGGAATGAGTCGTTTGATTTTTTTACTGAAAAAATGGCCTACTGACTGTGGGTGAATGGGAGTCGGGCCTCTGGTTACATTACAGACTTTAACACCACCCAACGTAATATACAGGCTTCGACGGTGCGCACTGTTCCCGCGCGCCTCAAGGAGTTGTCAGCAACAGCAGGGACCCAGCCGGGTCGAAGCCTACTGAGGCCAGGGTTATCCGAAAGGGCGCTCGAGCCCCGGTATGAAGGCTAGAAGGAACGGTGTGGGTCTTTTAGTCAGTAAGAGTCTGACACTATCTCCCGCTCCGCCCAAGGGCGGGGGATGTCAATGCATGATTTTTTCCCACCATAAAAAAAATAATTACAGGCTTATTTTTAAAACACTAATAACCTTGCAAGACTATATTACTATCATCATAAACAACAACTTGTGTTTTATGACTTTTTAAAAAGCATAATACATTTGCCAAAAACATTAAGATTTGATTATTCTATCTAACACATTTCAACTCTGTATTTTGCTATACCTATCTACGTCTACATGACGCGACGTAAGCGCATCAAACGCCCCCGATCCCACTCCTTTCTGCTATTGTACAGTCGCTTGCTTCGCATAGACTTCGTAATATTTAGAACGTTCAATTTAAATATTTTTATTTTTGTTTGAAAATCTGATGAACTAAAATATGATAAATTTTTAAAAGTCATAGAACAAAAGTTGTTGTTTATGATGTTAGTAACACAGTTCTGAGAGATTGCCAGTGTTTTCCAAATAATTTTTTTCAGGAAACAAAAAAAAAAATCGGCTTCGCCATACAAATTGTCCAATCAAGTTTATCATTTTGTATGATGAGGCTGATTTTTTCTTTTCGTTTCCTGAAAAAAAATTTTGTGGAAGGTTGTTCAGTTTCGTCTACTGAGCAAGCCCTTAAAGTTTGTGGAGGACTGTCCCTTACACCTTGTATACTAAGCTAAGAGACACTACCTTCCAGATCGTTACATGCCTGAGTCTGTCTGAGTGCTCCAAGTGTACCTATCTCCACATCGTTATAAAAAAAATATTTTAACTCAAATAAACCTACACCAATCTAAAAAAAAAATCTTCTTCGAATTCAAATTCTATTCTATTGGCACAATCTTTTAAAAGTAGATTTAACCGACCAACCTGAAAGCTAACAAGATACGTTTTCGATATCACAATAACAACACTATTAAAATGAGGACCTAGTTGTAAATACAGTGAACATAGCATAGCATAGTAAAATCAGCCTTTTAATATTCTCACTGCTAGGAATCAGGCATCCTCTCTAGCCCTAGAAGCCTAATCTATTTCAGAAGTACACAAAGCCTTAACATACGTCTCGCAGGCGTGCAATACTTTGATAAATCAAAAATGGCGGGATTTAACTTAACGATACGGGCACCGTACACTAGCTCCTGGCGGCCACTGAGTTGGCGAAAGAGCACGACGCGCTAGCTTCAACCGTTAGAAAATGACAAACGATATTCGGTTTCGTGTACGCCTCGCAGACGTAGATTAGGCTTCTAGGGCTAGAAGAGGGAATGAGCCGTAATCCACCACAAGCCCAGTGCGGGTTGGTGAATGTCACATATCTTCGAATTTTTTGTTCTAAGACATGCCAGTTTCCTCAAGATGTTTTCCTGTAGTTATGAAATAAATTACACAAAATAATGTGTCTGGCTGGGTTTGTATCACAGAACAGATGAAAGAAGTTAAAATGACCTTATGGGTGGGGGCAGGCGTGCCACAAAGTAGGGCAATGCTCACAGTTCAACTACCAATAGCTAACTTGCGATCTAAGTGTGCGTTGTCTGTTAGTTGCGTAATGCGCGTTCGTAATGGTTTATTGCCTGTAGTGTGATAAAAGCGGTGACACTCGTTTTAGTACAAATTGGAAAGTATTTCCTTTCTAACCTTTTTCATCATTTCTATGGTTTGAACCCACGTCCTACAACTCGTAAGTCGGGGATATTACTACTCGGCCATCACTGCTCCAAATACAGTGATCATACGTAAAAGTAATCCTAAGTATATGTTTTTCGTATTTTGAATACAATTTCCAGTACGCCATTTTTCAAACATACCAGATGAACCAGCAAAGCGTACTACTAGCTCATTATTCTGGCTCCAAAGCTCATTCATCTGGCCCGTTTACTGACAAAGGGGCGGCGGAGTTCTGAATTAGTGATGACGTATCTGGGAACAATGCAAGTCTCAGTAACTGTCTGCACCTCATTACCATGTACTGCTGTGTGTATACGCGATGGGGTTTAATTTTTTGGATGGTATTTACAACCATTGATACTTGTAGCCTGTTTGAAGATGCAGCGTTGAAAGGCCTCCTACAAGGTGGACTGACGGTATGGAGAGGGTAGCAGGAATCCGCTGAAAATGAAATGTATGTAAGACGCACAACACCGTTTCTTGTGGCGTTAATTGGGGGAGGCCTGTGTTCAACAGAGGACGCCTCTCGACTGAAATGATGATAATGATGACCTGTTTCAAGACTTACGGGTAAGGTCTTTTTTTATGTTGGGAAAAATCATCCAATGACAACCCCCGCTCTTGGGTGGAGCGGGAGATAGTGTCAGACTCTTACTGACTAAAAGACCCACCCCGTTCCTTCTAGCCTTCATACCGGGGCTCGAGTTCCCTTTCGGATAACCCTGGCCCCTGTAGGCTTCGACCCGGCTGGGCCCCTGCTCTTGCTGACAACTCCTTGAGGCGCGCGGGAACAGTGCGCACCTCGACGGGTAAGGTCTTGGTAACTTTATTTACATAAATAGATAATTTTATAATTATCTCTTTAAGGATACGTTAATTGTACGTAATAAAGAGTGGAAATTTCAGTTGAAGTGAGATTTCTAATAGCTATGACTTAGGTGTTTTTAATCAGCATGTTACTAGGCAAGCATACTTCGCTAGCGACCACCATCACCACTAACTAATAACATAGTGGTTAAAACGAGTAAAACTTTAACGTTTGTTAAAGTATAAAAGTTATCTGGTAGAAAAAAAAGACATAAGTATATCTACAGGTTGACTGATAAAAAATGCCTAAGATATTAAGTTCACCTCTCTACTTTTGTATGCATAAATCTTTTGATAAATAAATAAATAATTTAGATACACGTTAATTTACAAAACGCAGAAAGTAAAGAAATGGGAAAATTACTTTTGGTAAATAACATTATTCAAATGTCGTTCTTCGTGGCTCTAGCGATCTTCAAAGCGATCTCTGACATTAATGAAAAGGCACCTCAAGGAGTTGAGTAGGATGTTGTTGATTTCTTATCTTATGGTTTTCTATTAATTCAGATTGAACGGAAAAGTACCCGTAGTAAAGGTTTTTGTTTCCTAGTTAGTATCAAAATGTGCGTATGAACGGCATTATATTTAGTTTGCGTTGACTAAGTAGTAAACCCAAACGGAAGGACGGACAAAAAAATGATCCTATAAGGGTTCCGTTTTTGCCAACTTAGGTACAGAACCCGAAAAGGGAAATGGTCAATTGATATAATATAATATTATAATAATAATATTCCACAACTACCACACAACGCCGTCTAGTCTCAAGCTAAGCAGAGCTTGTGTTATGGGTGCTAGACAACTGATAAACATACTTATATATTTCTAAATACATACATATTATAGATAAATTACACCCAGACACAGAACAAATGATTATGCTCTTCACACAAACATTTGTCCTGGGTGGGAATCGAACCCACGACCTCCGGCATAGCAGTCAGGGTCACTAGACCAACAGGCCAGTCGAATTGATAGCAAGCCATTTACTCTCGTAAGTCACGCTTAAGTATCAAAACAGATTTTTTTATTATTATATAAATAAAATTAGTGTATACTAAATAAAAATAAATAAAATAAAAGTCCTAGAAACTATCAAAAACTAATCTAAATTATGGCGTCGAAAACAGTCCTCCGCATCGCTGTCAACTGGTAATGTATCCAACAGACTAGCATCGTATGGCAATACTTATCCTTTGTCTAAGGTAAAAGCTAGCCATTGGGTCATGCAAAAAGTAAACAAGGCGTTTTGAAAGTTCTCGAAAAATTCATGAGCTCTCGGAGCCCCCTTTTTTTTTGACCCCTCTTTTTAAAAATATAAATATTTGATAGCTTGAAACTAAATAAGTTCTCAGTTCAGTTCGTAAACAGTTTCCTCTGAGTTTATTTCAGTGTTTCTTCTTAGGGTAGTGAGCTAGAAAACACTGGCCTCAACTGACTGAAAACAAAATTGATGTGTAAGTGTTTTTTTTAATCTATTTACAAAATAAATTATCATTTATCCCCACACAAATATTTCACAAGTTTGTACCAAAAAAACTAATTCTCACATAACAGCTGGTAAAATTTGACGTACAAAGTTAGTAACGTTAATGGGATGAGCACTTAATATTATTAATGCTAACTTCGTGAGTCACGCCAACTTTTGACAAGAGCTTTGTTAATTTTTACAATGGTATCCAATTTACATTTGTTTGAATTTCATTAGAATAGTTTGCTCTACACTAGCAATTACTACTATATCGTGAGTGTGTTCATAAATATGTAAACTCACTTACACTAGACACTCAAACCCGGAACACCTATCTGTAGACATGCAAAAATTTTTTACGTACGGGAATCGAAACTACAATACGTAGCGCAATAGCCACTGCTCAACCGCTATGCCAATCCCAACAAGCACTGGCAATGTTTGTCTGGTTACATAGAATATAATAGAATAGTATAAACTTCATTGTACACCAAAATAGTAACAATATTAAAGAAACTACAGTTACAGATATAGTTACTTTATTACCAGATGTATAACGATTGATATTAAGAACAGTGGTCATTCAATGGTATAGGACCGGACTTACGAGATGTACGTCCTTGGTTCGAAACCAGACAGTCTTTATTTCATATAATTTATATCATAACCGTGGCTCTCAAAAACAGTAAAGAAAAACGTGATTAAACTGACATGTCCTAGAACTAAAAATTCGAAGACACTACATCGACCAATTTGCACAGCCCGCGTTGTGGATTACATCCCTTTTGCTTGCTTAGAGAGGCCTGAGTCTCAGTAGAAGAAACACTATAAGGTCGTTTGTGTTATGCACATAAGTTAGACTAGAATATTCTGTGAATGACTACACTCTTATACAATGAATCTTCTAAATAATAGTAAATTGTGCATTATCTTCTGTCTACAGTACTTTATTCACTTCTGTCCATTTAGGTATGTCCACTTGTCTCCACTTGTGTTCATTTGTGTCCACTTGAGTCTACTTGTGTCCTATAAACATTTCAGCCACAAATTTTTTCTATGAAATATACAATTGAGTGAGCTTAATACTTACGAAATTTACCTGGCATAAATAAATCCTGACAATAGGAATAATAGAACCCAAAAAAATACAAAAGAAAAACCGACAATCTTATAAAGTCGACCACTTTTCTAACAACTTTACAAAAGCTAAGATGTTGTTATTTTTCCCTCCAGTCTTTCCTAGAACTACAAGTTTGATTATTTCGGCCCCCACATAACATTTTCAGTTAATACATAATTCATAGTTGGTTGGGACCCGATATTGAAACTAAACGTATACTATCCATCGATCTTTCTAATGAAAATATACGAGAAAATGTCGCTAGGAGGATACATTGGACAATTTTTATTAAAGAGAAAGTGCTAGAGAATGCCTAAAGTGCTTATAGTGAGGTTAATGTTGTGCAGTTTGTACGAAATATATTTTTGTTTTATTAGAATTAGATCTTTTTTTCAAATTATTTTGAGAGAGTTAATGGTCAATTTTACAGATGTTTTTCTTTTTAGGGTTACGTACTTCAAAAGGAAAAACGGAACCCTTATGGGATCACTTTGTTGTCCGTCTGTCTGTCTGTCAAGACCTTTTTTCTCGAAAACGCGTTGAGGTATTGAGTTGAAATTAAAACCATATACTCAAGTTTATATCGCAAAAAAACGTATATTTTAATACTCTCGAAGTTCGAAGTTCATAGGCTATTTCCCGTTGACCCAGAATCCTGAAATTTGGCACAAAGCAAGTTCTTATAGCACAGGTATAGAAAAAAAACTAAAAACAGTAAATTATTTGTTACACAAAAAAAAAACAATTTGCGATTCGGAAAAATCTTCGAGACTCCATTCGGTTCAGTTTTTTTTTATCAGGTGGAACATCATAAAATAACTTCTTCCACTCTGGGTAAAGCAAGAAGATTTATCAGAGTTTTACTGTGTTCCTTCAGCTATTTATTAGTCCAATGATTCCAAAGCCATGGAGACTACTTCGAACATTTTCGCAGCATGAATTTCACACTGCCCTCAAACCCACATTCTAACAATCCTAATCCAATTTTTTTCTTTCTTTAATTTCCTCAAGCTTTCAAACAATTATAATTATTTATTACATTAATTCAAACTTAGTGAATGTCGGTCAATTATTCACAGAATGCCGTTATTAGGACCTTTGACATCAAAGGGACCGTAAAACCAAAGAACCTATTAAGTGCACCCGGCATGGTTGGTTATCATTTGAAAATATTTCACACAAGTTTGAACCTTAATTTTAAAGTTACAGGGTCTGAAGTGGCTTACACATTTGCTGATAGCCACAATAAGTGTCCTGTCCTCAAAGTGAGGGTTCTGTAGTACTTGAGTACAGCAAATGTGAATGAAATATGCGATTATTTAGATATTGGAAATGCTAACATGCTGTTTTTTTTATGTACTATATTTGGCAGGCTTGAGAGTAAGTCGTAGGCTATTTCTTTACTCACCTACCCCTACCTTTTTTTCTTTGACAATTTATGCAGTAGACATTATATCCATACGTAGAAAACGTTATGGGAACACATTTATTGTGCGTAGAGCTTAGGAGTGGAATTCTCTGCAGGAGTCTGTGTTTCCTGATAGCTACAACCTAGGGGTCTTTAAGTCAAGAGTGAATAGGTTACTTTCTAGGCAAGCGTGCTCCTTTGTCGACCACATCATCGCTTACCATTAGATGTGATTTGGTCAAACGTGAGCCTATCAATACTAATACCTAATAAAATATACATAAGAATATATTGGAAGGCCTCCTACAAGCTGGACCACAGACCTGGTGAAGGTTGCGGGAGTCCTATGGATGCAGGACGCGCAGGATCGTGCTTCGTAGCGACACTTGAGGGAGGCGTATGTCCAACAGTGGTTGTCTATCGGCTGAAATGATGATGATAAATAAAATATATATATATTATTAAATGGCAGAACGTTATAGTCTGTGGTCGACGTGGGAGCGTTATGTCAGCTGAGATTACGGAGTAATTATGGATGAGCAAGCCAAATACATTCCCTGCAATAATACAGATATACTCGCTCTGTAATTAGGTGGACTGGTCGTTTACCTAAAAATAACAGCTTCGAAGATTCTATTCAATATTAAAAAATAATAATGAGCACAGACGAGACGGTAATATTATTTTTCAATTTCCATCCTAAATTGTTATTGCCTTGCGTCTCACATACGTATTTCATAATTGAAACATACATCATTGTCTTACGAATTTTTATATAGCCCATAAATCTTATCTTACTACCTGAAATTTTATGAAATTCCCAAGAGAACAGTATGATACATAATGACGTAGGTCAACATTGAATTTTTTGTCGTTGTATTAGGGATGTTTTTTGTTTTTTTAGTGACAATCGATCAGTTCAAGACAGTGTGACGGTGGTATGTTTCGTACACTTTGTCACGCAAAACTATTATTATCGAATTTCTTGGATAATATAGAATATAATTTTCTAAAAAACTTAAAATAAAAAAGAATTGTGAATCTTAAAAATATCAAACGGAAATATGTACGATACTTATATAATAACTAGCTTTTGCCCGCGCGGCTTTGCTCCCGCTCTTCCCTGCTCCACTCTACTCTACCCTATTCTACCCTACTCTACCCTACACTACCCAACACTACCCTACTCTACTCTAACCTACACTGCCCTAATTTTGTGTTTTTTTTTTCCATAAGAACCTTCTCATCACAATAACGAACACAAAAAAGAAATTTGCGAAATCGGTCCAGCCGTTCACGCGTGATGGCGTGACCAACGAAATAGGGATTAATTTATATATATATAGATAGATTAAATAATACATTATTTTTAAAGAATGACCCAGTAGTACTATTTTAGATGAAAGACGTCCACTACTGAACATAGGCCTCCCCTAAGTATTGCCACAACGACCGGTTCTGTGCATCGCCCATCTGTTCTGCGAACATTATGCCCTGCCAGTTGACCACTCTAAAGTTTGTTGATTCTTTGAACTATGTCAGTAACCTTGGTATTCCTGCGAATATCTTAATTTCTAATGCGATAACACAAGGAAACTTCAAACATAGCCTATCAATTGCCCTTTGGGCGCCTTTAAGCCATCTGATGAGGTCCACTGCTAAAAATCTCTATACCCATAATATTTCTTATATTATTATACAGTTCCTGTGCAAAAATAGAATAAGGTTCATAATCGAACCAAAAAAAAAAGATCACAACATACTCGTTCGGATAATCATAGACTTACCCTACTTCTCTAAGTAAATAGCAGAGCTAACAGAACTAATACACTTTGTTTTAACAGGCTCACCTACGATATAGGGAACCATCACAAAACGTACGGAAACGAACCACAACAAACGTAAGAGAACACTAAAACTGCAGACATTAACATAAACGTGAATTTAGCTAACAGTATGTCGCCTTACGGGCTCATAAAACGTTCAAATAGAGGTTTCGAAACTGCCATCTCCAAATTCCGACGAGATTGCGGAAATTCATTTTCCTTGAAGACAAAACGAATCAACGTTTTAGCTTGTAAATGCTAAAGTACCACAATCACACTAATATTAGAAAGGTGAAAGTTTATGAGTGTGTATATTTGTCTGTTTATTGCTACTTTTTTTAAGGAAAATATCAATTGACTTCTCCTAGTTGGGTGGAGCGAAACTTACCCGTATTTATAAACAAGTAAAAAAACTACTTAAGTAACGATTCGTATTCTATACCTTAAGAAATTGCTTGAATTTAGAACTGTCAAAAAACAACAACAACAACAATCACCTAGCATCGAGTGTTACTTGGGCATTTTCTCAAGTAACGTGTGTTACTCCAATATTGAATGAGATTTTGTAATTAAGAATTCTAATCATAAGTCATTACTTCTTTATTAATACGGGCACTAGTCAGATGTTAACCAACTAAAACCCACCTGTGTCCTTCCATTGCTATTTGCTTTTAATGACCACGGTAACTCTTTCGGAAATGGCGGCGGCCCATGTGTTTCACGCTCATTCAGCTGATTGGATTTGGATACAATTTGGCACACGAATAGACCATGACGAAGTTCCTTCATGACATACATAATAGATATCTTAGGTCATCAGAAAACTTGGGGTTAGAGATGCCAAGTCATTCCACCAACTTGTATGATAAGTCGTTTACAGTTCAGGCTTTGCGGTTGTGGAATGCTTTGCCCGTGTCGGTAAGGCAAGCTCAAACACTCACAATTTTTAAAAATGAGGTTACTGTTCACTACCTTTCCTCATGAACGATGTCATTATGTACAGTAATTCTCTGCTTTCATTTAATTGTTTATGTATAAATATATATATTGCATATTGTTTTGTAATTTATGTAATTTATTAGTTTATGTATTGTGTATATATGTAGATAGTACACCATCAACTACCTGAGTATCTTTTTCTCCTTCTCTGTCAAATCCATCCAAAGGTTGTCTGTAAAAGATCGCTTTTAGCGATAAGACCGCCCTTTGTGACACCCTATAAATTTTAAGTTTCACATATAATTTTTATTTTTGGTGTACAATAAAGAATCAATCAATCAATCCATGACCTGAAACAGCACATAAGATACTTTTTATCTCGGAATAATGTTTATTTGTTCTCTCTCCTAGAGACGAGGCATGAGTCCCAACAGTGGGAACATTATAAGATCGTCTATGCTAATATTTATTTGGGACAATTTCCTAATGCCACGCCGGCGAAGCCACAGACAAAAGCTAGTCATTTGCAGATTTATTAAAATCCCGGCGAAATATAATGGCACCGTTTCCGAAACATTTACTCGTAAATCGAATTATCAAGTCACGGCTATTTATGTTTCAATTTAGGGAAACGTCTTTCAATTCTGTGCTTAGTGTTGTTGATTTCTGGGTTGGAAGTTTGAGTAATTGAGAATAATGAAGATACTTTTAATGACAGCTATTTTACGAATGATTGTTTAAATCTGGATTGCGGAGATAAAATGGCATTACAATTGAATATTATATTTAGCTGTACTCGTGGCTTCGTCGCCTCCACAGACAACATGCTATACACCGTTAAATTTTGATCGTTTTAATCCCGTGGAGGGTCGATACGATACATTCGAAACACTATCGATTTGTAAAGATAAAATTAAAAAATAAAGTACCTTTTTTTAAAACTCGTATTAATTTACGCATGTACGAAATTAATTTCTTTAAGAACACGTCAGCTGAGCGAGTCCAATGACCTGTAGGTAGTTAGTACGCAACGCCGACTAAAAAAAGGTACTTTATTTTTTAGTTTCATCTTTATAATTCGATAGTGTTTAATGAACCGGATCGACCCACCACGGGATTAAAACGATCAAAATTTAGCGGTGTATACAACATTAGTTTTATTATTTGCAAAACCCGAAACACGTGTCTAGTATTTTTATTTATAGAATCTATGTAAAAAATTTCATAACTGTATCATGAAAAATCACAAAGTTATAAGCTTGTGATGTTACTAAATTGTCCGCACAAATACATAGTCACCGGGCTATACGGGCAACTGAGGGGTTGTTTTGTTTCTGCATCCAGCAGTGCGCTGACACCTAATGGCGCCTATAACCTGCCGAGACCTTTATTGTCCTTTGTGTCGGTGGTGTCCAACTTGCGACATTTTTTTTTAATTTTTGGGAAAAAAATCTAACATGGTGTAAAAAATATTGGAATAGATTCAGTTACTGATTCACAAAACATCGAAACATCGTGAGGAAACCGGCATGTCCTAGAACCAAAAATTCGAAGACATGTGACATTTACCAACACGCACTGGGCCCGCGTGGTGGATTACGGCCCATTCCCTCTCCTAGATAGGAGGCCTGAGTCCCAACAGTGGGAACATTAAAAAGACTGGTGATGATGGTGATGACTGATTCTGAACAAACTATATTCTGGTTTCGCAATATACTCGTAGTATACTAAAAATATTGTTGTATAATTTTCTTATTTCATGTCGTGTTGGTTTGACACAATTGTTGTCCGTCCAGTATGTAGCCACCTGAATGGCTCTCTCGTTGGCCTCGTTGAAGTCTTGGAAGGCGCAGGTGTTAGTGCATGCTGAGCAGAAAAGGAGGTGACGCATATCCAATGAAGAGGCCCCACACTAGCACTGACTTTGCGCGATGGATCAAGAATACGCTATTTGGCCTAATTGCTGTGGCAGCGGCCAACCTGAGCCTACAATTGGTTCAGAGATTTTAATTGAAGTAAAAAGTTGGCGAATGGCTCTAAGCAAAACCTACTGTAGTTTTCTACAAGTGAAAGAACCTTCTTAATTGAATTTACATTATCCAGAAAGCCAATTTTCATACAATATCATTTCAATCCAAATCACATTTCGGCAAATCAATGATTTTCCCCGGTCTAGGGTGGAGCGACAACGCAGTGTCAGACTTTTACTGACTAAAATCACGCCTATGTTCTTCAGTAGCCTTTTGCGTTTTAGAGCTTTTTTTTTGAGAAATTCCTCGTTGCCCTAAAGGGCATCGGCTCGGCTGGGTCCGGAAGGTTACTTTACAGCCGAATATGTACGCGCGCGCCTCAAGGAGTTGTCAGCAATAGCAGGGGCCCAGCCGGGTCGAAGCCTACTAGGGCCAGGGTTATCCGAAAGGGAACTCGAACCCCAGTATGAAGACTTGAAGGAACGGGGTGGGTTTTTTAGTCAGTAAGAGTCTGACACTATCTCCTGCTCCGACCAAGAGCGGGGGTTGTCATTGGATGATTTTCCCCTCCAAAAAAAAAGAGCTGACTCCCCCCATACCTTTTTAGAGGCTGAAGTGAGAAGTGTCAGACTTTTACTAGCTAAAACTCACTCGTAATCCAACAAATAATAATAACATGATTTAGGTACATTCTTATGTTGCACAGCTACATGTTTTGCTTAGACTAGTTAGTGGGTGCAATACGAGCTCTTCTAGATAGGTTACGAGGTAGCATTTGTGTTTAAAACAGACAGTAGCGAGCCCCTGTCATAAGCTATTTGTTGACTTGTATTTAATCAAAATTTCGTTTCTATTTGGTGTCATAGAAGTCGTTACACTAATTATTAAATATGCCGTATATTTTCTCAGGTGTACTTGTATCATAATTTTACCGTGTAATTAGAAAACAGAATTGAAATAAACCGCGTCTCCATAATTATTTTACGTCAGCTAATATAATCATTCGGAGTAGCTGTGTTCTCAAAGGAATCTAATGATTACAATTTATTTTTGCTGTTGACTCGTTCAAATTTTTGTTTGAGGTTAGAACATTTTGATCGAAAATGTGATTTTTTGGAAGATAGAACTGCATCCGATTCATATTTAACTTGCGAAAATATGACCATGTTTCGAGTTACAGATCGGAGCTCAAATGGATGCCCATTCGCCAGAGAAGAAGTTTGCGCGCACTGACTACACTCTTCTCTCTGCTCAACTGTCCTACCCCTCCTTCTTATCTTATATCTCATTTTCAATATTTATGTTCTTCCCATTCTAAGAATCTTCGTTCTTCTAACAATCTCCTACTGCTCTGTCCCTCTCATACTTCTGATTTTGTTCATTCTTCCTTTCATATACAGTCCATACTTCTGTGGAATGCGCTTCCTCTCGACATCAGGATGGCCACCAGTCAGTATGCATTTAAGCGAAAGTTGCGGCATTACTTTCAGAACAAATAGCGGAGTCGTTTCAAAACCCCCCTTCTTCTACTTTATATAAATATATATGTAGGTATATATTATATTAAATATATATGTATGTCTATTTTAGTTATATAGATACATTTGCACTCATATTTTTCTTAATAATCCATTTTTTGTTGTTTTTTTTTTTGTGCACCAGCCATGTTTTTCTCTTCACCACCCTAGGTTGACTGGTAGAGAATGCCTAAGGCATTAAGTCCGCCTTTGTACCTGTGCGTTGCATAAAGTTGTAATAAATAAATAAATAAATAAATAAATAGAACTGTTGAGGAAGGAAAAATCGTAATAAATCGAACCGTCGTTCTTCTTGATTTTATTTTGGGTTTTGAAATATTAATTTGAGTCATCATCATTTCAGCAAAACAACATCATCTCTGGTAGATATCGCTGACAGCGATAAGATTACCATTGTACCCAAAGATTTAAATTTCTTTAAAATTGTGACTAATTTGGTGTACAATATACTTGAAATGTTTGTATACATTCCAAGTTATACATGACGGCGCCAGAAGTGGCTGAGCGATATCATTCATCATTCATTCATTTCAGCCGATACACGTCCACTGTTGGACATAGGCCTCCCCCAAGCGTCGCCACATCGAACGTTCCTGTGCGTCCCGCATCCATTGGTTTCCCGCTACCTTCACCAGGTCGTCGGTCCACCTTGTAGGAGGCCTTCCAACACTGCGTCTTCCGGTACGCGGTCGCCACTCCAAAACCTTTCGGCCCCAACGGCCATCTGTTCTGCGAGCAATGTGCCCTGCCCATTGCCACTTAAGTTGGCAATTCCTTGTGCTATGTCGGCAACCTTAGTCTTCCTGCGGATATCTTCATTTTTTATTCGATCACGCAAGGAAACCCCGAGCATAGCCCTTTCCATTGCTCTTTGGGTGACTTTGAGCCTTCTGATGAGGCCCATTGTGAGCGACCACGTTTCGGAGCCATATGTCATCACTGGCAACACGCACTGGTTAAAGACTTTCGTCTTGAGACAATGTGGTATGTTGGACGAAAAGATACCGCGTAGCTTCCCGAACGCTGCCCAACCGAGTTGGATTCGACGGTTGACCTCTTTCTCGAAGTTAGACCTACCCAACTGGACTGTCTGTCCGAGGTAGACGTAATCGTCCACAACTTCGAGTGTAAAGTCTCCGACCGAGTCTGAGCGATATGACCGTCATCGTTATGATTCAGTGGTACTGGGTTCATTTCAATGTGATTTTTAATAATAAAAAAAAAACTTGTAAAAAACAAAGTAGTTTACCGAACTATCTACTTTTATTTAAAAAAAAAAAATAATAAATAATAAATTTCTTTATTTGGAACAAGAAACACATACAGAAAAAATCAAATTGAAACGATGATAACCGCAGTAGTAAAAAACTGTGTCGCGGTTATCAACGCCCATCTCCAGGTAAGGAAATACATTGCTCTAGATACATTATAAGCAAAATTATCATTAGTTAATAAATCAACTATAGAAGACAACTCAATCTATGGTAAGTAAAGTTAAATGTATTTGTGTGAATAGAAGAGTGATTGTACTAGTATGTAAGTGTGCTTGTGTAATTTGTGTAAAGTTATATGTGTGTGCATGTGTGTGTGTGTGTGTGTGTGTAAGGGATTGTGTGAGATTACACTACCACAAGTTCCTCTGTTTCGTCATAATGTAATAGTTTTAGCCAGCTATTTAATTTAATTTTGAGTTTTTTTCTAGTTAACGAGTAGATATTTATTTTCTTATTTATTTTGTTATACAATTTGGAACTAATGTGTTTAAAATGACGGCGTGCCGCTTCAGTTCTACGAACTACTATACCACATATCCTATCAGACCGGCGATTTGTACTACAGATACTCGGATCATAGGCTAGCTGGCAATGTTTACGGAGTATGGTCTGCAGCACAAATAACTGTCTTACAGTGAAAACCTGGCACAGAGAATACAGCTCCCTTGTGGGATATCGTATTGGCTTCTTTGCCAGAACTTTAAGTATAGCACGTTGTCCGCGTTCAACTCTTAGCATAGTCGTTTTATGAGCTCCTCCCCATACAACAAGGCAATAACCTAACACCGACTGGGCTAGCGAGAAATATATTGTAATTAAGCTTTCAAAGTCAACAACAGATCTTAGTTTTTTAAACACATAAATAAGCTTCCTTAGTCGTGAAACTGTGGCATCAGTCTGCTGTTTCCATTTAAGATTACTATCCACTAAAATCCCCAGATATTTGATAGTCTGAGTACTATCAAGATGAGGACAGTTACAAATTGTGTCTGGTGTAGGAGTGTCACATGTGTGAGCACGAATTACAATAGGAGTTGCAGGTTGAGTAGAACTATTGGTAGAAAAAGCAATGAATTTCGTCTTATTAATATTTAGAGTTAAGAGATTTTTGGTTAACCATTTCATGACAGAATTTAAGGCCAGCTCTGAGTTTATTTGAACCTCACTCCAATTACTACCGTGAATAATTAGAGCTGTGTCGTCTGCATATGTAATAATTTTGCAGTTAGGTAAGTGTAACTGACACAGCTCATTCACGTATATAAGAAACAGGGTTTCCGACCGAGTCTGAGCGATATGACCGTCATCGTTTTGATTCAGTGGTACTGGGTTCATTTCAATGTGATTTTTAATAATAAAAAAAAAACTTGTAAAAAACAAAGTAGTTTACCGAACTATCTACTTTTATAAAAACCAAAAAAATCAAAACTAAACTACTCAAAAAAATACAAAGCACTCCAACTTTAAACACGTCGAAACCAAACATGAAGGATGTTCCTTTATCACAACAATAGAAAACTTTATAAACTGCCAATCACTTGAAACTTTGACCCCCAAGTATTTGATGTAGGGGCTGACGTTTAGCCCAAGGTAAAGTGTGTCAAAACTGACACACTTTACCTTGCCAAAAACTTTTATAAAGAGAATAGAGGACATGACTCGAATGTTAAAAGTTGGTTATTTATTTATTTGTAAATATTTATATTAAGGTTCTGCTTACACTGATACGTAACATTTCTTTTTTTTAACGCTGCACTACACAAGGTGACTTCTGTATTAGTGATGTAACGAATCGCAATCGCATTCGCGCGAATAGTCACACATTTGTACATTCACATTCGAATTCACAAGAAACATGGGAATATTTGGCAATTTTTTCAACATTTCAACATCAGTTCTATTATCTTTCTATATCCGTTTAATCAATACTTAAATACCTTTCTGTTTGTCAAAAAAATTGCCGTATATTTGCATGTCTCTTGTGTATTCTGCGAATATTCGCGAATGCGAATGCGAATATTCGTTACATCAATATTCTGTATCGTAAGTCGGTTCACAAATATGTGAAGTCACCTAAACAAGACACCCAGAATGAAAACACTTATCTCTTGGTCATTATATACTACATATTAATATTTTTTCTGCTAGTCTGGTATCTACAACTTGAGCTTTTTTTAAACCTCTTTAATTTCTTTGTATTGTTTTAAACGTATTATTTCAAAATTACTACTTACAATATTTATTGGTGAAACCTTATTATTTTTATTTCACTACACTACATATACAGGTCATCTATACAGATGGATCCAGATGGATGGATGGACCTGTAGATACAGGTCCTATTGTAATTAAATTATTGGTGTACAATAAAGAACATACCTATTTATCTATTTATCGAATTTTAAAATATGTATTCGAATTCACTCGCTAAAATATATCTTTTGAGTCGCAAATAAAGTTCTATACCGTATCATTACTTTAAAAAATCGTGCAGCGTCGTGTCTCAGTGTGTGCGGACCCTAAAATTGCAATCGATCAAAGGAAAGGATGATATTAAAACATCGTCGATCAGGGTCTCCACCAACGAAGAAACCAATAATGTCTGCTTATAGGTTGTTTATTGTTTATTTTATCTCTGCTGAGGTGATTGACAGGATAAACAGAATTTTTAAGCTTCATTTAATGGTAAACAGCATTTTTAATTCTTTTGTTATTGTCTTTATGATTGACACTTAGGCCTATATGCTATGACAACGGAAAAAGCTATCGATCAATGTCAAATTGTAATTGTCAATTCGATGATTTGATGTGGAGTCTAGTCAGAGAATTTGACTTGGAGTAGGGCCAATTTTACCAAAGAGTGAACGTTATCGGTACTTCCGAACTATGTTCAAGTCTTCAGTGTCATCATTGTTATGAAATATTGACACTCTGCTCTTGAACGCATTTAGATTTGTGGTGATTGCGCTAATGGTCCCCTAAATAAAATTTAGTCAATCAACTCGAACTTCTGAAGGTCAATGTTTAATATAATAAGTTTATCTCTAATTAACTATACTTTGTTCAAAATAACATTACAAAATGAAAACCTTTTATTACTGTCCGTTCAACCGATTTTGACTTTTATTACGTTGGTGACATGACAAAAATGGCGGCAGCAATAAATAGTTCGTATTGTTACCACTTTTTTGCTAGTTAGAGACCAGTGGTGATGAAATAATTTTTTAAAGTAATGTGCCAGGCTGGGTTTGAACCCGCGACCTACAACTCGTAAGTCAGGGCCGTAACCACTCGGCCACCATTTCTCTCGTCAAGCACTAGTTTATATTATTTATAAAAAACATTTTTTTTTTAATTGTCACACTACGCTGTCTAGTCCCAAGCTAAGCAGAGCTTGTGTTATGAGTACTAGACAACTGATAAACATACTTATATATTTCTAAATACATACATATTATAGATAAATTACACCCAGAGACAGAACAAAATGATCATGCTCATCTTACAAACATTTGTCCTGAGTGGGAATCGAACCCACGACCTCCGGCATAGCAGTCAGGGCCACTAACCACTAGACCAACAGGCCAGTCTAAATTGAGTTCGACTGTGTTGTCTAGTACTCATAACACAAGCTCTGCTTAGCTTGGGACTAGGTGGCGTTGTGTGATAGTTGTGGAATATTATATTATTATTATTATTGTAATACCTACGATCTAATTCCGTGATCGCTATATCTATTGTAAGGTCTATAAAAAGATGAGATCACTCACGTACGAGTACGTGTACCTTCTTATTTATTATCCCAAGACATAAATGACAATGGTAAATACGTGGCTTAGAAAAAGGGCAAAGCTTTTATAAGTTTAAAAGCTGTATATCCGAAGAGATTTTTATTTTGTTTTCAACTAATGCGGAAAATTTCCATGGAAAAGAAGTTTTGCGGTTCGTTACGATCTACTTCTAAAATATTTTACCCTGTTTGGACGTCTCCGTCAATGGTTGATTTTATTTACTTTGCAGTACTTTTTTGTTTTTGATTATACAGGGTTATTTGTAAAGCTCACTGTCCGGCCGTCCGGTAACTGTTCGGACCAAGCCCAAGTCGTCGACGGCGCGCACTGTTCCCGCGCGCCTCAAGGAGTTGTCAGCAACAGCAGGGACCCAGCCGGGTCGAAGCCTACTGGCCAGGGTTATCCGAAAGGGCGCTCGAGCCCCGGTATGAAGGCTAGAAGGAACGGGGTGGGTCTTTTAGTCAGTAAGAGTCTGACACTATCTCCCGCTCCGCCCAAGGGCGGGGGATGTCAATGCATGATTTTTTCCACCATAAAAAAAGGGTTATTTGTAAAACACTAACAACCTTGAAGGACTATCACTAACATCATAAACAACAACTTTTGTTCTATGACTTTTTACAAAACATGATTCATTTGCCAAAAACAAACCTTCAAGATTTTGTTGTTCTATTTAACCTTTCAATCGTGGAAATTACAGACACAATAGAATGACAATAGGTGCGCGAACGCCGGCGTTCGCTTGGGGTTTAATGAACACATTACAACTCTGTCTATAGGACGCGACGCAATCGCACCAATTACCCCCGCCACAAGATCCCCGCTCCCCTCTGCTATTGTACTATCGCTTGCTTCGCATAGACTTCGTAATATTTAGAACGTTCAATTTAAATGTTTTTATTTTTGTATGAAAATGTGATAAACTAAAATATGATAAATTTTTAAAAGTCATAGAACAAAATTTGTTGTTTATGATGTTAGGAACATAGTTCTGAGTGGTTGCTAGTGTTTTACAAATAACCCTGTATAGTGTATATATACTAATATAAAGAGGAAAGTTTAGTATTCTGGTTTTATCTAATGTTCCCACTGCTGAGACTCAGGCCTCCTCTTTAGGAGAGGGAATGGGCGGTAATTTACCACGCTGATCCAGCACGGGTTGGTGAAAGTCACATGTCTTCGATTTTTTTGTTCTAGGATGACGGCTCTGATTGAGTACGGGTCACGGGTTCAAACAAAGCCAGGCACATAACTTTGTGTAATTTATTTCATCACCACTGGTCTCAAAACGGGGTCTGTAGTCGTTTGGGCCCGCTCGCTTTGGGCCCGCGGGATCAATCGACACAGTCCCATTTTGAAGGTGTCGATTGGACCCACCGCCCAATTTTATTATAAGTACAGTCATGAAAGAAAGTTAAATCTTTTAGTTTTATTTTTAACCGACTTCTAAAAAAGGAGGAGGTTCTCAATTCGGATGTTTCTATTTTTTTTATGTATGTTCGCGCATAACTTCGTCACTTGCCAACCGATTTGAAAAATTCTTTTTTTGTTGGAAAGGGTATACTTCCCAAATGGTCTCATAGTCACCAAGTCGGGATTTGATGATGAAATCTTGGCGAAATCGAGGGAACTCCTCAAATATTATTGGCAACCATATAGTTCTTTTCGTATTTTCATCAAAGACTTAAGCATTTATAGTCAAAACATGACATTTGATGAAGTGGAACTGGTAAAGAAGACCAGAAATGGCCAACGCAAGTTCATACTCACACAGATCTCCCAATGAACATAGTTACAAATTAATGAATAGTTCTGAATAGGTATGTTGAAAATGGTATCATCGATGTGGCCTGATGATGATGATGGAGCCGGAAGGTAGACACGGGAACTTCATAATAAAACAATGTATCGCAGGGTTTGAGTTAATTGGAATTGTCATGAGAAAAAGGTCCTCAGGCTGTAAGTGTATTGCAACTAAAACTTTTTTTTTATGACTTAAAATATGTATATAATATTATTTATATTACTGAGAATATATATTTTTGATTTATTCAATTAAGTATTTACACTTACGCGCCACACTTATCTACAAACATTAAAACTAAATATTTTTTACTGTAATAATACCTAAATTAAGTGTACGAGCACTACTAATATGAAGGTCAAGTATTTGGGCCTTTTACGGATTACCTGTTCGGGTCATCCAATCATTGGTCTGCTTTTTTCGAATGTAGGGATGTGCTTTTGTCCGTTTGAATATAAAAAAGTATTGGACACGTATTTTTTCTTTTTTCGTTATATATAGAACGTCGTATGAACGTTCTTTTATCTGCCTATGATTTTTACCGAACATATGTTCCACTTAATTTAAAAAGATTATAGAATTTGATTGAAAATAAACTTTTAGATCTAACTGAATTGCTTTTTATTATATTTTGACTTACCACTTTTGCACTTGACTGTATCCACCAGTAGCTTTAAACAATGGATTTTTTTTTAAATTTGTATGTGGGCCCAATCGACCACCAAAAGTAAATAAAATAAATTGTGTGGTCGTTTGGGCCCGTGGGACCAACATCGAGCGGACCCAAACGACTACGGACCCCAAAACGGTGAAGGAAAATATCGTGAGGAAACCAGCATGTCCTAGAACCAAAAATTCGAAGACATGTGACATCCGCCAACCAGCACTGGGCTCGCGGTGGTTTACGGCCCATTCCCTCTCCTAGAGAAGAGGCCTGAGTCCCAACAGTGGGAATATTATAAGGCCAACTATGCTAAGCACTTGTTCTGTAGAGCACAAGTGTGTGTGTACGAATAGTACAAGGCTGTTCATACCCTTAACACCAAGTTTTTGTTAATAATTCTTTTGAAAAGTAGGAGTCACCTAACTGTTGTGAAGGTTAGCAACTGCGTCACGGCCCTGAGATTATCATAAACAGCTCGTTACACAGTCCATTCGGCAAGCGTGGAAGCAAACTGAATTGTTTATGCCGGAAAAACGAGGTTCGGCTTTGAGGAGTTAGTTGACACTACTGCTTTTTGACTTGTAATATTCCAGACTAGCAGTGCCCGCGAAATCGTTCGCGTGGACTACAGGATTTTGAATTTTTTTTTTTAAATAATAGTAGCCTAAGTTACTCCTTATTATATCAGCTACCTACCAATAAAAGTCCCGTCAAAATCGGTTCAGCCATTTCAGAGATTAGCCGGAACAAACAAACAGACAGACAGACCGACAAAAATTGTAAAAAAAAAATATTTTGGTGCACATGAAATGCATGTCGTAAAAAGTGGTTATTTCAATATTACGAGTACAAACGGACACTCCAATTTTATTTTTAAGTATAGATTTTTGCCGTTCAGGGATCATCCATTAATTAGGTACGTCACATGTTTAGAGGAGGGAGCGAGGACGACGGAGTGTGGCGTTGTGTGACAATGAGTAGGAGGAGTTGTATAACAGTAAAGAAATTATAAATGTTTGTAAAATTTTTTTTAGTTCGTAGATTGTTGGCTTGCTATACGGTTTGGTGCATACTGTAAGTATAGCAAGCAATTCAAGAATTAGTAATTAAATAAGTTAAGTTTATACAAATGTTCTATAATTTTCTATATTTTATGTAATAACAAAAATCTTAGAAAAATTTTGTCTACTATACTAAAAAAAATCAATATAATGAAAATACACAAAGCTATAAGCTTGTTACGTTACCTGGTTATCCGCTCAAATATATGGTCACCAGGTCATCCCGGAGAATGAGGGGTTGTTTTGATCCCAGACCCAGCTGTGCGCAGGCGCCTTATGTTCGCTATGACTTGCCGAGATCTTTTCGCTATGTTGCCTTGTAACCTTTTTAAATATTTTTGGGATAAAATATAAAGCTTATTATATACTAAAAATAATGTTGTATTTTATTATTACTCCTCGAAAAGTCCTCAGGAGTCCATTATTCACTTTGCAAGTGTTAGTAACAATCTGGTAAAACGAATCGTGTGGGGAGATCACGTATCTACTAATGTGTGGGTGGAATATTAACCATAATGGGTTAAAATTTTAATCTTATTATTGCTATGGTCGATTAGTTTGTTAACCGTAATTACGTAATTATCTAATCTATATAATAAAAATGAATTCCTATTTCCTTGGTCACGCCATCACGAGTGAATGGCAGAACCGATTTCGCTAATTCGTTTTTCGTTGTGTTCGTTATTGTGAGAAGGTTCTTATGGAAAAAAAATAAAGTTAAAAACTAAAACCCGACTACGACAAAAAAAAACGATGCTGAAAAAGAATGAAACAAGATTTTCAGGATGGTGAAAAACAAGAACAGAACAAAAAAAAAAGCCGTAGACACACATTTTTATGTAACATACATAGCCTGTCAAAATCATAACCCTCCTTTGGCTTTGCCGTAGTCGGGTAATTAGGGTAGTGTAGGGTAGAGTAGGGAAGCGCGGGAGCGAAGCCGCGCGGCAAAAGCTAGTTCACAATAATATAAACTTATTTTATGGTTTATTCTGTGGGTGGATCGATAACCTGGTGAGGGTCGCGGGAATCCGATGGATGCAAGACGCACAGAACCGGTCATTATGGCGACGCTTGGGGGAGACCTAAGTCCAGCAGTGGACGTCTTTCGGCTCAGATGGTGACGATGATGATGATTTTATAGTTTAGCGATTATCGTCTTCGCATTTAGTAGCGTGATTATTGCTATCTCCTGCCAGAGGCTTCGACTGTGTGAAAGTAGGTTTATAATCTAATAGCGGTAGAATAGCTCGATAATAGAGCAGCTACATTTTAGTAAAAGAATTTTCAGTACTGGTTGAGCAGTTTCAGCAAAGTCGTAGGGGCCCAGTAGGGCCGAAGCCTACTGGGGCCATGGATTGACTTCTGAAAGAGGAACCCGTGTTCCTGGAACGTAAAGGCCAAAGAAGGAACATAGGTAGGAATGGTGTTAGTCAGTAAACGTTTGACACGTCTTCCCAATCTGACTTAGAGCGGGAGAAGACATTCGATGATTTCAAACTTCAAAAAAACCCCTACGTACCAACTTACCAATTGTACCTTTTTATAATATTGGTATCTATATAAAAATCAATGCCACTTTTCGTTGTAATTTTATAACTCCAGAACGGGCTCACCCATCCAAACCGAATGTTTAGGCTTTGTTCGTACTATTTAGTAGATGGTTTATGTGAAGTTTGGTAGAGTAGAGTAAGGTATAGTAGGGTAGAGTACTGTAGAGTAGAGTAGTGTAGAGTAGGGTAGAGTAGGATAGAGTAGGGTAGAGTAGGGTAGAGTAGGGTAGAGTAGGGTAGAGTAGGGTAGAGTAGTGTAAAGTAGGGTAGAGTAGGATAGAGTAGGATAGATTAGGGTAGAGTAGGGTAGAGTAGAGTAGGATAGGGTAGGGTAGAGTAGGGTAGAGTAGAATAGAGTAGGGTAGAGTAGGGTAGAGTAGGGTAGAGTAGGGTAGAGTAGGATAGATTAGGGTAGAGTAGGGTAGAGTAGAGTAGGATAGGGTAGGGTAGAGTAGGGTAGAGTAGGGTAGAGTAGGGTAGAGTAGGGTATAGTAGGGTGGAGTAGGGAAGAGCGGGAGCGAAGCCGCACGGGCAAAAGCCCGTATAAATAAAAAATAAATAAAATAAATATTATTATTAGTATTGGTATAAATTTATGATCGTAAACTAGTGATACCTATACCCAAACAGTATTTGTTTGATCAAAGTTCATATGTTTATAGGTATCTACAATACACACATCAAATAGAGGTTTTCGCATGAAAAGTCCTGAAATGTTTAATCCTACACAAAAGTTTGTTGGATTCGAATAAAATGTAAGCGCGTTGGTAACCAAAATGTATTATAAACGGTTTGGAACTAAAAAGTTTTGCCTAAAAAGTTTGAATGTCAAACAAACACTGACAGCGACTGTGAGAATTTTAAACTAGGTTTTGTAAAGCGCTTTTGGTGAGACAAATAATATTTATAAAGGCTTAGGTATTCAAGTATAGCTTCCTAACTTTCATTTAAATTATTTTTCTTATTATTTATGTTATTTTCTGTAAATATTTTTTTTAAATAATTTGCTTTCAGTCATCAAATATAAATAAAAATTATACCTGAAAAAGTCTACTGGTAGGTAGGTATGTATGTATATTTATTGTAAGCTGAACATAAAAAAGTGGAAAAGTTCGGTTTTTACCGTAAATTTCCGGTTTCCATCGTAACAAGCACCCCTAGTGAGGGTGAACTTTAACAATTTATATTATGAGCAAGGTAGCATGCTCGACCTAAGCCAATCATTATTAACTTAAATTCTTTACTAATTATGTTTATATTTTCTACGCAGTTAAGAACTTTTTGAAACGTAGTGTCCTTTATTTTTGAGTAGCAACCAGCCCCCAGCCTCGTAAGGGTGTTTAAAATCTTTAAATTTTTTTTTTTAATTGAGATAAACTAGTGCTTGACTGCGATCCCACCTGATGGTAAGTAGCGATGCAATCTTTGATGGTGAGGCGCACTAGTTTATTAAGAGCCTTTTCACTCTAGCCTTGAAGACACCCAAATTATAATCGGACGGGAAGACCGCAGCAGGCAAACTGTTCCAGTCCTTCGACGTAAGCGGTATAAACGACGAGGCGAAACGCTTAGTCCGGACCGTAGAGGTTTCAACAACGTAAGGGTGAAATCTCGGCTAATAAATAATAATATTCCACAACTACCACGCAACCTGCCATTTAGTCTTAAACTAAGCAGATCTTGTGCCATGGGTTCTAATCGTACTTATATATTTTTAAATACATAAATATTATAGATAAATTCGATTCCCACCTTAGACAAATGTTTGTGTGATGAGCATAATCATTTGTTCTGTGTCTGGGTGTAATTTATCTATAATAGTATTTAGAAATATATAAGTATGTTTATCAGTTGTCTAGTACCCATAACACAAGCTCTGCTTAGCTTGGGACTAGACGGCGTTGTGTGATAGTTGTGGAATATTGTAGATACTATGTTATTATTATAAATTACACCCAGACACACAATGATTGTGCTCATCACACAAACATTTGTCGTGGGTGGGAATCTAATCCACGAGCACCGGCATAGCACTCAGGACCACTAACCACTAGACCAACCGGCCAGTCAAAATAGGTACTATTTATATATGTACCGTGAAACCTTCCTAATTAATTTCGCTACCTATTTGTGAAACTAAAACTTTCACACAGGTGACCTTGTCAGCAAAAAAAACTTTTTACAAAAAAAAAATTAAACCGATTTCTATGTAAAAAAACACTGAAAAGTACAAAATAATTTTAATCTCAGAAGTTGGTGTTAAATAACGAAGAGACAAAACTATCTATTGCAGAAACACTTAGAAGTCGGTTTAATTTTTTTTGTTTTTGTAAAAAACTTTTTTTCACTTTTTAGTTATACCTACTACCACTAAAAAGTACCCCTCAGCCAAACTTAAATACCTTTTTTTTTTTTTTTTTTTATGGTGGGAAAAAATCATGCATTGACATCCCCCGCCCTTGGGCGGAGCGGGAGATAGTGTCAGACTCTTACTGACTAAAAGACCCACCCCGTTCCTTCTAGCCTTCATACCGGGGCTCGAGCGCCCTTACGGATAACCCTGGCCCCAGTAGGCTTCGACCCGGCTGGGTCCCTGCTGTTGCTGACAACTCCTTGAGGCGCGCGGGAACAGTGCGCGCCGTCGACGACTTGGGCTTGGTCCGGACAGTTACCGGACGGCCGGACAGCGAGCTACCCATTGCTCACTGTCCGCAAGCCCGCGTCTACGTTGGCCGGAAATCGGGATCAGAATCCCGGCGACGGCGGCGGCGATAACGCCGTTGCCTTATGCGTTCGGCCTCCTCCTTTGCGAGCATTACTGCTTCGCAGAAGTCGGCGACCGCCTGCCACTCCTCCTCGCTCCGGACCATGGCCTCAACCAAGGCCCGGCGCGAGAGGTCTCCGCCGCCGATCGCCCCCACGAGGGCACGGCGATGCTCCGCCCAAGCAGGGCACACCTCGACTGTGTGTTCCACCGTGTCCTCCGGGCGTTCCGCACAGTGGCGACACCCGGGCGTCACTTCCGCATGAATCGAGTGCAGGAATCTCCCGAACGAACCATGTCCGGTGAGTACCTGTGTCATGCGGAAGGTAAGGACGCCGTGAGGTCTTTCCAGCCACGCCTCAAAGAGGGGACTTACCGCCATGATTGTGGCGTGCCCAGCACTGGGTTGCGATAGTCGCTGACGCCATTTCATCATGAGATCCCGCCGGAGCTCTGTCCGCCATGCCGTGACCTGTCGCGGCAGCGGACTTTCACCCCGGCGTTGCATCTCCACGCGCATATCGTGCATGTGTGCAAGGACTGTTGCCTCCAGATCCCACGGTGGTAGGCCAGCCAGAAGGCTCGCCGCTTCGCGGGAGACCGTGCAGTATCCCCGCACCATCCTTATCGCCATGACCCTCTGGCAGGCGTTCAGTATGGCCGCCGGTTGCTTTTTCAGCGACGGCGCCCACACCGGCGCCCCGTAGAGGGCCATGGACCGAACGATCCCCGCGTAGAGCCTCCGGCAGGAGGCGTCTGGACCCCCAAGGTTGGGCAGGAGCCGCTTGAGCGCAGCCCCAGCCCGGTTGAGTTTGGGAGCCAGACGTCGGAAATGCTCCAGGAAATTCCACCGGCTGTCGAGGACGAGTCCCAGGTACTTCATCGTCGACCCGACACCGATGTGAACTCCTCCTACCGTTAGTTGGGAACTCAATGGCGGCGCGCTCCGAGACTGGCGACCGTGGAAACACATCGCCTCGGATTTGTGAAGCGCCACCTCGAGTCCCAACTCCTGGATCCGATCAACGACCATCGCAACCCCGCGTGTCGCTAGAGCGACCGCCGCCTGGTACGACTCTCCCCGCGAAACTTAAATACCTTATAGCCAGAGTGCATCTCATAACAATTCTAATAATCCCAAACATGGTTAGGTTACATTTATTTATCTTCCAGCTTCATCACCAGATCGGTTCGATACATCCCCCCCCCCCCGCCCCTTTTCTTTCAGTCAGTCATCGCCTACACGTATAAACCGAGCAATTTTACTTGTTACAACAATTTATTCTGCTGTGATCCTATGAGGAGTTCTGTTCCATATCATCGAAGTTAATGATCAGATCATAACAATATTTCTATGGGACCAACTTGGAAGCATAACCTTTCAATCAAAAAAATAATTTTCAAAATCGGTCCACAATTGACCGAGATATCGGTGAACATATATACAAAAACAAAAAACATACATTCAGCCAAACATAGAAACTCCGTCTTTTCGAAGTCGGTTAATTAAATGCTTATACAAAGTTAAGCTAAATAAACAGATCTCCACAGGGTCTCAAAAGTGGACACTCCTGACTTTGGAATGGGCGGTCGATTCTCTGTTTGATAACGAAACCTTTTGAAGTTTTGAAGATTACGATGTTTTTTCCTGCTTCAGTTTAATAAACATTTCTCCAAAAACATAAGCCTGATGATTTTCCTCGAAATAAAGCAATGATAAGATTTACCGCAAACAGGCCACCGGCTACAATCACAAAACGCCGCCACCACCATATTTCCTATAATTTTCATACATTTTACCCAGTTGTGGGTTAAGCTCGCGTGTGAACATCAACTGTCTTATTTTTACTGTGTGTTTAAAATTGTGTGTAAATGATAAATAAATGATAAATGATATTTATTTTGTAAATAGGTTTAAAAAACACTTTTACACGTCAATTTTTTTTCGTCACTTTATGCTAGATGAGGCCGGTGTTTCCTATCTGACTACCCTGAGAAGAAACACCGAAACAAACTCAGGGGTCAAAGTCTCTTTTAAAGTCCATACAGTAAATATGTAATGGTCAAATCACATGAGAACCATGCAGATTTGTCTGAGATGGTCTTTTGAAGAAAAAACCATACAGATTTGAGTGGACCTGTCCAATCAGTGTAAGCATTTGTCAGTATTCGAAAAGCTCAACTTAGGACTTCTAAGGAGCTCCACGACTTGACGAACAATACCAAAGAAAGGACATTTGGGTAGGCCACAGAAAATACTCAAATTGCCAGACATACGTTAAAATTACTGAAAAGAAAAGAAAAAGCAATCAACATAGTCCTCACATTTACAATAATATAAGGAAATTGATAGTTTACAAAATATTTAGCAAAGTAAATATTTATGTCAAAGAAAAAAAAATACTTAGGTACTTTAAATACTTAAAATGTATACATGTCAATTTGTAAAATAAAAATAATATCCAATGTCAAATTGTAAAAAATTCAATAACAGAAAAAGAAAAAGCACATTTGAAAATAAAAATAATTAAAAAAATACAAAAAGAAGAAAAATAAAAATGTCAACAGTTGTAGTAGGTACTGGAGCAGGTCAATCCCAAGCCTTTTCGTCTTGAATATAGTCCTTTACAGTGTAAAAGGCCTTTTGACAAAGTTTTTGTTTTACAAATGATTTGAACTTATGTACAATAAAGAATCCATATAAAATATTCAATTTTGTATGGATTCGTCACACACAGTTGAAGCCAGTGGCCGCCACACGCTACAAATTGCCGCTGCTTGCTTCTTGTGGCCCGCACTGGACAATAAACGCCGTCACACGCCACTCTCGCATTTAAACCTTTTCGTCAGAGTCCATTATGATACTCCGCATATGGGTTAAAAAAAGGAGCAGTTACAATTGCCGTCACGGATCTTGAGCGCTGGCTTCAAGTTGCGCAGAAGACAAATATTCGGTCTCTTTAGTAGTGCGAAGTGAGACGCGGGGGTGGGGAGTGTCAGTGACTGGCTCGCCGCGCCATCGCGTCATAGACGTCACTCATGATTCGTTCCCTGCGCTTGCAGCATGTATCTAACAACGACGACGATTGGCTCGCCAATGTATGGAATGCGCAAAGCGATTCCCACTCTGACGCCGAGCGCTTAAGATCCGTTTCGGCAATTGTACCAGCCACAAGTGGCTGTCGCGTGCTTCAGCTGAATTTGTGGCCGCTTCTATCTTGTCGTGGGGGCGTTTGTGGCGGTGGCACGTGGCCCGTATGTGGCGACCCTTAAGGATTATTTTTAACATTAATTAATCTACTTATTTCATTTATAAAATTGGGTAGAGTAGAAGATACGTACCCTGTTTCGTGCTTATAATAAACAATCGTTTTCTTTACGAGGAATATAATTTCAGTTGATAAGAAAGCTAAATTAGTTTTCGGATTGTCTATTTTCTTTTTTTACGGTTGCTACCCAGTAACAGCCAGTGTTTATGTTATTAGGTACAGTATTAAGGTCTGACCAATTGGTCTTTGTTTTGACAAGTAAATCTTAGGGTGAGTTGCACCATTTAACTATAACGATAACCAAACCATAACCAGCCGTGAAAAGGCCTCCTATTGGTCAATTCGACGATTCGACAACTGTTAACAGCTTTGTTATCGTTATAGTTAAATGGTGCAACTCACCCTTTGTGTTTTCGTTAATAATCCATTGTTGTATAAAAATAGCCTTTTTAGTCCATTAAATAATCCCCATTACGTCCCGTTTTGAGAGAAGTGAGTTCCTTCTGACAATGTGTCAGAATTTTTACTGACTGAAACCCTCCTGTGTTCTTTTAGATGCCCTGTGCGTTCCAGGGCGTGGTATTTTTTTTTTCGTACAATCCTGCAACTCTAGAAGTCACCTGCTCTAGTGAACCCTGTCAGTGTTGTTGACTGATCTTTGAGGCACGCATGAAACAAAACGCGTCGATCCGGGATTGGTCCTTACTGAACGGCGACTTACCTATTACTCGCCACCCGCAAGCCCGTGCTTACGATGGCCAGGTTTCTCTCTGTGGCTCTCAACGCCCTGTAAAATAGCTTGCAATTTTTTACTGACAAAAAATTGATGTAAGAATATTGAATGGGGCACAAGAACAACGAAAATATTATTACAACAAAATATTATTGGAGTTATCCAAGGATGTCGGACCAATTACCGCACATGAAGGCTTTAAGAGCTGATTGAACTGTCGATATTTTACGAGAGTCTTAACAATTAATTAAGAACCTGAAAGGTGTGTAGTTTTCCAGTAATTGGATTGCCAGGGTAGCGTTTCATTAACATCATCAACAATTCAGCCGATTGGCGTCCATTGTTGGAAATAGGCCTGCCCCAAGCGTCGCCTCAATGAATTATCCTGTGTGTCCCGCATCCATCGGATTTCCGCAACCTTCACCAGGTCATCGGTCCACCTTGTAGGAGGTCTTTCAACGCTGCGTCTTCCGGTACGCGGTCGCTTATCCAGAACCTTTTGGCACCAACGACCATTTTTTCTGCGAGCAATGGCGATATAATATGCTGTATTTATGGATAACATTTACTCCATGAATATTGAAATATAATCAGATCCGGTCGACCCGATGCTGAGCTTTAACAGAACCGTCTAGTTTGTGATAGTGGTTATCTGCATTAATATTATAAAGATGTGTAGTTGTTTTTTTTCTTTGTAGGAGATAATCTCTGAAAGTATTTGTCCGATTGCGAAAATGTTTTCACCGATTTTCTATCGGTACGCGTGTCGGCTGCTTTATTCCTGCATAGGCTATTATTATTACCTATTCTTGGATTAAATAATCGTAATAAGTTACGAAATTTAATTATTTTTTCGTCAGCTTCAAATAAATTTTATTTATTTTTATTGACCAACCAACAATCGTATAGACAGAAACGTATATAAAAACAATATATATTTACAATCTAAATTAGTTTTAATTTCTTATAGGTTAGCACCGCATCATAATTTTTTGAAAACTTTATGGTTGCGCTGTATCTTAATAGATATAAAGTTATTTAAACATCGTTTTGATATACTCGTAGATGGTGATTTGATTTAACTTTACGATATGAGAGTTTTTAATACTTCATTTTTCTACGGATCTTCATTTGACCTACTTTGTTGCTACGGGCGAAAATGTAATGTGTTTTTTTTTTAATGTGAAATATCTTCATTCCGATTCAATTATACCTTTCGTGCCGAATGGCACGTACTAGGACCACTTACTGTGTCACCAATTGTACTGTAATTTCGGAGTACTGTCCTGATACCTGATGAAAACCTGACTATAGGCTGTCTGTACAGTATGAACAGGTTTATCTGACTTTGAATTCGCTGGAATCGGCACAAACGATGTTATTACATCGGACCAGCTCGTGCTCATTTTAAATGCCAAGCCATAACTTTACTTAATACATTCTCATTTTTATCAGACTTTAAAAATTTTCAGATTTCAGAATCTGAAAATTGTTAAAATAAAATAACATACTGATATTTTCATTTATAAAACTTAAGTAGGTAAACAAAATGATATAGACGTTACCTATGTCAATTAAAATTAATGCTATGTGTTGCCGTCAACGGCGTAGAAATATAATATACATATTACAATTACATATAATTAAAAAAATTGAAAAAATAATAAAAGCATTCAAAATGTATTAAAATTAACTCAAAAATAACAATCTGCACTTTTTATTCTAGAGCGGTAAAGTTTGGCTGTTCTTTTATTTTTTGTGTTTGTTTTCTTTGTAGGAGAAAATCTCTGGAAGTTATCACTGATCCGATTGCTAAAATTTTCTCACTGATAGAAAGGTACTTTATTCTTGATTGACATAAGCGCCCGAGCAGTGCCATAAAACAGTGACTTTCTGAAGCCTACTCCTCTGTAACGGTTGCATAATAGATTTAAAAAAAAAATTGTTTATTATACCTACATAATAATTTTTTCGTACAATCAATACTTCTGTCAAAAAAAATGCAAATAACAACATGATCTTTTCGCTTGATTTCTCTACTCCTTTCAAACAGCTTTGATCTAGAAATATGTTTACACACAATCAGAATGTACATGTAAATCAAAATATTTCGCAAAGACAGTTGATTTAAAGGTCAGCGGAGATCTATCTGCATTTAACGTCGTCCAGATGTTCAAGGGACTATAGGTACCATCGCGATAATTTCTGCCAGTAGCCTGATTCACGTAAAATCAAACATGCCAAATATCGTTGAAGTTTTATAGTCGTTCGATCGAAGTCCTATCCAAAAGCGGTATAATTCACGTGTTCCTTAATCGGGATTGGATAGAACGACAACTCAACTGGCTCGAAACTAAACGATCTATCAGCGATTAATTTCCAGTTACATTAATAAGTATTCTACCAGGATAGGTAATAAAATACAGATATTTTTTTTAAATCGACTCTTCGACCAAACGACTTTAAAATCGGTATCGTTCAAACTCGATTGATGGATGTGAATTCGGAAATGGTCTAAACGACTAAATCGCTACGATATCGTTACGGTTTTGATTACGTGGATCGGGCTACTGATAACTTTTTGAATCCTGCGGCGCGGCGCCAAACCAAATCATTTGAAGTTTTCGTTTCGAGTGCAAGCAAAAATGAACTTAGTGGTGGTCATGCGAAAGTGATACGCCATAACTGCCCTTCCCTTTCTGACCTACTCCTGTCGCCAGGTGACCCATTTAAGTTAACAATAAGCAAGCAATACAACTGTATAAAATTAAAATGGCTATCTGAATAGCCTCTTACCTGTGAAGCGACGCGTTCAAATCTCCATTTTCGAGTTTAGACTCTACAGAATGTCAGCTTAAGTTGTACTGTAATGTAGAAAATGAAATACAGCTTGATTTTTGTTCCAAGGCGATATTTAGGGAGCGAAAAGCTGTCACACTAATATTGCATATGTGTAAGTTTTGTGTGTCTGTGTGAGTATTTGTTGCGTTATGTTCGAATGGACAAACAGATTTTGCTGAAACTGAAGTTGAAAGTTTTTCTCTCTGCTTGTTGGTCTATTTATTCCGGCTTATCTTCAAAACGGCTTGACCAAACGGATTTTGACGGAAATTTCACTAAAAGATAGCGGAGTAACTTAGATTACTTCCATTAAAAACAAAAGATTTACACAAAAATAAACACTTCGTAATTGTAACCAAATGGCATTGTGCTGTTTTACAAATTTAACGCGGACAAAATCACGGGCACTAGCTTGTATTAATTAATCTTAATGTTTCTCAGCACATGCTTTTCGTACTTCCGTTAAATAAGTAGATCAGCTTGAGTTATCGGAAGCTCGTTTACAAAGTCCGTGAGCACTTGTTTACTGCTCCAGTCCCGTTACTACAACAAAGTAAAAACAATATTGTCAGTTATTGGAAAACGCTTCTACACGCTTTAAGTGTTCCTAGATAATTAGAAAGAAAAATATTTAAGTGAATATAAAAGATGTTCTGTATTTTCTGATCTCTTAACCTTTTTAGATGGGCTTTACAGGTCTAGCACCTAACATAATTTGTATAATAAAACTTTATACGTCATCATCATCATTTCAGCCGAAAGACGTCCACTTTTGGACATAAGCCTCCCCCAAGTGTCGCCATAATGAATGATCCTGTGCGTCTCGCATCCATCGGATTTCCGCAACCCTTACCAAGTCATCGGCCCACCTTGTAGGAGGCCTTCCAACCAGAACCTTTCGGCCCCAACGGCCATCTGTTCTGCGAGCAATGTGCCTTGGCCATTGCCACTTAAGTTTGGCGATTCTTCGTGCTATGTCGGTAACCTTGGTTCTTCTGCGGATATCTTCATTTTTTATTCGATCATGCAAGGAAACCCTGAGCATAGCCCTTTCCATTGCTCTTTGGGTGATTTTAAGCCTTCTGATGAGGCCCATTGTGAGCGACCACGTTTCGGAGCCATATGTCATCACTGGCAACACGACTCATAAGACTTTCGTTTTGAGACATTGTGGTAGGTATGTTGGACGAGAAGATACCGCGTAGCTTCCCGAACGCTGCCCAGCCGAGTTGGATTCGACGGTTGACCTCATTCTCGAAGTTAGACCTACCCAACTGGACTGTCTGTCCGAGGTAGACGTAATCGTCCACAACTTCGAGTGTAAAGTCTCCGACCTTGATAAGAGTGGGCGCTACATGGTTGTTAATCATGATTTTGGTTTTATGTTCATTTTAAGACCCACTCTTTCGGAAGCACTACTAAGGTCATTTAGCATTGTGCTGAGCTCCTCCGTAGTCTCAGCCATGATTACTATGTCGTCGGCGAACCGAACCTTATGAACAATAATAAAAGAAAAACAATTCCAAACAAAGGCGCCTAAAGTTAGATTTAATCCCATAGGTAAATACCTCTGCCACTCAACCATAGGGTGGTGAAGAGCCAGAATATTATAGCAGGTGTAACTTGAGAGGGCCCTTACCCACTCATCTATCATTAACTCGAGTATGGTTTAAAAGCTTGTTTTCTCATACAACGCAATATTTGAAGAAGACGCAACGCGAAAAGAGAACGATAACGCCTGAAAACTTTGTTAATTTTCGGTAATTCCATTGTTATTTTTTTTTTAATAATTATAAATGTGTAATGTTTACATGTATGTGTGTCTGTATGTTTGATACTCCTTCACGCTGAAACAGCTGAATCGATTTGGATGAGTACACTTACAGATCATGTCCTGAAAAAGTTTCCTTAAGTTAGCTGTTTATTTTTGATGGGTTATGGGGCGCAGTGGATATCAAAGTAAAGTAAAAGGATTACATCGGATTTTGTATTTCGACAATCTTACACAGAAACACGGGGAACTGTTAGTATACGTCAGACACATAGACAGTGACAGTAATTAAATTACTCTGTAGCTCATACATCAAAGACATCCAAGTGTGGAATTAGTTTGTTCAGTCTCCAACAACTTTTACTCGGACAAAGTCACTAGCAGTAGCTAGTACCTTTATTGTGAAGGCTTTCTCTCTAATAGAACAATTAGCTTAATACCAAGCTTAGCTATCGTTTAATAAAACACAAAGCTGACTTGTTTGATGGGCTTTTGAGGTCGCTAGTTTCATTTACAGCTTACTACGCGAGCTAAACGCGAGCTACGCTACCAGCGTGGAATAATGCCGGCTTGCTTTGTAGTTGTGCTAACATAACGCAGTTTACATCGCTTGATAGTTCAGCTGTTTGGTTCGCTATCTTGCCTCTACTAATTCAAATCTGTATGTTATAAAACAAAGTAAACACTATGCATCAAAATTCAAGACTAGCTGACCCAGCGAACTTCGTACCGTTTAACAGTCAATGAATAATAATAATATTCCACAACTATCACACAACGCCGTCTAGTCCCAAGCTAAGCAGAGCTTGTGTTATGAGTACTAGACAACTGATAAACATACTTATATATTTCTAAATACATACATATTATAGATAAATTACACCCAGACACAGAACAAATTATCATGCTCATCACACAAACATTTATCCTGGGTGGGAATCGAACCTACGACCTCCGGTATAGCAGTCAGGGTCACTAACCACTAGACCAACAGGCCAGTCAAATAAATGTAGAATATCTTTCGATATAATCAACTGATCGCGATGAAACAAAGCCTAAATTATATATCAAGTTACAGACCATTTTAATGTATAAAAGTTATCAACATCGATTTCGTACATTTTACGTGATGCACGATTAAAAACTTTCAGATTTACTATATGTATAGACTAGTTGACTCAGCAAACTTCGTACCTACGGCCTAATAGTCAATGAATGCATTCATGTAATTTTTTTCACTAAAAATGATAGGATAACGATTTTGTACCGTTTAAATTTATAAAAAAAAACCGTAAAGATTAAAAAAAATTACAGGAAAAACCGACGAAAAATTCCACCACTGGGAACTTCACTATTTTAAACTGGATCTATGGTGTTCGTTTGTACGTCGAAGTCAAAGACAACCTGTATATATACTCGTAAATATTGCCTTTAGTATAGTTTTTATGTTCTTGATTAATTTAGGTACTCTTGCATTCTTCTAAAAGTTATTGTTATGATTAACTAAGATTTATTTTAATATACGAGTAGCTAGAACAAGAAAAATAAAAATACACAACTAATTAAAACTAGATATATTATACACGTAATTAAAACTAACTTACAAAATAAAAATAAAAGCCCTTTAGAATTAAACAAGCAAGTTATTAAGTGGAAATTCATCAAATAACTTCTCACGTTCTTTGGACAGAGTGTTAGAGTTTTTAATAAAACTAACTAGTGTTCGAAGTAATACAGGTGATTCTATTAAAAAATCTACAGCCTTGGCAGACGTCGGTCCTAACAGATCACAGCAATCATACTGATATCTCGTAACGTAACGTGTGTGGGAGTGGATCGGTATGACCAGCTTGTTGTCATACCGATCTACTCCCACACACAGTCTAATCTGTTTGATCAAACATGTAGCGTCATACCGATTGGACGACAGGTTTGACCGTGTATGGCTGGCATTATAGGTGTGCGTGAAACAATGAGCGAACGCAGTCGACGCGTTCCTGGTCTTTATTGGCTTTGAGGCGCATGTGAAACACAACGCGTTTTCGTGGATCGACGACGCGTTGTCCTGGTCCTTATCGGAGGGCGAGCTACGCTTGGGTCGCCATCGCCTGCGCGTCTCGCATTCACCGCATTGCCGCGACTCTCACCAAGTCGTCAGGGTGCTGGACCTATAGTGACCTAAATCGCCCTGCGACTCCTGACGCCCAGGGCTTCTGCGAGTACCGGGGCGTAAGGATTTATTCCTATTTTTTTCGTAACACCATTTTCATCGCCTGTACAATCTATACAAGTACCTCCTGAATCTGGAAATGCGCCATTTAAATTCTTCCAGCTTGACCTCTCGCAGTCCGCCTCGCTCACTTCACACATTCGAGTCGTCCTACAGTCCTCACCGGGCCATTGATATTGAATTGCTTGGAATTGTAAACAAGTGTATGGAGATCTCACTGAAAAACCCTGAAAGTACCTGAAATTAACTACCTCCCTTTATTGTTCCAGTGCAGAATAAAAGCTTCCTTCTGTGTTGCTTTTTAGGGTTCTATACCTAAATAGGCAAAAACGGAACCCTTACTAGGTGACGTTGTTGCCAGTCTGTCTATATTGTTCGTCTGTCTATCTGTCTAGATTCTTTTTCTTACAAACCCGTGGAAGTACGAGCCTAAATTTAATATCAGATAGGTCTGCTTCCTCAAGCAGTAGTGAAAAAATCAAACTTCTATATCAACGCAATCTATTGAAATCAAATCCTCTATGGTACTTCTCGTTAACCCACCTCCTCCTCCTCCATTCACGTTAAGATTAGAAATTTAACGAAATCTTTATTACTGTCTGTTCTACCAATTTTAACTTCTATTTCGTTGACATAAGGATGGCATTAAAAGCAAAAACGTGGTTACAATACCAACTATTTACTGCAGGCGCCATTTGTCATGCCACCAACATAATAAAAGTCAAAATCGGTTGAACGGACAGTAATAAAAGGTTTTCAAAGACTAATATTATTTTGAAGAGAGTATAGAGTCACTTAAATTACACACAACTACACAGACACTAAACTTATTATCCCAACAAGCTAACTTTAATATCGTTAATGAATACCACCAAACTTCCTTTCAAAGTTCTGCTATGAAACAAGACTGTTATGAATATATTGGTTAAAATTATATAGAAACAACCGGTTCTAGCTGTAAATCTAGACTGTAAACTGATAATACATAAACGCTTATAACACGCTTTTTATTCATCAGTTTAACGAAGCTTCGTTATTTCGAAGTGAACAAGTATCGCTCATGTAACCTGCTCATGGGTAATATCATACATGTAAGTCTCATGAAGACTGAGACAGGTAGACAGTAGGGAACAGACATGAAGAAAATATTTCGTCCACAATCCCATGCCTACGGTGCGTGGCTGAATGTCGAGGTCTCTCGCGTGCCATTCCTCCTCGTTCCGGACCATGATCTGTACCAGGACCCGTCGCGAGAGGCTGCTGCCGCCGATCGCCTCCACGAGGACACAAGTATCCATCGGTGTTTTCAGGCGGTCCACACAATGGTTAACTGGGCATTTCTCCCGCACACGGATCAGGTACCTCTCTTATGTTTGGTGAGGACCTGCGTCGTGAAGAAGGTAAAGAGGGTGGATACCTACTAGAATCTCAGGAATTTCTGAAAAGCAACCCCTTGAACGCAAAAGGTGAACTGAACGACACAGGTGTGATTTTAGTCATTAATTCATTAAACCCCAAGCGAGCGTTCGCGCACCTATTGTCTTTCTATTGTGTCTCTAATTACCACGATTGAAAGGTTAAAAGTCTAACACACCCTCACTCCACCCTAGAACGGAAGAAGTCTTTAGCCACCAGATTTCCCAGCTCAAAAAAAATGTTTACAGTACACATGCAATTGTTAAAACAGCAACAGTTTGAGTCATTTTTTTTTCTTTATTTAATTAAACCCCGGAGTCTGTGTTTCCCGATGGCTACAACCCGGGATCTTTAAGTCAAGAGTGAATAGGTTTCTTATAAGTAAGTGCGTTCCATCGTCGACCACATCGTCGTTTTCCATCAGGTCAAGCGCGAACCTATAAAAAAAAAAACCAACCGAACGGCCGGCGTTTGCTCTATTATTGTCTTTCTATTCTGTCTCTAATTAAGGTATTCGAAAGGTTAATGATATGAACAACATTAAAAAAGAAACAAAATTTTGTCTCGATAGTACCCAGAATATATGCTTGTTAACGACCCTCCAATATAAATTAATTCAGTAGTTAGAATTAAGGGTAGTTTCACCAATTTACGAGTTCGTGTCGAAGCTCAGTAGTTGGGAGTGTGTGACAGGCCTATTCTTTATGAGTCTTGTAAACTTGTTTATTTATTGTGCCTATTAGCACCTCACCTCGTGAGGCAAGAATAATGTCGTCAGGTGACGCACAAAATTCGTATATTTTGTGAAATATGTGCCTCCATTTTTATATTTCTTGCTCATTTTTATGGTTTTCGAGGGAAAAAAATGGGATGTTTGAATAATAAGTTGCCTCTTCTTTTGGTAGTTACGAACTATAGTAAGTATTGCAACACTGAAACCAAACAGTTTTAGTTTTTTTAATAAAAACCGGATTACTTTACTTTACTTTACTTTTAAACGGGATAAACTTTGAAGGGTATTTTCTTGTTATTTTAATATTGTTTGAGGCATTTAACGTGATCAAATTCAATGAATTGTGATTTAAATAAATCGATGTTTTGTTACAAACAGAACATTTTGTACCTAAGCGAAAAATTTATAAAGACACAGAGACCCGTAAATTATATGTAGGCCCTATGAGATTTTTTTCCGTGCAGGGATCGGACTCTCGATAGGCGATTTTCTTTCTTTCTTTCTTTCAACCAATCACTCAACCACTGCGCCAATCATGCCGTCATTACTTAGTAAAAAAAAACCAAAATCTCTTTTTGCGACTATCTGTTAATTCGTTAACCGCTCCTAAACAATATTTCAAGATTTTCAATATTTCAAAGGACAATAAATGAAAAAGGTTTATGTATACATCCCTATTTTTTTAATAAGTACAAAAAATGGGCCCCATCTCGACGATCATAGTAGGTACTCAGCAGTAAAAAAAAAACTAAAAATTTCGTGGAAAATTCCAAAATTGTCCACGAAAATTTGTCATAATAGGTAAATTCATCATAGAATCAATAATACATAACAATTGCTACTAGAAAATAGTACGCTCAGTGTTTTTCCACTTTGATCGTTACTAATTTATTAATATAGCCTGTACAATATTTTAATAATAATATTTGTTTACGATTATTGAGATTTTACTTAAATAAAATAACAAAAAAATTGTTACGCCGACCCCAAATAAAACGGGATAAGGGCTGGAAGATGATGATGATAATGATGATGGTGGTGATGAAGATGATGACTTAAATAAAATAACAAGACTTTTGTACTAATCAAATTGTGGTGTATAATCTGCACCTTTACGAAGCCAGGGCACGTGACTAGTTATGCACTTGATAGTTTGAAAGAAAAAATATTGCTACGTAACAAAGAACTCATCAGCGTCAAACAGTCGGCAACTCAAAGTTGCAGAGAAAAAGATTGCAGAAGTTGCATATATATGAAGTATATACATTTTGAGACAAGTTCAAACTTGTACCATGGTACACAAGCCTTTGTTTTTGTAATGATTGGTCTGACACATACATGCGCACGAATTGACTTAGTTAAAATTCAGTTCGAAGCATTATTTTCAGTATTTCGAATACTCGATAATTCGTAATATTTTAAGAGTCCCTCGAGTTTTGAATTAACGAGAGTTGACTGTATCTTTCTTTATAAACTCGTACCTCAGTCACGGGCAACATAGATAAGGAAGAAAGAGAGATAACGGACAGTTTATCAGCATGCAAACCACCACATTAAGTCCACGGTTTATTTCCATTACTGACCTAAAGACAAATATTTGGAAACCTTCCTCGTAAACTTGTAAATGTAGTGACAAACTTGACTAGTGATAGCTTGGTGGTGATAAGCGAAAAATTACCTACTTGAAGTTTCGTGAAGTTAGTAGGTAGGAACTTCACAAAGTTCTGTAACCGTCGACACAAGATAGCTCATAGCGTGATGTGTGTTGTCAAAGTATTTACGGACACTTTTGAATTGTCAAAAAGTCAGGTCAGAAAAATTATGCTAATTGTACATTCCAAAGCGTAGATCTCTATAGAGAAGAATATGCAAGAAACTCCACATACTAACACTATTCAATCCCCCGAGTCGTCATCAGCGCATAGAGTAGGTACAAAGCGTGCCCCAAAGAGATGTCAGCAAAACTGTAAAGACCCCTTAGAGCTGGTGCCCACTAGGGCCACGAGGAAACTCTGAAAAAGATACCGTAGTTATGGAATGCAAAGGCAACTGCAAGACACAGGTAGGTTTTAGTCAGTATAAGTCTGACGCACTCTGTCGCTTCACCCCAGAGCAAGAAAAGTCATTGAATAATTTCTCACTTCAAAAAACAATATTGAATCCCACATATTTTCTGATTAAGAAGTGCGTTTTTTTGAGCTCGCTCTATAATAGTTATGCGTTATTTGAAGACCAAAAAAACTAAATTTTCTTTAAAGGTAATTAGTACTTACCTTTTTTTCATGGAAAATCATTAAATTACTTCTTGCTCAGGGTGATGCGAGAGGAAGTGTTCCTCATGCCCTTTTTTTTATGGTGGGAAAAAATCATCCAAGACATCCCCCTCTCTTGGGTGGAGCGGGAGATAGTGTCAGACTCTTACTGACTAAAAGACCCACCCCGTTCCTTCTAGCCTTTATACCGGGGCTCGAGCGCCCTTTCGGATAACCCTGGCCCCAGTAGGCTTCGACCCGGCTGGGTTCCTGCTGTTGCTGACAACTCCTTGAGGCGCGCGGGAACAGTGCGCGCCGTCGACGACTTGGGCTTGGTCCGGACAGTTACCGGACGGCCGGACAGTGAGCTACCCATTGCTCACTGTCCGCAAGCCCGTTCCTCATGCCCTACGCTTTCGAAAAAACAACCCGTAGCTCTAGATCTACACATTTTTTTTGTGTTTTTTTTTTTGTATGAGGTAATCTCTGAAAGTAATGGTCCGATAGCTAAAATTTTTTTACCAATAGAAAGCTGTGTTATTCCTGAGTAAAATAAGCTAAGAATATTTTATGTAAGCGGGTGAAGACGCGGGCAAAATTTAATAATTAATACGTTCTAATAATTAACATAATAATAGGTTACGTAAACAAAAATACAATTTACGAGTTATTACTGGAAACGTAAAAAAAATAGTACGTTACTATCCGCCCCTTGATTTTAGAAACCATTTATTTATTTATTTATTTTTTTGTTCTTTTTTGTGTATAACTTTAAACGTATTGAGTTTGTGTGAATTTTCTTTTTGCATTTTTTTCCTTTTTTACTTACTTTACAATTAACCGCTAAGGTATGGATGATCTATGGTCGTTAATTAATACAGCGAGATTCGTCAACCTGTCATGTAATTAAAAACCTATCAACTTCACTAGATTTTAATTCGAATTAAAGAATTGCTTGCCTAGATTCGGCCGATTAATCCAGATACCAGATTAAATTTCAATATCAAGCAAAATCTTTCAAAGCATTGATTGATCGCTATAGTTTACTTCAGATGATGAAGCGCTTTTTGAGTTTACTAAATATTTGTTGAATTCGTATTTTTATTTTCGTAAACAACATTGAACATTGATCATTTTGATTATTAGTTATTGATACTTTTACTTATTTATCGGTCATTTATTTGTAAAAACCGGGTAAATAACAACTCTCATTAAAGTATATTATGATAAATTATTACACTTCACCTACCGTAAATAAAATGTTGTTTTATGCCCAATTATAGTGTTACGTATCACGCTATTTCTTGTGGATTAACTGGGTACAGAAAGTTATAGTTACTGGTTATAAGTTACTAACATAGTTTTCTCTCAATTGTTTACTAACCCATATGGATGTCACTAATCCGAATTAAGGATTTTTTTTAATAGTTACTATATGTTTTATTTATATAATAAAAACCAGCAAAAAAGTCAAACAATAATATGTAGTACTGCGATATTACAGAATATACAAAACATAAAAAAATCAATAGATACCTAATTTCAAAAAAAGAATAACCAACCTTTAATATAAAGTATATTTGAACTTATCAACCAAGTCAATCTAAATATATATATCACTTTAAGGCAACCCATTTTAAAAACAGCAATTTTATAGGTAAAGATCTATTATAAGCAAAGCCTTACCATCAATTGTATTTGCCCATAAAAACCGTAGAGGCTCTATCTTCCTCATTAAGTTAAGCCTTATTTGCGTGGGCTCTAAAATCACGCCCCATCGACCTTCAACAGCCCAGTGCTCGCACGCAGGGCCCAGACAGTGAAATAAGTACCTAATTATCTACCATGACCCCACTTAGACGGATAAAAAATTCGGATAAACTTGAAAAACCATTTGTAAGAGGAAAGGCCGAATTTCGACACGATTCTGTTGTCCTTTGGTGAGGCAAGCGTTTAGGGATGTCACTTGTTGAAAAAAAGAATTTGAATAATTTATCGACGTGGTTTTTTTTATAATGGTATATGGTGGTGTCAAATTACCCAATGAAGAAATTTAAATTACTGTTAGACGAAAGATATGATAGGTCTTGTCATTGTTGATCTTTCTAACAAATTAGTAGCGATAGTTATGTAGGTAAAAAGAATAGCAATAAATACTGGATCCACTTTTTAGTATCTAAGCCTAGATTCATTTCTGACCTATGATTACTTTAGGGTAACCCGAGGGAAAGCGATACGAGTATACGAAAGGTAAAATGCTAGCTCAATTTTATAAAAATTGAAAATATTCGAATCCACATACACTTTTCATATCGTAACCGCGTGGGCTTACATCTGATTTCTGTTTTTCTATCTAATAATATGAAAAATTAAATCAAATTAAATAAACGGCCTCATTTCTGTGAGTTACTGCCGATTCGGACACAATATATTCGGACACACTGTTTAGTACAGTCAGATAAATAAAATGTGTCGATTTGGACATTGTGTCAGAATCGTCAGCAATTCATTATGGTGATTTTCTTCGAACGTGTACAATAATTGTCAAAACTAATAACGTTAAAGCATCATAATTTCTATACAGTTATACCCACGCGTTTACGCGGCGCAGACGCGACGTCTACGCCTACGCAGAAACCAAACTCAGTTTAGCGAAATATTAATTTGATTTCTTGTGGTTTCAACACGAAATCAACCACTTAGGTAAACGCTTTTGAAGGTCTGACTGGCCGGAGATAGTGACTGTCGCAAACTAGCACTAGGTACGCCTCAATCATGGCGGTAAGTTCTCTTTTTGAGTAGTAGCTAGAGAGGTGCCACAGAGTCCTCAGCTTTCAGTTCGAGAGTTTCCTAATTCGGATTCAGCTGAAGCAAGGGAGACTGGGAAGTGCAATAGGAGCAGTCCCCGGTTTAGGCCATGATAAGGAGCGAGAGCAAAAGTGATACGGTCACCTCGTTCTGTGAAGCTGTAACGCTAGCGACAGAGATGGTCGCAAACATGAGGGAACGGACATCTTCACACCCCAGCCGCCGTGACAAGAAATGTCCCGAGCATTGGGACTCACGGGGCAATCAATGGCCTATATAGGCACGGGATTGCGAGTGGCAATGGGTAACTCGCCGTCCAACCATCCGCTAAAAACCGAGCCCCAGTCAATTAGCGCATCGGTACGGGAACGTTAGAAAGAGTTACCGTGACCCTGGAACGCTAATAACAACTAAAATACTTAGGTGCGTTTTTTGTCAGTATAAGTCTGACTAGAGAAGTGCCGGCAATATTGCCGTGAAGTGGGAATATTGGTAGGAATATTGTCGGAAATATTGCCCAAAGTATTAATATTGGTGACAATATCGCCAGCAAAATTCCCATATTGCCCGCAACGGCACATCTCTAAGTCTGACAGACCTCGCTCTACTCTACAGCGGGATAAATCATTTAACAATTTCCCATCACAAAAAAGGTTTGTTGTGGGACCAATCTAGAATTCTGTACTTCTGACAGAAAAACACATAGGTGAGAAATTATCTTACACCAGATTGACAATCCGAATAATGCACTAATAAAACTTATAAGTACTTAGATATTTCCTGACTGCGGCTGTTAAGAGGTAGGGGTATATAACACGTCCTCTTTCGCAGTAATAACTTCCTGTTAAGTTAGAGGATAGTTAACACGTAGTAAACCGTTTATGACTCTCTGAAAGTAGTCCTTAGTGGCTAAGGTAAGATTGCAGTAATTTCTCACGGGAGGATTAATAATTGTGAAAACTAGTGTAAACTGTTGATAAACGTACAGAAATCAGAAACATTTCAAATAGACCATTTACAGGCACTTTTGAATTGTCAAAATGTCTGTCAGTCAAAAAAGTGACGCTAAATTGCACGTTTCAAAGCGTAGATCAGGGAGAAGAACGTGCAAGAACCTCATATGCACACTCTTAAATCACACGAGTTTTGAGTTTGGGAATTATGCGAGCTATTCTTTCTTTTTCTTTATTTATCTATACAATATATCTAGTTGTTTTTAGGGTTCTGTATGGGAAGGGGGCCTTCACATACAGAACCCTGAAAACAACTGGCTGGGGCCAGAGCTACGGAATTTTTCACTAAAGTTAGTCCCTGGAATTACATAATATATTTAGTAGCTATAAGGTCGCTTCTTATTATATAGAATTAACTACAAAACCGGAAAATACTACTAAACCCCTTAAGAAATAGAAGCAACACGCTTCCATAATATTATATTCAGTAAGTAGATATTTTGTTAGAAACTCCTGAAGCCCTCCTAAAGTATGTGAAACAAGTGAAAGAAAACAAAAGACAAGCTCTGTAAGTACTTTGTTGGTGTATATAGCCGTATTTCAATGAAATCATTTATATACACATTTGAATTGTTAGAAAGTTGTTTAAACAGAGACCCACCCTACCACGAGCTCTTATCGCTATCCATTTGACGACCGAAACTGAACTGTTAAAGAAATGGATAGAGTGTATAGCTTCACATTCACATTTTAACACGTCATGCTATTTTTGTTTTCGTTGGGTAAAAATAATCCAGATGACTTCCCCCCACCCTTGGGCGGAGCGGATAGTATCAGACTTTTACTGACTAAAAAACTCACCCCGATCCTTTCATACCGGGGCCGAGCCTTCTTTTCAGAAGCAGACCCTTGACCCCAGTAAGCTTCGAGCCAGCTAAGCCCCTACGGTTGCTGACAACTCCTTGAGGCGCGCGGGAACAATACGCGCTGTCGACAACTTGGGCTCAGTCCGGACGGTCGGAAAGCGAGCTACCCATTGCTCACCATCCGCAAGGCCGCGTCTACAGTGGCCGGAAATCGGCATCGAAAAACAGGCCATGGCCTCAGTATGGCCCCAGAAGCTAAGTTGCACGTTCCAAAGCGTAAATCTTTATGGAGAAGAACGTGCAAAAACTTCCTAAACTCGGTCGTATTTTTAGACGATTCCTTCAATTTGTCAACCCTGTGTTTTTCGTCTATAACTCTGGAATGTTCCGCTCGCTATTTCGGCCCATTTAACGACAACGGATGGCTCACCTTTTGAGACATTTTTTTACAAAACAAACGTTATCTACTTAGAATATGATTATGTCCTTGTCGTCGCGTGATTTCTGCTTTTTATTACATGTTGACGTCACACGTTTTATCTTTTGATCAATGTTTCATACTTTAAAATAAAGACGGCACGGTCGACATATTGGCTGAGCAATTGCTATGCTGCGAGTTGTAGATTCGATTCCCGCACTGGACAAATATTTTTATAAGCCTAGTGCTCCGGGTGTGGGTGTCTTGTTTAGGTGTGTTTACATGTTTGTTAATGCACATACGATACACAACTTATTTCTAATTTAGGAGAAAGTAAAAAAAAAAACTTATTTGTCATAGTGAAATATTCTGAAAATGGACTTGTGGTCGGAACGCCTAAGCTTAATTTACTTATGAAAACTGACTGATCACTTACGGGAGATATTGGGCTGCGGAATTTTTTGGAAGAGTTACCACGGCCTTTGAACGCAAACAGTAACTGAAAGAACACGGGTGGGTTTTAGTTTGTAAAAGTCTGAGTCTGACTCCCTCTCGCTTTACCCGGAGTGAGAGAATTTATTTGATAATTTTCTATCAAAAAAAAAAGACAGGTCCTATGCAAAGTTACCAGTCTGTTCAACTTTTTTTTTTTCAAATTTTGCCCCTTATTAGTAGTAACTCCTGTGTCGTCTGTGCATTCACAACACGTAAACTCGCGGACATATATCTGTAGGCCATATTAATATTTGTTCCGTGCGGGAATCGAATTCGTGAAACACAGTACAGTAGTTTTAATGGCTCAGCTACTGCGCTAACCGTGCTGTCATATGTAAACAAAATGTCTGTTTCCAGAGATCGCTAGACTAATGTTAAGGTAGAAAGTTGTGACATTATGGTATTATATTTTATAGTATTATAAATGACACGTTATGGTAGGTATTTCTGACCGGTTTGACTGTACAATTATACCTGTCAGTTATGCTTGTATGGAAACCTGCACAATTTTGCAACATACACGAACCCCTGACAAACCTGTCAGGTATACCCTAGCGTGTATGGTGGCATTGCTTTGTGATATATTATCTCCATCCATAATTTAAATAAAGCACTGTACAGCCGAAGGATCAAAGAATTTTGTACGTAAATTGAGAACTGATTGTGTGTGTTTTTTCCCTCCCGTGTAGACGTTATTTTTGTATCAAATTCATAACATATTTATTCAGAAAAGTATAAACATCATACAATATTCATTCAGCTCTGGTCATGTTTGAAAGGCGATTAGTAAAAGGAATTTGTTACACGGAAGTTGTTCCCTCGGGTTTGGGACGTCGAGGGACAAAGTGTGACCTTATTGGTGTCCTTCAAAAAGGTCAGGTGTGGTATTGTGATGTTTTAATGCCTTGTTGGTACTAGTGAGTATGAGGGCAAGAGAGCTATACATCATCATCATCATCATTTCAGCCGATACACGTCCACTGTTGAATATAGGCCTCCCCCAAGCGTCGCCACATCGATCGTTCCTGTGCGGCCCGCATCCATCGGTTTCCCGCTACCTTCACCAGGTCATCGGTCCACCTTGTAGGAGGCCTTCCAACGCTGCGTCTTCTGGTATGCGGTCGCCACTCCAGAACCTTTCGGCCCCAACGGCCATCTACAGAGAGAGCTATACATGCGATCACAGAACTGATGAAAGAGGTTAGAATGACATTATGGGGGGAGCAGGCGTGCCAAAAAGTAGGGCAATGCTCATAGTTCAACTACCAATAGCAAACTTGCGATCTAATTATAATAAAAATAATAATAAAATCGTTTATTTTTAGCATGGGCACATTTACAATAAAGTATTTTAAATATTAAAAGGAATACAGATGCTTATTTGCTGTGTTGATTAATTGTGCGTGGTCTGTTAGTTGCGTAATGCGCGTTCTTATTGGTGCATTGCCTGTAGTGGAATTAAAGGGTGTGATACCAGCGGCGACACTAGTACAAATCGGAAAGTATTACTTTTCTAACCTCTTTCATCTTTTCTGTGCATGCGATATCTTTCATAAACACTTTTTTTTTTAAATTGATATAAACTAGTGCTTTACTGCGATCCCACATGATGGTAAAGTGGGATCCCTTCTATCTTGCGTCTGGCTATAATTGCTGGAATAGCCAGACGCAAGAACGTGTATAAAAAAAAGAACTCAACCTCTAGACACCTTGGCGCACGCATCATGGTGGTGCATGACGCAGGTCCTCACCGGACATGGTAGGAAGCCTACTGATGCTATAAGTTGACTTCCGAAAGGAAGACGCTAGACAAGGAAGGAACATAGGTGTGTTTTTTTAACTTCCCGCTCCACCCTGGATCTGGAGAAGTTATTGTATAATTTCCCACATAAAAAAAAAACTCTAGACACCTTATCGATAACTATACTAATCTGTGTTTATGATTAGCATACCTTGTTATGGATAAGGTGTCACCGTTAAATTTTAAGTACCCGGGGTGGGTTTTTTAGTCAGTAAGAGTCAGACACTATTTTCCGCTCCGCCCAAGGGCGGGGGATGTCATTTGGATGATTTTTATCAGCCAAAAAAAAAAACTGGTACAACACGGCGCGGGCGGCGCGATCAATTGCCGCCATGGTATCCCGGTGGAATCTAACCTTCAGCTAAAAAACTAGACACCATACAAACACCAGAGTCGCCACACGTCCGAGCTGGTCCCGCCACCATATTGGTGGCGCAACTAAACGGAGTGGTGAATTACTCTCTATTGAGCTGCATACATATTGTTGGTAGCGGCGACTGGTTGCGCCGCTATGGTGTCCCTATGAAATATAGCCCATAAGCGAGTGTTGCCGCAAGTATATTCTATTATGTTATAAAATAGCATATAGTTTCCAAAAAAATATGTTTGTTATTCTAATTACATACCATAAAAAAACTCCTAAAGTAAGAAATTTTTAAGAAAATTCAGGATAATGTCAATGAAAAAAAATTTTGCCAGTCATATTTTACTTTCAGCTCAGTTTTCTGCAGACTAAGCTGTGTAAAAGCCAAAACCTTTTTGCTAGCTCTAACGACTAAACAAAACCTTTGAGTACGAATATAGTAAATAGAACGCTTAATGTATTTTACTTATAACTAAAGTTGTTGGTTATGACATTAGTAATAGAGTCCTGGGCCCCAAGTCTGCTATTTTTATAAATTCGTCATTCCAACACGATCCCATTGTCATTTTGCTAAAAGTTTGTAATCTGCTAATTCATAATGATCGATCATTGATCGGTCACTGGTCTTTTAATAGACTTGTGGTAGAATGATAATTTCGAGCATATTAAAACCAATAACTGCACAATAACGTTCTAATGGTAAAACACTGATCAAATAAACTGTCAAAGTTTTAGCAGATTACCGCAAACGTCAAATATTCATTTGTCAATATGTACGAGATTACCATTCTATGTCACTTCTTTCAATGGAGTGTCAGTGGTTGACCATTGGAAAGTCATAATGACGCCATTATATTAGTAGATTACCAAACTTGTTAAAATCGACAATTATGACATCAATGATAGACCATTCTGACACTATTGTAATAGCAGACTTGAGGCCCTGCAAGATTGTTAGTGTTATACAAATAACCCTGTATATATTTATGTTATACAGTTGTGTAACTCTTAATTTTAAAAATCCATACCTCAACTTACATAATAAAATTATTTATTTGCAGGTGTTAATCTCTTTCTCTTGGGAGATGGATCGTCAGACTTTCATCGACTAAATCTCACATCTGTTCTTTGAGTGGCCTTTTTTCCAAGGCTATTTTGACTTTTTCAAACAATCATGTGGCCCTGAAACTGCTGATCTCTATTAATTTATCCTAAAGCAAAAATTCTTTCACTGATAGCCAGATTCTCAATGTGTCATAAACTACTTTTTATTAAGTCAAAATACATCATCAACATTCGGAAGGGGACAAGGCTGCAGGAATAAGTTTTCTTATACCTACAATATTAGTTTTAGTATTTATGCGGAACCCGAAAAACGTGTCCTGTGTTTTTATGTAAAGAATCTACATATGTACAAAATTTCATAACTGTATCATGAAAAATCACAAAGTTATAAGCTTGTGATGTCAGCAAAAATACAAGGTCACCGTGCCATCCAGGCGACTGAGAGGTTGTTTTGCACTTGCAAACAGCTGGCTGTCTGATGACGCCTAATACCCGCTATGACCTGTCGTAACCTGTGTTGTGCTTAGTGTCGGTGGTGTCCAACTTGTGCCCTTTTTAAACATTTTTGAGCAAAAATATAACATGGTGTAAAAACAATTGGAATCCATTCAGTTATTGATTCTGCACAGACTATATTCAGGTTCGCATAAACTAAAAAAAATGTCGTGTGACTCTTCAATACAAAATAATACTCGGTGCGTTAAAATGTTCGCGTCTAAGTAAGCTATCTGTAGAATTAGTCTATAAATGATTTATACCCTCACTGTGTTTTTAACAAACAACTTCGCATAAATCAAAAAAAAAAATCTAATAATCAATAAATATTTTTTTACGTTGACACGTCCACAGAAAATACAGTACCTAACTAACTTAGCGATTTCATAACCATCAACCTAGATCAAAGACAGGCATCTTTTTTTATTATTGACTAGCTTTTGTCCGCGACTTCGTCCGCTTACATAAAATATAGCCTATGTCACTCAAGAATATAGCAGCTATCAGTCGATAATAAAATTTTAACAATCGGATCAGTACTTTCAGAGATAACTTCCTACAAACAAAAAAAAACAAACTTTACCTCTTTATAATATTAGCGTAGATAGACTTCCGTTTGACCATTAGCTCACCTAATGGTAAGCGATGTTGATCGTCTTGAATCTCGCCCAAACGTTTGATACGTAGGAAAGTCCTGATTAATAAATTTTCACTAAAGTTCGTGGCGTTATTTTGAATTAGTTTACCTCATGTATAGAACACAAAATGTAGCTACGGGTATTTTGGGTACATACCCAACCATAGAGAACATTCTCTGCGAAAGGAATAGGATGTGAAAGGGGAGGTGAAAAAAAAAGTTACCCCACGGTAACTCTTTCTTTTGCGTTCAAGGTCCACACACCTTAGGAGGCTCTCTTTAGGCTGGATTTGGACAGTATTGCTGGACACGGCTCGTATAGTCAGGAGGTTCCTTTCTCTGGAACCCTGACCGCCGCCGCGCCGGTAGCTTGGACCCCGTTCCCGATACCGGTGGGCTACTTTTTTTTTATATTTTAAGTGTTTTTTATTTTGTATTGAATATATAAAAATATTATTTATATGTACATATATCTGAATAAACGAGTATAATATATAATAATAGTTATAATAACAGTTTAGTTAAGCTTTAAGTTTTTTTAATAAAATAAGAAAGAAAGATAAAATGCATACCTATACCCTACACTAAATATAATTGAAACGAAGAAGTCCGAATCTCACGACGTGGAATCCTGATGTGAATTTCAGGAATTCAACTCATCTAAATTAAATTCTCAAATAGCATATTTTCTATTCTATTTTCTGTCTATTTAAATAATCTGCAAAGCATCTTAACTGTTTTTAACTATACAGGGCTATTTTTAAAACACTAACAACCTCTTAGGTGCTAGTTAAGAACATCATAAACAACAATTTTTATTCTATGACTTTTTACAAAACATAACACATTTACCAAAAACAAACCTTCAAAATTTCGTTGTTCTATCTAACGCATTTCAACTCTGTATTTTGCTGTATCTACTTACGGTTCCCGCGCACTGTTCTCGTAATAATAGTAAGCAGGCTTCCGAAACATTGTAATTAGGTACACCTAGCAAGCATTCGCACCATTTCCGTGTACTCGATATTAGAATATTGATACACCATCATATAAAGATCACAGCATTGCCGAATTTCGCTACAAGAACACGTATAACGCGACGCAAGCGCAATGCGACTGATCGACTAGTCAGGGTCTGCCGTAAATAGGTCAAGTTTCTGTTCAGCTACCCTCCACTATTGTACTATCGCTTGCTTCGCATAGACTTCGTAATATTAAGAACGTTCAATTTAAATATTTTTATTTTTGTTTGAAAATCTGATGAACCAAAATATGATACATTTTTAAAAGTCATAGAACAAAAGTTGTTGTTTATGATGTTCTTAACTAGCACCTAAGAGGTTGCTAGTGTTTTACAAATAACCCTGTATATAATCGCTAACTTTACATACATGTAGACAAATCCTACCTAATAATTAATTCATTAAAACCCAAGCGAACGGTGGCGTTCGCTCTCTCATTGTCTTTCTATTCATCATCATCATCATCATTTCAGCCGATACACGTCCACTGTTGGACATAGGCCTCCCCCAAGCGTCGCCACATCGAACGTTCCTGTGCGTCCCGCATCCAACGGTTTCCTGCTACCTTCACCAGGTCATCGGTCCACCTTGTAGGAGGCCTTCCAACACTGCGTCTTCCGGTACGCAGTCGCCACTCCAAAACCTTTCGGCTCCAACGGCCATCTGTTCTGCGAGCAATGTGCCCTGCCCATTGCCACTTAAGTTTGGCAATTCTTTGTGCTATGTCGGCAACCTTAGTTTTCCTGCGGATATCTTCATTTTTCATTCGATCACGCAAGGAAACCCCGAGCATAGCCCTTTCCATTGCTCTTTGTCTTTCTATTGTGTTTATTTAAAGTTTAGTTAAATTGCATAATTTTAATAATCCTTTATCATAAAAAATAATGGCTATTATTAAGGAAATAAAATGCAAATGTAACTGTTCCTTATAACAATAAATAAGGCACAATAATTAATTAGTGGCAATACCTTATTGGATCCGCTGCAATATGTATTTGGAGATTTATGAGTTAATTAAAAATAACGAATCAACTGCCGATAATTTCTTTTGGCTCGACAACCTAATTAAATAGCTACAATGTATTGTTTTGTTTAAATGCATTAATTAACACAGTGGTACATGAAAAAAAAAAGACGTGTGGCACTCAACTTATACAATAGACCTCGCCAACAGCTGCTTAACCCCACCCATCCAAAACCAGACCTCGCCAACAGCTGCTTAACCCCACCCATCCAAAACTAGACCTCGCCAACAGATGCTTAACCCCACCCATCCAAAACCAGACCTCGCTAACAGCTGCTTAACCCCACCCATCCAAAATGAGACCTCGCCAACAGCTACTTAACCTCTTCCATCCAAAACCAGACCTCGCCAACAGCTGCTTAACCTCTTCCATTCAAAACCAGACCTCGCCAACAGCTGCTTAACCTCTTCCATCCAAAACCAGACCTCGCCAACAGCTGCTTAACCTCTTCCATCAAAAACCAGACCTCGCTAACAGCTGCTTAACCCCACCCATCCAAAACGCCGACTGCTGCTTAACCCCACCCATCCAAACACAGACCTCACCAACAGCTGCTTAACCCCACCCATCTAAAACCAGAACTCGCCAACAGCTGCTTAACCCCACCCATCCAAAACCAGACCCCACCAACAGCTGCTTAACCCCATCCATCTAAAACCAGACCTCGCCAACAGCTGCTTGACCCCACCCATCCAAAACCAGACCTCGCTAACAGCTGCTTAACCCCACCCATCCAAAATGAGACCTTGCCAACAGCTGCTTATCCCCACCCATCCAATACCAGACCTCGCCAACACCTGCTTAACCTCTTCCATCCAAAACCAGACCTCGCCAACAGCTGCTTAACCTCTTCCATCTAAAACCAGACCTCGCTAACAGCTGCTTAACGCCACCCATCTAAAACGCCGACAGCTGCTTTCACTCATTTGTTTTCTTATCGGTCACCACGCTCAAAAAACAAATGAGTGGGGGGTGTTAGGTTATTTTCGTTACGGAATTTCTGGATTCGGTCTCCACGCTCAAGGCCCGCGATAGAAGCTATGCAATAGCTTAAAATCATATTCTAGAGACGAAGACGACGTACTGGGGGTACTACGAGGCATAAAATATATACCTAAAAGTATAAATCAGACCTGGCCTGTATGCAAATGCTTTCCTCTCCTAGAGAGGAGGTCTGAGTCCCAGCTGTGGGAATATTAAAAGGCTGATTATGCTTATAAAATATGCTTATTATACTGTATGCAAAAACCTTTGTCCTTCGAGCCGGATGAATAATGATCCATACAAAAATCCTTAATCAAACCTTAAATATTTAAAATATTTAAAACTTTACAAAATTTAGAAATCAGACAAAAACATTCCTAGTTTCTTTGTCGTCTAAAAATACTTCGATTTACGAATCCAAAAATTACTTTCTTTTTGTAATTCGGAAAAATTTTTTTTCCGAATTAAAACACAGAAAAATTACTTTCTTTTTGAAAGTAATTTTTCTGTGTATAACATCAAATTGGCGACCGCGCAGCAACAAAAGACGCAGCGATGGAAGACCTCCCACAAGGTGGACCGATGACCTGGTGAAATGCGCGGAAATCCGTTTGATGCGAGAGGTACAAGAACCGTTAGTTGTGGTGGAGTTGGGGGAGGCGTATGTCCAACAGTTGACGTCTTTCGGTAGAAATGATGATGATGATGTACTTGTGGTGTATGTTACTTAAATGTTTTTTTGCCACATTTCAGGATTCTAGATCAACGGGAAATATGCGCCTGAACAGAATAATTTAATATTTCACTGATCCAAAGGGTAGGAGACCTGAGTATTTATTTAATATTAATTTCACCTTAGGACATAAAAAACGCCACTGACGCAGCTATAAACGTGGCAATCTGCTGGGCCCAAAAACTTTAAGATAAAAAAACCATCGATTCGAAAAGAAGAAGAAAAAACTTAGTACCTCAACAAATTTCTAAGAAAAAAGTGTCTTGGCAACAAAGTGATTCTGTAAGGGTTTTTTTTGCCGATTGAGGTATGTACGGAATCCTAAAAAACCTTAAAATAATATACTATTTCAGCTTGACAGCTGTCTGAATATTTCTTAATGAAAAAAACTCGAATTAGTGTTTATTTCTTTTATAAATTACACTACATTAATTCTAAACAAATTGAAAAGATTCTGGTGACAGCCTTTAGTACTGAGTAGGTACTATCTGTATGTTTATCAACTGAAATATTTATTTAGGTACTAATATAATAAAGAGAGAAGATTTCATTTGTTTGTTTGCATGTTAGGATTAAATTAAAAACTACTGGAACGATTTTCAAAATTCTTTCACCAGTAGAAAGCTGCTTTATCACTTAACATAAGCCTATATATTTTATTTTCACGCGAGCGAAGCCGCTGGTAAAAGTAGCACTATAAAATTATACTCTGTTCAAAATAACATTAGAAAAATAATGGAAACCTTTTGTTATATCACCAAAGTAATAAAAATCAAAATCGGTTGAGCAGACAGTAAAAAAGGCTTCTTTAAATTTCTATTAGGGTATAGAATAAATCAGAGTGTAGAAATAAAGGAGATAAGATAATAAAATTAAAAAATCTTTTAAAAGTTCGTATTTGTGCTCTGATAAACACAAATTGAAGGAAGATCCAAGCTTCCGGTAAAATGGGCTAAAAAATCAAAGAATAATAAAACTAAGTAATTGCTTGCTCCAATACTTCTTGTTTGAATTAAATGAGTTTTATCCGTTCCTAATAAACGGTGTTTACTAACTGATATTGAACTTTAATATATTTTAATAATTATAAATGAGTTTTATCTTCTTATTATTAAAATGATAAAGGTATTAATCTGATAACAGAAAAGCGGCTTGATTTGAACAAAAATTAGGTTGATATCTGTTACAAAGAGTACTTGAATAAAGTCTATGAGTTGCGATTCACATTATGTGCACGATATGGCACACGAAATTCATGGAAAGCTAACGAAGCTTTCAATGAATTTCGTGAACTTTTTACTCATGTTAACTCCTAATCAAAAACTATAATAAGAGTTCTATAAAAACCAAGGGTTTATAATTTGGCGAGTAATTAGACTCGCCATATAAAAACCACTCATAATTATATCAAGCACGCGATAGTACTAATATTATAATGAAAAACGTTAATTTATGTGTTTATGTTTTTTACCTCTGCACGCTCGAACGGCTGATGGGGTTTCGATGAAACTAGGTACACGGATAGACCATGTTCTGAAACGACACATAGAATACCCATATATTTTTACCTTAGGAGTATGTTGCCTTAGAACAATTTTCTAAATTCACGGGGGACAAATCACAGTTCATCATCATCATTTCAGCCGATATATGTCCACTGTTGGACATAGGCCTTCCCCCAAGCGTCGCCACAACGAACGTTCCTGTGCGTCCCGCATCCATCGGTTTCCCGCAACCTTCACCAGGACATCGGTCCACCTTGTAGGTGGCCTGCTGCGTCTTCCGGTACGCGGTCGCCACTCCAGAACCTTTCGACCCCAACCCCGACCCCCAAAATCACAGTTAGCAGGTAGCAATATACTCGTACTTCAAACTCAAACTCAAAATTATTTAAATGACATTTATTTTGCAAAAAGGTTTTTTAAAAACACTTTTTTAGTCTGTCTAATAAGTCAACCGACTTGGGAATTTTGTATAATATTCAATCATTTAAAAAATACTTATATTCGATACTTTTTATAAGGTTCTTCTGTTAGTAAACAATGATCTCTACCTCTTAATCAACCTTGATTATTGAACCCGTGTTGACTACGTCAGATTTCATTAAATCCTAATAATTACCCAAGTCGTTTAACTTATTAGACAGACTTTACACGTCATTTTTTTCGTCAATATAAACGGATGATGAAGCCGGTGTTTCCTAGCTGACTACCCTAAGAAGAATCACCGAAACCAACTCGGGGGTCAAAATCTCTTTTATTAATTTTATTTCACACAGGCCAACATGGGACTTATAGAAACATCAGAAACTAGCACACGGTTTCAATTGGTCATTTCTTATGGAAAAGAACAGGTAAGAAACTCCATGGTTACTCTTTTGAAAAATAATTGATTGTATAATATATGTACATTACAATAGGGTAGTGTCCAGGGTCAATAATTACATTTTATTTAGTCCGTATTTCAGATTATAAAAAAATATTGGACACGTATTTTTTTATTTGTAAATTAAACCAAAAATGACAAAGATATAGCCCATTAAAATTACGTGTGACGTCACCCCGTGCGAAAAAATGTAGCACAGCGTGACGTTACACGTAACTTTAATGGGCTATATCTTTGTCATTTTTGGTTTAATTTACAAATAAAAAAATACGTGTCCCTTATTTTTGAATAATCTAAAAGAAGGACTAATTACATTTTTTACGGCCACTAGCCTATAGAAAGCACGGTGTAGACCGGTCAACTTTGTACCCAAAAGCACAACAAAAAATAATAATAAGAATACATATTTTTTTGTGGTCAGCCATATGCAAATGTAATTTGAAAAGCACGCCAAAACTAAAGCGCTTGAAACATTTGCTGAAGCAGTTCTGAAACATGGTTGGAACAGATTTGGCACACGTTTTAACTAATGAGTCTAAATTACGGTCTCGTTTTAATTCTACAGGGGTGTATGAATTTTTGTATAATTCAATTTTTTTTTATTGATATAAACTAGTACTTGACCTGACGGTAAGTAGTGATCCAAAAAAGAAGAAACACATGCAATCACACTAGTTAAAGAGCCTATTCACTCTAGCCTTGAAGACACCTAAATTATAATCAGATTCTTTTTAGGTTTGGAAAATCATCTAAATGACATCTCTCGCCCTTGGGCGGAACGGGAGATAGTGTCAAACTTTTACCGACTAAAAACCCACTCCTGTTCCTACTTAGCCATTGTTTCGGGGCCCCGGGGACCTCTTTCACCACCCATGGCCCAATAGTCTTCAACCCTGCTGGGCCTCTACAGTTGCTGACAACTCCTTGAGGCGCGCGTGGAACACTACGCACCGTCGACGACTTAGGCTCGGTCGGTTACAGGATGGTCGGACGGCGAACTACTCATTGCTCGCTGTCCGCAAGCCCGCGCCTACGAAAATTATAATTGGATGGGAAGACCCCAGCAGGCTAATTATTCCAATCCTTCGATGTATGTGGTATAAACGACTGTCAGTATTTCTTTGTGTTATATTAATTACGATATCTACTCATACCTATCTATTAAGTACCTACAATTAAGTATTACTTACCTTGATATTTCTTCGTAGAAAGTTAAATAAAAAAAGACGTGTGGCACTCGGGGACTGCAGCATTTTTATCAACTTATGCAATTATAATTATTTATTTATTTTATTTATGCAGTATTTTTTTTCCTTTGTTTTTTTTTCTTTGATATTAATTGAAGTTACACTTTCACACATTGAATTGAATTTTGATTGATTGTTCACTCATTTGTTTTCTTATCGGTCACCACGCTCAAAAAACAAATGAGTGGGGGGTGTTAGGTTATTTTCGTTACGGAATTTCTGGATTCGGTCTCCACGCTCAAGGCCCGCGATAGAAGCTATGCAATAGCTTAAAAAATTTGCACCATTATCTATAAGTAAAACTGTTAAAAACTGCGATTCATTATATATTATATAACATGCAACTAGAATAATGCACACCCTTACCTATACAAAATGAAGCTATAACCATAATCCAAGCACTGAAATCATATAGTATCTAGTCGTAGTAATCGTAGTAATTTCTGTAATATAATTTCAGAACCACTAAGAATTCAATGAATGAATGTTGAATTAAGAACCACTTTGCAACCACTGCTCTTACATACAACAGTACTAACACCTACATCCTTCAAGGCTGGAGTAAATGGGCTCTTAACACACTAGTGCGCTTTAACATCAACGATTGCATCACTGCTTACCATCAGGTGGGATCGCAGTGTAGCACTAGTTTATATTTATTTATTTATTTAAACTTCATGTACAATAGTGGTACATAGGCGGACTTAATGCCACAAGGCATTCTCTACCAGTCAACCTTTGGGTTAAAAAAGACAACACTATATCTATTAGAAAACAAAAGTACAATCCACAGTACGCCAAAATCTGCACGTAGGTACACCGGGACCCGAAAGCTGGAATTTCGTCAGAAAAAAAAATAAGAACTCGATTTCAGCACCGTCTGCCAGGTCCAAATGTGTTTTAAACTGTCCAGAGACTCACTCAAATATACATACAATTTCATCAAAATCAGTCAAGCCGTTTAGGAGGAGTAAGTTGACAAACACATGTAAGAATTATAATATATATACAAACTAGCCGTCCCAGCAGACGTTCTCCTGCACGAAAGCTGTCATTTTGTCACAAAAAAATCCGATTGCAGCGCCACCTACCGGTTCCAATTGTATTTGAAAACTATCCAGAGACCCACACACACAAAACATACACACAAAATTTCATCCAAATCAGTCAAGCCGTTTCAGAGGAATTACGTGACAAACACACGTACAGAAGTGTTATTTAAGATAAAGATAAGTCAAAGCTTTAAATCTAAAGATATGTATACCATTTGCATTGTATAATTAAAAGTTTCAAACTAGTGCAGCGCCACAACTCACCAAAAAGGTATCGAGGTAAAATTTATACCGAATTTCCATTTTACAAGGTGAGTCTTAATTAAAAATGGAATTTTCTTTACGCGAAATACCTTCTTCACTAAAATATTTTATCTTTGTTAAACATAATATTTATCTTGTCTGTTGATGTTAAACAATAGTTAGGGACGATTCAATGGTTTCTGATTTAGGTCAATTTACTTTTAGGGACCCGATAACGAATGTCGTTCGACTAAAATATGACTGTCTTTTACGTAATTCTCAAATTTTATTGGAAATATTAAACAGACTTGTTTTATTATTTCGAATTTTTAGAAGCCTAGCTAGCTACGAGTATTTTCAACATCCAATTATTTGTGTTTTACTTTTCGTTCTTGGAAAGGGCTTCGTTTTATTTTAACAATGTCTATGGCAACAAAACTATATTTTCGAATTTTCAAATCATTTTTAGGGTTCCATACCTCAAAAGAAAAAACGGAACACTTTTGGGATCATTTTGTTGTCCGTCTGTCAGTCTGTTAGACGATTTATCTCGGGAACGCGAGGAGTCCCTTGAAGCTGTGAAAAAATCAAACTTCTAAGTTAACGAAAAAAAGACACGGTCGTTTATGTCGCGAACAACGTATGTATATTTCGATACTCTCAAGAGAATCAATTCATAGGGTACTTCCTTTTGATCTAGAATTCTAAAATTTGCCATAAAGTACAGGTACAGGAAAAATTCTGAAAACAGTAAAGTTGTTGCGTCACAAAAAAAAAACAATTCGCAAAATTCTTCGAGACTCCATTCGGAAATTGAATGATTTACACAGCTAAGTTGGTATGAAACAAAGACATTAAATATATACTACCAATAGACAGGACATAGCGAACAACAGTCAAAATCCGAAACTTGTTACTTGTGAGTAACAAGTCGCTCAGTCTAGTATGACACCCCTATACGTCAAGTCATGTTTGTATCCGCTTTAGGCACTAAAAGAAAATAATTTTCTGAGAAAATATGCCGAGTTGCGCATTACGCTATTGCTAATCTTGTTATGGTAAAATTGTTGGACCTAACTTCGGTTTATTTTCGTAAATATTCTTGGTATTTACGCAGTAATTAATTAAAATTCAACAATTTCCATGAATAGTTCTAGAAAATTTGCTGATTTTATGATAGCGCCATCTATTGCTGAAAAGTTTAACCTTACCTAGCACACACCAGTGGCGTAGCGTGGGTTTTCGCCGCTTGGGGTCGACCGGAACTACGCCGCCCTTTGATGTTTATTATGTTTAAGAACACCAGTATTAAGAACGACTGCAGGTATCCCGTCGGGGCCACTAGCTTTATTCTTACGTACGTCTTTCTGATGAATACGAATATCCGACATACTCGTCACGTACCCATCAGGAGAAACAGGGGGCGGTGCGTCACCGGAATTCAGACGCGAAGATTCCGCAATAAGAGAGGCAATTAAGTTTGCTTTCTCCTCAGCGGTGTGAGCCAGGGACCCGTCGGGTTTCAGCAGTGGTGGAGGTGAGGGACGGCAGAAGTTCGATTCACTCGAGTTTGCTGGGGACCAAAACGCTTTACTACCAACGGGGTTTGTTCCCTATTCGGCCAATGTGGTCAAACTGAGACCTCCACAACACCTTAAGAGTCACGTCACTTGCCTTGCGCATACGAGCATTGGCCCAAGGTCGGTATGCGCGTGTTTAATCGCGTCAGCGTGAACACACTCAGTGCCAAGTCATTGTTGAGCTTGGTCCGACATTGTTATGTCAGAGAATGAACTTGGATTAATAAAAAGCAATAGACCTGCTGCAGCATGCAGGGTAGACTTTACATCGACATCAAAATTTTCTTGGCACGTACGTAACATTGCGCTCGCAATTTCGAATATCTAAGTACTTTTTTTTCCAAATAAATTGGCGCTTTCTGCCGCCTACTTTCGTATGCCGCCTGGGGCCATGGCCTGCCCTCCCCTTCCCAAGCTACGCCACTGGCACACACTGAAGCTTCTACCACGAGCTCTTAACGTGATCTATTTTACGACCTAAACCGAACTGTTAGATCCTTTTTCGTTCGTACTACTGACATTTTAACATATCATGGTAAACTCCTGGCCACCTACCGAGCAATAGTTAAATTTATACAAATTTTGACAAATTTAATTCGCGTGATTGCTATTCAAAGCTAGATGGCGTCACTGAGAGATAGGATGACAGTTTCCCTAAGACATTTCTCCTGATAGCCGCTCTATTGTATCTCTTTAAATCTCTTTGGTATGAAACCTTCAGTGCGCGAGTCTGGCTTGCATTTACCCAGTTTTTTTTTGGTTTGCAAGCTGCTTTTTAGTAACTGGTTTACAAAACAATAAGCCACCCATTTGTTTGATTTCTAAACGATAAAAGTTTGTTTGTTTAAAAGAACCTCTTGCTTTTTTCTTTTTTTTTTTCTTTTTGTTTTTCGCGTTACGATTTAACTCAAAAACTACTTGACTGATTTCAAAAATTCTTTAACCCCCCCGGGGCCCCTGGGTATTATTATTACGTAATTGCGCGTTTTTACGTAAATCATCAAAAAATAAAAAATAAAAATACTTTTTCTGGATTTTTCTTGGAAAAGCAAAGATATAGAAACTAAAATTTTCGACCAAATAAATTTCGTACAAACGTGTGTACAAAACGACAATTAAGCGTTTTTCAAGGTCATCAATAAATTAGTACAGACGTGTGTACAATCGCTCAAAACGAAAGCTACATCTTCACTGAGTAACATAAGCTGTTTATTTTCTACTTCCATTCAGGCAAAGCCGCTGGCAGAAGCTAGTACTAAATAAAACACATATATTAATGCAATTAAGTACCATTAATTAAATGAATTATTTGCAAAATTAATAATAAACGGTAATGGACATGTAAAAAAAAAATGTATACCACTAAAAAAATTAAGAACCATAAAATAGCCTCTGCGTAAACCCCACATTATTTTAAACTTAACTAAAAATAGAGGCATTAAAACTGGCACGTAGTAATCTTATCGCTCTGTGACATAAAATGTGTTATAAAAGTAAAAAAAAAACCTGGACTGACCAGAAATCAGATAGAGGCCGATGTCCTACTTACGACGGCGAAGTAAACAGTAAACTGTCGTAGTACGTAATTACCTGAAATGGACGAAGATAAAAAAAGCCTTTCGAAGCATTAATTGTTGTCTGCTGCGTCACTTGTTCGTAAGAAAACCAATTTATTATTGAACGCACATATCTACACTAATATTACAAAGAGGTAAAGTTTGTTTATATATTTTTTTGTTTGTAGGAGGTAATCGAGTTTGAAACACTATACTGCACTCCGAAACCAAAATAGTTGATGTGGCTAAAAAGGCCGCCAAACTGAAATGGGACTGGGCAGGACATGTCTGTCGCATGTCCGACATACTGTGGGCCAATGTACCACAAAGTTGGTGGCCTGAAACAGTAAGACGGAGTCGCGGCAGACCACGAAGGAGATTGCGCGACGAACTAGATAGATTCTACCAGAACCGGCAAGAGGAAGCCTGGGCGCGCAAAAGATGGACGGAGTGGAGAAAGGCTTTTCCCTAGGAGTGGGACAGAACAGGCTAACAAAAAAAGGAGGTAAACTCTGAAAGTACTAAAATTTTTTTCACCGATAGAAAGCTGCTTTATTCCCGAGTGACATAGGCTATATTTTATGTCCGCGAGTAAAGCCGTGGGCAAGTGCTAGTATCTAATAAATTTAAACTAGAATTCGAAGAATTGCCCTATAATCAACTTTGATTCATTTATCAAAGTGATGTGGTCGTGTGGCTTTTATCACAAGTGTGTCTGCTCTCTCTAAAATCAAACTAAAACTATTAACATTTCAGCTTCAATGGAGAACGGGACGATGTATTTTCAGATAGGAATTTATATTACAATATTCTGTACACGCACCTTATTGAACCCTAAATCTTTCGCAAATTGAGGGCTACTTTATTGTAAACTATTTTGATGAAGGGTTTTAACGGGGATCCAAAAATAGATCAATGGTTCCGCTCTTTTCGTGTCCTTAGTCAGCGATAAAGACCTTGTATATTTTATTTTTCCTTTGTAGTTAAAATTTTATGACACTTATCTTTTTTATTGGGTTCCTGTTAGTGCGGAAAAGATCCAGGGTGGTGATGACGTAATGGAAGACAGCATGGGTAGGTTTTTCATCCATAATATGGACGGGGTCAAGGGAATCCGCTGGATGTAGGCTGTGTGCCCTTACGTCGGTAACTTTTTGGCAAAAATTAAAGATGGATATGTTGTAGTATGTCAATGAAAGTAAATTATTACTTTTCAGGATACAATAACATTATTGCATTATAAGTATACCTAAGAACAGTGGCGTAAGTATACCATCTGAGGCCCGTGGCAAAATAATTCAATAGGGCCCCAGAAAATGGTCACGTTGTAATTTATTTTGGATAAATCACTGGAGTACTGAAATAATTCTTTATTATTAATAAACCAGCAAGTTCTCTAATAGGTACACGAAGACTATTATTTCGTCTTTCAACGTGGAAATTGATATTTTTCTTATGAATGTGCTAATAATTTATTTGGACTTTAATTACTATTATAATTTTTATAATTTTTTTTATAATGTTAGGTCACTTCTTTTGAACTCGCGGCCTGTCGAATCGGGGACCCACTAGGCCAGGGGCCCATGGCATTTTGCAAGTCTTGCCACCCTATAGTTACGCCACTGCCTAAGAATATTCGCCATCTTGTCGCCTTTGTCCCATATTATTTGGGGTCAGCGCAACACGTTTTTTATTCCATTCTATCCTATAAGCTAGTTTTATATTATGGTATCCAAGGATTTTATTTAAATAGGTAACAAAAAAGTGAAATTGCTGAATAATGTTTTATTGCATAATAATGATGATGGTGTTTTCCAGCCGATTTCAGTCACAGCGACCGCATTCCTTGGCTCCCCACGGTGGTTGTAAGATCAGATATGCTGTTCTGTTATGTGCCCTCATGTGGCTTGCATATCCAAACTTAGCCGAAAAACTCCGAGCACGGAGCATACATGTAAGAATACCATTAAAGATATGATAAACTATAGCTTTTGGTGGTCTAGCTTTGAGGTCGTCGCGTTTTTCGTCTAATTCCTACCTCCTTTAATTCTCAATGGCCTGTACGTGCCGCTGCACATGAAGTCTCTACTCAGGCCGATTTTGAGATTGTGTCTCCCAAGTCGTGGGGTCAATTTCGCTCTCTCTTCGGGTCTATTCTGAACATCCTTGAAACGTAGAAACTATCCACTACGACTTCATTTTCCTTGCTGGAGTTCAGAATAGAAGATACGCTTTGTTAGTCTCTGTCCGGGCATCCTAGAGACATATCCACACCACCTATAGCTCTTTCAAAAATAGTACACTGGTTTAATGTAAATAACCTGCTTCTTAATGAAAAAAAAACCAAATGCATTAAGTTTACCATGCCTCATGTGAGGCAAGTAGAAACCAGTGTGCTAATAAAAGGTAAAGAGTTGAGTCCTGAAGATACTACTGTGTTCTTGGGCATTACTCTAGACGCTAAGCTTCAGTGGGGCCCACATATAGACAAATTGTCGAAAAAACTTAGTTCAGCAGCATATGCTGTAAGACAAATTCGAAATTTAACTGATTTAGAGACAGCCCGTTTAGTTTACTTTAGCTATTTTCATAGCGTCATGTCGTACGGTATTCTATTATGGGGAAATGCCGCCGATATACAGACAATTTTCGTTTTACAGAAAAGGGCTATTCGTTCAATTTATAAATTAAGTCCCAGATACTCCCTCAGAGATAAATTTAAAGAAATTAATGTAATGACTGTGCCTTCACAGTATATTTACGAGAATATTTTGTATGCCCATAAAAATATAGACATGTTTAAAAAATACAGTGATATTCATAATTTTAATACAAGAAACAAACATAAATTTGTAATTCCTGCAACCAGGCTCAAAAAAATAGGGGGCTCATTTAGATGCCAATGTATACACTTCTATAATAAACTTCCTAGTCATATTCAACAACTAAGCCTTAATAAGTTCAAATCATTTGTAAAACGTAAACTTTGTCAAAAGGCTTTTTACACTGTAAAGGACTATATTCAGGACGAGAAGGCTTGGGATTGACCTGCTCCAGTACTTACTACAACTGTTGATATTTTTATTTTTATCTTCTTTTTGTATTTTTTTTTATTATTATTTTTATTTTCAAATGTGCCTTTTCTTTTTATTTTATTTAATTTTTTACAATTTGACATTGGAGATTATTTTTATTTTATTTTACAAATTGACGTGTATACATTTTAAGTACTTAAAGTATTTTTTTTTTTTCTTTGACACAAATATTTACTTTGCTAAATATTTTGTAAACTATTAATTTCCTTAGATTATTGTAAATGTGAGGACTATGTTGATTGCTTTTTCTTTTCTATTCAGTAATTTTAACGTATGTCTGGCAATTTGAGTATTTTCTGCGGCCTACCCAAATGTCCTTTCTTTGGTATTGTTCGTCAAGTCGTGGAGCTCCTTAGTAGTCCTAAGTTGAGCTTTTCGAATACTGACAAATGCTTACACTGATTGGACAGGTCCACTCAAATCTGTATGGTTCTTTCTTCAAAAGACCATCTCAGACAAATCTGCATGGTTCTCATGTGATTTGACCATTACATATTTACTGTATGGACTTTAAAAGAGACTTTGACCCCTGAGTTTGTTTCGGTGTTTCTTCTCAGGGTAGTCAGATAGGAAACACCGGCCTCATCTAGCATAAATTGACGAAAAAAAAATTGACGTGTAAAAGTGTTTTTTAAACCTATTTGCAAAATAAATATCATTTATCATTTATCATTTACCTGAGCTGCCGCCACAACTTATTTTATTGCAAATAACAAGATTCCAAATCAAAATTGTATTCGAACAAACAAGTCCACGCGGTGCGAGCTCCGATAGTAAAATATCCTCCCATCTAACGACAGCGTGACGTCATACGACTCGTCGCGTCACGTCACAGTAGCGTTCGGTGGTGTCAGACGATTCTTTGACATATTCATAGTAATTAATTAAAACGGTACAAGTCCAGTTCAGGTCGCTGTAACGTCAAAAGTGCATAAATATCTTGTTCTAACAAACTAATACACAAACTTCCGTAGTTGGACATTAACATGTAAAAGCTTCCAAAAATTTGAATTTCCAATTTCATCCACTTTGACTGAAAGTTCCGTGTACACTCATTGCATCAGAATATAGTTATGTTGCTCTTTATAGATTAACTTTCTATACTGCATTTGGATTTTCATAAAGGCTGATTGAAAGTAGATCTACCTTTTCTGGCGGTTGATCTAGGATTAGTCTACATCCGATTTTAGGTGCTCTCTTGGGCACGCCATAATTATGGCGGTAATTCCCCTCTTCGAGGAGTGCCTGGAAAGACAACACAGCGTCTTCACCTTACGCATGACGCAGGTTCTCACCGGATATGGTAAGTTCAGGAGGTTCCTGCACCGGATTCGTGCGGAAGAAAAGCCTAAGTGTCGCCCCTGTGTTGACCACCCAAAGAACACGCTGAACTATACGGTGGAGCTGTATCCTGGTTGGGCAGAGCACCACCATGTCGTCATAGGGGCAATCGTTAACAACGACATCTCACGCCAGGCCCTGATACAGGCTATGGTCCGGAGTGAGACGGAATGGCAAGCTATTGCTTCCTTCTTCGAAGCAGTATTACTAGTAAATAAGCAATGCATGCGCGAGGGAATGGCCCTCACGCCCCAGCCGCCGGGATCTCGATCCCAATTTCCAGCCACGGTAAGCGCAGGCTTGCGGACGGCGAGCAATGGGTAGCACGCCGTTCGGTCGTCTTGACCGAGCCCAAGTCGTCGATGGCACGTTGTGTTCCACACGCGTCTCAGGATGTCAGTAAATCGTAGGGGCTCAGCAGAGTCGAAGCAAACTGGGGTCATGGGTTAAGTGCAAATGAACCTCCGTGGCCTTGGAATGTAGATTTCAGACCTAAAAAAAACCTTTTACACAGCTCTTAGGCTAAAAATATATCTTGCGCACAGTTTTGCTTATCCAAATTCTAACATCTGCCTATCTGAACCTCAGAGGAATACAAACGAGATGATAATTCAGATTTTTTCAAATTGAGGCGATTCACCCTCTGAATATAATCTGCAGTCGCTTCAAATCACATTTGAATATGTTTTCGCTACAAATCTACGCTTTTAAAATGTTAAATCTAAAAAAGCAACTGGTTATTTATTTTGTTGGATAATCTACTAGAGGGTTTTAAAAAACTGAGCTAGTGCGAGTCGGGCTAGAACACTGACGGTTCCGTACAAACTAACTTATAATGTGTAAATAATTCAATTACCGAATGAAGTTTCGAAGATTTTTTCGAAATGCGAGTTTTTAAGCTATTGCATAGCTTCTATCGCGGGCCTTGAGCGCGGAGACCGAATCCAGAAATTCCGTAACGAAAATAACCTAACACCCCCCACTCATTTGTTTTTTGAGCATGGTGACCGATAATAAAACAAATGAGTGAACAATCAATCAAAATTCAATTCAATGTGTGAAAGTGTAACTTCAATTAATATCAAAGAAAAAAAAACAAAGGAAAAAAATACTGCATAAATAAAATAAATAAATAATTATAATTGCATAAGTTGATAAAAATGCTATGCAATAGCTTTACCGCGGCAGTCCCCGAGTGCCACACGTCTTTTTTTTGTGTTGTAGTCGTTCGTTTTCAGTTTTAACATTTATTCCTATACCTAATTGTGCTATAAAACCTTACTTGATACTAAACTCAAGGGTCTTGACCGACAGACAAACAGACAGACAGCCAACAAGGTAATCCTATAAGGGTTCCGTTTTTTCCTTTTGAAGTACGGAACGCTAAACATTGAGAGGTTTTTTATACTAGCTCAGTACTTTAGCCTTCTTAAAATAGAATAGTAATGGAATGTCTGTGCCCGCAGTCTTTGTACCACGGGTTCCTCCAGACATTGTAAAAGCAGCTTTTTATTTTTGCTTCATTTTAAACCAAATACAATCTAGATACGCTGTACTTTTTTAGAGAAGAATAATAAGGTTAACGATACAACGAGAAAGAATGATTCTAATACATGGCTGGCTTTTAATTCAGAAGATAATAATAAATCATTTATTATCAGCATATTTAATGTCTTTGATTATCAGGCATACATTTACAGCCTAACATGTATAGATCAAATATAACTTATTGTTAGTAAATAACACTCAGGACTATGTTAGGGCCTGTGCACATCACGTATTTTAAACGCGCCGTTGAAAACCTTTAATAGAATAAAAGCGCGCCGTTGACGCACGTTTCTGAAACGCGCGTCAACGTTTAGTTAAAAAAACGTTGTGTGCACAGGCCCTTAGTAACATTTTTTGACTGGCCTGTTGGTCTAGTGGTTAGTGGCCCTGACTTCTATACCGCAGGTCGTGGGTTCGATTCCCACCCAGGACAAATGTTTGTGTGATGAGCATTTATCATTAGTTCTGTGTCTGGGTGTAATTTATCTATTTACGTATGTATTTATTAATATATAAGTATATTTATCAGTTGTCTAGTACTCATAACACAAGCTCTGCTTAGCTTGAGACTAGACAGCGTTGTGTTGATAGTTGTGGAATATTATATTATTTCACATTGCACGTGGAAGCGACGGAACACCACGGCCTTAAAACTTCGTGCTGTTTTGTGGCACCTGTCCGTGGATGCGACGGAACACCACGCCCTTTTATTTCGGCTGTTTCACTTATATTTCGTATTCCTTACTTTGTTTTGTTGTCCCTTGCTTACCTACTATCTTATGAGTCTCTCAAGGACTCTTTCTTCAGTTTATTTTCACACCTATTTGTGTTCAAAGTTTGCCAGTAAATAAAAGCTTATAAAAGGTTCAGTTTATAGTCTGTCTAATAAGTCAACCGACTTGGGAATTTTGTATAATATTTAATCATTTAAAAAATACTTATATTCGTTACTTTTTATAAGGTTCTTCTGTTAGTAAACAATGATCAATATCTCTTAATCAACCTTGATTATTGAACCCGTGTTGACTACATCAGATTTCATTAAAACCCAATAATTACCCAAGTCGTTTAACTTATTAGACAGACTCTAGTTAAGCATAAGCTAAATTAACTGTATCAGTAGCGATGTATATTTATGAACAAAGTTGAAAGTTTCTAGCACACACTGTAAACCACACGGTATACCGTGTGATGCTAGAAACTTTGTTTATTATACTGTGATCTCAAAGTTCACCTGGTAATATATTGCTTACCAGTGCCGTAAGTAGTCTTTTAAACGCACGGTGCTAGGTTCTATAACGCCCCCCCTTCCCATTTTAATGTTACCTGGTTCAAGTAATAAAAAGAAACATGACTGGATGAAAAAATAGGCGTGACGTAATGCTTCAAACATACCATCCGTTACCACTACCTCGTATTTACTTCTTATGGGGCTAGAGCCTTGTATTGTGTTGTATATCGGGCTGTTATTCGCAACTCCACGACTAAAGCGTGTATTTTGCATACGGACGTAGAGCTTTGAGCACGTACAGAATCGACAATCCCGGTAGGGCGCTATTACAACCGAATTTATTATGTATGCGTTCAATAATATTTATGCAGTAAGCAATAAGGTTTTGTATGCAGCTATTAACTACCAAAACTTGGCCCTAGTTTGATAATTTCTGCGCCCCTCCATTGTCTTCGCCCTGTGCCTGAGCACCGCTGGCACTACCCTAACTACGCCACTGTTGCTTACAGACTAAACACATATAAAGATTAGGTATCTGTATTGTATTGCATTTAGGAAGGGTTTACGGCTCACCAACATTGTGACACACATATTCGCACTACACAACTACTCCAGTCAACCGCCGCCGGATGGCTACTGACTGGTGTCAAATACGTTACGTCACACTGTAATGAGACTACCCTCACAGCCAATACACCACAGTACATAAATCTACACTCTTCTTCTTCTTCCTGCCCTTATCCCATCTTGGGGTTGGCTCAACACGTTATTTTCTTCCATTCCGTCCTGTGACACATCAAACTATCACCAACTCCCTTTTCTACAACGTACAACTACAAACACTAACTACATTAATGTAATGCCTCTTCATTATGGAACGACTCCACTTCCTTCCTTCCAACTGTATGAACATAACCGGCTTTGTAAAGTTCCCACCGTAGGGACTCGGACCTGTACTCCAGGAGACGAACCTTATAACCCCGCGCGGGGCCCTTGCGAGTAGATGGATGATTTATCCGATTCCCTGAGAGCTTTTTTTTTATGGTGGGAAAAATCATGCATTGACATCCCTCGCTCTTGGGCGGAGCGGGAGATAGTGTCAGACTCTTACTGACTAAAAGACCCACCCCGTTCCTTCTAGCCTTCATACCGGAGCTCGAGCGCCCTTTCGGATAAGCCTGGCCCCAGTAGGCTTCGACCCGGCTGGGTCCCTGCTGTTGCTGACAACTCCTTGAGGCGCGCGGGAACAGTGCGCGCCGTCGACGACTTGGGCTTGGTCCGGACAGTTACCGGACGGCCGGACAGTGAGCTACCCATTGCTCACTGTCCGCAAGCCCGCGCCTACGGTGGTTGAGAGCTGTGATGAAGAAAAAAATTACTCAAAGTGAAACGCCGCCGCCGGCTCGTATTTAAACTTGCAACATACAACTCGTGAGTTGTACGTTGGGCGGCATTACCACTGGGCCACCATTACTCTTTTTTTACTTCTCCCGCTCTAGATTTTACTGACTAAATCACCCTGTGTCCTTCAGTTGCTCTTTGCGTTCCAGGATCACGGTATCTCTTTAAAAAAATCCTCTACGGTCTAGCGGGCATCGGCTCTTTGTCCCTTACGGTTGCGCTGACATCTCTTTGTGGTCCGCGTAGAACATAATGCGCCATCGATGACCCTTTGTTCGTCGTCCACAAGCACGCGCCTACGGTGACCGGGGATTGGAACCCTACGACTCCCAATGTGCAGACACCATGCGCATTAGGGATCTATATGTCTATGTTGGTAACTAGGGTGTGAGTATGTTCGTTCCCTCACAGTTGGAGTTATTTCCTTTGCTAGTATTACTACTTGTTTAAGTTCTTTCTTATAGTCTATTGATCTATTCTAAGGTTGTCTGGTAGATATCGCCGTCAGCGATAAGACCGGCGTTGTACCCATTGATTTAAGTTTCTGTGAAATAGTTACTATTTTGGTGTACAATTAACCTCATTGTATTCTTCGCAGAAGTTGACGTCTGCTTTTTAATTCCTCTCGCTGGACTATGGTTTGAACCAGGGTAGGACGCGAAAGGTGTCACTACAACCGATCGCCTCCACTAAGAGACAGCAGTGCTTCACCCAAGCGGGGCACAGCTCTACCGTATACTTAGTGTCCTTCAGACAGTTTTATAACCGCTTTTTTTTTTAAATTAGCATTTTTATTTTGTGAGAAACTAATATTAACATTCATGAAAAATACAGCCACTCCAATCTGTTCAGCTAAAAAAGCAACACTGATTTATATTGTTAGTTGCCGTCCTAAAAACATTTTCTAATAAAAGTTTTTTAGCCTCCAGAGTAAATATTACTTTACCTTTTTTGTTTTATATTGAGACTTGAATAAATTTTATATTATATTGTTTGTTAGCCTAGTCCCTAGGCCGGATACAACACCCGTGTAGTGTTTCAGAGTAAAAAGAACAACGGTGAGGGAATTGTTGATGAAATTATTAAGTATCTGCTTATATAACTTAGACTTGCTTAGTACTTACTTGTATAAGTTACCATGATATATACCAACGAAATAATTGACTTTGTTTTATCTAATCAAGATTATGGCCAGTCTAAGGACTGTAAAAAAAATCGTCATAATTGGAAACTGAATTAACTAGATTTTTTACGAAAATAAAATAATCATAACTTTTTTTTTATGCTCCTGGCTTACATGGCTTTTGGCTAAATTCAACTTTTAATGTTGCTACTAATATAAATCTTGGTCAAGTAACATTTATATGCTTGGTTTTATTTATTGATAATAAACACTTAGGAAATACATTTCCGAAATAGATAATAAACATAAAAATTAAAATAACTGTTTTTGCTTAGAATATAGTGGCTAAAATGACACAATATGACTTTGTTACTACAATAAATACAATATCGAGAATCACATCACCAGAAAAAGCATGACATTGGACATGACTTCTTGTTGTTCGTTCAAAAATGCGTTTTATAATTCATAAGGAGGTACGTAGGTATTATTGACATACTCGTAATATACCTACGTAATCTCACCAACTTTAAAGTGGAATACCTTTATTACTTGGTATATATCAATAGTAATGTTTAAGACAAAATTGTTTAGAAATTTAATTTATATGCTTTTGTATATTTTTCATCATAAGACACTTAAAAAATATGCCAGCAAAATTTTGTTCGGGATTTCGCTATGATCCTTTGCCAATGGCGCTCAAGGATAATGACGCTACTAAAAGTTTCGTAAATAAACGTAATTTCTAGAAAATATGATCTCCTACATACACACCACTACGGCTTGGTCACGACTTCTGTTTTAGGCCCGGCGCGCACTGTTCCCGCGCGCCTCAAGGAGTTGTCAGCAACAGCAGGGACCCAGCCGGGTCGAAGCCTACTGGGGCCAGGGTTATCCGAAAGGGCGCTCGAGCCCCGGTATGTAGGCTAGAAGGAACGGGGTGGGTCTTTTAGTCAGTAAGAGTCTGACACTATCTCCCGCTCCGCCCAAGGGCGGGGGATGTCAATGCATGATTTTTTGCCACCAAAAAAAAAAAAAAAAAATGGCCCGGCGCCCACTATCGGCCATCAGCAACAAAAAGTATTTTTCGGCATCCCTACACGCAAGCGCATACTGTCGGAAATGTATGCATGTAGGGATGCCGAAGGGTGCCGAAGGATCCTATTCCTTGCCGATGCCGATAATGGACGCCGCGCCGGGCTTTAGCGTCGAGCGGCGCGAATGTAGTGTAAGTATATTGTAGTGTGAGTAGTGTAGTTTCTTTGAGTGATAAAAAAGAAAAGGAAATCAGTGATAGCATGGCGGCTGACAGGATAAAATGAAAGGAAAGAACGTGTTGCGCCGATCAGTATTTATTGTAAAATATTGTACAGAAATAAATACACTATAAACAAATATTCTAATTAGAATTATCATGAGATATAAACTTTTTTTCGTGGGAAATCATGTAATGACATCCCCGCTCATGGGCGGAGCGGAAGGGCGTGTCAGACTTTTACCCACCCCTGTTCCTTCTGTACCTTCATTCCAGGGCCCCAGGGTTCTCTTTCACACAACCTATGACCTCAGTAGGCTTCGACCCTGCTGGGCCACTACGTTTTTGCTGACATCTCCTTGAGGTCATACACTCTAACTATAAAGTACCATCGAACTGATATGACGATGGAGCCAAAAAACGGAGGGTATTTAAGTTTGACTGAGGGTACCAATGGATGCGAGACGCACAGGATCGTTCATTATGGCGACACTCGGTGGAGGCCTATGTCCAACAGTGTACGTATATCGGCTGAAATGATAATTATGATGAGGGTACCAAAACTAAAAAGTGCAAAATAAAAAACCTTTTTTCAAAAAATGTTTTTTTACTGGGAGGAATCATCACACACCCTCTCCAGCTTTGGCTTGCTCCATGCAAGGACTAACAAACTTTTAAAGATTAGAACCAATCTACATACTGTTATATGCTTTCAGTGGCCCCTTGTGCTCCAGTACCATGGTAACTCTTCAGAACAATCTCGAACCCTAGCCAGCAATATTACCGTCAAAGCTGAATCCGGACTAGTTTAATACAGATGCAAGTACTGGCAGCAGTATTGTTAGACTAAAACCCGCCATTGTGGAACGTCTGACTAGCTAGAACTTTACTCGGAGACTAATAGCTACTTACATAGAAGAAGCCATCCGTAGTAGGGTATTACTGTTACTATTGAAATAGATTTAGAGGGTTAAGTTTACGTCGGCTTTAGATCATGTATTACTAGCTGCTGCCAGTGACTTCGCCCGTGTGTTAGTGGAAAAATGTCCCGAGGAAACATACACACATGATAAAAAGTATTCTGTAAGCTATTCCAGGACATGGTCTATCTATGTGCTAAATTTTATCCAAATCCGTTCAGCTGTTCGAGCGTGAAGAAATACAAACCTATTTATACACACTCACAATCTCACTTGAAGACTACTTATAGTTTGTTTTTTAGAGATCCGTACCTCAAAAAACGGATCCCTCGTAGGATCACTTTACCTCGGCAACGCGTAGAGGTATTGTGTTGAAATTAAAACCGTATAGTCAGGTCTGCGTCCCTTGAAGCTGTGAATAAATCAAACTTCTAAGTTAAGGAAAAACAAAGATACATAGACACTCTCAAGGGAATTAAAATACATAGGGTACTCTCTTTTGACCCAGAATCCTGAATATTAGTATAAAGCTAGGTCTTATAGTACAAGTATATGAATAAATCTGAAAACAGAAAATTTGTTGTTACATCACTAAATAAAAAACTTTTTTGCGACTTGGAATAATCTTCCTGACTCTATTCCGGAACTGAACTATTTACATTATCTATGTAATATGCGTTCCAAATGAGAATAGGATCGCCCGCCATGTTGTGATGTCAAGATTTACTGTCAAATCGAGGAAAGAAAATTTTAAACATTAATTAATTTACGAAAACTCTCATATTTTTTATTTAATTACAAGAAAATATATACATAATAAACTTAAATATTAAATATATATATATATATATTTAAGTATGCTTAACCTAACTATACACACTAAAGGCTACTCCCTACTAAAATATGGCGTCATAAAACTCCTCCGCATCGCTGTCGACTGGAAGTGTGCCCAAGAGGCTGGCGGCATTGCCACGTTGAATGGCAGTGCTTAATCTCTGACCGAGGTAAAAACCAGCCCTTGGGTCACGCGAAGTGTCAACTAAGCGTCTTGACAGTTCTTTAAAAAGTTTATGAGCACTCGGGCCCCACGGCCCAAGAGTTTCAACTCCAAACGGCTCAAAAATATAACTGCCGACAAGGTTGTTATATTTCCGCCGCTTGAGGTTCTCCGCAGCCGCAGCGGCAGCACCAGCACAGCACGATGAACTAGGAAGATGGGATGGCGCAAGAGTGTCAACACAGGTAGCGTCCCACACTAAAGGTCTACACGAAAACTTTAATTTATTTATGAACTGTGAACGAAAACAGTTTAATCAGAATCCAGTTCTTCAATTTTACTCATCTATAAGTTCTTCAATTTTGCCAAAATTTCTTCGATTTGACAGTACGACGAGACGTCAAAACATAAGAATCAGTCCTATTCTCATTTGGAACTCGTAGTACATAAATAGTTCAATTCCAGAAGTTTGTACGGAACCCTTAGTGCGCGAGACCGACCTGCACTTGCTCAGTTTTTATAATATTCATTGTAATGGTCTCAGTAATATTGGAGTAATTTTTCTTGATAAAAACCGTCATGAAGAAAAATTTGAATTTCTAATTAATGTGAGGTCAACTTATAGAGCCTAAGGCTATTAAGTCCACCTTTGTACAATGCGGCGCAACGTTGGTAAACCTCCCACATTGTGAACTAATGACCTGGTGAGGGTTGCGGGGATCTGATGGATGTGAGACGCACAGGACCGGTCGTTGTGGTAGGCCAATCTCCAGCTGAATGAATTTCGGCTAAAATTGTGGTAATTATGATTGTACACTGTTTCTTACTAAACTCTTTTTTGCGGGATCGTACATGGCAATCGCGTATTGCAGTTCAGCACTATTTCGTCGCCTTGCACAAACTATATTGTAAAATGACAGTACACAAATAGCACTCACAGACAGCTGTACCTATTAGCGATCATTCACGCTTCGTTCATATATCTGATCTTCTTCGGCTATCAGTGACTATCATTTCAAAGTAACATCCAAGGTGTGTGAGACCCAATCAGAAGCGCAAAAAAGTCCATTTCTCTATAGGGCCTTTGTTCTTATGAACTAAGATGGACAGAACGACGTATGTCTGGTCAGTTCGTGATTTATTTATTGTACAATTTATTTTCCACCATTACACATACAAAAATTCATTCCGCGATCTCTTGCAGGCAACCTGGAATGGACAGTAATTTCCTGGACAAGAAGTGGGGCTGTCATTGGTGTAGCAAAACAAGTATTAAACATATAAAATAGATACACAGATATATACATATGCTGTATAATAGATACGTGTGTAATGTTTTCCAAAATAGCCACGATGTTTTCCTTTACAATACTCCTCTCTCCATTTTTTGGGAATACTGTCTTTGACTACGCGATGGTAAAGTCGATCTTTGAGTTTGAATTTATGATATTTTTTCCTGGAAGTCAGGTTGAAAGGCCGTGTTCAATTATGAAGACCAGTCGAATTTATTCATAATACAAACTGACCGCAACCTCGTCGGGAAAATAGCCGCAGGTCATATGTATCTGAATTTAGAAGTAACTTACCCAATTCGCATTTGGGCGTAGTAGATAGGAACCCTACCTTTTCGCGTGTACCCTAATAACATAGTAAAAATTGTCAAAAAATAAAAGGTCTGTTTTGACGTTTGATGTTTTTATTATTGACGTTATGTAACCGTGTATATTACATTATGTAACTATGTTATTACATTAAAACACCTTATGTAATTAATAATTATGTTATTGTTTCTTTCAGTTTCGTTCCAAGTTACATTCTTAGATCTTTCTCAAATGTTAAAATGGGCCTTTTATTTTTTAACGAGATTACGGTTTTTCGGTGGGAAAATTATCCAATGACATCCCCCGTTCTAGGACAGAGTGAGAAGGTGTGTTAGAGTTTTACTGGCTAAAAACCCACTCCTGTTCCTTCGTTGCCTTTCACTTGGCCCCAGCAGGCTTCAACCCTGCTGGGCTGCTACGGTGTGCTAACAACTCATTGAGGCGCGCGTGGAATAGTACGCGCCGTCGACGACTTGGGTTCAGTCTGGACTGTCGGACGACGAACTACTGATTGCTCGCCGTCTGTAAGCCGGTGCCTACGCGAGTGGAAATTGGAAAAAGGATTCCAGCGGCTGGAGCGTGAGGGTCGTTCTCTCGTGGGGGCCGCCTCTTTTGCTAGCATTACTGCTTCGTAGAAAAAGGCGACCGCCTGCCTCCTCACTCTAGACCATGGCCTGTGCTACAGCCCGGTGCGAGAGATCGTTACCGCTGATGACTTCAAGACCCTTAGATTGTAGCTACCAGAAAACACAAACTACGGCCAAGAATTCCACTATTTAGCTGTACGCACAATGAATGTGTTCTCAAAACGTTTTGTGTGTATGGTTGGAATATGTGCCGGGAGCACATGCCAAGCATTTGGTGGTCCCATGAAGGAACGGGCTAGGCGGAATTAAGTTATGCAATTCCAATGCACACTCCCCGAATAACAACTAGAAAAGAACCGACAGGCTAGCAATTGTGCGTCGGTGCATAAACAAGTTAATTGAATTATGTTCTGCAATTCCGATGCACTCTCCGCAACTGGAACATTACCGTCAGGCTAGCAACTCAGCGTCGGTGCTTAGGCAAGCTATTTAAAAACCTATCTTCAATGCAAGAGTGGTGACACAAAACTAACACTATGCTAAGTTGTTTGAAATCATCTTGTTTAAATTTACTTCCTGTAAGGATAAAACACTTCTTCTGGCTCTGGCATTATAGAAGAAATTTATACAGTAAAAGGTCAGATTATACTGGAAACGTATGGCTTGGTACGTCACCTTGCGTACATATGGCTCCAGGAGTTTCGATGTTTACATATAAAATCTACTAATATTGAACTACCTTTGCTTATACAAATCCCTTGTGTTTTCCTTATTCGGTGTCGTCCGGAATATTTAGTGATTCACTAATCCCGTACTGTTTTTGTTTACGTACCTTGTCTTTGTACGAGTTTATGTATCATCTTTTCGTTTGTCTTTTTCCAACCGAGATCGACTAAATATTCTTTCCATAATTAGGGTTTAAATTCCATTAGCATGATTATTACAAAAAAAGGTACCTGACGGTTGCCAACCCAACATAATTCCTGCAATTGAGAGGTGATATACATAATTATCTTCTGTATATAATAAAAATGTATGCTAATTAAATCCACCACGAGTCGACACAAACGTGGCTACGCTTGCTACGAATGTAACCTGCGTAGCACCTACTACGCCGTAGCACCCAAAATGAATACTAGCGCGCGGAGCCAATTTTTACTATCCAAAAAATGTTTTGACTACAACACAACATCAATAGGTATATGTAAAGGTAAAAAATAATAAAAAATAAATAGTATTCACTTTATCTTTTTAAATATTATCAAGTATATAAATGTACATACTAGCTTACCCACGTAATTATTGAAAGTTATCACAAGGAAACATACTTCTTCTTCTTCTTCTTGAAATAAAAATGTACTATTTCAGGATACGGTCTACCCGTATAACAAGTTTTATCGAAATCTTTTCAGCCGTGAAGAAGTAACAAACATACACGGTTGTCTGGTAGATCAAACCCGGAAAATTTCCTGTAGGCCTTACAAAAGTTTTTTTCCGAACGGGAATCGAATCCACGAAACGCAACGCAGCAGCCAAATTGCTCAACCACTTTACCAACCGTTGCGTCAGTAATTAACAGCAAGATACCGCCAGTGTTACTACACGTCTTATGTTTAAAGATAACAAGCCTAAAATGATCCCGCCATTTAATTTACATACATTATTTAGGCCTTGAAACCACCAAGTTGAGACGTGTGAGGCGCCGCCGCGACGGGAGTATTTTAAAGTAACTTTACAAAAAGAGTAAATTTTTTTTTTGAGTTTGAATGTTTTAAGGATACTTTGTTAGCATTTACAATAATCGACCATCTAATTTAATTTTCAATACACTTGCTCAGAAAGTGACTCTTATTGCACTGCACTTAGGTACATAATCTTGTTATCAAACTGTGACATTTTGATTACCATTACGCACTAGTGCTATAATGTAGTTAAAACCTTATTGTTCAACCACCCCCACACTTTAATTTTATTACATGTACGAGTATCGTATCAGGCTGGGCGCGCGTCGTCCTCCACGAGTCACTGGTCAACCCCCGTTTATTCATTTCGGTGAGTGTATTGAAAGGTAAAATAAAAAAAAGGGCGCGCATATGATAACAGATTTTAACCGCCACAAAAGTTTATTAGTTTTAGTTATTTTCTTCACAAGTGTATTGAAAATCGTCTTATGATACACGTGAGTAATTAATGATTACCTTTCTCTTAAGACCCTCGCCACGACTCGGGTCTAAATACCGCCTCGACGGTAATCACTAACATTACACACTTATATCATAATGTACTATTATTTGTGACTTGTTATTATTATTTTTGGTATTGAATTATTTATTTTATACTAGCTTTTACCCGCGTACATAAAATATAGTCTGTCACTCAGGAATAAACCAGCTTTCTATCGGTAATTTTGGCAATCTGACCGGTACTTTCAGAGATTACCTCTTACGAACAAAAAAAAAACTTTACCTCTTTATAATATTAGTGTAGATCTGTGGCGAGTAAGTATGTAGATAACAGCTTATTTTTAGGGTTCCGTAGCCAAATGGCAAAAACGGAACCCTTATAGATTCGTCATGTCTGTCTGTCTGTCTGTCTGTCTGTCCGTCCGTATGTCACAGCCACTTTTTTCCGAAACCATAAGAGCTATACTGTTGAAACTTAGTAAGTAGATGTATTCTGTAAACTGCATCAAGATTTTCACACAAAAATAGAAAAAAAGCTATAAATTTTGGGGGTCCCCATACTTAGAACTGAAACTCAAAAATGTTTTTTTCGTCTAACCCATACGTGTGGGGTATCTATGGATAGGTCTTCAAAAATGATATTGAGGTTTTTAATATAATTTTTTTCTAACTTGAACAGTTTACGCGAGAGACACTTCCAAAGTGGTAAAATGTGTGTCCCCCCCCCCTGTAACTTCTAAAAGAAGAGGATGATAAAATTAAAAAAGAATATATGATGCACATTACCATGCAAATTACCAACGAAAATTGGTTTGAATGAAGTCTAATAAGTAGTTTTTTTTAATACGTCATAAATCTAAAAAAAAACACTATTATTAAAACATCGATCAAAGTTACAACGAACTACAAGAACTTTTATATTATGTTACTTGCTGCTACGGAACCCTTCACGGGCGAGTCAGACTCGCACTTGGCCGGTTTTTTAGATTTGTCTTACTACACAGGTGTAGACGGCAAAGAAAGACTCAAGTCACATTTAAGTTGTGTTAAAAACGTTGATACCTTCTGTAAATATAATTTCAGATTTCGTTCTTGATTAAACTATGCGTGAGTTCATTTCAAAATCCAACGCTCACCGTATCGATCTCCGCACAACGTCGGTGATATGGTAATATAATTTATTTAGGTAAGTAACTAAGATTCATAATTACACAGAACATAACACTAACAAACAAACAACAATCAACTACTACTACTAAGTATAATACTAAGTTTTTTTTTTCTTCACCAATAATTGTTTAACTTGTTTTGTAATGCACCATGTGCAACCCCATTTTGTGTCCAGTCAATTTCTTTCCATACCAGGTTGCCTGGAAGAGATCGCGGAATGCGATAAGGCCGCCAATTGTATGTTCTAAATATAAGGCTCAAATGTGTAATTTATTATCTTGGTGTACAATAAAGGATACATAAATAAAATAAATAAATCAAATATTTCACACATACTTACAGCTACAATCATAGGCGACGAGTGTAGGTGATTATGCAAGCACTCTTTAAGGGGTAATGACCTTTGGCTGCTGACCATCTCCTCCTCTCTTCTCTTCTCTCCGCTTTACACATTGTTGCTATAGTTAATCTAGATCTTAGCCATGTACTTCAATAGTCATATATTCTCTGCCCTTGTAGACTGTAGACTATAAACAACATACTTCATTACACTACCGCTAATTAGTATGTTTAGTTAGGAGCTTCTAATGAGTCGGGCCTTTGTCTCATTAAGCTAAGTTGCTGATGAAATATTTATCAGGCCTTTGGTATTAAATAATATTGCCAGTGTGAAGTTTAGCAAGTTCATTTGCAAAGTTCGCAAGGTAGGTATTTGTTTGGTAAAGTGTAACAAAGTGTAAATACTAGATAATTTACTTCTGGTCTCGTGTACCTTGAATCTGGTTAAACTTTATAAGAAGCTCATCTCTTTAAGTTAAGAATAATGAACAGTGTTCCTAGGTAATCTAAACTTAATATTGTAAATGAAAGAACCTTACACGCAAATAGTTGTCCAAGTATTTTATTACTATAACACAACATACGAGTATAATGTGATTCGAGTCCTTCTTTGTGGTTTTAGCTGAAGTATGGAAGGAATCTAAACAAATCGCACCGTTTTGTATTCACAAATGATCTTTGGTTGCCACAAATATAAAATAACTAGCATTTGCGCTCGGCTTCGCTCCCGCTCTTCCCTACTTTACCCTAGTATACCCTACTTTACCCTACTCTACCCTATTCTACCCTACTCTACCCGACTCTACCCTACTCTATCCAACTCTACCCTACTCTACTCTACCCTACCCTACCCTACTCTACCCTACTCTACCCTACTCTACCTTACTCTACCCTACACTACCCTACACTACCCTACTCTACTTTACCCTACACTACCCAATTTTATTTTTTTTTTTCCATAAGAACCTTCTCCTCACAATAACGAACACAACAATAAAAGAATTAGTGAAATCGGTCCAGCTTCACGCGTGATGGCGTGACCAAGGAAATAGGGATTCATATTTATATATATAAGATATCAATGTCAAAAGTGAGTGTTGCACCCCACAAATAAATAATTGAAATACTCGATTAATGTTTATGATTGTTTTTGATGTTGTTGATCGTTTGTAAATGTTTATGTTGTTTATGATTGATGTTTGTTTATTTTTTGTCTTGTTTTTGATTATGTTTATGTGTTGTTTGTTGTGTTGTCTGTTTTTGTTTGTCAACCCTCCCCAACAAATCCTCTTTCATTCAAACCTTAATGTGGAAATTCATTGATTTGTATTTTTATAGACAAAAAAAAAAACTGTTGCCTGCGACTACGTTCACATTCATGTTAAACTCGTAAAAACGCACAAATAATATTACATCTGTTTCTTTTCATTTCGCCGGAATGAATACATGGACATTAATTTAAATAAATTAACCATTTTTCGTAATATTAAAGTTTTCTTAGCATAAAGATAGCTGCCGTTACAAGTAGCCACTTAGGCTGCTTTTCTAAGTTACTCCTAATAACTTCAGCTGTGTTCCAGTGTTTTCCCGACGACTCATAAATGTCTTATTATGTGCAAGATCAATCCTCACTAAAAAAATCCTCATTCACTAAACATATATAGTACAAAATGCAAACTCAACATAAATCCCTTGTGTTCCCCTAAAAGCATAGTGAAACAGCGTTCCATGTTTATAATATTATCTATTCACACATTTTAATATATTTGTGTAACATTTTTATGAACCTCTAAAAGGCGAGAATGTTTTTCTGGCTGTTTGCCTGTGTCAATAAGTAGACATTTAAGTATGTTGCTCACTACACCGAATCTTTCTATGTATATAGACCATACTAGGAACATTTTTAAAGCCCGCGGTTGCAACGGTAAGCAATGGTTAGCTCACCGTCCGGACGTCCGATAAAGAATAAACCCAAGTCGAAGAGAGGCGATAAAAACCGAGCTAGGGTTACTTTTTTTGTTGTAATACTAGCTTTTACCCGCGACTTCACCCACGTACTTAAACATAAAATATAGCCTATGTCACTCAAGAAATAAATAAAGCAGCTTTCTAACGATAAAAAGAAAAAAAAAATAACTTCTTTATAATATATTCTTTATCATATAAATGTAAATTAGTACGACTACCTACTGTACGATTGCTTGATAGAGTTACTGTGGCTCTGGAACGCAAAGGGTTAGTGAAGAAACACAGGTGGGTATTTATCAATTAAGGTCTGTTATAACCTCTTGCTCATCATCATCATCATTTCAGCCAAAAGACGTCCACTGTTGGATATAGGCCTCCCTCAAGTGTCACCCCAATGTACGGTCCTGTGCGTCTCGCATCCATCGGATTCCCGCAACCCTTACCAGGCCATCAGTCCACCTGGTTCACTCAGAGCTATATTTAATGATTTTCCACCTCGAAAAACTGGAACATTTTAAGGGGCTTTGTTTATTGTTGACCGCTATCTTTCGGTTCGCGCTTGACCGCTAACTCACCTGATGGAAAGCGACGATGCGGTCGACGATGGAACGAGCTTACCTAGAAGAAACCTATTCACTCTCGACTTAAACATTCCCGGGTTGTAGCTATCAGGAAAAAATTTCAAGGTCATCGGCTAATAGGAGCCCCTTAAGGCCCAAGCGCGCGAAAAGTGCCATAAAACATTGACTTTCTGAAGCCTTGGTAACGGCTAGGTTTAAAGGTTTGAAAAAAATATATGTTTATTATAGATTCATGAACAACATTATCAACATTTGATTTTTTCGTGCTATTAATACTTTTGTCTAAAAAAAATATTTATCAATTTCGCAACTTTTCGCAACTTTTTTCCTACTCCTTCGAAACGGCTTGGATCTTTAGAAACATTTTTACCCATAAAAATCGGTGGTTAAATATTCTTCAAAGTGAACATGCATATGAAAATCAATCAATATTTCGCAAAGAAAATGGATTTAAAGGTCAGCCGCGCGCTTTCCGGGCGCTGCTGGCCGCAAATAAATGCACAGATAGTCGTACTGCCGCATAAGCGGGTGCGAAAGTTGCGTCCACTTAATTTCGGCCAGATGGCTCATGGGACTATAAGCCTTAAGTCAAAACATATTCTTTGTCTTGAAAGGTTTGAGAATAGACTGTTTCGACACACGACCATCACCCTAGCGTTATATACCTCCAATGTAGTGGACACATTCCTTTAGTATACAATAGACAGGGCACCGAGCCAAATCATACATGGTCATGTTGTGGAGATTGGAGATCCCCTTTTGCTTACTGCCATATTAATATCAGTTTATGGGCATTGGTTTTATATAAGTTTGATTTATTTTTTCGCAGACGTTTTTATAGTTAAATAGCTCTCATTTTATCCATACACATATTTTTTTAAGTAATCTGTAAATTTTATTAGTAATTATTTACAAAACTAAGGTAAGGTTCAGGGTTTTTATATATTATCTTTATTTTTTATTTTATTTCATTAATGTCGGTGGTGCAAGCGTGAAAGAGGGATAGAGCTTTAGGTACACCCTGTATAGCTCTATCCCATTAACTGTTCAGTTTAGGTTATAAACTGGATCGTGTTAAGAGCTCATGGTAGGACCTCTGTTATCTCAAATTAACCTCACTTACAGTGACGGAAAAATTCTGGACCACATTAGGCGCTCGCGTTTCTCGGGCGTGTGAACGACGCGGGAGCCACGTGCGCGATGCGACCGCGCTGTATAAGCGTCGCATGTTGTCACCATGTGACGTGTGTGCACCGAGCGCGCGGCGCGCACATGGCGCTCGCCTTGGCGTTTAACCCCCCTTAGAGAGTGAGCGCCGCGTGCTCTCTCCACACACGCCGCAGGGCAGCAAAACGCGACGCTTACGCAGCGCGCTCGCGGCGCGCACACGGCGCCCATGCTTCTCACACGCCCGAGGATCGCGCACGCTGAATGTGGGATCAGCCTAAATCTGATAGCGGGGGAAGGGGTAAGAACGCGACTCGAGCGCCGCGTGTACTCTCCACACACGCCGCAAGGTAGCTAAACGCGACGCTCACGCAGCGCGCTCGCGGCACGCGCGCTACTCATACGCCCGGGGATCGCGCATGCCTAATGTGGGGTCAGCCTAAAATCTACTTTCAACGACCTTATATCCACTAGACGCCTCATGCTTAGACTAGCGCACCAAAATCAAATTATTTCAACTAGCTGAGATACGGGGGGCGCGGTACTGCGTTCTGATTGATCAAGACTATTTGGAAATGATTCTGTGGCGACCTACATCAGATCTATAAGTCATATGTGTTGACAGACCTGCATCGCCTATTACTAGACGTCTACTAGCTATGTGGTCGTTATCTACTTCCAACAATATTCTATTACAAGGGCTCTTTACCACAAAACACGTGGTATCTTCTGTCAACGTTTACGATTTCAAGAGATCTAAGTATCCTGTGAGAGGAGGTACAAGTACTTTCTAAACAAGGAACTGTCTCAGTTCACTGGTTACATTGTTTACTAACCACTTACACGATGAAAGTCTATATTTGTCATATTGCTATTAAATCGACAAGATCTTTCTCTTCCCGAAGAGAACTTAGTAAACTTATTTTGTTTGCTGTGACGAGCATCGCCTACATGCTTTATAGATTTCTATTTTGTGGCATTTTTGTTTTAAGTGGGAAACCATCCACTTGATGAAGTCCGTTCCTTCACGCTTCCGAACGCCTTCCTCGCTATAATTACTGCTTCTGAGAAAAAAGCAATCGCCTGCCATTCCTTCTCACTCCGGACCATAACCTTAAGGCGATCATCACGCACACACAATGTGATATCAGTGTGATGCGTGGCAGTGTGATGCGTGTTTTAACGTTTTTTGTAAGTCTCTCCGTTTGTACACATAGAAAAAAACATACATTCAGCCGAACATAGAACCTCCTCCTTTTCGAAGTTAGTTAAAAACACGCACAGTTCAACACACCGAAAATGCATGCACCCGCGTTCATGCTGATAACGCGCCTAAATGCGGAGAAACATGCGTGCCGTACGTGATTTTGTATGAAATTAGTCGGAGCCTGCTTGAATTTACAAAACGCACCTACGCGCGTAAGTGCGTAAAAAAAACCCGCGCGATGATGCAGATCTGCACTCCTGCAAGTACGCCCGTAGATGCGTCGACACGCAACATACAGCGTGATGCGTGGCAGTGTGATAATTCGACTTACTAGGGCCCGGTGAGAGAGGTTGTTGCCATCAATCGCCCCCACGAGGACATGGCGGTGCCAATTATTGGTGGTGAAAATTATTCCAAGGAAAAATAATCCCGGAAAAGTATACTTTATTCTAAACCAGGTTAATGGAAGAAAAAAACGTGTTGCGCCGACCTCAAATAAAACGGGACAAGGGCAGGAAGATGATGATGATGATCTTATTCTAAGTTGTGGTCAACTCGTGTTTGAAACATGAAAATCTGTTAAGCAGTTCGAGCGTGAAGAATTACAAATACATACAAACTTTTGCCTTTATAATAACAACTACAACAACAACATTTCATCCAAATCTATTCAGCCATTCCAGCATCAAAAAGAAACAAACATACAAACACACTCACAAACTTTCGTCATTATGTAGTAGTGTGATTAGACCGATTCTTCATTATTTTTTTTTTATGACACTTTAAAACTAAGCAATGACCATGTAAAGCTAGCAATGGGTCCCAAACTAAGCGCAGCCTGTATCTTGGTGCCTATACACCAAGTTTGTTACAATGTGGCTTGCTAACGCTACGTGGCAAATTAATGTAACAAAGACAATAGATTTGTCAGTAGCTTATTTAAAGAGCTTTATGTTAAACAAAGAGTATTTAGTTTCGATTTTAGTTCAACTTTTAAGAAGTGCTTTAAAATAAATAGTACATAAACTTAATGTAAACTCCTAATCCTAAGAAATTGTCTACTTGAAGGAGCACTAAGTAGCAAACAATATTTAAAGTTAAAACCCATCGTCCTACTTTCAAGAACAAAAACGAAACTTGAAAGGAGCTCAATGATAATCTTGACTTAATTTGTTTCGAAAAATAATTAACTAGTTTTGTATGTATAGACTATTTAACTCTACACTCATTCATCTGGTAAATAATTCATATGGTTGATTTTCATCTGATGAACTTTTACCAGATGAATGGATTTTTGAGAATGACTATAGAATTCACACTTCTTCAAGCGTAATAAAGTAATTAAATTATTCAGACTAGCTGAAACTTTTAAGATTTCATTTATTGTATCGTTAATCAACTTAGTGCAACTAAATCAAAGAAAATTAATTTAATTATAACAGGGTTATTTCAGAATTCTTGGAATTATGAAAGTGTCACTTATTTTGGTCGTTTTGTAGTGAAATTAATTAATTTTACTCGACGAAGTTTTATTAAAAAACGTGACTAGTTAAAGTAACGAAGATAGATTTCACCGCAATTTGTAGAATTAGAAATTAGTTTGGAAGAGTCTTAGTTCTTATTCAAATTGATATAAACTAGTGCTTGACTGCGGTCCCACCTGATGGTAAGCAGTGATGCAATCGTTGATGGTGAGGCGCACTAGTTTATCAAAGAGCCTATTCACTCTTTTGACATAGGCTTAAGAATTTGTTTTTTTTTTTTATTTCAAAACTTTGCCCTCACGTGTTTTTTTAGGTGAGAAATTATCCGATGACATTTTCCACTCTTGGGCGGGGCTCTTCCCTCTCCGTTCAAGACTTTTACTGACTAAACCCCACTCCTGCCCCCCTAGCCAAGTTACAACCGTTTCGCTTGCGCCGAACGCTTCGAGTTGACCTTGCCGCCAATTCTTTTGTTCTGACCACGTGACAGCGTTTAGACGACATCATTCATGTACATTTAAAGCTTTGTACAAGCGTTAACTATTATTAGCAACTTGGCTAGGGGTACTGTTCTTTCTTCGCGTTCGTTTCAGGGCCCCGGGGTTCTATTCCGCACAACCCATTGACATTGCCCCACACTGAGAATCACTCCTGTATTGTTAAGCGTAAACTCACGTACTCAATAGAGCAAGAGCCCACGACGACCAGACCTTCGTTATTTTATAAAACCTGAAAGTTTTCCTGTGCATGTGCCCTGTACAGGTAAGAACGACCAGCGACTATGGAGTTTGGGTTGTGGTTACTTGGGCAGATATCAAGCAGTAAAGGTGTATAAAATAGTACCTTACTTTCGTTAAAGTATAAATAGATAGCTTTAGAAATCTCGTCATCCATTGCCAGACACTTATGACGGTTGCTACCCCCGCCAGACACCCCAAAACTTTGATAAATTACCTATAATTATATATATGTAGGTAGCCATAGATGCTATGGCGTCACATATGAACTAATCCTGCATCGCGCAATCACAGTTCTCCGCGCGATTAGAACATATAGAACAGCTCGAAATCATCTATCGGGCAGTTGCCTACCAGCTAGCCCATATTTTTTCTTTGTTCAGAACTGAAATTGAAAATGATTGGCTTCTGCGTTACGTGCTGCGGTTTCGATTCCCACACAAAAAAAAAATACCTTTATATTTGGCCTTGAGTGTGCCAGTGTCAGATTTCAGTTTGCAAAATCATCCATGCCAGATAAATCAGAGTTTCCCAAACACAAATTTACATGTTACAAGCAACCCTCAAAATCTGAACCCGACATAATTCTACCCTCATTAATGTAACTTAACAATAACTCGTATAAACATTGTTTTTATCAAGAGAACCTCATTAATCTGTCAAGCGACATAGCCGTGTCTAACGTGACAAATTTGATTACTGCCCTGACTTAATGAGGGCTAGGGAGGAGTAAAGTGCTTCGGACAAGCCTGGGTACCCCTGGGTACCCCTGGGTCGTCAGCATTTTGTTCCGGACGATGTACTACAAATTATTTAAAATTTCTGGCCAGATTTAGGCAACTTTGTGAAGTTTGTTATGTTAAATCACAGGGGATCGTTTTGGGTTGCGTTTTGAATAGAACAAAAAGGAATGCTGAAATATTATTTCATGAATGTATATCTCTGTATTAGGTATAATTGTCTGTCCGTAGGAAGTCAATCTGCGTTGTTAACACTTTATAGCATTATTTTTTTTCTGTCAGGTACTTATTTCTTTTTAATTACGTTCATTTTCTCTCGTAAACTTATTATTATTTCCTTTATTTACACAACATTCCCATTTTTAAAAAATAGATGCAACTTATTTATTAATGAATTTAACTAACTAGCATTATTTACAAAATTTTTGACATGCCTGGGTGTAATTTAGCTCTGCTTAGCTTGGGACTAGACGACGTTGTGTGATAGTAAAAAAAAAAAAAAAAATTATAGTTAAATACATCGGTTAAATGCTTTTTTTTATGTAAACATTTGTTTGCTTGAAAATAAACGACATATTTCAGAACTGATTTCGCGAATAGTTTCCACGTGCTCTTACTGTTCCAAGTTTCCAAATGAAATTGTCTAACATACTCCAAAGTTATACATAATGCTTAGTAGGAATATTGTTCGTACAGGCACCATAGTTATTTTCGGAAGTTTTGAAGTATTTTAATATTAAATTAATGATTACGTATTTCCATTGGATATTTATAGAATAATCTTATAACAAAACTATTAAAATTCAAAAGTCCAAACTAAAGGTTTACCAATTTGCTATATTAATATAGATCACAGTAGTAAAACTTTAAAAACATGTAAGTACATAGGTAGGTATATACCGTATGTCGTCCCACTGTAGGCGTAGGCTTACGGACGACGAGTAAAGGGTAGCTCGCTGTCCGACCGTCCAGTATCCGTCAGGACTGAGCCCGAGTTGTCGACGACACTTAGGGTCAGCGCAGACAGAGAGCAGCGCAGCAGAGAGGATTTTATTAAGGCACTCATAAATCAACTTTAATTTTATTAGAATAAAGTGCATATTTGCTTAAACCTGACAAAAAATGCTCGCGCGTCCTCGAAGATACGCGGGTCTGAAAATTCCCGAGACCGCGCGAGAATCATTCCTCTCTGTCTGCCCTGACCCTTAGTGTTCCAGGCGCGTCTCAAAGAGATGTCATCAAAACCGTAGAGGCCCGGCAGGGTCGAAGCCTACTGGGGCCACTACCGACAGGGAAACCCGCAGGGTTCCTCGAAAGCAACGCAAAAAAGGAAGGAAGGGTATTATTTAAGTAAGTAAAAGTCTGGCACGCTCTTCCGCCCTAGAGTGGGGCGAGAGAGCGTGAAGTCATTGGATAATTTACAAATTAATTAAACCCTATGACGTCGACAACACCAGATGCAAATATTACGATTACTAAAATATAAGCTCTTTATATTATTATTTTAAGTAAATTGTAACAAAATTGTTCATATGAAAAATAAAACTCTTTAAAACTAAAGTCACCCAAAGGGTAGAAAGAGTTATGCTCAAATAACGACGCAATTTATGTAACAATCTCTTTTGTAAGCCGATCCTAAATAATAAGATATTAGCTAAGCATAGACTTGGTATATCTCATTATTTTTGGGATTGGCTCTCCTTGTTATTCTTTGCTAGACGTGTCTATAACTAGGCATGGGCAAAATGGGCCTTCGCCCAGGGCCTCACATGAAAAGTGTACATTTTTTGTTAAATGATTCGAAATGGTAATTAAGAGATTTGGTTATTCGAGATCTCATGACTACAGAGTCCGGTTTTTCGTGGTAGCGTGGATTCGTTGTTAAGTGTATCCTATTAGTAAAGTTACGGTAAAAGGAACAACCAAATAACAGTATAAGGATGCATATATTGAAATGTGACGTCACCGTCATTAGTTGACGTATGTTCAAGAGAGATAGCGAGATATTCCCACCATGCCCCCAATTTTTCCTCAAACCAATATTTAAAATGCTATGCGGCAACCGGTCGACAACAGGACGGCAGCGTCACAACCGCCGCATGTTCAAATCGGTGCTGAATAGCGCATCACTGGCGTACAAACGTACGGCAGCCAGATACGTTTTCAATTTAGGCGCTTGTTGTCGGACTGCTCACATACTGCAACCGCCCGGCTGCGGCACGGTAAACATGCGGCAGCGGTCCGACATGAAACGTCTGAATTGAAAGCGCCCTTACACTTTTGTTTCAATAAAAATGTCTACAAAAGAGCACTTTCAAGTCTGAGGTATATAAAGAAGAATGTTCAAATCTCTTTAAGTGTTTTTTATGAAGGAGATTGCGGTCATCAACGTTTTTTTTCCAATTCACTTCTGAATAATGATGAATCGACACTTTAGAGATGAACTTCATAATTGATTCAGGGATTTTTTGCTTAAAGTGCACTTTGAAAGAAACGCAAATATTCCCTTTTTGTGTTTTTTTTTAGGAGGGTAATCATCTAATGAAATCTTCTGCCCTTGGATGAATCGGAAGGGTGTGCTAGACTGTTACTGACTAAGAGCCGGTTCACATTAGGTCGGACCGACAGTTTACTGTTGAACGACTGTCGGTTGTTGCTGTTCACACTAAACGCTGCCGACCCGACCTAATGTGAACACCACCGCCGCCCGGATCGTCACAAAGCAGTCGCCAGTCAGTCGTGAGTTGGCTTTTGTAAACGATGGACGCTTCGCGCCGACCAATGTGAACGGCGCTATACTTGCCAGTACGCCAATATTATGCTGATCCGACAGAAATTTTGGCTGAACGGCCGGTAAAAGTGTCGGCTCTGTTACTTTTGTCGGGTGGCCCCATGTGAACGGCGCTATTAAAATACGTATGCCAATATGGATCCGACACTCTTGTCAGCCCGATAAAACTGTCGGTCCGACTTGACAGGTTCACATTAACCTGTTCTAAAACTCACTCCTATGTTCTGTTCCCTCGTTGCCTTACATTCCTGGGTCGGGTTTTCCTTTCAGAAGCAAACCTGTTGCTTCAGTAAGCTTCGTCCCTGCTGGTCCCCTTCGGCCTTTTTTTGTGTTGGGAAATCATCAAATTAGACCCCACTCTGGGTAGAGTGAGCGAGAATTTTAACTGTCTAAAACCCACGTGTATTTTCAGTCCCTTTGCATTCTAGGGCCGCGATGAGTCCAACTCTACAATCCGTGCAGGAATCGGTACTAGCAGACCCTGCTAATTATACTGACATCTCTTTAAGGCGGGCATGGAACACAACGCGCCATCGACCCAGGCCAGGTCCTTATTGGATGGTGAACTATCTCTTGCTCATCGTCCGTAAGCTCGCGCCTACAATGGTAGACGTTCCCTTTGCGTATGATTAAATCCTTTTAGTGCCTATAACTGCCAATGCAGAAATTGATAAATAATTCCACATTTATAAGACTTTTTTAATACACTCCCTTGAAAACTCGGACTTATCCCTAACGCTTTTAGGCACGGAATTTAATAATTTTCCGCACTAGTGCGGAAAAGTGCGCGGGTTAGTCTCGCCACTATTTATTGTTTATTCGTATGAGGCTGGTCGCTAAAAGGCCCCCACGAGTCGCGCGTCAACCCCAGTTTATTTAATTTTTCGTAATTGTATTGAAAAATGTCGTAAGATACACGTGTAAAGTCACTGCAGCACTCGCCAACCCTATCGCCTGAGGCTCGGGAAAAATTCGTATCGGTCACAATGATAAACTTTCTCCACTTGTTTCAAAATTTACTATCTATGTAGGTCAATATTCCACTCCGCCGGAAAATTTTCCAGAAAAATAAACCTACAATATGTTTTCAAAATCTGGGTCTTATGACGGGAAGATTTGCTTGTGAAGGGCGACATAACGATTATGATTAAGATAAGGTTATCCACTCAAGAAAAATAAACTTCCTTCAATTTGACTGACCGCGACTTCGACTTTCGAAAGTCGGCGTCACAAGCTGCGAAGTCTGGTGACGCAGATTGTTATGTAATTTGTTGATAAATTCACGGTTTATGTTAATCTAGGAAAGTTTTTCGTCTCTGAAGTTCAACGGATTTAACATTTTTTTTTACTTGAAGCGCTATTTTTTTTTTTCTATCTTTTTTTTCCAAATAGTTGAGTCTGTAGGCAATTGGACCCGCTCGATTTGACCACTTGACCACACAAATTGTTTTATGTATTTTTATTGGGTAACTGGACCCACATTCAAATAATTTATATTGATCGATTTTGTCACACACTAAACTTTAAAACCGCAATTTAATGTTTTTTTCGGCAATATATTATGACTGGAATTTTGGTATTAATCTGCCTCACTGGCCGAGTGGAGGCATCTCATAAGATGGTCTGAGGACTTGGAGAAGGACATAGAACATCAGTCATCCGACGAATACGAACTTACGGGTCGTTGTGGAGACTCTTAGGGGAAGCCTATGTTTAGCAGAGGACATAAAAACGAAAAAAAAGTTTTCAGCTACTGAAAAACTAGACCACTCGTATGACAACGAGACGATCGGTATGACAACTAGACAGAAAACTTATCAATTGGCCGACTCGAGCCGACATTAACCGAACCAGCGTGCTACAACGAACGGTCCTGTGCTCATCCATCGGATTCACGCGACGCTCACCAGGTTGTCGGTCCACCTTGTGGGAGGCCTTCTAACGCTGCGTTTTCCGGTGCGGGGTCGACACTCTAGAACCTTTCGACCCCATCGACCATCCATTCTACGAGCAATGTGCCTTGCTCACTGCCATTTAAGTTTGGCGATCCTTCGGACTTTGTCGGTAACCTTGGTTCCCTTGCGGTTAACTTAATTCCTGATATTACGCAAGGAAACTCCGAACATAGTCTGTGACGGCTTAGTCTCATTTAATAACCACAAAACGAAGTGCTCAACCCGAAGAAGTTTTGTCTTCAAAAACAAAACGCCCTTGCCTAAAACCAATTAGGCGAACCCGATGTTTGTGAAACTCTCGAGCAAATTGGCTTATAAAATCGATGTGGTACTAACGCTGACCGCTTTACGAGCCCAAAGTCTAAGCTATTCCAGGAAATATTATCTCCATAAAATTGAAAATCCCATTATGGTGTGGTGCAATAAACGGATTAAGTTGAGCAAACAGGTAATATCGTCAAGTTTACGGGAAGCTTTATGATAATGTTCTCAGCATTATTTAAAAAAATAAAAACCTTTTTTCACACACGACACTTTTAAAATAACTTTATTAGTAAGTCATCGCAAAAATAAACAGGCACACACAAATTATCTGAAAATCAAAATACTCGACCTTACCTATTGTAGGCCCATCCAGCTGTACCGCAAGTACCTTCAGCATGCTGTATTTACATTACGTGATTGAAAAATCAAAACAGATTAAATTGGAACACTTTCGTTGTGCGTACAGCTAAGGAGTAGAATTCCCTATCGGAGTCTATTGTTTCTGATAGCTAGAACATAGGGGTCTTTAAGTCAAGAGTGACTAGGTTGCTTTTAGGCAAGCGGTATTCATCGTCGACCAGTGGTCAGATATAAATCATTGTTTTATAAGAAACTTTAAAGGTAGAACCATATTGGGCACAAGTGAACCATGTACGCTAATCTGGGTGAATCTGCCTCCATACATTTTAAATGGCACCTAGACTTGTGCTATGCGACGCGATCAATGCTACGCGACGCGTCTCTACGTACAAATCAGGCTAGGCCTACGTGTGCTTTGGTCTAATGTAGTTCCCGATTTATTGATAGATAACATTTTCTCAATTACGACAGACCAAAACCAAGCGAACAAACCAAGCAGCCGAAGACCAAGACCAAGGCGAAGGTGGAGAGATGAGCTTGATAACTACCAGAGGGAATGGCCCGCAATGGCCGAAGAAAGATGTGTGTGGAAAGAGGAGAGGGAGGCCATCGCCCAGCAGTGGAACATAAATGGGCTAACTAACTAACGACACAATATCTCACTTTTGAAAAAAAAACTACATCACTTCGAATATTTTTCACGCTCTGATCTAAAAGCGATTGAGAAATATGGATTCCCGTTTTCCGCGTAAGTTGTAGTCGTTTGCGAGAACGACGTACTTTATGTGAATGGTGGGTAATAAACTAGCGCGCTGTCGTTATGTGCAGGGCACTGGACACCAATCATAACACCCGAAAAGGAACGAAGATACACGAGTTGTGGTTTTGTCGGTAGTTTTTTCTCTAAATCTTCGTAAAGCCCACGCAGTGAGATATATTCAAGAGGAAGAACTCAAATCAAATCATCAGTCACAATAATAATAATATTTATTTGTCAGATCATGCAATAAAAAAACATACATAACTTATAATGTGTAAGCGACATTGAGTAAACTTTACAAAAAAGTGTTTTAAAGTTAAAATTTTGAGTACACTTTTGTAAAGTTTACTTTATGTCGCTTAGATCATTTTGCCTTTCAACCGTCGAAATAATGTAATAAGGTGGGTGCCAGATAAACGTGGAATAACGGTCATTGACCCTCGTACATTTGTTGACATTCTTAATTTCAAAAACGGAAATAAAGACATAAAGCTGACATGAATCGACATGTATCGTGATTCTTTACATGATCTAGTAATGAAAAGCAGTTCATTGTTTGTTTTTCGGGTACCTACGCAGATATATTAAGAAAAGGTCAATGTACTTCATTCCACGGTTATCTGGCTATCTGGCGCCTTCTTTATTAAATATACCTGTGTTATTAATCGAAACGATATAGTTACATCAAATAAAGAAATAATAATTGACGAACATTCACAACATGTTTATACCATTTCTGGACACGGTTTGTTTGAGGGCAACACTTGCGTACACTTGCGCAATTGAGAAAAATAGCTTGAGCTGTGAGATAGTTCGAAAGAGTTACCGTTGCCCTGGAAAGCAAAGGACAACTGAAAAAACGCAGGTGTGTTTTCGACGGCAAAAGTCTGACACTCCTTGCTTCATCCAGAGCGAGAAAAGTTATTTGAAGATTTCCTACCGAAAAAAAAAGGAATATTATGTAACTTTTTAGATCATCGCTTTGAGTAGTTAGTTCATTAAACCCCAAGCGAATCGAAGTTCGCGCATCTATTGTCTTAATATTGCACTTACCAATATAATAAATTAAAACTATCACTAACACGAATACAAAATAACACAAAAATAAACACAACAAAAGTCCAAGAAAAAATAAATAAATAAATGCAATAAATTTTTTAATGATAAATGCCGGCTGCAGCGACACCGGTGCCTGTAGCAGTCAACCTTACTATTGTGTCTCAAATTGACGGTATCTGAAAGGTTAATTTGAATTTAGAACAAAATATAATATACTAGCTTTTGCCCGCGGCTTCGCCCGCGTGGCATTAGGTACTTAAGGAATCGGGATAAACGGTAGGCTATGTTCTTTTCCATGTCAAAGGCTATATGCATGCCAAATTTCATCCAAATCCGTTCGGCCGTTTTTGCGTGATTAAGTAACAAACATCCAAACATCCACACTTTCACATTTATAATATTAGTTAGGATTTATGTATCGTAGAATTAGCGATACAACAGGTGTAAATATAAAGTAAAAGAAAGAATTGTACTTATAGAATATTCCTTTTATGCAATTTTTTTTTTTCATAAAATTTAAACAGATAAACATCACTTTCTTTATATTTATGCTAATTATCGTTCTTTAAAACAGTTTACTACAGCGCTAGTACAGTTTAAGATTTAAAAAATCTTGGCTTGTAAATATTGTGCTATTGAAAAACCCCTTTTAACAATCAATCTACAACGTAGAACAGGTACAAATAACAGCAAATATTTCTCCGTATCCAATACCTCATTTATATTTATAAACCTATTTGCATCTTGTATTCACATTCTCGGAAATATACAATATTTTCATTATACAACAATGTGGGCACCAAGTTTCGGTATTTGGGACAAGTGAGATATTTATCAAGAATATTTGTCAATAGCTTCTGCCAGCGGCTTCGCCTGCGTGTAAGTAGAAAATATGTATATAGCCACTCAGTGATGAATGATCATTCTATTAATGAAAGAATCACAGTAAAAGAAGTACAGTGACAGTCTGGTAGTCATTGAGTTTATTTATTACAACCAAAAGTACATTATTTTTTTATATTTAGAAAAACTTTTCTCTTTTTAATATTATATTTAACCTAACGCCCAGTTTTCGCCATTCGGTGTGCCACTTCAAACAATTCACAATTTCGAATTCCTATCTTAGGATCAAGATCTTAAAGTATTGATGAGAACTCATCAATCGATCTCTCTAGTCTTTTCCCAACTGTTCTCCCGCTCTGAGGCAGAGCGAGAGGGTGTGTCAGACTTTTACTAATTAAAACTTGCGTTCCAGGACCCCTAATTTTCCTTACGTAAGACAACCCATGGCACCAATACGTTTTGGCCCTGTTGGGCCCCGGCTTGGCCGCGCTGACATCTGTCTGAGGTGCACGTGGGACACTTCGCGCCGTCGACGACTCGAACTCGGTCCGTACGGTTACCCGACGGCTGGACAACGAGATGCCTATTGCTCATCGTCCACAAGCCCACGCCTACGGTACTCCTAACTATATTGGGGTCAGCCTTCAGTCTAACCGGACACAGCTAAATACCAGTATTACGTAATGACTATCTATCTCCTGCAACCCAGTAATTGGGTAAGGCGGTATCCGTTAGCGAGACTAGTTGCAGATTCCTTCTGACTATCCATAACGACTGTCAAAAATCTACAAATGACAGCCGAGACAAATATTAAGAAGTCATTATCATCATTAATTCTGCCGACAGTCGTCCACGACTGGAGAAAAGTCTCTCCCAAGCTTGTCGCCACATCGACCAGTTCCATGTATCCCACTACCAACGGAACCCCACAACCCTGAATGGGGAAAAAGAGACATCTGAGATCCCGTAGCGCAAGGCAAAGATTTTTTTTTTTTTTTTTTATCTGTTTTAAACTAGTACTTGACTGCGATCCCGCCTGATGGTAAGCAGTGATGCAATCGTTGATGGTGAGGCGCACTAGTTTATTAAGAGCCTATTCACTCTAGCCTTGAAGACACCCAAATTATAATTAGACGGGAAGACCGCAGCAGGCAAACTGTTCCAGTCCCTTGATGTACGCGGTATAAATGACGAGGCGAAACGCTTAGTCCGGACCGTAGGTGTTTCAACAACGTAAGGGTGGATACCTGCCGTGCGTCGGCTTGTCCGATGGTAGAATTGAGATGGCGGAATCAAGTCATGCAATTCCTGTGCACACTCTCCAAAATGCAATCTGTAAAACACCGAAAGGCTGGCTACCCTACGCCTGTGCTCAAGGCTTTGAAGATTGGACTTGATTAAATCTGGATCACCAATCAGCCTCTTCGCACGCCTTTCCATCGAGTCCAAAGCTGCCAGGTGGCACTTTGCAGCACCAGCCCATATGTGGCTGCAGTACTCCACACACGATCGGACCTGTGCTTTGTATAACACTAAAAGCTGTCCCGGTGTGAAGTACCGCCGGACTTTTGCAAGAACGCCTAGTTTCCTAGCAGCTACTTTGGCTTTGGACTCAATGAACCGCCCAAAATTGAGGTCGGAAGAAATTTCGACACCCAAGAGCTGAAGGCGGTCGGTACAATCCAATGATACATTCTGAAAAGTAGGAGCCGAGGTGAACGGGCTCCTTTTGGCGGTGAACAGACACGCCTGTGTTTTGGCGGCGTTGAATCCCACCAGATTGGTTTCGCCCCACTTGGAGACTGCCTGAAGTGAGATATTCGTACGCTCTACCATAGCCTCTCGTTCAGACCGGATTTGCTCTTTTCTAGCCCGAGCACCTGGCAGGTATCTCTCCACAACTGTGCTATCATCTGCATACCCATAGATACCGGGCATCAGCAGATCATTAATATGCAGCAGAAAAAGAGTTGCAGAGAGAACTGACCCCTGAGGAACTCCGGCATTAGTCGTCATGGGCTCTGATGAGCATCCATCAACAACAACTCGAAGAGACCGTTCTCTCAGGAAGTCTTTTACCCAGTTAATCAGACCAGGGGAGATGCCGTATGCTGGAAGCTTACTCAAGAGGCTAGCATGCCATACCCTGTCGAAGGCCTTCGAGACGTCTAAAGAAACATGGACCATATGGAATGAGTTTTAGACAGTAAATTCTGACACACCCTCATGCTCCGCCCTAAAGCAGGAGAAGTATTTGGATGATTTTCCATCTAACAAAAAAAAGTTCTTGACTAAAGAAAATTTCTGACTATTAGTGTATTTGAATCCAAATAAAAATAATGATGTAACAAAACACTGAATTCCGAAAATTTAACCTCTATGGTTAAAGGTTAACGACGTTCAAGAGAAAAACAAAATAATTTCGCATTCTGATTGCAATGCGGGTACAACAAACAAACCTATTTCAGGGTTGGTTAAACCTGAAAAAGTTTGTCCATTCGCTTTCGCATCACACGCGTCCAAACACGAACTTTCTGTATGACAAATTCAGTTACACTGCAGTATAAAATGTATCCAAATCAAATCAAATCAAATCAAATCAAAACATTTATTTCAAATAGACCATTTACAGGCACTTTTGAATAGTCAAATGTCGGTCAGTCCAAGAAAAGTGAAGCTAAATTGCACGTTCCAAAGAGTAGGTCTCTATGGAGAAGAACGTGCAAGAAACTCCATGGACACTCTTTTAAATCATATTATGTGTTACATATAATGCTTGGTTACATATTACTTGTTGCTTCTATCATGTGAGCACAATGTCGATAATGAAATAAAAAATGTAAAATAATTAAAAGATAGAAACTGAATTAAGCCACTGGCAGCTAAGAGATGACCAGTCCCATCTGACGGCACCCGTTCACGAGCATGACGCGTGCATCAGCCCCACTCAGCTCAACCATTTTGAAGGGAACTGAACGACCCAATAACACGTGCCACCAACAGCGAGACATTTGAGTGAGCATGACAAACTCTCAACTGCCATGCTCGTAATGTCAAAAAAAAAAAAAAGTTGTAACCTAATAAAAATGCTCCATGGTGCTTCACATTCACAAACTTGGAAAAAGTGCTTCTACATTATACAATGCAATTGTGTATTTCAAATTAAAAAATAATAATATTAGTTTCCAACTAATCAACTAATTAGTACGCCCTAGTTGTAGTGGAGCTGGACCAGCATTGAGCCAAGCATTTTTATCTTGAATATAATCCTCCAACTTATAATATGCTTGCCTGCATAGTGTGCGTTTAATACAAGATTTAAATTTCGTTTCATTGAGTTCTAATATTTGGGGTGGTATTTTATTATAACATTTCAAACAGTACCCCATGAAAGAAGAGGCCACTTTAGCCAGTCTGAAACCTGGTTGAACTAATTGATCCCTATTTCTTGTAACATAATTATGTCTATCGCCTCTTTTGCTAAAAAGATGAAGATTTTTTCTAACAAACATGATGTTTTCATAGATATATTGACAAGGTACCGTCATTATGTTAATATCTTTAAACAGTTCCCTTAAAGAATCGCACCGGCGGAGATTGTAAATAGCTCTGATGGCTCTTTTCTGTAATATAAAGATTGACTCGATGTCTGCAGCCCGTCCCCATAGTAAGATACCGTACGACATGACACTATGAAAATAACTAAAATAGACTAGTCTAGCGGTATCAACATCCGTAAATTGGCGGATTTTTCTAACAGCATATGCAGCCGAGCTAAGCCGTCCTGCAAGAGATGTTAAGTGAGGACCCCATTGTAGCCTAGAGTCAAGCGTAATCCCCAAGAAAACTGTTTTATCAACAAATTCTAGTTTCTCATTGTTCAATACTATGTCGCAATCACTACTTATGACATTTGGTAAGGAAAATCTTATGCATTTAGTTTTTTTCCCATTTAGAACCAGATTATTAGCAGTGAACCAGTTTTGGACCTGCAATAAAGCGTTATTTTCATCGTCAAGATTATTAGTCCTTCTATTTATCTTAAAAATCAAAGAAGTGTCGTCAGCAAACAACACCATATTAAGTTTATTTTTCAACAAATAGGGTAAATCATTAATATAAACTAAAAATAAAAAAGGACCTAAAATTGAACCTTGGGGTACCCCCATTTTCACATTTAATCCCGACGAATTGACACCGTTTATTTGAACTAGTTGCTGTCTGTCATTCAAATACGATTTTAATAAGCTTAACGCTGTTTTGCCTAGTCCGTAATGCTCCAGTTTCAGGAGTAATGTTTCGTGAACCACACAATCAAACGCCTTAGACAGGTCGCAGAAGATGCCTATAGCATCTTGTGCCTCCTCCCACGCATTAAAAATGTGTTTTAGTAAGGAGACACCAGCGTCAGTTGTACAACGTCCTTTGGTGAAACCATACTGTTTATCGTGTAAGATGTTATTGGTGTTAAAATGATTAAGCATTTGATTTAACATCACTTTTTCAAATATCTTGCTAAAAACCGGCAAAACGGACACCGGCCTATAATTATTAGTGTCTTTACTGTCTCCGGATTTAAAAAGTGGTATCAGTGGTATCATCCATTATTTTAACCTCAATTTGTCAGAAATTATTTATTAATTTTACAGTCCCTTACCTCAAAAGGAAAAAACAGAACATTTATAGTAAGCACAGGTATAGAAATAAAGAGGATTGCCCAGCCTCTATGGTGTTCCAGGCCAAAGACGGACATCAAATATTACTATCAATGATAAAACTATTGTTTTTTCCATAAAGTTACTTTTTATTTACCACTTAGGTATTGTTTATTATAGTGGCGCTTATTTGGATCAAAATTAATGAACAAAGTATTTTTCTCTAGTCAATTGTCCGCTCATGGCCTCAAATGGGCAATCCCCTTTGAAACTGTATCGATTAGTAAAAATCTTCGAAACTCCATTCGGGAATTTAACAATTTACATAGGTTGTTTGTTCGAAACGCTCATGCGAGTCCGACTCGCACTTGCCCAATTTTTTTATTAGGATCGTGAACATTACAGACAATATTTTGAAAACGAGAACACGTAGATGTAAACATAGAGTAATTTAATTATACATATAATTAAAATGTCAATTCAATTAAATCAAACTTTTGAATTTTACTGTATTATTTTACAGCAAAAAGTAAATAGTAAGCAAGTTATTGGGTAAGATATCTCTTTGTGGTGGGAAATCATTAAATTGCTCTACGTTGGGGCGAGAGGATCTTCAACGATTTAAATGAGACTAAAGTATCTGGCAGACAAACTCTTCGAAACGAAAAAAAAATTGTCAAAATTGGTTTAAATTTACGAATACCTATATCACTGAAACTGACGAAAATTGACGAATTGAAAACCTGCTCCTTTTTCGGAAGTCTTAAGTTATTATTGGTAACAATGAAAAAATGACACCAAAAGATAAATATTATACAATAAATTAATTTCTATAATTCTAATCAAGTTAAATAGTATAAATTACCAGCTTTTGCCCGCGGCTTTGCCCGCGTAGGTACATAAAATAAATAGCCTAGGTATGTCACTCAGTAATAAAGCAGTTTTTTATTGGTGAATCGGACCAGTACTTTCAAAAATACTTTAAAACTTTACCTTTTTATAATATTAGTGACTGTGATTAGAGTTACCATACATCCCCGAAGCCTCGTCGAGACAATTACAATTTGGGGGGAGGGGGTATTTTTTTAGTATTTATTGTGTTCGGCGGTATTAATTATCGTGGATAAAATAACAATTAATTAACATAATTCCTTTCTATATTTATCGGATAATTTTATTTGGCACAGTAATTGTCAGTTACCTTTTATGAATTTATAAAATTCACGTGAAAATTAAGTTTATATTAAAGAATAGCTTACACGGTGTCAAGTTGTCGACTCCCAAGCGATTCTATTCGTCTATGTCGAAAATTTTTAACTCTGCGCTCGACTATGTTTATCGGGACATTTTATAGCTTGTCGGGACGTCGGGACACCGGGATAACGGAGACATGTCCCGACGTATCGGGACGAATGGCAACCCTACTGTAGATAGATAATTTTTATCTTCTTTTCAGCTGGGTAAATCATCCAATGATTTCTTCCGTTCTATAACGGACGCGGAAATAGATCAAAGATATTCAAGAAGATTTTCGTATAAAAAGTATCATATATCTGTTTCCTGGTTCTGAGCTAAATCTCCACAAATCAGCCAAATCGGTTCAGCCATTCTTGAGTTGTAAATTGTGTAACTAACACGACTTTCTTTTGTAAGATTTATCGAAGCCGATTTACCTAAATCAAAAGGACACGAATAACTTTAGCAAATTTATTCAACCGTAACACAGCAGGTAAACGTAAATTTGACTACCTATTTGTCACATTGTTTATGCGGTAATTTAATTTCCAGACACAAAACACTTATATTTTATAAAAACTAGCTGTCCCGCGCGGTTTCATCTGCGAATTTGGTTACTGATCTGCTCCTATTGGTCGCAACGTGTTATTTATACAAAAAGAAGAATACAGCCAATACATATAACATATACCTAACCTTTCTCGATAAATGGGTTTTTGAATAAACTTACTCGAATACACGCTCCATATTCATACTGTTTTCGGGCACACAATTTACTATTTTCCGCACTAGTGCGAAAAAGTTCATGAGCATGCTCTCACTACAATTTATTGTGTTTATCGTACTAGACTAGTCGCTAAACAACCCGCACGAGTCGCTGGTGAACCCCTATTTATTTATTTCTTCGTAATTGTATTGAAAAACGTCGTGCGATACACGAGGAAATTTGTCACTACAGCTCTCGGCTCCATAATACCCTCGCTTGCTGCTCAGGTGAATTCCGCCTCGGTCGCTATGACAAATCAAAATGTACTAATTCAATTGAATAGTTCCTGAAATTAGCGCGTTCAAACAAACAAACAAAATCTTTAGTTTTTTAATATTAGTACCTGAATATTTATTCTACCTAGATTTATAAAGGTCACATAGTATCGTCCCAATCTCGTCACTTTTCGGTTGATTTAGTTTTACTTTCACTCGTAATTCTATACAAAATCGTATGTGTCAAAAGCGAATCGATTTACACCCACATCCATTTTTAATATAGCGAGCAATTTTTCGCAATACGAAGCGACCTTGACTGTATTTCAACACGCACTAAATATTGTTATTTAAGAAGCACTTTACGAACAGTCGGCGTATATCAAGTGATAAGTAGTGTTGTATTAGGATTGTTTTCCTAGCCTAGCTTAGCTCAGCTTTAGTAGAAAAAAAAACTGGGCAAGTGCGAGTCGGAATCGCGAAGATTTCCGTACCGTCCGTAACGTTAAACGGCAAAAATATCACGTTTTTTGTATGAGAGCCCCCTTAAATATTTATTTTTTTATGTTTTCATTACAAGCAATTATTTAGTTTCACATGTCCCGATGTTTGTTTATCATCAAATCTTGTAAATTAAATTTGACCCACTTCCTGGTTACCAATTGGGCTGAAATTTTGCATGCATGTGTAAATCAGATGACAATGCAAAATCATTATGACGTGGAGCTGGTCCGATGATGCAACTGGAAGGTGGCTATAGAAACTTGGTAGTTAAACGACACAACCCCATCGAGTTTGGGCTCGTATGATTCGTCTTGACGAGCATTAATTATATAGGTATACCGAACTATAAATGCTTGCTATGAAAAAATGATTTTCATTAAAATCTTGTTTTTAAATTTGTTGTTATAGCGGCAACACGAATATATTTTCTGTGAAAATTTCAACTGTCTAACTATCACAGTTCTTGAGATACAGCCTGGGGACAGACGGACAGAAAGACAGACGGACGGACAGCGAAGTCTTAATAATAGGGATCTGTTTTACCATTTGAGTACGGAACAGTGAAAACTAGCAATTCTAGGCATTTGTACACACAAAAACCTAAGAGACATCTCTTAGGTTTTTGTGTGCCTGGGATGCGAGCAAAAAATGTGTGTTGTGGGAAGCAAGCTACAAATGAGTGGTAAGTTACACACCATTTCACAGCTTCGCTACTGACACAGGTTCCCTACACATCTTCGCACAACCTCGCTATCTCGCAAGACTTTAGTGGTAAACCATTCTTACGATACTAGAAGCATTTGGGATCGATCTATCCGCATCATAATGTGTTCACTCCGTTGTTCCGCATTTCACGTCACAAATTGTCTGATTTCATTATTACCGGGCTATCCCTTTGTGTGTGCGGTCGTGTTCATGAAACAGGCGCATAGCTGCGGCCTTCCGTAAATTGTATTGTATGGTTTAAAGGAATTTATGTGTAGCTCGTAGGTAGGTCAATGTTACGTGTTTCGACGAAAATGTAGTGTTTTGATTCTCGTTTTTATACGAACAAAAGTATTCTTGGGTTATTTGTTATCCTATAGTTGAAAATGATACTGGAACGGGGATTTTCCTTTCAGTAGCGAATTCATGGCCCCAGTAGGCTTCGGCCCTGTTGGGCTCCTACGGTTTGCTGACATCTCCTTGAAGCGCGCGTGGAATACTACGCTCCGTCAGTCAACGACTCAGGCTTGGTCCGGTGAACTACCAATGCTCGTCGTCCACAAACCCGTGCCTTCGGTGGCCGGAAATCGGGATTGGGATCCAGGCGACTGGGGCGTGAGGGCCGTTAGGACAACTGTACTGTTATGCGATAATATACTTGCAATCTAATTGAATCCGATTTTTACTAAAGAGTCGAGTACATATAAAGGAGCTAGGCCCGATCTAGCTATTTAGCCGCTCCGGGCATATATAATGCCACCCGTTACATACACAAAACAATATAGTCATGAGTCTTAAATATTTTCACTATCCAACCTGAAGTAGATTGAAAGGTGGCACATAAAATTCTTAACCTGCCAAACTTCAGTAGAGATTGTTAGGTTGAAAGATACGAATATCTAAGTCAATTTTGCTGCCCCTCATATTTTGTCGCTCTGGGCAAATGCCCGGCTTGCTCCCTCCCCCTCCCCGCTTAGATCGGGATCTGAAGAAACTGCGCGGTATTTTATCGCCCGACGTACCACAGTGTCTCAAGACGAAAATCCACCACTACCAGTGCCTGTTGCCAGTACATGGGATGTCAGTGCAGGTGACATATGGCTCTTAAACGTGGTGGCTCACAATGGACAGCATAAGAAGGCTTTAAGTCACCAAAAGGGCAGTAGAAAGGCGTATGCTCGGAGTTTCCTTGCGTGATTGAATCAAAAACGAATATATCCACAGAAAAACTAGGTCTACCGACATAGCCTGAAGAATCGTCGTACAAGCAGCGCATTGCTCGCAGAACTGATGGTCGATGGGGCCGAAAGGTTCTGGAGAGACGACTGTTATACTAGAAGACGCAGCGTAGGTAGGCTTCCAATAAGGCGGACCGAGATGTTGAAGTTTTAGAAATCCGACGGATGTGATACACACGGCCGGTCAATATGGTGACTTGTAGGGGAAGCCTATAATCCACTTCGGCTGAATTAATGATAATCATAAAAGCTATATTAAACAAAAAAAAAAACACGACTGCAATGTGAAAACAATTCTCTAAAAAGCAAAAAACAAGATATTAGTTAAACTGTATAAATAAAAATGAAAGTAGTCACTGATTAAACACAATGTCTTGAAAACTACTTGATTTAAAAACCGGCCAAGTGCGAGTCGGACTCGCCCATGGAGGGTTCCGTAGCAGCAAGTAACATAATATAAAAGTTCTTATAGTTCGTTGTAACTTTGATCGATGTTTTAATAATAGTGTATTTTTTAGATTAAAAACGTATTAAAAAAAACTACTTACTAGATCTCGTTCAAACCAATTTTCGTTGGTAGTTTACATAGTAATGTACATCATATATTTTTTTTAGTTTTGTCATTCTCTTATTTTAGAAGTTAGAGGGGGGGGGACACACATTTTACCACTTTGGAAGTGTCTCTCGCGTAAACTATTCAACTTAGAAAAAAATGATATTAGAAACCTCAATATCATTTTTGAAGACCTATCCATAGATACCCCACACGTATGGGTTTGATGAAAACAAAATTTTTGGGTTTCAGTTCTAAGTATGGGGACCCCCAAAATTTATTGCTCTTTTTCTATTTTTATGTGAAAATCTTAAAGCGGTTCACAGAATACATCTACTTACTAAGTTTCAACAGTATAGCTCTTATAGTTTCGGAAAAAAGTGGCTGTGACATACGGACGGACAGACAGACAGACAGACAGACATGACGAATCTATAAGGGTTCCGTTTTTTGCCATTTGGCTACGGAACCCTAAAAACAACAGTTGTCATCGCTGTCGGGGACCAATCATACTTTCTTCCGCCCATTGTATTGTATTTTTAATGATTTTTGTCCTGTATTTTATTTATTTCTGTGGTGTACAATAAAGAATATGATAAAAAATAAAAATAATAAATAAGTTCACAATTATAACAAATCCGGTCATTATACAAAACCAAAATTATCTTGTACTAAGTATGATTGTCACAAGTCTAAGCTAGACTTTAACCCATTTTGACCATTATAAAGTTCTTTGACTCAACATTTGAAGTTCAACACAACTAAGCACATAATTTTACACAATAACTATGTGAAATGTACACTGAGAATCTTACACAGTCATTTACTCGTAGTAAGTAGTTTTAATTGGAACCGCGGAGCAAGTAATAAGAAAGTTTAATTTTGCAGAGTTCTGGCACAAACTAGATATGTACAGAAGTCAATCTCATGTATGTATTTCACTTTTTATACCTAAGCCAGGTATTCGCACATAACGTCAGCGCATTGCTCCGAACTGTACAAGTGCGACCGGGCGATTGAGCCGAGATATCGTGTCCGTGAGCGGTGTCTATGTGTGCGTTGCTCGAGCGCGCTTTGTATGTAGATTGTTTTCTGTACCTATCTATTTTGTGGTTCTGGCGACTGGCGAAGGCGAAATATTCTGGTACCTAGTAGTAGTCATCCAAAACCAGACAAGCTTAAGTTTGGCAGTTCTTACAAAAGAGCGGTATCTTCAGCTGTTCTCTGGAGATTACACTGTTACTTTATTCATAGAATTTTGTCGTCACTGCCTTTTTAAAAAGTCCAAAGAATTGAGGATGAACAGTTTCATATGTTAGTCTATGGTACGTTTTCTAGGATACACCCCTGGGCCTTGGACTTATTGAGGTGGTTCATTTTGCGGCGTAAAAACAACATTCTGTTTGATACTTTGACGATTGATTATTAATTTAGACTGAATATATTGACTTTCATTATAATTTATTTTAATTTAAGATTTGACTCCTATTTATTTGTATTTTTTTTAGTATTTTCTTCTATGTTTGACATTCTTTATTAGTTGACATTGTATGTAATCATTTATTGACTGATTCTAACATTCTGTATATAACCTGTAAGAATTCCTTAACAATAAACTTTTTTTTTTATTTCTTACAAAAAAAAACATTTAAAAAAAATACTATGAATATGACTCTTTTAACAGAGAAAACCCTTTTAACAGAGAAAAAACCTTCTTTTAATACAAAGACCACTAGTTGCCAACAAATAATCGTTTCTTTTATTTTAAAATGGCGTTTTACCATTAGAAGCCTTTACAAAACACAATAGAAAATTGACGGTCCCCGCTTTCTATTATGCGCTACCAGCGTAGTGCATCGATTCCCATATTGTTTTCTCTCAATTAGGACAGCTAATTTCTTTACAAAATACACGTACATAATATAATATAGCCTATGCCACTCAGGAATAAAGCGGCTTTCTATCGGTGATAATAATTTTGCAACTGAACTGCCCCCTTAGTCAAGTTACAACCGTTTCGCTTGCGCCGACCGCTTCGAGTTGACCTTGCCGCCAATTCTTTTGTTCTGACCACGTGACTGAGCGTTAAGACGACGTCGTTCCCGTACATTTGAAGCTTTCTACAAGCGTTAACTATTGCAGATTAGCAACTTGGCTAGGGGTACTGGTACTTTCAGAGTTTGCCTCCTACAAACAAAAAAAAGAAAACAAACTTTGCTTCTTTATTACATTAGTGTAGACTACAAAAGTACCTTTTCATTGCTCCAATTTTGATTGTAACTTAATTTTTTAATTGAGTTGCCATCATCATCAGCCTTTTTAATATTCCCACTGCTAGTACTCAGGTCTCCTCTCTAGGAGAAGGAATGGGCCGTAATCCACCACGCGCGCCCAGTACGGGTTGGTGAATGTCACATGTCTTTGAATTTTTGGTTCTAGGACGTGCCGGTTTCCTCACGATGTTTTCCTTCGCCATTTTGAGAGCAGTGATAATGAAATAAATTACACAAAGTATTGCGTCTGGCTGGGTACGAACTAGGGAATGCAAAAACCGCCAAAATTACAAACCGGTTTTTTTTTCGGTTTTTCTAAAAAAACACGGGTTAACCGGGTAACCGGTTTTAAAATAAGTTTTTTTTGAAATTTACTTTTAAGTGAAAATTTTGCTTGTTTTTGCTTGTGAAATTGTAAATAAATATTTTTAAACTTAATTTGGAACTTATGTATTAAAAATATATAGTATACTTACCTAATATGAATCCTGTTAAAAATAAAAAAATCTCAACTTCATAAAAACGAATGTCTCAGAATGATGTCATACATTGAGAATCTAAGCTAGAAGTTAATATATACTTCTACTCAAAATATCCACCACTAGCTTTTGCCCGCGGCTTCGCCCGCGTACATAAAATATAGCCTATGTCACTCAGGAACAAAGTAGGTTTCTATCGGTTAAAAAATTTTAGCAATCGGACCAGTACTTCCAGAGGTTACCTCCGACAAACCAAAAAAACATAAAAACAAAAAAAAACATTATCTCTTTATTATACGAGTATTAGTATTAGTGTAGATTAACCTTAACACATGCTTTTAAGCGTTTAGGCCACGCGTCATCTGTTTACGCATGGTGACCATTGGAAAGTTGTCCACTGCTTATCGTAAAGAATTTTCAAAGATTTTGAATTATTGTTACATGCAGCCCATGCTCTCTAATATAGATCTCAATTTGTAATTCACGGGTTGAGGTCTTCTTTTTATGGTGGGAAAAATCATCGGCTGGGTCCCTGCTGTTGCTGACAACTCCTTGAGGCGCGCGGAAACAGTACGCGCCGTCGACGACTTGGGCTTGGTCCGGACAGATGGTCGAAATCCCGGCGGCGGTGGCGAGCATTACTGCTTCGCAGAAGTCGGCGACCGCCTGCCACTCCTCCTCGCTCCGGACCATGGCTTCAACCAAGGCCTGGCGCGAATGGTCTACGCCGCCGATCGCCCCCACGAGGGCACGATGATGCTCCGCCCAAGCAGGGCACACGTCGACTGTGTGCTCCACCGTGTTCTCCGGGCATTCCGCACAATGGCGATACCCGGGTGTCACTTCCGCTTTAATCCGGAACAGGTACCTCCCGAACGTGCCATGTCCAGTGAGGACCTGCGTCATGCGGAAGGTAAGGACGCCGTGAGGTCTTTCCAGCCACGTCTCAAGAGAGGCGTTCAGAATGCCCGCCGGTCGCTTTCGCAGTGACGGCGCCCACACCGGCGCCCCGTAGAGGGTCATGAACCGAACGATCTCCGCGTAGAGCCTCCGGCAGAAGGCATCTGAACCCCCAAGGTTCACACTCAATCGGACGGGGGCGGCACTCAAGCGGCTCCTGCCCACGTCCGGTTGAGTTTGGGAGCCAGACGTCGGAAATGCTCCCCAAAATTCCACCGGCTGTCGAGGACGAGTCCCAGGTTCTTCATCGTCGACACACGTCACCTGATGGTGGCGCATTCCGAGGGCTGTCAAAGCACGTAGCCTCGGATTTATGTAGCGCCACCTCGAGTCCCAACTCCTGGATCCTACCAACGACTATCGCAACCCCGCGTGTCGCTAGAGCGACCGCCGCCCGGTACAACTCTCACGGGTTGAGGCTGGGCTAGCCAAAGGTCAATCATCGGCCTTAGTGAAATCCGAAACACTCGCTGCAAGGCATTAAGCCTGGATAGGGCGTGCCTTGTGACCAGAAGCTGAGTCTTGCTGAAAAACCCCTAGTATTTTATCAAAAAGAGAGTGGCTTTAAGAGGCTTTGCTATGTCGTTTAGGATAGTATCTTGATACTCTTTAGCTGAAATTAGAGTAGCCCATTTTTACGAAAATGAACGTTGGTGATGATGATGTTATGATGAGTAACAACGGCGGGTATTCCATCTGCGAATAATAATTTTGGTGTCCTTACGAGATTTTAATCCTGGCCCTGACAGTATTCACTGCCTGTTCTCACAACACGCGGCCGGCCTGGATTTTTAATGATTGTAAACAGAAGAACTGTACAATTGGTGTAGCTATCACTATGGTACATAAATATTTATAAACAAACCTACGACAGATATCAAGCCTTAACAGCGTTTTAAAACTGTTTGCTTAAAAATAGTGTCATTTGAAATGAATAAAAAAAACTCGAAAAAACCGGTTACTTGAAAAAAAAACCGGTTATTTTAATCATTAAAAATATGCCGAAAAATCGGTTTTTCGGTTTTCCGGTCAACCGGTTTGCATTCCCTAGTACGAACCCACGACCTACAACTCGTAAGTCGGGGCCGTTACCACTCGGCCACATTTTCGAACTCGGCAATTGGACCTACTTCAGTTACATCTGGAATAAAGACCATACTTATACATAGAGAGTTAACAGATACATTAGTCAAGCTTACTCCGCCATCTCACAAAATAGATAAGTAAGTACAGAAGACAATCTCATGTATGTACTTCACTTTTTACACCTACACTCGGTGGACGCACACTAATGAGCGTTTGAGCCGGAACTGTTCGACGGGCGGGCCGAGGCGCTCCGAGATATCGTGTCCGTGAGCGGTGTCTATGTGTGCATCGCTCGAGCGCGCTTTGTACGTAGATTGTCTTCTGTACCTATATACTTTGTGGCCATCTTCACAATAAAAGGTTAATATCATTTACAATCAGTTCATGACTTGCGTTTTATGACCTATTAAAGATATCTGTGGATTAGCCGAAGTAATTTGGCACACCCAGCCATCAACGTTTTGTGGGAGACCAATAAAGCTCTAGAGTACTGTACAGACTAATTTCTGTGGATTACAATACTATTAAGGAAAATTAACTCGGTAACTGGAGACTTAGGTACACTCCTTGTCGCTGTGATTATTGATAGCCGGCTTTTATTTTTATTGCCTGTTTCTATTCATCATTATCTTATTGCCCTTGTCCCGTTTTATTTGGGGTCGGCGAAACATTTTTTTTCTTCCACTCTGTCCTGTCACTCGTTACGCTATCACTAACTCCCTTTACTTTCATATCACTTCTCACACAATTCATCCGTCTTTTCTTTGGGTCATCTCCTCCATCGATCCACAACTTCACATGGCCATACCAAGACAAACGATTGCCTGTATCTATTATACAGTATATATTTTATTAAATGATATAAACTAGGACTTAACTGCGATCCCACCTGATAGTAAGTAGTGATGCAATCGTTGATGGTGAAGCGCACTAGTTTATTAAAAACCTATTCACTCTAGCCTTGGAGACACCTAAATTATAAAATACGGGAAGACTGCAGTAGCCTGAAAGAGATCTCACCACGAACGTGAACGTGAACGTGACGTAACGTGTGAACGTGATAAAGCCGCCCATAAAATATGATAAATAAATAATTAAGAAAGGATAAAATTGTTAAATCAATGTGTGGGGGATTTGAGTTAATAGGAATGATACAAAATTCTTCAAAGCTTTATAATCGTGAAAGCTAGTGTTGCCAGTACATCTACGGTGACGGGTGACCGTTTAAAGGTACTTTTTTGTGGTGGTAAAATTATTTAAAATTATTAAATAACTTTACCCACTACCGGTGGACCTCCTTGATGCACAAAAGTTTTTAAATGCCTTCCGCCCCGCGAAACTACTAGGTCCTAACCTAATACCGATTTTATATACATTACGGCTAAACATTACAGCTATTTTGTCAAACTACTTCATGATTTTATTCTATCAATAACAGCTGGAGGTCAATTTTACAAGTACTGCTGTATAAGAACAAAATAACGATAAATTGACTGTATGTATGAAACATGTCACGTCATCACGTCATTACAATTTTATTGATACCAAATATATCTATTGAGATTATGACTAATAAAAAAATATGGAAGGAAAATAACTATTGTACTTACTCGAAGTAAATAGGAATAAGGCCAAGATAATGATGATAAGGACGCCTGAGGGTGACATTCAACTGTAGCGGAGCTGGGCGAAGTGGAGAGGAGCGGACTCAAGTGCTCAGCCGTACAGGTAGCACAGTGCGGGTAGCGGCGCGGGAGCGGTAACACGCGCGATTTGCTTGACCACACTGGCAGCGCGGTGCGGGGAGCAGCGGTTGCCATAACATGGCTCGAACTAGTTTCAAATATCCGCTCCCGTGTGAAGCACAAGCTATGGCGTGAGTTGCCCGCGCGCGTCCTGCGTTGAGCAGTCCGCACCACTTCCCGCGCTAACTACTATCGACACACACGAAATTCATATGTTTGAGATTGCCGTGCCGTGCCCGCGCTTCTTTAGTGGCCGAACATTAAATTGGCCAATTATGATCCACGAAGTCTCTACTCCGTATCAGTGGAAACAGTAGGAGCAGACTGGAGTGGAGCTGAAAGGACTATCAATACGAATGAACACGCAGCCCCAAGCCGGACAGAACGGAGTCGATCAAACTGTTTTACCGAGTGGAGAGGACGAATATATACACCCCTACTTTTTAATTAGTACACAAAAAAATGGGGCTGTATCTGTACCCGTTCCTGATCATATTTTTGTATTCAAAAGTAGAAAAAACCGAAATCCTAAAATTGACCACGAAAAGGTAAATTCAACATAGATTCAATCATACATAACAATTGCTAGTAGAAAATACCGCGGGAAGTATTTTTCCATTTTAATCGTCATTTATTCATTCATAATCAATAGCCTGCCCAATATTTCCATAAATTGAGAGACTTTGGGATAAACACAAACGCTAATATCTTTGCTGTTTATGAATATTATTTATTGAGATTTTACTTAAATAATAAAAAGGGCTTTTCTAATAAGCCCTTTAAGTATTTGTACTAATTAAACATTAGAGGTGTATACGGTAGCTCAACTCTACACTTGCCTTTTTTCACTTCTCTTCTCCACCCTACTTTTCCTGGCTCTACTTCAGGCAAAACGCACTTTAAGGAAAGACGACGCCGTCGAGGTCGACCGCAGTGAAGATGGAGTGAAGATTTGATCATGTTTACGGGGTAAACTTGGTCAGAGATCGCCCAAGATAGAGAGGTTTAGAAGGGGAAGGGAGAAACGTCCAGTTGTGAGACACAATCTTAGCTAATACTTGACTGGCCTGTTGGTCTAGTGGTTAGTGACCCTGACTGCTATGCCGGAGGTCATGGGTTCGATTCCCACCCAGGACAAATGTTTGTGTGATGAGCATGATCATTTGTTCTGTGTCTGGGTGTAATTTATCTATAATATGTATGTATTTAGAAATATATATGTATGTTTATCAATTGTCTAGTACCCATAACACAAGCTCTGCTTAGCTTGGGACTAGACGGCGTTGTGTGATAGTTGTGTGGAATATAATATAATATATAATATAATAAGATAGCAATATAAGAAGACGGCTTTACGATGTATTAGAACAATGCAAGAAACACACTAAAATAAAACAAAAGTACATAGACACGTAATTGTACTTTACTCTCCCGTAGAACTCTCTTATACTTTGCACTAAATACCCCATTCATTTCCCAGCTCACTCAGAAAGAAACAAACTACGCTAAAAAGACATAATTTTAGCCAATATATCGCGATTTTCAAAGCCAGCTAGATTTTCTTGTGACACTGTAATTAATTTCCAAGTAAACCATTTTACATTGACCGTTGAAGTGAAACTACAGTGGTTGAGTTAAACGCACACATACTAAAGGGTGCCTATTGTATGTTTGTGTTTTAGTTTTAGTTTCCTTTTTGTATATGTAATGGTGTACAATAAAGTATATAATGAATAAATAAATAAATAATAATAATAGTACTGCCCACATAATGCGCACCTTTAAAACCATTTTCTTTGTGAAATATTTATTGATGTCTATGTCTGAATATGGTTTCCGCACTTAGTCCTATGCGGACCATTGTATGTACGTGGGCCATAGCGGCCATAACCTTAGATATTTATTGATTTACATATGCTATGTACATTCTAAAGAACACTTAACCAGAATTTTTTTTGTGTAAACATATTTCTAAAGATCAAAACCGATTACAAGAAGTAAGGAAAACAAGCGAAAAAATATCGTGTTGTTCAAATCTTTTTTTTTTGGCAAAAGTAGTAAGTCATAAGAAAACTGTTACTGTCTCCGCACACGGGTTTCAAAAAAACGCCGCTTCAACTTCATTTTGAGGCGGCCTTTTTTTGTGGCTCGTGTGCGGCGGTGCCTTGCCGCCACAAAAAACACTTGAAGCGGCTTCAAGCTTCACCGGACACAAGAGGCGTCGCGCGCTTCAGCTATTTTTTGCGGCCGCTTCTAACATTTTTGTGGCCGCTTCTAGCGTTTTTTTATGGCGGCGTTTTTTTGAGGCCCGTGTACGGGGACAGTTAAGGTTTGTGAAGGTCTTCTTAGGTTGGTCGAGAGGTACAGTCGTACACATCAATCAATCTGGGGAATCACGCCTTGATAGCGACTTCGTAAAACAAAGGTTTATAAATAAACAGTTTTATTGTTGGGAAAGGACATCAGACCAACCCTAATTAATCATGGCAAAGCATATAATACAATGGAAATATGCCATTTATTTGAATATTTTGGTGGGTTTGGTAAGCTGATAAGTCTACGAATAAGACAAGTTATTAAAGGATTTAAATCTGATAATATAGACCCTACTCTATAGTTACATTTTCTTTTAACACAATAAAAATTTAAACAAAATCCTATGTACAATAACTACGAATAAACCAAAAAAGGAATAATTTGTCACTCTTTGAGTGGCTTTTAGCAAACTAGTGTTATCCACCATCAACTTAATCAAAATAACCAGACCATGTTGTTTTCTTAGAAACAAACAATGAAAATCATTTTTTCATAACAAACTATTACGCATACCATGTGAATAGAAGAGTGCTGATCTAACCCATTCCAAAGCAAACAGCTTAAAAACGGTAAGATTAGAATAGAATATACTAAACTTTATTGTACACCAAAAATAATAATAATAATAACTTTATTTAACCATAGTTACAGGTCGCGCGGTGAATTAAGATCGCTCGGCAAAAGTGGAAGGGGCATGCGCAGTATTCAATTCTAAGGTCTATTTTGCGACGTGCGGGCGGGTGTGCGCCGATGGCGACACGTCATTGGTAGATCAGTCGCTCTTCAATTCCCGCGTTGCGTTCACGCTTCTCATTGGATACTGTTGTACTTGGGTACTGTTGCGTACAGCTTGTGTTATCGTATTAGTTATACGTAGTGGTAAAAAAAATAATGTTAAAAATAAAGTTTCAAAACGGCAAGCCAGAAAAATGGTTTACGACGTGAATGTTACGTTAAGAAAGAAACTAACGAAATTATATTTTTTATTTTAATATTAATTTTTAAAATTTTAATTTTTCTGAATTTACCTACTTACAAGATAAATTACAAGCAAAAACTAGTGTTATTATAAGTTATGTTACTAAGGTTCAAACATACGAAATTAAAAATAAAATCCTAACACATCAAGAATTTCTGTGTGCAATTGTACACATGCGCCGATTGCCCCCACTACTTTCACCGAGCGATCTTGATTCACCGCGCGACCTGTACAAGTGTTTTCTTAAATATAGTTATAACATAGTTACATATCGGTAACAGGAGTTGAATTTACCAGAATTATTACAGTGCACAGTGGCCCCCAAACTAGGCGGTGCCTGTATCTTGGGGACCGGAGTTGCGTTATCGTAAAAATAAAGTAACATTATATAAACATAATGCAACTCAATATGCAACACTCATTATCTCAATATGCTCAATAGCTCTTAGGGTCACCTCTGATTTCAACCTCAAACTATTAACATAGGGTCCATATTAGTGCAATGTCATCAATTACATAGTCATGTTAAATTACAGCTCAATCGATTTGTAAAAACTGGTTAAAAATCCATTTGCAAGATTCGCCCTAAACAAAGAGATAAAATTTTGTAAAAAAAATATAGCGGCGTATTTTATTAAAGTAAAATGTATCCATCCAAATCAATTAATTCATCTGGCCCAAACGTGTCGGTGGCAATCAACGGGAAATGTTTCAGACTTTTAGCTTAGGACTCGTTTATAGAGACGCGGTGCGATTCACGTAACGCGATGCGACGCGTCGCCCTACAGAATAATAATAATCTTTAACAACTCCTAGTTTAGAAAAACGATCAATGATAACTACATAGGAACTAAAGGCAAAATGCAAAATCCAAAATCGTGGTATCAGAGTTCTCCGCGCGGCTAAATTATATGCAACAGTTTGAAAAACAGCTATCGGTCAGTTGTCCAGACCAGACACAACATCCTTCGGGTAAAAGACCCCTCCCTTTTCAAGTTAGCGTTTTCACCTTTGGCGGTTAGCGAGAATTTTCACCCTGTCCCTAAATACTTAGGTTACTATTATTTTATACGAAGTTGCAAGTAAAATACGAATTTAACAATACAAACACGTGTCGAAATCGCCTTTTTTATTCCTTAAAAAATTCTAAACAGTTTTTCTTGTGGAAAAATTCAAAACTAGTAGATTGAGCAGTGCATTTATGTCCATCAGTCAGCTTCTCCTTTTATATACAAATATAATAATTATAGATTGATTAGGTAATGATTTATTCTCAAATAACAAGACTTAATAGTGTTAATAATATTTTTTTAATATTTTTTACTTACAAACCTATGTTAGTACAAGAAAAAACGTGACATCAGCAAGGCTTACCTAAAACCTTGCAGCAGTGGTTCACCAACAAAGCCTAGCCGGTTTACTACCATTATCAGGGTGCTAACCGCATCCTACGGCCCAAGATTGCGTTAGCCTTCTGCATAATTAAACGTTTGACTAGCGTATAAGAGCAATCATGCGGAAGCATTTGATTGATATGTGGTGGCGCCGTAGTGGCACGTGGTAGATCACGGAGCTTGTCAGCTACACCGCCCGTGGTTCAGCATTGTCATGCAGTGGTGCGTGATGGCGTGCAATGCGTTTCAATTAAGAATAGGATTGATTTTGCGCCATGTTGTGAAGTTATAATTGTCAAATCAAAGAAACTGGCTAGGGCGAGCAAAACAAGAAATTTAAGTGTGTAGCTGGATAAGGTGGGGTCAACGGCTGTTAAGAGGCTTCTTTTCCACTCGCCTCAACATCGAGCATGGTTTAAAAGGTTGTTGCTTTATCTAACGCAATCCAACGCGATGTTTACGAAAAAAGAGTGATAATACCTGAAAACTCTGTTGGCATTCAGTAATTCCGTGATTTACTCGAATATTTTACAAAACTTGTTCCAGGAAATACGTGTTTTTTTTAAACTCTTAAAAGTTTTTGAAAAACACTGTCATTATATATCTTGACAAAATTTGCTAGGCTTGTTTATTGTATTTTTTTGACTTTTTAAATTTTTTAGTAAATTATGAAGTGTAAGTTCATGCAAAATAGCAGATTTTCAGAGGTCTTAACTGGATTAGTTTTACACAAATTTATAAATTGATTTTCATAGAAGCCTAGATAATATCCACAAGATACTTTCTTTCCAAAATATGTGATGAAAAATGTGTAGTAACGTCATAATCGCGTAAGAGCGGTTGTATGAAAAACAGTGAAAATTTATGTCGAGATGCAGACCCTTAAGAGGATCCTTTTGCACTCGCCTCAACATCGAGCTTGTTGCTTCATCTAACGCAATCCAACGCGATGTTTGACGAAGAGGCTATGTGAAAAAAGAGAGATAACGCCTGAAAACTCTGTTAGCATCAGATAAGTCCGTGATTTACTCGAATATATCACAAAACTTTTCCAAACTGTTTTGCAAACGGTGTTCCATGCATGCGTCACGCGCCGTCGATGACTGAAAGAGATGTTAGCAAGTCTGTTAGGACCACAGTGAAAAGTATGAATGGTATACTCGTAGTCTTACAACGCAAAAGGCAACTGAAGGCGTGGTTTTAATCAGTAAAAGTCTGACAAGCCTTCACGCTCCGCCCTAAAACGGAAGAAGTCATTGGATGATTTCCCACTATAAAAAATAAGAAAAAAAACCGAGTCTCCATAAACGTGCCCTAATTTTCAATATTCCGATCACTCGTTCTGAAAATATTTGATTAATTTTAAATTCATCAGAGCGCTTTGTAAGGAAAAGTTTTGTAACTGAAGTCGTTTGGCAATCTTATGGATCTAACTAACTTCTTTTGATAGTTTCCTTGAAAGTTTTTATGGTCCCTGACAGATATAAAATAAGCCAATTAATATGAAATGTTGTGCCTAAGAATTCAAAATTTTTTTATGGTGTAAAATCTATAGGGACATGTAAATAAAATCGACGTTTCTGTTTGTAATATCAAATTATATTGTTTTTACCAAGTACATATGAAAGTATATACATATACACCATCTATGAAAATTGCAAAAGTTTAACTGTTACGGTTCACGAGATTTTAATATGTAACAAATATATGACTAATGCTACATTTCTAATATGATTTGAAAGAATTAATTAATTGACAATTATTTAAATTGATTTAATTTAAAGACCTAATTAAGTATTGACTAATGTTTAGCATAATTTAATAAATTGTAGTAATAATATTAATTATTCCGCATCGCCGTATCTCTACGTTGACGTCGTGGTGGAGCTTGTGCGCTCCAATAAACCCTAAGTCTGTGTCGGTAGCGCTTGGTTTGCCGTAACATGCCTAGGGTGAGGGGCCAGACCAAGAGAGATACAATCCGCAGGGCAGTTTTGTGGCAAATTTTTGGGCATTAGCGACCCCACGGACCCAATCTCCCGGGAGAATTCTTGTTCTTCATCTTCGGCTTGCCTTTATTGGCCGGCCATAGTGAATACTGACGAGGAACAGAGCTCCCACCTTTCTCTCTGGCTTGAGTGGAGATTCGCAAGAGCAAACGCGTTCGGGAGACGGATGTATAATCCAGTAAGGTGCTGGTAGGGATCTTGACTGTACTTCCGGGATTGTCCTGATTGTCCTGATAGCCGTGGTATACCTCTCTACTCCTCAAGCACATCAGGATATGTTGCTATGTCACTTTGTGCTAGCATCCGTTTTGGGGGGCATTTGTTGAGTGTGCAAGTCACCCCTTGCCTTTTTATCGATGAAAATTATAAACGTTGTTCAGGCAGGGGCCATAGTCTTAACATAGTTCCTGATAACCATTCCACTTAAGACTCTAAAAACCTTAGCCTTATATTAGTTTTCCACATGTTGCAATAGTTTCCCTTCAACCGGGAGTTGTCCTTGGATGCAATAGCATAGCGCATAGGGATAGTCACCGGTTGGTACCAAGTCCCATTAAAAGCATCTAAAAGGGCCTCTGCGATTTGGTTTTGGCTCCTCGTATGCCTTCCAAAGGTCCAGGACCTCAGGGTCTTGAGATAAATAAATATTAATTAGAATCAATATAATATTATGTAATTTAATAATTTTATATGCAAATTTACAGTGCCCTTCCAGGGTGCATGTTAATACTGTGTCCAGTGTTTTACATGTCAGCAAATAAGTAAATAAATATATACAGCCTGGTGACAGACGGACAGACAAACGGTCGGACAGCGGAGTCTTAGTAATAGAGTCCTGTTTTGCCCTTTGGGTACAGGACCCTAAAAAACAATGAGATATTGTTAGTGCCAAAATGAATAGCATTAAACAGATGAAAATAGTGTGTTACGCTAATATTACTTGAGTATCTGTCGAGTCTCCAACTCACGACCTCTCTATAAGTCGACCGCTCCCTGACCCTCGTCATGTTATTACGTTTAGTTATTTGTACTTACGTCTTCTAATATTTTTCTGTAGCTTTTCGATAAAAGTGTTAACTCAAGTTGAATTCAATTTATCAACATAAAACTGTAATCCATTTTTCTTTTATATGTTATTTCCAAATAGACATGACATGTCTTCACGAAATGGTTCTAGGGTAATGCAATCAAGAGTAGCTTTTGTAGCTACATAATATACCTGTAACACATTGAGCACAAGCGTATTCAACCATCGGCTAACCCGACGTTCGGTGTGTGTCCACCCTTACGTTGTTAACGCCCCTACGGTCCGGACTAAGCATTTCACCTTGTCGTTTATGCCGCTTGGGCTAGAGTAAATAGGCTCTTAATCAACTAGTGCTTAGGTACTTGACTAAACGTAAACAAGCTTAACATGTCTTTTATCTTAAAACTTCTCTATTTTTTTTTATCTGTTTATAATTAGATAGTTAGGTACCTAAACCGAAGTTAGGTAATTAACTAAATTTAAATAATTATAGTATGTATTTTATACGATTTTTTTAAATAAAAAGTCATATCAAGATTGTTTACGTTTCGTAATTAAATGGAGTATGACACCGAATTATATGTGCAACATAAAAAGCTTGTTATATGCATAAAAAATGCTTAAAATTTGCACGTAAATTGGCAGAATATGCAAAATTAAATGATAAATAAAAACTTAAAAAAAGAAGAAAAGCAAGTTTTAATTTTTTTTACTTCAAAATTAGCATACAATTAATAAATTATCCTTTAGAAGGCGATAATAAATACAGCAACATTACATGACTTTAAAATTATTTAATATTTTTGTAAACGTAAACAATTAAGTATTGCTCCAAATGTTCAATGGTAAGATTATGTCTTCGGATTCGTGATATAATCACTTTTAGCACATTTCAAAATGCAGGGTGAGTCCACTAGGTATACTCGGAAAAATATTGTAAATGTACCGATAATATGCATCATAACCAGGGCCTCAAGTCTGCTATTACAATAGTGTCACAATGGTCTATCATTGGTGTCATAATTGTCGATTTTGACAAGTTTGGTAATCTACTAATATAATGGCGTCATTATGACTTTCCAATGGTCAACCACTGACACTCCATTGAAAGAAGTGACATAGAATGGTAATCTCGTACATATTGACAAATGAATATTTGAAGTTTGCGGTAATCTACTAAAACTTTAACAGTTTATTTGATCAGTGTTTTACCATTAGAACGTTATTGTGCAGTTATTAGTTTTAATATGCTCGAAATTATCATTCTACCACAATTCTATTACAAGACCATTGACCGATCAGTGATCGATCATTATGAATTAGCAGATTACAAACTTTTAGCAAAATGACAATTGGATCGTGTTGGAATGACGAATTTATGAAAATAGCAGACTTGGGGCCCTGATCTTAAGTAAAATATTCAGTTACAGCTGAGGACGGCTTAAATATTCAAATGCATATGCAAAGATGCAAATGCATATGATCCGGTCCCCATTTATAACCTACACATTATAATTCGCGTAGAGACGTGAGTTTATTTCTGTTCTACTTTCTTAACCTTCGCATTATTAGAAGCCCGTCTTATTCAATGTCGATAACCGTAATCTATTATTCATTAGACATGAGGTCTTCATGCAAAACTATATAATTTGTCGTATAGCGCGTATCGTGTTTCGCACACATCATCCATCTTAGATATTTTCTGTGTTTTATTTTTCCTCGGTAGGCTCAAGACTGATGATTTGCACGTTTTAATGTCTACATTATCCTTTACTCAAGATTATTATTATATTACTGGAATACCTTATGCACCCTAATTAAGCATTTAAGTTATAATCGTAGTTAAGGCACAAAAAGGTTTCTTAAATACACTGATACAGTGTTTTTAAAAGAAATAAGTTATCCTAATTGTAGGCAAATAACACGGGGTTCGACAAACTACATTAGTAGTGCAAAGGTATTGGTATCTAATGAAATGGTATCTTACCCCATAGACACCATTTCATTAGATACCAGTACCTTAGTAATAATATATTATTCCACAACTGTCACACAACGCCGTCTAGTCCCAAGCTAAGCAGAGCTTGTGTTATGGGTACTAGACAACTGATAAACATACTTATATATTTCTAAATACATACATATTATAGATAAATTACACCCAGACACAGAACAAATGTTTATGCTCATCACACAAACATTTGTCCTGGGTGGGAATCGAACCCACGACCTCCGGCATAGCAGTCAGTGTCACTAACCACTAGACCAACAGGCCAGTCAAGTAATTAAAAAAGTATATGATAGAATTACAAAACCTGTAATACTTACGAGATATAATAACTTAATCTATAGTTTGATTTTATACAAAGCAAGTTTTAGAGTAGATAATTGTTCTATGTAAAGTAATTAGGTATATCAATAGTTGGTATATTTCTCATCTATATCTACATCTACAGTAATGTTATAAAGAGGTACTTAAACTTTGTTTTTATGTTTTTTTTTTGTTTGTAGGAGGTAATCTCTGAAAGTACTGGTCCGATTGCTAAAACTTTAATAAATCACTCAGGTGACATAGACTATACTTTATGTACGCTAGCGAAACCGCGGGAAAAAGCTAGTTTATTATATTTTGTTAACGGTATTGAAAAGAAAATATACCAAATAACTTAATACGGGTGAGACACACCCGTATTTATTAGTACACAAACACGTCAGTGACGTAATCAAGATTTATCAAAAAAATAACGAAATAGGTAATTTTTCATCCTGAAATAATCCTTGGTTATTTTAGGATAAGAAAATTCCCTATTAAAATATCTGAAATTGATAATAATCACCGATCCAGAATATATACATACTACTTTCAGAAAGTTCATTTTATTATAACACGGGGGCTCATTTCACGTGAAGTGAGCAGCTGAAAAAATTTGATCGGATACATCAACTTTTTTAGTTGTCCGCTTTACATAAAATGCTCCAAAATGCATGTTGATGTCGAGGTTAGATCTTAGAAATTGATTACTTCACGATAATTTATTGAATGACTTATTAATTTTCTTTTTTTTTAAATAATCACTAGGTATATATACAAACTTAAAATAATAATATGTACAAACGAGTAAAAAAGTCTGAAAAACGGGGAAAACTCAGAGGGCTTAAATAAAGTCCACATCGATGTCAATGGGAAAAGTGCCCAGAACGCTGGCAGCATTGCCACGCTGGATGGCAATGCTGATTCGTTGACTGAAAAAAGAATCCAGCCCAATCACTTCATTAAATGGCCAACTAAAACTTTCCAGATCGTTTGAAACGTTAATTTGATTTTTTTTTTTATTATTGATTGGCTAGCGTTTGACCACCATCATTTGATGATTTGTCAACCTCGTTTGACCTACTTACTTTAGTAAAGTAAAGGATATTACTTTCACGAGCACAAAACTGCTAGCTGAAGCTAGTTTCTACAATATACAGGCTGACTCAGAACACGTTTCTGTCTGACTCCGAATAGTCTATTGAGAGAAATGCTTAAATAAGTAAAAAAAAAATACTTGGGCAAGTAGGTACTTATTCCTATTCTGAATTCCGTCGCCAAGCAGGTAAATTAAATGTATAAAAACTGTGACTTCCAAACAAATAGGTAATTAAAACTTGTGCTTCGAAATAATTGGTACAAAAAAAAAAACAAAGCTACTGTTTTCCCTGTGATTGTCATTTAATTAGTTATTCTTATTTACTTTACCTTGTATTATACAAATAAACTTTTTTAATTTCTGCGTAGTAGAAATAAGATTATTACAAACCAATTTCACTATATTCATCGACAAATCCGCCAAGATTGGCCACTGAAATATATGGCCTTTTTTTTCCGATGGGAAAAATCATCCTATGACAACCCCCGCTCTTGGGCGGAGCGGGAGATAGTGTCAGACTCTTACTGACTAAAAAACCCATCCCGTTCCTTCAAGCCTTCATACCGGGGCTCGAGCGCCCTTTCGGATAACCCTGGCCCCAGTAGGCTTCGACCCGGCTGGGCCCCTGCTGTTGCTGACAACTCCTCGAGGCGCGCGGGAACAGCGCGCGCCGTCGACGACTTGGGCTTGGTCCGGACAGTTACCGGACGGTCGGACAGCGAGCTACCCATTGCTTACTGTCCGCAAGCCCGCGCCTACGGTGGCCGGAAATCGGGATCAGTATCCCGGCGCCGACGGCGGCGGCGATAACGCCGTTGCCTGATGCGTTCGGCCTCCTCCTTTGCGAGCATTACTGCTTCGCAGAAGTCGGCGACCGCCTGCCACTCCTCCTCGCTCCGGACCATGGCCTCAACCAAGGCCCAGCGCGAGAGGTCTCCGCCGCCGATCGCCCCCACGAGGGCACGGCGATGCTCCGCCCAAGCGGGGCACACCTCGACTGTGTGCTCCACCGTGTCCTCCGGGCATTCCGCACAATGGCGACACCCGGGCGTCACTTCCGCTTTAATTTGGAACAGGAACCTCCCGAACGAACCATGTCCGGTGAGGACCTGCGTCATGCGGAAGGTAAGGACGCCGTGAGGTCTTTCCAGCCACGCCTCAAAGAGGGGACTTACCGCCATGATTATGGCGTGCCCAGCACTGGGTTGCGATAGTCGTTGACGCCATTTCACCATGAGATCCCGCCGGAGCTCTGTCCGCCATGCCGTGACCTGTCGCGGCAGCGGACTTTCACCCCGGCGTTGCATCTCCACGCGCATATCGTGCATGTGTGCAAGGACTGTTGCCTCCAGATCCCACGGTGGTAGGCCAGCCAGAAGGCTCGCCGCTTCGCGGGAGACCGTGCAGTATCCCCGCACCATCCTTATTGCCATGACCCTCTGGCAGGCGTTCAGCATGGCCGCCGGTTGCTTTTTCAGCGACGGCGCCCACACCGGCGCCCCGTAGAGGGCCATGGACCAAACGATCCCCGCGTAGAGCTTCCGGCAGGAGGCATCTGGACCCCCAAGGTTGGGCAGGAGCCGCCTGAGCGCGGCCCCAGCCCGGTTGAGTTTGGGAGCCAGACGTCGGAAATGCTCCACGAAATTCCACCGGCTGTCGAGGACGAGTCCCAGGTACTTCATCGTCGACCCGACACCGATGTGAACTCCTCCTACCGTTAGTTGGGAACTCAATGGCGGCGCGTTCCGAGGGCGGCGACCGTGAAAACACATCGCCTCGGATTTGTGAAGCGCCACCTCGAGTCCCAACTCCTGGATCCTGTCAACGACCATTGCAACCCCGCGTGTCGCTAGAGCGACCGCCGCCTGGTACGACTCTCCCTGCGCTAGAACCAGCATGTCGTCTGCGTAGCAGACCACGCTGACCCCGTCAGGGAGGTCGCCTCGCAGCACGTAATCGTACCCGATGTTCCACAAGGGTGGCCCTAGTACCGACCCCTGCGGAACACCGCACGACATCTCTCGACGTTTCCAGTCTCCCTGGTGACCGGGGTAGACAATGTACCTGTCCGACAGGTAAGCCACGACCACTTCACAGAGGTATTCGGGCACCCGGTGGTACCGGAGTGCCCTCCGGATCGTACTACAGGGCAGGGAATTGAAGGCGTTGGCAATGTCCAAGGACACTGCCACGACACACCTGCTCCGGGACACCGCATCCCCCGTCGTGAGTGCTCGCACGCGCATTATGGCGTCCACCGTAGAGCGCATCCTGCGAAAGCCGAACTGTCCGTCCGAAAGGTCCGGCCCCACCCGTGTTAGGCGCCCGACGAGGCGGTTTGCAATGACTCTCTCAAAGAGCTTGCCCACCTCGTCGAGCAGCACAATGGGCCGATACGCGGACGGAGAGTCCGCAGGGCGCCCCGGCTTCGCTATGAGGACCAGTTTTCCCGTCTTCCAGCAAAGTGCTCTCCATGCATGCGCTGAAGAGCCCTCTCAGTCGAGGCCCGAGATCCTCCATGGCTAGGACCCAGGCCTTCGCAGGTAAGCCGTCGGGTCCTGGGGCGGTGTTCTTGGCGCTCAACCTTCGCACCGCCACTCTCATCTCTACCTCGGTCACCTCTGGAGCATCGTCGTCGTCGTCGCTATTGCGGTCCGCGTCAGACACCGCTGGCGGAGGCGGAGCCATGGGCGGGGGGGAGTGTTCCCCTCGCGCAGGGAACAAAGCGCTCACCGCACCCTCCACGATTTGGGGCCAGAGACTCTGAGTCAACGGGGGAGCCCAGGGGCGCAGTTTTTCCCGTACCATTTTGTACGGGCGCCCCCACGGGTCCGCATTCAGAGACCCCAGCCACACGTCGCGGGCCTCGAGTTTGGCCCGCTTTATCTCCGCTCGGAGGGTGCGTTTTGCCGCTCTGTATCCCTCATACAGCTCCGCCTCTCTGGCCTCCGCATCCGGCGGGCGGATGCGGCGCCTGCAGTGTCTAGCGTACCGGCGTCGCGCGTGACTGCATGCGTTGCGCAGTGCAGCGATCTCCGGCGACCACCAGTACACCTGGCGCTTAGCTCGCCCTGGACGGACTCGGGGCATTGCCGCGTCGCAGATTTGCGACATAGCCTCCCGGAACCACTCCGCCTCGACGTCTATGTCGACAGGCCTGTCCGGTGCTTGCACCCAGGCCTGTACCGTCGCGGCTTCCAGGAGGAGCTCCCGGTCCATCTGCTTAAGCGCCCACCGCGGACCGCAAGGGCTCTGTCGGACCGGCGGGGCCGAGGTTTCGGCGGAGACGTCCAACCGGATGTACCGGTGGTCGGAGTACGTCTCCACCTCCTCCATAACGCGCCAGTCGACGACACGCGGCAACAGAGCGGGGCTGGCGAACGAGATGTCCACCACTGATTCACCCCGCATCCGCACCAAAGTGGGGACAGAACCCCGGTTCAGGACGACCAGGCCCAGCTCCAAAGCCCAGTCCTCCACCATCTGACCCCGTGGGTTCGTGTACCGGGATCCCCAAGCCGTGTTCCAGGCGTTGAAGTCCCCGCAAACGACCACGGGGAGGGTACCAAACCCAGCAACGACGACATTTAGCTCCATAAGGGAGACTTGGAGATCGTCGAGAGATCTGTTCGGGGACAGGTAGACGCCTACCATTGCAATGTCCCCGAACCGTGCTGCCACGCAACCCCGTCCCCTCGCAACAGCCTCGAGGGGCGGGGTACCGGCGGCGGCCGACGAGATTAACGTCACCGAGCCGTCTAGGTCCTGAACCCAGTCTCCACGGGGATGGACGTAGTACGGCTCGGAGACGACGGTGACATTTATCGACCACTGCGCCATGCTCTGGAGCAACAGATCCTGAGCGGGGGCGCAGTGGTTGATGTTCGCCTGGAGGAGACGTAATGGTGTCGTTATTGACATTCCATTACAGTCTCCTCCTGACACCGCACCTGGCACCGCCGCGGCGGAAGCGGCGGCGACGGCGGCGGCAGCCAAGGTGGTGGCTGCGGCGGTGAGGACGTCAGGGTGGACGAGCCTGACCTTGCCCTTGGCCTTGGCGGGGGGGTCGCAGGACCTACCCCCAGCCCGGTGGTCGGCCGGCTTACCTGCAGCCGCACATGCGTAGCAGTGCGGCTTTGCACGGCATTCTGCGGCCTTATGCCCGGGCTGTCCGCACTGGTGGCAGCGGTCACTGCGGTCCTCTGCGGCGCAATAGGCCCCCACGTGGTGCCCCACGTGACAGCGGTAGCACCGCAGAGGTCTGGGCTCCAGCATCCGCACTGGTGGCAGCGGTCACTGCGGTCCTCTGCGGCGCAATAGGCCCCCACGTGGTGCCCCACGTGACAGCGGTAGCACCGCAGAGGTCTGGGCTCCAGCATCTTTACCTGGGCCGAAACCCAGCCCACCAACAACCTTCGGCCCTCGGCCGTTATGGCCTTGGCCGCCGACACGGGACAGCTCACCGTGACGGCTCGCATGCCCGTGCTGTCAGCGCGGATGGTGCCCGCCCGGACCTGATCGGTCGTGCACCCTCCCACCCTGACGATGGCGGCCACTACTTCCTCCACCCTAACGGAGTCGTCCAGACCCATGATGCGCATGTCTACGCTCTTGGTGGGTCTGGACACTCGGGCCTCCTCGGCGTCCAGGGACGCCCTGATCTTTACAGCCAGAGCGTCTGCGAGTTCCCCGCTATTTGCCCCAGGGACCTCCAAGATTCGGGCACCGGTAGCAGTGCGCCTCATCCGGAAGCCCTCTGAGGCCCCGAACTCACCGAGGTGGCCAATCACCGCCTGCTTGGCTTTTGCCATGACTGCGTCGTAATTGACGCCCTTCTTTTCCGCAGCTGGCTGCAGTGTGATCACTACAGCTGCGGAAGTCGGGGCGCGAAGTCGAGCAGCCATGGCCCGCTTTTTGCGGTCTTGTCGCCGCCTGCGCTTCTTGGCCGCCCTTGCCGCCTTGCTCGCCTTCTTCTTGGCGCCGACGACTGTCCACTCGGCGCCAGCCGAAGGATCTTCGGGCGGAGGAGGCGGCAGGCGCGACCTAGTCGCTGCCGCAGTGGGAGGCCCCGCTGGTTTGGTGGCAGTCGCCACTCTGCCCTTCGAGGGAGGGGCAGGCTTCCCCTGCCGCTGCTGCTGCTTGGCGGCCGGGACCGGCCTCGCAGGCTCCGACGCCGCGGCCGCGCGCCCGGCTTGCCCCGAACGGCCTGCCTTGGGTGCCATAGTCGTCGTGGCCGCGGCGACCGCGGCATACGACGCCGTCTTCTTTTGGCCGGAGGCCGCGAGAGGGGGGCGCAGGACGATACCCTCCAGGACGGAGAACTGGCGCTGTATGTGCCCCTGGAACTGTTGCTGCTGCTGCTGCTGCTGCTCCCTAAAGGCAGCCAGCTCCTGCCGCAGCAGCGACACCACCTCCTCACTATCCGCCTGGGGCGAGGGCCGGGATCGGCCCTGCTCCTGCCTGCTCCTCTCTTCGGGGCGAGAGCCCTGGAGAGCGGCCACGGCCGCCTCGAGCCGGCCAAACCTTCCGCTGAGGGTGCGCTCGTAGGGCTCGAAGACGAGCCCCAGCGCCTCCTCAATCGAAGTGTTGGCCAGCTCGATAGAGCGTTTTTTGGCCACCCTCTCCCTCTTATTCGCCACGCTAGTGATGGCGGCTGCCACGACCGCTCGGAATTTGACCAGCGCCTCAGCCATTCCTTCTGGCAACTCTCCAGGTAACTTCGGCACTGGGACGCTGGCCTGGCGTCCCTCACTGGCGGTCTCAGCGGGGGGCCCTCTTCCTATGCCCGTTTTTCGGGCTGCGCCCCGCCCCGAAGACGAGATCTTCCGGGCAGGTGCCGTCTCATCGTCGGACACGGAGCGCATGAACGCCCTCCTCTTGTTGTTGGGGGCGGACACTTCCACCTCCATCAAATGGAAGGGCTCCTGCACCTCCTCCACTTCGCTCTCCTTCCCAATTTTTCATTTTTGGTCCCACAAACTTTATTTACCTGCTCAAATTTAGTGGTTCGCACTAGAGACTAATTTAGCTACCCATTAGTCAAGCTAACAACCTCCCTCACGGTGCGCCGCCGCTTGGAGGTTTGGGGTAATTTTTTTATAGAGGTTGTCTTCCTCGCGGTCCGGGCGTTAACCGCCCAGACCCTCGTTCCCATAAAAAGTCAGAAACATGACCTTGGACAATCTCTGGGGCTACGAGAATAACGGTGGCAGAAGGAGGAGCAAGCCTTCCTCCTGCCTGCCCGGCGGCAGTGTGAGTGCACACCGAGCCCGCTCTTACTTCGCCACTGTGCCCTCTGCTATAGCAGAGGGACACGCGTTGAAGCGTTCCTTCAGACAGAACATTCGCAGACGGCCATCGAGGCCCCTTAGGCAGCAATACCGAAGGGGGTCATTGGCCGCCTCCCAGGGTGCACCGTCCCGCAGACTGGCCTTCACTCCGGACGTATCCGCAAGGGAACTACAGCCTGCGGGCACTCGTGGAGGTTTTCTGTCGTGGCACCCCGAAATATATGGCCTGAAAAATAACAAAAAGTCACAATTAATTTTAACTGAATCTAATTTATTTTTTGCCACATAACAAATCGTAGTTTTTTGGCGAATTTAAGGGTCGCGTCCATATTTCCTATACAAGGTGCAGTTTTAAAGGTGCAAAAAAATTCAGGAGGTAATTATGTTAGTGATTCTCGACCCGAATCAATAATAAAATGAGTAGGTATTTTTTTTCTTATATATGGAAATCGGTATGTGTGAACTACCTTTTTTATAAACTCTGCTAGTCTGATACCTCCCTTATAACCGCGCTTTCACACACACAAACGCACCATTATTTAAACCGCGCTTTCACACACATACACGCAACGTAAAGCACCAATAATCTCCCGCACGACACACCCTAGCCACGCCCCCGCGCCATCGATCAATCGATCATGTTTAGTGTAACTGACGTCGCCGACGTGTGCATACACGCGCTTGCAATATTCGCCCACAGCGCCTTCGGTTAACGGTTGCGGTATCTAGTGATGAAAGATGACAGACCAATACTGTAGAGTTAATACAATGTAGAGTTGGTGGAGATAGTCCGCTTGTATGCTATCAGTGGAAACATCGTAACGTCCATCTCAAAGGGTAATACTGGCTGCTACGCAAAGACTCCGCGAGTTTCGACGATTCGGCGTTCCCCGGCTTGCTGACGGTCGCGGCAACGAAGGCCTGCTTGTCGCCTTGCAGGAAAATATCCTGGAATACTTCAAGCGAGAGCCACGGGCCAGCACGCGGGATGCTGGTCTACGGTTTGGTTTCCTCACTACGGTCGGCAAGTACGTTACGTGAAAAGGTGATCACTAGTGATTAGTGCTTTCGACACTTTAAAACGAATGTGTTTGTGCTACGAAATTAAAAGAAAATCAGCAACGTCGTGCTAGACTGCTGTCTGTTTGAACAACACCTCCAGGTAACATAAGTACCTGCTTAGGTATTTATTTTATTTGATTAGTAAGTACATAAAAAGTCATTTGTAAATACGTTGTTAGCCGAATCAATTTGATTAGTGTAAATAAATTGATTTAAAAATTTTAACTACGGTAAAAATACCTACCTAACAGGCAAGATAAATCACTTAAAAACCTACCTATCTACGTAACTAGCACAAATTATCTTGAAGTGTTTTTTGTCGGTCCTCAGCCTATTAAAAAGTACGAAGGGAAATTTCACATCCACCAATTTAATCTACAAATAAAAACGAAATTATTACGGAAAACTGACCTTGAGAATGACATTACCTACAGACTGCGTCTGGTAGGTACGTTCATGTACCACTGCGTATCTAAATCTCGAGCGCGCGCGCTCCATGATACCTACGGACGGAGGCACGGACGCCTCATAAGGTTTATTGATCTCGGCCTAACATTTTATTCATCAGCTGATACGTAAGTACCTATCGACGCGACGTCAACGTGACTTTTAAAAGATTTTCACATTGTGATGATGCTTAAAAGCGAGTAATTAAATAGCGAAATTTAAGACATTAATGTACATTATGATCATCGAATTCGATCTACATCTAAGGTTAAATTATTCATTTCGTAAAATAAGTGGGCGGAGCCTCGTACAGGTTGATGCACTCACACACACAGTGACACGGCGTGCGATAAATCGCAACGGGTGATTCTGTATTTTTTTAAGAAGTTTATTTAGAGAGTTATTCTGAAAAACGGTTAAAATTTAAAAAAAAAAATAACAAGTTTTACTGATTATTGACCAGGTATCGTATTTTTATATGATTATTTATGAGTTTTATTACAACCTCCTGAAATATTGTGCAGTTTTAAAACTGCACCTTGTAGTTCATAGTTCTCATGCATTTTATATGGATTCGCCGCACACATTTGACGCCGGTGACCGCTGCTCGTATCTTGTAGCCTGGACTGGCCTCTAAACGCCGATACAAAACGCCGTCATACACCACTCGCGCATTTAAGCCTTCTTCGTCAGAGCCCATTATAATACTACACGTATGGGTTAAAAAAAAAGTAGCAACCACCCGGCCACAAGTGGCCGTCGAGTTCTTCTGCTTCCATTGTAGCCGCTTCTTGCATCTCGTGCGGCATTTGTGGCTACAGGCAGTGGCCCATATGCAGCGGCATTAAATTACGTCATTCAGTTCATTTGCACCCTAGCCGCATTTACACTGTCTCGTAACAGAGGAACATCTGGGACCTGAAGAATATTGGACAAAGCATAATTAATGTAAAAGAATTAATCATGGAATATCTTGTAAAACAACAAGATTGTTTAGAAATTCCTTAAGCAGTCAGCCGTCGTTTAAACAAATTAATTTGTATCAATTAATAATTCTGTATTAGCGCTTCCGACTCTAAATAAGGAATACCTACAACAGTCAGTTCAAGTTTTTATTTTTTTATTGGTAGGACCGTGCTTGACCGTTATCTCACCAAACGGTAGATAAGGCATGGTCTATACGGACCATGATCATAATACGTTCATTTGTCAAAGTAGGAGCATATGTGACTAGAAGCAACCTGTTCACTTGTCCCAAAAAATTAAAACTGTTGGCATAAGAGTACACAGACTCCAGTTAGAAATATTATTGACTAGGTTTTGCCCGCAGTTTCAGCCGCCTACTACATAAAATATAGCTTATGTCACTCAGGAATAAAGCAGCTTTCTATCAATGAAAAAAATTTTGCTTTCGGACCAGTACTTTCAGTGATTGCCTTCTACGAACAAAAAAACAAACTTTACCTCTTTATAATATTAGTGTAGCCCGTACGCAAAATACGCGCTTTAGTCGTAGAGTTGCGGAAAACAGCCCGTTGTACTATATTATACTCTAATATTAGTGTTATTATTCATACTCCTATACTACATTCGCCATAAACTGACCCGGTGTAATATGGAGCCATACTTTAAAATAGAACACGCGCAGTGCCGATCATAATGTCAATATTTCAACTGTCAATAATTCATTATTGATGTATCAGTATGAACGCGTATATCGGTATACTTGATACCCAACTATTAACTCATACGAATGATTGACGCCATTTTTGTTTTCTATTTTCTTGCATCTTAGATTAGAGATAGGATAGATACTTTTTTTTTTTAAATCATCTTACTGACTAAAGACCGTTCCTTCTAGCCTTCGTACCGGGGCTCGAGCTTCCTTTTCGGATAACCCTGGCCCCAGTAGGCTTCGACCCGGCTGGGTCCCTGTTGTTGCTGACAACTCCTTGAGGCGCACGGGAACAGTGCGCGCCGTCGACGACTTGGGCAGGATAGATACTTAGGATATATACTGATATTTCAGGAAGACATCCATCTTGGCACATATAATAATATAATAATAATATAATAATAAATTTATTCAAAAAGTATAAAGTAATACAGTAAATACATTTTTTTCTTAATTCTATGTAGAGTTCACATGTGTTATATGCCTGAACTAGGACATCCTGTGTTTCAGGCGAGAGAAGGTAAAATAACTAAAATAATCACTGTAACTATATAACAAAAAGTAAAGTAGTCAACTAATAGGTACGTAAAAGAGGTGTAAACAGTATAAAAATCTTACTTGCTAAAATCTTTGTATATTAACTAAGCTAACTAATCATAATAAAAAGTGCAATTAATCTCTATTTGAGTACAACTAATAACTTCTCTGTATCTTCATATGACAAAGTTTGAAGTGTTTCCTTGAGGGTTTTCTTGCAATTTACATAGTCCGGCAAGTAGACCGAAGGAAAGAAGCTTACCAGTAAGGTTTTCATGCCTAACCCTATCGAAAGCCTTCGAGAAATCGAGGAAGACAGCAAGTGCTTCTCTGTGCTTGTCGATATCTTCTATCCAGCCATGAATGGCATGCGCTAGAAGAACCTGAACTGACCGATTGTCATTGATGGTCAGTTGGGGTTCTTCTTCCAACTTTCTTAGTATGGCTTTCCGTACTAAGAAAGTTTTTACCTTCTAGGTATACTAGATTTAGGCAAGTAAAGATCCGAGACGGTTCAAGCGCTCAAGACTCAATTGCCGGTATCCCTTTGGGGCAACTAGCTTTATTCACGTCAGGGTTACCCAGTACCCTATGGACGTCCATTGTATGTATTACAAAAATACTGGTAACATTATCTCTTGATTTTAATTTGCTTCTTTTATGTAAGAACAATATAAATAAATATAAAGATTAAATTAAGCCTATGGCAATTAAAAGATGACGATCTCAACTGACGGCACCCGTTCACAAACATGACGCGTGTAGTACCATTTAGTTCAACCAATTTGAAGTGAACTGAAATGAAACACACGTTTCGTTACATAAATGCACCTAACAAATGCGATTTTATTTGAAGAAAGATTTTTTATAGATTTTTTTAGAAATGTGTCTATTTGATTTATCTTTTAAAGATATCTAAGTGAATCACTCGCTGAAGCTTTTTATTCCAATAAAATCTTTAAATCAACTTGATGTATTACTTTTTTTATAACATTGAGATTTATTTAACAACACTGAAATGCTACGTACACATTGCTTGCTTGTAAGTAAATATAAAAATACCTTAAAACCCTTTTTTTTGGGATAGAATAATTATCTAACAACGTTACGACGCCTCATGGCTAATTTAGTACTTTTTTTATGATTTTTTCAGACAAACTTATTTGATGGTCCCTATAAACCAATCTATTACGAAAAACTAAAACCCCTTACCATGTTTGTGTGTGTGTGTTTGAGGTGTCAATTACAAGGTTATTTGTTAAACACTAGCAACCTCTTAAGTGCTAGTTAAGAACATCATAAACAACAACTTTTGTTCTATGACTTTTAAAAATGTATCATATTTTGGTTCAACAGATTTTCATAAAAAATAAAAATATTTCAATTGAGAGTTCAAAATATTAAGAAGTCTATGCGAAGCAAGCGATAGTACAATAGCGGAGGGTAGCTAAACATGAACTTGACCTATTTACGGGCGACCCTCACTAGTCGGTCAGTCGCATTGATGCGCTTGCGTTGCGTCATACGTGTTCTTGTAGCGAAATTCGGCAGTGCGGATCTTTACATGATGGTGTATCAATATTCTAATGTCGAATACATGGAAATGGTGCGAATGCTTGCTAAGTGTAATTACAATGTTTCGGAAGCCTGCTTATTATTATTACGAGAACAGTGCGCGGGAGCCATAAGTAGATCTACAGCAAAATACAGACTTGAAATGTGTTAAATGGAACAACGAAATCTTAAATGTTTGTTTGTGGTAAATGTATTATGTTATTACACTCCAAAACTGTTTTACGTTTTTAGTTGGCCGGCAACTGGACCTATTTTGTTACAGCCGTGAAGTATACAACTGTATTTTTTGCTTCTCTTTTGTTTCGTGTTACTTAAATATTGCGTCAGTGTCTTTTTCTTTATCAAATAAATTCTTTTTCTTTTTTTTTCTTACCCCACCAAGTTATACAAGACACAACAATAGTTTTCAGAAAATGTTACCGCAAACTTTCGCATTTGTCGAATAGGAAAAATGTGTGTATACTGAAAGCTTCCTGATGTGGCGACACGACAGAGCACTGTGTTGTAGTATTGTGCGCTCTTTACTTTTCAACATACAAAACGAACAGGTGAAAACTGTTGGGTAGTACATGTAGATGTTTGACATTTTACTAGAAATATTTTTTTTTCATGTGATATTTTTTGTTTGTGCCTCAAAGAACCGGGTATTATACAAACTTTCCTTTTAATGAAAAAGTCGTTCTGATCTAATTTTATCGGGGTTTGTCACATCCACAGCGCTAGCCAAATTGCAAAAGTTCGCAATCTTCGACAACCCTGCAAACATAACTGAAGGCTTTTACTAAATAGATTTCTTTAGAAATAAGCATCACCTTTGTACTATTCTTCTGTTTCCTTCTTCTGTTCTTTGTGTGTACATAAATTGTTAAATAAATAAATAAACAAATCTTTTCCAATTTTATTGACATCAAATGCACCCATAACCCCAAGCAAACACCGTTCGCGCGTGATTTCGCGCCATTTCGGTTAAACACCAAGCGAACGCCAGCGTCCGCATAGATTATAAAATATTGGGCGTTTAATTTATAGGGTTTTTATCCAAAAACGAAAGAAAGTTCTTCATAAAGTAATCTGTAAATAAACTAGGATTATACTACAGTGCAAGTAAAGACTACAACTTTATCTCAACAATGCAGATAATTAACAACCTGAACAAAATTCTTGTCATTTTTTTCCCAAAACTTCCATTCAGAGATAATTCTAATTAAAAACACGGGACATTGACATCTCACACAGTCCAGTTAATTCGTTTTACAGCCAAACCAATTTAATTCGGGCAGCACTCACATTTGTGTTGCCAGAAGTGAATATTCGTGCCATTTAGAATTTGTTACACGAGAAAGTTGCATTAAAGTGGCATAAAATGTTAATTATATTTTGTATGTGGCCTGCTTTCGTTGACAATTAATTTTTCGCTTCGACTAATCCGTTACTTTCAGAAAACTTTTCGAAAAGTCGTGTTAGCTTGTTCAGTAATTAAATTTAAAGGGGCAATAATCATTTCTATAGCTTATTCCCCTAAAGGATTTTGGTTGATTCCCAACTTCTATCCACAATAATTCCCGATTAATGAAAGGAACTTTTAAACAAAGGTCTTCATCATTAGGGTTCCCAATCAATACCCGGTTCCTATTGACACCGATGCTCTTAGGGCGCCGAATTGTGAAAGGATATCCGTCTCGCTTCGATTTCAATGCAGCTATAGGGTTGGGAAGATTATCTTACAAGTCCAGTAGTACTCTATCTTCATTAAGCTACCTACTTATACAACACTAGCTTTTGCCCGCGGCTTCGCCCATGTACATAATATATAGCCCATGTCACTTAGGAATTTATTTCTACTTTAGTAGCTTTTTATTTACCAGACCAGTACTTTCAGAGATTACCTTCTACAAACAACTTTGACTGGCCTGTTGGTCTAGTGGTAAGTGACCCTGACTGCTATGCCGGAGGTCGTGGGTTCGATTCCCACCCAGGACAAATGTTTGTGTGATGAGCATAATCATTTGTTCTGTGTCTGGGTGTAATTTATCTATAATATGTATGTATTTAGAAATATATAAGTATGTTTATCAGTTGTCTAGTACCCATAACACAAGCTCTGCTTAGCTTGGGACTAGACGGCGTTGTGTGATAGTTTGTGGAATATTATTATTATTAACAAAAAAGCAAAAAAATTAAAAAACACAAACTTTACCTCTTTATAATAGCAGTGTAGATTTTTGAACCTGAATCTAGTTTATGCAAAATCATAATTAGATATTTTTGGTCACAAATCGGACACCACTCACACTAAGCACAACATAAGTCACGGCAAGTCATAGCGGGCATTAAGCGATAGCGCACAGCTGGGAGCGGGAGTAAAACAACTCTTCAGCCGCTCAGATGGCCCAGTGACAATTTATTTGTGCGGACAGCCAGGTAACACAGATACGGATTTGAAATTTTTCTTTACATAAAAATACTAGACACGTGTTTCGGGTTTCACATATACTAATAATAATGTATTTTGTCCTTGAAATCCATAGTCTCTCTAATTAACCTATTATGTCCTACTATGTAACAAAAGCCTCCCTCTTCTGTCCACTCATTTCTATCCCCTATTGTTCTTGGCAAGGAAAATTAATAACAGTATTTTAGAAATGAAACTCTTGGAACGTTACGTATGTAAAACTTCATCTTCTACTTTTCAGCCGAAATACGTGCACACGAGTCTCTCTTAAGTGTCCTCATAAGCAGTGTGTGTTTTTTTATATCATTCTCTTGCCCTTCTTTTGCCATGCATGTAATTTTCTTGCATGACCGTGTCCAGTCGAACCTCACTTCAGCCTGACTGTTTTTTCCCGACATCTAGTTTTACTTCCGACTTCGCCGGCGTACATATATTATAACATATACATATATTATGACATATTATGTCACTAAAGCTGAAAAAATTTTAGCAATCGGACGATTATTTCCAGAGATTACCTCCTTCAAAAAAAAATTCTTTAAATATTAGTATATACTACACGAACAATGCGATAGTAAAGAGTTGCCTCTCAAATCTATTTCCTTCAATACCTTCAATAAGAGTAATGGAAATATTGATTTGATTCGACATCTGCAAGAATGTCCTTGGAACAACTTCCGCGACCAACTTTTCTCTTTAACACTTTCAAGAACTTTACACAATCGATACGCGAAGCCAAGTTTTCGGAGCTTAAAGCTCTTAGTTAAATACTCGTACATCAATAATACCAATGTACTTAAAATTTTTTTTTCACGATGGTTATACCAATTTTTTTTACACAATTTTTTATTGTAGTCGTATTTAAGGTAAGCCTTTTGTCTTCCCACCATATTGCCTAGTCTTACGTCAATTAAAAACTAAATTTTTATGAATAACTCAGAGTTCCATTACAACGCGGGTATGACACATTCTAATACATATATATATATATAATTTTGCTTTATTTGGCAGTAAATGTATTGAGTCAGCCTTCTCGACAAACTTCGCTGAAATAGTAATACTACAACAAAATTCACAGCTCCATTTTACCGAGATTGCTCATTTTTCAACGATATCACATACTGTCGAGAAGCACAGACACATAGGGTGAGTTGCACCATTTAACTATAACGATAACCAAACCATAACCAGCCGTGAAACGGCCGCCTATTGGTCAATTCGACGATTTGACAGCTGTTAACGGCTTTGTTATCGTTATAGTTAAATGGTGCAACTCACCCTTAAGATACAAAACTACACCAATTTTACATTAAAATATCAATTAGGAATCAATTTACAAATAAAATTATATAAAAATTGATTGCAAATAAAATTAAAACAGCCACTGCAACTCTTTGAAATCCCATCAAGAAATCCCAACTCAAATTAATACAACACACATACATACTTAAGAATATACCTAATTTGTTTATATATATATATATATATTTTTTTTTTTTGTAAAAAAATGACTTTGGAAATCTTCTTAGCTATCTAGTTCCCTAATCTAATTAAAATTTTTTGGTGTCGTGATTAATTGTGATTATAGTCAAGGTTCTAAACATGCAACAAGCGCCTGATTAATTAATCTTAGAATTAACATAAATACGCAGGTGTACAATGGTATTCAATGCTATAATATTATAAAGATATGTATGTTTATATTTTTGTTTGTATTCTTTCATCAGTACATAGAATGCTACTTTATCATTTAGTGACATAGGCATATATTTTCTACTTTTACTCAAGCAAATCCACTGGCAAAAGCTAGTAATTGATGTAACTACTCAGCCATTAATAATCAAAATTCAATTAAAAACACAAGTAATTCGTAAATTCCATTAAAAGATTAAACAATAAAATTTACTTCACCAAAATATTTAAACAAACTTTTAATTAAAAACTTTTAGAATTTTAAATATACAAAATTTGGTTAAATAGAATTCCAATAGATATTGCTAAACAAGTGGTTTAGCAATTATCTATTGGAATTCTATTTAACCAAATTTGCTCTCAATATTGCAGTTAGTAGATACAATATACCATTGTTAATCTTCAATCTACATAATGTATCTAACAACAAGTATAAATTAAATGTTATTCTAATTATTTTCATTTATATTTCATTTTAATGTCTATTTTTAAGAGGTTTATTTGACTTTAAATTTGTTTCGAATATACTTAAGGAATACGTCCAAATAAAAATAAATGAATTAATTAATGACTTTATTTTCAAGAATTAAATTACTTTTTTTTAAAATACAATGTATTTTCATATGAAAAGAAAAATTGAAAAGAACCAAAAAAATTTGGAAAATGCAGGGTTTTTTTGTTCGAACTCTCGAAATCATGCAAATTCAATATGCAGGATGTTAAAATTATGTTCATTTTTTTTGTGACTGACTGCCTTCTTGACACTTTAAATGGTTTATTTGAAATAAAATATTTTTATTTATTTATTTTATTTAACAATTCATGCACACACACTAATAAAAGAACAGAAGAAGGAAACAGAAGAATAGTACAAAGGTGACGCTTATTTCTAAAGAAATCTCTTGCAGCATACCTGCGAAAGGAAAATTGAAGAAAGATGTTTTAGGTCGGGGTGTCTTGTGTAGGTTACATGTTTGTAAACGTACCTACAATACAGGAGTCAATCCAAGTGTGGGGCAAAATTGTAAAATAAAAAACCGGCCAAGTGCGAGTCAGACTCGCGCACGAGAGGTTCCGTGCCATCCGTAGCAAAAAAAATCACGTTTGTTGTACATATGGGAGCAACTTTAAATATTTATTTTATTCTGTTTTTTTAGTATTCGTTGTTATAGCAGCAAGAGCAATACATCATAAATGTGAAAATTTCAACTGTCAATTATCAAGATCCATGAGATACAGCCTAGTGACAGACGGACAGGCGGATGGCCGGACAGACAGACAAACAGACGAACAGCGGAGTCTTAATAATAGAGTCCCGTTTTACCCTTTGGGTCATCATCATCATTTCAGCCGAAAGACGTCCAATGTTGCACATAGGCCTCCCCCAAGCGTCGCCACAATGATCGATCCTGTGCGTCTCGCATCCACTGCATTCCCGCGACTCTCACCAGGTCATCAGTCAGCCACAAGGTGGTGGGAGGCCTTCCAATGCTGCGTTTTCTGGCACACGGTCGCCACCTTTCCATACTCAAAGGGTGCACCCAATCAGATTACATTTGTTAATGACATGACACGTTGACACGTTAGGCACGGCAACACGTGCCCTTTATCGGCCATGAACTAATGAATGACGTCATACCCAAACGCAGCGTTATTAATTAGGACACCAGAGCTCACATGGTATTATTAGGCATGTTCGCAGAGTACTGAATCGCCGTTTCTAACTAGAAATACCGTCTGCACTAGCATTTTTTTTAAAGTTTGAACGTGTATATGATTCAATTCAGTTATTTTTTTGTTTTTAACCGACTTCTAAAAAAGGAGGAGGTTCTCAATTCGGATGTTTGTATTTTTTTTTTTTATGTATGTTCGCGCATAACTTCGTCACTTGCCAACCGATTTGAAAAATTATTTTTTTGTTGGAAAGGGTATACTTCCCAAATGGTCCCATAGTCACCAAGTCGGGATCTGATGATGGAATCTTGGCGAAATCGAGGGAACTCCTGAAATATTATAGGCAACCATATACATAGTTCTTTTGGTATTTTCATCAAAGACTTAAGCAGTTATAGTCAAAACATGAAATTTGATGAAGTGGAACTGGTGAAGAATCAGAAATGGCCAACGGAAGTTCATACTCACACAGATCTCCCAATGAACATAGTTACAAATAAATTAATAGTTCTGAATTGGTATGTTGAAAATGGTATCATCGATGTGACCTGATGATGATGATGGAGCCGCAAGATAGGCACCGGAACTCCGTAATTAATCAATGTATCCTAGCCGTGTTTGGGCTTATTAGAATTGTCATGAGATACACTTTGGCTATAAGGTACTATCGAACTGATCTGATGATGATGATGGAGCCGGAAGGTAGACACGGGAACTTCATAATAAAACAATGTATCCTAGCAGAGTTTGAGTTAATTGGAATTGTCATGAGAAAAAGGTACTCTGGCTGTAAGTGTATTGCAACTAAAAAATAACTTTAACCCGGGGTCATGGGGGTGCAAAAGTGTTACACGGACGTTGGGGTGGGTCTCACAGACCCGTTCATTAGATAACAAATTATCCAATAAATTATAAATAACAAAGTTAATATTTTATTCGTGTTTAGTTTTTGAGGTATTAATGTAAATAAATTAAACTCAAATGTCGTATTATAATATGTTTTGATCATATTTATTAGAGCTTTAAAAAAATATCGACTGGTACTACTCCTGGCAATTGATGGATTATGTTTTCGACTCTAGTCCTGACATTTTGTCGAAAAGGCGTCTTATACCACTTGTACCGTCTTTGCCACGATAAAAACCCGAAGAACACTCACGGTTTGCGTTTGAAGAACTAACTGATCCAGATATCCAATACTCCACCAGCGAACGATGTATCGGATAGCGTAGACAGTGGAATATCACTATCAAACTCAGACTTTGAGGTATCTTGCTCTGTGTCACTAAGATAACTACGCTCACTCAAGCGATCTTCGTCATCACACATCTCCTAGTCGGACAAAGCAGAATCAGAGTCAGACTCTTGTAAATTCGAAAGAATACGCTGCCGTTCTATCTTTTCTGGATTCATTTTTTACTAAGAATCTTCAAAAACCCCAAATTCAATACATTAAATTATATATCAGAAAATTTAATTGTAAACAACAACAAAAAACAAATAAATACACGGATAATAAATAAAATAACATCATACAAACTGGCGCGAAATTGTTACACGAACTGCGGGGATGGGTCTCACAGACCCTTTTCAATTTTGAGAACGTGTAACTCCCACTGCGTCTGTTGCACGTCAAAAGTGTTAAATGCGATGCATAGAAGAACTCAACAGCTCCAGCTATTGAGAAGAACAGCAACGTCGCACGCACAGTAATCGAACTAGAATCGATATAAAATGTGACGGGTCTCACAGACCCAACCCCCATGACGCCGAGTTAATTTCGGAAGTCAGTGTTAAATAACGAAGAGGCAAAGCTATTAAAGCTATTATAAAAACACCGACTTTCGAAATTAAAGTTATTTTGATAGTTTTAGTGTTTTTTTTTTGTAAAAAGTTTTTTATATTTTTTATAACCCACTTTGGTGGTTAGTAGTGGTGACACTACTTCTTCTTCTTCCTGCCTTTATTCCTTATTATTTGAGGTCGGCGCAACACGTTTTTTTCTTCCATTCTGTCCTATCATTAACTCCCTTTTCTTTCATATCACTCCTCACACAATCTACTAACCAATAACAAATCTCCAACGAAATGCCATCGAAGCTATAATATTAACAGGTTGTAGCTTCGGTGATGTGGTTTTCATTTCCAGGATCCCCCCTATATTCAATAATTTTCCTTTTTGTTTCAAACGTGTGGAATTCCCAGTAAGCCTCTGTTACGCCATGTCCATTAGCAAAACCCACGGTCAGACATTATACGTTGCGGTGAAGAGAGCTCATTTTTGATTCCTTTCCCATGGCCAACTTTGTTTAGCTATATCACGCGTTAGCAATCCCAGCAACCTTTTTGTATATGCTCCGGGTGATTCCACTGGTAACATAGTAAAGAAGCATTAACGTGATCAGTTTTCTCATTGGAAAAAGTTACAAGACCTTTATTCGCAATCTGAAGAAAAGTATTTTTGGTGGAAGCTATGAAAAATCAGCGTCTTGCATTACCCTATTCTAATTTTCTATAGTAGTTAGGTTTTATTTGGTAGGTATTGACTGAACTCTTAGATATCTAAGAAACGCATTTTAGATTTTGACAACCACGCGAACGAAATCGCGCGCACAGTAATAAATAAATAAATAGTCTAATAAAAATAGTTGTAAAAATAAATAAAATAATATAAATAATTAAATAACAATAACATTCCATGCTTTTTTACAACGCTATCTAGTCCCATACTAAGCAGAGCTTGTGCTTTAAGTAGTAGGCAACTGTTAAACATACTTATATATTTCTAAATATACATATTTGGTATAGATAAATTACACCCAGATACAGAACAAATGAACCCGAGTATTTGTTAATTTTTTACGCATCTACAAAAGTGAATTATTTCTGAGACACCGGGTATTTTACTAACCTTTGTCATACGAAAGCATAAACTACGAGTTACTTTTTCCTCTTAGCGTATTGATGACAATCGCTGCTGCAGTTAAATGGTTTAGTTGAAATATTCATCGACGACAAAACACCGTTTGCTGACACAACCATTAAAGGCCCTCGCTCACGCTTTTTGTAGCGATGCTGTCCCGCGTTCGCAACGATAGAGTCGCGATGCTGTCGCGCGTTCGCACCGATACAGTCGCGATACGGTCGCTGGCTGTTTGCCCACGCCCACATCACGGTTATCAGTCGCGATGCAAACGCGATACTGTCGTGCTTCTGTCCTGTCGCGATACAAACGCTATTCAGTAACAACACAATTATTATGCTTCCTTCCTGATCCTACTCTCAAATATGTTCTCTCTCTGTTACTTAAAGGTGTACTGGGACAAAACTCATGCTGAGTTAAGCTCGCCTTTGTACGTTAATTGTCTGTATCTCTATGTTATGTCTTTGTGTACAATAAAGAATTAAGAACTTACGCGCCACCCTTTGTTCTCTCTCCGATGTCATCCAACGCGGTTACGCATTTGCATCGATACAGTAGTGATGTTGTAGCGCGTTAGTATCGCTTATGCAACAATGCGACTAACGCGCGTTAGTAGTGATGCTGTCGTGCGTTTGCGAAACGCGCGACAGCATCGCTACAAAAAGTCGCCGTGGTCGAGGGCCCTTAGTTCTCTCGTGTGCAGTTGACTGAACATTTGGCACTGGATGAAAAGTGGGCTTTGGAAAAACTACTGATTGCTGAGAGTTATAGCTATCTTTTATCCTGGAAAAAATCGTATCCCATAAGACAGGGTACCCATGAGAAGTGTGAAAGTGAGACCCTGGGCCCTGAGGCGAGGGCAAAGAAGAAACAGGGGTGGGTTTTGAGTCAGTAAAAGTCTGACACGCCCTTCCACTCCGCCCAAGAGCGGGGCGATGTCATTGAACGATTTTTCCATCTAAAAAAAATGAGACAGGGCACAGGATAAGAGCTACAAACAGGTGCTAGTTATTAACAATATAAGCACTAAACTTATACAATTAACGAAAGCAACCAGTTTCTACGAGTAATCCCTGTCACTCATTGCCACGTTTTTTTTTGTTTATGATGCGTCACTAAATGTCTTTTCCTATTCTAGGTGGAGCGAGAGGGACTGTCAAACTTTTACAGATTAAAACTCACCAGTGTTCCTTCAATTACCCTTAGCGTTTGTGGACTGCGCTGACTCTAGCGACATTTATGTCGCCACATAAGAACTAAATGACAAATTCTTACAGCATGGTATCAGAGCTCTATCTTGATTAAAGTATTATAAATAAATTATTGAGCAGTTGCCCTGACTAGACAAAACAACCGTCTGGTCGGAGGATCCACCCTCCTCAATGGAAGTTTATGGTATTTTGAACCCTATTGTGCACACATTACAGCTCTTGTAAACAATCTCGCAACCACACACATCGACAGGCTTGGTTTGTATTAAAAGTTTTGCGGACGATACTAGAGGGAGAATTTAACATTGTCATTGACATGCGCTCCCGATTGTCCCCATTGTCATTTCCAAATATTTTGACATTTTGACAACCACTAAAGACGATAGAATTATACGAGTATAATACACCACAACTTTTACACCACGCCAACTAAGCAGCAAGCTCTGCTTAGTTGTAGTGGTATGAGTACTAGACAATTCCTAAATACATACATATGTATGTACATATTTAGATAAATTACACCTAGGCCCGTATTAATAAAAGATGCTCAACTCCGTCCTCAAGTGCGGTATCATTTGATCCCCGATTATACGATGTCAGAAGCTCAAGATCATTGCTAATTCATAAACACATGAGTACAGAATCTCAGGCCCGTATTAATAAACGATGCTCAACTCCGTCCTCAAGTGTGATATCATTTGATCCCCGATTATACGATGACAGAAGCTCAAGATCTTTGCTAATTAATAAACACATGAGTACAGGATCTCAGTTACCAAGATCAGCTCCTCAATGCGCTGTACTCAAGCTTAGCTTACGTGAGCGATTACGTCACATTGGCCGAAGTTTAAAATATAATGCCTTTTAATGGGAATATAAAATACCGAATCTTGAACAAATCTGATTTTTTTTTTATTTACTTGGCAATCCAAAAGGATTTGAAGCATTTCTTACATCAATTTTTGATAAACGATATCGCAAAGGCCATAAAATAGCATAATAGTACTCTCTATTTCGTCGTAATACCTAATTAATTCGACTCAAAATATTTACAAACTCCATGTTTCGCGCTACGATAATCACGACCTCAAGTCCCGGTCGGTCTACACTCATGATCTGGCAGCTCAAGTACAGAGATTGTTGTAAACTTAAGTTTCGAGTTTCGTTTATTAATCAGACAACACTCGGCTGATGCCGTAAACCTAAGCTGAGCTTGAGCTTGAGCTTAAGCTTGTGAATCTCGTTTATTAATACGATCAAGACCTCAAGCTTGGTATTAAGTACGAGATCTTGTGCTGAGGAACGTTTATTAATACGGGCCCTAGACACAGAACAAATGATCGTGCTTATCACACAAACAATTGTCCTGGGTGGGAATCGAACCCACGACCTCCGGCTTAGCAGTCAGAGCCACTGACCATTAGACCAACAGGCCAGTCAGCATAATTATCACTTTGATACCTCTTCGCCCAGTACCGTCAGAAGCGCCCACTATGGCACCTTTTATATCCACGATGTCGATAGTTAGTCATGTTAATTTTTTAGCTGCCACGCTGTAAGCCCACCATGTTTTGATATTTCAGGCTATAAATAGCAGTTGAATTTCAGTTCTTATATAAATAGACTCTTTATCTATTTATACACCGTTAAATTTTAATCGTTTTAATCCCGTGGAGGGTCGATTCGGTACATGAAACACTATCGATTTGTAAAGGCAAAATCAAAAATAAAGTACCTTTTTTTCAAAACTCGTATTAATTTACGCATGTACGAAATTAATTTCTTTAAGAAAACGTCAGCTGAGCGAGTTCAATGACCTATAGGTAGTAGGTGGCGTTGCGTACAAACTTAGCTTAAAATTCAGCGGTGTATACTTGTCGTTATCGTTATCGTCTAATGTGAAAACTGTTTGTCCAAAGTTGTATCCGCCCTGCTAGAACTACAAACGACTTATTGTAAAAACTGATGGATTAGCTTGACGTTTCTAACTTTAAGTTTTCATAGACCAGATGTACCTAGAGTTTCAGGGAACCTGAGGAAGCTGCGACCAGTTCAGCTTTAAGCAATAGACTACTCCTCCAAGTATTACATTTTTCGGTGGTATGATATATAGTAATGGTGGACGATGGTTTATAATTATTACAATAAAGAGTATAACTATCTATTTACAGTTCCATCAACAATATGCAAACCACAACACTAATCTAGCTCTATATTAATAACTGACAGAGTCCGCCCACGAATGTTTTCACCGCAAAACGCGTAATCTGGACAGATAAGTACCATCAAAGACACTTCCGCCTGACCACCGCCAAGGTCATTTTTGCTCGCACTCAAAACGCCGCAGAATTCAAGTAAATTTTTTTTAAAGTTTTTAGGCAGAAATGACCGCGATAGTACAGCAATAAGAAATCAAACCAAAGAAAATCTCAAAAACCAAACTGCAAAGACAACTTCAAAGTGTCTAAGAAGATCTCTTTCCAAGCAACCTGGTACACCCGATCCACTAATTTACAGACTGCTTGAAAAGTGTTAAGTTACCTACCTAAATGAGAAGTCAAGTTGCACCGCCGGTATATATTACCAAAGAGTAATTTCCATTACCTAACGATACCCGGCTTGGTTATGATACCTGACAGAAATAAAGCTGGCAGGTAGACAAGCCATTAACTATAAAGCTTTTAATATTCGTCCATGGTAGCACAAAAGGGCATTATGCATTGCGCTAGACGTTTCATTACCGTATCTTTGCTGGTTCATACCGGCCGTCCAAATAAATGAATTTTGTAAATTGAACGCCGGTCTTGTTTTAATTAACCGTTTGTAAATAGTTGTTTAACCTTTCAATCGTGAGAATTACAGACACAATAGAAAGACAATGGGTGCGCGAACGCCGGCGTTCGCGCGGGTATTAATGAATTAAATAAACTTTTGTTTTTAGATAAAGCTTATTTTGTTGCCGTGCCAGTGACTGACGTGTATGCCCTAGTGTGTTCCTACGTTGATAGGGATGTAATGTAAAAGAATTTGAAACCGGAGTATTTTAATAGATTTGGCGGTATCGGAACCGGAATTGAAATCGGAACTGGAGACGTCAAATGAAAAACTGGTAGAATTAATCAGAAACCAACAAAATCTATACAGCTCTATAGAGAGTTACTCACCTGATGTCCGTTTGGTTGCGCAACCAATTTGGTGGCGTGACCAGCTCGGACGCGTACATTAAGGTCCATTTCGATACTGTCTCAGTGTAGTGTAGCGACTCTGATATCGGTATGGTGTACCGTTGAAATATAGCCCTAATCGAAGAGCATTCTAAATACGAATCCAAATAACAAGTGAAAGAGTATTCGACTAAAAGCAAGGGGAGGAAGGTTGTTTGTACCTCCAGTTTCGATCTAAATTTATCGGAACCGAACCTCTTGGAATCAGAATCGAACCTTCGCGACATCTCTGGCAAAAAGTATGAGAATGGGATCGCGTTTTCCCTGATCTCTTTTTTTGAGGTGGGAAATCTTAAAATGATATTTTACCGTTCTGGGTGGATCATGGTGTATCAGAATTTTACTGACTATAACCCATCTGTGTTCTTTAGTTGCTGGGGCCATGGTAACATCCGGTTAGATTGGAAGCCAACTTTGGGTCGGCTTCCTAGTTGGAAAACCTACTCGTCTATCATAAATTTACTCCCCTGATGTCAGCTTCAAAAACCTACCTAGTAGACAAAACAAATACAAACAGTGCACAAAAATCGACACCACATGGCTAACATTCGGTTCCTTTCGGTTCCTTTTTATTTTTCTTATCTAGGCTTCGAAACGATGCTATACCGTTTCGGGAGACACCTGTCTTGCCTTATGAAGCAAACCGATCCTTTACTTACAATGTACTAAGGTTTCCTTAGGCGGTAGGTACACTGCTAGAAATTTTACTTACATCAGTCCTGTGGAATCCTGAGTTTTCTAAAATGGAGATTTAAATTTAACTTTAATTCATCATCATCATCACCATTTCAGCCGACTCCACAGTTCGGTTTAAAAATATTTTTATTCCCATTAAAACATAATTGTCACTTACATGAGAACATTAAATTTAAATAAAAAATAGTAATATTGTCCCAGTGTGGGTACATGAAAAATACATTCACTGTTGGACATAGGCCTCCCCTAAGTGTCACCACAATGATCGATCCTGTGCGTCCCACATCCATCGGATTCCCGCAACCTTCACCAGGTCATCGGTCCATCTTGCCTCTCGTCTCATCATCATCGTCATCTTGCTTCTTACTGTTGTTGAATATGGTCAAGATGAGCTTTTTTTTTGAGGTGGGTAATCTTCTAATGACTTCTTATGCTCTTAGTTGGAGTACATTTTCATACAACCGCTCTTACGTAAGTATGATGTTAATACACATATTTCTTCAGATATTTTGGATACAGAGATATCTTATGGATATTATCTAGGTTTATATAGAAATCAAAACATTTTGTGTAAACATAAATTTGTGTATTTAAACGAATCCAGAAAAGACCTATAAAAATTTGCTATTTCACGTGAACTTTGGCTCTATATAATCTACTCATATATTAAAAATATATCTATAGAGGCTTTGCACATTTAATCGAGATTCTAAATAATGAAAAATGTTTCTCAAAAACTATTAAGGTTTTTTAAAAAAAAAACACGTTTCTCCTGGTACAAGTTTTGTGAAATATTCGCGTAAATCACGGAATTACCGAATGCCAACAGAGATTTCAGGCCTTATCTCTCTTTTTTCACATTGCTTCTTCATCACACATTGCGTTGGATTGCGCTGGGTGAAGCAACAAACTTTTAACTCTTCGAATGCCGTAATTAGAGACACAATAGAAAGACAATTGCTTATGTCGAACTGTGTAACTTAAGACATTCAAAAGGTTAAACCATGCTCGACATTGACGATAGGCAAGTAGAACAGGGTCCTCGTAAGTGACTTGATTCCTGGGGCCCAAGTCTGCTATTATTATAAATTCGTCATTCCAACACGATCCCATTGTCATTTTGCTAAAAGTTCCTAATCTGCTAAATCATAATACTCAATCATTGATAGGTCAATGGTCTCATAATAGAGTTGCGATAAAATGACAATATCGAGCTTATTAAAAGCAATGACTGCACAATGACTTTCTAATGGTAGGTCACTGATCAAAGGAACTGTCAAAATTTTTGCTACCTATGCGTAAGACATTAATTTGTAAATATGTAGAATAGAATAGAATAGCATTTATTCGGCGCAAGCAACACAATATAGGAACATAACATAAAATAATAATAATAATAAAGTACAGACATACAAACCGTTGCAGTGATTGTTTCTGAACCGAATGTACGACATTACCATTCCATCCCACTTCTTTCAATGGAGTGTCAGTGGTTGATCATTGGAAAGTCATAATGACGCCATTATATTAATAGATTACCAAACTTACTCAAAATCAACAATTATAAAATCAATGATAGACCATTCTGACACTATTATAATAGCAGACTTGGGCCCCTGCATGTGTGGTTACGACCTTAGTATGTACCGGTGTCCCCATAATAAAACCATTCCTGTAGGAATGTGAGAAACAGGGATTTATCACTTTTTGCTGATAAATTACTCGTTGCGACCTTTTCCTGTCTCGAGAATTATGTCTTCTCCGTGTCAAGATTGAGTATGGGTTGAGAGAAATCGTCTCGTTTCCGGTTACTTGAATTGGTTACCTTTTTACATACAAACTTTTCTTTGAACTGAAGGTCACTCTTAAGTAAGTGGAACAATACTTAGTAGTAATAGTAACCCTGTATTTTTATGCGCTGTTCAATAAAGAATATACAATAATAAAAATATTTTAAAATGATACAAAATAAATAAAGGGAATAATAATAATAATAAAATAACTTCAAGCCTGCCTTCGTCATAGTTTTGAGCAGAAGTGTAGGTCCTAAAGGACCTATTACACTACGCGATACGTCGAACCATAGACAAAACAAGTCTGAATAACGCGTAGTGTAATAGGTCCTTAAGTACACATACATTTTAAACAAATAAGAATAAAAGGTTTCCAGATTCGGCCAAAAAAAATAGTTTCAGCTAAAGTTTCGGTTTCGGCCAAAAAGGGTCCGAATATTCGACACAAATGGTTATGATAGAAATCTAAAAACTGACTGAATCGTCAATTTATTCGGTATTTAGTATTTTAGCCGAATATTCGTTACGGTTTCGGTTTCAACCGCAAATCGTGTTTCGATCTATCGCTACACAAAATCTTCATCATCATCATCATCATTTCAACTGGAAGACGTACACTGCAAGACATAGGCCTCCCCCAAGTATCGCTACAACGACTGGTCAAACAAAAAACAAACTTTACCTCTTTGTAATATTAGTACAGATAAAATACAATAATGTTACTGAGTTAATTAATATTAATGCACAGAAACTAGCAGTGTAACAAATAACTCCAATTAACTACATTGAGAGTTCATCATAAAAGTTCTTCTAAGTCGAATATCTCGAGTTTATTGACCTCACAGCTGATTGATTTATTTAGAGGCTGTGTTATTTACGTCACAGTGCTATATTGTGCGTAGAAATATCTTTCTCATACGCACTTGTGCGTCTGGGTTTAAAAATCAATCTATGTATGTGCTTATAAGGATAAGAATTTTCTTTTTACAAGTATGTAAAGGACACTTCCATCTTTCGTATTTTCTTTTAAATTAAATATCTGTCCTTATTTAGTGTTTCACTACCGAGTCATAGCAGTGGCGACTCAGTGGTAACGGCCTCAACTTGCGAGTTGTATCATGTGGTCGTAAGTTCAAACTGAGGCACTTTACCACGGTCATTATCACTGGCCACGGGAACTTTAATTATCACTACTCTGTCATAGGAGTTACAGACAGCCCACTCTGCAGAGCCTGCATGCAGGAGGACAAGATAGCAGCACATCTGCTTCTAAGCTGCCCTGTGGTCACTGGGTACAGGGCAAAGTACTTCGGAAACCCAGGTAACCTCTGTGAAATGTACAGTAACACCAAGGCGCTGCTGGCCTTCCTTGAGGAGCTTGGTTGAATCGATTGATACATTTGTTCTACCCGTACGTAAAATATACGGTTTAGTCGTGGAGTTGCACACCAACCCGAAATCTTCTTCTTCCTGCCTATCCTATATTACTAAGGGTCGATGCTTCACGTTTTTTTCTTCGATTCTTTCCTATCACTCGCCAGACTAACTCCCTTTTCTTTCATATCACTCCTTACACAATTCATTCATCTTTTCTTTGGCCTCCCTCTCCCTCTCCATCCATCTACATGAATATACTCAGAACTCTTTTAATAACATGCGTTTCATCCCTCCTCTTCACATGACCATACCAAAACAAACGATTTCCTTTCAACTTTTCAGTCATTGGCGCCACTTTCAAACTTCCTCTAATATACTCATTTCTCACTTTATCCTTTCTCGTTATACCACACATCCATTCTCATCTCCGTTACATGCAAACTTTTTTCATCCATCTTTTTTACAGCCCATCATTCTGATCCATACAGTATGACAGGTCTTATCACGGACTTCTAAATTCTACCCTTCAGCTTAAGAGGCATCCATGGGTCCTGGACCTGTCGCCATTTCATCCATCCTGCGTTGATCCGATGTGTGACACCATAGATTACTAACAGAGATGGTACTGCCCCCTAGAAGCCGTTGGAGTCTTTCGTGGGGGGCGGTAGCGGATCCAAAGACAAATAAGGAGCATTATATCAACATGTTTTAGTATTTTTTAAATAATTAATAATCACGTCCTTCAACTACGACAATTACACACACAGAGAGAGAGAGGGAGAGGGAGAGAGAGAGAGAGAGAAATATTTTTTAATTTGTGATTATTAATAGATTATAGACAGACAAATAAAATTGGTATAATTAACTATCATGTAAACGGGGGCATTGGAATTATGTTATCTTGTTACGGAGCAGTGGATCATAAAAGGTTGGGAAACTATGTGTAAAACAAATACAAAAATCACCTTACCAAGAAATAAGACGGTACAACAGGGACAATATTCCTCAATCCGTTCACAAGTTGGTTCATAAAAGTAGTTAACTTACATATTCTGATCACGAACTCAATCTATATTGTTGTCGACGCCGACTAAGATCAGCAGTGTTGTCGTTATTAGTGTTCTTGTATTGTTGTTGGTCTAATCAAAGTCGTAACATGAATTAATTCACGGGGAATTTGTGCGTGTTTTATTGGTCAAAAATTAAAAATAATTCCTTCTTGTCAAAACAGTTTTTATTGTACTTTTTCTTTACTTTTTGTCTATTTATTAAGTTACACTTGCCACGTTGGTGCAGCACCCTGAGGTCGTCTGGAAAATATCTAAGGCATTATACAATGTTATTTACCTACTAGTACGTAAAAATGTAATAAATAAATATAGTTTGCAAGCAATGCAAGGGTATAGCTTGCAAAGTTTGAGATTAGCATGAAAATAATACCCCGACATAGAATTCCGTTGAAGTTGTTTCAAACAACAGAAATGCGGGTGCATTAATTCACAACTATTGTTTGTAGCAATTTCTGATAAACTGTTTACAGAATGTTATTGCAGCGGCTCAGGTTGCTATTTCAGCAGTCTTTGAATTGAAATAACAATAGCAATGGGAAAATGTATACAGAAATCAGAGTGTTCCTGTTCTGCAGATTTTAACAAATAACTTTTTTGGTAATGGGAACACTAAGTACAAAATGTATGGCAAACCGAGAATAAATAAAATCTTTGACTGTGACTCTGACGATGACAACCATAGTTTCGTCAAAAATAGAGATGGCAAATACGATACGATTAATCGATTTGTCATAAGTAACTGTATGGTAATACGTTACGAACTACCTTACATCAACTTTTGTCATACCATTACAAATATGAAATAGTGTCCGACCGAACAGCCCCCCTAGCCAAGTTACAACCGTTCCGCTTGCGCCGAACGCTTCGAGTTGACTTTGCCGCCAATTCTTTTGTTCTGACCACGTGACTGAGCGTTGAGACGTTCCGTACATTTGAAGCTTTCTACAAGCGTTAACTATTGCAGATTAGAAACTTGGCTAGGGGTACAGGTTTTTCAACCGAAACCGACACTGAATTTCGGTAACAGTCTCAGTTTTGGCCGAAACCGAAAGTTCCTGACAAGGATCATGTTTTGAGGAAAAATAAAGAAAACGTTATTATAATCAGACAGTCCTTATCTTTTGTTTAATGCATTTTAAATTTAGGTATTTATATTCGTTGACTGTCATGTATTTTACTGCACTCAATTTTAGTTTGGGAGTAGATAAAACGAACTGCAAACACAAGTCATTAAAGGCATGATTAGGCACGTGGACACGGCAAAATGTCTTCGTTGCTTCCTCGCTTGGAAGGAATGTAACGCGCTTAACATGACCGATCACAGCGCGAGAACACCCGAGTGCAGTTTCGGTCGTAATCCGATAACCGAAACTCGTTTTTTTGCCGAAACTCGACAGAAACCCAAACCGAACATTTGGTCGGACACTAGTATGAAATGTCTTATTTTACTTTAAATAACATCCTTTTATACTTGTTAATATTAATATAACATAATGACATAATTGTATCCAGTTCAAAATATGGCATTTTTTTTTTAAATAAAATAGTTGTAAGTTATTCAGTAAAAATAAATATTTTTTTAATTAATGAAACGACTGGAACTGGACTGGACGATGAGCGTACTGGAAGACGCAGCGTCGGATGACCTTTTTTTTATGGTGGGAAAAAATCATGCATTGAGATCCCCCGCCCTTGGGCGGAGCGGGGGATAGTGTCAGACTCTTACTGACTAAAAAACCCACCCCGTTCCTTCTAGCCTTCATACCGGGGCTCGAGCGCCCTTTCGGATAACCCTGGCCCCAGTAGGCTTCGACCCGGCTGGGTCCCTGCTGTTGCTGACAACTCCTTGAGGCGCACGGGAACAGTGCGCGCCGTCGACGACTTGGGCTTGGTCCGGACAGTTACCGGACGGCCGGACAGTGAGCTACCCATTGCTCACTGTCCGCAAGCCCGCGTCTACGTTGGCCGGAAATCGGGATCGGAATCCCGGCGACGGCGGCGGCGATAACGCCGTTGCCTGATGCGTTCGGCCTCCTCCTTTGCGAGCATTACTGCTTTGCAGAAGTCGGCGACCCCCTGCCACTCCTCCTCGCTCCGGACCATGGCCTCTACCAAGGCCCGGCGCGAGAGGTCTCCGCCGCCGATCGCCCCCACGAGGGCACGGCGATGCTCCGCCCAAGCAGGGCACACCTCGACTGTGTGCTCCACCGTGTCCTCCGGGCGTTCCGCACAGTGGCGACACCCGGGCGTCACTTCCGCATGAATCGAGTGCAGGAAACTCCCGAACGAACCATGTCCGGTGAGTATCTGCGTCGTGCGGAAGGTAAGGACGCCGTGAGGTCTTTCCAGCCACGCCTCAAAGAGGGGACTTACCGCCATGATTGTGGCGTGCCCAGCACTGGGTTGCGATAGTCGTTGACGCCATTTCACCATGAGATCCCGCCGGAGCTCTGTCCGCCATGCCGTGACCTGTCGCGGCAGCGGACTTTCACCCCGGCGTTGCATCTCCACGCGCATATCGTGCATGTGTGCAAGGACTGTTGCCTCCAGATCCCACGGTGGTAGGCCAGCCAGAAGGCTCGCCGCTTCGCGGGAGACCGTGTTGAGTTTGGGAGCCAGACGTCGGAAATGCTCCACGAAGTTCCACCGGCTGTCAAGGACGAGTCCCAGGTACTTCATCGTCGACCCGACACCGATGTGAACTCCTCCTACCGTTAGTTGGGAACTCACTGGCGGCGAGTTCCGAGAGCGGCGACCGTGAAAGCACATCGCCTCGGACTTGTGAAGCGCCACCTCGAGTCCCAACTCCTGAGCGTCGGATGACCTGGTGAAGGTGACGGGAATCCAATGGATGCGAGACGCACAGGATCGTGCATTGTGGCGACACTTTGGGGAGGCCTATGTCCAACAGTGGACGTCTATCGGCTGAAATGATGATGATGATGAATGAAACCCAAAAGGAGGGTTACTTTTGTATTAATTGTCGTAAATAAACGTTTAATTAGTTGTAAATAGACCACACACTTTTTAAACGATAATTAGAAAACCTTAAAAAATGATCATGATGAAATAATAGGTTTTTTTCACTTCATTATTATTCTAACTCCCTATTTAAAAAGGAGTATGACCTGACCTCATTTATAAAGTATACTTAATAGCTTTTTTTAAATAAATTTTTAGAAAACAAAAAACTATCGATCCATTTGTAGTTCAATCGATTGAATCGAATCGAATGTTTGTGCATCCATAATTCATTATCGACACGACATGACATTAGGCGTAAGATGGTGGCTGGTGGATGTTATTACTCGCTTATAATACTATAAAATGTACATTTCAGCATATAGCTAGTCCGTTGCAGACGTATTTGCAACTTATAAGTACAACGTGTAACGTTAAATGCGCAAAACCTGAAAATAGTTTGATCAGAATCAATTGAACCGCTTCTTGATAGTCACATTTTTGAAAAATCTTCATTAACATTCTTGTCCTGTCTATTTATTTTTAGGTCAAGCCATCACGTCCGCAAACTCGCCAAAAATGGTAAACAAACAAAAATGGCTATCGTACATTTAACTTTTCTCATACGCGGGATAATAGAAGTTCTTATTTCAATATCTACGAATTATAAACAAATTAAAACAGCACATAAAACCTTTACATTTTTTTAATGATTTTTTTCCCTCATAATTAAGTCAATTGAATTAAAAGTCATTTGGGGTTACATGTTGTATACTCGTAATAAAAAAGACAATTAATTATCGTGTATTCCGATACTCTTTATTACATAACGCCATTTTAGACATTTACTATTAAGTGTGTTCAAATCAAAATACAACTAATTTTGTATGTTAAAAAAAAACTAAGAAGATACCTCTAAAAATTACTTTCAGCGATTGAAAATCGGAATAAACATGCAATCTTTCTGATTGTTTGTCAATTTATCTAATATAATTTTTATTATTCGATTTACCGCTATAGCGTTTTAATTTTATTTTATTCTCAAATCTGTACTAGATTTTTCGTTGTAATGTTCAAGAATTTTGTCTTTGCGCGTCTCTTTCTTTTGTATGTCCGAGAGTAACCTCGTTTGAGGTTATGTAGTCTAGCCTCTTAAGTAGTTAATGCCTTTACATTAGTAAAATGTTATCTTGGTTTTATCTGTGGCCTAAATCTATCATTAGATTGTAACTCAAAAGAATGTTCACCTCTATTGAAACCTTCAAAGATTGCGTGACCAGTTTCCAAGTGCTCAAGTAACGAACGTCGAAGGAACCTTGGGTTTTTGACCCTCAATCGGCCCTTCAATACTAAAGCGGTACTCTTCAGTTTAGTAAAGCCACAAAGTGTTTTAGCCAGGAAAATAGCTGCTAAGGAAATCGTGCAATCGTGTACTAAACATTTTAGAACGTAGCTGGATTTATACAGTTGTGGTTTCTGAAACTCGAGCTTGGCCGAAAGCAATTTAAGGTTTAAAGTCAATTTAACTTTACGTACGTGATTTGTTTCGTATTCACATAGACACCTAGCAACGACTTTTAATTTGTGTTATTTTAGAAGAAAATGTAAATTAGAGATGTAATTTCGTTTTTTTTTTTTTTCATGAGGAATGTTATTGGTAATTTAGAGCTAAAATACCCATGATAAGTTTTTTTCATTTTTATAAGAATCTTTGCTCCGCTCTAGATCCCCGGTATGAAGGCTTGAAGGAACGGGGTGGATTTTTTAGTCAGTAAGAGTCTGACACTATCTCCCGTTCCGCCCAAGAGCGGGGGTTGTCATTGGATGATTTGCCCCATCAAAAAAAAATGCTCCGCACTAGATATTATTCCTGTATCGTCGGTGCGTTGTGCGTTCTTTCGATTAGCAATGTACGTTCACGAACATTCCAACTCACTAGGCCATCAAAATATTCGGCCAATTTTTTTCTTACGCTGAGATAAAAGCCTTTTTAGCCTCGCCAAGTCTTTAATTTTTTTTTTTAATGTTGTGTTTATTGTATTTTTTTTAGTTTAAAGTTGGGTACTAATCTTGGGCAGAGATCGCCCAAGACAAAGAGGTTTGGAAGGAGAAGGGACTTTTGTAGTAGGACACCATATAAGCCATTGAAAATATGTTAAGTTAGTACCTACTCGTTAAAGATTAGCTAACTTTTTTTTTCTTGTGTGTTCTGTGCAAGTCCAAACAAATTGGAACGCTGGGCCGATAAAATATTATGCAAAAACGTTCTTAACTTTAATGATTATATGAATTATATAGTATGAATCTCTATGAGAGCTTTACAGGTCAGTTAAATAATATTACAAAGGATGAGTTACTTTGTGCTACAAAGCCATTTATTTTGTTCGAAAAATGAATATCCTTAATTTTAGTTGTCATCACCATTTCATTGGCCAGTGTTGCTATAATGAACGGTCTTGTGCGTCTCACAACCATCGGATTTCCACGATCCTTACCAGGTCATCGGGCCACTTTGTGAGAGACCTTCCATAGCGTCTTCTGGTACGCGGTCGCCACTTCCGAACCTTTCGATACCACGGCCATCTGTTCTGCGAGCAATGTGCCCTGCTCACTGCCACTTAAGTTGGATAATTCTTCAGGCTATATCGGTAGCCCTGATTCACCAACGGATGTCTTCATTCCTGATGCGATCACGCAAGGAAACTCCGAGGATAGCCTTTTCCATTGCCCTTTGGGTGACTTTAAGCTTTATAATTTTAGTAAAATTATGTACTATTGATAACATCTTGACTCTGGAAAACAGCTTGTAGACACAGAATTACAGAACAGATTGCCATTGGGGCCGAAAGGTTCTGGAATGGTGACCTCGTACCGGAAGACACAGCGTTGGAAGGCATCCTACAAGGTGGACCGATGACCTGGTAAAGGTTGCGGGAATCCGATGGATGCAGGACGAACGGGATCGTTTATTGTGGCGACAATTGGGGCAGGCCTATGTCCAACAGTGGACGTCGGCAGAAATGAAGACGATGATCATAACAAATCTCGTAACCTAATCTCTCGAAAACGTTCTGTGGTGATTACAAGAACCTATGAAAACACACGAAAGCTACTATACAGGTGAAAGATAATAAAGAACAGTAAAAACAAAAAGTTCTTACGCAGATATTTGCCAAACACCGCCTGGCAATAAGAAATCTATACATAAAAGGTGAAACTAACTGACATAATAACAAACAGCCGAATTTACTGGGACTAGGTGCGTGAAATTTTGCACAAGGCGATGTTATGACGTAGGCGAGCAATAAGAAGGTATTTTTCAAATTTCAGCTCTTAAGGGAATGAAACAAGGCTCTATTTGTATGGAGAAACCTACTACTACGCGGGCCAAACCGCTGACAGAAGCTAGTGATGTTATAAATACAATTGCCGAAACAGATCTTGATCGCTCGGCGTCAGAGTGGGGATTGCTTTGCGCATTCCATACATTGGCTAGCCAATCGTCATCTTTGTTAGATACATGCAGCAAGACAGGGAACGAATCATGAGTGAAATCACTGACACTCCCCGCCCCCGCGTCTCGCTTCGCACCACTAAAGAGACCGAATATTTGACTTCTGCGCAACTTGAAGCCAGCACTCAAGATCCGTGTTGGCAATTGTAGTCGATATGATCTTTTTGTATTATTATTAATAGGCTCACGTTTGATCACCATCTCACCTGATGGTAAGCGATGATGTGGTCGACGATGGAGCACGCTTGCCTAGAAGTAACCTATTCACTCTTGACTTAAAGACCCCTAAGTTGTAGCTATCAGTAAAAAACTGGCCAAATGCGAAGAGGCGGAAGGCACGGAGGCTCCGTACCGTCCTTAGGAAAATTCGGCAAAAAAAATCGCGTTTGTTGTATGGTAGTCCCCCTTCAATATTTATTTTATTTTTAGTATTTGTTATTTGTGAAAATATCAACAGTCTAGCTATCACGGTTTTAAAGATACAGCCTGGTGACAGACAGACGGACAGACAGCGAAGTCTTAGTAATAGGGTCCCGTTTTTACCATTTGGATGCGGAACCCTAAAAACACGGGATCATCAGATCAATAAGAGCGGAGCAGTAACTAAAGACGTGGATGAAACCGCGGGAAATAGCTAGTTCCAAGTAAGAGCAACAACACTCAACTTAATTAAGTAGGCATCTGGCGGTAATGACGAATAAGCAGACAGAATTCTAGGCATTCGTAAGCACGACTCATTTGTACGCTCGCGCCTAAATGAAAGAAAATAAAGGCTCAGTTCTTAATGGAAGTCCTAACTATATTATATGTAATTACATCATATAATCACGTTTATCATATAGTACATGAGCTTGTTTGTAACTTTTGGGATTGTTTTTGAAGAGTTAGCCCTGATAGTTCAGGACCCATGGTCCATTTGTGCACTATTAACTCCACTGGGCCAGGGTTAGTTTCGAAAGATAGCTCAGTCCCGGTACAAAAGGCAACGAAAGAACAGGAGTGGGTTTTTAGTCAGTAAAAGTCTGACACTATCTCCCGCTCCGCCCAAGAGCGGGGGATGTCATTGGATGATTTTTCCGCCGGAAAAAAAAAGTATTAACTCTACTAACTCGCATAGGAAATTGTTGGGCGTCTCATCAAAATGAAGCTGCTCACGGAAAATTACACATCAATTTTTTTTGCGTCAGTCATAACAAACATCACAATACAACCCACGAGAGCGGAGCATTACCGATAGATGTACAGTTGTGAAAATTCAGAGGAGTCCATAGTCCATATAGTGTGCGAAACATAATGATTTTTAATAAAAAAGGGTTTTAAAAATCATTTAATAAAAAATAAGTATTTTTTTTTTGTAAAGCTTAGGTATTATATTCCAGTTTTTGAAGAATTCTAGTGTAGTAGATATCGTCAAACTTCCTTTTTTACCGACTATTACATAACCGGCTTCATTAGCTGACATGAATTAATCACTGTTTTCCTGTTTGCCGGACCACGTAATTAAGATTGATGTATCCATAGACGTCTTTCTCCGGCTCTTAGAATGGCATCCTTAGATTTATTGCACTTGTCAAGTTGCCAAGTTGACGGCAACATAGTATGGGTCGTTGCTCACGAGCCACATGGCACAGCCACAAACGCCGCCACGAGAAGCTAGAAGCAGCCACAAAAGCAGCTGAAGCGCGCGTCAGTCACTTGTGGCTGGTACCTGATACTTTTTTAACTAATACGTGCAGTATCATAATAATAAATAAACGTTGTGTTATTTGGTTTTGTGGGATATTTTATTTTATATTAGTGGTAATGTATATGTTTTCTTCTTTTTATTTTTGGTTTCTTCTTTTATTTCTTGTTTCTGTACAACGCATTAGTTTAGACTGTAATTGTAAATAAATAAATAAAGAACTCTGACGAAAAAGGTTTAAATGCGCGAGTGGCGTGGGACGTGGGACGGCGTTTTGTATCAGCATTTAGTGGTCAGTGCTGGCCACAAGAAGCGAGCAGCAGCGAATTGTAGCGTGAAGCGGCCACCGGCATCAACAGTATGTAGCGACTCCATATAGAATGTATGAAAACTATAGGAAATATGTCGGTGGCGACGTTTTGTGGTTGTGGCCGATTGCCCGTGTGCGAAGACCCTAAGGCTTGTAAGTAAGAATGTCAGTTTTCCATTATCCAGACTTTTGTTTTCTCGAATAAAAACTGGTCTGATATTATTATGAAGCTTCTGATATTTTGTCCGTCATTCTTTGGTACGTGCTTTCGTATTGTTTTTGCTATCCTTTAATATATTAAATAGTTATTTATTTCCGAACTATAGAATACGGGTACATATTCTCTTCTCAGTTGGAGTATATCTCTCAGTTCAGAGTGCCTTTTGGCATAGACCTCCTCCAACTGCTTCCATTGGACTCCGCCCGCTACTACTCTTAGGACCCAAGGTCAAGTCAGACGGCAACGATCTCTCACATTGGGCTCTGGTACAGGCCATGCACCGAAGTGAGGAGGAATGGCAGGCGGTCGCCTTCTTCTGCGAAAAGAGACCGGACTTCCTCACACCCTAGCTGCCCGGGATCCCGACGCCGATTTCCAGTCACCGTAAACGTGGGCTTGCGGATGGTGAGCAATGCTCGTCGTCCGATCGTCTGGTAAGTGTCTGGACCGAGGCTTAGCCTTCAACGGCACGTAGTGTTCCACTGGTGGATGTCGTGTTTCACTATCGTCTCGATGGTCTGGTATCCCATCGTGAAATGAACTTTATACATAAGTAAGTTTATACGAAATCATCTGGGCGCGAGTCGGACTCGCACTTGCCCAATTTTTTGGAAAGTAAAGCCAAGAATTTTAAAGATTACTAACACCTGTACAAGCCTGAAGCGGATATTGAATTCTTTTTTTTTATTGTCGATAGGTCCGCGCTTGACCGCTATCTCACTTGATGGAAAGCGACGATGCGGTCGACGATGGAACGAAAATAAAATTTAAAATTCCCTTTGTAACATTATCGGTCCATAATGGCTCTACAGTTGGGACTTGGGAAACTTTCCTTGAGTGCAAGTGAGGTGTAATCTAAAATACAAACCCAGTGCGGCTTGGTGTCTCATATCTTTGAGTTTTTGTTTACCTACCTGTGTATTTCAGCCAAAGCCGGTCTAAAATCATTTGGCAGGATGACATTAAGTCAGGTTGGCTCGTTGACTGACCAATTTCGGTCGATTATCTAAGCTTTTCGCTGCTGATTATCATTTCCGCACTTTTTTGAATATTACAACAATCGGTAGCATTACTAACGAAGGCCACGTTTCCACCTGAAAGAAAATTACATTTTTTTCATCAAGACAGGAGAGGTTTAATTAGTAAAAATATGATACTACCAGATACTGTGTATGTGACTCTACCCAACGTGGAAGGAGTCATGTGATAATTTCCCACCAAAAAAAAAAGAAATTGCATTACATTGAGAGGTACGATATGTTAATGTAAATCAACTAGCATGCAATTTACTTGCAAGTGTAAACGCAGCCTGGGTGGTTCTTTGACGCCGAGAGGGTGTCTCATTCTTCTGGCCCAGTTTTTTCTTTACAATTTGGTATTTTTATTTGCATATTAGTTTTTCCCAATCACTGAATGTATCAAAGGCACCTATTTGCGCCCAGTGGCTTACGGCATAAAATAGATACCTAGGTACGAAAGCTAGCGGTTTCAAAGAATCACCCACCTACAGTTTTTGCCTGACAACGGGACAGCATAGATCATACAAGGCGCCAGATAAACTTAAAATAACTTTATTTTAAGTTTAAAGGTCAATGTAAGTACATTGACCTTTTCCTAATATCTCCAATATATCGAACGTACCCGAAAAACCATCGATGAACTGTTTTTCAATAAAAACGTAAAGGATCACGATAGGTGTCGAATCAAGACAGCTTTATGTCTTTAATTCCGTTTTTTAAATTAAGAATCAATGACCGTTATTCCACGCTTATTTGGCATCTACTTTAGTCAAAAAATTTGTTTTAAAGGTTGATGATTCAAATGGACCAAACACATTTATTATTAACTAGCTTTTGCCCGCGGCTTCGCCCGCGTGGCATTAGGTGCTTAAGGAATCGGGATAAAAGGTAGCCTATGTTCTTTTCCATATCAAAGGCTATATGCATGCCAAATTTCATCCAAATATGTTCAGCCGTTTTTACGTGATTAAGTAACAAACATCCAAACATCCACACTTTCACATTTATAATATTAGTTAGGATTACGAACATAGACAGCTATTATGCCAAACCTAATACGATAGTGTTGACAAAATACAGTAATAAATAATACTTATTCAGTTTATATAATAAAATTTAATTAATAACATCACAATACATACATTAAACAAGCATGCTTACAACGTAATCAGTCTTTCCAAGTACTGTTCAACAGACAATACATCACTAGTCGGAACATTTTGGAGTATTACCGACCAATTGAATGCAATTGTTTCAGCCGACAATGTGCGTGACGATTGTGACGAACCATTTGCAACCGTTCCATAATGTATCGTTAGTAGTGATCCTTTGTTTGGAACGGAATACGCAAACGAACCTATTACAAGCATGTTTGAGCCGGGCCATATTACCATGTGTATACTCCAGGGTAGGATCCGAAGCCTACTGGGGCTATGGATCGACTTCCGAATGAAAAACTTATGGTCCAAGAACTCAAATCAAAGGAAGGAACATAGGTGTAGTTTTAATCAGTAAAAGTCTCAGTCGCCCTCCTATTCCGCCCTTTGTGTGCGTGGATAGTAAGGTAAAAAGAAGTATCGAATAGTATGTTATATTTGAAGTGTGAACAATGTCATTCATTGTACACATTGAGACATACTGCTAATTGACTAACTCATTCAGCAACGTTTAATATGCGCTATTTATCACGCTGTAGGATTAGCAATGTTCATTCACTAAACCCGGTAATATTTATGTAGCCCAGTTTGACAGTTATCCTACAAAACTCCTGTCTACCCCGTTGCTGCTCGGCAGTAACGTAGCTAGGCATGGGCGAAGTGGGCCCTCGTCCACAGCCTCACACTCAAACGGGCCTTGCGTGCGCGAGGCCTTTAAGAACAGGAGTTTTTTTTTTTTTATAAATTTCATTTGACCACAATTTCATCTAATGGTAAGCGACAATGTGGTCAAATACTGGGTTGAGAAAGTCGCTGTCTCGTTTTCGAATATATAAAGAAAGAAAAAGACTTTGCTAATTATAAGGCTTTTTTTAGGTTTGTTTCCCAGCAATCTGTTCCTGGAATTTTCTACAAAGCAATGTGAATAGGAGTGAACAATTCAATCTACCTTACCTGTCCCCGTGCTCGCTTCTCTTGAGTTCACCTAATTTTATATCTCGACACAAATGCTAAAAACATTGTCACAAACATGAACCATCGCACTTTACAACAATTATTTGAATTTTCAAAACCATCTTCTTATCGTCGCATTCGGTCATATCCTTTTTGACATCAACAGTTCAACAGCATCACGGCCGCGTCCAATCACGTATTAGCTTCTATGCCAGAGTCTATGCAATTTGCCACAGACTACAAAAACGGGTAGCCAGTTTGCCACTTTATAAAAATGTATTTTTCGCCTTATCTGTTTATTTTATATTTATAATTCATCTGTATTTTCATTAGTTTACTGCACTTTCACTGCACCGTTCAGGCGTCTTTATGTCGACACGCTGAAAACCAGCGCTGTGAGCTCATCGCACTATGGGAGAGGCCACAGCTTTATGCTGAGCGTTCGGCCGTTTCGCGCGGACGCATATCTTCCCTATCGATTGATGTTTGTTAACTAGGTTTAGATTGCGTCTTTTTTCTTTTCTGTCTTTCTTTTTCTAGGTGGGAAAATCGTCCCCCGCTCTTAGTCGGAGCGACAGTGTCAAACTTTATTCAATAAAGTTTGACACGGTTCCTTCTTTGCCATTGTTCTAGGAGCCTTAGGATCCCTTTCGCATCACCCCTGGCCCCAGCAGGCTTTGACCCTGCTGGGCCCCTACGGTAGCTGACAACTCCTTGAGGCTTGCATGGAACACTACGCACCGTCGACGACTTGGGCTCAGTCCGGACGGTCAGACGGCGAGCTAACCATTGCTCGCCATCCCCAAGCCCGCAGGTCATGCTGATGCGCCTTCGCCCACATTTAAATTAGTTTATGCTACGCCTCTGCTGCTCGCCACCATATTATTCTATACCGTGCGAATTTGAATAAGCGAGTTAGTCGCGTTTAGAGCAGCTCATATTTAGCCTCAGCTTTTATTTTTAGTAGCATATTAATTTTATTTTATGTGTGCAATTTTCACTGAGGCTTTTATATCAGGTTAATACCACTGTCAGCAGAATATAAAACGTAGGTTTTTGTTTTACAGTAACTAGCCAAATTTCGTATAGTTTTACATAAAATTGAAAATACCTTTTTTTTATGATGGGAAAAATCATGCATTGACATCCCCCGCCCTTGGGCGGAGCGGGAGATAGTGTCAGACTCTTACTGACTAAAAGACCCACCCCGTTCCTTCTAGCCTTCATACCGGGGCTCGAGCGCCCTTTCGGATAACCCTGGTCCCAGTAGGCTTCGACCCGTCTGGGTCCCTGCTGTTGCTGACAACTCCTTGAGGCGCGCGGGAACAGTGCGCGCCGTCGACGACTTGGGCTTGGTCCGGACAGTTACCGGACGGCCGGACAGTGAGCTACCCATTGCTCACCGTCCGCAAGCCCGCGCCTACGTTGGCCGGAAATTGGGATCAGAATCCCGGTGGCGGCGGCGGCGATAACGCCGTTGCCTGGTGCGTTCGGCCCCCTCCTTTGCGAGCATTACTGCTTCGCAGAAGTCGGCGACCGCCTGCCACTCCTCCTCGATCCGGACCATGGCCTCAATCAAGACCCGGCGCGAGAGGTCTCCGCTGCCGATCGCCCCCACGAGGGCACGGCCATGCTCCGCCCAAGCAGGGCACACCTCGACTGTGTGCTCCACCGTGTCCTTCGGGCGTTCCGCACAGTGGCGACACCCGGGCGTCACCTCCGCATGAATCCCGTGCAGGAAACTCCCGAACGAACCATGTCCTGTGAAAAATTGAAAATACCTGATGTCCTCGTCTCCCCTTTTTTGAAGTGGTTAATAATTAAATAACCTATAGTTTTCTACTTTAGGTGGAGCGAGAGGGTTTTTCAGACTTTCACTGACGAAAACCTTTATATGTATGCGGAATAAGTCCAACAAGCCTTCGTTGAAAAGGAAGAATCCTGCGACCAGACGGGTGTTTTATCTAATCTGGGGAACTACTTGATAGATGATTTCGGGCTGTCGTATGTATATGTTATGGACCAAATGATAAATTGGGAATTATACATAATGCCCGGTCATTATGAAAAATGCCCAATATGAGAGTGCGATTTGATAATAATTATTCAAATAATCAAATTAACCGGGCATTATACATACGGCCCGTCACTTTTTGGGCAGAGTAATACAAACACATTTAATTACCATTTTTTTATTGGTATTGTCATTTAACTTAAAATAAACTAAATATTAAAAGCCATTAAAATAATCAGACTCTCTTATTTGGATTAATTATATCAAGGAGTCTATTATCTACCTTAAAACTCTGCCAGTTCGAAATAACGAATAATACCTACAATCTCTCGTAAAAATGTGATTGTATTTTGATTGCACTTTGAACTGGGTAAAATAGGTTAGGTTAGGTTAGAACTGTGTCCAAGTTGTTTCGTCCATTCGAGATTTTTACCTTTTTCAGTTAATCCATTTGATAATTAATAATTTATCCAGTAATCCATTTTGACTTTTGAACGATTTGGTCAATGGTGTAATAAATAATTTAAACATTGATATTCCAGACTTTGGTCAGCTGAACTTTTGATCAAATGACCATCGTTATTTTAAACTTTGTTGATTTGTACGTTGTTCTTTTGAAATTTGCTCAGGAAAGTTTTGATTTTCTAATATGCAACCGTCACACCCTGCGTGCTTCCCTCCCCGCCCTTGCACGGCGTCTTTAGCTTTATTATCAAATTGCCCAATCGTCATGTAGCAATATAATAATGACCGCGCAGTGTGATAAATATTGAAGTTAAGATAATAATTAATCACTTGGTCCAATAGAGCTAGACATTATTCATAATGCTCGAACATTATTTATAATGCCCGCATTAATCACCCGGTCCATAACATATACATTCAAATCATGCGGAGAACTCTAATTGCGCGATGCAGGAATCCGATTTTTTTAGTTTCTATGTACTGCCATAGATGTCGCTACAATCCCACCATGTTCCTTCAGTTACCCTCTGAATATATTTCGATAGATTTCCATTAAAGAAAATGACATTATTTTCTTGCTTCATCTCTTTCTATTTGAATATGTTAGTGGCAGAAAATTGGACACGAACATAGTGCGGATTTCTTAGAATAAACGTGTGGACAAAATGTTGAAGTTTGTTTATTCTTTGGAAAAATGCCAGACTAATTTGTTCCTAGAAACTGTATAAGAAATGAGATAATTTGACAAGTCTTCCTTCCTGTACTTTCTCTCACTCTCTTTTTCTAATGAAGGATTATGACTTAGGTGTAAGTAGATGAGTACTTAAATATAATCTTCTTTTGAGGTATAAGTTTTATGCTTGTGTTCTTTATTTTATTTATTTTATTAAAGCTTTATGCACAAAAAACTATACAAAGGCGGACTTAATTCCTTAGGCATTATCTGCCAGTAGACCTTAGGGTGGTGCAGAAACATAACTTGGCAGGTGTAACTTAATAAATAGACTAACAGAAGAGAAACAAATACAATAGTAAATACATACTTTTTTTTATGGTGGGAAAATCATCAATGACAACCCCCGCTCTTGGGTGGAGCGGAAGATAGTATCAGACTCTTACTGACTAAAAATCCACCCCGTTTCTTCAAGCTTTCATACCGGGGCTCGAGCTGTCTTTCGAAACTAACCCTGGCCCCGGCAGGCTTCGAACCCGCTGGGCCCCTACTGTTGCTGACAACCTGAAGCGCGCGGGAACAGTGCGCGCCGTCGACGACTTGGGCTTGGTTCGGACAGTCACTGGACCGTAGTAAATATATACTTAGATACATACATATAAATAAATAGTGTTGTAGTGAAAAAAAAAATCCAACCAATCAGTGATGTGATGATTCTACCAACATCTTGCGAAAATGCTCACGTGCCTTCACCTTAAAGGAAAATCGGCTAGTTGCCATCCTAATATTCAGAGGGAGCGCATTCCAAAGAGATATCGCCTGGATGAAAAAGGAAGAGTGGATAAGCCCAGAGCGGTGTGAGAGACATCGTAGAAAACGATTATTGGTAGACCGAAGATTTTTATTGTGCCCAGAGCAAAGAAATTGAAGTTCTGAAATCTGATAAGAAGGAGAAGAAGGTTTATCTGTCTGTCTGCCTAGCCTTTTTACAAGTTTTGGGTATCTTTTATTCGAAGTAGTTGTGACATTCACCAACTGAGCCTGTATGGTGGATTACGGCCCGTTTCATTCCCCAGGGCATCAATGTTACAAAATTCTTTCTTATACTTTGTGAACATTATAAAAAAAACCTCTGATCTGAAATTTTACAAATTTCAGCGTTCTAGATCTAAGGGTTTTGGCTGAGCGTTGATGGGTCAATGACTGAGTCAAGACTGCTTTTCTATACTAATATTATAAGTAGGTAAAGTTTGTTTTTTTTTTGTTTGTAGGAAGTAATCTCTGAAAGTACTGGTCCGATTGCTAAAAATTTTTCACCTATAGAAAGGTGATTTGTTCCTGAGTGACATGGGCTATATTTTATGCATGCGGGCAAAGTTGCGGGCAAAAGCTAGTTTTTAGATATTATCATTTTATTTCGAGCTTGCACTAACAAAAGGGTTTGTAACAAAATTTACTTAAAAACTATGTTAATAGCCATAAAATACACATGACAGTGTGACTGTTCCAATAAGACCCTAGGCTGATAAAATTTTCATTTTTCCTGAATTTTCCTACATGAAGGTATGAAGGTCGGGTTCCCCATAAGGGGAAGAGGACGAGCTCCACCTCCGCTCGTCCTTGTAGTTCTCGCCCAGAGTCTTGGACAAACTCCCACCAACAGTAATGGATTTCCAAGGAATATGTCACCTTCTTCCGACTTAGAAAGCTAGAGGATTAGGTGGGAAATTGAGAAAAACAAAGTCAAAATCAAATAGGGTTGGAAATCCAAGGGATAAGGAAGGATAATCTACTTTTCTTTTGAGTTATGAATATTATGAGACTGAGAGGGCTACAAAAGGGTATATGACATGTGACGCTTGTATTTGCAAGTTTAATTATTTTAAAAACTACTTTAATCCATTTCGCTCGTGCGTGTCCTGACCAATCCTACGGCAAAGGGTTGTGAGGCTTCTGCTATTGTATAAGACACACTTCTTCTACAATTGACTCCTTATAACGGCCTACTCGCACTTCACTAAGACAATACAAAACTTAAACAAGCGTGACGCATCGTCAGTCGGTCGCAGAACTATTTACAGTTGCGTTGCTAGACGCTGAAGTGGTTTATCGACACTTCTCACTTCCTTACTCTACCCAAAGATGAGGACATCATAACCTACGTGTCTCCGAGCTACGTCTAGCTGCGGAGTTTCCAGAGATGAGTCCAAATTACGTGTCTCGCTAAATATTATTTTTTTGTATCAGTAAGAGGCCTACGGGGGCCAGGTTTATTTTAACGAGATACGTTCCCTAGCGTTCTTTAGAACGAGACTAAAGACTATCAATGCAGTTTAGGGTACTTGGTGAAGCCTACCCCCGCTCCTTGGAAGTGTGCGTATAACAAAAGCAATGTAAATCACTCTACTGTCAGTCAGTTCTTAGGGGAAGGTAGCCGTCGCTAATGTTTGGTGGTTCGTGATCTCAGTGTAGCTCAAACTAGCCTTAGCATGTAACGAATGTTTATTCGGTTCAACCTTCAATTGGCAGTGTTTTAATCATGGTTGCGCCAAGTATGGCCCTCTCGAAGGAAAGTCGATGTGATGCTCACTCCAAAGGAAGGCCTTCTCCGAGTCCCTAACACCAACCGCAAGCTTAGGACACCTTGTCATAGAATGGAATAAGGGGGGAATAAAACAGACAATACTCACCCATTCAGTCTTCAACACTGCAGCTGAGATTCACTCGCGTACTTACACACTACTTACTAGATCACAATCAAAACCCGTCCATTCGTACTCCAACTCACACACACAGATCTGTACTATAAATATTAGCCAAGCCTAAACTCGACTCAGCCCATCTATATCTAATACTGTATCGCTATACTGGCACTCTTAAGAATTACAACGGGACATAGCCCTATGATATCTACTGAGTCAGCTAGTTTAGCTAGATCCTCTTGGACGTGTATCCTCTACGCGGCCCTGACGCTAAGTGTCCCTAGACGTATATCCCCTACTAGGGTCTGACGCGAAGTGTCCCTAGACGTGTGTCCCCTACTCGGCCCTGACGCTAAGTGTGCCAACTGCCGAGTCAACCCCATGCCTCCTCTCGCCTTACGGCTCAGTATCCCTTATCGATTCCCACGCTTTGCTAACTAATTTTTATTGCTTTGTTTTTGTATAGTTTCTAAAAGGTTTGGGTCGTCCTTGTCCGATGACGCGCCCGGCGTGCACATGTTCCATCTTTAGAAATTGGATCCATTTCTTTACTATTGTGCTAAAATATTTCCTTTTTTTTGTAATTGTTCCTTTCACATTAAAAAGGCAATTTATGCCCCTTCGTTCAGCGCTAAGTGTTTAAAGTGCCGTGGTCTTTAAAAAAAAATATAGTTTAAAAAAACTAAAAAACACGCTTTCATAGCATATCAAACTAAAAAGTGTAAAATAATTTTCAATATAGGTAGAAAATAATAATAACGAACGAAAAATATTAATTTCATTGTGAAAAAAGCGTGGGTGCTCGATTTACGAAAAATGTAGCACAAAGCGCTCCATGCTTCTTTCACATGCTATGAAAGCGTGTTTTTTAGTTTTTTAAACTATATTTTTATTTTTCACTAAAAAAACGGATTATTGTATTGTCATCAGTCTTTGATGGGTGTGCAAAGTTTGAAGAAAATCTGATCGCCCAAAGTTGGTCAAAATCGAGCTCAAAGGCGTTGGTTACAAACATACAGGTGAAGCTAATATAAGCGTGTTAATAAAATATAATATTTTGTTATTAATTTGGAGTAAGTGACAGACAGTCACAACAGAAATATACAGAAAACAAGTATATGGTACCTGAAAAGCTCTAACAGTATTACAGAAATAGTTTATGACATGGTGCAGATATAAGCCAGTCAGCGAGGTGTTGCTATCATGTCGTAAATAACCGCTGAGCTAAGAAAAGGTCGATAGGAGGAACGAAGAACTCAGAATTGAATAAAAACAAAATGTATCTTTACATAGCACAGCTCTATGGATACCCTGCTCTCGACACACTGAGTGTTTTCATTTCATTAATAAAGATGTGAGACTGAACCTAATAATGTTTTACAAGTTAGTGGAGCAAATTATTCTTTCCTAAGAGATTTTCTTTTCTAGAAAACGGTGAATGAAAACATCGTTAGGAAACCGGTATGTCCTAGAACTAAAAATTCAAAGACATGTAACATTCACCAACCCGCACTGGACCTGCGTGGTGGATTACGGCCCATTCCCTCTCTTAGAAAGGAGACCTGAGTCCCAGCAGTGGAATTATTAAAAGGCTAATTATGCTATGCTTATGCTAACGTAAGCATAACCTTGTTTCTCGCTTGCAAAAATAAAACTCAAAGCATGTATTTAAAAAAAAAAACATACTGTCAAGTGTGAAAGTCGGACTCGCGCACCGAAAGTTCCGTACAAACTTATTTATGGATTCTGAATCGTAACATGTAATTATTTTATGATGTGACTTCAGTTTTCCGATTTTTTTCGGTATATGTGCTATAAGAACTTGCTTCTTGCCATATTTCAGGGTTCTAGATCAATAGAAAGTACCTTATATTTTTAATTTCCTTGCCAGTTTCATATAGCTATTCAACACCATATTGGAGACGTGGTGCTTGTGACGTTGCCGTTCTGTTGTCGACCGTTCGCCGCACGGTTGCCGCATCAAGCGCTTTGTATAAAAATACGATCGTCCGTACGTAGTACGACTAACGCATCGCATCTACACCGCAGTAGGCCGTCAAAAGATGCATATATTGAAAGCACCCTTGCTAAAGAAAAGGCTAAAGAGTTTTAGAAATATTCAATTTCAAATAATTCAGAAATTACAGGATATTGTTAACTTGCTGTCTTTCTTCAGGAAATAATAAAATCACGTGGCATACTTTCTATTCTATTTAAGTTTTGTCTCAAACAACTCTTGCCAGAATTTGTAAACCGCCAAATGTTACCTGTACTCAATCGACATCAGACGTGTAAACAAAATAATTAGAAGCAAATGAAAACCACGAATGTACTACCAAATTAAAATAATTAGTACCTACGTACTTAATGCTCTCCGAATCTCGATTTGAGGGCGACAGTGTGGTTAAGTAAAACAAACTTCCATTAACGTCTAAATTCCATTCTATCTAATTCTACAGGATTATCTATTTACTAAAATTAGTTAGGAAAGTACCTAAGTACGTTGAGCTGCAGATCTGGTCGCCAGGATCGGGTAAGATCTGTCTCTACCGGCAGTAGTGAAGGCTATGCTGATGGAAGCAGAAAATTGAATGGAAATGGCCTCCTTCTGTGAAAGCATCATAGTCCAGAAGGGCCTCCTTCTGGACTATCACGCTCTCTCTCGATCGCCCTCGGGGGCCTCCCCAAAGGCGATCGAGAGAGAGCCGATTCCGCTCGTAGATGGAGGCGTCAGAGGGCCAACTAACTCGATGCCTGAAACGCCCAAACCCCTCTTGCAACATTTAAGGGAACTTCGGTGTCACGGAATCGGGAGACTCTGTCCGCCCACCGAGTGACTTCAGGAAAGAAGGTGGTACAGTGATCATGTGCTGCCGTGCACAATGAGGCTCTGGAGACACTCCTTACGGTCTCCATGGGCATCTTCAAATGCTTCACTGGCACGATCACATCATAAAGAGAAAAGAATAAAGATTTAGTTTAGCTTTTATTAACAGCAAAAGCACTTCCATCTCCTCAACTTTTCAAAACACTAGTAAAAATTGCTTATCATGAACAGAATATATGAACCGCCAACCACACGAAGAAAAATCCATTAGTACTTCACTTTCCTTAGTAATTTTGTACACTCGCTTCAAAGAAGACTGTAAGTTTAGCTAGTTATATTTTTATTTAAGGCGAATGCGCTTACTTCATGGTGTTCGAATTTTCGCAAGTTTCTTTGACACTAATATTTTAAAGAGGGAAAATTTGTATTTTTGTGTATATGTTTGTAATGAATAAACTCAAAAACTGCTGTACCGATTACAAAAATTCTTTCAACATCGGAAAGCTACATTCAGCCTGAGTAACATAGGCTATATTTATTGCCCGTGCGAAGCCGAGACGGGCCGCTGGTTAGTTATATGTAAATAGTTAACTAGCTTTATTTATTCCCTTATTGGTTTGCCTGAGAGCTATGAAGCCAAGTCAAAGATGGATCAATAGAGTTACCGCGGCTCTAGAAGCAAAGGGCAGCTTCAGGGACACAGGTTTTAGTAAGTAAAAAATCTGACACTCCCAAGTACCCTGAGTAGTTTAAAAAACCGGTCAAATGTGAGTCGGACTCGTGGACCGAGTATTCCGTGCAAACTTACCTCTGTAATTACTTCAGTGAACGAATCGAGTCTTCAAGATTTTTCCAAATCGCAAAAAACAAATTTTATTGTGACCTTTACTATTTTTAGACTTTTTCCTTTACTTGTGCAGTGAGATTATTTCATGCTAAATTTCAGGATTCTAAGTAAACGGAAAGTACCCTATAGAGTTTGATTTTCTAACGAGTGTCAAAATAAGCATCTTAACGTATCATTAACGGCCTTATCTTTAGATTGCATTGAGCTTGATTTAAAAGTTTGATATTTGGCAGGAATAGCATGACTTGATTCCGCCATCTCAATTCTACCATCGGACAACCCGACGTACGACGAGCCATACGTTGTTGAAACCTTTACGGTCCGGACTAAGCGTTTCGCCTCGTCGTTTATACCGCGTACGTCAAAGGACAGGAACAATTTGCCTGCTACGGTCTTTCCGTCCGATTATAATATTTGGGTGTCTTCAAGTCTAGAGTGAATAGACTCTTAATAAACTAGTCCGCCTCACCATCAGAGATTGCATCACTGCTTACCATCAGGTGGGATCGCAGTCAAGCACTGGTTTATATCAATTAAAAAAAAAACTTTTCCTACTCAACCTTACTTTGAGTGTGCAGATCTATATCAGCTTTGCCAAATGAAACAAAAACCACTAATATACCTCCCCTTAAAAGGAGCAAACATTTCGAGACTATTACCTTCCCTCACACGTTCATTATAAGGCCATAATAACCTTTGTGCCTCTTTGTGAGGCTTAACACAGTTTTAGTAAAAGACCCTAAATTCATTTAGAGCTTTTTAAAGTAAACTAATTAAGTCCTTTCGCTCGTAGATCTGGCGCTAAAAAGTTGGCTGGCTTAAACATTTTTATGTTTTTTTTTTTTGGCAATGAACTTGTAGACTTACGGCCCGTTCACGACCTTGCCGGTGTGTGTGCGGAAACTAAGCACGGGGCGACAAGCGGTAAGATCAAAAGTGTGAAAATTATTGAAGCATGCCACGAGACGTCGCTCAAAGCGAAAACGCACGCACAACTTACCCATGCCGCAACCCCCGCCGCGCTGCACACTGCTAATATCGAAGTCGTGATCAGGACGTGGAAACGAACAGTGTAGTTTGCTGTTAAAAACACTTAATAATATACACCCGCTGTTGAAAGTCGGCCTTTCTTTATAGAAGATGGGGAATGGACAATGGTAATCCACTACGTGGACACAGTGGCTATTGGTGGATATTACATATCTCCGAATGTTTGGTTCTAGGACATGCCGGTTTCCTCATGCTGTTTTCGCGTTTTGCGTTCGACAGACCCTACTGCGAAAAATTTTTCAAATAATCTCACAGCTTTAGCAGACAAAAACACTGCATCATACTGGTATCAAATCACAATCTCAAGAGAGATCGACGTACGCAGGAGATATTAAAATGCACAAGTGAGCAAACATATGTGCACTCTCTGTTCCTATACTCTCATTATCCTGAAGTAATCCGACACGACCAAACAAAGATCAGACGCAGGAGTAACGGTTTTATGTGCTTTCCGAGGCACGGGGGTGGCACACCACCAACTTTAAAAGTCCAGGCTGCTACAGAGCCCACAGAGCCCTACCTAATGGAAAAAATCCAATAGCACTTTTTGGGAATCAAACCCTGGACCTCAAGCTCAGTAATTACACTTGCGATCATGAGAACAACGAGACCACACTACATAATAAATTATAATAGTCTTCCTTACCCTCGAGGGATTTAGTCGTTCACAGCCAAATCCTTGTCTAAGTGGAGCCGTTCAGTGTCGAAACTTGATCTGAATAATGAATAATTTTAACGTCTATCGAAAAAAAAATATAAGTTCGACATTTTACAAAGGATAGACTAAATTTATTTACTTTCTGTACCATTACACGGTTTGATGGGGCGACGCGGCGCGAATGGAACAGATATCTGGAACCTTAAAAAAAATAATTAACTCACAAGTCACGTCTAGAGCGAAGAAATATTTGAACCGAGGGTAGGTGCTTATGTAAATTGAAGTGTTGGTCATGAAGCTTCTGTCTTCTAATAAACTTGATCCGAAGATAGGAATAGTTCTTTTTTTACATAGTAAAGAAAGTCAAGATCCCTTGTTGGCATAAAATTTTAAGGCATAATATACTTTGACATAACGTTTTCGCATAATAATACTGCTGCATAATAATACTTTGGCATAATGCAAAGGTTAGGTTAAGTTAGGTTTATAAAGGCTTTACGTGCTTTGCGAAGCACAGGGAGTCAGTAATGTCCTAAATAAACTCAGAAGAAAGGGATTGAAAAGTGCGAAATAGCAGTATTTATGGCAACAAGTACTATGGCAAAACATTTATGCCTAATAATATTATGCGTAATGATCATAATGCTGAATTTCGAGCCAATGGAAATTTTGACAATATTTTTTATGCTTATCTTTATTAAACCCTCTGTATAAGTAGGTACAATTTAACCCTTTTTTGGGGTGGGATATCATATATGACTCACTCGCTCTACTTAAAAGTAGAGTGAGAGAGTGTGTCAGACTGTCACAAACTATAATATATTTAAAAAAAATATTTATTTATTTTATTTTATAATTTATGTAAACACAGATAACAGAAGAAGACACATCATTATTAAAAATGGTACCTTTGTATAAATTTTTATAATGATGTGTCTTACAGTACCTTTGTGCTGTTTATTTCAAAAGAAATTTATTCCATTAGACGTGTGAAAGATGAGATTATAATATTATTTGGCCAAAAAATAAATGGATTTTTTTTTGCCCTTGCCATCTACCACAGAACACATGAATCATACAACATTTTTCTGTTCTGTGCCTTCAACGGTTACGGTAACTCATGTAAAGGTTCCCGCAGACCATTTACCCCTGTACGTAGTTCCATTTTCAAAAATAATTATGCCTAGATACAATTCCTTTATTTTAGAAAAACCCATTTGTAATTTTCAGTTGACCTTCTATATTCCTCCAATATTCGCGTTTCCAAGGTCCCAAATAAGTTTTTCTTTTTGAATAAATACGTATCCATGACACAAATGTTGCTCCAAATAAATACCTTTGATCCCTGACATAACCACAAAATCCATTGTTATTAAAAACCTTTAAACATGATACATTTCATAGGTTACAATCGTTCTTGACCCCGTATTTCGGTAACCTCTTTCAACCTAAACTAAACTTTATTTTCTACACATAAAGTGTTTTTTTGTATAAATAGTTTACCTTTCCATTTAGGTTTCGCACAATCGGATACGTCGAATATATCTTTTCCTGAGGCTTTCCCTTTACATAACACTTGGTTGGATAAAGTGATGTCGGAGGAAAATTGTATCTTTTTATACGTAGCTTAAACAACAGAAGGGTGGAAGTAGTGGGTAGGGTAGCGTATAACCTGCTCTGTTGATACTTCGATGATGTGGGTTAAGGGTAGGCGAGACCGTGACATTTTAGGAGATAGGCAGCTGGTTTACTTAAGGTAGTTTATTTGCGTTTATATAGGGCTTTATACGTGAATTATATCCTATTGATGTTTTAAATAGACGGACATAAATGGGCGTAAATTTTAATCCGTGGTACTTGGCGACTCGGGTTTATTCCACATGAGCTCGTTCTTCTATGTCTATTGGTATTTTTTTGGTGGGTAATCATCCTATAACTCCTACCAGTCTCGGTAGAGCGAGAGGGAGTGTCATAGGTACTGTTACTGACCAAAACCCACCCGTATTGCATCAGTTTGCGTTTGCGTTCCAGGGTTGCGGTGAATCAGTTTTGAATAAGCCCGCAGCCCTAGCAGGCATCGGGTCTATTGGCTTATCTCAGTCCTTTCTCATGCTTGATAAGGGCAGAAATAAAAAATACTTCTTACTCTTCTGCTATTTTTTTTCTGATATATTTAGATGTGGATTCCAAGGTTATTGCACCATTTTTCTGAGAGTCATTGAAGGTTTTTTTTTAAATTCAACCTGTGAGGGAAGAAAAGGGAAAATATCGTTTATAATATGAAAAATATCATTCAGTGCGCCAATATACTTAAAAGTTAGCGCAAATAATATCTAATGATAATATCATAATAATATAATATAATAATATCTAAGCGGTGCCCAGTAAAACAATTTAGGGGGTTTGTAATAGGAAGATTGTACGTAGAATCTATATTTCTTGTGTTGATAATCTTGAAACTTGATATTAATTCTAACCAAAATTAGTAATAAAATTGTCACTATTATTTTTTCAAAACTACCTACAGAACTACTGTTTAAGGAGTGTTATTGTATGTATTTAAGCAAAACATTTACGAACAAAGTAGGCGTAGGCAAAGCGCTACTCTGCAAAAAAAGCAAATGAACCCCTAAAACTAAATTATTATAATCAAGTCTTCTATCAGTAAAGTACTACAAAATTAATTAGATGCGAAAATTTTGAAGTACTTCGTTAGTTTACGTTGCTTAGTAGTCTTTTTAATTATGCAATTTACTTAAGTAATTAGATTTAGTCGTTATGATAAAGTTTATAAGAAAAATAAAAATTATTATGATAACATTTTACAAAGATACGAAGATTGCTTTAATGAATTCTGGAACTTTGATTTAAGAATTGTGGAAAGAAAAAAAAAACCCGATTTCAAAGTGAAAAATAAATTACTAAAAAGTGCAAATAACTTTAAATAACGAAGAGACAAAGTTATCATATTTATAGAAAAACCGACTTCCGAAATCAATGTTATTTTACTTTGAAGTCTGTTATATTTTTTTACAATGAATAAAAGAAATAAACTTCAGATGGAGAAATACAACCATCTGCAGTTTTCAAGATTTATACGTGGCTATTAACAGAGCCTGGGCTATTAACAGAGCAGGTTGCCTGGTCAGAAAAAAAATAATGAGAGTACATCGACACGAAAAGGAGAAGAAGAATAAAATATAAACTGAAGGAAGTAATAATAATAATATTCTTTTAATTGACACCCACAATTATAAAAGGAAAACAGAAGAATGTACAAATTTTGAAAAAAAAAGCACTTTAGAAGTGGCTATGGGCCCTAAACTAAGCACAGCCTATCTTGGTGGCTCATAGCATAGTCGGCCATAAAATTTTCCCACTGTTAAGACTCAGGCTTCCTCTCTAGGAGAGGGAATGGCCCATAATCCATCACGAGGGCCCAGTGCAGGTTGATGGATGTCACATGTCTTCAACTTTTTGGTTCTAAGACATGCCGTTCCTCACGATGTTTTTCTTCACCGTTTTGAAAGCAGTAGTGATGAAATTAATTACACAAAGTAATGCGCCTGGCTGGGTTTGAACCCGCGACCTGCAACTCGTAAGCCGGGTTCGTCTTGGTAGCCCAGGATTAATTAATAGAGTTAACAAAAATTACGAGTTAAAACACAGCACAATTGTGTAATTTGTAAGAATCGGTGCAGAAAAGAATTAAATTGTAGGTAGTAGAAAGCAGAAATAATAATAATAAATTACAAACAAAATCAAAAAACTAAATTAAATAACATTAAAAACTTTAAGTAGGTAAATAACATTTTTTTAACAATAATATTACACTAATATTATATTATGAAGGCTGAGAGTTTGTATGAGTAAGTAATATGTGTTTGTAAGTGTTTATTACTCATTCACATTCAAACGTCTGAATTTATTTAGATTTTAGCACGGCAGTTATGTCCTGAAATAGAACAGAATCTTTTTTACTTCAGCATACCTAGCCAAGTTACGACCGATTCGTTTCGAATCTCTTTTTGTAACGCCTCCGATTCCTTTGTTCTGACAACGTTTTTTTTGTTTTTTTTTTTTTGATGGGAAAATCATCAATGACAACCCCCGCTCTTGGGCCGAGCGGGAGATAGTGTCAGACTCTTACTGACTAAAAACCCACCCCGTTCTTTCAAGCCTTCATACTGGGGCTCGAGCTGTCTATCGAAACTAACCCTGGCCCCGGTAGGCTTCGACCCATCTGAGCGCCTGCTGTTGCTGACAACTCCTTGAGACGCGCGGGAACAGTGCGCGCCGTCGACGTCTTGGGCTTGGTCCGGATAGTTACCGGACGGTCGGACAGCGAGATACCCACTGCTCGCTGTCCGCAAGCCTGCGCCTACGGTGGCTGGAAATCGGGATCGGAATCCCGGCGGTGGCGAGAGCGCCGTTGCCTGATGCAGTCGGCCTCCTCCTTTGCGAGCATTACTGCTTCGCAGAAGTCGACGACCGCCTGCCACTCCTCGCTCCGGACCATGGCCTCAACCAAGGTGACTTAAAGTTGAGACGATGTCTTTCCCAAACATTTGAAGTTTTCTACTACCGTAAACAATTGTAGTTTTTCAACTTGGCTAAAACCTCAGACAGAAGTACAAAATGTCTGTTCCCACATAATCGATGCCGCTGGTAAAAGCTAGACAAATATGAATGAATGCACTAAGCATGAAAATAAATGAGTTGTATTCTAACTTCTCCTTTTATCAACGTCTTTGCTTTGATTAAAATAAGTTTATTTACGGTTTCTCCAAACTACTTTAATCGTAACTTTAAATATTCACCCTCCATGGCTCTGCATCAGACAGTATCTTTGTCAAGTTGAGCAAAACGTGACCAAATCAGTATTCTACAATTTACTACACGAATATTATAATGTATCTAGTAATTTATAACCTCTGAAAAATAGCTATGTGATAAGAAAAAAAAATTAAGCTTTAAAAATGCAATGGTCGATCATTTATTTTAGACTCACAGATAATAGAAGAATTAATGATATCATATTTTGCTGAGTCAAAATATATTGTATTTAGTAGCATTAAGCTACCAAACAAAGGCTTGAAAAACGTAACTAGGGTCATATGAGTATTATGAGGTCTTAAGGCCAAAGCTCTATAGAGGTTCTTTCTTTTCTTTCAAAATTCAAATTTTCGATTTTTTTTTTTTGCAATATGCTGCTCAATATCGGATAGTATGGTAACAAAAAGTATATTTGCGGTAATGACATGTTTGGATATCATCATAACTTTCTAACTTAGACTTAGACTGTTGTGACTTAGACTTAACAAGGTAAAACGTGAAGTTTTTATTAAAATAGCACGTTGTACGTCTTCTCTATTTTACAAGCTTTTATTTAGTTTCACCTATCCCGATGTTTGTTTGTCTATAATCAAATCTTGCAAATTAAATTTGACCCACTTCCCGGTTACCGATTGAGCTGCTATTTTGCGTACATGTGTAAATCAGATGACACTGCATAATTTTTATAACATGGATCTGATTTGATGATGGAACCGGAATGTGGCCATAGGAACTCGGTAGTTAAACGACGCAATCAAATCGAGTTTGGACTCGTTTGATCCCTCTTGACGAGTACTTTGGTGCTAGATGGTAATCAGTGTCTGATGAATGAGCGGGAAGATGGCCATAGGAACTCAGTAATAAGCACAATAAGATAATCTCATCGTGTTTTGCTTTTTGGAATGGTTGAAGAGTTAGAGTCTGTCTAATAAGTTAAACGACTTGGGTAATTATTAGGATTTAATGAAATCTGATGTACTCAACACATTTCATTAAAAACTTGTTGGAGAATTATGTTTTTTTTTATTGTTGATAGGTTCGCGCTTGACTGCTATCTCACCTGATGGAAAACGACGATGCGGTCGACGATGGAACGGGCTTATCTTGAAGAAACCTATTGATGTTGTAGGTTTTAATGATTATGATTATGATTATTATGTTTTTAATGAAACATTGAAAACTTATCTCAGTGAAGCCTGCCTAAAGGCTGACTCGATACGTATTCTGCCAAATACGGACTTTAAAGCTGTATATAGTTTTTTTTTTTTGGTGGGTAAAATCATCCATTGACAACCCCCGCTCTTGGGCGGAGCAGGAGATTGTGTCAGACTCTTACAAAAAAACCCACCCCATTCCTTCAAGCCTTCATACCGGGGCTCGAGCTCCCTTTCGGATAACCCTGGCCCCAGTAGGCTTCGACCCAGCTGGGTCTCATCATGTATACAGTCAGTATTTGTCATATTTTATTTACCAAGTCATCAAGGGTTACGGGAATGAAATGGATGCGAGACGCACAGGATTGTTCATTGTGGCGACACTTAGAGGAGGCCTATATCCAACAGTGGACGTCTGTCGGCTGAAATGATGATGATAATAATAAAATATCACATATTTATATATATAAGTATATATTTATATTTTATAATGGATAGGCTCGCGTTTGACCACTATCTCACCTGATGGTAAGCGATGATGTGGCCGACAATGGAACACGCTTGCCTAGAAGCAATCCATTCACTCTTGACTTAAAGACCCCTAGGTTATAGTTATCAGGAAACACAGACTCCGGCAGGGAATTCCACTCCTTAGCTGTACGTATAATGAATGTGTTCCCAAAACGCTTTGTACGTATGGGTGGGATGTCCACCATGTACCGGTGGCTCCTATATCTCCATAATATTGATGATTATTAACTCTTTGAATGTCGTAATTAGAGACACAATAGAAAGACAATTACCTTATGTCGGACTGTGTAACTTAAGACATTCGAAAGGTTAAGGAGATTTAGGCTTAACTAATTATAGTTATGGCGCTGTGCAAACGGAGACAATCTTTTTTCAGTTACCTACACCGAACACTTTTTGATCGCAATGAATATGTATTACGTAGAAGCAACTGAACACAAAAAATATTTACGTATACGCAGGAAGTGGATGATTTCATACTGGTTCTATAGAAATCAAATATTCATCGTTATCATCATAGCTTGTATCTGACACTAGACAGACGTTTGCGCCCTGCTAAAGAGTATTTTTCTTGTTTTAGTATTTAATTTTTTTTACTAATCATGTTCTTTTTATTTAAATCAATTTAACTTATTACATACACAACTAAAAACTATAATTACAGTAAATTACAAAAAAATATAATAATAAAACCCTACGCTAATTACAACTAACTAAAATCAAACTAAAATATGGCCTCAAAAAACTCCACTTCCACATCGCTGTCGACTGGTAATGTGATCAAAAGGCTGGCGACATTGCCACGCTGTATGGTAATGCTTATCCTCTGTCCGAGCTAAAAGCCAGCCCTTGGGTCACGTCATTTAATTAGTTACAAAACAATTTTTATAATAAAGCTCCTGAAATATTGCCAGCGAAGGAGGAGGCCAACCGCATCTGGCAACGACTGCGCTCACAGGGCTCCAGCCAGCCGCCGCCGGGATTCCGATCCCGATTTCCGGCCACCGTAGGCGCGGGCTTGCGGATGGCGAGCAATGGGTAGCTCGCTGTCCGACCGTCCGGTAACTGTCCGGACCGAACCCAAGTCGTCGACGGCGCGCACTGTTCCCGCGCGCCGCAAGGAGCTGTCAGCAACAGCAGGGGCCCAGCTGGGTCGGAGCCTACAGGGGCCAGGGTTAATTCGAAAGATAGCTCAAGCCCCGGTACGAAGGCAACGAAGGAACGGGGTGGGCTTTTAGTCAGTAAGAGTCTGACACTATCTCCCGCTCCGCCCAAGAGCGGGGGTTGTCATTGCATGATTTTTCCCACCATAAAAAAAAGCTCCTGAAATATGTAAATCTCTACGTCTTAATTGCGGCAAGGTTAACATTTTGCCTCACACGTTTAGGCACAATTAAGTACCAATAAACCTATGAATTATGGATTCACAAACAGAGAAGCCAGTTTGTGGTGAGAGCGGATTGACTGTAGCACGTCTAGCACGCTGAGCACGCCGAATTACTTGCATGCAAATTATACGATAGGCCGAGGACGCTCGCAAATTGGTATTAATCGATTCACTCGGTTTTAGCTTATAGACTATTTAGACGGGATGCTTAATTGAAAAGGGATATTGGTCTGCAAGGTATTGGGTACTGGATCATTTGCTTTGACTGTTATGTGAAAATTATGTAGATAGTTATACATACCTTAATATTGAGCCTTTGTAGGAAGATTATCGTAAACGACTGTTTGTGGTTTTTGCAAGAAGGGGTTTTCTCTTCCAGAATTAAAAAGTGTTTATAACAATATCATTCTAAAAAATATAATTTATTAATCACACTAATATTATAATGATGAAAGTTTGTGTGTGCAGTGTGTGTGTGTATGCGGCCCTTTTGAAGTTACTACATTTTTTTATTTAATTTTAAGGTAATTTTTGTAATGCAAATTAACGCAACTTTCTTTCTTTCTGTTTATTTCTTCTTCATGCTTGAACGGCCTAACGGGTTTGTAAAAATTTTGTCACACAGGTAGCTCAATGTCTTAAAGGGCATTAGTTTGTTACAGATAAGTTTTCCAATTGTCGATTTGAACCAATTGTTTGACTATATTAGGGTATATATGTATGTAGTTTATTAATTTGAGTATGTATATATTATATAATTGTAAGTATATTGTAATATTTATGGTTTATTAGTATATCAATTCTTGGAATCACCTTATCTCTTTCTTTTATTGCACCTACCACTGTTTTTCTCTGCACCACCCAAAGGTTGACTGGAAGAAAATGCCTAAGGCATTAAGTCCGCCTCTGTACTTTTATGTGCATGAAGTATAAATAAATAAATAGATAAGAGGTTACTGTCACAGATTCTATCATGAAAATGTACATGATGACGATTAATCATCATTTAAGCCGAAAGACATCCACTGCTGAACATATGCCTCCCCAAGTTTCGCCACAATGACCGATCCTGTGGGTCTCGTATCCATCAGATTCCCGCGACCTTCATCAGGCTGTCGGTCCTCCTTGTGGGAGGCCTTCTAGCGATGCGTCTTCTGGTAATTATACCGTTCATCTTCTTCCTTTGTCACCATCTATAGTTTCCCTTCCTTCTTATAATATTTCACAAACATTTTGGTACGATTTCTATCCCCAAAGGATTTACTTGTAACCCAAGATCGCAAGTATTCAGTAATGCTGTGTTGTTACTCGTAGCTTGAGCGGCACAAGTTATGTTAACACAGACGCGCTCCGCTCGGTCGAAATATTATAATAAACGATACACCGTGTAACATGCACGAGTATGCAAGTTTACAAAGCCTTTACAAATATGTGGAAGATGGGTAATAACAGTGAAGAAAGTAGCGAAATATTTACCTCTACTTTATCCCATGCCTTTGCTCCAGGATCAAAGTTCGAAAAAGTTACCGCAGAACTGTAAGTCAAGTTTTTATCAAAATGGTACATTTTACCTTTTTAGGGCTCCGTACCTCAAAAGGGAAAAAACGGAACCCTTATAGGATCACTTTGTCGTCCGTCCGTCTGTCTGTCTGTCAAGACCTTTTATCTCGAGAACGCGTGGAGGTATCGAGTTGAAATTAAAACCATATACTCAGGTCTGCGGTCCCTTCAAGCTGTGAAAAAATCAAACTTTAAGTTAACGAATAAAAAAGATACATTTTGATACTGTCAAAGATCGAAATTCATAGGGTACCCCGACCCAGAATCCTGAAATTTGGCACAAAGCAAGGTCTTATAGCATAGGTATAGGGAAAAATCTGAAAACAGTAAATTTGTTGTTACCTACGTCACAGAAAAAAAATACTATTCGCAAAAATCTTCGAAACTCCATTCGGGAATTGTAGTTTACACGGAACCCTCAGTGCGCGAGTCCGACTCGCACTTGCCCGGTTTTTTTCTAAATTAGAAAGTTATTATGATGGTTTTAATGATTATAACTGAGTTAATATATACATGTCACTATATCAAATATAATTTTTGTAACCGTATTATCAGATGCTGAACTGTAAATAGCAAAAAATGTATGAAGTAGGTACTTTGAAGTATAATTTTATTTTATTTTATTTAGGTGGCTTACAGCTGACAATACAAGATAAACGTTAAAATAGATCACGATGAGCTATTTACAAGCCTCCACATACAAGGTGTCGTTTTGAAGCTGCAAAATATTTCAGGAGGTAATTATGTTAGTGATTCTCGACCCGAATCAATAATAAAATAAGTAAGTAATTTTTTTTTTTTTATAACCGCGCTTTTTTTCACACACACAAACACGGAACAATAAAGGGCGTTTTCACACACACTAACTCGCAACGATAGTTTCATAAATAATGTATCATCCAATCATCATCCCGCACGCCACACCCTAGCCACGCCCCCGCGGCCATCGATCAATCGATTTAGTTTAGTGTAATTAAAAAATTAAATAACAAGTATTACAGATTATTGACCAGGTATCGTTTTTTTACATGATTATTTATGAGTTTTATTACACCCTCCTGAAATATTGTGCAGTTTTAAAACTGCACCTTGTATAGTATGGAAGTATTGTGGAAAGTTACAGTTAGGAAGTAATTGAGATAAATAATATACAAAGTTTGGTAGCAAGATAATATAGAAGACAATAATTTAATGCAATTACAAAACATTGCTTTTGGACATAACAATATTTATGGATGCTAAGCTGCTTGTAAAGAGATCAACTGAGGTGTGTATTTACCTTAAGTGCATCAGACATTCAGTAGACATACTCCTTTACAACTATGAATAGCGATGCAAAGCAGCGGACTACGATAGGCTGAGTTAATTGTTGACTGATAACAATAGACTCGCTCGACAATGTATGCAAAATGATTAAACTTAAGACATAAGCATTATAGAAGTAAACGAACCACTGTACAGTCATAAGTAATAAGATATATTATAATATTTGTTTTCACATTTTCACTTCTATGCTAATGTCTTAAGTTTAACAATCTCACTTATACTGACGAGTGAGTCAGTTGTCATTAGTCAACAACTGCTGTTCCGTGGTCAACAATCACAATGCGTAGGTATTGTACCTACGCATTGCGTGTAGGACTTATTTTGACAGGCCTGTTAGTCTAGTGGTTAGTGGCCCTGACTGCTATGCCGAAGGTCGTGGGTTCGATCCCCACCCAGGAAAATGTTTATGTGATGATCATGATCATTTGTTCTGTGTCTGTGTGTAATTTATCTATAATAATATGTATATATTTAAAAATATATAAGTATGTTTATCAGTTGTCTAGTACTCATAACACAAACTCTGCTTAGCTTGGGACTAGATGGCGTTGTGTGATAGTTGTGGAATAAAAAAAGAAAAATTCTTTCTAAATCTGCAACGTCTTTCTACTGAGTAAAACGTTTTTCTCGTAACTATCCAACAAAATGAATTGCCAACAAATTGAATATAAGCCCTACTAATTTTACAATGGAATAAAACCCACCAAGTTATAACAGTAATACTAAACTCTTCACCACTTACTAATGATAAAGCCATCAAGTGACAACAATGAGAAAAACCAGCGGTAGTTATAACAAGTGACGTTCGCAACAATTGTGATTAATTGGCGTGTATTATGTATGACCATGAAAGAATTACAAGGTCGCACCTATTAGGTGGCTTATTAGTGTGAACTCACTAATTATAAGATAATCAGCTTAGTAACGAATATTCAACTGTGTCGGAAAACGATAAACTAGCCACCATTAACGCTAGCTATAGTTTTTCACAGTTGCCAAACGTTCATAAATTACTTTGGAGCTGTAGTCAAAGTTTTTTTTTTAGTATTTTATGACCTGGTGAGTTACCATGATGTTCAAAGAAAGATTGTTTTATTCTTAGACCAGTGTGGGTAAGACACAGAGCTGTACAGGTTATCTAGCACCATTCTCTTACCCACACTGGAATAAGAATAAAATAATCTTACTTTAAAGTCATGGTAACCCACCTACTGAGACCTTTAGGTCAAGTCATTTTCATTGAACACAATTATTTTATTTACAGACTAACTTCTTAGCTAGCACATTAGCTTCTGGCAGCAGCTTCACCAGCATGAAAGTAACTTTCTCCATACAAAGTTTGGAATTTTGAAAGACCCTCTCTTAGGGCTCGCCTATGATATAGAAGCTTCCTTCTAGGATTAATACCTATTCATTCTTATGCATTATACATATACATATTATACCTACACTTCAACTCACTGATTAAACAAATACATAGGTAATATTTATTTATTTATTTAAACTTCATGTACAATAGTGGTACATAGATGGACTTAATGCAACAAGGCATTCTCTACCAGTCAACCTTTGGGTTAAAAAAGACAACATTGAGGTTGGTTTACACAATACAATTAACAGAGACTTAAAATGGAAAAATATAAAAATAGTTATTAATATCTGTATTATAATTAAGTATCTTTTATTTGTAAGAATAATCCAATTTGTAGAAAATTTGCCATTTTGTGAATTAGCCATTTAGAGAATTGGCCATTCTGAGAATCAGGCTTTTAGCGAATTGGCATTCTGAGAATTGGCCATTCGAAAAGTAGTCCTTTTGCGACTTGGTTACCATTTTGAGAATTGGCATTTTGCGCCTAAACCTTCAACATCATCATGTCCACTAGGCATCAATTTGCGAATAGGTAAGTTAGCCACTGAACTTCACTCGAAAAAATCTAAGGTAAATAAATCCAACATATGTTACTAAGTAATGTAAAAAATATGCAGGCGTAATTTATAGACCAGTTACTGCGCACTGGACCGAGAGAAAGGTGGAGGTTCTCCTCACACTCTTCTCTACACATACACACTGTGAAAGTATGATGTGTATAACTGCATCGTTGGCACAGCAGGGGTGCTATTCTCTAAGAAAACAGCCTTGAGCTCAGCGCTGGCCGCTGCGACGAGTCGAGAGCGCAGTACATTGAATTAATTAAATTTAATCCAATGTATAGGTTTATTGGATTGTTAATCCTATGTACGTGTTTGGAGTTCGACGCTGCGGCTAGCGCTGCGCTCAAGGCTGTTTTCTTAGAAAATAGCACCCCAGGGACACATCAGCATGTTCGGACTACTCGGTGCGGTACCGCACTGGTTACGGGAACAGGGCTAATAAGTCCGCCTCTGTACTTTGTTGTGCGTAAAACATTAAATAAATAAATAAACGGTGGATCCGCGCTTGACATAGAGCGACAGCTTGCCAAACCTTCATAAACCAGTAAACCGAGTCATATTACTTCTTATATAAAGCCACGCACTGGTAACTCCTCGTAAATTACTTAACAATACATTGAACACAGCTACATTGTAACCTATACTCACAGAGGATGTCAAAATTTGATAATATATAATAATATAAAACCGATAAAGTGCGAGTAGGACTCTCGAGACGGGTTCCGTACCATACCAATACATCTATACAATATTATACATCTAAATGCAAAAAAATAATATTTTTGTTATATGGGAGTCCCCTTAAATATATATTTCATTTTTATTTAATTATATATTTTTACAGTACAACTATTCTGTGAATATTTCAAGCGTATACTTGTTGTCTTTATTAATATCGACCAAAAAACGTAAAAAAAATCTAGTTTTTTGTATGCCTCAGTTAAATATTTATTTTATTATGTTTTTTTTTTTAGTGTCTGTTTTTATAGCGGCAACAGAAATATATCATCAGCGAAAATTTCAAGTATCTAGCTGTAACGGTTAATAAGATACAGCCTGATGACAGACAGATAGACAGACGGACAGTAGAGACACAGTAAGAGGAACGGAACCCTAAAAACGATCTTTACCCACAGTGTAAGTTTAAAACACTACGTCATCAGTCGACCGAATTTTACTACTTGGTCGTATACTCGACGATAGTACTACATTGTCGACATTTGGTGCACTAAAAGTATACTTTTGGATACCTAATCCAAAATCGCAAAATAGTTTTCAACACATGCTAATGATTTTTATATGAGAGAGAGCAGATTTTCTGTAAATTATTAATTATCATTTTGCTGTCTTCAAGACTATAATAATGAATAGGTCAATGTGAATAGGCTTTTAATAAACTAGTGCGATTCACCATCAACGATTGCATCACTGATGACCAGCAGGTGGGGTCTCAGTACTAGCATATATCATTTAAAAAAGAAACTGGGTTAGTGCGAGTCGGACTCGAGACGGAAGGTTCCGTTACAAATTTACCTATGTAAATAGTTCAATTTCTGAATGGAGTCGTGAAGATGTTATAGTTTTGTGTGTCTTCCCCGCGATCAGTCGTAAGCTATTTTGTTGCTGCAGAGTCTCCTGAATATCATTGTGAGCAAATTTAATTATCCAATTATTATTTATGTGACGTCGTGTTTATGTGTTTACTAACATTAAAGTTTAATGCATCCATGGTTTATGACTGAAATAAATTTTTTATTGATTTTTTTTTTAATGAATTTATTTATTTCAGAATGCTGGGGTTTTGATCCTTTGGAAAGCGTAGCTGACTCACAAGGTTCAAACACTTTTCATGGAATGTGATATGAAAATAATTTATAGCCTCGCACTCAAGGAAATTGCAGCTACATATTAGCGTTTCCGGCCACTGTAGGCGCGGGCTTGCGGGCAGCAAGTAATGGGTAGCTCACCATTCGACCGTCCGGACCGAGCCTCAGTCGTCGCCGGCACGTAACGTGCCACGCGCGCCTCAAGGAGATATCAGCAAAACCGTAGGGGCCAGCAGGGTCGAAGCTTACTGGGGCCATGGGTTCACTTCTGAAAGGAAAACCCGGCCCTGGCATGAAAGACAACGGACGCAAAGGAACTAGGAGTGGGTTTTAGTCTATAAAATGTCATTGGATGATTTTCCACCTAAAACAGAACAGATTATACGTATTGTAAAATAATTGAATTTCAAATTGCCCTTGAAATTTCAGAGATTACCCTTACATAGAAACTTATCTTTTACAATATTTAGTACCTATATCAACAAGCAAAATGCCGAGGCTGAATGGAACAAATGACTGGTGGCAATGTCGTCAGTCTTTTGAACACATTTCCAGTCGAGAGCGATGCGGAAGAATTTTTTGACGCTATATTTTCGGCAGGAGTTATTTTTTATATGTAGTTTTAAGTCGTTATTAAGTATTTTTTTCTTGTTCTGTCAATGTTTAATTAACATGTCACAAAATTGATAAAAATATTAAAATAAAATAAAAACAAGCATAAACCAAAGTAACTTATTGCCTGTTGTCTGTCTAAAAAGTCAAACATCTTGGGTAAATTTTTATGGTCAAATGAAATCTGATTTAGACAACACTGGTTCAATTATCAAGGTTGATTAAGAGATCTTGATCATTGTTTACTAATAAAAGAATCCTAAAAAAAGTATCAAATAGGTAGGTATACATAAGTATTTTATAAATGAATAGTAGTTTGTGTGACTAGGGGATAAAGCAGTGTCTTTAAGTCGGGGGCGGCATGTTGAATTCCGAACGAAACGAAGGTTGCTGATTTTAATCCCGAACGATAGTGAGGGATTTATAAAATTAACTCCCGAGTATTGCGAGGGAGTTAATAAAGATACCTGAGTGAAGTGAGGAATTCAAGCCGCCCAAGACAAAGACAGCTTTATCCCCGTGTTGCATACTCTACTTTTTACACCATCTGTGAGATAATTAAAAGACAATTTGGTCGACCAAATCCTATATTAGAGAAATATAAGTATTATTTTTACAAGTTCATATGATTCCTGTGTTCTGTGAGTTCATCAAACAAACAAAATTCACTACTCCAAGATTCTATAGTTTCAATTTTCTATAGCGCTCCCGTCAGTACGCACGTTTTATTCTATTTTCTTTTTTTTGTTAGTGGCCAGTTTGAATCATAGTGATTACATACTCTTTGGTTTGAATTTCAAGTCAACTTGCTCGATGCGCCTACATTTTAATCCACAATGTTGACGATTTTTGATGCTCCAAATTCAAATCTCATTATTCCCTAGGGATGGGCCATACTGCATTATCTCCCTAGGGATAGAATGACTTGCATTAAATGAGGTGTGAATGACGTATAAAACGACATTATCGAGCAGGTAGTGTAAAAAATTATAAATACAAAATTTCCAAGTCGTTTGACTTTATAGACAGACTATACCAACCCACCACGGTAAAAATGGCATAAACTTGTTATGCTTATGTAGCCTTCTCTAGAAGTCATTATATAAGTACGAATTGATGTCCAAAAAGTTGGAAATTCATCATTGTACGTGTCGGACATGAAGCGCCAGCAAAGCGGTCCCATAGGAAATTGAAACGGCGCCGACCTCACACTATCACCCTTAAGCGTATTTATGAGCACGTGTGTAGAGGTTTTCTACTAGCTACGAGGAAAAACATCATGTTTTTTAAATGAAAGAAATGGGACGTGAATATGTTCCTAAAAGTCTTAATAAATAATGAAGTATACCTTTTATTTTACATTATTAGGTTTTTTTTTTAGTTTTTTTTTTTTTTTTACTTTTAATCCCTCTTTATTATATTAATAACAATTCAATCAATAAATAAAAAGAATTAACATTACACAAATGAAACGTCAAATGTCAATAAATAACCCGCCCCTGATCGTTCCCGGCGCAAAGGTGCCCATAACACTCGCCGCATTACCTCGCTGAATAGCGATGGCCATTCTTTGCACCAAGAACGACCTGGACCGGGAGTCACCCGTTGCCTCACCGAGCCTACGGCCCAAATCCCGCACAAAAGACCTTGCCTCCGTACTCCAACTGCCCAGAGTCTCCACAGCAACCGGCACAAAATCGTAAAGCTGCTCCAAGGAAGCGTACTTCAGCCTTTTTTTAGAGCAGGCAGAAGCAGTGTGCATGGTGCGACTCAGGTGACTGGGGGCGACAGCGCTGACGCAAGTTGCGTCCCAGATCAGGCACTTCCCGTTCTTCCATGGTTGATAATGAAGTTAGGTTCAGAAAGTGACTTAAAATTAATGATCTTTACTTGGCCTTTTTATCTCTATAATTTTTCAACATTTTTTGGATAATTTTAACTTTCATGCGGATGAAGACACAGAAGATACCTAGTTTCAAATAAAATAAGAATCCAAAAATAACGAAGACAAAGAAATCGTAGCTAGCGTGCTACGCCGTAGCAAAGGTCAGCCTACGCCGTAACCGTGCTACGGGTGACAGACAAAGAACGTAGCACAATGGACCTGTGGGAATAGCAGGAATAGAAAGGGTCTGTACCCTTAGCCAAGTTGATAATCTGCAGTGGTTAACGCTAGTAGAAAACTTCAAATGTACGGGAAGAACGTCATCTCAACTTTTTTGGTCAGAACAAAAGAAGAAGAAAACGGGGGCGTAACCAACTCGAAGCGTTCGACGCAAGAAAAACGGTTGTAATTAGGCTAAGGAGGCTCTTCACACCATCTTTTTAAACGAGCCTCTGACGCGAGTTTTAGAAACGTGCGTCGACAGCGCGCTTTTATGGCTATAAAAGTCTTCAGTTTGCTTCTGACTCGCGTGCGTATCGCTTCTGTACCGCTACAAACGCGCGTCTACGGTGCGTTTAAAAAACGTGGTGTCGACAGCTCTAAGTTTTAGCCTTCTACTTACGCCATTATGTAAAGAGGTTGAAGAAATTGTCTGTTCATCTATTGGAAAAAGTCAACCCAGGAAAATTTTCACTATTTGTGAGTGCCACCCATTTCTGAATTATCATTTTAAAATTAAGTATTTTCCAGCCATTAAACTTGGAAAATCATTATTGCTTTAAAGTAGGATTTGGCACGTTCGAAAACTTTGAAATAGCACGATTGTTTCGGGTTAGACCACTAAAGCAAAGCCATGGTAAAAAAACTATCGCACTATATACACCGTTAAATTTTGATCGTTTTAATCCCGTGGGGGGTCGATCCGGTACATGAAACACTATCGATTTGTAAAGATAAAATTAAAAAATAAAGTACCTTTTTTTTAAAACCCGTATTAATTTACGCATGTACGAAATTAAGTTTTTTGTTTGTAGGAGATTACCTATCTCTGGAAGTAAATACTGGTCCGATTACTTAAATATTTTCACCGATAGAAAACTCTTTTAATTCCTGAGTGGCATAGGCTTATAATTTATGAACACAAGTGATGTCGCGGGCATAATCTAGTCAACTATAAAGTTCTAAATCTTCAATCATCTTACTAAGTAGACATGGTTTTGTCACAAAACAGAACGTCAGAAGATTTCTACAGCAACGGAAAAGAAACGGATTTAAAATGAAGTTATAAATCCTAAGAACCAAATACCCGCCATTCTTCACAAGGCAAGGGACCAATACATAAAGACACACAATTTTACAGATGACTGCTTCCAAAGATACAGAAAAAAGATTAATATTCTTTGTGGGATGTAGTGACGCAAATCAATTGGTCTGTAAGGTTAAACTGCTCTTTCCGAGGGTAATTTTTGGGCCGTTCATGACTTTGCCACTGTGAGCGGCGGCTCAGCATGGGGCGGCGAGCGGTGTGATCGAAAGCATGAAAATGTATGGCGCATGCCACGAGACGCCACTCATAGCGCCGCAAGCCCGCTTACCAATGCCGCCACACTCGCCGCCTCATTCGTCGCTAAGACCTAAATCACTGGGTCTAAGTCAGCACTAACGCGGGACGCGGTAACTCTTTCGAACGATCCCACGGCCCAACCTCTGCTTAATTCTGCGAGAAGGACTGGCGTGATACTATGATATATTTTTTTCAATACACTTAATCGAAAACCCGTTCTTATCTCACTGCTTTTAGGCATATTTGTTTATCGTATCAGGGTGGGCGCGTCGACCCCCACGAGGCGCAGGTCAACCCCCACGAGTCTTAAGTGTATTGAAAAATGTCGTTTGGACACACGTGCAAAGTCACTGCAGACCTAGGCTCCATAACCTACGGCTCGTGCAAAGTCTGCCTCGGTCGCAATGACAAACTTTCTGTACTTGTATCAAAATGTACTAATAATTACAACATTAATACAACACACATTAATACAACATAAATTAATACAACAACATTAATACATTTTGATACAAGTACAGAAAGTTCAATTCAATTCATCTTTATTGTGGGACATAGGAAACTGTACATAATACAGCTGGTGTTAATAAATTTCTTATGAACAGCTATATCCCTTAAGGCAAACGAAGTACGAGTAGTTTATGTATTTATCTAATACCCAAAGTTAGGTTAGTACATCGCAATGTTAGTTTTAGTTACGAAGACGGTCGCAGTACGCAGTTAAAAGCCCTCAATATGATTATTGCGATATCGGTATTTTCTCATTAATTGGATTTGAGAAATTGAGATCAGATATGAATATTCTGCCATTTTGGGTTTGAGTAGAATTCGACCCTAACATTCTCGGGTCGTTAGGGTATGTAAAGGGTACCTAAAGTTAGAAAGGGCAACTGAATGAACACAGAGGGGTTTGAGTCAGGTAGATTTCCTATGGCATTATTCTCCTGTCTTTACCATAATTGGCTTCCGGCTGTGCAACGTAATAATCTCTTTACACACTATCTTCGGTTAACATGTTGAATTGTTGATATTTCCGAAGCATGTTATACGAGTTAAACAAAGCCCCCCGCGGCTGTATGTCTATCTGTCCGCAATAAATTCAAAAACTACTCAACAGAATTTTATGCGGAAGTCACTAATAAACAGAATAATTTTTAAGGAATGTTTAAGTGTAATATATCTACATATTAAAATAGAGAAAAGCTGTGAATTTATACACCTGTACAAAGCGGGAGTGAATCGCTAGCAAGTGGGGATCTTTAAGTCAAGAGTGAATTAGATTGCTTCTAGGCAAGCGTGCTCCATCGTCGGCCACATCATCGCTTACCATCAGGTGAGATTGTGGTCAAACGCGAGCCTATCCATTATAAAAAAAAAAGTATGTGCTGATTAAACAGACTTCTTTTTAAATTAATTCCACTCACCTCTAAAAATCTACATCGCCTTCTCAATTACTAGGGCTAAAGCGGAAGCTACACTCCACTCCCACCTTAGCTTTTTAACCTAACATGTCCGTATCGGAGTGCCCAACAATTGCGAGCTCGCTTCGCTCGGTCTTGGGCTAAGAATATTTAGTTGGCGTTATAAAACAGACTTATTAGTTTATTAGAGCCTACCTCATTTTTACGTTGCTTAGTTATAAAGTGAGAAGTTTGATTACATGGCCAATAAAAACATGTGTGGCTTGACTTACACTTTCGCTTAAAATATTTTTGTGTCTAATAACTAAAATGATATTTATTTTACAAATAGATTTAAAAAAAACACTTACACGTTATCTTTTTTTTTTTCGTCAGTTTAAACTAGATGAGGCCGGTATTTCCTAGCTGAGAAGAAACACCGAAACAAACTTAGGGGTCAAAGTCTCTTTTAAAATCCATACAGAAAATATGTAATTTCGGAAATTTCGACTTTACACTTATAGGTAGTTACGAGCTTATTTAAATAAAACAATACTTTGTAGACGACCCTGTTTCTAGGTATCAGCAAAGCCTGATATTGAACAGTCAACTTCTCAATTAGTGCTTAATATCAATTAATCAAGAGCCTCTCGTTAACACAATTACAAAAATACAGACTCCAATATTAAATTTATTATTTACCCTTTTTAGGATTCCGTACCTAAAGGGTAAAAACGGGACCCTATTGGTAAGAGTCCACTGTCCGTCTGTTTGTTATCAGGTTGTATCTCATGAACCGTACAAGCTAGACAGTTGAAATTGCTTTTTTTAAGTTGTTGATGTATTTCTGTTGCAGCTATCACAACATTAAAAATAGAATAAAATAAATATTTAAGTGGGGCTCCCATACAACAAATTAACGTGATATTTTTGGCGTTTTTTGCTACAGACAGTAGGGAACCCTCCTTTTTTTTAGGAGGGAAAATCATCCAAAGACATCTCCCACTCTTGTGCGGAGCGAGAGGGTGAGTCAGACTTTTACTGACCAAAACACCCACTCCTGTACCTTCTTTGACTTTGTCTCAGGGCTCCAGGTTTTACTTTCACACTACCCGTGGCCCCAGTAGGTTTCGACCCTGCTGGGCCCTTACGGTGTGCTGACATCTCTTTAATTAAGGCGCGCATGAAACAATACGCGCCGTCGTTGGACTTGGGCTCGGTCCGGACGGTCGGACGGCGAGCTAAACGGAACCCTCTTGCTACTCGCACTTGGCCGGTTTTATAAATATACGTTGATTTCAAGTTAATTAGAAGAGCTTGGCAGCATGACGTCACGTAATAATTGTGTGAGCAACCGCCCTTACAAGCTTGTTCGAACATAATTAAACTAGGCGAGGAGCACACGGTTTGGCAGAGGTAAACGAATTTGTGCTTCCTGTTGCGTCTTTAAAGCTGGGAACATGCCGCGGTGGTCTCTTGGTTTCGTTCTCGCAACGTAGAAAATAAAATACATAGTTTATATGTCGCGGCTTTTTTTTGGGGGGTAAAAATCATCTAAATGATATCCCCCGCCCTAGAGCGGATCGGGAGATAGTGTCAGACTCTTACTGACTAAAAAACCCACCCTGTTCTTTCTTGCCTTTCATAACGGGGCCGAGCCTCCCTTTTGAAACACTGGCCCCAGTAGACTAGACCCTGGCCCCAGTAGACTAGACCCAGGCCTCAGTAGACTAGACCCAGGCCCCAGTAGATACGTCGCGGCTTCAGCCAGCGGCTTCGCCCTCGGAAAAGCAGAAATTTTTTGCGAAATAAATACCTATTCTATCTATTATTCCAGGGCATGGTCTACCCGTGTACCAAGTTGCATCGAAATACATTTAGTAGTTTTTGAGTGAGAGTGTAACATCATACATACATACAAGCTTTCGTGTTTAGAGTATTAATAAGATATTCTACAACAAATGGTTTAAAAAAAAAACTACTGAGGTGTCAAGGGACACCCGGATGGAATGAAGTTCCGTTCTGGCTTGCTTTCTATAAGAGAGAGAGAGAGATAGACAGAGAAACATGCGCACGCCGCACGGCTTACAATAGCTTACTATAGCAAAAAGTGTCGTTACAACTTTTCGTGAGAATTTTTTCCGTCTAGCCAATACAATATAACTAAAAAATACTATCCTATTTTATGTACATTTTGACAGCACTATTTTAACATCTTCGAAACCATGAAAACGACACTCATGACGAAAAAGTTGATAATTTCTGACAGCCGCCATCTTAGATTTACATTATGACAGCACTATCGGCTTCAACAACCTCGAAAACCATGAAAAAGACAGCCATATCGAAAAAGTTGATAATTTATTTCAGTCGCCATCTTGGATTTACATTTTGACAGTACAATCGGTTTCAACACCTTCGAAAACCACGAAAACGACATCCATGACGAAAAAGTTGATAATTTCTTGCAGCCGCCATCTTGGTTTTACATTTGACAGTACTATCGGTTTCAACGCCCTCGAAAACCATGAAAACGACACCCATGACGAAAAATTTGATAATTTCTTGCAGCCGCCATCTTGGATTTATATTTTGACAGTACTATCGGTTTCAACACCCTCGAAAACCATGAAAACGACACCCATGACGGAAAAGTTAATAATTTCTTGCAGCCGCCATCTTGGTTTTACATTTGACAGTACTATCGGTTTCAACACCCTCGAAAACCATGAAAACGACACCCATGACGAAAAATTTGATAATTTCTTGCAGCCGCCATCTTGGATTTTTATTTTAACAGTACTATCGGTTTCAACACCCTCGAAAACCATGAAAACGACACCCATGACGAAAAATTTGATAATTTCTTGCAGCTGCCATCTTGGATTTATATTTTGACAGTACTATCGGTTTCGACACCCTCGAAAACCATGAAAACGACACCCATGACGGAAAATTTGATAATTTATTGCAGCCGGCATCTTGGATTCACATTTTGACATTACTGTCGGCTTCAAAACCCTCGAAAAACATGAAAAAGACACCCATATCGAAAAAGTTGATAATCTATTGCAGCCGCCATCTTGAATTTCCATTAATAGATAAAGATTTAGTTTTCAAGCCAAAAACATTAAAAAAAATTAGTGAAGGAATATTAAAGAAGGAAAAAAAAAAGACGTGTGGCACTCGGGGACTGCCGCGGTAAAACTATTGCATAGCATTTTGTATCAACTTATGCAATTATAATTATTTATTTATTTTATTTAAGCAGTATTTTTTTTCCTTTGTTTTTCTTTTTCTTTGATATTAATTGAAGTTACACTTTCACACATTGAATTGAATTTTGATTGATTGTTCACTCATTTGTTTTCTTATCGGTCACCACGCTCAAAAAACAAATGAGTGGGGGGTGTTAGGTTATTTTCGTTACGGAATTTCTGGATTCGGTCTCCACGCTCAAGGCCCGCGATAGAAGCTATGCAATAGCTTAAAAAGACGTGTGGCACTCGGGGACTGCCGCGGTAAAGCTATTGCATAGCATATTTATCAACTTATGCAATTATAATTATTTATTTATTTTATTTATGCAGTATTTTTTTCCTTTTTTTTTTCTTTGATATTAATTAAAGTTACACTTTCACACATTGAATTGAATTTTGATTGATTGTTCACTCATTTGTTTTCTTATCGGTCACCACGCTCAAAAAACAAATGAGTGGGGGGTGTTAGGTTATTTTCGTTACGGAATTTCTGGATTCGGTCTCCACGCTCAAGGCCCGCGATAGAAGCTATGCAATAGCTTAAAAAAAAAAAAGTGTCGGTACAACTTTTCGTGAGAATTTTTTCCGTCTAGCCCCCTTTCACAACGCGCGATAAGGAACTTCGTTCCGAAAATAAGTTATTCATCATTCTTTGAATCCACACATGCAGAATTTCACTGTTGAAGGGACTTGTTGGACTTAATTTAAAAAGCCCATGGGTCTTTGAACAAAACATCCAGTATTCCAGTTAATTTAAAATCTCACTCAAGCTTTACACTTGCATGTTCCTTCAACCAAAATACTATTTGTTTTGTTTTTTATTCTTTATAAAAAATTAAACTTTCAAATCAGCCAATTAGAAAACCTGGTCAACTTAAAACTTTTTTACAATAGAATAAATTAAGCAATCTTTTATTAAGATTCAACTTTGAAGAATCTTTTATTTCGTCCCCTATCTCCATAAAGTTAATAGCGACTATATTTCATGTTTGACGTTCATTGCGTACTTAATACGTATAGCTGAACTTAATTTTGGGTCGGTGCATCAATGTCTGCTGGTCAATGGATATTTGGGTCAAGGGGTTGTATCGCTGCGACTTTTATTGCATTGTTGATGTAATCAAGACGGCAAGATGGCGAAGGAACGTTTATGATTATTAGATTGGATTTATTTTTAGGCGATAGTTTACATAACAAATCATCATTTTCTTCATCATGGTTTACGTTTCCTTATTAACATTGAAAGGTTTTCGGTAAAAGCTGGATACTTTTTTATACCGGGTGTGTGTTCCCTTTGGATAATTCTCTACTATAAACACGGGCGAAGACGCTGGCAGCAGCTAGTTTATATTATTTATATTAAACACAATAGTTTGAGTGAGATTTTTTATTGAAGCCTTACTTGAGATTTTATAAAAAATGTGATTTACAATAAAGATTGAATTTGATTGAATCATTGAAAGATTGATCACAGATGACGATTTTGACGATGGCTACGTTAATGTACATATCTATGTATTTGGACTGAAAAAAAAAATTCACAATTTATTAAAATGATAAAGCAGACAAATTAACTATTTTCTCTTGACCACCCTAGGTTGACTGGTAGACAATGCCTAAGGCGCTAAGTCCGCCTTTGTACTTTTGCGTTGCATGATTTTCATAGAAATCAATAAATAAATAAATTAACCCTTTAACTGCTTGCGTCGTATTGGTCTGACGAGTGCCTTCGAGTCCTATTCTCCAGGATCGTGTATTTGGGACTCTATTTCGTTTAGCTCTTCAATCCCCATAGGCTTTTTTTTCCGATGGGTAAAATCATCCAAATGACCCGCCCTTTGGCGGAACAGAAGATAGTGTCAGACTCTTAAAACCCACCCAGTTTCTTCTTGCCTTCAATCCCCATAGGTGACAGAAGAGCTGAAGAGATGGAGTATTTGCTCGTAGATGTGCGACCCTGACGGAATAAAGTTAATAAACTAGTGCGCCTCACCATCAAAGATTGCATCGCTACTTACCATCAGGTGGGATCGCAGTCAAGCACTAGTTTATTCCAATTAAATTTAAAAAAAAGGCGAGAGTGTTTGTCGGGCATATTCGACGCTGGCGGTTTAAAGGTTAATAACAACGTTCTAATTTACAAAAGGATTCCAGTCAAGCGTATTAACACAAAAGCGGTTCTAATCTGTCATTATACTTTGAAACTAAATTCTATTCCCGAATAATGAGCAATTTCACTAATCAAATTAGGTAAGTGAACTATTTACCGTTCCCCACCATTCTTAGTCTTTTATCTATAAATAAAATCTTGGCTAGACAAATATTGCCAATTTCCGTTGTCTGCCTCCATTTAGTTACTATTATTTATCAAAGATACTATCAAAGGATCGTCTCATTTCTTCGTAACTGGGATGTGAATTTACAGTCGCCCTATATAAAATAAGCATAGCATAGCATATTCACCCTTCTTATGGTCCCAGCAGTGGTGTTGCCACTGCTGAGACCCAGGCCTCCTCTCTAGGGCCCCTATTAATAAACGATGCTCAACTCCGTCCTCAAGTGCGATATCATTTGATCCCCGATTATACGATGACAGAAGCTTCTTTGCTAATTAATAAACACATGAGTACAGGATCTCAGTTACCAAGATCAGCTCCTCAATGCGCTGTACTCAAGCTTAGCTTACGTGAACGATTACGTCACATTGGCCGAAGTTTTAAATAAAATGCCTTTTAATGGGAATATAAAATACCGAATCTTGAACAAATATGATTCATTTCTTTTTATTTACTTGGCAATCCAAAAGGATTTGAAGCATTTCTTACATAAATTTTTGATAAACGATATCGCAAAGGCCATAAAATAGCATAATAGTACTCTCTATTTCATCGTAATACCTGATTCGACTCAGAATATTTACAAACTCCATGTTTCGCGCTACGCTAATCACGACCTCAAGTCCCGGTCGGTCTACACTCATGATCTGGCAGTTCAAGTACAAAGATTGTTGTAAACTTAAGTTTCGAGTTTCGTTTATTATTCGAGTTTCGTTTATTATTCAGACAACACTCGGCTGATGCCGTAAACCTAAGCTGAGCTTGAGCTCGAACTTGAGCTTGAGCTTAAGCTTGTGAATCTCGTTTATTAATACGAGCAAGACCTCAAGCTAGCACTTAATACCAAATCAAGTATGAGATCTTGGGCTGAGGAACGTTTATTAATTCGGGCCTAGGAGAGAGAAAGGGCCAAAGGACCAATCCGCACTGGGCCCGCGCGATGGAAACACATCATGCAAGCCCAGTGCGGATTGGTGGACGTCACATAACTTCGATATTTTGGTTCTAGGACATGCTAGTTTCCTAAAAAAATGAAAGCGACAGTTTATAAAATATTGAGATGGTAATTATCGCCGATAACTGACAAAGTGTCTATTACCAGAACAGTTAATTCAGCTTTGTAAATGTGCATCTAATTGTAAATTTATTAGCAAAAAAAATACAATTAATAGTAGTTTATGTGACTAGGGGATAAAGCAGTGTCTTTAAGTCGCGGGCGGCATGTTGAATTCCGAACGAAACGAAGGTTGCTGATATTAATCCCGAACGATAGTGAGGGATTTATAAAATTAACTCCCGAGCATTGCGAGGGAGTTAATAAAGAAACCTGAGTGAAGTGAGGAATTTAAGCCGCCCAAGACAAAGACAGCTTTATCCCCGTGTTGCATATTCTACTTTTTACACCATCTGTGAGATAATTAAAAGACAATTTGGTCGACCAAATCATATATTAGAGAAATATAAGTACCTATTATATTTACAAGTTCATCAAACAAACAAAATTCACTACTCCAAGATTCTATAGTTTCAATTTTCTATAATGCTCCCGTGTCGTCAGTACAAACATTTTATTCTATTTTCTTTTTTTTGTTAGTGGCCAGTTTGAATCATAGTGATTACATACTCTTTGGTTTGAATTTCGAGTCAACTTGTTCGATGCGCCTACATTTTAATTCACAATGTTGACGATTCTTGATGCTCCAAATTCAAATCTCATTATTCCCTAGGGATCGGCCATACTGCATTATCTCCCTAGGCATATAATGACTTGCTTTAAGTGAGGTTTGTATGACGTGTAAAACGACATTATCGAGCAGGTGGTGTAAAAAATGTATTTAGATATGCAAATCTACGAGTATTAATGTCAAAATAAAAAAAGATTGATTTTTTCAACAATTTATGTTTTTATTTTTAACTTTATTGTTTTTTAGTTTTTTTAAGTTTTCGACCTATATTTTTAACCATAAGAAATAATTGGATATTGTTTCTAATACAATCAATTAAATGATTCCAAAGCATTTTTTCTTCATTTGAATTCACGAACGCGCAATAATAGATATACAGAACAAAAATGAAAACTCAAAAACTACAAAACGAACATCGCAGACGCCTCGAATAAACTGTAATTTAAACGCGATTGATAAAAGGAAGTCAGATCGGGCACAATATGTGAGAACTTCAAATCGCCGAGCCAATACTTTCCACGACTACTTCACTATTTTTCAGTAGGACTGGCGTAAAATTGGTATCATCTGTAGCTCTGCTTTCTATCTGTCATAGTGCAGGTACTGCAGAAGGATTACAGCATTTATTTTTTACCTGGTTATTTTTCTCAGAAAAGGATACGTGCGGAACGAAACATTAGGCGGAATCAGGATTTTGTAATACATCTCTCGCCTCATCTGCGATTACTTCAAGTCTCCGCTCAGTTCCGATCAACTCCGCTTATCCATCGACCCAGTTTTTACTGGTCCAAAGAGCAACGACCCAGTTATTACTAGGTCGTAACTTTTTGGACCAGGATGGCGGTCCCAACATCCACCTATATTGTAGTATTTTGGGACCCCAAATATTAAAAAAATACCTCTTTTTAGTACCTTTTTCCTTGTGGTCCCAAACTACCACTAAAAACAAAAAATATTATTTATTTGTATAGGTGGAAGTTGGGACCGCGGTTACGGTCCAAAGAGCCTCACGACCCTAATAACTATACCGAGAAATAAGTCCATTGTCATTTATGATTCTTACAAAAACAATGGATAAAAAGAAATAAAAAAACGTTGAACCAAATTGCAAACAATGAGCTAAGCTAAATTAGTTTAGGTCAGGTCCCTTTGCTGAGGTCTTTTACTGGCTAAAAAATGTGGGTATGAAAAATTTCATACTCACATTTTTTTGTCAGTAAAAGTCGGAAACGCCCTTTCGCTCCGCCCAAGGGTGGGAGATGTCATTGAATGATTTCCCACCTAAAAAAAGATAGAACCAGGTTTAACTTTTCTGTTCCTACAAATTAAATATGACTTCTGACATAACGGTCATCGCAGTATGCAGTCCTTTATATATCGGACGTAAATATATAGTGCCTAGATATTGTGTCGCGCACAATCAGTACCCATTGTGATAGAATTGATTCTTGTCGGTATTGCAGCTTTCATTCCAGTTATCTGGAGCCCATGTGTGTTGGGAGCAACGATATTATCGAGAGGTATAAGCACTACAAACGATTGTTTTTTTTTTAATTTGTGATTTAGAAATGAGTTCCACAAACTGATTACCTTTTTTTTTCCTCTCTCAAGAGAGGAAAAAAAAGTTTGTCAGTCAGTTCGTCATCATCGATGATGTGGCCGACGATGGACAACGCTTGCCTAGAAGTAACCTATTCACTCTTAACTTAAAGACTAGGTTGTAGCTATCAGGAGACACTCCCAGAGAATTCCACTCCTTAGCTGTACGCATAATGAAAGTGCCCCAAAACGCTTTGTACGTATGAGTGGGATGTCCAACATGTTTCGATAGCGAAATGCCGTACGTCTAGTGGTCCGATGATGTAACGGACTTAGTGGAATTAATTCATTAAACCCCAAGCGAACGCCGGCGTTCGCGCACCTATTGTCTTTCTATTGTGTCTGCAATTTCCACGATTGAAAGGTATTGTGCAATTCCAACGCACACTCCTCGAAATGGAATCGATAGAAAACCGACAGGCCAGCAACTCGGCGTCGATGCTCAAGGCTTTGCAATCTAACCATGTTTGGGATTCTAATAATCCCAAACATGGTTAGATTACATTAATTTACCCTCTGGCTTCATTTTCATTTTCTTTCAGTCAGTCATCGACTACACATATAAACAAAGAAAATTTACTTGTAACGACAGTTTTGCTGTGAGGAGGAGATCTGTTCCATATCTTCGAAGTTCATGATCGGATCATAAAAATATTTCTATGGTGCTAACTTGGAAGCAAATGTTTTATTATTATTATCTCCTTTATTCATTTTTTTAACATGTTACATATATATTTTTAAATATTTCTTAAAAAACAATAAAAAAAAAACATTTAAAAATATAAAAAAACAGTATCCCACCGGTATCGGGAACAGGGTCCAAGCTACCGATGGTTAGGGCTCCAAAGAAAGGAACCTCCTAACGATACGAGCCGTGTCCAGAAGAACTGCTTTCTGAATCAAGCCCTTGATCCAGTCGCCTAACGAGAGCCTCCTAAGGTGTTGGTCGAGTTGTTTATTATTATTATTATTATGAGCCCGTTGTGTCCCACTGCAGGGCAAAGGCCTCCCTTCCGTTATTCCACTCTTTTCTGTCCTTAGCCACTTCTGGCCAATCCTTAAGGTAATCGTCACGCAATAAGGTAAATCGTCACGCCATCTCCTTCTGGGCCTACCGCGTCGCCGGCTCCTGCTGTTCGGAGTCCAGTCAGTAGTTACTTTCGCCCAAAAGTTTTCAATCAAAAAAATAATTTTCAAAATCGGTCCACAATTGACCGAAATATCGGTGAACATACATAAAAAAAAAATACATTCAGCCGAACATAGAATCTCCTTCTTTTCGAAGTCGGTTAAAAAGTTATCTACATCGATTTTGTACAATTAACGTCATGTGGGCGAAACTAAAAACTTCCACAGATTTATTATATGTAGGTATTTGTATAAATTTTAAGACTAAAACATATTACCTATTTTACCACACTGTGATGCCACAGACAGGTCCCTGTCAATAAAAAATATTAGACACGTATTTTTTCTTTTTTCGATTAAACAAAACATAATAAAGATATAGCCCATTAAAGTTACGTGTTACGTCACCCCGTGCGAAAAAATGCAGCACGGCGTGACGTCACACGTAACTTTAATGTGCTATATCTTTGTAATTTTTAGTTAAATTTACAAATAAAAAAATACGTGTCCCTTATTTTTGAATAATCTAAAAGACGGACTAATTACATTTTTTACGGCAACTAGCCTATTGCGCACGTGCTCCTGGACTGCACACAGGTGTCACTGATACAGGCATCAAATCCTAGGATCACTGGATTCCCTTCCAGACGCCCTGAAAAACCTGGAAGGCCTAATCGGTTTTTGGAGATAGATGGGCCAGTTGGAATAAGCCAACCAAAAATTGACCACCATAGAACACGCACAATGTTTGGTGTTTTGTGGTTTTTTTATCGGTTATTTTTTTTTTAATAAAATATGTATCTTCAAACCTATTTTTAAAAAAAACCTAGTTTTAAAAATACCTAGCGAACTCAAATCAGTAGGCGATTCTGAACATACATACTACTTTAAAGCTAGATTTACTACATTGGACCTACACACACGTGTAACACGCGTACGTAGAACGACGTCGCGTGGCGTGGATCTAGAGTAGCTCTACAAGTCGTTTTTTTTTTTTCCAGACCGTTGTGTGTACTGTGGAGGAGGTTGCTTACCAAAAGAACCTTGTATAGACCCATGGTTCATCGAAGAGAGGCAAGATTTTTTTTTAATAATTCTATAACTATCACACAACGCCGTCTAGTCTCAAGCTAAGCAGAGCTTGTGTTATGAGTACTTGACAACTGATAAACATACTTATATATTTTTAAATACATTCATATTATAGATAAATTACACCCAGACACAGACCAAACGATCGTGCTCATCACACAAACATTTGTCCTGGGTGGGAATCGAACCCACGACCTCCGGCATAGCAGTCAGGGCCACTAACCACTAGACCAAGAGGCCAGTGTGGCACACGTATGCGCAGTGTAGTTCTAGCTTAAGTACAGAATCCAGATTCCAAAAGAAGATAACTATTTTAAAACTAGCTAAAATCGAATCATTAAGCGATTCTGAACATTCATACAACTTTCAGTATTGTGTTCGTTATTTTACATGTTTTATAGCTTGTCGAATTTGAATTATAACTAACTAACAATGTAATAATAGTCTAATTAGTAACATAAAATCGATTACTATAACAATGTTAACTTAATGGTTTTGTTATGTTATTAAGATAGTTATAAAAACATTTCAGTGGCCGATCAATACCGTTATATGTTAAGTGCGCGCGTTGAAATACGTTGAAAAAAGATGGCGAATTTAATATTCCCATTAGTTCTGGCTATATTAACTTCTGTAACGTTAGCTAAAAAGGATCCACAATGCACCTACTCGTATGGTAAGTAATTCAACTGTCTTCAAAGTTCTTTAGGAGATGATGTCTTATTCACAAATCAGTTTCATAATCCATTGGATAATCCATAATCCATGTAGTCCACGTTCATACCAAATCCCATATATTTTCACCGATTATCTTTTACATTACAAGAAAATAAAGAAATATTTAATTCGGATTAATAACATACCGAAACAAAACTTATACCTATGTCAGTATAACTACCATATATTTTAAAATAAGATTGTTGTTCATCATCATCATCATCATTTCAGCCGATAGACGTCCACTGTTGGACATAGGTCACCCCCAAGTGTCGCCGCAACGATCGATCCTGCGAGTCCCGCATCCATCGGATTCCCGCAACCTTCACCAGGTCATTGGTCCATCTTGTAGGAGGCCTTCCGACGCTGTGTCTTCGCCACTCCAGAACCTTTCGGCCCCAACGGCCATCTGTTCTGCAAGCAATGTGCCCTGCCCATTGCCACTTGAGTTTGGCGATTCTTCGTTCTATGTCGGTAACCTTGGTTCTCCTGTGGCTATCTTCATTTCCGATTCGATCACGCAAGGAAACTCCGAGCATAGCCCTTTCCATTGCCCTTTGGGGGACTTTAAGCCTTCTGATGACGACCATTGAGAGCGACCACGTTTCGGCACCATATGTAATCACTGGCAACACGCACTTGTCATAGACTTGTTGTTCATAATGCTTTAGAAAAGAATCGAAAAAACATTATTATTATAGCGGGCAGGTAGCCCGCTATAATTTTTTTTTTCTTTATTATCAGGCAACTAAAATCACAAATAATAATACAATTAAACTAATATAAGTGATTTTATTTGTATCTAGTCCTTACTGTCCCACAGCTGGGCAAATGCCTCACTAAACTCCTTCCAAACCTTCTTCTCCTGCGCCGTCTCTAACCAGTCCTCGCGGCTCGCCTGCCAACTCCTTCTCGGGACGAAATAAGTTACTTTCACCCCTAGGGTAACAATGTACTATTTTTTGTTTTCAGGTCAACGTCTATCAGATCCGTCTATACAACATATTGTTCAGAAGAATATTATACCCAAAGGGTCCACAAGTTTGACTGTTACTCTACCGGTAAGTAGGTACATTGATTGAGCTTCAATAAAACCCCAAGCGAACGCCGGCGTTCACGCTGCTATTGTCTTACTATTGTGTCTCTAATTGACGGTATTTGAAAGATTAAAGTGATCCATAGTTCACTTATAACTTAAACTGGTCACGTTCCGTCTGCAGAGACGCAGTAGAACTACATATCACACTAATGTTATAAAGGTAAAAGTTTTTGAGTGTATGTTTGTTCCTTTTTACGATCGAACGGCTGAACGGATTTCGGTGAAACTTACGGATAGTACGGGTAGACTATGTCCTGGATTAACACCTAGGATGCTTTTTATCCCAAGAGTATGTTTTCTACTATCATGCGAAGCCGCTGGCAGAAGCTATGGTGAGCTACCCATTGCTGACCGTCTGATCACTGGTCAGGCCACGACTTAGCCCTAATTCCAAGAGTGATGTTTACAGACCGACATAGCTAAAAGAATCTCCAAAATTAACTGTCATTGGGCTGGGCACTTTACACAGAACAGATGATCGATGGGGCCAAAAGGTTCTTGAGTAGCGACCCCATACCGGAAAATGCAGTCGTGGAAGGCCCCAGTTTAGGCAGCCCATAAGGTGAACTTATGACCTAGTAAAAGTTGCTGGAAGCCGATGGATGCAATTCGACGTTTGGAGAAGGCTTAAATCCAGCTGTGAACGTCTTTCGGTTGTAATGCTGATGATGAGAACGATATATGTAAAATGAAAAGTAGATTTCTTTGACAAGTAGAGACCCATAATGCTCTCAAGCCCAGCCAGGTACATGCCTCCAAATTAAAAAGATATTTAGAACCCACACACAGTCAATTAATGCAGTAGCCGTAGTAGGTATATCTTTTGATATATTCAACCAATTGCGATGAAACAAAACCTAAGTAATATTACAGTCAAGTAATATTAAGTCAGTTAGAGTCTGCCTAAAAAGTCAACCGACTTAGGTAATTATTAGAGTAAAATGAAATCTGATGTCGTCAACACTGGTTCAATAATCAAGGTTGATTAAGAGATCTTGATCATCGTTTACTAATAGAAGAACCTTTTAAAAAGTATTGAATATAAGTATTTTTTTAAATGACTTAATATTATAGAAAATTCCCAAGTCGTTTGTCTTTTTAGACAGACTTTACACTCAATTTTAATGTACAAGAGTTATCTACATCGATTTCGTAAATTTTGCGTTTTCTACAGATTTATTATATGACTGTATAGATAATACCTAGGATAGGATAGATAACCTAGGATAATACCATAGATATAAAGGTATAAACCGTATTCTTATTTTATTTTATTTTTCAGAAAATTGGACCGGAGTCGACTTTAGCTTTTGTATGTATCAACATAGTGGGTTATAATACCGACAATACGGATATATTAATATCTGAAATTAATGATAACCGTCATACGGTGGTTGTTACGTTAGAAGAAGAAGCAAAACAAAATGTAACAGTAGATGTACAAACTATGATCGGTAATAAAACGCAACTGTCGTTAAATTAAAGAGGAATAAAGAGCTCCTTTTTCAAACACATACTTGTTTGAACCCATCATGTTTAAAATAGCAACGGCATAGTATAAGTTTAGCATAGTGTATAAGTGGCAGCTGTATCAGCACGCTGTATTACAAGCAGGCGCGCCAGATTGAGGAACGGTCGCCGTAATTACCTTCAACCAGATTTCAATTCGGCAGAAATAAAGTACACTGCATTGTCTACGCAGTTTGCAGTCATCAAAGCGGCTTAGAAAAGTAAAGACCACATACAAAAGGGACATCATCGATACGCCGCTTTGTAAGTTTTAGTATCTACCAATAATGTAATATTGTGGAATGTGATATTTTTAGTGGGTAATTCCCGCAATTATTATTAAAATTTCAACATATAGATAACTTTTTCATTTTGCACCTATCGAGATATCGGCATCCATTTTAGTAAAGAAACCGCAAATAAAATTATTGTAAAGGTATCAAGGTATACCGTTCTTTTAAATTATTTCCACATACTTATTTCTTTTTATTTTCCTTATTTAAAATAATTCTTATGTGGGTGGGATGTGGTGAGTAGCGAGAGGTAAGAGTGTTAAAGATGAGTTATAGGAGGGAGAAGAAAGAGGTGTAAGCTGTAAGAGGTTGAGTGAGTGAGGGAAGAATGGAGGGAGAAATAATAAATATAGATATGAATCCTTGTGAGGTATATTATAAAATATAAAGTATAAGAAAACACAGTAGAAATATAAAAATAAAAATATACAAAATGTCAGCTTGCGAGATTGAGCAGCAGGTGAACAATAGGCGCAGGTGTCCGTCGGAAACAGCAGGTGACAGGAGGCGCAGCCCTCCGCCGTATAAGGGACGGCGGCGGTTGAGCAGCAGCAGACAGCAATAGCCCTCTACCGTAAGGGCCGGCAGAGGCAGAGATGAGGCCTTCAGAAGCCAGGTCACTCTTCATGGACTCCATGACAACTTCATTACAACGATACTGATTCTTCAGGAGCAATTTAGCAAAACAGAAACTGACCAATTTAGAACGAGCTCGACAAACTAGTATAGAAAAACTGTCGAAATACTGGCCAGAAACTGACAACTTCTTATGAAAAGATGGGTTTATATTATCCATTTGACGGTTATGCTGGCTGTCAATTGCATAATTTAAATTTTCAAACCAGACTTCAGCCAGCATGCCGGTTGTCATTGGATGACTTTTCCGACAGTAAAAAAAAAACAAAAAAAGACGTGTGGCACTCGGGAACTGCCGCGGTAAAGCTATTGCATAGCATTTTTTATCAACTTATGCAATAGACCTCGCCAACAGCTGCTTAACCCCACCCATCCAATACCAGACCTCGACAACAGCTGCTTAACCTCTTCCATCCAAAACCAGACCTCGCCAACAGCTGCTTAACCTCTTCCATCAAAAACCAGACCTCGGTATCAGCTGCTTAACCGCACCCATCTAAAACGCCGACAGCTGCTTAACCCCACCCATCCAAACACAGACCTCACCAACAGCTGCTTAACCCCACCCATCTAAAACCAGACCTCGCCAACAGCTGCTTAACCCCACCCATCCAAAACCAGACCTCACCAACAGCTGCTTAACCCCATCCATCTAAAACCAGACCTCGCCAACAGCTGCTTAACCCCACCCATCCAAAACTAGACCTCGCCAACAGCTGCTTAACCCCACCCATTCAAAACCAGACCTCACCAACAGCTGCTATTGATTGTTCACTCATTTGTTTTCTTATCGGTCACCACGCTCAAAAAACAAAGGGAAATAATAATGGTTCCGAAAAACAATTTAATCTCCAGCGATCTGTGGCCGACTATTATTCTAATTAACTAGCGTTATAATGAATTACCGACAAAAAATCCAAAACATAAACGAAAAAAAATATCCAATTTAACAACAAATAAGAGCATGTTCAAATTACATTTTCTCCTAAAAAAAAAATGGATCTTCGAATAACAAAACTAAACTTCCGAACAGAATACTGAACCCCCGACAAAATTACTAAGTTACCGACAACAGAGGTTTGGTGTTTTAATTTCTATTGTTGGTTATCAAATTTATTTTTTAGCTCTTAATAATGATGAAAATACCTCAACTGTTCGGCCCGCGCGATGGGGTTCGGATCTACTATGTAACTACATTATCATAATAAACTGAGTTTTGTTTTATTTTTATCTTTGTTCTCGCTGACATTATAAAAGTTAGGAAATTTGTCGAATAATAATACAGTATAATATTCTAGGAAACCAAAGTCTACTTGGTTTTCGATTAAGGCATGAATAGGGGTACGTATCAAAATCCCGAAAGTTCATTATACCTATGGCTGAAATACCGACGTGCAAAACACCGAAATTCAAAATACCGAAAGGTTTAAATGCCGATAGTCGTTATATCGAAACACAAAATACCGATGTTAAATGCCCTTAAGGACGAAATCCCGAATAGACGAAACAACTTGAACGTAGCGGTTGGTCACAGTTCTAACGTTACCTAACCTATTTCACCCAGTTCAAAGAGCAATCAAAATACAATCTACCTGTGAATAGACTATTAGACAATGGTAAACACATTTTTACGAGAGATTGTGGCTGAAATAGGTTAGGTTAGAATTGTGACCAAAAGCGACTTCTCAAAATAAAACAAATCGGGACCTTAGGGCACCCCGACACGGACGAGTCGGGATTTTGAACTTCGGGATTTTAAACATTCGAACAAATGAACTTTCGGGATTTTAAACTTTCGTCCATTTGGCGTTTCAATTTTTGGGATTTCGTCCATCGGTAATTTAAAATTCGGGATTTTTATACGTACCCATGAATACGACTGTTTTAACTTTTTGACGCCTGAAATAGGTACCGATATCGAAGCTTACCCGTGGTAAGTAAAATTCATCTTAAATGATGAAATTAAATGTTATTGTTACAAGTACATTTTATATTTTTTATAAGTTTCTGTATAGCCACTCAGAATAATATTTTCAGTATAATGTGACAGTTAAAATAGCACCACAATCTATGAAATATGAAAGGTAATTTATGAATTAATAGTAGGCAAGTAAAGATAAAAATTACAAAGCAAAGTTTTCAGTAGAACGTAATTTATGCTGGTAGAAAAGTATTATAGCAATAGACACTCATGTTTATTTTTCGAAGATTTCAGTATCTCATTCGGTCGTTTCGTCATTTTTATTCGGACAAAAGTAGTCGGAAAGTTAGTATTTTAGGCAGTAGATTTAATATTTTGAGTAAGGACAATTCTTCTTTTTTTGTCGGAGCGTTTATTACTACCCAAAAACAAATGAGTGGGGGGTGTCAGGTTATTTTCGTTACGGAATTTCTGGATTCGGTCTCCACGCTCAAGGCCCGCGATAGAAGCTATGCAATAGCTTAAAAACATACATAAATACAACTTTCAGTATTGTGTTCGTTATGTTACATGTTTTATAGCTTGTCGAATTTGAATTATAAAAATCTATATATCTATCAATTTAATAAAAATCTTATTTGTAACGTAAAATCGATTCTTATAACATTGTTAACTTAATGGTTTTGTTATGTTATTAAGAAGTTATAAATACCTACATTTCAGTGGCAGACCTTTATGTGTTGAGTGCGCGCGTTGAAATACGTTGAAAAAAAATGGCAAATGTAATATTTCCACTAGTTCTGGCTATATTAAATTCTGTAACGTTAGCTAAAAATATCGAATCTGATGAGATCTCGGATCCACAGTGTACCCACGCGTATGGTAAGTAATTCAACTGTCTTCAAAGTTCTTTAGGAGATGATGTCATTAGACAGACACAAATTCATAAATCAGTTTCATTATTCATGTAAATAGTCCACGTTCATACTAAATCCCATTATGTTTACCGATTATCTTTTACATTACTTATATGAAAAGAAAAATAAAAAATTAATTCGGATTAATAAATATACCGAAACAAAACTTATATCTACACTTGAGAGCAAATAAATCGCACATGGCTTGTAATTTGGTTTAATACTGTTTTTTTCTTTAATCTAAAGATATTGAGTACAAATTATTAAGCAAAATTGAAGCATACCAAGTTAGCTTTATAAAAACACAAAATTAAGGTCAGTGACCTTCACGTAACTCACAAAAACCAGCGGTATACCCAATTCCCTAAATTCACCCATTTACATTTCACTACTTGCACCTTTACCTAGAGCTACAAAAAGGGTGCTGTTTTGGGGTTTTAATCAGTTTCCGTTAAGGTGATAACGTCTCTATTAGAAACAGACAGATTTACTGAAAAAATATGGATACCACGCCCGCAGAAGCTGTTCAAGTTATTGCCTTGCCCAAAGCAGGCCATAATCAAAATGAAGTCGCCCGATAGCTAAATTTTAGCTGCTTTCCTGTTCGTCGGTTTTAAGAGACTTGTGGGTATATTCGGCGACTAGGATATTTTTTTTTTTTTTTTTTTATATGGTGTGAAAAAATCATGCATTGACATCCCCCGCCCTTGGGCGGAGCGGGAGATAGTGTCAGACTCTTACTGACTAAAAGACCCACCCCGTTCCTTCTAGCCTTCATTCCGGGGCTCGAGCGCCCTTTCGGATAACCCTGGCCCCAGTAGGCTTCGACCCGGCTGGGTCCCTGCTGTTGCTGACAACTCCTTGAGGCGCGCGGGAACAGTGCGCGCCGTCGACGACTTGGGCTTGGTCCGCGACTAGGATATGGCCGGTGGCGCATAGGATCAGGGCGTGATTATCGCTTTTCTGTAACAAGTACTTTGAGAAATCGGCTACTGAACACGATTGAACTGACACAAAAGCTTCAAGAAGTTTGCAATATCAGTATAAGTCAGTGGACGATTAGGAAAAGACTGGATGAAGCAGGTCTGACTACATATCACTCCTCAAATGGAACCAAATTAACCACAGCTCACCGACAAGCGCGGCAATAATTTGCCACGTAACACTTAAATTGGATGTATGCCTAATGACAAGCTGTTGTGTTTTCTGATAAGTGCAGAATAACCTAAATGACCATGATCGATGCTGCAGGGTCTACAGGAGGTCATCAGGGCAATTTTAACAATGCTGCATAAGCGAAGAAGTGGGTTTTGGAGGCGAATTGGGTTGGCATAATGTTGGACATTAAAACTGACATTGTATTCATCACTGGGCCATTACTGGCCTGATATCGAGAGGGTTGACGGCTTTATGATACATCAAAAAAGTGCTCGAAGAATGCGTGAAGCCACTTGTGTGGCTTATGGTAGATTTTTTTTCCTTAATGCAGAACAGCACCAAATCGCATGTCGCTAGAAAGTTTGTGACTACATGTAAGACGTTGGAATCATTGCGATAGAGAAGCCAGCTCGTAGTTCTGATCTTAATCCAATTGAGCATATCTGGAATGACCTTGAAAAAAGACTTAGTGCAGAAAGCCTGGCTCTCCACGCCTCCAAGAGCTTCAATTTGTCATTTACGAGAAGTGGGACGTTATACCCTAAGATTTCATGGCAAATTTAATACGGCTGATGAAAAATCGAGTAACAGCTGTAAGTAAGGCTACGGGAGAGAATCCACTTTATTGACAAACAGGATGACCAAGAATTTTAAGTTTGATTCTCATTCTTTCTTAAGTGAAATTTTGTAATTTTTACCATTTGTTGGATTGTGTGCTCTAAACCCTTTCAAGGATATTTTTTTATACTGTATTTCATATCATTAGAAAGGTAATTAAATAGGCTTTCAATTAGTGTACAACATATTTTCAATAATTTTTCACATTCATGACAAAATCTGCCTTAACAAAAAGAGTTACGATGTGCGATTTTTTTGCTCTCGAGTGTATGTCAGTATATTTGCCATACATTTTAAAATAAGGTTGTTGTTCATAATGCATTAGAAAAGAATCGTACCTCCCCGCTATAATAATAATATTTTTTTCTTTATTATCAGGCAACTAAAATCACAAATATTAATACAATATTAAACTAATATAAGTATTTTTCTTTTTATCTAGTCCTTACTGTCCTACAGCTGGGCAAAGGCCTCCCCCAAGTCCTTCCAAACCTTCTTCTCCTGCGCCGTCTCTAACCAGTCCTCGCGGTACGCGTCCAAATCTTCCCGCCATCCCCTTCTAGGCAGGTCTCGACGGCATATTCCTTCAGTAGGAACCCACTGCGTGGTGGCGCTTGCCCAGCGGTCTCTGAGCATGCGGCTGATCTGACCCGCCCAATCCCATTTGAGCCTGGTAGCCTTTTTGCCCATGTCTATTATGCTCGTTATTCTGTATTCGGTCTGTTCTTTTAAGTAATATATGTATCTACTAATACACATAAAAAAACATAACAACTAATCTATGAACTAAATATTACTGCACACAAAATGACAGCGTCGTGTTTCGCTACGAGGTTGGAAAGGTCCTCAAGATGGAGCTGGAGCTAGCCTGCACTCTGCAGAACAAAGAGGCTGATATATGACCGACTATGATGTGGAAGCCATCGACGTATGCCTTTGCAAAAATACTTCATAAAATCAAAATCAAAATGTTTTTATTTCACATAGGCCTAAATGGGCACTTATAAAACGTCAGAAGCTAGTGCTCGGTTCCAATTGGTTGTTTCTTATGGAGAAGAACCGGCTAGAAACTCCATGGTTACTCTTTTAAACAAAAATGGTTGATCTTACAATATTATAGATACATGGGCCTACTTTTAATATATTTTTTTTGTTTTCAGGTCAACGTCTATCAGTTCCGTCTTCACAATATATTAATCAGACGTACATTATACCGCAAGGGTCCTTAAGTTTGACTGTTATGCTACCGGTAAGTAGGTACATTGATTGAGCTTCATAATGATCCATAGTTCACTTATAACTTAAAATGGTCACGTTAGAACTACATCATCATCATCATTTCAGCCGATAGACGTCCACTGTTGGACATAGGCTTCCCCCAAGTGTCGCCACAATGATCGATCCTGTGCGTCCCGCATCCATCGGATGCCCGCAACCTTCACCAGCCGAGTCGGATTCGACGGTTAACATCTTTCTCGAAATTAGATCTACCCAACTGGATTGTCTGTCCGAGGTAGACGTAACACGGACATAATACCCGTCTGGTCGTAGGATCCTCCCTTTTCAACGGAGCTTTGCGGAACTTTATTCTCTGTCCTGCATGCCTCCAAACACAGAACAGATGATCGATGGGTCCGAACGGTTCACGAGTAGCGACCCCATACCGGAAAACGCAGCAATGGAAGGCCTCAGTTTAGACTTTAGACAGTCCATAAGGTGAACTTATGACCTAGTAAAAGTTGCTGGAATCTGATGGATGCAATTCGACGTTTGGAGAAGTTCAGCCTTCTGTCGTCCAGCTGTGGACGTCTGTCGGCTGTAATGCTGATGATGAGGACGATGTATGCAAAATGAAAAGTAGATTTCGTTGACAAGTAGAGACCCATAATGCTCTCAAGCCCAGTCAGGTACATGCCTCCAAATTAAAATGATATTTAGAACTAGCAGACCCGGCGAACTTCGTACCGCCTAACAGTCAATGAATCGCCTAACAAATTGATATTATATTCAACCTCTTGCTCGCGATACAAAAATCTCCTCGCGTTTGTCATCCGAGTGTCTTCGCAAAATTCTGCAATACTTCGGTCACATTGGAAACCTCGAAAGACGATGGAAACTTCGAAAGGCTAAACGTGACTGGTAAAGTAGATGGAAAAAGGCCTCGCGGGCGCAGCCGAATACGTTAGTCTGACCAGATCCACAACGCTCTTGACTCCACAGTATACAAAGCCCTTCACACCGCCAGAGACAGGAATAAATGGAAAAACATCATAAAAAATAAAGTGATGAATGGTGGGAAAAAATCATCCAATGACAACCCCCGCTCTTGGGCGGAGCGGGAGATAGTGTCAGACTCTTACTGACTAAAAGACCCACCCCGTTCCTTCTAGCCTTTATACCGGGGCTCGAGCTCCCTTTCGGATAACCCTGGCCCCAGTAGGCTTCGACCCGGCTGGGTCCCTGCTGTTGCTGACAACTCCTTGAGGCGCGCGGGTACAGTGCGCGCCGTCGACGACTTGGGCTTGGTCCGGACAGTTACCGGACGGCCGGACAGCGAGCTACCCATTGCTCACTGTCCGCAAGTTCGCGCCTATGGTGGCCGGAGAGGTCACGACCCTCAGCATTGAGGAATACGACGCAAGGAGGAGGAGGATTGCTTGCGATGAAACAAAACCTAAGTAATATTACAGTCAAGTAATATTTAGTCAGTTACACACAATTTTAATGTATAAAAGTTATCTACATCAATTTCATAAATGAGTATTCTTTTTTTTTCAGAAAGTTGAACCAGATTCGACTATAGCTTTTATATGTATCAAAATAGCGGGTTTTAATACCAACAATACGGATATATTTTTTTCTCCAAGACCCGATAAACGTCGTAGGGTGGTAGTTTCGTTACATGAAAATCTACAACAAAATGTAAAAGTAGATGTACAAACTTTAAACGCTAATAAAACTCAACTTGCGTTAAATTGAAGAGGAATAAAGAGCTAACTTTTCTAACAAATACTTTTTTGAACCCATCATCTTTAAAATGGCAACTGCATAGTATAAGTTTAGCATAGTGTATATGTGGCAGCCGTATCAACACGCTGTATTACGAGCAGGCGCACCGGATTGAGGAACGGTCGCCGTAATGTAATACGGCTTTCAACCAGGTAGGCGACCTTCAACCAGATTTCAATTCGGCTGAAATATAGTACACCGCATTGTAGCAGCACTCGAGTTCATCAAAGCGGCTTAGTAAAGTGAAGACCACATACAAAAGGGGCATCGTCGATACGCCGCTTTTTAAATTTTAGTATCTGCTAATAATGTAATTTTGTGAAATATGATATTTTGAGTAATTCCCGCAATTATTATTAAAATTTCAACACGTAGATAACTTTTTCATTTTGCACTATCGAGATGTCGGCAACCATTTTATTAAAGAAACCCCAAATAAAATTATTGTAAAGGTATCAAGGTATACCGTTCTTTTAAATTATTTCCACATACATAATTCTTTTTGTTTTCCCCATTTACAATTCTTATGTGGGGTTTAGGATGACAGCCAGAAATCCAGGGTTTAGGGTATTAGAAACCCTCAAATGAAGCCCTTCGAGTAAAATATCATTTGAATATTGTAAACTCTTTGTAATTTTGTTTGTGTGAATATTTGCTTTACTCTCGTTCAAATAATCTATGTGGATAAAAAGAGAAACTGACTGACTGACTTATGAACGCACAGTCGAAACTACTGGGACTAGGAGCGTGAAATTTTGCACAAGGTTTTCTTTTATGGCCGAGCACTAAGAGAGGATTCTTCAAAATTTACCCCTTAAGGGAATGAACGGGTTCAAAGTTTGTATGGAGAAACTGACTTTATTATTTATATATATAAAAATCAATGCCACTTTTCGTTGTAATTTTATAACTCAAGAACGGGCTCACCTATCCAAACCAAATGTTTAGGCTTTGTTCGAACTGTTTACTATGTGGTTTATTTAAAGTTTGTTAGGATAGAGTAGGGTATAGTAGGGTAGAGTAGTGTAGAGAAGAGTAGTGAAGAGTAGTGTAGAGTAGGATAGGGTAGGGTAGAGTAGGGTATGATAGGGTAGGGTAGGGTAGAGTAGGGTACAGTAGGGTATAGTAGGGTATAGTAGGGTGGAGTAGGAAAGAGTGGGAGCGAAACCGCGCGGGCAAAAGCTAGTATTATTATATTCTTTAAGTGTTACGAAATGTGTAGATAAATCCTTTTGTGAACAACTTCAGCAGTTGCGTCAGGAACTGAGTCATCAAATGTCAGCAGCAAGAACAAATGTGCAGTGACTTGCGCCTTATCAATCATTTCCACTCTGCTCATAAATAAGCTCCAATACGAACACTGATTTATGGTCAGAGAGAGCATAACAATGCGAAGTGGGGAGCAGGAGTGCTAGCGAAGGAGACGGTCGCACGCGTGAGGTAATGGACATCCTCACGCCCCAGCCGCCGAGACCCCGACCCCGACTACCAACCACCGTAAGCGCGAGTTTGCGAACTACGAGTTCCGTGTAGTGTGCCCGCTATTTGTTATTTCAATAACAAAGTCAAAATATTTCACTAGTGTTGGCAAAAAATAATAGGCCCATTTTGACATATGTATTTTGACTACCTAGCGGCTTGTTCAGTGTAGTGTTAGCTACTACTGCTATAGCTCAAATAGTTACTACTACACCGGACTCCTAATTATTATTTTATTGTTTCTTTCAGTTTCGTTCCAAATTATATTGCAGGGTTTTTTTCAAATGTCAAAACGGGTCTTTTATTTTTTAACGAGTCTTTACTATTCATAGTTTATGACGTCAACTCATTCAAATTCCGGCCTGGCTTAACTTGATGATAATCCGCGGGTGCTTCTAAACATTTGCTATCAGCTGATCGAGTTTCGATGTGGGTGGATCGCGTGGGCCAATGTTCCAGACAGTTAAGAGCAACTTTGCCATGTTCTAGAACACGATATTTTAGAGTTTTCAAAGTTGTAAACTATAAGGAATCGTCTTTTTGTAAATTTAATTCCTTAAAAAAATAAAAAGTGGCCCCACTTTAGGAATTACTCTTGTATGGTGGGTGAATTACCAATTTGTAAAACGTGTTTAACCTTTTAATCGTAGTAATTAGAGACACTATAGAAAGACAATAGGCTTGGGATTTAATGAATTAATGACATACACAAGATACGCAGACACCGAACAACTATCTGCATAGTATAGCATAATCAAGCCTTTCAATGTTCCCAATGCTGGGACTCAGGCCTCCCCGAGACATAATGGGCCGTAATCAACCACGCGGGCCCAGTGCTCAAATTTTTGGTTTCAGCACATGCCGGTTTCCTCGCGATGTTTTCCTTCACCGATAGCTCTTACTCATTTTGAGTAAAAGAAAAGTTAAATTAAGTTGAACCCACCTAAGAGGGTTCTAGGTTACGATAAAGGTCATTTCATCTATATCAGGCGTGGGATGTTTAAGCCAATGGACATTTGAAACTTAAGCTGTACCTAGCTCAGCTAGAAGTAAACTCTAATTCAACCGTTATCTATATCCAGGGAAGAAGAGAAATTGTACTTTTTTTTTTTTTTGGCTTATGAGAATTTAACAGTAGCGTCAATAGCGGTTTTTAGATCCTCAAAGATAAAAGTGCAGCAGGACTTAAAATGCTTTGTGGGTATTTTCTACCAGTTAGGGTGAATCCTAAGGTCAACTGGTAGAAAAACTGGCAGGAACATAACATGACATACCTACGTACGGAACCCCAAAAAATCTACATCACATTACACGTCAAAATATTTACGCCATAGACTAAAAAATAACAGAACATTCACCTATCTTTATAAATAATCGGTTCCTCTGATATTCAGGATCATTATTTCACGTTACGCTGCATATCTCTTGTTTACAGGCATTTACAGGCTTATTGAACAACGGAATAGGCATCTTATTCGCTTCTCTGCTCGCGTAAATCGACGCCCACAGAATATATTTGAAAAACATTGTTCTTGGGAAAATCTTGTTCTAGTAGGAATTGGAATTCCAATACTAGGGAATATGGGATACGGTGTCCGTGTTTATAACACAGTAAGTGATCTATTCTGATCTACTAATCACACACAAACACACACGCATCTACAACAAAATGCAACAAAATCTAGACATCCACTCCCAAAATATATAAAAATGTAAAAATATATCTACTTAATTAAAACTTTTCTATTAACCCTAGATTATGACGAGACAGAAGCACTGGTAAAACCTTCATCCATAAAAATCTTTAATATTTAAAATCACCATACACACACAGACACCATATCCCCATTTTACACATATTTAATTTCTGAAATCGATGTTTTTAAAATAAAATTTTTAGCATTCTATTTTCAATTAATTGTAGCGAAATGGTGGCGCCCCTGTTCGGGCACCATTTTAAAACGAAATTATACGTATAAGCAGTTCCTTTATATTTATTTCGCTACAGATTCAAAGAAAGAAAAATAGTTTCCACACACGCAAAACGCATATCACCACGGATATCTATGCATATCATGCCAATTTTATAGGCGAAATTTTGTGAGTCTAAAAAGTCAATCGACTTGGGTAATTATTAGAGCAAAATGAAATCTGATGTAGTCAACACTGACTCAATAATCAAGGTTGATTATGAGATCTTGATCATTATTTACTAATAAAAGAACCGTATAAAAAGTATCTAATAAAAGTATTTTTTAAATGATTAAATATTATACAAAATTCCCAAAACTTCACGCTCGAAAGGCTATACGGATTTGGATGATATTGGGCTCTCGGATAGACCATAGTCTGCATCAGCACTTTAAGGGACATATTTTCCCAGGAGTTTGTTTCCCTATGACAATTATCTACTGTCACCCGGGTGAAGCCGTTGACAGCAGTTATGAATGAGATACTTGGATAATATATAGTTAATAGTCGGCGTTGCGTACTACAGAACATTGAACTCGCTCAGCTGACGTTTTCTTAATGAAATTAATTTTGTGCATGCGTAAATTAATACGAGTTTTGAAAAAAGGTACTTTATTTTTTATTATCTTTACAAATCGATAGTGTTTCATGTACCGGATCGACCCTCCACGGGATTAAAACGATTAAAATTTAGCGGTGTATATTACCTGTTAATTTTCCTTCAACGGCTTCAATCGTTAAATCAGGAACACTTTTCTAACAACAACACTTGTGTACGTAGGTACTGCTTGACGGTAGTATGACGTGGCAAAAGCCCTTACCTGTTAGGGTTCTCATCATTTTTCAATAGCTGTTATCGACTTTATTTATGTCACTTACTTGACTTAATGTCCTATGTCCCCTAGATGGGGCAGAGGGCGTCCACAGTAATCCTCCATCGCGAACGGTCCTAAGCTTCACGCTTCACTTCGCTCCACGTCATCCCGATGCTCGCTGCTTCCGCCAACACGGTGCGACGCCAGGTCTGACGCGGACGGCCACGCTTTCTTTTTCCTTGCGGATTCCAGTCCAACGCTTGCTTGGGTATGTGATCGGAATTCCTTCGGAGCGTGTGGCCAATCCATCTCCACTTGCGGCGCTTGATCTGGCGGTCGATTGGGATCTCGTGGCATTTTTCCAGCAGCTCTACGTTGGATATTGTCTCGGGCCAGTAAATTCCGAGGATGCGACGCAGACAGCGGTTGACGAAAACTTGGATTTGGCGTGAGATGTCCTTTGTGACCTTCCACGTTTCGCACCCGTAGAGCAGCACAGATTTGACATTTGACCCGAAAATTTTAAGTTTAATTCTTCGGGTCAGTTTCCGCGACTGCCAAACAGGTCTCAGCTGCGCGAAGGTTGCTCGGGCTTTGGCGATCCGTGAAGTGATGTCCTCTTCACTACCTCCGGTTTCTGAAACGACGCTTCCTAGATAGGTAAACTTGTGTACGCGTTCCACTACCTCTGAGTTCAACATCAACGGTGAGGGATTCCTCACACCCGTTCTCATCTCCTGTGTCTTCCGGATGTTTATTTTAAGACCAGTTTTTGCAGCCTCCTGACTTAAATCTTCCAACTTTGCCTGCATGTCGGCATGGGTATGACTCAGGAGGCATAGGTCATCGGCGTAATCAAGGTCCTCCAAGACGTTGGATAATCCCCACTCAATCCCGCGGCGCCTGTTATCCAAGATGCGAAGCATTATTCCGTCAAGAACCACAAGAAAAAGAAGCGGCGAAAGTAGGCAGCCCTGGCGGACACCAGCGTGCACTGCGATGTCATCAGAAACGAGGCCGTCGTGCGTAACCTTGCAAGAATACTTCCTGTATATAGCCTCCAGAAGACGGATAATTTTCGGTGGTACGCCAATGCTCAGTAGGCGAGCCCAAATGCTAGACCACTTCAGCGTATCAAAGGCTTTTTCGAAGTCGACAAAAGTTAAGTAAATCTCCCTCTGCCATTCTGATGCCTGCTCAAGTATGATACGAAGAGTGTTGATCTGATCCGTGCACGAGCGGTCAGAACGAAAACCAGCCTGTTCCTTGCGTAGGAGAGGATCCACGGCCTTAGACAGTCTATCCAAGATAATCCTGCAGAACACCTTTGAGGGAACTGAGAGCAACGTAATACCTCTCCAGTTATTGCACTGACTAAGATCACCTTTTTTGGGTACAGTGATTAAAAGACCTTTGTTCCATTCGTCCGGGAGCTCTTCGGCGTTCCAGATCTTTTCAATAAGGGGCATCAGAACATCGACGGCAGAGGATACGTCAGCTTGTAGCATTTCCGCCGTAATCAGGTCGAGTCCTGGTGCTTTACCTGTCTTCAAAGAACGGACTGCTTTAGCAACTTCAGAGGCTGATGGTGGTTCCGTATCGATGTCGAGTAACTGAGCTGGTGTAGATCCAATCTGCAATGTGTCATAGGTCGATGCCGCAGACGAACGGAAGACCTCCTCAAAATGTTGATGCCAGCGAAGCAGCTGCTTCTCTGACGTCACAATGAGCTGACCATCTTTGGACTTCAGTGGCTTCTTCTTGGACTTACTGTTTCCGGTCAAGGTTTTGGTAGCTTTATATAACTCCTTTAGGTTACCGGAGTTTGCAGCTTGTTGAGCACGATCTGCAATACTATCAGCCCACTGTCTCCTATCTTTGCGGGTGCTGCGATAAATTTCCTTGCGCTTTTGGCGGTACTGCATGATAAGGTCGGCTCTTACGGTGTCATTATGTGTCTCAAGCAGTCTCAGATGAAGGTTTCTTCTGTCTTTAATCAGGCTCCACGTACGCTGCGACATCCAGTCCTCGCGAGAATTGCTCGATTTGTGTCCTAGAACAACGGCGCTGGTCTCTGTATAGGCCGCTTTGATACGGCTCCACTCCTCGTCCAGTGAGTCCGTAGTAGCTTCGAGTACCGAAAAACGGTTGCGTAGCTCGAGTTGAAATGTTTTACGGATGTCGGAGTCATACAATTTGCTCACGTCGTACCTTCTTCCTATTTTACTCGGTCCTCCAGCTTTACGGGCCACTGCAATTTTAAGCCGGACTTCAGCAACCATCAAATGGTGGTCGCTATCAATATCGGCGCCCCTGCGGTTACGGACATCGAGCAATGAAGAACGCCATTTGGAACTAATGGCAAGGTGGTCAATCTGATTCCTGGTGACACCATCGGGTGAGTTCCACGTATACTTATGGTGGTCACCATGGATAAATAATGTACCTCCGATGGTCAGGTCGTGATTCTGACAAAACTCAATAAATCGTTCGCCATTCTCGTTGCTTACACCAAGTCCCTGCGTACCCATATGCCGCTCGCGGTTCGTGTTTATCTTCCCAACCTTTGCATTTATGTCCCCCATGACGAAGATGATATCTTGCTTTTTTATGCCTCTAAGGGTGGCGTTGAGGGCGTTATAGAAGTCGTCTTTGGTATCCTCTGATGATGCATTGGTTGGGGCGTAGCACTGTACGATAGATATCTTCCGGGCTCTTGAGTTAAAACGGGCGTATATAATCCGGTCTGAGATTGGTTTCCAGTCCACAAGGCTTTTTCCTGCTGCATTTGAAAGAAGGAGTCCTACGCCATACTCATGCACATCTTCCTCACTTTCTTTACCCGAATACAGCAAGGTCAAGCCCCCGGACGTTCTCATCTCACCAAAGCCGTTTCTTCTTACTTCGCTTAGGCCGAGAATTTGCAGGTTGTAATTAATCATTACTGCTTCAGCTTGGGCTAGTCGACCGTCGCCGGTAAGCGTACGCACATTCCAAAAAGCAATTCGTGTCCGTGTTTTCATGCCAAAAGTCGTCGGTAAAGTATCGGTCCGGTTTCTTACTGTTTCGGTTTCAAGAATCTATGATTGTCGGGCAAGCGAGTGATTAGCCCACTGTGCCTTAATCCGCTAGCGGGGCTGCCGCTTTAGAGCCTACGGATGTGCTCGGTTTTGTAACAGGTATCCTCCCTAGTGAGTCGATTCTGTTTTAAGGCGCAGAATACTCGCCCTTCGCCCTGCATCCGTTAGCTCAGCTACACCACGAGGTGGCGGTCGCGCGGCGGCGCGGGTGCAGCAGGTCCCAGGGAGGACGACGGGGACGTGGATGACTCGGACTGACTAGGGCTCTGCTTTGTACGGTACTCCGCCACGAGCACAGCAGATGGTTATTTGGCACTTTATAGGTAATGTTGTCCTCACTAACAACGATTCCCACCAAGACCATACCCTAGCTTCCCCCCCCTAATATATTATGTCACGGAAAACACATTTTTTTGTTTTGGTTTTTACGGTTTGTGCATTTAGCCAGTGTCAAGTTAAGAAAGTATTTCGTTTTCTAAAGTCACTTTTTTGTTTGTTTTGTTTTTTGTAGCATTTGGCAGCAAATGTCAGCCTTCTCAGCAAGCTTCGCTACGGTAATCCTACTACAAACTACCGAGGTTTTTTTTACCGAGATAGCGCTTGATTCAATTATTCAAAACTACACCAATTTACATCTCAAAATTGATTTGTATTGAATAAATCAATTTGCGAATAATGAAACAAGCCCTAAATGTCATTTAAAAAATCCCGCCAAAATACTTGAGGCACAAAATTTTTGTTTTTTTTTTGTTAGCGGTTTTGGCTTGGATACTAAGTCCTTTAAGCCATGTCTTTGTATGAATAGTTCATTTGTTTATCATTACAATATGAATGTATGCATTCTAATGTTTTTAGTAGTTTGTAAGGAAGTAGTAGTTGTAAGAAAGTAATTTGGCAACAAATGTACCAAGTTTGCCTTCTCGGCAAACTTCGCTGAGGTAACCAAAACTACAACTCACAAAATATTCTATAAGGCAAAAGCAACATCACATACAGCCTTTCCAGTTCACTTGTCAAATCTGCCAAGTACACTTACGTTTAAGATACTGTTGCCTAGATACAGTTTATAAACATCTGCTGGTGAAGGCGTCATGTCAAAAACCACTTATATCGAACAATGTATCCCTATTTCCCGTGACGGGAACACCGCCATTAGCATGTTTGCTATGTATAATAACTCTGACATTCCTGTCACGGCTTTTTACGTCAAACAGAAGCTAATAGGTTGCAGGAACATTGGGATGGTACCTACTTAAGGGAGTGGCTGAATAATAAGTAGGTACCTAATAATTTTCCTCTCTGTTGACAAAAAAAACTTATAATTATGTTTGACCATTTTTTTATAAACCGGCCAAGTGCGAGTCGGACTACCATTATCTATAAAAACTGCAGAAAAAATCAGGTCTGTTGTATGTTGTATGGGAGCCCCCTTAAATATTTATTTCATTCTGGTTTTTAGTATTTTTTGTTATAGCGGAAACTTATGTAATTATTTCAACAGTCTAACCATCACGGTTCATGGGCACAAGGGCGGATCCAGCTTTGGCGCCAGGGGGGGGGTCACATAGTCGTGTTTTTTTTTGGTGGGTAAAATCATCCAAACGACATCTCCCACCCTTGGGCGGAGCGGAAGATAGTGTCAGACTTTTACTGACTAAAAAACCCACCCCGTTCCTTCTTGCTTTTCGTCCCGGGGCCGAGCTAACCCTGGCCCCAGTAGGCTTCGACCCGGCTGGGCCCCTGCTGTTGCTGGCAACTCCTTGAGGCGTGCGGGAACAGAGCGCGCCGTCGACGACTTGGGCTCGGTCTGGACAGTTACCAGACCGTTGGATAGCGAGCTACTCATTGCTCGCCGTCCGCAAGCCCCGGAAATCGGAATCGGAACCCCGGCGGCGGCTGGGATGCTGTGAGCGCTGTTACCTGATGCGATCGGCCTCCTCCTTTGCTAGCATTACTGCATCGCAGAAGGAGGCGACAGCCTGCCACTCCTCCTCACTCCGGACCATGGTCTGTACCACAAGGCCCGGCGCGAGAGATCGCCGCCGCCGATCGCCCCCACGAGGAGCGGGGCACACCTCCACTGTGTGCTCCACCGTGTCCTCCGGGCGTTCCGCACAGTGACTACACCCGGGCGTCATTTCCGCACGAATCCGGTGCAGGAACCTCCTGAACTTACCATGTCCGGTGAGAACCTGCGTCATGTGGAAGTTGAGGACGCCATTAGGTCTTTCCAGTCACGCATCAAAGAGGGGACTTACCGCCATAATTGTGACTTGCCCAGCACTGGGTTGCGATAGTCGCTGATGCCATTTCATCATGAGATCCTGCCGGAGTTGCATCTACACGCGCAAATCGTGCAAGTGTGCAAGGACTGTTGCCTCCAGATCCCACGGTGGCAGGCCAGCAAGGAGGCTTCGTGGGTATCACCGCACCATCCGTATTGCCATGACCCTCTGGAGCCCACACTGGCGCCCCATAAAGGGCCATGGACCGAACGATTCCCGCATAGAGCCTCCGGCAAGAGGCGTCTGGATCCCCAAGGTTGGGCAGGAGCCGCTTGAGAGCAGCCCCGTCACATAGTCTTGGTCACGTTACACGAAGTTATTATATAATTTTTATAATAATAAATACAGGTAAAAAGTAGGCACATAAAATCTATATTGTGCCATAAAAAAAAACATTACCTATGTTTAAAAAGATTAATTAGTGGTCCACCTACGTCCTGGACCTAGCCCAGGGGGGGGTCATGACCCCCATGACCCCTCCCCCTGGATCCGCCCTTGCATGAGCATGCCTGGGACAGACTGATAGACATACAGCGGAGACTTAAAAAAAGATCGAGTTTATTTGCTTACCTATAGGTCTAGATCCGAATCTAACCTACTCTAACTACTAGATTTTAAATACCCAGGTCACCAGCAATAAATGTGAGTCTTTAATTAACATAAATTTTATTCAGGATCAATACATGTAAGTCTGATCCAGATTAAGCCTACTAGAAAAGGATTTTCACAGTTTTCCGCCTAAATTCATAGCATAGCATATTTAGCCCTATAATGTTCCTATTGTTGGGACTCAGGCCTCCTCTCCAGTACCGGGAATGGGCCGTAATCCACCACGCGGGCCCAGTGCGGGTTGGTGGATGTCATGTCTTCGAATTTTTGGTCCTAGGACATAACGGTTTCCTCATGATGTTTTCCTTCACCGTTTTGAGAGCAGAGGTGATGAAATAAATTACACAAAGTAATGTGCCTGGCTGGGTTTGATTCCGTGACCTACGACTCGTAAGTCGAGGCCGTTACCACTCGGCCTAAATTCATGCTTATCATATAGGTTATCACATAAGTTATGTATTAAATACACAAATAAAATATTTGATTACTAGCAGTTACCAAGGTCTTAGCCCGTGTGAAGGTAGAAAATTGTCCCAAAGAAACAGAAGTACATAATATATCGAAAAAAGTTATGATGTTACCAATTTTATGAAGTTATTTTGACTACCTGTTATGTCAGTTTAATGCTCCCGGTTTATCATCATCATTTCAGCCGATACACGTCCACTGTTGGACATAGGCCTCCCCCAAGCGTCGCCACATCGAACGTTCCTGTGCGTCCCGCATCCATCGGTTTCCCGCTAACTTCACCAGGTCATCGGTCCATCTTGTAGGAGGCCTTCCAACGCTGCGTCTTCCGGTACGCGGTCGCCACTCCAGAACCTTTCGGCCCCGGTTTATATCTAGCCTAATATCTAAGAAGTCATTGCCGACAAAAAAGTATAGGTACCCAGCAAGAACGTTTACTGAATTCCCTGTTATAGATAGGTATATCTTAAGTGGCCAGCACTGGTCGTAGCTAAGATGAGGGATTTTTACCAAATTTACACTTCTCATCAGATGACGACAGAAAAAGAAAAACCTTACGCAAGAACATACTTATCTATCTAGATGGATAAATAGATAATTTGAGCCTAGTATTTGATAAGGAGGAGGCCGACCGCATCAGGCAACGGCGCTTACAGCGCCCCAGCCGCCGCCGGGATTCCGATCCCGATTTCCGGCCACCGTAGGCGCGGGCTTAAGGACGGCAAGCAATGGGTAGCTCGCTGTCCGACCGTCCAGTAATTGTCCGGACCGAGCCCAAGTCGTCGACGGTGCGTACTGTTCCGCGCGCCTCAGGAAGATGTCAACACACCGTAGGTCAACACCCAGCAGGGTCGAAGTCTACCGAGAAAATGGATTCGCTTCTGAAATAAAAACCCGGCCCTGGTATGAAGGGCAAAGAAGGAACAGGAATGGGTTTTTAGTCCAGTAAAAGTCTGACACACCCTTTCGCTCCGCCCAAGAGCGGGAGATGTCATTGGATGATTTTCCCAACAAAAAAAAATATACTTAAGTAGATATACCTGCAGTGAACAGTGACGTTTTCAGCTGAGATACTGAATTTTCACCAATTTTTTTCCTCCTCTCGTTAGATGACAGATAGAAGAAAATCCTTGCGCAAGAACATACAATGCGTTCCAAATGAGAATAGGATCGCCCGCCATGTTGTAACGTCACGATTTACTGTCGAATCGAGGAAATAAATTTTTAAACATTAATTAATTTACGAAAAATTTAATTTAAATCAAATTCTTCAATTTTACTCATTTCTAAGTTCTTCAATTTTGCCAAAATTTCTCCGATTTGACAGTACGACGAGACGTCAAAACATAGGAATCGGTCCTATTCTCATTTGGAACGCGTAGTACCTATCTCCCTAAATGGATAGATAATTTGAACCTAGTATTAGGAATTCGAATTTGCATGAGCCGCACAACCATTCTATAAAAGATCTCGCTACTTTCAGGAGCTACCTATTGGTTGATAGGTACGACTATATGACATTAGCTAGATTTCAATAATCTACCGATATTTGGTGTGCTCGGTATTGAAAATAGCACCCACGCAGTCTCTCGCCTTTCATTGCCAACTGGTTCTATGAATATGTTTCAATATTCGGTACCAACTTATTATGTACCCAGGGTACAAATAACCCAGTATAAGGCAGGGGCGCCGACTCCGTGGGTGCTCGGGGGCTCGGGGGCTCGGGGGTCCACGAGATATAAACAGTGGGTACCGAGCACCCCTGAGAATAGACATCAAGAAACAGATCAGTAATCGCCTTTTAGGGATGGGCGTTTTTTCATTACCCGACGACCCGTTTTGCGCAGTGGTTTAGAGCGCCGGTTGAAACGCCAGGGTGGAAGGTTCGATTCCAGCACCAACACAAACGTTTGTTGATTGTTACATAATTAGTAATTATGTACGCAGTATGTAAGTAGGACATTTATTTATTTGTCGGTCGATCATTGTGCATTTCTGTTCCCACACTTCGCCACTTTTTCGAGTCATCAAATGAGCATGCAATCAGCACCCATGAGGTTTTTTAAGAGCTGACGCCCCTAATATAAGGTCTACCTACAGGTGTAAGTATACCAGCACAATTATATAAAATAGATCTGTCTAGGTATTTATTCGACGGTGCTTTTGATGGACGACATAATTTTGAATTTTCTACAAATAGAATAGGTACTTTATGTAAAAATATCGTAGATCTGTAAGTAAAAATTCAATAAAAAGGACATACATTCTTTGAATATATTATTCACCAAATTTAGTGGGATAGACTGATATGTACTTCAGGTGTAATTATGTCGTCTAGACTTCTATTGTAGGCAAAATGATTTGAATGTAAAGTACGAAGACGCAAATCTTATAATTCAACTGTAAGTAGGTACTCTGAAATACAATTTCTTTCAGAATTGACCAAATAAAAATTCAGCAAAAAGGTTGCACACATTTCACTGGTAATGGAATCTACAGACACTGGCCGTTTGCTTACGAAAAAATCATGTAGAGGCCATTAGAGTGTCTTTTTATTTTTTTGCAGTAAATGGCTAACACACTTTTTTTTGTGAAAATTTGCCAGTTGTATATTATACAGCTTTAATCCTTTTTACAGCAAACTTTTTAACTTTTTATAAAAAACAAACTTTACCTCTTTAAAATATTAGTGTAGATATAGTCTGTCTAAAAAGTCAACCGACTTGGGAATTTTGTATATTTAATTATTTAAAAAATACTTATATTCGATACTTTTTATATGGTTCTTCTAGTAGTAAACAATGATCAATATTTCTTAATCAACCTTGATTATTAAACCAGCGTTGACTACGTCAGATTTCATTTTACTCTATTAATTACGCAAGGCGGTTGACTTATTAGACAGACTCTAGAAAACAATTTACGAAATACTTACACTTATAACACAAAAAATAAAACTAGTTAGGTTTAAGTAGTAGCACACAGGAAAAACAGAAGCACACGTGAATGAAAATACTCATGCATGGCGTCTCACATGTAATATTTATTATGTCGTGTTCCCTTTTAAATCTGGTAGGAGTAAAACAATCGAGTGAAGTGAGTGCTTTAAAGTTTTATAGCTTGCCTCGCAACTGCGGCGGCCGAACAGAATAATCCCACAATCCCCACATAAAGCACACTCCACACTCTCGAGAGAGATCGCATTCTACGTTTTCTCTCTAAAATATTAAACGCCTCCGAGACACCGTAACATATTTATTATCGCTACGAATTACACTGCTGGGGTGACTACGTCGCCTAAGTATTCCCTTAGGAATCTTAGTGGAAATAACGCATGCCTTATTTCGGAGTGGAACATAATGAAAAATAAAGGCTGGCCATAAGTTGTCTATGGTCCAGAGCATAAAAATATAAAAAACTCCTTGCTTATTATATCTATGGTCCAGATACTACGGAATAAGGTTTTGATATAAAATTTATCGCCGTATCCTCAAAACCTACCTCATCAATATAATAATTTTGTGCATCAAAATCTTAGACAGAAATATTGAAAAAATATAGTTTTCCAATAAATCGCTACTATAAATTTTACTTTTTTCTTTTGGTGCAATACAAAAGTAGGTACTCATATTTATTATGATTATTAACGTAGATACAATTTATTGAAAACTTAGAAGAGCCAAAGTATGACACATTAAATAAAAGCCTGTCATCGCGAAACTATATAAAACTTGTACTATCAGAATCAGTGATTCTTCCAGTAGCGTAAGAATATAGGAATGTTTAAATAATAATAATATCAATAGTTTCTGTGAAATTGTTACTATTTTGGTGTACAATAAAGTTTATTCTATTCTATCAATTAATTAAGAACTTTTGACAGAAAAATCCAAAAAATTTAGACCGTAACTTTTTTTTCCGCATCGCTGTTGACTGGAAGTGTGCACGAAAGGCTGGCGGCATTGCCACGTTGTATGGCAATGCTTAATCTCTGACCGAGGTAGAAGCCAGCCCTTTGGTCACGTGAAGAGTCAACTAAGCGTTTTGATAAATCTTTAAAAGCATATGAGCACTCGGACCACACGGCCCAAGAGTTTCAACCCCAAACGGCTCAAAAATATAACTGCCGACAAGGCTGTTATATTTCCGCCGCTTGAGGTTCTCTGCAGCCGCCGCGGCAGCAACAGCACAGCACGATGAGCTAGGAAGATGGGATGGCGCAAGAGTATCGACACAGGTAGCGTCCCACACTTGAATGAAGATTGAAAATTGAAACAAGTTTTACTAAAAAATACGAGTTAATCTTATTTATAGAGTAGTAGCAGTGTAGAGGTAACCTAGATAAGAAAACGAGGGACAAGAACAATATTCATGCGTGTAAAAGATTATCGTTAATTACAATAGAAAAACCAAAACTTCAGCAATAAAAAAATAACTAAGTATTTACCAAAATATCTTTCACAAGAAAATTAAATTAAGTTTATAATCAAAACAAAACATCATTATGAGAAGTGCTAGAGGTAAAACTTAATTAGGCTTAAGGGACTAAAATTAAGTCTGAATCTTATTATCTCTACAAAGTCAAGAGAGAGCAAGAATACTCCATTTAGGACTACAACCACCTATTTAGTCCTAATTTGTATCTACTTACATTATTTTTGTAAGTGCCTACCTTACGCAGGCAATTTTAGGGTTCCGTAGCCAAATGGCAAAAAACGGAACCCTTATAGATTCGTCATGTCAGTCTGTCTGTCTGTCTGTCTGTCCGTCCGTATGTCACAGCCACTTTTTTCCGAAACTATAAGAGCTATACTGTTGAAACCTAGTAAGTAGATGTATTCTGTGAACCGCTTTAAGATTTTCACACAAAAAAAAAAGCAATAAATTTTGGGGGTCCCCATACTTAGAACTGAAACTCAAAATTTGTTTTTCATCAATCCCATACGTGTGGGATATCTATGGATAGGTCTTCAAAAATGGTATTGAGGTTTCTAATATCATTTTTTTCTAAATTGAATAGTTTACGCGAGAGACACTTCCAAAGTGGTAAAATGTGTGTGTCCCCCCCCCCTGTACCTTCTAAAATAAGAGAATGATAAAACTAAAAAAAATATGTGATGTACATTACCATGTAAACTACCAAGAAAAATTGGTTTGAACGAGATCTAGTAAGTAGTTTTTTTTAATACGTCATAAATCTAAAAAAATACATTATTATTAAAACATCGATAAAAATCAAAATCGTTACAACGAACTACAAGAACTTTTATATTATGTTACTTGCTGCTACGGAACCCTCCATGGGCGAGTCCGACTCGCACTTGGCCGGTTTTTTTTTTACTGTTGATTGTGTCGCCCTTGAACACTCTCACCTGAAGGAAAAGCGACGATGTGGTCGACGATGGACCCCGCTTGTCTAGAAGTAATCGATTCACTCTCTAGGTAGGGTTGTAGTTACCAGGAAACAGATTCTGGCAGGGAATTACACTCCTTAGCTGTAGGCACTCAATTAAGCTAGAACTACTTATACATTAGACCGGCGCTCATGTGTAACACGCTGGATTTGTACGTATCAAGTGTAGCTCTACAAGTCTAGTTTCCATATAAAATGTATGGAGATAGACGCGCCCAGATCGGCGTGTATGACACACGTGAGAGTAGTGTAGGTAGGTAGTTCTTCCAAAACGTTTTGTGCGTATAGGTGGGATATTCTCTTTGGGTGGGATATTCACCATGTACCTATCTACCGGTGGCGCATCGCCGTACGTATATCTTGCCGTCCGATGATAGAAGCTTGGCGCAATTAGATTATGCAATTACGACGCACACTCTCCGAAATGCAACCGGTAGTACCTAAACCGCCAAGCTAACAACTTGGCGTCGGCTATCGTATAATCTTCTAAAGAATAATAAGTCTGTATAAATGTCTAAACCGACAAAAGATTAAGTAATAAATGGACTGTATTCTGACTAGGGTAGGTCGTAAATTAGATACTTAGTTCGCTACCAACTGTCGGATAGGTTGGCAGGCTCTCTATAAGTAAACTATCTAGGTACCAGAGACATACCCAAACCAAGAAACAGTAGGTACCTAGTCAAACAGATGCCTCTTGAAACTGCCAGACGTGCTCAGTGCTCAATACCTAAGTTTAGCAAATAATTTTAGATTCTGCTCCATTAGTTATTTGATTGAGTAAAATTAGACTTTAGTTATTCGGCAGACTGTAAGTTAGGATCTGTCTAAAAAGTCAGACGACTTGAGTAATCTAATTAAAAAATCAAATTCTTGAAACCTGATACAGTCAACACTGGTTGAAAAATCAAGGTTTGAAAAGAGATGACCATTGTTTACTAATATTTTTCCAATGGTTGTTTTATCAATGTTCGTATTTAATTATTTATTATTTTTTTGTTTCGATACCAATTAATTTATTGAACCTCCGTGAATGTGACCGTGGCATCACTGCGGGCCCAATACCAGCGCTGCGTTATTTATCTTTTTAAGTATCGCAGCATATGCTGAGTTAGGCGCCCTTTTGGCCTTGCACAGATTTTAAAGTTTTCTTTTTTTTTTTATTATCGAATTCTACTGTATGTGTGAGGTACGAATAAAACTTTTTTCTTTTTTTTTCTTCTTTTCTTCTTCTTCTAATAGAATCTTATAAAAAGTATTGTATGTAATAGAGGAGGCGCCAAAGGGAGTTGAGTGTGCAAAATATGAGGACCACCTTCTGTGAATAGTTTTGGACTTAGAAAAACATGCAGATTACGATTCTGGATGTTGCTCTCCCTGAAACAGCACGTAAATTGACTGAACAAATGCTAAGAATCATTTTATTAATTGTTTAAGTAACAATATCTAATTATTTTTTATGATTAAATATATCGATAGGAAGTCAACTAAAAAAAAAGTGAATCGAACTCGCGCACTGAGGGTTCCGTACAAATTTACACATGAAAACAGTTCAATTCCTAAATTGAGTTACGAATTTTTTTTTTTGTGACGTAATGAAAAATTTACTGTTTTCAGAATTTTACCTATAATAGTGCTGTAAGACCTTGCTTCAAATTCTGAAATCTTACCAAATTTCAGAATTCTAGGTCAACGGGAAATACCCTATAAATTTTGATTCCCTTGGGGGGTGCTTTTTTGCGACATAAACGGCCGTACCTATCTTTTTTTTCGGTAACTTAGAAGCTTGATTTTTTCACTGCTTCAATTAAGAAACTGCAAATTTGATGATTACAATTTTAATTTCAACGCGAACCTGTGAAAACCGTTCAATTCCCGAATCGCAAAGAAAGTTTTTTTTTGTGACGTAACTACAAATCAACAGTACTACAAATCAACAGTTTTCAGACTTTTTTCTATACTTGTGCTATGAGACCTTGCTTCATGCTAAATTTCAGAGTTCTAGGTCAACGGGAAGTACCCTATGAATTTTGAATCCCTTAAGGGTGTCGAAATACACGTTTTTTTGCAACATAAACGGCCGTATCTTTTTTTTTCGTTAACTCAGAAGCTTATTTTTTTCTCAGCTTCAAGGGACCATAGACTTAAGAATATACTTTTAATTTAATCGCAATACCTCCACTCGTTCCTAAGATAAAGGGTCTTGATAGACAGAAAGGCAGGCAGAAAAGTAACTCTTAAGTATTCAATATTTTTTTTACCAACAATGCATGTTTTATTTTTAACTTTACCGTTTTTTTAGGGTTCCGTAAACCAAAAGGAAAAAACGGAACCCTTATAGGATCGCTTTCTTGTCCGTCTGTCTTAAATAAAGGGTTTTGACAGACAGGCAGGCAGACAGACAAACAGACGGACAACAAAGTGATCCTACAAGGGTTTCGTTTTTTCCTTTTGGGTTACGGAACCCTAAAAAAACGGTAAAGTTAAAAATAAAACATGCATAGTTGGTATAAAAAATATTGAAAACTTAAAAGTTACTGCGGGCAGTTCGCATGCGGATTGCAACCGCGTGCGGGCTAAAATACGCGTGACATGAAAAGGACCCTAAGTTTCTTGTGTAAATGTCATTGAGCCAAATAAGGTTACTATGTGTGGTTACTATTTTGTACACCGGGTAATGCAAGGTCTATCTACAGTCACCTATACCATCGGCAGATACAAATTAAGAACGGTAATTTCAGACACAGACTTCGACGAAATTGAGACCCATCGCATAGGACCTTGAAGTAATACGTAGGCACCCGGACCTCTCTGTTTTTATGGTTCCGTACCCAAAAGGTAAAAACGGGACCCTATGTACTAAGACTTCGCTAGTGTCTGTCCGTCTGTCTGTCACCAGGCTATATCTCAAGAACCGCGATAGCTAGACAGTTGAAATTTTCATTATGTATTTCTGTTGCCGCTTTAACAAATATTAAAAACAAAATTAAATAAATATTTAAGGGAGGCTCCCTTACTTATAACAAACGCGATATTTTTGCCGAATGTTCCTAAGGACGGTACGGAACCCTTCGTGCGCGAATCCAACTCGCACTTGACCAGTTTTTTCTACTCGATTTAGTGTTTAAACAAAGTATTGCCAAAAATGGTATTTTTCATACTCTCTTTCACGTACCTATGGGGTACCTTGCGTGCTTGAGCTTATTTTAATCGTCGTGATGCGTCACCGTTTTAATCAAGAAAGATATAATAAAAGTAGAAATGATACTTAGACACTTTATTTTTGAGGTTGAAAACCATCCCATGACTTCTCCCGCTCTTGGGTGTCGCGAGAGGGTGTCAGACTTTTACTGACTAAAACGTAACTTTGTTCTCCGGTGTCCCTTTGCATTCCAGGACTACGGTATCCATTTCAGAAATTCTCCGTGGCGCTGGCAAGCATGGCATCGACCTTACTGGGCCCCCACGGTTTTGCGCGCCGTCAACGAGCTCAGACATGACCGGACTGCCAGACGGCGAGCTACCTATTCGTCGTCCAAGCCCACGCCTATGGTGGCCTGCGATCGCCCTATGACTCCCGATGCCCTGAATGTCTGCCGCTGTGCATGAAGATACCTGTTCCCTACCTTTTTCAGCCATCTCCTTCGCTAGTAATACTGTATCACAAAAAGAGACGATGATATCTCATTCCCTTTTGTTCAGAAACAGGGCCCGGCGCAAGAAGTCACCACCTTCAAACGTCTTTACGAGGACATGGTGGTGCTCCGCCCAAGCGGGGCACACCTCCATCGTCTCAATGTTGTAATAACCATAGACTTTCTTTTAGTACCTACCTACAAGTAGGTAGTGTTTATTGAACTTTAATAATGCGACTTAAAAATTTTACACAATTTTTTTTTTTTATTATTATTATTACGACTAAGTATTTGCATACATAATCGTAATAATAAACCTAATTGCAATAATTAGTATTCTTTTAAATGATTTATTTAAACACTTTTTTTTTATGGTGGGAAAAAATCATGCATTGACATCCCCCGCTCTTGGGCGGAGCGGGAGATAGTGTCAGACTCTTACTGACTAAAAGACCCACCCTGTTCCTTCTAGCCTTCATACCGGGGCTCGAGCGCCCTTTCGGATAACCCTGGCCCCAGTAGGCTTCGACCCGGCTGGGTCCCTGCTGTTGCTGACAACTCCTTGAGGCGCGCGGGAACAGTGCGCGCCGTCGACGACTTGGGCTTGGTCCGGACAGTTACCGGACGGCCGGACAGCGAGCTAGCCATGCACATATTAACTGCACGTACTCGTATGCTGACAATGCATGCTCTTGTCCCACTTTAGCCAAAGCTGACCAAGTAAAATATCTAGGTGTTACGATTGACTCAAATCTAAATTAAACACTGGCATGATGACTACACTTGTAAAAGTTGAATGAATGCAGTGAATTCGCTTCTTCTAACTTGTCGACAACTAATAATGTATTTTTCATGTACCCACACTGGGACAATATTACTATTTTTATTTAAATTTAATGTTCTCATTTAAGTGACAATTATGTTTTAATGGGAGTATAGATATTTTAAACCGAAAGTTCATCAGACCCTTGCTGTCACAAACTCGAATAATTAGCACCGCGCCTTGTAATTAAAATTAGCCCACGATGGTGATACTAAACCAACTAAGAAATCCTCTATCCATCTTTCTAGAATATTGAATACCTACCTAATACCCACAGGCAGACTTCCTGAATAACCGGTCCATTCGAGTGGTTATCGATGGCTGCTCGTCTGATCAAATGGCTATTAATGCCGGGGTCCCTCAGGGGTCAGTACTCTCGGCAACATTATTCTTGCTGCACATAAACGATCTGCTTAAGCCCGGTACCTTTGGGTATGCAGACGACAGCACTGTTGCTGAGAGTTACATATCCAGCGCGCGAGCTAGTGGGTCACAGATCCAGTCTCTTCGAGAGGCTATGGTTGAGCGCTTGAACTTGTCCTTGGAGGCAGTCTCCGAATGGGGCGATGCCAATTTGGTCAGGTTCAACGCTGCAAAAACCCAGGCGTGTCTATTTTCCGCTAAAAGGAGCCAATTCAGTCCTGCTCCAACTTTCCGGGGTGTAACCGTGCCGATAACCGACCATCTTGACCTTCTTGGTGTTACGCTGACATCAACACTCAACTTTGGGCCATACATCGAAGCAAAGGCTCAACTGGCTGCAAAAAAGCTGGGAGTTCTCGCAAAGGTCAGACAGTACTTCACGCCGGAACAGCTGCTCAAACTTTATCAAGCGCAAGTTCGATCGTGTATGGAGTATTGCTCTCATCTTTGGGACGGATCTGCCCGATACCAGCTTGATGCACTTGAGGCAATTGAGAGGCGAGCCAGAAGGATAATTGGCGATGATACACTCGTCGAGTCGAGGCTTCAAAGTCTTGAGCATCGACGCAGAGTTGCTAGCCTGTCGGTTTTCTACCGGTTGCATTTCGGGGAGTGTGCGTCGGAATTGCATACCTAACCTAATTCCGCCTAGCCCGTTTCATCATCGGACTACCAGACGTACGGCTATGCGCCACCGGTATATGGTGGATATCCCACCAACACGCACAAAACGTTTTGGGAACACATTCATTGTGCGTGCGGCTAGGGAGTGGAATTCCTTGCCGGAGTCTGTGTTTCCTGATAGCTACAACCCGGGAATCTTTAAGTCGAGAGTGAATAGGTTTCTTTTAGGTAAGCGCGTTCCATCGTCGACCGCATCGTCGCTTTCCATCAGGTGAGATAGCGGTCAAGCGCGAACCTATCAACAATAAATATATCAGTCTCGCTTGTGCCGCGTGCCGATGTAGACGTGTTATTTTCGTTTTATTTACATTGATTAGCGCAGCGCAAGCTGTTGCTCGTAAATATTCGCCATGACTGACAATCTAGTGGCGAACGAGCTGTTGGCGTTCCTGCAGCAGAAGCTGGATGTGATGGACGAGGTGTCAGCAGTCCAGATCTGCGCAACGAACTTCAGCGAGGAGGACATAGCTGCTGCGAAGCTGTTGCTGTTCAGCTTGCTGAATAAGCGCGACCAGATGCCGTCCCGCAGACGTGACGGGACAAAGAAAAGCCTGCAGGATATTATCACGCTGTTCAAGGAGACCGACCCTGACGACGTGCCGACGTTTGTGGCCAAGGAGCTGCACAAGCTCCCTCCAGTCACCTTCGACCACGTCGATGTAACAAGCCTTTTGAAAGACATTGTCTTTCTGAGGGCCAGTCTCACGGATGTGCTGGCAAAGTTAGATGCATCTGAGAAAAACGTCGCCGATTTGCGCAAGGAATTTAATGAATTTCGCAATAACGCTGCGGAAACTAGGTCATCAGTCGACGCATCGAACGTAAACACGCGTCACGGAGCCGGCCTCGATATATTGTCGCCAAACTTCGCGTCAGCAGTTTCGTCGCCAGCGCATACGTCGATTGCTGAGGTTGCAGAGTGCTCCATACGTGCGCCCCGCAACTCCGTGCTTGTCACCGCGGCTCCTCCATGCAATGCCGCACGAGCCCCTCGCCCCGTCCCGCTGCCTGTTCTTGCAGCCCCAGCGAATCCGATCCAAAGGGATTTTGCTAGCGTCACCGCGAGCGCCCCTGGCGCTCCTAATCCGAGACCTGTGCCAAACAAGGCAAAGAGCAAGGTCGAGAATGACGATGGTTTCGTTCTGGTGCAAAGGAGGAAGCGTCGAACGCAAACCAGCAAGAATCGCTGCGGCATTGCACCTACATCTCCTAGCGTGAGTCTGCGTGCCGCTCCGCCGAACACTCCAGTATACATCTCCCGCCTACATCACACTACAAGGGTGGAAGACATCGTGGAGTACGTGCGCCAAAAGACGAAGTTCGCACTGAGGGTACAACTGCTGGAGTCGCACCGTAACGTCAATTTCAAGGCGTTCGTGGTGCGAGTCCCGAACAGTTTTCTGCCCCTCGTGTTGAAGGAAGACTTTTGGCCGCAGGGCGTGGTGTTCCGTCGCTTCCGCGGACAGGTGCCACAGAACAGCACAAAGTGAATTAGTGCAGTGGAAGTGCTACTAACTTAGTCATAAGTCTTATTTACTAACAATAAACTGTATTTACTTTATATTTATGTTAGTCTGTAAGGTATGTGTCTATGGGCCAAGATGCCTGAAAATAAATGATTTATTATTATTCCATTCATTTATTATTATATACATATTTATCATATTTTTAAATATTTCTTCAAAAATTAACATAAAAAAAACATTTAAAAATATTATTATTATTATTATTATATTATTATAAAAAAAAAAAAGGCCACAAGAGTACCCTAATCAGTGTTTTAATATCCAAACTTTGTGAGTCTCTCTCATCAGACCCTCTTTATTCCGTGATCAGACCCTTGTTAATAATTAAGAATGAATAATAACACGTCGAATGAGCCTATTGATTATGATTATAATTATCAGTACCTAACCAATATAGATCCTATAATCAGATTTTTGATATGTATCACCAAGACCCTTAAAAAAATAATAAAAAAAAAATATTGCCGACAATATTGCCCGAAGTATGAATATTAGTGGCAATATTGCCAGCAGTATTCCCACTTGGGCAATATTGCCGGCAACGGCTCATCTCTAGCCATGACCATTCTCCTTCAATGCTTGGAATATTGTACTGATACAGAGATGGAACGCTAAAACGCCCTGTTTCCACGGCTATTTCGTTTGACGCAGCAAATATGTTTTCTCTTTTACTCTAATTGAATATTAGTATAGCTGTCCTGTTGTCATAACAGTATTAATTTATAATCTGTTATCAATTTTGATATTTGTGTTGTCATTAGCATTTGTCAGTTTGTCACTGTTTTCTTGTCTGGAAATTTTAAATAATTTTCTAATAAATACCTCGTTAATTTTAGAAAGTTTTAAATCGCAATGTCAGCACAAAATTCGCCGGTCAAGGCGTCAAGATCGCCAAGCGTTATTGAAACAGCGGAAGATTTTGACAATCAGGTATTGTGATGATACTACGCCTACTTTTCTTTATTTAGGCTGTAAATCCTATTTATCCTTGTGTTTTTTCCAGGATACGCTGTTAAAACACGTTGATATATCAATAGTGGAATCAGAAAAGCGCGCTAATGGGACTTTGCACGTTCGTGATCATTACACGGTATATCTAATCGATCTGAAGTAAGTGATTCTATTCTATTGTTTTCTTAGCAAATTAGTTATCTATTATGCGCCAATTAGCCCCATTACTCGTGCCCACTACTCTTGCAACCGTAGAAACGGCCGTGATTAAGATGCCAAAGCTAATGAGGTCATATCCTTATCAAATAGCATAGTAACTTGCTTTCTCTTTCTGTTGTTTCCATGCAGAACTAAATTATAATCAAGACGCTAAATATGACATTTGTTTACTGCAGAAATCCCCTAAATATCAACTTATACTGTCATGATAAACCTGTTGATAATAAACATAGGTAATATAAAATATTAGTAAGCTTGCTACACCTTGCAAATTAGTAGATAAGTCTTTAACTTGATCAAAACAAGCACTGCCTTTGATAATTTAATGCCACCAATTTTTATTTATAATAATAATAATAATATTCTACGACTATCACACAGCGCCGTCTAGTCCCAAGCTAAGCAGAGCTTGTGTTATGGGTACTAGACAACTGATAAACATACTTATATATTTCTAAATACATACATATTGTAGATAAATTACACGCTTATTACATTTATGTTATTTAAAATTGGTCATTCATGTTTTCCAGAGTAACAGACCCAGATTACAGACTAGTGTCATCAAAGATCAGTACAATATGGAGACGGTACACAGAGTTTGAACAGATTCACGACTACTTACTAGTTACATACCCGCACGTTATCATACCGCCACTACCGGAGAAGAGAGTGAGTTTTATGTTTGTTTTATTACACCAGTTATCTAATACTCGACACTAATCTAGATGAGGGATGTTGTGTCACCCACTTACTGGCTTGTAGAGGTCAGGTAAGTAGTTAATCTATGTAAAATACTGAAAGTCAGCAATGTCCATTTAAGAAGGATAATCTCCACAATCATTAACCTAATATATTGCCTGAATTTTTTTTTTTTTATTAATGATAGGCTTGCGTTTGACCACCATCTCACCTGATGGTAAGCGATGATGTGGTCGACGATTCTTTCCACTGTTAACCAATAACAGTGGAAAGAATTAAGTAAGGCCTAAGAAGCCAATACCTAGCATGGTAGTGTTTAATTGGAATTGCAGTCAAGCACTAGTTTATATTATTATAAAAAAAAGTGGGACAGTATAGGATAGATGTAACAATAATAAATAACCATTAACCCTGAGCAGTTATGTAATGAGCCTTATATTTTTACTGCACTATAGATCTTGTAGAGTTTATGGGAAAAAAATTAAGTAGAATTACATATGTCAACAATACAGGGAAATACTGTGTCATGAATATTTGTCATCAAAGGTGTAAAGTTCCTTTGCATATTCTTAGTAAATGGATCTGTGTGAATCAGCAATTTCAGTAGTCTGAAACAAAGTATTTATAAGTAAAGTTTGTCATTTTCCTTATCTCTATTTAGGTTTGGTGCAATGGGCATATAACTACTGTTAACAATTTGTTTTAGGAAAAAAAAAAAATATTTAAATGGTACTAGACTTAGAATGGAAAGTGTTTTTATTTAAGATTTAGGTAGATAATGAAATATAAAGCTAAAAAATAATTACCTGCTGGTAAGTTATAACCCATCAAAAACATAACTTGTAAAAAAAGCTTTCAACAACAAAATACAAATGGCCCAGACATGTTTGCCAAAGAATAAAGTCAAAGTCAAAAATATTTTATTTCACATAGGCCTACATGGGCACTTATAAAACGTCAGAAGCTAGTGCACGGTTCCAAATTGGTTGTTCACGAACCGGCAAGAAACTCCATGGTTACCCTTTTTAAAAAAAAATACTATACTCATACTTTGTGAAACTGTTGGCACTTCTATTTACGTTCTTCATTATTATTATTATTTTTTTTATATAATTCAGTGCAGTGTAGGTATTTTTAGTTTTGTAAACTTTAAGTGCTTTGTTTCTTGAGGACTCTGCCCATAAATAAACATATTATAATTTCTCAGGTCCTATATGCTTGGAGGAAGTCAGACACCACAGACCCTGAGTTCGTAGAGAGAAGACGCGCTGGATTGGAGAACTTCCTGCTGCGAGTCGCGTCTCACCCTCGACTCTGCTTCGACGACCAGTTCATCAACTTCCTGCAGCAGGAACATGGCTGGCGGGAAACTATTACTGATAGCGGTGAGCTGTGCTTAAAAACTATATGTATACTTTAAGTACTGGGCATCTCTGTGTTGGATTCTGAATGCCGTCAGTTGATAATCAAAGTAACTGTAGCGAAATATTTACCGCCACATGAACTAAAAATTTAAATTCCTACATCGCGTTATAAGGGTTCTAAAATCAACTATCGGGCAGTTGCTTGGACCAGACACAACACCCGTCTGGCCGGAGGACCTGTCTGTCTGTCGGAGGTCTGTTTCCTGGATCCTCCCATCTACAAAAACATTCAACTCCAGGGCTCTCCTGGACTTTAAGATGGCCCAAATTCAATGACTTAACTGAATATTGTAGTTTTTGTTTCGATACCCAGGTTACCATCGGAAAACGTAGTGTTATTGGTTATCTCCCACAGGGATATTTTATTAATTGTATCAAAAAGTAACTTCTTCGAAAACCAAAATCGGAAAAAATAGAATAGAATAAACTGTATTGTACACCAAAATAGTAACAATTTCACAGAAACTTAAATCTGTGGGTACATGACATGTATTTGCACTGTATTGTTATACAAGATGAAGAAACTTATCTTGTAGTGAGACAATACAATCAGTTAGATTATATTTTAAAAACTTTTTTTGAGGTAGGATATCATTAAATGACTCCTCCCTCTCAATAGTAAGGTGAAAGGGCGTGTTAGCCCTTTACTATGACTAAAACCCTTCTTCCTCTTTAGTTGCCCTTTGCTTTCGAAGAACATGGTGTACCTCTTTCAAAAAATCCCTGGTCCTGGTCCTGGTGGGGATATTTTAATTCATTAAACCCCAACCGAACGCCGACGTTCGCGCATCTATTGTCTTACTATTGTGTCTCAAATTGACGGTATCTGAAAGGTTAATAACTTGTGCTATTGATTTCAGGTTACATACTACAAGCGGAAAACAAGATCAAATCATTGTCAGTTTCAATCAGACTAAAAAAGCCCGATCCAGAAATCGAGAGTGTAAAAAATTATGGGAAACAATTAGAGACTAATTTAGGAAATTTTCTCTATACTAGGTAAGTTAGCCACACTTTTTTAAGTTGAATGGTGTGAGATGAAGTGTGTCAGACTTTTACTGACGAAATCCCACCCATATGCCTTCAGTTGCCTTTTGCATCCTAGGGCTGTGACATTTTATATAGGGTGACTGGTAATTTAGTGACCAATATATACACGTGATTGTACTCATGATTACAGACCACTTTCCCAAAGAAACTTTTTTATACTCATTATTTAACTCATATTATTTAACCGGATCATGTAGGTACCTACACTGATTACATACACCAATGGGTTTGCAAGCGGCGCGGGTGCTCTATCACTTTTGGAGGTAAGGTACATGAGATAATGGCGTTACGCGGCTAACAGTTGAGAGGTCGCAGGCGCGCACGAATTGGCGTGAACAGCTGTTTCGTTATTGTGATAAAATTAATGAGTATAAAAAAAAAGTTTTTTGGGAAAGTTGTTTGTAATCATGAGTACAATAACGTGTATAAGTATCGGTCACTAATTACCAGTCACCCTATATACAATCCGACACTAGGAATTACTCTTGTATCGTGTGTGCGTTCACAGATATGTAAACTCATATACACATGTCAGACCTGGAACAACTGTCTGTAGATCATCTACACTTATATTATAATAAAGAGGTAAAGTTAGAATTTAGAGATTGTGTTGTGTAAGCTCAGAGGCGTTGCGTGGGTGAAAGCATAATGGCGAAGCCATTTTCTGTCATATATTCAAAAAAAAAAACAGCGCGCGTGACTATCGCAACACAGTTATCGACCACATAATCGCTTACTATCTAGTGAAAAAAAGTGGTCAAACATGAGCCAATCTACACTAATATTATAAAGAGGTAAAGTTTGTTTTTATAATTTTTTTGTTTGTAGGAGGTAATCTCTGGGAGCACTGGTCCGAATGCTTAAAATTTTTCACTGATAAAAAGCTGCTTTATTTCTAAGTGATATTTTTTGTACGCTGGCGAAGTCGCGGGCAAAAACTAGTACATTATATTTGTTCATGATGAAATCGAAAACGCGATACGCAGCGTAAAGACCAATCGCTCAATTACTGCGCCAATTGTGTCATATAATTGTATGTTTTATTATTTCAGATCAAAAATAATAGAAAAGAATTATGCCTTATGCAAGCTACACGCGAATTACGGCAAACTGTTCAGTGAGTGGAGCGTCATCGAGAAGGAGATGGGCGATGGACTGCAGAAGGCGGGACATTACTTTGGTATGTTAGTGGCTATCATACCTGGAATTATTTCGTGAAGAGCAGTGGTGGCCGAATGGTAATGGCTCCAACTTACGAGTTGTAAGTCGCGGGTTAAAACCTTGCTAGGCGCATTACTTTGTGTAATTTATTTCATCACCACTGCTCTCAAAACGGTGAAGGAAAACATCGTGAGGAAACCCGGCATGTCCTAGAACCATAAATTCGACGACATGTGACATTCATCAACCCGCACTGGGCCCGCGTGCTGGATTACGGCACATTCACTCTCCTAGAGAGGAGACCTGAGTCCCAGCAGTGGGAACATTAAAAAAAGGCCGAAATTAAGTATCGGGCAGTTGCCCGGACCAGACACAATACGCGTCTAGTCTGAGGATCCTTCCTTTTCAATGGAAGTTTGCGAAACTTTACACCCTGCTCTGTCTTCTTCCGCAGACTCAATAGCAGACAGCATAGACTCAGTAGCAGAGGACGAAGAGCAGCTAGCAGATCAATTAAAAGAGTACCTCTTCTACGCGAGCGCGTTGCAGCAACTGTGCAGCAACCACGAAACGTTGCAGCGAACGTTAGAGAATGCACAGGACACGCTTAGTAACAGGTAGCATACATGTTTATTAAAGTGGGATATCTTCAAATTTTTCCTCGCGCCCTGGACGGATAGTGTGTCAAATTTTTACTGACTAAAACCCACCTGTGTTCCTTCAGTTGTCGTTCCTTGGCTACAGTAAGTCTTAAAGGAAGTCACACCGCCTATTTGTCTGTCAGCGACCTGTTATGTCATAAACCGTAAGAGGTAGAGAGTTTATTTAATTAGAAGGATCGCCAACATTATAAGCACTCAGTTGAAATGTTCACAGACTTTTTAATGCCGCTACGACAACAAATTATAAAATTAAAATTAATACGTTGACGGACAGTAAGGACCATAGGCGTCTAGGTAGCTAAAAGTGATACGACAGTACGCCTGTCGACGTATGAGTTTTTACTTGCATAAAATCAGTACGCCACACGACGACCGATTTCTCATACTATCATAAAGAACGGCATGTTGTACTGTCACCACAGGTATAATTACGACATTTGTACTGTCACTACATTATTTACAAAAATTCGTCAAAGAAAGTACTTCCACGCACACATTTATACTCCCCTCCCTACGCACACTACGCCCGTGGGCGTCGTGTTTACATACGATCAGTCGAGTACTGCGCCGCTTTGGTGGTCCTGCGTATCGCTGCATGTTTTCGCCTTTTTAACGCCTTACGACGTTTACGCCTACATTTGTGTCACATATCATATATTTTTTTATAATGCATTGTGACACTACGCCCGTGGGCAATGTATGGAAAAAAGTAGCGTCTCAGTAGCTGCAACCTGTGAGATAATACTGTCTACGAACGTGTTAAGTTAAAAATTAAAGGGGTTCCTGAAATTCTAAAAAAAAAAAAAACGATTTTTCTTGTGTGACACAATCATATTATAAAATAAAAATACAAACCTGTACGAGGCCAAAAAGGCGCCTAACTCCAGCGATATTTTAAATGATAAAAAACGCAACGCTGGTATTCTGTTAGGGCCACGGACACAATTACTGGTGGAAAAAAAAAATTGAGGACTGTAGTTATTAAATAGTACATTTTGATACAAGTGCAGAAAGTTTGTCATTGCGACCGAGGCGGAATCCGCACGGGCCGTAGGCGAGTGTGTTATGGAGCCGAGGGCTGCAGTGATAAATTTGCACGTGTTTCAAACGACTTTTTTTTTAATACACTCACTGAAATGAATAAACGGGGGTTGACCGGCGACTCGTGGGGACGACACGCGCCCAGCCTGATTACACCCGCGCACATTTTTTCACTTGTGCAGGAAATAGCCTATTGCATACCTGTAAGCGGTGGGATAAGAGCGGGTTTTCGAGTGAGTGTATTGAAAAATATTTCACAGATGTTACAATATTTTTTGTTCATCGGCCAGGGTATCAGAACGCAGTCGCGCGGCGGCGGGCAAGTCGGGCATCATGTCGCGTCTGTTCGGCACCACGGAGCCCGACATTGTGCGCGACCAGGCCACGCGCGCGCTCGACGGCAAGATCCTCGCAGACAAGGACGCCATCGAGAAGGCTAAGACGGATCTAGAGTAAGAACCAATATAATCACACCTTTTTTGGCAGGTGGGAAAACATCTTGCATGACTTGATTCCGTCATCTCATTTCAACCATCGGTCAACCCGACGTACGGCGAGTATTCCCTCTGTCATTATTGAAACCACAGTCCGGACTAAGCGTTTCACTTCGTCGTTTATACCACGTACATCGAAGGATCGGAACAATTTGCCTGCTGCGGTCTTCCCGTCCAATTTTAATTTAGGTGTCTTCAAGGATAGAGTGAATAGGCTCTTAATAAACTAGTGCGCCTCACCATCTGAGATTGCATCACTGCTTACCATCAGGTGGGATCGCAGTTAAGCACTGGTTTATATCAATTAAAAAAAAATAAGAGCTCATACACACAAGGGGCATGTTGCCAACGACAGAGGTGACTGCAGCTATCGAAAAGTTGGCGGCGGCCATCGACATTCCAACTTTGAAGATCAGCGGCAGCCGTCCTGTGTGTCAAGTGTCACTAGGTCGACGTGTAAAGTAACAAATACGGGCACAGATATTAAGCGCTGGCTTCAAGTTGCGCAGAAGTCAAATATCGGGTCTCTTTAAAGGTGCGACGTGAGACGGGGCGGCGTGGAGCGTCAGAGATTGGCTCGCCGCGCATCGCGTCACAGACGCCACTCGTGATTCGTTCATTGCGCTTGTAGCACGTACCTCCCGACGACGACGATTGGCTCGCCAATGTATGGAATGCGCAAAGCGGTCCCCACTTGACGCCGAGCGCTCAAGATCGATGCCAATATTTGTACCTCTGTTGTAGGCAACATGCCGCACGTATATTATGTGAGCTCTTAGGATTCTCTCGCTCTAGGGTGGGTAAATCCACCTTTGTTCCTTCAGTTGCTCTTTGCGGTCTAGAACCATAGGGTTTCTTTTTCAGAAATACCCCTGTGGCTGTCTAAACACCTCGAAAGTGTACTTCATAACAATGTTTACCCCACTGATAGGGTTTAGTTTTTTTATTAATATTAATAGAGCATTTTTTTTACAGAGAATTCACCAAGAAGGCGCAAGTAGAGATAGAATATTTCCAAAAACAAAAAGATAAGGATCTCCACGAATCACTCGTTAGCTTTATAACTCTGCAGGTGAAGGCGGCGAAAAAGGTCAGTTAACTCAAATTATTTTATATGTTTAAAAAGCCGTAAAAAAATGCGATTCTACGCACAATAAAACATTAACTAGAGCAGGGAGTACATCGAAATGGGTCAAATTTGGGACGTCCGCATTTCTAGTATTAAGCCCAATCTTCATATGAATATTTAATTTGTTTACCAATGAGAAACATTACTGAGGGTTGTGAAGATCCATCTGTGTTGGTTCTTAGTATCAAGAAGTGCAACGTGCCATTGGGTATCCAGTGTAGAGTGGACATGATCAGTCCATCTTTTTGGGCTCCGGCCTCTTAGTCGTTTACCATCAACTATGCCGTGCCATGCTATTTTTCCTAGCAATGCGGACAAAGAACTCCACTTATCTGCGCATGCAGGTAGTCGACAGTCTAATCTTGATGTTCAGTTCACGTAAGATAGAGGGATTTGTACGGAAAGCAGTCCAGGGAATCTTAAGCATTTTCTTCCAACACCACATCTCGAAGGCATCAATTCGGTCGCGCACATCCACAATATCTACTAGGAATCAATTTGCTAATAATTAAAACAGCTACTCAACTTCGAAGATATCCCGCCAAAATCTCCGACCACTCTTTATAAGATTAATTTACATAGAGTATTAATAAACATTTTTTTTTCCAGAACCTACAAGCATGGACACAGATCAAAGAATGCCTTCAGAACATGCCGTAAGCCTGCCCAGCTGTTTTTATACCAAATGTACCTACGTGCTGTATGTTAGTTAGTCTTACCACTTTTCTATCTCACTTTGTAAGTTAAACTTTTTCGTTACGAAACTGACTAAGAATGTACTACTACTGGCTGAAAAAATGTAGGACCGGCCAGTGGCCTTGACCTTATAACTACCACGTCGAATATATTCGACAAACAATCTCGAGTTTATACCGCCAGCCAGGGTCGCACATCCACGACCAAATACTCCATCTCGTCAGCTCTTCTGTCACCCAGTCGGAGACCCTGGCGAATAGATCACGAAAACACTCGTCGGACCAATCTAACGTAAGCGGTTATAGGGTTAAGAGGGTCCTTTTCGATCCATCTATCGTCAACGTGATCATGGTTTAAAAGCTTGTTTCATCCAATGCAATCTGCACTAATATTATAAAGAGGAAAAATTTGTATTTTTGTGTGCATGTTTGTAATGAATAAACTCAAAAACTACTGTGCCGATTTCAAAAATTCTTTCACCATTGGAAAGCTACATTCACCCTGAGTAACATAGGCTATATTTATTGCCCGTGCGAAGCCGGGACGGGCCGATAGTGTTTGATGAAGAGACCACGTGTAAAAAGATACAACCCCTAAACGCTCTGTTAGCATTCTGTAACTCCGTCACTCACTTGAATATTTCACAAAACTTGTTCCAGGAAGAAAAGTAAAGAGTAAAAAGTAATGTCTTTGTATTATTAAAAACCGTAAAAGGTTTAGGAAAAAAAATTCTTTATTCGGAATTTCGATAAAATGTGCAAGGTTTTTATATATAGATTATCGTTTTTACTTTTTTTAATTAATTTAGTACATTATAAAGAGCCAAAATTCATGCAAAATAGCAGATTTTCAGAGGTCTTTATTGGATTAGCTTTACTCGAATTTGAGTTGTGAATTCAATAGAAACTTAGATAATATCCACAAGTTAACTGTTTCTAAAATAAATATCTATAGAAAGATGTGTAATAACGTCATAATCACATAACAGCGGTTGTATGGAAACGTATCTCGGGTTGTACCTGTGTTTCAGGGCCACGATGACTTACGAACAATCCCGAAGTCCTAGCAGGCATCGGCTGCTGACTGCCGTCCATTTTGCTGAGAGCTCTTTGAGATACATCGGTATCTAAGGAAGATAGTGGTACAAATACCGACACGGATCTTGAGCGCTGACTTGAACTTGAAATCGCGCAGACTTGAATGAGAAGTGAAGTATTGGGTCTCTTTAGTGGTATGAAGTGAGACGCAGGAGCTGGGAGTACATCTTTGTAGTTACAGTGATTGGCTCGACGATGTGTACGATGCGCAACTTGATCCTGACTCTTTCGACGAGCGCTCAAGATTCGTGCCGGTATTTGTAGCTAAATATATCGGGAAAGTAGTCAGTTACAAACTTACTCAGTTTCAAAAACACTTCATGTTTATCATATTTTTATCTCTTGATAATTATGTTGTTTATACTCATTTGTAAAAGAAAAAATCGATGACTAAAAATAAGTCCTGTAGTATTTTTTATTAGTATTCATTATTGTAATCAAATCACTTGATTATTGTATTATTACATCGAAATTAATTATTTTTATTATTTATATAGTTTTGTTTTTGAGATTTCAGTCAATGTTTAAAAATTGTAAAAGAATCTAATTTATATATTTGAATAAATATTAATACATCGTACCCATTCCATATCAATAAATGTATTCATATAAAATAAAAATATAAATAATATTTGTCGGATCTACCGAACACATCCATTCTTTTCTCATACCATTATTATTAAATATGTAACACCTAAATGTTCAAATAAGGTATATTTGAGTTCTAGGGGCCAATGAGATTCGGCAGGAAACGATGCGTTTGCGCCGAACGTCCGAAGTTTTCCGAAACTGTCCGAATCACAAAGAGCCAACAGGAAATGTTTAAGTACACTAAGCAATTAAATCAATTTTTTTTTTTTAAGTTTGAAAATCAAATAACTTTTTCCGCTCTGGGTGAAATGAGAGGGAGTATCAGACTTTTGCTGACTAAAACTTGCTCCTTCAGTTGCCCTTTGCGTTCCACCACTACCACATTGTGAATCGGAACAGTTTCGAAAAACCTATTAGTATGCCTTTTACCTAAGTGTTAGACAAAGACATAATACCTAGCAATCTATGTGTGCCTATACACAATCGTTTTAAAATGTAAAAAAAGCTTATTTACCTTAAGTATCTTCTGGTTTCCATAATATAAACCCAAAGATTGCATCAAATAAAATGGTTCAAGCAGATAATGCAAAACAAAATGCGCAATTCCTTCTTATCAAGTATCTCGGTCAAGAAACTCATAATTCGAGGTAATTAATTAATAACAAATCTAAAGATATATTTCATAATGATTGTTACCAATTTTTATTTGTCCCTTTAAACTGATATTACATGTCCCAAATCCAATGCTATGTGCGTAGTAGCGTAGATAGACATGGGCAAAAGGGTTCCTCGCCCACCGGTCGCACCCAAAGGGGCCTCAGGGTTCTCAGGACTCAGGGGGCAGAGGCGAGGGCCACCCCCCCTTGGCCCCTTGGGGCCTTGGGGATTAAACCCCAAGCGAACGCCGGCGTTCGCTCTCTCATTGTATTTTTATTGTGTCTCTAATTACGATATTCGAAAAGTAAGGAACGAGGGGTTTTTTGATTTCATCTGAGGGTAAGCAACGATGTAATCGAACACTGGGTTGCTGCTCAAGATCGAATTAATAAAAAAATGGCCTTGCTGATAAGTCTTCGCCCATGTCTCAATTAGTCCACGCTACGCCTCTGTCAATGTGTCCCAAAAGTCGTTTCGGTATAACACGCCAAACAAATCTAGGTAATAGAGTCTTGTTTAAATTATTCTATTTGATCATCTTTTCGCATTTCTAAGGCTGAAAACGCACTGGTTGAGGCTTATACCCATTAACTATAACCATTCCTAATAAGATTAGTATACACCGCTAAATTTTAATCGTTTTAATCCCGTAGAGGGTCAATCCGGTACATGAAACACTATCGATTTGTAAAGATAAAATTAAAAAATAAAGTACGAAATTAGTATCTTTAAGAAAACGTCAGCTAAGCGAGTTCAATGACCTGTAGTTAATAGTCGGCGTTGCGTACAAAGTACCTACAGGTCATTGAACTCGCTCAGCTGATTTTTTCTTAAAGAAATTAATTTCGCACATGCGTAAATTAATACGAGTTTTGAAAAAGAGGTTCTTTATTTTTTAATTTTATCTTTACAAATCGATAGTATTTCATGTACCGGATCGACCCTCCACGGGATTAAAACGATTAAAATTTAAGGGTGTATAACCTATAACCATTCCTAATAAGATTAGTCAATTAAACAAACCTTTTTTAAGTCCGCTCAACCGATTTTGATTTCTATTCCGTATACATAAGGATGACATTAAAAGCAAAAAAGTGGTTACAATACCAACTACGAGTATTTACTGCAGCCGCCATTTATCATGTCACCAACGCAATAAAAGTCAAAATCATTTGAAAGGACAGTAAAAAAAGTTTGTTTAAATGTGTAATCTTATTACGAATGGAGTATGGAGCTATTTCGTTGGGTAAAACATCATCAAATAGCTTCTCACGCTCTGTGTGGAGCGAGAAAGAGTAATAGACTTTTACTGACTAGAAATCAATCCATGTACACGGGTAGTGCGAAAGTGAAACCCGGAGCCCTGGGACGAAGGCAAGGAAGGAACAGGGTGAGTTTTAGTCAGTAAAAATCTGACACGCCCTATCGCACCAAGTGCGGGATATTTCATTGAATGATTTTCCCACCTAAAAAAAAATGATCCTTCAGTTGCTTTTTGCGTTTCAGCACCTAAAGGCTAGTAGCGAGTTACCGTGACGTGTAGAGAAGTGAAACAAATTTTCGTAATCAGCAGCCTCTGCGCAGAGCGTTTCAGTCTGAGGACATTTTGTAAAAAATAAAGAACTTAAATTCAAATCTAACATAATTCTTCTGATAACCAGAAACCAAAGGTGTATATAGTTCTAAAATGTATATTGATAAACTAGTCTCTGTTAGTGCTACCAGCCACGGACGCGTAGCTTCATAGACGCGTACTCGTCATTGTACGCTTGATGCACACCTGCTCGCAGCTTACATACAGAACTATGAATTTGTCGACGAAGCGGCAATATGACAACATCGTGCCGTTTAATGACGAATAATAATAAATTTATTGTGTCCAAAAAAATACAATACTGCATTATTGGGATAAATATCTGCCGTTCACTCTCAGTAAGGTTCAGTTGAAAACCAGCGTCAGGCAACTACCACTGACTACCATGTACAATTGCCAAAACGCATCTTGAGCGCTCGGCGTCAGAGTGGGGATCGCTTTACGCATTCCATACATTGGCGAGCCAATCGTCTTCGTTGTTAGATACATGCAGCAACGCAGGGAACGAATCAGGAGTGACGTCTATAACGCGATGGCTCTCCCCGCCCCCGCGACTCACTTCACACCACTAAAGAGACCGAATATTTGACTTCTGCGCAACTTGAAGCCAGCTCAAGATCCGTAACGGCAATTGTAGTTGCCTGGCGTTATTGCTGAACTGGACCTATTTGGCGCAGCCGTGAGACACACATTGTGTCAGTGTTTTTTACTTTTTTGGCTAAAATTTTGTTTTTACAGTGTGTGCATCCAAACGTGCAAATATTTTGTTTTTTTCTTTCTATTGTAGACCTTGTTGACATTCTACTTAGGATTTATGCGTTAGTGAAGAACATCAGTGTCTGAATACGCGTCTATGAAGCTACGCGTCCAGGGACAGGCAGGCTTTATGTGTATTATTGTCACAAGATTTGAAATTTAAAAAAAAAACTTTCTACATAGTTTTAACGTTTGATTTGATTTGACTGAAGACTTTTGTCATAGTTATAATATAATTCGAGAATTGCTAGAACTTTCTGTATCGGCTGCAGAAAATTCCTATCAAATTATAAAATGCAGCTTCGTACTAAAAAGTTGTTTGAAATATTATTTACTAAATTATTTCTTGGTATATTATTTTTTTGTAAATTAAATGTAAATCTGTCGTATATCTCAAAAGTTTAATACTCATCTGTGATTGTAAAATGGAATCGGATATAATTTATATCGAGTACAGTTAATATTTTTCTTTTAGTACTTGTCTAATATGGTAAACAAATATAGCGTACTGAGGTATGAATTTTATTTCCAAGTCAATTTGAAACTGATGTTGATTTAATTTATGGAACATTCTTTTTATCGACAATAGATGGTACAAAAAAGTGTGACGAAGGTGTATTTTGTCCTAATTACTATTCACACTAATTTAAATTTTAAAAAAATATTATCCAACTTAAAACCTTTAAGTATGTGTTTATTTGACTTTAAACTTGAAATAAAAAATAATTGAGAAACTTAAAAATATCAAGCTATGTCCCATCCGATTATTATAAATTACATAATTGCTCTGACCACAAGTAATATAGAAAAAGGGCAGGAAGAAGCGTCAAAGCTGGAGTGAAAAGGCTCTTATAAACTAGTGCGCTTCACCATCAACGATTGCACGATTTCATGAATGCATCACTGCATCATCAAGTGGAATAGCAATCGAGCATTAATTTATATCATTAAAAAAATCAAAGGGACTAGCGATTTGGAGCGATTGTCGATAAAAAGGAGACCCCATACCAAATGAAATTTTACAAATATCCAGAAGCTAAATCGTATCTTTCAGTTTACCAAATCAGACATGGTAAGTAAAACTACTGTAAACAAATATTGTAAATGTTATTACGCTGCGTTGACTATGTTTAATTTATGTTGATTATTTTTGAAGTATCGATGAATCAGTTTAATAAACGTGAACACTTTTTATTATATTTGTGTCTTTAATTGTTTTTATATCTTGTTACTTCCAAACTTCCCCTTATTTTTCACTAGCTTCTGCCAGCGGCTTCGCCCGCCTGCAAGTTACTCCTGGGAGAAAAAAGTATAATATGTATATGTACCTATGTGCTTTTCCAGAACATGGTCTACCCATGTCTTGGTATGGTCATGCAAAGAGGAGGGATGAAATGCGTGCTACTAAAAGAGTTATGAGTATACATGTGGATGGGTGGAGAGGGAGGGGGTGGCCAAAGAAAAGATGGATGGTGTGAAGAGCGATATGAAAGAAAAGGAAGTTAGTGATAGCATGACGAGTGACAGTGTAGAATGGAAGAAAAAACGTGTTGCGCCGACCACAAATAAGTTGGGAAAAGTGCAGGAAAAAGAAGTGCCCGTCTACCAAGTTTCAGCGTGGCGTGGATCAAGTGTTGTTTCCATATAAAATGTATGGAAATCGGCGTGTGGCACACGTGTGTAGTGTGTGTAAGTGTAGTTCTAGTTTTATTGTTTGCGTCGATAAGAAGTAATTGAATGGAAACTTACTAGTTTAATGGTCTCACTGACTACAATCAATTGTAGATAAACGTTATTTGAGACGAAAACAATAATAGAGTAATAATATTACATTTATATATTTTATCTTTGATAAGAATACTGACAACGTAGACTCGACCAATGTTTGCTCAGTATCAAACTAAAAAAAACATTATATATATTATAGGTAGGTTGATGCAAAGAAAAATGTTCTGTGCTGTAGATATCTGCAAAATCGGCCCTAAATAAAATGAAATGATAAATTAGTTCCTACCTACTTTACTCCGAACAGCTGCTCGAACTTTATCAATCAAAGAATGTCCTGAAGGACTTGGGGAGCACGGCTGGGACAGTAGCAAAATAGGTTTATTTCAGACCGTAGTCCATCTTATATGTCGCCTACTTCTGCGAATTAGTAGGTAATGCTAGCAAAGCAAAAAAATACGGGCGCGCATATGAAAACAGATTTTTTACAGCCACAAAAGTTTACTAGTTTTACAGTTATTTTCTTCACAAGTGTATTGAAAAACGTCGTATGATACACGTGAGTAATTAGTGATTACCGTCGAGGTGGTATTAAGACCCGAGCCATGGCGAGGGTCTTAAGAGAGCCGAGAACGGTAATAACTAACATTACACACTTATATCATATTAATGTACCTACTATAAAAATCCCATCGAAATGAACCCAGTACCACTGAATCAAAATGATGACGGTCATATCGCTCAGCCACTCCTGGCACTCGTCATGTATTTATTACTGTAACTAAATAAGTACCTACTAAGGCGATTAACACACTGCCACGCGCCACGCAGCGTAGCTTCGAATGCGTGTTTTAACGGTGCTTGTAAGTATTTCCGTTTGTGTAGAAAACACGCACAGTCCAACACACTGAAAATACATCCACGCGCGTTCATGCAGATCACGTGCCTACAAGCGGAGAAGCATGAGCGTGAATGCGGGGCGACACTCAAGGTAGGTATAGCACACTGAGTCTCGTAGTACCTTGTGTGATTTTGGATGAAATAAGTCAGAGCCGCCGTGAATCCACAAAACGCAACTACACGCTTAAGTGCGTAAAAAACCCGCATGATGATGCAGATCTGCACTCCAACAAATTCGCGCGTAGGTGTTTTGACACGCAACATGCAGTGTGATGCGTGGCAGTGTGATAATCGCTTAAGACATTGACGAATATACCTACCCTAGTTATTAAGCTAAGCGTAGATACTAAGGTACCTACTTGGACTAGGTATAAAGCTAACTTACAACTTTCCCAAGGACTAAGAAAACAGTTTCATTTCCTGTTAACAGCATAATCAATAATATGTTACAGTTTGCAGTTAGTTTCCTCGAAGCAAGACAGGATAATGATGATGATGATGATTAAGAATAGGAAAGCCCTGAGACCCTACCACTAGCTCTTAACTCGACCTTTTGACGACCTAAACTGAAATGTTAAGTCCAAGCGATAGTACAATAGCGGAAGGGAGCGGGAATCGGACGGCGGGGGTGCTTGATGCGCTTGCGTCGAGTCATACAGTATGATAGATATAGCAAAATACAGAGTTGAAATGTGTTAGATAGAAAAAACCGGCCAAGAGCGTGTCGGACCACGCTCAGTGTAGGGTTCCGTAGTTTCCCGTCCGTCACAATAAGTGTTCCCACTTATGAGTTTAAAAAAGGCTATTTGTTACGTTGAAATACTAAGTACGGAAATCTAATAAATACGGAACTCTAAAAACGGGCCCACAAAGGACGGTGATAACTAAAACAGTATGCAAGTAGTACAAATTTCAGCGATTGTGCACTCGTAATATTAGAAATATATTTAAGAAGCATCGATTTTTTACCACGGTAGGTCATGAAAGCACGGAAAATCTTAACATCGACTTTTAAAAAGATGACGTCATTACACAACGCCATCTATCGAACCATTTATGAACTGGTTTTTACCTTAACATTTTGATAGATGGCGTTAAAAAAATGAATTTTAGTTTTGTTCTAAATTGCCTTAGCATGTTCCTGATAGAAGTTCTATGTAGTTATAAGATAATACCCGACCCCATCAACTCAGGAAAAATCTAAACAGCGCGAACGCGAAATAGCCCAAAGTACAGTGCCATCTCTCGGGGAATTGGGTTACTAATTAATACATAGGTATCAGAAGTTTTCGGTGGGAATTTTGGATTGCGAGAACCGATTTTAATCATTCTTTTTTTGTTTGAAAGAAGATACGTTCAGGATAATAAAATATGTAAACGAAGTTAAAAAAAATACAAACTTAGTCCAGAAATTATTTTGTACAACCTTTTTGTCTTTTTTGCACAAAAACTGTTCTTTCCATCAAGTTCAAAATGATTTTCCTAGAAAGTCCTTATAAAGTTCTACTTTTCAGATTTTTTTCATATTTTCTAAACTTATGGTTCAAAAGTTAGGGGGGGGACATTGTTTTTTACTTTTGGAGCGATTATTTCCGAAATTATTGACATTATCAAAAAATGATTTTAGTAAACCCCTATTTATTTTTAAATACCTATCCAACAATATATCACACGTTAGGGTTGAAATAAAAAAAAAAAATCACTTCCCACTTTACATATAGGGGGGCTACCCTAATAAAACATTTTTTTCCAATTTTTATTTTACCACTTTGTCGGTGTGATTGATATACATATTGGTACCAAATTTCAGCTTTCTAGAGCTAACGGTCACAGAGATTAAGCGAGGACGGACAGACGGACAGACAGACAGACATGGCGAAACTATAAGGGTTCCTAGTTGACTACGGAACCCTAAAAACGAAATCTTAAGGAGTATTTTTGGTAAATTAATTGTTTTGTAAAAGTCATAAGTTGAACTAAAGTTGTTGTATATGATGACTGTATTAATAACAGTCCTGCCAGGTTCTTAGTGTTTTACAAATACTGTACTGTAGATAAAATATGAATGTTATGCTTATGCGGTCTTGGTTTAAAATAATTGTTGGAACGTATTCCACCATATGGCACAGTTAGTACCGACCAGTGGTTTCACACGCTGGTAAATTGCCCGCCAACGGTGGTTAACGTATTGATTTATCGATTCCATGTGCTCGTAACATTTTTATGTGCGATTGAAGGTAATTTCTTTGAACCTTTTCGACGAAAACAAGGTTTAATTCGGTCGAAATGGCGTCTTTCGTATTAGATGTTCCTGCAAAATTATCATTCTATCAGAGTACCTACTAGCTAATTTGCTATTAGTTGTCACCCGTCTTTTGGTACTACTTTGCTCCAGTAGATCGTAGCGTGATGTTTTGAAGGTTAAATAGACTAGTCTATCCAATACTAAAATAATTTTCAATTTGAACCAGTCCATCATCATCATCATCAGCCTTTTTAATGTTCCCACTGCTGGGACTCAGGCCTCCTCTCTAGGAGAGGGAATGGGCCGTAATCCACCACGCGGGCCCAGTGCGGGTTGGTGAATGTCACATGTCTTCGAATTTTTGGTTCTAGGACATGCCGGTTTCCTCACGATGTTTTCCTTCACCGTTTTCAGAGCAGTGGTGATGAAATAAATTAGGTACACAAAGTAATGCGCCTGGCTAGGTTCGAACCCGCGACCTACAACTCGTAAGTCAGGGCCATTACCATTTGACCACCACTGCTCCTCTTTGAACCAGTAGTTCCTGAGATTAGAGCGTTCAAACAAACAAATTCATCACCTTTGTTAGACAACATTATTTTTAGTAATATACGAAACCTGAATAAAGTTTTTTCAGAATCAGTAACTGAATGGATTCCAATAGTTTTTACACCATGTTATATTTTTTTCCAAAAATATTTAAAAAAAGTCACAAGTTGGACACCACAGATACTAAGTACAACACAGGTTACGGCAGGTCATAGCAGGCATCAGACTCTAGCAAACACTTGGGTGTAAATGCAAAACAAAGCGATGAGTCGCTTGGATGGCTCGGTGACTATGTATTTTTGCTGACATAACAAGCTTATAACTTTGTGATTTTTCATGATACGGTTTGAGATTTTGTACATAGATTCTTTACATAAAAATACTAGAGAGGTGTTCCACCTACGGTACATTGTGATAATATTTTAATCATTCTCTATTTTCCTTCATCACATGGCTCAGTCAAGCACCGCATATATACCTACCTGCCTACTCTGATATCTGTACCTACTCTGATTCTTCATTGAAGAGCAATGCAATGGTTGCAGTGTAGTCTGGGGTCCAACCCCGGAGCATCACCCCGTGAACGCAACACTAGTATGGTAGAAGAAGTAAATACCTACCCAGCTTGTAGTAAAAAGAACTTGGTTAGGTACATTTTTAGGGTTCCATATCTCAAAAAGAAAAAATGAAAAAATTGGATCACTTTGTTGTCTGTCTGTCAAGACCCTTTATCTCGAGAACATGTATATGATTTAGTCAGGTAAGTAGTTAATCTTCATGTAACATAAAGGTTTATAAGCGGACTTTAGGTCATCGAGAAGTCCTCTAGGGCCTATTTATAGGTCCTTGTTCATTGTCCTGGGGACTTACTTGCGAGATGAAGCATACACCCTTTATAGGTCCATCCCTTTAACTGTTCAGTTTAGGTCGTAAAATGGATCGCATTATGAGCTCGTGGTAGGCTCTCTGAGAAAAAGGGTCTTGAGTCTTGAAGAAGCGGAAAACAAAGTGATCATTTATATATAGTCGATTTAAAAAAAATATCGATACTTTTTTAAGATAATCTCACTCCTTGACACAGTTTTGGATCCAAATATACTAAACAGCGGTGCTGTCACGACTGTAAATTATCAATTCGATGATAATTTCAAGGTTTTGATAAAAATACCTATGTCCCATAAAATCATTACGTAGTAACAATTTTATTTGCTTTCTACACTGAGAAACATTTATTTGTCTTTGCAAGGTGAGGAGATGTCGTTGGACGATATTGTGCCACTCGGTAAGTATTGTGAAACTTGAAGATTTTAAGATTAAGTCTATTGCGATAGAGAATATACATACATACTTACTTACTTAGGTACTAGTTACTGTGAGGGATTTGAATAAATTAAAAGTGAAGACTACGAAATGTAGTCGCTTATTAGGATTGTAGGTATTAATAATAAATCTAACATTATTAAACAAATCTCAGGTGCTATAAATAATGAATATGAATTTGTGAAAAAATCACAAAAATAAAATATACGCTGACGGTCGTTTATGTCGCAAAATAGTATGTTTCGATACTCGCAAGGGAATCAAAATTCAAAAGGTAATTCCCAATAACCCAGAATAAAACTTGGCATAAAGCAAGGTCTAATAGCAGAGGTATAGGATATGATTTAGACATATAGGGTATAAGTATAACCCTTAGTGCGCGAGTCCAATTCGCACTTGCCCATTTTTTTTTACCGATTTGTATCCAGAAACACGTATGATGCTTCACCAGCCAGAAGAACCGGGACCAGCCAGGGTACTGTAAGATTCCCTACTCTTCAGTGAGTACCTACGCTAGGACGCTTTCAATTTATGCCAACTGCAATCGACCGGCTGTCGTATGTTTACCGTGCCGCAACCGGCCGGCTGCAGTACGTTAGCATTCCGACAACAAGCGCCTAAATTGAAAAAGTATCTTACTACCGTGCGTTTGTATGCCAGTGATACGCTATTCAACACCGCACTGTTTAACACGGAATTGAACACGTGGTGCTTGTGACCGTTGCCGTCCTGTCGTGGACTATTCGCCGCAGCACGGTTGCCGCATCGCGCGCTTTGTATGAAAAATACGATTGTCTGTACTGTACGCACGACTAACGCACCGCAGCCGTCAAAAAACACATAATTCGAAAGCGCCCTAATGACGTACAGAGTTTGCCGAAAAATCTTTGTTAGCCTAATATAGTAGGTGCTAATTTTACACTTTGATGTTGTTCATCTGAACCAGCGAGCGAGGGTTGCGTGGGTGCGAGCGACTCGTGGGATGATTTCGAACCGCATCTACTGGTTCTGTTCAGTGCACCAGCCACACGGGTGACTGGCTCAAAGCTATGTAATCTCCAAGTACATGCAAATAAATTAAACCTAAAACTTCATTAGACTGACGCACACGTAGAACGACGTCGCGTGGCGTGGATCTAGTGTAGCTCTACAAGTCTAGTTTCCATATAAAATGTACACGTGTGCGCAGTGTAGTTCGTCGAACAAGCTCTGTAAAGCAAAACTTTGTGTGAAAATGTATACAGAATCAAGATTTGCAAAGTTTATTACCGCGTTGTACGTTGCTACTGCGGAAGTTTACTATCGCGATGTTCATCGTTGCCAAAGTTGACTGCGATGATCGCAATTTCAATAACACGTTATTGCAATATACTTAGGTCATGTAGGAGAGTGTGAAATTTTGCACAAGAGTTACTTTTATGACATAGACGAGCAATAAAAGAGGATTATCCATAAGAGGATAAAACAGGATCAAAGTTTGTGCGGAGGAATCCACTTTCACACGGGCGAAGTCGCTGGCAGAAGCTAGTGACTAAAGCTGAACAACATTAGACCAACGCTCACGTGGACCACGTCAGATTTGTACGGAGTACGACGTCGCATGACATCGTGTGGCGTGGATCTAATGTAGCTCTACAAGTCCAGTTGCCATAAAAATGTACGGAGACCGAGACGTGCCCAGATCGGCGTACGTTGCCTACGTGCTGCTATGTAGTTCTATCTTTATACAAAAATTGTAAGCAATTTTAATAATAATAATACCAAAAAATAGGCAATAATTAACATTAATTAGATACAAACGTCAGCATGGATAGATAGGCTCGACGAAGGCCGTCTAAATCTGTCTGCAGAAGTTAAAGTAACTAGTTTTGGCAACTATGATTTACACATCTAACTTGGATATTATCCAAAATCCCTCAAGTTGTAATTCAAGTCCACCAAAACAATTCAAAGAATGTCCGGTTCGGCTCTTGCAAATTATTTCAAAGCCCCGGCCTAACGCTGCATGCTATTATTAGATCACTATCTCCGGTACAAATACCTAGCCACCTATGTTCGGTCTCGTTTTGCATCGTTTTTCATAGTTGGCACTTGAGATGCTTTGAATACCTTAGCATCTATTTAATTGAAGAGCAATGAACTTAGAAGCCAAGTGTATCATCTGCGTAACCTTTCTCAAACATATTTACAATCTAATCGGATAACCATCTAAATAAAGTAACAATACCTAATACTAATTCTATCATGATAATATTATCAGACGTCAGGTGGTAGAAGCTTTGGGCTTCAGTATGGAAAAACAATCGAGTGATGACTTTCTAAATCCTATATGATCTCCTAAAAACGGCCCACAGTGTGACAGTTTAGTCCTAGAAAATGATGTGCTTTGTAGGAAATGGGAATCGAACGATGGCAAGGAGGTGACCACACAAGTGATAGTACCACGATGTGAAGTGGTCCCCCTGCTACAGGAGATACACGATGGTGCTTCTGGAGGACACCTGGGAATAAAAAAAAACTCACTGAAAGTGAGACATTGGTATTATACTGGCTCAATTGTAAAGATGACATAGAGCAATGGTGTCGGAAATCTACAGCGTGCGGCGGGCTTGTTGGGTATTTTTTTGCACCCCCGTGATATGGGTATTGAGCAGAATAAGAAATAACTACTAAAAAAAATGCTACCTTTTTTATGGTGGGAAAAATCATCCAATGACAACTCCCACTCCTGGGCGGACCTGCGTCACAAAAAATACGATATGGTGGACGCTGTTTCAAAAGCTTGTTTTTTTTTTACTTACTACCCTTAACTGCTGAAGTCAAACTTTTTCATAACTTAGAGTTTGAGTCTTTGCAATATCATGGATAGGTAAATGTATGTATGGATAAAAATCACTAGGTAGGTATGTCTTTAGCAATTTGGTTATAGGTAGGTGCCATAACAACAAGAAGTCACAAACTATTTCCACAAATACGCAGCTGGCTCTATTTTAAGAACTTTACGAGATGACGATAATGGTCGTCGAAATCAGACCAAAGCCTCTTATCGGGCGTCGACCTCGCAAACAGACTTCCAGTTCAGATAAGTTAAGAGGTCCTAGACTTTACCAACTGTAAGGAGGACAGTAAACATCTTTATGTCGTAAAACAATAAGTACTTTTGTTAGGCATTATTCTTCGAAAGGGATAAAGTCTGGTTGTAATTCTGTGAAGATGAACTAAGTCTTGTTTATGGCGTTTCAGAGGCAATAGTGCCTACTAACTAAGCAAGTCCAATATTGTGCTGGAATAAAGGCAATGAGTAGGTAAAATTAACAAATAATTAAGACGTGAGCGAACTCTGTCAGTATTCGATCCAGCCCCTCCATAGCTGTCCTCCTCAGCTACTCTCTAAGCCGAAGCCCGCTCCCCACAGGGGAACCTTTAGTGCGTATTTAGCAACTAACCGTTTAGGGTCTAGGTGTTGTCAAAGTAATATACAAACATTGCGGTCCTGGCAGACTTTGTTCTGTCCGAAAGCTGCAAAGTTTTTTTTCTGAAAAAAGGAAAATCTCGACTCAATTACATTTTCAAACCATCCAGAGACCCACACACAAATCGGTCAAGACATTTAAGAAGAGTTAGGGCTCAAACACATAAACACGTTACGACGACGCAACGTGACGTGGCACGGAAAGATATGTATGGATCCAGTATTTTCTTTGTATCTGTTTCTTCTTTATCCGTCTTCTTAATATTAGCAGGAGGAGAACACGTCTAGTGTGATCTATTTCTCGAAATTAACTACGGCAATTCTACGAATGCCACCGTCAATACGACGTCATTCAACGTGGCACGTTGCGTCGTCGTGACGTGATTATTTTACGTTGCTCATTACCGTGCCGTGGCAAACGTACGTAACGCGTTTATGTATTTGAGCTCTTAGGTGATAAGCTCACGTACCTACAGAAAAATAATAATAATGAGAATAGAGTTCCTTCGGACGCAGTCGGGTAAAAAGTTAAAAACTATTAACTTTATATCTATATGGATATCAAAGTTGACCACGTCTGACTGCATCAATTATTCGTGAGGCCACACGTCTACATAGAATCGATAGTGAAATGGGTCACTGTCATAAACACAGCCGTTTCTTGCTGTCCATTACTCACGTGGCTATTAGATGGTCACGACATAAACCACTTTCTTTAAGCAGATAACGTATTCCAAATACAAACTAAAAATACCCGCGAAAAAATTTGAATTTGAAACCAGAAAACCAAAGGCAGTCAAAATTCCGCTCTTCAGCTTGCTTGGTCCAATACTCTACGACAAAATGAAAAAACAGCAAGTTAGCGTAGATTACTGGGCGATGCTGAAGGCTATGGCTATGTATGGAGTCCTGACGGTGTTAGGATGGATCATGTTGAGGCTGTTCAATGCTGTGTTCTCGTTGCCAAGGAGGTTGAGGACGCAGCAAGAGAATATACAGGCTACCTTGGAGGAGTTTCAGGTAAGTGCGATTTAATTTTATAAGGCCTGAATTAAAATGTATTTCTAGTTCAGCGTAATATAACAATCAGGAGCATGGCCGAATCTATCTAATGGCTAAACGGACTACAGCCCAAGGCCTCGTGAAATTGCCCATTAAAATATTTATGCTTTAGGCTTTGACAAATACAAAAATTTCGAAACAATAAGTGGAGTTCTGATTAATTTGGGGAAAGGGACAGTCGTATCACAACGCTGCTAATATAGCAGATCACTTATATCATAAGTGGAACGGTTTAAATATGTTTTTTTATGATTCTTAGTCACTTTTGCTCATAAGATATAAGAAAAACTAACACGAGGAGTATAATATCTACTTAAACTTTCAATATAGCTCGTGTATCCTTATTTTATGCCCCCCCTAGTAGTGATAGCCTAGGGCTCCACAAATTCACGATCCGCCCCTGATCAGGAGGATTACTTTACTTTCTGAGAGTACTGAGAGCAACAACTTTATCTTCAGCAGTACTGTTGCCATGAGCTCTAACTGCCTTACTCTTTGTCCTCAATTCCACGAACAAAGAAGGCATTGGCTACATAGCTTTTAAGGCAATAGATTTGTTAAACCTAGCTGCTATCGATCAAGTATGGTCGTTTCCTTTTTTATTGTCTCTACATCATTATCTGATGATGATGTAGAGACAATGATGATCATTTCAGCTAAAAGGCGTCCACAACAACCGACCTTATGCGTCTCCCATCCACCGCATTCCCGTGACTCTCACCAGGTCCACCTTGTGGTAGGCCTTCCAACGCTCTACGTATTTAACGTAAATACTTAGACATTTTCTGGAACGGCATCTGTTAAAACTGTTCACTTGAACCAGATTTTAATTAAAATGTTCTGCAAAAACGTTCAAAGGAGTTATTGTTGTCCTGGAAGATAAAGAACTGGAGGAACATGGAAGGGATTTGGTCAGTAAAAGTCTGACACGCTTAATCCACAAAGGGAAAGGTCTTATGTTGATTTGTAACCTAAAAAATATCTTTAGAACAGGGTTACAGCCAACTCAAGCCCGGGTCGGATTACCGCGTGCCTCAAAGAGATGTCACTAAATTGACGAGGCCAATTAGGACCGATGACTCCGGTTTGGTCGAAGGAGTTACTTTAGCCCGCGCAAAAAGGGCAACTGTATTCTTTCAATTGCCCCTTTTGGAGGATTTTAGTCAGTAAAAAGTCTCGCACTCCCTTCTGCTTCAGAGTGAAAGAAGTCATTTTTAATCAAAGACCACAGAAAAATCTCTACTATAGTCTGTCTAAAAAGTCAAACGACTTGGGAATTTTGTATAATATTTAATCATTTAAAAAATACTTATATTCGATACTTTTTATAAGGTTCTTCTATTAGTAAACAATGATCAAGATCTCTTAATCAACCTTGATTATTGAACCAGTGTTGACTACATCAGATTTCATTTTGCCCTAATAATTCACCAAGTCGTTCAAATCAACAGTCTTATAGTCAGTACCGTACACAGTCAAAAAAGTATTACTAGATAATATATATGTTACTGTAAAAGCTCGAACTACGGTAAATCCTAAGACTTTCCAGTAAAACCTAAGATTTACCGACATGGGTTGGTAAATGTAAGTATTTATCATAATGGGGCGATTTTTTCGGGCTTTTACCATTCTAATTCAGTACATGCTAGGTTTTAGCAACGTGGACTGGTAAATGTTGGTTTTAGGAATAAAACAATGATTACTTTGAGAAGTAGCACTCGCCGGCCGCTGCCGCGGCACCGCTCGCTTCACTCGCTCGGCTCGCGCGCGGTTGGTCACAATTCTAACCTGACCTATTTCAGCCAGTTCGAAATAACGAATAATACCTACAATCTCTCGTAAAAATGTGATTGTACTTTGAACTGGGTGAAATAGGTTAGGTTAGGTTAGAACTGTGACCAACTGCGCGTGAGCCGAGCGAGCGAAGCGAGAGGTGCCGCGGCAGCGGCCGGCGAACGCTACGTCCAAGTTGTTTCGTAAATTCGAGATGTCATCCATCATGTTCCAGAACTGTTTGATGACATGTTTTTTTTTTCAACGTTTACCGGGCCTTTAATGTAAATCCTAAGATTTACCAAGTGAATGGTGGTAAAAGTTCGAATCGCAAACTTTTATGGACATTTACCATTAGTAATTGGTAAATCTTAGGTTTTACTAGAAATTCTTAAGATTTACCGTAGTTCTAGCTTTTACAGTAACATATACAATACATATAAAAAAATCTGTAGAAATTTTTAGTTGTGCGCTCATCACGTAAAATGTACGAAATCGGTGTAGATAACTTTTATATAATAGTGCCAAAATAAACTTAAAAATGGTGCGTAATATTTACTTGGGCTTTGTTTCATTGCAATTGGTTGACTAAATCGAAAGACTACAATAAATATTATGGTGAATTTGTCACTTATAGGCGTGCACAGGACTTATACAATAAAATAATTAAAACAAAAATATTTAAAAATTTGCATTGGAATAAATTGAAATAAATTAAATTAAAAATTACATCGAAATGTCAGTGGGATAAATTATAAAAAAAGAATAAATTGAGATCAGTACATTATAAATATTAAAAGTCACTAGTCTTATATTTTACTATTCTTACATATTATTTTTACGCGACGACCTCAAAGCTAGACCACTACTCATAACAGAGCAGCAGATCAGGGGCCCAAGTCTGCTATTTTTATAAATTCGTCATTCCAACACGATCCCATTGTCTTTTTGCTAAAAGTTCCTAATCTGCTAATTCATAATGATCGGTCAATGGTCTCGTAATAGATTTGTGGTAAAATGACAATATCGAGCTTATTAAAAGCAATGATTGCACAATGACGTTCTAATGGTAGGTCACTGATCAAAGAAACTGTCAAAATTTTTGCAGATTACCGCATACGTAAGATATTCATTTGAAAATATTTACGAGATCAGAGCTCACTACCACCATGAGGAGCCAAGGAATATGGTCCCTGTGGCCGAAATCGGCTAGATGGCATCATCATCATCACATATTATTTAATTTCATTATAATATTATACCTACTTCCGTAGAATAAACCGAGTATTTGCTTTTACACTCCTAATATTTGTCCTCATATTATCACTCTATAGTCAACGTTCACTTAAACAAATATTGATTACAGTTTATTATTTCACATGAAATCTTGTTTATTTTCTGGTTTTGTTTTCGTTCGTTCGCCAATGAGTCTCCCGAAACTTGAGCTACCTATGTTTGTTCATGTTATGGAATTACTATGATTGATAATAAATTATCATTCTGTTTGGTGTAATCAATCATAGAAAGGTTTGTGTATTTAATAATTATTCAGTTAGCAACAGAGTGTGTATGTTTGGGTTGACCTTGGGGAGTCACCAGGGTGATTATTTCAAATTATCGAAGCAGTAGATGTTTTTTTTAGGAAATCTAGAAAGTTATATTTCGTCGGCTTACTACAAGAAAGAAGTTTCTTATTTGTCTGTAAACGAGTTCTTGCAGTAAGCCGACGATTTAATGTTTTGGTTTATTAGGGCAGTTTTCATGTACTGATTTGTAAGTAAAGTCGTAAAGTACTTATAGAAATTCTTCCCGTTCGTAGCTGAACATGAACTTTTAGTTTTATTTCTAAAAATTATATTAGATCATATACGACTGGTACATTATTACCATAATCATCCACAGCCAGACTTCACTTGCTATATTGGGTATAGACCTCATAGTTTTGGTGTCAATTCACCTATCCTGTGTCCTACCTCAAATATAATAGAAGAATATATCTACCAAAAAAACTAATGATCAATCACAACAATTCACAGAGGCGGTATCCCGATCTAAATGTAACAGAGGAAGACATAAGAAACGCTGACAAGGAACTGGAAGAGTGGACTAAAGAAATGGATGAAAAAAATAATACAGATATAAAAGACGAACCGAAAGAAAACAAGCCTGACACTGAAAAATGTGAAACACCACCTGCTATCGAGGAAGACAAGAAAACTATTTAATAATAAAATATAGAAACTGAGGAGGTACCTATGTTTTGTTTTCAGGGTTATATGAAATCGATACGGTGTATTAAGTTACTACCTATGAAATTGCCGTTTTATGAAACTGCACACTTGGAACGGTGATATCTTTAGATTGACTTCGAATTATGCGTTTAAATTATATATTTTTTTTACTACGGAGCATATTTACCGGATAATCATCAGATCCGTTTGATGGTTTCTTATAGCCAAAGAGAGTGCATTTCATGGCAATTCTAATAAGCCATATTGGGCTCGGAGTTCCGGTACCCACGTTCCTGCTTCGTCATCAGATTAGTATGATGGTAATATTTTCATCTGAAAGATAATAAAATTATTTAAATTTGTTTCGTCAAAGTCCTATAACTACGTTAATCGAAATTATGTTATTTTGAAGTTCCGTTGGCCATCTGTAGTCTTCTTATTTATTAGTTTCACTACATCAAGTGCTACTTTCTATAGTTCGATTGTCCCTATATCTGAATGTTTGCAATATAAAGCATTTGTGTTTTATACTTCTTGATAAAAATACCATAATTGCTATATTAAGTTGGGAGTCTCCTTTTTTTTTTAGGCGGTTAAAAAATTATACAGCTCATTCGTTAACAGTTCTAATTTAAGTCCGTATATTAATATTACATACTGGCTGAGGTGCATTGTTTCCACGTTAATAAGTACAACCCGTGCGCATTAACATGGCATCTGATGTAGGTATGACGTTTGAAATATTGAGTACATTGAAATTAATTTGTTTTTTGAATTTCAACATTTATTTTGCACTGGGAATTTTCTCTTGATATACTACTTTACTTTACGAATTTTCGGTACTTTAAACTTGACAATACAAACTATTTTCGAATATTCAGTAGTTATGGTAACTGTTTTCGAGCCAGGTGCCATGTTAATGCGTTCGGGTTGTAGGTATCACCTACATATTAATATAAATTTCGATAATAAAACTTTGAAAGAAAGAAAAAACGTTTATTCGTACCTCACACATACATTAGAAATAAATATAGATATCGAAAAAAAAAAAAACATTAAAATCTGTGCAAAGCCAAAAAGATTTGCTTAGATTTCATACAAAAATGTTTATAATTATAGTGTTATTACAGAAAAATATGTGACCCAAAGAAACAAATCAATGTTGATCTAATTTCGGAAAAGAACTTGATGATGATGATGAACTAAAATTCCAAGTCAATCCGAAGTTATCACAGCTTAAGGTGACCCATTTTAAAACGGTAACTTCATAGGTAATATTTGTAGTAAATAGATTTTTAATAGATAAAAGCTGTTTTAAAAAACCTTAATCACAATTTAGTTAAATTAGTAGAAAAAAATCGGAATTTTTTGTATTTTCGCAAGCGATGTTTTTTGTTTTTTTTTTTTAGATTAACCTTTTGACCGCTTGTGTCGGATTTGTTCGACGAATGTTTTCTTAACCTATTCTTTAGGGTCGTGTTTGTGACTGGGTATTCCATCTCGTTTAACTCTTCAATCCCCATAGGTGACAGAAGCGCTGACGAGATGGAGTAGTTTTTCGAGGATGTGCGACCGTGCCGGAATGAAGGCGAGAGTGTTTGTCGATTATGTCCGACGTAGACGGTCAACAGGTTAAGAGGCTGGCAGTCTTCTTTTTGAGCTTTTTTATATAATACTAGTAATAAAAACTAACATGTAACATCAATGATTTATTTTCTTACACAGTAGGATATAGCTGTTATTTTTTTTTTAACTCTAACTTTGATTAAAACTATCGAATGAAAAAAGTGCATTCCATATTTTTACTAAATGAGACCATCAACCCAAAACTAATCGAGAATTCATTTTAAACGATTTGTAATAGAGAGGAGCAGTGGAGACTGGGTAACGGCCCCGATTTACGAGTTGGTCGCGGGTTCAAACCTAGCCAGGTGCATTGCTTTGTGTAATGCTGCTCTTAAAAATGGTGAAGGAAAACATCGTGAGGAAGTCGGCATGTCCTAAAACCAAAATTCGAAGACATGTGACATCCACCAACCCGCACTGGGCCCGCGTGGTGGATTTTGCGCATTCCCTCTCCTAAAAAGGAGGCGTGAGTCTCAACAGTGGGACGATTATAAGGCCGACTATGCTATGCTATGCTAATGATCTTTAATAAATAGAGCAGTAGATAAACACAAGTTGTAAAAATTTGCTGCATGCAGGTAAATGTCATCATTTATTTATTTATCAATGCACAACCGAAACTACTAGGACCAGTACCCCTAGCCAAGTTGCTAATCTGCAATCGTTAATGCTAGCAGAAAGCTTCAAATGTACGGGAATAACGTCATCTCAACGCTCAGTCACGTGGTCAGAACAAAAGATTCGGCGAAGCGGCCAACTCGAAGCGTTCGACGCAAGCGAAACGGTTGTAACTTGGCTAGGGGAGCAGGAACGTGAAATTTTGCATCAGGTTTATTTTTATGACGTAGGTGAGTTCTAAGAGATATTTTTTCAAAATTCGATGAAACGGGGTTCCAAAGTTTGTAAGGAAAAACCTGTTTTCACCCGAACGAAGCCACTGGCAAAATCTATAATACAAAAGTAATGAATGCTTTTCTGGAAACCAATATTAATTCATTAAACCCCAAGCGAACGCCGGCGTTCGCGCACCTTGTCTTTCTATTGTGTCTCTAATTACCACGATTGAATGGTTAAAAGAAATTAGTTAAAATCCTAATCAAAGTTTTGTTTACATACGGTCCTATATTCCTATTTACCTAGTGTACAATGTGTAGCTCGTAAACTGAATGCATAACATACATACTATGTAAGGTATGTATGTTATGCATTCAATTTTACGAGTAGAGTAGCTAGGTGAGGGCGGAGAGGCCCCTCATCCACAGCCTCGCACGCAAAGGCGCCCCGCACAAACATATCTTTAAGAACGAGGGTTTTTAGGGTTCCGTACCTCAAAAGGAAAAAACAGAACTCTTTATAGGATCACTTTGTTGTCCTTCCGTCTGTCTGTCTGTCGGTTTGTTTGTCAAGACCCTTTATCACGAGAACGCGTGAAGGTATTGCGTTGAAATTAAAACAATATACTCAGATCTGCAGTCTCTTGAAGCTGTGAAAAAATCTAACTTCTATGTTAACGAAAAAAGAAAATATGCCCGTTTATGTAGCAAAAAAACGTATATTTAGACACTCTCAAGAAAATCATAATTCATAGGGTACTTCCCGTTGACCTAGAATCCTGAAATTTGGCATAAAGCAAGGTCTTATAGCACAGATGTAGGAATAAATCTTAAAAAAATAAATGTGATTCGAATCAATCTTCAAGACTCCATTCGGGAATTTAACTATTAACATAGGAAAGTTTGCACGGAACCCTCAGTGTGTGAGTCCAACTCACACTTGCCCAGTTTTTTTTTATAATAAATAGATAAGCTCGTGTTTGACAACTTTTTCACTTTATATAATATGCGATTATGTGGTCGATCACTGGGTAGCGACTGTCGCTGTCATTGTTTTCGAATTTATGAAAGAAAAAGGCCCCACTGATGCGCTTTCGCCCACTTCTAAATTAGTGTACGTTACGCCTCTGAGCTTACACAACACAATCTCTAAATTGATTCGGGAGTCAGTCATGCAGTGCACAGATTTGCGTTCAGCTGGGTTCAGCGGTTCACGGTTGGATTCCCTCCGTGGTTCACAGTCCACAAGGTTTAGTTCGTGCATGGGGACACATATATGCACTTCCTATATGGTGATGGGTATTTAATTATAATTAGTGACTGCATGAGTATTTTGACGGCTCACTTAGTGTGCAAATGTGTTAATGGAGAACGTTAAAAAAGGCAGGCTTGGAGTCTGTAAATATTGTATTGTAGGTATTATTGAGGAAACGTATGAAGTTGCTTAATTAGTGAGCACTAAGCAGTGATGGCTCAGTGTTACTATAGTAACGGTTCCGAGTCGAATCCAGTTAGGCGCATTAGGTACTTTGTGTAATTTACTTCATCTCCATTTCTCTAAAAACGGTGAAGGAAAAACACCATAAGGAAACTGGCATGTCCTAGAACCAAAAATTCAAAGACATGTGATATCCACCAATCCGCACTGGACTTGCGTGGTCCATTCTCTCCCCTGGAGAGGAGGCCTGAATCAAAGCAGTGGGAACATTATAAGTTTGATTATACTCGTAATAACATAATTATATAACAGAATTACATGCATTGGTATAAGTAAATAACATAATACGGATGTATTCTTTGGTACAGTTATCGCACAAACCAGATTTGTATACGAATATCAATAGTGGGTCGAAGCCAGGGTTGTTGCTGATGCAGGATTTTGTCACATCAGCGGATGCTGATGCTGATGCTGATTTTTCGTAATTTACATCAGCTGATGCTGATGCTGATGCTGATTTTAAGTAATTTTTTTTTAATACTGATTTTCATAGTTTTCAGGTAAATATTATAATAAAATAAGTGTATCGAACCCTAAAAAACTACAATAGGATAAGTAAATTTACTAAAACTTTTTTGTTTCTATGAAGGTTAAAATAATTAATTAAGTACAAAGAAATTTAGGCATTTACTTACATTCTTTAGTCGAATTTATTTCAGATTCGCTGCTGGTTAAAAACTTGTCGTACTTTTCGGGATGTATTGATCTCAAATGATTTTTTAGTGACGTATTTGTACGTCCTTTGCGTGAATAATTCTTCTTGCATATTATACAGTTTGCGGTATCTTGATTCACTAATTTAAAGTACTGCCAAATTCCGCTTGTTAATATGGGAGGCATTTTAAAAATAATAAACACGCACCAAAACAATACGCTCTGCATTTGCTTGCAATATTGACTAAATCACAGAGAATAATATTGACGATTTGTTTTGAAATGTACGTATTTTGATTGGCCAAAACTCGGAAGCGACAACGGCACGTGCCATTAACTCCGCCCTCCGTCGGTCATGTCGCGACACGAACTTTGAACATCAGCATCTAACATCAGCAACAATCAATGCGGATGCTGATGCTGATGCTGATACGGAAAATAATGCTGATGTTCCGCTGATGCTGATGCTGATGCTGATATTCGCAACAACCCTGGGTCGAACTGAGTTCAATCTAAAACTTAAAATTAAATTTCTCTCGCACTGACGTAGTAAAATAAACTTAACTGAGAAATTCTTACCAGGGATGTTGCGAATATTCGCATCCGCATCCGCAAATGCGGAGCTTCTGCATTGGTTTAGACATCCGCATCCGCATCCGCAATAATCAATGCGGATGTTCATGCAGATGCGAGAATGTCATACAAGTATTACAAGTTGCGACAAGCAAGAAATTGGACGAGGCCGGCGAATGGCACGCGTCGTTCGCACGTGACAATGACCAATGGAAATGAAGAAATTGGTGACAAGATCCGACTCGTTCTTTGTGGTGCATCATTTGTTTCTTGTAAATGAATAATGACGCGTTTGTTTGCGCTTTGGATTAGGTACCTACTAACTTATGGTATAGATAGATTTTTTTTTTTAATTTGACTGTTGTTGTGATATGTATCTACCGTGATCATTGTATGTAAACAGTCGTTTATGGGACAACTTTATATCAGCTAAACTATATTAGTCCTAACTCAGCTTATTAAAAGCGCCAGGTAAATTCCATTAGGTATGTTTACTCCGGTAATACGTTTTATTGTAGATAAAGTTTATCGTTTTATAACAAAATTCTTTATTTTTCCAGCGTGGTTCCCGTTATTGGTAGATTATATTATCTAACTAGTTATTTAACAAAGTCACCACTGACACAAAGTAATAGATATATGGATTTATTTTGAACCAATTATAGAAGATCATGATAAAACTGATTGTAAAGTATTTAAACATCCGCATCCGCATCCGCGGATGTAAGCCTTCAAAACTCCGCATCCGCATCCCTAATTCTTACGGAGTCCGTGATTTTTGAAAATATTTTCCGTGGGTAAGTAATTAGTATTCAGGCACCTACGTAAGTAGTACTAGTAGTAGATACCGAAACTTTTCTTACCAACCTGCATATTTAGAAGAAAAAAAATCTTGTATAAATTAAAGTTCATCCCGCCATCATCATCATCAGCCTTTTCAATGTTCCCACTGCTGGGACTCAGGTCTCCTCTCTAGGAGAGGGAATGGGCCATAATCCACCACGCGGGCCCAGTGCGGGTTGGTAGATGTCACATGTCTTCGAATTTTAGGTTCTAGGACATGCCGGTTTCCTCACGATGTTCCCGCCAACATAACAGTATCTACATAAACCTATGGTCCACCAAAGAGATGTTTCATAGATTAATGTAATTAGTATCTATTTATTTATTTATCCTCAAATCCTCACATAGGAACGCCTTGCAGCAATTACACCAATAGAGCACTATTAGTTAAGATTCGGCTAGTTTTTAACCTCATGTGCGCAGTGGAGTGGTAGGTATTCATCAAAGGAGAGCGGCGCGGTGTTAGTCACATACGTGTGGATGGTATGGATCTTGTCGTAATAAACTCCGTTCACATGTTGCTGTTTGTTTGTCAATGTCAACTGTAGGTCAGTTTCAGCAGATGTCTCCGACAAAAAGAGTATTGTCTCCCTTACTCATCACAGTGAGTAACTAATTGTAACGTTTTATGATACTTAGGCACCTAGATAAATGACTCACTGATTTCCTTAGAAATTAATCATTACTTTTAATAGGTATTGTTAAAAATAGATTTATTTATTTACTTACAATAATAAAAATTCTAATCATAAATAAATAAAAAGTGGTAAGTAGTTATCTAATACAATATCTACAGTTATGTCATATCTAAGATAAAAATCGTCCTGGCAGTTCAAAAATAGGCCCAGAAAAAAAAACAGAGCTAGGTTCTATTTTTAAACTCCTCAGCTGGCCGCGGAATCAATACTTAGCTGGAAAACTCCGCGTGATTACAATAGACTCATTCAGGCATTCACCCCATGAAAGTTAAGTTCAAGAGCCCACCAATAGATGGCACTATACTAAATTCTACAAAAGCTCGCGAAACCGGCCCCCTGAGGCGTGGTTCAAAGAGCTTTCACCCTAGCTAAAGCATTATTGATCGCTGGCGAGAGTACCAAAGCAACAGTAAATAAAATACACAGCCGTATTCGGCGTGTTTATTATCATTTGAGTCGTCGATATGAGGGATATGTCCTCGATGTATAGATAAGTTATCAAAGAGCCGTATAAACAGTGAGTCTAATCAGTCTGTTGCATGGTGCTCGCTCCGTCAGGCGCGTCGATCGCTCAATTAACTGTATCGTGATAGTGATGTGTTGTGAACTAAGGTGGTGACAGGTGACAGGTTATCATCATGACCAGGTCTAGCTACCGGCCCCTGGTGCCCAGGTCCTCTAATAACTCCTTGGAGACCAGAGATATTGGGTAAGTTTTAAAATTGTTTTTGTTTATGTTTTTTTTTTGTAATTTTATTTTCAGCCAGCATTATTTTAAACAAAAAAATCTTAGCAAATATTTTTCATTATTCAATATAATTAACTAGTAAGGTACCTATTTCATTTATTGTTTCAAGTAAGTATATTGATAAGTTCAGGTTGCTACCTGCATCCTACGGTGTGTATTCAAATTATTATGGTAGGAACATTTCAACGAGTTTTGCATATATCAGGTTTAACAGAGCCTGACTACTCACTGTTCAAGAATGTCCACGGTTTAACAGGACAATAATTTAGGGGCCGACGTTTATAAACAACCACCCACTTGGCCATTTGAGAAAGAGGTTCTAAACTGGATTATTGAAGCACCCATGTGATTATAACTGTACTTCTTAATAGTGTAAATTACCGTGTCAGACACTTTAAAAATCCCGTCAAATCATCTTCACTTTTAAATCACGTTTTTTGTTCTCGTCGTTACTTTATAAGTAATAAGCATATCTTTACATTTACAGTACCTACTCATTGGATAAGTAATTAAAAACATGTTTTCCTCACCACCTCTAAATAATAAAAGTGCACAAGGAAAAAATATATCGCATTACTACCTTTAAAAGAAACCATATGGGCTGGTACCCGAACCTATCTAACTTCAGGATACCTCGTTTTGATATTGGTAGCCTGAGTAATACACAGTACGACAGTAAGTAGGTATCTATCTAATCCTTCAATCTGCTTTATACTTTATCACATTTTTTTGCGGAAAATCATTTAATAACACCTTTCTCTGCTCTGAATGGAGCTAGAGAAGCATGTCAGACTTTACTGACTAAAACCCACCTATATTCCTTCAGTTACTCTTTGTGCTCCAAGGCTGTAAGAACTTTTTTATTAGTTAGATAGATAAAGCATTTATTTGCCACAAACCAAAACGTACAGTTGCGGTCAATTCTGCCTGATCACTTAAAAAAAAATTCGTTTGAATCCTGTGGCGTGGCGCCAAACCAAACCCTTGGAAGTTTTGGTTTCGAATGCAAGCAAAATAAACTTAGCCGTGGTTTTTTTTTTGGTGGGGAAAATCATCCAATGACAACCCCCGCTCTTGGGCGGAGCGGGAGATAGTGTAATACTCTTACTGACTAAAAAACCACCCCGTTCCCTCAAGCTTTTATACCGGGGCTCGAGTTCCCTTTCGGATAACCCAGGCACCAGTAGGCTTCGACCCGGCTGGGCCCCTGCTGTTGCTGACAACTTCTTGAGGCGCGCGGGAACAGTGCGCGCCGTCGACGACTTGGGCTTGGTCCGGACAGTTACCGGACGGTCGGACAGCAAACTACCCATTGCTCACTGTCCGCAAGCCCGCGCCTACGGAATTGGAATCCCGGCGGCGGCGAGAGCGCCGTTGCCTGATGCGGTCGGCCTCCTCCTTATCGAGCATTACTGCTTCGCAGAAGACGGCGTCCGCCTGCCACTCCTCCTCGCTCCGGACCATGGTCTCAACCAAGGCCCTGCGCGAGAGGTCTCCGCCGCCGATCACCCACACGAGGGCACGGCGATGCTCCGCCCAAGCAGGGCACACCTCGACTGTGTGCTCCACCGTGTCCTCCGGGCGTTCCGCACAGTAACTTAGCCGTGGTCAGGTGGAAGTGTCTTTGATGGTACACCAAAGCACAATCACTACTATAGTGCCCTATGTATGTTTAGATCTTTATGCATAATGCTACGCTAGGAGAGGATTATCTAAAAATCACTTCCTAAGGGGATGAAACTTTTGAAAGGAAAACTTGGCCCTGGATGAAAGGCAACGAAGGAGCAGGAGTGAGTTTTTAAAGTAAAAGTCTGTCACACCTAGTGTTGCCAGGCGTCCTGATTTGCGCGGGACGTCCTGATTTTTAGGGGTCTGGGGACGCGTCCCGATTTGCACCTTATCGGGACGCTAAATGTACCGATAAATCTCTCTCGCGCAGCATCTTCTACGTTACTCAATCCATTTTTTTTTTTATTGTGGGAAAAATCATGCATTGACATCGCCCGCCCTTGGGCGGAGCGGGAGATAGTGTCAGACTCTCACTGACTAAAAGACCCACCCCGTTCCTTCTAGCCTTCGTACCGGGGCTCGAGCGCCCTTTCGGCTAACCCTGGCCCCAGTAGGCTTCGACCCGGCTGGGTCCCTGCTGTTGCTGACAACTCCTTGAGGCGCGCGGGAACAGTGCGCGCCGTCGACGACTTGGGCTTGGTCCGGACAGTTACCGGACGGCCGGACAGTGAGCTACCCATTGCTCACTGTCCGCAAGCCCGCGCCTACGTTGGCCGGAAATCGGGATCAGAATCCCGGCGGCGGCGGCGGCGATAACGCCGTTGTCTGATGCGTTCGGCCTCCTCCTTTGCGAGCATTACTGCTTCGCAGAAGTCGGCGACCGCCTGCCACTCCTCCTCGCTCCGGACCATGGCCTTAACCAAGGCCCGGCGCGAGAGGTCTCCGCCGCCGATCGCCCCCACGAGGGCACGGCGATGCTCCGCCCAAGCAGGGCACACCTCGACTGTGTGCTCCACCGTGTCCTCCGGGCGTTCCGCACAGTGGCGACACCCGGGCCTCACTTCCGCATGAATCGAGTGCAGGAAACTCCTGAACGAACCATGTCCGGTGAGTACCTGCGTCATGTGGAAGGTAAGGACGCCGTGAGGTCTTTCCAGCCACGCCTCAAAGAGGGGACTTACCGCCATGATTGTGGCGTGCCCAGCACTGGGTTGCGATAGTCGTTGACGCCATTTCACCATGAGATCCCGCCGGAGCTCTGTCCGCCACGCCGTGACCTGTCGCGACAGCGGACTTTCACCCCGGCGTTGCATCTCTACGCGCATATCGTGCATGTGTGCAAGGACTGTTGCCTCCAGATCCCACGGTGGTAGGCCAGCTGGAAGGCTCGCCGCGTCGCGGGAGACCGTGCAGTATCCCCGTACCATCCTTATTGCCATGACCCTCTGGCAGGCGTTCAGTATGGCCGCCGGTTGCTTTTTCAGCGACGGCACCCACACCGGCGCCCCGTAGAGGGCCATGGACCGATCCTCGCGTAGAGCCTCCGGCAGGAGGCGTCTGGACCCCCAAGGTTAGGCAGAAGCCGCTTGAGCGCAGCCCCAGCCCGGTTGAGTTTGGGAGCCAGACGTCGGAAATGCTCCACGAAATTCCACCGGCTGTCGAGGACGAGTCCCAGGTACTTCATCGTCGACCCGACACCGATGTGAACTCCTCCTACCTCCTGCACCTGAATCACGCCGAAATGCCCGGGTGTCAGCATTGTGTGGACCGTCCGGGTGACACAATGGAGCTTATGATGGAAGTGTGCCATGCTTGAGCGGAGCACCGCTGTTTCTTTGTGGAGGCTTTTGGCGGCGGCTGCTCGCTCGCTCGCTGGGCCCTGGTTCTGGCCATGATCCAAAGCGAGAGGGAATGGGAAGTAGTCGCCTCTTACCGTGAAGAAGTTGACTGCAACCACAAAAAAATTGACCGTAACCGCGAAGGAGTTTACTGCAACCGTAAAAGAACGTACACCCTCACGTCCCGGTCGTCTCCGAAGGAGATGTCCCGGGCAAGTCACACAGCAATTTCCGGCCTCAATAGATATGGGTTTGCAAACGACGAGCACTGGTAGCTCGTCGTTTGCCCGTTCAATAAGTACCAGGTCCGAGGCGATGCCGCACACGTTTCTCGAAGAGATACCAGGAAAACTGAAGGGACTCGTAGGGCCGATGCCTGCTAGGGCTGCGGGAACGTTTCAAACAGTGCCGGTGCCCCTGGAACGCAAAGGTCGACTGAAGAAGTCTGGCTTTTAATCAGTACAAGTTTGTTCTCGTTCCACCCTAGAACGGGAGAAGTTATTAGATGATTTCCCAATAAAAAAAAATTACTGAAAAAAAAAACTGTCCCGATCTAAAACCCTAAATCCCGATTTGTTTTGCTGTCTGTCCCGAATTTTATCCAATCAGACCTGGCAACACTAGTCACACCCTACCCCTCCGCCCAAGAGTGGGAGCTGTCATTGGATGATTTTCCCACCTAAAAAAAATAAAGGGGATGAAACGAGGGTCCAAAGTTTGTATAAAGAAACCTACTTTCACGCGGATGAAGCCGCTGGCAGAAGCTAGTTAAATTATAAAAAAAATTAAGCACTTATACAAATGCAAAAAAAAGCCTTCATCATTATAACTACAGTTAGAGAGATTTTGCGATCCATAAATCCGTACTGTCTAAAAATATCATGATGCAATCGTGTAACTGACATTTGCCATGAGGAAACTCAATTAAATACTATGTACGGAACATTAAGGCCCAAGTTCCCGAGCAGTGACATAAAACAGTGACTTTCTGAAGCCAACTAATTGGTAACGGCCAGGTTAATAGGTTTGAAAAAAATACATGTTTATTATAGATTCAAGAACTATTGATTTTTTCGTGCGATTAATACTTTTGTCTAAAAATTAGCACTTACTCAACTTTTCCCTACTCCTTCGAAACGGCTTGGATTTTTAGAAACATTTTTACACATAAAAATTGGTGGTTACATAAACTTCAAAGTGAACATAGCATAGCATGTAAATTAATCAATATTTCGCAAAGAATATGGATTTTAAGGCCAGCGACGCTCTATCCGGGCGCTGCTGGCCGCAATTAAATGCACATATACTCGTACTGCCGCCTAGGCGGGTATGAGTCTTGTGTCCATTTAAATCCGGCCAGATGTTCAACGGACTATAACACTGAGCATACGTGTGCCACACATGCCGATCAGTAGCCCGATTCACGTAATGAAAACCGTAACGATATCGTAGCAATTTAGTCGTTTAGACCATTTCCGTATTCACATCCATCAATCGAGTTTGGACGACACCGATTTTAAAGTCGTTTGAAATTTGTCGATTTAAAAAAAAAAATCTTTATTACATTATCCTGGTAGAATACTTATTAATATAACTGGAAATAAGTCGATAGATCGTGAATACCGCTTTTGGATAGGACTTCGATCGAACGACTATAAAACTTCAACGATATTTGGCTTGTTTGATTTTACGTGAATCAGGCTACTGGGCGCGTTGGTCTTGTAGAGCTACACTTGATCCACCCCACGCGACGTCGTTCTACGTACAAATCAGGCGTGTTACACGTGTGCGTGAGCTTTACAAAGTAGTACCTACTTCTAGGAAAATACTTAAACCTATAGAAAATAGGAAACCTGTTCTAAAATCACTATATGCGTAATGCCTATAGGATAATGCGTAGTAGGTAGGTACTAGGTATCTTATCATTTTTATTTACAAATCAGTCCTACGTAACATAAATGTGTAATACCTTCGACGTTATTTACTTCCGTAATTCTTTGTTATTTTCAAACAAAAGAAATACTTGCCTACATTTTACTACGCTAAGGAATGTAGTTAATGAGAGCTTGTTTCTGCACGGATCGAACTTCGAAGTTAAGCTACCCATGCCGAGGTCAGTTTGTGGATGAGTGACTAAGTAACCATCTATTGCAAGCAAAAGGAAACCTTAAGGAACAAGGGTGGATTTTAATCAGTAAAAGTCTGAGACTCTCTTTTGCTTCGTCCAAAGAGAGAGGACTTATTTGATGGTACCGCACCTCAAAAAAAAGCCCTGTAGAAACAGGAAAATGGGTGCATTTTGGAGAGTGTGCGCGGGAATTGCATGACTTGATTCCGCCATCTCCTCTCTACCATCGGACAACCCGACGTACGGCGACCCACCCTTATGTTGTTGAAACCTCTACGGTCCGGCCTAAGCGTTTCACCTCCTCGTTCATACCGCGTACATCGGGGGACTGAAACAATTTGAATTGCTGCTGTCTTCCCGTCCGAAGAGAAGTTCTCCTCACCATCAACGTTTGCATCACTGCTTACTTTCAGGTGGAATCACAACCAAGCATCAGTTTATATCCATAATTAAAACAAATGTTTTTTCACATTCTCGTTATTTACTTGGTCCATAACAAAAAATAAAGACCGAGTGCCGAAAAGATGCTTCCATTGACGTCAGTTTTATTACATTCATCCTATCTTTATTCAAATGAAGGACGACTTGTTTGCCTAGTCATTCGGGAAAAATATTTGTAACCTTCAAGAACTTTTGAGGTTACTTGGCAAGGGAACAGAAAACATATTGTTGGTAATAAAGCTGGCGTGGCAACAGACCAGAATAGCTTGGAACAGGGGGAAAGTTGTGGGAAATGAATTGGCAAAGTTAATGTCATCTTACAAAAGGTGACATGTGGGTGACAATCTATGGTGACATAGGTACTAGTGGCTCGACGAATTGTTTCGACTGTTACATAAATAATAAGTTAGTATTAAGCAACAAAAAGGTTCCGTACCTTAAAAGGGGAAAATGGAACTCTTATAGGATCATTCTGTAGTCCGTCTGTCTACCAAGACCCTTTATCTCAGGAACTTTTGGAGGTATCGAGTTGAAAGAGGCCTGCGGCTCCTTGAAACTGCGAAGAAATCAAACTTCTGAGTTAACGAAATAAAAAGATACGGCGGTTTATGTCGCAAAAAACGTGTATTTCGATACTCTCAAGGGAATCAAAATTCCCGTTGACGTAGAATCCTGAAATTTGGCATGAAGCAACGTCTCATAGCACAAATATGTGAAAAATCTGAAAATTGTAAGTAAAGTAATTACGTCACAATTTTTTATGCGATTCCATAAAAATGTTCAATTGAACTGTTTTCATAGGTAAGTTTGTACGGAACCCTCAGTGCGTGACTCCGACTAGCACTTGCCCTAATTTGTCCATAGGCCTATCTTTGAAGAGTGAATACTGAAGCGCTACAGCGTCCTCACTTCGCGCCTAATACAGGCCCCTAGCCAAGTTACAACCGATTCGCTTGCGTCGAACGCTTCGAGTTGACTTTGCTGCTAATTCTTTTGTTCTGACCACGTGACTGAGCGTTGAGATGACGTCATTCCAGTACATTTGAAGCTTTCTACTAGCGTTAACTATTGCAGATTTGCAACTTGGCTAGGGGTACAGGTCCTCTCCTGACACAGTTGTTTCAGATTGTTCCTTGACGGATTCGGCGCGAGAAGAAACACCCAGGTACCACCATTGTGTGGAGACACGATTGAGATCTGCCTAGTGTTAGCGCTGTCTCTCACTGTCTTTTTCTCACACTGAAATTATGATGGTTTGAAAGGGGACTGTTTGTTGTAATTCTAGGAACACGGTAGATGGACATCGGCTATAACTTACTAAACGCTGTCAAATATTCGAGTCAATATCTATCATCTCGTATAATCTCCGCCTGACACAAACAACAAAATAATCTTGTTTTGAATTATTCACAAAACGTCTATCATTCAAATGAGAAAAACAACCGTTTTTGCCTTGAAACGTATTGAATCACGACGCGTTCATTGAAAAACATTTTCATTGACAAATGTCACGATTGATACGCCATTTTGAAAATCAACAAATGGCGAATGACAGTGTTTTGAACAAAAGACGGTTGAAGTGCGCAAGAGTGATGTTATAACTAATAATATTAAAATGGAAACCTACATAAACTAACGCCTTTTTGATCGCCAACTGCCTTACATATTCCTTTTGCTTCGTTTACGTTCACAAGGTAATTGGCGTTTTGATTTATAACTATCATATATGATAGAAAAATAAGTGAATTGATTGCTTTCGGTATAAATTGCAAGCACATAATTATTATTTACTGTTGTGTTTTACGAACGTTTTTTTTCCGATGGGAAAAATCATCTTATGACAACCCCCGCTCTTGGGCGGAGTGGGAGATAGTGTCAGACTCTTACTGACTAAAAAACCCATAGCGGGGCTCGAGCGCCCTTTCGGATAACCCTGGCCCCAGTAGGCTTCGACCCGGCTGGGCCCCTGCTGTTGCTGACAACTCCTTGAGGCACGTGGGAACAGTACGCGCCGTCGAAGACTTGGGCTTGGTCCGTGTTTTACGAACTTGACGTGGACGAAGTCGCGGGTATCAGCTAGTAACTAATAAATGCGTGTCGTCTTACTAACCCTAAGCACTAGCATTGTTTTGTGATTTCGCTCTCATATAACCTACGTAAAAAGGATCCGTGATTTATTCTCGGAAACAAATTACTTGAATATGGATTTAGACATTGGCAGAATAGTCGACATCGGCTTTACTTGCTATTAATAAAAAATACTACTTATTTAATAGAATATAGTACTCAGAAAAAAAAAAAAGAAAAAGAAGAAAGAACTTTCGAAATTAAATCAAAACTTTAAAGATTACCTTTTACAAATATTAACAAAACTAACGACTTACTTCAGATTCGTATGGCTTTTCAGTTTTCTTAAAATATGCATTTATTATACACCCAAACCTTGCTTAGTGCTAGTGTTAGTGGTTTCTTGCTAGTGATTCATAATCACTCTGTCTAAAGATGAACAGCGCATGAAAATCTGTCGAGTAGGTTTTGATTATACCGCGAACAGACAGACGCATTAGGGAACTTGGTTTATAATATGTAAGTTTAGATTAACCTTTCGTATGGGCCGTAAATAAAGACACAATTAAAAAGTTATTGTGTCCCGCGTAGATCCGCGTTCCGAACATACAACGGGTTAAGTTTTAACGTGAATAAGTACCAGGTAGTAGTTATTTACTTTGTGTTTACTAGTAACTTTATAGGTGAGTAATGCACTATAGATTAGTGATGACGGCCATGTTAAAGAACCGAGGTGCAGTCACATCAAGCTTGGTAGTATTAGTTGGTAATATTAGTGTACTAGCTTTTGCCCTCGGCTTCGCCCGCATACATAAAATATAGCCTATGTCACCCAGGAATAAAGCAGCAATCAATCGGTAAAAAAAAATTATCGGACCAGTACTTCCAGAGATTGCCTCCTACAAACAAAAGAAAACAGAAAAAACACAAAACTTTACCTCTTTATAAGTGTACTCGTAGTTGTATTAAAAAAATATAGGTTTAAAGAATTTGGTTTCTCACTAGCTTATGAAAAGTAGGTTTGTAAATACAAACTGGACACCTGTTTCAACCCTTTAGAGGGTGAATTTTGGAAAATCGCCTCTTATTGTTAAGTTTACATTAAGTATAAAACCAGGAAGTTCTATTCACGATGTGTTTACTAGTAACTTGATAGGTGAGTAATGCACTATAGATTAGTGATGACGGCCATGTTAAAGAATCGAAGTGCAGTCACATCAAACATGTAAGGCGTTCAGTACACGGTCATGCAGGCGTCAATCAATTCCATCAATCGTGAATTATGATTTTTTTCAGTCAGTACCATGCAAACGTCAATCATCGCATTAGACGGTAGGTTTTTCGTCAATCAAAATATTGACTGTGGCAAAACTGACAGCAAAACCTATCGTGTAATAAAATAAAAAAAAACCTTTTAGGGTAGTTTCCAGGGTCCAAACGATTACATTTTATTTAGTTCGTATATTAGATTATTAAAAAATTTTGGACACGTATTTTTTTTTTCGATTAAAAAAAAAATAACAAAGATATAACTTATTAAAGTTACGTGTGACGTCACTCTGTGCGAAAAAATGCAGCACGGTGGCGTGACGTTAGACGTAACTTTAATGGGCTATATCTTTGTTATTTTTTGTTTAATTTACAAATAAAAAAATACGCGTCCCTTATTTTTGAATAACATAAAAGACGGACTAGGATAACTTGTCTACATTACAGATTTTTTACACATTCTCTTTATTGTATCTATTAATAAAATCCTTTTGATTTTATTTGAGCTCTTCTTGCGTGAAACATGGGATTTCCTAGTACAGGCATATAAGATTCAGAATTAAGATTTATATTTAAAACTATATTAATTTATTTAAAAAGTTTTGAATAAATATTATTAATTTTTAATTTTCCCAAGGGCGGTACGGAAACCTTCGTGCGCGAGTCCAACTCGCAATTGGCCAGTTTTTTTTTACTGAACGATTTCGGTGCAGTTACATTATGTAAGTAGGTTTATGCCTCAAACGCCTTTACAATCTGGAGAAATTCCTCATTTGGTATTATGGAAAATGCTCTTGATATAATGACTTTTTGAATAATCAACTTTTTTTTTAATTGATATTTAACTCGTGTAATCTCTGATGGTGATGCGCATTAGTGTATGTGTCTATTTACTCTTGCCTTGAAGACACTCAAATTATAATCAGACGGGAAGACCGCAGCAGGCAAATTGTTTCAGACCTTCGACGTACGCGGTATAAACGACGAGGCAAAACGCTTAGTCTAGACCGTGGAGGTTTCAACAATGTATGGTGGGAAACTCGCCGTACGTTGTCGATAGTAGAAATGAGATGGCGGAATCAAGTCAAGCAGTTCCTGCGCACACTCGCCACGTTTTCACATTTATTATACCATAATGAATAAATGCCAGGTCCTTTCACCACCGTGACCATAGGGATCACGCAAAGTATCGTCAGTCGGTGAGAAATTTCTTTGAAATTGAAATAATTAATTAATTGTAAACAATGTTAATTCTTTTGTATATATTGTAAACATTAAATAAACTGTTTATGTACATTTTAATCAGAAAACCTTGATATAGTTACTAATACAAATCAGTCACACCTCTTAATTATACTTTGTTAAGCTTTGATTAGATAACTAACGATAACTAACCTTGAAAATAATCAGTTCAGCAATCAACTGTCAGTATGAAACAAAAATCACGATTATTGATAAAACAAAACTTAATGATTGATTTAACAACAGTATTGGACTTTAGATGCAAAATACTCTGAAATGTGGTCCTTCATAATGAACCTCATCAGAAAACTTAACTCATCCAAAAGATAATGAAGAGGGTAACTTAGATTCGAGTTTCCTTGCGTTATCAAATCACAAATGAGAACATCCGCAGGAGAACTCTTGCGATTGCATCACTGCTTACCATCAGGAGGGATCGCAGTCAAGCACTAGTTTATATCAAATAAAAAAGAGCCAAAGGTAAAGGCCATCATAGCCTGAAGAGTCGTCAAACTGAGTGCCAGTGATTATGGCACATTTGCTCGCAGAATAGATGGTCGATGGGACTGAAAGGTTTTGAAGTGGCAACTGCGTAGGTACCAGAAGATGCAGCGTTAGAAAGTGTCCTGTAAGGAGGACCAATGACTTGGCTAGGGTCGCGGAAATCCGATGGATATAACGAGATGATGATAATGATTGAGATTAGGTTCATCATCATCATCATTATCAGCCTTTTTTAATGTTCCCACTGCTGGGACTCAGGCCTCCTCTCTATGAGAGGGTATGGGCCGTAATCCACCACGCGGGCCCAGTGCAGGTTGGTGAATGTCACATATCTTCGAATTTTTGGTTCTAGGACATGCTAGTCTCCTCACGATGTTTTCCTTCACCGTTTTGAGAGCTGTGGTGAAATAAATTACACAAAGTAATGTGCCTGGCTGGGTTTGAACCCGCGACCTACAACTCGTAAGCCGGGGCTATTACCACTCGCCCACCACTGCTCACAATACTCTGATTAGATTCATAATACTCTGAAATATGGTCCGTCACAATGAGCTGAGCGAGAGGAGTCACGACTGAATACCAGAAGACGCAGCGTTCGTAGGCATCCAACAAGATGGATTGATGACCTGGGTACGGTCGCGAAAATCCGATGGATACCAGATGCACAGGACTGTTAGTTGTGGTGACACTAATAGAGGAGGCCTATCTAAAGCTGTGGACGTCTTATGGCTGAAGTGACGATTTTTTTTTCCGATGGGAAAATCATCTAATGACATCCCCCGATCATGGGCGGAGCGGGGATAGTGTCAGACTTTTACTGACTAAAAACCCACTCCTGTTTCTTCGTTGCCTTTCGTACCGGGGCTGAGCTATCTTTCGAAACTAACCCTGGCCCCAGTAGGCTTCGACCCAGTTGGGCCCCTGCGGTTGCTAAAGCGCGCGGGAACAGTGCGCGCCGTCAACGACTTGGGCTCGGTCCGGACAGTTACCGGACGGTCGAACAGCGAGCTACCCATTGCTCGCCGTCCGCAAGCCCGCGCCTACGGTGGCCGGAAATCGGGATCGGAATCCCGGCGGCGCGGCGGCTGGGGCGCTGTGAGTGCCACCGTTGCCTGATGCGGTCGGCCTCCTCCTTTACTAGCATTAATGCTTCGCAGAAGGAGGTGACCGCCTGCCACTCCTCCTCGCTCCGGACCATGGCCTGTACCAAGGCCCGGCGCGAGAGATCACCGCCGCCGATCGCCCTCACGAGGGCACGGGGAGCTGAAGTGATGATGATATAGTACTTGTATAACTGGATATACTAAGTACTAACAGTAACCTAGGCACAATAAACTCGTGAACTTTAACTTGGCAGACAGTTTTTCTACAATAAAGTCTAAGAAAACGTATCAAAGTTACGACTTATCCTCAGGGCACGATTTCGTCAGAATATTGGATGGCCACAATTTTTTAGTAGACTAAATTGTGTTTTTGCGTTACTCGCCTTTCATAAAAGAAAATGGCGAGAAAATGGAATAATTCGATTTATCCTTAGCTTTTTACTTAAGCCTTCTTGAACTGCGTAGATGCTTAAAAAGCTTGATAACTCTTCATGTATTTTGTAGACTTTTTTTTTATTAAAGAGCTCTGCCGGTGCTCTCGTTGCTTCACGAGAAGGTAGACTTTTACGATAGGTTTAAACCCAGGAAACCTACCTACTTATTTACCTATTTCCACTACTTCCCACTTCCTTCCCGCGTACTGGAAGACTCAGCATCGGAAGACCTCCTTCCCATCGGAAGACAAGGTGGACCGATGACCTGGTGAAGGTTGCGGTAATCCGATGGGACCGTTCATTGTGGCGCAACTTGAAGGAGGTTTATGTCCAACAGTGGACGTCTATCGGCTGAAATGATGATGATGAATACCTTATAAATCAGACCCAAAGTATTTTTCTCTTTTGTAGTCATGGGGACTTACCATAACGCGTTAAAATGTCAGTCGTGCGAACGAGAAAGTGGGATGGAGCTATAATCTATGTAGCTCATTTAACAGTTCAATTTAGGTCGTAAAAAGGATAGCGTTAAGAGCTCGTGGTAGCACTGAAAAGTGTGCAAACGCGAGATTACCAATGATAAAAAAATGTACTTTTATTCAAAACATCAACATTATGACTGGCCTGTTGGTCTAATGGTTAGTGTAGTGACCCTGACTGTTAGGTTGGAGGTCGTGGGTTCAACTTCCACCCAAGGCATACGTTTGTTTGATGTACACGATCATTTGTTCTGTGTCTAGGTGTAATTTATTTATAATATGATAAAAGTATTTATACAGCTTTCCAAATGATCGTGGTCATCAAACAAACGTATGCCTTGGTTTAGCAGTTATCTAGTGCTCATAGTACAAGCTCTGCTTAGTTTGATACTAGATGGCGTTGTGTGAAATTTGTGAATTTTTCAACAATTTATTATTATTATTATTATCACAAGGACATGCAAAAGCTTAGCCTTACGGATGAGGATACTTATCAGCGAAATGAATGAATGGCACCGTATGATTAAGAAAGTCTTTGGAGGTATGCGGAACAGAGAGTAAAGTCCCGCAAACCTCCGTTGAAATGGGAGGATCCTCCGACCAGACAGATGTTATGGTCTGGTGGGCTACTGCCCGATAGATGATTTCGGGGTGTCGTATATGTTCAAATCGCGCGGAGAACTTTGATTGCGCGATGCAGGATTTCGTACTTTCTTTGTAGTTCTTATGTGGCGCCATAGATGTCGCTACATCACTCCCCTCCGGAGATCGGAGATCGATTATTCTTGATGCGAGCCAGGCCAGCGTAGGTTGGTTCCAGTGGGTCGGAACCGATGCTGCATAGTTCTCGGTGAGTCGGAACTGCCTGCGGTGATGCCCCAGTGAGTCGGGGTGATGATGTCCCAGTGAGTCGGGATGATGCCCCAGTCAGTCGGGGTGGTGCTGTCCCAGTGAGTCGGGATGATGCTGCAGGCTCCAGTGAGTTGGAGTAGTGCTGCTGGCTCCAGTGAGTCGGAGCGGTGCTGGGCGACGTAGGGCTTGACTGCTGGCGTCGGCCAGGAGAGGTTCTTCATAGCTCTTCATGTGACTGGCCGAAGGTGCGGTGTGCCAAGCCAAGGTCGCTGATGAGGCTGAAGGTGATAACCAGGTATGACCAGGTAGGCATGCTGGTGGTCAGGATACCCTCTATAGCCGTGGGTGCTGGCTGTATGGCTCGCTGCTCGAAAGCTTGAGGAAGTGATGATGACGTCACGAAGTAGTAGCTGCACGAAGGCTGCGCTGACGTTCTTTGTCGAGGGTCACCAGTTTGGGGGTATGCGGAACAGAGAGTAAAGTCCCGCAAACCTCCGTTGAAATGGGAGGATCCTCCGACCAGACAGATGTTATGGTCTGGTGGGCTACCGCCCGATAGATGATTTCGGGTTGTCGTATATGTTCAAATCGCGCGGAGAACTTTGATTGCGCGATGCAGGATTTCGTACTTTCTTTGTAGTTCTTATGTGGCGCCATAGATGTCGCTACAAGTCGACCCCGTGTAACGGGAAGAGACGAGGACAAAGAAGGAAGCAGGGGTCGAAGCCTACTGGGCCCCGGTATGAAAAGCAAGAAGGAGCAGGGTGGGTTAACGGGAGATAGTGTCTAACTGACTAAAAAAGTCAGTAAGAGTCTGACACTATCTCCTGCTCCGCCCAAGGGCGGGGAATATCATTTGGATGATTTTTACCCACCAAAAAAAGGGGCAAATAAGATTTTTTCCGCAGCCTCGATCATTATACCATCTCTGTGAAGGCCCAGCATAGATATAATTAGCTATCGTTCACACGCTGGCGTAAACGTGACACTTACTAGCACACGTTTATATTATTATTACCAGCAAGTGGTTTTGTTAATTGGTTTAGCGGCAATATAATAGATAGACAACAATGTATAGTTTGTAAGCAGAGGTCAACTGCGGCCTCATCTAGAATTGAAAGAAAAAAAAATTGACGTGTAAAAGTGTTTTTATAAAACCTACTTGCAAAATAAAGATCATTTATTATTTATTTATCATTTAACTAAAGAATCAGATATTGCTTTCGTATTTTCGTAATATTCGTAATTTTAATTTCGTAACGAATTTTCTTCCCTAAATTAGCAATTACTATACCTACCTTTTTTTTATGCTTGAATGGCGTGGTAGCAGGAGTGCCGAAAATATAAAGTAGTTTAGTTTTGTAGGTTTTAGTGGTACAGTTGCCATCACGGATCTTAAACGCTCGGCGTCAGAGTGGGGATCGCTTTGCGCATTCCATACATTGGCGAGCCAATCGTCTTCGTTGTTAGATACATGCTGCAACGCAATGAACGAATCAGGAGTAACGTCTATGACGTGATGGCGCGGCGAGCCAATCACTGAAACTCTTCGCGCCACTAAAGAGACCGAATATTTGACTATTGCGCAACTTGAAGCCAGCGCTCAAGATCCTTGACGGCAATTGTACTATTGGTCGTAGCACGTAGGCCTAGCTAGCTAGCTAGGTAGCTAAGACTATACTATGGCTAAGACTATATTATAGTCTTTCTCAAGACCTAATTCAATAGCTTACAGTACTAATTGAATAGCCTATAAGTCTTCCTCACTTAAATAATTTTCAAATCGAACCGCGGAGTTTATCATCATCATCATCATTTCAGCCGATAGACGTCCACTGTTGGACATAGGCCTCCCCCAAGTGTCGCCACAATGAACGACCCTGTGCGTCCCGCATCCATCGGATTCCCGCAACCTTCACCAGGTCATCGGTACACCTTGTAGGCCTAACAACGCTGCGTTTTCCGGCACGCGGTCGCCACTCCAGAACCTTTCGGCCCCAACGGCCATCTCGCGAAGTTAGTGCGATCAAACAAACAAACCAAGTACGAGTTACGACCCACTTCGTCCGTTTGCCTTTACAAACGAGTTACTTATGCACAAAAACTACTGCTCGGATCTTCAAGCAGTTTTTCCTATAAACAAAGTGATTCATAAGGAAAGTATAAGTGTATATTAGAGGAAAACCAAGAATTCCAAAGATTTCTAAAACCCGTGCAAAGCTAGGGCGGGGCGGAAATTTTGTACACGCAGTTTATCTTCATAATAACCAGATCCAGGAGCCTATACCACATGAGTAAAGAAACCGTCATATACCTCAAGCCAGAGCACCATCTTAGTACCTACTCGAAGTTTCAAGTTTAAGTTTATTGTGCATAAAATCCTTGAGCCGTTGTCATCAGTTCATTCGCACTTTGACACGACACATGCCTTGATATAAGTTGGTACGTATCTACATCGTGCATTACGGCACGTGTATGTGTTGTATTATATACCTAATACCTATGTATTTGCTCAGTCATCATCAGCCTTTTTAATGTTCCCACTGCTAGGACTCAGGCCTCTTCTCTAAGAGAGGGAATGGACCGTAATCCACCACGCGAGCCCCGTGCGGGTTGGTGGATGTCACATATCTTCGAATTTTTGATTCTAGGACATGCCGGTTTTCTCACAATGTTTTCCTACACCGTTTTGAGAGCAGTGGTAATGAAATAAATTACATAAAATAATGCGCTGGCAGGGTTTGAACGCGCGACCTGCAACTCGTAAGTCGGAGCCATTACCAGTGAGCCACCACTGCTCTTAATTTTTATTTGCATAGTAGCTGTGTTATAAAAACATATGTAGCTTTGTTGCATACTAATATACAGGTAATTAAATCAATTAGCTTAGTCTTTTCTCTTTTAAATGAATATAAAAATTATAAAAAGGAACGCCATTTTGTAGCGAAATAAAAATAAACGGGTTTACCACTGTAAGTATAATTTTATTAGTAGCTGTTTAAAACACAAAATTAATATAAAAATATTTATAAAAGGTTTATAGAAATTAAACAGAATAAGAAATTAAACAGAATAAATTAAACTAATATTTTTTTATTTACGTAGTATTTCTGGTATACTTACCAGTTCTCAATTATATTATCTGTTTGATTTCTTTAAACTTTTTAAAAATATATTTATATTTTGTATTTTAAATTTAAACCAACTATAAAATTATAAGTGTAGTGGTGAAACCCGTTTATTTTTATTTCACTACAGTAGTTATGAAACAAAGTATATTCTTATCATTGTTAATACATCAGTGATAACAACTAGGTAAGTGATATTTTTAATTAAATTAACTATAGGTAATTAATATCATAAATTGCGCTGTATTCAGTAGATGCGTGTTTGTGTGTACCTATATCGTATAAATATTACAATCATGTGCATACAAAGTGTTCACATCCTTTATTTATTTAACCAGAATGACAAAATCAATGTAAATGTGTACACTGACTAGACGAGAACATATAAAGGACACCAAAGATAAAATAACACAAATAGGGTAGACCGGGGACAATTGAAACAATTTTACTTAAACCGTGTGCAGTGACTTATCTATTGTACCTACATCCCTCTTATTTATACCGCTGAAAGGGTCGTTATCTAGTTCCTAAATTAAACATAATCTATATCTCTATTTCAAATAGTTAACCTACAATCACCTATTAAAGAAGACCGGGCGCAGTGGTTCTATTGACCCCACCCTAAGGACGGTTGAAACAGTATGTAGGGATAATTGAAACACTGGAAATATTTTATGAACTACTGGAGCTTTTTAATCAATCTTACAAGTTAACATGCCACTAAATTGTTTATTGAGATCGTGATTAATCCGTCATCGTAACATAAATATTTAAAAAATTATACATGCAAAAACTTTTTCAGTATAAACAACTCAAAATATATCTTATTTAAATAATTTAAGTGCTCTAATTTGTGCTATTGAATACTATTTCACATTATTAAAAGACTTAATATCTTATTATGCTTATTATAGCACTTACATGGGGGAGAAAACAAAGTATTCCAGTCTCATACAAAACAGCCTGTTTCAATCTTAACAATGTTTCAATCATGACAATGTTTCAAGCATAAAAATGTTTCAATCATAACCATCGTTTATTGACCCGTATAGGTTTAACTCTTCTTGTGAAATTTAATTTAAAAGGAGATCAATCAACATCATTCAAGATCAATCAATCGATTTACCGAATAGCAATTCCTCATATATTATGTTATTATTATTATAATGAAAAAATATAGATCAAACTTAATGTCATGGGTTCAATTTTAGGGTCGTCAGAGTTATCGAGTTTCCCATCAGATGTAATTTTAACTAATAGGTAACCCAACCCCAACATAAAATAACCATTTAAACCACTTTTTACTTGTAACCATTAGGTATTTTAATTTTATAATACCTAGCGATTGTGAGTAAAAAGTGGTTTTAAATGATTATTTTCTTTCATCGTAATACTGTTTTTTTTTTAATTCTGTGCGTTTTTATATTTTTTTATGATTGATATTTGAATAAACACAACCTTTTTCTGTGCAGTCGGATAAAAACGTGGAAAATGTGGGGACGGTTGAAACGTTTCAAACGTCCACAGATAAGTCGTTTCAAATGTACCCATGTCACATCTTCTAATTCAATACTCAGTATTTTGGTATACAAGGTGCAGTTTTAAAACTGCACAATATTTCAGGAGGTTGTAATAAAACTCATAAATAATCATGTAAAAATACGAAACCTGGTCAATAATCAGTAATACTTGTTATTTAATTTTTTAATTACACTAAACTAAACCGATTGATCGATGGCCGCGGGGGCGTGGCTAGGGTGTGGCGTGCGGGATGATGATTGGATGATACATTATTTATGAAACTATCGTTGCGAGTTAGTGTGTGTGAAAACGCCCTTTATTGTTCCTTGTTTGTGTGTGTGAAAAAAAGCGCGGTTATAAAAAAAAAAAAAATTACCTACTTATTTTATTATTGATTCGGGTCGAGAATCACTAACATAATTACCTCCTGAAATATTTTGCAGCTTCAAAACGACACCTTGTATATTGACTTAAACATTAATTACCAGTAATAAACACAATCTTAATTATATAAACAATACCCCAAAATAAGGAAAAGTGCCAAAAAAACAAGACTTAAATATGAAAACAACAAAAGTTAAAGATCCGGAATATTTACTTTTTGGCACGAAATTCGTCGAAGCGTCCTGTGCACGACTGTGTCGCTCGCTGGCTCGAGCCATGTTAAACATAAAACCGAACATACCCGACGATGCAACGAACGACGCGTCACAAGCGTAGGTATTATAGTTTACGAGAAATTGAAGTTGTTGCAATCATGACCTGTTTCAATTGTCCCCGGTCTACCCTACCAGTACACTTTCTTGAGGACCAAGGGTTGATCAAATGACATATTTGACCCAAAACGCAAAATACGCAAAATACGCGCTTTAGACGTGGGGGGTACCAGTCTGACTAGGCCTTTTAAATACCGATTTTTTTCAATACTTACCGGTATTAGTGAGATCAATACCGTAATCACCTGATTAAAATATTACGAACCGCGAATACAGACTTGATGCATTTGCTAATACTGCAAAAACATTAAAAAGTGTTACATCCGCATTCTAATGGCACTCAAAAAAACTATTCCATGCGTAGACATGGCTAAAAAGACTTGGTATCCAAGCTAAAAATATAAGCTAGATAAACCTTATCCGATTCTTAACTTTATATTCTCATTTTAGATAATATCGAGAAACAGGTTTAGATTCTATCTTTCTTTTGGCTGTTTTTTTTTTACGAAATACGTGGTTTGACATAACATAATTATGTTGTAAAATGACACATGAAATGCTACCTTTGATGTCTTCATTAAGAGGAACAAATTCAGAACTAAAACTGAATGCTGAAAAGCATACGCGAATAAAAATTAAAGTCAAAGTAATCAACGGAACTCTACTGAACGTTTTTTGAAAGTTATTAGTACATTTTTCATTTGAAACCAGCGCTAGAGTGTTTCACGTTCAGCGTGCATTTTTAATGAACTCTTTTCATGGAAATATCGGAGCTTAAAATTGAACGCACGATGCTGAAAACGGGCAGTAGTTGAAGAACTTTTTTTTCTTTCTTTTTTACGCTTACGATTTCTTATTTAAGGATTTGAAGTTGAGTAGGTATTTCTCAAACTCTAGCCTGAAAATCTGTCAACATTTGCCTTTCACGTAAGGCTAGAGATGTTTTTAACTCAAAATACTGAAAGATGTCATATGCCTGTGGACCTCCGTAATGTATGCAATACTAGCAGGCTGTTGGCAGAAGCCGCTTCGTTCGACGCGCGACGGCTTAATACTTTCTTATGGTAAGTATAAAAAGTTCCCCGACTGCGATGAAAATTTCAGTTTTGTAGACCAAGTGGTTTCCGAGATTCCGTGTTTAATCAATTATTAGTAACTGCTTTTACTTTTCTATAAATTAAGAAACAACTTGCTTTTTGATTTTAAGTTTTTTTTTTTTTGATATGGCAGTCGTGTTTTTTATTTTTTTATTAATTGATTTTTTTATTTTGTTTACGTTTGACTGAGCTGACTGTAGGTGTTGGTATTCGTTCGGAGTGGGAAATAAAATGATTTTTTAAAAATACAAGGGTTATTCGTTTTTGGTATTAGAATGCAATAAATCTTACTAGATTGTACAGTTCACTTTATTCCATCTAGCTTAATTTTTTTATTTCAATACAAGTCTGACGGTTACCTGATTAATAAATCCTTTATTTTAAGTTTATACACAGTTTACCTATAAATTATAGAGTTACTCAATTATACAACAAGCACTTTAGTGGTTTCTTTGAAAGTAAACTGTCTAAAGTAGGTAGTAGTAATAGTACGTTCTGGACTCCGTTGTCGTACTTAGATTTCCATTGGAACCTTTGTGCGTAGACTGTTATCTAATTAACCTTTCGAATGTCTTAAGTTACACAGTCCGACATAAGGTAATTGTCTTTCTATTGTGTCTCTAATTACGACATTCAAAGAGTTAATGATATACTTAGGTACCTACAAGTTTATGTAACTTGAATATTGGTTACGTGCCAATTAATTAAGTGTTACTTTAGGCAGCCTTATAATAATATAACGTGTTGTGATATTTATTGACGCAGTTTAAGACCGGATTTATTTTCAAACTCTCCATCAACTTGGGAAAACGTTAAGAGGAGACACCCTCACGCCCAGGACTCCGCAGAAGACGGCTTGCCACCGGGGGCGCTCGCTTGTGGACGCCGAGTAATGCGTAGCTCGCCGTCCAACTCTGACCTGGTCCAATAGCGCGTCATATTCTACGCGCACCTCAAAGATAGGTCTTTGCTAACGGAAGTGGCCCCTAGGGCTAATGCCTGCCATGGTTGCGGGTTTTTTCCAAAGAGATAGGTACTGACTGACCTGTGGCCGGGGCCCACAGGTCAGTCAGTCAGCTAAGGTCAACTGAAGGCACACCAGTGGGTTTTAGTCAGTACAAATTTGACATTCCCTCTCGCTTCACCTAGAACGAGATTGATGATTTTCCACCGTAAGTGTGTAAGAAATTGTTCTTCGAATATCATCCATATACAAGGTGTAAGGGACAGCCCTTCACAAACTTTAAGGGTTTGCTCAGTAGACGAAACTGAACAACCTACCATAAAAAAATTTTTCAGGATACGAAAAAAAAATTCCGTCTCACCATACAAAATTATAAACTTGATTGGACAGTTTGTATGGAGAGACAGATTTTTTTTTTCGTTTCCTGAAAAAAATTTTTGTGGAAGGTTGTTCAGTTTCGTCTACTGAGCAAGCCCTTAAAATTTGTGGAGGGCTGTCCCTTACACCTTGTATAGGTATATTTTTTAATGAAAAATGCAATTGCGGGTTTCGGACCAGCGAAACGCGACCCGGGGTCGTTGATCTGCAGCAGCTTAAATTCTAATCTATGCCCAAAGACAATAGGTACCCATTTAAAAAACCTACTTGACAACATAAACTTTTAAAAGCTTGGTTGGCCTTTAGGCAGCAACCCTTACATGTTTTGCAAGCCTATATTAGCAAACGGAAGCCCGGCTTCCAATCAGCATGTTCAGTGAACTTTCAATTTCCACATTACAGCATGTACGAACGAGCTGGAAGGAGAAACAAGCCGGCTGCTGAACGTAATCCTGATGCTGTCGATATTTGACCAATTTCTGACAAAAGAGGTCATAAACACCACTATTTTTTAAATAGTACAAAAAAAATAGGGCTCTATCCGTACCCGTCAGTTACCGATTAAGTATATTTGTGTAGTCAAAAGAAAAAAAAATCAAAATCCCAGAATTGTCCACGATTTTGTCATAATTTTTAAATTCATAATTGAATCAATCCTCCATAACAATTGGTACTAGAAAATACTACGTGCCTTTATTTTTCCATTTTGATCGCCATTTATTTATTTATTTATTTAAATCAAGTACAGTCACATTAACAAGATGATGTCAAAACAAAATAACTTATGTACATTACAATTAAGGCATACATAACGTACATATTGCAACAATTTTGCTGCCTTAAAAACTATAATCGAATATTTAACATAAACTCACTGTATAATCAGATTAAGACAAAACAACACAAAAAAAAACTTAAATAAAATCGAAAGAGTCAAATTACAAGACATTAAAAAATTAATTATATAAATCGAATGCAAATAAATTGAAGTCAGATGAAAACATTAACAATAAATTAAATTAAAATGAAATCAATTAAAATAGAATAAAATAAATTTTAAAAGTCTAGAGTGTTAAAATTTTATTCATTCTTAATCCAAATCATATGCGTTGTGTGCAACAATGTTATAAAGAAAATGCGACGCATTTTTGTTGAATCACTATGACTAATGCAGTAATGCAATACGTAGTGTAGACAAGAAGATGATATTATGATACTTAGTATTAACGTTTGGTCGCACTGCCCTCGTGTAGCCACACCCTAAGGTTAAAAAGGTTATTTGCCACGTGTTGCTTTGAGTGACGATGACGTGGCACAACTTCATTGTGGCGCCTCCACTCGGTGCAACAGGCTAATCAGAAGCGGACTTCAAGCCGATCCTATTATTTCAGCTCTCTGTTTTCTCTGAAGCGAGAAATTTAATTACTTTTCCTGTTCCATGGTTTTTTTTAGATGGGAAATCATCTAATGACATCTCCCGCCCTTGGACGAAGCGAGAGGGCGTGTCAGACTTTTACTGACTAAAACCCACTACTGTTCCTTGCCTTCGTTCCAGGGACCCGGACTTCACTTTCATACTACCCTTGGCCCCAGTAGGCTTCGACCCTGCTGGGCCCCTACAGTTTGCTGACATTTTCTTGAGGTGCGCGTGGAACAACACGCGTTCTCGACGGCTTGGTCCGGACGGTTACCAGACGACCCATAAGTTGAACACCTACCATTTGTTTTCGAAACCTGGATTGATTACATAACATTTTAACAAACCAAATACATAACAGCAAAAAAAAACCTACAATTTTCACTCAGCGAACTAAAAACAGACGGCTCTTATCTAAATCAATTAACGACTTCAGTGGAAACATACAGGAGCACACAAACAGAGTAATAATATGTTATTTACCTTTGATTATATGCTATTAACTATGATCTTTAAATAACAATCATACGAGATAGTACTTAATATATTCTGATTAAAAGAATTCTCCCGAACATTGTATGATAAACTATTCAATCCTTGCCCCTTCGGATCCAGTAGATGCCTGTCAGAGCTGCGGAGTTACTGTAACCCTCGTAAGAAGGGCACCTCAAGTAACACAGTAGGTTTAAGTCAGTAAAAGTCTGACATTGAGAAGGAGTTGACCTCAACCTCAAGAAAACTTATAGGAAGGTGACCAGCAGTGGTGTCTTTTGACTGAAACGAAACGATGGTGATACGAAAGAATTGGACGAGTCGGTGATGAGAAAGTGGATGGATATAGGCATCCTTCAGCGTGCTTTAGCTGATCTGGAATCGCAGCCGCAACACTGACTCCCTCAGTAGCCAATAGCATAGCATAAGCAGCCTTTAATGTCCCCACTGCTGGGACTCAAGCCTCCTCTCTCGGAGAGGAAATGGGCGGGCCCAGTGTGGATTGGTAGATAAAGATGGTGAAGTAGCCAATAAAGTTGTAAGATACTTATTAGGTTGTTAGTAAATTAATGTTGTAGGTAGATGTAGTTGTTTTTTTTTGATACTTTAGAACAATGAGTTTGTTATGTCCTACAAGGATCAATAAAACTATAAACAAAACTAAGGTCTGCTGGAAGAAATTGCATTTAATATAAGCAGTACATTATAGTGTTCTTCTACCTGTATTTGTACTTTTCATTTATATATGTGTTTGCGTGTACATAAATAGATTTTTTATTATTATTATTGATAGGCTTGCGTGTGACCACCATCTCACCTGATGGTAAGCGATGATGTGGTCGACGATGGAGCACGCTTGCCTAAAAGTAACCTATTTACTCTTTACTTAAAGAACCCTAAGTTGTAGCTATCAGGAAACGCAGACTCCGGCAGAGAATAACACTCCTTGGCTGTAACGCATAATAAATGACGCAAGATAAATAAAATTAAAAAAAAAACATACACTTTATTTTATAGAACAACGGAAGTTTTTAGATAAATGAGTATTTGAAGATGTTATCTGTTACCATCAAAATATTATCAAAAGCATCAAGACTTGTTGTAGCTGCCTACCGTAGCTAGTATATAGTTGTAATAATAATAATAATAATAATAATAAATTTATTAACAAAAAGGCAGGTACATCTTATCTATCGTAATCAAAATATAAATTATTAAATAAATTATGTTTCCTTTGAAAAGATAGAGTGAACGCCGATGTCTGTGCTAGTATTAACTGTGTGACAGACGTCGGCGCCTTCCTCCTTCAGCTTTCAGTACTGGTACAGTATTATAAGAAGATTTTGATACAATTTAATTTTGCTAAGTGATCCGAATATAAGATATGTTAAATAATTACAATTAAAAAAATTGATTGATAATAATAATAATTGAGTACATTGCTAATAATATTTAAGTACATACTTGAATAATTCATCATAATTAAGTAACATAGTTTAATTTAACATAATTAAGTATAATTTAGTTTAACATAATTTAGTATAATTTAATTTAACATAATTTAATTTAATCAAACATAAGTAATTTGATTTAATTTAACATATTTTAATATAACATAATTTAGTTTACCATAATTTAATTCAAGTTAACATACTTAATTCAATATAATTTGATAATTTCATTAATAACAAAATAATAAAGAAAAGGATAATAAATAAATTAGTTAAAGCATGCATGGAAATACGTGTTTATGTATAATAGTGTAGTGTAAATATGTTAGCACTTAACATTTAAAAATCTCTAACAAATAGTTTTTCTGTCTCGTCATATGTAAGTCCCTGAAGGTATTGACTTACAACACTCTTACACTTGTATTTCGGAAGAGAATATATTTTGCAAGTCTTATTAAGTGCATTATAAAGGCGACCGCTCAAATTTGGAAAGTGACGACCAGCTAGGGCAGTGTTTACTTTAATAGAACGGCATACTAACGCATCTCTACGTCGTTTACCAGCCAGCAATTCTGGGTTATAAATCAGTGAAGAATGTTTCCGCAGGATTATATGAAGTGCACAAAGTTGTCTGACGTTAAGAACAGATATGTCTTTGAATAATTGGGTAGTAGAGTATCGATACGGTTTTTGCAGCATCACCTTTAAAACTGCTCTCTGCGCTCTCTCAAGACGAAGCATATAGGTTTTAAATGTGCCACCCCAAACTGAGATACAATAGGTAAGAAGTGACTGAGCTAAAGCAAAATAGATGGTTTTTAAAAGTGGTATAGGAACCACATTTCTAAGCCTTTTCATTGGGGACATAAGCTTACGGACACGAGACACTGTAACATCTATGTGTTTATTCCAACTTAGAGTACAGTCGATGTGCACCCCCAGATACTTAACACAAGGTGTTCTTTGAATGAGAGGGCAATTGCAGTTGTTTAGTTTAGGACAAGAGTATATATGAGCCCTTATATTGGAAATAGTAGGTTGAGTGGATGAGTTTACTGAAAAGGTAACGTAGTGGGTTTTTGCGACATTCAATGTGAGCAGATTACAGGAGAGCCAGTCCATCACAACACTGAGAGCATATTCTGCCGAACGGTGAGCAGAAGCCCAGGTGTCACCACTCACAATTAAAGCCGTATCATCTGCATAAACTAGAATTTTGCAGTCAGGAATAGAGAGTCGGCACAGCATATTAATGTACACAAGAAACAGAGTAGGTCCCAGTACACTGCCCTGCGGAACCCCGAAAAGTAACTTCTCATCATCACTAGTGTAGTTCTCAACCTTGACCCGTTGACTACGTTCAGAGAGGTAGTCACGAAAAATATTGAGAGCCGTCTCCCTTATTCCCAGAGCTTCCAATTCGCGTAAAAGTATGGAGGCAGAAACCGTGTCAAAAGCCTTGGCCAAATCTAGAAATATACCTATGGTTTTTTTCTTCGTGTCAAGGTTCTTAACAATATGACTGGATAGATCAAGCACAGCATCTTCTGTAGATTTTCCATTTCTGAAACCATATTGGTTGGAAGCAATAGCATTGTTGTGCTCTAAATAATTAAGTAGCCTTTTATTTAAGATTTTTTCTAGGACCTTCGACAACGTCGTGAGAACAGATATAGGTCTATAGTTTTCGACACGGTCCCCATCTCCACCCTTATATATCGGTGAAACTAAAGCCTTTTTAAAAGCGTTTGGAAAAACACCCTTAGTCAGGCACAAATTACAAACGTGAGTGATGGAAGGGACGAGAACATGCCTGGCAGACTTGATAACTGAAGCAGGTATACCATCATATCCAACAGCACAGTTTAGCTTTAATCCCAAAATTGTACTGTTTACCTCAGCATAGTCAGTCTCAAGCAAAACCAATGAGTTGCCTTGCGAGTTGGACATGGAATTATAGTTGAAGCTAGAGCAATTTGTGCGTTGAACTTGTTGTATTTTATGGGCAAGATTACCTCCAACATTCGCGAAATAATTATTAATGGTGTTGACAGAGGAATCGGGATCATTAGATATATTAAGAAGATCTCTCGATTTGCTAGAAGGGGTGGTATTTTTATAGCAAATGGTTTTAATAACATCCCAAGTTGCTTTGGGATTTCCACTGGCTCTCTGAAGCTCATCCTGTTCGTATTTGCACTTAATTGATTTGAGCAAGTTGTTACAGTAGTTTCGGTATCTTGAATATGTCAGTTTTACTACGAGATTTTCAGGATCCCGTTTTGATTTCAAGTGCAATCTGTCACGATTTCGCATGCATCTCAAAAGACCTGGGGTAATCCATGGCTTAATCGTTCTCTTTCTATGCGGAACTTTTTTTAATTTGCTGTGTTTTTTAACCGAGTCTGATAAAATATTGATAAGCATTTCCGCACTTTGGTTGGGGTCTGTACTATTCAGAACACTAGAAAAATCAGAGTCCTCCAAATAACCAACAACTTCCGGTAAATTAATTTGACGGATCAAGCTCTTAGGTTTCTTAACAGAAGCGACAGCCTCGAGACAGAACAAGATAGGAGCATGGTCAGTAAAAAAAGAGTCTAAAACCAATGCCGTTGAACCTTTGTCTGATTTTATAAATACGTGGTCAAGACAGTTATCCAAACGAGTCGGAAATAGGTGGGCTGGCAAAAGCCCATGGAAAGCCATCACATTTAAATACTCCTCAGAGTTTGAGTTGTTATTTCCTGCCCGAATGTTAATGTTCAAATCACCAATCACTGTAACGGTTTTATTGGATGTAAGGGAACCTAATGTATCATTTAGGGACCCAATAAAATTATCAATATTCCTGACTGAAGGCGATCTGTAGATTGCCAGAATCACCACGTCTGGGTCCAACTTTAACATAAGGCAATTAGCGTCACAAAATACCGGTTCAGTGACCTTATATTTTAAATCAGAGCGAATGTAGATTAAAACGCCGTCATTCTGATTGGTAAATGTAGACTTTGCATAGTCAAAGCTATCCAAGGTAGGAATTTCAGTGGCCTTACTCAACCAGCATTCCGAGAGAATCACTATATCACACCTAGCATCCATGGAGTGAATAAGGACATTAAGGGCATTAGTTGTGTATCTTGTACATCTGCACTTGTCTATTAATTTATAGTGTCCGACCAAATGTTCGGTTTTGATTTCGGTTTCGGTCGAGTTTCGGCAAAAAAACGAATTTCGGTTTAGTTTCGGTTCAAACTACGACCGAAACCGAAACTGCACTCGGGAGTTCTCGTGCTATGATCGGTCATGTTCAGCGCGTTAAATTCCTTCCAAGCGAGTAAGTAAGAAAATATTTTGCCGTATCCACGTGCCTATAAATCATGTCGTGACTGTCTTGTGTTTGCAGTTTGCAGTTCGTTTTACCTACACTCCCAAACAAAAAATCTAAAATCGAGTGCAGTAAAATTCGTGATAGTCAACGAATATAAATACATAAATTTAAAATGCATAAAAAAAAATGGGCTGACTGATTATAACAATAACGTTTGTTTTCTTTATTTTCCCCTCAAAACATGATCCTTGTAAGGAAGTTGCTGCTTCGGTCGAAACTGAGACTGTTGCCGAAATTCGGTTTCGGTTTCGGTTGAAAAACCAGTTTCGGTCGGACACTATTTAATTTAGTTTGAAGTTGTTGTGTCTAAATATTTAGATCTCTCACAGCATCAATATGTTTAGAAACAGTCTACAAAACCACACTTTTTTTTGCGTATATTTTTTTATTGTTGTTTATTTTGAGGTCGAATCGGTCGGTGAATCATCAAATAATTTTCCGCTCTGGGTAAAGCGAGATGGTGTGTCACCCACCTGTGTTTCTTCAGTTACCCTTTCCGAGACCACGGCTTCACTTTTGGAAATTCCCCGTGGCCCTAGAGGGCATCGGCCTTGTTGGACCCGTACAGTTTACTGATATTTTTTTCAGGAGCGCGTGGAAAATAACGTGCCGTCGCGGTTGACTTGGGCTTGGTCCTTACCATCCGGATCCGTGAGCGACCCATTGTTCGCCGTCCGTAAACCCGCGCTTACGGTGGCTAAAAATGGCCCTGGGACTCCCGACACCCAGGGTTTGAGGCCGTCCTCTCCCTCGTTCTTTTAGCCACCTCCTTCGCTCACATTACTTCTTCACAGAAGGATCGAATATTGTGATTTAAACCTCTTGACATTACCCGAAAATAATCAATTGATAAGTTTCTCGTTCATTCGTGAGCCATGCCTATATCAACATAATCAATAGATAAGCTATTCTTATCACTGTGATAACAGTTTTGGGCACGTTCCAACCTGTTCGACCTGTTTATTTGTCACATGTTACGAATTCCCAGAAACGTGGGCTATTCAGCTTTGGACATTGAATCAAAGACAGCGAGTATCCACCCTTATGTTGTTGAAACCTCTACGGTCCGCACTAAGCGTAAGTCGTTTATACTGCGTACATCGAAGGACTGGAGTAATTGCTACTGCCTGCTACTTGCCTACTGCGGTCTTCCCGTCCGATTATAATTTAGGTGTCTTCAAGGCTACAGTGAAAGTGCGCCTTACGATCAACGATTGCATCACTGCTAACCACGGCTGCTAACCATCAGGTGGGATCGCAGTCAAGTACTAGTTTATAGCAATAAAAAAAAATCGTTAGATAAGTACAGAAGTCAATCTACATACAAAGCGCGCTCGAGCAACGCACACATAGACACCGCTCACGGACACGATGTCTCGGTCGCGTCTCGGATCACTCGTCGAACAGTTCCGGCTCAAACGCTCATTAGTGTGCGTCCACCGAGCGTAGGTATAAAAAGTGAAGTACATACATGAGATTGTCTTCTGTACCTATACATTTTGTGCTTTAAGTATTCTAGTATATGTAGATATGGCATATTTTTATTACCATTAGTCGAATAGTATGGAATAATCAGCACTAGCAAAGTGCTAGGTCCTTCGGTCCTTGATACACCTTACCATTGGGTCCACCGGGTACCACCGGGTCAAATGTGGGTGGCAACTGGAAGGTAGTGTGGTGGATCTTAAGAAATTTTTCTATTTCCACAAGATGTTTTCTATTATCGAGTTAAGCTTTGTTTATAATGTGTTTGCATTGAGTTGTTTTGATGTAGATTCCTTTGTCAGTCTTTGATATTCTTTGTTAGTATGTTAGTGTCTTTATAAGCCCTTGTTAGTCAAAGTTAGACGATGTCAGGGGCTCAGGGCGCGTAGTATTCCACGCGCGCCTCATGGTGATGTCAGCAAACTGTCAGGGCCCAGCAAGGTCGAAGCCAGGAGTGGCTTTTAATCAGTAGAAGTCTGAAACGAGATGTCATTAGATAATTTCTAACCTAAAAAAAAAGACTGTTAGTTTTTGTTAGTACCTATTTGTTAGCTTAGATGAAGATATCATCTCCACTAGGTTATAAGTAGGTAATGCTACTTTCTATTTCTACGAAATTACAACATTAAGGCTAACTACAGTTTATAATTCACATTAAAACTACTGAAAACTAGGGCGACATACTTTAAAGTTTAAAACTCAACAAAACTAGGACAAATTCCTTTTATTGCCTAGTTCCAAGGATCTTTAATATTTTACGTAAACAAAAAATAAGATCAGCCTCTTAATAAAAAGGGGAACACACCATTTACTTTAAGAGCCGGTTGTAGTCACAGAGTATTTTAGTATGAATTCCGCTCACCATATCGACCCCGTGAGGCCGTGACAACGATTTTATTGTTATAAAAAAAAACATAGTTACTATTCATTGTAATCATAAGTTAGTGTCAGATTCGCGATTTTTTTTTATCGAGCTAACAAATTTATATCATGTTTTGGATTTTTACCCAGCGGTTGATCATATGGTGAATTTTAATAAAATAATTTTACGTGGTGTTCTTTTTTATATTTGTGGATTTCCAAAGGTTAAAAAAAGGTAAAAAAATTGGTTGCCTGTAAAGTCGGTATACGGGCGAAAGTTTTACGTGACAACGACTTTGAGTGGTAAAATAATTTTAATGTGAATATTCATTCGTATAGTAGGAAGAAGGATGAAATATGTCTGTCTCTCTCGCTTTTAGGCGGGCTAACCATGCCCGAGTGGAAGGGACGCGTGCCTCTCACTCGCTCTCATTGTGAGCGCATAACGTGAGCGGAGCGTAACGCAGTTTCTTGAAGTGTCACCCGGCAAACCAATTTATAAGACGTTGTCACGTCAAAAATGAGTAGAACCTGGCCTTAAATAGCTCATCGAAATACTAGTACAAAGTTATCTAGATCCCCAAACTGGGACTATTACACTATTACGCACAAACCGGCTAAGTTTCCAATAATCATTTGACAAGCTGATGACCTTAATGACATCCAAACTTCTGTTTTCAGAGCAGGTCAATAAATTATGTGACTTTGGGTACGTACCTACGTTAAGTACTTCTAAAGTTGCGAACAAAGGCGGGTAGAAGAACTTAGTTCGATCTTATCGGCTTGAATTGTTCAAAACTTAGCAGTTTGCCCTATTTTCTATGCGAGGGCTGATTGAACAATAGGTCTTCTACTTGACAAGTGACGTTAGCAGGTAAATAGTTATCCGACTCTATCGCCATGCTTGAGATTCTTGTAAACTTGTGTCTTCAAGGCGGTGAAAAGGTTCTTAAAACAAACTAGTGCGATTCAACATCAACGACATCAACGATTGCATCATTGCTTACCATCAGGTGGGATCGCGGTCATCCTCATCATCATTATAAGCATTTCAGCCGATATACGTCCACTGTTGGACATAGGCCTCCCCCAAGCGTCGCCACGATCGCGGTCAAGCACTATTTTATAATTAAAAAAATAAATCTGTCATCGTTAGACCCATACGACTACCTTTACTACTGGGTCCAGTTATAGGCCATGGTCCGAAGCGAGAGGGAATGGACGGCGGTCGTCTCATTGCGAAGCAGCTGTGCTAGCGAAAGAGTCGGCCGCACACATGAGGGAACGGACATTCTCATGCCCCAGCCGCCAAGACCCCAACCCCGACTACAGTTGCCGTAACGGATCTTGAGCGGTTGCGCAGAAGTCAAATATTCGGTCTCTTTAGTGGTGCGAAGTGAGACGCGGGGGCGGGGAAAGTCAGTAATTGGCATGCCGCGCCATCGCGTAGACGTCACTCCTCATTCGTTCCCTGCGTTGCTGCATGTATTTAACAACGAAGACGATTGGCTCGCCAATGTATGGAATGCGCAAAGCGATCCCCACTCTGACGCCGAGCGCTCAAGATCCGTTGTGCCTACTGTATCAGCCACGGTTTCGATTTCGTACATTTTACGTGATTCGCGCACAACTAAAAACTTTTACGAATTTATTATTATACATATGTATAGATTTGTTTATAAAACAGGACTTCAATATTTAATTCTGTTGTGTGTAAAGGTACACCTATATGTATGATATAGTATTCATGGTGCAATATTGGTGCATAATTTTAAAACAATAAAATATATCATTAATTGTAGCGTTTCTTATCTATCAGTTTATCAGTTATTTTATTTGTTAACATTGGGAAATGCACAGCGGAACTATTGTGCATTAGGTATTTTTATTCATTGTGATTATAAACTAGATTACGCGTGTACGGGCCAGTCTGTATCTAATACTGTATACTTGTTTTTTCTGTATACTGTATTTTGAAGTAGGTACATAATTCCATTTAACCTACTGTGGTATACACATTAAATGTAGGACAAGTCAAGAGGTTGACGTCACGCTAGTTGCAATCCCGCCGAGGGATCGACTACACGTCACTCCTTGGGTTTGCCTGCTTACTGACAATTTGTTTGTTTCATTTACTATAAACCTAAATCCCTAATTAGTGATTTTAGTGAACACCACACCTACAAGTAACTAACTTCTGCCTCTGTCTCTCTCTCGTCTGTATGAATGTTGGTTATTGCGGACTTGAAGTCGTATTCAGATGAAAAGTCGTCTAAAGGTCAATTAATCTATCTATCTAATATATCAAGTCTAGAGTTCAAGCCTGCTCCGCTCATCAAAATCGGTTCAGTAGTTTAACCGTGAAAGCGTAACAGTCAAACAGAGAGACAGAGTTACTTTTATCAATGTAAAACTTGCTTCTGCCAGCGGCTTCGTCCGCGTTGGTTATTGCGGACACGAAATTATAGTAGAAGACACATAAAAACTAACCTATGTTTATCCTTAGAGTTCAAGTTTCCTCCGAACCAAATATCATCAAAGTCGGTTCAGTAATTAAACCGTGAAAGTCTAACAGATAGACAGAGTTACTTTCACATTTATAATATTAATAAAGTATGAACTCACTGAAATAAATCCAAAATGATACCTACCTTCCTAAACAAACAAAATTGGGCTAAGTTTTTCAATATCAAGAAATCTATCTAAGTTGGCACCTTTGAAACACAGATCAGGTAGGTATATAAAAACCTTCGTTCAAATGCGTACTAGTAGGTATTTCAACATGTATTTCAAGGACCTTATTTCCAACAAACATATCTCTAGGTACCGCTCTACGATCCGCACAGGCTCGTAAATTCCCTATTTTACGAGTTACGACACAATCTCATCATACGCGCAGCTCATTCCAGAATTAAGCCCTGCTGACGTGGAGATAATCACGTGACCCAGATTAAGGCGGCGACAGACAACCAAGAGCTGCTCTGTATCAAAAGTTTCATAACCTCTCAGCCATGCGTTCAAAAATAACCTGAGTAACGTAGAGTTGCAACCCAGAGTCGTTCTTTTATAACTCGAACCCTAGAGTTAGCCCAACATACCCCGCGTTCCGAATTGCGTCAAAAGCGATTATATCGCGAATCCGACCAACGCGCAACGTCACAAACAGTACTCAATAGTCCTTATATTTTGTGACTATTAAATTCGATCGGATTCGTGATGTAATCGCTTTTGACGTAATTCGGAACTAAGGTTAACCCTAACTCTGAGCGGGGTAGGTTTGTAAGCGGCCATATGCTTGACATTGACAGTTGAACTCGTTCGCGTTTGTAAAGAAAGAAAGCTTCTTTTTATGACGTAGGCAAAGGGTGGGGGATGTCATCTGGATGATTTTTACCCATCGAAAAAATACACTAGCGGTTTTTTGTCAGTAAAAATCTGTTATTCTCTTTCACTTCACCCATTGTAAAAGAAATAGTTTGATATTTTTCCCACCTCAAATACAAAAAAGGTTTTCATAGGTACCTACATTATGTTTAGAGTAAGTAACTTATTATGAAACAAGAGTTATATAATCGTCATAAAACTAAATTCAACATGTTATAGTAAGTAAACCACAACATCGTGTTAGAAAACATTGTAACAAACATTTTGTTTATGAGCGTCATTAACCTCTTTCTAAGTTTACAACTTGCGCAATTTAAGGTAGAAATTATGTTCAGTACCAACACCGGGTTCCTGTGTATACAAACTGATGGTTTTCTTTATAAAACGAAGGTTTTCGTAAGTTCAAAATGCGTTTTTTATATAAAAACTAGAGATCCGCCCCGGCTACGCACGAGTGGAATGCTGATACCACTGCAACCGCTATGTCCCTGCATTTTAAATCTGTAATACCTTCGAAAATGACACGCTGTAAAGGGCCATATTGATCTACATTAAATGCACAATGTTTTTAGGCACTTAACTGGATAAATATTAATGCTGTATTGCTTAAAATCGCTTCGTAAGTAAGCCATTATTTCTCATGAAAAGTAAAGGATAAAAAAAGCGAATTTGTGAAGCATAGAGTACAACAGTATAATACAGCGCAGCATCACGTAACACAAACATTTTTTTTTTACGTGGGAAATCATCAAATAACTTCTCACGCTCTAGGTGAAGCGAGAGTGAGTGTCAGACTTTTACTGACTAAAACCAAACAGGCATCGGCCGTAACTGGCAAAGTCTAGCTTGCTCACATCTGTACAAGCGTGGTACAGACCACGCCGTCGAAGCTGGCCTGGACTGAAGCCCTCTCACGAGCTCTTAACGCGATCCTGTTGAGGACTTATATACCCTGTTCCATCCTCCATTCCTCTCACTCGCTCGCACGCCTGACATTTTAAGTTTTTAACACTTCATGGTATTAAGGCCTCTGGTCTGAACCTCTGAACGACTAAGGCGACTATTACACGGTCATGCTAGCGTCAATCAATTTTATCAATCATGAATGATGGTTTTCGTCAATCAGTACTAGCATAATCAGCCTTATAATGTTCCCACTGCTGGAAATCAGGCCTCTTCTCTAGGAGAGGGAATGGGCCGAAATCAGTACTAAACAACGTCAATCATCGCATTAGACGGTAGGTTTTTCGTCAATCAAGACTTTGACTGTGGCAAAACTGATAACAAAACCTACCGTGTAATGTTCGCCTAAATGGCGAACTATAACTTCTTTACGGTATCTATGGTTACAAGTCAATATTCACGATAATCTTATTCAGGGATAATGAGCAGCAGTTGAACAGGATCCAGGCACAAGATGAGACAAATCTTTTTTATCTCTTGATATAAATCGTTTAGGCCCGGCTGAGGAGGCAGCTCATCAGAACTGTCTCGTAAAACCCGGCGCCCTAAACGCTTTTCGTCCACATTTCATCCATAGGACATAAAGTTTCCGCTACAAAACTTTCTAGATTACTTAGGTTGTAAAACTGCTAGCCAGAGGATATACCTAGTACAAAAGGTTCTGTTAATAATAATAATAAAACGCGATATCCTATTAACTTTGATCAATTAAAATTAAGTAGTCTGTTATCACATGAAGTTATAATTTATGGTGTAGATAGTAATAGGGTAGTGTCCAGGGTGTCAAAATAGTTACATTTTATTTAGTCCGTATTTTAGATTATAAAAAAATATTGGACACGTACTTTTCCGTTTTTCTATTAAACAAAAAATAACAAAGATATAGTCCATTAAAATTACGTGTGACGTCACCCCGTGCGAAAAAATGTAGCACGGCGTGACGTTCAACGTAACTTTAATGGGCTATATCTTTGTCATTTTTGGTTTAATTTACAAATAAAAAAATACGTGTCCCTTATTTTTTAATAATCTAAAAGACGGACTAATTACATTTTTTACAGCCACTAGCCTATTTTTGCATTTAGGCAGGGCGCAAACGTGTGTCTAGTCACTTGTGTCAGATACAAGCTACCGATGAATATATGATTTATAGAACCAGTATAAAAACATCCACTCAATGCGCATGCGTAAACATTGGCTGTGTCTAGTTTTTTCCACCATGACGATCAAAAAGTGTTCAGTGTTGGTAACAAGAACAAAAAGCCACTCCGTTTGCGCAGCGCCTAATACTAAAATGGTTAGGTCACTTCTTCCAAACACAAATAAACTTCTTTTTTGATTTTTCGACAAAGTATTAATCAAAAGTATTAATCGTACCTACGATTATCTGATACCTACTTTTGTCTAAAAAAATATTTTGCAATTTCACATTTCCCTACTCCTTCGAAACGGTTTGGATCTTTTGAAACATTTTTACACATAAAAATTGGTGGTTAAGTATTCTTCAAAGTGCATAAACAAATCAATCAAAATTTCGCAAAGGAAATGGATTTAAAGGTCAGCGTCTGGTCGCAATTAAATCCTCAGATACTCGAACTTTGAACATTTTTTTTTTTCGAAATTAAGGATGTTTTGCAAATATCTCGCGGTTATTTAGGTTCTTCATTATATTTTTGCGCAATTCAGTGCGGAGTATTTAAAAAAAATTTGGAAACTGTAAGAGGTCTTTCTTAAGGACTACCCTTAACGTGTTAAGGAAGGTACAACCTACTTCTAAGCGCATAAGACCTACGACTTTCTTTGCCAATACTTATCTGGCCCTGGATTATCCAGAAATCTGCTTACCTACGTGAAAGTTGATTGTGAGAAAGTAGGTTACAAGCTACAGCTAGGCATGGAGCCAGCAAGCACTCCAATTCATATTGCAAGCTTTGAGCACGTCAATACTACTGGGATTGCTGTTTTCAATATAATTCAGAGAGAGAGGAAACGCGATGGAAACCTGAGTGGTCAGACGTAATAGATACGTTGATTACGTCAAACTTCACAACTAACTTCTGCCTGCAGCTTCGCCCGCATGCAAGTAGAAAACAAGTTTTTAATGAAAATCATTTTTTCATAGCAAGCTTTTATTGCGCAAGCGCAGTATACCTGTATAATTAATATTCGTCGTCTTACGAGCCCAAATTAGATGGAGTTATATCGATTAACTACCGAGTTCCTACGGCCACTTTCCGGTTCCGTCGTCAGATCAGTTCCATGTCATAATAATTTTGTATTATCATCTGATTTACACATGCATGCAAAATTTCAGCTCAATCGGTAACCCGGAAGTGGATGAAATTTATTTTGCAAGATTTGATTACTAGACATAATTATTACAAAAATCGGGACAGGTAAAACTAAATAAAAGCTAGTAATATAGGTATAGCCTATGTCACTCAATGATAAAGTAATATGCTCTGGTTTTTGAGTTTATTCATTACAAACAAAAAAACAAAACGATCTTCTTTATTAACCGATTTTATAATATTAAGAAGTTATATACAAGGTGTAAGGGACAGCCCTCCACAAACTTTAAGGGCTTGCTCAGTAGACGAAACTGAACAACCTACCATAAATTTTTTTTTCAGGAAACGAAAAAAAATATCCGCCTCACCATACAAAATTTATTAGTAGTAAGTATACGTAAATAGTGAGTATACGTAAATAGTGTTAAAGACACTAGTGCGAGTTTTTGATTTCCGTGTTTTAAGTAAAGAACGTCTAAAATTATACTTAAGAGCCAAATTTTGACAAGTATACAGACTAAAGCAGAGTTTGAGAAATACTCAACTACGCTTAAATCAGAAATCGGGGGTTCATTCATCGTCATCATTCCAGTCAAAAACAGACACTGAGGCGGATCAGTCTTTGCTTCTCGCATCCATCGGAATCCCGCAACCCTAACCAGGTCATCGGTCCACCTCATGAGACACCTTGCAACGCTGCGTCTTCTGGTACGCGGGCGCCACTCCAGAACCTTTCAATCCCACCGACCATCTGTTCTGGAAGCAATGTGCCCTTCCCACTGTTACGTATGTTCGATTTTGCCGGCTACTTGGTTACCTGGACTTATTTTAATGGTTATAGTGATAAAATACAGTCTTCTTATTACTTCTTAGCATGTCGATGACAAAATAATAATAAATACAGTTGCCATCACGGATCTTGAACGCTCGGCGTCAGAGTGGGGATCGCTTTGCGCATTCTAATCGTCTTCGTTGTTAGATACATGCTGCAACGCAGTGAACAAATCAGGAGTGACGTCTATGACGCGATGGCGCGGCCAGCCAATCCCCGCCCCCGCGTCGCACTTCGCACCACTAAAAAGACCGAATATTTGACTTCTGCGCAAGTGTTCAAGATCCGTGATGGCAACTGTAATTGCCGCCCCGGGGTATTAATAGAAGTAATTTTTAATTCGCGTTTTTACATAAATCACCAAAAAAAAATAAAAAAAAAAACTTTTTCTTTTTTTTTAGGAAAAACAAAGATAAATATAGAAACCAAAATTTTCGGCCAAATAAATCTCGTACAAACGTGTGTACAAAAAGGTCATTCAATTTGTACAGACGTATGTACAATCGGCTCTCGAGGTGTTAAATAAATTCCTTGCCTGGTCCAGTATCATTTGTTGAGATATGTAAGTAGGTATTCCAAATAACCTTCAGTATTCCAAATATGCTTCCTTTCATCTAGGCTTGCCCTTTACCTAATGTACCCTGAAATAGCCCACGGGAGCGCTTTTAACGTCCATAACAATTTTAGGGCGGTAATGTCCTGCGGTAAAGTGTGATCATAACTCAGTTCGGCATTTTAAGTACGGTCAGCATAGAAAGTACCAACCTAATCATCAATCAGTTTCGACAAAGATATAATGCTATGCTATCGCTACTTTGATGATTAATATTTTCATCATTTCGAATCGAGCAAAGCGAAACTAGAGCATACAGGGAGTAACCGATTTCTTTCCCTCAATAATGTAAAATAACACTAATCTACACTAATATGATAAAGAGGTAAAGTTTGTTTTTTTATTTTTTTTTGTTTGTAGGAGGTAATCTCTGGAAGTATAAGTCATAAAAATATCTATTCCGTGCAGGTATCAAATCCGCGGCATACAGCTGATTAGACAGGTCCACTCAAATGTGTGGTTCTTTCTGCAAAAGACCGTCTCAGACAAATCTGCATGGCTCTCATGAGATTTGACTATTACATATTTACTGTACTAACCCCTAAGTTGGTTTCGTTGTTTCTTCTCAGGGTAGTCAGCTGGGAAACACTGGCCTCATCTAGTTAAACTGACAAAAAAAAAAACATGTAAAAAAGTTTTTAAACCTACTTAAACAATATAAATATTCATCATTCATCATTGATCTAATAAAACAATGTTTCATGTCTTCAAGGATTAGGAAATTCTCTGCGTGATTTGCGCCACTCGCTGTAATTTTCCCGTCCGCGTAATTTGGGTAGGTACATTTACCAAATAGTTGGCCGCCATCGTAATTCGGAATAAAATACTTTTATTTCACGAATGTCCAACCAATTTTCACAACACAGTGAAAACGCGTGTCGAAAAGTCTTTCTAACACTCGTACCGTAACAAAATTCTTGTTTAAAATAAAACTTTTTATTAATTTTCTGGGCCCACAACCTCTAATAAAACAACGTAATGCAGAATAGAACTTCTTTTTGAATAAATATACCACCAAGTCATCGCAGATGGCAGCACGTGTATAACCAGTTCACAGATAATATAACATAATAGACATTAGAGTCTGTCTAATAAGTTAAACGACTTGGTTAATTATTAGGATTTAAGATGTAGTCAACACGGGTTCAATAATCAAGGTTGATTAAGAGATAGAGATCATTGTTTACTAACAGAAGAACCATATGAAAAGTATCGAATATAAGTATTTTTTAAATGATTAAATATTATACAAAATTTTCAAGTCGGTTGACTTATTAGACAGACTTATATCTTTCTACACTTGTGAGCTGCTTTGTTATAAATTTTATAACAAAACAGATCTCGACCACGCCAAACGTACTGTCCTGTCTTACACAAGAGCAAAATCGCATTTGGCGCACAGTTTCCACGAAGCAAAACCTTATGTTTCAGCCACTGAGGTGAGAAAAAAGTTCCATTTAACCAAGTAGTAAGTATACTTACATAACAAACGCATTACGTACTTGGTCCGTGGCTCACGTCGGCCTGGGACGTGTGTTACGTTTCATTGCATTCCGCCTGTATGTAACCTACAAACAAAGTGTATTACTCTCGTGTGGCTGTTTCACTGAGATCCATACAATTAGGTTAGGACTCGTTCCTTTCTAACGAATGAGCTTTTTCAGCTTCATCTCTGAATAAAACCGACGCATACGTGTAACACGCCCAGTAGCCTGATTCACGTAAAATCAAACAAGCCAAATATCGTTAAAGTTTTATAGTCGTTCGATCAAAGTCCTATCCAAAAGCGGTATTCACGATCTATCGATTTATTTCCAGTTACATTAATAAGTATTCTACCAGGATAATGTAATACAGATTTTTAGGGTTCCGTAGTCAACTAGGAACCCTTATAGTTTCGCCATGTCTGTCTGTCCGTCTGTCTGTCTGTCTGTCCGTCTGTCCATCCTCGCTTAATCTCTGTGACCGTTAGCACTAGAAAGCTGAAATTTGGTACCAATATGTATATCAATCACGCCGACAAAGTGGTAAAATAAAAATTGAAAAAAAATGTTTTATTAGGGTAGCCCCCCTATATGGAAAGTGGGAAGTGATTTTTTTTTTTAATTTCAACTCTAACGTGTGATATATTGTTGGATAGGTATTTAAAAATGAATAGGAGTTTACTAAAATCATTTTTTGATAATGTCAATAATTTCGCAAATAATCGCTCCAAAAGTAAAAAAACAATGTGTCCCCCCCCCCTCTAACTTTTGAACCATAAGTTTAGAAAATATGAAAAAAATCTGAAAAGTAGAACTTTATAAGGACTTTCTAGGAAAATTATTTTGAACTTGATGGAAAGAACAGTTTTTGTACAAAAAAGACAAAAAGGTTGTACAAAATAATTTCTGGACTAAGTTTGTAGTATAATCGTATATGCAAGCATTTTTTTAAACTCATGAGTGGGTACACTTATTGTGACGGACGGGAAACTACAGAACCCTACACTGAGCGTGGCCCGACACGCTCTAGGCCGGTTTTTTTTTTAAATCGACGAATTTCAAACGACTTTAAAATCGGTGTCGTTCAAACTCGATTGATGGATGTGAATACAAAAACAAAATGGTCTAAACGACTAAATCGCTACGATATCGTTACGGTTTTCATTACGTGAATCGGGCTACTGATTTGTACGTAGAACGACGTCGCGTGGCGTGGATCTAGTGTAGCTCTACAAGTCTAATTTCCATATAAAATGTATGGAGACCGACGCGCCCAGACCGGCGTGTGCCACACGTGTGCGCAGTGTAGTTCTACCTTATACCAGAATCCTAAAATCGAAGGTTACTCGCCGAATACTACTTTTTAGTGGTCAATCGTCCAGGGAGCACATTATACAGCAGACTTTAAAAAAAAAATCTATGGACATTATCAGAAGTTCATTAAAATCTTTAACGCAATAGAAACTTGTATGAATTGTGGTCGATGATGAAGCACGCTTGCCTAGGAGTAACCTATTCACTCTTGACTTAAAGACCCCTAGGTTTTAGCTTTCAGAGTGCCTAGTGTGAGTTTGTTTTACGTTAACGCGATCGACACGTTTATGACGTTCGGCGCTCCGATTGGCCCGCTCCTAGGATCTTAACCAATCAGAGAGCCAAACGCGGTAAACGTTTCGATCGCGTTAACGTAAAAACAACTCGCACTCAGCGTACAGGAAACACCTACTCACACAGACATTTAGGCTAGAAAACGAACACGGGAAATGTTTAAAAATGTTACCGTCGCCCTGGAACGCCAAGGGCAATTGAAGTACAGAGGGTTTTATTTACTAATTCTGACATGCCCTCTTGCTCTACTCTAGAGGCGGGAGAAGTCATGTAATGATTTCCCAGCTCAAAAGAAAACATGTGGTAAATGATAAATAAATGATAAATGATCTTTATTTTGCAAGTACGTTTTATAAAAACACTTTTACACGTCAATTTTTTTTTCCGTCAATTAAAGCTACATGAGGCCGGTGTTTCCTAGCTGACTACCCTGAGAAGAAACACCGAAACAAACTCAGAGGTCAAAGTCTCTTTTAAAGTCCATACAGCAAAACATGTAATGGTCAAATCATATGAGAACCACACATATTGAGCCTGAGATGGTCTTTTGAAGAAAGAACCACACAGTTCTAAGTGGACCTGTCCAGTCAGTGCAAGCATTTGTCAGTATGCGTGTAGCTCAACTCAGGACTACTAAGGAGCTCAACGACTTGACGAACAATGCCAAAGAAAGGATATTTGGGTAGGCCGCATCAAATACTCAAAACTGCCAGACATCATGTGAAAATAAAAGAAAAGGAAAGAGTAATCCACATAGTTCTCACATTCAAACGATTCGAAACGGTGTACGGTGATATATGATTCGTTGTGGCAATAACATCTCAACTATTCATCGTTAACGGTAAATATAAACAGTTAAATTGTAAATATACCATAGAATACTCAGCCGGTCCTTACCAATAATCAAAATGATCATACAACTGTTGTTTATACAACCATCATCGTAATTCTTACATCGTACGCAAGTGCGATAAGTATTTGACGGCACATTGCGTCTATGTTCTAAATAAAGAGCTACTGTGATAAACTCTGGGGGCACGCACGCAATCAGAATGTGGGATAAATACTTGGCCAAAACAGTGTCGGACAAACGGAAAAGAACAAGGGCGAGGAAAATGTTGTATCAATGGTACACATAAGTCACTATCCTAGATACCTATGAAATAATTTACTAAGTTTTATTAAATCAAGTTAACAGCCAGTTAAAGTCTGGCAAAAAAACGTCATAATTGAAAACAGAAATGATAAAAAATAGTAACTATTTCTAACTCGTTCTAAACGGCGGGACGTTATAGGATAAAAGTTTTTGTCTACATCTGAGTGGATCCCAAAAACATTTGAAAATACAATTGGGGGTGGCGCTGCAAACGAGTTCTTAATCTTTTTTTAAAGTTAGCTTTCGGGCTGGACAATATCCGCCGGGACCGCTAGTATTATTATGTAATATTTATCACTAGCTAGTTGATACAATACATTTAAACATAAAAAAGAAAACATCCATTAGGATAAATCTTGATCGATGCTGATAGGAAGCTTTAAATCTACAGCAACACTATAAACATGAAAAAATGAGTGGTAGCGAATGTCGATGGAAGTTTCCTCGAAACAGAAGTCAGAAATTACATTAAACATTCTACATTTATCCGAGATTGTTTTCACAGTAAACAATAGTAAGTATTACGTGCTGAAATATTCATGACTTTATGTACCAACTCAATAAATCTAACAATAACATATACATAGTACAGTTTTGACACAAGTGGAGATCATTGCGACTGAGGCACTGAGCTGTGAGTGCTGCAGTGACCAATTTCCACGTGTATCATACAACATTTTAAAAAAATAATGGGGGCTCCCCGGCTCGTGGGGGTCGCTTAGCGCCCAACTTGATACGATAAATTATAGTGGTATTTTCCGCGATAGTGCGGAAAACAGTTAATTGCGTAGGTACTTGCCGAAAAGCGGTAGGTATTAATTTTTAGGATTAATGTAATTGGGTAGGAACTTCGATCAACAATGTACATTGTTTATCAAAGGGCAGGAATCATCAAACATGTAGCGACATCTATGGTGTCACAAAGGAACTAAAAATAAAAAATTCTCCATCGCGATGTAAGAATTTTCCGCTCGATTAGAACATAATTATACAACAGCACAAAATCAACTATCGAAGTAGCCAAGACCCAGTACTTCTACCATGAGTTCAATAGTATTTGTCGATACTCGACACCGACTACGTAAATATTTTATATGGCAAATTTTACAGCGCCTCTAGCGGCCACTTACGGAACCAAAATTTGCCATACAAAATATTTACGTAGTCGGTATCGAGTATCGACAAATACTATTTATTGCTTTAAACTCATGGTAGAGGTACAGATACAACATTCGTCTGGTCGGAGGATCTTTCTTTTATAACGCAGGTTTGCGGTACTTTACATTCTGTTCCGCAATGTCTCATAAAATATAAGTTTTCCTTCTAGAAAGATTGTTCGAAAGAGTCGCCATAGCCCTCGCAAAGGGCTACTGAAGGAATACTGTAGGTTTTAGTCAGTAAAATTAAAGAAAGAAAAGAATGAAAGAAAGAAAAATAATTTATTTGGTACAGCACAAGGCGCAAACACAAAATATACAACAACACGTATCAAAAATAAAAGAGACAAAAAACAAAAATTAAAAAAAAGTCTGACATCTATACACATTTATATAAAATTGGAGTGTCTGTTTGTAATATTGAAATAACCGCTTTTTGCTACATGCATATGAATACATATACGGTATATACACCAAAATATCATTTTTTTAAATTTTTATCTTTCTGTCTGTCTGTTTGTTCCGACTAATCTCTGAAATGGCTGGACCGTTTTAAATGGGACTTTTTTTGGCAGGTAGCTGATGTAATAAGAGTAACTTAAGCTTATGTAACTTTTATTTTAGAAAAAAATAATTCAAAATCCTGTAGTCCACGCGAACGATGGCGCGGGCACAGCTAGTTAATAAAAATATAATATCTAATAATATTCCACAAATATCACACAACGCTGTCTAGCCCCAAGCTAAGGTTCTAAACAGACGGACTGCATTTCAACTGCAATCCAACTGCAAATTGCAGTTTAAGTGCAGTTTGAATGCAGTTGACACGACTGCAATAGAACTGGAAACACGACTGCAATAGAACTGCAAACTAAACGTGCGGTCCGATTGCAGTCGTGTGAACTGCACACCGACTGCATCCGAGTTGCATCATACCCACCCATTCAAACTGCACTTAAACTGCAATTTGCAGTTGGATTGCAGTTGAAATGTAGTCCGTCTGTTTAGACCCTTCGTAGAGCTTTTGTTATGAGTACTAGACAACTGATAAACATACTTATATATTTCTAAATACATACATATTACAGATTTATAGATATAAATTACACCCAGACAGGCCATTTAATGATCGTGCTCTTCACACAAACATTTGTCCTGGGTGGGAATCGAACCCACGACCTCCGGCATAGCACTCAGGGCCACTAACCACTAGACCAACAGGCCGGTCAAATTCGGGAGAAGTCACTTAATAGTTTTCCACGAAAAAAAAGTAATTCTGTCTACGCTGCCTGCTTGATAATTAAAATAGCATTAAAAAATATGAAACTTTTAAACGGAAACATTTTTCCAGAAAACTTAATAATTTCAGCGGAAAATTAACTTTTAACAACGTGAAACTGTACGTAGTTAAATGTTAATTTTCCGCCATTTTCCACTTTCAGCAGCTTTTGTTTAAACGTGCCTGAAAAACACAGGTAGGTACGGACTCAAAATGTCTGCAATGAACAATTAATGAGCATTTTTTAAAGTCCTTTTGAAATGCTTACAAACTGGCATGGAACAAGTCATCATCCTCATCATCATTTCAGCCGTAAGTCGTCCAGCCTCCCCCAAGTGTCGCCACAATGAACGTTCCTGCGACTGTCAGTCATGGGACAAGTATTATTTACATTAATTTTCTTCTCGCCACCTCGTTAGTTGTTGAGTTTCACTAACATTTCTTTCTTTCAACGCTGGAACCGTGGGATATCAATGTCAATTTTGGCCATTTTATTTTTGCTACAGTACCTAATATGGAGTGATAGAAATATTGTATTATCTGATTATGTATTAGGTTTTTTTTTATTATTGATAGGCTCGCGTTTGACCACTATCTTACCTGATGGTAAGCGATAATTAATGTGGCCGACGATGGAGCACGCTTGCCTAGAAGTAACTTATTCACTCTTTACTTAAGGTACTTACACATATTTTGGTGTAGGCACTTTGCGATTCTACGCATAATAAAATTAGAGCAGGAAGAATATAAGAATGGGTCAGAACGCCAGCTTCTAGTATAGCATAAGCAAAGCATGATCAGTCTTTTAACGTTTCCATTGCTGGGTCTTCAGGCCTCCTTTCTAGGAGAAAGAATGGGTCGTAATCCACCACGCGGACCCAGTTAGCCAGGTCGGTGAATGTCACATGTCTACGAATTTTTGGTTCTAGGACATGCCGGTTTCCTCACGATATTTTCCTTCACCGTTTTGAAGGCAGCGATAAGTGACATTTCTATTATTACTACTGCAAAATGAACTTTCATAGCAACAAAATATCCCATTAAAAAAGGAACGACGGTTTGACTGTCAGCTGTGTTTTTCGGAATAAATCATAATAATTTCCTGTAACATTGTTTACAGCTAAATCTTCAAGCTCATTTATTTTGTCGGAACAAACAACAAAATAGACTTTTATTAAACAGTTATGTACTACATAGTCATTAGATGTATAGTACATAATCTATAGGTACTTATAACTGTATAATATAAAGGGGTAAAGTTTGTTTTTTTGTTTGTAGGAGGTAATTTATGAAAGTATTGATCTGAATGCGAACGGCGCCCTCGCCGCCGCCGGGATTCCGATCCCGATTTCCAGCCACCGTAGGCGCGGGCTTGCGGACAGTGAGCAATGGGTAGCTCGCTGTCCGGCCGTCTGGTAACTGTCCGGACCAAGCCCAAGTCGTCGACGGCGCGCGCTGTTCCCGCGTGCCTCAAGGAGTTGTCAGCAACAGCAGGAGCCCAGCCGGGTCGAAGCCTACCGGGGCCAGGGTTATCCGAAAGGGCGCTCGAGCCCCGGTATGAAGGCTTGAAGGAACGGGATGGGTTTTTTAGTCAGTAAGAGTCTGACACTATCTCCCGCTCCGCCCAAGAGCGGGGGTTGTCATAAGATGATTTTTCCCATCGAAAAAAAAAAAAAAAAATCTGAAAGCGAATTTTTTGTCACTGATAGAAAGCTGCTTTATTTCTGAGTGACATCTATAGGCAACGACATATGTAAGCAGGCGAAGCCCCGGGCAAAAGCTAGCTGTTTAATAAAATTCTTATAACCTAAAATACTAACATTGCATGTTACATTTCTAAGTATACATTTAGATATAATATATATAATATAATATTACACAACTATCACACAACGCTATCTAGTCTCAAGCTAAGCAGAGCTTGTGTTATGAGTATTAGACAACTGATAAACATACTTATATATTTCTAAATACATACATACTATAGATAAATTACACCCAGACACAGAACAAATGATCATGGTCATCACGCAAAGATGAAATATATACTTAGAAATATAACATGAAATGAGCATTTCAAAGTGTGGACGCAGCGCGCGCACGAGCCGAGCATGTACCCACTTACATAGTTGAAATGCTTGAGCTCGAATCTTATCTAAAAACAAGAGAGATAAAATATTAATGTTCTAAATATAATAAAACTTTCCAAATGCTACAATACACTTAACGATATCAGTTCTAAAAATAATTTAATGCAGCTGTTTATCAGTCACAGTTGTGCAAGTGACTTGTTTGCGAGATGTAATGCTATCACTCCACCCCACAGAAATCTTAATAATAAGGCAATAGAAGTCGCATAGACGCGTGACCTTGTCGCCGCGCTTATGTGTTGGAGTACACAAGTGCACGCGGAGCGTTTGTTGCGGTTTCTTGTGTTATTTGAGACGCGGAGAGGTAAACATGGTGTTTTGCAGCATATCCAACTGCGGAAACTCGTCCAAAACTTGTAACTTAACAAATAAAGGAATAACATTTCATATGTAAGTACTTAATTTTTGAAATATTGTCGTTTTTTAGCAAATATAGACAAATCAAATATTTTCACTATCACTACTACGATTTATCACAAAAAACGATTTTTTTGTCAAATCAATAACCATTAACGCTTAAGCTTATTCATGTCTACTATTACTACTGCTAAAAGCAGCAATGAAATTATAGTCATACGCAATAACCAAAAATCGCCGTTTGCGTAAATTCTAGGTACAAGCCGCATGAGTTGGCCGCAATTTAGTGACGTGCTACTACTATTCTGTATCGATAATTATTTACGTTCAGCTTAATACTTCGTTTTACCAAATTGGAATGTATCATGTTTTTTTTTTTAATATTTAAATATGAGATGTAACCTTTTTCATTTTCAGTTTTCACTGTGTTTGTTTTCGAATGTGTTTGTGTGAAATGAAAGTGTTTGTTTTTGAATCGATTCAGTTACTGATTCTGAACAAACTATATTCAGTAAGTTATATATATAAAAAAAAACATTGTAAGTATAATTATTTAGTTATAATATATATATAATTATTATACTTAAATATTTATGTATTGTTATTTATATGAAACCTAAACAATTTAAATTGTGTTATTTTAAAATTAGTTTAGTTTATTAAGTATTTATAGTCCACCACTACACTAACTACCTCCCCCTTTTATTCTAAGTTCATACACAATCCATCTTATTTGATTTGGTCATTGTTTTTACACGACTGTTTTTTACTGTAAGGTGAAGTATTGGAGAGCCTTTAAGATTTGTATAATTATATAATAAACTAAATGTACGTACACTTATTGTTTTATTGTATTCTATTTCCTCATAAATAAATCGTCTAAAAGGGCGTTGACGAAAGAAATACTTTCAATAAAATTAATTATGTATTGTTGCTGGACTCCTTGGAGATTATTAACACTCAACGGAATAGTTTGCACTGCACTATTCTTAAGTGAGAGTGAGCACGCAATATCATTTTTTGCTTTTCGCACACGTTTCTTATTGGCTGCAGGAGTCGCGCCCCCTGACATTATGCGTTTATAAAAAATATTGCGTAATGTCATCGCATAAAGTTTAATTTTGTAGCAGTAATGCAAAGTGCATTTGTAGGTGTAATTGTGTATCTATTTTTTGTTTATGTAGTAGTAGCTGTGACCCGGCGACACTCGTCCCGATATAAAATTTAGTACTATAGCATTTCTATTGCCTTATTATTAAGATTTCTGTGCTCCACCCAGTGCCGCCAAGAGCCACAAAAAAGGTAGGTACAGAAGTTAATCTACATACAAAGCGCGGTCGAGCAACGCACACATAGACACCGCTCACGGACACGATATCTCGGTCGCGTTTCGGACCACTCGTCGAACAGTTGCGGCTCAAACGCTCATTAGTGTGCGTCCACCGAACGTAGGTATAAAAAGTGAAGTACATACATGAGATTGTCTTCTGTACCTATCTATTTTGTGCAAGAGCTCTTTACGATCCAAACTGAACTGTTCAATACCGTAATTAGAGATACAACAGAAAGACAATGAGAGAGCGAACGTTTGTTCGCTTGGGGTTTAATGAATATAGAGATGGAGTTATATGGGATGTATATCTCCATCCCTTTTTCTCACTCGCACGACTGACATTTTATTTATTTATTTAAACTTCTTGTACAATAGTTTGTACATAGGCGGACTTAATGCTACAAGGCATTCTCTCCCAGTCAACATTTGGGTAAGACATCACTTTGGTAGGTTTGCACAATAAACAGTTAACAAATACTTGAAACGGAAAAAAAAAACAACACGTTATGGTAAGTCCCCTATTGTGGAGCGCAGTGGCGCAGAAATGGTTTATAGCTGGCTTTAAGCTGCAGTTATTGCGGATAAGCTGTGCATGCTACGTGCTATGCGAATAAGGATAAGCTTAGCTTTATTATATTTTCCTTTTGGTAAACTATGAAATAACTTCTTACGCTCTGGGTGGAGTATCAGACTTTTACTGATTATACACACCCGTGATTCGAGTTTTTTTCGAACCGTTGAGGAGTAAGAAAAGTCGGGTCCAGAATTTGTTGAATGATCATATTTAAGTTAGATATCATCACGTACATCGAGGGACGGGAACAATTTGCCTGCTGCGGTATTCCCGTCTGATTATAATTTAGGTGTCTTTAAGGCAAGAGTTAATAGGCTCTTAATAAACTAGTGCGCCTCAACATCAACGATTGCATTACTGCTTACCATCAGGTGGGATCGCAGTCAAGCACTAGTTTATATCAATCAAAAAAACAAAAAAAAAGATATGCCCAATATTATCCACAGAATTGATGGCTGACTGACTGAGATAACATTTTGTGAATGAGAGACATTTTGTGTGAACGTAAGCTTACCCAAACTTTAAGCCTACCTTATGATAACTACCTATAAGCTAACTGAATAGCGGTCTAATATAATTAGCCTTTTAATGTTCCCACTGCTGGGACTCAGGCTTCCTCTCTAAGAGAGGGAATAGGCCGTAATCCAGCACGCGTTTTCGTAATTTTGGTTTTAGGACATGCCGGTTTCCTCACAACGTTTTGCTTCACTGTTCTGAGAGCAGTGAACATACATAAATTCAACAGTCCAGAATCAATCTTCGGACCTCCCTTTCTAACTTCCAATTTTTTAAACTTCTTTTTTTATTATTAACGTAGATTAGCGAGACATTAGCCTCTGTTCCGCATACCTCTAAATTAATAACTAGTTATCAGGAAGCACGCACTCCAGCAGGGCAATTTTACTCCTTAGCTGTACGCACAATAAATAATACTGTCGGTTAGACTAAGAAGAAAAAGAAAAACACAATACATACAATACATATTCTCTGTTGACACAAAAAACGAGGAAGTTAGCTAATCACCTGCCACTACTTACAAGACTTACGATAATCCCCGCACTTTATGGCTTCCATATACATTTGGCACTTCAACGTGGATCACAGTACACAACAAAAAATATAGGCTACAATGTTACCGAAGAGTAACATCAGCCATAAACTTCATATTATATCACAACCAATTTTCTTTTCTTTTCAGTAATTTTAACGTATGTCTGGCAATTTCAGTATTTTCGGCCTACCCAAATGTCCTTTCTTTGGTATTGTTCGTCAAGTTAAGCTCCATAGTAGTCCTGAGTTGAGCTTTTCGAATACTGACAAATATTCGAAAAGCTTCAGAAGACCATCTCAGACAAATCTGCATGGTTCTCATGTGATTTTACCATTACATATTTACTGTATGGACTTTGAAAGAGACTTTGACCCCTGAGTTTGTTTCGGTGTTTCTTCTCAACGTAGTCAGATAGGAAACACCGGCCTCATCTAGAATAAACTGATGAAAAAAAAATTACGTGTAAAACTGTTTTTTAACAAAATAAATATCATTTACCAATCTAAGAAGTACTGTTTGACGTTTTACATTTTTCTATAAAAATAGCTTTGTATGCGTAAGTCGCACTATTTCTCTTATATTTTCCGTAAAACCATTCAATTATGAAGCTATTTTTATTTTATCACAACAAATACAATTTTTAATTAACTAATTAAAATTAAAATGTACTTCGTGTAGATCTGTCAAACGGTACTTCTTAGATTTACCGGGCTTTAGTTAGAATTCTCCTCACACAGTAAGGCCAAATTCCAGACAAATAAATCCTGCCAAAAATATCAAGCGAGATGGAGTTCTGTCTTTAATTACACTCAAGGGAATCCTTCGCGCTGTCATTACCATTTTAATGAAACGCTGCGAACTTACGACGTGCTGGAGATTCGTCACTCGCTCGTTTCGGTGTGAATGCGGACGGGCTGTTAATTTCAGGGGCTTGGCAAGCTGCCAATACTTCTATGACTATTGTCAGCTTCGATGTCAAAAAGTCGTAAAAGAAAATAGTGGGGATGTTGTTTTGTTGTGGTTATTTTTTTTATGTTATTTTGATGCTCGATTTTGAAGAGAAAGCTTATGAATAGTTTGCAGTGGTTTCTTGAACTTAGGCTATAGAGCACCATGAAGAGTGTCTTACATGACAAAAAAGTGTAACATCGAATACCTACACCCGTAAGATTGCTATACGTTTCACGTACCAACGAATTCACGCTATAACCAAATCTTACGAAAAACCTATCGCCTGTGCCACGTGACCTCGCTTATCTAAACCTCTTACGAAAAGATTTCAATAAATGAAAAACACATAATTTTCATTTATGTTCCTTCAGTTGTATTGCATTCCAACTATCAGGCTCGTGGTAACTCTTTCGAAGTCCTGCAGAAACAACTGACGCTTAGTTCTAACAATACTGGTACTCGGTGAATTTTCTTCTTCATGTACAGTGAAAGCGTGTGGAGTGTTGAATCGAAGGACAAGTACATCACAATGATACATTGTTTCGACCCTCAATAAAGTAGCACAAGGACAGGTGAATGAGAGAATGGCAAAGTTGTAAAAAAAAAATTCTATAAAAAATAGTCTTAAAAAACATCATGAAGATTATTTCACAGAAACACCTATGAAATATTTTTCTAAGGTATTTTTTTACGATAATATGATACGATATAAGGTACCTACTGGTACCTATATGTTCCTTCTTATTTATGAATAACGTATTCCTTTAAAAGCACATGTATTTTATTTCCCTGAGAACGAGTGTAACTTCAAAGAGATATCATGACACGACGCCATTTACAACGAATAAAATCAAAAATATTTACTTGTAAAAGTGTCTTCAAAAGACGTGCTAAAATATTATTTGACATACAAAGTTGTACATGATATTAAGATCTTTCATATCACTGTAATGTAAAGGTATTTTAAGATATAAGATTGTATAAAAAGACTAGCACTTTGCCCGCGTCTTCGCTCGCGAAAATGTTTTCAACCCGTCCTTTGAGGGTAGGTGGTACACGTCTCGTGTTAAGTTTCAAGTTCATAAACACTAGAAATAAGAATCCTTCATGCGATCTTTAACATACCCTAATTTGTCTTATGGGGGTAGTTTTTTTTTATTATTGATAGTCTCGAGTTTGACCACTATCTCACCTGATAGTAAGCGATGATGTACCTACCTAACGATGGAGCACACTTGCCTAGAAGTAACCTATTCACTCTTGACTAATCAAAGACCCCTAGGTTGTAGCTATCAGGAAACACTGACTCCGGCAGCGAATTCCACTCCTTAGCTGTACGCATATGTTCCCAAAACGTAACGTAAAAAATAATGAAAACAATTATATAATGTTACAATAGTACAACTAATTTAACTGTGGAATAAAAAGAAAACGGTATATACGACAATAATAATGTCAAACTATTATTCACATAATAGAGATTCCACGACGTACCTACAATATAATTTACTGTAATGGATGTCGTTGTGCAATTTCCTGTTGCACCTTATATGACACCGGTCTAATACTAAATTAATTCCTAACTCGCTAAAGAAATATCATAGGCTATTTTATTACGACGATCAATATCTGTAAGTGCCTCCCTAGACAAGAGAATACTGAATTTATGACTTGTACCTGAGTTAATGGTTTCTCGAACCGACCTCTCGCTTTGGAAAAAGGCCATCGATATTGTAAAGACAGGTACAAACAGCTGTAACGTAACATGAAAGGAGCATTTCATAAGTGTGAGCACATCGTGAGCACAAACTGAGCATTTGAAAGGTGATGGACTATGCGATTGGACTACGGGAAATTTAGTACTGTTTTTATATAATCGTTGTACAGCAGAATTCATATTACGATTTTTTACTTCTTGAATCGTAACCTGCTTCGGAAAGTTGATCAAAGGAATGGACACGTAACAATTTTAGCGACCAACTCACATTGTTGAAATGCTCTGTTCGCGCGCGCAAGGCGTCCAAACTGGAAATTGTGTTACATTGCGACAATTTGGTCGACAAATTCTTTCTTAGTGTGTTACATTGCATGCGTAACATGCAGCAGTCTGTCTGTACCCGGCTTAATGGAAATAATTCAATAAGAATGGGATCTGGCAGAAAAAATCTCTTTATGAAAGCTTGGGCCAAGTTAAGTAATGAAAGATATAATAGACAAATATGCCTGTCCAAAGGAGATTGCTCAATCTGCGAAAGCACTTTTTTCGAGGTAGAGTGAGAGGGCGTATCGGACTTTCACTAACTAAAACCAACCTGTGTTTTTCAGTTGTCTTTTGCATTCTAGAGCCTATATTATTATTTTGTTTCATCACTTCCTCAGCGCAAAAGCACATAATATTAAAATCTTTTAAACAAATGCTACAGTCAGTTCGGGGTAGGTATCCTGTGTATCTATCTAAATAGAAGTATTTAACATGAAGCCACAGTCTATCTGACCGCCATTGCCCAGTAACCGGGTAACACGATACCCCTTAATAAGGCTGGTTATCAAATGATCGAACATTTGATTACCCGTAGCGACTGGCGCTTTCAGAGACAAGTAAATACTTATATAACACACGTATATTCTTTTTTTTACGTGCATAATAAACAAGTTGTTCATTTTATGACAATTTAGCCGAATACAAATTAATTAAAAAAAAAATGATTATTCCTTTCCAAAGGACATTGCTCAATCTTTGAAAGCAGTTTTTTTTAAGATGAGAATTCATCAAATAACTTTGACAGTGTCAGACATTTAACCACTTGGTATGTTCTTTCAGTTGCCCTTTGCTAGCTAGGTAATTCCTTCGAACAACCCATAGACACATATATTCCTGCCACTATGCACTCAAGGTCTTCCCAGCTTTATACTCAATGACACAAACAAAAATAAAGCAACAAATCTCCATGTAATACCGAGTCTATCTTTAGATGACTCACAAGTGCACGAGGGGGCCTCAGTCCCGGCAGCAAAGCGGATTGGAGGCCCCAAGGTCGCTCTACTTGTACTACAGGATGTAACAATCGTCACCTTACTTATACACAATGGGATGAAGATCATCAAGTAATCTGTTGGGTAAAATTGGTATCAGGAACTCTTGAGTGGAGTAGATGGTCTGGAAAAAAGTTTGACCCAATAACTAACACTTAACACTAATACTACGTATAAAGCCGAAATTTTTACTTTGCAGCATGAATTTGTGTATGATTTCTACTCCTTCAAGTTTAAACGGTTGAACGGATTTGTGGCATACGTACGGGTAGTGTTTATGTGCACCTTTTTAATTACTAAAAATATTGTGTCGATTAAAAAAGATAAAACACGCCCATATAAAATATATTAATCATTTTATAAAACGTGTTTTTATGATTTTAAAGCTTGTCGCGAGATTGTAAGTAACGTATAAGTTAATGCGTTTAATTTAATTTAAAAATGTTTGTCTTTCTTTTTAGAGCAGTTTCATAAATGCTCCCGTAAGTACGCTTCCTTCGGTCAATTTGCTACTTTCATGAGGGTGAAGTTACTTGCAGAAGTCAGTTTATATAAGAAGCAAAATCTAAACTCAATCCTTCACTGATGGAAAGCTTTACTATCTCTGAAAGCCATAGAATACTTTTAGCCCTAAAAATCACACGGTACCTATAGGTTAGATTATAGGAGAGAAGCCAGAGGAATAAGCTAATATTATTAATAATAATATTTATTTGCAAAAAAGAAACTATGTTATAAAAAGGAGTTACAACACAAAATGAGGCCAAACATGTTTTGCTTAAAAAAAGCACGCAAAATTATATTGTTGACAATAAAATTTTGCGTGCTTCGTTACAGTTTCTACCTACTCGGGAAATTCAAATTACGATAGAAATAATTTTCATTCACTCATTTATACAATTTAATTTCAAATCGTCTGCAATTTAGCACTTTATATTTGGTAATTTATTCAATGTATGTATACATAAATAACTACATAGTTGGCATTCTTCAAAGCCAAAAGAATTATTTCATAGAGAATCAAAAGAATATTTCTTCAGTTTCTCATTTCGTCTATCTCAATTTATCAAATGTAATTCCAATCCCAGGCCATCATTTAAGTTTTATCAAACGGATAATCCTAATTACGTTTTTTGTCCGATTTATTCCGGACTACGCAATTAATCTAGGTCCCTGAGGATGTGCCATTTACCCAATGAGACGTATTTTTTGGATAAACCTGCAAATGTATCTTTGACTTTTTTTATTCTGGAAGAAATTAAAATAGAATTCCAGGGTACTGTAAAGTTGATTAGGATGGCGTTCATCACTCGAACCCTATTCTATCGTTCGTGCATGATTCCGCGCTATTTGGTTAAACATCAAGCGAACGCCGCGCCGGCGTCCGCATAGATTATAAAATATTGAGCGTTTTATTTATAAGGTATTTATCCAAGAAAGTAATAAGAAGTTATTCATAAAGTAGTGTGTAAATATCGAAAATAAGCAAACCTTTCCGTTATTTCCTGTATATACCTATAATATCTATATTACAAGTTTGAATAGTGGCGTTGTCAATTTCCTCCTGACACAGGTCCTCACTGGATACCAGGCCGTTTCTTCCACCTGAATCTGACTGATGGCCTTGATGATTTCTCACCTCTAGACTGTAAAGTTAAAATACATTTAAATCAAGAGTGAATAAGTTTCTTCTAGGCTAGCGTGCTCCATCGTCGACCACATCATCGCTTACCGTCAGGTGAGATAGCGGTCAAGGGCGAGCCTATCATAATAAAAAAAACATCACACATCATCATTTCAGCCGAAAGACGTCTTCTGTGGGACATAAGGCTGACCTAATGTTGCCATAACGATCAGTCCTATGCGTCACTCATACATCGGATTCCAAAGAATTTATTCGCTTATAATTACATACAAACCCAAACACACTCAAACAGCTTTTGACGTCCGGAATGAGCCTTGGTGCAAGAAAGCAAGAACTGGGTTGTGTCAACAGCAACCTGAATCGTTCAAAAGTAGGTCGGGTTCAACTTGTTAATGAGTCGGCTTGCACACCCTCGATATACAAACCAGGCTTTTAAAATTTCAATTTAAAGCGGTGGCAGGTTCTATTTTTACCCATAATTAATTATGGACATGGAAAGGTCAGAAGCAATGGCTATGAGATTGGTTTCAGTGTCAACACTGGTTAAAATGTTAATCGAATTTAGCCCCAGATTTTTTAGTAGGGGTTGAATTTGTGTTTGGAAATCGATAGGTTCGTTTCTTATTTGCTTAATTGAGTTTAAGTCAATGTTTCTTCACGAGCTAGCTAGCTATATTTCGGTTTCGGTAGGACACTAGTTGCAAGATGAAATTTCTATGTATGGTTACGTTTTCGTGGGAGCTATAAATAGTAATTTTAAATATCTCTAAGATTAGAGTGGCTATAATAATAGGCTCTTAATAAACTAGTGCGCCTCACCATCAACGATTGCATCACTGCTTACCATCAAGTGGGATCGCAGACCAGCTCTAGTTTATATCTCTGATTCGAAGTGCAAAACCAAATTACCTCTTGCCTAAGAAATAAGTTTTAACATGTCCGATCGTAGCACGAAACCTCTTGAATTCAGTTTCAATTTTGGCCATAGTTTGGGCTGAATGAAACTGAGCTGAAACTCGCTACGGTCGAACTCTTAGATACTTACAACAGAAAGTCTTACTGACATTAGAAAAACATCTCCTTTTCTTCCTATCAAATTCGGACGCCTATTCTATATAAAGCATAAGCCTTAAAAAATATCATTAAGCCAGTTTGTAAATTAATAAGGGCAATACCAGGCATCATATCTTTATTGGTAACAAAATTCAACGACAAAAACATAAAAAAAAACTAGTTTGTATTAATTTTCGCACGCACTTTAACTTTCCCATTCTCAAAGGCAGTTAAACGATCATCTCTGAAGGCCTCACTCAAACTAATTGGATCTCGTAAACACAGGCCCACATTTCCCTTGAATTTTGATGCGTATCGATCATCCTCCATTCTGTTATCAGTTCTCTGTCATCATCAGTCCCCTGGCGCGACCTCGTAGCGTTTGAAACGATCGTAATTCGTGCAAAATCGTTTGAGTAGAACGTAGATAGGACTTGGGATATTTTCAGAGGCGTGGCGTGGACTTTAGGTGTGGGCGAAGGCACAGCAGCGAGGCCTTTCTTTTTTAATAAATTCGAAGACGAGACAGCGACTGTTGCAGCCCAGTATTCGACCACATCATCGCTTACCATCAGGTGCAATAGTGATCAAAGATGAACCTATCCATTATAAAAAAAAACCTTCGTTCTTAAAGAGCTCGCACTTTGCAAATGACTGGCCTGTTGGTCTAGTGGTTAGGGGAATAATGGCCCTGACTAATACTACGGAATAATGCTATGCCGGAGGTCGTGAGTTCGATTCCCATCCTATATATTTCTCTATTGTAAACTTATATATTTCTAAATACATACATATTATTTAAAAATATAAATATGTTTATCAGTTGTCTAGGACTCATATCACGCTCTGCTTGGCTTGGGACTAGACGGCGTTGTGTGAAAGTTTTGTAAAAAAAGTCCCTTTGGTTGCGGAGCCGTGGGCTAGGGCCCACTTCGCCCAGGCTTAACTACACCACTGGATATTTCCCCCCAGGCAAGTCTGTTATCCTTACTGTTCGATATTAGGTACCATCCTAATGGTTATTTAGGTCGGCACGTTGGCCAAGGGAATGATAGAAACGTGGCGAATAGTCCTCCATTAATTAAACTATGTCTGTTAGCGGTCCTTGTTTGGATAAATTAATGGATTAGTTTCTTAGGTAAGGTGTCTTGATGTTTATTCTCTGGAGGGTCGAGAGGTCGAAATGAAATGTTTATAATATAATGGAATTCTTTATTACACTATTGTAGAACATTACTTATGAATTTTTTTAGGCATCATAAAGCTTTTTCTTTTTTGTCTTTTTGATCTTTTTCAACAAAATGATCATGTATATTATGTATCTGTAACTACAACGATATATAATTACAACATAATCCATACTTCCACACTAACATTATAAATGTGAAAATAACTCTGTCTGTCTGTTACGCTTTACTAATAAACTAACGACTAAACTGATTTTAAGGAGGAAGTTTGAACTTCAAGGATGGACATAGGCTACTTTTTATCCGTCTTCGACTTCGCGTCCGCAATACCAACATTTACGCGGACGATGCCGCTGGCAAAAGCTAGTATTATTATAAAGTTAAAATGTTTGTTTGAACGTGCTAATCTCAGGAATTATTGGTTCGTATTGAAATATGTTAGAAAGCCCATACATCGGGAAAAGCCATAGATATCGGGAAAAGCTTACAGCATAATAACATTATGCTGTATAACATCACATTATTACCCACGGGAGCAGAGCAGTAACCAAAAACGCGAGTGAAATCGCGGGGAACGGCTAGTGAAGTAATAAAGAAATCATCCACTAACGACCAAAGTGAACTTTGTGAAAATAATGAAGAATGTGTCAGCTGCCTAGTCGCCAAGCTCTTTGTCTACAACTTTCAAAAGGTGTGCCAACAAAATTAAGTCGCCAATATGTACAACAAGGTCATAAACAATGCACATATAAATTAGTATAATTTTCATTCAGGTTCCTTACAAAGCCTAGAATTTAAAAAATATTGATGTAAATTAAATAGAATTAAGAATAATTAAATTAAATTTTTAAATGATAAGTTTATATAAATTAATAATTTTGTTATACATGAAGCTTTCGCAGAAGGCACTGTATTCTGTAAACTCTTAACTCTTACCACAGTCCTTCACTTATGTTATTCAAATGTTAATATGTGGACATTGGAGTGGGTTACGTGTTTGTGCATCTAGCTTTAATGCTTATAGTCCCTTGAACCATCTGGCCGAAATTATGTGGACGCAACTCTCGCACCCGCCTAGGCGGCAGTACGCAAATCTGTGCATTTATTTGCGGCCAGCAGCGCCCGGAAAGCGCTCTATATCGATTTTCTTTGCGAAATATTGATTGATTTACATATGCTATGTTCACTTCGAAGAATATTTAACCACCAATTTTCATGTGTAAAAATATTTCTAAAGATCCAAGCCGTTTCGAAGGAGTAGGGAAAAGTTGCGAAATTGCTAAATATTTTTTTTTGACAAAAGTATTAATAGCACGAAAAAAGCTTCAGAAAGTCACTGTTTTATGGCACTTTTCGGGCGCTTGGGCCTCAAAGTTTTCTTTGTATTTTCTTTAGCATGTAACTGTTTTTTGTCCCCAATAAAATAAAAATAAATAAAATAAAGCCGTGTTAAAATTTCACTCGTGCGAACGAGAAAGAAGGATGGAGCTATGGGTACACCCTATACAGGGTTATTTGTAAAACACTAGCAATCTCTCAAGACTATGTAACTAACATCATAATTATCATAAACAACAACTTTTGTTCCATGACTTTTATACTACGAAGTCTATGCGAAGCAAGCGATAGTACAATAGCGGAAGGGAGCGAGGATCAAGCGGCGGGGGGTGCGCTTGGTGCGCTTGCATAGATAGGTATAAAATACAGAGTTGAAATGTGTTAGATAGAACAACGAAATCTTAAAGGTTTGTTCTTGGTAATGTGAATTGTTTTGTAAAAAGTCATAGAACAATAGTTATTGTTTGTGATGTTAGTAAAATAAGTGCTAAAAGTTGTTAGTTTTACAAATAACCCTGTAGCTCCATCCCTTTAACAGTTCACTTTAGGTCGTAAAATGGATCGCGTTAAGAGCTCGTGGTAGGGCTTTAGGTCATTGTACAAAGGATAAGTGAATGAAATATTTATTTAAAAAAACATGTTTCACTGGTGATAATCATGACCATTAGCGGAGCGAGCGATAAGATAAAATAATAAAACAATGAAAGTATTTTTTTATAGATAAATAAGTAGAAACCTTATCTGTTTAGGGTCGCTGGTGGTCAGATATATCATTTTTTAAAGTAAATATTCAATATTGTTGTGTAGAGGCAATTTGTTGACATAGCATCTTTGGAACAATGCCGGTAACTGTTTTATGAAACAAGTTCTTTTGTTTTTACCAGAAACCAAATAGTTTTTGCCGTGGAGTTTCTTTCCGGTTCTTCTATAGGAAACGACTAAAGAGGGGTTTTTAAAACGGCGTTCATCAGGTGGCAGCACTGAGTGGACAGGTCCAGGCACCTGTCAAAACGCTAAAGTTAATGACATTAATTAAATTGACATCAACGTCATGTACACGTTTTTAAAAGTAGAAGACCTGTCGGCTAAGTGGCGCCAACTTTATTTATTTTATTTATAGTTAGCCCATTGTCCCACTGCTGGGTAAAGGCCTCCCTCCACTCCTTCCAACGATCACGGTTCCTCGCTTTCTCATTCCAGTTCTTAAGGAAGCCATCCAGGTCGTCTCGCCATCTCCTTCGTGATCTGCCGCGGCACCGCGTTGCTGTGTCCGGGCACCACTCCAACGTTTTACGCGCCCACAGCTCGTTAGACATCATGTCCTGCCCAGTCCTATTTAAGATCCTGTGTGTGGTGTCAATTTTCCTGAAAACCCACAATGGAACCGCAACCTAGCTTAAGTGCCTATGTGAGCCTATCTTTTTTTTAAGAAATAAACATAATTTGGATTTGCCCGCAAGTGTTTGGCGGTTGGTAAATTATTGTTCCCCAAAATAAATTAAAATACCCGACTGGTACCGTACCGGTAAATTATTATACCGACGTTAAAAGTAAGATGGTTTCATTCTTATTCCTGTGTGTGTAAGAGATGGCGCTAGACAACCTGTATAGCTCTGTCTCTTACCCACACTGGAATAAGAAACGTCATGGTAACCCAGCTGGTGAGAGTCGCGGGAATGCGGTGGATGCGAGACGCAAAGGATCTGTCGTTGTGGCAACGCTTGGGGGAGGCCTTTGTCCAACAGTGGATGTCTTTCAGCTGAAATGAATTAATGAATGAAATTACTAACAATTATTAACAAATGTTTCCTAACAAGCTGTAGGTCGCGGGTTCAAATCCAGCTAGGCGCATTACTTTGTGTAATTTATTTCATCACAACTGCTCTCAAAACGTTAAAGGAAAACATCGTGAGGAAACCGGCATGTTCTAGAACCAAAAATTCGAAGACATGTGACATTCACCAACCCGCACTGAGCCCGCGTGGTGGGTTACGGCCCATTCCCTCTCCTAGAGAAGAGGCCTGAGTCCCAGCAGTGGGAACATTAAAAAGGCTGATGATGGTGATGTTTCCTAACGAATACCCGACTTTAATGCACAGGTAACTGAATGGCTCTACCTTTTACTATCATACATAGACAAATATTGAAAGCAGTCGTACAAATATATGCAATTCGTATGACTGGTTGATGGTCTATTTTACATGCTAAATGCAATAATGAGTCATGTGGATGTATAAATAGATGTCTCATGTCATGAGTGTTTGTGATCCTTAGTGACGTAAGTGGATTGGATTTAGGCACTTAGCAGTCGGTCGTTGGTCGTAGATGTAGGTTTGTACTTATCATAAAGCAAGTACAAGGGAAAAAAAGAAAACAAAAAGAAAAAGAATAAGAAAAGGAAAAATCTTTCTTTCCTTTCTTTTTGTTTTTACCTTTCTGTTGGGATGTACAGAAGTCATTCTTCCATTTCGTTTGATGGAAGTTCACAGCTGGACAGACCTGGCTCATAGACAAGATGGTGAATATCATCCCGATAAACGACCACTAACGTTGTTCTGGTGACCCTGGAAAGCTTACAACTTACGTTGTTCTGGTGACCCTGGAAAGCTTACAACTTACGTTGTTCTGGTGACCCTGGAAAGCTTACAACTTACGTTGTTCTGGTGACCCTGGAAAGCTTACAACTTACGTTGTTCTGGTGACCGTGGAAAGCCCGCCATCTTCTTTGTGGTCTGCCGTGTTTATTGTTATAAATATAATCCTCCGTATAAAACCTTTAAAGCCATTAAACTGTAACCCTAAGATATTTATCAGAACTCGTTATTGCAGATAGATTAACTGATGAATAGGATTTTACATAACTGTATGCAAATTACATGAATAGTAATCACAAGGAACGTATTGGACGGAGTTGTGATGAAATCCTGTTAAATTCCTGATAGCCGACACTTCGACAGACAATTTAACTTGGGCTGGCTTGCGAGCGAAATCATGTTGGATTTTATCCCGTACATGGAATTAGTAGGTTCCGTTTTATTAAGGGAACTGATTTTTGTGACTCAAATTTAATTTAATTCATTAAACCCCAAGCGAAAGCGTTCGCTATCTCATTGTCTCTCAATTGTGTCTCAATTATGGTATTCGAAAGCTTAAGGTGCATTAAAGTCGTAAATTGGGTCGTAAATTCTTAATATCGAGATAGTGATAAAACACAAGATTTAGCGATAAAAAAATAAGTCATTTCGGGACATTCTAAGCCCATTTTGTCCACTCGACTCAAAGAAATTATCATTTACTAGCGGCCCGTCCCGGCTTCGCACGGATATTATCTGCTATATTTATATGTAGCCTATGTCACTCAGGGTGAATGTAGCTTTAAAATGGTGAAAGAATTTTTGAAATCGGCACTGTAGTTTTTGAGTAGCACACAGTAGTTCATTACAAACAAACACACAAAAATACAAATTTTCCCTCTTTATAATATTAGTGTAGATTGACTTAAATCGAGGGTTTTTTTGTTGATTTCTATAAATCGATTTGACTACAAACTTAAATACTGACTGTGACTTACATATAAGTAAACAGTAAGTCACCATTAGATACGAAAATGTGTTTATTATATAAAATTACAAACGAATTCAATCACTAATTGCTCTTTTTATTTGCGTAACCTACAGACGTAAGGTGACCGATGACAGGCATTACTTTTCATCTTTCAAATATCACACCGTCTGATAAATATTATGAAAGACGCTTCACTTTCATAAAGCCAGTCTGAGTAACATTCATTTATAATAACTTGGTAACAGCTATACTTAGTAATGAAGGTAATGTAGTCTACTCCTATTAATAAGTCTAGAAGTATTTTTATTTAACCCGTTGTGTGTCTAAACGTGGATCCACGCGAGACACAATGGCTTTTTAATTGTGTCTCTAATTACGGCACACGAGAGGTTAAAGATAGATAGAACATGAAAAATAAAAACACTTAACTAATTAAAAGTATTTAGACACAATAGCTCTTATCTAAATTAAGGCGTCAAAAATTCCTCCGCATCGCTGTCCTGTCGACTGGAAGTATGCCCAAAAGACTGGCGACATTGCCACGTTGCATGGCAATACTTAATCTCATATTAATTAATTATAGTTTGATGAAAACATTTATTAAAATTTCCAGAGGGCTTAGTGCGAGATTTTTGTATGATGGAGTTTACGTATCCGTTATTTTATGTCAAATCGTAAAGAAATGGTACATTTTGATAAAAGTAGAGCAAGTTTGTTTTTGCGACCGATGTGGAATACTTCTCGTTTTTCAATATATAAATTTACAAACAAATAAACGGGGGTCTACTCGCGTCGCGGGGTATAGCGCCCAACTTGATACGATAATAGTACATTAGGATACAAGTGTATAATATTAGTGATTACCGTCGAGGCGGTATTAAGACCCGAGCCATGGCGAGGGTCTTAAGAGAGCCGAGAACGGTAATCATTAATTACTCACATGTATCATACGACATTTTTCAATACACTTGTGAAGAAAATAACTGTAAAACTAGTAAAGTTTTGTGGCGGTAAAAATCTGTTTTCGTATGCGCCCATATTATTTTTTTATTTACCTTTCAATACATTCACTGAAATTAATAAACGGGGGTTGACCGGCGACTCGTGGGGGACGACCTGCGCCCATCCTGATACGATAATGTATTAAAATTATGGTGGGGGAGAGGTTGAACAATAAGGTTTTAACTACATTATAGCACTAGTGCGTAATGGTAATCAAAATGTCACCGTTTGGTAACAAGAGCCATTATGTACCTAAATGTAGTGCAATAAGAGTCACTTTCTGAGCAAGTGTATTGAAAATACCATTAATTGTGGAGGCAGGCAGGCTGGCAGCATCTTTTCAAGAATTCTGATTGAAAGAACCTTTAAATTTGAATAATTTATTTCTTGAATTATATAAATATAGATAATAGAGACCAATCAAAATAAATAATAAAGAATGCCATCAATTCTTTTTCGAAACTTTCTATGAAAATATTCTCGCGGACAAACTCGCTAGCAAAGTGTTAGTAATTTTATAGATCAAAGTTCGAACAGCAGACAGCGCGACTCCTTACATAATACCACACGTGTCTGTTCACGTGTACTCGCGGTACACTAGTGTGACACTAAAGGTAGTGCTACATTGCGCACACGTGAGTCACGTACAGGGCGCGTGGGTCTCCATACATATGGCAGCTAGACTTACAGAGCCAATATGGCAACTAGACTTACAGAGTTAATATGGCAACCAGACTTACAGAGCTAATATGGCAAGCAGAGCTACATTAGATCCACGCCACGTGACGCCATGCCATGCGACGCCACGCCTTGCGACGCCACGCCACGCGCCGCTACGTACAAATTAGGCGTGGGGCTTCGGTCTAGTGTAGTTCTCGCTTTACTACGATATTACTGCTCACACGTGTGCTTCACACACATCTGGGCGCGTCGGTCACCATAAATTTTATATGGAAACTAGACTAATAGAGTTACATTTGAAACACGCCACGCGACGCAGAGCAATGCGCCGCTACGCTACGTACAAATCAGGCGTGGTCCACGTGTGCGTCTAGTGTAGTTCTCGCTTTACTACGATTAATAAGGCTAGGTTTCCACTGCAGTGCAACGGGGACATCACGTTTTGCATTTATAGTCAGGCTGCGGAATCAAAGTTATTGTCCAATTTAATTAGGTGACAGGTACACGAGTTTGCACTGAGCTTTTTAACCGAGGTCGAAGTTTTCAACTTTGGTCTTAATAGCGTTTACCGTTTTATATTACCTAATGTTGTTTACGGAAATGTCATTTCAGTATATATGTACGGATTGTATCAGGTAAAGCTGTTTATGTATAACCTGCCTCTCCCCATGGCAAAAAGGCGTAATCTGTAATAATAACTTTTACCAACGGTTTTACCCGCGTAAAAATAGAAAATAGTTCCAAGAGAACATACCTACTAAAGAAGTAAAAAAAGGTCAAAATGTTTTTATTTCACATATTGAATCGGCTCTGATAAAACATCAGAATCTAGTGCACAGTTCCTGACCAAATCCAAATTACATATTATATTAAGATCCAAATTCGATGTGATAAATTAGTTCGATACCTAAGATACAAAAAAATAAGTAAATTAGCAAAAATAAAGTAAGCTCTAAAAGCAGAAGACATCAATTTGAATCTAAAACTAACGCTTTTCTGTCTTTAAAATTCATTCACCCTATACTCCATCGGTTTAGATAGTTAACAAAAGCCAAACAATCTTGATATGTCTTTTTATTTCAAATAAATCGAATAAAAGAGTAACCAAGATTATTTAAATTTACTTAATTACCTAACATCGATTTAGGTAAATACTTAAGTGTAAACATTTTTAAATACATTTTTTAGACATTTTTTTGATAAAAGACATGCTAAGATTGTTTTAGTTAACTATCTACATATATAGATGGAGTATACCTACGCTTGGTGGCTCAATACCAATAACTGGAGCTTAAACAATAAACTGCAAGATAATCCTTGCACCACTGAACCGAACATAATTTTCAGTTACACCATAGTGTGTAGCGACTTTTAGCACAACATGTAACGTTGGTGGCTTGCCAAATGGCGGCAAGGCAGTGACCACTGCTGTATACAGCCAAACCACGACGCTAGCTATTAATTATTACAATACCACTTAGATATTGGTTCTGCGGGTACTGGCTTCTATTGTATATCGATATTGTTAAAATAGTGTTTGTTTGTAGTTATGTAGTAGCGCCATCTATTGTGCAATATACAAACTACAGAAATACCCGATTCCACACAAAACATTTTTGTTTTTTCGGTGGGAAACCATTAAAATAATAACTATAAACTATTGTCTGGCATTGATAGTAAGTGGTTTATAGAGAAAATACCTCCTTTTCAGTAGGTGTCAATACAATCTTATATACTCTTGCACAGTTTTTTTTTAGATGGGAAATCATCTAATGACCTCCCACTCTAGGGCGGAGCGAGAGGGCGTGTCAGACTTTTACTGACTAAAACTCACTCCTATGTTCCTTCCAGGGTTGTTGCGAATATCAGCATCAGCAGAACATCAGCATTATTTTCCGCATCAGCATCAGCATCAGCATCCGCATTGATTGTTGCTGATGTTAGATGCTGATGTTCAAAGCTCGTGTCGCGACATGACACGTACCGTTGTCGCTTTCGAGTTTTGGCCAATCAAAATACGTACATTTCAAAACAAATCGTCAATATTATTCTCTGTGATTTAGTCAATATTGCAAGTAAATGCAGAGCGCATTGTTTTGGTGCGTGTTTATTATTTTTAAAATGCATCCCATATTAAAAAGCGAAATTTGGCAGTACTTTAAATTAGTGAATCAAGATACTGCAAACTGTATAATATGCAAGAAGAATTATTCACGCAAAGGACGTACAAATACGTCACTAAAAAATCATTTGAGATCAACACATCCCGAAGAGTAGGTACGACAAGTTTTTAACCAGCAGCGAATCTGAAATAAATTCGACTAAAGAATGTAAGTAAATGCCTAAATTTCTTTGTACTTAAATATTTATTATTTTAACCTTCATAGAAACAAAAAAGTTTTAGTAAATTTACTTACTATGACGTAGTTTTTTAGGGTTCGATACACTTATTTTATTAAAATATTTACCTAAAAACTATGAAATTCAGTATTAAAAAAAAAAATAACTTAAAATCAGCATCAGCATCAGCATCAGCTGATGTAAATTACAAAAAATCAGCATCAGCATCCACTGATGTGACAAAATCCTGCATCAGCAACAACCCTGGTTCCTTCTTTGCCTTGCGTTCCGGACCCCGGGTTTTACTTTCAGAAACGAATCCATTGCCCCGATAGGCTTCGGCCTTGCTGGGCTCCTACGGCTTTGCTGACATCTTCTTTTAACACCACGCACAGTCGACGACTTAGGCCCGATTTTGACGATTACCGGATGGTCGGACGGCGAGCTACCATTTTCTCACCGTCCGCAAGCAAGGAAATCGAAGTCGGAATCACGGCGGCTAGAGGATGAGGGCCCTCATACGTGCAGCCGCCTCCTTGGCCAGCGACCGCCTGCCATTCCTCCTCGGTCCGTCACCGATAGATTTTGAGATTGGTGTATAGATAAAAACGTACCAACTGATCCAATCTGAATAACTCTTGCAGAAACAGAAAACTATATTACTCGTAGCAAAGCCGAGTGTATTAGGCTGTTTTATGGCCTAGTTAACTTCTTCAGCCCAGTAGATTGCCACATTTATAGCGGCGTCAGTGACGGTTTTTAGAACCTCCAAATTGCAGATGTTGAGATATTTTGGGTACTCTAATAAGTGGGCCATTGTCTAGTCAGCATAGCATATTCGGCCTTATAATGTTCCCATTGCTGGGACTCATGCCTCCTCTCTAGGAGAGGGAATTAATATTATAACTAACAAATTTTTATTCATCATCATCATCATTTCAGCCCAAAAGACGTCCACTGTTAAACATAAGCCTCCCTCGAGTATCACTATAGCAACCGGTCATATGCGTCTTGTTTATGTCGCAGCCATCTGGTTAAATTAGCCATCCATTTGGACGCCTAGGGCGTTCGTTAAACGCCGGCATCCAATTGGATGCCTAGGCCGATAGTTGTTTGAACTAAAATCACTCAACGTTTAACAGCTTGGCGTATTGAAAGTTAGCCCTTTCAAAAAGTCTGTATCAAGACTCAGACAAGTGATTCAAATTTAGTTCCACTATTTATTGTTTTAATAATATTTCACTATTACTTGTTGGCCACTATTACCTACTAAAAAGTAGTTTTATATAATTTATAAACTCGTCACCCTACGAAATTAAATGATTACACAATGTTCAGCCATCAGGGCCCCAAGTCTGCTATTTTTATAAATTCGTCATTCCAACACGATCCCATTGTCATTTTGCTAAAAGTTTGTAATCTGCTAATTCATAATGATCGATCATTGATCGGTCAATGGTCTTGTAATAGAATCGTGGTAGAATGATAATTTCGAGCATATTAAAACCAATAACTGCACAACAACGTTCTAATGGTCAAACACTGATCAAATAAACTGTCAAAGTTTTAACAGATACCGCAAACGTCAAATATTCATTTGTCAATATGTACGAGATTACCATTTTATGCCACTTCTTTATATTAGACGCCATTATATTAGTAGATTACCAAACTTGTCAAAATCGACCATTATGACATCAATGATAGACCATTCTGACACTATTGTAATGGCAGACTTAGGGCCCTGGTTAAACGTTACGGTCAACGACATGGCTAGTTGTTCTTCAGCCATTTCATTGAATGTCGGCGTTTAACGAACGTCCTAGGCGTCTAATTGGATGGCTAATTTAACCAGATGGCTGCGACATATACATCGGATTCCCGCGACCCGAACTAGATCATCGATCCACCTTGTGGGAAGTTTTCCAAAGTTCGCTTCTTCCGGCACGAAACTATTAATTTAAACACAAAATTATTGTGCCACGGCAATTAATTTATCGACAAAGAATAATTTAAACTCACTGGTAATTGACTCCATAATTTAAACTCACTGGTAATTGACTCCATAATTTAAACTCACTGGTAATTGCCTCGATAATTACCTAGGAGTTCTAAAATGTGTTCCCAATTGGAGACAAACTATAGTGTAACCTCACGACCTGATAATTATAGTAAGTCGATGCCTCAATTTGAGGGTATTATGTTTAAAATGATCTAAATATTGTCCGATATAGATATCGAGATGAACCTTTTTTTTAACAATACCTGATGGGATCGGCTGAATACCATTCATTTATATGCAGCGAGTTCGTTGTCTGCCTTTAACAATCCATTAACTGTACAGCTCGCGGACAACTAGCAATGAGTAGCTGGCCGTCCAGATGTCCGCGGTAACGAACGTGCCCGAGTCGTCAACCGCGCAATGCGCATAGTGTTCTATGCGCCTCAAAAAGGGGATGTGCCACCAAAACCGTATAGAGGCCTAGGAGGACCGATGCCCGCTAAAACCACGGGAATTTTTGGAAGAGATACCAGAAACCAGAAGAAATCAAAAACGTTTTTTCAAATGGATCAATTACAGGCACTTATGAATTGTCAAAATGTCGGTCAGTCAAAAAAATTAGCTTTTTATGAGAATCATTTTTTCATAGCAAGCTTTTATAGCTCGGTACACCTATATAATTAATACTCGTCAAGACGAATCATACGAGCCCAAACTCGATGGGGTTGTGCCGTTTAACTACCAAGTTCCTATAGCCACCTTCCGGTTCCATCATCAGATCAGCTCCTTTTTATAATAATTTTGCATTGTCATCTGATTTAGCTAATTTACAAGATTTGATTACAGACAAACATCAGGACAGGTGAAACTAAATAAAAGCTTGTAATAAAAAGTGAAGCTAAATTGCACGTTTAAAAGCGTAGATCTCTATGGAGAAGAACGTGCAAGAAACTCCATGAACACTCTTTTAAGTCATATTACCGTAGTCCTGAACCGCCAAGGGCTACTGAAGGATACGGGTGGGTTATAGTCAGTAAAAAACTCTAACCCGCCACCGCTCCACCTCGAAAAAAAAATCCTCGTTACTGCGGCCCATTTGCGAGTTTATTTACTACAACGGTAGAGTTTAATGTTCTGAAAAAAATAAAAAGTTCAAACATCTTAATATAAGCTTTTGTTCTAAACGCAAACAACAGATTATTTCGAGAAATCTCTTTGAACATCGTTAGATATAATGAACTAGAAATAAGTAGGATCTCTATTGTTTTTACAAAGATTATAGGGAGATAATAAAACACTTATCTATTATAGGACTAATATTATAAATGTGAAATTCTGTCTATCCACTGTCTATCAAACGCTTTCACAATTACACCATTTCATCTTGCGGGCTTGCGGACGGTGAGCAAGAGGTAGCTCGCCGTCCCACCATCCAGTAACCGTCCGGACCGAGTCCAAGTCGTCGACGGCGCGTAGTGTTCGCGCGCCTCAAGGAGTTGTCAGCAAACGTAGGGACCCAGCAGGGTCGAAGCCTACTGGGGTCATGGGTAATGCAAAAGAGATCCGCGGGGCCCTATAACAATGGCGGAGAAGGATCAGGAGTGGGTTTTAGTCAGTAAAAGTATCACACTATCTCTCGCTCCGCCCAAGAGCGGGGGATGTCATTGGATGATTTTCTCACCTAAAAATAAAGGTAACTTATCATCTGGCTTCGACTTCGACTTTGCATCCGCAATAACCGACTTCACGTGGGAGAAATCAAGAGCAAAAGCTAGTTAACCATTATTCACTGATGAATCATGAAGTGTTGTTATTCCAAAAAATTTAATCACATTACTTCATACGGGTTTTTCCCACAAAAACTAGAACAAACAACTCTGGAATAATATTGTGAAACACTATAAAAACGGGAAACTACTGTACCTACTTATGTGTAAAACGGGGTAAATAGAGACTTAGGGGTAAATAGAGACAAAATTTTGCTTTGGTTTTTCACTTTGATACTATAATATCGGCCTTTTACAAAGCATCGATTTTTTAGAATAACAATTCATTAAACAATTGATATAGTTAAATGCTGCAAAAAATATTCAAATATCGAGAAAATACCCTTTAAAGTTTTGTCTCTATTCACCCCTAAGTCTCTATTCACCCCATTTTACTGTACTACCTATCATAATGGTTAGATATTAAAAGTCGCACAAGCGAGGATTTTCTATGTCAGGAGAATGTAGGTAACGAATATAATTCTATCACTTATTCGAACTATCCCTTTTTTAAAAAATCATCAAATATCTTCTCCTGCTCTGGGTGAGGTGAGAGGGAGTTAACTGACTAAAACCCACCTGTGTGCCTTCGGTTGCCCTTTGCGCTCCAGAGCCACGGTAACTCTTGCGAACATTCCCGCAGCTCAAACTTAGCCCTACTTTTGGTTATAAATCTATTTCAATTCCACTCTCCAGTGTATAATTTTAAAGATAAAATTAATAAGAGTTGAATAATACATAAATATACCCACATCATAACCTACCTATATCATAAACTAGCTTTTGCCCGCAACTTCGCCCACGTACATACAATATTATAGCCTATGTCACTCAGGAATAAAGCAGCTTTCTATCGGTGGAAAATCTTTAGGAATCGAACCAGTACTTCCACAGATTACCACTTACAAACAAAAACATATATAAACAAACTTTACCTCTTTATTATATTAGTGCAGTAGATATATTATTATATGTTATAGTATTTCAACAAAATTATTTACTTTTATGAACTATAATTAATTTATTTGTGGTATGCAAGGCACAAAACAATGTCTTTTTCAAATGACAAATAACTTTTCAACTTCAATTCAGTTCCTCAAGCTTCAATTCAAAATAAAAAACGGCAAAATAATTTTAATTTAACACTATTAAGATCAACTATCACAATCAACTACTTTGTGTTATCGAATAAACCGATTACCTTTATGTATAACACTGACTCATTCGACACTCCTCTCAACAAATTCAAGGAAATCTTATTTTTACCGGAAACATGGTTTACCGAACAGACGATTCCTGAATTTCATGAACACGACTTCTTAATAAAAATGAATCTGGTTTTCCTGTAACCTCATTTCTGAAAAACCTGTAAATTATTTAGTACTTTCCGAATTTACTTCGTATTTATTTTAGTGTTCAAATTAATAGGAAGAGGAAGGTCGAGATTGGAACTGCTCTTGATAAATTATTGTTAATAGCCTACTAGCTGATAGATATTATTTAGAGCAGTAGTACATACGAGTATATTAGTATAACACAGCATAGTATTATCAGCCTTATAATGCGAACTGCTTAGACTCAGGACTCATCTCTAGGAGAGGAAATCGGCCGTAATCCACCACGCGGGTCCAATACGGATTAGTACCATGTCACGTGTCTTCGAGTTTTTGGTTTTAGGACATACCTGTTTCGTCACGATGTTTTCTTGTGCTAGAAAACATGGGTGGTGCTAGCAGAATAAATACCTATTTCTGGGCAGTACAATGTTATCAAAACCGGGGAGAAACCAATGATACATTCCCATAATTAGGTACAGTGTCATATCACATCCGTTTGGGATTATCAACGCAATAATTTTTACTTAAAACTTGTAAAAATCGCCTAGTTTTATTATCCAACTGTGATGGAGCACAATATGAGTTAAGTTAGGTTAAGTTTTTAGTATGTTACCGAATGAGAGAACGAGGCAGGTACCTACATGACTTACTTAGTATTACAGTATTCATAACTTTATCGCACTATTGTGATGGGACCAAAGGTGCAGATTGTATAATAATGATAACTGTAACGTAATAGGTAATAATCTTTTTTATAGTTTTAAGTGTCTTTTTTAACATTATTTTTTAAGAAATATCCAATAATGGAAATTATATGTGAATAAGATAAATAACTAATAATTTAAATTCTTAATATGTTGTTGTATTGTATGCTGTTGTTGAAATGAATTGTTTCAAAAGGAAAGAGGAAGTTGACGCATCTGAATTTTATTTGAGTAGACGCAACACAGCAGTTTCACTATATCTAAAAGTCCGTAAAAAGGCAAGCAATACAGTACCAGTTTCTAAAGTACAAAAGATTTCCCTGAAGTTTTCAAACAGCGATTTTCGTGTAAAGCCAGGAAGTTTACAAGCGTGTGGCTTCTCTTGAGCCGAGGTCGACCGGCGACCTCGCTGAGCGCTGCGAGAGCTCATGAATAAAGACTTGAGTCCGAAATACGAGCGTGAGCAAAGCCGGGAGTCCTCCAACGTGAACTGTCACGTGCGATGAACTTAAATAGGTATTACGATCAGTGACCGAAAAAATGTGGCGATCTGTATTATTACAAAATAGTTCGATGGGCCGCATTTCAGCATTGTGGATTGTGGTTATCATATTTTTATGGTGGGAAATCATTTAAGGATTTTTCCCGCTCTAGGACGGTTCGAGAGGGCGTGTCAGACCGTTACTGACTTAAACTACACCTATGTTCCTTCTTTGCCCTTTGCGTTCCAGGATCCCGAGTTTCGCTTTCGGAAGTCAACCCATGGCCCCAGTAGGCTTCGGCCCTGCCGGACCCTTACGATTTTGCTGATATCTCTTTGAGGCGCACGTGGAACACTCGCGCCGTCGACTCGGGCTCGGTCCGGACGGCGAGTTACCCATTACTCATCGTCCACAATCCCACTTGTTTATTAGATAAAAGTTTGTGTTAATTTAATTTCTATCTACAGCTATTTTTTTTTTAAATTAAGTCATGTTTTTATTCTGAATTTGAGTTTTAATACTCAGCATTGAGATCTTAAATAATAAGTGTACAAATCGATAGCACTTATAGGACCACAAATAAATAAAAAAATAAACCATGATTACGGCACCCCACTTAGAAGAATCTTGATTTATTAATTACCAGTAAACACGTGGTTATTTTCAGGCACAGATGAGATAACTCTTTCGATACGGAAAACACTAAAACAAAGTAATTATAAGAAAATTGTTCGCATCATTGACTAAGATTCTAAGAACGTTCGCGATGTTAGTTAATACATTTCTCATTATCAGCGCATTTGTTTGGCTCTCAACCAGAAGTGTGGACGAAAGCCGTAAAGCCGGCCTTTCACTATTAGATATAATATAAATTACATCGTTGGTAGAATAAAATATAGTTTGGGATGTAATATACAACGTTACTTTTAGTATAATGCAAAACCCGACACATGTGTCTAGTATTTTTATGTAAATAATCTATGTACAAAATTTCATAACTTTATCATGAAAAATCACAAAGTTATAAGCTTGTTATTGTCAGCAAAAGTCATCTATGCATCTGAGGGGTTGTTTTGCACTTGCAAGTTTGCAACCAGTTGTTTGCTGGCTCCTAATACCCGCTATTGGCCTACAGTGATCTGCCCCCCTAGCCAAGTTACAAACGTTTCGCTTGCGTCGAACGCTTCGAGTTGGCCTTGCCGCCAATTCTTTTGTTCTGACCACATGACTGAGCGTTAAGACAACGTCATTCCCGTACATTTGAAGCTTTCTACAAGCGTTAACTATTGCAGGTTATCAACTTGGCTAGGGGTAGTGTGGTGTACTTAGTGTCGGTAGTGTCCAACTTGTGACCTTATTAAATATTTTTGAGAAAAAATATAACATGGTGTAATAACTATTTGAATCGATTCAGTTCCTGATTTTGAAAAATAATATTCAGGTTTTGCATAAACTAAAAATAATGTTGCATATTAGCACAGTGTGAACGGTCTCATATAAAATGTATGACAAACGATAAAAAATTATATCTCAAGATGTCATCATCATCATCACCAGCCTTTTTAATGTTCCCACTGTTGGAACTCAGTCCTCCTCTCTAGGAGAGGGAATGGGCCGTAATCCACCACGCGGGCCCAGTGCGGGTTGGTGAATGTCACATGTCTTCGAATTTTTGGTTCTAGGACATTTTCCTCACGATGTTTTCCTTCACCGTTTTGAGAGCAGTGGTGATGAAATAAATTATGCAAAGTAATGCTCCTGGCTGGGTTCGAACCCGCGACCTACAACTCGTAAGTCGGGGCCGTTACCACTCGGCCACCACTGCTCTCCAAAAGTCTCATCTCAAGATGTAATTAATGTATATTATATTCCATAGTGAAAAGCCGGCTTAACAGCTCTGAATCACATCTCCGTTGAGGGTGCGCGTGAGTCGAACGCGTTACTCAAATGTTAATCATGTTCTTTGTTCAAATATTCGTAATATTACGAAACTGTGCGAACTTTTTAGACGTTAATTCGAGTCTTACTTCAGTTTTTATTGACGTGAGTGAGTAATGTTTGTCACGTTTTATTTGTTCATTTAAAATTTCGTAAATGAAATCTTAACAGCTATAATACAGTAATGCGATCCCTACTATATATAATTACCTTAAATTTACAAAATAAATAGATACACATTATAATTAATAAAATGTAAAAATGTATGGAGAGTGAAATTATTAGAAATGGTACTCCCCATACATTTTTACCCGACTACGACAGAAAGAGGCTTACGGTTTTCAATTTACTTAATCCGTAACTATCACACAACGCCTTGTAGTCCTAAGCTAAGCAGAGCTTGTGTGAAAACAAGTCCTAGACAACTGATAAACGTACTATATTTCTAAATACATACATATTATAGATAAATTACACCCAGACACAGAACAAATGATCATGCTCAATACACAAACATTTGTCCTGGGTGGGAATAGAACCCACAACCTCCGGCATAGCAGTCAGGGCCACTAACCACTAGACCAACAGGCCAGTCTAAATGATATGTAGGCTAGTGCTTGACTGCGATCCCACTGGCCTATTCACTCTAGCTATTACAATTATAATCAGACGGGAAGACCGCAAATTGTTCTAGTCCTTCAATTTACGACATATAAACGTATGCACATAATTATTTAATATATGTATATTTCTTTGGCACGCCCTAGGGCGTAAATGGCTTATTGCATTTTGTCTTGAGATGTGTTTGTTGTTTTCGCCAAACATGCCAAATATTTTTATAATTATGTGCCTTCAAAACATTAATTCTAAGACCATTTATCCAACCCTTCCATCCTACAAAGGACGAGGCCGACCGTATCAGGCAACGGCGCTCACAGCGCCCCAGCCGCCGCCGGGATTCCAATCCCGATTTCCGGCCACCGTAGGCGCGGACTTGCGGACAGCGAGCAATGGGTAGCTCGCTGTCCGACCTTCCGGTAACTGTCCAGACCAAGCCGAAGTCGTCAACGGCGCGCACTGTTCCCGCACGCCTCAAGGAGTTGTCGAAGATCGAATGCCTGGGGGATCGAAGCCTACTGTGGCCAAGGTTAGCTCCGAAAGGTAGCTCTGCCCCGATACGAAAGGCATCGAAGGAACAGGAGTGGGTTTTTAGTCAGTAAAAGCCTGACACTATCTCCCGCTCCGCCCAGAGCGGGGTATGTGATTAGATGATTTTTCCACTGAAAAAAAACCCTTCCATACTATAAAATCACTGTTACCATGTTTTCAAGAAGACAATAATGTGTTACGTAAACTTTCAGTCAGTTCAGTTTAGTATGACTGTATGAACAAATATAAATAAATAGTCACTTTTATTGCTAATACACAAAATTAAATCCTAAGAAAAGATACTAGTATCCAAGATATTTGATAAGCAGTTGACTAATCACAGTAGGAAGTGTCGATGTACTCAAGTAATTATGTCACTATGTCGGCATTAGAATTCTCTCACATGCCAGATATGTTAATTAATTCACCCATAACATCTATGAAGATACGCATAGATTTATGCGTATACTAGCTGTTGTCTGCGGTTTCGCTTGCGTATTTTTTTGTCGCGAAGTAACATGTGTCCTTTCGGTGTATACGAAATTTCATAATGATCAATAGAGTAAAAAAATCAAAAATATTTTTGCTCAACCGAATTTTGGCCACGATGGCCAATCTCGACGGAGATTAGCCAAGTACGCAGGAGATATTATAGTGCACTAGTGTGAGCGCTAACACGTGTATTATGAGAGATATTATGTCGGAGTGCGTTTTGTAAGTAGTGGATACTGAGTATTAGCATTGAATTTACCTGGAACAAAGGCAAAGAAGGAACAGGAGTGAGTTTTAGACAGAAAAACTCTGACAAGCTCTCCCGCTCCAAACAAGGGTGGACTTTGTGAGTAAAGAACCAGATTGCCTGTGAAAAGAGGAAAGAGGTTGTATACCCAACAAACTCTTTCCTCTTTTGATTTCATTATACTTTTATATGACATCTGTCATGTCACTCATTGAAAATTAAATGACGATACGCAATTACACGACTATTTACTAATCTATACTTAATATTATAAAGAGGAAAGATTTGTATTTTTGTATGTAACGAATAAACTCAAAAACTATTGTGCCGATTTCAAAAATTCTTACACCATTGGAAAGCTACATTCACCCTGAGTAACATAGGCTATATTTATTGCCCGTGCGAAGCCGGGACGGGCCGCTAGTTACACAATAAATACACAAAGCACCTCAGGCATTCTGGCTCTTTACTCACAATGTCCAATGGGACGGCAAACCGACAGGACTGCGACTAGAGAGAGATCAGACGCAGAACTATCGCCTATACCTACGTGCTTCCTGGGGCACGAGGTGTCACACCACCAACTTACAAACCCCGGGCAACTATAAAGGAATTTATAATGAAAAAAACCCAATAGCACCTGTTGCCCGACCCTGGAATCAAACCTAGGATCTCACGTTCAGAAGCTGCGTTTTCAACTGCGAGACCAGAGAGTTTAGGCAAATAGTTAAGCGCAGACCGACAAACAAACGCATTATCATTTATAATATTAATTAGACGCCGTTATCATAATAATGGCGCCGATGACAACTCACTCTTTGATCGTAGCACATTCCATTAAACCTAGTGTAAATATACGAACATTTACGCACGCTGCCAAAACGTGCGTACAATATTAATAGTTTAACACTCACACTCAGTACAAAAATAATAAAGGAAGCTTCCATTTACTAACAGTATTACGCAGTACCTAACTGTATCAGTAAAACTGACCGGGCCAGTAAGGCCAGTTATCGCCGATGCCTACTGCCAGAGCTTTTTTGAAGGTGGGAAATCATCCAATGACTTCTCCCGCTTTCGGGTGGGGCGAGAGGACGTGTCAGACTTTTACTCACTAAAACCATACCTATAATTACCGGAACAGATCTTGAGCGCTGGCTTCAAGTTGCGCAGAAGTCAAATATTCGGTCTCTTTAGTGGTGCGAAGTGAGACGCGGGGGCGGGGGATGTCAGTGATTGGCTCGCCACGCCATCGTGTCATTGACTTGAAACCGCTTCAAGTGTTTTTTTATGGCGCCACCGCCGCACACGAGTCACAAAAAAAGGCCGCCTCGGGGACAGTAAATATCGTAAAAAGTTTAGAACCATCATTTAAGACAGAGTTGACTACTAATTACCGGTATAATCAATTACCATTGAATTAAAATAACAAACACGTTTCATTGACACGTGGATTACTATACCATGGCTATCAAAGGTTAACGTATAATGACAGTGGGCGACTTATAATTCAAATATTGATTCCAGCAGTCTTTTTGTTATTTCAGGTGTCTTTCATATTTATTATTATTTATTATTTTACACATAATATAGGAACACATATACCTAAGGAAAGTGAAAGTTCATTTTTTTTAAAATACAAAAACAAAATTAACATGTCAATGCTGCCTGCCAATCCAGCCAACCCCTTGCTGTCCTCCCCAGTGATATCCTAAGCCGTTACACACGGGTAATCCATTTCGTTTAGTTTAGATTTTTTTTTGCAAGTCCTGTCTGGAATTGGATGCTACAATTTTATTAAAGTCGTAACAGACAAGGCTAGATTTAAGCAGATGGCAAAAAAGACTCATATACCTCATAGATTGACTTGCAAGAGACCACTCATAAAAAAGTAATGCTGCCAATCAACTGGCCACGTTTCTGGATGACAACGGCGTAGAAGAGTACTTCGACGTAATTTTTGTATTTGGATTTCGTTTTTGTAAATATGGTTAATTTAAATTAGGTTTGTAATTACACATTCCATAAAAATATTTAATTATTATTTAGTTATTCATTTATTGTTATTAAATAAAACCAATAGTTTTGATTTTTTAATCAATTTCTTAGCATGCCTCACAGCTGCCCTAAATAGGTCCACCAATTCATCTGAATGCCAAACAACTAATGGTTTTAGTATAAAAATAATAATATTAAGCGATTTTTCCGCTCCTCCTAATTTAACACCATAATCTCCCTATTCAATACCAAGTTTTAAAATAATTAGCCTATTTAGACCAGCTCACATATAATACTTTAGCGGCTGACCCACCAACACACATGAAACAAAGAAATTACCTAATTAAAGTGATACACTGAAATTATCTGAACCATAAACGAAGGCATTAGGTTCCTTTACAAATATTTCTGATATAGGTAGGTATCCCTATATTTACGAGCCTTTTCAGCAAGTATCACATAATACCAGAGCTTCTGAACCTTTAAAAAGGCTTTTCATCGAACATGATGGGGTGAATGCTTCTCACTTAAGCCTTTTAAATCCTCGATCGCCATTCTAAGACCCTAAAGTACGCTGACCTCAGTACTAAGTGAGAAAAGCTGCGTAAATTGTACTTACTGCCTAATAAGTTGGTTCCATAGAGCAGAGAACGCCGGCGCCGCGTCGCCGTCACAACGACTAGAGACACCAGCTAGAAAGAGCTAGTGCTCTTTATGCATTTGAGATTTGCACAATTTTCGTCTATCATAGCTATAATTATAGTCTACTAGCTTTTGCCCGCGGCTTCACCCGCGTGGCATTAGGTACTTAAGGAATCGGAATAACAGGTAGCCTATGTTCTTTTCCATGTCAAAGGCTATATGCATGCCAAATTTCATCCAAATCCGTTCAGCCGTTTTTGCGTGATTAAGTACCAAACATCCACACTTTCACATTTATAATATTAGTTAGGATGACATTAGAGAGGTATTTTTTTATGCTCCGGGTTTCCGTATATGTATAGCCCGATGAATGCACACTGGACCGGTCATTGAGGTGACATTTGGGTGATGCTAATGTCCGGCAGTGGACGTCTTTCAGCTGAACTGATGATGATCAGTGATATTTCTATGTCAGAAGCCATCATCGCCAAGTCAGAATTGTCACTAGCTGTCATTTTGTATGACTAAACAGTGACACTCTCTGCCATAATTAGTTCTTTTGTTGAGGTTTGACAATACCGTTTCTAAGACAGTGTACGGTTGAAGCGTTTCGTTGCTCTATGGTCGGTTCTAGAGTTACAGCTAAGCTGTCTGAACGCAGACTAATGAATCCTACCCAATAGAGGATGACGCAGAAAATTAGATTAGAAAGAATTAGAATTAAGTGAGTTTTTCAGTGGCTAAGGTTACTTGTAAGAAACTTAGTAACGTTATTTAATTTTGGTAAATATCAGAATGTTAACGAGCTGAAAAGTGTTTGATAAGGTTCGCCATAAATCATTTTATTAGAAAAGCGATTCTACTTAGAAAGCACTATAGATACGAAAAACTCTAGAATACAAGATAATTCAAGATGTGCCTATTATTTGAGAATCACTTTTATCTCCCATAGAACAAAATCTCACGTCCGTATTGCTCGAAGTGATAAACAGAAGTGTACCTAAGGCTAATACTTACACACCCACATACGTATGTCATTACCTCTTAAGGGGTAAATCTAGCCCTAAAGAGATGTCAGCAAAACTGAAGGGGCCTAGTAGGGCCGATGAGGGAATGTTTGAAAAAGTTACCATGGCATGAAGGAACACAGATGTGTTTTAGTCTGTAAAACTCTTATACGCCCACTCAGCTAGAGCGGGAAAACTTACTTGATGATTTCCCACTTAAAAAAGACTTCATTTTATGTTTTTTTATGTTTTGCAAGCACACAGTATTGTCACTGCCTCCTAGGCGTTAATGTTATGTACGTGTGTGTTTACTGGGGCCATGAGTTCGCTTCTGAAAGGAAGACCCGACCCTGGTATGTAAGGCAAAGAAGAAACAGGATTGAGTATTTAGGCAGCAAAAGTCTGACACAGCCTTCCGCTCCGCCTAAGAACGGGAGGTGTCATGAGATGATTTCCCCACCTAAAAAAAAAATAATTTTGCACCAATTGCTTTATCAGTATAAAAGTACTATCATTTATGTGGTAGAATACAATATTCATTTATTGCGCTATCGTACACAAACATGACAATTTATATTACATTAAAAATTTAACACTTTAAAACTATTACAATTATTTTACATTAAAAAGTTTATCTCTCCGAAAAACTACTGAGGTGTCAAGGGACACCCGGATGGAACGAAGTTCCGTTCTGGCTTGCTTTCTATAAGAGAGAGAAAGAGAGAAAGACAGAGAAACATGCGCACGCCGCACGGCTTACAATAGCTTACTACAGAAAAAGTGTCGTTACAACTTTTCGTGAGAATTTTTTCCGTCTAGCCAATACAATATAACTAAAAAATACTATCCTATTTTATTTACATTTTGACAGCACTATTTCAACATCTTCGAAACCATGAAAACGACACTCATGACGAAAAAGTTGATAATTTCTGACATCCGCCATCTTAGATTTACATTTTGACAGCACTATCGGCTTCAACAACCTCGAAAACCATGAAAAAGACACCCATATCGAAAAAGTTGATAATTTATTGCAGCCACCATCTTAGATTTAAATTTTGACAGTACTATCGGTTTCAACACCCTCGAAAACCACGAAAACGACACCCATGACGGAAAATTTGATAATTTCTTGCAGCCACCATCTTGTATTTATATTTTGACAGTACCATCGGTTTCAACACCCTCGAAAACCACGAAAACGACACCCATGGCGAAAAAGTTGATAATTTCTTGCAGCCGCCATCTTGGATTTACATTTTGACAGTACCATCGGTTTCCACGCCCTCGAAAACCATGAAAACGACACCCATGACGGAAAATTTGATAATTTCTTGCAGCCACCATCTTGGATTTATATTTTGACAGTACTATCGGTTTCAACACCCTCGAAAACCATGAAAACGACACCCATGACGGAAAAATTAATAATTTCTTGCAGCCGCCATCTTGGATTTACATTTTGACAGTATTATCGGTTTCAACACCCTCGAAAACCACGAAAACGACACCCATGACGAAAAATTTGATAATTTCTTGCAGCCGCCATCTTGGATTTATATTTTGACAGTACCATCGGTTTCAACACCCTCGAAAACCATGAAAACGACACCCATGACGAAAAAGTTGATAATTTCTAGCAGCCGCCATCTTGGATTTATATTTTGACAGTACCATCGGTTTCAACACCGTCGAAAACCATGAAAACGACACCCATGATGAAAAAGTTGATAATTTCTTGCAGCCGCCATCTTGGATTTACATTTTGACAGTACCATCGGTTTCCACGCCCTCGAAAACCATGAAAACGACACCCATGACGGAAAATTTGATAATTTCTTGCAGCCGCCATCTTGGATTTACATTTTGACAGTACTATCGGTTTCAACACCCTCGAAAACCATGAAAACGACACCCATGACGAAAAATTTGATAATTTCTTGCAGCCGCCATCTTGGATTTATATTTTGACAGTACCATCGGTTTCAACACCCTCGAAAACCATGAAAACGACACCCATGACGAAAAAGTTGATAATTTCTGGCAGCCGCCATCTTGGATTTATATTTTGACAGTAAAAGTGTCGGTACAATTTTTCGTGAGATTTTTTTCCGTCTAACCCTCTTTCACAACGCGCGATAAGGGATAGCTGTCTACTCTCCATCCGTCTTACGCTTTTTCGATCAGGTCACGTGTCCTGACGCGAGTTTAAGATTTTATACCCATTACAGAAAAAGTGCTCAACGCCGCTAAAGAAGTTTTCACTTCAAAAAAGACGGGTGGGTGTATGTGTGCGTTAAGTTTATTTATTAAGTAAATTTTTTCGCCTCAAATAAAAAAGGAGGCAAATCTTGAATCCGGAACTTCTTTGTTCTAATTCATTTAAAATCGTATGTAACAGCTCTCGTCTAACTTGCCTCCAACAGTCTCCTGTCACATTCCCTGTCTTTAGTTTCTCTTGAAAGTAGGTGACAGTAGTCGCAGGCACCCAAATTGCATATTCTGCATTCCGTACTTCATTCTGTAAGTTTTCAAACGTCAGGGAAACTCGAGATGTGCAGGTTAGACAGTTTTATTCGAGACACGTCGCCGAAATGGAATGTGAAGAGATTTATTTATGTTATTCGTGCCATTTTATATGTAGGTAAGTAGTTTTTTCTATTGTGTGTCTCGGTTAGTTTTGTAAGAGATTTTCATATTGGTTACGTTCAGAGAAAAATGTAAGCATCAAAATAGACAACAACAAGATATGTTGAAGCTCTTACAGAAAAAGTCGTTTAAAAATAAAATGCCCGTCTTGACATTTGAGAAAAACCCTAGAATGTTGGATCGAAACTGAAAGAAACAATATAATATTAATTATAAGTCCGGTGTAGTAGGTAGCAAGTTTAATAGTAGCTACACTAAATCGGACAAGCCGCTAGATAGTCAAAATACATTTGTCAAAATGGGCCTATTATTTTATGTGCAACGCATTTTCATAGAAATGATTTACCTGTCCTTTAAGGCCTAAGCGCCCGAAAAGTGCCATAAAACAGTGACTTTCTGAAGCCTACTCCTCGGTAACGGCCAGGTTTGAAAAAAATATATGTTTATTAAAGATTCATGAACAACATTATCAACATTTTATTTTTTCGTGCTATTAATACTTTTGTCTAAAAAAAATATTTAGCGATTTCGCAACTTTTCCCTACTCCTTCGAAACGGCTTGGACCTTTAGAAACATTTTTACACATAAAAATTGGTGGTTAAATATTCTTTAAAGTGAACATTGTTTAAGTAAATCAATCAATATTTTGCAAAGAAAATGGATTTAAAGCGCTTTCCGGGCGCTGCTGGCCGCAAATAAATGCACAGATTTGCGTACTGCCGCCTAGGCGAGTGCGAGAGTTGCGTCCACATAATTTCGGTCAGATGGCTCAGGGGACTATAAGCCTTAAGCAATTTTTGAATAATTTCGTGGCTTTGCCGTTTCGAGCATGCGTTGTGTTGCTGTTCCCGTAATATCACGAAAATAGATATTTAATGGCCATAACTCCATGTTTTAAATTCGGTAGAGTGACTTATTTTTCTGTTAATCGCTTACACTAAATCATTTGAAGTGTTTCACAACAAATTTCTGGGAGATTTCAATACTCCAGAATATCATTTCTGTGGAAAGGAATCCCAAACAGTTGAATTTCTCGTCACGAACTATTTTAGTATACGTCGTCAGAATTCCAGAAGTTCTATCTGATGACAAGTCTGACTCATCCATTCATTGTTGATGACAATGAATATCAAAACAGTGCGTTTTTTTTTTTAAATAATATTAGAGTGACGCAAAGACCACTCTAAGTTTTCCTTATAGTCTTATAGTAGCGAAGACATTTAATTGGATGACGAATCTTGATGTAGGTAGGTATGTTTTGTGACTATGAGCATTTTTTTTTTGACCTGCAGGGACAAAATCGAAGATAAAGGCTTCAGTGGATCCAAGGATAGGCGAGAACTCGTTATTTTTGAGGTCAAAATTTTTTTTAGCTTAGATATCATCTAATGATATCTCCCATCCTTATGTATCAGGGTTAAATGATTAAAACCCACACCAGTTCCTTCTTTGCCTTCGTTCCAAGGCCCTGGGGTTCTCTTTCGCATCACCCATTGCCCCAGTAGGCTTCGACACTGCTGGGCCCCTACGGAGGTTAGATATTCTTGGGCCGTAACCGCGTAATCCACCACGCGGGCCCCATGATTCTCTTCAAATTTTTTTTTTTTGTCTGTCTTTGGTACCTAATGCCCGCTATGACCTGCCGTGACCTGTGTTGTCGGTGCTGTTTAAGTGGTGACCCTTTTTAAATATTTTTTGAGAAAAAATATGACATGGTGTAATTGGAATCATTCAGTTACTGATTCTGAAGAAACTATATTCAAGTTTCGCATAATTATACTAAAAATAATGATGTATAAGTAGCAGAATTACGGGTTGTTATTTCTAAAGACGAGTTTTCACACGTATTTAATAATGAAAGTGCAACGGACACCAGTCCTATTTTATAAACGGTACTTGTCTAATAAAGATTGACACTCGTTTTAGTATCGCTGTTTACTGCGACGGAACATATTCAATAAAACTGCAGGTAGGTTAGGAGACGTTTTATGTTCACGTTTTAGTATTTCGCATGCAAATGGCGATAACAGCAACTCTCATTTTATTACCAGTTCAGTAAAGTACCTTAGAGTATAGGTATTTGCATAACTATATCTAATGCTTTTTTTATTTTGGGTTAGAAATAAAAAAAAACATCAAATTACTTCTCTGTAGTTCTCTCGCTCTGGGTGAAAGAAGAGGATGTATCACACCCGTGTGCTTTTAGTTACTCTTTGCGTTCCAGGACCGCGGTGACATCTTATTGAGATCTAAATACTGTAGCGAAATAAATAAAAGCTAGCGTAAATAATTTTTTTTGGCATACATATTCGGCCAACAGGTTTTTTTTTCTGTTCCTTTTATTTGTGTTCTTTATTTTTTTCTTTTTCTTTTACAAATTCAAAAATTAAACTGCTGTTGTCTTTTCACCACCCTTGGTTGACTGGTAGAGAATGCCTAAAGCATTATGGCCCTCTTTGTTATTTTGTGTTGCATGAAGTTTTAATAAATGAATTATAATTAGAATATAATAAGTAGAATAGAAAATAATTATATTTACAGCAGCACAGACACACCAAAAAAGCAACAGATAAATAGATACAGAGCAAAAGAGAAGAATAAGTATAGTACCTACGTACAGTAAGGCCGCAAAAGTCCATAGGAACGCTAAAGATTACATTGCTACGAACCGAGCGAGCTCGATACTTCCGTGCGTATGTGTGCGCATGTATGAGTATCCACATTCCACAGATAACACACACTAAGGAACTGTCGTCGCAGTGAGCTGTTCTTACCATAGCATTGATAAAATTCGTGCCAATACGTCATGTGCTGGTAGCCGTGTGAACTAAGTGTTGGATTCGCAAATCACGTAACCCGAGTTCAAATCATGGTCGGTCCGTTGCAGTTATTTCTTACTTTGAAAATTCCTAATCTATATTGATATAGTTGTTTTTTTATATTTCTATGAAAAATACTATTGCATTTTTTGCACTAAATAGTTGCAAATTACGAATGTGATCTATTAACCACAAGAAGAATCACATTCGTAATTTGCAATTATTTAGTTGTTACATCTTTTCGATGTTATAAGGTGGAAATAAAAAGACGTGTTTAATAAAAATGTTTATTCTTTATATTTACAAATTAAACATTTATGAGAATTGTGACGTCGAATTGTTACCTAGACAAAAAGTTATCTTGTAACCGTTATCTATGTTACGCCTAAGATTGTTTGTTGGAAATATACCCACTTAGACCATTTATAATATGAATAACGTAACAATGAACGGATATTCAAATTTTAATAAAATAAAATATAGGTAATTGTTTATATCCAGTTATTTATTGAAAAGTGATATATGATTTGGAATTTGTAAACATTTTATTTTTGTGTAACGTCACAATGAATGTATTGAGGTCATAGCTTAATTGTTCATTTTCTTGACGAAAAGAAGATTGAAACCAAACCTCAATTTCTGTTAAAAGAACTTTAGTTCTCACAAGATAATCGTCAATTAGATGAGAAAAATAAATTGAACTATAGTATTATGTTAAAACAGTGCGGGTAGAAGAATAAAAAACGAAATAGACTCATGATTATTGTCAACAAAATTGATAGCGAGTTCACTGCATTCTTAAGATGAGGCGATGGCACAAGTTAAAAGATATAGCTGTTTTAAACGAAAGTAAACACAATATAATACAGTGTTTGTTAACGAATAATCACAGATATGTTAAAATAAAATGGTAGGCCATTTAGTTTAGTTAACATTAAATATTTAGTGCGAAACGTAATCGTTCTTGTTTGTGCCTCTCTGTCAAGTACGGCTTTTTAGCAGGTTTTCTGTGATGCACGCCTTCAGCGTGAAGTGCACGGCGAACAGTATCCATCGAGGTGTCATATAATTCCGCAAAATGTCTCGTTGGTGCGAAACCATTCGTTTCGTATACGTCCACCATATGTCGTCGCTGCGCCTCGCTAATAAGCTTCGGTCTCCCACTTCTCTTTCGACTAGCAAGGCTACCTTCTTCCTCATATCTTTTTAGCCAAAGATTTACAGTATTTTTCTAAAATAAAAAAAAATATATAAGGTGTAAAAAAATTAACTGCAAGAACTTCGTCCACATACTCGACATCGAAAAACAAACACATTACAAAAAAAAAATTTTTTTTTGAGCACTTTCTATATTTTCACATTAATAAAACAATTTAGTATCATATTTTTTTGTGCACTGTACGCAGGGCTGCGCTAGCGGCTCGCTCCAATACCGCGCGCGAGCGTCGTACCCCCGCCGCCCGCTACTATTCCCTCCCGCAGCCCGCTTGCGCCCCGTTCAGTCGTCCGATATCCGTCGCGCGACTAGGGTGTATTTCCCTGATTTATTACGGCAAATATGTACGTTCGCGAATACTTCAATAATGCCTTTTACGTATTCCAATCGAGAGTACTTGGATATGATAGTGTGTTACATTACGACTGGTGAAAGTTTAGCTGCGGCTCGTAACCGTTACCGTGAACTGTTTGGTGAGCAACGACGAGTGCCTGCTGTCCAAACAATCCTAGGAGTCTACCAGCGGTTATTAGACTATGGCGTAACTTAATTTAAACAGTCATTTAGTAGTTCGATGATTTGCCAGTCCAAATTCTGAGAAATGTGGTGGGAAAATTAGAATCAGCTGTTTCAAATTTGCGCCGTCGCGTGTCGTACTGCAGGGGTGAACGACCCACGCGTGCAGAGCGGCGCGCGCGGCGGCCGGTCGCGGAGGCTTAGGCCGCCGTCGCCGGCGCGCGTGCGGTGTACAGTGCGCATATTCAATAATTTTGTGCGAAGTGAAAATATTGCTTAACTCTGAAACGGGTTGTTATTTTGAAATCTTTTTTTCGCAATTCTTTTTTATTTATAATTCTAAACAAGTACTTAATTTTCTTGCAGGTAATTTTTTTACACCTTATATATTAGGCAGCTATACCTACTTCACTTCATTTTCATTATATAAAATGTTAATAATCATAATTATTGAATATAATTTTAAAATAAAACTGCATTTATTAATCCAATAACCAATCCAATAAACCCAACGATTTACGTATTTCTCTTTTAAACCTCATAAAGATACGATGAATGGATTCATAAATGGCATACGTTTTAATTAGAAGATTAATTTGTAATAAAGTTACAATTCATTAATAGCTATTATACTCACATTCAGTCCGGTTTCTTCAGATATTTGTGTTTTATTAAGACCACTTTTATGCAGCCCAATGATAGTCGCCCTCACTTCAATACTAATATTAGCCTGCATTTTGCGAATATTACAATACTGTCAACCTCACGTCACTAACCAACAACTACAACCAAACGACAGTTCATTTCGGTTAAGTTAAAACTCATGTCTACCTCGCAGAAATCTAATTCTTTATTTAGTTTTTTTGTGATCTACCTTTCTAACTCTAAGAAATGTGTGAACAAGTTAAAGAATAATTTAAAATATGTAATGCAAATACATAACTTCCAATCGGGTAAGAACTTACAAAAAGTCAATAATTGCGTGGGATTTGAACTTGCGGCACACTGATTTGCGCTTCAATCTGTGTGCCTATACCACTGGGCCATCTTGACTTATGATAAGTTGATGAAATTGTGGATTTCAATCATTTGTTGGCGAAACTTGAAAATAAAAGGTCGTAAGTCAAACTAAACGTCAAACGAATAAGTTTTAAGAATTCTTATGGACTTTTGCAAGTGATAGTACCTACCTACATATTGATAAAACAAAATTGCGCTGAGCGTAGCCGGAAACCGGAAAAAGCTTTTAATGGGCGTCAGACACCCAGTGCTGGTTTTCGGGTAGTACCCCGCAGTGACATTACACCTTTCTTATATCTATGCATAACACACATTAAACATTTATTAAAATGTTGGTGTCATGGTAATAACTTTATTAAAATATCTAATGAAAATAAGTACTTAGTCTACAGTTTAATATTGTACAGAGGAGGATGGATTTGTGTTTTTGTTTGTAACGAATAAATTTAAAAACTAAATGACCTATTCAAAAAATTCTTTCCCCAGAAGAATGCTACTTTATCACTGAGTAACATAGGCTGTACATTTTCTACTTTTACGCAGGTTGCCTAAAATAATAAGAATATAAATTATATGATAACGTTTTTTTGGTTAAAAGTTGTTCTTTGACAGACCACTACAGAAGAAATATTTACCACTTTAAAAGTTCTTACCTCTTTGAATAGCATAGCATAGCATAAACGGCCTTATAATGTTCCCACTGCTAGGCCCATTCCCTCTCCTAGAGAGGAGGCTTGAGTAGCCTCCTCTCTAGGAGAGGGAATGGGCCGTAATCCGCCACGCGGGCCCAGTGCGTGTTGGTGGATGTCACATGTCTTCAACCCACCACCATCTTGAATACAGAATAATTTCAAAGGTTAAGTTTTAGAAGCTAAAGGAGTAATGATACAATGAATGACAGATGTGTAGTCAGTCACAGTAACTAATTCAATCGTTTTAAAAAAAAATAGCAAATAAATTAAAGTTCCATAGTAGAAAGAGGTACCTAAATATTCTTATATACGTTTGTCTCAAAGGCTAGTTTTTACCTAGCTAAAAAGGTTCATCAAACATTTTTTTCGAAATTAAGTTACACATATTCGAAAAAATCGAAAAACGTGTGTTTGTTTTAAGTACCATGCGAGGACATGCGCTTGAATACACAAGGCACATCTGAGGACCTTTTCAATGCGAGGACCTTTTCGTACGTCCTCGGATGGCCCGACCCAGTTCATCGTATTCTACGTTCGATTTTGAACCTTTCTATATACTTAATAAGGAAAAGTTGATATCAACCTTGGTGGACCTCGGTTTGGTTGCGAAATTTCATGTTCACACACGATCGTGTGTAACCGCTAGGCGGTGCCACTTAAAATTTTTACACACGACTTTTAACACTTCAGTCATGTTTTTAGTACCTTGTGGAGACTTATGTGTAAATCTTCACACAAATGTCCTCGGATTGGTAGCTTTTCCAGACAGTGTGTATGTAAGTCCCCACATGGGTAGCTTTTCCAGACAAGTGTATTTAGGTCCCCATTTGGATAGGTTTTCCGTGTGTATTGATTATTGAAATTTCAAAAGTATCGAAACTTCTGTTCTGAGAGAGTAAAACTTCAGATGGTTTTTTACGTAAAAGTATGTCATAATGTACTGTACGAGACTTGAGAATGCACAATATATATGTTTTTGAGAATAGCATTTATAAATAAAATATGTCATGCACTAAAAAACAATACACTAAGTTCTAGAATTTCAGTTTATTTAACCAAAGAGTTCTTATACATTGCTAGATGTCCTGAAACATTATTCTGAGTGCAATTAATCTATATATAAAAGAAAGTCGTGTTAGTTACACCACTTATAACTCAAGAACGGCTGAACAGATTTGGGTGAAAATTGGTAGGGAGGTAGCTTAGAGCCAGGAGACGGACTAAGATGGTAGAGTAGGGTAGAGTAGGGTAGAGTAGGGTTAAGTAGGGTAGAGTAGGGTAGAGTAGGGTAGGGTAGAGTAGGGTATAGTAGGCTGAAGTAGGGAAGAGCGGGAGCGAAGCCGCGCGGGCAAAAGCTAGTTATCCATAAAAAAGTCTATTTAATTCAATCGGTTTTAAAATTAACCTAGCCTTTGGCATGAAGAATTGACTACTACGTCCTTGATATTTTTTTTTTTATGGTCGGAAAAAATCATGCATTGACATCCCCCGCTCTTGGACGGAGCGGGAGATAGTGTCAGACTCTTACTGACTAAAAGACCCACCCCGTTCCTTCTTGCCTTCATACCGGGGCTCGAGCGCCCTTTCGGATAACCCTGGCCTGGCTTCGACCCGGCTGGGTCCTTGCTGTTGCTGACAACTCCTTGAGGAGCGCGGGGACAGTGCGCGCCGTCGACGACTTGGGCTTGGTCCGGACAGTTACCGGACGGCCGGACAGTGAGCTACCCATTGCTCACTGTCCGCAAGCCCGCGCCTACGGTGGCCGGAAATCAGGATCAGAATCCCGGCGGCGGCGGCGGCGGTAACGCCGTTGCCTGATGCGTTCGGCCTCCTCCTTTGCGAGCATTACTGCTTCGCAGAAGTCGGCGTCCGCCTGCCACTCCTCCTCGCTCCGGACCATGGCCTCAACCAAGGCCCGGACGTCCTTGATATTTGGCCGATCTTAAGTAGAAAGCATAAATTGATCCGCATTTTATGCCCTTTTATTAATATTGTCATACTCAATTTTATTACATAAAAATAGTAAACATATCAATGATTAACATAACTCTTTCAGTTAAGAGGGACCACTCCGATCAGCTGATTGAATATAAGTCTAAACGATACTAAGAAGGCCAAAACTCTCTCAATTGCTTGAGGTAAATAAGAGTGCCTTGTGCAGAATAAACATTACTTTTTCTTAGATAACAAACACATGGCGAGCATAATTTTGAAAATAATAAGCTTGTTAATTTAAACTAATTAAATTAAAGACATAAAATACTCGAAAATTACAATTTAAAACTTTTAAACTATAAATAAATAGCGTTTTTTTTTGCCGGGTAAAAATCATTTAGATGACATCCCCTGCTCTTGGGCGGAGCGGGAGATAGTGTCAGACTCTTACTGACTAAAAAACCCACCCCGTTCCTTCAACAGTGCGCGCCGTTGACGACTTGGGTTTGGTCCGGACGGTTACCGGACAGTCGGACAGCGAGCTACCCATAGCTCGCCGTGCGCAAGCCCGCAAGGCCTTCGGTGGCCGGAATCGGGATCGAAATCCCGGCAGCGGCTGGGGCGTGAGCGCCTCATGCGGTCGACCTCCTCCTTTACTAGCATTACTGCTTCGCAGGAGGCGACTGCCTGCCAGTCATTCTCGATCTGGACCATGGCCTGTACCAAAGCCCGGCGCGAGAGATCGCCACCGCCGATCGCCACATGGACACGGCGATGCTTCGACCAAGCGGAGCACACTTCTACCGTGTGCTCCGCACAAATCCGGTGCAGGTATGTACCTCCTGAACTTACCATGTCCGGTGAGAACCTGCGTCATGCGAAAGGTGAGGACGCCGTGAGGTCTTTCTAGCCACGCCTCAAAGAGGGGACTTACCGCCATAATTGTGGCGTGCCGAGTACTGGGTTGCGATAGTCGCTAACGCCATCCCATCATGAGATCCCGCCGGAACTCTGTTCACCATGCCACGACCTGTCGGGGCAGCGGACTTTCGCCCCGGCGCCGGCGTTGCATCTCCACGCGCAAATTGTTCATGCGTGCAAGGACTGTTGCCTCCAGATCCCATGGTGGCAGGTCAGCAAGAAGGTTCGCCACTTTGCGGGAAACCATGCGGTATCTCCGTACCATCTGTATTGCCATGACCCTCAGGCATGCGTTCAGCTGGGCTCTCGGTTGCTGACGCAGCGACGGCGCCAACACTGGCGACCCATAAAGGGCCATGGACCGAACGATTCCTGCGTAAAGCCTCCGGGAGTAGGTGTCTAAACTCCCCAGGCCCCGGTTGCCAGTCCGGTTCAGTTTAAGTGCCAGATCTCAGAAGTGCTGCACAAAATTCCACTAGCTGTCGAGGACGAGTCTCAGGTGCTTTATCTTTGACCTGACCCCGATGTGAACTCCTCCTACCGTTAACTGGGAACCCGATGGTGGCGCGTTCCAAAGGCCGTGGAAACACATAGCCTCGGACTTGTGCAGTACCACCTCGAGTCCCAACTGCTGGATCCTATCAACGACTATCGCAACCCCGCATGCTGCTAGATCGTCCGCCGCCTGGTACAACTCTCCCTGCGCTAGAACTAGCGAGTCGTATTTTGGTGGGGGCGATCGGTAGCGGCGATCCCTCGCGCTAGGCCTTGGTACAGGCCATGGTCCGGAGCGAGGAGGAGTGGCAGGCGGTCGCCTCCTTCTGCAAAGCAGTAATGCTAGCAAAGGAGGAGGCCGAGTTCTCGCGCGCCTCAAGGAGTGGTCAGCAACAGCAAGGGCCCAGAGGGCCAAGGGTCAGCTTCTGAAAGGAACGTTCGGCCCCTGTATGAAAGGCAAGAAAGAACGGGGTGAATTTTTTAATCAATAAGAGTCTGACACTATTTCCAGCTCCAGCCTGATTTATACCCACCAAAAAAAAAGATGATACAAGTAACTGTTGAAGAGCAGTCTAACATGGAGACGGTTCAAGCTGCAACTTCATTTCACTTACTCAACTGTAATGCTATGCAATGTTAACAAACAGCATGCTTAGTTTGAAGACAATACACTTGACCGTTAAAGAGTTGTGTCACATGTAGATGATTTCAGTTGCAGCTTTGTGACATTAACACAACTGTGTATTGATATATAATGTCAGCAATCCACATACAGCGCGTAGCGAATAGATTAATGAATAATAGTTGAATATGAATGTCAACTTGTTATCTTACCTGTTACTTTAGATTATTATTGTGGATCCAAAGTTGCGACTATAAAATCTTTCAATTGCTGTCAAATTGTAATTGTCCACGTGTTTCTAACACAACTAAAAGTCTAAATCAATTTGATTAGTCGAGACGTAGTGCTTAGAATAATACCTTCCCTTTCATTTTAAACATTATCAGTTAAATCATGCTAAGTCCTCTGATAGTACTTAAATCGAGAAATTGGTGTGTGTTACTGGTTAAATATCTAATAATATAGCTCAAATATTATTATGGCAAAATTATAAGTGTGTAAGAAACGGCTATTGGAAATTCAGAAAAGGTCCTCGTTTAGTACAAGTCCTACCTGGAAAAACGTCCTCGCATTGTTCGTGAATATTCTAGTACTAGGTCCTCGCATCATGCAAGTAATAAGAAAAAGTGTGAAAAATTAAGTCCTCGTATAGGCGTCTCTGGTCACATGGTTAAGGTCCTCGTTTGGCTCACACACAGGTCCTCGGATGGTACTACCCAGGCGGGTTTGCGAGTGTATTTAGGTCCCCGCATCGTTTACAGAAAGTCATACTAAAAAATGTTGAGATAGCGCTATACGAATAGTCTCGTCACCCCAAATATTGTTTTCTCTTTCTTTCTGTCTTGTTGATAAGGTCGTAAGTCGTCTCTAACCTAGTTTTCTAGGAGGTCCTCGGATTGTGACTTATGACTATAGTCCTCGTATGGGTGTCTGTACAAGTAATGGTGTGTGTATGTGTGTTAGTAGTTATTTAAAAAAAAATACGATTCCTGTTTATTTACGAGAAGGTATATCTTTCCATCAATACTCAGCACCAAGTTACAAAACTTACGAAACACAAGACTTGCTTGCTACAGTTGGTATCCTCTCGTTTATAAATACCTACACTGTTCCTGCGACACGTTTTGAGGTCGTTCAACTTTAAAAATTCGTAAGAATATTATGCAGTAGGTACGTTTCAAATAGTTTTTATATGTAAAAACGTGTAGAGCTTTTTAAATTAAATTTTAGTTTAAGCTTTGCGGAGAAACCGTCTCCGAATTTATTTAAAAATTTGTTGGATTACGTATAAACAGGTACACACAATCATGTTTTGTCATTATTTTATTTTTTATTGTACGTACACGTACATGCTTCTTTATTCCTCGTAATTTCAGAACAAATTCTCTTCTTTTGCCTTGCCCTAGAGTTTTTTTTTGATAAATCTCTTCCATCATGACAGTTATGTCTACCTATAACTAAATAAGTAAACCTAGCTACATAAATATACTTACACATAATCACACTAATATTGTAAAGGTAAAGTTTCTGAGTGTGTACCTATTAGGGAATGCAAAAACCGCCAAAATTACAAACCGGTTTTTTTTTCGGTTTTTCTAAAAAAAAAACCGGTTAACCGGGTAACCGGTTTTTAAATTAGTTTTTTTGAAATTTATTTTTAAGTCATAATTTTAATTTATTTTGCTTGTAGAATTCTAAATAAATATTTATAAACTTATCTTGGAACTTATCTATTAAAAAATATAAGGTGACAGGTAATTAGTGTGCGATACTTAAACACGTGATTGTGCTCATGATAACCAACAACTTTTACTATAGGAACAAACCTGAAATCGCGAAAAAAAATCAGCTGTTCAGTACATTTATGTTTGCCTGAAGAGCTGATATTTTTTTCGCGATTTCGGCTTTGCTCTATCATGAGCACAATCACGTGTTTAAGTATCGTACACTAATTGCCAGTCACCCTATATATTGTATACCTAATATGAATCCTGTTAAAAATAAAAAAAATCTCATCTTCATAAAAACGAATGTCTAAGAATGATGTCATACATAGAGAATCTAAGCTACAAGTTAATATATACTTCTTATATAATTCTGATTTATTCAGATAGCCAGGCAGCTCTTAACGCCCTGAACTCGAATACTTTAAATTCGAAACTGGTAAAACACTGCGTTAACAAACTGAATGACATGGGCCAAAGGAATAAAGTTATTCTGAGATGGGTACCAGGTCATTCTGGAATCAATGGCAACGAAAAAGCCGATGAACTTGCAAGGACTGGGGCTCAAGGTCATCAGATAGGACCAGACCCCTTCTGTGGTATCTCAAAGAACCAGGCCATGCAGACCCTTAAGGGCAACCTATTTGGCGATTCAAAAAAGCACTGGTTGGTACAACCAGGACTGCTACACGCCAAATCTACTACTCACAAAAACGAACTGCCGAGCTTCTTGAGCTTAGCAGGACGCACATTTGTGCGATAGCCCGCGCCTTAACCGGCCACTGCAAACTAAACAGGCACCAATTTCACATGGAACTGAGTGACACTGATGTTTGCCGGTACTGTAATCAGGAGAGGGAGAGGCCTAAGCACCTTTTGTGTGAATGCCGGACCCTTATCCACAAACGCAGTGTCCATCTGGGCCAACACATTATTCGCCCGGAGGAGATTAAAACTCTAAATGCTAGGATTATTCTAAATTTCTTGGAAGCCTCCGGGCTAAAAGAGTTACTCTAACAAGGTGGCGAGTCATAACAGATCATTTAGGTCGCAGTGACTACATCCCCTACACTACGGGTGATGCATAGCCCCTTATCTTTTAAATAATAATAATAATAATATATACTTCTACTCAAAATATTCACCACTAACTTTTGCCCGCGGCTTCGCTCGCGTTCATAAAATATAGCCTATGTCACTCAGGAACAAAGCAGGTTTCTATCGGTGAAAAAATTTTACCAATCGGACCTGTACTTCCAGAGGTTACCTCCTATAAACGAAAAAACATAAAAACAAAAAAAAACAAGCTTTACCTCTTTATTATACGAGTATTATTATTAGTTTAGATTAGCCCTATCACAGACTTTTAAGCGTTCAGGCCACGCGTCATCTGTTTACGCGCGGTGATCATTGGAAAGTTGTCCACTGCTGATCGTAAATTTTTTTTAAGGATTTTGAATTATTGTTACATGCAGCATATGCTCTCCAATATAGATCTCAATTTGTAGTTCACGGGTTGAGGTTTGGGCTAGCCAAAGGTCAATCATCAGCCTTAATGAAGCCTGAAACACTCGCTGCAAGGCAAGCCTGGGTAGTGCGTGCCTTGTGACCGGAAGTTGAGTCTTGCTCAAAAACCCCAGTATGTTATCAAAAAGAGAGAGGCTTTAAGAGGCTTTGCTATGGCGTTTAGGATAGTATCTTGATACTCTTTTGCTGAAATTAGAGTAGCCCATTTTCACGAAAATGAACCTGGTCATTCCGTGATACCCTCACTAAACCATTACTGATGCTGCATGATGATCATTTAGGACTCTGATAACCTGTTGAAAGTGTTTTTTGGAGTTAGAAGCTTACATCCGATAATTTTGCTTGTTGCATCGTCCTTGATTGTGAAAATTTTCTCATTGGTAGCAAGAATATCCCTGAGTTTTTCATCAGTGTAACGAACAAGCAAAGGTTTTGATCTTTGCACTCTCTCTCCTATAAAAGCGACTCGTTTAAGCTGATGATGTTATGATGAGTAACAACGGTGGGTATTCTATCTGCGAATAAGAATTTTGGAGTCCTTACGAGATTTTAATTCTGGCCCTGAGTGCATTCACTGCCTGTTCTCACAACACGCAACTGGCCTGGATTTTTAATGATCGTAAATAGAAGAACTGTACAATTGGTGTAGCTATCACTATGGTACATAAATATTTATAAACAAACCTACGACTGTTAACAAGCCTCAACAGCGTTTTAAAACAATGTTTGCTAAAAAAATAGAGTCATTTGAGAGTAATGAAAAAAAACTCGAAAAAACCGGTTACTTGAAAAAAAACCGGTTTTTTTACTCATTAAAAATATGCCGAAAAACCGGTTTTTCGGTTTTCGGGTTAACCGGTTTGCATTCCCTAGTACCTATGTTACTCCTTCACGCTCAAACAGCTGAACGGATTTCGATAAAACTTGGTACACTGGTTGACCATATTCTGGTATGACAAATAGGATACTTCATATCCCGGGAGTATGTTCCCTTGGGACTATTTTCTACTTTCACGCAGTCGAAACCGTTAGCAACAGCTAGTATCTTTCATATCTTCGGTTTACTGTCAAAACGTTGAAAAACTTTGTTAAAATTGAGTTTCCAATAACAAAAACACAATAAAGGTCTGTATTGTTCCGTTAATTAACGAACGAAAATTCAATCATCGAGTCTCAATACTATTGGAATCAAGTCTCGAGTAGTTTCGAGTATACAACAGAAAGACGAGATGACACGGTCACCTATCCAATTATCGACTTAGGCCCCTCGCCCACAGCGACTTTTTGTAGCGATGATGTCCCGCGTTTCGCAAGCGCGCGACAGCATCGCTACTAACGCGCGTTAGTCGCAGTTGCAAACGCTTTAGAAAAAATGCCGACGCGTTACTAACGCGCTACAGCATCGCGACTGTATCGATGCGAACGCGCTACAGCATCACTACAAAAAGTCGCCGCGGGCCATCACGGATCTTGAGCGGTTGCGCAGAAGTCAAATATTCGGTCTCTTTAGTGGTGCGAAGAAAGACGCGAGGGCGGGGAGTGTCAGTGATTGGCTCGCCGCGCCTTCGCATCATAGACGTCACTCCACATTCGTTCCCTGCGTTGCTGCATGTATGTAACAACGAAAACGATTGGCTCGCTAATGTATGGAATGGACAAATCGATCCCCACTCTGACGCCGAGCGCTCAAGATCTGTTTTGGCAACTGTACATAACAACGCCATCGGGAGGTCGGTAAAGGTGGCCAGTATAACGACACACTTACTCCCATTCCTAATGATATAATTATTACAATAAGTAGCCGGTATATAGCCAGACGCCCTACCAGGAGCTCTTAATACGATCCATTTTACGACCTAAACTGAACTGTTAAAGGGATGGAGCAATACTTTATTTTTATTATGCTAGTTTAACGTAACAAGGGTAACATAACAACCTTTTAGTTTTGTTTTTCATGATATAGTTATGAAATTAATAATCTAAATAATAAAGACCATAAAAAAATACCTAATATAATCTATCTATTTTATTACACACACATAATTATAATAACATGCATACATAATTTAATTTGAATAATGACGACACATAATAAACAAAAATACCTGACATAATTATTATAGTGATGTAGGTGCATACATAATTATACTTACACCCAATTAAACGCTTCACATTAGATCTACAATAATAATATAATATTCCACAACTATCACACAACGCCGTCAACAACAACAACAACAAGACTATTGAATTCCGTGAAATGCTACTTAGCCCTCTTCTTCTCCTCTAATTTTGCTGTGCTGTCGGGTCCATATTGATCTATTTCAATTTTCAACACTATCTATGTTTATATTGCAATAAAGTGTTGAGTACATAGATTCTTTACATAAAATGATGACTAGACCGATGTTGCGGGTTTCGTAAAACTAATATTGTCTACTGTTTAGGATGTATAGCTAGGTAGTATAGCTCTTTCCCTATTTCTCGCTCACACGTCTGTCATGTTAATGTTACGTACGTGGGTAATCAAATGCCGATTTACTAACGAGAGAACTTTATTTGCCACTAACAATAACAAAATAGTCCAGTCAACAATAATCCGAATCGCAATTAACACTAGAGTACCGTTACACTATCGCTTAGGTCGTTAGATAAAATCACTTCAAGTACTAGGGTAGTTCGCTCTTGATCGCAGTCGAAATCACAACTGACTCGCTTCCGGCCGGGGGCTCGTATTTATATGCGGAGCCAAGAAAATTCTAGATACCGACGTCCCACGAACGATCCAGAATTCCAGAACAATTGAATCGCTTCTCGAAGTCATAAATCATTTTTATTACTCGTGGTAATAAGAGTCACTTCATGCGAATTTCGACTCTATTGTTAACGTCGGAGAGTATCATTTCCCTTATCCTAGATAAATGCCTACCCACTAGTTGTAAGTACTTTGTGGATGTTTCGAGATTTTTCTAAGGCTGGCTAGGCACGACCATTCTAGACCTTTCGAACAGCAATGCGTTTTAATTATTACGTGCTACTCTTTATTTTCTCGGAGATATGGCGGGTTCACGTTTAATGGCGTAACAGTGCCCCCCTCTTAGTCATGCTCGTCCCGAGCATTATTAGATCCGTGATACGGCGCCAATCTATCCACATGGACAACCTTGGGTTTCCCTCTTAGCCCTTTCTTGATGCGGTAGGTCACGTCATTAATCCTTTTTAACACGGTGTAAGGTCCCTCCCATCGAGCTTGGAGTTTCGGCGACTTCCCTTTCCGTCGAAGCGGGTTGTGGAGCCAGACCAGTGTACCTTCCTCAAATCCCTTGGCATTGGCATTACGGTCGTATCTAGTTTTCATTTTTACGCTGGTGTTCATGCTATTCTCACGAACTCGTTTATGCACTTCGTCCAATTGATCTTGAAGGTCACTTACGTAGTCCGTAACTGGCTTAGTCTTGTCAGGTGGCACGCCAGTTATGGCATCGACTGGAAGTCTCATCTCCCTGCCGAAATTCACTCTTGCTGGGGTATGTCCCGTGCTATCATGCACTGCCGATCGGTAAGACATCAGAAATAGTGGAATATACCGGTCCCAGTCCTTCTGATGGTCATCGACAACCTTAGCCAGGTGATTCTCCAGGGTTTGGTTAAACCTTTCCACCATTCCGTCCGACTGAGGGTGCGCAGGTGTTGTGCGTGTCTTATAAATTCCCAGAAGTGTACACATTTCCTGGAACAGCGCAGATTCGAAGTTACGGCCTTGATCGGAATGGATTTCCAAAGGTGCGCCATACCGACATACTACTTCTTCGACCACCTTCTTCGCCACTGTCGTCGCTTCCTGATTGGGTATGGCGAAGACTTCGGGCCACTTTGTGAAATAGTCCTGGATCACCACTATGTACTTGTTTCCGTCATTTGTAACTGGAAAAGGTCCAGCGACGTCGATAGCGATGCGTTCCCATGGGGCTCCCACATTGTACAGCTGAAGCCTGCCCCTGCTCCTAGTCTGTGGTCCTTTCACAGATGCGCACGCTGTACATTTCCGACACCATTGCTCTATGTCATCTCTACAATTGAGCCAGTAATACCGCTGTCTCACTTTCAGTAGAGTTTTCTTGATGCCCAGGTGTCCTCCAGAAGCACCATCGTGTATTTCCTGTAGCAGGGGGACTACTTCACATCGTGGTACTATCACTTGTGTGGTCACCTCCTTGCCATCGTTCGATTCCCATTTCCTACAAAGCACATCATTTTCTAGGACTAAACTGTCCCACTGTGCCCAGTAGCTCTTAGTTACGGGACTGTGTGACGATACTTCACTCCACTGGGGCCTAGTTCCGCTACGCTTCCAGTCCAGTATAGGTCGAATATCGTCATCTTCTTCCTGGGACTTCTTGAAGTTGCCTTCAGCCCTAATTAAATTAACGTGTTCTCGGGCTTCATTCTGCTGGCAGTGTCTGCAGTCATCATTACATGGACGTCGCGACAGGGCGTCAGCATTGTTATGCCCTTTTCCACTACGATGTTCCGTCACAAAGTTAAACTCCTGCAGCTGCTCGAGCCATCTTGCAACTTGGCCCTCAGGGTTTTTAAATTGTAAAAGCCATTTCAATGCAGCGTGATCCGTCCTCAACGTAAATTGTCTTCCTATGAGGTACTTGTGGAAATGCTGCAAGGTTTTAACCACAGCCAGCAGTTCTCGTCGAGTCACGCAGTAGTTTCTTTCTGGCTTTGAAAGTGCCTTACTGAAGTAAGCGATTACGACCTGTCTGTCACCTTGCACCTGTGACAACACTCCACCAATTCCCGTGTTGCTGGCATCGGTATCAACGACAAATCTTCCGTCTCTGCTCGGGTACCCCAGTATAGGCGCTTCACACAACCGTTCTTTTAGCTCGTTGAATGCTGACTCACAGTCGTCGTTCCAGATAAAATCTCGTTTATCCTCAGTCAGCTGATGTAGAGGTTTTGCAATGTCCGAAAAATTCTTGACAAACCGCCTGTAGTATGTGCACAACCCTAGAAATGCACGTACTTCCGTTTTGTTCTTTGGAACCGGCCACTGTTGGACTGCCTTTATCTTCTCAGGGTCGGTTCTCACCCCGTCAGCGGAAATAACATGTCCTAGGTAGCTGACCTCCTTCTTGAACAGGGCGCACTTCTTTGGGCTTAGTTTTAGGTTAGCCCCTCGTATCCTGGTGAACACTTTCTCCATATTCCTCAGGTTTTCCTTAAAAGTGCGACCCATTATAATGACGTCATCCAAATATACCAGACAGACGTCACCAAGAAGGCCCACCATGACTCTCTCCATGAGGCGTTCAAACGTCGCTGGAGCGTTGCATAACCCAAACGGCATGACGTTAAATTGCCACAGGCCGCTGCCAATGCCCGTACTGAACGCTGTCTTTTCTTTATCTTTCTCGCTGATTTCCACTTGCCAGTAGCCACTTTTCAAATCAATGGTCGAAAACCACTTCATGCCACTGAGCATATCCAGCGTATCGTCTATCCTTGGTAAGGGATAACTGTCCTTCTTCGTCACATTATTCAGCATTCTGTAGTCCACACAAAATCTGGTGCTGCCGTCCTTCTTCTTCACTAGAACGACTGGAGAAGACCATGGACTCGTAGAAGGCTCAATTATTCCGCTATCAGCCATGTCTTTTACCATTTCTGCTACCTCAGATTCCTTAGCCCAGGGTATGCGGCGCGGTCTCTGTTTAATCGGTCTAGCATCACCTGTATCTATCTCATGCTTGACGAGACCTGTTCTCCCGCAGTCTTTTCCCGTTGCAAAGATATCTCGAAACCGTAGCAGAAATTCCCTGGCTTGCTGCAATTCCGAAGGCGATAAATTGCTCTTAGAATTTTCCAGAAGTTGCTGGATGTGTTCCGTTTCAACTTTGGTCGTGTCTTGCTTTGCTGGAGATGTGTTGATTTGACGGAGATACTTGACTTCTTCACATCTCCCAACAACACTATTTTTCTTCAGTTGGACCTCTTCTTTCCCAAGGTTCACAATCCTGACCTTGGATTTCCCTTTCGTCATAACTAATGTCCTCGCAGTGATGATCTCCGGGTGCCGGCCAGTATCCTCTACCAAAACACATCTTGTTTGCCTGATTCTCTTGGGAAACTTTACTTCGACTAAGGTTTCTGTTCTCGGAGCCAATGTAGTATTCTTTAAACAATAAAGGTTGCATGAGGTAATTCCTCGCAGGAAGACTTCTTGATCTGGGAATTTCAATACTCCCCTGTCGATATCTAAAATACATCGGTTATTCCGCAAGAAGTCAAGACCCAGTATGCAGTCGTCGGTAATATTCGCAATTAACGCAGGATGGATATACACTTGATCACCGATTTTGAACTCAATTTCTGTATCACCGAGGACGGAGACTGGCTGGCCGGTTGCTGTCTGAAGTCGGCAGGATGGAGACTCTCTTTGCCACAAGATGGTGCGTTTCAGCAACTCAGGTCTTATAACAGTCCGTGACGCCCCCGTGTCAACGGTGAAATTGCAAGCACGATGATTCAGCGTCCCTTCGATGATCAAACTATTTCCGTTGTGAACTTGATTGATGGTGATGGTTGGGGCTGTGGCCCTGGCGACATTAAGTTTTATCGGCTCCTCGTCGACTTGAGTTCCGGAGTCCACACTCCCCCTCTTCCTCTTGGGGCAATCGGTACGAATGTGCCCTTTTTCTCCGCACCCGTAACACGTCGGGATATAGCGGGACTTTGCTGAAGAAGAAGCCACCACTTCTCGGTGACGTGGTTGCGTTGTAGGCGAGACCACCACTTCCCGAACCCTATGCGTACGAGAATCGTGTCGTACTGCTTCCACTTCCAAAGCGTGTGCCATCGCACTCTTTAAAGATTGGTGGTGTCCGAGTCGCACTGTAGCCCTGACTTCAGGATCCCGTAGACCGTCGATAAATGCTTGCACCAGATTCACTTCCACCATCTCTGGTGTCATCGACATGTATGCACGCCGGACCAGCCGTTCAACCTCGACTCCCCACTGCTGGAGGCTCTCGTTCGACCTCTGCGTTCTCTCGCGTAACTGCGCGCGGAAAACGTGCTCGAGGTGTTTGTCTCCATAACGAGTGTCCAGTCCCTCCATGAGACGCTCCAATGTCCTGCCGTCCGCAGGGAGGTTCTCTAGGACTAGCAGGGCGTCCCCTCGTAGAGCCAAAGTTAATGCCGCAAAAGACTGCTTATCATCCCAGCGGTTTGTTTCGACCAATGTCTCGAATTGGTACTTAAATGCCGTCCAGGAAGACGTGCCATCAAAACGCGGCACATCAAATTTTGCGGCAGATGCACAGGGGGTGTGCGATGATGAGCCGACAGCAACGGGTTCGCGTGCTTCGAGCTTGATAATTTTTTTGTTGATGTCCAGCAGGCTTGTTTCGAGGCTATCAGCTCGGGCGGAAACCTCCTTGACCTCTACGGTGAGATTCTTTACCTTCTCGCCCAACGTGACGAGGCCGTGATCGATCTTATCGAGGATTAGGTTCTGCTTAGCCTCCTGTTCGCGGCGAGCAGCTTCTTGATTAGCCGCGATGAGGTCCTGGAGCTTGCGCTGGTTGGCCTCCTGATCGCGGCGAGCGGCTCCCTGTTCGCGGCGAGCTTCTTCCTGGTTCGCTGCGATTAGGTCCTGAAGCTTACGCTGGTTGGCCTCTTGTTCGCGGCGAGCGGCTTCCTGGTCGCGGCGAGCGGCTTCCTGGTCGCGGCGAGCGGCTTCCTGGTCGCGGCGGACAGCTTCCATACTAGCTTGCATGGCGGCCAACACCGCAGCGAGGTTCAATTCCGAGGATGGTCCTGTTGGCGCCTCAGCAGCTTCTGTTGCTACCATACCAGCCTGATCTTCCTCCTCCATACGATGACGCGCAGCATCCATCTCCATTTGCCTTCTTGTTCGTGGTCGCTGTTCGTCGTCTCTCGGTGTTAATGGCATCCCACTTCTGACACCAGTTGTTACGTACGTGGGTAATCAAATGCCGATTTACTAACGAGAGAACTTTATTTGCCACTAACAATAACAAAATAGTCCAGTCAACAATAATCCGAATCGCAATTAACACTAGAGTACCGTTACACTATCGCTTAGGTCGTTAGATAAAATCACTTCAAGTACTAGGGTAGTTCGCTCTTGATCGCAGTCGAAATCACAACTGACTCGCTTCCGGCCGGGGGCTCGTATTTATATGCGGAGCCAAGAAAATTCTAGATACCGACGTCCCACGAACGATCCAGAATTCCAGAACAATTGAATCGCTTCTCGAAGTCATAAATCATTTTTATTACTCGTGGTAATAAGAGTCACTTCATGCGAATTTCGACTCTATTGTTAACGTCGGAGAGTATCATTTCCCTTATCCTAGATAAATGCCTACCCACTAGTTGTAAGTACTTTGTGGATGTTTCGAGATTTTTCTAAGGCTGGCTAGGCACGACCATTCTAGACCTTTCGAACAGCAATGCGTTTTAATTATTACGTGCTACTCTTTATTTTCTCGGAGATATGGCGGGTTCACGTTTAATGGCGTAACATTAACATCATCATGGTAAGGCCTAGCATAACTACTGTTATTAGGACAGGGGTCCTAATAACAGTAGTTATGCTAGGTCTCATAACGATATCGACAAAAAGCGGTTTAATTACTTATTTCTTTTCCAGAACACGATAAATGGATATTCTAATCATAGATTTCAAGTTGAAAACATGTTTATAGATAGGTATACTATTTACGTTGCCAGAATCTGGACTAATATACCATGATTAGATAGGCCTGATATATATTTATAAAACGTAGTTTTTGAAGTGGATGAATCATGAACACACAACGTAAAAACAAATAGATAACAAAAAATCATATCCTAATTTGAAATGTTTAATACTAAATAATAAAAAAATACATTAAAATGGGAAATCATCAAACGACTTCTCCGACTCTAGGATGGAGCGAGAGAACGTGTCAAAATTGTACTGAATAAAATAACACCTATGTGTTTTCAGTTGCCTTTTGTGTTCTAGGATCACGAATTCACGAGTATCTTTTTCCCATGGTCCTAGCAGGCATCAGGCTAGGCCCCTACGGTTTGCTAGAAAAACAAATAGATTATAAAAATCATGTCTTTATTCCCCAAAGTAAAATGTATAATCAACCGACCAAATCTTTTTCGGAAAGCTTAATAAATTTTTCAGACCTCGAAATGAAAAACCGGAACAATCGCAACCACTTAAACCACGAGGGACCGAGAAAAAAGCCGAAGATACTCCAAAACAAACTTATGAAATAAAGAATTCCATAAAAATGGAAGATATAATAATAATTTATAATGAGTAAAACAAAAGTAACAAAGATATGGCACCTTAGGCTGTTTTCTTTTGTTTCTTTAATGACGAAAACAAAGGAATGAGGGCCTTTTCATAGGATTATAAAGAATACCCCGGGGCCCGGGGGTAAGAAAAATTGAAAAAGTCTTACTGTAGATACTCCTTCATGAGAACCTCCTTAGAGAGTTTAGAAGTAATGGCACATTATAAATAAGACAAACACTAAGGGTGAGTTGCACCATTTAACTATAACCATAACAAAGCCGTTAACAGTTGTCAAATCGTCGAATTAACCAATAGGCGGCCGTTTCACGGCTGGTTAAGGTTTGGTTATCGTTATAGTTAAATGGTGCAATGCAGGGTTAATAAATAGAATTTTAAGTAAAAATAATATAATAAATTATTGTCAGATACCCGCCAAACACGCTAAGGTATACCTGATAGGTTTGCCTGTACAGGTAACCGGAGCGTGTATGTTGCACACCTGTGCAGGCTTCCATACAAGCTCACCTGACAGGAATAACTGCGCAGGTTAACCTGTCAGGTATACCCTAGCGTGCATGGCTACCTTTAGGAAGACTGCCAGGCCAAAAGGCCTGAATGATTTTATAACAATGTAATAATAATAATAAATTTATTTCTACAACTTCAGTAAACGTTACATCATTGTGGTCTAAACCTGGCAGGTTCGGTCGTTATGGCGACATTTGGTGGAAACCTGTGTCCAACAGTGGACGTCTTTCGGCTGAAATGGTGATGGTCTGAACCCCTGAACTAGGCCAACCTGTATGACTAGTTATGAGGTGTCTCCGAATACATTGGACTGATATGTGAAAGCTTAGACAGTGCTGCAAATACTAAATTAATTTAAAATAAGGAAAGATAAATGGCAAAAAAAAAACACACATTCAGCCGAACATAGAACCTACTCCTTTTCGAAGTCGGTTAAAAACTAACAATAACAAAAAATTGAAAAGAAGGGAATACGGATTGCTACGAGAAAAGTCATTGTTGAGTTGAGCACTTTGTGCTGTACATGAACTGTCATATGTGCACTATATTAAGATTTCTGTGTACAATAAAGAATTAAAAAAGAATAGTTAAAAAAAGATTGTAAAAGAGTTATTTTATAGGAATTAATCTTACAGCGCTTTTTATTATCTCCTATCCTTACAGTATCAACCATCACAAGAACTGAGGCCTTACCATCCATTTTACGACCTAAACTAAACTATTAAAGGGATGCAGCTATATAAGGTGTATAGCGTCATCCCTCTTTTTCGCTCGCACGCTTGACATTTTAACAAATTATGATAAGGCAGCAGACCTGACCAAAACACATTCTGATAAGGCCGCAGACCTGACCAAAACACATTATCATAAGGCCGCAAACCTGACCAAAACACATTATGATAAGGCCGCAGACCTATCCAAAACACTTGATAAGGCCGCAGACCTGACTAAAACACATTATGATAAGGCCGTAGACCTAACCAAAACACATTATGATAAGGCCGCAGACCTGACCAAAACACATTATGATAAGGCCGCAGACCTGACTAAAACACATTGTGATAAGGCCGCAGACCTGACCAAAGCCTAGAACAACGAACCCTACAAAACACATTATGATAAGGCCGCAGACCTGACCAAAACACATTACGATAAGGCCGCAGACCTGACCAAAACACATTATGATAAGGCCGCAGACCTGACCAAAGCTTAGAACAACCTTAGATTCCCGTAATTTGAACATGGTAATAAAAATTATAATCAAGAACATCTCGATACAATTTGGTTTTTTATGCATTGATCACATTAATTTACGCCAAGTAGACTATGACGCATAAACATAAATGAGTCATCTAAATAATGATAATCACTGCTTGATAATCTTGTGAATCTAGTAGTAGTGAAGTTTAATTTTGAACGTTTTATGTGAAATTATAATGTTCTTGATTCAGAGTCATCCTACGCCATATATCTCTGATAAACTGATTCATTTCTCAGAATACTAATTTTAAATCTTCTTCTTCTTCTTCCTGCCCTTATCCCATATTACTTGGGGTCGGCGCAACACGTTTTCTTCTTCCATTCTGTCCTGTCACCCGTCGAACTATCACTAACTCCCTTTTCTTTCATATCACTTCTCACACAATCCATCCATCTTTTTTTCGGCCTTCCTCTCCCTCTCCATCCATCTACATGTATACTCAGAACTTTTTTAGTAATATGCGCTTCATCCCTCCGCTTCACATGACCATACCAAGACAACCGATTACCTTTCAACTTTTCAGTCACTGGCGCCACTTTCAAACTTCCTCTAATATACTCATTTCTCACTTTATCCATTCTCGTCACACCACACATCCATCTCAACATTCTCATCTCCGCTACATGCAATCTTTTTTCATCCTTCTTTTTCAGAGCCCAACATTCTGATCCATACAGTATGACAGGTCTTATGACGGACTTGTAAATTTTACCCTTCAACTTGAGGGGCATCCGTGGGTCACAAGTTGTTCCCGTGACCTGTCGCCATTTCATCCATCCTGCGTTGATCCGACGTGTTACGTCTCGGTCTACCTCACCATCCCCTTGGACGAGTGACCCGAGGTACCGAAAGTCGGAACAGATTGGTATGGGCGTTCCGGCGAGAGCTAAAGGCACAGGGTTGGAGAGACCGCCGAAATCGCAGAACAAGTACTCCGTTTTGGTTCTACTTACTTTCAGGCCAACACTCTCCAGTCTGTGCCACCACACCTCCAATCTGTTTTGGACCTCTAGGCCACTCTCGGCAACCAGCACAATGTCGTCGGCAAACAGCATACACCAGGGAGCCTCCTCCTGAATGTCCGACGTCAGAGCGTCCATTATCATCAGGAAGAGATAAGGGCTGAGAGCCGATCCCTGATGTAAGCCGACAGCCACATTGAAATTTCCAGTGGTGCCCACTGTTGTTATATATATTTACTAATTTTAAATATCGGTTTAGTTTTCGGACTGTATCGTCATTTGTTATACGATACATTGGGGACTACATAAAAAGATATGTCTTGTATTATGCCATATACTAAGATAAATGTACCATATCGAAATTACTGATGCTATCTTTATTTTGTCGTTGGGACATCTTGAAATAACTTGTCCCGTTCTGGGTCGAGAAAGAGGAAGTATCAGTGTTTTACTGACTAACCTGTGTTACATCAGTAGTCCATTGCGTTTCATTTCTTTACCTTTCAATTCTTTCTTAAGTTTTGACTACGGTAAATAAAATACCGACTCTGTACCCTGACCAAATTGAGCCTCGTTAAATGTGAACTGTTGTGTGTTCCATTTAGATCAAAATTGTTTGAATATAAATTCATGTTTACTATACAAAAACGTTTTTATTTTACGAACAATCAGAAGCTTACCAAATGCCCAACTGAAAAACAAACACAAAAACGTTGCCCTTTACAGTGAATTTATAGCTACCTAGCTACCCCTTTTCAAATGAAATTATAAGCACGTTTCCCATAAAACGTGTACCAACCTTACAAAGAAAAATATGGCGGTGGGAGATATGAGAAACCGTGAGTTTATTCGCGTCCCGTCCCCAAACGTTCACCAGTTTATATAACCGACACTGGCCCGGAACAGACGGCCCTTGTTGGCTGTTACTGGCTTGCGTAATGCTAATGTATTTCTACCGGGTTTCAGAGATATTTCAATCTTTAGAACTGTGACCGGAGCTACGTGAGGTATTTCCTATTTATCTATAATAGAATGATGAATATACGAGAATCTATCCTGAATAGAGAAAGCTTTTCCTATATTTGTTAAATGTCTTGGTGGTTTATGATAAAGATTACGTAGTGGACAGAATCCCATATTGTTTTGAATAATATGGATGAGAATAGAAACCTATATAGGTACTCAAAACATTTTGGAAATACTTTGGATGGGTGGAGAGGGAGAGAGAGGTCAAAGAAAAGATACTTAGATGAATTGTGTGAGGAGTGATACGAAAGAAAATGGAATAAGTGATAGCATGATGGGTGACAGGACAGAAAAAAACACGAGCCGATCAAACAAGGGCATAAAAATGAGGATTTTGGAAGTAGCTATATGCTTTCGCTGTTCTTCGGTATAGCTAAGAATTCCTTACTTGGAATTAGTTATACCTGATGGCTAAATCTTTGGAGTATTTAAGTTACATAAGAGTCGGTTACTTCTAGGCAAGCGTGTTGTATCGTCGACCACAACACCACATACCATCCCATATCACCACAACAACAATAAAAGAGAATATAGGTAACCAAAACATACATGCCAAAACTAAAAGAAGAAAATTCTGTAAAAAAAATCGAGATGTGTGTGTCAACGCCAAATATGTAGTCCACATTTTAAAATGCACACATGTTACGTCTATACTGCTGCGTCAACCGCACACTGTGTAGGCAGACAGAGTAACGTGTAGGTGCCAATTGACGTGAACATTGCAAGGAATTGCAACTTTTTCAAATTCTAGTGTTTCAGAATATCAGACCACAAATGTTCGAAAATCTCCGCTAAAAAGAACATTAATTTGAAATTATGTACGACTAGCTTTTAGCACACATAAAATAATTATATCTTGTCACTCAGAAAGCAGTTTTCTATAGGTGGTAAAATAGTAATCGGATCAGTATTTTCAGAGATTACCTCCAACAAACAAACAAAAAACTTTACCTCTTTATAATATTAGTAAAGTTTAAATTGAACTTCCATTATGCAATGTTCGGGATAATATAACTCAGACATTATCTCCGGTGAAGCTCTTACATTGTGGTGTTGGAACTTTCTGAACAATGCTCTCCTGTCTCAAAGATCGTAAGTGCTCTTCGCGGGACCGGGGGCTGTCAAGCCCTCTTGACGATAAACCCGCCTTTACCGCTGTCTCTTCACAAATCGTTGATATCTTCGACATCTTCAACATTTTCAAACAGACAGTAAAATTCGATGACAGATTGAATCTTAATGGAGACAAGCTTTTCGATAAGAATGGTTATAAAAAGAAAAGAGAATGTCTGCTCTTTAAAAGCCCAGGCGCAAATATTTGAGTAGTCAAGCTTTAGAAAAAGGCTTTTAAACGATTATATATGTTCATTTGACAAAAGAATTGAGTATTTTTTACATACAGACAGTGGTGTGATGCTAAGTTATAATAGCACCTGTAACAAACCTAGGCAAAACCTGGATTTTGGCTATCAGAGCTTATCTTAAACACCGTAGCTATTCGAGTTAAAATTTAACAAAATTTTACGTAAAGTTTTTGGAATAAAATAAATGAAATGAGGCTATGAGTGCCAAAGCCTTATTCTTAAACTAAATTATTTCAAGGCGAGTTAGGTAGGTACACAATTTAATTCTGATTTGTTTATAAACTAAAAATTCCTAAATAAAGTGTCTACTATAACTAGACTATTTACTTTAATTTAGAATTATAGCCCGTGCAACGTTGGGCCTATGTAAAATGTAGCGCCACACTGGAATGCGAGTTGGCGCACCATATTAATAATTCATTTAATTTAGAGGATAGCTGCGGTTGCGGCACTGTTTATGGAAACACAAAAGAGAATATTAGGGGAGGAGGCTTAAATATCATTTGTTATGCAGACGATACCCTGGTGTTGGCCGGTGGGGATACATTCGACGAGACCATCCAGCTTTCTGAGCTTGGTGTGGCAAGAGTCGTGGCTGCGATCCGCGAGCTGGGCTTAGAGATAGCGCCTCATAAAACTGAGGCACTCTGGTTCCACAAATTGCCAAGGACCAGAGAGCCACCCAGCTTATCAGTGACAGTTGGAGATGCGCAAGTCCAGGTGGGTCAACACATAAAGTATCTTGGCCTCACTCTGGACGGTAGGTGGGGCTTCGAAGAGCACTTCGAGCGACTAGTCCCCCGCGTTGGAAGGGCAGTGGGCGCCTTGCATAGGTTGCTGCCCAACCTCGGGGGCCCTCGGGAAGAAGTTCGCCGCCTCTACGCGGGTGTCGTGCGATCAATGGTCCTTTATGGGGCACCTGTGTGGTCAAACAGACTGTCAGGTGTCCGTCGCTGCAGGACAAAAATTAATAGTCTGCAGCGAAGAATGGCCATTCGGATCGCACGTGGATACCGAACGGTATCCTTCGAGGCGGCAACTCTCCTGGCACGCTTTCCACCACTGGATATCCTGGCAGATATGGACGCGAGGGTCTACAACCGGATTCGTGACATACGCCAAAATGGAAATAGCGTGCCAGGGATCGTTGTAGTAAGGCTGAGACGGCAGGAACGGCGACACGCGCTCGAGAGGTGGTGCGAGCGGCTGCAGCAGCCGCAATTCTCGCGCAAGCGCGTTGTCGAAGCCATCCTGCCGCACTTCGAAGCCTGGCTAAAAAGAAAGGAGCGCATTTCCTTCAGACTGACTCAGGTGCTGACCGGGCACGGTTGCTTCGGTGAGTACCTGAATAGGATTGGGCGAGAAGCCACGGCAAATTGCCACCATTGTAGAAACGCCATGGATTCTGCACAGCACACCCTGGAAGACTGTCCAGCGTGGGTCACTGAGCGACGAGTCCTGGTCGCCAGAATCGGGCAGGATCTGTCTCTACCAGCGGTAGTGAAGGCTATGCTAGCCGAGCCAGATAATTGGAAGGAAGTTGCCTCATTCTGTGAGACCGTAATGATCCAGAAGGAGGCGGCTGAGCGGGACCGTGAGAGGGCTGATCCCGCTCGGAGAAGAAGGCGTCAGGGAGGCAACCGCCTCGCTGCCTAACACGCCGAAATCCCGCTTGCATCATCTAATGCAGACGGGACTTTGGAAACACGGACGTGCAGAGTGGGGACTCTGCCCGCCCATCGAGTGATTCCAAGGAAGACGGTGGCACAGTGATCACGTGCTGCCGTGCACAAAAAGGCTCAGGGGAGACCGTAGTATAGTCTCCTCAGGGATGTGCCTTAAAAGGCGTTGCACAGAGGGGGTTCCGGAATGGTCTTTTAAGAGGTAACGGCGCCTCTTCTATGTGCTGATGGTGATCACCGGGGTGGTTTTAGTGAGGTAAAAATCCCACACTCCTCGGACTTATCCCCAAAGTCCGGGCGCCTTTTGAAGGTTTCCCCCCGAAAACAAAAAAAAAAAAAAGGGGAGGAGGCTTATGCACAGTATCTTTTTGATTATGACCAAGGGAGGGACACATAAAATGCTTCTTTAGAATACTTCGATAATAATAATAATGCAACATACGAGTATATTATTAATTCAATCGTCAGACATTTTATCGATATAGATAGTTTAATAATCTGTTCATAAAATCAAAATGTTTTAACTGCAGCTTTCAGATGAATATTCAAAAATTAGAATTTGGAAATCTTGTTTCTAAATTAATCGATTGTTCAATTAGAAAGCGAAAAACTATTTCTTTCTCTTGTAATGCAGTTTATAATAGCTACATCTTGGCTATGAATATAAAGAGCACTTCAATGACACAGTTTATTTTAACGTTATACTGATTGCAATGCAACACTCCCCAAGCGCCCACGACAAAGCTAATATTAGTCACTCAAAAGTCTATTTCAGCACTAAGTACGCTTCTGGCCAAAGTTTCTTTACAAAAACGTCAATGACACTTTCGTTCAATTTAAAAGACCATCTTTCTGTTAACGACATTTGAAATCGCTTATTATTTGATTCGCCTGAAAGATTTTCTATAGAGCTTTTCCATCTACCGAAGGCATTGCCCCCAAGTAATGATCTGTTTAACATTATTAATGTACTTTGTTATCTTCTTATTTAATAGCTTTTGATCTTGAAACATGGCAATGTTTTGTGACAAAAGTTTCGTCAATTACGAGTAGCTATTGGCTCACAAGAAAATTGTACCTCTCTTTTAGCGCAATTTAATTTTATTTCGATCTTTGTTGCCAGTTACATGATCCGGTTCTTTGGTGCTGACATAAGCGAATGTGTAGTCCCTTAGGCGATTTTCTACCGTTTTGTATGTAGACTTGGGGGTTTTTATATGGTGGGAAATCATCTAATGACTGCTCGCGTTCTTGGGCAGAGCGAGAGGGCGTGTCAGAATTTTACTGACTATAACCCACTCCTGTTCCATGGCCCCGGGGTTCACTTTTACTTGAACAATGAATTAGACTTAGGGTGTTAATCGGCTAATAAACAAAGACGTTTAATGCTTTTCAGAGATAAAATTTTTCACTTGAAATTTCTAAGAATTAAGCATAAGTAATAACAGTGTCGTCAAACTAGCTAACTAATAAAATTCAAATACCTATAAAGCAACCATGAAAGGAAATGCTGTAAAGCTGAAAACGTTCCGATTCGAAAACGATATAGCGCGTTTGATACGAATGCCATCACATCAAAATCCACTTCCGAATCGGAACTCAATACGTGTCCATCGCCGCCGGCGTTTGCCAAACATTCGTCGAATGGATTCTCACAGATTTTGCGACATTTTCGGGGATTTTCGTTGGTACGTTTCTGTCCAGGCCCTTAGGCGTCGAACCGGGAAATTGCTCGACGCTCTAAAACACCCTCATATTTTTTATTTTACTCGGAACAGCGACAAATTCGTTAACTTCATTTCGTGGATCGCGATGTTCCTGACAGTGCTATTTCCGTCAATGACAATAGGGTCAGTTTTATTATAAAAATAAGTCTACGTTTTGGACTAAATGCGGATTCGTCTAGATTTTTTTACGACTGGTGTAATTCATGTAAACTATTTAAAGAATACGATTTGAGAAATATTTAAATACTTTATTAAACTAAAGTAATTATGTATATATCCATTATTATAACGAACTATTATAATAAACGAATTGAAAATGAAATCACTTTTGTTGTTTTACCCCATACTAACTTGAAAATTAGTACTTAGAGTCCTGCTTCTAATTTCGAAATCTAGGTAACAGTATTAATAAAAGTTACCAGTTTAATTAACACTCAAACAACCCGGTTTCTAAGCTCAAAATTCAGACCACATTTCTATTATAGTAGTCACTAATGAAATCACAGCAAGAATCATGATAACTTCTTAGACGCATTCAAAATTTGGAAACAAAAATGACTAATTCACATGAAAACTGGAGAAACAATATATTTAAACACCTCTTTTTTTGTATCAAACACAAATCTTCCTTTACGTGGGAAGTTATTGTCTTTTGAAAAACGATTTAGAATCTACGTAGATATAACCTAATCATGTTTTTTAGGTAGAAAGAAAAAATAGATTTCAGAACAACAAACATTTATATAAGAGCAAAGCCTTAGGGAATCACGGTCGTATCGATTCGATTCGAAATTGAAATAGATATGATGTTGATTATGTAACTGTAGGTATAGCATCAATAATTTGTAAACTCAATATCGAAATGAAACGTGCACACACACTCGTGCAGAAAGGTATCTATTGTTACATTGTTTGCACACTGAAAGTGATCCGCGTGAAATTTCATGTGGTACAATGAACGTAATGTTTTGTTAGTCATTGAATGGTCTGTAGATTTTCACCAATAATATGCTCTAGTAACAGGTTATCCTTAAACATTTGTTAAATTTTAGTTTATGTTTGTTATAATATATTTTATTTTAATTAATGTTGCCAGTCTTCTGCTTCAGCGGGTTTCTGATGTGTCTTGGGGACCCAGATAACAGTGTGGAGTAGTACTTCAAAGTCAATACGAGACCTAAGTGTATTGATTTTGTATTTAGATAATATGTACGTTGTTTACTTGTAAATAATCATCGTTATTTAATATTTTAGTCATTTATGTACATATTATATTTTGTTATAATTACTCATATATAATACCACAAGAGCTTCAAAATTATCGGGTATTTTCCGATAGGTTCGTTGCAAACAAATGAAGGAGTCAAGTTTTTCAGGTTAAAAAATCACGAGCGCGAAGCGCGAGTGATATTTCCTGAAAAACTTGACGATTTTATTTGTTTGCAGGGAACCTTGAGGGAAATGCCAGATAATTTTGAAACTCGTGTGGTATTCGGGGGATTATTTTTCCGTCCCAAATGTCGGCCATTATTTTGATCATGTTTTGTTTTTTATATATGTCAACGACCAGAGAAAATTTTCAAAAAATTATCAGTATAATACCATGTAGGTTGTACCACGTGACGTCGAATGGTGCAATTCTATTGGTCGATATTTGGGTCGGAAAAATAATCACATTTATTTATTAAGCGAATATCATCAACATACATACATAATCAGCCTTTAAATGTTCTCACTACTGGGACTCAGGTCTCCTCTAAGAGAGGGAATCAACATCAGCATAACATCAATATCATCAACATATCTACAAAAATAATATTCTGTTTTACAATCAAGGTAGACAACGATCATTTACGTACTGCAGAAAAACTCTTTCGTGATGCACAAGGCGAAGAAAAATAATTTTTACAAGCCTTCCATTTAGCTGATTTGAATGCCATATTGCAAGATAATTTAGTCTTACCAAATTTAACTTTTCAGATAGGATATAAGAATAGATGACCTTATAAGGATCATCTCTCATGTCCCAAGGTCTTCTTTACAGTCTGACACTTTCAAGGACAGTTAAATTAGCTCCTATGAGCTAAAGTTAAAAATAGACCTCTAGACCTGTTAAGCACTGGAACTGTGGAGGCGATTATAATGAGAGATAAAAACACAATTTATCATTGTCCATCCTTACGCAGAATCTTTCAAGTTTACCGCGAGAAATGTGAGAATATTCTAAATTAAAACCAGTTAGGATATACTTTTAGAACAAATAAAAAAGGCAGCCGTCAATATTCTGCAGATTTCAATAAAAACAACAAAAGAATAGGCAAAACATAACACTAAATTTTATAGCAGAAAGGTATGATGTCTGTCTCATGAAAAGAAAACAGAAAGCCACAAACCAATAGATCATGAAGCATGACGTTTGAACATATTGCTTTTTATAACCGTTGTTTTTCAACAAAAATAAATAATACGCTCAAGACGGTAAATTTACGATATAACTAATTACATTTCGCTGCGGTGTAGTATGGACATGTGCAGTGCACCAAACACATTGTTAAAGACAAAGAAACACATGGTAACAGCCTGTCACTCGTATCACGTGTCACAAGTTACGACCTCTCTTTCTTCTGTATTTGTAAACCATCGCGTGAGGTACAGACAGATAAAATACTACTGCATTCATTTTTTACGCTTCTTTAAACTCTGTGGACAGGAACAAAATTTGCTTTACGTCACGGCCTCTTTTTGTCGATTAGCTTAGGTTATTGGCATAGTCATTTGGTTTCCGTGCCTGTCTGTGAATAAACGTTATCTGTGCATGTTATCAGGTTCATAGAGAAAAACGGTTGCATGAATGAAATGCTGTCAACAACAGTGAACTTTACACAGTCTTAACTTTTTAGGTCGTTATATAAAGAACAATATATTTCAAATACTTTAGGGTCAACAGGCCTAATTCCTTCTAACCAATTAATCGGAGAGTCATGATTGTATACTTTGTATAGCTACAAAAGCTTATAAAGATAAAATAATTAAGCATATCTGATTTTTCAACAACTCTAATAAAGCAAAAAGATGTACAAGAAATCATCACGTGTAATAAAACAAGAATACCGTCAAACAATTTGCCGGAACAAGAGTCAACCGATCCTAGCATGATCAAAGTACTATAGCTTGTACAACTCAAAGATAATTTATATTAGCAAAAACAACCATTATCAACAAAAAGTAGCACTATACCTAATAATGTACTGTATAAAACAGTGACGCACAATACATAATCACACATTAATTTATCCGAAATTTTCAGTTCAACATCAGAGTTTTATCAGTTCGTTAGGAGATTTACATAATGAGTATATAGTAATCATGAAAATCAAAGGGCTTAAACGCTAATTATACAAAATATTCCACGTTTATTTTGTAATCAAAAATGGCATATGAATTAGAAGATAAATTTTGTTAAATTAGGTTCATGTGCTCATATATTATTGTTTGTTTTATAATCCAATGTTAACTTAACCGTGAAAGAAAAATATGGAGTTTTTAGCATTGATTCGCATATCGTCATTTCTAGGTCAACAAACTTACCATGGCCTGTTATAGTCATGTTAAGTTCTGCTAATGAACTGCCCTGATAAATTCATAGATAGGTACGAAGTCGTTTAAGAAAGACAATTAATATTTGTGTTACATATTGGAACTATAATGGATCAGATATGTTTGTGATTGATAAATACGTGTCTCAACAATAAGAGTCTTTGAATTTGTCAAGATATTCTTGTTTTTCTAAAGCCTGCTTTAGTCACTTAGGTTTCTAGTAAGTTCAAATTCCAAAGAATATTTTTTAACATAGATCACGTTCGTATGAGTTGTAAATGTTCAAAATCATTATTAACTTTTGTAGCTATTGTGTCTTTAATCAACATCGACAATCAGATTCAAAACAAAAATATAGATATGGCCAAAAATCGTGATGATATACCTACATATCAAAAAATACATTGAGGTGAACAGCACAGCATAAATTCTAATCATAATCATGTTTAGGCTACCGTTCAAATTTACCTTACTTTAAAGAAATGTTGAAAGATGGTCATAATACAAATGTTTGGGATGTGTTCAATCACTCTGTCAGCGCCGACACAATTGACTGGAGCACGACCGAAGGCATCTGTTGGTATATGACTAAAGTTTTGTAAACTATCTTCCTCATGTTTTGCGCTTCATCTCATAAGAGAAAGACAAACATATTGTACTAAGACAAACAGTACACAATATTGTGGCATATACTTTAAAATATTAAGGTATAAGAATAAAAGTATGCGTTTTGTTTGTATCTTTCTGGAAAAGGTTGGTTTTATGACTGTCGAAACATTGTTGGTGTCTTTGTTTAATGTTGGATATTCAAAAAATTATTTCATAGTTTGAGGATTTCTTCGACTAAACATTAAAGAAATTATTTGAGATTCTTTATTAAACAAGCAGCCCTACATTTTTTCCATATTCCAAATTAGTCCTAAAATCAGAAAGTCCAATCTTGATTACAGAACAAAGCAATCGAAGTGAACATCTAATCGGAACCATAGTAGTGATAACCTCGACCGTATTGTAGACAAAGCAAAATAAGACGGTGATGTGTAGCATTTGTGTAGTAAGTTTGTTTTCATATTTATGTTTGCGTCAGAATCAGAATAACTCAAAAGGAATCGATAACACAGAAAACTGTACTATTTCTGTAATACCAATGTTTAATATTAGTTCAATGGTCTGTCGAATACTTGAATGTTGTTAATGTTGAGACAGCTGCACAGCTGCAATGGCTCGGCCTACCACTAAACCTAAACATGCAGTACCACCACCATCAAGTCGCTTAGAACCGGTTCAATGGTTCCAATAGATCAACTTTCCTTTTTATTTGAATTTACTTCCTCACTAAGAATCAAAGTATTAATATGATAATCAATTTATCTTTATTCTGTTTTGTTTACAGGTAAATATTCCACGCTTCTGCAACATATTTCGGTAACTAGAACATTATCTTTCAAAACAAAAATATTTATACTGGAACAAGGTTTGTGGTTATGAGCACCAGTTTTAAAAATGGAGTCGTTACTGAAAAAAATGAGATGTAGTTTATATGCGAGATGTTGACTTCACGTTTGCTTACGGCCTTAGCAAAATCAATGAGGGCGGCGGCTTTACTCTGTGTCACATTATTGAATCATGAAACAGCAACGACGCTGACCGCATTTCGGTTCGCAGCCTGCAGCATCCAACAAGGGGAAATGCACCTACTTTCTTTCCACTGCAACTAGCGGGCTTTGGCTACAATCACCAGTTCTATGCCCGATCATAACAACACATGTTTTTTAGTTAAATCTTCTTCATCATCTCTATCTTCTTCATGGTAGAGTTCATATTGGTTTGTTCTGTTTCGATTTAAGTCCTATACACACTGCGCACAATCCCGTTTATTTTTCCGTAGCGAGATGGGTGTACTCGCTGGCTGAGCTCGACGGTTAGTCGTCCGTAAGCCACGGCGCGGTCGGGACGCGTTTGCGGGTGCTCCGTTTATTAAACTGACGATATTGGTGTGAGATCTGTTTTTTGGAACATGTGCTGTGTTTGATAACGAAGATGACCGGTGAAATTTGCTGCAGCCAAAAATGGTATGCGTTGATTTGTGCGCGTAGCTGAAAGGAGAGATGCACTTGCGTGCTCTACTCTCACTCGAACGGACAACTGCCGGCATGAAGGGCCAACCGGTTTGGTGAGATCTCCTCCCGATCCACACTCACGTAGAATAGAAAGCCCTTAGCTAAGACCATTATTTATTTGTCCATCGTTCGCAGTTAGAGTGTTGCTTTTTTTATTTTTGCTCATCTTTAGAACAAGGAAGCTGTATCATAACATGTATGTGGATCACATCGTCAAAGATTTTGTTTGTGTTTATTCGACACCTCTTTCTTAGTGGTCACGCAACATTTATGTGAAGCTTTTTATTTCTTAGCAACATTACATAATTGCAGACACGTTGATGTCAAATGTTGGGAGTTTCATTAGTGGCTCTACATAATGTGCGGTTAACAATGAATACGGTAACAATTACAAAGCCGAGCACCAGCATGTAAAAGACGCTTTTATAAAATTGGTTTTACGAGATCGTTAATATTCTTGTCATATTTCGCTTCGAGTATTTGTATAATAACATCGTTTGTTTTAACGTTCGATACTATAGGTGTTGAATGTAATCGAATTATACGGTCACTCTCTTTGATTAGTTTGAATTTATTCGTCTTTGATTTGGCATAATAAATATTTTTTGCGATGTTTATTGAGTGTAGTTCATGATGAGGCTTCCAAACCCCTGCTTCCAGCTTAAATTATCTCTCGATTGAAAAGTAGATGCAGCTCGTTATGAATTAGTTTTAAAGTTATTATCTTTTCCTACATCTAAATCTACCGTGTTTTCAATTATCCTAATGATAATGTTAATATGTTAAATTACTACGTTTACAATAAATTTAAGAATGTTATCAAACTTAGTGTTACTGATTTCGTAACAAGAAATAAATGATGGCAAGTTGTTTACCTATTATATAGAGATAAGTCTGTGGATTACATTTCTTTACTTTAACGAACATGACTTCCATATCTTAATGTGTGTTTGTTTTTAATTAACTGGGTAATTTGGTAGGGAATTCGTGAGACAAAGCTTATATCATAATATGGGACAGTGATAAGGAAATCCATATATTAGAATATTCCTTTCCTGAACTAGATAAAATATGTTTGTCGAAAATCTATCCAATCTAATTCTACTTCTCAATTCAAATTGGTTCTGATTTAATTTCATTGAAGCGGACACACAGATCTCACTGATCTGGATTGTCTCAAAGTAATTCAATTATATTTTGTCTTCAAAGTTCAAGAGTAATTTCTAACTTAAATAGCAACTGACAGCTCTCAAGCACTTCCTTTCTTCTTTTTAGCATAAGTTCCTTAACCCCAATATTTAAAGACATTTCTTCTACACTTAACAATTAATTTTAGAGTTATTGCTTGTTTTAAAATATCTTTAACGAGGGTTGTTGACGTCGTCTTGGCGACTGATTGGAGTGGAGGTTCTTCAAACCGACTTAAAATGAAGGCGTAAATTTTTATGAGACTTTTCAATTTTTTCGCTTTTCCCCATAAAAAAAATATCGTATTTACGCTTGAATTTTAATATTATTCAAAGTCGGGTAATATACTTTTTTTGCATGACAGTGTAGGCGAAATACGTCTCCATCACACTTTTTTATACAGATCAATTGTCGGTAAAAGATAAGGTCTATTATATTTAAGAGCAGAAAGCATAGGCGAGAGTACACTGTGGTAACCTACAATACAAAAGTAAACAATGATTTCTGATTCACATATAGTCAGGTCAATGTCCATCTTCACGTGCTACAACCTAATCTCTCAGTCAACTTTCTCGATTGTCACATTACTAAAACACCAGCTTGCAAATTTTACCTGGTTAAACCCGAGCATGCAGTCTTATTCAATGTTCTCCATTTAAATTCACGCAAGTTCTTAATTGAAACGTATGCAAATTTTTGGGGACACGTGGACTCAGCTTTGCATTCACAATATTATCTTCACGGTAGTTTTAAACCCTCCTGTTTATTATAAACCTCGAGTTGAATTGAGGAATGTATTGTATGGGAAACCCAATAGTAACTCTTTCAATTGATTCACTCAAATTCTTTTGTGTTACAAAATTCTGTTTATAGAATACAACGAACTGTTATGTTTTGTACGTTATAGCGCTATAAAAATAAACTTGAATATTACTTGGGAACTCGAAATAGAAAAATGTTACGGTTGATTAATTTAAAGCTGGGTATTCTGAATAGAATTCAATCTGGTCCAAGGATAGATCCTTGGGGAACCCTTCAATTGAACCATGTGACACGTGTTAAAGTAGATATTGTGTATCTACTTTAACACGTGTCTTAGGACAACCATCTCAATTATATAATAACTAGCAATAAATCAGAACCCGAAAGGTAAACAGAGCCATAGGACAAACACGTGCCTCTAACATGTGCCATCTACAGATCTATCTCTAGACCTTGTGGTGCTGTGGTCACGACTCACGAGTAGATCTACACATATTGTCACGTGATATTGACGGTTATCACGTTGCCTTTACAAACCAAATTGAATTGAAACAATAAACGCAACATAATCCATATTTGCTACATATCGATGTAAATCTTGAGAAATTAATGTAGCGTGCAAACTATATTTAGTTTATCTTATTTTCCTTGTAACAGTGATTTGGTCATGTATTGTCTGTTGCGCTTGTTTAATATTCGTGACACGTGGTTTTTGCATCTTGTTGGTGACTGTAACGACAGTAGGGATGTCCCGTTTTTTTGGATTAGAAATCATCAAATAACTTCGCTCGCTCAGTGAGACAATTACTGACTAAAGTCTACCCGTGTGTGTTAGTGCCCTTTGCATCCAGTGCCACGGTGACTCTTTCGAGCAATGTTGCAGCCTAGGAGGGATGTCCATTTACTTTCAAGACCCCCTCTCTCCTTTCTTTTCTAGGAGGCCTCCCTCTTCTAGAAAGAAGGAGGTCCCAGTAGAGAGGACATTAAAAGGCATGCTGTGCTAACCTTGAAAAAGTTTTGTAAAAAAAGCTAATGCCTGGAGTATTATAGAAGAATAACAAGTAATCAAAATTTTGCTAAAAGCCAGTTAAACAGCAGTTTAATATGAAAAACAGTGTCTGAAAATTGACGTAACAGCGGTCGAGCTCTGCAAACGATAACAGTTTTCAAAAATAAAGCGTTTATCCATCAGCTGTTCTGGTGTTGTTACAAATAAATCCGTCAGACATTTGTTTGTCTGTTCGTACCAAACTTGCACTCTTGCCAACATCTCTTACTTTCGTTTCAACTACGTCAAAGTTGCGCTAAACATTTCTGAACTGTTTCGCATACTAAAGTAAAATGCTCTGGCGATAAAATGCCATGGAATCGGGAGGTTCAACTCATTTGTTGTAAACTAATCGAATTTGTCTGTACCTACGCATATTTTATAAAATTTACAACCGATACAATAGTTCGCCGGCATTCAGATCCCGATTTTCGGCCACCGTAGGCGCGGGCTTGCAGACGGCGAGCAATAGCTAGCTCGCTGTCCGACCATCCGGTAACTGTCCGGACCGAGCCCAAGTCGTCGATGGCGCGCACTGTTCCCGCGCGCCTCAAGGAGTTGTCAGCAACAGCAGGGGCCCAGGTGGGTCGAAGCCTACTGGGGCCAGGGTTAGTTCGAAAGATAGGTCAGCCCCGGTACGAAAGGCAACGAAGGAACAGGAATGTGTTTTTAGTCAGTAAAAGTCTGACACTATCTCCTGCTCCGCCTAAGAGCGGGGGATGTCATTAGATGATTTCCTCACCGCGAAAAAAAAAAACCGATACAACACTACGGTATTTATAACTGAACTTGAGTCCATAATACCTTAGTTGATTTTTTAGTCAACAAAGAAAAACAAAAACGTTTTGTAACATTTCAATGTTGCTAAAATCTTTTCATGTTTTCGCTATACACAAGTCCTCTAAACCTTTTTCTGTTCTTTAATCTTCAAAAAACATGTTTTGTCTAACCTTATACTTGGTAGCATAAAGAGCCTTACTTTAAATCACAAAGACTGGAAGGGAATTACTTTAATACTTTCAATTTAACCTTTTTTTTATCTCCATTGTACTTGTTCCAAAGTCCCATGTCATCCGATCCCTTATCGACATTCCTTTACGATTTGAATGGCATCCACGAGATATACGAGTATGTGGCCATGAACCGTGTGTTAACCTATGCGTCACAAAGGACACTATAAAAGAAGAACAAAATAGGAATATCTAGGGAGGGATTCCAAATTGGATTGCCGCGCTCACAGACAAAAAAGATTTTTTGTTGATAAGAATGCATCCTATTAATATGTCTGGCAATGTAGACTAACCACAGAGATTTTATAAATAAATAAAAATGTTTTAAAAATAAAACGTTCTTAATTCAAATTCAAAACTGATTCATTCGAAAAACTTATTCAGTTTCGATATATACGAAATGTAATCTAAAATTCCTTTATGTAATTGTCATTCGTCATCATCAGATGGTACAGGAAGAGGGCATTGTAACGAACCCTTTCTCGGCAGAGTCTCATTAAAGTTGTCGACGAACATTGCCCATTGTTCACATCGTGCTTGTGACATTCTACTGTTACGCAATGGACAATTTAAAGTGTTGCAAGGTGAATACGAGTCGTTTTAACAAAGACATAAAGAAGGGTTTTAGGCCCTTTACACACCCTGATCTTAATGTTGTACCTCCTGATTGTTAAAGTTTTATGTAAGGAACCATAAACCGGTCCCTTTTGTAATTCGTTCCCCTCTAAATATAATCATAAAAATAGTTTAGGGACGTAATTATTACATTTGTCCATATTTTCGTACCCTCCTGTTAATGCCCACCAAACACCAAAAACTACTCGATCTTAATAACAAACAATGGAACGAGCCCAGTTATATCATCAATTCATAACAAATGCAAAGGGCAAAGTTGAGGCCACATTGAACTCTCAACACTGCTTTGTAACCAAAACGGAATATAAATAACTAAGGATATAAATACTAACGACTAGCTTCTGCCAGCGGCTTCGCCCGCGTGAAAGTAGTATAGTATAAGTTAATATACTCCCGGGATAAAAAGTATCATACGGTCAGGAACATGACTAGACTTTCGCCCGATTTCTAATTGAGACTCAAGTTGAGTATTTATTAAACTCTACTTTAGCTTGAAAACCTGCCAAAAATTGGCGTTAATCGATGTAGAGTTTGAGACATTTTAAGTCTAAACTACCTACTCAATTCAAAAACCCACCCTATAAGTCAGTCTACCCGAGTGCCGTTCAGCCGTTTGAGCAGAAAGATGCAAGAAACATACACACACATACATACATTATAGCCTTTATAATATTAGTGCGATACTTTATAAGGCTCGAAAGTCGTCTCGTGCTAATTGAATAGACGGCAAAGCTAGACACCATCGCGGTGAGACCCTAATTGACTTAAAGTTACAATAACGTTAACACTTCGAATATAAACCAGTATGATAGAGATGACGTCGGCTGGCTGGAATGTGGTAGGCTAAGCTACAAGTGTAATTGAAAGAGCAGTTGTTAATAAAAATTCAAAAGGGAAACATGTAGAGACTAGTGAGATAAAGGATTCAGAAAAGGAGAGAGCAGGGATGAGGAAAGATGGTGAAATCATTCAAGAACCTCGAATTTAACAAAACTTTGTGATTGTGTGTTTTAGGACATCTTTAATCAAAAGTGTCCATGTCGCACATAACAAAAGAAAAGAAAAAGGAAAACAGAGATATAAAAAACAACGTGACTCGTCAAAGATGCCACCCTCAATAAGCTTTGCGGATAAATTCGTATTTCTTCCCTATCTCTCCCTGCCAACAAGGAAATAGCCACGAACGTCTTACAAATAATATTTTCCGCCATAACGATCTTTTGTATCACCGAAAGTTTCTTCAGATCGTGACCTCTATAATTTCTATTGATGGTGGCTTCGGAGCACAAAATGAGATAAATAATCCTACAGGAAACTGTGTGGTCTCTCATATTGTCAGCTATTCTTAATCTGAGGTCGAGGCACTTTGATAAGACCAATCACCCTAGAAAATGACTAATAAAACTTTCCACAGAACGACAAAAGAAATTCTCTTTTTTCATGTTTTTTTGCGAAACAATGAAAGGTGCAATGACCGAGTTGTGGTACTAAAACAAACGCAGATTTTCATATTGACGATAAATCTACAGTAACCACGATTTATTTTTCGCAAAAGACCGCCATGGAATATAAACGATCATTATGTGGTCATGTTAAAAGTTCAGCAGCATTTTTGATATTAAGGATATCGGTACCTAATCTAATGTGTAATCGTTAATAATCATACGTTGACAAAAGTTTAATCTAAATAGCCTACAATTCCAGCTTCATAATTTCATCAGTGACACCTTTTTTCGTTTTTTGTTGTGATGAAAAATAATCAACTAACTTATTCCGCTTTAGGTGAAGCGAGGTGAGTCAGACTTTTACAGTCTAAAACCCTTCCATATTCCTTCAATTGCCCTTTGCATAGCCGCGGTGACCCTTTCAAACAGTTCTGTAAATCTAGTCTTCTGTATCACCTTTGTCTTTCTTGTTATTAACTGTCATCCTCATTTCACTTCCTGCCGTTTTTTTTATTGCATCTTCTAGTAAAAGTAGGTCTTCTTCATCTTTTACCGCAATAAAAATAGACATATCTAATTGCATCGTTGCATTGTTAGTTCAGTGTTCGAGTTCTCTCGCTTTAATAGAATCTTCATCTAGCATACTTACTCATTTTTCAATCAGCCTCATCAGAAATGATGACAAGCAAAGTCTTGTCATTATTACAATCAACCCACTCTGTCATTACGTTGATTTCTCTCGTATCAACCTATTTTGCTAATGTATGTCAATAGAAGTGTAGTCTTTAATTACAACTAGTATAAATTTTAACCCTGGACTCGTTCGCATACTATAGTTGCAGTGTATCATTTTCCGGCCTCTCCTTAACTCATATTTTTAGTATCGGCTTAAGAAGTCCCCTTCTTTATTATTATAGCGTCCTCATCTCTTTTCGATACTATCTTTGTAATGACCTCCTTTCTAGCTATATTATCTTTTACAGATTGCGCTATTGTTTACTTAGCTTCTGTAACTCTAGCCATTCTAATTCTCAAATTATTCATCATATCTGCCATATCATGCAACGTCACTCATAAATATAGCTACTAAGTACATATTCTAACCCTGAGCTAATTCATGCATCTCCTGTCCTAAATAAAAGAAAGTGTCTATCGATCAATGATACAAATAGTTCCAGGTAACCATTTATAACTTCTCAAGTTTGTAATCCAAACTAGGGGTCAACGTCACGATAGTAGGTCGTGACCGCTTTCCTTGACATATATTTCCATATACATACATGCTAATGTTCTAGTGCATGTAGGCCATTTTCCCGGGAATTTTAATAATACTACTATTCCTGGTAATAAAACGATATTTCAATAATTGCCTGCTTGGATATGCAGCTGAATTTTTTAGCTATTTTGTAATTTAGTAATGGGACAGTATTGTCGTGTAGGAATTAACTTTTTATTGTTACAAATTAATAAGTACTATAGAAAAGCTAAGCTTAATATGGAAATGTTAAAGTAATTTCTAATAAACTATACTTTTACAATACCAAAGATTGTAAAGAAAGTAGAGAAGATGACAAGAAATGACGTAGATTGTCTAATGTAAATTATAATATAGGTATCTTACTCCCAAAACACTTCTCTTCCAATGATTTATGTAAAATACCACTTCGACGAGAATTCTTAACAAATAAACTCCGGTATGTAGAGCGCACGATGTGCACTTAATCTTAAAAGCAATACAACGTTCTGAAGCAAAGAGAAATAGGAACATCTTGACTGATTAATAAATACCAAACATAACTTCTTTCTTTAATTATTGTGCACATATTTATTTACTACGTACATTTACTAATTTTCTGTTTTTATCGTTGAAACTATATCTAATGGTAAAATAATATTACTACCTAAATAAACTTATATTAATTTTCTATAACTGTGCATCATCAAGCTATAAAAATAATTAAGTATCGATAAAATCTGTATGTCCTTGTAGGTTATTGAACTGTAAGTACCAATCCCACATGAATGGATAAAGAAACTCAACTCTTTAACTAACCATAAAATATTCATTCAATTAATCGGTTGAACGAACAGAGAACGAATGAAATGAATGAGATAATCAGAACTTTTGGACACACAAACATCTCTATCAGAATAATTTACTGGAGGCTTTGTCGCTGTCGTATTAATATCGTAACTTTGCAAGGACACACAAATATATTGCCTTTATAGCATTTCTAACGTGTATTGAGTTGTAAGACGTGAATATAAAAATAAGACCAAACCCATAAAAAAAAAAAACAATTTAAACCGATGAAAGTATAGCTCTCAAAAAATCAAACAACGATTATTATTCCAAGAAGGTCCCAGTTAAGTATTAAAAATGAAAGAAATCAATGCCTTCGTGAAAAAATGTGTTTATCGTTTTTATGGCTGCATCAAATGCAAAGTAAAATGATAACGAATTTCACAACGCGGAACCAAAACTTAATTTAGGCAGATTCTTTTAAAAACTCCTGAAATACTAGAACTTGAGGGGTAATTCTGACAATAAAGGATTTCACATTAGCATCACAATCGCAATCTGCCAAAAGGCCACTGAGACTGATGATATTGCGACATCAATTTGTTCGTTTTTTAAATATGAGAATTGGTCTTATGATTCAAATAAACAATGATCGGTACGTTTAAACAATACCTGAAAAAAGAGTTCGTCGAATATATTATGTTTTATCATGCCACTTCTATTTGCATGCACATAGGCTATGTGACATAGCATAGGTCAGTTCCTTAAATCACATTCATCATTCATTCAAAATTGAACGACTTCATGTTCCAATTACAAAAATCATCGTTCCATTATCGTTGTGTCTATGTTCAATGAATCTGTTGATTTAACCGTATGTGCGTAATCATATATAATCACGTAGGTACCTACTTCATTAGAATTACTTATATATTCAAGCGATCAATATACCAAGTTAACATACTAATAAGGAGGTTAATTATCATAATAGCATACGTTAGTACGAATACCCAATTGCTAAGGTTGTACCTTAATTTCAATAAAAGCCTTTTCTAAAAATCATGTTTTAAACATAGTAATAAGGATATATAAGTGTCTTTTTTAATTAACTTGGCTCTAATAAACGACTTCAATCCAATTTGTAGATAATATTATATTCATTATATTTTTATATTTCGTCCCTAATCTCAAACGCTACCGTTGTTTCCCATCAGTTCACCGTAATTTAAAGAGTTTATGATGGTTCATACGCACAATGTAGGTAGAAGTAGTCTCGTATGACCCTAAGAATTTATTAGTGTAATTATGATCCATTGAACTAGGAACTAGGCTATCATTTGTAACAGTACTGATGGAATCTGGGGCTAATATTCGCCAATTAGAATAGGACGGTCAGGGCGGTGTTCCAACCTTAGTAATAGACTTAATTTTAGACTAATAAGATCAATGGACTAAGATATGAGTAATAAAAAGCTGTTCCTCTAACCTACCTACTGTCACAAATCTGTCTCTAATTGAAATTTACTTCCCACACGCGTGAGAAAGTAATGAACGAACGAGATAGTGTCAACTTCTTTCTCACGCAAAACTCTTGAATTCGTAAATCGAAACGAAAGTGTATCTATAGGAAATGTGGGCCGTGAACGTCAGCCATATGGTCACAATCACAAATACATGTCATGAATCTTGTTTTGTTTTGAGTAAAACAAAATAATGAATATTTCCTTCACGTTCGTTGACACTGAGCAGATATCGAATTTATTGGTTGAGTATCCGAGATTTATAGGATATCGAATTCGAAATTCGAAGCCAATAATTGAAATTGAATAATGTCTACCGTCAAAGAGAAAACAAAGGCTTTAAAAAACGAGAGTCATGACAAAGAGTTTCGCCTGTTTATGCTAATTTACTTAAAAAGAAAAACATACAATGTTTTACAAAGAAATTAGTACAGGTCAGTAAGCTAAATTACGTGTCGAGACAACGGTACACAATTTCCATGAATCATTGTAGTGATGTCTAAACTACACATAAACGATAAATAGGTTGGGCCTTTTTTTTTTTTTTTTTTTTTTTTCGATGGGAAAAATCATCTTATGACAACCCCCGCTCTTGGGCGGAGCGGGAGATAGTGTCAGACTCTTACTGACTAAAAAACCCATCCCGTTCCTACAAGCCTTCATACCGGGGCTCGAGCGCCCTTTCGGATAACCCTGGCCCCAGTAGGCTTCGACCCGACTGGGCCCCTGCTGTTGCTGACAACTCCTTGAGGCGCGCGGGAACAGCGCGCGCCGTCGACGACTTGGGCTTGGTCCGGACGGTTACCGGACGGCCGGACAGCGAGCTGCCCATTGCTCACTGTCCGCAAGCCCGAAATAGGTTGGGCCTCAATTTGCAGTCTTACTGCTTACAAATCTATCATCGAATTTCATATCGATGTAAAACCGTAATGGTGTATAAAACGTATTTACTATTTGTTAGGTCGAACACGGTTTTCTAGTCAGCCAGTGTACCATAGCTTAAAATGCTGTTTATGAACTTCGCGTCTTCAACCGAGTTACCGTTACATGTGTAATAAAATTCGCACTGAGCCGAAAACTGACGCGCTGATTGAGATTTCTGGGTCATTTTACTTTTTAGCATGACGCGGTTTGAAATATGTATTATTTGAGTCGACCGGCCAATTAACTGACTATTGAAATATGTAGAAATTTCTTATTAAATGCTGTTCAGTTCCTCTATTTGATTTGCGAAAATATAATATATATTCATTTCGGTTTCATCAAGTTTTATGTGATTTGATTATTATTTACATACATACAGAAGCCTGAAACCAAATCCTACCTATACGAGTAGGTATACGCCAAATTTCCAATATACGTACCTATCGCAAAAGTATAATTGAAACGTGTTTCCAGATGTACCCTGTTATTTAAAGTATCCTCAGAACCGTACGTGGTTCCTTCCAATGAATACAAAACAATACAAATTGAGGGTACCCGCAGTAAATAAATAATGCTTGTTTGTTCAACACCTGCTGACATCCCCACATTACTTACAGATCCAATGGAAATTAAATTTGTTTGGCCACCTGCTCCCATTTCGTGAAGCTTCAGTATTTCGTAACAGGTTCAATAAAATAACAGGTCTTTGTTACTAGCTAGAGAACCTTTTGGAAAAGTTATTTTAGATAGGTACCTAGTTCTAATCAGATTCATCTAAACTTTTCTTGCGTAAAAATCGCTTTTCATATTTTAGACATTAATTTATTCATTACCATGATATTCATTCAAAAAACAATTAATATTTAACATAGTGTAAGATATAATATTATGTTGTAGCAACCCATAAATATTGAGATTTGTTGTATCTTAAAAATTGTTTGATTTAGATCAAATTATTATATTTATTTTCATACATTGAACATTGTGTCATCAAATCCTTAGAATTTAAAAATGATTAAAATGGCAATGTTTATTTACATAGTCAGTCTATCAAGATGTAAGTACAAATGTTATAAGACTCAACCAATAAAAAAGATAGAAAAACTTCATATTTAATTTTTGATAAACTATAAAAACAAAACTGGTATCTGTTACTAATGGAATAGGCACTAAAACTTGCATAGTCTATCAGACAATCATCCATGGCCGAGTTCAACGAACTATTTTTGGCGGCGTCAAATCACGTTTTATATTTTTTTTTCTCTTAATGGCAGCAACTGGCTGGCAAAAGTTTCAAATAAAGAGTGGGACATACTTGACACTCGCTACATTTAAAAGTATCGTTAGATAAATTATTCAAATGTTATAATAACGAATTATTAGCTCTGTTGAGAGTAATTTGTTTCAGTTCAACGGCTTCGATTCCGCGGAAGCAATAATAGATAATTATCATACGGGTCAGTGAATGTGATCGAACTTTTGGAATACGATTTGAAAGGTTGCAAGGGCCAAAAATACATATCTTAAAACTTCATCATCAACTGCACTTAGGTATCCTAATTTATTTTCGATCACATCTACATCCATATCTTCTTCTATAGATCTCTATTTCCATCATTTATTATCTATGGTTTTCTCTAAATCAGTTACATAAAATACGGTCGTCGAATGCGTAATTATGTCGTAGTCGTAGCCCATAAGCATCATCACATTGATTAAAAACCGCACAGATACTTTTTATAACTTGAAGAATCGTTCATTACCCAGCTATGTCTTCTCCGGGGCTGCGGGTTTGTTCCAAAGAGTTGTGGCCCTGGAACGGACAGTGCAACAGAAGGAACAAAGGTTCCAGTCACTAAAAGACACTCCGTTTCACTCAGCCAAAGCGAGAGAAGTTATTTGTCGATTTCCCATGATATTCACAAAAAAAAACATAAAACATCAAACACTACGCAAAGGTAATTTTAAAACATAATTACTGTAGTCTTAATATACAGTTCAAATGTAATAAAGCGTATTACGTAAGACCTGAAGCAACTTTGCACTCGCCCACAATAAGCTTGAGAAATATGAAGTAGGAAGAGCTGCTGTAGTGCTGGCAGACACGCCACCGTCGCCATAACTCCTGCCAAAACAAGTTTCTTCCATTTAATTATCTGTCCAATACAATAGATAACATCTTACTTTGTTTATTTGGAAAACATTTAGAAAATAATCCAGAGATTTTGGCAATGATTTTGATAAATTTACACTCTATAATCGATCAATGTCGAAGTACTAATGAGCTGGTACGTAATCTTATAGATAAATAAATGTAGGTTTTTGTACAAATAATGCTAAGTATCGAATAAAATAAATAAGACTCCTTCAAATAAGCCACTAACCACTAAATAAAAAGTAACTATTTGTTTTAATAGAACCAGGACAGACATTTCAATATAGAAGTAGTTATCTAACCTAATTTTATACAATTTTGTATTTAGATATAAACTAGTCAATATTCTTCTTAAATTCTTACTTTCGTGCCTATTATGAATCCATATGTGGCTACTGAACTAATTCACACGATAATATATAATGTATAGTCAAAGTTTAAATCAGAAGTTTATTCCAATTACAAGTTACTTATGACATATTCTGGGGCAGAGTCCCCCACGGCCGATAAACGCTATATTTAGAACTTAATAGACAACTAACTACGCTTAATTTATAAAGACTTTTAATAGACATTGTTTCGTTCGTCGTGCTTTTTAAAATTAAATTAAACATAGTCTCGATTTGAAAACGTCATCAAAGTAATAATCATACGAATTTGGTTAAATATGAGTCGTTATAGGCACCTACATAATGTCTACGGAAGTCCATGGTTAGCGTCAACTAGATACGTGGCCGTGAAATAACGCGCCGAGAATGTATTGAACGATTAGAAAGAGCTAGACTGCTTATCTTGAACGTGATTTATTATATCTGCTAGTTAACCGCAAATGGAATTACAGACACGATGCAACTTGCTTTTCCTTACTGTGAAGGCTGAACCGGAACGTCAGTGAATCACCCCACCCACAGTACACGCATCGCCGAAACGAGTGTTTTTACACATGTTATAAAATATTGATACACACCGGAATAAAACATCAGTGCTAACGTGTTTAGGGTAAAAGTTGTAAACAACGAAATGAAAACAATGTTATTTTCAGGTCGCTTCACCTTAAACTCAATTCTAGATACTTCTACGAACATCATCAAACATGTTTTCACTTCCATCGATCATTTTAAATCTGACGTGTTTTGTTTCTTAGTAATTTGGTGGTTAGGAAGTATGCGTGTGAGAAAATCGCCGGGAAAACATTAAACGAGAATCGCGTGTTCAACCGAACGCAGTGAAATCTGCCCTTTGCAGGGCTAAGCATCGTTTTGCGGACTGATCCAATTTGCATAAAATACAAAAATGTTAATTAAATGCTAATGAATTCCTTTCAGATCTTATTGTACAATTTCTTTCTGGACGTTTTCTGGTATGGTTATTGCGGCTTTCTCTTTGTTCCGTTATTTTCTTTTATTATTATTGTGGAGCTTTAGTTTTTGTATAATAATGTTGAAATGACCGGTCAAATTATCGTCGTTCTTTATGTCCCGATCGCTGTCTTCTGTATTTTGATAAAAGTTCATTTCCATTATAATAAGCTTTGGTTTTAGATAGCGATTTCTATTAAAACCCGTGTAATCATGCCCAGACCTACTTATTAGCAGGAGAATCACGTGTTCCTAAAGCCACTATATTTAAATTCCGTGCACATGCCATGAATTCTTCGAGAGTACATATCAATTGAAGTTTGAACTCCCAAATATTTATTCACCTCGCTTCGTTTCCGCTAAAGATATTGGAAGATTGGAACGGCAGCAGTAATCAAATCATCAAAGTAATAGCGGTTTATTCGCAGATAAACATCCGTTTGTTCAAATTGATCTTTGCCAAATACATGGACATGGGGTCATCATAAGTCAATTTCTGTACCTAAATCTAGTTTGCAAAATTAATAATCCTCCCGACCGAATTTCAATCATGGTCCAATCTCCACAGAGATTAGCCAAGTACGCAGGGGACTACTGTGCACCAGTATGTACGCAAGCAAACACAGGTGCACTCTCTGTTCATTTACTCTCATAGTCCGGTGGGACAGCAATCCGACAGGACCGAGAGAGATCAGGCACAGGACCAACGGCTTTACTATGCGTTCCAAACGAGAATAGGAACAATTGCCATATTGTAACGTCACATCGTACTGTCAAATCGAAGAAATTTTGGCAAAATTGAAGAACTCAGAGATGAGTAAAATTGAAGAATTGGATTCTGATTAAACTTTTTTCGTTCACACTTCGTAAATAAATTAATTTAAAATTTCTTACCTCGATTTGACAGTAAATCTTGACGTCACAACATGGCAATCGATCCTATTCTCATTTGGAACGCATTGCACGTGCTTTCAGAGGCACGGAGGTGTCACACCACCAACTACGAAACTCCAAGCTGCTGCAGATTAATTCTTAGTAGAAAAACTCAACAGCACTTTTTGTGAAATGAACGAAAGAGTCGCGTCGCGTTGACCTCAATGTCGCCTAATAGTAAGCGATGATACGGTAACCTATTCTCGCACTACGTTTGCAGGTAGTTATGGAAAAATTTAACACTCTCACGGTAAAAAAAAAATCTTGATACAAATACTGCCTGCAATCTTAGTAACGTTAGTAATAAAACAGGAAAACATTGAGTGTTATGGCGGCCTATTTTATTTTACTGTAATGTTAACACCATTTGCTGTTAACCCAGATATTACTGCTATATCCGTTGTGAATGCATTTAATTCACTTTTATTTAATCGTAGTCTGGTAAATTTTGCAAATCTCATTTTTGTTCATTGTTTTTCTTAACTCAGACTAAAAAATAAGACACGTGCTAAAACTATGTCAAATTCTCACTACATTTATATTTCAATTTAAAGTTTCAACCACGTGAAACATTAAACTATGCGGCTGCATAATAAGTTACTTTAATGTAAATATTATTATGAAACGAACATCTAAGGCGCATGTAAAAGAGGTTGACACGAAGTCTCCGTGTTTCAGTTGTAAAAGGCTATGTCGCTGACTGCCACGGCACCGACCTTCGCAACTCGAGGGTCATGGCTTTCACGCTAAACGGTTAATTTCAGGAGACCCACAATTCAAACCTGTTCCTTCAACACGCCACAACACCAACAATTTACCGTATTATATCTGCTAAACACGAAATACGCCGCGTACTTCTACTACTGAAACTCGAAGTTAGTATGTCTTTGAAAGAAAATTGTTTACATTACGGTCAGCAGATGTGGCCTTTTCGCCTCCAGAATAAAATACAGAACCGCTGTAACTAGGTTGTAGCCCGGTCAACCTATTTTTACTCAAGAGAATTATTTGTTCTTTTAATAGTTTACGTTTTCAAGCAATGTGCTAATAAAATACGTATTTTAGCAAAATGCACCTTTTCAAAGTTCTAATAGTAAGAAAATTTATCTAAAACAATAGTTACTTGTTGTTCTATTTGATATTTTAGATTCTAGAGCAATTTGAAAACTTTTCTTGCAAGCAACTAAACCAACTGCAATATTATTACTCAACTAACCTTACCTACTGAAACTTACCACACAAAACACGTGTCTTGTCTTGAAAGAAAATACCGCTCTATATTCAAAACAAATTCTTAAAAAAAAAACTCAAGGCATAGTCAAACTAGAGCTACGACGTAGCGCCGCGCCGTAGGACCTTTCCGTTCTCCGTAGACTTATTTGAAAAAAACATGTTTTTTTTTTGCTCTATAATCGTAAGCTCGTAGTAATCGATTGCCTACTAAGTTCTAATAAGATGTAATCACGAAAGCCGTGACCCTGACGAACATTGCTGAACGTGTTCGCGTAAGCTTGGAGCTTTCTTACTTAATTTATTAATCGTCTACTGAAGCATGATAAAGCAAGTTCTAGACAGGATGATAAATGAGCATCTTGTGTTCGTCACAATTATCTGATTGACCTAGTCAAGGTTTTTCTGTGTTTTACGTAATACTGGCTTTTTCCGGCCTGTACTTCAGAAGCCGTGCAGTTTTCTCTTATAAAGTATCCTGAGTTTTGACACCCAGGGATGGTGTAGATATATATCGCTTTTTTTTTTACTGAATACTACCATAGATTACCTTTTTTTTAAACGTACAAAAATTTTTACATATTTACAATGTTACCATAGATTATGAAGTATTTTTTCTTTCATGTTTCTTCTTATATGATAAGTTATTGATATTATTGTAATATTTTTCAGCAAAATATAAATGGCCTACGTCTCACTACATTTATTTTTCTAACCACTTTATCGTTTCTTTTCTAAATTGTTTCTTTTCTTTGATCAGATATCGTCTGATTTATGTGGGGGAGTCATGAATGTGTGAATTAATAAACTAGTCTAGTCTAGATATTATAAATCTTAGCTAGTGAAATGATAAGTAGGTGTATGGACGTATTAATCAACATTTTGGCATGAACAATATTTTCACCAGTCACTTTCAACTCTTCTGTAGATTACTTAAATTGCCGGCCTTGTTAAAAGAAATTACTTACTCACTAATAAAATCGTTTCAAGCGAAGACAGGATACGAAGGTTAATCAGGTTATCAAGACATCTGCCAAATAATGCGCTCACTTTAAAGTGAGATTGATTAGATTCAAGAACAAACTGCACACATTCATTCAATCAGCATTAAGCATTCTTTTTTCAATGTTTTATTTTTGTTCTTCTTTTAAATACAAGTTTTTTTTTTAATAATTCCAATTAAAAATTCGAGATAATTTGTTGCAACCCATACTTTTAAGGGCTTTTTTATATAAATAATCATTCAAATGTTAGCACAGGACGCTAAAGTTGAAACTTGCGCTGTTAGCGTAAAGTTGCAGTTGTTTCGAATTTTAAATTCAAGTCGAAAGCACAAGTGTAGCAAGTTCAACAGCAAAGCTTATCGATTTTACCAAGATTTGCATGCTAAGCCTGCCTTCTGCATCCAAACATTCGCATAATGTAATCTATTTATATAACAGTGACGTCACCTGGATCTAAATAAAGTGAACGGCTTCAACTGCCCACTGACTGCAGTTTCGTGGTTTGCCCTACATTTTAATTTTAAATAGACTCTGCCCTACATTTCGACCCTGAGAGATGCCAGAATTATTTATAATTTTATTAGGACACTTTGTTATAACAATATTTTGGTTTCAGTGCAAGCATCATTTATCATTTGTCTTGGCTGCATCTTTCTCTGATGCAAAGGGATTGGAAAAGTCTTATTTTAAATTTAATTGTTTTATGACACATATTTATGATTCAACGTAATGCGTATAATGAAAGTGCTAATCAAGGACAATAGAGTGAGCTAATTCGAAGTTTAAAAATGATAGAAAGTTATGAACCAACAATGGCTAGGGAAGTATTCACGTGACACACTGAGTGCCTCGTGCGAGTTCGACACGTTTATGACGTTCGGTGCTCCGATTGGTCCGTGCCAAGCTCTTAACCAATCAGAGAGCCAAACGCGGTAAACGTTTCTATCGTGTTAACGTAAAAACAAATCGCAGTCAGAGCTCTAGTTTTATCTGGCTTGGAAGTTCATTGAGCTAGTAGTCAGGGTAATGTCTGATAACAATATCACCTAATAATATTGAAACACAATGCAAGTTTAAGAGTGTCCATGGAATTTCTTGCACATTTTTCTCCATAGAGATCTATGCTTTGGAATGTGCAGTTAGCATCATTTTTTCTGACAGACTGACTTCTTGACATTTCAAAAGTGCCTATAAATGGTCTATTTAAAATAAAATACTTTGAATCTTTGAATCATGAATCTTTGAAGTTTTTCTCGGTTGCCTTTACAAATCGTCGGGTAACTAACATGATTCAACGGTGGAACAAAACTAACGTAAGTACATGACTTTAGCTTCCTAAAAATTTGACATAAAGTAAACACACAATCAATCTTCGTATATCTACTCTTGTCTATTGTTATCATAAACTAAATGTGCATACTTCTGCTTACCAAGATTAAAAAGTATGTAGATTCTATTCTATCACCTATCACGCCGGAAACATGAGGCACATTTATATCAGTTTTTTTTTAATTTTTGAGTCGTTTTTTTCGCACTGGTTTTTATATTTGAATTAATAATCACATTTTTTCAAACGGAAAAGATCATAACTTAATTAAGCAGATAAAAACTGTCATGAAATTTTAACGCATGTCCAATATCCAGCGTGTTAACAAATAAATACATAAACATTTCTCCAATATTGAACCCAATGAACATAGGTAACAAAAAAATATTTATCGGCATGACCTTAAGAAAAACACGAACACCACGTGTTAATTATCCAATAAAAAAACGTCAACTAACTAACTAACACTCTATACTAACAACCTCCTCAGAAACGATATTTTCTAACTGGCAACATTAATCAAATGAATGTGGTCACGCGTTAGTAAGGCACTCCGCGACCTCGGCCGTAACCCTGTAGGGTTTCAGGGCTCCGGTAAGTAAGCCCCATAATGAACTACCACAATACATGAACAGTATTAAACACGCTTAACAAGCTAAGAGGATTTACTATTGACGTATTTACTGGCTCATTTGAATGCGCTGACATGTTCGCAATACAATTTGAGTGTGTACACTTATATGTGTGCAAACAATTCTGAGTGATATTCCGAATTGCAAAATGCACCGTATGAAATTGAATTAGTTTCGCTGTAGTACCTACAGCGAATTCTTTTGCTCAATTTAATTTAAAAACAGAACTCTTCTTTTTCCATAGAGGTCACACCAAAACAACAGCTCGGTTCTTTTTTCTTTAAAAAATCAAAGCCCAACATTTTTTTTCTTTTTTCTTTATTTCACCGTATGTAGATAATAATGTTGCCATTACAAATAATTGACAATGGTCGTCAACGCCAATCATCTGACTCGACCACCGTTTAATGAACCGGAAGGTGTGATTAGCGCGGGATGAGCACTTTATATTAATGGATAAATGCTGTAGTATCATTCTAGATGAGCCGTGGGTATCAGTGGAATATTCCATGACATGGTCAATTAAGCCCTTGCTCTTGGTGTTCAATTGACGGTGGAGGAATAGATGTAAAGAAATTTAAAAAAAAATGGTGCTTAACACACATTCCGAATCCGTTCCATTACAATTTCATAGACAATAAAAACCACTAAAATTATTATATTATATTCTTTATTGTACACCGCATTAGAAACAATTACAGGACAATCATTTCCAAAAATTAAGAGTAAAAAAAACAACAGACAACAAAAAAAAAGCCACTGAAACTAGAAATCCCGCCAAAATCACGTTAAAAAAAATTGTGTGTTTGTATGTAAACATGTGTTTTTTGCAGGAAGCTTAATTGCCCTAATATTAAACAAATTTCAGAATACTTCCAGTTTTTGCTGCTAAGGCTTGTCGACGTTTATAGTTTATATTAGGTATACAGTGTCTTCTCCACAAAGACAGCCATCTTGACGGAACTTCATGACAGTAACAAAAGAAGAACGAGTAAAAGACTCGGTATGTATAGTCGGGTTGGAACGTGAACGTCAAGTACGACTATTAATAGAACACAGGTGACATTGGACAGCCCTCTTCAAATTAACAATAGAAGCTATCTTTTTTTGTTATTAAAAATATTAATTGACAGTTTATCGGCCATTGGCGTAAATTGTCGGTGCGTATACGACGTACGTCAATTTACTTAGTAAGTACTTATACACGTGACACTTTATTGAACAATTATTTGTAGTTGGTTTTAAAAAAAACCTCTGTTAAGTCATTGGGAAAATTATCAGAACCAAAATCCAAGACAAAAATCTTCTATATCAGATGCTACCTACAGGCTGTCTATAAAAACATTTATTTGTTAGCCATGAAATCAATACTTGAGAGTCTACAAAAAAACATGGAGATTTTTTGTGATTCTTTTCTTCACGTCGATTATTTTAACTACTTAGTTATTTATGTGTCCTAAGTTCGGCGCCTCAGTATATTGACCTGACATTCTATCCAGCCAGCCTTGCCTATAAAGCTTAGCAAATATTAGCCCCGGATTGATTTACTCGTTAACTGTTTACATTAGGTCTGTGGTACAATGCTACTACATATTGTATTCATATGCCAATGATTGGCCAACGACAACTCCCTCCCTCCCAGGAGTACCTAGGTAATAATTTTAGAAAAGCAAGTAGGTACTTACCTATATTTGAATTAAGAATACGAGATCAATATCAAATGGAATAACACTCTATGTTGTTTGAGACAAAGTTCAAATAGAAAGAAAAAGTTAAAAAAGTACTTGATGATTGCAATGTACATTGCAATCAATAGGTACTTTTTTTCGGTCAACGACAACTCCCTCCCTCCCAGGAGTACCTAGGTAATAATTTTAGAAAAGTAAGTAAGTACTTACCTATATTTGAATTAAGAATGCGAGATCAATATCAAATGAAATAACACTCTATGTTGTTCGAGACAAAGTTCAAATAGAAAGAAAAAGTTAAAAAAGTACCTAATGATTGCAATGTACATTGCAATCATTACTTATTTTTCGGTGCTTTTTGTTACAACCCAGCTTCCCGCGTATATTAATTAGTACAATCATAGCTTAAGTATTTTGTTATTCTGTTATACCTACCTATAAACTATATTACTATAATGAAAGAGTGCACCAACTTCGTAAAATATTAGTTGGATTCATATACAATTATACAAAAATGCTTTAGTAAGAAAATATTCATATATTTAATATAGATGTCAAATATAGATAAGTACACTTTTTTTCTCCCAGATAAGCTGACAAAAAGGAGACAAAAAAAGTCAGAACCTATTCGGAAAGGTAATCGCATGTGACAGCCTTCCGATAATCGAATCGCGCCATAAATGCCCTTAGTGCGGAAAAACAAACTCAACATATTCCACTAAAGCTATAACAAATTTACGACACACTCAGCCAGTCATATCAGATTTTTGTAATAAAATCTCTCGTAACTGACTATTATTTAATATTTCAGTCGATTCCATACCATCTCGAGTGATTTAAATTAATCGGATTATACAAATTTCGCGCACCTTATCCTCGTCCTTACATATTATAAAACTAAGTCCTACACCGCGTCTGTTAGCGACAAACTAATATTATCCCACAATTTCCACACAACACCATCCAGTCCCAAACTAAGCAGAACTTGTGTTATGAGTACTAAGTATACAATTAATAAACTTACATATATATTTCTCAATACATGCATAATAATAGATAAATTACATCCAGACACAGAACAAATGATCGTGCTCATCACACAAACATTTGGGAAACGGATCCCACCTGGCATAGCAGGCAGAGCCACTAACCACTAGACCAAGACTAACAAGAGGCCAGTCAAAACTCAAAAGCTGAACGCTAAATGTGCTATATTCACTAAAAGGCAGACTGATCCAAAAAGAAGATTTATTTATAGTAGAGAAGCCGAAAATTTTAATGATTTTTACACCAATCCGAAGCGGGGGGGGGGAGTAATAATGGCATTAGTATTTTACGTTTACTCGTGCTAGCTAATTGGATCGTGAATTACCTATTTAGTGAAAAAATGCGGTACTATTAGACCGTGTCCCAACACGTGAGTTTTCTATTTAATCCAATTTAGTATGGTTTATTTTCGGATTACTGAAACTAACATTATTACGAATTATAATATAAACGTAACTCATATTGAACTGGCTGAAACTGGAACCTAATTTGCATGCGTTAGTGTAATTTTCACACGTGAACGTTAAACAATAATTCTCGTTTGACAACGTGATATGCACGAGAGGATTTGGCGGTGTTTATTGTAACAATTTATGACTAACTAGCTTTTGTCAACGGCTTCGCTCATGCAGAAATACAGGAAGTAATGGAACAGGTCTCCACAAACTTTGAGGGGTTGCTCAGTAGACGAAACTAAACAACCTTCCTCAAGATTTTTTTTCGGCCTCTCCATACAAAATGTCAAATCAAGTTTATAATTCTGTATGGAGGGACCGATTTTTTTTTCGTTTCTTGAAAACAAATCTTGTGTAAGTATGTTCAGTTTCGCCTACTGAGCAAGCCCTTACAGGTTACGGAGACTCATCCCTTACTCCCTATATATGCTCAAGCTCATGTCACTCCGTGATCAAGTATCATCAAGTTTATATATCATTTAAACTGGAAGACTATGAGCAAGCACTAATTAATCTAAATGAAGATCTTGAATGCATAGTACAGTGGTCAAATGCTAACACGCTTGCATTGAATCCTACAAAGACCAAGTACATGCTTTTTGGTACCGTAAATCAGATAAGCCAAATAAAACCATGTGCACTTAATCTAACAATTATGGGTCAACCCATCGAGCGGGTCTACGAAGCTCGTAATTTAGGTCTTACAATGGACACGGAACTTCGTTTACACAAGCACGGAACAGAGTGTATCAGTAATTGCTATTACAGACTCAAAATTTTATATAAAGCCCGACCTTATCTTAGCGAGGAATTGCGAGTCTTGCTTGTAGAGTCTTTGGTTTTGTCAAAGTTGAATTATGCGGATACAGTGTATGGTCAACGGCTTCTATCTAAAACTGAAAGAATGATCCAAAGACTTCAAAATGCCTGTGCACGCTTCTGTTTTAGAGTTCCTTTTAGAGGACATGTAACACCATTTCTAAATGAGCAGAACATTTTAAAAATGAAAGCTAGACGTAAACTGCACTTGGCGACCTTGCTTTTTGGAATTATCAAGTCTCACTCCCCTTCTTACTTATATGATAAGCTGACATGGACTCGTAGACATGGAATTGGTGAGGGAAGAAAATGCTCTCAACAGCTTTCTACTCCCCAGCACAAGTCAGCGGCTTTTAGAGGAGTTTTCGTTACACAGCTTCAAAATGTTGGAACAATATCCCCCCTCCTATAAAATTCAGTAGAAGTTGCTCGGCTTTCAAATCAAAATTAAAGTTATTTTTGTTCAATCATCAAATTGTCTTCCAAGATATTCGAGCCGACATTTCAGCCATTTGATATGCAATATTTTATAGTTTGATCAACTATTTACCTGTCTCGATTTTAGCATTTGTTATTTATTTATTTTCACGCATTTTAGTTATCAATTTATACACATGTTTTAATTTTTTATACTTTTTGTTGTTTTATTGTCTTTTTAATTTTACTTATGTTATCAATTGTTAACACTCTTGTTTCTCATATTGTTAAATGATATCTCAGCTATATTTCTGTTTTAAATGGGCACATAAATCTTTTTTGTACTATTTTTATAAATATAAATCGTAACTTCTTTTAGCTGGTCTATGCACAGATTTTTTTTTGGTTTTTAATAAATATTTTCTGTTCGAGCATATGGCACCCAAGGGCTGCAGCTGAAAATCAGCGTCAGGTGGTGCCCTTGTGTTATCATTTGGCATTATGCTGAGCTGAGAGGCCTTTTTGGCATTACTCAATGTACCATGTGTTTAATTTTTAAGATGTTTCAGTTTTTGTAATGCTAATTAAACGCAATTTTCTTTCTTTCTTTCTTTCAAGTAGCATTCTAATGGCGATTTTTTTTTAAGTCGATACAGTAGCTTTTGAGTTAATTCGTTACAAAAAAAAAACAGATATCAGCCTACGTCATACGTATTATATTTCGACTCGAGACTTTTTCTGATCAAAGCTGAAAATCATGGCCATGTATTTGAACAAAACCCAGCTCTTTTAAAGGCTGACCAAACAGTAACCTTCGCCCAAAACAGTTAAATTTACGAGCAATCGAAACCCTGCGGCCATTCATATAAGATACTTAGCTAAACCCTTGTAACCAGGCGTATAGAATTCGAGACTCGTAAGCTTTATCTCACCAAACAATGACGTAAGAAAAACGCTAAAGATTTTTCCAAATTTTATCTCACAATGGCTCCAAAGACGTAACGGTCAAACATAAAATTTTCTACTATTTTACTGAGAGAGTAAAAGAATGTTCCAGTTTTCTCTAAGAACGTTTACTTTTCATGTAAAAAAGTAATAAAGGTGGAAAGGTCCTGCCGTTTCGCTACTCACTACTTATTGTAATGAGTTTTGTAGCTCCTCGAATGTATTCCATGACCCTTAACGTGGGAAAAACTTAATACGTAGTTGTGTAACGTGTCTGCCATGTTGGAAACCAGTTCTAGGGAACTGAAGGAGGATGCCATTTTCTTTATTTTTGTACATTATTCAAAATACCTGTATTACCAGCCAGTATGTTCTCAGAAGTTAAGGAGAGATTTAGAGAAGATAAATATTTTATCTTTTATCAAATACAGCTTCTTGAACAACTTTTATATCTCTCTCTGTAAACTCCCAAAAGATAACGACAGTTTATTTTCCCGCCATTAGACATCGGTTTTTCTTTACATTGTTCCATGTCCCTGCCTCACCTTTTCTTATAATTCAATTATTGACGTTTCTTTGTTCGCTTAGTTCTTACACAATAGCTATCGAAATCAAGGTTCAGGAAAGGGGACTATTATGGTAATATACGTCTATTCAGGCTATAACGGCTGTTCTTTTGTCAGAACTTTATTTGATTAAATAAGACATTAGTTAGGCCTTGTTTGCCTTTACATATTGTTCGGATACGAAGTTTATAGCTACCTATGTTTCTGAATTCATTCCTAAAGAACTCTTCTTGGCCTTGAAGGAAAATTAACCGGTAGGTCCCCATTTCATTAATCAAGTTCCGCTCTAAATGCTTTTCTCATCAAGTAAATTTTATAAAGCAATAATATTCGTATATCTTTAATCTCGACATACGATATTATGTCAAACATAATATTTTCCAAGAAATCCTTCTAAGACTCCTTTACCAAACTTCTCAACTGTGAATTTTAGATATCCCAACGGTGACTGAAAATTGAGATCGTACTAATTAAATCTTTAATACTCGTATCGTTGTACAAAGGTCCTCATTTCTACCATAACATCCTTCATAACATCATGTTTAATTAAAGTATTGGTACACTAGTTCTGTTAAAATAATTGTAAATTATATAATAATTAGATTCATAAATAATTGGCTAGAAGCCAATCACTAGGTCGGAAAAATGGTTTAATCGCATGAATACGAACATCAGCGTCAATCAAGAACACATTTATCGGGAAATAATGGTAAAGGCATGTGGTATGACGTCACAATTTATGTTCTGCAGACCCATTATTAAAAACGTTTCATTACTCTTACTGTTTATTGTATTTCGAACATTCAGAACTAACAAATTCTTTTATATATTTAAAAATGGCAATTGGACAAATATTTATATTTTCACATCAACTACAAACTTTTCTTAGTTTTATTTATAGGGTTCCTGAAGTTTTCAAGCCTGATTTATCTGAACTGCTTCTTTCCAAATATTTATTTTCTCCAACTTTATCTACGAAAAACCAGATAATTTCACGAAACAAAAAAAAGTGACCACTTTCGTTATAAATTGATAGTTAATTTAATAGCACATTCTTACATTTTAAAAGTCCTACTTACTGCTTGTGGTAAATAAATAATATAATAAATTACAAAATATATAAGTATGTTACTGTATATTAATTTAAACCTAAGTATCACATAAATATTTAAATTAAATGTAAATAAAAATACAAAATACAAACACAAATGAGACTTAAAATATAGGATAATAATTATATCACATAAAACAGTACCTACCAATGTACATATTTGTTAAAACAGCTGAACGGATTTGGATAAAATTTAGCCCACGCATAGACCATAGATCATAAAGATATTATGATCTATGGTCTCTCTACTTTGAAGCGAGTGAAACCGCTGAGAGAACCTTATATTTAACAAATTCAACATTTTAATTAAACTCATATTATGAGTAAAAATTCTTCTGGACACAATCATAAATATTCCATCCACCTGCCCATCATCTGTCTTATAAAATTTCATTCTAACAGCCCTTTTCATTTTAAACATTCCATTTATGAAAATACCTGTCATTTAGCTAGGTTACCCTTGACATTACCTACAATACGCGTGGATTCTTATGTAACCCCGTTTACATTTGAAAAGAATTTTCCTTCATTGTAAATGGGCGCCATTTTGATTGCGCCGATAAATTAATTTTAGGCGGCAAGTGGTAATTAGATTTTTTTTTATAACTTATACTGTTATTTTGTCTACTATTTGTACATTTTGAAATTTTTGTCGTTTGGTCAATTGTTCCATAGAAATAATAAACAAATTAAACAATAACTTAAATAATTAAAAATAATATTATATACACTAAATGCCTAGCTAAATATGACGTCATAAAACTCCTCCGCATCGCTGTCGACTAAAATTGTTTCTTTGTGTTCCCTACTTATACTCGTATTAGAATTATGACTATAGAACATATAAACCATTTCCTTAAACGCAAGCAACACGTTACCAAAACAATGTTGTACCTACTAATTTAAAATGTCATCTAAACAGTCTTTAGCTTAGGTACTTGTCAAGCCCACAGTTGCAGACAGTGCCGTCTTTGAACTTTACTAGTTTACTTTTGAATATTTAAAATAGCTTCCTCAGGAACTGTTTCATCGGCGTCGGTACCGTCTAGCCTTTGTTTATTCCATATCCTGTATAAGTGCATAATATTTGTATTTATAAGGTGTTGCCAGTAACCAAGCGCGGGCGCCGCTGTGGGACCGGGGACATTGAACCCGGTCTGGTTTCCACTCCGCCGCTTCCGCACGTTGTCAGTGTTGCCACTGTTTATTCACCTGCCGCACCCGATAATCATCTCGATGTTACATGTTACATCGAGTCGTCGGAACGTAATTCACACCTGATGGAACTTTAATGAAGCGAGATTGAAAAAAAATATCAACTGAGATGAAGCCGTAAAGTTTAATAGGAATTTTCCTCCTGTGAGAGTATAAAAGTAATTAAATGTGAACTTACCTATATTTTATATAACATTTCTCATACATTAGCTACAATAATAACTTCATATGTACAGCTATTTGTGTACACGCCTCAGCTACGCCCTTCATAATTGCTATGAATTCGTCTTTATAATGCAAATATGATTGTACTTTGAGCCGTTAAGTGCCACAATATAAGCAGCCAATTAGTAACACATTTAAATGAAATTGCAATTCAAATACAGCTACTTATTAACTGTAAGTTTGCCTTTAATATAACTTATCAGCTTGATAATTTAACCATTAGCCGACATACCATAGCACTAACAGGTACCGAGGCTGTCTGGCAGTTAGTTGCTAGTGTTGCTACCATAAATAAATAGCAAGATGGCCGCCTTCGAAATACAAACCCGAAATAATAAACCAAACAGTGGCACTTTCCTAATAAAAGATAAGATAGTTCAGATTAAACAAGTTTAAAGTTAGCTAATCTACCAAAACATAAAAAAATTGTCTATTGTTATTAGATAATATAACAGAGATAAGACAAAATCTTGTTATTAGAAGATAACGCGATACGACTTTCATGTGACCCATTACTTAATCGTTTTCCTATGTAATGTTATGGATGTTGCATAAACGTTACATCCATATTAAAACTTTAACAGTACATAAAGGTATGTAAAAGATATAGTTTATAGTAAACTTCAGATATTATTATGATATAATATTTCCAAGTAACAGCTGCAGTTCCGTTGAACGTCCTTCAAACGACTCATCAAAACTTAGTGCTTCGAAACTTCATGAAAATGCAACAGTTTAAGCGCTTTTAAAATTATTTTAACAGCAGCTGTTTTATGATAAAAACCAAATCACGATTCAGTTCAAATCTAAAGGGGAATTCAGACGAAAGAAGTTAAAAGCAAGGACATAGACTTTAGTAATGACTATGTTACTTTAGCATAGTATAACATTTAGTAATTAAATTTAAAAAATAAACACTAAGAGGTGTCCAAAATCGAAATCTAACATGTACCTCATAGATCTTGATAGGATATGACGTGTGCCACCTGCTGTGCTGCCCATCCTACATAACCACCTGCAGTTTTCAGGATTTATACAAGACCAACAATAGAGCCGAACAGGTTGCCAAATATTGGTCTGAAAAAGTATAGTTTGAGAGCATCGACACAAAAGAAGAAGTAGAAAATCATGATAGATGATAACTACATAGATATTGTTTGGATTCTTATGAAGAGACATGACCAATACAATGACTGCTACTGCCATTTTGAACCAAAATAACTATAGAATATTTTCACCACCTTTTTTTTTTTTTTTATGGTGGGAAAAAATCATGCATTGACATCCCCCGCCCTTGGGCGGAGCGGGAGATAGTGTCAGACTCTTACTGACTAAAAGACCTACCCCGTTCCTTCTAGCCTTCATACCGGGGCTCGAGCGCCCTTTCGGATAACCCTGGCCCCAGTAGGCTTCGACCCGGCTGGGTCCCTGCTGTTGCTGACAACTCCTTGAGGCGCGCGGGAACAGTGCGCACCGTCGACGACTTGGGCTTGGTCCGGACAGTTATCGGACTGCCGGACAGTGAGCTACCCATTGCTCACCGTCCGCAAGCCCGCGTCTACGTTGGCCGGAAATCGGGATCAGAATCCCGGCGACGGCGGCGGCGATAACGCCGTTGCCTGATGCGTTCGGCCTCCTCCTTTGCGAGCATTACTGCTTCGCAGAAGTCGGCGACCGCCTGCCACTCCTCCTCGCTCCGGACCATGGCCTCAACCAAAGCCCGGCGCGAGAGGTCTCCGCCGCCGATCGCCCCCAATATTTTCACCACCTGACTCTGGCCGAATAGTCGAGACGGGCCCAAGTCTGCTATTTTTATAAATTCATTCAGTCATTTCGCTAAAAGTTCTTAATCTGCTAATTCATAATGATCGATCATTGATCGGTTAATGGTCTTGTAATAATAGTGTTGTGGTAGAATGAAAATATCGATCTGCCTCGTAACAAATTAAAAGCAATAACTGCACAATGACGTTCTCAAAGGAATTATCAGAATTTTAGCAGACTGCCGCATACGTCAGACATTTATTTTTCACTATCGAGATTACCATTCTATGCCATTTCTTTAAATGGAGTGTCATTGGTGGACCATTGGAAAGTCAAAACGTCGCCCTTATATTAGTAGATTACCAAAACTTATTATGAAATCAATGATAGACCATTCTGACACTATTGTAATAGCTGACTTGAGGCCCAGCTCAGTTGCCAAAGAGAAAAAAACTATAAAATAGAGATCATAGCACATTCCTTCTCAGACCAAAAGTACACTATATAACCTAACGATCATCATATGAATAGGTATCCCGTCTCTTCCATCCTGTTCATGCTCATAAGCGTTAAATATTTACCGCATACCAAAACGAAGAAGTCTTTGTAGAAGCCGAACGGCGACCGCATCCGGAGAATAATCACTAATCACGCACTCAGACTAAACACTCACTCACGCCCTTACATTTATATGTATTTATACCAGAGCAATCTTACTACGAAACTTGTACATGGCATTCTGAATATACTTACTTAATTTAAATTCCTAGTCAGTCCATCAGGAGATCAGAATAATAATTATTTTCTTACCACCAACATCTAACTACCCAATGTATCTTTTTTTTAGATGGGAACTTCCTTCACTCAATATTTTTGTTGAGGTGGAAAATCATCAAATAACTTTTCCTGGTGCAGTGAGAGAGTGTGACAATTTTGCTGCCTAAAAACTCATTACCCTTTACGTTTCAGGGCCATGGTAACTCTTTCGAACTCTCCCTCTAGCAGGCATCAGAATTGCTATCATTTCTTGGATCACATCGCACCATCGACTAGGGCTTGCTAGGCCACCCATTGTTTATCGTTCGCAAGCCCATGCCCACGGTGGCTGGGAGTCACCCTGGAACTCCCAAAGCAACCTAATATGTCTGGGGTCGGCGCAGCATGATTGGCCACTTCCATCCGTCTGTCTCCTTTTACCCTTATCTCTGTCACCTTTTTTGTAGCCATATAATTTACAACACAATAAGGATATACCTAGACAACTTATACTTAGGGATCAAAGCCAAAAAAGTCATAGGTAACCTCTTAAGTTGCATATAGTAAGAAACAGCAGATATTTTTTTTCTAAATGTCAGAGCAGATCCCATAGTATGTACTTGGGCTTTTCACCCTTAATGTGTTGAGCAGACGAATTTTGTTATTTTTCTGTGTACGTGTACTCGCCTTTACTCGGACCCATCGATCGGTGGGCGGAGCTCGTTCCCATTAGTATTCAGATAACGCAGAAAGTTCCGCTCCGAAAGGAAATCTGTACTCTGTAGTACAATTCTATTGTGTGTTCCGTTTCAAGTGAATTGTGTTTAATTGCCTCTCTGCTTCCTCATCGTTTGTGGCTAGTTGGAGGAAGACCGTTAGCTGAACTTTGAAGTTGTTCCGTTTTTTAATTTCTTTATTAACATCATGACTGTTTCTCTTTTCCAGTCAATCTTTACTTAACTAGGTACTATGGCCGACTACTACCAAAACTACCACTGATCCAAAGAGGTGGTAGATAGAGACTTAGCTTAATGTTTTATATGCTAACATTTCATTCATAAAATAAGAAAGTTATTATTACCTATCGTTTATTTAAAACGAAAATCCGCAAACCTCACAGATTACTTACACATGTCCCACAGATATTTAAGCAACAAATTATCTCAACACTCTATTTTCCCCTTCTGGGCAAATAACTCCCGTCTAACAGTTCTTATTTTCTGTCTGGGGCAAAATAGGGGCATGCTGCTGTATATGATTTATTTTACTCCTTTCAGTCTGGCACTAGCCGGGGCTAATCTGCTCGTTAGTCAAGCAGAGTTCGTCCCGGCATCACACACAAAAAGATCGCGTACTCTACCTATGTAACAAACCTGTCTATATCAGAAAACATTTACGTAATGCTAGCGATATACGTAAGAAACATTACAATATTAGACTATGCTATCATTTGTTGATATAATAACTTCTGGCTATAAAATGGTGAGCATAATTTACGGAATTAATGCTTCTGTTTTCCACTTGACATTGCTCGGAAACTTCTCAAGTGCTCAAAGCTTACACGTGACAAAACTATTCGACCAATCGAAAGCCACATAACTTTATAGGATGGTCATGTTGAGCACGAACCCAAATATCTACCAAGTGCTTTGAAGTTCCAAGTTATCCCAATAATTAAAGGTTCCGAGGGATCAAAGCATGAACTGTCTCTGACGTAGGACCAAATTGCTCTTCCCATAATTTCTCCTTATTGTTCCATCTTTTCCCATAATTTGAAACTAATTCCATTGCGGCATTCCTGTACTAATTGGAATGTCTTTTCTGATGTAATTTTAGCTTCCAACGGTTTTACGTGAGGCCATTGTATATTTAAGGCGGCTCTTCTTTCTGTCTTAAGCTTCAAGATTGAAACATAAGACGAGCCTTAATCTTCTTACTAAAGCTCCAGCCGACCTCGTTGTTGCTCCTCATTTTGTTTTAGAAAAAATATATAAATATATTTTGTTCTCACGTGTTTATCTGTTATCCTTAGCAAACAGCCTTGAGGTGTCACTTTAATATAAAACAACTTTAAGGCTTTGTGGAACAGGAACTTTCTCATTTCCTTTTGAAAATTCGTTTGTTTTACGTCTTGTTTCGGTTTCAGCGTTTAGATGTGACAGCCCTTTGTCAATCAACTCGCTTGAGTATGGAACTGCGTCTGTGTGAACATGATTTGATCCGTGCGTGTCGAGTAGGTCGGAAGCGTCGAATAAACGATACATCCAATCATCCGAGTCGTCACACAGCTTTGAACGATTCATCTGTCCAATAGAACGAACTTGTTGTCGATGTGACCTGGCTTCTAAAACAGATTAGAAAATAAAAATTAGAATGTGTGCTACAAAACTTGATTGCGATGAAAAGTGGCATTCGGAAGTAGATCCATATGCAAATGTTGGATATTAAAACAACATTATCTCATGCCATTTGTTTAGATAATACGAAACACGTGGTTGGTAAAGAATCAAGATACTTCAATAGCAAAATTGGCCGTTTAAAAAGCAATGAATCTTAATGTTATCCTTATCACAACAACTGATGAAGATTACCGCATTACGAATCGCAATGAAATCCACGCGATATGTCTAATTTTCTTTTTCGTAGTTTTAAAAATAAACAACTTCTTTCAAACTTCCCTAAATGCTATAATTTATTACTTGGTTTTGTGCAATCTCGAACCACAAATTCTAGTTTCACTACAAGATTTTTTTCAATAAAAAAAGGCGGATGTAAGTCGTAAAGTTTTATTGGAAGAAAACTGTTTCACAGAAGACACTTTTAAAGCAATCACTACGTTTGCGTATGTACCTACCTACGTAAAAATAAACTAAATATACTCAAATATTCACAAGAACTCTCCCGGTTTGTGTGAGTAATGTGCGTCACGGCCGCCACTCACGACGAGAACCAACGATTTTTACCGAAGTGGAAATCTATTTAAATGGATATTTTCCAGAAAAAGGACAGCTATGACGCTGTGTCCAATTTCGGAAAACATAATATCATTGTATTTTCTTGAATTTGTATTGCAATTGTTATTAAATATAGCTTCGAAAAACATGTACTGAGAGTCAATAACCTATAGTGACTGTTTTGTCCTCTTATAAAATTTTAATTACATACCTATGTAACAACATTATTGTATTTAGTCTGTGAGTTTGTTTTTTATAGTCATTATCGTCACTGCTGGGCAAAGTCCCCCTAGTCTTTCCAGATTTTTTTCCATTACCTACTTAATTTTCTTCGTCTCACTCCGATCTGTGATCTAACACTTTATATTTCATGAAGATTCTAAATTCAAATCGGAAGTCTACACCGGAAATGTCAATAAGTTTTTTTTCCGAATCAAAACTTCTTTCTCATTGGTGGTCGTATATTCTACCTACAGGATACACTCGTCCGTCACGTCCTCCATCGCTGATTGTGTGGGGGGACTGTGACTATTTTTGAACAGCTAATGACGGCAAATTGCCCCCTGCCTGCGTCTACCAGAATAAACTCACTGAAATAAACGTTGCGTGTAACCACACGAGCTAGTAGACAGTGGACAACAATTAAAATTATCTGTATTTAATCTAAATCGAAATAATCTAGTAATAGCTACTGAAACTGTTGATTTTAATGGCACTTTTGATGGAACATGTCAACCGTTTATTTTGCATATTTATGTAAATTTTAACGTGTACAAAAATAACTTAGTCTTGCCATAAATTTGTCATCATAAATAGCTTCAAAGCATTATAAAAATAACCTAAAAACCTCTTTACTAAACGGTGTAAAAATAGAAAATATTCAAATTCCGCTGCAACACGTAATATCGCCAAACATGTACACAATCCATCATAATAGAAAACAGTAACTTTGTCCACGGCCAGTGGATCGGAAACCACGGTTAATTGCCGCCGCCGAACCGGAACCACCGTTAAGTTCCCGCCATTATTCTCTTGTCATGTTACCATCATGGCCGCCAATTGATTAGTTATAAAAGGAATTCTGGAAACTGGACGCAGCGGAAACTTGTCGGATTTTCTCTTTACGACTACTTAGCAAATATATGGACATATCTATTGATAGAGCAGCGTTTCATTTAAAATTCTGTAAAAAAAATAATTCACAATTTTAAGTAGTTTGTCAAAAGCAACATGTCAATAGATACAGCAATCAATTTGATTAATAAATAAATGATTAGAAGATTACGTATTCGATATACGTAAATCGTAAGCAATTACATAATCCACTTTAAAATAGTACAAATTAAATAACTATGTAAGTTCATAAATTAGTTAGAGGTTTAGCATAAATCAAGCTTATAAAATGTTCCCGCTGCTAGATCTCTGGTCTCACCTCTATGAAAGGGAAGTAATAGCGTCTAAAGATTTATGTACTATAATTAATTCACCTCACGCGCGAATTAATTATAATTTCAGGAAACAAAGTTACGACCTAATAACAAAGCCGAACATCGAAAACACCAACGAAAAAACAAAATAACATCCCCATTTGCTTCCCAAATCCTTTCTGTCGTGTCAACGATAAATCACAATTTATTGCGTGTGTATATTTAGGTTAGGGACGTGCTAGCAGGTCTTAAGACAGCTTTGCGTCTTAGGGTCACACAGTCAAAAGGTCGTGTGGAAAACTTGGAAGAATTTCACAAGATAACTGCGTCAATAACCGAAAATAGCGAGTTCCAGTCAACGGCAGAGGACCAGACACATCATTCAACGCATATAGCTGTATAATTTGTTTATTTTAGAATATATGAGTCGCATTTTAAACAGACTCAGGACGGAAGTGACGCCCAGTGGGTATAACATAATTTAGCGTCCTACACAAGTATTGTTCTCCAAATCGGTAGGGAGCAAAAGGTACCTATCTGTACCAAGGCTACAACCTAATATCGCTGCAGACGACAAAGAATGTACAAAGGGAACAATTAATTATGGCTGTGCGACCCGCTGGTGACGTACAATGTGTCTGTGGTTTTCATATTATTTCTTTTGCCAACTCTCGTTCAGACCACATCTTGAATCCAAGCTACAGTGGCGTTCCCTAATTCGTTAATTGAATTGTAGATCTATTGGTATGATAAGGGTAGCTGTTCAATTTCCTCGTACGATGTTAACTTTATCGTCGTTTGAATCATCTAACACCAAATTCATAAAATATTATATATTTGATTGAACTCTTCAAAAATATACAAGTCTCTTATTTTTTTATTTTTTTTTTATGGATAGACCATTATCTTGCTTGATGGTAAGCGATGATGTAGCCCACGATGGAGCACGCTTGCCTTGAAGTAATCTATTCAATTTTTACTTAAAGACGTATAGATTCAACAGCAGCATAAAGTAGGCAAAGATAGAACTTGAATGCTTCCTATATCATATTGAACCATTGTATGTTAAGCAGTCATTCAATGATATCCATTTAGAAAGTAAGAGCTAATCGTAATGTTAATCAAAGAGACTTATATTCAAGCTAGACAATAGGTACGTACTCCCATAATTTTATGGATATGCATATTTTATATATTAATTGATTACTTAGATACTTATCTTCTCTCAAACCTTGAGTGACACCATACCCCTTTTTAATAACCCCAAACAGGTTATATGAACCGATATATACCATTTGGAATAGTAAATATGACGAATAAAATTTTCAGCTTCAATTTAATGTTATTAACCCACGTCAGTATCATTTATATAAAAAAATATTGTTTCAGAGGCAATTGTGAGTCGCTTTGTTTTGAAATATACAATATTGGCTAGAGTAATTGAAAAATGATATAATATGTGTTTCGAAAATGTGATGTATTCCATCACATTTTCAAAACGCATTATCTCATCAATTACCGAAATTATAAAATAATTTGAAGAGAATATGTGAAAAGGTAGAGAAAAAAAATAGTTTTTTCATTAGTTTTGTTTTTCATGTAGCATATCTTATCTACCCATTTTCAATTCCATCTAAATAACTCAAAACAGACTTCTAAAATTAGATATTCACGTAAAATTCAATCAATAAAGCACGTTCGATGACGTTCCTTGTCTATGTAAACAGAAACGAACCGAAATTATTGTTTGCACTTTACAAAATTACTTCAGCAAATATCAACTCCTTGGAAAATCGTAGTAAACCCTTAACAGTGACACATATGGACCGTTATATTGGCCAATAGTCGTATAACACGACATGAGCTATACGACACGAGTTCAGTGCCAAACTCGCGTTTCTATAATAGAACTATCCACGTTGCGAGTCACGTGTGTCCAGAAATTAATGAAGCACTTTTTGTGATAAAATTGTGTGATTGATCACCTGTTGATGCCATTAAAATGTGTCTGGCTGAAGTAGCGGCTAGACCTAGCCATAATAATAACCCTGCTGGTGGTAAACGCAAAATGTTTTCAAATATAACGGAAATATTTAAAATGTAGACCGGCACAATGTTGAGCGGATTTATTAGGATGTCAAATTAAACTTGTTCTTTGACCACTTACGTATTGATGTACAAGAAGAGAAAAGAAAAAATCCCACTTGCTAATTACATCCAACATATTTATCAAGCCAACATTAACATTTGTGAGAGCAATTTCTAAAATGTCTTCTTACATATAATTTAAAAACGAAGAGCGTACTTAAAATACCATTACGTTAGCCGGCGATAACAGTATTTATAACACTAGTTGTCTTCACAATACAGCAAATGGAGTATTCTTGGAAGATAACTTTACTAATTTTAGACCTAACAATGAGTGGTAGAGATTGTTTATTACTGAACAAAATTATACAATATTTAGAACTGGCTTCGTAGATTGGATCTAAAGAATTATTTTAGTCTTTATATATTTATATAGCGATGAACCTGTGAGTATTATTATGTCTGATTTAGACATAATAATACTCACAGGCTGTTAGCATGACAACATCACGCCTAAGCTTTCATCTAAACATAGACCAGTGAACGTAGAGAGAGTTTTAATATTCATATTTCAATTATCATGTAGGTATGCAGATTTAATTTTTACCATCTTGAGAATCGTCTCAAATATTTCATTTCATAATATTTGCTCAAATCTGGCAGAGTTTCTGCAAAGCCAAATGATTAATGTTTTCATGTTGGTAACCTCAAAACTTAATGTTTCGGGCGTCGAGGTTAGGCCCAGCTAAACTGCGCTCATTTCTCAACATGAATAATCTGACACCATCCTTGGATTAGGTGGTTTTGGGGAAGGAGAAACTAATATTGGTGAAAATGATTACGTAGACTGGCAAACTGAATGAAACCATTTAGTCTACTTTATTCCGTTTATATAATTTAATGACCGTTTAATAAATCAAAATCTCCAATCAATATGAAGATTTATAGATGTGCAATTCGTTTTGCATTAAGACTACAGAGATTTAAAAAAGTTAATAATGATGAAGTAACTACAGCTAGCTTACGTATCATTCTAATATCTAGCATCATTGTGGCGCAAGGTAGTCTTAACAGATAGTTAGTCTGACAATTTGCGTAGGTGATGATATGACTCGCGCAACAAACCGCTCCAGCGCTGGCTCATTACCCGACCAATTCTCTGGCTGCTTTCTGTTGCTTCGACTTTAATGAGTTTTTACAAGTTTTTTTTATTAACGTCTTCATTGCATCTGGCCATGGTTTACGATTCGCTCAGCCTCGTAAAAACCGAATGTTGATAGATTAGCGGTTTAACTGTTTTTTGTCGTTTTTAAAATACCGTCGGTTCTTTTTGTTTTAGGTAACGTTTTATGTCATTGAATAGCATTGAACTGACTAATCTCCGTAAAATATCTGTCGTTTTATTAAGGTACTTTGAAATCCAATAGACATGATATATACAACAGATATACATTGTTTAAAGTATTCTAAGTCTATTTTTTCATGAAAGATTCTGCAAAGCCTTACCGAAATTACACTCAAAATATCTAAAAGTTTGTTTAATAAGTACGTTGAAATTCAATGATACTGTTACAAACGTCATCTTACTTGTCAGTATTATCTTTAGAGATTGTTTCTTCATTCTAAAAAGGATTAGGTACCTTTTCATCTAAAGCTCACACTTTCCTTTTGATGATATCTGCTACAATTTCAATAGTTATTTGTAGACAATTAAGAGCAATGGTGGCCGAGTAGTAATGGCTCCGACTTATGAGATGTAGGTTGCGGGTTCAAACCCTGCCAGGCGTATTACTTTGTGTAATTTATTTTATCACTACTGCTCTCAAAACCGTGAAGGAAAACATAGTGAGGAAACCGGCATGTCCTAGAACCAAAAATTGGAAGACATGTGACATTCACCAACCTGCACTGGACCCGCATGGTGGATTACGGCCCATTCCCTCTCCTGGAGAGGAGGCCTGAGTCACATTAAAAAGGCGTGGGAACATTAAAAAGGCTGATTATGATGAGACAATTATTTGAAATCCCAAAAGTGTAACCGGTGACCGAATAGTACTCGCATATTGAATGTAATGTACGTTTACCGATTAGGTGTTATTGATGCTGTTTTGTTTCCTGACATTAGTACTTACTCTAGTTAAATACATATGTCAGTAGTAAAGTTACTACTGACATGTGTATTTATCCATTAATGAAAATCTCTTTTGCGGAATATTCCATAAGATTGAAGTATAGCGATAGCTAAACAAAACAGACTCGAAACTATAATGAGCAAAGAAAGTAATTATCACGAGACGGTGACAGAAATAACATGGGCCCTGGTATACGTTGACCCCTCAAGGTTGAGCCAAGATTATATTAGATACTATAACAGCGCCAACAAAATATTTACTTTTACTAAATAATAAGTAGCGGCGGCGCAGTGTTGATCCATTGTTTTCGCCAGATAAATAGGACAAGCAAATAGCGCACTCATGTGTGTTGACAATTAAGTATGCTGGTTTAATTGTACTGAATTACCTAACATGTGAGTGTTGGAAATTATGTAATTATGTTTACAACTACATTTACTAGAAAACAAATTAATTAATCAAAAGCAGTTCAGCCAACGTCCTTGATCATGCTGCTTAAAATCTTTGTTCGCATTGTTTGTTTCTTTTTTGTTTATGTTTTGACATTAGCATCCATAGACGGGCACAAATTTTGAAAACCGAACATCGCTCTAATGTTTTTTTTTTCTTTGTTTGACAGGACTACTTCACCTCCCGGGGAGCCGTTGGTGCGGGCCCCAGTGGGCAAGCCAAGATGCCCGCCCGCCATATCTCGTCTCCGTGTGGAGAAGGTGGAAGGAGGGCTAGCCGTCGCTGGCGTCGTAGTCGCAGCCAACTGCCAGATAGTACTGCCAATATTTGGATTCCTGTTTATGCTCGTCGGATGTGTGTTAACTGGTAAGTATCAATACCCACTGGAGAAGTGTCTTACTCGATAGCATTTTAGAAAGAGATAAGCTAGTTACAACACCAACCAATATCAACCCTTTACAAAAAAAAGAACAGAGGCCTACCACGAGCTCTTAACGCGATCCATTTTACGACCTTCAGTTTATGATGTAAAATAGAGACCTGTGGCCTTGCCATGACGTGTTAAAATTCCAGGCGAGCGAGTGAGAAAAAGGAATGGAGCTTTACACCCTATAAGGCTCAACAGTTCACTATTAAAGGCGTCGCAGTCTTTACAACCTGCTAGATTCGAAAAACATCGCTCCATCCGTACATTATTAACTCCAAAAAGCTTTGAACGACACGAGACAAAGAAATATTTTCTACTTCTTCTTAAGTAGGCGAAAATAGTCTGCCCAAAGTAGAGCCAAACCTAACAAATATAACAGTTTTTATAACAGAAGCATTTTTCCTGTTTACTGAAGTGTTTAATATCGTTTAATTTATAATATTATTATGTATTAATCATGTCATAATGAACCTGAACTTGAGTAAACCAAAAAAGTAATGCTACACTTCGACGATCAATTATAAATAGGTATCTGAGGAAATAACTTCGAATTTTTTCGTAGACATCGAAAAGAAACGAAAAAATAAATGCTTTCAAACACAATATAGTTATAAATTTTTCGATATCCGTTTCTTCAGGGCCGAGGCTAGACTAAAATCGAAACAAAACAGATGCTTTTATTTGATCTCATAACAAAATTTAAAAATGCAGCTTCGTCTACACTTAGATATTTTAGTCCATCAGACTGTAGACACAATATCTAACGAACTAGAAAATATAAACTGAAAATAGATGTCCATAATGTACTCGTCGTGACCCAGCTCCCACGCCCATCCCAGGTCCGTCCATATAAAGGTATCTTACAAATAATGAATCAATAAATTTAGACCCGGGGACTGCCAGAATTTTCCTCAATTTTGACATACTCGTAACTTCTCAGTATTTCAGGGCCATTGAAAAAGTTTTCGCAACATTTTTGCGTTCAATACAGGCAAACATGACGTGTTTTACATCAATACGGTGTCAGAACGTTATGATAGGAACATAAACAGTAGGCAACGCTTCCCGTAGTATTTTCACGTGACCTAGCCTCCTCACGGATATAGCTGCGTACAACTGTTGTTTATTTCTTAGCAACCATGTTATTAACATAATATTATATCTTATGTATTATATATCTTTGTTAGTCTTCGCACTTTCAAAATCACTCATAATATCACAGTATATAACAAAACGTAACTCAGTGTCGTCGCGTAAACGGTCCACCTCATAATCTCCTGAGTATATTTTCACGACGTGGTGACGAAAGATGAGAGTGTCAAATAAGACGTGATGGCAGTGTAGTTCTCTTGAGTCAGATGTTCAAAAATTCACTATTTTACAGCGATTATATAAAGGGTGATTTTTAGAGGCGGAGAACTTTAAATTGAAATAAAGAACAGAAAAATGTTTGGATGAAATTGGTTATATTTAAGAGGTGATTTTATGACAGTAATTTCGGGCATGTGGCCGCCGCGGCTCGCACGTGCATGGCGTAATCTGAATGTCCGAATTTTAAATACTCTTCCCACCAACCCGCACTGGGCTCGCGTGGTGGATTACGGCCTATTCCCTCTCCTAGAGAGGAGGCCTGAGTCCCAACAGTGGGAAGTGTGGGAACCATATAAGACTGATTATGTTACGCTTATGTTATGCTTCTTAGTTAATCGTGCTGTATTTCAGTTATGGTCATAAAATCGATCGCGTTAAAAGTTGTGACAGCACTGCTGGACATGTAAACTGACACTACAATTCTATTACAGCGGCATCATATCGTGGTTGCGGTGAGAACGAAGAGCCTGACCACTACGCAGCCCGCATCGCTTTCACAGGCAACTCGAGAGTGCTGGGCCCAGTATGCATCGTCGCTGGAGCTCTTATGACTATTGCTGGTATGTATTTGCTTAACTTATGGTCAACAGCATCATTATTTTTTACTCTTATCCCCATTTAAGGAGTAGGTAGGTAATGTAAGGAGTGGAAGCGAGATAGTGAATATCCATAAATATTTAGGGTCGATGCAACTTGGCCTTTGTGTTTGTTTTTTATATTTCTTTATTAATCATCTTCTTGATACCGTATAACTCTTATACCAAAATTAATCATAGTCAAAGATACCCATGGATTTGATTGCGTTTGCTCAAGTTGTAAGAGCGAGGGATCGATAAGAGGGCTTACTGAATGCTTTGATGACGAGACTGAATAAATCGTTATGAGCCATTTTTATCAATTAGTCCGACGCACACGTGGACCACGCCTGATTTGTACGTAGAACGACGTCGCGTGGCGTGCATCTAGTGTAGCTCTACCCCAGTCTATTTTTCCATATAAAATGTGTAGAGACCGACACCTCCAAATCGGCGTGTATTGCACACATGTGCTCAGTGTAATTCTACCTTTGTACCTTACGTGCTCTGGCATTTTCAAGAAATAATCAGCCAAATAAGGACTAATGAAAAGTTATTATAATGCTCGTGCCATCTCTGTATGAAAAGAAGCATAATACTATGTAATCGACAGCGCGCTAGTATTCCATCACGCACGGCTCAGAGAGGTGTCAGCTAAACCGTAGGGGCCCAACTGGGCCGATGCCCGCAAGGCTTGCGGAATATCTGAAAAAGAAGCCCTGTGGTCCTAGAATGCATAAGGCAACTGTCGTGGTTATAGTCTTTGAAAGTCTGACACGCTCTTTCGCTGCACCCTAGACCGGGAGAAGTCATTGGATGATTTCTCATCTAAAAAACAACATGAGAGATTATTATATAGGTACGTAGGTTGGTATTATTATTACAAGGACCAACGAGAGTGAAACTAAATGAGAGATTCGTGCAGGAAACACTGACTACTTGGCTTGTAAGAGTTAATTAACGGAAGCCAGTGATTATGGCAATCATTTACGACAGAGTAGTCTTGATTATACGCTACGCCGAGACTGTACGTCAACGTCATTCGTGACGTCAAACGGTTTCAGATTGACAGAGTTATTGGCTGAAATGTTAGTGATTGCGCTTGCGTCACGCATATCTAAGTAATTCATTTTCGTATAGGTAATTGCTGGAACGAAAATGACAGCACATGAAATTTTAAAATCGTAATTTTGAAATTATCAAAATGATCGTAACATTACGCTTTCATGTCCAGAAGCTATTGCTTTTATGTCCTGAAGCTAATGTTATCGAAGCTAATGTAAGGACACTCCTGCCCACCGCAGATTAGACAATATACATTCAGACAATTACGTTCAGGGGCGTAGCTTCCGCTGTATCGCCGTATCAATGGTAGGGGTCCCTCAGGTTTCAAGGGCCCTAATTTGTCAAATTCTATTATGAGACTCACATATCGCCTAGCGTGACAATTCAGTGCTATTTGATTGCGCCTAATTCGTAATAAAAATGAAGTCGTTTAGCAATATCACTTTTCGGCTTGGTCATAATCATATATGAATCGGGCCCCCAATTTTATTTACACAAAGACTTTGTATTACTTACCTACTCCATTGGATACGTTTAAGTAGGTAAGATCGTATTTTCAATATGAGTGAGTCGCTTATATCTATGGTCGGGACAGATTCAAACAACAAAAACTTCTTCTCTAAGTTTATCTCTCTAAACTTTATATTTTAACAAAGGGTCGCGGCCCTGTAGGTTAAAAAGCTCTCAAAGAGTAGGTCACAACGAACCTAAAGGGTCATACAACTCGCACATCAGATATCGAGCGCATTATTCTGTTTGAACTTAGACGAGTACGTAGACGAGATGACAAGCATTCACAAACACATATTATTATTAAAGCAATGATTAACATGTGTAAATGCTTTAAAGCCATGTGCTAATAATCTATGTTTAGGTTTCTGCGTTTGTGATTGTAATTAACTTGTTCGAGCGTGGTCTGAATGCTTCGAGGAGAATTAGTCCCGGATTTACTTAATGAGACGAAATTTCATAGATCATAACATCGCATCGTGACAATCAAGAAAGCGTAGGCAGAGATGCTTTACGGATGTTACGGATCTTTGAAATTCTCGGCTGTTCTCTTATAATGTGCATGTGTTGTACACGTCAGCCTTCCTCATCAATCACTCTGTCTATTGGTGAAAACCGCATGAAAATCCGTTCATTTGGTTTTAGTTAATCGCGAACAGACAGACGCGATGGGGACTTTGATTTATAATAATGTTAGGATTCCCATTTAGTAGTACTAAACTACCTCTAGTCTGAAATTTAATACCAGACTACAATTTTTTTACTGTTTTTTTTTCAGTCTACAGTCGACAATCAACCAGTGATTCCTGTCATAATATTAAAAAAAAAAACGACGCTATAAATAATAATTAATTACTTAGCTACTTATTCACTGGACAAAGACCTCCCCCAAAGACATCAAAGGACACCATAAAAACGCTGTATAGAGGCCTCATTTGACGTATTGACTCCATAATACTGGCTAACACCACAGCTAAATAAAATGAATGTATTGTCTATTCCAGGTATCGTGTTATGCATGTTAATGCGGGCGGCCCAACGGCGGCAACGAAGGCTGGCGTTCCACTGTCCCATTCATGGAGACTTCTACCCACTTAGCCCACAGAACAGCAGAAAATATTCTCGTAAGTACTTATACTAGCTTTGAATATGCGATACCATAAGAAAGTGTTTGTTTTCAGAAGCTTTTAATGCTTTTGAACTTTACTTAGATATTGTTATGGATTCGTCAAGTTCTATTTATGGCATATTTCATAGAATTAACTGCTACAAGTAGTAGGAAACAACTGCAGTTATATGATATGCCATTACTAGGTGCTAGGTAGAAAAATACTTTAGAGACAAGAAACTCTTCTTGGAGAAAATTTGGAATAGACTGAACTGAAAGACTGATTATGGAATTCGATCGATACACTACTTTTATCAGCTACCACTGGAAAGTGGCGATGGCCGACCAATTTGGGGAGGCTATCTACAATTCTCAGTCTCTCTTACTTACCATAAGTATGTACATATTCGTGCATGCTATTGCTACATAAGAACTGGAAAATGGCGGAGAGTAATCAATTTGGGAGGCTGTCTTTTATACCTTCTTGTTTTTCGCCAATTCTCAGGATTCTTATCATGTATGTATTTGTGTATGCTAAGAAGTAGTGATGGGTGTTGCAGGCACTCCGTCAGGCTTGTGGCGTTGGATGCGCAGCTGGTTGGGGCTGATCGAGGAAGGCGAGGCGGCGCGCTGCCCCCGCTCGGCTGAGCCCGCCTCGCCGGCGCGCGCTGATGCGCCGTGTCCCCCGCCTTTACCTTTCTTGGTGCCATCGGATTCTGTTGTGTAAGTATCTTTAAATCGTCTTAACTATCATCATCAGTCATGAGTTGTGAAGCTTGATAAGCAGAAGTCTTGCCAAAATCTTATTTTGGTCCTTCTTAGGACAACAGCCTTAGTATGTGTTAGCCCATGGAAGTACCAAAGGCACCAGGAAAAATATCCTTTGCCTGGTGCTTTTGCCAAAATTTAGTGATGGAACACAAATCAATAACATCAATTACTCAGAGATACTTATCCACGGCTGGATAGGGAAAGATAATCATTATCATGAACCAGATCCTATTATTCCGAATCGACGCATTCCAGCGACTTTCCATAGTCATTGGTCATCCATATGGGTCAAACTAAGACCAAAAGATCATGTCAAACTAATACGAATACACTGGTATTCGTTGACTTAAGGATTCCAGAAGGATTTCTTTAGCACCGTCGATGCTGCTATACTGTCCTAGTTGTAGTGCATTATACATACTTGTACCTTTAAAATTAGACTCTGTTTTTTTTTTCTAATAAACATGTTTTACCTTTACAGAGGCATGGCGTCGGTGCTTGGAGCTCCTCTCAGTCCGGAACAGACGTTTGGCTCCATCAAATCCCTCGCGATATCGCGGGAGGTCGCCAGTTTCCCTCTGTCGCGCTCGCCGACACCGCCACCATTGAGGTAAATATTCTACAACAGAATTAACGTCGATAACGAAATTTTCAGACCAGAGGCCTTACCACGAGCTCATAACGCGATTCATTTGACAATCTAAACTAAACTGCCAAAGGGATGGTCGCACACTACCACGCTTGATATATTAATACTGCACACACATTTTAAATAAATCGTCAAATTATGATTCTGAGCCCTTAAAACCACGGTTGGTATGTGGTAAAACTTACTGCGTCAAAAATTTAACAGATTGATTCTTTGGAGAAACTGTGTCTGCTTGAGTGCCTGCCCTGTCGATACATTACCGCAGTGTAAAATTTAGACTGTATAGCAACAATTGTAAGCTGTCAAGGCTTAGGTATAATACGGGTGGGCTGCCGGAAAGTTTAAAGGAGCTACCGTGGCTCTAGAATGCTAAGGACATATTAAGGAACATAATTGGTAGATTTTATTTTGACACGATCTCTCAATCTAGAGCGGCAGAAATCCTTTAATGATTTCTCACCACTAAAAAAGAAGGCATAATACCGTTCTGGTCATGAATTCTACGAATTATGCGCATTCAAACGTTTGGCAACTACCCCATGTGGTAGCAAAACCAATAACTAACACATCATTATTTTATTTACAGTTGTCCACCATTCAAGGAAGAGCCGAAATGCCTGGAGGACATACCGAACGCCGTGATCATACGTCCAGACTTCGACTGCGGTTCCCCGACGTGCAACTACCGCGTCGTGGAGTGCAAGCTCACCACCACCGACGAGCTGCACCGCAGCCTCCCGCACCACGCCGGTGCCAGTGCACATAGCGACAACAGACAGACCAGACCCAACACAGTCTCTATAACGATACCTGACGAGGGGAAAGGTTAACGATACGTTTTAGATTAGACAATTTTTTAATTAATATTGTTCAAAGTGAGCTAGAATGCGCTATTCGGAATATTTGGCGTAAGGTTGGCGACGACCAAATTGGGCGTATGTGTGTATTACCTACTAGTTTTATGCTCAGTGTTGTATGTCGTGAGCCCCGGACAGCCACGATACGCCTAGTGTGGCCGCACCCTGACAAAAACGATGTACATTATATAGTTTTATTTTAAGGACCACAATGTTATTGTTTCTTAACTTTTGTCTGCTCAAACAATCACGATTTGTCTTCCGCTACTGCTCACTTGATGGGACACCTCGAAATTGATCACAGTCATCTTTATTTGACACATAAGTTGCTGCATTTAAGTTTGTGCAGAATTTTCATTTACCTAATGCAATTAATTTACTGTTATTACACAAATAGGGTGTGATGGTCAACTCTGGGTCGTGTTTGTTCCGATTACAAAGGACCATTGTTTTCCCTAATATTCATAACAGTCAAATCTAAGACTTCCAGTTGGATGTTTTACCCTAGATTATAAATATCACAGTCTTTATTAGCAATATATTGCGCCAAATATCATAAGTGTAAAGAGAGATTGTATTAAGAATGTCAAATGTTTATAAATGGTGAAATGTTTAAATGTTAGCTTCCATTTACTTTGAACTGAGCAGAGCATTTCGTTCATTTTACATTATGCATGTTAGGTTAAAATTGTTTTATTTATGTGATACAAAAGAGGTCGACGATGACTCAACAATTTGATTGGCGTCTCTTTGTAACCATCTAAAAAAAATAACTCCGATATCCAATTGCCTACGTGCTGTATCAACTGAACTGAACATTTTATACATACAAGTATGAAGTAAATCTGAAGTATAAGCAACTACTTGGATAAAGTAGTCCTAAAGAACTCACAGTCTGTCTAAAGCCCAAAGTATCACATAAATAAGGCAAGTCTATTGATTATCCCCGTGCTCATTGTGTCGGCATTCTAGTCGTATCGTTATCTTATATTTTGTTGGTGTAATATATACCTTACTCATATATATGTACGCGGTAGAGGAAATGTATTGGCTCAGTAGGATTACCGTTCCTTATATTAAATAATATTTGTAGGAAATTGTCCATTACATTCGTTTACACGTAATATTAGTGTAAGTATTGTGTAAGAGTACATACAAAACACGTGCCCTAGTTATAGTTCCGATTGTGATATTTTTTTTTTTTATTCTTTTGACTTGAATGCAAATTGAATGCAATTGCGGTTGCGGCCGCAGCAGAGAAAAAAAAGTTTAATCAAAGAAGAGTTTTCTACTGTTTTATGCGGTTAGCATGATCAATGTAATTTGAAATCATTTTGTATGTATTTACTTACCTCCCAATTTCGTTGAATCATAAATCATTGTTTTGGTGTATGAGCCAAAAGGAAGATGCCAAAATAAAGTTCGTCGCGTCCATGTGTCTCGTATGATCGTTTGTTTTCACACTAAATTAAATTAATTGTGCTCAGAAAAGACAATTGTATAGGAAACGAGGATGTAGGTAAAAGTTGTAGTCCACGTGTATAATTTAGGTTGGTACGTACATATTAGGTACTTGATCGAGTTATAAGTTTTGTGATGAAGGCATTTATTGGCCAAGTTATTCGAAATTATATGGAATGTAATTTTTTTATAATCCGTAGGTAAGTGCCACGCCTAAATAATCTATTATAATATTGTATTGTATACTTAAAATAAGCTATTTAATATTGTTATAATTGTAAGGATGAAAAAATGAAAATACAAACTTGAGTTAAAATCGAGTTCTTTTTTTTTAATTTTGATTTTCTTCTTTTCTAATTAAAAGCAGGGAAATTGGAGCCTAATAAGAATGTGACTATTGGTTACTTGATTAATTTTATTGTTGTGCCAAAAAGAGACTACCCAAAATCGCAAATAGAAAGAATTAAACGAATCTGTTCAAAATGCTACAAGTTAGAAATCTTTCAAATCTTGTAGAAAAGGAAACTGTGAAGTAACAGGAAAAGGATACAAAAATATTACAATATGATGTAACCGCTCTTTACAATGCATAGAGAAAAGAGATAGCGAGAAGATTCCATCCATCAAGCGACTATTTTTCCATAAACAAATAATTTAAATGCTACTTCCTGCTTCGTTTTCTGCTTCAAGAAAAGATAAAGCCGTTTATGTCGCAAAAGACTTATACACTTCTGGACACATCTATTGGCCCACCTTAGAGTTTAGGTTTCGATGGCCCCTACCGAAATATGATTGCTAGATTGAACAAAAACTGTTGATGCAGTTTTAAACCTGATACATTTTACCATCTTTTTCGATCGTATTGTTTTAAATTTGAATTCAGAATACCATACGACATGGAGCTACGCCTAACAAGTCGGATATGCGCCTTGTTAAAGGCAATTGATTTTTGAATAAAAAACATGTTTTATCAAATAAAGGTTTAATTTAATAACGCGTGTTGCCTCCATGGGCATCTACCACAGCTCTCATACGATTAGGCATACAGTTTTTCAACCGCTCTATAAAATTTTGAGGGATCATCTCCCATTCCTCTTCTATGGCAGTTTTCAACTCCTGCATCGTCTGGGCAACTGGCTGACGAGCCCTAACACATCTTTTTAGCTCGTCCCACATGTGCTCAATGGGGTTCATGTCTGGGCTTCTGGCTGGCCAGTCCATAACTGTGATGTTCACATCCCGAAGATATTCCCTGACGATGCCGGCCGCATGGGCTCTTGCATTATCATGCATAAAAAGGAAATTTGGGCCCACATAGTCCGCGTATGGTATCACGTGAGGTTCTAAGCACTCACGAATGTACCTTTCAGCATTTAATGTTGGCAGCCGTGGTCCTGTAACAACCTCAAGTTGAGTTTTGCCGCTCGCGGATATACCGCCCCAGACAGTCCATGAGCCACCGCCATAAGCAACCCTCTCTTCAAAGCAGCATTGTGCGAAACGCTCTCCCTTACGTCGGTAGACCTTCTTCCTTCCATCATTGCCATGTAACACAATTTTAGACTCATCAGAAAAGAGTACACGGCTCCAATCTTACTGTGTCCAATTTAAATGACTGCGTGCGAAATGAAGGCGCGCTGTTCGGTGGGCTCGCGTTAGTTTGGGCCCATTAGCTGGCTTGTGTGGTACCATATCGCGTTCTTTTAACCTTCTCCGAACAGTTCGAGCGCTCACAGATACTCCGTGGAAGTCGCGAAGTTGGTTTTGTATCTCAATGGAGGTAAGGTGACGATTTCTCAAGCTGGTCGTCACGATGAATCGATCCTGCCTTTCAGTTGTGACCCGAGATCGTGGCCTTCCTTGGCGACGAACAAAGCCGCCAGTCTCTAAGTACCTCCGATAAACATTTCGGACCGCAGATCGACTTAAATTAAGTTGAGCACTCACGTTTCTTTGGCTGTGTCCGGCCTGAATAAGTGCCACAGCTTGGGCGGCGACTTCAGGTGAAGTATCCATAGATTATTGATAGAACCTCACCTTAATGTTAAGAATAAGTAATGTTTGTTGCAAAACCAAAGATATCAATCACTTTTTCAAGAATTAAATCCAAGTAAACCAATAAAACCAAGTTTTCTTAGTACTCGATTGTTTGATATCAACAAACAGGCTCCAAATTGTCTTTTGTTTCTTTAAATTCTGTGTTCGAAATTCAAAAAAAGACTATTGAATGAAATTGTGAATGTGCCAGGTTCAAAACTGCATAAAAACTTTTTGCTCGACCTAATATAAAATTTTAGCTAGGACGAAACGAAACTGAAAATACAAGGTGGGCCAATAGATGTGTCCAGAAGTGTATTTCAACACTCTCCAAGGGAATCAAGATTCATAGTGTAGGTACTTCCCATTGACCTAGAATCCTGAAATTTGGCATGAAGCAAGGTCTTATATCGCAAGTAAAGGAAAAAATCTGAAAACTGTAAGTTTGTAGTTATTGTACGTCACAAAAAAAAACTTTTTGCGATTCGGGAATATCTTCGTAACTCAATTTGGAAATTGAACTGTTTTAACAGTTTTCATAGGTAAGTTTGTACGGAACCCTCAGTGCGCTAGTCCGACTCGCACTTGCTCCACTTTTTACAATTTAGACCCTACTAGCACAACTAATACCCTAACAAGTATGACGGGGTCTTGGTAGGCAACAAAAGAAATGGATAAACTAATAGGTTACGTCTATAGTCTGTATAGACTATAGACGTAACCTATTAGTTTATCCATATAGGACTAGAAAATGTGTGGGCGTAGAAAAATAAATGGTAGAAGTGGTTTTGGTGGAAAACCCGACAGCAAAAATAGGACTACACTGACTGAGATAGGACAGGTCTCGACTGAAAATGAACTCGTTTATTGGAGAATTCTGGACTGGAAAAGATACGTTTCTATTGTAATCTTATGTAGAGAATAATCGAGCGGAGTGAACTATGAAATTGGAATTTACAATCATCGTTAGATTGATTTTGATTTTTTTAGTCATTTGTTATTCATTCACTATTGGCTTCTTATCAGAAAATTCAAGGTTATGTATAACATTTTACTTTAGTCCCTGTAGCGCAGAGGCCCCGTACCTATGATATAATCGTGTTAACTACGCCCCTGGTTAAATCCTACCTAAAATAAACAAGTGAACCTAACCTAAAATGCCTGTCATTTTGTGTTATTCTAAAGGGACCATATATCCTAAATAAAAAAACTACCCTCCGGATTGATATATTTTTTCTGGTATAAAACTCCTGCGCTCTTCCTACGCCAGGTAACAAGCGGAGATTTATATATGACAATAGATCTACGTAGAAACGATCAAAAAGGTCTGAAGTTGACGTTCCGAACTATTGCTCTCATAAGAGAACTACCTACTCGAGAAAACACCTGTAGGCGTGTTTACCTGTTCCTGACGTCATTCTGTTAATCTGAAATTAGGTGGTGACTTCAATAATCATCATGGATAAAAGTAAATAATAGTAGGGGAGGCCGGGATGCTTTTGCAGTTACTAAAGCGTCGTGGGAACCTATTGGATTGGGAAGATTAGGTTCTAAAACGAAAAAAAGGCTGTGACAAGTTACTATTCTAGTGCCCCGGAGAAAGAATGTAAAAATTTACAAAAATTTAAAAATTTAAATAAAAACGTTATCTAGGAATACTCGAACGCGATTTTTTTTTTTTTATTTTGAAGGTAATTCTGTCAGGATTACGAAAAACTTAAAATCTGACAGTTTTCATGGGGCGATGTAGCTAAAACCATCGATAAGTGTAAAATTTTCAACGTTCCTAACAAAATTATTTTAGCAAACTATGTTTAAAAAAATGCACTTTTCAGCAAATACATATTAACAGGAACCTTACAACATAACTTTATGACTCGCCCGTTTGTATAGGCCACGCTCAAATTGTCAGACTAGTGAAATATACACTTTTCTGCATGTACTAATTTATCTTGCCTGATCTTGCCTTGTCTTAATCTGACGCGCTCGAGTTTTTCCGAGGATTTTTTTTTTTAATAATCTGACAGGCTGTCCTCAACGCACCCCAGTATATTATGAGTCTATGTAGTAGGGGTACATTACAGGGTGCAAGGTTTCTCCCCATATGATTTTCTGAAGCGCTCGAGTATCGCGGAAAATCCCCATCTGGCCGCCCGTACTATCAACAGTGGCAAAACAAGTCCCCCTTTGTGTTAGCTGCACAAAGTTACGCAGTGGTTTAGCTTTTGCACCTACAATCAGAGCTCTGAACTGAACTGATCAACTAAGATAAATTATGTACCTACTTAACAATTGGTAGGCAATTTAATACCTGGAATTATAAGTTTAGTAGGACCCTGCTTACGTCATTACGGATATCGGGGGCGTGAAGATTACATTTAACTTACTTGTCTTATTCTCATCTATGATTTAACTCAAATAACCGGACGGAAACGCCCCAGTTTTTAACGTAGAATTATAGGTGTTGCCATAATGAAGAATTTTTTTATTAATATTGTTTTCTTTAACAACGAACCTGTAATCGTAACAAATGGAAAATTAATTAATAATTGGGTAATCATGTGCTTTAGATTGAACGTGCACAAAAGCTCATAAAGTTCATTGAATTGGAACAGGGACAGATAAGGTCGGAAAGGCAAACTATATAAAGCTGAAAATGGCTAGCTTACTTGCCACTTTCACTTTGTAATGTAGTCCAGTTACCCTGCAGAAATAACGAATACAAAAAGAAGTTCAAAAGCAAAAATATTTTTTAAAACTGGCATTTTTTGTTTTCTTTGTACGCAAGTCGAACAGCTCCAGTCCAGCGAGTTGAAATGTCGGCCATCTTGAATCAAATTTCATAATGGCATGTGTCTTTCCAAATATCAAGTGATAGCAAATATAGCAATCGAGGAAATAGTTAAATCTTACCATAAAAAATTGCATATTTATAAACTAAAAATTGATAATTCCAACTGGTTTTAAACACTTCAAAAAATAAAAAAGATCACCAATAAAACAAATCAGCTGTTATCCGTCAATCGATGTCAACAAAATTACATAATTTTGTTTAGAAAAACAGTGCAGCCTCCGTTTTTTTAGTGTCATTTTGAAATAATCAAACATGAAGATCGGATCTATGTTTCAATGGACAAATTGATAAAGTAATGTACACCCAGCGACTAACAAGTTTGGCGACTGTGATTTTTTGTATAATGTAGTCCGCTGTAATATTTTAGTTATGGATCACAACAATATTATTGAGTGCGGTGGATTTTATTTTATACATAATTTTGACTCTGGAAATCTCGGACATGTAGAACGTGTACCTACGGAGCTAATAGGTAAGCGCATATTTCGATATTTTATTAAGAAATCGCAAGTCCAAAAGACCTGCATTAATTTCGGGAGTAGTTGCCAATTGAATGCCCTTTTCACGGACTTTTTGTTATTGTTGAGTGCTCGAAATAGATTTGAGGACAATTCGATGCTTTTACAAGTGCCCCGGTGCACCAAATCATTCAATATTGACTTGACACAGATAAGATGTACTGACAGCACAGCAAAGAAAGTTAATTTAATCAAATGGAATTTTCCACTAAACTTGTTTATTAGAGTCCCATAAGAAATTATTTGGTCTGTAGCATTATACAAAATGCTTGAACTTGCATATTTAACAAAATGAAAACAGCATTCTAAACAATGTAATTTAAAAAGTAAACAGAAAATAAATAAATATCAACACCTTTCACTTATTCTTGTATCCAAACTATTAGTATGTGTGTAAGATAATGCAGTAAGTGAATAAATAATATTTGTTATAAATATATTTGTTGTATCTTAGCTCCCGCTGTGAACCCGAAGACTAGTGTCACAGAAATCCCAGACTATGAATTCAACCTGTGGACCCGACCTGACTGTGCAGGCACAGAGTTTGAGAATGGGAACCGTACCTGGTTCTATTTCGGAGTGCAAGCCAGTGAATCTGGAATATTGGTAACTAAATTTTTATAAAATTGTTTATGTAAAAAAATAAAAGTTTTAATTTGTTTTCTAAAAAAATTATATTTCTAAATATTATATTTTTTCTAATAAAGATGAATACAGGAAATGTAAATATGTCTCATTGTCAATTTTCAAGGGAGTAAACAAAAGATATTTTAAGTTCCTATATTAATATTGATTACTTATGATTGGTTTGGAATCATTATTATTATAAGCATGTCATACTTCACATTCCTACATGTTATGTGAACAATAGACTTTAATTTTACATAACTTGTAGACTTGGAGAAGCATTGCAATGATTTAATAATATTGTACATTAAAACTAGCAACAATCAAAGGGTCAATACTAACCTTACAATCCTTAAAGCCATAGTTACCTATAAAAAGCGTCATTTTTTGCTATTTTAACACGTATTTGTTTGTTATTAAGTTTCAAATTCTGTTAACAGGTGCGGTTGAATCTCATAAACTTAAATAAGCAAGGCAAGATGTACAACCAAGGCATGGCACCGGTAACACGGACACTGCCGGGCAAGCCTCAGTGGGAAAGGATCAGGGATCGTCCTGTACATTCAGTATGTAAAAGATGTTGTTTGGGTTTAAATAGTTCCCTGTCTCTCTAAAGTGATATTCTTACCTGTATTTTATATGTGTAGCTGACACCACATAAGCCATGGTGTAGATACGGACCTCATGGCTACGGGAGCCTCTCATATCAATAAATTGAACAATATTCTATCTCATTCAAACTTCAGAGTTATACTTTTTTTTTAATTGTTATAAACTAGTGCTTGACTGCGATCCCACCTGATGGTAAGCAGTGATGCAATCTCGGATGGTGAGGCGCACTAGTTTATTAAGAGCCTATTCACTCTAGCCTTGAAGACACCCAAATTATAATCAGACGGGAAGACCACAGCAGGCAAATTGTTCCAGTCCTTCGACGTACATGGTATATGACGTCGAAGGACGTAATGACGAGGCGAAACGCTTAGTCCGGACCGAAGTGATTTCAACAACGTAAGGGCGGATATTCGCCGTACGTCGGGTTGTCCATATGTCAGCTCACTCATAATTAATGCTAAATATGAAGTTCGAAAAATTATTTTTGGTGACATGCACAAAATAACACTTATTAAATTAAACCGCGTTTCATTTAGTTTTACGGAAGTAATAAATAAACGATATGCGCCCTATTTTTGATGCTACCGGTAGTTGTAACCGGAAACACAACAGCTAAAGTGAACTTTTTGAAAGGAAAGCTGATTCAAATTTATCTGGCTATCAGACTTAACAACAGCCACGATCCCACTATGTCGTAACGGTTAATTTATCGTCTCTAGCTGTTCCCATTATAACAATTTTTTGTCGTAGTCACGACAGATAGTCGCAACAACGCCCCATGATTTACCATCACCGTTTAGTAGTACGACAGTCGTAAAACATTTTTATCGTTTTACGGCTGTCGTACTATCCGTTCCCACTATCAAAACAATCTGTTGTCTATGCAAAAAAGTCGTAGACGATAGATAATCGTGTCGCCCTATTTAAATATGTAAGCACTTAAAACTACACAATATCTGTCGTCACGACAAAATGGGAACGCGGCCTAACTTTATGTAGCAGCAGAAAATCTCTAAAAACTAATATTGTATTCAGCTAGAGATTTTTTTACTATAAATAAAAGCTACACCGCAGCTAGCTGATAAAAGTATACACCGTGTACCAGACATCGACGCAAAATCGTGTACCATGAATACAACACTTGATTCAAACCCCTCCCAGTGGTGGAATTTTTCATCGGCGGTTTTCAATTTTTTTTTTTTTATTTGTTACTTTTTTACTGAAGTACTCACTTTTTCATTAAAAAACGTAATGCAAATAAAACTAGAATTAGCTGTCTGCTCAGCTGAGTTCCTGCTCAGGTAAAAAAGCGAATTAATTACTTTTTAATTTAAAATTGTCATTGGGGTTGATTAGAATAACGATTTCATACAATTTAAAAATAAAAAAAGTACAGATTTCAACTACACAAAAAATTTTACCACTAGAGGTCCAGAATCATGTACACAATTCTATGTCGATGACACGGTGTGTAATATGTATGCGAATTACTTTGGCTCGTTGATGTCTCTCTCCGGGATCAATTACAAATAAACCCGAAATATCCGAGACTAGATAAATTCTTCGAGATCAAATCCTCTAGGACAAAGCCAGCTTGTAGAGGCCCCTTAAACATTTTTCATGGAATGTAGCAGTTACCGACGATTATATTATCCCTATCTGTGAGAAGACAGAGTGAAAGGATTAACGTGTATTTAGTACAGCAAAATAGCCTAAAGCTAGAACTAAGTACATTAGTCCGACACACGCGTGGTCGACGTCTGATTTGTACGTAGAACGACGACGTCGCGTAGCGTGGATCTAGTGTAGCTCTACAAGTCTGGTTTCCATATAAAATGATCGATGCGCCCAGTAGCCTGATTCACGTAAAATCAAACAAGCAAAATATCGTTGAAGTTTTATAGTCGTTCGATCGAAGTCCTATCCAAAAGCGGTATTCACGATCTATCGACTTATTTCCAGTTACATTAATAAGTATTCTACCAGGATAATGTAATAAGTACAGTTTTTTTTTTAAATCGACGAATTTCAAACGACTTTAAAATCGGTGTCGTTCAAACTCGATTGATGGATGTGAATACGGAAATGATCTAAACGACTAAATCGCTACGATATCGTTACGGTTTTCATTACATGAATCGGGCTACAGATCGGCGTACCTACGTGGCATACTGGTCCGTAGTGTAGTTCTACCTTAATACTACTAAATAAATCCCTGTACGTGCTATGCAAGTGCTATTATTATCAGTAGTTATTCTCTTTCAGACGGATGACAACACCTTCACACTGAGCTTCAAGTACCGAACACCGGAAAACTTGAAAGCGACCACATTCTTCGCGTTCACCTACCCGTTCTCGTTCGCTGAGCTGCAGATAGCTCTCAACTCCATCGACTTGAAGATGCTGCCCCTTCCTCCCCCGCAGTCTGCGGACGATATCTACTATATGAGGGAATGTCTTATTTATTCTCTAGAAGGTAAGGTTTACTTTTGTTTGTGTAAAGAACAGTTTCCTTATACTGTAGTAAGACGACCAAGACGATGACGACAACGTTTATCTGTTTATGACAATTAGCCGTCGAGATTTTAACAACAAATAATTTGGGAATATGGATAAATGTAAACCTCAAAGTATGGCTTAGCATTCGTATTTTTCCTGGTTGTATTATTATTACCGTGGTCAAAATTCTCTACAAGTACCTATAGGATACCATCTCCCAATCTTTACTATGAATGTTATAACTATTAGGTCCAATATAAGAATGTTGTCGAAGACGTCTTAACTTCACAAAAGAAAACAAAGCTGAGAAACTCGCCAGACATGTTTATAATTTTACCAGCATGACATTTTCAGACTACATTCACAATAAGATTACACATTTATACAAGCCTTATTTACTGTCCGTTCAACCGATTATGACTTTTATTTTGTTGGTGGCATGAGAAACGGTGGTTGCAGTAAATGATTGGTATTGTGAGTACTTTTTAGGGTTCCGTAGCCAAATGGCAAAAAACGGAACCCTTATAGATTCGTCATGTCTGTCTGTCTGTCTGTCTGTCTGTCCGTCTGTCCGTCCGTATGTCACGGCCACTTTTTTCCGAAACTATAAAAGCTATACTGTTGAAACTTAGTAAGTAGATGTATTCTGTGAACCGCTTTAAGATTTTCACACAAAAATAGAAAAAGAGCAATAAATAAATTTTGGGGGTCCCCATACTTAGAACTGAAACTCAAAATTTTTTTTTTCATCAAACCCATACGTGTGGGGTATCTATGGATAGGTCTTCAAAAATGATATTGAGGTTTCTAATATCATTTTTTTCTAAATTGAATAGTTTACGCGAGAGACACTTCCAAAGTGGTAAAATGTGTGTCCCCCCCTGTAACTTCTAAAATAAGAGAATGATAAAACTAAAAAAAATATATGATGTACATTACTATGTAAACTACCAACGAAAATTGGTTTGAACGAGATCTAGTAAGTAGTTTTTTTTTAATACGTCATAAATCTAAAAAAATACACAATTATTAAAACATTAATCCAAGTTACAACGAACTACCAGAACTTTTATATTATGTTACTTGCTGCTACGGAACCCTCCATGGGCGAGTCCAACTCGCACTTGGCCGGTTTCCGGTTTTTTTGCTTTTAGTTCCATCCTTATATCTACGTAATAGAAGTCAAAATCGATTGAACGGACAGTAAAAAAGGTTTGTTTAAATATCTAATCTTATTTGGAGTACTTATAAGTGATTTGTTAATTTATCTAGGGAGGCGAGTGGATCTACTGACAATTACTTCACACCACGGGATCACAACGGAGAGAGAGGATAGGCTTCGGAACTTGTTCCCCGACAACCAGGAGAGGCCATTCAAGTTCCATAATAAGAAAGTAAGCATATTTCTTTTATAAAAGTTTTTTTAATAAGAATACTCAACTTATCTTCTATATTTATAAAAGGGGAAACGGAAATTACTAGGACTGGAAGCGTGAAATTTTGCACCAACAAATACTTTTTGACGTAGCTGAACACTAAGAGGAAATTTTTCAAAATACACCCCCTAAAGGGATGAAATGGGGGTCCAAATTTGGTATGGAGAAACTTACTTTCACGTGGTCCAAACCGCCGAGTACGGCTTGATTTGAGTCAGACTCGATTCCTGCTTTGACTGAGACTCACTTATTCGAGTACCAATTTATTTTGATTCGAGTACGCCGGACTCGATTCCGGTATACAAGTCAGGAGGAAGCGATTTTGTACTCACTAAACGATTCTATTACGAGAATCCAACCGAGTCGAGTCTAATATTCGAGTCAATAGGTAATAGAAATAAAATGAAGTGATGCCTAATAATAAAAGTTTGAACCTGCAACTTTTAGCTTAGTTAGCTGGGCAATTGAATAGCTTTTAACGAGAATTTTGATAATGGTTAGCTCGCCGTTCCTATCCAAACAAAGTCGGAGCGTCCCTATCGAAACACCCTATAAACATGTAGTTTAAGTTTTAAAATTACTTGGAAGGTTATCCGAACCCTTCATTTTCAATACCATAGCAATACAGAAGTACGAAAGACGCATATCGACCGATTTTTTGCAATATAAATGAGTTTACTCGTACTAATAACCAAAGTTAACCACAAGGCCTCGGTAATCTGAGCCCTGCAGATTTTACGATGGTTCGAGGTAAGGTTTTATAGCCATGGAAAGGTTATCGAAAATACGGCATACGCTGGTCCGACATTACTTTCCATCGCAAACCAATTGATATGCACAAAAATCAATAATCATGATATAAACTATAGCCACAAAATATTTTCATGAGATATTACCGCAATATATATTATGAGACTAATAAAAAACGTAAATGAAGGAAATGAAGACAATAACAGTAAATTAAAGCAACAAAAGCTGCATTGCTTTTTCAATAACGATCCAAATATTCACAAGTTCAAATATCCTTTTAATAAAGATGGCTATAAATTCCATTCCCCCTTTTTGTTTAGTCGCAGTCGGTTCGTGATATAAAGACGCTTCGCATAGCAATTCGTCAATAGCTACTAGTTACTACTAAGTTCTACCAGTGGCTTCGTCCACGTAAAAATTGAAAATTGTACCAAGGGAGCAGACTCCGAGGATAAAATGTTTCAGGACGTGGTCAAACCGTTTCTTTTTTAGGCAAGGACCCGGTGCTGACTTTTGCACAACCCATGGCCCTGCTGGGCCCTACATTTTGCTGACTTCTTGACGCGTGCGTCTCACTACGCCCCGTCGGCGACTTGGGCTCGTTCCGGACGGTGGGACGGCGAGCTTCCACCGTCCGAACCCAATTGCTCACCGTCCACAATCCCACACCTATACGGTGGCTGAAAATCGGGATCAGAATCCCGGCGGCTGGGGCGTGAGGGGCGTTCCTTCGCGAGTGCGGTCGTCACCTTTGCATTACCTACTGCTTCACAGAAGGTGGCGACCGCCTGCTACTCCTCGCTCCGGACCATGGCCTGTATCAAGGCCCGGCACAGAAATCGCTGCCGCCGATCGCCCCCACAAATGGTCAACCCTTGTGTCACGCTTCATCCAATTCCGTTAAGCCGTTAGAGTGTGAAGGAGTAATAACACAATACATTCAAACTTTCGCTTTTATAATATTAGTGTGATTCCCATTGATTACTTACGTAAGATTGTCAGAGTCCCGTACGGTATATCGAATTACCCTTGAACGATATAACTGTCTACAGAAAGCATGGTTCACCGACGAACGGTAATACGAAAAAACTATTAGTCGATACCATTATTTAACGACAGCACGTTTCGCCGAATAACGCTACATAGAATGAATGGTTGGCCGATACCAAGATTTGCCGATGTCATGGTTCGCCGCAACACGTTTGAACTAAATAATCCTTTACCGATGGCAATTTGCATCGAAAGCACCTTTTCTTACACCGCCGATCCAAAATAATTGTCTTTAGTTTCTCGCTCATACAATTTTGACAGGCATCGATTAAATTGCATTAACTGCTATTTCCATGCGTTTATCTTAGTTATTCAATAAAAATAAATGTAAAGAAAATAATAAAACAGCAAATTTGATTATTTTTATAATTAAATGGTAAATTAAATAAAGGTTGCAAACTGCGCAATCATATGAAACATGTTAGAAACCAAACAATTTTGAAAAAAAAAAAATACTACCAGTTATGTTATATTAATGATTTCTGATGTACATGTGAGCTAGCCCACCTAAAAAAGTTTCTATACTCTTCTCACTCTTTTGGGACAAGTGCTCTCTCTTTTTATATTCAATCTGCGACGAACGAACACACACACACATCATGTACTTTGTTTATTTTCCTTTTTTCTGTGGTTATTTACCATTTAATTATTAAAATAATCAAATTTGCTGTTTTATTATTTTCTTTACATTTATTTTTATTGAATTACTAAGATAAACGCATGGAAATAGCAGTTAATGCAATTTAATCGATGCCTGTCAAAATTGTATGAGCGAGAAACTAAAGACAATTATTTTGGATCGGCGGTGTAAGAAAAGGTGCTTTCGATGCAAATTGCCATCGGTAAAGGATTATTTAGTTCAAACGTGTTGCGGCGAACCATGACATCGGCAAATCTTGGTATCGGCCAACCATTCATTCTATGTAGCGTTATTCGGCGAAACGTGCTGTCGTTAAATAATGGTATCGACTAATAGTTTTTTCGTATTACCGTTCGTCGGTGAACCATGCTTTCTGTAGACAGTTATATCGTTCAAGGGTAATTCGATATACCGTACGGGACTCAGACTGTCAAGCTATATGCCAGTATTAAGATAATGTCAATATTTTTCTTACAACCATACGATAGCCTAATATAAACATCGCATTCGATATTATGAATTTGTTTTGATTGTGATCGGAACTTATTTTGCTATGAAAACATGCAAATAAACAACATCTCAGCCCGTCCACGATTAGATATTTAGACGTATTTTTTTTCTGTAAGTTCTCGCCATCCTCCAATGAAAAGGGAGGATCATCCGACTAAACGGATGTTGTGTCTGGTCCGGGCTAATGCCCGATAGTTAATTACGTGAGGAACTCTGATACCGCGATGTAGGATATTGAATTTTTAGTCTTCACAGATTTTGCTACAAAAGAGAGCAGGCAAGAATTCTAACAACATTCACTATCACGCAGGTAATCTTCATATCTGCGCGAGTACATCCAGGCGAAACACCATCAAGCTTCGTGTTCAACGGCTTTCTCAACCTTTTGCTAACCCGGAACGACCCCATTGCGATACAACTGAGGAGGCTCTACGTATTCAAGATGGTTCCCTTCCTCAATCCCGACGGAGTGGCCAGGGGACACTATAGGACAGACACCAGGGGGGTTAACTTGAACAGGGTATATTTGAACCCCTCGATACATCTGCATCCTACTGTGTACGCTTCTCGGGCGTTGATTAGGTAAGTTGTTCTTATTTGTTATATCAAAGCCGTCTAGAAATGACATCTGTCGTGAACCTTTACATCTTCTAAAGCCTGGCTAATTTAAGAAGTACCGTTTGACGTTTCACACTTTTCTATAAAATGGCTTTGTATATTATGAAGCTATTTTTATTTTATCACAACCTACTTATACAATTTTTAATCAACAAATTAAAATGTACTACGAGTAGAACTTGAAAACAGTACTTCTTAGATTTGCCGGGCTATATACCTAATGAAAAATAGTCAATAGTTTATTTTTCGGCATTTTTTTGAATTCTGTTGAATTTCGGCTACTATAGTCAGTCAAATCTGTGACACATTTCTAAACAACTTCTTCTGGCAATTTGAGTATTTTCTGTGGCCTACCCAAATGTCCTTTCCTTGGTATTGTTCATCAAGTCGTTGAACTTTTTAGTAGTCCTGAGTTAAGCTTTAAGAATACTGACAAATGTTTGCACTGACTGGACAGGTTCCCTTAAATAAGTATCGTTCTTTCTTCAAAAAACCATCTCAGATACTAATCTGCATAGTTTTCATATGATTTAACAATGTTACATGTTTGCTGTATTGACTTGAAAAGAGACTGAGTTTGTTTCGGTGTTTCTTCTCAAGGTAAAACACCGGCCTCATCTAGTTTTAACTGACGAAAAACTTGACGTGTGAAAGTGTTTTATGAAACCTATTTACAAATAAAAAACAATGAAATAAAAGCTTTAAACATTCTATTAATTAATGATCCAGTAACATTTAAATAATTATGTGCAATTCTTCTATAGGTACTATCACTATGGTTGTGAAAAGGAAGACGTGTATGATGACAGCAAGAGTCTGGCGTCGAGAAGTATTCAGAATATCAGTGAGAGTGCCGAGGTACGAACAATCAAGAATTTTTTAAGGAAGCATCATGTAAATAATCACTTTAGTCTGTTAGTTATTCTAGAAATGTATATGTTACTCTCAAAGACCGTAATCAATAAGCTAGAAAATTACTCACAGCGCGTTGTGGCTTTCAAAATCTCACGACGCGAATGTCGCGTCGTGGTACTAAAAAAGTAGCCGCAACGCGTTGTGGCAATAAAGAACCCATGGCATTTGCAAAGTGAATAGATATAGGCGCACTAGCACGAGCTCTTATCGCAATCCATTTGAAGACCCAAGTTAAACTGTTAAAGGGATGCCGCTATATAAGGTGTATAGCTTTTCCCTCTTTCTCGCTCGCACGCTATACATTTTAACACGTCATGGTAAGGCCACAGGGATAGTCGTCGGCAGATCCTCAATTCCATTTAGTGTCCCCGCGCAAAAAGAGCCGCCACAAAAAAAGCTAGAATCGGCCACAAAAAAGCTGAAGCGCGAAATCAGAAAGCGTCGTGACTTTTCTTCATTGCCACAATGCGACATGGCCGTTTTTTCAAGAGCCTCGATGTGAAATTCACGCTATGGCGATTATAGAAGCTACAGCGCGTTGCGAACAATTTTTTCGCTCATTGAGCTATTTCAGTCTTTGATCGTAACATGTACATTAAGGCCCGGCGCCCACTATCGGTGGGCATCGGTGCGGCTCGGTACAGCTCGAGCGCTTTACGCCGGCTTCGAGCGGCTTAGGGCGCCTTAGAGTTCCGTCGGGTGACTTCGGGCGGCCTCGGCAGCCGTAAGCATGGCTAAGGATGCCGAGGCGGTCTTCGGGTAGCTCGGGTGGCATTTTCGGATCAGACACGTCGCAGAACAGTCATTTCGATCACCGCACGCGCCTTCATTATCGTATCGTACAAGTAGACGCAAAATAACTTGGCAGTCCTGAACATAGGCTCTGCGAACTTCTGCGCATGTACATTCGTAAAGAAAACTGTTATTGGCATTTTTTTTTTAACCAAAATACTAATAAAAATGTCCTAATACTCTGTCTTAAGGCTCCAAGTTTCTCTTCTTCTTCAGCAAGATGAACAATGAGAACTAAGTCCCAATCCACCATTATAAATACACACACATAACTGTTTTCACGGAACGTTACGAGTGACTGCTCTGCGATGTTTCTGCAGCCAGAACTATTCTTAGGCTACCCAAAATCAGCTACGGCGTCCTTAGGCGTGTTTACGACTGCCGAGGCAGCTCTCAGGCGCCCAAAGCCGCCCGAAGTCGCCCGACGCAGCTCTAAGGCGCCCAAAGCCGCCCGAAGCCGGCGTAAAGCGCTCGAGCTCTACCGAGCCGCACCGATGCCCACCGATAGTGGGCGCCGGGCCTAATAGAATAAAACAAACCTAACTGATCTTGAATCTTATTCTTAATTCGAATTTAAATACTATTTTTATGATTGCACACCTATCACCGCGTAGTCTTTTTTAATTACCCAAAGGTTGACTCGTAGATAGATCACTCCTTGCAATAAGTTCGCATAACAACACTCTCTTTTTAAGCATTTTGCGCCCACGAAGGGGCGCACAATTTGTCATATTTAAAGACGAAAGAGAAAACAATTAAAATTGAGATAGTATCTCTATCACTTGTCCACAGCTCCTAGACGGCAAATCAAAGAAAAAAGCCGCCAACGAAAGGTTCAAAAGCGGCGACTATTACAAGCGAGATAAGTCTGCCAAGCCGATGACCACCAACAAGTCGTCTACCACCATCAAGGCACCCTCAACGTCTTCTGATAACTCCAAGACGTTCAAGACGCTTAGTGGGGAAGCCGCCCATTTAGCTGAACAAGTTAGTATAGAAATTATATCATGCCGGTCGTTGTAATTTGAGTCTTAAGACTCCCACGGATAAAGCTTAAAGTCACTCAACAGACAATGGAAAGTGCTATGTTCGGAATTGGTTTCCTTACGTAATCGCATCAGGAAGGTATGTGCAGAAAAACCAAGGTTACTGAAAGGTAAGGTTAAGGTTGCTGAGCATGTGCCTGTAGAACAGATGCTCGATGGGGTGAAAAGTTCTGAGGTAGCGATCGCGTGTCGGAAGGCGTAGGGTTGGAAGGCATCCCATAAGGTGGACGGAGGATGACTTGGTGATAGTAGCGAGAGTGCGATGAATGTTCGTGGTGACGTCTGAGGGAGGCCCATGTCAAGCAGTGGACGTCTTTGACCTGAAAAACTTTATGGTTATAGGTTATTTAAAAGTCACATGATTTTTTTTTAATTTACATCAACAGTAAGGGTTTGGCTTTAGTAAAATGAGTTTACTGTGTATGTTTTTTTTAGTTCATTAAAAATTTGCTTACAATATACATGCTACAAAATTCTGCCACACTGTAAAACAGTTTGTCGGCAGTAGTTCTCGTTTCACTTTTTTTTTTTTACATTGTAAGACGTGACAATGAACTTATGCTAATAGTCTAAGATCCGATTAAGAACGACCTTCACCGGTCTGTTTAATGGATGAAATGTATTTTATTATAAATTTAGTGTATTAAATAATATAACGCGGGTGGGTTGCCTAAGAAATTCCTGGCCAGACTATTATTAATTAAAAATTGAAAATTTATTTTATTTTTAGAAAAATGCACAACCGTTATCCATACCAGATTTTTTTGCAGACAACATTATAACATCGTATTCGTAATGAAACAGCGTTTATTTTGATATAGAATTTGTTGTATATAAAAAAAAAACACACCTGTTTATGCATACCTGTTTATACCTGGCAACCCATAGCTATGCCAGGAAACAAATAGGCAACCCAACATTTTTATGTTCTAAAGGCTTCACTCTTTCGGTTAGTATTAAATTTATTCGTTAAACGCACCGGTGCATTTCACAAAAAAAAAAAAAAATTATTTGGCCAGGAATTTCTTAGGCAACCCACCCGCGTTATATTATTTAATATACTAAATTTATCATAAAATAGGTTTCATCCATTAAACTTTATTATTACTATATCCATGAACAATTTTCACTGTTCATGGATGCAACATGCGGGGCACAATCTACATGACTACGGACACAGTGACAGATAATGTTTTTTTTTTGAATTTTTTTAAGGTGGTGTTTAAATTTAGCACATGATAACAAGTTTGGGGGTAGCTCATTCATAAACATCGGTGTAACATATTTCCTCGAGCGTTTACCAAAATAGTTCGTTACTTTAGGAACAGCAAGTATCTTTTGTTTAGATAGACAAGTTGGGTACATACGAAAAAGTTTATTTGTGCACACAGGTATTAAGTTGTTACAAAATATTTCTACGTGTCTCTGTGTTCTGCCACAGTAAGTGGCATACAAATATTAATGAAATAGTTAGTTAGGTTTAATGATTATTAGATATAGATTAGCTTATTGAACAATATTCAGTAAGTAAACACCTAGTATCTACTATAAATACTAATTAAACATTATAAAAAATCCTGGTTTAGTACTCTATTTCTTCATATTTATGAATATTCATTACAAATGTATTTTTAAGATAAAATTGCACGTTTTTGTAAAGCGTAGATATTAGCTATACTATCTACATGTCTCGACATATTTTGTTTATTTGGAAGTACTCAATTCTACAGATCGTAAGTATCTAACGAGTACACGGTATGCTTACCTATTCATTTAATGGGGTCATTTAAAGACAACACTTTCTATTGATTGAAAGAACTTATCTATATATTATATTATCTAATTACAATCTAATTAGGTATATACAAAGATGCATTATTTGCATAATTTATTTCACATACGTTCAATTACATTTCAAGACATAGATACAAATTACATAATTGTATTATTTTAAACATTATATAGGTACTATTTACATGAATTTTCTTAATTTCTAATATTTTAAAAAACTAAAATTTAATAACTGACTTAGCTTACTTATACTTATGAGATAAAACATAATTGTCAGTTTCATAATCCAACAAAAATTCATTGACTGAGTAGTACGTTTTTTTTATCAAATATATTTTCAGTTCCTTTTTAAATATATTTAAATCACTAATTTGTCTAACAGATTTAGGTATTTTATTATATATTTTTGGCGCCATGCCAAGAATATTTTTGTCGTATAAAGCTGTGGTATGACTGATTGTCTTAATTTTGTTACAATGGCGTCGGCTGGTTACTTTTTCAAATAATTCCGGATGGGACTTTATAAATACTGCTAATTCGAAAATGTATAGAGATGGCAAAGTCAGAATGTTTAATGTTTGGAAATGTGGTCTGCAAGTATCGGGTAATCGTAAATTACAAATAGCTCTTACGCATTTCTTCTGAGCTCTAAATGCTTCTTCTCTGTCTGTAGAATTTCCCCAGAAAATGATAGCATATCTCAAGGTAGACGAAACATATGCATTATAAGCTGTTAATACTGCTTTCTGAGCAGCAACCTTAGAAAGCATATATAATGCATACGAGAACTTACTAAGTTTCTTGCAGATGGCATCGATTTGTGTTTTCCAGGTCATGTCTTGGTCAATCCATACACCCAGAAATTTTGTGGTATTGACTTGCTCTATATTAGCATTTTCGTAATTAACCTTTATGTTGCCTAATGTGTTTGGTTTTTGTTTATAATGTACAATTTTCGTCTTATCTAAGTTTATCTTCAGGTTATTTATATTGAGCCACTCGATAATAGATTTAATTGCATCATTAATTTTTCTCTCATAAGTTTGAATACTTTCTCCATTATCAATAGAAAATATTAAAGTGCAGTCATCAGCAAATAGAACCACTGGATAGTTTACGATTTTAGGAAGATCATTTAAATATATTAGAAAAAGCAATGGGCCCAGCACACTACCTTGAGGGACACCAAAGCGAACCTCTCTGGAGTCCGAATTAAAAAATGTTTCAGTTTTAGTCTTAGGACAAAATTTTGTTACTTGAGTAATCTGTTTTCTATTGCTTATGTATGATTTGATTAGATTAAGAATGTTGTCCCTAATTCCATATGCTTCAAGTTTCCTTAACAGAATACTAAAATCTACATGGTCAAAAGCTTTGCTCATGTCCATGTACAGGGCCGATACTGGAGTTTTATTATCCATATTATTCAATATCTTTTTGATCAAATCATGTACAGCTAAATTCACAGTAATATTTTTCCGAAAGCCTTTCTGTTCTACAGTAAATAAGTTCTTCTTTTCAAAATATTTGTAATATTTGTATTGTACGCCTACGTTCCTCTTTGTAGTCATTATTAAATTGTTCAGACAATACGGTTAACTTAATTTTTTTATGGATCGGGAGCGTTTTACAAATTTTAAATAGTTTGTCATAGTTTTTATTTATACTTTCTTTAGTTTTTTGGTCCACGAGTAGTTTTAGTAATCTAATCTGCAAGGTTTTAATTTTATTTAAGTGTGTAGGGAACGTAAGACCATATCCACCCAAACCGTAATCAATAACTGAGTCCGCCAGTACATAATACAGTGTATACATAACTTTTCTGTTGACAACATATTTTAAATTTCTTAATTTACCTGTTAATAGGGTTGCAGTTAATATAGCCTGTATTTATGCATTATGTCGTCTCCAAGTTGTCAATCCATTGTTTATTCTAGGACATTTTTTATGACCTAAAGATTCTGCTAAAAACATTTTCAATAAATATTTGGCTCGCGTCAGAAACGCTAACGAGTTGTAATTATTTTAACAAAATATTTTCTACAGAACTGTTCTATTTAAAGCTTAAATAGGACACTTCTGTAGACAATATTACTACATAGCTATGTTGTACATTCTTTCAATTCCTGTAGTCCAATGGCACTCGTCTATAATAACAATATAAAACAGAAATAACTTTTAAATTAGGTTTGGAGTGGTTTTTGGCAGTAAATAGTACAACGACTGCCTAATTTTTGTTTTGCTAAAGTAATGTTATTTCGTGCGCAATATACATTAACGTTTCAAATATATTTGTGATGAAATTAAAGGAAGTTTTGGATAAATATACCGCTGCACGCTAAAAGTTGGCTGAAAACGATTCGTTTCAGTAGTAACTTACATATAATTTCTAGCTTTTTAAATAGTATTTAGGGTGACTGGTAATAAGTGACCGATACTTAAAGACGTGGTTGTACTCATGATTACTTACAACTTCCCAAAGAAACTCATTCGTTTTATGTTTTATCACAATAACAAAACGCGCTAGGTAACAGTTGATCGATCGCAGGCGCGCGTTTGCTAATTTCAAACAGCTGTTTTGTTATTGTGATAAAACGAATGAAAATAAAGAAAGAAAATCTTTTTATTTGTAGGAAAAGGCGCAAACTTAAGACTAACATATTGCATAAAGTTTCTTTGGGAAAGTTGTTTGTAATCATGAGTACAACCACGTGTTTAAGTATCGCTACCATCATTACCAGTCACCCTATATATATGATATCGGCTTTATGAATCGAATTAGAACATAATAAATAAATAAAGCATTACTCCTGGAGACAGCTCATATTGTTAGGAGGTTCCTCTCTCAGGAGCTCTGACCTCCAGTAGATTGGATCCTGGGCTACTTTTACTATTGCGGATTCGCTCCGCATGCGTAATACCCGCAAATGTACCAATAACTACAAATAGTTATAGTAATGCGCGGGGCAATCCCGCATACGTGATGAAAACCGCATGATATTAAAAACACCGTAACACAATCAAAAAATCTCTCGATTGTGTAACTTTTTCGTGTGTGTCGGATTTATCTTATTAATTATAGATTACCTGCAAACTAAACAATTTACTTCATTCCACCAACAAAAGAATCAAAAAGTTTCTTATGCCTACATGCTGCTTTACATACATACTTTATATCAGAAACGTGAAGGATTACCGCCAAATAATTTGAGCACGTTCTGAAATTCAACTTAATCCTTCTCAATAATTAATTTCGTTTCAAGCGATCCGTAAAAGTTCACGAATTAATAAATCGTGAAGCTTATCGGCTCAATTGGGAATCGAGTCAGCGAAGCGACACTGATGCGGATTATCTTGTGAGCTTTCATATCCTCTCATTTATATTCATAATTAAAACGAGATCGGTTTAACCTTTTGTCGAATGTTATGACCTTTTCGTTTACTGGGTTTAGGATAAAATCCTACTTATAAATGTCAAAGTTAGGTTAATCAGTCACGCTTCAAGGTTGATCGGATTCCAGTGAAACTGAGTCTACGGATGAACCATGACCTGGATTATTAGGACGCAGAACTTTTATCTTGCAAATGATATTAAAATCTAAACCCCACCGGCATGTTCAGAAGTTGGCTCTGGAATACTTTATTATGGTCCGGATTCGATATGAGGCCAATGTATAGCGTAAAGGTAGAACTACGCTGCTCACACGTGTGCTACACACGCCGAACTGGGCGCGTCGGTCTCCATACATTTTATATGGAAACAAGTGTGCATCGGTCTAATGTAGTTCTAGCTTAATTCATTAAACCCCTAGCGAACGCCGGCGTTCGCTCTCTCATTGTCTTTTTGTATTCTCTAATTACGGTATTCGAAAGGTAAAAAAAGGACACTGCTTTATCCCCTCGGTATATCTATACTTACTTATAATAAATCTGTAGACGTGAAAATTCTGTACATTGAAAATATCAAAAAAATAAATGGCAGGGGGTGTTACTAGACCGACACCGAACCCAAAAATGTGATTAAAAAAATTGTTGTGTCTGTCTGTCTGTTTGTTCAGGCATCACGCAAAAACTACCGGTTCGATTACGATGAAACTTGGTGTAATTATTCTTTAATATCCTGGGCACCACACTGGGTGCTTTTTATCCCGGAAAAGTATATACAAAAAAAAAACTTAATTTTGCGGTTCGATTCCTAGACCCGATTACTGTACCAACCGTAAATAATAAGTTTGTCGTAGGTTACGTCACCCGCAGTGGAGTTCGCTAAGGGGCGCTGCACACGGCTAAGATCCATATGCTAATATTATAAATGGGAAAGTGTGTGTGTGTGTCTGTTTGTCCGTCTTTCACGGCAAAACGGAGCTACGAATTGACGTGATTTTTTAAGTGGAGATAGTTGAAGGGCTGGAGAGTGACATAGGCTACTTTTTGTCTCTTTCTAACCCCCCATAGAAAGGGGAACCGTGTTACCCCGAATTTAACGCGAGCGAAGCCGCGGGCAAAAAATAGTAATAAATATAATTGACTAATATCATATACGAATATCTATTACTAAATTTAAGAAATAAGAGGTATACCTTGAACTGCCCGGGGCAATACATCGGTTTGCCCTCCCCTAATTTTGGAGTTCTTACAGGATGTAAATTTCGTCTTTCAACTCAACTCAAAATTATTTATTACGCATAGGCTTACATGGGCACTGATAAAACGTCAGAAGCTAGCGCACGGTTCCAATTGATCGTTTCCTATGAAGAAGAACCGGCAAGAAACTCCTTACTCATTTAAATGTCTAAATGTCTTGTTCTTCTCTGATATGAATAATGTTCATACTCGTATAAAACACTTGATCAAAAAAATAAATTACTTACTATATAATATTGGTCAGGAAATAAAACACGTAACGTAACACAAACACTTCACTTTTATTTCAATGATACAGTATATAAATTAGACTTCTTACTGCCGCCAGTGCTACCCAGCGAATGCCTCTCATGGTCTCTAAGCTCAGAGCAGGTAACCTCCCACCTCATAGTCCCCACTATGAGGTAGCGTTAGTCAATTGAGCAACCAATAAATAAAATATTGATCAATTTAAATGATTTGACAAACTTAAATTGCGAATACATTTCTATTACAAGATTTACACATACAAATTAATTATTAAGTCCTTAAAACATTTTAAAGATACAAGTTCATAAGTGTATGACTCGTTGACAATACGTCATTTGACATTTCACTAATAAATTACAAATAAATTAATATTATGCGATAAGTGCACACAAATTGATTATTAAGTCTTTAAAAGTATTTTAAAGAAGTAAAGTCACGACTTGTGGTCTAATCAATTTGAGTGGCATTATTATAGTACTTAGTCAATACAATACTTCTTAAATACTACATAACCTAACATACATAACCTAACAGCTCGGCCATCCTGTTCAAAGCGAGTCCCATCGCTTTTTCTTTTATGACCATAATTATTATTTCCTTATTCACTTACGTACTATTGCTTAAACTATAATAAAACATTTTGATACTACTTATTCATAATGGTAACCTAATACTAGTAAAAACATTCAAAATCGAAGTGTTTTATAATCACAAATAATTAGTTCAATAGTTTTGACTACTACACTAATTCTTGTCTAGGGCACATGTCTGCTCGCATTCACTGGCACAGGAATCATTCTCTGACGAATCGGATTCCAGGTTTCTGTTAAAATTCATCCATGGTTGAATTTTATCCACTGCTACTATCGCTTCATATTTACGCCCATGCTTACGAGTTAGAGGTGTGTCCTCGACGAGAAACCTATCATTAGGGAGCATTTTTACTACGCGATAGGGACCCTGATACTTTACGGTAAGTTTTTGTGACTTACCGTCATGTGGCACTTGTCTCTCGACTCTTACTAAATCTCCCTCTTTATACTGGGTTGTGGCTTTCCTGTGTTTATTATAATTAGTAGAGTCTCTTACTTGTTGCTGCCTTATCTTTTCACTCACATTTTGTCTTAATTCGTCCAATTCTGCCACAGGGGTCCTATTGAGAGTTTCTTTGATTACTTCATTTAACTTACCTTCAGTTCTGCTGGTCACATTAAAGCCGAATAACAATTCCGACGGGCTCTTTTGAGTCGTTTTATGTTTTGTTGTATTAATACCTACCTGTATGTCGGAAATGTGATCATCCCATGACTTTTCATCTCCTCCATGGCTAGAGGTTGATAAAGCATCTAAAATTGTTCTGTTATATCTCTCTACTTGCCCATTTGCTCTTGGAGTAGCAACGGCGTTTTGGATGTGCTTTATACCATAGGTTTTAACAAAATCTTGAAAGTGTTTACTGGTAAAGCTTGTGCCTTTATCAGTGATGAGTCGACCTGGAACGCCGAAGTAACTTACGAATTGCTTCATAACCCTTACTGAGGTTGCAGATTTAGTATTTCTAACCGAATTTATGCTTACATATTTTGTAAATCCGTCTACAATTACCAGTAAGTAACAGTTGCCCGTTTTGCTTTTTACAAACGGTCCTAGGTGATCGGCGTGAATGGTATGAAAAGGGGTACTGACCTTCTCGATAGGATGTAACTCCCCTTCCTTTTTACCACCTGGAGCTTTGTGATGAGCACACTCCAAACAAGAGGAGACATATTTTTTTACAAACCTGCGCATTTTCCTGAACCAGTAGTGTTCCTTAATGCGATGTAATGTCTTCTCGAATCCGCAATGACCGACATCGTCGTGATTCATTTTCAGAATTTGCCAGCGCACACCTCGTGGAACCAACCATTTCAGATCATCCCCTACAACGCGAAAAACTCGATCGTTCTTTAGTTTATAGTTTTTACGTACCTCTATAGTTTCCTCCATAGAGGGGTCCAGAAGAATTTCTTTAATTCTCTTAATTTCATCATCAGCTGATTGCACAGTTGAGATCCAATTTTGGTCAAATTCCTGTATTGGCAAGATGTCCAAAATATGTGGTTCACTTACCGGGTTATCTACCGGATTCCTACTGAGTGCGTCTGCGTGAGCCATTCGAGCACCGGGGCGATATTCTATGGTACAGTCATACTCCTGTAATAAAACCCACCAACGTGCAATTCGAGGTATGATGTCTCGTTTTATTAGCGTTGATCTAAGTGCATTGCAATCGGTCAAAATTTTAAAAGGTATGCCCACCAAATAAACTCTAAAGCGATTTAATGAGGCAATTACTGCCAGAGTTTCGAGTTCATAAGAATGCATTTTACGTTCGTCTATATTCGTTTTGCGGCTGAAATATGATACCGGTTGCAATACACCGGTTGCATTTCGTTGTAATAATATACCTGCCAAACCGTCCTTACAGGCGTCTGTGTGTAGCTCCGTCTCTGCTTTTGGTTCATATAAGGCCAGAATCGGTCGACTTACTAGCAACTCCTTTACCTTAGCAAATGCCTTGTCTTGTTCATTTCCCCAGATCCACTTTGTATTTTTTTTAAGTAGATCAGTCAAGGGTGCTGTAATCACAGCATAATCTTTGATGAACCGCCTGAAAAACCCAGAAAGTCCAAGAAACTGGCGAACATCGTGCTGATTTTTAGGCGTTGGAAAATTAGAGACGGCGTCAGTTTTTCTGCTGCCCGGCCTGATACCATTAGCACTGACGTCGAAACCGAGAAAATCAATGGAGTCTAGAAAGAAATGGCATTTACTTAGTTTTAAGGTTAGCCCACCTTTTTTAAGTAGCTGTAGTACCTCTTCCAGCCGTTGCATCCCCTCCCTGAAATCTTTGGATGGAATGAGAATATCATCCATGTATATAATCGCATATTTTATTTTAGCTTCCATTAATATTTTATTGATGGTGCGCTGGAAAACTGATGGCGCATTGACTAGACCAAAAGGCATGCGATTATATTCATATTGCCCGTCAGGAGTCACAAAGGCAGTTTTTGGCCGGGATTCTTCAGACACCGGGATTTGATAATACCCAGACGCTAAATCTAAGGACGTAAATAAAGCATTACCTGCAAGGAGATCCAGTTGGTCTTCCACCCTAGGTAATGGGTAGTGGTCCTTCTTGGTTTTCCTATTGAGCGCCCTGTAATCGACGCACAATCGCTTATCACCTGTTTTTTTCTGAACCATGACGATCGGACTTGCATAGGGCGACGATGATTCTCGTATTATATCATTGTCCAGCATATCCTGGATCATGACTCTTACCAATGACCTTTCAGAAAACGCCATGCGATAAGGGCGATAGACCACTGGGTCGTCGTCTTTGAGTTCGATGGTCATCTCAGTTACAGGTGTGTAACCCAAGTCATGTAGCCCACTGGAAAACAAGTACTATATTTGACAAGCAACCCTTTCAGTTCCTGGCACTGATCCTCGTTTAAACTAGGATTCCAGTTTACCGAAGTTTCCATTTCAGAGTTGCTAAACGTTACGCTGAACGTATTCAGGGTTTTACCAAGTGGTACAGGGTTCCTATGTAGGGATCGGGTTAACAATGTGCCTTTAGCGATGTGCAAAGAGGTCTCTGATATATTATAGATCAAGACTGCTCCTCTCCCGTTTTTGATTTCGTACTGTCCGGGGAGTAAATAATATTCGTAACCCTCAGTACCCCGTAAACTGCCATTTACGTAAATATCAGAATCCAATTGTGCATGCGTATGAACTTTGATTGCTCGTAAAACATTACCAGGAATTTTAGAATCGGTAGACACCATAACCTCGAATTTATTTGGCGGTAGTCTTTGGAATTTAATTTCATTTGGCGTCTTGATAATTAATATATCAGGCCTCTCAGTGAATGAATGTCCTAATAAAACAGGATGTACTAGCACATAATCTTCTACTACGTATAAATCAACTATTTCCCGCAGACCTTGAACTTCGACGGAAGACACAGCGACTCCTAAGGGATGTATCAAGTTACCACCTATGCCTCTAAGTACCGGCAGATTCGAGCGAGTAGTAATTTGAAGATTTAATAAATTTGCATAACTCACCTTGATAAGGGAACATTGACTCCCCAGATCAATGTGACACGAGATAGCTAAATCATTTACCTTTATGTCCAACACGTACTTGCTTAAACCGGTATCTTCAGTTGTGACTTCCGAGACTTGTTTTTGGGTTTGACCGTTACCTGATGTTTGGTTTTTATCAACCTCGTTGGTAGTCTTCTTATTCCTAAGACAGTTAGCGGTTTGATGGCCAAGCCGGTCACAATTGGCGCATTTCACTGGAGCTTTCTCACATCTAAAACTTGGGTGACCAATCTCGTTACAATTAAAACACTTTATAGTAGAATTGATATTCGTACCTGGTTTAGATGGGCCCGGTCGATTTGGGTTGCTTCCAAATCGTCGATCATTTGGTTTCCGCGTAGAGTCATGAGTATCCCTGATTGGACCGGTTTTGACTGTCCTAAAATATTTTAATACCTGTTCTGGCTCGTTGAACTGAGCTGCCTGTGCGCCAACCTTCACAGCACGATCTTCTATCCCATATAAAAGACAGTCCACTGCTTGCCTACCATATATTTTACACCTGTTTAGAAGGTTTACCTTTGCGTAGTAATAATGCTCTAGAGATTCTCCATATTTGGCCTTTTTGGCTAACATTTCAGTTAAAAGTTCTGCGTAATCTTCCCTACATGGAAAAGATTCAATAAGTTTTCTTTTCCATTCTGACCATGTATGCAATATCGAAGTTAGACCCTGATACCATGTCTTCGCTACACCAGTTAACTTAGGTAAAGAGTAATGTATTATTTCTCTTTCCTCCCAACCGTAAATTTCGGCACATTCCTCAACTTTTGTTAACCAGGTCAATATGGTTTGCTCTTTTGACAAAGGGTCGAACTCCGGTATCACATTTGTGTTAAAAGCCATTTTAGGTTTATCAGAACCTTTGAATTTTTCCAAAATAGTTAGAAATTTTTCCATTAACCTGTTATTAGAGTCATTATATTTTTCTCCTCTTGTCCTTTTCAGTGGCGGCGCCTCACTTTCCGAACCCGATGATGTGGAGTAATAGCGCTTCCTTCTTCTCCGTAATGATCCTTTTGAACCATTTGTTCTGCGTTCCTGCCTTCTTTCGTCCCAATCATCATATTCTATTTGATCATTTGTTCCTAGAATAATGCTTTGGTTATCGTCAGAGTTTGTATGCTCATACTCTTGCCTCGAGCTTTGTGCACTTCGTTCAAAAGTCGGATTGTCCAAAACCTGATTTGGTCCCGTAACCTCGGGGCTTCCTCCCTGCGAATGTGCCAGACCTTCCCCTCGTCTGGTCACACCACGGGAATTCCTTAACCCTTTACCACGGGTTGGTTTTCCAGCAGGGCCCTTACCTCGGGTTGCCTGTTCATTAGACCCTTTACCTCGGGTTTGCTGACCATCAGACCCTTTACCTCGGGTTTGCTGCTGGTCGTACCCTTTACCTCGGGTTTGCTGCTGGTCATACCCTTTACCTCGGGTTTGCTGCTGGTCATACCCTTTACCTCGGGTTTGCTGTTCATCAGACCCTTTACCTCGGGTTTCTTGTTCATAAGGCCCTTTACCTCGGGTTTCTTGTTCATCAGACCCTTTACCTCGGGCGTTTTCTTCATATTTGTCCATTTCAAGAAATCTGAAACTTTTAAATAAAAGCTTAATACTCATGTCAAAACATCCGTGTATAATCGTCACATATTATTACGATAACACACCCTGAATGAACTAAATTCCATGTGATCCTAACTCCTAGTAAAAATAGACAATTTTTGCCTGACTTGGGAATCGAACCCAGGCCCTTCGATCAATATCCATGCTTGCAACTTCGACTAATGTGGTAGTACATAAGCTGCCTACCAAAATAAATAAATATGAGTGAGTATAATTATGCAGTTTGTAAAAATAAAAAATAAAAAACAAATATAACAATGTAAACAAAAAACAATGAAAATCAATGTAGCAAAAATTAGTTGTTTAAAATAGTTTAGTCAAAATTAAAACTTTCGAACAATTTACACTAAAGATTTAACAAAAATATTGATCCATCTACTCATTTGTCCTTGATTCCTTGTTCCATATTATTCAGTAAATAAACAGTGAGAAAAAAAATAACCACTCGCCTATTCTCTAAAAAAAATGTAAATAAGACCGTTAATTTTAAATATTTGATAAGTTTATTATGATTTCCCATGTGTCCTAACTGAAAAACACTTTTAAACTATCATAAACTCAACACGTTTTGTTCAAACAAAACAGTTTGTATCAATAAACCAATCTAAATGCATTTTGCAAGTAGTAATGAAAAATATTCAAACAGAAATAAATTAATGTTGTTTGTAAGTTACCTTATTTAAAACACAAAAAAAAAAACAGTGCAAAATACGTTACTTACGTTTTTCCGAGCCGTAGACGTGACAAGAAAATGTGGAATTTTCTCGAATATCCCACTTCTGACCTATTGGTCAGGAAATAAAACACGTAACGTAACACAAACACTTCACTTTTATTTCAATGATACAGTATATAAATTAGACTTCTTACTGCCGCCAGTGCTACCCAGCGAATGCCTCTCATGGTCTCTAAGCTCAGAGCAGGTAACCTCCCACCTCATAGTCCCCACTATGAGGTAGCGTTAGTCAATTGAGCAACCAATAAATAAAATATTGATCAATTTAAATGATTTGACAAACTTAAATTGCGAATACATTTCTATTACAAGATTTACACATACAAATTAATTATTAAGTCCTTAAAACATTTTAAAGATACAAGTTCATAAGTGTATGACTCGTTGACAATACGTCATTTGACATTTCACTAATAAATTACAAATAAATTAATATTATGCGATAAGTGCACACAAATTGATTATTAAGTCTTTAAAAGTATTTTAAAGAAGTAAAGTCACGACTTGTGGTCTAATCAATTTGAGTGGCATTATTATAGTACTTAGTCAATACAATACTTCTTAAATACTACATAACCTAACATACATAACCTAACAATAATAAGGTTCATATCACAGTGTAAAATGCTTAGCATAGTATAGCACAGTCGGCCTTATAATGTTCCCACTGTTGGGACTTAGGCCTCCTCTTTAGGAGAGGGAGTGGGCCGTAATCCACCACGCGGGCCCAATTTATTTTTCGGATTGGTGGGTGTCATATGTCTTCGAATTTTTGGATCTAGGACATGCCGGTTTCCTCACGATGTTTTCCTTTACCGCTTTGAGAGCAGTAGTGATGAAATAAATTACACAAAGTAATGCGCCTGGCTGGGTTTGAACCCACGACCTACAACTCGTAAGTACACTACTCCTAAAAAAAGCATACCTACTGTATCTAGCTTGACCAAAGTCTTCCCTTCTCCCCCAGGTATACGACATGAAACTCCATGAGCAGCCGTCACAAACGAGCGAATCATCGTCCAAGCACTCGAACGAGGACGGCGGCTCACTACTCAACGACAACATGCTGCGGACGTGTTTGGGTTCCACGGTGCACGTAAGCACGAGCGACGAGCTCAACTTCCAGGCGCCCAACCCGCTGCGACCGCTGCGAGACACGCTGAAGAACAGCATCAGTCTGCTTATGGAGTCCACTTCCAGTGTTACTGGGTAAGTTTTTAAGTTTTCACACGAATGACATTAGTAATTCGATTTACGGTTTCATTTAGGAGGACAACTGGCTCAAGTTTCCCGTACTTTCGGTTCGTTTTATGTGAACTATAAAATAAATCGCTATAGAAAAAAAATAACAGAAGTGGTGACATATGGTCTAAGATACCGCTTTACATTAATCATATTTACCAATTTGGTCCTGGCCAACGTAACTATTCGAGCTGTAGAGGACTACAATGTACAAATACGGGCGCGGATATTGAGCGCTGGCTTCAAGTTGCGCAGAAGTCAAATATCGGGTCTCTTTAGTGGTGCGACGTGAGACGCGAGGGCGGGAAGCGTCAGTGATTGGCTCGCCGCGCATCGCGTCATAGACGCCACTCGTAATTCGTTCATTGCGCTTGCAGCACGTACCTCCCGACGACGACAATTGGCTCGCCAATGTATGGAATGCGCAAAGCGAACCCCACTCTGACACCGAGCGCTCAAGATCAATGCCAGTATATTTTGTAGGCGGTATCGAATTCGAAACTACTCAGGTGCTCAAGCAGGCAAAGAGATATTTAGCTAGCGCCGCTCGGCCTGTAAGACGCACGTCTCTAATCGAAGGTTATGTATAAATCTGATATAGCAAAACTGGTGACTGATATTGGTTAAAGACTTTTAATCGTGATGATGATAGCCAAAAACTATCTTCCATTGAAATGAAATGATGATTTATTTGCAAGAATGTAGGTACAAAAATATGGTGTTAAGTAAAAGAAGGATCCAGTACATCCTACCGTCAGGCGTGCAAAATAGTTTTTTTTTTTTACTTTCTTTTTTGCATTCTTCACTACATAAACTCGTGCCTTTTTTCCGCAACCTGCAGCGATTACATCAATATTATTAATCTTAACAATTCGTCCTCAGTGACAGTCTAATAGGCGGCAAGGACTCTCGGCTATCCAACTTGAAGATTGGCTGGTGTCAGGAGTGCCGGCTGGCCGTGTCCAAGCTAGAGGACACCATGCCCGGCATCACCAGCATGGTACCTGGATATAATATGGTAAGTAGTCTTAAAGAAGACTTTTACGGCCTACGACTACGGTCTTAGCGGAGAGCGGCAGCGGTCTGCTTTCTAAGGCGACCATTACACGGCCATGCAAGCGTCAATCAATTCCATCAATCATGAATGATGTTTTTCGTCAATCAGTACTAAAAACCGTCAATCATCACATTAGACGGTAGGTTTTTCGTCAGTCAAAGCTTTGACTGTGGTAAAACTGACAGCAAAACCTACCGTGTAATGTTCGCTTAACATAATTGTAACACCCGACCGAAAAACAGTTGCCCTGGAAAAATATCAATTGCTAGTTAGGACAGTTAACATGCAGGGTGATGATATAAGACATATTTAATAGCTCGCATAACAGATAACAGAAAATCTCAAACTATGTAAATTTAGAGATACTCATAAATTCCCTCAACTATTTTAAACTCAGTTCAGAGGCCCTACCACGACCTCTTAACGCGATCTATTTGACGACCTAAACTGAACTGTTAAAGGGATGCAGCTATATAGGGTAGCTCTGTCCTCTTTCTGGCTCGCACGCCAGACATTTTACCGCGTCATGGCTTACCAGGGGTCTTAGCCCCTGCTATTGTTATGCGACTGTAGTCCAACCGGAAGAACCCTAATCCTAGTAGTCTGAGGAAGCCCAACAATCCCAGCATCCTATCCAACCTTCTCCCTTGTCCCACCCAGAACCGAGAGCACACAACTTACCACGCCTCCATAGACGAGTACAGACAACACCAGAAACAACAGATCGACGATCAGTCCAAGAAGGTACTAATGAATCTGTTAACCTTTGTGAGTATTGCCCTATACAAGTCTATTTTTTATTTAACTTCATCCTATCAGACAAACGATCCAAAACGCAGCAAAAATTACGAACTTCCATACAATCTTGGAACCCTAGAATTGAAAAAAGAGAATTAAAAATAACAAGCGTAAATACGACGATGTTTACGTTACTTATAGGAATTTCGAGGGGACAAGGAACTATCGGTAGAAAAGCAAACGTTAATTGAAGCTTGTTTTCAAAAATTAAAACTATTAAACAAAACTTTCTAAGTTTTGGACCCAGTTAATGGTTTAAGTTACCTACGCTTTTATCTCTCAGTAAATGAATTTGAGACTATTATTTTATTTTCTTCACAGCCGAATAACACCCATGTAAATTACATTTTATTAGAATTAAAAAAAAAACTGTTTACGTGTACGAACGTGACGTGTGCAGAATCAGTGTATAGACACTATTTCTTATGTCACTTGATAAATAATGTTAAATTATTTTATGACATTTGTCCACAGTCACAGGACGCGGATTGCCTGGCCAAAGAAGAAAACATCCATTTCTGTACCAACTGCTTCAAGAGATACGTGATCACGGAGTCCAATGAAGAAATCGTAAGTGTTTACTTATAGTCCCAAAAGGATGGCAAAAATCATACTTGGGATATATAATATAATATTTCACAACTACCACACAACGCCGTCTAGTCCCAAGCTAAGCTCAAATAAGTACCTACAAAAATGTCAGAGACAAAAACAGATGGAGGAATATCGTAAATGTTAAAGTGATGAAGCATCCCAGGTCACGACCGAATCAGCATTGAGGAATACGATGCAAGGAGGGAGGAAAAAAACGTCAGCACAAGTCAATTATTCAATCCGCTGATCTTTGGTTCCTGTCAAAGTATGAAGTGTTACTGGGAATAGGACATTATCAAACTGTTTTTATGTATTAAATATTCTAAATATACATGCTTCGTCTTATATAGACTTTATTCGTCAATGAAGCGCGACCCTAACCTTAATCAATGGTTGGTCTAAGGAGCGGTCGTGCAATTCAACTTCCTCCGGTCTTGAAATGAGCCGAACCTTGCTCCGGTATCCTGAAGCCTCTTCAACACGTGTTTCTCTTGTTACAGAAGATAAGCGCCGGGGTGTCGACACAGAGTGTAGCGGTGTCGGCGGACGACAGTGCGGAGCAACGTTGTGACACAGACTCCAGCTCCGTGGCCGCCGGCAGCGCCGGGGACATCGCGCCGCTCGTCGTGAGTATACGTAAATAGAATATACGCTACTAGCTTTTGCCTGCGGCTTCGTCCGCATGAAAGTGAGTTTTTCCATACACAACTTTGGACCCTTGTCTCATCTCTTTAGAGGTGAATTTTGGGAAATCTTCTCTGCTCGCCTACGTCATAAAAGGAAGCCGTGTGCAAAATTTCACGTTCCTAGTCCCAGTAGTTTCGGCTGAGCGTTGATAATGTCCGTCAGTCAATTTCTCCTTTTATATATAGATTATCATCAGCATTTCGGCCGAAAGACATCCCATCCCATAGCCCTCGACCGATTTCCCGCGTTTGGCGTAACTAGATCAACCGATTTTATGCGTCTCGCAATCCAGTGGATGTTCCCACAACATTCGTTTCCATGGAAAGACACTTAGGGTCTAAACAGACGGACCGCATTTCAAACACCGCACCGCACCGAACTGCACCATGCGTGGGAGGGCGGAGCGTGCCCGCCCGGGTGGGTATGGTGCAGTTCGGATGCAGTCGGTGTGCAGTTCACACGACTGCAATCGGACTGAACGTTTGGTTTGCAGTTGTGTTAGCAGTTCTATTGCAGTCGTGTCAACTGCATTTAAACTGCAATTTGCGGTTGGATTGCAGTTGAAATGCGGTCCGTCTGTTTAGACCCTTAGAAAACCTTATTTATACCAAAATTGTTACTAAGCTTTTTACAGTATCTGATGGTTACATTATCACTTTCAAAGGTAAATCAAATTATTTATTTGATTTTAAAAAGAAATAGTGAATTCTACATTCCTCTTCTAAAAGATAGTTTCTTATGGAGAACAATGAGCAAATATATAGTAGATTATGTGACTAGAGAATAAACCGGTGTCTTTAAGTCGCGGCCGCCATGTTGAATTCCGAACAAAGCTAAGACTGGTAAGATTTAGTCCCGAACTGAGTGAGGGAATATTTAATTAACTCCTGAGCACTGCGAGGGAGTTCATCAGCCTTATAAAGTATAATTATCTTGCCAGTTTGCGAGAATCATAGCCATAGCCGTGTGCGACCTCTTCAGATGTAACCATGTCACAACATCTATCACGTATTAGTGGACGGAGGTCGATGGCCGTTTGGTTGCATTTTCATTGGTACTTAGTAACAAAACTCATTTCAGCCTTTCAGCCCACCAATAAAGCAAGAGAAGCCGAAGTCGGCACCCCCGAAGCACGCCAAGAAGAAGGTCGCGCCGGCCAACAACAATGCCAACAGCGCGCCTGCGAAGGTCTCCTCCGCTCTGGGCCCGCCTAAGGAGCCTGACTCTGGCCTCTACTTGTACATAGACTTGCACGGACATGCTTCCAAGAAAGGTAAGAGAATAATGTGACTTCTTTGTAGAAAATTGTTCAAAGTTCGACCAGCTCCGAAAACCTATCTGTTGTTGTGACAATGCATAAACTAATACAAGTTGTGTTCATTTGGACAACTCTTGAATTCGAAGTCACTTGTCGACAGGAGAGCTAACGAGATGGAGTATTTGATTGTAAATATAATATGACCCTGGCGAAATGGGTTTTTCTGACGTTTTAAAAGTGAAGTTCCTTCGCCGTAATGTTGGCAATACGGAAAAACAGTGTTGCTATATTTTGAGTAATGAAATTACGTAAAATTAGAGAGATTAACTGATAGAGTCTGTGCGGAAAGTAAACCGTCGTGGGATTTGAGGGCGCTGCTGTAGATAAATATCGTTTTTGTTATGTAAGCAACATTGTGACGTCATTATAGTGCGACTGTTAAATCTTGATATTTTGAAACTATGTTAGACTAGCTTCTTCCAGCGGCTTCACCCTATAATAAAAATTATCCTATTGGCTGAATTTCCTCACCTAATGAAACTGCAAAGTTATAGCTTATGTGCTATATTATTGCAATGTTTATGATTAAGTTCTGTCTAGTAGTTTTTGCGCGACACATCCATACATACGACTACCTCCATCCATCTTCACAAACTTTCGCATTTATAATATTAGTAGCCTATTTATTGAACTTGCTCACGTGATGAAACTTAGCAAAAATATAGGTTATAAGCTATATTATTGCAACGTTTATCATTAAATTCATCCGTTTATAAGTTTTTGCGTAATGAGTAACAAACCGTTAATTATGGCGACACCTGGGGAAGGCCTATGTCGATCAGTGGACGTCTTTCGATTGTAATGATGATGATCATTTAAATGCAAACACGAACCGGTAAAGGAAAATAGCGTGAAGAAACTGCTGTACTGCCTATCTAGGTAGGTTCCACCAGCGACCACTTACCCAGTGCCAACGAAAATGGTTCTATCACTTTGACTGGGATCGGTCTATTATCACTGACTGGAATATTGTAGCTAACAGTAAGTTTATGTTTACCCTAGTTAAATATAAAGGTAAAAATGGAACACACTACCACTTTCTCGTTGTCTTCCTCAGTACATTTTTCCCTTTTGCTAATCTATGAAAAATATGAACTTAATGTCTATGAAAATAAAGTACACTTCAGAATTTGTAATGTTGCTTCGTAAAAAATCTATTTAGCCTGTAAGGGACCATCTCGTATATAAGATCTTTGGGATCACTTGGTTGTCCGTCTGTTTATCTGTTAAGACCATTTAACGCTTGGAGGTATCGAGTTAAAATTAAAACCATACGCTCAAGTCTGCGGTCTTTTGAAGTTGTGAAAAAATCAGACTTCTGAGTTAACGAAAAAAAAAGATACGGCCGTTTATGTCGCAAAAAACATATATTTCTATAATCAAGGGAATCAAAGTTCATGGGGTGAATCCCGTTGACCTTAACCTTTCAATCTTGGAAATTACAGACACAATTGAAAGACAATAGGTGCGCGAACGCCTGCGTTCGCTTGGGGTTTAATGAATTAAATCCTGAAATTTGGCATAAATCAAGGTCTCATAGAACAAGTACAGGGAAAAATCTGAAAATTGTAAATCTGTAGATACGCCACAAAAAAAAAAATTGTTTGTAATTCGGAAAAATCTTCATGACTCAATTCGGGAATTGATTTCATAGGTTTTGTACAAAATCCTCAGTGTGCGAGTCCGACTCGCACTTGGCCTTTTTTATTTTAGTTACTGTATCCGTACTCAAGCCTGAAAAGAAATATTCTAAGTTAGTCGAAACGCATTATAAATTTAAAGTATCAATACTCTTTATACTAGCCATTGAAAATATTGACCAAAACAAAATAAATAAATATCGTCATGTTTAAATGAATTTCCGTTTAATTTATATATATTTGGAGATAACAGGGACAGGAGTTTACCTAGGAAGTCTAAAAACATTAAAATAAAAGTGTTACGTACCAAAAAAACAGCATACCAATGTTTCCCAAGTTCGTGACTTTGTTTTGATCAATAATGGTGTGATTTGCCATTTGTTATCTTTGGAAAAACTGTAATATATTAAATATTATTTCCCCTGCAGCTCAGTGAAATTTTTTATCACATTTCTGAAGATTTCAATTAAAAATCACAATAAAATAACATAATAAATAAACCGGTGTCAATATTATATGACATTTGGCATTTGACGGATGGCTGGGTTGGGTTGCTACTTAAAATCTTTAATGTTGTTTTCACTTTACGCCACGACGGTTCTTTTATCGCACAGACAATATTTCGTTACTTTTAATAATTGTCTTATAATTTTGTTTTTTTTTTCTTTTGGAAACTGTAAAAACTAGTTTTTGAATAAAATATAGGACGCTGGGCTCTATTTCGATTGTTCTGCAATTCTTTCAAATACCGAAAACGCTATGCCACTATCGTACCTCTCTATTAACAACTTCCTTTTTTTTATGGTGGGAAAAAATCATCCAATGACAACCCCCGCTCTTGGACGGAGCGGGAGATAGTGTCAGATTCTTACTGACTAAAAGACCCACCCCGTTCCTTCTAGCCTTCATACCGGGGCTCGAGCTGTCGTTCGAAACTAACCCTGGCCCCAGAAGGCTCCGACCCAGCTGGGTCCCTGCTGTTGCTGACAACTCCTTGAGGCTCGCGGGAACAGTGCGCGCCGTCGACGACTTGGGCTTGACTTTCCTTTTAGACCTGCTTTTTTTTTAAATAAAATCCCATTCCCCTCATAATTCTCCATAAAGTGGTGCAACTACTGTTAAAATCGATTTCGTTTCACATTTCGTGCAAAAATTTTGGTAGAGTAGGCAACTCTTTTCTTTTTCCCTTCTTTTTTCTGTAGACAGACAAAGGAGCCAACAATACGGCGAAGGAACCTCTTAAGTGAAACGCATTGTAGGCCTATATGAAATAAAATATTTTGACTATGACTTGACAAGTTCACTCTTTTCCTAGGTATATTCATGTACGGCAATCACTTCGAGGACTTGGAGAGCTGCGTGGAGTGCATGCTGCTGCCTCGCATCATGTCTATGAACAACCTACACTTCCACTTCTCTTCCTGCAACTTTACTGAACGGAATATGTATCTCAAGTGAGTAGTAAATTGTGTCCCTTGTCTTGTGTTATTTGTGGTCAACAGCGCAACACATTTTTTTTTCTTCCTATCTGTCCTGTCACCCTTCACGCTATCACTAACTACATTTTATGAAATTAAATAAACGGAGACACTTTAGAACTGGATAAATTGAATTTACAAATTTAATTTAAATTTAAATTTGTCCAATTCTAAAGTACGAAACTGACGGTGTAGTGTTACAAAAAAATAAATTTGATAAGAAACATAAGATTAAATAAGATAACTAACATTGTGTTTCACGGCGTTGCCAAATAGGTCCAATTCAGCACATACGTGGTAGTTGCCTGACGCTGGTTTTCAACTAAACCTACTTTGTGTGCCGAATATTTTTCCTTTCATTCTTTCTTTAATCTTTAAATAAGTATAATTTATCAAATTGTATGCTCTAATATACCAATATATCAGGGACCGCCGCGACGGCATGTCTCGGGAAGGCTCGGGCCGCGTGGCGGTGTTCAAGGCCACGGGGCTCGTGCGCTCGTACACGCTGGAGTGCAACTACAACACGGGCCGCCTGGTCAACGTGCTGCCGCCCACCGTGCGCGACGGCCCCGGGGCCATCCCGCTGGCGCCGCCCGCCCCCCTGCCGCCCAAGTACACGCCCCACATCTTCGAAGAGGTAAACCCCTTCCAGGTTTGTGCGCCGCACGTCAGCTAGGTAGATGTTGCGAAGCGTTGGTTTGCGTCGGCACTGGGAGGAGACTGGGTGCTTCTCCATTTACATTTTAATTGGGTACTTGCACTATATTTTGTACTTAAATAATAATAAATAATAAATCGTGTATTTATAACTTAGGGCACATTTACAATAAAGTTGATTAAATACTATAAAGAACACAGTTGCTGATTTGCCTAAACTAGAGTGTACCTGTGCTTCGGGCTAGACAGTGCTTAGATACAAAGAAAATAAATTAACACTAAAAATATAGCTATATTAAGAACTTAAATAAATCTACAGATATTTAGAGATACGGCGTGTTTTATTTACAAACAGTAAGTAGGTCTTCTGTCTCAGTATAAGATATGCTTAGGAAATATTGAAGAATCATCTTTTTACAGATACTTATTTAATTTGTAGATACTTCATTTTCTATTTAATTTATTGTACAGAAATGGGCCTAAAAAAGTAAAAAATCTTTTTACAAATACATATTTTGAGGATTTTAGATTGGGCGGGAACATCTCACCATCTCTTTTTTACGTGCGTAAATGGCGGTGACGTCACATTGTAGTTTGTGCATCCTTTTTCAGTTACAGTTTCCCCTTCCACCGGGTTTAAAAGGTTTCTAACTTAATTTATTTGAACAGATTTGAACAATTCTCTCTACTTGTGATTTTTTTAAAGTTACTTTTTGTCATAAATATATACATATAAATAAAATTGGAGTGTCTGTTCGTAATATTGAAATAACTGCTTTTTACTACATGCATTACATACACCAAAATAACATTTTTTTACAATTTTTGTATGTATATTATATACGATACATACACCAAAATAACATTTTTTTACAATTTTTGTCTGTCTGTATGTTTGTCCGGGCTAATCTCTGAAATGGCTGGACCGATTTTGACGGCACTTTTTTTAGCAGGTAGCTGATGTAATAAGGACTAACTTAGGCTACTTTTATTTTAGAAAAAATAATCTTTTTTTTAGCAGGTAGCTGATGTAATAAGGAGTAACATAGGCTACTTTTATTTAGAAAAAATAAATTCAAAATCCTGTAGTCCACGCGAACGAAGTCGCGGGCACAGCTAGTAGGTAATAAAAGAAAAAAAAATGAGTCGGGTACCCAATTTTTTATGACTGTAATGTACATGTTATGGGAAATTTTAATCCTATCGTTATTTTGGTGCATAACAAAGCATCTATCTGTTTAAGTTTCTATAGGCTATCAGATGGTCTAGTACCATTTCTCCGTGTTATGTTATTATTACCTACTAACCTACGCTCGCTCGCAGTGTCGATGTATCAATTTTGTATCTTTAGAGTGACATCGTAAATTATATTTTAGAAACACACAGACAAAACAAACTTAGGCCTGTATTAATAAACCAATCATAAATTCACCTCTGAGATATCTTTATTAAATGTGTTATATTTTTCTGCATAGGTTTTTTTTAGTATTAGTTATTTTTAACAACCCTTCATTCTTAAGGTTTATTAATATGGTCCTAAGAATGTAAAAACATTTCAGATAAGAATGAGTCGTCCAAAGAATCTGGAGGTTTTCGAAGAGATACAACCCTACGAGGTTTGTCTTAAACCTTGTTAACGTTAGTACAGTAAGCATCAAACATTATGGCGGCTCTGAAGCGCGCTACTCGCTGCGCACTACCGCACCCCTCACTTCAGCTGCCACAAGAATTTGTTACTGCGCAGCGACTCGCGTCTTGTTTCGAAGCGCCATTCAGTTTGAATCATACTGTACGTAGTATTTGTAAAGTATTATTGTTGCTGGCCAATCCTGATTTTAGTATGAACTAGTTTTGCCTAAGCCAAACCTGCGATATTAGTCCAAGAGCAAACGAAGCGAGCTCGGAATTTGCCTCGACACAGACAAGTTAGGTTAGAAGGCCTAGACTAAAATGGAGCGGAGCTCCCACCTTAGGCTTCTTGGTTATTCTTTTTAATAACCATCCAAATATACGAGCCCAGCTCCGCGCTTGTAAGCAGAACTGGTTTGGCCTAGGCGAATATAGTTCACTCTAAAATCGAGGTTGCTCGGTAACACTATAAACGTAAACTATATACTATTTGCCCACATGTATTTGCTTACAGTCAAGTAGTTTGAGTATTGCTTTCATTCATACAAGCTTTGTAAAATACCTCTTCAGAAATCTCCAGATATTTGACACTTGCTGCTTTTTAAAACACTTATTACTTTTTTTGACTATAATTTAAAGATGACTTCCATGATTACAAACGTATGTAAGTAAACGATAGTGTTAATATTTGTATACCCACTGCCACCAACTGGCAGAACACAAAGACACTTATAAATATACTTTTGTAATGTCATCTAAATTGTACCTGTGTGCACAAATAAACTGGCCTTTTTGATAAACTCTATATAACTTTATATAGATAAAGTCTATATAGAAAATGAAATCTTACCGTAAGTATGTCTTTGTTTTTGCGCCATTATTGTGTAGAAACAAGCAAACTTGTTACCTGTACAAGAGATAACGCATAAGTTAGTATTTGTAAACTAATATAAAGATGTTTGACAACATTGTGAATATAATGCACATTTGTGTCTATAACTACATTACCCCTGTCTTATAAAAGCCTGACAAATGTCTGATTACCAGATACTGTTTACTCCGTCAGAAGTTGTCTTTTTTTTTTTAATTTTTAGACTGTCAAACTTTTATACACCGAACACCTAAAACAGAATTGCATTGTTTAACTGGGTCGTCAAAATCTACAGTAACATTGATCTGTGTAGGTGGGTCGTTCTCTCGGCGCGTCAATCCTGGACCTGACCGGCCAGCACCCCAACTCGCGCATCCCGTGCTCCGAGCACCGCAACCTGTCGGCCGTGCGCGAGTGGCTGCGGGCGCACACGCGCACCATGAGGCCGCAGGTATGTCTCCTAGATTGGGTGAACATCAGCTAACGGATGACGGTTTCTGAATGATCGGTGCGTTGAGTCAAAGAGCGGCCTGGCCCGTAATTTGGATTTAAAGCAATTTTATTGCTTTATCTATAACTAAAGCCAGCATTACTTCAAATTCAATTCAAATAGTTTATTCACATAATATCGGTAAATAGATTGTATATGAGTGTATAGCCATACACGCTAGGTTATACCTGACAGGATTGCCTGCACATTTATACCTATCAGGTAAGTTTGTATGGAAACCTGCACAGTTTTTCAACATACACACCCCGTTTTACTTGTAAAAGTCGACTGTTCAGGCAAACCTATCAGGTGTACCCTAGCGTGTATGGCTACCTTTACAGTAAAGATCCTCATAATATTCACCATTTCCAGTACATACTTGAGTTGGTACATATGTCCATGTTTGAGTTTTGAATGATGGTCCATTATAAGGGATCCAAAATATGAACCTTATGTGTATGTTTATAATGTTCAGGTTCGGCTAACATTTATTTCATACGAGTAATATTCATATTCGTATGAAACTTTTGTCTACGTGAGTCTACGAGCGCTGTGTAGATCTCGCCCCGAAACTATGAGACACTGATAAATTATTATTACTATTTTGGTATACAATAAAATTTATTATATGAGATTGTCTCAGAGTCTTTCACGTAATTGACTCTGTCATGTCAAAATTAAGGAATATGTATACAGACGCGTTGCAGCAATGCGGATCCCTAACGATCAATCAGGAACCGACGTAATTAATACACGTCATCATCACAAATGACTAGTATGCTGAACACTTTTGAGTATTCTGCACGCTTCAATACTATACATAATTTTCTGTTGGTAACACTACGTCTTTAATTTTCAGTGTTAAACTACTAAACACAACAAGCGTTTTGTACTAGTCGTGGTAAGAATATAGTTTTGGGAGTGGAAGTGTGTTGTCGATCTGATCACTTAACATACACTAGATTGTAATACTAAAATTACGGAGTGGAGATTTAGTAGTATTCGATTCTTTGTTATCATCAGCCATTTGTGAATAATGAATGCCACATTATCGTAAATGCTGACGTGTGTTTCTAGCTGACGATGTCTCGTCTGCGGCCCAAGACGTCGTCCCCGGTGCGCATGCCGCTGTACGCGCGCTCCAAGGGCAAAGTCACCGAGGAGCGCAAGGAGAACACCTACGTCGGCGCCAAGACCGACCAGGAGCGCAAGCGCAGCCCGCCCGTGCTGGCGCCGCGCTCCGGACACGAGATCATGAACCTCGGCATGAAGTTCAGCAAGAAGAACGAGCCCGTCAAGACCACCTCGCGCACCAAGTACCTCAGCGAGAACGAACCCAAACCCAAAACTTTATCCACGAAACGAAGGAACATTCTCGCTATACGGAAACCGAACTCGAGCAAGACGCAGGTGCCGGGCGGCGTCGTGAAGGCCAAGGTGACCCGGCGCTCCGCGGACGACACGGAGGGACCTCGCGGCTCCGTCATGTCCGCCAAGCTCAGCAAGCGCAGCTACTCGCGCGCGCAGCACCTGCGCACTGTGGCGCCGCGCGCGCCGCGCTGCCGCGCCATGGCGTCGTCGTCGTCCGACGACTTGCTGGGCGCCGCGTGGGACGACGCGGGCGCGGCCGGCGCGGACGCACACGCGCCCGGCAAGCGCCGCTCGTTCCCGGCGCCCGCGCCGCCGCACCTCAAGAAGATCCGCCTCAAGACCGCCATGTAGCGCGCCTCCCGCCCGAGGCCCGCACCTGCCGCACACGCCGCTAGCGACTGACGCAGCTGTCCGACACTCAGCTTGGATACAGACTAGATACTTTTGTGCTAATTATCCGAGTATTACCATAAAGCGATTCACACTTTTGGTAATAAATCAATAATAGCGCATGAGGCGCCAGGCGAGCGACGCGCCGGGTGACTTGCCCAGCCGCTAGTTAGTTCCTCGATCAGTGTGCAGCGAACGCCAGTCGGTAACTTATGCCATTAAAAATTATGTGTGATCTTATCTCGTTACTCTTGCACTAGTTAGGATATTGTCTCGTAACGCTTAGGATATAGTCCCCGACTGCGGACTGCGACTTGCCACCGGACGAGTTTAGACAGCTGCTATGAAACTTTTTATTTTATTTTATTATGATTTATTATTGATAGAAATATTTTTAATGGCATGAGGTATAAACTACTGTGAGCTAGTGTTGTAACTAAACTTTCATTACTGATAACAATAACTTCTCGTGATTATGTTGACTGAATGAACTAAATTTTTGTGTTCTATAGCATAATGTTTTTTATGTCAATTTTTATCGTTTAAAATAAAATTGGAAGTCTGTATAATGTTTAAAGATCCTAATTTTTGGATTTAAATATTTATTTAGCAAAAATATAGATTTTACTGTAAATGTTTATAAAGACAAAATAAATATTGTTTTGGTATGTCATGAAGACCATCCCAATGGTAGATGAGTGGAATGCTCATGGAGCAATGTTTTCAAGATGTGCTAATATACTATAATGTACTATTGATCTCATTTATGAAATTTAGCAGAAAGCTGATTTCAAGAGTGCTCATATCTATTCAATCACTAATATTTCTGTGTCCATGGCATGTTTCGGATAAGCTTTAAAAAAAATTCAGTAAAAATTATGGAAACAGAAATAGTAACAGAAACAAAGTGTTTGTGTGATATAAAACAGCTACTTGAAGTGTAAAGGGTTTTTTAGAGTTACGTATGTTTTATTAACACGTTAAAATCTCTACATGAATAGTGTAGATGCGGACTTGGCCTCCCTCAGGCCAGTCCGCGACATCTTAGTGCAATAATTTTATATAAAAATACATATATGTACCAGGAGTTTTATATACGGACATAACACACTTCTAAATTATAAGTTCGTATGTATTATAAAGTGTTTATGGTAGAAATACGTAGTGTGTATATTTCAAAAAAGTAACTATTAATTTATCTGAAATATTAATATATGGTTAAATAACATACAATGTTCTCACACTCATTTGTTTTCGTTACACCTTTCCCTGTTACGTTTTCATTTTGGACTAGCTGGTGAAATCTAATTCCTTTTTTAAAATAAGAGTAACCTAAGTACCCCCTCGTAGAATGAAAAGATGCGCACCGTGAGGACTGGTTTGAAACGGCGCGCGGCGCGGCGGAAGAATGTTTAAAAGGAATTGGCAGACGCCATGGCGGTAAGAGAAGAAATAAGTTCTTTTACTCCTTATAATTCAGTTATCAACGAGTCCTGATAAAATCGGACGCCCCACGCATAGAGCATCCGTGGGTCAAGTTGAAGGGTAAAATTTACAAGTCCGTGATAAGACCTGTCGTACTGTATGGATCAAAATGTTGAGACGGATGTGTGGTGTGACGATAAAGAATAAAGTGAAAAATGAGTATATTAGAGGAAGTTTGAAAGGGGCACCAGTAATTGAAAAGTTGAAAGAAAATCGTTTGTTCTTGGTATGGTCATGTGAAGAGAAGGGATGAAAAGCATGTTATTAAAAGAGTTCTGATTATACATGTAGATAGATGGAAAGAGAGGGACGCCAAAGCAAATATGGATTAGAAGTTGCACCGGAGCGAGATTTCAACAACCGATTGAATTCACCGGTGATTGACAAATCTCCGCAGAAAAACCGGAAGTCACCGGAGAATAATGAAATTTTGTTTCTTTTTTAATTTATACATTTAAAATGAAGAAATAAGAATAATTAATTGATTTAATTTATATAATCATTTATTAAAAAAAAAAAAGTTTTATAAAGACAATAAATGCTGATTTTAGTTTACAAAACACAACATGTCAACAGCGTCATAGCGTAACATGTTTCTTCTATCATTAAGTACTCGTATTTGTCCTGTCGTCGAAAATATTCTCTCTGACCTTACAGAAGTAGCAGGCACAGTTAGGTATTTGAAAGCTATTTCGTCTAATGGCTTTAAATGTTTATTGAATATCCAGAATTGCACAACTTCATTCCAATTGTGGCTTTTTTCAGGATACTCTGTTTCCGTATTCATTTTGAATAAATTCATAGCTTGTCATATCTGCATTACTGGTGTTTCTTTTTAGAAATCCAAGCAAATCCGGGCGAACAGTTTCTCTTGTACTATTTTCACTTGACGTGGCTATTTCTTCTGTGCTTTGAGATATGCTTCGGATCCGTAAAATATTATTTATTTCTGCCTTTACAGCATCTTTAGCAGCCAATTTATTTATTTAATTGATTATTGAATGTGTCTTTTATTTTGTATTTTATTATATAAAAAAATAAGATGCGACGATCACCGGAGATCAATCGGTGAATTACCGATTATTTCAATCGAGTACTTTTACCGGTAAATCTCCGGTGTTTCTCCGGTACTCACTGCTCCGGTGCAAACCTCTAATATGGATGGATTGTGTGAGGAGTGAAATGAAAGAAAAGGGAGTTAGTGATCTTGGTATTTTTTTGTATTGGGGGCACGGAACATGTTACCATTGTGTTGGGCAAGTTCGACTCCATGGAAAGGTACCTAACCAGAGAACTTGCTGTTTATTTTTTAGTAGTAGAGCAGTGGTGGCAGAGTGGTAATGGCCCCGACTTACCAGTTGTAGGTCGCGGGTTCGAACCCAGCTAGGCGCATTCGTGTAATTTATTTCATCACCACTGCGCTTAAAATGGTGAAGGAAACCGGCGGCATGTCCTAGAACTATAAATTCAAAGACATGTGACATTCACGAATCCGCACTCGTCCCGCGTGGTGGATTACGGCCCATTCCCTCTCTTAGAGAGGTGGCCGGAGTCCCAGCTGTGCGAACATTAAAAAGGCTGATGATGATAAGTAGTAGTTGTGGTTATCAAAAAATGGAAAAATAAGTTTTTTTTAATACACCAGATAACCAGACACTTTCGATTTTTTTTTATTATTATTATTGATAGGCTTGCGTTTGACCACCATCTCACCTGATGGTAAGCGATGATGTATCGCTTATTATTTTGCTTTGAATTATTATTTTTTTAATAATTTTGTTTTCGTCGTTCATGGTGATCTGCAGACGGGGTCGCGAGGGTTACTGCAACGCCACTCACCTAGGCACCTACTGTTGTTTGGTTACTAATTAATAGGTACCAATTTTTTTTTTGTAAATTATGATGCGATTGGTGATGATAAACAAATTAACAATCATGCACTTCACGTATTAGACTACAAGTCTAATACGTGAAGTCCTGAAGCTCCTAATATTATGGGATTGATGGAGGCAAAACTAAGTTTTTGCAATTAGTAATTTGATGGATATTGACAATGTAATCTTTAAAAAAATGAATCTACCTATATTTCCTTGGTCACGCCATCACGCGTGTGAACGGTTCTTTTTTTGTTGTTTGTTATTGAGGAGGTTCTTAAGAAAAAAAAATGAAAATTAGGGTAGTGTAGGGTAGAGAAGGGTATATTAGGGTGGAGCAGGGAAGAGCGGGAGCGAAGCCGCGCGGGGTAGGTAGTGAAGTATAATTTTTGAAGAAAGGACAACTCCTAGTGTGGAAAGTGATTTCATTAGTAAAGGAAAAGTTATGTAGTGTGACATTACCTTACACAAAAATTTTTGGGGTTTTGCTGGTGGGGAGATGTTCTACAACAATTCATAATTTAGTTCAATAGTGGTTTGTTGCTGTATTTTTTTTAAGTATTTACTAATTTGGTACAGATTGTATTTAATTGTTATATGAATATGCTGTTTCTAAAACAGCAAAATAGATAGTTGATTGGTGGATGGTTTTGATGGGCTACTGGGAGCATGACATAATTTTACTAAAAAAAAATAACAAAATACCGCAAACTCCTTTATTCAAAGTCCACAGTAAGCTTAAACAACTAACAGATTACAACCTGCGACCTCTTCGGCCACCCTTCCTGCGAGTAGAGTCTGAGGGCACAGGGGTAACATCCTCAATGCGGCCAATCTTCATGCTGGAACGAGCGAGAGCACGGAGTGCTGACTGAGCACCAGGCCCAGGTGTCTTGGTCTTGTTGCCACCAGTGGCACGGAGTTTGATGTGCAGGGCGGTGATGCCAAGAGTCTTGCACTTCTCAGCAACATCCTGGAAAATACATAATGAAAGAAATTAACGACACAAGTTTCTTTATAAAGAGTTTGAAACAAACCGCAGTGAGAAGTAGGAGTTTGTCACATCCAATAAAAACGATAAGTTTATTTTTATAAATAAAATCAGTTCACTATCTAAAGCCACTGTTAGGTCATTTTATTGGGAGTATTTTTAAATGTTGGTGAAACTTTTTAGTTAAGTACATTTGGAAAAAAAATGCAAGTTTGACTTGTGGTGATTCTTGAATGCTAGTGTTAAACAGTCTCGACGCTCACTTGATGCAATTTTATTAATTTTTAGACAATCATGGATACACGAGTATAGATAAACTACATTGTTTGAACGATTCTAAACACCCAAATACTGACATAACCTCAAAATGTTTTCACAAATTAATAGTGATATCAAAAATTGAGAATGGTAAACAAACCTGAGCGGCCAACATAGCGGCGTAGGGAGAAGCCTCGTCACGGTCAGCCTTCACCTTCATGCCACCAGTGACACGGGCGATGGTTTCCCGGCCAGACAAGTCGGTAACGTGTACGAATGTGTCGTTGAAAGAGGCAAAAATGTGAGCCACACCAAACACTGTCTCGCCCACCAAGTGCTGCGGGCCCAGAGTTACCTGGACCTCCTCTTTCGCTACTTTGTTTTTCCTCGGTGCCATGGTTCAGCCTGAAAATAACACTGTCTTCAGAACCACTTTTGTAACCTTAAATATCAGAGTAATCCAAACACTGTTTGTCACGTAGATAGAACTAGATATTATGGGAGGGATTTAACCATTCGTCAAAGGGATTATTTCTCTATAAATCGCTTAAATTATAACATTTTTTAATAAAACTTGAAGATACCTTTGCTTTGAAAGCTGTCAAAAACTAGAAAGAAATCCGGATACGAATGTTGCCAGCATTCAGCTGTGAAAACAACAATTTCACTTTAAAAGCAGAAAATATTCAAAACATTTTAATTATAATAATATGAAACAAACAATTACATTAGCATTTTATATGAGTGAAATAATTTCTTTTTTATATATACAAATTATCTAAAAGAAATAGTAGATTTTTCCTTAACAAAGTTACCGCCCTACTTTTTGTAAAAAGCATGGCAACTATATTAAATCTGCGTTCATAATAGTTAAAAATACGTCAATGCAAAGTAATCCCCTTCTATTATTATCATCATCATTTCCACTTTAAAACAAAATCAAACGAATGGCAAATTCAATAATTAAAAAAGACATCCTACACTCGACGAGCCATAGGTCCAGTTAGTCAGTTAATCAGTTTTGGTGAGAATGGTAATTTACGTCCTAGTATAAGACATTCAATAGGCCATTACTTATTTTAGAAAAAGTTTGATGTCCGACCGAATGTCCGGTTTCGGTTTTGGTTTCGGTCGAGTTTTGGTAAAAAAACGAGTTTCGTTTTCGGTGGTAAACCTGCAGAAACTACGAGCGAAACCGAAACTGCACTCGAGAGTTCTCGCGCTGTGTTCGGTCATGTTTTGCGCGTTAAATTCCTTCTAAGCAAGTAAGCAACGAAGACAGTTTGCCATGTCACCATGTCGTGACTAGCTTGTGTTTGCAATAGATTCGTCTTACCTACTCCCAAACTAAAATCGAGTGCAGTCAAATTCATGATGGTCAACGAATATAAATACCCAAAATAACATTTTCTTTATTTTTCCCTCAAAACATGATCCTTGTAAGCATGTATCTCCAAAGAAGTTTCAGTTTCGGTTTCGGTCGAAACTGAGACTATTGCCAAAATTCGGTTTCAGTTGAAAAATCAGATTCGGTCGGATACTAAAAAAGTTATAATGACATTAGTATTAATAGAAAGATTTTTAGTAGATTTTTTAATACACAATAATAAAATTATGATCACACCCATATAGCAATGTGACAACATCCGGAAATAGCGTACGTCATTGCCAACAGATTCATATTTCATCGCATATTCGTTGCCGAGAAAAATCGTCGGTTTTAGCGACGTAACATATTGCAAATAAGTGTGAAATATTGTGATAAACTTCCTTTTAGCATTAGTTAAACTAGTTCAATTTTAATAAGTGAGTATTTCATTTGCGTTTTTGTGTAATTCAAGTTCGAAGTTTCAAGTACGCGAATGACGTTCTGTCATTCATGTTACTCAATTCAATATTGTATTCTTACTACGTTTTCGATGTCTCGACAACTTTGACGGCATGTGTGATGTGCTGTGGCATTGCTCGGTGATATTCCGTTGCTGGTTATTACGACGTAATTGATAACAAAAAGATTTGCAAGTCATTACTCATCCCATACGCTGATACGTTCTTCTTTGTGATGAAGGTGGAGATGGTCTGAAATAATCTCATTCCCTACGTTCCAGATTCAAAATGTTTATCTTGGATTGGTTCACTGGCGTTCTTGGATTCCTTGGTGAGTACTACATAGACTTAATACTTCTTAGACTTTTATGATGTATTCAACTGGTCATAAACCAGGATTCTAACAATATGATAAAAAGACTATAGTTAATGGAATACCAGTCTGGTTACTAGTAAGTATAGTAACAATGAATTTCATTAGATAACAATGCCAGCAATTAAACCTATTCAAAGTTTGATGATCCTGTAATTCTTATTGGGATAACAAAAGTTACTTTATTTTCCCAGGCAGTGGTTTATTATAGTCATAATTTTAAAGGATAACTGATTTGATTATCTAGTAGTAAACATAATACTAGAGGCACAATGTTGCACAGTTTAATTAAAAGAAAACTTGTTTACTACCTAACTTAAATTACTAATAAACAAAAAAAAAAACACATGCATTAAATAAATAATCTGTTTATTACATGTTAGCAGCTGAATTACAGCTTTACACAGAAACTTGCAGCAATAGTAAACAATCCAAAGACAATTGAACTACAAACAAATTTACTATTACTAAGTGATGAAAACATGAAGGTTATTACTTAGCAGTGAGCTTGACACGCTGACCCAAAAACAATCCTAAGTACTTATAAGCTGATATAATAAATAATAATAGAACCTGAACTGAAATTTAAGGTATCTTTAGTCATGAATCAGCAATTATATATTATGTAATGATAAGTGACAGAGAACAATGATAGAAAATAATTAATTATTGCATTTAGATAATTAACCATAAACAATGAGCATGAACTAATGAGGTTGGTTGTCCAACAGGTTTGTGGAAGAAATCAGGCAAGTTACTGTTCTTGGGCTTGGACAATGCTGGCAAGACCACACTCCTGCACATGCTAAAGGATGACAGATTGGCACAGCATGTTCCCACATTGCATCCCAGTAAGTATTTAGACCTGTTAGACTTGTATTACAGGCTCATTGATGCGTGTTGCCGTTACAGAGCTATACATCATTAAAATAACAGGTGTGTGTCATCAAAAGGTTTCAAAACTTTAGAAATTGCTTCTTTACTAGTGAAGAAATAAGTTAACACATTCAGTGCCCGATACCCTGGTTAAGCAATCTACATCTACACTTATAAAGAGGTAAAGTTTGTTTTTTTTTTTTTTTGTAGGATGTAATCTCTGAAAGTACTTGTCTAGTTGCAAAAATTATTTTACCAATAGAAAGCTCAGTTATTCCTGAGTGACATAAGCTATATTTTTATGTACGGAAAAGCTAGTAGGCTATATTTTATGTACGCGGGTGAAGTTGCGGGCAAAAGCTAGTAGGCTATATTTTATGTATGAGGCTGTAGCCGCGGGCAAAAGCTAGTAGGCTATATTTTATGTATGAGGCTGTAGCCGCGGGCAAAAGCTAGTAGGCTATATTTTATGTATGAGGCTGTAGCCGCGGGCAAAAGCTAGTAGGCTATATTTTATGTATGAGGCTGTAGCCGCGGGCAAAAGCTAGTAGGCTATATTTTATGTATGAGGCTGTAGCCGCGGGCAAAAGCTAGTAGGCTATATTTTATGTATGAGGCTGTAGCCGCGGGCAAAAGCTAGTAGGCTATATTTTATGTATGAGGCTGTAGCCGCGGGCAAAAGCTAGTAGGCTATATTTTATGTATGAGGCTGTAGCCGCGGGCAAAAGCTAGTAGGCTATATTTTATGTATGAGGCTGTAGCCGCGGGCAAAAGCTAGTAGGCTATATTTTATGTATGAGGCTGTAGCCGCGGGCAAAAGCTAGTAGGCTATATTTTATGTACGCGGGTGAAGTTGTGAGCAAAAGCTAGTAAGGCTATATTTTATGTACACGGGTGAAGTTGTGAGCAAAAGCTAGTAAGGCTATATTTTATGTACACGGGTGAAGTTGTGAGCAAAAGCTAGTAAGGCTATATTTTATGTACACGGGTGAAGTTGTGAGCAAAAGCTAGTAAGGCTATATTTTATGTACACGGGTGAAGTTGTGAGCAAAAGCTAGTAAGGCTATATTTTATGTACACGGGTGAAGTTGTGAGCAAAAGCTAGTAGGCTATATTTTATGTACGCGGGTGAAGTTGTGAGCAAAAGCTAGTAGGCTATATTTTATGTATGAGGCTGTAGCCGCGGGCAAAAGCTAGTAGGCTATATTTTATGTATGAGGCTGTAGCCGCGGGCAAAAGCTAGTAGGCTATATTTTATGTATGAGGCTGTAGCCGCGGGCAAAAGCTAGTAGGCTATATTTTATGTATGAGGCTGTAGCCGCGGGCAAAAGCTAGTAGGCTATATTTTATGTACGCGGGTGAAGTTGTGAGCAAAAGCTAGTAAGGCTATATTTTATGTACACGGGTGAAGTTGTGAGCAAAAGCTAGTAAGGCTATATTTTATGTATGCGGGTGAAGTTGTGAGCAAAAGCTAGTAAGGCTATATTTTATGTACGCGGGTGAAGTTGTGAGCAAAAGCTAGTAAGGCTATATTTTATGTACACGGGTGAAGTTGTGAGCAAAAGCTAGTAAGGCTATATTTTATGTACACGGGTGAAGTTGTGAGCAAAAGCTAGTAGGCTATATTTTATGTACGCGGGTGAAGTTGTGAGCAAAAGCTAGTAGGCTATATTTTATGTATGAGGCTGTAGCCGCGGGCAAAAGCTAGTAGGCTATATTTTATGTACGCGGGTGAAGTTGTGAGCAAAAGCTAGTAAGGCTATATTTTATGTACACGGGTGAAGTTGTGAGCAAAAGCTAGTAAGGCTATATTTTATGTACACGGGTGAAGTTGTGAGCAAAAGCTAGTAAGGCTATATTTTATGTACACGGGTGAAGTTGTGAGCAAAAGCTAGTAAGGCTATATTTTATGTACACGGGTGAAGTTGTGAGCAAAAGCTAGTAGGCTATATTTTATGTACGCGGGTGAAGTTGTGAGCAAAAGCTAGTAAGGCTATATTTTATGTATGCGGGTGAAGTTGTGAGCAAAAGCTAGTAAGGCTATATTTTATGTACACGGGTGAAGTTGTGAGCAAAAGCTAGTAAGGCTATATTTTATGTACACGGGTGAAGTTGTGAGCAAAAGCTAGTAGGCTATATTTTATGTACGCGGGTGAAGTTGTGAGCAAAAGCTAGTAAGGCTATATTTTATGTATGCGGGTGAAGTTGTGAGCAAAAGCTAGTAAGGCTATATTTTATGTACACGGGTGAAGTTGTGAGCAAAAGCTAGTAAGGCTATATTTTATGTATGCGGGTGAAGTTGTGAGCAAAAGCTAGTAAGGCTATATTTTATGTACACGGGTGAAGTTGTGAGCAAAAGCTAGTAAGGCTATATTTTATGTACACGGGTGAAGTTGTGAGCAAAAGCTAGTAGGCTATATTTTATGTACGCGGGTGAAGTTGTGAGCAAAAGCTAGTAAGGCTATATTTTATGTATGCGGGTGAAGTTGTGAGCAAAAGCTAGTAAGGCTATATTTTATGTACACGGGTGAAGTTGTGAGCAAAAGCTAGTAAGGCTATATTTTATGTACACGGGTGAAGTTGTGAGCAAAAGCTAGTAGGCTATATTTTATGTACGCGGGTGAAGTTGTGAGCAAAAGCTAGTAAGGCTATATTTTATGTATGAGGCTGAAGCCAAGGGCAAAAGCTAGTAGGCTATATTTTATGTACGCGGGTGAAGTTGTGAGCAAAAGCTAGTAAGGCTATATTTTATGTATGCGGGTGAAGTTGTGAGCAAAAGCTAGTAAGGCTATATTTTATGTACACGGGTGAAGTTGTGAGCAAAAGCTAGTAAGGCTATATTTTATGTACACGGGTGAAGTTGTGAGCAAAAGCTAGTAGGCTATATTTTATGTACGCGGGTGAAGTTGTGAGCAAAAGCTAGTAAGGCTATATTTTATGTACGCGGGTGAAGTTGTGAGCAAAAGCTAGTAAGGCTATATTTTATGTACACGGGTGAAGTTGTGAGCAAAAGCTAGTAAGGCTATATTTTATGTACACGGGTGAAGTTGTGAGCAAAAGCTAGTAGGCTATATTTTATGTACGCGGGTGAAGTTGTGAGCAAAAGCTAGTAAGGCTATATTTTATGTATGCGGGTGAAGTTGTGAGCAAAAGCTAGTAAGGCTATATTTTATGTACACGGGTGAAGTTGTGAGCAAAAGCTAGTAAGGCTATATTTTATGTACACGGGTGAAGTTGTGAGCAAAAGCTAGTAAGGCTATATTTTATGTACGCGGGTGAAGTTGTGAGCAAAAGCTAGTAAGGCTATATTTTATGTATGCGGGTGAAGTTGTGAGCAAAAGCTAGTAAGGCTATATTTTATGTACACGGGTGAAGTTGTGAGCAAAAGCTAGTAAGGCTATATTTTATGTACACGGGTGAAGTTGTGAGCAAAAGCTAGTAGGCTATATTTTATGTACGCGGGTGAAGTTGTGAGCAAAAGCTAGTAAGGCTATATTTTATGTACGCGGGTGAAGTTGTGAGCAAAAGCTAGTAAGGCTATATTTTATGTACGCGGGTGAAGTTGTGAGCAAAAGCTAGTAAGGCTATATTTTATGTACACGGGTGAAGTTGTGAGCAAAAGCTAGTAAGGCTATATTTTATGTACACGGGTGAAGTTGTGAGCAAAAGCTAGTAGGCTATATTTTATGTACGCGGGTGAAGTTGTGAGCAAAAGCTAGTAAGGCTATATTTTATGTATGAGGCTGAAGCCAAGGGCAAAAGCTAGTTATTGAAAAATCTAAAAGTGTACTAACAGTTGGAGTTGTACTTACTAGTTGAGTACTGGGCATGAACACAAGGCAATTACTACTACACAATCACTCTTGGACACAGATAAACATAGATATTAAAAAATTTAAATATAATTCGGATAAGATTAATAGAGAAAAAAGTCAAAAGGGAATGGAAGACATACACCCACTGACCGTGGTAGAATAGTTGACACCGGCTCAGTTGCCAAAAAGTGAAATAAAACTTTTGGATGAGTTGCAGATAAATTATTGTATGTTCCTAGCTTTGAATGTGTTAATAGTAAATTCAATATTAATGGTACCGTTGGTTCAGTGGCTCAATTACCACACAGAACAAATATTTTTATGGGAAAGTTGAAAAGCCATTCCTGAATGTCTTGAATATGTGAGTTAATAGGATTACGAACACGTCCATAATACTGGAGTAATTGTTAGTGTGGGACAACATACATAAATTATAAAAAAAACCGGCCAAGTGCGAGTCGGACTCGCCCATGAAGGGTTCCGTAGCAGCAAGTAACATAATATAAAAGCTCTTGTAATGTGTTGTAACTTTGATCGATGTTTTAATAATAGTGTATTTTTTTCGATTTATGACGCATTAAAAAAAAACTACTCACTAGATTTCGTTCAAACCAATTTTCGTTGGCAGTTTTTATAGTAATGTACATCATATATTTTTTTTAGTTTTATCATTCTCTTATTTTAGAAGTTAGAGGGGGGGGGACACACATTTTACCACTTTGGAAGTGTCTCTCGCGCAAATTATTCAGTTTAGAAAAAAATGATATTAGAAACCTCAGTATCATTTTTGAAGACCTATCCATAGATACCCCACACGCATGGGTTTGATGAAAAAAAATTTTTTGAGTTTCAGTTCTACGTATGGGGACCCCCAAAATTTATTGCTTTTTTTCTATTTTTGTGTGAAAATCTTAATGCGGTTCACAGAATACATCTACTTACAAAGTTTCAACAGTATAGCTCTTATAGTTTCGGAAAAAAGTGGCTGTGACATACGGACGGACAGACAGACAGACAGACAGACAGACAGACAGACAGACAGACAGACAGACAGACATGACGAATCTATAAGGGTTCCGTTTTTTGCCATTTGGCTACGGAACCCTAAAAAAGAACACACAAAATAGGTCTTAAATTAGCTCTTCAGATTATCGTTTTGTTAATTAATCTAAGATAGATTTTTGTGTTGAAACTTTTTATGTATTCCACAAACTCCAAAATTTTGCTGTTCTTTATCATTTGTGACTTCAATAGTTCTCTGGTAATATAGTCAAAATGGTGATGGTACATTGCAAAATAAAACTGGCTTGAGGACCTTGTGCATTAATGAATTCTAAATTCATCATTGAGAGACGAATCTTTATGTAACAAATTTATTATTTATTTATGAGAGTCAAATAGTAATAGTGCTCTAGCTCTATAGTAAGTTTATTAAACTAATTATGACAATGCAATAGATACTAATATTTTTGACGGCATGGTTGACACAGTGGTTGAGCAATTGGATGCTTCGCTGTGGCTCGCAGGTTCGATTCCCGCACAGTTAAACTATTTGTATGTCCTACAAAAGGGTGTTCCAGGTCTGGGTGTCTTATGTGTGTGAGTGCACTGACGATACAGGAGTAATTCCTTCCTAGTGTGGGAAGACGTTTTTTTTAATAACAAAAATATAATAATAATATTCCACAACTATCACACAGCGCCGTCTAGTCCCAAGCTAAGCAGAGCTTGTGTTATGGGTACTAGAAGACTGATAAACATACTTATATTTTTCTAAATACATACATATTATAGATAAATTACACCCAGACACAGAACAAATGATCGTGCTCATCACACAAACATTTGTCCTGGGTGGGAATCGAACCCACAACCTCCGCATAGCAGTCAGGGTCACCAACCACTAGACCAACAGGCCTGTCAATATGTTATTAGAACATGAATATTCAATAGTCTTATACGTTAGCAATTTACAGTTTTCCGTATATTTTACATGCGCAATACATGGTGCTTTACAAAAATACTACGGTTAAAATAATAATGTTTATTCTTAATACCAAACAAGTTTTAATCTGCCAGAAAAGTGCTCTTCAATTTATATTAAGTATAATGAAGGTGCTCTCAAGGTTACCGAGCTGTCCAATTTCCTGTTTGGAATCTATTATTTAATCTGATATTAAAGGTGGCCTTACGCTGACCAGCATAATAATGACAACATTAAAATTATGTATTACGTAAATTGCAAGAATTATTATATGTCGTTGGCAAATCATAGAAATATCCGTTTTATAAAACGGCTACTTTATTAAAATGAACCAATTCTACGATTTCAGGCCATTTCGTGAAATGGCGTTATTTAATAAAATATATATATATATATTTTTTAATAATATAATCCAGTGCTTGACTGCGATCCCACCTGATGGTAAGCAGCGATGCAATCGTTGATGATGAATCGCGCTAGTTTATATTAAGACCCTATTCACTCTAGCCTTGAAGACTTACAAATTAGACAAGACAAATTATAATCGCTCGGCAAGACCGCAGCAGACAAACAAATATAACACATATGTTTTTATCGATTTCCTGGCTATGTTACAAACTTGCATCCTACTTGATAAAGTAAATATTGCATTAAATTTCTGTCCCTGAGTGTCTGTTATCGTGGAAAACTTGGTACTTAATTCACTACTTGTAATTAATTAACATCAAGTATTAAATGATAAAGTGACAATAAGAACCAAGCAAACATCACAATAAACTGGAAAGCGAGTAGGTCTTAAACTGTAAAACAAAATAGAATTATTACTGTTGCATGCTAATAAAAAATAAATAAAATGTTCGTATTAAATCGAAATTTACGACTTTGTTTCTTACATGGTTTGAAGTCAACTGGTGTCATTAAAACAGTTAGTCTCAAATCCATTAGGCTTTAGTCGGTAAGGCTCCGACTTAACCCTAAGTTCTCCAAAAACGGAGGGTATCTATGCGGATTTCCCCACAAAAAGTCTTAAAGACTTTACGTACGTTTTTTCCTGATAGCTACAACTTAGGGTCAGCGCAGACCGAACTGCAAAATGCTCGCGCATGGTCGACCAAAATTTTTACTGCTCGAGCGTGCAGGTGGCACACTCGACCATGCGCGAGCCATCTCTGTTAAATATGGTCGCTCTGTTAAGTATGGCGCTCGCGCATGTAGAATGCATACTTGAACACGCAGTCGGCTTGCTCGAGCATGGTCGAGCATCAAATTTGGGTGTGTATTCAATTTTGTGATGTATGGTAATAATCATAAGATATTTTTTTCAATAATCTCAGAAAATGCTCTGCTCTGCTCTGCTCTTGGAGTGCGCTGACCCTTAGGGGTGAATAAGTTACTTCTAGGCAAGCGTGCTCCATCGTTGGCCACAACATCGCTTACCATCATGTGAGATGGTGGTCAAACCGAGCCTATCAATAATAATAATTAAAATAAAAAATAAAATTAAAAAAAACTTATTTAAATGTTTTTGTTCTATCTGTACTGAACTAATATCCTTCAATGCGACTTAGAAGCCTCATTTAGAATTAAAAGTATGGGGCGTGGGCGGATCACTTAAGGTAATTTAAACACCTAAAAAATTACAAGTTGCTAAAGAGATCAAGGGTCGAAAACGTTACAACGTTGAGGTACTTTAGCTCCTACACGGTACGATATGGTCCATTATTACCATGACTATTTTATAACCGTCTACTGCGGAATAAGAGCTAGCGCGCACTGTTGACTTTTGTCACCGTGACTTTGTTTATTGTAACCGTGTTTATGAACCCAACATGTGGTGCGTGCACTTGAACACGTCAGTTGAGTAAAAAAAATTGTCATAAAAGTTATTGTTACCCTGACATAAATAAGTCACTAGTGCGCGCTAGGTCTAAGGGCTATAACTATAATTATGCTATTTAACTCCTCAACTCGCAGCAAGGTATTGCTGGCGACCCCGGTAGCCATGCCTTTTTGTTAATATTTTTTTAAATCGGTACTTACAATTACCGGAACGGATCTTGAGCGCTGGCTTCAAGTTGCGCAGAAGTCAAATATTCGGTCTTTTTAGTGGTGCGAAATGAGACGCGGGGGTGGGGAATGTCAGTGATCGGCTCGCCACGCCATCCTGTCATAGACGTCACTCGTGATTCGTTCCCTGCGCTGCAGCATGTATCTAACAACGACGACGATTGGCTCGCCAATGTATGGAATGCACAAAACGATCCCCACTCTGACGCCGAGCGCTCAAGATCCGTGCCGGTATTTGTACTGTTAGAGATTAATCCTGTATCGTATGTGCATTCACAAACATTAAAGCTAGAACTACATTAGACCGACGCACACGTGTAACACGCATGATTTGTACGTAAAACGGACGACATCGCGTCACGTGGATCACGTGTAGCTTTACAAGTCTAGTTTCCATATAAAATGTACGGAGACATCGCGCCCTGATCGGCGTGTATGTGTCACACGTGTGCACAGTGTAGTTCTACCTGTAAATTCACAAGTAAGACTGCCAGATCCTGTGTCTATACGTCAGCTTCCATAAAAAATGCTTTGATCATAGTACAATAATGTATTCTACATTTTTCCGTGGGCTACTCTAAAACGAGGGGATTTCGCGCTTAAAAATTTCCTTTTTTTTATGATGGGAATAAATCATGCGTTGACATCTCCCGCCCTTGGGCGGAGCGGGAGATAGTGTCAGACTCTTACTGACTAAAAGACCCACCCCTTTCCTTCTAGCCTTCATACCGGGGCTCGAGCGCCCTTTCGGATAACCCTGGCCCCAGTAGGTTTCGACCCGGCTGGGTCCCTGCTGTTGCTGACAACTCCTTGAGGCGCGCACGCTGATAACTGAAATACAGGCTTTGCCTTGCCTAATTCGGTTACAGATGCACGATTCAATTGTTAGTTTATAAATGTAATACACATAGTACTAAGTTACCTTGTAAATAAATTATTACTATCAATATCTACATTAACATATTCATCGTTCCACAGCGTCGGAAGAGCTGTCAATAGGCAGTATGCGCTTCACGACGTTCGATCTCGGCGGGCATCAGCAGGCGCGCCGGGTGTGGCGCGACTACTTCCCCGCAGTCGACGCGATCGTGTTCCTCGTGGACGCCTGCGACCGCGCGCGCCTGCCCGAGTCCAAGGCCGAGCTGGACTCGCTCCTCACCGACGAGACGCTCAGCAACTGCCCCGTGCTCATCTTGGGCAACAAGATCGACAAACCCGGCGCCGCCAGTGAAGATGAGCTCCGTCAGTTCTTCAACTTGTACCAACAGACTACTGGAAAGGTAAGCCATTCATATTCTTCGTTGTTTTAGTTAAGCCTGGTTATTAAGATAATATCGACGCTTGAAAAGCAAAAATTACTAAGCGATATTGACATTTACTTCTGAAAGTGATTTAAAGTTAAATTTTTAGAAAAAACGTGTTTATTAAAAAAAAGTTCGGAATAATTCGACTATTTCGTCATTTAACTTTAAATCTCTCTCCTGTAAAGTTTATTCAATTTCGCTTAGTATTTTTTGCCTTTCAAGCGTCGATATCTATTGATTGATTGGAAAAGTTATCTTAGTGAGATTTTCCTGAACCAACTTTATTTTTGTAACTTTTTGTTTATCTTCAAATAGACAACACTATTGAATGCATTAGGTCTAGTTATTTACCTCGAGTACTGGACAGTAGATATAAAAAATATATGAACCTGAGTCCACAACGAATATCTTACAAAATTTTAGCCCTACTTAAGAAATAAAGCAGTCTATAAGTAATTTCGTTAACTATATAAAAAAAAACCAATGCTTGGTTATTTATTACTCCACACGATCATTCTGTTTTAATTAAGTGACCTAGTTTTCAGTATTCTTATCATTGTAGTTTTTATATTATTCTGCGACCAATGCCAATTGATTTTTTCTGTTAATTTTGCCTAACTGTAGCTCCTACCTTACCTTAGGAATTGAATATATTGTCTTTTAAACAAGTTTTCATCCAACGAACGCTTATCTCCATAGACCAAATGCAAAAAAAAAACAAAAAAAAAAGACAATTTTAAACCTACTGTTTAAGAATCTAGGGTATTCATTAGCTGATATTTCAAGCGATTTCTCTCTCTCTCTCTCTCTCTTATAAGCCTAAGAGGTTAATCTTAATGCTGCAACATTCTAATTTTACCATAGTCAGTAGTCATACAGATAAAGATATCTATATCAGTCAGCTGTCAATGTAGTGATACTATCTTTAATACCATAACGAAGTGCCACTGTAGACCTTGTCCCCTCGAATTATCTACTATTTATTTATTAGTACATTTATCGCATCGTACAAGCATGTTCACTATTTATTTATGAACTGGTTATTTTTAAACATGTAATTTTAACTTGCGAAATAAGGTTGTTTTTAACATAATTCAGATAAACTCTCAAACGCACAATGCAGTTTAATCACATCACACTCGTACAGCTGAACAGATTTATAGTCTAAGATCCGATTAAGAACGACCTTCACCGGTCTGTTTAATGGATGAAATGTATTTTATAATAAATTTAGTGTATTAAATAATAAAACGCGGGTGGGTTGCCTAAGAAATTCCTGGCCAGACTATTATTAATTAAATTTTGAAAATTTACTTTTTTTTATAAAAATTAACCGTTAACAACCGTTATTCATACCAGATTTTTTTGCAGACAACACTATAACATCGTATTCGTAATGAAACAGCGTTTATTTTGATATAGAATTTGTTGTATATCAAAATAAACACACCTATACAAACATACCTGTTTATACTTGGCAACCCATAGTTATGCCAGGAAACAAATAGGCAACCCAACATTTTTATATTCTAAAGGTTTCACTCTTTCGATTAGTATTAAATTTATTCGTTAAACACACAGGTGCATTTCTCAAAAAAAAAAAAAAATATTTGGCCAGGAATTTGTCAGGCAACCCACCCGCGTTATATTATTTAATACACTAAATTTATCATAAAATACGTTTCATCCATTAAACAAACCGGTGAAGGTCGTTCTTAACCGTATCCTCTACTATTAGAAGGAATTGGGAACACGGGTCAGAACATGGTCCTGTTCTGGATTGGCACAGAGGATGGGACAAAGTAAACTTGAGTTCATTTTCGAATTTTACGCGGTCGAAGCCACTGGGCAGGTACTAGTTATGATATAAAATTAATATTTATATTACAATCGTAAATAATCAGAAAAATAAGTTAGCTTGGAAAGACATAAACAGCAATGCAACTTTTTTTTATTGATTCAATAACATGATAAATATCACCCAGCAACCTGTAACTGATCAATTATTTATTATACATTATAACTTACCATGATATTGCATTTACAACTATTTTTATTGATGTTAGCATAATGCAATATCTACCAGATGCCATTCTGTTGGCATGCAGTCTTGCCAACGTAGGTATATTTACTTGTGCAAATGTTTATAAACTCGAGTTAATGACGGATATGTCTACAAACCGATAGATATTTATAATGTGTAAGTATTTAACCCATAGCCCCTGTAAATACTGTACATACAAAACAGGTGTACGACTTTAATAATAATATACTCCCTTATCTGTATTCTATACGGGTTGGAATGTTCAAGTGGCTCTAATTGGCCTAATTTGAATCTATGAGGAGTAGCGAAAAATACTAGAAATAGCTAGAATTGCATCCTAAGTGGCGACACTATCGGAAGGTGTAATACGAAAAGCGTGTTTATTTTTTTGTTTTCAAAATCAAAAGGTTCGGTTCTTAGCTAGAAGCATTGAGTTTTCAAAAATCTTAATAAGTATGTGGTTCCAGTTTTCATCAAATCGAACCTGAAGCTCCTTTGAGTATTTTTGGCTATTCCTCATAGTTTTGAATTCGAGGCCATCTATTATTACTATTAAAATTCATTCTGTACACAAACCTTGAGATGTAACTAATACTTGAAAATGTCTTAAGACAGGGATATTATTAACAGTACAGCATTATTTAAGGCCGTCCAAAATCTACGAGAAAATCAATTATAAATTGCTTAGTAATGTGTGTTGTATTGTTGCAGGGCAAGGTATCCAGATCAGAGCTGCCCGGGCGGCCCTTGGAGCTGTTCATGTGCTCGGTGCTGAAACGCCAGGGCTATGGCGAGGGCTTCCGCTGGCTGGCGCAGTACATCGACTGAGCAGCGCCCGAGCACGCTCGCGCACGCTCGGCTTGCTTCCACTTGCGTATGCTTCTCATATAAATGTCAAAACGTAGCCGCCCAAAAGCAATAATATACTCTGTGCCTGTCTATTATTTACTATAAATTGTCATGTATTTTAAACAAACAACAATTTAAATATGAACTGGACTTGATTCTTCTGTACATATTTTAATGACTGATGCTTTTTTAACTAATATTTCACCATTGACGAATCTTTGGTCTCTGAACTGTCAGTAACTTGTACATGTTACGGTAATTTCGTTTCATGTTCATGAGGCGATGGTATAGCTAGAGAGCAGTGAGCGGCTACGTTTCAAAGATGTATATATGCTCAGAACGCGCCAGTTTGTAAGCAGCCTGACAATCGCTCACTAGTAATGCTTTATAATAATGTTTTCAAAATCTCGATATCGAGACTAGAGATTTACTAAACGAGTCCTTATGTTATTTTAAGGATCAACTTCAATAAAATAATACTTGTAATGCTGCCTCTTTTTCCTAGGTTAAGTAACTAATTGGGCAGTGTCGGAGTTGGGGATGCATTCTCTGTATATTATACAATGAGATTCTAACTGCTGCTTCCATTAAGGATGCAATATTGAAGTACTTAGTTACTAGCAATACTAGTGTAAAAGTACAAAATATAAGTGTAGGCGAGCCGGTGGCGCCAGCATTACTAGTCAGCGATATGTATGTGATGCGGTTCTACGATATCTCAGCTACGAGTAGCTGCTAGCTGTATTGTTCAGTGATTTTTGTTTTTGGCTGTAAACTACTGAAACAACAATTATAATTTTACGTAAGTCTAATGATTGCGTCAGGGGTTTCTTCAAAGTTCTTGGTTTGTGAAACCATATAAATTTGTGTCTATATAAATAAGGTAATGGTGCAAAGCATGGTAATTTCGGTATTATGTATGATTTCATCGCCAAATATCTTAATTTCTTGAGACAAAGCCGCACTAATCTGTACAAGCAGCTTTGTCGTCTCTTATGTCCTCTAATCTAGTTACGAAGCGCTACAGAGAGTCTCCGGCTCGTCGAGTCGCGCTCGAGTCGAGTGTAAGATACAATTTTAATTGAAATTATAATATTTATTTTTCTTATTCTCATTCCAACTTGAGTGATAATATTGACTCGATTATGTATTTATCAAGTAAAGCTCATTGTGTCGTATGTGTTAAAAGTGACGAATGTTATATTTTTGTAAATTATTTCAATCATTTGAATTTTTCGGAATGTTTAACTTTAAATAGACAATTTTAAAGAAACGGCTAGTCTATGTTAGTGGTAGCTGAGACATGAAATGAATTTTAATACTTACTCAGTTAAGGTTTATAGTATACAAATATCTTCCATTAATACTAATCGACGGTGCAATAAAATGGAAACTATAACAGTATTTGATCATTTCAGTTTGTTTTCAAGCACAATCAATTTGATCATTATGAAACTTATATTTGTTGAGATCAGATATTAAGCATCACATCATTAAGAGATATTGTGTTGATGTTTTCTGATGTGTTTAGTGAATTCACGTGAAGCTCTCGACTGCTTGTACCGCGGCCCGGTGGCGCCCGTCGGTCGTGTCGCTAGACAAGCCGTTTCCAATCATAACTTTGTTGCGATCAACGTGTGCTGGATCTCCAGCTTTACTTAGACAATGTTCTTTGGTATATTATTTGCAGTTTAAGTAAAAAAAAAGTTTGTAATAAAATTTATACGAAATAATGGGATGTTTTATTTTGTATATTAAACAGAGCAATACTAGATGAATATATCGAGTGGGCGTTGATGGCTAAATCCGAAATCATAAAAAATAGTGAAAAAAAAAAAAACAATATTCCTAGTCAGGAATCGAACAAGCCCGCGGATACCTGCGCAGAGTAGCTAGTTCAACTTTAACGGTGTGCATGTAGTCGTATCGATGGAGAACTTAACAATTTTTACGTAATAAAAAGGGGGCGCGGTGCCCGGCTCCCCGCGATGGGACCGCACGGGCGTCCGTTTAACGCAGTCTCGGCCCTTAGAAAATAAAACACTGTGTTATTACACGATCCGATAATGTCGCTATTATAGATCAGACTATGTATTCGCAGAAAATATAAATGTAACTTGCATTAATATGGTACCGTTTAGCTGATCTGATGATGGAGTTTGACCATAAGAACTACTGAGCGCAATAAGGCAACCCCATTGTGCTCGACCTTTTCGGAATGATCTTTATGTGTATTTGTCCATGTCGCGCTAAAAAAGCTTGATAAGAAAACATTGAAAAATTGTGTTGAAATTGTATTTAAAATTAAAAATAAGATTATTGGTTTCGTTTTAGACCATACATCAAAAAATCCTTGGTCATTTGTGATTTTCCAGGTCCAGTATGATTGAGGTACTGTAGTACTTAAACCACTCAAAATATTTTTATTTCCCAAAGAGCTACACGGGCATTTATAAAACGTCAGAAGCTAGTGAATGGTAGAGAGTAAACAACGTAGCAGTCGCCGCGCTAGTTTTCTGGTCTTACCAAAGATGAGAACTAAGTTCAGCAAAAAAATGTTAACATTTGAAGGAGCACAGTTTTACAACAAAATACCCCGTGTTATAAAAAATGTACGCTCATTCAATGCATTCAAGAACCAACTTGCACAATATGTAAAAAGCAATAATTAAATATCTACTTAAAGACTGAATGCATATCATAATCATCGCGTATGTAAATTGTTGAACTCATCCAGAGTTCAACAATTTACATACGCGGTGACAAACTTAACTAATTTAGAATAAGGAAAAATTGTTCAGTAAGTACTCAAAAAAGACTGTCTTTTTTGAGAAATAAATATCTTTAAACCTGAATGGTCCTAATGGATAGTTTCCTATGGAGAAGAACCAGAAACTCAGTAGAGAGAGAGTAGCTCTTCAAAAAAAAAATTTATACTCCAAGTGCATATTAGATATGGATAATGCAGTTAATGAGCTACCAGGGTTACTCGCTGTCCGGCCGTCCGGTAACTGTCCGGACCAAGCCCAAGTCGTCGACGGCGCGCGCTGTTCCCGCGCGTCTCAAGGAGTTGTCAGCAACAGCAGGGGCCCAGCCGGGTCGAAGCCTACTGGGGCCAGGGTTATCCGAAAGGGCGCTGGATCCCCGGTATGAAGGCTTGAAGGAACGAGATGGGTTTTTTAGTCAGTAAGAGTCTGACACTATCTCCCGCTCCGCCCAAGACCGGGGGTTGTCATAGGATGATTTTTCCCATCGAAAAAACAAAAAAAGCTACCAGGGAAGCCACATGAGCAGAAGCAGTTATTGCCAAACAAGCGTGTCTTCAACATGGTCTTTAACCTTTATACGGTTACTTGGTAAGGTCATGCTTGATGTGGACTGTGATTTTCCTCACTAATTTAAGTTCTGTAACAGACTTTGGCTGCTGTTTACAGGAGCGTATGATGTTATGGAAGATCATTAATATAAACTAGAAAAAGGAAAGCCAAGAATTGAACTCTGAGGCACGCTAGTCTTTACTAAATACCCCGGGGACGTCGCCTCACTAACGATAACTTTTTGATGCCTAAGCTAAACAGGAAATAACAAGATCAGCGGACAAGCTGTCCGCGAATTGCGTAATGATTTAATTTACAGATTATGGTCAACGTAGTCGAACGCTTTTGACAGGTCACAGAATATGCCAATAGCACCCTGAAAAGTGTTCTAGGATTACTAAAATGTAACGGATGAGTTTTGCTTCTGTTAGAACTGTGACCAACCGCGCGTGAGCCGAGCGAGCGAAGCGAGCGGTGCCGTGACAGCAGCCGGCAAACGCTACGTCCAATTTGTTTCGTCCATTCGAGATTTCGTCCATCCCTTCCCTTCTAACGTAACCTGTACGTGTTGTGGTGCCCTAAGGTCCCGAGCTCGCTTCACTCGCTGACCCAAAGCCTAAAATCTCTAAGACAATGATAAAAAAGGAGCTTAACATAATAGGTATGGATTTCATCCATCGGTATTTCGTCCATTCGGGCATTTGAACATCGGTATTTTGTTTCGATATAACGACCATCGGTATTTCAAACTTTCGGTATTTTGAATTTCGGTGTTTTGAACGGCGGTATTTCAATCATCGGTATTATGAACTATCGGGATTTTGATACGTACCCGACTAGACTTAGAACCCTTGTCTCGAAGTTTTTTTCCAGTGGTCAAAAGAAAATCTAAATTATCCCAGGCAGGAATCTTAACATTAACATAAATCGTCAAAGTTATGTACCTACTCCTATTCTATTTCTGTTCAAATTCTTTAAAGCAAAGCTAACCTATCCCTTAATCATGTAGTGGATTCCCTTCAATTCAAAATAAATAAACTTTCATAATCTTATCCATGGAACAGTAAAAACAGTGGAAGTAGTTTGAGAAAATGTTTGTCCCAGAACTGGTATCGCCATACTCATATATTTACGATTTACTCTTACTGCAAACCCAAAAATACGATTAGCAAAAACAAAAACAAGGCGTAAACGAAATGCAAAAAAAAAAAATATTATACGAAATGCAACTTTAATATCAAGTTTATAAATCAAATTGACAAAAACAAGAAAGAAATATATCTTGGACTACCAAGTGCCGCCATTCGTCGCTAGATGGCATTGTTCAGTATGAACTGTAACAAGGTAAAAATAAGGGTTTTTTTTTTTATCTGTTATAAACTAGTACTTGACTGCGATCCCGCCTGATGGTAAGCAGTGATGCAATCGTTGATGGTGAGGCGCACTAGTTTATTAAGAGCCTATTCACTCTAGCCTTGAAGACACCCAAATTATAATCAGACGGAAAGACCGCAGCAGGCAAACTGTTCCAGTCCTTCGAAGTACGCGGTGTAAATGACGAGGCGAAACGCTTAGTCCGGACCGTAGATGTTTCAACAACGTAAGGGTGGATACTCGCCGTGCGTCGGTTTGTCCGATGGTAGAAATGAGATGGCGGAATCAAGTCATGCAATTCCTGCGCACACTCTCCAAAATGCAATCTGTAAAACACCGAAAGGCTGGCTACCCTACGCCTGTGCTCAAGGCTTTGAAGATTGGTCTTAACCAAATCTGGATCACCAATCAGCCTCTTCGCACGCCTTTCCACTGAGTCCAAAGCTGCCAGGTGGCACTTTGCAGCACCAGCCCATATGTGGCTGCAGTACTCCACACACGATCGGACCTGTGCTTTGTATAACATTAAAAGCTGTCTCGGTGTGAAGTACCGTCGGACTTTTGCGAGAACGCCTAGTTTCCTAGCAGCCACTTTGGCTTTGGACTCAATGAACCGCCCAAAATTGAGGTCGGAGGAAATTTCGACACCCAAGAGCTGAAGGCGGTCGGTATAATCCAATGATACATTCTGAAAAGTAGGAGCCGAGGTGAACGGGCTCCTTTTGGCGGTGAACAGACACGCCTGTGTTTTGGCTGCGTTGAATCCCACCAGATTGGTTTCGCCCCACTTGGAGACTGCCTGAAGCGAGATATTCGTACGCTCTACCATAGCCTCTCGTTCGGACCGGATTTGCTCTTTACTAGCCCGAGCACCTGGCAGGTATCTCTCTACAACTGTGCTATCATCTGCATACCCATAGATACCGGGCATCAGCAGATCATTAATATGCAGCAGGAAAAGAGTTGCAGAGAGCACTGACCCCTGAGGAACTCCGGCATTAGTCGTCATGGGCTCTGATGAGCATCCATCGACAACAACTCGAAGAGACCGTTCTCTCAGGAAGTCTTTTACCCAGTTAATCAGACCAGGAGAAATGCCGTATGCTGGAAGCTTACTCAAGAGGCTAGCATGCCATACCCTGTCGAAGGCCTTCGAGACGTCTAAGGAGACAGCAATTGCTTCCCCATTCTTCTCGAGGGCCTCGCCCCACAAGTGGGTGGCATACACTAGTAGGTCCCCAGTAGACCGATTGCGGCGAAACCCGTACTGTCGGTCACTGAGGAGATCGTTACCTTCTAGGTATGCCATGAGGCGCGAGTTCAATACACGCTCCATAATCTTGCAGAGTATGGAGGTTACCGAAATCGGCCGATAGTTGGTAGGATCGGCACGACTGCCCTTTTTGGGCACGGGTTGCACGTTGGCAAGCTTCCAGGACTTGGGCACTATTCCAGTCCTAAACGAGAGGCGATACAAGCGTGTCAATGCAGGAGACAACTCGGGCGCACAAGCCTTGAGAACAATCGCTGGTATACCATCGGGTCCACTAGCTTTATTCACGTCTAGACGACACAGTGCTCTCAGAACTTCTTTGTTCCTTATACGAACCTCGGGCATCGAAGTGTCGCAGTGAGGTAGAGTCGGTGGAGTAGCACTGCCAGTATCAAGACGAGAATTATGGGCGAAGAGAGATGCAAAGAGACCTGCTTTCTCTCTCGCCGTATGAGCCAGTGTTCCGTCAGGTTTAACCAGCGGAGGCAATGTGGGCCGACAGAAGTTCGCTTCGACTGATTTGGCAAGGGACCAGAAAGCTCTGCTACCGGATGGCTGTGCAGAAAGCTTTGTGCCAATATGGGCAATGCGGTCAAAGCGAGCCTTCTTTAGTGCCTTTTTGTAGGACTTGGCAGCACGGTTAAAGGCTCTCTTTGCTGAGCTCAGATCCGGAGATTTGCGGTCACGAGCGTCAACCCAGGCTAGAAACGCCGAATGCTTACGCTCTTCAGCTTGGTATTTGAATGGCGTATCACTGACACGAATGCAGTTGCTACTCAAATAGTGACGTAACCTAATTCGATCAAAATATTAGCGATTGTATGAAAACGTATTTAAAACATCATCATCGTCATTTATACCGCGAACTTCGAAGGACTGGAACAGTTTGCCTGCTGCGGTCTTTCCGTCTGATTATAATTTGGGTGTCTTCAAGGCTAGAGTGAATAGGCTCTTAATAAACTAGTGCGCCTCACCATCAACGATTGCATCACTGCTTACCATCAGGCGGGATCGCAGTCAAGTACTAGTATATAACAGATAAAAAAAAAAAAAAAAAAAAAACATAATGCAAAAAAAAGTATTGTATGCGATAGTGATAGTAATAAAATAATGAAATTAATATGTCGTAGGGCAATTTTTAAACGTAGTAAAAAGGGTATTTATTTGCATGTACATCAATTATCATCTTAGCTGAAATCATCATCATCATCCACTGCTAAACATAAGAATATTAAGTATAATTCAAACGCCCTATGTTGTTCCTAACTCTTTAGCTAAATTTATTTAAAATACATCACAAATATCATACCACAATTTTTATTTTATTAAATTTATTAATTTAATTATTATCTGTATTATATTACTTACAAAAACTATTAAACAATATATTTAATTACTTTCATTTTAAAAAGGCAATGTAATACATATCGATTGATTTTATCGATAAAGTCACGCACTATTTGGATAGCGTCAAAAGTATATGTAGACTAACGAATATTCTAGAAAGGCTATATATAAATGGCTGAATATACGATAAAAGAAAATCAACTTTGTCATTATGTTATTTTGTTTGTATATCCTGCGCAATGTTTGACGTAATTTTATTTTTTCTTTTTATTAAAATAAATCCGAAAATAATACTTTCCGGTGGTATGATACACCTCCATGAGTTAGATTTTTAGTCCGACTATGGTTTTTACAGTACAGTATGGGACAATAAGGCGTTTTAATATTATTTTTCGTTAATATTATGTTGAAGCAGTCTAGTTAGAAAATGAGAGCGCTTGAACAGCAAGTGCGCAACGCGGTTCTTACTGCCACGCCTACTTACTTCTTCCACTGTTTTTACTGTTCCGTGATCTTATCCATAGAAATCTGAGGTTAACTTTACGATAGAAAAATGAAAGGCGCAAAGGATTCCGTGGTTCTCGAATCGACAGGCTGACTTCTTTCCACCGATTCAAGGGTATCCTCCACTAAACAAATGAGGTGGTACCGATCAGCATATAGATGAATACGAAAGAGTCAAAATAAAAAGCAGATTTATACTAATTAAAATTTTAATTATAGGAAAATAATGCAATAAAAATACTAATGTATAGAATATTACTAAAGTACATAATTTTACAACTTTCAAAATGTTCTCTCATGAAAATAAAAATTTGAGTCAAACTAGTGCAAAAAGTATGGGAATGCTTTAAATAACATCGATGGATTTATTAATGAGAGGTGTATATCTGATTACAAACAATGCATAAAACGTTCCTAATCCATGATTACATTAAAACTGTCGATCACTCATTCGCTGCGCTACTGTCATATTTACAATCTGTACTCAAGATATGATATTGCACATTTAACACTTAAAATTAGATTGCATGAATTCATAACATTGGTAGACGGCAACCTGCGTTACAATGATTCCTTGTGCTACATACATACATTATTTAATATTTTCTCTATAACCAGATCTTACAAGCGTCTTGAACGCATTCCATTGATTACAACAACTCGTATGCGTAGCGGTAACGCAACAAGCTAACCTAATAGGTTATAATGGCCACTACTTAGTGAAGTTCACGCGAAATTATGTGAGGTAATATCACATTTGGGACTATTTATTTAATTTATTACATAAATAATTACACTAACTACTATGTGCACGTTGTTTTATTCACACCATTTATTTAAGACGGTGGAACTATGTCTTCTAAACCATTACTTTGAGTAAATATTCGTAAAATAATTTCATCACTAAATGTCATGTCCTCTCTCGAAAATATATATACTTTCGTAACGTTTGTCTAACTGAATGTGTGTATGTTATAAACCATGTGAATAAAAGCACGCACGCGGACAGTCATACATAGATTCACACAGCCAACAGGTATACGTTCTCGTTCGTCCACCGTCGGAAGGCGCGATGTGGTCTCCGTAGATCTAAGCTACGACGTTAAACAACAACGGGTCAGGCACATCGTGGCGTCTCGTGCCGCTCCATTAGAAATTATTATATTACTACCCTGTCTCAAGAAACGCGTGTCGCCGAACATTGGGCCCTACATAATTTCTAATAAAGAGGATATTTACATCGCTAAATAAATTGTGCTCTATGCATACTAAATGCAGACTCGTCTATTTGGTAACTTAACCTAACAATTAGTCACTGCTGAGATTTTCAAGTATACTTTCGATATACGTGACTTAGGTGCGATAATTCTGAAATAAATGTTAATTAATAAAAGTCATTTAAAACAGCGACACAAAACATCTATAAAATACATTTAACATAATAAAATTATAACCTTAGCCTACACTACTCTCGTAAAACGTTCACGTCTAAAACATTTAAATTCAATAACAACTTTATATCGATTTAATATTATTTACAAAAAAAAAAGTTTCCGATTGATTACCGCGCCGGTTAAATATAGTTATAAAATTGAAGATTACCGGTAAAACTATTTTGATATTGTCTTATTCGTAGATGATCACACGTCAGCTTTATCAGAGTGAAATCTTAAATAAGTCTAATATGATTTATTTACTTACATCACTTTGGTACATAAAACTAGTTATCATAGCCTTTCCTACGCTAAAAATCAAAGTCAGGTGTAGTTGTATGTTCATGTGTAGTAGAGGTAAATGTGGCAATATTGACGTGTACACATGAAGATACAGCCCGTACGAAGGTGCTGCTGCAGCACGCTGGGTCTTCGTCTTCTCGTTCAGTCTCCGGTGCTCGATATAGTCCAGTCCGGTATCTGGTGTTCAGTTCATCCACTTGCGACAGTTTGGAGCGCCGCACATGCACATTATCTTGTGAGCGTCGTCTTCAATGTCAAACTTGTAATCGTATGCCAACTAAAAATAAAATACATAGATATAATTCGATCAGTGTCTATGTTCTTAGGTGTGTAAATGAAATTTTTTATTTGTTTTTAGGTCAAGAATAATGGTCTGCATAAAATAAATGTTGATTTGATTCTTAGGTTAGACTCCCAAAATGACGTATTGAAGAAAATGTACAGTTCGCATTTCGCGAGTTTGTCATTCTCTATCTAAGCTTTTCCAGCTAGCTCATAGCATCGTACGCTGCCATTTTGCTACTGCATATAATAATCATGTTGACTACTGCAGTCATTCGGATGATGAAACTGTGTCGACGAAGCGGCAATAACACGACGGCACGACGACGCTGCTGCTTCGTCGTCAGTTTCATAGTTTCGTATGCAAGGTTCACGCAGACGTACACTAAGCGTATAATGACGAATGCGTGTCTATGAAAATACGCGTCCGTGGACAGTAGGCCTTAGGCCCCTCGCCCACGACTTTTTTGTAGCGATGCTGTCGCGCGTTTCATAAGCGCGCGATAACATCGCTACTAACGCGCGATAGTCGTATTTACGAGCGCTATAGAAAAAATGCCAACGCGCTACAGCATCGCTACAAAAAGCCGCCATGGGCAATGGGCCTTAGAGTGACAAACATACATGACGCAAACTTTTTGGTGTCATGCCGACGATGTACTTCAGCGGCCAATTACTCAAACTATATGTGTAGCATTAGAGATAAAATGGGTAGTTACCTCTTCCCCGCGCGCGATGCGGCGCTTGGCGAAGATGATGATCCTGAGATGTCGGTCGACCTCGACGGTCTCGGCGACGCAGTTGGGCTGGCACGAGTGGTTGATGTAGCGCGCCAGCCCGCCCGACAGCGTCGCGTCCACCACGCGCCGCTCGTCCAGCCGGAACATGTAGATGCCGCGGTTCTGCAAACAGAACACATCACTCGTATTGCACATTATGTTACACTAACTGAGTAGAAGGTGTTCCGAACCAATTATGTGTCAATGTCATCGGTCTTGATTTCAGCTTATCAAGTTAGTACTAAGTACATATAGTTAGAATATAAAATATATCCAGATTCTGTTGAAAACCAGGAACATTAGTTTCAATTAACTTAATTTCAGAACGAGTAGTAACATTGAAGAGACATAAAAACATTATATGACAAGAATCGAGGGTGTTGTAATTTAGTCGTCCACTGTATCGCCACTTGACTTGAATGACCATGTGGAAATTTTGGATGAAAACTCAGCAGAACACACGCACCTGCTTCTTTTCGAGTCGATATATAATATTAATACAGAGTGAGACACTAAATAAAAAATGCAATATAATATATTCGAATACCGTAAGAACTTACGAATATCGTAATTAGAGACACATGACTTAATAAAAAAATTACCTTAGCCTCGTACTGTTTCTCCCGTATCTCCGATAGTTCGGAGCGAATGATCTCTCCTATGTACTCTATGACCATGGTGTGTTTCTCCAAATCCTTAGCTGCGTACAGACCCAACCCCTGGATTTTCGATCTAGAAATAAATTCGATTGGTTAATAATTATACTTTCTTTTTAGTAGTTTTGTGTAAGTGATGTCCATATTGCAAGCATATCAATAATGACAGTAACATTGTCATTATTGACATGATTTACTTTACTTTAGCCTTTCTCTGATCGTTAATGTATGAAAAACAGCCCCTATTTTTTATTGATGTACACTTTTTTTATCTTCTTATGACGACAGCGCAGCGGCGTTACTGTTGTTTTAATTCCGAACAAGACATAAGAACTTTGATTTCAGACGGACTTCTCTTTTGCAGTTTCGCAAAAATGCATTTGTGAAACACAATTACCCTTTCTTACGGCGCGCAGTCGAGTAAGAACTTGTTTTGTGTTGATCTATTAGTGAGCCACTCACAAATACAGGGTGAATCCGAAACTATGAGGAGTAAAAATAGCGACAAATAAAGTAGTCGGAGTCGATTTTGATACACAATTACAATTGAAACTGCATCAGTGGATTTTTCACAAATCAATATTACTAGCCAGGAATCAAACCAGTTAATAAAAAAAAACACGTTGTTATTATTACACCATTCGATAGTGTCATATTTTCTTGAGTAAAGTTCACTGTTTTAACTGGACAATATGTAGAATTATTGAATCGGGGCAATTACTCTGAGGACTTTATTGTTGTATCGACTTTATTGTGTAACTTTACGATGTTGACCTTTCACTAGTCACATCTACGATCTACTTGTAACATTTCTGTCAAATTTAACCAGTGATGTGGTAATCTTCAAGAGAAATAACTAAAAAAATGAGATATTTTAACAATCACCGGTATGATCAAGCAAGCGAAATGCTTGTTTTGTAGGCAACAACATGCTTTAATTCCTTAAACCTAGACAATAATTTTGTTTCCTTTTTTCATTCTTACCGTATGGTGTTGAAATGGATTGATATATATATTTAATACTGTATGTTATGAACTGTACATTCGCCATGCTTCCTAGATGTGAGCAAACGATGACGTCACGTGTTGAATTGGCTCGTCTCTTGTCTTTTAATATGGCAGAGGTTAGACTTTGAGTCCTGTTCTACGGCTACTGCTTGTAGTGTCTGCGTAACTTGCTGGCTGAGATTGATTACATTTTATTTATTTATTTCATAAGGTTCCAGTTATATATGCGCGATTTTTAAAGGTGTCTCATGTCACAGTACATGTATCTAGTGCCTTAAGTTTTTGAGATGCGCTGTCACCGATGACGTCAAAGTTCCAAAACTTTTGCACCTTCCACGGCGTAATGGGTACTAGCAAAATTTAATGTACAGTCGTGCCAGTGACAAGAAGACGACCAAGAATGTTTTTGTGGACAACACACAAAATAGAAACAGTTACAGAAAATCTGTAAGGTCCCATTTAAATAGGTTGGTTTTTTTTGTAGCTTGGAAGTCCATGTAGTGAGTAGTATGTAATAGTGGTCTCTTAGAGCTCAAACACACGAGCGGCATGTTACCAACGGCGATGATAAGTGCAGCCGTCGACACGTTGGCAGCAGCTGTTGACGCTCGACGGCGGAAGTCGACATTCCAACATTAATGATGTTCAGCTGCAGCCGTTGTGTACGTCAGTACGCCGTACGAGCGGCGTGGCGACACTCGTGTGCCCGCTTTTCGATTCGTTGAAATATTAGAGGTGCGGCGTCTCACCGTATCGTGTGGTTTGGCTCTCAAGTGTCACTATAGGTCGACGGATGCAGTTACCTTTGCCGTTGTCAATACACCTGTGTGGCAGCAGTTACCTGGCGAGGTAGACGTTGTTGCGCCACTCGCTCTTCATCTTCTTGTACTGCGAGCTCTTGGTGTGCACGAACTGCTTGGAGTAGGGGCAGGCGGGGTGGTCTGCCGCGGGAGGAGGCGCGGGCGCGGCCGGCAGCAGCGAGCGCGTGCCCGTGCGGCGCCACGTGGAGCGCGCGCGCGCCTCACTGCGCGCGCAGCCCGACGGGTTCACGGCCAGCCCGCCCTCCAGGAGGGCCGACCGACCGAACTTGAAGCGGTAGTCTGTTAGGGTTTCTATGCCTGCATCAGACATATGATAAAAATTATGATAGATCCATTGTATACCGAGTATCTCAATGTAAATCAATTTGTTAATCCATAACAGTCAGTACAACTTACAACGAGTCCCGAAAATTACAACACTACCCTTGCTTTACCCTACCCTTTTTCAAAGTTATTTAAAAATAAATTACGTCAATAACTATAAAATAATGGCCATAAAAGCGATTGAAAATTTTTTTGTTACACAGTGTAACTACCGTTGAAAAAAGTAGGAAAAATTCCCGTTTCTTTCCAATACTGTTGTTTTATTCAATGTAACATTCGAAACTTTCAAGAAATTTATAATGTTTAAATTTCTTGAAATGCGATCCTACCTGATGGTAAGCAGTGATGCAATTTGATGGTGAGGCGCACTAGTTTATGAGCCTATGTCCAAGTTGGACATAGGCTCATAAACTAGTGCGCCTGGACAGTCCAACAGAGGATTTCGGTCACTATAGCGAGGGGGAGGCCTATGTCCAACAGTGGACAGCAGTCATTATAGCGCCTAAATGACGACACTTGGGGGAGGCTTATGTCCAACAGTAGGCATAGGTAATTATAGCGAGGGGAGACCTATGTCCAACAGTGGGCATAAATCATTATAGCGCCTAGGTGGCGACACTTGGAGGAGGCTTGTGTCCAGTCCAACACGGCATAGGTCATTATAGCGAGGGGAGACTATGTCCAACAGTGGGCATCAGTCATTATAGCGCCTAATGGCGACACTTGGGGGAGGCTTATGTCCAACAGTGTGCCTCGATCATTATGGCGACACTTGGGGGAGGCTTGGGGAGCTCGAGTCTAATCAAGCTGACGATTCGTCAGACAGTGTAATCGAGATTTTGGCTGAGGAAAGCTAGATCTATCTATTTTTTGTATTCACCATTCGTACATTTTCTTTTTTTTTTGGTATTTCGCCCACTATAATATATTTTTCAATTTCAATAAAACTTTAACAATTTTTCATGAAATTAACCGAAACAATTAATATAACGTTCGAAAGATTTCTGTTTCGTACCCAAACGATTTTTTCCGCAAAATTTCAATGCAACATGTGAAAAAAACGGAAAAAAAAAAACCGGCCAAGAGCGTGTCGGGCCACGCTCAGTGTAGGGTTCCGTAGTTTTCCGTCCGTCACAATAAGTGTTCCCACTTATGAGTTTAAAAAAAGGCTATTTGTTACGTTGAAATACTGAGAGTGAGTTGCACCATGTGACTATAACGATAACAAAGCCGTTAACAGTTGTCAAATCATCGAATTGACCAATAGGCCGTTTCACGGCTGGTTATGGTTTGGTTATCGTTATAATTAAATGGTGCAACTCACCCTAAGTACGGAACTCTAATAAATTAAATACGGAATAGCGTTGAAAAAAACAGGGAATATTCCCGTTTCTTTCAAATACTGTTGTTTTATTCAATGTAACATTCGAAACTTTCAAGAAATTTATAAATTATAAATTTCATGTATTTTTCCAATAAAACCGAAAAAAATGGAAAAATATGAAAAGAACCGAAAACTTCATGTTTGTTTTTTTCAAATGCGTACTTTTTAAAAAAATTAATATAAACTAGATGTCGCAATCTGATGGTGAGGCGCACTAGTTTATGAGGCCATGTCCAACAGTGGACAGCAATCCTTATAGCGCCTAAATGGTGATACTCGGGGGAGGCTTATGTCCAACAGTGGACACAAGTCATTATAGCGAGGGGAGACTTATGTCCAACAGTGGACATCAGTCATTATAACGCCTAAATGGCGATACTTGGGGGAGGCTTATGTCCAACAGTGGGCATCAGTCATTATAACGCCTAAACGGTGAAACCTGGGGGAAGCTTATGTCCATCACTGGACACAGGTCATTATAGCGAGGGAAGACTTATGTACAACAGTGGGCATCAGTCATTATAACGCCTAAACGGTGATATTTGGGGGAGGCTTATGTCCAACAGTGGGCATCGATCATTATAGCGCCTAAATGGCGACACTTGGGGAGTCTTATGCCCAACTGTGGACATAGGTCATTATAGTAAGGGGAGGCATATGTCCAACAGTGAGCATCAATCAGTATAGTGCCTAAATGGCGACTCTTGAGGAGGCTTATGCCCAACAGTGGGCATAGGTCATTATAGCGAGAGGAGGCCTATATCCAACAGTGGGCACCGATCATTATGGTGACACTTAGGGGAGGCTTGAGGGAGCTCGATTCTGATCAAGCTGACGACAGTGAAATCTGAAAGCTGATTTTGGCTGAGGAAAGCTAGATATTATTATTTGTATATATATATACCACTATAATATAATATATACACTTCTGGACACATCTATTGGCCCACCTTGTATTTTCAGTTTCGTTTGGTCCTAGCTAAAATTTTATGTTAGGTCGAGCAAAAAGTTTTTATGCAGTTTTGAACCTGACACATTCACAATTTCATTCAATAGTCTTTTTTTGAATTTCGAACACAGAATTTAAAGAAACAAAAGACAATTTGGAGCCTGTTTGTTGATATCAAACAATCGAATACTAAGAAAACTTGGTTTTATTGGTTTACTTGGATTTAATTCTTGAAAAAGTGATTGATATCTTTGGTTTTGCAACAAACATTACTTATTCTTAACATTAAGGTGAGGTTCTATCAATAATCTATGGATACTTCACCTGAAGTCGCCGCCCAAGCTGTGATACTTATTCAGGCCGGACACAGCCAAAGAAACGTGAGTGCTCAACTTAATTTAAGTCGATCTGCGGTCCGAAATGTTTATCGGAGGTACCTAGAGACTGGCGGCTTTGTTCGTCGCCAAGGAAGGCCACGATCTCCGGTCACAACTGAAAGGCAGGATCGATTCATCGTGACGACCAGCTTGAGAAATCGTCACCTTACCTCCATTGAGATACAAAACCAACTTCGCGACTTCCACGGAGTATCTGTGAGCGCTCGAACTGTTCGGAGAAGGTTAAAAGAACGCGATATGGTACCACACAAGCCAGCTAATGGGCCCAAACTTACGCGAGCCCACCGAACAGCGCGCCTTCATTTCGCACGCAGTCATTTAAATTGGACAGAGCAAGATTGGAGCCTTGTACTCTTTTCTGATGAGTCTAAAATTGTGTTACATGGCAATGATGGAAGGAAGAAGGTCTACCGACGTAAGGGAGAGCGTTTCGAACAATGCTGCTTTGAAGAGAGGGTTGCTTATGGCGGTGGCTCATGGACTGTCTGGGGCGGTATATCCGCGAGCGGCAAAACTCAACTTGAGGTTGTTACAGGACCACGGCTGCCAACATTAAATGCTGAAAGGTACATTCGTGAGTGCTTAGAACCTCACGTGATACCATACGCGGACTATGTGGGCCCAAATTTCCTTTTTATGCATGATAATGCAAGAGCCCATGCGGCCGGCATCGTCAGGGAATATCTTCGGGATGTGAACATCACAGTTATGGACTGGCCAGCCAGAAGCCCAGACATGAACCCCATTGAGCACATGGGGGACGAGCTAAAAAGATGTGTTAGGGCTCGTCAGCCAGTTGCCCAGACGATGCAGGAGTTGAAAACTGCCATAGAAGAGGAATGGGAGATGATCCCTCAAAATTTTATAGAGCGGTTGATAAACTCTATGCCTAATCGTATGAGAGCTGTGGTAGATGCCCACGCGTTATTAAATTAAACCTTTATTTGATAAAACATGTTTTTTATTCAAAAATCAATTGCCTTTAACAAGGCGCATATCCGACTTGTTAGGCGTAGCTCACGACATGGTATTCTGAATTCAAATTTAAAACAATACGATCGAAAAAGATGGTAAAATGTATCAGGTTTAAAACTGCATCAACAGTTTTTGTTCAATCTAGCAATCATATTTCGGTAGGGGCCATCGAAACCTAAACTCTAAGGTGGGCCAATAGATGTGTCCAGAAGTGTATTTCAATTTCAATAAAACTTGTTTTTTTTTTCATTTTTCATGAAGTTTAACCGAAACAATGAATAAAACATTCGAAAGATTTCTATTTTGTTCCCAAACGATTTTTTCCGCAAAATTTCAATGCAACATGTGAAAAAAACGGTAAAAAAACACAATTTGTTTTTTTCATTGAAAGAAACAATTGTTTCTTTCCGGAATTTTCAACGCTAATACGGAACCCTAAAAACGGGCCCACAAAGGACGGTGATAACTAAAACAGTATGCAAATTGCAAGTAGTAGAAATTTCAGCGATTGAGCACTCGTAAAATTACGAATATATTTAAGAAGCAACGATTTTTTGCCACGGTATGTCATGAAAGCACGGAAAATCTTAACATCGACTTTTAAAAACATGACGTCATTACGCAACGCCATCTATCGAACCATTTATGAACTGGTTTTTACCTTAACATTTTGATAGATGGCGTTAAAAAAATGAATTTTAGTTTTGTTCTAAATTGCCTTAGCATGTTCCTGATAGAAGTTTTATGTAGTTATAAGATAATACCGCCAATGCCAGGAGTACCAACCGAACAATTCGATAATACCCGACCCCATCAACTCAGGAAAAATCCTAACAGCGCGAACGCGAAATAGCCCAAACAGCGCCATCTCTCGAGGAATTGGGTTACTAATTAATACATAGGTACCAGAAGAAGTTTTCGATGGTAATTTTGGAATGCGAGAACCGATTTTAATAATTCTTTTTTTGTTTGAAAAAAGATACGTTCAGGATAATAAAAAATGTAAACGAAGTTAAAAAAAAATGCTTGCATATACGATTATACTACAAACTTAGTCCAGAAATTATTTTGTACAACCTTTTTGTCTTTTTTGTACAAAAACTGTTCTCAACATCAAGTTCAATATGATTTTCCTAGAAAGTCCTTATAAAGTTCTACTTATCAGATTTTTTTCATATTTTCTAAACTTATGGTTTAAAAGTTAGAGGGGGAGGGACACATTGTTTTTTACTTTTGGAGCGATTATTTCCGAAATTATTGACATTATCAAAAAATTATTATAATAACTATTCATTTTTAAATACCTATCCAACAATATATCACACATTAGGGTTAAAATTTAAAAAAAAATCACTTCCCACCTTACATATAGGGGGGCTACCCTAATAAAACATTTCTTTCCAATTTTTATTTTACCACTTTGTTGGCGTGATTGATATACATATTGGTACCAAATTTCAGCTTTCTAGTGCTATCGGTCACAGAGATTAAGCGAGGACGGAAAGACGGACAGACAGACAGACAGACAGACAGACAGACAGACGGACAGACAGACATGGCGAAACTATAAGGGTTCCTAGTTGACTACGGAACTCTAAAAAAACACAATTTGTTTTTTTCATGGAAAGAAACAATTGTTTTTTTTTTCCGGAATTTTCAACGCTAAGTGTAACATGCACGAACTTGGGGGTAAGTTACGCCAAATCCTTGAGAAGTTACGTGCTATGGTAACTATACCTTTTTTGTCCTATGATGGGTTCCCTGACAGTTCTTGTCTGACAATTATAGTGATGTGACCTAACGAAATTTAATCGATTTTTTACAATAACGAATCAGTTGGCAAAGAAAATGGAATCGGATTACCGATTTTAGATTTATAGATGATAAATGTGAAAGTTTGTATGTGTGTGTGGATGTTTGTTACTCTTTCACGCAAAAACTAGTCTACTAGTCCAAGATCCTAAGGCCGCCAGACGTCATGTATTTTCTGACGAACGAAATGTGGACAATTGAGTACTATTAGTATGTACTAAGAACGCATGCCTACCTGCTAGCTTGCTTAGACGGCCAATTATCAGGTATCAGGTAATCAAGGTACATAAAATTATTACTTACCTCACGTAAATTCTCAAAGCTGATTTTTACGTATTTTGTAGGCAATATCTTTAAAATCAAGTTGCCAATACTCCCAGACACATTCCGTCGGCCGTATTGCTTAACAGACGCTTTAAAGCTCCCAAAAAAATGACATAACTTCACGGGCGGAACCGCGGGGGATGGCTAGTGGTAAATAAAATGCAGTCTGTATAAAATAATAATTTATTTATTATTCACTTTTAGAACTTGACTCTTGATTTGAACTCGTTTCCATGTCGGAATCGGAATCTTTTCCAACTAACCGCGATGATTAATTATTGGCCCTAATTCGGTCGATCCGGATATATTTATTCCAGTCCTCTGTTATAGTTTTTTGAGTTTTTTCTATTACTTTTTTCCAATTTTCTGCCGTTACATGCGATTACAAGATGGCCGCTCCGATTTTGTCGATTAGTGTGTCGTCTAGTAGTGTCAATCTCTATTGGCAGAATTTCCGTTTAACGCATTACACATTTTTAAGTTCTATACTTTTTTATTTTATTTACTTAATTTATTAACAGTTAATTATAACCACAATAATTTACTTATTAATTTACGAAAGACAATATTTTTTTATCATTTCATTTTTATTTTTTTTTGCCAGTTTATTTTTTAGTAATCTAAAGTAGTATGCGTGCCACGGAAAAAAATGAACTGTCAGGGAACTCATCATAGGACAAAAAAGGTATAGTGAAAAATTAGACCAATATTTAAAACTACAACACTCTCCAATCAATGCACTTACCAGGTAAACTTTCAAGTACTCTCACTACGGCGGGCTCGGTTAAACCGAACAGATCTTCTCCCGTCACGTAGTTCGGCCACAACTTGAGAACTCCATCCTCACTTCGGCCTTCTCGCAATGCTGCTACTGCGTCTAATACCTATGAAAAAATATTAGATAAAATATATCAAAATGGAAGAACATCACCTACCACAATCGGGTTTCTTGAAATCCCAGGAACATCTCCCGCCTAGACGAGAATTGCAGTGGTTTATAGGGAAAGCACTAAATCGGTTGCGCATCCAGATAGGCCGCTGCAAATACAACTTTGCGAAATGGGGTTTCTCTATAAACCCCATCAGTGCAGTGCCTCAGTTCAAAACATGAGTCGCAAGTTAGTGCCCGAGTGCCTATACACCTGCATCTTGGAGGATTTAATGAGGACCACCGTGTTGCAGTTAACGTAACCACGTACTTGGCTCAAAACTCGAATTTTCCATCGATTCGAAAAGAAGACATCAAAATGTTTCAGGTCACAATCGCCTATATCAATAATCCTAGGGAAGGATTACCATATACTAACTAAGGACATAGGACCTAAATGGCAAAGTCAGTCGATCATTGTACCATCAAAGACACTTCCGCCTGACCACCGCTAAGTTTTTGCTTGTACTCGAAACGATAACTTCAAAGAGTGCCAAAGCACTGCGCCGCAGGATTCAAGCGAACATTTTTTTAAGTGATCAGGCAGAAATGACTGCGATGGTACGCTCATACGTTGCAGAAAAATCAGTGACAATAGAGCCATTAAACCAGTTTCCATAGAAAAAATATCAATTTCCTTTTCAAGTTAAATTAATGTTCACTGTTAACGATGAGAAACCTTTACTTTAAAGTCAATACGCTTTTTCCATTCTACTTTTTTGTTAATGTTTTTGGCTTGGATACTAAGTCCTTTAAGTTATACCTTCGTATAAATAGTTAATTTGTTTACTATTAGAATTTGGATGTAAACAATCACAATTTTGTAGTATTCAGATTCACATATGCGCAGACCCTTGAGATAAAAAACTATATCAATTCTACATCACAATTACCATTAGGAATCAATTTGCAAATAATTAACCACTGAACTTCACTCGAAGGAATCCTGCCAAAAATCACTTTCCTTTATAAAATTTCGAGGATAGACAGATTCTCTAAATTACTGGTTAACAACATGAAGAGATGAACACTAGTGCCTTGCTTTCACGTGTTGGCTTTTGTATTTGGCTCATCTACCATCTCTTTTTTTCCTACGAACATTAAAAGTATGACTATGAAACTGTGTATGATGTGTAAGTAGTCATTTATAAAATTGTTCCAAGATAAAGCCAAGACGCTTGGGGGAGGCCTATGTCCAACAGTGGACGTCTTTCGGCTGAAATGACGATGATGATGAAAGCCAAGATATATAGTGTAAATGAGTGGCTATGTAGTTGTGTATAGTTACGTTAGCCCAGGCGGCGCGCGGAGTGGGCGCGGCGCACTCGTCGCGCGGCTCGTCCTGCGCGCGCACGTGGAAGCGCGGCTTGCCGGCCTCCTCCGTGATCCAGCACAGGTAGCGGCAGCGGCAGTTCGCGCGAGACATCGACCAGTAGAATCGCACCTGAGATAAAATTAAATGTATGTACTAAAAAATGTCGTAACACATAGTTATACCGGATACCAACATGGCAATGTTGTCTATTTTGTACCCGTTCTAGCTGGAAATACATCGTGATATTTTGAATAAAGAACATGCATTTAATTTTTTTATTTGCTAAATTGATGCAATTCAACAATGAAATTATAAAGGGGCCCTGAAATATAACTTTGACCCATAGAAACACAGTAATCACAGGTTCTCGTGTTCCTATTGGTTATTAAGCTTTTGAAAACTTATACCCCAGGGCCAAAGTTACTCCACTTTACTCGGTACTTACAATCTTATACCCAATAGGGTAGATATAATTCGGCGTATGGAACGCCGCAAGTTGATGTGGCAGTAGATGTCCAGGGCTCAAAAAGATCAGTCCTCCCACTCTTATCAGATGATTGGTGTCGGAGTGCAGCATCACCGAGGCCACTTGACGCTGTTCATCGCGAGATATGTAGACGCGCCGCTGTACGCTTAATGTTGTTAGCTCGTTGTCTTTTTCATTCTGTATTGAAATTAAGAATTTATTATTTGAAATAGTACAATTTTTGTGCCAAGAAATGAAACAAATAGTATGTATTCCTACTGAAAAACTGAAACAAATATTATTACCCCAATATGTGGATAACTGAAACCGATTTAGCATTTGAATCACATTAAAAAAAAAGTTTTCTTAATTTTTGTTAAAAATTGACAACACGAATATGAATGGAAGTTTCACCTCACACTGGCGCAGAGTTGAACCACAATGAATCGTCATATTTTAAGTCTAAAGCATATTGATCTCAATTTTATTTTTCTATCATTAATGTACTAATTCATGTTATGCAAATATTGAATCGCATGTCGAGGCGATTCGGCGCTTCGACACTACGCCACTGAGAGTTGAGTCTAAAGGAATATTAACAATATAACGACTCACCTTAGGAGCATGAGAAGCGCAGAACGCAGTCTTATTCTTATAAAACACGCAATTATCCTTGACAGCGCATCCCAGATGGTAGACACTGCCACACCGCACCTTGAAGCATCGTACAGTGGCTCCGAGGCGGCGGCACACGGCACACGTGGCATTAGAACCGGCTGCAAGCGCCGTCTCCACATTCATAAGGGCACCGCTAACTGTTTCATACACACCTTCTGACCATAGTGCACAATTCAAGTGCACCCATCGATCTACATCACAGTTTAATAGTCTTGATACTCCATCAGCTACTCCATCGCCTTGTATACCGCATAATTCGCAACGTCTCGAGTCTTCATTTGTTACTGGCATTATAGCAACGCCAGTTCGGAATACTAGTTCAGTCAGCTCCCTGTCGGTTGGGCGCTTGTACTTGACTGGGGGTCCAATACATCCTGGTGACCACGCCTTATATCGTATGCCTCTATACTTCTCCCTCTCGGCAGTGCTTTGGTTACTCTTGTCGTCTTGCTCACTCTTTAGGTCTTCGTCTAGCGCGCTGACGTCATCACCGACTTCCTTCATCAATTCATCGTTATCAAGGGAATCCATGAATGATAAGTCCATTTTCTCATCTTTGATGTCTGGTTTTATGTCCAAATCGTCAGTTTCCATGCTCTCGGTTGAAGCAGTATCGAAATCATCACGTTCTTTAGACAAGTTGGTATCGACATCAGACTTGTTATCCTCTTTGACAGTGGTTTTTGTCTTTCCATCGAGAATGATGTTGGTAGGACGCCACGCGAAGCTTTCGTAACACTGCGTGCTACAGAAGTATAGTTCTGATTCACTGTCGCAGAGAATTTCTTCTGCGTTGCCTTTGTTTGCGGATAGTAATGGGAACTCTGACGCTTTAGCTCTTACAACTGAATCTAAGATAACTACGTCACAATGGCGACAGAATTTCGCCGCCCCGTTTAGTATACTTTGGATATCAATAGGCGTCCCTTCTTTACCATCCTTGCCTTTAGATCTATATAAACCAAGCTTATGAGAAGGTGGAGTCGCAGTTCTTTCAATGATCTGATATGAGGTTGGTGGCGGTATGTGTAAGATTCCGGCGAGCTCTTTGAGTACGCCAAGAATATCTTCAGCAGCTCCAGATGTTAGGGTAAGGGTAACAGTGACATTTTCATTAGTTTCTGTACTACCTGGTGAATCTCCACCCTTGACCTTAGCTGCATCTGTATCGAGAGTCTTCAATGCCTTTTGGTTGTCTTCGTCATCCTTCGATTGGTACAATGAAATGGGTTTCACTCTGATTGGCACAGGTGCTATGATCGGAATGACCGGTGATATCCTACCGGATGCTGAGTCACTATCTTCATCTTCCTCTTCATCGTCAATGAGTCTGAGACCCGGGAATCGGTTTGGAGGTTCTGTATCGAGACACTCAGGACTTGAACAACTAACAATGCTGTCAGGTGTATCGGTGTCGCGCTCTTTACATACGAAGTCCAGTTTCTTATCTTCTGGATCATCATCGAATAGGATAGGCTGGAATTCTTGGTCATAGAACCCTCTTTGTGTTGACGCTGGCGGTTTCTCCGGCAAAGGTTCCTCTTCTCCGAATGGTTTCGTATTATAATAATCTCCAACGTTTGGTATTTTGGCATTACCAAATTCACCTATCAAATCACCCTTCAATACGTCGTAGTCTTTATTTTTTAGTTTTGTTAGGTCTCCCGAACCGAATAGAGGACAAACGGCGAAGTTTGTAGTTAGAGCAGGTTCTTGTATTTGCATGGCTGGCAATAGCCGTAACTGTGCCATGAGGTTGTCGATAAACGTGTCATAGTCCTCTTCGTACCGGGAACCCTTGCGAGGTCTCTTCTTCGCGTTAGAAGCATTCAGATTGTTTTCAGCAGCCGCTTTCATGTTCATTTGCAACTGCTTCCGCTTCTTCTGCTGATATTCACGTCGCTTACGTTTTTTGGCTTCGGATGGTGTTTCCGGAGCATTGGCTTCAGATGACGTGTCCATATTGACGCTCTCGGGGAATTCTTCTTTCATTGGCTGGTCAAGTTTACCTTGATCAGATGCGGTTGAAACCCCAGATGTCGCGGATTGTTGAGAGCTCTCATCAAGCAGTTCTTTTTTAACATCCATTGGAGTAAATGGTCTATGTACGGGACTTTGTTGCGGAGGAGCTATTTCCTTCTTTATAGCTTGTTGCAGCTGCTGATTTTCAATACTCATCGGATACATTTGCATCGATTTCATTGTGGGTGAACTTTCAGGCATTGGAGTGGTGTCCTCTTTGTTTATCATCTTTATAGGTGGCTTGCGGACATCCATCAAGGATTGTGTTGACGTTTGTGTAAGAGGAGATATCGTAGAAGTTGGGATCGTTTGTATGGGACGTGTGTTGAAGGGAGAGTTCACTATGTTGCTAGTCATAATATTGTGTCGTGGTGAATTCTTTGGTATTTCTACTTCTTGCGTTAACGATAACGTAGGTGGTGGAATCGAAGGTCTCGCTAACTGAGCTTCTAGAGATGGTATAGTGCCTAATGCGGGCGCAGTTCTCTGTATAGTCAAAGTACGTTGAGGCACGACCGTAGCCGCCGTAGTCGTGGTTTGTAACAATTGCTTCAACAACACATTCTGAGACTCATCATTCTTATTCTGGCTAGCCGTCGACTGTTGCATGGTATGCTGTTGCTTATTTCCTGCATCACTGTTTGCTGTCGACGTATTAGGCTCATCTGTTTCCATAGGCTCAGACTTTACCACTACCGCTTCAACGCTATGTCTCTTTGTGGGTTGTATGTGACCAACGATGACCTCACTCTTTGGTTCATCTGTAGACTTTGACCGCTTTAGAGGTGAGGTCAGTTGTGTATGAAGGAGTTTCGATGATGTTATAAAGTTGATGGAGCCAGGTGGAGCCGGCTTCGCTTGAATCTGGTTGATCCCTGGACTAACAATGCTATGTGTCCGCACAGTTACATTCGGTGGCGCTGGTTCTTTATTCCCCATCATTGGTCTAGACGTCATCACTAAGGCCGGCGGCTGACTAGTACTAATACTTTGCTGGTTGAATGGTAAATTACTCGCATTTATTTGTCTCGAAGGCTGTAACAATGTATGACCTAGTATGCTCGTAGGCAGAGACTGATTCTTCTGGAATCCACTCATGCTTGTAGTGATAGTGTTACTTGAGTGTATCATAGTACCAGGTACGGTTGAACTATGAATTTTAGACAAAGCTGGCATTTGAATGATTTGAGAAGCGACTGAGGTCGGACCTGAATCATCCATAGGAGAGAATGATGGATTTGAGATCATAGGGGCGGGGGATTTCATTAAAGAGTTTTGTAGGCTTACTGGCGAGTTTATAGGAGAGACATTAGGGGACTTTCTCATTTGTCCCATAGATGAGAGTGTGTTGACTCTCGAACCGATTGCGGCACTCATTGGCATACTATCCGAGCTTGGAATAGCTGGTGCAGGTTTTTCAATTCTTTGAATAGGCGACGGTCTTGACACAGCCACTTCAACTTTCGAAGACGGTAATAAATTTTCAAAGTTCACCTGTGTTGGCGTTGTAGCATCACTATTTTTCCTCATAACAGGTTGTGTGTCCACTTTAGAAGTGTTTGGGTTAAGTGACGACATTATAGTTCGCAACTGTTGCGATACATTCGCCATATTTGACGTTAATTCCGCTGGTTGAGATAGCGGTGATAGCTGCGGAACCGTTGCAGATTGTATTGCAATCCTTTCCGGTTCCCTCTTAGCAAAAGTTGACTGTTCTTGAGTTTCCTTCGGTTCTGGTTTCTGAAGATTAACATTAGGATTTTGAATGTTCGGATTAGCTTGTTTAGGGTTAGGCTGTTTCATGCCATACGTCTTGGCGTCATCGCCAATGTTTTCGAGTATACAAAGCATGTCCTCGAAAGTCTCCACGTGTTTAGTGTTTTCAGCAGTTTCGTGATGTTCTTGCATAGTAATGTCATTTAAATATCGCTCCTGAGATGGTGTAGGAGACGGTATAGAGATTTGAACTGAATCCTGTGCCATGTCTGAAGTTATTTGCATGTTTGAATCTATTACCATTTCTTTGGTTTGATTAGCAATGGCTTTTATTGTCTTTACTACATTTTCTTCTGATTTATCGGACATGGGAGGCGGAGGCGGCGGTTCCGATATGCTCTTATTATAAGCTAGTAGTAAGTTACTCGGTATGTTGTCCTCCGGCTTATCCTCGTCATCTCCTTCCATAATATTGTCAGGAATCTTTTCTGGAATGGGATCTGGACTCTTTATGTCGGCCTTTCCTAAGAGCAAAGGAGTTCTATCGTTGAGGCATAATGTGTGAGGTAGTTCCGTCTGCTGACTTATTTCAGACTCTATGTCGATGTCTTTATTGGGCTCCTTGAACAGTCCTGGTCTCTGGTCCATTTGTGAAGTTCCTTGAGAACTCATTCCTGATAACTGCTGTGATGTCGATGTCATAGGATTTGTGTTCATGTCCTTATCTTGATTATCCGACGAAACCGTACTATCAGGTGACGCGGCATCGTCTTGGAATATCTTAGCAGGAAGCGTCGCGTCATGTGTTACCGACAAACTGGACAGCTTGGAGTTAGATAAGGCCAGCATCATTGGTTTCTCTATTGTTTTGACTATCTTTTGTTTTACTTGATGTTGTGTCAATATGGACACAGGTACTCGTGGAGGGTTTATATTTGTCACTTTTGGTACGTTTGAAGAAATTACGCTTATAACTGAACTGATCGGTTTCGACAGAGGCGGCGTCGACATATTTATCGTAAGCGGTGGATTGGATAAATTCAAGGGTACTTTCTTGATCTGTGACTTATTAACGCCACCTACATGACTTGCCACGCTAGAAATAGGCACTGAAAGATTTTTTAGTACCGGCACTGAGATTGTTTGGTTGGCTATAGATACGGAAGCGACTGTGGCCTGTGATACTTCGTCAAGGATTTTTGTGTTGCTATGTGGAGATAGCATGGTAGCGCTTAGTAAAGGTAAGCGTGCCCGTGGGTTAGCACCTGGATTAAGGATTTTGTATTGCTGTACGCTGGCGGGTTGTTTGCCTGTAGATAAGCTAATAACTGCTACAGTCTTAGTCGTAGTCTCAGTACGTGTAGGTGCACGTTCTATTGTTTCATCTTCAACTTCATCATCAGGTTTGCCACTGTCAATTAATTCCTCGAAATCTTCTTCGGTAGCGATACGTTCTTCAGGAGATATTGCGTCAGGTTCAACCAGTACTATGTCATCATCATCTAAATGTTCTACTAACTCTTCAACATCGTCATCGTCGTCAGAGCGAGTAAGCGATAAACGCGGTTCATCGCTGCGAGAACTGCGTTGTCCGTAGTCTAACGCATCGGGGGTGTATACTACGTAGCTTCGCGCATCGGATGCGCTGGGAGAATTGTTTGGGTCAACGATTTCTTCTGCATGATGGGATGGCGTGTTAAGTAGACGCGGGCGTGGTGGTGTACGACGTTTGAGTATGGATACTTTGGTTAAGTGTGCGGGCCGGCGACGATCGTCGTCGCGAGGTGGCCAGCCGGGGGCTCCTCCGAATAGACCAGGCTTAAAGTATCGGTAGCCGGGAGGCAGCGGCGCCGCCGCGTGCGGCCCGTGCAGCCCACCGCCGTGCTCGTGAGGCGCGTGCGGCCCGTGTAGTCCACCGCCGTGGTCGTGAGGCGCGTGCGGCCCGTGCAGGCCGCCACCGTGGTCGTGCGGCGCGTGCGGCCCATGCAGGCCGCCGCCGTGCTCGTGCAGGCCGCCGGGCGCGGGGGACGCGGCCGGCGACGCCGAGGGCGTGGGCGTGCGCGCCACGTGCGGGGAGCGCGCCACTGACGGTGACGCGGGGGCCCCGCCCATGGGACTGTATTGCTGGCGTTGGAGCATTTGTTGACGCTGATTAATGAAATAAATAATAGTTAAACATCGCCATCAACTCAAGTATCGACTTGAGCATAGTGTAGTTATAGTTAAATTTAAAAATGACCATTAGTATTAAAAACTCCCCAATAAAATATGGCTTGCAATGGAATTGGAAATTTGTTTAGTCATATGCGGGGTTATTTGTAAAACACTAGCAACCTCTTAGGTGCTAGTTAAGAACATCATAAACAACCAATTTTGTTCTATGACTTTTAAAAATTTATCATATTTTAGTTCATCAGATTTTCATACAAAAATAGAAATATTTAAATTGAACGTTCTAAATATTACGAAGTCTATGTGAAGCAAGCGTTAATACAATAGGGGAGGGTAGCTGAACATGAACTTGACCTATTTACGGGCGACCCTCACTAGTCGGTTGATACGCTTGCGTCGCGTCATACGTGTTCTTGTAGTGAAATTTGGCTGTGTGGACGTAATTATCTTTACATGATGGTGTGTCAATATTCTAATGTCGAGTACACGGAAATGGTGCGAATGCTTGCTAGGTGTAATTACAATGTTTCGGAAGCCTTCTTACTATTATTACGAGAACAGTGCACGGGAACCGTAAGTAAACACAGCAAAATACAGAGTGAAATGTGTTAGATAGAACTACGAAATCTTAAAGATTTGTTTTTGGTTATTGTGTTATGTTTTGTAAAAAGTCATAGAACAAAAGTGTGTTTATGATGTTAGTAATACAATCCTGAAAGGTTATTAGTGTTTTACAAATAACCCTGTATAAATATTTGTTCTAATATTTGTAATTGATTTCGAATTCAAGTATAGTCTAAATAGATTTTTGAGTGACCAATTTAAACATACAAGTTTACTTACCGCCATCTCATTAGCAGGATTTCCGGGCGAGGGTAAAGGCTGTGGGCTTCCAAGTGGTGAAGTCTGTTGGCGCCCTCCAAACGGACCTCCCACTCTTATTCCTTTAGAAGAAAAAAACGAATGTGTTAAAAATTAATTCATCTTCATGAAATCGTAATAATTGCGTTTTTATGTGAGGGAACCTAAAGTACCTTGTTGGTGGTGTGGTGGTCTAGCAAATCGTGTAGGTAAAGGTGAACAACCGGGTGCAGGTCTAGAAAATCTACCCGTTGCGTAGTCAACCTTAAACAAATCATTAAGATATTAGTTTATACACATGAGAGAAAACTAAGAAACCATACTGTTTCATTGTTGAATCGGCCTTACATTTTGCATTTGAGGCGAATGTGATGCTACTGGACTCTGAATTTGAGATTGTTGATATATCTGCAAAGGAAAACACGTGTTTAATATCCATTTTAGTTTTCAAAAAATCACCATTATTTCTCATAAATAAGGCAAACTTACCTGAGGACTACGACTAGGCGTTGGTAATTGAGGACTGGTCCTCTGAGCTTGTAGTTGCTGCAGGAAGTGTTGTGGCGACATCGAAGTCTGCATAGGGGATTGTTGCGTATGCATTGGCGATTGCTGCATATGCATTGGCGACTGCTGAGAATGCATTGGCGACTGTTGCGGCATCGGCGAATGCTGAGACATCTGAGTTTGTGGCGCGTGGAGAGGTGATTGTTGATGCATCGGAGATTGCTGCGAATGCATCTGGGATTGATGCATCGGGGACTGCTGCGGATGCATCGGGGACTGATGCATCGGTGACTGGTGCATCGGCGACTGCTGCGGCATGTTTGTCTGCTGCACATGCATTGGCGACTGTTGTGAGTGCAACGGTGACTGCTGCGTATGATGCGGCGACTGAGTCGATGGATGCAAGGGAGATTGAGATGTATGATGTAATGGAGACTGTTGAGAATGCAATGGTGACTGCATCGGTGATGTCAGATGATGCAGCGGAGACTGTGGTGCTAACGAATGTAGCGGAGATTGAGAATGCGGTGATTGCACATGTAAAGGTGACATCGCTGGACGCGCTCCGGGCGTTCTTGGCGTTTGAGGTCCTTGTTGCATAGATGTTCTGACTCCACCCATCTGCTGTTGCCCAAATTGCACCATCCCGCCTACCGACTGCGGCCTTTCCTGAACTCCTGACAGTTGTCTAACCAGTTGCTGCTGTGGTGCACCAGATTGTTCTATGACGAGAGTACGACCCCCTTGAAGCAGTCTTCCCTGTGTGTTTAGCGGTGACGTCACAAGACCTATCCTTTGTTGAGATATTGGCTGTCCATCCGCACCGATCACAGTTTGCTGGGTGCGAATAAGTGTCTGTTGTTGCTGTATAGTAGCCCCTTGTAACCCCAGTTGCATCGGCCGGTTGATAGTGGCCTGCTGTTGAACTTGCTGCCCTTGATTTATGTTCTGATTCTGACCAAATACCGTCTGATTTGACGTGATCTGTTGCTGGTTTATGACAGTTTGTTGCGCCAACTGGGGATTTTGTTGACGTTGTTTTGTCTCGTATTCCTAGGACAAAAATTAACATATGATTTGTATTTTATTCTTCCAACATGTATCTATATTCGATTTTAACCTCTTTTCTTGCATTTAGGTAGTATACAAATATTATCGTGTACCCTTATGGGATGTTAGATATGCGTTTATCAATTTTACTAGCTATTACGTTACTTACATAATACGTGGTTATCTAATATACCTGCATAAGCATGCTGTGTTGACGAGCTTGCTTGCGCGCAGCTTCGAGATGCTTCTGGAGCGCCTGTTGTTCAGTTGAGACACGTTGCAGTTCGGCGGCGTCGTTGGGCATCAGCTCGTTGCCCGACTTACGCAGCTGACGCTGCTTGCTGTTCAGCGACTGCAAATCGGAAAGCCTCAAGTGTAAAATCGGGCCAAAACCCCGTGTCAAAGCCCCCGAGTTAGTCACAGGTTCGTTCGGTTACCACGAGCCCGGAGACGCCACCTGAAAAGTTCTATACAGCGGCCGGGAGGACGGCACGCCACTACTAAGCTCACGAACACGAAAGCGCACTACTGCGGCTCACCTTGCGGATCTTCCTCAGCTTCTGAACCTCGACCTCGTAGTAGCGCTGCTGGTCGGCGGCGAAGGCGTTGTACTGCTTGAGCCACTGCTCGTACAGCAGGCGCTGGTGCGCGTCGGGCTCGCGCTCGCTGGGCGCGGGCGGCGCGGGCGGCGCCGTGCCGCCGTACAGCGGGATGGCGGGCGGCGCCGGCGGCAGGGGGGCCGCGGGCGCCGGCGCCGCGCCGGGCGCCCACTCGCCGCCCTCGCGCTCCTGCTCTCGCTTCTCCTGCTCCAGGAGCTCCTCGAGAAGCAACGGTTGCTCCTGGTTTACGTTCTGACGGTTAAAGTAAGCCTGTTGACGACGCCCGGCCTTCGCCGTCGCCCGCCACCGTTAGCTTCGTCACCGGTCGCGATGCTAGTTTCCTAGGGTTCCTAGTTTGTCACTTAGCGTCACGTTTTGTGAATCGAGCTCGGTGCGTACGATGCGGCATTCAATACTAGTATCGATGCTACATGAACGGTTTGTGGCCGGTTTATAAATTTTAATGTTACCCATCTCATCTTGAGTGTTGAGCCGAATGAAACAGTTATTAAAAGCAAATGAGGCATTCTTAAATATTTTTATATAAAATTAAAACTCTTGGAGATCTTTGATTACAACTAACAGTCTACATTACTTTCAGTCGGCTCGACGAGTGAATTACTAGCAAATTTTGAAAAATGAAACTACTTGTGAAGTGAAAAATAACTTCATAACAATTTAAACTAGTAGATGTAACTTAAAAGTTAGGTCAGCTAATAGTTCAGTGCGCATACTCTATCGATAGACTGTTGGTAAAAAATAACAAATGTGAGATTACAACGCAGTGCCCATAAACTAAGTACATTTAAAAATAGTACTTTTATATTAGCAACAATCTAATTAACAGAAGTCTATTTAAAACTAAAAGTCATCTAGAAATGTTGTGTCTGTGTAATTTACATGAATGTTTTAAAATGTCAAATATTGCTATAAATGATTTGTTGTTGTAAACAAATGCTACATGTTGGCCTGATTACCTAGTCTTGTATATTTTATATTTAAATGTACAAGCAATTTTCTACTGCGAGAGTTAATGTTTTGGGGCTGTTATAAGTATATTATGACCGTATTTCTATAGCAGCAGTTGGAGGTCCAAGTTTACTGACTTATTGATAAATAGTAATCCGCCCCGGATATGCACGGGTGTAGATGATAATTTTTGCTTTTTTTGGGTACAAAAAAAAAAGGTTCATCCAACTTTCCTTGTATCGTCGTCTTTCTATTAGTAAAAAATGCATCAAAATCCGTTTCTTTATCTGCGTGGATTGGGAGTTTGCGGATGGAACAGAAGAACTCGCGAGAAAGAAAGCGACTTTGTTTATTTCTATGTAAGATAAAGGTCTTGTATGAATATCGACATATACATCTGCCTGTACCATGAGCTTTTATGCTCGCGTTACTCTTTTATTTCATCTTCGAAAACTACATAATATTGTCATGCTTTATTTGTCAATATTTTGCCCTGACCTGCCTTATGCATCATAATGTACTACACAAAGCGACCGGCCCACAACCAATTGAAATCGAATGTCCTCCACCACTATTTCATTAATACAAGATGAGACAGGTAATCCAATCCTAAACTCTACACTATCTGTGTAAAAAAATAAATGATAAATAAATATTTAATTAAACATTTTGTTTATTTTTAGTGCTAGTTTGTTAAGAACGTTAGTGTTTTTGTGTTAGGAAGGATGCTGAAAAGGTACAAAGGTTAGTAGTCAGTACGCATGCGTGCCGCGAGCAAGCCTAGTAACAAGCATTAAAACAGACACGAACAAGGTGGTTAGCGGTGACAAGGCCCTCTAATGAGACCCGGGCCCTCTAGAGACTAAGGAAAGGAAAACTAAAGTTCAGGATAAAGGGAAGAGGAGATAATAGACTTGAATACATTTACAGACTTATCTATTGACATAACAGTATCACTTATTTTAAATTTGTTGTTTTTTACAAAGTGGAAAGTTTTCGGTAACGAAGGAAACAAACAAGTGTGTTAGATAACAATAGAATAAGACCAACATAGGAAGTCGAGAACTCTGTATAGTATTTAATCTGTGATATAGTTACGAACAAGAATAGAGAATCTTTGCTAAGTCACGTGTGTGGCACCAGTAAGTTCAATAAATTATACTTTCTTATTTACTAGCAATCACTTTGCCTTGGGGAATTCGGTGCAGGACTAATATCATGGACTTCAAGACGACACAATGTTTTGGGTTGAAGTGAGAAAAAAGTAACGCAACACGACTGTGCCCACGCGCGCCAGTGACTAGGCACCTCGCTATGCGTTGTTGGACCAGATATGGATGATTGTATTCAGGGTTTCCCCAAGGAATATGGTTTAAGTGCTTCTGCTCTTTTCTTTCTTTCTTTTTCTAAAGGTCACCTCAAAACTACTGGAATTTAATATAGTACAAAGTATGTTTGTACTCTTACTGTCTATCACAGTGACATGACTTAACAAAAGCCCCTAACTTGTCGTGCTATCAAGGAGTGAAGGACTTATATCTCGGTGGGAGTGCTCCTGCGTGCGGGTGTGGGGTGTGGGGTGAGGAGGTGGGCCTGACCTGCAGCAGCAGCGGGCGGCGGTGCAGCCAGTCGCCCCAGTCGGCCGCCTCATAGGGCACCTGCCCGCGCCAACAACCATCAACCACCGACATGCAATAAACACCGCCTGTACTCCGCCGTCCAGTCAGCCTACACGAGCTCAACCAACTCATACGACACATTTTTTGGATACATTAATTTTTTACAAAAGGAAATAATGATGTCTTTTACTTTCTTTATCTTTTAATTTTAGAAATGCCTAAATATTAGGGTTTTTCTGAAGTTAAAAGTGGCTAATGTTTCTCTGCATGGTCGTATGAATTGTAAGCGATGGCATACCCATGCAATATTAGTTCTCTAAGCTTGTAACGAATTAAACAAGCAACGTTTTTCATGTCAGCGTATATTTACAGTGGAAAGGATCCGCCACCAACGCATAGACAAATTAATATTGCTTTGGATATGATTGCGCTCGTTCAACTTCACATTGTCTGCGATGCGATCAAATATCGAAGCGACTGATGATATTGTTACTAGTTCACATTTATTGCAACTTTTGTGAGACAGTCCAGTGACAACCGACAGTGACTCGTAAATGTGAACCCAAGCTTACTGCATACATTTAAAGCCAATGAATTTACTTCGACACCGTCGCTGTATCGAAACAAATTCATACAAAAACACGTAGATAAAAAATATTACGCATGCACGACAATGTATCCAAAAATCCTCCAAGACTATCAAAATATTTAATTAGTATGATTACTTAGTCAAAGTATTCATTCAATTTTGTAAGTTTTTATTAATCGTATCTGAGATCTGGCAAGTAAATCATTATTAGGCGGTTTTTGACGTGACACGTAAGTATGATAAGAAGGCTCTGAGTTGGTTATCGTAAATGTATAATTAATTTCGTTGAGTAAATGGTTTAAAAATCTGGAAACTTGTAGTTTTTTTATTGTTTGCTAGTAATTTACGACAATTTCAGTCTTTAAATTTCAAATTAATCAAGAAAGGAGATGAAAGATCTTCAGTAAATGATTATGGGCGGTTATTAAAGCACATGAATAGGTGTCACGTCAAGAGCCGGTGTGTGCGTGGGCGGGTCGTGTGGTGGACCTACCTGTGGGTAGGGCGGCGGCGGCGGCTGCGGCGCGCGCAGCGTGCCGGGGTAGGGCGGCGGCGGAGGGGGGCGCGCGCCGCCGCCCGCTGTTCCCGCCAGCTGCCCCACTTGCCCCACCTGCCCAACCTGCCCCACCTGGCTCACTTGCCCCACTTGCCCGCCTGCTATCGTGGCTGTGGGAAAACGCATTCTTCACTATCATAGTCACAGACATAGTCATAGTAGTAAGGGATTCTTACAAGTCATAAACAAATATTTCAAATTACACAATAGTTAACAAATGATACAAATAATTACATAACAATGTCAAATAATATAAAATGTCAAACAAATAAAATAAAATACAAGAAAACAAGTCAATAGAAGTCATATTCATGACATGTTCACGTGGCCTAGGGTTAAGTAAATAAATGTTCGATATAAAGTACAGCATGGCGCATGTAAGCCTGTACAGTATCTCATCCCTTAACTATAAGTGCATCCGATTTTTATTATCTAACATACCTAGTTATAACATAAAACCAAGACAATTTATATCAGTGTAAAGTTATACATCACTGTTGTATTTACGAATATATACGCATACAGGTGAAAATCTCAACAAATATCAAACCTTTAACGAGTACATAAACTCATGCCTTATTCTCATAACAGTGGGTAGAAATTACAAAATAGCACCTGAAGTGTATGTACTGTAGTGGTACATAACCAGATATATAGTGTATTCGCGTTAAGGGCCAAGCGCCCGAAAAGTGCCATAAAACAGTGATTTTCTGAGGCCTACTCCTCCGTAACGGCTAGGTCAATTGGTTTGAAAAAAATATATGTTTATTATAGATTCATGAACAATAATATCAACATTTGATTTTTTCGTGCAATTAATATTTTTGTCAAAAAAAAATATTTAGCAATTTCGCAACTTTTCGCAACTTTTCCCTACTCCTTCGAAACGGCTTGGACTTTTAGAAACATTTTTACACATAAAAATTGGTGGTTAAATATTCTTCAAAGTGAACATTGCATATGTAAATCAATCAATATCTCGCAGAGAAAATGGATTTAAAGCGCTTTCCGGGCGCTGCTGGCCGCAAATAAATGCACAGATTTGCGTACTGCCGCCTAGGCGAGTGCGAGAGTTGCGTTCACATAATTTCGGCCAGATGGTTCAAGGAACTATACGCCTTAAGAACATAATGACGCATCGTTGTAGCTAAGCGTAGCCACATCCCTGTCCTTTATACAGTATGGACGCGTCATTTGTTAATTTTAATTATGAAAAAAAAAAAATGTGTAATAACAATATTTAAAAATACTGTGTAGTGAAAAGTTTGCTTTAATATTAATGGTGTAATTTTTATTCCAGTATGAATGCACACTTACATTGTAGTTGCACTGATGAGTCACTATTTTCTTAACGTGAATATACTGTATTGCATCAAAACATACTCTACCACTCAACCTTACATAATAAGATTATAATATTTAAATTAGAATGAAGAACTAATCTACGCATGTACGAAATTAATTTCTTTAAGAAAACGTCAGTTGAGCGAGTTCAATGACCTGTAGATAGTTTGTACGCAACGCCGACTACTAACTACAGGTCATTGAACCCGCTCAGCTGACGTTTTCTTAAAGAAATTAATTTCGTACATGCGTAAATTAATACGAGTTTTGAAAAAAAGGTACTTTATTTTTGGATTTTATCTTTACAAATCGATAGTGTACCGGATCGATCCTCCACGGGATTAAAACGATTAAAATTTAGCAGTGTATAATAATAAAGAAGAATGTATGTTATGTATGGTATGCCGTGGTGTCGAACGACAGAATGTAGGATGTGGGCATGGTACTGACCGGCGTAGGGCAGGTGCTTGAGCTCGACGGTGCGGTCGGCGCGCACGACGCCCACGGAGCCGTCGGCCGCTACCAGCTTGGTGCCGGCGGCGATGTGGCGCCCGGCCGCCAGCGCCGCGTTCACCTGCGCCGTCATGGCGCTCACGACAGACTGTAGGATGTAGGCATGGTACTGACCGGCGTAGGGCAGGTGCTTGAGCTCGACGGTGCGGTCGGCGCGCACGACGCCCACGGAGCCGTCGGCCGCCACCAGCTTGGTGCCGGCGGCGATGTGGCGCCCGGCCGCCAGCGCCGCGTTCACCTGCGCCGTCATGGCGCTCACGACAGACTGTAGGATGTAGGCATGGTACTGACCGGCGTAGGGCAGGTGCTTGAGCTCGACGGTGCGGTCGGCGCGCACGACGCCCACGGAGCCGTCGGCCGCCACCAGCTTGGTGCCGGCGGCGATGTGGCGCCCGGCCGCCAGCGCCGCGTTCACCTGCGCCGTCATGGCGCTCACGACAGACTGTAGGATGTAGGCATGGTACTGACCGGCGTAGGGCAGGTGCTTGAGCTCGACGGTGCGGTCGGCGCGCACGACGCCCACGGAGCCGTCGGCCGCCACCAGCTTGGTGCCGGCGGCGATGTGGCGCCCGGCCGCCAGCGCCGCGTTCACCTGCGCCGTCATGGCGCTCACAATGCTGCTGGCGCTGCTGGCGGCCCCCGGACCCACGGGGGTCGCTCCGCCTGACTTGCCTCCCTACAAATTTGGTGGAACGTCAATGTCGATATTCAGCAGTGTCCGCAGTTCTAACAGCATGACCTGCACTAGACAACGTCGTGCCATAATAAATATTAAAACAGATTGTTTTACTATTCATTATGGCACGCCGCAAACATAACGTAACTAGAAGAACGAACGATGATATTGTATATGTTTCTACGCAGATACCCTAAAAACAAACAATGAACTGTATGTATTTCATTACTAGAAAATATAAAGGATATATCTTTATTTCCGGTTTTGAAATTAAGAGTAACTACAAAGGTAGGAAGGTTAATGAGGTTATTCCAAGTTTGTCTGACGCCTAACTTAAGAGGATGCTTTGAATAGCTGCGCGGGTCATACGCCTGCTGGTGGGCATAAACACTCCCCCCTCTCGTACCGTGGTTGGTGAAAACTACAGGCCCGAGCATAGCTATGTACTAGATGGCTCGGTATAAAGTTGTATGTTGATTAAAATATGATTTGCAACCGTAACACGTATTTTCTTCCATATTAAATGGCTATTTTATAAAAAAGTAATTTAAGAGGGTTCGTTGAACTGAGAGGGTTGTATTGTTGTATTGTAATGATTATAATTTATTTTTCATTACTCATACTCTGAAAGTAGGTCTGAAGTTGCCTGAGGAGCGGGCTGAAAGTGATACTTTTCATCCCTAGGGAGTTTTACTTTACAACTGACAGCTGTCAAATTAATAAAAAAAAAAACTAGTTCTATCTTCACATTTCTATTGAACCATGTTCCAATTTTCCATACAGCCAGTCTATCACAGCGCGATATAAAATTAAAATAACTTAAAGACAAGTATTAATTAAATAATGTTATATTTTAAGTGATTTATTTGTTCAACTATTTCTTTAAAATATTTTATTTTTAAAAGATTACAATTAATTTCTAATTTTTCATTAATGAGGCTGAATAGCTGGCCGGCCGCAGAAAAAAAAGAAACAAAATGGCGGGAAAGTGGCAATCAGTCGTTGGTTTTTTCGAGTTTTGTTAACATTTCCGTACAACAGAGATTTGTATTAACACGTCATGTTTATCAGATTGAAGTATTGATTAACGCCTAATTTCATAAGAGAAGAGGCTAAAGCAGTAGTGGCATACCTTTTACCGTCTAAATCAGAAGAAAGATACCTACTTAAAATCATAGGTACGACGACTCAGGTTTTACAAACTTTTTATTTTAATTTTAGTTTCTTCGTATTCGTAATGAAAAGCACAGTGTTTACCTCGGGGTGAAAGTAACCCATTTAACCCCTCGAATTAGCGACCTCGCTTCGCTCGGCCGCCAACTCCTTCTCGGGACGAAATGAGTTACTTTCACCCCTAGTGTAACAATGTACTATTTCATTCACTTCTGCATTAGACAAAAGAGGTTCATAGAAGCAGGTACGTTTAGTTTTCGATATAAATTAAATAACAGTTTGAAAATAAAATTTTAACATTACCTACTATGATTATTGTAAGTACACTTAGAAAGATAAATGAAATTCACGGGCCATCTTGGCGCTTCCCCCTTAGGTACATAAAAAAAGGTATTTGCCAAAATTGATCATTTCGCTTTACTGAATTCAGTCAAATTATATCCTCAATATCCATCTAATTCTGACTGTTCATTTAGTGCAGCTTCCACGCTCAGGCTCGTAGCTTTCACGTTAAACGGTATGCCTATGGTTTTACTTTTGACTGGTTTACTCTTGTTAGGGTTCCATACCCGATGGGCGCCAACGGGCGGCACGAGACTCTACTTTATTATTACTAAGACTACGCCGTCCGTCCATCGTCTGTCTGTTAGTCCGTCTGTCAACGAGCTGTATCTCATAATCCGTAAAAGTTAGAGATTAAATTTTAATTAACTTTTTTTTCTTTGTAATAAAAGTATAAAATTAAAGGGGATTCCAATAAAGAAGCGTTTTTTGCTGGATTTTAATATTGCAGTATGGAATAACGGAACCCTGCGTGTCTTCGTCCAACTCGCACTTGGCCAGATCTTTTTTAATCACACCGGTTTAGCAACTATTTATTTCTTGGACGTACCTGAGCGTAATGCATATGTTGGGCGGCAGTGAATTGTACTTGCGGTCGCTGTACGACTTGTTGACTCATCACTTGCTGTCCAGGTTGGAACTGTTGTGGACGCTGTTGCTACAAACAAACAATCATTTGTTATAATGTATCTGTAGTTTTCAAAATTTCACTTAGAGCCGGCGACGTCTCGAGTGTGTCGTGTGCGGCGGTCCCTGACGAGACTGAGTCGCGATAGGATACGATGGAAATGGTCCCTGGGTAACCCTTTCCAAAAGTTTTGTACATCTCGGGGCACCGTATACGACCCTGGGCATACATTAATAAGAGACTATTTATCCTAGGCTATCATTAGGCTATTGAATTTTTAACGCTCGGGTCAGAGCCCGAATTTATATATTAATACGATCTAAACGTTCACCGAGTTTGGTTCTCTGATTGGTTAAGAGCTTGGAGCGAGCCAATCGGAATACAGAAACATCATAATCATGTCGATCGCGTTAATGTAAAGGTAAGGTAATGAATCATTGCAAAATAATATACTTAGCTTTTGTAAACTTTATTTTGTACGGGTGAAACATGTACAAACAAAACATTCATTTTGTAACTACCTGCATGCTAAAACTGCATGTATACCCATATTTTGACACATAAAATTATAGTTATCTTAAAATTTAAAGAAAAAAAAATACCTGATGATAAAGCTGTAAACGCTGCGGAGCATTTGTGAACATTTGCGTGAAAACTGGTCGCTGCGGTTTGTTTTCTTCGTTTTCTAGTTTCACTTCCGATTTGATAGCTTGCATTGCGTTCTGTTTCAAATAATAGAATAGAATCGTTTATTTCTATGTTTGTTTTCTTCAATATTGAATTTATAATTGGTTGGCGGGTTGGAGGATGTCACATGTCTTAGAATTGATTTGTTCTAGGGTATGCCGGTTTCCCTACGATGTTTTGCTTCACCGATTTGGGAGCAATCATAACGACATATATTACACAAAGTAAATCCTTTTACAACGCAAATTTTCATTATGGTTGGCAACAATGATAAATTTCATTAACTAAATGGAATAAACAAGTAACTATCCAGAACTAAAAAAAAACATTCAAAAGGGATAACCCAGAAAAACACTTAATTTACAGAAAACCAATAAAAAAAAAAATGTGGTCAATTACATAAATACTAGCCTGTAGCGCCATCTGCTGGTTCTGGGTAATAACCCTCTGCACGGGGTCTGTATACATTTGCTGAGGAGCGGGCGTCGCCGGCGCTTCTAACTTCACTTCCGGCTTTATGTCTTCGATTTCTGACTTCACTTCTGGCTTAGACTCTATGTTTTTGACAGCCTTTTGTAAGTCATTGTACATCTTATTGTCTTGACCCTGTTCGTGTTCATCTCTGAAAAGATAGGTGGAGGATAATAATTTGGGCAATCTTGTTATTAAGAGAGACATAGACTGAGATTAATATTTCCTCCGCTTATTTTTATGTGGCAAATCATCAAATCAATTTGCCTTTTTTTATGGTGGGAAAAAATCATGCATTGACATCCCCCACTCTTGAGCGGAGCGAGAGATAGTGTCAGACTCTTACTGCCTAAAAGACCAGGTACATAATGGCCCTTGTTACCAAACTGTGACATATTGATTACCATTACGCACTAGTGCTATAATGTAGTTAAAACATTATTGTTCACCCTCTCCCCCGCTATAATAATATTACAAGTATCGTATCAGGCTGGGCGCAGCTCGTGTCCCGCGAGTCGCCGGTCAACCCCCGATTATTAATTTCAATGAGTGTATTGAAAGATAAATAAAAAAACAACATGCATGCATGCGCATATGAAAACAGATTTTTACCGCCAATAAAGTTTACTAGTTTTAGTTATTTTCTTTACAAGTGTATTGAAAAACGTCGTATGATACACGTGAGTAATTAATGATTACCTTTCTCGGCTCTCTTAAGACCCTCGCCATGGCTCGGGTCTAAATACCGCCTCGACGGTAACCACTAACATTACATACTTATATCATAATGTACTATTATTTCAAGTATCATGAGTATAAGCACAAAAATCCCAAAATCCCAAATCTTCAAATGCCCTTTGCGAGGGCCACGACAACTCTTTCGAACCATCCCGCAAATATTTTCTCTGCCTGTGTTTTTGTTGAAGTCCGACACGCACTTGGTCGATTTATTTTGTTTTCAGACAAACACACACTTAAAACTAGAACAATTCTAATATATACTTTGATAGCTAGATCGTTACATAAAAGTGACTTACTCTGGCTCCCTCTTAGCATGTCTTTCAGGCAAGCCATCATCAGCTAAGTCCAAGCCATCCAGAATGTGTTCCGCATCGTTGAGTGCTGCGAGCTCCGGGTCTGCGTACTCCAGTATATTGAACTGTTCGCCTATCTCTGCTGTCAACGTCTCGAACAACACTTCGTCGTCCTCGCCGTTGAGTCCAGTTAGGATGTCTCCTACCTAGAAGAATAGTTGAGGTTTAGTTAGGGTCGGGAATTGTATTTAAGGTCAATACTCTAGGGTAGCCCGCGAAGTAACCTAACTTTCGAAAGTTTTTTGCAAATTGCAAAACTTAGAGATGATGAATTATTTTTATTAAAATTGTACATTTTACCTCTTCTCTAAGCTAGGGAATAATGTTGATCGTTTTATTTTTTTATCATTACTTACAAAAATAAAAAATAAAGAAATTGAATATAATATCTATTATTTTTTTAAACTGTAAATCTAAGTCTGAAACCTTTAAAATCTGCTGGAAAGGAAAACTGTTAAGTCACAATAAAAAGATGTATTTTTGTTTGGTTTTTAAATATTCTACAAAAAATAAAAAAAACACGAATATACTGAATTTACAATATAAGCCAAGCTAAGTAATAATTTGACACAGGTTTTCTTTTTGGAATATAGACGGTAAAGTGAAGAGTTGAGTTACCTCGCCAATATTGGAACCATCTTGTTCGAGTTTGTCCATATCTCCCATGTCCATCTCATCTGTTCCTTGTTCTTGATTAGACTCTTGCTTGTTTTCATTACTAGGAGCTGGAAAGGACGTTTAATATTAGATTTATTCATATTTGCCGATACTTTATTTCCTTAAAAACAAGTTTTTTTGTTCATCAAAACGGATTTATCCATTTAGGAGCTACAATGCCTTAGACAAATACAAAGATGTTCAGTGGTAAAAGTGTAGGTAATGACGTATTGAAATCAATGCCAAAGTAGCTTAACTTTCGTTCGGACAAAGATTTATTATACAAATTACCAAATAATGTACTCCATCATAAAAACAAGTTGATGATGTCTTATGTCAACTTGCAGAACGTTTGTGGAGATTAAAATTATGTTAGAAAGCCAAAAAAATACATAAATATTTGTTTACCATTGTTTTGGGCGGCGTTTTGTTTCTGTTGCTCAACCATATGTTGAGCGGCGTTATTCTGGACGTTCTGTTGATGTTGAGCGTTTTCTGCAGATACTAAACGTTGCTGCATAGTTACTGAAATAAAGCAAAGAATTAATAAAACCTGTAAGCTTAAACGACCAAAAGCTTAAAAGGTCACAATATAAAATATGTAATGGATTTAACATTAAGAGCTTTTACATACAACTTTTTGCGGTACTACTACCGCAAAAACAAACAAAAAAAATATTTAAATATATTTTTGTACTATTTATTTCGATTGATTGATTTTATCTCACAAGTATGTAGAGAATTAATTCATGCTTAACCCTATCGGTGTTGATGGTGTGGTACTTACAGTGGTGGTCAGGTCGGTTAGCGTGCATGAGAGGCGCTCGCGCACGCAGCGTGACTGGTAGGGGCTGACGGAACGGCTGCCCCTCCCCCACACCGGGCGACGGCGACGATGCCTCGCTATGTTGTTCTGTGGAAAATACTATCGATTTCAAGGTACTATATAATACGGTAAAAAAATGAGGTCAATTTCGGATATTGAAAACCATTGAAACTCATCATACATCTAAATTTTATATCAAATCTTAAAGCATATTTAGAGTAAGTAAATTCATTTCATAAAAAAAATTAACCAATAAAAATCATAAAGCCGGCAGAAGAAATCAAGTTTCTTCAAATAATATCACTATCTCTGTAGCATGGGCATCAAGCATATGTATGATTTTTTTGCGCCTTAATCTTTATAATCAACGAACACATCTGGCACCAAATTTAGCCGAAATAAATTAGTTTAAATAAAACAACGATGAATAGAACTTACGTCCCGGCCACATCTTCTCTGGGTGTCTCTGCAGCAGATCCCTAAGCTGCCTATTGATATCGTCATTATTCCCGTAGTGCAGCGGAAAGCGTTGCGCGGGGAATGCACTGCGAGGGGCCTCCGCTGTGGGTGCGGGCGAGGGCGGCGGGCCCGCAGACATGGGGCCCGCGGACATGGGGCCCCCGGCCATGGCCACGCCGGCCCCCGCGCCCGGTGGAGAGCTACCGTCGGGCGCGCGTAACCGCTGCATGGCTGCTTTCGGGTCAGAATTTACGTGTCAGTTAGCAGGTGATTGGCATTGTTAATGTATGAAGTTGAAATCATGACTTTTTTGTAGAAAACAAGCATATAGTCACAAGCAGTACCTATCAACTCACCAGGTAACTGTAATTATTTATTTTACTATTTATTTAAACACAAAAAAAAAAGAGGAAAAGATAGTACAAGGTTCTTTTTTTTTTAATATGTCCGATTTTTACAACTAAAACCCATGTAGTCTTTTAGTAACTTTTGCTGGAACGCACGCAGCCTTGGCATCTGGAACTACAACTACAACCAGACCGACAGGCATAGCTTGTAAAACGAACTCTTAAACTTCAAAAGAGTTTTTTTTTAAGGTGGGCAATGATCAAATGACTTCTTTCACGCTTACATGGAGTTATTTGCCCTTTGTAACATTAGGACCACGGCAACTCGAGCGTTTCCGTGGCACAAACTTATTATTGAGTTCATTACATTACTAGCTTTTGCCATCAACTTTACAAGCATAAAGATGGAAAGCATCCCAAGAAAACACTCCCGCGATAGAAAAGTATAATTTCAATTTGCCTGCTGCGGTCTTCCCGTCCAATTATAATTTAGGTGTCTTCAAGGCTAGAGTGAATAGGCTCTTAATAAACTAGTGCGCCTCATTATCAACGATTGCATCACTGCTTACCATCAGGTGGGATCGCAGTCAAGCACGGGTGTATATCATTAAAAAAATATATATGTCCAATCCAGGACACGGTCTTCCCATGTACCAAATTTTATCCAAATCTGTATTATTATTGAAATCCTTGAATTCGCAAGTGGGATGGGGACACCTGAAGAAAGATTGACTCACAGTAAAAGTTACCTTGCATCCTCTGATCATGTATGATCTGCTGCTGCTGCTGCGTCTGCTGCTGGCGCTGCTGCTGCAGGTGCTTCCACTGTCGCTCCTGCTCGGCCTCGCGCGCGCTGCGCTGTTGATTGCACGCGCGCTCTTGCTCCTACGTCACACCACACCGGTTAACGCGACACCGCTTGTAACTACACGGTAGTCAATTGTCATTGTATAAGGACAAACAGACGTCTTCGATAAACGTCTGATTTAAACAAAGCTATTTTAAAATATTTAAATAAGTGATCTAAGAATGGTCATTCCAGCTGAGGTTTATTTACCAATAAGAAATTTCACAGAGCAGGACGCAAAACTTTCGTTCTGCGTACAAGACGCAAGGCAGCAAAATTGTTTATTGATTAACATTGAGCTGAAGACAGATCTTAGAGCAGTTAAGTTTACGCGTTCTGCACATAGAGCGTCATTCAGTGCGATAAGTTTATTATATATTTGAAACAACGCACGCAGTCCAAATCCACATGAAATGCATCATCCAATTCCTTCTGCATGGCACCCTCGCGCCAGACTGCGCTCGGTGCGTGAAGCTCCTAAGAGAATACTGAATATTAATTTTAAATATTTTAATATTAACGCCGCACCACTAAGTATAATATTAATTGCAACCTATACAATGACAATCAGTTCCGTGTACTTGTTGTCTATTAATTTAACATGCTGTCACTACGCAGGCAAGTTTATTGTAACTCTATCTTATGGCAATTTACATTGTTTGAGATGAAGTTAAATATTTTAAATGATTGTTTAGATTCTATTTACATTACTGGAACATTATTTAGGATATTTTCTCAACTACTGCTATTTATTTTATACAAATGTTCTATTAATTATCAAGGCTGTTCATTTTAGCACATACATTTCTTGTGCTAAACATGGGCTTGCTATAACTGTCTACAGTTAATAGTTCTGCCATAACTATTCAGTCAATCAATTCAAATCCAGACTACTTCTTTTTTAATTAACATGTCTATTAGTATACAATGCTTCAAATTAAGGAATATCCATGCTTATGTGTTAATAAAAATAATGCCGAACTATGAGATGCATAGTTAGTATACATTAAGTTTAAATAATAGAAATATAACTTTGAATATTACTTGTATTTTTATAACCTTGTAAACTTAATAGATACCAATTTATGATCCCACAATGATAATGTTACGTAATGTTAATACTTTTACTATACACAATACCAAAAATAAAATACTGATACCTAATAGTAACTATGATTTGTACAGAATTTATTGAAACAGCTTTATCTGTAAAATAAAATCTAATCCTAGTAGATTACTTGCATAGTATAGAGTTGAACAGAAACCACTTAACATCTATACCTGTGAACTTACAAACTACATCACAAAGCTTTTTACAAGAGCGAACGACGCAAATAAACTGTGAACTACATCGAACTGTGTTAGAATTGTTAGCACACCACAACCAGCCACCAACAGCGTCCAATGTTAAAGCCAACACTACCAAGGCAAAGCGAAAATAATAAAATCAACATTACGGAAACAGGGGACACGAGTCCGGGAGGCTTTCGGGAATCGACGGGAGGGTAATGGTCTCGAATAAAAAAAAGCTTTAAAGAAAATTAACAAAATAATCACACAGCGTCCAACGCCATTAAACAGCCAAGATTGTTGTTGGGTGATGACTGAATTTAAATAAAATCGGAGGTGCTTAGGATCGCGTGGTGCGACGTCGCGCGATCACCCAACAAATCGAAACGTAGCTCGCATATACACGCCACACGGGGTGTATTCTGTGTTAGGTTATGTCGTGAAGATGAGTGTCGAAGCGGGTGTCAAATTTATAGTCGATTCTCATTTTGATAAGAGTATAACTTATTCTGTACAGTTGAAATACAATGTAAGTGTAACAGTCTTGTGTAATGTGTGTTGGTAAATGTTCGTGGTCGTCGTGTCGTGCGTCATGTGTCCCGTGTCGTGTGATGGGTGTGTAGTGTATATGCGAGAGGTCGCGAATCGCGTGTCGCGGTACCGTGTGGGTCCCGTGCGCGAGGCGCGGCAGCGTGCGCATGATCTCGGAGGGAGTGAGCACGCGGATGTGCGCGTCGGCCTCCAGGAGCCCGCCCGCCGTCACCGTGACGTTGGGCGCGCGCACCCCGGCGGCGCTGGGCGCGGGCGCGCTGGGCGGCGGCGGCGGCGCGGCGGGGGGAGGTGCGGGGGCCGGGCTGGCGGCGCCGGCGCCCGCTGTGCCGCTGTCCATGTCGCAGGCGCCGCTACTCGAGCTCTGTCGCGCCCCATTTCACTTCTTAGTAATAATTCAGTGTCCCGGGCGAGATCTCGTGGTCGCACGCTTCCGTCGAGTCACTCCCCGGGCTAAAAGGTCTGTCGGACCTCGTCGCACAGACGCGCGACAATTGGATAGGGTAGGTCGATTTGTCGGAAAGGGTTCGATAGTGTATCTGGCTACGCGGTGGGTTCGCAAATCTTTAACATACCCTCATGTGAGAAATGATAATGATATTGAGGTGTACTAGCAAACAGTAAACAAATGATCGTCGTGACAAAAATGGAGGCCCTGAACCGACGTAGCAAATATTATAATGTGTTTTATTAATGCGTACACGATAACATCCTGGCTCGTACGAAGATATAATATATGAATGAATAAAAAAGTGGTAATCGAGCCCGTATACTTAACCCATGAATTATGTAATAGAATACAAGTTTGAATATAAGTACCAGCACTAGAAGACTAAGTATTCAGATTCTAGAGACCATAAAAGTAACTACCAAGTTCGTTAACACAAGGTTTCCCCAAAAGGAGTAATGACTAAACTTTAGTGGCAAATACTGTAGATCCTCTCACTTCGTTGTTCAACTGCTATAGTAGTAACAAATTCACATTGTTTATACAAAACATAGAACTACTAATGTGAGCTACGTGTATCCTAAAGCCGCGTTATGTACACTTGTGCTAGCGTTGAGACAGGCGACAGAATCTACAGCAACCGTGGTATTAACAACAGATAATACTTCCTAGGACGACCGTGAGAGAGACAAATCAAAGACTGATATTTTACTAAACAATTATTCTAAACAATAATACGTTTTTCAACGCACAGTGAAATACTGAAGGTACTAGCAGGGCGATACTGAATCGTGGTTCAGTGTGGCCATTCTAGCGACCCGGTGTGAATGACACACAGTATAAACACGGTGGTAAGTGAGTTGGGTTAGCACACACCACATCTAGTGACACACAAGCGGACATACCTGCTGAGCCTTCTTCATGCGGATGGCGCTGCGGTTGTCCCTGGCGCGCTGTAAGTATGGCGCTTTCTGATCGGACGGTAAGGCGCGCCATTTCTTCAGTATTTGCTTACATCGGTCCACCCAGTTGGGGAACTCTGTCTTCCATTCCGGATGGTTCGTGTTGGCGTATAAGACGGCTGATATTGTTGCAGCTGAACCTAGACCTATTTGAGTGGTGAATTAGTAAATTGCGAAGTTTTAGCTGGAGATAGAAGATCAAATTACAATAAGTCACTAACTTCACTGTGCCGCATGCACAGTGAAGTTAGTGACTTATTGTAATTACAAAATAAACAAAAAAAAAAATACGCTGTAAGCTGACATGTCAACCCGCAAAAACTGATGCATTGATGTTTTGTTACTTTTTTTTTAATGTAATGTTAAATATTTTGAGACACGGCTATGCGAGATATTTTTTGCGTAATAAATTATTACTAAGGCCTACTGTCCATGGCCGCGTAACTTCATAGACGCGTATCTGTCTTTATATGCTTTGTGTACGCCTGCGTGAAGCTTACATATAAAACTGTCGACGAAGCTGCGATAGTTTTGTATGTAAGCTGCGAGAAGCTACGCTACAGTATTACAATATTCCCTACAGTAGCGCAACGCCTTTGATGTCGCGCGATGCCGCCGCCAATGTAAGTACTTACGTTGTCACAAGCAAATATGCAAGGGTTGTCACAAAATGGGAATTAAAACAATTGTGATTATTACTATTATGATGTAATCATTTATTCATATGTACATTCAAAATAATTATTATTAAATCTAATGTAATTATTTATTCATAAATATATAGATATTTATGTTGCACTGCTAAATATTTACGTGACACTTTATTTTTGGATTTTCTTAATTGTCTGTTACAATTTTAACTACATAATGTATTCGCATTTGGATGAACAATCTGATTCATTGATTCACTTTTTTTGTAATCAGTACTTCTTGTAGCTGTGTGTGTAATCATTCACCTCAACTCCCGTGGAAATACAGATGTATTGCAAAATCCTTACCCATCGTATTTTCACGGAAACGTCCGAATTTATATTTCTGTCACAATTTACTTTCATTCCGCCACACGTAATCTAATTGAGACAGCAATATGAATTCCGAAGTTTCCGGAAAAATACGACGGGAAAGGATTATTCACTACATCTGTACCTACATTTATACTTAGGTAGGTAGTATACTGTATCTATATGAGATTGATTACGGCTTGGCAATTTTATAAATTTCATGAAGCCGCCGGTAGAAGTAGATGTACATACCTACCTACTTATCTAATAGGTAGGTAAATAATACTGATTGTACCTAGGAGGTAGGTGCAATCAGCATAAATTTGATACTGCGAGTACATAATTTTGATGAAACTTCATGTTTTTCTCGTCACGATCGCGAATGCAAGTAGCCCTTAACGTAGTTACTCGTAATACAAATAATTACATAATACTTAGTAAGTAGGTAATTACTAGATGGTGTTTCGGTATTTATTTCCAACTTATAAGTACTTGTGACATCCTTTTAGTAGCCGAAGCACATGGCACAAGTAATGTGAACATACAATTTAAAGATCACCAGTGCTACATGACAAACCATCCAGATGGAACTGGCCATGGTGGGACAGCAATTGTTGTCAATAATAAAATAAAGCACCATATTCTGCCAGAATATAGAACAGATTATATTCAAGCAACTACGATTGCCGTGGAAGATAGCACAGGATACATTACTCTATCTGCAATATACTGTCCTCCGAAACATAAAATAAGTGATGACATGTTCACAAGATACTTTCTTCAGCTTGGAAATCGTTTTATAGCTGGTGGTGACTGGAACGCAAAGCACACCTACTGGGGTTCTAGACTCACCACCACTCGAGGCAGACAACTCAAAGTAAGCATAGATAGTAATAATCTATTGACGACATCCACCTGTGAACCCACTTATTGGCCCACAGACCCGAACAAAACCCCAGACCTCCTCGACTTCTTCATATTAAAGGGACTACCTAGGCACTACCTAAAACCTGAATCATGCTACGATAGCTCTTCAGATCACACCCCAGTTATACTTACCATAAGCACACTGATAATAGAATCTGAGACTACAGAAAAGCTTACTACAAAAGACACTGACTGGGAGTGTTTAAGAGATTTTATTGATTCTAATATAAAGTTAAATGTGCCCTTAAAAACTCCAGATGACATAGAAGAGGCCACGAAATATATCACGGAACTAATCCAAAAAGCATGTTGGATTAACACTCCAGAGCCTAAACCGGATGGCAGGCATTCTAATTATCCATTGGCTATTAGAAAAGCGCTGCTTGACAAACGCAGATATCGCAGAAGATGGCAAAGGAGTGGATTGACTGAGGACAAAAATATGTTCCACAGAGCGGCCAAAGATCTAAAAGAAATGCTGCGAGATTGGCACAACAAAACTATGGAAGACCGTTTGGAATCGTTGACAGCCACTGCATCCACCAACTATTCGCTGTGGAAATTCACTAAAAACTTGAATAGACCTCAAATTGCTAATCCGCCGCTTAAAACTGCAAGAGGGTGGGCGAGAACACCACAGGAAAAGGTAGATACATTTGCCCAGCACCTGGAGCAAGTCTTTACACCGAATGAGGACATGGACTCACTAAATGAGGAACAAGTTGACAACATCCTCGGCCAAGCTTTTCAAATGACACTTCCACCTCGCCCAATAACAGTACGTGAGGTCTGGAGAGTAATCTCAAAGCTACAGGACAAAAAAGCTCCCGGGTACGACCTCCTTACCAAGGAAATTCTCAAACATCTTCCTCGAAAGGCTATTGTGTTCCTAACGTCACTTTTCAATGGAATTTTGAGAACCCACTACTTCCCATTGGCGTGGAAAGTATCCCAAATTATAATGATACACAAAATAGGTAAATCACCCACGGAAGTATCATCATATCGACCTATAAGCCTGCTGCCTATCTTGTCGAAAGTATTTGAAAAGTTGGTGAAATACCGCATATCGCCAATTCTAAGGGAAAGAAATGTGATCCCTGATCACCAATTCGGCTTCAGACAGGAGCACTCTACCACAGAACAAGTCCACAGAGTCTACGATAAAATTAGAAAAAGCTTGGAGGAAAAACAATACTGTTCTTCGGCTTTTCTCGACATCCAACAAGCTTTCGATAAGGTTTGGCATAACGGCCTGCTCTGTAAACTGAAGACGAGTCTTCCTCATCAGTATTACTTGCTACTGAAATCTTACCTCTCGGAAAGGATATTCCAAGTAAAAACAGCAGGAACGAAGTCTAGATTCTACGACATAAGAGCTGGAGTCCCTCAGGGCTCAGTTTTGGGACCTATTCTTTACACAATCTACACAGCTGACCTACCGCAGGTTGAAGGAGTTACGACAGCAACTTTTGCTGATGACACCGCAATACTAGCAAGCCACACAGACCCTTCTTTGGCATCAGAAATGTTGCAAGAAAGTCTCGACAAAATAACAACCTGGCTACATAAGTGGCGAATAAAAGCAAGTGCAAGTAAATCTGTTCACGTCACCTTCACGCTGCGGAAAGCTGATTGCCCACCCGTGAAATTGGATAACGTGACGCTACCTCATCAAAATACTGTAAGGTACCTTGGGTTACACCTCGACCGCCGTTTAACATGGAAACACCATATAAAGACCAAGAGACACGAGATTAATATTCGATACAAAAACCTACACTGGATATTGGGACGCAATAGCAAATTGAGTGTTGACAACAAACTCCTTATCTACAAAGTACTCCTTAAGCCAGTGTGGCTCTATGGAATTCAACTATGGGGAAGTGCCTGCAAATCTAGTATTAGCATAATACAGAGAATGCAAAACATGATCTTAAGATCTATTTCTGATGTTCCTTGGTTCATTACCAACACCGAAATCCACGATGAACTAAAAATGAATACTGTCTCGGAGGAAATACAAAAACATTCACAAAAATACCAGGAGAGACTGGAAAGGCACCCTAACGATCTGGCTGCTGCGCTTAAAACCAGAAGTTACTCAAAAAGACTGAAAAGGAAAGACATAACATAGTCCAACTGCTAAAGTGGACTTGGCAAGTGATTGGGTAGATGGCTCACTGGAGTCACGCTCATACCGCCATGAACTTAAACTCCAACACACCTGCTAAAAGTAAAACTGATTGCAGAGTAGGGGAAAAAAAAAAAAAAAAAAAAAAAACTTATATGTACATAACTTAGACAAATGCTATATTTCAGACGCCGCGTCGCTGAGACGAAACTGTGACGCTGTGCACACAATTTAAATTGGTTTAATTCACTAAACCAATTTAAAAATGCTAACGCCGGCGTTCGCTCTCGCGTCTTTCTATTGTGTCTCTAATTACGGTATTCGAAAGGTTAATTCCATAATCAATTATATTTTGAAATATTAAATTACTGCAATGGCTACTATACTACTCCACACGCAATCAGTGACAACTATTACGTACCTGCCAGCCTACCAGACATAAAAATACAAGGAAAATTGTGTGCACAAGTCACAGTTTTGTCTTAACGGCGGGGCGACTGGAATATTCCATTAGTCTATGGTACACAAATGTAAAATCCTACCTCTGGTCGCGGGGAAATCTATGAAACTTTAAGTCCTTCTGGGATTACGATGTCGATTTATATCAGTACACAGAACAGTTTGTGCGCACCATTATAGAATATATAAGTATAATTATTACACAAAAAATACGGCCGCGTTTGCCCTTTGCGCTTGGTACCGCAAAATAAGCGTGTTTGCGGTACGCTGCCCGCGTCGCCCGACACCCCGCGAGTTCCCCTCCGTTGCTCTGCGCAAGTACATTCGTCGCGCTACTGTAGGGAATATTTGTAGTACTGTGGCTACGCGTCCATGGACAATAAATAGGCTTTACTATGGCCGTGTGTGCAATTTTCTTTTCATTTTCTATATATGTACATATGTGGAAAATAGTGCAAATACGTACTCTCATCAGCTCTCATCTTGTCGGCGCTGCGCTGGTTGTAGGTGGGTGGCGGCGCCTGCGCAGCGTCGGGCCACGTGTTGCCGTTGCCGCTCTCGAAGATTGGGCTCATCGCACTGTTACTGCTACAACAATAAAATATAACTCTTGTATACATATACAAATATTTTTTTTTATATCGACTGTTAACTGGTAACCGGTACTATCTAAATTTTATGAAGATTTCACTTTTTTGTACCATTTTATACTATTTCATACCCCGCAGTGTTGCAAGGAATCCTATCTCAGATACGTTTCAATTTGGCGCCAGAAACGACTTCATACAACTTTTACTAACTTCAAATTCTTTTGAAGATTTATTAGATTTTTTAGGGTTACGTAGTCAACTAGGAACCCTTATAGTTTTGCCATGTCTGTCTGTCCGTCCGCGGATAATCTCTGTGACCGTTAGCACTAGAAAGCTGAAATTTGGTACCAATATGTATATCAATCACGCCGACAAAGTGGTAAAATAAAAATTGAAAAAAAAAATATGTTTGGGTACCCTTTACACATAAAGTGGGAAGTGTTTTTTTTTTTCATTCCATCCCTTACCTGTGATATATTGTTGGATAGGTATTTAAAAATGAGTAGGGGTTTACTAAGATAATTTTTTGATAATGTCAATATTTTCGGAAATAATCGCACTAAAAGTAAAAAACAATGTGAAAATATGAAAAAAATGTCAAAAGTAGAACTTTAAAGGATTTTCTAAGAAAATTGTGAACATTGGAAAATGAACCGTTTTTGAAAAGTTGTACAAAATAATTTCTGAACTAAGTTTGTAATTTAACCGTATATGCAAGCATTTTAGGTTTTATTATCATAAACGTATCTTCTTGAAAAAAAAAAAGAATTATTAAAATCGGTTCACGCAATCCAAAACTTCCACCGAAAACCCAACAAAACATACATTTCATTCTTCATTGTGTCGTTTGCTGTCAGAATACCCATTCGTAGGTTAAACTTGCCTATGTACAGCAACTAAAAATTTTGTAATTGTACGTCTAAATTGTGTGTACAACAAAGAATAAAGAAAACATAACCCATCTTTCCGTCTCCGTCGTAGTTTGTACAAATTATTAACTCAATTTCTCGAGAGATGGCGGTGTACTTTGGGCTACTTCGCGTTGTTAAAATTTTTCCTAAGGTGATGGGGTCGGGTATTATATTGTCGAATTGTTCAGTTGGTCTCTCGTTGGCATTGGTGGTATTTGTTATTGCTCGTTGTCTGTCGTTCATTGTATTTAATAAGAATATTTGGTATAGTGGGAAATTGTAATTGTTTATGTAACTTAACTGGGGACACTTATTGTGACGGACGGGAAACTACGGAACCCTACACTGAACGTGGCCCGACACGCTCTTGGCCGGTTTTTTTTTTATATTAGAAGGAAGCATTATACTAGTTTTTCAGTAAAAAAACACGTATTTTTATTCAGTTTATCAGATGCTATATAGGGTGTATCAGACATCGACGCGACGTGTGGTGGTGGCATTTTTCGTCAGTTTTTTCCTGTTTTTTTCTTATCTATACGTTTTTTTTTAATTTAAACTGTATAAAATCAAATGTTACTAATATTGTAAACTAACCTGCTGCCTCCAAACTCGGGATATGGCGACGTGTATTCCATAGGGCTCTGAAGCTGCTGCCGTTGTTGTGAGTACGGCGTGCTTGCCATGGAGTTCACATACGATACCGATGACTCTTGCGACTCCTGGACACGATACAGTTTATTGAGATGCTATCATCAACACAAATATACTACAATACCCTTGAAATAGAAGATCTGAGTGCCTAGTGCGAGTTTATTTTACGTAAACGCGATTGACACATCTATGAAGTTTGGTGCTCCGATTGGCTCGCTCCAAGCTCTTAACAATCAGAGACCCAAACGCGGTAAACGTTTCGATCGCGTTAACGTAAAAACAACTCGCAGTCGGCACTCTGTTCGAAATTGGACGTATTTTGGTATTTAAGTCATTAGAATATATAATTTAAAAAAACACAGGAACGGTTACACACTGGGAATGTCAGAAATTCAGAAGCTGGAATATGTTGCGATTTCTTCTTAACAAAATACAAAATGTGGATAAGTAACTAAGAATTTCAATGTAAAATAGAATAATCGTTGTCTGTAAAAATAAACACAAACCTGGGAATCATCAGTAAGAACTCCTTTAAATATTTCATCCACATCATTGCTGTCCATGTCAGGTAGACCGTCGCGCACCATCGCGTCCAGATTCACACCTAGCAGTGACAGGTCGTCTTTGGGAGATATCGTCGATGCTTGCGATGAACCACCTGTTTCTACAATAAAAGTTATCGTAATGTAGATCTTTATGATTGTAAAAATAAAAAAAGGTAAAGATTGTCTGCAAAAAAAAATCGCCTTTAGCCATGTGAGTGGTCTTCTCACTAATACACCTTATTAATTTTAAGTTCTTACAGTGAGAGTATAAATCTATCAAATATATCAGTGATTCCCAACTTGTAGTCCACTGGTGGTTCACAAGAATCAAAATACAAGCCACGAAAGGCCTAAAAATTCCAAACTTTCCCCTTGAAAAATTACATTGATGCAAACTGATGATGATGAGAAATGTCGATGTGTTTTCTATGACAACATGAAGACTTGACGACATCAAGTCGAGTGGACACAAAGTCGAGTCGAAGTATCATTTCATCAAAATGTTGGAGGAAGGATGATAATCTGTAAACTTACCACTAATGGCCTCAGTCTTCGTACTATGCACAGTGGGTATACTCTCAGTAGCCACTGTCGGCGGTTGCTCAGCCTCCGCGGGCTGCGGGCCCAGTATCGCGTTCTTCAACGCGGTCGAGTCTTCGGTGTGTTTCAGCTGTCCGTCATCTATCTCTGTCTTTATCTTCACTGTGCCGTCTGCGTTGGACGAAGAATTCTCCTTCTCATCTTTGGGTTTTAGGGAGTTTAGGATGTCTACTTCATCCTGTGAGAGAAAATTTAAAGTATTTTTTAGAACAGTTTAGGTTTTTTCCAGTTAAAGGGGCATAATGCTCTAAGATAGCCCGCGAAATTCAAATTAAAACAAACTGAAAGTGTTGTATTAATGCTTTTAATTATTATAATTTTATAAATAAATACGTGTTACGGCGGCCAATCATATTTTAATCGACATACAACCTAAGTCAGGTTACCTGATATTGAGGTCAGTGTTAGGTTAAATTTTGCAGGTGCAAAATGCAAAAAACTTTAAAAAATTTGAACTTTAAGGGGTACCCTGGTGTTTTCGCCTTGAATAAAAATATGTTAAAACGCAATGGAATAACTTATGACAATGACGTTTACGACTTTACTTTCAGATTTGACTGCTGCTTGTAACGTTTTCATAAGAAACCCAAACTTTATAGAAGTAGGTACTTCTATAAATTCTAGTAAGAACAGTATTGTTATAATCGTGCTTCTCACTAATACCCGTAGTCTAATCTTGATAATAAGATGACATTTGACAAACTTCTAGAAAAAGGTGTTTAATTCTACCATTGTATTTACTATAGTGTATTCGCGTTAAGACAATAGTGACTCATCATTGTCACTCAGCTTAGCCACTTGGCTAATTAGAACATAGTAAATTAGAAAGCTGTGTTTACATTGACCAGTTGAAGCAAAACCTTCAGACACAGAAAGGACGAGTCCTTTATCAATTTTAAAAATTATATACCTCACCTATTCATAAAAATTAAAGTGAAAACTGACGATTCCGATTAATCTTAATATTTTTTTAACCTCTACATTAATGGGCTTATCGAGGCGCTCAGTGAGCAGCATGTCGGGTGTCACATAGATGGCGTCTGTTTTAATAACATTAGTTACGCGGACGATATGGTGCTGCTAAGCGCCTCGGTCTGTGGTCTCAGAAGGTTGATGAGGATCTGCGAGGGTTATGCAGCTGATCATGGACTGATCTACAATGTGAAAAAGAGTCAGTGTATGGTCTTTCAGGGTGGGCCGAGAAAAGTAACAGTAATGTCATCCATAAAACTTAATGGGTTTCTTTTAGAAAGGGTTGACATTTTTAAATACTTAGGACATTTGGTGACGCCTACCCTGAGAGATGATGCTGATATCGAGCGGGAGCGGAGGGCGCTGTCGGTCAGAGCGAACATGGTGATCCGCAGGTTTGCGCGGTGCTCAGCTGGGGTGAAAGTGACTCTTTTTAGAGCCTACTGCACTACATTGTACATGTGCAGCCTGTGGACCAACTACTCGCAAAAAACGTACAGCGCCCTTCGTGTCCAGTTCAACAACGCGTTCAGGATGATGTTGAGGCTCCCCCGCTATTGTAGTGCATCGGCAATGTTTGCGGAAGCGCGCGTGGATTGTTTCCACACATTAATGCGCAAGAGAGGTACGTCGTTGGTGCATCGAGTGCGGGGGAGCGCTAATAGCATGCTGGCCGCGCTTGCAGAGCGACTGGATTGTCGCATTATAATGCACTGTTGTTTGCGACACGTGACAGGCTTGTGACGCAAGTAATTTTATTATAATTTGAATTTAAATTTGATTTTATTATTTAATTTTGATTATTTTATTTTATTCTGATTTTACTATTTAATTTTGATTATATTATTTAATTCCGATTTTATTATTTAATTCTGATTTTATTATTTAAATTTAAATTTAGTGTTTAATTTTGATTTTATTATTTAATTTTGACTTTATGATTTAATTTTAACTTTGTTGTTTAATTTTGATTTTGTGACTTAATTTTGCCTTTAGTGTTTAATTTTGATTTTATTATTTAGATTGAATTTTAATAATTTAACAACAATTCGACATGATTTAACTTAATTGATTTTAATTTTAAAACTGTAATTTTAATTGTGACTGTTTTGATAATTATTTTTTATATTTGTATATGAGTCAATGTTACTTGCAATAAATAAATAATTATTATTATATTAATATAATTACTTAATTTATTGATATTTAAGTCAATATGAACGGTTTAATTTTTATTACAGTTGCACTGATGAATCACTATTTTCATAACGTGAATAGGCTATAATTTTCTTTAAATCATTGCTGCATTTAAATTTTAACTTACCGTATTCAATGATATAGTGACAGACACGTCATGATCATTGAAGGATGTCAACGCAGCAAGTACGTCTTCACCATCACTGTCAGAGTTGTCGAGTTCCCACTTGAAATCGCGCAGTTCACGGTACCCCTCCGGTGTGGCGGGACGTAGAGTACCACCTGGACTTTCTGCTGGATTTGCTGAGGAAGAAAAAGAAATTAGTATCCTCTTAATACCAGGTACATACCAAATTTGAAAGCACATGTGATGCAAATAAAATAGACCTGTAACATCTTTACTGCATAAATTCCAGTCTAACACATTACTATGACAAAGCCAAGGAAGGGTTATTATTTCACGAAGGTACGGTTTTATCTTGCTGAACTTTAAATAATAACGAGACACAATAAGTTATATTTTAATGCGACTCCCGGTATTGTCACTTGGCTTTTTTAATTAACCTCTCAGGCCGAATTCGGTACACTCGGCAGTTTTAAGTTAGCTGGTACATATAAGGTGTACCGTACTTGAAACACTGGTGCCTGAGAGATTAAAATATTATAAGAACTGTTTGTTTAACTAATAGACATGGTGTTCTTACCAGTAGAAGTGACAGCAGCTTTGGTCGGTTCCAGTAAGTCTTTGCCGAAGAACGCTTCTTGCATGTATGACGGGAACTGCTCCATCAGTTTAGACCGCGGCTTCCGACGCGGTTTGCGCTTGTTGCTCGGCGATTCTATTATTATAAACAAATAACTTTACAATCCCTTGTTTCTTCTCTTGCTACATATAACCTAGATATTTGTAAAGCTATACACGGTAGGGTATATCTGGTGTAGCGTGTATGTTGCACAACTGTGCAGGCAACCCTGTCAGGTATACCCTAGCGTGTGTGGCTACCTTTATACATAACTAACATAACATGTTTGAAAAGAGTGTTCATGGAGTTTCTTGCACATTCTTTCCCAGAGAAATCTGTGCTTTGGAATGTGCAATTAGTATAATTTTTTTTTGACTAAATTTCTTTACATTTCAAAAGTGCCTGTAAATGGTTTATTTGATTTTGACTTCTTAACGTCATGTGCTGAACATAGCACTTTCCGATTTGCCCTGTAACAAAGTTCACGAATTTGGTCAAAACATGGATCCTAAATCCATCACAGCCTATATGGATGGAGACACCTCCATCTACATACAAGTTACAAGTTCAACATTAAGTGAGCATGTTTGGATATTGCCTATATATAAAAAAAAAAAACAAGGAAACTACTAGTCCTACTATTCGTCTCTTTCCTACCAATTGGTGATTTCACGATCATAAAACCCTTAACAAAACTATGTTAACCAAAATCTCACCTCCAGAAGCTTGTGTTCCATCTCCCTCTTTCTCGTCATCAGCCTGCGCCTTAGCCGTGGTCTGTCTCTGTCTAACAACGAAGCCGCCGATGCCGAGCTTGTTCAAGTTCCTCTGTCTCTTTCTACGCAGTACCGTAAGTCCTGAGTCGGTGGTGTATATCGTGAAGCCTTCAGGAGGCGGGCCGTCGTTTGCCACGTTCCATAGAATGCCTTCCTTGAAATTCGTGTTGGGTACACCTGTTTGATGAAAAGTTAAATACTGAAGCTACGGTTTCACCAAGTTTAATATTGAGAAACTCTTTTGTTTTGAGTATATTTTAGATAAGTATTTTAATTTCTTCTGTAATAAATTCGTTATAGAAAGAACTATATTCCATCGGTTTAGGTAAATGTAAACAACCTTAAAATGTCTTTTATCTATTATTATTTTATTTAAAAATGTTTACAATTAGGTATTTACCTAAACCGATGTTAGGTAATTGTCTAAATTTCAATAATCTTTGTATGTCTTTTATACGATTTATTTAAATAAAAACACAAAGATTGAGTGTAAGAGTTTTTTTTTTATTAACTGTGTGATTGAATCTTGACGATTCGGTATAAACGTATTCTAATTTGCCATTCGAGAAAATATGTATTTCATTTCATTATAGAATAGAATAAATTTTATTGATTTATTTTTTCTTTATATATTTTTTAACATTCTTTTTTAAATTTTTGCTTTTTCTGCAAATTATATGACAGCTATGTATCGATAATGTTTATGATTTTAAAACCTGAATTCTTCTTGGATGATTCTTGGATTTTCTTTATAAAAAGTTGTCAAGTGACTCACCAGGTTCCTCCTTAACTTCGGCTGTGCTGTCTGGCTTGGAGTCGTCGCCCATCTCGACGTCTGCATTCTGAACCACTGTTTCAATAGATGCCATTATTTCTAATCCACAATGCCAGCGTCGAACATACAAAAACTCATGTTAGATACACCTCTTACATGTACTAAATAAATATTTTATATATATAACTACATAAAGCAATCATAAAATATTAGGCATAGATAGAGGAAGAGGTATCATTCTATCTCTGGCATTGGGTAATACAGCATAAAAGGGTTTATAAAAAGCATACGATAATATATGAAACTAAAATAACTACGACAAAAGCATGCAAAGCTTTGAAAGCACTCACGAACAACACTGATGCATAATCACCTGCGTCTTTTTCTGTGTTGTCATTCTTGTTGAATCTCCGTTTGCGCCTGGTGTGCGTGATGCCCATCTCGGCCTCGAGCTGCTTCATGTGGTGCGCGCCGCGCTGCGACAGGCACACGTCGTCGACGTAGTACTCGCCCGCCAGCCCCAGCGACTGCGGCGTGGGGCGCGGCAGCGGGCGCGGCGGCGCGGGGGCGGCGCTGGGGGCCGGCGCGCCCGCTGTGATGGCGCGCGCCAGGTGTGGCGGGGGCAGCTCGCGCCCGCGACACAGTATGCACTTGTAGCTAGGGGGGAAGGAACCATACTATGATCTAAACTGTTCATAAATATGCAATAAACACTCACAACAAACCAAATGTAAGTCACTTTATGCATGAACTTTCCAATTGAACCTTCAACATAATTGATGAAAATTAGAAAAAACCCACGTGACTAAGCAAGTAAGTAATCATGTTTCTTTCAGGACATTTTTAAATCACAGTAACTTAAAAAGACAAAGATTTTAAAATAAGTTGTATAAATATATTTACCCAGCACGACAACACACTTCGGCGTCATTCTCGCTACGTATGGAATCGCAGGACGCATGCAGCCAACGACGGCACCCCTCGCACTGTATGATGAGCTCGCCGTCCGAGTACGGCTCCGAGCATACACAACACATCACTAGCGACGCGCAGGGAGCACATTCTGCAGAAAAAAAAGAACTATCAGTATAATAAAACGTTATCCCGTTGAAAAAAGGGCAGCAAAAGACAGGCTAGACTGAAAATTGATTTATTTAAGGGCCAAGCGCCCGAAAAATGCCATAAAACAGTGATTTTCTGAGGCCTACTCCTCCGTAACGGCTAGGTCAATTGGTTTAAAAAAAATATATGTTTATTATAGATTCATGAACAATAATATCAACATTTGATTTTTTCGTGCAATTAATACTTTTGTCAAAAAAAAAAAATTTAGCAATTTCGCAACTTTTCCCTACTCCTTCGAAACGGCTTGGACCTTTAGAAACATTTTTACACATAAAAATTGGTGGTTAAATATTCTTCAAAGTGAACATTGCATATGTAAATCAATCAATATCTCGCCGAGAAAATGGATTTAAAGCGCTTTCCGGGCGCTGCTGGCCGCAAATAAATGCACAGATTTGCGTACTGCCGCCTAGGCAAGTGCGAGAGTTGCGTCCACATAATTTCGGCCAGATGGTTCAAGGAACTATACGCCTTAAGGTCAGATTTAAAACTACAGGTTCAGCAACACTGACTAGCTCGAGCTTCCACTGAAGCGAAAATGGACGGAGTAGCGCGAAGCGGACCATAAATCATAGTGGTCGATCTCCACTCCACATCTGTGGAGACAGTGAAAGTGAAGCAGAGTGCAGCTGAGCAAACTATCAAATAAAACAAGTAAACTCACTACACCGAGCTGGACAGAACGAAGTCGAGTGGAGAATACAAAGCGGAGGGTAGCTCTAATCCGCCCCGCTTTAATTAACGGCCCGTTCACGACCTTGCCGCCGTGAGCGGAAGCTAAGCGCGGGGCGGCGAGCGGTAAAATCAAAATATGAAAACCTTTGAAGCATGTCACGAGACGCCGCTCATAGCAAAACGCGCGCGTACTGATGCCGCTTCAGCTCGCCGGTATAGAAAAACTTGCCACTTTTCACTGTTCTTTTCCGTTCCACTCCACCTAGTTCCGCTTCAGGGGAAACGCAGCCTTATTGGTAATAAGCAGTTGAGTACCTGTATAGTTGTCGCACCACTGGAGCGTGTGCCTCGTGCCGCACACGAGGCAGCGGCGACAGCGCTCGCAGCGCCAGGGCCCGCGCGGCACGTCGGCCAGCGGCGGGCGCGCGCAGTACGTGTGCCACGTGGTGTCGCAGTCGTCGCACAGCAGCAGCAGCGTCTCGTCGCCGCGCGCGCCGCAACCCTCGCACACTGTGCAGTCTAAGCAACGCCAGCCTTGCGTTACGATTACTTGAGATACCTGTATACAACAATAATACATACTAATATTATAAATGTGAAAGTAACTTTGTCAGTCTGTTATGCTTTCAAAGTTAAACTACTGAAACTATTTTGATGACATTTGGTACGAGTTAAGTTTGAATCCGAAGGAATTACAATTTTTTTTTTTCAGCCCTCAGCCCCAATTATCAAAGTCACTATAAATTCTTGCCCACTTGTGAAAGTTGGCCTGTTGCTTTAGCTTCTTTTTTATTTTACCTGGCTGCCTTCAAACTTTTGGATAGTAGTGTAAATAGCATGCTGATCAACTTAAAATATTCCGCTATACAAATTACAAAGGAATACAACTAATTTGACGGAAAACGAAGATGTCATCATGACATAAAGGCTCCCTATTAAACATAATATATGACATCTAATTGTTAACAATGAACAACTCACCTTAATATTAACACAATAAGGATGATACGTCTGTCCGCACTGCGCACAGGCAATAAGGCACCCTTCAGAGTCAGTTCCGATAGCGCCGCACATAACGCACAGGTCTTGCGTTAGAACGAACTTGTCTTTGCTTGAACATAGTACTAATTTATTCTCCACACCTAAAACAAAAGAAAACAGTTCTAATAACTTAGTGTTGAACTACATCTGGTCGCACCGAAACGCATTTTCACAGTACGATCGCATTTACAACTTAGGTCCGCCACGGCGGAATCGACATGACGCTCTCTTTCTTGTTCTATTTGACAGAAAAGGATTGTTGATCTTGTATGTAATGTAGTTTAACCGAAAAAGAATTTACTCTACCTGGCTGCAAAATATCGCCCATCAAATTTCAGACAAGGTTTAGTTATGTAGAATACTATCTTTATCCATGTAACCAGAGTGACTCTAAAGACCAATACGTCATATTTAAGACGATAGGATCAGTTAGATGACACAACTAGCTTCGCTCAATACCAAATCTTTAACAACACTGACAGAATCAGAATACTGTACCTGGATCATCTTCAGGAGTTTTATTATCAGGAGCTTGTGGCCTCTGCAAGCCCAGTCCTGGTACTCCAAACACTCCCCTCATCTTTGGTTTAGACCCTCTCTTCCGCCCAAAGTCTAGAACAGACCTTTGTCGCTTCTGGAAACCCAGTTTACCAGACGGAGGAAACCCGCCCTTTAGCTTGTATCCACCTATTTTCTTTTTCGCTACCTTCGCTGACACTGTGAATGGCTTGCCTTTGCCAAGACCGACGTCGGGCTGAAAGACAAAAGAATAATTTATGAATGTTCCTATCATAGGTAGCTTTATTGACTATTAAGTTATAGGAACTGTTTTAAAGAATTCCAGCAAAACAGCAGCTTTTATCTATGCCCCAGGTGAAAATTTGTAGACACAATTTCCAATATATACTATAAAAACAAAGTCCTCTATTGCATCTGTCTGTATGTTTATGATTTACTCAAAAACTACTATACGGATTTTCGCCAATTGATCTGTTTATTAGCAAAAACCGCATGAAAATCCGTTGAGCGATTCATGAGAAAGGTTTAGGCGCATAATAAATGCATATTCTAATAGAAAAGAAATTAAAAAAGAAACTGAGAAATTAAAAATTTCTAACATATTCTGTTTTGTATCCTGCGTCGCAGCAATCTGTTGAGTAAACATTTAGCCGCTCCTGTCGCTGACTTATTGTCTGGATTGTGGCAGATTGTATTGAAGAGAAACATCCAAAGAGTTTCTCTTCAAACTAGCTGATGAATCGGTCTATGAGTCTAGGCACACTATTTCTCCTCAGTCTTGAGAATTTGATACTTCCAGATCCAGACCAGGGCATTTACATGCTTGGATAGCTTTTTCTGGTATTTTGCACCCCTCTTGGAAATTTCTTCTTTAACAGTCTTTAACCTAAGATCTTGTAGGATATATTTGTTGTTGATGCTTTTTAACATGCATCTCATTGCCTTATTTTGGAACCTTTCGAGAATGTCTATGTTGCTGTTGCTTGCAGTTCCCCATACATATCTCATTGGACATACGGCCAAACAGGTTTGAGGACAGCCTTGTATACTGCCATTTTGCTTTCTAACATAAAATAATAAGCGAATCATCATCCCCTTGCTCTTGTCCCGTATTATTCGGGGTCGGCGCAACGCTTTTTTCTTCCATTCTGTCCTGTCATGTCTATAGTTGCAAAACTTCTGAAACATTCGGAATAATTCCGGAATACTTCTGGGAAAGTTTCTTTAAATCGGAATTATTCAAAATGAATTTAATTAAGATTTTTTTTTTTTTGCTGAATAATTGTATTTTGTATCGATCGTCGATCGCCGCCGCCGCTGCTGCAGCGCTGGCCACAGAGTACTTTGTACACTGGCGCCGCGACGCGCGCGCGGGCCCGACTGCCACAGTGCCACGAGTCGTGCGTGCAGGCGATGGCGGTGCGGGGTGCGGTAAGAGGGGATATGCTCCCCGGAGAAGTTTTCCTTCCCCCCGCGAGAAAGATTCGTACCCCGCAATCGAATGTTTCCGAATGTTTCCGAATATTTCGCCCGAATATTTCGCCGGATTGCCGGAATAATTCAATCGGAATAAACGTGTTTGTTAGTTAATAATTGTTCAGTGGCACATACGTAAGTAAAATATAAATGTTTATTTTAATATAAATGGGATTGATTAATGTTAGCCTGCGATTAACAGGATTTTTATTCTTTTGTTTTTAGGTAGGTACCTACTTATTTCGAAATCGAATGCTATTTTTATAAATGTCAGTTGTGAATTAAAAAACCAGGTCTAGCATTATTTGATTTGTTTTTTGAAAAAGGGTTAGAGTCTGTCTAATAAGTTAAACGACTTGGGTAATTATTAGGATAGGTATAGTGAAATCTGATGTAGTCAACACGGATTCAATAATCAAAGTTGATTAAGAGATAGAGATCATTGTTTAACAGAAGAACCTTATAAAAAGTACTGAATGTTTTTATTTTTTAAATGATTAAATATTATACAAAATTCCTAAGTCGGTTGAGAGAGATCTCTGATTCGCGAGTCACATAGCCCACCAAGTCAATAAAAACATTACGCGTAAATAGCCCAGTCAATAAATACATTGAATTTGTTGTTTGTGTTTGTTGTTGTTTGTTCTATGTTTGTTTTGTTTGTGTGTTTGAACGAAAAATATTAATATTATATTGTAAAAAAGGGTGGGGCGCTTTGTGCCATATGTTTCGTAAGAGTCGAATCGAGCACCCCACGCTTTTCCTAAAGTCAATGACCATGACCCCTAAGTATTTGACCTAAAATGTTATCGAAAAAAAAATTGATCTGTGTTATTTAGAGAAGTAGCGCTCGCCGGCGGTCAAAGCAGCCCTTTGGTGTCCCGGGCGTTTCCCAACATTTATGCATTTGACCTTGAGTTCAAGGTGATTGGCTTTGGTGTCAAGGTCATGCCCTATGGTGTCCCAGGTGTTTTCCAACTTTTTATACATTTGACCTTGGGGTCAGTCATTGACCTTGAGGTCAAGGTCTGGCCCTTGGGGTAAAAGTCATTGCCTTTGGGTGTCACAGGCGATTCCCAACATTTTAATGAAGTAAAGGTTTAAGTAAAGGTCATTGCCCTTGAGATCAAGGTCATAGAATAAAGGATCATTGTGTTGTCATCAGTCTTTGATGGTGTGCAAAGTTTAAAAAATCTGATCGCCCTAAGCTGGTCAAAATCGAGCTCAAAGGCGTTGATTACAAACAATATATAGGTAAAGCTAATAAAAGCGTGTTAAAAAAGGAGGTTATGAGTTTGAACCGTATGTATGTATGTTTGTCCGCGATCATCTCGCATTTGGCTGAACCGAATTTGATGCAGTTTTCAGAACAGTATTATTAGTCACTATATTATGTACCTATACGTGACATAAAAAAATGTTGAAACAAAAATGTTTAAGTAAAAAGATAGAACTGACTTCAATGAAGCCGGAGCACTTCAAACCACCACCAAGCGAAGACTTTATTGAAGAGGTGCCGGCCGGACTTCAATAAAGTCGGAACTTTATTGAAGTCGGTTCTATTGTCCTTGATGCGACGTGCACTCACAACTATAAACTTAATATATTCCTACCGCTCACAATACAACTAAAGATAATATTTTACAACTTCCAAGCGCGAAATAGGTAGTAAGGTCGATTTTCCTGGTTTTTTTTGACAGTTGAAATATTCCGAAAGTTTCGGAATATTTCGGAATACTTCCGAAGTATTCGACGGGAAAGATTCGGAATCTTTCCCGCCAGCATCTATAGTCATGTCACCCGTCACGCTATCATTAACTCTCTTTTCTTTCATATCACTATTCACACGAATTCAAGCAAATAACAAGATTTTTAAAGTACATACAAATGAAAAGTATTGTAAGATAAAATATTACCTTTGGTTCTATAGCAAGAGGATCCTGTTCTTGTTGCGAATTCTCATCACCGAACGACGAGTCTTGAGATGTTGAGGCAACGGTGTCTTCATCGAAAGCTGTTAAAAGTAACAAAAATAAGATAATAAGATAATTTTTACACTATGTTTAATTTTTTTCCCAAAAATATTTAAAAAAAAGTCACAAGTTGGACACCATCAATACTAAGTATAACAAAGGTCACGGCAGGTCAAAGCGGGTATTAGGCGCCAGCGCACATCTGGGTGCGGGAAAAAGAACCCCTTAGTCGCCCGGATGGCCCGGTGACCGTGTATTTTTACGGAGCACCAGGTAAGGTAACAAGCTTAGCTAGTAATATTATGAAGGCGAAAGTCTGTGAGTATGTGTGTAAGATTATTTTCTACTAACTTAGTGATTTTTTATGATACATTCGCTAAAACTAGTTGTATAGGTTTAATGGTGATGATTGACGCGCGCTCCTGAAATACACATTCAACTGTAGGGGTAATTTATAATATATATACTTACATCCAGTTTTGGAGCCAGTCAGCTGCATCTGTGCTTTGCAAATTGGACAGCTGTACTCGTACGATGGATTCTGTTCCTTCTTCAGTCTGTATTGCTGAGGTTCCGCGTCGGGGTCGCACATTCCATGCACGTATCTACACGAAAAAATACTACAGTATTAAATATACAAATTACAGCAGTACATAAAGAATAAAACATTTCTTCTTTTTATATAGAGTCTGATCTTTCAGTATGCGGGAAATACCCGCATTCTAAACCATGCGAGAGCTTCCTGCGTGCGGATAGTAAACTTCGTTGCTTTTCCATGCGCGTTATGTTGCGTAGTTAGAATTAAAATCAGTCTTGTTATTAAAAAAAATAAAAAAAAATAACGATAGTCTACTACTTACATCCCGCTATTTACTCAAGTATCATAGTTGAGACTATTATGACCTTTTACAAAGTATACACTACGAGCCCTTGTTGCGCTGCTGGTAGCACGAGTCGCACACCGTGTAGTGCGCGTGCCACGCGACGATGATGAGAGACTGACCTTTTACAAAGTATACAGCGTATCATGTCCCGGTAGGCGGCGGCGCGGTAGGCCCTGCGGCACAGCGGGCAGCAGGAACCCTTGTTGCGCTGCTGGTAGCACGAGTCGCACACCGTGTAGTGCGCGTGCCACGCGACGATGATGAGAGACTGACCTTTTACAAAGTATACAGCGTATCATGTCCCGGTAGGCGGCGGCGCGGTAGGCCCTGCGGCACAGCGGGCAGCAGGAACCCTTGTTGCGCTGCTGGTAGCACGAGTCGCACACCGTGTAGTGCGCGTGCCAGCGCGACGACGGGCCCGCTCCCGGTGATCGCGACCCGCAATCCGAACACACGCGGCAGCACTGCCCACAAACAATTTAGCTTTACGTTGTGTGAGCTGAACCCTGCGGCATTTGATGTGACAATATATCTGTACCCTACGTTCCGACTCACGATAACATCGATGTTAGCGCGCCAAAAGTCGTTCCTTTCTTCGAGTGACAGGTTTGTTAACACGCTTACAGCGACGTCATCTTGACTCGAAACGTGGAGACGGTTTATTTTACGTGAAGTCAACAATTTATCAATTTGAAATTTATGGATTAGACCATTTTTTGGACACGTTTTAATATTGCATCATCTATATGTATATACAAAAACGAATCCCTATTTCCTTGGTCACGCCATCACGCGTGAACCAGCCGTTCGTTCGGTCCAGCCGACCGATTTCGCTAATTCTTTTATTGTTGTGTTTTTTATTGTGAGGAGAAGGTTCTTATGGAAAAAAAATGAAAATTAGTTTAGGGTAGAGTAGACAAGTGTAGTGTAGGGTAGAGTAAGGTAGAGTAGGGTAGAGTAGGGTGGAGTAGGGTATAGTAGGGTGGAGGGTAGGGAAGAGCGGGAGCGAAGCCGCGCGGGCAAAAGCTAGTCATTAATAAATGTTTAGTCTTAATTGCATATGGTTTCAGCAAAAATTAAAATTAATTTCAGATATTTAATAGAAACCGCAATTTTAGCTACATTTAAAATAACTTTATTGCACAGAAACAAATAAATGCGATGGAGAATGATGTACGTTTTGTTTTTACTCATTCATTTTTTTTTTTACTAAAAGGGGACCTGAAAAATGTATATTTAACTATGATTGTGTTGCTTAATAAATAAACTTTCTTATAAGGTATTTCTTCGGAATAGAGGCCCATTTTTGACCTCTCCTTTAAAAGTATATTTTTTCCTGTAGTAAATAGTAACATGAGCATAAAAAAGTGTTAAGTAAAATGTAATCATGGTATACTAACCTTACACTTCCAGCCGTACTTGGGCACGGTGGCCATGACGGGGCGGAGACAGGTGGCGTGGTACACCTTGTCGCAGTGCTCGCACGTGACGGCGCGCGTGTCGTGCGCGGCGCCCGGCAGCCCCGCCGCGCCCGTCTCGCCGCGGCACACCTGGCACGTGCGGCACGAGCGGCACGACCAGCCGGACCGGACGCCTGGGTTCATTTATTACATATTCAAATCTTTATAATGTTGATTTCAGAATTACAAGTACTAGGAGTCATAAAAGGTGTAGCACAGACTGAACTTGTATGTGAAGGTATTAAAGTATCTTTTCCAAAATCAACACGAACAGTTTTGGTGTGAAGATGAGGGGGGTTAAAGTGAGCGAACAAAGCAAGCCAATGAAGCCTCCGTCATCTCCTTCACGGTAGGTTCCTTTAATAAATAAAAATAAGTTCAAGTTAACTCGAAAATAATTTTATGACTTGCCACAGCCTCTTTTGTATGTCTGAACTAGGCAAGTAATTAAACGTTATCGATCTAAGTCTAGCTGTTTGATTGAATGGTTGTATATCATTCTAGCAGCTAATTGAATGGTGCTGTTTAGCAAAATAGATAGGCTATAACTGAATGGCGATATTAAGCTAGTTGGCTAAGACAACTACATCGCCAGCCTTAAATAGGATACATTTACAATTTAATTACAATTAAAATTGTATAGGATTTTGTGGGCTTGGTCAGACCCTTTTGCTGCAATATCGCCTGTTTGGAATGTAAAAAATAATTATTAATATAATGTTTCGTACCTGGTAACTGTGCGAGACCGACACATGTCCCGTGGTAGTGGGCCCCGCAAGTGACACAAGTCATCAAATTAGCGATATCGCCAATTGTTCTACACGTCCTACAGTCTATGTCTGCGGTACCTGTAAACACGTCTCACATATAAACTGGCCTTTTATAGATACATATTTGTAAGTAGCGAGTTACTTAGAGGGTACTTTTTACTGACCAGTCAATTTCATTCCAGGTAATAAGGCATTGCAAAGAAAACCACGATTTTATGCATTTTTTTTTTACTGTTTCTTACATTTTGTGTAGCACCAGCAATAAGATATACAGGGTTATTTGCAGAATACTAATAACCCTGCAGGACTGTGTTACTAACATCTTAAACAACTTTTTGTTCTATGACTTTTTACAAAACATAATTCATTTACCAAAAACAAACCTTCAACATTTCGTTGTTCTATCTAACACATTTCAACTCTGTATTTCGCTATACCTACCTACGTCTGTATGACGCGAGACAAGCGCATCAGTCACCCCCGCCGTACGATCCCCGCTCCCCTCCGTTACTGTACTATCGCTTGATTCGCAAAGACTTCGTAATATTTAGAATTTAAATATTTTTATTTTTGTATGAAAATGTGATGAACTAAAAGATGATAAGTATATTTTATAAGTCATAGAACAAAAGTTGTTATTTATGATGTTAGTAACATAATTCTGGGAGATTGCTAGTATTTTGAAAATAACCCTGTATACATTGTCATATTTTCAATCTATCTTAACTTCTGCTCTTCAAGAATTATGTGTATGAATATGGTTCTAAATAGCCAGCTAGTTGATGGTTGGGTTGGATTTGATAGATCTTATTGCTTGTGACTGTATTGAACAGCTTTTTTTAATTAATTTGTTTTTACCCAGATCATGTTTTTGATTTGTATCTAATACTTGGAATAAGTCTGGTTGGTCATTAAAAAAAACCCATGTAATGTCATTATGTTACATAGATTTTGTTTCTTTTTTGCAGCTTTTGAAAGACTAGTGAAACACTTACAAATAAGAGGCACTTGGTAAAGATGGTCCTTGCAAAAGGAGGACTTGGTTTGGAAATCCATGAATCCTCCAGAAGCAAGAACACATGGCAGATGAAAATATTTGCTGCAGCTCATCTGTAACAAGATATTACAACAATTATATTAAAAGTATCCTAATGCTCACAGAATCTTTAGGATCCGAACATACTGAGTACTATGCGTTCCAAATGAGAATAGGATCGATTGCCATGTTGTGACGTCACGTCGTACTGTCAAATCGAAGAAATTTTGACAAAATTGAAGAACTCAGAGATGAGTAAAATTGAAGGACTAGATTCTGATTAAACTTTTTTCGTTCACAATTCGTAAATAAATTGCATTTTTCGTAAATTAATTTGACAGTAAATCATGACGTCACAACATGGCAATCGATCCTATTCTCATTTGAAACGTATTGTAAATCTTACGCAGTCGACTCAAACCAATTGTCTTGCGCGGTGTCGACCAGAGACTAGTGCGAGTTTGTTTTACCTTAACGCGATCTTCACGTTTAACCTCTCGGATGCCGTAATTAGAGACACAATTAAAAAGCCATTGTCTCGCGTAGATCTGCGTATACAACGGGTTAAGACGTTCGTCGCTTCAATGGGCCCGCTCCAAGCTCTTAACCAATCCGAGAGCCACACGCGGTAAACGTTTCGATCGTGTTAACGTAAAAACAACTCGCACTCACCGCACAGATTTCACGCTGAAATAAAATGTTCGTGGCACCAATCATAATGTGGCAAAAAATGAGCTCAATATATCTGGACCTCTATCAGGTCTGTTTTGAACCAGGGCAAAGGCTTTCTTCTGCCTTTAAAAATAATATATTTCAGTAAATGGGTTGTGTAGAAATATAGTAAAACTCACTTTACAAGGTATGCTTGCACCATGTCTGCTACAAAAGGCACATTTCCTCGACAGAGCAGTTGACACGATCCCCTTGACCCTCGCTTCCTCCAACTGATCTTTATCCTCGTCAGAAGTTGATGTTGCAAAGACATGATCTTGGAAAGGTGGACTGAACTCGAGGCAACACCGATGGACATGCAACGCTCCGGATGATACTACCCCTGATAACTCTATAATTTCTCCATAGCCAATGATGGATAATTCATCTGTATGTTCCATGTTGTATAAAGGAGTCCTGAGAAAAAAAAAAAATATATATACACCGCTAAATTTCAATCGTTTTAATCCCGTGGAGGGTCGATCCGGTACATGAAACACTATCGATTTGTAAAGATAAAATTAAAAAATAAAGTACCTTTTTTTCAAAACTCGTATTAATTTACGCATGTATGAAATTAATTTCATTAAGAAAACGTCAGCTGATCGAATCCAACCTGTAGGTAGTTTGTATGCAACGCCGACTATTACCTGCAGGTCATTGAACTCACTCAGCGACCCTGGCGGAATAAACGCGAGAGTGTTTGTTGGATACATCCGATGGAGTCGGTTAAAAGGTTAAAGCTATAAAGAATTTGAATTTTTCTCACGGTCTTGTTGTGAATATGTTATTCTGATTTAAAAAGTACTAAGAGAGATAATGTTGCGATCATCAATTGACGACATTGATTGACATTTATCGACGTCGTCCGGATTATGATAGCTTTTGGTATAGTAGGGATTGACATCGATGTCGTATCATCCATCCTACCATCGATCAAGAATTAATAGATTTGGTACTACCATTTTATATTTATAAAATCATTGTGTACGACGTCATCGTCAAGAAGAACTTGAACAGATTGGATAGTGATTAAACATATTACTATCTACTTCCTGTTATATTATCAATGCATTTTAGTGAACGACATATCTTCCTGATGAGTGACGAGTCAATTATGTATGTATATCTTCTTATATATAAAAATGAATCGCAAAATGTGTTGGTAAGCGCATAACTCAACAACGCCTGGACCGATTTCGCTAATTTTTTTTTTGTTGTGTTCGTTATTATGAGGAGAACGTTCTTATGGAAAAAAAATGAAAATTAGGGTAGTATAGGGTAGTGTAGGGTAGAGTAGAGTAGGGTAGGGTAGGGTAGGGTAGAGTAGAGTAGGGTAGGGTAGAGTAAGGTAGAGTAAAGGTAGAGGAGGGTAGGGTAGAGTAGGGTAGGGTAGAGTAGGGTAGGGTAGAGTAGGGTAGGGTAGAGTAGGGTAGGGTAGAGTAGGGTATAGTAGGGTAGAGTAGGGTATAGTAGGGTAGAGTAGGGTATAGTAGGGTGGAGTAAGGAAGAGCGGGAGCGAAGCCGCGCGGGCAAAGCTAGTAGTTAATAAAATAAGGAGTTTAAGGAAAGTGGAAACTCATAATGTCCCAAAATACCATAAAAACCTCGTAGATACCTTTCTATGCATATTCTTTTTCCTTCTCTAAGAAAAACCTTCTTTATACTACTAAAGCGAGTCCTATTAATAATAAAGCAAACTATTAATAATAAAGTCATAAAAAATTAAGCAAAACAAAAAGTAAAAGTGCAAATTAATTTTAAATTCAAAAGTCCGTGATCCTGGTTTAGTTTCTTCGAAAAATATTACAATAGTCAAATTGAGAAGTTCCTGCTTTTTTTAAAGTTGGCTAAATAACACAAACTATTTGTTTAACTCAGGATAACTTACTTGCACTTATTGAAAGCCTTCTGACGCCTGCTCAGGGGCAGCGCTAGGGGGTGTTGATTGGGGTCCACAAGTTCAGGAGGCGGGGACACGAGACCGGGGGTCACAGGTGTGCTGGGAGTACTCGACGGCGTGGTCGCGTTAGTGGGGGTCGCCCCCCCGGAGTTACATATCGCTGGGGTGGTGCTGCCGTCGCCTTCGCCTAACTTGCAAGGTATTTGTCGCATCTCGCCCTGCCCCAGTTGACTGCGCTCGCTTAGGTTGCAGAGGGCACATAGTTTTCCTGGCCTAGATACGGAAATTACAATTATAGCGTTTTACTTGGTAGAAAACAATTAATTCCAGCATAACCGTTTTAAAAAAAAGTGATCAACTATAAAAAACCTTTTATAAAAAAAAAATAACCGACTTCAGTGTTTCTCTATTGATAATGTTTGTTTCTTATTAAACACCGATTTCCGAAATTAAAATTATTTTAATGGTTTTAGTGTTTTTTTTAGTGAAATCGGTTATTTTTTTTTTATAAAAAGATTTTTATTTCACACTTTTTAGTTGCAATACGCTTACAGCCACTTCCCATGACTATTCCAATTAACTCAAACCCTGCTAGGATACATTGTTTTATTATGAAGGTCTCGTGTCTACCTTCCAGCTCCATCATCATCAGATCAGTTTGATAGTACCTTATAGCCAAAGTGCATCTCATGACAATTCTAATACTGTCAAACACAGGTAGGATACATTGATTAATTGCGGAGTTCCGGAGCCCATCTTCTAGCTTCATCATCATCATCATCAGAGCAGTTCGATAGTACCTAATAGCCAAAGTGCATCTCAGGACAATTCTATTAAGCTCAAACATGGCTAGGATACATTGATTAATTACGGAGTTCCGGTGCCTATCTGCCAGCTCCATCATCATCATCAGGTCACACGACGAAGTTATGCGAACACATACATAAAAAAAATAAAAATACAAACATCCGAATTGAGAACCCCCTCCTTTTTTAAAAGTCAGTGAAAAAGACTGTCAGTACTAAAAAATACTGCAGAATTGTACTAAAATTATTCCTTACTAAAATATAATAAGTAAAAATTTGGGGAATCATTATCAACACTTATCATAATCATTCTTTTTAATGTTCCCACTGCTGGGACTCAGGCCTCCTCTCTAGGAGAGGGAATGGGCCGTAATCCACCACGCGGGCTCAGTCTTCGAATTTTTGGTTCTAAGACATGCCGTTTCGTCAAGATGTTTTCCTTCACCGTTTTCAAAGCAGTGGTAATAAAGTAAATTACACAAAGTAATGCGCCTGGCTGGGTCCGTACTCGTAAGTTGGGGCCATTACCATTCATCCACCACTGCTCAAATACCAATCAACAAATACCAATACCAATCAAATCACATATATGGACTTCATATTCTACTAATTTGGGACTGCATGTCCTAAAAACCATCACACTGACTCTAGTTCAGCAATTTTAGTTTAACATACCATTTCTCTGGCATATAAGGTGGTTCTTCTGGTATGGGTGGAATGGAGAAATCATCATCATCCATCATATCTTCTAAGGAATCATCACGGCTACCTCGGTGCCTCTTAGCTCCTCTGAGTGAACCTGCATTCCCTCCTCTATACCTGTTAACAAAATACGAGATGTTTTAAAGAAGACAATGGGATGGATTGGAGGAGACCTTTACTCAGCATTGATTATATACAGATGATTTCATGAAAGAGATAACTTTTTTAAATTTAAACAGTTCAAAAGTGTTATTTTAACCAACACCAATGGTATTTTTATTTAAAAAAATGTATGCTTACTCTAATACCGGAGTAGTTTAAAAGAAACATAAAAATGAAAATCTGTAAAACCTGTTTTTTTTTTTTTGATGGGAAAAATCATCTTATGACAACCCCCGCTCTTGGGCGGAGCGGGAGATAGTGTCAGACTCTTACTGACTAAAAAACCCATCCCGTTCCTTCAAGCCTTCATAACGGGGCTCGAGCGCCCTTTCGAATAACCCTGGCCCCAGTAGGCTTCGACCCGGACAGCGAGCTACCCATTGCTCACTGTCCGCAAGCCCGCGCCAGAACCAGTTGAAAAATGATGAAAAATACAAAATTAGTAATTTTGTAAGGTGCAAAGTAAAGTACTAATTTGTTCACTTGGGGTTTAATGAATTAACTCAATATTGAGTTAATTCATTAAACCCTAAGTGAACGCTTCACACTGTCATTGTTTTTCTATTGTGTCTCTTATTATGGTATTGAAACAAAAGGTTAACTTTACAGGAGAGTGATGTAAAGTTAAAATTTTTAGAAAAAAAAAAAAGTTGGATAATAATAATAAAGTATGTCTATAATAACAATATGTAATTTATCTATAATATTTATATATTTAGAAATATAATAACATAATATATAAGTATGTTTATCAGCTGTCTAATACTCACAACACAAGCTCTGCTTGACTTAGTACTAGACTGTGTTGGATGATAGTTGTAGAATATTATTAATCTAAATCCGACTATTGCCTCATTATTAACATATATTTTTTTTTTAATTTATCTTTAAATCACTCTCCTGTAAAGTTTACTCAATGTTGCTAAGATCATTTTGGTGGTCCAACTGTCAACAAGATATTGCTTGGATTCAGAAAAAAACAAAGCACACAATGTTAATTGAACACTGTAATTTTATAAGGTTCAAAATACCTTGTTTTTTGCTTGAGGCGTTGATATAATTTAAAAGCCACTTGAATAGAATGGTGTCCAAACCCAAAGTTCAATTAAAAATCCAAAGTTCAATTAGAAACTACTGTATATTAATTCAATGGTTAAATGCACAGATAACATACAGCTAAGAAGCTTGGAAACAAATAAACTGTAATTTACATTACACATACATTTATGTAAATTATGTTGTTAGAAAAATTTTATGTAAGTCTGGTGAGAAAATAGAGCCCATTGGATTATAATTTTATTATAATAGTTATGAACTTATTCTCAGATTTGGGCTTAAGTTGATAAGATTATTAATTTCCTCTTTTCTAAAATAGTTGGGTGTTTTGACCAAAAATCAGTAGTACCTTTAAAAATACTTCTTAATACAGTATTAAAAAGTGGAAAGTTAGTGTGAGAGCAGTTGCATGATTTCTTTTTTGTTTAAAAAATATTGAGAAATTATAAATTTATTTGAATATTAAAAAGCTTCAATAATACAACAGCGCTTTATTTACCTTCTAACTATCTTTCCTTCTCTAACCAACTTAGGACCTTCCTTTCTAGGTCGCCCTGGTCCCCTCCGGCCAGATGTGAAGAATGGCCGTGTATAAGACTGGTGATGGAAGAAGGCAGGTTGTGACACTCCTCCATGGGGAGAAGCTGGTTCCTCGCCCCGAGGTGATGATGCACATGATGTTGGTGTCGATCCAGGTCCAATATAGAAATCTAAAATATATTTGCTACAATATTAAATTATTTCCTGACAAATTAAATTAAATACTACAATTTAATGCAGACAATTAAAACATTGACATATAAATAAAAATAATTATACCACAAAAAATATACACTGCTTGTGTATATTTCATACAAAACAAACATTTTTAATATCACCAAACAATTTTACAAGCTGAATCATTTTAATATTGTAGGTTTTTATAGGACTAAGGAAACCAAACAAGGAAGGGCTAAGGTCCATAGGGCACAGTGTGCTAAACAAATATTATCAAGATACACTTTAATACAGCATACATATTTGTTTGTCTAAATTAGGGACACCAACCACTAATAACTAGTGAACAATTTAGAATAAGGCATTGTTAAAGTTACCTGACGACGGCGGGGCTTCGCCTTCCTCTTCAGACCCATCGTCAGCTAGCAAATCAACGTCCAAAACGTTATCGTCCTGTACGTCCATCTGAAATGTGGAAATATTGAATCACAGGTTCGATACACTCCACTATTTGTAAATGTTTTGTGGTTATGACGAAATTATTTACAACTAGCATCGAATCGAAGTAATGAGACCGCCATAATGAACGAGAACGACAAGTGTATTCCAAAGTAAACTTCCAAACTTACCGCAACACGCTGCGATGGACTTAAAACTTGTCAAATTTAGGAAAGAAAACTTATAAACGGTAATAAAATCATTTTTCTATTTAAAGTTACATTGAAAACACAAAAACAGAAAAATTATACGACTCGCGAAACGCGAACGAAACGAAGCGCATAATAGTGATGTCATGCCACCCCAACTAGTATAAACCGATAAACCGATTATGATCAGGTGAAACAAAAATCAAATCGATTCAACAATTACAATTCGATTTCTAGTGTAATTCTTATGCCTGCTTCACACACTTAGGCTTGTGGCCAACAATCTCTTGAACACAAAACAAGTAAAAAGTAAACGCTGGTTGTATTTTGCGAAAAATATTTAAGAAACGTGTGAAGCCGGCTTTTATGTGGTTTATTAGGTAAAAGCAAAAATTAAAAAATAATAAACAGCTGAATTTAATTTCATTTAGGGAAATGGAACGCAGCATGGTTGCTGACGTGTTTGCGTTTTTTTTTTTTTTTGGAGATGTTGCACGATATTGTTTTCAAGGGCTATAGATGTGTGTAGATTCACACATTCACTCATACCATAATATTTCACACAGTCACAGTGACAGAGTTGGTTGACTTCATTAACTTGTTTGTTGGTGGGTGTCTATTACGATACGTGTCAGTTAAATCATTAAAACTTAACACTGCACTTTAATTATTAATCTGAAACCATGAAATATAACTTGGTTTCAATAATACTTGTGCTGGTCTTCAGCATATCATGTGAATCTTCACTATTCGAAAGCGATTCTTGCTATTCATTCGGCAGCGGCAATGTTTTCCCCGGCGGTGCAAGAAAGATTGATCACAAACTACAATTTACTAAAGCAATGAGTAAGTATTTATGTAACTAATCTGTATATTAGTATATCCGTAAATAATACTGATAGCAAACTGTTTAATTCCTCAACGTTTTCTGACAATTTACAGTCTCAAAGCCGGCACCGGAATGGGAAGCTACGGCAGTAGTAAATGGAGAAATTACTCAACTTTCTTTATCAAGCTTTAAAGGAAAATATTTGGTGTTCTTTTTCTATCCATTAGACTTGTAAGTATTTTTTTTTTTTTTTTTTTTAAATTAATCTACCTGTTAAACACTTAAAAAAGTCATAGAACTTGTATGTACTTAATTACTTAAATTATTTTATTCAATTTACTAATCAACAGACTATAAATAACTCACTTTTTTGGTGTACAATACATTTTATTCTATTTTATTCAACAAAAAAAAAACACAATCTAAGTAAAAAGTAAATAATTTGAAAATAAAGTTAATTTTGTTTCAGCACCTTTGTATGCCCAACAGAAATATTGGCATTTTCTGAAAGAGTCGAAGAATTCAGAAAGATTAACACAGAAGTGGTTGCATGCTCTGTTGACTCTCATTTCACACATCTAGCGTGGATAAATACCCCACGCAAAGAAGGAGGCCTTGGAAAAATAAAAATTCCACTATTGAGTGACCTAACTCATTCCATTGCTAAAGACTATGGTGTTTACCTAGAAGATGTTGGTCATACTTTGAGAGGTCTATTTATTATTGATGACAAAGGTATATTGAGGCAGATTACAATGAATGACTTGCCTGTAGGAAGATCAGTTGATGAGACTTTAAGGCTAGTGCAAGCATTCCAGTATACAGATAAGCATGGTGAAGTGTGCCCTGCTGGCTGGAAACCAGGGCAAGATACGGTGGGTATCAACAAAATTGATAATAATTCTAGATAACATTTTAATTAGTATACTTTTTATCTATATTCACTTTGAAGTGTTTAGAGATAAGTTATACTTAATGTTAAATATTATTTTATCATTTACAGATAATACCAAACCCAGATGAAAAGAAGAAGTATTTTGAAAAAGTGGCAAAAAATTAAAGGATATCTTAGGATAGCACTGCTCTTGGTATTCAAAAATTAACACACTACTGATTTATCAACATTTTTATACTGATATCACAAATTCTAAGTTAGCTAAAATCATTTTGCAACCTGGTTTCAGAAAAATTTCATAATCAACCCAAAAATTTGCTGACAGATTGTTTGGAGAATCCCCAAGGATTTTTTTTATCAATTATAGGAAATTATTTCCATCATATGGTCATTGATTCATTTTATACACTAAGGAAAAGATACCTAATCTTAAATAAAGGTATCAATATATTGAAATTAAACATCTGTGTTAATAATTAGGTATAGATAGGTACTTAAAGATAAGCTGTAATGAATTAAACAAATATACAATAATAAAATACTACAAAGTTAGAAGTAAAGTTTATTTTCCTTGTCAATAATCACATCACCATAATATGATTTTAACATCACTAGTAGACAAGACTGAATACTTAATTTGATATTTCCTATCACTTTGGTAAATAACTTTTTATAAGGATGTAGGCGTATCAAATAGATAGTGGGTAGGCACAGTATCAGAACGATAAAATAAGATTATTTTTATAAAAACAAAATTTCCTAATAAATTGATTAAAAACTTATGTAAGTATTTTATTTTTAAACATACCTACTAGGGATGTTGCGGATGCCGATTTTTTCACTTCCGCGGATGCGGATGCGGAGTTTTGAAGGCTCATATCCGCGGATTCGGATGTTTAAACATTTTACAATCAGCTTTATCATTGTCCTCTACATTTGGTTCAAAATAATTTCATATATTACTTTGTGTCGGTGGTGACATTGTTAATTAACTACCTAGTTAGATAATATAATCTACTAATAACGGGAACCAACCCAGAAAAATAAAGAATTTTGTTATAAAACGATAAATTTTACCTACAATAAAACGTATTACCGGAGTAAACATACTTAATGGAATTTACCTGGCGCTTTTAATAAGCTGAGCTTTATATTAGACTATATTAGTCCTACTAATATAGTCTAGCTAATGTAAATTTTTCCCATAAACGACTATAAATAGCAAATTTACACACAATGATCCCTGTATCACAACAACACTCACTCAAAATATCTATCTATACGGTAAGTAAGTACCTAATGCACAGCGCAGCACTACAACGAACGCGTCGGATCTTGTCACCAATTTCTTCGTTTCCATTGGTCATTGTCACCTGCGAACGGCACGTGCCATTCGCCGGCCCCGTCCAATTTCTTTCTTGTCGCAACTTGTATGACATCCGCATCCGCATAAACATCCGCATTGATTATTGCGGATGTTTAAATCAATGCGGAAGCTCCGCATTTGCGGATGCGAATATTCGTCACATCCCTATCAGAACTTTACCTATTTCTGAGCCATACTGAGATATTGGCTTAAACCATTTTATTCTAAGGCTTAACCCTATCCGAAAGAGTGATGATAAGTCCAAAGATCAGATACTTTTCGGGTAACCTAACTTGTTAGTTCAATTACCTTTCACTATGTAAGTATGATGTACCTTTTCAAAAAATGAGATCATTTCGGGAAATATTATTTTCGGGTCATATCAATGTTCAAAGATATTAATTTTATCTCTTATTGCCTAAGGAGTCGTCCATAACATTATAATAAACAAGCAACCATTGCCTCTTTGGAAGTAATTATATGCACACTAGCTGTGCCCACGACTTCGTTCGAGTGGACTACAGGATTTTGAATTTATTTTTTCTAAAATAAAAGTAAGTAGCCTATGTTACTTACTCCTTATTACATTTCAGCTACCTGCCAAAAAAAGTCCCGTCAAAATCAGTCCAGCCATTTCAGAGATTAGCCCGGACAAACAGACAGACAGACATACAAAAATTGTAAAAAATGTTATTTTGGTGTATATACCGTAAATATATTCATATGCATGTAGTAAAAAGCAGTTATTTCAATATTACAAACAGACACTCCAATTTTATTCTTAAGTAAGTATAGATGAACTCGAGCTGAAATTAGCTGCACATTTGCAGCTAATTTCAGCTCGAGTCTAATCAATCGATGAATGGCATGAAACTTGGAGCAAATAAAGAAAAACTGAATCGATTCTAAGATAACAAAATTCTGCCTGTACTCGCGCTCCGTCTGTCACAGTATCTGCCAGTGGAATATTTACTTAGAGTGGTTAAAACCATTTAAAATCTAATACCATGGTAAAGTACCTAGTATATCAAATATAATTAATTTAAATAGGTGCGTAAATGTAATCAACATTAGTTTCATTTGTACGTCAGTAGGTATTTACAAGGCAACAATAAAAAGTAAGTAATACGTACTTACCTATATAATCTACCTACTTTGGATAATTTTGCCAGTATTTATAGGAAGGTAGATAATCCTTTTATGTCACAGAGTACTATTTTATTTTTATGTACTTAATAGTATAAGGTACCTATACCCGAAATTTCGACACCGAAAAAATTAAAACAAAGAATAAGCATTATTAATGACAAACTGTATTCGAAAAAAAAAAAATCAAAAAAGAGTACATTTAGCTAACAAAACCCACAATGAACAAAAGTGCCTTAGAATACTTCACTTCCTGTCCGGTAGAACGACAATTCGATACGACCCGAGAGAGATATCTGGCGCCACAACAAGCAGGATCATCAGGCACAGAGGTGTCACACCTCCTACGTCCAATCTCTGAAATGATACTGAAAGTTTACAATGGAATAACCAACAATAAGTGGATAGTTCCATTGCAAACATCCTGGGAATCCCACCCGGGACCCCCACGCTCATTAGTCACAAAATTGAAAAGGAGACAGGTGAAATGGCATCATAATAAACTTCTTTGCCTAATCACCATTTCCTTGCATTCCACAATCCGGTTGGAGTGTAGCCTTAGGGGCGCTATGGCGCGGGACTTAGAAAATTTTTCGAAAAAAATTTTTTTTTTCGATTTGGTACCATACGTTTATAGGCACCATGAGCCGTGCAGAAAACAAAAAAAAAAAAATTAGGTTAAAAAAATTTTTGGGACAGAAAATTTCTCCTTACCTTGAGTATGGTTAGGGGCAAACACTTAGAAAATTTTTATAAAAAAAATTTTCTAAGTCCCAAAAATTTTTTTAACCAAAAAAATTTTTTTTTCGTTTTCTTTGCTTCTCATAGCGCCCCTAAGGATATACTCCAACTCCTAAAAATCCGCCCCTAAGGCTACCCACTGACCCACAATCCATCGTTGTGACTTCGACAATACTCATTACAAGTAATGAGTACGCTTAATGTAGGTAGGTACGCCGCCAATGCAACTTCTTGTCGTCTTTGAATATTCTTATTTTCATCCATTACTTTAAACTAAAGCATAACATTGGAGGACCTCGCATATAGTGGATCGACGTCCTGGTGGAGGCCCGGGAACTTTGCTGGATACGAGAAGCACAGGATCGGTTGTTGGGGCGACACGTCTTGGTCTATATCCAGCTATGGGTAATGATAGCGGATGCAAATACCAGCCAAGAATTTTGTAAAATAGGGTTTGTTTATTCAACATTCTCTCTGGATTAGTTTTATTTTTATCTTGGGAGGATTTTGCTCATCTAGCTACAATAAAATCGTGCACTTTCACCACACTGGCAAACTGCATAAGTTTGCTAAGGTGAAGGTGGTTCAATTTTAAGGAGAGGGTCTCCTTCAGTAGGTTCTTGTTTTATTTCTATTTCGATTTGTAATTCGGGATTTTTGTGTTTACTTTTTGGCCTTCCTTTTTTCGGAGTAACGAATTTGGGTAAAGATAATGCTTCATTTTTATCAACTTCGTTTAATATTCGGTTGACCGTCCTTCTTGAAACTCCTGTAGCCTCTGCAACACGTTCTTGAATCTTTTTAAAATATTCACTTTCGCTATTATATTTAAATCGTTCAGCTTCAGTTTGAAAATACTTAAACACATTATAAACAATTTCACGAGACTGATCATATAAAGGCTTGCCTTTCTTTATATTACTGTCTGATGCCATCGCATAGGTGTGCGGTGGTTACCACAACTCTATAATTATACCTTTTAGGTGACGCCCCCAAACCTAACTACGACGACTGAATGTGAAGCAAGTTTGTGCGATTTATTCTGTTTATTGATGAACTGACGACTATTAGTGACGAGTTGATGACTAGCGACAATTGAACTTGAACGATAAAACCTCTGTCTCTTGATCTGATTCAAACATGACACATGTCACACATGACGCAACGACCATTGACAGCAAGCGTTCCCGACATGTTCCCGACGTGCCATATTTAAATTGTTTAGGCCCGGCCAGAACACAGAGTACCTACATTTTTATAGAGGACAGAATAACTGGCCGGCCACAGAAAAAATAAATAAAATAGGCAGGAAAGTGACAATCCAACTATCTTCATTTGTTTTTTCGAGTTGTAGAGATTTTTTACTTTGCCGCTTAGATAAAGCAGAGATTTTTATTAGCACGATAAGTTCATCAGATTGAAAAATAGATTTAACTGAATTCTTATGAGTATGAGAAGAGGCCAACACACACTTATACACAGTTAAAAACTGAATTTCATATAACATTTTAGTACGAATTTCAAACTGCATATGTATTTTAATGCTTTTGTCATAGATGTCGTAGGGTCCGAAGCAGTTAGCTTCGGATCCTCGTAGCGTAATATAATCAAAGTAGAGTAAGATAAGCACTTCAAATATAATGCGGCACCAAACAACGGTTATACCTCTAAGCGCTATGCAAGTGTATCCAAGGAAAATTCCGGGTTGTTGCAGGGAAAATATTAATTATAAATCGAAACCAGAGACATTGTACTACCTATATATGGATTTATAAATTAATGACCCAAAACGGTACAATAACTAAAGCCCGAGACTACTATTAAATTATATACGTCTATAAAATGTTTGGTAACCGAAATTATGTAAATTAAAGTTTCGGTTAAAGGTGGAATCCACTTGGCTGGTTATGATTGATCTTTATTTGTTTTACCCTGCCAAATAAACTGGTCTGTAATCGAAACTAGCGGATAATTCGAAATAATTTCATATCCGCAATCGTATCCGACACCGGTCTCTGCACTAATTTATTTTTTTGTTAAATCAAATCAAATCAAATCAAAACATTTATTTCAAATAGACCATTTACAGGCACTTTTGAATAGTCAAATGTCGGTCAGTCCAAGAAAAGTGAAGCTAAATTGCACGTTCCAAAGAGTAGGTCTCTATGGAGAAGAACGTGCAAGAAACTCCATGGACACTCTTTTAAATCATATTATGTGTTACATATAATGCTTGGTTACATATTACTTGTTGCTTCTATCATGTAGTAGGAGGTAATCCATATTTAAGGGTAAGTATAAGTACTGACGTAAGGTAATTTCTGAAAGTACCGATATCCGACTGATAATTTTTTTTCACCGATAGAAAGCTGCTTTATTCCTTAGTGACATAGGCCATATTTTATGTATGCAGGTGAAGCCGCGGGTGAAAGCTAGTAAATATTGTATATTCTTATTTCCTATATCAGTATCTATATCCAGATCCGAAATTTCATATACCTACCTAGCATTCCTAATAGTAGATTAGGTATGTGACTAGGGGATAAAGCAGTGTCTTTAAGTTGAGGACGGCGTGTTGAATTCCGAACGAAACGAAGGTTGCTGATTTTAATAATTAACTCCCAAGCATTGCGAGGGAGTTAATAAAGAAACCTGAGTGAAGTGAGGAATTCAAGCCGCCCAAGACAAAGATAGCTTTAACCCCGTGTTGCATACTCTACCTTTTACACCATGTGTGAGATAATTAAATGACAATTTGGTCATTCGGTCGACCAAATAGTCATTTAATTATCTCATCTCATCATAGAGAAATATAAGTATTATATTTACAAGTTCATCAAATAAACAAAATTCACTACTCCAAGATTCTATAGTTTCAATTTTCTATAATGCTCCCTGACAGCACAGATTAGCCCGTCAGTAAGCAGGAAGCTCGGTTTATTCTATTTTCTTTTTTTTTTTTTTGTTAGGAGCCAGTTTGAATTTCGAGTCAACTTGTTCGATGCACGTACATTATGTTGACGATTTTTGATGTTCCAAATTCAAATCTTATTATTACCTAGGGATCGGCCATATTGCATTATCTCCCTAAGGATAGAAGGACTTGCTTTAAGTGAGGTTTGTATGATGTATTAAACGACATTATCGAGCAGGTGGTGTAAAATCCATTACAGCATCTTCCTGCTTAAAGTACTTCCTCTCACCACGTTTGCTCTTCCGTCGGTGCTCAATCACTCCAACCGGTCTAATAGGTAAGCTTTTTTGCCTAAATTGGGAAACAAGTAGGGAATGCAAAATCCGCCAAAATTAAAAACCGTTTTTTTTCGGGTTTCCTAAAAAAAAAACCGGTTAACCGGGTAACCGGTTTTAAAATTAGTTTTTTTTGTAATTTATTTTTAAGTGGATTTTTTTTTGTTTTTGAAATTCTAAGTAATTATTTTTAACCGACTTCGAAAAGGAGGAGGTTCTATGTATTGTAATGTATTTTTTTTTATGTATGTTCACCGAAATCTCGGTCAATAGTTGACCTATTTTAAAAATTACTTTTTTCATAGAAAGTTTATACTTTCAAGTTGGTCCCATAGAAATATTGTTATGATCTGATCATGAACTTCGAAGATATGGAACAGAAATCTTCATAGGATCACAGCAGAACTGTCGTTACAAGTAAAATTGCTTTGTTCATACGTCTAGTCGATGACTAACTGAAAGAAAAGGGGGAGGGGATGTATCGAACTGATCTGACAATAAAGCCAGAAGGTAAATTAATGTAAACTAACTGTGTTTGAGATTTTTAGAATCGTTATGAGATGCTCTCTGGCTATAAGGTATTTAAGTTTGGCTGAGAGGTACTTTTTGGTGGTGGTACAATAACTAAAAAGTAGGGATGGGCCGAAATTCGTTTCACATTCGGTTTAATCGAATTTCGGTGGCTTGAACCGAACTTCGACATTCGGCCGGTTTTCGGTTCAAATGCCGAACATTTGGTCCAAGATAAGAACAGAAATTAAACCAGTAAAATTAATAATCAAATCAGTCATTTATTAATCTTTGTAATTAGATAACACTCCACAACCTAATAGAAAATCAAATAAACTTTTAATTATTATTAACGAAATGAACCTCTTGACATGGACATTGAAATAATTAAGCTCGCGTGTCGCGAAGATGACATATTCGGTAATGGCAGAGAGCCGGCTGAGGTTGCGGGAGGTGCGGGTGGGGCGAATGCGCGTAAGCGAGTTGCGACTTACCCTGACCTATGGGTGCAAACATAAAAAAACAGGTTACCGATACAGGAAAGTCCCTGGTAATTCCCCCGCGTGTTCTTATGCGCTCATTTATCAAGAAATAGGGTCATACTTGTCGGTGCCGACTGCCTGTACCGAGTCATACGGGTTTAAGCATTTGCCAGTGTAGTGTGTCCCCTTCTGTCGTCGTAAAAATGGATGTGGATTGCGATGTTTTGATAGCGATGGTATTTGTTAAGCCACTTTTTTGGGACAAAAGAGATAAATTACATTGCAACAGAAACGTGATTGGTAAATGTTAGAAGGAGATTAGTTTAGAAATGAAACATGATGGTAAGTAAATTATAACTTATTCATTAGTGTAAAACAATCGGTTATGTGTAAAATATTGTAAAAAAAAAATTCTGACGTTTGTTTCTAAAGAATGTGGACCGGGACTTTGAAAAAACTCATCGTCTGACGAATTCCAAGACATGATGGTCACTACTAACACATTTACCTGTTTATATTATGTGGTTTGACCGGTACCGACCTGTACCGACCCGTACCGACATATCGGGACCGGAAAACCAGATAAGATAAGATAAGATAAGATAAGTCTTTATTTGCCTTAAACATGGTATAATGGTGTTAGTCTTATTTAAATACAATGTCCACATGTTTAGCTACACAGAATAAGTGTCAATTGCATGCAAAAAATTTTTGGTCAAAACAACAGTAAATATAGGTACAGTTAATTCAGTTAAATAGATGGATACAATATTATAATTTTATGTCAAAGAAATCATTAATGTCATAGAAATTATGCCCATTCAGCCATTTATACAATTTGTTTTTAAATGAATTTGCATTATTTATACATTTTAATTCTTTAGGGATTTTGTTGTAAATCCGTACACACATCACAAGGCAGCTTTTAGCATACTTGGCTGATTTAGGAATATCATCTCTTACAAGTCTGTGTGGATCCCTTGGACGAGAGATTACTTCATAAGCTTTCTTGAACAATCCCTTATTACTGTAGACAAAGTTACAGGTTGCGTATATGTAAAGTGCAGGAAGTGGTAATAAACCTAGTTTTTTAAAAAATGACCGACAGGATTCGTCAGGACGAAGTCCGCATATGGCCCTGATGCACTTCTTTTGTGCAATGAATGCTCTGTCTTTATCCGTACTGTTCCCCCAAATAACAAGGCCGTAACTTAAGATCGATTCGACATATGCATGGTATGTAGTAATTGCCGTTTTTACGTTTGTTACGTTCTTTACTTGTCTGAGGGCGTAAGTAAATTTATTAATCCTATTGCATAAATCATCTAAATGTCCTTTCCAGTTCAAATCTTGATCTATGAGCACACCCAAGAATTTGGTTTGTGCTACTTGTTTGAGTCTGTCAACATTAAGTTTAAAATTGTATTTGGCATGCTTTGATTTATTAAATTGAATATAATTTGATTTATCTAAATTGATTTTTAATTTATTATTCTGTAGCCATTGTAAAATTTTGTCAATAGTATTATTAATATCTAATTCATGGTCAGAAATCGATTTTTTATCAGATGTCACAATAATTGAAATGTCATCTGCAAATAATATAATTTTATGATTGGACACCAGTGGTATGTCATTTACATATAATAAAAACAATATGGGACCTAGTACACTTCCTTGAGGGACGCCACATTTATTTATCCTAGAGTCAGAGCAATGGGAAGTTAGTAAGTCTTCATTTACATTGTCTATAACAACGTATTGTTTTCGATCACTTATGTAAGACGAAATCCACTGCAGTGCAACTCCTCTTATTCCCAGGTTTTCCAACTTTTCTAATAATACGTCATGCGCTACAAAATCAAAAGCTTGAGATAGGTCAAAAAACAGACCTGTTGTTAATTTATTATTATTTAAATTACTCAGGATATTGCTCACAAGAGTAAATATTGCTTGTGTGGTTGACTTTTGCTTTTGGAATCCAAATTGTTCGTTTGCTATAATTTTAAATTTGCTACAAAAGTCGACAAGTCTCTTGAGCATACATTTCTCGAAAACCTTTGACAATATGGGAATAAGAGTAATCGGGCGATAATTTTTGACGTCCTTTTTATCTTGTTTTTTGTACAACGGCTTAACGACTGATAATTTCAGGGCATCAGGAAATATACCTGACGAAAACGAGAGATTAATTAAATATGTCAAAATGGGAATCAGTTCAGTACTGCACGCTTTAATTATTTTTGTGTTTATTCCATCATAACCTTCAGAGTTGGTATTGTTTAACTCCATTATTTCCTTTTTGACTTCATCTTCAGTCATGGGGCTAAGAAATATGGAGTTAGGAATTGATTTAAAATTAGTGTCATTATAATAATGTTGATTATTGGATGTCAAAGTATTAGTCGAGTCAATAAAGTAATTATTAAACCATTGGCTATGTCAGTAGGGTTTGTCAAAACTTGCTTATCTAATTGTATTTCAGAAATATTATTAATACCAGATTTCGCATTCCCAAATTCATGATTAATAACTTACCACGTTGCTCTGCATTTATTTTTGCTATTTTTTATAAAATTGATGTTTGAGTTCATTTTCGATTTAACAATACACTTTTTCAAAATATTTGAATATTGTTTATATTTTATTTTGTGTGATAAAATTTTGTTCTTGTAATAGTTGTATCGTAAAAATCTTTTAGTTTTGCAACTATTTCTAAGACCTTTACTGATCCATTTATGTTTAAATGCATTAGAATTTTTAATCTTTATTTTTATTTTTGGAAAGCATAAGTTATATAACAAACATAAAAAATCGTGAAATTGATTAAACGCCTTATTTGTGTCAGTTTCTAAGTAGACATCTGACCAAGAAATACTTGAGAGGCATTCTTTAAATTTATTTATATTCTCACGGCAGTAATCTTTCTTAAAAATAAAGTATGGTTTGCATTTTGAACTTTGCTCTTTTACCGGAAATTCTAACAGTTGTGCTGTATCATGGTCAGACAAGTGAAGAGGTAAGACTTTAGAAGATGTAGTCTTGATGTTACTTATTATGTGGTCTATGCACGAGTCTTTCCGAGTGGGGACATTAATGTGAAGTTGCAACTTGTACGTATTACATAAATCTGTTAGATAGGTAGTGACTTTCCCTGGTTTGAGAGTATTTATATTAAAGTCATCTGCAATAACTATGTTGACACTTGTTCCATATCTCTTGATTAACTCCCCAATCAATAGGTCAAATTTATCAAGAAATATGTTAGGGTCAGATGTTGGTGTTCTATAAACACATACTATTAATAATTTATGCAATGGAATTTCAATGCCACAGGCCTCGAAAGACTTAAGCGTCGAATATTTTTTAACGCAAGTAAGCTCATTATAAGTAATGCCCCTTTTAACGAGTATACAGGTTCCTCCTCTCTGTTGGTCTCTACTAAACGCACTTGCCAAGGAGTAGTTATTTAATTTCAAAAATTTTTCGCTTCCGGCTCGCATAAAAGTTTCAGAAAAACATAAAATATCGGGTTCATCATGCGCATCTCGTAATTCTAGCAACGTTAGTTCTAAGATTTCTTGTTTTGATAAAATGCTAGCGATATTTTGGTGGAATATTTTAAACATCTGTGACTTACAGTCTGTCAAGAAAGTCATGAAAAGAATGTTTTGGGAACTACTGTTTTTGCTAATACTGGCAACCAAAGAGATTTAAAGAGATACCTACAATAGAGCGGCTATCAGGAAAAATGTCTTAGAAAAACTGTCATCCTCTCTCAGTGACGCCATCTAGCTTTGAATAGCAATCACGCGAATTAAATTTGTCAAAATTTGTATAAATTTAACTATTGCTCGGTAGGTGGCCAGGAGCTTTACCATGATATGTTAAAATGTCAGTAGTACGAACGAAAAAGGATCTAACAGTTCGGTTTAGGTCGTAAATAGATCACGTTAAGAGCTCGTGGTAGAAGCTTCAGTGTGTGCCAGTGGCGTAGCTTGGGGAGGGATGGGCGGTGGGGGCCATGGCCCTAGGCGCCATACGAAAGGAGGCAGCAGAAAGCGCCAATTTATTTATTTGGAAAAAAAAAACTTAGATCTTTGAAATTGTGAGCGCAATGTTACGCACGTGCCAAGCAAATTTTCGATGTCGATGTTAAGTCTACCCTGCGTGCTGCAGCAGGCATATTGCTTTTTATTAATCCAAGTTCATTCTGTGACGTAACAATGTCGGACCAAGCTCAATCATGACTTGGCACTGAGTGTGTTCACGCTGACACGATTAAACACGCGCATACCGACCTTGGGCCAACACTCGTATGCGCAAGGCAAGTGACGTGACTCTTAATGTGTTGTGGAAGTCTCAGTTTGACCACATTGGCCGAATAGGGAACAAACCCCGTTGACAAACTCGAGTGAATCGAACTTCTGCCGTCCCTCACCTCCACCACTGCTGAAACCCGACGGGTCCCTGGCTCACACCGCTGAGGATAAAGCAAACGTAATTGCCTCTCTTATTGCGGAATCTTCGCGTCTGAATTCCGGTGACGCACCGCCTCCTGTTTCTCCTGATGGGTACGTGACGAGTATGTCGGATATTCGTATCCATCAGAAAGACGTACGTAAGAATAAAACTAGTGGCCCCGACGGGATATCTGCAGTCGTTCTTAATACTGGTGTTCTTAAACATAATAAACAACAAAGCGCGGCGTATTTCTGGTCGACCCCAAGCGGCGAATACCCACGCTACGCCACTGATGTGTGCTAGGTAAGGTTAAACTTTTGAGCAATAGATGGCGCTAACATAAAATCAGCAAATCTTCTAGAACTATTTATGGAAATTGTTGAATTTTAATTAATTACTGCGTAAATACCAAGAATATTTACGAAAATAAACCGAAGTTAGGTCCAATAATTTTACCATAACAAGATTTGCAATAGCGTAATGCGCAACTCAGCACGTCTTCTCAGAAAATGATGTTCTTTTAGTGCCTAAAGCGGATACAAACATGACTTGACGTTTAGGGGTGTCATACTAGACTGAGCGACTTGTTACTCACGAGTAACAAGTATCGGTTTGGACTTTTGTTCGCTATGTCCTGTCTATTGGTAGTATATATTTAATGTCTTTGCTGGCAACACTGAATAATTGTTAAGCTGAGTACCTGAACTGTCATGTCGTATCTGTGTGGTTGATTTTTTACAATATTTCGGTGCTATTTCGAGTTTTTTAAATCGTGTAAGCGTTAAGATACAAAAAATGAATCGAAATGTTTATAAGAGCGGTGCGAGACAAATTATATTTAAAGTTTTTCAAGGGTGTATGGCCGAAATTTAAGGTGGGAGTGCTGGGACGAACAAAGACAATGTTTATGGTCGAACAGCAAAGTTAACCGGTACGTAAATATATTCTAAAGTTTAAACACACTAACGGAAATATAATGTTTTGACTATCTTCTGTTTTTAAGTACATTTTTATCTATCTTTAACATTGTTTATGTCTTGCTAAGGTTATGAAATTTACCTACGATTTATTATACTACCACTTAACGGTTTTGATATTTTGGTGTTTTTTATTTAGGTATGATAAATGTATTTGTATATTTAACATATCTTTATTGACTTCAGGTGTTACCGAAAGTACAGTTCGGCGCATTGTGGACTAAGGCATGAAGAATGGAGGTAAATTTTCAACGCTTGGAAAACAGGAAAGGCCGACCTACGAAACAAACTACGAGTCAGATGTTGGCCGGTTTCATTTTGAAGAAGTTTCAGGCAACATTTCTGGAGTCGAATACCTCGACTCTGATTATTTGGATTCGGATTAATAAAGATTTATTTCATAAACTTTTTTTGCAATGAGCTCATACCTATCGATACTCAGCGCCATGCTGACGGCAGTGCAGAGAGGCAAAACATCGAGATTTGCACTTTGTAGTAAGTACATAAATGCTAGTAGCTGAAAGGACGAAAACAAGGGTTGATCAAACCAGACATTCTTATGAATATAAAACCAGATATTCAGAAGAATGTCTGTTTTGATAAACTCTTGCGTGTAGGTACGTAGGATAAACATATAATTATCCTAATAAGCAAATAGAGAAGTCTGGTTTCGTCGCAATGTTTATAAAACAAAATTCAGAGAATGCCTAAGGCATTAACTCCGCCTTTGTACTTTTGTGTTGGATAAAGTTTTAATAAATAAATGAGAACTACTATAACTATTATGTATCAGGTAAAATTAAACGTCACTTGAATGAAAATTAGTTCTAATAAAAATGTTCGCCACTACGACAAAGTAAGTACTTTTATTTTTATGGAGCCACTACAAATGAAAGTCAAAACTCGTTTGCAAGCATGTATTAAATAGATAGACGAGTGTCAGATAGATCGGTAAAATAATGTACCTACACGGCAGTAAAGGGACCGTAAATCGGTAATTATTATTTTATAAATAAAAGTATCAATATCTTTTAGTCGAAGTTTATTGGGATACCATGTTAATGATGGTGGCGCCCTCCCTTCTTTTCATGACTTTCTTGACAGACTGTACCACTGTTTTTAACGAAAAAGCTTATTTCTGCCTTCAGTCTTAAAATAGTAAGGTATAGTACCTATTTTTGTAGAAGTAGGATTTTCAATGCTGGGTTCATTTGTGGCACCGTGTTCAGACTGTATTTTTGCAAAGTAATATGGGATTGTTCCTTTACGATAGACTTCACATTTATTGACAGATTTTTTGAGATTTTGCTGGTTACGCAATATTAATTTCTTTAGTGCTTTAACATTTAAATATTTTTTCTCATAGTCGTCATAGTCAATAACATAATTAACAAATTTACAGGTATTAAACAAATTATTATTAGAATCAACAAAACTAGATTTTTTGTACTCATTGCAAATATTGCGTATAGTTTTGTTTAAGTCATTTACATTTATATACATATTCTTCAGTAGACTCAGAACAATGACATTATTATTAAGGAATTTACTAAGAAGTTGTCGAAGTTGAGAAGACAAAATCTTTATGTCATAGTCATTTTCACCCACACAGATTATGAGCTTGTCATTGCACGATAACCACCAGTATCTTTATGTTTGAACCCTATCGCTCCAAAAGCACATCATAAATAACCGAAATTCGGCCGAATTTTATAATTTTACCGAATGTTCGGCCGAAGTTCGTATTCGGTACAAACTACATTCGGCCCATCACTACTAAAAAGTGTAAAATAAATTTTTTTTCCAAAAAAAAAAATACAACCAACTTCAATGTTAAAAAAACACTGAAAATTATTGTACAAAATAACTTTAATTGCGGAAGTCGGTGTTAAATAACGAAGAAAAAATAATTATTATAGAAACACCGACTTTCCAAATTAAAGTTATTTTGTACAATGCGTTCCAAATGAGAATAGGATCGCCCGCCATGTTGTGACATCAGGATTTACTGTCAAATCGAGGACAAGGAAAGAAATTATAAACTTAAGAATTTATAAACTGTAAACGAAAAAAGTTTAATCAGAATCCAGTTCTTCAGTTTTACTAATTTCTAAGGTCTTCAATTTTGCCAAAATTTCCTCGATTTGACAGTACAACGAGACGTCAAAACATAGGAATCGGTCATATTCTCACTTGGAACGCGTAGTACTTTTCAGTGTTTTTCTAACATTGAAGTCGGTTATTTTTTTCAGTATTTCTACCATTTCTACTGCTTGGGAAGAGATGTGTCGTTGCCGGCAATATTGCCGTGAAGTCAGAATATTGGTGGCAATATTGCCGGCAACGGCACATTTCTATGCTTGGGATAACAGACCTAAGTACCTATTCGATATTAATATCGGCTTCATACTTCATACCTACCTCCACGCGTTCCTGAGAAAAAAGGGTAGGTAGTGTTGACAAATGGATAGACGATCAGTCGGACAAATGGATTACAAAGTGATCAGGGGTTCCGTTTTTGCTGACTTGGGTACAGAACCCTACGGTACCATATAAAAGAAAATGCTAATGACCAACACTCGATCAATTTGGTGGTCAGCAGTAAGCCAGTAGTGTTTGAAACCACATAAATAGTTGAGTTCCTTGGGGTTCAAGCTTTGTATCAATTCAACAAATTCGGTTCAGTAGTTTAATCGTGCAAGCGTACCTATATCAGACAGACAGAGTTACTTTCACGTTTGTAAAAGCTCTCATAATAAGCCAAACCAAAGTAAACGCCTTATCTAATCATATTCGTGTTTGAGATGTTTTGTCAAGATTGCCGGCATAGTCTAAGTACAGTACAATTCACGAATGATGGCGGCCGTGAAGTTTGCGCAGAAGGCTGCGCAGTAACGTGTTTTAGGAACCAAATGGCGACGTGCGTGTGCGAGAAGAGTGTAGTATGCGCGAACTTTCGCAAAGGCTAACTTCACGGCCGCCATCATTCGTGAATTGTACTGTACCTAGGTATAATTTTATCCTATAGTACTATTTATCTTTTCTTTTTGACAGCGAAAGCAAGCAGGGTTGAACTGTCAACAGAATTGACAGCCTGACAGCTGTATATATCTTGTTTGCAGTGTTGCCAGACCTCCTGATTTTCCAGGAATTTCCTTATTTTGCCAAGTTTCTCCTGATCTACTAATTTTGTTAGTAAATCTCCTGATATTTGTGTTTTTAAATAAATATGGTACATACTCCATATTTAAAACACTAATATCAGGCTGAACTAAGCGTAAGAAAAAACGTATCTAAGTCTTCTAGTATATCTACGTATAGAATCCTTGGAATCTCCTTACAAAAATACTAATATTACCCTAATTTTAAGAACTAAGAGTATTTCTGCAATAAGACCTAGACCATGAAGTTTAAAGTAAGATTGTTTTAATCTTGTTTTAGTGTGGGTAAGAGACAGAGCTACACAGGTTGTCTAGCGCCATCTCTTACTCACACTGAAACAAGATTAAAACAATCTTACTTTGAAGGTCATGGTAACCCCGCAGGTCGTTACCGATCTCCAACTCATCAATATCTTTTAAAGTGTTGCTGTTGCGCATAAGAATCAAGGTTGTTTTTTTTTTGGTGGGTAAAAATCATTCAGTGACATCTCCCGCCCTTGGGCAGTGCGGGCGATAGTGTCAGATTTTTACTGACTAAAAAACCCACCCCGTTCCCTCTTACGGGGCGCCCTTCATACGGGGCCCGGACCTTCCTTTCAGAATCCGGTCCATAGCCCCAGTAGGCTTTGGCCCTACTGAGCCCCTACGGTTTGCTGACAGCTCCTTGAGGCGCGCGGGTACAGTACGCGCCGTTGACGATTTAGTTGTATTAAAATAAACGATAAAGAAGTATTTTATTGATCTCCTGATTATTATCAAATCAGTCTCCTGTTTTTTTTTTACTCTTATTTCTTGGAATTTGAGATTTTGTTCTGGCAACACTGGTTTTATACCAGCAGAGAAATTTTATTGCTCCATTCAAAATTATTAAAACTTGATAAACTTATTCACACTTCAACCTATTGGCGACACAAAGATATTCCATGTCTAGTTAAAAGTATCAGAAAGTATAATTCCATATCACCAAGTGTACACAGTTCACCTACTCTGCCTTTATTTAGTTGCGAAACATTTGAACCCTTACTTGTCTCTCCAATAGTGCATTATGATCTCGGCATAGGAAAAAGTGATGTTGGGGCTAAAATTAAATTTAATGCAGCTGTTGGTAGAAACTTTATTGATTGTCATTACATTTTTACGGATTCATCAAAGACTCATAAAAGTTGTGTGGGAGTTGGTATATTCCATTCTCAATACAAAATTGTCCAGATGATAAAACTTCCTCCTGAAACGTCAGTCTTCACCGGAGAGTGTTTCGGATTATTCAAAGCTCTAGAGTATGTTTTGATCGCAAAACTTAAAAATGTTCTGATATTATGCGACTCTAAAAGTGCATTACAAACCATAGAAAAATTTACATTTAAAATGAAACCATTCTACCCCATTATACTTGACATTAGAAAACAGTTGCACAAATGTATACAGAAAAACTACACGGTTCAGTTCGCTTGGATTCCAAGTCACTCCGGAATCCATGGGAACGAAAAAGCAGATGAATTAGCCAAACAAGCAGTGCAGAATGGTGACATGTTTCCTTATAAAAACTTCTGCCATGATCTCGTGAACCTCCCCAAGGAATATCTTCGTCATTCCTGGGATCTTCTTTGGAGTGAAGGTTCTAAAGTCAAGGGCAAGAAATATGCGTCAATTCAACCATCAATTCCAGACAAGCCATGGTTTTTTAAAACAAAATGCTCTAAACATATTACAAGCATGTTAATACGTATGCGGCTTGGCCACGTCTGTACTCCTTCCCACCTTGCTAAGTTGCATATTGTGGACAGCGATCTGTGTGAGTGTGGTGAGGATGTTGGCACGCTGGACCACATATTCTTCTCCTGTCCCCTTCATGACCATTCATCCTTCCTCCGTTCTCTTGTTTCCCACAATGTTCCCCTTCCTACATGTATATCATATTTATTATTGAAACCTATTAAATATATCAACATACTATCTGCATTCTTGTTGAAAAATGATATAAAAATTTAATTTGTGTATTTATTATTTATACCTATCCTTTTCTATCCTATGTAATAGTCCACTTCCTTTCCTGAACCTTACAAAATTCCTGAATCCGTTAATTTCCTTTAAAAATATTTCCCTACCTTTTATTACCTGAAACTGGCACAAAGTTTTATCTAGTGCCACACTACAAAAAAAAAAAAAAAAAAAAAAAAAAAAAAAAATTTTACCAAAACTAGCGGCGGTAAGGTATAATTGTTTTTTACCGTAATCAATATTTGTTTTATAGAGATAATTGTTGATTAATTTCTGCTATTTCATATTTCTAGACGATGGGTGAAGGAATTTAGAGATTGCATGATGTTTTCATTCCCTTCATCCCTAGTTTCTTTTCGAAATGCTGTTCCTAAGCCGAATATACGTACGTATCAGAGCAAAAAGTGCTTCCAAACATTATTTATATTTTATGTCAATAAAACAATTACTTCACTTCTTAGTAATGCATGAATCGCCTTTGTCCTAGTAATTTACTACCAGTCAAGCGTTATTATTCACAACAATGCGTCATTAGAATAGTTATGTTCATATGAATAGCACTGAACTTGAAGCTCTAACAGTTTATGATTTGCTTTTGGTCAATAAAGTAGTAAAAATTCAGTGTTATGTTGCACGAGCCTGTAATCATGGAATAAATTCTGCCAAGTACACTATTACGTCTTGCACCTCTCTCTGCACAGTTGTATACACAAATGTTTTTACAAGTTTAATATTTATTATTATAATATATGCGGTACATAATTTTGTAGCTAGCTATAAATATAGTGCTTATTATTGGTGGTGTGGTGTAGTAGTGTTGTGTTATTTATTTATTATATATATTCTTTCTTGTACACTGAGCACAGGATAAACATTCATAAAACAAGTGTACAAGAGACGGTCAATGTTTAGTCTATAAATGTATTGTTTCACATGTTTTGCACAGTGTGAACTAATGTAACATTTATCTACTGACTGCAGGTAACAGATAAAGGTTTGTGTGAACAAATAACATCCTTATGCATATAATATAAGTAAGTAAAACTTGTGTCCCTCGCTCTGTTTGTTTCTCTGCTTAATTCTTCTGAACCGTGCAATTAATTTTCATACAGTTTTCTCAAATCAACACCTCCCATGCATAAGGTTGTAAAGCAAAAAGTGAATTTTTTTAGGAGAAATATTATTGTAATTGTTAATTATGTAAGTACATAAGTAATTTGTGAAAATCCTATCAACCGATGTATTTGCGTTATGTAATCAATAATCAGTTTAAGACCACAGTATTAGATGGATGTAACATGAAACCGTAATGTTTATTTTACACTGTTTACTCGAAACGCTATGCTAAGACTTAATGCTTTGGGTGCATCAAAATAGAAAGTAAGAAATGAGAAAGATTTTATTAATAAATTGCACTGGTATAAACCTGGGGAAGATTTCTAGTAATTTCTAAATTAAGATTAACACATTGAAATAATATTTATCATATGCTTTAAGTTTCACTTTGGCCTTCATTAACTTGTACTAATTTACACAGTAGTCTTAACCCTCTAGCTATTATTTGTTTTTATATCCGTTGTCCTTTTTTTACAGACTCATTGTACATTTGTATAGCAGGCAGAACAAAAACACATTACCAGAAAAAAAACAATACAAATAAAATGGTGGACCCCAATAGAGTATTGAGCTACGAAGATATGTTGCAAGTGATCCAAGAACCAAAGAAGGTCATCATTGATGTCCGCGAGCCTGATGAGGTGGCCAGCACTGGCAAGATACCATCCAGCATTAATATACCATGTAATTTTTTTTTTTTCTTATTTTATCCCACCTATCAAGGTCATCTCGCCACCTCTTCCCAGGTAGGCCTTGGAGGCATCGTCCATCATCAGGCGAGGAGGAGGCTATCTCAATGGTCAATGTGTCTGTTTTTTCTAAACATTTTTATAAAATTGCGTAAGGTTGTTATTTGTTTGGCAGTAAACGCCTTTTATCTATGTGTAGCGACATCTATGGCGCCACATAAGAACTATGAAGAGAATACGAAATCCTGCATCGCGCAATCAAAGTTTTCCGCGCGATTTGAACATATACGACAGCCCAAAATCATCTATCGGGCTGTAGCCCACCAGACTATAACATCTGTCTGGTCGGAGGATCCTTCCTTTTCAATGGAGGCATGTGGGACTTTACTCTCTGTTCCGCATACCTCCAAACTGATGACCCTCGACAAAGAACGTCAGCGCAGCCTTCGTGCAGCTACTACTTCGTGACGTCATCATCACTTCCTCAAGCTTTCAAGCAGCGGGCCATAGCCAGTACCCACGGCTATGAAGTATCCTGACCACCAGCATGACTACTTGGTCATACCTGGTCATCCCCCTCAGCTTCATCAGCGACCTTGGCTTAGCACATCGCACCTTCGGCCAGTCATATGAAGAGCCATGAAGAACCTCTCTTGGTCGACGCCAGCAGTCAAGCCCTACGTCGCACAGCACCGCTCCGACTCACTGGAGCCAGCAGCACTACTCCGACTCACTGGAGCCTGCAGCATCATCCCGACTCACTGGGACAGCACCACCCCGACTCACTGGGGCATCATCCCGACTCACTGGGACAGCACCACCCCGACTCACTGGGGCATCATCCCGACTCACTGGGATATCATCACCCCGACTCACTGGGGCGTCACCGCAGACAGTTCCGACTCACCGAGAACTATTCGGCATCGGTTCCGACTCACTGGAACCAACCTACGCTGGCCTGAACCATCGATCTCCGATCTCCGGAGGGGAGTGATGTAGCGACATCTATGGCGCCACATAAGAACTACGAAGAGAATACGAAATCCTGCATCACGCAATCGAAGTTCAAAATCTGACAAACAAAATGGTACGACAGCCCGAAATCATCTATCGGGCAGTAGCCCACCAGACTGTAACACCTGTCTGGTCGGAGGATCCTCCCTTTTCAATGGAGACATGTGGGACTTAACTCTCTGTTCCGCATACCTCCAAATATGCAATAAGGGCCATATCAATGTTAGGCGGACGCCCGCGCGGGGATACGTCACAGGCAGCCCCCCCTTTTGCTACGTAAGTAATATTGTTACGTACGTGGGTAATTAAATGCCGATTTACTGACAGAGAACTTTATTCACCACAAACAATAACAAATTAGTCCAGTCAACAATAATCCGAATCGCAATTAACACTAGAGTACCGTTACACTATCGCTTAGGTCGTTAGGTAAATCACTTCACACACTTAGGTAGTTCGCTCTTGATCGCAGTCGAAATCACAACTGACTCGCTTCCGGTCGGGGGCTCGTATTTATATGCGGAGCGAAGAAAATTCTAGATACCGACATCTCAAGATCGATCCAGAACAATTGGGTCGCTTCGCGGAACTATAAATCATTTTTATTGCACGATGTACTTAGAGTCACTTTCATGCGAATTTCAACTCTATTATTAATAGCAGAGAGTACCATTTCCCTTATCGGTAGATAAATACCTAACTACTAGTGGTACTTACTTTGTGGATGTTTCGAGATTTTCCTAAGCCTGGCTACGTACCACTATTCTAGATCTTTCGAACAGCAATGCGTTTTAATTATTACGTGCTACTCGTTATTTTCTCGGAGATATGGCGTGTTCACGTTTAATGGCGTAACAATATTAAGTTGTCAATCAACACGACTACATGCACACCGTTAAAGTGGAACTAGTGACAATGCGCACGTAATAATCCGGTTTCCGCGACGGCGACCGTCGCACACGACACACGAGCTTTGTCACGCGGCCATTTGTCCGTCGCGGCCCGTCCGCTTAACGCAGTTTTAGCCCTAAGTTTGTAAGAAGCTTTTTCTATTACAAAAATAACTTTGTTACAGTGCAAAGCGTTCACGGCACATTAGAGAGCATGTCTCAGGAAGACTTCAGGCGCCGTTTCAATCGCGAGAAGCCGACGACTGATGATGAAATTATCTTTTACTGCCGGTCCGGCAAACGGGCTACTGAAGCCATGGACAAGGCTTTAAATTTGGGATTTAAAAAGTAGGTTGCAAAATAATTTAGACGAAGCTCAACAACATTTCACAAGACTTTTTTTCAGGAAACGAAAAAAAAATCAACCTCACCATACAAAATTAAAAACTTGATTGGTCAGTTTATATGGAGACGTCGGTTTTTTTTTCTTTTCCTGAAAAAAAGCCTTGTGGAAGGTTGTTGTTGTTGTAGTTTTGACTACTGAGCAAGACCTTAAAGTTTGTGGGGGGCTGTCCCATAGACCCTGTATAGGTTTAGGTACTTAACCAAGGGCCGATTTTTCAATCATCAGTTTTACTTCTATCTAAGGAATAAATATGGCGGTTTGACATATTTTCTATACAAAAGCTGTCAAAACGCCAAACATATTCTTCAAATAAAAGTTATCTGGTGTCTGAAAATTCGGCCATAAGGAATATAATTTTCATATTATTTTGGTACCTTAAATCACAGTTTTCACAAATCAATCCTACCTTCCTATAATTGTACCAAAATAATGTTAAAATTGACAAGTAATGTCTTCAAAATTTCTCCCCACACACAGTTTGGCTTGATCAAGCGGCATGATATTAGTGGCCACCGTAATAGATAGGCAACATCTAATCACTTATAAAGACTGATACAGTATATTCGCAATATTTTGATATTCTTTTTAAGAATTATATATGGTGAATGCGTATTTTTTCGGCGCATAAGTAATTCGGAACGCCTAACTTCAATGGCCAACATATTTTAGTAGGTAACTGATAAGATAACCGAGGAAGGTTTGTGTATCGTGAGTAGGCGGGTCGCTAGGCGTCAAACAAATTTCTGTTAGTTTTTATCACCTTTGGAATGGTCAAGTCTCACCATTGTGCGCATCATCCGATGGTCATGGTGGAGCATACGGTGAGTCTGCCCCACTAAGTGGAGCACCGCCGCGGCGGCACGGCGCGCCGTGTCGTGATGACGATCAACGGAGATCACTTGCGTTCGGCCCTAGTTCAGATTCAGACCATGGTACTGGGCGAGAGGGTTTGGGAAGCAATCACTTCCTGCGATACAGTGGGCTAGCGAAGGAGGTGGCTGAAATTCTAAGAGAGCATCCTTACGCCCCAGTCGCCGCTGTCGGTAATGCCCAGCGTTCCAAGGGCGTTGAGAATCATAAGACGATTCTTGGCAATCGTAGGCGCTTGCGGACGGTGAGCAACAGGTACCTAGCTCGTCGTCTGGCTATCTGATACTTGTACCAAGCCCGAGTCGACGAGCTCAGAGAAAGAAGTTGTTTGATGATTTCTCACTTCAAAGTAAAAAAGGGTTATAGGTACCAGGTTATTTTTCCTTGGGTTTTGATTAGACTAGGTATGAAAATATTTTTTTTATCGAAATCTCACCGGATCTCGACTCGTTGTTGAGCGAGATCTCGAAATTGCCAATCTATTGCATTAGTCTGTGCTACACATATAAAAACATACCTAGCTCGTCATAATTCAGTAGTACGTGAGTTTTTTTTTATCTTATTAGAAGGGTACTAGCCCAGCATTCCGAATTGCGATAAAAGTGATTATATCGCGAATTCGACCAAAGTAGTCAAATAAATAAGGTCTATTGAGTAGTTGTGACGTTGCGCGTTAGTTGCATTCGCGATATTATCACTTTAACGCAGAGTACAATTACCGGCACGGATCTTGAGCGCTGGCTTCAAGTTGCGCAGAAGTCAAATATTCGGTCTCTTTAGTAGTGCGAAGTGAGACGCGGGGGCGGGCAGAGTCAGTGATAGGCTCGCCGCGCCATCGCGTCATAGACGTCACTTCTGATTCGTTCCCTGCGCTTGCTGCATGTATCTAACAACGACTACGATTGGCTCGCCAATAGAATAGAATAATAATATTCCGCAACAATAGAAATAAACTTTATTGTACACCAAAAAGTAATACAGCTAGCCAATGTATGGAATGCGCAAAGCGATCCTCACTCTGACGCCGAGCGCTCAAGATCCGTACCGGTAATTGTTAGTGTGTTTATCGTGAAATTGATAACCCAGCACAAAGCTTGGAAAAACACAGAGGCTGTGAGTGAACTTTATTGTTTATTTTCAGGTCTAAAAATTATTTGGGAAGCTGGTCAGAGTGGGAAAGCAGGAAAAAATAAATTATATTTATAAATTATAAGATTAACAGGATAATAAATGGTGTTATTCATTTCTATTTTCTGTCTTTTATTTCGTACTAGATGGTCTGTCAATCTATGTTTTTTAATTCTTCATTGACGCCACGGTTGGCGCAGTGCTTGAGCGACTGGCTGTTGTTATGGGTCATGGGTTCAATTAGCGCACAGAACAAATATTTGTATGGCCTATAGATAGATGTTTCGGGTCTGGCTGTCTTATGTATGTTGTTTGTGAATACACCTATGATACACGGTTATTTCTTAGTGTCAGTGTTGCCATGTTTTTAAAAAATAAATGAAAGAACTACCTATCATTTATTATTATATCTAGCCCATACTCTCCCACTGCTGGGCAAACGCCTCCCTCCACTCCTTCCAAAGTTCCCAGTTCTGAGCCACTTTTTTCCAATTCCCAAGGAAGACATCCAAGTCGTCCCGCCATCTCCTTCTTAGGGTCAACTCACACCGAAAGAGCAACGAAGGGCAGCGAAGCGGAGCGCAGTTTCAGTGTCATAAGAATTTTAACTTTATTTTCATTTCTATAGTACTTATTATCGCATGAGAAACTCGTACGTTTACCGTTTATAGAATTCGCTGGAATTCCCGCGGCGCCGCGGGCATCCGCGCGACTCGTACGAGTTTCTCATGCGATAATAAGTACTATAGAAATGAAAATAAAGTTAAAATTCTTATGACACTGAAACTGCGCTCCGCTTCGCTGCCCTTCGCCGCTCTTTCGGTGTGAGTTGACCCTTAGTCTGCCGCGACCCCGTCGTTGTAAGTTACCTACCAATACCTATCTAAACATATATGGGTACGAGAAGTACCTACCTAGAAAATGAAAGAAAACCACACTGCCACAATAAGATAATGGCTGTAGTCATTCAGTCATGAAAACCACAGACCGTGATAATAATGTAGACTGAAAATCGATAATAGAAATAAAATACATTTTTATTACAAATAAAATAACATCATTTAAAATTTAACAGAACCAAAACAAGCGTCAGTCTAATGTCAAGGACAAATGAACAATTACCAACAAGAAGATAGGTACACTGGCTGACTGATACAGTTGTTTATTGTGATTTGCTGGCCCAGTCGGTAAAACTTCCAAGGTAGTTCTTTGTACTGCAATAAAACAAAAAAAATGGTTGAATTAGTATCATCTGAATGCAAATCTTATACTCCCATCTGTTTAGGTAGTTAACTAAATGTAAACAATCTAAATATGTCTTTTATCTAAAAAAATCTATAAAACTTTTGTTATTATTTTTATAAATTTATTTATCTCAGGACCGTGAGGTCCTTTGGACCTTTGGAAGGCATACGAGGAGCCGAAACCAACTCGCAGAGGCCCTTTTAGCTGCTTGTAATGGAACGTGGTACCGTACCAACCGGCGATTATCCCTGTATGCGCTATGCTAGTGCATCCAAGGACAACCCCCGGTTGAAGGGAAACTATTGCAACATGTGGAAAACTAATATAAGGCTATGGTTTTTAGAGTCTTTAGTGGACTGGTTACCAGGAACTATGTTAAGACTATGGCCCCTGCCTGAACAATGTTTTTAATTTCCATCGATAAAAAGGCAAGGGGTGACTTGCACACTCAACAAATGGGCCCCCAAAATGGTCGCTAGCACGAAGTGACATAGCAACAAGAGGGTATCCTGATGTGCTTGAGGAGTGGAGAGGTATACCACGGCTATCAGGACAATCCCGGAAGTACGGTCAAGATCCCTACCAGCACCTTACTGGATTATACATCCTTCTCCCGAGCGCGTTTGCTCTTGCGAATCTACTCAAGCCAGCCAATAAAGGCAAGAGAGAGGTGGGAGTTCTGTTCCTCGTCAGTGTTCACTACGGCCGGCCAATAAAGGCAAGCCGGAGATGAAGAACAAGAATTCTCCCGTGAGATCGGGTCCATGGGATCGCTAATGCCCAACAGTTCGCCACAAAACTGCCCTTCGGATTGTATCTCTTTTGGTCTGGCCCCTCACGCTAGGCATGTTACCTACGGCCAAGCAAGCGCTATCGACACAGACTTAGGGTTTATTGGAGCGCGCAAGCCCCATCACGATGTCAACGTAGAGATACGGCGATTGTTATTATTAAGATTGTTTACGTTTTCATTTCCCTTGCAGAATTTAATCTCAATTCTTTAGTATAGGATTTCTTCTTTAATTCTTTATTGTACACTATAACAACACAAAATAAGTGGATAACAAAGTTCATGTACATAGGCGAGCTTAACTCAAAGTTGAGTTTTCTTCCAGCAAACCATTGAGCGATAGAGAGAGATGACAATAGAGGGTAGGGTCCAGTGTACAATTTTAAAATTAGAAATATTATGAATAAAATAATAATACATAAATAAGTATACCTACATACATAAATACACACATACTTTATATATTATAAATATATATTGTATATATATATATATATGCTATGTCATTGTGAAAGGAAATACTCTTTAATTTTCCTCTTGAAGACATCTAAAGAAGGGCTGTCACGTAAGGAGTGTGGGAGGGAGTTCCACAGACGCACTGCTGTTACAGAGAAAGAACCATCATAACGGCTAGAAGTGTGAAACGGGGTACGAAGAAGAAGAGAATTGGCAGTGCGACAGGGTTTACCCCTCGGGACGAAGTACTCAAAGCGTTCACGAAGGTATTGCGGAGAATTAGGGTTGTGCAGGATAGTGTAGAGAAGAGATAGAATATGGGTATCACGCCGACGCCGAATCGGCAACCACTTCAATCTGGTCCGAAACTCCGACACATGGTCGTATTTGCGGAGGCCGAAAATGAAGCGGATGCACAAGTTCTGCAGTCGCTCGAGTTTGTTTAGGAGAACCTCCGTTGCATCGAGAAAACAGACATCCGCATAGTCTATTAACGGTAGAAGAAGAGATTGCGCAAGGGTGACCCTAGTATGAAATGGTAGGAATTTTTGGAGACGTTTAAGGGACTGAAACGAGTAGAAGACCCTCCTACTAACATCAGCTATATGAACATCCCAAGAAAGGTTAGTATCAATATGGACGCCTAGATTCTTAGCACTTTTCGAGTAAAGTATAGGTACTGAGTCATAAACTACTGGTGGGAGAGACTGGTGATTCAGTAAACTAAGCATATATCTGCCACCAATAATGAGCGCTTGAGATTTATTTGGATTCAGTAAGAGCCCAAAGGACTTAGCCCACTTGTTGATATTTTCAAGGTCATCATTGATGGCAGCTATAGTCTCAACGAGTTCGCCGACTTTAAAATGACGATATAACTGCAAGTCGTCTGCGTAGAGATGATAGTTAGAAGTTAGGACCTTAGTGAGAGCGTTTATAAAAACTGAGAAAAGTAGAGGAGAGAGGACGCCACCCTGAGGTACACCCGCAGCCAAATCACACCATTCAGAGGAATCGTCATCAGATCGAACAGACTGCGAGCGGCCCCGAAGATAAGATTTGAACCACTCAATTTCTTATTAAATATTTTCAATAGAATTCTCATCTTTAGTTCTCAGCATTGTAAGCACAGTATGGGATAGTATCTCCTTTTCTTATAAATTACTAGCTGTGCCCGCGACTTCGTTCGCGTGGGCTACAGGATTTTGAATTTATTTTTTCTAAAATAAAAGTAGCCTATGTTACTCCTTATTACATCAGCTACCTGCCAAAAAAGTCCCGTCAAAATCGGTCCAGCCATTTCAGAGATTAGCCCGGACAAACAGACAGACAAAAATAGTAAAAAATGTTATTTTGGTGTATGTACGATATAATACATATGCATGTAGTAAAAAAGCAGTTATTTCAATATTACAAACAGACTCCATAGATTAGATGCAAATATATTATCTAATACTGGAACTACACTTTTCATATGAGCATATTAACTCCCAATACCAATAAAAAAGGAAACTCCATTTTGTATTATTGATAGGAATGGTTTCAAGACTTACAAATGGGGTTGATTATTATTTAAAAATTTAGATTAATATAAGCGTTAAATATGAATTATGGTAAAATTGGTAGTTGTTTCCTTTTTAACAATTTTTAAATTAACCTTTCGAATACTGTAATTAGAGACAATAGGGAGACAATGAGAGAATGAATGCCGGCATTGACTCGCGGTTTAATGAATTAAATAAATATGGATTATAACTTACTTTTTGAATCCTAAGTTGATAGCATTTTGTTGTGCCATACCAGACCTCTTTCCAATCATACAGTAGAAGATAATCTCAGTATCTTCTGCTGGCTTTGGCCTTTTGTAGGCTTCTTGAAAGTCTTTGTCAGGCATTGTGCCTAGTACTGGTGACACATTGCCCACTGTAAACAATGAAATAATAATATTATATGTATATGTAAGGCACAATATTAAATTATCAATTTTGTCCTTCCTTACTACTCAAAGGACTAGTTAGAACCCTACAACACCAGGGCTGCGTTCAAATTTGAGTTTAGAGTTAACTCTAATGACGTCATTGGGTAATTACTCTACCCTGGCATTTTTGAACGCGAACGGAGTTCACCTGTCAATGTCAAGCATATTGCTGCTTACTCCAACCAACCCTGCTCAAAGTTAGGGTTAGTTGGGTTAACTCAAGGGTAGCTACTCGAGTTATTTAAGAACGACCCTGGGTTGCAACTCTACTCGATTCTGGTTATTTTTAGTACTATCTTGGTGAAGGAAAATATTTTGGAATAACATAATTACTTACATGGGATGTTGACACTGTTTGGAATCTTGCCATGTTCTACGATTTCATGAGGTTCTCTAACATCAACTATTAGAGTACTGCTCTTTGTTATAGCCTGCTTGACATACTCATAGTCAACAGTCAAGTCATCAAAATTTACTTGAACTGAGTATGAACGCACTACGTTGATGCTTGGTAAGTGTGAAGATGGAGCATATTTAAAAATACCTGAAAGTAATATTCAATTGTTATTTATATTATTAGTAGCCCCGTGAGAAATCGCGCCAGCAAGTCAAATCGTTAAAAAGATCAATCCTTTAGTTCTGTACTTACAAGGTATATTAAATCTTTTCAAACATTTTCTTATATTTATAGTTCCCGCTGCTCTTATCGTTTGACAAGGAGACGTCGGAAGAATCCGGCGAATTACCCGTGCTAGTGCCAACATTTTTTGCAAATATTATTCAGTTTTATTATTTAATGACTGAAGAAAAATATTCAAAGTTTAAAAGCACTTCTCTGATTTAAGTATTAACTTCTTGAAAGTTTTCGCTAATTAACAATATTAGATTTTTTAGATTTTACACTTTTTGATTTGAATGATGAATGAAAATTGAAACTATATTATGTATTGCTATTGACAAAATTGGTGACAATCACAGATAACTATAATTCAGAGAGTGACAATGAGTGCGTTCCAAAGATTTTATATATCCTACTAGGTGCGTTCCAAACAATGACGTTCAAAATGAACAATATTTACCACACACAATATTTGTACCTACATTTACGTTCCGATTCTTATATGAATCGGTATAAACCCTATCCTAATAACATAGAGTAAAATAATATATGGGAATCGGGCCTAATAATTACTCAAGTCGTTTGACTTATTAGACAGACTCTAATGAGATTTTTTGTTTTTTTAGAGCCAGTTTACGCCAGCTTCTGTAGGATAGTTATTTTAAATGATTAGATTAGGAAGTATGTTTTAATGCTAGAAATTAACCATTTCCAAAGTCATATATGTTATAAAATCAAAGGTTATTAGAGTGCGTCTACTGAAAGCGTAACCTGGAGTTTTTTTTTTAAATTAAATTGGCAACATTGTTTTGCCGAAAAAATCACGTCAAAGTCTATGGTTGCAATTGTCAGTTTTTGGAAACAGATATTTATTTTTCGAAAATAATTGCTTAATTATGGGAAAAACAATAAACAGTAACGTGCGAAAACTGCTACACACTATGGTTAATAAATTCAAACAAAAACAAGAAGAGAAAAAGGGTGTTTTCAATGAAAACCAACAATGTTTATATACGATTTCTGTATTTTTAAGTTAGTATGACGTTTTAATCTTGATCCTTGTTGACAAATATTAGATAGTTATATTTATGATTTTTTTTTCTTATATTTTTAGATAATCTGGCATATTGCGAATTTCATATTTGACAAAAACATCGAACAAAGAAGGCTTTTGATGAATCGACTTAATCAAAAACACATGCTAATGAGTGGTAGAATGCGTCCAAACGCGGTTGGATGTAATGAAAGATTTGCCTCACTCTGTCTAGTAGTGCATCAAAGTCTTCAACTGAAGTTAAAATCGCGAAAGTGAAGGAAATAGTGACTGAAATCCTAGTTCAAGTTTGAGAGAGATAGCTGCTGAACTTTCTGTGTCTCACGAGTCAATCCGTATCATTTAAAACAATCACTGGAGTATGAAAGATGTTCCCGCTTGACTAATCCCAAAAGATCTGAATTTTCTCTGTGCTAAAACGAATCGATTCCAACCCAACAATCTTGAAACACATTATTAGTGACACATTAGACGTGATGAAATTGAAATCATGTTGACTATTACGGTGTTGTACACTTGGTATTCATGCCAGAAGGTCAAATGGTAAATAAAGAGTATTATTTGAATATTTTGTAGCGACATTTGAGAGAACAGATAAAATAAAATAATTTGGAATAATAACTAATATTTTGTGTGTTATTGACCTTTACCATACACCCACCAATAACTAAAGGTAGAACTACACTGCTCACACGTGTGCTACACACGCCGATTTATTTAATCTTCATGCAACACAAAGTATATAGGCGGACTTAATGCCTTAGGCATTCTCTACCAGTCAACCTAGGGTAGTGAAGAGAAAATATGGTAGACGCACAAAAAGAAAATTTTGGTAAAACAAGCCGATCTGGAAGCTTCGGTCTCCATACATTTCATATGGAAAATAGACTGTTAGAGCTACACTTGATCCACGCCACGCCATGCGACGCTACGTCCGCGACGCCGACACGTCGGTCCCAGAAATTTTAGAGGAAGGTGGGCGGCGATCACCGCGGCGGCACCGCGATCAGACGCGTGGATAGCCATCAGACGCGTGGATAGCCATCCACGCGTCTGATCGCGATGGTCAGGCGGAAGTGTCTTCGATAGTAAATGAAAAAGCGAGCTTGATCTGTTTTTAATCCTCCGATGAAATCAAAGGTTGTAATGCGCATCACACGTGTTACGCGTTGCGTCGGTGTAGTGTGCACACCTACCGCACACGGCTGAGACGTCTCACACGTGTGCGTCGGTGTAGTGTAGTTCTAGCTTAAGTCTACACACGTTTTTGACTAAAATTTAAGTTCCTATACAACTATTATACAATTGTCATAAATACAAAAAATACTCAAGTATCAAAACTTTTTTCTCCTACTATTTCAACAATACCACATTCAAAATTTTTGGTTTTAACCTCCTTTTCTCAGGTCACGCTTTCGTTAGACGGACTTTATCATCAGAGAGTGCTTTTTATCAGGTGGCAATTCAAATTTTGACAGTGGTATTTCCAATTTTGACAGCTGACCCCATCCATCAAAAGCGTTCAAGCTTGTGCAAAAATATTTTTAATTATTCCGATTATTCGTAATTTACATCTCCTTATAAGTTGTAAGTGTTTGTGTCTTGGTTATTTATCTAATTGAACATATATCTGTACCTGTTTTATGATACGGGTGAATCTTCATGTCGAAACTCGGTAGATCCTCGATACCTTGTGATTTTATTGTGTTCTATTTCTACGCGGAACAGCAGTATGACAGTATCAATAAACATGAGTAACTTATCTTACTTCCAGATGCTATACGCATAACATACAGGAGTGTGCGAGTGTAGTTGAACAGTGGTGTGCAATGGTTTCGTGTTGAAATCCATCAGATCATTACGTTAGCAAATATGGGGTCCATGCGACCGACGGGGAGGTTCCTATCGTTCGCCAACAACATCCAAAGGACACAGAAACAATCTGGTGAATATGTAACTTTAACTTGTTGATAAACTTACCACATACCTAAGTTATGAATCATAGATTCATTTGTCCTTGTTTGTTATTGCAAATACTATTACAGATTATGTATGTCAAAATCGTGTCATTTCTAAACAGAATAAAACACTTTAAATTTTTTTTTTTTTTGCGTACTGTACATCATAATATTTATTAATTTTTTTGGTGTAAAATTGTTACTTTGCTGTTCAAACCTTACTAAATAAGTAGTAGTTTGGCAGTTCAATTTTTAGATACCTCAATATATGTACTTATAAAAAAACAAATATTTAATTCTGAAAATAATGTTGTTATCCGAAGCTTAAATTTCCTTTAACCTTTCACCTTTGTTTAGTGCCTAGCGGGTTTCCTCAAAGTTTATCAGGCAGTGAGACGGATGTGTCAACATCAAATGAGAATCTGTCACGAGAAGAGCGCTATGTTGTGCGACACACAGCCCGTGTAGAACCTCAGGGACAGGAGAACCATGCTCAGCCTAACAACAATAACCGAAATTCCCTCAAGGTAGAATATCACTTTAGTACTAAAACATTTTATAAACACTGAGGATGCTGATACAGAACTCAATTCTGGGTCAGTTTCATCTTTGATAATATGCTATTATAGGAATATAATAAGTCCACCTTGAAGTGGGTGTGGTAACCAAATCCTTAGATTAGAGTGTTTAAGTAGATTAACCTTTCAATCGTGGAAATTACAGACACAATAGAAAGACAATAGGTGCGCGAACGCCGTCGTTCGCTTGGGGTTTAATGAATTAAAACATGTCAGTGCAGAGCAGTTGATATCATGAGTTGTTGTTGATTTTGTTTTTGTATTTATGAGGCTGGCTTAGCAATCACAACACTCAGCAGGCCAGTATCTGAGCCACAGTATGCTCAGTCCTATGAGGCTGTTGTAGTAAGCCAGAGTATACTGAAAACTCAAAATAAAAAAAATAAAAAGATTAATAAATTAGTTAGCTCACAGCTATACATATACAGGGTTATTTGTATAACACTGGCAACTTGAGAATGTAGGCTAAATAATTTGCTTATAAGTTCATAGTGATTTCTAAGATTTATTCTATTTTTAGGAAAGTGTAACAGGGAGCAATCGCAACTCTCTCAAAGACTCGGTAGGCGGTGGGAACAGCAACCGGAGTTCCCTAGATGTGTCCTCATCTTCATACAACACTCTCATCATACACAATCAGGATGACTCCTGGCCTCCCCGACCTACACCTATCAGGTAAGAACTTAATTTTATATTGACAGTTGTATTAATAGTCTTTTTTTCTGCCTTCAAGATTCTAAAGAGGTATAAATAATTTTCGAAAATTGGGTTTTGCATCGGGAAGCTTCATCGACATCATTTTAGCTGAAATACGTCCTCTATTGACCTAGGCCTTCACTAAATTATAGCGAACTAACAGTGATTATAGTAAACCGCTGGTTTTCTATAATTGCCCGCCATGCTTTTTTTTTTTTTTTTTTTTTATGGTGGGAAGAAATCATGCATTGACATCCCCCGCCCTTGGGCGGAGCGGCAGATAGTGTCAGACTCTTACTGACTAAAAGACCCACCCCGTTCCTTCTAGCCTTCATACCGGGGCTCGAGCGCCCTTTCGGATAACCCTGGCCCCAGTAGGCTTCGACCCGGCTGGGTCCCTGCTGTTGCTGACAACTCCTTGAGGCGCGCGGGAACAGTGCGCGCCGTCGACGACTTGGGCTTGGTCCGGACAGTTACCGGACGGCCGGACAGCGAGCTACCCATTGCTCACTGTCCGCAAGCCCGCGCCTACGGTGGCCGGAAATCGGGATCAGAATCCCAGCGGCGGCGGCGGCGGCGGTAACGCCGTTGCCTGATGCGTTCGGCCCCCTCCTTTGCGAACATTACTGCTTCGCAGAAGTCGGCGACCGCCTGCCACTGCTCCTCGCTCCGGACCATGGCCTCAACCAGAGCCCGGCGCGAGAGGTCTCCGCTGCCGATCGCCCCCACGAGGGCACGGCGGTGTTCCGCCCAAGCAGGGCACACCTCGACTGTGTGCTCCACCGTGTCCTCCGGGCGTTCCGCACAGTGGCGACACCCGGGCGTCACTTCCGCATGAATCCTGTGCAGGAAACTCCCGAACGAACCATGTCCGGTGAGGACCTGCGTCATGCGGAAGGTAAGGACGCCGTGAGGTCTTTCCAGCCACGCCTCAAAGAGGGGACTTACCGCCATGATTGTGGCGTGCCCAGCACTGGGTTGCGATAGTCGTTGACGCCATTTCACCATGAGTGCCCGCCATGCTTGGCAAGTGGGTTAGTGTTCGCAGTGTGGTTGTTGCAATGCACAGATGTTGCTACTGCCCATTCTCTGGCATGTCCTTTAGTCGCCTCTTACGACAACCACGGGAAGAGACGGGATGGTGCTATTCTTTAAGTTAAGACCATACGGTACGGCATCAGGTAGGTTCGTCAAGAAACCTGTAACTTTATTGGAAAAACTATTTATGTTTTTTTGGAAAAACTATTCAAATTTTATAAATGCGAAAGTAACTCTGTTCATTTCTTTCGAAAGTAGGTACGTCTTAGCTTCTAAACCAATCTAAATGTTTAACATAGACATTGCCTTGGACCTGAAAAAACACTTCAGGCTACTCTTTTTCAACTTTGCACGCGGCCGGATCGCGAGCAGAAGCTATTTTTAAATATTGGTCACTATGATGACGGAATCATTTTTCTACAAAATTAAGAGAAAAAACAGTTCTCAAAATTCATTTTGATTGAGTTACCGCTTTTAGGATTTCAGGGCAGTATTCGACTCTAAAAAAAAAAAACTGGGCTTGTGCGAGTCGGACTCGCGCTCTGAACCGTACGAACTTAGCAATGTTTAATGCGCTTATATCACATATCTGAATTACGGTCTGTGTACCGTGTACCGCCATCCAGTGAGACACAATTGGCCTAATTGTGTCTGGATGGCGGTACCACCGAGTCTGGCCGGTACTACAAATTGGAACTGAACTGGAATCAGTCAACGTCACCGGTAGCCACCCTGCTGGCAATAGTAGCCACGAGGCTATTGGGGATGTCGTGCATCCGACCTATCAGTGAAAGGATTCGCAGTATCAGCAGCGTGCCGAAATCCGGAACACGCGCGTCCGCGAATATCCCCGACACGGTATAGTTTATGTGTAGAGATTTGATTGTACTACCAAATCATATGACTCAACATGCAGCTCAAACCACTGAGCAGATTGCGATGAATTTTGGCACGCATATACTTATTATGACTTAGGCATGCGTTAAGAAAATAAAAACCAATATTTACCCCCTAAGGGCGATAAACTAACTTTGGGCCACCGCGGTCCAAAGTTATTTTGGAAAGGTCTAATTTACGCAGAAGATGTTGCTGGCGGAAGCTAGTTTCATCAAAATACTCCCACCCAAGAATTCAGTGCCTAAAGGTGTGTCCAAATCTGGCGAATGCGACGCTTGCGAGCCGTTCGCGAGCAGCTTGCGAACTACGTACACACAAAGACCCAAGATATCTGACCCACGTGACAGCAGAAGGTAATATAAGACATCCTAAAAGTTAGACGAATTTGAACCTTCTGCAATTAGCAGAAGATACATGACAATCAATTCGGAGCATAATAATTTAAACGAATATAACGAGAGGTAGGTAGTCAAATATTATAGAATACTGTCACGTCAATTTGATCTTTAAGAAGTAACGTTAAGGTTGGTAAACTTTGAATACGGTTTTGTCTCATAATCCAGTTGTTAATTTCAACAAAATATCATAAGTCAAATTAGTCTAATGGTTATAACAGTAGACTTGTATTGACAAGGTCGTAAGTTCAAATCCTTCGTGCTTCTTTTAGTAGTTTTTTGTTTACAATATTGGATTATGATTTTTGAAATCAAATTATAATTTATATTAAGTTAAATAAATAAATTTAAATTAACTTTTCAAACATAAAAGCAACATGAATAAAAAACAAAAATGGTTAGGATAGGTAACGGTTTATTCAAGTAATATTTACAATTTACATAAAAAATATTTACTCGTCTAATAGACATAATTTAAATAACTATATATAAAGGTAAAACATATAACAGAAGTTACAATATTAAACTGCTTTTGATATGGTAGAATTATTTGTAATATAGTTTTGAGCAGGAGAAAAAACTATTTATTTATTTCAATACATAGTGCTAATGAAATACTAATTTTATTTTTAAAGAAGAGTTTAATGCTGTGAATCAACATGTTACATGATTAGAAATATATAATATTTCTATTTTATAACAATAGCATCACTGCATTAACTGTCCTATCTACTCAAAAAATCAAAGTGAAAATACCACTAAATATTTTGACATTTTAACTACTTGACAGGTTTTATGTAGCATTTTAAGTTTGATTATGAAAGAAATAAAGATCAGTTAATTTATTTTAAAAACACTTCCTAACAAATTAAGATTACTATGATTTATTTAACCAATACACTACACATAAGCACTGACAAGAAGGTATTGTGGCAGCTTACAAGAAGTAAATAATTATCCATTGTTGCTTACACGCACTGATGACATTACGTCACGTAATATTTATTACTGAATGGGCCAATTTCTACAAGATAACCAGGTTCCACAGAAGACATTCAACACAAGTAACCCAGAGTTATACCCGCCACTTCCATACGGCAGTATAATAACATGTTTTTTTCACAGATAGAAATCCAGATATTCTTGGGGAAAATGGACTTGACGGATGACCAGCAGTTATTTCAATTTTACGTCCTGACTTGTATTGTTTGTTATAGTTTTAAACCACAATCTGACTGTATTTCTCTGAAACAAAGAAACGTAGTATAATTAAAAAGACGTTTGATTACGTCACAGCATACAAATGTGTAAGTTTAAAAAAGAAGAAAAAAATAAATGGAAAAAAAGACACTTACCTACTGCTATATTAAGATGTCTCCTATCAATCTCTCCGAAAACCAACATTCTCCTCATGTAAATAGATTATTTTGTATTTTAGAACTAGGTATATAAAAATATTCTAAATAAAGATATTGTTTTACGCAATTTAGTAAGGCAACGTAAAAATTGTTTGCACGACGTCACTGCTATTGAGCGTCGACTGGTTTTTGCTTTACTAAAACGGTTCATTTTTATTCCTCTACCCTTAATCTAAGTGACATTTGAATACCAGTTTTATGATGAATACGCATATTTATCTTGACTACCCGCTTATTACAAGTCAGGCCAAATTATTCCAAATATGTTCGAAAAATATTTAGTTCGTTGATTGTTACTTAAAATAATAAAAAAGTTCTGAATGGAAAGCAAAACAATATACAGGGTATGAGAATTGAACTCGTGCCTTACTGCGTCAAAGTCTTTACACAGATCACTCAGCCTTATTACCTTATTTAGGGCTACCAAAATAAGCTATCGGTAGTCAATACATTTTAAAATACCAATAATAAACTTTAAGTCTAAGGGCATAAGAATCAAAATTGCTTAATAAGTAGTTATTTATACCATTATAATATCCCTTTATAAATGTTTATACATGTGTTTGTTTGATTATAATATTAAAAAACTGTTTTTTTTTTTAATTTTTGATGTTGACCATTTACTTACTTTATATATATATATTTTAAATATAGTGAAATAATAAACATTTTATTTACTTGCAATATTTTGTTTCATTTCTATACAAACTCCATTTCTCGACTTTTGTCGTTAAAGAAAAGTAAAAAAATATAACTAAAACACAAAAGATGGAAAACAAAAAGTTAGACATTTAAACTGAGATTTGAACCAGTTACACCTGCGTGCCAAGTCGCTGATATTGCCACTGGACTAAATGTATTCTTATAGACGGTATCGAAATTCAACGTTACTTGTAATGCTGGACGCAATATTATGGCCCATTTACAAGCAGTTGATAAGACTCATAGAATTAGCTAAGTTAACTTTTGTCACTGACGTGCCATTTTCTTTTATCAATCTACCCTCACACTAGGATAGTAAGATTTATCGAAATGCTGGTACAAAGGATTTTCATCTTTAAACACAGCAAAATAATGATTAAAATAGCTTATCAAAATAGTGGGTCAGCCGACTTAGGGCACCTATAGTACGTGCATTTCATGTTCGTACAAAGTGCGCGCGGCGCAGGGGCCGAGTACTAACGAGCCGCGCGCGATATAGGCTCAATATAAACCGCTGCAGATTCCTCGGAAGACGCGCTACCATTTTTTTGCTCGTATTTAATTTGTATATTACAGTTGACATAAAGTTCATTGTGGGTCGTCACATGTGGGTGATGAAGGATCCTCGAGCACCGTTGTCGGCTCATTTTGTAGTGTGCGAGGTGTTGTGAGTCATGCGCGACACCTAAGTACTTTCCCGCGTGCTTGGGAGACCTGTGGGTGATAAAGGCTACATTACTTTATAATTCTGAATGATAATTTTTATGTATTTACTAATTTGTGTTTATGTTGACTTACCCCTTGTGTCTGGCCTTATTGCATCCGGTACTCGTATTCGGTGTCGCTGTTGCCACTCATTTTGATCACATGGCGTTCATTATAACCCGCAACTAAAAAGTAAAAATATAATTGTATTTTATTTGAAATAATTGTATACCGGTCTACTTGATTCATTTAAATAATCATTACTGTAAACAAGCGACACTCACCTTCTGCCAATATACTTAATCTATCTTTCTCACTTCCTTCTACTAAGACACTATAAATCATAACTTTATTTTAAAAACACTTGTTTTATTTGATCGGGTTGTTTTCTATTACTATTTTTTGTTTTTGAAGTACCCGAGATTGGCACAAGGTTTTTGCTTTAAATTTTTTTTTTTTTTTATGCTGTTTGCAAATCGTCCGTTGCGCTCGGCCCCCCCGGGCATAGTGGACTTATGCGTCGATGCACTGCGCGTAGTGATGGCATTGTGTTGACTGAGGCTAAATCGTTTCGAACCGGTTTCTATTATGTTTTGTTCTTTTTATGTAGTTTTGACACTTATTGTAAATTTCTTTTTTTTTTATCCGTTCACTCCAGATAAGGTACAGTTGAAAACCAGCGTCAGACAACTACCCGTAGTAGTCTGGCATTTCGCTGAACTGGACCTTTTTTGGCGCAAACGTATGACACACAATGTTACTTTTTATTTATTTATTTTTTGTTTGGTGTTTGTATTAAGTTTTTAAGTTGTCTACAATGTTTTTTTTTTGCGCCAAAATAAATACTTTTTCTTCTTTCTTTTCTTTTTCTTCATTATGTTATGTACAATTTCGTTGCAAAAAGTCGCTTCTATTCCATTCCGCGGCGGTTAAATTGAGCCACACACGTGCGCCGTTCGCAAGGGGCTCGCGAGCGCGCATTTGCCAGGTCTGGACACACCATAATGACACCCAGAAAATTTCCCTTCAACAGAGAACACGAAAGAACCAGCAGTGAAGTGAAACACTCAACCACACAATCGTCACCGTACCACACGCTGAAGAAGAGTGAAGGTATGAAGAAACCTAGTGGGATTCCTGTTCCTAAGATGCATAAGGAACAGAATGTGACCACCACTGCCAACTACATCGATATTGGAGGCCAGAGGATTTATACAAGCCCACCGGACCATGGTGTTCAGGTATGTTAAACATTCAGCGACGCCGCCACGGGTCCCAAGAACAGCATCGTAAATGAAAAGTTATAGATTGGCTTATGTTTAACTTACCACCAGATATAGTAACATATAAAAGACAAAAATAGTAAATGATCACCAAAATTAAACCTACATTTTAATGTAAAATTATAACCAAAGTTTTAACATCTCGCTATCCTATTTAAGCAAAATGAATCCAAATAAAGCATCGGCAGAACCCAATGGTTACGGAGATATCAGTAGTTAAAATTTTGAGGTTAGGTTAACTACCTGCCAAGACAGCTTGACGGAGCCCCGTTGCGCGGGGCTCCTACTTCTAGGTGGTTTAAAAAAAAATAACCTCGAAGAAGGTGACGGGGTCTGTGTTCGCTCGCTTCGCTCACTCACTACGACCCCGCCACCTTCTTCTAACCTAAATCTATCCGACCCGGGGTGCCCTAAAATTCTACTAAGATAGATTGTTGATTAGACAAAGTATCATCCTGCTCTACGGGGCTAAAAAGAGCGCATTAATTTGCTCGTTAAGATTTGGTTATCATATACTACATTTGGTGTTCGAATACAATTTAAAGTACAGTCGTAACTAAAATACTATTGTAACTTTAGGATTTCATTTTTTTGGTGTCAAGTAATATATTTTTGACAAAAGAACTAAGGGTACCAAAGCGTTTTATGGTGATCATTATATTTAATCCCTTATAGATTTACGGTTTTGAAGCTCTATGTAAATGATGAGCTGGATTCAACTGGTTATTTCAAAAGTAAAAATAGTGCCATATAGTTTTTAGTATGTAGATAGGTACCTACAATACGAATATGTAATGAAATATATTTCGTCCTGTTTTTCGATACCTACGATTTTGTTCTTGGGACCTGTCGTGGAATAGTTACTTATACTTTTTGATATTTTTTTTTATGGTTTGAAAATCATCAAGGACAACCCCCGCTCTTGGGTGGAGCGGGAAATAGTGTCAGACTCTTACAGACTAAAAACCCACCCCGTTCCTTCAAGCCTTTATACCGGGGCTCGAGCTGTCTTTCGAAACTAACCCTGGCCCCGGTAGGCTTCGACCCAGCTGGGCCCCTACTGTTGCTGAAAATTCCTTGAGGCGCGCGGGAACAGTGCGCGTCGTCGACGACTTGGGCTCGACGGCAGGACAGCAAGCTACCCATTGCTCACTGACCGCAAGCCCGCGCCTACGGTGGCCGGAAATCGGGATCGGAATTCCGTGTCGCTACAGTGAAAATGTGAACTTAATTCCTACTTAATCTTCTTTTTAAATAATAAGAAATAATCGGAATCTGCGACGATTTGTTGATACCGAGAATTTGGAGTGAATAACGCCATAGTTATACCACGGTAATAATATCTACAGTAATCCAACTTCATACAAACGGACGAAACGCGAGCTATACCTACGCGCCTCGATCTGGCGGTGCGCTTGTGGTGCAGACAGTCGCGACTGTGCCGCAGTGACGATTGGACAGTGTGTTGTTTTTTTAACAATAACCGCGCGATATTTTCACTAAAAATAAGTTCAAGTACATATTTAATATGACGCGTATTGTGCTATTTTTGGTTGCATAAATTTCTCAATCATGACATTTGGTTGCATAAATTCGTCAATCATCCAGACATGACTTTTTTTAGATTACCTGGAAACTCTGAAAGGTACTTGTACTTACTAGTAGGTCTGTATGTTATTTTAATGGATAAGCATTTCCTTTTATGTCCCGAAAAAAAAGATTTCTGGATTAATAAATAAAGTGAATAGAGTAAAGTGATTGACACGAGTGAAATAGGTAGGTATAGGCGATTCATGAATCATGATACGGTAGGTACGCTTATGTTAGAACCTCGGGGCATGTGTTTTGTTTTGTTAGTTTGTATAATTCAAAGTAAAATGGAATTTTATTATTAATAATAGTTTATTGTACTGTGTGTATGAATAAGACTAGAAAAAGTAAATTTGACCGTCTGTCTGTCACTAGATAGTTGAAATTTTCTCAAATTAAGTATTACTGTTGCTGCTATAAGAACATATACCACTAAAAATCGTTTTTAGGGTTCCGTAGCCAAATGACAAAAAAACGGAACAAAAAACAACACGCATTTTTATTGAAAACTTCCTATTCAATTCACAAAGTATTTTATTTGTTTATATAAAAAAGTATATTTACAATCACATAACTAAATGGAAACACAAAGTAGGCAAATGTAATTAGAATGTTGGAGGCGGGCAGCCCTATCACATGTTTACGTACCGCGCGGCTGTAAGCATTTACTTAAAAAATACGGGCGAGTTACATTACTGTATGATATTAATACCGTGGTTATAACCTCGGTTGATAGATAAAAATTATGATAGATACCCATAGTACTAACTAACCAACTACTAACTACCCAAAATACCTAACTACTTACCACCAAAATTATACTATTACAACTACAAAATTATACAACTGACAAAATCGCAACTTCAAATTCAGTAATTGGGGGTTAATCGTCTTTCTATCAAACAGGAAATAACAGAAATCCCCGACGACTTCCTCAACCAGTCATCAGTGTTGAAGCACCTAGCCAAGGAAGTGGCACAGTCGCCCACCCCGCGCGGGCCCACACCACCTGCGTCTCCCCGCGCCCCGGCGCCTCCTCGCGACGACTCCAGAAAAGCTAAGGGCAAATGTTCTAAAGATAAGCTTAGTAAAGAGAAACTGAATCTGTCGAGGTCACAGCCTGATCTTACTAGGTGAGTAAACCAACATGGTATTTGAAAATGAAAGTGTATATTTCATTCCTATGGAAATAACCAGCAATGCCAGAGTACAGATGTATTTGGAAAAGGGAGTATGAGCTCTTTACTTAGCACTGGGACATAAAGAACTAGTTAGATTAGATAAATGCTAATGATGAATGAGAGCCTTAGTTCACAGGTTTGTACTCAATAGCCAGCGAATGGCCTGCGCGGCTTATAAATTTTTGTTTGCATGTGGAAACTACTCCAAGTTTGCTGACAGGTATTTTTTATTGATATCTATTGCAGTAATTTACAAAGCATCAGAATCACTCATTGATTATTTTGCGTAAAAGCCACGAAACGACCAGGCTTTATGACCTCCTGTCACGGTTCGCTTTCAATGTAAACATGAATGTGTCATACACACTAATCTATAAAAAAAAAACAAAGCAATAGCAAAAAATCCTTTAAAATTCAAGCAAGAGGACTATCTATCTGAGTTCGGTTTCCGCACTAAAATAACTAAAATTTGGCAGGCTTGTCCATCCAGCTCTCTCCAAAAGTAGATTACGCCTCCCAGATTCTTCATGGCGTCTGTAAGGGAATTCAGGGATCCTAGGGTTGATATATCAGTGAACACTGCGCAGTCAAAGAGTACAATCATGCGCAATAGGCTAGTTGCCGTAAAAAATATAATTAGTCCGTCTTTTAGATTATTCAAAAATAAGGGACACGTATTGTTTTATTTGTAAATTCAACCAAAAATGACAAAGTTATAGCCCATTAGAGTTACGTGTAACGTTACGCCGTGCTGCATTTTTTCGCACGGGGTGACGTCACACGTAACTTTAATGGGCTATTTATCTTTGTTGTTTTTTGTTTAAACGAAAAAATAAAAAATACGTGTCCAATGTTTTTTTTTATAATTTTTAAATACGGACTAAATAAAATCTAATTATTTTGACCCTGGAAACTACCCTATTGTCTCCTTCTGTAAGTATGCTCTGTATAGGGGACGATTTATGGTTCCTATTACGTGGTGTTTGTTCAGAGAACAGTATTCGGTGATGGCCCCGCCACCAGGCGCAGACTGTCTCTAGGCTTTTGGTGAGGGTTTTGTTAAGGTAAAACCAAGACTGCTGCGAGTTGGGTGCCATCAGTAGCTTCCATCAGTTCCTGTAAAGAGCATGTAACGTGAAGTGATGGACATTTTATTCCAATCTTATTTGACCTTCATTCTCCATACTTAGCGTTGGGGTCCGCGCTGTGCCAGGCGGGTCAGAGTCTAGTGGCTGGTGCAGTGGCGGAGAAGGCGAGCTAGAGGAACCAGACGATGCTTTCACTGCAGTGCTCGACGCGCTCGCTGCTGAGAACCACCAATTGAAGAGGCAGCTTGCTGATGCCTGCGAACGAGTCGCTAAGACGAATAAGGTTAGCCCATCAAATTATCTATACCTATATTATGTTTTTATCTTTGAAATTATTATATTTTTGAAACAAGGCACGAGGCAGAGAAAGTGTGATAGGCTGATTGGCTTTGCCGATTAATTAAAACGAACCATTGGATTCCAACCTTTTTTATCCTGGGAACACTTCGAATTATTTGTGGTTAGTAGAGACCAGTCGTTCAGGAGAAAATGTAACTATGTTATTCTAAGTAAAAAAAAAAATAGGTCATAGCACGTACTAGCGCGCACGTCAGTGCGACGAAATAGATGAGGGAGACTTAAGACCGGAAAAAGGAGGCATATAGGCACCTAGCAGTTCGTGATTCCAAGTTGACGTTATTATTGATGAAATTCAATAACGTGGGTAGTTGACTATTTTTTTAAATTATTAGTATCAAAAATTAAGTTTATCCAAAATCGCAAATTGAAAGAATCTTCCTACTTCAATGTCCCATTCACCATACTGACTTTCTTCACCATTCTTTCTTTGTTCAAGCGATTTCTTTGTGGAATGCGCTCCCCCAGGAGATCAGGATGGCAACAAACCGATTAGCATTCAAAGCTAAAGTTCGCGAGATAATTCGCAAGAGGTTGGCAGTAGTATCATCACAGCGTTAAAGTTTTCCAATTGTCGATTTGAACCAATTGTTTGACTATATTATGGTAATTATATGTATGTAGTTTATTAATTTGAGTATGAATATATTATATAATTGTAAGTGTATTGTAATATTTATCGTTTATTAGTTTATCCTACCACTGTTTTTCTCTGCACCACCCAAAGGTTGACTGGAAGAAAATGCCTAAGGCATTAAGTCCGCCTCTGTACTTTTATGTGCATGAAGTATAAATAAATAAATAAATCTTTTAAATCCATACTAGGCGGGGTGAAAAGTTCTCGGCCTGATATCGAAAGACTACAAATTTCAGTTAAGATGTGATTTTATTTATCTACTTAGTCGTTTCTTTAACTTTTATTCCTTTCTGGGAGTGTGAGTCTGAAAGGTTATGAAAATAGTCATCTATGGGCCTCTCCACTTTTTCATTTGACGTGAAGCGCTTCCCAGAAAGAAAATTCTTCAAGTTTGGGAACAGATAGGAGTCAGATGATGCCCAATCAATAGAATAAGGGGATGGCCAAGCAAATCAAACCCCAAATCTCGAAGTTTTCTTATCGCCAACGCACCTTTGCGCACAGGTGCGCTGTCCTGATGAAAGATGATTTTCTTCTTCTTCAAGCTAGGTCTTTTCTGGTGAATTTTGGCATCCAGCTGGTCCAGAAAGTTGAAATAATATTCACCTGTAATTGTTTTCTCTTTTACAAGAAAATCAATTAACCTGATGCAATTAAAAAGGAAGCATCCCTTTCGAATCCCGTAACACACTGACAATGAGCTTTCAAGCAAGTGCAATCGTCTTCGCTTTCTTTGGCGCTGCACCACCGGATTCCACCCACTGCTTGGACTGCTTTTTAAATTTTAGCGTAAAGAGGTGGTCCTATGTCTCATTCATTATTACAAATCGCTGCACAAAATCAGTCGGATCCGTTTTGAAACGCTCTAAAGATTTTCGTATTGCGAAAACTTTTTCGTATTTGTTTTTGGTCGGCTTTCAGCAAATGCAGCACCCATATTGCGCAAAGGTTTTATAACCCTATTTCTTTTTGCCGAATGTTTCACACCCATTTCTCCGAGATTCCCATACTCTCTGCTATCTCACTCACCTTCATTTGTCTGTCATCCAAACAGTAAGATGTACTTTGTCGATAGTTTCTGGAGTTGGAGCAGTTTTCGGCCTTCTTTCACGTGAGTCATTTTCGAGGGACGACCATGTTTAAATTCAAATGGTGACTTTTTAACAGTTGACCTAGAAGGAGCAGAGTCCCCCTAAACTTGTGTCAACTTTAGATAAGTTTCTGTTGAGGTTAATTCTTCCAATATAAAGAATTCGATTACCATACGATATTCAAGTTTACCCATTTTCAGAAATAACACGCAAGACCTTTACTGTAATCGTTCCTGCACACTAACTACTTTAGAGAAAAAGTTGATACTTCTCATATGAATAAATTAAAAACATATCCAGGAAGGAACAATAAAATTTTGCTGATCGGAGTACTATCTCTGGATCAGACCTAGAACTTTTTACCTCTCCCTAGTAAATTAAGGAAGCTAGAAATCTTTCAAATCTGGTGGAAGGGGAATCTGTCATGTAAGGCCGCCATCAAATTTGCAGCAAAGGGCCGTACCCGCGCTGCACCGGTTCTGTTCCCCGCGCATCTACTCAACAACATTATCATGCTCGACCCTAGCGGTTGCAGCGCGGCGGCAGCGCTACAGTACGACACTTTGCAGCTAATTTGAAGGCAACAGAAAAAATATGCTCAAAAGTGCGTGCAAAAGAGATAGCGAAATGTTCCTACCTCAACCCCCTCTTCCTCATAAATAACGCAGCAATTTGCATTTCAAATAATGCTAATATTTAAACGTCAAATATTGGTAATATTTAAAATGCTAATTGCTGCGTTATTTATTGTTGTTTTCCGAAAAAGAACTAATTTTAGTGTCATTTGTGGTTTTATATAAAATATTGTACAAAAATAAACACATGAATACCCAGTTGGTCATCATTCAGGTCTATTATATATGTACGTGGCCACGAATAGTGCATTTCACACATTACGTAATTTCGCATAGGTACATGTTTTTTTAATAAGTTTACACCGGATGACTGGCATCATAAAGATCGAAATAGCAGGACGTGGGTCGCACGCGCCCACGAATTTGCCTCGCTTTAATATAAACTTATAAATGTCAATGAGACACTCCCGTACACTGTTATGATCTTACTATTTTGTTTCTTTACGCTCCGGTGTTAACCGATTAATGATATTACAATATCTTTTTTCCATTTTTTGCAAGAGTCTGGACGGTCTCGCCACTCAACTGTCGATAAATTTGTCGTTTATACCGCGTACATCGAAGGACTTAATCAATTTGCCTGCTGCGGTCTTCCCGTCCAATAAATTTAAGTACCTTTAAGGCTAGAGTGAATAGGCTCTTAATAAACTAGTGCGCCTCACCGTCAACAACTGCAACACTACTTACCGTCAGGTGGGATTGCAGTCAAGCTCTAGTTTATATTTTAAATAAAAAAATAAAAAATCATGTTCCATAGACGTATTAAGGCAGCATTCCTTCAGTTGCCCTTTGCAACTGAAGGTATGGGTTGGTATTAGTCAATAAAAGTCTGACATTCCCTCTCGTTCCACGAGCCGAAGGAAGGAGTTTGTGATGACTTCCTCCTTTCTAAAAAAAGGTAGTGTATCTTAAAGACCGCAAAAAGGACCCCTTTTTATGGTGGGAAAAAATCATCCAATGACAACCCCTGCTCTTGGGCGGAGCGGGAGATAGTGTCAGACTCTTACTGACTAAAAGGCCCACCCCGTTCCTTCTAGCCTTCATACCGGGGCTCGAATTCCCTTTCGGATAACCTTGGCCCCAGTAGGCTACGACCCGGCTGGGTCCCTGCTGTTGCTGACAACTCCTTGAGGCGCGCGGGAACAGTGCGCGCCGTCGACAACTTGGGCTTGGTCCGGACAGTTTTTTCTTTTCTGTATGGATTGTCCGAAGAAAGTCTAACCTATCTAACGCTGTTTGTTAAAATGTGTGGTCCATGACAAAACCAAAATGTAAATATATCATCTTTGAAAGGATATGAATCTCTGCTAAATGGTCTTGTCTAATATTTTCCCGTCCAGCTGTTTGAACGAAATAACGTTACTCTTAGCTCGAAGAAGAAGTGGAGAAGGTCCGCACGGCTCACGAAGAGCTGGTGGGGTCGTGCGAGCGCCGGGAGCGGCTGGAGCGGGCGGCGCGCGTGCGCCTGCAAGCTGACTGTCGCCGCCTGCACGATCTCAACCGCGCGCTCAAACAACAGGTTCTGTTCTGTTACTACGATGTTGTACAATGTGTTTCAAATAAGAATAGGAAAGTCAATGACCTCGATCTGTCAAAGTTCAATTGAAAAGTATGGTTTGCAAAGAAAACTTATTTGCACATAATTAAGGGTTTTTTTTACCTTGTTTTACTGAGTCTTAGTTAAATCTTGGTGAAGTAAAAACGTTATTGTTTAATTTAAAAGTACCTTAATATTTTTTAAGTAATAATTCTTTTTTTCTTCAATGTTTTCTTTCTTATTTTCATTCTTAGCAACAATTCGCCTTTTTCTATTTGCCACTATTCCGACACTTCACACAGTGACACAGAAATGAACAGAATTAGGGAAATAAATTCTGATTAAACTTTTTTTGTTCATGATTCGTGAAGTTTAATTTCAAAAATTTCTTGTTTGGCTCACCTTACCCAATTTCTTTGATTTGATAGCTATCACAACATGGCGCAAAATCGATCCTCTTCTTATTTGAAACGCATTGTATTTCCATACTGATGATGAATTTTTTTTAGCTAGAATAGCTAAACACAATTCATCTTTTTATGAATGCTTTGCAAAAAAGGGTAATTTTTTTTAAGAAGAAATTAATAATTCACAATTTCGATTATTGTTCAAATTCGAGGTAAAACTATTCAGGATTTACGATACTGATATCCTTTTTTCGCAATGGAATAAGATTTTCATGTAATTTTTTGCCATCTACTAATTGAGTAGCTTTTAACTTAAATATTGCGTTTAGGTGGAGTTGGTATCACAAGGGGTGCGCACTGAAAACGAGAGCAATGCGGAGGCGTTGCGCAAGGAGTTGCAGAACAGAGAGATGCTCATCGCACAACTCATCACACAAAGTAAGAATTTATATATATATATATATCTCCTCATTGTTGATAGGTGCGCGCTTGACCGCTATCTCACCTATTAGAAAGCGATGATGCGATCGACGATGGAGCGCGCCTACCTCAGAAGTAACCTTGAATAGGTTCTCTAGTAACCTTGAATAGGTTCTCTTGATTAAAATATTCCCAGGTTGTTTTTGTTTAAATGTTGCCCTATACAAGGAATTACTCTTGTTTCATAATCAAATCAAATCAAATCAAAAATATTTTATTTCACATAGGCCTACATGGGCACTTATAAAACGTCAGAAGCGTGTGCACGGTTCCAAATTGGTCGTTTCCTATGGAGAAGAACAGGCAAGAAACTCCATGGTTACTCTTTTAAAAAAGTGGTTGTTTTTACAATATTGATAGATATTATGTAAGAACAGTGTAGACCAGTCAAATATTGTACACAAAAGCACAATAAAAATTGTCTCAGTAAAAAACAAAGTAAGTCGTAATAGGAAGTAGTCTAAGAGTTCGTGGAGTATACAGTGTTCTCACATTCACAATACAAAAAGAGGCTATATAAAAAAAAATCAGGAATAATATAATAATTACAACTATCAATAAAATGTTAACAAAATAAATTACTAACAAATTTATGACAGTTGAAATATAAATAAAAAATAAAAATATTGCAAAAGCAATGAGTCAGAGAAAAAAAAAAATGTATATATAATTATTAAAACAAAGGTGGAGCAGTTAATAGACAAAATATTGATGATTTACCAGGGGGCCACATGTGCAGAGGTAGTCATTGCCAAACAAGCGTGTCTTCGACATAGTCTTTAACCTTGTAATATGCTTTTTCGGTTAGGACACGCTTGATATGAGATTTGAACTTTTCCTCACTAAGTGCTGTTACCGCCTTTGGCAGCTTATTATAAAAGCTAATACTGTTTACTAAGAATGACGTGCTAGTCTTAGCTAGACCCCATTTGGGTAAGACAATTTCGTGTTTACTACGTGTATTTTTGTTGTGAAAATCGCTTCTGATTTTAAAGAGTCCTAAGTTTTTACGTACATACAAAATGCTTTCCAAGATGTAAAGAGAAGGCAGAGTATATCGATTTCTTTGAATTTATTTCTGAGGGACTCGCGAGGGCCCATTTTATAAATAGCCTGGATTGCTCTCTTTTGTAATATGAAAATTGAGTCAGCTGCAGGTCCTCACAGTAAAATGCCATAAGACATAATACTGTGGAAATAAGCATAGTAAACTAACCTAGCTGTGGCTACATCTGTCAATTGCCTTATTTTTCTTACTGCATATGCAGCTGAGCTTAGTCTTCCCGAGAGAGTTCTAATATGAGTACCCCACTGCAGTTTAGAATCGATAGTTATACCCAAAAACACGGTTTCTGTAATAACATCCAGTTTTTTGCTGTTAAGGATTAGATTGACGTCAACTTGAGGGACATTTGGCAATGAAAACTTTATACATTTAGTTTTATTTGCATTTAATAAGAGATTATTAGCTGCAAACCATTTCGAAAGGACAGCCAGACTCTCGTTGACATGCAAGACATCCCCATCTTTTCTGTCTACTTTAAAAATAAGAGAGGTGTCATCAGCAAATAGAATTATATCGGATAAATTAGCCATCACCATAGGTGCATTCATAACATCTAAAAATCACATATATAACACCCAGCAGTCTTCTCGTCTTTTATATAATTTAGATGTCTTCAAGGCTAGAGTGAATAGGCTCACTGCATCACTGTTTACAATGTGAGTGCGGTGCTTCAGTTCAAAATATGAGCCACACATTAGAAAGCCCCAAGTGCCCATACACCTGCAATTTGAGGATTTGGTGAGTGCCACCGATGCTGCTAATAAATACTGGGTAAACAGTTTAAAGAATTTACCATCTAGTCGAAACGAAGAAGAATCACTGTTTACCATCAGGTGTGATCGTAGTTATATCATGTAATAAAATAAATAAAAAACAAATACTATATTTTTATTTGTGTTAGCAGTTCGATTTCGACTCTTTAGAGAGACATTGCTTATCCATACACAGTTGTTATTTCAAACTGACCATAACGCACCATTTCTTTGCAGATAAAGAGTTGGCATGTGCTAAAGAACGTCAGGAGATCGAGATGGCGGCCCAGCGCGCCACGCTGCAGGAACAGCGCACGCACATCGACATACTGGACACTGCACTCACTAACGCACAAGCCAACGTGGTGCGACTGGAGGAAGATGTGAGTTACAACACCATTTATATACATATTATAAAACAAGTGCCACCATCGCGTCTGTCTGTTTGCGATAAACTTAAACTACTATTAAATAGTTACTGAACTGATTTTAATTCGATTTTCACCGATAGACAGAGTGATTCAGGTGGATTCAGTAAGCAGGCGTACACCAAGCTTAGGGTTGAAAACGGAGGCCATCTTAGCTGAGGTGGAGGCGGATTCGGAGGTGACCATCTTTTTCTCCGCGGATGCGCAGATTAACGGAGGCGGAGGCGGAGGTGTAATAATATTATCACGGACTTACGAATTGAAGGAATTCATCAGATTCATCCCTGTTATGTCAAATTGACATACGCCCGCCCCCACCTTGACCGCGTTCCCACTGCGCATACGCTGATTCTTGACCATTTAACACGCAACACGCGGCCGGACGGCTGAGTCGTCGCGTCGTCGAGCATCGCTGCTCGCGCGGTGGTATTGTTTTAAGATTACGACGTAAATGAAACTCCGATAGAACTCCGCAAAACTTTTGCGAAGGCGGAGTTACGGTATCTTGCGAAACTTCCGCAGTAACGGAAGCGGATGCGAAGTTCCGTTACAACCCTAACCAAGCGTATAAAGATGAGTACTATTTATATCTCTAAAGCTGCGCGTCTGTGGAGAGTAAGGCTTTAGAAGTTTGATTTTTTCACATGACACACCTGACCAGTATTTGGGGTAACAGACCTGATCAGTAGGTATTTGATATTTATTTCAACTTTTTACTTCCTCGCGACGTTTTTGCCGACTTAGGTACGGTGTGAGAGACAAGACGCATAGCACCAACCCCTTATCACAACAGAATCACGATTGCTTTGGTGCGCTATTGTAGGAATTTCTAAATCGTCCGTTTGTATCGGCAGTGCCGTCACGCCAGCGGATACGTGGAGCGTGTGATGGGCTTACAGCGCGCGCTCGCGTCGCTGCAGCAGGCATCCGACAGACGAGAACACACCGAGAGGAAACTACGGGCTCAGCTTGAGAAAGAATTGCAGACTCTCAGGTATTGTGTTTATTAATACACTAATTATTATATAATTTGGTGAAAAGTAAGCTTCTGTGTGTATTTTGTTACTCATTCATGCTCAAATAGCTGAATGTGTTTTCTACATTTTGTGCTGCTAACGCCACTGGTGATGAAACTTGGCATATATCTCTCCTATTTGTAGTGAGTACGATCGATGCTCTTTCATCCTCACCGACTTGTGGACAGTATATCAGAGATATTGTTACAGCAAACTATTGAATGATTGCCATCGCAGATGAAATGGATTAGTTCTCCTACTTTTGCCTATAGGATAATCTTTTCGACTTAACAAATGTATCTTTTATCTTTGTAGGAAGCGAGAGTGCAACTGTGGTGGTGCAAGCGCTGCTGGCGGTCCGGGAGGAGGAGAAGCGGAATTAAGGAGACAAGTGAGGGAGCGAGACGAGAGGCTGCTCGCTCTGGAGGGAGAGTGCGCCAAGTGGGAGCAGCGCTACCTGGAGGAGGCTGCGTTACGGCAGGCTGCGGTGTCCGCCGCCTCTATACCCAAGTCAGTAGCTAGTACATCTGTATGTCGATTTAGGATGCTGATCGACTCTATTTTGTGGGTAAATAAATAGGTAACTGTTCCGGATTGGGACTTGCGAGCAAAACAAGTAAATAAGCCCGGCTTTTATGTGAAAATACATAACACCTAACATCTAAATCATGGATCATAACAAGCGAATGAAATAAAATAAAAGTCTTAACTATAACTGTGGTCTTCCCGTCCGATTATAATTTCGGTGTCTTCAAGGCTAGAGTGAATAGACTCTTAACAAATTAGTCCGTCTCACCATCAACGATTGTATCACTGCTTACCATCAGGTGGCATCGCAGTCAAGCACTAGTTTAGGTATAACAATTTGAAAAAAAGCTTTATTTTTCTCATCCTTATAAAGAATATTCCTTTACCATCGCTTCTAACCTTAACAGAAGTACCATTGTAACTCAAAACAGTTCCGTTTTCAGGGACGCCAAGATCGCGGCGTTGGAGAAGACGTCGGCCGAGTCCGAGCGCCTCATGGCCGAGGCGCGCAACGAGAAGATACGCCACATGGACGAGCTGCACTCGGCGCAGAAGAAACTGGCTGACCTGGAGGGCAGGTGGGGATTTATAACATTTTTGTTTGCCTTGAGAGAGTCGTCATACGCGAGCCTTTCAATGTAGGTTACACTAAATGTAGATTAAAAAAGCCTATACAATAATGTGATATATTTTATTATTATTTATAGGCTAGCGCTTGACCACTATCTCATCTGATAAATGATATTTACTTTGCAAAAAAGTTAAATAATAAAATATACACGTCAATTTAAACGAGGCGAGGCCCGTGTTTCCTAACTACCTCGAGAAGAAACACCGAAACAAACTCAGGGGTCAAAGTCTTTTAAAGTCCATACAGCACACATGTAACGGTCAAATCATATGAGAACCATGCAGATTGCGATGATAATATTCTTGATTAGGTTGAAGTCGGCTTATAATCTAGCCAAATTACAGCTACAGTAAGAAGTGCTTACGTTTTAAAAGAATGACAAAAATATTATATTTATTTTCTCAGAGTAAAGGAGCTGGAATCTAAAGTGGCTGAGCGCGACGCGATGATTAAAGTTCTGCAGAAGCACACGAGCGCTGCGTACGACAGCGGTGCTTCACTGAGGAACAACTCCAGTCGCGAGGAACTTGGTAACTTACTTTATTTTATATGACGCGCCAATCAGTGTCCACCATAATCAAAAAAGTTATTTGTTATCTTGGGTGGTAAACCATCAAAGAACTTCTGCTGCCCTAAGTGGAGTGTCAGACTTTTACTGACTAAAACCAGGGTGGGTCTGTTGACTCTTTCGAACAATCCGCAGCTCCCTTTTATTTTGAGGCGGAAAATCATTAAATGACTTCTCCCGCTTTGGGATGGAGCGACAGAGCGTGTCAGACTTTTACAAATAAAAATCCACCTTAATTGCTTTACAATTTGGGTACTTTGTATATTCTTATCCCACTAATTGATGACCATTGTTACTTATTTTCGGCGTTTCCCAAATACCCTCGTTGACCTTTAAAATGTGTTTTCACTTTATAATAATTAGTTTGTGTTGTTCCAGTGGGACTATCCTCCGGGGCATCGTTCTCGAGCGCGGAGGGCGTGGGTGGCGGCAGCGTGTCTGGCCGCTACCGACATCTCGCGCGCAGAAACTACTCCCCACATAATGATAACTCTAGCGGTAAGTAGCTTTTAGCAACAAAACTAAATGTAGAAGTAATCATTTTAGCACGTGTAATGGGAATTTATGGTCAATTCTCACTCAGAAGTTATGTGACTGTGTATGTGTGTATACTATTTAAGATTTGTAGTCTCCCGGTGTCACCCGTCTTTGGTTACTGCTGTGCTTCCATAGGTCATAACGTGATGTTATATTGACTATACTATTCGTTATGAATCTGGCTATCTCGTACATAAATATTAACCCAACCCTACTGGTAGTTTCAGAGATTAACCAGTTAAAAGAAAAGAAAAAGAACTCTTCAGCTTTAAATTATATATTTAAGATAACGGAATCTGTACTGTAATTGTTTGCAGTGCACTTGAAGCGCGACTCAAACTTACAGTCTCAATAGCCAACACATAATTATCATTCAAATCGCTTGGCAATTAAAATTTATGTGACAAGTCTTGAATACACAGTTATTCATGCATTTGCTTTGCACCATATATAACTTCCTATAGATTTCGCGTTGCAGGCAGTTTACATTCGCTACTACACATGCTACTTATAAATATATCGATAGCTTGAATGTGAATTTGAATCAAAATTAAATTTATCCGCAACAAGAGATGAATCATGTTTGGGATATCTAGAAATGTTTCTTTTTTCTTTCGATTCAAGTTTATTTTCTATTTTTATAATATTGTTACGCCGTGAAACTTGATTTTGGCGGAGATACAACTTGTTTAAGTTGTATCTCCGCCAAAATCAAGAGTAGCGTCAGTCGCTAGATGGCGCTGCACCTAGCCTAACGTAGAAGAGAACGCTGTGTTAAAATTTATCTTTTAAAAATACTATAAGTGAGTCTATGTAATTGAAACCAAGTTTAACAGTTAAAACATCAACCTATAACTACGTGAAAGTGTTATCTACGAAATTGATAATCCAATTAAAGAATCAAAACAAAAATAAAAATTACCAACATCCTTTATTAGTGACGACGGATAAACCAAACTCACAAGAAAACAAAGATTTGTAGTGCAAAGGAAAAAAACTGTTCGCGGTTCATGAGATAAATCAGCCTCAAAATAAAAGTGAGTTAATTAATTAATCTAAATCGAAAATTTTTTGTCAAATATCTGAATACCCAACGGGCATATTATATCCTTGAATAAATCAACCATCACCGAAAAGGAACACCAAAATTTGACGATAAAAAAATTGCAAGACCAAGCAGCCCTGTGGTTCTGTAATGTGACTGAGAAGAAAGTGTCCCGAGTTCGAACCGCTGTCACACACAGAGACTTTTTGAGATTGTTGTTTCTGCAAAATATTGCAATCTTATCTTTCAAATAATTTAAATAAAGTTTGAAACAAGTTAATACTAAATAAGGTAATACTTATTACGATCCATCAAAGTTAGAGAATAAACGGTTATTAAAATGAATTGCGAAGCATGTAAGCAGCAAATAGCACGCGGCGAATTATTACGTTGTTCCACATGTAAACATATACACCATTATCGATGTGTAAACATGACAACATCTTTTTATATGGAAAATAAACAAAAATTAATAATGTCTTGGAGCTGTCCATCGTGTGAAAATGTAAAGAAAAGGATCCAAAGAAATGATGATACTCCCGTCCGGAGCCAGATGTTGCCTACGCTGAACGACACTACCATGTCTATTGACGATCACATTGAAGACGATCACATTACACTAGGCCATAATAGAAGAAGTATCTCTCCAGTAAGCCCAGCAAATGTACAGTTGAGTTCACAAACTAGAAATTCCATCACTTTACAACAAATAAGCCAATTATTAGACGAGAAACTAGAAAATAATAAAACAGCAATATTAAACGAAATAAAATCCACAGTACAGAGTGAAATAAGTACAGCAATACACAAACTACAGTCAAAAATTACCCAAACAACAGATGCCTTACGCTTGGAACAGACCACAATAAATACAAATATAGCTAATATAGACGAAAAGATACGGAAATTAGAAATTGAAAACGACAAACTCAAGAACGAAATAAATAAGCTACAAAACCAAGATACACGAAAAAACGACAACACAAAAAGATTTGTTGTTTACGGCTTGAACGAATACTATCGGGAAACTGAAAGAGACCTTGAGGATAGAATAATATATGCATTCCAAGACACACTGAACATTGACCTAACAGGTTATATTGAGGAACTACACCGCATAGGTAGAAATGGGCTAAAACGTCCAATACATATAGAGCTCATCAGCAAGAGAATGACTAAGTATATTATATCACAGGCAAGATTTTTGAAAGGGCAGGGACTCCATATTTCAGAATATCTCGATTCAGACGCACTAAATGAAAGAAGAAAATATAGAGAAGAACGAAACCTGTCACGAAGAAACAACGAAAAATCATACGACGATACATTCGTAAGCCACACCCTGACCGCACCACAAATCTCATCAGTGGCAACCACGTCCGCTACTTCACAGCGTAGTTTCAGCCACCACGATGTAAGCCACGGTCAACCCAAAGACCATAATTTTCGACTTTAAAGTATTTATACAAAATGTGCAAAGTCTCAAAAACAAAATCCATATTCTTGAGAGCTTACTAGATAGTGAACCTTATAAAGTAATTTGCCTTACCGAGACGTGGATAAGAAATCATCAGAGAGAAACGATTACAGTCAGTGGGTATGAGTTCAGTTCGGCTTTTTGTCGACAAAACCACCGTGGAGGTGGAGTTGCCATTCTCACACGGACGGGATTAAACTGCAAAGAACTACCCGACATCACAAATCTATCTGTTGAATATGTCGTTGAATGTTGTGCCGTAGAAATTAAGTCACCAAAACTAATTATTATCCTTGTGTACAGGCCCGATCGAAATATAGAACAGTTCTTTAACTTTTTAAATCAGCTTGTGAAACTCATTTCACTAAAATATAAAAACAAACGCCTCATTATTACTGGAGATTTTAACTTAGACTATTTAAAAAACACGAAGGAATATCAGAAACTTAAAAATGTCTTGACAGAACTAAACCTACATCAAATTATAAAAACTCCTACAAGAACCACAAAATCAACATCGACTTGTATAGATCTTTTATTTACAAACAATAGCAGCACAGAATTTAAAATAACTGTTAATAATAATGGTATCTCTGATCACAATAGCTTAACATACAGCCTTAGGAATGACGAAAAGTCAAGTCTCAAAAGTTCCTACTATGTTACAAAGAGAATTTTTAACAACATTAATATGACAAAGTTTCAAACGGCATTAAATAGCATTAACTGGAGTGACATTTTTAATCAAAATTTGGACATAGATCAAACTTATAATAAATTTCATGACATTTTACAATCTAATTTGAATAAATACATACCAAAAAAACGGATAAAAATAGTGCAAAATAAAACAAATAACTATCTTACTAAGGGACTAAGAAAATCTTGCCAAAATAAAAGATTAATTAGAATTATTTCGAATCAGCTCAATAGCGTCGTATTTAAAAAACATTACAAAGAATACTCGAAAATGTTGAGAAGATGCATTACAATTTCAAAGAAACTAAATTACATAAAAAAGATGAATGCCTCAAAAAATAAAACGAAAACGATGTGGTCAGTTATCAATAATATTAAAAAACCAAATAAAACCAAACAAAATCAAAAAAACATTAACTTACAATTAAACAATACAATAATAAAATCACCGCAACAAGTTTGTACCGCATTTAACGATTATTTCGTATCAGTAGGTGTAAGTAAGAGTACGAAAGCTTCGGCGCCGCCGCCGGCGTCGTGTGAGCCAGCAGTACATTCGGTGCACACGCCCGCAATAAACTCCATATACATCGAACCAGTGACCGAGCGAGAAGTTTTTAATATTATACGCGCAATGCAAAATAAACGTAGCTTCGGAGTAGACGACATCCCGCCTATTTTAGTAAAAAAGTGCACAAAGGAGCTAACATCACCTATAACACAATTAATAAATATTTCTTTCGAAGAGGGAAGATTCCCAGAAAAACTTAAAATTGCGAAAGTACGTCCAATCGCGAAAAAAGGAGGAAATTCAGAAAATCCTAGTAATTATAGGCCTATTGCACTATTACCCACTATGTCAAAAGTTTTTGAAAAAGCAATGGCGACACGTATTAATAAATTTTTAGAAAAATATGATATTTTAGATAATAATCAATTCGGTTTTAGGAAAAAACGCTCAACTACTTTAGCGGTATATAATTACGTACAGGAAATATACAGTTGTATTAATGAAGGAAAGTACGCTGTTGGGCTATTCCTAGATATGACGAAAGCGTATGACAGGGTGTCACATAAATATCTATTACAGAAACTTTACGGATCAGGTATTAGGGGTAACGCTTTTAATTGGTTTAAATCATATTTACATAATAGAGTACAATTCGTAGAAATGGAACATTTCGATAGTATCACCCAGGAAATGTACAGCATACGATCTGACATGGCTACCATAAATAATTCAATACCCCAAGGTAGTGTCTTAGGATGTCCCCTATTTATAATTTACATAAATGATTTGCCAAAAAAGATAAGTTCGTCATGTATTTTGTTCGCTGATGATGTTTCCTTATTATTTAAAACACCAGCAAACGTTGACCATTTAACCATTTTAAAAACATTCTCAGAAACCGAGCAATGGTTAAATAACCATAACTTAGAAATAAACTTATCTAAAACTAAAGTATGCCAATTTAGAACTTACCAAAGAACCCCAATAAATCTAAACATATTAACGCAACAATTAAAATTGGATGAAGTCAACGAATTTACACTTTTAGGCCTAACATTAGACTCAAACCTAAATTGGAAGAAACATATTGAAAATACAAAAGCAAAATTGTCCCAATTTATTTATGCACTAAGCTTATTGAAACGCAATACAGACTACAACACCGCCTTATCTGCCTATTATGCGTACGCCTACTCCTGGTTAAATTATGGTATCATTCTATGGGGAGAAAGTACCGACTTCTTGGACCTCTTCATTCAGCAAAAGAAATGTATCAGAGTACTTATGAACATAGATCAACAAGAAAGTTGTAAGCCACACTTTATTAAGCAACAAATTCTTACACTACCATCAATTTATATACTGCAAAGTTGTCTATTCGTTAGGAAAAATAGGCATCTCTTTAAATCTAATATCGAACTCAATGCAAACTATAACCGACGGAACAAATCTAGACTGATAATACCCTTCACAAACTTAAAAGTGGTCGGGAAAAGTCCATACTCAAGACTAGCTAACATATTTAATAAACTACCCGAAAGTTTAAAATCTATACCAAATGACTTAACGTTCTCGAAACAGTTGAAATCTCTGTTAGTAAAAAAAGGCTACTATACCGTGGAGGAATTTAAAACTGACAAATTGTAAATAGATAAACCTTATAATATGCAACAAATATATGACCAATACGAAATTTTTTATATGATTAAAATTAATGACTTAATTGACAATTATTTAATTTAATTTAATTTTAAGTATTGACTAATGTTTAGCATAATTTAAAAAAATTGTAATAATGATGATGATGAATAATAATATTAATTAGAATTAATATAATATAATGTAATTTAATAATTTATATGTAAAATTTGCAGTGCCCTTCCAGGGTGCATGTTAATACTGTGTCATGAAATTTTAATGCATGCTTAATATCCAGTGTTTTACATGTCAGCAAATAAATAAATAAATAAATAAATAAATAATTAAAACTCATTGCTGAGCGAAGGTTCTGGAACCGAAGTACGTATCAAGGTCTAGCAAATCCCACATCCCACTTCTGACACCAATTTTTGTTATGTTCGTGGGTAAACAAATGCCGATTTACAGATAGACTTTACTTACCACAATCAATAATAAATTTTTCACACAACAAAACCCAATCATGTTGATTGGGTTTTGTTGTGCGAAAAATTAAACTACACTAAGATCCGTTTAACTATCGCAGGGGTCGTTAAGTAATTTCTCTTATCATTTATCGCAGTTCGCACGTGAATCAATATTGTGTTTTTTTTTTCTTTTCAGTTTTTTTTTTGTGGTAATAATTTTGTATCTCATACCATAACAATTAATGTTGTATCTTATATAGTGTCAGCCTTGTATATCTGTAATAGGCATACATACCAGTGTCGAGATTTTAATATGGTGTGCTAATAATGAATAAATAAAAGTTATTATCGGTAATCTGTACGCAGCGTTTAACCAGATTATTAAAAAGTGAGTATGGCACTCACACCATTGACCGCATGGACTAAGGCCCCGGAATGGAAGCGACTTTTTGCAATGAAATTGTACATAGCATAACATAATGAATTTTATGTCAATTGTATTTATGGCTCGCGCGTCTATCGGGGACTCATCGCGCATTTTTGAGAATTCCTCTAGTGTAAATTGACGCTTCATTCCATTCAATTCCGCGGCGGTATAAATTGAGCGTAAGTGCAGAAATTAGACTCCAATAGATAGAAAGTGAATATGGTAACATGAGTGGTTGTCCCTCAGGGTGCGGCTTCGACAGCACGTCGCTGCGGCTGGACGAGCAGCTGGCGGCGCTGGAGTCGCGCCTGGAGCGGCCGCCCGTGCCCGCCGTGAGTTACATGTCGCCCGACCTCAGCGCGCATGCCGCCCGCGACTACTACTGACCTCCTCCATGCCACACACACCAAACATACCACACTATCACTTGACACCTACTATGACGCCTTCGATCCCTAATAATATATGTGAGAGAGAGACGGCAGATACAAGGCGAATAGCAGTATTCCTTTCTCACAACAGAATCATGATAACATTGGCACTTTGTAGTACAGTCCCTGTTCAGTAAAGGTTAGCGCATATTACAGTAATATTGGGCTGCAGTGCATCACATTACCAAGCAATAAAGCCCGGCGTTAACCACCCGTACAGTAGTTAGAGATAATACATTGTACGAAAGTTATTTTTGCACTGCACTACCTTTTTTATCTCGTCTCAATGTCTGCAAGCCTTAAATCAGCTGACTAATCTCAAATCAGCTGGAGTCACAGAATAAAAAAAAAAAAAAAAATTTTTTCAGACAATAGAAGGGATTAGATTCGGCCAAGACTTCCCCTTTGGAGGTTGACCCCTTTTAACGATATATAGGGGCACTATCAGATTAATCAAATTATATCCGAAAACGAATAACCGACATTATTTATTTTAAAAGAAATCGATAATTGTCTCGAAATTTAAATCGAATCGATTTTTCAACAGATCTCTCGAACTAAGCATTTTTTATCGAACTTCAGTAAAGTTTCTGACTAATAAGAACATTCCTAAACTCGTAGGGTTCCGCTTACTCACACAAACATTCCGGCGATGTACAAATGATCACGAACTACGCTTCGTTTTTGTGTTCCGTGTGATTTTATTCCAAGTGTTTACCTAACCCTAACCTGCAGCCTAATAAAATTGTGTAAAACACTACAAGTGACAATACCTTTCCATTCGATAATGACCTTAACTTAGTCTTTGTTAAAGTCCATTTTTTCTTGCTAGATATTTTATACTCACAAAATGGAAGAGATTAAATTATCACTAGTGCGTTGCGCGATATATTAGGCTGCTGATCAAAGACAGTAGAAGTCTGAACATTAGTTAAAATGTGCCTTTAACCGTGTCTTAACCATGAATGTGTCGGTGCCACATAGCGTATAAGAATCTCCGTAAATTATATTTACAACTATTTTCTTACACTCCACTAGTATCAACCTAGTCTTATAAGAATAATTGTAAAGGTATGTTAAGTTATTATAATGTCGAGTTTGTATTAATAAACTACTTTCAATGTTGCAACTAAATCTGTGAAAAGGATAAGACTAAAGAAAGAGTCTTAAAAATGAGAACATTATGAATATGGTACATTTAGAACTACCACTGTGAAACTTTACTGTTGGAAAGTATAGACTTATTACTGCAAGCTCTACCGTAAAGAAGCATAATTGCCAAAATAATGATGTCATATACATTTCCATTCAACAATTCAATACAGTGGGAACCATAGAGTACGGAATCTCTGTGCCGACAGTTTACAGAGAGTATACAGTATAGTTTGGCACTTGCCTGTTTTTATTTTTGTGCAATTTGTACTGATGTTTTTTTTTCGGATGATCGGATCGAAATTGGTTAAAAAATGAAGCTGCTAAAAGTTGGCGCGTGGTGGGTTGTTACATATCGCTTATCTTGTGTACGCGCAGGTGTATCAGGTGGGATTGCAGTCAGGACCTAGTTTATATTATTATTAAAAAAAGATACAATAATGAAAAATAAAAAAATGAGTAGGGTACCCATTTTTAAAATTCGTAGCGTTGAAAATGCTAACCGTCTTTCCTCTAAAGCATATAGTGTTGAAATGATGTTTCTAGATTCGTTTCCGTACTCTGTGGAGGTAACATATTCTTATCAGAATCATAGGGTTCTCTTTTTGTAACAGACATCATACAAGGTGAAAGGTAACAACTTAATGATAATTACTTCATATGATATTCGTGCGATTCTGATTTTATATAGAAGTAAAACAGAGGCATTGGTCACAAAAATATGCCAAAGTTAGTACCTATTATATTATTTTTTTCGGCCCATTTATGAAATGTACTCCTTAAAATGAACATAGTTATAAGAATTACGTTATTTTTGTATTTATTTTGGTTTAAAATACTTACTAAGGGATTTGATATTATAGTTGTTTTGATTATAGGTTTACAAGTTAGTTTTTGTTCCTATAACCGAGCACGATAAGTCTTATTGTATCTTTACAGTATTTTGTAGTATCGTCACTTTTAAATTGTCTCAAGACGGTGTAGTGTACTAAAAATCGCGTGATTACTGAGAGATTAACCTAACATAATTTTATAATTGTAAAGCGTTGATTAGGATGATCTTTCTTCTACCTTCACTGCTGCTCATGACTTTTTTAAGCTGAGTGATATGAATAGGCTAAAAAATGTGCAGCTATAGTTAACGGGAAATTGTTTTCCTATTGTAAATCTCATTTGTTTAAATAATGAATGCCTATTGTTATTATTACCAATGTAAAAAATTAATATAGAATTACAGGTGCTTGTGAACATTTAGAACATAAGAATACAGCCAATTTACGACGCAAAGTTTAATCAGATTGTAAAAAGGAATGAAAATAGACACCATTGTCAGAGACAAATTAACACATGTTTTTGTATTGTTTTCCTCAGAGAGTGTATTATTATTATTATATAACCTTACAGTGATGAAAACTGCATATGAATTTATATTCGCCGATATTCCCGAGGCTTTATTATATAAGTGCTAAGGAATTGTATACAGATATATTTTTGTAAGATGTATTCGATGTAATATTAATCATATTTTTAGAAGCATGTTTTAGAATAAACATCATGTTTTGTTTGTTGTGGTTTTAATGGCTGTTCCTAACACTAGAGGCTTGGCAGTTAACCCCTCGTTTCTGAAAGGTTATTCAAATATTCATTTGCTGTCAGATATCATGGAGTGTGATTAGAGTGTGTAGATACTTCCAGCAACAAATCTCTGCATTTAACATGAGATTTGATGTAACATAAATTATTTAGGACATTGTTGACCTTTCAAGAAACCGGGTGTAATATGTTGCCCTGAATAAAAGGAGAAAATAAACAACGAACAATAATTATTAACATTAATATATTCGCTTTTGTTTGGAGTGTTGCAGTGATAGCCTACTGACACTGTTGTTATAACAAGACTGCTCTAAATAGGCCACTTTCAATCGCACACGAGTGCCTACATAAACCTAATACTGATAATCCTTTCATATTTTTATCAAGTGTTATTTGACTGATAACTTCGGGTCACACAATAGCCGTGTAAAACTATATTGTTGCAGAGAATTTATTTATAGAACCTAATCATTTATTTGGCCGACTCGATAGTAGAGGATTTTACTTGGCCAATACTTTGAACTGAATAAAAACCTTAACCACTTGCGTCTGATTGGTCCGACGAGGGTTTTTGTGTCCTTCTCGCCAGGGTCGTGAATTTGCGATTGAGTACTTCATCTCGTTTAGCTCTTCAATCCTCATAGGTGACAGAAGAACTGACGAAATGAAGTATTTGGTCGTGGATGTGCGACCCTGATGAAATAAACGCGAGTGTTTGTCAAATATATCCGACGTAGGCAGTTAAAAGATTAATTCTTTATTTATTTATTGGAGTGGTCCTACTAGAGCGGTCACGTTGTAAGTTTCTTCGGGCAGCGCCGCTTCCGCAATGAGGTAAGAATCACTAATTATTGGCGTTTGTCTGTATTGTTCTATTGTGCCAGTTCATTAACTCGATAACAGTGCCAGTGTTACAACACCTGAACCCAATTTAATTTTGATCATCATTTAAGGGAATTATACAAGATTTTCTGTTCGTGGAATGTGTGAGGTTTTTTTTTTTTTTTTTTTTTTTTTTTTAATTTGTATAAACTAGTGCTTGACTGCGATCCCACCTGATGGTAAGCAGTGATGCAATCGTTGATGGTGAGGCGCACTAGTTTATTAAGAGCCTATTCACTCTTGCCTTAAAGACACCTAAATTATAATCAGACGGGAAGACCGCAGCAGGCAAATTGTTCCAGTCCCTCGATGTACGTGGTATAAACGACGAAGCGAAACGCTTGGTCCGGATCGTAGAGGTTTCAACAACGTAAGGGTGAATATTCGCCGTTCGTCGGCTTGTATTTAATGATGTTGTTATAACTCTAGATAGTAGTAGGTGAACAGAGCAACGGATGCTTTAGTTGCGTCATCGGGGGGCGTGGTTCTTGCATCTTTATAATAACTTTTGCCACGTGAAAATAGGTTTCTTCATACAAATTTTATCTCCTTTTCATTCCCTTCGAGAGTGAGTTTTTGGAAAATACGTTCTTCGCGCATTACTTACGCCTACTGTGCCCCAATTCGCCACATTTCAGCACAATATTTTTATGAAGTTACTTTTGTAGTGTAGAAGATATTAAAATTTATGCGTATAAGATGGTGCGGGTGACAGAAAGAAAGAAAAATAATTTATTTGGTACAGCACAAGGCGCAAACACAAAATATACATTAAGTAACACGTATCAAAAATAAAAGAGGCAAAAAATAATATAAATACAGTTGTTGTGTGCCTCATGGCTGCACCAAAATAGGTCCAGTTTTTTTTTTTTACCACAATCTCACCTGTTGGTAAGCGATGATGTGGCCGACGATGGAGCACGCTTGCCTAGAAGCAATTTATTCACTCTTGACTTAAAGACCCCTAGGTTATAGCTATCAGGAAACACAGACTCCGGCAGGGAATTCCATTCCTTAGCTGTACGCATAATGAATGTACTCCCAAAACGCTTTGTACGTATAGGTGGGATGTCCACCATGTACCGGCAGTTCAGCATGAATGCCAGACAAATAAAGCCTGACGCTGGTTTTCAACTGAACCCGTGGTTGTGACGCAACGGACAGCTGTTAGATTCATACATTGTAGCTATCTATCCTTTTCTCTCATCTCTGTTGTCATCGTACCCATGTTATATAAAAAAGACCTTACCTTATAGAGAGGAAACAAGACCACCCTGCTGGGGCCAGGGTTAGTTTCGAAAGATAGCTCAGTCCCGGTATGAAGGCACGAAGGAACGGGGTGGGTATTTATTCAGGAAGAGTCTGACACTATCTCCCGCTCCGCCCAAGAGCGGGGAATGTCATTGGATGATTTACCCACCGAAAAAAAAAACAAGAAAGATACTCATCTACCTTGTGGTCTTGTTTCCTCTCAATTTATAGTCGCAAAAACCTCGCCAGAGCCATATAATCAATCTAATAAAATGTCAAGGCTATTACAAACAGCGTAATTTACAATTGGGGTCTACTATGTTTGTAGTATTTCAGTTTTTAGGTCACAACAGTTAAATCTGCCGTCGGTAGTCGGTGCTTACATACCGGCCGGCACGTTTAACTATGAACACAATCTTGATCACTAGTTTAAAAATTACTCCAATGGAAAACAATCAATAACTAACTGGAACAGTAATGTCGAACTACTTATTAGTTGACAGGTAGATAGGAGAGCTATATCTATATACTACACCAATATTATAAAGAGGTAAAGTATGATTATATGTGTTTTTTGTTTGTAGGAGGTATCTCTGGAAGTACTAAAATTCCACCGATAGAAAGCTGCTTTATTCCTGAGTGACATAGGCAACGTTTTATGTACGCGGGCGAAGCCGCTAGCAGTACTATAAACAGTCGGTGTTGCGTACTAACTACCTACAGGTCATTGGACTCGCTCAGCTGACGTTTTCTTAAAGAAATTAATTTCGTACATGCGTAAATTAATACGAGTTTTGAAAAAAATATACCTACTTTATTTTTTAATTTTATCTTTACAAATTGATAGTGTTTCATGTACCGGATCGACCCTCCACGGGATTAAAACGATCAAAATTTAGCGGTAATAAATATAAAAGGAGAAACTGACTGACATACTCGTATCAACGCGTATCCAAAACTACTAGGACTAGGGGTAGGTATGAAATTTAGCAATTTCCTTTTATGATGTAAGTAGGCAAATACTAAGAAGGTAATTTCCAAAATTCACCCCCCAAGGGGATGAAAGGGTGTCCAAAGTTTGTATGGAGAAACTTAATATCACGCGGGCGAAGCCGCTGGCAGAAGCTAGTTTAGTAATAAGCCAATTAACTAGGGTTGTGAGACCTCTTAATGTCAACAACCACGAGATATGAGGTCAGTAGTCCTTACTCGCATCGATTGTGACATTGTAATAACTTGCTTCCCTCCTCAGCGTGGTCTCTGCTGCTTCCCTGGGCTGGGCACTGTGGGCGCGCGGGGCGGCGGCGGGCGCGGCGAGGAGGCGCTGCTGCTGGAGCGCCAGGGCCGCGCCTCGCAGCAGACGCGCTCCTCCAGCCTGCCGCCCCCGCCCTCCGCCCTACCACGCCCGCCCCGGAAACCTTCCGCCAGGAATACCAGATACGACCGCTTGGAACATAGGGATGCTCGTAAGGTAAGATGTTTCAGAAAAACTCTTAAGCGGGAATTACATTAGACCATCGCACACGTGGGTCACGCCTGATTTTTACATAGTCTCGTCGCGTGGCGTGGATCTAATGTAGCTTTACAAGTCTAGTAGCCATATAAAATGTATGGAGACCGACGCGTCGGTAGGCCTCGTACGCTCCCAGATTGGCATATACGTGGCCTGCGGGTGCCTTATGTAGTTTTACTTTTAAAGAGCCTATTAAAATAGGTAACTAACAACAGTAATGGCTTTAAGGGGCCAACTATTCATCTTGAACCCAATTCTAACTAACTTCAATGCCTTGTCTAATAAGAATAGCACCGAAGTCGTTCATGAGCAATAAACTCTTCACAGCTATGACTCAATTAACTGGATATCTAGAACAGGTTTTCTCACATAACCAGCTTTTCGTAGTATGTTATATTTTTTATACATTTGTTTGTCTTTTTTTCCATATACTTAAATAAAAGTATTTACCTGCTCTAACTATTTATGTAAAGCCCCTCAACGCTACCGAAATAAATCTAGTAGGTAAGGGAAGTTATTGTGATTATCCTCATTGTTGCCAGCCGGAAAATTACCCTATAATTATACCTACCTAGTTTTCCCTATATCCGTCGCAACAAGTTAATTTTGCCTCTGTTGATAGGGGATTTTTGTTATGGTGGGTATTTGGCTGACTGCGAATGGGGAATATATCCTAAAAACATACAAGAAGAAGATTTACGTATAATAACATTGATTAGATTTATTTTCGAAGGATGTCTACGAGCATAGAATAAGTAAGCCAAGTACTGTTTAGGACGCGTAGCTTCATAAACGCAGTATCAGTCATAGGCTTAGTGTGCGGTACGCCTGCGTGGCGTGAAGTTTGAGTACAAAACTGCAATGTCGTGCGCGAGTCGTGTCGTAGCCGCTTCGTCGACAGAGTTTCATTGTTGTTTAGGTACGGTAAAATGGGGTGAATAGAAACTCAGAGGCTAATAGAAACAAAACTTCAAATTGTATGGGTATTTTCACGATATTTGAATATTTTTTGCAGCATTTAACTAAATCAATTTATTAATGAATGAATTATGAATGAATGCTTTGTTAGAAGCCGATAATATGGTATCAAAGTGAAAAACAAAACCAATGTTTTGTTTCTATTCACCCCGTTTTACGGTACGTAAGTACCTAAGCTTCACGCAGTCGTACACCAAGCGTATAATGACGAATACGCGTCTATGAAGCTACGCGTCCGTGGACAATAGGCTTAGTAGTACAAGTCTACGAGGTACGAATTTAGGGCAGATGCACCATGCACCAATGCTTCCGCCGTCGATGCTTGTTCAGACCAAGGTTATGCAATTGCATCGACAATATCTATTGCTACTGCAATTAGTATACAATGTGTGGAGACGACAATACTAAGTTAGTATAATAAATTAAAAGAACTCATTAAATAAATCGCTGTTCAGTTAAAAAGTAGGTAGGTATGTACAGACGGCCGAAGTTTGGGGGGTGGCCGACGTTTGGCGGGTAAATACGCCAAACGTCGGCCACCCCCCAAACTTCGGCCGTCTGTACATTTTCAGCTTGCATTCATCCAAAAGGTAATTAATGGTCAAGTTTGCTTCTCAAATTGCAACCTTAGTTCATACTCTAAACGTACAAACCGTTACTATCCGATTCCGTCACTTGTTCTTCTCATACTGAGCGTCAGTAGCGATAGCGCCGTTGAAGCGTCAAATTCGCATGTAAAGTAGCTTACTTGAAGTGAATACTCACATTTCGGGGATTGATATTACAATGATAAGACATTTATTTATTTTTGTTTTAAACCTTTTTATCACTAAAGGGATATTTTTACTATATTTTAAGATAGTTTTTTCAACGTTTTGCGTATATTTTTCAGGGCAAAATAGGAGGCCGCCATTAGGGTAACAGTTTTGACTTAAAACCGGATTCTCGGCCGTGGCCGACTTAAAGTAAATGCACTCTGTTTTATAAATTCCAATTACTTATACCAATTCCGTTGGCTTAACAAGAGAATTTGCAAAGCTTATAGGCAAATAAATCTATTTTACGTTTAATCGCCAAATAACGGCCGGGGTGATATCAGTCGAATCTCGAGAAATAAGGTACAAGAAATAGGGGCCGACATTAGAAATAATAGAGATCGTAATATCGACCAGCCTCGAATTCGAGAGCCACTATACAGGCTGATAAAAAAATATTTTTATATTTTTTCATTGACTGGTTAGTCATTTTTAATTTATTTCTCAATCTTGTTTTCTCAAAATGAAATATTTATTATTATAATTTATTAATATTGTTAACTATAGATGTAGGAGTTGACAGTATTGAAGACATATTTATGGTAACTTTATGGTTTGGGACTTGCTACTTATCTATTAAACCCCCAAAGCACGATCTAAGACCTTTACGGAATCAAAGAAAATTATGCGGTTAGATTTTTTTTGTTGAGGGGAAATAAAAAATATTTTACTATTAAACAAATACAATTACAAATGTATACATAGTGCTATATTACAATTCTGCCAAAATAAATCATGTTAATAATATTTGTCAGTCTTAATTTAAAACACCGTATACCCGGCCGACATTTGGGAAAAACGCGACCGACCATGGGCTGTGAATGGCCGACTTTAGGGTTTTTCTGTTCTCGACGCATCTAAACCTAATTACTTTTTTCTTTTAGAAGAAATGTCGATCTTATGCCTATAAACATAAAATAGATTAATCAAACTATCTAAAACTACATCAGAAGCTAACTTTCGTTGGAAACTGAAGGTGCTAGAGCGATCCGCATTCAGAAAATCGCTAAGGGGGCCGACATTTGGCGTATTTACCTTACTTACAAAACAAACATAAAATGGAGCAGTTGAATTTTTTCCTGATTTCACCGTAGCTCCCAGATTTTTCTTTTCGTATTTATAGATACTGCTTTTGCCAGTAGTTATTGGTAATTATATTCCTAATACCTACTTCATTTTACTTCAGGCCCCAAGTGAAATGTAACAAAGAATCTAGTATTCTAAGAATCTACCCCATGAAAAATAGTAGAATTTAGGGAACTTTTATTGATCTATGGAAATACATCTAAGATGAGTTACTTACTGCCTGCAACAATAAACTTAGTAGGTACACCCTACTCGTAGTAACAAATACGTAATTCACGAAATAATTAAAAAAATATTTGCTCTACTTTGCAATTTGGTTATGGTTTCTTCTCCTCTCATTTATTTGAATAAATAATAAAATAATTATTTATTCATTTTATATATTTTTTATTTAACTTGCTTTGGACTCTAAGTAACAAGTAAAATTTTAATTGAGAGAACTCTTAGGTTTAGATTTCGCACGGATCAATTTTCAATTGATGGATCAGACACGCTAAAATTGCTTGTCATATTGTAGACGACTCATATTACCAAGAACACTTCGAGTCGCTTGGCTAGTTTATAGTCGCTAAGTAAGTCATTAAAGTGGAAGCGATGTTCACGTAGTAGGTACCTAAGTAGTTTCCAGGTGGGTGATTAGAGAGTCTCGCCTGCATGTGTACTTTGTGCCTACTATGACCACCGAGTCCCGACAGGTGAACGATAGGTCAATTTCTTCACTCAATTAACTATGATGAACGACTTCAAATGAACTAAACTGCAACAATCCATTAACTAAGTACCTATATATAATGCTTTCACAAAACCATCAATATTTTTATTTATAGCTGTGACGTCAGTTACTCTGGTCTTTTCTATTTTTAGTTCAAGCACAACGTTTAGGCTAAAATAAAGATTAATTCTATTTAAAACTATAATAAAATTACAAATCTTTCCTAGTTTTGTAGAAGTCAGAACTATATTTAGTTCGCTAAAGCTCGCTGCGTATATTGATGTCAATGCCCTGTATTAAGCCAAGGCCGCTTTATGGTAACAACATGATTATAATTTATCGCTTTATAATGTTAGCCGTAGGTATTGTCGGTTCATTGTTCCAGATAACGAGTGCATTATTCAGAAGCTGAATTGGAATAGAGTTAGTTTCCTCCAGTTTTCACCGTTCTCTGGTTTAGATGACCTACATACCCAAGTTTGTAGATAAGGTTTTAGTTAGAGTGTTTTATCTGGATTTCGTCCGTGGTTTTACACTTACGAGACCTTAGAGGACGGCCAGCTGATTGTTTGGCCTAACCCCGTTAGAATTTGCTGCGGTTTTTTTCTCAGAAAGATTACGTCACGTCCAAAGATATCTCTTGAGAACCACGTGTGATAGTTCTAAACATTACACCGATTACACGACACGTGTCTCGGACTCTGACTTCTTGCGACTCTAGATAGCAGAATGCCCCCTGCCACTCATTTAGTGGTCTTTAACATTTATGAAGACTTACTCTAAAGGAATAAATTGTTTCAGGACTCAGATGGGTCCGGCTCGATCGCATCAACTGCATCACGAAGCTCACCCCTACCATACGACACAGTTCGCAAGCTGCCCTCCGTGCCGACATCCGCCTCCCTGCCTGCTGCCGAGTCCCGGGAGTCCCTAGTCCGTCCTAGAGACTCCAGCCTGCCTTCACCCTCCAAGTTGGCGGTGTATGCAGCTGCTAGGAGAAGGTCTGCAGAGTCCGCGAAAGATAACAAACGCACACATCACTATAGGATTCAGTTTTAACCGCACAGCGAAAATGTATTGAAGATGAATTCTAGGCGTTTGCTGAGAGAGTTCTTTATAGTGTTACTATTGAATATCTTTGATCTAGACATTTTTTTCTGCCTGAAAGATTTCATACATAAATTACCGAAAACATAAACGATATAAAACTTCAAATAAAAGACCTAGGTGTATAACATAAATCTACATAATCCTAAACAAACACGGCCGTTCAAACGTGAGTCCTGAATACCCTTCATGAGACCTGATATTGACGTGTTTATTTTTAGATAGAGTACTGAAAATAAAGATGCCAATATCATGTGTTTCAACGAGGTATATTCATGAGAGCGATAAATAACGTGAAAATGCTCAAGCATTTGCTATTTACGCGTCTATGGAAGGGAAAAAAAATGGCTTTTCCTACCTATAGGTGAAGGAAACGTATACTTGGGTTCTATTAAGAGCTGTTAACGCGATCCATTTGACGACCTAAACTGAACTGTTAAAGGAATGGAGCTGTACAGCCTTTACCCCGTTAAATTTTGATCGTTTTAATCCAGTGGAGGGTCGATCCGGTACATGAAACACTATCGATTTGTAAAGTAAAACCAAAATAAAAAAAAGTACATTTTTTTCAAAACTCGTAGGTATTAATTTACGCATGTACGAAATTAATTTCTTTAAGAAAACGTCAACTTAGCGAGTCCAATGACCGCAAGGTAGTTTGTACGCAACGCCGACAACTACCTATATGCCATTGCACTCGCTGGAATTAATACGAGTTTTGAAAAAGAGGTTCTTTTTTTTATTTTATCTTTACAAATCAATAGTGTTTCATGTACCGGATCGACCCTCCACGGGATTAAAACGATCAAAATTTAACAGGGTAAGTATAGTTCAATCCCTCTTCCTCGCTCGATGGTAAGGCTCCATCACTTTAAAAGTCTATGACAGTGTCCATATTTTGTAGGTCCCTTTTGTTTTATAGATAGGGATTGAAGTCCATTGAATGCACCATAGACCTAAAACCTATTGATTTATTTTACTTTATTTATACTCGTATTTATGGTATGTTAACAGTAAAAATAAAGTAGACTTTGTTTGATATACTCCACTGCCATATTTTATGCTTAGTGAACGAATAAGTATATTCATTATTCGATATCGGAGAAGCTACTGATTCTGAGATAAAAAAGGTGCCTAAGTTATGTACTAAAAAGCATATCCATTTTTTACGATATGCGAAAAGATACCGAAGTGGCAGATATCTATTTCGAGGATGACTAATTTATGGTTAAATTAATTCAGTTACTCAGTGTAGGCGTGAGTTAGCCCACGCAACGCCCAACTTATTTTGAAGTAGCCAACGGCACTTAGATAATTTTGTAGCCGATCTAGAGGTAACGCACATAGGTATCTGTCATTGATAGATGGGACAAAAACCACTTACCTTTTTAACGAAAATCCGTACGAATTTTATAGAAAATACGATACATAAAGCCTGTTTCACAAGGTCGTAGTGCTGTCCAGTTAGATTTTGTTTTTAATGAAATGATGCCCCACACTAGGAATTCTGTTAATCTTAGATATTCAGACCCGGTACAACAAATATTTGTTCCGCTCAAGTGTCGAACCCGTAACATAAGTGCAACAGCCAATCGCTGAACCACGTCAAGCCAACTGTGTCGTCCTACATGAGTGTATAGATAAATAAAAAAAATATTGTATAACATGTGAAAAATTATCTGCTAGATAAATTAACCAGAACTTATGAATAGGTCGTGAAACAGGTCAATAGAGATATAATAACGAAGAATTTATGAATGTAGAGTTTTTTAATGTTTTATAGGTCGTAATTTTGAATAACGATATGAGTATTTACTAAAAATTAATCATAATGACCGACGTTGACATTTTTATTGAGTAGGTACAGTTTAGTACGTTGTGTTTGCGTGTGTAATTAAATTACTGTTCGGAGTATGGCTAGTCGTGCTTAGGTATTACAGACAATTAAAATTGAAACTTCAAATTGGACGCGACCTAGGTTTCTGTCTGAAAAAAGTTTAATCAATAACAGCGGCCTTGTTGCGCTAAAGTCGCTAGCAAAACATGTTTTTCAGGGCTTTATAAGTGTTATTCAAACATTGCAAGATGTGCCAATTAATGAGTAAGTATAACTTTAAAGATCAATTAGGAGGTCGCACTGAAACATCTATTTTCACGTTTAAAGTAAACAATTTGTTATTATTGCTTACGAACAAAAAGCTTTGTAGGTAAATTAAGTTTAGAACTTTCATTAGACTAAATTATCTATTGTTAACGCTAACATTCAAGATGTTTAGATTAACTGAGACTACTGAGGGTCAATCACTTCTGCCAGACAAGTCGAAGTTCCTTACAGCCCTGTGTTCAAAGAGTTTAGAGATAACTCTAATGACGTCATGGGGTAAATTACTCTACCCTGGCATTTTTGAACGCGAACGAGTTCAACCTACCCTGCTAAGAGTTAGAGTTAGTGGGGTTAACTCTAGGGTAGTCGATTTATAAAAGAACGACCCTGGGTTGCAACTCTACATTACTCTGGATATTTTTGAACGCAGGGCTGAGTGCCTAGTGGGAGTTTGTTTTCTGCCGCGTCTGGCTCTGTGATTGGTTAAGAGTTTGGAGCGGGCCAATCGGAGAAGTGAACGTCAAAATCGTGTCGATCGAAACTCGCACTAGGCATTCTGAAACTTGTTTACTTTGTGAAAACATCTAACCAGCAGACTCGTGTACGTTGTAACTGAAGAACTTAAGTTATTATTTAAAGTATTATGGACGCTATACAATAAATAACGGCGGCCATCAAGACGCCCGCGGTAATTGGAACTAATTAAAGGTTAGTTTTATTTTATTGCCCGCTGGAGCGCTGCGCCGGCAGTCCTTCCGTACCACTTTATATTTCACGTTTACATAATTGCATTTAAAGTCTGAATGTTAAAATACTATACTGCCAGTTTTGTAAATCGCCATCCAAAGTTTTTCAAAAAAAAAGAATTGTATTTGTGGTTTCCAGTAGTTATATTTTTGTTCGCATGTAAGTACAGCTAACTTAAAAAGTATAGAATGGGTTTTGGCGTGATTTTTTCGAGTAAAGTTGAGTGCCTGTTTTAATTATTATTCACAAATTGATTCCTGTTAAACACATCGATGTTAAATTGGTGTAGTTTTGTATCTCAATTGCCTACACAACTGAACAGTGTGCGGAATCATTGAAACGGGCACGATCTCGGTAAACGGAACTGAGGATTTTATTGAGGCATTGATTACCTCAGTAAAGCTTGCCGAAACGGCCGATTCGATTTTGCTGCCAAATAGCAAAGACATTGGAATGTCTTACATGATAACAACTCAATTCTAATGGGAATCAAAATTACTCTCTACTATCAAAAACGAAACGCGTTCTAAACTTGAAACCGGCTAATGCGTTGCCAAAAAGAAAATACAGAATATCTGTTTTTTTTTTTAAGAATGGGGTTCTAGCATTAATCCTGTCTTTGTTCAGCTAATGCCTGAAAATTATTTGGATGGCGATTATAAAATCAGGCAGTATTAAATAGCTCAAGTAGATGTTAATTAAACGCTTGTTTTTTTTTTATGATAAAGCTCGATGATCGTTGCAGCTATTTCGGTAAGAAATTGTTTGTATTACGGCAGTGTCGGGTCAGTCGACAGTTGGTTGTAAAGCCTGATTCACACGTCGCTTTTTACTGAGGGAAACTTTTTAATCACTTTTGAGATGGCGGAAAATAGGCGTGAAATAGCTCAAGAATCTATTTGTACGGAGTTTGTTAAGCTTCTCAGGTAAGCGGAAATTTGTAAATGCTACCGCGCATTGCTAACTTTCTTTTTAAAAGTAGATAATAATGTAACAATGTTTTACCTCTGCTCCGGGAAAAACCTTATAAATATGACTAGCATAAATAGCGTACGTGTGAATTGGACTATTACGATTTTGTGAACGATACGCACCGGTAGTTCTGACTGGAATACAATAATATTATGTCCAAACAATTGTTTACAGCTTTAAAAGATATTGTACCGAATTTAAGAAACCACTAAAGGCTATAGATCGAATAAATGAGAGCGTTGCTACATATTTTATTCTAGTTTTATTTCCAAAAAGCACATTCCCACCAATTCCAAGAATTAATTCGCTGTAAAACCTTAAATAATAGTGGATTGATTGATTGGTCACTTTGCTGTCAATCGAAACAGTGTTTACATTGATAATAATTATGACAACGTGTTTGTTGACGTTTATGCTGATGAGACTTTCCGGTTAAGTAGCCATCACTGTCTAACGTCTCTATCGTCAGGAAAAAGTAATTATCCATTACAATTGTTTTGGTCTACTTTGTTTAATCTACAAATGTACGAACAAAGCTGTGTAGGCAATAAGATGGCAAGCTTTACGGCCTATAAAAGCGTTTGTACGTCTCCGCCAAATTGAAAAACGAATACAGATGTTGCCAGTTAGAACGTGGCGTGATACCAATTTGAAATGGAGCTGCTCTACATGATAATGTAATATTGATTGATCAACAAAGGACTACATTAGATGTCTCGTGTTGCCTGCTTTGCACGATAGCCGCTACCAAGAATAAAATTAGTACCTACCTATTATAAAAGGTTTTTTTCATTATTCTGTAGCGTTTCGTATCTGATGGAAAGCAATACACTAGGTCTTATTTTTATTATTATTCGTAAGCTCGCGCTTGGCCGCTATCTTACCTATTGGAATAATATATTTATATAGGTATGATGTGATCGATAAAGGTGCACCTACGATGGAACAGGACAACCCACAAGAGGTCTGACCTCTCGTACTTATTCAAGTGATATAATGGGCATGAAATATACAACTCGCTTAAAGACTTTTATTATTTTATTTTCATCAATAACATGAGTCTTCAGTCATGCAACAGTTTGTTTTTTTTTTTTTGGAGGGTAAAAATCATCCAAATGACATCCCCCGCCCTTGAGCGGGGCGGGAGTTAATGTCAGACTCTTACTGACTAAAAAACCCACCCCGTTCCTGCTTAATGCAACAGAGTGGCTATTGGGGATTTTATAATTATTATGCATACCGAATATGATTCTGTTTTTTACGTAACATTTTTAAAAGACTTTATAATTAAAAAAAAAATAACATAAAATACATAATGTATCTACACAATTACCTACCTACCTATTAATTACCTATACCTACCTAAGGTTGGTTGTATTTTTGATTCTACATACTAAAATGGATGTTAAAAAATAACCCAAAATAAAGTCTATAATAATACAATTAAAATAATTACTTTGGAAATACACATTAAAAAAAAAAATAATACCATCTGTGCCATGTAAGGTTTTTCTAACTAGTTTTCGAGAAGCTCTAATAAGATGCTACCAAAAATCGTGATAGAATTTTTTTATAATCAAATTCGAATTATAGAGCCTTCAAATATATCGAAACACCTATGGTTATATATCTGTTGCATTTAAAAATAAAAAGAATGTAGAAAAGAACGAAAGTACTATGACGACTATAAAGGTCACATATTAGTTGCAGTAAAAACTATATTGTAATGGACCTTTTAACCCGTTGACTGCCGGAACGCAGATCTACGCGGGACACAATGGCTTTTTAATTGTGTCTCTAATTACGGCATTCAAGAGGTTAAGGTTTATGGTTATTAAAAAGATAGATTCGGAAAATGATAGATGATTGTCAACAAGGAAAAATATTGAATTGAATTTTATATGATAACAATTTAAAGGCTCCTAACAATATAATTAGTCAAATTAACAATAAAGCCTTTCATTAGCGTCTCCCCCTGTTACAGTACCTACCTAAGTACCTACCGACTTATAATACGTAGGTATCTATAGACTAAAATTTAAATACCAACATCATCATTTAAATATACACCAGAATCAATTCACAGTAAAGTTAATTATTCATACTTGAATTAGCTACCGTGTCCCAGAAAAGAATTGTTTAGATACAGCAGGCGAGTTATAAATGGTGCCACATTTAGGCTATGGCACCATTAATTTATAACTCGGTAGCTAACTGTCTGATCGTGGTGAACTCAAAAACTATTCTACAGATTTTTATGCGGTTTTCTCCAATAGACGGAGTGATTCATGAGAAAGATTACGATTATCATAGTAGTGGTAAAAAGCCGACAATTTTAAAGATTTGTAACGCCTGTGTGAAGTTTGGGCGAGTCGCCAGTCTAGATGTACTTATAATTGCTAACTTTGTGTAGGTACCTATGCGATGCGCAGTTTTATGTACAATGTAATATTTTTGCTATACTAGATACTATGTATAGCGGAATTTGTCCTGGGCGAAAAATTATAATTTTAACGGTGTTTTTACCAACATTTTAGACAAATAAAAGATTCACTTATATATTTATAAGTGACTAGCTTTTGCCCACAGCTTCGGCCGCGTAGCCTATGTTACTCGGAATAGAGCAGCTTACTTTCGCCCACAGCTCCGGCCGCGTAGCCTATGTTACTCGGAATAGAGCAGCCTACTTTCGCCCACAGCTTCGGCCGCGTAGCCTATGTTACTCGGAATAGAGCAGCCTACTTTCGCCCACAGCTTCGGCCGCGTAGCCTATGTTACTCGGAATAGAGCAGCCTACTTTCGCCCACAGCTTCGGCCGCGTAGCCTATTTTACTCGGAATAGAGCAGCCTACTTTCGCCCACAGCTTCGGCCGCGTAGCCTATGTTACTCGGAATAGAGCAGCCTACTTTCGCCCACAGCTTCGGCCGCGTAGCCTATGTTACTCGGAATAGAGCAGCCTACTTTCGCCCACAGCTTCGGCCGCGTAGCCTATGTTACTCGGAATAGAGCAGCTTAATTTCGCACACAGCTCCGGCCGCGTAGCCTATGTTACTCGGAATAGAGCAGCCTACTTTCGCCCACAGCTTCGGCCGCGTAGCCTATGTTACTCGGAATAGAGCAGCCTACTTTCGCCCACAGCTTCGGCCGCGTAGCCTATGTTACTCGGAATAGAGCAGCCTACTTTCGCCCACAGCTCCGGCCGCGTAGCCTATGTTACTCGGAATAGAGCAGCCTACTTTCGCCCACAGCTTCGGCCGCGTAGCCTATGTTACTCGGAATAGAGCAGCCTACTTTCGCCCACAGCTTCGGCCGCGTAGCCTATGTTACTCGGAATAGAGCAGCCTACTTTCGCCCACAGCTTCGGCCGCATAGCCTATGTTACTCGGAATAGAGCAGCTTACTTTCGCCCACAGCTCCGGCCGCGTAGCCTATGTTACTCGGAATAGAGCAGCCTACTTTCGCCCAAAGCTCCGGCCGCGTAGCCTATGTTACTCGGAATAGAGCAGCTTAATTTCGCACACAGCTCCGGCCGCGTAGCCTATGTTACTCGGAATAGAGCAGCCTACTTTCGCCCACAGCTTCGGCCGCGTAGCCTATGTTACTCGGAATAGAGCAGCCTACTTTCGCCCACAGCTTCGGCCGCGTAGCCTATGTTACTCGGAATAGAGCAGCTTACTTTCGCCCACAGCTCCGGCCGCGTAGCCTATGTTACTCGGAATAGAGCAGCCTACTTTCGCCCACAGCTTCGGCCGCGTAGCCTATGTTACTCGGAATAGAGCAGCTTTCTATCGGTGAAAAAATTTTATCATTATATCGGACGGACCAGTAGGTACATAACAGATTTTTTTAAATTGATATAACCTACCTAGTGCAAATCAAATCAAATCAAAACATTTATTTCAAATAGACCATTTACAGGCACTTTTGAATAGTCAAATGTCGGTCAGTCCAAGAAAAGTGAAGCTAAATTGCACGTTCCAAAGAGTAGGTCTCTATGGAGAAGAACGTGCAAGAAACTCCATGGACACTCTTTTAAATCATATTATGTGTTACATATAATGCTTGGTTACATATTACTTGTTGCTTCTATCATGTGAGCACAATGTCGATAATGAAATAAAAATATAAAATAATTAAAAGATAGAAACTGAATTAAGCCACTGGCAGCTAAGAGATGACCAGTCCCATCTGACGGCACCCGTTCACGAGCATGACGCGTGCATCAGCCCCACTCAGCTCAACCATTTTGAAGGGAACTGAACGACCCAATAACACGTACCACCAACAGCGAGACATTTGAGTGAGCATGACAAACTCTCAACTGCCATGCTCGTAATGTCAAAAAAAAAAAAGTTGTAACCTAATAAAAATGCTCCATGGTGCTTCACATTTACAAACTTGGAAAAAGTGCTTCTACATTATACAATGCAATTTATTGTGTCTTTCAAATTAAAAAATAAAGTGCTTGACTGCGATCCCATGTGATGGTAAGCAGTGATGCAATCTCTGATAGTGAGGCGCACTAGAGCCTACTCACTCTAGCCTTGAAGACACCCAAATTATAATCGGACGGGAAGACCGCAGCAGCCAAATTGTTCCAGTCCTTCGAAGTACGCGGTGTAAACGACGAGGCGAAACGTTTGGTCCGCCGGACCAATCTCCTACAAACTAACAAAAACATAGGTACCTAACTCAGAAAAAAAAAATTACCTCTTTGTAAATATTAGTGTAGGTGGTGACCTACTGATAAACAACACAGACGCTGACGAAGAGTTCCATGACTTTGACTGTCCGCATAATAATAATGACTTAATGTCGTGTGTTTATTTTGTTAGAAACAAGTAATTTTTGTGACTTTTTACAGACTTTAAAAGGAAGTATATATAATGTGCTTAACATCAACTTCACTTAATCTGTCTCGTCTTGAAAGAAAAGATGAGATATTCACGAAAATGAAAATATTTGAAAAACTTTGGAAAAATTCAAAGAACTTGTTTGCTTCGTAAGGAAGGCGTAAATATTATTCTATAATAAAATAATACCAGGAACATCAACTGCCGGATGGCTGTTGTCTTCGTTTATCTATCCAGATGTGAAAATAATAAGTTTTATAATTCCCCAAATAATAATAATGATGAAGTCGGATGTAATGTAACAGTGCAGAAAAGAACTTCCTGTTGTTTCCAGGGGAAAAACAAAACAATAGCTCTCTAATTGGATTAACGGTTGACCTTTCACACGAAAGAGAGTCGACAGAATAAATAAATGTTAGCGAATTCTTTTATTGAACAGTTTATTAGTAAACTATACTTTATTGTCGCTGGTTCATATCCGGCTCGAAGGACCAAAAAGATGTATGGTTTGTTACCATACGTCTTTTGCTGATTGATATTGATTGATAGGGATGCTGAATACTATAAGTAAAACTATGTAATTCACTTGATACGTGTATTGAGTCCACGACCTTAACGTATGATGTGACGTATGGATAATGAGGTGTTGCTATGACGCGGTCCGAATGTGAACTGAAGTTTATGTAAAATGTGTGTTAATTAATTACAATTCAATTATGATGAGAGAGCATTTACGCAATGTACGGTTGCACCGTACAGAGAAGGTATTAAAGAGTATTAGGGTTAAAGAGTAGTACCTATTTGCAAGATGTTTCATTATTTTTATTTCTAGAATTTACAAATTTTATGTATTGAAAACAAAATATTAAACAAGAATAAGATTGAATAAATTCTTGAATGTTCATACAGCGGCCTTGATCCTGACATTTGCGTACCTAACGAGAATGAGGCCGAGTGGCGGCCTCGCGCGCCTGACCGCCTCGCGCCGGCGCTTGCGCAACCACCACCGAGCACCGAGCGCCGCCGACCGATAGCCACGACCACGACAATGCGACAGAGATAAACGTACCACCCTCCATATCGATATCTCGTTTCAACGCTCGATACGAACGGGCAACGGCCCAACCTTCGCTTTAGTGACGTGCTCCATCGATACCTACAGAATGAGGACAATCAAACAATTTACTGTTCATTTATCGAACTGATTTGATTAAAGATTTATATCAATCAACTGCCACTCAAGCCAGAGGCTGTTGTTAGTAAGTATAGTATTAATAATGACAATGATTCCTAGATAGAAATCAGACACATCGAACCTACCTAACTTATAGATATGTAATCAAATCTACGTGAAATATCTACTGTGGTAAAAAATTTCGTAGGCACCTGTGCACAACCACAAAAAGCCGCCACCGGCATATTTCTTGTTGGTTTCATACACTTTATATGGATTCGCCACACACGGTTGACGCCGGTGGCCGTCACACGCTACAAAACGGCGCTGCTTGCTTCTAGTGGCCCGCACTGGCCACAAAGTAAACGCTGATACAAAATGACGTCACAAGCCACTAGCGCATTTAAACTTTCATCAAAGTCACTAAGTAAACTAATAAAACAACTAGTCTTCGAACAAGTGTGGAAAAAGATGACGGACTTTTGCACTCTACAATATTGTAGAGATTAGACATTGTTATAAAATTTATCGTATTACTAGGATAATTAGATTATAAGGCGAAATGTTTACTCAGATCGTGTGGTCGCTCGGTTTGTTGTTGTTTCAGATAAACAAGTGAAAATCGTTCACATGTCAATAAAACGCGGTGGTCTCACAAACAACGTTATCTCTCTGCGACTTCGTTTTATGGGCAAACTTCCATTGAAATAGAAACATATATGTCGACATGTTTACTGTCCTGATAAAATTATATCCGTTATTTTTTGTACAATTTAAAAATTAATTTTAAAATTATTATAGTTGTATTGGAGTAAACTTTCTTCTTAGATGCATATTAGGTAGATGCGTATTAGGTACTAGGTATAGATACTGTACAGACGAATTTATTTTCTTCCATCAAAATTGAATGATTTAATTACTAAATGGAGTGACGTAGCTACTTATTCTGAAGCTTTCCCGTATCTTTCATTAATCTGTTCTTCAAACAGCCCGTTAATTTCCGGAGAGCACGATAATAAATGCCGATGTTCGTGTAATTATAGTGTTTGTTAATCGATATAATGAGCGGAGCTGAGCCGTAGGCGGGCCTCAGTAAATCACTCTTCCTGAGGTACAATCGGCTGTATCACGACATGCGAATTGTAGCTTAGTGTACCCATGGGAACTGTGGGATCTTTCATTTATAACATTACTTGACTTAATTTTACTTAAATAATATTAAATAGTTAGTACGAACGATTCAGTCTACCAATTATTACTTAGCGCCACATCAATAGGACAAAAATAGATATTATTTGCTTATGTAGAAACAAGAAGTCAAATAGACTTGGTCTCATAATGATTCCCGCGGAACACCAAACTATGTAATTATATAATGTCGCTGCTAATTGTAGATATTTTCAATATATCATCGAGAACTAAAATTAGTTTGCTTGGTAATTGAAAATAAATCAAACATTGAACTTTTCCAAAAAAGCTCTGTACAAAGCTATATAGGTTAAGGTTATGCAAATTGAATATTAACCGTATCGCAAGCCTTAGCCGGTTCAATTCTATTTACGTTAAAACTAATAATAAAAATGGAGAGTGATGGTATACACAGTACGGTGTTTCTGATGGTCGCGTGTGTTCAATGATGGTACCTGATTGTCGAGGCTTGGTATCGAAACCGGTTGCAAGCACTTTTTGTGATATCAGCACGACATCGTACAACGGTGCGCGCATACGTTTGCTAAAATTGCAGTATTCAATCAAATATTATTATTTAGTAGGTATTTATTATTATTAGGTCTAAGTATTGTTTCACGGTTTACCTTGTTAATCTTATTGTGTCATACACAATAAATAATATACCATCATATTTCGGTAGGTAGGTACCTACCTAGTAATAATAAAATCATACATCCTCATACATATGGTATGAGGATAAGGAAAACGGGATTGGGTAGGTCGCCATAAAACGTTGTGTATTTAAATTGACTTTTTTTTAAGTATACTGTAAAAATACAAAAATATACAGACAAATATGTATGTACCTACGAGGAAGTTACAAAAGTATAGATACAGATAGTTCACAAGAAGTAGAAGTACATATTTACTTCAACTTACTTGTTGTGAACTATCTGTTGATTATTTAGTTTGACTCTTTTGTAAAAATACAATAACATACAAATAAATAGCCACGTAGAAGTTACAATAAGAGCAGATGGTTCACAAGAAGTAGAAGTAAATATTTACTACCTACTTGCTATTACACCTACTTATGTATAAGTTCACAATGACAGAGTACACAGATAAAGGCAATTATCGCATTGTCACTGTATCACTCAACAGATACGATTGACCCGAGCGTGTGGCATGTGAAAATAAAGTAGGTAGAGTCTGTCTAATAAGTTAAACGATTTGGGTAATTATTAGGATTTAAGGGCCAAGCGCCCGAAAAGTGCCATAAAACAGTGATTTTCTGAGGCCTACTCCTCCGTAACGGCTAGGTCAATTGGTTTGAAAAAAATATTATGTTTATTATAGATTCATGAACAATAATATCAACATTTGATTTTTTCGTGCAATTAATACTTTTGTCAAAAAAAAAAAATTTAGCAATTTCGCAACTTTTCCCTACTCCTTCGAAACGGCTTGGACCTTTAGAAACATTTTTACACATAAAAATTGGTGGTTATCTCATGTAGTCAACACGGGTTCAATAATCAAGGTTGATTAAGAGATAAAGATCATTGTTTACTAACAGAAGAACCTTATAAAAAGTACCGAATATAATTATTTTTTAAATGATTAAATATTATACAAAATTCCCAAGTCAGTTGACTTATTAGATAGACTATACATCAGTACCTATACTACAATGCAATAATTGCGATAGACAATACGGCGAAGGTGTTTGTCTTCGTCATATTGTCGACAGTCCAGTTAGTGTCGCCGCATATGGGCCTCTTGCCACAGCTACAAACGCCGCCACGAGAAGCTAGAAGCGGCCACACGCCACTTGTAGCCAGTGGCTGCTACATTTTAAACCCATGTGAGCAGTAGTATAATAGGCTCTGTCGGAGAAGGTTTAATACGCGAATGGCGTGTGACAGCGTTTTGTATTGGCGTTTAGTGGCCAGTGTGGGCCACAAGAAGCGAGTAGAGGCGTTTTGTAGCGTGTGGCGGCTTCCGGCGTCAACCGTGTGCTGCGAATACATATAAAATGTATGAAACCTACAGGAAATATGCCGTTGGCGGCTTTTTGTGGTTGTGGTCGGTGGCCTATGTGTGGGGATCTTTAATTATAAAACTAACAGTTTTATTAGATCTTTGAGAACATTAAAGAAGCGTGACGATTGTTCTTTGATTTACTATCTACTTATTTAACGCACATTTATATCTGTCATGTCTATCTGAATAATTGCTTTTATCTCTGTGGTGTTACTGAATTGTTGATATTTTATAGCTTTTCAGAATAGAGTTTAAAAGATCGCAATGTGGAACTGTGAAACGAACTGTGGTGGCCGAGTGGTAATGGCTCCGATTTATGAGTTGTAGGTCGCGGGTTCAAACTTCAAACCCAGCCAGGTACCTACATTACTTTGTGTAATTTATTTCATCACCACTGCTTTCAAAAAGGGGAAGGAAAATATCGTGAGGAAACCGGTATGTCCTAGAACCAAAAAATCGAAGACATGTGACATCCACCAATGTGGATTATGGCCCTCCTAGAGAGGCCTGTTTCCCAGCAGTGGGAACATTATAAAGCCGACTATGCTATGCTATTGTGAAACTATTTTCTTTGTTCAAAGAAAGTAAATAGCGTCGTAATTGGTTTTGTCTGTTATGTACCTAAATAAACAAATTCATTTCAACGTTTTCTCTTTCTTTAATTGCGATTACGATGACAATTAACACCTATTTCTCGGAACACAATGTCGTTAAGTAAGGTCGACAGCTTTGGACTGAGTCATTAAACTCAAGTGACGCATACGAATTCCCATAGTCATATGTGTAGAGGTAAAGTTGTTCGTGTCGTTTTGATTTCTGAGATTAGTGGGGGTTTACCTTGTAAAGTACCCTGTGGACTGTGGTATAACCGTATTGATTCTGCGGTTTTTCAATAAAAAGAGAGCTCTTCAATTATAAATGTAAAGTACCTCCTGCCTGTACAAATATTTTTCGTCAGAGTACTTAAGTATCATCTTAAAGTTCCATGTTATTCCAAATAATAATATTATAACGAGATAAAGTTTGTTTTTTTGTTTCATTGTTTTTTTGTTTGTAGGAGGTAATCTCTGCAACTACTGATCCGATTGCTAAAATTTTTATACCAATGGAAAGCAGCTTTACCTATTCCTGAGTGTCATAACCTATATTTTAAGTACAGGGGCGAAGCCGCGGGCAAGAGCTAGTTCCAAATATAACTTTACTTGTCTGTCGTTGTTTGGTTAGGCAAAGTTGTATTATCGACCCATCCAACTTCAAAATCCAGTGAAACCACAGTGGACCCCTACGTAGAATAATGTATGTAGTTCCCACCACTAGTTAAGCAGAGAATTTAAAGTAAGCTGCAAAATATTTAGAATATTCTGCTAAATATGTTCGAGTATTTATCTATACTAGCTGTCCCGCACGATTTCAGCCGCATCTTGCATCATCATCATGTCATCATAACCTTACTCGATAAAATAATGAGATCCAAACTAAAATAATATTTTTTCAATTCCAAACAAACAAACTCTTTAGCTTTATAATATTAAGTATAGATAAAAATATTCTTAGAGGATTTGACAATTGAGAAGGCAATGACATCACGCGACAGCGATGACGCTGTCAAATAATGGCGGGAACACGCTAGAAGAGCTCGGATGCGACGGTCGTGTTTAGGGATCATAATTTTGATTTATTTCGCTGTAATGTTTTTGATTGTTTGTCATTTCATTTTAAATTAATAAATTAGTTGTAGGTTGTTCCGAGTTTTCTTTTTAAAAAGTCAAATACGCTTCTGATCCTTAAGATCAGAAGTGGGATTCGTTTAAATTCACGCGATCTAGTTTGTTCGCCATCTAAAAGTTTTTAGTGTAATTTTCAAAATAAAACGCAACGTGTTGATTATTTTTTTTTTTGTTTTCAAGTTTAGTTTGTGTTCTCTTTAGTAGTGAAGTAATTTACGTAGCTTGCAGCTATAGCCATGTCGAGACGTGAGGGCACACCGCGTGTACCTAGGCGTAATTCTCGTAATCACCGTGTCGATTCGCGTAGCCTTCGCGATGTTCATAGCCGGCGTCGAGACCGTTATAGTGTGTCGCGTAGTAGATCTTCTAGACGTTGTAATGAGAGATCAGAGAAGTTTGAAAGTCCGCGTAGGCGCCGTGATAGTTCTTATGGGCGCCGGAACAGCCCCCGTCGCGATCCTTTGAATGAAATACTGGACCGATTAAATGCATTAGAGGAACGGTTGCCTACAAACTCTACTCCCACGACGTCGCATCCGTGCTACACGCCACCGTTGAGGACTGCGGTAGTTGCTGAGGCAGCTGCCACACCTGTTCGGGATACTACTAGGACCGCGACCCCTGAGGTTCTGCAGGAGGTTGACGCTACGGACAGGATTGTGGGTGCGCTTTCGTCGTTGATTCAAGTAAGATCTAAGCATTATTACATTTCAAATTTTGATCCTAATGTGCATGACTTTGATATGTGGTGTGCGGAAGTAGATCGTGGCCGCGAAATATGTCACTGGGACGATCGGGAATGCCTAGGACGCATAGGTGGATGTTTACGTGGCGATGCTGAGACGTGGCTTAACGATTGGGTGACTAATGATCGATCGTGGTCGAATTTTAAATCTGAATTTCGATCATTATGTCCGCGTGAAGTAGATATGGCAACAGTGTTATACGACGTCATGAGCACGAATTCAAATAAATTTTTGACGTATGCCGAATATGCGCGGAAATCCCTGTTGCGATTGAATATAGTCAAAGGGCTTTCGGAGGAATTAAAAACCGCTATTGTGATCCGTGGTATTTCTGATCCCCAAGTGAAGGCCGCGACCACCAATGCTAAGCTACAATCAAAGGAATTAGTTGAATTTTTATCAGTGTACTTAAAGCCTAAAAGCGCGCCTCCTGTTAATAACAATCCTGTTCGTACGTCAAACGCAAATTCCTCTGATTCGCGTAAACGCAAGGCCTTTACAGGGTACGACCGACTAGCTTGTTTTTCATGCGGTAACATAGGTCACAAACAGGCCACTTGCCCTAAAAAGCCCTCGCCAATGGACACAAATTCAGACATATCTTTGCCAAACACCGAATCAACAAGCTCTAATTCGCAATTAATGAAATCAAATTCTACATTCATTAAGACTTGCACATATTGTAAAAAGAGTGGGCATCCAGTTGAAACTTGTTTTGTCAAAGCACGAGCTGAGGCAAAATCAAATAATAAAAATACTTCAAGTAATGTAAATTTTTGCTCAAACTGTCCTCCAGACAGAACAACGTAATGTCCGCTGTTGTACAGTGTGTGCCAGTTGATGTTTTAATTGATTCTGGTTCAGATATTTCGCTTATCTCTGATTCCGTGTTGAAGCATTTCAGTTTAAATATAATTCCTACCTACCGCCGTATGCGAGGTATTGGTAGTCAAGACATAGAATCTACTTCATATGTAACCACTATTATTGAATTTCCTGAATTATCTTTGGAAGTAGATCTGTTTGTCATACCCTCGGATTGTATTCAGGCTCCGATTCTGATAGGCACTGATGTTCTGAATCGTAGCGGAGTTACATATATTCGAACAAATGATTCTCAACTGTTAATTAGAGTTTCCAGTATAAATAAAGTGTCGACTGTCGAGTTCGCCGAAATAAAAACGCCTTTAGTAGGTGATGAAAAAGAGTGTTTGTTGACTCTATTACGGGAGTTTTCTGGTATGTTTACCACCGGAACAGCGACCTCCACAGTAAACACGGGTTGTATGGAGATAAAACTTAGTAGTGACGTCCCAATTAACTATCGACCTTATAAACTCTCTGCAGACGAAAAGCGTCGCGTTCGCGAGATAATAAACGACTTGATTAGTAAGGGAATTATTCGCGAGTCACAATCTAGTTACGCTAGTCCCATCATCCTTGTAAAGAAAAAGGACGGCTCTGATAGGATGTGTGTCGATTATAGGGCTTTAAATGCCGTAACTATTAAAGAGCGATTCCCATTGCCATTGATCGACGATCATATTGACAAGTTAGGCAGTTTTAAATACTTTACTAGCCTCGATATGGCAACAGGTTTCCATCAGTTGCCATTGAAGGATGATGACTCCATTAGTAAAACAGCATTCGTAACGCCCGAGGGGCATTACGAATATTTGAAAATGCCTTACGGGCTTGCTAATGCCCCTATTGTCTATCAGAGAGTCATCTCCAAAACCCTGAAGCAACTGATAGATTCTGGTAAGGTGTTGATATACATCGATGACGTGCTGATTATGACTAATTCTGTCAGCGATGGTCTGAACACCTTACGGGAAGTGTTAAAAACACTATCTGACGCGGGATTTTCAGTAAATCTAAAAAAATGTACGTTTCTAGACACTGAGCTAGAATATTTAGGTAGACTTATTGGGCATGGTCAGGTACGGCCGAGCCCAAGTAAGACTGAAGCTTTAATTAGGTCTCCGAAACCATGTAATGCACGAGAGGTTCGCCAGTTCTTGGGATTGGCAGGCTATTTTCGGAGGTACATTGCAGGATACGCTTCAAAAACTGCATGTATTGCCAAATTGCTCGGAAAAGGCCAACCTTTTGTTTGGGGTGAGGAGCAAGATTTAGCCCGCGACTATATAATTAAAAGTCTTACCGAGGAACCCGTTTTAGCCATTTTCAATCCTGACTTGCCCAATGAGCTCCATACAGACGCCAGTGCAATCGGTTATGGTGCAATCTTAATGCAGGAACATGAGGGTAGAAGAAAGCGAGTTGTCGCCTATTTCAGTAAATCCACGCATGGCGCCGAGTCCCGTTATCACAGTTATGAACTCGAGACCTTAGCAATCGTTCGTGCTTTACAACATTTTCGGCACTACTTAATCGGTATAAAGTTTAAAATAGTAACCGATTGTAACTCGCTAAAGTTGACTGAGCGTAAAAAGGACTTGTTACCGCGTGTGGCCCGCTGGTGGGTGTACATGCAAGATTTTCAGTTCACGCTTGAATATCGAAAAGGTTGCTTTATGCAACATGCAGACTTTTTAAGCCGACAACCTGCTACTGTTCTCCAGATTAATAATCCACGAAACTGGGCGAAGATTGCTCAAACAGCTGATTTGGAAACTCAAAGCTTAATACAAAAGCTGAGAGACGGTCAATTGGATAGTACACGATTTTTCATTAAGAACGAATTGTTGTATTACAAATATTCACCAACTGGTGAAGACTCTCGTCTCCTCTGTTTTATTCCTAAAGGGCATAGGCTTAGTTTGTTACTCGTTTTTCATGACGATCACGATCATATAGGAATAGACAAAACTACTGAGCTTATACTGCGCCATTTTTGGTTTCCTGGGTTAAGGGCTTTTATTAAAAAATATATTGGCCACTGTATTGTTTGTCTGTCACATAAGAAAGTTCCTCGCGCTCCTAGGCAACCTATAGAGTCTTGGACGAAGCCTGAGGTACCCTTTTTAATAGTTCATATTGATGTCCTTGGTCCCTTAGTAGAGTCAAACGGTTTCCGATATGTGCTCCTTGTGATAGACGCTTTCTCTAAATACTGCTTGTTGTACGCCCTTTATAGGCAAGACACTGCCGAATTAAAACGTGTATTTTCTAATACTGTCTCACTATTTGGTACTCCGTCAACAATCGTGTGTGACCGTGGCAGAATGTTTGAAAGCGCGTCTTTTCAAAGCTGGGTTACGGAGCTAGGCTGTAACATACATCTAATCACGCCGGGAATGCACCGTGAAAACGGGCAAGTCGAGCGTTATTGTAGAACCATCCTGAACATGTTGCGGATAGAGGCGAACAACAAAGGTGCACAGTGGTCTGACTCGTTGTGGAAGATACAGCTCACCTTGAATATAACGAGGCAAGCAACCACCCGCACCTCGCCCCTGCAGCTGCTGACTGGCGTTGAAGGGACAACCCCAGTCCTGAGGTCCCTTGTGCGAGATGTTGCTCTGGACGACTCGCGGCCTAACCGAGAAGCTCTCCTTACGCTGAGAAGACAGAGGACTTCCGAGCTGCTTGCTGAAAATCAGCAGCGGCAAGACGCGTACGTCAACGAGCGTCGTCGTCAGCCGCGTACATTTGATGTCGGCAATTTTGTGTTTGTGAGTAAAGGCTCACAGAGCACCGGGAAGTTGGACTCCGGAATGCGTGGTCCGTACGTGGTAGTTCGAGTTCTACCACATGACCGATACGAGCTCGAGCTGCTTGCTGGCTCGTATGGAAAGAAGACGCAGACCGCCACAGAAAATATGGTTCCGTGGCGTGGCGAGTGGACCCCAGATGCGTGTGAAGCATTCTTCAGTAATGGTGAGTATGTTGAGCAGCCCCGACCAGTGGCAGCTTTTTAATCGTAGCCTCGACATTTGGCTATTCCCTGCCCCGACCAGTGGCAGTGTTTCATAGCCTCGACATTTGGCTATGTCCTACCCCGACCAGTGGTAGTGTTGTTCTGCCCCGACCAGTGGCAGTGTTTTACAGCCTCGACATTTGGCTATGTTCTACCCCGGCCAGTGGTAGTGTTGTTCTGCCCCGACCAGTGGCAGTGTTTTATAGCCTCGACATTTGGCTATGTTCTACCCCGACCAGTGGTAGTGTTGTCCTGCCCCGACCAGTGGCAGTGTTTTATAGCCTCGACATTTGGCTCTGTTCTACCCCGACCAGTGGTAGTATTGTCCTGCCCCGACCAGTGGCAGTGTTTTATAGCCTCGACATTTGGCTATGTCCTACCCCGACCAGTGGTAGTGTTGTCCTGCCCCGACCAGTGGCAGTGTGGTCCTGTCTCGACCAGTGGCAGTCCTATCCCTGTGGCCTCGACATATGGCTATCCTACCCTTATAGCCTCGACATTTGGCTATTCTATCCCCTGTCCCGACTAGTGGCAGTCCTATCCCTATGGCCTCCATATATGGTCATCCTCCTGCTCCGAAAGCGGCAGTGGTTTTTGGAACCCCGATGGTGGTGTCCAGGCGACTTTGTTGACTGTTTCGGTAATGATTGAGGTCCGGAACTCTTTCATTGGTGATGCAGCTAATGGATCGTTTCCTACCTATTATAATGTGACTGCATGATGTATCGCTTGCAGCTTCATTCCAATGGGTAGCTGAAAGTTAAGTTTTCAGAATGTTTTACTGTTTGTTTGTTTCGACATGTTTTAGATGGTGATCCACATGATGACTCAAATGATGATGACCAGACGCATGGAGATACATTGGACCACCCATCCAATGGCAACCAGACCGATGAGGAGCATGTACCAGGAAGTCAGGCTGACGAGGACGTTCAGCTGTCAGGAAAGGCCGTCTTAGAGGATTTGACAATTGAGAAGGCAATGACATCACGCGACAGCGATGACGCTGTCAAATAATGGCGGGAACACGCTAGAAGAGCTCGGATGCGACGGTCGTGTTTAGGGATCATAATTTTGATTTATTTCGCTGTAATGTTTTTGATTGTTTGTCATTTCATTTTAAATTAATAAATTAGTTGTAGGTTGTTCCGAGTTTTCTTTTTAAAAAGTCAAATACGCTTCTGATCCTTAAGAATATATATAATATACTCGTATATACTAGCAGTCCCGACAGATGTCCTGTCCGAATGCTGGCTATTTGTCAGTTAAAATTAAGAACCCAAATGTAGGTAGGTATTATCTGTAGGTACTTATCTGATCCAATTGTATTTTTTAAACCTTTCAGGGACTTTTTATCCAAATCGGTCAAGACGTTTAGGAGGATTTAGAAGACAAACACACGCACTCTCTTCACACGCATCTGAAGATATAAATAGTGTAGAGATATATATTTAATCACAATATGGGCAAAACCAGGGTAGTCTAGTCAGGGTATTAAAAAAAAAGATGTAACGTCACTTGTTTAAATGTCATAAACATCAGTCATCAACCTTCCTAATAATTACGAGCTAAGTACCTATATAGCAGAGTCGAGAAGGAAAAAAATATGGAAAATCTCGTTTTCTGAGCACGATAACCTTTAGATTAGAGTGTTTACGCAAATTATTTCCTTTTGTGCTTAAAATCAAGGTCAATACAGATTTTAAATGGCTTTGTCTTAAATTGGTCTGTAGGCTTGTCGCTTGACTGTTGAATTTTAGCAACTCATCTAATCAAATGACACGCCTTGACCTCACTCGGAGGTAATACTTGTTTGTCTATTTTTTTTTCGTTTTTAGGGTTCCGTATCCAAAGGGCAAATCGGTATCCTTTACAGCGGAGTGTTACTCTGCTGTCCGTCTGTCTGTCCGTCTATCACCAGGCTGTATCTTATGAACTGTGTTAGCTAGACCGTTGAAATTTTCACAGATGGTGTATTTCTGTTGCCCCTATAACCACAAATACTAAAAATAGACTAAAATAGTGGGGCATTAATACTTATACAACAAACGTGATTTTTTTGCCATCTTTTGCTTCGGACGGTACGGAACCCTTCGTGCGCGAGTCTAACTCGCACTTGGCCGGTTTTTAAACATTGCCTAGTAATTACTCCTGTAACGTGGGTGCGTTCATAGCATAGCATATAATCAGCCTTATTATGTTCCCACTGCTGGGACTCAGGTCTTCTTTTTTTTTTCAATTTTGTGAATGTGTAGAACCATGGAGCATTTTTATTAGGTTACAACTTGTTTGACACTACGAGCATGGCAGTTGAGAGATTGTCATGCTCACTAAAATGTCTCACTGATGGTGGCACGTGTTATTGGGTCATTTGGCTCCCTTCAAAATGTTTGAGCTGAGTGGGGCTGATGCACGCGTCATGCTCGTGAACGGGCGCCGTCGGTTGAGACTGGTCATCTCTTAGCTGCCAGTGACTTCTTCAATTTAATTTTTATTACTTATCTTCATATATATTCATTGTGCTCACATAATAGAAGCAAAAAGAAATATGTAACGAAGATTCATGTAACTAAATATCATAAAGAGTGTCCATGGAGTTTCTTGCACGATCTTCTCCATAGAGATCTACGCTTTGGAACGTATACATATAGCTACAACTTAGGAGTCTTTTAGTCGAGAGTGAATAGGTTTCTTCTAAGCAAGCGTGCTTCATCGTCGACCACATCATCGCTTACCATCAGGTAAGTTGGTGGTCAAACGCAAGCCTAACATAAATAAAAAAAAAAACGTGCAATTTAGCTTCACTTGTCTGACTGACCGACATTTTGACAATTCTAAAGTGCCTGTAACTGGCCTATTTGAAATAAACGTTTCTGATTTCTTCACCATGCGCGCCCAGTGCGGGTTGGTAGAAGTCACATGTCTTCGAATTTTTGGGTTCTAAGACCAGGTTTCCTCACGGTATTTTCCTTCACTTGAGAGAAGTGGTGATGAAATAGTTACACAAAATATTGCGTACGGAAGGGCTTGGATTCGCGACCACTGGGCCACCGGGTCCACCACTAGTGCATCTCTCTACCGCTCTGGGTGCGTGAACACATCTAACCACAAGACACTCATACCCGGAACAACTATCTGTGGTATGTGCAGTAGGCCATACAAATACTTGTTCCATACAAGAATCAAGCCCACGACATGCAGCGCAACAGCTAATCGCTCATCCATTGCGCCAACCGTGCCTTCAATATTACTTATATGAATTTCAGTCATATCGACTGAACTGTGGGGAAGCATCCTCTTGTCTACAAGAACAATAGACTATGATCACACGTTCTATCCATCTCGGTTAACAACTACGGCCAATTCACTGTCATTTACTCACCCTCCATCTGTCAATAGTACTTACATGTAGTGATCTCGCGGAGATAATTTCCCATCTACATTAAAAGAATCCCTAAAAGCTCTGAAGTCCTACCACGAGCTCTTGAGGCGATCCATTTGCCGACCTAATCTGAATTGTTAAAGGGATGGAGTTTTACACCCTTAAATTTTGATCGTTTTAATCCCGTAGAGGGTCGATCCGGTACATGAAACACTAGCTAGCTGAGCGAGTTCAATGACCTGTAGATAGTAGTCGGCGTTGCGTAAAAACTACCTACAGGTCATTGGACTCGCTCAGCTGACGTTTTCTTAAAATATCTGTGCTTCCAGCATTGAGTAAAATATATGAAAAAATCATGCTCGACCAGATGTTGTCTCACTTTAATTCAAATAGGATTTTGCATAGTCATCAGTTTGGCTTCACGAAAGGAAGGTCAACGACGGATGCAGGAGTGAATCTCATCAGTCACATTTTAGAGTCCTGGGAGAAGTCCCAGGATGCTATTGGCATATTCTGTGACCTCTCAAAAGCATTTGACTGTGTTGACCATAATACTCTGATCTGTAAATTACATCATTACGGAATTCGTGGAAGAGCTGCTGATCTTGTTTTTTCCTATTTATCTTGCAGGCAGCAAAAAGTATCCATAAATGGGGTGACGTCCTCGGGGTCTTTAGTAAGGATGGGCGTGCCCCAGGGTTCAATTCTTGGCCCTTTCCTTTTTCTGGTTTATATTAATGACCTTCCTTACATGATGGCTAATTTATCAGATATAATTCTATTTGCTGACGACACTTCTCTTATTTTTAAAGTGGATAGAAAAGATGCGGATGTCTTGCGTGTTAACGAAAGTCTGGCTGTTCTTTCGAAATGGTTCGCAGCCAATAATCTTTTACTAAATGCAAATAAAACTAAATGTATAAAGTTTTCATTACCGAATGTTCCTCAAGTTGGCGTCAATCTAATTCTTGATAGCAAAAAACTTGATGTAATTACAGAAACTGTGTTCTTAGGTATAACTGTCGATTCCAAACTGCAGTGGGGTGCTCATATTAGAACTCTCTCAGGTAGATTAAGCTCAGCGGCATATGCAGTAAGAAAAATAAGGCAGTTGACAGATGTCGCCACAGCTAGGTTAGTTTACTATGCCTATTTCCACAGTATTATGTCTTATGGCATTTTACTGTGGGGATCTGCAGCTGATGTAGACTCGATTTTCGTATTGCAAAAGAGAGCAATCAGGGCTATTTATAAAATGGGTCCTCGCGAGTCACTCAGAAATAAATTCAAAGAAATCGATATATTGACACTGCCTTCTCTTTATATCTTAGAAAGTATTTTGTATGTTCGTAAAAACCTAGGACTTTTCAAGATTAGAAGCGATTTCCATAATATAAATACTCGTAGTAAACACGAAATTATATTACCCAAATGGAGATTAGCCAAGACCAGTAAGTCATTTTTAGTAAATAGCATACGCTTTTATAACAAGCTACCAAAAGCGGTGACTGAACTTAGCGAAGGAAAGTTCAAAACCCATATTAAGCGTGTCTTAACCAAAAAAGCATATTACAAGGTTAAAGACTATGTCGAAGATACGCTTGTTTGGCAATGACTACTTCTGCACTTGTGGCCCCCTGGTAACTCATAATAATGTGTGAATGTATCTATTAACTGCTCCATCTTTGTTGTAACATTTTTTTTTTTTTTTTTTCTAACACATTGCTTTTGCAATATTTTTATTTTATTTTATATTATCTGACTCCAACCACATTAAATTCGTTAGTTTTTCTTTTTTGGTTGTTAACGTCTCATTTATTGACAGCTTTTTTTTATATAGCCTCTTTTTATAATGTAAATGGAAGAACACTGTAGACTCCACGAATTCTTAGATTACTTCATATTTTGACTCACTTTTTTTAAATGATTATTTTGATGATTTTATTGTGCTTTTGAGTACAATATAGACCGGTTTACACTGTTCTTAAATAATACCTATACTTTTAATACTGTAATATGGAAATATTGTAACTACAACCATTTTTTTTAAAAGAGTAACCATGGAGTTTCTTGCCGGTTCTTCTCCATAGGAAACGACCAATTTCGAACCGTGCACTAGCTTCTGACGTTTTATAAGTGCCCATGTAGGCCTATGTGAAATAAAAAACTTTTGACTTTGACTTTGACTTTGACTTTAAATTAATTTCGTACATGCGTAAATTAATACGAGTTTTGAAAAAAGATAATTTATTTTTTAATTTTATCTTTACAAATCGATAGTGTTTCATGTACTGGATCGACCCTCCACGGGATTAAAACTATCAAAATTTAGCGGTTCGTGTAGTGTGTATTGTTCATCCATCTTTCTCGCTCGCATGACTGTTATTTTGAAACGATATGGTAAAACCCATGAGGCCGTACCACGAGCTCTAAACGCGATCCATTCGACGACCCAAACAGAACTGATATAGGGTGTATACCGCCATCACTCTCTCGCTCGCACGACTGACATTTTTAACCCGACCCCAGTTCATAGCAGTGACCCAGCTGGGTCGAAGCATACTGGGGCCAAGCTTAGCTCCGAAAAGCAGCCCAGCCCCGGTATGAAGGCACGAAGGCACAGGGTGGGTTTTTTAGTCAGTAAGAGTCTGACACTATCTCCCACTCCGCCCAAGGGTGGGGGATGTCATGTAATTTTTACCCACCGAAAAAAATAAATAAACCCCCTGTTCATAAATGAAACGTTCTATTTTCCTCCAACCTCCAAAAACAAACAGTGGACCAATACCAACATACAAATTCAACACAAGCTAGTACCAACGAACTCGCAGTTCGATCCACTTTAAACTTGTCAGTGGTGACGTCAATCCCTTCCAAATAATTTAAAGTTACGCCTAAATCCGGCGCCCCCTAATACCACTTCAGTTTGATGCCACTTAATAATTCATTGGATCAGACGAATAGATGCAAACTTGGTTGTTATAAATCGATTCCTCTTGACCCAAATCCGTGTGGGTCAAAGCCATGTCGCTGCCTAGCCGGCCGGAATAATAATGTCGGTTTGGACTTGGATTTTTGATAAGTTTTAAGTCCTGTAAAGTTTTTTTTTTGTGTACTTTGTGCCTTGACCTTTGTCGGAACTTTCATCGTTCGTTTTCCACTGTGTATCAATGATAGCCCCAGCATAATTTTAATGATTTATTATTAATTTTTATTTACTTCTCCGCAGGTGATGACTATTCGTCATCACCAGTGACGCGAAAGTCCCACGAAAAGTGACGTGACAGGTCTTTTTAATACATTTTGTACAAACTTAGCGTTTGGCGAGAATGCTAACAGAAATAGTACATTTTGTGGCGGAATTCGCCCGAGCCACAGGAGAGGGTGTTATAGAGCCAAGTGCTGCATAACACCCTCACCTCAGCCTTCAACCGATGCGGAATTTACCCGTTCCTCGAGATTAATGACCGCGGACGTTTGTATTGAGTGTTAACTAGCAACAGTCACTTATATCTGCATAAAACGCCAAATATAACGTACCTTGACTGCGTTATTTATGCAGTTGTTTCGATTTGAGTAGGTGCTTACATAAATTTTTGGCACGGACGTATCCACGTGGCGGCAGTTGTTTACCGGCCAACAAACGACGATGCATAATTAATAGTTCAGTGCACTTACATACATACGCTAATACATTTGTGCAACTTTTTGAAGCCTAAACGACTGAAGATTGATCATGTGTAGTTTTTTTTCATGACTTTAGAGTACGACAACCATGTGTTCTCTTACTTACCTCGTTTCTGAATTGAGAAGTTGAATTGTCAAACTCCTTTTTAGCATTTGAAAAGTTCTGAACTTCTCAATTCAGGAACCAGAGGCCCTACCACGAGTTCCAGTTCTAATCTGAAATGTGAATTTATTTATTTATTTGGAAAGGCACACCAACGACTTATTTATAATATAATTTAAATAATTTATAATGAATATATGAGGTGATACTGTGTAAAAAAAGTCACTTACAGGTGTGCACAACATTTACAATAGGTCTAAATTATTAAATAGGTTAAAAACGATAAATAATAACAATAAACATTTAAAATAGTTACGAAAAAAGACATTAAATAGCAATGTACCAAATTAACATAAATTAACATTAAATTTAAATTATTAATATGTTAATCACATTATTATTAAATTACATTAGAGAAAAAATAAAATATTATTCAATCACTAATAAATAAAATATTATTAAATTACAGGATGGAGCTATATAGTCAGTAAAGGTTCATCACTTGCTCGCACGCCTGGCATTTTAACACATCATGGTAAGGTCATAATGTCATAGGTCTATTTTATTTTGTAGATAGAGATTGAAGAGAAGAATTCATACTATGACGTATAATTAATATACACCCTGTGTAGCCTCATCCCTTCAACAGTTCAGTTTAGGTGATCATATGGATTGTATTAAGTACTTGTGGCATGTCTTCATTGGGGTTCATTACTATCTTTCAAAAAAATTATGTCGTTTGAGCTTTATACACCGTTAAATTTTAATCGTTTTAATCCCGTGGAGGGTCGATCCGGTACATGAAACACTATCGATTTGTAAAGATAAAATTAAAAAATAAAGTACCTTTTTTTCAAAACTCGTATTAATTTACGCATGTACGAAATTAATTTCTTTAACAAAACGTCAGCTGAGCGAGTTCAATAACCTGTAGGTAATAGTCGGCGTTGCGTACAAACTACCTACAGGTCATTGAACTCGCTCCGCTGACATTTTCTTAAAGAAATTAATTTCGTACATGCATAAATTAACCTTTCGAATGTCTTAAGTTACACAGTCCGACATAAGGTAATTGTCTTTCTATTGTGTCTCTAATTACGACATTCAAAGAGTTAATACGAGTTTTGAAAAAAAGGTAAGTTGTACTTTATTTTTTAATTTTACCTTTACAAATCGATAGTGTTTCATGTACCGGATCGACCCTCCACAGGATTAAAACGATTAAAATTTAGTGGTATATATCTACGTTTGTATCAAGATAAGAATCGCAAGGATATCGTCACACAAGGTTGTTCCAATCCAGTGCATGTCGAGTGCACGGAATCAGCTGTGTGTCGCACGATTGTCGTGATGCACCGGCACTGCGCCTGCGTACCGACTGATGCAATTTACTCTAATCACTGGCTGTACCCTGTTGCTTCCTTTTATTCGGTTTACACGGGTTTATGATTAAAGCATGATGACCTACAGTTTTTTTTTAAATTAATATAAATTAGCGCTTGACTGCGATCCCACCTGTTGGTAAGCAGTGATGCAATCGTTGATGGTGAGGCGCACTAGTTTATTATGAGCCTATTCACTCTAACCTTGAAGACATTTATTAATCGGACGGGAAGACCGTATTTTACTGCATTTTTTAGGCTCCAAATGTGACGAAATACACCTGTGGTGGTAAAGGCATGTCATGAGAGTATCTTTTTTTTGAAGAGGGATATCATCTAATAATCCCACTCTAAGGTGGAAACACGGCTTCCCTTTCAGAAATTCCCTGTGGCCCTAGCAGGCGTCGCTCTTACTGGGCCTTTACGATTTTTCTGGAGCACTACGCGGCGTCCACAACTCGGATTCCGTCCTTATCGAACAGCCGGACGGCGAATTAACCATTGCTCGACATCCGCATGCTCGCGTCGGCCCTGCGACTTCCCGACGCGTCTTTCGGCGGCTGTGGTGTGAGGATATCCGTTGCCTCACGACGATCTGACTACGATCTGACTATTGAAAAACGGAATATCTTGCTATCTATCGAATAAAGACTATCTGGTTGATTATCAGAAGATTGAAAAATCGGCCCTAAGAATATTAGTACAATGTACCTTATAGCGAGAGCGGTGGTGGCCGAGTGGTAGTCGGCTCCGACTTACGAGTTGTGGGTTGCGGGTTCAATCAAACCCTGCCAGGCGCATTACTTTGTGTAATTTATTTAATTAACACTGCTCTCATAGCGGTGAAGGAAAACATCGTGAGGAAACCGGCATGTCCTAGAACCAAAAATTCGAAGACATGTGACATTCACCAACCCGCATTGGGCCCGCGTTGTGGATTACGGCCCATTCCCTCTCTTTCGGCTGATGATGTACCTTAATGTACCACGCTAGGATTTACTCACGAAGTAACGTCGCGATGGCGGTGACGGTGACGACCCTTCTACAATTTCCGAGCTACTTGCTAATAAATTATTTAATAGCCTTCCTAATGGAAGGTTTTCCTCTGTTTTGCAGGCACAGACGTTTTATGTAATAGCCGCCGTAGCCGGTTTCGATCAAGCGTCGGATCCGGCTATGACATTATTGTCGTTATAGATAAATAATATTTACTTTGCAAATTCCATCTAAACTTCTATATTAATATTACCTATAAATTATTATTAATTTTATCGTCTTCAAATTGTAAATGAAATGAAATTTAATGAAATGAAATGAATTTAATATTATTTAAACTATGGGGTATTCCAAGCTGAAATAAATGAGTTTATTATTATTCCGTTTAAATATCTTTTTCAACACATTATTTAAATCTAAATAAAAATGACTCCCTATTTCCTTGGTCACGCCATCACGCGTGAACGGCTGGACCGATTTCGCTAATTCTTTTTTTGTTGTGTTCGTTGTTGTGAGGAGAAGGTTCTTAAGGAAAAAAATGAAAATTAGGTTAGAGTAGGGTAGAGTAGGGTAGAGTAGGGTAGAGTAGGGTAAAGTAGGGTAGAGTAGGGTAGAGTAGCGTACAGTAGGGTAGGGTACAGTAGGGTAGGGTACAGTAGGGTAGGGTACAGTAGGGTAGGGTAGGGTAGGGTAGAGTAGGGTAGAGTAGGGTAGAGTAGGGTATAGTAGGGTATAGTAGGGTGGAGTAGGGTAGAGTAGGGAAGAGCGAGAGCGAAGCCGCGCGGGCAAAAGCTGATTTTATAAAAAATAGTACATTTTGATACACTTTTCTGCACTAGTGCGAAACAGGGCGCGTGCCTAAAAGCGATGGGAAAAGAGCAGGTTTTCGAGTAAGTGTATTGAAAAAATAATGTCATACTCGAAATATTTATTTATTCTATTTTAGTCTTACACATCGATCACTATTATAGGACCTGCAAAGTATTTTTTTCTAGACCAAAGTAAAAAATGCCTGATACATCACTGTGACTTTTCCACACATAGACAAAACGGAAAACTGCTGTTATGTTAATTCAGATGAGTAACTTATGACTAACTTGCATAATATTATGAAATTGTCACCTTTTAAGTATTCTAGTATATCGCAAGGTAGTATATTGAGTTCAATGACCCGATTTGATTTAGGTTATATTTATAGACAGTTTTTTTTTTTTTAAATTGAATAAGACTTTCAATAGCGAAAGTAAATTGGTTATTTACTTTCGCTATTGAAAGTCTTATTCAATTTTAAATAAACAATGTTTCTGTATATTCCGCCTTCCTATAAACTTGGGTAGAAAACCTAATGATTCCTACATGGGCTGCGGAAATATTCGAAAGTTACCGTGCCCCTGTTTTAGTCAGGAAAGTCGGTTACGCTCTCTCGCTCCACCTAGAGTGGAAGAAGTCATTAGTTAATGTCCCACTCTAAAAATGAAGTGGTTCCTACATAGTTTTGAGCTGAGTGGGGCTGATGCACGCGTCATGCTCGTGAACGGGTGCCGTCAGTTGAGACTGGTCATCTCTTAGCTGCCAGTGGCTTAATTCTGTTTGTATTTTTTAATTATTTTTATTTTATTATCTACATCGTGCTTACACAATAGAAGCAACATGAAAATTTGTAACCAAGCATTATATGTAACACATAATATGATTGTTATGTGGATAGTTACCATGGCGACAAGAATAACAAAATGAAAAAAATATGGCGAATGTTCTCTCTGTGCAATATACGAGCTTCAACGCACCGGTTGATTTATTTTTGCTAGTACCTACCCAATTTCAAACGTAACAGTTGGCGACGAGGATTGTTAAAGAGTGTCCATGGAGTTACTTGCACGTTCTTCTCCATAGAGATCTACGCTTTGGACCGAGCAATTTAGCTTCACTTTTCTTGACCGACATTTGACTATTCAAAAGTGCCTGCAAATGGTCTATTATCCTAAGAGTCTAAGATCCGATTAAGAACGACCTTCACCGGTCTGTTTAATGGATAAAACGTATTTTCTAACAAATTTAGTATAATAAATAATATAACGCGGTTGGGTTGCCTAAGAAATTCCTGGCCGAACTTTTTTTTTTTTGAATCGCGCACCGGTGTGTTATACGAATAAAAATACAAACCGAAAGTATGAAGCCTTTAGAACATAAAAACGTTGGGTTGCCTATTTGTTTCCTGGCATAACTTTGGGTTGCCAGGTATAAACAGGTATGTCAATACTAGTAGTACCCTTTTCTTTAATAAATAAATTGTATATCAATATAACGCTGTTTTTTCACTACACGAATTCACGAGGAAGGTGGCCATCAGAATGGAGAGGCGGCATGTTGTGAAGCTTGCCACCAACACCTGAAGTGTTGACCACGACCACTCTGTCAAGAGTCATACCAACAATGGAGAAGGAAGAATTACGTCGTGGCCGGATCTTAGAATTGATCACTTCATGTTGTGGTCAACTAAAACTGGCCTTCTCCTGTTCCTTCTTTGCCTTAGTTTCAGGGCCCCAGGACCCTAGGCCCCAGTAGTCTTCGAACATATTGGGTCCCTACAGTTTGCTGACGTATCTCCTTGAGGCGCGCGTGGAACTCTACGCGCTTTCGACGACTTGGGTTCGGTCCAGACGGTCGGACGGCGAGCTACCCATCTCTCGCCGTTCGCAAGCTCGCGACTACGGTGGGAATAAACACAGTTGGGTTTTAGTCAGTAAATGTGTAACTCACCCTCTCGCTCCACTCTAGACTGGGAGATGTGATGATGAGACCCCAAAAAAAAGGCCACAGAACAAAGGATAACGAGCTGGCATAAAAGGAAAGGGTCCTTTAGTAGTAATCTCACGTCTATACCTAAAGACCAAGACATTTTCAACAAGCCAAACTTTCTTTCCAAGATCCACCTTTCAAGTGGCCATTCGCTACGTGGTCGACCTTGTACCGCCGGCTTTCATACCTAACCGGAACAGGCCAGCGTGTTGTATAACCGCAAAATTATGCAAGAAATCATCATTATTCCGTGATTTCAACTTGAAAGGCGATTAGCTAAGAAAGATTATTAAGGCGTATAGTCCCTTGAACCTCTACCCGGAGTTAAATGCACAGGCACATAATCGTAATAGAATTCCGCTGAACTTTAAACCCATTTTTTTTGCGAAATATTGATTGATTTACATTTATGCTATGTACATTCTGATATTTTTTGTGTAAACATATTTCTACAGATCGGCTTTGTTTGAAAGAAGTAGGGAAAACATACGAAATAAATATCATGTTGATAATTTTTTTTTTTGCAAAAGTATTAGTAAGCATACGAGAAAAACAGATATTGATATAAAATCTATAATACCTAAATATATCTTCTTCTTTTTTTCAAATCTATTAACCCAGCCGTTACTGAGGACTAGGCTTCAGAAAGTCACTGTTTGGACTGAATGGTATCAAGGGCCTTAATCTTAACTGCAGTGTGGGTAAAGTTTTCCGGGTTACTTAGTAGTCGCATACGTGTTATTGAATTACTGTTTCTTGGGTGTATCTTTTTCTAGGTTGGCTTTTATTTCTTGCACAAGACAGACACAGAAAACATATTTATAGTCTCATCAGTTCCATGCGGTTTTTCATCAGATTCATTTATATTTGTTTCATCGTAGTCTTGAGATCTTGAAAGATCTTTCATTATAATAAATTAATAAGACATACTGTGAATATTGTGCAATGTAAATGACAGAGATTTTCACAGGATGTGTAAATCGTAAATTATCGGATATCTATGTAAATTATATTACAGATGATTTAAGTGATCGGTGTGTATAATATACAATCTGTAAGTTTGTGTAGTTCCGTTGGCCATCTATGATCTATCCTGTTCTTCAGAAGTTCCACTTCATTAAGTAAAACTTTCTGATTGCAATTTATGCTAGTCTTGATGAACTATGCCAATAATATTTAAGGAGTTATCACAAGACCTCATGGACCCCATCATCTGAATTTTGTTAAAGAGAGACCAATCTAGAATATTATGCCCTTTCAAGTAAAAGAAGAAATATTTTTCAGTATCAGTCTTTTTGATATTCAATCAAGCAGTGGCGTAACTATCAGGCCCGTGGCAAATTCATTAGACACCCTGGCTAAGTCGGTTGAATCGAACTTCTGCCGCCACTCACTTCCGCCACTGCTAAAACCCGATGGCTCGCTGGCCCACACCGCGGAAGAGAAAGCAAACTTATTTGCCTCTCTTTGCGAGACGACTATGTCAGATATTCGCATCCATCAGAAGGACGTCCGTAGGGTGCTACGTAACCTAGACGTGAACAAAGCCAGCGGTCCTGACGGGATACCAGCGGTCGTGCTTAAAACTTGTGCGCCTGAATTGTCTCCGATCTTGACACGCCTATTTCGCCTCTCATATGAAACTGGAAAAGTGCCGATTGCTTGGAAGCAAGCTAACGTGTAGCCTGTGCCTAAGAAGGGCAGTCGAGCTGACCCGGCAAACTACCGACCCATCTCTGTTACATCCATCCTCTGTAAGAGTATGGAACGGGTGCTTAACAGGAAGCTTCTGGCATACCTAGAAACTAACGACATCCTCAGTGACCGGCAATACGGTTTTCGCCAAAACCGGTCTACTGGGGATCTTCTAGCGTATGCCACTCATATCTGGAGCGAGGCCATCGAGAAACACGGGGAAGCGCTTGCCGTCTCCCTTGATATCTCGAAGGCTTTCGATAGGGTCTGGCACGAAAGCCTTATTGCTAAGCTTCCTTCCTTCGGTTTGCCCGCTGGTCTGTGTGATTGGATCGCTGACTTCTTGCGGGATCGATCCATCCGAGTGGTTATTGATGGCTGCTCGTCCGGTCAAATGGATATTAATGCCGGGGTCCCTCAGGGGTCAGTGCTCTCGGCGACGCTGTTTTTGCTGCACATAAATGATCTACTTAAACCCGGTATCTTTGGGTATGCAGACGACAGCACTGTTGCTGAGAGATATGTATCTGACGCACGAGCTAGCGGGACACAGATCCAGTCATCCCGAGAGGCTATGGTTGAACGCTTGAACTCGTCCTTGAAGGCGGTCTCCGATTGGGGCGACGCCAATCTGGTCAAGTTCAATGCATCTAAAACCCAGGCGTGTCTTTTTTCCGCCAAACGGAGCCAATTCCACCCGGCTCCAACTTTCCGGGGTGTAACCGTGCCGATAACCGACCACCTTGAGCTTCTTGGAGTTACGTTATCATCTACTCTCAATTTCGGCTCATACATCGATGCAAAGGCTCAACTGGCTGCCAAAAAATTGGGGATCTTAGCAAAGGTGAGACGGTACTTCACGCCGGAACAGCTGCTCAATCTTTATCAAGCCCAAGTTCGATCGTGTATGGAGTACTGTTCTCATCTTTGGGATGGATCTGCCAAATACCAGCTTGATGCGCTGGAGTCGATTGAGAGGCGAGCCAAGAGAATCATCGGCAATGATGCACTTGTAGAGTCGAAGCTCCAAAGCCTTGAGCATCGCCGCCGAGTTGCTAGTCTGTCGGTTTTCTATCGTTTACATTTCGGGGAGTGTGCACTGGAATTGCACAATCTAATTCCGCCAAGTCCGTTCCATCATCGGACCACACGACGTACAGCGTTGCGCCACCGGTACATGGTAGACATCCCACCCATACGCACAAAACGTTTTGCGAACACATTTATTGTGCGTACAGCCAAGGAGTGGAATTCCCTGCCGGAATCTGTGTTTCCTGATAGCTACAACTTAGGAGTCTTTAAGTCGAGAGTGAATCAAAGTCAAAGTCAAAGTCAAATCATTTATTTCAAATAGACCATTTACAGGCACTTTTGAATAGTCAAATGTCGGTCAGTCCAAGAAAAGTGAAGCTAAATTGCACGTTCCAAAGAGTAGGTCTCTATGGAGAAGAACGTGCAAGAAACTCCATGGACACTCTTTTAAATCATATTATGTTTTACATATAATGCTTGGTTACATATTACTTGTTGCTTCTATCATGTGAGCACAATGTCGATAATGAAATAAAAATGTAAAATAATTAAAAGATAGAAACTGAATTAAGCCACTGGCAGCTAAGAGATGACCAGTCCCATCTGACGGCACCCGTTCACGAGCATGACGCGTGCATCAGCCCCACTCAGCTCAACCATTTTGAAGGGAACTGAACGACCCAATAACACGTGCCACCAACAGCGAGACATTTGAGTGAGCATGACAAACTCTCAACTGCCATGCTCGTAATGTCAAAAAAAAAAAAAAGTTGTAACCTAATAAAAATGCTCCATGGTGCTTCACATTCACAAACTTGAAAAAAGTGCTTCTACATTATACAATGCAATTGTCTTTCAAATTAAAAAATAATAATATTAGTTTCCAACTAATCAACTAATTAGTACGCCCTAGTGGTAGTGGAGCTGGACCAGCATTGAGCCAAGCATTTTTATCTTGAATATAATCCTCCAACTTATAATATGCTTGTCTGCATAGTGTGCGTTTAATACAAGATTTAAATTTCGTTTCATTGAGGTCTAATATTTGGGGTGGTATTTTATTATAACATTTCAAACAGTACCCCATAAAAGAAGAGGCCACTTTAGCCAGTCTGAAACCTGGTTGAACTAATTGATCCCTATTTCTTGTAACATAATTATGTCTATCGCCTCTTTTGCTAAAAAGATGAAGATTTTTTCTAACATACATGATGTTTTCATAGATATATTGACAAGGTACCGTCATTATGTTAATTTCTTTAAACAGTTCCCTTAAAGAATCGCACCGGTGGAGATTGTAAATAGCTCTGATGGCTCTTTTCTGTAATATAAAGATTGACTCGATGTCTGCAGCCCGTCCCCATAGTAAGATACCGTACGACATGACACTATGAAAATAACTAAAATAGACTAGCCTAGCGGTATCAACATCCGTAAATTGGCGGATTTTTCTAACAGCATATGCAGCTGAGCTAAGCCGCCCTGCAAGAGATGTTAAGTGAGGACCCCATTGTAGCCTTGAGTCTAGCGTAATCCCCAGGAAAATCGTTTTATCAACAAATTCTAGTTTTTCATTATTCAATACAATGTCACAATCACTACTTTTGACATTCGGTAAGGAAAATCTTATGCATTTAGTTTTTTTCCCATTTAGAACCAGATTATTAGCAGTGAACCAGTTTTGAACCTGCAATAGGGCGCTATTTTCATTGTCAAGATTGTTAGTCTTTCTATTTATCTTAAAAATCAAAGAAGTGTCGTCAGCAAACAACACCATATTAAGTTTATTTTGCAACAAATTGGGTAAATCATTAATATAAACTAAAAATAAAAAAGGACCTAAAATTGAACCTTGGGGCACCCCCATTTCAACATTCAATCCCGACGAATTGACACCGTTTATTTGCACTAATTGCTGTCTATTATTTAAATAAGATTTTAATAAGCTTAACGCTGCATTGCCTAGTCCGTAATGCTTGAGTTTCAGAAGCAATGTTTCATGAACTACACAATCAAACGCCTTAGATAGGTCGCAGAAGATGCCTATAGCATCTTGTGCCTCTTCCCACGCATTAAAAATGTGTTTTAGTAAGGAAACACCCGCGTCAGTTGTACAACGTCCTTTGGTGAAACCATACTGTTTACTAGAATAGAATAGAATAGGTTTCTTCTAGGCAAGCGTGCTTCATCGTCGACCACATCATCGCTTACCATCAGGTGAGATAGTGGTCAAACGCAAGCCTATCAGTAATAATAAAAAAAAAAAAAAGATGGGGCCCCCGAAAAATAGCGGCACGTTGTAATGTAATTTTATTTATTTTCTTAAATATTTTTTTTTTACTTCTTCTAAGCTTGCGGCCTCTAAGGCCGGGGGCCCATGGCTATTGCCAGCCTTGCAACCCTGTAGGTAGTTACGTCACTGTAATCAAGCATATGTTATAACCATAACCTACACAAATAATACATTTGTCATATAACCCCAAATAATAACAACCATAAATAACATTTATGGATAAATAAATTAACAAAAATACAGACGCTATGTCTCACACAGCGCACGCTTGGTGCGAGCGACTCGCGCGCAATGCTAACCCAATTCCAGAGGTATCGGCTTTCACAACCGTTGCATCACAGCACACACAATGCACAGAATGATGTGCGAACTTGCACGTTATATAAAAATAATTACTCTATTCTATTCTCCAAGAGATCTATTAGATTTTACTTCCAGATACTTCTTATCTACTGGAACTTTAAAAGTTGTTGTACTTGCACAAAACTGGTTACGATTTCTCTTTTCGCGAAATATTTTCTAGAAGTCGAATAACTTGTGTTGCTAGTTTTGGGGGTCGTTTAAATATCATAAGAGTCATTCATCAAACCATTTTATGAAAAACAGAAGAGATTGTGTTCAAAAACATATATTGTAGCCTTCGTAGGCCTATGCGCTACGAGCTACGACCTGTTTTTTTTTATATTTCTATGGCTACGAAATTATCGCTGCGAATACGGAAATATTAATATTGAAAAGTTATATTTTCCTTTTTTTCTTAATTGTACATAACTAATTATAAAGCTGCTGTAGCCTAATTTATTGTACAATTAGATTAACGCCGACACTCATTAAACGGCTGTCCGTGTTTGCATTTATTATTTCTTACTTCATTATTATTTTGTTTTTTCCTCATAATAATTATTATAAACAACCTAATTAATATTCATAATGATCAACTTATTTATGAAGTTATTTAAATGAACCATAATCTCTTTTATGAATCTTTGCTATACTAATTGCGTCTAGGTAAGTATAATTTGCTTTAAGCGGCAGTTACCGGAGAAGGTGATTAAGTTAAATACCGTTTTAGAAACCCACACTCATGTCTTGTTCTAAATAATAACATAATTATTTTCCGAGATATGCAGTAGGTATGCTTTTTATGGAACAATTTACACACAACCTGTTTTCTAGGTCAAGTAAGCCACGAAAACGCTATGGCCACATTACCTTCCTATTCACGTAGTTCGTATTGTTTACACACAGCACGATAACCTAAATATCCTTAACTTACGAGCTACGATTACGCTGGTACAGTAATAGGTCTAGATTGTGTGTTAGGTCACCTAATTCACGGAACAAGGATAACTTCGACTTGACTGTTGAATAATAAATCAATGTAAAGAGGCTTCGTTTCGCAGGAAGTAAAAAAATACTTACCTTGGTCTTAGTCTATGAATTAAAATTTAGGATAGACAATCACGGCCATATACAGACGAGTAATAAATTAAATAATGTTAGGTTAGTGGAATAAAAATAAAAATGAAAGGCCGGCCATTTTTCTTCCCACGCAAATTGTGAATGACTTTGAGAAATGGGTTATTATGATTGTAGTGGGCGAATAATCTTTCAGAGGTGTCTCTTGTGGCTCTGTTTACTTTGACAAAGATAAAACATTAGCCAGAGATATCAGAGATAATAATAAACATACCTATTTCTGTAAAATGTAACGTGTGAAAACGATTTAAAATCTGTCGGTCAAATACCGATATGTATAGTGAAACTGTTTAATATTTACGTATAAACGTTCAACCATTCAGTTATTATTCAGTCCATTTAGCTTTAGCACAATACTTTCATTAAAATAAGTGGGGTAAAAGTTTAGTCATAAATTCTAGAGTTTATCACGCACGCTCGGAGGTATTTCTGATTTCCAGATGTAATATGAAATTATGAAACAGTATAGTAGTAAAAGTCGCTAGTCATATTAAGAACTTTATTTTAAAATAGTAAGCTTTATTGTACAATGGCTATCGAAGTATCCACTATAATGATATGTTTCAAAACAATCCGTAAAAATGCGCTAGTCATATTTAGAACATTATTTAAAAAAAAATCATTAGGTAAGCTTTACAGTACAATAACAGTCAACAATAATAATCTTTCAAAACAATTCGTAAATTGAAAACAAAAAAAGAAAGAAGAGAAAGGAGGTCAAAGTTCAAAGCGATCTCTATGGTCACTAAACTTTTATTTGTCACTCATATTCTCGTAGTCGCGTAAATATTTATATTTATTCATAAAGTCTACCAGCTGTGATTTATTTATCTATAGCAGTTACATAATTGTGTGGCAGGTCTTTTAAACAGGAAATAGCAAGCAATCGCGATGTATTCCAATTGACCGCGCGGCCTTGCAGAGCCAAGTCGCACTTGACAAGATTATCAGATAGGCAGGAAATGTGGCTTGTTGTAATAATATATCACAGTATCACGAGGTTCATTTTTTTTTACTGTTCTTTTCATATCAGAGGACTTTTTTTTAGGTGGGAATTTCATCTAATGATATCCCCCGCTCTTGAGCGGAGTGAGAGATAGTGTCAGACTTTACTGACTAAAAATCCACTCCTGTTTCTTCTTTGCCATTGTTCCAGGGCCCCGGGAATCTCTTTCGCATCACCCATGGCCCCTAGGCTTCGACCCTGCTGGGCCCCTACGATTGTATATCAGAGGACTAACTTATGTTTGGATCAATATACGAGTAATATCTGTCCATAAGGAACGCGTCTGGGATCGATGGGAACTAAGTTTAGTCTACTGTCTGAAGTCTGACTAATCATTTTACTAAAATGATTCAGACATGACACATCACATCAAAGCTGATTTCCACGAAGAGGACTTACTTTCATTTTTCTTAATTAAGATACATAGAAGGATTTTTTTTTGGCTGAGTATGTCTACTGATGTTTGTTTAGTATCGGTTTATATGTGCTTTATTTCTTCCTACTGTATGGGGGCCTATATAAACTATAATTGAGAGCAGTGGCGGCCGAGTGTGGTAACGGCCCCGACTTACGAGCTGCAGGTCGTGAGTTCAAACTCAAACCCAACCAGGCGCATCACTCACTGTGTTTAATTTATTTCATGACCACTGCTCTCAAAACGGTGAAGGAAAATATCGTGAGGAAACCGGCATGTCCTAGAACTAAAAATTCGAAGACGTGTGACATTCACCAACCTGCACTGGGCCCGCGTGGTGGATTACGCCCATTCCTTCTCCTAAAGAGGACGCCAGAGTCCCAGCAGTGGGAACATTGAAAGGCTGATTATGCTTATGCTATGTGTTTTGTAAAATGATTATCTACCTATCTTTCGTCATGTTGTAACTTTTATGGAAAACCAACGCAAAGGTTATTGACCTTTAGCTTGTACGTAGATATTTTCAGATAAGATAGATTTGCGCGTAATGTTTTCTTCTATACATATTATGGACTGCTATTGTGCTATACAATAACATGTTGTCATAGTCCACATTCCACACACAGCAAAACTGTGCCAAGTGCGAATATAAACTGTTTAGTAGGACATGTTTTCACTCTATGTATTTCTTACGCATATCTGGCTCCATTATCATATCACTTAACGATATCATCTCTTTGTGATCACATAGCATAATAAACATACTACTTAAGTAAACGGTACTTCGAATATGGGTATAAAAACGTCAATTCCTAAGAAACCTTTTCGATATAATGTGTTTCATATGATAATTTAAGTACTATGAGGAAATGTGAAGAAAAACTCGTTGAGGAAAGTGACGCAGTGATAATAAATTCTAAATGTGTGTAATGTAACGGTGGTAGGTGGCGCCACCTGACATGTTTGACGTAAAATAATCATTAAAATAATACAGTAACTTCGATTGTTATACCACCGACAGCTCATTATTTTTATCTATTTGCTATCCTTTTTTTGAAGGGGGAATCAAATGAGTTTTCCCTCTGTAGGGTGGAACTAGAGGGTGTGCCAGACTTTTACTGACTAAAATTCATTTCTAAGTCCATTCTAGGGCCATGGTAACCCTTTCAAATATTATTTTAGTCCCGCAGGTAAAACGTTCCTGCAGCTTTAAACGTTCCCGTAGATTCATACAATCCTACAGCTTCAAACGTTCCCGCAGCTTCGAATATTCTCGCAGCTTCAAACGTTCCCGCAGCTTCGAATGTTTCCGCAGCTTCAAACGTTTCTGCGGCTTCGAACGTTCCCGCAGCTTCTAACGTTCCCGCAGCTTCGACCGTTCCCGCGGTCGCAGCAAGTTTTGTTATCCTATACAAATAAAAATGTGTTAAACAAAATTTCAAATTCGTGTTTCACAAACTCATGTTTGACAATCGTCAATCGTGACAATTTACATTTCACAACTGTTTCTGTTAAATGTTAGCAACGATAAAAACTTACCGTAAGCGGCTATCTTTTCAGCAAATGACACAGTTAGACATATAAACGATGCCAGCGATGGCACTGATTTGCAAATGTTTCGCCAAATATCGCGAAGGACGTCTCTTCAGGAAGAAACTGCAAACAAATTCCTGAAGATTAACGTCATTATTATTTATTTATAATTTCTTTCCTTGCGAAATGTATCTCTGAATAACATAAACAGAGCTATGGCGACTCGTTGCTAATTAAATAGGCCAGGCCAGTCACAAGGTCGTGATCTATATTTCTCCGAGAACAGTTCTCAGAAAATATCTTCATAAACCGTCTGAACGTTGATTTTCGCGTTTATTTACCATTTGCCTGTTGGTTTTATTTCTGTATTGTAAGCAAGCCCTTATCGCACTACTGAGTAATGGGTTAATAATCTGTCAATAGTCATGACGCGGTATTGCAGGTTGCTGTCTTTAAGCTCCTACGCGTATTTATTTTCGTATTTTAGGACCAGACAGGACCAATCCTCTGGCGTAACTACCGAAGGGTTTTGGAGGTCTTAAGCTCGGGGGCCCCCAAAACAAGACTAATATATATATTTTATAATAATAGTCACGGGTACTAGTTTTAAGTCGGTAAAAGTCTGAAACTTCCCCACCCGAGCAGAAGAAGTTATTTGAAGATTTCTCACGTAAAAATAAGGGGCCCCAGATTTTTTTTTGCCCCAGGGCTATTATTTTTAGTCAACTAGCTACACCACTGGACCAAACCACGTCTTGTTAAGCATCTATAATATTTGTGAACTAACCTCTGCCAGCGGCTTCGCCTGCTTAAAAGTAGGTTTGTCCATTTACAATTACCGGCACGGATCTTGAGCGCTGGCTTCAAGTTGCGCAGAAGTCAAATATTCGATCTTTTTAGTGGTGCGAAGTGAGACGCGGGGGCGGGGAGTGTCAGTGATTGGCTAGCCGCGCCATCGTGACGTCACTCCTGATTCGTTCCCTGCGTTGCTGCATGTTACTAACAACGAAGACGATTGGCTCGCCAATGTATGGAATGCGCAAAGCGATCCCCACTCTGACGCCAAGCGCTCAAGATCCGTACCGGTAATTGTAAACTTTGGGCCCTCGTTCCATCCCCTTAGGGGGTGAATTTAAAAAAACCTCTCTTAATGCTCGCCTACGTCATAAAACGTAACCTTGTGACAAAGTTTTCGGCTGTGCGTTGCTCTGTCAGTCAGTCAGTTTCCCCTTTTACAAAGATAAATAAGAAAAATACTTGATTATATACAGGATGCACTTTGGAGAGTGTGCGCAGGAATTACATGACTTAATTCCACCATCTCACTTCTACCATCGGACAAGCCGACGAACGGCGAGTATCCACCCTAACGTTGTTGAAACCTCTACGATCCGGACCAAGCGTTTCGCCTCGTCGTTTATACCACGTACATCGAGGGACTGGAACAATTTGCCTGCTGCGGTCTTCCCGTCTGATTATAATTTAGGTGTCTTTAAGGCAAGAGTGAATAGGCTCTTAATAAACTAGTGCGCCTCACCATCAACGATTGCATCACTGCTTACCATCAGGTGGGATCGCAGTCAAGCACTAGTTTATACAAATTTAAAAAAAAAAAAATTTTTTTTGTGTAAAATTTTTCGTGTGAGTAACACAATCGTCAGTGGTTACTCCACGTAGTAAAGTCGTATTGTGTATACAAACTCGTCACGTGGCTTTCCTCGTTCATACTGTATTGTTGTGAACTCGTGATTTACGATTACAAACGTTAGGATAGATTATGATGTAATTCTTTACTTATCTATAGACTCTCGTAGAGTTTACGGAGGTGTGTCGAAGTTTTTAGTTTAAATTCAGCTCACATTCCATTTAAATGAGTTCGAAATTCAATTTATTTTACCGTTACTTTCTCTTCTGGTATTCTAATGTATCCTCTGTTACTTTAGGTATGCCATTGTGTGTGTCTCTTTAGATGTACCTAAAATTACACGTGTTTTCCTTTATATTGAACTATAATGCAGTCATTTATTGTCAGTCTATCGAAAAATCAGTATTACTGTTAACTGTATTTATAAACTGCAATAACTTTGCAAATTACGTATATTATTCTTTTCTATACAACTGACGCCATTTTCAACATAGTATTTATTACTCGAAAACTGGTTCGTAGTATTGCACCGGTTTCTCTAGCAGTGTGTTTCTTTTTCATATCCGCATTTGTTGTAAAAGTATGCGGCGGACCTCTGCTACTCGTACATTTTTTGTATTTATTGACTTCCAGTTTTTCCTAAAACAAAGATAGAATGCTATGGCATAGGTAGCACAATAAAAGTGGTTTTTCGCTTTCTTTCAAATATAAAAAACTTTTTACAAAAAAAAATATAACCGACTTCAATGTTAAAAAACACTGAAAAGTATAAAATAACTTTAATTTCGGAAGTCAGTGTTTCTATAATAGTTTTGTTTCTACGTTATTTAACACCGACTTCCGAAATTAAAGTTATTTTATACTTTTCAGTGTTTTTTTAACATTGAAGTCGGTTATTTTTTTTTTGTAAAAGTTTTTTATTTTATACTTTTTAGTTATGGTACCACCACTAAAAAGTACCCCTCAGATAAACTTAAATAACTTATAGCCACAGTGCATCTCATAACGATTCTAATAATCCCAAACACGGTTACTTTACATTAATTTTTTTCCTTCTGGCTTCATCATTAGATCAGTTCGATATATCCCCCCCTTTTCTGACAGTCAGTCATCGAGTACACGTATAAACAAAGCAACTTTACTTGTAACCACAGTTCTGCTGTGATTCTATGAGGAGTTCTGTTCCATATCTTCGAAGTTCATGATCAGATCATAACAATATCTATGGGACCAACTTGGAAGCATAACCTTTCAATCAAAAAAATAATTTTCATAATCGGTCCACAATTGACCGAGATATCGGTGAACATACATAAAAAAAAAAACATACATTCAGCCGAACATAGAACCTCTTCTTTTTTGAAGTCGGTAAAAAAATTGTTTTTAGCGATCCGAACCTATCGCCACTTTTAATTTGGGTTTGGGATCACTCGTCTCACTCAGGCTTAGTAAAACACACCTTGCATTATATTTAAAGTGAAAAGAATAATAAATAGTTATTATTAAAATCCCTAAACAGCTTTTCCTTTGGTGTCCACAGTCAGCTTTTTTCCCCACAATATATATCCTAAATTAACAAGTCCTCATAACTGAATTTTGCTAAAGATATGAAACATCCTTTATGTACTACAATATTACAAAATAAAAATTTGTTGTACGTCGCTTTAAATGCAGGACAAAAGGCGTCAACTGTTTTGATTAAATATTTAACAAGAGCGCAAGTTAGTCATAAAGACCAGAAAATCAAATGGAAGTGGAACAAAAACAAAACCTTCCCACGTGTTCAGAGAACAATGACATCGGAAAGTTGTGCGAACGCGGCGATAGCGAAGAAAGTCGACGGAATACATCGACTGTCGCCGCGATTTTATTAAGTGTTAAAAAGAGTTGACGCTATACGCGAGTGGCAGTCCGTCACCCTCTAGCTCAGCGTGCTCAGGCCCGAGAGGGATAAGTAACGAGTTTCCTGGCAATACCGCGGAACGCGATTCAACCGTGAACTGTGCAAAAACGCAGCGCGCAGAGAAATTTGCTTCATGTACAAGTTTTTGTTGCGTGTTCGATTGCTACATAACGGATTTGTTTTTATACTGTACGCTTTACTGTTGAAGATATGTTGCTTTAGTATCTAAAACATAGGTACTGTAACTCTTAACTAAATTGGAACCAAATACTACTTATATATCAATAGCCAACCTACAGTCAAGAGTACAAAAATAATATATTACATAATCGGACTTTTTTGTGTTTTCTGATAGCTACAACTCAACTTAGGGGTCTAGTCAAGAGTGAATAGCTTACTTCTAGGCAAACGTGCTCCATCGTCGACCACATCATCGCTTACCATCAGGTGAGATGGTGGTCAAACACGAGCCTATCAATAATAAAAAAAAAAACTTACGATCCGATTATATTTCATTCAATAAACAAAGCAATTACAAATGATAAAAAGAACAATGTAACAAAACGACAATTCTTAAAACAGCTCGCTCAACAAACAGTTGAAAAAGCAGTCATAATACGGTACCTACTAACTCTACCGTACAAAATAACGGCCACAACTTTACTTTTTTGTCGAGGAAAACTTTCTGCCGAAAAAGAAAATTTTCGCAAAACAATGTTGCAGGATACTGTTGTTGTTAAATATTGTATTATTAACAATGCTGGCTGGTATATAACAGTCTCAGTATTTTTTGCAATAGATTAAACTTGGTTGGTTTTTGGTAAAGTCACACGAAATATGTGTCAATGTCCTTTTGCGCCACAGGTCCTGGTGCACTGGTGGTCACTCGCAGCCGAGCCCGTGTCTGTGCTGCACGCACGTGCACGCCCCTGCGATCTCCCGTCATGCCATAGCGGTGATAGCGGGATTAGCGGGTGCTCTTCGGCTCGTTTCGTTACCTTTCGGCCTGCCTCGCGACTCGCTCGCGTCCCCTGCTTGGACGTGATTGCGAGAGCGAATGAGACCTCGCCCCCCCTCTACCCGCCCGGGGACAGTACCTACTTGACTCAGTCTACCTCGAGCCTCGCCCGTGTGTGGACGTCTTGTCCCTCGCTAGAGCGATTTTGGCCGTCTCTTAATTCGTGTGTTCTCTTTGAATAACCTTAAAAACTCTTGGAAGTTATTATAAAAACTGGATGATACGCTTCGCAGGAGCGCTATCGAAGTGACTAAAGTTTGTTTAGTGGTGAATCGGTGACAATGAATTGTAGCTGGTCGCGCTACGTCCGTCGTCGTGCCTGAGTTGGCGTCGTCCCGCCGACTCTCGCGAGGTAATGCCGAGACTCCTCTGAGGAGAGCGCATACGTGGACAGAAACCGGATTGCGGTGTAGTGCTTTTAAAGAAATCTATATCTTAAAAAAAGTTAGTGCAAAGTAATTGGATTCGCTTCTCGCCACGATTGGCACGGAACTGAACGTAGTTCGAAAGACGTGTACCGTTAGCCGACGTCGCGGTCGATGCCTGCCCGGTACCCGCGGAGGCTTTCCTTACTGCGTCTCCTGGTAGTGCAAACTTTATCAAAAGTTAAGACAGCAGTAAGCCTGTGCTATGCTATGATCTCCGATGATCTGAAATAGGTGATCGGAGCCGCTGCCTGACTTAATATAAGGAAATGTTTACCGTGTTAGCATGTTTCAATGCCATTATCTTGATAAAGACGGTTACGTATGCGGAAACGGCGATGAGCAACTTTATTGTTCCTTAATCAGCGAGTGTTGAACATCTGGCCTTTGTTAGATAGAAAATTATGAAATATGGAATGTGAAGTACCAAATAGAAGATGGATAAGGCTGCAGGAAGTGATTAAATAATGAGAACACCATTTTCTAATTAGGAAGTTAATTTGACAAAACTGTTCTGGTTGAAATGGTAGCCAGCTCCACAAATGGGCGTGGCAAGTGGCCAAGTGCTTCAAGGCTCTCGGGGACGGGTTTTTAAATCGTGCTCTACGAGTGTGCCCACTTGAGAAGTTTCGACATCGCAGACGAGCGTTGGGTCACCAGACACTCGAGCTCTCACGATTCTGTTCAATCTGTTAACCATTTGCCCGACAACCAATACGAAAAAAATACATCTTCACAAATGTGTTCCAGCAATAAATAAACACAGTTTAAATTTTTTGCTGGTGCAGCCAACACCACACCTCGATGAAAAAGTTGAAGTAGGCGGCAATGATGGAACAATTGCTCAAAATACTGCACTTAATACTACACACAAAAAACTTTCTAATAATTTGAATGGATGAGATGACTAACATAAAATGGATTTATTTATTATATTAACTTCTTAGGATAAAAAACAAATAAATATTGGCATTTACGTTTTGAAGTTTGAGGTATGTGAGACTAGGAAACATGATTTTCTATGTAAATTAACAGGAAAACCAGCTTTATATGTTACATACTCATGACAACTTTGATAAAACGATGACGACTATGCTGTTTCCAGTTAAGATTGGATCGAGGAAACCGGTAAATGTAACATACAATTTGGAACTTAGGACCGATGTATTATAGACAAAAGTATTAGACAGAGAGGCGACGAAAGAACGACATGATATGATGTTGGTCGTGCTTTCTCAACATAACATCTATTAATAGGAGGATGCCATGCGCGATGAGCTGGGGCGGTCGGTCTGCGCCAACTAACTAGGTCGCGATATTTGCGCGCGTACCTGAACATGCGCAAGCGGCGCGTAGTCAATGACACTGCACGAAGGACGTGAAAAATCTTATACTAAATAGGCCACCTCAATCTCAAAGCAATAAAAACAAGCCCCACATCAGCCATGATAAATTGGCTCCATTCTGACAAGATTTATTAGTAGTAAATGTTGAAATATTGGTATAAGTCCCTCAAATGCGAAGGAATGTCGGATTAATCTTGGTTATCGGAGATGAATTTCGAAGAATGCTCCCGAATAAACGGGTCAAACAACCGAAATAACGTGAGCAACCGGAAGTTTTTGTGAATCACGCTTGCAGTTCGATGTCTGAATTTTAATTACTGTTCTTGATGTTATGAAATGTGCTGGACGCTTGTTTAAAACAAAGAGTTCATATAATGCTCATTTTGAAGAAGTGAATCAAATAATAGTTGACTGGGGTCCAAAGATGAAATTCATGAGAAAGTCGATGGCTGGTAATATAGTTGGGTGGCCCTTAGTCGTAGTTGGCAGAATGTCATTTGTTTCCGACTTTCCGTGACGAAGGGCGGCAGTGAACGACCGAAATATGGCGTGAAAGATAATTTCTTGTGGTTGGACCGATGTCGTCAGCTGATAGCCGGAGGTTAATGGCCTCGACTTTGTCTCGGTGCTCACGCTCGTATCGTCCTGTTCCATACTGAGTTAGGTCGATGGGTTATCGGATTATTTTTTTGATACCGCAGATTCGAATCGGTTGAACGATGCCGTGAATTCGTTTACGAACGCTTGGACCTAAAGCAGTGATGAAATGTGATAGGACATAAAGAGTGCTATTGATGAGATCCTACATTAGCTGACTACTTTGATAGAGGCTCAAACAAGGAAAATATACTCCGATGATGTTACAATATTGTAGCACGAGTTATTTGTCATTGACCTTGAATTTAATATTTCGGTAGTACTTAACTGAAATTGAAGACAGTCATCATAAAATCTTAACCTTGATGTAAATTGCTGCAGTCAAATGTCCAAATAATGTAAAATTGGCGCTAGTACGGTAATCAATAGTCACAGTGTAAAAGGAAACAGACATTGTGATATCGGGGCCCATGACGTCATATCCTCACCAACAGGCAAGGTTAGGCGTTCGGCAGTAATTGAGCAAGATTGCCTTACACGCGTCCATGATTCATAATAATTCATCGCAAGAACTGACGGTTTGTCTGATTTATGTCCATTAATTCGCAAGTCTCGAGGATTCTGGGTTTTGTCTCGTAAAAAATGCTTGAAAAAATTTATTTGCTACTGAAACAAACGTAACCCTTTCTGAATATAATAACAGACACAGTTCCAAAGACAGTAATGTTCAATGTTTATGATACGCGTCATACATTCATATGGTAATTGTTTTGATTGTCAAGATGATTCCCGCATAATAAGGAGTCAATCAACTTGGATCGACACTCTATTGTTTCACTCGGGATCATAATCATTCAATATTTTGACCTGGGTAACACCTGACTTTATCAAGAATTCGGAAATTACGTACAACATACCGTATTTTTTGAATGGGAAGATTTTCGATTTATAGAGTCAAAGGACAGAGACCTACTAACATAATATGTCTATCTTGTCCAATTGGAAAGCCAATGAATAAGTTAACAGTGTTATATTAAATCCTTATTGACGATCCATTGAAAATACAAGTTACAACTAACTCTTAAATAAAAATTGAACTTGTTTTATAACAGTAAAGGCAATTATGGAACTCTTTGACGTCGATCGGAGCGCACAGAAAATTTATAAAAGGCTATAAAAAAAAGTAATCTTTAGGAATTCTATTAGACGCACTTAACAGAGTACCTTTAACGTTTGCCGTCGCCGGGAGCAACTAAGTTACCGATGTTAGGCGATGTTAAAGACCAGACTTAACTCAATATTGTGTGTATTTTACAAACAGCTTTGTTACTAATTGTGCCCTGACCGCAATTTCAGCAGTTCTTCTATTTTGTAAAGGTAAATTGATTGGCCATTTAAATGAGTACAAAGGCATGTAGATGATCACGTTAAATGTGTTGTATTAAAGACGCAGTTTGTACCACTAATGTGTGTTTAACACAATTATCCGCATCGCTCTGTTTGCAGTTGTCATTCACACACTACGACATACGAGTACTGTCAATCGTCAACATATTCACAGTTATAACTCCCAAACAAATGAAAGTGTTACTGGCAGCTTCCAACGAGTTTTATTGGCTAAATACTTGTTGCATATTTATTACACTGCTTTATATGCACATCTAATTGAGCAGCTACGTAACGTTACCTCGTCTTCCTTGTTTCCATATCAACAGCTTTAATATCAGGCCCATGATTAGAACCATTTTGAATAATAAACATTTCTATAATATTGATAGTAATAGACTTTATGTAATGCATTATAATAATATTACTAAACAGGAAGCTAATTCTGCATGTAACAATAGTTCGCGTGATCATGTGTATGTAGGTGATACAGTTCGGAGCGACGCAAGTTCCGGATGCGCTACGCGGGCTCGCGTTGCGAAACCGTCAGCGGCCTCAATCTACGATCAGGGTCAGCGTTATGGATTGCATTATCAAACAATATTCGTTGACATTGGCTCGTATTTATCCTTGAATGATTCTTCGTTGCCAAAATTTATTTATCTTTATATTTCACTCTCTCAATAAACAATTTTAGTAAGTAGGTCATAATTTAAGCCAAGTTGTTAAATGAGATAGAAAAGTAGTAACGGCAGTTGTATTGGTCCAGTTTGATGAAATTTATGGAAATGAAGGAAGAAAATCTAAAATATTTCAATAGCAGAAAGAAATAATTCCAAATAAAACAGCGTTAAAATAAAACTAGCTTCAAACTGGTCTCCTCAGACATACTAGAGCTTCAAAAGCGAGCAATTAGCCTAGTATTAGTTATAACAGTTAGAACAGGTTGTGCAAAGATTTAACGAGGCGACGCCGACGGCAGCGACCATCGGCCACCGGCCACTTTCACCGCCGCCATCTTGTTGTGCGCCTGCGCCGTTCATTGACGAATTGGCACGACTATTGTTGCTCGTGACGTCATGAACGTCACAGCTTCAGGAAAATCATAAAACACTTGTCTGGGTCTTGGCACGGCTTTTGATTACCTGTATTATGAAATTCCATGAGAAATTTACCAAGATCTTCTCACAAGTGTCTTCATTGAGTAGTCTATCTGTTATATCTTTTCTTCTTATCAGCTCATCATATCCTTATCTTCATGTTAGTCAGTATTGAACTGATTTCTCAGGATTATACGTGTTAAATATTGTAGCCGTACCTCTGTACTACCAATTCAAGGCAGAGTTCATACTTCATGCTAATCTTTATCAATGAGAGCAGTTGACTACGAAAGTACGACTCAGCTCACACAAACAAGTTCGACTCATATGGAAATTGGTCCTAAGCCCTTTGGCCAGTTTTAACTAGCCAGGACCTAACTCTGGACGTTTTACCTTCCAGAGTTTTACAAGTCTTTTCCGCCGTGCCAAGAATTTTTAAAAACTGTTTTTTCAAGAAGTCTACCCCATTAACAGCTAAAATCTGATGTCGTACAATGCAATCTAGGATCGTGATCAGGAGTGTTGCTGGCACGCTCTCTTAACCTCTTAAGGCAGAAGGCTCATCGTTTAGCGACATATGTCTGTCCCTTAATGGACATACAAGCATATACGGTGAGACTCAGAGATAAAGAAAACTTCTGTGTCAGTTATGGACGGGCTGCATTCCACTGTTCCCAGTGCCAGTGGGTTAATATGTGCCATGTGGTTACTGTGTTATGTTCGCCAAGTGCTTGAAACATTTACGCTGCGGTTAACTCGCTATTTATATAATTTCGATCAACGAAAGCTGTTTCATTTCATATTGACAGTCGGTTGCGAAAGATGATACATTTAATTTACGCATTCACGTCTCTGTTGAGGATCGTTGAGTATCTTGTGCCGTTTATTAAGAATCAATGATATGTTAGGTGATCTACTGGGATTAGTACTTCTCGTTGTGTTCTATTATGACTATGATGACTTCTTTGCGTTATAGCCAAGAAAACATTGAATTTATACGTTCCTAAGTTCCGCGTTTCATTATGTTTTATCCTTATAAAAAACAAGCTTTTATAAATCTATCATATTATAAAACAAAGTCTCTGCGTCTGTCTGTTCGCGAAAAAACTAATAGACCGCCATTCACGCTAAACGATTAATATAATACGCATTATAGCATTTTATAATAGTGAATTATAATCCATCAGGTGGGATCGCAGTCAAGCACTAGTTTATATCAACAAAAAAAATCAAAGCCGAGAATTTCAAAAACTTCTAACAATACTAAAGTAGGGCAGGTGGCTAGTTTAAAAAAATGGGTCTTGCTTGTCTTAGATCAGTTTTTATTGAATCAATAAAAGCTTAAAGCGTTTACAACTGAAAATCAATTAGCTTTCCATCTTTTTTAGTTTCTTAACAGAACCTACAACGGTTGAATAAACAAGAATTCCGCTTTAACATTTTTAGCGTCTTTATGAAACATTTATTAGCCTTCAAAGGGTATTAAATCCTGTAGAGATGTAGACACAATAACTTACATTTCCAAGAAAATGTTGCTTTCACAGAAGATATTACGATTCTTAGAGATTTTTGCTATTTTCCTGTAAAAATCATTAGGTACGTTTTGCAGTACAAATAATCCTCTGAAATTGTAATCAAATTGAGTTTTACTTACCTTGAAATTAATTCCGGAAAACCGGTTATAAATTTAGAGGATTTTTCCTTAAATCCGCAGAATATCTTTTTTTTTTAAACTTCTCTCGCTACACGAGCGACAGGTAATGTCTGACTTTTACTGACTAAAACCCACCTGTATTCTTTCAGTTGCCCTTTGCGTTCCAAGGCCACGGTAACTCTCGAACAATCCTGCATCTCCGACCGTCGGGATATCCTTGTATTGATAATTACACATGACCGCAATATTATCTAATCAGTACATAAGGCGAAATGAAGCGGTATCTTCATCAAGGTCGCCCATCAATATATTATGTAACACGTGTATCGGTTTCAAATCCCAGGGAAGCATTGCGGCAGTCTATTTTCAGCTAAACGGTTCGAATAATATGCGATGCAAAGTTATGTTGTATGTTGTATCCTTCCCCGCCACGTGTAAGGCTCATATAACATCGTTATCTTTGGTGCTTCTCTCCTCAGAGGCGTAGCATAAATTAATTTAGGACGTGGGCGAAGACACATCAGCGAGGCCATTTTCTTTTTCATAAATCCGAAAATGGGACAGCGACCGTTGCAACACAGTGTTCGACCATATCGTCACTTACTATCAGGTGAAATAGTGGTCAAACGCGAGCCTATCAATATTATAAAAATCCATCGTTCTTAAGGCTTATAGTCCCTTGAATATCTGGCCGAAATTAAATGGACACATCACTCGTACTCACCTAGGCGGCAGTACACATATCTGTGCATTTAATTGCGAAAAGCTGCGCCCGTATAGAGCCCCGCTGACCTTTAAATCCATTTTCTTTGTCAAATATTGACTGATTTAGATGTGCTATTTTCACTTTAAAGAATATTTAACCATCAATTTTTATGTGTAAAACTGTTTTTAAAGATCCGAAAGAGTAGGGAAAAGTTGCGAAATTGCTAAATACTTTTTTAGACAAAAGTATTAATCTCACGAATAAATCAATAATTGATAATGATGTTCATGAATCAATAATAAACGTTTTTTTTTTCAAATCTATTAACTTGGCCGTTACCGAGGAGTGGGCTTCAGAAAGTCACTGTTTTATGGCACTTTTCGGGCGCTTGGGTCTTAAAGAGCCGTCGCTTGACGGCCCCGTTGTTGGTGCAAGGCCGTGGGTGAGGACCCACTTCGTCCAGGCTTAGCTACGCTACTATCTCTCCTCACGGTTGTCATACTACATAATCTACATTGCTATCGGTAACTCACCTGCTTTTAAATTGTAACAGATAAAGTACCTTTACTCTATAAAACGTACTTACTCTGTTTGGATTTTATCCATTGTTAAAATAATAGTGATATCATAATAGACACGATTAAATAAAACTTGTTAATTCATCATAATTAATCAAATAATTATTATCTTACAAAGGCAATGAATACGCATACCATTACATAACCTGAAATGTTAAATTTTGTTATTGTATTGAGCTAATAGGCAATATACATTTTATTTAAGTACCTACTTACGTAAACTTTTTTTGTGGGGTGTGTAATCAACAAATAACTCGTGTCGACCTAGGCCATAACATTCCCTGTCAGACTTTTACTGAATATAATTCACCCGTGCACCTTCAGTTGCCCTTTGTTCCTTCCAGGGCCGCGGTGACTCTTTCGAAGTATCGCTCAGCCCTGGCCAGCAGATGCTTGCCAAGGCTGCGTCTTAAAGACTTGCGCCTTAGCGGGCCCTTGACTGACCTTTCTTTGAAGAGCATGTGGAGCACAAACGCGCCGTCTATCTTGGCCTGGTCCTTATTAGATGGCGAGCTACCCGTTGCTCGACATCCGCAAGCCTAAGCTCACGTCGGCCGAGAATAACTCTACGACTCCCAACACCTAGGGCTTTTCCTGCGACGGCCATGGCAAGAGAATTGCCCCTTCCTCACTCTTGCCACCTCCTCCGCTCGCATTACTGCTTCGCAGAAGGAGGTGGCTAGTTTCCATGCCATCTATTTATCAACCAACAATTTTGATCGCCTTAAATAACATACTACTTTGTCTGCCGTAACCCCACTGGCATGTTGTAGTATTCGATAAAAGTAGCGTTGACTTGCTTCAAAAGAAATATAAATTATTAAAATCGATATTGCCTTTTACAAAAATTTTCAAGATTCAACCATTGACAATCTAACCATTTTACCTTAGAATACCTACCTCATAGTACCTAAAGAACTAAATTTTATCTTAACACTCTACAAGAATTTGCAAGTACAATGATACCTAGACAACATTGTTCAGATATTTATAAAAAATCGTACAATGCCAAACTTAAAACACTTAATATTTAAAAAGGCTGACTTTGTAAGGTGTATATAAGATACTTGTACCTACAATATGTGCTAGATAGACATATACGTTCAAGATAATAACGTTATTATGAAAACATACGATCCCCAATCCAATTCTCGGCAGTTGGCACTACTCCCACTTACCATAAAAACTGTGGTATTTCATTATTTCTGTGCCACATGTCAGCCAGATGAATGAGTTGTAAATTGGAAAGGGAAAGCAGATTTAATCAGCAAATTATAATAAGAATCAACGACTACAAAGTGTTTTTTCAGAACAGTTCTAGACGGTAATAATTGTAACAAACATACTAACCAATAGAATAGACAAATTCCATAATATTCTTCAACAAGATCTCGCCAAAACGTTTCCAAGAAAAACCTTAAGCGTCCTTAATTCTCAGACAGTAAAGAAAAAGGGCGAAAGGATGGTCGTTGACGTCGTGTCGCGTCGTTAATAGAAACCTACTTTCATATTACGATGTAGGATAATTTGATTTGTGATAGTCATTGTCTTTTATTTATGGGAGCTATATCAATTTGCTAACTCAACAAGTTGACTTGATTACATTTCGTAGAGCAGTGAATATGCGGCTATGCTATAATAATTTGTAGGCTTACACTGCGTAGCCGACAAGACAGGCATTTCGTAGGCACGGAGTACACCAATCGTAGATGCGGCGTAGGCAATTCGTAGGCGCAGCGTAGGCCAGTCGTAGACGCGGCGTAGGTAAATCGTAGGTGCGGCGCGTAGACAATTCGTAGGCACAGCGTAGGCCAGTCGTAGACGCAGCGTAGGTCAATCGCAGGTGCGGTGCGTAGGCAATTCGTAGGCGCAGCGTAGGCCAGTTGTAGACGCGGCGTAGACCAATCGTAGGTGCGGCGTTAGCAAATCATTTGTGTGGCGTAGGCCTTAAACTACACGATAAATGCCTTGTAAGTGCCGCGTAGACCTTTAGCATTTTCAGAGCAGTTTAGACGCTGTGAAGTCATATTATTCTAGTAACAGCGCGAAGACAAGAATTATTTTGTTTAGTAATATGTATAATCATCCAATATTAACATCAGGTTTTTTTTTGTTGCAGATTAGCCACTAATTTACCGCATCATTATTGCCAGAACAAGGTAAGCCGAAATAAAATTTATCTAGACGGTATATTTTGAACAAGTCAGTGTCCATAATCAACTTACTTTATCAGAAAATCAACCGTTCAAATTGACTATGACGGATGCTTATAAATAACTTCGACGACCGACCTTCAAAACCTGAATGTTCATTATCATTAATAAATAATTATCGTTAACTAAGTATTTTAATAAACTAAATAGTAAACCTGAACTTTCAAAAGGACATAATTATGTTTACTTGTCGAGTTTAAGACTAACTTTTCGGTTCTATAGATGATGATGATTCATATTGACTCGACGCTTGGCTGGCAAAGTCAGGTTTCTAGTGTCTGCCAAAGAGTCAACGGGACTTTGCGGTATCTGTATCGTCTGAGGAACTTTTTGCCCGCGAAGACGAAGACAATGCTTGTGCAAACTTTAATTTTTCCTATAATCGACTATGGTGACGTGTGCTACTTTGACCTGAACGCGGTGTTGCTGGATAAACTAGACAGGCTCCTCAACAACTGCATTCGGTTCATATTTAATCTTAGAAAATATGACCATATTTCTACTTATAGATCTGAGCTTAAATGGATGCCAATTCGCCAGAGAAGAAATGTGCGCGCACTGACTACACTTTTCTCTTTGCTCAACTCTCCCACGCCCCCATCCTATCTCATAACTCACTTTCAATTTCTTTGTTCTTCACACGCAAGGAATCTGCGTTCTTCAAACAATCTCCTTCTGCTCTGTCCTTCTCATACTTCTGATTTTGTTCATTCTTCCTTCTATATACAGTCCATCCTTCTGTGGAATGCGCTTCCTTTCGATATCAGGACGGCCGAAAGTCGGTATGCATTTAAGCGGAGGTTGCGGAATCATTTTCTACACCAATAGCAGAATCCTCTCAAAACTTCTGTCCTTACTTTATATAAATATATATATGTAGTATATATAATATATTAAATATATATGTATGTGTATTTTATCTATAATTATTTATACTTTTTAATCTTGTTTTAATACCAAAATTTTCTTTTTGTGCGCCTACCATATTGTCTCTTCACCACCCTAGGTTGACTGGTAGAGAATGCCTAAGGCATTAAGTCCGCCTATGTACTTTTTGTTGCATGAAGATTAAATAAATAAATAAATAAATAAATAAATAGTTTGCAACTTCAGTAACTTACATAACTTTCCAAGTTTTTCGTTAGAACCGCGAGTCGTGGCAATTGCTCAAAATCGTTTCGTAAAAAAGAATGTTGTGACCTCGAATGCCAGATGCTCAGTCGTTTTGCCGTGATACATGTTAAACATTCGTACGTGTATTAGAAATTTTATCCGTCCAAAAATTCCTCGAAGAACCTCGAACCCAGTTTTAAAAGAAAAATAAATATAGCATCAGTTTAAAAGTTCTACAGTACGAACTAGAACTAGATTAAACTAGTTTGGATTTATTAGGAGCATTAATAAAATGGTAAAAATCTCGTGAGTTTTATGTTTGTTTCCATTGCATTCTCGTTGGAAACCCTCGTAACACGTGTTTCATCTATCAGCTGTTTACGGTTGTCCATGTCTGTTGTCTGGTCGTCGGCAACATTTCGACAAGCAAGGCTGTCGCAACAATGGCCGTTGTGTTCACAGGACAAAGTGTTCGTAGAAAGCTTTTACTACGTGCAAACAATAGCTTTACGATTACGACGTCGGTCCAAACCTCCGATATGCGGAAGCCAAAAAAGTTTTGTTGTTCTCCTTTTTTATAACAAGCAGTTATCTACATTGTCTTCTGTCCGTTTACAAATACACCGTCAGAAATTTATGAACGGGCTAAGCTGCTCGATTTTCCGTCCTAAGCTTTTTCTTTAAATTCTACGATAGTAGTATTTTTACGTATTTCACGTTCGTTTGTGTCTTCCTTATAAAGTGTTTTGTTGTTTTCTTAATTGCATTTAAAGAGTTTCACTTAGTTTATTTCTTTTAACATGCTATAGATTACGGTTTTTGATGGTAGCACTGGCATGATCCAGTAGACCGTCAGTACTTTTCTATTGCGTTTGCGAGAAAAGTTGTTTACATTAAGCTTTACAAATTGAAAATGATCGGTTAAATAACGTACTCATTTCAAACTCCACGACTCCAACTTCGTACCTGCGACACGAGGTTCGATTATCTATAATATTATGTGCCTAGGTTATATCTATATTTATTGTATGAAACAGTCTAGAGCCGTCGCGTCGTCGTAAAACGATCGTAACCTGACTAGAAAAGTTTGCAGCATTAAAATTCATGGCCATTTGGAACGCAGAAAAACTGCTGTAATAGTTAACTAGCTTTATTTTCGTTGGTGACGATAATATTAAGTCCGAGTTCTTTTTTTTAATGTGAACGCGACGAAAACGTACGCCCACAGATAAAGTGCCACTGACATCTGGCGTCACCTTCGTTTATTTATATTTTGTAAACATCTCATTGTGCCGCGGTTCTGGTTATGATTTTTATGACGAAGTTGGATTCGAAAGAAAGTGAGTTTATTGCTTTATTTTTACTGTCGTCATCAATCAACAGTCAGGAAATGAGGTCGATTGCATTGTGGAATTGTGAACACCCTCGGCTATTATAATGTTTATCATACCGATTGCATATCTTCAGTCACTTTGTTGCATTTATGTATTTGCCGAGATTATGGGCAATCCAATAAACTGATTAAGTAAATGTATAATCGGGACTGTGTATACAAACAGGATTATTAAATCATGTGGGTAATGTAGGTGAACGTGCCAGCGCTCGACCCAATTTTTCCCCAACTTCACAAAATAGAAGGTTATCTGTCCGACCCGCATATATTATAAAGCCAGCCTCTGCTTATAGCCAACATATTTGGTTTTCGTATTAATATTTAGTAAGACTGTTACCCATCTGAAATTCATATTGGAATCTGTTTACCTACATTCTAAAATAACCATAACGTATTACGTTTACCCGTTTTCGCTTTAGCATTATGTATTAAGACCACTCGTAAACACATAAGGTACTCTGTCTTTTGTTTTATTGGCGAACCGTAAATAGAAAATGTAACGTATCTGATGAAAACAATTTACTTTTAGATTTTTATTGTCATAAGTATGTAGTTTTGGTCTTGTTACTAAACAAAATAACGCTTGTTAAAATTTGAACTCGTAGAGCAAATATTCTGTATCGGTGATCACTTGATTTTGATGCCTGGTAGAAAAGAAATTTATCCATTAGTGAAAACACGTTTACAGAATGATAAAATGTCGTTTTATAATGCAGTTATAATTTTTTTAGTAAAAAGTAATCTTTTCGCCGCCATTTTGTTTATGGCGCTCACTGACGACACTACTTTTGACATTTCACTTCCAAGCTTGAGAGGTTTCATGAAACCCCAAGCGAACGCCGGCGTTCGCGCACCTATTGTCTTTCTATTGTGTCTGTAATTTCCACGATTGAAAGGTAAAAAGTTAGCTTTATTTGAAAAAAAAAAACATTTATCATGTATAATAAGTACTGTGTTTCTATACTTATAATATTATAAATTAATTCACTATTCTCAGGAACTACCACCGGTGTGAATTAAAAAATTCTTTTAATGTTGGATCTAAGGCCATTCATTGAGGAAGGCTATAGATTATATACCATCACGGTACGACCAAAAGAGGCGGAGCAGTAACCAAAGACGCATGTATCCGCGAGGAACAAGAACAACTGATGATATTTAAAAATAGTAATAGAATCTTAGAGATTCAACGCACGATTGTGATTGGTTGAAGCACCTGCGATTTCTTTAATTAGTGCATCCGGTCAAATGTTCTATTGTTTTATTTCTAAATAGCCTTCTATTGTTTTCATGAGAGTTAATTCTTATAATATTTGGTATGTTATTTTCGGGTAAGGAACGTTTGTTTGTTGACTTTGTAGAATGTCTTGTAGAAAATTGTACTTGTGAAATGGCAAATTAATTTCTTTTTCTGTTTTTTTCTTGCTCATCCTTACTAATATTATAAAAGCGTAAGTGAGTTTGTTTGTTTATTTGTTACGTCTTCACGCCTAAATGGCAAAAGCGATTTTGATGAATTTTGGTACAAAGATATTTGGGACCCTGGTGACGGACATAGGCTAATTTTTTCACGCGGGTGAAGCCGCGGGTTAAAGCTAGTTATGGTATAAACCACAGAACAGATGAAAGAGGTTAGAATAACCTTGTGGGCGGGGCAGGCGTGCCACAAAGTAGGGCAATGCTCATAGTTCAACTACCAATAGCAAACTTGCGATCTAAGTGTGCGTGGTCTGTTAGTTGCGTATTGGTTTATTGCCCGTAGTGGAGGCAAAGGGTGGACAAGCGGCGACACTGGTTGTAGAACAAATCGGAAAGTATTTCTTTTCTAACCTCTTTCATATTTTCTGTGGTATAAACTATTTAAAGAATACGCGAAAGTAGGATAAGGAACCATTGAACTGTACTGTTCATCAGATACGGCCCTAATCTACGAGATACGATGCCAATCGGCAGATAGTGCGGCACCTTGATAGTCGACGATGCGTACTATCAACGTTTGATGTGATTCGCAGTTTCTCGGGAATTCAGTAGGTTTAGGTACTAACAGATATTCTCAAATAATATTCACATTGCGATATTGAGTTACATACAAGTTAACAAATCAAACCGTCTGGATTTTAACCCTTTTACTGCCTACGGATCCGTAGTTTCTCGGGAATTCAGTAGGTCTAGGTACTAACAGATATTCTCAAATAATATTCACATTGCGATATTGAGTTACATACAAGTTAACAAGTCAAACCGTCTGGATTTTAACCCTTTCACTGCCTACGTCGGATATATCCGACAGAAACTCGTGTTTATTTCACCAGTGTCGCACATCCACGACCAAATATTAACTCCATCTCGTCACCTCTTTTGACACCTATAGGGCGCAATCCCACGACCCTGGCGAATAGGACACCAAAACGAGGTTAAAGGGTTAATAATAACTTTTTATAAAAATTAATGAGATGAATGTTAAAAAGCTTTTAAAATTGAGTTATTTATGTGATCACCTTGACATTTTTCTAAAGGCGTTCTTGTGAAGGGTATTAACGCTTGAAATTCTCCCTCTGTGTATCTATTCATCCTCAAATAATGAACTTGACCCAATGGGTCGGGCGGCGCGGCAAGCTCACTTGTGTCGCCCGGACGACCTTCGAAAGTTTTTGTTACATTTGTACGATTTGTTCCCGATTTTCGGTGAACTTATTGTTACCCAACTGTGTTTATACGACTTCTGCTTCAGTCTGGTAAACAATTAGAGTCTACGGAAGTGTGTTTGGTAATCGAATTTCTTTGAATTAAGAGAGATTAAGTGTAAAATCAGGAGTCAGGACCATATTTTTATTTTTTACTTAAGTACTATTTTGTGATTTTTTATCTACATTGTGCTCACATAATAGAAGCGACAAAAAATAATTATGAAACCAAGATTATATGCAACCCATAATTATGATTTAATAGACTCTCTATGGAGTTTCTTGCAGGTTCTTCTCCAGACAGAAATCTACGTTTTGGAACGTGCAATTTAGCTTAACTTTTTTTGACTGACCGACATTTTCTAAATTCAAAAGTGCCTGTAAATGGTCCATTTGAAATAAACGTTTCCGATTTCTGATTTACATACTTACTAGATAGGTTACATAAAGATTTGTGTCCATAATAGTCCCTGTGTAAACGACCGGTTCAGGCAATAAGGCTTGAAAGACTTAGAACTAACAAAGTTAAAAGATCTTTAAATAAATATTTGGTGTATTTATTCAAAGACCTTTGAACTTTGTTGGTACAAGGGTGAAGCGGTAGGTAGGTACTATCTCTGGAGAAAGACCTGTGCAACGAATGTCAACTACTTCAGTATTATTTGTTCGTAAATCAGTAGGTAAAAAAGAACAAAACCTGCAAGCCAGGTCATCTCTCTCAGCAAAAATAAGCTACAAGGTGACTGAACTTTATTAAATATTCAGAGGCTTATCGAAAAATAAATATCCATTAATTAACAATGAACAGTTTCCGCGAACTTCGTCGACGCGACGGGTACAGCAGCGAGGCATGTTTAAAAAAAAAAAACTCAGAAAGTTCCCACATAATGCTAACTTATTATATCTTATAAAACCCTAATTCTTGATGTCGGAGGCGTGTGGGGGGTACGAATTTACAGAAATGGTTTATGAAAAAAGTGTCCGCTACATCGAATTTGATTCGCAGTGCAGCGACACAATGAAGTTACGGTGTCGTGGTGTCGCGACTCGCGCCCGGGCTGGTGCCGGGGGTCGGCGGGGGGAGGAGCGCGGCGCGGGGGGTGGGGCGCAGGTCAATGACGCCCCGCGTCTGGGCCCGCAGCCCCCGCCGTGCGGCCCCCAGCCCGCCTGAACCAGTTCTACATGTAGCTTACCGTCATCTCTATCTAGTTTACACCAAGTACCTACCTGCCCGAACATTCTCCTTAGTACCTACATTCTGCAAATGTATACCTCAACCTGAGAACTATTAGCACCTCCCCACGTTCTGGTTAAATCAGTCCACTTTAGAACAATCACAACTCTTTCGTAGAAACTTTAAAAGTGAAACCTGATGAAGTATCCTCGCTTTACTTTTCAACTGGCTTCACTTTTCTAGAACAAAGCCAATATTATTTTTAGACTCCAAAGAAATATGAGAGTACCTAAGCTATAACACTAAACGTTAGCCTGGCTATATCGTTTTCCCTTTTACCAGTCTTAATTATTAATTCGCCTTTACCACCCCTAAGCAAATTCACCAAGATAATATTAGATCGGCATGGCATAGAACAAGTTTACTTACATATCCAAGCCACATGGGAAATAAGCACGATGAAACAAATGTGACACGTGATACATAATAGTCATCTTGACAATGACAATGACATTCACTAAACAAAGCGTCTCAAATTGAACAGAGACATCAGTCACGATTTTATTATTATTATTTACAACTTCAGAACAAAAAATAAGATTAATTATTTGAATTTAGAATGCGATCGTGTGCGGCTAGTATTACAAAAACTGAAAATGATCAACAGATTGTTGTCGATGGTACCTATATTGAGGTGGCGTAGTATAAACAACTGTCAAAACTTGACGCAGCTCGATCCGGCACGGATGTCGCAATAATCGCTTTCGCAAATGGTTTCGTAACACCGAATGCCGAAAATAGTCGAAAGTTATTTCATGTTTTTTGTCCTCACGCACGTCTTGCTTTCCGGCCGTTCTAAAAATGATTTTTCACAGCTTTTTTGAGTCGAAAACTGTAATTTTGAGACTATGTCTCTGAGTCATTTGAATTATGAATGTATCTATGTAATAAGTACGACTAAATCTATTTCCATAGCTGCAATATAGGAAAAGACTTTGAAGATACATTTTACTCTGAAATAACCCATTGGAATTTAATCTAGACATCATGAAAACTCTAATGACACTCTACAGACAATCATGTTCAAGGATATTATTTTACGTCAAATGTTGTAAATCTGAAATGTTCGCGAAATTCAGTAAGTTTTTATTCTTAAATAGCGCTCATCAATCACTCGCGCGTTGCTACGTCGCCGATTACTGTCTTATAATAATGGACATCAAGTTAGCAACTATATTGAAGAAAAATCCACCCAGAGCGTGCCTCATAAACTCATGAACACCGCACTTTACAATTTTTTTTTTCTATTGTAAAACAGAGTGCCAATATTCAGAAAACTTTGTTTTCTAGACAGCCTTGAGCATTCGGGACAAAAATATGAAAGATACCATTGTAGCCAATGAATTATTGAACTTGCAAGTTAATTAATACGTTTGCGGAGATATTACAAACAAAGTTCAAGGCCTGTCGCCGGCAGCTATTAGCGAGTATGGAACAACAACACTTGGCTTAGTACCACGAGTCCGTGAGTAGAGCTCGTTTCCATCTACCAGGAAGGGAAAAGTGATATGTATACGTCAATTTTCTGTAGCGGGAGTTAACAACGGTATCCTGCATTTCCAATCGCTGCCACTGGTAATGACGTACGCTCGTCGCTCAGTGCCTTGCATAACTACTGCTTCGTGTTGTCAACTTATCTTTTTTTTAAAACAATGAGTATTTAGAAATAAACCATTCTGATTACTTTTTAATATTTCGAACAAGCTATCTTTTCTATTACTCTGCCTGGTAAACCCTATTTATTTCGCGTGCTCTTTTCTAAATTCTGAATATTTTGGAAATAACGAGAAACGTAATAATATGGTCCATCAGTAATCGTTTAATGAGTATATTTAAGTCAGCGAATATACTCTCTTGTCATTAATAGTAAACATTTCTTCGCTACAAATATTTTGTGGCTTTTATATAGAAACGTGATAATTTTATTAGGAATGTTGTATGTTTAGTCACATATCTAGTTTTGCCAACATCAATATTCTAATAATATGTAGTTTGTTTTATCTACCTAATACAAATTTCTATAGATGGTCAACAGACCAAATTCAATATTTGATGATATGTGTGTGACATGATATATTTGGGACGTATTTACATTCTTCCGTCTACATAGTCATTTGACGAGATGTGTTTCCATTCCATTTATTTGCTTTCGTATACATTTGCGAAACAGAAAACATAAACCATCTCTACCTGCTTAGGTCGTTGTACTCGTAAAGTGGGTGTGTACGAAAAAATGCGCCCGAGCAAATAATTCTAGTACTGTTCTCAATTCTGTTGATCAAATTGATTACTACCAATGAAACATGTTGATAAACACGCGCTCATTGTATGTGTAAAAAATCAAATTACGCAACGATTTGATCATCATCAATTTCCCTTCACTCGTTCGCTTCATTGGATACGTTTCTGACTTATTAATCTACTGTTTGTACTGGAGTCTTGTAATATTGTTGAAAAACTTCTCAGAAAAGTTGCGAAGAAGATAATTAATTTTCTTTATGATTGCCTGCGTGGGTTTTCAGATGCTTTCATTACAATTCTATAGATGCTGAAAGTTATAAACAGCCTAATCGATTATTGCTTGTAGGTTGTATCGCGCGGGGTTCATGATGACAATGGCAATACAAATTAAGATTAGGTTCAGACAACAAATAAAACGTATTGCGAATGAGATCCTTCTCCCCAATCAAACAATACCGCATCAGCCGACCTGTCCGTTACACCTGTGAGCAAACTGTGAGACCTGTTAGAGGCAAACAACGCACCAGCTACCTACTGGGAATTGCTTTTGGACAAATAAAAAGTACTCGCAACCGACGAAGAAGAAACAAACAAAGATCGATCAGGGTTCATTACAATCACTTGTCTCTCGTAAATGTCTTCAAATTCCAAACGTGTCACCTCGTAATGACTTTACAAGACAACTCTTGAATTGGATCATTAGCCAAGCAAATAACCATTTTAAAGATTATTTCCAAGTAACACGTATTAGAATACGGCAAGGAAATGCAGTCACTGATGTCAGCAATGTTGGCAGTTGGCTTATTGCCAAGGTCAACAGATTTAAATGTTTTTTGAGGCCTATATCGGATATTGATTTAAAATTCCTAGCAAGTAAGTATAATACCTGATTTTGGAAAGTGCGCAAATAACAATAAATGGTATGTTAATGATAATTCTATTAGTAGTGATTTACAAATCTCAAAAAACTATATTTAAGAGCACGATGGCCGAATGGCTCGGCTTTGTACACACGGATGTGGCCGAGGGGGTCAACGGTTTTCCTTGGAGGGGTGTTCACCTTCCACGACCTCATTCGCTGCGTATTGTACTACACGATTAGGTAAATTGACGTATTCTGCACAGTAATCACAACTCGATTACTTTTATAATGAACGTTCTGAAAATAAAGTTCCTATTGGTCGTGCCAGATGTTTAACTTTAATACATTGTCTGTGATTGTTTACTAACTATACATAGCTGCACAATGACTATTGTTTTGTGTGGTTACATATGTAGATAGATTGATGCGTATCTGAGTTTTCTTTGCATGGCTCGAAATCTGAAAGCCGATAACTTTGTCCACAATCAAGTAGAACTACATTAGAACGTTATCGGTACATGTCAGTTATAATAACAGCGCCTTCGTAATAGTTTGCGACACCGACATGGATCTCGAGCGGGTGATTACACATCTTGTCGCGGCCGGAGAGGTCCCGTTCAAGTATTTACACAAGAAAATTGGCTTTTTCGTCACGGTGACCTGCGCAAACGACTGGGGCTAAACAAAATGAAACACGTGTGTCCGCGGTGCCCGCTCGTTCACGTACCTGTTTTTGTAAATACCGTACCAGACCGACATTGTTTACTCTCTTGTCTTACTGCTCAGTGTTAATAAGCATAGTTTCGTTTATACCATGTTTAAATGAGATGATTGAGAAGTGGGCGTGTGGTTATTTGGTTTTCTCTACGATTTGATATTGAATAGTAGAGCAATAAATGCATATTGTAGAGGTTTTACAAGTCACCTGCGGATACGGGTTATGCTGTTGCTATGGGTCCGCCTTGGCTACTGAATCGCAAACTTCAAGCCTGAGGCATTACCATATTCAAACAAATGGCATAGTGAAATAAACTATGTACCTAAGCAGGTAACACATACATATACCTACATAGTTTAAATAGTCGTTATAGATAACAATGCATGAGCTGTACAGACAGTTTAAACTTTTATTCAATGTTTAATTATACTGTTTACACAATCGTTTATACAAACCCACCTCCATCACCTTCACAGTTTGTTGACATTTTCTGACCCCGACAAATTAATTTATTTTCAAGAAAGACGAGTTTCTGCACTTTTTGCAAATCGAATCGAACACCTTGGCTTTACCAATTCCGCCAATAAAGGTCACTCAATGACAGCGAAATATGGTTTGTTGTTCGTAATCAAAATGAGACAGGATAAAGTTGGCAAGCGAATGCACGATAACACGTTGAGGATGTTATACCAAGTTCAGTACACTGAAGGTATTTAATCGCTAATGGAAATTGTTAAGTGATTTAGATGCGAGCACAAAGTACCTAGTGGGTAAGGAAGCATGTTTAAAATATTGAAGTGAATCGAGTGGCGATGGCGGGCAGGCGAGCGAGTGAGCGAGTGGCGTGCTCGCAACCTTGCGGCGCGCGGCGCAGGTCAGATTTTTCGAAGGTCGATGACTCGCTTGTAATCGCTGCGAGTTATTATTATTTGTGAACCAACCCCGGGACTACGACTAGTGTTTCGTATCGGAGCACGTATCGATGCGCGCAATGGGACTGTCCCCTTTCGATATCTTGTATGGGTTCATTTATCATCTCCCCTAACCTGTTCGTTCAAATAGTTCGGGCGATTACTAAGATTAGTTTAGGGATTTTGGCATTTCTGCTATTTAAATAATGTTAAAAAGTTACATTACGTTAAAAGATTATGTTAAAGAAATATGAAGGATCAACACTCAGTTTTTTCAAACGTGATGATTGTGTAGGTACTTACCTACATTCTATTTTTGAAATATGTCTTAGAAATTTATTGTGCACACATACCAGGCTACCACAGTGTGGTCTTTTTTAACCCAAAGGTTGACTGGTAGAGAATACCCTGCCGCCCTACTTGTACATGAAATTTAAGTAAATCTGTAAATACACGAAAGTCACATGTTGCTAATCATGATTTGATTACACAAAAAATATGAATAATTTAGGTAAACAATACAAAGTAGCCGGCGACTAGCGTTCTTCCATTTGTGCAACATCTGTGCCCAACTGGCTATACTACGTTAGTCAAGTCAAGATACAAAAAACTTAATGAATAACTTTAGAATGGGGATGATGATGGGGCTCAAATTGTAAGATTGAGAGTCGGTGGAGACAAAACGTGCAATGACAAAGTGAAGTTAGAACTAAACTGCGCACACGTGTGGCACACACTCTGGGCGTCTGAACGCGTCGGTCTTCCTTCATATAGGTATTTGACATGGAAACTAGACTTGTAGAACTACACTTGATCTACTCCACCCGACGTCGTTCTATGTACAAAATACGGGTGTGTTACACTACACGTATGCGTCGGTCTAATGTAGTTCTAGCTTTACACTGCGCACACGTGTGACACACACGTACACCCGTCTGGGCGCGTCGGTCTCCATACATTTTATATGGAAACTAGACTTGTAGAACTACACTTGATCCACGCCACGCGACATCGTTCTACGTACAAATCAGGCGTGTTACACGTGTGTCTCGGTCTGATGTAAGTAGTTCTAGCTTGAGAGTCGGTGGGGGAAGAATCGTGCAATGACAAAGTCATTGTACAGCGTGTGGCGTGTCATGTTCACGCAACGTGGCTCCGCACAGCGTATACCGTGACGCGTGTTACACCTCACTACATACCGAAACGTGGGGGTACACAAGCGCGAGTGCGTGACGCATTCAACGATTTATTACTCGCGTAGCGGGAAAGCCGCAGTTTTCTTTCGTTTTTCAACACTTATATTTAGAGGATAGCTCACGGGGATACGTAAACTGAGCAGTGTAAATCTAGCTTTATCGTCACGCCCTCGCTACATTGTGTTGAACTTGTCGTGGGCGCGCTATTGTAGACGTTATTGATTGTTTGTTGATGATCAGAAATACGGGTTTGCCATTTGTGTTGGCTAATCTGACTAAGTAGTGTTTAATATCAAAATGTTTAGCCATATGATGGATTATTTTGCTTTTGAAAAAAGATCCCCAGTACTAACAAATAAAAGTATAATTATTACAATCTTAAAACTAGTGATGTGTCTCGGTATTCATATTACGTAACTTCACTTAACCCCAGTTTTTATTCTATCAATAGTAAATCACCAGCGATACTACAAAAGGGCAAAAGATTGTATGGTTTTTTTTTTGTAAGGTAACAAAAAATACTGACATCCCTTCCCTAGACCTGTGTAAACGAGAAGTCAAACTACCTGCTGTGTCTGCGATCACGAATAATGTAATAACGAAGGACCTTTCCAACGCATGTCGTAGATATTTCACAAAAAAAAAAACTTATTGAAAAAAGTTGTCGTTGGCGTTCTATTATTAAACGCAGCGCCTGACTCTGCACTCCACAGGTTTGTTTGATTAAAGATCGCTTATAAGAATTCTCTGAATGCTTTCAACATTGCAAAACTTTACAGTTTTATTTTATTCGATCGTATCAAGAAAATTCCTAGTAATTCTTTTTCGAGCAATATTACTAGTTATCGTATTTATTTTTTAAATTCTGACGGATGTTATCGATATAATTATGTACCTAGGTGAGGTGTTTCCCACGGTATCTATCTGATTATTTAAGTACCTACCGATTCGAATTTTCTAATCGTCAAAAAACATTGATGTTGGGCGACGTAGCCTCGAGTGCCATTTATACGAATTCGCAATGAAAACTGTAATCGAGTGGAAGTCTAGCCGAAGGTTAGACGCGAAGGCCAGATAAATGAATGGCGCGGAAGTGGTATCCGAGGAAAACGTACGTTTGTCTACAGATTCTACAAATATCTTTGTAGGTACTTCATCATTTTATAAAACAATAAAACCCGGTAGCGGGTCGGACTAAACTATGGTCACGCTCGTTCACTAGCACACCTTTTTTATGAACAGTATCACACAGCAAGCAACATAACTATCTATGCGTGATCTAGGAATCTAAGATCTACATAGTTTAATATATAAAGACTCAATAGGAAGTCTTCTAGTAATTCTATTGAAATAGGTACCTACTTGTATTGTAATATTTGTAATGTGTTGTCAAAGAAAGTTTTTCAATTCATTAACCTATATTTGCGAAATAAAATGTTATCTTATCTTATCTTATTGAACCCCAATCGAACGCTGACGTTCGCTCTTTCTATTGTGTCTCTAATTACGGTACCTATTTGAAAGGTTGAAATGGCGATTAATTTACTTCTACCATGGCTCTACATCATTTGACGTCATATATGAGTACCTATTAATTTTGGTTGAATACTGCAATCATAGGTAGGTCCGTCCTTGCCAAAAAGGTGATTTCTAACATTCCCAAGAGTCAGCAGGCAGTAGGATCTACCGTCATTAAGAAAACATTTCACACAATCACAATTACTTGGCTATTTCACCATGGGCACTTACCGGTCACATGATTATCATTTTCACATGAAATACCTAGGTAAGTACCAAGGTCTAGCATAAAACTTTAGAAGAATCTAAAATAATATCTTACCGCTTTATAAGTACCACCTATAGGCGTCCACAGAACACAGAACAGATTCTATTTCGTGTAGGCGTCTCTTCCTTTTGAGGTGAGATATCATCAAATAGCTTCTCCCACTCTCGTGGAGCGAGAGGGCTTGTCAGACTTTTACTGACTAAAGCCCAGCATTCCTTCAGTTACGCTTTTCGTTTCAAGGCCCCGGTAAACCTTCAAATATTCTCACAGCCTGAGCTCGCAGCCCATGATTACGCTGTTCAGTTCACGACTTCGGTCTAGGCGAGCGGCGGCGGCGCGGCGAGCGGGGCGGCTTCAAAAATGTTCATACTTTTATTTGGTTCTTACCGCTCGCCGTGCTTAGACGCCGCTCATAGCGGCAAGGTCATGAATGGTACGTTAGGCGTCTCGCACAAGTCACACAAAACATAGATCTCAGAAAAGAACTAATTAACTATTAGTTTTACCACTAAACACATATTTAATTACAATCATTTACAATAGACGATGGCGACGACGTCGCAAAATCGATTCGTCATAATATCAGCGTGTTGTTTTTTTTTGCTGGTCATTGACACACAGTTTTATTAAGATTGTTAGCACAGTAGGCATGTAATTAGACACTAACGATTGTTTATTACGTAATTCAAACGCAAACGTAGCTGGTATTGTGTTAGTTATATTCACACTAACTTCCTTTGCAAAGATTTAGTGTTTGATATGAATTTCTATCTTTACATTTGCAGTTTTTTTTTAACAATGGTGGCACAATGGTAACAGCCTCGACACACGGTAACAGCCAGGCGCATTACTTAGTGTCATTTATTTCATCACCACTGCTCTCAATGGCCCATTCCCTCTCTTAGAGAGGAGACCTGAATCCCAACGGTAGGAACATTAAAAATAGGTTGATTATGCTTATGCTATGCTCTTAATGCGGTGAAGGAAAACATCGTGAGGAAACCGGCGTGTCCTAGAACCAAAAAATTCGAAGATATGTGACGGCCACCAACACGCATAGGGCCTGCGTGGTGGCTTACGGCCCATTTCCTTTCTCTTAGAGAGGAAACCTGAGTACCAGCAGTGGGAACATTATAAGGTGGTTTATATATCTACAATTTACAGTTTCAATGACAATGTATTCCAACTAATTATTCTTGAAAGCTAGGCACTTAATTTACAAATTGCATCTTGCTTTGTTTCCCGCCAACCTCATCTAGCGTGTCTATGGTTTCAATTAAAACTGTAGAACTGCTGCCTTCGCGGAAAATTGAGTTAACTTGGCTAATGCACAGATAGTTACCATTAGCTGATGGAATGCAGTGTTATTTCCTCGTGCCAACTTGACTGTAATTTCTGATCTCCATCGATAGGAATTTAAAATGAAATATGTTTATAAATATTGCCATTGTTATATCTGGAATTTACCTTATTTTACTTATTTACCTACCATCGACGATATTTTCCTGGGAGATAAGAATCTGTTGAATTCACTGGAAACGGTCCGAACAACTACAAAATAATATCGAGTTTCCAACTCTCAACAAATAACTAGGTAAAAAATAGACTGCCAGGGTGTTATGATATGAATTTACGGAAAACGAGTAAGTATTCCATATTGGATAAGGTCATGAATTCATGATAAGGTAGTACTGGTACTGCTACCCAGATTTGTTATAAAAACCGCATCCCAAGTCACAGGAGGCGAGCTATATGCCAATTTGCCATCAACTGGGCGCAGATCCAGACAATATAACACAACTCATCATCATCATATAGTTAGTTTAGTTATTACAGTTAGTTATTTTACAGTTTAGTTATTACATATAGTTAGGATTAGGAATAACGTGTATCGAAAGATTATTTTTATTTTTGGTTACTTTTTCTGTTACCACGTCAGTTTCGGCTTCCTTTACGGTTTCAGTTTCGGCTGCAAATCGTTTTTCGGTCGGTCACTGCACTATTAATCAGTAAGTTAATCACTGTCCAAATAGCGACTTGCTTACAATTGATGTATACATGTATATGTATAACTCTATTAATAGCTGTAGGTATGACTGTACCTATCTTTCTGCAATAAACTTTTCACCTTCATGCAATACCTACTTCACATAATAAATAATTAACGAATTTAACATTTCAAACAATTGTTGGACAAACTTGTGATATTATTTCACGCTCTATTGGTTACCAAACAAAAACAATTGAATAGATAATAGGTAATGATTAAATTAGGTTCTAGCAACGGAAACGGAACAAGGTTTTACGTTGAAATGTAAATGTAATATTTATGAAACAAAGTATTATGTGAATGTTTAGCAAACACTTATAATATAACTATTTTTCATATACACGTTCCCTGACCTTCTTCAAGGTTTTAGTCGAGAAACTTGCATTTAATATGAAGAAAATGTAATAGGTACCTACTTACGTAATTCAATACATTTATTTTCACCTTCTAGGTCATTCATCTGTTGAGAATATCGTACAAGCTTATCAGTATTCAGTTTTGGGTCGAAACAAATCGCAAAAAAAATGGGTTCTTAATTCAAATAGAAAAAAGGTTGGTTACACTTTTTATAAAAGAATATTGTTTCGTTTTCATTGCAACATTAAAAAAAAAACGTGTCTGTCATTTGTTGGGGAACGCAGCGCGCGAAAAAGCGCAAAATTGCTGACCTAGTGACCTAATTGTGGTGTCCATGAGCGAAGCAAGGTCAGCCCGCGCTCTTGTTCGCTTGTAATCACTTTTATACCGACCACTAAACTCGATCGCCTACTTCTATCTATAACTAATATTATATTAGGGAAAAGATTTGATTTTTTGACTGTTTGTTTGTATGTTACGATTTAACTCAAAAACTACTGACCCATTTTTCGAAAATTTTTCACTAGTAGAAAGCTACTTTATTACTGAGTAACATAGGCCTATATTTACTATTTTCACGCGGGCGAAGCCGCTGGCAAAAGTTAGTCTATAATATTTAATAGTACTTCAATAGATGTGGATTTCTGGGACAAGTAAGTTTTACTGTTTAGTAGGACTAAGGGCGATTTTATAAAATTCGAATAATGACATCCACTAGTTAAAAAGAAAATCTAGATTCCTTATTATTAAATTACGGCAAAATACTTTATTCAATCAATATTATTAGTTAGACTAATTGATATTTACTTTTAGACTATTAGTCAAAGTCAAGATCAAGTCAAGAAAGAAGAAGAAAACAAGATTTTAATGAAAATATTTTTTTCATAGCAAGCTTTTATAGCTTGGTATACCTACATAATTAATGCTCGTCAAGATGAATCATACGAGCCCAAACTCGATATTGTGTCGTTTAACTACCAAGTCCCTATAGCCACCTTCCAGTTGCATCATCAGATCAGCTCCACGTCATAATGATTTTGCATTGTCATCTGATTTACACATGCATGCAAAATTTCAGCCCAATTGGTAACCGGGAAGTGGGTCAAATTTAATTTGCAAGATTTCATGACAAACAAACATGCATCGGGACAAGTGAAACTAAATAAAAGCTTGTAATACATACCTAACTATCCAGCTACTTAATATTTTTGCGTAATTAAATAATCAGTTAGGTTCTGGTTTTTAACAACTAGTGGAGATAACTACTTAACAAAAAATAAACCATTAGTGAGACTACATAACTAGCACTTTATCCTGCTATGTACAGAGGTAAAAAACTTGTTTAAATAATAGGGAAAGCGGAGCGGATAAACAAAGATAGGTAAACAAAATGTTGAAATGAATTTCCGTCGCTAGTCGCTATCAACTAAAAGTTAGACAGATATGTTGACAACAAACTTCGAAACAGATTGGCGTCTCTCCACTCTCGTATGAAGCTGAAACACAATTACAAATCTGTTGCGATTTTGCGAAGTCCATTTCTCCTCGTAACAGATAGGCAGCTTTCGGATCACTGACTGTCAATGTCAGATCGTCAAATAGACTTATATTCTGTCAGATGGAACGTTCATTGACAAAATTTTTAGGGTTCCGTAGGTACCTCAATAACAAAAAACGAAACTCTTATACTTTGTTTCCTGTCTGTTTGTCTGTCTGTCAAGAACCTTTAATAAGTATATCGGGAACGCGTAGAGGTATTGAGTTGAAATTAAAATCATATAGGTACATGTACTCACAACAAACAAATAGATTTTTCGAGTATTTTGATTTTGACACTCTCAAGGAAATCAAAATTCATAGGGTAGGTAGGTACTTACTGTTGACCCAGAATCCTGAAATTTCACATAAAGCACAGGTACAGAAATAAGTCTGAAAACAGGTAATTTGTTGGTACGTCTGAAAGTTTTGTTTCAAACGTAATAACAAATTATAATTACTTATATTCATCATCATCATCAATATCAGCCTTTTTAATGTTCCTACTGCTGGGACTCAGGCCTGCTCTCTAGGAGAGGGAATGGGCCGTAATCCACCACGTTACGTTACTTATATTATTTCGTATAAAATTTTTATTTGGGATTCGGAAAAATCTCCATGAACACATTCGTAAATTGATTTATGTATTTACATAAGAAAGTCTGTACGGAACCCTCAGTGCGAGAGTCCGATTCGCACTTGGCCGGTTGTTTTTTTTTAATGATATGCTAAGCCTTTGCTTACCAAGAAGATAGTGGAAATCGAAACCAATGTCAATTTATTCTAAAACGTGATCATATTCAAGTTGAAGTTATTAAGGCGTTAACACCCAAAGTCAGGGGCGACTCCTACTCATTATAATCAAGGTAATCAGTGACATTTAGGCCGCGTCGGTCGTTACAAACTCATTTATCGTGACCATTTTGATAAAGTAAATAGCAAACGAATACAGTAATTTGATAAGGAAGTTTCATTGAACGTTATTTACTTAAAGATAATGCTAATTTATTATCTCTGTTAATGTTGATTAAGTGAAGCCAACTGTGAACAAGGCTTTAAAGGTTCGTGTGTCATACGAGCATTCTGCATTACTGATCTATTCTAGACGGGCACTTGTTCGCATAAGCACAAGAATACTCATCCTTTTAATGTTCCCACTGCTGTGAATCAGGCCTCCTCGCTAATGCCTTGATCACACGTACCGAGTAAACGGGCGAGACAGTGCTCTCGGCCGAGTACGCGGTACGTGTAAACACAGCGCCGAGTGCTCGGCCGAGAGTTTATCTTTACAACTCGCTTACATCACTGTCTCGGCCGAGCAACATTTTACTGTCTCGCCATTTTACTCGGTACGTGTGATCAAGGCATAAAAGAGGGAATGGGCCATAATCCACCACGCGGGCCCAGTGCAGGTTGGTGAATGTCACATGTCTTGGATGTTTTGGTTCTAGGACATGCCAGTTTCCTCTCAATGTTTTCCTTCGCCGTTTTGAGAGCAGTGATGATAAAATAAATTACACAAAGTAATGCGCCTGATTTGGTTAAATTGGGTTTGAACCCGCTACCTACATCCAGTTGCGTAACTAGCATTTTTACGCCCGGTGCGAGTTTCTCTAACTGCACCCCTAGAAAAGAGTACAATACGAACAAAAAGGACTATTAGATATTTTTGCGTCCCTCCGGGGACTGCGCCCTGTGCCTGGGTACCGCTGGCACCGTCCTAGTTACGGCACTGCCTACATCTCGTAAGTCTGGACTCGTCACTCCTCGTAAGGACTGGCTAAATGATATTAACTGATCTCGAACAGATAAGCGACTTTTATCGAAAAAGTCTGTTTATAGGCTTTTGGACAGGAACATTTTCCATCATCCTCTATATTCACATGTCTTAACTATTTACGCAGCGTCCGTTTATGCTCTCCAAACGCTTTCTACTACAACCATAATCATTTTTCAAATTACACAGAACATCAATGAATTTAAATACCTACACCTAAACCATTCCCATGAATCATTCCGCTCATTGATGAAAATAGTTTGAGAATCATTGGTATTTCTTGAGTTTACCGCAAACAGACAGACTGATAGACGCGGCAGCCCATTTAATTTATAATGTAGCTAGTGAGTTTTGATGACGTAGGCGCAGGCGTTCCATTTGGCATGTTGTGGATATGCATACATGTCCACAACAACAACATGCCAAATGGAAGGTTTAGGTTTCTGTTATTCAATCAAGTCTTCTTTTTCGGGGGGAAAACGAAAATCGTCAAGCAACTTCTCCCGCTCTGAGAGGAATGAGACTGTCAGACTTTTACTGACTAAAACCTTTGTTTAGAATTGTCTTTTGAGTTCTGCCTTATCTTGTCTCGCTAGCACAAGCAGAGCGGACATGCAATTAGTCTAGCAATTATATCACTTAATTTTATTGTAACTTTATTAGAATTTAAAAAGTCATGATAGACTTAAAAAAAAGTCGGCCTTTTTGACCAAATGTCCGGCTAAATAAGATAGTCAAAGTCAAAGCATTTATTTCAAATAGACCATTTGCAGCCACTTCTGAATAGTCAAAAGTCGGTCAGTCTAAGAAAAGTGAAGCTAAATTGCTGTCAAAAGTTACTTGTACTTGTGTAAAAGTCTATCCGGCTTTTCGGTTTCAAGACCTGGCAACACTATTCACAAACGATATCGTATTTGCAGTAAATATTGGAATTGTACACAATTGTTACAGAAATACAGACCGAGCTCGGAGAGCGACAACTCTAACATAGTGCAATTAGACATGTGACATAAACGAAATATGATATGAGTAGGCAGTAGGCACAAGAAATTTAGAACTCATCGTGTGCTTAATTAATTATTTAGTTCAAAAAACTATTAGCTTACTTAAAATGGTGTTAGTAAACCATTTGTACTTACATACACATTATACATGTTACCAAATAGGTAACATGTAAGTATCATCATAGTCATAAGTGAATGCAAAAGATCATAAACGCGGTAACCTTTCTACAAACCCGTAAATAATACATCTACTAGGTTCCAACTGTGTAAAGATGACCGAATATAACTTAAAACCAGTAACCGCAGATACGACTGTAGCTAACCTACGCTACGTAGACCGTGTTTGTAAACTGAAGAGTGACCTTTAAACCTAAACACTTATCCCACGCATGTCTCTAGCGTGTCATATCAGTACGATTAGGTAATTAACTACTTCACACACATTGATATCGGTTGCAGCATCTGTCAAAGGCAAAACAACGACATTCCTAATGACGCAGCGAAGTGACGTCAACACAAAGTTTGAGTTCGCACGTATAAAGCCGTGTAACTCAATAGTGTGACACCTCACCACCTCACGGGGCGACCGTAATTTTATAAGTTTGTAAGCTGCCTGACCCGTATAACGTAACAACGCGTATCGTAGCGGCTCTCAGAGACCATTCCGAATAACGGAAAACGAATACCAGCGCACAACTCCATATTTATACTGCACAACACTACAGCGAAACACTTTTGTTTTGTTGTACCTACTCTGTCAAATTCTCGATTAGTTTCTCCAAAATGTAGCTTCCCGGAAATCCGCGAGTGCGGTAGGAAAATCTTATTGGTTTTAAACCATTTTATCTTTTAATAATCTTCTATGATCTATCTGTCTGTAACTCACTGAAGTTGAGTATGGAGCCTATTATGCAGCTGCGTGTAGCTTTGATTAGATAGCAATAAATAAAATTAGACATAATTCCAATCACATGTATGACCTATATGCCTATAAATACAACTACGGACAGTAAAATTCAAAAGTCTGTCCTCAAAAACATGCGGAAGTTTTACGACAGCATACACTTCCGCGTGTTGCGAATTTTCTATCATTAAAATCGCCATCTATCGCGTGCAAGTGACGTGACATCGTGACATTTTTCGTTTTTCTTTCCATACGTGTCAGTTCATCAGTTGCGCAACTGGTCGAAATAAGTGAAATTTTGTTGCTAACCGTAACGGAGATATGACGAACTTAAAACGCGACCTCGTTACGCAAAAACTGGGTAACGATACTCCGCCAGAGCCTCAACAGCGCGGCGCGTACGACTCACCGAAACTCAACGATCACTTGGAAAGTATTCGCTTGGCAACGGTCACTTTCTCTAGAACAGGTCCCAGTCTTGATCCGACCGCGGAGGTACGTGCTCACACGCATCGACACCACTCCACCGACACGGACAGTGCAAATAAACTTGAAAATTGTGAAATACGTGATATGCGCCTGACCGGTTGCTTACAATGCTAAAGTGCTGAGCCTGAGGTAAACTGTGCGTGTGTGGCTTTACCATATAAGATTTATTGACCTTGTCGGTTTTGCAATAAGATGACGATTTTGCAATATAACCGAATCTATCTCTGAGCGGATCGAATCCAACATTTTTACATTGCCTAACTTGTATACGGTATCTACATTGTAAATTCTCTGTTCGGATGCTTTGCAAAATATTGTGTTGGCGAGGAATAATTTCGAGTCCCGTTACTTCTACCTATTGGAAAAAAGAATTCAAAACTGAAACTAATAAATACTCGACCTACATTTTACAATACGAAAAGAAGTTACAACAGCTTCTTTATTATCGCTACACTATCGTCTATTCGATTGTTACTGCAAAATGCAAAGACTAAACATAGAGCTTGTAGAAGTGGCACATGGCAAGAAAATTCTAGGTTGACGCAAAATCTTAAAGCTTCCATAAAGCTAAAGATTGTTTGTATTCGGGATCCCGAACATAATAAGTATGTATATTATATTAAAGAGCAAGTTATCCCAGGCCTGAATCTTTTTAAAAGTGGTAAAAATTCAACCACAGTGTCGTTGATATAAAATTTGCAATTACAAAAGCACCCAACAGTAGTACTAGTGAAAGGTTCGTTTTTGCCACAAGTAAAATTGCTGCTATTAAAAATAAATAAACTGGTAAGGCAATGACTTGGCATAGGAATGAAAAAAAAAAACGATCGAAGCGCGAGACAGAGAGAGGTATATAGAACCAAACAAGTGCGTTACCCCCACGAAGATTATCTGCGTATTTATTTTTATTTATCTCTGTGCGTATAGCGGTCCGAGCGAGCGCTGCTGCATGAGGATATACATCGCATACATCATGTTTATTAAATAGAACTTTAATGTTTAAATTCTCGTTATTACAATTTCAAATGTATTCAAGCCCGTTACCGGTTTTGTTTCCTCAAGCGTAACAGAATTCAAATTCATTAGTCACCAGCTTCCACCTTCAGTATGTTAGATAATGATGTAATAACCTAAGCCCTAATTCCCTCTTTATATAATCGCCATGGACGTTGTGTTCAGGAGATAAACGAGTTATTAGCGTCCCAACAGGCCTTCGTGGCTTATCGTGGTTCAAATAGGTTTGTAATTAGTTTGCATGTAAAATTAGCTAGACCGGTTTGTGTTTATTTCGTTTTGTCACCATCATAATGACTCGTTCTCCTAGCTCTATTAGAATCTGCTAAGCATATTTTCCAACATGGAACTTATTTCAGGCTGTTAACCTTGTTACAGCTGATAATTTATTCAGCGACATTGTCTGACATTCTAGGAGTATAATGGATGCATCTTGCTATGTAGTTGTCTACATATATAAACATATACCTACCTAAAATAATTAAAAAGAAAACGAAGGCTTCTCAGAAACCACAAATGTTAATATAGCCGTATTCGAGCTAACAGACGATGAATAAATGGACGAAGAGGAAACATTTAAAGCCAAAGATTGTTTCCATGGCCCTTACAACCTCAGTTTACATTTTATCGGCACTTATCAGCAGTTATCTCATTGCAGCAAGTTCTTCATTTGCCACCGATAACTTATGGATAGCTATCGATATCTCCACGAGGCAATATTCTAAATAATTTTGTGGTCGTTTACAGTTTAAGTTAAGCAATTCGACAAGCATTGTTATTTGCTGTAGTAACTATGCGATGACCTTTACGCTCGGGCGCCTGACCATGAGAAATTCTGAAGGTTGCGTATACTTCTCGGATGGATGGCCGCTCAGTTAAAGACTTGAAAAGATTTATCTCTTGGTTTAACAATTTTACTAGAGGCATCAATGTATCTCTAGCCTAGCAAAAATAGCTCTGCTCGTGTAGCTGCACAAGAAACTCCTATCGGTTCGAAACCATAAGTATAGTGTCGCACTGCATAAAACAGCCTACAATCTTCTGTCTGACATTGCTGCTGTGTGTGTGTCAAGCCAATAGGTCGACCAACCAGTCGACCAGACGCTCTCCCTCCCTCGCTTTGTCCTCCGTCTGCTTGTTTCCCCCTCCCCCAGCGCCCCTCCATTGCGCCAGCCAGTCAGCGTTTGGTCGGCGGATAGACTGTACGTTCCGCGGCTCCGCTACTACTCACTTCTTTACGTCATAGTTAATTTTGTGCTCATATTAAAACTCACACAAATCTAGTAAGTGACACGTGTCTTATCAAATCGCTCTGAATTTAAGGACGTAGTTTCATCTTCGGTTATTATAATCTAAACTCATAACACTTACTACCGCTTTGTCTTGTTACAGGTACCTACTTGGAACTGGGTGTGAACCCAGATACGGTGTGTGTGGTTTTATGTAACCTTATTTATACGGTTATTGAAGAAACTCACAGTGGATTTCGTGAATTATACGTTCAGTGTGTGTACAACGACAGAATTGTATCGGAGCTAATTGATTTATAAAAAGTGCAGTGTACACTTCTTCGACAGTTCTCTGATTGTTATGCTCTGTAAACAAGTGATTTGTGTCATTATTGGATTGTTATCTGTTTGGATTCTCAGCAGCTAAATGGCCATTGTAAGTGTTTTTCTTTATCTACTTTTATGTCAAACTCATTTTTATAACGATGTCTGCCTACGCATCAAAAGTTATCATCACGGTATAATATTTTATTATTATGAATAGTAATTTCCGCAAGGTCAGTTTATTGATTCTCATAAATATTATTTTTTTACCTTGTGCTGCATGTAATTCTGACCAAGTACACGTAAAATAAAACTAGTATGTCATCAATATAGAATAGCATAACAAAAAAGCTAAAATTTTCAACAAAGCAGAGCGCATATTACAGCTTCTCTGTAATTATTAAATTTCAATAACGGAAAGAAATACGGATATAATATTTATAGCGTACATAATGCAGTGGAAGTAAATCAATTGCCTGATATCCACAAAACAAAATGAATTAGAATAAAAAGTCAACCAGTCAGTTTCGTCGAACCCAAGATTTTTTTCTGTCAGCAATAAATTGTGATTCGGAGAGTTCAGGCAGGTGCAGTGAGCATTCTACGAATTCTCACGCTCGCTAGCTATGCTGGCCTTCTGAATCTATTTGCTACATGTATAAATTACTCATTGTGAATTGTTGAGCAAGGCTGCAAAGCTAATGAGACATCGAGATTGCGAATATACGGGCGCCATCTTTACGATTTGACTGACGCGCATCGCGACCTCGTGAGCAAGTTCACTAAATTTAGAACACAGTTGACATTCTGTGCTCCCAATGCTTGATGCTTGTTCAAATGTTTAATCGCTGTTTACCACCCATATAAAGCTGTAATGCTTAACTATGTATTTCCCACTTACTTTGGTATGATCTGATTTTCTTTGGAAACCTATAATCCTGTGCGAACTTATAAAAAAGAAAATTTGCTCTACAGTCAACTCTCTTAAAATTGTATATGCCTGAACTGGTTAAATTTCTTCAAGTTTCTTTGTTATTATAGGCTAGTCGAGTAAATTAAACTCGAAGTTTTAAAGTATTGCTTCGCAGACATGTGGTAGCGAAAACTCGGTTGGCGCTCATGAAGAGGTATATAAAGTGGGTCAAGGCACGCTCGCGGGCGGCTGGCGTTTCCTACTCGCCGAGTCGCCGCAAACACTGACGACACTACAAGGAAGGCACTCGTTATTCGCACTTTAAAACAACCTCTGCCACTGATATTAACTGCTTACGACGAATTAACGTCCGTAAACTGATTGGGCGATAAAGAGTCAATTGTAGTTTCAAAATATTTCCAGTTTGGATTTAAACATTGCATATAGATTCTTGGAAGTACTGTTCTAAGAAAAAACGTTTTTGTGTTTGTCAATATAAAATCTAGCAATAACAATGCTAACGACAAACATGATGAATTCGTTGAATGCGAAATGTGTAAATGCTCTCATTACTGAATGAGTTGTGAAATTGACAATTTCTAAATTGGTACTTCAATTTAGACATAATATACTGCTTTGTTAGGAGCCACTTGATAATTTTGGGTCAAGGATTTCATAGATAAACTCAATTACTGTCACCTACATCGATAACAATCGTAGACCGCTTTCCTTTCAGCAATATTATTGTTGAGATTTGCAAATGAGCATTTGACTATTTGTTGTGTATACAAACAGAGCTAAGTACGTATTTAGCAGATAACAGCAGTTTGCACTAGTTAACATTTGCGCCGAGCTCCGACCCACTTAGATACGGACTATCACTTACCGTTACGATAACGTCCGACCACTTTCTCTGCACGCTCCATTTCGTGAAATACCTCGTCCTCGTGGTTGTTTACTTAGTACATTGCTGCTAATTTTGTATCCACATTGACTTTGTCCATAATATCAGTGCTTATTCTAACCTTTACAACTCTTTCATTTTCGTAATTCTTTAGCCTTGTTTTTATTTCTAAGTCAACTATTTCGTCAATATGATGTTTATCATCGTTCTTAGACTGATCGCTGTGGCAGTATTTTTCATCTATTTTACAATGTTTAACTCACAAGAGCTACTGGCGGAGGAAATACTGTAATTTTATTTTGCGTAATGCGAGAAAATTCATTTTGAGCTGAGGCAAGAACTAGTAACCGCTTGCTCAAACAGATTTAACGGTACAAAGTAACGGTGAGTTCGCGAATTCCGTCTGCCAGTCATCATGTGTGTCTCGAGCAGCACGATTATCGAATGTAACATTGACTTTCACATTTGTGTCGTGTGGTGCTGATGTAACGGCCGCCGCTGCGCCCGCGCCGACGCGCCGCGCCAATGCGATTAGGTAAACGTTGCGCGCAGCTTTCACCCCACTTTCACCTCTATTTCCGCGTTGCTTGGAACCGCTCATTGGCGCTCATTTATACAGATTATTATTGCATATTGCAACATTTTTATGGTCGTTTTATGCTATGTAGCGAGTTAGCAGGTTTGAATCACGCGGGTGTTCCAATTTTTAACATTCTTGTTTTATTCACATGGCAACTCTAGATGAACGAGCCGCGTTCTAAGCATTAATTTTTGAATAATTTTAATATGCTATTTCTGGAACATTTCTAGATGACATTACTTGCTTCGGGATGACTATCATCTTTCGGTTGTGACGTCCATCTACATTTACAATACATTCTGTTTGTTAAATTGTTTTATCAATAAACGCGTAACCAAGCACTGATATCATACACTACGCGACAAAGGTTATCTACTGTGATAGCGCACGCGCTTCCTATTCGTATACCCTGTATTCCTATGGGCTCTACGGGTGACATAAATGGTACCTATTCATTCAAATACGTAAATATGAGTATTACAAACAAGTTATAACGTAGGTACGAGCAATATGTTAAATTCCTGGTATTTCAAGTTGATTTGCTAGAGTTCCCGCGAATATAGATAAGTCGTTTACCTAATACCCATGAATCATTATTTATTTTGCTTTTATTGTGAACTACAACTCGAGCTTCCAAATTTTAGATCCAAGAAGAGAACCTTATTTTCCTTATTAACCAAAGTTTTCCATTTACTTAAAATATCGTTGGAAATTTTTAGGTGGATTGCTCAGATATTAATGTACCTAATCAACCATATTTTTCCCTCGTATCTTAAAATTCTTGCAATTTTGATATCATAGTCGTATAACAAAAAAACAAGTGGAGTAGAGTAGGACTGGTGCCGTGACATTGGCCCGGTGACCGATAGTGAAGTTCCTTCGACCGCCATTCGTTTGCACAACTGCAGTAGTGTCAAACTCGGTACACACATCACTACATCTGCCATCGAATGTATTACTAACGCAGTAACGCTATAAAATCGTGCGAAGATTATCACTGACACGAGTTATGTAACCGCAACAATATGTGCTGAATTATGTAGGTACAATTCTATTGCAAGCAGGAAACACAGCACATTGTTGGATAATCGTTCGTTCTGGTCATAGACATCGTTGGCACAATTTTTTTTTACGTTTCATTCAACCTAAAAAAAATATGTTTAATTTAAAGCTAACTATAATTTTAAAAACATTGTCTTTTAAATAGGTCATTATGATTTATGAAGCTACTCTTTTCTTTTATAATAGTGAGCAGTGGGCAGGTTCGTGAGTTGTTTGCGAATCGTACGGTTGCAGCCAACTATTGACCCACTGACACACTAACTGAAGGAAAACAACTTAGTTGAGTGTCACAATCGACCTGCCGACGTAACTATCGAGATTACTTTCGTTTACGATAGTCGATAAGAATTTTAAATAACATTAATTAAAACCAAATCTGGGTATTTTCTTATTTAATTTTATTTCGAAATTTAACCGTCGCGTCGCCGTTTATGTTATTTTCTAATCTCACATTTGTTTTAAAGATTTCGGATAGTTCAAAATCACAGGGTGCTAAATAAATTATTCCCTACTCAGTAAAAAATTGGGACTACCAACCAACTGCCTGGTAACATTGACTAAGTATGCTAGAGATCGTAATCGTAGAGTATCTATAGACACATCTTAGCTTAGCACCGTTCTGCGGCGCTTATATAGCGCATCACATGGTTTGCGGTGTGACAATTAGATTCGTCTTACCAATTAACACATCCTTTGACGACTATACCTACTATTTGTAACATGGCAACAGACGAAGCGATGAAAATTATGAGAAATACGAGTTCGTGCGAAAAATTATTCCATAAAGCGTTTCCCACAACCCAGCGCGCTCTAGACAGGGCAGGACGATAGCTGATACAAATTTAAATGATTTTAAATACAATTACTGTTGACAATGACGCTCTGTTATTATTAAATAATGTGTATGTGTACTGTACGCGTTCTACGTTTGTGTTATGACGTATCTGTGGTAACGTTAAATAATAAATATTATTCATACTGACATGAATCCAATAATTAATTGAATGTTAAATATACGTACGTGGAAACTGACGCAACTTACCCAGGATCTTAGAACTCCTTATTAGATAATACTCGTATAAATAAAGTAAATTCATTGTAATTAGAAAGATATAATCTAACTAGGTACTAGACGTGCAACTTGAAAAACTACGCAATCGCAAATCAGTGAAGTTATGGAGAAACTGAGAAAAAGAAAACGATATTCACGGCAGCGTGTGCTATTTTAATTAAAATTTTACTTAGATATTACTTACTTTCTTACAGCTTTTGGTAAAAAAAACAATGTCAAAATTATTTTTCACATAAGATTTCGTCAACTTCCCGATAACAATACGTTCATGTAAATCGGACTATTCGAATCAACTTACGACCGAGAAAAAAACACAAACAAACAATTCTGAAACTCGGTGCGAAGTTTCCGAAACTCGTATCATTTCCTTGTTGTAGTTTATCATAGGCAGACGAAGACAAAAGAACAATCGCGCGATCTTTATATTGTTAGTGAATGTTGGAGACACTCCAAATCGTCGAGCTCTACTTGTTACAACTCTTAAAATAGACCCTGTAGGTATTTTATCTCAACCTATTTATGAGAACACACAGCTGTTCGCTCCTGTACATCGAATCTTAATGAGAAATTGCAATGCAACTGTTAAATGATCGGGTTTAACTGGCCAAACAAAGCGGAATTAGAAGTTTACGATTTTAGTGTACTCTGTTTGATTACATTGTTAATGATACTTGTTTTTATTTGCGAAATTTTCAATGTTTTCTCTAAAGCCTACCCTCATTTCTGTAAGATTACGTTCGTCAAAGAGGTTTCTTCCGAGAAATATAATACAAATAACCTCACGTTTGTTATTTTTGTTTTGATTTTGACTCATTTTACGATGAAATTGGAATTCCTGTAGACGAATAGGTACTAAAATATAGTCAGTTTATATGTATAGTACAGTACTAACAGTACCTATTACGCATTCATTGTAGTAGGTACTGGCGAGCTATAATTTTCCGTATTTACAACATAAACAAAATTGTTGGGCACCCCCGTTGTGACTAAACTACGTATAATGTGTTATGTCATGTAATTCCACTTTATGTATTGTTTTTTATAAAGGTGCTGATTCTGTTTAGATACTTTATCATAATAATTAACATTGCCACATACTGGCATATGAGTAAATAAACTGGGCCCGAAGATTGTTAGAAGTACCAGCGTTGTTCCATACAGAAGATCATACACACAAAACGCCAACTTATTTTTATTTTCTTTGTTCTTTTTTTAGTAAACATTAACCTCAACCTTCATCGTGTAGTATCGGACTACTGTCGAATTGAAATACCTAAGTAGTGAATGAACTGGATATGCAAATAAGGTAGTAAAAAGTCTAGATCCGCAGTCCGCAGGTGACACTATACTTACATAATTATATGGAATATAAGAATCTATGTAGGTAATTTTTAAATACGAGAATACAATTTTTATAGGTAAACCTCCTGATCCTACGATCCTATTCATAAGGTACCTAGTGTCGTGATTGATCAGTGAAGATAAAAACACCAGATTTGATAACAGAAATAGAAACAAATACAGGAAGTAAAGGTAATTGAAACTGCTTGATGTTAGTCGGTCGACGGCCATAAACAATGCGGATCTAATAATAGAGGGCGGTAGCAACACAGATGAAAAATAGAACACGTTATGTGGGCCACAGCCGCTCCCGCGCCACAACCGATACGATTCACTGTGCTGGGCTGGCTGCCGACTGCCGAGGTCCTTTGTGATCTATTCTAATCTCCAAATTATTAATTAGAAAAATGTGGACACGCAGCTCTTCGCAGAAAATGTATTGTCTTTTTAATTTGATCCGAATGTTGCCAGAAACAAATAAAACGACAGGATTAGCAGCCAACTCCGTGAAATTAAAATGAACTGTTGTGTTCTTATTGTAGACTCTGGATTTTCTAGACTTGTAGAGCTTGCTTTGTTTATATGTGTTATTGTGAAATTTTCATAGTAGAAGTTTTAATGTTGCTATTTTGTATCTTATCAACCTCTAATGAATGGTGACAGTGTTGCTTCTGTTGTATGCGATCTTATACGCTGTACAAATAACAATTGGGAAATGTTTACAACATTACGGATAGCATGTTGTTGATAGGTATGCGAGAACAAATTTCAAAATCATTGCTGAAATATCTTGAAAATGAACAGAAGTCATAAATCGGGTAGTATCTTTTATCTACAAATCATAATTTGTATTGTTTTAAAAGCTAATGACTAAGAAATATAGGATAAGGTTCAGGGAATCAATTGAAAAGAGCCCTATAGGGGTCTATGGTGTAAAATGGAGAGAGAGTTCGTGTAATTTCCATTCCCCTACGAATCCCCTTTGGCCATTATTTGCCTTGGTTCCGTGGGGAGTGCACGGTGTGGCATTCTGTATGATTTGTACACGAACGTGACGTACCAGGGTGTGGGGAAGATTAATTGACTCCGAAATGAGTTTGGTGCCTTTATTTTACGACATTTTTATTGCTGATGGAATTTAAGAATGCAACATGTGTGCATTACTGAGCGTTTTTCGCGATTATACTCGCATCGCGTTACAAATTAATTTTCACGAAAATACGAGGAAACCTATGGTTATCCTAAACAAATACGCGAAAAATAAACCCATAGAATATCCATATTACAAATTCAGTTAAATAAATAAAATTATTGGCTACTATAAAGTTGTAATAATATGATGGAACGCTCGTCTTTTTTTATTTTAATCATGAGCTGCATTGCAGCAGCTCTTGAGTGGGAAGCGGAAAATGAGAGCTTTCAATATTATTGCTATTTACTTAACTGAAAACCATTAAGAAGAGCAAAGAAAATTCTCAGAGCTCCTCGTTAAAATCAGCTTACAGTATCTAAGTAACCACGGGGCCACACGATGACTCGTCGGTTACCTGACTCCTACATTGTAACACCACTCGTCTAGTGATCTCATGTCATTATTATTAATAGAAATTACGAAACTGTAGGTAGAACAACGTTTTGGAGTCTCATTTCAATAATGAAGGAGACAGAAAGTACAGACATTACGATTCACCTTGTTTCGCGCGACTCGCGGGGGCAACGACCCAGCACAGCTGTAGCGCGCCTGTGTACGTAAATAGTGTTTCACACACGCGCGCTGTTGTTCAAGAAAATTTAAAGTTTTTTGACGTTTACATACGTCAACGGTGGCTACAGATCGCTTTATGTCCATCTGTAATCTTGGATCTTCACTAGTGCAGTTATAAATAATAACGTAAATTATACAAAGTTTATCGGTCGATCGTCGTATGTATGAATTTAAATTTTGAACGTTAATCCTGATTTAAATTTTCAAGCTACGTGACGGACGGTATCATGAATATCAAATCCGTATTGACTCACTGATCTGTAGATCTACTAAATCGAATACTTACTTAGATAATTATATTTATTTACCAGTTCCAGTACTTACCTATAATTTCTCACATCGGCCAAGCATCTCAAAGATGACTTTATTTATTGATTGGAAAGAGATTATTCATTCATATTGTATAAGAACCTACTCTACTGTAAAGGGAAATTAATTTCCAACATCAGATACGCATATCTTTGGCTTCCAACTTCTTTTGAAAATGAAAAAGTATCAACTTGCCAAGGATTTATATTGGATAGAATAGTTATCTTTTCATCGCTGCATATTTGTAATAATACCAAAGTAATTAGATGTTTTAGAGATCTAGTTATCTAGGTTTTAACCTTCATACTCTGCAAGATTACAGAGCGGGTATTGAAGTCGCGCCTCATGGCAGACCTGGAAGGAAACGATATCCTCAGTAACCGACAGTAGGCACGGATTTTGCCCTAATCGATCTACTAGGACCTACTAGTTTACGCCACCTATTTGTGGGACGAATTTCTCGAGAAGAATGAGGAAGTGATTGTTGTCTTCTTAGACGTCTCGAAGGCCTGCGACAGGATATGTCATGCAATCTTTAAGTAAGCTTATAGCGTATGGCGTTTCTTCTAGTCTGATTAGCTGAGTAAAAGACGTCTTAAGTGAACGGTCTCTTCGAGTTGTTGTCGACGGATGCTCTGATGAGTAAAATGGCGAATAATGCCGGAGTTCCTCAGGGGTCTGTTCTCTCTCCAACTCTGTTCCTGCTGAATATCAACGATCTGCTGATGCCCTATGATGTTCTATGAGTATGCAGATAATAGCACAGTTTAGGGTATAGGATACCTGCCAAATGCTCGAGCTAGTGAGGCGCTAATCCAGTCCCAAAGAGACACTATGGGAGAGCGTACGAATGTGTCACTTTAGGCAATCTCCAGTTGGGGCAAAGCGAATCTGGTGGGATTCAACACCTCCAAAACACAAGCGCGTCAGTTCACCGTCAAAAGGAGCCCTTTCACCTTGTAACCTGCTTTTTAGAACGTATCCCTGGAGGGCACCGACCGTCTTCAGCTCTTGGGAGTAGAAATTTCCTCAGACCATTACTTTAGGTAGTTCATTGAGTTCAAACCCAAAGTAGCTGCAAGGGTTCTTGAAAAGGTCCGGCGGTACTTCACATCAGGACAGCTTCAATGTTATACAAAGCACAGGTCCGATCGTGTGTTGAGTACTGCAGCCACATATGGGCTGGTGCTGCAATATGCCAGGGGCTCTCACACAACAAACGTGTTTTTTTGCTAGGAACGATACTGAACCCTTCGTGTACAATTCCGACTCGCACCGGTTTTTACATAATCGTACACATACGGTGCACAAAACAAAACGCGTCAGTCGAAATCAGAACACACCTATTGCGTATTTTTTATTCAACAAAAACGAATTTAAAAGTCAATTCGCATGATGTGCTGAATCGCTTGTCGACGGATGTTGGATGTAGGTCAATGTCCATTCGGTGCAACACTTGCCTACCTATCTATGTGTGATGTAGTATGTGTCAACTATTGATAAAGCAACTAATGTGTGTTTATAGAACATCTTATCAATAGTTTGCGGCGATAATTTATTTGATTTATCGTGTTCAAGTTACTGCGTATTGCATGTGTTACTTCTTTAGAGATAATAATTATATACTACATCTCTCTTGGATTTTCTATTATTTTATTTCCACTTTTCTTTAAGTACATTTAAGATGGTGACCAGTTACACTCAAATAAAGGTGCTCTCAATACTCGTGTCACCTATTCAATTAAAATAACACGATTGTTATTATAAATGACGTCATCGTTCCTAGACCTTACTATACACATAATATTTGCACTTGAATAACCTTGAATAAGCTGTAGCTGTGGTGGCCGAGTGGTAATAGCTCCGACTTACGAGTTGTAGGTCGCGGGTTCAAACCCTGCCACATACTTTAATACTGTAATTTATGTCATTACCACTGCTCTCAAAATGGTGAAGGTAAACATCGTGAGGAAACCGGCATGTCCTAGAACTAAAAAATTCGAAGACATGTTACATTCACCAACCCGCACCCGCGTGGTGGATTCCAGCTCCTTCCCTCAACTAGAGAGGAGGCCTGAGTCCCAGCCGTGGGAACATTAAAAAGGCTGATGATGAAGTTGTAGCTTAACGATAGAGTCCAAGCTTGCTGCTGGGCATGCTGTTGCTAGGGGCTTCTCATCTTCAATGACTATAATTCTCTTTGATCATCATCCACAGCTCGACTTCGCCCACAACTGAGCATAAGCCTCTCTTTTCTTGCCTCTCACAATCTCCACGTTTCTGTGCGAGTTTCATCCAAATTCCAGGCCCAGCATTTTGTGAACGCTGATCGTTTTGCGCGGATGTGTCGCATAACTCACACTATTGTATAGGTTTATTATTGTTTTTTTTTTTAAGGTATGTGGCATGTTTGTCGTAAATAAACTCTTTTTCTTTCTTTTCTTCTTTCTTTCTAAGTTCTGTCCACGATGATAACAATATCGTATGCGCATCTCGCTGCTGGACGACTAACATCTCTGCCTCCAGTTCTTGAACACCACTCGGTCACTATCTGTTGGGGTTTAAAACCTTAGATACCTAAGAGATCTTAGGGGTCCAGCAGGGTCGAAGCCTACTGTGGTTGGCCACAGTCTCACAGGTCTGCTTCTGAAAGGTAGGTTCGGCCCCGGTATGTAAGGTAACGAAGGAACGGGGTGGGTTTTTTAGTTAGTAAAAGTCTGACACTATCTCTCACTTCGCCCAAGGGCGGGGAATGTCATCTGGGTGATTTTTAACCAACGAAAAAAAAACTGATACCTTAGGGACAAAATGTTAAAGTGTCCCCCAACATGATGCGCAACGCTCAATCTACGCTGCAACGTTGCCCAGTGTCACACAACTTGCCCCCAATTATTTATGACGCATTACGCCTAAGATACATTAGGGGACAAAATGTCCCTCAACATGACGCATAACACTGTAAAATGTCCTACAACATGTCTCGCTTCACGTTATTCAAAAGTCAGAAATTAGAAAAGTTGATTTGCAAATAGACCATTATTTTTTTGAATTGTCAAAAGGTCGATCAGTCAAAAAAGTGAACCCAAATTGAATGATCCAAATAACAAATGAGTAATAAAATATTGGGAGGGCAATATCTAACAGTGGACATCTTTTGGCTGAAATGATGATGTTCACGATTCGTCCAATATTTTCTTGCTGTAAATAATATACGAAACCCTATCCCCAGTAACCAAACGCAAAATAAACAAGGTAGGTACTTATTTTGCTACTGCTTATAAACCTAGGTATTCGGTCGACATTTTGAGAGTATTCCTTTATGACCCTGAACGATAGCATACGACATTTGAGGGGTGAAAGTCCCAGATACATTAAGGGACAAAATGTCTCTCAACATGACGCGCAACGCTCAATCTACGTGACGCTGCAACGTTGCTCACCAGGTCGTCACCAGGCCATCGGTTCTCCTTGTCGGAGGCCATCCAACGCTGCGTCTTTCGGTACGCGGTCACCACTTCTGAACCTTTCGGCCCCATGACCATCTTTTCTGTGAGCAATGTGTATGTGCCCTAACTACTGCCACTTAATTTTGGCAATTCTTCGGACTATGCCGGTAACCTTGGTTCTCCTGAGTATATCATGTATTCTAGTGCGATTTTATACCATGTGAATTAATACTATACCTACCTGTCATTGCTATGCACATCATGACTTCATGAATCCTGCAAATGATTTATTTTTATTATTATAATGATAGAGCTGTTGACCTCTGTAGGCGCGAGGTACCTGTTCAGTAGGTACTAGACAGGTACACAGGGACAGCATACAGGGACAGGTTATATAGATATAAAAGTAACTTAAGGACACTTTCCTTCGTTTCAGGTCTTGCTAGCAGAGAAGCCGAAGACATGAACGCGCCTAGGGGTCGCCACTCTCATCAAGCAGGGTAGCCGCCATTATATCACGTAAGTTACTTCCTTATTATGTATAATGTAATGTGGTATTCAAATTATTGAGTATAGAATTAATAACACTTGGGAACGATTGCTTCAGCTCTGTTGGAGACAGGTTCTCAATGATCGTGAAGAATTTAGTCGATAAATAGATAGTTATCAGACCCGTACTGCGTGGGGCAAAAAGAACAATAGAATAAACTAAACAACTAGTATCAATTTTCTTTTGCCCCAGAAGAAAGAATTTGATGAACCCAGAGCGGGAGAACTCATATTGATGGTTTTCCAGCTAAAAAACCCTTAATAATCATTTTATTGAGGGAAAATACGACAACCATATATATTATTTAAATTGCAAGTAGTAGTGTAGCTTGGTGAATAGTAAAAATATTCAATGATGTACTTAAGAGAAACTTTTCATAAATCTATTTACCTAATTCCTAGGGCCCAAGTCTGCTATTTTTATAAATTCGTTATTCCAACACGATCCCATTGTCATTTTGCTAAAAGTTCCTAATCTGCTAATTCATAATGATCGATCATTGATCAGTCAATGGTCTCGTAATAAAGTTGTGGTAAAATGACAATATCGAGCTTATTAAAAGCAATGACTGCACAATGACGTTCTAATGGTAGGTCACTCATCAAAGGAACTGTCAAAATTTTTGCAGATTATCGCATACGTAAGACATTCATTTCTAAATATGTACGAGATTACCATTCTATACCACTTCTTTCAATGGAGTGTCAGTGGTTGATCATTGGAAAGTCACAATGACGCCATTATATTAGTAGATTACCAAACTCACTCAACGATAGACTATTCTGACACTATTGTAATAGCAGAATTGGGGCCCTGAACTCGTTCGTCGTTGGTCCTCGTAACGTTACTTAGAATTCAGTGGTCTGATCTCTAAGAATCATATTTTATTCCGGTTGACTAGAGACTGAAATCATCGAGATCAATAAAATCGTATTTGTTTTCGTATTTTATTATTTAGTTCTGAATGTTCTGATGTCATTTAAGGAAAAATAGAATATAATTCGGTCTAGAATTGACAAATGTTATGCAGATTTAATAGTTAATAATAAAAAATATTTTTAATTTAGTATTAATTTCCTTGTAAGTTTGTTAGTATCATAATAACATAGAGAAACTATGTTAGTTAACAAATTCACAGATGAAAAAAAAAAACGAAAAAACTAAACCAAAAATGGAATTTAATGGAATGGATGGTAATGGTTTAGACTTAAAAGTTCAAAACTTGTATTGCAGACCTGATCTGTTAATGAAATTAGGTCGTATCGAGTTAATTAAAACATTAACATCGACAGTTTTTTATACACAAATTATTTCATTTGAGAGCAATTGTTTATTTGCATAATTATATATTTTCAGGTATAGTAACAAAATATGAAAGAATATTTAAAATATCTTCATTTAACAACTAAATTATAAAGCTTCAAAACTTCTAATAAAAATAGAAGTCCGCCTTAGAAAAGGCGTCTTGGCGACAGAGACTTTAACTTGTTTGCTTTTAGACCAATTTTGATTATTTTCACAGCTAGTACTCTATTTTTGTATATTTGTTGATAAACTGGTTAGATAACCATTTGTTTTCTTTTTCTTATCACTATTTTTTTTATTATTTGTATCAAATGTAGCTGTTAGTGCTTCTTTTCCGACCCAAAATCGCAAATAGATTTTTTCTTTTATCAAAAACTTTCAACACTAAGTACAGCAGAAAGCTTTCATATCTGGTGGAAGGGGAAACTGTCAAATAACAGAGTAAGGATGCACATACTGAAATATAACGTCACCGCCCTAAACTTACATGAATGTGTACAAAAAAGTTAGCGAGACCATCTCTCTTCCTCATAACAATAACTGAAATTCTTCATTTAATAACCAATTTGAATGGTTTTTACACAGGCAAATGCCCATTAAAATAATGTTAATGATTGAGTACATAATTTTAATAAGTTAAATAAATAGTATGTAATACCACGTGGACCTCAGGATCATTGCATACAGATAAAAGTTACGAAATAGAATCTGCAACTACATCAACAGTCAGTCATCTGCAACAGTTGATAAGTAAGACTTACGCAGGTGTAATATTCGATGGATTATAAGTATTAATAAAGCGAGGGCTAAAAACCCGTTATGTATAACAAATTCCGGTATCTATCTATTACATAGCTAAGTATATTTTCCAGTGAGGCGGTCTCATAACGGAATCCGCATAAGTGCGCCCCGCGTAATTGCATCTTGCAACGCATCGATGCACACGTGCAATTATTTCACTTTAAAACAACGATTTTACCTCTGTTTCTCTTTAACTTTGTAGGAGAGGAGCTTGTAGCTAAGTTCATTATAGCAGAATGCATTGATCTTTAAGTTAAGGGCATGCAAATCGACATACATTTTTACTGTGTGTGTCATACAACCGCTCTTACGCTATTATAACGTTATTATACAGTTTTTCATTAGATATTTTGAAAACACAGTATCTTGTGGATATTATTTAGGCTTCCATTGAAATCAATTTATAAATTTGTGTAAAACGAATCCAGTAAGATCCTCTGAAAATCTGCTATTTTGCATGAACTTTGACACTTCATAATTTACTCAAAAATTTAAAAAGTCAATGTGTATAGTGCCTTGAAAATTTAATCAAGATTCTGAACGACAATAATTTTTTTTCAAAAACTTTTAAGGGTTTAAAAAAGTACGTATTTCCTGGATCAAGTTTTGTGAAATTTTCGAGTAAATCACGGAGTTACCGAATGCTAACAGAGTTTTCACGCGTTCCCTCTTCGTCAAACATCGCATTGGATTACGTTAGATAAAGTAACAAGCTTTTAAACCATGTTCGATGTTGACGAGGCGAGTGGAAAAGGAGCAGCCGACTCGGCTCGCGGATGGGTGGCTACAGACTATACATACGGACAATTCTGAGCAGAGATTCTGACGGAGGGAGGCGTATCGTGCGTGTTACCCAGTTTCAGAGTTCTGGAGATCACTAGTGCAGTATTCTGTAAGAAAACAGCCTTGAGCGCAGCGCTGGCCGCAGCGACAAAATCCAAGTAAATATATTCGATTGTTCCTAAATCAATAAACCTATTTGGCAAGGCTATTTTACAAGGTTGTTTTCTTAAAGAATAGCACTGCGGATATTTGTAACTATGTAGCTGTGCCCACGACTTCGTTCGCGTGGACTACAGGATTTTGAATTTATTTTTTTCTAAAATAAAAGTAGCCTATGTTACTTCTTATTACATCAGCTACCTGCCAAAAAAAGTCCCGTCAAAATCGGTCCAGCCATTTCAGAGATTTGCCCGGACAAACACAGACAGACAAAAATTGTAAAAGATGTTATTTTGGTGTATTTACCATATATATATTTATATGCATGTAGTAAAAAGCAGTTATTTCAATATTACAAACAGACTCTCCAATTTTATTTATATGTATAGATTACGGAATCAAAAGTAAAGAGAAAGGATAGAGTTTCAACAGTCTACTTACCAAGTTGAGTTCGCAGTTAGAAGTTTTCTTTCTGTTTACATTTTGCCTTTGAATATAATTTCATCTCCATTTACAACGCTGAAATATTTTCAATAAGTTTTATAGAAACCTTTCGGAATAAAAATATTACCTACCTTCCTATTTTATACTTACTTATATATTAAAATGGTATTTTTACATAACTTACTTACACCTATGTACCGTAAAACGGGTTGAATAGAAACCAAACTTTTGTTTGGTTTTACACTTTGATATCATATTATTATCAGCCTCCAACAAAACATCAACTTACAAACTAGAATAACAATTAATTAGTAAATTGATATAGGTAGTTAAATGCTGCAACGGCACATTGCTCGCAGAACAGATGGCCGTTGGGGCCGAAAGGTTTTGGAGTGGCGACCGCGTACCGGAAGACGCAGTGTTGGAAGGCCTCCTACAAGGTGGACCGATGACCTGGTGAAGGTAGCAGGAAACCGATGGATGCGAGACGCAGAGGAACGTTCGATGTGGCGACGCTTGGGGGAGGCCTATGTCCAACAGTGGACGTGTATCGGCTGAAATGATGAATGATGATGATGAAATGCTGCAAAAAATATTCAAATGTCGAGAAAAAACTCTTTGAAGTTTTGTTTGTATTCACCCCATTTTACCCGGTATTATAGTTTAAACATGTAATGCTGGTGAAAATGAACTTGAGCTCTATCTCCACATCGCGGGCTTGCAACAGAGAGCAATGGGTTGCTCGCTGTCCGGCCGTCCGGTAACTGTCCGGACCAAGTCCAAGTCGTCGACGGCGCGCACTGTTCCCGCGCGCCTCAAGGAGTTGTCAGCAACAGCAGGGACCCAGCCGGGTCGAAGCCTACTGGGGCCAGGGTTATCCGAAAGGGAACTCGAGCCCCGTTATGAAGGCTTGAAGGCACAGGGTGGGTTTTTTAGTCAGTAAGAGTCTGACACTATCTCCCGCTCCGCCCAAGAGCGAGGGTTGTCATTGGATGATTTTCCCCACCAAAAAAAATAAAAGCTCTCTCTCCACATTAAACGTTTTTCAACAACTCCATAATTTTTATAGTATTTATTATCAGTTAAAACGTATAGATAAGATAGAAAGCATAATATTTCACGTTAGTTATCTCTCTGATTGCCGGTAGAAAAGGCTAATTGAATTTTGAGATCGACAAAAATGTTTGTTTCAAATAAATACCTATATGTTAACAGTGTCCAAGAATTTCGTTATCTATGATATTATTATTTCCACTTGTACGTGTGACGTGTTTAGTGCGTTGATAGTGTACGTGCGATAGGTAAATAATATGAGTCGCGGGTTCATTAACCCCGTATCTTACAGACGGTCGAGTAGGTGACATTGACCTTTCGCGAAATCGTAAATAGACTAGAGAGATCGATCGGTCTTTCAGAAAACACTCTAAAGGTTGTTCTACGCTAGAGGAGTCGAGCACAAGCGGAGCTCGAGCCGAGCATATTATTCGTGTAGTGTGGAAGTGTGGACCAACTTTAAAGGAGCCGAGCATGAGCGATACTACTCGAATTTGAGCTCGGCTCGTACTCCGCTCTTCTTCGGCTCCCTAATGTAGACCTACCTTAATGATCTACTAACATAATTGGACCTTAGGATAGGTAAATAAATTAATATTACCTACTGTTTGCAGACTACTTTCAATCGTCTCATGTTTATACAAATTCTGTCTGCGGCATTGCTCGAAAGAGTTCGCGGCCCTGGAATGCAAAATGCAACCGAAGGAACTCAGGTGGGTTTTAGTCAGTTAAAGTCTGACATTCCCGCTCTGCCCAGACTGGGAAAAGTTATTTGATGATTTCTAAACTCAAATAAAAAGATAAATGGATTAAATATTGCTGACTGCAGACTGGATTTGACGTCTAAGCGTCTGTAGAAAAATATTTTTTCCTTTTTATATTTGTAGATGGTAGAAAGGTTACATAACTGGTGTATTTTTAGTAACCGTAATCAAAGAGACCCAAATGTATATTTTTAAACTAGAAAAACAATCAAATTGTTACAGCCGTAGTATTCTTTTTGTTCGTGTAACAAAAACAATAGCTCATTTACTTTCGTAAGTACCTATAAGCCTAAGCATATTATTAATATACTCGTAGAATCTATGTTTATCTTTTGATTACCACCTAGCTTTTGCCAGCGGCTTTGCCCGCGTGAATGTCGGTTCCATACAAATGGACTTCCGTTTCATCCCCTTATGAGGTAACTTTTGGAAAATCCTTTCATATTCATTGTTTATATCATAAAAAGAACCTCTGTTTAAAATTTCAGCGTTCTAGGTCTAAGGGTTTGGGCTGGGGGTGGATGAGTATTGAGTCAGTCAGGAGTTTGCCTTGTATATGTCGTGGCTGTTGGGGTTATTAGGACACCAAAGAGAAACATCGTTTTAAGGATTTCAATAATAAATTTTTAACCGACTTCTAAAAAAGGAGGAGGTTCTCAATTCGGATGTTTGTATTTTTTTTTTTTTTTTTTTATGTATGTTCGCGCATAACTTCGTCACTTGCCAACCGATTTGAAAAATTCTTTTTTTGTTAGAAAGGGTATACTTCCCAAATGGTCCCATAGTCACCAAGTCGGGATCTGATGATGGAATCTTGGCGAAATCGAGGGAACTCCTCAAATATTATAGGCAACCATATAGTTCTTTTGGTATTTTTATCAAAGACTTAAGCATTTATAGTCAAAACATGACATTTGATGAAGTGGAACTGGTGAAGACGACCAGAAATGGCCAACGGAAGTTCATAGTCACACCAATCTCTCAATGAACATAGTTGCAAATAAATGAATAGTTCTGAATAGGTATGTTGAAAATGGTATCATCGATGTGACCTGATGATGATGACGGAGCTGGAAGATAGGTACCGGAACTCCGAAATTAATCAATGTATCCCAGCCGTGTTTGGGCTTATTACAATTGTCATGAGATGCACTTTGGCTATAAGGTACTATCGAACTGATCTGATGATGATGATGGAGCCGGAAGATAGACACGGGAACTTCATAATAAAACAATGTATCCTAGCAGGGTTTGAGTTAATTGGAATTGTCATGAGAAAAAGGTACTCTGGCTGCAACTAAAAAGTGTGAAAAAAAAACTTTTTACAAAAAAAATAAAACCGACTTACTAAAAAAAACACTAAAACTATCAAAATAACTTTAATTTCGGAAGTCGGTGTTAAATAACGAAGATGCAAAACTATTACAGAAACACCGACTTCCGAAATTAAAGTTATTTTGATAGTTTTAGTGTTTTTTTTAGTAAGTCGGTTTTATTTTTTTTGTAAAAAGTTTTTTATTATCCTTTTCTTTATATTGGGAAGGTGTGTTTCAGTAATATCACGTGAGACGTGTGCTCCTAGGCAAGGCTAGTGGAATACAGTAACTATAACCATACTAGGGATTTCAGTCAAGTGGTCACGGGGGCTCTGTCCATTAAATATAATATTTACTGCCTAGAAAGAGAAAGACCATAGTGTTGAAGCAGGATGGATTTGTTTCTGTTATATTCCAACAGTGTCTAGTACTTAGAATTGATCACTTCATGATATGGCCGACTAAAACTGGCCAGATCTTTTTAAACGTTAACATTTGATGATATACAGTCAATCCTCGCTTGGCCATATCATTGGTGTGGGATTTCAATGATAATAAAAGGTCTAAAGAAAGTAGAAAGGTCGAAGATTGAAATATCATCAAACTTTAAGGCGTATAGTCCCTTGAACCATCTGACCGAAATTATGTGAACGCAATTCTCGCAATCGCCTAGGCGGCAGTACGCAAATCTGTGCATTTATTTGCGGCCAGCAGCGCCCGGAAAGCGCTTTAAATCCATTTTCTCTGCGAGATATTGATTGATTTACATATGCAATGTTCACTTTGAAGGATATTTAACCACCAATTTTTATGTGTAAAAATGTTTCTAAAGGTCCAAGCCGTTTCGAAGGAGTAGGGAAAAGTTGCGAAATTGCTAAATTTTTTTTTTTGACAAAAGTATTAATTGCACGAAAAAATCAAACATTTATTGATATTATTGTTCATGAATCTATAATAAACATATATTTTTTTCAAACCAATTGACCTAGCCGTTACGGAGGAGTAGGCCTCAGAAAATCACTGTTTTATGGCACTTTTCGGGCTCTTGGCCCTTAACGTTTAATACGATCTGGCCAGTTTTACTTGGCCATATCATGAAATGATCAATTACTAAAATCTGGCCACAACATATTATGTATATACAAAAGATATGCGACTTTGGTACCTATCTACCTATATAAACAAATAGAATTAAGTTGTAAACTAACCACAGATTTTATATTTGAAATTTCCTCTATAGACCAGGGTAGAAGCCTTTAAAAATAATAAAAAGTGAAAAAAAATAATAGTAGGATGAAACCCATTAGAAAAGGAGGAGAATATTATAAAAATGAAAGGAAAAATAATTTACGGGCGATCTGAGGTCGGGAAGGGGATGGGGGTGAGTTTTTAAGGGTAAAAAACGGTTTTTCTCGATTTCCGGCAAAACTAAAAGTCCTATGGAAAAAAGTCAAATGGCAAAGTTGTAGGTAATAAAAAGATCTAAAACTTTTGTATTCACACTTTTTTCACATAACCTCAAAATTTATGTTAAAAATTCAAAAAACCAAGTTTTTGGTTTTTTATTTTTATCTTTTTAAAAAATAAAATTTTTTTCATGAAATTTGGTGAAAACTTACCTTTTTATGTCCCAAATACGCTGTAATTTATTTGATTAGAAATATTTATTTTTTCACCTTATTTTGAATTAATTCAAAAATTAATTTTTTTTTATTAATTGTAGATGTCTTATTGAATATTAATTTTATTAACTTATTTGTTTGTTAATTATAGTAGTATATTTTGATTTGCAATTTTTTTTTTATCACTGTAACATGTAATCTTACGTTTTTCGAGTAATTAAAGTGTAAATTTTAATAAATAGCTCAAAATTGTATATAATAATTGAAAAAATTTTTCGAATTCGAGATTTTTTCGATTTTTTGCATTTTCTGAGAAGATTTACTATGGTAACATATATATTTTTTTTCACTATCGGAAAGTAGAGATTTCAACGAACAGAAAATATACCAACTTTTTGAAAAAAGCTGATATTTTGACGGGTGATTTTTCGATTGAAAATTAGGGTGCTTTTTCGATATTAATTCAAAATAAGGTGAAAAAATAAATATTTCTAATCAAATAAATTACAGCGTATTTGGGACATAAAAAGGTAAGTTTTCACCAAATTTCGTGAAAAAATTTTTATTTTTTAAAAAGATAAAAATAAAAAACCAAAAACTTGGTTTTTTGAATTTTTAACATAAATTTTGAGGTTATGTGAAAAAAGTGTGAATACAAAAGTTTTAGATCTTTTTATTACCTACAACTTTGCCATTTGACTTTTTTCCATAGGACTTAGTTTTGCCGGAAATCGAGAAAAACCGTTTTTTACCCTTAAAAACTCACCCTCATCCCCTTTCCGACCTCAGATCGCCCGTAAATTATTTTTCCTTTCATTTTTATAATATTCTCCTCCTTTTCTAATGGGTTTCATCCTACTATTATTTTTTTTGGTTTTAAAAATTATCGACCCTGGTCTACTAGGGCCGATTGACAATGAAACGTTCAATTCAAACAAAGTGCTAGGTACCTATTTGACTTGTAGTCGATGTAGTGGTTCGGATAGTTTGACCGAGGCTTGCAAGTCGCGGCCCATCCGTCACTGTTGCCAGGGCCCGCTACAATCGATCGAGGCACGTCGCCTGGAGACCAGCTTCCGTCCGGAAAGCTGTACAAATATACGAGTACGTAGTACTAGCTACAATAACAACAACAAACACTGACACAGACATAAAGGGTTTACCTACGATGGCAGTTTATTTTTGAGAATCTGTACAAGTTCAATGTTTTATTGTACTTGTACCAATTTTAATACTTGGTAAATAAACGTCAGAACTTAAACAATAAAACTGGAAGTTGGAGCTTAGACAAAAACAATTTCCTTGTTATTCGGGCGAACCGAAGGAAAAATATAATAGGTACCTATCAACAGTTTTATTTTCCGGATGTTTTCAGACTTAGACAAGGTGCCTACACGATGTTAGTCCGTAGCGTAAACAAGCGGAACATGATATTTTTATTAATATCTCTTCTTGGGATCTTTATTTTTTCTACAAGATATAACGTACCTTTTCGAACTTTCTCGTGGGGGTTAGAGATGTCAGTTTTTCAGAAAATCAGGAGTGTATACATGTCGAATATCTGCAAACATTTGCAAAGGCTCTTCGGTAAACAGACATAATTTAATTCAGGGTCATTCTGCCTTAAGGACCTATTACACTGCGCTGAATATCGCGTGCGATATTCCGACTCGTACTATTTTTCATTCATAGAAAGACAGTCTAACCCCTATTACACTGCGCGATACGTCGAACCAAAGACTAGATACGTCGAACCATAGACAAAGCGAGTCGCGTAGTGTAATAGGTCCTTTAATTTAATACTTGTGTTGAACCTTAACAGTCCACATATAAGTAGTCGTATAATGTAGGTAGAGGGAAATGCAAATAAAGAATGTTGATGCCAGTTGCTGACAGCTAATTAACATTTGTTATTCCTCGATAAGTTATAATTACAGATAATTAAAGAAAAACGTCAATAACGAAGGTTACACATAAGAATAATCGTTAATTGCCGACTCCCATATGGGTATGAGCTGCCAATTACTTGGGCTCATAATATATTTCTTCACAGAACGTAAAGCAATAGGTAGGTGTTTTGAGGTATTCTTCGTTGCGAGAAAAATGCCAGATGTCTTTACGTTCCAAACAGGTATGATAGGAAGAAATAATATGTCTCATAGCATTTAGCACTAAATACAAAAAACCGGCCAAGTGCGAGTCGGACTCGCCCATGAAGGGTTCCGTAACAGCAAGTAACATAATACAAAAGTTCTTGTAATGTGTTGTAACTTTGATCGATGTTTTAATAATACTGTATTTTTTTCGATTTATGACGCATTAAAAAAAAACTACTTACTAGATTTCGTTCAAACCAATTTTCGTTGGCAGTTTTTATAGTAATGTACATCATATATTTTTTTTAGTTTTATCATTCTCTTATTTTAGAAGTTAGAGGGGGGGGACACACATTTTACCACTTTGGAAGTGTCTCACGCGCAAACTATTCACTTTAGAAAAAAATGATATTAGAAACCTCAGTATCATTTTTAAAGACCTATCCATAGATACCCCACACGTATAGCTCTTATAGTTTCGGAAAAAAGTGGCTGTGACATACGGACGGACAGACAGACAGACAGACAGACAGACAGACAGACAGACAGACAGACAGACATGACGAATCTATAAGGGTTCCGTTTTTTGCCATTTGGCTACGGAACCCTAAAAAAGACGAGAGTTCTGGGATCAGACCTTTTTTTTTCATATTCCAATTATTTCTAGTATACCTACATATCTACTTAACTAATTGTTTTTTTTTTTTGCTAATATCAGGCAACACGTTGATAATTATTTATACAAAACGTAGGTAAGTCCTCATAAAAGAATCGCTAATTAATTAAATGGGATTTTTGACATTCAGTGGAATGAAGGTCATTTAACTTTAAGTTAAATATTCATGCGGAAGTTAGTGCTGTGTGTGTGTAATATCGCAAATCTATACGTGCGTGTGTAAGTGTGTGTGTGTGGGGGCGAAGTACGCTCAAGGGCAGCCGGCGGGTAACGACCCAAGTACCCAACCACGCACCTTCGACAAGTCGTGCGCTCAATATCGATATCGACATTTACTCGCTCACTGCGATGATTAATGAATATCGCTTTTATTAGTATTGTGATTATATTACCAAGCACTTGTCTCTTGTTATAACACGGGATCTTTTCAATTTATAAACTTGCAGCATTTATATATATTTTTTATTTTGTTTCAGGTTGTGACTAGAGGAGACGGAGTATGGACGTGTCTTTTAACAATGTACTGGAAGGGACGCGCCAGTACTTTATGGGGGTGCCGAAGCAAGCGCAGGCAGACGGCTCCGGTCAGCCCTTATGGCCACAGAGTGCCCCACCAGAAGAAGGAGCTCCAGCGCAGTCAGGGGTCCCGGCGCCTTTGTCACGTCCGCCTTCTGCCGCCGCAGCCCCGCCCTCCGTCCCGAGTTCTACCCCCGTCGCAGCACCTCCGCGTCCGCCCTCAGAACCTATTGAGCCTGAACCGCACATCATCCACAAAGCTACTGTAATGCGCGAGGCGGCAGAGAAGCGACGGGAGCAGCCCGAGATTGAAGACGATGAAGAGGCAGTGGGTACACTCTCACCTCCGTCGCACATCATCCGCAAGCCGCCACGCGCGCTGCCCTCACCCGCGCCTGCTCCGGCCGCTCCGTGCCCTTCTCCGGCGCGGCCACCCTCAGCCACGCTGCTGCAGGCCCCAGCAGCACCAGAGTCTCAGCTAGAGCCTCCTGCACAGTATCGTCAACCTGTACATCGGGTTCAAACACCGACTGCTAGGCAACCTGACCATTATGCTCCGGGTCGGCCACCAGATCCGTATCCCACGTCACGTCCTCCAGAACCTTACGGCCGGTATCATTATGATGCAAACATGTCAGAAGGCAACAGAAATTCTCACGGGCCGGTAGCTTCACCTCAGCCTTCGACACATTCGCGTCAAAGCCCACAAACATATGCAAGGTTGTCAGGATCGATGCCGCAACACACAGCGAGAATGCGCGATGTAGCTGCACAAAGTCCACCTACACAACGATACCAAATGCAGCCTGCGCAGCCGCCGCCCCCACCCAACGATCGTGTTCCACCAATTCATCATCCGCAGCCAGTGCCTCCGGCACAGAGGCACTCTGCTGATAGCAGATCAGCACAAATGCAATACGCATCGCTGCAGCAACGTCGCGACCCATCGCCGTACGGTCGAAGCACGTCACATTATGACAGACATCCTGTGATTCCGCAGCGAAAATATGATCCTCAGCAAGCATATCCGAGTTATCGACCTGCACCGGTCGCACAGCCTGTTCAGAGTCACCGTGTAGATACACACCACCAAATTCAATATAAGCACGCACCAATAGATGTAATTAATGCACATTACTCACCTCGACCACAAGAACGATCGCCAGTGCCAATCCCACCGCACCCACATGACGCTGCTCGCTTGCCACCACGTGCTGACTATCCTAATATGAGTAGACCTGTAGATGCTAGAAGCAGTTACCACTACCCGACACCTTCAACATCAACGTCTAGGTATGGATCTAGTGCGCCTGTTCCGGTTGTTCCAAACTCAACACAATCAAGATCTGTTTATCGTCCAGCAGCTGCACCTAAAACTAGTTATGAGTATGCTCCTGCTCCCGTCCAAACGTCCCCCGCGCGGTCGACGGTGAAACCTGGTTACCCTAACCAGGCTCGTATGACGGTTTCTGTAACATCCCTAGTAAATCAAATGAATCAAACTAAACAAAAGCAAGAACCGCCTGTTGCAGTAACGCAGGTCAGTCAGAGTAAGCAGAAACGAGAATCACCGTTAGATTTATCTGTAAAAACGGTCAAAAATTCAGCTGATTCGTCGACAACCCAAGATGATGCAGTAGATTCAGCGGCAGAGAATAAAATGATTGCATTGCCTCATCGGCCGTCTTCGTCCAATAGCCGCCACCCACATTTACCAACCACAAGCTATGTTGCATCTCATAAAGTAGATTTCGCACCAAATTTTACCCAATACGGGGAGAGGGGTGCTGCTCATGGATATCCGGCACAGTCTCAACCTGCACATCCCTCAATGCGTTACAATGGCTCATATGAAACGCGTCCAGTGAGACCCGTGGCTGAAGCCTATCCTATCGAATCTCCGCATCCTTACCAAGAACGCAGTGTTCCAGTGAGAGCCGATTACGTTCCTAAAATTGATCTTACAAGACCTCATGGCGAGCAACGTCATCCTGATAATAGAGTTCGCGATGACCGACACTTTATTATAGAAGAGAGAAAACGTCCAGCAGGGCCCATTGTTAGTAACATTCCGGAGAAGATAGTTCGTTATGAGACCTGGACAGCAGATAGTCGGATAGACCATATAAATCAGTCAGCTCGAGAACAACGTGAACTTATGAAACAGCCGGTTTATAGCTATAGTAGATATAAACAACAATTGGAAACCTACCAAAACGAACAAAAACGTCCAGCCATTCCTGGCGTCTACCGGGAACATCATAGTCAAGTAAACCGTAGATACTCAAATAATCCATATCATCCTGAACTAGCTCGTGAAACGAGTGATTATCATGCCCATTATCATGATAGAAATCCGTCTGTTAATAGCCGTCATCACGTTATACAAAAAATTCCGAGCCATAGAGATATTCATTCGCATTCGCACCATTTTGATACCTCCAGTGGTATGCCTGCTGATAAAAAAATGGTGCTAAGTATACTAAGAAACAGTTTAGAAACAAAACATACAGGCTTTGTAGAGCCGCCTAGACAAGCCAAGCAGGTTCCAGACCTCATTGTGATAGATGATGCAGAAGATTCTGTGATAGATATCACTGATCTAACAAAGGATAATGACGCAGAAGTGGCATCCAAACATTTCACGAAACTTTCTTCTAATCACATTACTCCTAACTTACATCAACACATTCAAATGCCTAAAGCTGTTGATTCATTACCACGCGACTCGGATTACCACAATAGCCCGGATCCAAAACCAATATCACCCGAAAACGATGTAGCGTCGCGAATAAGAACAAAAGCAGAGTTAAAAGTAATGCCACCATCACAAGATAGCATGGCGAAGGCTGAAACCAAGCAGATGACACCACCTGAAAATGAAAAGTTAAAATTACTTCCTAGAAAAACTCATTTATTTAATCAAATAAGGGAAGATAATTTAAGGCTTGAATCTGTAATCAAAAATGAAGAACCACCTATATCAATTATAGCTGAAGTTAAAACAGAGCCAATGAACATTGAAGAAATTGAAAAAGACGCTGAAATATCCATCAAAACGGAAAATATTTTAGAAAGTTTAGAACCGGTTAGTATAAATGAAGTCAATGAAGCCCCTGTTGAAGACTTAGATTGGGCAAATGCTTGTGATAGTTTTATGGAACAGTTGAAGGCTGGTTGTCATAAAAAGAAAGTAAATAAAAGACGTATTGATACACCTGAGAATGAAAATGAAAGTAAGGTCGATAAGTCTCCAAGCATAGGCCCTGTTGAGTCTAGTTTGCATAAACCGGTAGATGAAATAACAGCGTCTCTGTCGGAGGTCCCATCTGCAATAAATACCGCCTCACCTTCGGGACAGATTGCTCAATCTACAGGAGATACCATAAAACCTGCAGCAGAGATTTCAAATCCTATAGCAGAAACCACAAAATCAGTTGCAGAAACCATAAAACCTGCTGAAGAGACCATAAAAATTGCGGCAGAAACTACTCAACCTGTGGAAATGGTAATTCCACCGATAGTTATAAAACAAGAACCAATAGATGAGGAAGACAACAGAAGTGAATCTGAAATGGCGCTTATGCTAGGACCAGTTCCTGAAGAAAAGCAGTCCAATAAAAGCGAAAAACACAAAAATGATAAAAAGAATGAGAAACAAAAAGAAAGTGATAGGCCCAAACTTAGGGCTAAAGCAAAAATTAAAATTGAAAAACCTGAAAATTCGTCTTCATCGTCATCTAAAAAGGAAACAAAAGAACAGATACCAATCAAAACTGTGATAAAAGAAGAATGTGAATCTACAGATGATGATGAACCACTTATAAAGAGTAAGATTCTAAAAGAGAAGGAAAAAAGTGATCGTCTCAAATATCAGCTATTAAAGGACTTGTCAGAGAAATCTGCATATGTTAAACTTGAGTGTTGTGATGTAGATGTAAACAAAAATACTAGAAAATCACTGGATTCTACAATATCAAAAGACAAAGAAGAAAAACAAGGCAAAGGAAAAGCATCAAGACAAATGTCAAGATACAAGGGTAAATCGTCTATCGATAGTAACAAAAATGAGAAACAAGATTCAAGCTCTGATAGCGATGATGATGATCTTGGTGTAGCGAGAAGACTACGTACGCGTAAAAATACAAAAACGGAGGAGATTAAAACTATATCTAACTCAAAGACTCCAATAAAATCTCCCGTGAAGAAACAAGATAGCAGTAGTGCAAGTAACAGTTCTACGCCTGTACGCAAACCAACATTCGGCGATAGCTCATACTTTCATCCGGGCTGGGAAGAAGAATTGTATAAATATAAACGATCCCTTCGAATGCCGACTAGACTTATTGCAATACCACGAGGGCGTTCCGGTGGGCCATTTGTTGGAGGGTCAGGTGCAATTTTTACACGAGGTTCCACTTCTCTACCTGATCTGGATCCCGCACCTCTCTCCCCGGCTCCTTCTTCGGCACCATCAGCAGCTACTGACGATTTGTACCCACGACGTCCTGATAAACTTACCCTTGATAGTGATTTGGATTCAAATTCTAGTTATTCTACACCAAATAAGTTGCATTATGACTCAGAGGCATCGACTTCCACTGTGTTATCTTCAAGAATTAATAAAAAGAAAAGTAGTTCTATTGTTGATGTTTTGATTCAAAAATGTGGCAAAAAGGAAGACAGTAAAAAAGAAAAGAAAAATAAATGTAAAGAGAAAGACGATAAAACACCGAAAATTATTCCAAAAAAATCATCGAGTGAATTGCTTCCGACACCTAGCTTAGGGCTGGTAAAAAACGGAAATAAAGGCAGTTACAGTGTAAAGAAAGAAAAATTGATGGAAGATATATTTTATTTAGGAGCTTTTAGAAAAGAGACTGTAACTGCGTTCAGAAATTCATTTATTAAAGACACAGATGGTCTAATTGGTGCTACTGAAGAGTTCGCGCCTGTCGTTCTTAAATCCAGGACCAGAACAGAAAGTCGAGTGCTTAAACAACGAGCAACGATTAAAGAAGTGTTTGGTGATGAACGGCCAGCTTCTGCGCCTCCGACCTCTTGTCGAGAAGAAGAGATACCTGAAGAAAAAGAAACAAAAGTTGTGGAAATAAAAAAAGAACCAGAATCAAAGCCTAAGTTCAAGCCTAGAAAGATAGTAAAAGACAAACTAAAAAGAAGATCCAGTTCGATAAGAGATGGATTACGAAGCACTAAGTCACTGAAAAGGAATGATGCAAAAGGGCGACTCATGCGTTTAAAAAAAAGAAATAGCATAATGAAATCAATGAATCACAAAAGAACAAAAGAATTATCAGCAAATAAACATAAAAATGAAAATTCTTCTCAAGATGATAAGGACAAACCGAAAGTTGAAGGTAGCTCTTTGGCTTCAGCCGAAGGAGTAACTACAAAAAGACGCTTAAAGCGTTTATTTGGGAGGAGGAAATTTAGTTCTGGTTTTGATTATATTCGGAAAAAGAAGAAAATAATTCGAAGAGATGAAAATGCCACTAAAATTCGTAGACCAGCTGTCAAGCCAAGTCCCGAATCAGTTCACGATATTAAAAAAGAGATCAAGAGCTGGTTCATCAATAAGAGTATAGGAGAAACACACCTCCACAGAGCTGCCAGGTTGGGATACACGGTAAGTATCTCGTTATCATTACCGTACAAAGACATCGAAACTATTAAAATTGTTAAATAATATGACTAATGACGGTATATCATTTACAGGATTGCGTCGCGTATTGTTTGGAGAAGTTGGAATCAGATCCGTCAGCAAAAGATAATGCAGGCTTCACGCCATTGCATGTCGCAGCCGCCAAGGGTCATGTCAGGATAGCTCGACTACTGCTTCAATACGGCGCAAACGTGTCCGCGGCTGCTCAAGGAGGAATCAGGTACGTTGTAATTTTGAAAATTATCGCAATAGCAACCTATGTTCTGTTTTCAGAATAGATATATATATATATATATGTACGTTCATAAACAATCCTTCTTCTCGATCTTCTTATGCAGTAGCATGGCCTGGATGTTCATCCATAAATTCATATCATTATCTTAAAAATATCTTCTTTCCGAATCCGTCCGATTCTTTGGATTTCATTGCAATAAAATCTCGATTTAGCCTATCTAGATCCAGCTAATGTAAGATAATATATTTCCAGACCTTTACATGAAGCTTGTGAGAACAGCCACGTGGAAGTTATTCGTCTACTTCTTGCGTACGGCGCCGATCCTCTACTCGGCACTTATGCGGGTCAAACTCCTGAAGAACTGACCGAAGGACCCGCTACCTTACTACTGAGATTACACATTGCTGATGTTCAGGGGAAAGCTATTGAACCCTGGCGATTCCCTCCACCTACTGAATTGATAGGTATGAAAGAGTTACGTGTAATATTTTCTACTTGTGGGAACTAGGAACGCATACAATTTGCTAATGACTCAATTTTGCAGTATGCTAATTCTTGTTTTTGTGATTGCTTGTTGTTAATTTAGCACACAGCTTTCGAGCCACAAATTTTACATTCGAAAAGTTTTTATCATCATCTTCATTTGTGTAAAAAGTAAAAAGAGAAGATCCATTGCTGAACATAGGTCTCCGCAATAGTTAGTTCAACGACCGATCTTTCTCTGATCCGATCCAATGCAAACATGGAAACATTGGTTGAAATATAATCTTAATATCAATACGCTCTCCTTCTAGACCGCGAGGAGATGGGTTGCGACGCGCTATCGTCCCCGCCGCCCGCGTCTCCTCCGCCGCCCCCGGACTCCATGATCGAGATCCAGTGCACTGAGGCTCCACTGCCGCCCTTCTACAGCCTGAGGACCCCCACTGGTCAGCCGGCGGATGGGCTGTGGTGCTTGCTGCAGGATATTACTAATTGTTTACAGGTAATAAAAAATACTCCATTTGCGTCTGAGTTATACGACTTTTTGTAACATTTTCGCAACTGGTGCATGACATAATATAACATCTTTATAGCTTAGGTGGAGAGCCTCTTTACACAAGACCTTTTTCTGAGAGCCGACTCTCAGAGTAATTGTTAATGGAATACCGTGCACGGGGTTCGGACCCAATTTAAGAGTCCATGAGTTGAATAGGGTAACATACAACACTGGCATGTTACTAATTAAATCTTTTCTCAACTTCCAGATCAAATCAAAGGACAGTCTACTAAAGCAGATCCACTGCGGTTCAGGATCGCCCAAAGAGTTGTTGCGTGAAATTCGTACGCAAGAGTTCCTGGAGCGAGCGCAATGTCACCAGCTCCTGGGTGCCGGAGAGAAGGTCAACGTGAGGGCTTCCAAAGTGGCCCTGGTCAGGGTCACCGACAAGCTCAGGCAACTGCTTAAGATCGAGACCGTATTGGTTAGCTGACACTAGTGCATACCACCCGCTGTCCTGATAGAAAGCGATCGTCGCGATAATTTGATTGATAAACCCGAGCAAGTGAACACGACAGCGTATTCTCGCGACGATAGCTTTAAAAATGCATCAGGACGGCAACTCAGGCCGCGACGATCAAATAACCAGCACCCTCTGTAACGGAGGAGAGGCCGACGAGAAAGATCACATTACCCTCATTTGTTTCAAAAACATTTTTTTTTAATGATTGGATGACGTCATTACCAAATTGTTTTTTAATGTGATTCTCTAACGTCTTGTTTAGCAATTAATTTAGCGCCTGTATTTAAGACGCTACTATTATATCTCTAATTATTTAAATTATTCTTGCTACAGGAAAGCAATTGGTTTCAGTTCTGACATGATACTTAACGTTTCATGCCATAGATACAATATAACATTGTTTTTAAATAAACACATAATACACGCGTTTGATTGGAGACGGCTCAATAACGAGATCTTAATACCAAGCTTGACTGATTATTGTAACGTAACATGTATCTCATTTAAGAACAATATTATAAACATATTCGTTTTATGAGACTGTGTATTTTAAGGCAGCCATTTCATAATCAATTAATTTTGTCTCACCTTAAAGTCTGGCTTGTGAGATGTTGTGTATACTAGAGAACAACTCGTGTAAATATTGTAAAAAGTTTAGTTTTAGTTAGTGCGTATAGATGTTGCTTTAAATGTTCGATATTCTCATGGGTGCTATTTAACGTTGGTGTACGGTATAATGGGTAGATAGGTGAATAAGTAATGAACGAGGCGAGATGATTAGTGTAATTATATTATATTAAATAATATTAGGAAATTAACGACATGTAGTTACCACACTGTTAATTGTAAGGCGTTAGCATAATCTTATACTGTGTGTGCAATAGTATACGTGGTTATCTTTGAACAAGTAGATGTTTTTATTATGTATTCGGAGTGAAGGTATATCAAGTCACAGGGTTGGATGGCCTTACGCACGCGACTGTTGTACTTAAGTGATCGGCTCCTCGGGCGCGGACCATACAGATCGTATGCAAGTAGATTGTACCAAGTAACCGTTACGTGCGCCCCTCCGCTAGCTCTTCTCTCTGGGTTGCCAGTTAATGTTTCGTTATCTATACATCACCTATGAACTGTTACAATCATGTCATGTTTTGAGATTATGCTAGTAACTTCTTTGTCAATTTTAATTTTTAATATGGCATTTTTTGTTCTTTGTTATGTTTGCTAATATTGTCTCCCCAAAATATTTTTATTAATATTGTACAATATTTTACTTTAATTATTAAATGAGTTACGTTTTTATATTTATACCTACCTATACAGTCCTGTAAAAAATTAGGAAAATTTATTAAATCATATTACGCATATCGCAAAAAATAAATTAACAATGTAAATAAGATAAAACTGTAAACAAATTATTTTTTAACTTATTTTGGAGCGGCAAATATCTGAGCTAAGTAATGGCAATGAACTGTTTTATTCACGTGGCATTATTTAGTGCAGCACACAAACTTCTGTATAATATTTTGGGACTCTGTACGAACGTAGGTAGCAGGTTTATGTGCAGTAGTCAGGCCATGTTCCGCCCTAGCTATTTATTTCTTTGTGAAAACAGGAAACGAAGAAGTACATTATTAATCTGTGATGAAATATTATTAGGAGAATTATCTTGCGCGCGGAAAAATGGTATGAAAAATAATGATAATTTTTGGAGTAAATGTAACTAACGATTTATACAGAATTGTAAACTTACTTTTCTGAATGGTATCGAAATCGTGTAATGTTTTATCTGTTTTAGCTATACCTACAGTATAAGTATTACTATAATTATTGACTCTTATTTCTTGTTGATAACATGGAAAATAAAACCGTGAACAATGAAAAACGTATTTTATTTCCCACCTATATTCTATGTACTGTTCTGTGTTCTATTCCATAGTGATGCTACAAACACGTTGTGGCTGTTGACCGTACCTATACCTTACTCTTTAAGCTATGCAGCATATGCTCAGTATACCTACCTGAAACTTAACCATAGACCGTGTGAAGCATCAGGGTCTTAACAATGGCTTAAACTCGAAACTAAATAGTGTGTAAGTTCGCAGTTCTTTAAAGAATATGACCACAACCTCAATCTCCGTTGAAAAAGGAGAATCCTCCGACCAGAAGGGTGTTGAGTCTGATGCGGGCAACTGCACGGTAGGTGATTTTGGGCTGTTTTAGACCATCTTATTTTTAGTATATGCGAAATCTGAAACACCTGTTTAGTATTTTTATGTAAAGATTATATGTATCTCTACAAAACTGTATTATGAAAAATATAAAAGGTGTAAGGGACAGCCCTCCACAAACTTTAAGGGCTTGCTCAGTGGACGAAACTGAACAACCGTCCACAAAATTTTTTTTCAGGATACGAAATAAAAAATCGGCTTCGCCATACAAATTGTCCAATCAAGTTTATCATTTTGTATGGTGAGGCTGATATTTTTTTTCGTATTCTGAAAAAAAATTTTGTGGATTGTATAAAGGTCAGTGATGAAAAATCACAAAATAAGCTAGTTAGGGTGCCTGGTTGGCGACATAAATACATGGTCACTGGGCCACCCGGGCGAATGAGGGGTGGTTTTGCTTTAGCACCCAGCTGTGCGCCGGTAACGGGCATTAGAATGCCCGTTATGACCTGCCGTGACCTATTTTGTACTTTATGACGGTGGTGGCCAACTTGTTAACTTTTTTGAAATAATTTTGGGAAAAAATAAATATTAAAAATTATTGAAATCGATTCTAACTGAATCAATTCCAATAACTTTTTTGTCTGATTCTGAACAAACTATATTCAGGTTTCGCATAAAAAATAAAGTTGTATTTTCAAATCCCAGGATTTCGTAGTTTAGTTCCTATGTGACGCCCTAGATGTCGTTAGTGACGTATTCAACTTCTATTGAATCTGACTTTAGCGGTTATTTTAACTATTTGTAATTACGGTTGATTTCTAGACTTACTTTTCTGCTTTCTGCTGAGTGACTCTATCATGTACTCCATTTCTTTTGGCTCCTCTGAAAACCGTGGGTACTATGTACCTAATCTTCGAAGCGCGAGAAACGGTGGCTATATATGTTTGTTTATCCCTTTATCTTCCCAGTCTAGTGCTCTGATTTCTTTGGAGAAATAAAAACCTTGGGAGATATTTGACCGCAGGGTGATCCAATATCTTCACTCCTCTTCCAATTCCAAAGGATGAGCCATACTTATTGATTTTAATTCTATCATCACTCTTATTGCATGTTTCCATCAATTCACTGTTTATTCCTTGACTTGATAGAGCTCACTAAATTGCACTATGGAATATAGTGTCAAATGCTTTACTATAATCTGTAAAGCATAGAGAGGAAGGTCGTCTGCCCTGTAGGTGATGAGCATGGAGATAGCTTACATATAACATAGGTCACATATATTAAGGTAGGACCTAAAATCGAGCTTGCGGAACCCCAAATTTTGACGCATTAGGTCCGCTCAGAGAGGTAACTTTCGAAAATATTCAGTGCAGCCACCCTAGCCAAGTTACAACCGTTTCGCTTGCGCCGAACGGTTCGAGTTGGTGGCGCCGCCAATTCTTTTGTTCTGACTACGCGACTGAGCGTTGAGATGACGTCATTCCCGTATATTTGAAGCTTTCTACAGGCGTTAACGATTACAGATTAGTTAGGTGGATTGGTTGGTTAGTTTAGTTAGGTTAGGTTAGCCACTGTCCTTTCTAATTTAGTTAGCAATATGTGGACAGAGATAGTGTCAATAATGCCTTGGATAAGTCAAAGAAAATTAATAATAAACAAAACCAGAGCAGTAACTAAATTTTTTTTTTTAATTGATATAAACTAGTGCTTGACTGTGATCCCACCTGATGGTAAGTAGCGATGCAATCTTTGATGGTGAGGCTCACTAGTTTATTAAGAGCCTATTCACTCTAGCCTTGAAGACACCCAAATTGTAATCGAACGGGAAGACCGCAGCAGGTTAACATAAGACAATATCCTCGCATGATGTTGTCTTACGTAAGCCTTAATGGTTTTCTGACAAAATACCATATATGCTTCCATGAAGTTATCCAAACAATGGTGGATTAGCATGCAGCAAGAGTAGCTAATGCTTCAGGTCCCGCGCATTCGGAACCCCAAAAAAGAAACTGGTAAAAGTGAAATACTACATGAAATCCAAATAAAGCTGTTTTTTTGGATGACCGACCCAAGAGTTAGATGCATTTCTGGGTTTTTGTAAAAAAAAAACGGATTAAAATAAACTGTAAATTCTAGTACGGCGATATGGTCGCATGGAAAGTAATACCTCATTTAAACATTCGTGTACCCAGCGCCACCGCGAACACACGCATTCGCGCCCACCATTCGCCTCGACGTCACATTAGCGCTTACACTACGTTACGATACGATGTCTTGTAGTGGAAGCAACGCGATCGCGATCACCAAGCGACGTGGCGTATGTGCTGCACTGCGAACAATCGCACTAGGTGCGGTGAGGCGATAAACGAAGCGAAGCAGTTGCATTCAGTTGGTTTGATATTTGACTTGCGGTGTGGTGACTTGTTTTATAAGATTGGCGGCTAAACTTCATGCACATGTAGGACAGTGCCGTCACGTTGCGTTGAATTTGCGTGAAGCAATCGCAATCGCTTTATATCACCCATGTAGAACGCCGCCGAACACAAACACTCACGCGGCGCGGCGGCGTTCTACATCTTTTTTCTTCTTCTCGATTTGAAAAACCGCTACCAGCGCGAGCACGCGAATACCAAAAGTGCTGTTTACAAACACATGCTTGCTCGCCATTCGAATTCGCCTCACAGTCAATAATCACTCGAGCGAATGTGTTGATGCGGCTTTACATACACCGTGTTACGGTTACGGGGTTGCAATATACAAATAATAATTGAACACCTAAAATGTCAAAGTGACATCACCGGACAATGGACATCACTAACCCTTAGTTCCGAATTACGTCAAAAGCGATTATATCGCGAAACCGACCAAATTTAATAGTCGCTAAATATAAGGACTATTGAGTACTATTTGTGACGTTGCGCGTTGGTCGGATTCGCAATATGATCGATTTTGACGCAATTCGGAACGAGGGGTAAAGGTGAATGAATGCTCCTTCCTCGAATGGCTTGTATGAATTTATTTTGTTTCGTTCGAGACTTCAAACTGGGCGAGGCATCATTTCAAGGTGTTTGTCATCATCAAGTTTTTTTCAAATTAGAAACGAATTTCAATATGAAACTGTGATAAAATAAGCTTGAAAACAAGTGTTGATCATCACAAAAATAATTTCTGTCCGTGACATGAAAATAATATGAGTGATTGCTTTGTTTTGTAACATAAAATGAAGTGTCTTTTGTTTTTACTCGCATGGACGAGTTTTGTGAGCAGTCAACTGCCAGATTCCAGTGGTACGTTTAATCCAAACTATCCTCAACAAACATACCAAGACAACAACCAGAATGGCAGTCTGTACCGTCCTAACTCACAGGTACCATACGGCAGCTTAACTGTAAACGGTAACGACTATAATTCTGGTCAGAGCTCGTTTTACCAAGATAACTTTAACTCAGATATCTACGGTCCCAACGACAATGAGGTTGATCCACAAAACACGGCGACATATTACGCCGGTTTGGACTACGAGGAAAGATACAGGTGTCCGCCAAATTGGATCAGATTCCGGGAATCTTGTTACCGCTTCACTAAGTCGCCGGATCGCCCTAGAAATGAGGCTCGGAAAATTTGTCTGGCTTATGAAGCCGACCTGGTGGCGGTCAATAGCCCTGAAGAACACGGATTTCTCATAACAAATTTAATGAAATTAGACCCTCAGAAAGGATCGTGGTATATTGGTGCTCACCAACAATCTCCTGGGTATTGGTCCAATGATGCAGATGGTTCACAGTTGTCTGGATTGGAAAATGCATTTTTCAATGATCATTCACAAATATATACAAGCTATAACCTATTGCCTCGTGATTACTTGGTGTACAAGTTTTCCCACCCTGATGGGCGCTGGGGCTTGTCTCCTGTGGAAGGTACACAATATTATCACTTTATCTGTGAAGGACAGACACAAAGACTGCATTATCTTATTGAAGAAGAAAGGTCATTTACATATGGATTGGATACTTTTGACCCTGAGAGAATTCCCAGAGGACCTTACTTTGTAAAGGAACCAGTAGACACGGTCTATGATCCAATGAGAAACTATCATGTTCAGTTGACATGCCTGGCAGGTGGCTATCCTGCACCAGTGTACAAGTGGTACAGAGAAGACTATCAAGTTGACAGCCCTATTTATACTGAAATTGATCCTTTACATGACACCAGATTTGTTCTTAGTGGTGGAACTCTCATGATTTATGGTCCAGATACTGATAAAGACAACGCTAGGTACCACTGTACTGCTTCCAATAAATTTGGTACAATTAGATCAGAGTCTGTGCGCTTATCATTTGGTTTTATTAGAGAATTCAATCAAAAGAGGTCGGTTGAAAGTGGTAAACAATATTGGGGCAAAGTAATGTACTGTGATCCACCATCTTACTATCCAGCAGTAAACTTCTTGTGGGCCCGTAACTACTTCCCTAATCTTGTGGAAGAAGACAAGCGAGTGTTTGTGTCCTATGACGGAGGCCTCTACTTCTCTGCTTTAGAGACTATTGACCGGGGCAACTACAGTTGTAATGTCATGAGCAAAGTTTCTGATGCAGGCCGCAATGGACCATTCTTCCCACTCTATGTTTATCCACATTCTGACTATCAGCAACTTAAGTTTCCAAATAATTTCCCAAAAGTGTTCCCTGAAGCACCAGTCGTAGGACAGGAGGTTCGTCTTGAATGTGTTTCCTTTGGTTATCCAGTGCCTGCTTACAATTGGACAAGAAGGGGTGGTAGTGTGCCAAGAAAAGCACATTTGAGCAACTATGATCGAGTATTAACAATACCAAACGTTGGAGTAGAAGATGAAGGAGAGTACCTGTGTGATGTGAAGAATGATCGGGCACACATATCTAATAGTGTATTCTTAAGGGTGCAAGCCATGCCCAACTTTACAATTCCGCTGGCAAATAAACATGTAGATAATAAAGGCGAGTTACATTGGAATTGTGAAGCTTTTGGTATACCTGATGTTAACTATACTTGGTGGAAAAATGGGCAAAAACTCTCTATGGATTTATTAGAACCAGAAGACAGAGATCGCTATATCATCCAAGATAATGTATTGATAATAAAATACTTAGATCCAACTAGAGATCCAGGCATGTTCCAGTGTGAAGCTAAAAATCAACTGAAAGCAAGCTATTCAACAGGACAATTAAGAGTGTTGTCTTTGAAGCCATCATTCAAGAAGCGTCCACTTGAATCTGAGACATATGGCTCGGAGGGTGGTAATGTTACACTGAAATGCAACCCTGAGGCTGCACCTAAACCAACATTTACTTGGAAGAAAGATAATATTGTAATTGGCGCTGGAGGCAAGAGATTTATTGCTGAAACTGGAAACCTTATAATTCGACAGCTATCGAGAGATGACGAAGGCGTCTACACATGCGTTGCTAAAAACCAATATGGAACCGATGAAAGCAGAGGACGATTAATTGTGTTGCGCGCTCCACGCTTCCTAGAGCGACTCCCTCCGCGCATTACAACACAAGTTAATTCAGTTGTATTCTTGCATTGTAACGCTGAAATAGATCCCATGTTAGACACAGCTTACCTCTGGAATCATAACGGCATTCGCATGAAGGAAGCAGCAGATCTGTATGCTGATAAGAGGATCAAAATCGATGGAGGTGAACTTACTATTTTAAACGTTAGTTTATCAGACGTCGGAGACTACGAGTGTATAGTAAAATCTGCCATTGGCCGCATCTCATCTCACACTCAGCTGCGTATCGAAGGCCCGCCCGGCCCGCCTGGCGGCCTGCAGACGCTTAACATTCAGCGCTCCTCAGTCACGCTTGAATGGACTGACAGTAACTCAAATGGTCGTGCTATCACTAGCTACATGGTCACTGGTCGCACACACTGGAACGCTACGTGGTACATGATAAGCGAGAATGTAGCCAACGTGATCGAGATCGACCGGTACAATGGTCGTAAACGTGCCACTATTACCACGACCCTAATGCCATGGTCGATTTATGAATTCAGGGTCCAAGCGGTAAACCTTTTGGGAGCTGGAAAACCCTCGGCGCCTAGTCCACAATTCTCGACTCCAGCCGATAAGCCATATGAAGCGCCTGCTAACGTAGGCGGCGGCGGAGGAAAAACTGGCGATCTCACTATTACTTGGAACCCCTTGCCATCCTCTTTACAAAATGGACCAGGTATTTACTACAAGATATTCTGGCGTCGTAACGGAACCGAGGTCGAGTTTCAGTCTCTGAGTCTGAAGAAGTACGGCAACATCGGCACGTATGTAGTTCATATATCGACAACTTATTTCTATACGCCATATGACGTGAAGGTGCAAGCTTTCAACGACATCGGCGCTGGCCCGGAGAGCGAAGTGGCGACGATATACTCTGCAGAGGACATGCCGCAGATAGCTCCTCAGATGGTATACGCGAGGTCGTTCAACTCGACGTCATTGAACGTGACGTGGAATCCCATCGACCAGTCGCGCGAGAGGCTGCGCGGAAAGCTCATCGGCCATCGTCTGAAGTACTGGAAGCAAGCGAACAAAGAAGAGGAATGCATCTATTACCTGTCCAGAACGACGCGCAATTGGGCTCTTATTGTTGGTCTGCAACCTGACACTTACTATTTTGTTAAGGTAATATTTCTGTTCATAATATTAAAATAACTAATAATAAAACATTATAATGGATAATTTAAAAGTTATCAATGCGGTAACTTTTTGACTACAAAAATAAGAAAAACAAATATTGCTATCCAACTTTATCACTGAACTTTAAGAGTAAACAGCTTATCTTTACCAAGTTTTTATCTTATCTGTACTTACTAACTTATCCGTTATATTTTTATAGGTAATGGCCTTCAACTCTGCGGGCGAGGGTCCGGAGAGTGAGCGATATCTGGAGCGAACGTTCCGAAAGGCGCCACAGAAGCCCCCGGCCTCTGTCAACGTGTGGGCCTACAACCCGACCACTGTGCGCGTCGTGTGGCGTTATGTGCAGCCCACCGATGAGGAGGAACCATTACTTGGATATAAGGTAAATTATTTAACTGGATCATATGACTAGACACCCAGGAGACTACTCCGCATTGTACCAGTAGAATCGTATTTGTAATTTAAAAAAATGTTACCCCACAAGTGGCTGGCTCCTGTATCGTGGGTGCATTCACAAATTTATATGTAAAATCACATACACAAGACACCTGGACTGAGAACACCCTATCTGTAGCCTGTACAAATATTTGTTCCGTGATGGAATCGAACCCGCGACACGCAACGCAGCAGCCAACCGCTCAACCACTATGCCAATAGTACCGTCGTGTTGCAAATGGTTTTCGGCTGAGTTCGAGATTTTCTTACATGACTCGCTTAGCATCGTGCTGTAGTTTACAGTCGGATTGCATGTAACACGAAAATTAATACATATCCAGCTTGTGTAAAAGCATAGCATAGTCAGCCTTGTAATGTGTCCACTACTGGGACTCAGACCTTCTCTATAGAAAAAGGAACAGGCAGTACCTAATGTGCCGTAATTCACCACTCGTGCCCACTTTGGTTCTAGAACTTGGTTTCCTCACGATGTTTCCCTTCACAGTTTATAGAGCTGTGGTGATGAAATAAATTACACAAAGTAAATTGCCTGCCTAGGTGTAAACTCACGACGTACAACTTGTAAGTCGAGTCTTCACCACTGGGCCACCACGGCATCGGCACCGAATCAGCTGTACCAACTTCGTTGACTGAAATTATCGATCGCCACTAACGTGCGTATAGTTATCGGTACGAATATTGAGCGCTGGCTTCAAGTTGCGCAGAAGACAAATATTCGGTCTCTTTAGTGGTGCGACGTGAGACGCGGGGGCGAGGAATGTCAGTGATTGGCTCGCCGTGCCATCGTGTCGTAGACGTCACTTGTGATTCGTTCCCTGCGCTTGCTGCATGTATCTAACAACGACGACGATTGGCTCGCTAATGTATGGAATGCGCAAAACGATCCCCACTCTGACGCCGAGCGCTCAATATTCGTGCCGATAACTATGTCATATTAGTTACTGTACTAACATTACGGACCATTTTCAGGTACGAGTATGGGAGATAGACCAAGACATGAGCACCGCGAACGACACGATCATACTGGTGGAGCAAAAACTGGAGGCTTACGTCATGAACCTCACTCCAGGCAAGTCTTACAACCTGCGAGTGCTCGCCTACTCCAACGGAGGCGACGGCAGAATGTCCTCGCCTGCCATCACCTTCCAAATGGGCGACTATCACACAGACTCCTACGAATATTCCGCTAGAAGCTCCGCCCATAAACCACATGTACAAACTTTTTTACTATTCTTTATCTCTTTTCTTTTATGTATCTCCCGTAAATGGGTAATTTCGTGATGTACGCTTAACACATAAGATTTTATATAATTATGTATTTTTATGAATGTTAAAGCATCCAGTTTTATTTTTGTTAACTGATTTTAGGTTGTGATACGCATCCGGCCATTACTTTCACTCAGAACTCGAATAATGATATTTTATTGATTTTTTTAAAATGAATTTGAAAATTCCTTTATAATATGTAACTTTCTAGGGTTGTAAGTTAGTAACTTGTTTGACTGTTTTGTCGGCAGCTATAGTAACTGGACTGTTTTTTTTTTGTATGCTAGAAGACTTCTCACTGCTCTATTTCAGTAGCACAAAACACTACGACTTTATCATTTACTTCCAGGAATACGACTTTTCTGTTAAACAGGTCAATATAATGTCGCGCTAGTTGTAGTTCATAACGGTTATTGATACCAATTATAATGTATTTTTACATCTTCTCATAATATGTATATTCTCCTATTTTTACAATATGTATTGTGCTGTCAATTTTTATTGACAATAAGTAAGTTAGTAACATTTGATATTACTTATTTAATAACAGAATTTTATATGAAATTCTTCAATAATTAGGTTCATATCACATAAGATAGATTAAGAATAAAATATTTTGTTAAGCTATTTGTAATGTAGCTACCACCAATCCGAGCCATTATATCATTGATCTGATTTATTTTTAAATATAAGCTTTATTTTTATATTTATACAAGTGTTCAAATACAAGATTAGGTAAAAGAATAAAACATGACATTTTAATTTTTAAATGGTTTACCGTTGACGTTTAAAGGCTATAGAAATTAATTATATTAATTATTTCATCTATTTAAAAAATATTAGAATGTCGATATCATTTCATTCGTCTGAGGCATAATTTGGACCTTTTTTGCTTAATTACTTTAAATTCAAGTGAACATAATTCGAGATGGGAAATCAAAACTTTAATCTTAATAAGGATAAAAATAGTACACTAATCCCGCCTATCGTATGCCTGCTAAATGAATCTCAATATTTCCGATTATTGTTGTAGTGTACTAGATGTAAAAAGATATGAAATGCCTTATAAATGTTAAAATTATCATTGTAATAATATGTATTTGTTTCCAGTAAAAATGTAAAGAAAACGATTGTGTTTTATTTTATATCTAACTATTTTGAGTTGAGATGAGAGAGCAACTCGAGAGCGCGATGGCCTAGGGCAGTGCTACATTGATACAATTTGCCTGCTGCGGTCTTCCCGTCCGTTTATAATTTAGGTGTCTTTCAAGGATGACTGATGATTTCGGGAATTGAACTGTTTTCATAGATAAGTTTGTACGGAACCCTCAGTGCGCGAGTCAGGCGCGGTGCGAAGGGGGGGTCACAGGGGCATGACCCCCCCCAAAATCATACACGTCAAATTGAAAAATAAATTTAAAAAAATGCTACCTTTAATTTTTCTTTTGATCAGATTTGATACACAAACGGGAAAATGCTGAAGGTCACAAATTATTTTTAGAGACAAGAGCAAGCTGACTAGGTATAACTATTATAAGTCTCAATCAGGGTAACGACGACGAATATTTTCAGAGGACTGTTTAATATTCCCTATAGCTTTAAGCTGATAGCTTAAAGCTTAGTGGACTGATTTACAGGACCGACTTTCTGTAGATACGATGAACCTGTTCAGATTAGGCATTTTTATGCCAAAATCTGAATATGCATAAAGAAATCTAGAGACAACAGTCCTTACACACATGCACGATTTGCGCGTGGAGATGCAACGCCAGAGCGAAAGTCCGCTGCCGCGACAGGTCACGACATGGCGGACAGAGCTCCGGCGGGATCTCATGGTGAAATGGCGTCAGCGACTATCACAACCGAGTGCTGGGCATGCCACAATTATGGCAGTAAGGCAGAGCATCGCCGTGCTCTCGTGGGGGCGATCGGCGGCGGCGATTCTCGCGCCGGGCCATGGTACAGGCCATGGTCCGGAGCGAGGAGTGGCAGGCGACCTCTTCCTTCTGCGAAGCAGTAATACTAGCAAAGGAGGAGGCCGACCGCATCAGGCAACGGCGCTCTCAGCGCCCCAGCCGCCGCCGGGATTCCGATACCGATTTTCGGTCACTGTAGGCGCGGGCTTGCGGACGGCGAGTAATGGGTAGCTCGCTGTCCGACCGTCCGGTAACTGTTAGGACCGAGCCCAAGTCGTCGACGGCGCGCACTGTTCCGCGCGTCTCATGGAGTTGTCAGCAACAGCAGGGGCCCAGCTGGGGCGAAGGTTAGCTCCGAAAGGTAGCTCAGAAAAGGCAAGAATGAACGGGGTGGGTTTTTTAGTCAGTAAGAGTCTGACACTATCCCCAGCTCCGTCCAAGGGCGGGGGATGTCATTTGGATGATTTTTACCCACCAAATATAAAAAAAATACATAAAGAAGATGATCTTAATGTAAAGAAAGTGTCAGAATATTATTCCTATTTCTTGAGTGTTCTCGCTGCCGCTCGTAAAAGATTATAATATGGATTTCAAAGTAAAAACGGAAGATCGACGAAAATACTAATACAAAATTTCTTATGATGTGGTGTCGCGACGATGCAAAATTCCAGGCTGCGACCGCGCCTGGCGCGAGTCGGACTCGCACTTGCCCAATCTTTTATTTTAATAGTACTGACCCGACAGACGTTATCCAAACGCGTGAAGGTTAAATATACAGGGTGTTTGGTGCACCGTGTGCCAAATTAAATTGTCATCTGCTATCCTTACAGACATTTATCCCTAAACACTCCTGTACCCCTAGCCAAGTTGCAAATCTGCAATAGTTAACGCTAGTAGAAAGCTTCAAATGTACGGGAATGACGTCATCTCAACGCGGTCAGAACAAAAGTATTGGCGGCAAAGTCAACTCGAAGCGTTCGACGCAAGCGAAATGGTTGTAACTTGGCTAGGGGGGCAAGATTCTTTTTCATAGACTCCTCTGTGGATTTTTTTTCATAGACTTTTTATTGTTTTATTAAAACAAGTCCCAAATACATTCAAATACTCCTCCTTTATTACTCACCTAGTAGCATTTCTCCTCTTTCTATAGATTTTGATATTTAATAATAATAATAATTTCTTTATTTGTATCGAATGCAGGTGTTACAATAATGGTGTTCGATTCAGAAATATGTTTAGGTACCCAGTACATTCTGCCGGTTGGCACACAAAAAATATAGATTTTCTTAGAAAGTAGGTACTTAAAATTAAAAATAAAATCATGAATTAGCTTATCGATGGTCATACGTTGACAGCTCGTAACCCACATTTTTTCGCAAAATGAGTTAAGCACATCAAAAATTTTTAAATTAAGCGCCGAATCTTCCTATTGATAACTCGTAATAAACAAAAAATGTCACTCGAACAATTTATTCTACAGTTGACAACCCACAAAGAAAAAGTATCAACCTGAGCTCACTAGTGCGCGAGTTACAAGGTGTCAACGCAAAATGCAGTTCGCAATAACAGAATAAGATTAAGCTACCATACTAAACAAATATTGGAACAGCAATAAAAATATCATCAGCTGAGGAAAAACAATTAAATAAGATGCAGATGAAGGAAAATGTATTGTCTTAGACATCTTGTATGTTCTGTGAAAGTATGTCCTTATTATAGGAGCAAGCTTTTCCGAAGTCAACTCTGATACTCAGACAGGGTCAAGCATCAGTTTTTGTTAGATGCATATTAGATTAGCTTTATGATATGATTTCCAATTCTGAAGGCGAATTTGTAACAAAACCTATCATTATTTAGAGTGACGGTTGTGCACCTATCAAAATAGAATGCAGTATTAGTAGCTAAATGCTCTAGCCAACTTTGCTGCTGTGAATAATGTGGTTATATACCACTAATGTCTAGAACCTGAGCATAAGCAGATGAAAGTGGATAGCATCATGCTGCCATCGAACGTGGCATAAAAAAATATGACGCTATTTATGTTCCATCTATCACCAATATGCAGACATAACTTGGAAATCACGATAAGACCCATACGACGTCAGATTTTAACAAAATCCAAAAGTGATGCGTAATGAAAGTATCAGGCTTGAAAAGAAAAAAGGAGATCCTGTTGTCACAGATCTTAAAGTTTTATTGTACAAACCAGATAGCAACAAAACTATTCTTTGTTGCCAAGCAGGCCAAGAAATCTTGGTTCTCCTGCGGATATCTTCATTTCCGACGCAAAGAAACTTCAAGCATAATCCTTTCCATTGCCCTTTGGTTGAATTTAAACCTACTGATGAGACACATTGTCACTGGCAACACACACATACACAGTCATAGACTTTCATCTTGAGACACTGGTATATTGGACAAGAAGATACCGCGCAGTTTCCCAAAAGCTGCCCAGCCGAGTCGGATTAGACGATTAACCTCTTTCTAGAAGTTAGACCTACCTAACTGAACAGTCTGTCTCAGGTAAATGTAGTCCAAAACTTCGAGTGTAGTCTCCGATCTTGATAGGAGTGGGTGCTACATGGATGTTTACCATGACTTTGGTTTTGTCCATGTTCATTTTATATCCCACTCTTTCGGAAGCTCTACTGAGGTCACCGAGCATTATACTGAGCTCCTCCGTAGGCCTTCCACAACCGATGACTTGGTGAGGGTTGCGGAAATCCGAGGGATGCGAGACGCACATGATTGGCCGTTATTGCGACACTTGGTGGAGGCTTATGTCCAAGAGTGAACGACGACGATTTGGTTGAAATAATGATGATGATGAGGCCAAGAGATATAAATTTTCCGGTAACAACCTACGAGCAACATTTTAAGAACTCGCATAAACTTTATAAAATTTTAATGACTGGGCAAGCTCCTAAAACTATAATACCTACTGATTATCACTCTTATTTACGATAATTAGTCGCAAATTTAATTGTTTCAATTTAATAAAATAGTGTTTATTTAAATTGACACCTCGCAAGTGTACGTTGACTGCTCGTAACTCGTCAGAAGTGAGGATTTTTTAATATTGTTTACTCGCAACTGTTTGTATATTGAATAATTAATAAAAAAATCTATGTGAGTATTTCATTTTTTTAAATTATATCAATAGATAACTTGATTTTCTACCAACTACTTTGTTATTTCATTTTTTTTTAATTTATTTTCGAAATTATACAGTTTTTTTCCTCTCCTGTAAAATTCCATACATTACAGTTACGTGCTGTCAACCTATGACCATCGTTATCTAGAATTGTTTACATATTAATTAACAGAGATAAAGGCAACCAAATATTACAATTCATCATTTACAAGATCGGCAATAGAGTAATAACATTTCTCTGCCAGCAACGATGACTAGAGTTTTTTGAATTTTATTAAGGGCTGATCCTTAATACAGTTTGGCAATCTGTTAAATATTGAAGGTGCCATACCAATAATGTTTTTTTTAAGTAAGTAATGCAGTATTATATTACCAGTACACAATAGACCTTTATTATTTTGATCTCATGGCTGTAGTTCGCTTCCTCGTATTATTTAATGCAGGAATTAGATGCATGTTAGTTTTAACGAAAATAGCTACTTCGAGAATGTATAAACTAGAAAAAGTTAGTATTTTGTGCTTCTTAAAATATGGAACGCAGCTATCTGTGACCTTGAGATTAAAAATGGATTTCGGAACAATTACCCCAAAACACTACACCAAATCTTAGGACAGAAACCACCGAGATTGTAGAGAGCATACGCAGACCTGCTTAATTTTTTGCAAACTTCTTCAGCCTGTGGTTTCCAAGTTAATTGACCGTCAATCAATATACCCAAGAATTTTGCCACGCTGACACTATCAATAGCTTGTCCCATATAATTAATGTTTAGGTTTAAAGGAAGGATTTTTTGATAAAAATGCATTATATTTGTTTTATTGAGGTTTATGATAAGATTATTTTCGTTGAGCCAGTTTATTATTAATTTTAGAGAATTGTTTATTTCATTTTCATAAAGCTCTTTGTTAAGGCAATCAATTAGGACCGTACTGTCATCGGCAAATAACACAGAAGAATACGGGATCTGTCGGGGCAAGTCATTAATATAGAGCAAGAATAATAATAGCCCTAGAACGCTGCCCTGAGGAACGCCATGTTTAATTTCCCTGGGACCAGATAAATATTTAACCTCACGTTTTGATTTGGTGCATAATTTAGAGATTTCTGTAAATTGAATACGTCCACTTAGACACGATTTTATTAGACGTAGAGCATTTCATCGATGCTCTTGATTTCACTTGGATCGGCCAATTTTTCAATAATATTAAAATAATTTGTTTCAGAAACTCGTAATTTTGTTTCTGAAACAGAGTTTATAAACAATTGTTTCTCAGTGAATAGGTACATGGCTTTAGTCAAAAGGAAACATGGAATTGAACAAAGCGGTCGCTTTCGCTTTGGATTCTGGGCCCAACAGGCGTTTCAGTTTTTAACGCGCGATTGAATATTCGCGCGGAACGTTTCGCGGCGAATCCGCCTCTTCTGGAGCCACTAAAGGAAATAGGGATTTACATTACATTGATGATCAACCCGTTTGTGCTGTGATTTACACTAATATTATAAAAAGGGAAAATATGTATTTTTGTGTGTTTGTAATGAATAAACTCAAAAACTACTATGCCGACTTCAAAAATTCTTTCACCATTGGAAAGCTACATTCGCCTCGAATAACAGGCTTTATTTATTGCCCGTGCGAAACCGGGACGGGCCTCTAGTAAAATATAAAACAACGAAAGATTAATTTTTTTTATTAATTTTTAACAATGTTAACATTATCACAATTTCTTGTATTTTACCTTACGTTTTAAACATTGCGCATCTACATTATCTAGTAAATCAACACCAATCGAGTTCTTACGTTTCAATAAACTCCCCTCTTCCATCGGTGGCACCTGTTTTAAAGGAAGCAGTCCCACTGCGTACGGTATATCGTTTTCTATCGAGGAATTAATGGCGTCAACATTTGTATCAGGTTCTTCGTTTTCTTTATTCTGAACATCGCTTTCATTCATAAGGTCTCCCCATTGCTCCGTCTTGTGATTTACAGACCTAGTCAAATCTATCACTGAAGGTCCAAATTGAGATTCTGACTCCATTGCATCATCAATCTGATTTTCATTAGTAGTTTGATGTTCGCTGCTCACATCAGCGTTATTTTCACCGGATACCTTAATATTCATATCTAGATTACCCCACTGTAACTCACTCGAGTTTAATGTTGCTGATAAATCTCCATTGCTGTTTTTTGAAGTGTCCAATTCTTCTTTTATATGCATATTGTCAGTATCGTTATCGAACACACTTGAATCATTTAGAGGATTTACATTATAATTTTGAACGTTACAATCAGAATTAGAGTTAAGGTTATCTTGATCATCATTAGCAGTTGAATTATGTTGTTGAGCCATATTCATTTTGTTTTCAATATTCATTAAATCTTTAATGATTTCATCTCTCTCCTGTGCTCGTTGATCAAGTTGTGTACTATCCTCGTAATTATTTTGCTCGTCATCAACAGTACGTTTCGGCGTCGCCATAAGACAATCGAGAGCGTCTTCTTTAAACACGGCACTTTGTGGAAGTTGCAGCCCAAAGTCATAACAGTCTTCGTTTCGTCTCAGGTCATCAGGGTTAAGAGAATTATATTGTTGACTTAAATTAGAACTCAAATGAGAACTTTTGGTGTCAAGTAACGAAATACTGAAATTAGTATCCAAGGAAGTGCTTGTTGGGCATAATTGTTCAATAACTCGAGAGTCATGTAACTGTTGATCTTCGTAATATTTCTTTACGTCATCACTCATAGATTTCGTGAAGAATTGCATGTCACCATCGATACAGGAAAAGTCGTGAGCGTTTTCGTGATCCATTGAATTATTGTTTTCTTGTAAGCGCGGATCCAATACCACATAGTTTTGCTGCTCTTCAAAAGATTCCAAGTTGTCCGGAAGAATTGCGTTGAGGCTGTTTATAGCGTCCTCAGTGCGGTTGTACTGCGAGGAATCTTTATCGTAATCAGAATTGGAGCTGTAACCTTTATTACCACCTAGCAGCATTTCTCCTCTTTCTATAGATTTTGATAGATCATCGATGCTCTTGATTTCACTTGGGTCTGCTACTTTTTCAATAATATTGGGTTGCTCTATGACTTCGTATTGTATTTCACTGCTTTGTACCATGTCCAGTAGTACTTGTTCATTGACATTTATGTAGGAGCCATCACCGGATTCAAAAAGTATGGGCAGGTCGGTAGGGAGGCCGGCGCTTTTCAGTGCGTTAACATACTGAGACATGGCAGTGCTAATACCTCCCGTGGAGGAGTCGACGGAACTGATAGGGTTGGTGTTCGAGTAGCTGGTGATGGTTTCGTTTCCTATGGAATGTTCTTTGTTGTAGGCGATGGTGGGATCGAGGACGTTGGAAGAGACCGTCTGGTCCATATACATGAGGTCGTTGTCTATGTTCATATAGTTGGTAGACGATTCCGGCCCACAGATGCTGTTGACGGCTTGCGAGAGAGTCACTCTGTCCATGTAGTCCTGTAATAAACATTCATACTTTGAATTATTTATATGATAAGTACACTGTATAGTACATATTAGAAGAGGTCAAATATTAATTTGCATCAGGTTAGATTTAATAAGCAAGTTTCTAACTTGCTTGCTTGATGATAGGCAGAAGACATAGTAGTTTACGGTTTCTGCAGAAGTTACCATAGACTAGTTTAGTATCTTACCTGCATATGGCGAGTCTGCAAATGTTTGAGCTGATGTATCGCTTTGCGCGAGTCCTGTTCGCGACGCAAGAGCGCGCGTTCAGCCGCGCGACCCAGTGCCCCAGTGCCGCCTTCCCATGCTCCTGAACGCTGTAAGTTAGGAAAGAACAATCAACTAGGTGTAGATCTTAGAGGCTATATTATGAAGTCTTGATGCAACTTTCTTACGTAGCGAAAAAGGGCGAAAAATTGATAGTTTTATCGTGGATTGTGGGTTTCCGAGTGACCATTTGATGTTGGTTGAGTACCTATTGGTGTAGAATGTAGTGTGTGGTTATAATTGATACTTATAATAATTAATCAAACGCGTGTAAAAAGAACTCTTTGGGCATAAAACATTCGTCCACATAGTTATCAACGAGAAAGGTGCCAGTACTGATTCGTTGGCCGAAGAAAAGCTGTCTTTTTTTTAAACGATATAAACCAGTTGACTGGGATTCCACCTGATGGTAAGCTGTGATGCAATCGTTGTGGGTGAATCGCACTAGCTTATTAAGAGCCCAATATTCATTCTAGCTTTGAAGACACCTAGACACCATCGCAAAAATAATAATAAAAAAAAAACTGAATTATAATCGGACCAGCTAGCAAATTCTTCCAATCCTACGAATGGTCACGTCAAAAGTCTCCTAAGCTCTATGTCGACTTCCCGTCGAAAATTTGATTTTACATTCCTTCATTTTTGCATTTGACTTAGGGAGGCCTAACGCAAAGGCAAACAATAAAATTAGATTTATGAATTACGTGAATAATAATGGTTGCACAAAAAAAATAGGATACAAGGACATATCTCTTATTGGGTTCTAAAACAGCTGTGTAAACAGATGTGTTTATGTAACAAGATGTCAGATCGATGATGACATAATTTAAATGATGGTGATAACTGCACCATCCGGTTAATGTGCGCCCAAGCGCCCGAAAAGTGCCATAAAACAGTGACTTTCTGAAGCCTACTCCTCGGTAACGGCCAGGTTAAAAGGTTTGAAAAAAATATATGTTTATTATTGTAGATTCATGAACAACGTTATCAACATTTGATTTTTTCGTGCTATTAATACTTTTGTCTAAAAAAATATTTAGCAATTTCGCAACTTTTCCCTACTCCTTCGAAACGGCTTGGATCTTTAGAAACATTTTTACACATAAAAATTGGTGGTTAAATTTTCTTCAAAGTGGATATAATATATATTTCGCAAAGAAAATGGATTTAAAGGTCAGCCGCGCGCTTTCCGGGCGCTGTTGGCTGCAAATAAAGGCACAGATTTGCGCACTGCCGCCTAGGCGGGTGCGAGAGGTGCGTCCACATAATTTTGGCCAGATGGTTCAAGGGACTGTAGGCCTTAATATTTTCCTCCACTTACCCTGACACTCGGTCTTCCACGACGTGGCTTGATGGCTCGTGGGACATCCGAATAGTCCACTGCAGGAGTACTGCCCCCGTTCTCAATGTCGAAAGGAATACGCACTACCATGTCCTGTTGAAAACGATATGTAACAGGAAAACGGTGTTAACAATAGATACACTGATGTAAGTCATCAATAATAATATATCTCTTATCAAAACTGCATCGGGATATCTTGTATCGATTAGTGACAGACAGGATTATCCTGCCTTCCTCATCAAGTTTTAGCCTGCATAGTACCTACGAGTAACATAAGTAGCTACCTATATGTATGTAAAATATGTAATTACCTATTGACTATTGTGTTTATATACAAACCTTATTATTGCCCATTCTGCTGTCCACCGGCTGGCTAGTGCTAGTCGCTGGTGAAAGCTGCGAAGACTGCGGCGTCTTATTGTCACTGTCCTTGAAAATTATTGTTAAAAATTATTAAAGCTTTCATAGAACAAAGGCCTGCTTGCAAGGCCTGCATTACTGTTTTTTATATGCTAGTTAATACTTTCTATGCTCATGATTGTGTTGTAATGGAACAGCTACGTCCCTACGTACTTTTTTGTCAACATTACTAACCTACATATGTTGGTACTTTAGTACCACTACTTAGTAATAGATACCTATGGCTCTAATTGATTTAGGGTCTCTGCACATGGGCCACACGTGACCACCAAAAAACTAAGAAGCTAAAAACAACCACAAATGTAGCTAAAGTCAACGGTCAGTTGTGCCCCTGCCCAGTAGCTGAGCTGCTACTTTTAACTCATGCGCGCAGTATCTTATTGGACTCTGACGAAGAAGGCTTAATTGCGCAAATGGCATGTGGCGGTGTTTTCAACGTTTGGTGACAGGACAGCCACCGCGTGCGGCAAGTCCATATAAAAAATAAGAAAATACAGGAAATAGGCAGCGGCGTTTTGTGGTTGTGACTGGTGACCCGTGTGCACAACTGCACACGCTCGAACTTGGTATAGATTGACCACGGATTTGCTTTGCTTCCGTACCAAAACAGTCTATCTATCTTACAGTGGTCCGGCGACCATAATTATAATTATTCGAGTATGTCACGGTCCGGTACGGATATGTTTCGTAAGGATGTTGATGAAATCTGGTCTGGCTTTACCAACGATTATTGAATTGATTCGAATGAAGTCTAAAGAATCGATTCAGTAATAAATCGTTTTCTTATAGAACGATTTCAAAAAAATACGTATGATGTCATACGTAAAGCAACGGTCTAGTCTGGTCGTCTATTATGAGAACAGATTTAGTCCGCGGTACCAAATTCGAGTGTAGGTATGTTAACACAATAAATCTACGTGGCTACGAATCTGGAAAAATAATGTGGAAAGTAGATATTTTACTAAACTAACAAAAATATAGAATCAACATAAATAGATTAGAGATTAGAGTTACCTGAGAATGCAAATCAATAAGTGATTGAGGAGGTCTGTTTATCACAACCGGTGGAGTGAAGATAGGCATTTCACCTAGAATTTTTAAACATTTTAACTATGAGATAGTATTAAAGCATAGTTAATTGGTACTATCTATTTAATTCATGAAAACCCAAGCGAACGTCGGCGTTCGCTCACTCATTGTCTTTCTATTGTGTCTCTAATTAATATATTCAAAGGATAAAAATATAATTATGGACAATAAAAAATGATCTACATAAACTTACTGTTGTTAGCAATGCCCAGCCCTTCCTTAGTGACTTTCGATAGTCCTTTAATCTTTAGGAACTGTGCTGCAGACACCAGTTCATCTAAATTCTCTTCCAAGCACTGAGTTTTCCCACAGTACATAAATTCCACTAAACATTTCAATACACTGAAGCGCATTTTTAATATTATTAGGGGTTCTCCTGCTTGCTTTTGTAGAACTTCCTAAAAAATAGTCGTAAATAGAATAGAAATACCTATTTGTATTCTTTAAAAAATAATTGTCAGTGGTAAATTAAAAAGGAAAAATTTCAGCAGTTTTGGCGGCAATTGGCAACTAGTAAATACAATGGATCATTCCGCGTGCAACTTATTTGATATCCACGTCGGTCGATGTTGGATCCGTGAAAGAGGAGGTTTTTGTAGAAGAAAAATGTAAGGTAAAAATTAAGTCAACACTAACTTTCAATATACTTTTATAAAGTGGTATTTTTATACCTGGAAGTAAGCACTGCTCGCAGCAAGCACGGCTTTGTGAACACGCAAAGTGTGAGAGCTACACATTAGCGTCATGTCGACTAAAGCCTGCATTTGTAAGAGTTTACCAAATCTCGACATCAAATGCTCAGAATAATCTTCATAATGGAGACTGTACCGTATCGGAGCCATTTCAAGTTACTCCAACAAAATTTTCATCACAATTCTTCACAACAAGCCGTTCTATAAGAAATACGTCAATATTTTGATAGAATTATGAAAAAAGACGATCGAAAAAATAGTTGAATGTCGTTTAAAAATTATTAAAAAAGAACGTGTTTATGCCCGGTATAAAGAGGTTTTAAACTATGAGACAAACACTTAAAAAAAAATTAATGGTGTTGGTATTGCAGCCTATATACACTTAGTCTAAGATCCGATTAAGAACGACCTTCACCGGTCTGTTTAATGGATGAAACGTATTTTATTATAAATTTAGTGTATTAAATAATATAACGCGGGTGGGTTGCCTAAGAAATTCCTGGCCAGACTATTATTAATTAAAAATTGAAAATTTATTTTATTTTTAGAAAAATGCACAACCGGATTACCATACCAGATTTTTTTGCAGACAACACTATAACATCGTATTCGTAATGAAACAGCGTTTATTTCGATATAAAATTTGTTGTATATAAAAAAAACACACCTGTTTATACATACCTGTTTATACCTGGCAACCCATAGCTATGCCAGGAAACAAATAGGCAACCCAACATTTTTATGTTCTAAAGGCTTCACTCTTTCGGTTAGTATTAAATTTATTCGTTAAACACAACGGCGCATTAAAAAAAAAAAAAAAAATTGTTTGGCCAGGAATTTCTCAGGCAACCCACCCGCGTTATATTATTTAATATACTAAATTTATCATAAAATAGGTTTCATCCATTAAACAAACCGGTGAAGGTCGTTCTTAACCGTATCCTCTACTAACTTGAGAGCAAAAAAATCGCACATGGCTTGTAATTTCGTTGAATACTGTTTTTTTCATAAATCCAAAGATATTGAGTACAAATTGTTAAGCAAAATTGAAGCATATAAAGTTAGCTTTATATAAACATAAAATTAAGATCATTGACCTTCACGTAACTCACCAAAACCAGCGGTATACCCAATTCCCCAAATTCACCCATTTCCATTTCACTATTTGCACCTTTATCTAGAGCTAAAAAAAGGGTGCTGTTTTGGAGTTTTAATCAGTTAACGTTAACGTGATGACGTCTCTTCTAGAACCAGATGGATTTACTGGAAAAATATGGATACCACGCCCGCAGAAGCCGTTCAAGTTATTGCCTTGCCCAAAGTAGGCCATAATCAAAATGAAGTCGCTCGACAGCTAAATTTTAGCTGCTTACCTGTTCGTCTGCTATACCAGAGGTTTCAAGAGACCCGTGGGTATATTCAGCAACCAGGATCTAGCCGGTGGTGCCTCGGATCGCGGCGTCATTTTCGCTTTTCTGTTACAAGTACTTTGCGAAATGGGCTACTGAACGCGATTGAATTGACACAAAAGCTTCAAGAATTTTGCAATGTCAGTATAAATCACTGGACAATTAGGAAAAGACTGGGTGAAGCAGGCCTGACTACATATCACTCAGCAAATGGTACCAAATTGACCACAGCTCACCGATAAGCCCGGCAATAATTTGCCACGAAACACTTAAATTGGATGTATGCCTAATGACAGGCTATTGTGTTTTCTGATAAGTGCAGAATGACTTAGATGACCATGATGGATGCTGTAGGGTCTATAAAAGGTCATCAGGGTAATTTTAACAATGCTGCATAAGCGAACAAGTGGCTTTTGGAGGCGTTATGGGGTGGCATAATGTTGGACACTAAAACTGACATTGTATTCATCACTGGGCCATTACTGGCCTGATATCGAGAGGGTTGACGGCTTTATGATACATCAAAATACTGCTTGAAGAATATGTGAAGCCACTTGTGTGGCTTATGGTAGATTTGTTTTCCTTAATGCAGACCAACACCAGATCGCGTGTCGCTAGAACAGTTTGCGACTACATGTTAGACGTTGGAATCATTGCGATAGAGGCCAGCTCGTAGTTCTGATCTTAATCCAATTGAGCATATCTGGAATGACCTTGACAGAAGGCTTAGTGCAAAAAGCCAGCCAGGCTTTTCCACTAAGCCTTCCCTCCACGCCTCCAAGAGCTTCAATTTGTCATTGACGAGAAGTGGGACGTTATACCCTAAGATTTCATGGTAAAATTAATACGGTTGATGAAAAATCGAGTAATAGCTGGAAATAAGGCTAAGGGAGGGAATACACTTTATTGACAAACAAGATGACCAAGAATTTTAAGTTTGACTCTCATTCTTTCATAAGTGAAATTTGGTATTTTTTCCTATTTGTTGGATTTAGTGCTGTAAACCCTTTCAAGGATATTTTTTTACACTGTATTTCATATCATTAGAAAAGTAATTAAATAGGCTTTCAATTAGTGTAGGTACAAAATGTTTTCAATATCTATTCACATTCGTGACAAAAACTGCTTTAACAAAAAGAGTTATGATGTGCGATTTTTTTGCTCTCGAGTGTACCTATATACTTTAACCCTCTTTTGTCCTGTTAGAGAGATTTCGGAAAAATCTAAATATTTATGTTAGTGATTTATTTTTATATGGAAAATCATCCAACGAACTCTCAAGCTCTTGGGCGAATCGGGAAGGTATGTCAGACTTTTACTGACTAAAACCCAATCCTGTTCCTTCTTTGCCTTCGTTCCTGGGTCCCGAGGTTTTCTTTCGCACCACCCATGGCCCTAGGCTTCGACCCTGCTGGGTCACAACGGTTTTACAGGCATCTCCTTGAACCGCGTGTGAAACACCACGCGTTATCGACGACTCGAGCTCGCTCCGGACGGTTATCGGATGGCGAGACGCCCCCCCCCCACGCCCCTTTAAAAGTTGAGTTTACAAAACTCCTTAGTGCTCGCCTAATGGTTTGATCATACGGGCGAGACAGTACTCTCGGCCGAGTACTCGGTACGTGTAAACACAGCGCCTAGTGCTCGGCTTACCATTCATCTCTAACTCGCTTACATCACTGTCTCGGCCCAGCAAAATTTTACTGTCTCGCCGTTTTACTCGGTACGTGTGATCAAAGTATAAGGGTCACACAACTCATTAGAGCCACCCGGTACCCTCTCCGCACCGCCTCGCCTCCTGCGGCTAGTATTCTTTATATGGACTTATATGGTTATGCGCTCACTATATCAACTCCGTAGCGTCACCGGATCGCCTCGGTCGTAAGTACTCCACGCGCGGATGGCGGGTGTACCACTCGGTGACAACTTGCCTTGCGTTGACTGCGCACTGCCCACGCGCGTGTACACTGGTTGACCGCGCGACATTTATTGGTCCACACGGCGTCCACCCGTGGACCACCGGTCGACAACGAGTGGACGCCGTGCGACGAGGCGGTGTGGGGTGGGTGCCGGGTGGCTCTAATGAGCTGTGACCTTAAGTCTTATTAGGAAGCCTTGTTCAAAAGTTCACGTACCTAGTCCTAATAATTCCGGCTTTGCGTTGATATGTCAGTCAGCCAATTATTTTTCAATACACTTACGCACTACGAATAGGTTCAAAATGACATTTTTATTACCCTCGTGTTTTTTTTTAAATTTATCATAACAAGGGCTTCTTTCATTCCTATTTCGTCACGGTCAACCGTAATTATTTTTTTTTTAAAGCAAAGTGGCGGATATATTTGAGGTTTTAATAATTAATGAAATTAAAATTATGTTTATGAAAAAAGAAAATTTATTATGAATAAATAAGATTATTTACACAATAATTTGTTAATATCAACAAATTTTAAATTTTTTGTATTCTATATTCAAAAATATTTGTATTTCTATTTTTAATATTAAGTAGGATGTATAACTGTTTGATATCTTTGCTTCTTCTTCAACTTGCAAAAGTAAAGCGCGGGAAAAAAGTCTATTAGATATTATTTTTTATTTGTGATAATAATTGTGAAAACAATTTTAAATTTAAGATTTGAAGAGAATTCTTTAGATGGTACTGTCGCCGCCAGATATTATGATTAAGTTAAAAAATACTGTCGATAGTCTACTGCCATCTAAATCAAAACTAAAATGTATGGCAACTGAAAAATTTTCTTCAGTACAAAATGAACAAAAAGTAAGTAATAATTTCTTCGTAAGTGTATTGAAAAACGTCGTTTGATACACGTGCAGATTCGTCACTGCAGCACTCGAATTTCACCTCGGTTGCAATGACAAACTCTCCCCACTTGTATCAAAATGTACTATATTTTTCGGTCGATTAGTGAGCGTTTTTCTTCTCACACTTCGCTATTTTTTCGATTGTTCAAATGAGCGTGAGCACTCATGAGGTTTTCTAAAAGTCGGCGCCCTCTATTACTCAAAGGTTTGCTGGGAGAAAACTCATTGCTGAGTTAAGCTCGCATTTGTACGTGAACTGTTTGTACCGATCTCCATATGTTATTATGTTATGTCTTTGTGTACATTATAGAATAAAGATCGGTTTGGGTAAATATGTGGCGGAGAAGAAGAATACAATAATGGACATTTATTATTGTTGGAGTCTTTTTAATCCATTAAAAATGCAGAAAAAAATAGTAAAATGTTAGAAAATGAATTTATTACAAATTTGTATTCATAGAGGATACTTCAAATAATGTTAACGGTAGGTAAATATACTAAATTAACAATGATTGAAGAACAACTTATAGTATGAAGAATTGTATAAACGTACGTATCTATCACAGACTAATTAAGTACACAAAAGTTGAATGTTAGATATATAATGCATTAGGTATACAATTTTTGTTGCAATCAGCCCATAATTTTGGAGTAGGTACCTAATTTAAATAAATATTTTAAGCGGACCTACTTATATTATTTTAATTCATAGAAACGAGGGAGTTAAAACTTATAATAGATAGGCATACAATTTGGAATGTAAGTTAGGAATGTAATGATTTGTTCATAAGGCACTTGGAACAAATACAGTGAGATTATAGTCAGATGCGTAAATATCAAATAACATCACAAAGATCTGTATTGTAAGTAAAGTAAAGATAGTTTTGGTTAGAATAAAGTTTGTCTTATAATCCATTACGGAAATTGTACCAACTATAAAACCATTAAATAGATGTATAGAATCTAGTCACATTTAATTATATAATATCAAATTCACAATTAACATGTACTTAAATCGAACTTTTTATTAAGGAAGAGTTAATAGACTTATACAAGATAAAACAAACTCACTCAAGACGAATAGATTTCTAGAATAAATATGTTTAAAGGTATGGATACATGCAAATATCTAGGTACAAGCTGTAGTCAATAATCCAGCAGAAGTGGCCACTTGCTTGTAGATATCCTCACATTATCCACATTAGTATTTTTATAAAATACAAATTTGTAACATTTCCAATAGGTACTTTAGGATCTTCTTAGAAATCAGTTCCTATACAATACAATAGCTTTTACGTTTTACCCTTACCTCCCTACGTCGAAGCTCATAAACGCTGTGCCACAGCCGCTAAGCTTTCGCACGACTCACGAAAATACTGGAACACATTCTGATTAATATCTGAGATAGAAATAAAACCATCATAAAATATATACACCTTTGCTGTACCTAATATACCTAATAATTTATTTTGTTTGCTGGATTGTATTTTGCTAGGTCAGCATTATGTCATTAGTCGTTGTATCTGTAGTAGGTTTATTACCGAACTCCAATCGCAATAAAATAACGTACCATAAATAAATGGGAATTGATAAATAAGTCTTTATTATCTCTCATATAACTCAAATATAATTAAGGATTATTCGGTAGCAGTTATTTTATTGCAATATATAATTGAATCGCTTTATGGCATATGGCAGTCGTATTCAGACATGTTTTTTTTTTTTTTAATAAAGTAATATATAATTACTTACCCAACCTTCTTTGGATAAAAAAATCATAGACAAAATTTATTTATCACAAGACCTAATTTAGGCGGGAACTTATAAAAAACAAAACATTTTTGTACCTAACAACTAGACAGCATTATTAACAAGTACAATATTTCGAAGAGTTATTATTTACTTACATTATGCACTACGATATTGTCATACTAATACGTGAATTAACAAAATTACATTCCATCCCAGATATTGCAGAACAAAAAGCGTAAAGAACAAAGTTACAGCCACGAGTTCGCTTACGTACAAGTCTGTTATTAGTTCAATAATCCAATACGTATAGAAAAATATTTTTATCAATAAAACCGTTTTACGTTCGTTTTTATTTATTGTTTTATACATCAGGATTTCATAGGATTCTATCATGTTTCAGGTACCTACGGAGAATTTCCACAGTTTTTAATAGGTTGCTGAGATTTCACAAGCTTATTGAATTTTTCAATTATTGTGCCTATGACCATTGAAATATGAACTTGAAGCAGAATCCTTCAAAATGTTAAAACTTAGGTACTAAAAAGGCGCAGGTAAACAGAATTATTATTTTCAATACACTTGCTCATAAAGTGACTCTTATAATTATTGCACTGCACTCAGGTATATAATGGCACTTGTTACCAAACTGTGACATTTTGATTACCATTACGCACTAGTGCTATAATGTAGTTAAAACCTTTTGTTCAACCTCTTCCCCGCCATAATTTTGTTACATTTATCGTATCAGGACGGGCGCGCGTCGTCCCCCGCGAGGAAAAGGAAAAAAAAATGGGCGCGCATATAAAAATACAGATTTTTACCGCCACAAAAGTTTACTAGTTTTACAGTTATTTTCTTCACAAGTGTATTGAAAAAAGTCGTATGATACACGTGAGTAATTAATGATTACCGTTCTCGGTTCTCTTAAGACCCTCGCCATGGTTCGGGTCTCCTCGACGGTAATCACTAAAATTACACACTTATACCATAATGTACTATTTCTTACTTGATGACACTGTGATAAGTATAAACGACTGGCAAACCGGCCCGGTACACATAAATTTGCTTTGTTTGGTAAGAATGAATAGAAACTGATGCAAATGCCTTTTACGAAAAAAGTTACGTAATCTTCATAAGGTATCGCAATTTATTAAGTAATCTTATAATAGAACCCTATGTCAGCCTTGATTATTAAATTAAGTTAAAGTTACTTTGTATTTTGAATATTATGATGTACAGGCAAAATTCTTAGATAACTATTTTGTTAACAGATTGACATGCTAATTGACAGCTATCTAAACCAAACGTTAGAAAAATGGAAAAAATAAAATCGAATAATGTAAAGTATTTTTAAAGTAATTAAATAATCTTACATGAACACTTTACATAGGTTTGAGTAAATTTGTACAATACATAGCATGTAGAAAAAATAGAGATTCATTTTATAGAGATCGTTCAGTGAAACAAGATCATTGCCAGTTGCAAGTACTACTACGCCAAACAATTTTATTTATGAAAATAATTTGAAAACATGAAGAGAGAGATTCCAATAACTTTCGTAGCTAAAATAAGTATTCCATAAATTGAAAACGCATTTTATGGCGTAATAAGATACTGCTCTCAAAATAATCTTAACTAAAATTAATGTACTTCTAAAGAATATTTTTATTTACGTATGTACTTTTTATTATATTGTGAGTATGTACTGTGAGAGAGACAAACTGAGCAATGGTCTGTTTCAGTGGCAGGTTACATTAGTACTAATATTAAAAGCAAATTACAATATTTACACCAGCCGACAATAGTACATCTTGCAAATAGGTATCTAATATACACGTTAATTATTTGTTCATATTTTAAATAACCACTTGAGGTTATAATACGTTTACGAGTCCCCAGTAATACTTAATTATCAATTATGTTTAAGAACTCCTCGGGGGAGATGTGGACGTCTTCGGGAGGCGATGTGTCGGTCGCGTTAGGGACGGTGTTCTTGAGTTCACCGAAAGTATAAGTCGTTCGCTTCTTATTCCTAGAATTGTTGAGCCTGGGCGCGGGCGGCGCCGGCGCGGCGTCGGCGCGGCTCCAGCAGAACGCCTGCCGCGGCTCCGCGCCCGCCGACATCGGCATCGCCAGCTGCACCAGGGACTTACACAACTCATTATCACTTAACTGTCGCTTTAACTTATCCTTCCCCACGACTAGCTGGAAGCCCCGGAGCCCACTGTCACCGTGTGACTTGGCCAGCTCCACCTCACTTAGCTGTCTCTTAAGTTTCGAAGACTCGGTCGGACTGGACCGCGACGGCTTATCGACTAGACTGTTTTGACGCGAAGTTCGGCTGCCTCCTTGCCTGGAACTCGAACTGTGCTTGAGTAGCGCACTGTCGTGTCGACTGCTACCTGATGAACTGCTCGTATTTGTGTTACAAGTATTTACATCATTGACGTTATTTCGTCGTAACGATTCGATAACATTGTAGAAGTGTTCCAGCTCGGAGGTGCTGTTATTTCTGGGTCTGCTTATATTGTTTGTACTATGTCTATGTGGGCGGATTTGAGCTCTAGGTAAATGACCGTAGCTGCTCTGTCGAGCTATCCCAGCGCCGACACTGGTCTGCCGTCGTGGCATGCTGCAACTCTTAGGAACGAAAGAGTCTTGTGACATTACTACATTTTCATAAACGTGAGCGTTTTCACTATCTTCTTGTGAAATAAGATTTTGGCGGCTCTCTGTAGTCTCATTCTTTTGGCCAACGGAGTTACTCTTTTTATGTCCATTACGAACCTTAACTTCCGGTATTTTTTTAGTTAACTTACAGTCACTGGCACTTCGAGGTAGTAAATTAGCATAACCATGTGTTTTGTTTTCTTGGTTTTGTATTTTTTCTATTTTAAGAGCACTGGGAGTTGCAGCATTGTCTGCAATCCTCGTGGAGTTAGAGAGCTTAGGGGCTTTACTGGATGGATTGGCTTTCGCAACATCCGCAGGAGCTGGTTGAGGTACCACTTCGTGACGTTTTCTGTCTACGTCGGGCTTAGAAGATTTGTCTAGAACAACTTTTGTCTTATCACTTTTGCATATTTTGACACTGAATCTAAATGGAGGTTTGAACACGACTTGCAGTCTGGCTTTCTCGCCGGACAACAAGTTGGTGGCGCTCTTGGACGGTCTAGTTTTTCTCGAGCCTTTCTGTACTTGTCTATGTGTCCTTTCTGTGAGACCAAGAGGTATGGATTTAGATTTAGGTATGGCAGCCGGTTGCGGTGAGCTGAGCAGCCACCTCTGCACCTTGCTCAAAGCTTCGGTGTCTTTGATCGGAGAAGCGGGGTGTTTCTGCATAGAACTGTAGTCTATTATTTCCTTCTTCATTTTCGCCTTTCGTTTCTTTACTTTACCTTTGTGTTTAGAGAGTATCACATGTTTTGGTGACTTGCCTTCGGCGTTTGTGACGATGACTGTATTTTCTTTTGCTATTTTAGGAACTTCTTCTAATTTTGCTTGACTATTCGACGGCTTCTGTAAAAAAAAAAAACATGTAAAAGTATTAGACCTCAAACATTCTTTACTGATTTAAATATTGGTAACATTTTTTTTAATGGTAACTTACCCTCTTTTTGTTGGCACTGTGTAGCGGAGAGCCTTTGTCTCCTAACTTTTTGTGATCTTTCTTATTGCGATAAGCTCTCGTTCGCAGAGCTACTTTCTTCTTAAGAGGTAATTTTGACCTGGAACATTATACGGTAAGTAGTTAGTTGTAACGACCACAACCAACCAACCAAACCAAAAATGATGTGAGTTATGGATTCTGAATGTGATTTTAAAAGCTTTAATGCAGCGTGGCTCCTTTTAAAGTTGTGATGGTATTAGGGTAGACCGGGGACAATAGTATCATTTTCGAAACATAGGTTGATTACACAAAGTTGACTGTTGCTTTTTGTTTTAAATATAACTATTTTACAGCCTTGGTTTATTATCTATCGAAGAAAATATCTGAAGTTGGCCTAGATTGAACCGAACTTGGTGAAAATTGACTTTAAATGAAATGATGGCTAGTGCTACAAATGACCCCCTTTGAGGGTCAATTGTACCAAAAACTGCAGTGGGTAATAAAACGCGATTTAAGGTATTAATCATATTTTCTCAGTCATTTATTTAAAGCCTTATGGGTTTATAACCATTCCTAAAAAATAGAAACAAAAAATCGTGAGATTGGAGTTTTAAATAAACACAAATGTAAAGTCACAACATCAACCTAACAATTCTTCACTTAGAACAAAAATAAAATAAGATTTTATTAACATTTAATCAACTTTGGTTCACAAGATGCATATTTGCTATTATCTAGCTGTATAACAATGATAGAATAGAAATAATCAAGAAAAATATTTTAGTATGGAGGTACAATTGACCCCTGGTATAATTGACCCCCATAGAATATTAGGTATTTAAATAATAAAGAAAAATATATTAGTCAGATTCGCAATTATGACAAATATAAATCGACTCCTGAGGTGTACATTCCTCGTGTGTCCATAATCGGCATTGAGCGCATTGAATCCACATTTCATAAGGGTGACTAGCGCTATAAGGTTCCATACATACAACACAAAACCATTCTTCTTTTTCTTCACTACTTTCAGATTCATTTTTTGCTGCAGTTTTCTTTTTCTGTCTGGAATCACATTTTATATAGTAAATAGTTTGTTTTTGTTGCTGGATTATACCCCATAGAAATAAATTCGTCAGGATTAACTTCTTTTTTAGTTTATATCTTAACATATTTGGAGTGGCGCGTCTGCCCTTCTAAAATCTCATTATACGCCAGTTCATACAACAATATATCTCATGACTCACGGTCCATCTTTTTTATTCTATTTCGTGGCATATATTACAAGAACATGTCTAATTACTATTTGCATATTTTAAGTAGGTAGTACCTATTTATTTATTTTACCCTGTTATTGTTAGTACGGGGTTATTTCTACCATGGGGTTAATTGTACCGGTAATATTGACCCCGACGATGTTGGTACAATTGCACCCAAGTAACTAATTTAGAAAAACCGTCTAATAGATACATAATTCTAAACTTATAATTTCCGTATTTATTATAAATCAAAAGTTTAATATCTGTTTAATATGGCAACAACAATTACTTATCGAAAAGGCTCTGGTAGTACGAGTTATATTCAATCATATTTTACGTAAAAACTTACCTCGGCTAGCCGAAAATCAAAATTTCGGTCCTAACACGCCCATTTCACAGCATGCGCGACGGCGACCGAGGGGTGCCTCGGGACTCAAGTAGCGCATATGCTTGCGCACTCACACACGCAAAATTTTGCTCAGAAGGAGAAATATCGATGATGGTACTATTGACCCGTGTTACTATTGTACCCGGTCTACCCTAAATAGCATTCGTTAGTAAATATTAATCATTGCGTTTATTAAATAATAATTCTATTAACGTTTGTTGTTATTATAAAAAAAAAAACAATACATCTGACAACATGCACGCAGTCGGTTACGCTTTGTAAAAAAAATGTAGTACAGGTTGCGCGGTGAATTAAGATCGCTCGGCAAAAGTGGAAGGTATGCACATAAGTATTCAATTCCAAGGTCTATTTGGCGACGTGCGGGCGGGTGTGCGCCGACGGCGACACGTCATTGGTAGATTAGTCGCTCTTCAATTCCCGCGTTGCGTTCACGCGTCTCATTGGATACTGTTGTACTTGGGTACTGTTGCGTACAGCTTGTGTTATCGTATTAGTAATACCTACGTAGTGGTAAAAAAATGGTTAAAAATAAAGTTTTAAAACAGCCAGCCAGAAAAATGGTTTACGACGTGAATTGTTACGTTAAGAAAGAAACTAACGAAATTATTTTATTTTAATTTTAATTTTTTTAATTTTTCTGTATTACCTACTTACAAGATAAATTACAAGCAAAAATTAGTGTTATTATAAGTTATGTTACTAAGGTTCAAACATACGAAATTAAAAATAAAATCCTAACACACTAAGAATTTCTGTGCGCAATTGTACACATGCGCCGATTGCCCCCACTACTTTTACCGAGCGACCTTAATTCACCGCGCGACCTGTAAGCTTGGTTATAAATGACGCACAATGTGGCTTGCACAAACACACAAGTGCTTTGTTGGCTTAGTATGTACATGAGCATGTTAAATCTAAGATTTGCGACGAATGCTTGAATAATAATAAGCAAAGCAAGCTTTGAAGTTGAACTGAACATGAGTATGACAATGATCACGATTATGATTAATACCACACCATGAAGAGTAAATAGATAGGGAAAAAGCATCAAGAATATTTATACTTGGTATAGTAATTAATTTAGCCAGAAATATTAGTAGTTAAAGTAGCCGGTAACAATTTTTTTGCCTGGTTATATAATTATATACATCACTAGTATTCAATATTACTATCAGAGTGACTCAGAACTGGGCTACGCATTGCTATCTGTACATCTTAAAACGTGCCCTAAGAAAATTTTACGGGGTTAATGGGATGTGAAAACTTTCCATGAAGAAAAAACATATATACGGTCGAATTGAGAACCTTCTCCTTTTTTGAAGTCGGTTAAAAAATGGATGGACTAAGTGAAATATTGAGAGATGGCTCCCCAGTAGTAGAAGAACACGTTTAGTACTAAACAATCTTACACAGAGATTCTGTTTGGCTAAAGAGAATTAGAATTAGGTTATATCTAATTGATGTAACTAGTGACCCGCCTCGACTTCGCACGGGTTCAAAGTATAACTTTCCTCATTTCCTCTTTATAATTATAAAAATCGCATCAAAACCCGTTGCGTGGTTCAAGAGGAGATAGTGAATAAACAAACAGACGCGGAAAGCGACTTTATTTTATACATTATAAAGATTGTAAAAATAGCAAAAGACACATAAAGAATACAGCACACTTATTTCACATATTGCTGTATTTTATCGACAAATAGCTATAATTTCCATCACATATAACCTAGACCTTGAAAATGTAAGGCTGCTAAATATCTAAAGCGTTTGCAAGTAAATCTAGTAGTGTAAATACCTGACAGCCGTATGAACGATCAGGCCCTGGTCAGCAGCGTCAGGCAGGCGGACGGTCTCAGTCGTAGACGAGTGGATGATGGTCACAGACTTCAGCTTTTTGCCGTGGCGGCCCAGGAAACGCGTACTTGCCACCTGAGAGCAAATTAAAATTAAGTAGGAAGATATTTTTTTAGTATGTAGATAGGTATAAGTAGCTTAATACTGTTTTTGTGAGGAAAACATGATTATCGATTTACAATCTAATGAATACGATCAATGTCTAGCAATATCTTTAAATAAAATTATAGTCACTGTGGTAGGCGTTAGATAAATTTGCAATAAAGTACATTGACCTTTTCCTATTATATCTGAGTACCCGAGAAAAAACAGAGAATTAACTGTTTTTTGCATTGTATAGAATCACAATAGATGTCGATTCAAGACAGGTTTGTCTTTATTTCCGTTTTTGAAACTAGTAATGTCAATAAGTGGGTCAATAACCGCTAAGACAAATTCATCTGGCTCGTACCATAATATACATTCATATTCTAGCTTATAAGTCCTACTCTGTGCATACTGGTGTAGGTAGGTTTTATATTCTAGCCTACTAAAATAAAGTTTTCAGTTGTATACCTTCCCAGAGGAGTTATACTTAAGCTAGACACTAGCATTTAGTGTCTATTTCTATCGCAACATCAAGAGCGTTGCAGCAGCGCTGAACAAAAAAACATTTATATTTTTAGGTTCTGTATTAATTTAGTTGATTTTAAGTTAAAACTACCCAACTTTTGTTTGTCTGAATCTTTGTTGAATGACGGTTCATGTAGTATTGTCTTCACAGGTCAGGGTTTAAGTATCAGGTCATAAGACACAAAAAATCAGGATTATTTAGTTTAGAGTTTAGTTTAAAAATGTTACACCTATGCTTAAAAACATAAAGGTTTAAATACACGTGCCTGTAACTTGCACTAAAGTATACAAGTAGCTAGCATATCATAGTGACATCCACCAATCAGAATTCGTGACTTGAAACTGCGTAAAGCGGGCGCCCACGCGGTCCCCTTCAAAAGTGCTCCGTCGCGGGGAGTCGCGCGGGCATCCGTCGCGTGGGGCCGGGGCCCACGTCCGCGCTCCAGTGCCCGCTGCCGTGCAACACGTCGTGAGCGTCCGTTTAACGGCCTGTTCACGACTTCGGTCTTAGTGACGAGCGGCGCGACGAGTGCGGCGGCATCGGTAAGCGGGCGCCGGACACTATGAGCGGCGTCTAGTGGCGTGCTCGCAACGGCAAGGTCATGAATGGGCCGTTACGCAGTTTCAGGCATAGTTCTCTGGTATGCAAGCTATTTGCATGCTTTTGTGTCAGTTATAGGCATGTATTTCACCACCTTATCGTATGGTACTTACTCGTATGTTTATAATTTACTCGTAGATATGAGTATTAAAAAATAAATGACTCACCAGAAGTGCAATGACTGCCAACAATATAAGCAGTACCGCATACCAGTGCTTGAGCACCCATCGCTTGAAGCCCGCGATACTTTCGTCTGACAGCAGCAGCTTGCGCAGCGTCGCTAACGGACCTGAAGGGTCCACCTCACGGCAGCGTTGGAACACATCGCAGTACCTAGAATTATAGGTAAGATTTAATTATTATATTGATAATAAATTACAGCTTGACATGCGTTCTTAGTTCAGATGCTTGAGTTAACTTATATGAACCTTAGTCTTTTAAAAACACTTCTCATTTAAGTACTAGTAACATTATTGCGTTAAATGACATTATAGATTGTAACTTAAATTATAATTGCCAATGTCTTAGCAGTATCTCAACTAACTCACCCATTATAATCGTTGCAGGGCGTCCCCGGCTTGGCATACATGTCAGGCACATCGTAGGGCGAGGTGTTCCAGTTGAAGGAGGACTGGCAGTCCCCGCCCGGCTTGCGGCAGCACAGCTCGCACGCCGAGCGCGGGTCGTCCTTGCGCGGCGCGCACTGGCACGACTCCAGCCCGTACGCCAGGCAAATGGATCCTGTGCATTCCTGCAAATTGACAAACAACGAGGTTAATACAAACATTTCGACTGTCCCTTCGTAAATTCTCGAATCTGAAAATTTGCGTTTTTCGTCTGTTTGAAGCTTAATAAAAGCTAGCTAGCTTACTAAAAAATATTTTCCTTTAACGATTCTTAAACCCAACATATGAAACAAAATTTTGGTATATAGGGTGACTGGTAATTAGTGTACGATACTTCAATACGTGATTGTGCTCATGATAACCAACAACTTTTACTATGGGAACAAACCTGAAATCGCGAAGAAAAATCAGCTGTTCAGTACATTTATGTTTGCCTAATATACTGAACAGCTGATATTTTTTTCGCGATTTCGGCTTTGCTCCCATAATAAAAATTGTTTGTTATCATGAGCATAATCACGTGTTTAAGTATCGTACACTAATTGCCAGTCACCCTTTATACAGATATAGTCATCCATAAAATAAACTTCAAATAGCTCTTCTGCAAAGTAAGCTTTTTCACATGCGACAGTTTACCTAGGGACAGTCGATTTTATCCTAAGAATGTATTAAGACGATTGTGACGTGTGCGCGTGTGCTATTAAAAGAAAAGATAGTTTGCTTTCATACCCATGCGGTTGTGCATTTGGTAAACACTTGGACAAAATATAGTCACGATGCACGCTCCACATTCGTGAAAACGTGTGACAACCTCGAGCTTTCCGAGGCACAGAACAGCTCTCTCCGTCATGTTGGATTGCTATCCAATCGGCCTATGAGAGTAAAGGAGCAGAAACTGCATCTGTGTCTGCATACAAACTTATGTACACTCGGCTAATCTCTTTTGAGATTGGCCCCCGTGATCGAAATTTAGTTAGAGATTATTCCTTTAAAACCAGTGTTGTTATTAAACACCTCATACTTACTCCCATATAACAGACGAGTTCCTTATCGCACCGCGTTCTGTTAGGCTTGTGTCGGCTCTGAGGGCAGTTAGCTCGCTTGCCGTCGCAAAAGGCGGCGTCGCGACAACCGTTGTCAGAGCGACACTTGTCGCCGAACTTGAGGGTGCACGACGCAGTGCAGCATGGACCCTGAAACGTTCATGTTATTTATTAAAATTGAGATTGTTTTCACATATTTTGGGATGCTATCGCGCATTAGCGCGCATTAATCATAATTATAATTGCCAATCTGTGTTCAATACTAATATAAATAGAGTCCGCGCATTATGCAAAGAAATTGAGGGCGATTTCTTCATTTATTTCATCTCTTTACATTTCGTAAAAATTACAAATTTACCGCGCTAAGTCTAATATATACTAATCTATTAAGAATATAATAAACCAGAAGCTTTATTTTGTTTGTTTAAACGCGCTCATCATTAGAATTAGTTAGAACTATCAGTCAGATTGGAAAAATGTTTTTAGAAGGGATAGCACCACTTTTGTAGTATTCTTCTGTTTATTTTCTTCTTTTCTTTTAATAATATGTGTACATAAATTGTTAAATAAATAAATAATAATAAATAGATAGCCAGGTTCATGACGTATGTATAGTATAGGCTATATAACGTCACGCTACGACCTACAGAAACGGAGCAGTAACCAAAGACCCGCGTCTTTGGTTACTGCTCCGTTTCTGTAGGTCGAAACCGGAGGGGACAGCTAGTATGAAATAACAATAAAATTCTGGCTCATATAGTAGGTATATGGTACGTCATTGGATAGCTTCAGACTTTTTTTTATATTCGTGAGTCCGAGCTATGGCTATCGTAATTTTCTTAGCGTGACGTTTAATTCCCTTTGTATGTAGTCAGCATTTATTATGTAAAGCATTTAATAATTACCTGACTAGGACTGCAAACGCTATGTTCAGTGAGCGTGCACGGCTTGTACTGCGGCCGGGCAGCTTGCGGGCGACAGCACACGTCCGTGCACTCACTGGCCCAGCCACAGTCGCATTCTTCGCCTTCTTCCACCACGCCGTTACCACAGATCGCTGGTTGAGGTTCTGGAAAATATTTTAATTTCATAAGAAATTGGTACCGAGTTGTCTTGCAACCTAGAGTATTCGTAGTCATAGGGAGCGATTCCATTATGTCGGAGTTGTGTAGGTTCTGAGAACTGAACTAATCACATTGGTCACAAAATTCATATCGAGTCTCTCATCTCCTCTGTAATCGTTGAATTACCTGGTGTTATTTGAATTAATTTCTCTTCACTTGAGAAGCAACACAGATCTAAGAGGATTTTTGTTTTTGAGGTGGTAAAATAAAATATCTTCTCTCGATATGGGTGGAGTAGGAAGGTGTATCAGATTTTACTGACTGAAAAGTAACTGTATTCCTTCAGTTGCCCTTTGCGCACCAGAGCCACTGTAACTCTTTCGAACATGCCTGAACCTTTAACATTCCCACAGTTCTAGATTTCTTTGACCTAAAGCTCAAATTAAGGCGATCGACGTCCAGCAAGATCAGAAAGTATCACATACCAGTGAGGTGCCTGCTACATCAGTAGTTATATTATGACAAGTGAAAGAATGTGACTTAGTTCAACTTAGTACTTCTGGATTCAAAGGATGAAAGAAGGTCTTACCAGTAAAGCATCCCTTCGGCGATCTCGCCTTGTTGTTGAGCACCGGGTCGATAGCTCTGAGCGAGCACGGAGAGAATTTGTTGTTATTCTTCCTATCACCGCTGGTTGCTCTAGCGAACATGATATAGTTACCGTCTTCACCGAATGGAGTGCAAACCTCTGGGTCGTGCTGGAAGATCAAATATTCCATAATTTACTAACATGAGATTAAATAACTAGAATAAGGGAAAGCGTAATCGCGTTAAGAAAATAGTGACTCATCGTTGTCACTCAGCTTCCACGCCCCTCGACCATTTAGATCATAGTAAAATAGTAAGCCATGTTCACAATTACTAGTTGAAATAAGCCTTTCAACAGTACGGACGCGGTTTTGTCTATTTGAAAAATTAATACCTCAGTATTTGTAAAAACAAAAGTGAAAATTTTGATTGAATTTTAAAACAATTACGTAACATTATCATATGAAAATACCGTGTTGTGAAAAGTTTGCTTTAATATGAATGGTCTAATTTTTACCCCAGTGAATACGCCTTTACTTTGCAGTTACACTGATGAATCACTATTTTCTTAACGCGAAGGGATTATAGAGTGGAGTGTGGGGCCTATATTCTAAGTCCTCAAATTGGCAGTCAACTGGTAGTCTATCAAACGGATTTGAAATATGGGCCTAAGGATTCTTATATCTGCCTTCCTAAGGGTCCACGAAAACCATGACTTTAGTAATTATAATAAGGCTGCTTGTACTTAGCTTGTGTTGTAGCGTAGTTGTTCATATAAGTTTTGTCTCCGTTACGATAACTCCACCGCGGTTTATGTACTTTTTTTTCATCAACAAGCTTTCACAATAATCAATACAACACTAACGACCGTATCTACACTGCGAAACAACAGTGTCTTTTCACGTCAAAAAACGTGTGTTGTGTATACAAGCGACCTAAAGCAGGACATAACAAGAGAAAAGTAGATGTACTATACCGTGATCAGTTATAAACTAATTTCTTATTGATTTTTTTCCTGGCTTTCATAATAATCTCAGTGCTGGTACTGAGCAAGGGAACTACCAAACGCCGGCTGTATTGCGCAAAACTACATGTAAATTCGAAATAATTTAGTTACCTTCTACATTTCTGTATTTCCAAGAATGGTACCGAAGCAAACTTCATACGATACGAAGTGCAGTTCTTAGTAAACTATGTGCCTTGAATAAAGTTAGTAGTAATTTAACGCAAGGATGCAGGCAAATATTTATTAATTTTCTAGAAGCACCTAATATTCCAGTAAGATATTGACAAATAAGACGACATTTAACCCTGCAACTTGATTTGTACAAACTAATACTTTCATTATAACTGAAAACCTTGAAAGAGAATTGCAAGGTTTTCAGATATGTTGAAAGTTAAAAGCCAATAATTACCGGTGATCCGAAGTTGTGTCCGATCTCGTGAGCGAGGGTCACATGGCTGACGGCCGGCGGCACGTGCTTGCCGTAGTTCAGCAGCGTCACGATACCCGTGTTCAACGATTTCATGCTGCCGCGGTAATGCTACCGAACAAATCAAAATGTATAATAAAACAAAATTAACCTTAAAACATATCCGTCAAATGTCACACTCACCCCATTCTTCTCACAGACGCCACCGGCATTTTTCAAATCCCCTGTCCAAGCCAGCCCAAGTGTTCCCATTTCGAAATCTCGATAAGTAAACATGTACGCCAAACAAAAGGCATCATAATCTTCCTCTGAAAGAAAATAATCATTAATATTCCACAATTAATTCATCTATAAAAAAAAAATGAAACAAGCCTTCCACTTTTAAGCACTTGTAATTTATTAGTGTAATAGCTTAACTTTGAGGAATAGCCCTCCGGAGAGTTGGCCGTTCTTATTAAATAATTGAATATTAATGAAAAAAGGTCAACCTGAAAAAAGTTCCAAATATTTTTCTACTCCGTAGTTATTGGGAAACCTATAGGCAGGATCTTTGAGTGCGTCTAACGTGTGGACTTTAATTCTTTTGATCATAAATGTGATGTTATCTGGTTTTCCATCTTGGTTGAAATCTGAAACAAGTTTTACCATTAGTACGGAAAATATAATGAAGTCGGCGTATCATGGTTGGGTGAAGCTAAAATATTACCTGTCACTTTGTATATTGCGTTAACTTTCTGGACATGCCGCGTCATGACTTCGATACACGCCTCCTCTGAGCCGTATCTTTGATAGAACATGTGATCGGCCTGCAAGTACACGAGGCACGTAGTTTTCCTCGGATCTACTGTCGCTCTCTTGTTCACATGTCGACCGTCGTCACTCGCATTCGCCGACAACACTGTGTACCCCACTGGCTCCTTCTTTACTATGTCCTTACTAACAGTTACAACTCCCGCTTTCGTTTTTATCAGTTCGACGTGCGTCTTTGGCTTTGGTCTCGATTCTTCCGAATCGAGTCGCACCTTAGTTATGAGGTTACTTTTATCGATTTTGGTTTTAGGTTTTCTAGTGCTTAACTTATCACCCGGCTCGTTGTTGCTGGTATATGGAAAGTCTAAGTCTAAAGGTAATTCAGGATTTTTCTTTGGCTCGTCGTCTTGCATTTCATCTTCAGGGAGCCATCTTTTCTTTCGTCTATGTATTTCGCTACGGAGATCTTCAGTAAAATTGTTAAGGGATGAGTCTTTAATGTTTCGTTGATCGGTAAAATTAAATAATTCAACTTCTTGTCCAGAAGTTCTCTTCATATGGAGTAGATGTGATGCACATGGTGCCCCCTCACTTTTATCATATGGGTGCTCGACGTCTGATCTTCGATAAACAACACTATGCATGGAGGGATGGTCGATGTTGTACCGAGATATAGGCTCCACGTAATATTCTTCTGTAGTAGTCCAAATCGTTCCGTCGAATAGACCATCAGCTGTGATAACACCGTAGACGTGAGAGGATTCGTCATCTAAACAAAAATAAAATTGTAATTTTTCATAATTAATTAAGTTTTACATTACATAATTAATAGTTTAAAATAAATGGAGACTTTTAACACAAAGACTTCAGGATCTCAAAGTAAGCTTTTGAAATACAAACAACTTGGGACACTCAAATAAATGGCAGACGATATTTTATGTAAACTAATTCGAGGTGCAAAGAGCCTCGGGACTCTGAATGAATTAAAATCACAACTTGCAGTCGCAGTGGGGGAGGGATTGAAACCGCTCATAAATAACGGTAATTACTGCTCTCACCTACACTCCATTTCTCCTTGATTTTCCGGCAACGGGTAATAGGCAAAAATCGGTTTGTAAAACAACCGCGTAAGCCTGTAATGGACCAGATGTACCTTCTGATAAATGTTTTTAATGAGGTCTGATGTCTTCGGGGATAAAATCAGAGGCTGCATTATTACGCGCGGCCGAATCGCTGGATCAAGATTTTGAGTAATGGTGATGCGTAATTTAACGGAAGCCACCTGCCCCAATTCTTATGGGATTTTGATCTTTGTTCGAATACAACGAACAAAGGGCGAATAATTTAAAAGCGAAGAATTTTAATAATTGGATAACATTTTTGAAGGGCTCGTGATTTATGAGCCAGAACTTTTTTTGTTTGGAATTTTGTTGTTGTTATTTTTCCCTAGACCTTCATGATGAATTCTAGGTATTTCATAATTTTATTAAATAAACCTACTTAAACAAAAATACGAATTTGCGCGAAACATACTTCATTAAACTTATGAAGTAATTTGTTCAAAATTCACTTTGTCTCCGGCGTTCCAGATGGGTCGCAGCACATAATTTCCTTTTATTAAGTTAGTCGCAGAATGTAGAAGTTTGTTGGGCTCATGTTTAATTGGTTGTTTCAAAGACTTAAGAAATAAGTGAAGGGTTGGAGTATGTCTGGTACTCAACTAAATTATATTTTAATTAAAGCAAACCGGAATTTTGTAATGAAGTTACAGGCGACTGATTTGTTTATTACATGATGTTTCAGTAATCTTTTTGTTTGTTTTTGCAAATTGCATACCATTGAGACGCATACTCTTTACAAGGCTATTTATTATCTATTTAACTTTCTTAGATTGTAGTTAGGACAGGCTTACGGCCCGCCGTTCATTTGCCAGGTTAAGGCACCCATCAGCGATTTCAGGTAACTGAATAACGACAAAGTAATTTTAACAGTAGGTATTTTCGCTCATAATTAAAAGTAACCACGTACAAAGGAGTAATTCGTTTAAGGAAAACAATTTGATTCCGCAGCCCGCCGACCAATTAATGTTGGGTAGAAATAAAAACGAATTTTCTGAACTGCAATGATGGAAATTTACAAATCTGCGGCGAGTTTTTGCGAATTGTCGATTTGAATGAAAAGTTATTTATGTAGAGATGCTTCGCGGAACGTTATTTATTGATTATTTTATTTTACGAGTACCTATACTAAAGTTATTACAGAAAGGATTTACAACTTTAGTTGTAATTATTAACTCAAAAACAACCAGACCGAATTTAATCATTCTTTTACCAGTATAATGTTATTGTATCACTGAGTGACATAGGCTATATTTTGTGCATTCACGCGAGCAAAGTCGATAGCAGAAGGTAGTTTGAAAATATTATATAAATTTTTGCCAAATCTGAAAGGAAGGAAAAAAATTATTAATTCTATTTTATTAATATTTTTCAATTTAAAAGTGTATCACAATAACAAGTGGATAGTTTATTGACAAATAAAGGGTTTTATAGCAACTGCGCAACTGAAACGTTTCGTAATATTGGCCTAGTTAATATACCGTAATTTCTAATTGTAAAGAAACTTTGTGTGGCAGAAAAGTTCGTGTTTACCATTTAGTCAGTTATAATGGTTTTTATTTCATACCATTCTATATTTAAGGGCCAAGCGCCCGAAAAGTGCCATAAAACAGTGATTTTCTGAGGCATACTCCTCCGTAACGGCTAGGTCAATTGGTTTGAAAAAAATATATGTTTATTATAGATTCATGAACAATAATATCAACATTTGATTTTTTCGTGCAATTAATACTTTTGTAAAAAAAAAATATTTAGCAATTTCGCAACTTTTCGCAACTTTTCCCTACTCCTTCGAAACGGTTTGGACCTTTAGAAACATTTTTACACATAAAAATTGGTGGTTAAATATTCTTCAAAGTGAACATTGCATATGTAAATCAATCAATATCTCGCAGAGAAAATGGATTTAAAGCGCTTTCCGGGCACTGCTGGCCGCAAATAAATGCACAGATTTGCGTACTGCCGCATAGGCGAGTGCGAGAGTTGCGTTCACATAATTTCGGCCAGATGGTTCAAGGAACTATACGCCTTAAATATGTATGAATGTTAGCCTAACCGTTGACAGGATCTAATCTTACTGCACATTCCAATAAATTATGAAGGCACTTAACATCGGTTGAGCCACCTAAATACCTCTCTAGTAGTATGCTAACGATCCAATATACCTTCACCATGAATTGGCTCGACAAGCTCGGGTATGTCCGTGGAATTCGGTAAAGTATTAAGAGCACAGCCCTGCCTCACATCATGTATTAGGAGCCTGCATGAATTGGCACAAACGAGTCGCTCGCACGTGACTGCCTTTGCTACAGTTCCTCATTGTGTAGGGTTGACGAAATGTCACTTATAGCAATGAGGAGTACAGATAACCTCTTCTTATTTCTCCAAAAACTACCAACTTGGTTTTTACTTTCTATCATTCGTATATTTTGTTTAAAACCCTTGAATGATAATTGAATTTGAAAAGGCTCCAAGTTTTTGCAGATATCCACTTTTAAAGAACTTGAACCGAAGCTCTCTTAATTAGGTTATAAAAAATATCGAGAATCATCATAAAGCTGCAAAAAACGCGGTAATGAAACTGTTATTAAGATAGGATCTGTGTCATTTTAATTAAATTTTTTAATTATATTTGGTAAGGCCTAACTGAGAAGGGAAAATAAATGAACGTAATCTCGATTTTCCTAGTGGTAAAAATATAGGTATCGATAAGATTCTATTGTTATGGTACAGTCAACCCTACGCAGACATCTCTCTTGGCTAAGCCCCGGGATTACATCACTAATGCTTATCTGATGCCGCGGCTAGATTATGTGATGTTTTATTGTGTTCATCGCTACATCTCTGTGTATTTAACGCGCCAATTACTTTGGTTCCTCGACTGCTATTATAATATCGAAATCGTATTTTAATTACTGGGTCGGTTGGTAAGATTTAACAGCAATAATGGAATATATTTAGTAAGAGTCCATTACATTTAATTATGCTTTTGACGTAACGTAGAGGCGATTGATTCAACCTGGATACACGCTGGACTAAAAAGGTAATATAAGTTAGTTGGCAGCTACGAGTAAATGCTCACTCTCTGGTGAAATTAAATTACAATCAGACCCATATACTTTGTGTTATCAAGCTGACCTGAACGTAAATTAGAATTAAATGGCCCGTAAAATCTCTAATATAAAATACCGCTCACTTTCACGTTTAACAGGTTACATCATATCAGGAGAAACTTTTAGGCTAGACTGAACTTTGCGCTATAAATTTAAGCACATATCTTACATCTAACGTTCATTTTTACAAAAAGTAAGGGAACATTTCTTCTGGGAAGAGGAATTTTATAAAGAGAAATAGCCTGGAAATAATAGCCGGCTTTGGAGAAAACTTTTGACAAGATAAGGGTATTTAAGTTAGTTAGGCTGATAAGAGTATTGTATAAAGTCGCACATGTGTGATTGAGATCCAGAACTAAATTCTATTGTCGACATGTTAAGGCCCAAGCGCCCGAAAAGTACCATAAAACAGTGACTTTCTAATGCCTACTCCTCGGTTACGGCCAGGTTAATAGGTTTGAAAAAAATATATGTTTATTATAGATTCATGAACAACATTATCAACATTTGATTTCTTCATGCTATTAATACTTTTGTCTAAAAAAAATATTTAGCAATTTCGCAACTTTTCCCTATTCCTTCGAAACGGCTTGGATCTTTAGAAACATTTTTACACATAAAAATTGGTTGTTATATTCTTCAAAGTGAACATTGCATATGTAAATCAATCAATATTTCGCAAAGAAAATGGATTTAAAGGTCAGCCGCGCGCTTTCCGGGCGCTGTTGGCCGCAAATAAATGCACAGATTTGCGTACTAAAAAAAATCGGCCTCTCCATACAAACTGTGCCGTGTGTGTGTCGTCCTTCTCCCCACCTGACTGCGACTCACGCGGTGAACGGCGAATGTGGCGTTACAGGTCAGCAGATTGGGATGAGATGCGGCATTTCTTTGCGTCTTATCCTTGGCAGCAGGTCTGCTTCTCTTCCGAGAATCCGTCGAGTTGTGCAGACGCTATATCCGATGTGATACGTCAAGCTATGGAGTATTTCATCCCTTATCGTGACGTACCCACCGGTGGCTCAGCTCGCCCATGGTTCAATGCCGATTGCGTTGAAGCTGAACAGCGTAAGCATTCGGCGTATCTTGCCTGGGTTGAGGCTCGTGACTGCAAAGCTCCGGATCTGAGCTCAAAGAAGAGAATCTTCAACCTTGCTGCTAAGTCCTACAAGAAGGCATTAAGGAAGGCTCGCTTCGACCGCATCACCCATATTGACACAAAACTCTCTGCTCAGCCGTCCGGCAGCAGAGCGTTCTGGTCCCTCGCCAAGTCGGTCGAAGCGAACTTCTGTCGGCCCTCACTGCCTCCGCTGGCTAAACCTGATGGAACACTGGCTCATACGGCGAGAGAGAAAGCAGATCTCTTTGCATCTCTCTTCGCCCATAATTCTCGTCTTGATACTGGCAGTGCTACTCCACCGACTCTACCTCACTGCGACACTTCGATGCCCGAGGTTCGCATAAGGAACAAAGAAGTTCTGAGAGCACTGTGTCGTCTAGACGTAAACAAAGCTAGTGGACCAGATGGTATACCTGCCATTGTTCTCAAGGCTTGTGCGCCTGAGTTGTCTCCTGTATTGACACGCTTGTATCGCCTCTCATTTAGGACTGGTATAGTGCCCAAGTCCTGGAAGCTTGCCAACGTGCAACCCGTGCCCAAAAAGGGCAGTCGTGCCGATCCTGGCAACTATCGGCCGATTTCAATAACCTCCATACTATGTAAGATTATGGAGCGTGTGTTGAACTCGCGCCTCATGGCATACCTGGAAGGTAACGATCTCCTCAGTGACCGACAGTACGGATTTCGTCGCAATCGGTCTACTGGGGACCTACTAGTGTATGCCACCCACTTGTGGGGCGAGACCCTCGAGAGGAATGGGGAAGCGATTGCCGTTTCCTTAGACGTCTCGAAGGCCTTCGACAGGGTATGGCACGCTAGCCTTTTGAGTAAGCTTCCAGCGTACGGCATTTCCCCTGGTCTGATTAACTGGGTAAAAGACTTCCTGAGTGAACGGTCTCTCCGAGTTGTTGTCGATGGATGCTCATCGGAACCCATGACGACTAATGCCGGGGTTCCTCAGGGGTCTGTTCTCTCTGCAACTCTATTCCTACTGCATATCAACGATCTGCTGATGCCCGGTATCTATGGGTATGCAGATGATAGCACAGTTGTAGAGAGATACCTGCCTAGTGCTCGGGCTAGTAAGGAGCTAATCCGATCCGAAAGAGAGGCTATGGTAGAGCGTACAAATATGTCACTTCAGGCAGTCTCCAAGTGGGGTAAAGCCAATTTGGTGGGATTTAACGCCTCCAAAACGCAAGCGTGTCTGTTCACCGCTAAAAGGAGCCCGTTCACCTTGGCTCCTACTTTTCAGAATTTATCCCTGGAGTACACCGACCGCCTTCAGCTCTTGGGGGTTGAAATTCCCTCGGACCTTAACTTTGGGCGGTTCATTGAGTCCAAAGCCAAGGTAGCTGCTAGGAAACTAGGCGTTCTTGCAAAGGTCCGGCGGTACTTCACACCGGGACAGCTTCTAATGCTATACAAAGCACAAGTCCGTTCGTGTATGGAGTACTGCAGCCACATATGGGCTGGTGCTGCAAAATGCCACCTGGCAGCTTTGGACTCTGTGGAAAGGCGTGCGAAGAGACTAATTGGCGATCCAGATCTGGTTGAGTCCAATCTACAGAGTCTTGAGCATAGGCGAAGGGTAGCCAGCCTTTCGGTGTTTTACAGGATGCACTTTGGAGAGTGTGCGCAGGAATTACATGACTTAATTCCACCATCTCACTTCTACCATCGGACAAGCCGACGAACGGCGAGTATCCACCCTAATGTTGTTGAAACCTCTACGATCCGGACCAAGCGTTTCGCTTCGTCGTTTATACCACGTACATCGAGGGACTGGAACAATTTGCCTGCTGCGGTCTTCCCGTCTGATTATAATTTAGGTGTCTTTAAGGCAAGAGTGAATAGGCTCTTAATAAACTAGTGCGCCTCACCATCAACGATTGCATCACTGCTTACCATCAGGTGGGATCGCAGTCAAGCACTAGTTTATACAAATTAAAAAAAAAAAAAAAAAAAAAAAAAACTGTCCAATCAAGTTTATAATTTTGTACGGTGAGGCGGATTTTTTTTTTCGTTTCCTGAAAAAAAGAGTTGTGGAAGGTTGTTCAGTTTCGTCTAATGAGCAAGCCCTTAAAGTTTGTGGATGGCTGTACCTTACACCTTGTATAGATACAATTATACGTAGCTGGTATTGAAATTACAATTACTTATGCCCCAGCTCTTCATAAGAGGATTTTCCATCGAGTTAAATACATCGAAAAAACGTGTCTTGTACCGTTAATGTTAGGATAAAATGAAACAATCCCGTTCATTAATATGACAAGTTAACTACTGCACCACAATAGCTAATTTCCCCACACAGATTATAATAATTATAATTTGTGCGAGATGTGAAGCAACTTTGCGTTCTCACACTTTACTTATTTATTTCATTAAAAAAAACCGTCGACTGTGATCATGTGGTGGTCGGTGGCTGTCACTTGTCGACTTAACTGATATTATTGACAGTCTTTTTTATGTGGGAAAATCATCCAATAACATCCCCTGCTCTTGGGCGGAGCGGGAGATAGGGTCAGACTTTTACTGACTAAAAAACCCACTCTTATTCATTAGTTGCCTTTCTTACCGGGGCCGAATCTTCCTTTCAGAAGCAGATCCTTGGCCCCAGTAGGCATCGACCCTTTTTTTTTTTTTTTTTATGGTAAAAAATCATACATTGACATCCCCCGCCCTTGGGTGGAGCGGGAGATAGTGTCAGACTCTTACTGACTAAAAGACCCACCCCGTTCCTTCTAGCCTTCATACCGGGGCTCGAGCGCCCTTTCGGATAACCCTGGCCCCAGTAGGCTTCGACCCGGCTGGGTCCCTGCTGTTGCTGACAACTTCTTGAGGCGCGCGGGAACAGTGCGCGCCGTCGACGCCTTGGGCTTGGTCCGGACAGTTACCGGACGGCCGGACAGTGAGCTACCCATTGCTCACTGTCCGCAAGCCCGCGTCTACGTTGGCCGGAAATCGGGATCAGAATCCCGGCGACGGCGGCGGCGATAACGCCGTTGCCTGATGCGTTCGGCCTCCTCCTTTGCGAGCATTACTGCTTCGCAGAAGTCGGCGACCGCCTGCCACTCCTCCTCGCTCCGGATCATGGCATCAACCAAGGCCCGGCGCGAGGGGTCTCCGCCACCGATCGCCCCCACGAGGGCACGGCGAAGGCTTCGACCCTGCTGGGCCCCTACGATTATTGAGAGACTAGCTTCTGCCAGCGGCTTCGCATGTGTGTAAATAAGTTTCTCCATACCTACATACTTTGGAAATCGGTTTGATTCCCTAAAGGGGTGAATTTTAGAATATCTTTTCTTATTTTCTCAAAAAACCATAAAAGACTCCCAATGTGCAAAATTTCCGCGTTTTATGCCCAAGGGTTTGAGCTAGGCGTTGATGAGTCAGTGACTGAGTCAGGACTTTGACTTTTATATGTATAAACAGTTTCTACACCATATATTTTTCTGACCTTCGAAAGAGCATAGTATGAGGAAATGGGATGATTAATTATTCTAGGTAGCTTTATCATTAAAAACCAACCTTCCAGCTTCCCTGAGTAGACCTTGGCAGGATTAAAGTCCACCTCACCGCCCGTAGAATGGAACTGGACGCCGTCTGCGAATACCGAGCTGGGGTCCGGTCTTAGTACCAGCTTGAACTCCCTGTAATATTAGAAAAAGGGCTGGTTATAAATGAGTTTGACGAAAACATTTCTTTCTTAGATAGAACTAGCGTCTCGCTTCGGCTTTACATTGGTGCAAATCATAATGGTTTGCAAGGGGTATACTCCTTCCTCGTATATCGCTTTTTTTCATCTTTTTCTATTCTTTTTCTAACCCGCTTCGAAATCCGTACCGTGGTTTAGAATATGTGAGCGGAGAAACAGATAGACGCGATAAGTGACTTTGTTTTATAGTATGTACAGATGTGAATGGTGCAAGGATTTGACAAGAGTTTTCAGTAGTAAAACGCAAATTTATGACCAGAAACATCATAGAATATATTACAGATTTCCTGAAGAAAGACCCACTACGGGACCATAAAAGCGCGGACTAAGAAGGATGAATGCAGGCATAAGCCGACAACACAGCCAACGCTAGCCTCTGCAGTTTCTTAGGTCCGAGCAAAATAAAAAAAAAAACCTAGCAAGCAAACGGTCTCAGGTAACAGGATCATTATAAGATGAAGATTTACAGATACTTTGGTCCATTAATCAAGATTCAAGAGCAACAACTCTCAGTGTTAATGCAAAGTGCTCTATATCGTCGCAGCATTAAGCTCGCCGAGGTGAAGTGCGCAAGTTTCGCTATTTCACGTAATACGTCCGACCTCATATTATGTTCATACAGCACGTACAACTAATTATGATTTAATGCTATTCACACTGAGTTCAAACTGTTCGTATTAAAATGTAGAGCACCAGTGTAATGGCTAATAAATCAGACGTATAATTCTGATATACTGGGCCTCGTGCCCTTTTAATGTTTTTAGTTGGGTAACTTTTATTTAAGGTACGTTTTAATAATGTGAAGGTAAGGGCTAGCGCAGTCTCGGACGTGTCAGTCGTTACACCGGATAATAAAGTCTGTATGCTTGAATTTTAATGACACATAAACCTGTCCAGGGGATCGAGCTGAAATCAAATTTCCGGACTGAAATAATGTTAGTTGTTGGACGAGGATGCGACAGTTGGATTGATTATAGAACCTACGAGTACATCCCATAGTGATGTGAAAAAGCAGAGGGACACTTTTCAGGGACCGCTTTAATTAATGTTAAGCGTCTGACGAGGACAACGTGTTCATTATAGAGGATTACTGTTCATGGTTTAGCTTATAAATGTCTAGCTTAATTTTCATAGATTAAAAGAACAAAGGCGAGTAATCTAATAAAACCAAGAAGATTAAGATTGAAGGATTTGTTAAACAATCCCCAGAGGAGTCACGAGTCACTTTGACAAGTTACCGCAAAAGCAATTCCCTTATACTGTAACATGACTCTGAATACAATAACGTCTCATGATAGTATTGTTATCCTACAAAGGACTCTCTCCAAATACATTTATTCTTAGTGAAGCGACATGAAACATTTATTTGTATCTCTCAAGTGATTTTATCGCTATTTGTAGACGAAGTCAACATAAAAAGCTTTTAGATTTAATTCCAACTGTATCTAACTGACAAAATTGCGTCTAGTTATTTACAGAGACCGAGGAATGAGTAAGAGGACAACACTGAACAAGTAGTGTTGGTTCCTCTATTCAAAGTTAAATTCAATACGGCAAAAACTAGATCCGCAATGGAATCAACGCAATAATAATATATTCTCTGTAGAACTGTCGACAGTCGAGGTATCGTAATCGCATCACTATTTACGAGGCAGATTCGAAGATGTAGGGCGTCTGTAACTCAATAAAATTTTCACAATTCTCCCAGATTGGACGTCAGAAGCGGCACTAACGAGCGGTATCTAATGATGTTAGACGAGTAGACGGTCGGATGTCGCTCCTGTTTGTCTGATCTAACTTCGTTATAGGAAAACTTGCTCTGATTCCAATCCAACAAAACCGATGAAGTGTTCCTCTCGACGGCGGAACGAAGGTGTATTCACAGTGGTGTGGGTGATCATTATTTTCAGCACGATTTTTACCTTTGCCCGTCGACGTGAGGAATTTCAAGCGACATGCGACATTAATATTATGTGGTGCGTTGATACCTACTGCTGAAAGCGTTACAATGTGTCGGATTTAAAAAAAATAAACCTGAATAAATGTCTGCTTCCTAGCTAGTTCATCAATCACGATACTTATTAATCTCAATTAAAAGCGGAAAGTTTCGTAGCTTAGAAGTTGGTTTTCTCGTAGATGGAGTAAGATAGATTTTAAGTAAGTATACGAAACTCATACCATGTTCAGCGATAAAATATAAAAGGAAACACTTATTTTTTCAACATCGGAAATCTCTTCTACACAGCGTACATACCTATTACCGTCCAAGGGTTTTTGTTATTTACATTCAAATATATTCAAAGGTTACTTTAATAGTAGTTACTACGTTGGAGAAATGCTTACTTAACTTAAAAGACCGGTTACTGTAAGAAAGTTCCAACTTTGCTGACGCAAACAATATCATTTGAAGTTTAAGTACCTATCTACCCAGGAGCAATTACCCTCTTAGTCATTAGAGAGGTATTTATGTAAAGGCTAGTATAGAAAATGGCTAACGAGGCATAAAAATAACTTTTTCAATTCGGAATTGAGTGAGCGCGTCGGAATTTCGCCAGGTCTATTGTTTACCAACCGGATTTCTAACTTGATTAACGAATTAATTACCTGAGTAATTCCATTGGTCCCGCGAAATTAACTTGAAATAGTCTGAGGAGTAATATTTAACTGGGTCTTGAGTAAATATTAATAAGTCGACAACTTATATTTGCTGGGGTTTAGGGACTTGGTGCTTTAACGAGATTACTGCGGCGGGTTATTGAGTTGGCGGCGACTCGTCTTCAGTCCATGAAGTATCTATGATAGGAGCCAGATATAAAGCTAAAGCGGTCATCGAACCTTTTACTACTTTTTGTCGATAAACGATAGACTTATCCTTAATTTCAAAAACGGAAATATAGAAATAACATAGGTACAGCTGTCCTGAATCTATCGTGATCCTTTACATTTTAATGAAAAACAGTTCATTGTTGGTTTTTCGGGCACGCAGAAATATTAGGGAAATGTCAATGTTGCTTTATCACTTCTCTTTATAACTCTTTTAATTTTTTATCTCTTTTTTATTACTTTATAGCCTTATTATACAATATTCTATTTACACGCGCCTGGCAGAAGCTAGTGCATTATTATTGAATTGTATACGGCAGCGAGGTGCGGACGGAAACCGTTTGGAGAGCACTCTCAAATTAAATATTGGTAAACACAAGTAGGTAATCAGATAAAGAGAAACTTGGGTCAGATTATTTGGACTTCTAGGTAAACGTCGACCACATCATCGCATACGCTTAAATTTTTTAATTAAGTCGCAATTAAAAAGAAATATCTAAATCTGAATAGAAATAACTGAATGAATAGTGAAGAGTAAAAAATACATAAACGATTTTTTTTTCATACAAGCTTCCTTAGTTGTTAATTTCTTATTTACTAATAACTTTTTTATACGTAGTTACCTAAATAAATAGCGCTAGCGAACATTATTCAGCTGGCTGACTTAAGAACGGGACGAAAAGAAAATGAAGTAAAATTTCTTCACGTTTTCACATCTTCAAAACGGAGTCGACAATGATTAATAAACAAGGCGTTTAAGTCAAAACAAAGTGACAGCGAAAATTCCGCCTTAACTTTTATTAAGAAGTTGGTGTACATCAGTGCTCGTCCATCCCTATTTGTTGAGGGTAGATCAGACCTGAAAACTCTGTAAGAAGTTATTAGCGAAGGCAATTTCCAGGAGCCATTACTCATTTCTGGTAACAAACAGGCTTGGAAGCGGCCTGGAGGCTTCCTCGCAGTGTAATTGTGGAAACCCGAGCTCGCGAATATTAAGTGACGACGTCACGGGGAAGTGGTTTCACGTACGTTCGCCGCTGTAATTGAACTGAAGCCTAATCTTGTCTTCTCAAAATAGGTTCCATGTAACGTAGAGTGTGTTATTACAGGTCCCTGATATACACGATGTGTGTAGAAGTTTGAGCATATGGGCAAACGAGCTTGTGCCAGCGGTTTCGTCCGCGTTAATGCAGAAAATATGTAGGTACCTATGTCACTCTGCGATAAAATAGCATACCTACTACTGGTGAAAATTGTCCTATTCCAAGGCATAGTCTACCCGTGTGGCAAAACTCTGCGTTTATCCTTCTAAGGTAGGTGCGAAATAAACGTGGAATAACGATCATTGACCCTCGGACTACATTTATTGACATCTTAATTTCAAAAACGGAAATAAAGTCTGTCTTGAATCGACGTCTATTGTGATCCTTTACCTTTTCTGAAAAACAGTTCATTGATGGTTTTCGTGTACCTTCGATATATTGGAGATATTTGGAAAAGGTCAATGTACTTTATTTTAAGTTTAGCTGGCGCCTTGTATAAGACTGCCGTACACACATCACTACATACATGCATACAGATTTTCGCCTTTATAATATTTATTAGTGTGACTGTATTTACTTGTACATCGGTAGGTACTCTGTTTCACTAAAGTACTTAAGTAATCATTTATTGCGCAAAAAACATTAGCCTTACTTCGATTGCTCTTGTACCATTTGAATCGAATTTCAAATGGAGTGCGATAGAAAAACGAAAACTTACCTACATGATTTCGTAACATTCCACCTATAAATTGTTGAGGGTGTGTATCTATTTAGAAAAGGAGAAACTGACTGACACATCAACGTACAGTCGAAACTACTGAGACTAGGAACATGAAAGTTTGCACAAAGGTTCTTTGTATGACGTAAGCGAGCACTAAGAGGATTTTCAAAAATTCACCTCCTAAAGGGATGAATAATAAAATAAAATAAATAGACAAGCCTTTTATTTCCTGCAATTAAAGATAACAAAGTAAAATATAAATGTAAGTTAAACCTATATCATGTAAATAAGTTGTAAAAAAAATTAATCGTAATATATTTTTTAATATTCCACAACCATCACACAACGCTGTCTAGTCTCAAGCTAAGCAGAGCTTGTGCTATGAGTACTTGACAACTGATAAACATACTCATATATTATTAATAATTTAGCTTCACCTTTCTTGGACTGACCGACATTTGACTATTCAAAAGTGCCTGCTAATGGTCTATTTGAAATAAATGCTTTGACTTTGAATACATACATATTATAGATAACGTACACCCAGACACAGAACAAATGATCATGCTCATCACACAAACATTTGTCCTGGGTAGGAATCGAACCCACAACCTCCGGCATAGCAGTCAGGGCCACTAACCACTAGACCAACAGGCCAGTCGAAGAATATTATTATTTGCTTATTATGCAAGAATCCCTCCGCAGGTGAAGGCCTCTTCCGAGGAACTCCGTTTTCAAAATGTCATCCGCCCATCTTGTAAATGGTCTTCCCCTGTGTCGTTTTCCACTTGGGATGAAATGGGGGTTCAAAGATTGTATGGAGAATCCTACTTTCACGCAAGCGAAGCCGCTGGCAGAAGCTAGTCTAATATAAAATAATATGTACTAGCGTACAAGAACCGTATCAACAAGGATTCATCAATTTGTGAAAAAGAAAAGTTTTATTGTCTTTCGCCTAATGAAAAGTTCTTGGGATTGTTGAAAGTTTCGGATGGTCAATACCTCGTTTGAGAAACACAATTAAACTTGCGGTCAGGTCGACAGTTGTTAGAGGGGATTCCAATACGGTTATAAAAGCCAATTTTAATCTTTAATTTTACCTTATTCATACTTCCCGCAAAAGGGGGCTAGAAATGTTTAAAAACTATAATTTTATCCTTTATTTTCTAGAATAAATAAAAAATAAAAAATGTAGTACATGATTTTACTGGGTAATTATTTATATATTAGTATTTTTTCATTATTCAAATAGATTGAATACAGAATTTTGACGACGCGGTTGATGCAGTGTTTTAGCAATTGGTTGTTTCGCTGCGTGCGCGGGTTCGATTTCCGCACGGAAAAAATATTTGTATGGCCTACAGATAGTTGTTCCGGGTCTGGGTGTCTTATGTGTGTGTTTACACGTTTGTGAACGCACCCATGACACAGGAGTAATGCTGGAACTACATTAGACCGACGCCCACGTGTATCACGCCTGATTTGTACGTAGAACGAGGACACGTGGCGTCGCGTCGCGTGGATCACGCGCCCAGATCGGTGTGTGTACAATGTAGAACTACATCTACATTAATTCAAAAGTCCGTTTAAAAAAATGTGTTTTTTTTACTTTACACAAAATAATATAAATCACACACAAAATACATGTAAATCCAGGCTACCGTTCTGCCGAGGTCAAACTAATGTGTTGTGACTTTCTAATGAAAGCCTAGGTACCAGACATGAAATTCAACCTAAATCAAAATTATAATCTAAAAGCTAAGGCAACATGCGGTTAGCCAGACAACATCGAGGTACACTGTGTAAACTCACCAACATACCTCTACGATGTTTTCACTCTAAATATTAATTAGTAGCTTCTGCCAGCGGCTTTGCTCGTGTGAAAATGAAAATATATGCATTTGAAGTTAAGTTTTTCTCAAACTCTAGCCTGAAAACCTGTCAAAATACCTACTCAATTCAGAAACCCGTCCCAAGGGCGAGATTTTGTGTGAATCATATTTTTAACAGATTTTCGGGCATCCTACAGGAGAAAGAATTTTTATATATTATTGAAATCAGCCCAGAAGTTTCTGAGTTTATTCATTACTAGATTTTGCCCGCAGCTTCGCCCACATACCTACATAAAATATAGCCTATATCATTCAAGAATAAAGCAGCTTTCTATCAGTAAAAAACTTTTAGCAATCGGACCAGTACTTTCAGAAATTATCTCCTACAAACAGTAGTCTTTTGTTTGACTAACAAAAAACAAATCTTTCCTCTTTAATATTAGTATAGATAATATTATTTAGAAATGTAATTTCTGCCTAGCTACCACTACTAAATAACATAGTCTCAAAATTCCGGTCTAATTTCGACCTTGATAATCGTCGCGATATTTACGTTAACGTTTAATTAATTAATTTTGGAAACTTACTAAAGTATAATTTGAATAATCTACAAATAAACTGGGTCTCGTTATAAAAGTTAGGTGGGATAAAGCGGCCGCGGGGGCTGTTCATTTCTATATTAAAATTTTAATAGGACTCAGAATCCAGAGCTTTTGAGATTAGATGGCGGTATACGTTGCGCAGGTTTACCCACCGTGATGAAGGTACGCTCGATGACACAACGCTTACGCGGACAAAAAATATATTTATAGCCAATTTTCCGAGATTAGCTTTTAATTAAGTAAGGGTACTTTGTAAAAAAAAATAAACGAAATTTCGTTTTCATAGATTCTTTTTCGCAGCTACTGCTTAAAACAAATATGTAGTTAGGTGTTTTGGCTATTTGTCGCCGGAATGACACACAACTAGTGCATCGTTCTATTAAAAAAATAGTTATAACAGTTTGCCTCTAAATTGAGCACACATTTCACTGTTGAGTGCTGCGCTCGTACAGTCAACCACAGGTCCATGTTAGCAATGCCTTTATAACGTAGCAGTAAGGGTGGTTTTCGTAGTTGTGTAGCTGGGGCTGCTGACCGTACTAGCAAGTACACTTGGGCAGGCCGCAAATCACATGGTCTTCAGCTTTATGTTCCATTTAGTGCCGCCCTGCGCAGCCGGCCACGCTACGTTTATTTCCGCTCTATAACACTCTGTTACACTATTAATTCCTAACTAACTGCAGTTGTTTGTAAACATTTAACTTAAGTAATATTGCATGATCGTAAATATCCATTTCGTGTAGTACATTAAATGTACACTTACGTCCAGCTAAGACTTGTTGATTTGATTAGGCACCGTTAGCAAAAAAAAAACTTTCATGCCACAATTCTTTAATTATTTATTTTTTTTTGTAAAATAATTTATTACAGACTCAAATAATAAACACAAAAAATTGCAAAATAACTATATTTTCGGAAGCCGGTGTTTTTAGTTTTGTTCGTAATTTCCAAAAAAAAATTATTTTACACTGATTTCTGAAGTTATTTTCAGTGTATTTATTTGTGTGTGGAAATCGATTGTATTTTTTTAAATGTTTCTCTTATGTTAGAGGTAGCCTATGACTAAAACTAAATAGGAAGCAAATGGTAGGTAAGGTTTTGGTATACCTAATGCATAATGACAAAATCTACACATTGTCGATACGGAATTTCGTTCTGTGCCTTCGTAGTTCAAGTCCAGTCTAGAATACATATGGATGGAGTTAGTTAGACCTTGCTTTGGGAATCGCATGAACCTAACAATATCTTAATGACTACATTATATTTCCTATTAGAATCTTTTGATTTTGAAGAGTAGGTACATTGGAGTATCTTCGAAGTGCAATGCCATGGTTCAAAAGACTTCAACGGAGCTATAACTTAACCCAAAACAAACGCCTGTATAGATAATCTCAATTACAAGATATTTGAACATAAATTGCTGTAATGAGTAGATATACCAGGATGAACTTTGCACACCTGTGGACCCCTTCAGAACGTACCGGCGTGATGATATGTTAAGAATTTATGGAAAAATAGATAAACGACGCATTTATTCCATGAGATTTTTGGTTAATCAATAATTGACGAGTCCCATTGTCTGTCCAAAATTCTTCATCAGACCTTCACCTTTAACGGGATCACCTTGGGAAAATAATCTTCCAAACAAAAACAGAACCATCAAAATCGGATAACAATTGGCGAAAATATCGCTGAATAGATACGATGAAAAAAATATTCAGGCGAATTGAGAACTTCCTTCTTTTTTGAAGTGGGTTAAAAATAGATATTATCTTAGGTAAATTCTAAACGAATAAAATCGCGGAGGAAACATAGTGACAAAAAAGTAGAGCATTCCATAAACAGTAGGTGCAGAACGGTATTATGTGTAAATCCAGTTGTAAAACAAGTCACGTAATTGTTACAAACTAACACTAAATTTTGCTGCGGTGTGTCCACGCCTGTCGCGTTTCATGCTGTGCACACAATACGCACTGCGTTGCGTTACTATTACCATATTAAAATATGCAAAACGTATTATGACCGAAAAGTTTGTAATTCGAGTGTAAACAGACTGTGGTTGAAACGTGAGCTATGAGCCAATAGTTTATGATGCGTGTGGTACAGCCACGAAATGTTTCACTCATAGACACTCATTTTTGAAATGAGAAAAATATATCGACATACTTTTTAATTATCATGTTGTTAAACGAAAGATAGACATTTAGTAGGTTTAGGTAATTTTATATAAATAAACCTCTGTTTTCAAAAAAAACAATTTTACTACTGAAACATAATTTATTACCTAGCTTACCTACGTAAAATCCTATCACATAAATCCGTGCCCAATATACGAAAAAAGCGTAGCGTAGCTCTAGCGTTTAATTTGATTAAAAGACACAGGAAAAACATAAAATATTCCTCCCTGCCCCACCTTATATGTACAGGTGTGTGTTTGTCAAACATCACAACATGATTTAGGATTTCAGTAGACACGCGTGCTCAGTCTACCAGTTTATTTAACGAAAAATCAATAATCACATGTCTGACGGTTTTCACGCTTATTTATATAAAATGTACAGCGTATTTTGTGGTCGGATGTGCCGCATTACATTAATCTCTTTGATGTTACCTGTGAAGTGTAATTTAAATTTAAACACCTTTCTGTACTTTTGTCTCCGTTTGTGGCGACTCTCGTTGCGAGTCGATGGCTTGCTCCAATTTCAAGCTTCAACGCGGCTGAATGCGTTGGTACCTTATCACGACGTCTTATATAACTAATTCTGCAGCCACAGCATTTTATTTACACATCCAAGTTTCATCATTTTTGTTCTTTAACTTAACTTCTACTTAAACATTGTTTTAAGAACTATTTTTTAACTTAAAGTCGGGTACGATGCTTTGTAGCTGGATCCGGCTGTTTGTAATGTTTTCAAGGAATATTGCTCTTTTAATTAACTTCTTGAATAGAAAACTATTTCTGCCGTAGCTTCTCAAACATGTTTAACAATATTTTTATAATGAGACACGTTGTTTGGGTCGTCACGCCACATTTTCTTACCGCGAGCAAAGGGAGAAATGGGAAATGGGAGGGAGGTAGAAAGCTAATTTAAATACACCAGGCAGAGGTAAATTCCTTTTACGCTCAGTATTTCTTGAGGGTTAAAACCTCATCTTGGGTGGATCGTCTCAGACTCCTTCAAACTGTGACGTCCGTTTCTAATACAGAGCCAATCGACCGCAATAGTAGGTACAGGATTTCCTGTATACAAATAGAATTATCTGACATCAGTGTACGATTTACGAAAACATACCTATATAAGTTAAACATTACTTTCATAGATGATAAAATTATCTTATAGGTACTACATCAGAGGCTATAGGAAGCTATATTAATATAAAGCCCAAACTTCTTTCAGTTTCCGGCAAACAGAAACAATACATTTGTATTTTATAGATCGTTCGGGAAAAGAGCAAATATATGAGAACGTGCGAACATACCTACATGCGTAGATATAGAACTCGTGTATTGGATTACAACAAAAAAATGGTTTTATGAATAAAGACGGCTATAACTTGACCATTTTTGTACCTATATCTAGATTTCTGTCTGAAAAAATTTCTTGTTTTGTACTTTTTAGACTATTATTATTTTTCCGATGAATGGTTACAGTTTTTTTAATTTTTTTTTTGTGGTTTTTAAGCTTGATAAACTTTACGGCCACGTAATTAAAACTAATACATATTCTATAGGTCAGAAATTAACTTATTTACTCCTGACTTGAAAACACTGTAATGGAGAAAACTTACACAACTTCCTCTAATTCCTACTAGGAATGAGAGGAAGTTGTGTAAGTCGAAAAGAAATGATTAAATTATCCCAAGGGATCATATTCTGGGGTTAAAAAAAGTCATAATCCAAAGCAGCTTCGATATTTTGACGTGAAGAAGTAGGGAGAGGAAGTCAGACAGACAGAGTTACTATTTAGAACATACTAGCTGCTGCCAGCGGCTTCGCCCGTGCGATAGTTGAAAACTATCACAAGGGAACCTACTCCCGGGATAAAAAGTCCTATCCTATGCTATTCCAGGACATGGTCTACCCGTGTACCAAGTTTCATCGAAATCCATTCAACCGATCGAGCGTGAACAAGTAACAAACTTTCGCCTTGTATTAATGTGATGTCACCTGGACCATTATAACGGAGCTATTGGTTAGTGCTACGCCACTCGTAAATACCATACAGGCATACATAAATAGACTGCTAAAATCATAGTCTTTCTATTTTGTCGTAGTTGGGTAAAACTCTCCACAGACTTTTACCGCTGCCACAGGGTTGTGTTGAATAATCAGGAGCGTCAGACTAGATGAGCATGTGCACACCGGTGGAACAGTTGGTTAGCATTTGGATACAGTCCCAGTACACGGCGCCGCGGCAAGTCCCTAGTGCAACAACATCAGATAAAATCTAGCAGATTTTACACTTCGCAACGAAAATTAAAATGAACTTTGTTATCTCAAGTTTAATCTCACGTCGTGTTTTTCTCGACCATTCAGTATGATAAATTGGTGTGTAAACAAATAAGTTGACTTTTACTCGTTAAGCAAATTAGAAAGCAAAAGTTTAATTAAGGGTAATGGAGTTGTAATAGAAATGCTGGAAACGAGTTTATAGATGCTAAGCATAAAACTCGAGAATGACTGGACCGATTTGGATGAACTTATTTTTAAACTCCCTACTTGTGTTAGGAAAGTTCTTATGAAGAAATTGAAATAATTGTATGGGAAACCGTAAAAAAAACTATATAGCTTTTGACAGAAAGACGTCTGCCGGGTCGCAGTGTTAGTTATCCAACACTTCCGAAACGGCTTGACCGATTTTTTTGAATTTTTTTGTGTATTTTTGGTAGGTCTGAGAATAGGTAAGCTATTTTTTACCATCGGTGGGAGGTAACTCCATCCCCCGTTTTTTCTTTCATTACTTTATAAGGCAAAACAAATTTTGCCGGGTCAGCTAGTGCTTAATATATATCTACGCCCTTGCTTTATTGAGTTCATTACGTTTATAGCACGTGTCAAACCCAATCACTTTACAAATAATTACTTAGCATTTACTTAAACCAACCTATTTATTCCTTTCTAGGTCGAGGACTAACTGTTTATCGACGAAGTTAGTCTAATAGAGTAGGCAACATTACTTGTTGCCATAGACGCAGGTGTTGCGAGCATTATTCTAATGACTAAAGTCAAGCATAACTTTGTGATAGAGTATTTCAGGCTGCGATTTAATCGGTAGTAGCATAGTACACTCTTGCGAAAATGGATAAAGTGAGAAATGAGTATATTAGAGGAAGTTTGTAAGTAGCGCCAGTGACTGAAAAGTTGAAAGGGAATCGTTTATCTTGGTATGGTCATGTGAAGAGTAGGGGTGAAACGTATGTCATTAAAAGAGTTGTGAGTATACAGGTGATAGATTGTGTAAGGAAAGCGTGATGGAAAAAGGAGTCGACTGGCCTGTTGGTCTAGTGGTTAGTGGCCCTGACTGCTATGCCGGAGGTCGTGGGTTTGATTCCCACCCAGGACAAACGTTTGTGTGATGAGCATAATCACTTGTTCTGTGTCTGGGTGTAATTTATCTATAATTTGTATGTATTTAGAAATATACAAGTATGTTTATCAGTTGTCTAGTACCCATAACACAACTCTGCTTAGCTTGGGATTAGACGGCGTTGTGTGATAGTTGTGGAATATTATATATTATATTATAATGATAGCGTGATGGTTGACAAAACATTATGGAAGAAAGTAACGTGTTGCGCCGACGCCAAATAAGACGAGATAAAGGCAGGAAAACTTTGAGTGTATTAGGTACTCCATGTTTCTCTAAATGTTAAGTGTTCTAGAAGGAAAATTGACTACTCGTACAAACAAGTAGATTTTCCACCATTACATACAAAGATTATCGGAATGTTTAAACTGTCATTATTCGGTTCTATCCTTATTAACAGCATTATCGAACTTCAATTTAAGCTGCGGAGAACCGAATATCCAGTATACAAGACTTTACCGAGCGTAACGTTTAAGCCAGTCGATACTCCATTGAGTTAAGTGGTGGTTATTCTTAGCCCGACGTTGCTGGACCGGTCCAGTCCGTGATTCCAGCAGTGGCGTGGACGCGACCATAACATTATGTGATCATTGCAATTCGTGATGTGGACCACAGGCCACAACCGTACAATTGGACCGTAATACGATTTAAATGGAGTTTCGGTGTAACGGCAAGCTATGCGTGTCGTTACTTCAAATGATTCTATTAACCGGCTCCGGTTAAAGCGGTTTCAAATCTCGCTAAAAATATTTGATGGTCTGGGTATGATTGTTGTTTGCGGGATTGTACAAAAGAGTTACCGTGACTCTGGAACGCAAAGGACAACTGGAGGAATACAGGTGGGTTTTAATCAGTAACAGTCTTACATGCCCTCTTGCTCCACCCAAAGCGCGAGTAGTTAAGTATATGATGACTTCCTACCTCAAAAAAGGGTAAGTATGATTGTTGTTTCATAAATGAACGGATCTAAATACTCGTAACATTTTACAGTTGGTGTTAATAAAAATGGAATAAATGAAATGGCGTACCCTAAAAACTTAAAAGGATGCAATCGACATTCAATCCACAATAAAAATTAAACATGACGAATCGAAAAAACCCGAACTAGTACACAGCAATCAACAATCATAGCTGGTAACAATTTAAATTGACATCACTCACGGCTGCGCCGAACAGAAGAATAAAGTTGTTAACATCAATTGCAATCGGCTGTATCCTACTTGTCCCTCTTCCTATTTGAACAGATTGACAACCAATCATTTCGTTAACAAATTCAAAACATAAAAGCCGGTTCCTGTTGTGAAAAACATGACGTGCAATGAGGATTTCCTTTGCAATACATGCACATTTAGGCACGCCACGGTGGTACAGATAAGAGTTGCTAGTTTCAATGCTACAATGCATTAAGTAGGCATTTTCCGTAGCATTTGATTTCAAGACCATGAAGCTTCTTGCACGTTCTTCTCCATAGACATCTAGGTTTTGGAATGTATTTTATTTTCTGAGTGACTGACTTCTTGACAACTCAGAAGTGCTTATTTTTAAAATAAATGGTTTAATTTGATTTGGTGTTTCTTTTACAATGATGAAGAAACAGCTCGTGTTGACCAAAATCATTTGGATGTCTGGCGTTACTGTCAGAAATATTTGTAGAACAGCTAAAGCCAGCCTGTCTTTGTGAAGCTTCAGGTATTTTCTACCGCAAAAAAAAAAAACTAAATTACAGATCTTGGCAATATTTTGTATCCTTTAGCTGTAACCTCGAAGTTGGTTTTTTTCAAGATTGAAAGTTATCTAGCTCCATCGAGCTATCTCTGCTTGCCAACGATATAGAACAGTGTGTAGGTAGTAAAGTGTACATGGAAGTGTCTAGGGACCCTTTGTACACACTGATTAATCCTGAGCAACAACGTTATGGCGACAAATTGTCAATCATCGCCCACAGAGACACGATCAAATAATATCTGAAACTAGTCACCCAGATTACAAGCGTAAGATGACAAAAGCCAAGGCTGCGGGGATGTTCAAAAGAGCTGGGGTTACTAGAGAGGTACCCTAGAACACAAAGGTAACTGAAGGAACATAGGAGCCCTTAGTCATAAAAATCTGACACTTTAACCAGAGGGAAGGTATTATTTGATGGTTTCTAAGTCAATAGGTGTCAAAAAAGAAAGTAGTAAACCTTTAACAAAAAATTACCTATAGATACCAGTCAAAGACTAGTTTTTGTGATCGCGAAACCAATAAAAGCTAAGATAACGTCCTGAAAATCATGCCATAGTAATAAATATAACTACCGACCGTTACTCCCATATTGTCCATCTTCAATACAAGTGAGAGGTCCACCAATATCGCCTAGACCGTAGACGTAACTCAAATATTATTGGAGCGGTCTGAAGAGGCCCTGATGCCTCTCAGACGAACAATATTGATAGACACGCAACTCTTATGTCACTATTTATTTACCGCGCGATGCTCTTCAGGGAATGGTAAGAGGGAAGTGGAAGTAGAACGCCGCTTTGTTGTTGGCATGATCAAGGAGCATAGACTATAGAGCAGAGGTTCCCAAATTGTTTTTGGCCGGATTTTTTTTATAGTTCCTTTGTTGTTGGCAGAGACCAGAAGTAAAAAAGAAATCTAACTAAATATGTTATTTAATAACTGAAATAAAAAATATATTATGAATTTGAAACTTGTATAGGTCGCGCGGGGAATCAAGATCGCTCGGCAAAAATGGAAGGGGCATGCGCAGTATTCAATTCTAAGGTCTATTTGGCGACGTGCGGGCGGGTGTGCGCCGACGGCGACACGTCATTGGTAGATCCGTCGCTCTTCAATTCCCGATTTGCGTTCACGCGTCTCATTGGATACTGTTATACTTGGGTACTGTTGCGTACAGCTTGTGTTAGCGTATTAGTAATACGTAGTGGTAAAAAAAAATGGTTAAAAATAAAGTTTTAAAACGGCAAGCCAGAAAAATGGTTTACGACGTGAATTGTTACGTTAAGAAACAAAATAACGAAATGATTTTTTATTATTTTAATTAAAATTTTAAAATTTTTCTGAATATACCTACTTACAAGATAAATTACTAGCAAAACCTAGTGTTATTATAAGTTATGTTACTAAGGTTCAAACCGACGAAATTAAAAATATAATCCTAACATACTAAGAATTTCTGTGCGCAATTGTACACATGCGCCGATTGCCTCCACTACTTTCACCGAGCGATCTTAATTCACCGCGTGACCTGTAGCATTCCTATTCTTAAAAACCAAAAGTATCGATCATGTGACAGAAACCACAACAGTTCTAATCAATTCGTATCAATGTTGGGTACTTTTCAATTAGAAAAATTGTAATTTTGCCCTTTGCGGACCATATTTTGGCTTTTCCGGACCACAAGTGGTCCGCAGACAAGGACAGGACAGGTTGAGAACCACTTCTATAGAGGAAGTGTTCAATAACACGCATATCACGGTGTAAGTAGGCCTGCAAGGAGTTTTTGAGTACTCTTTGTCAATTTTAACTATTATAACCACTTACATCACGTACATGTTAATTAAAACACCTGTGAATAAAACTAGTTTTAGTAACCTCGATCCAATAATGGTTTGCAATAACAGTAAGCTATAACCATTCATATTAGTACAGCTGTAATTGAAATAGATAATTAATACTCTCCCTCAATAATTGCACAAACATTAACGTTTTAGTTGGCCCATCCAATTCAGAATGTCCACGAATAGTTTCAGATAACAGTTATTTAGTTGAATCAACAAATTGAGTGCAGCGAATCAACTTTGTGACCATCGCTTATCATAAAGCGGTATCATTGAACATACGCGATCGTCACCAAAGATAATCTAGAATCGTGGGTATAAAGGGCACGTTTCACTATATTGGCGTAGGAACGGTTTAATTAAGGGAATGGAGCGGCCAACGGTTGATGTGCACGCTCGCCGTACACAACTTACAAATGGATTAGTCTGAAACACGTTCAATTAGCTTATCTGAGGCGGTGAACTGCTGTGCCGAGTGCGAGCTTCCTTTTCAACTCCTGATTTGAGTGTACACAAATATTTTGCGGGTTTGCTGTGATTACAAGCGGAAACTACGTTTGTCTACGTAAAACCTTGTGGCTGTAACAACTGTTTCAGTACCTCAATCGATAGAAACGGAATCCATAAAGGATCATTTTGTTTTCTGTTTTTCTCAGGATGCGTGGAGGCATCAATACTTACTTATAGGTATGCTACGCCTTAGAACACTGATTATATGATTATAAAATTAATTTTGTACGGTACCGTCGGTCCGGCTCGTTCTTGACTGGTTTTTCACTATAGGAATCCTAATCACTCCCGGAAAACCTTTATGCAATCTCCTAACCTCTCGCATCTCTAGCATCAGAAGATAGATTTTTTAAATATTTTTTTTTTCGACTGGCAGATAATGCCTAAGGCATTAAGTCCGCCTTTGTACAGTTTTATGTGCATAAAGCTTTAATAAATAAATATTTCATCATCCGAAATAGATTCGTTTGAACTAAACGTTTATACTTTAGCTAAATGACCACAGAGCTGTAAACAAATAATATTTCGATACGTTCAATATTAAGTTGCCAAGACCAACATTTAACTAATACATCCAAGCAGCTTTCAATGTTAAGCTTATGTCTATATTTGGTAAACAACACGTATCCCGGTATTACGATCGTCCTAATACACACAGATATAATGGCATGCCTTAATGATCATTTAATTGGATATGAGCTGCCATTACTCATGTACAATGGCCACCCGCTTTGAACATGACATACAAGGAGATGTATTAATTATTCATTTCAGTCATGTGCTAAGTTGTAGTGTATTAACCCCTGGTAATTCTAATACAGACAGGATTAGAAGATAATCGAGGAACTTAAGATACGGAGTATTTGTTTATTTATAACTAAGCGAGGTGTATTATATTAAACAAATCACTATGTGTATCTAATTCATTTTATCACCCCTGCTCTCAAAACGGTGAAGAAAAACATCGCGAGGACACCGGTATGTCCTAGAACGAAAAATTTGAAGACATGTGACATCCACCGACCCGCACTGGGCCAATTCCCTCTCCTAGAGAGGAGGCCGGAGTCCCAGCAGTGAGAACAGTAAAGGCTGATTATGCTATACTATACTTATGCTAGGCGGGATATTAACGGACCAACCTTTTAAGGGAGGCGCCGCTTACGCGCGCACTTCGCACGCTCAACCTGATAACTAATGAGACGGACTTATTTTGTTGTACTCTGGGTGAATTCACAAGGAATGCATTATTTATAATTAGCTATAATGTTAGTATAATTAAGTTAGGATAAGCGCATTTATCGCATTGGGGATAAAAAAAAACCGTGTAAAGATAGATGTAAGATGAAGAAATAAATAAAATAGTACATTGTTACACTAGGGGTGAAAGTAACTCATTTCGTCCCGAGAAGGAGTTGGCGGGCGAGCGTAGCGAGGTCGCTATTTGAGGGACTAAATTAGTTACTTTCACCCCGAGGTAAGCACTGTGCTTTTCATTACGAATACAAGGAAAGTAAAAATAAAATAAAAAGTTTGTAAAACCTGAGTCGTCGTACCCATGATTTTAAGTAGGTATCTTTCTTCTGATTTAGGCGGTAAAAGGTATTCCACTACTGCTTTAACCTCTTCTCTTATGAAATTAGGCGTTAATCACTATTTTAATCTGATAAACATAACGTGTTAATACAAATCTGTTGTACGGAAATGTAAACAAAACTCGAAAAAACCAACGACTGATTGCCACTTTCCCGCCATTTTGTTTTTTTTTTTTCTGCCGCCGGCTAGCTATTCAGCCTCATTAATGAAAAATTAGCAATTAATTGTAATCTTTTAAAAATAAAGTATTTTAAAGAAATAGTTGAATAAATAAATCACTTAAAATATAACATTATTTAATTAATACTTGTCTTTTAGTTATTTCAATTTTATATCGCGCTGTGATTGACTGGCTGTATGGAAAATTGGAACATAGTTCAATAGAAATGTGAAGATAGAACTAGTTTTTTTTTTAATAATTTGACAGCTGTCAGTTGTAAAGTAAAATTCCATATGGATGAAAAGTATCACTTTCAGCCCGCTCCTCAGGCAACTTCAGACCTACTTTCAGAGTATGAGTAATGAAAATACTATTTGTTATAAATACTTTGTAGGAACCATTTGATTCAATATGTATTCAGATAAACAAAGAGACGGTTGAGTTGTGTGTTTATAGCAAATACACATTTGTATTTGTATCTTCTTTCATAAAATAAAGCCAGGAAGAAAAGAAAACAAAAAGCTGTGTGCAAAAATTTGTGATACATAATTGAAGCTAAGTCGAATTTCTGCATCAACTTTTCCACAATATTGAATAAGAGCAGAGGAGTTTTCTGTGTTTATTTAAACTTCTGTGTGCTCTGTACAGACATTACCTTTTTTCAAGTGAAATAAGTATGTACTAAAGTTCAGCTAAGTTTTACTTAAGCTATAAAACCAGGGACTTCGCTAATTTTTAACGTACGGAATTAGGCGCAGTTTGCCGAGTGCCAAACTCTTAGCGTCGTAAACTTCAGCTTATATTTTTTATCTCACTACAAAAGCTAAAAGAATTTTCAAGAATTTTACTTCAGCAAGCCATTTCAACATTTCTAGAGGTAGGAAAGTATTTTTAGACTGAATTACGGTATATAATCGAGTCCGGTGATACTTTGTTAAAGGATAAGTTTTTATTGAGTCACGATACTACTTTATAATTTAACAAAAAATGTTTTGCTGTTCGTTTTTATCGACAGCAAATGTTTTATAAAAAACCTTTAATAACAGGTTTCTTAGTTACGCACAATTTGTCTAATTCAGATACAAGTAAACAAAATAAAACCATTTAAATAATTTACGATACAAATAGTAAACACACAGGAGATTAACGGTCAACAACAAAAAACTCGTCATGGCTAGCCATGATGTCACATAACTCATAAGACATTGGCCTCCGGGACCATAAAAAAATATTGATTCAATTTTTACGATACAATCTAACATTGAGTAATCGATCAGCTCTGGAAATCACTTAGTCGTCATGAGTCATTAGTCAACCTGCCCAGTCACATATCTACTTCACCGTTTTAATGAATTTCGTGACATACAATTTGCTCCGCATTGGTTTTGGAGTTACGTACCTTTGTGCTAGCGCCGCTAAAAGAGTACTTTGAGTGCAGATATTTATCTAGGATAGTAAAAAAACCTTAAACCAAGACATAAATAACTAGACAAAGTACCTACTTATACATCTGGTTTCTTATGGAAAGAAAGCCATGTTTTTTTTTGTGGTGGTATACCATCAAAAGTCTTTTCTCGCACAAAGGCGGAGCGAGAGGGCGTGTCAGACTCTTTCTAAATAACACCTACCTATGTTCCGTGCCTTCATTTGCCCTTTGCGTTCTGTTGCCACGGTATCTCTTTCTTTCCTGTAGCCACGGGGACGTAGTTAGGAAGCCTAAGTATAAACCGTTCTGTCCAGACTAACGGTGGGTTTTTGAATTGAGTATTTTAAGTTAAGAACGTCTCAAACCTTACTTAAATGCCAAATTTTGACAACTTTTAAGGCTAAAGTAGAGTTTGAGAAATGCTCAACTTCAAATGCTTAAATCAGAAACCGGGGGTAAGTCTATAAATATGATTCCCGTAGACAAATCAAACTTTATTTCAACCTTCTTGTTAGTAGAGTAGTCACAAGCGCTACTCGTGAGCATAAGGTCCTGGTTGTGATTTCCGGGTTGGACAATAAGTCTTTCTATTTTATGGCCTGTTGATGACAACGCGTTCGCATTCCATTACACGAGACTTTAGTATTACTGGTGAATAAGAATGACATCTGCCAAAACCTTTTTATTGTGGTCCCGCCCAATCATCAAATAACTTCCCCACTCTGTCTAGAGCGAGAGGTGGTGTCTAACTTTTACTGGCTGAAACTCGCCCGTTTCCCTTCAGTTGATCTGCCGAACCCCCGAAGTGTGAGCCAGTTTATGTTTGTTTTATCATACTTTGAACTTCAAATAAACAATGAGTTCTTCTACTTACTTGTTATGAGCGTGGAAGGACAGTCGCAAAGGTGGTGGCGGGGGCTCGGGCGGCGGAAGAGCGGCGCGCTTGAGCCGATGTGTCCCCACGTGCGCGTACGCCGCCGGCTGCCAGTGCCGCACGAATGGTGACAGCGACAACCCTGGAACAAGGAGATCGAACATCAGAAAAGTTTACACAACCTGTCGGCTTAGTTAAAGTTTTTCTTGAAGAATATGAGATGGAGAACCATCGACATTTTCCAGCCGTTTTTTTATCAGAAATCATTAAATGCCTTAATCAATGAGAATACTTAAGGGGTTCAGACTTATTGTCTATAATCCACCTATGTGACTTCAGCTGCGATTTGCGTTCTAAGGTCACGGTAACTGTTTAGAACAATCCCGTAGGCCTAGTCCTTGCCACATGTTACTTGGAGTTTTTGAACACGTTTTCTTTTTCATTCTTCCATCAACAGTCATCATCATCATCAACATCAACGTCATCGTTCTTTCATGACATTCCTCACACAATCAATCATACTTTCTTTACTTTTTATCTCCAATCTCTGTATTTACTCATTAGGTTAGGTAAGTACCCATGTTTGCAAAAGAATAAAAGATTCTACGAAACATTTTTCAATTTCAGCAAGCCTAGCGTTTTCCTGTGAAATATTTCTACGTGATCGGCTGATAAGAGTGTCAACATTATAGAAATGAGTTAAATTTGGAGAGGTAGAAGGGTCTCTTGCATTCAGATTTATCGTGTTATTGACATGAATAAAATGGAATTGAATTCCAATAACATTGAATTCGAAGTAGCAAAATATTTAGTTGCAAACTTGCAAAAGCTCACGCATTCCTAGCATACCTATGATGATTAAATTAATGGGCGCAATTCTAGCTAAATACTTATTATTTGAATAAATAAATGTAAATCATTCTGGTTGCCCTCAAATTAAATATTTAGACGTTTTTGTTAGGCATTGACCTGTCACCGTGGGGTTGAACAAATACACAGACGGTCAAACATATGTCTAACACAATAAACAAAATAATATGTAGGCACATTATATTCTCAACCCTTTTATGTAGTATCTATTTTAAATTAGCCAATTCAGTGTTCTAATTAGTTATTTATGAGAAAAAGGCTCATTCAAAAACATTTTCATTTAACTTTCATTAATACAAGGTGTAAGGGACAGCCCTACACAAACTTTAAGGGCTTGCTCAGTAGACGAAACTGAACAACCTTCCATAAAATTTTTTTTCAGGAAACGAAAAAGAAAATCAGCCTCACCATACAAAATGATAAACTTGATTGGAGAATTTATATGGCGAGGCCGATTTTTTTTTTTTCATTTCCTGAAAAAAAAATTTGTGGAAGATTGTTCAGTTTCGTCTACTGAGCAAGCACTTAAAGTTTGTGGAGGGCTGTCCCTTACACCTTGTATAATACAATTTCACAATTTTGGACTTTTAATTGTAACATTTTTAATGTCCTCCACCGATACATAATCAATTCATTGCCGACATGACAGGTGTGATGTACATTTACATAAAAGTATCGTTAAAACGCAGCCCTGTAACGGATTTTTAATTAAAATTTTCGCAGCGATACACGTCTGATAAATCATTATGATTGACGGCATTTTAGTTGAAAGTATTGTTTAAAATTTTCCATCTATAAGCAAAATGGTTTAGTAGACGAACGAAAATGTTTATTGATTAATTAAAAGAATTGATGGAATTTACCTGGACACGTTTCTGATGGGCCAGTCCAGATGATGCTGAAGTGGAGAAGGACCTACTTCGACGCCTGCGTGTATTTTGTTTTTGTACCTATACGTAGTTAGGTCATAAATAGTTAGTTAATATTGAAATGTTGATTAACTATATTAACATTGAAATATAGTTTTTTTTTTAATATTTGACGGTTAGGTAACGTTGGCCTTGATATAGATGAATTAAACTAACTTTGATTGAGCTGTATTCTTCTTTTTTTTTGACGAATAAAAAAACAAATTTCTAAAAAAAATCTCGCCAAAATTGAAGATTAATCCAGGAACATATTTTATACTATCACAATACAACTAATACTGATAAATACAAAAAAGCCTGACTACCGCAAAATAACAGTGATTGTAATAATAATATAATTAATCTTCTTTTAAGTTTAATTTTGTTTTTTTTTTTATTCTTATTTAATTCTAATTATTAATTTATAAGCTTTGACTTTAATAATTGTTACTAATTATTTAATTAATAATACCATAATATTAACTCAAATTGACCATTGACTAATGTATCCCTTTTGACCTTTGTATCTTGACCCTATTTTAAAGTTTTAATTTGACATGATTTATTGGAATGTGTTTTTAGTCGAATCTGGTTGATATTTTTTTTTGTGAAATTTAATTTTTTCTATAGTTCACCTAGTTATATGTGCATGCTGTGGTCTCCTGTAACTGAAGGAGCACACGTTGAAGGACCCCATGCCTAATGATTTATACCTTTGTTGGAGATCCTAATAAATAAATAAATAAATCGACGGACACGAATTAATGAAGAGACGTATACAATTTAACCGGATCGTTATCAGATAGCTAACGCTGCCATTTATCATTTCAAATGGAAATATGAGTCTCGCCACCGACGTAATTGGAAAATCAAGTGCAATATATTTCCTAACCCGGCTTCCCCCGAGACTTCCCGAGGATTTACACGCGTCTAGGATTCAGAAGTTAGCCTAGATTAGCAGGGGTAGGATCGAAACGGGATTTATTGGAGCTGTGCACTAGCTAAACTATGTATGTCCGACAGATGGTCGGCTACTGTGTATTAGAGTTATGACTTATGATATTGGCCGGGTTTATTCACTAAGCGAGTAGCGAGTTCCTTGATTTAAGTAACTTTCAAGGCACACAGTCAAACTGCGGGAATGTTTGAAAGATTTATTGTGACCCTGGAACATTAAGGTTAACTGAAGGAATCATGGTAACGGTTGGTTTAGTCAGTAAAAGTCTGATACTCCCTTTTGCTCCACCTTGAGCACGAAGAGATATTTGATGATGTCTTATCTTAAAAAAAACAGACTTCAATTGACTTCTAAAATCTAAGCACGTAGAATCCCCACATTTTGTCGGTTTGTTAGAGATGTATAACTTTAAGACTTATTTAAACGTAAAAACAACTGCGATTGTCATCGCGAAAGTGGTAAAATAGAAAACTAGACCAGAATACAGAAAGTTTATTTAAATAATATGAAGGCAGTCTGAAAATATTGGCAAGTGTAATGCACTAGTATTCCAGTCTCATAGTGAATGCAAAGTGTATAATTTTTCGCGCCATTTGCCAATGAGTGTGGGACGTGCAGTAGATGGCGCGGCCGCGCTGGCGCGGACGAACGTGACTCCACCTTTGCTGACTACCCAACACTCTAATACATTATACAGTATGCCAAACTTCGCGGAAGTATGTACAAGTTACTTAATTTTCAAGTTCTTTATTTGTTTACGAATGAAGTCAGCTGAACGGTTCACAAACCCAAAACAAAAAAAAAAAACAGAAATTCTTTACTGCGACTCAGATAAAATTGTTCAAGTTTCTGAAAATTAGCAGTCTGTGCATACTTCCGATTCTCAATAGACCCAATAAGATGGGTCTTGGATGTAAATAGAGTTTGAGTTTGTTTAATTCCCTGTCGTCTAGGTCTATTGAAGGATCTTTTATTCACACTTTTCCGATTTCGGGGACGTAAACATTCTTCGGAATTGGAAAGAGGACAGGGTGGGTCATTTCAGGCTTACAAACGTCTCTTTTCCTCCATTGACGTTTTTGTGTAGGGAAATTGTTTACATACAGGGCCTTTTCATTTTGTTGACAAAGATGGAGGAATGTTTTATATCCATGACGATGTAGATGTAGGCACCTATTTTATCTGCTAATCAACATAGTTATACGTAGAACCGTGATTTATGGTACAACATTCAGACATCACTAGAAGCATTGTATTCAATGTTATTGGACTCATAGTTCCGTGGTGTAGCAATCAAACGTTACATATTAGCTTTCTCTTATCTCAGTATCTCTGAGCTATTGTCAAGTCAAAATACCAGTGGGCATAGTTAAGATACGGACGCGTTCGGTATCGATGTTATAGCGATTTTAGTATAGAACTTCTCACATTGACGTCGCATCAAGGGAAAAGATGTCTATGGTTATAACACCTTCTTATATCTTCGTTTCTGATAACGGCCTCAACCATTGTAGGATTTCATGTGTTATATCAGAGATATACGAGTAGGTAACACAAGAAATTAATACGTTGTTTCTACAGAAACATTCCTTGTTCTATATGAAGTAATTTCAAACTGTTGCTCACAAACAAAATTCTATCAAGCCTATCACATTTTAGTTAACGAAAATTCATTAAGCATGTCAATCTTCCCTTCCAAATATTCAAGATAACAAGCGTACCTACAAAACTTTTGACAACAACCAGCTTTTAGGGGGAAATTGGGAAATTCCAGTTGTCATAGCAACCCTGCTTTGCACTGACGCTTATTTTATCGCGAAATAAATACTGCAAAGCGCTGCAGAGCTGCAGGTGAAGCCAGCGCGGATGAAACAAGCACTTTACGTTGTGACATGTATAACATATTGGTTTACTTTATAGGGATTCAGTTTACATATCCGCGAGGCAATAAATGTTTCAATTGAAATATTGCACTGTATTTTCGAAAAATTACCATGTCGTACTATTAAAAATATCTGTTTGATATTTTTTATTAACGTGCGCTTGGTCATGCCTTTATGAGCAGGTTCCATTTTCAATTAACTTTCAAGTATTAATATGGACATGTTCACATTTAACTTTACGATGCTATTTAAAAGTTTGATACGCCTAATTTGACGGTATAGTTTTAATTGATAAGTAAAAATTAAATGTCACACATATAAAGAAAAGATGGATAGATTGTATGAAAAGTGATATGAATGAAAAGACGGTCAGTGATAGCGTGACGGTTGACGGGCCAGCATGGAAGAAAAAAACGTGTTGTGCCGACCCCATGTAACATGGGACAAGGGCAGGAAGATGATGATAAATTTAAGTCATTATCGTGTGAAAATAATAAACAAACTCAAAGAACACACATTCGTATATGAGGTTGCATAGATTGTAATGCTAAGCTTTATTAATTGCGGCTTACGTCGCAAGTCTCCGCAAAGTCTCGACAAAGAGCACCTCTAGCGAGGCGTCTTTTGAAACCTGACTGAGACTCGTTTTGTGAAGAATTACCTTTATTAGAGCTGAATAAAATCAATAGCGTCTCCCTCTGGCGTGGCTTAATGAAGGCTGCTTGAATGCTTATTAGCTTCGCTCAGTCCAAGAAAGGTTTAATGAAAAATCGGATTCTGTGGCGGCAGTCTGCCGTGGCATATTTCAGATTAGTGCCAGTGATTAATACAAGCAGCGGCCCTCATATCTCCGGTCTGTCAGGGACAGATGAAAAATGCTTCCGCATCAAGTATCAAAGGGTTGATCTGGCGGCAGATGACTTTGTAGCTGGTGCTAGCTTTTGTTGAACAAGCGTTTGTTGTCGAACATTATATTGCTGTCATTTCTCACTTTGATTGTTTCGAACTCGAAAAATGTAGAGTATTTCTTTGACGTTGTTTCGCTTCATTTTGTTAGCGTGGTTTCTCGCTGTGAGTAATGTTTTTAACAGCCTTTTATTGTTATCTTAATTAAGTCTTTGTTATTTACGACCGAAACACATTCACTTTGTCGTTACAACAAAGAGTTTGTTGGCAGGAAGGGGTTAAACTGCTATTGAAAAACATACTTTTATTGGCGACCGCCAACTGAACCTATTTTGGTTGAGGGTGGCAGGTCATCAAATAGCTTCTCCCCTTTCGCTCTGAGTGATGCGAGAGGGAGTGTCAGACTTTTACTGACCAAAACCCACCTGTGTCCCTTCACTTGCCCTTTATATTCCCGCAGTCTTTGCATACCTACTTATTTATTTATTACAACGGCCAATGACACAGCCAACTCACGTATAAAATTAAATTAAATTTGTAATGCCATATTCATTTGGGAATTTATCGGTCTGGCGACTCTGTCTTGCATTGATTTGAATAATCTTTATGAAAAAAAAGAAATCTTTCTTTAAACGTTAGCAATCATGAATTTTAAGTACCTAGAGCTTTGCAAAAGAATACACGACGGTTTCAGAGTTTAATGTCTATCGAATCTAAACGAGCTATCAGTTCATTGGTTCCCAGTTTCAGTGTTATAAATATTTTGTTACTGCGCTGAGCGGCATAAGAGATCTTATTAAGGTAGCGGTAGTGCATCCGGATTGCTACGGTTCCACATAAATGCATTTCCATTAGATACAGTGCCTGCCAATAGAAAGAACACGACGCCAGGCGGAGCTATGGAGCACTGGTTTTGAATATACACTCCGGGACCTTATTGAAGAGCACCCCCAGTACATCTCAGCATCCGGAGGCCTTTGAAACTGTATTTTGTTATAAAAAAATATTAAACGCAAATTCCGCTAAATAAAAACATGAGAGTTTTGCTGTAAACATAATTGCTTTTCTGAAAGCTATAATGGGTATATTTAAAGCAATTAATTTTCTTTCCTTCCTGCTATAACAAATTTTTAAGTAAAGGTTTTTAACCCAATTACAGTGCTGTATTACATTAGTAGGTATATTCAATTTTAAAACAGGATCTTTATAAGTTAATCGATGGAGTAAGCCTCTGTAAATTACTGGGCGAGTAATAAAGTATTAACGACGAAGCGAGACCGAATTTATTACTAATTGAATTACGGTAGCGTTTATGAATATCGTACTTTATATTAATTTTATTCAATCCTCGAATAAGTATGAAAATTACGTTGTAACTTGTAATAATGGTGAGCCTCTAATTTATTGGCGTCGGCCGTGATTAGGTTCATTAACAGTTTAACAAACTTCTCTGTCTTGGATTTACGGGTATGTGGGTAAGTAATGCTAACTGCTCTTAGGCACGTACAGTAAGTCTATTATAATCCTGGCTCTGTTTTATTTAGAAGCATGTATTAAATGTAGGTTTATAGTCAGAGGGCTGTCTTTTTGTTTAGTGCGACAGGGAATAGAATAGAAATACTTTTATTCGGTACAGACAGCAAAACGGTTATATGAGTATACAAAGTAAACAAGAATAAAAGTAGTACGCCGAGCGTGCCCGCACCGAAAGGGTGACCACCTCAGCATTTGCTGGGCGTTAGACACCCAGCGCTGATTTTCAGTTGGCACCCCGCAGTGACGCACGGACTAGGGTAAAGCATATATATATATATAATATTCGTATGTGTAATTGAAATACACATAAAAATAAATATTGATGTAGTGTGTACCTACGGGTGTAAAATTTTATTGAAATAAAATACATAAATAACTGTTTGATCAATAATAACGCAATATTATAAAATAAATTTTGTGCCACATTGGATAAAACGATAAAACTATCAAATAACTTAGTACCCACAAAACTCCGATAAAAAAAAAAACATCAGCTGACGCGCGGCGCGATGATCAACGCCATGACGCATAATCGAGCCATCGCTGCACCACCCGGCCCGGCAATTAGCCGTGATTTGTAGGGAATGTCAGGCTTTTACTGACTGCAACAGCAGAGACCCAGCCGGGTCGAAGCCTAGCCCCGGTATGAAGGCTAGAAGGAACGGGGTGGGTCTTTTAGTCAGTAAGAGTCTGACACTATCTCCCGCTCCGCCCAAGAGCGGGGGTTGTAATTGGATAATTTTTCCCACCATAAAAAAAAGGCTTTTACTGACTAAATTCCACCTGTGTTTTTCCACTTTGCGTTCCAGGGACACGGTGACCATTTTGGACGACCCCGCAGCCCTGGCAAGCCCTAGCGAGCCCTGTCTGTTTACTGATATCTCGTCCTCATTCTAGTGCGAGCTTTTAACGTACGTTTTTACGTTTGCATGTCAAATCATTTTTTATAGTAGAATGAAAAAGCTTATTCGTTGTTTTCACCAGATGGCACTTTTACAGTTTTGAGTACGTTAAAAACTCGTACTAATGCCGAAGAATTCTTCCTCATGTTTCTAAAACCGTGAAATGCAGCAGAAATAGCCAAACAGTTCCATATTACAATTCCATAGTAAAGTGAGTCATTGTATTGTACTACCGTGAAGGTACTATAAAACAATAATATTCCGCGGCTCCGTGATACATTGCGTCAAGCAAGTCGGCTCGATGAACCCTCGTATGTGAACTATTGCCTGAGTCTTATCGTATCTGCGCTATTTCCTCCCTAGTATTTCCTTCCACGTTTAGCTTTTCAACTTATTGTTTATTGCGTAGGTAGATTTCCTTGCAAAAGAAAAGCTTAAGACGATATTGTAGTGTGTGTGTGTGTCTATGGCAGACGTTTTGTTTGCAGATTTCTTGTTCAAAGGCTTTAATTCTTTTTAAATACACTTACTCGAAAACTCGCTCTTATCTCACCGCTTTTAGGCACGCAATAAACTGTTTCCGCACTAGTGCAGAAAAATGGGCGTGCTCTCCTGCACCGCAATGTTATTACATTTATTGTATCAGGCTGAGCACGCGTCGACCCCCACGAGTCGCTGGCCAACCCTCGTTTATTCATTTCTTCGTAAGTGTATTGAAAAAAGTTGTTTGATACACGTGCAAATTTGTCACTGCAGCCCTCGGCTCTATAACACCTATTATGGCCTATTATGCGCGGCACGGATCTTGACCGCTCGGCGAAAGATTCAGGACCAATTTGCGCATCGTACACATCGTCGAGCCCATCACTGTAACTATAGAGATGTACTCCCAGCTCCCGCGTCTCACTTCATACCACTTAAGAGGCCCAATACTTCACTTCTCATTCAAGCCTGAGCGATTTCAAGTTCAAGTCAGCGCTCAAGATCCGTGCCGGTATCTATACGGCTCGTGCGAATTCCGCCTACGTCGCAATGAAAAACTTTCTGCACTTGTATCAAAATGTACTATTTCCACTTCTGTTATTGTAAGAAAAATATCGTCATCATTATCATTTTAACTGAAAGACGTCCGGGCGCTCGAGCCCCGGTATGAAGGCTTGAAGGAACGGGATGTGTTTTTTAGTCAGTAAGAGGCTGACACTATCTCCCGCTCCGCCCAAGAGCGGGGGTTGTCATTAGATGACTTTTCCCATCGAAAAAAAAAAAAAAATTCACTGCTGGACATAGGTCTTCACGAAGCGCCGATCCAGCGACCGTCTCGCATCCATCGAATTCCCGCGACTCACACTGAGTCTTCGTTTCTCTTTGTGGGGGCCTTCCAAAGCTACGTCTTCCCTTACGCGGTCGCCACCCCAGAACCTCTTTTTTTATGGTGGGAAAATCATCAATGACAACCCTCGCTCTTGGGCGGAGCGGGAGATAGTCAGACTCTTACTGACTAAAAACCCACCCCGTTCCTTCAAGCCTTCACACAGGGGCTCGAGCTTTCTTTCGAAACTAACCCTGGTCCCGGTAACCCCAGATTCTCTCAGTCCCATCGACCATCTGAAGAAAAACCTATCCAGATTTATTTTTTACAAAAGCAATGTTAAAAAATTTGCATAAAAAATGGTCTATATCAATCTAATAAACATCTCCTAATCAGGAAAATGCAAAAATAACCTTACTAGAATAGATTAATAAGTTAAACGTACTAACCCAACTAACAAACATTTGAAATGTAACAGGATGTGGAAATAAAAAAGGCTTATTATTATTATTATTAATCAGGAAAATATGGCCGACGTACACTGTACAGTATATCTGACTGGAGCTATAATATTCTTTTGGTTCTATTTATAACTTAGATCCTATCTTGATGTTGCTTAAAAAATAAGCAAAAAATACGATTTCACTCGTTCCTAGAACACATAATCCGATCTAAATATAGTTATCTAAAAAGTGCTTATCATTTGTGTGTTCTGAAGCAAATTATTCTTGTCGTCATCGTCTCCTTTAAGGGAAGGGGTGACTAACCTGGCTCGACGGCCGGGTGAGCAACCCAGCAACCCACGTCTCACGCACTGCTGTGATCGTTAACCCATCAACTACACGTGTCTCGTAGGCTAGTGTGCAATTAGTGTTGATAATCAGTAATGGTATGTTGTGTGGGTATAGCGGACCACCTGGACCAACCATTGTGTGTTGATTTCGGAGTAGCATATCGTATTTCATCTCAGTCTTTTATTTGCCTGGCAAAGTATTGAAGTCGATGGTTTTATTTAAGGTAGCCATATACGCTAGGCGGCTAGGGTATATCTGACAGGTTTGCCTACACAGTTGAGTTTGATCTGATAAACCGGAGCGTGTTTGTTGCACAACTGTGCAGGTTTCCACACAAGCTTACCTGACAGGTATAACTGTGCAGTGAAACCTGTCAGGTTCACCTTAGCGTGTATACCTTTAGAGTTGAAAGAAAATTGTGCGTAAATACATGTTTACGGAAGCTTTTCTACAAAATTAATTATATTATGAATGTTTTAGATACACCTTTCTCGTCACTTTTGATATTTTCATATTAATGGCGATGAAATTTTCCCAATATTGAACGCGGAACTTATTAGGTATGTAAAAACGTTAAATTTCAAAGAGAGAACTTACGCAGTAAGAATAATTGAGTATCATCTCCTTAGCAACTTGTACCGTCCTCGTACAGTCGCTCCACGGGTTTCAATTCTCCCGGATAGCATTTCGAATTCGGCAGTTAGCTGGCGCATTCCTACCGAGAATCCTGTGCGGCGTTACAGATAAGCGAAGTAATAGCGATCGACGTGTTTCTAATACTTCTGAACGAGGGAAAATGTTATTAGAATCATTCGGTTCATTTATAGAAAATTCAGGTTTCAGGAAATATTGAACGCGGGGGCTTTAAGCTCTTAACAGATTGCTTCGTACGCTGTTTTCTGAAAGTGTTCTAAGAATTGAGCGAGGAAAGAAATCAGATCGAAACTTATAAATATTTATAGTATTGAATGTTTGTATGTGTGTGCATGTCTGTTAGTTACTCCGTCACTCTAAAGCGACTGACAGGATTTGTATGAAATTTGGTACTTAAACGAGTGGATCAGGTCTTGAAATTGCACACTGTACCTTCTTCTTTCTTCTATCTTTATCCCGGAAGTCATTTTCTTGAGATAATTTTCAACTTTCACACGGGCGATACCGCTGGCAGAAGCTGGTATGAAGAATTAAATTTATTAAAAAGACTCTGTTTCTTGCAAACATATCGGATCAAAGTCCAGTAAAGGGAGGTGTATTGGTGATTTTTTTTCACACAGTTCTAAGCAAGCACATTCAAGAGACAGCGCTAGCGAGTTGTTACGAGCATGAGGAGAATAAATATCTTCACACTAGTAACATTTTTGACATAGAAAACTACATGGTATTGTGTTTGAAAAAAATATCACCAAATTACTAATATTACCAATATACATTCCCTTACTATAATTTTTACACATAGGTATTGTCATCTGGGTTTTAATGAATATGTGTGTGTAACTAGTAGAGAACATTGTCCTTTAACACAACTCGTATCAAAGTACGCAACATAGTGTTCTATGCAACCATGCACAAGTACATCGAAAACGTTGCTTGCTACACAGAAGACAGATAACTCCTCGTACACCTGTATGCAGCAGTTTGTCACTTGTTCGACCGCATCTAAAGCCGATAGCTCGACTGGTTCCAACATTCGCCATTCAATGGCTGTTAGCAAAATGTTCAAGACCCCCAGTATAGTTTCGAATAGCTACGTAGTTCGCCGAATGGTCGGAGCATCGCTTTTTATGGACCACTCGTACTGCGCTTAATCCAATTTAAGTTCCGAGCTCGGCCGTCAGTGCGACGTTCAACTGTTTCATTAAAACTGTATTTCATAGAAGTGGATCTGCTTAATTACCCTCACTGTATACACACTAACTTCATACCAAAAAACTGGGCAAGTGCGAGTCGGACTCGCGCACTGAGAGTTCCGTGAAAATTACAATTCCCGAATAAGATTCTCGAAGATTTTTCCGAATTGCAAAAAAAGTTTTTTTTTGTGATGTAGGTAACAACAAATTTAGTGTTTTCAGATTTATTCCTATACCTGTGCTATAAGACCTTGCTTTCTGCCAAATTTCAGGATTCTGGGTCAACGAGAAGTACCCTATGAATTTCGATCTTTAAGAGTATCGAAATACAAGTTTTTTGCGACATAAACGGCCGTATCTTTTATATTCGTTAACTCAGAAGTTTGATTTTTTCACAGCTTGAAGAGACCACAGAAGCTGGAGCTTCAACCTAGTTGAGTAGGTATATGGTTTTAATTTCAACTCGATACCTCCACGCGTTCTCGAGATAAAGGGTCTTGACAGACAGACGGACGGACAACAAAGTGATCCTATAAGGGTTCCGTTTTTCCTTTTGAGGTACGGAACCCTAAAAAAAAAACAAAAATTACATTTTAATACCTTCTAAACATTTATCATGTTAAACGTAGTAGTTTAAAACCCAGCCTTTGTATAATAAAGATTCTGGGAATTTCAGAAGCCTTTTCATATTTCAAACAATTAAACATTAACATGGTTAAAACTTTCGATTAACTCTAAACAAAATATGGTAATTCTAAACATGTTTAAACGTTAGACTTTCTAAGTACTTATCTGCCCACGATATATGAGTACTTGGAAATAGTTGGTGGAGCAGGTTGAAATTTATCTAGTACCTAACAATTAAAATACAATGAATATGCGAATAATTTTAATTGGCTACGAGCTTGCTAACGTTGCAAAACTAACGAGAATTGTAATTGAAACAATATTTCGTTAAATAAGCAACTAATGTTTCAACTAGTGTCCGACCAAAACTAGTTTTCACGGCCGAAACCGATTTTCGGTTTTGGCATCAGTTTCGGCCGAAACTGGTACTGCCATATAGGTCTGGAGCAATGGGTTGACTTCCAAAAAGGAAACCTGAGGTCTTGGACCGCAAAGGGCACAGAAGGAACATAGGTTTGGTTTTACTTGGTAAGTCTGACACTCGTTTCGCCCAAGATTACTCTTGAAGTCATTGGACAAATTCTCACTTAAAAAAACCATTTAGTTTATCTAAATGGTTTTTTTTCATGTTATGTTTTTGCGGGGAAAAATAGTCAATCTTATTCAATCGGTCGTTTTTATACTAATCATTCATTCTCACCTCTTTGTTTCGGTGTCGGCACGAAACTAAGCAGAAAGAAGTTTTTTTGCCGAAATTAGGCCGAAAACAGAAGTTCGACCGGGCACTAGTCTCTACCATTGCCTTATTAATGCTATGCACCGGACAATGGGTGCATAAATAAATAGATTACTGAAACATTTTCAGGGAGTAGGTATGTACATGTAAAAGATGGTGTTCCTCTTGAAATAAACCCCTGTATCCACTTACAGAGAAACATGTACGTAAGTAAAGCATAGTGGGATTGATTATTTATAAATTCGGCCCATGCAGTGTCGGTCCCTTCGGGGAGAGTGACATAAACATCTGTTGTTTATTCATCGTGTCCTCCGAATATCGCTACACTTCTCCTTTCCCTTTACGTGTCTATTTTTGTTTGTAAAACGTGTCTTTCTAGAGCCTCTCGTACTTGGAGATAAAACAGAAGACAAGCAATCACTTGAGTTTAATACAAAACTCCTTGTATACATACATGTTTTAACAGTAAAGCCTACTAAATCCCGAATTCAGAGCGGGACTTAGAACAAATCTTGAATTTTAATTAATAAATAGGATCGGAATAAGTCAGCATGAGTTTATTTTAAAGAATTTGGGATGTATTTTTAACCCCTCGCGCGCGGGTGTATTAATATTACGTAATCGCGGGTTTTTTTAGTAAAATCACAAAAAAAAACTTTTTCTGTTTTTTTCCAGGAAAAACGAAGACGTAGAAACCAAAATTTTCGATCGAATAAATTTCGTACACTCGTGTGTACAGTACGACAATTAAGCGTTTTCACGGTCATTCAAGTTGTACAAACGTACAATCGGCGCTCGAGGGTACTCATTTCAGCTATCTTTACAGACAGTCAACCAACATTATATTAAAAAAGTTATGCAGCTATGTATTTCCATCACCGCAACCTTTCGAAAACTATGGTAGGTAGCTATTCGCATAAGGCAATGATCGAAACGGAGGACCCAACTGGCATTCCATTGCAGGTTGAGTGGAGGCAGGTAATCAAGTGTCATTGATCGAGATGAATGCTCGGCACTCGCTGTATCCTCGTCGAGCTCAACCCGGTAGGCACTTGGGGTTGAGTATGTAACATGTAGTGACCGACCAGGTACATATCCTCACATGACTCAGACATGTGACGGTACATGGACTGCTCTTGAATGTGTTGGTCTCTTTACGATGCAAGGGCTCCTTAAGTGTGGGAAGCGTTTCATAAATATTATGGTGCCTATCTATCTAAGCTTCAACTGTCGACTTCTTCGCAATTTGGAGGAAGAATCCGTCTTGGGTGGATTGTGAAGAAGTAGAAAGTCAAATAGAATAGAATAAACTTTATTGTACACCAAAAAGTAACATAGCTTATTCATAAACTTAAATTTATGGGTAAAACAACACAAACAATAACTAATAATTTAAAGTGGTTTAATTTTTGTTGGGTTTTTGGTTTTTTGTGGTGGCTAAATATTGTAATCTACCGTTCCGAATTCCGAAAAAAGACGTGTGATATCTGAGACCTTCTCTTAAAATCTGGTTGCTCTGGAGCTTCGACCTACTTGAGCTTAAGGCTTCAGAGTCAAATTACTGGACTAATAGAAAACTAAAAGATACCTCCAGCAAAATGCCTCAGTAGAAACCACTTTAGTAGAAAACTGTAAGTGTTGAGAAAATAAACGCGAGCTATACAAATTTGTTAAAGCTAAAATAAACCAGTTTGTTATTATTAATTAACTGTTCCTTCCTGATTAAAGTTTCCGGTACAAGGGTAAATATACACGTCAACTCGCTCAGTAAACACAACTCCAGTTTGGCAGAATTCAAAACTCATAGCGACGTGAAATTCTATATTGTTTACTTTGAGGCTTATTTTTCTTTTCTGTTTGAGCGATCAACCATTTTCATTCGACCGTAAAATAAAAATAGCTGATGGCATAGTTTTCCTGAAGCCTGAGATATTACCACGTGAGTTAAGGCACATATAGTGCAGTTCCGTGTTCGCAGACAGAGGTAAGCACCGCCTCTAGGCTCCGAGTGATGCATTCATTTGCTACAGTGTAAACAGGATTACTCAAACACACTCAACTGAAACATTTTACATTTGTATGTGCAGGCTCACTTTGTTGATACCCAATATCACGACAAGCAAACAAAATGGACTAACGATGTAATGGAGTAAATACTACGAATTCTGATATAATAATAGCGAAAGTAAAATAGTTCAAATACCCGCCAATGTATCAAATTCAAGCTGAAACTGAACCGAACAAGGTGCTAAAACGAAAATGGATCATAAAATTATTCACGAAAATAAAAACATGAGATGAAAATGCTATAAAACTAAGCCTCGCGTTGACATATTGCAGAGCACGCTTACATTGTTAAGTCAAAATAAAAAGATATAAACATGAATAAAAGCGCAAAGATAAGGAACGTTATTTATTTTGTCAAACAATTTGGGACACCGGCAGACGCGCTGTAAACACCGAGACACCATTTGAACAGGAAAATACCGAACTCGTATTTATTATGTTCAAGTATTTTAATTTGAAATTTAAATATATCAGAACAACTCATACAGCTTGATACCTGGAACTTAATTATTTACATGTCGCTCTATGGAACTCATTTCAAATGTACGAACTCTGAGCTCGATTTGCAATATTAGCGAGTGTTTTATTCATACACAATAGTACTTGTTCTGATAAAACCTGTTTCACGTTCGTTCTTTTTATTGGCCAATCAGATAGTTGATTCAAAGAAATGCTTCCGCAAAACTGTGAACAAGCGAGACGGCCTTCGTCACGGTATCATGAACATCTGCTAATATAAACACATCAATGACTCATTTATGCCATCTCAGGTGCGTTCCGAATACCAAATACCGAATACATTACTCGAAATGCGTGTCCGAATTGTGGAGACAATCGGAAACTGGGTCATCGTACAATTGGAACGTTAATAGAATTCGCTAGATTAGGTTTGACAGGTAAGCCGCAAGCGTTTGGCGGTGTGTCGGTAAATTGACTACATTTAGGAGCCTGCAAGGTGGTAACTCCATTATGTAACTGTCTGCTCTTGCATGGAAACACTTATATGCAGCACATAACATAGCTATTGCATAAGGATCCTTTGTGCATTTTATGAAACTCTCAGAACTTTACAGTAATGAAACTTTGTCAAGAACTTGCCATATCTACTAGCAGCACTAGCACAAACATAAGGTGAAAAGCGTTTAAAGCTCGTGTGTAATTTAAAATGATCCTACCACTCAGTGAAACTTCCATTTCCCGAAGCTAGTAGACAAATGTTTATTGGTTAAGACTCCTAAGAAATCCAGTTGATTGTTTCCCAGCAGCCGGCGATCACCTTCAATAAGCGAGGAAGGGTGGGAGCCGACCTTCCAACAGTGCAGACTTCAAAGATTAGTATTCTCGTCTCGTACGCTCCACGCAACTGGCGTCAACTACTGAATGAAATGCGACTCTGCTACGTTTCTTATTTACAAACTTTAAAAAGCTCCAGCCAAGCAAATATAGCTCCTTGTCCTTTGAAATAAAGTGTGTATTAACTGCAAATAATGTTGTCGGTTGATGAGATTAGCGTCGTCATTCACAACATTCACGCACTACATGTTATGTGTGCAGCTGACTGGGTTATAAGGTCGAGTTATATAAATGTAACGAATTTTGTAAATACACGTGAAAATTACGAACAAGTACGTTCATTACGAGTGTTGAAACGAAGCGTAATTTCTTTCAACTTTTACGCGATGCTAATTGTTGTACCGGAGGCAATTGTAGACTCCCTCCTAAGAAAGTTCTCCTTGTAAAATCTTTTGCAGAAAACTTTGAACTATAGGAGTTTTAGTCAATAGATCAGATGCTCTACCAATGAGCTAAGCTGAACTTTTAAAGGGATGGAGTTATATAGAGTGTATAGCTCCATTTCTCTTTTTCACTCGCACACTTGACATTTTAATACATCATGGTAAGGCCCACAGAAAAGATGAAAGCTTATAAAGGAAACACTTTCCCACCCTTTAACTCCACTACAGGCAATAAACCAATACGAACGCGCATTATGCAACTAACAGACCACGCACACGTAACTCGCAAGTTTGCTATTGGTAGTTGAACTATGAGCATTGCCCTACTTTGTGGCACGCCTGAACCGCCCATATGGCCATTCTTCCAACCTCTTTCATCTGTTCAGTGGTAAGGCCCCTGATCTCTTTTTAAAGGAGTCAACATTTCGAATCACTCATGGTTCACGAACAGTGATTGTTGAAACTCGCGACCCCAACCATGGACCATAGCAAGCCGAAGGTAACGAGGTGTCATCCGTAATCCAAGACTATAATCAGCGGAACCTTCGCCAAGGTTTTGTAAAAGCGGAAGAAGCCCAACCTTCGCTTGCGTGCATCACTGTGTAACGAGGCGACTCGCGCTGTGCACGAACATGTTACGTTTACTACTGCGAATTATGGTAATACGGGCTTGATTAGTACTTAGAATGAACTTGAAACTTTTAAAAATCAATGTTCAATGTATTTTCAATTTGGCGAAGGTCTAGGTAAGGTATGATAAACCTTGGATGTGACTGGACATAATTGGATATCATTTTTCAGTTTTCCATCCATAGATGAAAAGAATTCCCTACAGTTTATATATTTATTTGATCTTATTGCCATGCTTGTCAATTTTTTAGTCAATCGCTTTCATTTGAAATAAAAACGATTTATTTTTTCGATAATGGATAAAGTAAATAAGAAGGGTGCATATCTTCCATTAACCTGGGCAACTACGTCAATGTATAACCCCATCTGAAAACCTATTGGGAAGACTCTCATCAACCTTCATCCCTGTCGAGAATTTTCCTGTTACGGATATCTCTCTTTACTTTATTTAAATCAACGCTCCGATAATAAGAAACCTCCTCTTTTGGATCATCTCCAAATCGCTCGGCCTTGTAACACAACCGTTCGAGGTCGCTATTGTGTCCAGATCTTCAAAACATTGTGCTCGACTATCTTATGGGATCCCCGTTTTCGTTCCAACTTATGGGTAACATAACAAGTGTGAAGAAGACAGAGATGAGGCAAGAAAACGCCTTTAAAGTAAAGAGACTCAATAGAATCGGTCGCCATTATGTGAGCTTGCCAACACATATTGTGTCAGATATTTCAGAAATACGTGTAAAGGCAACATTAATTTCTTCGCACGACTTTCGTCATAGGTTTTTAAAATATTATAATATCTGATTTTTATCTAAACAATATTCGCTTAATTGAATTGATGAATGAACCAAAAAAGACTCGAATATTGAGAGCAAAAATTCGAGTCTTTTTTGGTTCATTCAATTGAATAATATTGTCCATGTATTCGTTTATTCAGTCTGTATTTATATTGTACGCACAACATTCCCGATAATGACCGCTGTAATTATTTTCTGTTAAACATAGCGGCTCGGCTTGATAAATGAGCATCGTAAAGCTAACAACAATACCCTTCAATTATTGATACTCTAAAGACCAAAATAAGTACTTATGTGCTATGTTGCCTGCAAATGCTGAATCACTATCTCGTTGAGACATGCATTCGTTATAATATTAATAAGAAGAACATAAATAATTAATGGTCGTTGGATACGAGGCTACTTCGATAATTGGGAACAGTTGTATTCGACGGGCTTTTGATTCCATCCATACGTATTGTGGAGGGGAAAACGGGAAAACAAGGAGCGACCTTGTGGCGCCGACTCGCCTACTTATTTATGTTACGGTAGGAATTAAGGATTATGTTGGGAACGCTACTTACATTAACATACATTACATACATATTTACGTTTGTTCAGTTATAAAATTACCTGTCGATGTGTAGACACGGGGACGCTTGTGGGAGGCCTATATACAGTGAAAATCTATCAGGTTTAGCATAAGCATAATAAAGCTTTTATATTCCCACAGCTAGGACTCTGGTCTCCTCTCTAGTCGAGGCCGTTACCACTCGGCCACCACTGCTTCAATATTGATTTTAATAGTCAGCTGATGAAGAATATGGGAATGAACAGACGTATCTGTCTATTATTGAAAAGTGTATGGCACTTTGAAAAGAGAGGTAGGCTATTACAGTCAATTCTGCTACACAGTCAGTGTCGATGGTGTATTTTAGTTGGTTTTATTTTTAGAACGCTCACTGTATATACTGTATTGCTATCGAGTTCAGTAGAATTGGCAATTGGTATGAGGACGTATGACACTGAACCTGTTTTTATTAAAAACCGAGTCAAAAGTTTTCAGTAAAAACAAAATGCGGCCAACTTTATGTGCTTACATAATCTTCGCAAAGTTCTCGTTCAATCTGATAGCAAGGTGCATTTCTAGGAACTTCTGCAATATTCATAGCTTCTTTTAAGAAAGCTTACGTAAGTTTATAATCTCAACATCAAAATAAGTACCTACCTTGTTTTGAAAAGAGCTTTCAGGGTTTATTTAGATAAATTCTAATAATATATAAGTTACGCTACATGATAGATAAGGCTTGGCTTCACTGTCGCTTTCATGCAGCATACGCCGCATACATAGCTACTCTTGAGGTCTAACCAACAAGTTACACTATTTTCCTAGACTGTGGAGTAGTATACTTTCCAGGAAGTAGGGACTCAGTTTTACAAAAACGGAATGACGAAAAAAAAATTTCTTATCAAGACAGATCTAGCCTTCATATATTTTTGAGAATATTATTATGGCGTTACCCGCAGAAGAACCAAGGTCGCCGACATAGCCCGAAGAATGTCCAAACCTAAGTGACAATGGGCAGGGTACCTTGTTCTAAGAAAAAGTTCGGTGGGGCCGAAAGGTTCTGGAGTGCCGGCCGCGCACCGGAACACGCAGCGTTGGAAGGCCTGCCACAAAGTCGACCGAAGTCGCGGGAATGCGATGGATGCGAGGCGTACAGAACTGTTCACTGTGGCAACACTTGAGGGAGGCCAATAGTAGACGTCCTTCTGCTGAAATAATTATGGCGTTATTGCCAAAAAAATAAATCTTGTAGCTATGTCACAAACTTCCGAAGGGTAGGTAATAATAGAGTCGTATGGCGCCTCACCCTGATACCTACGATCCTAGGCTGCGGTGCAATGTACCTAAGCGCCTCCTATCTAAGTATATCACGTCTAGTTAGATTACACTGATCAGGGAAGCTAACGTTGGGTTATTTATTGGTTAGCACCACACCGCAGCGCACCTGCGATCCGCGTGGGAAATTCTGATAGAAAATGTTTTACTTCCCTGCTCCCTGTCTGGCGCTCGTGATAAACTTGTATTTTACTGAGTTTGGTTTGTGGCTTGTTGTGAGTAGGAAATTGATAAAATTATATTATTTCATGTCGGTAATATTATGACCTACGGGCAAGCCAAAATACGTTTCTCACGGTAGAGAATTTTGCACATATGTCAAAGTCAAATAGGTTTATTTGTTACGCGTTTGTATGTAAGTACAGTGCATAGTGTTAATGATAAAATATCGACTAACCATGTGTGGCCTTGTTGGACATATAAATATTGTTTACCAAATGGTGAAATGAAATAATCCGTATTAGTACAGTTTATAATATTGTTTGGTAACACATCACAAAAGAACAAAACAAAATTTTAAATTAGTATAACCATTTCTTTTTTCTAGTCATTACTGTCCCACTGCTGGGCAAAGTATCCTCCCTATAAGGAAAAAACATCGGGAAACCCAACAAAACGAATTGCCAATAAGCGTACTGCAGTAACCTCTATAACTTTATTGGCAATAACAAGTTTTATGATGTAAAAATTCAGATATTTTTCTCAATCACTTTTCTATACCACCAAGTTCCAGTAATGTCATATCTCGGATTAATGGTTCCGGGCCTAGATATGACATCAACGCCTATAATAAAGTGAAATTTACCACGGTACTTATTGGTTCCATACGTTCTTTTTGAAAGAGGTTAATGTTGAACTGTGAACTGCGGTAAATGATAATAATAATTTATTTTACGATAGCAGTAAACTTTACAGCTGAAAGCCCATATTCGTGGAAGACTGGCTGCTGCCAGCGGCTTCGTCTGCGTGAAAGTAGGTTTCTTTAAACAAGCTTTAGACAGCCGTTTTCTTGTCTTAGGGGGTGAATACTGTAAAATCCTCTCTAAGAGCTGGCCTACGACATAAAAAGAAACCTTATGCAAAATTTCACGTTCCTAGTCCGAGTAGTATCGGCTATGCGTTTATAGTCAGTCAGATTCTCCTTTTATATACAACACTAGCTTTTGCCCGCGTGGCTTCGCTCCCGCTCTTCCCTACTTCAGCCTACTATACCCTACTCTACCCTACCCTACTCTACTCTACCCTACTCTACTCCACGCTACTCTACCCTACTCTACTCTACTCTACCCTACTCTACTCCACGCTACTCTACCCTACTCTACTCTAATAAACCTTACGGAGCCCGAGACCTTTCCAACGAATGCAAAACCATGGAAATCGGTTCGTGCGTTCTGGAGTTATAGCGTCAGGAAGGAAAACCCGACTTATTTTTATATAGTAGATTATTTTTAGTTTAAGCGAAACTTGCATAAATATAATGATAATTTGTTCAGAATCAGTAACTGAATGTCCAATAATAATTTTCCCAAAAATATCTAAAAAAAAAAAGGTCACAACTTCAACACCATCGACACTGACACTACAAAACAGATCACGGCAGGTCATAGCGGGCTTTAGGAGCCAGCGCACAGCTGGTTGCGGAAGCAAAACAACCCCTCAGTCGCCCGGATGGCCTGCTGACTATGTATTTTTGTAACAAGCTTATAACTTTGTGATTTTTCATGATACAGTTACGAAATTTTTTTCATAGATTCTCTACGTAAAAATATTAGATAGGTACGTGTTTCGGGGTATATATATAAGGTATATTATTGAGGATTTTCGAAATAAACCACAAATTGTTTCTCTGAAAACAAAGATTTGTTTTATTCCACATGCTTTTACAGTATAACAATTATCGTTTAACTAAAATTACACTTTTATCTCACCTGAAAACAAAGAAACGACATTAAAGTTCACTAATATCGCCTCCTCAATTATATCCCTTTAATTATCTCTCTACAAGTTTTTATAACAATAAAATGCACAAAATAATCTAAACATCATCTGTCATTGAATGATACGTCACCCCGTATCCACAGCTTAAAAATTAAAAAAATGAAATGTCATTTCCAAGGAGGTCATTTCATTACATCTCCCCCCCATAGGAACGAAAATTCTAAATAATATAATACAAACAATGCACCTGCAAGCTATCTTTATACCTATTCGTTTTCTTCTACTTCATCTTCTGCCGTAACAGGTTGTAATTTTGTTATGTGGAATAAAGTTGATTCTGTTTTTCTGTTGCCAGTGTCAATCTTATAAATGGAGTTCGATATTTTCTCTATTATCTTGAAAGGGCCTATTTTTAATTCGTCTAATTTTTCCTGTTCAGTCTATTTCCATTTTCTACATATACACTGTCTCCTATCTCGAACTCTTGTATTTTCCTATTTCTATCAAATATTTTCTTGTTGTACTTGTGAGATTTTATTGTATTCTCTAATGCTAATCTTCTATCAGCAATCCACTTGTCTTCCTTTTCTATTGTTTTAATTTCATTTGGTAAAATACTGACATTTGTACCATCCAGTAAATATTTTGGTGCAAAACCTGTAACAGAATGGTCTGTTTCATTATATTTCTGTACACATTCTCTTGCTACTGTTGTCCATGTTCTCTTATTATTTTTCTCATTTATTTTACATCTTATTTTATTTACTATTGTTTGGTTTAATCTTTCGTTCAAGCCGTTCGAAAATGGCGTATTCACAGCTGTAAATATTAGTTTGATGTTATTCTCCTGCAAATACTGTTTAAATTCTTTTGAATTGATGCCTGGATATTGGTCTGTCAGAATTATTCCAATTTCATCTGTCTCGAGTACTTTCTTTGTTAGTTTTATAAAGTCACTTGCATTCTGTGTTTTTGAAGTCACAATAAACGCATATCTTGTGTAGTGGTCTACTAAAAGGTGTAAGTATTTTTTTGTTGACCTAGATCCTCCAAAGCCACCTATAGTATCCATTGACATTATCTCAAATGGTTTTGTTGCTGGTCCCAGTTGTGACATTAACCCAAATTTTCCTTGACATCTTGATTTATTTTTTATGCATATTTCGCATGTTTTACAAATATTTATTATATTTTTTGTTAGGTTTTTAGCTGTATATAGTGGACTTATTTTTTTCTGTAATTGTCTGATTCCAATATGGCATAAATCTTCATGCACCTTTTTTATAATTTTTTTACTAAATTCTTCTGAGAGTATAATCTTTTCAAGTTTCTTTATTTTTTTATAATAGATTTTATTTTTATGTAGTAGATTTTGTTTCTTTTCTTTTATTGTTTCATTTTTTTCTTGGTCTTCAACTATATCTTTTATTTGTATTAAATTAACTATTTTTAATAGTTCCTCCTTGTTATCTTCTGATTCTAATACAGGGTTTCGGCTCAAACAGTCTGCTTCTATATTTTCTTTACCAGGTATATATTTTACTGTAAAGTCATATTGAGATAGGTAATATGTGAGGTCACCCAATTCTTCATCTATCCTGCATTTAATATTCATGTTCTCTAGAGGTTTGTGGTCTGAGTAAATAGTGAAATGTTTTCCAATTAGCCAGTGTTGCCAGTATTTAACTGCTTCTTTCATAGCAATACATTCCAAATATATGGCCTTTTTTCGTTTTTGAGATTCGTTTAGTTTTTTTGAAAAATATGCCACCGGTTTGTCTTTACCGTCTAGTTGAGTCTGTTTTAATATTGCCCCGATACCCTCTAAAGATGCATCTGTAAAGATTTTTATTGGTAAGTCTTTGTCGAATATTTCCAACACAGGTTGAGAACATAAATATCTTTTTATTTGATTAAATGATTCTTCACACTTCTCTGACCACACAAACTTTTCATTTTTTCTTAATAAATTATGTAATGGGTCTAAAATAATTGCACTTCTTGGTATGTATTCATGGTAGAAGTTATTTTTTCCCAAAAATTGTCTGATATTCTTTTGTGTCTTAGGAGTTGGAAAATGTCTTATCGAGATCAAATTGTCTTTTAGTGGTCTTACCGAATTGTTCTGAATTACATGGCCGAGGTACTTTACTGAGTCTGAAGCAAAGTTACATTTCGTAAACTTCAATCTAAAGCCTTCTTGTATTATTGCCTCTAATACATTTCTTATGTGTTTTATATGTTCTTCAAAGGTTTTCGAGTATATCAGAATATCATCAATATAGTTTACGGAGTATCCTGTGAGATTGTGCTTTCTTAGAATATTGCTTAAAATTCTCTGGAAAATTGCTGGTGATGTTTTCAAGCCAAAGGGAAGGCAGGTCCACTGGAAGTGGCCATCTTGTGTGACAAATTCTGTTTTATATCTATCTTCCACCCGTAATGGTATCGCCCAGAATGCTGAATTTATATCCAGTGTAGTAAAATACTTACAATTTCTAGTTTTAACAATCAAATCATCTATTAACGGAAAAGGTTGAGCTTGTGGAACAACAATTTTATTTAGTTCCCTGAAATCTATACACAAGCGGGATTTCCTATTTTCACCCTTTTTAAATGCCAATGTCACTGGAGCAGCGAAAGGACTGTAGGATTCTTCTATTAAATTATTCTTTAGTAACATGGATATTTGCTTTTCAATTTCTAATTTATCTTCTATTGTACATCTGTATGGTCTTTTACTACAGTATCTATTTACTAGTAAATCTATGTGAGCTTCATAATCTCTAACTGTTCCTATATCATACTTGTCCTTTGCAAAAATTGTTTTATATTCCTTTATTATTTTCTCGATCTCAATTTTCTTTTCATTATCTAAATGGTCTGTCATACTTACAAACTCTTCTGTTTCTATATGTTCATTAAAATTTATTGCTAATGTTTTTATATTCTTTTCTTCATTTCTGTTATCTTTAGACATTTCATCTATTTTATTTGTTCTTATCTTTTGTTCTATCCGCAAGTCCTCGTTTTGGGCTAGTTTGAATTTCTTTATCATATCCAATCCGATTATAAAATCATCAAAATATTCATTTTCTACCATGTATACATCCACTTCTTCTTCTAAATCAAATATTTTTATTTTTATTGTTATCAAGCCATCTGTTTTTTTCACACCATTAACCGTTTTCATATATGCTATATTCTCATTGTCCTTTTTTTCTTTTATTTTAATCAGTCTTGAATTTATTAAAGAGATCTGTGAGCCTGAATCATAAATGCCGCTCACTTCTAGTTTATTTTCTAATAAGAGCTTGATTTTGATTAATGGTGTACTTACATCGTTTTTTTCTCAGTATTTATATCCACTTCAATAATGGAGTTGTTATTTACATTTCTGGGTTTAAAAACTTTTTCAGATTCATTTTTATTTTTCTTGAACCAACATGACTCTTCCGGATGATATCTAATTCCTTTGTCCAAAGATTCACAAGTGTTACATGGCTTCTTCTCATTAGTTTTATTTTTATAAAGGAATGTACAACTCTTTACTGTACTTGAGTTTTTCTTGTACATCATACCTTCATATTTTCTTATCTCATTGAACAAATCAGTAGTGTCATTGAGTTCATCTCTGTTTAACCTATTTAAGATAAACCCAGGTAAACCTGTTGCAATAAGATCTATCATTGTTTTGGAGTCTATCGATTTGTTTATGTCTAGCATAAGCCTTTCTTTTCTAATAGCGTAATCAATTAGTAGTCCTTCTTTATATCTAAATGCGAGAGCATATGTAACTATGTCCCATCCTTGGTTTTTAAAAGTTTCTAAAAATTTGTTTTTCCATTCATTCCATTCAGCCTTTATTGTTAGTTTTATGGCCATCGAGCTATACCAATCCAAACAAGATTTTTCTAAAAATAATCTCAATATATCTATTTTTGTTTCATCTTTTGATATATTAAAGCGCTCACACTCCTTTTCAAAATTCTCAATCCATTGCATTGCATTAGGGTTCTTGCTTGTGAATTTTTCAATAATAAATTTCTCTGAAATATGTTTTAGGTTATGTTGATTTTCTTTCTTTGTAGTAGTTTCTATTAATTTTTCCAAGATATGTTGCAAATTGTCGTTTATGTCTATTGGTTGTTTTGTGCTTATTTCTTCTAAATATTGATCTAAAAATTGCATATTACCTTCCTCATCTCTATATGTTTTCTTAAGATCTTCATCCAATTTTATCCATATTTTTCTACTGTGATGTCTTTTCTTTATACTATTTTTTATTTTTGAGAAAGTATTCATTTTGACAATATATGTATGATGAATCACCGGCTTCAGCTCATCAGGTAAAACATAACATTTTCCTTCTTCTGTAGATATTGAGGTTATGGCTAATACATTAGATTTGCCATCATTTGAAGCTATCATCGTAAACTCAAATTGCAGCCGGTCCATCTTCTTTTAGTTAACAAAAATGTCGTTTTATAAGGTATATTATTGAGGATTTTCGAAATAAACCACAAATTGTTTCTCTGAAAACAAAGATTTGTTTTATTCCACATGCTTTTACAGTATAACAATTATCGTTTAACTAAAATTACACTTTTATCTCACCTGAAAACAAAGAAACGACATTAAAGTTCACTAATATCGCCTCCTCAATTATATCCCTTTAATTATCTCTCTACAAGTTTTTATAACAATAAAATGCACAAAATAATCTAAACATCATCTGTCATTGAATGATACGTCACCCCGTATCCACAGCTTAAAAATTAAAAAAATGAAATGTCATTTCCAAGGAGGTCATTTCATTACATATATATGAAACCTATAAAATTCCGTACTACGTGTTATGAGAGTACAATTGTGAATGAAAGCCGCAGAAAGATTTGTTTCAAACTATGTATTCAAAAACTTTCCGGTTTTCTTTGAAATTTTGCGTGTAAGTCGAGATTCCACCGACGGAATCCCCACAAAGTATTTCGACTTTTTGTTGATAAAAATAGTTCCTAGTACTGAAATACACGAGTTGTTTGAGAGATAACATTGTTGAATAATGTAGCACGACTGGTCCTCAAGTAAATAGTGTCAGAATGGTCTGTCATTGATTTCATAATTGTTGATTTTGACAAGTTTTGGTTATCTACTAATATAGTGGCGTCATTATGACTTTCCAATGGTCAACCACTGAAATTCCGTTTTGAAAGTAATGGCATAGTATTGTAATCTCGCACATAATAACAAATGAATGTCTGACGTTTTTTTTTTTCCACAACTATCACACAACGCCGTCTAGTCTCACTCAAGCTAAGCAGAACTTGTGTTATGAGTACTAGACAACTGATAAACATACTTACATATGTATAAATACATCCATATTATAGATAAACAAATTACACCCAGACACGGAACAGGGGAATCGAACCTCCGGCAGTCAGGGCCACTAACTACTAGACCAACAAGTCTGTCTGGTAAATTGTCTATTCGTCCGAATAGACAAATACATACAGATATATTAATATACTCGTCCGAATTTGTCTATTTGGTAGTCTGCTAAAATCTTGACACTTCCTTTGATCAGTGACCTACTATTAGAACTTCATTTCTTTTAATTTGTTACAACACTATTACGAGACCATTAACCGATCAATGATCGATCATTACGAATTAGCAGATTATGAACTTTCAACAAAATGACAATGGGATCGTGTTGGAATGACGAATTTATAAAAATAGCAGACTTGGGCCCAAGGTCGACCCCCGTCTTTGTAAAGTATAAGAGATAAGCTGAAAATACTGGCTCCAAATGACTTTAACGAAGGACATGCTCGTTAGACAACCTAAAATAGTGCCTACAGACACTAACTGAATATAAATTACTACTCGGCTAAACTAAGTACCTAGGTCCTATAGTAAATAGTCCAAAAAAGCGAAAGCTATTTAGTAACCCAAAAAAAGTTAGAAGAAAAATAGTACATTTTGATACAAGCTGAGAAAGTTTTACGAGCCGTAGGTGAGGGTGTTACGGAGCCGAGTGCTGTAGTGACAAATTTCCATGTGTATCAAACACTTAAGAAGAGATAAATAAACTGGGGTTGACGCTCAACTTATGTGATAATGTAATAAATTGTGGCAGAGGCGAGCTCGCGCACTTTTCCGCACTAGTACGAAAAACAGTAAATTGAGTGCCTAAAAGCAGTAGAGATAAACCTGTACAGTAGAGATAAGGACAGGTTTTCGATAAGTAAAAAAATTTAGATCAATAAGTCAAGTTACTCGTATGTAGGCGCGGAGCTTAAAAGATAATCTTCATAACAGCTCATATTAATTTCAATTTTATTGCCGCGTAAAATAAATTCACACACAAGTAAACAAATTGGATTCTATCAGGCGAATCGTAAAGAAATATAATAAACCAACGCCAGCAGAACTGTGTAAGTACTGAATAACTGCTAGGATTTTTTACAAAGCCAATTACCTAGCGCTAAGAAATTGAATATTGTTTGAAAACAAAGATGTTTAAACGACTCGCTGTTATCTCTTTGTAGACTAGACTTTGGAAATGAGGACTACAATCATTTTTGTATCATATTTTCGCTAGCTATTGTTTCAGGCTTTAGTTACTCTCTCAAGTGTCCGCAGTTAGTAAAATAACGTTAAACACTTTGTATCTTATCTCCATTACTGGAATTAAATACTTAACTTACTGAGGAGACAATACTTTATAGATTAAACTTTTTTTTAATGTCTAGTTCCAATCAAGCTCTTTCACCCCTTATAATATTCATATACAGTAGGCACGAAGAATCTTGAGCGCTCGGCGTCAGATTGGGGATCGCTTTGCGCATTCCATACACTGGCAAGCCAATCGTCTTCGTTGTTAGATACATGCAGCAACACAGGGAACGAATGAGGAGTGACGTCTATGACGCGATGGCGCAGCGAGCCAATCACTGACACTACCCGCCCCCGAGTCTCACTTCGCACCACTAAAGAGACCGAATATTTGATTTCTGCGCATCCGCTCAAGATCCGTTATGGCAACTGTACTTAAACAGATTTTGGGGACCGAGTCACCCGCGTCCGTAGGAGAATACCCGAAGCAAGTCCCTACACGTAGTCCCCGGGTGGTGCTAATCAGGTGACACTAACTGGTGGTAGGTTTCGACCGTTGGCTTGCGACCACCCACTGAGCAAAGACGTACCGCCAAACGGCCTGGCCGTGTTCCGGTATGATGCTCAGTGTAGCCAGTCTAGAGGAGTTGGGTCGAAATAGTTGTTCCAACGCAAGCAGACCAATCTGGCTCATGCTGATAGGGAGGAATCGGGAGGCTAGTCGCGGAGGGTAGCGGGATCCGAGGCACGGTTGCCGCTGGCCGACCGCAGGTAGTTGGGGGCCCAAGTAATGTGCTAGCCACACATGAAAGGCTGCCCCGCCAACTGTCGAAAAATCCCGGAATGCGCCATCGTGCTGGTTGGCGACCAGACGAGAGGGCCCGATGGACATTCCCGGGGGGGCTCGGGCGTCCCCGCAGTCTCCAGACTAGTCCCCCAATGATTTCGTCCCTTCAGTGCGTGCCTGAGGGTTAGCTGCGTGGAACCTCATTTCACTTCCTTCTCCTCTCCTCCCGTTCACTCATATGAAAATGAAAAGGACAAAGAGACTCGTTAAACAGCGGCTGCACTCCCTCTCCCACAAAGTGCACCTCATTAACATAAGAGGTCTGCACTCCAATATCGTCGCAGTCCACCATCACCTGGAGACTGAAAAGCCAGCTCTCTTCTTCCTTTCGGAGACGCAGATCAGGTGTCCGTCCGACGTGTCGTACCTTTCCTACCCAGGGTTTACCTTGGAGCACAATTTTAAACCACGTGCGGGTGTATGTATGTACGCCCGGGACGACATCTGCTATCGGCGTCTCCGTAACCTTGAGGACTCCAGTTTCTCGACGCTTTGGACTTTGGTGGACACAGGCCTGGATAAAATAATCTACGCTTGTGTCTACCGGTCGCACAGCGGAGATCAGGAGACATCCGGGCTCACACAGCATCTGAGTGAGGCGGCGGATGTGGCTCTACAGCGGTACCCTTCTGCCCAATTGGTGTTACTGGGGGATTTTAATGCCCACCACCAAGAGTGGTTATTCCCGTACCAGTCCACAGACCACGCCGGTCGTGAGATACGAAAGCTAGCGCTAGCACTTAATCTCACCCAGCTGGTCCAGGGGGCAACGAGGGTGCCGGATGTGGATTCGCACACAGCCAATTGCTTGGACCTCCTGCTGACAACAGATCCAGACCGATACTCTGTGTCGATATGTTCGCCTTTAGGCAGTTCCGACCACTGTCTGGTTAAGTCTGTGTCTGTCTACTCCCCGCCCGATCCCAGCCCTAGAGGCACCCGGCGGGTTTGGCGATACAGGTCAGCAGATTGGGATGGCTTGCGGTCTTTCTTCGCATGCTATCCTTGGCAGCTCACTTGCTTTTCTTCGGAAGATGCTTCGTCGTGCGCAGATGCCGTGACGGATGTGTTGCGACAGGGGATGGAGTACTTCATCCCATTCTCTGACGTAACAATGTCTGGCCAAGCTCGTCCATGGTTCGGCGCCGAGTGTCATCGCGCAGACGCGCTTAAGCACGCGGCATACCGAGCTTGGGCTGACGCTCGTATGCACAAAGCAAGCGACGTGGCTCAAAAGAAGAAGGCCTTTAACAGGGCTGCCAAGTCCTGCAAGAAGGTGTTGAGGAGGTCTCGGTTCGACCACGTAAGCCGAATTGGGAGCAAACTTGCTTCATACCCTGCAGGTAGTAAAGCGTTTTGGTCCCTGGCTAAGTCGGTTGAATCGAACTTCTGCCGCCACTCACTTCCGCCACTGCTAAAACCCGATGGCTCGCTGGCCCACACCGCGGAAGAGAAAGCAAACTTATTTGCCTCTCTTTTTGCGGAATCTTCTCGTCTGAACTCTGGTGACGCACGGCCCCCTGCCTTTCCTGAGCGATGCGAGACGACTATGTCAGATATTCGCATCCATCAGAAGGACGTCCGTAGGGTGCTACGTAACCTAGACGTGAACAAAGCCAGCGGTCCTGACGGGATACCAGCGGTCGTGCTTAAAACTTGTGCGCCTGAATTGTCTCCGATCTTGACACGCCTATTTCGCCTCTCATATGAAACTGGAAAAGTGCCGATTGCTTGGAAGCAAGCTAACGTGCAGCCTGTGCCTAAGAAGGGCAGTCGAGCTGACCCGGCAAACTACCGACCCATCTCTGTTACATCCGTCCTCTGTAAGAGTATGGAACGGGTGCTTAACAGGAAGCTTCTGGCATACCTAGAAACTAACGACATCCTCAGTGACCGACAATACGGTTTTCGCCAAAACCGGTCTACTGGGGATCTTCTAGCGTATGCCACTCATATCTGGAGCGAGGCCATCGAGAAACATGGGGAAGCGCTTGCCGTCTCCCTTGATATCTCGAAGGCTTTCGATAGGGTCTGGCCCGAAAGCCTTATTACTAAGCTTCCTTCCTTCGGTTTGCCCGCTGGTCTGTGTGATTGGATCGCTGACTTCTTGCGGGATCGATCCATCCGAGTGGTTATTGATGGCTGCTCGTCCGGTCAAATGGATATTAATGCCGGGGTCCCTCAGGGGTCAGTGCTCTCGGCGACGCTGTTTTTGCTGCACATAAATGATCTACTTAAACCCGGTATCTTTGGGTATGCAGACGACAGCACTGTTGCTGAGAGATATGTATCTGACGCACGAGCTAGCGGGACACAGATCCAGTCATCCCGAGAGGCTATGGTTGAACGCTTGAACTCGTCCTTGAAGGCGGTCTCCGATTGGGGCGACGCCAATCTGGTCAAGTTCAATGCATCTAAAACCCAGGCGTGTCTTTTTTCCGCCAAACGGAGCCAATTCCACCCGGCTCCAACTTTCCGGGGTGTAACCGTGCCGATAACCGACCACCTTGAGCTTCTTGGAGTTACGTTATCATCTACTCTCAATTTCGGCTCATACATCGATGCAAAGGCTCAACTGGCTGCCAAAAAATTGGGGATCTTAGCAAAGGTGAGACGGTACTTCACGCCGGAACAGCTGCTCAATCTTTATCAAGCCCAAGTTCGATCGTGTATGGAGTACTGTTCTCATCTTTGGGATGGATCTGCCAAATACCAGCTTGATGCGCTGGAGTCGATTGAGAGGCGAGCCAAGAGAATCATCGGCAATGATGCACTTGTAGAGTCGAAGCTCCAAAGCCTTGAGCATCGCCGCCGAGTTGCTAGTCTGTCGGTTTTCTATCGTTTACATTTCGGGGAGTGTGCACTGGAATTGCACAATCTAATTCCGCCAAGTCCGTTCCATCATCGGACCACACGACGTACAGCGTTGCGCCACCGGTACATGGTAGACATCCCACCCATACGCACAAAACGTTTTGCGAACACATTTATTGTGCGTACAGCCAAGGAGTGGAATTCCCTGCCGGAGTCTGTGTTTCCTGATAGCTACAACTTAGGAGTCTTTAAGTCGAGAGTGAATAGGTTTCTTCTAGGCAAGCGTGCTTCATCGTCGACCACATCATCGCTTACCATCAGGTGAGATAGTGGTCAAACGCAAGCCTATCATTAATAAAAAAAAAAAAAAAAAAAAAAAGATTTTTATTTATCATACAATTGAATATATGTATGTAGATCCTAAATTATACCTACTGAGTAAAGAAATACTTTAGGTATAGATAAAACTATTTTTTAATGTGAGTAAAGTGCGAATCAAGCCCTTCACCCCTCATAATTTTGAAACAGTTAAACAGATTTCCATTTATTATACAGTTTAACATACGATTTCATTTAATACCCCACTTGGCCGTATTCGGTTGTTCACCCCCATGACATGTAAATAATCATTACTAGAAAACCTGCTTTGAAATAAACAACAAACATCATCCAAATCGGATGACCCGTTTAAGAGCTACGGTGCCGCAGACAGACACACTTAGCGGTCAAACTTATAACCAGATTTTGGAATTAGGTAGAGTTATTCATGTACTATTGTACTTGTTTCGAAGTGTTGATATTAATATGGATCTTCCGGGATTTCTAATGAAAAATCCCGTGTGGCCAACAATATTACAAATAAATAACAATAAAAATCTCAGAGATAGATAAGACAAATACAACAAATAGTACCTACACAGTACAATTTTTATTAGTATTATTCATTGAAAAAAATCTCTCTACGTCAATTGAGGTGAGGTTAACCAATTTATACACCTCTTCCTCCTCGTCATTTGCACTAAAGTAGATTTTTTTGCTGCTATATTTCTGATAGTGTCATAAAAAAAAATCTGCTATCTCACTTTATCTCGGGATTTGAGGCATATCCACTTCATTCTATCGCTGTATGAAATCAGTGCATTACAGTGGTAATGTATGTTTTCTTTTTTTCTTCCTTTATTTCTTAGTTTCTGTACAACGCATTAGTTTAGGCTATAATGTTGTACAAGTCAATTATAAATAAATTAATTAATAAATCTACCTTATTCCGTCCTCTGCTTATAACAGACAGTTTTTGCGTCGAGGGTTAAAAAGTTCTGTGAATTCACATTCATACATCTAGAGCATTACCGTGATTTTCAGGTAAAGTAATTAACAACATAACATACTTTAATTATTTACAGATGTAAGCTTTTCATAGAAGCTAGATTAATTAATTCATGTAGTTTACACATAATACACCACGTACTATTCAACCCATATTACCTATCACCTGAGATCACCTGTAACCGTTAATGAATCAAATCATGGCCCTATTGTAGGGTAATCAATCTCCGTACATGAACGGTCCAGGACAATAAGTGAGCGACCTAATTAGTGGATGAATAATGATGCAAGTAATGTAGTTATGCCACTAATGTAGCTGAAGTGCTTAATTACGGTGAAGGATTATCATCCCTGTTTTTATTTTATATTTTAGCAAGCTGACCCATATGGTGGAAAGCTAGCTAAATTGACGACCATAAAATACCCGCAGTGTCAAACGAATTGGTGATCCATGGAAGTAGTAAGTACATTTTAGTCTGTACATTGCTGTTTTAAATACCGGTAGGTTATTATAACTTTTTATTCAGGTATTCGTTCCTTGGTAGTATTTTGTTTTTTAACAGAATGTAGTTTTCTGTAACATGAATTAATCTCTATTTTTTAGGAATGCTCGCATTCCCATCGCATTCTGTTAAAACCCACCTCTAATTTCAATATCTATTTGACATTATTTTTAAACATTATTTTACCCGTTTCCCTCATAATATTCCATAAAGTGTTGCGTTTCGTGCAATGATTTTGCTAGAGTAGGCAACTCTTTTCTTTTACTTTTTCTTTAGACAGACAGAGGAGCCAACATTACGGCGAAGGGATTTCGTACTCGAAAAGCACTATACCATTGCGATGATACTGCGACAAGATTTTAACTTTATTTATGTAAGAGAATTGGCCTTCAAGTCTCCGGGTGCCAATTAAAGTCATCGCAACTACGACTTTTAAATTGTCTCTAAGTTAAGGCAGTAACTGCTATTTCCAATAACTTATTGCATACTAGGTTTGCAACTACATGAAGTAATTTTTCCTAATGAGAGAGTTAATCCGTTTGCATGCATTTTCATCGCGATATAGGTATGTAGACTACCTGCATTTTGTGCGTTCTTACTAACTTATAGGTCCTTATCTATATTCAGTGATAACAGGAAACTGTTCTTGGCAGATTGACCAAATTCTCATACTTGTCAAGCAGTAAAGATCCTTGATACCAGCCATAATAAAATATAAAGTCCTCTCCATCAAATAAATGCGGAAAACTCGCGTGTTCAATTCCACGCGTTTTTTGTTTTGTTCCGAATCTTATTTTCTAATGAATGTAAACACAGTAACAAAACGGTTTGTTTAATTAAAGGAAAATCCTTTGTCCTGTTCTATTTTTGTTCAGACCTTTGAATCGCGATAACTGTTTTCTTACTTTTGAACAGGAAAATTGGCTTGTAAATTACATAATGCGAGGCTAAGACAGGAATCGGCTTAGTATCTGTTAAATTGGATATTCTTCCACAACTTGACTATAGATCCATAAATGTTTTTATTATCTGTTTAACATAGATAGAACAAGAAAACTAACTTTTATATAAGTACACTAAAGACAATAACTCCCAAACTAAAATATATTTCAAAAAATTCGGTGTGGACTAGATGTGTGCCCAAAAGACTGACGGCATTGCCACGTTGTATGGCACTGCTTATTCTTTGACCGAGGTAAAAGCCAGCCCTTGGGTCACGCGAAGTATCAACCAGGAGATTGAGTATAATAAAATAATTATTTCTACTTAGTATGCTATTCCAAAATGCGCCTACAAGTTTATGTCGTAACAACGATAAGTTTAGCGCAGTAGAACACAACAACAATGCGTCGGATTATACATAATTAATGCACATTTATTAGTGCATTGAAATTAGAATAATTCCGTTCATTAGCCACATTTCTGCATTAAATCAAGAAGCAACATTCCACGAACAACATTCTACTGTCACGTTTCCCGCCCAACATTTCTTAAATTGGCTATGCAACATTCAATTTCCACTTTTCCCCCTCCACGAGGCAAAGGAAATCACATCTACAGCCTGCTACAAACAAGGTTGCGTTTAATGAGTGACTTGACTAAAAATTACCATAGACACAAAGCTGTTATCTGTTTATACGAGTGAGCAATCTGACGATCCTCGGTCATTAAGATTTACGACGCTCTTGCTATCACTGACGCCGATACAAAAGGGATAAAGATAAGGGACGAAATAAAGATTTCATGGAAATCCTTTCCAACAATCGAGACGATATAAACACTGACTGTTCATTAAATATTTAGAGTTTATTACGTACAAGAATCGGACCATTTGGATATGAAGGCATAAAAAAATAAGGATATTTGAAGGAATGTAATTCCTTAAAATGGTTTTTATTAGCTCTGATGAGATTTTGAAGATGGCAGCAATTACTAATAATCACAATAATAAAGGAGAAGTATGGTAAAAGCTTTTGTAATTTACGTTAACATAAAAGAAATAAACAGAAAAAGGGAAAGAAGGCCATACATTGTAGCGCCTGTATAAACAGTAGACAGAGCAGATAGGCATCTAATGAATGGGCAGTGTTGGAGGGAATATGTATACCTCGCGCAGATAAAATATAATTGGTAGGTACCAAAATCCCAGGTAGAAAGGCGGGAAAACCCTATCAGTATACCTAACAATATACGTTTTAACCTAGGTAAATATATTTTAATGTCGATAAATAAAAGTAAGTACTTTTTAAAATATCAGATAACGTCAGTGATATTATTACACAAATATTGAGATTGTCAGACTTTGATATAAATGTACAAATAAATTAAAATGTAATGCAAATTTTATATTAAAGTGCAAATATTATGTAATTTCGCAAATGTTACATTTCGTCGACTTAATTAATGCAATCTTAAGCTTTTATTTTATCCATTAATTAAAGTGACACTACCACCAAATTAACCTACTGACCTTTACAACTTGCAAAAATTGTAATAAACATCATGCTGCGCTTATTTGACACGCCATCCACCGTAACTAATTGATTATGAACACAAAATATTCACTAACATTTCAGTAGTAAGTAACCTAGTTTCTGTAGAATCTACCTCAAGAGAAAATAATTATCGTAGGTAAATGACTGATCTCTATTATTTCAACGGAAACCAATACTCCGTATTTAGTTCAAATAGAATTGGAAGATTGATCGCAGGTCGTTAAATCCCGCATTACCGTCTAAACCACAAAGGGATATCACGAAACTTGGGTTTGCTACAGATATCCTTTTGTAACGTAAGAATTGTAGCTAAAAGAAATTCTAGGAGATCATATTATACAGGGAGGTGGGGAATCAAAAAGCGTCGCGGGGTTCTCAAGTGCGTGTTGGCAAGTAATTCGAGTACACTCGCATTCGCGTCGATACGCAATGAGGGATATTGCAAAAAAATCCAATAACAGTCGTAGGGGGGAATAGGGTGTTCAGGAAATTGGAGCGGTGACACCTCGCAGCGGCAAGCTACGCCACCTGTGCCAATTACACTTAGCGACACGGAAAATTGCCCACATGTGTACTGATTAAATTGTAATTTTCTAATACAAACTCTTAACTTCTGATTACGTGCTTTACAGAGATATCCTGATTAATTAATTATATACCTGTTTAAAAAGTATCACGAAAAATAACAAAATTCCTAAAAATGTCTTTTGTTAAAAACTTTTTATAAGTCAAGAGTGAATAGATTATTTCTAGGCAAGTGTGCTCCATCGTCGCTTTCCATCAGGTAAAATACTGGTCAAGCAGGAGTCTACCAATAAAAAAAATATTAAGGCCGATTGATGACTATTGAAAATAGCAAACATATCAATACACAACGAATTAAATTACGTATTCATAGAATTCTGTTTTGTCCCACTTTACAGTTTATTATAACAATAAAAGTGGTTTAAACAAGCGCCCCACTGACCCGCTGCTTTCTCGCAACCTTGACTTAACACTTACATTAACTGTCAACATTTCTTTTTCATTTGGTAACCGACCAACTTATACATGGGAAAGAGAACATTTAAAGGTTACGCAAAATTTCTAAAGTGACCTTCATGGATGCTGGATGCTCGCCAGTCCATGGTGCGACATTGACCCAATAAATGAGAACAAACAGTAAGCTGCCAGCCAAAAATATAAAGGCCAAGCTTGAATGAAACTATGTACATTTGATTAATCTCGTGCGAGTAGGAATTAACCTACATCCATGAATAGGATATTGTTATTTCCATTTACAGTTATTTTCTGGCCAAGGACTTGTCCAGAACGAAAATACTGCGGAACACATTACGTAAAATATTGTAACGGTCAAGTAAAAGGAAGCAAAAAGCAAGTTCGTTAACGACAGAGGCAGGTCTGCTATACATATTTCACAAGGTTCACTACATGAGAACTTATCGGAACTGCGCGAACAAAATGAGTTTCTCGATTGACTTAGTTTTACCCGAAAAGATTCAGTAGGAAACAGGCGATTTCTGGTGCGACAAAAAGTTTTTCAGTCACGGACAAATATGAAACTTCTCATTCAATACAAAGGACAAAAGATAGGTTTTTCGTAAATGGGACTTTTCAAGAAGACTAGTGAGTTTAGTTGTGGGAGACGGTGGAGCCATATCGAAAAACTTTACGTCATCATTTCAGCGTGACATAAAATAGTTGTGTGGGGGAGAGCGGCTATTCCGCGCGGATTAATTAGCCGAACAGGGCACTTGAATTTAGTCTTTACGACGCTCTTTTGAGTCGCATTCTGCGCGAACATTTGTGGAGACAGTTGTAGAGGTTATAAAGCTAGCGTTAACGGTCACCGCAGTAAACACATGCTGTGGTCCGACGCTTGAATACCGACCCTCGTAAACGGCACGCCTCTAACAAAACGCAGACTCCCTTTGTTTTAAGGAAAAAAACACGTTTAATCTAAATCCGTCGTGTTTAGCTTTCAGGTAACTGAAAACATAATGTCTTAATTAATGTTTTACTTTATAAAAACAATTTTGTTACACAAAGGCTTTGTATAACGTAAATGCTTCGATATCGAAGAATAAAAACGTAAACGAACGATTGCATTATAACAGCTCAACTATTGAGTTGCCACCTACTCCCCGTTGTTAAGACAAAAGCAAACTCAGGTTAACACGAGTTCCCACTCGGCGGGTTTAATAGGCGTCACCGGCTGATCGGATCGCGCCCGGGGCGGCGCGGGCCGCGGGCGCCGGGCGAGCGCCCGGGCGGTGCGACGACGAACACCACCCACATACAGCACTGTGTTTTTACTACAAACAAGTAATATTCTACATTGTTATTATTGCATAGAACACCACAAACTGTATCACAATAGCGATACTTGTCCACATTTGTCATAACTGGCGCTGCAGTATTTTTAAAATACCAAAAGACAACAATAGCGGGCTATCTCAAGTGAAATTAAATTCATTTATTTCTGCGAAGCTATGTAGCTGCAACTCTGAAAGATGTTGCAACTCTCGTAATAAGTATGAATAAAAACATCGCATATATGAGGAAGATAAAAAGCTTCCTTTTCGTAGTAACTCGCAGAAAAAGCAAAAACAAGATTTGTACGAGTCATTTGAGAAATGGAAGAGGAGCTTTAACTGGGACAAAGTTTCTGGAACAATCGTTATTTTTATTGTCACCCGAAGTGTTCTTGTAACATAATATATTTATGTGTCATAGAGAGCAGGGCGGGTAGTGCGCGGCACTAGAGAGAAACATAAAACAGTAATTATTCGAGTAGACACAACAGAAATGTCGTCCGCGCAGACACAATAACAGAACTAGGTTATTTATACGCTCGACAACGTTGAAATCTTGAATCATAAAGTTTTCCTGAGAATCCCTTCAGCTGTCGGGCTCCGGAGAGGAAATAAAGAGATCGACTCGACTGAACTCGCTCTGGTGCTGGTACTGTTGGCGTTCACCCCTTGCGTACAAAGTTTAAGCAACTCTTTACAGGACCACATGCGTTGTTGATTTATATATACTCTGAGGCATTACGAAGTTAATGGGCCGTAAAATTATGCTAGTGGTTTACCCGGTTGCTTCAAGAACATGTAAGTAATCTAACTAGGCGTGGGAGTGAACAGAGGAAGGGTCTTCTGCGACAAACTCCCGTCCTCGGGAATATAAAATATTTTGGTGTTCGTTCTAACAAATGTGTTCAATTTTCCTGCTTTTATTTTAAACGTGAATAGCACGAGTTTTAAAAGTGCCGTTTTAAGGCTTTTAGATGTCTTAACTTCGGTGAAATAGACTCGCCCATTGAAAACAGCAGACAAAAGGAACTAACGAACGGCTTTTTAAACCAGCGATGTTATGATATAAATTATTTTATCTCTTGTTAGAAATTTACTATTATGGTCTTTCAACAAATGTTTATCTCTTGACAGCAGTGAAGATGAGAAATACGGAACTAGATTCTTATTTAGTTCCTAGTACCCCTAACTCTTTTGAGTTAAAGAATTATTGTTAAGAACCGAGGACCAAATAACACTACCAAGAATAAAAAAAATAAAAGAAGAGAGTGTACCACAAGTACCTACAATAATGATACGTGAAAAAGAATAAGAGAGTTCACAACACAAAAAAAATAATTCTGATGAGCTTGCAGAACCGCGAATGTTGAACTATCCACAAACATACAACAAAAGAAAACTCGAAACTCCGTTGCTGTGAAGTTGCGATATAAATAAGGAAGTATCTGACCAAAGCCCCGAAATGTTTCCTTTGTTCAGGGCGCATTGTTGACTGAAACTATTCAATAACAAGTGTAGCTAGTCCACAAAGCTCGCCTCATCCACCTGGCAATTATGGCGCTCGGCCGTCAGAATGTAATTCCTTATTAATTTATAACGCATAAACCGAACGATGCGATGGAACTTATGACAACAATTTCGGCTATTTCGAATTTTCGATGTAATTTACTGAGTTCATAACAGAGGATGGCGCAAGGAGACTAAATGATGGAAACTTTTTTTTACCAGTGCTCGACTCCATGAGGTTTTATTAAGTGGAGACTGGGTCATTGTCGTGCGTACCGTTTATTGGCTGGAATGAGGGAAGTTATTTTTATTTTTATTCTCACGCAAGTGGTGAGAATAGGCAATAACGTGGAGGCTCAGACCTTTATTACTGCACCAGAGCAACAGTGATAGAAACAAATATATATACTCTGAATTGATGGGCTTGTAACATATGTACGTAGGTACTATGCAAAGGATATTTGGAGCAAAAAAATATGTGCTGGGATCATAAATCTTATTGCGGAAGGCTACGGGAATGCAATTTGATACATACCCACTGTTAATTAATTCAATCTGAAGATGGCGAGCAATGCCAGGGTTGCCAGATGCCACTATTTAGGCATGTCCCGTGAAACAGCAGATTTTTTTTAAATGCACCACCTGGTCACATATTACGAGTAGTACGTCCCGCATCTACATGTTAATGATATTATAGTTTTTGAAACAAAACAATCAAATTCTAATCATCCACTTCGCTTTAAGTATCGGAAAACGAACAATTTTTAAAAAACAACCAAAATTGAACTAAAATACGGTGTTAACATTATAATAATTATTTATTTATTCAGATATCTTATTGATTCATTAATTACAAGAAAATTGTTATCTTGAACATAACTTAAACATAGAAAAAAACATTTTTTAAATTTCTTAGCCTTTTGAACTTTTATTGTACCTCATCAAAATGCTTTCTTTTATTAGTCTTAAGAAGTTTCGAGTTTCTAAACATAATACCTGGCAACCCTATGCAATGTGTAGGTACTACAAGAACCAGCCGGATACATATTTCAGCAACGAAATAATACAACTATTTACTAGGATCTGTTCCAATGTGCTAATGCAGAGATTACGCTTCAGCACAAACTACATCACATAAATCCTGGACTTAACGGATAAAAATAGAGAGGTTGAACAAATACGAGTTTACTTTCCACTGAACATGTCTCGGAGAAATATAACGTCTTCATCTCCCGTATTTACCTTTTTCTTAAAGATTTATGTACACAATAAATATAGGCCCACTCGCGCGCCCAATCACGCTCCCAATATTCGGAGAGGTTACGTCCAGTCCTAAACAAACTCGACCCGGACCCCTAAAATGTCGATTACACTAACTTCACTTTTCTAAATAAAATAGAGCTAATTATAAAGCGTTATAATGTATGTGCGGTCATGCGTGTCACTCAGGGCGCAAAGGACCACGGACCATTCTGAATTTTGATGAACTAATCTGCATGGAAAGAGAAATGGCAAAGTCAATGAATTGTAGAGAGATCTCCAATAAAGAGTTTCAATGTAAAATGGAACTTTTATTTAAATTGCGAGGTAACTACTTTCAAACGTATTTACACCGCAATGTCACGGCAAATTAGAGCGAGATTGTGGCGGAGGAAAGGACCAGTGGAAAGTGGACAACTAAGATGAACTATCTATAATGAGAGCTCCCATTTTCACTATCGTTTAATATTCACACTGTAGTTGGTACTTAAACATTAAAGATTATTAAGTAAGTTTAAATATTTAAACGCACCTATTTGCTTTTTTCAAAGCAGTCTCTTACGCAATAGTTAGATAGAAAAAATTACAAATCTAAAAGGTTCGTCTGTACATCAGACAGGTTTACGTTTAGCGCAATATTAAAGGCCCAGGATTCCATTATCCCAGAGAGAGCCCGGACGTCCTAAGGGATGTCAAAGAAATTCACGTACGTTGTAGGCTTCCCCAACTAAATTCGATAACACATTACAGATATTGCTTTAGAAATTATGAAAGTCTCATATTCTATCAATAAGCGCTCAAATTTGATACGTGTGAGAAATTGATACACTGGGAAGTATGTTACAAAAACACTTACATATGTTGAAACTGAATAATATTCATGCGAGTAGAGGAAATTCTATAGTCTTCGAAAAGCCTTTTAGTAGCTCAGGTAGAAAATACAGATCATGGGTCCGCATTGAGTGAGCAAATACCTTCCATCCCGGAGGTTATCTAAGCAACGACTTCGATTTCATATTCCGATAATAAGAAAATTGACAAGAGATTGGGTGGGGAGCGCGCGATAAGGTCACCTACAGCGGGCGGGAATTTTCATTGATTCTCAAGAATTCCCTTTAGGCTTAAGAGGGATTACCGATCATTTGTTTCAGTTTGATTCTGTAAGACAGGGGGCAACCGAGAAAATTACTTGTGCGTCTTACCAGAAAATGAAAATGTACAAGAAAAGACATTTCTATATTATTATAAATCCATTTATAGGGTCCGAGGGAATGTTTTTTGCATCCTGTGACGTACAGTACAATGTGATGAGGTTTCCTTATCGCAGAAAGGTCCAAGTTTTTTGCGTTCTTATTTTTTGTGAAAGCTAGGAAAATGTAAATGGTTCTTCTTTACATTAAAAATTATGACTAGAATACGGAAAGGCATGTAAAATAAGAATCATATATACCAGTTTTAGTTTCTTCACTCACAAGATTAATATTCTAAATGTAAAGAGAACTGGAACATATGGACTAATGTAGTCTGGACACGCCATTCACTTAGTTTCCGTATGAAACGTACAGTAATACGGGGCACATTACTTTGACATTTCCCGAAATTCTTCTCAGTAAATCCTGCGACCCTGGTGGATCGTGACGGCATTAAAGCCATTTAATATTGGATCACTGTTTAAATATATATTTATGTTACAGTCAAAATCTTATCGGACTTAATTAGCAAAATCAGTAAAAAATACTTTTGACCGCAAACTTTCGGCAATAATACTTTTGGTTGAAATAACAGTCAAAGGTATTATTGCCCAATGAAGCTAGTTAAAAGTAGTTTTAACTGGCTACTGTCAAAATCCTAATCAAATCAAAACGCGTTCGATTTATTAATAAAAATATATGAAACGTCTTGTCTTTTTGAAGCAAGAATTACCTACTGCAAAAATTTTTCGAGATTTTTTATTTTATAAAAGTCAAAAAAGTAAAGTGTAGTATTTTGGACTAGTTTTAACCGATCCAAAATATTTCTGGCCAATTCTGGTTTTACGCTTCTGGTTAAAAGTAGTTTTGACCAGAAGCGTAAAACCGCTTTGAGTAGAGTGGGAAGCAAGTACTATTAAGATACTATTGATCAACATATGCAGTTAAAAGTTAATTTTGTCTTTTATCAGATAAAAGTACTTTTGCCCGGTTAAGGGTTTTTACTGTGACTTTTACAACAGGTAATTTTCTGTACTTCAATAAATTACGTAAGCCAAGCTCTTCGTTCTATATGTGGGGGCAAATAAAACTGCGTGGAGCTGTCCCACGGAATCCCGGCTAATGTGAAAGCTTTTGCTGTGCTGAATTATGCAAATTTAATTTAAATAACTGACTTGGCCAGTTTTGCTCGCACGCCACTACCACTACGACCTATATGAGCGGAGCTACACGGTGCTCGGGTCCGGGGTGTCGCGTGGTTGCCGCCTTCGGAAATGGCCTCACATATTTGTAACGTTAACGTTTCTACGTATTCCGCTAATTCTAGTTAGGTGGTGAACAAGGAATGAATATATTGAGTTCGAAACGAGTTTTGCTACCATGAAATTATTTCAGTAGGCAGGAACGCCTACACGAGTAAAGGCCCTTTTCAAAATGTTTATGTTTGCTACTTGAGTTTTCTTTCAGAATCCACGAAAGCCACTTGAGTAAAGACCTCTATATTTTTACAAGGTTTTTTGTCGAGCAAAAAATCTAGATAGGTACTTGTCTGTTCAATCTTCGTAAACACTTTGTCATAGTATGTAGGTGCAGAATCCCGACAAGGGTAACAAAGTATATTGGGGAATATATTATACACAACACGAGACACATGACCCCTACCCTTTTAGCGAGTTACTGTGAAGCACCTATATCATAACAAAGAACTGTAGAATTACAAAAGTAGTGTGACAAAATGTGACACAAACACCTTCTAATTTAGCTTGAAGAAACATAGTCTAATTAATTCTCGAGCTTTTGTCGCGAGCGCCGCCAACTTAAACATTCCGCGACTTTGACGACTTTTGTATTAAAATTACATAAATGTTGTCTTTCCATTACGTCACGGTGGAATATTGTGATAGCTAGCAAGTTTACATACCTGTCCACACGAAGCATAATTGAGTGTGATTTCCTATCTTGTCATTTTCACTCGACAGGGGAAACAGAAGGAAGGAAATATTCAAGTTGCAGAAGCGCATGTGTTATTATAATGTCATGATGATATTCTGCAGCATATATCAGCGTCAGGTATATTTGTGTGACACCTGCTGAGCTTGAGCTGGACTAAGTGCCTATTTACATTTGAATTATATTTTTTTGGTTTGTGTGTAAGTGCTTAGTTTTTACAATTTAATTGTACTTTGGTATATGTTTCTTGTTGCTTAACAACATACTACGCCCATCCTTGGCCACCCGCTCTGACCTGTTTAACCTTTAAACACTAATAAAATAAAACTAATAGTTCTCCTTCACTAAAAGCTGGATCCAATTCCCTCGCGTGTGATATACACAATTTCCTATTTTATAACGGTTCGCGAGGGTCCTATAAACTTCTGTAAGAAGATATTATGGTGGCCACCGTACCTCACGTTAATTGCTACTGTTTTAATCTCTCGGAATAAAACCCGTCCTTAACAAATATACGAGAGCACCTCGTTAGATTTTGCAATAATTAATTTGAAAGCTTCATTTTCCGACCGCGTACTGAAGGACCAGATATGACGGTTAATGTAGGTATGGGTTAGAACGGTTTGCGCAGTCATTTTCACACAATAGCGATCTAATTAAGGGCATAACGGTTGTTTCAAGAACTTATTTCAATTTGTTTATGTATGCGAAACTTGCCGACAAAACATGATTTAATGAAAGTCAGATACAACCTAAGCCTTTGTTAGTCGTTAGGGATTTAAAAAGCTTTCAGACGCTGTTACTTCAACAAAATTAATTTAACATCAAAGATTTATGAATGTCTACTGTTGACTATGAGAACGTTATGTACGTAATACATTTACGTACGTTATAGAGTTAACAAATATTGTTAGTAAGTAGTGATGACAATGTCCTCTCGAGCATAATGTAAAATGGTAAAAAGTTACGAGTCCCCCGTCACACATAAAAGACGTCACCAGGACTAGGGCGCACTTGATAAATAGGATGCACGGGAACAAATGGAAATATTCGAGCTAGAAAACTAATACATGAAGGGTAATATTTTTTCTCACTAACAATTTTTGTTTCTTTTTTGTAAAAAAGACTGATGATGGATTTTGGATTTTTTAGGTGGGAAATCATCAAATAACTTCTTCCGTTCTGGGTGGAGCGAGACAGAGTTTCAGTCTAAAACTCGTCTGTATTCCTTCAGTTGCCGTTTGCGATAAATCTTTCGAACAACCCCGTAACAGATGCTCACCTTTTTTATTTTAGGTGAGAAATCATCCAATGACTTCTCCCGCTCTATGGCGGAACGCGAGGGTAAGACTATTACTGACTAAACCTACTCCTATGTTCGTTCTTTACTTTTGTTTCAGGACCCCGGGATTCTCTTTAGCACAAACCATGGCCCATACGATTTTGCTGACATCTCCTTGAAGCGCGCGTGGAACACTACGCGCCGTCGACGACTCGGGCTCGAGCCGCACGGTTACCGCACAACTGGACGGCGAGCTACCCATTGCTGGCCGTTTGTCCCTCACGCGTGCGTCCACCTCCTTCGCTAGCATTACTGCTAAGATGATTAACTAAGACGCCATACCATGATAAACATGTCATAACGATAGAGATGATTAAACTATTAAGTCTGCTTCGTGGATATCGTTATTATAATATATAGGTAGATATTTATTTATTAAAATTTTTAGTAGTAAGAAAAAATATACAAAGGCGGACTTAATGCCTTATATATTCATATAAGAAGGACATATTCCGGTATTCATACCTCAAGGTTATTTAAGATGGTCAACTTAATTTTCTTAATTATTCATGTAAATAAGACAACGTGTGGGAAGTCTAAACTGCGTAATTAACGATTTAAGGAACAGACATAAGATATTTTTGGACGTCAATATACCATGTTTTGATGTAACCAAATACAGAACGTGATAAACGGGTAAATTAAATGACGTCAGGGTCAATTAGTAAGTTATTGAGTAGTTCAGTCACCTTAAGTACTTCGAAAGGTGTAGTTAGTGAAGCGTAACAGCATAGGCTAAAGGTTAGTCTAGAGACACTAGAGGCTAGCTACACTATAAATACCACTGAGTAGAAGGCGTCTGAAGGTCGAAAATCGTAACTGAAAAGAAATCTCCATGCTCCATCCGCAACCGCAGGAGATGTCTCGGGCGTCAAGAGTCGCAGAGCGAGCAATAGGTAGCTCGTCGTCCAACCGTCTGGTAAAAAACCAAACCCTAGTCGACGACGCGTTGTTCTACGTGCGCCTCAAAGAGATGTCAGCAAAACTAAAGGTACCCAGGTTTTAATCAGTAAACTTCTGACACACCCTCTCACTTCACTCGGGGCGGGAGTAGTTATTTCATAATTTCTCACTTCAATAAGGACCAAACCTGAGACGACGGCGCGTTGTGTTCCACATGCGACTCAAAGAGATATCGAAACTGACCGAACACTGGTGGGTCTTAGTCAGAATAAGTCTGGCACACCCTTCCACTCCACTCGGGGCAGAAATAGTAAATTAATAATTACCCAATTTAGAAAAAGGCGTCTGGTCGAAAGCGCCCGCCAGACACCCAATACTACTTAATTACTGTCTTATTTGTGATAGCAGCGGCGCTGGTCGCTAAGCGTCCACAATTTGTGACACCAATAAATATAATGGTAAATGTCTGTCCGGGCGCTATCGTGGCCCTTCTAGCGTCCAGTCGCGCAGTGATTAAACGACTACAATATAAATGATGAAGGCTCGCAATTAAGCTGACTCGCCCACCGCATCCATCACTCCGAAGATATCTCGGGAACTGATTTTGTTAAGCCATTTTTCTGGTAGCAGTAGCATACCCTTTCACTTTGACGAGTATCGACGATTTCTATTTTCGGTTCACATTTATTAGGCCCGCGACGCACTGTACTGAAGGTTATGTCTAATAAGCATGATATGAATGGATATTAACAAAATTAAACGACAGTAATATTTAATCAGAATATGATTATATATAGTCATTCTGAATATTCCTTTTCTAATTTTATATCTAACTTATAATATGTTCTACATAATGTATGTGTGACGTAGTATTTTTGAACCAAGGTGAAAGAGATTAGTTTCCATGACACAGGGAATCCTAGTGTGGAGACCAGTGAAGTATCTGGTATAATCGTGAATTTTCCTTAACAATAAATAACCATTATGTTTTATTTTATACGCTTCGTTGTTTATACCGCGTACAAAAGCATGAAGGATTGGTTCTATTTGCCTGCTGCAGTCTTCTCGTCCGATATTAGGTGTCTTCAAGGCTAGAGAGAATTGGCTCTTAATAAATTAGTGCGCTTCACCGTCAGCGATTGCATCACTGCTTACCATCAGGTGGGATGGCAGTCTAGCACTAATTTACAATTAAATAAAAAAAATTGCATATTTCTCACACAAATAATGGATCGCACACAAAGCACTAGTTTATATAATTAAAAAAAAAAATGTTATTGCTGCGTAATTAATATGTGCCTTTTTTTGGTGGATAAAATTTTCAAATAACTTCTTCCTTTCTGGGTGGACCAAGAAGTCGTGACAGACTGACTAAAAATCTCACCCGTGCCTCTTCGGTTGCCCTTTGCGTTCCAAATCCGTGGCGACCGCGACCTCTTCGAACAGTCCTACATCTCTATCGTGTAACTTTTTTTAAGGCCCAAGCGCCCGAAAAATGCTATACGACAGTGACTTTCTGGAGCCTACTCCTCGGTAACGGCCAGGTTAATAGGTTTGAAAAAAAAATATGTTTATTATAGATTCATGAACAACATTAACATTTGATTTTTTCGTGCGATTAATACTTTTGTCTAGAAAAAATATTACGTACCTACAACAACATCACATTCGCAACTTTTCCCTACTCCTTCGAAACGGCTTGGATTTTTAGAAACGTTTTTACACATAAAAATTGGTAGTTAAATATTCTTCAAAGTGAACATAGCCTATGTAAATCAATCAATATTTCGCAAAGAAAATGGATTTAAAAGTCAGTGGGGCTCTGTCCAGGCGCAACTGGCCGCAAACAAATGCACCTAGTCGTGCTGTCGCCTAGACTGGAGAGTAGTGACCATTTAATTTCGGCCAGATGGTTCAAGGAACTATAAGCCTTAAGGTAGGAAATTATTTAATGACTTTTCCCGCTCTAGAAACTCCCAGACTTTTACTGACTAAAACCACAACCATGTTTAATGTTTGCCGTTGCGTTCCAGAACCCCAGGTTTCCGTTTCGGAAGATATCCTATGGCCTCACTAGGCTTCGGCCGCTTCCCCTACGCAGGGCCGGTTTATGCATGTCGGGGCCCCTAGGCAATGCACGTCTCGGGCCCTCCCCCCCTACCCTCTTCTAACTTCTTAAAATATTTTATTTCTAACATAAATTTATTCATAATTACGTTGTTTTTAGGGTTCCGTAGTCAACAAGGTACATAGTTTCACCAAATCTGTCCGTCCGTCCGAGGATAATCTCAGTGACTGTTAGCTAGAAAGCTGAAATTTGAAAAGTAAAAAATGTGTCCCCCTCTAACTTTTGAACCAAAAGTTTAGAAAATATGAAAAAATCTCAAAAGTAGAAGTTTATAAAGACTTTCTAGTAAAATTATTTTGAACTTGACGTGTTGAACAGTTTTTGAAAAGTTGTACAAAATAATTTATGATTTTTTTAATTTAATTATAAATATATAGTTAAATCATTTTTTTAACTTAGTTTACACATTTTATTGTTTTTCTATGTAATTGTTTGATTTTATATTATGAAAATTGATATAAACAAAATTATCAGCAAAAGCCAATGAATATGCTCTGCACTAACACGTTGCTAATGAAAGATTGTGTTTTATTAAACTACATCTGTTGACAGCTTTTCGCATAATCCAGTGATAGGATTGCTAGATAAATGGCATGTCATCAAAAATTCAATTTTTTTTACTGTTTATGAAACATAGTCTATTTTTTTTTCCTAAAGCGCGGGGCCCTAGAACCTTGCGGGGCCCCTAGGCAGTTGCCTACATTGCCTTATGGATAAAACGGCCCTGCCCCTACGGTGTTGCTGACATCGGGCTCGGTTCTGGCGGCTACTGGACGACCGGACAGCGAGCTACACATTACTCGTCATTCGCAAGCAAACGCCTACACTAATTAATAGTGTACCTGGATGCGATACACCACACACGCCCTCACAACCCCTTCTTTGTCCTTAAATTTACCTGAAACAACAAGAAAGTATTTATTAGATTACAGTATAAAATATCGTTCTCACTAGCTAAATTAATTTAATCAAAACTTCGCTTAATCTTCAAAGCTGTTTTACATTTTTGATAGCTACTTGGCTGAGGAAGTTTCCGATGCTGTCCCAGGTGTATACCATCGCAAATGGGTACAAGTCACGAGTGTGTGTCATACATAGGTTATTAACATTGATTATGACTATGTACGACCAGACTATAATAAGCTAGTAACCACAGAATTGATTTTCACAAGTTGAGCAACCATGACGTGCTAAAATGTCAGTCGTACGAGTGAGAAAGAGAGATGGAGTACACACTATATAGCTCCCTTTAACAATTCAGTTTGTCTAAGAGCTCGTGGTAGCGCTCCATACCATAGTAGGCTGGTAGCCGCATAATTTCTACAAGTTGCGTAAGTACATATCCCTCTCAACAATTTTAGGGTTCTGTACCCCAAGGGTGCCAACGGGACCCTATTACCTTATGGTGGGAAAAAATCATGCATTGACATCCCCTGCTCTTGGGCGGAGCGGGAGATAGTGTCAGACTCTTACTGACTAAAAGACCCACCCCGTTCCTTCTAGCCTTCATACCGGGGCTCGAGCGCCCTTTCGGATAACCCTAGCCCCAGTAGGCTTCGACCCGGCTGGGTCCCTGCTGTTGCTGACAACTCCTTGAGGCGCGCGGGAACAGTGCGCGCCGTCGACGACTTGGGCTTGGTCCGGACAGTTACCGGACGGCCAGACAGCGAGCTACCCATTGCTCACCGTCCGCAAGCCCGCGCCTACGGTGGCCGGAAATCAGGATGAGAATCCCGGCGGCGGCGGCGGCGGCGATGATAACGCCGTTGCCTGATGCGTTCGGCCTCCTCCTTTGCGAGCATTACTGCTTCGCAGAAGTCGGCGACCGCCTGCCACTCCTCCTCGCTCCGGACCATGGCCTCAACCAAGGCCCGGCGCGAGAGGTCTCCGCCGCCGATCGCCCCCACGAGGGCACGGCGATGTTCCGCCCAAGCAGGGCACACCTCGACTGTGTGCTCCACCGTGTCCTCCGGGCATTCCGCACAGTGGCGACACCCGGGCGTCACTTCCGCACGAATCCGGTGCAGGAAACTCCCGAACGAACCATGTCCGGTGAGGACCTGCGTCATGCGGAAGGTAAGGACGCCGTGAGGTCTTTCCAGCCACGCCTCAAAGAGGGGACTTACCGCCATGATTGTGGCGTGCCCAACCCTATTACCTACTAAGCCTTCGCCGTCAATTTGTCAGCCTAATAAATCTAGAGTAAAAAAATTAGAGGTAGAGAGTTGGAATTTCTACACAATGTATATTTCTATTGCCGTTACAACAAAAAATTAAGTTAAAAATTAAAGGTGGTTCCCATACAAGACAGGTTAGTTTGTTGGCGTTTTTTTCTCTCAATTCTAATATCGTAGTACGAAACCCTTCGCATGCGAGGTCGACTCGCACTTTGCCAGTTATTGTTTTTTACTTCTAAGGTCTAACACCCAAGTACATCACGAAAAGTATAGCAATCGATTACCCAACAAGTTTCGATCTATTACAGTACGGTTGTATTAAAACCTCATTATAGTTACGTAAGTAAAGAGTCACGACGTCTATGCACGACAAAGGTTAAATGACATTTCACGTCTCTTTGTCATCTTTACTTTGTGAGGCGGCTTCATCGCCGTACGGGCAGCGACGGTGCAATAAAATGCGACTGCAACGCTATTCGCCTTTGTGCCTCACAGGAATCCTATAAAGTATTTATTGCCTTGTTTAGTCGACATTCAAGACTTTAAACGGTTTGAAATGAACTCGCACTAGGTGATGTTTCGCGTTGCTGGTGAAGTGGAATGTTGCAAATACAGAATACGACGTTTGAATATGAGGGGTAAATAAAAACCTTAGAAAAACTAATTCAAATATCGTAGATATTTCCGCTAAAATATTTAGGTGCCTCAATTCGCTTTTGTTTTAAGTAAATACACACAGACTTATAGACTGTGTAAATACATGTGTTTATGCAAACGCTTTAAGTTGGATAATACATAAAGAATAGGATAAACTTTATTGTACACCAAAATTGTAATTTTACAGAAACTTAAGTCTATGGATACTAACAGCGATAACTACCAGACAACCTTAGGATGGTCTACGGGTAGTTTACGGTGTACTGCTAGTAAATATTATACTTGTGGTATACTTTGTTTTTGTTTTCGTGACAGAATATTTATTTATTTATTTAAACTTCATGTGCAGTAGTGAATATAGGTTATCGACAGAAAAGAAGAACACCCCAGGTATAGTCTTTTGGATTTACCAATAGAGTGTTGTACAGAATCAGTAATTTTGCAGATACCGGTATCGTAGTCTTAAGAATCTTTACTTGAACTTGATAAAAGTAACTTAGTTAATATTGTGCAAGGATTTTGTTATAAAGTGTACAAAACTTAATTCATGAAAGATTATTGTGAGCGGAGTTGACCTACAAAGTTTAAAATACATATTGGAACACAACGTATATTGAATAAGTAAGAGCATCCGCTGTAAATATCGAAACTACTCGTGAGTGAACTTTCGAAATATGCTCTTGGATACTTTTTTTTGCATGTACATTACTCAATGAAATTTATAATTTCATAACGATCTATCATATTGACATTGTATTGTTTTCGCTTTTAAACTTTATGCCTTCGCTTCTGTTTTTTGAGCCCGTCTTACAATTAAGAAAAATGGCGCCCAACAACCAAAAACACATCGATCAAAAATATTAACTTTCTACGCAAGACAATGCAAATTGACAGGGGAATAATCGCTAACTAGCCGTCAGAGTTGATTTATGAAATACGAACGTGTACTCCTACAAGTTATACAATAACTAGAAGGAGAAGATATACTTCTAGAACGAGCTTTTGTCACAAGTGCTGAAAATTTCCGATGTCCTTAAAAAAACAGTTATTTAAAAATATTCCGCCATATTCTTTTAACAACGTAGATTTACGTATAAAACGTGCTCCTTCGTGTTTTCTGTCCTTTTCAGGATTTAATATGGGAAAAGCTTACTGCTTTTCAGCTCCAGGATGGCTCACCAGAAAAGTGCTTTAACGGATTTATGTAACGCAATAAGAAAGCGCTTCTACATCTCATGACATCAAATGGCATTGCTGCGAGTACGAACATTAAACATAGGGGTGTTTAATCTTCGTTTGCTGAAAACGAGACTCGATCGACCCCATTATCTACCTACGTATAGGACGAGCACTCGTTAAGATAACGTTTCGATTGTCTTAATAGGGGCGGGGTTTAATTCCGGCATCCACACCCATCGATCCTGCCTATATGTTTACGAGTGCTTACGTCGAGTGATTTGTGTTAGCACGTGGGCATTCCGATAGAAAATAGGTCGCGTGCGTAGGAACGCTGGCTGGAACGATCACGATCAACCCTCAGTAAAACGACATTCATCACGGGACCGGCATCGAGTGTAGACGTGCCATCGTCACCGCCGCTCCGGAATCGATGACGTCACTTGTCAATAGGCCAATTTCGACGGCCATCAATTCTGGTGGCTTTATCGCGGTCGCCGCTATGAATATGGGACAAACAACCCAATTTTTCACGTCATATCTGAAAAACCTTTCTAGTTGGGTTATTTTGACGTATGTTCTATCCAGTCTATAGGTTCTTGCCTCTATATGTCTCTGTCGAATTTCAAGAAGTATGGACGTTTCTTTGCCTTCGATGTGTCACTTACCAGAGGGCGTTCTGTTGCGATTTTTGAATCGAATATTTTGTAGCCGTTAGCATATAGAAAGGTAACAAAATAGGTAACACATAAATGTGAACAGAATAAGCGGAAGTGCAGCAGTGCTCTTTTATCATGAGAATAATGTTAAAATCGGCAATACCACGTTTTTATCGGGGCTCAATTTCCTGCTTTCAATATGTAAGTACGTAATACGGGCAAGTAATGTCATGCGGCATGACATAACGGCATTTACGATAATACAGCATTGTTTGTAACCGTCAGTAGTCAGTCAGTGCCGAATGATTGATGGCGAGTTTGGAGAGTGATGCATTATGTTGAGCGAGACGACTCAGTCGGGAGACGGGGCGATATTTAATAAGATCTGGCGTACTGGCGTGTTACTGACTTTGATCGTGACGACTTAACTTACACAAGCCATGGCTGAAGCCGTATTATGTTCAATTATCGTAAATGATGAATTATATTTATTTTGCAAAAAATAAAAAATACTCTTAAAAGTCATTTTTTTGTCAGTTTAAACTAAATGAAGCCGGTGTTTCCTAGCTACACTGAGAAGAAACACCGAAAAAACTCAGAGGTTAAACGTGTAATGGTCAAGTTACATGTGGACCATGGAGATTGATGACTGAGATGGTATTTTGAGGAAAGAACCATACAAAGAGGGGACTTTTCCAGTCAGTGCAAGCAATGGTCAGCATTTAGGCAGGCCGCAGAAGATACTCAAATTGCCAGACACACGTTAAAATTACTGGAAAAAGAAAACAATCCACATCGTCCTCACATTCACAATAATAAAAGAAAATTTATAAAACAAAGTTTAGTTGTTATCTAGTTAGTAGGAAATAGAACAATTGTTGTAAAAAAAAATGGAATTAAAGTAATAGTTGACTGTCAATGTCAGGTTATTTATTTCACGGTTGCAGGTTTGCACGATATCTATAATTATAAAATACGTAGCGTGTCCAATACAATAGGTTCATAATTGTGTTCGCTGAACGTCGCTTCCCGGATAGCTGCGCGGATGCAGCCGGCGTGGGAGTGCGAGTGAACGAACTCGTGGTGACGCGACGTGTGCGCATATTCATTTGCCACCCACGACACATTATGTCCATTTATCTAGCTAAGTAAAGGGGCCCTTAAATGGGCGGTCGCGGTAAATGATGTTTGGCTAAATTATTGTGATGGTTTTAAATTTTGGTCAATTATCACCTAAAGCTATATTCTAAGTCCTTTTGAAGAAAACTTCCTCCACTTCAATGACTATGATTATGGAAACCGACGCCATGATAATGGAAAAAAAGTCTTCGATTAATGTCAATTATTGACAAGCTATTTATTTATTTATTAGTTGTGTGTGCAATACCTTTCTTTTTAGGTGAAAAATTATCAAATAACTTCTTTCACTCTGTGTGTTGTGAAAAGGAGAAGTGTTTAAATAGCCGGCCTTTCTGTTTAAATGAAATAAGTTTACCTATTGACTAAAACTCACCTATGTTCTTACAGTTGCCCTTTATGGTCCAGGACCGCTATTTAGTTAATAAGCTATTCCAGTCAGTTTGATTGAGTCAATTAGAAAAAATGGAATAAGAAATTCTGAAACCCGAGTAGCTGAGTAGCCTGAGTAGCCTACCTTCCGTGAGGAAGGCTTCTAAGCTTCCTCACGGAAGGTAGGCTACTCGTCTAAGATCCACTTTAGTACTTATTAAAAAAAAAGAAAAGAAATTTATAATGAACAACAACACTATCTACCATTTCTGAACGTATAACAAAAGTAATTAAATAAGGTTTATGAAAAAGAAAATGATCGCAGTGAAACGAACACCGTTCAGATGGTTCGCTCTCAAGTTAGCGAAGTAGTTGGCGCAGCCGGCGCGCGCCCGCAGGCTCGCGGGACCGACCCCTCGCGAGCTCCACCGTTCGCGCCTTTACCCGCAGATTTTTTACAAAGTATATGCATATGAGAATATATTCAAAACCACCCCAGATTCTAATTTTCTCCACCAACCCCAACTTACACAGACCTCATAAATATGTAGTTAACTTGTGCTGAGAAACGATTCTCACAAATTGGAAAGTCATGCATAACAATTTAAGTTTGGAATTGAATTGTATGTCGCTTAGGATTGCGGCTGTCGAGCCGCGGCGACTGGAGACTGGTGACTCAGATGGAGCTCGTTCAAGGATCAATTCACTCCACGAAGCCAACAGTCACATTTCTAAAAAAAAAAAAAAAATGGTTGGTTAATGGTTGGTTGGTTTGGTGGTTGGTGGTTGGGTAAAAATGGGTGGTGGTTGAAAATAAATGGTTATTAGTATTATTATTATTTCCAGTGACCGCTATATAGAATACTGAGTCCAAAGAATTTCCCTCTCAGTTATTTACTCAAAGGTATTCATTTTTACGATGTAATTAAGAAACACAAATAACGGCACACCAGACTGGCTTCACAACTTCTAAATTAATTTATTTTTAACTCTTTGAACGCTTTAATTTTTTCCATCTAGGCGTAAAAATTGAGCTTTTAATTATACAAACGTTAAGCTTTTATTTAAATAGTTATACAAAGGAGAAGTTTCATAAAGTAATGTAATCCTCTCTTTAAGAGAACTTGCTAACTAGTAGCCTTTCAAAATTAAACAAAAACTAAATTTTACTTGAAGAAAAGTATTATAAGCAATTATTAAAACTGCTGTGCTTTGCATTTAAAATAAAATCTAGTAGAAATAACTGAAGTTTTAATTCGAACAACGCTCATGTGCAAAGTCAATGTAAATAAAAGACAATCTGTCGCCGGGTTCGCAGATAAAACACTGGATTTTGATCAAACATTCCACGTATAAAAGAAGTCCCGTAAAGTACTTTCGCACTCAAAATATTGGCGACGGGAACACACATAAACATAAAACACACAAAATATTGTAAGGTACACAGGGAGCCCGGGAGATATTGATACTAGAGACATTTACGGCGTTTGCTTCACCGGATAAACCTCTGCACATAATATATAGCTTTAATATATTCAGACTATGACGAACGGTAAGAGGCTTTTATAGTCCGCCCTGGAATCTTTCTTTACTTTCAACTTCGTCTACATTTATTGTGGAAATATTCCAATAGATATTTTTACATAGTGGTTCAATGTTATTTTTCAGTGGTGTTAACAATTGGGGTTCACTATATTTTTAGGGTTCCGTAGTCAACTAGGAACCCTTATAGTTTCGCCATGTCTGTCTGTCCGTCTGTCTGTCTGTCCGTCCTCGCTTAAATTTGGTACCAATATGTATATCAATCACGCCGACAAAGTGGTAAAATAAAAATTGGAAAAAAATGTTTTATTAGGGTAGCCCCCCCCCTATATGTAAAGTGGGAAGTGTTTTTTTTTTTAATTTCAACCCTAACGTGTGATATATTGTTGGATAGGTATTTAAAAATGAATAGGGGTTTACTAAAATCATCTTTTGGTAATGTCAATAATTTCGGAAATAATCGCTCCAAAAGTAAAAAACAATGTGTCCCCCCCCTCTAACTTTTGAACCATAAGTTTAGAAAATATGAAAAAAATCTGAAAAGTAGAACTTTATAAGGACTTTCTAGGAAAATCATTTTGAACTTGATGGAAAGAACAGTTTTTGTACAAAAAAGACAAAAAGGTTGTACAAAATAATTTCTGGACTAAGTTTGTAGTATAATCGTATATGCAAGCATTTTTTTAAACTCATAAGTGGGTACACTTATTGTGACGGACGGGAAACTACGGAACCCTACACTGAGCGTGGCCCGACACGCTCTTGGCCGGTTTTTACAGTTGTCATTAATAATTTAAATCAAAATTCGTGGTTAAATTCCTGTTTTAAATTTGATTAAAACAACGACGGTAAGGCTCATGATTACGTACCTATTACCTAAATTGTGTGTTGAGTTTTCATAAATAAAAGACTCATCAAAATGGAAGTGGAAATATGCTGAGAACGTCACAAGTTGACTGACACCTACATTATACAAATATGTAAATGAAAATTGTAATCAAATTAGAAAATTATCAAAACAATCGAAAACATTACAATCATCGATATATATGTACAGATAAGTCTATGATTACAATAATACAACATACTAACTTTTTAGTAACTCTTATCTAGTCTAGAGAAATAAAGTAGAGCGAAGCCGCTACCCTTGCAAATAAAACCATGCAAAAGGGTTCCGTAGGAAAATCTACGCGCATACAAAGCTCGACACTTGATATTAAATGTAATTTATCACGAAAATTAAAAAGTAGCGCCCGCCCTGGAGCACAAGCGTGCTCGAGTCAAGAGCCCCGGGTAACATATGAAGGCTCTACAGATTATTATGAAAAATAACATGCCTGAAGCAACATTATAATTAACTAGTTTCTGGAAATCTCCCGGCACCTGGCTTTGTAAAAGTTTGCCTGTTTTAGGTAATGCGAAAGTTAGGCTCGAAACAAAATTGTATACAAATTCGTTTGTTTTCGCTTTCCATCAAGCGAGATTAAGGTCGAGGGCTAGAAAATAGACGAAACAAAATTGAAATACGTGGAAGCTATGACCTAAGGACCTAGGGTTGTTTTTACTGTCCCTGGGATAATTCTATCTCACAAAGTGGCGTATCTGCACTGATATTACCTACGTGTTCATAACATTATTGCGAATAAGTTCTCTCTAATTATATAATTGTCGTATCTGTGTCGTTTACCGTTTAGACGATAATCACGTATTTTGTTTTGCGTAAGTACGTAAGCAGGGAAAAAATATCCTCACGACCTTCGTACCTTAGCGCTTTAGAGCCACTACTAACTTAAAGAATAAGCCAAAAGCAATATAAAAAAACTTATGAATTCATTAATAAAGCTACAGCTAACGCAACCACAAGAACAAGATTGTAACGCCCGACCGAAAAATGGTTGCCCAGGAAAAATATCAATTACTAGACAGTTAGCAGGGAGGGTGACGAATTGCATGATTAATTGTATTATTTCCTAGCTTTTGCTCGTGGTTTCACCCGCGTACATAAAAATCAGTCACTCTGAAGTAAGCTGCTTTCTATCGGTGAAAAAATTTTAGCAATCGGACCAGTACTTTTAGAGATTACCTCTTACAAACAAAAAAAAACAAACTCTAAATCTCCTTATAATATTAGATAGATGTAGATGGCACAATTTCACGCGGCTGCTGTAAAAAGCTTAGTGCACATTCATAGATGATAGTCCATTTCTAACATTTGCGGATATCGGCACCGGCGCGCTCCTCACACACACATCCCTACAATATTTCACTGGATATGAGTCTTAGCACCTGCATCCGTAACAGGGTAAACAGAGCACCCAGTTGGGAATTGGGTCACACGAGACACATAGCCGGCAACAACTCAGACTTGCAATCAAGTGTCGAAAGTGCAAGTGGCTGATCGCTTACCAACTCTTCCTAGGGTTCCGTACTTGGAGGGTGCCAACAGGACTCTATTACTAAACCTCTGCTGTCTACCCGTCCGTCTGTCATCAAGATGTATGTCATAAACCGTAAGGAATTTTTTTATATCGTGCGGAATTCTTTACGCATGCGGATTTGCTAAGCATGCAAACAATTTCAAAATGCAACCCACTCCTGTTCCTTCTTTGCCTTCGTCCCAGGGCCCCGGGTTTCTGGCACTAAACCGAATTAAAAATATCTTATTCGAAGGAAGACGGGTGGGTTTTAGTCAGTAAAAGTCTATCAGTTCTCTCATTCTTGGAGAGTGGAAGATTTCATGATGAATTCACAAAAAGGGTTAAGTCCTGGCCTGATTATGAACATTCTATCACTGATAAAAGGTAAATTTTGTACCGTAGAGTGTACGGTTCTTAAGGTTTGGTTCCATGAGAGCTGTATGTAGTTTAAAACACACTCCTACAGCATTGTCGCAAGAAAAAACACACTCGTTTTCCGATCTGGGTACATACTGTAAGCAAGAATTCAAGCTCAGAATCTCTGCGACACTAAATAATATGTTAGCTCCAAAGCAGCACTAATTAAGTATGCCATAGTTTGTGCAATTAATAAGGAATCACTAACCTAACACTGAGCGAGTATTAACTAGACACGCTAACGTTTCTGAATAAACATTTGTCTCCGCCCCGCGCCCCGTTTGTGCGCGATAAGTAAACTTAAGCACGAATATATTAATAACATAAAGTGTTATTCCATGAATTGTTCATCAAACTTCACGTTAATCCCATATTTCATACAAACAAATTAATTTATTTCAGTCCAGTTAACTCCTATTGAAAGCGTTTCCTAAATATTATTTTTTAATCGAAAAATTGAATCAATCTCTACAATAAGAGGGGAAACCCGATATCTGATAAATGAGCAAAAAGTAAGTGAATCAAATCGTGATAAGTGATGCGGCCACGTAGAGCCGGCATTGTGTCCGAAATAATTGTGCCGTGTTGGTGGCGGCGCCGCAGCCGCCACGCTGCGGTCCCGCCGCGACCGCGATATTTCCAATCTCACGCCCGCACTCCTGTTTTATTAGATTTTTCACAAGCTCACGCTATCGTGAATCTTCGCCGGTGCCAAATAATAATAACGAAATTCAGCGAAATTTGCGTTCCGCTCACCGATCCGCGTCGCCCTCCCTCCAAAATAAAAATGATAGGCATTTTCCAATGCCTTAATAGAATAAATCGTTTCAGCTCAATCGCATGAATAAAAAATCGTCATCGGCACTTTTACCCGCATACCCTTAGGAAAGCCATTAAACATTTAAATGTGGTACACTGGTGAGTATGTTAATTAGGAAGTTTTATGCAGGCGGGTGCGCACAGATAGTTTGTGACGCCCGGCGCCCGACGCGCGTCGCTCGGAGAGCTCCTGGACGTTTTATTGCCGTCGTTGCTCAGTTTTGTGAAAAATTTAATTCAACTGCACACTCGCCCACGCTCGCGAATATTTATTCGGACAGTAAACTACGCAACTGGGGAGCACTAGTTCTACATACATATCTGTTCTGTTAGCACTCTAAATCAATGCTCCGGTGCACCGGGCACGTTTATACAAACATGTTGGTTTTCGTCTCTAGAAACTGGACATCATTATTAAATCAAGCGAGTAAGGCGTGCACGGCGTCTGATTTCAGCGAGGGAGTTGCGGACCGATGCGGCGGTGCGGCGGTGCGGTGCAGCGGTGCGGCGGTGCGGTGGAGGTCGTCGCGGTGACCGCATGTCGCCGCACTTGCACCCGACAGATGTAATCAGGCGCCAACAACCGCGAACACGATCTCAGGGCGCGCCCGTTCCACTCCACCGAGCACTTCACTCGTATCACTCCAACATTATGCACCGTGTTAGTTTTTTAACAGTTCTCGGAACGAAACCTTGCGGACACGAACGCTCATTTTCTATTAAATGTTCCATGTTGTTGAATTCATTATCACCACTAGACGCATGCCAACGTGCACTCACAGCTCTGAGACAAAAGGTGCACTTTAATAAAAATATTAACGATATCGGCATCATCGTCAGCGTCATGCAACGAATTCGGTTTGTCACGATTCCGAGAAAGAAATAAACGAACAAAGAAACAAGGAGAGCATGAAATCGGTAAGAAACATGCAAATCAGCGTGATGTTGCGGAGCGGCCAACGAACCGCGCGACCTCACCGCGTCGCGGGGTTCAATACACGCGCACCACAATAAACTAAATTAATCTTCTCCCACGCCAGAGATAACGTATTCGGGTGCTTAGACACAGCCTGCCGCCCGCGCGCTGCACGTACTAATAGCAATAACAACACCCCTAATGAAATGCGAGAAGTCGTTCCGCGCGTGACAACCGCCACTGAGCCAGCTGACTAATATGGAAATAATAGACGCGCAATACTTGCACGATGGAGGATAAGAGGACTTGATAAACAAATTAATAATAGACGCGCAATACTTGCACGATGGAGGATAAGAGGACTTGATAAACAAATTAATAATAGACGCGCAATACTTGCACGATGGAGGATAAGAGGACTTGATAAACAAATTAATAATAGACGCGCAATACTTCCACGATGGAGGATAAGAGGACTTGATAAACAAATTAATAATAGACGCGCAATACTTCCACGATGGAGGATAAGAGGACTTGATAAACAAATTAATAATAGACGCGCAATACTTCCACGATGGAGGATAAGAGGACTTGATAAACAAATTAATAATAGACGCGCAATACTTCCACGATGGAGGATAAGAGGACTTGATAAACAAATTAATAATAGACGCGCAATACTTCCACGATGGAGGATAAGAGGACTTGATAAACAAATTAATCAATTAGTGCGCCACGATTCATCGTAAAGTGTGATTGAAGATTGGGGAGTACATCAAAGTCAGCAGTCTGCGGCGGCCGGCGCAGGGCTCAGGGCGTACTTTATCTGAAGCAATAAATTGCACTTGGGACAATTTGTCGACTGTCGCCGCTCGTTATCGACACTCTAAACTTCACTTTGAAGTACATTTGTTCAATTTATAATAAAGAACTCTATGACAATCCGCACTTAGATGTGGCATTTCACAACAACTGGCAGCTTGATAAACATCAATAGATCTGGCTCTAGAGTCTTGCAAACTCGTAGGTACTATCGTATTTCTTTGAAAGCAATTATAAATTCAAAGCAGTCAGTTCGCTAGCGTCAAATAAAGTATAAAATGCATCATTACAGAAATATTGGCGCGCCGACACATCCGTTTCTCAGAGGCAGTACAAGCATAACAAGAGGGAATGCTGCGAGTTATACAAATTGCGTTCCATTCGCTCGCCACTGAAAAATACGAGCTCCACACAAAAAAGGGTTGGTCGGGATGGAGCAAGCTCTGAGTAATATTACGGGTTTGAAAGAGCTGCGAAGAAAATCCACGTCCTCGGCCGGATTATTGTTGCGTTGACAAATGACTCGCTCCGGACTTTTGATATGATAATGAGATTAAATTAGGATAAACGTGTTGTAATTACCATAAATAAGTCTTCGTTGCTCGTCGTTCCCGTTTGTTTGATCAGACATGCGTAACTAAAAAGACTGCAGCTTAATTTAGCGCTTCACATCATTTCCAAGACACGTAAATCCCAGAATCATCGCACATGACAAATTTCTTTTTTTTTTCTATAAATTGGGAACGCTCACAAAACAACACACAAGATCTGGAGACACACGAAAAGAACTGGAAAAAATCATAACGCGTCAGCAGTTTTAGTTTGTTCTCGGAACTTTGCTCTTCGTCAGTAAACAACTCCGAGGAGACAACTGTTTCTGCAAACAAATGTATTTAGGAATCGGCTACACGCCTCGCTTCGGAAAAAGAACTCGAAAAACATACGTACGTGATATAAAAACATGTATTGATTTAAAATACACTACCGTTACTTTATCCCGCGGTTAGCTTCGCGTGCTCCAACTTGTCTGCTATACACGGTACGACCAGTTTTTTCTGAACCTTGAAAAACGGTTTCCTTACTGATTCATTTCTACTGCAAGTTTTTGTTGCATTTTAAGTCTTGTGATTTCACTTTATACCTATGCATTTTTTTTTCAACTTTTTGTCTCAATATATATAAATAATAATTATGTGTAAAAAAACAAATAGAAAAAAAGTTTATCTAAATTGATCCAGTCATTCTTAAGTTTAAGCGCAAAACTTAAGAATGACTGGATCAATTTAGATAAACTTTTTTTTCTATTTATTGAAGTCTCGGGAAAGTTCGTATGAAGAGTAAATTGGAAAAATTGCACGGAAAACCGTCCGTTTTCTTTATTACATTCAAACTGTGACTAGCTGTCAATACTGAGGATAGCTGTCAATTACAAAAGCTTTTGAAAGAACAATGTCTGTCGGTGTCGGATCAGCTAGTAGCCAAACAAAACATTAGTGTTTATTGCACCTCGAATAGAAACGAAAATAATGTGTGTGAAAGAATTCCACAAACCGAATACACAGCCAATAATATCAATAGCACAGAGTAGGTACACAAATTCTATTAAAAGGAACGAACTAAGCGAAATATTTCACAAAGAAAACAATTTATAGTGAGAGGAAATTCAAAGCATTCGGGAGACGTTCGGATCACAAACTTGAATCGATCCGTCGTCCCGTGAATAAATAACATTTTCGCGTAATTTAACGGTAACATTCCGCGATTGTATTCAAGCAGCTATGCCAGCGGCGGGTAGCACAAATTGCACCCGGCCGAGCACCCTGCGCTCTGAAAAATGCTTTCCTTTTAACAACTCGAAGGGGAACGGCGCAGGTTAAATGGTCATATTCAGTCAACTCTTACGTACAAATGGCTTCTTGTGTGCTTCCTTCGAAGCTTTGTTTTGGTTCGCTGCTGAACGTCTTGCTTTTAACTTATAGCGATATTGTCTTTACGGAGCTACAAAGAAATCTTGAGAACTGGGAGAAAGAAAAAGGTTACGGCAATGCGAAGCTTGTGCGTTTTTTGATGAGGATTATCTGTTTTATTTCCGCTGTGTCGAGTGCGGTGGAAGCCTAAAAAAATATATAACCGTTTTCCCAAGACAGGCGGAAATGGAAGCAAAGTTTTACATCTACAGCCGAGTTAAGACAACAGCACCCTAAAATTAATAAAGTTCCAATTTATTTTATAAAAATAAACGGAAAGAAATAAGTAAACTAGGAAAAAAGAAAGACGATAATAATTTTAGTCGCAAAGAGACGTTGTTTTTCAGACAAGAATTTTCCAATTTACATACAGAACATCATAAAGCAAAAACACAGCATGGAATAATAAGTTTTTTAATGCAATTAAACGAACCTCTGCGCTGAAGGGGCGCGTAAAAATAAAAAGAGTAAAGGTGGCATGCTCGCTCGGGTGTAGAGCCACTCTAGGTGGGAGCGGGGAAGATGGCAACCTCTATAGCTGAGCTAAGTGAGGTAATCGCGCCCAGACGCAAGAACACAATCGTAATTGCGCCAATAGAAGAACGTTTAATATTTTCTTTATATTTATACGGACATCATTCTTTCGAATGGGTCCTTTATAATGCCATTGGTCACGGATGGGTGGGCAGGGTGTAGCGTGACCAAGTACACAGCAAAAGGCTCGGAAAGCGAAAGAATGTCTTTTTTTAACAATAAAACGTAAAATGATTCTTAGAGTCATATAATCCTTTGAATAGCATTTCGTTAAGCGAGCCGCACTGTTATCGTTGTTAAAGAGCACTAAACGTATAAAATGGAACCATTTGAGAAGCATTTTATTAGATTTATTGCATATGTATTTTATACAACGCTATTGTCGAGACGGACAGGCAGACACAAGAGTGACAACAGATGTAACAGCTTTTGTTCATGTTATATTGCTCTCTGCAAACATTTCATATAAGCTCCACGTGTATTCTATTCTAAAAGAATACTTAATAATACTTACATTCCCCGAAGTGCCTAATATCCTTGTAATATAACGCGATTCGAAATTAATAACAAAAAGCTGCAAAGAATACGTAAGTGCCATGATTCTCGAAGTTTGAAATTTCGCCCGTTGTTGTAGATTAAACTGCTATGAACAGACTCTGTCGAGATTTAGGTACCTCCGAGTGCCGACGATTTTCGCCCTAATCAATTCTGACTCAATAAGTTTTTAGCTTTTTCTGATTTTAGAAGATGCTATGCTTAAAATTGATTCGAAATTCGTAGAGCCGTAACTTTTGAGCGAGCCATTTGTTGGCTTTTTCTTCTTTAGGGTAAAAGTCCACGGTTTTAAAGAAATCAGAAACATTTATTTGTAACCAGCTGACCCGGCGAACTTTACCGCCTAACATCGTATCTTTCGTTATAGTCAACCGATTGCGATGAAACTAAGCCTAAGTAACATACCAAGTTACACACAATTTTAATATATAAAAGTTATCTTCATCGATTTCATACACTGTACGTTCTACAGATGTATTATATTGTGTAGATAAACCATTTACAGACATTTTTGAATTATCAAATTGGTTAGTCAAAAAAGTGAATTTAATTTGCACGTCCAAAACTTAAAAAAAAGATATGGGTTCGGATAGTATGTACTACGTAACAGTATTTCTGTAAAAATCTGAGTGAAAAATTGATTTAATGTAAAGAACTATTTATAGTTTGAGCACTGATCAATAGTCGAACTCTCTCATCGAAACCATCCGCTGTGGATATTCACAAACACAAAGATGAAAAACGTCCATTGAAAAGTTCAATAACTGGTATCCATCCGCAATCCGCAGTGACCCCTGCTTTATGGGACTCTTGCCCTCTGTATCTCTCTCGTTTGAATGCACTCCACAATCCTCCTGCTATCACATTTACAATCATTAAACCCTACAGAGTACTGGAGTACCTACAGACGACGTTATGGGGGGATGACGTCCTCACAAAGCCAGGCTTTTATACAGTAAATCCTTTTTTTTCCTTTGTTTTCAGAAAAAAAAAAACGTTTTTGTAAGTACTAAACACAGTGTTGCCTTCTTTGTTTGATTATTTTAAAGTCCATAAAATTTCTAGAAATAATAATCAATATTTTTTAATTTTAATTTTATAAACCAGTGCTTGACTGCGATCCCACCTGATGTTACGCAGTGAAGCAATCGTTGATAAATAGATTCTTTGAAACTTGACGTTTTGATGGTGAGGTGCACTAATTTATTAAGAGCCTATTCACTCTAGCTTTGAAGACACCTAAATTATAATTGGACGGGAAGACCGCAGCAGTCAAATTGTTCCAGTCCTTCGATGTACGCCCCTCAAATACCTTGACGGTATACTCGTATAAGCAATTATAAAAATACCATATAGTTTGAAGGTCAAAGGGGCAGTGCTCTCGTGCCAGGTTGCGATTACGTTGATAATAACATACTACGACTTTTACATCCTTCGATAATACCATATCGATTCCTAATATTCCAACGAGGGCATCGCATTGGCTTTCCATATCCGCAGATATTAAATCTGATTCGGTGGGCCTATCGGGTTAGAGAGTATTGTTTTTTTACTGGCAACATTTATGTAAGCGGTAGCTATGTTGTTCGTGCGTTTAGAACGGGTCAACGGTTTAACCTACTGTTAATCATTTTTCAAAAATGGAACGCTGCGTTGAACTTTTTATTTTCGCTTCTTTTTTTCTTTAACCAGCCATCTGTGTAACACACATTGGGCTATTCGTTTCTTTTTTTTATATATTTTGAATAGCTTCTTTTCAAGCTTGCTTAAATGGATCTGAAACTTTCTGGATATTATTTATTAGGATCACTATTAATTAAAACTGTTATTTTTTTCTCAGTAAGGTTGAGTTGAAAATCAGCGACAAGTAACTACATATTGCGTAATCTGGCATTTTTATCAAATTGATTTTTAGTTTCTAAATGTTGTCTAGGCCAAAACAAGTGCCAGTGTAGCGACACTCTCTAAGTATGTAGGTACTTCCTAGATGAACTTCACGGCTGAACGATGGACCACCATAATACGGCCTCTCGCCCTAGTTTGGTGGTTACATCAGATGTACTATGAAACATTGTACTTGCTGAATGTGACTCTTTAACCAATGTTTACGTATTTGTGACATTTTTTTTTCTACAGTGTCTATATCTACGAGTGCCAAATAAAATATTTTTCTTTCTGTCTTTTTTTTTTAATATTAACTAACCACTTTATGGACAATAACAGACAACTACATATAATTTACAGCGCAGACCTGTTTCACAGTTCACGTTTTTAAAAATTAACACAATGAATTACTTCGCATAAATATTGACAGGATTTGCTAAACGAAAATACACTCAACTCGACTCCAGTAAAATCCATTTACTCAGTAAGCATATAAGATGAGCATGAGCTCTGACAGTTGAAAGTCGTATCAGAACCGTTTGAAGTGCGCGAGAAGTTCAAGCGCCGAGTTTTAACGCACTTGGGGAATTCGGGAACTCCGGGTAGGTAGGTATGGTTATTTAAGTTGGTGTGGTTCATTAAAATTCAATATCGAAGCGAGTGAGTCTCGGTATCGATCGGCGGTGCGGCGTGACGCGTAAACAACGCACCGGGGACGCCGCTGCATCCTGGCGCCCAGCCTGGGACTAATAAACAGTAAATATTCTCTGCTCCCTACACGACATAAACTATGTAGATACCCACAGTCAGTTTTCACTCGTGTGTGAATGAAACATCTCTTTGCTAGGCTTTGTGTCTAAAATGTCCTGGGTGGATTTAGTACGACATTTGGGTACAACACACTTTCATCGGTCACAAAACGAACTGTTAAATTGTTTAAACCTAACTGTGAAAATAATATTGTAGATGCCGTCAACGAAATAGACAAAAAGATACGAGTACATCCACAAATCCATTCAATTATAAACTCCAGTTGCAGTCCAACAAACCTCTCTGTATATTTATAAATATCAGGGCGATTAATTAATATGAAACAGTAGTTTGCACACAATTTAATTAATAGGTAATTAATATTGTGATATTGTGTTCGCGTTACGCTTGGCTGTTTAATGATTACTCAAAGAGAATACAATTCCAGCCGAACTACTGTTGTGAGTAACTTTTAATTAATTCAATGAAAATAACTCCAACTACATATTTATGTTTCGAATATAAACTACACAACAAAAACAAGAGCTTTAAATTGGGCGGCAATTCGCTGAAAAATATTTAGTTTATCAAGTCTGTATAAAAACGGAAAACATGTATCGACATAACACATGTCGACAACCTACCACAATCTTTGTTAAGATTGATATTACTGCTTCATGATGTCCATAGCTACTGTCAAGCTCTTCAAAGATGGTTTATTACATAACGCATGCGTACTATTTTCTTGCTTCCCATCAATATACAGCAACTACCTTTGTCATCAAAATGCCGAGTGGTCCATCAGATCTCTAGTAGACGCGCGGCACACTCAGCAGTGACAATGTCGTGCACACTGGCCGAATAAAACGGTCGAGCGGTAACAGATGCGCACACGGTCACGTGAGCCACAATGGGCCACAATGGCTTGTCAGCGGCCACTGCACAATATAGCCGGCGAGGGCCCTCGGCACCGGCACCTCCATTACCGGCCACGGCTCGTCACCGGCTTTTCAAACCCAATGCTTACACTGAAAATAACGTTGAAAGCCCGCTATATAATTATTTTCCACCGACACAGCTGCGCTTGAGACTATAAAGCAGTTTATTGCCGTTTCGCCTCACAAGTAATTCTCAGTTTGAACGAGGAGACTTGACATATATTTTAACGTTATTTTTAAGAGGCTGATAAAGTTTTTAATATAAGTCTTCTTCATCATCTAACAACAACTGCTGGAAGAAATTTCGTTAGAAATAAGCAGGTCCTTTGTACTCTTTTATCCTTATTTGTTCTTTTCGATTTTAAGTGTTTGTGTGTACATAAAAAAATAAATAAACATTTATTATTTATTACTTAGCCCACACTGTCCCACTGCTGGGCAAAGGCCTCCCTCCACTCCTTCCAACGATCACGGTTCCTCGCTTTCTCATTCCAGTTCTTAAGGAAGCCATCTAGGTCATCCCGCAAATAAAATAAACATTTATAAATAAAAAAAGTTGACAAGTGTCAAAAATCCCGACGATGCAGTTGATAGCGTCAAATCTGATTGAACTATAATAACCATCAACTGCATCAGACAGCTTAACTTTTTAGTCTATTTTTGCAATCAGGTTTTTTTTTACTTCTTCCATTTTACGGAGTAAAACTTTTGAATCGACTGTTTTTTTTTTAAATTACAATTTGTCGTTCTTTTATAATTTTGATGTCCTGACCTAATGCCATTCTTATAACTAATTGTAAGACAAATGTAACGACACCTCTCAAGCTAATCTCCAACAATTCGTCTAAACTCTAGGTCGTGTCAAAGAAATATACATATCTATCACTCGAAAACTATAACCGTCGTTTTGGCGCAGTTAGGTAACAAATATTCAGGAACAAAGCATCATCATATTCACAACATTAGCTGTTAAATCTAACAAAGCAATAACCGAGCCTGCACATGAAAGCGCGCCTCCAGTCTGTGGTCTGTTATCATTAATTTATTGATGATGTTCGGTTATTACAATGACGTGATTATGTTTTAATGCGTGTTCGCCACTAATTAGTGATAGCAATTATCACACAATACATTGCTAGCGTTGTGTCGCTGAAAGTGGGGTCATTGTCCTTGTGGAAACGTATTCAAGTTAATTTCAATCTACATTAATATTATAAAGAGGTAAAGTTTGCTTTTTTTTTTGTAGGAGGTAATCTCTGGAAGTACTGGTCCGATTGCTAATTTTTTTTCGCCGATAGAAAGCTGCTTTATTGCTGAGTGACATAGGCTATATTTTATGTACGCGGGCGAAGCCGTGGGCAAAACCTAGTCACATATAATTCTTTTCAACGGTAAGTGAAAACAATGAACGCTCCGACATCATTAAACGAGAAAGGTCTCTGTTAAGCAGTGGTCTCGGTTATCAATTCAAAATGGTATTTATTTTACACACAGACAAATACTAGGCCATTACTTTTATACAACTCAAAAACAAAATATACTTTAATGGACCAGCCGAAATATCGACGAAGTAAAAACAACTTGAGTTTATTTTTGATAGAGCTCTTTCTTAGAAGTCCTAACTAAATATCAATTTACTATATCAACAGGCGACACGAACGAAATTGAGTCTTTGAAATAAACCTGCAAAAATATACGAAGAGAACCGGGAATTTTACCAAATTGTCTTTTTAAAAAGAATAAAAATTCGTAAATGTATGCAGGACAGCCTTATTAGATCTGAAAAATGTAATTTTCAGAAGAGTTTAAAGTCTGTACCATCTTTCGGAATCTCGATCGTTGTGAAATTCATTCATAATTATTAAAATAAAATAACTTTTAAATAAATATAAGGTCGATCTATTCACAAAAGAAAATAGTTAAAAAAGTAACGGTCGACGACGTAAAACGAAGAAATACATAACTAAACACAAATCAGAGCTTTTGCTATCCAGCTGTCGCAACGAAAGCTCGCTCAAAAGTAAATATTAATAAAAGTTAAAAGCTTAATCAATACGGTTACAAAATAAAGACTGCTTTACCGGTGTTCCGTAGTAAATTTGACCGTTAAGGTATGTCAGTAATTGCAGAACAAAACATTTATGCCAGTATATTTATATTAACGCAAAGAGTTCGTGGAAATATTGGGAAAGCATTTAAAGCGATGTGATTCAATGTTCTTTATTAGTTCACAAAATATTACCCGCAATAAACCTGCACATATTTTGACCATTTGGACATGTAAACTTTATAGGAATGTAATGTTTTTCAATATGTCGTGTTTCGAAAACATTTTTACTGTTGCTTGTCATTTGGAAGCGAATTCAGTTGTGCATTTGCATAATATAAAAGAACCAATACCGGTTCTGCATTCACGTAGATGTAATATTTTGATACAAGAGTTACGTATACAACAGCGTCGCGTCTTCAAATTCCGTAATCCGTTCCGGCAGTCTTGAAAACTATCAAAAACATTCTTGTAAACTTGCAACATTGTACACAAACCACTTCAAAACACGGTGTGTTGTCTACAACTCTTGTATGATTAAATTCCTCTTGCTCCAGTCATTTGATATTGCAGATTCTGAGAAGGGCTCAATAGCTAAGTCCCTTTTAAATTCAATCGGATCGGTTCCCTCGGCTTAAAATGGAATACTTGGTCACATCAAGAAAGGGTTGCGTTATTAATTTAATTGGAATGCCTGCTATGGTCAATTGTGTATTTAGTTGTATTTACAGTTAATTTTTGGTAAATAAATATGATTTTAAAATGTTAAGTTTTTACATCACGAACATTATCTACTTCATGTATAATAAAGGCTCGAGCTTTGTAAATTAAAACATACATACGACATGAATTAAAAACTTGAAATAATAAATGCCACTTTCAACATATTTTATTAAATCAAAATCTAGGGTGTATGAGCAAAAGATTTTTATGAGATATCTTCTGCTATCGGCTTCACCATGTGAAAGTAGAAAATACATAGCCTTTGTCACTCACTGATAAAGTAGCATACTACTAACTACTAATCAAAGAATTTTGAAAATCGTTCCAGTAGTTTTTGACTTTATTCATTAATAGCTTTTGCCCGCGTCTTCGTCCGCGTACATAAAATATAGCCTATATCACTCAGGAATAAAGCAGCTTTCTATCGGTGAAAAAATTTTAGAAATCCGACCACAACTTCCAGAGATTAATTACCTCCTACAAACAAAGAAACAAAAAAAAACTTTACCTCTTTATTATATTAGTGTAGACAAATAAATATACAAAAATAATACAAATCTTTCCATTTATTAATATTAAAAAGATAGTGATTGAAATGTAAAGATGTGAAACATGATTCGAGTGAAAAAGATGAAAGTTTAAAAAACACGAGGTGTGAAAGAGGTAAGTAATTTATGGTAAAGATGTAAGAGAATACAAAATGGAGACGGACAAATGGAGAGCGTACAAGACGCAATACAATAGGATAAACACACAGAAGACATTCGTGATTTATTTTACCTAGTAGTTAGATTGAACTAATCCCATATCTATCAGTATATACATTAAGTTACATCAAGAGCGTTATTGTATAACTCCATGTTTTCTGAACCGCTCTGGGAATTCAATGACTAGGTCTAGCGGTGGGAACATTTTATGAGTATACTGTATACCATTAGCTCATAATGAGCTACTAATATAAATAGTCAAGTTACTAAACGTTCAATAAAGTTAAACGGTTTTAGGTGTTTCTGTCATTGAGTTAAGCGACACTTAATTACTATACTTATAATGAGTCACGGAAACAGTATAGTTTTTTCGCGCTCACATTGCAAACTAAACTACCATTCATTATATAAATAACTATTCTAACTGCCAAAGCTACGAGAACAGGGCAGCCAAATAAAAAAAGAAACTGTCATACGAATGCAGATGAAGCGTAACTGCCTAAATCCATTGAAATAAAAGAACATTAGGGTTGAGTCAGTGCCTAAGGCAACTGTCCCACCGTCGACGATTAGCGACAAGCGAGTAAAACTAGTAACTAGAAACAAGCTGACGAGCAAGTGTTGCTGAGCGAGTTTTTTCTTTGTCGAGTTTCGGACTTTAGACGAAATGAACTTCTATCAGGATCGAGTCGGTCCTTTAGATTTTGGTATGTCGCTATAGCCAATTAAATATTAGAAAAGTAGAAAATCATCCTAGAGAACTTATTCCCGGGATAAAATCCTACGTATAATTCCAGGAGATTGTCTACCTGTATGCTAAATTTCATCCAAATTCGTTTAGCCGTTTGAGCGTGAAAAATAATTTTAGTGTGATAATGCCATTATTGTGATTAATTCGACCAGGCCCCTTGTGAAACACTAGCAGAGTGCTAGTTCACGCCCGCAGTGTGAACTGTCACCGCTAAAAAACTAATTACTATGTATGGCTTTAAAAAACATTTTTCACATATGAACGAGAAAATAGCTAGCTTTGGCTAGTCGCTCCGTCGACGGTAGGACCTGCGCCTAACTAAGTACGCACTACGTAGGTACCCAATTACCGTTCGTTTCATATGACAACTACAGTCAGAGCCCATTATGTGCTAACAGAACGCCTTCTAATATGTGCCATTAGAAACTTGCGTTAAATTAACATCAACTCGTTAAGTGTGTAGGAGGAAGCCAGTTAAAATTTACTCTGAATTCATTTACGACGACGTTTCAACAGTTAGTACACATTTGTCTGAAAGTTATGTCGGATCTTTCATGATACACTGTTTTGATTTGTGTACTTAGTTCTCAGTGTCTAAATGTTTAAAATAAGGTACAATTATACAGGTTCAAGCACGGGTTTAAGCCTCAATAAAAGTCTGACTGATATTCCTCGTCAAGAAACGGGTTTTTTTAATCATCTAAGTTAAGCCGATTACTCAGGATCAATTAAGATTTTGAAAATAATTATTTAATCATCGCGAACTCCTCTTTTAATGTGCTTTTTTATGAAATATTTATAAATTATTTCTATTTCGATTCAATAATCGTGCAATATTTTAAACACGGACTAAGCTAGGTTCACATTATTGTGTCGAGTTGTGTCGGGATCTACTAATCAAATAAAACTATTCTAGCCTAGCCCAGTCAACTGCGAAAGAAGGCGCCAAAATACGACACACCACAGTAATGTGACCCCAGCTTTATGAAGACCTTTTTGAAAACATCAAGCAATTAGGGAATGACGCGAACGCAGTAATGATACCCAACATTTTCACAGGCAGCCATTCCTTACGTTTACATCAAAGCAATTTCGTAAAAAGGCACCAACCATTGCTCACAGCGATATTGAAAGAAATTTAACATGCTTGTGCATTAGCGTCCTTAGTACCGCGAACAGTATTGTGTTACGAGTTTCTGTACCTCTAAAAAAATGCTAAAATAAAAAGAAAGTTCGCACATAAAAGTGCCGTATCCATGTTAAAGCTATAAGTGTAATGAGATGTTACACTCGACGGTAACTTTTATGAAGTAAGTAACAAGGAACGCGCCTTTCTAGAATGTGCCGCGGCATATGGCGCAAGAGTTTTGTTATAGTTTACGTCTACAACTTTAGATCATAAATACAAGTTTCGAACACATGGCAGAAGCAACTGAAACACGATATTAACAACAAAAGCTGTTCATTTTAAAAATGTATTGAGTTAGACATCAGCCGTGTTGTTTCTTCCTTGAATTTCGAACTCAAATACATGAGCGCATTGTAAAAATTATAAAATAAATTGACGATATTCTTCTTGTTTCATTCCTAAATCTAAAGATACTAGACTCAATTCATTTAAAATTCGACATGGTACATACGTACATCTACAAAATTAAAATAAACAAAAATATAACTAACATGCATTTAGCCCCGTGTGCATATTGTAATAAATAAATGCATGCAAAAGTTCTACAGCTCTAATAGTTCACAGAATTGAAACACTTTTAATATTTGATCGTTGAACATGTATATTTTGTTTGTTGTTACATTTTCAGTCCGCTACTACGCTCACCGTTCCGTCACAAAAACAATGATACTATTTAGTTTCCCCGTGTATATGGACATATGCACTGATTTCACTATATTCATCATATTCACTGAAATGAACTTTAGTTGTTTATAATCTAAATCAAGTAATTATAAAACTTGGAAGTATAATATTAACTGGACCGAGAAAGAAAACATAAAGAAGTCTGTAACAACTCCTCCACTCCAAAGTTACGATCCTCCCTTCCGTCAGATACATTAAGTAAGAATATCTCACGTGCTCAAAAATAATTCTTAAAACTTTGACTATGTAAAATCCCGAACAAGTTTTTAAGATCCCCCGAGGTAAATGGACTAACCCGACGCGATATATTTAAGGACCGTTCAGCTTCTACCAAGTCTAAGTGCCTATTTCGACGAGCGAGATCAACCGACCGGCCGCAATTCTACTCGTTTCTCTTATTTAAATAAACTCCCATTCGTTGGAAACAAACATAAGACAATTTACGCACGGGTCCTTTTGAGTAGATAAGATACGAAATAAATCTAGTAGAAACCATCCTAAACTCAGTAATAAGCTTGAGTCTAAAGGTACTTTACTCAACCCGTCTATAAAGCTATCTTGTTGACATTACAAAGCCGTAGTTTACTTTTTATTACTTTGAGTTTCTTTGAGATAATATTCATGCCCAAATTCTATCTAAAAAAGCAATTTAGCAAGTTTCTTGTAAACTAAAACGATTTGAAACCAATACATAATTTGGGTTTGAATATAAACAAATCCAAAAGTTTGTTTAGAAAAACATCGTTTAAACATGTGCAACTTTAAACATACACGCTAGGGTGTACCTGACAGGTTTGCCTGTACAGTTGAATTAAACAGGTAAACCGGAGCGTGTATGTTGCACAACTGTGCAGGTTTCCACACAAGCTTACCTGACAGGTATAACTGTACAGGCAAACCTGTCAGGCAGTTACCCTAAAGGACCATCAATATTGCGTTGTCTTATCGTGTTAGTTGGTTTACAGGATTTATGAAGGTTATCCAATAAATATAAGTTGAGACCTTAATATATCAACGGTGCCAAGTGCAATGTTTTTTTTCGTCTATTGCGGATTTATTTCGCAGTTTTGAGTACCTCACATATTATAAAACAAAGTCCTCCACTGCGTCGCGATATACTCAAAAACTACAGATCGGTTATTCATCTGGTTTTCATTATTAGACATAGTGTTTCATGAAAAAAGTAAAGGAATATCTTCTATAATATAAAAATGAATTGCAAAATGTGTTGGTAAGCGCATAACTCAACAACGCCTGGACCGATTTCGCTAATTTTTTTTTTGTTGTGTTCGTTATTATGAGGAGAAGGTTCTTATGGAAAAAAAAATGAAAATTAGGTTAGTGTAGGGTAGAGTAGGGTAGTGTAGGGTAGAGTAAGGTAGAGGAGGGTAGGGTAGAGTAGGGTAGAGTAGGGTAGAGTAGAGTAGAGTAGGGTAGGGTAGAGTAGGGTAGAGTAGGGTAGAGGAGGGTAGGGTAGAGTAGGGTAGAGTAGGGTAGAGTAGAGTAGAGTAGGGTAGGGTAGAGTAGGGTAGAGTAGGGTAGAGTAGGGTATAGTAGGCTGAAGTAGGGAAGAGCGGGAGCGAAGCCGCGCGGGCAAAAGCTAGTAGTAAATAAAAGCCGACACTTGTGAAGCTAAGGCGGGTCGCCAGTTTAGTATAAATTTAACGCAGAAAAGACCTGAACGCGTATCTTAATATGTGGCAGCTGCCAAAGATGATAGGTACAAGTATTTCTAAAAGGTACTTTTGTTAGTCTATCAATGAACTTTAAAAAAGCAAGCACCATTTGTTTGTCAGTCCGTCGAGATCAAACGTAACAAGGGCTTCCCAGATGAAAGTTATCGGCCGTGTTACACAATACAAACACCCACAGCGTCTTGTCTACACCTACAGATCTTTTTGCAAACAAAACGTGATTCTATACAATGTTTGCTTTGTACTCGTTAACAATCAATATTTGCAACTGTCGATTTATTTCGTTTGCTGCGTTAGTTGGCAATTTTTCGATGCTTCCAATTGAAAAACCAACCATCATCGTTTGAACCACATATTTTCATTTAAACCTTTATTTCAACAATGTTATTCTGTCGCCCTTTAGTAATGATGTTCATAAAAATTTAGGTAGCCACCTACTGTCCGTGTAAGTATGTGGTGGAGGCAGACGTTTATAGCGTCGTCCGGTAACCGCATAATTTTCGCATCTCGACGGTAGCGTGGAGCGGGCGCAGTCGTGGCTACGACGCCGCCGCGACACTCAACGACCGGCCTGCGGACAACTGCGCCACCAAATGTTCCCACTTCGCTGTGTTGCCACCAAATAAATGCAAATGAATTGATACAAACGAGCCTCTATATCGACTTTTTTGTTTCGGCATTTTCGTTCGAGACATTTCTTTGTTTATGCCTCGATACTTTGAGACAATAAGGAGACTTAAATAAATCGAACGTTGAAAGGTTTCTAATAAGGCCACGATATCTTAGTCTCTGTTCTATTTCTGTACGGTTTCGCTGATCCAGTTTGGGTGTTAAAAGGTCATGTTTTGGCCATACGTACACACATACATACACACTTTGACTGGTAAGTTCTAAGCAGGTCACTCACAAAAGAGGTCACAAGAGGAATCATTGTGTGCTAGGGACAATAAGCTCTCAAGGGTGTTGTTCCTGTCGACTTAGCGCCGTGACCTTTGGCGCAGCTCATTTGAATAATTTGAGAGCAGGCGACCAACGCAGCAACATGTAGAGTAGTAACACAATTTTCAAGCAAGATTTAATTTACATACTTTGCTTTACAAGTTTCATTAAAACATCAAAACATTGAAGCTGAGGGTTAATTTATATAAAAAATACAACTGAGATTGTAGCTCACATAAAATTGTAGCCTTGCTTTCTGTAAAATAAAGCGGCCCTATGGTGCAATTACGAATCCGCAACGATGAAACGCGCACCACTCACACGCCTGGGGATCGCAACGCCAACGTGGAGCACAAAACCTACTCGTCATAATAGCTGAACTTACAGAGCAACTGTTGTAGGCTTTCGCCACGACCTACATACATAGGCGCACATAATTAGAGAATATTACATAGTAATTAGTAAATACCTATGTAACCAGGCACAGCGCTGTGGGCAAATGAAGCAAATTAATTGTTGATTAATCCTTTGCCGCATTAGCGGGACGGGTGTGCGGCGGTCTGGTCAGGGCCCTTGATCACGTCGATGCGGCCATCAGTCATGCGGTACCTGACTCACGCAGCACCCGGCCCCGGGACGAGAGCGCGGCGGGCTCCTCGCTAACCTGTCATTAACCAAAAGGTGCATGCCCGAGCATTAGGCCAGTGAACACTGCAATTACCTGCATGATGGATCACGATTGCGTTCTGATGTAAAAATACCGTTTTAGGTATGGAGACAATTCTGCGTTTTGATAACTAAATATGCTTGCAGAGCCCAACAAAAACTGAAACGTTCCTAATCAGAAACTGCTGATGTGAAGTACTGATGAAGCCATATTACTAAATTAAATGTTTGAAAAAGTTTTTATGAAGTGCCCAACATGCCAGACAACAGCCAAAAGTTTTTATAAAAGTCGTAAAACGTGGCAGATAACTCAACTTTTTAGCGGTACAAATAAAAAGAGGCATAAAATATGATAAAAATTTATATTACCAGGCTAACAAATTGACGGTGGAGTTAATCGCCTTTCGCTCGTTGCTTATTCCTGCGGCGCTGCTGATTAATTGTGGCAAGTGCGCCGCTGTCCGCCAGGGCGGCGACCCTACGCAGATAACTGCGGTGCGCCGCGCGCCTAACTAGGCATGCGGGGACACTTTCTAAGACGTGTGACTGACGGGGGAACATCCACTAAATTGCTTTATATCGAAGTAATGTGTTTGAAGCGAACCGGTCTTATTACCCTCGGGACTGAAGGAATTCCTGCGAAGCGATGACGAATAACTATAATGCAAAATGTCTTTGCTGGCAGCCTCATCTACCGCTGACGTGAACCATTTGAACAAAGATATTATTGCAAACAAAATGCTTTATAGGTATTATCAGCCTTACGCAACTTATTCAAAGTCTATGTTACACGCACACATAATAAACGAATATTATATGGGTACTCGAGTACATAAAAGGCTATTATTGCGAAGCAATCGACATAATACTACCATCAAGTTCTTAATCAAGCCGGTGTTGATTGTAGAATAAATTAAATATAAAATTTAAATAGGTACTATAAAAGACAGTTTATGTCAACCTCGCCGCTCGGATATTGGCAGCGCATAAGTTTCAATATTGAAGCTCATTTCGAAGAGAACGAACGAGTTTATTACAGTAAACATGACTCATAAAGTGAGATCACTGAGCTAATAAAATGGCTGCCCCTAGCTGTCTGCGAAAATACAACGCCAGCCCAAACAGAACCCCATATCGGTGACCCTTTCCCATTCGAGTCCATGTCGCGGCTGGGGAGACAGGGATGAAGTATGGCCGCGTTTGGATCCTAAACAACAATAAAATCCGCAACAAAAATAGCGCAGAGCGCCAACAAATTACTAGCGGACCAAAAACATGTTTCCTATACAAGATATATGGGGTACGTAAGGGAGCGCTGAGGAAGTCAATAAATATTTCCCAATAACTTGATTACTGCAGAGCCTTTGATGGGAATAAATTTACTGCTTGGAAACAGTTGCTGCCGTACATTAGGAGGCTATACACGCATATTCAGACACACTTAATGGCTTTCTTGATTTATTTAACTTTTCAATTTCGTGTTTGACACGCAATCCAATTAACGCTACTACCAAAGGCGCTAGACGTGGTCACTGCTCAATGCTGATTAAATATTCCGGAAGGAATTTTAGGAATGACGATCGGAATTCCTTTGTTTGATGAAATTCATCAAACAATTTTTGTCCTTCACAATCAGTTTTCAGATTTCAGTCTTTTCTGATATGTCTAGGACTAAAACTAGGAAAAACCCAGCGTTTGATCTAGTCCTAATATAAAAGCCTCTCGCTTTTTACAGTAAGACAATTTCTATATTTTTTTTCTTTGATCTAATATACGAGTATTTATGTAGCTTTCATTACTTTTCTTTTGCGTTGGAAAATTCGTTCGTTTTCACAGAATCCAGAATGGAAACAAAACCATTAAGTTGGATAGTGCTTACACGAAATAAAAAGTCAGATTGGTATCTCCTTGGATGCATAGTTCGCTATTTTCGTTGCTAAGCAAAGATAATGCGACATGTTCCCAAGGGTCGGGATAAACGTAATGCTTGAACCGCGTCACCAATAAAGCTTACTGTGGCTACAACTGAACGTTTCGAGCGTCACCGGAACGTGTGAAATGCGGCTGCCCTTTATAATATTCACGAGGATACGTGGCAAAAATGTTCGGTGACCTCGAAATGGGCTTTTTCCCGGAGGGCTCTCGCCGAGTCAATTTCGTAACACTTTGACCCTAAAGGTGCCGAGGAACGCTGCCTAAATTATCTTTGGGACGACTTGGAAAAGAGGTCACCTGTGTGATAAATAGTTAAGCCCAGGTTAATGGGTCGGACGTTAGTGCAAAGTTGTTTTGTGGCTGAATGTTTAGTAAACACTTTGCGTTCGGAGAAACTTACAACGACTCCAGTCTTAATTGCTTTAGAATTGTCCCTCAGAAGTGGCACTGCTTCTGCAAAAATGTTGAAGCGCTAATAGTAAATTCTACTTAATGTGCTAACCTTCGCGTACTGACATTTGCATGTGAGCAAAATAATTTATCAAGCATACGCTACAAACTACAAACAGAATAGTATGAATTAGTGAGTGTCGCAGGAGTCAGTAAATCAGGCACGGTTCTTTGAACCATCTGTTATGCAGTTGCGAATTTGCGTTGCTTTGGGGATAATATATTCGTGTTCCCAAATTATCTCGGTCAGAATAATTTACTGTGTCAAAGCCGACTTGTGAATGCTGTAATTTACGATTTGCGCTAGTTGTGCGAACGTAATAACAAAAACAAATGTCCAAGTCATTGACTCGCGGTGCGTGGACAGAGCGCGCCCACTGTAGCGTGCCGAGAGAAAGTAGCGCGGGCTCATGGCATCGGGAATGTACGCAAATTGGGTTTCGATTTCTATACAGCCGTGAATAATTAGGTTTGTATAGGAAAGTAAATAAAGGTACAAAAAGACGAACGGCTAGTAAAAGGGCGCATGCTGCCAGTAATTGGCTTACGGTGTTTTTTAATATCGTGCGGATTTCATCACGCATGCGGAATTGCAGGCATCACGCCGCATCCCGCGTGCGTATTCCACCACTGCAATAAATATTTGTATGAAAAGGACATTTGCAGAGTTACGCGTGAGTAAAAATCCGCACGATATTAAAAACACCCTCACGGACGTTTTGTTGCGTTGGACCACGGACTCTGATCATGGCGTAGTTACAAACAAAACTTCTCCGCTCATAAAACAACACTGTAAAACAAAACTAAGAACTTGTAATTCTCCCGTGCTCACGTCCTTCACTAATAGGTACACTCTGAATATACTACTGTAATACGTGTTCACTGTTTAATATGGGTACCTTAAACATTTCATTACGAGTTTAATAATGATCTGCCATTTTCACGTTGCGGTTTTGTTTGTCTTATAACTTGTAATTTTCATTGTGGCAATATTCTGATTAAAACATTACTTGAACCGCAAAAGAACAATGAACATTGCACAACAAAAACCATAATTTCTCACCTTTTTGTTTCTTTAGATATTATGGTTAGAACTAGAAGGCCAGTGCTGATTGGCTGGTGGCTTCGTGTCATAATTAATAAACAAACGAATTACAGTTTATTTTGAATTAAAATTATCAGGCATTTCACGGGCTAATTAAGCTGGTGAATTTAACTCAATTGTAAAAACTCAGAACAGGTAATTTTGTCATCACAACGTGAAAAATACCTGATAAACCTGAACGAAACAAAAACTGTCAGTAGTTAATGGGTTTCATTTCAGTAGCACCACTCACCCACCCAGTCAGAAATAATTATGACAGCCGCTCGATACCATAAAGCATGTACTGTTTAAAACAATCTCGAGAGCCAGTAATAACACGGCACATAATTCAGTGAGGTTCGGAGCGCGGTCCCCGGTGGAAGGTAGCAACAGAATACATAAACAGTTCAATTTAAAGCCCCAGTAATGCATGAGGGAGTAGAGAACTTCGCCAATGAAAGTAATGAACCCACTGTTTTAGTTCGCCTTTACGAGGTGCCTGCGGTCGCCGCCTATCACACCGAACCGTAACGATTCACACCTCGACGATTCGGTCTTTCCATTACCGCAAGTTAGAAACACTCGTTATATCTCGCAACTGCTCCGTCGCTCTCGAACATCGGTGTAAGTTCATTTTATACTTAAAACCATTATACGAAACTTAATCCTTAATGTCAACGCACTTAAACAAATCTAAATAGTAAACAGCTAATTATAAAGTCGCAACAACGCCGCGTCCTATTAAAGTTTAAATAATATATTTAAGCTATAGGCAATGTAATAAAACTTAAGATTTTAGAATAATAATTGGAAATTACAGTCAAAGTTACAAACGTAAATTGCACTTTGACCTTTGGTAATCTTTTGAATTTAAATTGGTAGCCCTTTACAATAGAATTAGGAAAATAAATAGGAGACTTAAAAGTTATAATGTTCAGGGCGATTCATTTAATGTAGATGCCATTACAGAACGTGAATTATACGGACTACTTAGACCAAACTTGGCACAATGCCTAATAGATTTTCGCTGTTGAAGGGAGGGGAATCAAACCCTCATCCCTTATCTTACGTCTAAACAAAACGCCGCCGCCGAGGCATCAGCGTTACTCATAAGTCTGTGCAAACATTAACTTACCAACTTAAGTCAGCTGTTTTAAAGCTGTTATATACCTCTGTTACCTTATAACACTTGCCTATGAACGTTTTCAGAACATTAGTATTCATATAACTGCCACACGATCGGTGTAAATAGTCATTAAGATTAAAGTGTGTATAGGAGCGCAGCTGGGTCGCCCGCACAGCAATCTCATTCAGCGCTAAGTGTTTAAGTGGTAACACTAGGCGACAGATCCCTCCCGAAGGCAAAAAAATAGCACTGAACAGAGAGAGCGCCGCGACTTTTGGGCACTAGACAATTGAGTCGAAATCGTTCGAAAATTAAACTGTATTGTTTCCATCAATGAAAACACCACTCAGATTTTGTTTTCATTAATAAAATGCCGATCACGATTGCCGATTCTAATTATATTTTTTGCGGTTCAATTTATGCTAACAAAGCAGGGTTTAGCAAAAAAAAAAGACCAAATCCAGGCTGTTGCATAAAACATAAAATTAAGCATATAGTTGATTGATAAATAATTTATTTAGTGCACACCTAAAGCCGATTCAAAATGGTGCGCAATGCGGCTCTAATCAAAAGAGCATTACCGGCACCACGTTCATATAGATAAAACATTTTGCACACAGCATATTTATTTGCCAAACGTTCGATGGGCATTTAACTGCTGTATACGAATCAAGCGGGTTCAATGTTTGATTACACGTTTATGTGCACTGTACCTCTGTACAGACAACAACATAAGTATTTTGCAAAACGCAGAGTTTATTGCAGTGATTTTTCAAAATGCTCGAGTTATTTACCATATATTGGTTTATTTTTTAAAAACTGATACAAAAAGATATCTTTTGTATAAATCCTACTTAAAAATGCTTAAATTCCCATGCCTCTATAGTTATATAAGATAATAGTTTTTTTTTATTCACTATTTAATGTGAACATGTGTTTGCTCCTGGCTTAACACAAGTCATATTTTTCATGAACAATATGCACGTCACTGCACAATACCAGAGAATCAACAACCGATTTTCGTGCTAAAGGACCCTCACATAAATTAATGTTGTCTCAAAGAGCCCGCCTACATATCGTCGCGCAGTTAGAGTGGAGAGCGAGGCGGAGGGCCCAGAGTGGCGTGTAGTGGCTTCCTCTTGTTCTCTAACCCAATTTGCAGTAAAGAGGGCTTCTTGATAGTGCTTTGATTTCGTTTCGAATTCGACCACTGTGCAAGTGGGATACTGGATTACCAGTGGACTGGTCCCGACTCGCGGGGGCTTTAAACTTTGAGGTGATTTCACGAAATAGAAAATTGAGTAATGGTAGTTGGTTTACTGAGTGGCCGTAGATGTCACTAGGAAATGGGTTTTCCCTGTCTATCATAAAGAGACAATAAGCTTAATTAAAAGGAAAGGATTGAAAAGGAACGCGATGCAACTTAGTGGACAGCACTTTTATCAATCTATGTCATTTAAAATATTGAGATGGATGTATAGAGTGACGAGAATCGATAAAGTAAGAAAGGAGTAGGTACAGAAGAGAAGGGAGGCCAAAAGAAAAGATTGATGAATGGATTGTGTGAGGAGTGATATGAATGAAAACGGATTCAGTGATAGCGATAGCTAACAGAATAGAAGAATAGAAATATTGTAACTTCAACCACTTGTTTTTTAAAGAATAACCATGGAGTTTCTACCCTGTTCTTCTCCATTGGAAACGACCAATTTGAAACTGCACTAGATTATGACGTTTTATAAGTGCCCATGTAGGCATAATAATATGTGAAATAAAAATCATTTGAATTTAGGAGGAAGCAAAATACGTGTTGTGCCGACGCCAAGGGACAAAGGCAGGAAGATGATGATGAAAGCTAACAGGAAAGAGCTCCAAATAAAATTTTGTTGTGCACGGACATGTAAAAAACCGTATTAATATCTCAGAATATCCGATCAGTAAAGTTCCAATGAACAGTAAAAGAATTCAACACAACAAATGATTGATTATTCATGAATAATCATGAAGGATCAGAAATTATTTAAATGAATGAAGTAGAAGTATCTTTTGTTGAGACCGTCTCATTAGGTATTTAGTGAAAAGGATGAGACTGTCGTAAATAAAACTTTTGTCGGCAACTGTCGTAGAAAAACCGGCAAATAAGAATCGGATCGCTATTGTGTTAAATAGACAAAAGGCATTTGTTGAAGAGCTTAATAACGCTGAGGGCCAGCTGACTGTGTGCTCCCAGACTACTCAGATGGAAGGGGTCAACAAGTCACAATATTACAGATTCTTCTTTTGATTTAATAATTTAATTATTTATTTTTACCTATGTTCCTGTGCCTTTACAGGGTCCATAAATGTGCCTTAGCTTTAAGCCTAATGTAACATCCTTAATCACATTATGGTATGCAAATTAATAAAATGAAATAATTCAAAAATATGTTTGACTGTCTGTTTCGTTCTTTTTTTCTTATCTAAATCGCTAAAAGGATTTTGATGTAAAATGATACAAAAATAAGCTATACTATGACTATCTGAATTAGAAATCGAAAAGAATCGGTCCTTTGTTTAAAATCGATTTTCTTGACTTATAAAAATCGATTCTTCCAATATTCATAGTACAAGGTTATCTGCAATTTTGCGATTTTCTGATAATTGCAGTAGCTTACTAAATGTCAAACTCCACAACACAGCTAATCATCATGTTATGGGAAAAATCATCTTATGACAACCCCCGCTCTTGGGCGGAGCGGGAGATAGTGTCAGACTCTTACTGACTAAAAAACCCATCCCGTTCCTACAAGCCTTCATACCGGGGCTCGAGCGCCCTTTCGGATAACCCTGGCCCCAGTAGGCTTCGACCCGGCCGGGCCCCTGCTGTTGCTGACAACTCCTTGAGGCGCGCGGGAACAGCGCGCGCCGTCGACGACTTGGGCTTGGTCCGGACGGTTACCGGACGGCCGGACAGCGAGCTACCCATTGCTCACTGTCCGCAAGCCCGCGCCTACGGTGGCTGGAAATCGGGATCGGAATCCCGGCGGCGGCGGCGAGAGCGCCGTTGCCTGATGCGGTCGGCCTCCTCCTTAGCGAGCATTACTGCTTCGCAGAAGTCGGCGACCGCCTGCCACTCCTCCTCGCTCCGGACCATGGCCTCGACCAAGGCCCGGCGCGAGAGGTCTCCGCCGCCGATCACCCCCACGAGGGCACGGCGATGCTCCGCCCAAGCAGGGCACACCGCGATTGTGTGCTCCACCGTGTCCTCCGGGCGTTCCGCACAGTGGCGACACCCGGGCGTCACTTCCGCTTTAATTCGGAACAGGAACCTCCCGAACTTGCCATTTCCGGTGAGGACCTGTGTCATGCGGAAGGTAAGGACGCCGTGAGGTCTTTCCAGCCACGCCTCAAAGAAGGGACTTATCGCCATAATTGTGGCGTGCCCGTGACGGGGTTGCGATAGTCGCTGACGCCATTCCACCATGAGATCCCGCCGGAGCTCTGTCCGCCATGCCGTGACCTGTCGCGGCAGAGGACTTTCACCCCGGCGTTGCATCTCCACGCGCATGTCGTGCATGTGTGCAAGGACTGTTGCCTCCAGATCCCACGGTGGTAGGCCAGCCAGAAGGCTCGCCGCTTCGCAGGAAATCGTGCGGTATCCCCGCACCATCCAAATTGCCATGACCCTCTGGCAGGCGTTCAGAATGCCCGCCGGTCGCTTTCGCAGCGACGGCGCCCACACCGGCGCCCCGTAGAGGGCCATGGACCGAACGATCCCCGCGTAGAGCCTCCGGGAGGAGGCGTCTGGACCCCCAAGATTGGGCAGGAGCCACTTGAGAGCGGCCCCAGTCCGGTTGAGTTTGGGAGCCAGACGTCGGAAATGCTCCTCGAAATTCCATCGGCTGTCGAGGATGAGTCCCAGGAACCTCATCGATGTCCCGACGCCGATGTGAACTCCTCCTACCGTTAGTTGGGAACCCGACGGTGGCGCGTTCCGACGGCCGCGACCGTGAAAACACATGGCCTCGGATTTGCGCAGCGCCACCTCGAGTCCCAACTCCTGGATCCTACCAACGACTATCGCAACCCCGCGTGTCGCTAAAGCGGCCGCCGCCCGGTACGACTCTCCCTGCGCTAGAACCAGCGTGTCGTCTGCGTAGCAGACCACGCTGACCCCGTCAGGGAGGTCGCCCCGCAGCACGTAATCGTACCCGATGTTCCACAAGGGTGGCCCTAGTACCGACCCCTGCGGAACACAAATTAAGGTGACATTTGTAATCTTGTGGAATATGCAATTATCTTTTTTCACTTTGTTCCTTCCATCATATTCATTCTGATAGTCAGTTCTCGTGGAATACTAAAAACACTTTCAGCGTGCGCCAAGTCTGTCCTCACGACAATAGTTTCGGCCAGACTTTAATAAATAAACATTCCTAGTGTTCACCTCAAGAGAACACAGAAACATTTAAGGGCTGAATATAATAAGTGAATACCAAGTACGACATGTGTTGCCACTTTATATATTTATGCTGTCTCATTACGGCGGCACGTCGCCGGCTCAGGCGCGGTCGGGTGACGCCTCCGCCAGGGGTCACCTTCATTTAGCAGATACCCTTTTAGATGTCCATGTTTACTCATCTATTTTTGAGTTTACTAACCTCCTATTTGCATATCGTTTCTATAGGTACTCGGGTTCAAAATAGAAACTTCAAAATTTTGCTCCTAACTGTAGTGAAGCAAATGTTTTATTCTATTTTATATAGATTTAAGAAAACAGGTTATTTTATTGCGATTAAAGTGAAGATAATAGTAGGTACGATGAAATTGACATCGCCGCATTAGTGTACGAAAATCCCTTAAATAAAAGAGAATATAAAAAAAAAATTGCTAGATTTTTATTTATATACCTACTCTTTATATTCTGTGATATTTCCAAGATGCGAATAATATTGATAAAGTTTAATAATAATGAATTTTATTTGAAACAATTTAAGTTTACAGATTACACAGGAAGAACGAAGACAGGGACAAAAGTAAAATATTGTGGCGCAGCTATCAACGCTTAATTCAAAACAAATACACTTATAGACATTGTTCCAGATCATCCAAACAAAAGTTAAATTAAAAATTAAGCATCACAATAATAAATGAACAAATTGAGAATTTAGAGTTACGAACGTGTCAAACCATGAAATATTGACAAAATTTTGATGTTTTCAGAAAAAAAGTGAAAATATACTCAATGTGAAATTGTTAACGCAGAAACCTGGGGTTTGTTTACTATATTAACTACAAGTGAGGACATCAATCCATCCTCTCGCAATTCGGCTTTGATCGTTGATTTTGGTAAATTAAATAAACGTTGATTAGTAAGGCAACTCGAACGGCCATTTTCTGTGTAAATACACAGCTCGATAGAACAAGTTAGCGTTCAATCATTAAACGCGTTTGAACTATCGTTCAAGCTGAGAGCCGAGTTCGTTCATTGGGAAAATACCTTTAGTTTCACTTGCTAAAAATAAGTTAAAAGTTTTTTTTTTTTAAGAATTAATAAAAAAATAATTGTTATTAATCTAGTGTACAATTCGATAAAAACTGTACGTTATAGTGTCCAATAAACTACCGCACACATTCCACTAACAAATCTATTGTTTTCACGAACAGCCTGTATTTTATGTTGAAATATTAGCTGAAACGACGCAAATATTTCACTCCATTATAACAATGTCACATACACTAGCGCACTCGTAATAACTATATTGTTTTGACTAAAACATTAATTATTTATTGCGCAAACATTACCGACACAAATATTATTACTGTTAGAATTTGTTAACTAAATGTATTCCGTTCGTTATTCATTCGTTCGATGTATATTAATTATATTTTGTTATACAAAAGCGTCTCCTTATTACTGTAATTGGAATGTTGGTCCAAATGAGCATAAAGACTCCAATTAAATACAATTTCTTTTTACATATTTATACGTTGTTTAATTAAAGCTTTCAGTAACTGAGAGGAAAATTTTGAAGTCAATAAGGTACCTTTGTTAGAGAAGTTTATGGGTACAGGAAAACGTAGACCTTGAAATATTACCATTAAATATTGTTCTTGTTCATTTTCTCACGCCTACGTCTGTCTTTTTTTTTTTTTTTTTATTATTGATAGGCTCGCGTTTGACCACTATCTCACCTGATGGTAAGTGATGATGTGGCCGACGATGGAGCACGCTTGCCTAGAAGTAACCTATTCACTCTCGACTTAAAGACCCCTAGGTTGTAGCTATCAGGAAACACAGACTCCAGCAGGGAATTCCACTCTGTCTATTTTTAATAGAAATGTCTCTTCTATAAATTATATGCAAAACCTTTTTTTTATTGTTTTGGTCTCAAGTTGAAAGTGATTTTTTTAATATATTATATCTAGACTACGCTGTCCCACCGCTGGGTAAATGCCCTCCATTCCTTCCTTTGGTACCGGTTCTAAGCCACTTCTTAACAACATGTAATTCGTCCCGCCATCTTCGTGGTTTGCCGAGACGCCGCGTCGTTGTGCGATTTTTTAAGATTTTCTTTTATGTATTAATCAGCCCTCTACAACACCTTCTTCGTGAATTTATCTTATGTATTAACGCAACTTATACAACGACAACTATTAGCGACACGGAAATAATGGCCAAGTTTATTTTCCCATCCCGGAAAAAAGGAACCGTTTGAGTTACAACAGTGGCTCAACACAACATAAAACGTGCCCAACTTCAAAGTAAAAAACAACACTACAATCATTGAATTAACACATCACTAAATCCCATTCCGTGAGCGCTATAAAGAGTAAAGTGAAGTTTTAGGCTCACAGAGATGGACGCAGCCATGCGGAAACAGTTCATACGAGTCGCTCAAAAGACTCTACTGTGCCGCCAGACGAAACAACATGGCGACTGTTTTGTGACAATCACAGACGTAGCTAGATGACCCAACGGCCCTGGGGCAAAAAAATGAGAGGCCCCTTTTTTACGTGTAAAATTATCAAATAACTTCTCCTGTTCTTGGTGGAGTAGGAGGGATTATCAGATTTTTACTGACTAAAACGAGTTGCCATGATTATTTTACATAGATTTCAAAGGTACGAGAATTTTCGCCTATCAGGTTTATAGGGCCCCCAAGCTTGGGGACCCCGGGGCAATGCACCACCTAATCCTTTGGTAGCTACGCTAGTGATGATAATCGTGTGACGTCATCGTACAACTTAATGTGCAGGATTGGGCCCAGTTTAAGGTCCTTAGTCAGTCATTATTAGCCTAAAGGGGATAGGTTTCTTAATTGACCTGAAAAGTGTGTAAACTGCACCACCAAAAACAATGCAGAAAGATGGATGGCAGCCCTAGGTTATAATAATACCTATTAATAATGGTAACTATGTTCATGCCAGTAGTAAGCAGAGTTTCACAAATTACAGAGCATTGTCTTTTTATTCGATGATTTCTGCTCCAATTTAATTTATTGCTGTGATTTATTTAATTAAATGTAAGGAAAACGTAGATTAATTTATTTTGTTTTATCAATCAATTCATTACTAACATAATTTAATTTTAATCTGTTCTATTTCAGTAATGAAATATTATTTGTTAATCAAGTTTGTTACTAATTCTTATCGTAAAAATGAACTTATATCTTAATTAATAGATATGGTTTTAATAATACTAATTACTAGTACCGTAAAACGGGGTTAATAGAGACTTTCGGGTGAATAGAGACAAAACTTTGGTTTAGTTTTTCACTTTGATACTATAATATCGACCTCTAACAAAGCATCGATTTTTTAGAATAAGAATTCATTAAAAAATTGAAGTTAAATGCTGCAAAAAATATTCAAATATCGAGAAAATACCCTTCAAAATTTTGTCTCTATTCACCCCTAAGTCTCTATTCACCCCATTTTACTGTATGTATATCCACAAATGATGCATGTGGTGTTAGCCTACAGTTAATTGTTACACTAATAAATGTAACAAATTGTAACTATGATGTGTAAACAATTGTTGGTTAATCAAAATAATTAAATAAACATTCTTCATTACTTCACCGTACCTTTGTCACAACTTCGTATTTGCATTTAAAATCAGTTCAGTTCGGAAATAACGAATGTAACCACCGTATTTTTTAGCCACTTCAGTTTAACAACACTCACTCCTGAATGAATTTTTCATAAAGCTAAATTTGTTGACTTTCCAAATTCCTTTTACAAAGTTGAGTTTTCATAGTGAGTTGACGTAACCATAACATCACAGAGCTGTTCCCCGGGATAAGCGCATACGTGTCGACGGCTGTAAAACATTAATACTCCAAGTTTCCACACGACGCCATTTGCCTGATGAAAAATTAAGTTAATCAAACTTGGAGCGACGCCCGCTAGTATAATGAACAGATTTATTATGTACTTACTCCAGGTTTTTATCAGTAGCTACTTATATTTTCATCCAATGTATCTTACCCGTGAGATTAAAAGGTTTAAAACACAAAAACTAAAAAAGAATAAACTTGAACCTAAAAACTCAGCTCTAAAGAGCTAATGACGCGTATTTTCTCTAAATCACGAGCTTATTCAACTATCTCGACGAAAATAAGAGTTCTAAAAAAACGTATATCCCAAAGAAAATAAATTACAGAGTCATTTCTTAAATTAAGTTGATGCCTTATTTCCAAGGGTGAAATTGTTTCATAATTTTGGAACGAAAAATCTCTAACGTTTCGGTGAGCAAGGCCCGCCCTTACCGAATTTGTTACTCGTGCTCATTATATTTTTTGGCCCGTAAAATGGTAGTCTAAGTTTACTTAGGCGCGAGTCGCCTACACAACAAAGTTACCCTTTTAAAACGTTGTTTAGTAAACGGTAAATAGGAACAACTGTTTATTGTCATTTGGTTTGGGAACACCAAGGATCGGAAAAGATTTCGTGAACCATGTCGTTTAGCTACAGAGTTCAGTCATGCAAAAAAATACAAACAGAATTTTATCACTTATTTTTAACGACTACGCCTTTTAAGTAGTAACTTTTTTATTACCACTACACAAAACTAATTAACGTTTTACGTGTTTAGTTATAAACTAAGCTTTATAAAACTAAGCAAAAGTTATAAATAACAATAAGTAGGAAATATTACGTATTACGTAGAGAAAATATTTTCTCAACACCGCTTCGTAGCATAGAGGATAGCGTTGAAATCTTCTCCTCGTCTACGGCGCGCCGCTCGTAGCGCTACGAGAGCTCGTAACTCCGTAGCGCGCGCTACGCGGCTGTTCCCACTAACTTATCGGATACATTAAAATAACGGATTAAATGCATAACTTAGTTAAAATCAAATCAGATATATAACTACGAACCTTACTTTACACAACTGTTTGATTTTACTCTTTAATTCATTAAACCCCAAGCGAACGCCGGCGTTCGCGCACCTATTGTCTTTCTATTGTGTCTGTATTGTGTGTGATTGAAAGGTTAATAATAAATATTGCATTTCTCCACTTCCCCGCTCCAATATTTCAATTTTAACAATAATGTCATTAAGCACACAGATAATCCCGTGCCGCTAATAAATTATCCATAATTTGTTGAAAATGAGTTTAATTAAATTAGGGTTTAAATCAGTTTTCGATTCACTAAATAAATACGTGCTCGAATGATGCGGGAGCGTCGAACTGTTGACTCAATATATACGGATTACGGGAATGAAGTACAACGGTTTTATTATTCAATTGCCGTTCATACTCATTCAAACCGCCTCCCAATCGACAAACACATACAAAAGAAATAAAAGTAAACATTATTTACATTCTAAGAACTGCCATTCACACAAAGCATTGATAGGGAACAAAATAACAAAGTTCGGCTGGCGTTGGCAAAAGATTCAATTATAGCGGCAGTCACGGGTGTTTTCAAATTCTCTCGTACAAAAACTTCTAGCAATAAAGCCTCCAAGGAGAAATACGGAACAGTGAACAGTTGATTCCCAAAAGAAATCTCATTAAAGTGTCTTGCATTGAGGACTGATTAACGTGCCGGCGGCGCCCAGCGCGCATACAGATGACCGCCGCTACTTACAACCGTTTCCACAGATAAATGACTTCTTTACTGAGCGTGCTCGCCGAGGACGCGCCGCCCAGCCGTGAGCCGGGGCCCGCCACACACTACGCTACGCTACAATGTCTGATTCGCATGTGAACCTTTATTTTATGCCGTAAATTATCATGTGCGGAAATTCTCCGTTCTTATTAAGTAATAAATATTCACCTATGAAATTGTCGTTTTATGAAACTTCGAACTGTTATAACTGTTAACTGTTGTTAACAGTTTCAACTTATAATTATAAGTTCAGAAAGCCATGTCATTCCTGTATTAAAATTCTTTATTAATTTCTTTTCTTCAGGTTTTGTTTTTCTGAATAAACAACATCTATACTAATATTGTATTTTTTTATGTTTGTAATGAATAAACTCAATAACCAAACAACACAAAGAAGCTGATAGAAGCTAGTCTGTAATAAAATTAAACGCAAATAACATACCTTAAATTAAAATTTCTCTTTTCTTAGCATTTTGCAAATTAGTGTCATGTAGCATAAACATGATTTGCCTCCGTAACACGTACAATATTTACGTAATTAATAATTAAATTTATCAATACCCAGTTTAACTAATACCTACTATTGAATGACTTTTTAAAATCAATATAAGGCTTGGAAGCACAGAACATATGAATCATACAGTAGCTTGGAAGGTTACTTTAGAAATCTCAAACAATTTATAGTTTTTACTACTTACGTCTACGCGTTTGATATGAATAGTACAATTATAATTATGTATTTATACGTATACTTTATTGTACACCAAGATAATAAATAATATCGTGAAAAACTCACACTAAAAAAACATACAATTTGCTGACTTATCACATTCTATGATCTTGTTCATGCTACCTGGAACGAACAGAAATCTCTATATTCTGTCTGGACATAAGATGAGGTTGCATATTTTTGAGATATAATCAAGTAACGTCAACATTTCCCTACCGCAACACCTACACAATTTAAAGATGAGTATCCCGCCGAGAAAAGAAAAGTAACGCGGCTACTTAAGAATATCTCAGACACATTTTTTTAATGCAGACAAATCTCAAGCTTAATCGAGTGCTGTTTTCTTCTTAGAACGTCATCCGGCGAAGCGTAATGCCTCCCATTCAGCTATTTGTGTTAAAAGCAGCGATTTAGAGGTTTTTAGCGTTAAGAAAGATTGCAGTTCTCCGTGTTACGAGCTACACTGATGGAATTGGGCAATAAGGAGCTATTTTGTTCCCACAATTGTATTTGACCTGATTCTTTAACCTTATTGTAGTAGAAACTTCAAAGGAATTTTCTAAGACAAAAAAAAAAACACTTTTTCTAACTTTCCTCTTTGTGTTTTAATAATAAAATATCCTTTATTCAATTTTCAAATTCAGGAACAGAAAAGGTCAAGAAAAATTATAAAAATATTCTTTAGTAAAAGCGTGCTGCCTAGAAGGTTACTGCTCAATTTATAATTATGACTGAGCACGCGACTAGATGCCATAGGATTAATTTTATTATAGTTATGTGTATTGAGTAGATGGAACGCATGTAACCAAAAGAGTTATGAGTATACATGTGTGCGGATAGAGAGGAAGGCCAAAGAGAAGGTGGATGGATTGTGTGGAGAGATATATGAAAAATTAAATTGAATGGAAGGAAAAAACGTGTTCCGCCGACCCCAAGTCAAATGGAACAAGGGCAGGAAGACATATGTGTGGTGAGCAGTACACACAATTTTCCTAGAACACTTCTTAAGCAATGGGAACAGTAAACATTTAAAAAGAAGCTTAAATTAAGTGGCACAAGTGTGTGTAAAAGCAAGTCAAACATAAGCGACAAATACGAGACTCCTGGCTGCCGTAGGTACGCGTATTTGCTGTAAATATTCCTCTTGAAGCTAGTTGTGCAACTTGTTTGTCAAGTGTATGTTTGAAACGTTCAAAGTTTGTGCAAACAGTGATATGCGTTAGCATCCAATTTCACGCGATGACGTCACGTTACCGCCCTCGGAACTCGTTAATCAGAGGCGATGCTCAGTCTGCCCGTGCTGTCCCAACACACCCGCCCGGCTAGCACTTGAGTGCGCACAATATATGAACATATGGATCCGGTAGCGGGCTATTTGAAAGCCTACATTTGGTACAGAAGTTGTTTTGTTTCGGGTTATTACGATGATAATTGTGATCAGATTTGTCCCAAAAATAGATTTTCGATTGCTTGCTCAACCACATTTATATTGCATACTAACTTCTGCCAGTCCTTATGCGCGCGTGAAATTAGAAAAAATCCCAAGAGAACTTGAGCGCCCGGGATAAAAAGTTATTCCAGGACGTGTCAACTTCCATCCAAATCATTATAAGCCATTCGAGCAAGAAGAAGTAACAAACAAACAAATACACCCACGCACAAACTGCCGTTATAATATTAGTGTGACAGCCGAGTTTTGTTTGCAAACTACCCAAAATCCGTATGATACATTCATTATTTCGAATTAGAGGACTACCGATGTAACTTTATTTATTTATTTATTTATTTATTTAAACTTCATGTACAATAGTGGTACATAGGCGGACTTAATGCCACAAGGCACTCTCTACCAGTCAACCTTTGGGTTAAAAAAGACAACACTGTGGTAGGTTTGCACAATAAACAAATACATAATAACAAATAGTTCAAATGGAACAATATAAAATAAGTTATTTATAATAATAAAATACATATATATGCTAAAATAATAAACTAATAAATACTATGAAAAATATGAAATAAAAAAAAAAAAAAAAAAAAAAAAAAAAATAATAATAAATAAATAAATAATAAATATGAACTTTATATTAAAACCGACGCTCCGAACCACAAATACCTAAATGAAACCACGAATATCGAACCCTCGGTTCGGGCTCGACGTACAAACAAATAATAACGGACGTGAACGAAATAAATTAAACGATATGAAACCGATTTCTGTAATAAAGAACCCTAAACTCCAACAGAAGCAATTCCTTTGCAGATCACTTTATAAGCGAATATAATTTTTCAATACAGGAAGACGTATGAAAGTGTTACGAAGTCGACGAAAGAAAATCCTTATAAATCTGTGCCCTCGCGGGCCTCAGCTAAAGGGGGATTTGGTCCGCTACGCCTCCTTACCAGACTTTCATTAAGTCCTCGCTTAAACACGACAAAGCTTTGTGGGAGACTTAAAAAGAGACGTAGGTAAACCGACTCGTAATGAATTAAAACAGAGAAGCGAAATACACGAGTACCGTTCATAGCACGTGGAACATTCATGCGAATCAGATATTCGTACCAATCACATCGCCGAAAATGTATTTCAGGAAATAAGATCCGATTTATTTCTGCGAAATCGACTTTCATATCACGGGATTACAATTTCTCATAGACCTACATATAATGTAGGGCAAGAAAAGGTCTTTTCTCCTCAAGATGGTCCGATACAAGACGGATGAAAGAGTGCTTGACTGGAACTATTGTGCGTTACAAACACAGCTAAACAGTGTAATTACACGCTCATTTATTGCACGCGTTACTGCGTGAGAATATGTCATACAATTATATTGTTGCACTACATATCATACTCGTGCATAGTGACGTATTTACATGATGCTTTCGTTCCTAGCGCATTCAACGCACCTTATGTACTACATCCGTCTTGTCGACTGTTGTCGTATTACTGGGCCTGAATTATTGTTATTGCTCGAACCGATTGTTATTCGATAGTCCAATACCGTACAGTTGGTGGGGATTCTTATTTACGACTATCACGAGCGTCTAACGTGACGGCTGTGTTGTATGAATACACTTCGGGGAATAAATCGCGCCTCTCAGCGCCAGCGCCACCGCGCTTGATCAACAGCGCCACTACCAGCGGTTTCGATTTCGGTAAAATGTATGGAGTTTACAAATACACCCATTGTCAATGTCGTACTTCTAACAGATTGCATTTGCTTCACGAGTCATGCTAGAGTCGGTAGATGCATAGACGAGGTTATTCTACCTATGCCTTTTTTTGCTATCGGAGAGAAACCTTCAAAATATGTCTGGACTTTTGGAAGACCAGGGTCTGTGGGATTTTTGGCTCAATAAAACCACACGGGTGATCACCATCAGCACATGTGAAAGGCGTCTCGTGAACTTTTGATAGACCACCCGGAACCCCCTCCGTGCCACGTCTGCTAAGGCACAACCCTGGGGAGACTGTAAGGGATCTTCCCAGGTTATTCTATGTATCTAGATAGATTATACTTCCTTGGCTCCTCAAACAGTACCTACTGAAGATAGCGACCAATGATTTTATTTAGAGTTCTGTATAAATCTATACTTAATATTATAAAGCTAAAGAGTTAGTTTATTTGAACGCGCTAATCTCAGGAACTAGACTCAAGATTGGATAGCTCAATTATTGAGGAAGGCTGTAGGCTACATAAACATCACAATACGACCAAAAGGAGCGAAACATTCACCGCACTAAAGACGCGGGTGAAACTCTGGGGGACAGCTAAAAATATTTATGCCAATTACAAACCCCGTTTTTGCAATAAATATGTCGTTTCAAACATGCACTATGGAAATAAATGAAAATCATTGCTATTATGGCGATAAACAAACACGAACTGAAAACATTATTTGCACTACATAACTCTCTAAACCGAGCCCAGATTCAACATATTGGTAAATGAACAATGTAAACACTGATAGTAGTTACATATTGAAAATCACAATACAAATGTGTAGCGCACCGTTGGGCGACAGTTATAGGGCGGTGCGCATATCATGATATACCTATAACGACACTGCTATATGGAGCGTGCGATGCCATTCACTTAATCATTCGTTCGTTGCGGATGTTCACTCTATACAGTATGAATGAACTGCCGAACATCGAACGTTCATATCCGTTAGCGTTGCGATTGACTGAGCTATTAATAACATGATTTTTACTGCACTTGCAGTTATATTTTCCCACTTAACTTACGGGATATTTAATGGACGATTTAACATCATAAATCAATAGAAGATATTTGATTGCCTGCGGTTGTCTCGACATACTTCCGCTCTTAGACGTGAGTTAGTAATCAATCAATGTTTCCATAAAACATTATGCCTATCAGGTAAATGGCGGTGCCAATGTACCCGACAAGCGAGGTGGTCTTACGTAGTTATAATATCTCAGAGCTTCAAGATGCTCCGTTGTATGTAGAGCGGAGTAATCAAAACCCGTCCATGTTCGTCAATCAATATAAGGAGAATACCCTGTCTAAAATTACAGGTCAAGACGTCCCTCGCCGTTCCCTTCCCTATACATGTTTACGTAAGATAAACAAATTGCATAACATCTCAATACCATATTGGCACATAAACCATGCAAAATTACGAGCAGACCGGAGTGCAATACATTTCATAATCACACCATTACGAATATTACGATATAAATTCACATATGAAAGCAATACTCATATTATTTTAATAACTAACAGTGAGCTTCAAAACTTAATTAAGTCGTATATTTGCAATAATATCGGTAAAATATAGTGAATGGAAAATGGAGATGATTATTTCTTGCTAACGTTTATTTATGTTCTACGAATCTACGTCACAACGCGCAAGAGAGAACACGCGATGTAAAAAAATTACGTGTTTTTAATCATCATATATTTTGATAAATAAACAAGAGTCCGATAATATGGCTGGCTACAGACACTTCTTGGGATGATAATATTGTGTATCCCAATAATAATATAAAGACGAAAGTTTGTGTGTATGTTTGTTACTTTTTCACTCTCGAAATGCTGCTTAAGATAAAATTTGGCGTACAGATAGGTACATATGTACCTAGTTTTTATCCCGGGAGTATGTTCACTTGGGTAAATTTTGTTATTTAACGCAGGCGTAGCCGCTGGCAGCAACTAGTCTCCGATATAATCGTATCCTAATTAACTAACCACGCAGTATTTGACATTTATGTAAAGGTCAAGTTACCGATACAGTTTTGAATTGTCATTGATTACTTAATAGTTATCTAAGAGGTGGATTAACTAAATTTTAGTTTATGTTATATAATATCGTTTACAACCGCTAAATCGCAAAAGGAAACGACACCAAAGGAATAAGATCTGGAATTTCAGTGTCTCCATATCAAAGTAAAGCTTTTACAAAAGCAATCGCTATATAAAGCGCAGCACTTTTCAAATCAAATAGCTTGAAAGCATCACATGCAGAAGAACCATCGTGCTAACTCTAGATTAGAGCTTCAACTATTTGAAGAAACCAATCCTGCAAATAGATAGAAAATACTAAGAATAATTTTATTAGTATTCCTGGGATCTCTAATAAGTATTTATCTACAGAAAAATGCCATTAGGAGTGTGAGTCAACAATGTAGTCAAGTTTATTGCGAATCTGCGAACAAAGATGTCTCGCCAATACAGATAATGTCAAGGCTGTATGTGCCAAGTGCCAGCTAGTGAGGTGACATTGAGAACATATTATTATTAGTGATCCTCTAAACGCAGACATGTCTCAAAACTTGAACTATGTCTCCGAACATATTTGGAACATGATAAGACTTCAAATCTGTTATCTGTTATAGAGCTATTACTCGTATTACTTTTATATTTTAAATCAGAAATTTTATTTCAAATAGACCAATAACCGGCACTTTTGAATTCTCTAAATGTCGGTCAGTCAAAAAAAGTGAAGCTAAGTTGCACGTTCCAAAGCGTAGATCTCTATGGAGAAGAACGTGCAAGAAACTCCATGGACACTCTTTTAAATCATGTTATAAGTTACATAAATCTCGTTTACAAATTTTTGTCGCTTTTATTATGTGAGCACTAAGTGCAACCTCATTTTGTATCTAGGTAACCTCTGTCCATTTCAGGTTGCCTGGAAGAAATCTCCGAACGCGTTAAGGCCATCATTTATATGTTTTTATTGTTAGATTTCCTTTTTGTAAATTGTAATCTTGGTGTACAATGTTCATATAAGTAAGTTCTCTTCAAATTGAAAAATATATGCAAGGCTGTTTTTTTTTCTTCTGGCAACCAATTTTGGATTTCGTCCATTCCAGAAGTGATTATATCAATGTCATTCAAAAGAACGCACATTGAAATTGGTGTTCATCTACCTTATTTTAAATAGTCATTGGTATTTGATTTACTGGGAACATAGAAGCCGTCGCTTGTTATTAAATATCGTCTAGACACAGCTTAATTTATTCTACAATGTCAATATTGAGGGAGACGAGACACAATGAAGGATCGTAGGTGTAGTTTTAGTCAGTAAATGTCTGACACGCCCTCCTGCTCCACCCTAGAGCGGGGGAAGTCATTACATGATTTCCTACCACAAAAAAAGGAAATTCTTGAGGAAGGTTTAGATGTGTATTACAAAGCATAGATCTTAAAAATATTGTTACTAACACTACTAATATAGATCTTAAGTATAAAAATAAATGGATATTATTATAAGAGAAAGTGCAGGAGCAGTGGTGGCCGAGTGGTAGTGGCTCCAGCTTACGAGTTGTAGGTCGCGGGTTCAAACCCTGCCAGGCGCATTACTTTGTGTAATTTAATTCATCACCACTGCTCTCAAAACGGTGAAGGAAAACATCGTCAGGAAACCGGCATGTCCTAGAACCAAAAATTCGAAGACATGTGACATTCACCAACCCGCACTGGGCCCGCGTGGTGGATTACGGCTGATGATGATGATCAGAGGTCGGAGTAGGTAGATTGATTTTATGTACTTGCGTCAGGAAATTATAATATGGACATGCCATTTTGTCCATAATGTGCGGGAAGTACCGGAAAAAGTTCCGGGATTGGAATTATGGAATAAAATAAAATAAAAAACATACAGATAGGCTAACAAAATCGTTTATTATATGAATGATTGATTGAATTCAATGAACAATTATTTTTAATTTGTATAAAATAAAATACTGATTTCTTTCACACTGGCAGCGTAGATTGATATTATTAATACGTTTTTCACCTTAAACACAAATTCGTGTTAATTTCAAAATTCCGGAACAAATATCACAATAAATAGGAAGTTCCGGTATTTTGGAGGCATATCCATATTATCCTCTACGTTTGACGTCAACGACCTTAAATCAATCTACCTACTCCGACCTCTGACGATGATAAGAGAAAAACCGAGAATTTCAAAAGATTTGTGACCCGTTCGAAGCTTAATAATTTAATAAGACCAAGAGGAAATACATAGGTCCATATCAATTATGAATATTAAAATAGCTCTTAATTACACAAAATACAATGAACCCGTTTCAATACTTTGTCACCCTAAAATTATAATTTTGAATCAATAACTTTAGCAGACGGATATTGTTTAAAAAGCTCTATAGTAAAAGTTAACTTCATAAATATTCACGCGAACTCCGTAGAGGAAATCCGATAGAAGGAATAAATTGAGTGGAGAGGGTTATATTGGCCCAGCTTTAGAGGAGAAATGAATGAACTTAGAGGGCTATGAACTAGGCATAAATACTGTTATTGAAAACGTTGTTACGAAACTATTAGAACATTTTTTAGGTTTGTTACTTCTTCATGTTCGAACCATCATCACCATCATCATTACAGCCGATCGTGGGGGTGATCGGCGGCGGCGATCTCTCGCGCCGGGCCTTGTTACGGGCCATGGTCCGGGGCGAGGAGGAGTGGCAGGCGGACGCCTCCTTCTGCGAAGCAGTAATGCTCGCAAAGGACGAGGCCGACCGCATCAGGCAACGTCGCTGCCGGGATTCCAATCCCGATTTCCGGCCACCGTAGGCGCGGGCTTGCGGACGGCGAGCAATGGGTAGCTCGCTGTCCGACCGTCCGGTAACTGTCCGGACCGAGTCGTCCAAGGCGCGCATTCTTTTCGCGCGCCTGAAGGAGTTGTCAGGAAACACAGCTGAGTCGAAGCCTACTGAGGTCAGGGTTAGCTTCGAAAGGTAGCTTGGCCCCGGTATGAAAGGCAGAAAGGAACGGGGTGAGTTTTTTAGTCAGTAAGAGTCTAACACTATCTCCCGCTCCGCCCAAGGGCGGGGGTTGTCATTTGGATGATTTTAACCACCAAAAAAAATATCATTTCAGCCGAAAAATGTCTTCTGATGGACGTAGGTCTACCCCAAGTGTCGCCATAATGATCAGTCCTGTGCATCACAGAGCAGTGGTAGCCGGTGGTAACGGCCCCAACATACGAGATGTAGGTCGCGGGTTCAAACCCTGCCAGGCGCATTACTTTGTGTAATTTATTTCATCACCACTGCTCTCAAAACAATGAACGGCCCAATTCTATTTGATCTTGGTAGCCTTCATGCCCACGTCTATTACGCCCATTGGGATAAATATTACATTTTATCTTATGTACTTAGTAAAAATCCTTATACTTATTATGGCTTATTTAATTTACGAAAAACGATGCAGATGCGATGACATACGAATGAAGGAAAACATCGTGAGGAAACCGGCATGTCCTAGAACCAAAAATTCGAAGACATGTGATATTCACTTCACCAACCGTAACTGGGTTCGTGTGGTGGATTACTGCCCATTCCCTCTCCTAGAGAGGAGATCTAAATCCCAGCAGTGGGAACATTAAAAAGGCTGATGATGCTATAATTCCCACTGCATCTCGCATCCATCAGATTCCTGCAACCCTCACCAGATCATCGATCCAACTTGTAGAAAGCCTTCCAACCCTGCGTCTTCCGGTACGTGATCGCGCTCGAACGGTTGAACGGATTTGGTTGAAATGCGGTACACGGGTAGACCATATACTGGAATAGCAGATAGGATCTTTTATCCCATGGCTATGTTCCCTTGGGATAATTTCTTATTTTAACGCGGGCGAAGCAGCTGGCAGTAGCTAGTTAGGAAATATGGCCAAAAGTCGTTCAAGACAATTTCCATTGACGATACCCATTAGTATCACTAGAATATTAATGGTAATATCGACTTCCTAGTTGATGATACGTCGTTTGTACACAGTATTAGGTACACTATTATTTATGTTTTCGAGGAGGAAAATCATCAAATAACTTCTCTCGCTCTATGGAGGAGCAGGAGGTACCATACTTTTACCTATTAAAAACTACTTATGTTCCTTTATTTGCACTTTGCATTCTAGGACCACAGCCCTAGCGGAAGGTATTATACTCGTACTACAGGTAAAATATACTTACATCTTATAAAGAAAACTTTATATTTTTAAAGCAGGTACCTTTTGCTGCACAATCTTCAGTTGCAAACAGTTAACCCAGACTAAAACTTAAGAACTTTCTTATTGTAGCACTAATACACAGACCGTAGTGCAGTGCACACTGGAACCATTTTTCTTCAAGTAGTTTTCCATTACTCGCTACTGTTTGCACCACAGAAATCTTAATAATAAGGCAATATTATTAAGATTTCTGTGGTTTGCACTCACTAACATGTACTTGCAAATTGACAGCTCAAAGGGAATCGATAAAATACATGAATCCCATGAATCCGAAGAGCCATGTTGACGTACGAATTATATGGAGAGGATTAAACTGAATGATTCATGAGACAACACACTAAACTGCGCAAAACGCACAAAAAATAAAACAAACCTTATCGAATACTGTAATTACGAAACCTTACATTGAATATTGAAGTAAAAAATATTTCCACTTCAAATGCATGAGTCACATATGGACGCCAAATAAATAATTTATTGGCTTTACAAACGTATATTTAGTTCACGTTTTTATTGTTAGTCTAGTTGAATATGAATAATCAATCTATCTTTTCAAAAAAACTTCTTTATAATACTGTTTCTACACGAATATATTTCCCAAGAAATGAAAACTCGACTAGAATTTATTTTACCTTTATTATAACTGTTTGAATTGCTTTTGTATTCAGATAAAATCATTCTGTGTTTTAATAAACCGCCCGAGGCGTGAGATGTCAGTAAAGTTATTTTTATTTATAATGAACCATCGAATGAAGTCGTAATTTTATCTTTGATGTAATATTATATTACAGCACTAAGTATTACGGTCTAGACCAGTCTTAAGTTTACAGACGTCATAATACGGGTCACCTTCATACCGCGCTGAACCTAAATCAACAACAACTTTATACATTTCAAAGTTACTTTGTGTTTTGACTTAAACCTAATAGTTACTAAACATTAAATTCGTTCAGTCTTTAGCCCGCAGCTGTTTCTGTATTGTTACGTGAAATTCGTAAAAGCAAGATTTTTTATACCTGCATGACAATGATTAATGGCGAGCCGGTGATGAAGCGATTAGGGATTCAATAGGCCATTTTCGCGACTTTATATTTCTTTTCTATGTAATAATGTGGTCCTAATAGCCGGTAGAGAATGGGCTAGACGTAATTGATAAGCCGTCATCAGTAAAGGTAAATTGAAATCGAGATGTAACTTTCAAAACAGTTCATACGGCATACACGCCAAATCGATTCATAAGGTCCACCAAAATGACTCAAACATTGGCGACGCAGGACAGTTCGGTTTGACAATCTATTTTCCAAAAACAACAGGCCGTCATAGTGCGGTGCGGTGTGTTCAGATGACCGCAATCGCAACTAGGGCTTGCGGTCGTTTTGCATCAGAATCGAAGGATCCTGTATTCAATCTATATTGTCGGCACCGCAAACTTGGGAAATATTCCGCGAAACATCCGGATTTAAGTCCTTCTCGTTAATTTCACAATAGTTTGAGGAACTATTCAATAATTCAATAGTCTTCTCTAGTCTTCGAAGTTTTCCTAGTAATAATATAATCCCATCAAGTTAACCTTTGACATAAAAACATTCTCCTTCTCTAATTCTCATTTCTAACACGTTTTTTACTACGCAAGGGTTTCCCAACAAAATACCTTATCCAAAATTGATCAAGGGACGACCGTAGTTCAATTGTTCGCAAAATAATCCATTTCGTTCGAAGAAAACCTCGTATTTATAGGAACCAGCTTTTATAAGTCGTTGTCCAATAGCTGGTGGCGTACAAATTGGAGGACAGTCTGAGGGACCTCTGAGATCGATGTTGTACCAAGGACTGGGAATCCTTTATCTACGACTATAGGGTACGTGATGTGTTTAAATTTTGTATTGTCTGCCCAGTCGTGCGTGGTCTCAGTTTTGAGACAGATGATCAGCATGGTTGTCTGTCACTCTCGTCACTGTTTCCATTTAAAAATTGCTTCGAGAAGCTACTCAAATATCCTGACAAAAAGAGTTTAAACAAACGTCACGGCACACTGAGCTACATGTGTATTCTAATTGTTAAATGCTAATTCGAGGACAAAAACCCGTAACAGTTAAATATTCACGCGTCATACGGCACACACAAAGGTCCCTGACACGCCCACACTTTTTGTTATTTAAACGATTCCACTACGGACAAGTATTCAAAACATTACTCAGATTAAACAAGCTAACATTTTTTTATGTGGTTTTAAATCACACACGTGGGAGGAAGTGGGTTAACGATCCGTGATTCAGACGGAAGGACGATGCACTCGCAAATGATCCTCACATAAATCATGCCAAGTGCTATGGAGGTAATAAGGCGTACGTAACTATAGACACGACCGCACCGACGACCCACGGTGAATAACAATCCCCTAGAACATTTCAATAAGGCTGAATTCATTTAAGAAATGGAAGTTGATGGGGATGTAAACGCTATTACGGCAGCTAACAATTTCACTGTGGAGGACGCACTACTGTGAGTAAATAAGAGAAAGCTTTCGGAAAATGGACGGAACTGTACTGTAGCTGTAGCCCTTGTTGAAACTGTGTCGCGAGCGGACCCATTCCACGAATAGCTGCTGTAATAAAGTTTAACAAAATCACTGATGTTTGTTTTATTTCTTATGCAAATTACATAATTTAGCGGATTTATACTGTAACTGTATTCTAGACATTTAAAAATGATTTTATGGCCCAAGTTGGAACAACGCGACAGCAATATCCTTTTGGAAATCTCTATAATTGTAGCTCCTAAGTACGTACTTAAGGCAGACTTAAGTGTCGTTATTACACGCAATAAATAAGAATGTTTGCTTACTTTGTGTAAGACAACGTCACAAGAATAAGGTAACAACAATAAGAAGCTTTTTACTTGATACAGTGACGAAACTCGGCGTTATCCCTTTTCTATAGACGTGATGACATCGGCGAGAACGTAACTTTAGACGAATGGGAGGTTCAATGAACGAATCATTCGAGAAACGAATCGACCATATTGCTTAACATGGGGAAGCTATTCCTCGCTCAATGTTGACAGGGAAGCGAAAGATCACGTCAATGTCAACCGTTTATCCAATAAAACCATGTCCGAGAGCCTTGGTGTTGTGTGTGTGTGTAGCATAGCCATTTTTTAGGTCGAAAATCTTCAAATAGCTTCTCCCGCTCTGGATGGAGCGAGAGGGAGTATCAGACTTTTACTGAATGGATCTTGCGGGCTTTTAGTCAGCATAAGGCAACATATCTTCAAGGCAAGAGTGATTAGGCTCTTAATAAACTAGTGCGCCTCACCATCAACGATTACATTACTGCTTACCATTAGGTGAGATCGCAGTCAAGCACTAGTTTATATCAAAAAAAAAAAGTCACAGAGAGGGTTCCGTACTTGACGTTAAATGGGGCAAAGCTTCAGAAATCGTAACCTTGACGGAAACACTGTCGTGACTGGTGCACGTGTCCCAAAGGTATGCGCATTTTAAACTTTCCACACCTCTTCCGATCCAGTTGTACAATGTCACTCTGTCACACGTATGGGCGCGTACCGACCTTGCGATCTACAAGATAAGTGCCGGCTGACGTACACACGATAAAAGTACTGCTCTACTTGATCGAATACTGAGAAAAGAACAAGTTAATCAACTTGTTGTAGCTTTTACTTGTTTATTAGAACGGATACGATACAGAACCATATTATTGGACCAACATAAGACAAATGAAAATGGAGCTATAAACCACAAAGGCCTACAGAGAAAGAAAGCCAGACAATCACTACGAAAAAAGAAGAACAAACAAAATGATGGCCACATTTCTCCACCGCAAACAGAAAAACAAATGCCACGATTATCTCTGACCTTATTACATACTGACTTAAATTAATATGAGGCCTACCGTTTCACGTTGGGCTGACCCTGGCATAAAATGTTGCATGTTTGTCTATGTCCGCGCTCATTCAGAACACTACACATCAGGGTCGGCGAATTTATCAAACAAATACACAGAAATAACAGGCAGGATTCATCATAGACAACAGTGTCTTCATCAAAAACTGGAAACGTGCGATAGTAAAAGTAATTGGCGAACTACCAACTAGAATACTTACCAGTACAAACGCGGACTGTAAACAACTTTGGCCATTTTATTTTTGCTACATTAATATGGAGAGATGGTAAACAAATGAAACTGGTAACTGATAATACAATGTTTTTATTATGTACTAGCTTTCGCCAGCTTCGCTCGCGTTCATAAAAAATAGCCTATATAACTCAGGAATAAAGCAGCTTTCTATCGGTGAAAAAATTGTAGGAATCGGACCAGTACTTCCAGAGATTACCTCCTACAAATAAAAGAACAAAAAACAAACTTTACCACTTATTAAATTATACATACATTACATATTGGTGTAATTTAATATTCTACGCAAAACTAGCTCAGAAAGAACATAGGAATGGGTCAACAATGGAACGCAAGCGCTTCTAGTGTTAAACCAGTCCACATTTAGGTTTTGCCTATAAAAACATTCGTAGAAACTCAACGTTTCTGGTTTCCACAAAAAAGACTACATGAGTGTTAATTGGTTCAGGTTAATTTTAGAAATCCTAATAACACGGAACGGATTACCGACTCAATTAAATTGATCCAAACCAATTAAGACCACTTGACGGTCGAAACTGTACAGTATACTTTGAACTGGTAACTGGTAATGAAACTTGAATGTCACGATCTATGTATTTAAGCCTTAATTGTAACGACATTTGGAAATTTCGTCCATCATTTTTAGGGTTTTTCAAACCTCAAAAGGAAAAACAGAACCCTTATAGGACCACTTTGTTGTACATCTGTCTTTTTTTTTATTGTAGATTAGTTCGCGCTTGACCGCTGTCTCACCTGATGGAAAGCGACGATGCGGTTGACGATGGAACGCGCTTACCTAGAAGAATTTTGTTCAATTCACTCTCGACTTAAAGATTCCCGGGTTGTCTATCTGTCTGTCTTTCAAGACCAAAAAATCTCGAGAATGCGTGGAAGTATCAAATTTGATCTCGGTGTGTTACTTATGCGAGTTTTATAGGTTTGTGAACGCACCCACCATACAGGAGTAAATTCCTAGTGTGGACCAACATATTTTAAAAAAAAAAACGCTATTAAAATTTTACTCGTCAAAAACTCGCCAAAAATTCCTAGGACCTGTTTTCTTTTATCTTTATGTAAAGTCAAAGAGTCGCATGAAGTTATGAGACAAAAGCGTTTCAGCGTCCACAAAAATATTGTGCTTAAAAAGTTAAAGGTTAGGCTTTACTGTTAAAAAAATAACCTGTAGTTACGGTAGTTGACTGAGTATGCTAACTTTTTGTTGTTGTTGAACTTTCTCCCACTCCGGGTGGAGCGAGAGGGCGAGTCACTATTACTGACTAAATCCTCCCTTTTTTTTTTTTTTTTTTTTTTTATGGTGGGAAAAAATCATGCATTGACATCCCCCGCCCTTGGGCGGAGCGGGAGATAGTGTCAGACTCTTACTGACTAAAAGACCCACCCCGTTCCTTCTAGCCTTCATACCGGGGCTCGAGCGCCCTTTCGGATAACCCTGGCCCCAGTAGGCTTCGACCCGGCTGGGTCCCTGCTGTTGCTGACAACTCCTTGAGGCGCGCGGGAACAGTGCGCGCCGTCGACGACTTGGGCTTGGTCCGGACAGTTACCGGACGGCCGGACAGCGAGCTACCCATTGCTCACTGTCCGCAAGCCCGCGTCTACGTTGGCCGGAAATCGGGATCAGAATCCCGGCGACGGCGGCGGCGATAACGCCGTTGCCTGATGCGTTCGGCCTCCTCCTTTGCGAGCATTACTGCTTCGCAGAAGTCGGCGACCGCCTGCCACTCCTCCTCGCTCCGGACCATGGCCTCAACCAGGGCCCGGCGCGAGAGGTCTCCGCCGCCGATCGCCCCCACGAGGGCACGGCGATGCTCCGCCCAAGCAGGGCACACCTCGACTGTGTGCTCCACCGTGTCCTCCGGGCGTTCCGCACAGTGGCGACACCCGGGCGTCACTTCCGCATGAATCGAGTGCAGGAATCTCCCGAACGAACCATGTCCGGTGAGTACCTGCGTCATGCGGAAGGTAAGGACGCCGTGAGGTCTTTCCAGCCACGCCTCAAAGAGGGGACTTACCGGGCTAAATCCTCCCTGTGTTCCTTCAAATGCCCTTTGCATTCCAGTTCTATTGGTAACTTTTTTGATCAATACCGGCCAGCTTTTGATACTCTTCAGTTCAGATTATGTTAGTCTGCACTATTATTCATCAAAACAACGTTTATCAACAATTTCAGTCGTGGTGTTGATTCACGCTCACGTATCCGCAGTGTCCCGGCAGCTCATAAGCTAAGCCGACGTGACACGACGCGGCGACGCACTGTCGTCGCGACTCATCACGCTGACAACATCACACACGTTCAGAATTTATAATTAAAGCGCTAATCATGAATTCAAATTACCTACTTTGATATTAAAAACAAATTAACACGCGACTTCCACTCTAGATAATCGCGGTTTTATGTAAAGAATTTGAAACCTCTAATACAGGAGGTCATCAGGGGCGCCTCTTCATAATTAAACCACCATAACTTCGTAAAGACGAGACGCCGTCAGCGAAACTTCCTCCATGTATAAATGAAGACACGCTACATGGGCAATACAATTACAGGAGTCAAATTAATAAGACTTTAATGAGACACTTAAAATGCCAAAATTCGGAGAAGGGAAGGGACGAGACCGCAAGCAAGCGTTATTTCTATCCCCTTTCGGGCTCACAGATCGGCGCCGTTATTTAGGCACGACGCAGGTTCTTCGAGTGCTCGATTTAAACTCGCCAGTAATTCGAGGTATAATTGAAAGCTGTTTCCCTAAACAATTAGGTTGTCAGCAGTATGCAGTGGGGAAATGTTCAGGACGCGGGAGCGCGCGCGCCGCCGCAATTTTCGAACAAATAATTACTTTTGTTGAAAATTTTCACCTAAACTTAGGAATACAAACGCGTCACTCAGGTATACTTGTTTACTGTTTAATCGAAATTACGTCCGTTTCAAATTTCCCCATAATGGGAAAATGAACAATGCTCCAACGAGGCCACTTTGTGACCGTTTACGTTCTCAACGTAATGTTATCTAGGCTCATACAAAACTTTCAACCAAGCATTTCCCCATGATTATCTTAGGTAATTATTAGGTATTATCCATTCATATTTTTCCATTTATATATAAATTACTTGATTGCCACGGCGACGACCGCTATTTAAAACCATGCGTGAATGTTAACGAAGCAAAACGGACTTGACACAAATATGACGGTAGTACGAAGATGCTCATCGACCACACATTTGTTTACAAATGTATCTAGCAGTACGGTTAAACCGAACCGCGTTGAATATTACATCGGCGTAATACTTATTCCACTAAATTATTCAGTGCAACCGTTCGCCAATTACGTCGGCACTAGAGCCATATGTTTAAACACACTGTGTAAAATTTCCCACAGTTGTTTTTATTTGGTCCGTGTAAGTGTGTTGTAAATCTGTGAGAACAGTGCGCCTGCAAACAAGAGCGGGCTAATAACGGGTTATGCAATGAAATGAACACGAACTAAACCGCAGAGCGCGACTCCGATGAAATTAATTGAGTAATTATGGTTGACTTCGAAATTTCAGCGGCCTACGTAAACGTAGGGTAGCTGGGTGGAATTTGACAGCGCGGAAATGAGGCCTGGTTCAGTTCTGTCTAGACGAGGCACGTACTCGTGTTAAATTGAAACATTATTCCAATAAACGAATAAACTTAACGTTACGGTATTTTTTACCAACGTCGTTTGGACTTGTTTAACGATTTCCGAAAGTAGGCCGTGCTCGACCCACGCCTACAATCAAGCGAGTACAATTAGCTAACTTGTTGGAGGAGACGAAAAAAATTAGTAACAGCGAATTAGGAACTTTGTTTTTCTTCTGTCTAGAAATAATTTCCTTTGTTTCAGTAACTTCAACCCAAATTATATTTTGGACGAAGTCTCAATACTTACACTTTTACCAAATTGGTCTTTGGAGAGATAATAGTAGATATAATTATCACGTACCTGAAACAAAATAAGTTTTCATTAAATAAAAGTTCAATAAGGATGAATATTAATATTTTTTTCCCAACTCTGACTACGTTAAACGAGCGTAGGAGTGATGGAAGAAAAATAAGACGAGCAGTACGCTAATACACTGGGCCGCAAAAATAACGGCTCATATAGAAAAGCTGCGAAAATCTTTATGCACATAGAATAGAATAAACTTTATTGTACACCAAAATAGTACCTACAACCACCATATCACAATATACTATACCATATTATTATATCGCTCGTATACATAATTTGTATTACAGTAGTTGTATTTAGATTAGCAATACTTATTATAAATCTCTAAAGTGGTTTCATTGGTGTACCAACTTTACTATTGGTGTACTTTTATGCTGTAACTTGTAAGTTACAGCATAAAAAACCACTTTCTGAATTTAAAAAAAATAATAAAATTGAAAATTGGGAAAAGAGTATTTTTTCGCTTCGTTTCAAACAAAGCTGCAATTTCTTAAAATGATTATTCTATTGAGTGTAACATCATAACTAATGAAGGAGTTACAATTGAAGAAGAAGATATAGAATAGAAGGAAGAAGTCAGTGTCATAATACTAGAATAGTAGAAACTGTATCTTTATTTACGATCTAAAGAAAATGACAAGTCAAGTTGCAAAACCTTCAAGAAATTCACCATAACAATATCAGTTATGACACGATCCTGCGACGGCCTCGTAAAGTGGATGTATACACAGCCTTATAGACCAGCAAAAGGCTCCAAACTGATTACAGAACATCCGCAACTTCGTGAATCACTCACTCTCTGTCTATTGTTGAAAACCACAGATTTTCATACGTTTAGTAGTTTTAGAATATATCGCGACAGAAAGACAGTCAGGACGACGCGGTAGGGGACTTTATTTTATAATATGTCGGTAAAGATAAGAAAGTTAACACAATTTTCATTAGTGATCCAGATTTTTGCTTCCCAGTGTATTATTGGAAACGGCTCTATTTAATAATTTGTTATTTTGAAAATACTATATAAGTACTTTTTATTAAATAAATATTCGATCAGGTTAAAAAGTAAATTTTAATTGGCATCAATTTATATTTGAAACTTTTGATCGGATTGGAACTTGATAAATTTTTTTACTTAATTGGTTCCTGGAGGCCGAAATAAAATGTTTCGTTGTTAAAACATGGTCTTTTCTACCCACAGTGGGCGTAGAAAATACCATGTTTTATAAAAAGCCTGCTTAGATATTTAAAAACAAAAACACGAACTTATCTATCTTCGACCCAGACCTTAGTGGTAAAAATCCTCTATCGTGTTGAAGACACATATTACTTTATCTAGGCAGGATGGTGTTAGATCTTCCCGAATGCAGGTATCAGGGCAAATAGGATCGCCCAGGTGTCACCATTTTGCGGATTGCCCAGAGGACATGGTAGAAGTGTGCCCGCTGAGCACCGCCATGACGAGGCGATCGGCAGCTGTTGGCCATGGTCCGCAGCGAAAGAGAATGGACAGCGGTCGCCCCCTTCTGCGAAGTAGAAGAGGGCGAAAGAGGAGGTCGAAACTGTGATGGAGAAGATATCTTCACATCACAGCCACCGCCGCAGGAGATGCCAGGGTGTAGAGAGTCGCACTGCGCACGTCTCAAAGATGTCAGCAAAACAGAAGAGTCGCGGTGGAGGCGATGTCTTCTAGAGCAGCAGGAATGGGCAACTGAAGGAAGAGATTACCTACTTGTGGGTTTTAGTCAGTAAAAGTCTGACACACACGCCTTCCCACTGCAACTGCGGGAGCGGGCGAATTTATTCGACGACTTCTCAACCCGAAAAAATGGGTATGTTGATGCAGGACCACGTAATACGAGAATGAAAAGAAAAGTAAAAAAAACATGTTTATTTATTGAAATTAGATTGGAAATTAAATAAAAATCATAACATTTAATTAAATAATTTACAATGTCATAGATACAATTAAAATTAAATACAAAATGTCATAAATAAATAAACCGTCAAACATCATTAAATAAGGGTGCCCCTGATCGTTCCCGGTGCAAAAGTGCCCATGACACTCGCCGCATTTCCCCGCTGAATTGCGATAGCCAACCTTTGCACCAAGAACGACCCGGACCGGGAGTCACCTGTTGCCTCCCCGAGCCTACGGCCCAAATCCCCCACAAAACACTTTGCCTCCGTACTCCAACTGCCCAGAGTCTCCACAGCAACCGGCACAAAATGGTAAAGCTGCTCCAAGGAAGCGTACTTCAGCCTTTTTTTAGAGCAGGCGTCTTCAGCGGCGGCAGAAGCAGTGTGCATGGTGCGACTCAGGTGACTGGCGGCGACAGTGCTGACGCAAGTTGCGTCCCAGATCAGGCACTTCCCGTTCTTCCATGGCACCAGAGTCAGCCCATCCGGCCTCTTACCATCAGACCTGCTAAGACCTGAAGGCTCAAGCACGCAGGGAACGTTTGCCGATATAAGGGCTCTACGGACTATGTCGTTCAAGGCATAGTGACGTGGGAACCTCCCCGTGCAGCGCCGACAGTTCAGTGCATGATGGCCATCGGCCTCCACCATGGTACCGCAGGTGCATGTATGTGGTTCGCACACCTTACAGCCCAGGCGGAGAGCCACCGCCACACGCAAAGAGTCATCGTCGAGCAGAGTGCCCAGATGAGGCGAAGGAATCGCCTGTAACCACGCCCCGGACTCGGGTTGCGACACAGCTCGTAGTCTGGCCCTATCGCCTCCCAACGCACCCTCTAATAATTGCTCTTGGAGCAGCATCACCTCCCTGTCATCCCACGCCCGCTGAACATGTACTGATTCGTGGATTGCTGCACCCGAGTTGAGGGTCAACCAAGCTGACACAGCATCCGACACAAAGGGTAAACTTCTCCCGTCACCATTAGTATTGAGTAATACAGTGACTAGGTTGGCAACCCCATGCGCAGACGCCAAGAAAGCCGGCAGACCCACATCCCGTGCGCACCGCACCCCGAGACCACCACATCGGATTGGTAGAGCCGCCTGCCTCCACTGGGGCCCATGTAGGGAAACATTGAGAACAGACTCCATCACCGATTTCAAGGCGTTGTCAAACGAGGAAAATTCCTCAGGACAGAGCCAAGTAGGGGTGGTCCGTAACAGATAAGTGATTTAGTTTGGAAATTATTTGGCCTGAACAGGAAAATAAATTCATTTAAATTATTATTTTTCATTCTATTTTTATTTTCTATGTATAAACCACCATAACGTTTAAAACACTTCTCCATTCTCCCCTAAAAAGCGCTCAAACCGTTTGAAAAAAAAAATCTTCCTTCAATTTCAAAAAATTGTAATGCCCAGTTTAGTCTATTTGTGATAAATCTAAGTTATTTAATTCACGCCGATGTTGTTTAATTCATACAGTTCAAGTCTAAAATGAATTAAATAATATGGATAGTTTTAATTTTAAGAAGTGACTGAAGATAAGAAGACGTTTCAAGAGTTTTCAGGACGATATATTTTACAGCTGAACGTAGCCACTACACAGTTTAGTTGAGGCCATGGTCCGGAGCGAGGAGGAGTGGCAGGCGGTCGCCGACTTCTGCGAAGCAGTAATGCTCGCAAAGGAGGAGGCCGAACGCATCAGACAACGGCGTTCTCGCCGCCGCCGCCGCCGCCGCCGGGATTCTGATCCCGATTTCCGGTCACCGTAGGCGCGGGCTTGCGGACAGTGAGCAATGGGTAGCTCGCTGTCCAGCCGTCCGGTAACTGTCCGGACCAAAACCAAGTCGTCGACGGCGCGCGTGCGGCGCGTCTCAAGGAGTTGTCAGCAACAGCAGGGACCCAGCCGGGTCGAAGCCTACTGGGGCCAGGCTTATCCGAAAGGGAGCTCGAGCCCCGGTATGAAGGCTAGAAGGAACGGGGTGGGTCTTTTAGTCAGTAAGAGTCTGACACTATCTCCCGCTCCGCCCAAGAGCGGGGGTTGTCATTGGATGATTTTTTCCCACAATAAAAAAAAAGCCATTACACAGTTCTATGAGTTCTATTATTTTATTTTTAACTTGTATTATTCTAATTGGCTGAAAGCTTCATTATTAATGTAGTATCGACCGTTACGGACACTTGGCCTCTAACCACAGCCAGAACCTGGTGTCTATAACTGCTACTAATACTACAATCTGTTAGCAATAGTTATTACATTTCCCGTCTTGCAGAATCCTTAGTAATGTTAGATCCAATAACTAAGCTGCGTTCTTGGGCTTAAGTCCGCCTCGCTGCCACGGGCAATAGGCTAGACCCGCGCCATGCCAAGGAGTTTCTTACCGGTTCTTCTCCATTGGAACGACCAACTTGGAACCGTGCTTCTGACGTTTTTTATGTGCCCATTAGCCTATCTATAATATAAAAATGAATCGCAAAATGTGTTGGTAAGCGCATAACTCAACAACGCCTGGACCGATTTCGCTAATTTTTTTTTTGTTGTGTTCGTTATTATGAGGAGAAGGTTCTTATGGAAAAAAAAAATGAAAATTAGGGTAGTGTAGGGTAGAGTAGAGTAGGGTAGGGTAGAGTAGGGTAGAGTAAGGTAGAGTAGAGTAGGGTAGGGTAGAGTAGGGTAGAGTAAGGTAGAGGAGGGTAGAGTAGGGTAGAGTAGAGTAGGGTAGGGTAGAGTAGGGTAGAGTAGGGTAGAGTAGGGTAGAGTAGGGTAGAGTAGGGTAGAGTAGGATAGAGTAGGGTAGAGTAAGGTAGAGGAGGGTAGAGTAGGGTAGAGTAGAGTAGGGTAGGGTAGAGTAGGGTAGAGTAGGGTAGAGTAGGGTAGAGTAGGGTAGAGTAGAGTAGAGTAGGGTAGGGTAGAGTAGGGTAGAGTAGGGTATAGTAGGCTGAAGTAGGGAAGAGCGGGAGCGAAGCCGCGCGGGTACAGCTAGTATGAAATAAAATTATTTTGAAGTTCGATCCGAACGATGGTATTGCCATAAATCAACTGGTGTTGCAAGAAACCAAATTACATAAAAAAAGAAGAGCGACTCCAAAAATAATTTCCCTCGGGATCAATCTGCGCCAAGCAAGTGCTTATAAAAATATTACATCGCTGTTATAATTCAATAATCATGTTTGGGGAAACAAAATCTTTTTTATTAATATTTTGCGGTAATAATTGCGCTGATATAAATAATTTAGGTATAATTTTAATTGCAGGAAACTTCCTTATTAAGTTATCACGCCTTCCATATAGGTTAGTTATTCAACGCTGAATTCGCAATTGACGACCGTGTATGATTTAAAAAAAAAACAATCTAATAAAAAACTCAATCTTCTTTAAGTGTTAAATAACGTTCTTATTTTATTCATCACTCAGATAGAACATTATTCTTCTTCACAAAAACAATTTGATAGGTAGGCGAGTCCGTGGTGCCCGGAGCAACTGTGGCCTGACCTTTCTAACGGCTAGAATATAAAAAATGTGTTACGCCCAACTCGTCTCGCCAAATAAGGAACATGCACAGTTACATCCCGATTACTGTAAATAACATTAATCTTAGCTATTAGTGCCAGTGCGCGGATCTCGGCTTCTTATATTATCTGCTTATTACACGTTGCAAACTAATTTATACGCGGAAATCCGAACATCTGAATAGGTACACGGCTGTTTCCAGATTTATGATTACTATGCAAAATAATGGTTTCAATAACTAGGTAGTTTTTGTGATTTTTCCGCGTTTGAATATGGCATTGCTGATTAGTTCTTACGTGACGAGGAAAAAACTAGATAGGAATTTAAGTTTGGTAGTCGTTAAAAGGGTTTTTTTTAGGTTTACCTGTTTTGCTATAATAATTACTTGGGGAAGCCGACCCAAAACCTAAGTGAAGGATAATTTTAGGATAAATAAAAATATTTAATAATAGTTTGCTTTTTCCTATACCTATGTGATTTTGCTTCAATATATTTGATTTTTAAGAGGGTCCTTCCTGATCCATGTATAGTCAACTTGAGAATGGTGTAAAAGCTTATTCTTGCCTGAGCGCTGTATCCTCCGTGGTCCACCTGCTTCTTTGGATACTGTTGGTACGTAGCTTGATAACCTTTCTCGATAAATGGCCTAACCAAAACTGAAATAATTTTCCAATTGGAATCAGTACCTAGTCCCTGAGATTAAATAAACAAACAACTCTTAAGCCTTATATTGGTATAATTTATAAGAGACATACATAGGTAGATATAACAGCCGCATAACATGCATTATTTACTGTGTACAGGTAGGTAGGTACCTACCTACCCCAAAATATTAGTATAGGAAAAACCAACTATAAGGTAAAACTGTAAATCTGCAAGCTTTACTAAAATTCATTTTATTTTTGTAAAGACCTAAACCTACAGGTTTTTCCTTTTTTAAACAAAACAAAGGACAAAAACCTACACCCACACATAGTAATACAAATTTGTTATTGTACAACACATTAGTGTTGTACAATAACAAATTTGTTGTGACGTTTGTGACGCGTGCCTATCATGTGGATCATTTGTGAGACATTCATTAGGCGGTAGGGATTGACAAAATGTCAAAATTCTTAGGATTCATCGCATAACATTTCAGATATTTCATTTAAGTAGGTACATTACATAAAGTACAGACTGGGTTTGATTATTATCAAAATTGACGTAGGTATCTAGGGTTACCATTCTGAAGCCTGGCAGTGGGTATGACCTACTCCCCTACTCCCCTTGTGCCTATGATTTATCAGCGAAGTGTTTTTTGTTTTTTTTCCACTACAACACACCTCATTTTACTCTATGATAATTTAATAAAATAACATGTTTCGCCCACATATTTCAACCTACTCTCTGCACCTGTTTAACCCAGTGTATCCATTTTTGGCGTGAAATCGTCAATCGCACAACAACTTCGAGAAATTTTCGTTTTTATTGTTCCGACATCTCAGTGAGCTCACCAAAAATAGGCATTGCTTGAGCTCTCTCAGGATCGAATACAATGCGGTACTGAGATATCTATCCTCCGGTTTCTTACGATCATTCTCATACAATGAGAACGTTATATAATTTCCCAGAAATTCAATATTGAATGGCCAGACAATTAGCTTAATATTTTTATCTCCAAAAGTGTTTTTCAAACTAACTTCCAGATCACAAAATAGAATAATTCATCACGAGTCACGACCACGATCTTTTTTTAAACCCAATTCTTTTCCTATCATAATACCTGCATCCGGCATCCGACAAGGATGACGAGCTGACGTCAGGCGTGCTCCATCGATGACTTCACCTCAACATGTAAACACCTAAACACATTCGGAGCTCCCCGCAACAGCCTCATAATATTCATTTGTTCAACTTTAGCATTTTGCAGAACCTTGGCAGTTAGGTTTTGACGTCGCTGCACTGTCGCTTAGGCAGCTCTGTGCGAGAGGATGCAACAAACTGTTCATCGAATGACTTCTCATGCTTTGTGTGGAACGAGAGGGAGTGTTAAACTTTTACTCACTAAAACCCATGAAGGAACCCTGATGGGTTCGTTCAGTTTCCCTTTGGGAGGGCCACGGTAACTCTCCGGTTGTTTTGAATTTTTATTTTTTTATTTTATATAAACTAGTGCTTGTATGCGATCCCACCTGACGGTAAGCAGTGATGCAATCGTTGATGGAGTTAATTAAAGCTCTCTTCAAAATTCTCTATAGGTATATAACATACAAATTAACTACGTATGTTATTTCAAATGGAGGAAAAACTGCAATTTCTTGAAATAAAATTGATGAATTCAATGTTAGATATAATCAATTGGACTACTTATATATATATACTTATAACGTTTCAACCGATTTGAGTATTTAGACCTGGCTTAGAACATTACAGTTTTTCCCGATAGTACGTTCCTGTGTGATAACTTTCGACCTTCACGAGATCAAAGCCGCAGACGAAAGCTACTAGGTAATTAATAAATATCTAAGCCCTATCTGCTCGCAAACTATTACGTATAAGCCGTCGAGCCTCGTTGCTATGGATGAACCACATTGTTTCCAAGAGTGACATCGGTTGTTGTCTCATGAACTAATTTTAGGTTTACACCTACAACCGTTTTGGTTAAGTGTATACCAGTTATTTCCAAGTAGGTACCTTAATGTAAAAACCGAACAACTAAAAGTAATTCCAAATGTTAAGTAAACATTTACGCTAAAAGCAATAGAGCAATAATACATTTAAGATGTCTAACAATGGATTAACAAAATGAAAAATACAAACAATTTTTTTTTAGGTGGGCAATCATCTAATGTCATCTCCCGCCTTTTTCATGTCAGACTTTTACTGACTAAAACCCACTCTTGTTCCTTCTTTGCCTTCGTTCCAGGGCCCCGGGATTTTCTTTCGATCACCCATGGCCCCAGTAACTTCGAACCTGCTGGGCCCCTACGGTTACTGACATCTCCTTAAAAGATAAAGCTATAGATATATTAAAGCAATAAACAGGTTATATTACTTTTTAAATAAAGGTTATTACTTTATTATCTTTTTTATTGCATGAGGACTGTCCTTCGACCTTGCCAAAGACATGCTAACCTCACTAAATTTTACCTACTCGCACAGAATTAATAATTTTGAAACTAAATCTAAAACATTTCTAGATACATGCCTAACGCCCACACATATTGTCTAGACTAGGTTCTAGCCAAGTAAATGTGTTCTCTAGGTGCTTTTATAACGTTAATGTTTTTTCGGTCTACTGAATGCGATAGGTACCTTTGTGGACAGAAAACTTATTCACAAGTGTTATATGAATAAACTAAGGTAGGCTCCAAATACCTAAACGTGGAATAACTTATCATTGACCCTCCTACATTTATTGACATACTTAAATTAAAAAACGTAATTAAAGACAACGACATCTGTCTTGATCCTTTACGTTTTCTGAAAAACAGCTCATTGATGGTTTTTCGAATATGGGATTAGGAAAAGATCAATGTATGTTATTTTAAGTTTATCTGGCATGTCTGGCACCTTGTATAGCTTCTGCCAGCGACTTCGCTCGCGTGTAAGTAGATTTCTCTATACAAACTTTAGAACCCTGTTAAACGCCAAGTTAAATTTCTAAATATCCCTTCTTAGCGCACGGCTACGTCATTAAAGGAAGCCTTGTGCAAAATTCCACGTACCTAGACCCAATAGTTTCGACTGTGTGCTGATAAATCAGTCAATCAGTTTCTCCTTCTATACACCACTAATTTTTAATTAGTACAAATACTTAAAGGGCTTATTAGAAAAGCCCTTGTTATTATTTAAATAAAGTCTCAATAAATAATATTCATAAACGGCTAAGTTATTAGCGTTTGTGTTTATCCCAAAATGCCTCTCAATTTATGGAAATATTGTGCAGGCTATTGATTATGAATGAATAAATGACGATTAAAATGGAAAAACACTGCCCGCAGTATTTTCTACTAGCAATTGTTATGTATGATTGAATCTATGATGAATTTACCTTTTCGTGGTCAATTTTAGGATTTCGGTTTTTTCTACTTTTGAATACAAAAATATGATCAGTAACGGGTACAGATACAGCCCCATTTTTTTGTGTACTAATTAAAAAGTAGGGGTGTATAGAGATAGATCTTAAGTTGGTTTGACCATCGAACTCCTTTCTAATAAAGCTCCAGTTAGAGCATGTTGAACTCTAGATTTCTGTAATCAAGTACGTGACGGTCCACGCGACAACCGGTCCCCACAGCTGACTGCAGACAGCCACAGCGCGTCCGCACCGCAGTATTAAACCTTATATAACTCATCATGAACTGCTAATGTAACCGCACGCAATCTTCACGTTGCCGAAAACCACGCCATTAGGCATACTCCGACAGAATAAACCCGTTGAGTAGATAATAATCAAAATTTAATTATGGCTTATATCCACAAGGCACGCGGCCATTAATTGGCTTGTGTCGAAATAATTACCGGAGGGTTGAGGGGGCAAGGCGACAGCGCGCGACCTTGCGGCTACCTTCCGGCTTCCGTTGACACACAACTCTAACGTGTTATGTTTTTCACTAATTGAAGATAAGTATAAGACTTACCTAATAGGATTTGAATAATAAGTTGTGGTGGCCTGGTGTCGAGGGTTCAAATTCACACCCAGGCGGGCGCTTTACTTTGTGTTAATTATTCCATCACTACTGCTTTCAAATTGGTAAATGAAAACATCGTGAGGAAATCAAAAACTGCAAAAACATTTAGACATCCAGCAACCCGCATTGGGCTCGCGTGGTCAGCAGCGCTATTCACTCTCCAAGAGAAGAGGCCTGAATCTCACCAGTAATTATAAGCTAATTAATATTAGGTACCCATGTTTATAAGCTTTGAAATGGGTCGACTGATAAATTGCGGTTTCTTACTATATAGATACTATACAGAAAAACTCTCCATCCTATCGTATCTGTACGAAACTCTATCAAGTACATATAAAAGCATCAAGCGGATTCCGAAAAGTATTAAAAGACTTCTTACCTTCCTATGGCAAGTTTTAAGGTGCCTAAGTATACCTAATTCAATGTAAAAACATAATGCATGTTTGGATATAATGACTGCAAACATTACCTTTGAAAATTGATTTTACTTTTCAAAATAAAAAACAAACAAAACCACCGAATTTCAATTTAAAGCGTAATTTTGATGACCACAAAAAGTTATCTCAAAAAGACAAACATGGCGCTTACAAAAAAGAAATTGCTTCTTTAATAGCTAGTCAGTTTTTAGCACGAGCAGCGCCGTTACAAAAGAAACAACGGTTTGCTTTTTATTTTAATTAATTTTGCTTGTGGCGACGAGAATGTTACATGTGCATGAATAAAAAACAAGTGATTAGATTTACGCATAACATCTATCTATACACGCTATTCTGCAATCAGAACTTCATGCTTATACTTTTTAATGTTACAATTTCGGGCCTTTTTTATATTGGAGAAATTACTAGAATGCTATGGGTATTAAAAAAAAAGTTACTATAGTTGTAATCGTAAAAATATCGTAACTGTGTAGGTAAGTATAGAAATACTAGATATTATCGTAAGCAGGAATCGGCTATAGTCTGTCTAATAAGTCAACCGACTTGGGAATTTTGTATAATATATAATCATTTAAAAATACTTATATTCGAAACTTTTCATAAGGTTCTTCTGTTAGTAAACAATGATCTCTATGTCTTAATCAATCTTGATTATTGAACCCGTGTTGACGACATCAGATTTCATTAAATCCTAATAATTACCCAAGTCGTTTAACTTATTAGACAGACTCTATACATCAAGATTTCTGTGTAAGAAGAACCAATTAAAGATCACGTATCATTAAAAATAAAATAGTCATCCTCAAATAAGTTTCCATTGTATTTTTTGCAGATGACACACTACGAAAACAAGTTTTCGGCGACCAAGGCTGTCCGATTATGAACATTAAAAGTAGTGACGAAGACGTTATTTAGTAAAGGTCAGTGCATAGACAGAACAGGTTGGATCATTTTAGCTCCTGCGCACATATACACATAAAATGATTGCTCAACAACCGGTCGGCCCTGCTAGATTCCCAGTCTATCTAGTCGCGCTGAGCCAATAGATAATATATTAAGAAATTAATACTCCTCAGAGGTATACCAGCTTCTCCTAGTAGGTAGGTACGTCGTGACCAGCGTCAGACATGTTAATAATCACGGCGCTATCTTCTAGATACTTCTTGTGCTTTTGTTTCCTGTTAACTCAAATCAAAAGATATGTTTTAACATGTTAGCTGAAGGCAACGTTACAGATGATACAGTTAAGGATACTTCCTTAACGTAACAGATACAGTAGTACAGCAGCTTCTTGCATTGACGCCCTAAATCCAACAGTTAAGAAAGTGTTTAAAGGTAAAGTTTAAAAACAAATAAGGATTTTTCTCCAAACAGTTCAAGTTTGACCAGAATCCCGATGGACCTTCTACACAAGCGGAGTAAAGGTCTGTCCTCAAGGGGACTTGCAACATGTTCACTTGTGAAATAAGTCTCCAGACTGCGAAACTCTTCCTTGCTAACCCAAACTACAAACACGAGCTATAATAAGCTTTGCGAAGTCTCTGTAAGTAAATAAAGCTCTTCTCGTCTATCTCTAAGCACACCAAACATCTGAAAGGCATGGACAAGTAAATACAGAATTGACTCTCCATAAAACGAGGCTGTTTATGGCAAGCCAATTTGTACAAGGACAGTTAAAGAGATTCCTCGCTATTGGTTTACGAGTTCGTGGCGCAGACAAACGCAGGTTATTATTTTTTTGCTCTCGAAACGTTCTGTCCGTATGTTAAATATTTTGTTCGTTAGAAAAATAACAGCGATCCTATGGCTCCAAACGGTACTACCTACGAATTGTTCGGATACTAAGAGGCGAAATATATTTATACGCTTTATATATTGTAATACCTACTATATTTTAGAACAATACCTTGACGTAAAAATAACGGTGCACTTCTAAAACCTAACGGAACGGGGCGGGGTAGAAATTGAGCACATGTAGCAATCTTCTTCCCAGAATAGCAACTTCAGGTTGGGTTAAAATTCTCTTTGTGAACCTTTTGGCACGCCAAATAGTTTGAGACGTGAGAGTATACCACTGCAAGTCAATGAATAGGAAATTAAGTGGAAAATAAGGCAAGACTAAGAAGCAGGTTGCTAAAACTAAAGGACGATAAAGAGTTTGGATGTCAAGTGTTTACAGTACAATTTATATACCATTAGCACTCATGGCAATTTAAACACAGCGGCCTTGCCAACACAATCGCAGCGGAGAGCGAGAGCCGACGACAAATCCTGTCGCAATGTTCGCATCATTGATAATTGTGTTGTAATCTTATTATGTTGCTTACCCACAGGTTAAAAGCTATCAAGATTGAAGAATTCTTCGTATTTCTTGAGAATGAGTATTGTTCATTTTAAAGGTTGTGAAGGAATACTATAGCCCCCATTGTTACCTTGCCTTCAATGGGTTTCTTAAAATATAATCATATTTATCACAAAGACCAAATTGCAATTCAGATGTGGTTTAAATATAAGGTATTTATATGGATTGTGGTGATTTTTGATAGGATGGTTACCAGTTAGGTGACTCAGTTATTAACAGGAGTTATTGGGTGAAACTTTTTATGACTTCATCAGGAAAGATCCCCAAAAAACCGTCTAAGACTGAAGTGCTTGCGGTTCTAAGTCCCTGAAATCCTTTATAGCTGTAAAATATTTCTCTAGTACTCGTACCTTTTAGCAAAACATTCCAAGTGGCGGCCTTTAACACTCGTTTTATTCGAGCCAAGTCGGGGCGCAGCTTCTTTGATAGCTCGTTATAAGGAACAAAGGCAACGCAACATCAAACGAGGTATTTCTTTACGCTGTGACATTTTAATAACGGTTCCCCAATTGGTTTCCCATTTTATTGTTAACGTCAATTTAACAATGGTTGGTCGTCGAACGATAAATTGTTTCAATTGCGCACTTTATGTACAGTTTCAATTAGATATATATGTCACAGATATCCTGGATAGTATTGATTATTTGGATTGCTGTGATTGTTTACGTTTTTTACTAAAACCTCCAAGAAATTGATGATTCAGGTTTAACTTGAACGATTATGTATCTGTCTGTGGCAGGATGTCTAATTCATAGGCAATAAAAAGTCTTTTAAAACCTCAGACGCTTTAGTTCCTTCTTGCCTTCTAGGTTTTTATCTTGGAACAAGTTATAAGAGACCATTAAAGGCGTTTCTTACTGAACCTGACCAGCCTTTAATCCCTGTATAATGTAAACGAGCTAATACGTAAATGTAACGAGCCTCTGGGAGCTAGCGAAGTCATTTGCCATGTAATGAGACTCATTGCCCTCTGCAAACCAGTTCGATGGACGCGCGGACACAAACAGGATTCGCGGTCTGCGCCTTCCGTACTCGACGATTACGAACCAATTACATGAACATATTAAAATAGTCAATTTAGATAAACAAACAATACATTGTGCTTTTAATATGTGCTTTTAAAGTGGAGTTGTGATCAACTGACCTTATTTCTCATTTAAAAAGCTACTTGGCATCATTGCGTCCGCCAGGGCCATTGTGTCCGATCAGTCACGGTCTCGTTCATGATCGCACGAATAAGCTCGCTCTATCGGACGGTCCGCGATCATGTTTCACAGTCATATTTCGTGATGAGAAATGACGAAACGAGGAAGTTTCGTGAGAGTCCGCAGCGCGTTACTATCGCATCATCTAGATGTGGTAGAAAAATTGCTAAAACACTTATCGGTGTGAGTGGCTGGAAATAGTATCTGTGGTGTCGAATCTGACACGATCGCGATAGCACGTCTAGAGTCGGAGGTGGAGCTCCCTCGCGCCACAGTCCCGTTAGCCGGATGCCGCAGCGCCCGCTTGTTATGCAACTGATGTGTCCCTCGTTTGCCGCACCGACGCGGATCGTGCGTCGGCGGCGCGACGTCCGCGCATGCGCACACAACGATATTACTTTTATAATACAATTACTTCAAAACTCACCGTTAACTAATTTAATTTATTCGCCAACTGCATTGGCCATTGCTACTTTTGCAAACGACTTGTTTCATATTTCAAGTTTAAATTCGAAGACATCTCTGTCTTAAGGGGCCGGCGACGGATGAATTTCCATACAAACGTAATACCACGCTCATTTGCAGTTGGAGCATATTTCCAACATATTATGATGGTGTGCATCTGGATTGATCTACGTCTTTCTTTTTAAAAAAAAAACAAAAAGAAATTTAAGCGAATTGTATTTCGCACTTTTTTAAAGCGTAAATGGCAAAACATGCCATTTGGCTTTTCCTGTATTAAAAATAACAATATTTCTAATATTCTCGACGTAGGAACCTAGATAAATATTGTCTATAACCGAATATCATCTTAATATGTTGGAAATATGCTCCAACTGCAAATGAGCGTGGTATTACGTTTGTATGGAAATTCATCCGTCGCCGGCCTTTAAAACCCAAAAACAAAACATAAACTTTGAACAAACACTAGATAGAGGAACATTGTAGTTACAGCAAGTATAAGGTCAACTTCGCTTACATTTTATCAACTGTTAAAATCTAGCGCTACCACTACACTGAAGTTTATATTCATTCTTATTCAACAATCTTAGATTCTGAATATTTCTGACATACGTACCTACCATGATTCATGAACTTTTAGTTAGTTTTTGCCTTTTATGGGGTGCTCTTGTGTACAGAAATTATTGGAATAAGTACGTAACTTAAAAACGAGGAACGAAATACCTCAGCCGATCCCATATTGTATTTTTTTTTCAAAAGAACCAAGCATGACTAAATTGGAATAAATAGATGGAAGCGAACATCCGGTTTTACCATAAGTGTTATCAGCTGTCGATTGAAAAGGAACGAATCATTTTATGTTTAGCCTTATTCGTAGAAGATCTTTTAGCAAATATATATAATACAGTCGATGTATCTATATAGGTGCATCTATACATATAAATAAAATTGGAGTGTCTGTTTGTAATATTGAAATAACTGCTTTTTAATACATGCATATGATACGGTACCTACATGCACCAAAATATTTTTTTTTACAACTTTTGTCTGTCTGTCTGTTTGTCTGGGCTAATCTCTGAAATGGCTGGACCGATTTTGACGAGACTTTTTTTGGCAGGTAGTTGATGTAATAAGGAGTAACATATGCTACTTTTATTTTAGAAAAAATAAATTCAAAATTCTGTAGTCCACGCAAACGAAGTCGCGGGCACAGCTAGTACAGTAATAAATCGAATGGCTGATTGACTTCTGGCGTCTACATCTTCTATAATGAATCTTGATGAAAGACCTACATCGTGTAAGTACATTTTAACTTTCTAACGTTCCAGGAGTGGGTCGGTTAACGTCAAAACAGTAAGAAGCAAACAGTAGACAGGTATAAAACTAGAAAGTTTATATAATTTTGATTTATATAAACTAGCCCGCGTTTTCAATTATGTAAGGATTGATCCTGGTTTAAAAACAGTTTTTTGTTGCTTTTAACAATTCTTTTTAGGGTTCCGCAGCCAAATGGCAAAAAACGGAACCCTTATAGATTCGTCATGTCTGTCTGTCTGTCTGTCCGTCCGTATTTCTGTAGCTATACTGAAGAAACTTAGTGAGAAGATGTATTCTGTAAACCGCACATCGATGACCCATGTAAAGAACTCATCAATCGGGCAGTAGACCACCAGACCATAACACCTGTCTGGTCAGAGGATCCTTCCATTACAACGGAGGTATGTGGGACTTTACTCTCTTTTCCGAATACCTCCAAACTGTCAAATTTTCTACATCAGTGTGGTTGAGGTGCGTACCTCGCTTTGCTACAATGGGTCATCGATGAAACCGCATCAAGATTTTCATACAAAAATAGAAAAATAACAATAAATGGGGGTATAGAACTGAAACACAAAAAATTTTTTTTCGTCATACCCATACGTGGGGTATTTATGGATAGGTCTTCAAAAATGATATTGAAGTTTCTAACATATTTTTTTTCTAAACTGAATAGTTTGAGTGACAGACACTTCCAAAGTGGTAAAATGTCCCCCCTGTAACTTCTAATATGATAAAAGAATGATAAAACAAAAAAAATATATAAGATGTAACATTACCATGCAAACCGCCAACGAAAATTGGTTTGAACGAGATCTAGTAAATAGTTTTTTTTTACGTTATAAATCTAAAAAAAATACACTATTATTAAAACATCGATCAAAGTTACAACGAACTACAAGAACTTTTATATTATGTTACTTGCTGCTACGGATCCCTTCATGGGCGAGTCCGACTCGCACTTAGCCGGTCTTTTTACCTCGTTACGCTAACACTATCTTTTTAACCCTTTAAGCCTGCTGCTACAAACGGAGATTGGTGTCATCCTAATAAAAAAAACCAGCAGTACGCTGCAATTATTGCAGGATTCCAGTTTGCTTGATAACGCTATTCAGCAGATGCAATATCTTGGTGAAAGCGCTCACTCACTATAGTTTTTTGGCGCAAAAGTCAAGGTGCAAGTGCAGAACCTTTCAATCGTGTCAATTAGAGACACAATAGAAAGACAATGACAGTGTGAACGCCGGCGTTCGCTTGGGGTTTAATGAATTGATAAGATTTTACATTATAAACTAAGCCTAATAATTCTTCTTCTTTGTCCAACCTTCTTCACAGTTTAGCTGGCTGCTGGGGTCGAGTCTCTTGTGCGTTGGCGCCACAGAGCTCTGTTCTAGCTTGTCTGTGCACTCAGGCTCACTCGCTCAGTGTCGGTCGATTTAGGGCCATTTTACTTAGGTGGTCGTCATAATATAATAAAATAAAATAGATCTGTTATGAAACGAAATAGATCCGGATAAGTAACGCAAAATGGGCATGTTGAAAGAACTTTACTAATAACTTTGAATGTTGTAAAAATCAAGTTTTTATGGGGTTAATTACAGCAAAAATGTTTAATTTCCTTTTCAAATTACTAAAAGATAGTTAATTAATTGTACTTACTTAGTAAATCTAAGGATTTGCCTCAGACCAGTTAAAGCCGAAAAAGTTAAAAATTCTTAGGAAAATTACACAGGGGAACAGTAATTTCGCAACAGGATATCTCGTAGTCAATTTTGTATAGGACTATTATTTATAGCTTCAGTACATATGTACGACACGTGAATGTTGAGGCTATACAGCTGTTAGACAATACGGACCTAGTGCGTAGACTAAAGAGAACTAAACCTTTTAAGTTAGTGTAGTGTTTAAAGTTAGTGTATAATAGTGATCAAGGCTGTGCTATGCATATTACACATGAACAAAGTGTTTTTATGAATATCACGACTCTAAGAAAGTGCTATGGACTTCTATAAGTGCAAAAGGACGCTATTCTTAGTTTAAGCAAAACCTTATAAAAATAAGTTACAGTTCAATTACTTATTAGTCTTTTAGGCTAGATTGTAATCAATTATTAAGAAATTTATTCTTAATAATAAGGGAAAAAGAAAGTAAATATGTTGTACATTATAAAAGGTTGTCTGTAAAAAATCGCTTTTAGCGATAAAACCGCTCATGATGACACCCTGTTAATTTAAAGTTCCTATTGTAATTTTATAATTAAAGAGTAATCTATCTATCAATCTAAGTACTAAAAAGATATCGGATTAGTCGAATTAACTTTATGAGATAATCCGAAAACAAATTTAAATTAAAGTAGGTACTAACGTTGGGGGAGGCCTATGTCCAACAGTGGACGTATATCGGCTGAAATGATAATGATGATGACTAACGTTAAAAACATTTATTTTCAAATGATCTATAATATTAAAAAAACGAGTTCAAAATAAATAAATCAATCATTAAAAAAAAAAAAAAAACCCGACTGCGTAAAAAAATACTTTAAATAAAAACTGAAAAGAAAAATAAACAAGTTAAGTCCACAGTTCAGCAACAGTCGGGACCCACATTAGATAGAATGATTTAAGTCTAGATTATTTAAAGTAATTTTTTACGCAGTCGGGTTTTTTATTTTTTAAATTAATTTTCTATTTTACACTTTTTAGTTACTATTATAATATCACTATTTATTCACTATATTTTAGACGTAAAATCACTATAAAGTTCAAAAACCGACCTAGGCATTCGCCTCAGTACAAAATAAATAACATAGATTTTCTGTTGTACTTTTTTTTAATATGGTCATGACATACCATTTTGAAATCCTCCTGAAAAGTCCTTTAATTTGACACCTATATTGCAGAATTTAAAAAAAATACTTTTTTTTTACTCTAACATTTAGCAACTCACAGTCGATATGTTGTTTTTTTTAATGTCACCTATCTAAGAACACTTGGGTTATCAAGACGAATCTAATGATATGTTAATTATAAAAATCTGTTCAGCGGTTTGGAAGATAATATGAGGTAATAAAGAATATTACATATATACAAGATACGCGCGAAAAACATAACCCTTCTTGCAGTCGGGTAAAAAAATATTACAAAAAGAAACTCCGTGGGCTTTCGGTCATGTTTTCGCTTAGAACAATACCTTAGTAAAGTTCAGCATAATGCCTTGATCACACGTACCGAGTAAACAGGCGAGACAGCGCTCTCGGCCGAGTACTCGGTACGTGTAAACACAGCGCCGAGTGCTCGGCCTACCACTTATCTCTACAACTCGCTTACATCTTACATACGAGTATCTTTCCTTTATTGTTCTAATGGCCCGATATAACAGTTCACATTATTATTCACTTTATTCAGACCATGTTGTCAAAGAACCTACATGACTTCTAAATTCAAATTTTGAAGGATTCTAGCTACTAGTTCTGGATTTTCTGGTTCCTTGTGAAACCCAAAAAAATTTTTGGAGTAAAAAGCCCAGACATACTTTTGAGTTCTTTTTAGTTTATTAAACCCCTCGCTCTCTCATTGTCTTCGTTCGCTCTCTAATTACGGTATTCGAAAGGTTAATCAGTAAATCTGACATTTCTTCTCGCTCCAACCAGAACAGAAGATATTTGGTGACTTCCCACATAAAAAATGGTATATAAATTCGGTGTCTTTTGTAGGGTCCGGGATTATGATCAAACACCGATACCTGCTTTTCATTAGATATCGCCACAAACAGGAAATTAGGAACCCTGTGTGGTAAGAATTGGGACCCATTTGAATAATTTCTTATAATCATGTTTAGGGCTCTTGGGGCATTCAATCCATGCGCACATGAACGCGACAGTTCGCAAACATCACAAGTACATAATATTATTTTTAATTTCTGTACTTTCTTCTTCCTACAGAATGTCTGTCAGACAACAACTACCTCGTAGTTATCTGACATTTTCGCTGAACTGGACCTTTTTTGGCGCAAGCGTGAGACATACAATGTTAGTTTTTATTGAAGTGAAAACTTCTTTAGCGGCGTTGAGCACTTTTTCTGTAATGGGTATAAAATCTTAAACTCGCGTCAGGACACGTGACCTGATCGAAAAAGCGTAAGACGGATGGAGAGTAGACAGCTATCCCTTATCGCGCGTTGTGAAAGGGGGCTAGACGGAAAAAATTCTCACGAAAAATTGTACCGACACTTTTACTGTCAAAATATAAATCCAAGATGGCGGCTGCAAGAAATTATCAACTTTTTCGTCATGGGTGTCGTTTTCATGGTTTTCGAGGGTGTTGAAACCGATGGTACTGTCAAAATATAAATCCAAGATGGCGGCTGCTAGAAATTATCAACTTTTTCGTCATGGGTGTCGTTTTCATGGTTTTCGAGGGCGTTGAAACCGATGGTACTGTCAAAATATAAATCCAAGATGGCGGCTGCAAGAAATTATCAAATTTTTCGTCATGGGTGTCGTTTTCATGGTTTTCGAGGGCGCGGAAACCGATAGTACTGTCAAAATGTAAATCCAAGATGGCGGCTGCAAGAAATTATCAACTTTTTCGTCATGGGTGTCGTTTTCGTGGTTTTCGAGGGTGTTGAAACCGATAGTACTGTCAAAATGTAAATCCAAGATGGCGGCTGCAAAAAATTATTAAATTTTTCGTCATGGGTGTCGTTTTCGTGGTTTTCGAGGGTGTTGAAACCGATGGTACTGTCAAAATGTAAATCCAAGATGGCGGCTGCAAGAAATTATCAACTTTTTCATCATGGGTGTCGTTTTCATGGTTTTCGAGGTGTTGAAACCGATGGTACTGTCAAAATATAAATCCAAGATGGCGGCTGCAAGAAATTATCAACTTTTTCGTCATGGGTGTCTTTTTCATGGTTTTCGAGGGTGTTGAAACCGATGGTACTGTCAAAATGTAAATCCAAGATGGCGGCTGCAAGAAATTATCAACTTTTTCGTCATGGGTGTCGTTTTCGTGGTTTTCGAGGGTGTTGAAACCGATAGTACTGTCAAAATGTAAATCCAAGATGGCGGCTGCAAGAAATTATCAAATTTTCCGTCATGGGTGTCGTTTTCGTGGTTTTCGAGGGTGTTGAAACCGATAGTACTGTCAAAATGTAAATCCAAGATGGCGGCTGCAAAAAATTATTAAATTTTTCGTCATGGGTGTCGTTTTCATGGTTTTCGAGGGTGTTGAAACCGATGGTACTGTCAAAATATAAATCCAAGATGGCGGCTGCAAGAAATTATCAACTTTTTCGTCATGGGTGTCTTTTTCATGGTTTTCGAGGGTGTTGAAACCGATGGTACTGTCAAAATGTAAATCCAAGATGGCGGCTGCAAGAAATTATCAACTTTTTCGTCATGGGTGTCGTTTTCGTGGTTTTCGAGGGTGTTGAAACCGATGGTACTGTCAAAATGTAAATCCAAGATGGCGCCTGCAAGAAATTATCAACTTTTTCGTCATGGGTGTCGTTTTCGTGGTTTTCGAGGGTGTTGAAACCGATAGTACTGTCAAAATGTAAATCCAAGATGGCGGCTGCAAGAAATTATCAACTTTTTCGTCATGGGTGTCGTTTTCGTGGTTTTCGAGGGTGTTGAAACCGATAGTACTGTCAAAATGTAAATCCAAGGTGGCGGCTGCAAGAAATTGTTAACTTTTCCGTCATGGGTGTCGTTTTCATGGTTTTCGAGGGTGTTGAAACCGATAGTACTGTCAAAATATAAATCCAAGATGGTGGCTGCAAGAAATTATCAAATTTTCCGTCATGGGTGTCGTTTTCATCGTTTTCGAGGGCGTGGAAACCAATGGTACTGTCAAAATGTAAATCCAAGATGGCGGCTGCAAGAAATTATCAACTTTTTCGCCATGGGTGTCGTTTTCGTGGTTTTCGAGGTTGTTGAAACCGATGGTACTGTCAAAATATAAATCCAAGATGGTGGCTGCAAGAAATTATCAAATTTTCCGTCATGGGTGTCGTTTTCATGGTTTTCGAGGGCGTGGAAACCGATGGTACTGTCAAAATGTAAATCCAAGATGGCGGCTGCAAGAAATTATCAACTTTTTCGTCATGGGTGTCGTTTTCGTGGTTTTCGAGGGTGTTGAAACCGATAGTACTGTCAAAATGTAAATCCAAGATGGCGGCTGCAAGAAATTGTTAACTTTTCCGTCATGGGTGTCGTTTTCATGGTTTTCGAGGGTGTTGAAACCGATAGTACTGTCAAAATATAAATCCAAGATGGCGGCTGCAAAAAATTATTAAATTTTTCGTCATGGGTGTCGTTTTCATGGTTTTCAAGGCTGTTGAAACCGATAGTATTGTCAAAATGTAAATCCAAGATGGCGGCTTCAAGAAATTATCAACTTTTTCCTCATGGGTGTCGTTTTCGTGGTTTTCGAGGGTGTTGAAACCGATAGTACTGTCAAAATTTAAATCTAAGATGGTGGCTGCAATAAATTATCAACTTTTTCGATATGGGTGTCTTTTTCATGGTTTTCGAGGTTGTTGAAGCCGATAGTGCTGTCAAAATGTAAATCTAAGATGGCGGATGTCAGAAATTATCAACTTTTTCGTCATGAGTGTCGTTTTCATGGTTTCGAAGATGTCGAAATAGTGCTGTCAAAATGTACATAAAATAGGATAGTATTTTTTAGTTATATTGTATTGGCTAGACGGAAAAAATTCTCACGAAAAGTTGTAACGACACTTTTTCTATAGTAAGCTATTGTAAGCCGTGCGGCGTGCGCATGTTTCTCTGTCTTTCTCTCTTTCTCTCTCTTATAGAAAGCAAGCCAGAACGGAACTTCGTTCCATCCGGGTGTCCCTTGACACCTCAGTAGTTTTTCGGAGAGATAAACTTTTTAATGTAAAATAATTGTAATAGTTTTAAAGTGTTAAATTTTTAATGTAATATAAATTGTCATGTTTGTGTACGATAGCGCAATAAATGAATATTGTATTCTACCACATAAATGATAGTACTTTTATACTGATAAAGCAATTGGTGCAAAATTATTCCCTAACCATTCCAAAATATCAAACATGCTCAACGTTAATAATCAAGTTTTCACTTCTGCCGGCACTCCCGGAGTGTTTTTGTAGTTTTGTGTTAAGTTTTTGTTGTCTACAATGTTTTGTGCGCCAAAATAAATATTTTTCTTTTTTTCTTTCTTTCACAGCCAGACAGACAAGAGAGATAATTGTTTGTTTTGATGTTAACGTTAACCGACTCTAACCTCGAATTTTACGTTTAGGGGTCGTGGTCCAACTACCTACTTTGTCCAAGCAGGGTGTGGACCACGGGTCTTCGGTAGGGGCAGTTGTCCAATCAATGTTTTTAGCTGGACAATTACACCTAATCGAGACCCGTGGTCCAACTGATTTATTTTACTTATTAATATTATTTTGAATTAATTGCATCTCTCTGGCGTAATTGTATTTTATATTTTCTTCATTATAGAAGTTTCATGTCATGTGTAAGTTGGTTTGCCTGTTGTCTTTTATAATAATTTTTTTTTAGGAATTTTAGTAGGATAGCGTACGCTACAATAAAGGTCACTTAATTCTGTATCCTAAAAGTCAGTCACGAATCGACTTTTTACTTGTCAAAGAATTTACTAATGAGGCTAAAAGTAAACTTATTAATTCCCTTCAATCGACAGCCGATACCACTTTTATGGTAACACCGGACTGACCGGACGTTCTACTTCCAGTCCCTTTAGGTATTTATTTCAATATACTCATGCATACCTCGACCATTTACAAAAAATAAAAACTATGGGACTGGCTAAGATACTCGTATTCATTTCCAACAAGAGATGGTGGTCGGTATTACACCCACCACCAACTCTTGTTTCATCACCCATCATGTACAATTACCAGCTAGACAAAGAGCAGCTGCGTCAGTCACCAGTTTCCTCAGCCATTGAAATCGATCTCCTCAAAATACTTACGCGTAGTGCAAGTAAAAGAAAATGAGAACATTTCTCCGTGCAGCACCTACTAATGCGCGTGTCGTGGTGTCGGGAACGCCGTCCTCTGGCGAGACTGAGAGCCAGTCCCCCCCCCTCGCTGCCAGATTATCGACTCACGGAGCAATTTGTGGGGATTTGCCGTAGATCTCCACAGAGTATAAAAATAGTCGCCCTTCATTAGACATTAAATAATTTGAGAGGGAAAGTTCTTACTTGTTGTATAATTTTGTACAAAATACGGCATTCAAGTGCGGACTTTGGATTACTAAATCGGGAATATTATACCACAGATATTTTGATTTATTCCATTTTAATACCAAACAACTAATATCACTGGTATTTCTTTGAACGCTTTTTTATTTTTTTATTCTGATCGATGACCACTCTTTAAATAATTTAATTTAATATACAAACAATAACCAGAATCTTAGTATTTATTTTAGTATTCGTTTAAACAATGGTATCCATTGGAAATATAAAATTCTAATGGGTTTAAACAAATACCAGTGGTATTAGAACGGAATAAATCAATATTTTCACTAGCACTAGGCAACTTTGAATGTCTAAATAAAAGTTTTCTGGTGTGCAAAAATATTATTAGGTATGTTTTAACATTGAAATAAAAAAACATTGAAATGTCGGCTATTGTTAGTAAAAATGGGTAAAACTATTTTACATAGAACAGTTAGAATTAGAATCTAGATTCAGTAAATCTATCTTCAAATATTCAATTGAACTAAATTGAAGTTTGAATTGGCTTCCTAAAATATATAGAACATTTACATAATACTATAGAACATTTAGTGAGCTTATCTAAAAATATTTAATAGGTACATCATTTGTCTCATATCATATTTATACACTATTAGCCATTTTATAATCATTTTGATGGCACCATTGGCGGAATGATTGAGCGATTGACTGCTGAGCTGTGTTCGGATTAAATTCTCACACGGAACAAATATTTGTATGGCCTACAGATAGGCGTTTCGGGTATGGATATCTTTTGTATGTGAGTTTATGGGGTTCATATATTATGGCCCAGGCCCACATTACAGGAATTAAAGTTAGACTTACATTATTACTTACACACGTGTAACACGCCTGATTTGTTTGCAAAACGTCATCCCGTGGCGTGGATCAAGTGTAGCTCTACAAGTCTAGTTTCCATAATGATTAAAAAAAAAAAGTTAAATTTTATGAGAACTACAAATATGCATTTATCTAAAAAATGATATGAAAGTACACTTCTAGACTGTATTCTAGACTGTAGTAATAAAGTCACATAGGAACTTTCTTCAGTCTGTCCACTCATTGCCATTCAGCATCTGTGGTATTCAAATATAATGTCATGCTTGGTATGCACCTGCCACTGCATGTGCAATAAAAAACTTTTGACTTTGAGTGCACCCACATCAATCCGATTTATGATATTCTGCTGTCTTAGTATCAAGTCTGGTGGGCTAAGCCTTTTAAGCCTCCTGAGTCTTGGTTTTCATAAAATTTGATGCCAGTTTATTACAATGGGTTGTGATACTATTCTTGTAAGCTCTGACTATGTGCGTGATTTCTTCCTTTAAGTTTGTTATCTTTAAGTCCCGATGCAAGTTATCAATAGAGATGTACTGTGGTGCATTAGTTATAAGCCTCAGCATTTTTGATTGGGGCTAATAAAAGTTACTTCATAAAAAATATTATGAAAGATATACGAGTAAAGCAAAATTTGAAACTTTAATAATTATTCAATTTAATTTATTAATCATGTGTGTGATTATAGAGGGCATGTTAATTCATTGTTTCATTCAAAAAGTTTTCATTTGCATTAATAACAATGCATATTTAATTTAAAAAAATTGTACCTTTAATTCATTAAACCCCAAGTGAACGCCGGCGTTTCACACCCATATTCTTTCTATTGTGTCTCTAATTGACACAAATGAAAAGTTAAAAATATGTTGTGGGCTCTTTGGACCAGGACCCAATTTTTTTGTAATATTGGGATCACAAGGATAAAGGCATAAAGTACTAAAATTACGTAATTATAGTTATTTTATTTTATTTGTGGTCCCAAAAAATTATTTTTGTAGGTGGAGGTTGGGATCACGGTCCCGGTCCAAAGAGACCATTAAAATACACTTGGAAAAATAATAATATTGGTAATATTTATTTGTTGGTACATTAAATACTTGTACTAACAGTTAGCCAAGCTGTATCCTAATTTTTAAGTTGCTTTTTTTTACTTTGTATATTTTTGATGTTGTTTTATCTGCCCCAATAATATTTATATACTATATGGGTAGTTATCTTTTTATTTATTTATTTTGTCAGTCTTATTGGGCTAATTATTTAAAAAAATAATATTAACATAATAAGACATGTACTTGTGGTACTACAATGTGGCTCATCACCGATGAATCCTCAGCTATAGCATAATGTTGTGATTAAAGAAGGTTGCTTAACCGTATAGTTTGAACAATTGATGTGGTTTTGTTGACATTGGTATGTTTTCTATAATTCGCCAACACTGATCCAATATGAAAAGCTTTATTCGGAGTCAAATCATTTAATAACAATAGAAAAAGAGAAGCTAGAGTCAACAATTTAGTTGTTTTCTACAGATTTCTTTCATAAAAATTTATTCATTTAAACTATCCTGCTCTACATTCAAAAATAACATTTGTGACATTTGTGCTTGGGCAGCTAAAGTTACTTTGCTTCAAAAAGTATTAACTCTCAAACTTTTGGAAAGTTTATTGTAATCATGCTCAAAAGTTAACTTAATAAAAAGCATACAGATTTTTAAACAGATTGGTTTTAATAAAGACAACATCAACAAATTGAAAGTAAACAAAGTAATAAAACAAGCTTGTGTGACATAAACATGCAGTAAGCCATGCAAAGCACAACTTATTCGGAGCTAGGTAGAGAGGAGCGTGGGCGGCAAGGTTCCTCTCGGCTCACCTTGCGGGATCGGCGGCGCGGGGTCCAGCGGAGTCGCCAACACCGTCAGCTGCGCCACCGCTTCCACGGCCCACAGCACCCCCCACATGTCCCACAACCACATCACAACACTCCACTATCTCATTATTGGCACAATATTCACACAACTTAACCAATACGAAAGCCTAACTATACTAATAACTTCTACTGGAACGATCATACTTTGGAAAAAATCATGTCGCAATATAACCGTTTACTAGCACATTATCGAGCTCAATCTATCACATTATTCTACAATTCTCGAGTAAAGACTAAAACGAGTATTATTCAAACAAAGACAGTTACTGCACGTCATAACATTCCTTTGCTTGCGAATTACGGAACAATCTACAACAACGACTCTGGACTCTGTTACCACTAGCTCATATGAAACTCGACTACCTTCACCTTGTGTACAGTACAATTCACGAATGATGGCGGCCGTGAAGTTAGCCTTTGCGAACGTTCGCGCATACTACACTCTTCTCGCACACGCAATTCGCCATTTGGTTCCTAAAACACGTTACTGCGCAGCCTTCTGCGCAAACTTCACGGCCGCCATCATTCGTGAATTGTACTGTACAGTCTAGTTGTGTTGACAGTTGACTACTTCTCTCGCTCGAATTTGACGTTCAGAAACGAGTAACAATTCATTAATCGATTAAATAATCGATTACAGAAAATAATTAAGTAAAAAATAACAGGAAATAGATTCTTTTAAAGACTGTATATTTTTTTTTTGCATGAGCAAGGATAATATGGTTCAATTGGTGGCAGTTCATTAGGTTTAATGTGCATTACAAATTCTGCTATTTTTTCTAAGTAAAGTAACTTCATTTCGCGATCTAATGGCATTAAGAAATCGTTTGCAGGTTTCCAATGTCCATTAACAAATCTTGCAGGTTGGGAAAATATTCCTTTAAAATTTAATCCAAAAGATCCTGTTAAATCAAGAATAATGCCAGATATTATATTATAATAAAACTTTATTATAAAAAATATGCATTATATATTTATAATTACCATTGCAGCTAATTCCCAAGCATACTATGTTATCGGGACTGGGATGCAAAAGCCACATATTCACCAAACTTATAACTGCATTTGCTTTGTTCAATCTTGTCTCAGCTTCCGGTCCCTGACCGTACATTTTCTGAAAAAAATCGTTGCAATTATACAAAATGCCATTGTTACATATTTAATTGACTTTAAATGGGTACTTACTTTCATTTCAGCTACTTTTGTCCACAAGGTATCATCGAAATGCATTAAATAATATAAAGTCCTCATTTCTGGAGTAATCGATCCAATGTTCAGAGTTGAATTCTTCACTCTAGTATATCTTCTATATGGTTCGAAACTGTTGTACTTATGCACAGTTGTTCTAACATCCACCAATTGATTTATACCAACAAATCCCCACACAGGTGGACAAAATATATTTCTCATGGGCACTTCAGCGATTTTTGCTATCATTGGTAAAATCTCCATTCCTAAGTCAGAAGTTGCGACAACTATGTTACTTTTGTCAGTGTTAACGTGATTTCTTAGAAATGTGGCGTTATAACATGCTGGCCCTAAATTAGGAAAAAGAATGTTTAAGTTACGCGGCCCTGAAGCATTAATCATGTAGGCTAAGACTTCCATTTTCTTTCTGTTCTCACACAACCATTCTCCGATTGATTTTTTTTCGCTAAAAAAATGCGTATTCATATATTATTAATAATATAATAAGGCAGCAGAGACACTTGTGTAGTTGTGCCTGTAAATTACAACATTTCTACTTACTCAAACGGTTCATGGTCGAGGACTATCAGCATATCCGTACTTGTAAGCGCTATTCCAATTTTGTCAACAAATCTTACAACTCTGCCTGGATTATCAGTCTGAATATAAGAACATTCTTTTTTTATATAATTCATGAATGTTTTGGAACAGCAGTCATCATAGAGGTATAATTTACTTATTACTTTATCACCGCGTGTGTACTGAGGATCCAAGAACCCCGAAATTAAATGCATAGCTAATGAGTGACGAGCACCAGAAATCGTAACCACAAAATGATTCTTAGGTAAAATGTTTTCCGGAGTTTTATCTCCAACTGTCTTGAGTAAAACGTTTTCTGAATGAACCTTTCTTTTAAACTGAAGAATATTGTCCAACAATCCGTCGTATTTCTCAGACGCAAATAAAGTATCGAAATTGTAATACGAATAACAATAATCCAGAAACTCTGACGCCCCACCTATATAATGAGGCTTACTGCCCTTCATTAACAGCTCTTTCCAAACGATAGGTGACTCCAAATGATGCCATTTGTTTTTCATGTTAAGCTTGCATAACCAAGTCTGAAACATTTACAATTTTATTCGCGGTTGGTCAATACAAGACGGTGACGACAGTAAGGCTGTAAGGTAAATGGTGGCCATTCACGCAACACCTGCTAATCCTGTTTTTATTAACTTTTATTTGTTATTTTATATTAATAACTTACTTTCCAATCTCGCACCGACTTTTGTATACAATTATAGGAAAAGTTTGGAAGTTGTTGTGAAAGATAATCTGCTAGAAGAACGGTTTCTGCGTATGCACCGCATTGAGCCTCACCAGCAATTACAATTCTAAATCCCATAGTTACACAATGAATTAGACGAAAATTTCAACTGTTGACAACATGCCAAACAAACGGTGACAAGTTTTCGTTAATTTTATGAAAAAAAAAATCAGCCTGTAACGTTCATGTAACTTGTGCAACTAGTTTTTGAAAGTTTAGTTAAACAAAAAGCAATACACAGTAAAAAGCAATTTTTTGCAATGTATTCGATTTATTAAAAACTTAACATCATCGACTAGAAATCGCAAGCTTTTAATCGATTTCGAGAAAAATTCTAAACGAAACCAAAGCTGTCAGTTATGTGAGGTGCGTTCAATTTTCTTATTCCAACAATTCTGCCTGACGTTTACGTACTATACCTATTTGTAATAACGCAATACGCACTCTATTAATACACAACGCACCGAGCCAGACTGAGTGAGCTAAAACTAGCTGTAGATAGAGAATGCTGGAACCGGACAGGTTAACCTGTCCGAAACATACCTACTTTGTTCAAAACTACTGCGATATTAGCTGACGTTTAGTGACTTCGAACGCACCCCTCGGCTTTCAATAATAAAAAAATTGAAGCGTCATAGACGTCATCTTTGTTGATTTGTTTTGCTCGCATTGCAGTTTGCAGGTTAGTTTTTGTAGTATTGTAGATATAATTCTACAATAAAAACAATCGCTTATATAAAACATGTCTTGCCGCAACTGGGGTTTTTGTGACTTATTCATCAGCAAGAATTATGATCTTGAGAATTTACATCTCTTAGAAAAACTTGGTTTTAATACAGTAGCTATTAATACACACGTTGAAGAACCATCTGATGAACCCAAGAAGAAGAAAAAGAAAGGAGAAACCAGGGACAAAAAAGACTATGTGCCTTCGCCAATAGATATTCCAAAAGATCTTCCCACTAAGCTTAATATTTTACAAAGGGTCACTATTGAATTCTCCGACTCGAGTGTAGCTCATAAAGTGAACCAATCAGAGAATTTAAAGAAGTATGACATTATTGCGGTTATACCTAAAACTTTACAAGCATTTCAGTATGCCTGTGGAACTATGGATGTAGATATAATAACATTTGAGCCAGAAAGTAAAATACCTTTCAAAATAAGTCGGAAACTATACTCACAAGCTGTGGAGAGGGGTATATTCTTTGAGTTAATGTACTCGCCTGCCATAAGAGATTCAACATCCAGGAAGAACATCATCAGTACTGCTCACAACTACCATGCTGTGGGGAAGTCGAGGAATATTATCATTACTAGTGGGGCCGAGAATTACATGCAAGTAAGAGATGTACATGATGTTATCAACTTAGGATTTATATTTGGGCTTAACAGTAATGAGAGCCTCGAAGTAGTGAGAAACAACACAAGAAGACTCATCCTGAAAGCAGTAGGCAGGAAGAGTGGTAAACACTACATGCTAGTCGAGTCAATAAGTGAAACAGTCAATAAAATGTCTGAGGATTAAGTTGCATTATTATTTATTATAAACTGACCTTATTTACAATATTATCTTAATTTGTACATTAAACAATATTTATTAATTATTCATCACAGACAGATAACAGTGGGTTTTGAATCTTCTCAAACCTCAATATGATAAAATTAGATACCATAGCATTTGAGCCTAGTATCCTTAAATAATACATAAGACAATCATAGCATCTTTATACATACCTATTATGATTTCAGTCAATTAATTCCCGTGCAGTAAAGAGATTTAATTTGTTAGATATTTAGTTCTAAAAAAAAGTTGAAATATTACACCTTTTGCTTGATATAATTTACAAGTAGGTAATTCAAATAATAAATAATCATAATAAAATTTGTGCAGCTAGGCTGTTACCACTCATTCACAAAAACAAATATGTAATATAAATCAGAATGTATTAAAATTAATGAACTTGGTTATACTTATTTTTGGATTATAAGGCACACTGCATTAAATAGTTAGGCAGTGAAAACCAAAGTAGTGTGTGATCACTAGTTTGATTCATAGAGGCCTCCATTCATCGGAGTAGCTAGGCCTTGAAGGGCCCCGTAGCAACTTTTGTTTTTTTTTGAGCTTGTTTACTGCAGTATTCTGGACTAGGGTAGGTTAAGTTTTTATTGTGATCTTATGTAGAAAATGCTAGAACGAGCGGAGCTAGCTATAAATTATTAGAACATTATATCATATTTTCATTATTTATTCACTAGTAGTCTCATAACAATATAAGATTGCGGATAACATGTTACGAATTTTTGCGCACGTCGCAACGGGGCCCTTGGGACATGTTTATACTGTTTTTTTTTTGTTCTGAGTGTTGCCTAGATTGATTCCATTTTTTTAAAGCTGAACATTTAATTTTAAACACCTACCTACCTATGTTCTTAAAGCAATACTTTGGGTTTGTTCTGCATTTCCCTGCACTACTCTCTATTGCCATTTTATTCTGATTTTGAATATTCTGCATTATCTTTTTCCACCTTCTCAGCAGCAGGAGAATTCTCCGCCGTCACTCGTGTTGCGTTTAAAGTCGCTTTCGTCTTCTTTTCCTCTGGGAATGTGAACCCATCTGCTACCCACCTGAATCTAAATCAAAGTAACATTCGATTTTAGACATACACTTTTAAGGGAACCTAATGAGACTGAATAAAAGACTTAAAAGCAAGGGTATTACAAGCTGAAGCAACATGTAGAAGCTTTGTGTCTATGCGATCCAGGGAAAAGCGACCTGATGAAATGCTAAGCATGTTATGATGATGTTCAACTGCTGACACTATTAGGGAATCATACTAATATTATAAAAGGGATAGATTGTATTACACCTCGATGCTCAAACAGCTGTTCCAGGACCCAAATTAGCGCATAGGATACTTTTTATCCCGAAAGTATAGAAGTTTTCCCGCGGACGAAACCGCTGCCAGAAGCCAGTATGTATTTACATAAGTGGACATAAATAAAAGGACCATATCAATTTTTATAATGTATTATTTCAAATGCAATCTCAACGTTTGGTACAAGATAATACAAAATGTATAAAATCCGCACACTAAATATAATTAATCTACTCACAAACAATCGAGATTCACACACAAGACTTACATAAGCGCCCTAACATGCTTGTTCTAAGTACATTACAGAATAACATTACATATTTTATTCTTGTGGTGAGTTCTAGTCTATTTTAATGATAAATTATAGCACCACTGGCATTATTTCGTCAACTTTATACATTTAACATTTTAAGCACTACATTTATTATGTGTGATCTAACTCTCCTAAAGTAGTCTGCGAGTTTGCGCGTTACTAGTAAGTAGATAAATAATGATAGCCGATGAATTCTTCGAAATGGGTTAGTTGTTCGAAAATGTTAACATTTTTTGTGCTGAAGCTCATAAAGAGTCCCTGCAGAAGAGATCTGAGAAGACTAGAATGTCGCATCAGTTAGCCTCAACAAGTAAACCACAAGAAATAAAAACAGTATTAATTCATCACCACTGCAGGGTATTTGTGTGATGTAAAATTGAGCAACAAAAGCTTACATAAATCTATAAGTTATTCTAGAATAAAAACAGTCTTCAATGTCTTTTATAAATTTAAAATCACTGTGTGATATAATGTATGCACAGCGCAAACTAAAAGAAATTGAGACAAGATAAAAAAACGTGGCTCTATATTATAAAAGGACACCACTACAGTACATTTATAATTTCATGGCAATAATAATCTTACACAATTGTTTAATTTAAATTATAATAAAACTAATTATTGTAATTCATTCACCAGTCACATTTAGTAATTACATAGATGTAACGAAATAAAATAAATAATCTCCTGTTCCTAATCATAACTTTAACAAATTCAGTCTCATTGGTAATAAAAAATTCAAATTTATTCTAGCGAGTCTTTCCTCAAAAACTTTACAATATTATAATTTACAGATAGTAATTATGACACAATTTGTAAACAATAAAATACTAAATAGGAACCGAATAAATATAAATAAGTTGGTAGAAAATAAATGCAATAATCTTACCATGTCTACCTTGTTTGTTAGTTAATCATTTTATTGTTGTTTTTACTATTTTTATAACTTTGTCGTTTTCTGTAGTGAACACTTATCAATACATGTTTGTAATTAATTATTTAAACAAATATCTAGTAATTTAATCATTAATAATACCTATTAAATTGTCATTTATTATTAAAACTTCAACAGTTCCAAAGTTTCAAATATATCAGAAGAGGAGACATTACTACAGCACAGTATCTCCATACTTATTTGTATTTTATTAGAATTGAATGAACTGGCCATAAACTAAATTTGTTCTCTGCGCTATTTATAAATGATAATATAGTATGATGAACCAGATCTATGAAACATATTTCTAAAATACTAATACAAAAAAAAACCATACAATTTCTTATGACATATGGTTTAAAAGTTCAGCAGCCATACAGGGTAGACGTAGCTGCTATAGGAGCGCGGCTTTGTATGGAAACTTGGGAACAAAGGTTGTTGGTAGACGCACGCCGCCGCGGTTATCAGTTGTTGAGGAAAGAGACGCAGTGCGCGACCGTGTTGACGTTTTCCACCAACCTGTTGTAGAGCTCGCGGCGCACGCTGGCCGTGAACTTGCTGACGAGGCACAGTGTCACCGTGCCCGCGAATATGGCATTGTATAACAAAACGAGCTTGAAGTTTCCCAACCATTCGATGCGGCCGAACTCGCCCAACAAATCGAAGTTCGTTATACCTGGTGGAAATTAAATATATCATTATTAATACTGCATACTATTTTGTTAGTTATTATGCATGGTTTGAGTGGGAGAAATTGGAATCCAGTTAAATGAATATGATTTTTCGACCAAACGAGAATGTCCATACGAAACTCGTCAGACAAATTTTTTTTTTTTTGTTTACAGGGATGCTGTACTAGTTCGTTTCTGTTAAGGCGAGTTGTTTCGCCTATATTTGTCTATCCTCTATAATAATGGTCCAACTGATCCGTAACTCATATTGTGCTTAGCGACAAATCTCTTGGCATTGTAGAAAAAAAATAACCATTTATTTTCAGGCATCGGAGGCCCATAGAAAAAATATATAAAATAATAAAAAAAAATAGAAAATAAAGTAGTAGTAGTAGTTTTTTTTATTGTAGAAAAAAAAAGCTAAGTGCAAGTCAGACTCGCACACGAAGGGTTCCGTACTACAATATTAAAATTGACAAAAATAAAAATGCCGACAATATAATGTTTCTTTAGGAACCTCCTAATTTTAACTTTATTATTTGTTGTATTAGCGGTAATAGAAATACGCATTCTGTGAAAATTCCAATTCTCTGCCTCTTATGGTTTATAAGATACAGCCTGCTGATAGACAAACGCAAAAACGACAGAAAAAAGACTTAGAAATAGGGTGCCGTTGACACCCTTCGGGTACAGAACCCTAAAAAGTAGTTTAGAACTAACCCAACATCTTGACAAGCAGCGGATGCGCGGTGGAGTAGGCGAGCAACAGCGTGCAGTGCGCGATGATGCGCGCGAGCGGCGTGCGGCGCGCGCGGGGCAGCACGCGCAGCGCGCGCAGCGGCGTGCCCAGCCCCGTCAGCGACGCCGCGTACAGGTACACGATCAGGAACGCCTCCAGCACCGCGCCTGCGCACCCCAGCTTTGAAAGCGACGCTATGCCCAATGTGAATTGCTGGAACGAGAAATGCCTTACTCGATAATATGATAAACATGTGGTTAGAATAGTTCTGGGTAAGAATTCAAATTCAAAACACTCAACCCGATAATGACCAAAATTATGTCTGCGAATCTTTTTTCCTTTTACAAAAATATTTATTTATATGGTAAAATAGCTTTTGCCCGCGCGGCTTCGCTCCCGCTCTTTTCTACCCTACTCTACCCTACCCTATCCTACTCTACACTACACTACTCTAGTCTACCCTACCCTACCAAACTTCACATAAACCATCTACTAAATAGTCCGAACAAAGCCTAAACATTTGGTTTGGATAGGTGAGCCCGTTCTTGAGATATAAAATTACAACGAAAAGTGGCATTGATTTTTATCTAGATAGATTAAACTTCGCACACAGTTAATTAATTGTGTGTGTGATGGATATCGGTATTCAGTTATGGTAAAACCAAAAGAGGTACTTTACTATTACTAAGTGCCTAAACTTTGTAAAAGAGGGTCAATGGTTCAAGACTGTAGCATAGAACCTAAAGTAGTGAATAAACAAGTTACGGATCATTGAACTTCTGGTACAAAGAAATTTTAGTCATTTTAGTATTGTTAGAGTGTAACTGGAATTTGTCCCCTGAAACTATAACAAAAGTCAACTCAAGTGATATCCGATAACGACACTGGTCTGGTCTGTGTCATGTTTCTCCAACTAATCCCTCATTGTCTCAACTTTTATTGCCCCACTTCTGGGGAAAGTTGCTCTATATTTGATTCCACGTTGATTGTCCTGAACTCGTTGATAATGTAACATTACGCACGAACCTAATGGAATTACGTCAGCGACCAATATTAAAGCTGATTTGTACGTAGAACGACGACGCATGGCGTGTATCAAGCGTAGCTCTACAAGTCTAGTTTCCATATAAGGGCTATACTTTGCGGCTAATTTGAAGGCGCCCTAAAGTGTATGGAGACCGATACGCCCAGACCAGCATGTGTGGCACACGTTTTTTTTTTTTTATAATGGATAGGCTCGCGTTTGACCACTATCTCACCTGATGGTAAGCGATGATGTGGCCGACGATGGAACACGCTTGCCTAGAAGCAATCTATTCACTCTTGACTTAAAGACGTGTGAGCAGTGTAGTTCTTACCTTAAGTGTACCTTTCGTGTCGACCAACTACCAACATAATAGGTTGGTAGTTGGTCGACACGAATGGACAAATGTTTTTTTCAATAAGAAGTGCATTTGATTTTAATAGGTTAACTAGGGACCTTGATATAGACTTGTTCGGCCCCAGTGTGGCGATCCGATGCCGGCAAATGGCACAGAATTTTTTTGATGACTAATTAACTTCGATAACAAACTCTCGATGATTAACTAACTTTCTATTAATTGGCTTTTGTGTACTCTCTTTTTATCGATATATTTTTTGTACCTATGTGGCTTGTAATTAGCTATTTGTTAATCTTTATATCTCTTTATATCATTTTTTCAATTAGTCTGTAGGCCTTCTATAAAATTAAATAAATCTATACATATAATAAATCTGTAGAAGTTTTTAGCGCGCTTCACGTAAATGTATGAAATCGGTTTAGATAACTTTTATACATTAACATTGTGTGTAACTTGATATATTACTTAGGCTTTGTTTTATCGCTATCGGTTGACTACATCGAAACATACTACATTCATTGACTGTTAGGCGGTACGAAGTTCGCTGGGTCAGCCAGTAAATAAATAAGTATTTTTCAGTTATAATAAATTATTTTCAGAATTATATAACTACCAGGAGCATAGTGTACTAACCCGTGTGCTAAGCGGCAGAGCTTTGATCCCGATGAGCAGTTCGAGGGTGTTCTGCAGCACCATGAGCACGGTGATGGTAGTCAGAGCCAGCAGCAGCAGCATCGCCAGCGGGTACACCACGTTGCGCTGCAGGGAGGACGTCTTGCGCTGGCTTTCTACTTCCTGATGGAAAAGAGGAACGTAAAGTTAGTTACAGAGGTGGCAAATGTGGAAATTAATTATTGAAGATTGATTCTTGAATTTCACTACTTTAAAAAAAAAATTATATATGATTTTTTGTGCATATTTCGTATGTCTGAAAATAGGTCGTAGGCTATTTTTTACCCTCCTACCCCCGCCCCTTCTTTTTCTTTGATAATTTACATGGCAGAACAACGTTTGCCGAGTCAACTAGTAATTTTTAAACAGGTAATAAAAAGTTAATGATTAAATCTGTGGATATATATAAATCTGCGAGTCTTCGGTAACCCAAAATCGACCAAAGCTAGAATCTACTCGACTCTGTCATAACGGGAGTCTTCCACAGCCAGGTTGTCGGTCTACCACACCACAATGCATAGTTTCGGTATGCAACGACCGTTTTGGCTCTTTTCGCTCTGTTTATAATTTCTACAATATCGTAGTTCTTGACTTTTCTCATAGCCATGACTCTATGCAATCTCTCGCTGAGTCCAACCTGCATAGCACTGTTTCTCAAGTGCAGCAAAGGCGCCTCCGTGCTCAGATGTATTAAAGCAAACTGGCCGTTCTTCGATATAGAAGCGTCTAGAGGGGGCCCGATATAGCCGCAGACAATACCAACTGCTATAATGTTCTAGTTCCTTACCTTTCTCATAGCCACGACCCTATGCAGTCTCTCGTTGAGTCCAGCCTGCAAAGCGCCGTTTCTCAGCCGCAGCAAAGGCGTCTCCTTGCCCAGACGCACCGAGGCATGCTGGATGTCCTTCGATATCGACACGTCAGCGTCTAGAGGCGCCGAGATATCGCCGCGGTCAGGATACATGGGCTCGGGAGATATGTAGCCCACTCCTGGAGAGAGAGAGAGAGAGAACATGGGTTTATGTAGGTATAGTAACATACAAAGTAAGGTTATGTTGGTCAAGTTCGCACAGGTGTATAAAAGATAGCAGTAGCATAGTTTCTATGATCCAAAGACTTGTAAAACAATACCAAAACATTAAAGCCAGCTTTTAAAATTAAGTGGGTGAGAAATGAGGTATCAACCTAATTATCACCACTTTGGGTGGAGCCAGAGGGAGTGTTACATTTTACTGACAAAATCCCACCGATTCCCACATGTTTCCTTAAGTTGGTCTTTGCGTTCCGCGGTTGCTTTTTCTAAGAATTCCGCAGGACAAATATCTGCGATATGTCAGGTTCAAAGAGTAATCAGGGCTTTAATGCATACAATTCTGCTGCATAGTTGCATAATCAGCCTTATAATTTTCCCACTGCTGGGGCTCAAGCCTCTTCTGTAGGTGAGGGAATGGCTTGGTGCACTGCGGGTTAGGGGAAGTCACATGTCTCCGTATTTTTGTTTCTTGGACACGCCGGTTTCCTCACGATGTTTTTTTTTTTTCAATTCTTCTGATATCTATAAATATACCTACTAGTATGGTTCCTCACCAGACATTTATCGGTTAAATGCAGCTAATTACGGTCGTAAGTAATGACTTGTTTTAAAGATAAGATCATCAGATCAAACAACTAGATACATAACCTTTCAAAATAAACAAAAATTGCAAATGTTACAGTTTGTTTTGGCCTTACACTTGCACAACTCATCACGCCACGGTCGTCAACTCATCCCTTGCCGAGACAATGTACTGGTGTGATTGTGATAACCTCTGCAGATTTTCTACAAGGCTGTCGGATAAAGAAAGTAATTTCGCAATACAGAGATATTTAGCTGCAGTAAGTTATGTATATAATACCACACTATAGGAGCGAGTATTGAATGCGCCCTGAAAAGTCGATGTCTAACTTACCAAAGCCTTTCCTTTGAAATTGAGCTTTTGAAAGCTAGTAAACGAATTGAGTGAACTTTTTATCCAAACGGTCCTTTTATATGCCTAATAATGCCTCTTTTTAGGGTTCCGTAGTCAACTAGGAACCCTTATAGTTTCGCCATGTCTGTCTGTCCGTCTGTCCGTCCTCGCTTAATCTCTGTGACCGTTAGCACTAGAAAGCTGAAATTTGGTACCAATGTGTATATCAATCACGCCGACAAAGTGGTAAAATAAAAATTGGAAAAAAATGTTTTATTAGGGTAGCCCCCTATATGAAAAGTGGGAAGTGATTTTTTTTTAATTTCAACCCTAACGTGTGATATATTGTTGGATAGGTATTTAAAAATGAATAGGGGTTTACTAAAATCATTTTTTGATAATGTCAATAATTTCGGAAATAATCGCTCCAAAAGTAAAAAAAACACTATGTGTCCCCCCCCTCTAACTTTTGAACCATAAGTTTAGAAAATATGAAAAAAATCTGAAAAGTAGAACTTTATAAGGACTTTCTAGGAAAATTATTTTGAACTTGATGGAAAAAACAGTTTTTGTACAAAAAAGACAAAAGGGTTCTACAAAATAATTTCTGGACTAAGTTTGTAGTATAATCGTATATGCAAGCATTTTTTTAAACTCATAAGTGGGTACACTTATTGTGACGGACGGGAAACTACGGAACCCTACACTGAGCGTGGCCCGACACGCTCTTGGCCGGTTTTTACTTCATGAAGTGCAAAAGGTGAGTCGCGATTTGAGAAGTTTTTTATTAGGTGGATCGCGATCTAGTCAACTTTGGGAACCACTGGTTCTAGGCACTAGACTGTATAAGTGAGTATAATATAAACGGTAATTTCATAAAGGACCTGCATTTTCAGAGTGAAAATGAACTTGCGTGCGTTACTGCGTGGTGCCACCTATAGCCTCGGTATTATCAAACCCTTTCGGTACGGCCTCACACGGCACACTTTTACTGTAACATTCTGTAGTACTATTTTTCTCTGTTACTTCGTGTTTGTTGCTGTGTGTGTCTGAATCTAATAAATTCTATTCTCTTCTATAACTTCACAATGATTGCTAGAAAGTACTGCCTAATACCAATAAGTGGATTGGCATTGTTATATTAGTGCCACAGTTAACATAGCTCGTAGATACGTAAATAAAAACGTGAGCTCCGTTGCAATGCAATATCAATGTTTAAAACGATATTGGTAAAACGAACATGATTAATAAAACCGATGTGTGATAACAAACAGTACATGATAATATCGTCTGACCAAATGTATTTTTAGTTTTAAATATAGTAGGTGTAACACTGTGAATTTAAAATGAATTTTACAAATAAGCTTTCATTTTATCAATTTTTTCCATTAATCAAACGGTTATTAGGCTTCAAAATTAAAAACCGTATACCTCTATCTGGGGGATGTTCGAAATAGTGGTCGAAAAATAAATTCATTACAGTTTTTTTTTGGTAACTGTAATGCTCTTTTTCCTTGTGGTCCCAAAATACTACGTAAAAAAATATTTTATTTTTATAGGTGGCATTTGGGACCGCGGTCCCGGTCCATAGAGCCCTACGACCCGTATAGTCACCGCGGTCCTGGAAAGTAATAAGAACACGGGTGAATTTTAGTCACATCCTCTCGCTCCACCCATAGTGGTAGAAGTTATTTGACGACTTTCCACGCTCGAAAAAAGTGTCTCTTATTCCTCTCAATCCACAATATTTATTTTTTTCAGTATAATAGTCAAATATTGTAATGATGGTATTTATATTATATATTAAACTAGGAAAGCAATAATATGCCAGTGGTATAGGTCCGGACTTACGAGTTGTAAGTCGCGGCTTCAACCTCAGTTCGAAACGATGAAGGAAAACATAGTGAGGAAACCTGCACGTCCTAAAACCAAAAATTCGAAGACAAATGACATCCACCAACCCATTGGCCTATTCCCTCTCCTACAGAGGAGGCCGCAGTCCCAGCAGTGGGAACATTATAAGGCTGATTATGCTTATTAACCAATAACTTCAAAAATTACGAAAGTACAACCAAGAGTTCAAGAAATTGAAGTGGACAACCACTCAACCAAAATAAATAAATAATGATCAGTTTACAAACAAAATTATTAACACAACAACACATTTCTTAGATACAATACAGATAAGCTGATCATATAGGATTGTTTCCAGAATAATTTCCAGAGGCCAATAAGTAAGCAGCCTTTATGTAATATCACTCTAAAAATAGGAGTAGCTATCAAAATAATACTAGAAAGGCGAAAGTATGAATGTGTGGGGGATACTTTTTATCCTTTGGGATAATATTCTACTTTCACGCGGGCCGAAGCCGTGGCAGAAGCTAATTTCACACAATTAGGGAAGCGCTAACTTTTTCATAGAAAATGCAAAGCTCGCGTTCCATCGTCGATCGCGAACCTATCAAAAATAAAAATCGAATTGATGAAATAGGGATTTGGTTATTAAGATTTCTTGACTACGGCGTTAGATTTTTGTAGAAGTGTTTCCTATTAGTAAACATACGGGGACCTGTTATTCGATATTACAGTTTTCTGAATCATATTCGTATAATTCATTATACGAGTATAATTCAGAAACAAGTAGTAGTAGTGTCAGTTTATTCTATTCTTTTCTATCGCATGGCTATGTCGTTCTTCGTGGTAAGGTGCATTCGTTGTTAAGTGTTTCAGATTAGCGAACTTACAGGAACGTGTTACACTAACACTTTTCTGAATTATGTAACATACTCCTTATTTTCAGAGGAATCTCTAATTATTTCTCCTACTACTACAGAGAGATAATATACTCTCTTTTTAGTCATAAGGTCGCCATAAGCTCGACACCTCGACTTAGTAATATGTTATCGACGCACCACATCAACCACCACACAAGGCAAATGAAGGACACAGGTGTGAGTGTGTGCGGTTTTAGTTAATAAAAGTCAGACACGGCCACATAGAGCAAGACATTTCATTGGACGATATACCACCTCAACAAAAAAACACGTCACTTATGAACTTAATTTTTGATGAACGAAGACTGATAAAGAATCTCGACGTGAAAAGTGTAGTTGGAGATAATCTGATCTATTAAAAACATAAACAGAAAATCCAATAATATATCAACATCAAAACCCATTCTATAAGCACTTCCTACCTAGCAATAGGTAGAAAATGAGGACCATGTTTGTAAACATGAGTATTGACTATTGTGGGACAGGGCGCTCGCCCCCGCGTTGGCACTTATCTTACGACACGGTGCAGTTACGCTGATTGTTGACTTGCCATTGAGTTCATCATAATAACATTCCTGGGGAATAGGCTCTTAATAAACTAGTGCGCCTCACCATCAACGACTGAATCATGCTTATCATCAAGACGCACTGGTTTATATAAATTAAAAAAAAAAAAAAAAAAAAACCAACTAGCTTGGGGTCGGCTTCCAGTTTAAGCAGATGCAGTTGAATATTTGTATTTTACTTGGAGCGCCTGAATATCAGACCTCCACAATAAGTATAAGTCCTCTACAATTTAGAAAGAGTGGAATAGTAGGTAGTCATTTGCCATTAATGATTCCATTTTATATTAAGCTATAATAATTGTCGACTAGATGGCCAATTCGATCAAACGGGTCATGATATAGATATTATTTACGGGAATTTATCTAAATACTCAAATGCTTTTATCGTTTCGTTAGACTTTAACACTACTTCATAGGTCGTGTGTTGTGAGTTATGACTATGTTCTCGGAGTAGATAAAATAGTACAACAAAATAGTCTTACTACCGTCTAACAACACCTACGATATGAAACGATTCTATTCTTTGCCAGGCACCACACATTTAAAATCCTCATTATCAAAAATACTCGTAAAACCAGAATAGCAGTACGTAGTACAAAATTACACCAACTGCAGCAATTTATGCTGTCGTTACTGTCAGAACTCAGGAGACTCGGCTCATTTAATTTTCGAGTCATAAAAATATTCAGACGTCAAACGATGGAATGTAGTTGATGAAACATTACACGTCGATTAGGCGCACCCGAATCGACTGGCATTGAGGACACGTTGTCATGTGGCAAATATCTAATAGGCTGATGAGACTCATTTCATAACATAGCGTATGTTTTGATCACAACTTGTTTAGGTTTTCACATACTAAAAAAACTAATATTGTATATGGCATGGGAGATCAACAATGCGCAAACTAAGGGGATAATGGTATAATCACCACTCATTCGGAAGAGTTACTCAAACTGTGCAAGCTTATGCAACTCAGCATAATACTTTTAGGTTTATGTACGGACATTTTTAAACATCTCTACCGCCTAAAATAGACGGAGCAGAAATACAAACACATTATTGAACATCAAACAGTTGATACCTCGCAAATTCCTACCTATCACAAAAAAATAAACAACTCATTGTATAAGCGGTATAATCCGTGTTAATAGAATCTTAATTAGGTAACTGAGTCATACGTGCGAATTTAACTTTAATTGTTTTAACCATACCTACTCTAGTACGATGTAACATTTATATCACGCTAAAATCTTCACGTGTTAACTGGGTTTGAATCATCGAAAACATACAGTATGTTAAGAATAAAGTAATATAAACAAACTGAACATAAATGGACTTACCAACCGATTAATAAATTAATCTATAAATATAAGAGGAGAAACTGGGCATATCAACCACATCAACGCACAGCCGAAGCTACTGTAGCCCGATTCACGTAATGAAATCACTACTGCTACTACTACTACTACTACTAGGCTACTGGAACTAGGTGAAAACAAAATTTTCCCAGTAAGCGAATGAAACGGTCCTCCAAATGTATAGAGAAACTTACTTAGGCAAGATATGAAACTTCACAAGATACAGCCTAATTTAAATATTGTGAAGTGTGAAGCACTGTCCCAGATATCAATCGGTTATTTAATTTAATAAACTGCTTTTAGATTTAAAGAGTGCTATATACTCTAGCCCTTTTAAAATAAAACTCAAAAGATTCTTACTATACAAGAGTCTATACTATTGATGATCTCTAAGATAAATACAATGATATATTAATATTGTGTTGTTGTAATATTTAACTTGTTTGTAATAAAATAAAAAATCACTAAAATAATCTAAATATGCATTAAAATAATCTAGACTAAAATCATTCTATCTAATGTGGGTCCCGACTACTTCCGGACTGTTGCTGAACTCTGGACTGATCTTGTTTATTTTTCTTTTCAGTTTTTATTTATTTTTTTACGCAGTCGGGTATTTTTATTTATTAAATTATTTTTTTATTTCAGATACATTTTATTGTTAATGAATAAATTACTGACTATGACTTTCAAACGGGCAAAATCGCTGGTAGAAGTTAGTGTATTTTTACAGCTTGTATGCGATCATAGATTTGAAGGAAGATAATTCTGCACTATCGTTTTAGTATAAAGCCATGATACACGAGCCAAGGAGTGTAGCACTTTGTAATCATTGACCTGTGATGCTGGTGGGGTCACGGCCTATCCGTTAACTAGAAAATAACGTCATTTTCACGACTTTAAATCCCAGAAATATTACAACCCGTAATCTTTTAACATTCTACTAATATTATAAACGCGAAAGTTTGTATGTATGTATGGATGTTTGTTACTCTTTCAAGCAAAAACTGCATAATGGTACCCGTGTACCAAGTTTCATCGAAATGATGAAACTTGGTACGCGGGTAAATCATGTCCTGCCCCCCCTAGCCAAGTTACAACCGTTTCGCTTGCGCCGAACGCTTAGAGTTGACCTTGCCGCCAATTCTTTTGTTCTGACCACGTGACTGAGCGATAAGACGACGTCATTCCCGTACATTTGAAGCTTTCTACAAGCGTTAACTATTGCAGATTAGCAACTTGGCTAGGGGTACTGGAATAGCATAAAGGATACTTTTTACCCCAGGAGTATGTTCCCTCGGGATAATTTTTTATTATCACGTATTTTCTGACGTCACCGCTATTAGTATGCGTGTACAAAACAGCGAATGTTCCCGCCACGCCCCCACTTTTCCTTACACCAATTTTTGAGAAATGCTAATTGCTGTGTCATTTAAAAACCAATTTAGATGCTATTTTTAGAAATAGATTTATTTTTAGTGTTAATTGTAGATAAAATATTGTAGGTACTAAAATAAACACAGGAAAGTACACAATTATCAAGCCCTGAAATTACACACAAATAAAAATAAAAAAATAGGTAAAAGATCGACCCATCTTGTTCAATTTACAACTCTTGGAACTCTACTATTACACTAGTACAAATATAAATAACACTAATGAACAAATGCTTTTTTCCCGCCTACATAAATGGCACGTGCAATGCGATTTTAAAACGTAATGCGTTGGGAAGGTCGTCTCGCCATCGCCAGTTCGTAAGGTTAGAGTCACGTCACACAGATAGTAAGCGATGGAACGACCGGCTGGGAAAGCCCGACTAGTAGGCCATACTTGCAGTCGGCAACTAGGCGGTAATTAGTTGGCACTTAGCGAACTACAGAAAAACAGGAAATAAAATTAAGAAATCGTTGTACTTACTATTTTTTTTTTGAGTTTTACATTTCTAAGAGTTAAATTTAATTTTACAAGACTAGAGCGTTCTATTAAAGACCATAATTAATTGAGATACCAATAAAACTATTAAAGGGCAAATTTGTCAAAATTTACAGTTCAAAAATTCAATCAACACTTTAATCACACAACTATTATAAACGCGAAAGTTTGTGTGTTTACTATTGATTATAATCGTCCATTCGCGAAGATAGAAAAACAAAAAATCCATAGTAGATAGCTTTTCATAGAAAAAGTTAGAATACAACTAGCCGCCGACTAGTCGGTAGAACAGACAATCCGGCCACAGTTATAGTCGGCAACTAGTCGGCCGTTGAATGCCGACTAGTCGTCTAGTCAGCCCACCTCTAATAGGAAGCAAACGCAGCATCATTTGCGATTACGTCTGTAACTCTGTATCCTTGTGAACGTGAGAGGTTTTGGCTACTACATTGTTTAGTTAACCTTCTGCCTAGCTGATAGCATAAATGATTAGGATGTAACTGTTAACTTTTTTTATTTCGGTCTACGGTACACTCTCGATCAAAACACTTTCGTACGTATTTTATCTACGAAAGCATCTTCCGATTTAGAATTTTGCTCTAAACTCATCTTGATCGAAACTTATGGGCTTTAAACATTGGTTTGCGTTATTGAGACCCACACGTGTTCCTAAGTTGTGTTACAGGGCCGCGGTGACTCTTTTGAACAATCAAAGGTGCGTGTGCTTTGAAAATAAGATCTTCACCTGACTTCTATTGCATTCTACAATGTGTACTTAAATGGGCACAGCAAAATGTTAGTTGAAGAGGCTTACAGTTTATTTATCCTTCACTAGTAACCCGTCCTGGATTCGCAAGAGTCCAAATCCGTTGTGTTCTTTAGGAGGAAAACAAACAGATGCGGATCACGTGGGTGTTTTTAGCAGTTTTATACCATACTCACGAGACCCCTCAACTCTCATTAGTCCTAATCAATCTCAAAGCACTGTTATCTTTACATTCCGTTTCCCATTTCAAGGGAATACAGGCGTGATTTCAAGATATTCGCTATAGGCTCTTCCCTTATAAAACCTAAGACCTGAATATAAATTACATCCCACCTACACGCACAAAACGTTTTGCGAACACATTTATTGTGCGTGCAGCTAAGGAGTGGAATTCCTTGCCGGAGTCTGTGTTTCCTGATAGCTACAACCCGGGAATCTTTAAGTCGAGAGTGAATAGGTTTCTTCTAGGTAAGCGCGTTCCATCGTCAACCGCATCGTCGCTTTCCATCAGGTGAGATAGCGGTAAGTGCGAACCTATCAACAATAAACAAAAACCATCTAGCTTCAGCTGTTATCTTTACCTGTAGAGACAGCATTATTGATCCGCCTCCTTATGGTCTCCTCTTCAAACGAGTACACATAGTACTCCTCATTGAGGTCCCTGAGGAACTGCGGCTTGACCAGCACCCCGCCGACCACGCCGAACAGGCGCACGAAACCCAGCGGAGTGAATACTGCACAAACAAAATTATTACGTGAAAACAAATGTGACGGTCTCAGTGTAAAGCTAGGTTCACATCAATGTGTCGACGTGTTTTTTTTTAGTTGGTAAATCAATGGTAGACTTCCCACCCATACGTACAAAGCGTTTGGGAACCATTCATTATGAGTACAGCTAAGGAGTGGAATTCCCTACCGGAGTCTGTGTTTCCTGATAGCTATAACCTTTGGGGTCTTTAAGTCAAGAGTGAATAGATTGCTTCTAGGCAAGCATGTTCCATCGTCGGCCACATCATCGCTTACAATCAGGTGAAATAGTGGTCAAACGCGAGCCTATCCATAATAAATAAAAAAAATCATCCAATGACATCTCCCGCCCTTGGATAGAGCGCGAGGGAGTATCAGACTTTTACTGACTAAAACCCTCACATATTCCTTCGTTGCCTTCGTTCTAGGGCCCCAGGGTTCACTTTCGCACGACCTATGATCGAGGTGTACCAGTTAGGCAGTGTTCCGCAAACTTTTTATTTTCAAGACACAACAAAGTTATGTGGCCCGAACTTTACACTTGTTCAGCCTAGCTCTCATTCGCCAAGTGTCTTCAATGTAACGTGAGACTAATTCCTCTTCGTTCCCAAACATTGTTATTAGACTTGAGTATCGTCGATCGAAATATCTCGATTGATTAATGAATGAACGATGTTTTGTATCATCTATATTTTTATCTTCGACATGACTTCTGACGATCCACGCATATTTCGATGATTGGTGTTTGAGTGGGACTATTTGATATGTCGGATGAAAAAGTAGTGTCTCAATACCTACGTAGTACAGGTAATTCTGGTTTCAGAACTAACAAAAAGTTGTAGTATCGCATCTACAAACAGCATATTAATTAAGTAGCGATTTTGTGTCGAGTCAAAAGTCAATTGTTTTTGTTACAACTACGCACAAACTTCACTATTTTGTATGCAGGACCATATCATCCATTACATCATTGACATTGAAGAATAAGATAATACGAGGAAGCATATTCACCTAAGTTTAAATCGAGTGCACGTGTATTAGTATATATTTACCACTCGGAAACATTTCTAACTCACCTTGACTTAAATATAGAATCGACTAGAACATAAAAAAATCTCGAGAGCAGCTGTAACTTACAAACATCAATTAACTGTTGAATGACGTTCTCTTTAAACACAATAATATACTGGCCGTTACTAGATAAAAATAGACAAACTAACTTCTATAGAAAAACACATTGGTTTTTGTTTAACTTGACAACGGTTGCTATGTGAACTATTACGTCAATGCAGACAGTTTGTAAACAAGCAAGTTGAAAACGATTTTCTGTATTTATTATTAATTTTACCGTAAACTGCGACAATGAGTATTGCTAACAATCCAGCCATAAGGGATACCAAATCGATCGAGTTAGATGAAGAATTCAACAACTTCATGCTACGCGTCGCTGAAGTCTCTAATCTAGTCAAAGACATGGGTAGCGGTGACAAAGAGAAAGCAGAGGCTGCTAAGCTCCTTGCTGACCAATATTTGGATGGAAAAGTTATACTTGACGAAGACCTCAAGCTGACAGTGAAGCAAAATCGCACTGTGATCAATGAGAAAGCATTCAAAACTGTAAATAAAGATGCGGTAAGCAGCAGATTTGTAGGCTTTCCCAAATGTTGTTTTTTATTAATACCAACGCATAAAACCACGCAAATTTCCCCGAGGGGTAAGAAATAATAACAGAAGCAGTATCCTGTTTATGACACCCTTCGTGCGTAAACTTATTGAAAATAAAACACACTCATAAATAGCTTCGATGTTTAGTTTGAGGATAGTTTGTTCTCGTTAGGGGAAACGAGAATAAACAGGTTTAGATGTTAAGCTCTTTAGAAGGTATGCTAACGATCCTGTTTTAACGACAAATAATAATTTCTATATTACACAATATCAGAAAATTCCATGACATAGTTTGCGTTCCTAATCTAATTCTGAAAATGGAATTAACAGAAGCATTCGATACGGTTAATTGTATTACTCAATACATAACGAAACTAGGTTATCAGAAGTACACCTGGGTTTGCACTCCATGTACCGAACGTGTAAACCACTTCGAGCCACACATACAAGTGTTACTACCCAGACATACATTGATTAGTGGCAAAAATCACTTACGTAGGTGGCACCAGTGGCATGCATAAATATTTATGTACATATTTGCGAACGACGACAGCACAATAACATGCCAAAGCGTTATATTTAACTACATAGGTACCAGTTAACACGTGGGTTTATAATTGGGTCGTCAAAACTCTTAATAGATTTATCTGGGTCTGATCTGATCATGTAATTATTGGGGCCGAGACAGCGATGAACATAGATTCGGATGATAATCTACATTTATCGCGGATGGTTTATTAATTGAGCACACCTGTACGGCAGCGGCTGCTGCATATATTTCTATCGGCATGCGATGCACTTTCGCAGTAGACCTCCAAGATTTCAGTAGGTGCACGTATCGCATTATATTATCAGTGAAAGCAATTTGGCTCGCGTTTCTCTATAAATAAACATCTACCTCGTGTAGATACTGTTGTTCTTTTCTATTCGCAGTGCGGGCAGAAATATTCATGTTTACTGTTTACATACATTACGATTACGAGGCGTCTTCGCTGCCTTAGTATTGATCTGATCTCTAAAACAAAATTACATGTTCGGCCTCGAAAAGACAATAACATTAATGGAGTCGAAAACTTAATTCAATATAAGTACATCCTGTCTATTTTTTACCAAATGCCAACGACTTTTTATTGCTGTCACAAAAACAAGAGGAAAACGATTTCCTCTGCGGTTATACCCAAATTACGTACACGAGATCTGTTTTGTAAATAGAGTGGATCTTTCTTTTGGCAGTACATATATCTATAGTTATATACAAACAATGTCACAAACAGGTTTCAGAACAACAGTTTAGGCAAATCGGTCAATAGGACATAACGTGACTGACCGAAATCAAGACTGTCATAAAACAATGTTAATTACTTTATCAATCACTACGAAGTAGGTGCTAACCATTAGTCAAATATTTGGAGAGCTTGGCAAGGACTAGCACACTGCTTACTAACAATTTATCTTGTTGTATGATAGAGACCTCCACGATAACGAGTCGTTGTGGTTTGATGGTAGTGATAGGATATTTTTATACGTGCACAGAATGGTTGAAATATTGACTTATGTTCTTTATTTCTGACAAATATTTACGAATCCAAGGCAACTCGCGGAATTCTAATTTTCTTAACTTTTTTGCATTTTGTGTCAAGTTGATTAAAATCATCAATACAACTGTCTTTTTTGTCTAACCCTATTGAATGACATCGAGAATGATTCCGTTAGCAAACGCGCGGCCGCCAATCATATTTTAATCAACAATTATTCAACATACATCGTGACCCTAACCACTAAAAGCAAAACTTACGAAAATTTGAATTCCCCTTGCAACCCTAGCGCTTTTACCTTAATTAGTAGTTACTGAGGATGATGGTTTGTTCCTAGGGAAAGACAAGAACTAATTCTTAGCATAAAGGTCATCATCGCGATATAACAATTAAATCCATATTATGTGATAGAAGTACCTTTGAGGTATTAAGGGGCCGGCGGAGGATGAATTTCCATACAAACGTAATACCACGCTCATTTGCAGTTGGAGCATATTTCCAACATATTATGATGATATTTGGTTATAGACAATATTTATCTAGGTTCCTACGTCTTTCTTTTTTAAAAAAACAAAAAGAAATTTAAGCAAATTGGATTTCGCACTTTTTTATAGCGTAAATGGCAAAACATGCCATTTGGCTTTCCTTGTATTAAAAATAACAATATTTCTAATATTCTCGACGTAGGAACCTAGATAAATATTGTCTTTAACCGAATATCATCATAATATGTTGGATATATGCTCCAACTGCAAATGAGCGTGGTATTACGTTTGTATGGAAATTCATCCTCCGCCGGCCCCTTAACAGAATTTATTTAGTACTATCTCCACTCTTGATAAATGAATTAAATAAGTACACATCTAGGTACCTACAATTCTCTAGCACATTATAAATAATGAATAATCGATCGAAGTCTACGTCCTTTACAGCGGGTACCTTAAATATAGACTAGATATTTGTGAGTAATTTCTTATTTATGTATTTTAAAATGACCAGGGCGAGATGGATAAAGATGTTTGGATGGCAGAAATGAGCAAGGATGCAGAAAAGCGCTACCAGGATCGGAAGGTTCGGCGCGAACGAGCTGACACTCTGAAGACTCAAGCCATCAAGGCGTTCCGTCGCCAAGAATATGAAAGGGCACTCTCATGCTACAATCGAGCTATTGAACAAATCCGAGATGACCCTATGCTGTACTGTGACCGAGCACTCACTAAAATCAAGCTAGGAAAATTCGACAAGGTCAGTTCTAGACAACACAGTATGAACGAGTACGTTATCACTATTTAGGGTAGGTCAAAGTTCATAAACGTGACCAGTTCATTCCCAGAGCTATAACAGTTTAATAATTATGGATTCAATATCGAAACTAGATATTGTAATTTAGATTTTATTGCCATCTTAATGCACCGTTGGAGTGGAATGGTGTTGGTTCTCGCACCAACTTCGTTAGTACCTTTTGCGGATGTAACCATTGTGCCGGATTCACAAATCCGACCGAAGGTGACTATTGTATTGATGATAAAAGATAGTGATAAGTAATTAGGATAAAAACGAGACTTTAATCTGCAAAATAATACTTATTATCTACATGGTTACACAAAAAAAACCGCTTCAAAAGATAATGCGCATTAGATTGGAAAGTCCGATTATTGCACAGATAAAGAGTTATATGTTATTCGGAAATTAAGAAGATAATTGGTGATATGAAAAGTTCTAGAGCCTTTTTTAACGTGGGGATTCGCTTTGGGTGGAGCGAGAGGTAGGAAAAGACTTTTACAGACTTTTTAAACCCCCTAATCCTTCAGTTGTCTCTAGCATTTCGGGGCCACGGTAACTATTTCAAACAATCCCACAACACTAGCAAGTTCTAAAGCCCTTTTTGTCGTATATTGTTATTAAAATGAGTCCAGTATCTGTGTTACTAAGAATCCTTTTCAATGAAGCTTTGTAAACACAATTTAAACAGATTAAAATTCAAGATACATTTAACATGTCTATGGCTCTCGCACGTTTGTTAAATACAAACTTATCGACGATTATCTGTGTGGCTTTAATCAATTATGTATGCCTTTGTCGTGAACTGGGTTCGTTAAAAGGTAGCGACTTGGTAGACACATGTTTTACGTTAGTTGACGATCCATATTTGCACAAGTTTATTTACAGTGTTTTTAGGCCTGTCGTCCACTTTATCGAATCACTTGAGGCGAAAGCTACTAAATTCAATTTTTTAAATGATTTGCATTTTGCAAGACCTTGTGAAGTTCTATGTTGGTTTAGATAATCATGATTTATGACCGTAACACGTATTTATTTCCTATTGGATGACTAACCTAACAGCCATCCAATAGAGTATGAACTGAAAGAGGTTGTATTGATATTTAATGATAATAATTTCGTTACGGTCGCAAATAATATTTGAATCAACATACACAACATACTCGTACATATTTGACAAAATGCACAAAGTAAAAAAAAAATTAAGAAAATTCTAATTTCGTGTTCTACGCTGCCCCTTAACATTTATTTTCAAGAGTTTTATTAAAAAATCTGTTGGTATTTGCTTGGCAAGTCTTTCATAGCGTTACCTAAATCCTTCTTCTCGCGGAGTACGCAATAACCAGTAACTCTAACATCATACAAACTGAACAAATATTGTATGGCGGTCACATTCATTGCACGTAAACGATCAATTCATTCCGCAATAAAGACGCAAGTAATATTTTTGTTGGAAAAGTAATGTACTGATAACTAGTAATAGGCCGAATGATATAAGTGCCAAAGTATAAATTGAAACCGCACTTGGCATAAATAGATAAAATTCCACTCTTGACAGCTTGTCAGCTCATCGCCTTTCTACCGATGCAGGTATTATAATATACAGATAAAAAGTGCATTGTACTAAATGATAAATAAATGAATTATGAAAATGTTTTTTTTTTTCGTCAGTTTAAACTAGATGAGGCCGGTGTTTCCTAGCTGATTACCCTGAAAGGAAACACCGAAACAAACTCAGGGGTCAAAGTCTCTTTTAAAGTCCAAACAGTAAATATGTAATGGTTAAAATCACATGAGAACCCTGCAGATTTGTCTGAGATGGTCTATTGAAAAAGAACCATACAGATTTGAGTGAACCTGTCCAGTCAGTGCAAGCATTTTGTCAGTATTCGCAAAGCTCAACTCAGGCTGCTCTTCTTACCTACAGGTGTTCGAAGACTGTGATCTGGCGCTTCGGCTCAACGAGAACAGCTTCAAGGCTCGCCTCTACACAACTAAAGCGTATAAAGAGCTTGAAGACTTGGACAAGCTTCAGGAGTCGAGGAAGGAATTGGACGAAATGTTTCCGCAGCACAAAGATCTCATCATAGACTTTCTTGATAGGAAAGTAGAATATTATGAAAAAGAAGAGGAGCAAGAAAATGAATAGGATTTAAATACTTTAAAAAGTGCATTTTATTGATAGTTTTTTTTCAGTTAATATATTATTTACTTTTTTCTTCATAATTTCAAAACGGGCATGTTGCCGGAGGATGATAGGACACGGTAGCCATCGCCATACTTTATTTATGTATTCACGTGTACACTTAGCTAATAAAGTTTTATTGGTTCTGAAAGATTACAGCTGATTTAAATATGCCTTATCAGTGCAGTCATATCGATAAATAATACTATTGCTATAATTCACAGTAATCGATATGATTGAACAAACGTACTATAACTATTCACGTCACAAACCAGAAAACTTATTTTAATATTGGTATTGTTCGACCGTATTGAAAAAATCCAATTTAACCCCGAGTTCGATGCACTCTACCTTCACTAACGACTCTCAACGAAATAAACAGAATGTAATAATTAGAGGTCAATGTCTGCGAGTGCCGCCTCGTGACGTCACCTAACTTAAAGCTTCGATAGGCCTTTGAGACATTTATAGGATTCTTGCATGCAGCGCATACACATGCGACTGAGGCATGCAATAGAACATTGTTCGCTGTAAACTCTCGCTGTGAGCATGTGCAATTTGATAGAAAAGTTGCATAGAACCTGTCTATGCGTAGCCAGTTTTTACAATAAAGAAAGTAGACAGACTAACGACCGATCCATTGATAAGCAGTTAAAGTCAGTATAGACATGCTTAATTATACAATAATTTACCGTCGATAAGAGAGAATGTATATGACTCACCTAGTAACATTAGGACTCCCACGAACGACACACAGGAATACAGGAAAGGGAGGTATGTCCACAAATCTGTGAGCAAACAATGGAAACATGTTAATACAATTTTACATACAATACATTTGATACGCGTCGTAGGTTTGATTGTCAGGGCCGGGGGGTACTGATGTGTTACGGCGGGCACAGCAATCAGGACAGCAATTTATCCGCGACGGTGCTTGTAGCAACGAATGTGCTGTTAAATCATAGTTTAGCATTTTAAATAGAAGGATTTTACATAGTCTGGTTTAGTAGGATGTCAAACTGTTGCAAAATTTGTGAAGCAAGCAACAAATGAGGAATGAAAAGTATCGTTGCCAGGCTTCAGACTAAAGCCGGACAGGGACAGGCTTTTTAGTTGCGTGTCCGGCCAAATTAGGCGGAGTCCAGCCTGTCCGGTTTTTGTTAGGCTATTAAATTAGACATTTTTTTTTTAGATTTACCATGTCTTCTACTTTGTTTTGTATCGCTGGCGTAAGCGAAGCGGAATGGCAATTATAGCAGCCAATTTTATTGTTGATGAAACAACAAGAATTAAAAAATATGTATAATATGGTGGTCAATAATAAAAAAGTCGAGTTTGACATGTAAAAAAATTCTCGCCTATTTTACTCAAATGTCCGGCTAAATTGGCTGGCTTGTCCGGCTTTTCGGTTTTAAGAACTGCCAACCATCCAATCAAAAGAATACCTAAATCGTGAAATAAAGAAATATTCTTCAAAATTTTATGTTTGAGTCAGACTAATAAATATTTAAAAAATTCTGTGTCTCAGTAAGTAGCACAGTTTCCAGTTCCATTAATATTGACTGTGGCCGAACAATTACTGTGCACTCGCTTTCTTCACACTCAATTGAACACGACGGACATGAATATTGTTTACGCTGACCACGACCATGCAAATCACAAAATGCGGTACAGTTTACATGAAATAATATTAGAAGACACACAAATTCGCAGGTTTTCTTCATTTTGTTCATTTAGAAGCGAGCATCTTTCTTAAGTAAATGTTTGCCAAGACAATCCAATTTTATTGCAATTTAATAGCAAAAATGACTCCAATGTTGCGAAAATTTCTCTAGGCGTATTTCGCGTCTGCATCTGTATATTTTAGCATTTAGGGCTGGCAGAAATCATTATCTTACTACTTTTATTAAAATTATGCAATTTTGTCTCATTAAGTGCCTTTTACTTGGTTTTGTTTATTTTTTGTTTTTAGGTGGGAAAATCATCCAATGACTTCTCCCGCCCTAAGGTGGAGCGAGAAGGCGTGTCAGACTTTTACGGACTAAAACCCACTCCTATGTTCTTTCTTTGCCTTCGTTCCAAGGCCCCGGGGTTCACTTTCGCAAAACCTTCGTCTTGTATTTGGTAAGAATTCAAATGTTATAGGTACTCACTTAGCAGAGCATCAATACTGGAACGGTCTCCTTCCAACCACGCCGAGATGACGTAGGCCAGGCCCAGCATGGCAACACCAAGTAGCGCGAGGACTATGAAGGTCTCATACACCCTGCCCCTCAGCCCCCGGCACCCAGGGAAGCCGGACGACTCGGAGAACAGGTACGCGAACGGCAGAAACACGAACATTGACAGGTTTGAGAACAGGAACACGTGGTTCCATAACCCTGGAACAAGTTTACAATTGAGGTACACCTAGTTTAAGCATAATCAGCCTTTTAATGTTCCCACTGCTAGGACTCAGGCCTCCTCTCTAGGAGAGGGAATAGGCCGTTATCCACCACGCGGGCCCTGTGCGGGTTGGTAAGATTGGTAAGGTTGGTTACACCTAACATAACATCAATTTTAAATTATATGTGTAAGTTTATTTAATACTATCGTCTGCCAGCGTCTTCGCCCATATGAAAGTAGAAAATAAATAGCCTGTAACTCAGTGAAGATGTAACTTTCTAATGGTGAAAGATTTTTTGAAATTGGTCGATTAGTTTTTGAGTTAAATCGTAACATACAAACAAAAACAAACAAATCTTATTTTTCTTTAGTTTAGATGTGTAAGTTTCTATAATACTTTAAAATTTCACATACTTTAGTTTTTTTACACACTATTGTCTAATTTCTTTTAATCCCTACTTTCGCAATTTCGCAGGATAGGTTAGGTACCTGCAGGAAATCTGATTAGATATAAGCAGTACCCTTGTACTCATATTATAACTAGAGTCTATCTAATAAGTCAACCGACTTGGGTAATTATGAAGGTAAAATGAAATCTGATGTAGTCAGCGCTGGTTTAATAATCAAGGTTGATTAAGAGATACTGATCATTGTTTAGGTACTAATAGAAGAACCTTATAAAAAGTATCGAATATAAGTATTTTTTAAATAGTTAAATGTTATACAAAATTCCCAAGTCGGTTGACTTTTTAGACAGACTATAGCAACTGCCAGTGAAAACTATTCCAAGGGAACATACCCACTTTCGGAATAAAAATTCCTAGGACATGGTCTATCCATGTACTAAGTCTCATCGAAATCCGTTCAACCGTTAGAGCGTGAAGAAGTAACAAACACACACACTCAAACCTTCACCTTTATGATATTAGTGTGATGTTTATTCAAGTCATAGTTAGTTTGGGACACACCTTGTAAGTCGCTTGTGTGTCCAAAAAGCCTTTGTGCAAAAGTTTTGTGTACAGAACAAGAAAAATTACGAGTTTCGGAGAGGTTTCTCTTTACCGTGCATATTGATTATGCGGTAAATAAATCTGGTAACGTCACTAAATGATTTATTCGGCTTTTGAATTCATCGCGTCGTAGAATGGCCCTCCATTCGTGGCGTACTCGTAACAGGTGACATCGATTATAATATCAATCTAGTCCCCCTCGCGACACTCCATTAGGTACCGACGAGTATGTCACGCTTGAACTACCCCAAAGAATAGGCCTAAAAGTCGTATTTTAAAACGTTTTACTAGCAAGTCTGTGTAATCCCACAAAATAGATAAGTACAGAAGACAATCTACATACAAAGCGCGCTCGAGCAACGCACACAGACACCGCTCACGGACACAATATCTCGGCTCAATCGTCCGGTCGCACTCGTACAGTTCAGCGCAACGCGCTGACCCTAGCGTGATCGCCTAGCGTAGGTATAAAAAGTGAAGTAAATACATGAGATTGACTTCTGTACCTATTTTGTGGTAATACCATATATCTGAACTGAATTGAACCCCGAACGCTCGCCAGTTACGCTTTCAACCACCAACCTATTCAGGCGAGTTGCTAAGGAAAAATACACTATGAGAAGTAAATATATCTAAAACTACTCACATTTAGGTCTAGTGGTTTGTTTTTTAACTATCGATTTATTACGCAATACCATTACATCAGACTACACAATTTCCATTGTGCTAGACTTAAAGCAAATATTTGCTCAATTTCAACAATTTTTGTCTGTTTATCCAACAGGTACCAGGTAGATACCTAACACCTAACAAAAGTATGCAATTTGAACTGTATCCCAAAATTATAATATAAAGTTTCCTTAATCTGTAGGCACATGTAAAAATAAATAGGGTAAAAAATAGCAAAGGGGCTTTTCCATAATTAAACCTGTTTACAATCTACTTTTGCAGTAGAGTACTTTTAGTGGGAATTTGAAAGATTCAAGATCACAAGATTGTTTTTTCTTTTTTAGGAAGTGGTGATTATTTTTGATATTTTATTTACATTATTATTATTTTTAAGTGAAAAATAAAACTCACCCTGTATAAGAGAGCTGTTGAGCCATTTGACATAATAACTGTTTGGGTATAGTATGAGCACTTCATTGCTGACTATAGAGACTGGCAGTAAGAGGGCAGACCCAAGTGACACGGCTAGTGCAAACGTACACAGCCACAGACTGATTCGGTAAACTTTAACCTCATCTTCATCTCCAGTGAAGTAATCCTCGCTGTCTCGACGTCTGAACTTCTCGATCAACATAAATGACACGAGGTATAGTAGGATGAATAGTAGTAGGAAGATCTGTAAACAAAAAATTGATTGTGATTGCTGTTTATCCAGTGTGAGAAACAAATAAATGTTTTACTTTCTTTCTTTTATCATTATCATCATTATTTCAGCCAAGACATCTACTGGACATAGGCCTCCCCAAAGAGTTGCCATAACAACTTGTTTTATCCGTCTCACATCCATCGGATTCCTATAACTCTCACCAGATATCGGTCCACCCTGTGGGAGGCCTTTTTTTCGTTTCTTTCAAAATAAGGATTTTGTTAGTTTTTAACCTTTAAATCGTGTGAGTTAGAGACACAATAGAAAGACAATGACAGCGAAATGCCGGTGTTCGCTAGGGGTTTAATGAATTAAAATTGTAATTTATAGTATTAACAGTGTTGACACCGGCATTGTTGAATACTAAATAATGATCTTGGATTGCCAAGACCTAGCTTAGATAAAAAAAAAAACTAGTATTACTTATTATTAAATTGTTTAGCTTCTTGCTAGAATTTTAAATAAAGAATTTCTCCTTGACCGACATAACTAAGTTAATACATTAATATCAATTTATTTTTGTAATTAATCTTTAAATTGTTAATGTGTAACTCATTTTTATATTTGCTACTAAGTTATTACTTCCTATTAATATTTAAGTACATCAATTAAGTAATGTATTGAATTGACTCTTATCAGACTTTTTTATTGGACGTAGTTGTCACTTCTATTAATAAAAATAGATTTGTATGACATCCAAAATAAATTTCTATAAGTTTTAAAGACCCCTATCTCATCTTAAGAATCACTTCTATATTATGGGTGTATTCATAAACATGTAAACTTACACAAGACACCCAGACCTGAAACAACTAACTGTACCTCTTACAAATATTTGTTCCAATGTGGGAATCGAACTGAATCAATCAAGCCTTCTAATATAGACCCTAGCTTCTAGGAGTTATTACATTGCAAACAATATAAGGTCATGTTCTATGGGGTCCTAGTAGTGTTGTGGGACCAGCAAGATGACACACGATTGATAATGTGTTAAAAGATAGTTGAATTTTATATGTCCTTATAACTAAACTTGTTACAGCCAACACTGTTTCTGGTACTTTTAAACTCTCATCATAAAAATATTTTATTCAATTTTTTTGAATTAGCAAATAGGTACGTATCTTCTCTGTTTGTTTATATTATGAATCTTTCATAAAACCAATAATTTTATATTCAGAGGCTATTCATCAACTAGGACTAACCTTGAAGAAGTTAGATTTGATATCAGTATTGTCATGGTCACTCAAGCCATTTGGCACCAAAGTGATGACACAGAAAACCAGTCGAATTGTTTAAAGAAAACGTTAGGTCTTGCCTGAATGGCGCCGAGAACTAGAACGCATGTAACGTTATAACGTACCTAGGTATATCCTATTCCTGCTCGACACACTATGAATCTAGGTTGATGAACAAGAATAAATAAACTTGATTAAATGCGAATTGGGAGTCGCACGTATCTTGTAGTTTAGACTGGGGACTACAATAATAGTCTTTGTTTCAATACTCACGATTTGCTCCCTCACGTTGTTATGGAATATCTGTTCACGTAAGTCTGCCTCATCATCATCCATCATCCCGTTTAAGTATAATTCTTATCTTTTGACAAATATTGTTATTTCGTTGCTGAGTCTATCATTGAAATAGTAATTCATTTTCAAAAAACATTACATTTTTCTGTTAATTACAATAAACAAAACACCACACTATTCACAACACGTAGAATTTTAGGTTCACCACACACAAATAAAAATAGAGATTCAACAACGACAATTATTATTTTAAAATTTGTTATAAAAGTAGCACGCAACGCAATGAAATGGAATTGTGAATGTAATAAAAACACAACCAATTTGAAATGAGTGAATGAAACGAACTGAATGATGATGATGCTGTCAACTTCACTGTCATTGCTTTGCTGTTCATTTTCTGTATGTTGGTGCTCCCGTAAATATGCTGGGAAAAAGATAATGAAAACCGAAATGTCGGTTTTCATTCCATTTTTCCCCTCAAAGATGATGACCATCAGAAATAAACAGATATTGAGCTGCTTTCAGTCTAAACATCCGATTAGATAAAAAACCAGGTAGTCGGGATAAGTTTTAAAGCAGATTGATCGCATATGAACCATGTTGTCTTTGGCACCCTCTTGATAAAAGCACACACACACATATGATATGAATATACGTTGCCGTCAAGGAGCTAGTTTATGTATACCCTACGGTTACGATTACGAGTGTTACAAAGTACTATTTTGCCTTATGGCTACTGATGACCTAAAAAACTAGTCTCCAGGCTAAAAACATTATAAAAAAAAATCGGTTTGCTCCTGTCACTGTCATTGGTGTCACATCTAACTGTCAAAAATTGTAAACATTGTCACATTTTCGTACGGGAGTCGAAAGTGTTGATTTGTTGTTATTGCGAATATTGACAAAAGGAACAAGTTGTAACATGAAAATTGAAATTAAATAAATTACGCGGCCGAAGTTTTGAAAGTTTACACGGCTTATATGTTACATTTTATGTGTTCATAGCGCTCCAAGCATGAGCGCTTTGGATAGTAAGTAAAAGTTGAACTTTTTAAACTTTCCGACTCGGTTGAATTTTGAACAACATGCTTAATTCCAGATAGCAGTCGCGTCAATCCTGAATTTTCAGTTAGAATTGTAGTCTGTGATCATTACTTGAGTAAGCCAACTCCTGGAATAGATGTGATTTATTCAGATTTCCGAGGAGCAGATATCAAGCAGGTAAGTCGTAAGGTCACATTTAATTCTAGGCTAAACTGTGATACACAGGACAGTGAGTTGGACGCTCATAATTTTTTGTTGAAAATGTTTATGTCAAATAGGAAGTCTTTTAGAAAAAAAAAATTCACAACTTTTTTTATTTATAACAAAATCCGCAATAAAATGAATACTTAACTAATTTGCTATAATTTACACCCATAATTAATTAGAATAACCAGTCCAAGAGCGAGCATAGTGAGCTCGGAACTTTAAGGCATGAACATGGATAGTTTAGGTTAGAAAGTTTTAGATTTAACCCTTTGTGGTTATATTTTTTGAAACCACCCTGAAGTAGAAGATTCAACAACGGAGCCCTCTGTTGACCAGTCCACAGTGAATCTTCTCACTGTAATCCCCTTCATGTTAGATAATTTTAAATCCTGCAGACAGAAATAGGAGGTCCCCTGAGTGGGCTTCTGTCAATCCTACCCAAGTTGGTTTTGGAGCAGTTTTTCATGTTACCAACTTCTTATTACTTTTTAGGAAGAAATAATAAGTTATGAGTTGAGACAATTTTCAACAAATTAGAATATATTTTATCCGCAAGAAAACTAAGGTTGCCGACATAGCACAAAGAATTGCCAAACTTAAGTGGCAATGGGCAGGGCACATTGCTCGCAGAACAGATGGCCGTTGGGGCCGAAAGGTTTTAGAGTGGCGACCGCGTACCGGAAGACGCAGTGTTGGAAGGCCTCCTACAAGGTGGACCGATGACCTGGTGAAGGTAGCAGGAAACTGGTGGATGCGGGACGCACAGGAACGTTTGATGTGGCGACGCTTGGGGGAGGCCTATGTCCAACATTGGACGTGTATCGGCTGAAATGATGATGATGATGATGATGATGAGAATATATTTTTAAATAATGATAACATTGGCCCCCCACATGCTCCAAAGTTGTTTTTAACACAATTCAACACATAAATAACAATGTTTCAGGTGCCAATTTTCCGAATATTTGGGCCGACCCCTGATGGTCACAAAGCATGTCTCCACATACATGGAGTATTTCCATATTTCTACATACCTTGTCCAACATCAAACCCGCAACCACAATTTTTATATCAGGTAATTTATACATTACTCACAGCATAAAGACAGTTAAAATTTAGATGCAAGTTTTAACTGGAATAAATTATTTCCTTGAACTGTAGATCTAACTTTTAATGGGCATTTACAGATTGCGGCTAGTTTGGATAAAGCACTAAATATTGCACTAAAGCAAGCAACATCTTCAAACCAACATGTTTACAAAATAACTTTAGTAAAAGGATTGTAAGTACTATCAAAACTCTACCACAATATATTTTATGAGTACTTTAGAAGTCATTATATTTTTTCATTTTACAGACCCTTCTATGGATTCCATGACAAGGAACATCTATATCTTAAAGTATTTTTATACAGTCCTGGTTTAATCAAACAAGCCGTGGAACTCTGCAGTAATGGCGCTATTTTAGGCCAAGCATTCCAGCCTCATGAGTCACATTTGAATTTCACATTACAATTTTTCATAGACTTCAACTTATTTGGAATGAGCAACATAGATTTACAGACTGTCAAGTTTCGTAAAGCTGGAATATCACAAAACAGCAGTGAAGCACAAAGCCCAAATGAATTTGGACTCAAACCTGAAAGTTCTTGCTACTATGAAGCAGACTGTGCTGCATCTCATATCATAAATCGCCAGAGAATAGGCAAAGGAGATGGAATTGAAAACCCAGGCTTAGAAGAAGTATGGAATCAAGAATCAGAAAGGCGAAAACAGTTAAATATTTCTCTGGCATCAAAGTCACTATCACAGGGCAGGATAAAGGCTGAGGAGACAGAATCACATTACAAGTTTGAACAAATGTTTTTGATTAAAATGTCCAACTTAGTTGATAAACCTGTAATAACTGAGAATGAAAGTAAACCTCTAGAAGTAGCACAATATCCAGCAGAGAGTATGGAAGGAACACAACTGTTTAATGCTGTGGATGTTAGTGTTCATTTACCCGATAGTTCATTGGGTGCAAGTTTCAATAAAACATTAAGAGGGAACTTTTCCAACAGTGAAGATTTTGATAATACACTTGTTGATGAAAGTTTAGCTTTAAACAGCAGTCTGTCTCTACATTATAGTCAAATTCTATGTATGTATTTATTATTTAAGAAAAAATTTCATACCAATTTTTAATTTAACACAATTGCTCATTCAATTTCTAATTTTATTTTAGTAAATAATGAAGATTTAGAGCTAGTAGACATGTTGCAAGATATGGATGAGAAACCAATAGAAGAAGACAGCATTATGGGAACACCAGCTAATTTGGAGCAAGATGGAGACATTGACTCTGATGATGCTGAATATTCACGAATATTTGATGAGGATACCATCATTCTTGATCAAGATAAGAGGTAGGTACTCGTGACTATTTCCATGAATACTGACATTTATATTTTAGTACACTACAGTGATGTTTATTTTAGTAAAGGTGATGAAAGCGAGAGCTCTCCCTCATGGAATGATTCGTTTTGGGATGGCGCTAGTATTCCACAGCTGGACGGAACGTGTGACGAAGATCGTAAGTACAATATCATTGTTTCCTTTAAAAACATCTTCAATTAGCCAATAAAGATAGCCGACTTACTATACATTCTATAACCACTTTACAAACCATTAATGATCAGTTAACTTTCTAGATCCAAAGAAGGTTAGAAAAAGAAAAATGAGACCATTTAAACTTGGCTTATCTAGACCTAAATCTAAAAAGAAAACCAGTAATGAATTTGATGACAAATCAGAATCTACAACAGATATAAGTCAAATGGACGAAATAAATTTTTCAAGAGAAACTATAGAAGATATTACAGATTCTCATCTAAGAAAAGTAGTAAAACCTGAACCTGAAAGTATTTTAGATAAATCTATACAATCTGATGAAGTTGATGTAGTACAATGCAAAGTAAAAAATGAATCAATTGTGGATTTAGTCAATAAAGCATCAAAACCAAAGGAACATTTGCAGCCAGTGGTTGCAGAAGCTTATGATTTAAAGAACCAATTTGAACCTAAAGCAGGGCCTTCAAATATTAAAGCTAATAATTCATTCAATCAAACTTTCAATTACAGTGATAATGAAATAGAATCTTCTCCTGAAAATAACAGATTAGGTATTATTAGTTTTTATGATAAATCTAAAATATTTGATATGTCTCTGTCTCTAGAAGATACTAATAAAGTTGTTAGTGAACCTCAAGAATCTGTTAGAATGGAAATCTTTGAACCAATGTTCATAGAAAAGCGTGAAATTTTAGAAGATAGTAATTCTAAAGTACAGATGGATACTGGTGTAGCAATTAAGGAAGCGAACCTCAAAATTGAACAAAACATAAGTTTATTTGAAAGAAAAGATTTAAAAATATTAACACCTAAAATAAAACCTCCTACTAAGAGCTATGTGTGCTCTAATTTACAACAGTATGGTATACCTAAAGTAAGAAACTGTGAGCCGTACTATTCAGATCACAAAGATGTAGGAGATAAAGTAGAGATAGGGCAAATGGTTTTGAAAGTTAACAGTAAACTATCGAGAGATCAGAAACCTTTCGAAAAAGTGCTAGATAAGACAAGTATAGAGGAATTGCGTCAGTTACTTTTTCTGCAAACTAATGAGATGTCTCAAGAATCTTCAAAGCCAGACGCCTTGAAGATACTACTGGCTGGTAACAGAAAATACATTTTAGAACCAATAAAAAAACCGCCGACCAGAAATGAAATTAAAAAGTGGTTGTTAAGTAAAGATAGTGAGGTGAAACAAGAAGACAATACTGCCAATGACGACGACATTAGCAAAAATATCGATGAGTTGGAAAATTCCCAAGCTTTAGGTCTAAAATATGAAATTGATAACAGTATTAGTTTAGAAGTTGATGATAAGGTAAGAAAACAACATTTATATAACCACTCTGTAATAATCAAAAACTCTTGTAAATCAAACGCTTTATTTTATTTTTTTCAGGACAAAACCAATTTAAATAATAGTCTTCAAGTAACCATGCAACCTGATGGTTCATTTCTATGCTTTGGTAGTTCAGAAAATAGGCCAGAAAGCAGTTCTGCGCCTGAGGGCCCTTTAGTTGAAGTAAGTATTGATATCAGGTATCTATAACTTATGAAAATATTTGCAATACTATACTAAACCCTTCTCTAGTAATTGTTAGTCTTCTTTTAATTCATAAATGTTGTTATTCAGGTCAATTTTCTAACAGTCATGGTGGCTGAAGTTCATACAGCAGTGAGAGGAGACTTGTATCCCGATCCTGCGATTGATCCTATCGAAGTATTATTCCTAACAGTAACAAATGACTGTCCACCAGGGCATCGCTTAGAGAAAACTATCACAAAAATCATAGTCGTTGAGACATTCACACCAGTTAGATATTTAGATAGGTGTATCTTCAACGTTGATGTAACTTACGTCGACAATGAAACTGAACTTCTAGATAAAGTAATCGAATTAGTAATGAAGCATGATCCAGACATATTGTGCGGGTACGAAATAGAAACGAATTCTTGGGGATACATCTTAGAAAGAGCACAATATTTAGGACTCGAGATTGTCAAGGAAATTTCGAGAATAACGGAGAAGTATCGACAAAAACGTTGGAGAGGGGAAGAGAATGATTTTGAAGGACGGATTATTGGAAGGATAATGTTGAACGTTTGGCGATTGTTTCGCCATGAGATGGCATTGTCAAGCTACAGTTTTGAGAACTGCATGTATGAGGTGTTGAAGGAAAGAGTTCCTAAATTCAGCTATGCGCAGTTGTCGAAGTGGTGGCGCGATAATACCAGGATATTGAGATGGATTCCGGTAGAGCACTACCTGACCAGGCTGTCAGGGACTGTGAGGATGTTAGAGAAACTTGATATTATAAGTAAGTATTTATTATTTCACTCAATTTTTAACACTGCCTTGAAAGTTGACCTACTGTAAGTAAGTTTTCTACATAAATTATAGGCAATGCCATGATCACAAGACATGACAGCACTCATTACGCCATTTTTAGATGATTTTTTGCTACTAATTTTTTCTCTTATTTGATGAAAACTTTAATAATTAAAAATTACAAAAATATTGTGCCAGCTCTAGCTGTGCCTTCTTCTTATATTATTAGTAGATTATTTTATAACCAAATCCAAAAAGGAGGAGATAACCTCCTGTGTTCGATTGTATTTAATAAACGCTTTCAAAAAGTTCACCATATTATAAGCTGACGCTCGCCCTCTATGTAGGTATTTCAAGAGACACAAAACAACTATCGTGGATCACTTCAACAATACAAGTGTCATATTATTTGTTTTATAAATGTTCTGTTTCCATAGATCGAACGTCAGAACTAGCTCGTCTGTTCGGGCTACAGTGGTGGGAGGTGCTGTCTCGAGGCTCCCAGTTCCGCGTCGAGTCCCTGATGCTGCGAGCAGCCAGGCCTCTCAACCTGGTGGCGTTGTCACCCACTGTGAAGCAAAGAGCCGCTATGAAGGCTCCTGAATGTCTACCACTTATTTTTGAACCAGGTATCCTAAAATCCTTTTAAAAGTGATGAAATATCTGCTTTAGTAGTAATTTCACACGGGTGAAGCTGGCAAAAGTTAGTAATAAACTATAATCATTTGTGTCGCCAGAATCTCGTTTCTACACTGATCCAGTTATTGTTCTGGATTTTCAAAGCCTGTATCCATCGATGATGATTGCATACAACTACTGTTTTTCAACGTGCATTGGTCGGGTGCAAAATATAAATGGGTAAGTTTAATGTATCATGAATTTAACTAATTTACTCTTACATATAGTATGAGTATAGGTTCCAATTATGAAATTATTGCAAACTTATTTTTTCGGACTATCGTCAAATCCGAAACATAAACATATTATGGACTAGCTCCGCTTCTATATTGTCTGTGACAGAGTCTCCTATGTAAATTGTTCGGGTTTTTGGCGGGCTTTTTCGAAAGAAGTTATTTATTTTATTATTATAATCATGGAATCACTTACCTGTTATGTGACAGTATTGTAAAGTCCTATTAAATTTCAATGTACCTATGATGCAGGCAAGTTACGCCTAGTTTAACTCCTAGCCTGTTCTAAAATATGTTATACCTTTCTTCATAGTGACATTTGAATTTCCTTCTTCTTTGTTCTCCAGTGAAGCAGCATACGAATTTGGAGCTTGGCGACTTAGAATACCAAAAGCTAAACTAGAAGCATTGGTGAAAAAAGGCCTTGTTCATTGGTCACCCGTAGGAGTCGGGTTTGTCAAGGCGTCCGTGCGTCGAGGCGTCCTCCCTGCGCTACTGCGAAGAATCTTAGCTGCAAGACAAGCCGTCAAGAAGAATATGAAAGTGCAAACTGACGAAGCTGTAAAAAAGGCTATGCATTCCAGGCAATTAGGTAAAACACCTTAAGGGACTTCGATACTAGCGACGCGGCGAGCGGGGCGGCATCGCTAAGCGGCCGCGGGGTGCTATGATCGGCGTCTCGTGGCATGCTTCAAACATTTTCATACTTTTGATCTTACCGCTCGTTGCCCCGCACTTAGCTACTGCTCACAGCAGCAAGGTCGTGAACGGGCCGTTATGGTAAACCAGGCATATATACCCCAGGCAAGCATTTAAAATATGGTGCTTATTTGGACCGATCTGGTTAGTTTAATTAGTATTCATATATATTTATTTTTATTCGTCATATTTGACGGCGATATAAAATATGCAATACAAGTTTAATTTGCTTTTTATAGTTAATGTATTTTAAATGAGTGGCGCACGTTACCTACTGAGGAAATTAGATAATGTAGGGTAAACCAGGCGTACATTGCCTGGTGCAATAGATTCAAAATTTTGGTGTTTGTTCCTTCTTTAAAAAAGTGTTACACCTTTTTTTTTATGGTGGGAAAAAATCATGCAATCAGAGTCAGTGTCAGGCTCTTACTGACTAAAAGACCCACCCCGTTCCTTCTAGCTTTCATACCGGGGCTCGAGCGCCCTTTCGGATAACCCTGGCCCCAGTAGGCTTCGACCCGGCTGGGTCCCTGCTGTTGCTGACAACTCCTTGAGGCGCGCGGGAACAGTGCGCGCCATTGACGACTTGGGCTTAGTCCGGCCAGTTACCGGACGGCCGGACAGCGAGCTACCCATTGCTCACTGTCCGCAAGCCCGCAAAGTGTTACACCTGAATTAATTTAATCTAATTACATCTTTGCAGGTCTAAAGTTGATCGCCAATGTAACATACGGGTATACTGCAGCTAACTTTAGCGGACGCATGCCTTGCGTCGAGGTCGGCGACAGCGTCGTGTCTAAAGGCCGCGAGACGCTGGAGCGAGCCATCAAGATGGTTCGAGAGAGCACGCAATGGAATGCCAAAGTATGTAGGCTAACTGAATTTCAAATTAATGTTATCTTCATTAATATAAATATAAATTTTATGCTTGTGTGAGAATGACTAGTATTGTTAAAAATCTGTAATATTACACAATTATTTATATTTGAAATTAAATTACGAACTCTCTTAATTTATCTTTATGAATTTAAAGTCGTTAAGTTTTATGGAGAATATTAGAATCAGTTCGCACAAAGACACGATAAGGTGTTAAAGTGCGCGTAAATGGAGAAACCAGATTTCCTTAGCTACTCACGAGTCCACGGCGATTTGTGAGACGTTTCTCATCGCGTCATATTTTGACACTTACAGTTGTCTTTCACGCTCTTATAATGCTTACATTTTTGGGGAGTAAAAACGTTCAATACTCTACCACAGTCTTAAAAACAAATGATAAATGACCCCAGGTAATCTACGGAGACACAGACTCGATGTTCGTGCTGGTGCCGGGCGGAACGCGCGCCGAGGCTTTCGAGATCGGCCAGCAGATCGCAGACGCCGTCACCGCAGACAACCCCTCGCCAGTCGCACTCAAACTTGAGAAGGTAACTTAACTTCGTTGACTTAAAGTCTTATGTCCCTTAGTTGGGGCAGATGGGACCGATAGTAGTCACCCATCAAATTATCAATTTACTGGTTCCAAATTAATAAAGTACTTACTAAAATTAATTTTGATTGAATATTTTTCAAAGTGCTTAACACGAATATGTGATATATTAAGCTAGTTTTTTTAACAATAATCACACTAATATCATAACGGCAAAAGTTTGTATTTGTGTGTATGTTTGTCACTTCTTCACGCTCGAACAACTGAACGGATTTCCATGAAACTTGGTACACTGGTAGACCATTTCCTGGAATACCACATAGGACACTTTTATCCTGGGAGTATGTTCATTTGGGATAATATTGTTACGTACGTGGGTAATAAAATGCCGATTTACTAAGAGACAACTTTATTCACCACTAACAATAACAAAATAGTCCAGTCAACAATAATCCGAATCGCAATTAACACTAGAGTACCGTTACACTATCGCTTAGGTCGTTAAGTAAAATCACTTCAAGTACTAGGGTAGTTCGCTCTTGATCGCAGTCGAAATCACAACTGACTCGCTTCCGGCCGGGGGCTCGTATTTATACGCGGAGCCAAGAAAATTCTAGATACCGACATCCCCGGATCTATCCAGAATTCCAGAACAATTGAATCGCTTCTTGAAGTCATAAATCATTTTTATTGCTCGTGGTAATAAGAGTCACTTTCATGCGAATTTCGACTCTATTGTTAACGTCGGAGAGTACCATTTCCCTTATCGGTTAGATAGATGCCTATTACTACTTGTAGGTACCTTGTGGATGTTTCGAGATTTTTCTAAGCCTGACTACGCACAACCATTCTAGACCTTTCGAACAACAATGCGTTTTAATTATTACGTGCTACTCTTTATTTTCTCGGAGATATGGCGGGTTCACGTTTAATGGCGTAACAATATTCTACTGTCGCGCGGACGAAACCGCTGGCAGCATCTAGTAAGTCATAAAATACATATACTTAAATTACATTCACAGGTTTACCAACCTTGTATCCTACAAACCAAGAAACGCTATGTTGGCTACATGTACGAGAGTGCGGAACAGCAGAAACCTGTATATGAAGCAAAGGGAATCGAAACAGAGAGGAGGGATGGATGCCCGGCCGGGGTGAAGGTAAGTCGAAGCATGCTGAACAGTTTGCTTTAAAACTCAAATTACACACTTAAACATCATAAACTAGTACATGGTTCCAATTAGCTCTTTCAATACAGTAACACTTTTTTTTTTTCACTATAAATATGAGTCAGAGGACAGTAACATTATAGAAGTCAACATAAGCACAAATAATTAAGCCACATAAGCAAAAATAATTAACGCCATACAAGTTTGTCTTCAACGTAGTCTTTATTATTTTAGTATAAACATTTATTTGAAAGGGGTTAGATGTTAAACTTTCTCTTGCTAAGTTCTGTCATTGACTTTGGCAATATGTTGTAAAAGTGAATGCTGTCTATGATGAATGATTTCTTACTTTGACTTGTCTTTGTTTATCTCCATTTGGATGTTACAATTTAATGTTTTTAAAGTTTCAAATACAAAAATTATTCCCATAATTTAGGCTAGAAACTGCATGCCAAATTGAAGTTACCTTCTTACTTCAGTGAAAACAATGTTTTGTCTCTTCGTTTCAAAGCTTCTCCAGCGCGCCCTATGCGAGTTATTCGATACCGGCGACATGTCCCGAGTGAAGCGCTCTGTGATGGCGACATTGTCTCGACTAGCGGACGGCACTCTACCACCACAGGACTTGTTCTTCACTCGCGAGTACCATGGTGCTGCTGGGTACAGGCCTGGGGCTTCTGCACCACCTAATGAAATTGCTAAGTAAGTGTCTAAATTATCTAGTAACTATCCCACTAAAAACATACCTGTTAAAAAGGGGGCCAAGTTCCTATCGGCTAATTTTACGCCTAAAAAAGGGCTGAAATCCAATCCAATGCAATGTTTTTGAACTTGGCAGGTTTTCATGCTACACGAACACTTGATTAATTGTATGATTCAATTTATTATTTATATAATTAAATTAACCTGCCAAGTTCAAATTTAACGATGATCAGGCTGTTGATGAAGATGATCCATTTTAAAGTGCATCTAAACTTGGCATTGGATTGGATTTCAGCCCTTTTTAACAGGTATGTTTTTAGTGGGATTTCAATACTTTTTTTCAAGAAATCGTACCCATTTTTTTTGTGCCACGCCCGTGTCCATTGTTAATCTTAGATCGTATTCTCATTGCACTGGTTCATAAATATTTTACAAAAAAAATTATATTCGCTTGACCGATTTCTTATGACATATTTTATACCCCCTCCTACCTTCCTCCCCCCCTCCTCTTCGTATTCTCATATCACTGGTTCATAAATATTAGATTGGGCCAACTCACGCTTGACCGATTTCTTAATTTTTTTGCATATAACACAGACCTGTGTGCCAAATTTCATAACGCTAGGACAATTGTGAGTGGCCTAGAGGTTTTGATTATCAGTCAGTGAGTCTGTGCCAAAATTAGCTATATTCACAGGGTCATATTTCAGGATCTACTGAAGCTATATCTATGAAATTTGGCATACTGCTTTAGTACTAGTATATGATAACGTAGGTACAATTTTATCTCTGTACTTGCAATAGGCACTGAGCTACAGGTGGGTCAAAAGTGGGTCGAAACGGTTCGTGTAAATAGTGTACGGCATGCGCGCGGCCTGTTGCTGGAACTTGGCCTTCGCACGGCCGTGCGCTTAGATATTCTAAAATCGACGGAATCTTTTATTGGATAATAGAAAACATATCTAGTTATGGAATATTTAAATGAGAAGTCGGTATTCGTGTTGAATGTTAACTTCGGGCTTTGGGTACAATTTTGATTGCTGCGAGAGAAGCGCTCACTGATGTAAGGACCACGTTATCTCAACTATTTGCTGGTAGTCTGCCGTGACACAAGTTGTTTTTTACGTGAGAGTACCACAGCACTGCTGAGTACCTACCTGGGGACCCTGCTCCGCCCGATGGAAAAACTAAAAAAAAAATCTAGAGAATTTTTTATTTATTGCAGACGTATTATGTCCCACGACCGTCGCGCAGCTCCCAGGTCAGGCTGGCGCGTGGCGTGGCAGGTGACGGCCGGAGCGCCCGGGGCTCCGCTGGTGCGCCTGGCCCGCACGCCCTCAGAGCTGGTGCGAGACCCCACATTACAAGCACACAAGACTTACTACGCGGCTAGAGTGTTGTTACCACCGCTACATCGATGTCTGTCGCTGCTTGGTGTTGATGTTTTTAAATGGTAAGTTGACAAAAGTAACAGTACACACAGTCACATACACCACCATAAGGGCGAACGCTGCGTTAAGCGGGAGCCCGCGCGTGCAGCCGTCGCGTGACGTCGCGCGTGTGTCATGTGCGGCGGTCCCCGTTGCAGAAACCGGGTTATTACCTGCGCAGTGTCGCTAGTTCAACTTAAATGGTATGCATATAATCGCGTCGTTGGAAAACTTTAATGTGTTATTACGTAGCAAAACGGGCGCGGGGCGCGGCTCCGTACAGGACAATTTTACGCGGCACCCGCGTAACGCAGCGTACGGCCTAAAACATTTTTTCTTTCATCATAGGCTCACAAAAAATGCAAACAAATAACAATGCCATTCATGTCAGGTGTAATAAGAGGTGGCAATTTGGCCACTGCAGGTATATTGGCCCCCTTCTAATATTTCTACTAGGTTCTGCCAGCACCTTCCTCCGAGTTAGTTATTGCAGAGGCGAAGTCGAAGACGAACAAAAAGTAGCCATGTCCAATTGAAATATCCTTTTTCATAAGGTATATCACATTGGTGTTCAAATTTATTCGGAATTGAGGCCTATTTTTCACCTATCCTTTGAAATGACTTATATTTCGATCGGTCCAAATAAAAAAAATAAAAATATAATTACTTAAATATGTATAACATTAAGTTTTGGCACTGCTGTGTCGCCATGTCGGTAAGATATTTCTTTCCGCTTATAAGTGAAAAAAATCTGGTCCTTGTACTAATTTTTGCAGGAAACCCACTCTGCCTTCTAGCTGCATCCATTTTTTTTCTTTCTGGATTTTTAGGAAATCTGAAATCACAATATAACACGAAAACTACATTTTGAATCCATTGAAAGCTGAAACCTGTTTACGTTTTATTTTTGAGTTATTTAGCTAAATTAACAAAAAATAGTGTGCGTTTATAATTTTGTCGAGTCACTTGGGTATTTTTTTCCCGATACAACAAACAACATTATAATTTTACAATATCGATAATGGTAATCCCTAATTAAACAGCTGTTAATAGCATTGAATGTTCTAGAATATTTTTTGGCTTCAAAAGAAAGTAGACTCTATGTGGCACTAAATAAAATAAATTTCTATTTGTTTCTTTTTTTGTAAGATAATTATTTATTTGCACAAACATGAGTACAATACATACATCACAAAGTAAATTGTCAGCATGCAAGAGTTGTTACAATACAAGATAAATCGTCATGCTTGCCCTGGACAAAGGCATGCAAATATTTCCATATAATAATAAAATCATTCTAGCGTGTCATTAAATCAAATAATTTTAAGCATAAATAAAATACTGGAACAACAGTTATAAGATCATGTTTTTCAAAAATAATCAAAGTAAAATTTACTAGGATTAATCAATGATAGGATACACCATCATTTGATAAATTCTTGGTTCTACTGTACTCTAAAAGAGCACAGTAATATTTTTTTATCTAGTTACTATCACCGTGGCGAACGTAATACACTTATGAGCGCGGCGCACGCGCGTAACAGCATACGTGGTACTCCGCAAAACTCGGGGTACGCGCGACCCTCCTATTTACGACTTCTAACCGTATTTTTGTGATCTATGCATACATTCACCTTCCACATTTCAGGTGGAATGAAGTAGGGTACAGTCGAGAGATCCAACAAGTGTCGTCTCGTCGTGCCGGCGGGCTCGGCATCGCGCGCTACATGTGGCGCGAGCGCTGCGCGGTGTGCGGCGCACGGAGCGCGAGCGCCGCGCTGTGCGGGGACTGCGCGCAGCCCACGCACAAGCAGCGCTCCGCCGCAACGCTACTACTGCGCCTAGGGACTGCCAGCGAACATGTACAATATTGTGCTGCCGTGAGTATACTTATAAACGACAAATCTTTGGAAAATTTACAATATCTGGACCTTAATAGATATAATTATGTCTCTGGTTTAGAAAGGAAACGCTTGGTGTACGTGAAATGTTTCATAATGAGTTTTACATGCCTTTTGTTTTGTTTCGAGGTTCTGAAAATATATAAAAAATACTGCGATTATATCTTATGTGATAGTATCTACATTTATTCCAAATTAATAAATCATAGAGACTATTGTTTACATGATGCGTGATGCACAGGACCGGTCGTTGTGGCGACGCTTGGGGGAGGCCTATGTCCAACAGTGGACGTCTTTCGGCTGATATGATGATGATGATGATTGTTTACAGATTTGCGCGTCATGCTGCGGTCACGGTCTATCCTCCGAGTGCTGCAATACCGAGTGTCCAGTCCTATGGCGACGCATCACCGCCAAACACAAGCTCACACAAATCAGGAACGTTCTCGCACACCTACCTCACAATTTTACAAAAGAAAGCCTAGATTTTTAATCAAGTCTGCGATGTAAATATATGTAAATGAAATAGTTTTGCAAAGAGCGACTGTTCAATAAGCTTAGCTTGTATCGGGAAGGTGGGTTTAATTTAAATTAGGCGAGAAAAATATGTGAATAAATCAATTTGTTAAATAATGTAAAAATAAATATATTATTTATTTAAAACCGTTTGTACTTTCTTTAAAAGGATGCCTCTACTTTTTATTTTATTTTAATAATTTATGCATACACAAACAATTAAAAATGAAAAAAAAAAACAAATACAGAGCACAAAGGTACTGCTTATTTCAAATGAAATTTCTTGCAGCAGACTTCAGTTGACTACCTTAGCAAAGTTTGCCGAAAAGGTTGACTTGATTCATTTGCTGCCAAATACTAGAAAACATTAGGATGTGTATCATAGAGTCTGTCTAATAAGTTAAACGACTTGGGTAATTATTAGGATTTTATGAAATCTGATGTAGTCAACACAGGTTCAATAATCAAGGTTGATTAAGAGATAGATATCACTGTTTACTAACAGAAGAACCAAATACAAGTATTTTTTAAATGATTAAATATTACACAAAATTGCCAAGTCGGTTGACTTATTAGACAGACTTTACATCCTATATTCATTACAAAGACATTGCTTAAAAGCCAAGTATCCAAGCTAAATACATCAAAAAAATACAAATGACACTGACAAGATAGTGTTGGCTACGGCCCAACGATTTTATATATCCTAGTACTACGGCCAGTTTGTGGGCCAATTCACATTTTCCATTTTCCTCGACCACTCGAGTTGAAATGGTGACTGACTTGCGTTTCAATTTTTTTTTTAAGGATATACCAGTGCTTGACTGCGATCCTACCTGATGGTAAGCAGTGATACTGATGCAATCGTTGATGGTGAGGCGCAGTAGTTTATTAAAAGCCTATTCACTCTAGCTTTGAAGACATCTAAATTATAATTGGACGGGTAGATCGTAGCAGGCAAATTGTTCCAATCCTTCGAACCGTAGAAGTATCAACAATGTAAAGGTCAATTATATTATTGACTAGCTTTTGTCCGCGGCGTCCCCGCGTACATAAAATATAGCCTATGTCACTCAGGAATAAAGCAGCTTTCTATTGGTGAAAAAATTTTAAACCCCGCGTTCCGAATTGCGTCAAAAGCGATTATATCGCGAATCCGACTAATGCGCAACGTCACAAACAGTACTCCATAGTCCTTATATTTTGTGACTATTAAATTCGGTCGGATTCGCGATATAATCGCTTTTGACGTAATTCGGAACTAAGGGCAGACCAGTACTTCCAAAGATTACCTCCTACAAACAAAAAAACAAACTTTACCTCTTTATTATATTAGTATAGAAGATGAATTAAGTCATGCAATTCCCGAAAATTCCAATTTGACTCAGTTCAAATCCAGCTCGGTCGACCATGTATATTCGTTATGTTGAGTCAACACAGTCTGCCGTGTCTACTCGTTTCGCCGACTTGCTGAGTCAACTCGTTCCGCCGACTTGCTGAGTCAACTCGTTCCGCCGACTTGCTGAGTCAACTAGGTCTGCCGACTCAACTCGTAGTCAACTGACTTGGTCTGCCGACTCAACTCGAAGTCAACTGACTTGGCGGAACGAGTTGACAGTCCGCCGAGTCAATTCGATAACGAATAAATGAGCGTCGATCAAACACTTCAGTCAGAGCAACTTGAATTGGATGTAACTTTTTGATTCGTAAGGCTGCCAAGTGAAATTTCTATTTTCTATCATTTTAAGTTAAATTAGCACTTTAGCTGCTACTTCGTTCATTTTTTTATTTTTTATTATTGATGGGCTTGCGTTTGACTACCATTTCACCTGATGGTAAGCGATGATGTGGTTGACGATGGAGCACGCTTGCCTAGAAGTAACCTATTCACTCTTGACTTAAAGACCCCTAAGTTGTAGCTTGTAGCTATCAGGAAACACAGACTCCGGCAGGGAATTCCACTTCTTGGCTGTACGCAAAATAAATGTGTATTATGTGAATTTAAAATGGTTTATTTAGTTACGTATTCATATCAAGTTTATAAATACAAAGAATAGGATTGGTTTCGATCGGTGTCGACTCGCGACTCGCACCGTCTTGCCTCCTTTTTACCGATTTGCCTTACAACGACGTCTTGCAGAGCCACTACCGCATACCGAGTTAGTTTATTACCGACCAAGTCAATTATAGTTGAAAGAAAAAGCAACTCGAGTTGACTCGATTGTTGTTTGTTCAGATTAATCGATTAAAATAACTTGATACGCCCATCGCTAGTTGGTTGTTTGTTTGTGTTGACACACAAATGTCAATGTCAAATGTCAATGAGTCAATACAGGAAAATTGAAGAAGTTATTTATTTTTTGTTAGTTTTACAACAGTGAGGTGATAAGAGAGTTAAACATGATTAATTCTCCTACAATGCAGCGGCACATAGAGTTACGGAAATTGCCCTCAGCTACTCTGTATAACTTGGCTACTATTTTAGAGATCAACAACGACTGGCAACGAGTTGTTCCCTTTATACCGAAAGACTTGCAAAGTGATAAGTTTGAACCTAAATACAACTATGAACATATGAGGTAAGTAATTCCTATTGTATAAGCTTTATCTAAAAATAAAACCTTTCATGAATGTTATTCATCTTAGTTTTTGGTCTATTCAACAGGTTAATGGAAGAACATGCGAAAAATACAAATAGAAAATGTGCCGAAGTGTTGTTCGACGAATGGGGAACTTCAGGCAAAGTCAGGCCAACTTTAGAAGTTCTCATGAATATCTTATACCAGGCCCAAATATTTAGAGCTGCTGATGAAATTGCTCGCATGCTAGGAGGTAGGCAAAGGATTTCTAGTAATCTTATAACTACGTAGTAACAATCTTTTTTTTTTGTAGGTAGGGCAATCATTCATGACATATCCGCGCCCTTTGTTTAGAGCTGGAGATAGTGTCGTCGGGATTGGAATCCCGGCGGCGGCTGGGGCGTGCGTCCTCCTTTGCTAGCATTACTGTATCGCAGCAGACTATGGCCTGTATTGAGGCCCGGCGAGAGAGATCGTTGCCGACGATCGCCCTTACGAGGACACGGTGGTGCTTTGCCCAAGCTGGGCACACATCTACTGTATGCTCCACCGTGCCCTACGGGCTGTCCACACAATGGTGACACCCAGGCATCCCTTCCACACAAATCCGGTGCAGGAATCTCTAAAGCTTACCATGTCTGGTGAGAACCTGGATCATGCAGAAGTTGAGGATGCTGTGAGGTCTTTCCAGCCATGCCCTGAGGCATGGCTGGAAAGAGGGGACTTACCTCCATAATTATGGTGCCCAGCTTAACAATCGTATGTTTATTAGAGAAACAGTAATTTGTATGTTTCAGAACAACCACAAAGGCCTGCTGATGGCCCAGGAGCTCCCATTACAATCAACTTGACAGACCTTCTAAATGATGAAAGTGTGGAACAGAGATTAAACTCAATGGCCACAATAGAAAGTGAAAATCTTCATCACTCAAGCCATGATCAAGTGGCTTGTAATCGCACTACAAGACAACTCAAAGATCCAAGTAACCTCATTGTGTTTTCTGAAACCATACAAAGCAAGGATATACCTAATTTGAGTGCTTTACAAACTTTTGATAATAAAAGCACTGCTGTAATGGAAGAACAATCAAAGCTTATCAACGTCACTGGCTCAAATGTTATGACTTCAGGGGAGTTTCCTGACTTCAGTGCTCTGATACCTAAAACTAATGGCACTGATCCAAAAACAATGAATACCCTAACAACTGCATCAACTTCTACCGAGAGTGAATCATCTCAGGTAGACATGACACCTCAAAGTGAACTTTTTCAGTATGCTGGAGGTGGTAACTTGTCATCAGTACGAAACATATTCAGCATAATAGACAATGCTATATTAGAAGACAAGAAACTAGTTCATTTTGATTATAAAGAACTGGAAAGTCTAACAAATAAATTTTCTGATTCCTTTGTTGATAAGCCAGTGGGACCAATTGGAAAAATAGGAAGTGGGGGCTTTGGAGATGTGTATGTTGGCACACATGCTAAACATGGGTCTCTGGCTGTAAAGAGAGTGAAAACTCAATTCCAAGTAAGCTGTGAAGTAGCAATGAAAGTATTTAACACTGAAGTAAAATCACTATCTCATCTGAGACATGAAAACATTGTCCCTATATTTGGGTACTCCATAGATGGGCCAACCCCATGTATAGTGTGCAAATATATTGATGGTGGGTCCTTGCTAGAGAAAATTGCTGCAAAGGTACTATCAGTTAAACAAAGAATGGCTATAATGACAGGAACTGCTGAAGGACTGAAGTATATCCATCACAGTGAGAGGCCACCACAGTATGACGAAAGTGGAAATCTGTCTGAAACTGCATCTACCAGGAAAAGTTATTTTCTACATGGAGATGTTAAAAGTGCTAACATATTGCTGACTCAAGACTGTGTGCCAAAGGTATTAAGACAACTTATCATCTACACTATCTACACTAATATAATAAAGAGGTAAAGTTTTTTTTTGTTTGTAGGAGGTAATCTCTGGAAGTACTGGTCCGATTGCTAAAAATTTTTCACCGATAGAAAGCTGCTTTATTCTTGAGTGACATAGGCTATATTTTATGTACGCGGGCGAAGTCGCCGGAAAAAGTATTAATAAACATCAGGTTATTTTATAAATTTTAACTGTTTATTACTATCATGAATTATTATTTTTGCAGCTATGTGACTTTGGCTTGGCTAAACAACTGGAGACAACATTCATTGACACCAGGCCTATGGGAACCACTGCGTACATGGCACCTGAAGGTTTTAATGGTACTGTCACACAGAAAAACGATATCTTTAGTTTTGGTATTGTACTGCTGGAATTATTGACTGGTTTGAAACCAATTATAATAGCTAATGGTGAGAATAATAACATTAAAAATTATGTTGAAGATAACTGTCTAGATGGTGATATAACAAGTCTTTTAGACAGTGTAGTTGGCCATTGGCCACAAGCTCAGAATGTGTTCATATTAGCTCAACGGTGTTTAGAACATCTCAAAAATAAAAGGCCTTCTATTGATGAAGTTTGTGATATTTTAACTAAACTAATGAAGTAAGAAAGTAGTATCTTATCTACTACAAACTATAAATGCAATAAACGGCAAACAGTCAAGTGCCCTGAGTTTACAATGATATCAAATACTGTAAAGTAACTAAATAACTCTTAAAATTTGTTTATAAAATGAAATATTTTATTGTTATAGAATTTCGACATAAAATGTACTAATGATATTTTTAAGAGGGTTTTATTACCCCAACTTATACATATTTTTAAATATAACAACTATTTTAAATACTAATACTTTCTTTTATTAAATTAATCCTTATTAAAAAATCATCATTTAACCCTTTTGAAACTGTTTCTAGATTGCTACATATTTGCTTCTGTTCTTCTTTACTACACAAAAGTATTAAGACTATAATCAGATTTTGGATTTGTAATATTGTTGTATCATCTTTGGCCACATAAAGAGTTTTGATAAGTGCAGCCAGTATCTTTTGGTCTGTAGATAACTTCCAAATGCACCAACAGTATCTGATCCACATTAGAAGACACTGAAACAAAAAATTGTAAATTCACTTGGGTTTTTTACTTATCACACTAGAGATAACCCCAGTAGAGAGATGCTTCAATGTTATCTTTTAAAATAATTTACATATTAAAAAATACATATGGATAAAAATAACAGACACAGAAACAAAAAATTGTAAATTCATTTGGGTTTTTTTACTTATCACACTGGAGATAACCCCAGTACACACAATACACTTCTAGCAAAGATAATTATATAGACAATAATAACAGTCACCTCCATCACATGTTGTATAAGTATTTCATAAACACCTTCATTACAACACATCTCTAAATTGTCACAGATAATGTCTTTGAAGATTTTCTTCTTCATACAGTGGACACCATGCATCTCAATTATTTTAGTAGTGAAATCAAAACAAACTGCCTTTCGGTATAAGTTTGTCTCTGTGTTCAACTGGTCAATGACACTTGAATACACATCATCCAACTTTATTTTCTGAAAGAAAAAAGAAACAGCTATATCTAATTTCCACAAATCATGACTATTAAAACAATTATGTCAACTAATGAAATATAATTTCTTACCTTCACTTGTAAGGGCAAATTTTTTAAGAATTCTGGGAAACATTGAAATAATGCTTTTGTTACTTCAATATCTTTTTCATAAATATTTTTCTTGAGACTCATGTACACAACTTCATAATAATTACCATTTGTAAAACTACTAGAATTCTGTAACAAAATGGTTAAAAAAATAATAGAATTTTTTAGAAGTAAATATTTTTTACTCTTAATTTCTCTTTTCAGCTGTTTTGTAAAAGTTTTATACCTTAGATATAAACAGTTTTTTACAAAGAAACATACCAAACACCGCATTATCAGCACACAGCAATGCAACCCTTTGATTTTATTAGATGTTATGTAATCATCAGCCAAGAGTAAAGCCACTGGCAATACCGTTACTGGATTTACAGTAAGATTGTAATCCTGCAAATGAAGAATGTATATGTGACGACTTATAATGTACAGAGTATGGAATAAACTATCACAGATTTATGGAAGAAAACATCTTGATGTAAAAGAAGATAAGAAAGTATGCATATTATTTAATGGTTTCAGTACCAAGGACATACAGTAATTAATTTGTTTATTTAAAATGTGTTGTGCCCACTCCTAGTAATATGGGATAAGGGCAAGAAGAAGGTGTAGGTACCCACAGCCTGCATACCAAGTCATTGTTAAACATAGCTTGTTTTGACTTGTGTTCTTGTCCAAGACCAAATTAGCAAGTCCAGAAATCTAAAAATGTCTTTGATTTTTCAAAGATTGTAGAGAATCCTCTAGGGGCCCGGTGGCACAAAAACGTGCCAGTAAACAAGTATTAAAGTTGAGCCCCGCTGGCACAAATTTGTGCCACCAAACCCGCTGATTTAAAACTGTATTTGTAGTAAAGATAAGTCTTAAAATCGTTTCTGAACGAATGTTCTCGACGGCAGATAATATTTTACTGATTATTAATATTGGTTGACGTAAATAATGGCGGTCCCCTAGAGGTGTTATAAAATATTTATTTCACCAAGGCCTACATAAGCACTTTACAATGTCAAAAAACAAACTTAATGCTGGGTCCTTGGCACCAAAGTGTTAGATACTCACTTGAAGATTTTCAATAAACAAGCAGTAGACTTCAACAAGACTAGGATACTTCTTAAAATCATCTAATGTCATTTTTTGATGTAATTCTCTAATGCATTTATCAAAAACTTCTTGTGAATTGAAAATATCATTTTTTAATAATGTTTCTTCAAGCGTAATATTGTATTTAGTTTTAAATGCCAGATTCAATTTTGCTGGGTAATCCTTTGTTTTGATGTTTTCTGTATTCCATGGACCTTCACTTTTTAATTCCATATATAAAATTAATAGAGAATAGAGTGTACTTGAACATATATCTTTCTGCTCCCTAAAATCTACATTTTCTACTAAATCTAATAACTCAGGCAGATACTGTTCTAACTTGTTAGTTCTTATTTGGTATTCAGAGTGGTAATCCTTCTCATGGCTTGGTTTTAAGAGTCTGCTAAGTAAACAATTGTTTATACATTCTTCAAATTTTACGAAAGTTTCTATCATGTTTCTATTTGCAATTATCTCGCTACGATTTTAAAAATTATTATCAAAACGACAAAAAACAATTCAATTCAAACAAAAATAGAAAATAGAAACGTCAATGACCTTATCTGTCAATTGCGTCAATGTGACTTTTTTCTTGGCGTCTTAGCTTGGCGTGGACACTAAGGCTAGCCGCACACACAAAATAATATTGTCAATTCAAGATTGTCAATAATCTTCATCAATATATGGTCCCCGCACGCTACGCAATATTATTGGCAATTTTTCATGGTACAATCTGACTCAGTCGCTCCGCAGCTAGATTATGTGCGCACGTTTAATAATGGATAGAAAGAAAAAATCCTTGCATTGAGTATTGCATTAATTTTACTATCTAAAATAAAAATAATAGTTTAAAAAACTAAAAAAACACGCTTTTAGCACGCACTAAAAATTATAAAATAATTCGGACTTTTAGTTTGATAACTCAAGAGTTTTCCCTTTGCCAAATCTTTATTAGATCGCAGGTAAACATAAACAATTTCAGTTCGTGACGAACGATAAATAATTACCTATGCGAAATGGTTATAAGTAGGTAATCATCTTTATTAAATATTTACTATGATTTATTATGAAAGAAAACATGGAGCGTTTATGTAATCTTTACTCTTTTTGGAGAAAACGCTCCTCGAATTAGCGACCTCGCTACGCTCGGCCGCCAACTCCTTCTCCGGACGAAATGAGTTACTTTCACCCCTAGTGTAACAGTGTACTATTAAAAATTACATGAGAATGAGGGATAGCAGCTTCCATCTTTAGTTTCACCTTACTTGAAGAAAAAAGATACACACATGCGAAAATCGCTAACACCTGAGGAGAAGGTGGCAGTTACTTTACGCTTTTTAGCGACCGGCAGAAGTTTTGTTTTCTTTTCTTGTTGCTTTACTGGTTGTTCATCATTTGATGAAAACAGCAGTTCATAATACGTCCAGGCAGACGGGACGTAAACCTCATCTGTTCCCTTTCCGGATGATTTTGATTTGTGAATCTTCTTTAGTTCTTTCCAAAAATTTGTTCGTAGGGAATTATTTTTTTCCTTCACGTCTTCTCTCGTGCTATTTGATTTGATTTTTTTATAAATATCGAGCAACTTATCGCGATATGATTTGCAGGATGTATTCTATAATTCTGGATAAGTTTCCCTTGTTTTAATAAACACTGACGAATAGTGTTTTTCCGTGAGAGTGCTATCGTTAACAGTATCAACACTATTGTCGCTGTTTTCGTCCTCCATTTTGAACAAAAAACACGAACGTCCGCCTGCCTTGAAATCTTTTTCTCAACTAAAAAAAATATTGCCGCGCGCCCGCACACGTCAATATTATTGACAAAATGACAATACCCCTGCCTCCCCCCGATATTGACGTGACAAAATCTGAATTTCTGGATAATCCACAATAATATTGAACAATATCGCAATACAGGCCGCACACACACAATATTATTGACAATGCGTACTTTATTGTCAATATTATTTTGTGTGTGCGGCTAGCCTATGTCCCTTAAACCATGTCTTTGCAGTCTTCGTATGAATAGAATATCACCTAACACAAATCAAAACAAAACTTTTGTCGCGTTCGTCTTCTGTGTCTACCGTCCTTTGTATATTTGGCAACTATTGTTCATTTTTTCATTAAAGACTATGATTTGACAAGTGCAAATGTCAAATTCTAGAAATATGTTGCCAGATTTTTAGTAAAAGTGATGTCTCCAAATTCGATTTTTCATACCGGTTTTTTTAACAATAGAACCTTTATGGAAAACTGGACAAAGATACTGTAGTGTTTATTTATAGTAGAGTCTAATATGAATTGAAAACTAAAATAATTAAAAATATTACCATATTTTTTAACACTTGGCCTTTTACTTAGGCTAAGAATTCACGAAGCGGTTTTAACCCATGTCTGTGTTCTGTAGAATACTAAAGATATATATATATATAAAAATTCCTGCACATTTTACGACGCGTTTTACGGACGTGGTGTGCGCGGTTGTTTGCGGCTCCCGCTGCAATGGCGAGGAACTAGTAGAATCGCGCGAGCTGTGGTCACCCGCATGACACAGGTCCTCACCGGAAATGGCAAGTTCGGGAGGTTCCTGTTCCGAATTAAACCTACGACAAACTTATTATTTGCGGTTGGTACAGTAATCGGGTCTAGGGAGCGAACCACAAAATTAAGTTGGTTTTTATTGTATTATACTTTTCCGGGATAAAAAGTACTCAGTGTGGTGCCCAGGATATTAAAGAATAATTATACCAAGTTTCATCGTAATCGAACTGGTACTTTTTGTGTGATGCCTGAGCAAACAGACAGACACACAAAAATTTATTTAATCACCTTTTTGTGTTCGGTGTCGGTTTAGTAACACCCCCTGCCATTTATTTTTTTGATATTTTCAATGTACAGAATTTTTATTTCTACAGATTTATTATAAGTATAGATAATATTATTTAATGTAAAAAATACAAAACCTGACCATAATTAGTTGCATAAATTTAAAATGAAATTATTTTTACGATTTTTACGAATATTTTTCGGATTTTTGGTCAGTACCGGTTGCGGTACCTCACTATTTATGAAATTGAAAAAACATGCAACATTCGTATTGTCAAATCGTAGTCTTTAATTAAAAAACGGACTGATATATTATTATATTACGAGTATATTATGTGCTGGCGCTGCCGCTGCAGCTGCTGAGACCCTTAAACGGCGCAAATACTGTAACCTTATTGATAATTACAGTTTTGAGCCCTATGGGGTTGAAACGCTTGGGTCATGATGGGGTCCGAATGCGCGTCTCCTTTTTAAGGAAATGTCTCACCGACTGATCGACACCTTCCGTGACCAGAGGGCTGGCTCCATAGATTATACACATGCTGGCTCGTTCGTCGCTCAAAGAATTAGCATTGCCATTCAACGTGGCAATGCTGCCAGTCTTCTGGGCACATTTCCGGATGACAGCGATGTGGAGGAGTACTTTGACGCCTGAGCGTACCTTGTCATTTTGTATTATATTTATGTACATAGGTTTTAGTATAAATAGTTTAATTAGTAATTAAGTTTTTTTATGTACATGTGTATTATGTTGTATAATAATTCTTTGTTGGCTACACTGGATCTATAATGTCAGTCAATGTCAGTTGTCACTGTCAATTCATTCATTTAATGTCGAAAAATCCGAAAAATATAGGTTTGTTGCTTCAAAAATTACATAATTTTTGAAGTTATAATACAAAGTAATATAAAAGTAAATTGTGCTTATAGGAGTGATAAACCGTAGAAATGATAAAGTAAGTCAATTGTTGTCTATACCTATGTATGTTTATAATGTGCACAGCACACAGTACAGCAATTTAGAATTCAGGTACTTTATGGAACCTGTTGTTTTAATTTTAACATTATTTTTAGGTTCGGAATAAAATCAGCCGTCCTAGGTTCGGCGGTATACTACACCATTGACAAGGGAGTTTGGAAAGACAGTGCCACTACAACCGCATTATATGAAGAGCTCGAACAAGGAGTTTCACCTTATGTTGGGGAACTTAAAAAACAAATACCATACGAGGTAACTGTCGATATTGATTCGCTAGATAACCAGTAACCATTCACTTTTTGAATTTATTATAATTTCACTTTTGTTTGTAGCTACCACCACTTCCATCACAAGATCGAGTATCATACCTGTTCAAGTACTATTGGAATAGTGGAGTGAAGGCAACATTCAGCTTCTTAGTTGACCTTCCTACACACACTAGTAATGCGGCAAGCAAGGCTTTTGAATACGTTAACTCGGCTCTTGATGCAGGCGAACAAGCAGTGACTACGAAACAAGAAAACAAATAAAGTTATTTAGGGAAAATTGTATTTATTCAAAATGTGATTATTGTTAATGTGAAATAAAACCTAGAAATGGTTGATTATATATTTATTTTTAATGAGTAGTAAGTAAGCTTTACCTATAAATTAAAAGAGTACCTAATGTATGTATTGTCTACTGAACCACACCACTGGGGTGTCATTCACCTTTTTTTGGTAATCACACTTATGCTTATGACATGGATTAGTTTTTTCTACAGATCTGTTTTTTTCTAGGAAACTAGATGTTTATTCATCCACATTATGTTTTACAAACAACATAAACTTGGCCAATGTAATAACTTTAATTCATTAAACCCCAAGCGAACGCCAGCGTTCGCGCACCTATTGTCTTTCTATTGTGTCTGTAATTAAAAATTGAAAGGTTAAAACATAAAAATGGGTTGTGGTGTGGTTGCCAAAAAAACGTTTAGATTTTTTACCAAAAAATAAAACAGGTATTTTGCATGGAAGCCCCGTTTACATATTTATTCTATTCTGTTTTTAGTATTTGTTGTTTTAGTGGCAATATAAGTACATCATCTGTGAAAACTTCAACTATCTAGCCACCACAGTTCATGAGATACAGCCTGGTGACAGACATGCAGAGTGACAGCAATAGGGTCCCGTATTTACCCTTTAGGTATGTCATGAAACAGTAAAGGTGCCATTCGAAACTCGGCTGCAAGCAGCACATGCGGCGGCTGCAGCTCCACGACTGGTTTTCTGTGTAGTAGTGTGGATTTTTGTAAAAACCATTCCGAACGCGGCTGCGGCCGCACGCGCTGCTGAGGTTCGGCTGCGAAAGCTGCCGCGACCTGCAACCGCAGCCAGTAGTGTTGTAGCTGCAAGTCGATGCGCACGTAATTACGTCACTCGAACATGTTTAGATAAGTCTGAAATGATCGCTACTCGGAGCCGATAGCGCTCACAATGGAATGACTCGTAGATTTGCGATTGGCAGCACGTGCAGTCAGCCTCGGGATCACTCCCAGCTGCGTGTACCTACTACCGTATTCGCAGCCTGCAACCGAGGTTCTTATGGCATCGTTAGGGCCGAAACTGCGTTAAGCGGCCGTCCGCGCAGTACTATACAATAGTGCTCCGTAGCGGGGGACCCGCACTTATTCTGTGCCCGCGCCCCCGTTCTCCATCGACACGACTAGGACTTGTGACACTGCGCAGGTAATAAACCGGTTTCCGCGACGGGAACCGTCGCACACGACTGACACAACACGACACGCTTTGTCACGCGACAGGTGCACGTCGCGGGCGTTTCCGTTTCCATCAGTTCTAAGCTATAGCAACGAAGCATATAGCACCACAGAGTACTTTTTAATACAAAGCACATCCACCGATAGCCTCTCTACGACAACACTGCGATACTCCACCCAAGCGGGGCTCACCTCTACCGTGTCGTCCGGGCGGTTCGTAAAATGGCAACAGGCATTTCGTCTGAGGCCTACTAAAGCGGAGAGGAGTATAGCAGAGAGATGTAGGTATGCTTTGTTTAGGAGATATGTGAGCTGTGAGAGATCGAAACCAACGACTACGAAAGGAAGACGTCATGTCGTTACAAGTGTTATATCTGAATTTGCAAGAAAGGCAGCGGGGTGCGTTTTTACTGTTCCGTGCGGCCGCCCGACTAGACACTTCGCTCTGCCGCGCCGCCGCCGCTTGCTCGCTCGCCGCACAAAATTCTATGGAAAAATGAAACATTCTCCTCTCCACTCGATCCATTTCCACCAAAGCTAAGCGAAGAAGAGATGTGGAAATAACGAAATCGTATTGGTTTATTCAAACATATCTCCTCTCCACTTTGGTGTATACCGGGCCTGAATCAGTAATTTCCTGAACTCGCCATGTCATACACTGTGGCGCCTCTCCGGCCAGTCCTTCGGGCCCTCGCCCACGGCGACTTTCTGTAGCCATGCTGTCGCACGTTCACATCGATACAGTCGCGATGCTGTAGTGCGTTGGCATTTTTTCTATAGCGTTTACAAATAATAATGATAATGCTCATCACACAAACATTTGCCTTGGGTGGGAATCGAACCCGCGACCTCCGGCTAAGCAGTCAGGGTCACTAATCACTAGACCAACGTTAGTACCTACTTACTTCAAATTATTATACATACTTGTGAGTAATATTATCTAATTTCTCCTAAGCATATCTAATGTAGGTAGAGGAAACAGAAGACCTACTCGCTGGTAGACTTGGAAGCGCGCAGCGGCTGTAGCAATTCTCACGCCTCAGGTCGGTCGCGCAGGTAGGGATGCAAAAACGATACATCGATGTTTTAAAATATCGAGGTATCGTTCATAAACATCGATGTTGAAGAAAACATCGACACATGGTTCATTAATAACGATGTTTTATTATACTTGTGAGTATTATTATCCAATTTCTCTTAAGCATATCTAATGTAGGTAGAGGAGACAGAAGACCTACTCGCTGGTAGACTTGGAAGCGCGCAGCGGCTGTAGCAATTCTCACACAAAGTACTCTGTGATTCTCACGCCTCAAGTCCGGTCGCGCAGGTAGGGATGCAAAAACGATACATCGATGTTTTAAAATATCGAGGTTTCGTTCATAAACATCGATCATTAACAACGATGTTTTATTTACACCTTTGTGATTATTTTTGAATTCTATTATGAGAAAAAAATAGTTGTTTGTCAGTAATCATGCATGATTATCAAAATGAATCTAAATATTATATCAATATTTTTTTATAAGAAAACGCCTTTCCTCTGTATTTCAAGGTCGTATTTGCTGATACTGCTAGTATATTTTGAACATCGATGTTTCAGTTTTAAAAACATCGATATTTTGTTATAGATGTTGCATACCTACGCGCAGGTCGTCGTAGGCGAGGGGCCTTATCGCCGCATGCCGTCTTTAGATGGGTAAGGTTGATAAAAATAAAAACAAAGTATACAAAAACAGCCCACAACTGTGGCACAGTTTGATTTATTCCTTCTTGCAGTGTCACATATTTTACAACTTTACCTAATAATAGGGTCTGCTCCACAAACATGTAAACATTTCCAAGCTTCAACAAATATTGCAGTTGACACAACACAGACGTGACTTTCACAAAACATGAACGCCCATCACAATTTTAATACAAAACGATCATTTAACTAATTATTCTCTTTTAATAACATTAACTATTTAAAATGAACGATAGAAAGCTTGGTTGTGGTAATACACTAATGTAACTGGCAATAACATGTACATAAAGAAATATTTGTTAGTGTGGATGGGGAACAGCTCTGCAATATAATCTCTGTAAAAATTATGGCTATCAACTTTAACTGTATTAATCAACTATATTCACGCCGATGTTTCAATTAATTTAATATTTATAAGGAATAAAAATTTTGTGCACATTACAAACACTAAAAAATATATTTTTTTATTAGGAATGGTCTGGACAAATAATTTTGATCAAATTAAGCATATATTAGTGCAAAGTCAAAGACCTTTGTCAGTGGGAAAGGTAATCTTATGTACAAGTGTTGTTTCCAATGATGTAGAAGTCAGTGAGCAATTACGTATTGAAAGCAAAAGAAAATTATACTGTTAGTTTATCTAATAAAGTACAACAGCACACGTAAGTTCCATTTTGTAACATTATTGCAAATCCCACATAAAAGGCAGCTTTTATTATTTAAAGTTAAAAGTGGTCTCTACGTTACTTTCAGATTTAACACAAGCCACGATTGTTAAAATTTGATATTGCTTAACATTTTCTTTAATATGTCAGATTGTCGGCTTGTTGGATAGATATCCATATAAGGGTGTGTTAAGGGAAGCTGTAGATTTCATTTCGTTAAAGTCCTGGGCAATGTTTTCCGTTGCTAGGCAACAGTTTCGACTTCCATGGGTTCTTCAGCACCAGTTTTCTTTTTCTTCTTCTTGTTAGATTTCGCAGACGAGTTGAGGAGTGCCTGTAAGTAGTGATGTTTTAGAAACTGATTTGATTTTCTGACAAATCTATAGTTATTTTAAAAACGGAAATGTCGTAATTAATCAAACTGAAATGCGAATGATACGCAAATCGGCTCAAAAGCCTTACATTTAATTTACCCTGTGCTTGTTCAAATCATGCCATGTTATAGTATGCTTTGAAAGATAACAGGGAAAGATTTAAACTTATTGCCAAGTCAAACTAATTAAAATGTTTACAATAGTGAGAGTTGAGAAATATAATCATACTTACATTGAGTTCAAGGTCCTTGATACTGCGTTCACTCTTGCACGTACTTTTATCGAAGGGCAGACCAGTGATACGATGCGTGCCGCTCGGCAACAGTAGGGCGGTGAACTTGAACTGTGCCACAAGCTCCCCAGGACGTTCATACAGAACCTAAAAATAAATGATAAGATAAAATTTACTATCTTTAAGGTGAGATATGAGAGGTCGTCAACTTTTATGGAGGTTTGTGTACTTCACAGATCAAAATGAACTATGTTAAGTAAAAATAGTAAATTTTAATGCAAGTGGGCAAATGTTATTGTAGTTAAGACAGAATATAATTACAAATTTAAGAGCAGGAGTTCTTTTCAAATAAGTGTGTTGAAAAATAGCTTCTCATACCTGGAAAGGCTCAATGAGTTTGTGGTTGACACACTCGACGACGCCTAATCTCGCACTAGTCTCCTTGTCGAAGCTTCGAAGGTTGAAGGGCATTGAACCATGTTTATTGCGGACCTGTCACGTAAAAAAACATAATCCGAGTTAGTGAAATTGTTACTATTATAAATAAAGTGATGAAAATGGTGCAATGACTCAGTAACAAAAATTACTACTTTATTTTTACGCTCTAAGAATTGCACCTACCTCACTATAGAACATTCTTGAAGCCTTCAGTTTTAATTGATAAACTTCATCAGTTTTCTTGTATATCGTACACCTGGTGTCCATTTCTCGGCCCTGAACATCAAACATGAACCTATGAATTGTATTACATTTTTTTTTTATGGCAATTTTGCTGGTTGTATTAAGCTATTGGACATTGGGATGATAACTTTTTTACAGTTTAAATGTCAGTAAGATAAAACCAATTTGCTATAGAAGCATATCAGTTAGAATTTTACTTCTTTCTATTCCCTGAGTACTGCCAGAAATTGTATTGTACAAAGACTGGAAAGAATACAGGGCCTTGCACAACAAATTAGATCAGATAATCACTATAACTTTAGAAGTTTTTCTGTAAATAAGTTTATCCCACGTTTACAAATTGCTTTACTTGCTAAATCATATACAAGTTTATATTTTCACATTTTGAGCAGTATCAGATACTTACAACTCCTTCCCCTGTTGATACTAGTACATCCATCGCATACACTTCGTAAGTCTCCAAAGTTGCCTTCTCATGTTCTTTACGTTGTGCCTCGGAAGGGTTCTGGATGATGCTCTTCTCACCATCAATTCTGAACTGCTTTAGTTGGTGTGAGAGCATGCCCTCAACAGGCTTGCAGCCATACTCTGCAGTGATCTTCTGTACTGCATCAGTTATAGCATAGTTCTGAAGAAAAAAAAAATGATTTATTGGATCAATTAGTCATGAAGTATGGCAACAAGTGGCATGAAAGGACTGGCAAGTAGTCAAACAACTATTTGTTCCTTGTTGACATAGATTTTTCTAATTAAAAACAGTAATGAATGCACACATGAAGCTCTAAACCAACCAACAACAAAAAAAATTGACAAGAGGCATAAAAATAAAATCAACAAAAATAAACACTCATAATGGCTAACTTAGATAACATGACACAGAAAAATAAAATATTCTTTGTCTGAAGACAAAGAAGAAAACATCTAAATGTTAAAGTATACCTCATTACCGGGCCGCAACAACCTTAAGGCGGCTTCACTAGCATAATGGGCTGCAAGGACGACATCAGCAGCCCTTCCTGTCACCTCCACACCACCAACAACAACCGTGTGGGCAACAACTGCAATAAATCCATCTATGTGTGCACCTAGATCTCTGAAAAAAAAAAAAAATTGCAATAGATATACAAAGTATGCATACTAACCTCTAATCTATTTATGGAAATTACAAAGGAGTACAAAACCAGTTGTAATAAATTTTAAAAAACAAAGTGGTCACAAACAAATAAGTTGCTTTTGTATGCAATCTTATTAGAACAGCAGCTAGTGAGGTTATAAAAGCAAGGGTGAAAACTTTCAACAAAAATATCAAATTATTCTCATAATTAGCTTGCTCCATCCAAAACTACATTACATTAATTGACTGAAAAGCAGAGATCCTACAATACATAATATTCTGATTATGAAACAAAGAAAGAGGGCAATGAACGAGTTTCGAACAAAGTTCACTAGTTTACCTGCTTGAAATTACTTACATCTTGGCCAGGTCACCCTCCTTGAGGATGTAATCGTTTTCGCTAGGTATCGGCGAGAAGTGACATATACAATTGTTCACCGAAACGCATGTTGAGAATGCAATACCCTTCTTGGAATCTTTCTCTTTTTTGAACACCTTTGAAGTCTCGTCGAGAATTTGCTTGTCGCCAAACTCGCATAGCTCTCTGGCGGATGCGTCAGGTACACATTTAGCGATTAACTGTTCCAAAACACCTGTAAAATGATATTAGGGCAGAGTTAAAAATGAATCCGTTTATGAGAAGAACTTGGCACGGATAGCGGCACCACATTGTCCGCATGGCGATGACACGCGTCCATCGGTCCAACCTACGTAGCGTAGGTTCAATCACAAATTCTAAAACTGGCATGTATTTAAAATCAAAATAAACATAATCACTTGCACATTAACTTACGATTAACAATTTGTCCAGCTAGTTTGTACTTGGTTACAACCAAGTCCTCCGCAATAGTTTTCTCTACTTCTTTATCGTCAGCCATTTCTCAAAATTGTGGTTGTCGGCTACTCGCATCGGATTTTGATTGGCGGCTTTAGGTTATGGTCACGTGACAGCAGTAACGAATCGCAAAGATGGCGGGTAAATCAGAATTTTACAAGATCACAAGTGATAATTTAATCATTTTCTAGGCTAATTTTATGATTTAACTAAGTATTTTTTAATTAATAAACCTTGAAATATTAAATATAATCTAAGATTTGTCTGGTTAATGTTTCTCTAGTAGACTCCCATACTAGCTTGAATTGCCATTGATGTCAGTTTTCAGTATTTTTTTTTTGCATGGAAATAGTTAGTACTACTCTAGGTATGAAAATAGGAAAGGGAGAAGAAGGCCTTTGCCCTGGCTAAATTTACTTGCATTAATAAACCGACTTGGGTTGCAGCGATTTTTTTTGGATTTCCGGATTTACTCCACCACGGCTGCACGGTTCTGTACCCACAAACTTGAAAAGAGCACGGTTTTCAAGTCTGTGGCTGCACCTCATTTGTAGGATTTGGTGTTACCATCACCGTGCTATCACCGTATTCAAAGCTCAATGAAATCTGGGGGCTTACCATGACCTCTTATGGAAACGTTCAATTCCCAGTGAGTCAAATACTTTTCAAAAGCAAGCCTGCTTCTGAATCGCTAAAAATCATACCATGGTAGTTCTAAAGTTGAACGATTTTTGGGCAGAGGTGAACAGTTACGCTTGAAGGTCGCTTAATTTAACATTACAAACGCTCAAAAGACGGTCATTTGATATTAATACCCGCCAAATAGCACGCCATAGTACAAAAAGTCTATACAAAAAAAAAGACGGGTTGCACTCCGGGAGTGCCGGCAGAAGTGAAAACTTGATTATTAACGTTGAGCATGTTTGATATTTTGGAATGGTTAGGGAATAATTTTGCACCAATTGCTTTATCAGTATAAAAGTACTATCATTTATGTGGTAGAATACAATATTCATTTATTGCGCTATCGTACACAAACATGACAATTTATATTACATTAAATATTTAACACTTTAAAACTATTACAATTTTTTTACATTAAAAAGTTTATCTCTCCGAAAAACTACTGAGGTGTCAAGGGACACCCGGATGGAACGAAGTTCCGTTCTGGCTTGCTTTCTATAAGAGAGAGAAAGAGAGAAAGACAGAGAAACATGCGCACGCCGCACGGCTTACAATAGCTTACTATAGAAAAAGTGTCGTTACAACTTTTCGTGAGATTTTTTTCCGTCTAGCCAATACAATATAACTAAAAAATACTATCCTATTTTATGTACATTTTGACAGCACTATTTCAACATCTTCGAAACCATGAAAACGACACTCATGACGAAAAAGTTGATAATTTCTGACATCCGCCATCTTAGATTTACATTTTGACAGCACTATCGGCTTCAACAACCTCGAAAACCATGAAAAAGACACCCATATCGAAAAAGTTGATAATTTATTGCAGCCACCATCTTAGATTTAAATTTTGACAGTACTATCGGTTTCAACACCCTCGAAAACCACGAAAACGACACCCATGAGGAAAAAGTTGATAATTTCTTGCAGCCGCCATCTTGGATTTACATTTTGACAATACTATCGGTTTCAACAGCCTTGAAAACCATGAAAACGACACCCATGACGAAAAATTTAATAATTTTTTGCAGCCGCCATCTTGGATTTATATTTTGACAGTACTATCGGTTTCAACACCCTCGAAAACCATGAAAACGACACCCATGACGGAAAAATTAATAATTTCTTGCAGCCGCCATCTTGGATTTACATTTTGACAGTATTATCGGTTTCAACACCCTCGAAAACCACGAAAACGACACCCATGACGAAAAATTTGATAATTTCTTGCAGCCGCCATCTTGGATTTATATTTTGACAGTACCATCGGTTTCAACGCCCTCGAAAACCATGAAAACGACACCCATGACGAAAAAGTTGATAATTTCTAGCAGCCGCCATCTTGGATTTATATTTTGACAGTACCATCGGTTTCAACACCCTCGAAAACCATGAAAACGACACCCATGACGAAAAAGTTGATAATTTCTTGCAGCCGCCATCTTGGATTTACATTTTGACAGTACCATCGGTTTCAACACCCTCGAAAACCATGAAAAAGACACCCATGACGAAAAAGTTGATAATTTCTTGCAGCCGCCATCTTGGATTTATATTTTGACAGTACCATCGGTTTCAACACCCTCGAAAACCATGAAAACGACACCCATGATGAAAAAGTTGATAATTTCTTGCAGCCGCCATCTTGGATTTACATTTTGACAGTACCATCGGTTTCCACGCCCTCGAAAACCATGAAAACGACACCCATGACGGAAAATTTGATAATTTCTTGCAGCCGCCATCTTGGATTTACATTTTGACAGTACTATCGGTTTCAACACCCTCGAAAACCATGAAAACGACACCCATGACGAAAAATTTGATAATTTCTTGCAGCCGCCATCTTGGATTTATATTTTGACAGTACCATCGGTTTCAACACCCTCGAAAACCATGAAAACGACACCCATGACGAAAAAGTTGATAATTTCTTGCAGCCGCCATCTTGGATTTATATTTTGACAGTAAAAGTGTCGGTACAATTTTTTGTGAGAATTTTTTCCGTCTAGCCCCCTTTCATAACGCGCGATAAGGGATAGCTGTCTACTCTCCATCCGTCTTACGCTTTTTCGATCAGGTCACGTGTCCTGACGCGAGTTTAAGATTTTATACCCATTACAGAAAAAGTGCTCAACGCCGCTAAAGAAGTTTTCACTTCAAAAATGTAAACGAATCTTGAGCGGATTTCGTAAACGTCACTTAGCAGGCCAGTTACTGTACTCTACTCGACTACTCTGATTCACTCTGATTATTTTTGAACGCACTACTGTGAGCACCACCACGACCACCACCACAGCACGCACTGGTGCAGCACTATTGTTATTGTCAAACGTGACAGGTCACCTTGATGTTTGACATTAGTTTGACAGCATTGCATTTGAAGTTGACATGCATTATTTCGACAAAATTTTGTAAATAAATGAAATCATATTTTACGTTTTAATAAAATGGAAACTTCTGAAGACCTTTTGTCCTTGCTAAATGAAAAAGTTGCTTTTGGAGAAAATCTTATCGTCCAATTAGAAGGATTAAATGATATAGATGGAGTTATGAAATTGCAAAGGAAAATTAGGCAAGAAATTGAGTTCTTGAGGAAGGTAATGAAATTACGTGCGCCCTTTACACTTTGTTTTTATATTGGTACATATTTTAAATTATAAAAAAAATGTTTGTTCTAGCTACAAAAATCCAAGAAAGTAAAGATTGAACAGCTATCATGTTCAAATTTACGTCATCTTGGCGCGATGGTGGATTCCGCACTGAGGCCTGGCGTTATTGCTGTGTGCAAAATCTTTCACATTAACGATACCTCTAAATTAGTTATCGATATAATTAGCGAGGAAGGCAGGGTGTGGACTAAAGGTGAGAAAAGAAACCAAGTTCTAATATGTAAAAAAGTGTATTCAGGATTATTAATAATTTCTTAAATATTTATGTTTCAGTTATTGCTAGAAATCCTAAGTCTCTATCAGCACTAAGTGCAGGAAAAGCTTCATATGGAGCTCGATCAATACTGGACCAAGCCGAGGATTATCTGGAGTGTGCCAAGCTATACCCATGCATGTATCAACCTCCCAAAGTATGTTTTATTTCACATAATGTAACCTTATTGCATCATTTAATTATAGTCAATTTAAATGAAAATATTGAGTTTTAAAATATAATTAAACTTTTTAATTTTATGGATTTCAGATTATTTTTGAATTTATGAGTGGCATAGAGGAGAGTTTGGCAAATAAATTAAAAGCTGTTGGTGTGATAGTGAAGGGAGAAATATTGCCAAATTCTATCCTATGTGAGGATAGTAGTAATGATTCTTGGGATGAAGACAGCAGTGATGAGGAGTGCCTTCAAGACGGGTAATAAATCCAATGCTTCAATAGCTTTAAATATTGTTATTAGAAAATAAAACAACAGTGGCGTAGCTTGGTGACCAAAAGCCCTGGGCCCTGACCGTTCAAAAAATGGGGCCCCATTTTATATAGGAAATCACCAAATAACTTCTCCTGCTCTGGGTCTCTTATTTAGATTTGCGAGGTGAGAACAGATTTTGTTTGTTTAGTAAGAGGTTTATTATAATTAACCTTTCAAATATCATAATTAGAGTCACAATAGAAAGACAATGAGTAAGCGACACCAGTCTTCGCTTTGCTTAGGGTGTAATGTTTTAAGCAGGTTTTGGTTGCCCATCGAGCTTGGGGTCCCCAGGGCACTGCTCCTCTCCCCGTTAGATTTTGTACACAAATCACAATATTTAAGCTTATGTTTGAAAACCCAATCAAAAACACTAAAAACTTGGAACAAATGTTTTATAAATTTCTTCTAAGTTATACACTCTTGACAGTGGTTGTGGTCATGTCTCGGTCGAGCTCTGCACCACCGCCTCTCTCGCGATGCGACATCATGCAGCTCTGTGTTTGGCAGCTTGGGAGTTTTCGTTTAAAAACTAAATGAGTACAAAAAGTTCTTCAAAAGCTAAGGTTTAAAATTGAAATGACATTTTTTGCTATTTGTAGCCAAGAATCATCCCTGAAAGAAATGTCAGAGTGTTTTGAAAAGCATCCAGAAATTAAGACTTTAAACCTAGATGTGACAGCTATGATGGCATATGTGAGCAATATGACAAATGGACATTGTAATTATGTGTTCAAACAAGAAGTTCTCACTCAGCAATCTGCTTGGGAAGCTGAGAGACCAGTCAAACCAGTTTTGGAGAGATTATTTAAAGGTAAAGTGCATAGAATAACTATTTCAATCTTCAAGCAGTGACTCAAAGAAATGCCAGCAAAACTGAGAGGGTTGTATGTAAAAAGTTTATGTGACTCTGGAAGGCAAATTGCAACTAAAGAGGAACACAGGTAAGTTTTATGTCTCTAAAAATCTGACATACAAAATCGCAAAATCCAGAGCGGAAAAAGTTCACCATCATTTCAGCCAAAGGATGTCCACTGTTGGATATAAGCATCCTCATAGTGTCGCCACAACGAACGGTCCTGTGCATCTCGCATCCATCGCATTCCCGCGACTCACTTACCAGGTCATCGGTCCACCTTGTGGGAGACCTTCGGACAAAAGTTATTTGATAATAATTACTCACTTCAAAAAAACATGTTTCAAGCAGTGTATTTTCATTGCTGCAGTACTCTTAATTTTAATTTTCTCAAATCTTGCCGCATTATGTCTTCTTCCATATTTCTCTCAATATAACTGACCGAAACACGATTTACAGCCGAACCCGAAACTTTAACCGAATGTTCGACTTCTGTTCCGGTTTCGGCCGAAACTGAAATCGAATCCGAAACTGACTTGGTTAACCGAGAAAATTCATCGTAAATGCACGACACTTAAAGATGTTGATGTGATTTTGTTTTATTTTTTCAGATAAGACACTTGTATGCTGCAGGACAGCCTGGGATGACTTTGAGAAAATTGTTAATAACTTAGGTGGTGAAACAGAGATCAAAAGAACACAGGAACTGAAGAATATGGTCAGAGTGTATCCTGATGACTATGGTGGTGAGTGAACAAAATTATGAAATTTATATTTTAATAAACTAGTGCGCCTCACCATCAATGATTGCATCACTGCTTACCATCAGGCGGGATCGCAGTCAAGTACTAGGTAGTTTATAACAGATAAAAAAAAATATATATCCAAAAAGGGTTAATATCCAATAAACAATTTTACTGTTTAGCCCAAGTTTACGCCCAGCCAATGGGATGCTTTGGCAAGACATTTCCCAGTCAAAAATTATAATTACAGTCTTAATGTTACTCAGTACCTTTTTTTTTTTAATAAGAATAAATTAAATGTCAGAAATTAAACTGATGATATGTTTTTATTTGTTTTCAGGTGAAGATGATTATCCAAGAAAAAATTTAAAAGTCAGAGGTCATGTGAGATTAAGATCAAAAATTATTTTTAATTTTGGGCACAGGATTAAGGCCCTGACCGTTTCAGCCAACGAAGGATTTGTCAGGGCTGCCATGCAACAGGTAATGTCTCAATAAAAAAATAAATTGTGTTTCAACACTTCAATATGAAAGTAAATTGTGTTTCACCCAAGTTTATTTTCTTGAAGTTTTATTAAATTTATATTTTTATTTCCAGGGAATAACATATGCGTCATTTATTCATGAATCAAGAGCCTTGACAGAAGGTAAAGAGCCAACAGCTACAAAAATCCCATTATGATATTTCTTTATTTTTAGTATAATTATTCCAATTTTCTTCATAAAGAGTGAACAACTTCATGAATAATTAGTTTTTCAGCATTACTTTAGCCATTGTATGTTTTAATATTTTAACTAAATTAAAAGTGTAATGTCCAATTTAGGTGTAGGAATATATTAAGAGCCAGGTAAAAATATATAAAAAGCAATAACTTGCCTTGATCTCATTTTATGCAATTAAATCAAATTCTAATGAAACTGCCTTACTATAAACAGTCTCAAATATTATAATATAAATACCGAACGATAGGTAATATCAATTACCTATGAAACATATTTATTGGCATATAAATTAAAATTAGTCATATAGTGGTTGTTATTACTTATTAATGTAATGCTAGTTTAATTTTTAGATTTATAATAGAGCCTTGTAATATATAACAATTATGTATAATGCCTTGTGGCATATTCTGTGATCGCAAATAAAAATATTTAATTCATTTTTGGGTTTTATTATGTTTTGTGCATTTTCAGTTTTTATGTCCTTCTAAAAGGTTTTGCTGTGACTTCCAATAGCACTCCAAAACATGGTAAGAATAGTGCATAAACCTGGAACAAAAATAAATCATAATTATGTAGTATTTATTTAGCGTAGCAATCCAACAGGACGTCTTTCGGCTGAAATGTTGATTTTAAAAGCTTTTCATGATACGCTTTGATCTGTTATGCTGAGTTTCGGAATAAAATGGCGATAAGCAAAAGTAGTGGAAATAAGCAGTCACTGGCGTAGCTACCGCGCCAGCAGGAGCAGACAACAAGAAAACCTTATAATTGATTATTTCCCACGTGAAAAAGGGGCCTCAGGTTTTTTTGCCCCTGGGCCGTTGCTTACCTAGCTACGCCACTGTAAGCAGTTTTGCCTAGTTATTCTAGGGTTGAAGCATATTTTTTAGTGGTGGCAACTCTGTTATCAGCATTGTTTTTGTTTACAATACTATCATCAAACGTCATCTGAAATGTCATTGTCAATTTGAATGGCTGTTGCTTTTGATTTTGATTTTCTGTGAAAATGAAAATGATATTTTAAAATAAAAACAATGATTTATCTTTGATAATGGCTAATGTGGATACAGAAGTGATTGATACACAATTTATAGCTGAAAACATCGGCTTCTTAGACAACTGTTTCGATAATTCATTCATATTACAAAGTTCTCTGCAAGTTGTAAGAGAACACGCTACAGAACAAAATTATAAAGAATTAAATAGAAGCGGGAAAGTAAGTAATAAACTTAATAGTTGTTCGCAAAGCACCACAATAACTTTAGCAGAGTCTGCACAAAATTGTAGTGTGATATCAGAAAGAGGAAAGAGTAATAACAAAAAGCTAAGAGACTGGGGATTACCTCCAGAAATTGCCAAGAAATATGAAGAACGAGGTATTACAGAAATGTTTGAGTGGCAGGTTACTTGTTTGGGTAACTCAAAAGTACTTTTTGATTGCTGCAACTTAGTTTACTCAGCCCCAACATCTGCTGGAAAAACTTTGGTTGCAGAAATACTTACAATCAAAACGATTTTAGAACGCCAGAAGAAGGTTATTATAATCTTGCCATTTGTTTCAATAGTAAGAGAGAAAATGTTTTACCTTCAGGATATACTGTCCAGTTCAGGTATTCGTGTGGAGGGGTTCATGGGATCTCAGTCACCGCCTGGGGGTCTACAGGCTGTTCATGTTGCTATATGTACCATTGAGAAAGCCAACAGTCTTGTAAACAAACTGTTAGATGAAGGTAATATTACAGAGTTAGGAGCTATCATTGTTGATGAATTGCATCTGCTGGGTGATCCCAGTCGTGGATACATCCTAGAACTACTTTTGACCAAAATAAAATATGTATCATCAAATTCAGAAGAAGTACAAATACAAATAGTGGGTATGTCAGCTACATTACCCAATTTAGAAAGTCTAGCTAACTGGTTGGATGCCGAGTTATTTATCACACAGTTTAGACCAATCCCTCTTGATGAATACTGTTTGGTGGGGAATAAATATTATGATAAACAAGGAGTATGTGTTAATACTGTAGACATGAGTTTAACTACTGAGGGAGATAATGTTCTGAAAATATGTTTGGAAACTATCAAAGATGGATGTTCTATTCTCATATTCTGTATGACTAAGAATTGGTGTGAAAGTTTAGCACAGTCTGTAGCATCTTCATTTTATAAACTAGGGTGTGAGGACAGCGAGGCAGGCTCTGTTTTAAGAAGTCAGCTTAAGTCTGACAATATTCAAGAAGTACTTGAACAATTGAAGAATTGTCCTGTTGGATTAGACCAAGTTCTAAAGAAAACCATATCATTTGGTGTTGCTTACCATCATGCTGGACTAACATTTGATGAGAGGGACATTGTTGAAGGTGGATTTAAATCTGGGGCCATCAGAGTCTTGGTTGCCACATCTACATTGAGTTCTGGGGTAAACCTGCCAGCGAGAAAAGTTATCATTCGATCACCAGTGTTTCAAAGACAACCAATTAATATCTTGACATACAAACAAATGATTGGTAGAGCTGGAAGAATGGGCAGAGACACTAGAGGTGAGAGTGTTCTGATATGCACAGAGGCGGAGAAGAAAACAGGGTTTGATCTAATGATGGGCACCTTAGATCCTGTTAAAAGTTGCATTGAAAGTGAAGATAAATATATGAGAGCAGTGCTAGAAATGATAGCTAGCCAAGTATTGTGTACAAAGGAACAGTTAGATTTATACTCTAAATGCACTTTGCTTTACAATCAACAAGACAAATCAGCTACTCAAAACTGTCTCCTAGAAAATACTTTAGAAGAATTGAAAAATTTTGAGTTAGTGAGGATCCAAACTGAAGGTGAGGAGGAGCATTTCATTGCTACTCCTTTAGGAAAAGCTTGTCTCTCATCATCAATGGCTCCAAATGATGGACTGTCTTTGTTTTGTGAGCTGCAGAAGGCTCGCCAGTGCTTAGTTTTGGAGACAGATTTGCACCTCATATATTTAGTAACACCTTACAGTGTGAGTAGTCAGTGGGGTAACATGGATTGGATACATATGTTGACACTCTGGGAGTCACTCACTAAGGCCATGAAGAGGGTGGGGGAGCTGGTAGGTGTACAAGAGAGTTTTATAATAAGGTGCTTGAGAGGTGGTAATAAGCCAAACAACATACAAAATAAAGTAAATATACACAAAAGGTATATCTTCAATTTAAATATTAAATGAATTTCTAGCTAGAGTGTATTCTATGTTAACAAATAATATTTTTTATTTAAGGTTTTATACTGCCTTGGCTTTACAAGACCTAGTAAATGAGGTCCCATTGGCCGAGGTAGCAATGAAGTTCCAATGCGCGCGCGGCTTTTTGCAGAGTCTTCAACAAGGAGCTGCGACTTTCGCTGGTGAGTGTATTTTTTCGGTGCCAAAAAGGATACGACCTCGCTTATAAGCCTATGCCGCCTATAATGTGTATTTATTTGATTGTCACAGGGCTGAAATGCCAGTTTCTCTCAAAAACCGTCTTTTTTTTAAAATACTGTTTTCTATTCTATTTTTTTTTTAACAACTTTGCCCCACACTACCTTTGTGAACGCATCCACGATACAGTGTAATTCTTCTGTATCGTGGATACGTTCATAAAAAAGATACTCGGAACAACTCTATCGCGGGAATCGAACCCGCGACACGCAGCGTAGCAGCCACCAACCGTGCCGTAAAATTGATTCTATTTTTAGGGTTCCGTAGCCAAATGGCAAAAATCGGAACCCATTCGTCGTCGTCGGATTCGTCATGTCTGTCTGTCTGTCTGTCTGTCTGTCTAACTGTCTGTCCGTCCGTATGTCACAGCCACTTTTTTCCGAAACTATAAGAGCTATACTGTTGAAACTTAGTAAGTAGATGTATTCTGTGAACCGCATTAAGATTTTCACACAAAAATAGAAAAAAAAGCAATAAATTTTGGGGGTCCCCATACTTAGAACTGTAACTCAAAAATTTTTTTTTCGTCAAACCCATACGTGTGGGATATCTACGATACCCCGGATACCCCCGGATACGTCTTCAAAAATGATATTGAGGTTTCTAATATCATTTTTTTCAAAATTGAATAGTTTACGCGAAAGACACTTCCAAAGTGGTAAAATGTGTCCCCGCCCCCCTGTAACTTCTAAAATAAGAGAATGACAAAACTAAAAAAAATATATGATGTACCTACATTACCATGCAAACTACCAACGAAAATTAGTTTGAACGAGATCTAGTAAGTAGTTTTTTTTTAATACCGTCATAAATCTAAAAAAATACACTATTATTAAAACATCGATCAAAGTTACAACGAACTACAAGAACTTTTATATTATGTTACTTGCTGCTACGGAACCCTCCATGGGCGAGTCCGACTCGCACTTGACTGGTTTTTTTTGTTAGATTTACACAAACATGTACAAAACACAAAAAATTGGTAAAGGATCAAAAAACATTGATTCACTTTTTCCCTAGAATACTTGTAATTAATTATTACGAGTATTCTATAACCACTATCATGGCCAATAATAAAAAGAAGATAAACTCTTCGTGCGCGAGTTAGACTCCCTTCTGGTCGACTGTTTTCTTAAATTGTGTTTGAAGTAATTGTAATTAATTTCTAGGAATGGTAACAGCTTTTTGCCGACAATTGGGGTGGAAAAATATGGAAATGTTAATATCACAATTTCAAGACCGTTTACATTTTGGGATTCACTCTGAACTGCTAGAGTTAATGAAATTGCCATCACTTAATGGTATGAGAGCCAGAACACTTTTCGATGCAGGCTTCGAATCCATTTCCAGTATAGCATCAGCTGATGCAAATACTATAGAGAATATTCTTCATAAATCAGTACCTTTTCAAAGTGAAAAGGAAAGAGATGACGACGATACTGATGATATAAGGAAACGTAATAAAATTAAAAGCATTTGGATAACTGGTTATTGTGGCATCACAACTAAAGAAGCCGCCGAGAACCTTATAGCGGAAGCTAGAAAATATCTATCCCTTGAAATTGGCGTTACAGAAATTAAGTGGGATTCGAAATCTAAACCCTCCGATTCTTTAGAAACTTCTAACATTCCAGATAAAAATAGTAGTCTAAATAACGTATTAAGTCTCAAAAACCAGGAAATTGTTATGAAAGAAATAAGTCAGTCTAATATTGCGCAAAAAGCCATAACAAAAATCAATGCATCTAACAAAATCGTTGAAACGAATCATCCCATCGCGAAAGATCAAGTAAAATCAGAAAACAATAAAAGTGCTTATTTAAATGGAGAAACACAAACTAAGACTCCAATTTGCGATACCAAAGCTTTGATTACTTTCGGTAAAAATGAATTATCTAAAACTGGTGGCAATGATTCGAAAGATATCGGCAATAAAACTGAAAATAATAGTCCAAGTTTATCAAACGACATTATATGGGATTCTTTAAATTTTACTGAAGCTGGTTTGGATAATTTAACAAAGTTACGCACTTCTGATAAAATGTTTTCACCGAATATTAGTTTTGGTGAAGTTGAAGAAAAACCTGCTGTTTCAGAAAATATCAACAGGTCAGATATTTTAAGTTCTTCTACGCATATGTCGACAAAAGACATCAGTTTATTTTCTTCGGATGGAGATAATTCGAGTTTATTTGAAGAGAGTTTGCCTATAGACCTTATACCCAGTAAGTTGCTTGACAAAGAACCAACTGTATTATTGAAACAAGAAACGGCTTGTGATTATGCTTGTATTAATTCTAACACAATTTTAAATGCATTTAAATCCATACTAGTTGAGACTGAAGATGTTGATGATGAAAGCGAAGATATAAAATTGATTTATGATGATGATAACATCATAGAAAGAGAAGTTGCAAAGGTTGAAAGCAATCGCATTGCAGCTGCAAGTAGTAAAATAGTAAAAAATAATCTTGGGGCTTTTAAACGCCGAACAAACTCGCTCAAAGAAATGCAACCAATGATAAAAAAGAAAAAAGGAGAATTTTCAATACAAGAGGACATGAAAATGATAACAAAAGAAAATACATATATTTCACCAAAGATAAATAGTTCTTTATCAAAACACTTTTGTATCGAATTTAATCAATACAAAGTGGATTGTTATGTTTTAAGAGGAAATGATATAACTGAGAATTTGCACGTAGTTCAAAGAGCACAAACAGCATCAGTCCATTTGCTGTTGAGAAAAATTAATTTGACCAGTAATGAAATAATAGGTAATAACATAGCTGGTTTTAATAAGCCTATGCGGAAAATCGAACAAAAAAATGAAGATTGCCCAATAAAAGGGATTGTTATTTATTTTAATCAAGGAACAAGTATTTTCTTAGACTTATCGTCTTTAGATAGTTTAGAAACGATCAAGAATATATTGCGTAGCTGGTTTGATAAAAACACGTTGAATTTAAAGATGTTGTGTTCGAAAACGGTGAACGTTTACCTAAAACGATGGCTTGGCGTAAATGTATCGACGAACTGTACCGATATATCTTTAATTGAATGGTTAATAGATAGCAGCGAAAAAATACCGGAAATCGAATATCTAGTAAGTTATCTTATCTAACACTCTTGTTATTTTCTTTTTAATTCATGTTTATAGATACCGGCACGGATTTTGAGCGTTGGCTTCAAGTTGCGCAGAAGTAAAATATCGGGTCTCCATAGTGGTGCGACGTGAGACGCGGGGGCGGGGAATGTCAGTGATTGGCTCGCCACGTCATCGTGTCATAGACGTCACTCGTGACTCGTTCCTTGCGCTTGCTGCATGTATTTAACAACGACGACGATTGGCTCGCCCGTGTATGGAATGCGCAAAGCGATACCCACTCTGACGCCGAGCGCTCAAGATTCGTGCCGGTACCTATATCAATTTGCTCAGCCTTTTCCCCAACTATGTTGGGGTTGTCTTCCAGTCTAACCGGATACAGCTGAATACCATCTTCCATTCTAAACTAAAATAGTTATTACTTACTTATTTTAGACTAAAAAGTATTGTGGAATAGACTTCACCAAAGTGTTATTAAAAGTCGACAATCAGCAAAAAAGGTTCAAGAACTTAGATACATCGGAAGGTCTATGCTTGAAGGCTTGGGCAATTTGGAATGTCGCTGAGAATCAAGAACAAGCTTTACGATCATCTCTACAGCCGGCTCGAAGTCTTATAGGTACCTATGTAAATAATTTGCAAATTCTTATAAAAAATGTCTACGAATACAACTATATTTTTTAAAATTTTATTATTATATACATGTTATACTTAACGTGTGCTTAAATTGTAATACCTTCACAGAAAGTTTTACTACTGTCCGTACAGGAGACTGTTTTTTTTTCTTCATAGAAAATTCAAAGCAACAAAAAGTAAATTTTACTCTTGATGATAAGTTTTATTAAAGTCCGTCAATATTAACTTCATGATCGTTTGACAGATATCGAAAATCAAATCGCGAAAATTCTGGCCAACTGCGAATATTACGGAATCATCGTAGACAAGGATCTCGCGTCTCGACTTTTGATTGATGTAAGAAATTCCCAAGAAAGTCTGCAAAAGAAGGCGTACAAACTTTGCGGATATCATTTCAACTTTAACTCTTCGAAAGACGTTGCTAAGGTACCTAGAAGTTTCGCAATACATACAATATGTCGCTTCGTTTGTTGTAGTTTCATTTCATTATATCAAATGTTGCATTGTTCATATTTGACACGTCGAGTTTTTGGAAAAAACTCGACCAGGGGACTTAACATGACGTGAAGTAGTGCGAGCGAGAAAGAGGGATAGATATATGTATAGTTCCACCCCTTTAACAGTACAGTTTAGGTCGTTAAAGGGATCGCGTTAAGAGCTCGTGGTAGCACTGTTGGTAGAGCGTCACCTTTTTCCCCACTTGTGTGTTAATCTTTTTCTAAAGTTCGTTTTATTTACGCTCGACCCTAGAAATTAAGTATATTCAATTGTGAAGATTGTTCTGTTTTTATCAGGTCCTGGGCATTTACAATGGACGTAAAGTGAGCACAAAGAAAAGTGTGCTAACCTCGCACAACAGTCCCCTGTCAAGTACCGTTATTTATTGGAGGAAGCTTAATTCTATATTGACGAAAACGTTGTACCCTCTCACGGAAAAGGCTTGTATCTACAGTGAGGGAGACAGGTAATACATTTGGTTTTCTTTTGCTGACCCTCAGAGATTGGCTTTTATAGATCTCAGAGTTCGGCTTAAATACTTTCTTAATGTGTTTTTCGTCATAATTGCGTAAGAGCAGTTGTATGCTCTTCTCTTGCTCTTGCCTTCTCGTCAAACATCGTGTTAGATTGCGATACATGAAGTAACCATGCTCAATGTTGATAATTATGTGTCGAAATATAATGTTTCACGAAATAAAACAAGATTATTTCATATATAAAATTAATACACTAATATCATTCGAGTGTGCAGTTATATCACATAGTGTTACTACATAGATATCCGTGTTACTAGCTTCTGCAAGCGGCTTTGCCCGCGTGAAAGCAGCTGTCCCATACTTTGGGACCCCCCTTTCATTCTTTTAGGGATGAAATTTTGAAATATCCTCTCTTTCTTAATAAAAGGCACTTCTGTGAAAAATTTCAACATTGTAGGTCCAAGGGGTTGGGCTGGGCGTTGATGAGTCAGGAGTTTGCCTTTTTTATACAGTCCACCCATAATAAAACTTTTACGAAAAATGTCTTATAGTCGAAAGTAGCAATGACAGTAAACACAGTATTACTGTAATAGTAGTCAATTACAGAATGAATACCTGCGCAGTTTAGTCTTGCTACATAGGTACGTAATTTTCATTTACTACAAAGTCATATTTTGCTGTCGCTATGCAATATTCATTTGCTATGTAATTTAGATAGACACATTCAGACTGGCAAAAGACCTGTAGAATAGTCGTACAAAAATTAAAACATTACTTAATCAATATGTGAAATGTCTGGCCTAAAAAGGCTACTCCTATGCAAAACTCACAGGAGACTTACTAAACTGAAAGGAAGAAATGAATTTCGTAAGTGAAAGGGGTCGATACATATCCATGCTGTGTCAGAAATGTTTAATTCTTTATTAAGATTAATTAAACATGTAGAGTAGCGGCAGGCGCGGTACGGTACTACGGAAGAGCAATTTGTAGCACTCGCGCCTTTACCTTCGACGTGTCAGACTATGTTATCAATCTTGTTCGCTTTAGCCCGAGTAGGCATACATTTCGGCTTTGTTTGAGCCTGAGTCTGATTTTCAGATCGAATGACGGGAGTGGGCCTAGGTATAGCCAGTTTCTTGGTTGCACAGAAGGAATTACTTGCAAATATTTATTTTCTTTGTACCTAGTATATTTTGGAAATCATTCGTTATTCATTAATTCACCTGAATTAATCTATTAAATGAACCGGTCTTTATCGGTGTCCGTAATAGAGCATAACTTTGTAGATGGTATTATAATTTCCTTAGTGAGCCTAGATAATATTTGCAGTTTGTATTTGAAAGTACCTATTTTATTATAAAAAAACTAACAAATGACCACTTAAATCAAAAATATTAATGTCAAATAAATTGGAGTCACTCGCAAAGAGAATACGTACGCGGTGTAAATTGCAAAAAGAGTTTTTTATTATAAGCAGTTTCCACGTGCCCCTCGGGCGATGGTGGGGGAGGTTAGGCGGAGGATGGGAAGATCAATTAAAGTGAGAGCTTGCCGCAAACCTTACATTTTTTGTTTGCAGAATAAATCCGTCGTATACAATGTTCACTTGCACGGGCAGGATCAGTATGCATGAGCCGAACCTACAGAATGTGCCGCGCACCTTTTCAATCCCAGCTGAATACTTGCACAGTGTCGCCAGTGATGACGTTGTGGAGTTCAACTGTAGGAACATATTCAAGGCGGCCCCCGGACACGTCATTGTGTCGGCAGACTATTGTCAGCTGGAAATGAGGATCCTGACGCATTTCAGCAAAGATCAGGTGTTGATGAACATTATGAACTCTGATATGGATGTTTTTAAATCTATTGCGGCGTCTTGGGGTAATTTGCCTGAAGAGGAGGTAAGATTTCGTATTTGATGAATTAGGTTTTATTGTGAAGTAACTATCTTATGGTTTCAATAACTATCGTGGCGGCAGTGAAGTTCGAACAGTTTGTGAACTTGATATTTTGTGGGAGCTTAAAATAATAATAAATTATGATAACCAACATTAGAACATCCATTTTTGGAAGACGTATTGTTTAACGTTTTGTTTTCTGATTAGTTGATGTACCTACCTACGTGATATGTTTCACAGTCAAATCATCCTTTTTCAAAGCGTTAAAAGTCTTTAGCCGAAAATTCCTTACGCAATGATACAAATTCACTGACGATTGCTGACCGCTTTTATTACCTAGGTATGTATCGAAAAAAGAACTTTCAAAGCGTAGAACCAAACCACGGCACCTCAAATCTGCGACGCCAGTCCTCTATATTCAGTATAATCATAATAATATATTGTTTGTTGCTCTCTAAAGCTCTACATAAAAGAGCACTTGACTGAGCTCGGCTTCTCATATATTTAGCTTATAAGTTATGGCTTTTTTACGTCCGATATTGGAAAAACATTGAATTATTAACAGGTAGACGATGATCTCAGGCAGAAGGCTAAGCAGCTTTGTTACGGGATTATTTATGGGATGGGGAACAAGACACTCGGGCAGGTCCTCGACGTATCGGAGATGGAAGCGGCAGTGTTCATGGACTCGTTCTACAAAACCTATCCGGCCGTGAAAGTGTTCACTCAGTCGGTTATAGAAGAGTGCAGGGCGAAAGGATACGTCGAGACGCTCACCAAGCGAAGGAGATATTTGCCCGAGATTAAAAGTGTCGTTGGAGCTAAAAAGAGTAAGTTTAATAGAGAACTGCTTTCCGGTACATAAACTGAAATGAAAGTAGTTTTCTTATCAACAAATCTATTTAGAAAATGTATATTTATTAATTGGTATTAAATAGCAATAATCCTAACTTACTTGTATTTTAGCATGTGTTGTGAAATAATTTGGTAATTCAAACCCTCTCTTAACTCAGGTGCGGCAGAGCGCCAAGCAGTAAACACAACCATCCAAGGATCAGCCGCAGACATCGCGAAGGCGGCAATGTGTTCCATAGACACCAGGACTGACAGCCTCGACCCGAAGCCTCGCCTCATACTGCAGATGCACGACGAACTCATCTACGAAGTGCCAGAAAAGTACCAACACTACTTCATCACTATAATGAAACAAGTCATGGAAGACACCGTCAAGCTCAGAGTGCCCCTACCCGTGAAAGTCAAGTCGGGCCTCACGTGGGGCTCTCTAAAAGAAATCAAGTTTTAATCATGAACTATCTACTTAATTGTTTAGTCTGGATTCTGTGATATTTTATTCGTTTCACGTGATATTTTACCTTCGTAATGTATTGTAATACGATTTTATAGGCAATAAACTATAGAACGTAATGTATTGCTTTTTTACTAGGTTCGCTTAAATGGTTACTAATAGAAAGTTATGTAAGCCACCCTATATTCACCTATCTAAAAATATTGCGGCATTTAAAAACGAATTTGCCAACAGCCCTCACTCGAATCCACTCGACATCAACATGTAAAAAGCCTTTCATAAACAACGCGGTATTCGAGGACATGAAAAAACATGAGTACCGCGCACCTACCGCTTTTGTTCATGTCCACTATGTATAATTAAGTAAGTAAGAAAAACCGCGGGTGCATGTTAATAGAGTCGCAGTGAGAAACTTGCCAAATTTAAGGTAGGTACGTATGAGTGAGACCCATACTATGTTACCATTTTAGTTTTTTCTTTTTGTTTGTGTAACATTGAATTAATTTACTTTTCGTGTTTCGTTTTAACAATTCTACAACTATTTGCAACAATTCTATTACTTTGATGTACAGGTACGCAAAGAAATATGTCACACGCGACATCGCCGCCTTAAAATAAGTATGAAAATAATTTAGTAGGTTACTATCAATACTTCTTACATATTCATTAATTTGGTAAGTATGTTAATTCTTATCAATATTTAGATACTTGAGGTGCCTACATATAAAAGTATCTAGTATTTCATTATTTTAATTTTATAGTGTCGGAGGTGTTGAAATTGGTCCTTGTGTTAGGTATCGCAGCGCCATCTCAGCGGGGCTTTCCACGGGTTTTCCCGGTTTTTCGCGGCAGCGGTAGAGGTCGTGGGGTGCGCGCGCCCCCTGCGCAATCAATACCTGCGCCGTCCGCCGCCGTGCGAAGGCTCGCTTGTCACCCTCCGTCACGTCAGCCGAGTGGCGAGCGACGCGCTCTCACCGACCACTTCACAATCCGACATAAATGATCTTTCATAATCCGTTCCCAAATGTTTTATCACTAGATTCCATAAAATGTGCGCGCTAAGTCGCCAGCTCGAGCGTCCGCGAGTCGGCTCGCGAGTTCCGCGCGTGTCTGCATAATATACCGACGATGTTGTACGTTTGAGTTTACGTCTCAACTGAAACAGGGAAAATGCATCTTCACTTCGAGAGAAACGTTAATGCAAAATGCGACTGCTCCATTCTGTCGCTGTCCTGGATGGGAAAAGTGCCCGACGAGCTGCCCGAGGTGAGTTTAACACATTCTTAATTTCAATACTCGCGTAGCCTAGGTCTCGCTGAAAAGAGAGTCTACGATCGCCGCAACTTCGCTACGTGTAATACTAATTTTAGAATCTACCTACGTGTGTGTGATCTTGGCTATTATGTGCGGAACCTAGGCTCAATGCCATTTTACAAATCAATATTTGAGTTACATTTATATTTTATGTCATATTCATCTATTTATTGTTAAATTGCTAATGACTACATGAAATTAAATGTTCAAGGAAATATCTACTTACCTGTTTTTGGCATTAACTCCTAATCCATAGTTATGTAAATTGCTTTTGATAAGTAGGTAACACATTAAGTCCAGAAATAACATAAATATGGACGATAAACAAAAGCTACGTACACACAGTCACTACATAACGTGGGAAAACGCATAGAGGCTCAGAGTATCGTACTGTATTGTATCTACGTAGATATATTGTTCCATTATTCATTGTTTGGTTAGACAAACGTAACATAAACCGGGGCTGCTTTCATGAATTTGTTTATGGCGACTGAAATAGGTTTGATGGATTCCTTATGAAATGTTCAGGAGCCACTCGGGACTGTAATCTATGTAACGACGCCGAACCCAACTGTCGAAGTCACTGTAAGGCGTTAAGGGGTCTCATTCAATTAACCTTTTTTCGGCTCTACCAGTTTTGACCTATTTAATTCCATTTCTATGCATTGCTCGTCACCTTGGTGTAATTCGGTCGTGCTGCCGCGAAACATCCCATAAGAATGCAACAATGTAGGTAACTCGCGATGGGCCCCGTGGAAATGGAAAGAAAATTGCTTTTTTTACGACTGTCATCGAAAGGAATAAATAGGTAATTTTAGAAGGGAAGTCTGGATGTTGTTTTCGTTCCAATGAATATTGGTACAATTTAGGAATGGATCTGTTTTGAACTTTTAGCTTCGACACTGCAGTTTGCATGAAACCCGGCTGCTTTGTTTGAAGGCCTAATTGATCTCATTCCGATGTAAGCAGTTCTACATTTCTGCATGCTTCTGTCATCATAATATGTTTTTATTCTTTTGGTTTGTTGAGTTGTCTCCTGTATTGACGATGTGAACCGCTGGTAGGTATCCCCTTTCATTTAGGACTAGTCTTGCCAACGTGCAACCCGTATCCAATAGGTCAGTTGTACCGATACGACCTAACGTTCGATTTCAATAACCTCCATACTTTGCGAAATTATCGAGCATGTATTGAACTTGCGCCTTATAGCATACCTAGAAGGTAACGATCTCTTCAGTGAAAGTACGGGTTTTGCCACAATCTGTCTACTGGAGACCTACTAGTGTGTGCCATTTACTTATGGAGCAAGGCCCTCGAGAAGAATGGGAAAGTGATTGCTATATCGTTAGACGTTTCGAAGGCCTTTGACAGGGTATGGCACGCAGGCCTTTTAAGTAAGCTTCCAGCGTACGGCATTTCGCCTGGTCTAACTAGCTGGGTAAAAGACTTTCTTAGTGAACGGTCTCTCCGAGTTGTTGTCACCGGATGCTCATCGGAACCCATATCGACTAATGCCAGTGTTCCTCAGGGGTCTGTTCTCTCTGTAACTCTCTTCTTGCTGCATATCAACGATCTGTTGATGCTCGGTATCTATGGGTGCTCGGGCTAGCAAGGAACAAATCCGGTCCGAAAGAGACGCTTTGCTATAGTTCTAGGCTATGGTAGACCATAGCCTAGGACATTCGGGTATGTATCATATCGGACCGGATTGGTTGGATGAGACATACGTGCGTTCTAGCGTATAATTGCTCCCTGAGCACTTTCAAGACGCAGTGGGTGACTTTTAAGTGCTCCACTCCAAGAAGTGATAGCGAGTTTGTGTCGCCAATTTTGAATCTGTGATCGGTCGCAATTTTTCAACTAGACTTTGCGCAATCTTCTAACTAGACTTTCAATGTGTGGTCAAATGTGTGGCCTAAAAGAGAGCGTTTCATCTACTATATCCCCAATATATGTATTTGATGTCGCGTGTTTTAAAGATACAAGAATAATCACATATTTTGGCTGAGCGGAATCCACATTTATGGGCATACAGATGAGAGTAGTGTCAAACTGAGGGTTGCGCATGCAAAAGTGAATATAAAAGTAAGTACTTAAGTAATCATTTATCAAAAAAAAAATATATGATTATATTTTATGTATTTTGTTTCGTGAGCGTTCAACGTTAGTAAATTACTTTGAAGGCAATTAGTCACACTATTGAAACCTAATTGAGCGTACAATTCGTTACTGATATTGGTGGTAAAAATTAAGCTGTGTCGTCGGCATATGAAACATTTTTGCATTCTCTTCAATACATGAACCAGAAATAAGGTAGGGCCAAGAATGCTTCCCTGCGGAAACACCATATCCACAAATTTTTTGCTCATCCCTTGTAATATTGTCTATTCTAACATATTGATGTCGATCGTCTAAATAATAAGCAAAAAGTTTTGAAAGAGTTCTTCTTATGCCTATGGCCTCTAATTTGTTTACAAGCATAGAAACACACAGTATCAAAAGCCTCGCTAGATTGAGGAACATCCCTAGGATCTGCCAAGTTCTTCGTACACGTAATCTGTCATATCGTCCGGAAGCTGTGGATAATATTCATTTTAAACCAAATCTCGTCGATAACAAGAGATCTTTCTCTTAAAATCTTTTAATCCAATAAAACAAAATGCAACAGAAATCGGAACTCGATACATGCAACTTGTGTACTAATAATACAAGATATTATGAGGGGTTTACACGAAAATTATACTCACCTTCTTAAATTATTAGATATTATTATTAAATATTATTCTTAAGTTTATAGTGATTAAAAAAAAAATAGAATTTATTGTTTTCTATACTTACTTGAGGAAAGGTCTTTTTCTGGCATTAGGTACATAATTATCTACGAAACACCATTAACATTAGGTACTAAACATACACCATTAACATGTCCCGATATATTAGTTATAAGCGTCACTTAAATTCGTCTTAATTTGCTGAATATTAGCTAATTAAAATTCAATTTATTCATCCATCTGTGAAAAACACTAATCTTTCTAAATTATTCAGCTATTTCTTTTTACAACACGAAGTCTACCGTCGAAGAAAGTAATTAAATATAGGCCCTAATATAAAATGTTTCAGTGTGGGTTGTACCTCGATACTAAATTTTTGCCTATCGAGTCGTGAAAGGATAATTTATAATTATATTTGTATTACTAATGGATATTTCTTTTACAGGAGTTTGCCGTAGGATTTTTTCGCAAATATATTTTAAATGGACTCTGAGTCCTCATTAGTCACAGGCAGTTGGAGACACTGAACTATGAGCACGCTCCACGCTTGTAACTGGTTTAATGAAGTGGCGGCGTCTCCATTTTAAAATTTCCGACCGATTTCACTCTTTAATAATGTTAAACATTAAAGAGCACTCTGGGATTCTTAAGAGTATCCTTAAGAGCACTGTATAGATTTTTCAACATTTTATAAAATAATCTTCCTTTTTCCTCAATTCAATATTATTTAATCGTCCCTTTCAACTGTTTTTAATTAAGGCAGATAGAATAAGTAAAGAAATACTTTAATTATTTTTTTCCGCCTTTAGCTAAAAACGGTTCCAAGTGTTTTACTGAACCTTAGCTACGGATTAATTTTGTCATTGTTAGGAGAACGCTATTAAGCAAAGTCTTCAACTTTAACGGGTCTACAGGAGTGCTTTATGTGTGTTAATTAAGGATTTTGAAGTCGAGTTAAGCCCTTTTAAACCCATTAATTTGTTAAAGCCCTGTTAGTTCAAATAACAAAGGTAATCAAAGCATTTGTAAGAAAATAATGGAACTTTGAACAGCAAAACAAAATTTTGTATCAATTTGTCAATCAGTAGAGTGATTTCCCAACAGAATAGTATAGATATTGGTAAGAAATGAGTCCTAATTGAGGGGCGACGTATGGATTAATGGAGGGAAGGGTGTTGGATCGTAATATCTAGCTAATTGCCAATTTTGCCTTCGATCTCCGGCCTGCCGCCGTCGTCGGGACGGGCATGCACCATTACGTGCCTGTTAATTGCCTGGCTTCCTATTAATGCGGCCCGTACGAGTGAACGTGCTATTTGTAGCAGTATTGAAAATTAATTATTCGATATATGCAGATGACTCACAGCCTTTTAGCTTTACATCTCACTCTATGATTGTTACTCTATGTTTGTTACTCCTTCACGCTCAAACGGTGGAACGTATTTGGATAAATTTCGCAAATGCTACCAGTTTTTCGTGTCCTTTTTTACATGGGAAATCAACAAATGACTTGTCTCACTCTGCGTGGAGCGGGAATGAGTGTGTTTTACTGATGAAAACTCAGTCTTCCTTCAGTTGCCCTTTTCGCGAGGACTACGGTAACTCTGTCGAACAATCAGCAGCCCTAGCAGGCGGCTCCAACAGGCTCCATCAATTGGGTAGACCATGTCCTGAAATAGGATATTGTTTAGTAAATAAATAGGACACTTTTTATCCTGAGAGCATGTTCCCTTTGGCATAATTTTCTGCTTTCACACGGGCGCAGTCGCTGGCAAAAGGAAATAAAGAATACAAAGTTTCCAACATGCTAGTGAAACGTTTCAGTTGATTGCATTAACATTTTCTTTAGAGGCACCATTTCTCATGTGTGTTATACCTAGCCCGGAGAGAATGTTCGATGTGCTCTAACGAAGTTAGCTAACTGCGAAAGCGAGAGTATTCAAAGATTTAATTTGCTACCTACCCTCTTAGAAGCCGTAACAGGAGCCTCGTAAAATTATCCGTAGAGTCACTCTGGTCCCGGAGAACTGTTAAATTACTTCCGTTAGTGAATGTTATATCGTTATGATTTTTTAAAACCAAAGTTTAAGGAGAACTGCTCAAGTTATTAATTACCGCGGGTGCTTTACTAGTACTACCCTTTCGACTAGCTCCCCCTTCCAACTAACGTATAGTTACCTAAAATAGTTAAGTATGAATGTTTGTTTATTTAAGCATTTGGTGTAATTACATACTGCAATTAGAAATTAACCCTAAACTATTTAGTATGGTAGAGATGTAGGTACTCGTATAATTAGTGTAAAAAGTCTCTGGAGAATTTTAACGGACATTTGTCTAAATTAACGCATAAAACCGGTATTATTATGTATCTAATAGGTAGAGCTACATCAATACAAAGTTTATTTGACACAGACTCATCACAACGGTAACAAACACAAAATAAAAGACAAGAATATGAAAATCTCTTTTTCCTAACAAGCTTTTATCGCTACTCACCAAGACCAATCCAAAAAGCTCAAACAGGATGGATTGCGCTCGAAAACGTAACCGCGTGCTCTATGTGCCATATGATTGATGTTGTCATACAAATTACATAGGATACTAAAATTTCAGCTCAATTTTAGGATAAAATTTCAAAATCAATTTCAAATTGATTTTGAAACAGATTTTGAATCTGTTTCAAAATCAATTTGCAAGGTTTGCCCTAAACAAACATCTAAATAGAAACGTGGAAAATTAAGTAAAAGTTAGTAATAAATTGTGTTGAGCGTCACCGTACCGAAAAGGTTACCATAGCAGCATATAGGTACTTAGGTACTTTATTAGATATTATATACCAAACCATTGTATAATTTATGTGTCTTAAGTACTTCAATCACCTACCTACTAGTAATGATTCCCGTACAATAGAATGCATTTTGATATTCGTTATGATCAATTCACATGACTCACGTCAAACTGCAATTTAAAGGCAACAATTCTTCGGTGCACTGCTCATTATTGCAAGGCCAAGGTCTCCACATTCGAGGCTGGGCTTGTTAAATTTGGGGCTCGATTAAAAAGATGCTTTATTTGCACAGGAGGAAGGCTGGAAGTTGAACCGCAACAATTACTATCAGGAGGGCTGGCTGGCTACAGGCAACGTGCGCGGGGTGGTCGGAGTGACGTTCACATCGTCGCACGCGCGCCGCCCGCACGAACTGCCGTTGCGTACAAATTACAATTTGCGGGGACACCGATCAGACGTATGTATTCCTTTTGCTTTTTTTATTAAGATTCATATTTTCTACAAAAAGGATAATGCCGCGGGTCTCACAAAAGTTCAAAGTTCAGTTGATTCAATAGTATTTTCCTTCGCGAAATGAAGAAACCTTATTCGTAGCATATTGGTCCCGTCCCTTCAGCGCTTTTTCACAAAAGCTATGTAGAGGAACTTATTGATTTTCTATTTAGGTCTGGGTTCAATATAACTCTACCTGAATCTGCCCTGACCTAAAAATTTAGGTACTTCATCCATTTAAGGTCCTTGCCAAAACAAAGTCTACGGTTTGGACGTCGAAACTCGCGGTAAATTCACGTTTAATTTCAAGTCACAATCTCGACAATGTTTTCGATTGGATATGATGTCATAAAATGACATTACACTGCCGTAATATTTGAGTTGTTTCCAATCCGCAGAATTGTGCATTTGGAATAAATTCCCTCCTGAAGTATAAAATGACAGGAGCTGTATGAATAATGCAAACGGCACTTAAATTATTGTGACCTTTCGATTTGTCAGAAAAGCGACAGCCTAATCTCGATACATATCAGTGTCAGTGACATCGCGTCCATCGCGTGATGCTATCTCATGAAAAGGGCAAAAATCTAAGTATAGATTTGATTGGACTTACGTAAGATAGCTTACATAAGAAGTAGCGGCTCCTATCTACCTGCCTACGCATTTGAAAGGTTTTCCTCGCATTTGGTTTTTGAAGATGATGGAAAGCTTGTTCGCTCAAGAGGTCGGGACTCTGCGGCCACGCTAATGACATTCTATGAATACTACAGGTTCCAGTGAAAATCCGCGCATAAATAATTCTACCTGAAGATCATTTTAGTAAGTGGGCCGTGCTCACTAGAAAAAATATTTCGCACCAAAAATTTGTTGAAAAACGAGTTACGACGCAGATACTCTTTTTATTGAAAAAGGAAACCTTACCGGTATTCCAGAGCTGAGAACGTAGCGAATTTGCGACTTGTTCACGTTAGAAAGTTCGTATTCGCTGAAATGTGGGGGCTATAGATAGGCAGGTGCTTTTAACGGCTTTTGTAGCCGTGCTTTGCGCATTGGCGTATATGTTTTACAAAATAAATAAAAAACCCTGTGGTCAGCTAAAAGCAGACATTCATTGTGTGTGCAGCTAGGGAGTGGAATTCCTTGCCGGAGTCTGTGTTTCCTGATAGCTACAACCTGGGAATCTTTAAGTCGAGAGTGAATAGGTTTCTTCTAGGTAAGCACGTTCCATCGTCGACCGCATCGCCGCTTTCCATCAGGCGAGATAGTGTTTTTTTTTTCTTTTTCCAATCGCGAACATATAAACAATAAAAAAAAAGATGTGAAGTGAGATAAACGTACTGAGTCTTTAAAACACTGCACCATAAAACCATTATACAACGTACTTATTTATTTTACAGCTCAACATCCTCTTTTTTATTGTCTTCATTATAAATTCTCCTGAATCCCGGAACAAGACGTTTCCCTAATAAACTGTACTTATTTAGACTTTTCTGTATTGAATGTTAAAACTGTGATTTAATATCGTTGCTTAGTAGATATTCCTTTGTCCTCGTTATTTGTTGTTCTGTACATCTGTAAGTAGACATTATATTGGTAGGTATTCACGTGGCATAATTGAGCAATCGCGGGATCAATCAGTTGAGGACATTCAAGTTGTTCGTCACAAACAATAGAACACGGCATTAGCATTTTCATTTTTTTCTGCTGTGTTATTGTGTACCTAGGACTGAAAAGTTTTATTCTATCAAGCTTTTATTTTTAGGCACACAATATTGTGGATGCTACTTACAATTCTACAATTTTGTCTGTGTCATAGCGTCAATTTCTTTGATTTTTACGTGTCTTTTTTAATAATGAATATTACTGTTTTTTTTTGGTATAAGGGCTTACTTAGTTTTTAATTTAATTCAGCTTTTGTGTATTTTATGTTTATTTTTCAGTGTGTTAAATCGAACAAATGTTTTATCTATCTGACAAACTGCTTCCTAGATTAATTTACGGTACTGGTGGTTGTGAGAAAATACGTTTAAATATGGATTCAGTCGTAAGGCGGTTAAAAAGTATCAATCCTACATGAAACACTTCCAGCTGTAGCCTGAAAATATAACTTAATTACTATTTAAAGTTTTAATTTAAATATTACAAAACTATGTTGCGCAGCTAACCTATTTTCTCAAATCGTATGATATGATTTTCAAAAGTCACACAGTATGCAAAGTAAGCTGGGGATGCGAGGCTTGCACAGTCTTGTTTGCACATCTTGCAGACGAAAAAAGCGTAGGAATGAGTGGACTTCGTTAGATTCAAAAGGCAAAGTCCTCGAGCGTCTTTCATGACTTTGTTTTAGGCCCCACCCCATCGTGTTAAAGTGGCACTCGCGGCCTACATTGGAGCCCTTTTATATTTATTCAAGCATAATATTTGCAAAAATAACATTTAGGTTCTCGCGTTGTACCTATTTATTCGTTCAACGGTGGCGACAACGTGTTGTTAATAATAGGCTGTGCCGACACCTGCAGCCGACAGGCAAAAATGTAATTACCGAGCTTGGAACTTTTTGTTTATCGAGTCCAAATAAACAGTTCAAGCATTATAGCACCTACTTCGACAAATTAATATATTCTGAGGTTAAGAATATTTTACGAGTTCCCAAAGTAATTTAGAATGGAGAAACCCCATGAGGCTGTTATTGCTCGGTGGGTCTTAGCTTAAAGTTTCGTTTTTGGATGAACATAGGTACCTACGTACTTCCAGATTTAGGATAGTAGGTAAACGTCTAAACGTAAGCACACAAAGGGCTATTTTTTACGTTGGGGAGGTCTCGTCGCTATACACGGATATCAACCTTCCACTACTGGGAATAGGATTTATTTAGGACCTTCGCGGCTGTCTGGACTGTTGCCAAGTAGTACTCCGATAGATCCCACTCTAACTTGTTTCTTATTCAGCAGACTCGCCTTTTTTCTAACTCGCAGCTACTTTGAAGTAACGTATGGTTTTGCTTCAATTGGCTTTACACGGTCTTGCCAAAAATCCGGCTCGTCATTATTTGAGAAACATTAAGACTTGGCGTGATATCTCGTCCACACCCTATGTTAGTTTTCATTGTTAGACTCACATCCTAAATATACGTAGCCAGCTGTATGCTGTCTGTGAGCAGAAGCTGCACAGACATAGGTACCCTAAGAATACTAACACACACTGCTGTTATGTATACAGGCGACCTCATAAATTGAATGCTCTCAGTGCGGAGCCGAGAGCCTTGTGTCAAACGCGTGATAGCTGGCAGAGTGTGTGTAACGGCGGATTCCTTCGCATCCCGGCTGTTTTCTCTAAGTGGGTGTAACTTATATGGAGCGAAGGGCACGTGGAATGTGTAATAACATTGTGTCTTGAGCGCGACGGCTATAATCTTCAAATATAGTCTTTTTTGTACCTACATCCCTTGAGGAGCTCAACAACGTTTGTACAGCCAATTGAGTGAAGAGGAATTTCCTTTATGTTAATATTGTTTTGTTGTTCCACTTGAGTAGTCAAAGCTGATATCTATTAGTAGCAATAAAGTTGAACGAGTAGCTTTTGTATTATACGCCAAGCTGGCAATACAGTCTTCAATTTATTGCGCCGACCTTCGTCCTTGACAGTCGTATTGTGTTCTATCGTTTACGCTTTACTTTTATGAGTTGATGAAAGTTTTATGCGGTTGAATCATAAAGGATAGTCGTGCTGGTGTCACATTAAATCGTGCACAGCTCAAAAATGAGTGATTGGGTTTAAAGAGTTGTTCTGGAGTAGTTGAAGTGATGGATTGCAGCAGGCGCATCGCATCGCTCTACCCAGCGTCCTTACTCCGATCGCCGTCGCCAAGTCCGGCACTAATCAATTACGTCCGGCTAACTACTGGGGAGTTACGGCATGTTCTACTCGAGAACTGGACCTCATTCAAACGTCTGAAAAGCAAAATGATTGTTTGTTCAATTTCTTTAGAATTATAAGTGGGTTTACTTCAGTCTTCAGTAAACTACAGAATTAATATCGTGAAAACTCTAGGGATCTCTTGGAATTCCATCCTCTGAACGAAACACTTAGACCGTCTGTATTTCTAAGTACGGTATACATTACTCAAGTAGGAGTGTTTCACTTCGTACTGCACCTTACTTGATTAAAACTACGTACGGTAATTAATCTAGAGCTGTCACTAGAGTGGATTCTTGGCGCTGGATGTACGAGGGAATGTATTCGTATTTCGCTATGTACTACTAGTTAATGTTCAAGTTGACAAATTAAAAAGTTGGGGTCGTGTGTGGCATTTATATTTTACCTGACATCGTTATAGCTTATTTTTACATCAAAAACTAACTAACGAAGTTTCGGTTGTTAACGATAGTTCAGTAAAGCATACGACGCTTGTAGCAGAAAAATATACTAATTGAAAACAAATTAACGTAGAGGAGTGGATACACCCACTGCTTCCACCTACCACCAAAATTGCTCTATTATATTAACTACTCTCTTTTAATTACTCTTCAATTGCTAACTAGATTTACTTTATGAATAACGCCCAGTGTAGGCTAACCAATCCAGCCAGGTATATTCGGAAAGCTCTCAAGCGTAACTACGTTATGTAGTAATTAACTGGGATTAGTGCAAATCTAAGCAGATTTATTAGTGCGTTAATTTGTAATGTAATTAATCTCTTCCTCACTTAGCCCACTACTGACAGCCGCTTCAGAAGTTAAGGCTGCTAAATGCTCTAGTATTTTAGTTTAGGGCAACTTTTGTGGCATAAAAAGTTGAAGCAAGATGACATGGGACTCAGTGCAGGGTTTTTAGGATTTCTCTATTAAATATTCACCGACCTACTCGCACGTTTTAGGATCAAGACTGCCACTAACTAATTCTAATTACTGACTGCTAATGCGGGAATGCTAATTCTCATAGTACGAGTGGTTGGTAATCAAAACAGCTCTTTCACACGGTTTGTCTTAAAATCTCAATAACAATACGGGTTACAAATGGAAATTACCACTAGATATGACAAGCAAAATATCCGGTACTTAGGCGATGCGGTTGACAAGCCCTCATTATTTAGAATCAACAGACCTCGACACACTTTGTCAGTTGCATGATCGTTACATTGCATTCGACGTGATTGTGCACATCCCTTCGGCGCACGTATCCTTCACCTTAAATTATACCTTTTTTTCTGCACAACTGTTTGACTGATTTAGCCGGAAGGATTTTTAGCAAGCATAATAATATGTAAAGCGGCAAATGGAGTGCCTGATTAGATAAGATGAGGGAACAAAGATAAAACTTATATTTAAAACATTTTAAATACATAGGTACTGACTGAAGAGTGACTAATAAGTAAAAAATCATCGTGTTTTTAAAAGATCGATGTCTTTTAAAATCAGAATTTCTTAAGGGTGCTAATTAAACAGAATTCTTTTTAATAGCATATTTGCTCTAAAAATCAACGTTGACTTCTAAATTACTCGGCTACAATTAACGAGCGTCTAAATGATACTATCTTAGCCACTAGTTCCACATCTTCTATGTGGGTCAATTTAAATTCATCGCAGGTAACTTTGTCCCTCAAGAAAGATATTTTTTTAATAACAAATAACAAAAAATCTTCGAATACAAAGTGCATAAACTTAAAATAAATTGTTACATAAAGCATCTTTATTCATTAAACCCCAAGCAAACGCCGGCATTCGCTCTCTCATTGTCTAAACAACTTATAGCCACAGTGCATCTCATAACGATTCTATGAGATGCACTGTGGCTATAAGTTATTTATGTTTGTCTGAGAGGTACTTTTTAGTGGTACCATAACTAAAAAGTGTAATATAAAAAACTTTTTACAAAAAAAAAATATAACTAAGTAGGTTATATTTTTTTTTTGTTAAATAACGAACAGACAAAACTATTATAGAAACACCGACTTCCGAAATTAAAGTTATTTTATACTTTTCAGTGTTTAGTACCATTGAAGTCGGCTATATTTTTTTTTGTAAAAAGTTTTTTATTAAGGTACATAAAATGTCATTCTTGGTAACAGAGTTGCTTTCTTCAGAAAATTATTGTGTCCAAGACAGAAGTACAATACAAATATTAATTAATATATTGTTTTATTGGGAAACTGATACTTAAAAATAAATAGAATAACTAAATAGACACATTGTTGAATCACATTAAATGTGTTAAAAGACAAGTAGATTGATAATAATTTTCTTTTATTTTTCAAGTTTTTCCTGCACTTCATTGAAAATCATAGCAATACGAACGCTCTATTACCTACTATAGTAGTTTTGATTCAAAAATATAGATGGCGCTACTGTTATCCTAACCAGTAGCTTTGGCGCAATGTCTGGGATCTTTCTAAATAGTTCGTGAGGACGGGGGAGTAACGCAATTTCGGTCAGTCGGCCACGTTTCGTGGAAAGAATCACGTGTATTTAAGGTAAGCGTCCACAGGCCCGCATCGCACGTATCGGACGCATCGCATCAAACGGATTAATTAGACTGCGTCCACTGTATTAGCAGCGAGCGGATTACCGACACTAGTATCAACAATCGGATTGCCGATGCCACCTTCATTCGGATTTTTGTAGTGATCGTACGTGCGGAAAATGTTTGTGAGAATGAAAGAAAGCGATGAAGAAGTCGTTATTGCTTGTTTATTAGCAGAAGAGGAAGAACAAGAATATCACACACTATTTCCTGATTTGTTAAATGCAAATGGCCAACGATGCGGAGCGAGCGCGCGGGGCGCGTCCACTAATCGGCATTCCGTATGACGTCATCGGTATGCATCGCAAACTAAAATCCGTTACGTGCGATGCGTCCGATACGTGCGATGCGGGCCTGTGGACGCTTACCTTTATTCAGCTATCACACTGTTACTGATATTTTTGTGTAAGTAATTAGTATTTCTAATATGATTTAACAATATTTATATAGTACATGGAGTTAGTATTTAAAATCAGAAGTATTATTTTTCCTATGTAGTGTATTTTGTGATTAATTATTTTATGAAATGTTATATTTATCACTTTGTTACTGAACAATTCTGTTATTTAGCTCGTGGTATCAAAGTTGTAAACTGATATTGGTGGTATTTTATTGGTTTTAGCCCGAATTTGTATATTAATTCGCGTGTCACACGTTTTTAAATAATTTAACCTTAAAAAATGTATATTAAACGCTAAACGCTACCAACGTTCAAAAAAATGGTGAAGGAGCATTATCTATCACTTTAGTTCTTCTTCTCCTTTCTAATTGTAAGTATATTTTATATTTATTAGTTTATTAATTGGTTTTTTATTTATGTATTATATTTTTTATTTGTTATTTATTTTTAAATTGTTTCTATAAGTTGTTGTACACTTTTAGCCCGAAATCTTGTTCCTTTCGTTTCAGTCCATCCAAAGGTTGTCTGGTAGAAATTGCCCTGTGCAATAAGACCGCCTATTGTACACTTATTTTTGTTAATTATTATTCTTTAGTAAGTTAAGGTGTGCAATAAAGATATAAATAATAATAATAATAATAATAATTAACAAACAAACAAAGTTTCATACAAGACGACGTGGCGATGAAATTATAATGAAATGTTGACGAGAAGCCGGGCACGACAACAACAAACACACCCAACATCTTCGGATTCGTCGTTCAGCTCCGCCTCGCAGCCGCCGGGACCAGCGCCAGCCGTGAGTCCAGTGATTCCGGTAGCTGCAGTTGCGTCGAGCTCGAGCGACGAATACTTCTCGCCGCTGACGACACCACCACCTGCGCGTCGGCGGGGAAGAGGCCGACCTCCGGCCTGCTTGGGACCTCGAGGCCCTCCGGCCTCTGGCGGGGTCCCCGCTGCCGGTGGAAGTGTGCAGCGCATGCGATGGACACAATCCATTAATGAAAATGTCATGCGCTCATACTTTGGGGCTACAGAGGGGGGAACTAACCTGACTGCGTACCGTGGTCGGATGCTCTCTCTGTTTCAGGTGCTTGAACCAGCTGTCAACGTTTCGGCTCAAAGATTATCGGATCAGGTGCGGGTCATCCAACGTAACCGTATGTTGGATGACGCCGTACTTGATAGACTGCGCCTAGAATCACGGAATGGCCGTGTCTCACCTGTTTCACCACCGGCCGCGGTGCAACTGCAACCCAGTGTTTCACCGCGACCCGACCACGTTGGTGAAGATGATGATGACGGGGCTATATCCGTGAGTACCCAGTGCAATGCACGTTTGAGGAGCGCTTTGGAGGATGCATTCCGGGAGTATCGCTCTATACCACCAGAGCTTAGACCTCGTCTACCTCGTTTGCCTATGCATAGAAAAAATAGGGCGTTGGTGTGTGCTCTAGATTCGCAGCTATCAAATTGTTTTGATAGCAGCGAAGACCTTACCGATACCCACTCGATCTTATACTGTGCGGCTGCAGCGGCGTGTCGTGTAGCTCACGTCAAAATTCCAAATAGTGACAGAGCTACACGACCAGCTAAACCAGCTTGGCAGTGCAGGATCGAGCGTCGTATCGGTGAGGCTAGAGCGCTCATCGGCAAACTTATCTGCTTCAGGGAGGGCAACACTCGCCCTAGAGTGATGCGCTTTGTGAGGCGGGCGTTCTCGGGGACAGATGTTAGTCCTCGAGATTATCTACCCCGTATCACAGAGCGTATCGACTTCCTGAGGCAGAAAGTCTATGCATGGGCAAACCGTATACGACGGTATAAGCGACGAGTGGAGCGGTACACCCAGAATCGCGCGTTCCAAAGCAACGAAAGGTGGGTTTACAGGGCATGGGAGCGACCGGACCAAAGTGTGATTGATACGCGCCTACCAGATGATGATGCCATGTATTCATTTTGGCGCAGCATCTGGTCGGTGCCTGTCAGTCACACTGAGGGTGATTGGACTCGGGGGGTCGAGCGAGAGTGCGAACTTATACCAGAAATGGGGGCAATTACCATCAGCCCCCAAGATGTAGCTCGTGCAGTCCGTCCGTTACCAAATTGGAAATCTCCAGGGCCGGACGGGCTGCACAACTTTTGGCTTAAATGGTTTAAAAGTTCGCACGCTCGCTTGGCGTCCCAATTCCAATCTGCCTTAGAGTCAGGGTCGCTGCCCCAGTTTCTGACGACAGGAATAACCCACCTGCTCCATAAATCGGGTAGTACTGCGGAACCCAAAAATTATAGACCGATTACATGTTTGCCGACGGTCTATAAAGTTCTTACATCCATCCTGAGAGCTAAAATTAATAGTCATATTGAGACAAATTCCATCATGTCTGCTTCTCAGAATGGATGTAGGAACGGGTCCCGTGGTACTAAGGAGCTGCTCCTCATTGATGTTGCCATTAGCCAACAGGTTCGTCGTTCTCGAAGAGATCTGTCGACATGTTGGATAGATTACAAGAAGGCCTATGATTCAGTGCCGCATACATGGCTCATGAGGGTGCTGGAGCTATATAAAATTGATGTAACTCTGCGCACCTTTCTGATGTCATGTATGGGGCAGTGGAGGACGGTCCTTCACTATCCAGGGTGTCGACGGGTTTCGGAGAACAGCGAACCGTTAAGGATCGAGCGTGGCATATTCCAGGGTGACAGTCTGAGTCCACTGTGGTTTTGCCTAGCTTTGAACCCTCTCAGCACACTGCTGGAGGGTTCGGGTTTAGGCTACCGGTTGAGAAGAGAGGGTCAGGTCATATCTCACCTTCTTTACATGGATGATCTGAAACTATTTGCTTCCAACAACTTGCAACTGATGGAGCTACTGAAGGTAACTGAAACCTTCAGTAGTGCCATCAGGATGGAATTTGGTTTGGACAAATGTGCAGTCATGCATGTAAAGCGAGGGGAGATTATGGAATCCGTGGGAACCCAACTCTCGGATTCCATACACCTCAGATCCCTCAGCTCAACCGAAACTTACAAGTATTTGGGTATATCGGAAGCGTTGGGCATCAATGCTGCTGACGTGAAACAATCGTTGAGGGAGCGCTTCTTTTGCCGCCTGAATAAAGTACTGAAAAGTCTTTTATCGGGCGGGAACAAGGTGCGCGCCTTCAACGGTTGGGTCATGCCGGTTTTGATGTACTCTTTCGGCATACTCAAATGGACTCAGACGGAACTCGACGCCCTGGATAGGAGAGTCCGCACTCTGCTTACCGCAAATCGGATGCATCACCCACGATCATCGGTGATGAGGCTGTATATCCCGCGGAAGTGTGGGGGTCGTGGCTTCTTAAATGCCAAGACCCTGCACAACCGTGAGGTATGCAGTCTCAGGGAATACTTCCTGGAAACCGACGTGGGGATGCACCGAGATGTAGTGGCGGTGGACAAAGGCCTCACCCCGCTCTCCTTGGCCAGCGAGAACTGGCGCAAACCTATAGTAATGGATACTAATGAACGCAAGGAAGTATGGAAGGGCAAGGAGCTTCACGGGCGCTTTTACCGGGCCTTACATGGGCCCGATGTAGATCTTTTAGCGTCCGTCTCCTGGCTACGCTTTGGTAATCTCTTTGGAGAAACCGAAGGTTTTGTCTTTGCAATTATGGACGAAGTTATGATGACGAACAACTACCGGAAATATATTGTGAAGGACGGCACGGTTGACATCTGCCGGGCATGCCACCGGCCTGGAGAATCAATCCGACACATTATTTCTGGGTGTTCTCATTTAGCTAATGGAGACTATTTGCACAGACACAACCTTGTAGCCAGGATTATCCATCAGCAACTTGCTCTTAAATACAACCTTGTTGAATCAGAAGTACCGTACTATAGGTATGTGCCCGACCTAGTTCTCGAGAATGGCAGCGTCACATTGTATTGGGACCGATCTATCATCACTGACAGGACTATTGTTGCCAATAAGCCTGACATAGTGGTGATAGATCGACTAGAGCGTCGCACAATGATTGTTGATATAGCGGTCCCTCATGACGAGAACCTCGTGAAAGCTGAGAAAGATAAACAAACTAAATATCTTGACTTGGCTCGCGAGGTTGTCGACATGTGGGAAGTGGATAGAGCAATCATTGTGCCGATAGTCGTGACGGCCAATGGCTTAATAGCCAAGAGCCTCGACCAACACCTGCGGAGGCTCTCGTTAGGCAGTTGGATCAAGGGCTTGATCCAGAAAGCAGTACTCCTAGACACGGCGCGTATTGTCCGGAGGTTCCTCTCTCAGGAGCCCTGACTACCGGTAGCTTGGACCTTGTTCCCGATGCCGGTGGGCTACTATTTTTTATATTTTTAAATGTTTTTTTAATTATTTTTTTTAAGGAATATTTAAAAATATAATATAATATGTATTAATATTAAATAAAGGAAATAATAATAATAATTAAATGATAATAAATAATTTGTTTCAGGCCATTTTGTATGACTGACTGATTTCTGTCCCAAAAATATAAGGCGCAAAATAAATGTTTTCCGTAAAACTATCTGTAAAATATTATAAATTGTCTATAAACCAATTTATAAGTTAAACATTTGTGCAATTTAGTGATGATACATGTTAAAATTTTTTTTAGAAAATAGGTAGAATTTAAGAACTTTATTTTAATACATATTACTTACTAACATTTTATATTGTGATTCTAAATGTTCCTAAGAGAGAAAAGGCTGTAATTAATAAAAATAATGATACCATAGTATTTGTGATATATTTTGTATGTATTAAAATAAATAAATATTTCGCTTTGGTTACAGAATGGTATTTATTTACACCTTGGGACCTTACATCTGAAAAAAGAAATGAAAAAAAGACTACAATTATTAGTAAAACATCACGACCAATGACAGAATTTTAAAATTCAATGGTTATTACAGGCATACATTTAGTAAAAACTATATATTATATCTATACAAATACACACATACATATAAATAAAATTGGAGTGTCTGTTTGTAATATTGAAATAACCGCTTTTTACTACATGCATATGAATATAGGGTCGCGGGAATCCGATGGATGCGTGACGCACAGGACCGGTCGTTGTGGCGACGCTTGGGGGAGGCCTATGTCCAACAGTGGACGTCTTTCGGCTGATATGATGATGATGATATGAATATATACGGTACATACACCAAAATAACATTTTTTACAATTTTTGTCTGTCTGTCGGTCTGTTTGTTCCAGCTAATCTCTGAAATGGCCGGACCGATTTTGACAGGACTTTTTTTGGCAGGTAGCTGATGTAATAAGGAGTAACTTAGGCTACTTTTATTTTAGAAAAAATAAATTCTAAATCCTGTAGTCCACGCGAACGAAGCCGCGGGCACAGCTAGTAATATATAAAGAGTTTGTAATATTTATAATTCTAGAATTTGAATTAACATTTACCTGCAAAGAATTTAAAAATGGCCCATATACCTAAGCCATTTTCTGGGTGTTTATAAAAAAAATTAGCTACGATGAATAAGGTGAGAGCTCCGCTCCGCTCCGGACCTGCCTTAGCATTCTGACTTGACCTGTCCGTGTCGGAGTGTCCTACATTATCGAGCACGCTTCGCTCGCTCTTAGACTAAGAATGTTTAGTTGGAGTTGTAAAAAATGTCGAATTAGTTTATTAGGTCATCTCATTTTCCCATTAGTTAGTTATAAAATGAGAAGTTTAATCACGTGGCCAATAAAGAAATGTGAGGCTTGACTTAATTTCTCATTTCATATCACTGTGTGCGGCTTTACGCATAATGACGTGAGTAGGCATATATGGCTTTTCATAAATCTCTCCTGATAGTAATAATATCTGACAGATGACCTTTCAGAAAAAATGTCGACCCAAAATTGATCGTTGAATTGCAATAAGTACCTACCAATTGATTAATTAGTTCTTCTTCTGTGCTTAGGTTATACTTGTCAAATGGAACGAGCCGTACCAGAAGCTGGCATCGTGCGACAGCAGCGGGGTGATATTCGTGTGGATCAAGTACGAGGGGCGATGGAGCATCGAGCTGATCAACGACCGCAGCACGCCGGTTACCCACTTCTCTTGGTCACACGATGGTCGGATGGCACTTATTTGCTATCAGGTTTGGGTTTGAAATTATTGAATAATCTGATTCTAGTATACTCTGTAACTGTAAGGCCGCGTTCCCACTATGTCGTAATGGTTAATTTATCGTCGGTCGACTATCGTCTCTAGTAGTTCCCAGTATAACAATTATTTGTTGTTCCCATTAGATCACGACGAAAATTTATCGTTTCACGGCAGTCGACTTTTCGTTTGTACATCAGTAGAAAACCACAATTAATTGTCGACATGATTTAGTCGCGAGCTGACGAAGTTTTATCGTTTTACGACTTCGTGCTAGCCGTTCCCACTGTCATGACAATCGTCTTGGTACCACTTTTTTGCGGTGATAACAGATTTGCCACGACAAACAGTTATAATGGGAACAGGTAGAGACGATAGTCGTCCAACGATAAATTAACCTTTACGACATAGTGGGTAAGTACGCGGCCTAAGGGTTCACCCAAGCCGCCTTTTGTTTATATACAATATGCTAATCGTAACAGGAAAAACATACAATAAAAATGGATATCTATTCTTATAACTGTCATTATTAGACATGGTTTTTCATAAGAATACAGAGATGGTAGGTAATAGAATCTTTTAAGAAGCTTTACTTCATGAATGATGCAATGCAAAAGACACCTAAACATTGGATCCTACCTATAACTGTCTCTTATGAAGCCCATGAAGGGATTTACATTCAACTGAAACTGCACGGATCATCAGATTTTTTCATAAGAATCGCTTGTTTTAATATTGCTCACTAAATTATTTAATATGAAGCATTCATCAAAAAATTGATTTTTTTTTTTGGATCAGGAGCCAACTAATCTGCCGAAAGGTGGAGTGAGAGGGAGTGTGAGACTTTTACCGAGTAAAACTCACCTGTATTTCTTCAGTTGCGTACAATCCTGCAGCCCAAGGGAACTTCAACTTATAATATAACCCTGTTAATAGAGCTAACAGATGGTGAATATATTTAGAACACAATTAAGCTTATCATATATTATTCTTAATTTAATTCCTCTGCGTATTAAAATCCCCACCTAAAGTTCTGAATTATATTATGAACATGCAAATCAGACTTAATTTGTATGTTAAATAGGCATGTGTGAGCTAAACGAGGTCGTGAAGGTATCTATTACCTAAACTGGCCCACAGCTCTGAAACCTTTCAGCGTGAGCGCGTTATAAAACAATGTTTGGCGGTGCCTTATGTAAACAAATTGGATGTATTCTGCTGCCCGGTAGCCGTCACCGCTTTTAGTACGAGCTTGCAAAAATGTAAGGCTTCGGCAATTGAAGAAATAAGACCCTTTTCACTTACCTACATTGAATATTTAATGACTAACATATCAGGCTTTAAAATTAATGAAAACTTTAAGAATAAATACGTTGATATAGGCAACATATCTTTTTTAACCCAAAGGTTGACTGGTAGAGAATGCCTTGTTATATTAAGTCTGCCTATGTAAGCCTACTGTAGGTACATGAAATTTAAATAAATAATTAAATCATTTAGGTCTCTTCAAGGCTAGACTGAAAAGGCTCTTGATGAACTAGTGCGCCTCACCATCAACGATTGCATACTTAGGTACCATCGGGTGAGATTGCAGTCAAGCACTAGTATCAATAAAAAAAGTAAAACTAAAAATAAATGCGTTGATATAGGCAACAAATTTCTGTACAAATGTTAATGTCAGTCTAAAATAACTTGTCACATTTGTTCGACCGAAAGGACGTTCACGTTCGCAGTTGACCGATTCGCTATCAAAGTATCGATACATCGACAACGTGTCAGTTCAATTCAGCCACGTGATGTGCATCCACGTGAATTGGGAGCAAAGCCTCCGTCAGTCAAAACGTCGCAAGCAATTTGCTAAAAGGCTTCCCCGTGACGCCGAGACGCAAATGTTACGTGACACCTCTGAATACAAACAAACGTGAAACGTGTTAAGAAAGGTGTGCCGATTTTGCGGGGGCGTGCTCCGATCTTGATATTCCTCGTCATATTGTCTCACAGACGAGACAGACAAATACGTCAATTTATTCGTACCAGACCTAGCGACTGCCTAGGGACTTGCCTAGTACAAGTTACGTAATGCATCTGTCGATATAACCATCAGTCTGTTGCAGATAACATCTTGTTGTGGGAGTATTTGTGTTCTAAACATCTGCCAAATAAATCTGATATTGACTAGATTATACTCGTAGAGCTTGTTACTATAGGTCGGTACGATGAATTGGTACGCCATGTTACAGCTATAATTTGCAAACGGCGACGTCTTCCATTGTCTTCAGTAGGTCGTTCTACAATAACTAGGACACACAGACCTTGACGGTATGATTTTTGGCTCAGCTCCTCGCCGGGTCTTTTTATGCTAATATTGGCAGGCGACTGAGGCGACCCAACACGGTTACACCCCTTGTATTGATGGAAAACTTTTACCGGGCACAAGGTGACAATAAAAATTGTGAAATCGGTTAGGGACGATAAACTTTGTAGCGGTTGTGGGTCCAATCCAATTTATTATAACATCTCGGTGATCGGGAACGTTATAAGAGATGAAATCTTTCGGGTTGATTGATAGACCATTTTCTTCGGTTTACGGGCTTCCTTTATTGTTACATCTTTTCTTACTTATTTTACGCAATCGAAGAAATATGTTGTGCTTAGATTCCGTATATTGAAAATAGTAACGGAATGTTGAAAAAGTAATATAGTTCTGTTACCGAAGAAGCATGAAGTTTAACGTTATTACGTACATTATTTGCTGGCACACATTCTGTTAAATGGTCGCTTAATTAATTACTTAATAATTATTTACTTGTAGTGTTACCTTCATAAGCCTTCATTACGTATTATTACGAATGAAATGTGAACAGTAATTACTTCAGTACACACGAGGTTGTTCAGTGTAACAACGAGCTTTTAGAATAACATGTGTTCTATTAAGCGTTATTTAGGTACACATTGGTTTTAGGGTTTAATTTACTTTTAATTTAGAAGTCATAAATTTATTTAAAAGAGGAAGTGCAGCATTTAACTATTTGGTTTACGCCATTTTGTTTTTCGGGAATTGATCAAAGACGAAACGGAATATAATAAAAGAAATTAATAAACTTAATTATACTACCTAATCTAATTATTGAACAAATTGAAAAGAGAGTCCGAAATCGTGTTCGGACTTCGGCTGCAGGAGCTTTTATGGAGAGAAATGTCAAAATATTACAATGTTTCTTGTATTTACTCATCAATTTCATGAAAGTGGTGTAGGTGTTTGACTTGTATTCCTATGCTTATGGTGAAAAAATATGGTCATGCCCTTGACATTCACAGAAATGTCCGAGTATTCCATATAACCTGCAGTATCTAAATTATTCTGCTTTTATTCTAATAACTGGGTTTTTGCCTAATTTTAGGTAGTAGGGACCTACCTAGTGAATCCATCACCACACTTGACATTATCTCATTGTAAACTTTTGCGACACCCACAAAGATAGTTTAGAGTGTGGGTGTTAGTTAGCTGAATGTGAAATGTACAGACAGGGTAATTAATTGTCGACTTGATTGAGGCACTATGCCAATATTCCATAAGTAATCTTTCGGATACAGCCGAATACCAATATTTTACTTAACATTCACAACTCATAGTAACACGACTAGGCTGCGGAATTATTCGAATGAGTTGCCGTCAAGGTCCTTCCTGGAATTTGAAGGGCAGCTGAAGGAACTCTGGTGGGTTTTCATCAATAAAAATCCGCCAGCCCCCGATATACGCCCTCTCGATTCACCCAAGACCGGTACAGGCTTTCCTACTTCAAAAGGTAAAAAAGGGCATTAAGTATAACACGACCTTTGATAAGATTGGATGTCAGAGTTTTGGGCTTCTTACAGGTCTTTACGACTATCACAAACCTACGAATAACTGCCAAGTCACTAAAGGTACCTGCCAGGGTGTTTGGATTCCTGGGTAGACGGAAAGTTGTGTTGCACGCGCGCCTCAAAGAAATATCAGCAAAATTGACGGGGCGAGTTGAAGCCGACGCTTGTCAGGGCTACGCACTTTCGAGGGAGTTATCGTAGCCCTCTCAAAAAGGGCAACTGAATTAACACTATGGCTTTTAGTCATAAAAATTCTGACACTCCCTCTCGTTCACCCAGAGCGGGAGGAGCTATTTAACCTACCAAACAGAAAAAAATGCACGGTGTCTCGTTATTTACGTGTTGGATGTTACGGGACCTACCTTGTTGTTACCTATTTGCGACTTTCAAAGAATATAAACTGTAATTTAAAATTAAGAATTTTTTTGTTGACTTTTACAAGCATTAATGTAAATATTTTTGTAGGACGGGTTCGTCTTAGTCGGTTCGGTGGCAGGTCAGCGATACTGGTCGTCCATGTTGTCGCTGGACGCGCGCATCACATGCGGCTGCTGGACGCCTGATGACAATCAGGTGTACCTGGGCACCGCCTCCGCGCAGCTCGTGGTCATGGACGTCCATGGAGCTATGGTGTCACAGGTTGGTGTACTAAGTAATCTGGGAACTGTTTAATCCAAGGTGTAATAAGGGACAGTTCTCCGCAAACTTTGACTTGCTCAGTAGACGAAACTGTACAACATTCCACATTTTTTTTTACGGAAATGAAAAAAAAAAAATCGGCCTCCATACAAACTATCCAATCAAGTTTATAATTTTTATTTATTAAAACTTTTTGCACTAGTAAACACTGTACAAAGGCGGGGGTAAATAATTTTGTATGGGGAGGCCGTTTTTTTTTAAGCTATTGCATAGCTTCTATCGCGGGCCTTGAGCGTGGAGACCGAATCCAGAAATTCCGTAACGAAAATAACCTAACACCCCCCACTCATTTGTTTTTTGAGCGTGGTGACCGATAAGAAAACAAATGAGTGAACAATCAATCAAAATTCAATTCAATGTGTGAAAGTGTAACTTCAATTAATATCAAAGAAAAAAAAACAAAGGAAAAAAATACTGCATAAATAAAATAAATAAATAATTATAATTGCATAAGTTGATAAAAATGCTATTCAATAGCTTTACCGCGGCAGTCCCCGAGTGCCACACGTCTTTTTTTTGTCTAATCCGGAATATAGATTTTGTTGAAGGTTTGTACAGTTTCGTTTACTGAGCCTGCCCTTAAAGTCCTGTCCTTTACATCCTGTATAACCGACTCATGATACGCGACAATCGGATGTAATTCATACATTTTCTGCTATAGCACCTGTCGCTAAAATGTCTCCATTGGCACACTACAACAATAACGTCAGGGCTCTTACTTAGTCCTCTTGTTTCAATAGTAATTTGATTGTTTCTGTTAAGGATAATTTTATTGACAAATCAATTAATAATATTCCTTGACAAGAAGCATTAGAATCTCATTTTATCTACTTTACAAAAGCTTTGTTACAAAAGCAACCAATATTTTGTCATGGATTTCTTAATCTGAGAAGTTGTAAACATAAAATAATAATTATCATCGGATCTAAGACCTCATGTTGGCTTACAGATCTATTTAGCCTCGTTATTTTTATATAATAGAATAAATAAAATATAAAATATTTTATTCGGGACCCAGTACAACGAACGGTTATAAACATAAATTAAAAGAGAAGAAAAGTACAGAATGCGCTGAGTGTGCTTGTACTTACAGAAAGTGTACCTCAGCATTTACTAGGTGTCAGTCTCGTCAGACAACCACCTCCGATTTAATTCAGCTGGCACCATGCATCTCAAATTGAAATAATATATTTTTTTTTGTGTTAAGAAACCTTGTAATGAAATGAAAATAGTGTAGTTTCGTTGTCAGCCCTGGTGACGTTGGCCACAGCAACGGGGATAGCGAGAATTTAATCACATATTTGTTTAAAATCTTCTACATCGAATGTAATATTTAATTTACAACAGAGTTCTATTCCTAACTACAGGTTCAACTAGTCGCGGAGGGTGGGATCACATCAATGGCGTGGTCCTGCGAGAAGTTCAAAATGGAAGAAGGAGAGGAAGGGGGGGAGAACAATGGCGGGCACGTGCTTGCCGTGGCTCTCGGCAACGGGGAGATAGTGCTGCTGAGAGGCCACGATGACGTCAGTCCTGTGAGAGTGTCCACCGGCCTGAGGGGTAACACGCTGGCTATGGAGTGGGCCAACTCTAGGGAGCTGCTGGCTGTCGCGGGTACTCTGATAGCTGGTAAGTGGCAACTGGACATTTAATTTGATATGATAACCTGATTATGACTTGTACGGTAGTTATACTATCTTGGTTCTGCGTACATGCCAACATACATAAATTCACGCTTTTTTTAATTGTGTAGGCAAAACTTACAAAAAGGCCACAGCTGCGATCTTTACATACTTCTTTACATTTGGACATACATGTGCGCCCAGTGTCAAATTAGCCACGAAGCAAAAGTAGCAAATATTGCGGGCCCCACTTAGGACCGACGCTGTGTTGAGCGTGCGCCCGCGACCGGCAACCGTCCGCGTCCTGCACGGTGTCGTGTGCCCGGGTACCCGTCACGGACACCGGATTATCGGACCCGTCGCTAGTATCTAAGTGTCGTGTCGATAGAGAACTTTATTGTATGATTACATAGAAAAACAGGTGCGACGGGTAGCACTTTTGTGTGAGACCGCGCGGGTGGACGCGTAACGCAGGTTCGGCCCTTAGAAGATAAAAATAAATCAAGTTAACTGTACCATCGTCAACAGCGTTTACTGCAAATCTAATAAAAAACTATACTATAAAAAATAAAAAAAACTATACAATTAGCTCAAACGTTTTTATTTTATTCAGTCGATCAGATAACATTTTTAACTATAATTATGAAATCTAACCAATTCCGGAACTAAATGATAAATGATATTTATTTTGTAAATAGGTTTAAAAAACACTTTTACACGTCAATTTTTTTTTTTCGTCATTTTATGCTAGATGAGGCCGGTGTTTCCTATCTGACTACCCTGAGAAGAAACACCGAAACAAACTCAGGGGTCAAGGTCTCTTTTAAAGTCCATACAGTAAATATGTAATGGTCAAATCACATGAGAACCATGCAGATTTGTCTGAGATGGTCTTTTGAAGAAAGAACCATACAGATTTGAGTGGACCTGTCCAATCAGTGTAAGCATTTGTCAGTATTCGAAAAGCTCAACTTAGGACTACTAAGGAGCTCTACGACTTGACGAACAATACCAAAGAAAGGACATTTGGGTAGGCCGCAGAAAACACTCAAATTGCCAGACATACGTTAAAATTACTGAAAAGAAAAGAAAAAGCAATCAACATAGTCCTCACATTTACAATAATATAAGCAAATTGATAATTTACAAAATATTTAGAAAAGTAAATATTTATGTCAAAGAAAAAGAAAAATACTTTAAGTACTTAAAATGTATACATGTCAACTTTCATAAACACATGCCTATGGAACCATCGCTAATAAAAGACTTCACGGCCAATCCTTACTAATATTATAAAAGCGAAAGTGAGTTTGTTTGTTACGTCTTCACGCCTAAATGACAAAACCGATTTTGATGAATTTTGGTACAGAGATAGTTGGGACCCTGGAGACGGACATAGGCTAATTTTTTATTAAAAAAATGAGAAAAGGGGGAGAAAGAGGGAAGGTCTTTTATGTACGCGGGCGAAGCCGCGGGAAAAAGCTAGTTTGAAAAATAAGTTTCAATTCGTTATGAATTTAAACTTTTATAAAGATTTAGGGGTCCTCTTAATGGTCCTGGAATGCAATAGGCAACTAAAGGACGCACAGGTGTGTTTTAGTCAGTAAACTTACCTTTCCTATTTTCCGTCCGGTAATCATCCGGACCGAGCCTGAGTCGTCGACGACGCGTAGTGTTCCTAGCGCGCCTGAAGGGGCCGCGGGCATCGAGCAATGGGTAGCTCGCTGTCCGGCCGTCCGGTAACTGTCCGGACCGAGCCCAAGTCTTCGACGGCGCGCGCTGTTCCCTCGCGCCTCAAGGAATTGTCAGCAACAGTAGTGGCCCAGCTGGGTCGAAGCCTACTGGGGCCAGGGTCTAATTCCGAAAGGGAGGCTCGGTCCCGGTATGAAAGGCAAGAAGGATCGGGGTGGGTTTTTTTTTTAGTCAATAAGAGTCTGACATTATCTCCCGCTCCGCCCAAGGGCGGGGGATGTCAGTTGTGTGATTTTTACCCACCGAAAAAAAAAGGGGGCCGAAGCGTACTGGGGCCAGGTGTAGTCCGAAAGAGAACTGCGAGGGCCAGGAACGCAGGACAAAGAAAGAACATAGGTGTGGTTTTAGACAATAAGTCTAACAGTATCTCCCGCCTCGTCCTAAATTGGGACAAGTCATTGAATGATTTCCTCCATAAAAAAACTGTTCCTGTTTTCGTTAACAATTGTCATCAAGCTCGACACGGTACCAAAATCAGTCCCACATAATACGAAATCCAAACAACCCACAAAAGGGAACTTAGTCGTTACTGCACACCTTTTTGCACATCACCTACATATCTATCGCGTATTCGCGTCGGCCCCGAATGGGTACTATGAGAACGTGATATTGATAAATTGATGTGTTGAGTGAGCCTTTCTATCGTTTTGATAAACGACGCATTCCTTTTGGGACTGAGGCTTTTCAATATGTTACTATATTTCCGATATTTTGAGTTGCTAAGCTTTGTAAAAAATGGCTGCGTACGTGCAACCATTTTTTATACATTTAAGGTTGTGTTAAAAGTTATGTCTTATGTATGTGTTTAAATACCTTTTTCAATGCGATTGAAGAGTATTTCACACATGCTCTTTAGGGCTCCGTACCAGAACAGTAAGCCTTCGCTGTCCGTCTGTCCGTCTTTCAGCGAGGTGTATCTCATAAACCGTAAGAGGTAGAGAGTTGAAATTTTCTTATACAGGTAATACAGTGTACCCGAACAAAGTAACGTTATTTTGTCATAGTTTTTTGCTCTATTTTAGTTACTATAGGCACTAAAACCGAGTATAAAAACTACGACAAAATATTTATATGGCCACTCGATATAAAAGTAATGCCTATTGTGGAGCAAAGTTTTTTTTTCTTAATAAAGAGGTCCCGTTGCATCCGAGTCGCAGTAAGGAAGACGTCAACATAAAGCTTCAGATACATAGAGGACAAAATGTCCCCCAACATAACGCGCAATGCTCAGTCTACGTGACGCTGCAACGTTACCCAGTGTCCCGCAACTTGCTCCCCAACATTTACAACGCATTCACGAAATGTTGGACATGTTGTTGAACAATTTGACAGCGTTGCGTGTCATATTGGGGAACATTTTGCCCCTATTAATTTTAAGTTCCAATTGTAATTTTACTATGCTTCGAAGACATAGATTCTTCGTGAAACTGACAAGAAGAAAGTTGACGCGTTGTAGATGTGGTGCAGGAGACGGATGCTAGGAGCATCTTGCATAGAGTTTCATACCAATGATTCCATATTAAAAGAACTCTGCATCAGACAGCGTCTACCATCCACAATGCAGTCACACATTTTAAACTTCTTCGGCCATGTATCTCGTCGTGGTAATAACTCCATAGAGCGTAGTGCAGGACAAAGTTGAGAGCACCAAGCCACATGGTCGATCACCAATGAGATGGACAGACCAGATCAAGGCAACAACTAAGTGCTCGGTTTACGAATGTAACCGAAAAGCTGCAGTCCGCGATGAATAGCGCCCTCATCGTGATTCACAGTGATGACCACGACCACTCTGGCAGGAGTGAGAAGAAAAAGAACTGTAATTTTATTTTTAGGTGTACAATAAAGAGTATGTCTATCTTAGTCTGAGGCTTTATGCTGATGACAATTTTTTGTCTTTTCTTGTCGTTTCCAGAAGCGGATGAGCCAGTAGACTCGCCTCCTTACAAGAACGTCGTGAAGTTCTACTCGGATGTGGGGGCTCTCATCTATACCGTCCCTATTCCTTATACGCAGGTCAGTTCTTTGGAATATTTATGAATGCTTTATAATATCTAACATAATAATAAATATTTTAGCTTCGTTTTATTTTTGTGATTGGTAACTGTTAAGTTATGGAAACTTGAAGCTGTGTCGGTACAGGTTATTCTAAATCACTAGGATGAAAAACCACAGGGTCGAGCGGAGGTGTGGCTCAATCAATTCCCGCTAAGGGAAAACCTTCATACCTTGATGTAGGATATTTCAGGAAAAACGAAAATTATATCAGCCTAGTGTCATTCAACATTCACATTAAGAGGAGAATAAAAAAAAATCTGTTAGAAAAAAAAAAACAGTTTTACCAACTGTTTGACAATAAATATTGGGCAAAAAGTTCAAAAGAAAGTAGAACAGGCGTTCAATTCAGGTTATAATATAAACTTTTTCCTTTTAAGGCTGACACGAATGGCACAGTGGTTGAGTAATTGACTGTAGCGCTGCGTGCCGAGGGTTCGTTTCTCACATGGAACAATTATTTTTACAGATAATTGTTTCAAGTCTAGGTGTCTTTTGTACACGAGATTAAATGTTTGTGAACACATCCACGATACAGGAGTGATTCTTAGTGTAACGCAACGTTTGAAAAAAAAAAATAGAAAACATGAAATGCTAAGTGACAGCGTTAATCTAGTTATGTCGTTGTCCGTACGAGCCATTGTTTGACTGAACATAGACAAACAGTGTAAAGGTATCAGGGGCCTTACCATGACGTGTTAAAATGTCAGTCGTGTGAGCGAGAAAGAGAAATAGAGCTAATACACCTCCTATATAGCTCCATTCCATTCCTATAACAGTTCAGTTTAGATCGTCAAATGGATCGCTTTACGGGCTCGTGGTAGGGCCTCTGGTCCCTCATATTAAGGGCCATTTTTCCCACAGGGTGTGGTTCGCGCGCTGACGTGGGGGCACTGCGCGCGGCGCCTATTCGTGTCGGCGGGCGGCGCGGTGTGTTGCGCGCGCGTGTGGCGCGTGGTGGCGCCGCTGCAGCTGCTGGCGCGCGTGCGGGCGGCGCAGGCGCTACGCGACCCTCGCCTGGCGCCGCGCCTACCGCTGCCGCCGCGCCTGCAGCCCGCGCTCGCCAACCTCTTCGCGCACACTATACGGGTAACATTCACACGCCACTACCATTGTGCGTGGTGGCGCCGCTGCAGCTGTTGGCGCGCGTGCGGGCGGCGCAGGCGCTGCGCGACCCGCGCCGGGCGCCGCGCCTACAGATAGACAGACGGGATCTGTCTATTGGGACATAAATACTTTGGAGCCCTTATTCCGCTTTATCGCGTTCTTAATCCTCTCGGTATTAAAGCGGCGAAGGTCGCGTTTCAGAGATTTAGAAATCCGTCTATTGAGTTGCCGGTATCTACACATATCGTCTGAAGACTGCAGAATCATCACACGCCTCCTCTTCATGAGCTCTAGAGTCGGATCAGGGAGCCTTTTGTTCTTATTTGTACGGTAAGTCTTGAAAAATTTTGACCTGACCGTATGGACAGTTTCCACGAACCCATCATTTTATTCATCCACGGAGCTCCCTAGGCACTCGAAACGACTGTGGAGTTGAAGCTGAAAGCTCTCGGAGTTTTGGATCTGGATCCGTGCTGGACAGAGCGTAGACTCCAGTCAAGACCTTCCAGGCTTGATATTGATATCTCCAGGACTTTGCCAGGTCCACTTTCTTTGCAAACGCTTTTTGAAGAAGGAGTTAATCATGTAGAGGCCCTCCTTCTCCATAAAACTAGCCAGTAAATGTTTCCGGTGGTTCCAACGTCCAAATCCAAATTGCCCCACTCTTTGCTCGACACAGTCTCGTTTGCCCAGTTTCGCGTTAAAGTCCTCCATGACCACGGTGAAGTGAGTATTATAACTATGCATGGCTGCATCCTCATACATGGTCTGTAGTTCGTCATCGGGGTGTATCAAGGTCGGGGCATAGACCGGTATATCTATAGCGAATATTTTGATGATATTCTAAGTATAAGGTACGCCACCCTGGTCGACACACTCTCGATCTTCACCACATTGTTCACAAGGGACTTGTGGACGAAAACACCACCTTGGGACTGTTGGTCGCCCTCCCGAAAATAGAGCAAATCTTCGGACTTCAGATAATCCTACCATACTCAGATAACCTGCTCAATTCCGTCTCAAGTTCGGTGTTCCTCTCGTCAGTAATCAGTGTACGCGTATTATGTTTGTATGTTGCCAGGTCCAGTCGTTTTTCTTTTAAGGTTACCCGGATCTCATCCGGTGATTCTTAGCAGCCCTTGCCTTGCCGTTGCCACAATCGCTACCGGTGTCAAAGGTAGACGGGCTCTAGGGGCCTTCTTTTTATTGTGCTGTTCATGTTTTGCGGAAGTTTGCCATAATCACCACACTTGGCAAGCGTGTTGGCGATCGCAGTTTGGTTGTTGAAATGCACAGAGAATTTTGCTGCCCATTTTCTGGTATGTCCCTTAGTCGCCCCTTACGACACCCATGGGAAGAGCTGGGATGGTGCCATTCTTTACGTCCGAACACCATACTGAACATATACAATAAAGTAATGAAAATAATTAAAAAAAACATTTGTTTAAATCGACGCCTGAAAAATTAATCAAGCAATTTTTGTATGTTTGCCAGTAAGGACAACGATCATAAGCAGTTATTATTGGATTATTTATTAATATAAATAATTTAAGATAAATTTATTTTCCGCCGGAGCCGGTTTTTTTTTTCTAAGGAGCCAGACAATTCTCCTTTCTCTTCAAGGTTCTTTCTTAAACGTAATAATTTTGCCGCTCAGAAACTTTGCTGTCCAAAGCGCGGATCGCGATTTAATATTAAAATAAGGCACTACAGCGGTTCAGAGCGCCAAACTTTCAAAAACGAAAACTACAAATTCGGAAAACATAATTAATAAGCCAATTCACTTCGACTTCATGACACGACAAATGAAAAGAATCTTAGGTCAGTTTGCAAAACAATCATGTTTCTTAACCAATCAAAAGTGTTTGTATGAATTTTATATAAACTGACCTTCAAACGCATTCTAGTGCAACGTCCCCGAAACGAACGAGCTCCGGCTGTTCGTGTCGCGTCCGCCGGCGGCCGGCGGGCGCCTGCACTGCACCATGCTGCGCCACGACGACGAGGAGGCGGGCGCCTACACGCTGTACCTCGAGCACCTCGGGGGCCTGGTCCCGCTGCTCAAGGGACGCAGGACCAGCAAGATCAGGCCAGAGTTCGTTATCTTCGATCCTCAGGCTGAAGGTATGTGGAGTTAATCTCAACAGTACTCAAGAAAAGTAAAATCCTTTGTATGTAGGTACCACAGAAATCTTAATAATAAGGCAATAGAAATGCTATAGTACTAAATTTTATATCGGGACGAGTGTCACCGGGTCACAGCTACTACTACATAAACAAAAAATAGATACACAATTACACCTACAAATGCACTTTGCATTACTGCTACAAAATTAAACTTTATGCGATGACATTACGCAATATTTTTTATAAACGCATAATGTCAGGGGGCGCGACTCCTGCAGCCAATAAGAAACGTGTGCGAAAAGCAAAAAATGATATTGCGTGCTCACTCTCACTTAAGAATAGTGCAGTGCAAACTATTACGAGCTCATATCGATAAATTATATTTTTCCGTTGAGTGTTAATAATCTCCAAGGAGTCCAGCAACAATACATAATTAATTTTATTGAAAGTATTTCTTTCGTCAATGCCCTTTTAGACGATTTATTTATGAGGAAATGGAATACAATAAAACAATAAGTGTACGTACATTTAGTTTATTATATAATTATACAAATCTTAAAGGCTCTCCAATACTTCACTTTACAGTAAAAAACAGTCGTGTAAAAACAATGACCAAATCAAATAGGATGGATTGTGTATGAACTTAGAAAAAAATAGGTAAAAAAACTTTTTAAGTTAAACGGTTTTATGTTAAACATACATTGCAATGTTTAAGATAAATGTACTAAAAACCAAAAAATAATAAAATAGATACAGTCGTGGGAATTATAAACATATGCATAGACTAGACTGAAATAAAACCGTGGGGCACGTCAATTGTCTACAAATTAATTAACATTTTAATCAACGATTGTAGACAATTGACGTGCCCCACGGTTTTATTTCAGTCTAGTCTATGCATATGTTTATAATTCCCACGACTGTATCTATTTTATTATTTTTTGGTTTTTAGTACATTTATCTTAAACATTGCAATGTATGTTTAACATAAAACCGTTTAACTTAAAAAGTTTTTTTACCTATTTTTATTTTCTAGTTTTTAGTTTTTATTTCGCATTCTGTATGATAATTATTATTACGTATTATTATTATCGCCTGAGTCTTGAGGGGAAAACGCTAACGACGTATCATTTTTAGCCACCCTAACGCCACACAGTCCTCAACACGATACAAAATCTTGACTTGGGTGGTGGATTCAGGCTGGATTAATCAGATACCTAAATTACAGATTCAATTTCTAAATTTAAATCTTATTATTATACGCCATTTGGTGGCTGCGCCCATCTTAAATATTGAGGTTGTATAGTGCACTGTATTCTTCTTGTCAAGCCCTTTTATTTGATACCCATATTGGTGGGATTGATAAAAAATTGTTATCAGCCATTTGGTAGCGGCGGCCATCTTAGATTTCAATTTTGCATAGTAAATTGTATTCTACTTGTTGAGACCTTTCATTTGATACCCATGTTGATGGGATTGATAAAACCTAAGTTATCCGCCATTTTGTAGAGGCCGCCATCTTGGATTTTAATTTTATATAGTACATTGTATTATACTGGTTGAGAACTTTCATTTGATACCCATATTGATGGGATCGATAAAACCTACGTTATCCGCCATTTTGTAGCGGCCGCCATCTTGTATTTCAATTTTTTATAGTATATTGTATTCTGCTTGTTGAGCCCTTTCATTTGATACCCATATTGATGGGATTGATAAAACCTACGTTATCCGCCATTTTGTAGCGGCCGCCATCTTGGATTTCAATTTTTTATAGTATATTGTATTCTGCTTGTTGAGCCCTTTCATTTGATACCCATATTGATGGGATTAATAAAACATAAATTATCCGCCATTTTGTAGCGGCGGCCATCTTGAATTTATAATGATAATGAATAAACATAATTGTATTGTCACCAAAATCCAAAGTGTATACAAAATTTCAGATTAATCGGTTGACAGGAAGAGGGTGAAATTTGAATTACTAAATTTGATCAAAGAATAAAACAAACGGGGTGAGCTAAATAAAACCGTTTAATAAAAGGGGGAGGTAGTTAGTGTAGTGGTGGACTATAAATACTTAATAAACTAAACTAATTTTAAAATAACACAATTTAAATTGTTTAGGTTTCATATAAATAACAATACATAAATATTTAAGTATAATAATTATATATATACTATAAATAAATAAATAAATAAATTTATATATAAATAAATAAATTTTCTGAATGAGAAAGTAGTTTAAAAATACGAATTAATAGTTAATCGTTACAAAAATTGGTTTGTAAACTATTTATGGTGCGTTTGTTTAGGTGACTAAAAAAGGTAAACAATCTTGGTATGTCTTTTTATATTAAAGTAGTCGTATAAAATACGTACGAAGGATAATTAAATTTAGTTTATTACCTAACATTAATTTAGGTAAATACCTAATTGTAAACATTTTTAGATACAATTTTTAAACAACTTTTAGATAAAAAGACATACCAAGATTGTTTACCTTTTTTTAATCACCTAAACAAACGCACCATAGATAGAAAGAAAACAAACACAGTGAAAACTGAAAATGAAAAAGGTTACATCTCATATTTAAATATTAAAAAAAAACATGATACATTCCAATTTGGTAAAACGAAGTATTAAGCTGAACGTAAATAATTATCGATACAGAATAGTAGTAGCACGTCACTAAATTGCGGCCAACTCATGCGGCTTGTACCTAGAATTTACGCAAACGGCGATTTTTGTTTATTGCGTATGACTATAATTTCATTGCTGCTTTTAGCAGTAGTAATAGTAGACATGAATAAGCTTAAGCGTTAATGGTTATTGATTTGACAAAAAAATCGTTTTTTGTGATAAATCGTAGTAGTGATAGTGAAAATATTTGATTTGTCTATATTTGCTAAAAAACGACAATATTTCAAAAATTAAGTACTTACATATGAAATGTTATTCTTTTATTTGTTAAGTTACAAGTTTTGGACGAGTTTCCGCAGTTGGATATGCTGCAAAACACCATGTTTACCTCTCCGCGTCTCAAATAACACAAGAAACCGCAACAAACGCTCCGCGTGCACTTGTGTACTCCAACACATAAGCGCGGCGACAAGGTCACGCGTCTATGCGACTTCTATTGCCTTATTATTAAGATTTCTGTGGTAGGTACAAAGGATTTTACTTTTCTTACAAAGAAATCCTCCATGCTTCGTCACGACGGCGGCAGCGGCCGCTAACACAAACTTAGAACGTCTCTAGAAATTAGTGCCGTGAATGAACATTTCATCATCAGGAATACGACAAGCCTCAAAAATCTATTAAGCGAATAGAAAAGCTGAAGCAGCACCGACCACTTAGAAAAAATACACTTGTCACGAATGAATAGAACGCGCATACGAGTTGGGAAGGGCCTTAAGAAGGCCCTTCCGTCTATCGTCAACGTGAGCATGGTTTAAAAGCTTGTAGATTCAACCAACGCAATCAAACGCAATGTTTGGTATAGAGACAATGCAAAAAACGAGAGCAACATCTGAACGCTCTGTTCGCAATCCGTAATTCCGTCATTCACTCGACTATTTCAAAAAACTTGTTCCAGGAAATACGTATTTTTTTTTTTACACCACCTGCTCGATAATGTCGTTTTATACGTCATACAAACCTCACTTAAAGCAAGTCATTCTATCCCTAGGGAGATAATGCAGTATGGCCGATCCCTAGGGAATAATGAGATTTGAATTTGGAACATTAAAAATCGTCAACATTGTGAATTAAAATGTAGGCGCATCGAACAAATTGACTTGAAATTCAAACCAAAGAGTATGTAATCACTATGATTCAAACTGGCCACTAACAAAAAAAAAGAAAATAGAATAAAACGTGCGTACTGACGGGAGCGTTATAGAAAATTGAAACTATAGAATCTTGGAGTAGTGAATTTTGTTTGTTTGATGAACTTGTAAATACTCGTATAAAGTCTGTCTAATAAGTCAACCGACTTGAGAATTTTGTGTAATATTTAATCATTTAAAAAATACTTATATTCGATACTTTTCATAAGGTTCTTCTGTTAGTAAACAATGATCTCTATCTCTTAATTAACCTTGATTATTGAACCCGTGTTGACTACATCAGATTGAATTAAATCCTGATAATTACCCAAGTCGTTTAACTTATTAGACAGACTCTAATACTTATATTTCTCTAGTATATGATTTGGTCGACCAAATTGTCTTTTAATTATCTCACAGATGGTGTAAAAAGTAGAGTATGCAACACGGGGATAAAGCTGTCTTTGTCTTGGGCGGCTTGAATTCCTCACTTCACTCAGGTTTCTTTATTAACTCCCTCGCGATGCTCGGGAGTAAATTTTATAAATCCCTCACTATCGTTCGGGATTAATATCAGCAACCTTCGTTTCGTTCGGAATTCAACATGCCGCCCGCGACTTAAAGACACTGCTTTATCCCCTAGTCACATAAACTACTATTAAAAGTAATCATTCAGAATCTTGATTAAATTTACAAGAACTCTGTACCTAGTTATATTTTTTTAATTTATGAGTAAAATTAAAAGAGCCAAAGTTCACGCAAAATAGCAGATTTCATTTAGCAGAGATCAGAAGTCTTTACTAGAAAGTCTTACACAAAATGGTTTGATTTCAATAGAAACGTCCACAAGATATGTGTTTCCGAAATATCTGGAGAAATATGTATAATAACGTCATAATCATGTAAGAGCGGTTGTATGAAATTGTACCTCAGGAAGGACACTCTTAAACGATGAGCAAGCTACCAAGACTTATTACATTTGGGGCCCCAAAAGACAAGGGTATATAGTAACCTAAGCTTCAAACAAGCGAGCGAGGTGAGCCCATAGGTGACACAAACGGGCAGAACTACTCGTCTGGTTATCGTGGACGAGTGGAATAACCACTTAGCAAGGTACAAAGCATTAGTAGGTAAATGCGTTCAACTTTCTCGTAAGGCATACGAACTTGATTCGTTCGTTCGTTTTGAAAATGGACTAGCTCCTCCTAGTTGTCAATTGGGAGCTCACCTTGCTCTCTTATCGCTCATCAGTAAACGCGATGTCCATTTCGTTTATGGGTGGCTTTCGTTTGCTCGATACAAAACTGTGCTTATGTTAAGACACTAAAAATTCAGTTTAGCTCGATGTGCCTGCCACCACGTTTCATTAGATTGGCGAGGTGGTGTTTGGCTAAATGCTAGCACCGATTCGATTGTTTTGGCAACTCCTCTCGTTAGGTTAGGTTATTCATGTTTCCTGACATTTTGCGTGATGAATTCTCCTAAGTATTTAGTTACTCGTGTAGTGGAGCAAGTGTCAAGCAGCGTGGTGGTGCGCGCCAGCAGCAGCAGCAGCAGCGGCGCCGGCAGCTCGTCCAGCGGCGGCGCGGCCTCGCCCCGCGCGCCGCGCACGCCGCGCACGCCCCGCCCCGCCGCGCACGCCGCGCACACGTCCTCCTCCGACACCGAGCGGGAGGAAGGTACGACACATAATCACCCCTCTGTCGTTAAAAGTCAGCGCACACGTGATACGATGTAGAACATGGACCGTGATAATGAATCCTGCGGACTTATATGAACGAGTTATGGTGCAAGTTTCCCGCGCGCTACTCGCCAGCATGTCGCGCCACGTCCTTCACGCCCCCGCGCGGCCACTACGGACACTTATGCTTGGGCATATCGGGCCGCCCTGCGTCCGCGCTATTCGTCTGGCTGAACACTTAGCCTAGGCTCCAATACATTGTTTTTGCAGCATAATATTTCTGGGATCAGACGTTTTATAAAATATCACGACAATGAGATGTTGCCTCTTGATGCCAGCTTTATGCGCCAAAAAGGGTGCAGTACGGTATTACGATGTCAATATTATGTATTATAATATCGTAGATATTAAGTAAGCCGTACTTATGTAAACCGGATTAAGGTTGTTATTACTTTATGGAAATAAATACATTGATTGATTAATAAAAATTCACTGTAACTATGTTTTAGAATATAAGACGCAAATATAAACTTCTAAAACCGGGTCTGATGCGCCAATTTTCTAACAAAGCATGTTATTAAAACATGTTAACCATTCGTCTCGGCAAACAAAAACTGTTAGGCCACGCCCCTATTCGGTTAGTAAACTATGTTATTCTGTTAGCAAACACGAAAACACGGCGCAGCGGACCCGTCTTAAAGTTGTTCGAATAATGTCAGGTTGTTCCGGGTCACCGCGCCTGCAGCGCCGCCGCCGCGCTCGGGAGAGACGAAAGGTACGAAGCTCCAGTGAGAAGGACGAACCGCCCGACGAACTGGCTTATATTGACTCCTTGCCAGAGGTATGATAGCACACTTAAGTAGATACTATGGGAAATACACACGTAGATGATTGATGTGGTCTGACCTTTGACTCATTGTAATACAATATCAAGTCAGGGAAATTATTTGTTTAACATATTTGACTACAAATCCCATTCAGCTTAAAACTTAAATAAGTTTAAATCTATTTCAGTGATTCACAGAAGATTTGTTGTGTTTGGCATTTAACCCTCCATATACAAATAATTTCCCTGATTTTAAAACGAATGAGAATATTTTTTTCACAAAAATTCTTGTTGCAGGACGTACGTTTAGTAGAAGTAACATCTAATATCTGGGGAACTAAGTTTAAAATGCATGGTTTAGCTAAAAATGTTCCCGCCAATCTCGGGCAGGTCACGTACAAGACCTCCTTGCTTCACCTACAGCCCAGGCAGATGACGCTTATGATCACAGAGTTAAGGGATGACTATCCTGTCGGTCCCGACCCTAATTTTAACCCAAACATCTTTTCTGAAGATGAAGAAGAAGTCTTTCAATCCAACGACTCCAACGATTCTCCGTCGCACACTAATAACAATAACATCAGAAGAAAGTTAACTCTCAACGAAAGAATGAACAACACTAACAATATAAACCAAAATGAAAGTTATACAGCCAATAATAACAATCAGAACAGTCCGTCGCTTGCGAGGGCCGAGTCCTACGACGAGTTCCCGTATATTGATACTAATGAGACTGTCAGTAATGTACCTGAAAGTGTGTACTCAACACCAGTTAGGCATGCCAGTCAGCCGGCTGAGAGGAGAGTTAACAACCCGGCAGGGGTGCCAAACAGACACGCTATATCACCCCTGAGGTGCGAGAGCTCGGTACCAACCTTACAATCACCAAAGAACGCTGTCGCGCCCACAGACATTATATTCGAACGTCCCTCCCCGCAGACCGTCACCTGCGGGGGACGAGGCGACTTCTGCGGGGGGAGAACCGACTACAGCGTCCGCGGTGACAACGTGTCGCTCAAAGGAAACTTATCCAACTTAGAACAACAGTCTTTCAACCTCAACTTAAGTGTTGAGCCAAGTCGACAGGTCACAATCAAGAAGTGCGATAACCACGTCACGGACAACTGTTTGTCAAAGCTTCGTAAAAATATCTGCAGCAGAGGCGAATCTGCGTCCTTTGAAATGAATACAAGGATTCTGAAGTCACTGTGTAACAAAAACTACGAGCATGAAGTGCACCCGGACGCGCTGACTAAACGTGGTGAAACAATAAAACATTTACAAAAAAGTGAAGACTTGAAGTTTATTGATGAGGAGACTCCGGTGGATACTACCATCAGTAACCTCACTGATAAGGCTAGGGAGGTAACCGGTAAGGTACAGAGAACTACCACTGTGGTGCCTATCAGTCCAGTCTGTGCAACCGTCCCTGTTTACGACACGATGACACGCAGTTGCAGTGTTGGGTACTTAGATCTAGTAGACCCTCAGGTCTTACACGCTCAGGTGAGTCTGACCGCTTTGCGTGGCGAGCCACCAAGGAGACTTGTGCTTGTTAACAACAAGCGACACAGAAGACCGAGGCGCCACGTCCGCGCAAGTGACGCCAAACAGATTGAATGCACCAAAACGCCGAGCTTACGACGTTGCGGCAAGTCTAGGAGCCTTGATTCTAGCGAGATGTCTTTGACAGTAGACAAAAGTAAACGACAATCACGTGTGGATTCCGTATCACCGAAGACGGACGTGACATCTGCGAACTCGAGTAGCAGGTGTAATAGTACAGGAGGGGAGGATAATAGTGGGACTTCGGCGTCGGAAAGTAGTCGGCGGCGACGCGACTACCCCGTGTGCACGGCGTGCCGCCTGGTGTCGCCGTACGACCGGCGCGACGTGGACGCGCGCACGTACGTGTGTGTGGCGTGCAGCTCCCGCGCTGCGCCCGCGCCGCCCAAGCGCGCGACGCCGCCCGCGCGCCTCGCCACCGACAGCGACTCCGACTACAGCAAGTATTACAGTTAGTACGATAAGTAGATGCTTTACTTCACCCGCCGTCGAACACGAACACCCTCGGCGGCGCACCGCTCGGGCAGGATCTCTCTGGTAACGTTTCGAGTTTCGACGGCTTCCTACTATTCCCGGCTGCACCCCTAAAGGTAGATTTTTATCTTAGTCGGAGTTCACCAGCCGGTACATGGTCACTAACTCCCGCTCGTTTCGGCTCGCACGGCCACTTGACGCGACACCCTCCGGGCTTGACACGCAACACCTATGCTTCTACTCCGGTAGCCGCCCGCTTCTCTATAGAACGCATGAAGCTTGTCTAGGAGTCTAGGACGGCACGAGGAGGCATGGACACAGGTAGAGTAGAGAGGAACAAAAACTTTGGATATACCTTCGGAAAATATAATAAATATTTAATGTACAGGTTCGTTGGAGCAGTTGGCGTTGCGTTTACTTGCATCCCGGTCGTCTCGTCGTGCGGACAAAGCTGGCAGTGCATCAGAAGCTCTTGTGTCGGGCGGGCGCGAGTGCAGCTCGGCGCCGGCGTCGCCGCGGCCGCGTCCGGCGCGCGCGCACGGCGCGGTGTCCGGCGAGCCCGCGCCGCGCACGCCGCCGCGCCGCCACCGGTACTCGTCCGCCTCGCCCGTCAGATCGGACAATCTGCTCATGTACGTATACAACGTTATGAGGCGCTGCCCACTTATTCTTCAAAACACTTTTACTGGTTTCCGTAAATAGAATTTAAAAAAAATTGCAGATTCATACCTGCACGTTGTCTATTAATTTTTATTCTTAACTACGCGATAAAGGGTATATTTATCGCCACATCTTTATTAAGAAACAAAAATCTAGTCTGAAAAAATAAAACTTATTAAAAATTGTGAAGATATTGGTGAACAAGAGACTATTAGCATTCTCAAAAATAACAAATGTTATTGGCCAACCGGTACGTTTATCGAAATTACAGGTCAACAGACTCTCTAACTTTCAATAGTAAGCTTAACAAACAGGAAAAAATGTGTCGGCATCTTTCTTGACCTTACCAAAACATTTGATATCGTGTCAGAGAGTCAGAGCCCATACTTATAAAGAAGACGGAATGCTTAGGTATCTGAGGCATTGCTTTGAAATGGTTTATTTACCTTTTATATTCCCGAACGCAAATGAAATAATTGTCTGGATGACTACCAGAGTCCCTTTACGCAGGTACCGTATGGGGTGCCCCAGGGTATTGTCCTTGGTCCCACCTTATTTCTCCTTTACCTTAATGGTCTCTGTTCACTCAATTTTGGCACTGCGCAAATATCTGCATACAGTGATGACGTAGCTATAATTTTCCTTGGCAACTCTTGGAAGGAATCCTATAGTGCCACAGAGGCTTAAATGTAGCAATTGCCCAAAAACAACTTTCATTCAAATTCCACCAATGCAATTATAGGCCAGTATCTCGGTATTGACATTGACATGAACAACGCAAATTCAATCAGTTACAATGATGCTTTTTATGTTGTGACGGTCAAAGGTTGAACAATGCCAGTTATGACTTGTCTGTCAATGATTCGTTAAGTACTATTTCATTTGCAATAATACATAAATAACATTTAAATTCCAGGCAACTGCTGAACTCTCCCCTTCTGAATCGAAGAAGAAACAAGAAGCCGTCCGAAAGCTCCGACGACGAGTACTCGACCGGTGGTGGGTACAGCGAGGTCAATGGCAGGAACTACAGAGATCTGGAGAGTTTCCAGAAGGCACAACTTCGGAATAAGGTAAAACCTACTCGTCACTGCATTTCAGAAATAGATTTATTAAAACTATTTAGCGTTTAGAAATATGCGGTATCAAGTCCCGCAAATCTCCATGGAAAAGAGTGGATCCTCCACCCGACGGATGTTGTCTGATTCGGGCAAATGCTCGATTGATGATTGGGTTGTTGTATGATTATGCTCAAATCATGCGGAAAACTCAAAAGTGTGCGATGCAGGATATCGAATTTTTCAGTTCCTATGTCACGCCATAGAAGTCAGTTTTACATGTTTTTTTCATTAATAAAAATGACAATATTATAAAAAATTATTTATTTGATTAAAATCCTGGAACTCGCACTAGGATTCCCTAGGACTGACACTAGAAATTCGTGAGCTTTGCTAAAACTACATTTACTTATTTGAAAGCAAGATCAATAAGAAAAATCAACCAGCAAGAAAATGTATTTTGATCCCAATCGATCGCGTGAAAGGTCTAATAGAGAACAGCACAATATTTTGATTGAAAAACCACAAAGCACAAAAAATCTACTATCTCAGCGATCAGCCATCTTATTGACGATATTTTTTTTTTTCATCTGGGTGATGACCCATTGATGATGATGCGATGGCACATTTTACCCATTTGACAGGCCTGTTGGTCTAGTGGTTAGTGACCCTGACTGCTATGCCGGAGGTCGTGGGTTCGATTCCCAACCAGGACAAATGTTTGTGTGATGAGCACGATCATTTGTTCTGTGTCTGGGTGTAATTTATCTATAATATGTATGTATTTAGAAATATATAAGTATGTTTATCAGTTGTCTAGTACCCATAACACAAGCTCTGCTTAGCTTGGGACTAGACGGCGCTGTGTGATAGTTGTGGAATATTATATTATATTATATTATATTATATTTGCCTTCAGAGTTGCTCCACTTAAAGTCAGTAAATTAAGTTGCAGACAGTTCCTAACAGTTTTAATCTCATTTTCAACCGTAAACATTTTTATTTTGGTAGTACTCAATTTATTTAAATATATTACATCTTAACTATAGGTATATTATATCATAACTATAAATTAATAGGTATATACAAACTTAATATAATAATATGTACAAACGGGTAGAAAAAGGGATCTCAGAGGGCATCAAAAAATTCGTCCACATCGATGTCAATGGGAAAAGTGCCCAGAACGCTGGCAGCATTGCCACGCTGGATGGCAATGCTGATTCGTTGACCGAAGAAAAGCCCAGCCCTCTGGTCACGCGAAGAGTCGACCAACTGTTTGCTGATATTCCGAACAACTCGATGAGCGCTTGGACTCCATGGCCCTAGTGTTTCATCCCCCAACGGGTCAAACATATAACTTCCGATGAGGTTTTTATATTAACGCCGTTTGAGGTTTTCTGCCCCCACAGCAGCCGCTCCAGCACAGCCCGCTGTACTCAGAAGATGGGATGGCGCAAGGGTGTCGACACATGTTGCATCCCACACCAAAGGCCTACCCAATTTCCAAGGCATTATAGTCATCCCATCTGGCCTCTGAATGAATGTCTCTGTCTCTCATAAAGAACCATTGCGGTATATATATATAGGGTGTAACAGTAGTCATATTAAAAATTGCGTCTTTCCATGGAACTAAAGAACTTTCTTCAAGGTCTTATTTTATTCGAAAAAGAAAAGTGCTTCCTATTCTAATTTTGATTAGCTGATGATAACTTTGCACGGAAAATGAATTCTTTTTTGAGAATTGAATAAATTCCAAGAAAGTGGTTTATTGAAATGGGCAGAAACAGTTTTAAAAATATACCTATGACTACAATTTTTCGTTAGGGTGACTTCGTCATGTACATCCAAAATAGGGCAATTTTTTTCTCAATAGCATGATGTTCAATTCCCCAGCTGAAGCGCGCCGGCGGCGCGGCGGCGGGCGCGGGCGGCGGCGACAGTCGCGGCGGCGGCGCGCGGCGCCAGCTCGTCATGCACAACAAGGCGCCCATGTGGAACGAGAACAGCCAGGTCTACCAGCTCGACTTCGGCGGCAGGGTCACGCAGGAGTCTGCCAAGAACTTCCAGATCGAATATCATGGGAAACAGGTGGGACTTTTTTGACATCTGTACTTGAATTATAAAACAATAAAATTTTTAACGTGCACAGGTGAAAGGCATCTAATAACAGTAAGTTGTTGCAATGGTTATCGCACAAAATGTAGAACCACCAAGCCCTAATCATAAGCCATTTATAAAAATGTTTAGAGATGTTCTAAAATTCTTGATAATAATAATTATTTTCAATTCCTCAGGTAATGCAATTTGGGCGGATCGACGGCAATGCCTATACTCTGGACTTCCAGTACCCATTCTCAGCGCTGCAGGCCTTCGCAGTTGCCCTCGCTAACGTCACTCAACGTCTAAAGTAAACTCCATCCTAACTTTTCCGCGGTCGTTACAGCCACGCGGTTTTATGGTCCCGCGGTTGCTTACAGCCGACGCGAGCTGACTAGAACTATCTGGTCCCTATACATGAATGAATATAGTAATGAAAATGATGTCGCTAATGCAGTTCTTTTTCAAATTGTGTTCTGCTCTATACCATGTCGACAGGATTTGTACGGAATCTAGACTTGCGCGCGACGTGTACGATTTGTATCATTCGAATATTTCGATAGACTCAAAAGTGCGTCATGCTCTGAATTCTCTGTTGCCTGCGTTAGACTAATAGCAGATAGTTATAATTTCTAATGGACTTTTATCAGAGTTTCTGTTCGCGAGTAGGTAGGGGAATCCTCTGCCGGCGTCCTTCTTAGAACATTGCTCGATTTAGGCTTTTTACACACACTGTCTAAGTTTACGCGTATAATCAGCGAACTCGCCCATCCACTGACATTTTTAACACTAGCGTAGATAGGATAACTTTGTAAAGTTTCAAATTCACCGTCTCAATGCCGAAAGACGAACAATAAATCGGATTCATTGGGACCATGGACACGGACAGTTTATTTATAATTATTTCTTATGTATAATAAATCCATAATCCCACTGTAGGAAAGTAAAGGAATATTTTTAGATACAGATAATGATATATTTTCACAATAGTTGTAACTTCACGTATGAAATCATTCTGACTTGATGTATTGGCCTATAGTTTATAGTTACCACAACCTCTTGATGTTGTTGATCGGTTCTAAACATAGTGGACAAATCTTATCTAGCCACAGGGTTACATTTTATACACAGTAACAACATAATATTGTCTATTACCTTAGTTGTGATTGGTTACTGATGCATATTGCGTTTAGATTACCAATCATGCGGCCTAGGTATATCACGCATTCTTTCAGATAAAGTATATAAGTAATTAATACCATTGTCCATCAGTCGATATTGAAATGAAAGTCTAGTTTATAATAATGTGCGTGTTAGCGCGTTCTGAATAGGTCAATGAACATTGTTGTAATGTGTGTTATCTATAAAATAATGTTGTTGTCATTGTATAATTACTATTGAATTTATAACCATGTTCTAGGTGTTTTACAGTTTTGTTGAAAATATCCAATTCTACATTTTCTTTGAGGCGAATGAACTGATTTATTGACTCGTAATACCTGTGTAAAAAGTTATACATAAGTGCATATCTAGCAATTAGTAAGAATAAGGTAATTATGTTAATTGCACTTATGTTTATTTACTTTAGTCAAAACTTACATATCTATGGTTAATTATTATTAGAATGTTAGAAATGTTATTGTCCTTATTTGTCACAGATTCGTTTGGAAGACTGCACATCGTGAATATATTTTGGTACCAGTTTTATTAATTATTGTGTCTGTCTAATTTAGTAAATCTTAATGTTAAGTAATGTTAAATAAGCCAAGTTAGATTTGTTTCTGTTGCTCAAGAACTTTTAAGTTTTTGAATGTTGTGGTGTTTACATAGATTTGAAACGGCAAGTATTATAACAAATGTCGTCTGCTCAACTCAGACTTGATAACCTTTTTCTGGCTATATTACTGAACAAATTAAGTGCAGTTCAAAAACTTTGCACCAAAACCATTTATAGATACCAAAGATGTGAATGATCCTAGCACCGTGCGTTTTGCGCGGTGCTAGCTGCCCGTTGGGCTGTTGAGTGGACGGCATTATTTATTGTTAGTTTTTCTGTATTGTTAGGGAGAACGAATATAATTATAAATCGATTGATCTATATGACGTTTTGTTATTTACAATCGTTTGTACTGCGTATTATGTGAAGTCCATTTTATTGGCAAAGCAGCACGGAACACTAGGTTGTCTCGCGCTTTGTTTTTATTGAGCTGCCATTTATGATAGTTGTCCCATCGCTTTTCTTTGAAATTTCACTTGTCCGTTGTACATACCTACTTTAGTGACAAAGTGTAAATAAAATATTCTCCAAGTAAATATAAGTAGTTTTAATGAACAATAACTGAGTAACTGGGTAAACCACATCTGATCGAAGGCCGCGCGTCAGCCGAGTAGGCGTATAGTTCAAACACTCGTTCACTGTCCCCTCGGGGAGGGGCACTTCGTATGCTAATCACTCTCACTGCCGCTCTGTCCCGGAACATAGTCTGCATCATCATCATCTGATATCTCAAGGTCATCCAAGTTTTGGAACAGAGATTCGTCGACTTTGACTGCATCTCCTGTGAAGGATAAGTATAATATAGTTGTGTTGATATCTGCGGCTAGAGATATGCTATCTGAACAAAAAGAAAAAAGTCTGGCGACATGTCCGAGGCGCCAATTGGTGGAGTAATGTATTTTTGTAGAATGAACTATAAGGGTTGAAACTGCTTCAAAAGAGACGCCAGCAACGGGCTCCCGTCACGTGACAAAGCGCGTGTGTTTATGCGGACGGTCCCCGTCGCGTAACCTACCTAAGGGAACTAAGGACCCTACGCAGTGACGCTAGTTCAACTTTAACCCCTCAAACCCCAAGAGAACGCCGGTGTCGTTCGCGCGTGATTTCGCGCCATTCAGTTGAACACTGTAAATATTACTTTATTATTAACTATAATTAAAAGACCGCGTAGATTATTAAAATTTTGAGCGTTATATATATTATAAAAATTATTGGTTATGTATCTAAGAATGTAAATAAGAAATTCATCATAAAGTATTCTGTAAATTTCGAAAATAAGCAACCTTTCCATTTTTCCCGTATTTATACCTAGGTATTTAAATGCTTGGTGTCTCAGGGGTGGTGTGCATGTAGTCGTGTCGATGGAGAACTTATTATTACGAAGCAAAACGTGCACGGGGGCGCGACTCCCCGTATCGGAGCACTTTAGTATGGGACCGCGGGGACATCCGCTTTATGCAGTTTCAGCCCTAATACTCATGACGGTACAAAAAGTATTCAGTTAAGACACTAAAATGATCCACAGATCATTCTATGTAAAAAGTTAATCTGTAAATCTTATACACAATTTGTAGAGCATTAATACTAACCATCGTCAAGGAATTTAAGGTCAGATTCATTGAGGGTGGTGTCCCTCAGGAAGAGCTCTCTGCCAGTTAGTTTGTTCTTGTCCTTTGCTTCCTTTTCCCTCTTAGCTGGAATGCCCATGTCGATCTCAAACTGTTTCCTCCATGCCAGGAATGACTCCACTGTGACTCGGGTACCCTCAAACCTTTTCTGTAATGAGAAGAAACAAAATGTAGATAAAATATAAAGAACTTAAGGCGAAAGCCACCTAATTCTGTTAGTTTATTTAGTATACATAGCGCTATACATATACAAGACAAACAATTAAGTTGGAACTACATTAGACCGACGCACACATGTAACACGCCTGACTTGTACGTAGAACGACTTCACATGGCGCGGACCAAATGCAGCTCGACAAGTCTAATTTATACATATAAATAAAATTGGAGTGTCTGTTTGCAATATTGAAATAACTGCTTTTTACTACATGCATATGAATATAATATACAGTACATACACCAAAATAACATTTTTTTAAATTTTTGTCTGTCTGTCTGTTTGTCCGGGCAAATCTCTGAAATGGGTGGACCGATTTTGACGGGACTTTTTTTTGGCAAGTAGCTGATGTAATAAGGAGTAACATATTTTTATTTTAGAAAAAATAAATTAAAAATCCTGTAGTCCACGCGAACGAAGTCGCGGGCACAGCTAGTTTCCATATAAAATGTATGGTCACCGATTCCTCTAGATCGGCGTGCGTGGCACACGTGTGAGCAATGTAGTTTTACCTTTAAAATTCGGATTTTTAAGGCAAAGAATCTAACTAACTTCAATAAAGTGAAATGTACGACTTTAGCAAATGCAATTATTTTGAGTTAGTGATCCTATACGCTAAAAATAAAACAAAATAAAAACCGGCTAAGTGCGAGTCGGGCTCGAGTACGAAAGATGAGACGTACCGTCCATAGCAAAATACGGCAATCAAAACACGTTTGTTGTATGGAAGGCCCACTTAGATATTTTATTTCGTTTTTAGTATTTGTTGTTGTAGCAAAAATTCATAATCTGTGAAAATTTCAACTGTCTAGCTGTCATGGTTAATGAGATACAGTCTGGTGGCAGACAGACAGACAGACGGACGGACAACGGAGTCTTAGTAATAGGATTTTACCCTTTGGGTACAGAACCCTAAAAATGTTGAGTTTGCACGCAATCTAGCGAGAAGACGGCCACGCTCGGGCCACCATATTGAGCGCTCAGCGTCAGAGTGGGGATCGCTTTGCGCATTCCATACATTGGCGAGCCAATCGTCGTCGTTGTTAGATAAATGCAGCAAGCGCTGGGAACGAATCACGAGTGACGTCTATGACGCGATGGCGCGGCGGGCCAATCACTGACACCTACGCCCCCGCGTCTCACTTCGTACCACTAAAGAGACCGAATATTTGACTTCTGTGCAACTTGAAGCCAGCACTCAAGATTCGTGCCGATATCTACAACTACATAGTTTTTTTTAATTGAGATAGCTCTAACTTGAAGAGACAAACCAGATTCTATTGTATAATTGCTACACTAAGCTATTAATCATTCAAGAATCAAAATTACATGAATAGAAAGGTTGAGTATTGAAATGAGAGTAACAAAAAAAAAACTTCTTTGTAACTGTCATTTCAATTGTAATTCAAAACTTCTTTGTTAGTTTTAAGCTGGGTTCTCACAGTAACAGAGAAAAACTTTTTGTTACTGTAAGAATCCCGCTCAAAACTCGAAATAAATTATTCAGATAAAGGTATGAGGGTGACAAAAATGACCTCATCACCCTCTTGCCTTTATCTAGATTTATTTCCTAAATCCAGCAGCAGAAAACTAACCAATAGGTACTTGTATTCAGAATATTCAGATCACAAAAAATGACATAAGTTACCATTTCAGCTTCTTCTTCAGCCTTCTTCTTGGCTAGTAATTCTTCATCTCTTTCTTTCTTGATTGTGTCCCATCTCACATTGAGCCACTCTTGTCCAGCCGATACTAATGTGAACACCATGACCATACCTAGATTTTCATTTCCCTGAAAATTAATCACACTTGATTTATTATTAAAATACAGATATAAAATGCAAATAGTTTTATTAATTCATTAAACCCCAAGCGAACGCCAGCATTCGCAGTGTCATTGTCTAACATTTGTCTCTAATTGACATGATTGAAAGGCTAATCCAGTAATATTTATAAAGAAATAGCAACCAGGAATATGTACACAATTTTTTAATTTACTAAATTCAATACTTTTTAGCTCTGGTAAACAAATATGAAAAAATAAATTAAAACATCTTCATCAACCAAAAAGAAAAGCTTTAAAACTGCATTTATCAAAGAAAAAAATACCACATGCTCTTTGACATCATGGTTGAAATGAAGACCGCCATGACCCACGCACAATGGTCCACCAAGTACTTAGTGCATAAACCAGACCACAAAGATAAGATATTGTTTGTGGTGTATATTTTGCAATCAGTTTCTGACAACAAAGGTCATGACACCTATACAGCCACCATAGAAAGCAGTGTCTTGGTGAGAGACACATCCTTCCTTCCTCCTTGCGAAAACCCTCCATTCTAATCCATTCTTTGTGGAATATCATAAAAGTTAAAGTGATGAAGCAGAGAGGTCCCTCAGCATTGAGACATACATATTTGCTTAAACTTGTTATATCTCATTGGCATTCCTTCAAATTATTTGGAAGATGTCTACGACTGGACATAGGCCTCCTCCAAGAGCCACAATGACAAATTCTGTGAATCTCTACTTTATGATTTGGAATTTTAATTCACTAAACCCCAAGCATACGCAAGCATTCGCTCTCTCATTGTCTTTCCATTGAGTGTCTAATAACTATATTTGATACGTTAAACAGTCAAATGCTTGTACAATCAGAGACAGAACAAATTTTAATTAGTTTTTCATCATTTCTGCCGAAAGACATCCACTGCTGGATGTAGGCCTTCCCAAGCACTTTGACTGAATGGTTCTGTGCAATATAGTAACCTCAAATTGAAAACTAGGTACCTAACCGTAAAATGGAAAAAGCTACATAATAGAAGCTATGAAAGAAAACAGTAATCTGCATTACCTGTTCAGTTAAATGTGATAGTAATTCATCCTTATCAACTATGTCATCAAAGTTTTCTTCATCTTCTATTTCTATGATGGGCAATTCATCTGGGTACTTAGCTGTGTATGTAAAGACTAGCTGGCACGCCAGACCTTCCCCTTCATCAAAACCTTCAGACTTTATTGGTATACTAAACTTGTGAAAAGGTTTTGTTTCAATCACTGTAATAAAAAGTTCAATTAAGTAATGGAGCATGGTATTAAATCAAAGTTTAAAGAAAGATAGATTTATGCAGTTTATATCATAATAAGTATAAGAAACCTACAGTCTCCGGTGCATGATAGTTCACCTACCGGCGTACATACATAAACCTCAAAAAACGACTTTTGTTGCATCGACTAAAGGACAGAAAAGTTAATGATTAGATAAGTAAGCCACAACTTACCTTGCATGTCTCCATAATAAATAGAGTCCAATGCCTCCACCTCACTTGTTTGCTCATAATGGTAATCCATGGTTACTATTTAGTTTTTCTTTCTAAATATTAACACGTTTTACTTGCTTTCCCACATACACATTTTTTTTAATAATCTTTCTGTCAATTGTCAGTGTCTACGAAAATGACAGTCGTCTGTTACCACAGAGAAGAGAACTACTTTTCAACCACAGACCAAAGCACAGATAACTTACGAAAAAATGAAGGAACTTCTAACATTGAGTTGATTTAATGGGGAAGATTTTGTGGTTAGAGGGCGCCATGCGTATGATCTATTTACATTCTGTGGTTCGGAGCGGTTCTTATGAAATTGTATGAAATATTCAATATTTTTGTATTGACGATGTTTTGTACGCTAGAGATGGGCAAAGTGTTTCTGCCCGGCGGGAAAATATAGTAACTTCCCGGCATTTTGGGCATTTATTTTTATTTGCCCGATAAATGCCCGATCGTAGGGCATAAAAATATGGGACTCGTTAAACGTGATTTTATGTGGTTTTTCATGTAAAATAGTATGTATAAAAGAAATAAAAGAAGAAATATGAATGATTGAACACATTTTTATTTTAAAATAATAACATGAATATACTTTTTCATGTGAAAGCAGAGATAAAAGACTTTACTTTGAAGGAATGCGAATGATTATAAACACATTTTCATTTTAAAATAATATTAATATACTTTTTCATGTAAAACAGAAATAAAAGACTTTACTTTGAAGAAATGTGAATGATTCAATCCTGTCGATTGGATACACTATAGAAAGACAACGACAGCGTTTGCTTGGGGTTTAATGAATTAAACATATTTTCATTTTAGAATAACAACATACTTTTTCAAGTAAAAATAGATAAAAGACTATACTTTAATATCAAATGTAATTATATACATAATTTATTATTATGTTCTAAGTTACAAGAAATAAAATAATATGTATTAAACAAACAATAAAAAACTAGTTTCGGCATTATTAGAGACAACATTATAAAAATTTTAATAATCAACATCAATATAATTATAATTATCTAGAGAACTATTGATGACACTGGAAGGTTATGTTTTACTTTAATCACATTTATTATAAACATATACTACACGCCCGGGTGTCGCCACTCTGCGGAAGGCCCGGAGGACACGGTGGAGCACACAGTGGAGGTGTGCCCCACTTGGGCAGAACATTGCCGTGCACGGGAGCAATCGGCGATCACTTACACCGGGCCTTAGTACAGACCATGGTCCGGAGCGAGGAGTGGCAGGCGGTCGCCTCCTTCTGCGAAGCAGTAATGCTTTCCAGCCACAGCAGGCGCGGGCTTGCGGATTGCGAGCAATGGGTAGTTCGCTGTCTGATCGTCTGGTAACTGTCCGGACCGAGTCCAAGTCGTCGACGGCGCGCGCTGTTCCCGTGCACCTCAAGGCGTTGTCAGCAACAGCAGAGGCCCAGCCGGGTGGAAGCCTACTGGGGCCAGGGTTATCCGAAGGGGAAACTCGGCTTCGAGACGAAAGGCAAGAAGGAACGGGGTGGGTTTTTAGTCAGAGTCTGACACTATCTCCCACTTCGCCCTACGAATACCTACTTTCATTTTATTTATAGTTATTATAATTATGAATCTACCTACTTTTACTTAAAATTACTGATCGGCAAAAACACTTACCAAAAATAACTGTAAATTAGCACTGTTTTTAAAACCAATAAGTATTTACTTCAAATTGGGAAACCGGAACCACAGAACACAATTATCCTGGCGCGTGCCTCATACTCACAATGCGCGCACAATGCTCGAATAGATTAGTGATATCGCACGCCCAGAACAATACTGCACTAACTCAAAATAGCAACTTTTTCAGAACGGACGAAAAACCGTTATCTCATGTTATGTCAATGTTATTGCAAATGTCTTGAGTTTTGCGTGTGAAGAATCCAATACATATCAACATTAAATAGTTCCGTCAACTTATAACGTATTAATATAGCAAAATAATGCATTTTTTTACTTAATTCGCTATTGTGGAATGACTGAACAATATAAAAAATGATTATTTTGAGTTACGTGCTTTTTACTGATTAAACAATAACGACTTTTGTTAACTTTTAAGGAAAAGATCTATAGAAAATGAAATACATTTTTTTATAAAAGCAACAGGTTTTTATCTGTATTTTTTTTTAATTTTATTTATTAGAGAAAACTAACAATTACACACTATTATATTATGATTAAAGTGACAGGTATATTTAAGGTATATAGTAACTAACTACGTCATCCACGTGTTACAAATTGAAAATAGTTTGGAAGACACAATGAGTACAACATATACCTAAATATTAATTAATCAAACAAATTAATAAATGGTATTCTTATAATTACTAAAATTTATACTATTGTGAGAATACAGTTAATCGCAGTTAATTTTCTGCGTTAAGTAACAAGGAAACGCTATTTATTCTCAGTTTAGTCTTTTAGAGCAGTCTTATAATGTAAATCAATGAATACTATTACATAAGTAATTAAAAAAAAAAAAAGTTATCTAACTAATACGTGTAACACAGGAACTCAACGATTAATTTTTCAGTCAGTGCTTCTATTCTGAATTTAATGTAGTAGGAATAATATTTTTTTCAATCAACTCCATAATATCCCTTCCCTTTTTTTGTTTACAGCCAGAGGCTGTTTTTCTATATAAGATTTTACCAACTTGAAACAAAACCAAAAGTCTTGATCTCTGTAGCACATTGAACGGTTTCGCAGTTTCTTAAAATCCGTCTCTGCAAACGATGTTTTATAAAAGAAACTCAAAGGATGCTGCTTTTCAACACGAAGTTGTTTAATGTCATGTCATTTCAGTTGATTATTGTCCTCATCTATATTGAAATTGTTGCCCCAAGTTTCCTGAAGGACTTTTAGATCATAAAAATCATCGTATGTAAGCTATTTTAACCTTTCGTATGCCGTAATTAATGACACAATTAAAAAGTTATTGTGTCTCGCGTGGATCCACGTTCCGGACACACAAAGGGTTAAAAGATATGGCTTTCCTGGTTTTTTAGCAGTACAAATTAAAGTTGCATATTGCTGTAGGCTATAAATAGGGCCGCAGTTTTGTTGAACAGAAAGTCTGGTTTCTTCTGTGGTTGTTTTCAAATAACAGGAGACCACGACCCTTCATCAGCTGCCAAATAACAATTACAAAAATTAAGTAATTCAACAATAGTGCATTATTTCAAAGGAATGAATAAAACTTCTTGTAAATCAAGAAGAATATAAAATTTAAATATATTACATTTAATTTATAATACAAGTAACAATTCGGACTTCAAAAAAATAATTTACTGTGCTTTTTAACAAAATTAAGACATATTTTATTTATACCATCAATAGTGCATCATTATACTGATTTTCACCTTTTTTGAACAATACTAAAACATTTTGAAATAATACAAAAAGTCTGACATACCTTCGTCAACAATAGTGTATTATTATGAAATAGTATCAAACACGATGTATAAGCACATTCACTAACACCGAATTTACACAAAATAATTCACTGTTGCATACAAAATCTGCGCACTGTTCGCTAGGCCGACAAGTTGCAATTAGACATAGTTTTGTGTTCGCGGTATAACTCTGTCAGCGCGTCATCACCAATACTGACTTAGCTTGCCATCTGATGGCCATTTTTGTAGATATAAATACGTCTGTCTTCGTGGTAGGCGCGGAAAATTTTTGGCTATTTTACTAAACAAAAAAGTCAATTTTGCGATTTTTTGAGATAATACAGTGTTATTCTGGGCGTGCGATATGCGTGCGTGCGTGCGGTATCTACAAATGACACAGGATAACTAATAACAAAATGGCGGCACAACGCGGCGTGTGTGCGCGTCCCTCACACGGTGTGTGAGTGTGTGAGGGATGCGCACACAGACCGCGCTGTCCCCACTTTATGCTTTCGCATGGTAGGTAGAAGTGATTTGAAATGGTTGATGACATTAAATGGTTCTTTTAAGACATTTTAAATATATTGCAATTTAATAGAATGTGCAAATTCATATAAAAACACCTCTATAGACTTAACCATTACTAAACTCATCGATTTAAGCCAGTTTCCAAAGCTAACATTAATGTCTTGAATTAATTTTAGAACAAAAAATAAATTCCCAGATAAATGCCCTCGGGCAGGAATTTATGGGCGTTTATTGGGAATTTTCCCAATCTGCCCAAAATGCCAGGGCATTTACCCATCACTGATTGTACCTGGAAATTAAATCAGCTAAAAGAGGAACTAAAGAAGAGGGGTGCGACCTGTAGTGAAAGAAAGGCAGACCTTGTAGAGAGGTTGGTAAATAAAAGTAAAAAAATACTGCAGTATTTTATATTTTCTTGGTGAATGTTTTTACTGATTAACAATAAACTCCTGACCCTATGAACTTTTATCCACTTGTTTATTATTGTTTGTGTAAATCAAAATCTAAGCTATTCTGTTTTGGTAGATTAGAGGCGTATGATAGAAATTTTAGCTTCACCGATAATTCATATCCCTCAGAACCAGTACAAACCGAAATTATGGACATACCAAAAGACGATTATTATAAAGATATAAACAGCAATGAGGTATCCTATTGCCACCATTAAATAAACATCAAATACAAGAATATTGTGGAATATTCCCATTGACATCGATGTGGACGAATTTTTTGATGCCCTCTGAGTTTTCCCCGTTTTTCAGCCTTTTTTACTCGTTTGTACATATTATTATTTTAAGTTTGTATAAATATACCTAGTTATTATTTATTAGATTAATTGATATAGTAAAATTGTACATTAAGTGTAAAAAAAAATATTGTGGAGAGTGAGTTTATTAGCTCATTTACTATTTTTTTTGTGCCTTTCTATGATCATTTTTCATAAGCAGGAAAAAAGTATACTGTGTTACTCTACTTATTTTAACACAGTTTTATAATCATTTTCTGTAAAATGATGCCCACATAATCGTAAATATGTAGATTGGGATTTTACGAATTCTGGTAGTTTTATTGCTTTAGCCCTCAATCTTTTCCTATTTTTATCTTTTGGGAATAAATGATTACCATTTTCTTTGCATCCCGGCACTGCACAGTTCATCATTTTTATTATTTATATTAAATAGAATGCCAAAAAGTTATAAATAACGCTGCATAGATAAGCCGTTAAGGATCATAAGAATCGCGACACCTAGCGGGAAAAAATGGCAAAAATCTTCCCCATTTTCGATGCATATGCCGCCAAATACTGCAATTTAAAAATGTTTTACATCCGTATTTTACTGTACATACGTAACTTAAAAACTTTGTATCCAAGCTAAACTATAAAAAAAGAGTCAATTTTCACGTCATTGTCAATGTCTTATGTCAAACAAAACGTCAAATATCAAACAAAACATTGCATAGTTTTGGTTTATTTTTGTTTTTATTAAATAAAAGTACCTGCTTATTTGTTTTACAAAAAATAGCCCTAACTTACGAAACTAAAACGAACTCTCCAAAATGGATATCCCAGATTTATTGACAACTTACGTCCCTCAATCGGATTCGGAACAATCTAATACTTCGGGGTTAGTACCACAAACTTATCTGCATTCGGTTTCGTTTCAGTGTAAACTTTAACTATAATTTTACAATTAAACTGGTGGAATGTTAATTTTATAATCTGTTTTGTTACAGACCTGCAACAATCAACATACCTTCGTCGGAAAATGAAGACTTCTCGGAGCTACAAGAGCAAGTGATGGCGAATTTTCAAAAACCCAATGTACCCAATATTAACGTACCAGAAAAGATAATTCTTTGTTTGGATGTATGTTACGACAACCACAAATCACTTTATCGCCTGGGCGACGGCACAACATTCACTCCTATAAATATGATGAAGCGTGTTCTCGACTTTTTCTTACATTCGAAAAACGCTATCAACAAAAAGACCGAGTTTGCCATAGTAGTACTGAAAGGTACAGAGCCATGCTGGCTTCAAAACTTTACTAGCAATTTGAAGGATATCGTAAACACAATTGACTATATTAATCCCGAGGAGTGTAATTCTGAAACTTTTGATTTTAACAAGCTTTTCCAATTAATAAAGCAGAAAGTTGAAATACCTGAATATAAAGATGGGGAATGCATACAGCCACCTTCTTATGTTGTTCGCATGATTGTAATGTATGGAAGATCTAGTTGTATTCCAACAATTCCACAAGATGATGTATATTTCAACTTTTTGAAGAAACAGTTATATTTTTACATAGATATATTGCTGGCACATGAAGAAGAATGTTCACTCTACAAATGTGAAGAAATCTATGATGCACTTCAAGACCTAGATAATGGCTATTCTTATGTTTATGAAGTATCAAGAAATGCAACTAAGATCCATGATTGCATTGCTAAACTTCTTGCCCATCCTTTGCAGAGGCCATTACAAAAAAATACAGATTATGCATTTGGAACTAAGTATTAAAATATTTCGATTACACAGTAAAATGAAGTTTTTTTTTTAAATAAATTGAAAGCTACAGGCCCAAATGTGGCCACCTTCTCACTAGATGGTATTAAATTCTACATTTTTAGTTTCTTTTATTTTTAGTGTAGGGAGCATGTCTCAGACTATAACTATCACTTTAATTCATGACGCAAACTAAATATTACACTCTTTTTGAAAATGTAACTTGTTTTCTATACATATAAATAAAATTGGAGTGTCTGTTTGCAATATTGAAATAACTGCTTTTTACTACATGCATATGAATATATATACAGTACATAAACCAAAATAACATTTTTTACAATTTTTGTCTGTCTGATTGTCCGGGCTAATCTCTGAAATGGCTGGACCGATTTAGACGGGACTTTTTTTGGCAGGTAGCTGATGTAATAGGGAGTAACATAGGCTACTTTTATTTTAGAAAAAATAAAATAAAAATCCTGTAGTCCACGCGAACGAAGTCGCGGGCAGTCTATACATATAAATAAAATTGGAGTGTCTGTATTGTTGGAATAACTGCTTTTTACTACATGCATATGAATATAATTATATACTTACGGTACATACACCAAAATAACATTTTTTACGATTTTTGTCTGTCTGTCTGATTGTCCGGGCTAATCTCTGAAATGGCTGGACTGATTTTGACGGGACCTTTTTTGGCAGTTATCTGATGTAATTAGTAGTAACATTGGCTACTTTTATTTTAGAAAAAATAAATTCAAAATCCTGTAGTCCACGCGAACGAAGTCGCGGCCACGGCTAGTATCATCTAAATTAAGACCAGACTAAATCTATAACTTGGTTAAAAATGCGAATTTTAGGGGAAAACAGATTTTCACTAGGTGCCTTCGTTTTTGAGATATAAATCTGGCCCAGCTGGGCCAGAACAGAAAAACTGGATTACTTATTACCTGCGCAGTGTCGCTAGTTCAACTTAACGGTGTGCATGTAGTCGTATCGATGGAGAACTTTAATGTACTATTACGTACCTAGCAAAAAGGGCAGGGGCGCAGATGCTTGTGACGGGTGCCCGCGCCAAAAACCCCGACGGAGCACTTTGTATAGGCCCGTCGACAGCGTCGGGCCTTACACGATGTAGGGGATATGCACAGACAGCGAAGCCTCGTCAAGCAAAAAAAAAAAAAAAACTTCATGTCGGGAGCCGGTGCCCTCAATAATGACAAATCCGACGTGCAGAGAGCAACGGTAAAAACAAACAACATAAACTCCTTTTTGTGATATTTATTTCAGCTCTTAAAAGGGGTTATGATTGGTATAAAAGAAAAAAAAAACTAATGCTATTTTATTACATAGTTTCAAATACTTAGACATTTATTATGTACTTTTAGAGTTGATCAATATTTATCAGGCTCCCAAGGGTTTATTTCACATCATATTTACATTTTGAATAAGCATAAAATGCTGTATAGACTGGTCATTTTATATCTTTTTATTAATTCTGTGAAGATACAGGCTGGCTTACGACATACAATGTAATAATACCAGCTAGAATAATCTGAATAACTACTTACAGAATCAAGTTGTTAATCTAAATTTTCGGGCACAGCCAATATTTTAATTCCATACTTACCAATAGAGATTAATTTATAATACTTGCAAGTTGACTAAATTTGGGTATGATCAAATCTGCGGAATTTATTGAAATTATATGAATCAATAAGCAAGTTTATCATTTTTTTTTTCAGATTGAGCAAAACTAGCAAAATGATTTATGCTTATCAGACATATAAATCCCATCATGCGGATTTTTTCTCTGCTTCATAAAGATAGATTAGCGAGACAATACTATGAGAGGAATAAAAATATCACGTACAGGCTGTTAAATGTCACAAACACGTAGCAAACATTTAATTATTATTATTAAAATAAAACAAACTCGCCAAGCTATACATTTAAGTAAAACATATAAAAATAAAAGTAACATGTAAACAATTCATAAAAATATTGATTTATTTACAACAATTGGTATTAAATCTAAAGCGAATTTAATAAATCATTTGAAATTTTCTAGGGAGAGTACTTGTTGGAATCAATATAATACAGAAAATACAAATACAAGTATAATTCGGACAATATTCTGAATTTTTAACAATTACACTTATTAGTTGTCTTTGTGTACTTGTCACAGTTATGATTAATAGCAAAATTTAATAGATAATTTGACAGATGACGAGGTTGTTCCAAGGTTTTGGTTGGCGTGAAGCACTAAACAAATGTTTATGTTACCATATAAGCTGCAACACTTATCATCAATATTACATAATTCAGATTTTAATATCCTATTATCACTATCTGCCTAATGTCATAAGACTGTTAAAAAATTAAATAAAGCTTGTATTACATTAATACGTGATTTCCCCAAGTACAAATGATTGATCAACATGAGATTTCATACACATCAGTCACAAACATTTCATTCTATAGCTATAATATAATTACATCTGAGATCCTAGGGGTGTAATGATACACTATCGATGCCTAAGATTTGACACTGGTTAATTTACGAACGAAATAAATAACTTCATGTATCAGTCTCAATATTTTAAAAACTATTTACAATATTGTAATAAATTCAGCCGTTGTCAAATAAAATACCGAGTGAATATCATGCGGAATAAGAATGAGTCAACAGCTACTCCTAGCCAATTTATCACTTTCTTAAATCTGTACTCTAGTGAATAGTGATACAGATTACATGGAATGATAAATGATTTTACTTACAGTACCTTAATTAAGCCAATATTTGTGATAGTAAAAGAGAATAATTAAAGCGTATAACCGCTCAGCCTCATCGCTGACGCGAAATGTTACAACGGAACTTCCTAATCATATGATGAAATTTATAAAAATGATCCCAGGTTCGTCCGGGCGCACCAGACCGCTCGCTCACTCGTGGCAGTGCGTCCGAGCGGCCGGCCAGCCACTCACGGAACACAACGCACTGCACAGTCACTAGCAAGGCGAGCCGCAGCCGAACGTAACACTCGCTCAGTCGGAGGAGGTCGGCGGGCCGCACGCGCGGCGGGAAGACACGACTAGAGGGCGCGCGCGACGTGCGGGCCCACGCAGCACAGTCACAGCACGCAGGCGGCGAACACCGCCATGGCGCGTCAGGGGGGCGGCGCCGCCGGGGCCAGCGGCGCGCCGCCCGCCGCCGGCCCGGGGGGCGGCCGCTCGGGCACCGCCGGCGCCGCCTCCTCCGCGCCCGCGCCGCCGCCGCGCGACCGCATCACGTACGCGTACGTGCGGTACCTCTTTATCTATCACATACAAACAATCATTAACAGGAGAGTAACGGAGACAGATGTGCAGTAGCCGGCGGTGGTGGTGTCGGTACCGACCTCGTACACGAGGTAGTGCTCCTTGTCGCGCGCGTGCGGCGCGTTGTCGCGCGCATGTCGCAGCGCCGCCAGCTCCTCCTCCAGGCGCGCCGCGCGTTCTTCATGCTCTGCCAGCTGCTCGCGCTGTCACAGATAATATATATTTTTAGTAATACTCCAAACTGCAATATTTCGCTGCTAGCAGGTTTATTACAAAGGTTTTAAACCAAAGGTTATTAAAATATTAGTGCGAGTATACAAATTGAGCTGCAGGGGAAGTTTAAAATAAAATCAGACGAATTGTTTCCACGGCGTCATCACATTCCGTCCGACCCTGATTCTCATCGGACATGTTTCGGGAAGAAACTCCCGGATGTCACAATCATAATCACAATCGTTGAAGGATACGGTGCTAGTGGTCTGGGTGTCTGATTCAAGCACCGTCTTGTCCTCATGGGGGCGTGAGGCGGCGGCTACTACTCGCGTCAAAGATCTTCTAACAAAAGGGAAGCAAACATCTTTTTTTAAGCAGTATTGCGAATGAAGGAGATTGCAGAGACCATGAGGGAATGAACATCCTTACGCTCTAGCCACCGCCGCAGAAGACGCCATGGGCGTCAGGAGTGTTGACGTTGCGGACAGTGAGCAATTTTAGTCAGTTAAAGTCTGACAATCCGCCTCGCCTCGAGTGGACCCAGAATAAGAAGTCATTTGACGATTTCCCACCTTAAAAAAAGGTGTGGATGGCATACCATGTTGAGCTTGGTGTGCGTGCAGGGCAGCAGCGGACGCTGGAACTTGCGCTGCGAGCCCACCGCGCCCGCCAGCGGCGCCGCCGAGTACGTAGAGTGTAAGGTGTGGGTGGCATACCATGTTGAGCTTGGTGTGCGTGCAGGGCAGCAGCGGACGCTGGAACTTGCGCTGCGAGCCCACCGCGCCCGCCAGCGGCGCCGCCGAGTACGTAGAGTGTAAGGTGTGGGTGGCATACCATGTTGAGCTTGGTGTGCGTGCAGGGCAGCAGCGGACGCTGGAACTTGCGCTGCGAGCCCACCGCGCCCGCCAGCGGCGCCGCCGAGTACGTAGAGTGTAAGGTGTGGGTGGCATACCATGTTGAGCTTGGTGTGCGTGCAGGGCAGCAGCGGACGCTGGAACTTGCGCTGCGAGCCCACCGCGCCCGCCAGCGGCGCCGCCGAGTACGTAGAGTGTAAGGTGTGGGTGGCATACCATGTTGAGCTTGGTGTGCGTGCAGGGCAGCAGCGGACGCTGGAACTTGCGCTGCGAGCCCACCGCGCCCGCCAGCGGCGCCGCCGAGTACGTAGAGTGTAAGGTGTGGGTGGCATACCATGTTGAGCTTGGTGTGCGTGCAGGGCAGCAGCGGACGCTGGAACTTGCGCTGCGAGCCCACCGCGCCCGCCAGCGGCGCCGCCGAGTACGTAGAGTGTAAGGTGTGGGTGGCATACCATGTTGAGCTTGGTGTGCGTGCAGGGCAGCAGCGGACGCTGGAACTTGCGCTGCGAGCCCACCGCGCCCGCCAGCGGCGCCGCCGAGTACGTAGAGTGTAAGGTGTGGGTGGCATACCATGTTGAGCTTGGTGTGCGTGCAGGGCAGCAGCGGACGCTGGAACTTGCGCTGCGAGCCCACCGCGCCCGCCAGCGGCGCCGCCGAGTACGTAGAGTGTAAGGTGTGGGTGGCATACCATGTTGAGCTTGGTGTGCGTGCAGGGCAGCAGCGGACGCTGGAACTTGCGCTGCGAGCCCACCGCGCCCGCCAGCGGCGCCGCCGAGTACGTAGAGTGTAAGGTGTGGGTGGCATACCATGTTGAGCTTGGTGTGCGTGCAGGGCAGCAGCGGACGCTGGAACTTGCGCTGCGAGCCCACCGCGCCCGCCAGCGGCGCCGCCGAGTACGTAGAGTGTAAGGTGTGGGTGGCATACCATGTTGAGCTTGGTGTGCGTGCAGGGCAGCAGCGGACGCTGGAACTTGCGCTGCGAGCCCACCGCGCCCGCCAGCGGTGCCGCCGAGTACGCAGCGCACACGAAGTTAATCGTCTCCACCCACGAACATAATTCTTTTGAGTCGCTGTCAAATAGAACACGAATGTTGTTTCAAATAATGTTAGGGTATTAAATTAATACGAGTATAAATAAATTAGGTATGTACTGTAAATACCCGTCACATGAGAACAAACCATCGATGTACGTGAAAGTTGTGGTAGCAAAACGAGAAAATTTCTACACGAACAGAAAGATAGGTAGCAAAAAGAAATCCCGTTTGAAGTTTTGTGACTGTTATGAGTCTACTATTTATAATAGCCAAAGCGCCAATTCTTTCATATTCATTAAATTTATTAAAATTGAGCGCGAAGAAATTTAGAGAGCGAATGGTAAAAAAAATGATTTAAATGGGAGACACGAATTAACGTAGTGTAAATAAAGGTCAGCAGACTGTATCAAACAGGTAGCGAAGGTTTTTCTGAAACGGACCAAGGGAAAGCGCAAAATATATAAGGATACAAGATGGTGGTCGACCGAAATTCAGAATGTGTTGAAAGAAAATTCAAGGAATGGCAGCGTAAAGAACCAGAAAACGCTAGTTTAACAACTGAAAAAATAAGTAAGTGCAATGTTTTGAAAAAAAAAAACCAAGCCAAACCAAAAGCAATAGTGAGAGCGCCTAGGACAAACTGTATGACATATGATGGACAGCCTTGTAGGTCAAAAAGAGCTGTACCGGCTTGCTAGAACAAGAGAGAGAAAGACGAGGTTTTTCAGGTAAAATGTATAAGGGATGGAGCTAGAACAGTTTCATCAGATGATGAACACATCAAAGGGAGGTGGGAAGGCTATTTTGAGACAGATTAATGAGGAAAATAATTGAAGTGTGGAGTTTTAGAGAACAAACCAGTCCATTTCAGGCTAGTGAGAATGGTTGGTATTGAAGCCAAAATAGCAGTAAATGGAATGAAGAATGGTAAGGCCGTTGGTCCAGATGGAATACCAGTTGAAGTGTGGAAAATATTGCGGATATATGGATGGACATGGTTAGCTTTATTTTTTAACAAGTTGTTGCGCGAAGAAGCCATACCAGATGATTGGAGCAACAGCCCGTTGGTGCCAGTTGTCAAAAACAACTAAATAAAGCTTATGTCACATACTATGATAGCTTGGAAAGTTATTGAAAGTCGGCTGAGAAAAGAGAGTACTATTTCAAAGGACGAATCGGTTTTATGCCTTGTCGGGACACAACGGTTTCCGGTATCTCGGGTCGCTAGTCCAAGGGGACGGCCAGGTAGGCTGAGATGGAACGCACCGGACCAAATTAGGATGTATGAAATGGCGCCAGGTCACTAGAACAACTTGCAACCCACGGAGAACCTTTTGGTTAAAGGGTAAAATCTACAAGTCCGTGATAAGACCTGTGATGCTGTATTAGTCAGAATGTTGGGTTGTGAAAAAGACGGATGAACTGAAAAATGAGTGTATTAGAGGAAGTTAGGAGTGGTGCCAGTGACTAAAAAGTCTAAAAGGAATCGTTTATATGGTCATGTGAAGAAAATGAAAAGTATCATTTCACACCACATTACTAAGAGTTATGAATACACATGTGGATGGATGGAGAGGGAGGAAAAGAAGGATTGTGTGAGGAGTGAAATGAAAGAAAAGGGAGTCAGTGGTAGCGTGACTGCTGTTAGGATGAGAAAAAAATGTGGAGAGACGAGAATAGAAGAAGAAAACGTGTTGCGCCGACCTCAAGTAATATCGGACAAGGGTAAGAAGATAGCGATGATCGCTATACGCCTGCCGTATCTATTTAGCATAGATTTACTTTTGAAAAAGTTTTAAAGCAGCTGGAGTGAATTCTCTAGGGTAGTCCGCGAAATTCAAATTTTCGTGCGATTTTTTGCAATTTGCAGTTCCGTATCAGATATAACGTAAAAATAAGTGAATAAAATACATACATGTCATTACCGTAAGTAATGACATGTATGTATTTTTATACAATACAAGCGGCCCGTCCCGGCTTCGCACGGGCAATAAATATAGCCTATGTTACTCAGGGTGAATATAGCTTTCCAATAGTGTAAGAATTTTTGAAATCGGCACAGTAGTTTTTGAGTTTATTCGTTACATACAAAAATACAATTCTTTCCTTTTTATAATATTAGTATAGATAATTATTAAAACCTTATCCACTATTATCTTAAGTCGTGTTTAATTCAATTCGTTATTGCTATACGTAATAACGTAATTACGTACGTTACTACTCCGAATTAATAATAAAGTATTATATTTGTCTTTGAACACCACGTCTGGCGACATGGGCCACTTGTATCCACATAAATTGTCCTTTTAATGAAAGGACCGAGGGAATTCTATAGAAACTTAGTAAATTATGCGATTTCTAATGTCAGTACAAAAAAGGAGCTGCGACATGTGCACGTCAAACGGAGCGCTGGGAAGCGACGAAAGTGAGGCAAGCGAGAGGGTTGACACGGGACGAAAGGGGACTTCGCTTTAGAGCCCGATAGAGGACGCACGTCCAGCAACTAGCTTAGCTAGCAGACGCGGAATATCATTGAGATATATCCCGTTGTAATTCTTAGGAGTGCCGGTATTGTGAAACGTTTTTAGATATAGATGGACTGAGTCCAGTTTAGGCTTGTCTATTATTTATAGTACAGATCTGAGAGTGAATCTCAGCGGCTGTGTTGGTGACCGAATGTTGTGTTAACTAAGGAGTGTGCTATTTTATCCCTCCTTACTCCATCCTATGACAAAGGGACTTGGAGAACGCTTTCCTTTGTGAGTGTATTTGACACTAACTTCCTTTCTACTGAACACTTACCATCATACTTGACACAACCATGACTGAAACACTGCCAATTGAAGATTGAACCGAATAAATATTCGTTACATGCTAACAAATATTTATTCGGTTGCCAGTTTGAGCTATACTAAGATCACAAATCATCAAACGTTAGCGACGGCCACCTATCTCTAAGGACTGACTGACGTAAAATATTTTACATTGTTCTTGATATGCGCACACTTCCACAGAGAAGGGGTAGACACGGCCAAATACCCTGAACTGCATTGTTAGTCGTTCTAAGGAACGCTAGGTAACGTATCTCGTTAAATTACACCCGGCCCCCGTAGGCCTCTTACTGATACAAAAAGTAATATTTAGCGAGACACGAAATTTGGACACATTTCAGAAAAGTTCCGCACCTAGTGATAGCTCGGAAGCGTGTAGAGATGTGCCGTTGCCGGCAATATTGCCGTGAAGTGGGAACATTGGCGGCAATAAAGCCCGATGTATGAATATAGGTGGCAATAATGCCAGCAATATTCCCACTTCGGGCAATATTGCCGGCAACGGCACATCTCTAGGCGTGTAGGTTATGTTGTCCTCACCTTGGGGCTGTAAGAAAGTGAGAAGTGTCGATAATCCACTTCGGCGTCTAGCAAGGTAACTGTAAATAGTTCTGCGACCGACTGACGATGCGTAGCGCTTGTTTAAGTTTTGTATTGTGTTAGTGATGCGTGAGTAGGCCGTTATAAGGAGTCAATTGTTAAAGGAAATGTATCTTATGTAATAGCAGAGGCCTCACAACCCTTTGCCGTAGGATTTGTCAGGACACGCACGAGCGAAAGGGATTAACGTAATTTCTAAAATAATTTAATTTGCAGCCCTCTCAGTCTCATAATATTAATAACTCAAAAGAAAAGTAGATAATCCCTCCTTATCTCATTACCAACGGATTTCCAACCCTATTTGATTTTAACTTTGTTTTTCTCAATTACCCACCAAATCCCCTAGCTTTCTTAATCGGGAGAAGGTGACATATTTCTTGGGACTCCATTACTATCGGTGGGGGTTTGTCCAAGTCAAAAGAATGAGAACCACAGGGGCGAGCGGAGGTGGAGCTCGCGTCATTCCCCTTGAGTAGTGATGGGCAATGATAATAATCCGGTTAATATCATTTGGCTAATAATCGATTAAAACTCAGTTAATAGCCATTAATAGCAATTATGGATGATAACCCTGCTATTAATGTTATTTTAGTGATTGAAAATTTCCCTTCATGGTTTTCAGGCTTAGGACTGTCAGATTAGACTTCATTTTCATCATCTTTGTAGTAAATAAATGTGCAATTTAAAACTAATCTGGCCCATTTAAAAATATTATTTATTTTATGATTATACACACAAACCAACAACACACGAAAAAGGACTTCTTCACCGAAACATATCAGTCGACGTACTGATTCCGGATTCGGTTGGCGTCGCTGTAATGCAGTTCATGCATCTCTTTCTGGCACGAATAATATTAGCGCCAGAAAGAGATAGCACGAGAATCGGGGGTACGGGGATGCATGTTACCTACTAACTAACCGCTCGGGTATTTTCCATTGTCTATAATTTACCTACGTCGTATTCACAGAAAAGAGCTAATAAGTAACTTACTTATTGTACCTTACATTTTTACGTATCGGTTAAAATTTATTCGCGCTTGACGGCTATCTCACCTGATGGAAAGCGACGATGCGGTCGACGATGGAACGCGCTTACCTAGAAGAAACCTATTCACTCTCGACTTAAAATTCCCGGGTTGTAGCTATCAGGAAACACAGACTCCGGCAAGGAATTCCACTCCCTAGCTGTACACACAATGAATGTGTTCCCAAAGCGTTTTGTGCGTGTAGGTGGGATATCCACCATGTACCGGTGGCGCATAGCCGTTCGTCTGGTAGTCCGATGATGGAACGGGCTAGGTAGAATTAGGTTATGCAATTCCGACGCACACTCTCCGAAATGCAACCGGTAGAAAACCGACAGGCTAGCGACTCTGCGTCGATGCTCAAGATTTTGAAGCCTCGATTCGACGAGTGTATCATCACCAATTATCCTTCTGGCTCGCCTCTCAATTGCCTCAAGTGCATCAAGCTAGTATCGGGCAGATCCGTCCCAAAGATGAGAGCAATACTCCATACAGGATCGAACTTGAGCTTGATAAAGTTTCAGCAGCTGTTCCGGCGTGAAGTACTGTGCTTTTTTGCAGCCAGTTGAGCCTTTGCTTCGATGTATGGCCCAAAGTTGAGTGTTGATGTCAGCGTAACACCAAGAAGGTCAAGATGGTCAGTTACCGGCACGGTTACACCCCGGAAAGTTGGAGCGGGGCTGAATTGGCTCCTTTTAGCGGAAAATAGACACGCCTGGGTTTTTGCAGCATTGAACTTGACCAAATTGGCATCGCCCCATTCGGAGACTGCCTCCCAGGACAAGTTGAAGCGCTCAACCATAGCCTCTCGAAGAGACTAGATCTGTGAAACACTAGCTCGCGCGTTTGATATGTAACTCTCGGCAACAGTGCTGTCATCTGCATACCCAAAAGTACCGGGCTTGAGCAGATCGTTTATGTGCAGCAAGAATAATGTTGCCGAGAGTACTGACCCCTGAGGGACCCTGGCATTAATAGCCATTTGACCGGACGAACAGCCATCGATAACCACTCGGATGGACCAGTTACTCAGGTAGTCTGCGATCCAAGCACATAATCCAGCGGGTAAACCGAAAGATGGAAGCTTACTAATAAGGACTTCGTGCCAAACTCTATCAAAAGCCTTCGAGATATCGAGGGAGACGGCAAGCGCTTCCCCGTGCTTCTCGATGGCCTCACTCCAGATGTGGATGGCATACGCTAGAAGATCTCCAGTTGACCGATTTCGGCGAAAGCCGTATTGACGGTTGGTATCCTAAGGGATATCATTAGCTTCTAGGTATGCCAGGAGCTTAGTGTTGAGTACACGTTCCATGGTCTTACAGAGAATGGACGTTACTGAGATTGGTCGGTAGTTAGCTGGGTCAGCCGGACTCCCCTTCTTGGGCACGGGCTGTACATTAGCTTACTTCCATGCAATCGGCACTTTTTCAGCCTCAAATGAAAGCCTAAATAGGCGTGTCAGGATCGGAGACAATTCAGGCGCACACGTTCTCAGAACAATTGCTGGTATCCCGTTTGGACCGCTAGCCTTGTTCACGTCAAAGTTACGTAGCACCCTACGGACGTCCTTCTGTTGGATGCGAATATCCGACATACTCGTATCGCAACCATCAGGGTGAACAGCCTGGATCCTGATACCTGATACCTGGATCTAGACGCGAAGATTCCGCGAAGAGTGAGGCAAACAAATTTGCTTTCTCCTCAGCGGTATGTGCCAGCGACCCATCGGGTTTCAGCAGTGATGGTAGTGAGGGGGCGGCAGAAGTTCGATTCAACCGACTTAGCCAGGGGACCAAAACGCCTTACTATCCGCAGGGTATGAAGCTAGTTTGTTCCTGATGCGGCTAATGTGGTCGAACCAAGACCTCCGCATCACCTTCTTGCAAGACTTGGCAGCTCTGTTGAAAGCTCTCTTCTTCTGGCTTACGTCATTCGTCTTGTGCATAGGAGCATCGGCCCATACCTGATATGCTGCGTGCTTGAGCGCGTTAGCGCGATCACACTCCGCACCAAACCAAGGGCGAGCTCGGCCAGACATGGCTACGTCGGAGAATGGAATATAGTACTCCATTTTGTTAAATTAAGTAATTAATTATGTAGATGGTTAAATCACAAAGCGATGTGTCAATAGTAATTATGTTTTTTGTAGTATTGGATCTCTAAATTAACAAAACTGAAATTCCCAAAAAATGTGCATTTATTTTATTATTAACACTTTTTCACATACAAAAAGTGAAAATAAATAAAAAGAATTACAATACATTGAATCACACTGCATACACGCACCCAATTTATGATCACACCCACAGATTTTACACTTAACAAAAAAAAAGCATTTATTTTTTTAACAATACATTAATAGCAGGGTTATCATCCATTGCAAGGCTATTAATGGCTACTTATGGACTATAACCGATAATAACTCAAAGCATCCGGCTATTTACCCAACACTGCCCTTGAGGGTAATCTGACTTTCATACCTCCATGAAGGGAAATACAGGAAAAACTAAAATTTCACAACAGAAACAGACGCATTACGTAACGTATTAGTACGTTGTAATTATGTTATGTTTTAATTGAGGAAGTCTTAGTTTATATCGTGTTTTTAGGACCTAAGTAAGAGAGATAAGAGTAGAATTCAGATTTACCTAGTTTGAAATAAGTATTCGGCCTGGTCTGCAGTCTGCAATCTAAACACGTGCTGCTTTTTCGTGTAGTCGGTCGCTTTCGTCGCCAATGCATGGTGTATTCTGTAATAGAAAACAGTCAAGTTAGATACTTATACGGGCAGAATTCAGGAACAGAAAAGATGAATTTTGAAGAAAATATATTGAGTCAGCCTTCTCGGCTTCGTAGTTGATCCTTCAATAAAATTCTCAGCTATATTTTTCCGAGATCATGCTTATTTCAATGAGTTTACTTTTTATCCAATTGTGTCACTTTAGATACAAAACTATTATTGTAGTTTTGTATCACAATATCCACTAGAAATCAATTTGCGAATAATTAAAACGGTCACCCAACTTAACTCGAAAAAATCCCGCCCAAAAATCCCTGACTTATGAATTACAAACCGATATTATCAGTAATGAAAAAACTTCACACACAAAACACTCGTGAATTGTAGAGTATTTTGGTTGTGGGACCAAAATACTCTACAATTCACGAGTGTTGTAATAGACAAAACGTGTTTTACCTTATAGCGTTGTGTAAATTATCGGACATCTGACTGCGCCTGAATCCGTGTTCGTCTTTATGTAGATATAGCACCAAATCTCGAAGCGTACAGTAGAACATTTTCCAACCTCGACGTCCGAAGGGAGCTAAAGAAAGAAATGCAATTATTTAGTACTAGCTGTTGCCAGAGGCTTCACTCGCGTAAATGTAGTAAATTGTTCTAAGGGAACATATACCTGGAATAAAAATTATCCTGTCATGTATGACATGATTTATACGTGTGCTAAGTCTTGTGTAGTTCGCGAACGATGAACTAATAGGGACCGTATCTTCTTACTGAACGAAAAGAAATGTTTCCGAACATAAGTTGTTAATCAGTCAGTCGGTCTTTTAGTTCGCGCGCGAATGTGAATTTAAAGTAGGTAGCTTGAGGAACGAAAAAAAATGTTTCCGACGTCCGACCACAGATTGCTAATCAGTCAGTCGGTCTTTTAGTTCGCGTGGCGAAGAAAATCCGAACGAGCGCGCGCGCTACGACGATTGAATGAAAGAGAGGCAAGTAGATCTTTTAGGCTACCCAAACACGTACAATAATTTTGTCAATAAAGTACATATTGACAAGAATATTGTGTGTGTGTTATCCGAATTTCGGTATTGTTCAATATCGTCACCTTGGAAGCCAGTGGAGTTAAGCCACAATTTTTACGAAATGGACTTAAGTGCATAAACGTACTCACAAAGAGCTATACTTTATATTACTACCACAGAGCTAAGCTACTGACTTAAAAGAATAATAATGCTCTTTTAAAGAAATCTAAATGATAAAGATAAAAAGATCGAATATCTATGTCGTTCAAAAAAATAACTGAATAAGTACCTAGTTCGTTCGACTGGTTAGGCCTATCTAAACGTGATCTAAACTCTATACCGATAGCTGACTGAATAGAGCTAATAGAACTAATAGTATGAACTAGTTCACTAAGCGAATAGCGATCTTTAAAATGACTGAGCAGGCACAAGACTAGCTAAATTTCATCTAAATCCGTACAGCAGTTTGAGTAAAAGTTACAAACATACACACACACTCACGCTTACAAACTTTTGCTTTTATAATATTATTATGATTTAAGAAAACTTGCTGTACTGGGCATTGAATGAAGCATTCTTTTCACTCATATATTCATGAACAACAATTAAATGTAAAAAAAGTTCTAACATATTGATGTGAGAAATATTTTTACACCCTTCCGTGCAACGTGAAAGCGCCAGTATAGCCCGAGAAATTTAAAGTTTCTTAAAACTTTTGCAGTTTGTAGTCGTACTGATATGTCACTATTATCTTAACGCGAATAGTACATGCTAGTATTGTAGCGGTACTGACTCTTCTTCCCGTTGGCGTCGACGCAGCACTTGCGCATGACGTAGCCCTTCTTGTACTCGACGGCGCGCGACTGGTCGGGCACGTCCAGGAACGGGTTGCTGCCCACCAGCGCGCGCGCGCCCGCCGCGCCGCCCGCCGCCGCCTCCGCGTCGCTGCACAGTACACAACATTACAACTGCACTAACTCTGGACTCACATGTATTCTTGAGTGTCATCATCTATAGTTAGTTAGATACGTACAGCGCCCACTGCAGCGGCTGCGTGCGGATGGCGTGGTAGAGCTGCTTGAGCGTGTCGCGCGGGAAGTTGTCGCCGTCGTTGAGGTCGGCCAGGTTGTCGATGAACTCCGCGCAGGACATGCGGCGGAAGGTGCCGCCGCCGCCGCAGCCGTGCAGGTCCGTGTTCAGCAGCATAATGGCGCACGTTAGCGTGTGCACTGCGTCTGTAGGGAACCAAATAACAAATCATTACACGACTTTTTGGCGGGTGAAGTTCCTTCAAGTTACTTCGAGTGAAGTTCAGTGATCATTTCAATAATTCGCAAATTGTTTCCTAGTGGATATTTGTGTAGTTTTATACCTCAAGTGTCTGTACAACTAGACAAAATGTGGAATTATTGAAACAAGCATCATGTTGGTAAAATGGAGCTGTGAATTGTATTATAGTGTTGACTGCCTCAGCGATGTTTGCCGAAAAGGCTGACTTGATATATTTGCTGTCAAAAACTGCAAAAACATGATGATGATGTACACATTCTAATGTACATCCATATTATAATGGTAATAAATATTACCAAAAAATAAATGAATCACTACACATATAAACTACATTTTCTCCAAGTACCTTTTGCCAGTTTACGGTGAAAACCTCAACTAAAGGTTTTATAAATCTTAGATCGTTTTAGAAGTGTAGAAAAATATCGGTTTATTTATATCTCTGCCGAAGTTGCCTCCGTGTTATAATGTATATGAAGTAATAGTTCGCACACATACCTTGTGAGTTGAAGGAGCCGGGGTTACACTCTAGGTAGCGGCGCGAGAAGTGCACGAGCACCCTCTCGCGCTCCTGCGTCTCGCCGCTGAGCGCGAAGCGAGCCAGGAACGTGCGCAGCGCCGCGTCCAGCGTGGCGCCGCTGAACTCGAAGTGCCGCACGTACTCCTCGGCCACCGCGCGGGAGAACTCGTTGCTGGGGAACGAATATAACAACGGTACTAACAAAACCAAGGCATGCTTGATTCTCAAGCGGCTCCTGCCCAACCTTGGGTGTCCAGATGCCTCCTGCCGGAGGCTCTATTCAGGAATCGTTCGGTCCATGGCCCTTTATGGGGCGTCAGTGTGGGCACCGTTGCTGCGTCAGCAACCGAAGGCCCAACTGAACGCAAGCCAGAGGTTAATAGCAATACGGATGGTTGCGGGGGTATCGCACGGTTTCCCGCGAAGCGGCGAGCCTCCTTGCGGGCCGCATCAGGCAACGGCACTCACAGCGCCCCAGCCACCAACGGGATTCCAATCTCGATTTCCGGCCACCGTAGGCGCGGGCTTGCGGACGGCGAGCATTGGGTAGCCCACTGTCCGACCGTCCGGTAACTGTCCGGACCGAGCCCAAGTCACCGACGGCGCGCACAGTTCCCGCGCGTCTCAAGAGGTTGTCAGCAACAGCAGGCGCCCAGCTGGGTCGAAGTCTACTGGGGCCAGGGTTATCCGAAAGGGAAGCTCGGTCCGAGAGGCAAAAAGGAACGGAGTGGGTTTTTTAGTCAGTAAGAGTCTGACACTATCTTCCGCTTCGCCCAAGAGCAGGGGATGTCTTTTACCCACCAAAAAAAAAGGAATGCTTGATGAAAATGTGATAAAAAATACAATATTGCTACCGATACGTTAGCGAATGAGTTGTGAAAATCCTAATTGTTTTCTGGAATTCTAAAGTGGAGAATGTGGTCAAACTCTATAATGCCAGCAAAAATATATTTTTCAATACACTTACTCGAAAACTCGCTCTTATCCCTACCGCTTTTAGGCACGCAATTTATACGGTTTACTGTGTTCTCCAGTTTATTACATTTATAGTATCAAGCTGGGCATGACGCGGCCCCCACGAATCGCGCGTCTATCCCCTTTTATGTATGTCTTCGTAGATGTATTGAAAAACGTCGTTTGATTCACGTGCAAATTCAAATTCACACTCGCCTACGGCTCGGGCGAATGCCGCCTTGGTCGCATTGACATGCTTACGCCACTTGTATTAAACCGTACTATTATTTACATTGTCGTAGATCTATAGTAGGTTGTATCAGCCTTCTTGATACGGTGTCTAACGACAATTTATTGACAGGTTACATTCAATAATATAATACTAACTTTTTACTTAAATGCCTGGAGACATCAGACTTCTTGAAGCCGTCGAGGTGGTACAGTCTCTTGGCGAGGCGTTCGGCTGAGGGGATGTCGACTGCTTTGGGGCTGTAGTGGAATGAGTGCAGGGAGTCGCCGTCGGAGCCTTCGTCGGAGCCACCATCCGACCCGCTGCAGAGTTCCTGAAATAAATATAAGTAATGTTTTACTTTGTTAACACAACTTTAAGGACAGGTAAACAATGAGACTAGTCCTGCTTTTCTAGTAAGATTGGGCGCGTGAAAATAGACTGGGTCTGGACTGGGACCTAGCCGATTAGCACAAAAACCAGTACATTATAAATAAGGTCAGGCAAGACATGTCTGCCGCATGTCTAACGAGCTGTATGCCCGTAAAACGCAGGATTGGTGCCCAGACACAGCGACGCGGCACCAAGACAGACCACGACCTAGACGGCTTCCTTAAGAATTGGTCTGAGAAAGCGAGGAACCGTGATCGTTGGAAAGAATGGACGGAGGCCTTTGCCCAGCAGTGGGACAATATGGGCTAGCTATAACAGTCAGTATCAGTGAAGTTAAGCCGATGGGCGTTTTTGTAATAATTGTAAAGAGTAATTCCGTGGGAATAAATTGTATGAGCTTACCACACGCACAAGCTTCACCAGATTTGCCGCGCAGGCAAATCTGGTGAAGCTTGTGCGTGTTGTAAGTACATGGATATAAATACATATTATCATATCACATCCCGTGAATGTGATTGGTAAAATTCATATTGTGTCAACTGTGGTGAAGTTTGTGCGTGTGGTAGGTCTGTTACATTAATGCGCGAGACTTTTTCGGATCTCTGATCCCCAAAATATTAAGCATTGGAAAACAATATGACAAAAACAAACTAGATTTTTAGCGCAGCGATAATCTTTACCTGATAGCCTTGATTCTCCGGTGAATTATGTCCGTTTTCTTTACCATTCTGTGTGTAATTATTACTATTGTTATTATTATTTACATTCTCCGTCGCGTTCGCATTTTGTTTATCAGGACCTTTGACTTGTATGACTATTCTGTAATCGTTGTTGTGATCTCCGTTCAGGGTGACGTCACTTCCGTGTTCGTTTGAGTATGAGGAGTTGGATTTGGCTCGTTTGTGGCAAGGTTCGGAGACTAGGATCGTCGAGTCTGAGTCGGAGGGATCGGACAGTTCCATCCGCGGACACTCGCGGCCTGTCTCGAACATGTCGTCCTGATCTTGGTAGTCGGGACTTGAAATATTCGACACTGCTTCTGATAGACTCATGTCACCTGGAATTAAGAAATACGTTGTTGAAATAAGAATTGTTTTGCTGAAATTTTATGTGTGGGCAATTTTACTATTCTATTATCTGTTCGCTAGGCATTGGATCCCTTTATAGGGCCAGGATCTGATGGTCTACCGTTGATTGACCGTTAATTTGTGAGTAGCCTTGCTTATAATATTTAATTTGTCTATTGTATTTGCAAATATAATCCCTGTTAACAAATTGAGACCTAAGGCTAATAATAATATTATTGTTTATCTATAGTGTGTTTTAGTTTATAATAAAATATACTTTCTGTTGGACGATTACAACACCCAACGCCAATAACTTAGATTCGTCAAAAGAAGGTGAAGTAATACAAGCCTAGTATACTACCTGTTTAACAACATGGACTCTCGAGTTCAAATGGACATTCAGAAAGCCTTTGATATGGTTGCCATATACTCATTACCTGCTGTTAAATAAGATAGCATCGAATGGTATATGTGGCGATCTTTTGGGATGATTCGCTTCATACATTTTTAATAGAACTCAGGGGGTGACGATAAATGGTTTCCAGCACTGAGCGGTACGTTCGGAGTGCTTCAGGGCTCCATTTTAGGACCATTTTTATTTATGCCCCTTTATTAATGAAAATACTTTTTTTTTCAAATTTATTGCTATAAGCTGATAAAATCAACATTTTCTGAAAATTTGAATGCTATTTCGTAGGTTGAATGTCATTTTTTGCCTAGATAAGTCATTTAAAAGGAAGAAAAATCATTTTTACACGACTACCCCAAAAGGAGTGTTATGTTTTTTACTATTACTAGGACGCACGTCGCTTTTTGTACTATGTGAAAAATATTATTGGTTGTACATTTGTCTCGATATCAGATATATGTATAACTGAAATGTGTAACCGTTTATTTTTCTAAATAATAAAGGAAAATATCAGGTTTATACTTTCCAGAAATGTCAAGACACTCGGTTTTGCACTACACAATATAAACAATCGCCGCTCAAATTGGACGGTGAGCAAGACTAACTCTCTGTCTATGAGGCTTGATCAGTTTAACGTTGTTGTCTAATCTCATGTCAAGCTATCTGTTTAATCTTATGTTTGTTGTTTTGATATCTAATCAGAATAGCGAACTTGAAATTTGGCATTGTATTAACCGATCAGAAATGTGGGGCTGTGCTCGTCGACTATTTACCCTTTAAGAGGCCACATCACAATTGGTACATTTCTGTCAACACAAAATCTGATTGTGTATGTTTTGAAAATTGACAAAATTGAAAGTAGTTGCTCGTAGCTCCTCTGTATACTCGCGTAGGTGGGCGCCAAATGAACGTGGAATAACGGTCATTGATCCTCCTACATTTATTGGCATTCTTAATTTCAAAAAACGGAATTAAAGACAAAGCTGTCTTGAAACGACATTTATCGTGATCCTTTACCTTTTCTGAAAAACAGTTCATTGATGGTTTTTCGGGTACCTTCGATACATTGGAGATATTAGGAAAAGTTCAATATACTTTATTTTAATTTTATCTGGCGTAGAGGTGTAAAAGTTATGAAAAACAGCGCAGCCGTATGTATTCGTTACTATAATAATTAGTACTCGTTACTATCGTATCGTTACGTTATTCGTTACTTTTCCTCATGGGGATGGCATGGCATTGATGGCAATACCGACAAAAAAAATAACCTAACTAATATCACCTACACCAAAAATCAAGTCGTATTATAATACGAAAAATGCAAGTAACGAAATACATTCATTTGTAACATTTCATGATTTAGTTACTCAGTACCGAATACATACGGTTTACCGACGTTACTATACATGAATACACTCACCAATGGTACTCGAGTTAACTGAAAGTACGAAACATACGAGTAACGAAATGCATTCGTGAGTATCGTTTCGTTACTTGGTACTAGATGGCGCACCCGTTACTCAGTACCGAATACACACGGTTTGCTACAGCTCTAATCTGGCGCCTTGTATAGTACTCGCACCACAAACGCCTTAAAATTGTCGTTCCGGCTCCAGGAACTGTACCCTCAGCGTGTACTTTTAAATACCTGTTGAAATTTAGAGTATCAAGCGGGGCTCACCATTAAGCGGTCGATGATGATGATGCGCGGGCAGCTGGCGATGCGGCGGCGTCGCGCGCGACGACATCACCGACGACGACGCCGACGTCGGCGACGCCGGGGACGACGAGCTGCACGCCCACATCACACAAGTGTTACAGCGGTAGGTGGCAGCACGAGCGTTACACACAGTGATCACCAGAAGTCGTAGCGCGAGCTTTATCTAACGTACTCGACCGCGTTCACATAAACGTTGACTTTTATCAATGTATGTAAATAAAGACGTTTTCTGTTATTACCTCCAAACGGCACTTATACAGTATTAGTACAAATAAAAAAAACACTTACTATAATGCGAGCCAGTACGTTAAAAAAACTCGCACTAAGGCCACTGCACTCGTAAAAACAATGAACCATCGATAGCAGCACTTTTACACATTGACATAGCATAAACTGAATATGTAGATGACATTTCTGCTATAGCCGTAAAGGGTATGGACAATCATACATACATAAATAGCAGCGCTTTTACACATTGACCTAGCAAAGGTATACAGTTTGACCATGTGCATATTTCGGTATTTATTGACTTGATTGGAGCTGTAATGCTTGGTTTATACGAGACTAATTTTTGAATGTAGTATAACAAGTAAACTCTACTAGGGCTGCATTCTTTCAAAGAATTACTGCGGCCCTGAAAAGCTATGGACAACGGAAGGAATACAGGCGAATTTTAGACAAGTCTGACATTTTCCCTCGCTTCATCCGGAATGAACTCAATGTTTTTTTTATTTTTATTACATAAACTATTCTCCATTTCTTTAGGTACTTAACTAAATGTAAACAATCTTGGAATGTCTTTTATCTAGAAGTTGTCAAAAAGTTTTATCTAGAAATGTTTGAAAATAGTTATTTACCTAAACCGATGTTAGTTATGTAACTAAATATAAATAATCTTTGTGTTTCTTTTATGTGATTTTTTTTTTAAATAAAAAGACTTAGTCATGATTGTTTACGTTTCATTAATAAAAGTGGAGTACAGTGCTTGACTGCGTGCCCACCTGATGGTAAGCAGTATGATAATTTCACATTGAAAAATAAGGATAGCAAGTAAGTAAGATCCTGGCTTACGTAAGCCAGACGACTAACATACCTACTACCACAAACTTGTTAACCTGCCTACAAAAACTAGTCTCGACAATAATGACCAAAACACAAAATTACAATCCGCAAAAACTAGCGATGCGATATCACGTCGTATCTTTTGTATCAGCCCCAACTTATCGGACATAACAATCGAAATATGCAATAGCGTAAAACCGGATACTATAACAAAAATCAAGATAATGTTTATCGCAAAAGTAAGTTAAACAGGTATTAGTAAATAAGAGGGGATTGTATTAATTTGTCAGTATCAACGCTGTATTGCTCTAGTGTTAACAAACACTGCTGCGGACTGAATTTCTGATGTCTATCTTTTAACCTCGGTATAAAAATTGAAACTGATAAACTCAACATTCTCATTTAAAAACTACGAATAAAATACCTGTATCTAGCTAGAACGGAAGAAAAGTAGGGCGTATAGGGAAGACGGACACGGAATTGAAAGTATTTTGATGCCGTCACCAGCGAGAAATGATAACAAATATAACGTTTCCGATAGTTGGATACAGGCGGCAATAGAGTAGTTGACTACTATAACGTTGATACGCGATTTTTTTTTTTAATTCGACCTCAATTCAAGTCAAGGCAAGTCGGTAATTACAAAAATTTGTTTTCGATTACCAACTTTATTACCGGACAATAAGTCGGTTATCAAAAAACTATTTTTTTATGATTACCAATTTATTATTTTTAAATTTTTAGGACTCGGATCGTGAAATGAATTGGATTAATTCATTAAACCCCAAGCGAAGCGTTCGCGCACCTATTGTCTTTCAATTGTGTATGTGATTTCCACGATTGAAAGGTTAAGAGTAGAAAAATAAATATTTTTAAGCATTGAGTTTATCCCCATCTTAGTATTTTGGAGCAAATATCAATACCTACTTCAATATTTTTTTAATGGCCGTGAAGGGTTTGTATAGTCTAAAATAGTCAACTACCCTACTAAAAGAGAAAATCTAATAAAAATAGGCACGTTACCGTTGGGACATGCCGTCCGAAATGGAAGTTGAGTTGGATGTGGCGCCCGATCCGTTGCAGTGCGTCCGTTCCGAGGCGCACGACACCGGCGCGTTGTACGTCCACACGATCCTACCACACACAACCGTCAGACCAAGCTACCAGACTACTTTACACACCGGTTCACCATTCGCTGGAAAGGACCACTAATCACATCTAGCGTAGGAGTCCATCGGACGTATACGCATAGTGCATACGTAAACGAGACGCAAACGCAGCGTCTACGCAGTGTTAGGGGCGGTTTCGACAAACATACGCGATTCAATTCAGAGGGTTTTACGCTCGTTTAGATTTTTTACTTTTTGATTTTATTCAACATCCAAAATATTCCAGGCTTTGGGTATCATCAAAGACAATTAATTCAAAAATCAACTCTATGTGGTGATAACTAGTGCCTAAATTATATTTAGATGGCGATATAAAATCACGTCGTACGTGTCGTTTTGGCCCGTTGTTTTCACCCTAAGTTTGATATAATCACGGCTACGTGACGCTAGCGCAGCGTCTATGCGGCATCGCGTTATGAAGTCAACCAACGCCAGATGCGAAGGCAGCCATATGAATCAGCTTTTCGTCTAAGATTCAAAACTATTGCATGAACTTTAACAAAACTCAAAACCTTAAAAAAACGCCACAATAACTTCAATAGTTAGTTTTTTTTTTTATCAACAAATGGTGAATCCGGCTATATTTAATAAGAAAAAAAAGGAACGTAAGTTGCCGTGACAGAAATAAACCGAGCAGTGATGCTAACGCGAAGCAGCGTGGTTAAAACAACATTGGTTGATGATGATTGTGATTTGTTACGGGTGAAGTACGTGATGGCTGGCAGCGTATTAGAAGAACTTCAATGTTTATTTAATTTGAATAAAAAGTATCACTAGCAGAAAAACGACTATTTCGAGAGTAGAGTGAGAGACCAATTTAATATTCGTGACCTATATTTTGTTAGCACAATGAACTTACCATTGGTATACCATAGCGCATATAAACAAAATTCGACCCACAGTAATTGGTCGTATTTTCATTTTCGACCGTCTTTACCATCCAAAATGACCGAAAAATCGTTTTGGCTTACCAAAACGCCACTAGCCATCACGTGCTATAAGTACTTTGTACATCAATAGCATGCATGTCACCTGTCCCTTTCCGGATCGGAGTCGGACCGCGGTCCAGGGGTCGCGGAGTCCGGCCGCGCGTCCAGGAGCGTGTTGAGTGATGACGTCACGTCTTCCTCCATCTCCACGGCCACCGCGCTCAGTGAAGACTCCTTCTGGAACTTACGCCGCGATACTCGACACTGTTGTATTTACATAATGCTGAAGTACCTGGCTTACAGAGCTGGAAACGGACTGGCACAGGGGTATGAGATTGAGATGTGGTCTGCAAAGTTAGGTTTACTTATATCGATACTGGGAATGGAAGTAGTCGAGATGCTCTAATAAATCCACTTAATATACAGGCCCAAAAAATACTAGCGTGTGACTCAACCTAGTTCTTAATTGGGTTGGTCCGAAAAAGCACATAGTGAAGTGTGGGACAATTCCATAGACATAGAGAATTGATTGACTCAATGTGTTTTTCTATCCGGGTATGAAGCGAATGTGTGTTATATAAAGAGATCGTGCGGTCAGTCATCGTCCATATTTGTAGAAAACCGGTGTAGGTCACGCAGTATTGTAGCGTTGGGATTTCAACGTCTGGGGTGGACCGGAAATTCGCCATCCTTTTTACTTTCATTATCAGTCAAAAATGTACTCTTCATGCTTGTTTTTAAAACTACTAAGTTGATAAGTTTTTTTATTTATATAGGTTTGCCTAATTGTCTATTAGGAGGGACGCCAAGTCATCGCCATTGACAAATTTTATTGATTAGGCCGAGAGAGTTTTGAAACCCCGAAGTGCAGTAATAATATTGAAAAAATCACTGTTTTGACTAACATAATAATATGGAGAGAAATAATAATTTATTTTTAAAGATTTTATTGTTATTATCTATTGTGACATTTTACCGCCCCCTAAAAGTGTCGTACGGGTCCACACCCCGCCCCCACTACGCTTCGCCATTGGGGCCACGTCACAAACGTGAGTAATCATAATTCGTCACTACGACCTACGCAAAAGAAACAGCCTGTTTATTCTGTAAACATTCATCGCTAAAATGTTGATGAACGGAGCGTGAAGTGAACTGTCATTCTTCCTAAAGCTAGAGGTTGTCAGTTCACTTCACTTGAATTTTCATGAAGAGATTTTCAAAGAATATCACTACTTGTATTGACCGGACACTCGCTTAGCTTTCAGTTGTAAATTTTGTGAATGTATTGCTCAATCTCATTCTCTATGTCTATATATATGAACAGATTTATGTTGACTGCTATCATATGAATTTTGTTCAACAAATGAAGCCGTCATAAAGAGCGCTGCTTACCTGTAGATGGTCTTCAGAGCGTGAGGTGCGCACGGCGTGATGCGCGCGCGCACACACGTCGTTGTTGGCCGCGCCCGCAGCGCCCGCCCCACCCGCCGGAGACGCCGGCTGAGATATGAACCTGTACCATACAAAAAACATCATGTAATAAGTCATCATCGTCTTCATCATCACTTGTTTCGTCTACCATGGCATAACCATGGTAGAAGATGGATTGTTTACAGAGGTATACAGGAGACGACTGCGAAAGATTGGGTAGGATTAAATTAAAGTTAGAGGTCTCTCAATTGGTAGCTTGGAAACCAGTATTAACTAATAGCTGTTAATACCCAGCAGTGGGAACATTAAAAAGGGCTAATGATGATGATAATGATGATGATGATGATGATGGTTGATACTCTAACATGAGATCCAATACCACAGGTTCAACGAAAGTGATCTAGTTCAGCAATCAGTTGGTAGTAGGGTTTGGGTCCCGGGACGTCTCATATCTCGAAGTCTCGGGACTTTTAGTAATTTTCGTTGTCTCGAGTTCCGCGACTATCGTGTCGAGACTCGAGACGAGACAAGATTGTCAAAATTGTAATGAAATCATTTTCATTTTTAAATAATTGAAGAAGCCTAGCGCTACCTGCTAATTTAATGATTACTTGGACTACTACTGCTTGGAAAAACACAAGAACAACATTAAAAAAGAAGTTTTTGTTGTTTGAAAAAACCGGAAAACATATAGAAAGTTTAGAATTACTGTATAAAGCTTTAAACACTATTAAACTGACATTTGTTGAAAACAAGACAATATTCTCCTTGTCCGGTGGGGTTATAAAAAAAATTAGAAACAGATTGTCAGACAAGGCTGTTGATACTCTGATTTTTTTAAAAGTCTATTTTATTAAATCAGCAAATAAGTCTAATTATTAAATTAGTTGATTATTTAAAATACGGTATAGTATGTAAGTATGTATTATTTATATTTAGATAATTTAATTATGAAACAAATCTGTGTTTAATATTGTTGTGAGTATGACCAATTAAAAGATTAGATACTAGAATTACTAGATAATAGTAAAGTTATTACGAAGCAGTAAGATTTTTAACTAAATTGGTTTTATAAGTTATAATAAAATAAGATTTAACTGCTTAAAAGTAGATATGTGTGTGATTAAAAGAAATAAAGCAATTATATTAAGACTGAAATTAACGTTAAAGTTAATTAGATTTTAGTTTTCTGTTTATTAAATGTTGATTTTTACAAACAAAACAAATGCCTTTTTAATACGTAGCAAAAATTTATTTTCTTCAAAAAATGCTTACTCCTCTTAAAACATAAAAATATCCAGAAAAGTTTCTTAAAAGTCTCGAAGTTCCGGGAACTCCCGGGAAATTGATTGTAGGCTGCTCGTGTCCCGGGACTTTAAAATTGTCGGGAATTCCCAAACCCTAGTTGGTAGTCACTCCTTACATTCGTTACGTTACATTGGACTGGGGACCGATGGCTTGTTATGCTATGCTAGATTTTATTGTCTTATTAGGTTACTTTATAAAAAAATAAAAAGGCAGGGATGATATTGGTTGCTTTACCATGTCAAGTCATGCCAGATCATAAATTAGTTTAACAATTCCTTACATTTTACTAGCATGGTCGCCGACGAGGCCGGTGTCGGGCGAGGAGTTGTGCCTCTGCGCCAGCTCCACGCGGCCACACATGCGGTTGTCACTGGGCGATGCTGGTGTTGAATTGTACCTGCAGAATAGAACAGAAGAAACATGAATGAATGTTGATGGATGAGAAGAGGATGACGAAAGAAATACAATGGCAGTACCTAAGCCTGTCACTGTGGACAAAGGCGCTCTTCTCATACAGAGAAGGAGCGAGCATTCATCAGGATGCTTTTTCAAGGCGGTTTTAGACGGATAACAGGAAAAAAAAAATTACGAAAAACTCATTTTACGACGATCACATATGACCAGAATGCCTATCCAAGTTACGGCCATTTTGTTCCGAATCTCTTTCTACAGTCGGTAACGCTTCCGATTCCTTTATTGTGCCCACGTGACTTAACGTTGAGATGATGTCATTCCCATACATTTGAAGTTTTCATAATTGGCTAAGCCGTCTGTGTAGAAACAAGGAGAAGAATACGTCAATCATCTTCACTTGCAGGCACCTAAAATTGAGTCTAAAAATACCGAAATAGATCCAAGAGGATCGTAGCACAATTCAATTGACGTTGGCATTTCCTGCTGCGTCATCATTTGGCCTTTGAAGGGGCGTTTACATTATTGTGATAAGTAAGAACAATTGGAGCGTGTTAAAATATTTTATGGTCTAAAACAACTGATAACAGTGTTGACAAAGAAATATGTAAGTAATAGTTACAATGACCAATCTACTTTGTTACTAACATCCGCATTGTACGTGTTTCGCCAGCCTCCTTGTAATCTGTCACGTCTTAGGGCCTTGCTTCATTGGGATGACATGGCAGAGTAACCAGATCATGACGTCAAAAAATGTATGGTTGACAGCGTGACCAACAGTGGCCAGGTGAGATACACACCATAGAGCTGCATGCATTTTCTTGGTTGTTTCAACTGGCTGTACCAGCAGGTTGTCTCAGTGAGACACGGGCCTTAAAGTCCTGACTGCCCCGAGTGGAAGTTGAAATAGACCCCTCAAACTTTAAAAAAATAGTTCTGATGAACAGTATTTCAGGAAGATCCTATAGTAAGGTAACTTTTCTTCCTATAAACATCATTGGCTGTAATATAATGCGTCGGCAGCGTCTTGTGCTGGTCCCTTGACTGACTTGCAGTGGCAAATGCCTACTGAAGTCTCAATGAATGTTTCAAAAATATTCCACTAAATTATCGCAGACGGAAAACAGCAACTATATTATATACACGACCCACATTCTGGTGTTTATCACGAATTCACGAGCAACTTCATTCCAATATACGTAGGGTGGGCAAAAGGGTTAAGGATGAGTGGAATCTTACCTGTGGTAGTGTGTCCGGTGTGTCGGCGCGTGGTGGTTGTGGTGCGGATGCTCGACACGCGACAGGTTGAGCATGAGGTCGCCGGTCATCATGTAAGCTTCGAACTTGGGCGTGACGCGCCCCCGACGCTTGTCGTCAGCGCCCACCAGCGCCTCGCAGCTGTCCCCCGACTGCACACCCGAGCCGTTGCTCGACGAGTTGCTTGACGAGTTGCTGTTCGAGTTGCTCGATGGTGGTGATGCCGATCTGACAGGAATTTTTTGTTAAGAGCTAAAATTGCGCGCTCCGTCATGGACTATATAATAAGCATTGAAAGAAGCAATCGATAAAGGAGCTTCTTAGGCCGCCTGATAGTCAATAGCCTTCTATCAAATGAAAACAAGAAGCGCGGCTTAAAAGGTTATGACACAATGTACTCTTGTACACTTTCTCAAGGGTACTCAAATGAACTCAAACGGTCCTTGACGTGCTGGATAAGCGGGTTCGCACACTGCTGACTATATTACCCACTGTCGTCGGTATGAGACTGTCTGTACATTCCGTGTAATGGAGACCAAGGCTTTTTAGACGGTAAGATTTAGTCTCAGAGAATATTTACTAGCTACCGACGTGGGTATGCCTCGAGATCTAGTGGCGGTGGACCAGAGCCTCACCCCATTCTCCTTGGCTAGCGAGAACTGGGGACAAATCTGTAGTGCTTGATACTAACGATCGGGAGTTATTTTAGAATAAGGAATTTCACGGAATCTTTTTTCAGACCCTGCCAGGATTATTCATCAGAAACTTACTTTGAAATACAACATATAGAATCGTATTACAGGTACACCACACACAGGGATATGTGCCCGACCGAGTTCTCGATAATGGCCATATTACATCGTATTGGGATCGGTCTATCATCACAGGTGTGCAATGTACAGATAACTGTTCCGTATAACAAGAACCTCATAAAAGCTGAGAAAAACTAACAAATCAAGTATCAAGATTTGGCTCGCGAGGTTGTCAACGTGTGGGATGTAAACTCAGATATGTACTAATAGTTGTGTCAGCCAATTAGTTAAGGCTTAGTAGCCCCGAGTCTCACCTCAGGTGTTTTCGTTAGGCGACTAAAATTTAGAAGAAGGTTCTTCTCTCTGGAGCCCAGACTACCGTAGATTGGACCACGTTCCCAATACCGACAGGCTGATATTTTTTCATAATTTTTAGAAAAAAAATAATAATACGGTTAAGGAAAGGAGCGCGCAATTTCTACTAACCTCTGGAGTCTCGAACCTAGCTGGATAAGAGCTCTATACAGGGTAAAGTATGGGTCGGAGTGTGCCCCGTCTAACGCCCCGACCCTTTCGATAGTATAGAGCTTCTGTGACCTATGCACGTTTACAAACTAAGTAAACAAGTTCAACTGGAGCACAACTACAGTCGATCCAATTACAAATAGGTTACGGACCATAAACTTTGTTTTCAGAACATTAACTGCAGTCGACACAGTAACTTTCGTCTGCGATTGTCATGGCGTACGCGAGAGATAAGTACAATATTCATACGTTACATGCTTGCCGCACTTTATTATTATGTAGATAATAACTCTGTTTCCACACTAGAGTGTTGTTTCATGAGGAGTTGTAATGCAAAAGATAAATATACTAAATTAGTCAGTACGTATCGGCGACCTGTGACGCACCCCGATAACTTAGATGAAAATAACCTGAAGGTTTTTGAGATGACGCAGAGTTCGCTCAAGAAAATGTAGCCACTTGGTAACAATAAATGTTTTACTAGTGTGGTTTGTGTTGTGCAATTGTTGTAAACAGTATCGCTAGGAACTGGCTTTCTCTTGTATTGCGATAAAATATTAATTAATTGTAACATAACGGTTATTAATTTCCTCATTGTTCAGTTACATACGAAAAAAGGTTTGTTAGTTACAGCTAAGATTGAAAAGCTTCGAACTTCATGCAGTTTTTCTCAAATGGGAAGTCAAAGCGTTTAAGTTTTGAAAAATAATACAAAACGCGTCGTTTTGCTCTATGCGTGTGTAACACTTTTGTTTTAGTAGCTCTTAAAGCGGTACCTACAGTTATACCGCTTTTAGTTAAAAATCATAGTTATGCAAAAATTAAAGCGGCAGGTTTCATAACGGCATAACTATTTACGATACAGTACCTACATCATTGTCTATGTATAAAAAAGCAGCTGAGAACGCAATGTTCAAAAAAATATTTTTAGAAAGTCGTTAAATCGATCTCATCAATTGGCAACAGCTGTTGGTATGTAATGCTTTTGGAAAATCTTAACCGCGCTATAAAATATTCGAAGCTAAAATAAGCCAAGCGTTTGCACTTTCAAGGTTTCCCAGTATATTTTAATTATCAAGGATTCCAATGTGAGACTAACATGAATAACACGACTTGAATCATGGCCATTGCCAGCATTGGTAAGTTTAATATTAAATAAGACTACTTATATGTATATGAAAGTCAGCCACAGTGTGGTAGTTTCCAAAAATACATGAATACAGGGTGTGGTGTCGTCACGGCGAGGGTGCTGACTACCCTCCGGCCCCGTCGCGACACATGCCACCAATAATCACTTATCGCTGTCGGAAATCAGCTGTCGCACTATTAGAGGGGTTAGCTTTCGATTACTTACCACATGCACCAGGCTTCACTCGAGAAGCAAACATAATCAGAACAAATTAGTTCTCCAGACTGTCTGCGATTTTACAATATAAACATTTCTGTACAACTATGTGCTTGTTATGTAGGTAGGTATTGATTAATTTATAAAATGTATGAAAGAAAGTAACAAGCGCGAGCAGAATCGCCGTTAAAGCAGCATACAAGCTTTCACAAGCATCAATGGGCTTATCTGTATAAAAATCACGACAGAAAACAGAAACTCACTTGTCGTGGTTGGTGCGTGCGCCCGCGCCGCTAGAGCGACGCTCGGCCGCCGCGGCCAGGTAGCGCCTCACACTCGCTTTGATCTGTGGGTCTGCACACATCGGACTATCAGCTGTTATCTCACGCACACCCAACCGCCCTGTAACTACCAACTTATGTACCATTCACAAGGAAAATAACGCCGGCCAATATCTACATCGACGTGTCGAGATATTACATTATTAAGGGGAACAAAGCCACTGTGAACGAGAGTTATCCCGGTCCAGATCCCGAGAGCCACCTATAAAATTACTTCGCGTATCGCTACTCTTATTTGTAGCGGCTTACTTCGCAAACTCGACCAAACCACTCGGGGATAAACGAATTTTATTACTTGCAGCTGGCGCGATATATTCCCGTCTCGAATGTCATAGTTCAAATAGCACATTTCCACCAATATATTGATAAAATATTTGGGCTAAAATATTAAACTCACCCTTTCTCAGTCTTAAAGTGACGGGATCCGACGATAGTCGCAAGCATTTTAGAACTGTAACAATCAATATCCACCTCTAAAGATACATAAACAAGGTCTAAATAAATAAATAAACCACAATCATGTAAAGCTATTATTTGTCCAGGACTATGTCATAGGAAAAAGAACAAGCTATAGATTTACGTTGTGATAACATCTTGATTACATGTCGGAGGAAATCAATTTTGCGGACTAAAAAGGTTGTTTTCTTATAGTTAGTCTGTACGTAGACGTGTGAAATGTGAATTGCGAGGTTGCGTGTCGGGCACGAGCCGGCCATAACGCGATCATTGAATTAGTGTTAATAAGTTCAAAGATAGCGGTCAGACTTGACGTTTTAATAACACAACTATTCTTTCAATATTCGTGCGTAAACTCCTTGATTGAGCTATACCGTGCACGAGACGACGAACTGCCGCCGCCATCGCCATTCAGATCAGGAATGTTTTTACTTTTAATAACAGTGGCTGTTGGAAAGTATTTACATACGAGATGAAATAACATTTTCAATTACACTGGCAGTTATCTGTATGTTAAGAATGTTTCGTAGATAAGTGGCATGTGCGTGATAAATGGCAAATTCCTTACCTTCTCGGGTAGTGAACCGGTTTACATCAGTCCCATTAACCTTGAGCAAAACGTCTCCCGCCTCGACCTGTAATCCAACACGCGTAATCACTTACTTGTTTCAAATCTTAAAACATTGGGCCTACCTACAGCATATGAATCTAATCTATACAATATATATAGAGATGCGCTGCATGGGTTCCTGGCTAGGTAGGAGTGTAGTAACAGTCGATTGGATTAACATGGAAAGTGACTTGCTGGTACCAGCTTGCTACATCCAAGTTGCGGATTCAAGGAGTGACGATACTGCCAATCGATCCAATATTGTAAAATAATGTACTTTAAACATGCATATGCATGAATACCGCAGCCTTCAAAAACAGTCAACACGTGACTTTAAATGTTACAGGAGAAAGATCAGAATCAAACAAGGTCTCAGTACAGAACCGGATAGTGTGTGTACATAAGTTTGGCTCAATTAGATCACCTTCGTATCTCGAAATTGAGCAAAATACCTTTCATCAATGGCATTTAATTTGGTACTTAATGTATCTGTGACGTCCCCTAATGATCAACAAATAGAGGCAGTTACAGATACAGACATCAAATACAGAACCATATAAATACAGTATCATCAAATTGAGCTTGTAGCATTACATTATCATCCAAATTTGGCAACGGTACCAAATACAGACCTTAAATTTCAAGTCACAAGCAGATACGTGAGTAGAGTTTAGTTCAACGCTAACACAGAGTCACACACCCACAAACTTTACAATATTATTAACACAGAAACTATCGTTAAACAATAGTTTATTGACGATTAACAGTCGGTATCTCCGCATCCTTGCGGCGATGTCAATGATTCACTGAGGCGCAGTCCATTAATCATGACCGGTTTGTTAAAAACACTTCGTAACTTGAAACTCAAACAATCACACTACACGGTTCTTTTTATCTGCTGATTAAGGTCCAATTTATATTCCAATGCTGTTTGTGGTCACTGGAGTTGGACAGGATTTCCCGGGTACAAGCACATTACGTTGGAATGGATAAGTTTATCTAATGGGGAGTAGGTGCGAGTGTGCGGCTGTGGTCGCGTCCGCCGCGCCCGCCGGCCCACTGACAACTTGTCGTTATCACACGAGGGTCCACTAATGGATTGAGCTTACAGATAAATTTGATCAAACTCCTACAGAAGTGCGTAGCGGAAATATGAATTATGTGGCAGCTGGGCTCCGACGATGGATGCCACAACTAACTTTGAAGTTCCGGCACTTAATTCGATAAGACCTAACAGAGCTCCTTTGGAAATAGAACATTAGCACCTTGTTTACATCATCTGTTCTTTTTTTTTCAACAGTTGCTTTTGTAATTTGTTAGTAAACATATCGGGGTCATCAAGTGTGGTGTGGTGAACAATACGAGTTTAAGTTAACTATAGAACGGATATTTCTACCAGGTCAGAAGGATATCTGGTGCCAACTTGTACATTTTGATGTTTCTACATTTCAAAAAAATAAAAAGAGATATTATTGACTGATGCACATTTAAGGACGGTTTCTATGTGACGCATTTTTCTTTGTCTGATAGCATAGCCTGTATCTGATAGCAAAGGAGTAATGAACGCAGTTAGACAAGTGTTGAATGAAAGGCATCTAAGCTAGTTTGTTTGTTAGATAATATCACAAGACATGCTGACGTAGCCTATTTGTGGTGATGTCTCCCAACTTCCAATCAACTTTAGTGTTTGTTTACTTGTGTAATGATACACTTACGTAAAATGTGGCATGTGTTTGCAGACAGGAATTTATTGCAGTCGTCTAGCGGCGCGCATGGGGCCAGTAACTCCGACCGCAGCCACTACGCCCACTCTCAGACAATTCTTTTATGTACCACCTACAAGCTTTTAGTACTTCTTCGCCTAGTTTTTGTTGTTCGTATCTTTGTTACTCCAACTAACCAAGGAATCCTAAAAAACGCATTATTAGTTTGGTTATACTATGATGCTATCTCTAGCTTGTGAGAGTGAAATGAGCTTAAACGGACCGCGACCAGCTAGCGTGCTAAGTGTATCGAGTTGCCAATGCTACCCTACACTGTTCATAAAGAGGGTCACTTCCTTCCACCGGCCGGCTGTCAATATCGAGTTACTTGTCAACCTAAGGTTGTTTGGGAATTAGTCACGGACTAAAGTCTGCCTAACATATAGATTCAAATGAAACTTTTTGTAAGATATTTCCTCTACCGAACCATGCTCGTATTCGTATCCCACGTCATCCCGGACCAATTATAATAAGGTGTAAACTAAGGTGTATATTTATAGCGCGGAATCATTGAATGAGCTGTTACAGACGTCCGTCATTAACATTTTACGGGAAAACAACATCGTTCGTATGTTACGGTCCAACTGCGATTTCAGGATAAACTAGTTTTATTCTCAAACTATATAATTTTATGCAAAGTCAAGCAAAAAGGCTGTTGCTTCTTTAAACAACACTGAGACGTAATTGCTCGATCAATTAATTTATACTTAGGTAATGGGTGTCGTAACTTCCATGACTGTATGCAATAATTCTGAGGGTAGTGACGTTGTGATCTTTTTACTTGGAAAAATGTGTATGACTATCATACACTTAGGTGTGCATTCCGTTTTCCGTCTAGCTAGAGAGCTAGACGGAAAATGGAATGCTATTTCAAATAAAGTGCTCTATATCAGTCTGGCTGGAGTCTGGAATGGACAGTAAACTTTCCTCCGTCGGATACTTCAAATTTCCCATGAAGATATCTTTGCTTTGGACTTCATTTAGCAGACCGATATGTTTTTAGATGCTTTCCTTTGTTTGTTATCCTGATTAAATAAAGCCACAAATAGAAAAAAAGGAATCAGTATGTAAGCAACAGGCTTATAATTTTCAAAACAACGTGTGCGTGTTAAAGGCGTAGAAGACTACGAATATAAGACTGTGGTTAAGACCAAAACATGATCAATTAGTCAAGCTTAAAAGTTATCATACGGGTTTTGAGGTGTGGTGAATGAAACAATACTATTATAAGTTTTTCTTGTAGGAAGGTGTTTACGGACTGTTGTATATCATACATAAAATATTCGGACGTACCTACGTCATCTAAATGATAGTAACACTGTTACACACAAGTCTCATCAAATGTGAAAGGTCTATCAATGCGAAAAGCGAAAGTATGCGGAAGAGAATAAACGTTGTTAACATTACCACCAAACAGCTGCTTTACATACAACCGACTGTTGTTTGATAGACACTCCTAAGAAGATTGCTTGCTTTTTTGTGGTTGTTTCACGGTCCTTTTATTTGGCACGTAAACAAATTGATAGAATTAGAAATGAGTAGGTATAAAAGAGGATTGAATGTAGTGCCGGTAGGGACAAGGTGTTTCATTGATATCAATTCAAACTCAATGTATTTTATCATCTTACTGCCCTTGGTCCGTGTTATTTGCAGTCGGCGCAACACGTTTTTGGCCTCTCTCACCTTGTCCATCTATCCACATCAAATTCAAAGAATTTATTTCGAATAAACCATTTACAGGCACTTTTGAATTGTCAAGAAGGCGGTCAGGCAGAATAATGTAGCTAATTACTAATTAATGATATGTGGAGAAGAACGTAAAAATAGCTTCACGGACACTGTCATGGTTTTCAAGGCAAGAGATACCTAAATTTAGCGGAAAAGGGTTTCTACCTACTCCATACCGCTAAATATAGCGAATATAATGGGTATAAGCTCGTCATGTATTCTCGTACATGCATAGTCGTACTCAAAAATTATACCTATTTAAGCGTTTAATTTTTAATTATATTATGTTGTCGTAACGGCAATAAAACACGCATTTTATGACAGATACAGACACACAGACAGACAGACGGACAAACGGACAGCGGAGGCTTATTAATAGTCCCGTTGGCAGCCTTCGGATATGGATCCCTACAAAATACCGAACGGGATCAATAAATATAGGTCTGTCTGTACGTATAGTAAGAACTGACATGGGAGTATAAGTTCAATTAAATGATGTCAACTTATAACAAATTAGCTAGCAAGTTACCTAATTAGTATAATTAAACACAGTGTTATAAATGACATGGGTGCTGTTCATTACGTACGAGTATTATTGCACGTATACCTTTATTAGTTCTAGTTCTTTTCGGACTTTTCATGCATATAACTGAAAGAGTGATAACGAAAGATGAACGGGTAAGAAAAGATGAATAGATTATGTAGCAAATGATTTTAAAGTAAAGGCAGTCAATAAGCGAGACAGTCCCCATGAGAAAAATGACCAAGATAGTTTTGCGACGACCCCAAATATAGGACGAAAGCTGCAGACTAAGCATGGATCGAGGGTTGAAAGGTGATGTAGACTTTGGTTCTTAAACATTAAGGATGAAAAAGTCACAAACTTGTCTCAACTTATCAAGTATCAATTAAGAGCGCCCAACCCGTGATACGTCCTAAAAACCGCTCTGAACTGTGATCATGACGTTATAACACATCTTTCTCTAGATATCGAACATTGGATGAAATACCAAGCTTTTCCAAACCATGCTCACGTTGAAGATAGACGGACTGAGAAGGACCCTCTTAAGGTGATGCCTCCGGCAAAGAATCATTTAACCCTCGACTAAATTAAAATAACTGTATAGGTAGCACTACCGAATACCGTTATTTTAATTGTGATTAGTGTTGATGAAGAGATGGATGGCCTGTGTGTGGAGTGAAATGATAGAAAAGGAAGTTACTAATAGCATGACGGGTAACAGGATAGAATGGAAGAAAAAACGTGTTGCGCCGACACCAAATGACAAGGGACATGGGCAGGAAAAGATGAGTGTTGGTAAAGAGATGCATTCATAGAGTTCCTGTCCCTCCATTATGATGTGAGAATCCTGTTCAAAGTCAGAACTACGCATTTTACCCAAACAAATCGATTGGAACACAAATTCATCAAAACCGAGTCGGGAACAATGATAATTAAGTAGTTATGAAATTCAGTTGTTCAAAACGAAGGAAGCCAATTAAGCTGTGACTTAAGTTTCCTCAGTCTGTTTATAGCGGAAAAAGGTTTCTAATAATTTATGCGATGCTTAGGATCCGCCCGTAATTGTTCGTGTCTGTGAACATACACTACACAGCTTGATTACAATATTCTCGATAACACAATTCCATTGCTAGATATACGAGTAGTTTAATTGAAAAATTCCGATAACAAAGATCTTTTTTATTCCTCTATTTATTTTTTATAAAAAAAAAACGATTATTAATCTAAGTTTTGAAATGCCTAAAAAGGAGGAACGAGTTAAAAGTGACAGAGGATCCATTACGAAATGTAGGTACACAATACGAAAAACTTAGGTGAAGTGGAAATGAAAACCAGAGACTTAACCGCTATGATCAAATACAATGGCCGTCTGTAATGACGTCTGGTCTGAAGTTAATAAAAACCGTGTTCTGGCGCGAACGGTAATTATCAGGGTATCCTTACTTTCTTAATTAAGTTCTCAAGCTATACGTAGACGATACCGCTTCAGCAAGGAAAAGGCAACCCGTTTTAAAAATATCGATTTTATGAAAACTTTGGAGAAAAACAAGTTCCATTACATCCAATCCCACCTTGGTTGGTAACAAAAACATCATTATCGGTTCGGAGACACCAACTGCTATGGATTATTTTGCCAACGCTTGTCTAATCTATTGCCGATTATCGTGTACAAATTGATCGATTACATACAGATACCTATTAGGTAATAAAATTAAAAGTGAAAGAACGTATATCGGATTGTTTTCGCATTATCATATTATTATCAAAAGTATTAAATTAACTAATGACATTTGAACTTAATCGTAAACACGTTTATGCGTTGTTTGTGGTCGGTGCAAAGTGACCTGGCAACGTATGACGAGACGTATTTAGCTACGGATTATAATAAACTACTCAAAATAAAAAATTGAATTGACGATGTTGTCATTTAAAAAATTTATAAGCAGCAAACAAACCTTTCAATCGTGGAAATTACAGACACAATAGAAAGACAATAGGTGCGCGAACGCCGGCGTTCGCATGGGGTTTAATGAATTAATAAGTATGAATTAAACTAAGCAGTGCGGGCACGAGACGAACTAGACAGATTTCGTCTGAACTGGCAAGAGGAAGTACACGCACGGGACGAACTAGACAGATTTCGTCAGAACTGGCAAGAGGAAGTACGGGCACGGGTCAAACTAGACAGATTTCGTCAGAACTGGCAAGAGGAAGTGCGGGCACGGGACGAACTAGACAGATTTCGTCAAAACTGGCAAGAGGAAGTGCGGGCACGGGACGAACTAGACAAATTTCGTCAGAACTGGCAAGAGGAAATGCGGGCGCGGGACGAACTAGACAGATTTCGCCAGAACTGGCAAAAGAAAGCGCGGGCCCGCGAATGATGTAGAGTGGAGGGAGGCCTTTGCTTAGGGGTGGGAGAGAACAGATCAACAAACAAAAAAGTAGATGTGTTTGGAAAATATAGGTACCTATTTAGAAATTGTGTAAACATAGTCAATTAAAGTTTCTTGTCCTGAATAAAATACACATAAAAAACACTTATTAGGAAAAGAAACGCAAAATAATGGGAAGAATAAACTTTGTCTGTCACCACTATTCTATCCTCATGTGATGAAAAATGTTATGGGTAGTACGAGTGGGGCCCCCTGTACTCCATATGCACTCTCTGATCCTTTGAGAAATCAGTGACATTTTGTTCCGACATGTTGACGATTATAGACGATATGACGACAGACGATTTTGTAAAATCTCCGGTCTACTGTTAATCTAATATAAGTCTTTCTGAGAAGTCGTGGCTCAAGCTCTTCCTGATTCAGGCCTTCTCCACAATCCCGGTTTTCTGGTAATGATGCAACAGAGTTTTCGGATAGTTCGCAGCGGCAAACCGAGACGTCATGCCATAGATCTCTGAGACTCCCTCTTGAAGTACAGCAACCGGTCTTGTTGCGGTTTCCATGTTCATATGACGGCGGGAACCAGACATCACAATTAACATAGAAATTAAAGTAAATTGTTAAGGTAAGTCACGTTTTACAACAACGCTTAGGATTGGACTGAGAACATTAGCATGTTTTTTTCAAGCACTTCGCTTTTTCTGCCCACCCGTTTGAAGTTTCGTTATCCACCTACGGAATTACCACGACGTCACTTACCCACGCTAAAATTGTCGCTCGAAACATTGAGAAGGACTCATAAACCTGTCTATGTATACAATGAAATGCTTCAGTTCACCAATGATTAAGGTACCTATTGAGTTATCCTCGAACAACATTCATAATTGACTTAGGGTGAGTCCTATTTTGTTTTGAGTAGTTTATTATAAGGATTGAAATATCGAAAGCGTTGTGACTGAAAAGAGCAATATTACGTGTTTTATTTATCTTTTTATCTTTGATTGATTTGATCTCCGAAATATTATAAGCAACCGCGTTTGAAGAAACTGTTTATAGGTAAAAAAAAACAACAATATTAGCCGTTCGACGCATCTATTCATCAGGCACAACTTGATTTGTTTATCATATGTAGTTATAAAATGTTATTACTTAATACAAACTAGTGACGATCCTTCAATGCCGGATATAGAACAATAATATTACGACCAATATGGCATTACGAATAAATTATACCGGAGTAATAAAAAATACTATCAAACGACTGTTAACCAGCGAGAGTTGACTGCCACGCCTGCGTGGGATTACGGGTCGTGTCCATGAGTATGCCTACATGCCGTTTAAGTAGTGAAAACTAGGAGACTTGTATGGAATGATAGCACTACATTCTAGTACGTGAATGACTCGACTTCTGAGAATGTCATTAGACATCTACAAGTCTGCTAATCTAATTTATGAAGCTTGGAGCTGCTGCAATTCAGCCATTGAATCAGAAGGCCTCATCATTGACGTGACGACCACTAAAAATGAATGACTAGGTCACCTGTTAAGGAAAAACAAATAACGTTTAATTTGCCTACATTTACATTGTAAAAAGTTGTACCTAATTCAAAACACGTGTGGCGAGTTGATCGCTGTGGTAAACGGCGAAACCTATCACGTTGATTATTATCAGACTCAGCAAGCCACATGATGTGCTGAGCATCTAATGCTTGTTTATAATCTTTAACCTGCAGATGTTCTGGTTGTTTTACTGTTTCTTTAAAACATAATCTGCATACGTGAGTAACAGGTTTCATGACTTTTGGCTGTGGCTCGTAGCTTCACTCTCGCATGGCCTTCAGGTCGACAAAAAAATCTCTTAGCAGTCACGTTTAACAGTAACTAAAGTTGAATGAAGAAAATAATGTTCTTCCTATTTTTTTTTTTGTATTCTGGCGCTACTATTGCCGATGTTTACTTGCGAACATTATGCAAATATTTACAGGCACACAGTCATGTAGATATGTTTAAAGTGGCCTTGATATATAATTTGTGACTGAATTAAATTCTAGCGTCGCTTGTCGTCTGTTTGACCCAGGCCTCAGCGTGTGACGGCAGTATCGCGAACCCGAATGCAGTGACGCTTCATCGCTTTTAATAAAGAGTTATTAGCTATTTGGTACACTGGAATTCAATATGTTCAATCTATGATGTCATTTGGCAAAACATAGTCAGGTCCTATTGTACAAATTGTTGTTAAAGCTAGTCGTAAAATTACGAGTTTCAATAAGAGGTAGGGCAGTACAGTACAAGTATACAACTGGGTAGTAGCTCGATTGTACCTGTTACATTCATTATAAGTAAAATAACACTGAAGTATTCAGTCATCTGTTATCTGATCTGAATGAGTCTACTATATCATTTGCATAAGGTGCAGCCCATGAAAGTTTATGGTTAATAACACAAATCTTCCTCGACAACATGATACATAAAAAAGACAACTTGAAAAATTCACTACTTGTTTGAAACTATCTATCTCTCTTAAATTTTCAAATGCAAGCTAGTATGCAAATGTATGATATTATGAAATTAATTAACAATTTAGCATACTATCACTTAGCAGTTGACACAGAAAGGTTATCATTAATCAATAACATGTTTAAAGTCAGGTATTAGGACTTATTGGAGCTTGATAATCTTATTAAGTTTGTAGCACACGGCATTTAAAGGTTTTCCTTCAGGGTAAACAACAGCAAGCTGCCAAAAAAGGCACATTTCAACCTCTATGGTCATTATGGGTGAATAAAAACCAGTTAAAATGTACGTAATCTTTAAAGGAATGGAATATTTAGCACTGTTTCAATAATTTAAATTATGCAGGTAGACAATTAATTATAGGCAAATAACCTGCATAATTAAGTACCTAAACATGGTCACCTTGACACCATAATTGCTAAGTAGGTAGGTAATGATAAGATGATATGTTATGCCACACAGATGCAGGTGGCAGAAATATGATAAATAGATTTCATAAAATCAACTTCTCTTTGACTCAAAAATCAATAGAAATAATAAAAAAAGATATTAACGGACATTTCCGTACTGTTTTAACCTTTCGAATGTCTTAAGTTACACAGTCCGACATAAGGTAATTGTCTTTCTATTGTGTCTCTAATTAGGACATTCAAAGAGTTAAAACAGCTTTTGTGGAACAAATAGTCGTTGTGTGCAGCTGAAATCACTTTAGTGATGCTTGAGATTTTGCACCGGTTTGTTTTATATCAAACATAAAAGGTTTTTGAAAATTCTTAATAAATCAAACAGGGAATGCAATATCATTTTTGAAAAATAAGTCCCATTGGATGCACCACTTGAATAATTAACCTTTCAGATACCATCAATTTGAGACACTATAGTAAGACAATAGATGCACGTTCGCTTGGGGTTTAATGAATTAAATGATGTTATAATCAATATTTTAAAGCTGTCTGTAGGCATTGATGATACAATTTATATTTAAAAGTGACACATAAGTATTGGAATAATAATGAGCTGCCTAATTATAAAACTGTTTCCTGTTCAATACTATAAAATAACATTACTTACATAGCTACATGTCATAACATAAGAAATGAATACCAAATTCACAATTCTGAACTTGTTTAATACTTAAGTATTCTGACTCAATAAAAAACCATGATAATTGAGTCATGACTAATTTAATACATTTAACCAGTTGACTTAATGAAAAAATACTTAAACAAAAAATACATAAACTATACTGTTTCGTGGTGAATACAACAAGAATTATATCAACACAAACTTTATCTGCTCAGACTGCTATAAATCAATAACATAGTGTTTTGATATGATAAAATTATGTCATCATTTTTTATATCAAAGAACAGAAAAAAGAAAACATGCACTCATAAAGTTAGGTAAATGCAAATTTAATGCATACTTAATGCGAAATTTCAGTAGATTGTTATTCATAAGAATACATTTTTAGCAACATTCAAAGATGTATGTGATTCATACCAGACAAACATAATTAATGTAAGCACAATGGTTTTGGGTGTTTACTACTACATTACCCATTACTCACCATTGTATTGGGATTTAAATAAGCATTATGAGTTATTTTTCACAGCTTATGTTCACATAAAAAGTAAATAAATCTTGATTAGTAAACATATTCCAAAAAAAAAAGCAAAATGGGTAAGTACCTACATAGAATATTATAAGACTTCATGTGGTCAAACTGAATCAGTACATAGAAATACTTACAGAATTTTTAATTATTAAAGTTTCATTGTAATTTTGATACGACTTCTTAATTTTTGTTTGATAGCACGAAAAGCTGACGAACTTATACATAAAAGTAGGTAGATATTAAGATAATATATTGTGTGCTAAAAATAATAATTTAAATCTTACTTCACCACATCGAGCAGCAGGGGAATTTTCTTCGATCTCGTATATAATATGTGGCAAACCGGCTTCACCAAGCAAAGAGAATCCGAATCCCAAATTGTCACTACGATTCAGAACCACTAGTCTTTCGTCAGCCATATTCAGTGTACAGCAGCATTGATTAGCATCCACCGAAGGATTTCACTATTAACACTTTAGTAAAACTACATGAGGGACTATTTAAAATGGATATTATTCTATTATAAAACGAAAAATATTCATAATTACAACACACGATAAAAAGCAAGCGCACCCAACCAAAGCGAAGACAGGTACAGATTCAAAATTATTTTGAAGTTTGATTTGTTTGGATGGTATTCTCTTCTTGGTGTAGGGCGATTATTGCTTTTCTCGGCACGCACGACCTGCGACACCGATATGCCATGGCAACGCGAAGCGCGAACGGTTCTGAACTAGAGATGTGCCGTTGTTGGTAATATGAGAATATTGCTGGCAATATTGCCACCAATATTCATACATCGGCCAATAGGTATTTCCGGCAATGTTCCCACCAATATACCCACGTCTAGAGATGGGCGGCGGATAAATACCCGGAGGATAAATACTCGAGTATTTATCCAAAATGATTAAATACTCATTTTTAACCATTTTTATTGGATATTTACTCAAAATGATGGATATTTACTCAAAATGAAATGATGTTTGTTTTTTGGCAAATTGAATGGTTATTTTAAGGATTAATGACTATTGTTTTTATCTTTAGAGATTTCAAAAAAGGAGTACTTAGTTAATACTTCATTGAAACTTTCGAAATCACTACATTACCTTCAATTTATTAGTTCTGACGTCAATGATATTCTCAATACGCGCTACCCTGGTTTCCTTTTGTCCCGTCTCTTTTGTTTTGCTTATCTTACCTTCCACCCCCATACCCTATACCTATTGTGTCTGTCCCGTTCAGTGCCCAGTTACACGCACACGTGTGCTATTATTTTGGATGTTGTGTTGTAACGTCTCAAGGTAAGTTTACTATTTTTATTAATTTGTGCTAATCCAAATAGTTACTTGGGTACTTAAGCTCATACCTATGTAAACAAGATTAGTTACCTATTTTTATTACATAACATTTTTAATAACTTTTACCAATTACAGAACGTACCTGTAGCGTCCCAATAAGCTAAAAACTTGTAACTTTGAACATAGATAGAATACTATGTCATATAAACTCGCTTTCCTGTGTTAACTTAATGTTTTGTTGTTTTAGGTATCATGAAAAGACCAAAAAATTAACGTGTTTGGAGACACTATTTTTTTTGTAACGTAGATAATAACAAATTTACTGTTTTCAGATTTATTCTTATACCTGTGATATAAGACCTTGCTTTGTGAAAAATTTCAGGATTCTGGGTCAACGGAAAGTATCTTATCAATTTCGATCTTTGAGAGTATCAAAACATGCGTTTTTTTACGACAAACGGTCGTATCTTTTTTATTCGTTAACTTAGAAGTTTTATTTTTTCACAGGGACCAAAGACCTGAGTTTAAAGTTTTATATCAACTCGATACCTCGACGCATTCTCGAGATAAAGGGTCTTGACAAGCGTTGAAAATGCCGGAAAAAACACTTATTTTTTTTTCCATGAAAGAGTAAATTGTATTTTTTTCCCATTTTTTTTCACATGTTGCATTGAAATTTTGCGGAAAAAATCGTGTGGGAACAAAAAAGAAATCTTTCGAAGGTTTTATTAATTGTTTCGATTAATTTCATGAAAAATTTTATTTTTTCACAGGGACCAAAGACCTGAGTTTAAAGTTTTATATCAACTCGATACCTCGACGCATTCTCGAGATAAAGGGTCTTGACAAGCGTTGAAAATGCCGGAAAAAACAATTATTTTTTTTTCCATGAAAGAATAAATTGTATTTTTTTCCCATTTTTTTTCACATGTTGCATTGAAATTTTGCGGAAAAAATCGTGTGGGAACAAAAAAGAAATCTTTCGAAGGTTTTATTAATTGTTTCGATTAATTTCATGAAAAATTGTAAAAACAAGTTTTATTGAAATTGAAAAATATAGTGGGCGAATTACAAAAAAAAATAAGGCGCTATAATGACTGATGCCTACTGTTGGACATAAGTCTCCCCCCGCTCTAATGAACTATGCCCACTGTTGGATATAAGTTTCCCTCACTATAATGATCTATGTCCACAGATGGACATAAGCCTCCCCCAAGTGTCGCCACCTCGGTAAGTCACCTCTTTGAGGCGTGGCTGGAAAGACCTCACGGCGTCCCTACCTTCCGCATGACACAGATCCTCACCGGACATGGCACATTCGGGAGGTACCTGTTCCGGATTCGAGCGGAAGTGACGCCCAGGTGTTGCCACTGTGAAGAACGCCCGGAGGACACGGTGGAGCATACAGTCGAGGTGTGCCCTGTTTGGGCGGAGCATCACCGTGCCCTCGTGGGGGCGATCGGCGGCGGAGACCTCTCGCGCCGGGCCTTGGTTGAGGCCATGGTCCGGAGCGAGGAGGAGTGGCAGGCGATAGCCGACTTCTGCGAAGCAGTAATGCTCGCAAAGGGGGAGGCCGACCGCATCAGGCATCGGCGCACTCGCCGCTGCCGCCGCCACCCGGATTCCGATCTCGATTTCCGGCCGCCGTAGGCGCGGGCTTGCGGACAGTGAGCAATGGGTAGCTCGCTGTCCGGCCGTCCGGTAACTGTTTGGACCAAGCCCAAGTAGTCGACGGCGCACACTGTTCCCGCGCGCCTCAAGGAGTTGTCAGCAACAGCAGGGACCCAGCCGGGTCGAAGCCTATTGGGGCCAGGGTTAGTTTCGAAAGATAGCTCGAGCCCCGGTATGAAGGCTAGAAGGAACGGGGTGGGTCGTTTAGTCAGTAAGAGTCTGATACTATCTCCCGCTCCACCCAAGAGCGGGGGATGTCATTGGATTATTTTTTCCAACCATAAAAAAAGTGTCGCCACCTAGGTGCTGTAACAATAGATGCCCACTGTTGGAAATAGGCCTCCACCTCGCTATAATGACTTATGCCCACTGTCGGACATAAACCTCCCTCAAGTGTCACCATTTAGGCACTATAATGATTGGTGCCCACTGTTGGACATTGGCCTCTCCCTCGCTATAGTGACCGATGTCCTCTGTTGGACTGTCCAGCAAACTAGTGCGCCTCACTGCTTCCCATTAGGTAGTATATATAGCGCTAGTTTATATTAATTAAAAAAAAAGTACACATTTGAAAAAATCAAACATGAAGTTTTCGGTTCTTTTCATATTTTCCGTTTTTTTTTTCGGTTTTATTGGAAAAATACATGTAATTTATACTTTATAATATCTTGAAAGTTTCGAATGTTACATTGAATAAAACAACAGTATTGGAAAGAAACGGGAATTTTCCCTGCTTTTTTCAACGCTAGTCTTGACAGACAGACAAACGGACCAACGGACGGATAACAAAGTGTTCCTATAAGGGTTCCGTTTTTTCTTTTTGAGGTAGGGAACCTTAAAAATAAAAATATTATTAATTTTATCATTTCAAAATCAGAATAATTTTTTTTAGAGTATAAAAACAGAACAGAATCGCCACACTTGTGAATATCTCTGAAAAGGAATTTTAAAAGTCATGCGAATGTACGGTAAAGAAAAATTTGTTGTTATTCTTGTATTGTAATTTAATAAAAATTGTAACAAATCAATAAACTAATTCTAACTTTGATAATGCTTGACGAAAATATTCAAGATGAAACATAATGGGTTTTATGTTATTAAAAATGTGATTTATGAAGCACCATACGAATCTATATTTTCCGAATTTTTAGTGTTTCAATTCTTTTGTTGGTAAAATAACAAGATTTAAGCTAAATAACGCAATCCAGTTTGGTCTATTTGGCAGAGAGTATTTACCCAAGATTTGGATAAATACTCTGGTAAAAACGAGTATTTATTGAGTATTTATCCATTTTGATTATTTAATCGGATAAAATCCCAACACTACCCACGTCACGGCAATATTGCTGACAACAGTACATCTCTATTGCGGACACAGTCACACACAGTCACACAGTTCCGAATGACAAAAAAAAGCCTTTATCATCAGCAATTCAGCATTATATAAATGAAAATCGTACTGCCTGCGCCCTCAGCAAGATATAAGAATTATTTTGATTCCCATAATAGAATACCAGTTTATCCTATTTGTCATATAGTATGGGGAAACCTCGGATAACCAATCTAGCATCAGTTTATTAATTACTTTTGGCTATAGTAATAAAAAATTACACGTGTAATCTAGCAAAGGTAAATAAATTAATCTTGCTAAGGAGAGCAGTTGTGGCCGAGTGGTAACGGCCCAAACTTGCGAGTTGTAGGTCGCGGGTTCGAACCCAGCCAGGCGTATTACTTTGTGTAATTTATTCCACCACTACTGCTCTCAAAACGGTGAAGGAAAACATCGTGAGGAAACAGGCATGCATGTCCTAGAACCAAAAATTAAAGACATGTGACATTCACCAACACGCACTGGGCCCGCGTGGTGGATCACGGCCCATTCCCTCTCATATAGAGGAAGCTTGAGTCCCAACAGTGGGAACATTAAAAAGGCTGGTGATGATTTAATAGTTTATTTACCTTTTTTAGATTAATTTACACGTCCAATTTTGTTACAGGCAGGTTTAATTAGATCAGACAGTACACGGAGTATATTCTAATAAGCCACGCACATAACCTGGAACGCAGAGTACGTCACCGACTGAAAGAGTTGGTGTTCATGGATAAGAAATAAATTAAAAAACGATTCTGTCAGTAGAGTCAGTGTCAAAAAACAAAATTGCTGTCGCTGTCGATCAACACAAACTGTAAACTTTTAAAATTGTTGTCGCTTTTCTCTTTGTTGGAAGAAAACAGTTCTATGAAATTAAATTTTAACAATAATTTCTATGATCCACCAATTTATTTAAACGTAAGTTCTATTCATCTTCCGTGTTATTGTGATGTTAGATTCAAATAGTTTGGTTATTTGAAAAACTACCGCCACTTTTTATGCTAAAGATTCAATTTTCCAAGAAAAGTATGCTGAACATTGCAAACGATTCACCTCAGCTATGGTTGTGTAACTGCAAGCGAAGTTAATTACAAAAAACTAGTACATACATACAGCGGCGGTAGGCAGGTTGCTAACAAATTAAATTCAATCAAAGGACCTAACTAGAAAATCATCAAAATGTACATTGTCTCGAACTTAGTTAAAGTTACCATACCAAACTACTTGGCTGGACTGCCCATTCCAGACTCAATTGGGGGTTGGTTTCGCCTTGGAGGTAAGAAATTTGTTAAAACCATGTGTACACAATATTGCTAAAAAGTAAATTTAGACAAAATCACCAGTGAAGGCCGCGATTGTTGCCCCAGATCTAGCTATAATTAAAATTCTCTATTTATTATCTAGCTCCTGTTAGACTATAGCATAAAAATGCTATAACTGTATGTACATGTTTCTTACAAAAACTATACAGTTATAAAACACAACACATGAGATATTGAACTTTATGTACTTGGAATAAAATTCTTAATAGCATATTTTATTGTTGAGGTTGTTTTTGTGATATTCCCATAAAACTTTCAATGTCATACTTTCAAATCCATTGAATTGTCTTAGCTTTGATGACAAATATAAGATTCTAATTGCGTGCAATTAATATTAATTCATTAATTTGAGTTGTATTTTAATTGTTTCATTCTAAGTTGTACCTACCTAACAGCTGTAGTACTAATCTAACTTATTATTTTCTTTTTCAGTAAAGGATTGGCTTTCCCTTATTCCACCTGCAGTAGTGGTGGGAGGCATCTCGTACTACTCTTATGAAACTATTAAGAAAGCTCGTGCTGCAGGCAATGGTCAAGTTAATCCAGGCGTCCGGAAAGATATCAACAAAGTAGTTGATTTCATTGACATTGAAGACATCACTGACAAGGTGTCCCTGTGTCGTTGTTGGAGGAGCAAAAATGTAAGTATTTATTTTTATTTACATACAGTTAAAACCGTTTACGACGACATCGTTTAAAACAACATACCGGTTATATTGACCAAAATGAAAGGTCCCGACTGAATGCCATATGATCGCCTTATAAAAAATACTGCTTTTTACGACATTGCTTATTACGACATATCTCATTTAGCGACCTTATTTAACCAATATTTTCGGAGAATTGTATCTGTTAGAACGACCAGTTTTATTGTAAACAATTTGAATAGGCAACGGTGTCCACATCTGGTCAGTGGCTATTAAGATCGTAAAAGTAAACAAAAACATGTCGAGTTTAGGGTCTTTTGTAATTCTCAGAAACAAAATATGTACACGTGCAAGCAACAAAATCAAAGTCCGCTTTCTCATATCTGTTCAGTCAGTTTGTTACTTATCTGTACACAAGACGCACCAAAGCATATTTTTGAGTTAATTGTGAATCTTTTAACATGTCGAAAAGAAAAAGAAAACAAATCGATATCGAAGAAAAATCGCGTAAAAGCTAAAGAGCGGAATTTCAAACAAAGACTTGGCCAAGGAATATGGTGTATCACACTCGACAATTTCAACCATTTGGAAAGAGAGAGAAAAAATTGAAACACTTTTTGAATGCCATTTCTCCTCAAAAATATCACCGGTTGTTACGACTATCGGTTTTTACGACCGAATATGAGTAGTCCCTTCGATGTCGCTATAACAGATTTTGACTGTACTAGCTTATGTCCACGATTTCATTCACATGTATCTTGGTTATTAGTGGATTAAAATTGAAAATTTGCCGATGTCCTTCATTGGGGTTCAAAAATACTCTGTACCAAAGTTCATCAATCAATTTAGTAGTTAACTGTGAAAGCGTAACAGATAGACAGAGTTATTTTCATATTTATAATATTAAGCATGGATTTTGGAAGTCACATGACTAATAGAAACAAAACATTTTTATTTTTCTCTGAATTGTATTTGCAGACACTGGACTAGTGATTGGTGCGAGTGTTTCAAAGAGACTTGGTATAAAAATCAATTAGACAAGGTTATACTTTATTAAAGGTCTGGTTTCCTTATTTGTTACTGTACCCATTTCCGTTATCATCATGGAATGAGTAATGAATTCAATGTGTTATTCAATTACGGAGATAAATTGTAATAACTGCTATGAGTTTTATTCATAAGTTGTGGCCTACATAACTCGTTATCAGTTGACTTTGATGAAGTTATCAGATTAGAAGCATGTAAATAAATAACTATAGCAAATACACACTATCAATGATTTTATACATCTTTTTGGGAACAAGTCAATGTAACTCTTTATCCTCCTTCATCTCTGTCGAGCAATTTATTAGATCTTTTCTTTAGTCTTGTTCCAAAAACCAAAAATTCGAAGACATGTGACATCCACCAACCCGCACTTGGCCCGCGTGGTGGATGACGCCCCCATTCCCTCTCCTAGAGAGGAGGCTCGAGTCCCAGCAGTGGGAACATAAGAAAGGCCGATGATGATGATGATTTATTCTTGTTCTAGTGGCCATATTGCGACGGCTCTCACGGCGCCCACAACAAGGCCACTGGCGACAACGTCGGACCCGCTGTTGTCAAGCACAAGGAGAACAAGTGAGCAACAACAACAATATGTAACAGTGTGATAAACAAATTGTGATCATATTTATTACAAAAATTGTTACCCTATTTAAATATGTATTATTATGTATTTCACAGTTACACATGCTCATAAGAACAAATATTAATTTTAAGTTTACTTCCGTTACATTTTTTGATGTTTTTTTTTCTTGACTATGTTTATGGTAGTCAATGTATTTAACAACACATTTACTTAGTTTTTTTTTAGATTTTGAATAAAATTGAATCAATAAAATTTTAGATTGTTGGAAATGAGATTTTATTTTAAATTACTTATGCAAGTTTCAAATAGTCACCAAACTAACCATTACACCTTTTAAAATACAAAGTTAAATTTTGGGAAAAGAAAATACATTTTTGATTTTTCTTATAAATTTAATTACCAAATTGCCTTAAATAAAAACATCACAGACATGTTCTGACTTTAAATTATAAATAAATATTTAAACATGCCAATAGTTTACATACAAAATCATGTTTACTCTGACTACAATAATTAAACATTGTTTTTTTTGAAGAAAAGTGTTATGGCACTATATTTACTTGGAACCAGAAAAGTTAAAAAATATGAAAGTGTATATTTTCAAAGTTGCTTTAAAAATACTATATGAATAACACAAGTATTATTGTACTTGAAATATATATATAAAAATAGTGATGATTCTTTAGAAGCATTTCTGCAATGATTGCGATTTATTTCTGGCTGAAAAACCTTTTGCCTTGACTAGAATCAGCATCAATCGGCCTGATCAGATCAGAGATTAAGAAATCAATAAAGATAGCAACACGTTTTCGTGTGTACTTTTTTGATGAGAACCAATTTATCTTACAGACAGAAATGTACCAAAACATATTTGATTAAACTGGAGGTTTATAAAACACCTTATCATTACGGAAAACGATGTACTATTAGCAGTTCTAGCTTCGCAACTGTTTGACATATGGGTGCAAAATTATTCATATTCTAAGGCCTACTTAGTTGCTAATGATGTTTAATTCTACGGAATTTAGTGTAATTCAGTCTTGAAGCTTTTCAGAGAGTGCCACCGGAACTGATAGTCTGGAGAATCGAATAACGCGTTCAGGAGGCTCTTCCTCGTATAGTTTTCACAGCTGAAATATAAAAATATTGTTATTATCAAATTCGAGTGGCGCCTGTAGACAGTCATACAAAATATTATATTATTAAGCTATTGCATAGCTTCTATCGCGGGCCTTGAGCGTGGAGACCGAATCCAGAAATTCCGTAACGAAAATAACCTAACACCCCCCACTCATTTGTTTTTTGAGCGTGGTGACCGATAAGAAAACAAATGAGTGAACAATTAATCAAAATTCAATTCATTGTGTGAAAGTGTAACTTCAATTAATATCAAAGAAAAAAAAACAAAGAAAAAAAAAATACTGCATAAATAAAATAAATAAATAATTATAATCGCATAAGTAAAGATAAAAATGCTATGCAATAGCTTTACCGCGGCAGTTCCCGAGTGCCACACACGTCTTTTTTTATATTATCAACATCCCAATGCGTATATTTTCATCACGGCACTTTCACTTTTCAGCCATCGCATTATGTAAGGGAATAACGGAAAGGTTTGCTTAGTTTAAATATTTACAGACTATGAAAAACTTCTTAGTTCGTTATTGGATAAATACTCTATAAAAAAAAAAGATCAATATTGGTGTTGCAAAACGGCGCGAAATCACGCGCGTTTGCTTGTGGTTTGAGTCAAACCTCTTGGTGTTTAGGAAAATGAATTAATCCTACCGTATCACAATCAAGTAGGGAAGCATTGAAAACGTAAAAAATACACGATTATACAGCACTAACTGTATTTACAAAAAATAAATTACTACGGCGTTCCACAAGGAAGCGTGTTCGGTTCGCTAATATTGGTAGCATTGATTGCAAATAAAAACAAGTCTGATTGAAATTAATAAATACTTGATAATACGAAATACCGTAATTTGAATATTCATTATTAAAACCTTTATTCTGGGACGTGGACATTGTGGGTAATAGACGTTTTTCACTCTCTAGGGATTTTGGGAATTGGACATGTAACGACATCTATGGTGAAACATAAGAACTCATCCTGCATCGCGCAATTAAAGTTCTCCGCCTGATTTAAACAGATCAGCCCGATATCATCTGCCGTGCAGTTCCCCACCAGATCGACTGGCCTGTTGGTATAGTGGTTAGTGGCCCTGACTGCTATGCCGAAGGTCGTGGGTTCGATTCTCACCCAGGACAAATGTTTGTGTGATGAGCATGATCATTTGTTCTGTGTCTGGGTGTAATTTATCTATAATATGTATGTATTTAGAAATATATAAGTATGTTTATCAGTTGTCTAGTGCTCACAACATAAGCTCTGCTTAGCTTGGGACTAGACGGCGTTGTGTGATAGTTGTGGAATATCATACGAGTATCATATCATATTAAGTATATCAGTTACAAAATAGACATAACACCCGTCTAGTCGGAGGATCCTTTTGTATATCAATGTTCCTTTCCAACGGAGGTTTGCGGGACTTTACTCTCTGTTCCGCTTAACTTCAAACTGGTGATCCCCGACTCCAACTCCAACTTAGTCTTGTATTCTTCTACCTTGCTTTCTAACTTCTACTTTTAAACTGAAACTCGCCTTTAGCTGTTATAACGTGCCTACTTGTTGTAATAGAAACATAAATTGAAGAATACGCTGGTACTATCTAACGCGCCAACTCGCCCGAAGACATTAGGAACACGGACTATCCGGCGACAAAATCTTATATTTACGCTAATATTATAAAGAGGGAAAGTTTGTATTTTTGTGTGTATGTTTGTAATGAATAAACTCAAAAACTACTGTGCCGATTTCAAAAATTCTTTCACTATTGGAAAGCTACATTCACCCTGAATCCCTGTGTAACATAGGCTATATTTATTGCCGCTGCAAAGCCGGGACGGGCCGCTAGTTTATAATAAATACTTACTTCTATCCTAGTTTCGGCAATATTTTCTTCATTCCGTAGAAGCTCATGCTTGAGTCCATTACGTTTTCTGGAAGGAGCATAAATTATATTTTAGTATTGCTTACAATGCGTACAAAAAGAGTTTAAAAGTTTGTACCTATCGAAATGCAATAAAAGGAACAATAAACTGTCGGGAAGTCTTTGTTCGGCGTTGAAGTCGTGAGAGGGTTATATTCACTTGGCATAACACGGTTTCCGTCCCAGTTGACCGCTTCCTACGCACCGGGTCTCGGGAAGGCGCATATCGTATTACACCACACAATAGGCGCTTTACGTAAACTTGGAACGTACAAATAAATATTATATTAAGCGCGACTCCTGTACGTTTACTTCTTGTAGCTAATTCTTTCTCGATTTATTGAAGGGATTTCGTTATACTTACAAGTATATTCTCCTCCACACGATGAGCGCGGTGTAGGCGAGGCACACGATGCTGCACGTCACCAGGACCATGATGCCGGCGGCGGCACCTATCGGCTCTCCTCGGATAGAAGAGTAACGTATTTTCTCTGAATCTTTGCGAACCGCTTCGCCAGGTACTGGAATAGGAAAAGTTTATAAAGATTAATCTTTTTTCCTCGTTTAACTGAAGTTGGCCTTAAACTCCGTCACTTCTGCGGCGTCGCGAAGGTAATTTTTGTATCTGTGTAATTATATGTCGTGTTTAGATCTTACAAATTGATCAGTTCATGATATCGCCAACTAAAACTAGCCAGATTGTTTAAACGTTAATATGTGATGATATGTCAATCCTCGTTTGGCCATATCATTGATGCAGGATTTCTATGATAATAAAAAGTCTAAAGAAGAAGGCCAAACGAGGATTAACATTTCATCAAACAAAAAAGTTATCAATTTCTAAGATATGAACACGACGTTTACACATTATTTGTATTCAATGGTACATATAAGTGGTAAATTGAGTAACTTTAACGAATTTGTATATAGATTTTTGTTACTTACTTACAAAGAGAAAGAGTCCATGAAGTAAAAGTAGGTCAATTTTCTAAAATGTATCTCGATGAAAAATTGTAAAGTAAAATCTACCTTGCAAGAACTCTGCCTGCGAGTCGGGCACTGAAGGCACTTCTGCGCGAGCATCCTCCGCGTCTTCGGGGAAAGTGGGCAAGTCCACGTGCTTCTCATTATCGTCTCTCGAGTGAAGCATGTCGAACACTTCCGATCTGTTGAGAGTGTTGTTTTAATTAATTCCTCATCCGTTGGTTCATGGTTGGTTCGTAACATCACAATAGATAACTACTACTAGTACTATGGTAAAAGTATTGTGTAAACTCAGTGGTCTTTTTTAAAAGGCTCTAAGAACGCTTACAAAATGTTGGGCGCTGTCTGAGAGAAATGGTTAGTAGAGCTTAATACAGAATCTTGCTGTCCATTGTTACGAGTGTTTCGACACAACTCCTGTCTCAAGTCGGATTTTATAATCTACTTTCAATTTCGAAATCTATCTCACTTCTAATAATGAGATTCTTTATTAAGGTTAGTTATAAATCCAAACATATCTCACCTGCTGACACCATTTTTATCATCCACTAAAAGCTTGAGTACAGTTGCGTTAGCTTCTAGCGTTTTGTAACGACTGTTGTCCTCCACCTCCTTAGCGAGTTCAGGCAGAGTACTTTCTTGTTCCTTCAATATGGCCGAGTTCTCGCCGTAACACATTCTTATATCTAGAATACGATAATCAGTTCTGTACACAGATTTTGGCCATTAGATTAATACAAAGTGCCAAGTAACACAAATCAATTAACACGGCCCATGTGAAAGTTATTTGAAAATGTCGAAAAACCGTTATCGCCATGTTCAAAGTGTGCATTTATAATCAGTGTTAAGTTGTTAGCAAAGTATGAACTGCAGTGGACTCTAAACTTATCTAAATGCAAACATTCTTGTCGCCACCCAACCAACACTACAATTAGTGGGTCAGACGCAGCTTTAACTTAATGTGTACTTAACGGTGTTAAAATCCGGTTTCCTGGGTTACCAACGTCTGAGCTCATATTATGTTATTTTCGAATGATACAGCAATTGATACAGTGACTCATAGCCAGTCATAGTCGTCTCATTGTTCAAAGTAACCTCGTATCTCCAAGTGAAAGTATTTATCGGAGCAAATTGACTAGATCTTGTTAGTACGTAGAATATTAGCCGGAGGCGTCGCTGGCGGGACATTACGTTGAAAGTAAGACTCATCTCGTGCCGTTGTAGGTCGCAATTTTTATTTTTTATTAGTTACAAACGATGAATAATAAATCATTTCGAACGGGAGTTTCCAGCGTATTTTCAAAGAAATCTTTTTATCACTGACAAAGACAGTAATCAATCATTATTATATTAATGCAGTTTGTTATTAGGTATTTCCTCAATTCCACGTATTTTGCAGCCGCACTGATGTTCCATGTTGAAGATTTTACATTTACTTAGTAAAGACTTTGTCCGTGCAGTACGTCACTGTAACTAATTGGGGACCAGCAATTAAGTAATCTTGATCAGTAATGGTCGTGTTCATTGTGGTAGTTTCCGTCAGAAATACATTACCTAGCTCCGCTATTAATTTAAATATTGATTCCATAGTGTTTCTAAAGGACTTAAATGGTATTACTGCCGCTATTCTCACGGCCCTTGCCGGAAGAATGGTAAACGCTTCCGCGTATAATCACCGAGCACTCACGAAGACTTCACATGAAAACTATTAATTGATTCAAAACCATGCTCGGTGTAAATCATTAATTTATACGGCTACTACTGCACAATCATAATGGCAATAGTCAAGCAGTGCAGTAATAAGTTAAAAATATCCCTCTGTTTATTTAGGAATCGACAAAAAAATTGACTCGGCAAATTAGCAAATAGACTTTTGCTCTAAAACAAACACGCGTAATAGTAGAATCGATATCCAAATATGCATTAATGAGCTGGTTATGTAAGTGAAATGGTCGATCATGTCAACAATATACGATCTAGAATAGTTCTTGCTTCTAGAATACTGTTCTTTGCTGCGTCTGTTTATTACCCAATTGAGTCATCAACATATTATAGATAAAATTCGAGTCTTCCTTTTGTCCGGCAGTAAATTGGTTAAACGTTCTGTTATCTCGGTGGCATACCACTGTGCCTGCCCACAGAACTCCAAGCTAAACAAACGAAAATATTTGGAATCTTGCACGATTGTACGTAGGTTTTATGTGTCTCTAGGCTTCACCTACTTTTTGTTTCAGTATCTTGGTAGGTCATATGTTTCTTGAAATTGTATCTTTATCATATTATGTCGTAGTAATGCTTTGTTCATGCTGATAACTTTTTCATTTAGCAACTATTTTGTTGAGCAACGAATTTTTATTTGTTCTTTTCGGCTGCCGTTAGTAGAGAAGTCTCTGAGAACTCCATGAGCTCTGCTTAAGATCTCATGAGTGTGTCAACATTTACCGATGCACTCGGGGCTAATGGGCTTCCGAACGCTGACCAATTGACAAAGCAAACTAATTTAACTAAGACTAGAAAGAAACCCAATACGCTACCCACTAGCGGGTGGCCTGCAAGAGACGAACCGTTTTTTCTCGATGAGTGTGGGTGAAGCTACACCTAAAGGTGTTTAACCTTACGACAATAGACGATCAATTTCTAATACTGTTCTAAGAAGCTTTGTCTTATTTAACTTTAGAAGGCGTGATAAGCGCTATTTATACCATAAGTTTCTGTTGTTCAGGTCAATGTGTTTACACTTACACATATATGGAAGTAAAGGTCAGTTATATTCAAATCAGAAACTTCCATTCGACTATAAAATCTGTATGCATGTACATTGAACCGATGACCTGCGCCGGGAAAGGGAATAATTGACTTGGGCTTGGGGTCCCTTCTCTAGCTGAGCCTGGTCACGTTTCGTCTATATACCCGTGGTTAGTATTTTAGCTTAACAACTATTATTTCTATTAGGTACAAGGCTTAAGTCTCAGTACATTTTATTTTGTAGATACCTAACTATATTGCTATCTGAATCTAGGCCTCACATGTTAGTTCACATCTGTTCACACTATTTTGTGTAAACTCATCTCTTTTTTGCTATCAAAATTTGCGACATGTGGTTCCATTAAAATATAACGTGAGACAAATAATATGAGGCCAAGTACGCGATGTTGTGTAGAAAGGCCACGATGGGGTAAATGTTTAAACGATTTAAACACAAACTTCATTCATTCACGGCCACCTGAGCAAGCCAATACCCAGCTATGAATCACTATGTAAATCATTTTACGCTACTTACTACTACAGACGACACTCATGTTTTTTGTATCTCTGATCTCACATATAAGGTATATTTACATATATAAGAATGGGTTTCCTTATAACTTATGAGTCGGTTCCATTACTCTCAAATTTATCATTGAAATCATGAATCACTCCCACGTAAATGATATTCTTCTCAGTATTTAGGAGTAACAAATTGTATACAATTAAAGCGCCATTAGTTCCGCGGTAATGAGTGTATCGTCGGAAGTTAAGTGCTTCTTGAGATACTGATTTATCAATTTAGTTTGTTGAGTACTTCAAGTTCAGGCTTCTTTCATGATATCCGGATAGATTCAGTGTTTGTAGTGACTTCGTTCCATCACCACCATCCTGCCCTTGTCGCATGTTATTTGGGGTCGGTGCAACAAGGTGGTCGGTGCAACATTTTTTTTTGCATTCTATTCTGCAACCGTTACGTTATCATTGACTCCCTTTTCTTTCATATCACTCGCATTTATCTTTTCTTTGCCTGTTTTTCCCTCACCTTGTCTATTCTCAATAATTCCACGTGTCGTGATCATAAAGTTATAACTTTATGAGTATGACACATGTTATAACTGATACAAATATAGTACAATGTCCTTTTCGTGTAGGATACATAGATACATCTTAGATCATTAGTTGGTTTAATGCTCTAAAAGATACATAGATACGTAACAGTGTATAATTGTCGAATGATATAAAGAAATATGCCTTTGATATTATTTCTACATTGAATTAAAATAAGGGATCTTTTCAACAAGGTGGATAAAGTCCATGTTTCAGGGATCACACTTTGCATTAATTATAAGATTTAAAACTGGCTGGCTGGGTTTGTTTAGTGTCTGCTCATTAATTAACCAGAACTTGTTCTGCAGCTCGTAACCAGTACATAGAAAGTTTTTGTAAGTGGTGAAAAGTTGATTCACTTCCTTTGCAGCTTTTCGTTTGAGCATTCAGTGTGGAGGGTACCTAAACTGCGCGCACTCATGCGTTGGTCTTAAGAACACGCATCAGCTAAGTAGAGATATCCTGAATATCGTTAGCTGTTATTATGCATTCATGCCAATGTGCTACAAGACGAGGCTAAATGTGATGTTTTCTGTGCCAAGTTCCTGATTATTGGAGTTTTTGCAGTCTTATGTTTAGGCTTCCGTACCCAAAGGGTAAAACGGATCCCTGTTACTAAGACTCCGCTCTCCGTCCGTCTCTATGTCTGTCCGTCTGTCATCAGGCTGTATCTCATAAACTGTGATAGACAGTTTATTTTTTTACAGATGATGTATTTCTACAACAAATACTAAAAAATAGAATAAAGTAAATATTTAAGGTGGCTCCCACCCATACAACAAACGAGATTTTTTTGCTACGGATGGTACGAAACCTTTCGTGCGCGAGTCCGACTCGCATTTGACTGGTTTTTTTTTTAATGATGTCTTGTTAATGAATATAAACTAGAATTAGTTTGATAGATGATAATGATTACATACCCATCGTGGCGATGATGATTACACACAGAAGTTGGTAGCGCGCCATTTCATTACTTGCCCTGCAAACAGATAACCGATTGTAATATTCATGTTAACAACGCTACTGTATGCGCTTATCTGCACCGGTCACACTACACACATACCTAATTACGTAGGTGGATAGTGATAAGCGGACAGAGACAATTAGACCTATTAGAAATTGTACAGTTCTCGATTCAGGAATCAACCTCTATAATACGCAGTTGGCTATTTATATATTTTTGAATGTTATATGTAAGAATGTTTGTAGCTACTTGGTTGGAAACGTAAATAAAGCCGACGCGTTCTGCTAATAATAGAATCATGTTTATCTTATAAGTACTACCCTGTAGTACCCATGTCCCCCACTGCTTTAACGCACCATTTTTCACAATATTTATACACAAAATTAAAAACTTGAAACTGAAATATTTTGCATGTAAGTTACACCGGTCTGTATTAACAAGGTATTCGAGTCACTTTCGCGATGTAAAACTAGAAAACCAGTTCTGGATGAGAAGGCGCCTGCTCTAAAAATACCTGGGAGTCGTCGCGAGGTATCCGGCCTTTGCTGGGAAGTACCACTTTGCACGATCAAATCAATTGAATGTTCACTTTGTTTTTTTGTCACTGTTTCGATGTGATAGGTGCGCGGGCGCCGATAGCCGTGCGGACGTTCGCCTGTGCCCGAGCCGTGCGGTATTCTGCGCAAGAGTGGCGACTGTGTCCGCGCCGCGGAGCCGCTCGCCGGGAGCCTGAGACGCTGACCTCACTGATGCAGGAAATATACTAAACTCGCAAATCGCGTAGATATGGCAAAGGTGAACCGATGGTTTACATGGCTTTACCTTTAGGAACAACGATAGTTTTCATCAGCATCACTGTTAAGGGCATTGATTGGTTGTAGTAAGTTTATAATTTATATGAGGCAATCGTTTGATTTTCTTTGTGTTTATTCTTTAAAATATAGGTCTCGGACTGTATTAGTAGTTCGATACACAAGTCAAGTAGAATAAAGAGAAAGTTATGTGCCCACGACTTCTTCAGCTAGGTACTTATTAAACTTTTTAACTCCCGTATGACCCGTATACTGTTCAGGGGCCTTACCATGACGCGTTAAAGTGTCACTCGACCGACCGAGAAAGAGGGATGGATGGAGCATTACACTCTATATAACTCCTTCCCTTTAACAGTTCAGTTTAGGCTAGTATAAGCTATCAAATAGGTCACGTCAGAGTACGTGATAGGGCCTTTGGGCACAAAATGCCATGTTGGTGACCTCTACTCTTCAACATCAATGTTTTTATCTTTAGTTGTTAAGCTTCGTCTCTTAATCAATTTTGACGATGTTCCTGAGTATTTATTACTAAATGAACATGCTTATTTACTAGAGATCCACCCCGGTTTCGCACAGATGCAGTTTATTATATACACAAACCTTCCTCCTCGCTCTCACTGTGGTGAAAACCCAACCAAAATCAGTTGAGTGGTTTAGAAGAAGTTAGCAGAAATACAGACGAAGGTAGACAGTGAATGGTTTTATACCTACTATTTATGCAGATATTTTACTACCTGTCCCACGCGGTTTTATTCGCTTCTTTGCTTACTTCTCCGCATTCGTGGATCATAGCATCATGTTATACTCGTAATATAGCCTGTACTATTCGTCATGAACCTGGCTATCCCCTACAAAAAGACTTTTTCCAATTGCGTCTTTGGGTAGGTACTGCTCCACTTCTGTGGGTAGTAGCGTGATTATAATAGTCTGTACTATTCGGCATAAACTTGGGTATCGCATACAGGAAGTTTTTCCAATTCGACTGGCAGTAAAAGAAATCTCTTCCATTTTATTTATGTTTATGTACCTAGGTATAATAAAATGGAAGAGATTTATAATAGAGTAGTATAATTATAGAGTCTGTCTAAAACGACAAACGACTTGGGTAATTATTAGAGCAAAGTGAAATCTGATGTAGTCAACACTGGTTCAATAATCAAGGTTGATTAAGAGATCTTGATCATAGTTTACTAATAGAAGAAACCTAGAAAAAGTATCGAATGTGAGTATTTATTAAATGATTAAATTTTATACAAAATTCCCAAGTCGTTTGACTTTTTAGACAGACTTTAGATGGGATGTTGACGTACCTACTCTTACATGGCGAGCAAAAATGTCTCACCAAATATAGCAAACACGTGCAAAGGCATCGATATTGTCGCATCATTGTTCCAGTATCACAAGCTTCGAGTCAATTCACTACAGGAGCCTGTTTTGTGCGGATTGAGATAGAAACCTCTTTGTTCGTCAAACGTGTGGCGGGTGCATGAGACACTCGCTGGGAATTCGCGCCCGGCCGAGTATGCGCATGCGCTCCCAGTCGCGGCACGATGCCGCTGACCCCGTGCATGTGTTGCAGACTTCATTTTAATTGACCTTTTTTAACAACTTAGGGAACGAGAACTCGACTGATAGATACCTACCTTTTTAATTTATCTTAAGAGACCCCGCAAACTGCAGCCTTTCGATCGGCTGATGGTTTGGGTTGGTTGCTTAATCAGTACGAAGCTAAACTTTTTTGTCAGCCGATTCTGAATCGTTTTGTGAGCGCACTTCCACACAGTTTCATACTGATTAAGCAACCAACTAAACTATCGGCTGATCGAAAGTTTGCAGGGTCTTAGGCTCGCGTTTGACCTTAGCAGACGGTGTTCGTAAATGCGCAAGAAGTCATATTTTTTTTCGTGTTGTTACAACGAAACCAGGCTACCATGACGAGTTAAAATGTCAAGCGTGCGAACGAGAAAGAGGGATGGAGCTATACATTCTATAGTATAGCTCCATCCCTTTAACAGTTCAGTTTAGGTCGTCAAAAGGATCGCGTTAAAAGTTAATGCTAAGTGTTACTTGCTACTTCCCTTGGAGGTAATAAAGTTATTAATCCTTGGTCCTAACTGATTAGGCAAGTTTTTCCAACGATAGACCGTCATTTCAGCCTGAAATCACCCTCTGCTAAGTTTACTGCTACACCACTACCTAAATATCTTTTGACTATAGGAAAAAATATATCATTTGGCTGTTAAAATTATTCGTAGGATGAAAGTTAACTGACAAAAAAATCATTTTAAAATCTTAGGGCCGTTTTGCGGAAAAGCGTCCTTCCTTAGAGGTACTTACGCGTGAGGTGCTCCTAAATGATAACGACACATATTTTTCAAGATATTTTGGAAACGCAGATATCTTGTGGATCTCTAGGTTTCTATGGAGATCAAATCATAAATGTAAGACCACAGAACACATGAATTATACAGTAGGTAGTATGTAAGACTAACCCAGTGAAGACGTCTGAGAATCCATTTTGCGTGAAGTTTGGCCCCTCATAATGCACCTAATCATTTAAAAAAATATAAATAGAAACTTCGCGTATTTAATCAAGATTCTGAATGATAGTTGTTTTTTCGAAAAACTTTTCAGGTTTTTAAAAAAATAACACATATTTCCTGGAACAAGGTTTTTAAGATTACCATTCGGTAATCCAACAGAGTTTTCACTTTTCAGGAGGTTTTTTTTTCGCGTTGCCAATTCATCAAACATTGCATTAGATTTCGCGTTACCAATTCTTCAAACATTGCGTTAGATTGCGTTGGATAAAACATCGAGCTTTTAGACCATGCTCAAGTTGACGATTAAATTGACGAATGAGGAAGGGGTCTTTTAATCTTAAGTAACTAAGTACTATTTTTTTTAATGGTAGTCATCAATTAACTTCTACCGCTCTGGTGGATCGAGATCAGCGAGAATCCGACATTTACTGACTAAAACGCAAGGCAAAGGGTAACTGATCGACACAGGTGGATTTTGGTCACGAAAAGTCTAACACGCCTCTCGCTCCACTCTAGAGTGGGAGCGTCATTGATGATTTGCGACCTCAAAAAAGGGCTAGAAAACAATACTATGCGACGACAACTTGTGCAAACAGTTAGTATTAGTACAAAGACCATTGTGTGGCGTGTGCATACAGTAAAAGAGCTTGAGCCCCAGACTCTATCAAAGCCAAGGTGTCTCTCTACCTCGCGTGTCCCTGCTTTGTTGGAGTTTTGGGCCTAAGTAAGAGCGTCCTTTTCAAGGTACCTACATTTTCATACAACCCGCTCTTACGTGATTATGATTTTATTACACATCTTTCTCTAGATATTTTGGATACACAGCTATCTTGTGGATATTATCTAGGCTACTATAAATGATAAATGATATTTATTTTGCAAATAGGTTTAAAAAACAGTTTAACACGTCACATTTTTTTTCGTCAGTTTAAGCTAGATGAGGCCGGTGTTTCCAGGCTGACTACCCTGAGAAGAAACTCCGAAACAAACTCAGGGGTCAAAGTCTCTTTTAAGGTCCATACAGTAAATATGTAATGGTCAAATATACTCCGTTAAATTTTGATCGTTTTAATTCCATGGAGGGTTAATCCGGTACATGAAAGAAAACGTCAGCTGAGCGAGTTCAATGACCTGTAGGTAATTAGTACGCAACGCCGACTACTATATACCTACAGTTTATTGAACTCGCTCAGCTGACGTTTTCTTAAAGAAATTAATTTCGTACATGCCTAAATTAATACGAGTTTAAAAAAAAAGGTATTTTATTTTTTAATTTTATCTTTACAAATCGATAGTCTTTCATGTACCGGATCAACCCTCCACGGGATTAAAACGATCAAAATTTAACGGTGTATAGAAATCAAAACATCAATTTGTGTAAATAATAGAAAAGATCTCTGAAAATTTGCTATTTTACGTGAACTTTGGTCCGCCATACATTAAAAATATAGAAAATTAGAAGCCTTGCATATTTAATCGAAATTCTGAATGACGACAATTTATCTGAAAAACTTAAGGGTTAAAAAAAACACGTATTTCCTGGATCTGGTGAAATATTCGAGTAAACCACGGAATTACCGTTTGCCAACGGAGTTTTCAGGTGTTATCTCACTTTTTTTGCATTGCCTTTTCATCAAACATCGCGTTGGATTACGTTAGATGAAGCAACAAGCTTTTAAACCATGCTCGATGTTGACGATCTAGCACCGTGGTAGAAAATCTAGCAGCTCTGAGCCAAGGATCTTGTATACCCCTCTGCGCAAGGGACTGATATAAAAAAAATAATAACCCGCCAAAGACTTGTCAAAGAGACAGTTCAGCTGGATGGCAACATAAAAGCATAATAAAATGAACAGAAGTTGAAACGCGATATGTACTTAAATAAAACAAAATAGTAAAAAAAATGTAAAAGCAGAAACGTATAAGTACGTTATAAATAAAAAAAAAAACTTTTTCAACCGATCGTTGTTCCCAAGATCGATACAACTATCGTATGTTCTTCGATGTCGCTAAAAATAACAGTCACGGTTGCATGTCGCAGACGCAGAGCGTCTAAAACAATCCACAGGATTGGGAGGACATAAACGAGAAGCGAAATGGGTGGAAGCACCAGCCCAGAGGATCTCAATAAGAAAGTACAATGTACCTATAGTTTCAATGTACGCAAGAGTCCACCGTGCCCGTGCCCAGAAGTTCTCAATAAGAAAGTACAATGTACATATAGTTTCACTATACGCAAGAATCCACCGTGCCCAGAAGTTATTAGTTTCAATGTACGCAGGAGTTCACCGTGCCCATACCCAGAGCTTCTCGAAAAGAACGAACAAAGTGTCACTGAACGCAAGAGTCCGCCGTGCTCATGTCCAGAAGTTCTCATTAAGAAAAACCAAAGTGTCAATGTACGTAAAAGTCCCCCGTGCCCATGCTCAGAGCTTCTCCAAAAGAATGAGCAAAACTCAACTGTGCGCAAGTGTCCACCGTGCCCGTACCGAGAGGATCTTAGTAATAAAGAACAAAGTTTCACTGAAGGTAAGAATCCGCCGTGCCCGTGCCCAAGTCCCCTGCAAGAGAAAGAACAATATTTAAAGGTAGGCAAGTATCCGACGGTGCCTCGCGCAGATGAGCTCATCAAGAAAGAACAATATTTAAACCAACTAGCTAAAGAATTAATACAATTGCAAAAAAAATTAGAGAAACAACAAAGTCTATTAAACAAAAAATTAGATAAGAAAGCTAAATCAGATTTGAAAGCAGCGAAGAAATTAAATCGAGCACGAAAAAAACTACAATTAACTGTCGATGCGACTAACAAGGTAGAAGGACATCACAAGAAGGACAGGAAGAAAACGCCAATAAAGAAAAAACAATCATTTGAAAAATCATTTGATAAATGTGTGGATAAACAATGGAAGTGGATCGACAAAATACATTCAAAGTTAGGGAAATTTCACGACGGTGTTTATTCATGTTTCTTTGGAAAGAAGCGTGGATTTGGCGAATTTTGTGCGTTGTATCTTGACAAAATTAAAGGAACGAATCATCACAGTGAACTAGTTTGTTCAAGATGTAGTAACAGGGGTACTAATTTTGACTATTGCTACGGTAAAATGCCCTGTGGATGCAGCCGTCAACAAACTGCTGCCGGAGATTGCTATGGTTTGGCAATGGGTCCTAACTTTTGGTCATACCCATTTTCTAGACAACCTTTTGCGACGCCATGTTGTGGAAGTATGCGGAATTGTTGTGCATTAATGGCTGGCTTCATATTTTGGTTTCCGTGCTTGTTGTGTCTTGCATTGGTGTGCTGCTGTTATTCCTGCTGCTGTTATCAGTGCTGATTAATAAATCATGATGAACTAAAAAATAATGAAGTATGCTTCGAAATATAAAATAATTATGTACTTAATAAATGTTTGTGATGTCAGCTTATATTCTACTACAATAGCTGCTACCAGCGGCATTGCCTACGTGAAAGTAAAAAACTATCCCAAAGGGATGATACTCTCGGGATCAAAATTATCCTATGTGCTATTCTAGGACGGTCTATCTGTGTGTCAAATTCATTAAAATCCGCTAAGCCGCTCGAGCGTGAAGAAGTAAGAACATACACACAAACTTTTGCCTTTATAGTTTTGATGTGATCGTTATCCGTTTATGTGCAAATTAAGAATCTTAAGGTACTCTGTACGCAATATCACTGAACAGGTATTGATTGGGTTTGCCTTTATCTCGTTACAAAGGTTTTTGGATGCTATAACTTGCCCGTTCATCAGTCATCTATCCTCTATACATACACGAAGATGCATTGGGTTGATTGGGTAAGCGGATCGGACAAGATGCAAGCTTTTCCGCCGACTTTGCTACCGTAGCGTGGCGTCGAAAGCTGTCGGCAATAGTGTATCTGAGAACTTAAAATTCTATCAAAAACCTTTCAAACGAGTAACCAAAACAGCTAGTACCTTAAAGGGCTGGCAAAACTGCTTCTTTCTGCTGAGCATGCACGCGTGCTCGCTCGCGAAGACATGGCTGTGCTCCGCCCAATCTGGGCAAACTTCCGTATGGTGGACCGTGTCTTACGGGCGGTTCACATAATGGTTACACCCAGGCTTCCGCCTGAATCCGATGCAGGAACCTCCCGAACTTACCATGTCCGGTGAGGACCTGCGTCAAGCGAAAGGTGAGAACGCCGTGACGCCTTTCCAGCCTTTACTCGAAGAGAGGACTTACAGGCATGATAATGGCGTGCCCTTGGTTTATGAGGGTATGTTTTAAGGAGGAATCTAGGGTGTGTTTTTTTTTTGGTGGGATAATCATCAATGACAACCCCCGCTCTTGGGTGGAGCGGGAGATAGTGTCAGACACTTACTGACTAAAAACCCACCCCGTGCCTTCAAACCGGGGCTCGAGCTGTCTTTCGAAACTAACCCTGGCTCCGGTAGGCTTCGACCCAGCTGATCTAGGGTGTGTTAATCCAGTATTTTCCCACGCCTTTCATCAGGCCATCGACATACCATTTTTATATCATACCAAATTTGCGGGAAATCGCGTGACCAATTTTGCGCGATTTGTTGAAAAGGTTTTCCAGCGGGTGCACTGTGACGCGGTGGGCTCGCATCGCAGTGAGTCAATTGCGTTTTGTTCGTCAATGTCACTCGTTGCATCGCCACAGTGTCACCGTGTGAAGACACGTTCATATGATTGTTATAGAATTAAGTGGCTGGACGATGATATCGCTTCGATACGTTCGCTTGTAGAGGTGGCGCTTTGGTGTCACAGAACATGTAAAATAAAACCTTCTCTTGGCCAAGGTTCTATAGCCTACGGTTTATTTCTTGCTCTTGGCTGAATAAGAACTTGTAGAAAAAAAATGTCACATGCTTTACAAGACCCGTCAGTTTTGATAGTTTCTTTTTAAGTTTTTAAGATTTATTTACAATTTTATATCGTTTTATTAGATAATTAAGTCTCGATTTAATGTGAGTAAAGATTAATCTGCTAGTCTCGTGATAAAAAGTATTGTTGATCCGTGAAATGCCTAAGCAAATATAGGTTATCTAATAAGGCATGGATTTGCATAGATTGCGAGTTGTGGGATTTGATACATCAGTAAGAGAAAAAGAACACGAGAAGAATAATAATGTACAACTTGAGGAGCATATAAAAGAAGACGGGAAAACCAGCACTGTTGGAAATAGGGATCAAATTGGAGACGAAAATCAAAGTCTATATGACAAGATAAGACCACCAGAATTGCTAAAAAAATATGGTGAAGAAATAAGTCATCAGGAAATATCCAAGAATTACCTTTGTGACACATCAGATCTACCTGGAACGTCGACAAAAATCGACGTAAATGATGAAATAACTCCACCGAAGACAACGAAACAATATCAAGGTGACAAATTATGTCCACCTGGGACATCTGAAAAGTACCTAAATGACACCACGTCCACAAGCCATCTAGGAACATTGAAAAGTCAAAGAACAAAAAGTGAAATTTTTAAAATTCCACCTAGAAGTAAGTTCCTAATTTTATATGATGTACCTACATCACATCGTTAATGTGCTTAGGTATTATCTTTTTCTCTGATCTGACAAGTAACAGAATGTCCACGGAACAGTAAAAACAGCAAAATGTTTTTACTGTTCCGTGAGAATGTCACACCCAAACTCCATCTAGGACTGGAATATTAAAAAAGCAAGATTAAAACGCTTCCCTCATTGTTTTCCAGACAGTGGTAGCCGGTTGGAATCTTATTCCATACAGAGTTTCTAACGAGCCTCAAAAGTTGTCTGCGGCCCCTCGAGATCCTGGACCCTAAGACCCCGACAATTTATAACCATACACTTTTTTATTTTTTCAGAAAAAACGAGAAAACGTGCTCTCAAGATCAATTCGAGTGACATAGGTCTTACAAAACTGATTCAAAACAGTGGCTACTCACACCAAAAGAAACGAACGATAAATTTACCCAATAGAAACAGAAACGCAAAGTCACATTACAAAGAAGAAAATGTAAAGGAAAAGAAAGAAACGATTGAAGATGTACACTTTTTATTTGCGCGGGAAACACCTAGTTTCATTAGATATCGTAGAAAACGTGCAGAGAATGAAAGAACGAATAAAACACGCAATTCCAAACCTACTAACAACATTTACGGTTTTCAAAAAAGTAATCGATCAATGAATCAATATCAAATGTCTTTTTTAAATTTCATTGATACAGATAAACTACCGTTTAAAAAAATGAGAATAGGATTTCACCGTAAACGTAAACCACCATCGCCATCGCCAGTTACAAATTGCTATTGTAAACATCACGCAATGAGAGTTCTAAATTCTACTTGCGGAAATATCGGGAGTCGACCAATTTATTATAATTTAGGTACCCATCCTCACCCACGAAGATCTCACCAAAAACGCGACAGTGACCAAGAGGGATTTAAAAGAGAACGATCACATTGTATGGCCAAAGATAAAACAGTTGAAGTTTCACCGTCATTATTCAGTCCTGTGTGCAAGAGCTTACGTGATACGGGCACAGGTCCAAGCGTCCAAGGCGAACTTTACGCAGGCTCCTATGATCGTCGACCTCGTGTACTCGAAAAGTCCACCACAATCCAGAACTTTACAGTTGCAAACGAGTATAATCAGAAGCCGAGCCTACTTCCCAGTACACCTAGCCCGTGTGTAGCATATACAGCTTTCTCACAACGCTTACCTTGTGAACTTCAAAAATCCCAAACGTTCCAAGACGTTACGCGTACTAGTGAGGGTGACCAGAAACCGAGCCCGGAAACCAGTGCACCTACCCCATGTACACTATGTGCAGCTCGTACTGCCCCCCCCAAAAAAAAGTGTAAAAAGAAGCGTAAAAAAACTAAAAAATCATTTTTCATTTTTACGTTATGTAATGAATATCTTTCAAGAGTAAGACTTGCTAAGCTCGTTACTGACTTCCATACAGAAAACAAAATTTCAGGAAAAAACTGTATAAAATATGTTTTTTTTGGACTACTTATTGTGGTGTGGTCTCCATGTCTGCTGGCGGTAATTCTGGCATGGATTGTTATGTTTCCTTGGAAATTAACAAATATTTTAAAACCTGACGTAACAAAAAGATCATTACCGATGAATAATTCTTTCAAGAATAGGCTTCGTAAAAATAACCTACGTTGTGAATACCAGCGAATGTGTTTTGAAAATTACTTGCCTGAGAAAAAAAGGAGTTTTATGACGTTAACGGCAAATTTTATCTCACGCACAGTTGGTGTTGTTGTCAACTCTTTTAATGCAGTAGTATCTTTGCTAAAATTTAAAAGAAATGTGCCAATAGGAGCTAGTTCCTCGTTTTTGCCTTCATGTCATCCTAACCCGAGGAAACGATATAAGCTGTTCTATGCGGACAACAGAGGCTGGGTGATGAAACCATTACGGCGTAGAACACGATCTTGTGCCAGCAATCGAGTATTGCGAAGTATGCGTTGTGAATTCAGACCAAAATTACGGCAGAAATCAAGAAGCCAAAATTTGAAAATGACATCATTGAAAAAAGTGCATTGTCTAGCACACGAGACTTGCAGTAACCTAAGACACCAATGCTCGCCAGCAGGGGATGCATATCTATTGCAAAGCAAAGACCCATGCCCATGCTATGTTTGTCGGGATGAATATTCGCAACTTCCTACAACGTCTAAGCCACTAAACTCACATCGTCATCGACGAAAACAGGTAAATATTCTGCCGGCATTTTGTTACCCAACGTCCAGTATAGCACTAATTTCTACTAATGAAAAAGTTATTAACCCAAACAATTTAAATTTAAATGAAATATACAATAGTGTTTCCCATAAAGATTTAGCAAAAGACTATCGCGGCATACGAAATAATGGGACTCCGCCATTTGAACGAGTTTTTAATTACCCCTGTGGGGCACCACCTCTAGCTACGAATTTTGAAACATGTAGAGCTAATAAGTTGGGTTTATCAGGTAAAACTCTTAATATGTCTACAAAATGCACTTCCAGAGTACTGCTAAAAGGTTTACAAGGGCAGTTTCCTAAATATTGGACTAAGTACAAAATAGGTAATGCTCTTCATAAAGCATCAGGTGTTCATAGAATTACTAGTTCCAAACATAATAAAAAAAGCATGCCCAGTTGTAAATTAAACAGATTACAGTTACGAGAACATACCACTAAGGTTTTAAACTGCCCTTTTGCCGGAAACCAAAAGTTGCCATTAACTAATAAAGACTCACGTATTTTCCAAAAGAATATTAACTTCTGTAATAAATCTGTTTTAACAAATACATTATCACAATCTACGTTGACTAAACAAGCGAATACAAGTACATACAAACCAAGCTATGCACATAAAACACAAAACACATATGAGCACATGTCATTTCAGAAGGTTAGAAATAAATCTAAAACAATAAAATGTAAAGCCGATAAGGCCTCAAAATGCGCTTGTCATGCCAAACGTCTTCCAGCTAAACAAGAGTTCAAATATAAAAACAGAAACCATGTTACAGCTGAAGAAAAACCAAGCACGGCTAAAATAAAATCAAGTATAAAACACAATATAATCTTGAATTACTCCTTGGAAAATAGACGAAAGCAGTCTACCCAAAGTTACAAATATAAACCAGATCTGATCCCTGTTGCAACTCAAATGCTATTGAACACAGCTGACATTACTCCAATGACCAAACAGGATATTACTTTGAATTACTCTTGTGGAAAGAAATACGAAGAATTTAAAGATTGTTACGAACATAAACCTCTTCAAATGTCTTTTGCGACTCAAAAGCAACTGTGCACAGCTGATATCACGACCAGTACCAACCGCGACGTAGCTTTGAATGGTCCCTGTAAAGAGAATCACAGACTATCTAAACATGATTACAAGCGTAAACCAAATCAAATCCCTGTTGAAACACAAATGCAATCGAGAACAGCTCATATCACGACAAGTACCAATCGTAACGTAGCTTTGAATTGTCCTTGTAAAGAGAATAATAGACTGTCTAAACATGATTACAAGCTTAAACCAAATCAAATCCCTGTTGAAACACAAATGCAATCGAGAACAGCTGATATCACGACAAGTACCAATCGTAACGTAGCTTTGAATTGTCCCTGTAAAGAAAATCATAGACTGCCTAAACATTATTACAAGCGTAAACCAAATAAAATCCCTGTTGCAACACAAATGCAATCGAGAACAGCTGATATCACGACAAGTACCAATCGTAATGTAGCTTTGAATTGTCCCAGTAAAGAAAATTATAGACTGTCTGAACATTACAAGCGTAAACCAAATAAAATATCTGTTGAAACACAAATGCAATCGAGAACAGCTGATATCACGACAAGTACTAACCGTAACGTCGCTGTAAATTGTCCATGTGAAGAAATGAAATGTTTTGCAAGTACAGCTGACAAGGAATCAAAATGCATTCAAGACATTAATTTATCTGAATCCATTTATAAATATATACCAGGTCTAATACCTGTTGCGACTCAAAAGCAATCAAACACAGTTGATATCAGAACAATGACTAATCGTGATACAGCTCTGAATTACCCTTATAAATACAAACAATCGGAACACGCCTATAACTATAAACCAGATGGCATTATAACAAGTACCAAGTACCTTCACAGTGTGACCAGTATTCCCGACAGTGATATATTGCATGCATGCTTTCAAAGTACCACTGGCAAGGATACCGCAAGCAATCAAAATAGTGCACCAGAATATCTCTCTAAAAGCCAAGATATATCTTTAGAGAAACAGTCTTATAAGATCGATGCTTCTGTAAATTGTGTTAGTGATTACGAAAACAGTAAAATTAAAGAATTTTTTCCTCTAGAACCAATTCTGTCACCAAACAAAAATGTAGATTACATTGATGCAACTATTAGTTGGGAAAAAACAATTAACACTGAGTGTCCTAAACAACCTTTGCCCACAAAAATGATTGATTGTGGTTGTAGAACTACACTGAAACCAGCTGCTACTGCAAAAGAATTTCTTATTGAACGACAAGCAGATGAAAATATATTTGCACAACATTCGACGGAGGTATCTCCCAGTCTAAAAAACTCTTTTGTTGGGGGAACGTTAGAAGTAAGACGTATTTCAACTGCACAACCATTATCCACAAGGCAAATGGAAGAGTTTACCAAAAAATTTCGACGACACGCAAATAGTCCACTTTTTGGAATAGCCTCAGACTGCCGTTTTGGTTTAGCCCCCCAAGTTACACAAGTTTCAAACCAACAAGCAGATAGCCAGCAGTTAAAAATAGCATTAGCCTTCCGTTGCAGTGAAGCACCCCAACAAAATGAACGTGATAAGCAATTGAAACAAAAGGAGAATGATAGTAAAAACACATACTCTTATAAAACTAGTTCAGCAAAACAGCCCCCAAACCAACATTTAAAATTAACACAAGCACCGTTACCGTTATTTGTTATAGCTCCTGATTGTGTTTGTGGAACAAATCAACAAACTGTAGCCAAAAGGAGTTCAGACAAAGACATTTTAATTAAACAACTAAAAGTTTCTAAAGAATCAGATCAGCACGATTCTGGAACAACACCTATAACCAATACGCAAAAACTTACATCTGACCCTGAAGCGGCTCATCCTCTGAAAACTCGTATTGTGACCAAGTCATTGCCAACCTCAACTAACATTCAGGAGATGATACGTGACTATAAATGTAAATACAACACTGTACCACCTCTCAAGTCTAAATTTTCAGAGCATATTCCTAGTGTGCAACCAGAAAGCTTAATTCCTTCCAAAAGAAATATTGATAGGCCTCGGTCACATTTTCCAAAATCAAAAGAACGTACACGACCTTCGAAGTCTTTGCCTCGCAGACGGTGTCCGGAAAGTCCGCAGGATGCTGTAGATAGCGCCAAATTAAGTACAATTCCCTCCAAAAAAAAGTTACAAAAATCATCAGAACATGCAAAACCACCACCCCAGAAGTATTTACACAGTGATTGTACTTGTCTAGTTAAAAGTCTACAGGGTCCTGAAAGTAAAAGCACCTTTGAACGTCCTCGGAAATCCTTTTTCGGTCGCAAGTCCAAACACAATTCTATTGATATTCCTAACGACTGTCCTTGCACGTCTACCCAAAATTACCTTAACAAAATAAGTTTCATATCAGATATACCAGTCAATTGGCAAACTGCAAAACAGTCTTTAATCCGGTCATGTGGAAGAAATGAGAATAGGACCTGTTCTGTTAAGGAACCTTCTTCTCGGGTTCAATCCAGTAGAATATCGCTATATTCAAGTAAAGTTAGTAGTTTAGTTATGAGTTTACGTTCTAAGTTATTGAGCCGTAAGAGTAACCAAACAAAAATATCTAAAAAATCCACTACGAAACCTCCGTCGGTTATTGTTCCATCTTTGCAGATTAAAAAACCCAAGAAAGTAGATAATAGAGATATCTTGATAAATGATATGTTGGAATCTATACTAGATGTCGAATCAAACCCGTCACACCCTTTGTCTTTGCATTCAAGCCACAGTAGTTGTTCATCCGTGATTCATAAAAGCCCTTTGAGGCAGTGTACGAAAAAGAACCGATACATACGTAAACCTATGATTGCAGATAAATCATATGCATGTCTACATAACAAAGCAAGAACTTTTCAACATCCATCTTTTCTATCACACGAGTGTCGCTCCCAAAGTACTAAATTCAACCCACGAGTTTCTCGAAGTATTATAAGTCAGCAATCCAAAACATCTAAGCATTCATCGATAGTAACGCTGTTTACGAGAAAGCCACGTTCCAAATCGCAATCGGAACCAATAAAATCCTCACAAAAGTTTGATCCGCAATATTCCTCCTCTCTTATGAACTGTCAACAAACGCCCACGGCAAGACAAGCGCTGCTCCAGGAGCTTCCGCCGGGTCCGAATATTCTCAAGTCAAAACGTTCGTTTTTATTTAATCGACTTGAATCGAAACCATTGGTCGGAAAAATAAGATCGATTTCGGATAAAACATCGGAAAATTCTCATATAAAGAAACAAGTAAATAAATCATCTACCTCACCACATAAAGGGAAGAAACAGTTTGATGCAATGCCTCAGCAACCTAAATTTGACCAAGAAATGTCAATAATTCACGGAAAGTGTAGATGCGCAAGAGAACAAAAATTTGTAAAACAACATTTATCAAACAATAAACAGTTTGAGGCAATTCCTCACCAACTCAAAGCTAAAAAAATAAAACCTGTCTTTCCGGGAAGGTGTAGATGCGCAGAAAATCAAAATAATATAGTAGAAAATTCTTCAAACAACAAATTATTACCTAATACGGATGTGCATAATTTTACACTTTTTCGTCCTATAAATAATATAAATTCACCTCCATTTAGAACTGTTAAGTCATCAAAACTTTTTCAGCATTTAGCGCTTAAATCACCTGCGCCCAAGTTGACGCACCTACAATCATACCAACAATCTATTAAATCTTTTAGCTCATCTTTATATAATTCTCAGTCGGTTAGTAAAAGGTTCTACAAATGTCGTTGCTTGAAACATAGCAATTACCTAGAAGTAGCAAATAGCTTACACAAAATTGCAAAAAAGAGAATTTCGAATCAATTCACAAATAAATTTCAAAAATCGCATTTAATTTCACACGCGTGTAGTTGTACCGCGACCACAAAACGACTAAGGGAACATAAAATAGTACAAAGGCCTGACATATCACAGAGCGCGGAAATTCAGCCAAATCTGCAATTTCAGATATATCAGCAAAATCTTCCAGATCAAAAACGCATAATACAAAGTCCAACAAACGTAGACAAACAGTCCTGTAAATTGTTACAGCAGCACTCAGACGCACCGGGACACGCACAAAAAAGTACAGCTGAGGGTGAAGTTCGACAACCATATCCTGATTTTAACCGTGTATCAATGCGCTATCCTGCTCTAAATAAAACTTCACTTGAACAATCATTACAGATTCGTGGAATAAACCGTCCTCCTCCTACCAAAAATTATCCACCAGCACCTGGAGCTACACCGTCTCCAAATTATGCCTGCGAACCTTGTAATACTATTCCACCATGTGGATTGCAGTCATCTTACGATGAGTCCGCTCTTAGGCGTGCCTATAAACGTCGACCCTTACGATACACTCCACCAAGGCAACAGTTACCATGTAAGGTTGTCGTGGTGAGGAAACCAAAAGAAAATAAACAGAAATATGCGAAAGCTAAGAGAAGAAAGGAGAAACAGCAGAAACAAAATTGTTTACAGTGTTTACGAAACTTGGTCAACAAGACTGAGCGGGAAGTTTGGCCAACCGAATTTAAATGTCATCCTAAGTGGTTAAACGCAATGAAGGCAAAGCCAAAGTTCTTAAATGGTCGTAAAGCTTGCAAATCCATAAGTAAAATGTTTGTTTATTTTCTTACGTTATGTTTTTGGAGTCCAATTCTTTTTTGTGCTTATTTGTGCTGCAATGTATTGTGTAAATGTTGTGCATAAAGTTGTAAGAAAATATACTTCTTACTCTTATTTTTTCTATTATAGATTCGCAAATAAGTTCATACCATTTACCTATTATGGTACACCGAACTATATCAAATAATAATCACCCCTCTGTGAAAATTTCCAATCGACCATTTTTTCGCCCGTTCGCCCAAATTAAAGAGAAGTTTGAAGCCAGTGTTCAATATCCGTGGTGGCAGCTGTACTACGCGTTCCAAATGAGAATAGGACCGATTCCTATGTTTTGACGTCTCGTTGTACTGTCAAATCGAAGAAATTTTGGCAAAATTGAAGAACTTAGAGATGAGTAAAATTGAAGAACTGCCCCCCTAGCCAAGTTACAACCGTTTCGCTTGCGCCGAACGCTTCGCGTTGACCTTGCCGCTAACTCTTTTGTTCTGACCACGTGACTGAGCGTTAATACGAAGTCATTCCCGTACATTTGAAGCTTTCTACAAGCGTTAACTATTGCAGATTTGCAACTTGGCTAGGGGTACTGGATTCTGATTCAACTTTTTTCGTGCACAGTTCATAAATAAATTTTTCGTAAATAGAAATCAATCGAGGATAGAAATATATAATATATAATGTATAATTTCTATCCTCGATTTGACAGTAAATCGTGACGTCACAACATGGCGGTCGATCCTATTCTCATTTGGAACGCATTGTAAGTTTAGGTGTGTGACTACCATAAAAGTGGTAAGGATAAGTGCAGGTTTTCGAGTAAGTGTATTGAAAATTTATAATCCGATGGGAAGACCGCTACAGGCAAATTGTCCTTCGATGTAGGCGGTAAAAACGAAAATAGTTTCTTGTTTGCAACCGCGTTTTAAATTTAAGGTAAGAAAGTCCCAAGTTTATGGCTGGAATTTTTCAAAAGATCAGTGACTAATTGAATCCTAGAGGATATGGTAGTGTAAAATTGATGCAGCTTTGTATTTCGAATGTCTACACTGGTAGGGTCCTCAGAAAAACTCAAGCGCGTCAGATTAAGACAAGGTAAGTTAAGTACATGCAGAATGCATGCATGTATTTCAATTGACAATTTGATCGAGGCATAAGCAAATGGGCGAGTCATAAAATTAGGTTGTAAGGTTCCTGTTAATATTCTGTTGATACGTGCAAGTACCACAGTTTGCTAAGATAATTTTTTTAGGAACATTGAAAATTTTACACTTACCACGGTGAAGGAACTTCTTATGTGAAACGCAATCCCCGAGACAGCCATCAGATCATAGGTTTAAAAAAATACTTCGCACCTGAGTATTTAGAAATAACTTTTTTTTTAAATTTTTTTGAATTCTTACACGCGCCACTAAAATGGATACTTGTCATAGAATTTTTCGTTTTATAATCTATTCTTCACAATCCAATGGGAGCCCATAACGTTTTAGTAACTGCAAGCATCCGTGCCTCCTCTACTAACATATCACAACTTTACACAACTAGATAATTGGACATAATGTTCAGTTGATCTTTGAAACAGGCACGATCTCTGCAAATGAAACTGGAAATATTGTAGTATTGACTACCTATAATACCTCAGCAAAGTTTACCGAGACGGCTGTCTCGTCTCGATTGCATTGATTTTCTGCTGAATACTACAAAAACATTAGAATGTGTTACATCCGTATTCTAATGATAAATTCGAAAGACATTTTTTAACAATATTTTTTTTTATCATGCAAGAAAACGTTGCCGCGTTGCTGCACGGACGTAAGACTGGGCAATATGATTAAAAGACTACATATAAAACATTACAGGTAAATTAAAAAAAACAGTGACATTGACAGTTTGACAATTTGGTCAACTTTTTTGATGGCGTTTGTGGACTGTTCTGCATTGGTTGGTTTTGGTTTTACAGCAGTAATTTTCAGTAAAACGAACTGTCTGTTGTGGATTGGGTTCCTTTACAATCTTTGTATCCAATCTATCTTATCCGTAATTTAATTCATTTCTGTTGTAGCTTCTCCTGTAACCAATTTTTTAATAGTGCAATTTTGGATGAAGGACATTTCATTTCGTAAACAAGTAAATACTGTGATATCAATAAAATGCAAGCAGAAGAAAAACGCTCGAAACCAACAGTCGATTTGGCTTCTTTAGAACCCACGGCGAGGGTGAAACAATTAGCCAACTATGGTGCAGTCGTAGACGTTGATCCAAATGTTCCACCAAGGAGGTAACTATACCAAACAAATCATTAAATGACTAGGAATAAGTTCGTGCATGTTCAAGGTAATATGATGACGCATTTTTGTATTGAAAAACAAAGATTGGGACAAATATGTACTTTAGATCATATTATGTACACCAAGTGCTTAAGACCATAGTTGAATAGTAACAGTTGCATGCATGGGTCTATTGAATGTTAAGTTATGCACCTTAGGCAGGTTCGTTGATGGGTGACTATCAATTATATTCTGGCAAACCTGGCTGTTGTCCTGTAAAGGCTTTGTAATAAATATGTGAATCATAATTAGATCAAATCATAGTCGGTATATTCATTACCTTTAATTAATGTCATGTGAATGATCATGTTTATTACAATTGACCCAAATGTCAAATACAGTGATTACCAAGGACCCTCCTCAGTGGCCGCTGCTAGTGACAATTTAGGCAAATTATATTGGAGCCAATGAACTGCTAAAATTAATTAGGTTGTAATAATAAGAGTAAAGCCATTTGTTTCTGAATTTTGGGTATAATGTTTAGTATTAAAAAATGTTTAAACATTATCAAATGTCCTGTAATTCTTTTTGGCATGGGCAATTTCCAACTCCATTGTGCTCTCTCCTCTCTAATACTCCATTAAGATCCATTCATTTTGTTTATGGTTGTCCCTGTTTTCTAGTAATGTCTCTTGGATAGTATAGTGTCTACCTGGCTACTCTGTGTGTCCATTTTGTATGGAAGCATGTGTTCATAACTTTGTTCTTCATATTTTTAATTTGAATTGAAGTGAACTGAAAATTATTCATTTTGATGTGCAAAATAAGGTATTTTAGTGTTTCTGTGTGTATTTGTAGGTTGTCTTCGTAGCTAAAACACTTTTATAAACAATTTCAGGTATTATAGGTCAGGCCTGGAGATGGTCAGAATGGCTAATGTGTACCTAGCAGAGGGCAGCCTTGAGAATGCTTACATTCTGTACATTAAGTTCATGACATTATTCTTGGAGAAGATTCGCAAGCATCCGGAGTATGTAGGGGTGCCACCTTCAGTGAAGGCAGTGAACCAGGCCAAGTTGAAGGAGGTGATGCCCAAAGCAGAGAAACTAAAACAGAAGCTTCTTGACCAGTATGCCAAAGAACATGTTGCTTATCAAGAAGAGGTAAATAGGTTTAAATTTTATATCCCATAATGTTCGATTATTAGACTGTTTTTATATTTTGTAATAATAATATTTATTTAAAAGACAATGTTGGCCCACGTACAATGGTTCGCATAGGACTAAGTGCGGAAACCATATTCAGACATAGACATGTTGGTCCAGTGGTTAGTAACAACTTATAAATTAACCTTTCGAACACCGTAATTAGAGACACAATAGAAAGACAATGAGAGAGTGAAGTTTGCTTGGGGTTTAATTAATTAAATAACTTAACCTACTTATGGACCAGCAACTGCATCCAGTGATTATTCACTGATGTGTCCAAAATGTTTTGTTATCTGAAATACTGTGAAAAAACAGCAAAATAAGAGTTTGGTACTTAATACTTCCTTCTATATCATTAGGAAAAGAAACGGCGCGCAGCAGAGGAGGAGAAGAGAAAGCAAGAGAGAGATGATGCCAAGCTCGCTGAACGACTCCAAGCTGACGAGAATAAGAAAGATGCCAATACACCAACACCACATCTGTTACATGCTGTGAGTTCGCCTTGTTCTTACTGTTTATTTAATTATATAATAAAAGTATAAAATATTAATCTTGAATGATGACTCATGAAGAGTTAAAACAAAGCACACTTAAAGGACTCTGCCCCCACCCGGCAAAAATAATATCATTCAAATATGGGCTTTAAGTATTGCTCTTTAGATATATTTTACATCAACATCATAAATTAGCAGACAGCTCGCTGTCAGCTAGCTTACCGCTGCCAGACTGCTCGGTAGTTGACGCTTCGCTGGCCACACGTTGTAGGCGAGCGGTAGGCGCGGCGTCCGCGCGGTGGTCGCGCGGTGACTGCTAGCAGTCACCGCGCCGACGCCGCGCCGATCAGTCCGCTCAGTGACAGTCGGTCTGTATCTGTCGCCGCGCGGACTGCAGGGTGCCTGGTAGCTGTCGCCGCGCGGACTGCTGGGCGCCTGCTAGCTGGCGCCGCGTGGACTGCGAGCAGTCGTCTTAATAACTAAGAAGTTTAGGGCGGTGTTGAGTGGGAGCGGTGTTGGAGCAGAGTCGTTTATGTGTGCTATGACCTTTAGGGTCGCAGCGCACGGGTCACCGGCCACAACCACAAAACGCCTCCACGAGCATATTTCGTATAGTTTTCACACATTTTATATGGATATGGCCGCCACACGCTACAAATCGCGGCTGCTCGCTTCTTGTGGCCCGCACTGGCCACTAAACGCCGATACAATATGCTGTCACATGCCACTCGCGCATTTAAATCTTCGTAAGAGTGCATTATAATACTGCGCGTATGGGTTAAAAAAAGTAGCAGCCACTGGCTACAATTGACTGTCGCGCGCTTCAGCTTCCTTTGTGGCCGCTTATGGCTTTTCGTGGCAGCATTTGTGGCTATGGTATATGGCTCATGTGCGACGATACTTAGTAGTACTTAGTAGCAGACACCATACCCAGGTCGGGCGCTGCAAAGACTTTCTCCACAGGTAATGTTCTTGGACGGTTTCGATCTTTAGTGTTTGTGCTGTCTCTCTGCAGACTATGTTCCTACTCCCATCTTGTGTCACGTGCTCTGTTACCTGTTCACGTAGGGAATTAATAACAACGTCAGCACATAATAATATGGCCGTGGCCGAATACTGCCAAAGGCGGTAACTGAACTTAGTGAGGGAAAATTCAAAACACATATTATATAATAAGGTTAAAGACTATGTCGAAGACACGCTTGTTTGGCAATGACTACCTCATTCATCATCAATATTGTGTCTATTAACTGCTCCATCTTTGTTTTAATAATTTTATATACTTACATTTCTTTTTTTCTCTGACACATTGCTTTTGCAATTTTTTTTTAAATATTATTTAGACTTCAACTGTCTTAAATTTGTTAGTAATTTATTTTGTTAACATTTTATTGATAGTTCTAATTATTTATATTATTCCTGATTTTTTTTTATATGTGACAACACTCCACGAACTCTTAGACTACTTCCTATTACGGCTTACTTTTTTTTTATTAAGATTATTTTTATTGTGCTTTTGTGTACAATATTTGACTGGTCTACATCTACACTGTTCTTACACAATATCTATACAATAGTACACATGGAGTTTCTTGCCGGTTTTTCTCCATAAGAAATGACCAATTTGGAACCGTGCACTAGCTTCTGACGTTTTATAAATGCCCATGTAGGCCTATGTGAAATAAAATATTTTGACTTTGACTGGGCCAGGCAAGGCATATAATTTGGAAAAAAACATATAAAAAGCAGTAATAAACTTAAATAATAAACCCAATAATGAATTCTGCTGCAAGCGTGAGCGGATTCGCCGATCTTTCGTAGCGTCGATATTATTTCATGTAACACACATATCCACTGCTTCCTTGATCTAAACTCCATCAGATGTATTTTGATTTTTATTTGTAATTAAATAATTATGGTCAGTATCGAATCTACACTGCTTACAACTATGCTGTGTGTGGCTGTTCTAACTGACCGATGTGCTCCTAGAGCCTATTTGCTTTATACTTGTAGTTGACAGACAAAGCCATACAATAATTTCTTACATTTGGCAATATTATATTTGGTAGACTCAGTAACTGACAACTACAAGTCTTCAGATGGAGATCGCTTATAAGGAATCGTAGTTTAGGCTTAACTAGATGTACAGGTGACCATAAAAAGGCTGCTGGCACAGACTATAGACGAGGCAGACGAGAAACCGAGTTCTGTAGTGTGACTTCGGTCTGTTCAGAAGCAAACTATGGTTCGCTTCTGTTCGCTTGGTTGGAGAGCCGACTAACTGATTGATTAGACGACGATGATGTGTATCATGTTTTATTTAGACGTCTATAGCTTGCGTCACAATCGTAACAGTCATTATTTGGAAAATAACTAAACACATTCGAAATCAGCGACACTTGAGATTAGATACGTGGATAAAGCAATCGCTATTGGAGTAACCGGCTTTACATCGCCAGTATTGGGATAGCATTCGGTGTTTCCCCTTCGATTTTTTTTTATGTCGGAAATGCGTGTACCAATTAGTACCAAAGACTTAGTAGTGATGCATCTTGAAGAGTGTACTCTAGTATGTGTGTGCGTGTCCGTGATGCTGCAGGAGCAGTGGGCCGTGTCGCCGTCAGCGCCGGCGATGGACGGGGTGCTGTACCCCGACGACTTCGCGAACGAGCCCCCGCGCGCGCCCTCGCATCATTACCAGCCAGTGCCTCCGATCATACCACCTTCACGACCACAAGTGTGAGTGTCATTTCTTTATTTTTTACTATAGTAGCGTTTATCAAACTTCCACTATCTTGGTACAGGATTGAACGAAAAATTTTTACGAGTAATTTCCTTCCTCTAAAAATGAGACTGATGTCAATGCGCAGCATAACATCTTTTAGAAATGCTTGAAGGGGAGAATAGGGTTCAGTTAATTCAGAACACTGACTGTACCAATTAATCTTATACCTACCTGCAAATAAAGGGTCAAACAATGTCATTGTGTTTAAATATACAGTCTGTATAACAAGAGATTATTACCTACATTTATTTAGCTCGAGATTATACTTTAACTTTCAAACAAGTGGGAAATTTTAGACTAGTTTTTACGTCGTGGCTTCTATCAGGCGTGTACTTTACTTCAAAGCAAAAATCCAATAAAACGTTATTGAACGGTGATCTTACATTATGTAGTGGCAACGCGAGCGTAGAGTCTTTGTATGGAGCGGCGCGCCTGCGCACCGTGGTTGTACCAGCCGCTCTACTCTCCAAGTTCCTACGCCTCGCCGCCACCAACACGGCGCACAACGTCGAAACCTGCGGCATACTCGCCGGGATACTCGTGAGTTCAAAACGTGCTTTATTCCACCTCACTGAGGCCTACTGTCCACGGACGCGTAGCTTCATAGACGTATTCGTCATTTTATGCTTCGTGAACGCTTGTTCACAGCTTACACACAACACTGTGAAACTATCGATGAAGCTGCAACGACACGAGGGCACGACGCTGCCGTACAGGCTACGAGTCTGTGGACAGTAGCCCTTCATCTGAGGCTGATGACTGTACAACATAATTTTTAGTTTATGCGAAAACTCAGAATCAGTTACCGAATGGATTCCAATAGTTTTTACACCATGTTGTCCAGTTGGACACCACCAACACAAAGTACAACATAGGTCACGGCAGGTCATAGTGGGCACTAGGTGCCAGCACTGGGTGCAAGTGCAAATCAACCTCCCAATCGCCTAGATGGCCCGGTGACTGTATTCTTGCTGCCATAACAAGCATAGAACGTGATACAGTTATGAAATTTTTGGTAAATATACTTAAACATATCAAGATTTTCCACTGGCACCGATACGGATATGAAACTTATTGATAATTCCTATATAATGCTTGTAATTACTTGTGGTTTTTTTTTAGCTTTTTCAAGCTGTAGTAAACAAATAACGTCGCATTGCAGGAGCGCGACCAGCTGAAGATCACGCACGTGATCGTGCCCAAGCAGACGGGTACTCCGGACTCCTGCAGCACCAACAACGAGGAGGAAATCTTCCACTACCAGGACCAGCATAACCTTATCACTTTGGGATGGATTCATGTGAGAACCTATTTATTAATAGTAGAATAGAATAAACTCTATTATAGGTACACCAAAGAAGTAACACAACTTACTTAAAACAGCAGATGTTTTGCGCCATGTATTTTTTATATTCCACCATTTTTCAGCATAATAACAAAAGTTATTAAGCATTGTTATACTTATTTTACTCGAATTAGATTTGAGATTGTTCATTTATATAAAAGTATTGCCACTTCATCAATTAAATTTTGAATGGATACAAATGTCTTTGTAATTAATTCTTGAATAAATCAGGGGCCGTAACAGTGTTACGTATGCAGATTTTGTGCAAATATTTTCTTTGATATTATCGACATCGTTCTTTTAAAAAACTGAACAAATACTGTTGACGTAATCACAATCCAGAGCCCCCACACCCCATGTCATCAAAAATCAGCAAAGCAAAGACAACCCCACCCCACTGTAGTGCTTACGTAAAACTTGAGTTGCCCCTCAGCTGTGATGGAATTTGAACTTTGTCATGTATGACATTGAGTTTGTGTTACTAAATTAAACCAAAATTTGAAATTAGTTAGATTTTCGTACAACTTTATGCTGGATTTTTATTATTGTTACTATCTTTTTTATTTATTTTATTTATTTGCTAGTGTAATATCCCCCTAATTCGTTTAGACTTTTTTGGCGCGTTTGTTTGAAAACTATTTTTTTTAAGGTCATCAAATAACTTCTTCCACTCTAGGGTGGAGCGAGAGGGCTTGTCACAATTTTAATAACTAAAACCTACCTATGTTCCTTTATTTGCCCTTTTCGTGTTTTAGAACCACCACACAGTAACGTTTTTAAACAATCGCGCAGAAAAACCTACTGTAATTATTATTCGTATAATTATTATCTTTTTAGTTTAAATGCCATGAGAAAAACTACGTATGAATAATTAGTACCAACAAAACAGGCTAAGTAATTAATTCACGTGTACTGACCATTTTATTACAGTTGTATTTATCATTCAGAATAGGAGTAATTAACCTAAAGTAACACCAGAATGAAATAATCTAATCTCTTTACGAAGAAATAATTTTATTATCGAAATGGGATATTTAAATATAAATAAAAAATCAGCCAAGTGCGATACGGACTCGCGCATGTTGTATAGATAATGATACAGAACCCGGTTCTATTTATACAACATTAAAATATATGTTTATTATAGATTCATGAACAACATTATTAGTTTAAACATAGAAAGAACATGAAAAATAAAAATACTTAACTAATTAAAACTATATATACACAATAACTCTTACCTAAAATGTGGCGTCAAAAAATTCCTCCGCATCGCTGTCGACTGGAAGTGTGCCCAAAAGACTGGCGGCATTGCCACGTTGTATGGCAATGCTTAATCTCTGATCGAGGTAAAAGCCAGCGCTTGGGTCACGCGAAGTGCCAACAAGGCGTTTGGATAATTGTTTAAGAAGCGCATTAAATATGTACTATATTACAACCTTTTTTTTGTTTCACCTGCCCCAATGTTTGTTTGTTGATAAATCATATTTGCTGTATGGGAAAACTAAATCAAATATTAAAAAAAAAAACTGTTTTTAGTATTTGTTATTATAATGGCAACAGAAATCAACAACATCTGTGAAACAACATCTGTGATAATTAAAACTTTTTAGTTATCATCATTGGTGATCGATAGACAGACAGTGGAGACTCCATTATTAAGGTCCCGTTTTGTACTCTTTGGGTACAGAACCCTAAAAAGACTAAAGTTCTTGTTTAGGTTGAGTCACTGTTATGACAAGTTAAATAATAAGTATCAACCACTAATGCGTTGAGTACACTATTACTATGTGAATCACTCTTTATCATATCATACCTATATCTATGGTGTACATTATCATAATAATATTGATTGTAAGTAGACATTGTAGGTGTTAATTGGCAGATTAAATTAGATAAAACTCATCAGCTGACTGACTAAGTGAAACATTGGACTGATAACCTGATATGCCACATGTGGGAAACAACGTGATATCAAACCGCTGTTGACATAATCCCTAGAACACAACCTGGTTAAAAAGCAATTCAGGTCGTAAAAAGCGCAAGTAGGACGGTTCATATTTTTCAATACTAACCGTAAAACTCAAAAACTCGGTCTTATTCCTATCGCTTTTAGGCACGCAATTTACTGTTTTTCCCACTAGTGCAAAAAAGTACTGGCGCTCGCCCTGCCGCCGTTTATTATACTTATCGTATCATTCTGAGCGTAGCGCCACGGTCAGTATGATACGATAAATACCACCAGCACGAGTCGCGTGTCAACCCCCTTTTTATTTATTTCTTTGTAAGAATATTAAAAACATCGCTTGATACACTTGGAAAGTCACTGCAGCACTCAGCTCCATAACACTTCTGCCTTAGTCGCAAAGACAAACTTTCTCCACTTGTATCAAAATGTACTATTTTAGTAAGGTGCCAGATAAATTTAGAATGTATACCCTCATACATTTATTGACATTCTGAATTTCAAAAGCGGAATTAAAGACATAAAGCTAAATCGAAATCGAAATCTAGCGTGATTCTTTTCATTTTCTAGTAATTAAAAACAGTTCATTGTTTATTTTTCGGGTACCTACGCAGAGATATTAGGTATAGGTCAATGTACTTTATTCCAAACTAGCTGACCCAGCGAACTTTGTACCTTTCGATATAGTCAACCGATTGCGATGAAACAAATCCTAAGTAATATATCAAATTACACACAATTTTAATGTAAGTATAAAATTTATCTACATCGATTTCGTACATTTCACGTGATACGCGCACAACTAAAAACTTCTGGCGCCTACTATATTTTTCTGAACGTTGATTTTTGTCTAAACGCGTCTATAAAGCTACGCGTCCGTGGACAGTAGGTGTTGGTATTACGATAGGAGTTTACATGCGGTATTTAATTATTATTTGATTGTTTCAGACTCATCCGACCCAGACGGCTTTCCTATCGTCTGTGGATCTACACACGCAATGCTCCTACCAGCTGATGATGCCTGAAGCCATCGCCATTGTCTGCGCGCCCAAGTACAATGAGTAAGTTGTCTGTGATCTTATCAATTTCACTGTGTGTGAAGTATTCAGGCGCAGGGTGGATGATTCCAGAAGAAAATGAAAACTTAGGAAGTAAACTTCAGGATTTACCTATTTCTCTTCACAGGTATTACACGAAGCAATGTTTTTCGACAAATGTTTTCCGACAATTGTTTTTCGACAAACGTTTTCCGACAATTGTTTTTCGACAAACGTTTTCCGACAATTGTTTTTCGAATACTGTTTTTCGACGACTAACAATTCGGTCGACTGCTCTGAAAAATAAAGATTTATTAACCTAAAAACTTTACCTAATTAATAAAATTAGCAATATTACGATCAGAGGAAATCAACAAAAGAGTATTGAAATACAGAGATACCAGCCCCCCTGGCCAAGTTGCTAATCTGCGATTGTTAACGCTTGTAGAAAGCTTCAAATGTACGGGAATGACGTCATCTCAACGCTCATTCACGTGGTCAGAACAAAAGAATTGGCGGCGCGCCCAACTCGAAGCGTTCAGCGAAAGCGAAACGGTTGTAACTTGGCTAGGGGGGCAGATCACACCGAACCGCTGGCGGGGGTAGCGTTTCCCGCGCTTCCGCACGCAACCAAGTCCAAACCAAAAATATGGCGCGTCCCGTCACCTGCGATAGTTTTTTTTAAATGTTGCCCCTTCTGTTTCCGGGCAAAGGTAGTAGTATCCAACACTATAATATTTCCTTTGCGAGTGTGTGTGATCTTAGAGACGGATATTGACATTGAATTATAAAAACCCAAGAAGCACAGTCACGAACAAAAGTAACACTCGAAACTGTCACCAAATACTCAAAAATTCTATGTAGGTAGCTAGAATCATAACATAAACATTTTTTGCAAATTCAACCTTACTCGAATTGCTTAAAGTTGTTTTTACCAAGCAATATACAAAAAGAAATAAAATTTTACGACCGAATTTAGCCGGCAGAACAAATCATGGAGTGGAGACGAATATTTATATAGTTTTTATTTTTATACGATATTGAATTAGATTGTTAAATTGCGTTCTAAACAAATTTATCTGAGCGTAAATATGTTTTGGGTAGGATATGTGTATAAATCAATGAAACAAATATTTACTGGTAACATTATTTATTTAATTATTTGGTTCAAAGGTGAAACTGAGTAGGTGAATGATAAATGATATTTATTTTGCAAATAGCACACATAAAACACTTTTACACGTAAAATTTTTTTTTCGTCAGTTTAAGGGGCCGGCGGAGGATGAATTTCCATACAAACGTAATACCACGCTCATTTGCAGTTGGAGCATATATCCAACATATTATGATGATATTCGGTTAAAGACAATATTTATCTAGGTTCCTACGTCGAGAATATTAGAAATATTGTTATTTTTAATACAAGAAAAGCCAAATGGCTTGTTTTGCCATTTACGCTATAAAAAAGTGCGAAATACAATTTGCTTAAATTTCTTTTTGTTTTTTTTAAAAAGAAAGACGTAGGAACCTAGATAAATATTGTCTATAACCAAATATCATCATAATATGTTGGAAATATGCTCCAACTGCAAATGAGCGTGGTATTACGTTTGTATGGAAATTCATCCTCCGCCGGCCCCTTAAGCTAGATGAGGCCGGTGTTTCCTAGCTGACTACCCTGAAAAGAAACACCGAAAGAAACTCAGGGGTCAAAGTCTCTTTTGAGGTCCATACAGTAAATATGTAATGGTAGGTATTTAGTAGAAGGTAATTAGGTAGCAAAATTGTCAGGGTATAATCTACTAGGAATTCCTCTTAATTAAAACTTAGAAAATATAATTATTTTGGACCGACTTTGGTTCTCAATTTGGTTGTATTTTTTTACGTTTGTTACCTCAGAACTCCGTCATTTATGAACCGATTTTCAAAACTCTTCTTTTTGTAAAAGGTTGTACAAAGTCAAAGTAGTTTGTTGGTCAAAAACATGGTAATGTGGATGTTAAATATAATAATAATAAATCTTTAATTTGAGCAAAACTTATATTGTGTTCGTATCAATATCTCAAACTTAAGTGTTAGTAAATAAAAAAAAAAAAAAAACAATTCTAAATATATATAGTATATACATATAATATAGTATATACATATAACCCATAAATATTTGTTTAAAACTTTATTAGAAATAAGTTCAAAATTATTAAAAAAAAATAATTAAACACAATAAAAAATATCGACTCCACAATTAAGAACAGGGGTTATTTGTATTATACGAACAAAATAATAGTAGGCTGGTAAACATGGTTCTTACACTGACAATGCGGTCATTGAAATTTGCCGTATTATACTTGGACCGATGAGTGAAATTTTCGGACAAATTAAATCAAAATCACATATAACAGTGTATATTAAGTCATAAAAACAACAAAAACCATTCAATAAACACTATTACTTACCGAAAATACGATATCCCATCCTTTTTTTGCGTTTTTGACGTAATATTTTTACAATTTACTAACGAACACTTCGGCATTTTTAACGAGCGTACAGTGACGCGGGCGCTGCGAGACTATTTGAAAAGAGCGCACTTTGTCGAATGTTGCGCTCTTTTTTCGCAGACGTTTTTGAGACGCTGACTGTGTATCTTGGGTTTTTTGTATATCAATGGATATTGATTATGATTTTATTTGATTTCTAACATGTTTTTTAACGTTACAGAACTGGTTACTTTGCGTTGACTCCTGATTACGGAATGCAGTTCATCACAAACTGTAGACAAACCGGTTTTCACCCGCATCCGGACGACCCTCCTCTGTTTCACGTAAGTTTCACCAAAAGTAACTCATAATGTAATGGTATTAGTTGAACAGAAATCTGCTATCAGAAATTTATTTAAAATAGACCAATAACAGGCACTTTTGAATTGTCAAAATGTTGGTCAGACAAAAAAAAGTGAAGCTAAGAGGAACTAATACAATACTAACTGTACAAGTAACATATTATGTCATATTATTACGCTGTTTTGATTCGGACTTATACGATTCATTGTATGTTTCGTGTATATGGTTGGCTTGGATTAGTGCAACATGACTTATAGTCTGTCTAATAAGTTAAACGACTTGGGTAATTATTAGGATTTAATTAAATCTGGTGTATTCAACACGAATTCAATAATCAAGGTTGATTAAGAGATAGAAATCATTGTTAACTAACAGAAGAACCTTAAAAAAAGTATCGAATATAAGTATTTTTTAAATGATTAAATATTATACGAAATTCCCAAGTCGGTTGACTTATTAGACAGACTATATCAAAGATTTTGAGCGGTTTGTTTGCTTATAAAGACGCGCAATACCTCCTGTCAATAATGAATAGAAGTTCATCATCAACATTTCAGCCGAAAGAAGTCCACTGCTGGACATAGGCCTTCCCCAATTGTTACCACAATGACCGGTCTTGTGCGTCTCGCATCCATCGGGTTCCCGCGACCCTCTCCAAGTTATCGGGGATTGAAAAGAAGTTGCCTTATTTGGATATTTTCTTTCCAGACCGTAACACACATAAGGGTGGACGACTCGGCGCCGGTACAAATAGTCGACCTTCGAAGATGAACGCCACCCTTCAGCCAATTCGTTCACTCTTCCATCACAAGCTTGCGTTCACGCGTAGTGCATTTATTATATTAAAACGCCAACATTCATGGCAGTTATGGTCATAGGACGTCCGAAGTGCCTACTATGACGTGCCTTTGACATCATGATTCTGTCGTGAGAAAGGGATAGTGGATAGTGCAATTCGACCTCTATAGCTCTGTCTCTCTCTCTCTCTAACACCCTATTCATAATAGTTTGAAAACGTCATAATAGGGTCCTACGTTCTATGACTATGGTTGCCACGAACGTTGGCATGTACTTGCTTGCTTTATCTTCTACGGATCATATCCAATACTGTTCAATACCAAGTATTATTCGGAATAGATGATAGTGTATTGTACTTTAATTATAGTGGGTTAATGTTTGTTGTTTTAAGCACGGAGTAGCAAGCAAATGGAGCATTAATTGGAGTACGATTGCTGCGAATCTCAGTATCACCGTGTACTGAATAGTAACTTATGGTTGTTAGTATGTTGGCATGTGTAGTCGCTACCTTTTTAACTCCTGGAATGCCAAAAAGGGAAATAAAAATAGCTTTTATTATCTGCTGACTGATGTAAATTTGCGCTAACATTTGTCGTGTATGTGTGAAAAGTCTACTGTTCAGAATATCACTCCATTCGTTTTCTACTCCGTGGTTCGTAGCTGACTCGTAGTAAGCACGTGTTCAGTATGCATAATCAAGCCTTTATTAACTTTTGTATGACAAGAGTGACATTTTATAAGTTAGGATAAAAGATAACCTTATTTGTTGCATTATCGTCACACATCACTTAGTTTTGTGTAGCTAAACACTGTGTGAAAATAAATTTTATATTTTATTAGAGGACAATGTGATATGATTATATTATTTAATATATATCTTAGATGCTTTAAAGTACCTATAATGTTGTATAAAGATACTATTGTTCTCGTTAAGATTTTATTTAATATTGTACTTCATTCGCGTTAGGATTAGACATTTACACAAACCTTTTTTTACTGTTCGTTCAACCGATTTTGATTTTTATTGCCTGGTTGATACAACAAATGGTGGCTGCAGTAAAGTTGGTATTGTAACCACTTTTTTTACTTTTAATGCCATCCTTATGCCTACGGAATAAAAGTCAAAATAGGCTGAACGGACAGTAAAAAAAAGGTTTGTTTCAATGTCTAATCTTAACGCGAATGGAGTATACATTTGTTGAAGCAGCAATGAAAGGAATAAATAATTTGGCGATTTGTTTAGTTTGAAGAATTAATAAATCGATGCTTATAAATGTTTGCTTGTTTTCTAACTGTTTGTGTAGAAATTGTAGTCGCGTAAGAATTTGTCTTCATCAGCACAATAATCGAGAGGAAATTTACTCCAACAATATAAGAGTTTTTTTTAAATGCCTGAATGTGCTAGAAGTGGTATTCATTGAAACTGAATGATCCTATATTTTTGTGGTGGGTAGAAAGATTAGCGTTTCCGTAATACAAAATAAATGAGTGCTTTTAACTGCATCAGTAATCGATAGATATTTCGTGTTCAAATAGCGAGACTGCAGAAATATAATTATATATTTTAAAATTAAGGAAAGTTTCTAATTTAAAGTGAAAGCTACGAATTCGAGCGTAGCGTGTCCTCGCTAGATGGCGCTGAACTCTATTTTCTTTTTGTTTTAGTGTGTGGGAGCATTATTAAGTCAATAAATGATATTTGTTACTACCGAACATTCCACTTTATTAAACTTAATCAAAATCCTCGCAATACACTTAATTCAGACTGTTAATGATTTTAACCATAGTGTACCTAACTGTAACGCTATCCTATTTGTATGGATGTGTGGACGTTTGTTACTCTTTCACGCAAAAACGGATGGAACAGAACGGATTTCGATGAAAACGAAAAAAAAACGTGAAACGTAGTACACGGGTAGACAATTTTCTGGAATAGCATATAGGAGACTTTTATCCCGGCAGTATGTTCCCTTGGGATAATTTTCTGTTACCACGCGGGCGAAGCTGTGGGCCGCAGTTAGTACTTAATAAGGTTGAGGTCAACGCCATCTAACAAGAATATGGCCACGGTCGAGTCCGTAGTTTTCACTTTAAAAGCCAGCATGTCTAAACAGAATCGAATATTATGCAATGAATCAAGCTGAAATATGAAAACTAATGAAATATAAGGGTCTTAGGCCGCTATCTCACTGGCGTGTTCTAAGCCTTCGCGTCTATCGAACTTTTGACCAGCGGTAACATTATGCGCACGCCACGTTGACTTCGCTTCTAGTACTTAGCTTAAACATTTAGAGTCGGTACAGTGCTAAATATCACTTTATTTAGTACTGTACCGACTGTTGGATTGGACTATTAAGAATTGACGATAATACTTTCTTTTTCTTTTACGTAATTCTCATGAAAGTAGCAAAACCAACAGTAGAGTTTCCTGGTCGACCAATCCATCTCTTTTATCTCTGATTGTACGCCTCAAATCGCAGCATGTGCGTAACGTAAACGTTACATTAAATTGCGCAACGTTAACGTCGCGTCGACGCAGCTGCGTGGCTGCGTAGACGTCGCTGAAACGCCAGCGCTCGTCAAACGCCTGTGGGACAGCGGCCTTAGATTCAAATACATTTAATTACTTTCTGTCTCTTTCTAATCGCCGATTATAGCGTCTAACTTGAACTATTATGATTGATGGAATACAACACTAATATTTATATTTTGTGATAAATACGCAGCCTGAAGACTGAAGCTTAAAATTTATTGTGAAATAGATTTTATATATTTATATATTTCTCGTCTTCTCGACTCGTAAATTTATCAGCTCCGACATGGTTTTGAAAAATATTGTTTTGTAATGACAATGAATGTTCTATTTCCTGTTATATTGTAATCTCAGCTGTTTATTTTGTTTGTCTTTCAAAATTGAAAACAGGCTTTAAGTCCTATAAAAAAATTGTTGTCCTTTCGAGGTTTGTAAATATTTTGTGTTACGACAAGGCAAAGCGGATGTAACGCGTTTCGTTTGTATGATAATCTAAATTTTATTATATTTATTACGGTTGTTCACGTGCAATTGTTTGACTGCACCATTTATTATTTTGCGCACATTCGTGTCAATGTTCCGGGTGATGTTATTCGTGCCATTTTGTATAATGAAACTACTAATTACTGCATATTAATATAAGGTAGGTAACACATTGCGAATAAACAAATGTATACAATGGTAAAAGTGTAATCCTATTCGTGATGTTGGGGAGTAATGCAGAAAATTATATTATTTGTACCAATAAAAATAATCTTCGTGTAGGTATATTTAAACTCAGACTGATTTTAATTATATTATAGACTGAATGTGTATTGGTATAAATAATAATTAATTTTCGTATAATTATGTGTGTAACTGCAGACAGACTGCATTCCGACTACAAGTAATAGTTATCACGCATTTGGTAAAACTATTTGAATGGCAGGTATTATTGGTAATAAATAATATTTAAAATATACTTTGGTTAAAATCAATCTGCCAACTACAGAACAGATGAAAGAGTTTAGACTGGCCTTGTGGGCGGGGCAGGCGGGCAACAAAGTAGGGCAATGCTCATAGTTCAACGACCAATAGCAAACTTGCGATCTAAGTGTGCGTGGTCTGTTAATTGCGAAAATCGCGTTCGTATTGGTTTATTCGGGGTTACCATGACGTTCAAAGTAAGATTATTTTAATCTTGTTTCAGTGTGGGTAAGAGATGGCGCTAGACAACCTGTATAGCTCTGTCTCTTACCTACACTAAAACAAGATTAAAACAATCTTACTTTAAACGTCATGGTCTAGGTCATTGTCTGTAGTGGAGTTAAAGGGTGTGAGACAAGCGGCGACACTCGTAGTACAAATCGGAAAGTATTTATTTTCTAACTACTTTCATATTTTCTGTGCTGCAAGCTGCATAGCCGCCGCCGTCGTATACTTCTCAATGATGACTGTGGCCTTGCAATTTCAGTCAGTTATAATACTTGTGTGTTGCATTTAATTTATATATTGTTAGAATGTATTCTGTCTGCACTAGATAAAACAATGCGGGGGTAAATATCTAACGTTAATTTAAAAGTCCCAGCTATTGCAATGTTAGATATAAATGTGCAATTAACGTCATCTAGTATATAAGAGCAGTCTTATGTATGTGTGATTCAACTAACACGGACCAATGTGAATAAAATGTTTATTAAATTCATTAAAAGTTTTATTTATTGCACAATATTATATGGTTATGATATGCATCGTTGGCAGTGAAGCGAGACTATACGTACATTTACTTCACACACACCTACATAACATTAACGCCGTGGTTTTTATTAGGAGACAGTGGCAACACTGAGTGCTTGCAAAACATAACGTGCGTCCTTTTCTAGGTGGGAAATCGTCAATTAATTTCTTTTGCTCTGGATGGATCGAGAGAGAGTTTTAGATTTTTTACTGACTAAATCCCACCTGTGTTCCTTCACTTGCTTTTATGTTCCAGGGCCACGGTACCCCTTTCGAACAATTCCGCAGCCCTAGCAAGCATCAGCCCATCAGGCCTAACATGACACCTCTATTCTTCACAGTTTGTCCAAATCTAGAGCGCTATAATCGAGTCGTCTTTTTGAAAAACAAAAGACAGTGTTTCTTGCTTCAAATCACTTTGAGCAGTTTTATTGATTCAGAACAACAAATGTTCTGGAACTCTTTCCGGGTGATTGATATATTTTTTCGCCTAATAAAACCACGGTTTACACAGACACTTTGGTTAACAAACTACTATTAGGAAGAGTAATTTAGTGTTACTTTATAAGTCCTTATACAAAGTGCATACAATAATTAAAAACATTGCTTATTTTAAATACACCTTAGATATAAAATCAATAATTAATCATATTTTTTTTAAGATATTTTTTTTTTCGTCAGAACGACTGAAAACAATTAGAGATTATGTTTATTATGTAACTTATTTACATATAAATGTACTTAAGATATACCTACTAATATGACTAAGCATTTTTACAGACTACATTTCGATAAGGCACTCGGTGCTTGATTTACTTTCGTAAAATTCTTTTTAGAATTTAGAAATAATTACCACATAAAATAGGTACTCGTACAACACTTAGAATTTTACAAATATGTACCAATACACGTCTTCTAAAATTTGGAAGTGTAGGCAAACGTTTCGAATATACGGTAAATCTGCAAACATTGTTATTGAATTTATTTCCGACTATAGTCTGTCTAATAAGTTAAAAGACTTGGGTAATTATGTAGTCAACACGGGTTCAGTAATCAAGGTTGATTAGGAGATAGAGATCATTGTTTACTAACAAAAGAACCTTCTAAAAAGTACCGAATCTATGTATTTTTTAAATGATTGAATATTATACAAAATTACCAAGTCGGTTAACTTATTAGACAGACTATATCAATGTAACAGAAAAACTTAGGTTAGCACAATAAACCTGAACGTCTTTGATACAGCAAGCAATGCACCGTAGGTATATAAAAAGCACTGCCGAATGTATGCAAGCACATAACTTAAGAATGGCTGCACCTATTTGGATGAATCTTTTTTTGTTGTTTTTGTAATTGTTAGGACTAAGTTTACCTGTGCGAAGCCAGGACCGGTGGCTACTTAATGCTAAAATAATAAGTGAAAACATGCACATTAATAGCAAATTAACAACATTCAGAATAGCTATAAATCGCATAGGTAAGTATAAGGCACCATCTCGGATAAACACATTCGTACTCACAAAGGCACTATAAGTAACAATTATGAAACTACGATATAACTAGAAATTGCTATCTACCCGACGATAATCGCTAAGTATTTAATATAATAACATGTTTCTAAAATATTTTTTAATTAATAAACATTAATATTACATGATAAAGTTAAAAAATGCGTAGGTAAATTTGACTCCTATAAACCTGTTTTACTACCTCCGGATAAGTCTTGGATATTTATGAATAAGTATATCTGATAGTAAAACAGGTCTTTAGTCTGATTCAATATGAGGTTACATTGTACACTTCGTAAAAGATCTTCCAATAGGCCAATACAATAACTAATTTGACAGAACAGAATGCATCATCGCCATGGTCACCGCCAGAAGAACGTCGGTCAGGATTGCATTAGCGTCAGCTGAGTTGCTGACATTCTTCTTGGCTTTGGAAGGCAGTTCCAGGGGCACAGTCTTGTTCATCATCCAGTAGTACACGTCTGTTAGTTCTTGCTGCTTCAGCTCAGGTCCCACTTCCTTCCTGATTCTGTCGTTGTAGCCGTTCAACCATTTGATCTGGAAGCAAAATGCAGGTACTATGTAAGGATCTATATCGGAAACGTTCTTGGTTGACCACTTATCAACAAAGGTGAAAATAAGGCTAAGAAATATTCCACCACAAACTCAATTAGATTCATTATAGAAAAGTATAATCAGCCTTATAATGTTCCCATTGCTGGGATTCAGGCCTCCTCTCTAGGGGAAGGAAAGGACCGTAATCCACCACGCAGGCCCAGTGCGGGTTGCTGGATGTCACGGTCATTTTTTTCTTTTCACCTTTCTTCAAATTTTTGGTTCTAGGACACGCCGATTTCCTCAAGATGTTATCCTTCACCGTTTGGAGTGTAGTGGTGATGAAATAAATTACACAAAGTTATACGCCGAGTTTGAACCTTTGACTTACAACTCGTAAGTCAGGACCGTTCCCACTGGGCTAACACTGCTCTCCGTCAGGACTGTTATCAAGTGGATTTACTTTTTTAAAACTTTAATACAATTTTGCTGGAGGAATCTAATACCTATCCAGGCAGTACTACTACAGAATATTCTCCTTACCTCATACTCAGTTAACATACTTCTGTCAATCAGCTTTGGTTCGAAAGGTATTAAAGTGGCCTCGTGGAATCCTAGGTAGCCGTTCGATCGCGCCACCACTTCTAAAATATTTCCAAGTCGCACTCCGTATTTGCCGGGCTCATACCATCCGGGTTCTATGGACGAAATATGATTTATAGTTTCAAACCAAACATTTCTTAGGGTTTAATAAAATACTTGCTTTAGCCCGTGGGAAAACTGACCACAAAAAAAAGTTAAATACTTTACATACTTTTATAAAAAAAGTGTTTAAAATATGTGCGTTTAAGTCCAAGTATAAGAAAATAAAATATCCTCTGATGGTCGGAATAGCCTTCCCTAGGCCGAACGCTGCGTTACACGGCGGGTACCCGCGCGCTAGCGAGTGTACCGTGCATGTACATGTACCGTGTGCGGTAGCCGGATTATTACTTGCGTAGTGTCGCTAGTTCAACTTTAACGGTGTGCATGTAGTCGTGTCGATGGAGAACTTTAATGTATTATTACGTAGCAAAAAGGGTGCGGCTGCCTGTGATGGAGCACTTTTATATGGCACCGCGCGGGCGCCCGCTTATTGCAACGTCGGCCCTTAGACATTCCTTGTATAAATCAAAAAGGGAAATCTTGTGAAAATTTTTGGCTTTCGCTCGCAGGGTTCGGCCTGAGCGTTGATAAGCCAGTCAAGTTTCCTTTTTATATAAAATTTAGTAGTAAAGTATTTATTACCTACTCTTCTGTTCTACAAGCGTACCTGCGTTAATAAAGTACCCTTCCTTCAGTGGGTGGAGATTGGTGTCTTGTCTGTAGTCGATCACAACTGGATCTGAAAGTCAAAAGAAAACTAAACCTCAGTCATGTTCAAGTGTCATTTTATTTGTTGTTAGGCTCGCGCTTGAACACTATCTCACCTGATGGAAAACGACGATGGACCACGCAGGCGTAGAAGTAACCTATTCACTCTTGACTTAAAGACCCCCACCCCAGTTGTAGCTGTCAGTAAACGCTCTCCAGCAGGGATTTTCACTCCTTAGCTGTACGCAGGATGAATGTGTTCCCAAAACGTTTTGTGCGTATGGGTGAAATCATGTACCGGTGGCGCGTGACTCTACATTAGGGTTGCCATTCGTCCCGATACGTTGGGAAATGTCACCGTTATCAACAATGGTGTCCTGACGTCCCGCCAAGCTATAAAATGTCCCGACAAACACAGTCAAGCGCAGTGCTACAAGTTTTTAAACAATTGCTCACGTAAAAGAACGAAATCGCTTAGGAGTCGACACCGTGGAAGCTATTCTTCAATGTTAAATAAATTTACAAATACTTCACAATTAATGTAAAAATCAATTATTAATTTTCACATGAATTGTGAAGAATTTTATAAATTCATAAAAGGTAACCGACAATTACTGTCTCAAGCAAAATCATCCGATAAATATAAAAAGGACTGATGTTAATTAACTATTATGTTATCCTCGATAGTTAATAAATGAATACGTTTAATCCCAAATGGTTTTATTTTAAAGTTTCCATTTTTTTAATTTGCGATGTGATGTGACATGTTTACAGACGAAAACAGGAAATATTAAAAATAAGTACCCCCAAAATGTAATTGTCCCGACGGGATCTTGGGGATTTATGGCAACCTACATCAGTTGTGTGCTCGTGTTCCAACTTTGTGATTATATCTATTGTAAAATTCGCTATCTCTGCTATCTCTTACCTTCTTTGCGGCCCAATGCAGCGCCAACTCCATGTCCCGTAGGGTGCGGGTAGTCTTGCTTGGCTTCCCACAGCGGAGCCCGCGCTACGGGGTCGATGTGTGCGGCCGGCAACAACACCGGGGCCCGTAACACTGCCATGGCCGCCAGTGAGCGCAACACAGTCGTGTACGCCTTCCGTTCATCTCGTGATGGAGTACCGAAGTGCACTGTGCGGGTTACTATTGTTGTTCCCTCTGAAAGTATGATGTTGTAGTTATAGGTTTTTCTGTATAATATTTTTCTAATGGCAGGAGACCATAATAGCTTGGCAACCGAAAGCAAATAGCTGTCCAAATGGTAAATGATTAAACTAGACGAGGCCGGGATTTCCGAGCTAACTACCCTGAGAAGAATCAACGAAACAGTCAAAGCCTCTTTCAAAGTCCATACAGTAAACATGTAATGGTCAAATCATATAAGAATAATGCAGATTAGTGTCTCAGATGGTGTTTTGATAAAATAACCACCCAATAAATATCTCCAGTCAGTGCAGGCATTCGTCAGTATTTGTGTAACAACTCAGGACAACTAAGAAGCTACCGAATTGACTTGACGCACAATACCAAAAAAAGGACATTTGGGTAGAGGCAACATTAGTACTCAACGTTGTAATTACAGACAGAAAAGGAAAAGTAATACACATAGTCCCCACCTTTACAATAACAAAACGTTAGCTGTGGACACAATCAAACTAGTGGAACAGTTTGTTTGTATTTCTGGGAAAGAATGAAGGATTTGCAATACATCACCATCATACTGTCCTCCGGATTGGATAACCAGAGTGGCGTTCTTGAAGATGCGCTTGTTGGAGGCGTTGGTGGCGCGGTAGTCGGGCTCGGCGGCGTTGGCGGCGTACGCCACGCGCGTGTGCATGGAGGGCCCGATGTACCCCGCCTGCGAGCCGCGCGTCAGGTCCGTAGTGCGCTCCACCGACATCTCGCTTTGTGCTGATTTACTCTGGAGGTAAAGAAAATTTTCTGTTGTCTAAAATGTATGGCGTCACATAAAAACTAATCCTGCGTCCCGCAATCAAAGTTCTCCGCGCGATTTGAATACATACGACAGCTCGAAATCATCTATCGGGCAGTTGCCCACCAGGCATAACATCCGTCTGGTTGGGACACCCTCCCTTTTCAACGAAGGTTTGCGGGACTTTATTCTCTGTTCCGCTTACCTTCAAAATATCAAGCTTTAAAACATAGATTTAATAGATGATTGGAGACAAATTGTTAAGCATTTACATATAGAAATACTTTGGGGTTGGACAATAACAAAATCAGTCTAAAATAATAGACCATCACCTCAAGATAACTCAGCAAGGTGCACATAGCAACAGCATCCCTCAGATGCGCTTTCTTCATGCCTTTGACCTCCGCCTCGTTCTTTTGCGCCTTCAGGTAGACGATGGGAGACAGCTGCAATACTCTCTTGGCAGGAGCAACGCTCTGCGCGATGGCCGCGGAGGCTCCTCGCTGGAACGTGCCTGCCGATGGGATCAGGACCTTGGACTCCGGTATCCGACGGATCTCGGTGTAGATGTTAACGTAGTCGCTTACCCTGGGAATGAATTGAGTAAGTGGTTACTGTGCAAGGTTTTTGTTCAGTTGATGTGGTAGGCTGTACCGCTTTTGTAATGAATTAGTACCTACATTTTGATACAAGTACAGAAAGTTTGTTATTGCGACCAAGGCGGAATTTACACGAGCCGTAGGCAAGTGTGTCATGGAGCCGAGGGGGCTGCAGTGACAAATTTGCACGTGTATCAAACGACTTTTTTCAATACACTTACGAAGAAATGAATTAACGGGGGTTGATTGGCGACTCGTGTGGGACGACACGCGCCCAGCCTGATACGATTCTCACGCCGGGCCTTGGTTGAGGCCATGGTCCGGAGCGAGGAGGAGTGGCAGGCGGTCGCCGACTTTGCGAAGCAGTAATGCTCGCAAAGGAGGAGGCCGAACGATTCTGATCCCGATTTCCGGCCACCGTAGGCACGGGCTTGCGGACAGTGAGCAATGGGTAGCTCGCTGTCCGGCCGTCCGGTAACTGTCCGGACCAAGCCCAAGTCGTCGACGGCGCGCACTGTTCCCGCGCGTCTCAAGGAGTTGTCAGCAACAGCAGGGACCCAGCCGGGTCGAAGCATACTGGGGCCAGGGTTATCCGAAAGGGCGCTCGAGCCCCGGTATGAAGGCTAGAAGGAACGGGGTGGGTCTTTTAGTCAGTAAGGGTCTGACACTATCTCCCGCTCCGTCCAAGAGCGGGGGTTGTCATTGGATGATTTTTTTCCCACCATAAAAAAAAAGCCTGATACGATAAATGTGGCGGTACAATTGTGACGGGAAGAGCTCTTGCACTTTTCTGCACTAGAGCGAAAAACAGTCAATTGCGTGCCTAAAAGCGGTAGTATAAGCGCGGGTTTTCGAGTAGGTAAGTGTATTAAAAAATATTTTTTTACTTGGACTGTGCTTACATAAGACCGTTACATATACTGTGTAAGTAAAGATGTATAATTATTATAGAAATTTAGGTAAGAGGCTAGTTTTTTTTTTTAATTATATTCCACAGCTATCACTCAACGCCACAGCGCGCCGTCCAGTCCCAAAATAAGCAGTTTGTGTTATGGGTACAAGACAACTGATAAACATACTTATATATTTCTAAATACACACACACACACACACACACACACACATACATACATATTACATACATACATATTACATATTATAGATAAATACGCTAATCATCTAATAAGCCATGATCAAAACAGCAGGGGATGCGATGCCAGATAGAGCTGCGGGATTATTCCAAAGAGTAACCGCGGCCCATGAACGCAACTGAAGGGACACAGGTTATAATATAACATGGTTATAATATAATAAAAAATCAATAATATTGTTTGACTTACAGGCAGTCACGGGGCTGTATCAAATAGGCTCAGTTTAAAGCAAGATGATAAGATAATTACGTAGTAGTTTTTTCAGTGGTAATTTCTCAATTAACTCCTCACCCTCTAGGTGGAGCGCAAGGGAGCATTCCTTCAGTTGCTCTTTACGTTCCAGGGCCACGGTAACTCTTCCAAACAATCCCGCAACCCTTCATGTGCCAGCTAACTGACACTGGTTTTCAACTGAACCTTAGAAAATAGGATTGGGCCTGTACCATCGCGGTCAATTTTGCCTGATCTCTTTAAAACTGAAGTTTTCGTTTCGGGTGCATGCAAAATGAACTTAGCGGTGGTCAGGCGGAAGCGCCTTTGATGGTACCTATTAGGATTTTAGCAAATCCGAAAGATACTTGAACGAAGCTAATGACAAAGCTATCTTGTTAGTGCCACACACAAAGAAAGAATGATTTACCTTGTACAGTTTTCATTATTACAGTTGTACACAGCAAGCGCATCTCGCACGTGAACGGACAGCTTCCCGGGCGGGACGTACACCCTGACTTCCCGCTGACTGACCACCACGAAAGCCTTCAGCAGCCTCGCGTACGGCAGGTCCCTTCCTCTCACGTTCAGCAGCCAGGCCACCTCGTCTAGCGCGGTGACTATCATGGCGTCTACTGAGGAGGCGCGCAACTCGTGGCGGAGTAAATTGACCTTCTCGCGCCAACTTACACCTGAAATAAGTTAGTGTTTGTACGAACACCCCCGTCTTTTAAGCTAAGTCTGTCTCTCTGTTTGTGTAGGCTATTAAAATTGTCCCATAGTAAATAATCTCTCTTGGGGACCTGTATATTAACTTTCTTGTCTAATAGGAAGTGATTGAGCATCAAAAAAATCACAAAATATCCTTTCTTGCCTGTGTGTGTGCGTGCGTGATTGAAAAAAATCGCAAATGATAAAGCTCTTGAGGACCTATGTATTAACCATTAACTTTCTTGCCTAAGGTAGTGACAGTGCGAGTGGTTACACTGCCTATATCTCACAACCAAGTGAAAGTTACTAGGTGTAGATACCTTATTAGCTACAACTATTAGCTCTGTGCCCTTCCGAAACACTATTTATTTTAAAAAATTAATAAAAAATACTTTTACACGTAAATCTTTTTGTAACTACGTAGATGAGGCTATTGTTTCCTAACTGATGCTCTGAGAAGAAACACCAAAACAATCCTCGATGTCATTGTCTATTAATATGGTAAACAACTGTACCTACATATAATAAAATTCACAAAGATCATCAGTATGTACCAGCAAATTCAATTCCGTAATTCTTGGCGACAGTTTTAGGAAAGTCGGGTCTCCTGAGTTCTGGGTCGGGCTCTTCGTTCCAGAGCTGGTCGACGAGCGTGGGGTTGTGCACCAGCTGCAGCCCCACGCGCTGCAGGTCCGAGGACAGCACCTGCCACTCTCCCACCGACGTCAGGCGAGCGTCGGCGCCTACGCGTCCGCTGCGAGCTAGCCGCTCCTATGGAAAGTGCATCAAGCTTCATCACATGACAAGTATTGTGGAGTATAACAGATAATGAAAGAACAGAAGCCCTACCACAAGCACTACGTCGTCACATAGGATGTATGTAAGTTTAGCTTAATCTCTATTTCTCGCTCGCTCGTCTGACATTAACTTTATCACGTTATGGTAAAGCCCCAGAACAGTTAAGGATTTGGAGTGCATGTGTGGTACTAACTAAACCGTACCTACCTATGACGTCAAATTCGTTAAGTAGGTAAATATTAACTTGCAAATGCTTAGTTTTTGCAAATGTCCATAATATGAGGAGTACAATAAAGTATACAGGGTGTAAGGGTCAGGTCCCCCAACCTTTGCTTGCTCAGTAGACGAATAAGGAAACGAAAAAAAATCGGTCTCACCATAAAAAAATATAAACTTGATTGGACAATTTGTATGGCGAAGCTGATTTTTTTTCGTTTTATGAAAAAAGGTTTGTTGAATTCTCTTGTCATAAATTTTTGCAAATTATACCTACTACACAATTATTGCACTGACCGAAATCCATTCAGGGATAGTGGGCTGTCTAGAATCATCAGCGTCGATGACGAGCCAGGCGCAGGTGAGCATGGAGCGAGCGCGCCGCACGTCGCCGGACGGCACCCACACGGCGGCGCCGCCGTCGGCCAGCACGGCGCCCGTGCCCACGCCGTCCCAGCCGCTGATGTACTGCAGGCGCCGCTCTGACGTCAGAGGCTCCTCGCTCTGAAGGAGAATAACCCATGAAAAGAGACAAATATTTTTGTCAAAACATTAGATGACCCTAACTAAATTAATTTATTATTGATGCAAATTAACAGGATTAATTTGTCGACTTGATTGAAAGAGTTAATGCCTACCTACAATTTTATTATAGATTCAAGAATTCACCAATGACAAGTAAGTTCAAAATGTTTGGTACATTTGCCAAGAAAAGTGTTTTACAAGCTACTATTCGTTTGTTTACTCGTAATAAAAAAAAGTGTAAATTGATTAATGAGATTCATTATACCTAATATTCTTAATAAAAAAAAAATAGTAAATGATTTTTAATATTTCATTAGAAATGATCTTACCAAATGCTCATCACTATAGAAAATAAGGAAGGCATCAAAGAAAGTGTTCATTTGCGTGTAAATAGAGTTTCTCATGGCGCTGCGGAGCCTCCCGAGCGGGTTATTGACGTCAGTGGCGTCAGCGCAGACGGGCGGGCTCGGCGGAGTCGGCTGCTCCTGCAGGATGGTCAGCGGTACCGGCGGCATCGACATGGTAGGAGGGAACGTCGACGTCGTGGTCTGCTGGGACTGCGGTGTCAAACGCACACCCCGACATACTAGAATTAAAAGAGCGCATACCATAAAATCCGCATAAATAAAGCTCTTTATTTAATCTTGTACTACAGTAAATTATAATTGCCCCGTCATTATTAAAACGGTTTGAATAACTGGCGCTTGTAATCTCTCCGAAAAATTTATGTAGAATAAGGAATGCATTTTGATTAAACCATGCAAGTAATAGAGAACGAGATATCATATTATGCTGTCCCTTTCCCGACGAGCGATAGCTAAAAAAGTTCATCAGAAGGAGAAAGCGGCTAGCGACAGTGGCGTTTGTAGCGCGGGATTGTACCAGGGCAGCATGTAGTCCAAGGAGATTGAAGAGACAGAAAGCTTTCAAAAGCTCACGGGTATGACAAGGATGGCAAGGGGACACCCCATCCCGTTTTAGCTTTGTTCCCCGACTGCGGAGTCCTTTTATAGTTGGAGGCGTGTCTTACCTAACCTTCATCCTATAGCTACGATACGATCGTAGTATATGACGATACAATGTCCCGTTTGAATGAATCATCAGCGTCATAAAGTACTTTAAGTAGCTTTGCTTTAATTCGAATTTAGAAAAAATAATAAATGTTAACATTTTTGTGAGTGACGTTACTTGATAAAAAGTTGGCCATATTAAATTAAAATCACTAAGACACTGACAACCTGTTACAATAACGAAATTATAAATAGTAAGCAAAACTACACAAAGTAATGGTGTTTTTTTTTGTAAGGATATTGGTGCAACAATCCACTGCACAGGTACCACCGTACCAAGTTTAAGGTCAATGTTCGAGAGGTACCCAAGGGATGTGGATTCTATTGGAATGACGTCAACAACTAGCAGGACTTCAGAAGGCGCGAAGATGTGTTTTGTCCTTTCCCTTTCATTCAACGCTTGGGGGTGGAGATCTGTCAGAATGATAAAATGAAGTATGTAATTTGTTACGCCGAAATGGCTAAAATGACGTCTGTAAAGGCCAGGGAGGCATGTTTTTGAGGAGACTGAAAAGTTTACCATCTAACTTGGTTTCTTTTACAATATTGTCCTGCTTATCTATGATCGCACTTTTTTTTTAAATTACATTATTTAAAGGGTAGGTAGGTATTTTATCTACTTAAATGTTCATTTCAAATTGCAACATATCCGATTAAAATAAATATAAAAATAAAAGATTAATTTTGTAAAACCGAATTTACACTTAATTTCGGTATTTGAGTTTCTAATTATCCCGGTGAACTATTATTTTCATTAAAAATACAGTTTTGTAAATTATTGTTTTTTTTTTTAAATCGTATCATCAAATAAATAAATCAAGTAGAACTAAACCAAAATATATTATTGCTTATGTAAATGCCGCCAGTCTGTACTGTTCATAACAGTTGCCTTTTGTGTGGTTAGTTGTACTGAAATTCTACTAACGTGACGTAAGTCCCTTAAGGATGTCTGTCGTATTTCCCAAAGGGACGAAATATCCTGCGAAGTACTAGGCTGGCATAAGATATAAGAGGTTTAGTTGAACGTCGTCCTGTTCAAGGATACTCAAGGATAAAAGGCAACGACCGTGGTCGACCGCAGTGCAAGCGACTGTAGCGGCCATTCACTCGACTACGTAGTTACTACATTGATAATGGTGCACCTCAATGAACGATAAATTGCACTACCACAAACATAACTTTGTATTACTTGTATAAAGATAAATATTATTATTTGAATGTTTAACATCATACTTTAGTATTACGTTAAGATTTTCTCGACTCTCTAGTCGAAGTGTCGACTTGCCAAAACTTAGCAACTAGACAACATTACTATAGAATATAGATGATGGCTATTCAAATCCTCTAAGAAAACTAGCCACCATTTAAATTATACAATATCCTAGCTCTGAAAACTACGATAGAGCCAAAACAATGGCCAGACCAGACTAGTTCTTAATTGATGGCGATTAGTTTTAATGATGCCTACAAAATGATAAGTAATACAAATACAAAGAGTACTTGATCCTAAATGAACATGACACAAGTTTTCTCCCATTCAGTTAACAATGCAATGATATAATATTAATTTATTTTAATAAAAATAACCAGCGAAAACATTACACACAATAATGTTCGAAATATCATAAACTCTACGAGTATAACTAGGTATTTGTATGCATAAAATTTTGATAAATGCGCTAAGGAAAAATAATATATTCTCAGTGCAAGCAATCAGTTCCTCGGTCTGATGTAACGTGTATGCCCTCCCCCTCTCTTACTTCGGGCTGCATCTCCGAGTAAACGAAAATAAACGAGTTAATACGAACGAATTTCCCATCTTTTCTACCAAGGAGTCATGATCACGAAGACGTAGTTTTACATGATGATTGCTTTTGTAAACGTCATACATAAAAATGAAGGACTCGGATAAAGTTTTTCTTCGATATACCTCTATACTTATTATAGAAATCTAAATAATTTGGTATTTGTTTTAAAATACCGATTTTCAAATATTTTATGAATTTCTAGTTAACTTTAAGAAAAATGTAAATACTCAATTAACTTCAGTTTGTCATCGTTACACGAGTATACAGGATCGTTTATTTCCATCTAAAGTGATTAAGGGAATTCCAAAAAAATGCGTGTGCGTAAGAACAATGGTTTGCCCCCTTTTTATACCAGGATAATATGGATTGCAGAGAGATGTCTGTTTTCGAAAGGACCGCCATGACATCGCGTGGGGTGTTGTGTAGGCGGGATTCGACAGACTTTTACAAGGACGGGGTGTGCGTGTGCCGCTCACTCACAAAAAAAAACAAGGACCATAGTTATTATTTTGTTCACCTCCAAAGGCAAGATTTCTGTTGATGATGAAAGTACTAGCAGAAAAGAAGTCAAAATAAATTGTTATCTACTCCTTGATAAGTTAATACATTTTGATACGTTTTCCAATACCTTCATAATCAGAATGACCGATTATCTAAAGAAAATGTACATTATCAATTATAGTTCTTCTTGTATTTTATTTATTAATTCATTAAACTTCAAGCGAACGCCGGCGTTCGCGCACCTATTGTCTTTCTATTGTGTCTGTAATTTCCACGATTGAAAGGCCACAAATCATCTCATTAATACTTACCTACCTATGTATGTAAAAAAAAAGACGGGTTGCACTCCGGGAGTGCCGGCAGAAGTGAAAACTTGATTATTAGCGTTGAGCATGTTTGATATTTTGGAATGGTTAGGGAATAATTTTGCACCAATTGCTTTATCAGTATAAAAGTACTATCATTTATGTGGTAGAATACAATATTCATTTATTGCGCTATCGTACACAAACATGACAATTTATATTACATTAAAAATTTAACACTTTAAAACTATTACAATTATTTTACATTAAAAAGTTTATCTCTCCGAAAAACTACTGAGGTGTCAAGGGACACCCGGATGGAACGAAGTTCCGTTCTGGCTTGCTTTCTATAAGAGAGAGAAAGAGAGAAAGACAGAGAAACATGCGCACGCCGCACGGCTTACAATAGCTTACTATAGAAAAAGTGTCGTTACAACTTTTCGTGAGAATTTTTTCCGTCTAGCCAATACAATATAACTAAAAAATACTATCCTATTTTATGTACATTTTGACAGCACTATTTCAACATCTTCGAAACCATGAAAACGACACTCATGACGAAAAAGTTGATAATTTCTGACATCCGCCATCTTAGATTTACATTTTGACAGCACTATCGGCTTCAACAACCTCGAAAACCATGAAAAAGACACCCATATCGAAAAAGTTGATAATTTATTACAGCCACCATCTTAGATTTAAATTTTGACAGTACTATCGGTTTCAACACCCTCGAAAACCACGAAAACGACACCCATAAGGAAAAAGTTGATAATTTCTTGCAGCCGCCATCTTGGATTTACATTTTGACAATGCTATCGGTTTCAACAGCCTTGAAAACCATGAAAACGACACCCATGACGAAAAATTTAATAATTTTTTGCAGCCGCCATCTTGGATTTATATTTTGACAGTACTATCGGTTTCAACACCCTCGAAAAACGACACCCATGACGGAAAAGTTAACAATTTCTTGCAGCCGCCATCTTGGATTTACATTTTGACAGTACTATCGGTTTCAACACCCTCGAAAACCACGAAAACGACACCCATGACGAAAAAGTTGATAATTTCTTGCAGCCGCCATCTTGGATTTACATTTTGACAGTACCATCGGTTTCCACGCCCTCGAAAACCATGAAAACGACACCCATGACGGAAAATTTGATAATTTCTTGCAGCCACCATCTTGGATTTATATTTTGACAGTACCATCGGTTTCAACACCCTCGAAAACCACGAAAACGACACCCATGGCGAAAAAGTTGATAATTTCTTGCAGCCGCCATCTTGGATTTACATTTTGACAGTACCATTGGTTTCCACGCCCTCGAAAACGATGAAAACGACACCCATGACGGAAAATTTGATAATTTCTTGCAGCCACCATCTTGGATTTATATTTTGACAGTACTATCGGTTTCAACACCCTCGAAAACCATGAAAACGACACCCATGACGGAAAAGTTAACAATTTCTTGCAGCCGCCACCTTGGATTTACATTTTGACAGTACTATCGGTTTCAACACCCTCGAAAACCACGAAAACGACACCCATGACGAAAAAGTTGATAATTTCTTGCAGCCGCCAACTTGGATTTACATTTTGACAGTACCATCGATTTCCACGCCCTCGAAAACCATGAAAACGACACCCATGACGAAAACTTTGATAATTTCTTGCAGCCGCCATCTTGGATTTACATTTTGACAGTACCATCGGTTTCCACGCCCTCGAAAACCATGAAAACGACACCCATGACGGAAAATTTGATAATTTCTTGCAGCCACCATCTTGGATTTATATTTTGACAGTACCATCGGTTTCAACACCCTCGAAAACCACGAAAACGACACCCATGGCGAAAAAGTTGATAATTTCTTGCAGCCGCCATCTTGGATTTACATTTTGACAGTACTATCGGTTTCAACACCCTCGAAAACCACGAAAACGACACCCATGACGAAAAAGTTGATAATTTCTTGCAGCCGCCATCTTGGATTTACATTTTGACAGTACTATCGGTTTCCACGCCCTCGAAAACCATGAAAACGACACCCATGACGAAAAATTTGATAATTTCTTGCAGCCGCCATCTTGGATTTATATTTTGACAGTACCATCGGTTTCAACGCCCTCGAAAACCATGAAAACGACACCCATGACGAAAAAGTTGATAATTTCTAGCAGCCGCCATCTTGGATTTATATTTTGACAGTACCATCGGTTTCAACACCCTCGAAAACCATGAAAACGACACCCATGACGAAAAAGTTGATAATTTCTTGCAGCCGCCATCTTGAATTTACATTTTGACAGTACCATCGGTTTCAACACCCTCGAAAACCATGAAAAAGACACCCATGACGAAAAAGTTGATAATTTCTTGCAGCCGCCATCTTGGATTTATATTTTGACAGTACCATCGGTTTCAACACCCTCGAAAACCATGAAAACGACACCCATGATGAAAAAGTTGATAATTTCTTGCAGCCGCCATCTTGGATTTACATTTTGACAGTACCATCGGTTTCCACGCCCTCGAAAACCATGAAAACGACACCCATGACGGAAAATTTGATAATTTCTTGCAGCCGCCATCTTGGATTTACATTTTGACAGTACTATCGGTTTCAACACCCTCGAAAACCATGAAAACGACACCCATGACGAAAAATTTGATAATTTCTTGCAGCCGCCATCTTGGATTTATATTTTGACAGTACCATCGGTTTCAACACCCTCGAAAACCATGAAAACGACACCCATGACGAAAAAGTTGATAATTTCTTGCAGCCGCCATCTTGGATTTATATTTTGACAGTAAAAGTGTCGGTACAATTTTTCGTGAGAATTTTTTCCGTCTAGCCCCCTTTCACAACGCGCGATAAGGGATAGCTGTCTACTCTCCATCCGTCTTACGCTTTTTCGATCAGGTCACGTGTCCTGACGCGAGTTTAAGATTTTATACCCATTACAGAAAAAGTGCTCAACGCCGCTAAAGAAGTTTTCACTTCAAAAAGTTATTTTTTTAATGAATTTACTCAAAATGTGTATGAAACGCTGACGTAAAAACCTAACGCCCGTTTTCAATAAGCTATCTATTAAAGACGAACGCAGGTACGGACGGTAACAGTATTTTTATTAATACGTCCTATGACGTCAACTCTCACTAGGCTCTCATAATTCGGGTGGAGTTCACTTTCAACTTTCGAAGAAGGTAATGAAACTATGAATGGCGGGAGGACTATTATTTTACAGTTCGGTCATGTCACGAACTCTGCGTCAAATTTTCGTAGCCTGACGTCGTAGCATATTAAATTTCTTTTTGGAACCTTGAAAATTGGAATGATTTAGTACCCAGGTCTAGGGTTCTTTTTCTTTAAAAAAAAAATATAATACATTTTCCAACCATCATATAAATTTTACAGAAAAATACATTAATAAGAAAATATTAGAAGTGCTTAAAAGTCTGTTAAACAGTCACGAAACATAAAACTTGTGATTGATTTACCAAATGTATTTACAACATAATGTAACTGCAATATAACTATGTAGTTACTTAGGTAACTAAACTAATTAACATCTCAGGGTATACATATATCAAGGGTAGTAATAAAAGCTCCGACAAAAAAAGAAGAATTGTCCTTACTCAAAATATTAAATCTACTGCCTAAAATACTAACTTTCCGACTACTTTTGTCCGAATAAAAATGACGAAACGACCGAATGAGATACTGAAATTTTCGAAAAATAAACATGATTGTCTTTTGCTATAATACTTTTCTACCAGCATAAATTACGTTCTACTGAAAACTTTGCTTTGTAATTTTTATCTTTACTTGCCTATTATTAATTCATAAATTACCTTTCATATTTCATAGATTGTGGTGCTATTTTAACTGTCACATTATACTGAAAATATTATTCTAAGTGGCTATACAGAAACTTATAAAAAATATAAAAATGTACTTGTAACAATAACTTTTAATTGCATCATAAATCATGAATTTTACTTACCACGGGTATGCTTCGATATCGGTACCTACCTATTTCAGGCGTTAAAAAGTTAAAACAGTCGTATTCATGGGTACGTATAAAAATCCGGAATTTAAAATACCGATGGACGAAATCCCGAAAATTGAAACGCCAAATGGTCGTATGGTCGAAAGTTTAAAATCCCGAAAGTTCATTTGTTCGAATGTTTAAAATCCCGAAGTTCAAAATCTCGACTCATCCGTGTCGGGGTGCCCTAAGGTTCCAATTTGTTTTATTTTGAGAAGTAGCACTCGCCGGCCGCTGCCGCGGCGCCGCTAGCTACGCTCGCTCGGCTCGCGCGCTTTTGGTCACAATTCTAACCTAACCTAACCTATTTCAGCCACAGTCTCTCGTAAAAATGTATTTACCATTGTCTAATAGTCTAGTCACAGGTAGATTAATATAAATATGATTATTTTGACCAAACCTCTGTTGTCGGTAACTTAGTAATTTTGTCGGAGGCTCAGTATTCTATTCGGAAGTTTAGTTTTTTTATTCGAAGATCCATTTTTTTTTAGGAGAAAATGTAATTTGAACATGCTCTTATTTGTTGTTAAATTGGATATTTTTTTTCGTTTATGTTTTGGGTTTTTTGTCGGTAATTCATTATAACGCTAGTTAATTAGAATAATAGTCGGCCACAGATCGCTGGAGATTAAATTGTTTTTCGGAACCATTATTATTTCCCATATATCAATACAAACTGATAAGAATAATTTCTACAGACGTGTACTTAGAAAACTAATTCATTGGACATCAAAAAATTATCATCATTATTTACTTTATCAATGTTACCTTCTTGAATCTATTCTATATAATTATCTTGTAAAAAACAAGGAAGCGGTTAATGAATCGAGTACTACCTACGTTGACTACGACGTAACCCGTTCGCGTTTTAGGTGGATGGCTTACTAGGAGCACCTAACTCGACAGAAGGTGGCTACTATTCCGCCTGAGTAATAGGTGCTTATTGCATATGAGAAGGTATTAATGAAACGTCAGATATTGCGTAGGTATCTAATACTTGACATTTGTTATGTATTCCGCGTAGCTTCGAGCAAAAGTTACTGCATCCGGCAAGGAAAATCTGACTTGGGAAAGCGCCTACAGGTGGCGCTAAATATCAAGAAGAAAAGAAATTGTACTTTTTCGTTTGTAGACTTCATCTGAAAAGATAATTTAGATAATACTTACAATCATAGATTACCTTGACTGATGGATGACCTTAGAAATCAGATTTGATATAATACATGATTAACCGATGATATCTTACGTAAGTACTTACTACGAATCCAAGGTACTGATGATAGGTAAAAAGTAGGTATTTTCCTGATATACCTAGTAGTTAAATGTATGTATATTAATTTTAACCTTTCGTATGCCGTAATTAGAGACACAATTAAAAAGTTATTGTGTCTCGCGTGGATCCACGTTCCGGATACACAAATAGTACATTGTTATACTAGGGGTGAAAGTAACTCATTTCGTCCCGAGAAGGAGTTGGCGGCCGAGCGCAGCGAGGTCGCTAATTCGAGGGGTTAAATGGGTTACTTTCACCCCGAGGTAAACACTGTGCTTTTCATTAGGAATACGAGGAAACTAAAAATAAAATAAAAAATTTGTAAAACCTGAGTCGTCGTACCTATGATTTTAAGTAGGTATCTTTCTTCTGATTTAGGCGGTAAAAGATATTCCACTACTGCTTTAGCCTCTTCTCTTATGAAATTAGGCGTTAAATCACTATTTTAAACTGATAAACATAACGTGTTAATACAAATCTCTGTTGTACGGAAATGTAAACAAAACTCGAAAAAAGCAACGACTGATTGCCATTTTCCCGCCATTTTTTTTTTCTGTGGCCGGCCTACTATTCAGCCTCATTAATGAAAAATTAGAAATTAATTGTAATCTTTTAAAAATAAAGTATTTTAAAGAAATAGTTGCACAAATAAATCACTTAAAATGTAATATTATTTAATTAATACTTATCTTTAAGTTATTTCAATTTTATATCACGCTGTGATTGACTGGCTGTATGGAAAATTGGAACATGGTTCAAGAGAAATGTGAAGATAGAACTAGTTTTTTTTTAATTATTTGACAGCTGTCAGTTGTAAAGTAAAACTCCCTAGGGATGAAAAGTATCACTTTCAGCCCGCTCCTCATGCAACTTATGACCTACTTTCAGAGTATGAGTAATGAAAAGGTTAATGACTGCTTTCGATACAAAAAAAGTCAGAAATAATATAAAACATTCCAACTGTGCACAATGATAAACAATGGTTGCTTTTCACATAGTTTCACAAATGTTTAAAGGGTGTGTCTTCAATCAACGATGTACACATTGTTGAACGAAGGTGTTAAGTAAATAACTGTGACATAAAAATGCGTAGATACCAGACACGTTGTAATAGGTTTACATAAAAACAAGAAGATTGAAAATGGTTTTTCTTTTTTTCCTGACTGACGTGGGCGAGGTTGACTAATGAAAAATAACAGCAAACATTTTGATTCGATATCACATTTAAAACTGAAGATATTCATACTTTTTGTTTAAAATAAAACCGCTAAACGATGAAAAAATAACTACTATTGACGCATCGGTTATCAACAAAATATCACGTGTGTGATAGGAATCCTAAACCATTTTATTACAATTGTAAAAAAGTGAAGTCCATACTAGCGCTCCGCCCAGCTTAGCACGGGTGTAATTTCTGACTTTACCGATGGATTAAAAAAAAAACTCGTGTTACATAAAGTTTGTCCGTACAAATCATTGTTACGAATTAAAAATACAACAAAAATAAAATCAGCCAAATCCGTCGATCCGTTTTCATTTGATGCTCCGTCATACATGAGGCAATTGATTTTTATTTATACAGACTGTAGAAAAATCCACTTTCCAACCTGATTACAATTTTTAAAGGAAGGCACTTCAAAACTACTTTTCGTTAATCGCTTATAGCCAGTTTCTTCATCAACGACTAAAACTATCAGTAAAAGTATTAACTTTTACTTGACTATTACTGATATTATAGCAAATGTGTTTCTTCATCCAAGTAACAGCTAAACTAAAAGTCAATAGAGTTACCATGATACAAACGGCATAATTACCCCAAAAAAACGTGGGGAGCTTTTTTTACGCATGACAACATCGCAATATCCACTGTCAAGTCGTGTCAAAAAGTCGAATGTCATTTGATTCTGTTTATACGAACGCCAACGAACGAATTTTTTTAGAATTGAATTAATAAATGATAACATAAGTAAATGATTCCATACCAGCATTCCACTCCTCGGTGCACGGTACTGATACATTAACCAGGAATATTTTATCTTCCTCACTGGTTGATGTTGAGGTACCGTGTTTGTCCGATGCGTTGAATGCTTGGAAAATGGCTTGTTCGAACACGGATTTGCCCGACAACCTGGCCTCACAGAGACGGTGGGATATGCCGCTCTGCAGTATTATACGTAACAATCTAATTAATACGTCTTCAAATACTGCAGAGCGTGCGCGTCTGCTGGCTGTGGGGGAATGGGAGTCGGGCTTATGGCTTCAGGCACTCCCGTCATCCACCATAGGCACTATGATGGATGACGCCTCGTTTCGGCTCACAACCTGTCTACGCTTAGGCGCACCTTGTGTTGCTCCACATCGGTGCCACTGCGGCGAAGCTGTCGACATTCTCGGACACCATGGCCTGTCTTGCTGCAGGAGCGCAGGCCGCATAGCTCGACACGCTAGCATCAACGATATTATTCGTCGAGCTCTTGTCACCGCCGGCGTACCCGCTGTATTAGAACCAAATGGCTTGGTACGTGACGATGGAAAGAGACCAGATGGTATGACGTTGGTACCGTGGAAGGTGGGTAGGCCTCTGGTGTGGGACGCAACCTGTGTCGACACCCTTGCGCCATCCCACATTCCATGTACGGCGGGCTGTGCTGGCGCTGCCGCTGCGGCTGCTGAGACCCTTAAACGGCGCAAATACTGTAACCTTATTGGTAATTACAGTTTTGAGCCGTTTGGGGTCGAAACGCTTGGGTCATGGGGTCCGAATGCGCATCTCCTTTTTAAGGAAATTTCTCGCCGACTGATCGACACCTTGCGTGACCAGAGGGCTGGCTCGTTCTTCGCTCAAAGAATTAGCATTGCCATTCAACGTGGTAATGCTGCCAGTCTTCTGGGCACATTCCCGGATGACAGCGATGTAGAGGAGTACTTCGACGCCTGAGTGCACTTTGTGTTTTATTTATATACGTTAGGTATTAATTTAGGTTTTAGTATAAATAGTTTAAGTTTGTTTGTTTATGTAGAATCTTTTGATTTATCTTATTAATTACAACTCTCTTATAGATTTTAGTAAATTTATTAAAGGCCAGTAAATGATTTAAAAAAATAAATGCTATTAGTTGTTGTTATTGCTATTAACAACTGTTATTGGCATTTTTTTTTTTTTAAACCCTTATTTTTATACGAGTAGGTACACAAGCGCTAAAGTTCGCAGAGCCTAACTTCACACTCGCCAAGATAGAACGGCCGTACTGTACATTAGTTAATTTAACGTAGTCTTATTAAATACAAACTGAAAATAAACTTAATTTTCTGTGGTTGGCGTCAGTTTATCTTGTAACAACAGGCCGATACAGAATTTCAAAGGAAACAGTTACATACCTCAGTAACTGTTTCCTTTGAAATTCTGTATCGGAACAGAAAATCAGCGTCGTCCCATACGAAATGATCTTTGCGAACATTAAACTTTTTACGTCTACGCGTTAAATAACTAACGATAAGTTCATCGTCTGATGATCTTAAACTTTCACTGGACGAAGTTCGTGATGACATATTAGTGAAACCTAAATAACCTACAACTTTGTCAAAATGACAGTGACTTTAGCTTTAACAGCCCCCTAATGAGTAGTAAAAGTTAAAGGCAAAAGTAACAGTTAAATCAACAGTGATGTATAAGATACCCTATACAAAGTATCTGAAATACAAGATGTAAGATACTTTACAGAAAAGTATTTGAGATACAGATAAAAGTATTTTTCTGAAAAAGTATTTGAAATACAAGATACAAAATACCTATCTTTAAAATACTTTTTAAAGATAAAATACTTTTGTAAGGAAACAACATTTAATTGAACTTAAGTTTATTTATTCGAGAAAACAATTTAGACAAAATATGGATAAAACATACTGATTAAGCCTCAATTTTAATAAGGTATTAAAATTAAGACGTTTTTTTTGTAATAAGGCATTAAAATTGAGACTTAATCATTATGTTTTAGTTGAGATTTGAGTAAAACTAATTCCTCAAACATACTGTCGCTCATCTTCCTTCGATGAGGCCTCAAGATCATGCTCATGATGATGATGGGACATCTTAGACGATGACAATTGTAGGACGATAGTGTCGCCATCTGTCATTTTGAACCCCGACAATGTCGACAAAATTTTAAAATAACGCGCTGCGTTCCGTTTCGTTCGGAAACAAAAACTGCGAAGTTTATTTTAGTAAAAGTATCTTAGGGAACAAAGTATCTTCAAAATACTAAGATAACAGAAAAATATATCTAAATATAAGATACAAAATAAAAAAATAAAAAAGTATTTGAAATACAAGATGCAAATACGTATTTTGTATCTTGTATCTGTATTTCAGATACTTTTATCTAAGATACGTCACATCTCTGTAAATCAACAGTTAAAATTTTGAAGAAACGAATTTGACCGTTACTTTTACTTTATGACGTTACTTTGGCTGTTACTTTACAGCCAGTTTTTTCATCTAAAGTAACAGCCAAAGTCAAAGTCTTGGATGAAGAAACACATTTGCTATAATATCAGTAATAGTCAAGTAAAAGTTAATACTTTTACTGATAGTTTTAGTTGTTGATGAAAAAACTGGCTGTTAGATGAAGAAACTGACTGTTAATCGTCTTTATCTCCCAAGGCACAGAACAAAAGAAGAGCCAATCAAAACAAAAACATTTCTATCATCATTTAAAATAAGGAAGTTGTAGAACAAACGTGATTATTCCAAGCTGAGATGTGATGGGAAATTTTGATTCACGAAACTGGTATATACAATAAAAAAAGTACAAAATAATAAAAACAGACAAAACTCAGACATTTATAATATTGTCAAAAGTTTGTTTTTGAGTAGCGTGATCAAAGGACAACGAATCCTAGAAATGCTCGTAGCACATTATCAATAAAATTCGGCTGGCTGCTACAGCTACGACTTACGTAACTCTACGAGGGCTACGAGCTACATATTTTTTCTGTCCTAGACTTATGACGTCGTCGTAGCTAGTCGTAGGCTCGTAGCAAAGAGTGAAAATTGTACTCATCATTATTGCTCTTGTTTTTTTTTTTATTTTTAATTTAGCTTGTGAATTCTGTATCAGACAGACAGTTCAGAACAACATACCTACATGAGTTAACATTTCTTTATTAGTACAACTTGTGCGAGAGAGATTATTACACGAGTAAAATACTATCTATGTGTTTGTAACACACAGTCGTGCTGCCAATGCATACAGCAACAACGTGAAAGACAGAGATGGTGTTGGTAAAGCATACTGTGAGCCCTCCGAAGTCAGTTGGTCTCTTTCACCCAACGCGTGTCCTAGTAAATGCAACAATCGTTGGTTGGAGAGAAACGGAGGGAGGTGCGCGTGCAGTTAGCTGCAGATCTTGCTACACTGGCTGGTGGTGCAATGAAGGGCAATGAACCTCTGAGGCCAGCTGCTTGCCTGGTGCAATACTCGCTGTTGACGCATGTCACTGCGTCACGGGGCGTGTGCGACGGCGCGGACTGCCCGTTTCGCTTCTGTGTTGTGGTAGCGAAGACAGCACATTTGCATTGTGCTTGCTGTTCATACGTGGTACACCGATGAGGCGACGACGTGTCAAGCAGTAATCATGTCTGTCTGTTGTAGATTACATCATACATGCGTGTTGTACATGTGTGTACTTGGGCTTAATTTTACTTAGATATTTATATTTTAGGTCTCTGTTAAGTACCTCTACAAACATTATTTTGATGTAAGTACAGTTATACTCAATGTGTAAACTACACAAACGTAATAAGCTCACGCTACTTAATTAGACATATTACTATAATATTTCACTGTGACTGGTCACATACTACTGGTCACGTACTCTATTAATTAAAATTACATAAAGACATGACACGCAAAATTAATTAGGCAGCTGGTAGTGTGTGGGTCACGTACGGTATGACCACGTGTCGGAAAGGGTTGCACATGTGGGCTATAAGTACCAGGGTAGCAGACGAAGGGTGGAGATTGAAATCACATATGCTTCGTCAGTGTGTGATCACGATCAGCTGTCGCGAGGGGTGTGGAAATGTGCGTGAGTAAGGGCGAGTGTGCAAATTCTACATGACGAAACGTGCGCACAATATGTAAGGAAGTCTTGACTCTGCTCTGACGTTGTAGTGTTAACAACTAACTAGGATGACGTCATCAAGGATCATTATTTTCGTAGTGGTTGCTAGGAATTTGAACAATTCGAAGCATCTCAAAATTCGTGTCATATTTTTACAGTATTATACTTCGATCAACAATGTACCCACATTGATAATCGAAGATAATAAGCTTTTATATTTTAATGGTTAATATATGCTTTTGTTTTATTTATTTTATACATAATAGTGTAACATAAAATCTTATTAGCGTCCGTTAAAGAAATCTGATTCGTGGACGTTGGAGTCATTTAAAAACACTGACGATCTTGCTTATTTGGATACATCTTGATAAAACTCTTTTCATCCGATTAATGTTTTACGTGTATTTACTTAAAATAAATTGTTATTAAAAAGTAGAATATCCGTTCCATAACATACAGTACCAGATCTACCTACCGAGTGATCGAGTATTTTTTTTTTGTAAGTACTGTACATCACCTACTTTAATTACACAACTTGACGCAAATTATAATTTTGTATCAAACAGTTTTAAACTTCTCATTTTTTTTCATCAACGTTTTCTAGTTCTAAACTTTTCTCGCAACATTTTTCCCAGCCCGCGCGTTTTCGTCGGCATTCCAAGAGCTGCTGTCGCTTTATGTTCGCCTGGTGTTTGGGATTCAAGTGAGGCCATCTTTGCCGGAATTCTTACTAAAGAAAAATAACTTGGCTCCCAGGAATTTGTGGTATTTCAGCTATTTGTTACGGATAATTTCAATATGATATATATATTTTTTTTTTCTGCAATGTTTTATCGGATACAAATTCTAATTTATTGATAAAAAATATTGTAAAAATACTTTGAAGTAGGTTCTAAAACTAAGCCTTTAACATATTTTGGACATATTTCCTTTTCCTCTCTAATTAAAATAAAAAAAGCAAAATAACTAATTATTATAATTATGTATATGCGGTTTTTTCAATACCGAAATTATTTGTTTTCTGCAATGTTTCTTAATTTTTAAAACTCGTTTAAATTTTTTGTAAAAAAAAGTCTTTTTTTTTTTAATTTCGCTTTTTGGTTTCACAAAGCACGTTTTAAGGAACTTATGGGAATCAATACATTGGTGCTGTTTGTGCAATGGGGTGTAGTACCACAGTGAACTCTATGAGTAAATATGCATATTCTGTTCTGCATACTCCTTCAGAGCGTACCTCCGCGGCGAGGCGTGATGTTATGCCTTTTAAAAACCCGTTGATCCACTCTGAAAAAGTTCTATTGTCTCTTACCAATTTTCATCAGATCCTAATACGTTACGTACTTACTAAAAGCTTTCATGATCAGTACGAATTGAATAATGAAAACCCCATCAAAATCGGGGAGCAAGTTTTTGCGAAAATTTAGAAATTTCATTAAATTTCTGAATACATAGAATACAGTACTTATGACAAATTCTTTTATTTAAGCATTTTTAACTTTAATACAAATCACTTTGACCTTCTCAATTTTCCATGGTTCACGAAGCGTGAACGCCCCATGTCACATGAGACAGATGGATAGGTGGCAAGTAGTACCCGAGGAACAGAAATAATAGTTTAATTAAAAATTTATACTTGATGTGTAAGGTAAAAAGAAACTTCTAAGCGAACGCCGGCGTTCGCGCACCTATTGTCTTTCTATTGTGTCTGTAATTTCCACGATTGAAAGGTTAATACAAAATAAAAAACAATCAAATAAAAATAAGTTAAGTATGTTACAAAAAACAAAAATAATTTTTTGTATAATTAAAATACCAAAAACAGGCATGGTGTTGATATTCTTAAAATTTTATTTTTCAGTAAACCACATCCGTTTCAAAATTACGTAGAGTATAATAAGAGTAAAATTATGTGTGATTTATGGAAATGAGAAAATCCAAAATTAGCAAGTACCCTATTGCTAATTTTGCCGACTTATACTATACCCTGAGAATGGCAAACCAATCTAATACGTGTGGCATTATATGGTACACATCAAAATAATTTGGGCACGCCGCGCCTATGACAGAAGTTTAAGGCTAGGCAATTTTCCACAGCAGAAATCACGTTTACTTTTTCTTAAATTTAATTATAAAAAGAAATCGGTAAACATTACGATTGCTAAAATTAAATCACAAATCAAGATTTTTTGGTGGCCTGTCATAGCCATATTATTATTATTTATATTTATGTACACGCATGCCTATACAAAAAATATATGCAATAAAAAAGATTAAAACATAAAAACACTGATTAAAAGTACAAAGGAAATGGAGTACTGCTTATTTCAAATACAATTTCTTCCAGCAGACCTACGAACGGAAAGATTAAAAGAAATGTAGATAATGTGTGTAGAAAACAAGAAATTATATGAAATTTTAATCTCAAATTAAAGTAAAGTAGCAAATAACACTTAAACATATTATACAAAATATAATATTTTTGTTTTTACCGGTACATTCCCCAATAAAGGACGCCATCCGTGCCCTACACAAAATTTATTGCCCAAAAGAACAAGGTTCGGTCCGATCGGCCCTAGAAGGTTAGTGAAAGCCCTTTCTGAGTAAGCTCAACTCCTACAGAGTTATGCGAGCCTGGTACACAAAGTCATTGGGAGTGACATGCCCATTATTTCTTACTATAAAGAAATCTCTTCTGTCATTTACACCTTCTCAAGGGCTCTAGGCGTCCCTTTTTAACAATTTGCATATTTAATTACTGTTAATTATGTTTCTGTCTCTAAAATTTTCTATGAGTGGGAGATGAATATTTGTAAGGCGATGAGTTTGGTTAGGATGTGACATAGATAAAAATACTATTGAAACTTCCAATAATATAATGTGTGCATCTTTTCGCTTACGTATTATAATTCAGTTGTTTGTTGTCAAATTATAATAATATTGGGGAGCCCTTTAAATTATTTATAATATAACACAGATTACTAGGAACGCAAAGAGTATAAGAAGTTCGAAAGGGCCGTCTAAGGGCCTGTCGAATTTCACGGTTCGGTTTACGCACGGGGCGTGGCTTTGTCGACCAATCAGAACGAGGAGTGTTACGCAAGAAGTTACGCACGTTGGCAAAGACCTTTTCGTACCTACCGATTTTCATGTCTCTTTATATTTCTTTTAACAGAAAGAGAGGCACGACAATTTGAACAAGTGTAGTCCCAACCACTACACTTGTTCAAATTGTCGTGCCTCTCTTTGCAACTTGCAACAGTCCACAATGATACAATTATTGCTGAAACATGAAAACCAAGCTTCTACACTACTAGCTGTAGACGACTGAAAAAAAGAAAAAAAAAATCTTCAAAGATTTCCATAATATCTTCTTCCGATTATTGTTATCATCTAGAATTCTAGATCATGACATTAGAAATAGGAAAAGTTCGTGTTCCATTTTAAAAAAATCAACCATTGTCTGACCTGATTATGTCTATCTTTTCTAATCTAGTGGATAACAGGTAGGAATAGTGTTGGATTTCAATTTGAGAAGTGGAATGGATCAGCATTTTGAGGTAGGAGCGAGAGGTAGTGTCAGACTTTCGTTGACGAAAAACCGACAGTCTTGCTTCAGTTGTTCTTTGCGAGGGCTAGAGTACCTAACTCTTTCGAACAATCCGCATATCTGATAGGCATCGGCCCCAACTGGCCTACGTGAATACCCTAGACAAGAAATAACATATACCTACTTATTGATAACGAAATAAAAAAAGGATTCGCCGTGAAACTGCAATGAAAATTGCACACGTGTATCAAACGAAGATTTTCAACACATTCATACTGTTAAATAAAATAAAAAGTTAAATTTACTTTCACAAATACTTGCGTGTATTTCGTTTCGGTTGCAATGGTAAAGTTTAACCACTTTCATCAATGTTTATGCAATTATTTCTAACAGCTCATCAATGCTTTTACAAATTATGGTGACGAAATAAACTGTTCTGCAAGAGAATGTTAAATGGGGCCATTGTCAAGCGTAATCCCGAGGAAAACCGTTTTATCGATCATTTCTAGTTGCTCTTTGGTTAACTCTATATCACAATCACGACTTTTGGCATTCGGTAAGAAAATTGTTGCACTTGCTTTTCTTTTTTAATTTCAATCTAATTTAATTTTTAATCAAAATTATCAGCAGTGAACCGATTGTGGACCTACAGTAGGGTGTTATCGTCATCGAGATTATTAGTCGTCTATTTGTCTAAAATATTAGAGTTGTATCATCCGCAAACAAGACTAAATAAATTAAGTTTTTGCTATAAATAGGCTAAATCATCAAGACATCAATTTATACTACAAATACGAAAGGACCTAAAATAGAGCCTTGGGGTACTCACATTTTCACATTTAATCCCGACAAATTAGCACCCTGTATTTGAACTAACTGGTATGTGTGTAGTCCTAATGCTTAAGTTTCAAGAGTAATTTTTCACGGTTTACGCAATCAAACGCCTTGGATAGGTCGTAGAAGACGCCCATAGTATATTGTGCCCTTCCCACGCATTTAAAATGTGTTTTAATAAGGAGACACCTGCGTCAGTTTTACAACGGCCTCTGGTGAAATAATACAGCTTATCGTGCAAGATGTAATTCAAGTTAAAAAGATATTAGAGCACATTACCTTTTCAAATACCTTGTTAAAAACTGGCAACTTGGTTACTGGTCTATAATATTGTGTCTTTACAGTTCCACTTTATTATATTCCAATAGATCAGAAAAAAATATGTCATACGGCACTTTACCGGACAACTTTGGGGTTAAAAAACTAAAGAGCAAGAATGAGGTGTCGAAGTCGGTAAGTCCCCTCTTTGAGGCGTGGCTGGAAAGACCTCACGGCGTCCTTACCTTCCGCATGACGCAGGTACTCACCGGACATGGTTCGTTCGGGAGTTTCCTGCACCGGATTCGTGCGGAAGTGACGCCCGGGTGTCGCCACTGTGTGGAATGCCCGGAGGACACGGTGGAGCACACAGTCGAGGTGTGCCCTGCTTGGGCGGAGCATCGCCGTGCCCTCGTGGGGGCGATCGGCGGCGGAGACCTCTCGCGCCGGGCCTTGGTTGAGGCCATGGTCCGGAGCGAGGAGGAGTGGCAGGCGGTCGCCGACTTCTGCGAAGCAGTAATGCTCGCAAAGGAGGAGGCCGAACGCATCAGGCAACGGCGTTATCGCCGCCGCCGCCGCCGCCGGGATTCTGATCCCGATTTCCGGCCACCGTAGGCGCGGGCTTGCGGACAGTGAGCAATGGGTAGCTCGCTGTCCGGCCGTCCAGTAACTGTCCGGACCAAGCCCAAGGCGTCGACGGCGCGCACTGTTCCCGCGCGCCTCAAGGAGTTGTCAGCAACAGCAGGGACCCAGCCGGGTCGAAGCCTACTGGGGCCAGGGTTATCCGAAAGGGCGCTCGAGCCCCGGTATGAAGGCTAGAAGGAACGGGGTGGGTCTTTTAGTCAGTAAGAGTCTGACACTATCTCCCGCTCCACCCAAGGGCAGGGGATGTCAATGCATGATTTTTTCCCACCATAAAAAAAAAAAAAAAAAAAAAAAAAAAAAAGGTGTCGAAGTGAGGATTAACCACAGCAAAAAGGAGAGAAAGAACTTTATTTTCAGAACTGTCAAAAGACTCTTAGAAGTTTCGTTTTATTTTTTTGTATGAATTTTGTATTGTTTGTGCAGCAAGCCAGTACCCGTGTCAGTTTCAATTTTAGAATGTTTTTCGTTTTTACAGCCCACTTGAATAGGTATTTTAAGTACCATTAGAATGAAGATGTAACCCATTCTAATGTTTTTAGAGTTTTTTTGCAATAAATGTATCGAGTGAATTCGAGTGTATCGAGTAATAATATGCCTTTCGACAAGCTACGCTGCTACGAGATTCGTAGCGAGGGATGTTTTGCCTTGAAGCACCTTGAAGTGACAAAAGACGGGGTTGTGATGTCAGGCAGGCTAATATTTTTAACTTAGGTACTGCTTGAATACTGAACTTTCTGAGACTTATAACAGTACAATCGAAAATGAAACGTTGCTACAATTAGAAAACTAAATTACAATCATAATTCAAGCCCTAAATACACCGTTTGATCCTCAAGCGGACGCGTAGGTTATAAAACATTATGCGTACCACTACCTACCTACAATTTGGAACAGTGGTGGCCGAGTGGTAATGGCCCCGACTTACGAGTGTAGGTCGCGGGTTCGAACCCAGCCAGGCACATTATTTTGTGTAATTTATTTCATAACCACGGCTTTCAAAACGGTGAAAGAAAACATCGTGAGGAAACCGGGCATGTCCTAGATCCAAAAATTTGAAAATATGTGACATTCACCAACCCACACAGGACCCGCGTGCAGGATTACGGCCCATTCCCTCTCCTAGAAAGGAGGCCTGAGTCCCAGCAGTGGAACATTAAAAATGCTGATGATGATGATGTTGACCCGTCCCGACCCCATCAACTCAAGAAAAGTCTTAACAGCGCGCAGAAGCCCAAAGTATAGTGCCATCTCTCGGGAAATTGGGTTACTAATTTATACAAACTAGACGGGTTATGTATTTATTTATTATTTATTATAATCTTTATTGTACACCAAATAAACAAAAATACAGGACAAACATTTAAAAGAATAAGTGCACAATGGGCGGTCTTATCGCACAGGGCGATCTCTTACAGACAACCTTTGGATGGACTGAGAGAAAGGAGATAGATTGTTGTATGTATGTTGGGTCTTCGGTGGTAATTTTGGATTGCTTGAACCGATTTTAATAATTATTTTTTATTTGAAAGAAGATACGTTCAGGATAATAAAATATGTAAACTAAGTTAAAAAAATGCTTGCATAAATGGTTAAATTACAAACTTAGTTCAGAAATTATTTTGTTCAATTTTTCAAAAACTGTTCAACCCATCAAGTTCAAAATAATTTTCCCAGAAAGTCTTTATAAAGTTCCACTTTTCAGATGTTTTTCGTATTTTCTAAACTTATGGTTCAAAAGTTAGAGGGCTTCGTAGTTTTCAAGCGCAGGGGCTGGAGTTAGTTTTGAGTTAGGGAAAAGATTTAACTCTGATTTCTTATGGTTAGTGTTTACACAATGTTTTTTTTTTATTTTTGGAGCGATTATTTCCGAAAATATAAACATTATCAAAAAATGATTTAAGTAAAGCCCTATTCATTTTTAAATACCTATCCAACAAATTTCTCACATGTGGTCCGTAAACCACCACGCGGGCCCAATGCGGGTTGGTGAATGTCACAAGTCTTCGAATTTTTGGTTCTAGTACACGGGACGTGTATGAGCTATTATATTGTCGAACTGTTTGGTTGGTCTCTCGTTGGCATTGGTGGTATTTGTTCTTCCTCGTTGTCTGTCGTTCATTGTTATTAATAAGAATATTTGGTATAGTGGGAAATTGTAATTGTGTATATGAATATTAAGTGGGGACACATTGTGACGGACGGGAAACTACGGAACCCTACACTGAACGTGGCCTGACACTCTCTTGGCCGGTTTTTATCATTTATTTATCATTTATACAAAAGAATACAGGATTATCTATGTTAAACAGTAACCAAAAACCATTAAGGTTTAAACTTGTGCTATCATGAGTCTATCTCTAACAATAGTACAAAGTAATATCTTATCGAAACTATGAAGTAACACGGGTGGGTTTTAGATACTAAAAGTCTGATACGCCCCGTCGATCCGCCCAAAACAGGGGCAATTATTTGATAATAAATTGCTCTTCACCTTAGTGAACGATCCTTGTGCTCCTGATTATTTAAGACAATATTATAAAGTGTTGGGCAGTTGGGCAGTTCTCAGAATCGTAACCTTCGTGCATCCAAAAACATGCTTCTTCATATTCCTTCTCACCGTACTGGCTTTATGTCCAATTCTTACGCTGTTTCCACCATAAAACTCTGGAATGTGCTTCCCCTAGACATCAAAAAAAGCCGAAAGTAAATTTTCCTTCAAACGTAAAATTCGGAACTACTACTTGAAGTCCTCCCAACCTTAGAGTTTATTCTTCGTCAGAATTGTTATTAAGTTCTCTTTAAGATTTGATGTTTTTCATAGTATTTATTAGTTTATTACTTTAGCATATATTTATATGTATTTAATTATATATTATATATAAATAACTTTTTTTCCGTTTAAAATATTTGTTATTTATTTGTTTATTGTGCAAACCTACCACAGTGAAGTCTTTTTTAACCCAAAGGTTGACTGGGAGAGATTGCCTTGTTGCATTAAGTCCGCCTATGTACCCCTACTGTAACTAAGTTCACTTGAATGGTTAATAGGCTTCAAATAATTTTCGATGGTATATTTTGTTACACTTCTTATAAATATTAAAGAGGTAAAGTATGCTTTTTTGTTTGTAGGAGGTAATGTCTGGAAGTATTGGTCCGACTGTTAAAATTTTTCACCAATAGAAAGCTGCTTTATTCCTGAGTGACATAGGCTTTATTTTATATACGCAGGCGAAGCCACGGGCAAAGGCTAGTGTATATTTGAATAATCTTTATATATAATTATTTTGTAGGTATGTTTGTTTGTCACCTATCTGTTCCTAAGTGGTTTAACCAATTTGGATGAAGTGTGCGTATATTTGAGTGGGCCAATGGAAGGTTTGTTATATATGCATTGGTTTGAAAACACAATTAGGTCCGATCTGCAATCGGGTTCTCAATGTTTTTCTGAAGAAATGCCAGCTTTCGGACTGAACATCTAGTGGTAGGTAGGTACTGTCGGGACTGCTAGTTTAATTTACTGAAATAGATTTTTACTTTAAAGTTTAGTTTTTATTTAATGTTCTATAGTCATCATCTTCCTGTCCTGCCCTTTGTCCCGTGTTTTAGGTTCGGCGCAACACGTTTCTTGCTACCACTAATTCTTTTTTTCACATATCACTCTTCGCACAATCCATCCATCTTTTCTTTGGCCTCCCTCTCCCTTTCCATGTGGATTGACCACATGCCATACTCATAGAGTAAGATCCCAGGGCCACCAGACGTCACGTGTTTTCTGACGAAGGAAATGTGGACGATTGAGTACTGTTAGTATGTAAGTACTAAGAACGCATGCCTATCTGCTAGCTTGCTTAGACGGCCAATTTTCAGGTATCAGGTAATCAAGGTCCACAAAATCATTGTTTTTGTGTACCTTTTTTACCTGATACCTGAAAATTCGTCTAAGCAAGCTAGCAGATAGGCATTCGTTCTTAGTACATACTAACACTACTCAATCGTCCACATTTCTTTCGTCAGAAAATACGTGACGTCTGGCGGCCCTGGGATCTTGGTCTATCATAACTCTTTTAGTAACATGCGTTTCATCCCTTCTCTTCACACGATAATAATTGATGTTCTCAATTAGCAAGCCTAATTAAATCATTCGAAAATACCACAGATAACCGGAAAACACCATTACACCAACACAAGTTCTGACATATCTATATTTTAAAACACAGTCCCCCGCGTCTGTCTATCTGTTCACGATAAACTCAAAGACCTCTTAACGGATTGTCATGCAGTTTTGACCAATAGACAGAGTGATTCATGAAAAAGGTTTAGATGTAAAACATGCATTTATTAAAATTATTGTGAAGAGAAACCGAGAACTTAAAAGATTTAGAATAATTTATTATACGTTAGCAAGGTTGGCACAGTGTTGCGTGTCGCGGATTCGATTGCTAACACTTGGAACCAATATTTGTATGGCTCACACATAGTTGTTCCGAGTCTGGATGTCTTGTTTAAGTGAGTTTACATGTTTATTCACAATTATTTAGTACACAGCAACCCAGATTCATAAGTTATGCCTAATGTAGTGCAACGTTCTTCTTTTTTTAAAAAAAAAAGTACCTATAAACATATAATATTATATCGCCGGGTATCAAAATAGGAATGTGTTAACGAGAAACAAACTCTAAATGTGTGTGTAGTGTGAGTGTGGGCAGCTGCCTCTAAGCTGTTGACAGTGGTAATTACGATGAACTTCACACAGACATTATGTACAAAGTAACTCCATATCCATGTGTGTATATTACCTTTTAAATAGTTTATGTAGTGGTTATCCTACACCCTTACACGAATACGCGTTATTTTATGTGTGTGCAAATACGTGATAGTTTAGTTTAGCGACGGCAGCCATGACAGGGTTGCAAGGGGTGCATTGTACGCGGAAGCCAGCCGTTAAAAGAGGTGTTTCAACCCCCTGATACTAACTCGCTCTATTACTAGTAGAATTGTTTAGGATATTGAAGGTTCGCACGGTAAAAAAAAATATTTTTTAAGTAGGCTTTTACTTTTAAAGCACCTAGGTACTTACTTTTTGTAAGTAGGTATTAAAAATAATCACGAACTTTTTTAACTTCATAGCTGCCTAATGGCTGATCAGTATGAATTTTATTAATCGGTTTAACAGTGTCGAAGTATTGCATGTACCTAGGTAGGTATAACAGTGATCATCGTATCAATAATTTAACCTTCGTATATCCAATGGCATTTCCAATCAAACAAAAGATCAATCATAGAAGTAGGTACTAAAGTATAGTAACTAATCACCCACAGTCCTAAACGATATAAGTATGTACTTATAAGTTAGTAAATAGGCCAAACCCAATGATATAATATCATTGGCCAAACCCATATAGTTGACCTAACACCAAATATTTAGTTTACTTAGAAAACTATGTATTTTTTATAATTTATTTATTAGACTCATTTGACAGGTTTAAGATACTTCTGCATAGGAGTATCTAACCTTACTAGTTTGCCAGCATTTGCATTTTTGTCGAAATGTAGCGCCACATTTTATACTAGCCCTAAAGGGCAAGGTGTAGGTACTTACGCAGTTCCAAACGTTACCTACAAAATCCGAGCGAACTCTTGTACTGTACTGCAAGCCTAGTACACCCATGCGCGTTATTGCTGCGGATCCGACTCCCGACAACCAAGATGGATGCTACGGTGGCGGCGTTTGTTGCTTGAAGGAAGACCGCATTATAAAATGTATACCTAGCTGTTATTTATTATATTTTAAAAACAATACATTATTATACTTATTGTATGTTCATGATCAATTTTAGTATTATTCTTAAAGTAAAACTGACCATTATGTTAACTAAGTTCTATGTACTTATGAAAATTTAATTTTCTCACAGCTTCCGTGTTTCCGGGGGAAATCCGAATGTGGACGGATTTGAAACCGGAAATCTCTTCAGGAGTTGCTAGGATAACAGGAAGGCAAAGCGTTTGCGTTGTCTAGTGCTGAAAATCAATATCCGGGTCCGGGTGGCTGGCTGTCATGGAGTAAATATCTAAAAATAACTATAAAGCTTCGTATAGACATGAAAGTGTGTAGAACAAAAATAAAAAATATTTGTTTAAAGTTCAACAAAGTTACAATAAGTTCTTAATAAAAATGTACAAAATCAATTAGATTTCAGAATAAGTAGAAAATAAAGATATAATTTTTATTATTCTATTTAGTAAAGGGGTGCTCCATCGGCTCTACGATTATATCGATATTTCTTAGTCTTCGGTTATTGGAAATGTATCGGCGATTGCCGATAATGTCGAACCGTTCGGAAAGCACCAAGGCTTCATAGGCGTCGAGAAGTGCAGTTGACCAGAAATCGATATCCCATTAATACGTATTCGAAGCTATAGAGCACGGTATATTGGTTCTGGAGCAGGTGAAAGAGAACGTGAGGGATGGATGCATTTAGGATGAGGCGGGACTTAAGGCACTTGGAAGCGCGCCTGCGCGAATCTGAAAGTGGTCGCTAGGAGTAGTTAAACTTCAGTAAACTGACACGTCAAAGTTTAGACCTTAAATTAATTTACTTTTGAAAAGTTTACTTCAGTTTTATTTTATTTCAGTTAATCAGACGAATGGTGGTGTGAAAATGAAATTTGATATATGGTTATAAAAACTGGTTGGTATATTTATCAAATCCATAATTCACGATAGGCACATAATCTGTACAACGAATGTAACCGAGAGCACGGCTAACATAAACAACACAAATAATAATACCACGCCTCCAAACAAAAATAAATAATGTGCGTCGAATTGTTACAACAAAAATAAACAGGGAGTGACATAATGATATGCGTAATTAGATCAAAGAAGTATCAGGACAACATATTCTGTAGGTAGAAGCGTTACCGACAAAAGGACCAAAAGGGCACGAAGGACTTCGTTGTCATACTCGGCTCGAAGTGCGAAGGGCCTCGTTCGTCGCTATGGCAAGTATGCGTGCAGCGCCGCCATCCGACACGTCATTTCCCTTCCTGAAAGCTCGCAATCTACTCCTACCAGGGCAGCAGAGGTAAAAGCGGGTATACGAAAGCGTGAATGGTTTCATCCCCCAAGGTAGGCGGAGAAATGCGCGCGCGTGGGTGTTGTTATGGAAACGGTGTTGCCCACCTACTGGTGACTTATAAACTGTAGGAGGTGTAGTCTAAAAGGAAAGTTCAAACTTTCATCTCGGCGGGCTTGATATAATAAGTTTGAGTTCAGTGAACTTTTGTTGAACTTTCCTGAAAGATTTTAACGACAACGATTACTAAAATGTTAGCTGAATTTTAATGCGCTATAATTTGCGATTTTATTTATGTAGATTCAATTAGGAATAATTAGGATTTTCAGAGTATTGCTGCAGGGTGAAAATCATTTAAAATGACCATTTCGGTTGCAATATTTGTTAACGCCCGATATTTTTATGACAATATTATTTTTACTTACTATGTAAAAAGTACCTATTTGTATTCCGATATTATATGTTATCTAGCTATACTACACAGATCTATATAACTGTAGCTCATAATAAACACATTGTACTCACTTTTTGTAGTCGAACTCGGATAATCTCCATACAAAAAAAATTGTCCTATTTACGGATTGCGTAACATATTTAAAATTATCTAAATAAATATAATAGTTACCGTAATTAATATTAATGAACTTTTTGCCAAAACGTTATTAATGCCCATCGATTATGGTAAAAAACAATTAATGTTAATTATTTAAAATATTAAACTTTTGGGTTCAAAGTGATGTCCATTATTTTGTTCATTTTTGTTATTAAATTTTATAACAACAAAATTTGGTATTATTTAGAATTTGTAAAAGGGACTCACTCGAACTATAACTATCAGCCATTTTGTCGATTAGGGAATATAGTGAACGACGCGTGTTACTTTGTCAGCGAGCAAATTTCCAATTTTAATTGATTAGTTTTGTTTTGTTTTAAACAATGCAGGTAAGTGAGCACTTCTTATTTAACCTTTCAATCGTGGAAATCACAGACACAATAGAAAGACAATAGGTGCGCGAACGCCGGCGTTCGCTTGGGGTTTAATGAATGAATTAATTAATTAAGCAAGATATTGCTGACATTTATTGAAATGCAAGGTAGTTGGAACTCATTGAGATTTCTGTTTGTCTTAACATTATTTGAAGTTACTTTCAAAGCATAGCTGTACTTCATTTTTGTTATGATATTAGTTACATTACAAAAATGAAATAACAAAAATGAACTAAAGCCACAAACACATTGCTGATAAAAAGTTATTATTAGAGCGTGATTCTAATGTTGTTATAAATAAGTGTATTTTTGTATATTTGTTATGGACCTGTTTCTCTTTCTGTTTGTTATGTTCACTGTCGGTGAAAAAAAAATGCTTATAAGTTTATCTCCTATAATTAACTAGCTTTTGCCCGCGGCTTCGCCCCTGTACATAAAATATAGCTTATGTCACACAGGAATAAAGCAGCTTTCTGTCGGTGAAAAAAATTTAGCAATCGGATCTTTCAGAGATTACCTTCTACAAACAAAAAACATCAAAACAAAAAAAAAACTTTACCTCTTTATTATATTAGTGTAGATTAATCAATACAACAAATGATAAAAGAAATATAAAGTATTTTATTGCGGAACACCTTATACAGAAATCAGTAAAATAAATTACAGCCAAACTATAATGTGCATTGTAGACGAGCCCTAATATTTCATTTTTGTTATTTTTTGTTACGCGTTTTTTTTGTTACATTTTCGTTTCATTTTTGCCACAATGGTCATTTTCACTCTGCAATATACTGTTATTTGCTATAGATTCTGTAATTTGACTGGCAATGAAATTAAATGAATTCTTTCAGCATTCCTTCGACAAACACGATCGATCGTGATCATTGCAAATCAGTGGGAACAGAGAAATAACTTCATAAAAACTCAACTCATTTATTTGAACTCATCAACCCAATAGCGTAACATACAGCTAGGTATATGTGTTAGAGTCTGTCTAAAAAGTCAAACTATTTGGGTATTATTAGGATAAAATTAAATCTAATGTAATCAACACTGGTTCAGTTATAAAGGTTGATTAAGAGATTTTAATCATTGTTTACTAATAGAAGAACCCTATAAAAAGTATCCAATATATTGTATTTTTTAAATGATTAAATATTTTACAAAATTCCGAAGTCGTTTGACTTTTTAGACAGATTATAATCCCAAGGATTATGAAGGACAGGTTAGACAATTTTGTAAATCATAGTGTTTCCTTTTTCTGTTCCAGAACATAAAGAACACCAAATGAAGAACATTGTCATTGACTGTAAATGGCCTAAATAATGAGAACAACGAGCCTTTAACAGTTTTAGGCACAATTGTTGGATACTATATTCAATCGATTTTTGCATTGCGGAATGCAGAATGATGATTATTTTATATTATGAACACAATAGTACATTGTTACCCTAGGGGTGCTATTTCTCGGGACGAAATAGGTTACTTTCACCCCGAGGTAAAACTGTGCTTTTCATTACGAATACAAGGAAAGTAAAAATAAAATAAAAAGTTTGTAAAACGTGAGTCGTCGTACGTACCTATGATTTTATCTAGGTATCTTTCTTCTGATTTAGGCGGTAAAAGGTTCCATTACTGCTTTAGCCTCTTCTCTTATGAAATTAGGCGTTTAATCTGATGAACTTATCGTGTTAATACAAATCCCCGCTGTACGGAAATGTAAACAAAACTGGAAAAAACCAACGACTGATTGCCACTTTCCCGCCATTTTGTTTTTTTTTTTCTGTGGCCGACCAGCTATTTGAGCCTCATTAATGAAAAATTAAAATTAATTGTAATCTTTTAAAAATAAAGTATTTTAAAGAAATAGTTAAACAAATAAGTCACTTAAAAATATAATATTATTTTTACACCACCTGCTCGATAATGTCGTTTTATACGTCAAACAAACCTCACTTAAAGCAAGTCATTCTATCCCTAGGGAGATAATGCAGTATGGCCGATCCCTAGGGAATAATGAGATTTGAATTTGGAACATTAAAAATCGTCAACATTGTGAATTAAAATGTAGGCGCATCGAACAAGTTGACTTGAAATTCAAACCAAAGAGTATGTAATCACTATGATTCAAACTGGCCACTAACAAAAAAAAAAGAAAATAGAATAAAACGTGCGTACTGACGGGAGCGTTACAGAAAATTGAAACTATATGTAGAATCTTGGAGTAGTGAATTTTGTTTGTTTGATGAACTTGTAAATACTCGTATAAAGTCTGTCTAATAAGTCAACCGACTTGGGAATTTTGTATAATATTTAATCATTTAAAAAATACTTACATTCGATACTTTTCATAAGGTTCTTCTGTTAGTAAACAATGATCTCTATCTCTTAATTAACCTTGATTATTGAACCCGTGTTGACTACATAAGATTTAATTAAATCCTGATAATTACCCAAGTCGTTTAACTTATTAGATAGACTCTAATACTTATATTTCTCTAGTATATTTGGTCGACCAAATTGTTTGTTAATTATCTCACAGATGGTGTAAAAAGTAGAGTATGCAACACAGGGATAAAGCTGTCTTTGTCTTGGGCGGCTTGAATTCCTCACTTCACTCAGGTTTCTTTATTAACTCCCTCGCGATGCTCGGGAGTTAATTTTTTAATTCCCTCACTCTCGTTCGGGATTAATATCAGCAACCTTCGTTTCGTTCGGAATTCAACATGCCGCCCGTGACTTAAAGACACTGCTTTATCCCCTAGTTACATAAACTACTATTTTACACCACCTGCTCGATAATGTCGTTTTATACGTCATACAAACCTCACTTAAGCAAGTCATTCTATCTCTAGGGAGATAATGTAGTATGGTCGATCCCTAGGGAATAATGAGACTTGAATTTGGAACATCAAAAATCGTCAACATTGTGAATTAAAATGTACGTGCATCAAACAAGTTGACTCGAAATTCAAACTGGCCACTAACAAAAAAAAAAAGAAGAAAATAGAATAAAACGTGCTTACTGACGGGAGCGTTATAGAAACTTGAATCTATAGAATCTTGGAGTAGTGAATTTTGATTGTTTGATGAACTTTTCAGAATCAGAATCAGAATCAGAATTATTTATTTGCAAGCAATGTAGGTACAATTTTAAGATGATACAGAGTTGGGTGTTTCCGCTACATTCTGCCCTAAGGCATGCAAAAATATTATTTTATTTTTTAAAGTTACAATACATTAAACATAATCGATATAGTAAGTACTTAGTTGGTATCAAAAATTATATAAAAAACTTGTAAATATAATACTTATATTTCTCTATTATATGATTTGGTTGACCAAATAAGAATTGACCAAAAAATTTTGGTTGATTATCTCACAGATGGTGTAAAAAGTAGAGTATGCAACAAGGGGATAAAGCTGTCTTTGTCTTGGGTGGCTTGAATTCCTCACTTCACTCAGGTTTCTTTATTAACTTAGTTTCTTAATTAACTCCCTCGCACTGCTCGGGAGTTAATTTTATAAATCCCTCACTGTCGTTCAGGATTAAAATCAGCAACCTTCGTTTCGTTCGGAATTCAATATGCCGCCCGCGACTTAAAGACACTGCTTTATCCCCTAGTCACATAAACTACTATTTTACACCACCTGCTCGATTATCTCGTTTTATACGTCATACAAATCTTACGATTCTATCCCTAGGGAGATAATGCAGTATGATCGATCCCTAGGGAATAATGAGATTTGAATTTGGAACATCAAAAATCGTCAACATTGTGAATTAAAATGTAGGTGCATCGAACAAGTTGACTGGAAATTCAAACTGGCCACTAACAAAGAAAATAGAATAAAACGAGCTTACTGACGGGAGCGTTATAAAAAAATTGAAACTAGAATCTTGGAGTAGTGAATTTTGTTTGTTTGATGAAGTTGTAAATATAATAACTAATTATATTTCTTTAATAAATGATTTGGCAGACCAAATTGTCTTTTAATTATCTCACAGATGGTGTAAAAAGTAGAGTATGCAACACGGGAATAAAGCTGTCTTTGTCTTGAGCGGCTTGAATTCCTCACTTCACTCAGGTTTCTTTATTAACTCTCTCGCAATGCTCGGGAGTTCATAATATAAATGCCTCACTAACGTTCGGGATTAAAATCAGCAACCTTCATTTCGTTCGGAATTCAACATGCGGCCCGCGACTTAAAGACACTGCTTTATCCCCTAGTCACATAATCTACTATTAATCTTTAAGTTATTTCAAGTTTATATCGCGCTGTGATTGACTGGCTGTATGAAAAGTTGGAACATGGTTCAATAGAAATGTGAAGATAGAACTAGTTTTTTTTTTAATAATTTGACAGCTATCAGTTGAAAGTGAAACTCCGGATGAAAAGTATCACTTTCAACCCGCTCCTTAGGCAACTTCAGACCTACTTTCAAAGTATGAGTAGTGAAAAACATCATTACTTTTTCATCAAATCATTATGGTATTCGCACTAAATAGGTGATTTGATTTGCATCACTGCTTACCATCAGGTGGGATCGCAGTCAAGCACTAGTTTATATCAATAAAAAAAAACTTGTTAACGTAATAATGCCCACATTAATAACTTGTTCTTCCTCATGCATGACACGTGACATTTTATTACAACACAGTTTGCTATTTCACTCAATCTCATCCTGGGACAGCGCTGTAAATCTTGAAGATAAGGTAAACCATTATCGAGTTCATTAGCCACGTAATGAGTAGCTAATTATTGCAAGAGGGACAGAGGCAGCGGCTGGCGGAGTGGTCAGTGCGGTATGTGTGCCACGGCCGTGTCTGTTTGTCTGTCTGGTTGCCAAGTGGCCGGCGAGGTGGGCTGAGGCGCGCGGCCACGCGACCAGGCGCACAGGCGGCCGAGGCGGTGTGCGCTGCAACTGCACAAGTGCATTCACCGCGGGGGCTGCACCACACTTTGTAAAGTTTACTCACATCAGAAACAAAACACAGACAGCGCGAACCAGCTGTTGTCGAGCACGCGTCCGCTTAGAGCGCAAGGTGTAATAAAATGTGAGAAAAAAACGGTCCTTATTATTTTTTGCTGTTTAAGAGGGAAGATAAAATCAGCATGGCCAGTTCAGAATAAAAACTAACCTTAAAAAGGTAAAATTGTCCTTTTATAATATAACATAACTCGGCATAACGATGAATATTACCATAACAGTGTTGTCCGGTCAATTTGCCGCAGCGGGCGCGGCTGGCATTTTGATGAGGGGATGAACACGCCGATGTTTACCACATATTAGGTAGGTAATAGGTACAGCTTATAAGCGAATTCATGTTTTACAAGACGGGATTTATTTAGAAGCGAATGGATTTTTTAAAAAGTTGCCAAGTCCATTAGTGTCCACGGAAACATAAAGCGAAACTAAAACTCACGTACTTAGTAACTGAAAAACTCAAAAAAAAAACACTTTGAAAACATTGACGACCATTGAAAAATCAGCCCTAATTTTTTCATTTCGAAATTAACAACTTGATTGCAGAGAATTATAGGTAAAACAAAGATGGTTCACAAGCACATCTAAATATGGTCATGTAAGAACAAATTATGACTTAGTTCTACCATTTTAAATTAACTTTCTGTATAACTACAATTAAATTAAAAGATAAAAAAAACAATGACATTACATATTAAAACAATTAAGTTAAAAATTAAAACGAATTAGAGTAATCGATTATTATTTTTGTTCTCTTTATTTTTAGAGACTTTAATCTCAAAGCTTGTCATACAAACAAATGATGCCAAAGTCAAGTTAAATAACTATACCGGGCACACACATTGCAATAATAGCAATATAATTGGGAGATTACTACTCATCAATTTAAACATACTTAAAGGATGACGGGCGGTCTAGCCCAAAAACCAATACCAACACGCGATATATCAATATTGGTAAGTATTGTAAAGGGATTTTTATATTATGGCGGTATATTGTTATTGTGCCATAACTTTTTCCATATTGCGATTTGGCATTTCCTGCCATAACAATTGTTAAAGTAGATAAAATAAGCTTTTCAATTACATATATATCACATGACATTACTGGTTTCTCGTAGGTTGGTATACATGTTCATCTGTCCTCCAAAAGAGCTACATAAATGTGAAAAAGTTATTGAAATGAGACTACGTATCAATCTTGTCGACTTTCGGCTTTTTAAATGAACTAGACAGTCAAAGTAGATGTCAATATCGTCATGACTGTTATAAGTAGTACAGTAAGATTTTTTATTTATTATCGTTCCATAACATTTCCCGCCATTCTAAGTATATTACTGTGACTGTATTTTGCTGCAAACCAATGTGTGACATTATGTGAAGGTCAATAAATACAATGGAAAATGTCATTGAATCCTACGAAAAACTGCTCTATCAAAATATAAACGTTAGAACATCAATGTCTTCATGCTTTGCCTTCACAAACAAAAAATAGTATATTAAACTATGAAAAATTCAAATGATTAAATAAATAAAAAATGGGCGCCAGAGAACCAACGAACTAAAAAACTGGCCAAGAGCGTGTCGGGCCACGCTCAGTGTAGGGTCCCGTAGTTTTCCGTCCGTCACAATAAGTGTTCCCACTTATGAGTTTAAAAAAAGGCTATTTGTTACGTTGACATACTAAGTACGGAACTCTAATAAATACGGAACCCTCAAAATGGGCCATAAAGGACGGTGATAACTAAAACAGTATGCAAGTAGTAGAAATTTCAGCGATTGTGCACTCGTAAAATTACGAATATATTAAAGAAGAAACGTTATTTTATAGGTAGGTCATGAAAGCACAGAAAATCTTAACATCGACTTTTAAAAAGTCGACGTCATTACGCAACGCCATCTATCGAACCATTTATGAACTGGTTTTTACCTTAACATTTTGATAGATGGCGTTAAAAAAATGAATTTTAGTTTTGTTGTAAATTGCCTAAGCATGTTCCTGATAGAAGTTTTATGTAGTTATAAGATAATGCCACCAATGCCGAGGAGAGACCAACCGAACAATTCGATAATACCCGACCCCATCAACTCAGGAAAAATCCTAAAAGTACAGCGCCATCTCTCGGGAAATTGGGTTACTAATTAATACATAGGTACCAGAAGAAGTTTTCGGTGGTAATTTTGGATTGCGAGAACCGATTTTAATAATTCTTTTTTTGTTTGAAAGAAGATGCGTTCAGGATAATAAAATATGTAAACGAAGTTAAAAAAATGCTTGCAAATACGATTATACTACAAACTTAGTCCTTCCGTCCGAACCTTTTTGTCAAAAATTTTCTTTCCATCAAGTTCAAAATGATTTTCCTAGAAAGTCCTTATAAAGTTCTACTTTTCAGTTTTTTTTCATATTTTCTAAACTTATATTTCAAAAGTTAGAGGGGGACACACATTGTTTTTCACTTTTGGAGCGATTATTTCCGAAATTATTGACATTATCAAAAAATGATTTAGTAGAGTAAACCCCTATTCATTTTTAAATACCTATCCTACAATATATCACACGTTAGGGTTGAAATTAAAAAAAAAAAATCACTTCCCACTTTACATATAGGGGGGCTACCCTAATAAAACATTTTTTTCCAATTTTTATTTTACCACTTTGTCGGCGTGATTGATATACATATTGATACCAAATTTCAGCTTTCTAGTGCTAACGGTCACAGAGATTAAGCGAGGACAGACAGACAGACAGACGGACAGACAGACATGGCGAAACTATAAGGGTTCCTAGTTGACTACGGAACCCTAAAAACTACTCATCCTTACAAAAACTCACATCCAATAGTGTGTTTAATAATGTTGAATTACATCTGTCTGTCTGTGTTTATGCGGATATAGCAAATTAAGATAATTCGTGCCAAAAGACCAAATCTGAAAAAAATCCTATTCTACCAAAACGCTGTGTCAAAAACGACAAAATTTAATTACGAGCAATCTCGCCGGCGATTTTATGGGTCATCAGAATGAAGGCACAACCCTTCGGTAATAAAGAAAGACAATGGGCATCATTTGTCACCGCCTCGGCCCCCGCACCCCGCCCCATGGCCCGCCGAACCGAAGGACCGACCGCGACCCCAATACGTGTCACCCACTCACCGCGATACTCTGATTTAGCCTGATTCCCTAATCCCTGCCGACTTAATTATCTTTGTTAGATCGTTAATTTTCACCTTTATGTTCCCAAAAACTATTATTTGGATAAATGACACAATTTGAGGTTAACTGCTTCGGATAATTAACTGTGATTCAGATTTACACGGTACAAAATAGGCCACGAAGACTCATTTCAGAGTATCCCTGGGTGAACCCGTGCCTTTATTTATTTATGAATTAAAAGTAGGTAGTACGTAGCTAACAGAAGAACTAAAAGAAAGATACTGTTTAATGAAGATATAAAAATGATAATAAAACCAACTGGATGGAAGCCTGCGAAATATAGAAAGAGTGGAGGGAAGCTTTTGTCCAGACTAATAAAAAAAAATTACTCAAATGATACGAATTAAAATTGGTTTTAGAGAATGATTTAAATGAAGAAAAATTTGAACAATTTCGCAGACGCTAATTTTAAGAAAAGTTTACAAGAACAGTCAATGATTTTAATTTGATAAGAGAAAGTTAATGTCGTAAAGAGTTTTCAGTGTTGCCAGTCATTGTGGAAAACTTTTGCTCAAGTTTTTCAGACTTTATAAAACTTACACTAAAATGGAAAACTTTTCTTATCATATTTAATTTTCGTTTAACATATTATATTTTAAAGGGCTTGGTAAAAATTTACAAATAATTTACATAATTACAAGTTTAAAAATAAATCCTACCGAAAAGAGGTAGAACAAAACAGGTTAGTGGGGCGTTGTTAGAGCGGAACGAGTTTATGGGGCGCGGCGAGGCCTTTCGAAGCGAGCCTCCGCGTGCGATGCTACCCTGGTAGATATTTCTTTTTATGGTCTACGGATAAATGTCAAGGGAGTGCCCGGCGCGCCTAGAAGGCACCCCGTACGTTATGACTTTCAGCTTTACGCGCTTGCTATAAAAAGAATGGGGCACATTTTCCAATAGCTACAGACTGTCTATGACCATGGAAATCGAGTATAACAAGTTTATAACGCGCCTGACCTTTGATATCATAATTAATTATGTCGCAACTGAGAATTGTTGGTAACTCCTTTAATTATGATGCGTTTCCTTCAAACCTGAGAAAATATCCCTATTTTAGAACGTATCCGTTCTATCAATACAATCGGGAAAAAATCCTGTCTTTCGGTCGCGGTCGGTGTCATCAAAAAAGAAAAGTGATCTTAAAACCTTCCAACACTTAAAAGGACTCGAGTGTTCCCGCCAGATTCCTCGCGGATTCTTGAATATCCTACGATGTCATGTTCTCCTAATAAAAAGGACTCGTCAGCATCCCGTATTTCTCACGCTCGCACCCGAACAGCCTCCAGCCTCCCTGTTTTGTCTCTTTTTATTCCCTGGGACGAGCCACTCACACGCATTAACGTATCGTGGGAAATAACGACACTGTTCTTTTTTGATTCATATACAAAGGTAGTTTTTTACGTCATAGTTCAGTTACTGGCATAGTAAACTAGCCATTGAACATTAAATAATAAGACACTTTTTAAAACTATGAAAACGGATCATTGGGTATTTTTTTTCTTTTGGTTTCGCACGCAGTACATTTAGCAGGTGTGCTGAGATTTGAGACAATTTGAGAGTATGTAGTTTTTGATTCAGATGACAGTGTTTTTCATTAGAATGCGGTTAACACGTTCTAATGTTTTTGCAGTATTTCGCAGCAAATATACCAACATACATCGAGTCAGCTCCATTTACGATTGTTCGAAAGAGTAACTACGGTTCCAGAACGCAAATTTTCCGGTTGTGTAAAAATTTGAGATACAAAACTACACAAAATAAATTTTGCAACTCAATATTCACTTGCGAATAATATAATTAGAACAGCCACTAGATTTAAATCGAAAAAAAAAACACCATAAAAAAATCACCATAATGGCTCTTTACTTTGCCTCTTTCTGTGCGGAAAAGGACAGATAGATACGAAGATATGGGCATCCTTTTCAGATGAAATACTCAACTATTTTTATCCCCACTAGGTGCGGTTATAGCTGCAGTTTGGTGTAAAGTGCAGGGCCATTATTTTAAATGCACCATTTATTTCCCCGTTGAGTGATATCGTGTTAACAATTTTAATTTAAGTGTGGAACAGTAATCCAAAATTAGATTTTACCCTAACCAACGTAAATAACGTATTCACTGTTTTGTAAAAAAATATAATATAATGCCAGTATTTTTTTTCTACTTTACTATACTAAATTAAAAGCTCACATTTCGCTAGCACTGTTACCAAGAATTTCTGGATGAAACACTATAAAAAAAATACTTCTTCAGGAACAGAACTCAGGACTTCACATTTGCAACCACAGGGGGTGGCGCTTGCCACTACTGGACATCGAAGGGGAAATATTATTTTTGCAGTTATTTATGGTTACGGATCGGAGGGAAAATATTTTTACACCACCTGCTCGATAATATCGTTTTCTACCTCATACAAACCTCACTTAAAGCAAGTCATTCTATCCCCAGGGAGATAATGCAGTATGGCCGATCCCTAGGGAATAATGAGATTTGAATTTGGAACATCAAAAATCGCCAACATTGTGAATTAAAATGTACGTGCATCGAACAAGTTGACTCGAAATTCAAACTGGCCACTAACAAAAAAAAAGATAATATAATAAAACGTGCTTACTGACGGGAGCGTTATAGAAAATTGAAACTATAGAGTCTTGGAGTAGTGAATTTTGTTTGTTTGATGAACTTGTAAATATAATACTTATTTTTCTCTAATAGGTATATGATTTGGTCGACCAAATTGTCTTTTAATTATCTCAGAGATGGTGTAAAAAGTAGAGTATGCAACACGGGGATAAAGCTGTCTTTGTCTTGGGCGGCTTGAATTCCTTACCTACTTCCCTCAGGTTTCTTTATTAACTCCCTCGCTCCTCGGGAGTTATTTATATAAATCAGCCTTCGTTTCGTTCGGAATTCAACATACCGCCCGCGACTTAAAGACACTGCTTTATCGCCTAGTCACATAATAATCTACTACCTATTTAGCAGTTAATTTTAGATGAAGAATCAATCTTCAATAGCTGTTTGTCAAGCATACGAGCGAGAAAGATGGATGGAGCTATTCAACCTATATCTAAGCTCCTTCTCTTTAACAGTTCAGTTTAGGTCGTCAAATGGATCGATAGAGGGCTCGTGGAACCGTTTTCAGATAGGTTAATGAGTTAGAAGGAGGGGAACCGCCAGGATAGCTTGCGAGATCAGTGACTGAAATCATATTTTAATGAACTTGTGTCTGGTTGTCAACCAGACACAAGATCATTAAAATATGATTAACGACCGTATCTATACCGTATATGATATGGCTTTACTGAGTTATAATCTTTAATACCACCAGTTCAATGCCTGCCAGTTCAGCTAACCCTATCGAATGACTTCTTTATGAAATAGCCATTCAATAGGTTCAGTTAGACGAACTGAGAAGGTTGTATAGTAGTTGTATTTAATTGAGGGTTTTAATGATTATACTCGTAATTCCATAAATCACGTATTACGGTCACAAATCATACTCGTATTTTAATCAACTTACAGCTTGACACTGACCGGCAAAAATCAAAATAATTAAGAAAATTTTGATTATCTCTGGTTACCGTGGCACTTTCATCCTAAAGGTGAACGCACACTTATCCGGGCCGCACGCGTCGAACAGAAGGCTTAGCACACATATCTGCACCGCAGGATTCGACCGCGCACAAGAAATTGTTTCTATTTCCTTTACACCTGTCGCACTGAAATTACATGTAAATTGTGCTGGATCTTGACGAGGTTTTTATTGTCATTAGGCACACTCAGTACTTTATTAATAATAGAAAATGAAGAAAGTGAAATACATCAAAGGGAAACAAGAATGTGGGTTCATAACATTAACTTAAAAAACCAATGCTTTGGTACATCAGAATTCGTCTTGGATTTTTATAGGTATTTTTTCTAGATTCGGACGATTCTACGTGGTTTGGTGGGTGGAATTTCATAGGATTTCGCATAAAGTTTTCTTTCACTCTACTCTTTTCTTTCAATTCGTTCGACGAGTTCGGCTCGGATAAGTGTGTGTTAACCTTTATGTGTTAATTTCTAGATAGGCAGCCGACGTAGCTACGTTATTTGTGACATTTACCTACAGGACCGACTTGTAAGGTCACAGGGCTAAAAATAACTTTTAGGTCATACTTACATTAAAGGGCATTGGTTTTTGTATAAATTTTAATCTAATAAGCTTAGTGGCAGTTGGCACATTGCTCGCAGAACATATGGTCGATGAGGACGAAATGGTTCTGGGGTGGCGACCACATACTGAAAGACGCAGCGTTGGTATGCCTCCCAAGAGGTGGACCGATGACCAGGTCCTCAAGTCTGCTATTACAATAGTGTCAGAATGGTCTATCTTTGATTTCATAATTTTTGATTTTGACAAGTTTTGGTAATCTACTAATATAATGGCGTCACTATGAGTTTCCGATGGTCAACCACTGACACTCCATTGAAAGAAATGGCATAGAACGGTAATCTCGTACATAATGACAAATGAATATCTGACGTATGCGGTAATCTGCAAAAATTTTGACAGTTCCTTTTATCAGTGACCTACCATTACGACGTCATTGCGCAATTAGTGCTTTTAATAAGCTCGATATTGTCATTCTACCACAATTCTATTACAAGACCATTGATCAATGATCGATCATTATGAATTAGCAGATTACAAACTTTTAGCAAAATGACAATGGGATCGTGTTGGAATGACGAATTTATAAAAATAGTAGACTAAGGCCCCTGGTAAGATGTGAGACGCAAAGGACCAGTCGTTGTGGTGTCACTTAGGGGAGGCGTATGTCTAGCAATGGACGTATCTTTCGACTGAAATGATGATGATTTAAGCTTTGCTGAATTTGTTATGAAAACGAATAATGGAACTCAAATGGAACTGAGTTTGCAAGGCGCGGTGATCATAGGTGGAGTAAAGCGATGACCGACTGGCGTCCAAGGACCGGAAGCAGAAATGTTGTTCGTCAGTTAAGATAAAGAAGAAAAGAAGAACAATATTCCCCAACTTTCACTCAGCGTCTTCTAGTCCCAAACTAAGCAAAGCTTGTGGTATGAGTACTAGACAACTGATAAACATACTTATTATATTTCTAAATAAACAAATAATATATATTATAGATAAATTACACCCAGATATAGAACAAATGATTGTGCTTATCACACTAACATTAGTCCTGAGTGGAAATCGAACCCACGACCTATGGCATAGCAGTCACTGAGCACTAGACAAAGAGGCCATCGTGGATAAAACTTGGATGGCACTGACACAGAAACGTGAAGATTGGCAAAAGAAAGAAAGGCCTATGCTTAGCAGTGAACGAAGTCGGGCTTTGGATGGTGATGATGAATTTGCCTACATATTTAACAAAAAAAAATCTGCCTTTTAAGTTTTTTCAAATTCATTTTACCCTCGTTAAGAACATATTACAATTCTAAACATCATTCCAGTCTCTGCAAGCCCTTAATTTAGGCTGCGAGTAGAGCCTGACGTGAACCGGAACTTGTCACCGGAAGTGACCCAAAAGGTTGCGCGCGTCACTTTTGACATCGGATGCCTTTCTGAAACTTTAACTACGGTTCGTACCCATCAATTTTGTACAAACACGTGTAAGCGAATAATGTAAGGGAAAAACATCATGCACTAACTACTACCCGTGCCTTCGCGCAAGAAATAAAAATTAAAAACGTATCTGCTGCCTGCGGTGTAAAAAATACTTACCGTAAAATGGGGTGAATAGAGACTTAGGGTTGAATAGAGACGAAACTTTCAAGGGTATTTTCTCGATATTAGAATATTTTTAACCGACTTCTAAAAAAGGATGAGGTTCTCAATTCGGATGTTTGTATTTTTTTTTTAAATGTATGTTCGTGCATAACTTCGTCGCTTGCCAATCGATTTGAAAAATTCTTTTTTTATTGGAAAGCTTATACTTCCCAAATGGTCCCATAGTAACCAAGTCGGGATCTGATGATGGAATCTTGGCTAAATCGAGAGAACTCCTCAAATATTATAGGCAACTATATAGTCATTTTTAGGGTTCCGTAGTCAACTAGGAACCCTTATAGTTTAGCCATGTCTGTCTGTCCGTCTGTCTGTCCGTCTGTCTGTCCGTCTGTCTGTCCGTCTGTCTGTCCGTCTGTCCTCGCTTAATCTCTGTGACCGTTAGCACTAGAAAGCTGAAATTTGGTGCCAATATGTATATCAATCACGCCGACAAAGTGGTAAAATAAAAATTGGAAAAAAATGTTTTATTAGGGTAGCCCCCCTATATGTAAAGTGGGAAGTGATTTTTTTTAAATTTCAACCCTAACGTGTGATATATTGTTGGATAGGTATTTAAAAATGAATAGGGGTTTACTAAAATCATTTTTTGATAATGTCAATAATTTCGGAAATAATCGCTCCAAAAGTAAAAAACAATGTGTCACCCCCCTCTAACTTTTGAACCATAAGTTTAGAAAATATGAAAAAAATCTGAAAAGTAGAACTTTATAAGGACTATAATATACTATAAAATCATTTTGAACTTGATGGAAAGAACAGTTTTTGTACAAAAAACACAAAAAGGTTATGCAAAATAATTTTTTTTTAGCAAGCATTTTTTTAAACTCATAAGTGGGTACACTTGTTGTGACGGACGGGAAACTACGGAACCCTACACTGAGCGTGGCCCGACACGCTCTTGGCCGGTTTTTTTTTATATTTTAATCGAGGGCTTAAGCATTTACAGTCAAAAAGTGACATTTGATGAGGTGGAACTGGTGAAGAAGACCAGAAATGGCCAACGGAACTTCATACTCAAACAAATATACACAATGAACATAGTATGCGACTACGACAATACAAATAAATGAATAGTTCTGAATAGTCATGTTGAAAATGGTATCGTCGAAGTGGCTTGATGATGGTGATAGAGCCGGAAGATAGGCACCGGAACTCCGTAACTAATCAATGTATCCTAGCCGTGTTTGAGCTTACTAAAATTGTTATGAGATGCACTTTGGATATAAGGTACTGCCGAACTGATCTGATGATGATGGAGCTGTAAGATAGGCACCGGAACTCCGTAATTAATCAATGTATCCTACCCGTGTTTGGGCTCATTAGAATTGTCATGAGATGCACTTTGGCTATAAGGTACTATCGAACTGATCTGATGATGGTGCCAGAAGGTGGAAGGTAGACACGGGAACTTCATAATAAAATGATGTATTCTAGCAGGGTTTGAGTTAATTGGAATTGTCATGAGAAAAAAGTACTCTGGCTGTAAGTGTATTGCAACTAAAAAGTGTAAAATAAAAAAACTTTTTATAAAAAAAAATATAACCGACTTCACTAACAAAAACTAAAACGATCAAAATAATTTTAATTTCGGAAGTCGGTGTTAAATAAGGAACAAACAATAACGAAAAACACTGACTTCCGAAATTAAAATTATTTTGATCGTTTTAGTGTTTTGTTAGTGAAGTCGGTTATATTTTTTTTTATAAAAAGTTTTTTATTTGCAGCATACAACTATATCAATTTATTAATTCATCATATTTTTTTAAGTACTAGGTATATATACCTATACAAACTTAAAATAATAGTATGTACAAACGAGTAAAAAAGGCTGAAAAAACGGAAAAACTCAGAGGGCATCAAAAAATTCGTCCACATCGATGTCAATGAGAAAGTGCCCAGAACGCTGGCAGCATTGCCATGCTGGATGGCAATGCTGATTCGCTGACTGAAGAAGAGTCCAGCCTTCTGGTCACGCGAAGAGCGACCAACTGTTTGCTGATATCCCGAACAACTCGATGAGCGCTCGGACCCCATGGCCCTGGTGTTTCAACCCCAAACGGCTCAAACACATAACTTCCAATGAGGTATTATATTTACGCCGTTTGAGATTTTCTGCATTTATTCATATATTTGTTATTCTAAAAAAATCGATGCTTTGTTAGGCCGATATTATAGTAACAAAGTGAAAAACTAAACCAAAGTTTTGTCTCTATTCACCCCTAAGTCTCTATTCACCCCATTTTACCCGGTACCTATTCAATGTTGTTTATGTAGAATTGTTTAGGAAGACAACGTAACAAACCGAGCGACAGAGTTCAAATGGGAAAATGAGGATCGACGTGAGAGAATGGTACCAGAAAAAATATCATATCCGACCTTGCAGTCATTTGATCCACTAGACGGACAAAATAAAACAACAATTAAATAAAGTAGATAGCAAGGTTACTAGATCAGGGATGTTGCAGATAAGAAATTTCGGATCTGTAGATATAGGAATAATATCTAGGTATTATACTGGCCTCAGATACGAATTATCCGTTACTTTCGGATAGTTTCTGTTACCGATATCAGAATTTTATAACTGTACTAGCGGTCTCGACAGACATTCTGTTTCGGACAGGACGTCTGTCATTAGTTATTTATATTATGCAAATAAATAAAATCGTGTATATCTTAAATATATATATAAATCGTGTATAAAAACCTATAGTATAATACAAAACGATTCCTTACGGGAGCTACGCTTATTTATTTATATTTAACTAGCGGTCCCAACAGAACCACCAGTTGTCCCGTCCAAAAACTGGCTTTTCGTCAAGAAAAAAAATTGAGAACCTGATTACAGCGCCACCTACTAGACCCAATTGTATGTTCAAACCATCCAGGAACCTACTCAAATATACACACAAAATTTCATCCAAATCGGTCTAACCATTTAGGAGGATTGAGGTGAGAAGAAAACAGAAGAATTATACATATAAATATATATTATATAATAGCTTTTGCACGCGGCTTCGCTCGCGTTAAATTCGGGGTAACACGGTTCTCCTTTCTGTGGGGGGTTAGTGAACTCCACTGCGGGTGACGTAACCTACGACAAACTTATTATTTGCGGTTGGTACAGTAATCGGGTCCAGGGAACGAACCGCAAAATTAAGTTTGTTTTTTATTGTATTTACTTTTCCGGGATAAAAAGTACCCAGTGTGGTGCCCAGGATATTAAAGATTAATTATACCAAGTTTCATCGTAATCGAACCGGTAGTTTTTGCGTGATGCCTGAACAGACAGACAAAAATTTTTTTAATCACATTTTTGGGTTCGGTGTCGGTCTAGTAACACCCCTTGCCATTTATTTTTCTGATATTTTCAATGTACAGAATTTTCACGTCAACAGATTTTTTATTATACTTAAGTATAGATTTGTGTTTTCCAAATAGCAATTTAAGATTTGACTTTTATTTCTAGTCTATATATTATCATTTATTTTTACAATCAGTCATAATAAGTAATTATTAGCCACTTTTACGATATTTTTAATTATCGTACGGGACATCATATCGGGTTCATCACGCATGCGGGATTGTTCCGCACGCGTAGCCCGCAAATGTCCTTTTCATACAAGTTTGTAATGCGTAGAATACAATACGCGGGAAGCGGGGCATGACAACGGGCAGCAGCCCCATATGCGGAGCAATTCCGCATGCGTGATGACATCCGCACGATATTATAAACACCCTAAGTCACCGACTTTATCCTAAATTATCCGAAACTTTGATATCGATTTCAGTTACGGATACTAACTAAATATTTATTTCGATATATTGCGATACATTCGGTGTGGGCACGCTTGGCGCATTCTGTGCCTACTTTTGTTCTACTCTACTTTGTGTTTGAAACCGTTGCGGCGGTCTGTCCCGAATAAAAGTATTTATAGTCTATTCTTTCGGTTACAATTACGGAGCTCCATTACATCTCTGCTCTAGAACATGAATTAATTCATATAGACATCATGTCTAAACACTCGACAGCTCTGAATTAAGATTAATTTATTACAATTTAGTAACGCCTATGAACTCGACAGATAAAGTTTCTTGAATTTAGGCAATGTACCAATTTTATGAACACTATCCATCTAAATCTTGCATTTTATTGTGATATTAAAAAAAAATCATATTAAAAACATTTTTGACTCATGTTAATAACTACACAACATTAGAAAAAACATATAACATATCATTTGATTACCTAATAAAAAAATCACGATTATGCCTGCGTATGATATAATCATCAAAATTAAAACTTTAAAAGTTCCTAAAAGTTATTAGTAACAACATTATAAAAACTGATAAAGTAAATGAAAGTTACGTAGCTAAAGAATCATCAATAGTGACGTACCTGAAACTATAGCAGCCACTGCAGCCAACTGCAAAATCTTCAGCCTCCACATTCTCGCAGTTGCAGCCTGCTTGCCAATTATTTACAAACCACCAACTTGAATAAAACTCATACGCAAATCATATTTAGTAAGTAGAAAGGTTATCGAAGTGTCGTTTAGAGTTCATTTATGCAATAAAACCAAGATAGATTAAATACTAAATAAACATTAATTAATATTCCATTATCGAAAAACAAATATTAAAAACAAAATTATTATGAAAAACAAGTGTACGAAATTCAGTTTGTATTGAATGGGTAGTCGGTCTGTTTCGCGGGCACGCTCGTCACTTTATCAGTGGCTCAACTATTTCAGCAGTCCTGAAGCTTGCTGCGCCCCTCGCAACCCCACCACCGTTCACGTGGTGGTGCAGAATGGGGACAGGGAGCGTCCCACGGGCTATAAAGAAAATTGTCTTCACTGCGCTGATTGAAACAATATTTGTTGGGTTGAAAGGTGTCGTGCAGGTTTCATAGCCGCCTCGTTAACTGGCCTGCGCTGGTATGTGACTCATGATCGTATGTGGACATGACTGATCTTATTTTCTAGAGAGGTAGTTGTACTATGTAGTTACATATATGATTAAGTTATGAGTGTAATGAAGAAAATATGAACCTTAGTTGGGTTCCAAGATTATAAACATGTGATTAGTGATATGAGGAAGCTATAAAAAACAAATAATGTTTAATCAATTTTAATTGATTGAAACACTAATATTAATATTGGTAGGTAATCCTAATAGTCCTAACTAATATTATAAATGTGAAAGTGTGGATGTTTGGATGTTTGTTACTTAATCACGCAAAAACGGCAGAACGGATTTGGATGAAATTTGGCATGCATATAGCCTTTGACATGGAAAAGAATATAGGCTACCTTTTATCCCGATTCCTTAAGTACCTAATGCCACGCGGGCGAAGCCGCGGGCAAAAGCTAGTAGATATATAATTGACATCAACTTTTTCATTAAGTAAAAGTTTTCAAGTAACAAAAATGTCTAATTTCGGACAGATAAAGTAGGAACATAAACCTAGAACCTAATAGTAATTAACTTTATCGATCTCAGTAGCCTTCATGAGCCGATAGACGATAAAGCTCAATAGTCAATCTTCGTTAGGTATTTCTATAATTTTCAAATAGACTTTAGTTTTAGTTACACTTTATAAAAAGCTTTTCAATATTTTGAATCACTATCAATGATTGCATCGCCGTTTACCATTAGATGAGATTGCAGTTAAGCTCTAGATTATATATTATAATAAAAAAAAATCGGAGGCAGAAACCGAATGCAACAAACTGAATTTGAAAACTCCGATTCCAATACAACCACTTTCTTTACATTCGTATTTTGTAGTTAGGAACAGTTACTTTATTATGTAACTAGCTTTTGCCCGCGGCTTCGCTCGCGTTAAAAAGTAGCTTAAGTCACTCTCCAACCATTCAACTATCTCCACTAAAAAAAACTACGCCAATTCGTCGCTCCGTTTTGCCGTGAAAGAAGGACAAACAGACACAAAAATAAAGTGTATTTTTGTGTCTGTTTGTAATATTAGTATGGATTATCTTCGTCGTGTGTGATATAGTCCATTGAATTGTTTGGCGAGCGAAATTGTATCTTAAGATAAAATATTATAGTATCTTAGCCGTGTGCAGCGCCCCTTAGTGAACTCCACTGCGGGTGACGTAACCTACGATAAACTTATTATTTGCGGTTGGTACAGTAATCGGGTCTAAGGATCGAACTGCGAAATTAAGTTTGTTTTTTTATTGTATATACTTTTCCGGGATAAAAAGTGCCCAGTGTGGTGCCCAGGATATTAAAGAATAATTTATACCAAGTTTCATTGTAATCGAACCGGTAGTTTTTGCGTGATGCCTGAACAAACAGACAGACAGACAAAAATTTTTTAAATCACATTTTTGGGTTCTCGGTCTAGTAACACCCCCTGCCATTTATTTTTTTGATGTTTTCAATGTACAGAATTTTCACTTCTAAAGATTTATTATTAGTTTAGATAGAATAGATTGTAGTAAAGTTCTCCTTATTTTAAAACGTGGTCTAAAAAAAATCTCAAATACGGCTGGTCCTAAGAGACATTAATTGAGATGTCCGATTTTTAGAGTTCTTAGGCTCAACAAAAATATTTTTAACAAAAAAACTGCTGGTTTTTTTTTTATTGTTGATAGGTTCGCGCTTAACCGCTATCTCGATATGGAACGCGCTTACCTAGAAAAAACCTATTCACTCTCGACTTAAAGATTCCCGGGTTGTAGCTATCAGGAAACACAGACTCCGGCAAGGAATTCCACTCCCTAGCCGCACGCACAATGAATGTGTTCCCAAAATGTTTTGTGCGTGTAGGTGGGATATCCACCATACACCGGTGGCGCGTAGCCGTACGTCTGGTAGTCCGATGATGGAACGGGCTAGGCGGAATTAGGTTATGCAATTCCGACGCACACTCCCCGAAATGCAACCGGCAGAAAATCGACAGGCTAGCAACTCTGCGTCGATGCTCAAGACTTTGAAGCCTCAACTCGACGAGTGTATCATCGCCAATTATCCTTCTGGCTCGCCTCTCAATTGCCTCAAGTGCATCAAGCTGGTATCGGGCAGATCCGTCCCAAAGATGAGAGCAATACTCCATACACGATCGAACTTGCGCTTGATAGAGTTTGAGCAGCTGTTCCGGCGTGAAGTACTGTCTGACCTTTGCGAGGACTCCCAGCTTTTTTGCAGCCAGTTGAGCCTTTGCTTCGATGTATGGCCCAAAGTTGAGTGTTGATGTCAGCGTAACACCAAGAAGGTCAAGATTTATTTATTTATTTATTTACAATTTACATAAACAACATTACAGTCTAACTAAACTAATGCGTTGTACAGAAACAAGAAAAAAAAAAGAAGAAAACATATACATTGCCACCACAGAAATCTTAATAATAAGGCAAGTAACGTCGTCTAAGAAAAATCTTTTCTTTTTTTCGCAGCAATGTTACAGTATTTCGTTTATTTAATACTTGTATCTGCAGGTACACAAGAGGTACCAAATTTACTTATACAGTACGCTTGGCTACATATCGCTCATCTAGCAGTATAATGGCACATTTACAAAAAAAGCGAAATTGAGGTTTTACGGCCTAAGTGTTTAAAAGTGTATAATTTATAAAGCGGTAAAACCGCACGGTGTTAGATTTTCTATTTGTTGAGAGAGGGCGTTAAGTATCAATGTAGTACTTGGTACGTTCCCCCCGCTTCCGCGCATAACAATGGCTTCGTTTCAAACATTTGTAAAATCTTTGACCCTCATTTCTGTAAAATAAGAAAAAAGTAGATGTGTCATTATACTGCTATGTGAGCGATATATTAGTTAGCAGTACACCCGCGGTTCTGACGTCAGGATGGCGGGTGTACCTAATTTTTAAAATATCATTGTATGGGTTTAGGTACACAGATTTTCAAAAGAGGTACGTAAAGGTACACAGAAGGTACCAAATAACTATAATAAATTTAGGCAAATCTGGAAATTACACCCGACATTCTGATGCACACGAATTCAGAACCTCCTCCTTTTTTAGAAGTCGGTAAAAAATGATTATATCAAAAGTTTTTTATATTGCAAAATGCTATTCCTCATCATTTCGGTGTGGATGTGGACACACCGTAACTCATTTGTTTTTGCATTCGGCTTCAAATAGGTTATGATACGTAGATATACAGGCTAGGGTATACCTGACAGATTTGCCTGTATAGTTGAGTTTTACAGGTAAACCGAAGCGTGTATGTTGCACAACTGTGCAGGTTTTCACACAAGCTTACCTGACAGGTATCACAGGCATAACTGTGCAGGCAAACCTTTCAGGTGTAATCTACCTTTAGATTTTATTTAAACAGATAAGAAGATATGAAAGAGACGTAAAGCTTGATGAGTATATCTATTACAAAATAACTTTGAAGGGACTAAGATTATTTTGTACTTAGGTACCTTGGTGCCATAGTAATTTTATTCAGTTACGAAATTCCCAACCCAACGATGTAACATACATATTGACAGGTGGGCCCAGGATTTCCACCCTCCTTTATTTCGTAAAGATTTTCAACTTGTCTTCTTAAAGATTAGATTTTGCGGCCCGCCTAGTCTACGGTCTTCATGCTTTCGGTCCACTAGCGACTTTGAGTTTGGCATGTGTGATCCAGGTGACTGATAAATACATAACTTAGGTGTTTGGTATGGAGAACGACTTATTCGCAAAATTAATAAATGCTTAGGTAAACGAATGCGTCATACGTACGCAAAAACAAAAGAACTTCGCATATTACCTATCCAATTGTGAAATGATAATGTGCAAGTAGGCCCATTATTGCTTTACGCCTGTCTCAACCCACCCGCCTATAAAGGGGGCGACGAAAGGTAACGAAGCCATAAGCCCCGTAAATGCCGCGGCATGATTGTCTATGGGCTAACATTTATGCAGCCATCCAATTAGGGGACGTGTTTGTATAGTTGGCGACATAACCTTGCAGCGGCGCGCGGCGAGCCACTACATTCAAAGGTCATGTTTTATACTAGTGTAAATTCTGTAATTGAAGACGTCGTGAAACTGGTACATATAGTTGCTGAGGACGAAATTTTTTGTTATAACTATAATACTTCCAGTTACAATTCGAGTTTGAGAAATATATATTACTAGCTTTTGCTCGCAGCTTCGCCCACGTACATAAAATATAGCCCACCTATGTCATTCAGGAATAAATATTGTTTGACTATATTAGGGTACCTATATATGTATGTAGTTTATTAATTTGAGTATGTATATATTATATAATTGTAAGTGTATTGTAATATTTATGGTTTATTAGTATATCAATTCTTGGAATCACCTTATCTCTTTCTTTTATTGCACCTACCACTGTTTTTCTCTGCACCACCCAAAGGTTGACTGGAAGAAAATGCCTAAGGCATTAAGTCCGCCTCTGTACTTTTATGTGCATGAAGTATAAATAAATAAAGCAGCTTAATTAGTATTGTAAGAAACTCGAGTCTTTTAGTCTTCATTTCGAGACTTGAGTAGAGTTTCAAGACTAGGACTCGTTAGTCACATGACTCCCGAGTCCTTTGAGTCCTCTTGAGTCCTTTCGAATCTTTTCGAGTCTTTTAAGTTCTTTGAGCTAGACTGAGTCATGAACTTGAATTGGTGTGACGAAAGCGATTTGAGCGATTATTTTTCTGGCAGTTTTGACAGAAAGAGAGTAGGTAGGCAAATATATTTTTGTTACGAGCGAATTTTGTCACTTTAAAATTGTAGCTTGTTTCCCGTACTAAAATAATATTAAATAATCAACATGACTAGTCAAGACGATAAAGTAAGACCATCTTCACCTAGTATTAATTCAATACTAACTTACGAAGAAATGAATAAACGGGGATTGACAGGCGACTCGTGGAGGTCGATGCGCTCCCAGCCTTATACGATAAATGTAATAACATTGTGGCTGGGGAGAGTACGCGCACTTTTCTGCACTAGTGCGGAAAACCGTCTATAGCGTGCTTGAAGCGGTGGGATAAAAGCGGGTTTTCGAGCAAGAGTATTGAAAAATCGTTATCGCGTTACATAAATATGGCCAATGGTTGAGGTGTCCCCCACATTAGTCGCGCGTGTTTCGGCCATGTGAGCGACGGGGGCGCCGCCGCGCCGTGCTCTCTCCACACACGCAGCGCGCTCGTGGCGCCCGCGCTGCTCACGCACCTAAGGAACACGCACGCCTAATATGGGCATCAGCAAATCAGCTTTCAGTACATTACAAAGTAGGGACTCCTCCTCTAATGTATGAGGTAATGAGGTTGCGGGTTCGAAACCGGGCAAGTAGTACCAATGTGATTTTTTTAATTTATATGCAAGTACTTTTCTAAGTTTATCGAGAACGTTACTGATACCCTGTGCTTGAGGAAGGCCGTAAAGCCGTTAGTCCCGGTTGTCATTCGTAGATCTGTGTTGTTACAGGTAGTCAAGTACAATTACCGGCACGGATCTTGAGCGCTGGCTTCAAGTTGCGCAGAAGTCAAATATTCTGTCTCTTTAGTGGTGCGAAATGAGACGCGGGGACGGGGAGTGTCAGTGTTTGGCTCGCCGCGCCATCGTGTCATAGACGTCATCGTGATTCGTTCTCTGCGCTGCTGTATGTATCTAAAGTCTGACCTTCAGTTTAACGAAGGAGTATCATGTTACCCAGTCACTGAGTTGAGGTCTGGCAGACAGTCGGTCCACGTAAAATAAACGTGTTTACGTCCGATTCTTTATTTTGACGTATCCGCTGCAAGGAAAAACTTTTTTTATTTGTTATTGCAATAACAACTCTCCTGTCGCAGGTCTACTGGAAGAAATTTCATTTGAAATAAGCAGTACAGTAGCCATCACGGATCTTGAGCGGTTGCGCAGAAGTCAAATATTCGGTCTCTTTAGTGGTGCGAAGTGAGACGCGGGGGCGGGGAGTGTCAGTGATTGGCTCGCCGTGCCATCGCGTCATAGAGATCACTCTTAATTCGTTTCCCGCGTTGCTGCATGTATCTAACAACGAAGACGATTGGCTCGCCAATGTATGTGCTGACGCCATTGTTCTTACGTGTCGGCTCTCGGTGGGATCGCAAGCCGAATATCGTTGTCTCGCTTCAACCTGGCAATTCAATTCGGCTGTCTCGCTCTCGCTTCTTTTGGCGAGTAAGCGACGCAACTCCAGTAATACATGGAGCGCGACCGAGCGCGAGCGTAGACGCTAACGAGCCACCAAGCGATCGCTTTTCTATTCTAAGTATCGCCGCGAAACCTCTCCTCTAGCATTGAGCTGAGTCGAGAGCCCTTATCCGCTTACTGACACCCATCAAGCCACCGACATCCTAGCAGCTCCAGCCTCAAGAAAGTTCGGACCAACCAGACCACGCGGTTCAACGGTTGAAGGTAAGTGATCTTGTTGAGTTGCTGATTTGTTTGTGCAAGGGTGTCATTCCATTCCTTCCGAGGGTTATTATATATTATCGACCAAATACGGAAAACCGCCACACCAGTATGGAATGCGCAAAGCGATCCCCACTCTGACGCCGAGCGCTCAAAATCCGTGATGGCAACTGTACCTTTGTACTCTTTTATCTGTATTTGTCCATTTCATTTTTAAGTATTTGTGTACATAAATGAATAAATAAAAAAATAAACAACTGGACATTTTTTAAATCGAATGGAGCTGATTGTTGTCCTTTGTATGTTGTTCATGCGACGTCAATGTGAATGAGGACAACAGGAAAGAATCAAAACAAACTGATGTTTATAAACATGTTTAATTAATAACTGAAAATGTACATTATTATTTTAAATACTACAACTTCATACATACAGATCCATAACAGGCAGTACATACAGAACAACTATCTTAGAGGTAAGGTTAGAATGTGTCACCTTATACACGATTCAGTTAAGACAACAAACAGAGGAGGCAGTACATACATTTTGATACATTTTTTTCACATAAAAAGGTTCTGTATAACAAGAATATGTGTATTTGATAATATCTACCTTCATAACATGAATAGTAGATTTAAAAGCCTATGTATAACGCGTTTTTTAAATGCGCCGTTGACGCGCGTTGTAGAAATGTGGTTCGGCGTCGCGCTTTTATCCTATTATAGGTCTACAGGCTGCGTCTGACTCGCGCGCGTATCGCGTCTGTACCGCTACAAACGCGCGTCTACGGCGCGTTTAAAAAACGTGAAGTGCACAGGCCTTAAGAAACCAGCTCAAAATTAAAACTAGTCACGTCAAACAGTCAAGTAATAAATTATTATGCCATTTTGGGATTAATGCGATTGAATAATTAATCAATAATTATTTATTTAGAAGGTATACAGCTCTAATCCTAAAATCGGAGCGATGTTTTGTTTCGATTTTGGACTAAAGCCCGGTTTCCACCACAAGCGGAGAGACGACTCGAACTATCAACAAGTTATATTTTTTCACATATTGCTGCTTAGCTTTAGACCTAAGTGGAGACATGTGAAAACATTCGCAACTTGCACATCTCTTTTTCAGTACATTTTCTACTAAGAGTCTTTAACTATACCGTGACGTCATTTCCTCACTATTGACGTAACTTGCGAATGCTCTTAACATTTAAAGCACATTGAGCACAACAAATAAGGAGATAATATGCTTAATACTTGCGCACCAGTTACAGGGTAATATTTTACTGTAGATAGTAATACCATTTCCGCTAAAACGATTGTGGTAGAAAACTCTTTACCGTTGTTTTCGATATCCATGCAGCTTAGCCACAAGACGTCAACTGCTACTAAGATGGTACGACGGTGTGAGCTGCGGCCGCGCAACTTGGCAGTACAAAATATAAATTACATAAATATTATAAACATAAACCTGTACATCAACAGACGCACACCGACAACTCTTAATTTAAAAAATAACAATGTAAGTCTACACACAGAAACTTAAAACTAAAATATTTTATCGTCTATGACTATTATATACACAATTTACAGTTATTCAAACTACTTCGTCTAATATCAGTGAGTGATCCAATATTTAGTGGAGATTTCGCTTTTGGATTTATTTAGAACAAATAAAATTTACTAAACAAATAATTACAAAGAACGATTATTTATTTAAATGCTTTATTAACAGGTGCAGAAAATTATAATAAAATATAATATGTAACTTTGTATATTAAATCACAAATGACAAAGCTAGTCGTTTTTATTTGTAAAATGAATAGATAAACTTCATAATTTCTTTGAAGACACGTTTGTGTTCAATAATGAAAAGTTTGTCCATGTAAAATCAATGTTTATCTAATCAGTTGTACATACACTGCTCCTAAAATGATTTAAAATAATATCAGGTAAATCACTCCAAAGTTTAAACTGAACCAATAAACCTGGTGGTCGGCTACATGAATGTTAATATTACTTAAGTGCATTTCATTATTTTGCTTCATTACATACTAAAATTTAATTTGCAGATATGTTAGTTTGTTATAAACCGAATTATTATGATAAAGTTTAAAAAAAAAGAATAAGTAGAAAATATATTTATTGTTTTATAAATACGAGATCCGATACAAATCAAACTCTTGTTATCAAAGATAGAAATGTAAATAATAAGTTTCAATAAATAAATAATATTTTCCTATTTAAAATATCAGTTAAATTGCATATCAATAGATATATCTAGTTAAAATCACCCGTGACGTGCGTTTTTATAGTTAAAGGTTTGCGATGGAGTGCCTTAGCTGCGTCGCCGTCAAGTCATCCTCGACGGTGGTATCATTAGTAAAGCGAAGTATATAGAAAGTATGCGGTCGCGGCTACCAGCACAGCTCGGACAAACCTAAGCTATGTAGATCTTAACTGTATCACCAAGACTAGTTCACCTCCCAAAACTCTCATTGTAACAGTGTTTTATAGTAAGAGAAGGGAAAATCAGATAAATAGTAGTGAGATTTATTTTGACATTTACATGCTGCCATAGAACAAACACAATTCAATGAGAGGTTTTGGACCCGAACATATTCTGATCAGAACAACGAACGGGATAATCACTGGAAACAGTCTGCACAACAGAATATATACAAAATATGTATTAAAATAACAATTATATTTGAGGAGAGCTACCGGAAGCCACGACCGCGAAGTGTGTAACCAAGTTTAGGTGGGGCTGCGCTGGAGGAGCCTAGCGCGAGCCGAGCTCACATTCGTGTAGTGTCGCTGGTGCTCGGCTCCCGAGCCCCCGCTCCCCGCTCCACACGACACGAATTTGAGCTCGGCTCGTGCTCGGCTCCTCTCGCGTAGACCCACTTTAATGTTTGTGCATATTACATAGTAATGCCCGCAATAAGTTAACATTGGTCGTTCTTACTGAGCCATTCCATCTACAATCAGATCTTTATTCATAATAATTTCATATCAATATCTAATCTCAACCAAAGAAAAATATTCAAAAATTAAAATAAATTTTGGTTAAATAGTATAATAACATTTGAGCTATACATGAATTTACTATAAAGTGAGTATTCATAGCTAATACATAAATAAACAACATTCATCATAATATACATATCAATTTATAATTAAGGGGAAACGTACTCATTCGAATAGTGTAATTCTAAATTTAGAGGATAAATTACAATTTCGACTGTAAAAAATTAAAAGAAATTTGAGAAATATCGATATTTCTCGCAAAATCATCGAAGCTTTTTAAACTGATTGCTCATTAGACAATAGTGTTTTGTCTAAGTTTTTGCTGGCGATTGAGATCACGGACATTTGAACTGCGGGTTATATTATACCGTTATATTTACACTATTAATGTGTCGACATCCTCACTAATTGACTTGAGCAACATCACCCTACTCTGTATAGCGTAGTGCTGGACGCGGCGATCCGAGCAATCGTGGGTAGTTGTCTGTTACTTGCTGATTAGTTATTTAAATGCTAAATATCGATATGGATAACTTTAGTAGGTTAATTTCACCCAATTTTTACATCTAAGGTTGGCTCCCAAAATGTTGTTACTTTAACAGCCGCTTATTAACGTTAGATTGCGTATTTGAAGAATTTGAATGAATCAACTACGTCTTAATATCAATTTATAACTACGTACCAAAACTCAGAGACGAATATACGTAGGGTATCATATGAGTGTGTAGCCGTCATTCATTTAGATTTACAAGGGTTATAGTATTACGAAGATTGAAAAGGGATAGTGTATAGTTTTGTATACAGGACTAAAAAATCACCTGTAAACTTGAATCGCCCAAAGTATTTAACCAAACAATTTTTTTTTGTTAATTATTTTGGGGATTCAAAAAATAATTTCAAAGAGTATTTCATAGAAAAGACTTAGAAAACAGATGTCAAAATAAAATAATCGAAAGTGGATTTACCAATTTATGGTCATAAGAAATCATTTGAATAAAAATTGCCAACAGTATAGTAACTTGCATATTATGCTATCTATTACTTGCGACTCACAAATAATTCTGCATCGTAGGTACTTCACAAGTTTAACGAGGTTAAGGGACCAGCCATTAACGTCGCGATACCAATAACGTTATGTTTAATCGACGTAAGCAATCGCGATTAATATGAGCCATGTTACAAAAAAAACTCGAAAAAATGTCGATTCGTAAGTCGATAGGATTATGATATCAGTACCCCTAGCCAAGTTGATAATCTGCAATCGTTAACGCTAGTAGAAAACTTCAAATGTACGGGAATGACGTCATCTCAACGCTCAGTCACGAGGTCAGAACAAAAGAATCAGGGGCGTTGCCAACTGGAGGCGTTCGGCGCAAGCGAAACGATTGTAACTTGGCTAGGGGAGCTGATTGTAATGTGCAGCTACCTTATTTCGATGCTAGCCGAACCAACTCAGTGCCTCCGGTTTCACATTCGTTTCATTACTGATTGAATCCACCAAATTTTACATATGACATGACAACTGATAGTTATCATATCAACTCGCTCAGCTAGTAGTAATCGCTTTCGACTTATGAATCGGAATAAAACCCGAAAATAATTTTACTAACCGTCTTTCAGTAAAAACACTTGAAATGCAGTTACGAAAAAACCAGTTCATCAGAGTCAAACTTTTCAAGGACATGCGGGTAACTGTATATTTCGGCCACAGACCACAGAGACGACTAGAGATGGTAGAGTCAAAACTTTCATACAAGCAAAACGCGTCAATGGACGCCTTACTTTATAACTGGCGATATTGTACCAACACATATAGTGCGGGCACAAATATGATTAGCAAAGGAATCTGTAGCCGCTGAGTTTTAATTCCTGCGATCGCATTCCCGTACCAAGTTATCATTCAGTCGACTGCAGTTCTAACAAAATGTAACATTTAGTAAATCATAATACTTGTGAGTCCGTCGTCTATATTCTGTTGTTCTCCTCTGCAGCTTCGATGGGTACTGGCAGCTTCGGTTTCTCGCGGTAGAGAGGGTTCTTGCCCTTGATCGGGAAAGGATGCGCCTCTGTGTTGAACACCCACTCGTCTAGCGGCATGAATGAGTCGTCGGCGAATAGCAGGTATAGGTACTGTAATGAAAGAAAAGTTACTTAGTATTTGAAGTTTTGAGTTCAATAAGACTATGGCGAAAACATTCTTCAACATTTGGGTACTTGACCAATTTTCTTTTATCACTTTTTACAAAAATTCACTTCATTAAACATCGCAAATAGTAACAGTTTTATAAAATAGTTTCAAAATTAAGTAAGTTAAAAACCTTTCAAATCTGGTGGAACGGGAAACGGTCAAATAACATAAGCACTGAAATGTGACGTCACCGCCATTTGTTTGCGCGCGTACTAAAAAGAGGCGAGATGTTCCTAACACACCACTCTTCCTCATTTCAATGTTTAAAATACTAATTGCTGCTGTATTTAAGACCTAATTTTGATGGTGTTTTCAGAAAAAGATTTTATTTTAGTGTTTAGTATAAAATACTGTGTAAAAATAAACAGCATGCAGTTAAAATAACCATGATGAACGAACCAAAGTAACATTTTTTTTTATTGATATAAAAGAGTTCTTGACTGCGATCCCACCTGATGGTAAGCAGTGATGCAATCGTTAATGGTGAGGCGCACATGTTTATTAAGAACCTAATCACTCTACCCATGAAGATAACTTTATTATAATCAGACGTTTCAGTGTCACTTCTGTAGTTTCCATTAGTTATTATCAGGATGCTGTTTGTTTATTTTTTATTAGTCTACGTAAGTATATAGCACTGAATATGACGTACTATTTGCGGCACTGTGACCCAGAAATGTTATTAGGGTCAGGACAATTGATGGACTGCAACTAAATTATCGAGTCCAGGAAATGGAGTAAAGCTATGGAGGGGAATAGTATTTTATATTGGTATGGTTCTAGAGTGGTTCATGCAAGTATGTGCCAAAGAAGATCGAGTGTTTTTAACAATATTGTTTATTTGGGTTAGTAACGAATCACTTTTTTACAGATTGAGCTTTTTTGAATAAGAATTGAGGTGGTTCAATCTACAAATTGGCACTATGAATATGTGTCATAGTGCCATATTGTACATATCTATCCCTGGCCACATTCCTACTTTTTATTACAGAAATAAAAAAAGAATGTAAATGACCGTTTCTTCTTTTTAGGTATTGACTTTCAATAAAAACATAGTTAATAGAATCGATTTTTATTTTTTCACTAAGTTTTTTCCTAATAAATTACTGAATAAACGTTAGACAGAAAAAAACTTGGTAAAACCCACGCACCGCATCACACCGTGTTATTCAGCTAAACCTTCCTAATATATAATCACTCTGTCTATTGATGAAAACTGCATCAAAATCCCTTCAGTATGTTTGAGCTTATCGCTAACATTTAGACAGACGCGGTGGAGGACTTTGCTTTATAAATATGTAAGGATTCTTTTGTTAATGACAGCAGATAATGAAAGTTTACCTTAAGTGTCTCAGCAAGGAAGAAGCTCTGCTGCACGTCGTCGCCCTGCGGGTTCTGATGGTACACGTTCACCAGCCCCGTGTACCCGCCTTCCACGCGGCAATGTTTCTCCAACGCCTGTAATACAACAACGTGTTTGAACTCAATTTGCAAGTCAGTGTCAAGTTATACACCGTTAAATTTTAATCGTTTTAACCCCGTGGAGGGTCGACCCGGTACAGGAAACACTATCGATTTGTAAAGATAAAATTAAAAAATAAAGTACCTTTTTTTTCAAAACTCGTATTAATTTACGCATGTACGAAATTAATTTCTTTAAGAAAACATCAGCTGAGCGAGTTCAATGACCTGTAGATAGTTTGTACGCAACGCCGATTACTAACTATAGGTCATTGAACCCGCTCAGCTGACGTTTTCTTAAAGAAATTACCGGATCGACCCTCCACAGGATTAAAACGATTAAAATTTTGCGGTGTATATTGATTAACATATGATTGGCAGCCGTAATACGCATTTATTAACGGACCACTTGTCTTACACTATTGAATGACTTTTTCATGAAATTAGCAAATGCAAAAAACTTATAAAAAAGTAATACGTATTGGCGTCTACACACCGAAGCCGCCGGAACCAACCCGGCGCGAGCTAGCGGACCAATCCGCGCGCTCCTACGCCCAGTGGAGTGGTGGCTTTACAATAAGGATAAGGGAGGTATGAAGATGATGATGATGACTCTATGAGGTCATACCTGAACGCCCTCCCAGCCCCAGTCGCGGTACCGCTGCTGCTTGGTGAGTCTCCACATGATGAAGTAGCTCTCGAACGTCTCTGGCCGCAGTAGGTATACCTTCTCGTTACTCTTCTGTGCCCGCGCTTCTACCGCATTCGAAAACCTGAAAAGAACATTCAATAATATTACAAATGCGAGAATAACTCTGCCCAACTATTTTTTGTTGGGAATACGTTCTCTTGGTATTTTAGAGATACCTCCTGCAGAAAAAGGCGTAAAGTCCCACAAACCTCAAAATCCTCCGTTCAGGCGGGTGTTATGTTTTATCTCTATAGGCAATTGTGCGATGCAGGATTTCGTAGTTATTAGTTTATATGTAGCACCGTAGATGTCGCTACAGTATAACTTCCGGCAATGACGGGTGACGAACTGCACTAGCAGAACCTAGTAGAATTTTAAAAAGAAGTAAATTTTTGTATTATAGGCTCGTGTTTGACGACTATCTAAGCAGTGATGTGGTGGCCGACGATGGAGCACGCTTGTCTAGAAGTAAGTAACCTATTCACTCCTGACATAAAAGACCGAAGAGAAGGTTGAAGGTAACAGAAACTTTGTCAGGGAATTCCACTCATTAGCTGTACACCGCATAAATGTGTTCCCAAAACTTTATGTGCGTATGAGTGAGATGTCCACAATGTACCGGTGGTGCATCGCCATACGTCTGAGGGTCCGATGATGGACTGGGTCTGACGGAAATTAAGATACGCAATTTTGATGCACACTTCCCGAAATGCAACCAATAGAAAAGCGACAGGCTAGCAAATAGATGCTAGATAGAGTGGTCAAAACAGTTTTAAAAGAATAAATTCTTTCCCTTTTTAACTGCTTTATATACATAACACAAGTAAATAACTATTCAAAGGGGGTTTTAATTCTGTTATCATTATGGTGTAGGTACTATAAAACAATGTAATATAAAAAATGCTTGCGTAGTTTATTCGTTTGAGAATAAAATTAACCATACTTATTCTTTGTATGTGAGCATGCATTCGGTCTGCTACAGAAAATGAATATAGCAAGGTTGAAATAGAAATTTAATAATAAACTAGCTACACGCCCCGGCTTCACACGGGTATTAGAAATTCCCGGAAGTATTCCTCTTTCGGCACCAATAGGTATTTTATCTCGGTGGCGAATGTGGATCTAACATACCGATTGGTGCCGAAAGAGGAGTACTTCAATTCTTTACTATAAATATGCATGTATGTGTTTTAGTTTTAGTTTCCTTCTGTATGTGTAATGGTGTACAATAAAATATTAATAAAGAAATGTTCTATTCACCGTAATCTTTCTCATAAATTACTCTGTCTATTGTCTTTTTTTTAAAGGTGAGAAGTAATTAGATGTCTTCTCCTGATCTACGACGAAGCGGCCAGGCATGTCAGACTTTTACAGACTAAAATCACACCTATATTCCTTCACATGCCCTTTGCAACCTATTACCATGGTAGTAGTAGTGGTAGCCCTTTCAGAAGTCGGCCCATGACTCGTCAGAGAAAGTCACAAGAAAATCCGTTCGGTAGCTTCTGACTCTTATCAGTTTATCTCGAATAGACAGACAGACAGATGTGGTGAGCGACTTTTACATTAGTAGTATATTCGCACTTAAATATTTATTGGTCTCGAGTCAGTTGAGTATGTAATAACAGTATTATATAATCGCCACTATAATTTTATTAGCCTTGCGCAATTGCATTCGCATTATTTATGGTATGTTTCTACTTCACGCATTTTTATGCCATATAGTTGATACAAGTACGTTATGTACAAATCTGTATAAAATATATAAAAGGCAAAGTCTTGATTTACTCGCTGACTTTTGAACGCCGAGCCTAAATGTTTCTGGCAGGGAATTTCACTCTTTAGCTGTGCGCACAATGAATGTGTTTCCAAAACGTTTTGCGTGCGAGTGGAATGTCCAGCATGTACCGGTGGCAAATTGCCATACGTCTGATGGTCCGATGATGGAACAGGCTTGGCAGAATTATATTATACGCTTCCAATGCGAGTGTTCAGTTGCCTACACTACAGAAGCGCCGTCGACGACTTGGGCTTGCCGTCGATCGCCGCCACGAGGTCACGGCGGTGCTCTGCCCAAGCGGGGCACACCTCTACGATATGCTCTACCGTGTCCTCCGCGCAGTCCATAAAGTGGTGATACCTGGGCGATTCTTACGCACGAATCCGGTGCAGGAACCTCCCGAACTTACCGTGTCTGGTGAGAATCTGCGTCATGCGGAAGTTGAGGACGTCGTGAGGTCATTTCAGCCACATCTTAAAGAGGGGGACTTACCGTCATAATTATGGCGAGCCCAAAAAGTCCAGGGTTGAGAAGCCATCAGCTCGAAGCGTCACCACGAGCATGTCTGTGGTAGTTAGTAAGTAGTGAGCACAATACCTGAAGGCCTCAGGGCCGAGCTTGGTGTCGGAGCGCGCGTAGCTCTCGTGGCAGGTGTTGGTGAGCTTGTGCGCCACGTCCATGTAGCGCTCCGACATCGAGTTGTCCAGCGTCGTCGACGCCAACGCGAACATACCACCTGCAAACAAATTCATATGGTTTTAGTACAACTAAAATAGTATAATAAAGTGACTAAGGGCCGAAATTGCGTACAGCGGATGCCCGCGACGGGCACCCGTTCACGCGGACGGTGTGCGTGTAGTTGTGTCGATGGAAAACTTAATAACTTAACCCGTCGCGGGGAGCCGCGACAGAGCACTGTAGTATGGGACCGCGCGGGTGTCCGCGTAAAGTAGTGTCGGCCCTTATACAGTCCTTTAAGGTATAGCATAATATGTTTATTTTTTTTTACAAGCACAAGGTTTTTTTTATGAGGTAGGCCCCGCGAAGGATGCCCGCGCGGGTCCCCGCGTATGGAGCATTTTTGTATGGGACCGTGCGGACGTCCGCTTTATGTAGTTTTAACCCTAACTGTCTCTAGCTTTTACCCGTGTCTTTAATTACTGCTACAATCCTATTGGTCGTACCGTGACGTTCAGCCTCTTCCTTCATAAATGGGCTATCTAATACAAATAATATTTTTTCAATTCGATTCAGTAGTTCCTGAGAGCGCGTTCAAACAAACAAACTTATAACATTAGTATAGTATATGTATATAAGTGAGGATTTCTGGAAATATGAATAATATACTCTTATCTGTAAATTAATAAATCTAGACACAAGTTATTGAAAAGTGGATACAAGAGCTAAGTGTGTCACAGTAAAATTAAACGCTTGAATCCGAAATTATGTAAACTTGTTCTATCGGAACCGCCTGTGTTCTTTCAGTTGCTATTTTTGTTCCAGGACTGCAGTAACTCTTTCGAATATTCCCCCAAGCCTTGGATGTGCTATATAAGGGTGTACCACTAAATGCTACACATATGTAAGTAAGTACATACGCGACATTGGGCGGTAAGATATTTATCAGTAAAAACATGTCTGGTATGTCTTCAAATTCTATGCCACTGATCTAAATATCGACTGAGCCTCAGTTCGGCGTCGATCGAACTACTAGTAAAGGCTGAAGCCGTCCACAGCAAAATATTTGTCTGTGTAACTGTCTTACAAGGTTTCACCTGCATCTTAGGTTACCTACTGTTCAAAATGATAAAAATAAATGTAATTTATTTTATATTATTACATTGATAGGTCCACGCTTGACCACTCCCTACTTGATAGTAAGCAACGATCTGGTCGACGATGGAGCACGCGGACCACAGGGTCAACGTGCTCCATCGTCGACCAGATCATTGCTCAACTTTGCACAAAACGTTTTCGGAACACATTGCGCGTACAGCCAAGGAGTGGAATTCTCTGCCGGAGTCTGTGTTTCCTGATAACTACAACTTAGGGGTCTTTAAGTCCAGAGTGAATAGGTTACTTCTAGGCAAACGTGCTCATTGCTTACTATCAGGTACGGGAGTGGTCAAGCGTGGACCTATCAATGTAATAATATAAAATAAATTACATTTATTTTTATCATGTGGTATCACCATCTGGTGGTCGAACGCGAGCTTATCAATAATTAAAAAAAAAAGGGTAGTATTTAAACGAGTGACTGTAAATTAAAATTTTAAGTGACAAAAATAATTATTTTGGGTTATAGAAATAATAAGTGAGCGACTGACTGCGAGTGACGAGAAATCAATAGAACAGCGACTTAGAAACTTTAATTTGAGTTATTTAAAACACAAAATGAGAAGCTTCAAAATATTTGAACGACCTAATATTTGTTTGGGTGTCAACGTTACGTCCTGCATTTTTTTTTCAATATTTGGCCAATGATTTATTTATACTGAACAGCATTTTATCTTGAATGAAGTGTTCCGAATGTCCTAAATATCGAAGTACACAGTATCGAATGTAATAAATGTCGATATTTATGTATTATGTATGTCACAAGGTAATTTGATAATCCGGATATTGCGAAAACCCGAATAATTAAAAAATGGTGAAATAAAATCTGCGAGCAACTTGGTCGTAGCGCGGTAGGTCACAGTTCTAACCTAACCTAACCTATTTCACCCAGTTCAAATGATGAATCTACCTGCGACTAGATAATTAGACAATGATGAAAACATTTGCTAGCGTAAATTCCTTATTTAAAACCTCATTTTTATTTCTAGTCGCTCACTTATTATTTTAGTCGGTCACATACTAATTTAATCGTTTAACTAGGATTTCAATAACCCACTTTTAGTAAGCTCGTTCTGGATTTTATTGTTAATCAATATTTGTTGTTAGTTTAGTTAATGTGTCGCTTACTCAAATTCATACCGCTCAAGTTATTAAAACAGTATCTCATCATCAGTCGCTAAGTTTTTTTTTTAGTCGCTCGTTTTATAATTCCCCAAAAAAAAATAGTTTATTTCTAGCCTTCTAAGAAATAACCTATTTATGTAAAGTGGCAAACAACGAGAACAGTAGGCACTTATACTTATGCAGTCGCCCTAGTAGCACTCTAAGGAAAATATCGGTTTTATGGAGCATTGTCTATCACTTCGATGTAGGTCATATTTACGAGTATGACGTAGGTACTGTAATTAAAATCTCCATCACCAATGACTTAACAACAAAACAAGAGAGAATCAGTTATTCTTTTTTTTTAATTGATATAAACTATTGCTTGACTGCGATCCCACCTGATGGTAAGCAGTGATGCAATCTCTGATGGTGAGGTGCACTAGTTTATTAAGAGTCTATTCACTCTTGCTTTGAAGACACCTGAATTATAATCGGACGGGAAGACCGCAGCAGGCAAATTGTTCCAGTCCTTCGATGTATGTGGTATAAACGACGTGGCGAAACGCTTGGTTCGGACCGTAGAGGTTTCAATAACATAAGTGGATAATCGCCGTTCGTCGACTTTAAGGAAAATATTGGCTTTATGGAGCATTGTCTGTCACTTCAATGTAGGTCATATTGATGACGTAGGTACTGTAATTAAAATCTCCATCAATCACAACAATAAAACATGAAAGAATCAGTTACTCACCAGCAAAACAAGACAAATGGTCCATCTTCTCTTCAATAATCCTTCCATACTTGAGTTCAGCGAGGTAGGCCAGGCCCGAGGGTGAGACGCGCAACATTTTGTCTAGCGCCGCCTGCATGGCCGTGTCGAACATGATGCGGGCCTGCTCGTCCGAGCCGCCTGACGCAATCCACGCCTTCAACAGGTACTCGTAGAAGGAGTCGCCTAGAGCGCCCAGAGACATGTGCCCTAAGAGAAAAATAAAATAAAAGTTATTCAAAGCAATACAGATCAGAACTCTGGACAGTTGGTGTAGTGGTTATTGGCCCTGACTGCTATGCTGGAGGTCGTAGGTTCGACTCCCACCCAAGACAAATTTTTGTATGAAGAGCACGATCATTTGATCTGTGTCTGGGTGTAATTTATATATCGTGGAGGTGTCATTGGATGATTTTCCCAAGTACAAAAAAAAAATACATAGGGTGACTGGTAATTAGTGACCGATACTTATACACGTTATTGTACTCATGATTACAAATAACTTTCTCAAAAAAACTTTTTTTATTACTCATTAGTTTTATCACAATAACAAACAGCTGTTCGCGAAAAATTGCGGGCGCGCGCCTGCGACCTCTCAGCTGTTAGCCGCGTGACACCGTTGTCTCCTGTACTTAACCTACAATAATGATACTGCACCCGCGCCGCTTGTAAACCCATCGGTGTATGTAATCAGTGTAGGTACCTACATGTTACGGTTAAATCCTAACTAATATTATAAATGTGAAAGTGTGGATGTTTGGATGTTTGTTACTTAATTACGCAAAAACGGCTGAACGGATTTTGATGAAATTTGGCATGCATATAGCCTTTGACATGGAAAAGAACATAGGCTACCTTTTATCCCGATTCCTGAAGTTCTTAATGCCACGCGGGCGAAGTCGCGGACAAAAGCTAGTAATATATAAGTTAAATAATGAGTATAAAAAAAAGTTTCTTAGGGAAAGTTGTCTGTAATCATGAGTACAATCACGTGTATACCAGTCACCCTATATATCTGCGAGTCTCTGTCAAAGAATAAAAAAAATTAAAAAAAAATCAAATCAAATTCGTTGGAATTTATGTAATATTCGTGGTTATTTCAATTTTATCACCATTATTAGTCCTAAATCAATTTTCAATATAAATTTCCTCATTAGTGTCAAATTAATTTATTAGCCACATATTTTGGTTTTAATGTGCTGTTATTAATTAATTTGTAATTTTATTTTTGTTAACTACGTTTTAAATTGTTTTTGAGAGCCTGTGAGTGTAGGAGTAGGGAAACAAACACTAATTTATATACATAAAAGGAGGAACTGTCATATCAAAACACAGCCGAAACTACTTACTGGGACAAGGAGCGTGAAATTTTGAACTAAGTTTTCTTTTATGACGTAAGCGAGTAAATACTAAGATATTTTCAAAATTCACCCTCCAAGGGGATAAAACACGGGTCAAAAGTTTGTATGGACAAACCGACATATATAATGTAGATGCCAATATATTGCAAGGTAAGCGATATACAAATTATTTTTAGTCATCATTTCAGCCGATACACGTCCACTGTTGGACATAGGCCTCCCCCAAGCGTCGCCACATCAAACGCTACCTTCACCAGGTCATCGGTCCACCTTGTAGGAGGCCTTCCAACGCTGCGTCTTCCGGTACGCGGTCGCCACTCCAAAACCTTTCGGCCCCAACGGCCATCTGTTCTGCGAGCAATGTGCCCTGCCCATTGCCACTTAAGTTTGGCAATTCTTTGTGCTATGTCGGCAACCTTAGTTTTCCTGCGGATATCTTCATTTTTTATTCGATCACGCAAGGAAACCCCGAGCATAGCCCTTTCCATTGCTCTTTGGGTGACTTTAAGCCTTCTGATGACGCCCATTATGAGCGACCACGTTTCGGAGCCATATGTCATCACTGACAACACGCACTGGTTAAAGACTTTCGTCTTGAGACACTGTGGTATGTTGGAATTATTTTTAGTATTATATGCGAAACTTGAATATAATTTGTTCAGATTCAGTAACTGAATGGATTCCGATCATTTTTACACCATGTTATATTTTTTCCCAGAAATATTTAAAAAGGTTACAAGTTGGTCACCACCGACACTAAGTAGGTCATAGTGGGTATTAGGCGCCAGCAAACAGCTGGATGCAAGTGCAAAACAATCCCTCAGTCACCTGGATGGCCCGGTGACTATGTATTTTTGCTGACATAACAAGCTTTATTACTTTGTGATTTTTCATGATACGATTTTGAAATTTTGTACATAGATTCTGTACATAAAAATGCTAGACAGGTGTCTCAGGTTTCATCCTGTGTTAGGGATCCTAAATAAATAATTCTGTTGCCATTGTTTGGGCACAAAACCAAAGCTCACGTTTTAAGGGATTCTTAATGCTAATGGAAGAACTTACTAACACTGCCCCACGCTCAGCAGTCGCTTGCAACCACTTGGCACTAGGCCAATGAGCCACTTAAAACATTTACAAATGGTACTCAAACGTAATATTGTTCAATGGAACTGTTTTAAAATAGACTTGTTACGTCCATTAATTAATTCAAGAGATTGAACCAGACGCGTAGTACTAATCTATAGATATAAATAAAAATGAAGTGTCTGTTTATAATATCAAAATATTTTTTTTTAATGCATATTATTAAGAATTTTCGATATCTATGGCAAAATGCAATTTTAAACTTTTTGGTCTGTCAGTCTGTTTCTGTTAATCTCCGAAAGGGCTAGACCGATTTTGACGGGGTTTTCACAGATATAAGGAGTACTTTAAAAGTTTAAACTTCTTTTATTTAAGACTAGCTGTGCCCGCGACTTCGTTCGCGTGGACTACAGGATTTTGAATTTATTTTTTCTAAAATAAAAGTAGCCTATGTTACTCCTTATTACATCAGCTACTTGCCAGAAAAAGTCCCGTCAAAATCGGTCCAGCCATTTCAGAAATTAGCCCGGACAAACAGACAGACAGACAAAAATTGTAAAAAAAAATATTTTGGTGTATGTACCGTATATTTATTCATATGCATGTTGTAAAAAGCAATTATTTCAATATTACAAACAGACACTCCAATTTTATTTATAAGTATAGATGTAAAGAAAAGGAATACATCATGAATCTATTCAAATGGTCATATTTAGAGTAAGGGGAGATAATATATCTGTGGCCCTAGTGAAAAGGGGTATAAGTCCGATTTTGTCGAAAATGAGTTAAGTATACCAAAATGATCAGAAAAAAATGCTCTATCATTAGGTGAAAAGAGATCTAAGCTAGCCCTAAAAATAAGGAAGTTACTTTGTGCAAAAGGATTCAACTGACACAAAAAAAACCACGCAAGTTGGTTTCAAGTCCATTTATATTGTTTTAAACAGAAAAATAAAAACTTTCTTTTGTGTTTTTTAATCTAAATTAACATAAATCAACCACATTTCAATTTGGTTGGTGTTTATCGATACAACAACACTTAGTCCATAAAAATGGTTTAAGTTAGAAAAGATATTATTAGACTTATATCCGTTTTCACCGAAATAAAGAGAAAACATATTTCTTTCCATTAGGTAATTAGTTATTAAAAATAATTTCAAATGCGTATCCCTTTTCACGTGAATGAATTAATATTTAACTTATGGGAGAACGGGTCTAACTTATTTTATACCCTTATGGAATTCATTTTGTGATTGGTATAAGTCACTATCTTAAAAACTATTAACTTTACATAAAAAATAACCCAATAATAATAAAGAGCATAAATTGTTTACCTATAAAAAACATCACATGTATTTCATTTGGTAGCGGTTTGAATGACACACGAGGTCAAACACGAATTTGAAGCACGCAGAGTGTTTTTTACGTCTCCTGTAAAGTTGTATTTTTGGACTTAGATCCTTTTTCACTAGGGCCACAGATATATTGGTGATATTAGTAAACTGCTGCTATATTTGTTTTTTCGAACAGACCACACAGTTCCAACCAAGCACATTCATGAGACCACGCTAGCGAGTTGTTACGAGGAGGATAAATATCCTCATCCTTATACTAGTCACGCATCATGTACGGGTACCATATGGTATTGTGTTTTGTGTTTGAAATAGTATCACCAAACTACTTATATCACCAAAATATCTCCCTTTACTACACAAAGGTTGAAGGGTCTCGTATAGAAACCAGTTCACGAATCAATGGGTCTTGTAAGACCTATCCGACCTTGATGCTATTTGGATAATGTACAGTTAATCGATAAATTACCTACATCAATAATACAGAGTAATCTCATCAATTGGTTACGCCAGAGGAACAAGACGACAAACTAGATTATGGCCGGGCAAATTGTATCAGGAACGTCCATCTTACATTTAAGTGATCTTCAAAAAGGCGAGAATTTAGGCACTTGTCCTTTATAACCTGCTTCAAAAAGAAGGAGGTTCTATGTTCTGCTGAATGTATTTTTAGGGTTCCGTACCTCAAAAGGAAAAAACGGAACTCTTATAGGATCACTTTGTTGTCCGTCCGTCTGTCTGTCAAGACCCTTTATCTCGGGAACGCGTGGAGGTATTGAGTTGAAATTAAAACTATATAACTACTCAGGTCTGCGGTCCTTTGAAGCTGTGGAAAAATCAAACTTGCAAGTTAACGAAAAAAAAGATGCGGCCGTTTATGTTGCAAAAAACGTATATTATTTCGACACTCTCAAGAGAATCAAAATTCATAGAGACAAGCACGTAGACTGTTTGACAAACGCGTCAAATAAAGCTGCATAAGTACTATCAATTAATTTGACAAACACGTAGAATTTAACAAACAATTTAATCGTTTACCGGGTGCTCAATTTTACGATACGTCTTTCTTTCAAGTAACCTAAAGGTCAACTGTTAAAATACGCAAAGTTCACTATTCATTGCGGCATTCATGTGACGTCATCGTCGTTACAACACTATAAATACAACAAGGAATACTGCATTGTGCCTATACCTTTTTTGCCCTATGATGAGTTCCCTGACAGTTTATTTTTTTCCGTGGCACGCATACTACTTTAGATTACTAAAAAATAAACTGGCAAAAAAAATAAAAATGAAATAATAAAAAAATATTGTCTTACATAAATTACTAAGTAAATTATTGTGGTTATAATTAACTGTTAATAAATTAAGTAAATAAAATAAAAAAGTACAGAACTTAAAAATCTGTAATGCGTTAAACGGAACTTCTGCCAATAGAGATTGACACTAATCGACGACACACTAATCGACAAAATCGGATCGGCCATCTTGTAATCGCATGTAACAGCAGAAAATTGAAAAAAAGTAATAGAAAAAACTCAAAAAACTATAACAGAGGACTGGAATAAATATATCCGGATCGACCGAATTAGGGCCAATAATTAATCATCGCGGTTAGTTGGAGAAGATTCCGATTCCGATATGGATACGAGTTCAAATCAAGAGTCAAGTTCTGACAGTGAATAATAAATAAATTATTATTTTAAACTGACTGCATTTTATTTATCACTAGCCGTCCCCCGCAATTTCGCCCGCGTTATTTCAGGTTTTTAGTTTTTGTCAAGTTTTTTGGTTTACTGTAAAATTTCTTTAAAATCCGTATAGAGTAAGATACCAGGACCGTCAAACATCACGTATTTTCTGACGAACGAAATGTGGACGATTGAGTACTGTTAGTATGTACTAAGAACGCATGCCTACCTGCTAGCTTGCTTAGACGGCCAATTTTCAGGTATCAGGTAATCAAGGTACATAAAATTATTACTTACTCGTACCTTCACGTAACTTCATGTATTTTCTCAAAGCTGATTTTTACGTATTTTGTAGGCAATAAAATACGTAAAAATCAGCTTTGAATCGCAGAAAATACGTGACGTCTGGCGGCCTTAGGATCTTGGACTAGTAGACTAGTTCTTACGTGAAAGAGTAACAAACATCCACACACACATACAAACTTTCACATTTATCATCTATAAATCTAAAATCGGTAATCCGATTCCATTTTCTTTGCCAACTGATTCGTTATTGTGAAAAAATCGATTAAAGTTCGTTAGGTCACATCACTATAATTGTCAGACAAGAACTGTCAGGGAACTCATCATAGGACAAAAAAGGTATAATTAAAACTTTTCATGAATTGTGTGTTCGTTTAATGATTGAATACCCTGTTTATGTTACGTTTAATGATAAAGATATAATAATAGAATATTTTATGTAATTTTCCTGGAGGCGATGCTACTATTATTTCGCAATTTCCTTATTTGAATTGCTCACAAAATTTGTTTACAGTTTGAATTTAATGACCTCAATACTGTAAGAAGTAAACTGGTTGTTATAAATAAAAACATTTGTTTAATTAGATAAGGTTATGCCCAATAAACTTGTGTTTCAAGTTAAACTGTGCCAATTCAATCAAACCGTTTAAATGATTATAAACAAGTTTAGAGATAGGTATTATTAAAAGCGGCATCGTGATGATAACAATTGCTATTCAGCGCGACAGAATTCGTGCGTTCACTAGGCGTCGTTCACACTGCTCCACACAGTATTAAAGCTAGAAGTACACTGCGCACACGTGTGACACACACTGGGCAGCAGTAGCCGGTAGTCTCCATACATTTTATATGGAAACTAGACTTGTAGAGCTACACTAAATCCACGCCACGCGACGTCGTTCTACGTACAAATCAGGCGTGTCACACGTGTGCGTCGGTCTAATATAGTTCTTTAGCGTTGCAAGCAAGTACTAATAGCCGCTAAGGAGTTGTTCACACTGCCTCGAACTATGCAATCGGGCCAGGGCCGCGGTTTTTGGTTTGGCATACATGTAGCTCAGGCTGTATGTAAAATACACTGAGACCCGTCTAGAACTGTGGTGAATTGACCACAGTTCACAGGGTCACTGACTGGTGACCTTCGATCTTAGATGGGCGCATGATTTGTCTCCATACGCGTGACTTGCATATCTATCCCGTCACATGGTAGTGTGAACAACGAAAAACATTTTCAAATTAAATCCATCAAAAATTCTAAACCCATGAATACGCTTTTATACAATTCAGCTATAAATACAATACAACATAAAAAAATCACAATCTTTAAGAGTATATAGATTGTGATTTTTTTTTATACGCCATAACTTTCACAAAGCGCCGTCTAGTCCCAAACTAAGCAGGGCTTGTGCTATGAGTACTACACAACTGATAAATACATATATATTATAGACTAGCTGTACCCGCGCGGCTTCGCTTCCGCTCTTCCCTACTTCAGCCTACTCTACCCTACTATACCCTACTCTACCCTACTCTACCCTACCTTACTCCACTCTACTCTACCCTACTCTAGGATAGGGTAGAGTTGGATAGAGTAGGGACTCTACCCAACTCTACCCTATCCTACTCTACTCTACTCTACCCTACCCTCCTCTACCCTACTCTACCCTACTCTACCCTACCCTACTCTACTCTACCCTACACTACCCTACACTACCCTAAGTTTCATTTTTTTTTCCATAAGAACCTTCTCCTCATAATAACGAACACAACAAAAACAAAATTAGCGAAATCGGTCCAGGCGTTGTTGAGTTATGCACTTACCAACACATTTTGCGATTCATTTTTAGGGTTCCGTAGCCAAATGGCAAAAAACGGAACCCTTATAGATTCGTCATGTCTGTCTGTCTGTCTGTCTGTCTGTCTGTCTGTCCGTCCGTATGTCACAGCCACTTTTTTCCGAAACTATAAGAGCTATACTGTTGAAACTTTGTAAGTAGATGTATTCTGTGAACCGCATTAAGATTTTCAAGCAAAAATAGAAAAAAAGCAATAAATTTTGGGGGTCCCCATACTTAGAACTGAAACTCAAAAATTTTTTTTTCATCAAACCCATACGTGTGGGGTATCTATGGATAGGTCTTCAAAAATGATACTGAGGTTTCTAATATCATTTTTTTCTAAACTGAATTGTTTGCGCGAGAGACACTTCCAAAGTGGTAAAATGTGTGCCCCCCCCCCTCTAACTTCTAGAATAAGAGAATGATAAAACTAAAAAAAATATATGATGTACATTACTATAAAAACTGCCAACGAAAATTGGTTTGAACGAAATCTAGTAAGTAGTTTTTTTTTAATGCGTCATAAATCGAAAAAAATACACTATTGTTAAAACATCGATCAAAGTTACAACACATTACAAGAACTTTTATATTATGTTACTTGCTGCTACGGAACCCTTCATGGGCGAGTCCGACTCGCACTTGGCCGGTTTTTTATATTATAGATAAATTACACCTAGACACAGAACAAATGATCATGCTCACACGAACATTTGTCCTGAGTGAGAATCGAACCCACGTCCTCCGGCATAGCAATCAGGGTCACTGACAACTAGACCAACAGGCCTGTCAGAATTATTTGATGTTTGTTGTACTTAGCCATACTTCGGCGGGAAATTGTACCAGGGGTTCATGAAAACTGAAGAGCATTTAGGTTATCAAATGTGCAGTATGAAAGAACTCACTTTGTCCCCACTGTCCGGTGCGCGGGTTGATGAAGTTCGGGTACAGGTCGCCTGGCTTGTCGATGTTGTTCAACACTTCGCGGATGCGGTTCACCTTCTGTCTGTAGACTGGAAGCAGATCAATTGTAAATATTTGAAGAAAGCTAAATCAGATACTTTGAAAGAGAAAGGCTTGGAGACCTACACGCTTACAAATAGTGACCTATTTAAAAAAAAAACTAATTTTAGGTAAGTATGGTGAAAAAAGATTCTATACAAAATATAAAATCAAATCAAATCAAAGCATTTATTTCAAATAGACCATATCCAGGCCGCACTTTTGAATAGTCAAATATCAGTCAGTCCAAGAAAAAGATTCGGCTATGTTTTAAAAATATACAATGTGAAAGGACTTTGGATCAAGCTCAAAATATGTATAACGTATCATCGTCTTCGTTAGCCTACACGTCAAAAATATCCGATTAAAAGATACTCCACTCCAGCAAATTCATAGCCGAACACAGTTACGACATTCATTATCAAAAAAGACAACTCTCTTAATAGTCCGAGTACACAAATTCCCCATACAAACCACAATAACCAATCACAAAGTACCTTAAGTACACATTATCCATTTCAAAATCACGACCACGCTCCATGGAGTACGGCTTTTAAAAATATACATATTTTACAAAAGAAAAGACTAAAGCGCGGAGAGCGTCGCGCGTCGGACGCTTGAAGAGGGAATGATGAATGGCTGTTAATAATATTGGAGTATGACAAATGTGCTTACTATCACGGCCCGTGACGTCACTGAGGTAGGTGAACTCTAGGTGGAGGGTCCCCAGCTCGGAGAGGATGCTGTTGGGTCCCGCCCAGTGGTACTGACGACTCGCCTGTCAAATTAAACGAATATTTTAATGGATTTGGCGTAGAATTTGCGGTTGTAGAAAGGATGCGTAGTACTTATAATTATGATATCACAATAAATCTAAGAAGTAAGTACCGTTTGACGTTTCACACTTTTCCATAAAAATAGCTTTGTATAGACGAACTCACACTTTTCCAAACCATTGAATTATGAAGCTGTTTTTAGGGTTCCGTAGCCAAATGGCAAAAAACGGAACCCTTATAGATTCGTCATGTCTGTCTGTCTGTCTGTCTGTCCGTCCGTATGTCACAGCCACTTTTTTCCGAAACTATAAGAGCTATACTGTTGAAACTTTGTAAGTAGATGTATTCTGTGAACCGCATTAAGATTTTCACACAAAAATAGAAAAAAAGCAATAAATTTTGGGGGTCCCCATACTTAGAACTGAAACTCAAAATTTTTTTTTTCATCAAACCCATACGTGTGGGGTATCTATGGATAGGTCTTCAAAAATGATATGGAGGTTTCTAATATCATTTTTTTCTAAACTGAATAGTTTGCGCGAGAGACACTTCCAAAGTGGTAAAATGTGTGTCCCCCCCCCCTCTAACTTCTAAAATAAGAGATTGATAAAACTAAAAAAAATATATGATGTACATTACTATAAAAACTGCCAACGAAAATTGGTTTGAACGAAATCTATCAAGTAGTTTTTTTTTAATGCGTCATAAATCGAAAAAAATACACTATTATTAAAACATCGATCAAAGTTACAACACATTACAAGAACTTTTATATTATGTTACTTGCTGCTACGGAACCCTTCATGGGCGAGTCCGACTCGCACTTGGCCGGTTTTTATTTTATTACAACATATACAATTTTTAATCAACAAATTAAAATGTACTACGTGTAGAACTGTCAAACGGTACTCACTTAATACTTTTTAGGTTTGCCGGGCTTTACTTATTTATTAAATTATATCATGACACCCTTACAGATGCATCCAATGATATGTTATAATAAAATAAAATTGTAAAAAAGAAATAATTAAACGATTACTTGACTTTGTTGAATTTGAAATTGTGTCATTGTGCATTTGTTGAAGATATTTGATTTAGAATGTTAAAAAATCAGCTAGTAATTATACATACTAGCTTTTGCCCGCAGCATTTCCCGCGTACACAAAATATAACTTATGTCACTCAGAAATAAAGCAGCTTTCTATCGGTGAAATAATTTTAGCAATCGGACCAGTACTTTCAGAGATTACGTCCAACAAACCAAAAAAACATAAATACAACAAAAAAAAAAACTATTATACCTCTTTATTATATTAGTATTAAGTAGTATATAAGGTTCATTTTATATTTTAATGCAAAATAGTTATTTACGATAAAAATGCAATATATTTATGTCCGTAGATAAAATTAATGCACGTTTCTACATATTATGTACGTGTTTTTAATATCACACGAACATGAAAAATAATGTCGCGTGTCCAATTCCTATTAGATTTTAGTTCTCTGACGACTCCATTTCAAATATCTATTTATATTGGTACTTTTTTTTTAAATCTTTGCCTCACACTAAGAATTATCAAATATTTGTTCCGTGTGGGGATCAAACCCGCGACACGCAGCGCAGCAGTCAAACATTGCGTTAATCGAACCGTCACGAAATCACGATACAAAAAAATATTTTTAAAATACATAGTATTATCATATGGATTTTAGTCCCAAATAAATGAATATTATCTAGACATACAAAACGAAGAAAGAATAAACTGACTGACTAACATCAACGCACAGTCGAAACTACTGGGACTACGAATGTGAAATTTTGCACAAGGCTTCCTTTTATGACGTAGGCGACGTAAAAAGGGATTTTTGTAAATTCAACTTTAAGGGGGTGAAATGTGGCTCCAAAGTTTGTATGGAAAAAACCTACTTTCACGCGAGCGAAGCCGTTGGCAGATAAGGGCGCGTACAGACATTGCGAGGCGTGCGACGCGAATGGTTCGTCTCGCATGTCTCGGGCAATGTGGATGTGTGTGCTCACAATGTCATACGATCGTTGCGAACGCAGTACGAGCCATAGATTATACACATAGACTGTGCGCTCCGTGTGGACGGACCGGTGTTGTTTGTGTTTTCTACTGACGAACACCGTGCGTGGTGCTTTGCGTGCTTAGCTTGGGCGTGCGTCTTTCGGAACGCACGCATCAATTTACCGTCATATGCCTCAGGTTGAGGCATGCGTGATAAACCATTCGCGACGCACGCCTCGCGATGTCTGTACGCGGCTTTATATATATATATATATATAAATAGTTCATCACGAAGTCGGTTAATGAGCGGAACCTGCCAACTAGGTTTTCAGGATATTGCATTTATTGTAACCATCCTGTACTAGCGTCAACGTACTACGGAAATTGGATCTTTGATTAAGTTAACATATAGTACGGATTACCTAACAATTTTCTTAGGTAACATCTACAGTACATGACAGTACAAAAATAAAAATAATTCTACCAATATCCGCTATAGACTTTGAAACCATCTAACTGATGTGCCCTAAACCGGTTTTAATTAAAACAATGCATTAAAAAGATACAATTAATTTCCTTTTTCCAACAAATCAACAAAATGTGTTTCTGTTCACATTCAACTTTTGAACACCTACGTTTCGTTACTGAGCTTTCATGGGTTCAGGGTCTCAAACGAATTTTGATTAAAATGTCTTGATTGTAATGATTTGATTTTGTTAATGTCTTAATTTTAGTAACATTGCTTTTATTAGTTTTATTTATGGTCCTTCGAGCCGGATACCTGTAAATTCGGAAAGTGTCACACTACAGATCATAATCATACGGAATCTTTAGCTGCGTGGTGGATATTCTAATCAAATGATCGTAGTCAATCTACTTTTAATGTGCGTGGGTAGACAAGATACCTATATGAATAAAATCCATAAATTAGCAGGTTCCACGAAGGACGGCCGGCCCTACGATAATAATTATGTTATAGGCATTTATTCCACGCGTTAAATGTGTCAGCTTGAATCGCTATTTAAGATTCTACGACACTATTCGTCATAAATGTGTCTAATTACCGATAAAGGTCTCTGTAATTGCTTGTCATTTAAGTACGCGTACGGTTTTATAAGCAGCTTGAATAATGCACAATAATAAATTAATTTTACAACACAAATAAGCGACAATGACAGAAACGCGGTATGTTTGCACTATATACTTACCGATATTTTTGTGTTGGTACAGATGGTCGCGCAATTAATTTAATCGCATCTTGCAAAAAAATAGACAAAAAAGACGCTTCCTGTTTGCACTTGAATGTGAAATACAATTCATATAATTAAGTGGGTACGCAGGAATTACATGACTTGAGTCCGCCATTACCTTTCTACCATCGGACTACCCGTCATACGGCGAGCGTTGTTAACGTCTCTACGGTCCGGACTGAGCGTTTCGCCTCGTCGTTTATACCGGAAAAATGTGTCGGGGAAAGTGTCTGAGTGACTCTTAATAAACTAGTGCGATTCACCATCATCGATTACATCACTAGTTTATATCAATTAAAAAAAAAACAGTTTTGTATTTTTTTTTTATTGATATAAACATTATAAACTAGTGCTTGGCTACGATCCCACCTTATGGTAAGCAGTGATGCAATCGTTGATAGCTTATTCACTCTAGCCTAGAAGATAGATACCTAAATTAAAATCGGACAAGAAGACCGCAGCAGGCAAATTGTTCCAGTCTCTCGGTTTACGCGGTATAAACGACGAGGCGAAACGATTGGTCCGCACCGTAGAGGTTTCCACAACGTAAGGGTGGATGGATACTCGCTGTTCGTCGGGTTGCCCGATGGTGGAATCAAGTTATACAATTCCTGCGCACACGCTCTAAAATGCATCCTGTAAAACACCGAAAGGCACGCAAACTTAAGTCTTCGCTTAGCATAAGCCGAATTTTGCTCTTTTGCTATGTTACCTTAGTTGACGGGTTGATGAGTGCATACGGCAGTCCTGTAGGAGTGTCGAAGGCTGGTAGCAAGGCGTCTGCGACCTCCACGGCTTTGTCTTTGAACATGCTGTCTCCGGTTAGCGCGTAACATGACAGCAAACCTCCCACGAACCGGATCGTCGTCTCGAACACTGACAGGTCGGAATCCTGAGAAAAAAATTCAATTAATCAATCACTTATTTTGTAAAATATAGTACATAAAAATGAGTAATAATAAGTGCACTATGTTTTGTGAAAAGAATTTTCTTCTTCCTGCCCTTATCCCATATTACTTGGGGTCGGCACAGCAAGTTTTTTCTTCCATTCTGTCCTGTCACCCGTTAAACTATCACTAATTCCAAAAGAACGGCGTACAAAATTAAGGCAAAAATCCAAGCAAATAAAATAAATTACAAATTTATATCAATCAGAATTAAAAAAAAAAGACGTGTGGCACTCGGGGACTGCCGCGGTAAAGCTATTGCATAGCATTTTTATCAACTTATGCAATTATAATTATTTATTTATTTTATTTATGCAGTATTTTTTTTCCTTTGTCCAGGTTATACAGAAGACCGAGGAGTATAATCTGCCTCTCTGCCTAGCGTTTGTGGACTACGAGAAAGCCTTTGATTCGATCGAGACTTGGGCTGTACTGCAGTCTCTCCAACGGTGCCAGATTGACTATCGGTACATCGAGGTGCTGAAGTGTTTGTACGAAAACGCCACTATGTCAGTCCGACTTCAGGACCAGACTTCGAAACCTATCCTCCTGCAGCGAGGTGTGAGGCAGGGAGACGTCATTTCTCCGAAACTGTTCACGGCCGCAATGGAGGATGTCTTCAAGGTTCTGGACTGGAGTGGACTAGGCATTAATGTCAATGGCGAGTACATCACTCACCTTCGGTTTGCCGACGACATAGTAGTCATGGTACAGAAGAGCTCAGTACAATGCTCAATGACCTCAGTAGAGCTTCCGAAAGAGTGGGTCTTAAAATGAACATGGACAAAACTAAAGTCATGATAAACAACCATGTAGCACCCACTCCTATCAAGATCGGAGACTCTATACTCGAAGTTGTGGACAATTACGTCTACCTCGGGCAGACAGTCCAGTTGGGTAGATCTAATTTCGAGAAAGAGGTCAACCGTCGAATCCGACTCGGCTGGGCAGCGTTCGGGAAGCTACGCGGTATCTTCTCATCCAACATACCACAGTGTCTCAAGACGAAAGTCTATGACCAGTGTGTGTTGCCAGTGATGACATATGGATCCGAAACGTGGTCGCTCACAATGGGCCTTATCAAAAGGCTTAAAGTCACCCAAAGAGCAATGGAAAGGGCTATGCTCGGAGTTTCCTTGCGTGATCGAATCAGAAATGAAGATATCCGCAGGAGAACCAAGGTTGCCGACATAGCACAAAGAATCGCCAAACTTAAGTGGCAATGGGCAGGGCACATTGCTCGCAGAACAGATGGCCGTTGGGGCCGAAAGGTTCTGGAGTGGCGACCGCGTACCGGAAAACGCAGCGTTGGAAGGCCTCCTACAAGGTGGACTGACGACCTGGTGAAGGTAGCGGGAATCCGATGGATGCGGGACGCGCATGATCGTTCGTTGTGGCGACGCTTGGGGGAGGCCTATGTCCAGCAGTGGACGTCTGTCGGCTGAAATGATGATGATGATGATGATTTATTTTATTTATGCTGTTTTTTTTTTTGATATTAATTGAAGTTACACTTTCACACATTGAATTGAATTTTGATTGATTGTTCACTCATTTGTTTTCTTATCGGTCACCACGCTCAAAAAACAAATGAGTGGGGGTGTTAGGTTATTTTCGTTACGGAATTTGTGGATTCGGTCTCCACGCACAAAGCCCGCGATAGAAGCTATGCAATAGCTTTAAAAACATTAAAAAAGAGAAATAAAATATGAGTATGTCAATTTGTCATTCATCAAAATTAAGTCAAATAAAATAACTACAATCACTAAAATTATATCATGGATTAATAAATTATTATTTCGTTTTTTTTTTTTTTACTTTTGTCTACAAAAATAATTATCAGTAACGGGTACAGATAATGCCTCATTTATTTTGCACTATTTAAAAAATAGGGGTGTACAGCTCCATCCTTTTAACAGTTCAGTTTAGGTCGTCAACTGAATCACGTTAAGAGCTCGTAGTAAGGTATCTGTTTTAAAATTTAGTTGTAGGTATATTAATTAACGAGGCAAGTTAAACAAAAGGTTGAAAACAAAATTATATTATAATCCGTCTCATTTTATTTTAACTTTCCTGATTGGGTTTCGATCTCGAATAAGACCATTGATGCCCATGGGGGTCGTTGGGTTTGATTTAAGGAAAAAGTTTCCTTGTCAAGCGGATGCTACTTTTTGCCCACGAGTAACAAGTTTTAATAGGGTACCTATTGGAATAGTAGACTTCAAACGAAACCTTTTAAAGTTTGGAACTATCAAAATGTCAACATAACACTAATATTATAAGGGTGTTTTTGATATCGTGCGGTTTTAATCACGCATGCGAGATTGCCCCGCATGCGTAACCCCTACAAATGTCCATTTTATACAAATACTTATTAATACGTGCGTATTCCACTTATATTCGCGGAACGCCTTTTTTGCATTTTGAAACTTCGTGCACGCGTGGGAGTTGCTCCGCATGCGGGTCTTATGCGCAATATCACCCCCCAATCCTGCCTACGTATTTCACGCATTACAATAAATACTTGTATGAAAAGGACATTTGTGGGTTACGCGTGCGGAGCAATTCCGCATGCGTGATGAAATCCGCAGGAGTGCATATTTGTTACTTCTTTATGATCGAATGATTGAACGGATTTAGTAAACAGGTAGACCTAGACTATGTCCTGGTATAGCCCTTGGAGAAAGTTATTTCACGCAGCCGAAGTCGCTGGCAGCAGCTAGTTAAGTAATAAACCCATTATATATGTATTGTAGCGTTTCCAAATGTGTGTTGTGTTGCGGCCTACCCAAATGTCCTTTCTTTGGTATTGTTTGTCAAGTCGTTGAGCTCCTTAGTAGTTCTGAGTTGAATTATACGAATACTGACTAATGCTTGCACTGCCTGGATAGATCCTTTTAAATCTGTGTGGTTTTTTCCCAGAAGTTCATTTCAGACATTAACCTGCAAGGTTCTCATATGATTTGCACATTACATGTTAGCTGTATGGACTTTAATTGAGATTTTGACCTCTGAGTTTATCTCGGTTTTCAGTTAGGAAACCACCAGCCACATCTAATTTAAACTGACGAAAAAAATTAAATGTAAGTGTAAAAAAAAGAAAAAAAATTTTTTTTTCATTTGTTTATTTTCATTTTTTTAAAGTGATTTTAACCACATTTGCAAAATAAAAAAATAATCAAAACCCTCTACGCTAATTAAAACAATAGATGTAGATTAAAAGAGAATGAACTATTATGTAGGTACATAATAATATGGTATAACTTAAATAATATCTGTAAATCCGAACTACTAGCTATTTATCTCTGCCGTGTAGGCTAAAGGCGAATAAAAATATTTTTTTTTTTTTTTTAATAATCCATGATACTCATTTCATAAATGTGAAAATAACTAAGTATCTCAATTTTTATAGGTATAAAATAAATATAATTTATTATGTTTTTTTTTCCTGTACAAATCTGTAATGTTATCCTTGCGGTCAAAATGTATTGTTTTAATAAAAATTATAGTATTTTTGGCAAACCAGATTAATAATAGTTAATTACTTTTGACTCCTTTTACTGGGCGTAAAAATAGCGCTGTACAATTTGCTGGGTTTTAACAGGGTTATACAATATATTCATCAAGCCTAGTTTTAATTTACGTGTCTGTTAATTATGCAAACAATTATAATTAAATAACATTCTGTTTGTTCTTACTCATCACGAAATATGTTTACAGAAGAACATTTAACATAAACAATGCATTTCATCAATACGTTTCTGCTAGGCAAGCCAGACTCAAAGGGAACGCCCCCGCGTCTGATTCACTCCTGACGTTGCATTACTGTCTCTAGAGTACACAGTGGCATACTGCAAACTAATCAATTAGACATATTTCCTAATTGACACGAATACCTAGATATTAGATGTGCCCTACTTTCATTTGACATGTGGCAATCTAGCTCCCTTGCCCTTTGTTATCTCAACATGCGCATGCGTCAGTTCTAGCCGCATGTGACGAGTCCATTAATAGACTTGTTATCCAACCCAAAGGTTAATTTTGCATTCGATCTATTTGAATTGAACTGCCTAATTTAAAATTAAGGAAGGTAAAGGCTATAAATAAACCAGTGCGCCTCACCATCAACGGTTGCATCATTGCCTGGCCTACCGTTAGGTGGTTTCGCGGTCAAGCACTAATTTATATTATTAAAATAATGTCCTGTTAGTTTCAGCAACACGGCACAATATAATATTTATTTATTACTTATCAGCAATATAGGTACCTAAGAATTAATAAAAATAAGGAAAAAGTTATTTTAGTTTCAACAACTAGGCTTATCATTATGGAAAATATAATATTTATTAGATACTAGCTTTTGCCCATGGCTTTGCTCCCGCTCTACCCTACTCCACCCTACTATACCTTACTCTACCCTACTCCATCTTACTCTACTTTACACTACCCTACTCTATCCTACACTACATTAATTTTCATTTTTTTTCCCATAAGAACCTTCTCCTCACAATAACAAACACAACAAAAAAAAGAATTAGCGTAATCGGTTCAGCTGTTCTCCAGATTTGCGCTTAGCAACACATTTAGCGATTCATTTTTATTAAAGACTAGCTGTACCCGCGCGGCTTCGCTCCCGCTCTTCCCTACTTCAGCCTACTATACCCTACTCTACCCTACTATACCCTACTCTACCCTACTCTACCCTACCCTACCCTACCCTACCCTACTCTACTCTACTCTACCCTACTCTACCCTACCCTACTCTACCCTACTCTACCCTCCTCTACCTTACTCTACCCTACTCTACCCTACTCTACCCTACTCTACCCTACTCTACCCTACTCTACCCTACCCTACTCTACTCTACCCTACTCTACCCTCCTCTACCTTACTCTACCCTACACTACCCTACGCTACCCTAAACTACCCTAATTTTCACTTTTTTTTTCCATAAGAACCTTCTCCTCATAATACCGAACACAACAAAAAAAAAATTAGCGATATCAGTCCAGGCGTTGTTGAGTTATGCGCTTACCAACACATTTTGCGATTCATTTTTATATTATAGACTAGCTGACCCGACAGCCTGGTGGTTGACAGTTGACCGGCTAATAGAATGTCAAAAGATAACGCCATCTACAGACATTACCAGAACCAGCATTATTCATTTCAAAATGACATTTTAATTAGAGATGGCGTTGTATTCGATTTTTTTTTTCTTGACTTTTTCCATATTTTCTCACTGTTTAAACCTTCCCAGGTATATTTTTCAAGACCAAAATGAACCCAATCGTTCCAGCTGTTCTCGAGTTTTAGAGAGATTAACGAACAGCTATTCATTTTTATATATATAGATATACTCATTAGTAATCTACCTGTTATTACTAAAATATAATAATATAAAAAACCCAAAAATAATGTTGGGACCGATATGTTTTATGAGGAAAACCTATTATTCATTCTATTAAATACAAATGAAATTCAACCTAAAATTGGATCTCGAGGTCACTATACTATTATTATTTTATGACTAGCTGCTGTCAGCGGCTTCACCTGCGTGAAAATAGAAAATTGTCCCAATAGAACATACTCTCTTGGGATAAAAAAATATCTTGCGTGATATTCCTGCACATGGTCTACCTGTGCGCAACATTTCATCTAAATCCATTCAGCTGTTCGAGCGTGAAGAAGTAACAAAGATACGCTCACAAACTTTCGCCTTCATGATTAGAGACGGGCGGTGGGTAAAAACTCATCGGGTATTTTTACCGGGTATAAACCCTGTTTATACCCAAATTGGGTATTTACCCGGTATTTAACAGGTAGAAACCCATCTCTATTCATGATTGATTGTTATAGCTAGTCTGTAGTGCCGGGCGAAGGCCTCTCCTTTGCATTGTTCCCGGTTATGCAATACTTGTTATACCTCAGGAAGACATCCAAGTTGTCCCTCATTTCCTTCCCGGTACTCGTAATACTACAGATTCTAAGTTCCATTCTACGTATTATAGAGACCATAGAATTACGAATAACCATTCTGAAACCGAGTCCATGCCATACCGACACTTACCCAATGCAATTTGGGTTGCCAACTATACCGTTAAAAACAGTATTATATTGTTTTGCACAACATTATACTTTTTACTGTTGAACAAAAATAAAGTATACAAAATACTGTTTTCAGCATCAAAATGCTTAACACTATACTCATTTACAATAATTGAGATTACAATAATAGAGTTCCAGAACGAATCGAGTGAGCTCTTCGTTTATTTTAATTTTATTTAAAATTGTGATGATGCGTGTGAAATTTTTAAAAAGACTGTAAATTAATAAGTTGTGCGAAAAGCTCAAAAAATATGTATTTAAAAAATCAAACAAAAAATACTGTTCATTTTTCTAAAATATGTACTGTTTAAAATTCTTCTCAGATAAAAAAATACTTTATTTATTGTAAAAAAAGTTGGCATCCCTAAATACAATCCCCACTAAATATTCAAAGAGGAACAATGCAACGTCTCCAAGTACAGACCAAGTGACGTAAATTTAAATCTTTGCTAATTCCATGAATACTTCACTGATTCTGGCTTCTAGTTTTGTACTTGCTAGTGATTGGCTGTTTGACTTACGATTTCATTAATATGCAAGTGATCGGCGACCCAGTCCCGGCCTTCCCGGAACTCGTCGTTGAGTCCCATGAGGTAGAGGGTGTCGAGCCCGTCGACGATGGTGGCGCCGAGCTCGCCAGCGCCGAACACGCTGGACAGGTGAGCCCGCTTCGACATCGGCTTCAGCTCGTTCTTGCCCCAAGCGTACAGCTTGTAGTTGTTCCACGCGTGCAACATCATCTGGGGAAAAATAGACAAAGTTATTTTCGCATTCAAGATTTTGTACAACTATTAAGGCATTAAGGGCCTTTGCACACCACGTTTTTTAAACGCGCCGCTGACGCGCGTTTGTAGCGATACAGACGCGATACGCACGCGAGTCAGACGCAGCCTGTAGACTTTTAATAGGATAAAAGCGCGCCGTCAACGCACGTTTCTAAAACGCGCGTCAACGGCGCGTTTAAAAAACGTGGTCTGTACAGGCCCTAAGTCCGTCTATGTACTTCGTGTTGCATGAAGATTAAATTAATAAATTAACAGAGCCCACAACATGACGTGTTAAAATGTCAGTCGTACGAGCGCATGCGAGATTGCCCCGCACGCGTAACTCCCACAAATGCCCATTTCATACAAGTATTTATTGTAGCTAATGCGTGGAATACGCACGCGGAACGCGTTTTTTTTTCATTTTGAAATTTTCTGCATGCGGAGCCAACCCGCATGCGTGATGAAATCCGCACGACAGTAAAAACACCCAAACAGTTCAGTTTAGGTCGTTAAATGGAACGCAGTAGGGCCTCTGTACCTCGTAGTAAACACGACACATTTCTCGAGATATTTCAAACGTTGGATTAGCAGACACGTGAAGTTTCAATCTGTCACAAATTAGACTGTCCTACGATGTAATATCGATTGAGACTGTTTGGACAACTCATCATGTCTCTAGCGTTTTCCCAACTCGCTTGGGGACGCCTTCCAGTTTATTCGGATGCGGCTGAATACCTGTGTTTTACATGGAGCGACTGCTTATCAGACCTACACAACCCAGTTACTGGGTAACACGATACTCCTTGGATAGACTGATGGTCAGACCTTTTTGGTGTCTGATTACTTGTAACGACTGTTAAAGATCTACGAATAACAATCGGAACCAATGGCTTTACGTGCTTACCGAGGCATGAGGTACTTAACTTAGAAAAGTATCATATATGTACCTTTCTATTAATTGAAAAATTCACATTGGTACTTGCCCGGTTTCAAACCTGCAACCTCATGCATGAGACGGCGGGTGCCTCACGACTTATACATATCGTTCCGACAACTATAATACTATAACTCAGAAGCAGTTTTAACTTTACTTGAATTTCGGTTGTTAGATGAAAAGGTTGCTTGAAACCGTCGCCTCGGGAAACTGAAAATATTTTCCGGATCATGTGAACAAATATTTTTTCATAAACTACGACCACATTTCACATTTCAAAGGCGTGTCGTGAACGAGGTCTTTTCAAAAAGCGTGCTCGTAAAGCTCTTATACTGAACAAGTTTTAATCTCGCCCGCTCCGTGCGGAGACGGGACACTAATGAAAGGATATCGGACTTTCGTCGGGCCATTAATTATTATTAGGTACCGGGAAACTTCCAGTCCCCAGTGACTTGGAAAACTGGGAGACTTAACCAATTACACTTTAAATTGGTCATAGTGAGATTTAAAAAATATATTCATCGATAGTGGCACTTCGCTAATCAAAGTATAAATGTAGAATGGAGAGGGAGGCCAAAGATGGATTGTGTGAGGAGTAATATGAAAGAAAAGTGAGTTAGCGATGGTGTGACGGGTGACAGGACAGAATGAAGAAAAAAAACGTGTTGTGCCGACCCCAAGTTACATGAGACAAGGGCAGGAAGAAAAAAAAGATAGTGGCACTTCGCTACTAAACGAGTTAGAGTATACATGTTCATGGATGGAGAGAGGGGCCTAAAGAAAAGATGTCCATCCATCTTTGATGAGTGAGGAGTGATGCGAAAGAAAAGAGAGTTAGTGATGGAGTGACAGGACAAAATGGAAAAAAAACCGTGTTGCTCCGACTCGCAAGTAATATGGAATACGGGCAGAAAGAAAAGATAGTGGTAATTTGCGACCCCTAGTGCTGAGCAGGAAAAATCGTCCTTAGGTATAGAATTTTCTGAATAATAATGAGTGAAACATTCACCTCGTACACACTTATCTTGAGGGAAGTCAAGACCGTTATTTTAGCTGATTAGGTATTTAGGTATGAATAATAGTTGTTTTAAATTATTGCTTTATCAACTTTAACACAATTAGAGTTAATAATAGGAATTTTAAGAATAAGATCATCATTGGAAAAGAGAGAAAAAGGCCTGCGCCCAGCAATGGGACATAAGGCTAATTAGATACATCGTCATTAATGATGACATAGTCAGCAAGCAGTAGTCATGATAGTTTGAACTGTTAATTTGACAAAAATGACCTCACACCTGTATAACATAGCGTCGTTTTTGGGTTAACGTGTCCTCGTCGTCAGGGCCCGTGATGCTATCTAGTTCAATTTCTTTGGCGACATCTCGGGAAGTCCGACCACGTCTGCTTCTTGGGTGCAATCTGGCTCTGGAATCCACATCCGAGAGATGGACCATCATGATCGTGGCGACCGTGAAGGCAATCCCGATCAGCACCAAACGGAAAACAATACGCATTTTTGCCGGTTAGCGTACGCAACTGAATTCATACACAACTAGAAATATCGACACGAATACCCTAGATTACACAAATACTATCGCTGCAGATATTTAATGTATTTGATCAATTTTCTATTTTTATCACTTTTTTTTAATGTCACAATTCCACTGATTTATGCTAACAATATGTGACAAGAGTGGAGTGAGCACACAAGCGCGTGCGCCGGTGTCGCGCGATATATTAATCGCGTGCGCTTGTGTCGCGCGATATATTGAAGATGAGCCGGCTCTCAATCACGTTGTTGATATTAAGAGATCTCTCAGATATCTGTAAGACTACGCCAAGACAATTTGTTATCGTAACACATACCTACCACTGTTTTACAAATTTTGATATCGAATTACGAGTATTAACGATCAGAGAGTTTTTTGTTTCTTTGTTGAAATGGCGTCTTCTGAAACTATGATGGACCAGAAGGAGATTGCCGAGCGGGGTCATGGAAGAGCCGATCCTGCTAAGAGAAGTGCAGCGTTTTTTTTTCGGTGTGTAAAAATAATCCATATAGACACCCTTGGGCGGAGCGGGAGATAGTGTCAAACTCTTACTGACTTAAAAAACCAACCCCGTTCCTTCGTTACCTTTCATACCGAGGCCGAGCCTCCCTTTCGGAAACAGTCCCTTGGCCCCAGTAGACTTCGACCCTGCTGGGCCCCTACGGTTGCTGACAACTCCTTGACACGCGCGGGAACAGTACGCGCCGTCGAAGACTTGGGCTCGGTCCGAACGGTTACCGGACGGTCAGACAGCGAGCTACCCACTGCTCGCCGTCCGCAAGCCCGCAGGTGAAGAAAGCGTTGGGAAGGTAAGCGGCTCAATGTCTACCATGAGAACTGACCTACGCCAGCTAAGGCAAGAAGGACTCGGGGTCGCAGGTGCTCTGAGTGGGAATTCTGTTCCTCCATCGAGTGACTCCAGGAAAGATGGTGGCGAAACGATCACGTGCTGCTGCGTAGTGAGGCTAAGGAGTGACCACTTACACTTACAACCTCCTCCTTACGTGTCGGTCAACATGGTAAATTCATCTTTCCTCATTCTTGCCAACGGGAAGGTGAGGATGCCATTGAGTGTCTCCAGCCATGTACATAGCAAAAATGACTACCACTATACTTGTGAATTTATAGCTACAGCTGTGAATAGCCAAACAGAAACAAGTATGCCTAGGTAGGTACAATTTACGAAATAAATATAGGGGTGGGTTTTTAATGTTTACATTTTTACATTACGATTGCAGGGTAAACCCGAACGGTTTTAACCAGCAATCGTCTGATTTGTAAAGTTATTTTCCAAGTAATTTATTTAATTAAACGATAACCCTATGTTGGCAGACGATTTGGGTTAATAACTGATAATAATTAGATAACAGAACAATTTTATATCTCAAAACATTACTATTGATGGGTTATACATATACATTTTTGAGGAATAAAATTATTTTTTCTTTTTACACAGTTAGCACCAATGACGAAAACTGTATCACATGTAACAAAAACGGATATAATACAATTCAGGAGATCCGTTTGTAAGCAAGGCGAGAATAAATAATTTAACATCTTCAGATTAGGGAAAGACGTAGGTACTGCTCTAAGAGGCGGTCGAGATAAAGAGAGATATTAATGATGCCGAATATATTTTGTGTCAGCGCAATAAGAAATTATGGTGACAAAAGACTTGCTCGAAGACTACATTATATTAGATCAACGAAAGATTTCTTTCATCGTTAGGCTCCTTTTTGCTTAATTGAAGCTGTTCTGTGATCTAGTCGTGTAATTCACTGTCTCTACTGATTCGATATGTATTCAGCAGCATCGGGACTGGAAACGTTCCCAGCGTAATTGGGAATAGTCAGGCAGTAGTGCCGGACTAAGCCAGCGCGGAGACCTTAGCAAATTTTACCAAGGGGCCTAAATCTTTATAAATGATAGCGGTTTAAACGCATTTAATTTATTTTTAAAAGAGGCCCCGAGACCCTTAGGTAGCAAGAAATAAATAGGCCTGGATTGTTTTGATAGAAAATCTGGAAACGGATAGAATTCATATGGCACAAGTATCTTGGCTTAGTTTTTTACTCTTGCTATTTAGTTAATCCGACACAGCCAGACAGATAATGATATAAGACGTAAAACGAAACCGTTGTACAAGTACAAAAGCGTCTGTTAATTGGTAGCTTTGAGGAAACCGGGGTAAACAGTTGATGATAGTGAAAAGTAGTTGGGGAGGCAAAAGGCGAGGCAGGCGGGGCTCGCGGGGCATATGTGCCGACGCCGCCGCTAGGGAACTAATCTCGGCGGGCGGTAATTAAGTGTGGCCTCCAGTGCACTGCGGTCCGTAAATCCGAGCCTCCTCCAGATTTACTGTTATAGCCGGCGCAGACACCATAAGACCTCTTCCTCCACACACGTCTTCACACTGACTTATTGCCCCTGCGGCTCTCCCAACTATCACTTTAACTGCCACCCGCGAAGCCACTAAACCTTTATCCCCGGAAATCCACTACGCAGCGTAGTTTATTTGTCAATACTTTGTACCTTTACCGTTTTATAGCTAAGAAATGTTATTGGCAGAACATGTTTTGCACTTATGAAGAGATTAATTTACCGAGAGGCAGTATACGCTGACGTCTTACAAGCAGTTGCCTGTCCTAGAAAATGATTTAATCAATCTGTGTTGCTTTGACACTATTATCATAAAACTGTTCTGCTTACAAAATGTATATTGTTGAGAACTTATTTACATGTTGTTGACGGATAAGGGGCTCTTTCGTACGAGTTATCAAAGAGATTGTATAGTTGTCGCGCTTTACACTGAATTGCTGATTTGATACTTTGACCTTTATTTTAGGTCGTGTCCCCATCTTAACAATGTTAAATGGTATTTAGATGAAGCACTATTCAATGGACTGGTTTTGCAAATTTATTCAGCTACGTTTATTTCGGGCTGGACTAACGGCCTCGACGGCTTGTACGTAGCGGTTTCAAACCCTAGCAGACGTTTTACTTGGTGTAATTTATTTTATCACCATTGTTCTCAAAACGGTGAAGGTAAATATCATGAGGAAACCGGTATGTCTTAGAACCAAAAATTCTTAGGCATGTGACATCTACCAACTAATCCGTAGAAGGACCGCGTGGTGGATTATACGGCCCTCTTTCTCCTTGAGAGGAGGCTTGAATCCCAGCAGTAGGAACATCAGCTATTTATGCTGTTCTATCATATTAAAATAGCAAATGATATGAACTCTGCTGATTAGAATCCACCTGAACATAGTAAAAAGTGAAGCAAAATAAAGACTCGTCATAATTAATTAAATTGGGTCAGCTCTGCTTCTGACGTCTTTCGTTAGTAAGAAAACAAGACTATGGTAAACAAAAACAACGAATACAAACAAAAAACAGGAAAGAATTAAAAAGGAAAGTTATCTCAGCGATTGCCAGTGAAATGGAACAGGCGTCATTAGAAATTGCTACAAGAACAAGCGATTTAAAGTGATAAAGAACAATGTCGTTTATTGTGATAACTTTTGCATTGTCCTTCCTGATGCTTGAAGAGATGGCTTTTGATTTACGGCCGTCTTCGATTTGATGACGAAGTGTCTAAAGAGTGACAATCTGTTCCTTAATTATCAATATCTGAATTAAACATGCTTCATTTTCATTGAACATTTCGTTTGTATCAGAAAAGAAGACATTCGCAGAAGAACCAAGGCTATAGACAGCCCGAAGAATCGTCTAAAACTTAAGTGGCAGTGGGCAGGAACATTGCTCCCAGAACAGATGGTCGATGGGGTCGAAAGGTTCCAGAGTGGCGACTGTCGACCTGGTGAGGTTATCCGATAGATGCAACACGCATTAGACTGGTAATTGTGGCGATACTTGAAGGAGGCCTATGTCTAACAATGAACAGTGAACGAAAATGACGATGATCATGATTTCTATAAAGATGATCTAAGCGTATCCACTTCATAAACGAATTCGAAAGCCAAAAAAAATCACAATCCATTTAATCAAATAGATAAACCAATTTATTAAACTAAAAAATCACAAAGAGATGACGCATCATATTCGGTAGCTTCATCGTGTTAAATTCGACTAAAATGAGCGGGCTAGCGTGTTTAACGAGAGGCCTCCCGACCCTCGCCACCGTTCGAGGTGTCAAATTGACGCCCTGTCATTGATCGATTGTCTTGTCCCAAAACACGTTTGTCTATTTCGTGAACAGTCACCAACAAACACGTACGAGTATATAGTCGGGTTAAAGTGACTCTGACAGGTACAAAACGCGTGCCAGCAACCCGTAAAATTAAAATCGTAAATGGTTTAATTTGTCGAGTGAAATAAAATACCTATAAGGTTTTAGTACCGCAAGGCGATAAACTTATCGGTACCATTGTACCTACAACTTAAAAGATCATTAAATATACAATGAAAAATATGATTTTCTTCACGTAGCAGTAGCGACTATCAAAAACCGCCCCAGAAAGATGGATTGAATGCTCTTCGTCACGATAACGCGCAGGATGACGTAACTGAAGGACGGAGCCACTGTTTGAGTTTTTCTCTAATGGAAAATCTGCATAATGGCCCGCTCCCCCGTGATTCGATTTGCACGGAACACGTTACCGTGGAGGCGCGCGCGCCGTCTCCCGCGCCTCCTCTAATGGACCGCTGCTATTTAGTCGTGGACGGAAGACGACAGTTTTTGTAGATCTCCTTTTGCAAAGTGAACTTGTAAGTGGGCCGCCTTTGTGACTTAACTGCCATTCACGAGGATAAAACGAACGATCGACGGCGCCTTCTCACCGACAAACATGGGAACTTGGAAACCCTTGTAAGCGATATCCAATAATGCCGGGCCCTTGAGCTTATTCGTGTTTTATGTCGATGATACGGGTACGCCTCACCAACAGATTTGCAAGCTTCACTCTGACCCGCGCCTGACAGCGGCCAAATAAATCACCAACCAGACAGAAATATTAAAAAATATGACGAAGCACAAGCAATTAATTATTGTAAGCGAGCGCTGACGCCGCTTAAAGGATTCCTGAAAAATGTTGCAATCGTATAGGTGCTGGATTTGTATTATTACTAAAACAATAAAATCCTTTTTTTATTTAGATTCACGAGCAGGAAAGGGTCGGAATCGGAAAATATTTTTGATAGGGGTTAGCTGAGGCCCCACATTTATCATTATCACGTCGTCGACGTGGCAGGTCACCGCACCTTTGCTGTGCCTACTAAATCATAAAAGTTGCAAGTCGGAATCATATTTTACCGAACCGTACACAAGTGTGTATAGTTCCCACGAAGACGTCAGAACAACATCCATCAAGTAATGATAAATTATTACGCGAGGTCCTTCACGCAACGTAACACTAACTGTTGAGCAATCATGGCGTATTAACCAGTACTTAATAATATCTAACAAGCGATAATGACGAAGTAAATTGTACAGGACACGTTTCATGATAATCCTGATGTTGATTAAGTAGTATTGCCTCAGTATAGTTAAATAAGGGTAAAAGGAGGTATATTTCTAAGCGAAATGAATACGAAAGTATAAAAGGAAAATAAAAGAACAATACGAAGGAAATGTTACAGGCATGTAGGAAAAGAAAATGTAACTGGAGGGCATTTATATACGTGAGTAGTTAACGTGTGAGCAGACAGGTGCGCCGAGAAATATTTTCACACTGCTCTTAGCTCATCCGACACGATTCGGCAGAAAAAGGGATACACATAAATAAAACAAAAAAATACAGCTAGACGAGTTGAATCCTTTTAAAAGATAAATAGTTAGGATGACTTGACGTCGTTTATAAACTTCTGTTGGAAGTTGAATCAACATCAGATGAACAAAGTGAATCCATTGCAATCTGGTGATAGTCCGACAATGTGTCCACTGATTTATGAATGTTTTAACACAAATAACTCTAATCATATTTACTAAGTCATTAGCGGTTTCACCCGCGTGAAGGTACAAAATTGACCCAAGGGAACATAGTAAGAAGAAAGTCCGGGAGAAAAAAGTATACTATGTGCTATCCCAGGACATAATGAAATTGGTATGTTCAGTCATTCGAATATGAAGGAGTAACAAATATACAACACACAAACATTTGGCCTTATGATAATATAGAAGAAGACACACGCGCACATAAAAAACAAGTGTTAATTTGATTAAAATCGCATAAAGTATCATGGATGGTGCCGATTCTAAATCGGGAACAAATAAAAAACGGAAATCCAACACGTGCTTTTATTGGGTTAGTAGTAATCAAATATCGATCGGCGAGACATAATACGCACGAGCCACACTTGCGTTTATTGTGTTCGGCGTGTTCATTTGAATTTATAAATGGTTGCATGTGAGCGCGGCCAATGAAACGCCCATTCGCAGGGCTGCAATAGTACCGCTCTATTTGTTCAGGACAGCGTAGACGGAAGTTCGTGTAGGCGCGGATCGCAAACACCGGCGCGTTTCCGCTTTTGCGGTGCACTGCTTCAATAAAGCAATACTGGCTTTACTTCAATGCAAAATACAATGCCCGCACGTTTAGCTAGTACGAAACTCGATGCCTCCAATTCGATAAAGCATCGTTCATGACGGTTCATGGCCGAACACAATTTTCGTCGCAGAACAAGTTTCGTTTATTACGTTTATAAATACGTTGATAGCATAATTTTGAGACGATCACTTCCACTCAATTCAATAAAAGGCTGCTACAAAGACCTACGACGTTTCTATGGTGTAAAGCAAGTTACGAGTATCCTATTACGAACGAATGGGTGGGTCGAAGGCGCACATTTCCGCCGAGCTGTTACTTTTACTGCAACACCTGCGCAGTCCGTAAATTACAGCAGAAATCCTTAACCTAGGCTTTATTGTTGGACTACCGAGCTAAAGAAACACGATAAAACAATTTTAAATTTAACAAAAAATTCGGCAGTCCTTATTTGACTACTAAGTGCTTGAAGCATGTCCGTTTTGTGAATTTCAAATGCCCTGCATAAGTTGCAGAACTTGATTGATGGTATGTCAATCTTTTTATACTCGAGATAAGAACAGAAATCGCCACCTATCAACTTTTCTTCTTACTTTAAAGCTGTCGTTTTCAGGCTTATAACAATAAATCTATATATGTTTGGATTAAATACTGATTTGTACTACGTGTTCCAAATGAGAATAGGACCAATTCCTATGTTTTGACGTCTCGTCGTACTGTCAAATCGAAGAAATTTTGGCAAAATTGAAGAACTTAGAGATGAGTAAAATTGAAGAACTGGATTCTGATTAAACTTTTTCGTTCACAGTACATAAATAAATTAAATTTTTCGTGAATTAATTAATGTTTAAAAATTTCTTTCCTCGGTTTGATAGTAAATCGTGACGTCACAACATGGCGGGCGATCCTATTCTCATTTGTAACGCATTGAATAGATCCATGTAGTCATATTTGTAGTGTAAGGTTCATCTTCCACAGAATTACCGTACCGTATTTCGTCATTCATTTCTTCATCATAATCTTTCATTAGTAAATTGGATTTCATTTCTATTGGGCAAGCGACGCAACTATATAGACTATTATATTTCCAACTTGCACGTTTATGATTTAGTAGGCGAAGCAGAGGTGCGGTGACCCATCACGTCAGTTTTATCTACTCGTCTGTCATAATAATTAGTATGTCTTGAGAGTCGAGGTCTTATGTAATAATGTAGAATACAGATCTATCATTTTATAGGTCTGGGCTAGCTTCTGCCAGCGGCTTCGCCTACTTGATAATAGGTTTCTTTATACAAATTTTGGACCCCTGTTTCTTTGCCTTATGGGGTGAATTTTGGAAGTTTATTTTTTTGTATAAATCATAAATCTCTATACAAAATTTCAGTTTTCTAGCTCCAAAGGTTTGGGCTGGGCGCTGATGACTCAGTGAGTGAGTCAGGGGTTTGCTTTATAGATGTGCACATAGCTATAAATATGTAAACGAACAGTTTTGGTAAAAGAATACTCAATAATACTGAATTTCAAATCGGTCTTATTGTAGCTTTTATAAGAATAAATAGCGACTCAGATTACATGCGAAGGAAAGTGAAAATGCTGAAAAAGAAGGAAGACGTTTCAGCTTATAATCTGTCAAACGTTGGCGCGATCCAAATCCCCTTATTTAATTTCTATCTCAATTTATCCACACACAAATAAGATTATACAGCCGTGTCTGTCTATTGATTTTTGCAATTTTCCTCAACTTGGTTTATTTTGGATGAAGAAACGGCTTAATGCTTATTAACATGGAAAAAATTGGAATACATTTTGTTTGATGTTGAAGGTATTTATTGTTTTATCGCGGTGCTCGAGGCCATTTAAGTAATTTAATAGATACGAAAGGAAAAACGCCACTAATGTGCAAAACATACGAAGGAAACATAGTTTATTTATTCATTTTATAATTTACTTACTTTTGTCCGCGGGTTCGCCCGCGTACATAAAAAAAAGCCTATGTCACTCAGGAAGTCAGGAATATAGTTTTCTATAGGTGAAAAAAATGTTTTGCAATCGAACCAGTACAAACATAAAAACAAACTTTACCTCTTTATAATATTATTATAGATACACATACATACTTGTAACAGAAGACAGACCATTATAATTTGCTCATAAGTCATAGGTACTGCTTACTTCAAAAGAAATTTCTTCCTGCAGATCTGCTAAAGGAGAGATTAAAAGAAATGTAGACACTATAATAGGTGTATGTTTGATATTTACACTTTTGTCATCAAATCACGCTTCAAAAACATTTCAGCATCTTTATGCTTTAAAAGAAACTCAGAGGTAAACTAAACAAAACAGAGTGCATGCTTTGAATTTATTTTTAGGCGAAAGATATTCCATTGGGAGTGCTTTAAACGCATAGCCCATAAATTCCTCGTGATGAAATATCAGGGCGTTACACAGTGTGAAATAGAAAAGCTAATCTGTGGAGTAGTTGCCGTCGAAGTGGAGGCAAGTTTATCTTTTGTGTAAACTTTCATTCGGCGCCACTAAGCCGCCCAGTTTAAGCCTTAAACTGTAAGGTAGCTGCGCGTTTCCGAAGAATGCGCTCTAAGAAATCTTTACACTGCACATTTTCTTCTTAGAAATTAAAGTGGCAAATAACTGGCTTTAATACTTTAGCGATGAAAGGGTCCGTTTAGCTAAGTTTCATTTGAAATTGCCTTTTTGAAAATAGAAACCTTTATTTCACATTTCAACATTCAATTCGTTTCTTGTAAACTAAGGGTGGGTTTCTGTATTGAATACTTTGAGTTAAGATCGACTCAAACCTAACTTTGATGCAAAATTTTTATAGATCTTCAAACTAGAGATCGACAAATAGGTACTCAACTTCAAATGCTTAAATCAGAAATCGGAGGTAAGTATATTTTCCGCCAGAGAGAGTACTATGCTTCTTAATACAAACAAATCTCACCTTCTTACAACGTCTCTTAGATTGTATAAAACAGAATTATTGATTTGCATTAGCATAGCATTATCCCTTTCAAAGCTCTTTCATCCCGCCAACAAGAAGTAAAATACAAAGCAACTCAGGGTACATAATCATAATTTACGTATTCAATTAAACTGTTTACGACAACGTTTTTATTGTGGGATGCATTAATATACAGCGGGAACACACTCTGCGGGTATTCTCCGAATTTACGAGTGCTGACCGCGGCAGCCTGCGGTATGCTGCCGCGGTGCACAGGATATTTGCATACTACCCGCACACACGCTCCCACAACTTTAATCACGGCCGAGTCAAAAATGTAATGAGTTATTTGTATTGTTTTTGTAGACTGCGTACTAATTAAGGCAGCCTACGGCAAGGTACACGATTGTGCACTACGAACCAAATGAATGAAGAAAATTACAATTGCGAATCCGGAGGTTGTTTTGATTTGGTTGAAGCCCGGGAAAAATGGAAGAGAATTTCTGGTTCAACTATGAAAAGAAATGTTATGTTCATTTTGTGTGTGAAACAGTGCCAGTAGTGAAAGACAGAAGAACAAGCATGTCGTTACACATTTAGAGCCTTCAAAAGAAAAGTAAAGTACGAATGTCTCGGTACGTATCCGTTGGGCGATAGTCTGTGAGCAAAAATCGCAACTAGACAGACACTAGATATTGGCAAAGTTAAGTAGTCGCTAACCGTTCGATATTGAACACCGTAAAAATCTAATAAATTACTATTTTTTACAGTACTTTGATGTTTAGGAATGAAATTAAATGTCACGCGCACGTTTATTTTTCAATCATCTAATACCTAGGTAATATTGAAACGTAATCAACACGATTCCCTATTTAAGCACGGTTATTATACGTTTGGACCGTATCGTATGATGCTGGTATTATATCGTTCACTTTTAATGCGAGCATCGAAAAATTTAAAAACTTGTGTGGAAAAAAAAGGAAATCACCATCAGTCACATAAGAACTAATCCTGCATCGCTCAATCAAAGTTCTCCGCGCGATTTGAATACATACGACAGCCCGAAATCATCTATCGGGCAGTCGCCCGATAGATGATTTCGGGTACTATAACACCTGTCTGGTCGGAGGATCCTCCCTTTTCAAAGGAGGTTTGAGGGACTATCTGTTCCGTTTACCTTCAAACTTCTAATCATTTTAAGAGGATCGATTTAGAAGAAGTAGGTTTTCAAAATGTCAGTTTAAAAAAAAAATGGTAGGTTAAGTTTTGGCCACTATCTCATCTGATGGTAAGCGACGACGTATCCGATAATGGAGCACGCTTGAACCTTTCGATTAAACCGTTCAAAAAAGATTGAAGTTGAGTGGTCTAAGAAAACACGGGTTGAGGATTGAACTTTTGACTAAAGAAAGATTTTTTTTACTCAAACCAGAAGACTGAAATATTGGAAATGGAAAACTTTATCGCAACATATAAAAGGGTATTATTCCGAAGTACGTGGCTGAGTTAAACCGAACGGCAGTTACAGTAGGCGATAGAGAAAACTCGATTTATCCTAGTGGACAGTCTCTAACGAGCGGTCCCCTGTGCAACGACTGCGCAATACCCGCGTGACATGGAAAAGGCGGGAAAGGACCGCGAGTGGACGCAAAAATCTTCCCTTTTTACTCATGTACCGTGTTTGATAGCATTAAATGCTTTCATCGTTATGTCTAAAGAACATATATTATATAAGTGTGTATTTCTAGCGAATAGAGGAAACCGCCGAAGTCATTTGCTAGTTTTGCTCACTATATTTCTTTAACCGTTTTATGATCAAGTAAAGTCCGCTTTAGAATAGTATATTTTGATACAAGTGCAGAAATTTGTCATTGCGACCGTTACGCGGGGTCTTAATTAATCATTCGGTGCCATACATTTCTTTGATAATGTAATTTAAAAATATTGTATTCATCAACTATGTTTCGGTATACTAACCTTTCGAATACCTAATTCGTGTAATTAGAGACACAAATGACACAATAGAAAGACAATGAGAGAGGTGTTAAACTAGTGTTTGTCTGCGATCTCACCTGATGATCCTTCCCCCCTTCCCCCCTGGTGACCTGATATTTATAGTCATAACTTTCATACAATACTAAATAAATAAATAAATCGACGACTAAGATAAGTTAACGATTACAGTCATATAAAATATGAAATAGACGTACGAGACAGTCAGTTTTAGGTCAGAATCATCTGCTTATTAACAACGCTGGGTTTGGTTCCCTACTGGGGCCAGGGTTATCCGAAAGGGAAGCTCGACTCCGGTGCGAAAGGCAAGAAGAAACGGGGTGAGTTTCGCCCAAGGGCAGAGGATGTCATTTGAATGATTTTTACCCACCAAAAAAAAAACGCTACTTTTGGTCGAGCCGTATATTCTTGGTCGAAACCGAACTCTCAGCCGAAACATATAATTCGGTCGGTCTCTAAGTGTTTGCTCAGAGAGTTCACGATAGATTAACCCTGAAAACACGAGTGCCATTTCAACCAAAGGCACCTTGATCATAGCCGCGCGTGCGCACTCTTTTGTGACAACTGCAATAATTCACAGGAAACCAAAGTCATTGTTTATGTCCCCAGACTGCGTGTAAATACTTCCTGAACGAGAAATTTAGTTGTCAGACGACAAGCATTTATGGTAATGACATTGACAATCATACTAATTTGCTCGCTCAACCTTGACCAAAATGATCTAAAATTACAATATTTTGTTTCTATTCAGTCTCCTATTGATCCATTGGCAGTATTTTGCATTACTCAGTGTTAGTAATTAAGTCATAGTTCTAGTAAATTAACCAATTAGTTAACTTCTTAACTGAAATTATTATAATATGTTTTCAATGAAAAACATTTTTTCATAACAAGCTTTTATCGCGCTGTATCGGTCGAATATTTTTATCGGTTGAATGATCTTAACGTACTGATCAAGACCATTCCAAAAACTCAAAAACTATGGGGTTACCTAGTTGCGCTCTATAGTTCCTATGATCACTATCCGCCTCCATCATCAGACTCGCTCTATGGTACCATATTGATATGGATATTGTCATCCAAGTTACAAAGATAAATAAATAGATATACACCGCTAAATTTTAATCGTTTTAATCCCGTGGAAGGTCGATCCGGTACATGAAACACTATCGATTTGTAAAGATAAAATTCGCGAGTCCAATGCCCTGTAAGTAGTTTGTACGCAACGCCGACTACTACCTACGAGTCATTGGACTCGCTCAGCTGACGTTTTCATAGAGAAATTATTTTTGTACATGCGTAAATTAATACGAGTTTTGAAAAAAGGTACTTTATTTTTTAATTTTATCTTTACAAATCGATAGTGTTTAATGTGCCGGATCGACTCTTCACGGGATTAAAACGATTAAAATTTAACGGTGTATACCAAATAACTACCGAGCAAACGAAGATGGGTCGGTCGCTAATCCATACTAATATTAAAAACTAGCTTTTGCCCGCGGCTCTACCCGCGTACATAAAATATAATCTGAGTTATGCCACTCAGGAATAAAGCAGCTTTCTATCGGTAAAATAATTTCAGCAATCGTACCAGTACTTTCAGATATTATAAACAAAAAAAAAATACCTCTTTATAATATTAGTGTAGATGTGAGAGTAACTCTGTCTTTTACGCTTTCATGGAACTACTGATCCGATTTTAATTAAATTTGGTACGAAGGTCGTTTGAACTCCAAGGATGGACATAGGCTTCTCTTTAGCCATCTTCGACTTCAACTTCGCGTCTGCAATAACCAGCATTCACGCGGACGAAGCCGCTGGCAGAAATTACTCAATCATAAAGCGAAAATGCTACTAATTTTGGTTATAAATGTTACCAAGTGTTAGCATAGAATAGTCGGCCTTATAATGTTCCCACTGTTGGGACTCAGGCCTCCTCTCTAGGAGAGGGAATGGGCCGTAATCCACCATGCGGGCCCAGTGAGGGTCGATGGATGTCGCATGTCTTCAAATTTTTAGTTCTAATACATGCCGGTTTCTTCACGATGTTTCCCTTCACCGTTTTGAGCCAAGTCTTAAGTTATAGTAATTTTACTTTAGTTTATTTTCTTTTTCTTTTTCCGATACCGTCCGTCCCTTAACTTAACCCTTAATTTATTTTTGTTTTCCTCATAGAAGTGAATAAACATTAAGTTTCTTTTACCACTTATATACGGGCGTTGTATTACTTCTATGACACATCAAAACATATGATAGGATGTTTATAGAACTAAGTTCTAATGAAAACATACGCACTTGAAATAATGTCACTATAACTTCCCATAACACACCCGAGTGTGTATAGCTAAGACAATTACCGGAAACTAAAGCATTGGTCTTTATTGTAGTGGCTCGTAGCTAATTTATTATATAACAGTCACAACAATTGATAAAAGTTAAGCAACGAGGTCAGTGAGGAGGAACGAGGATTGGTGAGAAATCGACCTTCCATTACATATCGAGATCCTTCCCTCGGAATGCATTAAAGCCAACGTTGCTACGGGGTAGTGTTGGGTCGATAAACATTTTTTTTTTAATCAACTGATTAGTCATTACTAATTTACACATATTTGATATAATCATTACTAAAAAAAAAATATTCGCAATCATAAGTAAAGAAATCAATCATTATTTATAATTGAATGAATGCAATTGAAATTCACAGTAAGAAAACATAAAATTAGTCTAGAAGTCGTGACTAATGACTAAAACTAATCTATCAACTAATCACAATTGATTTTTTTTACTTCATCAGTCATGATTAAATATTTCAACTATTAGTCATCAATCTAAACAACAGTGGTTACGGGTAGACAGAAGAGAAAAACTGACAACTTTTCTTCCGATGGTAGACAGAAATGAAAAACTGACAACTGTCTTTCGAGGATAGATAGAAGTGAAAATCTGACAACCTGACTTCCAATGATAGACAGAAGTACATAACTGACAACCTGTCTTCCGATGTCTGATGATGTCTATAGATGTGAAAAACTGGTAATCTGTCTAGTAATCTGTCTCTGTGTAAGGCTATACAGGTGACGATCATTGATTTTTATCCTTTAATTCGAGATAAGGTCTCTGGTATAAATAAGAACAATTCATAATGGAAACCTCGCAAACTATTAATCAAAAGCAGTCAGTAGAATGCGATCTCATTCTGTTGCCTACCCAAACAATTTTGTAATAGGCCTTGACTTCGTCATTATCAATCAAGATGCAAGATCAGTTAAGGCTTTGGGTCTATAAGATTCCTTATCAAGTTGTATAGTTTTATCTTACGATTCCTTATCTCTATGTACTTATATGAAAGAAGAAACTGACTGGTTGACATATTAACGCACAGTCAAAAATACTGGGACTAGGAACGTGAAATTTTGCACAAGACTTCCTTTTATGACGTAGATGAGCACTAAGAAAGAATTGTCCAAAATTCAGCCCTTAAGGGGATGAAACGAGGGTCTAAAGTTTATATGGAGCACCTATATTCACGCGGGCGAAGCCGCTGAAGAAGCTAGTCTAAATATACCCCGTTAAATTTTGATCGTTATTATCCCGTGGAGGCTCGATCCGGTACATGAAACACTATCGATTTGTAAAGATGAAATTAAAAAAAAAGTTTTTTTTTTCAAAACTCGTATTAATTTACGCATTTACGAAATTATTTTCTTTAAGAAAACGACAGCTGAGCGAGTGCAATGACCTTTAGGTAGTAGTCGATGTTGCGTACAAACTACATACGAGTTTTGAAAAAAAAGACCTTTTTTTAAAATTTTATCTTTACAAATCGATAGTGTTTCATGTACCGCATCGACTCTCCACGGGATTAAAACGATCAAAATTTTGCGGTGTATAAAAGGAGAAACTGATTAACTGACATAAAAACTCATAGCGTGTGACAGCCTAAACTTGGAACTAGGAGCGTGAAAATTTGCACGAGACTTCCATAACATAAAAATGTTGTAGGCGAGCACTAATAAATGATTTTTCAAAATTCAGCCCAGGAGCTAAAAGGGATCCAAAATTTGCATGGAGAAACCTAGTCAAGTTAGGTACAAAGTTTTATCTTACGATAACTTCTGCGAGTAGAAAACGTTTTAAATCCAAAACGTTTTCAAATCACGTGTGTAGCAATCGAGATTGTATCGAAATGCGACGAGATAAGTCGGCGATGCATGAAAGGAAACTGAACAGTCCGACTAGCACGTCTCTCCTTAATATTCCCAGTGATGGCGGCTGCGGTGCACACCACCACACTACCTCCCGCCACCACCCGTGCTCTGAATCGAGCAACTTTAAAGAAATCTCTTTATTCGAATACTAAGCGGCGCCTCCACAAAGTTTCTAAACGTTCGCCAACTTTACAGTCCAAGCGATCTGAATGTTTCAAATCTGTGCTGTGTTTATCAATAATACTGACATACATTATTTGTTAAGACGCATTGCTCACATAGAAATTTGAATGGTTTAACATATATTATTTAATAACATACACAATAAAACAACGTCTAATGTTTAAACAAGTGAACTCGTGGATTACAAAAACATTAAACAATACAACCGTTAATAGCATATAATCCGAAACAATACACATTACACAAAGTAAACAGAAAATGTAAGCAGAAAGTCAGTCGGGGGTATCGCACATGCGGGCCAAGATAAAACTCTACTGTTTGTACAGTTTCGTTGGTGGACAGGATTACTACCCTCTGAATCAGTCAACTGAGAAATTAAATTTTGTTCTAACAAAACCACAAAGTAGTTGATCATCATCTTCTTTCTGCCCTTGTCCCATAATGCTTGGGGTCGGCGCAACACGATTTTTCTTCCATTCAATCCTGTCCGCTGACTCTTTTTTATTTCTTATCGCTCACTAGTCCTCACACAATTCATCCATCTTTTATCTGGCCTCCTTCTCAGTCTCTATCCATCCACAATGCATTTTTATTCATATCTCTTTTAGTAACATGCGTAAGATAAATGATACACAAAGCAGTTACAATGGAATAATAAATGTTTAACGTTATAAAAACCATACAAAGAAACCTATCAAATCTAGCTAAAAGCAGAGCTTTTGAAACTTGTATTAATGTTTCTCCGAGACAAAGCCTTAAAAGAAAAAGACCACAAAGTTACAAGCTTTTCTCCAGACGAAATGTAATTTCAAAGTCGGTGGTGCTAAGTTAACGCCGGCTGTGCGATACTCAACGAAATTGCTGATTTAAGTCATGTAGAGGCTCTTTCCTTTGACACGATCATGCTACTGTACGAACACGCTCATGTATTTTGAAAACAATTTTAAAAATTCAATGATTGCTCGAGATGGAGCTTTCCTTACTTGTCGGGACGTGATACAGAATACAGAAATACATGATTCCACAATTCTTTTAGAGGCGCTTCTTGCATAAGAAACTAATTGTACGTACAGAATGCAGCAAAGGTCCACGTCAGATGCGGATTGTTAACAGACATAATGCCCAGATGATGTTTTTACTTGGACGAGCGGTTTTTATTCTAGAATATCTGGAATATTTAATGTTCCCAAAACAGCTACTTACAAGATTGATACAGATCAAGTATACAGATATGCAGCCAGCTTCAAGAACATCAAGTTTTTATCTCTCAATCCATATTCATGTTTAGCATCGAAGTCATATTAGATAATTATAACATTCGGTTGTCACAGACAGCTAGCTAATGATGAGCCGCAAATGATTCGGCAGCGATTGGTTAAGTTAGCGTTTGGCACGTACATTATCCATTGAGCGACGACGGCGCTCGAGAGGGTGCCATTCAACGACAAGTAGTCGCTGGAATTTCTCTGTGAATGCAATTACAATAAAGCCAGCTTTGTTTACTTACTTAAAGTCACTAATTGCTTAATTTGCAAACAGAAGCTATTTAACACGAGGGTAACTACTTCAAAGAGCAGGATAGATCAAATGATCAATTATTATTGCGGAAGAAGCTGTAAACACAACTGTTTGATTTCCAACTTGGAGATAATCAAACATTGTATTTCATGGTTGAACTTACATAAATTACGGTTCAGCGGCTAGATTCCACTTTCGTATCGATATAATAAATACAAGGGAATTTATGTCAGCGTTTAATCTGAAGACAAAATCGCATTGGCAGTCACGAGGCGCATTGTTGTTGGGCAATAAGGTTTTCACACGACCCCCGCGCGTGCTCGCCTCGCTACCAATATCACAAATAATGTTCGTATATTTCAATAATTTCATCTTGATGGGGGATATGAAAGTCATGATCTCTAAGTTATGGCGGCTATCTCGCCAATATCGCTGGCCTTAAATTTAATTGAATATGAGACGATAACATATATAATACCATCGAATAGTCGCTTCAGGAAAAAAAAATATAGTTTTGTAATCATCAGATATTTGGGCAATAACAACAACAATTACAGGAAATATTACCAGAGTTATTTTTAGTTCTGCTAATATTAATCATGTAACCAGATTCATGATCACAAAAATAGTTAATTTGAAAATTCTAACAATGATTGCTTTATTGAAGGCTCCACATAAAGCAATCGGTATTCAAAGGCCTCGATTCATTGGTTCGTCACAGTCTGTTAAAAATGAACAAGCATTGCAGCCGATTCAGAAAAAGACATCTCATTCGAGATCCAATTTACGCCGGAGCGGGAGCAAACCGCATATAATCCAGTTGCGGAGTTGACTCCGCAAACAATTCATTTCAATTTCAATCCAAGTGTATGCCAGGCCAGTGTCCGCGGTCACTGCTCACTATTTCATCTATGTAAACTGTTCCTACAATATGATACCTTCGAAACTGTCGACGACTCCACGCCATAATTGGAATGCCAGCCAATAAAACCAAACATTGTACCCTTGTTTAGAACAATATCGGATATCCAGATTTCATTTGCATTGATTACTTCCGATCATTAAATAATTTAACTATCTTCAAATTCATTTTGCTATCGGATCATTTTGATAACGCTGAACTTCTGAAATAGTTAATTTATGACTTGAGGTTAGGGAAAATCAACTTTAATATTCATTTTTTGTTTCAGAACTTCATTTGATGACTTCCTTTGAACTGAAATCAAAGTTTGAATTAAGCAATCAAAGTTTACTCTGCTCACCAATCGCAAAATGCTTGGGAAAATATATGGGTTATCTGACTTCGGATGGATTGTAGTTCAAACTTGGCAAATATATTCATTCAAAAATGTTCCCAGAAGTCTACATCAGGCAAATCACAAATCACTATGGAAGGATTTATGTGTTGTGCATGACCGATACGCATTTTTATACGTTTTATTCAGTAAATATATTTTTTTCCGGTATTTTTGTAGTGTCATTTTTATTCTGTTTAAAATTGTGATCATATATCTAATGAAACAAATACTCAAGCAGCCCGGCAGGACAACATCAGGCATAATTGCGAAGTTCTTTAAAGATTTTCCCAGCAGTTTGCAGAAACTATAACAAGCAATTCCACTTGAACAAATCATGTGTAAATTCGAGCTTACATAATAGAAACTCTCGGAGAGTTGTTAAATGTAAACTAAAATCTTCCTGACTTCTTACAAGGAGAGAGAATGGAAAACAGGGTGCTCGACCCTGCGCCGCGGGTCGGGGGAGGCGAAGTTGCTCGTTTTATATGCAAATTTTCTACGTCCTTATGAATATGAAAATTTTCTATTAGAACGTGTCGTTGTCAGCGTTCCCTTGATGTACTGAGAATGATGCCTTCTTTTTCATAGATTTTCGCCGCTCAGCAGTTTGCAACAAAAATGCAAATTGAATAAGAAGTCAGCCTGCTGACACTTTAAAGTGCAGTGCTTGCATGCTCGCAGAAATGGAGCGCAGTGTCTTCGAATCACTAACTAAGAACAAGCTCTATCGTCAAATGCGTTTGAAGTAATTGAAGACGTGATTGCAAGCTATTTTTTGTGCGGCAAATTAACGATGTAGATTATTAGCTTCAAGGTTATTTTACTCAAAGATCATTTATAGTAATCTCTACGGATAAAATTTAATCGGAGTATAATGATCCACGTAACAAGTTGGTAGTGGAGGACTCACGAGTTTATGCCTTAAACGGGCGGAGCGGTGTTTGTGAAACGCGCACATGAGGCCTCGGGCGTTGCATACAGGCACGTAACTACTCCCCCAGGACTCCGGACTGCGACATTCACTGAATATCTTTAAAGTTAGCGGGCGCACGACGCGCCAGTTTCAAACTTCGAGGTAGAGAAAACGTATTAAGCCTATCGCCTTTAAAATGTAGACCGTAGGCATATTCTATCCTCTCTAGGATCTTAAACTGCTACTGCTAAATAACTGTAGACATATTTAAGTTGCGAAAAGTTTGAAATTATATATAAATTAACCACTTTTACACAACAAATATTTTTTTATAATGCTTTTTATCGATAGGTACACGAATAAGGCAATGAAAAAATACAGAATGCGGCTGTAAAGCAATGCTTGATTTTGCAAGATGTTTTGTTAGCATTTTGATGTACAATGATGATGCTGATAGAAAACTACAATTCGTGTAGTGCAACATTCACGTCATTAATTCAGGATACCTAAGTATTTTATTTTTCTACAAACTCTTTGGTGTAAAAATTATTAGCAGGATAAGGTCCCTAAAGTTGAAGAAACCTTGTATATGAAAGCTATAATTGTAAGATTTTGTTCAATAATAAATCTTAAGTACATTTTCAAGAGGCTTGTTTCTAGTAAACAATGTGGGTATAAATAGAGAATAATTAGAGGTACACGACGCAGAATAAAATTGTTTGTTCTCAGCCGCAATGAGTGGTCAAGCAACAAATGATAATGACTGACATTGCCAACCAAATTGTACTCGTCAAATGCGCGATGTCATCATATATTAACTTTGCACAGAAGATCTTGACGTGCTCATCACACAGGGCGCTTCCTCCAGTAAGAGGGAATCAAATATAAGTACAATCTGAGACCGTTAGTCAAGAATCTAGATTGTCATAACATAACAAGAACCGCTGGTTGCAACAGTCACAATCTTATAATGAGAGTGAAAGATGAGAGAATTTTTACGACCAGGAATCCTGTCTTTAAGCTGGACTTATAAGTTAGACGAAAGAATTAATTTAAAGTCGACAGGAATGTTTTAAACGGTAGAGAAAAGTCAGGCGTTGGTAAGAACTTAAGAATGAATACCAATGCCAAAGTTTGTGAATGCAAGTAAGTCGTGATCGAGAGGCACAAGTGCATAATACCAGACTCCGCCGTCTCGTGGTCCTCTCTCATTTAAATTTAATACGCAATAGAAAGCATGTAGACGAAATCGATATTGGCGAGGCTGTGTTCAGAGTTGGTACGGCGCATGTTGCTGTATTTTCAGACAAGTAAAGGACGATACTAATAGCTATCGTTATTTTGGAGGAATATATTTGATAATTTATTTATTTTTTATTGTAATGACATTGTAAATGTTTTATTTAAGTACAAGAAACTGTAGCCTAAAACGTTCAGAAGCGCTTATAGAAGTTTGTCAATTCAATCTGCTAAAAATTGTATTTGGGGTTACTAACCCACATACAATATTGATTTTTTTTTTTAATTTTTCAACCAATCAAAGACTGAATTTTTGTTTTATTTTGATTCTTACACGCGCTACACTAGGGCATAAAGCAGAGCAGCAATCAGAATGGGTTACAAGAATTAAAACAATGGAAAAAGTAGCACAAAAGGTAGGTACAACATGAATAAGTAGCGCTTGCTCGTGACGTTAACCGTTCTAAATTTAGATAAATAATCCCCAGTTGGTGCACAGGACAGGCGCAGCGAAATGCCGAGGTGGGTACAGATGCTGTCGCAGGTCCGAGGTCGCTTTGAGAGCAACAATTCGTGAAAACAGGCACTCTGCCAACGAATGCAGACTCAACCGGGAACATTTAAGTGCTTTAAAGCACATATATACTTAAAATGCGAATCCAGACGCCGTAGAATTGGGAAACTGTAGTGACCCCTCACAGAGGCGCTGAGTAAACATTAAAAAGAGAATTTTCAAGTTCTCAAGACACGTATGAAAGAACTTTGGCAATAAAAGGAGAAAAAGGGGCTTTCCGGGCCATAGCTTTTACCGAGTTAAAGTTACTCAAAGTGGCGTACTTTGGTGGAGGCTAACTTGGCGATGGTCAATAAACTTAGCTGCCGGCGCGTCTGGCCGACTCGCACAACAATAAAGCGGAACTTCCGCAACAGTTTATCTCATGAAAATCTTACAAAAAAACTTTTAATATTAATCTTCAAAAGTTGAAAGGTGCTTGGAAGACGTAGAGGATTAAGGAACGATTAATGTTCACGTTCATAGTAAAAATTGTTCGGCGTCGAGTTCAGTGAAGGCAGTGGGGATGTTTGCCAAGAATTCAATCGGGAGAGCGGTGCGAAGCGGAATAGGCAAGCAATATGCACTCGTTCCGGGGGTGACGGCGCCACCCGCTCATTAATTGAGATACAAAACCGATATATCTACTACTGTAAGTGCTTTTTGATTGAAACAATGCGATACATGCTTGGTTATAAGATAGAGGTCTAGCTCTGCTTGAACTTGGTCCGAGATAGATTGTATTTTAAAATTAAGCAGTGATAAAACTTCAATTTAATGTTTCAGTTTGGTGCAAGCTTCTTTATTAAACCTCATGAGGTGTACCAACGCTGGTAACATACATTGAAAAAGTGCATAAAGCGTTTCTCCAACGAGTTTATTTTAAAGATGTTTTAATTTCCAGTCACTAAAAGTTAGGCAACAGCCTGCCTAACTTTTAGTGACTGAAAATTAAAACATGATCGAATGACAGCAGCCTATTACTGCCTGTGAAATATATAATTAATTCTAAATGGTTACACAGATACGTTGGACTTGAATGCAGAGTTGTGTCAATAATTTGTTCCGTATAATTACAATCGTTCTAAAAGAATAAATATTATTTTTTTCTCGCACAGTAACCAGATCTACTTCCCCTAAACCATTTATGCTGACGATAAAGAACGGACTCGCGATAATCAACCCGTTCTTTTTTTCTGAGTTATGAGACTAAAACACACTTGTGTTCCGTCTGTTGCTTTTTGCATTCTAGGGCCACGATATAGTCCCCTGACCACATTACCACTATGCGACACGTTGCCTATGAAGGTGGTCGTCAATGACTAGCGAAGTCGAGAGGCGTCCAACAACGGTTGATATAACAGTCACGTATGACGGGAACCTCGTGAAAGCCGCGAAAGTCATCAGCAAAATGTTGACTCAACATGTGGGGCACACCACGATCGCAACGGTAAGTTAAAGTTATCTCTTTGAGGAATGACCGAGACGCCACGGCGTCCTCAGTTCAGGTTTCTGTTTCGGATTCAGAGGCAGAAGAAACGGCCGGATGTCACCGTTCTGCGGACCGCCCGGAGGAAGTTTGTCCCGCTTGGGTGGAACACCGACGCGACGACTTCTTGCGCCCGGCTCTTGAAGCAGTAATGGGAGCGAAGGACATAGCCGCAACCGTGAGGGGACGGATTTCCTCAAGCTCCAACCACGACACCCCGGTTGTCGGAGTTGCAGGGCGATTCCTGGCCACCGCAGGCGCGGGTTGATTCAGAAAGCTAGTAATAAATAGCTCTCCAGAGTTTCCGTCTCTGGAGTCCTGAACGTAGCTTGACTCTGTTCCCGATACCGGTGAGCTGCTATTTTTATCAGTTTTTTAAGAGCCCACACTACTCCAGCTCAAATCAAAAATTTCGTTCAACCGGCCCGTGGCTACAGTCGCAACTATCTCGCTCGCACGAAGTAGGTACTTACATAGCGCGGCCGAGTCACATCGGCGCGGTGTCGCGTCGCGCGTCTTTTCGAGCGTACGGTAGGATAAAACACACATAAACTGTCCTTAAAGGCATGGGTATGGAAATAAAATTAGAGATTATTGATATAATAATTATAATCAAAAATCAAAAACGTTTATTTCAAATAGACCAATTACTCGTACAGGCACTTTTGAATTTTCAAAAACAAAAAAAGAGAAGCTAAATTGCACGTTCCAAAGCGTAGATGGAGAAGAACGTGCAAGAAACTCAATGGACAATCTTTTTTTTTTTAATCATATCATGAGCTCCATATTTCTTGTTGCTTCTAATATGTGAGCACAATGTAGATAAGTAATAATAATACATATATAATTTTAAAAATAAAAGTAATTAAAAAAAAATTGATTCTGTATTAAGCCACTGGCAGCTAAGAGATGACCAGTCTCAACCGATGGCACCCGTTCACGTGCATGACGCGTGCATCAGCCCCACTCAGCTCAACCATTTTGAAGGGAACCGAATGACCCAAAAACACGTGCAATGATGACATGATGTGACATGACAAACTCTCAACTGCCATGCTCGTAACGTCAAACAAGTTGTAACCTAATAAAAAAAAAGCTCCATGGTACTTCACATTCACAAAATTTGAAAAATAACACATTATACAATACTATTGTTTTCAAATACAAAAGGTAATAAATTATCTTATACTCTATTGAAATAAACAAAAAAATATTTAAAAAAGAAACACTTCGAAAACAAAAATACAAAAAGGGGTATAGTATCTTTTCCAATATTTATAAATACAAACAAATAAAAATAAAAAATAAAACTAATTTGTAAGCAAAAGTGGCTGTGGCTGTGGAGCATGACCGGCATTTAGCCAAGCATTTTTATCAAGGACATAATCTCAGGGTCACTAGGTAATGTTTCTGGAAATCTGAAAAGGAAAAAATAAGTAAATATACAAAGCTAACTTGTACCAGTGGTTTCGCTCGCGTGAAAATAGAATATTACCCTAAGGAAAAATACCTTTGGGATAAAGTACCCTATATGCTATTCCAGGACATAGTCTACCCGTACTCCAAGTTTCATCAAAATTCGTTCAGCCGTTCGAGCGTGAAAAAGTAACAAATATACACACATAGACCCACACACACACTCACAAACTTTAGCCTTTATAATATTACTAGCTATGCCCGCAACTTCGTTCGCGTGGACTACAGGATTTTGAATTTATTTTTTCTAAAATAAAATTAGCCTGAGTTACTCCTTATTACATCAGCTACCTGCCAAAACAGTCCCGTCAAAATCAGTCCAGCCATTTCAAAAATTAGCCGGAACAAACAGACAGACAAAAATTGTAAAAAACCGGCCAAGAGCGTGTCGGGCCACGCTCAGTGTATGGTTCCGTAGTTTCCCGTCCGTCACAATAAGTGTACCCACTAATGAGTTTAAAAAAATGCTTGCATATACGATTATACTACAAACTTAGTCCAGAAATTATTTTGTACAACCTTTTTGTCTTTTTTTGTACAAAAACTGTTCTTTCCATCAAGTTCAAAATAATTTTCCAAGAAAGTCCTTATAAAGTTCTACTTTTCAGATTTTTTTCATATTTTCTAAACTTATGGTTCAAAAGTTAGAGGGGGGACACATTGTTTTTTACTTTTAGAGCGATTATTTCCGAAATTATTGACATTATCAAAAACGATTTTAGTAAACCCCTATTCATTTTTAAATACCTATCCAACAATATATCACACGTTAGGGTTGAAATTAAAAAAAAAAATCACTTCTCACTTTACATATAGGGGGGCTACCCTAATAAAACATTTTTTTCCAATTTTTATTTTACCACTTTGTCGGCGTGATTGATATACCTACATATTGGTACAAAATTTCAGCTTTCTAGTGCTAACGGTCACAGAGATTAAGCGAGGACGGACAGACGGACAGACAGACATGGCGAAACTATAAGGGTTCCTAGTTGACTACGGAACCCTAAAAATGTTATTTTGGTGTATGTACCGTAAATATATTCATATGCATGAATATATATAAAGTCAAAAGCGGTTATTTCAATATTACAAACAGACACTCCAATTTTATTTTTATGTATGTTTGTATGTATGTTTTTTTATTTTATTTTCTTAAAAACACACACCATCTTTACAGGTTGGACCCAATACAATAGTGGTTTTACTACTCTGTCAAAAAAGTACCGGGAAAAGATCAATAATACACAAAATTTTTGTTATTCATCCAAATTTATTTTATCACCTTCAAAGTATGCCCCTTCAGAAACGATACACTTACGCTAACGAATAATCCAATCATCAAAACATTTTTTAAACGCTGTTTCCGAAATCGAGTTCAGTCCTCGCCGCGAATTCTCCTTTATGTCTTTTAAAGATTGAAAACGGGTGTCACGAAGTGGTAATTTGAGTTTAGGAAAAAGATAGAAGTCGGCTGGAGCCATATCTGGCGAATATTGTGGCTGCTCGATGGTATTTGTTGTTTGTTTGGTCAAAAATTCGTTCACAATGAAGGCGTTGTGCGAAGGCGCATTATCGTGGTGCAAAATCCAAGAATTTTCTTTCCACAAATCTGGCCTTTTTCGTCAAATTTGCTCTCTTAAATGCCGCATAACGCTCAAATAATATTCTTTTTTTACCGTTTGACCTTTTGGTAAGAATTCCGAGTGCACAACATCGCGATAGTCAAAGAAAACAGTCAATATGACTTTGACTTTTGATTGACTATGGCGTGGTTTTTTCGGTTTTGGTTCAGTTGGAAGGCGCCACTCTCGCTTGTTGACTTGTTTGCATGTCAAACTCGTAAACACACGTCTCGTCGCCAGTAACAATGCGTTTCATGAGTGTTAGGTCGGAATTGACTCGTTCTAGCATGTCCTCAGCGACTCTCATGCGATTGAGTTTTTAGAGAAAATGCAGGTCTTTTGGGACTAGCCGAGCGGCAACTTTTTTTAATACCCAAATGATTAGTTAAAATGGTACGGATCGACTCGTGAGATACAGAAAGTTCGGCGGCTATCTCTCTCAAACTTGAATGAGGATTTTCAGTCACTATTTCCTTCACTTCTGCGATGTTAACTTCAGTTGCAGAGGTTGATGGCCTACCAGAGCAAGGCAAATCTTCCATCACATTTTGACCGCTTTTGAATGCTTTGTACCACTCATAAGCACGTGTGTTTGATAAAGTCGATTCACCGTAAGCCTTTTGTAACATTTTCAGTGACTCCGAACACGAAATTCCATTGGCGATGCAAAATAAATAAATTAAATTAAATTCACAATACACACTAGACATGATATAACTAAAAACAGCACTGTATTTAATATAAATAATAGATGCAACTCAAACTCCGCGCCAAAATGGAAAACAGTTGTGCCAATCTAGCAACAACAAAAAAATCTAAAATTTGAATTTGGAACCATAAACAAATCATCCATTCCCGATACTTTTTTGACTGAATGTAAGATAGATGTATATAGTGTGATTAGTGTGAAAACAAATCTTATAAAATGTGGATGAGTAATAGTAAAATAATTTATGATAACTCAATTCTACAGTTTTTGTACCATCAAGATTGTTTTCATTTTTAGGAGTACTACACCCATGTGTTCCATTGGTATCCTGTTACAATACATTTGCAATAATATGTAAACATAGCTCGTTCCTGGCATAATTAGGACATTCAAATAAATGTAATTCAAAAATAATTTAGAAAGAGATAAACTTACATTTCTACAGTTTGTAACGTCATAAAACGATATTCGTTTGCATTTCTACAACTACTAGGTTCCGTATGCTCCGTTGGTATTTGCATTCTGTAATAAAATATAGGTTTACTTACCTTGTTCAGTAGGTAGGTACTACAAAAATAATTGTGATCGTGGAAACAACTGGGACTGCTACCCTAATATTTAGATAAGGTAGCTGTGTAGTTGCACCTACGTAATTCTATGCAATCGACAAGATGATAATAAATAAATAGAAATAAAAAATTACAATACAATATTTATTCTAGCAATTCAATATAGACGTACCCAGTACCCACCTGGTACCTCAAAGAACAAAAATATAAATGATCTAATTTGTGAAAAAATATAATATGTGATAATCACGGGCACGGCTCCGTCTCCGATACGTTCTCTCTTTATTGCAGTCACTATTGGGTAATATTTTCTTATTTCTGAAAATGCAAAACGTATATAGGTAAGTATTATAAGATTATATTACGGTTTACCTATCTGATTTACTTATTATTGTAAAGAAGGTAAATAGTTAGCTAATTTCCTACCAATTTAGATACAAACTAAGAATTTTCGTGTCGACAAAACATAATTACACTAAATATTATGTAGTTGATAAGGTAATATTTATGACTTATTAGGATCTGAAAGATAGGCACTTACTTCCATATTTTATTCATGTTTTTAGCATTTTCTTTTCTCCAACTTATTTTTTTTTTGTATTCCGGTCATTTCCTATTTCAGAAATAAAACAATATACTAATAATACGTAAGAGCGCGTGACGACGCGACGCGACACAGGCTCCCCGTCTGAGCGCCGGAGCGCGACTGCATCAGTGCAGCGGCCGTCGCGGACGCGTAGTTTTCCACGCAATATTTCGGTATTAAATTTGTAACAAAATAAAAAGTAACATTATTTTAAATTGAAAACATATAGTACACGTATTATATTAGTTTAGATTTGTATAAAAATTTTCATTACAATACGTTAAGTATTAACCGAGTACTGCGGTTTATTAACAAAATTAAGAGGGAAGTTTGTGATTTTTTTGTATCGAGATTTTTTTTAGTAATCGTGTTTTCACAACATATGGGACTCAGAGTATATGCACAACTATACTATATATTTTTTTCAACACGATTGATTCAATATTATTTATGATATGCAGGTTCTAACGCGAACGGTAAAGCAGTTTTGAGGTAGTGTACAGCCTTAAGAAATATTTACGAATGTATTTAGCACGAATGATAAATAAACGAAATAATAAATAAATATTGTGTGTTATTCAGGAAGGAAAATGAGTTTTACACTTGATTAAATGGGTGTGTATTTCCAAGTAAAAAGCGGATAAAACGTTGCCATTAAAAATACAACCAGCACCAACCAGTCTTATTACATAAATAACATCAGTAAAGAGAGGAATCATATAAAACTGACTTATTTCTACCTTCAGTGTTTCGGAACATCAGTTTTACGACGGTTCGTAAATGTCTGTGGGTGGTAGAATAAAATTTTTGTGACTACTAGCTCTCGTGCAAAAATCTCCGGTATCACAGAAACAATGTGAAATCCAATTTTCTAGACTCTCTGATACCTGGAACGTAACGATCGCTCCTTTATGACCATCAACTCTGAATACTAGGAGGAGCAGTTGCGAGTAATCTACTCGTATCAGTATTGATATCACTAGCTTCTGCCAGCGGCCTCGCCCGCGTAGAAATAGATATCGCCATAGAAACTTTTGGCAAAAAAATCACCTTTGTTGTATGGGAGCCCCCTTAAATATTTATTTTATTCTGTTTTTTAAGTATTTGTTGTTATAGCGGCAGCATCATCTGTGAAAATTTCAACTATCTAATTATCACGGTTCATGAGATACAGCCTAGTGACAGACGGACATACAGGCGGACGGACAGCGGAGTCTTAGTCACAGGGTTCCGTTTTATCTTTTGGGTACAGAACCATAAAAAAACCAAAAGCGATTAATCACATACAAAGTCACTAGTTTGCAATATAACCGTGTCATATTTGGAAAAAATGGTTTACAATGTTTCGCGATATTTCACAATGTTTCAATTTTATGGTGACATATCTGTACATAAAACAAATCTGTAGATGTTTTTAGTTGTGCACGCATCACATAAAATGTACGAAATCGATGTAAATAACTTTCAAACCTTAAAATTGTGTGTAACTTGATGTATTTACTTAGGCTTTGTTTTATCGCAATCGGTTGAGTTGCCTATATCGAAAGATATACTACATTCATTGACTGTTAGGCGATACGAAGTTCCGAGTCAGGTAGTAGTACATCATAAAAAGAACCTTTGAGCAATCTTTCAGCGTTCTGGGTCCGAAGGTTTGGGCTGCGCATTGATGATAGTACAAATACATACATATATAGGGTGACTGGCAATTAGTGTACGATACTTAAACACGTGATTGTGCTCATGATAACAAACAATTTTTACTATGGGAGCAAAGACGAAATCGCGAAAAAAATATCAGCTGTTCAGTACATTAGGCAAACATATGTAAATGTACTGAACAGCTGATATTTTTTCGCGATTTCAGGTTTGTTTCCATAGTAAAAGTTGTTGGTTATCATGAGCACAATCACGTGTTTAAGTATCGTACACTAATTACCAGTCACCATATATAGGGCTTATTAGAAAAATTCTTGTTATTATTTAAGTAAAGTCTAAATTTTCATAAACAGCAATGTTCTTAGCGTTGGTTTATATCCCAAAATGTCACTCAATTTATGGAAATATTGTACCTACATATTGTACAGGCTATTTATGAATGAATAAATGACGATCATAATGGAAAAACAATGCGCGTAGTATTTTCTAGCTTAGCAATTTATTGTTATGAATGATTGACTCTATTATGAATTTACCAATTATAACCAATTTTTGTGGACAATTTTGGGATTTCTTTTTTAGGGTTCCGTAGCCAAATGGCAAAAAACGGAACGCTTATAGATTCGTCATGTCTGTCTGTCTGTCCGTCCGTATGTCACAGCCACTTTTTTCCGAAACTATAAGAGCTATACTGTTGAAACTTAGTAAGTAGATGTATTCTGTGAACCGCATTAAGATTTTCACATAAAAATAGAAAAAAAGCAATCAATTTTGGGGGTTCCACTCCCTATACTTAGAACTGAAACCCAAAAAATTTTTTTTCATCAAACTCATACGTGAGGGGTATCTATGGATAGGTCTTCAAAAATGATATTGAGGTTTCTAATATCATTTTTTTCTAAATTGAATATTTTGCATGAGAGACACTTCCAAAGTGGTAAAATGTGTCCCCCCCCCCTCTAACTTCTAAAATAAGAGAATGATAAAACTTAAAAAAATATATGATGTACATTACCATGCAAACCACCAACGAAAATTGGTTTGAACGAGATCTAGTAAGTAGTTTTTTTTTAATACGTCATAAATCTAAAAAAATACACTATTATTAAAACATCGATCAAAGTTACAACGAACTACAAGAAGTTTTATATTATGTTACTTGCTGCTACGGAACCCTTCATGGGCGAGTCTGACTCACACTTGGCCGGTTTTTTTTTTACTTTTGGTTAGGTACATAAACGTATACCTAACCAAAAGTAGTGGGGGGAGGCCTTTGCCCAGCGGTGGGACAGTATAGGTTATTAAAAAAAAATAGGCGTGTATACAGAAGACATGCTAACCGAGAAAAATATGCTCTGTGAACATTATGTCATACTCTGTTTTACTGAATCGAATCACAGTCAATGCCCCGATTTCGTTACAGCTTGGTGAAGCAATCTGTATTGAATGCCTTCACCTGTAGTCAAGTTTATACACGCTACGCTCATCGGTACAGTCATGTCTTTTGTGTGCGTATTCAATGGGCTTTTAATGATATAATACGTTGAATATTCATCAACTGAAGATGTTTTGTCTATTGAAAATATAATATGTCACGTACTATGTCACTAGGGTCACAACATTTTTGCAATCCTTATAAATATTAAAAAGCAAAGTCCTACATCCCGTCTGTCTGCATGTACATATTTTCGCAATAAATCCAAAAAGTACCGATTGAATTTTCTATCGAATATGGGTTTACAAATAGATACGAGAGCATACACAATTTAACATGCATACACAATTTAATTTAAATAGATAGGCACATAATTTATTAATAATGATGACAAAAACAAGTGAAATATCTTTATTTTATTAGCCTTCATCCCCTCTCCTAGCTTTGTTGTGCCCGACAGGGTCCATATTGATCTTAACTATATTCTTATACCATCTACATATACATATGGAATGAAATAAAGTATTGAGTGAGTCATGAGAAAGATTTATACATACACCACTAATTTTTAATTAGTACAAATACTTGAAGGGATTATTCGAAAAGGTCTAGTTATTATTTAAGTAAAGTCTCAATAATATTCATAAACAGCTAAGTTATGAGCGTTTGCTAATATCCCAAAATGTCACTTAATTTATGGAAATATTGTACTACATGCTATTATTGGTAATGAATAAATTATTATTATTATTATTATTTATTTAAATCAGATACATCCATATTATGTTAGTAGCACTTAAAAAAACCGGCCAAGAGCGTGTCGGGCCACGCTCAGTGTAGGGTTCCGTAGTTTTCCGTCCGTCAAAATAAGTGTACCCACTAATGAGTTTAAAAAAATGCTTGCATATACGATTATACTACAAACTTAGTCCAGAAATTATTTTGTAAAACCTTTGTCTTTTTTGTACAAAAACTGTTCTTTCCATCAAGTTCAAAATAATTTTCCTAGAAAGTCCTTATAAAGTTCTACTTTTCAGAATTTTTTCATATTTTCTAAACTTATGGTTCAAAAGTTAGAGGGGGACACACACATTGTTTTTTGTTTTTTTTTGCGATTATTTCCGAAATTATTGACATTATCAAAAAATGATTTTAGTAAACCCCTATTCATTTTTAAATACCTATCCAACAATATATCACACGTTATGGTTGAAATTAAAAAAAAAATCACTTCCTACTTTACATATAGGGGGGCTACCCTAATAAAACATTTTTTTCCAATTTTTATTTTACCACTTTGTCGGCGTGATTGATATACATATTGGTACCAAATTTCAGCTTTCTAGTGCTAACGGTCCCAGAGATTAAGCGAGGACGGACAGACAGACAGACAGACAGACAGACAGACAGACGGACAGACAGACATGGCGAAACTATAAGGGTTCCTAGTTGACTACGGAACCCTAAAAACTACGTTAGTAACTCATAAAAATAAAATAGAATAAATAAAATCAAAATAAAGTCAAAATAAAATAAATAATAAGCAAAATTAAAATCAAAAATTAAAATCAAAATTAAAATCAAAATTAAAATCAAAATTAAAATCAAAATTAAAATCAAAATTAAAATCAAAATTAAAACCAAAAATTTATATCAAAATCAAAATCAAAATTAAAATCAAAATTAAAATCAAAATCAAAATTATAATCAAAATTAAAATCAAAACCAAATTAAAATCATACTCAAAATTAAAATCATAATCAAAATTAAAATCAAAACTAAAGTAACATTAAAATAAAATTAAAAATTAAATTAAAATAAAACATAAATTATTAAAATTCAATTCATAAAACTATTTATATAGCTGTGCCCTCTTCCCGCTGCACCAGACCTGCAGCTGTGCATACGAGTCCAGTGTTCCAGGAAGGGACAGTCCGGTTTATCAGCTATTACCCTCAAAATACTGTTGGTGCTCCCCCGAATCCTCCGCATCAGGGATGCTGCTCTCTTGCGCATAATAGCTTGAAAGCTATCTACATGTGCTTCAGCAAACATACCCGACGCGCTACAGAATCGCGGGAGCCCCAACAACATCCTAAAGGCATTATTATACTGGATGCGAAGAACGTTGTAGGCCTTCTGCGTATGTCTAACCCATAGGCTGCACGTGTAAAAAGACTGGCAAAACGCCTTGAACAGAGTGAGTGAATGGCGATAAAAATGGAAAAACATTGCGCGTAGTATTTTCTAGTAGCAATGTTATGAATGATTGATTTTTGTGGACAATTTTAGGATTTCACCCGTGCGAAACTGGGACTGATCACTAGTATAGTATAGCGTATAACTTCATCTAACAACAAACTACGCTACGATCTGCAGTTTTAAATCAAGTTCAACCTTTTTCGAAGACATAATTTTACAAGTCCAAATTAAGCTTTAATTATTGTATTCCTTCGTGTGTCGAATGACAAGATCCATAATGCCGCCTGGTGAGACAGTGAGACAATGAGACGAGACGTCCGACGGACGGCAAAAACGTCGCCGCGGACTGGCACTCACGCACGCCCTTCATCTCCGACGGGCACCGACAGCATTATCAAACACGACGGACGCACCGACAACATGCAACATGATTAATGCTCCAAGAAACCTCAAATTTGATTTATTTAACGATGCGACGAAAACCCGTACCGTTTAAAAACCGAGACAAAAACGCGGACGACTTTAATCCGCGCAAACCATAACGAGAGCGATGGAACCCCTTTTAATACAATGAATACCGAAAAGATAAAGGTAAATTAGAAATGCAGAGTTGAAGGTTTGCTCGATGAAGAAAATAATACGATAAAGGAACCACAGCAGATCGCTGCGGGGGGTTAATGTTTTATGTAAGATCGCAACAAGTAGCGCATTACAATGTGAGATTTCCTCATCGATAGAGTGTAGCGGATGACAGTCGGGGAATTGATGAATCCATACATTTCCATAAATAAACGGGAATTATCCAAATCGTAGTAAGGAACAAGAAGAATTCGTTATCGGAAACTGACTCGCATATCAACGCACTACCGTAGCTACCGGGAAGCTACTAGGAATGTAAAATTTTTCAGAAGGCTTACTTTCATAACGTAGGTGAACACTAAGGGATTCTGAGCTCTTTAAGGGAGTGAAAAGCGGGAGTTTCATTTGTATCACACTCCGTGTGCCAATATTTTTGGCACTTAGCAGAAATAGTAATTTTAGTAAATAATAAAGGTTGTCAAAATTTGTACTTAAAACTACCCCCAATAGAACAATTTAAGGGACTTTAAAGTTGTTCTGAAAAAATTCTCGTGAACATACCTACTCGCGGGCTAGTAATGCTATGTGTTAGTTATTACTGAATTGTGAAAACAAATGCGTGTAAAGGCTGACTTATTTACAGAAACAATTTCTTCTTTTCAGTCTTTTTGTATTCATCTAAATATGTTGTCGAGAGCGCGAGGATTTATATCCTCCGCCCGTCTAATGTACAGCTTGGCGTCCGCAAAAAGCTCAGCAAGCATCCGTCGGAGGCGGCATCCGCTTGGATGACGAATCGCTCCCAGCGAGCCGCATCCATCACGCCGGCTGGACCCGCCGTGCTAATGTAACAACACTCATTCTCAACTTACAACACACACACACAACACAACATAATATAACACTCATAAAATTAGAAGCGAACTAAATTACTAAACAGCAAACATAAAACCACACACATGATGTAACAGTTGCCGCAACACCGCTTAAGCGATATTGCTGTAACACACTACAGACGGATTAGTTACAATAACGTATGGGTTGAATCATTACCGCAAACTTTCACTTCGCATTTCCCGCATACTTTCCATATACATACAGTTACCACTTTTGAGTACTTTCCTTGGATGTTTCAACAACAATTTTCACATTTGCATGTCTTTTCAATTTCACCGCTACCTAACGTTCGTGTTTTATCTTTTTAGTGTGTTTACTCGTTTAAAAGGAGGTTGCAGACATTAAAGAGACATTGGATTCAATTCGAATGTACAGGAATAATAGCGTACCTAGCTGATACCGCTGTCTATCGAATCCCACAACCGAGTTTCTCTTTGTTGTTATGTCGTCATAAATTTAGGGAATAGCACCACATTTCATGTAAATCTGAGACAGAGAGCATTAATCATAGCTATCATTACTGGCCATATTGAAACGCTTACATAAACTGCCTTTCACGTTAACTCGGCTTTATTGAATAATAATAAATGTACAGTAAATTAGTGAACATTTTCGGGAACAAGATAATAACGTGACGTTACAGTGAGAAGCAAAACCCAAAGGTATCTTTATTGCAATCTAGGTAGTTTATATAATAGCGGGTGGCAAATTAATTCATCGCACGGCGGCGGCAGCATGGTCCCGGTATCTCCCACGATAAGTTCGGACCGGCCCCGGGCTGCTGAGCACCAACTATCGTAACGAGATCGGGATTTCTCAGAACGTTACGTTGAATGCTCGAATCGTTACCACCGACCGACGTATGCGCTCCTACTCTTATCACGATTTTCGCTACATCATTTACGAGCCCAAATGAAAGTTCGAGGATGTATGAAGATCGAGATAGAGCAAATATGATAAAAAGGGTCCCAGGAACATGTTAACGTTTTAAAAAGTTGCGAAGTACGAACAATCGATCTTCCGACAAAACTTGGTAAGGAGTAAGTAGCTTAAGGACGAAGCTTAGGTGACGGTGACGGGCGCGGGACATGAATATGAAACGTAATGCGAATGTGCCTGACCTTCGCGACGCGAATAAACGTGAACACGAGACAACCTCGTCGAGAAGAATACAATACTATCTGTACTTACAACTAAAAAGGAATCACAATTAATTACGTCCAAGATTACGACGGATCAATACGTATTATTAATACACAAGGTTACTAATTCATTATGTTTCGTCAAATAGAGTAGGACCCTACACTACAATACGACGTAATCGTATATTCCAACTAGTTAGATTAAAATGTATATCCAATGTAATAACTTTGTTGAGTTGCTCGATAAAAGTGTGCTAGGAAGGATGTTGTGTTTGCCTGCCAGTCGGCCGGCATTTGTTTACTCTCGCATATTCTTATTTACTACGAGTATTCCTGAAAGCAAATAAAATCCCGAAGAATATTGTACAGACTTTTGTTGTTTGCCTATATGAAAATACTCGTATCTAACCTACAGGCAGCGAGTTTATTGCTCGATGGCGTGCGACAATACCATATTTTAATCATGGAATGAGTTCGCGGCTTTTTGCTAGAAATTGAGATTTACCTTATTAAGTCTCTAGCATGGTATGCATTCCACTTGTAGAATAAACTGATCCCCATCAGAATAAAGAGACTTTAGGCACCAGCTAACATTAATTTATAAATAGGCAATAAACCCCGAGGTTCAAAAGAATTTATAAGTAACTTCATCAGCATTTAAATGCTTAATTCATACAGTGATCGTGAAAGAGAGATTGCACCGAATGATATGTAGTGGATATTGTGTGAGGCGAGGTGCCGGCGGCCGGCGGTGGTGGCGGTGGCGCCCACGTTGACAGGACAATTGTCGATTTATGCTCCAGGGATCCGCACTGCCCAATTTACGAGCCCCAGTCACCGCTCGGTAAGCTCTCCAAATCAATTGCGAACTTGCACGTACCGTTTACATCAACACCGCACTCAATTATAATAACAGTCTCCATTTGAACAATCGTGGATACTGGAAGTATTCACGACGGCCCTTCACAATAATGTAACGACCAAATTAATTTAAAACTTTCTTAAATACTAAAGGATCCCTCGAAATTGGTGGGCGGCATTAAAACTGTCCATTATAATCGGCTCTACACGTTGGAGAGTTACGTTTGGCGATCAATTTGATAGAAAGTTTCCATGATATTGTGAAGTGAAGCTGGGGCGGGTGAAGTCGTTCGTAAGCTCCCGATTATTTATGTGGACAGGCTGCGGAGCCGTCGCCGCCACCCTCCGCGTATCACTACGTAAAGAGGAGTAATCGCTTGCGGCTGCTGGCTGAGTGAATTTTTCCATTCGGAAAATGGTCGAAAGAATTAGGCATCTCAGTTTCACATTTCGAGGTCTGCGCGCACCCTTCTCGCCTGTTCCCTGGGCCGAGAACACAAGTACAGACAAACCTTGAGTCGTTTTTTATGTTCCTCGTAAAAAGGAACATACGAAAATATTGCCGGAACAACGGAAATCGGGAATTGCCACAATAACGCAGTTATGAGAGGAGAAATATAAAAATGAATTAACTGCGGAGTAAGCTTTTCCAAATGCTCTTCTTCTGGGAGTCAAGTTTGTGTTGCATGAATTACCTGAAACAATAAAGGTTTTATTAGTTACTTATAGATATTTTCATCTACACTAATATTATAAAGAGGTAAAGTTTTTTTTGTTTGTAGGAGGTAATCTCTGAAAGTACTAGTCCGATTGCTGAATTTTTTTTTACCGATAGAAAGCTGTTTTGAAGCTATATTTTACGTACACGGGGGAAACCGCAGGCATAAGCTAGTAGTTAAATATAAGTGATTGATTATTTTAATCTCTATAAAGTAGACGCTGTAGTCGGATATTTGGCACATGATAGACAGCATCCTATAATTGTACTTATTTAACACTGAAATGGTTCGACAGGCTGTATAACGAACCAATTAGGCACGCCACAGTCCAGTGCCATCGGTATCAGGTTCTAGGAACAGTTAACGTGTGAAATTCTGCACCTAAATAACACTGGAGTACTGTTCACCGATAGACATCTAAACAGTTTTCTTTCGTGTGTATAAAACGATATGGCACCAATTTACATTAACGAGCTACATTTTAATGTTGTTTTTATTGCAATAGCTTAACGAACCGGTTATTAAAAAATAATGAGAAATTCTTTGAATAAATAATTGTTCATTGTACTACTGAAACTGGTATACTTTATTTTTCATAGGCTTATTTAAACTTAAACTTAACTTAGCCCTAAATAGTTAAGTTAAAATAATGGGCACTAGTTAGTTAGTGAAGTCCTTTGAAAGCAACTCAGTTAAAACACTTGATAACATTTAAAGCAGACTCGTTTGAAGATTGCTCGCGACTCGGAGAAGTAAGTAAACTCCGCTCATAAAGAGACCGTGAACGCTGGAACAAATTGCAGCCTAATTTCGTACGCTTTATACTTGTGATAATAACAGAAGGTGTAAATATGAAACATAATGTAAACAGACACGACGTATTACAATTTCTTAGTACAACGAACTAAGAGAATTGTATAACGAACGGTACGTTGATCCTTATAGACAAGCTGTTCCCCGCGTCTTTGTTTAGTGCTCCGTTCTCTTGGGTCGTAGCGTCATGATTATAAACCCCTATTTTTTTATTAGTACGAAAAAATGGGTCCCTATCCGTATCCGTCACTGATCATATTTTTGTAGATTAATTTTCCATGATTTGTCATAATAGGTAAATTCATTTTAATCAATCATTCTTACCAATTGCTACTAGAAAATACTACGCGCAGTGTTTTTTCACTTTGATTGTCATTCATAATCCTGTACAATATTCCCATAAATTGAGTGAAATTTTGGGAAATAAACAAACGCTAATAACGTTTATGTTTGTGAATATTATTTATTGAGACTTTACTTAAATAATAATAATAACAAGACCTTTTATTTTTTTTCCTTTAACTAGTAGTAGATACTCATTAAGTTTTACGCATTAATTCACGATTGGTATATAGCCTTCCTCGATAAATATCAATAAATGCTACCTAATACTATTTTTTTACAATTAGAACCATTAGTTCCTGAAATAAGCACTTTGAAACAAACAAACGAACGAACTCTAACTTTATAATCTTCTGGCTGCTGATAAAAAGGCTAAGTCCTGACTCTCTCACTGACTCATCACACTCAACCTAAACCCTTAGAGACTTAGAACAATGAAATTTTGTACAGAAGTTGCTTTTATGATGTACACAAAAAATACATCCGAATTGAGAACCTTCTCCTTTTTTTGGAATTCGGTTAAATATAAGAATTTTCCGAAATTCATCCCCTAAGGAGATGAAACGAGGGTCCAAAGGACCATTGCATATCTTTGTATGGGAGTTGGACCCAGTGCTGTCCAGAACGCACACATAGTGCATTTTGTTCCTCATGCCAATACCAATCAGTAAACTGCTCCATAATCTGGCCCCTGGGACAGACTCAACAAAATATTTTTTTTCTCATGACATGACTCAGGAGTCGAGAGAAAAAAAAATGTGAATAATTTTCGAAAAGTAGCTTAATAATTAATTTTAACGTAATTGATTACTGACTATAATATATTAACAGTAATCAATTACACTGAAAAGTATGAAGAAAACTAAATTCAAGCGGGCGAAGCCACTGGCGCTGTGGCAGAATTTTATAAATATGTGCAATAAGCGTGTTTAGCCTTAAAATATCTTAGCTAGAGTTTATGATATGCGAAGCATGATATCCTCATAAAGTTGGCGTTTCGTGGCTAAACTGTTGAGGGCTAGAAGCCTCCGTATCGGGCTAAAGAGCTTCCCGGAGGACAAACGAGCCAGATAAGGCTCCGTTCTCGCTTAGCATCGCTCGCGTTTTACATTCACGAACATATTGGATTTGACTTTTAGAATATCATAAATACTGATTTTAGAAGCAGTGGCATGGGATGGGCTGAGCGTATCGAGAGATGGACTCAATGTACATAAATATAAAAAGGCTATTTCTGGTCAGTTGTAAACTGATTTGATTGAAAGATATGATTTAGTCTCTATATGTTATTCTAACTTCCATTTGTTTTTAAACACAAAAATATCAGGGTTGCGATACGTCTAGCTAGCTCAATCGTCTCCCACATATTCCCACTTGGTTAGTTTAAATGTAAAAGTACTACGTTGCATTTATTATGCGAGTTCACGACCTTTCTCGTTCTTTGAACCGAGATACGAATATTTTTTTTTGGCTGCCATGAGGTTGGCGTACGTGTCTTGAGTAAATAAATAATTATGAACTCAATCCATAGCACACACATAGCAACACGGTACTACTATGTTGCTATGTATATGTATGTGTTATCTGAACTAGTACCTACAGATAGTGTAGACAGATAGCAAATAAAAGCAAGGGAAATCTAGATGATTTCACACGCTACCACAATCATTATGATAAGTTTAACTGCATGCGACATAATTGTGTTTCAAGTAGCAACGATTGTAGGTCGCCATTATTGAACGCTATCAGTAACAAGATTACAAAATCACACTGTACCTTTATCACTAACTCGTAGATACCGATTAGCCCAAGTTATCTTTATGGACACAGCAAATAACCCTTTTTTATCGGATGGCAATCAAATATAATCCCAAATACATATTAAATCAATGTCAACAGCTACTTCAAAGCTTTTGCCGATATTTAAAAAGGTATAGACTTCCCTTATTTTTTTGTACCTGTAGGCTATATGAAAGATATGACGTATCTACAATACGACATACCTAAAATTTGCCAAATATTTAAACACTGTATGCCAAGCAATGTACAAATTTGATATCAGAAGAATTATTAGTTTAATATTGTATGTCTAAAGCATTTGAGAATTATCGATCTCGCAAGATGTGAAATAGCACACATACGTCATTAAGTCTATAAAAGATATTTTGTTTAAGATTTACATACGAGACAGTGAACACCGTATAATCGTCTACCGCGATGAATTTCTGAAAAGAATACCATGGTGATAGAATGCAAAGGATAACTGAAAGACATAACTCTATGCACCTTGCATATAGATCAACTGACAGTGCAGAATTAAAGAAAAAATAAGAGTCCGGATGCAGAATTCCGTGACCAACAAAGAAAGCAGCAATACTGGAACAGGTTTTCAATGAAAATCATTTTTTCATAATAAGCTTTAATAGCGCGGTACACATATTTAATACTCATCAAGACCATTTCAAAAAGCTCAAACACGATAGGGTTATCAGACTTTCTTTGGCCACCTTCCGGTTCCATCATTAGATCAGCTCGATGTCATAATAATTTTGCTTGTCATCTGATTTACACAAGCATCCATTTCATCTCAATCGGTAACCGGGAAGTGGATCAAATTTAATTTGCAAGATTTGATTACGTACAGACAAACAAACATCGGGACAGGCGGAACTAAATAAAAGCTTGTTAGAATAGACGAGTTCGTGTGTGTGCTTGAGAAAGATCAATTGAAAATGTGGCCTATGTATAGTCGGAGGTTTGTTACCAAGTTTTCAATTATGTAAAGTAATATTAAGCTAAACACCTAATAGGTAATATGCCATCAAGAAGTCGAGTTGTCAAGTTCAGTAAAGTAATAATGAAGTCTAATGTTTTCATTAGCAGTATAAAGATTTAATTACAGACAAACTAATATCGGGACAAGTGAAACTAAATAAAAAGCTTGTAAAATAAAATAGATGAGTTCGTGTGTGTGCCTGAAAAAGATCAATCGAAAATGTGGTCTATGTACCTATATTTGCAGGTTTGTTGCCTTTTCAATTATGTAAAGTATACCCCACAATATTAAGCTAAACACCTAATAGGTGGTATGCCATCAAGAAATTGAGGTGTCATGTTCAACACAATAATAATGAAGTCTAATGATTTCATAAGCAGTATAATCAGGCGGGTGGTCGTGTCAGGCGAGTGATTGAGACTCGTTACCCTCCCTCCCCTTACCCCCTATTATCGCACATTAGCCGAACATCAAGCGGGAACAACAAGCGTATTAGGAAACATAATAAGCTTATGTTAGAGACACTTAGCTGCGGTTTCCAAGATGGCGTTAAGTGTGCTGTTAAAAATGCTTTTTTCCGTGTTAGTAAGCTCTTTGGTGTTTTTACAGAAACTTTGAAAAAGTTGAACTAAGAATTCATCATCAGAATTTTAATTTTTGCCCGTCATTTTGGCCCATTTGTAACAAACAATATGTCCTTTTGTTACTTGGGGCGAAGTCATAAAATATTTTGTTTTGATTCTGCATTTTATCCCGTCCATTTTGTATACGAAATATTGGTTGCTTAGAATCGAAAGTTCCTATTTAGCGCTACGGTCTCGAATTGAAGAGAAACGTATACGAATCCTCCACACCACGTCTTTATTAAGAGACAATACCTAATTTAACACTTTTACTATTGCTTAAAATACTAACTGACAAAATTGTAGTAGTATTCGTTATACATTTATAGCTTGGCACTAAAGGACATATCGCAGCTCAAAATGTTAAACAATAAAAAAGCACTAAATTACTAAAAACTATCTTTCAACAGAAAAGAAAGCATCATTCAACGTGTATTGTTTTAGCACAAAATAATGTAAGCCGAATGTACCTACTCGTTTAGATTTATTATGTAACGAGCACTATTCCCAGAGGGCCAACTAAGAAAGAAAAACGAAGTGTCCGGTTTCTTTTCACGGTCCATTAGTCCACGCTCTTTCTTCACAAACATCAATGAACGTTGTCGTAACCGTTGCAGAAAAACTGTAATGGGACTTAAAACGTTCAAATCTTATACTCGGATATTTTTGGGACACTCTGAATCAGACGATAACTTTTGAGATCAACCAGTAAATGGACGAGGAACGTGTATTGAATGACTCAAAGCATAAATGTATCTAATATGTCCGGGCATTACGGAAAACTTGTTTAGCAAGTTCGTTCAAATTTTAATAATATTTGCATAACACACTATAGAACAGCCATCATTGATATTTATGGAAATTCATTAAAATAATAGAATTTGATCAATCAATTCAGCACTTTTATCTCAAATAAAATCATGAATATTTATGTAGATAAAAGCTAATCTAGCTAACAGGGGTTTTTCGCTTTCATATTATCTTGTTGCAGTTCATTGACACGAATGAAGAACGAGTAAGCGAATGGACAAAGGAGGGTCCAACTTGTTGTGGTTAGGAGCGGAAGATACTCATTACGATATATCCTACCACAGCTAAGTAACCACTTTAGATATTGGATTTGTGACCGTCGAATTAAATAAACAATAGGATAAAGGGATTGCACTGTAAGTAGCAGCAACGATGCGATGAGCAAGCCAGAGAACAAAAGCTTCTAAAGATATTAAAAACTAAAACAATTTAATAAGAAATGTCCACTCAGGAATCTTGACTGCGAGTCGGGATAAAATATTTTATAACAATGTCGTCAGTCCATTTTGTTAAGTATTTCGGTAGCGTTCATTTGGTGTGCGCCTACATATTAGACTGTATCATCTTTTGATTTCCAGCCCACGTTCATAATCGGCAAAAGACAAAAAGTAAAATCGAACAACAGTATGCGATGTGCCTCCGTTATGTAAACATACATCATACTCTGCAGACTAGGGATGCCAACTTTCTTTACAAGAAATAAAGTTTTTTTTTTATCTGAGTAGAATTTTAAACAGTATTTTAGAAAAATGAACAGTACGTATTTTTTGTTTAATATTTAAAATACATTTTACACACTTATACAGTGTTAAGAATTTTGATGCTGAAAACATTATTTTGTATAAGTAAGTACTTTATTTTTGTTTAACAGTAAAAAGTATAATGTAGTATAAAACAGTACCTACAATACTGTTTTAGGGTAGAGAAGGGTAGAGTAGGTTAGAGTAGGGCAGAGTAGGGTAGAGTAGGGTAGAGTAGGATAGAATAGGGTGGAGTAGGGTAGAGCAGGAGCGAAGTCGCGGGCAAAAGCTAGTGTAGTATAAAACAGTACAATACTGTTTTTGACAGTATAGTTGGCAACCCTATCTACAGACGGCCCACAAAAACGGCAGTGAGCGTCGCACAGTGTTTTATGAAGACCATTTTTCGGACATGGCCTTTTTATATAAAATACTGATAGTTTAAGTTATTCAAATGCAATATTTCGTATCCCCATTTCACTAGCATTTTTAGTTTTTGATATAAAAAATTTTGAAAATCGTCTTTTTTTCAACCGGCTATTTAGAAAAAAAATTATTTATCTGAAACTAAATATGATACGCAATTATGACCTTAGAAACATCGATGGCGTTTTTTATTTTGCATATTTTGGAATAAAAATGAACCTTGGAACTTTGCTAGATTCAGACTTATACGAGGTTTTTACTTTTTAGTTTTTAATTTTTTTCTCGGTAATTCCATCGTATTTGGAAAAGTTATTTACACTAAAATTATGTCCTTTATCTCCCCTACATACCACAAAAATGACACATCCTAATTGCGTGGAATCTAGAAACCACAACATTTTTAAGTTTGATCCGTATGTTACGTCGTTAGGGTTGTCACGCGATCATTTACATTAGTTCATATCCGGATCTGACGTTATCCATATATTTTTAAAAGAGAAATTGACTGACTAAAATACCGAAGCATAGCCGAAACTACAGGGCCTAGGAACATGAAATTTTGCACACGGTTTCGTTTTTAACAGACTTCAAAAAGATGACGGTTATACGTTTGGATGTTTTTTTTATGTATGTTCACCAATTTCTTGGTCAATTGTAGACCGATTTAGAAAATTATTTTTTTGTTTGAAAGATTATGCTTCCGGATTGGTCTCATAGAAATATTGTTATGATCTGATAATGACCTTCAAAGATATGGAACGGAACTTCTTATAGGATCACAGCACAACTGTTGTAACAAGTAAAATTGCTTTGTTATACGTGTTATCGACGACTGGAAGAGGGGGATATATCGAACTGATCTTATGATGAAGCCGGAAGTTAGGTACCTGAACTTTGTAATAAATCAATGTAACTTAACCGTATTTGGAATTATTAGAATTGTCATGAGATGCACTCTGGCTATATGGTACCACCGAGCTAATCTGATGATAGAAGCTAGGCACGAAAACTCAGTAATAAAACAATGTATCTTAACCTGTGGCTTATTGGACTTGTCGTGCAATGTTTTAATTATTAAATTATACGGGTTACCTTACTATAAAACTTGCACACTCTTTAAGTTTGGCTGAGGGGTACTTTTTAGTTGTAGAACTACAACATTACTTTATCTGTTTCCGTTAACAATGTTTCAATACCATCGAAGCCAGCAAAAGATTTAGAAAAGGTAATTCATACTTGTTTAGAAGCACATGAAGCAGCATCAATTGTTAAAAAAAAGTAACTCATTGTACTCGGCCGTATACCCCAGAGAAAGCACTGTCCGTAGTAATAGCTAGAAAATTAACAATAGAGACCTACAATTTTATACACATGGATCTTCAAGATCGTGGATTCTCTGCATATCCCCCCTATTTTAAAGTGTTGGCAGCCAAAAAGGACTGTTATCCAGCTAATATTACCTTATCAGAGAGAGAAGCCTCAGCTCCTTTTCAAGATTTATTGCAACAGTTTTATCAGAATATTAAAATTAGTGATGAAGTTGTAACACAATACTGTGACCAAAACTCTTTGGAAGAATTAGAATGTTCTTTGGAAGGAAACTGGGGTTTTGACGGGAGTAGTTACCAAGCATTGTATAAACAGGCTTTTTCTGATGCTGAAGATAGTGATGAAAGTAGCCTAATAGCCACTACGCACATCCCCTTATTATTAAAAACTTTAAATAATGTTATACTTTGGAGGAATCCAGCCCCACAATCGTATAGATACTGTAGACCGATGACACAATTTAATAATATTAACAGAGCTTTACAGCAAGATATAAATGTTGCTGCTTTTAAATATGGCTTGAGCCCTCTACATGCGTGAATTCGTGTACTAGAGTTCCTTTTTAAAATGGTGGTTAAGAAATGGCAGATAACTTAAAAATCTGCAGAAAAGTACCTGATGGATGCTAGAAAAAGACTTATTCAGCAACAAGTGAAGGAGAAGCTAGCTTTACTGGTAGATGTTATTCGGCCTAATTCTGGCACTATAAATGACGGGAATACTGCGCAAATTGCGTTATACAATTAAAAACCGCTAAATTTTTCGGAAATCCTGGACCTCGAGCAGTGATTACTAGACGATTTACACGTAATTTTAAGTATAATGTCCAGTGGTCTACCAATCGATAGTAATAAATTTGGCGATTTTTGTAAACGAGTCGCATACATATATGGAGAATAACATCGCTTCATATAGGAATGCTATCAGAGTAGGCATCAGAATCCAGAAATAAATTTTGAGGAGCGATCGTGAACATCACTGTCGAAAAATGGATAGGGTGAAAACAATGACTGATTTATTCCATAGGGCCTTAGAGTCATCTGATTCGGTAATCTCAAATTCTCAAGTGTATACGTGCTTCAAAGACGGAATTCTATTTCTTAGGTTAATAAACTTAAAACTTAGCACAAATTCTAATCAAAATAAAGATGGTCATTATTCGTTTTACCAAACTACCCTAAAAATACAGTTTTAAAGGGTGATAAAGTTTTTATGAAAACATTTACAAATGAAGTTGCTGGCAAAGTGCTAGTTTCAGTATAAATAAAAGTACGGAAATATCAAGAACAACATTAATAAAAACTAAAAACCTTGTATAAGTCTGAATCTAACAAAGTTCCTAAGTTTAATAGTCGACATTTTAATAACCAATACGTCTCATTAAATAAAAATTAAATCATCAAATATTTAGATTCGAAAGTGACAACCCTAGCAAAAACAGTTAATTTGGAATAACTTCTAGATTCCACGCAATTAGGATGTGTCATTTTTGTGGTATGTAGGGGAGATAAAGGGCATAATTTTAGTATAAATAACTTTTCCAAATACGATGGAATTATCGAGAAAAAAAAGAAAAACTAAAAAGTAAAAACCTCGTATAAGTCTGAATCTAGCAAAGTTCCGAGGTTCATTTTTATTCCAAGATATGCAACATAAAAAACGCCGTCGATGTTTCTCAGGTCATAATTGCGTATCATATTTAGTTTCAGAGAAATGATTTTTTTTCTAAATACCCGGTTGAAAAAAAGACGATTTTCAAAAAATTTTATCTCAAAAACTAAAAATGCTAGTGAAATGGGGATACGAAATATTGCATTTGAATAACTTAAACTATCAGTATTTCATATAAAAAGGCCATGTCCGAAAAATGGTCTTCATAAAACACTGTGCGTCGGAGACTCTTACAATGACAATGCTTGCGGCTGTGAGTAATAACGTGTGTCGAAAAGAGAGCTATGTCACTTGGCATCTAATTAACATTTTTATGAGGCAACATCGAGTTTGTAGCGTGATGGGGTCTCCGGCAGCGACTGTTTGACACAATAAATCATAATAATAATATGTATGTAATTATAAAATAATGAAAAAAAAGGTAATAATAATCAACCAACAAAAGCAAAAAATATAATGCTGTATTGATTGTTAATTTTATTAATTGAATTGTATTATATTGATTCACTTACTGTATTGTTACTGTTATTAATTGAATTGTTATTGGATTTTAATTATTTGTAATTGTATTTTTTTCTACGCATTAAGTTTGTACGCGTTAAGTCCATACTGATATTAAAAGTGTAACTGTCTGTCTATCTCACTTTCACGTTTAAACTATTGAACGAATTTTGATGAAATTTGGTATGGAGTAAGCTTGAACACTAAGAAAGGACATGGGCAACAATTAAACGAATTTTGATGAAATTTGGTATGGAGTAAGCTTGAACACTAAGAAAGGACATGGGCAACAATTACGCGAACCAAGTCGTGGGCAAAAGTCAGTAAATAAATGAAAGTATTACGGGACGTCCTGTGCTAATTGCGGCAAGCATTAGGCCGGACCGGCTCCTTTCATACGATTAGTAGCAAGTAATTTAAACGGTCACATGAGTTTAAGCCAGCGGAAACACTATGACATCATTAGTATGTGTAATTTAGTAACAACAAGAATGACAAGCTTAATATCTGCGAAAGTATTCAGATGATTGTATTGTTTGAATTAAGTGCTGTTATGGTACGTACACACGCTTAAATAATAATACATAATCAGTATTTCCCGTTCACAAAAATACAAAATTAGTTTTAGTATATAATATGCGAAACCCGAAACATGTGTATTTTTATGTAAAGAATCTATGTACCAAACATGACTGTATCATAAAAATCACAAAGTTATGTCACTAAAAATACATGGTCACCGGGCCATCTAGGAGATTGGCACTTGGTGCCCGTTATGACCTGCCGTGACCTGTGTTGTACTTAGTATCGGTGGTGTACCACTTGCGATCTTTTTAAATATTTTTGGGATATTTATCCCAATAGATTTTATACAATGTTATATTTATAAAATTGTGTAAAATCTATTGGAATCCATTCAGTTGCTGATTCTGAACAAACTATACGAGTATTTAGGTTTCGCATAAACTAAATGATAAATGATATTTATTTTGTAAATAGGTTTAAAAAACACTTTTACACGTCAATTTTTTTTTCGTCAGTTTTGCTAGTTGAGGCCGGTGTTTCCTATCTGGCTACCCTGAGAAGAAACACCGAAACAAACTCAGGGGTCAAAGTCTCTTTTAAAGTCCATACAGTAAATATGTAATGGTCAAATCACATGAGAACCATGCAGATTTGTCTGAGATGGTCTTTTGAAGAAAGAACCATACAGATCTAAAAATAATATGTTGTATAATTTGTAGTATTCAAGTTTTTTGTTGAGTTTGTACAGTCAGAGCAAGAAACATAAAGATCGCATAGCGGTTCAATCAAATTGATGGCTTAGTCCAAAGATCGCTGATACAGGCTGCCTAACGGTAGCACTATGTTAACTTATAAAATAAAATAACGTTACATGATTTATTGTATGTCTCTATCTTTACCAATATTTATAAAAAAGAAACCGAATTTAGAGATTTTGTACCGATGGGTAATCTCTAGATTTTTTAAATATTTATGTCTAAACTAGTTTGTGCCAGCGGTTTTGTGCAGCGGGATAGTAGGTTTTTGTATACAATCTTTGCACTTTTTTTTTTTTTAATAGCTTATACTGTCCCACTGCTGGGAAAAGGCCTCCCCCGACTTCTTCCAGGTATCCTTTTCTTGAGCTACCTCGAACCAGTCCCCGCGGTAGGCATCTAGGTCGTCTCGCCACCTCTTCCTAGGTCGACCTCGGCGGCGTCGTCCATCTTCAGGTACCCACTTTGTGGAAACTCTTGCCGCCCAATCCCATTTTAGCCCGGCAGCCTTTTTTCCTACATCTATAATATCCGTCTTTTGACGTAGCGGTGTTGTGTAGTAGCGTGGTATTCCTCATTCTGTCGGCTCTTTTGACACCCAGAATGCTGCGTTCCATTGCTCGTTGGCAAACGCCAAGGCGAAACTTTTGCGACTCGGTGAGCGACCATGTCTGGGCACCGTATCTTGCACCTCCGTTTCAAAAATCCTCTCTTAGTGCTCGGCTACGTCAGAAAAGGATACCGTATGCAAAATTCCACGCTCCTGGACCCAGTTTTGGCTATGAGTTAATATGTCAGTCAGTCAGTTTGTCCTATGTAGATACCTACATATATAGATTACATAATATTAAACTTATAACACTCGACAAAAACTGATTAAACCAAATTAACATTACTTATGTTGGAGTTAAGCAAAAACAAGTCTACTAATTAATCCTAACAGGTTATGGGCCCAGCGCGCTAAGCCAAAATGAAATTAAAATAAACTCTAAGTAATAAAAACGTTTTGTACATCAAAATGAATAAAAGAAACATTAAAAAATGCTGATAAGTACAGTGTGGGTACGAAAGCGTGGCGACCCCGTACCGGAAGACTAGAGCGTTGGAAGACCTCCTACAAGGTGGACCGATGACCCAGTGAGAGTCGCGGGAATACTATGGATGCGAGACGCACAGGACCGGTCGTTAGGGTGCTTTTTCACCAGAGATGAGTAATGTTACGTTGCTATGGATGCGTTTGATATCCACCAATCACATTCATTGGTGCACATAGCTGGTGGAAACGGATTCAACTAAGATATGTTTTTTATATAGAAGGATGCGTGCTATGTATGTGTGCTATAGACGCGTGCTATGGATGGTCGCGAGTGGTGTAGCTATGTGCAGAGCTCACCGTTTCCCTACTATGGATACATCGCATAGTTCCGAGCTGCGCATCTTCATAGCACATCTTACTCGCACCGCTACATAGCTTAGTATCAGTGGAAACAGTCACATAGTTTCATAGCTTAGCTATTACATCCTTTCAGCATAGCTGCATAGCACATCTCTGGTGGAAAAGCAGCCTTATGGCGATACTTGAGGGAAGCCTATCCAACAGTGGACGTCTTTCAGCTGAAATGATAATGAAGTACAATGTTCAGAAACGAATTCGTAATCTATTAAGAGTACTTGAAGTACTCGTCGTTGTCAACAATGTAACTAGAGCAGAAAAAACCGCCGAGTGACTTAAGAAAAATTCAATGATAGTTTTTGTGAGACTCGTTCATCATTCATCATCATTTCAGCCGATACACGACCACTGTTGGACATAGGCCTCCCCCAACTGACTCGTTACTGACTATAAAAACGAGATACGGCAAAATAATTTTACACTGAGCTTGAATATAATTTTCAGTGAAAAAATAGTCTTAGAAATAGGTTGTTGAAGTCGAAACTGGATAGTAACAGTTTACAAATTTTTCATTACATCATTCATCGTCACACGTACATGTTTATTTAACATCCTTCTTCAATCATCATTAAAATAAATAAACTACTTTGATTTTTGACTTTGACTTCGACTGAACTGATGGTTACAGATACAATTTTTTTTTAAATTATAGATAGGCTCACGTTTGGCTACCACATCACCTGATGATAAACAAGAGCACTTTTGCCTAGAAGTAATCTATTCACCCCTAACTACCCCCAGGCAGGGAATTCCATTCCATCCAGAGAACTCTGATAAAATGTCCCGCCTTTTTATTTAGATCACTACCGAACAGACAGCAGCATTGTCACCATAATTGTGACATTTGTTGAAGGCGAGATAACATTACTTAAAGGGAAAACGAGAATGTTAGATCATGAAAACTTTACAAGTGATGGACGTGGTCTAAGTCTACGTGATCTAGTAAGTAGCTACTGATTGCTGAAACTACGAGACCATAAATCCAAACAATTCAAGAGATTATCAACAAAAGTCAATAAGAAACAATTCGCCTTTTTTTTTCGATTGGAAAAATCATCTTATGACAACCCCCGCTCTTGGGTGGAGCGGGAGATAGTGTCAGACTCTTACTGACTAAAAAACCCATCCCGTTCCTTCAAGCCTTCATACCGGGGCTCGAGCGCCCTTTCGGATAACCCTGGCCCCAGTAGGCTTCGACCCGGCTGGGCCCCTGCTGTTGCTGACAACTCCTTGAGGCGCGCGGGAACAGCGCGCGCCGTCGACGACTTGGGCTTGGTCCGGACAGTTACCGGACGGCCAGAAAGCGAGCTACCCATTGCTCACTGTCCGCAAGCCCGCGCCTACGGTGGCCGGAAATCGGGATCGGAATCCCGGCGGCGGCGAGAGCGCCGTTGCCTGATGCGGTCGGCCTCCTCCTTAGCGAGCATTACTGCTTCGCAGAAGTCGGCGACCGCCTGCCACTCCTCGCTCCGGACCATGGCCTCGACCAAGGCCCGGCGCGAAAGGTCTCCGCCGCCGATCACCCCCACGAGGGCACGGCGATGCTCCGCCCAAGCAGGGCACACCGCGATTGTGTGCTCCACCGTGTCCTCCGGAAACAATTCGCCTCAGATCATTTGAAAATCAACATGAAATTGAAAAACAGGAGAATTTTAGTTAGTAACAATCGTTATTATCCTATCAGTTCGAATTTAATTATGTGATGTGACGCTGTCTAAGATTAAAGTTAACTTATTTATTTTGTGTTGTAAATTTATTTGTTGAAGTATTACTTACTCTCGTCACTAACAGCTAACAGTTTAAACCAACAAGTACCTCTGCATGTGTTGGTTTAAGTGATATGAACACCGGTTCATATGCTCCACTGTTTCATAAACAGATTTGTTGGCAATTATGGCAGGGTTTGTGTATTGTCCATTAAAACGTCGAATTTTAGTAAATAGTTTTTAAATCTTTGAATGCCGTAATTAGAGACACAATAGAAAGACAATTGCTTATGTCGAACTGTGTAACTTAAGACATTCAAAAGGTTAATAAAGTTTTTTACTACATCTTATATTGATTGCCTAAAGACCTAATAATTGAATATAAACATTTTTTCTTTTAATCGAGTCTCGAAAGTCTCGTTTTTCCTGGGATTCTCGGGACTGGGCCGAGTCTCGATTTTATAGTCCCGAGACTCGAAAATGTATCGAGACTGAAAGCCTTAGTTGTCAGCAACAGCAGGGGCCCAGCTGGGTCGAAGCCTACTGGGGCCAGGGTTAGCTCCGAAAGGTAGCTCAGCCCCGTACGAAAGGCAACGAAGGAACAGGGTGGGTTTTTTAGTCAGTAAGTCTCACACTATCTCCTACTCCGCCCAAGGGCTGGGGATGTCATTTGGATGATTTTTACCAAACGAAAAAAAAAAAAAATGAAAAAAAAAAGTGGTTAGTGGCCAATGTTGGAATTGTTATAAAAGATGATCTTTCTATTTATTGAGCATTATCAGAATGAACATCGTAACACAACAGTTTGTGTTTTTTTGCAGGAAAACAATTATAATTATATATGTACATTATCTTTTACTTGAATTTTGAAGAGTGAAATAGATTTCGAATCTCGAATGCTAGGCGGATTAAACTGCAGTACTATTGGCATGCTATCATAAATACTCTTTAATTAGGAAAAAAAACTTCTTACTGCAAAAATTACAAACTATTGCTTGCGGTGTTCTTCCTGAAAAGACTCGTTATAATGCAACGGCAACGCGGATAAATCGAACCAATCAGAAGCGAACACATTGATATATCTTGTTGAGAAATATGTTAATAAGTTTTTATTTCTACAGCTGGCTGATATTCTGAAAAAAATTCCTCGCGATTCGTCACAGAAATGAAATTGAAATTCGGGGTGACGTAAATATATACATTTATGCAATGTGATATTTTATTATACTATCTGGTAATGGTAAGTAGATGAATATATTGATATATGATAGATTGCTTCTAGGCAAGCGTTCTCCATCGTCGGCCACATCATCGCTTACCATCAGGTAAGATTGTGGTCAAACGCGAGCCTATCCATTATAAAAAAAAAGTAGATGAATGAGATTCATAGTTTAATTGTTTTTATATTAACTTTGCCCCACTAGGAACTTCTCCTGTATCGTGATCACAGACACAAAACAGACCCTGTCCGAACAACTGGCTGGAGGCCATACAAATATTTTTCCCGTGCGGAATTCGAACCCGCGACACGCAGCGCAGCAATCATTCGCTCAGCAGTCAACCGAGCCATTTTTATTCACATTATTAAGCCCATATTGTAGGCCTCCCTCCATTCTTTCCAAAGATAACGGTTCCTCGCTTTCTCATTCTAATTCTTAAGGAAGCAATCCAGATCGTCCCGCCATCCCCTTCGTGGTCTGCCTCGAATTTATTCACATTAATTAACAAAATTAATTCGCAAACGTACGAATACTTTAAGACACAATTTAAAAATGATGTGCTCCCATGAAACATGTTTCCTGATTCAATTTTCATTGAGATTACCTAAGCGTCCTACTTATTTTTGCCATTGATGTAATTGTCATGGTTTGCTGACCGCGCCTAAAGTCAAGTGAGTCGCCGGGCGAGTAGCGAAGATCGTTGATACTACATCAACGATCTTAAGCGTCCGTAGCTGGCCGCACTGAGCACTTGGTGTCTACCGTTCTCTCGAGGAGTCTACTTAACCCTTTAACCGCCAGCATCGGATTGGTCTGACAAGAGTTTTCGCGTCCTATTCGTCAGGGGCGTGAATTTGCGACTGGGTACTCCATTTCGCTCAATTCGAGATGGAGTATTTGGTCGTGGAAGTCGAAGTCAAAGTCAAAATCATTTATTTCAAATAGACCATTTGCAGGCACTTTTGAATAGTCAAATGTCGGTCAGTCCAAGAAAACTGAAGCTAAATTGCACGTTCCAAAGCGTTGGTCTCTATGGAGAAGAACGTGCAAGAAACTCCATGGACACTCTGGACGTGCGACCCTGGCAGAATATCCGACGTAGCCAGTTAAAAGGTTAAAGATATATGCTAAAATTTCGACACCCTTTTCCCCCCGACCTCACTCATCTAGCCAACGTCAAAGCAACGTCGTCGAAAGTCATCAGGCTATAGATATTAGTGCTACCCTTGCGAAGACGGGCGGGTCGCTTAATTACCGTGTCAGTTTGTGGTCGTTGGTTTAGTATAAACACTAGTTTAAAGTTTATAAGGTATTGATTTTTCACTCAAGGTAACCCTTCAGTAGATTTATTGTAGTCTTTAAGTCGACAAGTCTGTGTGTGTGTATTGTAGTCTGTCTAAAAAGTCAAACAAGTTGGGAATTTTGTATAATATTTAATCATTTAAAAAATACTTATGTCCGATACTTTTTATAACGTTCTTTTATCAGTAAACTATGATCAAAATCTCTTAATCAACCTTGATTATTGAACCAGTGTTGACTACATCAGATTTCACTTTGCTCTAATAATTACCCAAGTCGTTTGACTTTTTAGACATTAGGTACCACTCGTATAATGCAATACGTAACATAAAGCGGCAGGCAGTTGTTTTGTTGGCGGATGAAAAATTTGTTACGCTCTGAGTTTTATTGCAAGAAAAGGCGATAAAATCTGAAAACTACCGAAGAATCTACCCGGTTGCATTTCGAAAGAAGAAAAAGCCTATTACAGTTACGGAACCACCTGCAACGCTTGTCAATAACATACGTTATTAAGATAACAAAGATACAAATCAAAAACATTCATTTCAAATAGGTAAACCATTTACAAGCACTTTTGAATCGTCAAAACGTCGGTCAGTCAAAAAAGTGAAGCTAAATTGCACATTCCAAAGCTATGGAGTAGAACGTGCAAGAAACTCCATGACCAACTCATTTTATGACTTATAAAAATTCTGGTGATATTTCTTGTCGCTTCTGTAATGTGATTGTGCTCACATAATAATGCTCAGCATTTCAGCAAATAAAAAAATAAAATATTGAAATAAGCCACTGGCAGATAAAAGATGACCAAAATCAAAATCTCAATACCGTTACAATTACAATATTTCATGTTTTGATAAACTGATATATACATATTATAGTAAGCTGTCAGATAAGCTGATATTACCAAAGTTCTTTTACAAAAAATATTAAGAGGCCGGCGAATGTCACTCGCAACTGCAAGTTGACGCGTATTCAAAATTCGTTCGCGGAATATAGCTATCTCTGTTTGACAAAAACAAGTGACGGATTGATGCAGCTGTGTGTATGTGAGCGTCTTACAATTTATTGTTAGTAAAATGAGGTATATTCATTATTTGCTTTATTTTTGCCGAATACTTCGGGAATTGTTTGTGAATGTACGAACTAGTAATGCGTTTTTTGGAAATTTTATTACCGCGCCAATATCTCAACATATTATGATAAAAATAGCAGATATGTCATACAAAGGTGGTCTTTTTTTACGGTGGGAAAATCATCTAATGACATCCCCCGCTCTTGGGTGGAGCGGGAGATAGTGTCACACTTTTACTGACTAAAAACCCACTCCTGTTCCTTCGTTGCCTTTCGTACCGGGGCTGAGCTACCTTTCGGAGCTAAGCCTGGCCCCAGTAGGCTTCGACCCGGTTGAACCCCTTCTGTTGCTGACAACTCCTTGAGGCGCACGGGAACAGTTCGCGCAGTCGATGACTTGGGCTCGATCCGGACAGTTACCGGACGGTCGGACAGCGAGCTACCGATTGCTCGCCGTCCGCAAGCCCGCGCCTACGGTGGCTGGAAATCGGGATCGGAATCCCGGCAGCGGCTATGAGCGCCGTTGCCTGATACGGTCGGCCTCTTCCTTTGCTAGCATTACTGCTTTGCAGAAGGAGGCGACTGCCTGCCACTGATCCTCCTCGCTCCGAACCATGACCTGTACCAAAGTCTGGCACGAGAGATCGCCGCCGCCGATCACCTCCACGAGGGCAAGGCGATTCTCCGCCTAAGCGGCACACCTCCACTGCATGCTCCACCGTGTCCTCCGGGCGTTCCGCACAGTGGCGACACTCGGGCGTCACTTCCGTACGAATCCGGTACAGCCCGAACTTACCGAACGTACGTGTCCGGTGAGAACCTGCGTCATGCGGAAGGTGAGGACGCCCGCGCCGAGAGGTCTTTCCAGCCATGCCTCCAAGAGGGGACTTACTGCCATAATTGTGGCGTGCCCAAGGTGGTCTTCTTGTGGTCAAATCAAAAAATTTTAAGGAGGCGAGAGCTTTTTTTTTTCATAGGTGGGAAATTATTCAATGACTTCTGCCGCTCTTTTAGTGTCAGACTTTTAGGGAAATGAAAACTGTTCTTTCGTTTCAAGGCCCCGATGTTCTCTTTCGCTCAACCCTTGGCATCAGTAGACTTCGAACCTGCTGGGCCCCTACGGTTTTGCTGACATGTCCTCGAGACGCGAGTGGAACACTATGCAACATCGACGTCTCGAGCTCGGTACGGACGCTTACCGGACGGCCGGACGGAGAGATACAAATTGCTCGCCGTCCGCAATCCTGCGCCTACGGTGACTGGAAAAAGGGATCAGGATCCCGGTGGCTGGGGCGTGAGGAATGATGTTCCCTCACGTGTACGACTGTCTCCTTTGCTAGCATAACTGCTTCGTAGAAGGAGCCGACCACCTGCCATTCCTACACATTCCGGACCATGGCTTGTACCAGGGTCACTCCCACGAGGACACGGCGCGGCGGCAGTGCTCCTCCTGAGTGGAGCATACCATCGCCGTATGCTCCACCCTGTCCTCCGGGCGGTCTACACAATGATGACAGCCAGGCGTTTCTTCCGAACTTACCACGAGGTGAGGTGTCGTCATGCGGAAGGTGAGGATGTTTCCACGTCTATTCACCCACTCCTCAAAGATTGGATTTATCGCCATAATTATGGCTTGCCCCGAGATCCCGCCGGTACTCTGACCGCCTTCGTCAGTGGTTTTTTACCCCGGCGTTGCAACTCCTTGCGCAAATTGTGCATGCGTGCAAGGACTGTGGCCTCTAGATCCCATGGTGGTAGGTCAGCAAGGAGGCTCGTCGCTTCGCTGGAGAACGTGTGGTATCCCCGCACCATTTGGATGGCCATGATCCTCTGGGATGCGTTCAGCTTTGCCCCCGGTCGCTTTCACAGCAATGGGGCCAACACCGGCGCTCCGTAATGGGCCATGGACCAAACAATGCTGCGTGGAGCCTCCGGCAAAGGACTAAGGACCTGTATGTTGGGTAGGAGCCACTTCAGGGCAGCCCCAGTCCGGTCCAGTTTGGGAGCCAGACGTCGGAAGTGTTCTTTGAAATTCCAACGGATGTCGAGGACAAGTCCCAAAAACATTCCGACCCATATCTTGGTACCGATCCCTGGGGAACACCGCACGACATCTCTCGGCGTTTCCATTCTCCACGGTGAGCGGGGCAGATAATGAACCTGTCCTTCAGGTTGGCCTCGATCACACGAATAAGGTAGACCGGCACCTGGTGATACCGGGGTCCAAATAGAGCGCTCCCTGCAAAAGCCAAACTGGCCATCCGCAAGATCCGGCTCCACCCGTACCAGGTGCGTACGAGGAATAAAGAACAGCGAAGCGCACCCTCAGAGCGGAGATACGGCTGGCCAAACTGGAGGCCCGCGACGTGTAGCTGGGGACTCTGAACAGAGACCCGTGGGAACGACCCTACGAAATGGTGCGTAACAAGCTCCGTACCTGGGCTCCCCCGCTGACACAGAGTACCGGCCCCTGTTTATGAAGGGTGTGATGAACGCTCTATTCCCGTCAAAACGGGAGCATTCTCATCCGCCCATGGCTCCGCCACTAGTTGTAGTGTAGTTTATATTTTTATGTCACCGTTTTTTGTAGCCATATTTGCATACTATGTGCTATGCGACCTCCTCAACGGGGTCAGCGTGGTCTATTATACAGACGACACGCTGATCCTAACGAAGGGAGAGTCGTACCAGGCGACGGTCGAACTAGCGGAACGCAGGGTTGCAACACCCTCCAACCAGCCTTTGCCCCACCGACATCGTGTCATATGGGCCGAATCGAAATGAGACGGCTGCGGACACAGTCCACCCATATAAATATGAGCGCGCTATCACTGAAGCCGCTTCTTGACTCCTTTACCAATTTCCTCGTCTTGTCCCCATGTTGCCTTTCTCCCCATCCTGGGGCGGCATACTAACGGGGTAAGACAAACACACAGTACGGGTTCGCTGCCTGCTTACTCCTTAGTCTGTGCCATTCGTGTTCGAAATTTTTTGAGGCCATGAGATTGCAGTAGTAAGCCGGTCTCTCATCCAAGCAAGTGATCCCGTCCATCATCTACATATATGTATAAGGGGGACATCGCCACAGAACGTGATCAAAATTTTCGTCCTCGTCACCGCAATAGCACACGCTAACCTCACATAACCGCATATCATACAGTTTCTTCCAGAAATATCCATGTCCAGTCAGGATCTGCGAGACTTTGTAGTCCGGCTCGACCCAAGTTGCCTTGAGCCTAACCGCCACGTCAGGGAGGAATCGATGAAGTTCCATCGCCTTCTCTTCACGCAGAGTTGCAAAAGTCATGAAGAGGATCCAGCAGTTGGGACTCGAGGTGGCACTGCACAAGTCCGAGAGCATGTGTTTTCATGGCCCTCGGAACGAGCCTCCGCCGGTTTCCCAAATTACAATAAAAGTTTACAAGTATCTGGGACTCGTCCTCGACAGCCGATGGTATTTTGAGGAGCACTTCCGACGTCTGGTTCCCAAACGTGTTACTTATTGTTTATTCTGTGTTGCGCCTTGTGCTGTACCAAATAAATTATTTTTCTTTCTTTCTTTCAAACTGGATTACTGGATTACTGGGGTGTCCAGACGCCTCCTGCTGGAGGCTCTACACAGGCATCGTTCGGTCCATGGCCCTTTATAGAGCGCCGTCGCTGCGAAAGTGATCAGTTGCCAAGCTGAACGCATGCCAGGGAGTTTTAGCCATCCTAATGGTACAAAGACAAAGCACGGTTTCCTGCAATATACCCGCACGATTTCCTGCAGGCCTGCTACCTTGGAATGTGGAGGCAACAGTCCTTTGCACGCATATGCATGAATTACACGTGGAGAGGCAACCCCGGGGCGAAATTCCGCTGCCACGACAAGTCGCTGTATGGCAGACAGTTCCGGCAGGATCTCAGCGACTGTCGTTACGCAAATCCTCACCGGACATGGCAAGTACGGGAGGCTCCTGCGTCGGATTTAGGCGGAAGAAACGCCTGGTTATCACCATTGTGTGGACGGTCTGAAGGATACGGTGGAGCATACGGTAGAGGTGTACATATGTGCCCCGTTTAGGCGGAACACCGCCGCGTCCTCGTGGGGGCCATCGTTGGCAACGACCTCTCGCGCCGAGCCCTCTTTCTAAGAAACAGTAGTGCTAGCGAAGAAGGCGGCCGCATGGACGAGGGAATACCCTGACGCCCCAGCAGCCAGGATCTCGACCCAGATTTCTAGCCACCCTGGGCTTGGAATCGCCGTCCAGCCATCCGGTAACCATCTGGACCGAACCCAAATCGTCAACGGCGCTTTTTTTTTTTACTCTTTTTTTTAAAGGGTTTTTGACGGCGCTTTTAGTCAGCTAAAGCCTGACATGTCCTCAAGAGTTCTGTATTTCTTTTATTAAACTTTAAATGCTTACGTTCTATTTTATTTAAGTCAATAGTGTCAAAAATATTACAATAAAACTCGACCTATGAACGCAACTGAAGTAATGACAGCACGCACACAATGACACTGACATCCCGCTTGCCGCGATAGCACTAGGAACTCTTGGAAATTTGCGATAAATTGGACGTGTTTCGTAATACCAAAAATGATGAATGAAAACTTAATGTTTTTCCAATTTGTTTTCTATCATTTGTAAATTGATAATATAATCTGTGTTCCTACATTGAGAATATTGGACATATTGTTATTTTTAATATAGGAAAAGCCAAATGAAAACATGCCATTTACGTTGTAAAAAAGTGCGAATTATAATTCGCTTTAATTTCGTTTTAGGCAAGTTTTTTTAAAAAAGAAAGATGTAGGAACCTAGATAAATATCGTCTATAACCGAATAACATCATAATATGTTGGAAATATGCTCCAATTGCAAATGAGCGTGGTATTACGTTTGTATGAAAAATTCATCTGTCGCCGTGCTCTTAAAACGGAACTCTTTTATGATATTACTGCGATTGGTCCGGTGCTCCGGCTCGTAACATTTCATTTTTTTATTGTAAGACGAGAATGTTTTCGGCTGTGGATGACCTTACCGGCGTCATCGATCGAAGAGAATGTTATTCTATCTTGTTACAATTACAGATCCGATTGCTCGAATGGTATTTATTGATGTTACATTATAATTATTATTTACATTTCATCTCTACACAATACCTTAATTACGTAACTGGACAATTCAATCGCTTGACAATTCAATACAATTTTATTGTCATATCATATCATATCATTGCCTCATAGTCTCATGTTATGTTTAAAAATTTGTCGGACAATAATTGGATTGTCTTTCAGAATAGGTAACGCTATAGGGTGCTGCTTATCACATAAAATAGGGGACTGCATCGACTCTGTCATAATGAAACTTGAGAAACCGACACTGCAAGCTTCGTTAAATTGATTGTGACAATCAATTTAACAGTGCTCACAATTTTTTATACAAACAGAGAAAATGAGGCTAGCCTATCAGGCTATCATACATTTTCTACCGTTGTTGTTGCATGCTTCATCCTTACAAACATGTACCTATCTGTAATCTATCAGAAGTATCCGCCCCATTCTGGTCCTAATAGTCTTTTACACAATACATCCATAATTTCTCTGGTTTCTTCAGGTATTATATATGCAACGGCTGATTTGCAAACATCTGGAAGTACCCACATAACCTTTCTACATATAATAAGTTATCATTTTATCATCATGTGCGTACACTAAGAGTGAGTTGCACCTAATAAATAATAACCAATGCCCTATAGGCCAGCAACTCTCTGGTTAAGCTATGTGTGGACTGCGACTGCGCTGTTTAAAGTCACCCTCATAAATACTTAAAACTTTCCTCACGGACAGAGGCAACTATGGTGTTTCAATTCCTCTAATTTTGTCACCGCAAGCCAGGACATAGTTTGGAGTTACAGCGTCACCCTAAACACACAGGACAGGACCCTAAATCAGCAAGGAGAGTTTCACTCTTGACCGAGTTCTTTTATCACATCCCTCGACGCGATACTGGGGGCCGGCTAATTGCCCCGGTTTGCTCTCAACAAGCCTAACTCCGTCGTCAACAACGTTTTGTTTGTTTTGTCGCTAACTTATCGACGCTTTGCCGACGCCGACGCCGCCGCGCGAGTTAACATCCGAATTAAAACAATGTTTACAGCCATTTGCTGAAGTATTTCTTTGTAATTAATGATAGATGTTTTTTTATGGTTTGTATGTGGTTCTTGGAATTGAGGGCAACACTGGTCACTTTATTATAGAATCTACGAAAAACCAGAAATAAAATCGAATAAAATCTCCGCTGTAGATCATTATCAGGCCTCTAATTCGTCATTTTTCATTTTGGTCCTTTGAAGCAAGGATCACAATAGTGTCCTCTTCATTAAACCATTTTAAAAACTCACGACCACAGTATAAAATGGAATTGGAAAGAGGTGCGACACGCGCTGAATCAGCGTTCAATTATATACTATTTCGAGTTCGACCCCGGAAGTACGGTAGGTCGGACGGGTAAAAATGATGCTATAATGACGCAATTTGTAGTAATTTATGTGGAATTTGCATCTCCGGGGCAATTCTCTCCCAGCAATTTCTATAGACGTTGCGCGTGTACAATGGACCAACCCAAATATTTGAGTGAGCGTGGAAGCGAATATTTTTAAAACGCAATCCTCGACGATGCGGTGGAACTGTAGAAGTACGAGTATATTATTGGCGAGAAAGTGTCGTTAGTTTGGTGTGCAGTGAACGGTGATGTCTTACTGTTTTTGTGGGAAATGTGTGTCGTGGGGTCACCGCCATCACCGGCGATATCTCGCGACCGATTCTGTGTGCCGTTACGTTATGTACTTAACACGGCACTCCGGCGCCGATACAAGTGAACTGGGTCTGCACGGCATTCGCGGAATGTGCTTTTTAGATCAGCACAGTCCGCGTGTCATGCGGTGCTCTACTCGTGTACGTGCCACATAGCTATTTATACACCATTTTGTGGGTTAGGCAATACGCCTGTGTTTAATTATGGATTTTTGGAACTAAAATATTCTCTTTACATTTTAGAAATGTTCTAGGTACTTAAATTTATAGTCGATGATTTTATGCGTGATCCGGCTTGTATGTAAAGAACTTGGCATCTATTTATGGTCACCAGCACGTAGGTACATGACATGTACAGCAAATTATATGCAGCATTCTAATGCTGTAATTATGAGGAACTTACTTTCCCTTTGGTAGTGTCGTGAGCGGTACGGTTAGGGTTTATAGGTACATACTTATTGTTGTTATGTTTAGTACATCATAAAAATAGACTCATTCTTCGTAACAACTTCCTTGACTATTGTCTATGCTTAAGACATTGCTGTAGCATTTAGAATTCAGACCTTTCATAAACTAGATACCTAATGTTATTATGTTTTTCAGTAACTAGACTTTAGAACCGTGAAATTCATCGACAAAATCGTCGTTAATTTTATTGGAAATGTTACATGGCCTGTAAACAATACGTTATCAAAGAACAAAGAATTAAAATGAATAGAATTAATTGTGTGTTAGACTCCGTGGCTGTTCCAATATTATCACCATCAACAGCGACGCTAGCTGAAATAATACTGATTGGACGATTGTAGTTTTATACAAAGTCATGAAAATAAACTTTGATTTGAGTGATGCAATCAAAGCGATAGCCGAATAAGGACTGGGAATTTTTGTGGCCTTAGAGCGTTGATGGCAGAGATAATATTTGCGAAACCAGAAACCTGGCACGACTCAAACCGGCTGGTTCTTCTACTTAGCGATCGATCGTGTGAAAAAAATACAAGTATCAACTATATTATTTAATCGTTAAACAAGAAATACCAATCGTCTTTCAATGATTTCCATAATTTAGAATTTCGTTGAATAATTCAATAAGAAGGAATTAATTATTATTTATCTACAATTGAAGTGAAGCAAGACTGCGTTTCAATGAACGTTGTGTTCGCATTCTGTAGTAGTAATTCAAGACAGATGAGTAGAACGAGTAAGTCATGCGAGTATAAACAAATGATTTCACTTGTGATGCATGCGTGCGCCGGCGCACTGGCCGTGGTGCCTTGAGACCTGCGGCACGTTGCGCAGCGGCGCCTGCGGTCATCGACCAATACGAAATAGTGCCAAACGGCCCACCATGAAAGTTTGCCGAGAAAGCCTAAACCTCTACTTGCACGTACTTACGGACACTCGACTATTGTTCTTCGATGAGTCTGTAATTAGATGAAGTACTGTCTGTTTTCTACATCATGTCAGTAAATGGCAGGACTGGATCAATTTGCCTTATGCGGTCTTCCTGTCCAACTATAATTTAGGTGTCTTCAAGGCTAGAGTGAATAGGCTCTTAAAAAACTACACTCGAGAGCAAAAAAATCGCACATCATAACTCTTTTTGTTCAGGCAGTTTTTCTCATGAATGAGTATAGATATTGAAAACATTTTCTACACTAATTGAAAGCCTATTTAATTACCTTTCTAATGATATGAAATACAGCGTAAAAAAATATCCTTGAAAGGGTTTAGAGCACAAAATCCAACATATGGGAAAAATTACCAAATTTCACTTAAGAAAGAATGAGAGCCAAACTTAAAATTCTTGGTCATCCTGTTTGTCAATAAAGTGTATTCCCTCCCTTAGCCTTATTTACAGCTGTTACTCGATTATTCATCAACCGTATTAATTTTACAGTTAAATCTTAGGGTATAAAGTCCCACTCCCCGTCAATGACAAATTGAAGCTCTTGGAGGCGTGGAGTGCCAGAATTTTTGCACTAAGTCTTCTTTCAAGGTCATTCCAGATATGCTCAATTGGATTAGGATCATAACTACCAGCTGGCCTCTCTATCGCAATGATTCCAACGTCTTGCATGTAGTCGCAAACTGTTCTAGCGACATGCGATCTGGTGTTGTTCTGCATTAAGGAAAAAAAATCTACCATAAGCCACACAGGTGGCTTCACATATTCTTCGAGCACTTTTTTGATGTATCATAAAGGCGTCAACCCTCTTGATATCAGGCCAGTAATGGCCCAGTGATGAATACAATGTCAGTTTTAGTGTCCAACATTATGCCACCCCAAAACGCCTCCAAAACCCACTTGTTCGCTTATGCAGCATTGTTAAAATTGCCCTGATGACCTTCTGTAGACCCTTCAGCATCCATCATGGTCATCTAAGTCATTCTGCATTTAGCAGAAAACACAACAGCCTGCCATTAAGCATACATCCAATTTAAGTGTTTCGTGGCAAATTATTGCCGGACTTGTGGGTGAGCTGTGGTCAATTTGGTACCATTTGCTGAGTGATGTGTAGTCAGGCCTGCTTTACCCAGTCTTTTCCTAATCGTCTACTAATTTATACTGACATTGCAGACTTCTTGAAGATTTTGTGCCAGTTCAATCGTGTTCAGTAGCCGTACTTGTTACAGGAAAGCGATAATCACGCCCTGATCCTATGCGCTACCGGCCAGATCCTGGTCGCCGAATATACCCATGGGTTTCTTGAAACGTCTGGTATACCAGACGAACAGGAAAGCGGCTAAAATGTAGCTGTCGAGCGACTTCATTTTGATTATGGCCTGCTTTGGGAAAGGCCGGTTTCTGCAGGCATGGTACCCATATTTTTCCAGTAAATCCGTCTGTTTCTAATAGAGACGTTATCACGTCAACGGAAACTGATTAAAACCGCAAAACAGCACCCTTTTTGTAGCTCCAGGTAAAGGTGCAAGTAGTGAAATGCAATAGGGTGAATTTGGGGAATTGGGTATACCGCTGGTTTTTGTGAGTTACGTGAAAGTTAATGATCTTAATTTTGTGTTTTTATAAAGCTAATTTTGTATGCTTAAATTTTGCTTAATAATTTGTACTCAATATCTTTAGATTTAAGAAAAAAACAGTATTAAACAAAATTACAAACCATGTGCGATTTTTTTGCTCTCAAGTGTAGTAAGTCTCACCATCAACGATTGCATCACTGCTTACTATCAGATCGCAGTCAACCACTAGCATACATATATCAATGAAAAAGAAATGTCAGTAATTTTGACGTCCGAGTATAAGGTAAATACAAGTACATGTTTTAACAACATTATGTACCAACATTTTTGTAAGTAGCATGATTCTTGATGCCTGCCATCGTAATGCGTCGGATTTACTGATTAGGCTAACTAGCGCACAAGTAGTAAGAAATTACTAGGTTAAACCATTGCCTGACTGTACTAACTCTTCGAGCTGACTGTTTATAACTTTCAGATGGCTCTATTCTAGATGAAGAATATGCAAAAAAGCTATTTGGACAGCTCGTCTTGTACCAAAACTTTGATGAAGAGAAAAATATTTAGTAACAGCTGCTAGCTTAACAAAACAAAAAGTTAATTGAAAAGCAGTCTTTGCACAAAACACAAGTTTTGTGTCTGTTTTAAAAGTCCTGTAAGAAGTATGCCGGATGATTCTAAGACAAAGATATTGTATTTTCTACCATCCACAGCCAGAAATTGATTTTTATTTTATAGTTTTCAGCACGATCTTAAGCCTGGACTGGGTCGTAAAAGCGTGCTAAATTCTATGAGGATCGTTTATCTTTTAGTACTTGAATACGAAATCTTATTTACATTAACTTTTTAACATTTATCGTTTGTGATTTACGTTCATGTCAGAGTCATGGATTAATTACAATTTGGTAACTCAGTCTGTTAAATCCTTTTAACTGTTTTTATCAAGTAATTAGACAGCTCCAGAGCATTGGACAGATTCTAATAAAAATATAAATATTCTTTTTATTGTTGACTAGCTTTTGCCCGCGCGGCTTCGCTCCCGCTCTTCCCTACTTCAGCCTACTATACCCTACTCTACCCTACTATACCCTACTCTACCCTACTCTACCCTACTCTACCCTACTCTACCCTACTCTACCCTACCCTACTCTACTCTACCCTACTCTACCCTCCTCTACCTTACTCTACCCTACACTACCCTACATTACCCTACTCTACCCTACTCTACCCTACACTACCCTAATTTTCATTTTTTTTTCCCATAAGAACCTTCTCCTCATAATAACGAACACAACAAAAAAAAAAATTAGCGAAATCGGTCCAGGCGTTGTTGAGTTATGCGCTTACCAACACATTTTGCGATTCATTTTTATATTATAGATAGACTATAGCTATCAGGAAACACAAAATCCGGCTGAAAATTACACTTCTTTGCTGTACGCACAATGAATGTGTTCCCAAAACGTTTAGTGCAAATGAGTGGGATGTCCACCATATACCGGTGGTATGGTAATTATGTTATGCACATTGTTGATATACCCATTACTCATACCTACGAAGTATTATTACCACATTTTTTACGTAATTTCGTTACGGTAATTGTTTTAATCGTTCGATAACCTAATCATTTACATTCGTGCAGTATAACAATCTGCTGCAACAATATTTTCTTAGACCTGCAACATGTTACGATTACGATCTTCATTCGGTTGATTTTGTTCTGCATCTATAAATGATAAATGATAAATGATCTTTATTTTGCAAGTAGGTTTTATAAAAACACTTTTACACGTCAATTTTTTTTTTTTGTCAATTAATGCTAGATGAGGCCGGTGTTTCCTAACTGACTACCCTGAGAAGAAACACCGAAACAAACTCAGGGGTCAAAGTCTCTTTTAAAGTCCATACAGCAAAACATGTAATGGTCAAATCATATGAGAACCGTGCAGATTGAGCCTGAGATGGTCTTTTGAAGAAAGAACCACACAGTTCTAAGTGGACCTGTCCAGTCAGTGCAAGCATTTGTCAGTATGCGTGTAGCTCAACTCAGAACTACTAAGGAGCTCAACGACTTGACGAACAATGCCAAAGAAAGGACATTTGGGTAGGCCACATCAAATACTCAAAACTGCCAGACATCATGTGAAAATAAAAGAAAAGGAAAGAGTAATCCACATAGTTCTCACATTCACAATAATAAAATTTACAAAAGTGTAAATATTGCAAATTGTAAAAAAAAAGTATATAAATAAAAATTCAGTCAAATAATAAAAATAAACATGTCATAATTGTAAAAAAATAAAATATATATATATATACAATATCATAATTGTAAAACAACAACAATCGTCAATAAAAAAAGGCAGTTAAAACAAAAAAACATTCAAATGATAACAATTATAGTGAGTAGGTATTGGAGCAGGTCAATCCCAAGCCGTTTTATCCTCGAGATACTCTTTTACAGTATAAAAAGCCTTTTGGCAAAGTTTTCGCTTTACAAATGTTTTGAATTTATTAATGCTAAGTTCTTGAATAGGACTGGGAAGCTTATTATAAAAATGTATACTTTGGCATCTAAATGAGCGTCCTATTTTTTTGAGCCTGGTTGCAGGAACCACTAACTTGTGTTTGTTCCTAGTATTAACGTTATGAATATCACTGTATTTTTTAAACATGTTTTTATTTTTATGAACATACAAAATATTGTCATAGATATACTGAGATGGCACAGTCAAAATATTAATATTTTTAAATTTATCTCTGAGGGAGTATCTGGGACTTAATTTATAAATTGCACGAATGGCCCTTTTCTGCAAAACAAAAATCGTTTGGATCTAAACATCGACCTAAATCATTTGGTTCAGGCCGATATTAGAATAAGAGTTTATGAAGCTGTGTTGCCAACGATGCCATGACATGGGCGATGATTGCATTCCACTCAACACCTTCATTAGAAGGTACTCCACTCTTCATGTTATCAGTCCTCGACAGTTCTCAACAACATAGTGGCCTCGTAATAGACAGCGATAATGAACGGTCATCATGGACAAAGTGCCGTTTTCGTCTTGCACAGCCTGCAGAATTATTCAGGTGGATTTACTGCCAATTGTTAGGAATTGGCACCGACTTTATGCAAAGAATGTGGCACATAAGATATTACATCTTTAGTCAAACTTTAGAAACTATTTTAGCATCTGTAGGGTAAAGGCATACCTCTATGAAACACATAATTTTCTGTTCAATGTGCATGCAGGCGAAAAGCCAGTCTTTTGGACTCCCTGTAAATACTTACAACGACCTTCTACAGTTCTTTCTACTCCTTGATCTGCCGCACATTGCCTTAGAGTTCAGCTCATCTTACATGCGGCTTACACATCCTACCAAAACCCATTTAAGCTTAGCAGAATTCTGGGTTTTGTTATTAAAAGCTCCGTTGTCCCCAGCTGTTCGACCAGAATATGACAAACTGCGACATCTCAAACCGCTGCCAAAACTAAAACCGAATGACCTCAACCGTACATTGTCGTTAAGTAGTCCAAGATAAGAATTTAAGATTCAGGAAAAATGGTGACTGGGGAAAGTTAGGACGACAGATTAGCATCGAGTAGAAATTAGGGTAAACCTAGTTACAATGAGGAAGCAATAAATCTTCGCCATGATGGGTTGATGACTAGCACACACGAATCAACTTTCAAACCATTTGGTTTAATACCGTCATGGTCCGGGGCATTTGATTAACATGTTCAAGCGTCGCCGACTGTGTGATTAGGCTTTAACATACGACCCTGAGCTCTGTGCTAAAATAGCATTAAAAACTATTTTTATAAGATCGCCGATTATGATTTTTCTGCAACAAGTACAGTAATTATGGCCTTGCGCGTAAGTTTTTGTTTGCTGTACGCGCAAGGCCAAAATGTTTTAATAGCTTTGGGAAAAATCTTTCAAGTTTACACACGAAACGCTCCGGAAGCTGAAATGAAGGAAGTACGACGAGAAAATGAAAAACTTATGGCCAAGACAGATAGTTAAGTAGCTATACTGCCTATAGGTACCTTTTATTGCAAAGCAAATAAAATTTCTTATTCTTATTCTTATTCTTATTGTACACCATTAATAAAGTAATAGGGTGGAGGAACTTAAAATGAATCGGGTGTCAAAATGGACGGTCTTATTTACTTATTTATTTATTAAATTCTTTATGCACAAAAAAGTACAGAGGCGGACTTAATGCCTTAGGCATTTTCTGCCAGTCAACCTTTGACTTCTTTTTTTGGTCTTATCGCTAAAAGCGATTTTAACAGACTACACTAAGATGGAAGATCAATTTAATACAATTAATTAGGAACAACGGAGTTGCAGCACACTACGAAGGAAATAGCAAGACGACTTATGCCCACCATACCTGTCAGGTAAGCTTGTATGGAAACCTGCACAGTTACAACTCACCTGTACAGGCAAACCTGTCAGGTACCTTTAGATGTCTGTGTCTGTTGGCTCAGAACCGGGACCTTGGAAATAATGCAAGCAGGCCTTCGCCCAGCAGTGGGACAACATAGACTAGATATAATAAATTAAGTAGTCCATTGATTCAAAACTGTGATTTAATCATACTCTAAAACCAACGTAGACCAATAAATGGTACCTGGAAATGCAGAAATAATGATTGCAGACAATTAACGTTGGTACAAACATACAGCACCATCGATTTGTTATCCCCCTCACATTAAAATAACTCAGAAAAGGGGGGTAACCAGTTGATGACGCTGTTCGTACATGTGTTCCGCGGAACACATTTATCCTCCAGCCGTGTTATCAATCACGGCCAATTGTCGTGAGGATGGTAGGCGTCCTGATAGCGAAAATAATTAAGAAGGGGATGACGTCAGGCGCTCTGTCTGCCGTGGAAGTGCGACTGTGCGTATTCTGCGTACCAACCAGTAATCCATAAAATTAATGGATAAAGTCTATTTTTTTTTTTTAGTTTCTGGCGCCAAAAGAAAGTGAAGCTTGTTTATTGTCTACCATTAGTTTTGTTTATTTAACGACTAGTGCTAAATGTGAAGTAGGTACATCTACTCGTATCTATCATTTATACAGTATACATATAAAAATCAAATACTGCTCGTCAGTCTCACTATAACTCAAAACCGGCTTGTTCGATATGAATATTTTTGTTTTGTTTGCTCGATTACAAAAGTATTTTAAAATTTAAAAAATAAGGCAAACCATTAAAATTAGTTATATTGATTTCAAAGTCAGTAGTCATTTTGTATGTGAATCGCCTCTTAAAGTTGAAAAGTACTCGGGGGCGAGACCGCGGGCGGCAAGTTATTATTGAATGCTCAAGATGTTCATAAAATAGGTCATACAATTGCCGAAACGGATCTTGAGCGCTCGGCCTCAGAGTGGGGATCGCTTTGCGCATTCCATACATTGGCGAGCCAATCGTCTCCGTTGTTAGATACATGCAGCAACGCAGGCAACGAATCACGAGTGACGTTTATGACAAGATGGCGCGACGAGCCAATCACTGACACTCCCCACCCCCGCGTCTCACTTCGCACCACTAAAGAGACCGAATATTTGACTTTTACGCTACTTGAAGCCAGCGCTCAAGATTACGATGGCGCGACGAGCCAATCACTGACACTCCCCGCCCCCGCGTCTCACTTCGCACCACTAAAGAGACCGAATATTTGACTTTTACGCTACTTGAAGCCAGCGCTCAAGATTACGATGGCGCGACGAGCCAATCACTGACACCCCCCGCCCCCACGTCTCACTTCGCACCACTAAAGAGACCGAATATTTGACTTTTACGCAACTTGAAGCCAGCGCTCAAGATCACGATGGCGCGACGAGCCAAACACTGACACTCCCCGCCCCCGCGTCTCACTTCGCACCACTAAAGAGACCGAATATTTGACTTTTACGCAACTTGAAGCCAGCGCTCAAGATCAGTAGTTTATGCTCCTAGTCCCAGTAGTTTTTGTTGATTTTTCAACAACTAGCTTATTACCTGTGCTTTGCTTGCGTGGCATATTCCACGAGAACGATGCACTTTCTACTTATACATGAAACATTTAACCATACCTCTAAATATAGGTACTTAGGTACTACATCTGACAAACATTACAAACAGCCAAGGTTTTAAGAATAACACCTACACACTATTTACATAAAATAACAAACAAAGTTGTGTAATAATGGCATCAGATTTTATCTACAGAGTAGATAAGCAGTATTGATTACACTTTCTTACTTGTAGAGCTACTTTGGAGTCAAGGCTGATGGTTAACTAGGGTAGTGAATTGATTCAAGGCATTCTGTGTTAACACTGTTATGGATGCTTAGAAGCCTGCTGTACTTATAGAAGGGCATTGTTGTATCTAATAATTAAGCTATTAAGGTCAGTTAGGCAGTTGCTCCATGTAAAATACTGGTACATCCAGATGATGCTTGTCCAGTATAACTGGAAGCTGGGTTCAGAAAGTTAGAAAATAATATTATTATGATAAAGATGATATTTGTGTAATATTTTAGCAATTAAATTCCTAAAATATTGAGCATGAGTTTCTCTAGATATCAACGCTTGAAAGGCAAAAATTACCAAGCGACATTGAGTAATTTTTATTTTATTTCTCCTGTTCACATCAATATTTCGCCTGGTCCCATCATCACGCTAATTTAAGGATAGGTGAGCCAGTTCTTGAGTTATAAAATTACAATGAAAAGTGGCATTGATTTTTATATAAATATATAGATGACAACTCGGGACGCTTTTTATGAGCACACCAACAAATTATTGTATGTTCTTGACACTGAATCTCAAAGCTAAATGCAAAAAAAAACAAAATTGTAGTACTGAATTTACCAATTTAATTCATTAAACCCCAAGCGAACGCCGGCGTTCACGCACCTATTGTCTTTCTATTGCATTGAATTATAATGTGTCTATAATTTCCACGATTGAAAGGTTTATGCTAACATAGCTAGCCAGCTACCATTTGCTTAATTTTCCTAAACAATATTCTACACATAGAAAAACATCTTTGCTTTGAAACAGTCAACTAAATGGTGACTTTTCTTACAATGAACATATATTCAAGTGAAAGAATTTTTTTAGTAAGAATGGAGAAGTAAAGAATATAATCTCGTATGACAACTCATAAAAATGTACTTACACCAACATTCACTAAGTAATTGCAAAAGATTAAACATGATTACTAAACTTAAACATTATAAATCTGTTTTTATCTATCAGTAGACATTGTTTAGAGCTAATGATTAAATAAGATAATGATTATGCTGTTTACCCATACCTAATATTTACATTGATAAAATGCATTAACAGCCAATACAACTGATATCAAGTATTTATCTATTTACTGAAGTACATTTCACTGTTTTTCTATGACACGATTGAGGTTAAAGAAACTTCTTTCACTCAGAAAGAAAAACATATTCACTTCTATGACGAAAACAAAAATTAATAATAGGTAAGTTAAACGACAATATGGCAGAAAGGAAAAGTAAATTAACCAACACTTGGTAAATGGGGCTAGTTTTACTAGGCTCACGTGTACTGTGTTTAGGTTTTGCATACTAAATCTACACTTATTAATATTAAAAAGAGGTAAAATTTTAAAATATGGTGTTTAATAGCCTTTTCATTCATTAAACCCCAAGTGAATGCGGGCATTCACTCTCGCTTTGTCTTTCTATTGTGTCTTTAATTACTGTATACAAAAGGTTAAGTAAAGATTAAAGTTGGAAGTTTTGGATTCCTTTATGTCTTTAGGTAACTGGTTAAATAGTTTGAATACTAATAGGTAATTATATTTTCTTTGTAGAAAGTCGATCTAATTACAGATGTGGCCTATGTGGGCAGACCTTACAGTACACATGTACGTTATATTCAAGTCACATAAATTGATGATTCAGGGTGCTACCCTTAGCGTCTCTCACACTTTTGGCAAGTCAACAGTCATGAGACATGGCCTACATTTATTTTCATGAGCCCTGTCAGTCTAAGCTAGTTACTGGTTCACTATTGTTCATACATGCTACCAATATACCACTGTGTAACAAATACATGATATTGTTTGTACAACTGCAAGTTTGAATTTACTTCCCGCTCTGATCATCACAAGACACAAACAAGGAAACTGGCAGAGTACCTATTTACTACCTACATCTCAAAACACAGATTTTACTATTAAAAATGTTGTAAAAGTTATATCTTCATCAAATATAATTGAAGCATTTTACTATTGTGTAATAGAACTAAATTATGCAAACATTACTTTGTTTTGTTATGCCGTGTTCATTCATATTTCACTTCCTCATTCATGGTGCGTGGTTTCTAACACTTTTTCCTAAATATTACAATATTTACAAATAAGATTGGTAGAAAGTGAAATTAACTGGATAATCTGTTGATAGTTACAGTTTACTTTGTATGAGGTTTGGTATATGTTTGTAAGGCACTCACCTTTTTGACAGTTTCCAGTTTGTGTCGAAGATCAGGGTCAGCCCCTGGTGCCAGTGCGACAGCCACGAACTTGTCAGAGCTCTCTGCCTTAGGGCCCGCCGGAGACACGTTCTTGCTGGCCGCGTTGTTTCCTGCCGCGGGCTCCTCGATAGCATCTACTGGCGGCTTGCTCGGCCCCCGCGAAGACGACACTGAAGGCGCTACGTCATACTGAGGCCTCTCTAACACTTTCATACCCATGTCTTCCTCTATCTTAGCTCGCAGGCGGTTCCTGTCCTCCACTACGTGAGGATCATCACCCTCTTCACCATGATGAACGATCCCCACCACGGGAAAGTCTCCGACGTCGTTGTGTGCGAGCGGAGGCGGCATGAGCAGCTCTGGGCCTGCCTTCTGAATACGTTTGTAAACATTGTAAACACTATCGTTCACACTATTGGAACTTTTAAACTCTGGCAAGTAGAACAGTGCCCCTAACCATACGATACCGAATGTCAAAAGTACAGAAACAATCAAATATTTTTCTCGTAGGCGGAAGGAACGCCGAGAAATGGACGGCACAGGAACTCCATTTACAAAACGTTGATATGTAGGTAAAATCCCCGTCATATTTACGTAAACACGGAACCTACACTTAAAAATCTAAAATAATAAATAGTGACAGTTTCCAGACAAACGACCCGTCACCCGTGGTCGCCATTAAAGAACTGCCAACTTGAAGAAGTTGAAGTTGCCTCAACAAGTGTTACCAGCTCAAACAAACCAAACTCCCAATTAAAAACAAGCGCACGGATTAGGAATAAATAAACACATAACAAAATTGTGGTGTCTCTTCCCCAAAATAATGCCATTAATGCAAAGTTGAAGTTGAATAAACACCATCACTCGGCATTATGACAATGGCATTTAAAAAGGAGGAGTTCTAGAGCCCTATAAAACACAAGAATCTACATAATATAACATTTTTAACAAAATAATTGCCCATATAATTATATCGATTGACTGTGTTACTGTGTTACATTTATAAGCAGTTTGTCAACTAGTTGTATCTTAAACAAGCAATCCGTTTTACCCATCAAAAATTAAATTCTATAACCATACTATCCATCAAATATTTAGTGTCACTCAGAAAGCTTTCACACTATCATGGAATTTTGTTCATAATATCTTCGGCTTATCAGAGGTTTATATACTAAATTATACACACGTATATAGTCTGTCTAATAAGTCAACCGACTTGGAAATTTTGTATAATATTTAATCATTTAAAAAATACTTATATTCGATACTTTTCATAAGGTTCTTCTGTTAGTAAACAATGATCTCTATTTCTTAATCAACCTTGATTATTGAACCCGTGTTGACTACATCAGATTTCATTAAATCCTAATAATTACCCAAGTCGTTTAACTTATTAGACAGACTCTAGTAACATGGCAAATTAAATTTATAAATATAATGATAATCAACAAGTCCTCATTCTAGAGGAAATCAACTCGAATCTGGTAACATTACAGTAGTGCTAGGGATACCATTCCATAACACATAAAACTTCCACAAAATAAGTTATTAGTTATTACTGTTTTTCATTATCATTTCAATGAGAAATCAGCACTTGAGAGCAAAGATTTTATATATCCTAAGAGACAATTTTCATAAATTAAGAAATCTTATTAAGTATATTTAAATAACACTACGCATGCAAATAACGTATTTAATTGTTGCGAAGTTGGTGATGCAAAATTAAACGTTAATATTTTTCAACTCATGTATATTTGATTCTAACAATATTTTAATTTTATTATATTAAAATAACAAGTTCAACAATAGTTCTCGCTTACTTCTAGATTATTTTCTTCTACTAAAATCGGTGCAGGCTAGCAACACTGTTGTTGACTCAAGGAAAAGTGTTGCCAGACAATACCAAAGCGTACAATTGTGTACTTATTTAATCAATTTTATTATATATAATTTGGCTTTTCCTGGAGAAAGAGCAAAGAATAAGTCAAAATGCAAAACAATAAACGCTACTTGTGAATAAAAAAGTTACACCAGCATTAGACAGAAAACAATATTGTCCCGGAGCTTGTCAAGGTAATTTGCTAAACTGTATGAAGAACTTAAAGATATAATTATTACCTATTCTAAATATTACTATGTTTGACGTTGACCACCTGAGTGTGTCCACTGCTTCGCTCATAAAACTGAATACAATAATCATGGAAACTTTTAGTGACATGTCATAGGGTATTGACTGTATTATACGAACTTTTTCTTGAGGGGGGAAATCATTAAATTATTACTCCTTTATAGTGGAGTAAATGTGTGTGAGTCCTCCAGTTGCCCCTTCCGTTTCAGGGCCTCAGTAACTTTTACGAACAATGATTTTACTCTGAGTTTTATTTTTAATTATTCCATTATAGAACACTAAGCGACCGTTGGCTGACGTCGATCCATGGAAGGGTAAACATTCAATACATAACGAGACCCGTCAGTGCTCTTTAAAGTACATTAGCCGTTCATCCCGGCAAAAATTTGCAAATCTTTGCCAGTCGTTACCGGTAGTCTAAAGCCATGCAGAAAGTCGGAATATCAGTCTTGCCAGGGAGTATTTTGAAAATAAGTTATGTAAGTATAGCTGCTAAATGCAAATGTTAAGAAATATTAAGCCGTTTGAATTGGTTTACCACCACGGTAAAATATTTAAAATACACAATGTGTCTCGACGTATTCGATTACATAATGGGATGATGCTGGCAACTAGAGACGAGCCTGGATGGATAGATGAATAAATGGATGGATAGGTATTGCTAGTTCAATTCCGTACAAAGTACAAATACTCGATTGATAGTTGATAGCCGCGTTGTAAGTTTTGTACAAATAACATGAAATAACCGTAGCTGACATGCATTTGGTTGGAGTACTTCTATCAGTACCTACTAAATTTCTAACAAACCAAGACAAAAGTTGTGTGCTCAATAATAAGTGAGAGAAGAGAAAAAATTAACTAAGGCAAAGTTGATATAAAATCGTAATCATTCGGGTTTGCCGTCTTGAGCCAACCGACCACCGTTACATAGCCGAGCGTGACCCCTTTCACTGAGTTTGTAATAATTTTTTAACCTTTTCTATAATAGCTAGTGAAAAATGGGAATGTGGTCCCCTTCCCTTACTTTATAAAAACGCCATCTAGTAGAAAGGGCGTGGAGTCTAGAGCTCTTGTGATAGCTATCGACTCTAACAAATCCGTAAGATGGCGATACGTTCGTTTGTTACCTATTTGAAATAGGTAGGTAGTCGAAACGTGCAAAACTTTTGAAACCACTCTACATTTTATTTTATTTTTTTAGACAAACTAATTAGTTTTGGTGATTGGTTGAGATGGTACTTTCCTCAACTGAATCCTGGATAATAATAGGTCCTAATATTGAATGACGATAATATTATGTTGGTATACCCATGGCCACCGACGTATATAAGGGGGGGGTTTTGGGGGTCCGGACACCCCCCATTCTTCAAGAATGCATGTAATTTTTACAGCACCGCGCCGCTTGTAGCGAATGGTAGTTGTGGATTAAGACATAGAGTTTCCACAAAAGCAAACCGCACCTCATCCTTGTGTATATCGAAGTTATCACTTCACCGAAAGTGATCAGAGCCATATATCGCATGAAAAATAGTAAAGCCACTGGTCCCGATGAAATACCAATAGAACTTTGAAAGAAAACACGTACAGTTAGAGTCAGGTGGTTGACAGACCTTTTTAATCTCATCCTTTCATCCAGGAAGGTGCCAGATATATGGAGACTCAGGAATATGATCCCATTCTATAAGAACAAAGAAAATATCGCGGAATGTCAAAACTACTAAGGGTAATTAAGTTAACTTCACACACCATATAGATTTGGAAAAAGATCCTTAGTGCTGCCTAACAAATTTTGTACTATAACCACTAATCAGTGTGGGTTTACTGCTGGAGTGGGTACTACGTACTTTGCTATGGATACTAATGGAGAAATATAAAATTTTAAAAGGATCTTTACCTTGTTTTCGTAGATTTAGAAAAGGCTTTCGACCGAGTGCCAGGCAAACTCATATGGCAAGCACTTACAGCCCGATTGATACCGGAGTATCTTACAATACATGTATAACAACGTAACAACGCGAGTTGTTACGTTGTTTTACATGTATGAGAGAGTGATAGTCTCGATGTTGGGTCAGGGTCCATCAAGGATCCCTTTAAGCTTTGCTTGTTTTTCAACGTTGTCATGGACTACATAAAATAAAAACATTTTCTAAAACCGGCCCCTTGGACACTATTCTATGCGGATATATGTAGTCCTAATAGAGGAATTTCTGCCAGGAATTCAAAGCTACGAAAGGCTTTGGAAAAGAGTGGCCTACGAGTCAATCGCAAAAAGACGGAGCACATGCCACGCCACGCCATTTTGTCTCTGCACCACCCTAGGAACATGCCTAAGGTATTAAGTCCGCCTATGTACATTGTGTTGCATGAAGCTTAAATAAATAAATGCACTGCAATTTCTCTGGCAAAAATCACAACACTTGAACTAAATAGAACTTGAAGACACACCATTGAACTAAATAGAAGATTTCATGGTCAATACTAAGGCAACAACGGGCAGAGACCTAAACATGACCTAACCTAAATGTGTTTATAAAAACTAAAGGCACCGTATAAAAACAAGCCGTTGGACCTGCTATGTTGTATGGTTCCGAGTGCTGAGAAATCAAAAAATGCGAAGAGCAAAAAATGTACGTCACAGAGACGAAGATGCTGCGATGGGCGAGTAGTGTCACGAGACTGGATAAAGTCCCCAATAAGCTGATCCGAGGGAGCTTTAATGTAGCTGAAATACAACATAAGATGCAGGAGAGCGGCTTGCGTTGGTATGGGCATGTAATGCGCAAAAACAAAGACCACATGACTCGACGAGTATAAGCCATAAATGAGGGCAAAAGAGGAAGAGGCTGGCCAACGTCTATCTGAAGGCGAACCATCCAGAAGGACCTAATGAAAATGGGCCTAAAGCGAGAAATGACGCAAAATCGCCTAGAATGCATGGCGTAACAGTATCAGGAGAGTTATCCCAAATAGGGAACATGCCAAGGGATTGATTACACTCTTCCATTTTTTATTTGAAGGCACTCATTTTATTTTATTTAGACTACATAACTAACCGGAGTTATAATTATAAATTACGCGCGACTAGGTTTGCTTAATTTTATTGGATTTGCTTGGATAAAAGTAAAATCTATGTTTTTTTACAATGGGGGACCCCTCCCTTGTCAAAGCTATAGCTACGTCCGTGCCCATGGCTGGCTATTATTCAATTGAGGGTTTTCATAACTTTGGTTTCAGTATATTACAAAGTACTCTGTTATTAAACATTTGTTAAAAACAGCAGGTTATGGCAGCAAATAATGTGCAGTTTTCGCAGTTTAACAGTAGATGGCTTTGTTACTCGAAGATTTATTAGCTCATGAGTTTCAGCCTAGGTTTCAATATCTGATCATTACTATAAAAATACATCTTCCACACAATTCTACTGCTGGACACAGATCATTAATTTTTGGCTGGTTTTGTGCAAACAAGCTTTGGGCTTTGGCTGATAGTGATCGGTGAATTTCAACCAATCACTATCAGCCTATACCACAAAAATAATCAGTGACCACATTAATTGAAGGGTAGCGTGTTCTCACAAAAGTTTAATAATGTTCAAAAAAATCGCTCAAATGTTTCAAACCATTCTGTCTGACTCTCTCTCATGTCCCCCCATTTGTCTATTCTCCATAGCTATTTCTTATTCCGTAGCCATAGTAGGACTTAAAAGTTAGGTAATTTCAGACATTAGGATCTTTTCCATTATGCATAATAAAACTCAGGTATATTAATTGGAAATAATTTATTTATCTTCACTTTAAGGCACTTTTAAAGAAATAGATTAAAATTCATAAAAAAAAACTTATAATTATATTTCTGCGATGTTTATAAAAATATTTTCCCACATGAGATCAGTCAAGCCTTAATACAATAATCTATTTTATAATCTGTTTCATTACTTAACAATATTAATACATAGGTACATACAAGTTATAACTAACATCCCATATGGGTTGAATTGAAAATACAAAAATAGTTGTAATAGTTACACTATTGAGTATACTTTGTCATATTTTGCAATTTGAAATTATTGCTATGAGCGGGGTTTGAATCTAGACATGTAAAAATCACAATCGGGGCAATACATCGCCGGTGGGTTGATAGATTTCTTGCGACATAAGTTGCAAACTGTCTTTTGCAGTGTTTGCGTGTCGCCGGGTGGGTACGCAAGGTTGCCGTTCATCTGAGGTGGTATGGGCGAGTCCGTGCCGCCCTTCGTGCCCGGCTCGAAAGATACCGACTTCTTCTGCAGCTGTTTCGGCGGCGGCATGTGCTGATACGGATTGTAACCGTTCTGAGCATACTGGTATTGCCCCACTTGCTCGCTGTTAACATTAGTATCTACGTTAACGTTTTGGCTGTACACGGCGCGCTGATGCTGCGTGTTGGCGTAGTGCCTCGTATCCTGCACGCGCGGCTGACCGGAAGGGTTGTCCACGTAGTAATTGTTGGACATTTTCTGTGGGAATGTGTTGTAGTTTTCGACGGGCACGTCACCGTGCGGCGGCGGGACCCTCTGATACGGCGACTGGGTGTAGTGGTTAGTGGTATTCGCCTGGGGGTATCGACTAGAATATTCGGAGCTCGCATAGCTTGTCGGTGGGTTGTGGTAGCTCTGGTAAGCCGGCGAATTGGTGGGCACGCTTTGATAAGGCGAATGATTAGTGTTTGGCATGTTGTGTGCATACTGGCGGTTAGTGGAGTAGTTGTTGCTGGGCACGGTGGCGGTGGCCGAGGTCTGCGGCACGCGGTGGTAGTAGGCCTGCCCCATGTGCGGCGCCAGCGGGCCGGCGGGCGCCGCGCGCGCGTGGGCGCCGCCCAGCTTGGCCATGTAGGCGCTGTGCGTGCTGTGCGTGGGCGTCAGGCGGCTGGCCGGCGTCTGGAAGTTCGGTGGGCTAGCGCTAGCGTTACTGTGGCTGGAGTACACGGCCGGCGGCTGGTTGTACGGGATCGGGCTGGTTGTATTCTGTGGCGTGTTCGTCGGAAGCGTTTGGTAGATTTGATTACTATTTGTTCCGCTTTGATTTTGCGTAGTTTGTACCGGCGAGTTCGTTCCGTAAACACTATTATTCTTTTGTGCATTGTATTGTTGTTGTAAACGATTCGGCGGCATCTGGTAGGCTGGATAATTGTTTTGTAAACGGACGTACTCGGCGTGTGTGTTCTCATTAGGGACGAATGAGTTTTGTGATAATGAAGATATCGTAGAACGAGAGGACTGGCTGTCGAACGAGTCCTGTCTCTGAAGTGATGGCTTATCTGATTGGAGCGGCATAGTCGTCAGCTCAGGCTTGTTCATAGCCGATTTCAAAACACGCTCTAAGATTGGGTTTGGAATGTAACTATCATCTTCTTGGTCCTCGGCCGTCGACACTAAGATGACCTGGTCACAGAAGGATACTGATTTTTTCTTAGTTTTGGATCGGTCACCGTATGCGTTGTTTACAGACTTCTGGTCACATTGTTCTTCTTCAATTTGTTTCGGATCTATCGACGATGCTGAAGCGCGGCGGTTAAGTCCAGCGTTGGATTGGTCGGAGCAGTTAATCACGTCTCTATTGCCACTCATGCCTACAAAACCTATATGCGTTCTGTCACCATCTTGTGATGTATTTTGAGTGTTGTTTTCGAATCTAGAGGCAATATTTCTAACGTTATTGCTGGTTTCATACACATTGTGGCCATCAGTAGGACTTGACAGTTGCCCTTCTAAAGAACCAGATCTCTTTAGTTTGAATGAAGCCTGTTTAGCTTGTAGTTCCTTCAATAATGATGGATGAGTGTTTAACTTTTCAGTCTGGGTCATTTGTGGAGAGCATTGTTCATTTCTTAAGATTTGATTTCTTTTCTCCTGAAGGCTCGCCAATAAGGTTCCTTTTGTAACCTCCATATCATTGGCCATTGACATTTCACTAATACTCTGGATCTTTTCGAGTTCGTCATGAAGTGGTGTTAAATCAATGGGAGGAGGAGGCGGAGGGAACTCTTCACTGGGTTGCCGCGAGTGGTTGACGGAGTTCATGGGGCTGGGGTAGGGCGGCAACTCGAACATGGTGGGCGAGCGTCGCGGCGGCGCGCAGTCCACCACGTCCACGCCGGCGTCGAACGTGTGCGACAGGTTCTGGATCGTGTTGTGAGATGGTACTATCGGTTGCATCGTCTCCCTCTTCACAGGACTCTGTTCCTGGTGGATCATAGCTTTCGTCACTACCGTGTGGAAGTTCTGCGCGGGCGAGGTGTCCAGCCGGTCGTAGTGATTGCTGCACTTGTCGTCGTATGGGTGTAGGAATGGCAGGGAATGTGGCTCGTCACCATACTGTTCCGAGAAGCCGCCGTCTTCCTCGATCTCAGGCGGATACGTGCCTTTCCCATGTTCAGCGTAAGCGTACTTGGAGCCAGTGAGTTGTGAAGTAGTTCGGAGGGGAGGTGGAGGAGGAACTTTCGCGGCTGTCAGCATCTTACCGGCGCTGCCGTGGAAACTCTTTCTCATTAGTTTGCTTCTCTCTAAGTTCGGGTTGGTACCGCTAGCAACTGAGTATTCCAAGTGCCCCTCCGATAAGTAACCACTTAGATTTGTTTTATCATCGATCGTGCGTCCGACGTCGGTGTCGTCTACGGAGGACACGCGCTTCTCCTTAGTAGCCGCGTCGTTGTTCCCATCCGCACCCTCCGTCAAATCTGGCATCGATCTATTCTTCCTTCGTATTAGTCCGCCCATCAACAACTTTCTCCGGATTTTATGTTGCTTTTTATTAGCTTTTTTATCTTCTGCTGACTCCTCTTTTTTCTCTGCAGCTTTTACAACTGGAGCTTCTTTCCGAGCGCGACTCCGGTCTTCACTTCTCGACCGCTTGTCTCTTACTTTGTCATCGTCCCTAGATTTATGTCTCGGAGGGCGCTCGCGTGTTACAGTATCGATATCATCATCAATACACTTTGGAGACTTCTTAGAAGAGCCCTTCTTTTTAGGTAATGTGGCATAGATTTCGATAGTCATGGGGGATGCTTCAAGTCCACCTTTGGTGTTTCTGATCGGGGCAGCCTGTGGGATTTCTGTCACTCTGGTCATACCAGCCATGCGTCTCTGAAGACTGCGAGCTCGCATCACGCATGTGTTGTGTTTCATGCGAGCGAATGTTACCATGTGCCGGTTGTTGTATGGAGCGTCCATGGCTGCACGAGCTTTCGAGGCGGCGGCGTCGCACAGTACTAAAGCAGTTTCATAATCGGCCGAGTCCTCTGCGTTGCGGGACTTCTCCAGCAGTCTGTCGGCTTCTAAGCACAGAGCCTCACATTCGCCGCGCGTGGTGATCTCCGGGATCTGCGCCAGCTGCAGGTTGTGGCGCAGGCCCTGCTGCAGCGGCAGGCTGTCGGTGGAGGACAGCGAGTAGGAGTCGTAGCCGGCGTCGCACGAGCCGCCGCTGGACAGCTCGCCCTTGCGCGTGGGCGAGCCGGGCACGCTGCCGGCGCCGCGGCCGCGCGCGTACAGGTAGGGGCTCTCGGGCGTGGACGACGACGCCGACGACGCGCTGTTGCGGTCGCCGCTCCAGTTGCCCGAGTCGCGGCGCGCGCGCGGCCGCTCCTGCGTGTCCGAGCCCGAGCCCGTGCTCAGGCTGCGGTTGAGCTGCGCGCGCCGGTTGGCCTGCACTTCCAGCATGTTCTCCACTGCTTTTCTACTGACGTAGTCACTTTCATTGTCTGGGCCTGGCGTGACGGCTCGCCGAGCGAATCCGTTGGCCGGCCGTTCGGGCGCCGGAGTGACCGCTCGGCGAGGTTCGGGCGCCGGGAATGGAACAACATCTTTAGGAGCATGACGAGTGTCACACGGCGTTCCATCGACCGCAGCGTACAGGAGAAGGAGCGGTTGGAATCGTCCTCTTTGACATTTTTCGACGACGTGTGACCACTCCGGTCCTATTTCTTTGACGTCCGCATCGTCGAAGTATATCCAGAGGCGGAGTTTGCTATGGAAGAAGAAGGTGGAGTAGTGCTTGCCGTAGTAGGTGACGAGGCCGACGAGGCGGTGCGTGGCGCGCGCGGCCCAGGCGCGGTCCACGCAGGCGTGGAAGGCGTCGGTGGGGCGCAGCTCCGTGCCCAGCGCGGCGTACACGGCCGCCACGTGCTCGGCGGCGGGCCGCTCCGAGTCCCACACCATGCCAATAGACACCACCTCCGGACGATTCATCAGTGTTCTGCATATTTGTATTTTCGCTCCACAGGCGTTCTGCAAAAATGAGAAGACAACATTTATTAATTAAATCGAAACAAAAATCATTTAAGTACCTTCTTCCAATTACGATCTTTGAAGTTTCGTGATGAATATTGATTACTCACCGGACAATCTCTGATGTCGCCCATTCCTCCTGCTTTCCTCAGAAGCAATCCGAAGCTGTCTCCGTGTTCACCTAGAGCAGCTTGAGCTGTGAGTGCTGTTGCTGATACGTAATGAACCATCTGGAAATATGAGAAAACGTGCTCAATTAATATTCTGAATTAGCTAATCAACTTTCTCATTTCTTATCGATATTCTATGTCACGAAGACGAGTTGGTCGTGGAAGTGTCACGTGTAAAAGAAATGCCTTTGTACAACCAACGATATCTAAATAGCTATGTTTTGTGTAAGTCATAAGCGGTGGTTCAGATGTGAGAATATTCTGGTTAAATATCTGACCTGAGTGAATGGCAGGGGTTCCGACGTGGCTTGGCAGGCGCTGCATACAGATTGTTCGACGAGCATCATGGCGAACTTTCGGTGGGGTACGCAGTGTGGGGCCCGGCAGGCGTCGTCGTCGCGGCGGTCGGAGCCTGCTGCCACGTGGGCATGCACCCTCAGCAGCAGGTGCTCGAAGCACTCGCTGGCGTCGGCCATGCAGCCCAGTTGGAAGCGGGCACCGCCGCCGCCCAGTGCCCGGCGGAGCCCGTCCGCGGCTGGGGCGCGTTCTGCTGACCATTGTAGCTGGGTGAACAGTTCCTGTGGACAAGTGAAGGTTAGAGTTTAGACGGTGGTTGGAAATAGTTGACGTTGCGGTATTAGAACCTATATTAGGTTCGGTACCTACGTGACGAGAAGAGACTAAATAGCATGACATTGGCGGAGAAGGTGGGTATCTGATATGGAACAATACCCTTGCACTATTTCGTATTCCAGGTATGAAGAATGTGTAGACGGTGTAGACCCTCTCGGTGTAGACCCCTATGTATACCAAGTTTCATTAGAATTAATTCATTAATTTTCGAAAATAAGGACTTACCAGTTTGTATGAGATACCGTGATTCGTAAACACTCTTAAAGTAAAACGTGGACGTTTTATGGGTACTGACTACAATATGTTGGTACCTATTGACTTACGATTAGGTAAATAGTGTACCTAATAATCTAGGACAGTGTATCTCGTGTAAGTATAAACTAGCAAAACAATATTTGACACAAATCTTAAAATTTTGAAACAGCGAACGATTTCTCGAAAAAAAAACACACGGGGCCACTACAGGCTCTACATAAAGAAAGTTGTGACCGACTGCCCGCTATGTAAATTTAGGTTTTAATATCCATACAATAAGATTGAATATAGCGGTAGCAGTTTAAATACTTGACTGGAACAAAACCAGTATGGCACGAATACGAGTTAAGGTATAGGTCACAAACACGGCGTGACCCGGCCGAGGTGATTTGACGTACAAACGTAGATATATCTCGATGTTTTACGATTTCGTAACCGTTAGAATACTAAAGTTATTCAACTTTTAGATGTTAGACGGCTGAACCAATGTTCAAAGTTGTAAACGCAACAGTTGTTGAGTTTATGCCGTGTACCTAAGTTAATTAATGTTCTAAGTTCTTCTCAAATTTTGAGTCGTGTGAAATGAAAGCAAGTTTGTCTTGAACATGTTTATTTGCTTGATAAAGATGAGCGCACAATTAAATGGCGTATTATCCGGTGCACGGCGGACGCAGCTTGCGCCCGCGTCTTCCGTTACACGGTTTTATAAACATCGCTAAAACCAGATACGATGTTACCGCGCTGTTTATTTTAAACAACCCAAATACTGCGATCGTGTTTATCTTTTTAATTTACAATAGCGCTTGTTTGCATGTTTGGGTACAGATGCCTGATAGAAAATTTTGTTCAAGAGCTTTCTTTGGAAATATTGACCTGTGCTTATAAGGTTATTTTATGAAGTAGGTTGTTAGAAAAACATCCCAAGTGCTTAAACTAAATCATTTTACAATGCAACTTGTAATTTCACCCACGGATTCAAAAGTCTAGAACCTGGTTAGACAGACCTGTTTGCGGGTCATCGCCTTTAACACAACAAAAAAAACCTGCAAAAACTTATATTTCCTTGCACAGGAAACTTTTACATAGGTGCGATAGCATAAACAGACATGCTAATAATAAGTAACTGATTGTGATAACGAAAAACCCATACAGCTTTTTTAACGCTGCTTTTCTTGCAATTTGTATTATTAACAAAGAAGTTGCGTCTTTCTCTTGCCATAGTACGGTTGAGGAGATGTTTTTACGTATCTTTTTAGGTACTTCGATACTAAATAGCGGTTAATTGACGTTTCATGTTAGTGGTTAAATGAGACGTGAAACGAATTTGTTGGAAAAAATCAGATTAGTTTTTTGGTTGCCTAATTTAGCTTGTTAAGCGCTCTGGCAGAATTTTTGCTGGTAATCGTTTCAAATTATATCTAGGATTTGTCTAAGATTTTAAAGCATATTAATGAGTCCATCCAAAGGTTTTCTGTCAGAAATTGCCCTGTGCAAGACCGCACATTGTACACTTATTTTTAACAATGTTTGTTCTGTATTTTTTGTAGATGTATTATAAAGAATATAGTAAATAAATAACAAGGATTTTTTAATTCAGAATCACATACAAAAAAAAACAGTACTTCAAGCCAATGAAAGGTCCCGAGAATTACACTTGTACTGGTATATCGCCATGGTTTTCGAAGACGTTTCAAAGGAACACAAACGCTTTGATAAAGTAAAGTCGCTATCTTGTAAACTTAGCAGTCTTAATGAACAAACCCGGAACTAATGCATCATATACAAGACATTAGTGGCACAGCAGCGTCAGTGGTGAGAACGCGGCTACAGCCAGCGAGCTGCAGCCTTTGTTACGTGAGAATGATGCGGTGAACTCATCGCTGACCCTGCTTCTTGTGTCTGCATGATCGCCTGGTACACAATGTTTCAATAAGACGCGAGAAAACTAGGAAAACAGTGCCATATATGGCGAGAACACAAGGAAAATTGTGCCATATATGGCGACAACACAAGGAAAATTGTGCCATATATGTATTAATGTGCGTGGAACGTTTTCTTTTATTTTATTTGTTAGTGTTTCTTGACACGGAAATTGCGGAAATGGTAGGAAATATTTTGTATGCGCATCTTGAAGCAAGGTTGCGTTTGCTAGTGATAAAGCATAAGAGTTGACTCAGATTCGAGTTACTCATAACCCCAAAATAGAAAATGACTGAAATTGGTAGAGTCCATTTAAAAACAACTTATCTATCCCATTAGATATTCCCACTAACCATTAAAAGCACTTAAAGCGAATACCTTTTAAGAAACGTTTAAACTAACATAATTGATATTCTTTCATCATTTTAGTTATAATAATAACTTAAATATTTTATTCGAAGCAGTTCGAAGGTTCCAAATAAGTTAATTTCTTGAATACAAAGACACTATGAAGCCAAGCTTTATCTATCTGATGAATATTAATGTGTACCGCGGCGTGAAGTATGCGCGTGTTTAAAATATGAATAAGTTCTAATATAATATTGAAGTACAGTCAAGAGCAATAAATATGAGTACATAAACCCTTTAATCGACAAAGTTTGTCTTTTATAAGTATTAGGGTGTTTTTATCTTCCTAGGTGGGAATTGACGTAATGTTCTAAAGACCTGAATCCATATTCCATGATAAATCCATTTCTAGTTTTTTTTAAGTATGATGTGTTTGAGTCATGAGTGAATAGGTTACTTCTAGGGACGCGTGCTAGATCTTAGATTACATCAAATCTTACCATATCATACCTTTATTGCAAAAATCAACTATCTACATTTTTTACCTAAATTAAGTTAAATATAGCTATCGACTCCTATCAACAAGACGAATATGCAAGTAAAACTGGTTATTAGCTATGACACTTATTTAAAAAGATAGCTTGGGCAAAAAGTAAATAACCTACAGAATTGATCGAATATAATAATATAACATAATAATACAAAAATGCAGATAGTTGGTTTTTGCAATAAAAATACGATATAGGTAGGTACTGAGATTGTAGACGAATACACCATATAAATTTTGGATGTGTGGTGCGCTTAAATTGAGGAAATTTGCCAATTGTCATCTTCTTTTGCTGTGCACTGTACTCGAGTATGTCACGAAGAGACAATACTCAATTCAAGGCGCGAGTTACGCCGGAGGACGACGACGGTTGCGCATACATACTTAAGTGGGCATTTTATGTATTCCCGAGACAAATTGCCTTTGGAGGCATCGACACAATAGCCTTTAGGGGGGTCAGCGACGAGTAACGCATCGGCAACTTATTCTTTGTCAGTTTTATTAACTAACTGTATTGTAGTTCACGGTAATATGCATATTTTCATACCTTCTAACAAAGGGTCGTATAAATCTTTGGTTGAAAGGGTTATTGAAATTGAAGACTCTGTTATGTTTTGCAATGTATGTCGCACTGAACTTTGCTTATTTAGCATATGATTTCCATCCTAACCACAGATAGTTATGTACTACGGTCTTAACTAGTTATTTTATATTTCAAGCCTACTGGGGCCATGCGTTGTGTGAAAGAGAACCTGGGTGTCCTGGAACGAATGCAAAGAAGGAACATAGGAGTGGGTTTAAGTCAGTAGACGTCTGACACGTCCTCGTGCTCCGCCCTAGAGCGGTAAGGCGGAAAAAAAGGTAAAGCAGGTTTTCAAAGTACCTATTAATGGTCATGGACTCGGTATTTTATTAAGATATATTTACATGCATAATCTAGGCAAATCGTTAAATCGAACTTGTAAATAATCCAGCGACCATTCAATCTGCAATTCCAATATTACGATTGAATATTTAAATAAGATTTAATTTAGCATTAATATTCATGAACCGTATCGATTCCACAAAGTCCACGAATTGTGTTTAAATAAATAATTACATGTGCAATTAGCGGCCAATGAGGTAACGACAAGATTACATTAGTAACTAAATCGTTGATGTCTTTTGTTCGCTGCAGACCGTCAACATATCATTGGATTTGAAATTGAAATAAGGCACCAATTGCAAATTAGTTGCGGTCTGCAAAATGTTTTTGGTGTGTAATGCAAAGACTTTGTATGTACAAAATATATTTTTCAGTGCTTTTGTGTGGCAAGACAAAGCATTGAAATGTGTGTAGTTTCTCCGAAAAATAACTAAATGTTTTTGCAGGATGTCAAACTTACTCTAAACAGCGCAATGGTAGTTTGGCTGAGCGGAGTTTCAGGAGGAGGCTCTCGTCTCGCCGCTGAGGAGGGTCGCGAGCGAGGGAGGGTGTTGTTCCTCACTCCGGCCAGCGAGCCAGTCAGCAGCATGTCCTTAGGAGGCAGCAGCTCCCGATCCCGAAGACCTTCGATCTTCGTCTTCTGGATCGCCGCCGTTGTGCCCCCCTTGCCGCCATCGCTCGACTCCTTACGCTTGTATCGAAACTTGATCATCTTTTCATCGTCTCACTGTAGTCCGCATCGCTCACTCCGATCACAGAATTAGCCGAACAGAATCACAATTCAGTTCCTCATTTGGATTCAATATCCATACCTATCGCAGAAACAATGGCCGCAAACTAAATATACATTCTTCGAGTCCGCAAACAACTCTATATGGCAATAAGCAACCGACACACGTAGGATTGAGAAACTTTTCATTTGAATTCCGCACCGCACGTGAACTACGCACAGATATGCCTATTATTGCCTATCCACCATATTCCACTTCACTATTATAATGTTAACAACTGCTTCAGTAGGAAACCTTAAATTTTGGGCGCGAAAACGTCAGATGTCTTAAAGCAGCAGGTGGTCACAAAAGTTATTTTAGCACAACTGTCGTGTTTCAACACTCGCTTAATGTAAGTACTCAGAAAGTAGACACAAGTCGTTATTAATTATGTTTCACGTTTTGTTTAATGACTGGTTTCAAAATAGTAAATGAGAAGCAGGAACAAACGCACGACTCTACGAAGGCTTTCGTGCAGACTGAGTTGAGACAAGCGGTGGAGGAGTGCGGGGGCGGGCCCGGGCCCCGGTACCTTCCAGGTACCACGTTTTTTCTAATCTATTGTTAACGTAACTCACGTGGGCCCTGCCTTGTCTCTGTCTCTCTATGAGCCCGTCTCAACCTTTTATGAAAACGTGATGCTTTGTTTATATTTCTATAGCGATAAGCTCAGAAAGCTCATAAAGTTACGAAATTTTAAGAAAATGCCTTTTTTGGAGTACACGTGTTGAGCACATGTATACAAATAATATAAAAGATATTGCTGTGATTCTTAGAATACTCAAATTATATTTTTAAAGATTATTTTCTAGAAGAAATTATACGCACGGAGTTCCATTGACCTAGTGGCCAATTTATTTAAATGCTCATGTTACTCTGTGTTTATGCAAGACAAGCCTACACATTCTCTTAAAACTCGGATCATTAATCAGAATTTCAATAAGAAAGAACATTCTCACTTCCAAAAAATTCGTTCAAATGATTCATACGTTTGAAATGCTAAGGGTCGACTGATCCCATTGATAAGACCCTTGGCCCTTGACGCCTGAATTGATGGTTAAAAATAAACATATTTTTTGTTATAAAATCCTTATGTAAGTAGTTCATCATATTGAAAAGTCCTATGCGTAATATGAATGAACTTTCTCGCCACGTGAGTCAGTGTCTAAGTATGTCGAAGTTGTAAAATATGTGGTCGGTTTTTTCGACGGCCGATACGTCAGCACTCAGTAGGACACTTCTTAAAACAACCCATAAAAATACCTTGCTAGTGTAAATAGCTATCTCCTATAAGGAAATCTTGACGACAAATTATAAACTCTAACTATTAGAGCATCGGTTTTCATAACAGGTTGCAGGCTCGTAAAGAAAAATAATGTCATCCGCTTCCCTTTTATAGTAACTTGTGTTTCGATTTCTAAAACAGAACATATACATAATATATGTTAATTTGATTACTTCAAAATTACTTGCACTTCCGAGGGCAAAGTGATTCATTCTGGTTACGTATTGTTAAAACCACGAATACTATAAAAGTTCAAAGCTTCGAGTTCTGAGAACTGAGTTAAGGTCGCCTCATAAGGAAAACCGAAGATCTGCGCCCACGCAAGGCGCATGCGAATTTTGGTCGTATTCTAGATTTATCATTAGTGGCGTGTGAATGTGTTGAACTTTAATAAATTAGTGACATTTATAAACGTTGATATTATTAAAGTAACATCGTACTGCGTATTTTATGATGTTAATAGAATAAATTGAGCTGAATACTAAATTGGACTTGAAATTGTATTTTTACATGATAAATTTAATTTGATTAATATAATTTCCTATCAGGTTTTAATTTAGTATAGTGTGTATCTAAACTAAATTACTTGTAGGAAATTAAATAACTTGATGCCTGTATACCTCTTATCTATTCTACCGGCTTCATAGCTTAAACGACAACGTAAGCCGTTGTAAGATGTATTGCTGTTATTGGCTTATCATGATAAAATAAGAGAGATTTTAATTATGAAAACTAATTAGGGCCTTTAGAATGAAAGCAAAATAATTTACCTATATGAAAACTTTCTTGTAGAGATCTTAGTGAGTAACAAAAAAGGTTGTGAATAGGAAAAGTGTATATTTAATAATAAATGTGGCTTCAATAAGTCGGTGTTCATGAACCGTGAGAGGTTCTCACATGTGAGGCAGCGATCCAGTTACAACTACCCACAGAACTGACTGCTCGTGTAGACTGTGAGAAACTATCGTCTTTTTATCAATTAACTACTTCCCGCTTAATTAAGATCCGAGATTTGCGATCACACCATAATCTTGTCGACATTGGCAGTTTAGAAAAAAATAAGATAAGTTATTATACTATTAGTAAAGCAAGTGTCTAAATTAAGAGCTCACCAGATTTATGTCAAAATATGTTGGCCACTCTGAAGTTAGACGTTCCTAACTATGCGCGAAAAAATACGCAATATGCATTCGTCAAACGATTCTAAAAAAGAATTACTGCGCAGCCAATTGTGCGAAGTTCAGAGCGATCAAAATATTTCCGCCATATTGTACCTTCAAGATCCTTGACGAACTCAAATAATTTAATTGTCACAAAGTATGTCAGCCCATAAGCTGAAGTTCACTCATGGTAAACCTTGATACAATTTACAAACTGATTCTTTACAATCTCTCGGCACCTACTTACATTTGAAACGTGACGTTACGGAGTCATTACATGGTATTGTTACAAAGCAGGAGTAAGTTCGTCATAGCGTCATGTCAGCAGCGCGTTTCGCCACGGTTTCTCCGAATAAGGCTATTCAAGAGGCGGATCTTTTCGGTGTATCACACCATCGGTTACTCACAGTCTTACGACAGGGACCTTGACAATTCGTACTAGTTTTCCCTTGGATCACGACTAGAGAATCTGTGTCGTAGATTTTTTGATACGAAACTGTAGAACAGTTTGAATAGGATTTTCCGAAATTTTCCCTATACCTACTTCTGGATACGTCGAGATTCCGTAATAGCCACTTACTCATCCATTAAAACCTTTGTTAGTGAATGATTTCTATAATATTAATTTTCTACATCAAGATTAATATTTTGAATTCTCTGTGGAAGATTAATATTTTGAATTCAAGTGGCTTTAGTCATGCTATTGAGAGTAATGAGAACATTATGCATGTTTTGGTTTTTATAGGAATCGTTGACTAACTCCCACTCTACTCTCTTTTTAAAGCAATCATAATTTTGTTTGAACACTTCCCATTGTTAACACCAGAAAAAAAAACAGACTAAATGGTTTTAACTTTGACCCTCAAAACCAACATGATTTGAGTGTTATTTAATTGTATTTTCTTGTTAACCCATATGTTGTGCTTACGACCTAATTCATTTGTAATTACGGTTGCCAAGGTGTGAAGCCACAAACAATCGACATTGCAACACTAAGCGGAACCCTTAATTCTGTAGAATCCAACATTGTATCAATTACCTATTGTAATGCAATCCTAATTCTTCTTCGAAATTGTTACAAGGAGATACATCTATCATCAGGTGTACTTATGAGATTTTATCGCAAAATATATGCGTGTATGTAGTTGTTATCATTGTTTAACTTCTAAATAAAATTGGGCAATTCAACTGTCAATTTATTTCATGATGCATTCTTTCAAAACTATAGTTGCTTATTTTGGGATAATTCAAGGATTCGTAAAGAAATCAACAGATCTGAGTCATTTTATAGATTGCAAAGAACGAGATGAATTCAATGTTTTCATTGAATAATTTCATAATAAGATAACAAATATCACAGAATAAAGTGGTAAGAGTCAAAGAAATGAGATCAATCGTTATCACGACGCAAGTGTGATGAACTCTAACGCTCTATTCCGATTAGTCGGTGCAGTTATCGGCTGCACAATCGATTCGTTCGACTCTTAACATCTAATTCAATTACTGCTGCAATAAACCATTGTGCAAGTGAGCTCTGCGATAAACTTGCATGTGTGATTTATCGGTACACAACCAGAGACCTTACAGCATCATGTTTGCAAAGATGATTAATGAACGCACTGGGTAAACGAATTTATATGGATTACAGAGAACCATTATTCATAACTTCACTAAAATGATAAATGTATAAACGTTTTTTCTTTCTTTTCTTTCTTTTAAATGATATTTATTTCGCAAATAGGTTTTACAAAACACTTTTGCACTTCAATTTTTTTTTCGTCAGTTTAAACTAGATGAGGCCAGTGTTTCCTAGCTGACTACCGTGAGAAGAAACACACAAACTCAGAGGTCAAAGTCTCTTTTAAAGTCCATACAGTATACAGGTCAACCCATATGAGAACCATGCAGATTAGTGTCTCAGATCTTTTGAGGAAAAAACCGCGCAGCTGAACCATTCAAAATCATTGCGAATATGTTGCGCTTACCAGTCACTTATTGTTACTAATCGATTTCTCTCTAGTTAGAGGTGACCAACACAATTGCATCATGGGCTTTGAGTCCAAATTCTTCTGCATTTGTATGTAATCGTATAGTCAAATAGATAACTTTAACAAGGAAATTAGGATAGAATAGTTAAAGAAGGCGTAGTAGCACTTACAATACCGTAGCGAAATTGAAATCTGATATTGGCAATTGAATGCATTAGACTTAATTTGATACTGCAGTGTAAGGATAGGTCGTAACCTGTAAGGGATATCATAAGAGTCATTATGACCATAGAATTTTAAAAATAACTTCACAAGGATCTGATACCTGCCCATTAATAAAATTGCTAACATCCGTAGCATGGGCAGGTTTATGCAAATTTTGATTTCACCTTCACCAAGATACGTGAATGCGGGTAGGTTTTCGCATTTAAAAGATATACCAAAAGTAAATTGAGTAAAGGACAAAAAGAGTCTTTCTGTGGGAGTAATCTGCAATAAAACAAGGACATCGAGAGCATTTATGACATTGTTTACTTGCGCAGGCGTCTTGTTTGGCAAATATGTCTGTACCGATGCAAGTGTACGAATTTGTCACACGGTGTGGGTGACAGACAATGGGCGACAGTATAATGTTTGTAATTACTGACGTATTATAACAACTGTTCAATTAGGTACCTTCTTGATATTAAGTTGTAAAACAAGCTAAGTTTTTAAGTGCAAAAACGAAATTCTATCGCAATTTGATGTCTGATATCCAATTAAGTATCTTCGGTAATTTGTCAAGGTGTAGGTCCTGTACGTTTTAGTTAGACATATTGATAAATTATTTTTACTATTAAAGTTCCAAGAAATATATTTGTAGAGCTACAAATAGATAGATTAGACACGAATACACGCATATTACAGCTGGTCTATTATAGTGTCGTAAACTTATCCACTTGTGGCTATGGAGCAATACATCGAATTTTATAAACTTAGCGATTGCTTCATTAATTTCTCGTTTCGATAACCGAATAAAAACGCGACCCTGAAAATCGCATTTACTTATCGCCGCACAGGGTTGTCGCGTCACATTAAAATAAATTAACACTCTTGTATATTTAGTTTGCAGACGTCGAAGAGCTGTCGTTCACAAGGCTAACAACTAACCAATTCACTGTATAAAATCACATCCAATATAGATACAATACCGTTCACTTGATTAGGACACGATTTTATATGATAATGACCTTTTACACTAACACATTTCATTTGGATACTGCACTTTCACTTTGTTATATTTGTGCCACTATATGGCATATCCACGTAATAATCCAGGTTTGTATTGGTGTTCCACGTGTGTTATAAAGAGTTTTCGTTCGATTTAATACAAAATAAACACGCGACGTGCGCTCCGGTAGAGAGGCGTCATGTACGACTGTACGCGGAGTAACCGCGCAGTGACAGGCTGCGCGGGCGCATGCGAGCGACAAAGATAACAAATGATGAAGGCTTTGGCGCCAAGCTGTGGTCCCATACGTGCGAGCGGGACAGACGAGAGGCTTGCGCGGGAGTCCGGTTATGTATCTTACTTGTTGTAGCAAGGAGATTAAAAGTATGTGGAAACTAAAATTTACATTGCAATTATAATTAAAATTCCACATAAACAGCACTATGTTACAAGTTATTGTATAAAAACATGTAATATATATAAATAATTACTAAGAACGGATTAGATTAGAAGAATAGCAGTTTTAGGAGTTTTGCGTCTCGTTTTCGACGCATAAATATTACGAGTATTTTTGAGGATAACTCAAATACGCTAATTCTATTAAGTTTGAATAGAATATTAAGTATTTGACTGTGTACTCGAAAGCTTGCAGTGAAACTTTTCCTTTAAGCGCAACATAATGGCTTAAATAAACAAGTTAGAAACTGCGCTAAAATAAAATTTGTAAAGTGATTGAAGTTGCAAAAAAGCTAGATAGTTCATTAATATTGCTAAACTTTTGAACCAGTCTCTTCGCGGCCGACTTTTACAACCTTTAGCAAATTATTCAAGGAAATGTCGACCTAAACTACGTGCATTATTGTCTTTGTAATCAAGAAACGGCACAGAGTGGTGACGTCACCGTCTCGACTGCGGAACGGTTCTCCGTGACTTCGTAATTAATCCTGTGCGAGTTAAACACTGCTCTAGTCTCTCATTATCTTGCTTAGATCATCGACCGCGGCGAGAGTCTCACCCTTCACCGTTTCTTAAGAATTGCGCAGACCACACTCTAATTTTGACAGCTTCTGTTGGAATATAACAAAAACAAATCCATCCTGCTTCAACACTATGGTCTTTCTCTTTCTAACCAATAAATATTATATTTAATGGATAGAGTCCCCATGACCACTTGACTGAAATCCCTAGTATGGTTACAGTTACTGTATTCCACTAGCCTTGCTTACGAGCACACGTCTCACGTGATGTTACTGAAACGCACCTTCCCAATATAAAGAAAAGGATAATAAACAGTTATTATTGAAATCCTTAAAATGAAGTTTCTCTTTGGAGCCCTAAAACTAACAGGTTATGGGCCCAGAGCGCTAAACCAAAGTGCAAATAATATGAAGTGAAAATAAACGAACATTAAATAATAATAATAAAAAAAAAAAAAAAAACGTTTTGTGCATCAAATTAAACAAATGGGACATTAAACAATCCGATGGTGATAAATGCAGTGTGTGGACACCTCGAATTCAAAAATTATCAAGTGAATTACCTACTGAACGTTGTCGACATTGAAGTTATGGAAGAAACAAGTACCGAGTGAGTAAAGAACATTATGTGGCGACGAAGCTGTCTTTTAGTAAAAGGTTGCTGAATTTTAAATTGGTTAGAAACACCACACTAACCAAATATTTTCGAGAATTTGATAAAATCGTCACTGAACCTATGGCTGCAAGTGCACAATTAGAATCCGATAAAGTGATCCGCCAAACATGACCCTACCAAAAGAGTCCGGAGCAGCATTGTCACCGCAATCGTGATACTGACTGAAGACAATATAAAGTTAACTTTGGAAAACGAGATTGTGAGATCATGAAAACAAACTTACAAGGGTTGTATAAGATCTTAGTCTAAAAGTACTTCAAGCTGAAACTTACGAGACCACAAGTCACACCTTCAAACAATTCAAAAGTCAATAAAGAACATTTTGGAACCCAAGAAAAATCTCTGGCAAAAAGGGAGATTTGAAGAATTACAAAAGCGCGTTTGAAAACAAAAGAGCCAACAATAAAACGGTAAAGTTGGTTACTCCAAAACCAAACTACTCAAATACTTCTGGTTTTGCTTATATGGCGGGCTGTGATATGATGGCTAAAATGATGGGCAAAACGAATATACTTTTGTCTGGAATTCTGGAGCAGATTACTTGAAAATCAAGAAAAATTACACTAAACTTCAATGAGCGTCAGGAGCCAAGAAACGATTCGGTTGCTATATTGGTGCGGCTATACAAGCGACGAAGAAAGGGAATTACCAGGCGACCAGTAAAATGGACGTCGTCGGCGAGGAAAAGCAGCAATCGGGAATGACTGTCGTTTTTGGTAAAAACGGCGGAGTCAATATGTTCAACGACCGTAAGCCGGTAATAAAGGGTAAGTCTTTGAATAATCTATTCAGAGGTAACTGGTTAGTGCTTGAAAGACTTTTAAATAGCGAATGGTCGTAGATAAAGTCATGAATAGTAATAATTATGAATTATTATGGAATTAAATAATTGCATATCAGAATAGATTAAATGATTGAAACTATTGTCTGATAATTGTACAATTGATATTATTAGGTATTAGACCTAACGGTACATTGTGTGAAGTTTGTAGATGACAAAAACTAGTCTGTTATTTGATACTCGTAAATTGAAAACAAAGTTTGAAACGAGAAGTCGTTTAATCTCAAGTGCACACAGATGTTTTGCGGTCCTAACAGTTTTTTTTTAGTCTATTGAAGTTAAAAACTATGTTGTGATTTTGAGGATAAATCAAAAGGTTTGTTAAGTTTCGGGATTAGTTGCAAAATGTGAAGTTCATTTTGGTCTGAGAATTGTTAACTTTATGTTGTGATAATGAAAGGGAAATTATATCCAATTAAATGGAAGAGTTGAGCTCGGGAAGGTATTGCTTGGTCATCCCTAAACAGTGCCGCATACACTGGCTGTAAATGGTATGGCCGAACGATTGATGTATGATGAACAATGCCGATGATAAAACGAGTCTAAATAAGACAAATCGTTCTGGATTTAGATTGTTCTGGGGAGCACTGAGATTAGATAATATACCTGATGAGTTATGGCGTAATAATAAGCCAAAACCGTATATTTTAAAGTTTTTGATTCTACTGTTTACTAAGTTAGTAAAAGTCTAAAAACGAAATTTGGCAAAGAGGTTGTCAAAGGGAATTTCGTTGAAGATGAATCAAATTTAATGGTTATAAAGTGTGGGATGTGGTAAACCAAAAATGTTTGTGGGAGTCAGAGATGTAAAAAGGATGAGATTAAATTCTTATCAAATAGGCCAGTGAAACTTGAGCCTAAATGAGTTATGAGCTATAAATAGCATAACTTGGTAACTCTGACTTGATACACCCGTTTGGAAAGAGGTGTGGATCTTATAAGAATCAATCAGTTTTTAAGCAAACAAACATATGATACAATACCTGGCGTAATTGCAAATAAATCTGTTTGGGAAACAGTGGAGAGCTCGAGATTGTCATATCACAATGGAAATAAGTTAACTTTATTTTAAGATCGAGAAACATCACATAGTTAGTGACGAAGTGTAGGACGAAAAACTTATTTTTCTGCTTCGTATAATGAATACGATGGCAACAGTATGTTATTACTTATTGTGTGCTGGACCATAAAAATAGAATTAAATGCTGGTATGATAAGCATTTAAATGAAGAATGTTTTCAATGAAATAATTGATTCAATTAAGTACAGATTGAAAATGATACCTAGAAATATAGTTCTAAAGAGAGATAAAAGAAATATTAATTTGATTAAATCAAATTGATTGTAAATAAAGAAAAGTCATTGATTGTAAATAAGTACAGTTGAATATAAGTTGTATAACGAGTTTAGTGGCTCGTGGTTATAATCAGATAAATGTTAATGAAACATTTGTATTAATTGAAAGAATAGCAAAGTTTTAGTTAAACTTTTGTGTGTCAATGTAATGTCTTGGTTGACATGGTTAAATGTGGATATAAAAGCATAATTTTGAGGAACCTGGATGAAGAAATTTTAGTATATGAATATAGCTAAGGATATTTTGGCTGACAAATTGTGGTTTATATATTAATGAAGTCATTATATGGATGTATTTAATCTGTATATTATTGGTTCCTAATGTTTCGGTGAGCTTATATAAAAAGGTATTCCTAATACTCATCAGCGGATCAGTGCATTTAAGTTTTAATGCAGGTCATGAATGAAATCTAGTAGTTGCCTAGTTACTGGATTGTGGAGGTCTGAGAGGCAGTCGCTCCATGTAAAATACTGGTATTTAGACGCATCTGGTCAGAATAGTAGCCGACCCCAAGACAGTTTGGAAAAGGCTAGGGAGATGATGATGCATGAAGTCTGGTGCCTAGTTGATGGCAATAGGTTTGCTCACTATTATATTGGTGTACAATAAAGTACATATATATATATATATAAATAAATAAATAAGGAAATTAAACATAACTGATGAAATGTGGGTGTACTATAGGTGCACCTATGCCTGACCCATTGGGTAGTAAAGGCGTGATGTTTATGTTATGTGATAAAGAAAAAGTTTTTTTTAGTTTAAGTCTATGTTATTGCATTTTAACAACTATGTTATAATGTGTAACGTAAGCAGTTGAGTATAACATACCCAAACAACATTTTTTTTAAATTGTTGTTTTATAATTTATAAAATGTTTTCTGTGAAAAATGAAATAGGTCAGAAAACAAAATTACTTTGGATTAGGAAATGTAGATAAATAACAGTTCTTGAAATGTTTAACTTGAGGAAAGCTTTAGGGGCTATAAATCTGCCCATACACTCCTTGAAAGTTAAATATGTTGATAACAAAACGTTGAGTTCATGAGAAATTATAAGAGCCCCTTATCGAAATCCTTTGAGGTGCTTGATGCTGAATCATGGCATGCAATTGAGCCTAATCTTAGTTTACTGTTTACATCTCGAGTCGATATGCAAACAAAAATGCCTATTTGTAATGGTTACACTTAGATACAAGGCCCTTTGTATTAAAATATTTAAAGGAACTATAAATCTCAAGTTTAATAAAATATATAGGTGGGTGTTTGTTGATTGTGACCGAGGTGGTAATGATGAATAAATATAAAATGTACTGTGGGTTACTTGTTTAAATTATTTGAGCAATGTACAATTTGCTGGCAAACAAATTGGTAGCAAACAATAGCAAGATAGTACACAGTAGTAATGCAGAGTATGGTCACGTATGGTTTAATGTAAAGCAGTAAAAGATTCTGTGATTAAAGGCGTTGGTGACAAGTATTACATATTAAGTTTTATTTATAGGCATTACTATAGCAAATGCTGTTTTTATTTATGATGTTAATAAAAATAATGGATGCAAAAGCATTGCGAATAATCTTAACAGCCACAAACGAATACATAGATATTAAGTATCGGGTTGAGAAATATGTTACTATAATGTTTTGTTTCTACAAGTTAACCAGATAGCTGGTATCCTGTGAAATTTCCAACGATGCATTACACCTAGATAAGAATTTAAATTAGGGGTGACGTTGTAAATAGATGCAGTGTGCATAAGGATATGTTATTATATTATGTTTATAATAAGAGCTTGGTTATGATAAGTAGACGAATAAGATTTATAGTTTCAGTAATAAGTGAAATGATTGATTGGTCTGATTAGGTTTTACTGGGTTTTCCCTAATCCTGCGCAACGAATGTTGGACCATGATGATATTGTATTCCCAGAAAGAAGGAAGGTGTGTGCTTTTATTATTGTATAAAGGTGTTTATTATAGTATTATGTAATAGATATTATACTGAGATCAGGCAAAGAAAAAGGGATTTATTTTTGAGGGGGGCGTGTTGGAATATAACAAAAACAAATCCATCCTGCTTCAACACTATGGTCTTTCTCTTTCTAACCAATAAATATTATATTTAATGGATAGAGTCCCCATGACCACTTGACTGAAATCCCTAGTATGGTTACAGTTACTGTATTCCACTAGCCTTGCTTACGAGCACACGTCTCACGTGATGTTACTGAAACGCACCTTCCCAATATAAAGAAAAGGATAATAAACAGTTATTATTGAAATCCTTAAAATGAAGTTTCTCTTTGGAGCCCTAAAACTAACAGCTTCGACTTTGAAATTATCATATCTGAAAGATCTGTGGTGTTTATGGATATCAAATACACTCTCGCAACAACAAAGGATTTTTGCAGGGTTTTGCTCCCAGTTTCGCAAGCTCATTACTGGTGTTCGATCATATCCAGTGTTAGGTCAATATCTGATCGCAAATATAGTATATCATGCTTATGCAAAACAAATCTGGTGAGTGTGGGGTCAAGCCGCGGTTGCTAGTACCGGTTTTAGTAACGCGATACGACGAAGTAACGACACCTCGACTCGCCTGTATGTATACATGTACTAATGATAACGTTGCTACTTGACGAGCTAATGTAATGTGATGCCTTTCTTATCGCAGCTCCTGATGAGACTACTGGCGCAACGAACCCTGGTGATAAACAAATGAAGACGGTAATAGTTTTAAAATTTTGTGTCTCTCTGTTTACTCAATAATGGGACAAGTTATGATAAAAAAAAAAAAAAACTTAAATCAAGCGCACTGATTTGCGTAAGCACAGATACAAAAGATAATCTATTTGTAATACGTAACATGATGAAAAGAGTGGCCATAGAGTTTCTTATACATTCTTCTCCATAGTGATCTCTACGCTTTAGAATGTGCAATTAGCATCATTTTTTGACTGACTGACTTCTTGACATTTCAAAAGTGCCTGTAAATGGTTTATTTGAAATAAAATGCTTTGATTCTTTGAATCGTATAGTAAATCCTAGTATAGGTTAAATCAGAAGTTTTTGCAATAACCAATAATTTGATTGAACTCTTAAATTACTCTTTATCAGATATAAGAGGTTCGTTATATTGACTCTGCGGCGCAATCGGTTGTAAATGTCAAAAGTTTACCAGCATGTAGCATTAAAGTCTATTGAAATGTAATCTCGCAACAACGGGTCTCCGTGACCGTGAATAAGCATGCTAGCATTAAATTAACTGTAATACATTAACATATAATTAATTTGTCTTAGATACTAGGCTTACTAGGAATAGAATTGTTTTATAGAAGTTCTAGGAAGTCGAACAGGACGCAAAACTTTAGGGAAAAATTAAATAGAAAGGAACCGTATGAAAGCTCTGATACAATAGTCTTTTTACATCATTTAAAAACAAGATCACCGATACAAAATGATGACTCAACATCGACGAGATCCGAAAACAATAATGGAAATGTTTCTTTAGACACAGATCGTGAAGTCTACAGTTATCATTGTAATAAGAAATTGAACATTGCAGCCAAACACACAGACGATACTCCTCCAAAAATTCAGCAATTGTTAGCAACAGCTGAATAAAATTTAACATGGCAATTTTTAACTACCGTGTATGGTTGAGTCACGTCATTCTCTAGGAATTCCAAATGAACGGCTTACACATCTTTATCTTCAAGCGTGTGAATGAACAATAGCAATATTTTACCTATAAAACTAAACTCTGTACTGGATTCTCTAAACAAATTATTTAACTCTAAAAACTAAAGTAGACCAAGTTTTGGGTCAAGAGTAGTTCGAGGTGTAATTAACTGCAAACAAAAGCTAAAAAAGGAAAAAAATAGACGTAAAAAACAAAAGAGTACTCCGCAACTGCACAGCATGCATCCGAAATTAAATGGACCGGGGGCCTATAGACGAATCACCACAAATCAAAATACGTGCGTAGAAAATGGACGTTTGTGCTTAGTTCGCTGAGCTGAATCTTTTATTCGTCGCGAACATAGTATTTTCAATAAAAGAGCATTCACCTGATCAATAGAGCCACCTGCATCAGACGAAGTTCACACGGCCATAAAATATGATTTAAAGAACGATAGTCAATACAGGTTGAAGTAAACTGTTTTAAATGAATTTGTCGCAACCGTTGTTTAGATTAAAACATTTAAAGAGACATTGCAAGGTTTAATAAATTTTAGGTTTCAGATAGAGCTTCGAATACTTTCGAAGGTCTGATAAGATAAGATAAATTTTATTTGAAAAGAAAAAAAAAGATATTGAAAATCTAGCCGATTGATTTGGATGATCCCTAAAACAATAAATTTTGATTTCAAATAGAGCATGTATTCGAAGGCCTGAGAAAAAAAATTGAATCTTTCCGATTGATTTGTAAGATCCCTAAAAAAGTAATACCAAAAATGTTTAATAATCACAAAAATGTTTATAAGTTCATGTGAATTTTCAGAGACTTTTTTTAAGACATATCCGTGAGTAATGTAGTCAGCAAAGTTTCATGCGCTTGAGTGCCCACTCTCACTATATTCATAATGTGTGTCATCGTCCTAGATTCTGTTCACTTGTTCATTTCACTTGCAACCTGTTTGACGCCCAAACTTGTCTCCCCGGCTTAATTTTAATCACTATATAATTTATTTACTGCCCTTGTGTCAATTTCGACTTGTAATTTGATTATTTCCGTTATAAATTCCAAGTGATTTTCGGTTTAAAGAAATTTATTTCTCATAAGAACATACAGTCCGCTTATAATGAGATACAAAGTAATAAGTATGATTATACAATACAAATTCCTCCAGAGTATTAGAAGTTATAATGTAGTTACATGGTTCTTAAGTTTGTTTTTAAAAGTATTCATGTTATCGCATTCCTTGATATCGTCCGGTAATCCATTGAACAGATGAACTCCTTCAAATAATATGGTCTTTCTACCGCAATTAGTGCGGACGCTGATGACTTCAAGTTTGTTTTTATATCTATTTCTCAGGTTATGTGACATTGTCTTTTTCTTTATTTGTATGTTAGTTAGTATACAGTTAGAGGTTATTTTTTTTACAAGAATGCATGTGTAATAAACGTATAGCTGTCTAATGTTTAGTAATTTAGTTTTTTCGTATATGGTTTTTGTTGGAGTAAGATAATTGTAGTGGAACAAAGTTTTAATTATTTTATTTTGAACTCTTTGAAGTGAATTTAAGTTAGTTATTGCTGCGGAACCCCATATCTCGATCAAATATTCTAAATGTGATTTGACTAATGAGTTATAAATCAAAGTGCGTACTTTGCTTGGAATACAGTTTGCTACTTTCCGTAATGCTCCTAATAACGATGTTAATTTACTTCTGAGATAGTCGATGTGTAATTTCCAAGTTAGTTTCTCATCTACCCTCAAACCCAGATATTTTTCGTTTGTGGATCGTTTTATTATTTCGTTATTTATTTTAAGAGGCGAGAAGTCCGGTACACGCTTGTTTTTAGCGGTGAAAATCATGTATGAGGTTTTTGACGTATTAATTGTAAGAAGGTTGTATTTAAACCACTCGTTTAATAAATCAAGGTCATGCTGTGCGTCTTTTATAATGTTATGAATTGAATTGTTAAAGTAAAAGAGACAGGTGTCATCTGCATATAGCGTTAGGTGTCCTATTAGCCCTATTTTATTAATATTATTTATATAGATTAGGAAAAGTAACGGACTGATAATTGAACCTTGAGGACAGCCATATGAAATATTTTGGACCGAGCTGGTGTGAGTCTCTCCTATTTTAACAACTTGACGCCTGTCCTCCAAATAAGACTTGAACATTTTATGTGCTGTACCTGTAACACCTATGTTATCTAACTTCTGAAGCAGTTTTTGATGACTCACGGTATCGAACGCTTTTTTTAGGTCGATGAATATTCCTAAGGAATAGCTCTTTTGATCTATATGGGTTTTAATTTTGGTAACTAGATCCGTTGCAGCCGAGAGAGTACTTGATTTCGGGCGAAAGCCATACTGTTCGTTTATTAGAAATTTCTTTTGTGTCAAATAGTTATTTAGGCGACTATATAATACGCGTTCAAATATTTTGGACATAACAGGTAACACTGACACCGGTCTGTAGTTGCCTGGGTCAGTTCTCTTTCCAGATTTGTAAATAGGACTGACCCTAGCCACCTTGAGGGTGTCGGGAAAAGTACCATGTAGTAAACAGGCATTTATACAGTTAGTCAGCTGCTCAACAATTATATTTTTTAAACATTTTATTGCCTTTGTACTAATACCATCCAGACCAGTGCTAGTGTTACTATCGAGGTCATCTATGATTCGAATTACTTCGTCCATTGTGCACGGCGTTAGTTCGTTTAGTGTTATGTCATGTGTATAGTTATGATCGTACATTAATGTGTTGCCCGTATTTGTGTGATATTTGTCTGGAATTTCCTTTGCCAAGTCTGCGCCTATAGATGAGAAAAAAGAATTGAACAAGTCACATATTGAGTTACCTTCTGTTAGAAGTCCAGCGTTTGACATTAGTTTGGGAGGAGGAGCGCTGTCTTTAATTTTATTTAATCCTAAGTTATTAATTAACTCCCACATTTTTTTTGGTTCATTGCTGCAGCTTTGAAATAAATTATAATAATAGGTTTTCTTGTAAGTGTTTATTAGCGTTTTCACTTTCTGTTGTTCTTTCTGGAACTTTTTTATTTTAATGCTTTATTAAAATATTTGCAAGCCAAATTAGGCGTTCAAATGAATACTTAGCGTCCGGTTTTATTAAATATTTGCCATAAGCTGCAATTTTCAATGGGTATATAGGTAATGGCAAGTAATTTAGTGTGCCGCCAAGCAATTGCGGAGCTGATTGAAGTTACCAGTAGAATTAAATGATGATAAGCGTAATAATGTGTCCGTTATAACATATTGCTCATATTAAATCACTAGGGAAAGTCAATTTGAGTTGTATCAAATCATGGATGGGTACAATATTGTAGTGGTAGAAAATGGAAAACTGACTTACAAATAATCAGATTTTAGCACTGTTTTTAAAGTTAGTAGTTAAGATGAAATACAATAAAATTCCAATCCAATCTTAGATGGATTTCGCAACAGCTGAACCTATTAGTAATTACAGTAGATAACACCTAGCTAAGATAATAGACGGCGATTGCGCATTCCTTACTTAGTTGTGCCTAGCCTCTCTAAGCCGGTTGAAGGTTGAAGGTACAGCTCTGGTACTTAGTTGCAATCATGGACTTGCTTACCCACTTAAATAAACAAGATTATTCTTTGTTTCAGAATTTGACTGCTGCAAATTTTGCCAGGAGTCTAGAAGTTACAAAATTAATCGAGCATTTTGTTGGAGCAAAAGATCCAACATTTAACCGTCTTGAAGTGCTTAAGCGGATGGGAGGACACTTGTTAATAATGACAGACATACAAATGAAAAATGCAACGCCATAATCGTGTCTTTAAACAATACTTTATATTGACAACGGTCGGTTATCGTATCCACACACGCATGACAGTTGGCTATGGACATGTGCGTACGATGATTGACATTCGCTTACATCCCCATGGACATCACGAAATTTTCATTTTATATGGAATTTAAGTTCTTAGCTCAATAGGAATAGGAGGCACAATTGAATGAAGACGAGGTGCTGGACTTGTCATTATGTATACCACACAATAGATGTTATTGGTATTTTGCGGTTGGTGATTACTTTTACATGAGTTCTTTCAACCTTACTCATACTAAAATTACAAAGGAACATTCAGTGCATTTTAATTGGGCGTCTTGCAGACAACGTAATTAGAATGTTGTTAGTTATTTCGGTGTTCACCTTAACCCTGTTAAACAAATATACTTATACATACGATAGAAAACTTTTTCTATCCATTAAAATGATAAATCGACCTCCCACGAGCGTCCAGAGACCGTGAACTCTGACAGGACCGTGGACAGCCCGACAAGCTTAATTATATCATATATCAAATAAAATTTAGTTTACGATGTAATCTGAAGTGATTTGTAGAGCGGAGTAGTTGGACCGAAGGGAGGGCATGCGCGGGCGCCGCCAAGTCGGTATCTTTCGTGACCGGTCGTTGGCGCACGTGGTGACTCGAGCAGGCCCTAAAAGGTATGTTTTCACCACTTTCCAGTTAGCCATAGCCAGTAGTGACCAGTTTTCTCAGACACTTTTTGTGATGATTTTGCACTGATTATTTTAAAGCTTCTGGATTGGTTAAGAGAAAATAAATCTCTAGTAATTAGAAATAAGGAAAAAAATAAAAAGATAACTAAAGTTTGGATATGGTTCAAGCCATATTAAGGTTCAACTAGCTTTTACAGATAAGATAGCAATCAAGTCGTCACCAACTAGTGGGCGGAAGCCTTGGTCACTAAGCACCACGTAGGAGTGACAGTGGAGCTTAACTTTTATATGAGCTAGAGTTATTGTACTTGTATATTTTCTTGGATTGCTGAGGTTTATGTAGCGATTCTGTATTTGGAATTATTCTTTGTTACTTTCATAGGATAAATGGACGCTAAATCTTGGAGTTACAGCATTATGTTTAAGATCCTAAAAACAGATATTTCCCTAATCCTGACAATCAAATCCACCACTATTTATCTATCACAAAAATGAGCCGAAGACAGTGGTCTTAAGTGGTCGGATATTAGATATCACGAACAGGACTCTGTGCAGAGCATGCATGGAGACGGAAGAGACGGTGTAACCGATATACACACGCTTACTCTGGGCTCACTGAATTCCGCCAAAGATGTCCTCCTGCTGAACAAGCCGCTAGGCCTGGGGCCCAAGTCTGCTATTTTTAGAAATTCGTCATTCCAACACCATCACATTGTCATTTTGCTAAAAGTTCGTAATCTGCTAATTCATAATGATCGATCATTGATCGGTCAGTGGTATCGTAATAGAGTTGTGGTAGAATGATAATATCGAGCATATTAAAACCAATAACTGCACAATAACGTTCTAATGGTAGAACACTGATCAAATAAACTGTCAAAGTTTTAGCAGATTACTGTATACGTCAAATATTCATTTGTCAATATGTACGGTACTATTCTATGCCACTTCTTTCAATGGAGTGTCAGTGGATGACCATTGGAAAGTCATAATGACGCCATTATATTAGTAGATTACCAAACTTGTCAAAATCGACAATTATGGCATCAATGATAGACCATTCTGACACTATTGTAATAGCAGACTTGAGGCCCTGATCTGTGTCTGGAAAGAGGTGGGCTGGCTGAAATAAAGTCCTCTGAATGCCATGGCCTACAATAGTCCATCATGGTCTAAGTGTAGAAACCATACATCTATAGACAGATAGATAGACGGTTTTTTTATGTGGGAAAATCATCTGATGACATCCCCCGCTCTTGGGCGGGGCGGGAAATAGTGTCAGAGTTTTACTGACTCAAAACCCACTCCTGTTTCTTCTTTGCTATTGTTCCAGGGCACCGGAGATCTCTTTCGCATCACCCATGGCTCCAGTAGGCTTCGACTCTGCTGGGCCCCTCCGGTTGCTGACAACTACTTGAGGCACGCGTGGAAAACTACACGCCGTCGACGACTTGGGCTCGGTCCGGACGGTTGCCGGACGGTCAGACGGCGAGCTACCTATTGCTCGTCGTCCGCAAGCCTGCGAGGTAGACGGTCTTAAGAAAATCTAAGTGCAATAAATTGCCATAAAGTAAGGTGCACTAAAGAGGTATAATATGATTTCGTTTCGAAGAACCGCGGAGCTGGTGTAGTACAAATGGTTCGTCCATTGTTGTTACTGATACCGGTGCACAATACACAGGATGCAGACCTCGTGAGTCGTGGAGCAGGTAAACGTAAGTGGTTTTTTCGCAATATTACACAATAGAAGTTTTTTCCTTCAATAATAAATTACGTTAGAAGTTGTTGTACGGGACGTTTTACGGTGTTTAGACATTTAGATTAGGAAGAATACAAAAAGCGTGCTTTAGATATCGGTGACTTTGAATAGTGTATATTGATCTCACTAGACACTAGAAGTTCTGTTTGATTTTAAAAAATGGGACCATCATATTTATGTCATTTGGTGGGATTGTTCGAAAGATTTACTGAGGCCCTGGAGTTTAAAGGGTAATTAAAGGAACACAGGTGGGTTTTAGTCAGTAAAATTCTAAGACTCCCTCTTGCTCCACCCCGAGCAGAATGAGATATTTGATGATTTTACATCTCATTAAAAAATGTTATACATCATTTATATAAATAGAATTCAGTTCTTTAAATATTAAATTACATAGGCAACAAAAAGGTGACGAGGAAGATTTAACACTTTTAGTAATAATGCTACTTTATACTAAGAAGTTCGACTTTTTGCGAAACATTTTAGTTATGAAAAAACTCGTCGTTTAAATTAACCTTGTCTTTGATTTTTGTTATTTAGGTATTATTAAATTCATATATGACTTCTGTCAGTAGGTACCTACCTACATCACGATTCGCGAGATTGTTAAGTGCGCATGAATTGCTGGAGAAAAAAATAATTTCGCGCTTACAAATTTAACTAAAATGGCGTGCCGAGATAGATTCACTTCTGACTGCCAAGCTCCCCACTGAGCTGTTTTCTTGATATTTTGGATATCTTTATTTCCAGTAAAACTCATTCTAATTTTCCAATATACCAACCTACCAAAACTTTTTCGTTCCACCAACATCCAATAAACCGTCGCGTTTACGTCTAAAGCATAAATCATAGTAAACACCATTCAATCTAATCAATATTTCAACACACCGCAGCATCCGGATCTTACAGCTAAGATGGCTTTTACGTCCATCCCAACACTTAACTGTATACCTATAAACTTTATAGTAAAGTATGACATGGCAGAACTTGGAGTAAACGAGAAGCCAAAACCGGTCCTGCAGCTGCGCGTGCGACGCTCCTATAGATACATGGTGTAATGTAGATCTATTATATTACGGGTACCACGGACTATGGACCATGGTCACAGAGTAGGTAAGTATAGAAGGACTGCTCCAAAAAATTCTCGCATATATTGATAGATATGCATCTAAAAACAATGAGTGTAAGAGATCTCGTGACTGGCTTTTGTTTGAGATCGCACAACTTAAGCTTCTCTGTTTACGTACGTCTGTTTTCGCTCGTTGTTTGAAGATGTCCTTCTGTATCTATTTATTCTGTGGCAGGGTTCCAGTATCCGAGGTAGTTGCGCACGCTCTCGCGTGATCTACCCCCATGAACCACATTATCAATCTTAAGGTTTTCACGACCTTTTATTCCGAGAACGAATTTAAATGCACGATTTTGACACGTGGGTAGTGGTGTTAATATTAATTGAGCTGTTGTTTTTGGTAAATATTAATTCTTTTATTGCGCGTTTAATAGCTTACAGGTAAATGTTAATGGCAGTAGCGAATATGCGTGACATAATATGTTCTCTAAAAATCCTCTGTACTCCTTGAAAACGCACCTCCCAATTAGAATCACTTATGATGAAACCATTCAAAAAGGTAAGCCTGCGTTTAGTACTTGTAGAATGTAGCGCCACTGATTTATTGCGTCAAATGTCCAAAGCATTGGAAATAACAAGAGAATTGTCGAAGCAATGCTTTTTGCTCTAACGAGACAAATACGACAGTAACCGAAGAAATAACTCTATAAACGGTAAAGTTCGCCATAATGAAAAATATTTACTTAAGCGCAACAGAGTCATTGAATTGCAGATCTGTACGAGACAAAGTCAAAGGCTTCCAACGACTATTATTATTGTGTTTACAACGTAACAATAGTGTTGAAGAACTGTGTGGGTAGGATATAATATCACAGTGAACGAAAAATGAGCGGGGAAGTTCCTCTGACCTGAAGTGGGCGGCAAAAGCTGATGATCATGGCTGCCTACTGATGCAACAGACTTATTAAATCCCACTAATGTTGACATATTGACCCCACCTACGATAACTCAATCTTAATCCATATTTTATGTTTAAGAGCTCAATGAAAAGTAGATATCTGATGCTGATTTTGGATAAGCCTCAATTTATCATATCCCAATTTTAGCTAATGACATTTAAATACATGTTAAACTTTATGTTTTAGAGCATTGCCTTGTTCATCATTTTCAAAATTGACTGTATGTAGCTAGGTATACCCAGCTGCTTTAATTGGGAACCTCTCTCACATTAATATAACTTAAAAAAGGTTAATTACGCTGTCTGTACTGTACCACAAAACCTTTCATACTATTAAAAAATACAAGCCCGTCAACATTCATTTAATTGGGCAAATTAAATTATTTTTCTATTAAAACTAATTTTACGCTTCTAAAATGAAATAAAACACACAAATATCTATACAATTTTAACACAGTGGTGTAATATTATCTGAGTAATTGGCTGGCCCAGTTAGCTGTCCAGCTCGGGGCACGTACAGCCACGGCCCGATTCCACGGAACGTGCCTAGATCATGGACTAGCGTTGTTGCTACATACCACACTAATATTTGGCCTAATGTTTCACTTATGTTGTTAGATCAGGGGAAATTGATATTTAAATTATGGTCTACTTAAGTTACATTAAGTTTGCCTTGCAATAGAATACTCTTTTGGGTTTGGTTCTAAAGCGGAACGAACCTTTGGTCTGATGTTGTTCTCGCTCTGTTTGTTTGTTCAGTTCTGTCTTTATTCATGAACATTTATTTTTTAATGTTTTTGGTTGGCATTTAAGACATTCCTCTCGGCAGAGAGCTGTACTAAACGTCCATGGAGAAGGGAACAGGTAATTGAAGTCTTTCACAACTCTTTATCACTCAAGACATATTGTATAACTTCTAAGATGTTCTCTAGTTAAATTGCATCACCTCTGTACCTTCATAAATTGCAAAAAAATCGCTATAATATCTACCTACATGTGCCTCTTAAGAGAAACCGTATCTAATCGTAACTGATTAGATACAGTAGTGTTTGAGACCCCTATTAAACTTTTTGTTGTACTTTTATATTCTGTGTCTAAATTGGCTTCATAAATGACTACTTGTAATTTCAATATGGTCGGATCATGATCTAAGGTACTTTATGATCTCGATTAGCTAATTGCTAAAGTGTAGCGGCTACTAGACACAACAGAGCATCTCTGTGAATTACTGGCGTCTTGCCGTTGGAAGAAAGGCGAAGTAAAAGTTTTAATTGCCGGTTGATATAACTGATAAGACCAAGAGTGTGCTTGATCATTGTCTGTTATATCCATTACCAACTGTTCTGATTCACAGCGTTCACGAAACTATCTGTTTTCTTCTTCATATAATCTTATTTTCTTTAAAATTTTATATAACTTTAGTAAAATATCAGAAGCCTAGATTTATCTGAAGCACCTATATAGATTGGTCAAGTTAGACCACTGACAATTCATTAGCTCGTATTAAAAACCTTAACTTTCGCCAAATCCTGCTCATGGCTGATCCCCGTGTACCTAACATTCGTTTTTTCTTCTCTTTCTGAACCGCGGCAATTTGTATCTGTTAGGCATTTTAGCTTGATGAGACACCACTTCGATAAGTGTGTCATTCGTTTCTGACAAATCTATCCTGTAGAGTTGGAATACTATGTATTTTTATTCTGAAAGCTCCTATCTCCACTCTATCCGAAAGCAAGCTTATTTTTATGTATTGTATTGTGTATTAAAAGTCTTTTCTGATCTTGAAATTACGGATATTTTATCTATCATATAATCAACTAGCTGTTGATTGATTTCCTCAAACTATCTTCATAATAGAGCAAGTCAATTTGTGTTTCAATCTTCCGGAACTTTGTCTATGTTGGGACTAAAATTGTTAGAACTTTCACGCCACCTTTCAATGTAATATTTTCTTAGAAATGCTTCGGGTTATTGTTAATTCAAGGGTCTATATAAAATGGTTGTCTATGAATAGAGAACGTTAAGGTTGGATTCGCGTTGTTGGTTCCGTAAAACAAATTCGATTTTGAACGGGTGAGATTGCTCCCAATACTGTTACTTAAGTGATAAAAGGAACTACTCCGTTATTGTTTACTTATAGTACAAGTCAATGTAGAAGTACCAATTGCGTAACTGTAAAATTCCAAGTACTGCTGAGGTAACTATAGAAACTAGATTAGATGTTGAGCTAATCTAAGTTTACCTAATAGCTTTTCCAAAATTTAAAAAGTGAATACTGACCATGTACAACTACTATTTTTAACATTGATATATATAACTATTTTAACAACTTTGCCGCCGTTTGGGGTTGAAATAATAGAACTAAGACATCCGAGTGCTCATCGACTTGTTCGGGATATCAATCAGCAAACAACTAGTTGACTCTTCGCGTGACCAGAGGTATGGGCTTTTCTTTGGTCAACGAATCAGGCATTGCTATTCAACGTGGCATAACTGCCAGTGTTCTGCGCATTTTTCCGATTGACAGCGATGTGGATGAATTTTTGATATAGGTACTCATCAAGTTACCAATTTATCAGTTTAGTTATTTACAAGTATCATTCGCTATTATTTTCAAATATAAAAACTGTTAGCTACTTATGAAATGAATAATCCTAAATGACGTCAATTGATTTTCTATCATCCCACTAACAGTCCAAAAATATCGACGGCATAATATCTTTTTATTCATATAGCTTGATAACAAACTCACTGTTCAACTTTTCAATCATAATTAGTTGGTGTATAATATTTTCACCCACGACACAATTTAAGCCTGCTGTGGGCGATAAAGGTAGCCAGTTGAAATCAAATCAATTAACAGTTGTTAGGACGTAAAAAATATTATAGTAGGTAAATTAAATAATTGCAGATATTTTTAATTACCCAATCAAAATTGCTCAATTAAGAGTTGATGAAAATACGCTTTTTTATTGCAGTTATTTTTTAAAATTGTTTATGACACTACAATGCTATTTTTTTACTAGTCTTGGCATAGGCTTCTATACTTCTTCCATATTTTACAAGTTCAATCTTCCTGTCAGAAAGGACGCTATTGGACCAGTCATCGCAGTTCTGGATCTGAAGAAACACGGGTGGGTTTTAGCCAGTAAAAGTCTGACTCCCCCTCTCGTCCCACCCTAACCCGGAGTAGTTTTTGATGACATCCCAAACTCAAGCAGCTTTATTTATTTTTTACTAGCTCTGCCCGACTTCGTTCGCGTGGACTACAGGATTTTGAATTTATTTTTTCTCAAACAAAAGTAGCCTAAGTTACTCCTTATTACATCAGCTACCTGCCAAAAAAAGTCCCGTCTAAATCGGTCCAGCCATTTCAGAGATTAGCCGGAACAAACAGACAGACAGACAGACAAAAATTATAAAAAATGTTATTTTGGTGTATGTACCGTATATATTCATATGCATGTAGTAAAAAGCGGTTATTTCAATATTACAAGCAGACACTCCAATTTTATTTATATGTATAGATTATTCAAGAAATAACTACAACTTTACGATTTTCCTGTAACGAAACTTTATATCAGTTTTATTGTTTCTGTTCTAAGAAATATCAACGATTCAATCATAAAGGTTGTATTCTCATTAGCATTTGTCGTATTGATAAAAAGAAAGGAGTAAGTGTAGTTGGCGCCACAACACTCGCCAGCCAATCACGGCTGAGGCTAAGAGTTCTACGAACTTGCGCGCGCAGCTCATTGGTCGAAAAGGGCGCCAACTTCAAACGAGTTTGAAAATGGAAATGTAACGGCGTGTGCGCACGCGCTGCCTTCGCTGGTACCAAATACATACGTATACGAAATAGAAAGTTTTATTGTGATCACAACAAGAGTTAGGTACCAACGATTGTATTCTCTACCGTAGGCAGATTTTACCTACATAAATCAGATTATACTTGACGTTTGTAAGTAAAAATATAAATAAATATAAATCGAGTACGTAAGTTTAATCATTTGTACCATTCTTACTATTATAAATATTAAGTGAGTTTATTTGCTTTCAGGCCTTAACTATAACAACATGGCTCATCGTGAAATTTCGCATAAAACGTTTCCTTTTATCCAGAAAAAAAAAACACTGTTGCGACTGAAGCCGCGGACAAAAGCTAGTAACTTATACATAGTCTGTCTAAAATGTAAAACGACTTGGGAATTTTTAAAGGATATAAAAAATCTTTTGCTGGCAACGCGAATTTTAGTTGTCGATACTTTTTATAAGGTTCTTCTATTAGTAAACAATGAACAAGGTCTCTTAATCAACCTTGATTATTGAAACAGTGTTGACTACATCAGATTTCATTTTACCCTACTAATTACCCAGTCGTTTGACTTTTCAGACAGACTCTACATATTAATAATAATGCCAGCCGGCACACGTTTCTCCTAGAAATACTCATTTAATGGCCGACTTGGCTAATGATATCAACCTGCAACACGCTTGCATAATCATCCCATTTATTTCTTGCTGGCACACATCATACAGTATAACGTCGTTGCTAGTCTCCTTACAGCATAATTTGTCGCTGACAGGACAATAAATAGGCTGGAAGGGAAGACAAAGGGCTATAAAACTATCCCAGGGCCCGGCCAATCTGCAGTTAACAAATATAAAGCGGGTAGCTAAATCACAGGCTGGAGGCTGCGAGCCCATTCTGAGAAACCAGTCGGGCCAGTCTAGCTCAACTAGATTATCCCTCCCTGCCCTTGAATCTCGTCTCACCTCGTGTATAGTAGTAGCTATTTTAAGACTGAAACATGCTGCCAGTAATTGCAGCTTACATGAAAGAGGTACAACAACTAATTTGTAGTCATACAATTTATTCGCACTTTTATTACTTCTCACATAAAAAGTGACTCAAAGTGAGGCTTCGTCATTATAACGCCATGTTCATGAACGCGTCGAAAGCTCGGAGATTTCGTTCTGAATAAGGCTATGAACAGATTCTATTGTTCACAAAAGGTCACGTTTGTCTGCGGGCACCGGCCGAGGTCACACCAGTTCTTTCGCTTAGTCAAAAAGTACTTTGTGTCGTTTCGAGTGGTCAAAGAATCATGTTTCTAGTTGTTTTAGTCTAGTGGTCGTTGTGTAACTAAAACGAGCTGTTTGAAATCTAAGAACGAGAAAGGCTTTTGCACTTTCAGGTGTGTATTGCGTGTGTAACGAATTGTGTAAGTGCGGAGAATTTTAAAGTACATTGTAGTAGCGGAACAAAAGCTGTGCTATGCAGGAAAATACCTTATCGCGAGCTTTCTTTGATGGCTAACATGCTAGCTTAGCTTACTTCAATTTTCATCAGCACCGGTCTTATCGACGATTATCTTAATTGTTGTACAATGTATACTGTCATCATCTCCTTAATGTCTGCAGTAGTCGATGGCAGGTGTTTATTTTTAAATAGTGAAGTAATTGTCTTACCTTTAGGGCGCAAAAAATACAGGACGGTCCAAGGCAAGCGTGGCCAGTCAGCTCGCGGAAGCTGCGTCGGAATATATCCAGATGCCACAGCACCTGTAACAAAAAATGACGGACACGTTAAAATATATTAGGTACAGTACTTCATGTTACAGGCTCGAAATTTGCCAGCGAGCCGTGGAGCGTAGTATCCTGGGGGTTCGGATTGCGGATCGTGTAAGGAGCACTATGCTATGTGCCAAAACTATGATGAAGTAAAAGAAAAAGTCTGTCATATAACAGATGAACTGTGGGCTAAAAGAACCACTTATTAGGTCCCATTAATTGCAAGGCGATATCGCAACAGAGCTGGACCACAATGGCTGAAGACGGACGTGTGTGGAAGGGAGAGCGAGGCCTTCGCCCAGCAGGGGGATATAAGGCTACTTAGATTAAATTAGATTTCATGTTAAGACAATCTGCCTTATACCTTCTCAGAGAAACCGGCTTTGTTTATATACATTTGTTTTTAACGTAATAATTTCTATCTACAATCTACATCGTAAAGCAATTATTATTTTTATCGTTATTATTCATAATTACTCTAGCAAATGGAACGGTGAACGTTAACTTTTCAATTGCTTTATATCGCATCTGTGCTAACAGTAGACATAGCCTATAGTTTCATCAATTTAATTAAAATTCTTCACATTAATTCATAGTTAACTTGGCCACATGATCTTAGCAGGTGCAAGTAAATTCCAATTAAGGCTATTTAAATAGCCATGCACAGTTTTAGTTTCGATTACTTATTGGCAATTGAATCTAATAATAGTAAAGGCTAGGATTGTAGTCTTACATAATAAGTTATTTTCTTTAGAGCATGAGAATTCTCCTAAAATAAATCATAAAGTATTGTCCCTCTGAATCAAATGATACAAGACGTACGATTTACAGCAAAGCAATGCTGTCAAAGAAATTAAACTAAGTTTTAAACAGACAGCCCGTTAGCATCAGTGGGTTAAACTTTAAAGGAAGCACATGGTAATAAAGAAACGAATTAATATTAGGTGCACGTGGCAGCGTCAGGTGGAGACGACATGTGCTGCAAAACGGCTCGATATAGGCAGCTTTGGATAATCATACGATTATTTATGGAGCATTGGGTTAATCCATCAATTACATCGTGTCAACGGGTCTAAGGTGTGACGAAAGAGACTTTCAATGCGGTACACTTGACTTTAATGGCTACAACGCCAATATATTTTAAACTTCTTGCTAAGGATTTGATTTTTTTTATAAAAAAATCTATTCGGCATTGATTTTTAGTCGGATAGGATTTAGCGTCAGAACGTGATACTTATGCGAGTTTACGGAATTCTGAACAGTAGTAATTGGATCTGCCAAATCATTAGCTACTATCTTAGATGTCTAAGATAAAAGCTGTGCACGTATCTGTTACATTATAATGGTCAACGCCAACACACTTCCTGCCGCCCACATCAGATCATATTAAAACATAAATACATATGTCATCGGTTGGACTACCTTATTTTTTGTAAAGATTCCAAATATCAAGTTGAACGGGTACAAATTAACGGTTTGTTCTTCGTTCGGCCCACTGAGTTTTGTCCCACATAAAAAATTCCTGGTTTGTCCCAAACTACATGCTTCTTTCGTCCCAAAATCTTATTTTAATTATTTTGTTCTCGATTCGTCCCATTTAATATTCCTTGTTCGGCCCATATTTTTTTTGTATAGGCCATTTTTACATTTTTGTACACTCAGCAACAAAAACATATTACTATTTTGTGAGTACAGACTATATACTAGCTTCTGCCGGCGACTTCGCCCGTATGATAATAGAAAATATTTGCCCTTGTCACTATATTAATGAGGTAGGATTCTTCTGGTGAAATTATTATTAAAGTCAGTCTTGCAGTTTTTTATTTTATTTTATTCAATACACAAAACATAAATCTTTCCTCTTTATAATATTTGTATAGAAGTAAAGACTTAATAACAGTAAACTATTCAAAACAATCGCTACTCTCTGCTTTCTCCTTGAGAGAAAATTTACACGTATTGTTTTGTCAGGAGCTGACGTCACTGGAATCTGGTTAGAAGAATAGGTAAAAAAGTAATGTTTTTATAATACGTCCTTTATCGGTTTGCTTGTATTGATTAATTTTGGCCAATAGTATTATTTTCCGTAATCAGTAAAATACTCATGTTGTTAAAAATACTCTCACTTAATTCTTGGTCGGTGAATTTTGGAGTAACTGATATTATTATGTCTTAAATAATATTTATTATAGATCTGACTATTGTGTATGTTTAAACTTTTGTAATGATAAGATGGTTATTATTATTCCATTTCTGCATTTTTCATTACGATACTTGATAGTAAAGATGATTTATACATAATTTTAAGAAATTGTTTTATTATTAGAAACCGAATTTACATTACAAAAATACTTAGCCAACTTTAATTATAGTAAAGCTAATAAATAATAACAAAAACACTAAACTAATGAAAACTAACTAAAAACAAACTAAAATATGATGAATAACAAATATTAGTTAATTTTAAGTGCGCTCTTGTCATCGTCGGTGTTCCAGCCGTATTGGAAACCCTGGCACGCGACTATGGCAAAAGACCGGCCGGCATGTCATTATTCTCATGGAAGATGGGTAGGCCCTTAGTATGGGACGTTATTTGTGTCGATACTCTTGCGCCATCCAATCTTCCTAACTCGTCATGTTGTGCTGGTGCTGCCGCTGCGTCTCCGGAGAAGCTCAAGCAGCGGAAATATAATAACCTTGTTGAAAGTTATATTTTCGAACTGCTTGGGGTTGATTCTCTCGGATCATAGGGTGTGCTCACAAGTTGTAGTATAAAGAAAGATCTGTCAAAACACTTCGCGTGACCCAAAAGCTGGCTTTTACATCGGAAAGAGGATAAGTATTACCATACAGCATGGCAATGCCGCCAGTCTTTTGGGCACATTACCAGTCGACAACTCGACAGCCATGTGGAATAGATTTTTTCTCGCCATATTTTAGTTTGATTTTAGTAGTAATTAGTGTAGTGATGTGCTCACAAGTTGTAGTATAAAGAAAGATCTGTCAAAACACTTCGCGTGACCCAAAAGCTAGCTTTTACATCGGAAAGAGGATAAGTATTACCATACAGCATGGCAATGCCGCCAGTCTTTTGGGCACATTACCAGTCGACAACTCGACAGCCATGTGGAATAGATTTTTTCTCGCCATATTTTAGTTTGATTTTAGTAGTAATTAGTGTAGTGTTTTTATTATTATTATTTTATTTTACAGTAATAGTTAGTTAAGTATTTTTTAAATATGTGATTAATTAGCAAATAAAAAATATTCTTATGTTTTAATTAGATAAGAAGTTTATGTTTTTTGTTATTAAAAGTTTGTGTATTATATTTTTTAAATATTATTAAAAATTTTCAAATAAGCACTTTCATTATTTTTGTTGACTGTACTTTTAAAGTACTTATAATTTGGGACGAAACAGAACTTCAATAGTAATGTGGGACGAACAAATAATTTTTTGGAATGTGGGACAAAACTTCGGGACGAACGAAGAACAAACCAAATTAACATTTCACTCCAGTTTCAAGAGTATGAATATCAATTTTAATGGTACCACTGCAACATAAAATATATAATAAATGCCTGTATTGACATCACGTGCTTTTACAGTAGCATATTCATTTGCATTTTGTACTTTATGGTTTAGTTGACACCATCGACTTATCAATACATCAAATAATTAAACAAACAAATTGCAGTCTTACTACGAGTGTCAACGAGCACCTTGCGCACTTAAAAATACCAATTCACGCAAGCAAAAAGTGTCATTATTCCAATTACATGCATGTTCGATAAGAAAATTGTTTACTACAGAATTTATAGTAATAGGCACGCTGTAGGTTGGCAATTATCGTATTTATACAGTTAGCAGACTCCCTAGGTCCGCCATAACATCATCCCTCACCTGTTATTGTAATGAGAACGATACGTGGCTGCGGCTGCGCAGTTTTTCGCGATTGTTTTCGGGCATGGCGGCAGGTGGACGCTAACTCGTCGCGAGCAGATGTCGAATGCTCTCATAATAACACTCCTGTTTTATTTTTTATCTTGGAATCGTCCGTGAGCAGATTTCGTGTTTTATTTATATTCGTATCAACGCTGCACTTGCCTCATAAGTGGCATACAAACACTTAACCATATAAGTACTTATCTTATCTACTGCACGTGCTTCGATTTCGTAATATTTCAAACTTTCATTTTATGACTATAAACCCAAGCCTTGAAACTTGGTGTTTATTGCAGGACAATGTACAGGAAGGCGAAAAAAATGGAGGAGGAAGGATGGCAGATGCGCTCCGGACAAGTGGCGCATGCGCACCGGTAGCGTAATGTTCCGCGAAATGGGCTTAGTGCGCGGCTAGCGGCAGATTAATGCTGATTTTTCTCAGTCACGTAACTAAGATACTGTTACTGGCGACATATTCAGCGTTGATAGTCTACATAAGTGAACCTACTGTGAACTAGTTTCAAGAAGTCGTTGAGGCAGAATATATAAATGTGATTAATACTTTCCACATCTGGATTTCAAATGAGCAGAAATATTTGCGAAGAATACATAAAACGTGCTCTAGATCTATTTAATGGGTTCTATGTGAAGTTTTTATCTTATTTATGTAACTTATCTAAAGTTTCACCATATCAAAGTCACGAAAAAGTGTTTGTTTGCACAACGAATTATGACGAACGTGAAGATTTCGTTGTATTTCTATAAAAGTATCTCAAACATACGTAATAAAGGTAGTGTCCTCATGCAAACATGGCACTAAGGTTGGCTTCACACTAGCCCTATAGGCCTACAATACCGATAGATTCTGAGGTCTATGTTAAGTGATTGACTCAGGGTCCGTGTGTATACAGCCTACATTTAGAAGAGCTCGTGACAAACAGATAAAATTTCTTGCTAATGGAAGCGGGGACGTATTGTCGCCAGATAACGATTTCGAAACAAGACGGTTTTGGGAACAACGGTCCTGTCAATGTTTATACTCTGATAAGACTTAAGTTGTTTTGAGTACTTAAAAAAATAAATGATAAAATATTATTTAAAAGATAAAAAGCAAAGTAGGAGTCCGCAAGTCCGTCTTTTCGTAAACTTTCGTAAACTAAAATGGAAGAAGAAAATGTTATTTTCCGATACAATAGAATAATAGCTTTGCATCATTATTGCGACTTGTGATTATCAGAAAACTATATATTTTTAGTATCAATAAATATTGTGTAGACGTTTCGTGAAAACTGAGCAAGTAATCCCAAAATGTTACTACATTCTCTAAACTCTATGTTCTTAGTAATAAGGTTCATTATTTAAAATTTCTTTTAACCAGTAAAAGACAGAGCCATACACAGAGTAGAACATCGCATTATTTACTCTAAGAGGTCTTAACGAGTACCATACGACGGTAAATAACGGGATATAGCGTTTGTACGTACGCTACGGGTTCAAAGGACTAATGTACTGATGAAAGTGGAGGAGTTTTTTTTTTATTGTAGATATTGATGGCGTGATAAACTTGCGTATTTTTTTTTTAAAGTTGCTGTTTAGAAACATATACCAGGTCAACAAGCATGATAGCTTCTTTTTATTCTTTAATTAAGAACGCCATTTTTAAGTGGTTTCCAAAAAATATTTTTACACTGTGCGGAAATTAACTTCTGCCCGTGGCTACACCCGCGCGAATAGTGTTTTATTATCCGAATGATTTATTACCACCGGAATGAATAGGATTCATACGCGTTTAGTTTTACCTAAATATACAGTTTACGTATACGCTTATACGAGTACGCTTTAAACGAAATACATATTAACAGACACATTTTCGTATTTTATAATATTCAACATATTATTACCGGTCCACTCCTATTGTAGTCGTAGCGTGCTGTTATAGAGCCTATAACCTTCCCCGATAACGGATCCAATATTAAATTTTTCTATTGGACCCAGTAATTCCTGAATTTAGAGCGTTCAAACAAACAAACTTTTCAGCCTTATAATATTAATTAATATAGATTTTAAAAGAAAGTATATTCACATTATCTCATTGCATTTAGCTAGTCTGTGTACCCTTTGATTCCAATTTACGATAGCATTTATCAAAGTGCATTGAACCGTGTAATGATACCTGAACCGTATTTCAAAGCGAAATAAAAAGTATACCAATTATTTGTAGTTTGATACTACTATTATCAACAGTATTATGCGTAATCTGACACAAATATTTTATAAAAACAATCTGTTGATTGTCAGAAAACAAAACAAAAACGATTGTTTGTTCATCATGTTATTGATATTTGTGCTGAATTTTATTTATTTATAGGCAATGTAACAAGCCGTTGACCCGAGTATGTTATGATCAGAATAAAATTTGTTTATGTACACATATTTATAAACATGTTTATTTACAGTTTGGCGCATGTGAGTTACCGCAGCCGTTTGACCTATATTTTTAATAATATACGGAATTGGGCAAATCGTTTCTTAGTGTGAAAATTTCACCTTGAAAACTTAGATGTGGGTATCTTTTTTGCCATTTACGTTCCAGGGTTACAGGGTAGCTCTTTCAGGCATTTCCGATACCCTAGCAGGCACTGGCTTTACTGGGCCCTTCAGTTTTTCTGACATCTTTTTAAACACGTCGTCGACTCCTGTTTAGTCTTTACAGGACGGCCACACCACGAGCTATTAATTGCTCGTCGTCCGCAAGTTCTTCTGGTTTCTTAGCTGGCAATCTCTATCAGCAGATGCAATGATAGCTGAATTTAACTAAGTTTTCACGTTGAGATTTCAACAATAAATCTGTTAAAAATACCAAATGTACCGCAAGTTCCATTCAAAAGAGGAGTTAGTAAAAGCGATAAACCTATTCTAGTGAATGAAGTTAATAAAGCTGCTCCACATTTTTATGATTTAAATGCTTCTTAATTGAAATACCACCTAATTACATCACAACTATGATTTAAGTGCGCTATTTTTCCATCTACAATGTGCTAAGTATAGTTTTTTAAGAAATGTGAAAGGGAGAGGGTCAATTAGTACACGTTTTTACATGAAGAGGGGGAGCAGTGATGCGTTGGACATGTATTGAATAATATATTCGAGGAAAAACCACGATTTGACGCCCCGTGCGTCGCGTGGGAAGCCGACAGCTCGCACCAATGCACCATTTAACTTCTAATCGACTTATAATCTGTTATATAACTGTGCTTTATCTAGATTTATTCATCTCATGAACTTTTGTGACAGTTCTAGGTTCCATTTGCTAATGTTAGGATTACACTCGATTTCTTATTTAGGCACTTGAAATTGAGTATTTTTCAAATTCTACTTTAACTTGAAAACCTGTCATTTGGCATTCAAGTAGGGTTTAAGACGTTCTTAACTCAAAATACTCAATTCAGAAACCCACCCTTTTTATGTAGCTGACCTTTCGGTAGCTAAGACATGGCTCCAGTAGCCATCGGCTCTGCTGGGCCCCTACGGTTTTGCAGACGTCTCTTTGATGCGCGCGTGAAACACTACGCAATGTCCACGACTCGAGATCGGTCTGGACGGTTACAGAACGGCCGCAAGCCCACGCCTACGATGGCTCGAAATCGGTATCGGGGTCCTAGCGGCAGAATCCCGCCCTAAGTCATCGCTAAAATTAAGTCATTGAGCGGACAAGCAATGCTCTTTTATTCAAAGCCAATGCCTTATTAAAATACACAATTACAATTTTTATCTTCCATATGCACATTGAGCATCAAGTGGCCTTATCAGCGAATCGGTATCGGTAAGCGGAAGTAGTATTTAAATCAAAATATGGCCGGTGCACTTCCCCTACGGAAACGATTGCGCCTCACCTACACTTGAACGTATTAATAATTTCAACCAATGAATTTGATGGGTTATTTTATTTGACAGCAGTGTACGAAAACAGCTGCCAAAAAAATCAATATGTAATTAAGGTAGGTCATTTAATTTGCACGACATGTGTCTCCTTAATGAAACCACACATGTTAAGTTTCTCAAACTTAGTTTGGTCTTCGTCATGATTATTATATTTTGAATTCTCTTAATTATAATGATTTGATATTTATCATAGTATTTATTAGTTTATAATTTTAGTGTATATTATTTTATTAATATAAGAAACTTAATTTACACTTCATTTTAATTGAAATGTCTATTATTAATTTATTGTGCACACCTACCACAATGTTGTCTTTTAACCTAAAGATTGACTCTGCTATAGAATGTTTTGTTACATTAATTCCGCCTATGTAAAACGTTTTTTTTTGCATTTTTAATAAAAAAAGAAATATATTCCAGATGACCCTGAAGATATCTATGATGAAGTGAGCGAGCCTTGAAGATGCCTGTCTACTCAAGATTCAAAGGTATTTTTCCTAATAATTGTCCTCAGTCTAATCCGGTCACGTTCATTAGATCCCTCAGGCTCCAACGTGATCAATGCATGAGTTATGTATCATTATACACGATAAAATAATAAACAATTACGTCATCTAGCTGAGACATAATTACAGTATTACCTGTACAGTAAATATTGTTTGGAATTACTGATCAAGGTCTAGACTTCAATAACTTACCTATAACAATATAATAATCCTCGCTTACAGTTGTGTAGGTGCAGTAAATACCTCAAGTTGTATTTATATTATGTTACCCAATGCTGTGACTTCTTATTCTTTTCGTGTCGATGCTCTAAAACTATATTCTTTTTTGTTCTGACCAATATTTGGCAACATGTACACCTCTATTGTTGGCCTCATTTTTATTATATGCTGTGACTACTAAACAAAATTGAGTGCAGAGAGACATGATTTTATTTTTTAATTTTATCAAGTTTCATTGTCATTAAATTTTTTGAACTGAGTAATCGCCAAATAGCTCCTACCGCACTGGATGGAGAAAGAGGTACTGTCAGAGTTTTATTGCCTAAAACAGACTTGTATTACATCTGGTGTCCTGTTCGTTCCAGGGTCGCAGTAACTTATGCGAATAATCCCACAGTCTAAGATTCGTGACCATGAATCTTGTTCCTAATGTGACTTCATTACCATGATTACCTAATAGATTGGAAAAGATCCAAATCAAAATAACTACCATAAAAGCAACTGTCTCCTAACGAATACAACTAATGAAAGTGTTTTTTCATTATCATTAGTTCTGTGAAAGTAAATCAAGAGGATAATATTTAAGCTAATGCCTACATTTTTTTATTTAGTATTCATTTTTGTAATTTATTTTTTTCCATTTCTTTAATTCATTTTGTATTTTTATATGCCATAAATAACATAATCTTATTTTAGTAAAAAGGGGAAGACATTAGCTCCTATAATACAGCATATACTAGTGCAGGGGTTAGGGAATTCAAAAAAATCCTTGTATCATTTATATCAATAAAGACTATTATTATTATTCTCTTTATTATTATTTATTCATACAATAATGCAAAGCTACGCTAAACCGGCTTCAAGTCTACCTTATTCTACCAAGTAAACTACAAAATTATCATGTTACGGTCTAATTAAGAACCAATTAGGTGAAACAACAATCACATACGTGACAAATACGTCTAGGTGGTTATTCAGGTGTATGTACCGTGACAGAACTGAGTCATTATTGTCACTATGTGATGTTATGATAGCGCCATTGATCAAGTATGTTACAACATAACAATTAGTATAAGAACGTGATCTTGTTGGAATTGATGACTTGGTATTCTGTAACGAGATGCGAGTCATACAATCGATATGGTATTGGAGCTTGTCGAATTTGTTATGCGATGCTTTCATAATCGATGTGAGACATATGTTAGTCACACAGGTCTACATTATCCTTACATATTATAAAATAAAGTACCCCACTGCGTCTCTGGGCGGGTTTGAGACTTTCTTAACTCAAAATATTCAGTACAGAAGTACTCTTAAACCATTCTCGAATGCCAAATTTTGGCAGAATTTCAGGTTAGAATTTGAGAAATACTCAACTTCAAATGCTATAAGAAATCGGGGGAAAGTCTGTACGAACGCGATAAACTTACAAACTACTGAATGGTCTGCAGTTTTCACCAGGAGAAATTGACTGACTGATATATCATCGCACAGCCGCAACTACTCGGATTAGGAGTGAGAAATTTTGCGCAAGGGTTCCTTTAAGGGGCCGGCGACGAATTAATTTCCATACAAACGTAATACCACGCTCATTTGCAGTTGGAGCATATTTCCAACATATTATGATGATATTCGGTTATAGACAATATTTATCTAGGTCCCTACGTCGAGAATATTAGAAATATTGTTATTTTTAATACAGGAAAAGCCAAATGGCATGTTTTGCCATTTATACTGTAAAAAAGTGCGAAATACAATTCGCTTAAATTTCTTTTTGTTTTTTTTTTTTAAAAAGAAAGCCGTAGGAACCTAGATAAATATTGTCTATAACCGAATATGTTGGAAATATGATCCAACTGCAAGTGAGCGTGGTATTACGTTTGTATGGAAATTCATTCGTCGCCGGCCCCTTAATAACGTAGGCGAGAACGAGAGGGCATTTTCCAAAAATTCACCCCCAAAAGGAATGAAACGGGAGTCTAAAGTTTGTTTGGAATAATCTACTTTCATGAAACGAACGCCGCTGGCAGAAACTAGTACGTGCATATTATGATAGAGATAAGCCGAGAGTTTCCAAAACTTCTAACACCGTCACTCAAAATTGTTTTACTTCAGACTTATTCTCAGGCAATCAACTGGTGTTAACAGATCAGAACCCCGACAGGATGCTATTGAAGTAATAGATACTTAATCTATTTAGTTATTAGGTGCGGTTTGGTTTGCGGTACTTCTATAATTTACTAGCGATGATTGCCAGGGCGCTGCTATTAATATGGCGAGATGATTGAGCAGTAAAAAAATCAAAGTGATATGGTGTAAACCCCACCCAGGCGGAACCGGTCGGCGAATTGAGAGGAGCGTGTGCTCAATTTCCAAGAACTAACCACATCTCGACCAATTCACTTTTTTTATGTTGCCAGAAATCGTGGGTTAAGTGCTCATTAAATACAAATTAGTTTTTCATTGGTATTACAGAGTTGTAAGTTAGTTAACTAAAATAATTATGTATGTAAAGATATTTTCTTTTCACCCTTGCCCAGCAGTGGGACAGTATTGGCTATTACATTTACTAAATGACTGTTAATACAGGTTTCCACGTGGTAACTGAAAAAAGTAGACATATAAAAAGAAAACTTCCGACATCGAACCGTTCAACTCAATAACATGCAAATGAAAAACCCCGATTCCAAAATCTAACGAAGAATAAGTAAAAGGATTGTTCCATTCACGCATCATTAGCACTCACTGTCCGAAACGAAAGACCCCAAAGTTTAAATGGCAGCACATTACATACGGTCAAAATCTGCCCCATGCCCATTATAGAGCATCCCTTTTTGAAATGGGGAGATCGGCCATCCGTGCAACGGCCACTACCTGTACCTATAAATGTACCTGTATACAAAATCCCAGTCTTTAATTATATACAAATAAATAAATATAAGCCCAGCTACAGGCGTCATCCGTCTCGCTCGCACAAACACAAAAACACCTTGAAAGTATTGCTGTCTCTTTTGCTCGTGTGCGTTGATGTCTTTTACTCCAAGCGTAGGCCCCGTAGGGCCATAGTATACCGGAAAAAATCAGATACTATTTTTCGTTTACGACTACAGTTTTTAAGAAGACGTAATTCATTTTTTACCGACAATTGGATGAGTAAAAAAATAACAATGCGCGTAAAATGCACTCATTTTCATTCCAATGCATGTATTCCGGGCATCAAGATCTAACTAGGATTTCCTTTACGTATATGTGTACTGAAAAATCGTGTGATAACATACAGAGAATGATTTCTTTCCCACTTAAAAATTACACAAGAAATTGTAAACACGTACCTACTTTCTACATCAACTTCTTTTATATATAAATCAATAGACATATTTCTGCACTGTTTATTTAGGAACCACTATAAGTTACGAGGAAATAGCTTTCTATTGGTTCACTCAGTTGTCTCTTACATAAGTTTCACCAATTCCAGCAAAGGTTCCTGTATTTTTGTGTATACTGTGCGATGCGATCGCTTATTTTAAATTGGAAGCACGGAGCCTTCGAAGGGCATGCGCGGGAGAGGAGGGATTGAGATTCACGACCAACGTCCAGAGAACCGGACTGAAATGAATTACCCTCCATATTATAACTATTACAGTACACCATTTAAAAACTGAGTATATTCTCTACAATAAAACGAGAAAGTGTTGCATTTACAAGTCAGTATTATTGTTGATTCATTTACATAAATAACACGCTGACTGATCAGTTCAAAAATTACCCCTTTCAAACACTTATTGGTGGTAATAATTTGTATACGCATAAAGTAGAAAGCCAAAGAACGGCAGTTTAATTGATAAAAACACAAAATAATAACAAATTGAAGCTGAAGGGCTCACCTTCGCGCTGTGGTAGAGAGCGCTGCTTCGAGTGATCTTGGCTTTAGTCATTGTAAATCCTTGCAATCCGTCCAGTGGTTACACAGAACACAGTTCATAACAACACTTCTAAACAAACTTTCATGTTTACAAACGTTTTTAGTCCACAGGGAACGGAAAGTTAGCACGCGGCGATCGCGACTGTGTTTACAATGAGAGACCGTACGTGGGAGTGTAGAACTAGAGTTGCGGGTGCGCAGCCCGTGACGCTAGCGCCGCCATCGCTCGCAGCGGCGTAGCACAAGAACTAAACATAAAGCGCCGCGCGCGGCTACGGCGGGAAACAGGCCTACGACCCAGGATTTCGAGGCTTCGTAACGGCCATTTTGTTTTATGCCGCGCAATGCCCGCGGGATCACGAGAAAAACGATGACACGAGCTATAATTGTTGTTATTATAAACACGTCAAGGAATACGTTCCATCTTAGAAAATGTCACATTCCATATAAAGTATAGTTATTATGTTGTTGATTAGAAATTCTTCTCATCATTTAGAATTTCATCCTTACTTACTACAATGTTTTGATTCGGAAAAATGGGAAACTAATCCTTTTAAAGTTAGTGTTTATTTTACTTTTCATGGAAACGATATATTCCGAAAGCAGATCATAAATAATAAAACGTGCCAAGCAGTGTTGAGTCCAAAAATAATAATAAAAAATTACCTGTTCTGTCTTATGTTTTTTTTTTATTCGCTTTAGAGCAGGTGGTCGGACGAAAAAAGTGTTGAACGTGCGAGGGAGCTCTTTTCGACTGCACAGCGGGATGAGGGATTATAAAGAGCAAAAAAACCTTCCTTACTAATACTGAACACCTTGCATAGTACAATATGTAATCGGTCGTAATATCTTATCAATTCCCAAGAACATTTCTAATAGATTTTCCTAGATATTGTCTGTTGATTGCGTGCGTGACTTATGTAATAGTCTACGCATAAAAATTCTGTAAGAACTTGTCTATTATAGCAGAAATATAGTAATGACGCAATTGATTATGTTTGTTAAGTGTGAAAGTAAAACTGATACTACTTTCTGTAGTTGTCAACGGATATTAAAACTGTTGTCAATCATAGATAGATATATAGATATACTATTTATTGTACACCATAAATAAAATGACATTAGGAGCTTAATAGGGTATCACGATGCCATCCCGTAAAACAATTTTGTAAACGATGCTGTACACACGACTACACGAGGTCCTAAAGGTATCCAGGACTGAATTTGTACAACTAATTCCCTTGTTAGCCGCCCAAGCCTAAATGATTTTTTTTTTAATCCTATTCTGTGTCCCACTGTTGGGCAAACGCGTCCTCTTTTTCCTTCCAAACTTCTCTGTCTAAAAATGAATACTTTTTTTTAAATATTTTTTGTTTATTTCTTGTCACAGTAATCATGTTTAAACAAATCAATATTTATCACACAGAAATTAAAGTGGTTCCTAAACAAATATGTACACACGTTCATATTTGTCCGTGAGCTCAATCTATTCCCGAGGTTGACAATCGACTACTGTCAATACAATTTGTAAGTATATTGTGGTTTCTATACCATAGAGCTCAATGATAGTGGCGCAACAACACCTCGGTACCTAACTACATAGTAGTTAAGTTAGGTACTACGGCGCTATGTCTCTTGTTCTACCAAGCACAAAGGTTTCAAGTTCCCTTTGTCTTTGCGCACGTGCGGACACACTTAATTATGCACGGGTCCATATAATATACATATCACAATAATAAAATATCTTTCCAGATGAACAGACTCAAAACAAACCCATACACTTCATAAATAATATCCCTATAATAAAGGATAAAGCTTGATGGTATTTTCGAATCGAAGGATAAAAGTCCACCTCCTTTTATATCAGTAATCTTATTATCTTACCTTAAGAAAGTAATCGACAGAAATAAAATAAAAAAGCAGCTGAAGCATTTACAGATTGCTCCACTACCCAAACGGTAAGCGGCCGGACTGGTCCACGCTACGGGTATTACTTATTCCATTCCGTAGTAATTGCGTAGTGGGCAGTTTGGCCCAATTATACACTCCCGTCTAGTTAGGTGAGAAATAGAATATAGCCGGCGTGACGATGGATAAAACTATTATTTTTACTGACAAAATTGTGGGTGTAATAGCATGTTCTGTTACAAGTTTCGAAAGTAGAGATGAGAAGTGTTTATTGGTTACTTCTTAGAGTAGCCATTACAATAATGATACGTATTTGAAAGGATTATGAAGAAACTTTTTACTTTGCTGACCAATAATTGTAATTTGATCCATTGGACCTGTAGAGAATCTGACAACGTAGCTGGACTTAAAGGTCCATGATGGGGTTTAGAAAAAAATACTACAATATCAACATCATGCTATGCATCAATATTATGAGTACTTACTACGCACTAGATTAGGCGTGTCGAACACTCATTTCAGTCGACTCAGGTGTAATGTAGACTATACATTTTGAACATTACACTATATTGAACGAAACGCGTTAAGTGCCACGAAATTCATGGCGCATTTAAGGCTCATAGTCCCTTGAAACTTTTGGTCAAAATTATGTGGACGCACCTCTTGCACCCGCCTAGGCGGCAGTACGCAAATCTGTGCATTTATTTGCGGCCAACAGCGCACGGAAAGCGCGCGGCTGACGTTTAAATCCATTTTCTTTGCAAAATATTGATTGATTTACATATGCAATGTTCACTTTGAAGAATATTTAACCACCAATTTTTATGTGTAAAAATGTTTGTAAAGGTCCAAGCCGTTTCGAAGGAGTAGGGAAAAGTTGCGAAATTACTAAATATTTTTTTTAGACAAAAGTATTAATAGCACGAAAAAATCAAATGTTGATAATGTTGTTCATGAATCTTTAATCAACATGTATTTTTTTCAAACCTATTAACCTGGCCGTTACCGAGGAGTAGGCTTCAGAAAGTCACTGTTTTATGGCACTTTTCGGGCGCTTGGGCCTTAAGATATTTTGGTCGCGAAAAAATATCCTCTAAAAGCCATCTTAGCGCTGTTTTTATAGTTCTGTTAGACGACATAATGCCAATGTAGCGCTGCAGCAAACTTTTGTGTTATAACTTTTCAGTATTTAGACAAATAGTTTCCATGAAAGGGCTTGTCTATCACTAGAATATAAGTTGATGATGCTATGTAACTGCACACACAATCAACTTTCTCTATACAGCGTTGTGATTCGCAACTGTACATGAATTATCCCTTCACAGCCCTAAGAAGCCTTACATTTATTAAACCATAATAATGGCCATGACGCACAAATTCCTCGCATCAAGGAATGCAGAAGGGATTGCGTTTATAAGAAATCCTTGCTGCCCAGATGATGACATGGAGGCATTTAACTAGCCTCCTCCGACACTGTAATTAGCTGCGTTAATGACTACTACAGATGGCTGCAATTTGTCTCTTCTGTATATGAAATCACGATTTTAAAGCTTAGTGGGAATAACGGGATTGTGATGGATAGCCAAGTTTCTTGCATGTTTGATATCTTCGAATAAACCTTTTAGTTGTTTAGAACGAAATAGTCCATGTGTACTAGGAAAACGTATGCGCGAAAAGAACAAAATTTTACTGTTGTTTGTAATCTGTGAAAAATTTTACTCATAGTTGTGTTTAAAAATGTTTATTTCGGATAAAATTCATAGTAAATACATGCATAAAAAAATAATTAAATAGCCGGCTATAGAAAAATAATACGTAATTAGACATTAAAATACACACTGTTTTAATATCCTATAGTTACTGCCCCACTGCTGGCATTAAAATATACATACTTATACCTACTTCAAGTGACACGAAAAATATTAGATTTTTCTTTGCAGAAGTCATCCTACCGTTGTATTTAGAGGAACGTTAATAATATAATCTTTAACGAAATAAAAGACAACTGCAACGTCTAACTTGTGGTTAAAATACACAAACAGAATTTGTTGCAAAGCTAAAGCATTTAAATAGCTTTTTAGCACGAATACCCTAACAACTATAGTCCCGTTTATTTAAACGATCAACAAAACCCTTTAAACATATTAAGCATAAAAGAATTTTACACTTCCTATTCAACCCTTTTAACGAAAAGGAATTTAAATATTATTTAAGTACAACACGACCAACTTAATGGAAATTGGAAGCCCAAGAGGTAATTCAAAAAAAGGAGATAAGGATCTAAAGCTTTGTAAGCTTCTTTGTAATTAGCTAGACGGTTTTTTAATCTTATTTCGGAGGAATTTAAAATATGTTGTAATAAATTATGAAGGTTTTTTTCGGAATATTTTTTAATACATTTATAAAGTGTTAATTTAAAACATATTTAGATAGATAGATAGATATATTCTATATTGTACACCAATATAATAAAATTACAATAGGAACATTAAAAGGGTGTCACAATGCGCGGTCTTATGTCTAAGAGCGACTTTTTACAGACAACCCTTTCTTTCAGAACCATTATACGATCAAAACAGGCAGTAGTGAGAGTTATCAAAATTGCAGTTCAAAGTTAATAAAGTAAGCTAGACTATACGATTTCAGATTTTTCAGATATAAAATTCAAAATATTATCTTCATTTCTATTTTTATTCGTCTGTAGGAGCCGTCAAAATTACAGTTCAATATTGCTAAAGTGAGCTAGACTCTACGATTTCAGATTTTTCAGATATCAAATTCAAAATAATATCTTCAATTCTATTTTTATTCTTCTGTAGGAGCCGTCAATATTGCAGTTTAATATTACTAAAGTGAGCTAAACTCTACAATTTCAGATTTTTCAGATATAAAATTCAAAATAATATCTTCAATTCTATCCTTCTTCTTCCACATAATATCTATCTATCCTGTGTCTAATATGTCCTATGTGGATATCCACACGAGTCATCTTATTGCTCCACCTCGAATTCAATTTGTTTCTTTTTCAAACTAGCCTTTCGATTAAAATAAGAAACTTACTATATATGTAGGTATGTGTGTTTATTAATATCCATATAGTAAAATTACAACACCCCTAACCGGTTTCCATTTCGTAGTAGTACTACACAAACATATACCTATCTCTTTTACTCACATGGAGCCTCTTCATCTGCATAGCAAACTAGCCTCTAGCACAATGAAGAAAAGTTACAAAATCCTTTGCTACGAACATCGTAGACCGCAGACTGTTGATCTTGTAGTAGGTCGTAGTAAGATGAAACGAGTTTTGTGCTAAGAGGAAATGACCACTTCGCTCAAAAAGATGTTGTTTACCGTTAACGAAACGTCCAAATATAGTAGGACATACATATTAGATAGTATGTTCTTTTTTCTACTCTAATATAATAGGATCCTCATAAAAACATGTCGGAGAACTCCCGTAAAATACCAGCACAAACACAATTATTTATGAAAATAGCAGTAGAGTTTAATACCTATAATATAAAATAACTAAAAATATTTTGAAGAAATTACATAATATTAAATAAAATTCAAAGCGATAAATAAACTGCGCACGCGCATACTAACTTCCTAAGCGCCTAGTAAAATCGAAGAGCAACAATTAGTAACACGGCGTTGTGAGATTCTACTTTGAACAGGCGCTTTCGACTGATAGTATCTCGGTGAATGCGGTTTGCAGTAAAATTAGTAAGTGAAGCAAGCAATTAAAGTAGAAAGGTACATGTTGTAGCTCATAATATGACATTAACACAATGGATCATAATTATGCTGTTGACAACCAGTTTCTATTAAACAGTCTTCACCCTCGCCATTGTTCTGACAATAGATATTTCCCAGATTAGTATACTTTCGAGAAGCGTTTCAAGCACTAGCACTAGATTGATACATGCGGGCGCTACTACGTTTGAACTGCACGCAATTCCCACGACACCGCCATTCACGAAACCCGCAACACTTGGAGTAGTTAAGTACAATATGTACTCAGACGGGTGGAACGAACTGTTAACTTGTTAATCTGTCTCTGAATGAAGTTCCTTCGTTGAAAAGGAAGTCTTCAACGAGAGAAATGCTGTTATTGTATGGTGGGACACTAAAAAAGTTGTGGAGTCAAACCTATACAAATAATAGTGACCCGCCCAGGGTTTGCACGGGCAAATTATATACAAAACCCTTCCTCGTTTATTGCTTTTTCTGTTCGTGAAAACCGCATCAAAATCCGTTACGTGGTTGAGGAGCAGTTAACGCATAAAACAACTTTGTTTCATATTATAAAACTAAGTCCCACAATACATCATCGCGTCTATCTGCGTGTGTAAACGCGATAAGCTTAAAAACTACTGGCTGATCGTATTTTCATGCAATTTTCATATCAACAATAGACGGAGTGATTTTTGAGGAAGGTTTAAGAGTTTAATACATGCATACTATATTTGTGAAAAACAGAGTACTACCACGATTTCTAACACAGATTTCGCAGTACATCTTGTGCGATGTAAGATTATGGGAGGTCAGTTCAAAGTTTCAAACTAGTAATAAAAATGTAGTAACGTAAAAAATTCGCAAAAAAAAAACAAAAGATCTTGTCCACTTTCAGTCGTTGTGACGTGACTCGTGATAACACAGAGAACTTTCTCAACATTGACCTAATTCTTTGCTTTCCTTCATACATATGTATGCGACATTCATTTTGATAATAGGATTGTTATTCAACATTTTAGAAAGAATTTTACATTTTTTTAAGAATTTTACAATTTGCAATACCGCGAGTCGTACGGCAAACAAAACTGTGAACCTTTCGTTTGATTTAACCACCAATTTCCTTAATTGTTTTTAGAAACAAAAGAGAAACCATTAAGGCGTATAGTCCCTTGAACCATCTGACCGAAATTATGTGGACGCAACTCTCGCACTCGCCTAGGCGGCAGTACGCAAATCTGTGCATTTGTTTGCGGCCAGCAGCGCCCGGAAAGCGCTTTAAATCCATTTTCTCTGCGAGACATTGATTGATTTACATATGCAATGTTCACTTTGAAGAATATTTAACCACCAATTTTTATGTGTAAAAATGTTTCTAAAGGTCCAAGCCGTTTCGAAGGAGTAGGGAAAAGTTGCGAAAAGTTGCGAAATTGCTAGATATTTTTTTTGACAAAAGTATTAATAGCACGAAAAAATCAAATGTTGATAATGTTGTTCATGAATCTTTAATAAACATATATTTTTTTCAAACCTATTAACCTGGCCGTTACTGAGGAGCAGGCTACAGAAAGTCACTGTTTTATGGTACTTTTCGGGCGCTTGGCCCTTTTAAGATAAACGATTTCATTTTGTTTTAATGCTAATGAATCAATGTGAAAATACTTTAAATTGGCAGTCGTGATGATCATTTCTGTTAATCCATGTAGGAGGTCTGTTAAAATATTAGCATGACAAAAACACACTAGCCACGACAATACGTCGAGAAAAAAATACATGCATAATTTCTGATACTATGCTCTACAAAAGCTTGTAGTTCGTCGCAGACACATAAATTGCCGCCTATCACCGTCGTATCAATTTACATGAGAGATGAGCACGAAACTGGATCGTATACAATATCGCACGAGGTTTCTCTAATCTACGACCGGTTTTCCCAAGGTATCTCAGAGATGTTTCCCTAAATTTCAAAATGTAACCGACGCACAGACATGGCCCACTCTAGCTCGAAAACCGACAATTTTATACGTCCACTCAAGCCGACATTTACAAATGGCTCTTCGGACTTCAGTGGATTTTATAGTTTCCAATCTTAAGTTTTATAGTCAAGCGAGAACAGGTTAACGTCCAAATGATAGTCTTTGGAATAGCTCATTTACATTTTAATACCAGCCTATGCTTAAATGATCATTTTATTTAACATTACGGTACTATTGTCTCGAAGTTTTGTGCTGAATTGAAACCGCAAGATTTGAAGACAAGTTTTATAGCTGTTTCATGTCTGTTAGTTGATCCCTAACTGGAAAAATCAAAAAAGGATCTTCAGATAATCAATGTGAACCGAATTAATGGTATTCAAGCCCTAACAGTCAGTAGTTAGAGGCCTATCAGTTCTCGACTGAATAAATTACTTATGCGAATGGTCACTTGAAAGAATTAGCATAACAACGGCACATCTCCACATGGACTCTCTCCTTGTGCAAACTGCCTCAGTCAACCAATAGATGTTTTTCAAAACATAAAGTGTTTCTAAAGAGGAGGCCCATAAAGCAGTTATAAGCATGTTTTGTGGGAGGATTAATGACATATACATGTAGGAGGCTGCAGATGTCCATCTACGCAATCACTGCAAATTACACTAACAAGACCAACCAAAACTAATAACTAAAAGTATTTTATTATGAATTATAAAAATATAGATGAAAATATAATTTCATTAGATCATTAATAAAGCATAATTTATTTAACACGAATACATCAAATTAACACAACCCTTTCATCAAATCTGTATTCTTCTAAATAGTTGATGGCAGTACGTTATTTAGCCGTCAAAGCGTTTACCATTATACTCTTTTTTTATATTGATGTAGCAATAAAAATATAAGTAAGAAATCCACGAACCGCGACTAGCATATAATTTCTCACGGCGATCACGCATCGTATTCAGCGCGTGGCTGCCCACTGCCCAGGCGCCTACCCGTGGGAGTCCGAATGATCCAACCGATACTATGTAACTATACGTATTAGGAAACTGTTACCAATATGGTGGCGACGAAGTTCAATCACAAGAAACCTCTGGAAATAGTAAGGTTGGAGAAGCAAGCGAACTTATACTTTTCGTAGGAGTTGTGCTTTGACGCCTTGATACGAGTAAAATATCATTGAAGATTGATTTGTTTTGAACTCAACAAAATTGGCAAGCACTAAGTTACAACACCGAAATTAATAATAATAATAATAAGACATATCAAAGCACAGCCGAAACTACCGAGACTGAGAGAGTTAAATTTCGCACAAGATTTCCTTTAATGACGTAGACGAGCACTGAGAGAGGATTTTCCAAAATTCACTCCCATCCAAGGTAGGTTCATCCAAGGTGATGGAAAAAAAAAAAAAAAAAGGTGATGGAAAGGAGTCCAAAGCCGCTGGCCAAAGAAGCTAGTACAAAATCATTATCTCATTCAATATAAGTGAATTTAGAAGAAATGTTTGTAAACAATGTAACCACAATATTGGAAATGATAAGCGGGAATCTCGAACCAACCGCGGTCCCACAGTTATCCCACTACCATAAATTGATACAATTGTTTCACGAGACTTTCAATTTCATACTGAGTATATTGGAAATAAATTGCTACTTTACTTTACCATTTAAGTCTGGATAGAACAAAGGACGGAACATCTTATTTATTGAATTAAGTTTGCATGAATTGCTTTTTCAAAGACTAAGTTCACATGGAAAGTAGCCTACGTAAAGAGCATTATGATAGTCGTAGATGCGTAGAGATATTTGATTGTAATAATGATGCTGATGGAAAAAAATAATTTGTTTTTAATAATTAATTTGTACACAAAAGTGACAGTCTCAGGACACAACGTGAGAACAAAGCATTTCCTTTAATTCCTATTCTATTTAAACCTCAGTAAACACCATCTAACTTTCACACAACGTACCATTTCTAACTTGAGGAACAATAAAATTGCATATTCCATGTCCTTTCGAGTCACGTCCTATTATAGACTTCCTATTAACACTGGATTCTTCGCTTCCTTATTGCAGTGCAGCGCAAGAAATTGCCTTTAATTCAAGGTCCTGTGTGTGTTCAACCTTTGACCGGGCCTGTCAGGTGTGGTAATTAGATCGTTACCCGAACCATGGCCCGGCGGTCAAGCTCGGCTGGGTTTCCCACACGTCTTGGAGCTGCTAAGGCGGACCCTCGCTATTTTGATGATGAGATTAACCCGTGCTTCCAGATATACCGATACGCGACTACTCGGGACTGTTTTACGTTAATAGCATAATTTTCTCCGGTTGATAACGGATAAATGATGGAAGAATGGAACAAGCATTTTCCTACATGTGTTAGTTAGTTAGTAGATAAAGTACATGCGAGCTGATTTATGATTAACTAGTAACGGAATATTTAACACATTTAGGTTCAAGAACTCAAAAGCCAGTTTGACGGTGGCACACCTGCTGTTTATTATAAACGGTAAAGATTAGTCTTACTTACTAAAAACGATTTCAAATTTACTTCTGCTGTAAACGTCACAAATGGTTCTTAAAATTTTTGTCTGTCGTAAACGTCACAGCGGAGGTGAAATGTTGAACGAGTTACGGCATTGCGTTACAATGGTCTATATTCGAACAATGGAGGTTTTTTACAGAGAATTAGTCACAGGAGTCATATCCTTGAAGACGGTCAGGAAGGGTGAGTCATCAAAAGTCGCGGGTCGAGGGGTCGCGGTCCGGTGGTCACAACCGAACTGTGCTAATGTTATGTATTGCGCCGGCACAGTTACGTCATTTTAATCTGTTATATGGCGTACCGGCTTTGTCACGAATTTGAGATAACAAAGGACAGACTTCAGACTTGTAAGGGTATCTGATCAAGAATAGTTACTTTAATTGATCGTTACTAAATTAGATTAGATTTCTTAACCTCGAAAGTGAACCGCTTAAAAGAGAGTCTAGGTATTATTAGATAACTATAGAATTGTCATAACCTTTGCATAAATGTATGTATTTGTACATAAAGTCGGTAACTAAATAGACAATGGCAAAAAGTGTAAGCAATGAAGCATGGTGTCGTGCGACAGTCTATTGAGAGCCAAGTGTGTCCAAGCGATCAACAGAGCAACTAATGCGCCTTAACTAGGGGCCAACCATGAGGTCGATTCGGTTATTTAGTACAACAAATCATCAGTTACCTTAGTATTAAAAAAAAGTTTTGACTTTACATCAGCTAAAAAGATGAAAAGTAACATTTAAATTATTTATTTATTTTATCTTTCAGGATTACAACGGATAAAAGTAATATGATGAATAAACTATTTTAGTTACATCACAATTTTACATCAGTTTTCTTGTCAATCACCTGAAAGGGCCTCATATCTATTTAACAAAATCAGATAACGATATCAACATTATACAGGGTGAACTTGGAAGTATATGTATAAAGAGTTATTTATAAAACATCGTAAACAACAACTTTTGTTCTATGACTTTTAATATATTCAACAATATTGTATGAATAACAACATCTATTAAATCTATACCTTTTTGCATATGTGCTTGCTTTTGTTCTATTTTTTCATCAAATTTTCGCAACCCCCTTTTGTATTCCCCCTATCAAAGTAACAAATATTCTTTTTGAGTAGTCTAGGTTGACTCCGATACGTCTATTTAGCCCCACTGATAAATCAATTAAATTATAATTCGTACTCAAAAATTTTTTTATAAAAATTTGTTGTTTCTCAATTCACGTTAAAACTTTAGAATACACTAGCTGTCCGCCCGCGACTTCGTCCGCGTGTATTTCGGTTATCGCACTCTAAGCGTGTTTTCCCGCAGGACTAAGACGTTTTTCCGGGATAAAAAGTAACTCTTTTCCATGTCAAAGGCTATATGCATGCCAAATTTCATCCAAATCCGTTCAGCCGTTTTTGCGTGATTAAGTAACAAACATCCAAACATCACATTTATAATATTAGTTAGGATTTACTGAGTTAGTATAATGGTCATGGTCTTAAGGGCCAAGCGCCCAAAAAGTGCCATAAAACAGTGATTTTCTGAGGCCTACTCCTCCGTAACGGCTAGGTCAATTGGTTTAAAAAAAATATATGTTTATTATAGATTCATGAACAATAATATCAACATTTGATTTTTTCGTGCAATTAATACTTTTGTCAAAAAAAAAATATTTAGCAATTTCGCAACTTTTCGCAACTTTTCTCTACTCCTTCGAAACGGCTTGGACCTTTAGAAACATTTTTACACATAAAAATTGGTGGTTAAATATTCATCAAAGTAAACATTTCATATGTAAATCAATCAATATCTCGCAGAAAAAAATGGATTTAAGCGCTTTCCGGGCGCTGCTGGCCGCAAATAAATGCACAGATTTGCGTACTGCCGCCTAGGCGAGTGCGAGAGTTGCGTTCACATAATTTCGGTCAGATGGTTCAAGGGACGCCTTAAGAACTGTACAAAACCAAATTACAACTCCTAAATAAAAATGGATTTACAAAATAGCAAAAATTGGTTTGAATCAAAGCAGAGGCATAAAAAAAAAATCATATAGGTACATCGGATTTGGCCACTCTATATTTAGCACAAATCTTTCTCACAATTCATTACAAGAGTAGTGACAAAACTGATGATGATGCATCATTTTCTAATTATTTTCAAATTAGGTATATTTCCGCTTTATTTGTAGAAGATGGAGCGTTCAAAATGATCGGAAGTCGAGCATTACAGACTTTAGTTCTGATACCATTTCCGGACACACACGAAGACCGTTTTTGACGAAAATTGTCGTCGGAATTGAACTTAATGATGTTAATTTAATTTGAAAAAGATAATCGAGGATAAAGCATGTTTACAATGGTGCTGAACTATTATTTCAATGTGTTAGCAAGCAACATACGTAAGTATGAAACTATTAAAGCTGAAAAAGTAACTAGACACAAAGTGGTTGAATACTTAAAACGAATTCAAAGATCTAAACAGTATCAAAAACATTTCCATGTTTCCTGACCACAGTAACCACATCTGTTCCTGAACTAAAGAAAATTTCAACCACAGTTAAAGACAATGTTACAAAAACAATTAAATCGTGAACCGTGACGATTGCACTCGTAACAGCTTATTAGAAATGCAATAAAAATGACCCACAATATGGCAGCCATTCAAACACCCAACCGTGGGATCTGTAAGAAGCCGCACATTGATTTGAAGTTTTTGAACAAAGAGTATCGAACTCGATCAGAAAGAAAATATGGACAGATGAAAACTAGGGTTGTGTTACATTTACGGAAGTTGTTAAACATTCAGAGTATGGTATTATAAGGACAAGTGAATATGACGGCTGGTAGGCGTCGAATAAAGAACCAGTTACTACTTCTATTATTCAACAAACAGGAGTTGTTTTTTCACAAAGTTCACGAACCGACATAGTACAAAACATAAACCTAAGGCTGTGTGCAAGCTCAGACAAAAAAAAATTACATATCGTTATCAATACGAGGTTTGTCTAGTTCTGGGCACGGCCTAAGCTAGTGCTGTTTCCTCATACGTTACGTAGATTAGAAAACACAATTTCCATGACTAGCATCATAATGTGTTAAAGATAAATATGAGTTATCATGATGACTTGCGCCTACTAGATATCGAAATCATGTGTAATCAATACGGAACCGTGTTCCGACTATGAATGAAGTGTTGTGAATTTTAGTCAATTTATTTATTTATTAAACCTTCATGCAACACAAATGTACAAAGGCGGTTTTAATGCGGAGTTAATTGTGGTGCATTATTGTATTTCGTCTTTTGGTTAAGTTGGTCTCAGTGAACACAGCGTACAAAATAAAAAATGGTTTCCCCATATAGGACATTTCTGCTTATCGGATTTTTGGTAAGTTTTTAACTATATTTATTATAATTATAAATGTTATTATTTTTATGTTCTATTTATATCAATAATAATATCGTTATTCAATCTAGAGTGGTTTCAACAAATTTAATAATTTATTGTCTGAAATTAATTTTTATTTTCAAATCTCAAGAGTTCTAAAGTACTGGAGTAGGTACTTTATATACTCCTGATTTTTCTGGTAAACTTATTGATATTATTGGCAGAAGCAGTTGATATACTATTTTATAATTTTGTCTTGTTTCAGGATCCGTTATCAATATTCTTAATATTGCCATATCTAGACATACACGCGAAAGAGCTTGGCTTCAATTATTTTCAGATAGGGTTAGTTGGAGCTATCTATCCAGCATGCCAGATGATATCATCTCCCATTGTGGTAAGTAAATCATAATATATACTCTTCTCGATTACGACTAGACTTAATAGACCCAGAAGAATAACAGACTCGTTTGACTTTCAGGGCAGCTTGAGTGACGTCAAAGGCAGAAGACCAATATTCTTGTCATGCTTGATTATCTGCTCATTTGTTTACTTCTGGTTGGGAATAACATCATCACTTCTTGTTTTCATAGGCCTAAGGATTGTCGCAGGTAAGCAAAACAAATCATTATGATGCAGTATGTGATATTAGACCGAAAAGAAAAATTTTAAATTTTCCATATGCAAGTGATAACAGTATAGAAAGGCAGGATTATGTATATAAACGAAATTCCCCCGTTTCACACAAATAAAGGTTGAATATCCAAAAATTCCATAATTAAAGAAAACTTTGTCAAAAATTTTACGCTCCCACTCAGTCAATTTCTCTTGAATTAATGTCAAAAGTAAGTACTATAGTTTACATGAATTGTTTCAGGAATATTTAAGCACTCTCAGACGTTAACACGGGCCTTAGCGCCAGACTACATAGATGATCAAAATGACGTCACTGCTCTGTACGGCAAGTTAACATCATTGGGAGGACTCGGGTTAGCTCTAGGCCCCGTTCTTAGCGGGTACGCCATGGAAGCGTTCCCTGAAAGCGGATTTACCATTATGTGTACTATTTTATCGGGGGTGACTTTACTAATTGCAGGTAAAGAACATTCGATTAGTTCTAATAAAATAACGTAAGCTTAAAAGTGCTTATTAAATAATTCATCTTCCTCATTGTTACAGCTTTGATCAATGCGCTACCAGATATCGCAAAGAAGAAAAAGCAAGAATCAGAAACTGCGCTTGAAGCTACAAAATTATTTGATCCCATTGTAAAAACGTTCAATGAGACTATTAAGAACTTCTACGATATAGATTGGACCATATACGGGGATATATTTTTATATAATTTTCTCATGTCAATGTCTATGGGATTGTACTTTAGTAATTTCCGTTTGTTTTTGGATACTGAACACGACGCGTCGCCTTCCGTCGCTGGCTACATTACAACTATCCAAGGGATCGTTTCCTCGATAACTAATGAAAAAGTTTCTTCATTTAACAAATGGTATGTTAATGATATAGACTACAGTCTACGCATCTTTCATATATTTTTACTTATGGTACTGTCTTTGATAGGGTTAGCAGTAGTACCTGGTATACCATTTTACATTGCGATATCAATTCCAACAGCTGTATGTTTTGCCTTTGCGAGGGTAGTAACTTTGGTAGTAGTATCAGATAGAAGTGAGACAAGTAATCGCGGAACTCTTTTAGGGGCGTTTAATAGTGCCGGTTCAGTAGCTGGTATTATAACGCCTATCATTGGCGGTATTATTAATCAATATCTAGGTGTAACTTATGTGTTTTACACTAGTGCCATGATTGCTTCGATAGGTCTTATTTTAAGTTATAGAGCGAGAGCGATGTCTTTACACGAAAAAACCAAGTAAAATTAAATTTTGATTTAACCAGTGCAGTGTTTCATTGATTATACGAGTAATATACGATTTTATGACACATGAAGTAGCGTTTACTTTTTAAAATCTCAGATACGCTAGGGACAAAATGTCTCCAAACATGAAGCGCCACGCTCCATTTAGGTACACCCACATTTAGGGACCCTGCAATGTTGCCCAGTGTCCCACAACTTGCCTGCCTCCCCAACATTTTACAATGCATTCACGTGACGCGGGACATGTTGTTGAGCAATTTGACAGAATTGTGCGTCATGTTGGGGGACATTTTGTCCCCTAGTGTATCTGCAGCTTTAAAATACATTTAATTGTCCCGCCCCAGCTTCGTACGAGTGCAAATTATATACATAAACCTTTCTCATTTAATGCTCTTTGAATTAGTAAAAACAACTTTTTGTTGATTAAACACTTGATGTTTATTGTGATTTTGAGGAAATCTAATGTATTTTTTGATGATGTTTCTGTTACTCAGAGCATCAACAACTTCATGGATTGCCCATGAGGCATAAGGCTGAGAGATGATATATCTGCAATCTTGCTGATGATTTTTTGTAAACTTGCATTAGCAACGTCACGGTATATTGGCTTAAACTTCCTTAACTGATTCGCCTGTCGAACTTTTCCTACGTCGTCACTTTTCTTATCTATTAAATTAAAATTGAATGGATAAAGTTTACGTCTTTGAGTTTATACATAAATTACAAAGATATTCGTTATATTTTTTTAATATTTTGACATTTAATCGTAAAAGTAATCAACACAAATTTTAATATTAGAATTGACAGATAGAATCGAGGCTGCGGGCGAGGCAAGGCTGTTTTCGACGGTGTTTTTTAGAAAACCTGTATGTATAAAGAACTCTCGATTGGCCCACCGTTGAGTATTTCTAACTTACAGCCGTCACAACCTTGAGCGCTAGTGTAGCCACTCATAGCTTAGTGAATACTTAACTAGTTGGATTTCTTCGGTGCGGCAGTGTTGTGCTCAAGGTTATATTCTAAGAGAATAGCACTGCTGTAGCTGCTCGTACTATTCAACAAACAGAAGTAGATTTTTCACTAAGTTCACGAACCAACACAGGACAAAACATAAAACTAAGATTGTGCGCAAGCTCAGACAAAACACTTTAGCGTATCGTTATCAATACAAGGTTTGACAAGGACTGGCACAATTTTCAAGCCTAGCAATGTTTAACTCTTTGAATGTCGTAATTAGAGACACAATAGAAAGAAAATTACCTTATGTCGGACTGTGTAACTTAAGACATTCGAAAGGTTAAACGATAGGTATCACTTATCATGATCACTTATGACTAAGTACTACAGATATGGAAATCATGTGTAGTCAATACGGAACCGCGTTTCGACGATTTATTGGTAATTTATTTATTTGTGAATGAAGTGTAGTGAATTTTAGTCAATTTGAGTTAATTGCGGTGCATTACTGTATTTCGTATTTTGGTCAAGTTGGATCTCAGTGAGCACAGTGTCTTAGTACAAAATAAAAAATGGTTTCCCCATATAGGACATTTCTACTTGTCGCATTTTTGGTAAGTTTATAAAGTATATTTATCTATATATATAAAAATGAATCCCTGTTTCCATTGGTCACGCCATCACGGGTGAACGGCTGGACCAATTTCGCTAATTCTTTTTTGTGTTTGTTATTGTCAGGAGAAGGTTCTTATGAAAAAAATAAATAAAATTAGGGTAGTGTAGGGTAGAGTAGGGAAGAAGCGGGAGCGACGCCGCGCGGGCAAAAGCTAGTTACGATATAAATATAATTATTTCTGCGCTCATTCATATCACTAACCCAAATATTCAATTTGTAGAAACTACTTAAGATTCAACAAAGGAGAAGAGGTTGATAAGAGTGAGAGAGCGTGAGTGAGAATACCTCTTATCAACCCTCCTCCTTCAATAATATAGTAAGAAAAGTCTCAACAGTTTTTAAAGCAAGTACCTACTGGAGTAGGTATTTCATATACTCCTGATTTTGCTGGTAAACTTATAGCTGTTATTCGCAGTAGCAGTTGGTATACCTACTATTTTAAAATTTTGTCTTGTTTCAGGATCAGCTGTCAGTATTCTTTATATTGCCATATCTAGACATACACGCGAAAGAGCTTGGCTTCAATTATTTTCAGATAGGAATAATTGGAGCTATCTTTCCAGCATGCCAGATGATATCATCTCCCATAGTGGTAAGTAATTCATAATATGTACCCTTCTCGATTACGGCTAGACTTAATAGACCCAGAAGAATAACAGGCTCGTTTTACTTTCAGGGAAGCTTGAGTGATGTCAAAGGCAGAAGACCAATATTCTTGTCATGCTTGATTATCTGCTCATTTGTTTACTTCTGGTTGGGAATAACATCATCACTTGTTGTTTTCATAGGCTTACGGATAGTCATAGGTAAGCAAACAAATCGTTATGATGCTTTTGTTAGTGTCTAAGATGTAAGACTGAGAAGAAAGCAGATTTATTTTTCTTACTTACCGAAACGTTGCCGCATGCGCAGATTGGTGTCATTCCTCAAGATAAAAGTGATACCATCAAATTTTGTATACAAACAAAATACCCCCACTTAAATGTTGAATTCCAAAAATCGCTTCTTAGTGTTCGCCCTTATTAACAAAAAAAAAAATCACGTTCCTATTCCCAATTGTTCCAGCTGTGTGTTGTACATCAGTCAGTCAGTTTCCCTTGAATTATTGTCATATACCTATTATAGTTTACATGATTTGTTTCAGGAATATTTAAGCACACTCAGACATTAACAAGGGCCTTAGCACCAGACTACATAGACGATCAAAATGACGTCACTGTTCTGTACGGCAAGTTGAAATCATTAGGAGGAATCGGGTTAGCTATAGGTCCCATTCTTAGCGGGTACATCATGGAAACCTTCCCTGAAAGCGGATTTACTATTATATGTACTATTTTATCAGGATTTTTTGTACTAAATGCAGGTAAAGAACTATCTAGTTTTTATATTAAAATAAAGTAAGAAGTGATCATTAAATAATCCATCTTCCTCATTGTTACAGCTTTGATCAATGCGCTACCAGATATCGCAAAGAAGAAAAAGGAAGAATCAAAAACTGCGCTTGAAGCAACAAAATTATTTGATCCCATTGTTAAAACATTCAAACAAACTATTAGGAATTTCTACGATATAGACTGGACCACGTATGGGGACATATTTTTATATCTTTTTCTCATTTCAATGTCTATGTCATTGTACTTTAAGATTTTCCGTTTGTTTTTGAATATTGAACACGACGCATCGCCTTCCGTAGTAGGCTACATTAGCGCTATTCAAGGGATTATTACAACGATTACTAATGAGAAAGTTTCCTTAATTAACAAATGGTATATTAATGATACAGACTACAGTCTACGCATCTTTCATATATTTCTAGTCATGGTACTGTCTTTGATAGGGTTAGCAATAGTACCTGATATACCATTTTACATTGCAGTATTGATTCCAACATCTATAAGTTTTGCTCTTGCGAGGATAGTTACTTTGGTAGTAGTATCGAATAGAAGTGTGCCTAGTAATCGCGGAACTCTTTTAGGGGCGTATAATAGTGTTAGTTCAGTAGCTGGTATTATAACACCTATCATTGGCGGTATCATTCATCATTATCTAGGTGTAACTTATGTGTTTTACACTAGCGCCATGATTGCTTCGATAGGTCTTGTTTTAAGTTATAGAGCGAGAGCGATGTCTGTACACGAAAAAAATATGTAAACTTTTATTTTGATTTAACCAGTACAGTGTTTCATTGAATATACCATTTTATGACACTCGACGTAGCATTTACTTTAAAACCTCAGATACACTAAGGGACAAAATTTCCCCCAACTTAGCGCGCAACGCTCAATTTACGTGACGCCACGCTGCAACGTTGCCCAGTGACCCGCAACTTGCTCCCCAAAATTTTACAACGCATTCTCGTGAGGTGGGACATGTTGTTGAGCAATTTGTCAGAGTTGTTCGTCATGTTTGGGGACATTTTGTCCCCTTGTGTATGGCTTTAAGATTAATTTAATTGCTGATTTTAAGACAGCTGTGAGCCTGTATAAGGTACAAATTACATATATACATAAACTATTCTCAATGATTGCTCTTTGTATTTACGAAAAACACATCATAATCCGTTGCGTGGTGTAGGAGGAATAAAAAGATAGATAGGAAAGTAACTTAATTTTTTACTATTTAAGACACAGTTTTTTAACAATTATTCTTAAAAATCTCTCACCCAATCACATCATAAAACGTAAAGAAACCTAATTGTTTTAACACTCGTAATAGCCGTAGGTATGCTCTAATTATCCAAACATTATGCAGGTGAATAATAAGGGAGTGTATAGGCGGTGTATAGTAGTGTGGCCGGTTCCCACGGGCCCGGTTCCTTCCGGAGCCGGCGACCCGTGACGCTACCGTCTTAGCGCCCCCACCGCGCCTCTCATTGTTTCACTGCTACTTACAGAACCTCTTAAACACGACATGGGCCAATTTTCTAATGCACAAATTATGTTTATGGAGCTCTATCTGGTCGAACCAGATATAATTTAGCGTCTAATGAAACTTAATTTTTTTGGGAGAGACTACGTCATGTTCGGTTGTCTTTTTGGACTACTGCTCGCAGGTACTATTGATGAGCACCGTAAAACGGGCTGAATAGATGTGGTTGTTTGGTTTTTCACTTTGATACTTACCAGGCTTCTAACTAAACATCGACTTTTTAAAATTTCAATTCATTAATAAGCTGATATAGTTAAATGCTGCAAAAAATATTCAAATATAAAATAAAATACCCTTTGAAGTTTTGTTTCTATTCACCCCATTTTACCGTACGCAATCCTGGGTTTAAATCAGTTGTTTTTATTTAATGTGATTTTATTAAATTATTTCTCTCACTCTAGGTGGAGTAAGAGAGCGTGTCAGACTTTTACTGACTAAAATCCATCAGTATTCCATCAGTTGCCCTTGGCGTTCCATAACTAGAGCAGTGATGTGTTAGTAACGACCCAAAGTTACGACTTGTACGTCGCGTCGTGAGCGACATGAGTGACCAATCCAGGCTAGTTTTGTGTAATTTCCACCACACCACTGCACAGTATATCCTAGAACCTAAAAAAATCGAACACAAGTTAATTACATCGACCAACTAGCATTGGGTCCCCGTGGTGGATTACGACACATTCCCCCTCTCCTAGAGAGGAGGACCGATTCCGATTCATAGGGGACATTATAAGGCTGATCATGCTAAACATCACTGAAGAAATGTAAGTGTATTTTTGAGGTGGGGAAACATCAAGGTTGGAGTGAGAGGGCTTGTCAGACTTTAACAGACTAAAACCTACTTATATTCCTTTATTTACCCTTTGGGCTATAAGGACCAGGGTAACTCTTTCTAACGTTCCAGCAGCCCAATATCTGCAGATGTACATACATCTGATACAATATGCATCATGCATCGGCAATGATGCATTTGTAGAGTCAAAACTCCAAAGCCTTGAGCATCATCGCCGGGTTGCTAGTCTGTCGGTTTTCTATCGTTTACATTTCGGGGAGTGTGCACTGGAATTGCACAATCTAATTCCGCCAAGTCCATTCCATCATCGGACCACACGACGTACAGCGTTGCGCCACCGGTACATGGTAGACATCCCACCCATAAGCACAAAGGCCGGAGGCCGGAAGGCCGCAGTCTGTGTTTCCTGATAGCTATAACTTAGGGGTCTTTAAGTCAAGAGTGAATAGGTTACTTCTAGGCAAGCGTGCTCCATCGTCGACCACATCATCGCTTACCATCACGTGAGATGGTGGTCAAACGCTAGCCTATCAATAATAAAAAAAAAGATGTAATGTCATATTATTTTCTTACTTCGTGACATCATTCCGTTCTGTGATTCAAGACGAGAAAAAATAAGCGAGCAAATTAAAAATAACAGTAAAGCAAATAACGGGTTAAGTATTGTATGATCCGTCATCAATATTAATTGTTAGTGGAACGATGAAAAAGTGGGCGGTGTGACGGAAATGTCTGAAGCGCCGGCAGTCTTGGCACACGACGGAATGTCGGTGCGCGATGCAGCTGCGCCGAGGAAAAAACTTTGAGGAGACCCTTCAGCATGTCCAAGGTCTATTGTGCGAGCTGGTAATCTTTTGACGTGTTCTCCTTTTCGAAGAACAAAGATAATTCGACGGACCGGGTGTAAAATGAACCTCTGTCGAGTGGTCGAGGCCTATCTGTCGGATAGGTTTATAGTCTACCTCGGTCACCAGGGAGACTGGAAACGTCGAGAGATGTCGTGCGGTGTTCCGCAGGGGTCGGTACTAGGGCCACCCTTGTGGAACATCGGGTACGACTACGTGCTGCGCGGCGACTTCCCTGACGGGGTCAGCGTAGTTTGCTACGCAGACGACACGCTGGTTCTAGCGCAGGGAGAGTCGTACCAGGCGGCGGTCGCTCTAGCGACACGCGGGGTTGCGATGGTCGTTGACAGGATCCAGGAGTTGGGACTCGAGGTGGCGCTTCACAAATCCGAGGCGATGTGTTTCCACGGTCGCCGGTCTCGGAACGCGCCGCCATTGAGTTCCCAACTAACGGTAGGAGGAGTTGACATCGGTGTCGGGTCGACGATGAAGTACCTGGGACTCGTCCTCGACAGCCGGTGGAATTTCGTGGAGCATTTCCAACGTCTGGCTCCCAAACTCAACCGGGCTGGGGCTGCGCTCAAGCGGCTCCTGCCCAACCTTGGGGGTCCGGATGCCTCCTGCCGAAGGCTCTACGCGGGGATCGTTCGGTCCATGGCCCTCTACGGGGCGCCGGTGTGGGCGCCGTCGCTGAAAAAGCAACCGGCGGCCATACTGAACGCCTGTCAGAGGGTCATGGCGATAAAGCGGCGAGCCTTCTGGCTGGCCTACCACCGTGGGATCTGGAGGCAACAGTCCTTGCACACATGCACGATATGCGCGTGGAGATGCAACGCCGGGGTGAAAGTCCGCTGCCGCGACAGGTCACGGCATGGCGGACAGAGCTCCGGCGGGATCTCATGGTGAAATGGCGTCAGCGACTATCGCAACCCAGTGCTGGGCACGCCACAATCATGGCGGTAAGTCCCCTCTTTGAGGCGTGGCTGGAAAGACCTCACGGCGTCCTTACCTTCCGCATGACGCAGGTACTCACCGGACATGATTCGTTCGGGAGTTTCCTGCACGGGATTCATGCGGAGGTGACGCCCGGGTGTCGCCACTGTGCGGAACGCCCGGAGGACACGGTGGAGCACACAGTCGAGGTGTGCCCTGCTTGGGCGGAGCATCGCCGTGCCCTCGTGGGGGCGATCGGCGGCGGAGACCTCTCGCGCCGGGCCTTGGTTGAGGCCATGGTCCGGAGCGAGGAGGAGTGGCAGGCGGTCGCCGACTTCTGCGAAGCAGTAATGCTCGCAAAGGAGGAGGCCGAACGCATCAGGCAACGGCGTTATCGCCGCCGCCGTCGCCGGGATTCTGATCCCGATTTCCGGCCAACGTAGACGCAGGCTTGCGGACAGTGAGCAATGGGTAGCTCACTGTCCGGCCGTCCGGTAACTGTCCGGACCAAGCCCAAGTCGTCGACGGCGCGCACTGTTCCCGCGCGCCTCAAGGAGTTGTCAGCAACAGCAGGGACCCAGCCGGGTCGAAGCCTACTGGGGCCAGGGTTATCCGAAAGGGCGCTCGAGCCCCGGTATGAAGGCTAGAAGGAACGGGGTGGGTCTTTTAGTCAGTAAGAGTCTGACACTATCTCCCGCTCCGCCCAAGGGCGGGGGATGTCAATGCATGATTTTTTCCCACCATAAAAAAAAAAAAGGGTGTAAAATGAAAAAGTTCTTTGCCATTTTGCAATTTTCTGATAACTTTCTTCAGTCATTTAATAAATCTAGACATCGCCTCTTTTTTTACATTACTAACAAGTGTAAGAAGATTTACCATGTTAAAATATATGATATTTTACGAGGTTTTATTTAATTTACAATCGTTTTTATGTATTTATGTTTATTTAGGGCAAATCTTGTAAATGGATTTTTAAAATTATACTTATTCGATTGAGCTGACTTTTGGTATACCTATGTAATGTAGTAATAAAAAAATCCGCACAGAGCCTGTGTGATGGATTGTGTGTTTTGTCTTTAGGCTGAATATGTTCGCAGAACGATTTCCGCCCACCGTAGGCGCGAGTTGCGGACGGCAAGCAATGGTATCTCTCCGTCCAGCTGTCCGGTAAGGGCTTACCAAACCCAGGTCCCGCTTTAAAGAGATGTCATCAAAATTGACGAGGCCAGTTAGGGCCGATGCTTGCCACGGATTGCTCAAAGGGGTTACCGTAGCTGTCGCAAAAAGGTCAATTCGCCCACGACGACTTTTTGTAGCGATGTAGCCGCGCGTTTAAAGCGCGCGACAGCATCGCTACTAACGCGCGTTAGTCGCATTTGCAAGCGCTATAGAAAAAATACCAACGCGCTACTAACGCGAACGTGCTAAAGCATCGCTACAAAAAGTCGCCGTAAGCGATGCTGTAGCGCGTTAGTAGCGCGTCGGCATTTTTTCTGATGATTTAACACGTAAAAATATGTTGGCATTTTTTTTGATGATTTAACACGTAAAAATATGCCGATTAGAAAAACACAAAGTAATTATAAAAATATCGATAGTCTAACGAAGGTTCATAATACCCATAACACTTCATCTTTACATATGAGAAAACACCTTTGCTCTATGTACCGCATTATAAATGTTAATTACAACGCTGACATTTAATTACAATATAATTCCTGAGCGCCCGCGCTTCGTAAACCACTTTTGTGAATTATTGTATGGAGATCGACAGGTGGATGATATACACACCTGTGTCAGTGTTATAATGACGAACATAGTGTTTTTTAGGTTCTAATATAAGACTATGAAGTAACCTATCATCGGGCTAAGTGTTAAAATGAGATATTGCAACAGGAAATGGTGTCTCGTTCGCACAAGTTGCTAAATGTGTTGTTATTGTATTATACATATAAAATAGATAGATGAATTCAATAATTTGCATCACTACCACTTTCAATGTGTGAATAAACGGACTGAAAAAAATAATGCAGAATCGATCAATAGAAAAAAAAGACGTGTGGCACTCGGGGACTGCCGCGGTAAAGCTATTGTATAGCATTTTTATCAACTTATGCAATTATAATTATTTATTTATTTTATTTATGCAGTATTTCCTTTGTTTTTTTTTCTTTGATATACTCACTCATTTGTTTTCTTATCGGTCACCACGCTCAAAAAACAAATGAGTGGGGGGGTGTTAGGTTATTTTCGTTACGGAATTTCTGGATTCGGTCTCCACGCTCAAGGCCCGCGATAGAAGCTATGCAATAGCTTAAAAAAGGAAATTATTTGGAGTTTCCTTTCATCACGAATGAAGATATATGCAGGAGAACTAAGGTTACAGACATGATGCGAGATGTACAGGACCGTTCATTGCAACACTTGAGGAAGGCCTATGTCCAACAGTGGACATCTTTCGACTGGAATAATGATGATGATGATAAAGCAATTGTCGGTAGCAAAGAAAAACGTCACAACTTCAATTATTTCTCACCAGTAAATCCCATTATGAATGAAACGTCTTCATTTCGATATTAAATATAATAACTAGAGTCTGTCTAATAAGTTAAACGACTTGGGTAATTATTAGGATTTAATTAAATCTGATGTAGTCAACACGGGTTCAATAATCAAGGTTGATTAAGAGATAGAGATCATTGTTTACTAACAGAAGAACCTTATGAAAAGTATCGAATATAAGTATTTTTTAAATGATTAAATATTATACAAAATTCCCAAGTCGGTTGACTTATTAGACAGACTACATTTGAGTATTTGGTAAAGACCAATGTTACATTTATATCTGTACATACTAATAAACGTCAAAGAAAGTTATGTCAAGAATAAATTCAGTCTAACAATGCGTTTTAACCGATAACGCTTGTGGAAAACCGTACACAGTATATTCATTTATTATTATTTATTATAATTACAAACAAACAGTATACAATTATACATAATTATGTTGTATAAGTACCTAAGTAAGTCGAAATTATTGAATACATGTCTCTCCTCTTGTACATTTTTCCTACATTCCCACCAGTGATATAAACATAAATAAATCACGCTTGTGTTTATTATGTTCAACTTGTTCACACATCCTCATTTCATATTCATTGTTGGCCACTTCTCTGCGTTTATGTGTACGACATGTTTGACGTGGTTTAAATTAGAATTGAACTAAAATAGCCGTAATAGGCACTATTTCTGCACTATGTTATAAATTTTTGAGAATCGTAAACAATGGCTTTAAAACGGCGCTTATGTATGCTAAAATAACATTCCTAAACAGCTTGAATCGGCGGGTGTTCCAAATAATGGCATCATGTTTGGTTTTAACGCGATATTTATTTATTTATTTATTTAAACTTCATGTACAATAGTGGTACATAGGCGGACTTAATGCCACAAGGCATTCTCTACCAGTCCACCTTTGGGTTAAAAAAGACAACACTGTGGTAGGTTTGCACAATAAACAAATACATAACAAATAGTTCAAATGGAAAAATATAAAATAAGTTATTTATAATAATAAAATAGAAATATGCTAAAATAATAAACTAATAAATACTATGAAAAATATCAAATCACTATGAGAACTTAATAACAAATAAACCGATATCGATAAACATTTTCTCTCATTAAGATAAAAAGCATAAAATAAGTATCATCATCATCACCTTCCTGCCCTAGTCCCGTTTTATTTGGGGTCGGCGGAACACGTTTTTTTTTCTTCCATTCTGTCCAGTCACTCGTCACGCTATCACTAACTCCCTTTTCTTTCATATCGCTTCTCACACAATCCATCTATCTTTTCTTTGGCCTCCCTCTCCCTCTCCATCCATCCTCATGTAAACTCATAACTCTTTTTAACGGATTTCGAAAAGGAGGAGGTTCTATGTTCGGCTGAATGTATTTTTTTTTAGTAACATGCGTTTTATCCCTCCTCTTCACATGGCCATATCAATACAATTTCAACTTTTCAGTCACTGGCCCCACTTTCAAACTTCCCCTGATATACTTATCTCTCACTTTATCCATTCATTAAATAAATATATCCAATACATAAAACCAACTCTCTCGCCAATAATAAAAGTATGAAACAAAAGCCTTTTGCTCCAGAGGTCAATCTGAACTTTAATATCACGAGGTGGAATGCCCGAACGCGTTCAACCAATCGAACTAACGAGTTTACGTTTTATCACTTTTGTATTGTTTTTATAATTACTTTTATACCATTTTATTTATTTATTTATTATACGCTTTATTGTACACCATTACACATACAAAAAGGAAACTAAAACTGAAACACATACATACAATGGGCGATAGCTTTATCAACTTTTTTTTACGATTGATAAATTCGAACCTAGTTCCGTTTTTTTTAAAGTTTTTTTAGAATAATTTAAGAGTTGAATAGTTGAACTCTTCGATTATCTACACTCTACACTAATTTTATAAAGAGGTAAAGTTTGTTTTTTTTTTGTTTGTAGGAAGTAATCTCTGAATGTCCGATTGCTAATTTTTTTTCACCTATAGAAAGCTGCTATAGGTATTCTTGAGTGACATAGCCTATATACGCGGGCAAATCTGCGAGCAAAAGCTAGTTCTAAAAATAAACCATGAATTCATCTTGATAACAATTATAATAAAACCCGTCAAGATAATGATAACTAATTGTACCATCCATTACAGATACTAACTAGAAAGCAATTAGAGACCATTACATAAGTTTATGACAAAATACATGTCTATAGCTATTTGGAGGAGGCGCCTTAAGTAAACAACAGAGTCGAGACGTGAGTGGAATAGTCGATAGTTAGTAAAATAACTTGTTTAAGCACACATGCACCTGTTCAAAGAGAATTGTTTAGAAAACTGGCAGCACGAACGAACCCGCTTTATTCCATAACAGGAGTACCTTTATACACTATCTCACTCGCACCTACACCAAAATTGAAGAGAAAGAAAAAGAAACTCATAGATGCAGTTTGATTAACATTTCTTTTTTTAATATAGGCTCGTGCCTCAGAACAGGTGACGGGCATTTAAATCATGTTTCGACACTCAAATGTGTGTAGTAATAATAAAGTAAAAGCAATTTATGTAGAGTTGTAATGACGACAAATTCAACCCAATGTTTCAATAAGCAATTTCAATAAATTAAGGACTTACTAATTAAACTTTGATGGCTTCAAATTTGGTAATTTAAGGAAAGGTAGCTTTAATGGCTCATATTTAGCATCCGAAGACCTTGAGCCAAACAACACGCCCAAACTAAGCCAATGGTTCAGAATGCGACAACCCATATAAAAAATCAGTAGTCAAACCGTCATATTGGATCATTTCGTGCAGTGTCAGTCAAACTTTTAAGTACGAGAATACATAGTCTATGACAGGTAAACATTCTACCGAAGGTGATAGTGAGCAAGAGCCAACAGTTTAATTAAATGTACTAATTGATGTAAAACGCAAGATTCAATATGGAAATTAAGAAAACATGACGAACGGCACGGAACAGGAAGCATGTCGACATGGAAGGAGAATAATGTTGAAGGATATACTCAGCTCAAAGAATTATGAATCAGTTCCGCATGACTGAGAGAATACAGAGGACATAAAGATTTAAAAATTCTGCAGCAATATTTTATGCTCCAAATAAACGTTCAAAACTGGAAATGATTTAATCGCACACAAATCATAAACGATACAGAATACTGATAGAACAATGAAGTAGTGACTTCATTGCATAACTAATTTCCAATTTCAGACTAGTGCTTTTCCGCCAATAGTAAAACCATTGTTAAAAAGCGTAGGAAATGGGACGTCGATAACGAAACCTTACATAAACGACACTTATATTTCCTTCACAATGAAATCAATAGTTTGTTTACTTCGCAACGTAGTGAGTAAATTAAGTAGTTGATATTGTACGCAAAGGTCCTGATTAGAACACGATCGTAAACTTTATTATCAACAACTATAATACCGTAATGCTGTTTAAAGACCCCATAAAGCTTGTACCTTCTATTGCACAAGTGTGATACTTAAAACTTACCTAAGCTTCAATTTCAGACCACTAAGTAGGTACCGGCAACGACGCACATAGGGCGATCCATTACGGAAGAGATAAGACGGTGTAAAGAATGGAGTAAAAGCTAACATGGGCTTATCTGCTTAACGCTTCCACGAACAGGTGCACAAAAGTATAACGGACACATTTTATGGTATACTTTGTGACTTATTACTGAAACGTCTCGAGCAAACCCTAGTCCTGAATGTTGTGGCTACTAATCGAGATACGGCGAATATTCGCGCTATCGCAACAAATATGACCGAGTAGTTTTTTTAATGATATAAATTAGTGCTTGACTGCAATCCCACCTGATGGTAAGTAGTGATGCAATCGTTGATGGTGAAGTGCACTAGTTTTATTAAAAGCATATTCACTCTAGCCTCGAATTGATTGCAGCCCCGGATCTAAGGGGGGGCAAACCGGGGCACTTGCCCCGGGCGGCAGTTTCATGGGGGCGCTAAATCCTTGAGACGAGAATTCGAAATATCGAACAAATGAAGCCTCTTTTCCTACAATCTCATAGGTTTTTATCAAGTAATTGAATCTTAATATAATATGTTTGAAAAACAAACTTTTCTATTTCCATACGCCCAGTTAGTTTTTGAACACATACTAAGTGATTTATAAACGCATCTTAACAGATCAAGTAAATTTTTGAACGCGTGCGTAGTGTCCGTGATCTTGCTGCCAAGGGGAATCATCAAAGGGGAACAACATCTGCAAGCTGTGAGCGAAGCTTCAGCAAACTGAAAATAATTAAAACTTATCTACGTTCTACAATGAGTCAGGATCGTCTATCTGGCCTCGCGATCCTAGCCATTGAAAACAAAACCGCCTATGCAACGGACTTTGAGGAGCTAATAGATTCTTTCGCAGAAAAGAAAGCACGCCGTGTAAAGTTGTAGTCTTTCCTGGTTATATATTTTTTCTGTTTCTGTTTTATGTCACAAATGAAAGTTATTAGTTATTAGATAATAAAAAGTTTAAATTTATTAAGTAGGATTATTATTTTAACAAATGGTCACAACAAAAATGCTACTCATTGGCAGTATTAACAGTTTTTCTCAAACAGTGAAGGGAGGGGGCGCCAGTATCAAGGTTTTGCCCTGGTTCGAAAAAATCGTAGATCCGGGGCTGATTGATTGCTAATGTAGACAAAAACATCACGTACAGTCTGTCAAGAAAGTCATGAAAAGAAGGGAGGGCGCCACCATCATTAACATGGTATCCCAATAAACTTCGACTAAAAGATATTGATACTTTTATTTATAAAATAATAATTACCGATTTACGGTCCCTTTATTGCCGTGTAGGTACATTATTTTACCGATCTATCTGACACTCGTCTATCTATTTAATACATGCTTGCAAACGAGTTTTGACTTTCATTGGTAGTGGCTCCATAAAAATAAAAGTACTTACTCTGTCGTAGTGGCGAACAACATTTTTATTAGAACTAATTTTCATTCAAGTGACGTTTAATTTTACCTGATACATAATAGTTATAGTAGTTCTCATTTATTTATTAAAACTTTATCCAACACAAAAGTACAAAGGCGGAGTTAATGCCTTAGGCATTCTCTACCAGTCTGAATTTTGTTTTATAAACATTGCGACGAAACCAGACTTCTCTATTTGCTTATTAGGATAATTATATGTTTATCCTACGTACCTACACGCAAGAATTTATCAAAACAGACATTCTTCTGAATATCTGGTTTTATATTCATAAGAATGTCTGGTTTGATCATTCAGCTACTAGCATTTATGTACTTACTACAAAGTGCAAATCACGATGTTTTGCCTCTCTGCACTGCCGTCAGCATGGCGCTGAGTATCGATAGGTATGAGCTCATTGCAAAAATAAAAAGTTTATGAAATAAATCTTTATTAATCCGAATCCAAATAATCAGAGTCGAGGTATTCGACTCCAGAAATGTTGCCTGAAACTTCTTCAAAATGAAACCGGTCAACATCTGACTCGTAGTTTGTTTCGTAGGTCGGCCTTTCCTGTGTTTTCCAAGCGTTGAAAATTTACCTCCATTCTTCATGCCTTAGTCCACAATGCGCCGAACTGTACTTTCGGTAACACCTGAAGTCAATAAAGATATGTTAAATATACAAATACATTTATCATACCTAAATAAAAAACACCAAAATATCAAAACCGTTAAGTGGTAGTATAATAAATCGTAGGTAAATTTCATAACCTTAGCAAAACATAAACAATGTGAAAGATAGATAAATTGTACTTAAAAACAGAAGATTGTCAAAACATTATATTTCCGTTAGTGTGTTAAACTTTAGAATATATTTACGTACCGGTTAACTTTGCTGTTCGACCATAAACATCGTCTTTGTTCGTCCCAGCACTTCCCACCTTGAATTTCGGCCACACACCCTTGAAAAACTTTAAATATAATTTGTCTCGCACCGCTCTTATAAACATTTCGATTCATTTTTTGTATCTTGACGCTTACACGATTTAAAAAACTCGAAATAGCACCGAAATATTGTAAAAAATCAACCACACAGATACGACGTGACAGTTCAGGTACTCAGCTTAACAATTATTCAGTGTTGCCAGTATTAGCAAAAACAGTAGTTCCCAAAACATTCTTTTCATGACTTTCTTGACAGACTGTATACCCGAATACAATGTTTTCATCGGGACATCGCGGCAAGAATATTCGTGCGATAATCTATTCACAGCGTAAAGCTAGAACTACATTAGACCGACGGACACGTTTAACACGCCTGATTTGTACGTAGAACAACGTCGCGTGGCGTGGATCAAATGTAGCTCTACAAGTCTATATCCATATAAAATGTATGGAGACCGACGCGCCTAGATCGGGGCGTGTGTGTCACACTTGTGCGTAGTATAGTTCTAGCTCTATGGTACTATATTTTCTCGATGACAAAGAGGTCTGTCACACAGTCTGTCTGCACATATCAACACAGCGTTTCTTTTACCGCAATAGCGTTGTCTGAATCTAACTACTATCATTTTAATGTTATTAAATCTTCTATTCAAAATATTTCCCACGTACTAATTCAACTCTACTTTATTTGCCATCAGTTTTATTGAAAAAAAAAAGCTGTCGCCCGCGAGTTCACCCGCGTCTTTGGTCACTCTTCCGCTCCTATTGACCGTAGCATGATGGTTTATAGTCTATGATCATCCTCCATAAATGGACTATCCAACACTACAAGAATTTTTTTAATTCGAACCAGTAGTTCCTGCAATTAGCGCGTTCAAACAAACAAACAAACTCTTCACCTTTATAATATTTGTAGAATGAAGTAAATGATCTTTAAATACACTGGTTTTGTAGCTTCTGGACACTTGACTAATTAAGTTTTGACCAAACATGTTGACAGCTCGAGCTCTTTCTTAGATAACATAAGATTTGGTTTCCGTTTCTATCTGGGTACTACGTTAATCATGTTATTAATTACAAAGAAGAAGTTCATTGACCGTATTACTTAAATTCAATCTAGAAACACCTCTCATTTTGAAATATTAGTTTGAAGACAATGAAGTAATTTTTGAATTACTGAGAAAGATTGATAGGGCTATCGCGTGCTCCAATTAAATCTACCTATATGGGAACGTGACGGCTATTAGAAACCCCGTAAGAAAATCCCCTCTTCAGGCGGAGTTCACACGATCTTTGTTTCATTTTATTAATACTCTTAGCATTAATATCAGTCTACTCAGCGTCAGAGGTTAGCGGTATTTTTAATTTGATAGTTAACATACATTGCGGGATTGTTCGTACCTAAGAGTTACGACAGTCCTGGAACGCACAAGGAAAGTAAAGGAATACGGAGCGACAGCTCTCAGAACGGGTGGAATCATTTGATGTTTTCCCACTAAAAATATATTTTACATTGATTGTATTGGTGGTGTGATCTAAAGCTGCACAGAGACCCTCTGCTGTTGGAGTCGATGTTTGAGATTTTAGATATCAATGTGTTCCGAAAGGGCTAACTTCTGAGCATTGGGTTAGGCTTTTTAGAAGCATTCTAAGAGGAGGTCATTAAGCTCTCAAAAGTGCAGAGATCTATGATTTATTATTAGCTTTTTTCAAAGTAAAAAAAATAAACCGTCATCCTCCTATTACAAATAATGATAAGTCATCATAAAACAGATTGAAGGAAAGGGATTAAAAATAATTTTCACATAATAACAAATTGCCCAGGTTCATCTCGGGACACGTCGTATTTTCTAAGAAGTAACAACAAGTTGCGAGGCGTCATCCATCAACAGCCAGACGACGCAATCTTTGCAGCTTCACGTTACTTTGACGCGCAAACCCCATGTCACTCTCAACACTTCACTTTTTCTTACATTCCTGGCTCGTGCCAACTATTCATGGTACATTTCTTTAGTTACGCTTTTAAAGCCGCTGGAATGCCAGATAATAAAATGTTTCTACGACTGTTTGATTGGAACTAAAAACTGAGGTTCGCAAATCTGCGTAAAGGAATTGCTGATGTCTCCTATAAAAATGTTTTCAATGCAACTTACAAGTAAGGGTCTGTTAACATTCCATTTCCATTTAAATCTTTGTTTTTCTTTCTGCATAATTATCAGCCGGTAACTTCTGAAGCGCTAGCGACTGGATGCAAAAAGAGTAGAAGGTCAATACCATACCGAGCTGGGTCTACAAATGTCTTGTTCACCTACATGACTTCATACATAGACTGACACAAATACGTTGACATGGAATCCTAATACGTAATTGCTTATTAAAATCTTGGGTCCTAAAACTCCTAAATTAGATCACACACGTATACCTTGGAGCTATGACATCATTTGTCTCATTTCGAGGAATCTTCACGCGATGTATAGACAGGCATTTTAATGGGAGTTTGATGCGGCACCCATCACGGTACCTACCTACACATCATTACGCCCAGAGCTGATGGTTGGAACTTTTTTGTATGCTCTCGCGTCTTTTCCGTGTGGTAATTACGTCTATGTAAATTGGATCAGATTTATCAACTGAGTACGAGCGATGGAACGTCTGTTATGCGTGTGTTTAGAACCGGAATACATAGTTTGGTTACAAACTCCGCTGACGATTAATTTTGAGTGTAATACGAGGACGTCTAAAACGTGAAATGAACCAGATAAATTTGGACAGATGTAATAAACAAGAAACGTAACCTAGTTCAGAAAATATTTTTCTTGATGAAAACGACATTCTTGAGCATAGATGTAGGAATGATAATAGATAATATTCCACAACTTTTACACAACGCCCTCTAGTCCCAAACTAAGCAGAGCTTGTGGTATGAGTACTAGACAGTTGATAAACATACTTTTATATTTCTAAATAAGGTAATAATAACCAAAAAAGTGATTTTTCAGCAGTCATTAAGTTTTCAGTGTACCTACTTATTTGATCGATAAGAAGTTGCGAATCAATTACCGAGGAACATTAGCAATTGGAACAAAGACTGACAATCAGAGAATGCGTTATGATACTCAAATTCAAAAGTTAAAGGTTTACCAAAAATGACAATTTTAGTATAGTGCCACTTTTGTTTTAAAGGTGAGACATAAGTATTATAAATATATTACACCCAGATACAGAAGAAATGATCGTGCTCATCACACAAACATTTGTCCTGGGTGGGAATCGAAACCACGACCTCCGGTGCAGTGCCGTAAATAGGGCGGTGCCAGCGGTGCCCAGGCACTGGGCGCAGTTCCCGGAGGGGCGCAAAAATTATATACCCAGTACAGGTCGCGCGGTTTTTCAATAGATAAATAAAATAATGAGAGATTCATACGCGAAACTATAGTAATTTAATTATAATCAGTGTGCTGAGTACGAGTTGGCGATTGAGACGTTTACCGCGTTTGGCTCTCTGATTGGTCAAGAGCTTGGAGCGAGCCAATCGCGACGCCGAACGTAAAACAAACTCGCACTAGGCACTCAGGTCATCTTTGCCCCCGGGGCATCAGTCCTGCTTTTATCCTATCGATTTTTTTTAGACTTTCTATATTTTGCAGTTCCGTGATGAATTTCGCAACTTCATGACAAAAACTTCCTCTTATCACATCAATGAAGTCAATCATGCACGGTTGGCACAGTAGTTGAAAGATTGGCTGCTGTGTTACATATCGCGAGTTTGATTACCGCACGGAACAAACATTTGTATGGCCTACAGATTGGTGTTCCGGGTCTGAGTGTAAGTATGTGAATTTACATGTTTATGAACCAACCCACGATAAATAAAAAATATATACCTAATATATTTGCTATTTAACCAGTTTGTCAGCAACTATACAAAAATAGAATACTAACTGTGAAAACAATATCAAATAAATATATTTCTCGCCAAGACGTATTTTTCTATGGCGGCCAAATTCTTATCGGACTTCTTCTTATTAGCAGCTTTGAAGCTTGTAACTTCGTCGTTGATAAAGATATTTTTTTCGTAGTTTTACGACTAGCTTCAGCAACTAGCAACAGCTTTAGTAAACAACTACGAACAGAACAGAAACAGCTGAAAGGCTGACTGGAAGAAAATGCTTAAGGCATTAAGTCCGCCTCTGTACTTTTGTGTGCATGAAGTATAAAATTAATTACTAATTTTGCAAATAAAAAAATTGCATTCGCATTCCCTATGTCTGTTGCGAAGTCATAAAAAAACTAATCTTAGACAACAGTGACACAAAATAGATAGGTACAGAAGTCAATCTACATACAAAGCGCGCTCGAGCAACGCACACATAGACACCGCTCACAGACGCGATTTCTCGGAGTGTCTCGGCTCACTCGTCGACTCAAACGCTCATTAGTGTGCGTAGGTATAAAAAGTGAAGTATACATGAGATTGTCTTCTGTTCCTATCTATTTTGTGACAGTGATTCGATGTTTTACTAATTGAAACAGGCATTTTGTTCCCACGATAGCGCTAAACCTATTACCGGTACGACGTAACATAACTATCTCGGGCAGACTCTTGGTGAGACTACACATGTGGGAAATGTAACACTACACACAAGTGGTTATTGTTTGAAAAGTTATAGCTTCATCGACGTCTTTCTTTTCACATGGACACTTTTCGCGCGTGTCATACGCGCGAAAAGATAAAACTGGTAATTAACATATTGTAACGCTAGAGTTAATATAATACAATAGCCTAACCGGTTTGGCGGTGGACTCTAAGAAAAATTAAACGCTTTCCCACTAAAAATTTTTGTTTTTCAGAAAGCTTCTTTATTGTAGACAAAACTTTAGAAAAATACAGTTTAAACAGTTTTCTTATGGTAAACTTTAATAATAAATATAAAAATTTTGCACATGAAGACGACTGTAAATGCACAACAAAAAGTACAATCTAATTCGAAAATATCGAATAATAATAAGTTGAATTTCGTAGTTTTAGTTCTCTCACTTTTGATTATGTAAAAAAATAACAGGCTTTTTTTTAAGGTGGGACAATCATCAATGACAACCCCCGCTCTTGGGCGGAGCGGGAGATAGTGTCAGACTCTTACTGACTAAAAACCCACCCCGTTCCTTCAAGCCTTCATACCGGTGCTCGAGCTATCTTTCGAAACTAACCCTGGCCCCGGTAGGCAACAGGCTTCATATAGTGTTAGTGGTACAGTACATAGATATGGAAGAGTGAAGCCTTTCTGTTAAAGTATTTCCATGCTTAAAAAAAGGCCCCTACAAAATGCTTGTAAAAATCTGTTGATTGAGTAATAATCCTATTTAAAACTAAAAATAACCTAAACAAATAATGTAAAGCATACATACGAGCTTATTAGTATTACAATTATTAAAAAAGTTAGTCGCCAGTATCTCTCAAATATTTATTTTCTCATGGCGACCCAAATTAGTATCAGGTAGAGAAATTATTCCAAAGATACCGTAATTTGATATTTTTGGACCCACCAGCTACTTCAAAATATTGACGCTGCAATACAAGAAGCCTATAAACAGGTTCTAACATATTATTAGTATAGCCGTCACGTCAACAAACGACCCCTAATGGAAATAGCCAACAGTGTCATCATCATCACGTAATACCACACAAAATTCAACTTTAACTTCAGCCTGCTAAGATTCGTTTTTGGCATATCATTAATCAAGAGAACCGGTGTAAATGAGTACACGCCGTTACTTATAACGTGTGTCACCAAACCCATATTGTCCGCTTATAATTCGAATATGTTTACCTTTGACCATAAAATCTTAGTATAGCAGTATTTTATACGAAATGGCGGATCACTATGAAGCTTTTGAAAAGGTGAATTAAGAAGATCGTACTTACCGAACACTGGTAAATTGAAATATACAAGAGAAAGTAGATGGATATATGTATGCAAGATTATTTAGTTAGAAAGGGGAGGAATATTAAGAGGAATATTAAGATAGGAAGACATGGAAGAAAAACTACTTAGTGGACAATCAAAATGTATATTGTGTCAGAGCAGGACGATGAAACATTATTAGAAATATTCCGATTACTGTAGGAATTATAGAACACTTGTGCCCAACTTACTTTGTAAGGCTCAAAATTATAAACACAAACCTTCCTCTTTTAATGCTATTTCTATTAGTGAAAACCGAATCAAAATCCTTTACGTGGTTTAGGAGGAGTTAGCAGAAGAACGAGACGAGGAAAACGACTTTGTTTTAAATTATGTAGAGACAAATAAATGGTTACAATTAATAACGAATTAACGTAATGAGCCAAGAAAGAAAAGCTTTCAAGCTGAGTAAGAACACCCACCAATATAAATCATCTTAAGATTTCCAAGCTTCGCTCCAATATCTGGACGTGATAAGGAATAATGCTTTGTTAAATATTCGAGATAGAGGATTAGGCCCCCAGCTTACTCGATGAAATTTGAATAATGCTCGCAGGCGTGCCAGTGACAGCTTCCTAATGCCTCTCGTTTATCTCCGAATTTATCACTCAATATTATTTACGTCAACTTAAAATATGAAATCTTTTAAGTCCACAGACGAAGGCTGTTAAATTATACATTTCAAATGTTAGTGTTAATGATTCTTATCATTGTTGCCAACACTAAACATGAATATGTATTGAGTTATAATTAAGTTCGTTTTACATTTTAAATGAGAAGAATCCAAAGAATTCGGGAATAAACATGTAATAAAGTCTGTAACATAAGTATTAAAGAACACACCTAATTAAGATATTTTAACATACCTATGACATTATACCAACTCTAGATATACCTGTACGAGAAACAAAGAATACAAACATTTCTATGTGAACAGAAATAAAAATGACGTATTATTTTAAAAATCTCACGACTATCCACGTCTGCAAATAGATGTAGGTACGTATTAACCACATAGGTATTTCACCAGACATGAAGCATCAACACACCACCCACGATACTCAAACAATCAGACACGTTGAACTTCGCACACTGCCATTTAAGTACTTGTTTGCCTTCAACCTTCGAGGAATTTTGCCCGAGCTTATTAAACAATCCTATAAGCGAAGGTCAGGTGGGTCACTTCACAGATATGTTACAAGGGACATGCACTTCGAAGAAGCATCTTCATTAAAGCTAATTTATGAAGAGGTAAATGCGACAAAAGTAACGTTGATGTCAAGAGAGACGGGGTGTGAAAGAATGAATGATGAAAGTCAAGTCTCGTAACAAGCAAATTCGAACCGTCACATCTTGTCATGTAGTTATTATTGTTCGCAAAAACGCAAGTAGTAAGAACAGCTGCGATCAATTCGCATTGTCGCATTCGACTCTTGCCAAGACCGATAAAGAAAAGAAGAAACATGACATACCTGAACAGCACTGTTCAAAAAGCAGTTGTTCTGGCCCGGAGCATTCCACAATCCTTTGGTGGTATGAAAGATCCCAGAATCTCGAGATCCATCTCTCGAATGCTGAGGTCGAAGTTCAGCGTCGCGCGCGTAACGGTCGTGCGCGGGAGTCGCCATTGTTGGCGCCATTTTTATCACCAATACGCCATTTTGATGAAGAGAGCACTACAGTCATTTATCCACTGTCCACATTTCGGTATCTGGAAAGATAAATAAAGTGGGGAATGTAATATCTGCAATTTAGTTAACAAGTCTGATTTATGGATCACTGGGATTATCTTTGGATTAAAATAAATCTTCGGGAAGACGTTTTAAAGACACGATGAACTGCGTTCAGGATATATGTGGTTTGTAAGACATTAATCTTCCTAAGTGACAATATTACTTCGTATATTGGTCGAGTAGTCGGATTATAAAAAGAGTTGCCGTGGCCCTCGCAAGGGGCAACTGTAGGAACCCTGTGAGTTTTAGTCAGTAAAAGTTTCCCTCTGGCTCGACACAGAGCAGAAGAAAGCATTTGATTCCTAAGTAAAAAAATATATCCACAAAAAATCAGAATCTCCTCGTTTCTTCTGTTCTTATGTCGATCACCAGTTCACTTTACATTAGATGAGACTTTTATACTACTTAGTCTTAAAAAATTATTACAAGCCTATCGAGAACATTAAGTTTATGTTGTTGATACATTAAGTTTAACATGAAAAACGTCTAAGAATTGAGAACAGCCATCAAAAGCAGACAACATGGAACAATAATTTGACGAAACGTTCACACAGCCTAGACAAGACAATCGAGGGGCGGAGTCAACTATCGTGTTCTGATTTCTCATTCATATAATTGTTACATTGGGGTTAATAAGGCGAGTTTTCATATTTAATTACACAATGATTCATTAGCTGATTCCTTTCACTGCTCAAGTCGCGAGCATTGTTAGTACTGCGACCAACGACGACAACAGTAGTGTTTCGTTCCGTGTTAACCTTTGTTGAGTGCAGGCAAACGGTTGCAGAGCTTGCTAATTATCAATTGATTGTTCGACACAGACCGTGAAAATTTATTATAGCCAAAATAGAAGTCAATTTCGAAACGTGAAACACAATTGTAGATCCTTAACAAGAACGGGATGACGTTACGCTTCAGCAAGTGGTTTCCAAAATTCGTTCCGCTGATAAATACGTAAAATACGGTTATATAGCAACAAAATAGAAAACTCTTCAAAATACAACAAAGAATTTTTTACGCGATCCAACTGCTTTGAGGAACATACAGTGACTTCTTTACAATAAAAACATGCCCGGAAGACATTACAAGATCCTAAGGAGCAAAAATAGCAATTAACAGAATTATAGAGCATACCTTTTGCTAATGATAATGAACTATAAAAGAAACTACCGCATGTTTGTGGTTATATCGTCTTTAATAAATCTAAATTACAAAACAACAGAAGCCTGCAAACACGATTTAAAATACTTTCTGTAATCCTTTCAATGAATCCAAACAAAACCACACTTAATTTAAATGCCCCAATTACTTTGTTCATTTATTAGCCGCTCATTTGTTTTTTTCGATTTATACAATGGAAATAAAGAATCGGGGCCTTGCCGCCGTCTTGTCCAAATTAGTGTTGCAAGTCGTGCGCCGGCGCCCCGCGGTGCATCGGTCGCATGCGTAAGCACATGTGCGGGCTTCCGCGAAACGACACGCAGTCAAACGGTTTATTTGAAACTGCATGATTTACGAAGAACATGGGAACGCCTGCCGATTGGCCTAATCATGAAACAATTTTTTTTTACCGCAAAACCCTTTCTGCAGATTCAGACAGACAGAGATTGACTGTCATCATTGGTAATGTGATTACGAATTCATGAATGAAAGTTATTTATAGCAAACGTTAGAAGTCACAATAGGCTCTGTTTCTAGTTTTTGAATAAAGTGCAAAACGAGATATCTACAAATCCCTAACAAAACGATATATCTGACAACACAAATCTTCATCAACATGAATGCATTCTCTGTCTGTTTGGATTCCAATAAACGTAATGGTATTGGTTCCGTTAAAGGCGCCAATATATTTTGTAATGCAAATGCCCGCGTACGTGTTGAGTTTACATGTTGTTTCTAAATACTAAACAAGCAAGCTGGGCTATTTCAGTCAGAAACTTGCAGCCACACTTCCGATCTATCGATAATTTCACAAAAAACGGGGTTAATTCCTGGATATCATTTGCTTGTTGCACAAGACACGTGCCCATCTCGTTTTTTATTTACAGATTCTGTTACAAGTAACTGAGATCGTGATTACGGATTCCAGAGCATAAATATTTGTAGAAAGTTTGGAACGACTCGCTGCAGAACAGTCGGTAGCAATAAACATTGTACGTGTATAATTGAATTACAAAACTCTTCTATTCTTAATTTCTTACACATTCTACTTTCTCTAGAACTTAGCTAAACGTTTCGTCAGCCTTTTGCTTCTTATTTTCTAAAACTTCAATATTAAGATCTCTTAACACTCAATTAAATCAACATAAGACATTCTAATTAAAAACGCAGCGTGGCTGGATGCATTTTAATCTTCGAAATGTTTAATTAAACGTAACCAACAATTAAATTACAAAAGTAAAAGGGTAAAAACCCCATAACTGCCGTACCGATGCACCGTGCATAATCCGTGCACCCAAAAATAATTAATCTCAAGTGTTATGCTCCGACCAGTTTCGTTTCATTGCCACACTTGGTTATAAAAGATTTTAAGTCCTTTACCAAATAGATTTTTATACGCTCTTTGCTAATTAACGTTTTTTGGAAAATATATTTGGCCTCGCTTTCTTCTTTTTTTTGTCACTAGCTTCAGCTAGAGGCTTCGCCCGCGTGACAGCACAAAAATATATAGCCTACCATCACCTGCCATGCATATCATTCAATGATAAAGTAGCATTCTACTGCTGAAAGAATTTTTTAAATCAGCCCATTAGTTTTTGAGTTTATTCATTATAAACAGAAATACAAATAAAAATCTTTTGTCTTTATAATATTAGTTAGTACCTATAGATTAAAATTATCGTCTCACGGATAACGCTTTGAAACGTTCAGTTAAATCATATCTCGTTTTACTTTAATCATGAACACCTAATATGTGAGCTATATGTATTATACATGGAACTGAGGATACGTGGTCTGATGCTGTTTAAGCGGACATGACCCACAGTCTTTATTAGAAGGCCGCTACAGGATTATAAAGAAATGGTTCATTCGGTTGGTGTCATTGTTTCAGGCTGGGTTGATACTCCTTTAGCTTAATAGCTTTCAGCTTCATAAAGAACTACAATTACTTAGGAATATTTTTATCATTTAATCTTATAGTTCTCTTTAATCAGCCATCAAATAGACGATTTGCAATAAAGTATTGAGTATATCGAATGTACGAGTTTCATATGCCATGTGACTATAAATACCGAATTATCAGTGATTGATTTATAACTGAGAAATGAATCATAAATTACTATATTTTTTACGTCAGTAAGTAAGAAATGGAGTGTAACACCACGTGGGTAATAAGTAACAACGTTTGTAATGACCGAAATGATCCGTCTGTCGACCGCAGTCGCATTCCTCAGTTAGATACGCTCAACGGCTCAAGATTCACTTTTTATGTTTTTGTAGGACATTACACTTCTTTATCTCAAAGCCTAATACTTTCTAGCACAGCGTTTCATAAAAAAGCCAGCAGCTATTACTTTTTATACGTTTTTTATTCAGACCAATCATAATTAAAACTTTCAATTGTAATAGTGGCACTCTCAATAGAGAAATAAGACTTCAATCATGTTTCATGTATGATGATGCGTTTTGTCACTAAACGTTCTTTAAAAGCTTAATAACATGTTAGTTTGGGCAGCAATCAAGCAATTGTTGCTTATTGCCCAGTCACGCTCCTTTTACCAGATGACTGGTTCCATCCAAAGAAATTGATAAATAATTGATGGTTCCTATAAGTATTTGTTTACTGTAATCTTTGAAATTGTACCTATATTTCATAAGGTACCAGAACTCGTAGAAAAATGTGTGTTGAAGATAGATGAAGATAATTTATCGTTTGTTCCCGGAAATTGCATTTCAAATCACACTCCAAACTAGCAGATCTATAAAGTGCAAGGTGACAAGTCAAATTGCTATTCTGAGAAAATATTCTCAACTAATCTCGATAACAAATCTCAAGCGGTTAACTTAGCGTGTGATTCGGCATCAAAGCGGCTCACATTGCTGAAAAAAATACGAAAACACTCAAGTGGTTGCATATTACCATGGGAACAAAAAACTTAAACTTCATACAAAAACTTAAGAAAGCGAGGGATTGTTTCAAGTGTTCCATTAGTAATAAATTTTGAATGATAACCTTAAAAGCATTCCCTTTGACTCGGGCACCTATAAAGAGTATGTCGAACGACGATGCTAGGCGCACGTAACTTTCTATCCTCATAAAAATGTTATAGCCGATGTTTGATCAATGCTTTACTGAATACTAATGGGTATGTTACCTATGTATGCTTCACTTATAATAAAACGAGACCAATGTTTGACTGATTCAATTCAGTACCACTGAAAGGGTCGAGGAAAGTGAAATTGAAATTCTATTCAAGTTTATTGTTGTGCTAATGAAAAATATTTATATAGTAACTTCGTTTTAGTATATGTGAAACCTGAAGCACCTGTATAGTATTTTTATGTAAAGAATATATGTACAAAATTTTAAAACCGTAACCATGAAAATTCACAAAGTTATAAGCTTGTTATGTCAGCAAAAATACATAGTCACCGGGTCATCCAGGCGAATGAATGGTTGTTTTGCACTTGCACCAAGATATTTGCTGGCACCTAATGCTTGCTATGTCCTGCCATGACCTGTATCGTACTTGGTGTCGGTGGTGTCTAATTTGTAACCTTTTTAAATATTTTTGGGGAAAAAATATAACATGGTGTAAAAATTATTGGAATTCATTCAGTGACTGCTTCTGAACCAGCTAATGAGCTAAGTATATTCAGGTTTTGCATAAACTAAACATAATGTTGTATAAGATGTTAAATAAGTACTACAGAAGAAAACTTCAATCAGAACAAGAGTTGTCTTCATTCTAAGAGATAATTATCTCGCCATTGCGGTCGGAATGAAGCCTCAAGCCAAAAGAAAATAACACTAAAAGAATACGTGCCACATTTTTTGTCTTCACTTCCACTCAGTCACCACACATAGTATACATGTACTTTGGAAATGATTCTTTCTAGTCGCTTTAGCTATGACATAGCTAGATACAAGTTTTTAAGTGGGGCGCCTACCTTTGACCTAAACCCCGAGGGTATAGGAGGTAGATGGCACTCGCAGAATCCAGTTCTTCGCAGTCTGCGGACAAACTTATTTGATATTGTTTTATATTCCTTAACTGCTGAAGAAATATTGATATTGCTTTATGAATATCGGTATTGCAATCCTTTGACTCCCTTTAGATATCCTTAGACGTAGTAGCAAATGAAAAAAAAAATTGTCAACGTAGATCGGTATAAATTCGAACTCTATTCACCTCATGCTTCCAAAAACAAGCGCTAATGTCTAAAACAAGAGACAAAGCTGCGTATTAATCCATCTATTTTAAGAACGTCTAGGAATGCAATTAAATCAGACAGGTAGGTACCTAATTATTCGGTGCGCAAAGCAAGAAATTCAAACGAAATCCGTTCAAAGTTTACACGTTGATGTTGAAGCACAGACGGTCAAAGATTTCTTCCAGGCAAGCACACGTGCGCCATAGCACACCATTAAAAGGAACTCACACATGCCAACGTCACGAACTTGATTATACGTTACACAAAAAGAGGAAGAGCGGAGGCTGCGCGTGCGACGGACGAGTCGCCGACCCGCGAGATGGCACGAGTCAAAACGCCACGTCGCGCATATTATTACTATTATTATTTTATGACACTATTCCTCCTATGCGATCAACACATTTGGCTCCGTAACTAATAAAAAACAGCAGGCCAGTAAACACGGGAATTTATTGATCGATACTAAAATAGCTGCAGCTATTCGAACGATTGAAGACAGAGCTCCATAATATATGCAATGACATAAAGAACTGAACGAAAACTAATGATAGGTAGTCTAGCTAAATTTACTACCTTATCGATTTGCCATAAGGAGCAAACCAACTAATGCCGATATTATATTAAATTATATTGTTTTGTATTAATTTAATTGCAACATTTGTATTATAAATAATTTATTGCTTTGTAATAATTGTATTATTTTATGTTTTATTTTGATTGTAAAATTTTAATTATATTGTATGTATCCATTTTCATTTACCCAATTGTACCAATAGTTCTTAATGCAATTGTTTTCGTATAATGTTTAATGTAGGTGATGTGGCAGTACTTTAAATAAATAAAAAAAACAAAGAAGGTCAGAGGCCAACAATATCAGTTCACACCACAATTTTGAATCTCCGAATATTTAATATTCATAATAATGCAACCGCTTCAAAAAACACACGTGTTAATAGAAGATATTATTACAATATCTTAGAACCACCACAATCTCTACTAATGAAAGGCAATCAGAACGAGATCACTTTAAAGGCGTTATACATTTGTTTAAACTTTCATTAGACCACCAACGATCACAGAGAAAATTGAATAATATAATGTCGAAGTAGCGTATCTAAGAGGCGTGACCATGAAGGCGTTATGCGAGCATAAAATACCTATGCCACGTTCAAAAGAGAAGTGTCAACGTGCGACATTAGTCATTAATGACTCTCATTCCTCAATGTGCAGGCCAACAAAGAAGATTCAATTGGTGTCCAGATCTCACTGATGGAACAACATTCTCAAGTTATTTATGGATATGTCGTGGCAGATCTTAGAATGAATCTGATGCCTGACTAACAAAAACATATTATGCAGTACGACTGAATATAATAAAAAAAACATTTTACAAAAAAAAAAAAAATTATAACCGACTTCAATGTTAAAAAAAAAACACTGAAAAGTATAAAATAACTTTAATTTCGGAAGTCGGTGTTTCTATAATAGTTTTGTCTTTAAAACCGACTTCCGAAATTAAAGTTATTTTATACTTTTCAGTGTTCGGTTTCGCTTCTGAGACGATTTAGCCCGTGTGGAATTAGTGCATCCCCCATTATAATTTTTAGCCTGTGTTAATCCAGAATATCAGCTATCCTGGTACCAAATTTCATCAAAATCTATTGGCCTTTTGAGCCTTGAGCAAGAAGGTGTAACAAGCATACATCCATATAAAGTTTTACCTTTATAATATTACTGTGATAAATTGGTATTTAAATAATGGTGCATTTTGCCCAACTGAATCCAAAAATTTAAAACAATGAAATCAAAGACGAAAGCCCAGTTAGTCACACGAAAAATTAATTTATTCGTTATCATAATAGTAGGTAGGTACCTACCTCATTAACTTATAATTCATGTATGTTCTCATAAACACATGTGAATAATAATGTAACTAAAGCTTCAGCAAAATGATGTCACACGCTATTATTAGCGATTATGGCTCCTATCGGCCAAACATGACTTTATTACAAAATGGTAATGTGCTCTCGATCACCTAGGAATAATGATACGTATTAATATAACAGTAATAATATAAAACACTACCTTTTACCCGCGGCTTCGCTCACGTATACAAAATATAGCTATTGGTGAAAAAATTTTAGCAATCGGACCAGTACTTCCATAGATTACATCCTACAAACGAAAAAACATAAAAATAAAAAAAAACAAATCTTACCTTAGTGTAGATTTTTTTTTCATCACAAAATTACTTAATGCTAAAAATTTACTCACCACGGTATAACTAAGAGAGAGACGGGTGCCTGAATTAGGTTTCCATATATTACAGGCCACCAGCAGGCTTACTCTTGAGTTCAATTCCGATCGGTCAACATTAGGATTGTGACGTTTCGTACCCTTGAATTCAATGCTAGCGCCAAATTGGTTCAAAATTGCGTGTCCATTTTGAGAACTAAGTGAAATCGTATGTTGACAATATTGTTTTCAAGAGTTTCAAATCACGTAACGTCAAAATTGACATTGTAATCGGATTGACTTTAGATTGAAATTGAAATTAATTTGGAGAGTAAGCCTGCAGGTTCGTGCAGCTATAAAACCAGGGTATAATCTAAAAATTATTTCACAATTCAGAGGAATTTTTCAAAGTTTTAAATCGATAAACACAATAAAAGAAAAAGAGTTAAAATATTTAGGAAATGGCAAAGATTGCCATTAATTTTACCATGTAAAATTATCTAATCTAACAATATATTGTTATGTAGCAGGCTTCTTGCTAGAGCAAAACTGTGGAGAGGAACACGGTAGTCCATTCGTATAACTACAATACGGTCAGGTAAACAAGAGCTTGTTCGCGGTACAAACATTCATATTCGCATATGTTTGTCACAGTTTCACAAACCATAGTTCCCGCGGTCTATTGTTTACAAGTATCTGCGTTCAATGGTAGATTGGCTGAGATTAGCTAGTCGTGATGTGGCCCATATCTCGATGAAAGCAATCACGATCACCGCCGGAGACATGCTTGTCACACGAACAGTTCTCGAGATGATCACGATATGGCCTCGAGTCTGAATCATATAGCCATAGTTATATAATTACAAAACAAAAGAAATGCTATAAAAACATTCAGGACTTGAACAAACAAAAAGGCGAGCACTGTCTTCCAAGAATGAAAGTTCTGTGATCTATGAACTTTTATGAATCCAACAAAGCGACTGCTCATGCAATAAAAAGTGACCAACGTAGAGTATGGCCGAAATATTTTAACTGCTCCGAACTTCGCTCAATGAATCATAATTATGGCGAATGCAATAGGTATTATAGGTAAGGAACGCTTAAGTTCAGAGTAACCAAAATTTTGACCGTACTGCACTATTATGTTTAAACAATACTAGCAAACTCTGCAACGACGTGGATTCACCAGAAATTAAGTAGCGAGCAAACTGCCAACCCCAAAAAAATCTAGAGAGATGGGTGTACTACAGAAAAGAGCTGCGCGAAATGTACAAATGAGTTACCGTGGCCCTGGAAAGTATAGGGTACCTAACTGAAGTAACACTAGTAGATTTTAGTCTCTAGTTTCACCCAGAGCAAGAAAGTTATTTGACTAATCCCACCTAAAAAAATTCTGCTAAAAGGGGCGTATCTTAGTAGTGATATGAAAATATCGTGACAGCGTGACAGACGCACTACTTACAAGTAGGTTAAATCGAACATGCAGTATTTCATGCTTAAAAGCATTCAATAATTGCCCACCGCGGAAATATAACTGTTAATAAATTGTAGGATCTGGGCAATGACAGAATTGCCTATGAACATATTTAGATAACGGGGTTCCGTCCGTGGGCTTGTTAACTTGTGTACACACGGCAGGCAGTTAAGCTACTCAATTCCTCCAGATCTCAAGAGACGGTAGCCCGATTTAAATATTAATCGAGCAAACCCGTTCTTTGAATTAAAATACGCTTTTAACATGAAATTACCAAAGTACCAATCGAGTTTAAAAGTGTTCATTGGGTCTTAAATACAAAGTATTACTTACTACAGATGCAAAAGTAAAAATGATGGGCTTATTTATCTGCATAGACGTACTTAAGTATACAGACATTAAAAAAATTGCTGCTCCACTCCACCTGGCTCGAGGCACGTGCCTCGTTCACCTGTTCTTTAGTCGCACTTTAAATAAGTAGACTCTCCAAACCGGCAGTCATAGCTGTTTGAACCTGGCCATTATTTTTTGTATACGATACGAAATTGCTACATCGCATACGTAATTATAAGTCAGCAAGAGTTGTGATAGTAGACGGCTATTATTTTTAAATGATGATTAGGGCGTAGATGTGCTTTTAAATCATTCGAATGCTATTAAGAAACAATCGTTTATTCAGTTGGCGAGTGTTAGAACTGGTATACAAATAATATAACGGAATCCATTAAAGGTATTAAACTAGTATTAGGTGAAATAAGGTCAAGTATTCGTTTTAAATTCGTGAAACAAACATGTTTTTGAGCCTCGGATTGTCTTTACTTAAAGCTAGCTAATATTTCCATTTCAAAATGAAAACATTTTTTTTTAGTCGTAAAGTGTGGATAGTTCATATCTGTGGACCCGAGGTTTATGATGAAAATAATGAAAGACTCGTTAGGAAGGGGAGGGCCATTGATATCAAATGTTCTGGCTGACTGTGACATTGATTGCGATACTGCACCAGAATGTTGGCCTCAATATTTACATAAAATATTGATTTCTACAGCTAACTCTTATTTGGCGTGCTGAAAAACGATTACATTCATGTCGCTGTGTCAAGGTGCGCGAAATTGAGTAAAGCTAAATTAAACTGATATGTCTGTCTATGTTCATGATTACATAGTAGACCACGATTCGTATCACTTTATATTACAAATCCTTTCTCCGTTGTGAAAGACGCAGCCTGAACAGAACTATAACTTGGTCAAATGTCGATTTGACCGACTTTAGACTTAGATACGTAAGTAATAAACGTATAATACTAATCTAATTAAAAAATTGTGTCACAGTGTTCATTAAGGACTCCTCTGAAATGGCTTTTTCGGTTTGGCTTGGCTTGATTTTTTTTGTGTATAGTAGGTCTGAGAACAGGTCGTAGACTATTTTTTTACCCTCCTACCCCAGCCTCCATCTTTTTTTTTTTGATAATTTATTTGGCAGAACAACGTTTTCCGAATGCCGGCTAGTTATAAAATTATGACAAGGAAAGTTTTGTATTTTACAAGCTTTTATTTAGTTTCACCTGTCCCGATATCCGTCTGTCATCAAATCTTGCAAATTAAATTTGAGCCACTTCCCGTTTACCAATTGGGCTGAAATGCATGCATGTGTAAATCAGATGACAAAACAAAATCATTATGACGTGGAGCTGATCTGATGATGCAACTGGAGTACCTATAGGAACTTGGTAGTAAAACGACACAACCCCATCGAGTTGTATGATTTGTCTTGACGAGCATTAATTATATAGGTATACCGAGCTATAAAAGCTTGCTATGAAAAATGATTTTCATTAAAATTTTGTTTGTTTGTTAAACTCATAGATATAAGAAAGGAGTTTGTGTTTTTTTTCTATTTCTATGGTTAAACTCAATTACTGAACGGATCTGAAAAATTCTTTCACTATTAGAATTATATTTTATCACTGAGTAATTGATATTTATTCTACAACAGTTTTTTAAAATACACTTTTATACGTAAATTTTTCGTCAATTTTAGCTACATGAGGCCGGTGTTTTCTAGCTGGACTACCTCTAGAAGAAACACCGCAACAAACTCAGGGGTCAAAGTATCTTTTAAAGTCCATACAGCAAACAAGTGATAGTCAAAACAACCATTTTGGTAAGCAGATTTGTATCTGGGATAGTCTTTTGAGGAAAGAATAACACAGATTTGAGTGGACCTGTGCACATGGAGGCCATGAAAAGCATGCGAATTGGTGTCTGAGAAGATATTTTGAGAAACGAACGACGGTTGAAAGGCAAAATGATCTAAGCGACATTGAGTAAACTTTACAAAAGTGAACTCAATTTTTTTAACTTTAAGTCACTCTTTTGTAAAGTTTACTCAATGTCGCTTAGATCATTTTGCCTTTCAACCGTCGAATATAGATTTGAATGCAACTGTCCAGTCAGTGTAAACGTTTGTCAGTATTTGTGTAGCTCAACTCAGGATTACTAAGGAGCTCAATGACTTGATGAATAATACCAAAGACAGGACATTTGTTGGGTAGGCCACATTAAGTATTCAAAACTGCATAGGCTGGCTGTGCTGGCTGGCTGATTGGCTGGCTGGTTTACGAATTTGACGCAAGTGAAGCCGCTGCCAGAACCTTTTTTTTTTAAGTGGGAAAATCATCTAATGACATCCCCCGCTCTTGAGCGGAGCAGGAGGGCGTGTCAGACTGTTACTAACTAAAAACCCACTTCTGTTCCTTCGTTGCCTTTCATGCCAGGGCCAAGTCTTCCTTACAGAGGCAGATCCTTGGCCCCAGTAGTCTTCGACCCTGCTGGGCCCCTACGGTTTGCTGGCATATCCTTGCCAGAAGCTAGTACCTATTCTATAACGTTAATTGCTATATGTGTAGACTGTCGTATGGTATCGAATAATGGAGGCTTTCTGATACTGGTTCGTCTGCGCCTAACAATTGAGGCTTAAAGCATTGTTTCAAAATAACTAGTTTGGGAGAATAAACAAGGCTAGCACGTAAATTCCGAAACAAAGGTCGGACTTCGTACATGGTTTAGTCCTTGAATTTGAAAGAGAGTTAAATTACCTACTGACAGGACTGGTCGGAAGCATTTTGGTAAAAAAAAAAACTCATAAAGGTAAATCATACTGAAAATTAAGCTAATACGAGTCATTAGGGCTCAGGGAAAGTTCTAAAGAGTTACCGCGGCAAAAGGCAACTGAAAGAACACAGGTGGGATTTAGTCACTCTGTCGCTATTATTGATAGTTTCACGCTTGATCATTACCTTTTTTTAAGGTGGAAAATCATCCAATGATTGCTCGCGCTCTAGGGCGAAGCGCGAGGGCGTGTCAGACTTTTACTGACTAAAATCACACCTATGTTCTTTCTTTGTCTTGCATTCCAGGACTCCGGGGTTCCCTTTCGGACTACCCATGGTTGGTAAGCGATGAAGTCATCTTCTAGTCACCAAAAACACGCTGGCCTAGAAGTAACCTATTCACCTATTGGATGATATTCTAGTTGTGTATTTTTTTGGTGCACAATAAAGATTATTCTATTCCACCTCAAAAAAAAATATTATTTTATCTGTACCTAAAGCAATTTGTAATACAGTTTCAAGATATAAAAACAATAATATTGAACTGAAAATCGGTCTCAAGACGTTACTTATATTAGCTGCAAGCTCACGGTCAGCGGCCGCAGTGTTTTGACCACAAGTCACTCCGAGGCGGTTACCTTTTAAAACAAAACAGGACGCGTAGACTCCGAGACCCCGGCTTCAACAATAAAGCCAAAACAGGCACACCTACTGAGATTTCATTAGTATGCACGCCAACATAGACGCAGAATAATAACAATCAGGTTACAATGGGCTCACTCAGCTTTTGTTAGGAATAAGAAATCATACTCGTTTCCTATAGTAAGTATAGACTCCTTGATTATGATGAAAATTAAAAACAAAACTTAGTCTCTATGTACGTGACACTTGCAATTGCAATGCAGAGTCAGACTTGTCACGGACCTTTTTAATTTAATTTTTTTACGGTAGGGGCAAAAATAAAAATATGTATTAAATATTATTTTTGTCCCTATCGTAAAAATTTTCAATTTTCACCTTTCAGTAGTATCTCAGAAATAATAGGTTTTTAACGGACTTCAAAAAGAAGGAGCTTTTATGTTCGGCTGAATGTATTATTTTTCTCTCTGGGAGTTCGTAGGACTAATTTTTTTTTCTTGTCATTTCCAATAAATAATTTTATTCTTATGACATCTTTCGGTAGATTATTAAATTAATTAAAACAATGTTGTAAAATTTCAAATCAATCAGGTACTGTAAATATCTTTAAATATGTATAACAATTTCACACTTACCATAAAATCCGCGCAATAGCAGACTAACAGTCCTTTTATTCAGTTCGCATTTACACTTCAATATATTTTATTACACCTTTAGTCCCACTTAATCCATCACTTGGGGTGCAAATCACGAACTGTACTAACCAAACTTGATAACAAAAGGTTTAACACAATAAATGTCTAGAAAAAAAAAAAGAAATCGTCTCTAGTAAAATTGAACAAAAATCACATTCGAATTTCGAATCAGCACTTTCCCGCCAAATGTTTATTTATTTCGTCGGTACCGGCAGTGCAGGCACAGGCACGGCCGCGCGCGTCCAACCACGAGCGGAGCCGGTTCGCTGTTGATTGTTTTATTTTCAACGCGGCCGCGCTCGCTGCCGCGGTTCAAGCGCGCAACGGCCAAGCGTCCCTCGCAATACGATACCAAAAAAAGGTACTCTTAAAAACAATCCCTTTCTAGTGTAATGGGATAAGAACTTTTTAAACGAGATGAGGCGAAAAAATAACTAGCTGCTCTTGAATATAAACTTGTTTATTGATAGTGTAGCCCGCTACAAAATGGTTTGATCAAACAGAATAACAACCATTAAGATAAACACAAAACAAATTAATATTTGATTTTAACAAAATAATTGGAATTGCTTGCTTATGTAGCCTACATTTACACTTAAAACGTATACCATAATTATATCATTTTGGATGAGGTAGTTGATCGTATTTATACAGAAATTCCTTTAAGAAAATGGTTTTATTTAATTGTCTTAAATTAAATGGAAAAATATTGTTATTCACTTAAAAACCCAAAAATTCGAACATTTTATGTTTTATAAATTAAGTACTTATATGACTTTTCTCAATTCGATTTTTCGCATTCATTTCAATTTGAACTACTCAACGGGTGCAAGATCCCACTTTACGCCGTCTAACTTGCGCCATCTATTGACGAGAGAATTCCATCAGCTTTCAGCTGGTTTGTCTGAATTGTCTAGCTTCTCTTCTTTATTCTCTTGATCCACTTCATTTTCTAGTTTCTCTATGTCTTCTACACTTAAATCTCCTTCAAATTCATTCTTATCTTGATTTCTGTTAACATTGGCTCGTTTTAAAAACGGTTCATGTAAGGCTTTGTAGAGCTTTTTCGCTTTCGTAGCCCCAAACCCGGGACATTCTGCAAGCCTTGTTTCTGTCGCTTTTATGATGTTCTCCAATGTGCCGAATTGTGATATTAGCGTCATTGCGTCCGTTTTATTTACTGGTTTTATTGTAGTTAATGCGTTTACCACCTACAAACAAAAATAAATTTAATAGACATTGACCTTGTCGCCACTTATTTGACAGAAAACCTACTTATTGCAATATCAGGGGTAGAGATGTGCCATTGCCGGCAATATTGCCCAAAGTGAGATTATTTCGGGCAATATTGCCACCAATATACACACTTCATGGCAATATTGCCGGCAACGGCATATCTCTAGGAGTCTTACAATGACGTGCTAAAATGTCACTCGTGCGAGCGAAAAAGAGGGATGGAGCTATTCACCATAACTCCTTCCTTCTAACAGTCCAGTTTAGGTCGTAAAATGGATCGCGTTAAAAACTCGTGGTGGGGCCTCAGGGAAAAAAAATCAATCACTTGGTGTCATTTGCTAAATGCTATATTTACAAGACGTAGGTATAATATTGCAGCTATACTCACTCCAAAAAATATATACACTTCCGTCACTACTATTTAACCTTTTAACCGCCTACGTCGGATATATCCGACAAACACTCTCAGCGTTTATTCCGCCAGGGTCGGACATCCACGACCCATACTCTATCTCGTCAGCTCTTCTGTCCCTATATTGAAGACCTAAACGAGATGGAGTACCTACTCAGTCAACTCACAAACACCAAACACACAATCCTGGAGAATAGGACGCGAAAACTTTCGTCGGAACAATCCGACGCAAGAGGCAAAAGGGTTAACAACGAATGGTAATCGAGGCAGACTAAAAATTCGATGTTTTTGAAAGTTGTTACATAGGTACAACGACGAGCGCCTATGAGAAATATCGTGGCAATGATTTACCGACTGTAGTGACCTACTTTCTTTTGGAAGCTACCCAAAAGGAACCTTTTATACAGAAAGGAGCAATGGTCATGTTCTAAGGTAGGGTTTTTCAACCTTATTCATACCACGGCCCTTTTAGTATGAAGAAATATGTCGCGACACCCCTACCCGTTGTTTTTTTTTTTGTAACTAATATTGAATCCAATACGTTTACTTATTTTCACAATTACGGTTCGGATAAATACATAATTAATATTTTTTTTTACATTTTTCTTAAGAAATCTTTATAAATGTTATTGTTTCTTTTTTACTGCTGTAGCTTTCCCTACCTTTAGCAACTCCACTATAAAAGCTTCGCGACCCCCCTGGAGAGGCTTACGGCATACGACAGTGCGTTTGTTTGTTAGTTCGAGTAAAATTCCTGAGGTTAGCGCTTGACCGCACTAACCTTAGGATTTTGAAATGAAAAATTATTTTAGTATAGGATAAATGGGCTAATTGGTCTATATGCTATGCTATCTATCGAAATCTGGTTGCCGTACTTAGACCGCGGACCTATTTATGCGGACCTCTGTGCGTGGACCATGGCAGCATTTTTTGGCGGCTAAGGCTTAAGAGTGGAGCAGTAACCAGACATGAAACCGCAGGGGACAGCTAGTACCTACACAACATATTATTACAGAATTAAGGTAGAACTACACTGCTCACACGTGTGCCACACACGCCGATCTAGGCGCGTCGGTCTCCATACATTTTAATTGGAAACTAGACCTGTAGAGCTATACTTGATACACGCTATGCGACGCCAGGTGACGTCGTTCTACGAACAAATCAGGCCTGCTCATTATAACTTTATTATTAAGTAGCTGACCCGGCAAACTTCGTTCCACCTAACAGTCAATGAATGTATCTAGTTATCTTTCGATATAGTCAACCGGTTGCGATGAAACAAAGCCTAACTCGTATATCAAGCTAGACATAATTTGAATATGTAAAAGTTATCTAGGTACATTGATTTCGTACTTTGTACGTGATGCGCGCACAACACAAACTTCTACTGATTTATTATATGTAGGTATAAATATAGATTTTAGTTACCTTCTGATGAGGATCATTTTCAATCTTCTCCATGATCCTGTCAGGTGGTTTGTTTTCATAAATCTTGTAGTTTTCTATGATCTTTGCAGCTTCTTCTGGATTCCATGCTAACATCAGAGTCAAATCAGTCAGCAAACATATTCTCGTTAAATTCTTCAATATTGTTTGAGGTTCTTTGAGATCAACCTAGTGGTAAAAATGTTGGATTATTATCATTATTGATAATTTGTATGCAAATTATAAAAATAACAATTTTATTTACTACTAAGGAGGTTGTTTAATTACTATCCGTGACAAAACTGCCATTGTACCCATAAATGAAAATTTGTGGAAAAGCTATGATATTATTTTGGTATACAAAAAAAGTTTATTCTATTTGGAAGGAGAAAGGAGAAGCATTGGGATATAAGATTAACAAGCAAAATAAATGTACTAGCAGTTAATTACTTGCATGACCAACTACCAGCATTATAAGCTGAGTCAATTAGAGAAAAAAAGAAAAATAGCATATTGTAGCAGTAATCATTAGAAAGTTGTCCTGCAGGCAGCTAAGAATATCGAGTTTTTGCTAATTTCTGTATTATTTAATAAAGCTGTTAAGATTTTATCATTTCACTACCTACTGCCAACGGCATTGCCCACATTAAATTAGAAAATTGTCCCAAAGAAACATACTCCTGGGATAAAAGTATCCTATGTGCTATTCAAGGACATGATCTAACCATGTACCAAGTTTCATCTAAATCCACTCAGTAGTTTTTGCGTGAATAAATAACAAACATCCATACATACAAAGTTTCACTTTTATAATATTAGTACGATAAAGTTAGATAGATAGATGAGATGATATAATTATGTTAAACAATTAATTTAAATAATACCTGAACTAAAAGTACCCTAAGCTCGTACTTCTTCCCAAGCTCCTTTATCCTGTTGTGTATGTAATCTGGATTCATGTTGTGGTACCGAAGTGACAGGAACAGTAAACATATGGTTTTGCCCACTTCATAGTCAGGAATGATGTCATCATACTCCCACGGAACGCTTGTGATAAACTTTAGCACAGGATTGCCTCTCTGTAAACATAGATTTTCTTAGATGGATAAATTAACATAATGTGAGTTGTTAAATTTTTAAGCTATTGCATAGCTTCTATCGCGGGCCTTGAGCGTGGAGACCGAATCCAGAAATTCCGTAACGAAAATAACCTAACACCCCCCACTCATTTGTTTTTTGAGTGTAGTGACCGATAAGAAAACAAATGGTTGAACAATCAATCAAAATTCAATTCAATGTGTGAAAGTGTAACTTCAATTATTATATCAAAGAAAAAAAAAACAAAGAAAAAAAAATACTGCATAAATAAAATAAATAAATAATTATAATTGCATAAGTTGATAAAAATGCTATGCAATAGCTTTACCGCGGCAGTCCCCGAGTGCCACACGTCTTATTATTTTTTTTATTTCATGAATGTCTAGTGTGCAGTTTAAGTATAAATCAATACAAATTACCGTAAGGACAAGAGTATAATGTGTATTATCAAAGTGCTTAATTAAATAAAGAAAATAAAATTGCAAGTAGTTATTATCATTAGTTTTTTTACATATTAATATATAATTTGTATTTAATGTACTCCATTTGTTTAGCAACTCAACTAAACGTAAACTCTCATGATATGTACTATTTAAAAAAAAATCATATAAAAAACATAAAAAGATTGTTCAGGTTTAGTTAATTACCCAACATCAATTTAGGTAAATAACTAATTGTAAAATTTTTAAGATAAAAGACATTTGACATGTCTTTTTATCGTTTACATTTAGTTAAGTACATACAATGCGTTCCAAATGAGAATAGGATCGCCCGCCATGTTGTGACGTCACGATTTACTGTCAAATCGAGGATAGAAATTTTGAAACATAAATTAATTTACGAAAAATTTAATTTATTTACGAACTGTGAACGAAAAAAGTTTAATCAGAATCCAGTTCTTCAATTTTACTCATCTCCAAGTTCTACAATTTTGCCAAAATTTCTTCGATTTGACAGTTCGACGAGACGTCAAAACATAGGAATCGGTCCTATTCTCATTTGGAACGCGTAGTAAAACAAATGGCTTATAACAGTATATATCTTATAAAATAACAACAGCACATCATGCCATGTCCAGATGAAAGGGTGGTTTAATTAAAAGCAGCAAGATTGTTTGATGCAAACTGTTGTAGTAATAAGTAGTTAAATATATCAATGACAATTTACCTGTTTCTGATTGACTAATACACAGTGTGTTTTAGAGGAGGAAGGTTTGGATACAGGCTCTGATGTCCCTGAAAAACAAAAGGTTCTTTTGATAAAATGCAGTAGCCAACTAGATAGAATAAGGTATTTCATCAGTGATGCATAACATATTTTTTTATGTTTCCAGCTTTTGTATAAGTTATGCATTTAAATTATAATGATTATATTCCACAACTATCACACCACACCGTCTAGTCTCAAGCTAAGCAGAGCTTGTGTTATGAGTACCTACTAGACAACTGATAAATATACTTATATATTTCTAAATACATACTTAAGATAGATAAATTACACCCAGACACAGAACAAATGATCATGCTCATCACCCAAATATTGTCCTGGGTAGGAATCGCACCCACGACCTCCGGCATAACAGTCAGGGCCACTAACCACTAGACCAACAGGCCAGTTATCTATAGAATTATAATGGGCAAGTTAAGACTTGTTTACGTAGTAGCAAGGGTACTTATTTCTTAAATATCTTACAAATGATGATGATGTGGCGAAGAATGTCTTTGAAATAAAGAAGACAATATACTAATTATGTTTTTATGATGATTATAATGATAAATCATTTCAAAGTTTACCAGGTTGCACTTGCTGTAAAGTTTCGGGTTCAATTTTAGGTTTCTTTGGTGATGTCGGCTCGCTAATTTCAGCAAGCAAATCGTCAAAACCATCTTCTAAATCCATTATTTTTTATGTAAACTTGAAAAGCACAAAAGAGGAGAATAAGGAGATTAATCAACGCTGAAAATGTTGGAAAATGTGCAACAAACAAAAAATTCAAATAAATCAGCTGCAGTTTGTTTTGACAGATTGTGTCAAATTGACTGACATAATACTTTTTTTTCCTTCACACTATTGTTGTAATCTGGGATTGTCTGCACTTTGAGTTCCGATAATGCGCATTCTGTGAAATATTTTGTATTATTTGGTCAATACTACAATAAAATTCTTATAGAGGAATAAAGAGGGAAGGAATAAAGAGGAATAAAACAATTATAGAGGAATAAAGCTAATGTCACATACTATGAAAGCCTGGGAGAAAGTTATTGAAAGGCGACTGAGAGAAGAGATTGAAATTTCACAGAACCAATTCGGTTTTATGCCTGGTCGGGGTACAACGGATGCCATTTTTGCTATACGCCAGCTGTGCGAGAAATACAGAGGTGCGCATAAAAACTTGCACATGGTATTCGTTGACCTCGAAAAGGCATATGACCGGGTACCTCGTGAGGTTCTGTGGTGGGCCCTTAAGGAGAAAGGTGTGCCTGGGAAGTATGTGCAGTTGATCCGAGCGATGTACAGCCGATGCAGTACCCAAGTCCGGTCTTCAGTGGGCACTACTGGAAGCTTCAATGTGGCTGTCGGCTTACACCAAGGGTCGGCCCTCAGCCCTTACCTCTTCCTAATGATAATGGACGCTCCGACGTCGGACATTCAGGAAGAGGCTCCCTGGTGTATGTTGTTTGCCGATGACATTGTGCTGGTTGCCGAGAGTGGCCTAGAGGTCCAGAACAGATTGGAGGTGTGGTGGCACAGATTGGAGAGTGTTGACCTGAAATTGAGTAGAACCAAAACGGAGTACCTACTTGTTCTGCGATTTCGGCGGTCTCTCCAATCCAGTGCCCTTAGCTCTCGCCGGGACGCCCATACCGATCTGTTCCGACTTTCGGTACCTCGGGTCGCTCGTCCAAGGGGATGGTGAGGTAGACCGGGACGTAACACAGCGGATCAACGCAGGATGGATGAAATGGCGACAGGTCACGGGAACAACTTGTGACCCACGGATGCCCCTCAAGTTGAAGGGTAAAATCTGCAAGTCCGTGATAAGGCCTGTCATACTGTATGGATCAGAATGTTGGGCTGTGAAAAAGACGGATGAAAAAAGATTGCAGGTAGCGGAGATGAGAATGTTAAGATGGATGTGTGGTGTGACGAGAATGGATAAAGTGAGAAATGAGTATATTAGGGGAAGTTTGAAAGTGGCGCCAGTGACTGAAAGGTTGAAAGGAAATCGTTTGTCTTGGTATGGTCATGTAAAGAGGAGAGATGAAAAGCATGTTGCTAAAAGAGTTATGAATTTACATGTGGATGGATGGAGAGGGAGAGGGAGGCCAAAGAAAAGATGGATGGATTGTGTGAGAAGTGATATGAAAGAAAAGGGAGTTAGTGATAGCGTGACGAGTGACAGGATAAAATGGAAGAAAAAAACGTGTTGCGCCGACCCCAAATAAAATGGGACAAGGGCAGGAAGAAGAAGAAGACTACAATAAAATTCTTAGCTTCATTTTTCTATTTTACTGAAATCATTGATTCCACATTTTGTCCACTAGCGTAAATACTTGTTAAGTTGAATACGAAATAATATCTGTGGCCCTAGTGAAAAGGGGTATATGTCCGATTTTGTCGAAAATGAGTTAAGTATACTAAAATGATCAGAAAAAAATGCTCTATCGTTTGGTGAAAACGGATCTAAGCTATCTCTAAAAATAAGGAAGTTACTTTGTGTAAAAAGATCCAACTGACACCAAAAAAACTACAAAAGTTGGTTTTAAGTGCATTTGTATCCTTTTAAACGGTAAAATAAAAATTTTGTTTTGTGCGTTTTAATCTAAATTAACGTAAATCTTCCACATTTTTAATTTGTTTGGTGTATATCAATACAACAACACTTAATCCCTAAAAACGGTTTAGTTAGTAATGATTTTACTAGACTTATACCCGTTTTCACTAAAATAAAGGGAAAAAAACAAAAATAACTCTGTTTAGATCAGTATTCACATATGCTATTATGAAATTAATCTGATACAATTTTAGTTATATCCTACGATTGTTTTCATTTCACGTGATAAAGGATATAATTCGTCGATGAGGGGCATGGTGCGGGGTGGTGGAGAGCGCATTGTACAGGAAGGAGGCTTTGTCGACTTGTTGCAGAAATATCGATTATTACGCGAGTAAGTTAGATCCTTTTACACATATTTTTGTAACTTATTTCAAAGTTAACGTGTACTTTCGGAGGTTTTAGTCTAATTGTACCTTTTTACACCAAATAACTATTGAACATTATGTGCGTTACGGAACGTACCTAAGTCTCGTGCATTTATTGATTCAATTGACGTTTGTTTTAGTTAGAAAATACGTATCCTATATTATAAAACTAATTAGATGTATACTAAATTAATTTTAGTCGAGTAATATTTTTAAAAGTTTACAAAGTTTGTTACTTACTGTTCCGTGTGATTTATGATTAGGTACAGTTGTCAGTTATTGGTATTGTCTGTGCGATAAAAGAACCGTCGTGGCGTAAAGTGAAAACAACATTAAAGATTTTAAGTAGCAACCCAACCCAGCCATCCGTCAAATGCCAAACGTCATATCATGTTGACAGAGGGTTTATTATTATGTTATTTTATTGTGATTTTTAATTAAAATCTTCAGAAATGTGATAAAAATTTCACTGAGCTGCTGGGGAACTAATATTTAATATATTACAGTTTTGCCAAAGTTAACAAATCGCAAATCACACCATTATTGAACAAAACAAAGTCACGAACTTGGGAAACATTGGTATGCTGTGTTTTTGGTACGTAACACTTTTATTTTAATGTTTTTAGACTTCTTAGGTGAACTCCTGTCCCTGCTATCTCCAAATATATATAAATTTAACGGAAATTCATTTAAACATGACGATATTTGTTTATTTTGTTTTGGTCAATATTTTCGATGGCTAGTATAAAGAGTATTGATACTTTAAATTTATAATGCATTTTGACTAACTTAGAATATTTCTTTTCAGGCTTGCGTAAGAATACAGTAACTAAAATAAAAAACAGCAAGTGCGAGTCGGATTCGCGCACTGAAGATTCTGTACAAATTTACCTATGAAATCAATTCCCGAATTGAGTTAGAAAGTTTTTTCGAATTGCAAACAATTTTTTTTTTTGCGGCGTATCTACAAATTTACAATTTTCAGATTTTTCCCTGTACTTGTTCCATGAGACCTTGATTTATGCCAAATTTCAGGATTCTAGGTCAACGAGATTCACCCTATGAACTTTGATTCCCTTGAGTATCGAAATATATGTTTTTTTGCGACATAAACGGCCGTATCTTTTTTTTTTCGTAAACTCGGAAGTCTGATTTTTTCACAACTTCAAAAGACCGCAGACTTGAATGTATGGTTTTAATTTTAACTCGATACCTCCAAGCGTTCTTGAGTTAAAGGGTCTTAACAGATAAACAGACGGACAACAAAGTGATCCCAAGGATCTTATATACGAGATGGCCCCTTACAGGCTAAATAGATTTTTTACGAAGCAACATTACAAATTCTGAACTGTACTTTATTTTCATAGTCATTAAGTTCATATTTTTCATTGATTAGCAAAAGGGAAAAATGTACTGAGGAAGACAACGAGAAAGTGGTCCCATTTTTACCCTTTATATTTAACTAGGGTAACCATAAACTTGCTGTTAGCTGCAATATTCCAGTCACTGATAATAGACCGATCCCAGTCAAAGTGATAGAACCATTTTCGTTGGAACTGGGTAAGTGGTCGTTGGTGGAACCTACCTCGATAGGCAGTACAGCAGTTTCTTCACGCTATTTTCCTTTACCGGTTCGTGTTTGCATTTAAATGTTCATCATCATTACAATCGAAAGATCGTCCACTGTTCGACATAGGCCTCCCCCAGATGTCGCCACAATTAACGGTTTGTTACTCATTACGCAAAAACTTATAAACGGATGAATTTATAACATGGCTTATAACCTATATTTTTGCTAAGTTTCATCACGTGAGCAAGTTCAATAAATAGGCTACTGTACTAATATTATAAATGTGAAAGTTTATGAAGATGGATGGAGGTACTCGTATGTATGGATGTGTCGCGCAAAAACTACCAGACAGATGATGTTAATCATAAACATTGCATTAATACAGCACATAAATAAGCTATAACTTTGCAGTTTCATTAGGTGAGCAAAAGCAATAGGATAATTTTTATTATAAGGTGAAGCCGCTGGAAGAAGCTAGCCTAACATAGTTTCAAAATATCAAGATTTAACAGTCGCACTATAATGACGTCACAATGTTGCTTACATAACAAAAACGATATTTATCTACAGCAGCGCCCTCAAATCCCACGACGGTTTACTTTCCGCACAGACTCTATAACTACTTCATTCTGTAAAAAATTACCTAAAAGTATTATTTCCTTTTTAGAATGGCTGGTAGAAACCGAATGATTGATCTTGTTCATAAAGTACTAAAAATGATGAATGACTCGGATTGTCTAATTGAAGAATCTATACCTATTCGTTTTGAGAATTATTCTCCAAGGCCGGAATGTTCTACGGAATATTCTCCAAGGCCAGGATTTTCTACGGAATATTCTCCAAAATTTGACTGTTTTAAAAATATTTCACCGATTCGTTCGAAACTATGTTCGCCGAAGCCTGTACCCCTAGCCTAGTTGCTAATCTGCAATAGTTAACGCTTGTAGAAAGCTTCAAATGTACGGGAATGACGTCGTCTTAACGCTCAGTCACGTGGTCAGAACAAATGAATTGGCGGCAAGGCCAACTCGAAGCGTTCGGTGCAAGCGAAACGGTTGTAACTTGGCTAGGGGGGCTGGTTTTTCCATTATCTTTTACCCCAGGCCGGGGCACGACAAAGATGACGATTTATTTACTGATTCCGACGAAACGTATCTCATGTGTCTTGATATTGTTTCTGTGTTGGTGGATGAGCTACCATACCCTGATGTCATTATTCTGCTGAGAGCAGTAACGATTTCATACCAAATACATCCTAAACAAGTGTCTCGGATTGTTCAGTTGTAAATAGGCAAATAGGACGTCGACGTAATGTTGTCATTCCCTCAGTCAGATTCCGACGTGAGGAATAATACATCATTTTGGGATAAACACAGGGTCGGAAACGAAAGCCAGGAAAATTATTAAAGAAAGAAGAGAAGATAGAGAAATCAGAAAAAAGAAAAGTTTAGGAAAATGTTATCAGACAAATAAGGGAAAAACTGTTGTAGTAAGAAAAATGAAAAGTCTGCAACAGAAGAAAATTGATGAAAATAAGAAGTAGTTTAACTTAGCTTTGAAATATAAAAAAGGAGAGTTTCCTCCATTTCAAGAGGCATGGAACATGCATCTATGCATGTATAATCATGCACGGCGTAGATGAATGGAATGTAGTTAATTTGCAGAGAAAACGAGGAAAATCACCGCTCCCAAGTGTTTTTGAAACCAAATGGTTACCCAAGTCATACGATGTGCCGATTGCAATTTCTAAAGAAAAAAAATAAGACTTACTTTATGTTCCATTATTAACAAATAATGATATTAAAGATCAGCATCCTTTTTTAAATGATAGCGAAAATGATTTAGAATAAGATTTTCTATTATTTTTTGTTTGTTAGAAAATTTTTTTTTTTTTTTTTTTTTTTGTTAAAATCTCTTTCTTGAGTTTTTAATTTTATTTCTTATAACAATCAGAAACGTCAATAAGGAAAATAGTTTTGCTTCTTTTTCTATTCATTTGTGTTTTTCCCGCAAATTAAGATGCAAGTTTTTCTTAAAATAATTTTTCTATTTTCAAATTACAGCAAGACACTGTACTTAATTTTTTTTCTTATAATAAAAATTCTATTGTGAATATTTTTTGTTTTATTTTTATTTAAATAATGGATATAAAGTTACACAAAATAGTTCGTAATAGTCTTAATATACCATATGTCACGTAAAAAATCTTTGTGAAAAAGGGGCCAGGTATTTTTTTTTGAGAATTTTCTAATTTTTTTATCAGTGAATAAAAGTACACAACAAAATAAAGGTTTTTTAAATAGCAAACTATTTAATATTTCTTTGCATTATTTAGTTATCATAAAAATCATTCCAAATGCGTACCCCTTTTCACTAGTGTGAATTAACATTTAATTTATGGGAGAAGGGGTATAACTTATTTTATACTCTCAAAGAATTCATTTTGTGATTGGTATAAGTCACTATCTTAAAAACTATTAACTTTACATAAAAAGTAACTCAATAATAGTAAAGAGCATAAATTTTTTACCTATAAAAAACATCACATGTATTTCATTTGGTAGCGGTTTGAATGACACACGCGGTCAAACACGAATTTGAAGCACACGGAGTGTTTTTTGCGTCTCCTGTAAAGTTGCATTTTTGGACTTAGATCCCTTTTCACTAGGGCCACAGATATATGGATTATGGAATAAGAAATTCGCACTCATCACCATCCGGAAAAAAACCTTTGGAGGTACACACACAATGAAACACGTCGTGGATTTCGGAATGTCTTCTATTGGCAGTAAACAGTAATAACTTACACGAGGGCCAAAATTACAACAAGAGCTCACATCGTCTCGAGTAGCGGTAACAGTCTATCTTTCAATATGGCGGCAGACTCTCGTCTGGCGCCGGAAACGTTTGGTGTTGTCACACAAAAATATAGTAGGCGGTGTTGCGACGTAATACGCCACAACCACCCCCCTACGGAGAAAATAACAAAAAGTTATTTACAAATAAAAATATACATACACTTGATGACACAAGATAGGCAACAAAAAGTTAAAGAAAAAATAAAACTTAAGCTAAAGATCTAACCTATCCTTAAATCTAACCGTGCGACCTGACCGGGTAGTAACTGGTTGTTGTGCAACAGGGGGCACAGTCGGCTGTGCAGACGCGGAAGGCGCAGGTGGCGCGGGCGCGGGCGCGGAAGGCGCTTGCACGTCAGGCGCGGGCGCTACGATCTGTTGCGTAGCGGTTGCCCGGGAAAGGTAGCTCTCTAAGTCAAGTGCGATGTATGCAGGCTTCACGCGGTCGATACTGACCGTCACGCGTTTACCTGCAATGTCAATGTCGAGTAACTTGTCAGTCCGTGACATTACCTTGTAGGGTCCTGTGTAGGGCGGCTGCAGCGCACGGCGAACAGTATCGTCTCTCAAGAGAACATGAGAGGCATTCTGAAGGTCCTTGAAAATAAACGACGTCGGCCGTATGTGTCGTGAGGCCTGAATTGGACGCAAATTAGCCATTTTCGTGCGCAGAACCGTCACAAAATCGTTGACGTTGTCAATGTTATGGGACGTGCTGGCTATCAGGAATTCTCCCGGTAGGCGAAGCGGCTCCCCGTAAACAAGTTCGGCAGCCGAACACTCGAGATCCTCTTTCAAGGCAGATCGAATGCCGAGAAGCACGATCGGTAAGGCTCGGTGCCAGGTGTCGCTGTGGCACATGAGAGCAGCTTTCAATTGTCGATGAAAGCGCTCGATCATGCCGTTAGCTTGAGGGTGGTAGCTGGTGGTTCGCCTTCGCTCAGTCGCGCCAACATTCATGAGCCGTTTGAAAAGGTCCGACTCGAATTGACGGCCTTGGTCAGTTGTGACTGTGGTAGGAACGCCGAAGCGAGCAATCCAACCTTCGACGAAACGATCAGCTACCTCCTCGGCGGTTATCGAAGTCATCGGCCAAGCCTCAGGCCATCGAGAGAAACGGTCAATCGCCGTCAGGCAATATGAGTAGCCTCTCGATGTTGGCAAGGGGCCGATTATATCTAAGTGGACGTGGCGAAACCTGGAAGATGGAGCGGCAAAAGTTCCAAGTGGCGCGGACACGTGGCGCGTCACCTTAGCTCGCTGGCAATGGAGACATTCTCTTGCCCAGGTGCGGCAGTCGCGTGCAACGCCAGGCCACACGTAACGTTATGCCACGAGGCGCGCGCTGGCGCGAGCACCGGGATGGCTGAGCGCGTGCAGGCGCTCGAAGGCGGCGCGGCGCAGAGGTGCTGGCAAGTAGGGGCGCGGCTTGCCTGTTGAGACGTCACACTGGACGGTGGTGTCCGTGCCTGGAATTAAAGTACGTTGCATATTGAGAGACGAGTCAGATAAGGTTTTTAATTCATCGTCAGTGTCTTGTGCTCGAGCCAACGCGGTATAATCGCACTCGAGCGAGACGGCTTCGATGCGCGACATCGTGTCGGCAACGACGTTATCGTCTCCTTTTACATGTCGTATGTCGGTAGTAAATTGGGAGATAAAGGTGAGCTGATTAAGTTGGCTGGGTGGCAGCTTTTCTCTACGTTGCTTGAAAGCATACAAAAGAGGTTTATGATCCGTATATATTGTGGCGTGTTGCGCCTCTAATATATACCTGAAATGCTGCACTGCCGAATATACTGCCAACAGTTCCCTATAATACGCTGGCCACACTGACTGAGTTGCCGTAAGCTTCTTGCTAAAGAAAGCAAGTGGTTGCCAGCCCTGTTCAGTCTGCTGTTGTAAGCACGCGCCCACCTGTGTGCCAGAAGCATCTGTGTACAACGCCAATGGGGCGTTAGGTACAGGATGTGCTAACCTGGTGACCTGAGAGAGGCTGTCCTTGCATGCAGTGAAGGCGTGCTCCAGTTCAGGAGTCCAGGGCATGGGTTTGGCTCCCTTAAGCTTCGTAGCTGTAAGGAAGTCAATGAGCGGTGCTTGAGTCTCGGCAGCATTGGGCAGAAACTGTCGATAGTAATTTATCATGCCCAAGAACCTGCGGAGACCTTGGGCTGTTTTGGGAAGGGGGAAATCTTTCAAGGCTTGGACTTTTTCTTCCGGGGGACTTATGCCTTTACTAGAGACTTTATAACCAAGGAAAATAACCTCAGATGTGCCTAGCACACACTTAGTTGGATTAACTACTACACCGTAGTTAGCCAATCGTTCAAAGAGCGTGCGCAAGTGGTTACAATGCTCCGTGGCGTCCCTGCTAAATATTAAAATGTCATCGACATATGGGAAACAAAAATCCAACCCTCGAACAATTTCATCGATGAAACGCTGAAATGTTTGTCCAGCATTTCTGAGCCCGAACGTCATATAAGGGAATTCATACAAACCAAATGGTGTTGTAATGGCAGTTTTGCAGACATCAGCTGGCTCTACTGGAATTTGTTGATAAGCCTTAACTAAATCAATAGTACTAAAGATGGTAGAACCAGCGAGAGCATGACCAAAATCCCCTATATGGCGCACAGGATACCTATCCGGTACAGTACGAGCATTCAGCGCTCTATAGTCACCGCAAGGGCGCCATGAAGAGTCTTTCTTTGGGGCTAGGTGCAGTGGCGATGACCACGGGCTCTTGGAAGGGCGTGCGGTGCCTGCTTGCACCATATCTGCAAACTCCTTCTGCGCTGCCCGCAGTTTGTCCGGCGCGAGGCGTCGCGGCTTAGACACCACGGGTGGGCCGTCGGTCGTCTTGATGTAGTGCACCGTGTTGTGCTTCACCTCGCGATGGATGCCAGGGGGTCTCGTAATAGCTGGAAATTCAGATAAAATTTTATGAAAATCTGAATCTTCGATTTTAACGGTTTTTACACTGACCTGGTTAAATTTAGCTATGGAGGCTGGAGCAGTAAGACCAGTAACTCCGCAGCGTATTATTTTGTTTCTGCAGTCGGGAAGCAAGTTGTAGAAGGCCATGAAGTCAGCACCAATGATGGCGGTATCAACATCGGCAACTACAAAGTTCCACTTAAAAGAGCGGCGGAGACCAAAGTTAAGTGTCAAAGTGTGACAGCCATAAGTTTTTATGGTACTGCCATTTGCTGCGCATAAATTGTAGTTTACATCTGTTAATTTGTTCCCTAACAATTTTTTAGGAAAACAACAAATGTCGGATCCAGTGTCTAGCAAAAATCTGAATTTGGTGTCTTTGTCCACAACAAATAAGCGGCTGCTATTGAAGCAATCAGTCGCCGCTGCTACTGACTGTTCTGTTGGTTTCCCGACCACGAGCACGGTTTAGTACATTTAGTTGCTTTTGCACCGAATTTATGGTGGTACCAACACAGAGGCTGTCGTGCCGCCTGGGACTCAGATCTAGATCTAGGTTGATGGGACCTAGGTCCAGAGCGTCGCCTAGAGCTAGACTCCCTTGTAGTTAAAGCGGCCACCTGACGTGTAAGTTCTTGAACTTGTACCATTATGGCAGCAAGGTCAGGAGCGCTAGCTGTACTGGGAGAAATGGCATTGACGGAGACGGGGTTGACCTCTAATATTTTGTCAGCCAGTTCGGCAACTTTGTCCAGGGTGAGATCACCTTGGGCAGTCAAAATTGCCTGAACATGTTTTGGTAGACGTTGTAGCCACAGTTCTCTAATTATAGTGTTATCTTTGAACGACTTACCAGCCAGAGACTTCAGATGACGGAGAAACTGAGTAGGTTTCCGGTCACCGAGCTCCTCACCTGATAGTAGTTGTCTGACTTTTTGTGACTCGGAAGTGGAGAAACGCTTGATAACTTCCTCCTTTATCCACTCATACCGGCCACCTTTTGGAGGAGGGTTAGTGACCAGGTCTTCAACGTCATGAGATATCCTAGAATCAAATTGTGAAATGACATAATTGTATTTTGTTTCATCCACCGATATATTACATAAAACAAACTGTGATTCCAGGTGAGCAAACCATCCAGCGGGATGCTCATGCCAAAAAGGAGGCAGTTTAGGACGGACCGCATATGCTGCTGGATTCTGCACACTTTGGGCATTTAATTGTGCCCGCAGGTCTGCATTTTGTTGCATCAGTCGTTCATTATTTGCCAAAATTTGGTTGAGTCGCTCCTCAATTTGTTGGCTCTCCATGTTGAATGTGTATATAAATATATTATAAAACGAGGTATACGTTTGTTGCAGTTACCACTCAGTCAGGTTGCTTAAAACTAAAACAAGCAACTTAAAACTGAACACAAGGTATGCACAGAATAAGCAAGATAATTATGCACGTGCTGCAGATAACAAGTATATAAAAAAAATAATCCACAAAACAAATGGGTGCAAATAGCTTAATTTAAAAATACAATACCTTGTACCATTAGCGACTTAAAATGAGCTTCAGACAGAGCTAACTTCTAAGCAAACACGCACACGATAAACCAAACACCAAAAATATGTAAACCGAAAAAACAAAAATGTGTAAAAATAAAGATATAAAGAGATAGATTTGATAAAGTTTTGTTATTAACGTTTGAAACCACCGAGCACACCACAAGTTAGTTTTTTAGTAAATGTTTAGTAGGATCAGTACGTTAAGATGCACATGCAGGCATGCAGTCGTATTTCAATTTTCAATTTCCAGTCTTCAAAATCCCGCGTTGCGATGACAGATGACAGTGACGTATCGGGTTGACGGCAGTTCAATCATTCACTCGATTCGATCACTAACCGAAAGTTCCGCTACTCCCCGATAGGTAGCGTATGGCGTCACTAGTCGCAGGTCTTCACGAAATTCCGTTTCCGGGTCGATGGCCTCGGAGCATTCCAAACTCGCGAAAACGCGAAAATGATGCGTAGGATGACGAAAACTGCTTGAAAAATGATGCACTAGTTAACACAAACTTTCTGCGAACCGTTGGTACGCCTTCCAATCCTCGGAAAGGCGCGCGTAGCGTGCTGGTGTGAGCCGGTAGGTAGGTAGGTATCTACTCGGCAACTTCTCGTTCGGCGATTTCCCGGCGGTTAGTGATAAAACCAGCCTGGGAACGTTGCGGAGCGTTGTCACATTAAGCAGGCTGAAGATCTCAGCGAGGTTTACTGCTGAAGTCCGGTTCCACGTTCCTGCTGTAGGTACCTTGCTGTGTAGTTGCGTCTCGTATCACGTCGGGGTCACCAATTTGGAGGTACACACACAATGAAACACGTCGTGGATTTCGGAATGTCTTCTATTGGCAGTAAACAGTAATAACTTACACGAGGGCCAAAATTACAACAAGAGCTCACATCGTCTCGAGTAGCGGTAACAGTCTATCTTTCAATATGGCGGCAGACTCTCGTCTGGCGCCGGAAACGTTTGGTGTTGTCACACAAAAATATAGTAGGCGGTGTTGCGACGTAATACGCCACAAACCCTAACAGAAACGTTCAATTCCCAATGAGTCAATAATTTCCTTTTAACTAAACACAGGCGTGTACATTAGAATAGAAGTAATTAGTTAGAGGTTGCTACGCCTGCTACAGGCGCTCTTATTCCAAAGTTATTGTCTGTGCGATAAAAGAACCGTCGTGGCGTAAAGTGAAAACAACATTAAAGATTTTAAGTAGCAACCCAACCCAGCCATCCGTCAAATGCCAAACGTCATATAATATTGGCACCGGTTTGTTTATTCTGTTATTTTATTGTGATTTTTAATTGAAATCTTCAGAAATGTGATAAAAATTTCACTGAGCTGCAAGGGAAATAATATTTAATATATTACAGTTTTTCCAAAGATAACAAATGGCAAATCACACCATTATTGATCAAAACAAAGTCACGAATTTGGGAAACATTGGTATGCTGTTTTTTTGGTACGTAACACTTTAATTTTAATGTTTTTAGACTTCCTAGATAAACTCCTGTCCCTGTTATCTCCAAATATATATAAATTAAACGGAAATTCATTTAAACATGACGATATTTATTTATTTTGTTTTGGTCAATATTTTCTATGGCTAGTATAAAGAGTATTGATACTTTAAATTTATAATGCGTTTCGACTAACTTAGAATAATTCTTTTCAGGCTTGAGTACGGATACAGTAACTAAAATAAAAAAGAGCAAGTGCGAGTCGGACTCGCGCACTGAGGATTCTGTACAAATTTACCTATGAAATCAATTCCCGAATTGAGTTACGAAGATTTTTCCGAATTACAAACAATTTTTTTTTATGGCGTATCTACAAATTTACAATTTTCAGATTTTTCCCTGTACTTGTTCTATGAGACCTTGATTTATGCCAAATTTCAGGATTTAAGGTCAACGGGATTCACACTATGAACTTTGATTCGCTTGATTATAGAAATATACGTTTTTTTGCGATATAAACGGCCGTATCTTTTTTTTCGTTAACTCAGAAGTGTGATTTTTTCACAACTTCAAAAGACCGCAGACTTGAGCGTATGGTTTTAATTTTAACTCGATACCGCCAAGCGTTAAAAGGTCTTAACAGATAAACAGACGGACAACCAAGTGATCCCAAAGATCTTATATACGAGATGGTCCCTTACAGGCTAAATAGATTTTTTACGAAGCAGCATTACAAATTCTGAAGTGTACTTTATTTTCATAGTCATTAAGTTCATATTTTTCATAGATTAGCAAAAGGGAAAAATGTACTGAGGAAGACAATGAGAAAGTGGTAGTGTGTTCCATTTTTACCTTTATATTTAACTAGGGTAAACATAAACTTGCTGTTAGCTACAATATTCCAGTCAGTGATAATAGACCGATCCCAGTCAAAGTGATAGAACCATTTTCATTGGCACTGGGTAAGTGGTCGCTGGTGGAATCTACCTCGACAGGCAGTACAGCAGTTTCTTCACGCTATTTTCCTTTACCGGTTCGTGTTTGCATTTAAATGTTCATCATCATTACAATCGAAAGACGTCCACTGTTCGACATAGGTCTCCCCCAGGTGTCGCCACAATTAACGGTTTGTTACTCATTACGCAAAAACTTATAAACGGATGAATTTAATGATAAACGTTGCAATAATATAGCTTATAACCTATATTTTTGCTAAGTTTCATCACGTGAGCAAGTTCAATAAATAGGCTACTAATATTATAAATGCGAAAGTTTGTGAAGATGGATGGAGGTAGTCGTATGTATGGATGTGTCGCGCAAAAACTACTAGACAGATGAACTTAATCATAAACATTGCAATAATATAGCACATATAAGCTATATCTTTGCAGTTTCATTAGGTGAGCAAATTCAGCCAATCGGATAATTTTTATTATAGGGTGAAGCCGCTTGAAGAAGCTAGTCTAACATAGTTTCAAAATATCAAGATTTAACAGTCGCACTATAATGACGTCACAATGTTGCTTACATAACAAAAACGATATTTATCTACAGCAGCGCCCTCAAATCCCACGATGGTTTACTTTCCGCACAGACTCTACGTCACGCGCGGCTTCGAAATGTATACATATACAGTGCGAATAATGGCTTAATAATTCCATGCGCGATTTTACTGATCATTTTAAATTATTTCTACGTTTATTTTACTGTTATCTGTTGTGATCAGCTGTCATTTGTCACGCTGACAATGTGCTTGACATGTCACTGTCAGTCATATTCATTGAAAATTGAGATTATTTGAGATAACCGCGCCAATGTTCTCTCAACTTTGCTTCTTGTTATCGTATTACTATAATTTGATGAATGGTTATTATTGTTTAATGTAGTCATACTTAGTTTTATCTTAATGATGTCTTTACTGCGCCTATCATTAATCTCAGAAGTAACAAATGAAGATTTACTATGAACAACTTGCCTAGCACTAGTAAATCAAAACAAAACGATGGATTCGAAGATGACGAGATATTCGACGATTCGACTTTGTTGGCCCATTTCAATAATTCTTCCTTTATACAAAGATCAAGATTTTCTGAGAATAACTTAAATGAATCGGCTAACAGAAGTAGTCTAAATGTTAGGTAAGTTTAAAAAGACGGAATGATTAAAGGATTGCCTTGGGATGTGGTAATGTTACTTGCTACTGAAAACGTCACACATCAATTATGTGCAGTAGCTTGGTATCAGTTGTAAAGTAGGCTTGTTTATTTATTAATACCACATGTTATGTGTAAATGAGAATAAATGTCGAAATAACATGTGCAATGGATAGTCATAAATAGGGAAATTTCTTCCATAGCCTTTGAAAGGACTGACTGAAAGATATAATGAATGACACTCACACTCATAGGTTTGTCTGCCTGTCTATCAGCAATAAACTTAAAAACTACTGAATAGATTTCATTGTACTCTTTTTCTATAGACAGAATGATTCATGAGAAAGATTTAAGAGTATAAACCAAACATTATATTAAAAAAAGAAGAGAATCTCAGAGATTTCTAACACCCTTGTAAAGTGACTTGTAGAGCAGGTCACTAGTTAAGAATAAAATTAACAAACACTTCCAGTTTATGAAGACAAACTCACAAATCTCTGTATAATCTCTACTGTCCTGTTGACTGGCCTGTTGGTCTAGTGGTTAGTGGCCCTGACTGCTATGCCGGAGGTTGTGGGTTTGATTCCCAACCAGGACAAATGTTTGTCTGATGAGCATGATCATTTTGTTCCGTGTCTGGGTGTAATTTATCTATATATGTATGTTTTTAGAAATATATAAGTATGTTTATCAGTCGTCTAGTACTCATAACATAAGCTCTGCTTAGCATGAGACTTGACAGCGTTGTGTGATATTAGTGGAATAATATATTATTGTTATATTAATCTCTGTAAATTTACAGCAATGTTTATTAGATTTTTCTATTATATCTCATCCCACTACTGGGAAAAAAGTGCACCCAAATTTTTTGCAACTTTATGAGCTGTACCTTGATTGAGAGTTGTTTTTGCAGTGCTCTCTGCTGTGATGAAGAGCTCAGTGGGTATGACAAGCTGACAGGCAAGACATGGATCTACCCGACCAACTACCCAGTCAGAGACTACCAGTTTAATGTTATCAAAGCTGCAATACTGAAGAACACCTTGGTAAGACTTAGGATTTTTGTTAATCTTTCATCAAATACCACTCACACTCAATTTTTCTATTCTATTATTGTATTATGCGTTTATCCATACTCAATATTATAAAATGTGAAAGTCACTTTGCCTGCCTGTGACCCTTTCACGGTTAAAATACTGTACCGATTTTGTTGAAATATGGTGCAAAGTAAGCTTGGTGCAAAGGAAGAACATTGTCTACTTTTTATCTGGCTTCAACTTTGCGTCTACAATAACTGACATTCGTGCTAGACTTTGCGTCTGCTATAACTAACGTTCATGCTGACGAAGCTGCTGGCAGAAACTATTCGATTGATGAGAGATTCCAAGTAATGCTGGTTTAACAAACTATGTAGAACTATGTACTTAAATATTAACTATAAATTGTAATTTTGTACTAAACCTAACTATGTACATATTATAACGCTCCAATTTACATTAAATCATTTCTCCCTAACAGGTTAGTCTTCCCACTGGGTTGGGTAAAACATTCATAGCTGCGGTGATTATGTACAACTTCTACCGTTGGTATCCACTCGGCAAGATAGTGTTCACGGCACCAACCCGGCCGCTAGTCGCACAGCAGATTGAAGCATGCTACAATATTATAGCTATACCTCCCAATGACACTATTGAAATGACAGGTAATATCAAAATACTTTTGAATTTAAAATTTTCAGCACCTTAGCTACTGTGTTTTTAGAAAAACAACTTTACTTGTTTGGACATGAGTTAATTCATATTGGTATAAGACTTCAATAGATTTTTTTAAGAATTAATTTAAGTCTAATCATAATTATGCTGAATAAGTTAACCGAGACCTAATTCAGTTCTGTAAGAAAGTGATCCTAATTCAGTTTTTTTGTTTTTATTTGACAACTCAGGAATTTACAAAATATGCTGCTAATTAATGATATACTTAATTAATGTCTCCGAAATATTAAACTATTAATTATTTTAGCCATTAAATAATGTTAGCATTGTTCTATCTTTATTAGCCTTTTAAAATCAGCTATACATTTCCAGGTCACATGCAAGCCACCACAAGGAAGCAGCATTGGCAGAATAAAAGAGTGTTCTTTGCCACACCCCAAGTCATATACAATGACATGAAGTCAGGTATATGTCCTTGCGACAAAGTGCGATGCCTGGTCATAGACGAAGCACATAGAGCAAGAGGGAACTATGCTTACTGCCAAATTATATCGACCCTGGATGATATTGGGCATAAAATCTATAGGGTACTGGCATTATCAGCCACTCCGGGAAGTAAAGTTGAAGATGTTATAAATGTATGTACTTATTACCAAAGAGTATTTTTATAATGATACAATACTTTTATTATACTTTTTTTTTGAGCAGGGGTGACCGAGTGGTATGGCCCTCACTTACGAGTTGTAGATCGCGGGTTCTAATAATATTACTTTGTGTAATTTATTTCATCACCACTGCTCTCAAAATGGTGAAGGAAAACAGCGTGAGGAAACCGGTATGTCCAAAAATTCGAAGACATGTGACATCCACCAAACCGCACTGGGCCCCCGTGTGGGATTACGGCCCATTCCCTCTCCCAGAGAGAAGATCTGAGTCTCAGAAATGGGAAAGGCCGACTATACTAAAGGAGGGTTATGATTTTTTACGTCAAGGGTTCGAAACGTTTACCGCAGTCGACTTTCTGCTTGATTAAGAGCTTGGAGCGAGCAAATCGGAGGGCTGAACGTCATAAACACTAGCCAATACGTACGAAACGAATCTAAATCGTTACGCCAGTGTTTCTTAGGCTTGACTTGGTTACGCCCGTCTTCAGCCACCCACTGTGTATAAAATTTTAATATTGAAGGCCTCTCACCAATTCTTCTATCTTTTGCATGCTCGCGCTTCCTCTTTGCATTTCTGGCAGAATCTGTCTAGTTCAGTCCCAGGGTACCAATTTTGTGCTACTTTGGCTCACAGTTTGCCGAGGACTCGACAGACATGTGTTTATTTATCTTTTGTTTTATTTCTATGGTTGTAGGTAGTAAAAAACCTGCACATAGCTCACTTAGAGCTAAGGACGGAGAACTGCATTGACGTAGCGCCGTACAGTCACGCGCGCAAGATCAATACGGTGATCATCAATTTGGGCCAGGAACTGTCTCAACTCAGACAACAGTATATTGAGGTAATATTACATTTAATTTCTATCATTATTCGTACTTATTTATCGGTTCAAGGAGTTGTCAGCAACCGCAGGGGCCCAGCTGGGTCGATGCCTACTGGGGCCAAGGTTCTGCTTCTGAAAAGAAGGCTCGGCCCCGGTATGAAAAGCAACGAAGGAATGGGGTCGGTTTTTTAGTCTGTAAAAGTCTGACACTATCTCCCCCTTCGCCCAAGGACAAGGGATGTCATCCTGATGATTTTTACACACCGAAAAAAAAACAAAAAACCTATTTATCTGTACAAGCATATTTATTTATTTGTCGATAACTAAAGGTAGAATTACACTGCAACTGCGCGCGTGTGCCAAACACGCCGATCTGGGCGCGGCGGTCTCCATACATCTTATATGGAAACTGGACTTGTAGGTCTACACTAGATCCACGCCACGCGACGTCGTTCTACGTACAAATCAGGTACATGGGGACTGTCACTGTATATGGAGATTCCCCGTTGTTGGCGCGGCAACTCGTCTGTCGTTATAAAGAAGCGTGTAACACAAAGTCCCGAGAGCAAAATAAATAACGCATGCTATTGGGCTTGGCGCATCGACCATTTTAAATAAGCCTTGTACTTGATTAGGTGGTTATTATTATTGGAAGCTTGTAATAAATGACTTCTACCGTTTTAGGGTGGAGCGAGAGGGTATGACAGACTAAAATGGGTTTTAGTCACTTAACCCGTTGACTGCCGGAACGCAGACCTACGCGAGACACAATGGCTTTTTAATTGTGTCTCTAATTACGGCATTCGAGAGGTTAAAGGCTGTCATACCCATCTTGCGACACAGGTTTTCCACTCTCCATCATAGATTTCATCAATCGCTTACAATTACGTGAAATCGAGGTTGGAAGGGGGGGGGGGGCTGGCTTGACAGGAATAAAAATCGACAAAAATCATAATAAAGCATATATGTAATTAAAAAAACGCGTTCAAAAAATCATCTACTTTAAAAATAGTTGAAATCGATTCAGTTGCCGATTCTAAACGCACTACTTTCGGCCGGGATATACGTTTATTATGTTACAATATATTTTATAGATTTGCAAAATAAACATCATTTATAAATAAGGAAGTATGGATTTTCCAGTCTATGATAAAAACGTGATAAAAACTAGCTGTCGCTGTAGTTGTATTTATATACTCCGTTTGTTTAGGTACTTAACTAAATGTAACAATGTAAAAATGTTTAAAATTTGTTGTTTACTTAAACCAATGTAGGTAATTAACAAAATTTTTATCTTCGTATGTCTTTTATACGATTTTTTTTTAATAAAAAGACATATCAAGATGGTTTACGTCTCCTTGAGCCTTGTCCCATTGAGTATAATATAAAAAAGATCCTATACTTCTATAGAGAACTAACAGATAACACTGCTATTTCAGATTTTAGACGGGTACGCCAGAAGATTGAAGCAAATGAATATACTCCCTCTTAATTTGGGAAACCTCTCTAAAGGTCGAATAGTGATGCTGTACAAAGAATATCAGACTAAAGAACGGGGGGCCAGGTGAGAACTTCTTCTACAATTTTCATGAACCTTTATGGAAATTTGTGTCAAGTAACCTTTGAACCGGCCAAGTGCGAGTCGGACTCGCCCACGAAGGCTTCTGTTAGTTAGAATAGAATAAACTTTATTGTACACCGAAATAGTAACAATTTCACAGAAACTACCCCTTGTGGTAGTTCTATACCATTATCTATAAAACGGAAAAAATCATGTCTCTTGTATGAGAGTTCCCTTAAATATTTATTGTATTCAGTTTTTAAGTATTTGTTATAACGGCAACAGAAATAGTATATATTAGTGAGACTAATGAACACCTACATACCTACCACGGTTGTTAGTGTAACGGGTGTTAGTAAGTTAGCAATCCAGTCCTGCAAGGTTTTGCAGGACTGGATTGCTAACATGCTAACATTATAAACAACAACTTTTGTTCTATGACTTTTTATGAAACATAATTATCGTATTTTTTTAAGCTATTGCATAGCTTCTATCGCGGACCTTGAGCGTGGAGACCGAATCCAGAAATTCCAAAAAACCCCAATCATTTGTTTTTTGAGCGTGGTGACCGATAAGAAAACAAATGAGTGAAAGCAGCTGTCGGCGTTTTGGATGGGTGGGGTTAAGCAGCTGTTAGCGAGGTCTGGTTTTTGATGGAAGAGGTTAAGCAGCTGTTGGCGAGGTCTGGTTTTGGATGGGTGGGGTTAAGCAGCTGTTGGCGAGGTCTGGTTTTAGATGGGTGGGGTTAAGCAGCTGTTGGTGAGGTCTGTGTTTGGATGGGTGGGGTTAAGCAGCTGTCGGCGTTTTGGATGGGTGGGGTTAAGCAGCTGTTAGCGAGGTCTGGTTTTTGATGGAAGAGGTTAAGCAGCTGTTGGCGAGGTCTGGTTTTGGATGGAAGAGGTTAAGCAGCTGTTGGCGAGGTCTGGTATTGGATGGGTGGGGATAAGCAGCTGTTGGCAAGGTCTCATTTTGGATGGGTGGGGTTAAGCAGCTGTTGGCGAGGTCTGGTTTTGGATGGGTGGGGTTAAGCAGCTGTTGGCGACGTCTGGTTTTGGATGGAATATGGATAAAAAATGCTATGCAATAGCTTTACCGCGGCAGTCCCCGAGTGCCACACGTCTTTTTTTTTTGTATATGTGGGGAACAATAAAGAATATATAATAATAATAATAATTCATTTAACAAAAAAGATATGTGTGTATTTTAAAATAGTATGTTTATCAATTGTCTAATACTTAGAGCAAAGCGAGTTAGGTTAGAACTAGAAAGCATTTTATGAAAGTTGAGGAATATTATTATTATAATTGGAATGAAATGCAACATCTTTTACACTTCCACAGGCACCCACAACATAACTATATAATGAAAGACTTCACCCTCCTCATCGCTCTGTACCACGGCTTAGAGCTGCTGGTCCAGCACGGCTCCAGGGTATTCCTAAACTTCTTCGACGAACATCCAGAGAAGTCCTGGATACAGACTGATGATAAACTGACAGCCTTGTTAGAAAGGCTAAGGGATGACCTGGGTATCAATCCTTTGTCGTTGGACAGGAGTATACTTCCTGATGGGACCATACCAGAGGTGAATATTATTGACAACAGAGCTGATGATGTGCTATTTTATTTTCAACTTTATAGTAATGAATATAGGGTTGGTATTTGTTTGCAATTGAAACCTGGCAGGTTTTGCTGTTGAGCGCATACCTATACTAAGATTCCATAATTAATAGGTTATCTTTGAAATATTATGTTTTGGTGCTTTAGCAAACATTATGCTTCTGGTATTAGATTAAATCAACGCCGTTACTTATTTTTGTTTGTATTTTACTTTACATTTATTTTTTATTTTTTTTTAGATGCCAAAAGACTTATGCTTCGGTCATCCCAAGTTTGATAAATTAAAAGAAATAATGACGGATCATTTTACTAAGGCTCTACACAAGAAGCAAGATACGAAAGCGATAGGTATGGTTCTCTTCAACTTTTTAGCATGACTATCATTACCATAAATTATACTAACTTCTAACTTTGCATTTTATCATGAGATAAACGGTTGTATTGTTATACATCTTTGTGACATTACGTCTCATAGAGTCGGAGGTATCGGCTACGACATCGCTGAACAGAGTGCATATCGTCCCTTAGTTACACCTAAAATTGGCGGTTTTCACATTTAAATGCCTTTTGATGGAGCTACTCATTACGCGTCTAATCATTGGACACATGATATAGATTTCAGCCAATCAGAAACCGTTATTCGAAAAGTAGTGACAGCGCGCAAGTCGGCTGGCGTGTCAACACCGCACAGTTTTTTTCGACTCCTGTAAAGTTGGTAAAAATTACTTATGCGGTGTTGTTAGCTAAGGGACGATATGCTATCAACGCGGTAAAAAATACATACATACATACGTACATCGAAGGACTGGAACAATTTGCCTGCTTGCGGTCTTCCCGTCTGATTATAATTTGGGTGTCTTCAAGGCTAGAATGAATAAATAGGCTCTTAATAAACTAGTACGCCTCACCATCAACGACTGCATCACTGCTTACCATCAGTTTATATCAGATTAAAAAAAAACCTAAGATTTCTGGGCAATGCTTTTGATTTCCATTATGCACGTTTTTGTATTTGATTATTTTTAAATCATACTCCGTTCTGGAAGTCCTAATCGTGCATTGTTTTCCAGTATTCTGCGAGTACCGTGAGAGCGTGAACTTGGTGCATTGCTTGTTGCTGCAGTGTCGACCGCTCATCAAGCCACAGATGTTTGTGGGACAAGGAGCCTCGGGTAAGATAACTCAAACCACATACATAATGTTGAAACCACCAATGAGCTTTCATTAAAAGGGGTCAACAATATGAACAAGTTTTACTATGCGACCAACCCTGAAATTAGCTGATCCATACATTTCATCACCAGCCTTTTTTAATGTTCCCACTGTTGGGACTCAAGCCTCCTCTCTAGGAGAGGGGATGGGCCATAATCCACCACGCGGGCCCAGTGCGTGTTGGTGAATGTCACATGTCTTCGAATTTTTGGTTCTAGGACATGCCGGCTTCCTCACGATTCACCGTTTTGAGAGCAGTGGTGATGAAATAAATTACACAAAGTAATGCGCCTGGCTGGGTTCGAACCCGCGACCTACAACTCGTAAGTCGGGGCCGTTACCACTCGGCCACCACTGCTCTCTATCGATACATTTACGTTCACATAACTCAACAAAATATATGGAGTAGCTGATTTATCCCATCAGACATTTCAATGTTGTATGAGACATTGACCGAATGAATTTTCAGCTGTTATACGATCTAGGAACTTTGATTCTGTCCAATCAAAGTTCCTAGATTGGTCCTGCTTGTAGAAATTAATGGAACTAAACAGTGGCGTAACTATATCATCTGAGGCCCGTGGCAAATTCATTAGTCGGGGCCCCCGATAAATCACGTTACGTTGTGATTTCATTTTAATATTTTTTTATATATATTTTGGGTTACTTCTTCTGAGCTTGCGGCCTCTAAGACCGGGGGCCCCATCAGACCTGGGGACCGTGGCATTTTGCCAGCCTTGCCACCCTATAGTTACGCCACTGGAACTAAACATATAATTTAAATCTTAGCATGTCTGCTGAATGAAATCCATTATTAGAATAGAATAAGGATAAGAATAGTTATTGACTAAAAAATTGTGTGGGCCTCTTCACAAAATAATAGAGAGATAAATTTCATTAACCTTTATTACAATTATAACGGATAACGGTCTGTTAGCTGTAGACTGAAGACAGAAATTCACGCTTATTAAATAAAACGGAAGAGTTTTTTTTTTGTTTGTTAGCGCGCTAATTTATGGAACTACTTGTCAGATTGAAAACAAACTTTGTGTACGAACTTGTCAGATTAATGATGTATTATATTACGACCCACGGAAGCAGAGCAGGAAGCAAAGCCGCGGGTGACTGCTAGTATTTATCTTTTCAGTGCGGAAGTTAAAGCAAAATCTGTGACTATTCTGTCCATTTAACTTGTACAGGATTCTAAATATCACACGCTTAGAAATATAGTGACCTAATTCAACATTTTGTTTTTTACCCGACTACGGCAAAGCCAAAAGAGTCACACGTTATTAAAGTGTTTCGGTTGGTGGTACCTATAACGTGTAACTGCGTTTTTCTTTTTGTTCTGTTCTTGTTTTTCCAGTTACCTTGTTTATTTCAGCATCCTCAGAATCTTGTTTCATACTTTTTCAGGGTCGTTTTTTTTTTTGTCATAGTTGGGTTTTCGTTTTTTACTTTTTTTTTTACTTTTATTCAGTCGTCCATATTTGTTGTATAGGTAAGGACGGCAAAACAGTGGTCTCACAGAAGCAGCAGATGCGTGTGATGCGCAATTTCCGTGAGGGTCTGTGCAACGTGCTGGTCGCGACGTGCGTGGCCGAGGAAGGCCTAGATGTGGGGTCGGTCGACCTCATCATATGCTTCGACATATCTACTAAGTCGCCCGTACGACTTGTGCAGAGGTGAGCCAACAATTAACTGTAGAACGTATAATTAAAATAATTGAGAATGGTCACTGCCCCTTTTTCCTGACCACATAACATCAGCTCTTAAACTCCACGCAATGGAAGTCGCAGGAAATAGCTAGTAATAAATATTATAAATAAACAATAAATTGCTCAAATCAACTGTTCTATATAATTTGTTTAGAATAACAAGTAAATATATAAAAAAGTGTGGAAAAACAACTAAACAAGACTTTTTTTTTTTGTAGGGTTTTGGTTATTCTAATTTTTTATAGATACGTGTGTTGGCTTTCTTACTATTAACTACTTAATATTTTAACTGGTATTATCTATATCCACCAAGGTGTGGACGCACCGGTCGCGAACGTGGAGGGCAAGTCTTTATCCTCGTCACAGAAGGCAGAGAACATCAGGTAAATGATCTAAATATTTGTTACACGATTTCAAAGTTAAAACATAATACAAACATACCGAAATGAGCTTGGGCGATAACGTGCCCCACCCACTTGCAAAACCAGGGACATATGTGTTATCGACTGGGACAAGTATGCCTGGTTTACCATATCATTAAAAATAAGTATATCATTTTGACCCCTCATATCTTTATCTTAAATTCTAGGTACCTATAATATTATGTTTCTGTTTTAGACGTTAGTAGAATGTATGCGGCAAAGAGACGGTCTCAACAAGAAAGTTCTACAATCGAAAGAGGTGGAGAACAACCTTTACAAACTGAATCCTAGGATGATACCGCATGACTTCACGCCACAGTGTCAGAAGATGTACATCACGGTTGAGAAGAAACAGGATCCCAAAGAGAAGAATAAGGAAGGGATTGATAAGGCGAAGAAGGTAAGAGATGTTGGGGATAAGCCTATATTTTTTTTTTTTCATATTTTCTATGCTCTACAAAGTTATCACATGCGTATGTGAGAAAAAGAAAAGTTACATCTAGTATTCCGGACAGACGAGCTAATATTATGTATGACTATCTTCTGCCAGCGACTTCACTCGCATTGGAGTAGCTAGAAAATACACACCTACTTTTTAATTAGTACAAAAAAAAAATGGGGCTCTATCTGTACCCGTCACTGACCATATTTTTGTAGTCAAAAGTAGAAAAAACCGAAATCCTAAAATTGACCACGAAAAGGTAAATTCATCATAGAATCAATCAAACAACAATTGCTAGTAGAAAATACTGCGGGCAGTGTTTTTCCTAAATAATTGTCACTTATTCATTCATTTATCAATACCCTGCACAATATTTCCATAAATTGAGTGACATTTTGGAACATAAATCAACGCTAATAACTTTGCTGTTTATGAATATTATTTATTGAGATTTTACTTATAAAATAACAAGGGCTTTTCTAATAAGCCCTTTAAGTATTTGTACTAATTAAAAAATAGTGGTGTATATGCATATGTCACTCAGATCAGTGAAGCGAAGGATTGGAACAATCTGCCTGCTGCGGTCTTCCCGTCCGTTTGTAATTTGAGTGTGTTCAAGGCAAGAGTGAATAGGCTCATAAACTAGTGCAACTCACCGTGACAGATTGCATCACTGCTTACCACCAAGTAGGATCGTAGTCAAGCACTAGTTTATATCAATTTAAAATAAAAAACCGCCCACGTTGGATTGTTCCTACAAGTGCTTTCGTGCCTATTCGCCAGGGGTGTGTGTTTGCGATTAGGTACTCCATTTCGTTAAGCTTTTTAATCTCCATAGATTCTAGTTCTTCTGTCAGAACTGACGAGATGGAGTATATGGTCATGGAAGTCCGATTTTGGCGATATAAACTTCGATTAGTTTGTCTGATACATCCGATGTACGCGGTTAAAAATTTAATGAAAATATATATTCATTTTGTTTAGAATCAAAAAGATTTGCGAACAATGCTGTTATCAAGAGCCTCTACAAGCAATTCTGGGTCTACAAATAGAGAAGTGGACAGCGGAAACCTCATTACTGAGAAGGAATTTAAGGAGCTGTTTCCCGAAGGTTACTGTGACACTACGTTGTTTGCAAAACCTAAGGAGTACTGGGCGATGAACAGAGGTAAGGCTTAATAGGAGGACGATTTGGTTGATGATATATTTATATCGAAAGGTCTAGCCTGAAATGGACTGTGATTGCCTGCACATGGAATGGTGCTGACATTGATGACGTATTACCTTGGATTAAATCAAAACAGCAAAAGATAAGTGACTCGCCTCTCTCGGAAGTTTTTTTTTTTTTTAAGTGTTTAAAGGTTATCAAAATGCCTTCGTATGTTTTTATGCGTTGTAGAAATCATACAAATACAAAAAAAAAATCACGTTTCACTCGTGCATGTAGTTGTGTACCGAGTACAGGGTTTCTGATTGCAATGTTAGCGCGTAACGTATCTTTCCTTATAATATATCAATGCATGATACTGATATTAAGGGCCAAGCGCCCGAAAAGTGCCATAAAACAGTAATTTTCTGAGGCCTACTCCTCCGTAACGGCTAGGTCAATTGGTTTGAAAAAAATATATGTTTATTATAGATTCCATTTTTTCGTGTCATTAATACTTTTGTCAAAAAAAAAATATTTTGCAATTTCGCAACTTTTCCCTACTCCTTCGAAACGGCTTGGACCTTTAGAAACATTTTTACACATAAAAATTGGTGGTTAAATATTCTTCAAAGTGAACATTGCATATGTAAATCAATCAATATCTCGCAGAGAAAATGGATTTAAAGCGCTTTCCGAGCGCTGCTGGCCGCAAATAAATGCACAGATTTGCGTACTGCCGCCTAGGCGAGTGCGAGAGTTGCGTTCACATAATTTCGGCCAGATGGTTCAAGGAACTATACGCCTTAAATATCTACTCTTCTACCAAGGGTGTAAAGACCGTTTTGGGGAAATGAACTTTTTAATGCACTCTTACTCAGTTTTTCACGTTTTATATAATACTAGCTTTTGCCCGCGCGGCTTCGCTCCCGCTCTTCCCTATTTCAGCCTACTATACCCTACCCTACTCTACTCTACCCTCCTCTACCTTACTCTACCCTAATTTTCATTTTTTTTTTCCATAAGAACCTTCTCCCCATAATAACGAACACAACAAAAAAAATAATTAGCGAAATCGGTCCAGGCGTTGTTGAGTTATGCGCTTACCAACACATTTTGCGATTCATTTTTATATTACAGATATATTACCTACATATGTACATTTAAAATTGCGGTATGATAAAAAGAAATATTTCGCGAAACTCGTTTTTTACTCATAGCCAAAAGTATAGAATGACATTTTCTTTATTTCTTTCTATTTATAATTTCTAGCGGTCGATGTATAACAAAGCGAACAAAAATAACACAAATTTTACTAACTAACTTTTGCCCGTGGCTTCTGGACTACCTTTTTATTTATATAGATTAAAACTTTCCGTGTGCCTTAAGGAACATACGAAAAATAAATTAGCCGAATTGGTCGAGCCATTTTCGAGTTTTGTGCTTAGCAACATTCATTTTTATTTATGCACCGCAAAATTTTAATCGTTTTAATCCCGTGGAGGGTCGATCCGGTACATGAAACACTATCGATTTGTAAAGATAAAATAAAAAAATAAAATACCTTAAATTTTTCAAAACTCGCATTAATTTACGCATGTACGAAATTAATTACTTTAAAAAAACGTCAGCTGAGCGAGTCCAATGACCTTTAGGTAGTAATCGGCGTTGCGTACTAACCACCTACAGGTCATTGAACTCGCTCAGCTGACGTTTTCTTAAAGAAATTAATTTTGTACATGCGTAGATTAATACGAGTTTTGAAAAAAGGTACTTTATTTTTAAATTTTTACAAATCGATAGTGTTTCATGTACCGGATCGACCCTCCACGGGATTAAAACGATTAAAATTTAACGGTGTATAGATATAGTGAGCATGTTGTATCCCAGTGTAGGAAAAAGGGTTCCCTTCCGTTTTTCCACTATTCTTTGTCTTTATTTTCATCTGGCCAATCCTTAAGGTAGGTGTGCAACTCTTCACGCCCTCTTTTTCTGGGTCTACCGTATCCCCGGTGCTTATTCGGAATCCAGTCAGCCTGCCAGTCTTTCGCCCAATTTCGTTGCTATATGCGGCAGATATTTCAGAAGACATTTTATAATTTTCAGAAAAAATAAACGATCTTACTACATCAGAAGAACCAGAATTGAAACTGTCAAAATGGTTAGAATGGCAGCGAAGTTTACAGAAAACTGTGAATATACATCACTCGAGGGATTCAGAAATATTAGCGGAACTGTTACAATTTAGTGATGCTAAACGATTTGAAATGCCGCCTTCTACACAAAATCCATGTGAGTATAAACTTTTAGATGTTATTGATCAAGTCAAAGTCTATTGTGTTTCTAGGTCTATGTAAAAGTACTATTTGAAAATAATAATGTTATTTAAAATTATTCAATTCCAGGTTTCGGCAGTCAAGAACTTAATTCACAGCCAACAGTGTTTTCTCCTGCCAAATCAAAGCAGCCAGCCATTTTTATGTCTCCTGCCAAATCAAATCAGCCAGCCATTTTTATGTCTCCTGTCAAATCAAATCAGCCAGCCATTTTTATGTCTCCTGCTAAATCAAAACAGCCAATTATGTTTTTGTCTCCAGCTAAATCAAAACAGCCACTAGTTTCAACTTCACCAGGCAAATCAAAACAACCAAATAAAAAGAAGCAAAAAATTCCTCTGAAACCCTTTGATAAAAAAGATGGTGACATAAGAGCTCTCTTTAGTACTGCTACTAAATCTACCAAAAGTTATACCAAACTTATTAATGACTTGGGTCTTCAGAATGACGGAAGTGTACCTACTCGTTTGATAAGCTTACTCGTCGACTTGAGTTTAGATAACATTATCACTCCAAAAAACTGTTATCTTTGCCAAAATATTTGTGAATGCACTCTTTTACAAAGTATTAAAGAAGAGAGGAAAGTTTCACTAGTTCTCCTCGAATCAATAAAAGCACCTAAATTACCTGATATTAGTCTAATTGACGACTTTGATGCGGACACTATACTGAAGTGCGTCAAAAAGTCTGACGAGGATAATCATAATGTCAGCATTAATGATTTCCATTCGCAAATAGATTTAGGAATAGATTTTCTTTCGACAGATATTAAAGAAGAAAATCAATATAATACTTCCCTGGCTTCGGATAAGTTTGATATTGGTGACATTGCCGACATATTTGCTGATGATAGCAGCCCAGAGGAAGCTATAGAAAGCGTAGTCAAAGACAAATGTATGGAAACATACGACATGATCGCAGATAAAGTTACAGAAAGAAAAAATATAGTCAAAGAGGAGCCAGTGGATTTTAGGCAATCATTAGGCTCCAAAATAATATTTGACGAAGACTTAATATTTTCTGATGATGGTCCAGAAGAAGCTATAGCACTTGAAAACGTAGAAGACGAATTTAGAAATAGGGCAAAATTTGTCAGTGATGAACTAAACGAAAGTGTAAACGTAGTCAAAGTGGAGCCGACGGAAGTTAAAAAATCATTAAGCTCTAAAATAATATTTGCTGACGAAATAACTGAAATACAGAGCACAGACAAAGATAAACCTATAAAAAGAGTAAACGCCATCGAAGACGAAGAACCAAAGAAAGCTAAAGAAACATTGGGGTTCTTTGGTTTGGACAGCATTGATGACATATTTGCTGACGATGAAATTGAGAATACACCACCAGAACAGACACAAAGGGTGACCAATACAAATAATCCACAAAACGCTAAAATCAACATATCTCCTTCAGCAGAATATCCAATAAGTCCCTCATTAATATCTGGTAGAATAATACCATTCCCGACTTCGCCGATACTTTGTAGTCAACCTCGTAAATTCCAATTGAGTACCAAAAAAGATCGGCACCGTAATTTAACACCCAACATAAGTTGCAGAAAACAGTTGATTAAAGAACCAACAAACAACAATCATTTAGCAGTTGGGTCTTTTATAAAACCAGAAACTTCGACGAGGAATAGTATTATAGATACAAGCAATGAAACAAGTTTGACGATAACGCAACTAGTGGATATGATCAACAAAACTGATGGTAATGGATCAGCTTTGAAATCTGTTTCCGACAGAGTACAACCAGAGAAAGAAAGAAGTGTGTCTCCAATTCTTTTAACGCAGGCTGATTTAAAGAAATCAACTTTTAAATCTAAAGACAAATCTATAGCATCTACATCACAAAACACAATCAAAGATAGTCTCATAATTTTGGATAGCGACAGTGATTCTGATAGCACGCAAATATATGACCCAACAGACTTGAATGAAGTTGTTGGTAATAAGAATAAATCTTTGAATGAAAGTGATATCAACGTATTAGGAGGTAAAAGAAAACGAGACTTGGATGATAGCGTTATAACAGCTTCACCATATTTCAATAAGAAACCGAAATTAGATAATGAAACAGACAAACAATTGTCTTTGCAAGCAAAAGTTCTTGCCGTGATGAAAAAGAATAAGGACATGACCGTAAATAACGATAAAACGATTTTAAGTTGTGTAGTATCACAACCGAGTTTTTCATCACAAAAGGAAAATAAAAATCCTCAAATTTTAGACAATGGAAATAAAGATGAAGACTCCGACAAAAAGGATATTTTAAATATGCTTCAAATGTTTAGAAGAGATAATAAAGTTGAAGTAGATAAAAGTAAATTAAATGGAGTATTCAAAAGTCTCACTCAGTCCGCTTTATGTGAAAATAAACGAAAACTGGCGTTTAATGATAGTGACGATGATTTTGTTTGTGACGAAAAGAATGAGCACACAAGTCATAGAGAGCTTAAACAGAATGACAACACGTATAGATCTACAACGAATCATAAAGTTCGGAAAGTAAGTTATTGTTTTTTTTTTACCGTAACGCTTACCTTCTTTAGTATGATTTAACTGGAAAAAAATAACCGAGTGCCAACTACTAAGTAAAACAACTTTTTTGTAAATAAATAATTTTTGCAATAATTAAAAAAAAAATCCTTATAGATTATGATACTAGAAAAAAAAACTTTACGTTAGTAAACCTGCTTACCTATTTTATTTCAAAATAAAGTTTTTGTTCATAATGCATCTATGAACAATATCACCTAAAAAGGAGAAAAAGCAACCTATCTTCTGTTTTGTTCTCGGTCGTCGGGTATACTCCGATTCAATGTCTGGTCGAAGATTTTAAACATTTTTGTATTTGGAACACTTTCTGATGATTAAGTATTTTTTTTTTTAATAATTTTAATTTATACTTTAGAAAAAAAAGAAAGTCAACGAATTCTTGGATATGGAAGCTGAACTATCCGACGAAGGGCACAGCGGTGACGAGCTCTCTGACGACAGTGTCGGCAGTATTATCGACTTTATATGCGACGACGACAATGTCACTCACCATGAGGACATACAGGCGGTTTACCTGAAGTCTATCAAGTAAGTTACACAAAACAAAACCTACCTTTTTTTCTCCTAATTTTTATTCTTTTTAGTGGAGTATCTCTCTGGGAGCAGTGGTGGCCCAATGATCCTGACTTACAAGTTGTATATCGTGGGTTCAAACCCAGTCAGGCGTTACTTTATGTAGTTTATTTCTTTACCGCTGCTCTAAAAACGGTGAAGTAAAATATTGTGAGATCCTCTACCAGACAGGAGGCCTGAGGCCATAATATGTAATAATATGGGTTTATTACATGACAGTATTACGAGTATTTCAATTTTTTACTGCTTTAAAACAATGTCTTCAATAATTTGTTCAATGAAAAACACACGAGAATCTTGATTAAGTCTTTAATTTACGATGATTACTTTTTCAGGAGTCCGTTAAAAGCGGGTGGCGGTTTCAAGATACCAGAGTTACCAGCGAGATTCAACAAGGAAGAAATTTTATCACAATATGTTGAAGAGGATGCTTATGAGATGGTATGTTAAATGATATTTATTTCGCAAATAGGTTTTAAAAAGTCTTTTAAACGTCAATTTTTTCGAACTAAATGGAGCCGGTGTTGCCTAGTTGACTACTGAAAGACCGAAACAAATTCAGAGGTCTCTAACAAGTGAAAATCTACACAAATACGAGTATTATAAAGAGGTACAAGTTTTTTGTTTGTAGGAGGTAATCTCTCAAAAAGCGATACAGCACATTATGTGATGGTCAAATCATATAAAAACCGTGCACATTAGTGTTTAGGCCCAAAAATACGAGGCGGTACTTTTATGATATTTTTCTTTCAGTTTTATTAATCGTATTATTTCTTTTTATTTCCACAGGATAGCTTTTGCGTCGACTCGCACATTGGCCTGACACAAGTTCACGAAGTTTCCGAGCTGGAGTTAGCAGAAATGAAATTAGAACAGGAAAGAAAAGCCAAGAAAAAGTTTAGGCGAATATGTACACAAGATGACAGCCCAGATGTTACAGTGATAAAGAGAAATAAACCTAAGAGAAGACTGATTGATAGTGATTCTGATGAAGATAGTACGTGAATATGTCGGTAACATTAGTAGGTAGTAAATCGATGGTGCTAACTATTAAATCAAGCACACTGTACTGTACAGAACTTGAGCTTTAACATTTTGATCGCCATAGTCATGTATACACAACGTAAAATGTGTCCAAAACGCCACGGTCACGATTACATGACAGACTTAAACGCTGATGGATCTTGTAAGAAAGTATTGTTTTTCTTATTTGTGTTAATGAAATCGCCGGGTTGTACGTTGGCGCTCAGAGCACGCTTTTGTTTTTTTGACATGTCGGTCAAAGGTTTAGAGACGCGGTCCTTTCACAATTCGGTACTTGACTGTGTTTATATTTATACTAAAAACCAAATAACAGTAAAACTAAATATTTTTTTAAAGCCTCATCTAAATCCCTTAGGGAGAGTTGCACCATTTAACTATAACGATACCAAAGCCGTTAACAGGCATCAAATCGTCGAATTGACCAATATTCGGCCGTTTCACGGCTTGTTATGGTTTGGTTATCGTTATAGTTAAATGGTGCAACTCACCGTTAGATAATAAAGCAACAATTTGCATTGCACTTCAAATATTTGCCTAAGCAAGAGAAAACGCGTGGTGGGAACATTTTGCTATCTCTTTTTTACGCGCGTAAACTAACGGCGGTCACGTCACAATGAAATTGGTGCATCCTTTTGTTACTTGTCAGTTTCCTCTTCCACCAGATTTGAAGTTTGTTATTTTAAATTTGGAAATGATTTAAAAAAATATTTCTATTAGGATAAAGTTAAAAAACGAATCGAGTATAATTTTCTTGATAAAAACTTGTATGCTTCTCACTTCACATTTATTCAAGAAGCCTACTACTCTGCCGCCCGAAAGAAGCAACATGATCGGTTCATGCTATTCCGAAACAGTGTGCCATAAAAATAATAGGTTTATTTTACTTCATCTTGAATAGACATGTACTATTTGTTCACGTTGGGTTGTCGACAATATTTTTGTCAGTACAATACAAGGATCTAAGGAGACAAATATCCAGCCGGCCTGGATGATACTCTTACTGTGATATAACTAAATTATAGTAATGATACTTTGTATTAATGATTTTGATATGTAAATTTTAAGTGTAATTTATTATGTTTCAATTCTATGTAATAAATGATTCCCTATAGTAATTTGTGTAAATCATGTTGTATATAAGTTGTGAAATAAAACATATTGTCACTTATTAAATACTTTTATTCCGATCTCCGTCACAATCAACTATTTAGGAAGTAATTAAAGTATAAATAACAGTTTTGTAACGAAGTAAGAGGTTTGTTTTTGAGCAATTAGTCTACATTCACACGGCCCATTATAATTACCATAATGGGTCATTATAATGAATCTACTAGCTATTTATTCACACCGTTATAAGCAGTGACGCGATGAGGCCAGCTGAGGCGGGTGCGGCAAGCTCTCGTCTACGACCACGGCCTCCCGAAACCACGTACCTAGGCTCCTCATAACCAGTTTAGTTTCTAGATTCGGTAAGGAAGCTCATGTATTTGGGGAGAAAATGATGGAACTGTTTAATAGAGCACTTATCTTCGAAAAAGAAGAAACAAAGAATAAAGAGACCTGCAGTGCCTATCGCTTTTTTAAAAAGGAGGCGCGGCGGCCCGCGTTTCCATTTGATCTTTTTGCCCTCTTCAAGCGATACTGGACTTTAAAATAAGTTGATAAAGTTCGAAATGATTTTACGACAAGTACTAGGCCGGTGTAACACTTACAGGTCGATAGTGCAAATGTATCAAAGTACAACACGTATGCAACTGCAACTTGAAACGAGTATTAAATAAAAAATTATCAACTTTTTGCTTGTCTACTACAAATAAAAAAAATAATCAACCAAATCTTTGGGTCATCATCATCCTTTTTTAATGCTCTCACTACTGGGATTCAAGCCTCCTCTCTAGGAGAGGAAATGGGCCGTAATCCACCACGCGGGCCCAGTGCGGGTTGGTAATAAGTAATAATCTTTAGGTATTTTATAACAATACCAGATGTATTAACTAATACAACATTCCAGTCAATCGGCAATCAGGCACGATTGATTTCGGAAAAATCGCATTTACAAATAGTTCGATTTGTTCTATAGCACATTTCAATACTATCGACGTTTCCTGCCTATAAAACTTTGAACTGCCTACGTCGGATAAATCCGATAAACACTCGTGTATATTCTGCCAGGGTCGCAAATCCACGACCAAATATTCCATCACATCAGCTCTCCTGTCACCTATGGGGATTGACGAGCTAAACGAGATAAGTACCCAGTCGCAACCACACGACCCTGGCGAACAGCCCAGTTAGCCAAGTTACAACAGTATCGTGTCGAATTCCGTTCTCCAATCGGTAACGCTTCGGTGTCAGCAATTGTAGAAAACGATAAGTGGGTAGCCATGTTGAGGCGCCTGAGTAGGCCGCTCGTTCTAAAATGTAGCGTTTGTATGACAAAGGATGTAGCATTAACCTTTCGTGTGTCCGGAACGTGGATCCACGCGAGACATAATAAATTTTCAATTGTGTCTCTAATTACGGCATACGAAAGGTTAAACGTTGTAGAAATTCATTCTATCATTTTGAAAGATGTGAACTTGGCTACGAATTTTCTATTCGTTTGTTCCGACCACGTGAATTAACATTGAGATGATGTCATTCCCATACATTTGATTACTTTTCGACTAGCGTTAACGATTTCAGATTATCAACTTGGCTAGGGGTGCTGGACGTGAAAACATTCGTCGGACCGATTCGACACGGGCGTAAAACAAATATTTTAATTTTCATACTATCGACCGTGTGAATGTATTCACAAATACAAATCTCATGCTTCGTTATAAAGACTACCTATAATCATTTCGTTCAAGCATAATATTCATTTGTTTAATAACAATTATTCAATAATAATATTTCACTCGTCCGATGTCTTTGACTCCACTTCTTTAGGCTGCCTTCCTTTGTGGAGATCCTCTAACTCGGCTTGAAGATCTGCGTATCTCTTCTGTAATTGTTTTTCTCTGTCTGTTTGGCGATTGACGTCTTCTGTCAATGACTGGAATAGACAAGAAAACTTATTAGAACTATTTTTTTTTACGAAACTACACGATGGAAGCCTTGCAGAGGCTTTAGAAAGAGGTGCGGGATGAATACGACTTGATTATGTAAAAAAATACACCAGACACAGTAACAAAGTGTCGAACTTACTTCTATTCTACGTGGAATGGCTGCTTTTTCTTGGTCAGCAAGGAACTTGAACGTGGATAGCTCCAAATTGGCTTGTTCTATCTGATCTTGTAACTCTTGGAACTGCTTAATCAAGGATGCTGCTCTACTTTGATATCCGCCTGATAAAAAAAAAATAATGTTCCAATTTAGCACAGAGTAAACAAGGGTTGAAGAGTTGAATTTTTCGCCCATCATACACTCAATTTCTTCCCACTATTTTTAAATGCATTTGTATATTTACATTTTACTTGATAAATAAAGTCAAGAGAATTATTGCTTAAACAGTAAGTAATTATTTCTGAAACAAGCGCTCTATGAAACAAATTCATTTCTCAATGATACTACTCATAATAAACTTTTACGTGTGTAGTATTTGGTTCACTGTGCGCGTCTATGCTATACGGGAAAATAAACCCTGGTGTATAGTCGCGTGCACCGCCATCGTAACCGTGTATTATTTTTCCGTACAGGATAGACTTGGTTCGTCAAGTCGTTGAGCTCATTACTAGTTCTAAGTTGAGCTATGCAAATACTGAAATACGCTTGCACTGACTGATCGATTCCACTCAAATCTGTAAGCTTATTTTTTCAAAAGATTTTCTCACACACTAATTATGCATGCTTCTAACAAAATTAAAACAAATTGACTGAATGACGTAAGAACCACCAACATCAGCCAATGCGTCTCTTGAAATCCGCAAAGGGACATACATAAACACATTACCCGCCTTTGCGTCGCACAGTCGTGTAAAAAAGCAGCGCTATAGAGAATGTATCCTATCTAAAGTATAGATTAACTGTCACTGAATAGAATAAACTTTACTGAACACCAAAATATTAACAATTTCACAGAAACTTAAATCTACGGATGGACTGTATGTCACATACCTGTCAAAACCCTAAGTTTCTTCTCCATTTTGGAACATTTCTTTGCTTCTTTGGCCATGTGGCTCCTATTCTGTTCAAGCCGTTTCTCAGCGGATTCCAGTCTGTCTTTCTTACTAGCTAAATTGGCACGAGTGTATCTGTTTTGACCAGGCAGGAAAAGTACCTGAAAAAATAAAACAAAGAAATTATATTAGAGGAACTAGCAGATTTTTACGCTGAAATTAATTTCTATTTGGAAGACCGTGCCACTAATCTGTGAGGTAGCATGGATAGGTCAATCTAAACCAAACAGCAGTGTGTCAGCCAAGTTCTAGAATCACGGTGACTGGCCGGCTGTTTTCTTTCACATTTATGTTTTAAGTGGTGTCAAAATGACTACTAGAAACTCTTCTGAAAATATTCATGTGTATACAACGAAAAGATAATGAAGATATTTATAAAAGAGGGAGTGAAAAAATAAGTTACGCCGACACTAGTAATAAGTAACGAAGGCAGACAGCAGAAGTATGTTATATTGTAACAATAGTAGCACCAGTTAAATAAACTAAAATAATAGGTAATAGAGAAAATTCGGGAGTCCAACTCACTTGTGCAAGACACTCCTCCCACACTTGTGTGTAAGCGTCCATACTCAGCTCACCATGACCCATGCCTGCCTTCACCACTTCCATCTCCTTCTTCATCTCCAGTTTGGCCGCTTCCAAGTCTTCCGATGAGAACTCTTCATAAGGATGTTGTTCTAAGTACGCTAAGTGTGATGCTTGTAGTTGTACAGCTCTCTTCTTGTCTATACCTGTATTAAGAAAATGTAGGTATATTTATTAGTTGATTCAGCAAACGTTGTTCTGCCATATAAATTATCAAAGAAAAGATGGGAGAGGGGGTAGGAGGGTATAAACAGCTTACGACCTGTTCTCAGACTTATCAAAAAATTTTAGAAAAATCAGTCAAACCATTTCGGAAGAGTTCGATAACAAACACTACTCACATACACAAAATCAATTCGTATAAAGTGCCATGCACTCCCTTCTCACTGAAGTTATTGTGGAGTTATAGAAGAGGCGTCCAAGGCAATTTAATCACGTTAATATAGTATAGTTACCTGGCGGTGGGTCCCTGAGCGCGTCGTAATGCAGCATGGTGACCATCTCCTGCTTGAGCAGCTCCTCCGCGTGCTGCAGCGTCGTGAGGGCGGGCCCGGCGCCGCCGCGCACCACCGACACGTTGACCTCGCCGGGCCGCACGCAGCCGCGCTGCACCGCTGAAGAACGGAGCTTCATGGCTGCCGCGCCTGACACACAATCAACAGTCAAAATCACAGAATTTGTTACAAAAATTATCTTTGTCATACGGAAATGCAAAGCAATCCTGTTGTGACCGAGTAGTGTAGCCGTGCAGATTTATAATTCGAGCAGCACTTTCATCCTGTCACAGGAAAAGAGTGGTCCTAAAGTAGAACCTTGCGGTACCCCAAGCATAACAGTTAACTGCGATCGACATTTATGTAAACACGACAATAAAATGCACAGACTGAGCCTATATTGCTAGATGTTACGCAAACAGAAAAAATTATGTGGACGATGTCATCAAACACGTTGTCCAAATTCTTGTAAACTTTGTGCATATCAACTCATAGGAAAGCTTTCTACTATACTGTGAATACTCCACTTACGTAATTCCTCCTGCTCCAGTTGCAGCCTGGCATCGGCATCAGCCTGGTCTTCCACACTGGAGATGGAGCTTGAATTCTCCATAGGTTCGTCATCTTGATCAGGTACCACGATCTCATAGTCGTTGCGCGGCGTTGGCAGTGAAGAGAGGGCGTTGCGGACTAACGCTTTTTGCTGCGATAATAAAGAAAATGTAACTAATGTATACTATTATTGTATAAGGTTTAACAATAGATATTTTTTTACAGAGTGAAAAGCTCCATTTATTGGTCCATGACAATTTGCTGAGAAAGAGACTCATGGTATAGCCAAAAATAAATTATTTTGCTTACCTGTTTTTGTATTTGATTGGCAACTTGAGGGGTATCTCCAGTACTTAGCCTGTCTTCTGGATTGATACTCAACTTGTCACGGAGTCCTGGAGTCTGTAATATACGGGATCAATAAAATAACTATGTCATACTAAAAATTGCAGAAGTTAGAGAAAGTTATACACATACAGTTAGTCCTGGTTGTACGCCTACTTGACTAGGTGTGTTGAAACTGCCGGGAGTCGATACTTCACTTCGTGCTGACCTGTACAGAAAGTATACAAAAATTAATATGGTTAGTTCTGTTTTATGTAACATTCTTTACCAGTTATGTATTAGCTGATTGTATTATTTCTTTTTTCAAATTCTATGAATACAGTTCAGAATATTTTAAAAAGTTACGGACGTTTTCTTAGGAACGCTTTCCTATAACTGCCTGTGCAGTAATTTTTTTTTTAAGATCGAATTACGAATGAGTATTGCGTATTTTTTCGAGTTTGGCGCAATAATTCGGCTATATTTTGAATGTACTGTATCTTTTGACACCTTTACTTCAGCGTCTCAAGAATACACCCTGTATATAAAAATGGTCTAGGTATATAGAACATTGTCTTTATCAGTTATACGAGTTTAAAAGTATCTTTCTAAAGTTCAATTAATCATATGAATGCAAGGATCAGACGCAGTATAACCTTTGACTAAAATTACTTAGTTATTTCTTCCTGGTGGCCCGCAAACAGCTTTAGCATCTATTACTCTTACCTGAATGGTGTAACCAGTACAGTATTTGGTGTGGCAACGGCCTGTGACTGCGGTAATGCTCCTGAGAAGTCAGTCTGATGTAACGGAGTATTCAGCCCGCCCTTCAGTGGAGTATCCACGTGAGTCAATGCCATCACGTTCTGAGCTTCCATTAGGATTCTAGAAAAAAAAAATGTTAAGTTAGTAAAGAAAATATAGTAGTCTAAAACCAAAATTTTGACAAAGTTAGTTGATGAGACGATTTATTTTATCCGAATGATTGGATTAGCACTGAGCAACGAATTTTACGTAAGACATTTCAAAGGCTGGATGCAATAGAATTTTTGGTTTTCATTGCCTAAAATATTATGAAATAAATATCGAATTATTTAAATTTATAGGAATTAGTTGTTTCGGATAATTTGACTAGCACGTCGCTTCAAATGCACGACCCGCCGAAGAGCGTGCCGCTTCCGACGCGCAACTTCATTACTTGTTAAAACTGTTGTAAGTATTAATGCGCATGGACTGTATTCACTTTAAGAAAATAGTGACACATCAGTGCTACTGTAAAGTGAACGTGTATTTATGCTGGAGTAAAAATGAAATAATTATGAAACTAAACATTTAGTAAAATTTACATTTATTAATTTACAACATTTATTAATTTTTATTAAACACAGTAGGTTCAAATATCCATATTTCACTTTTATTTTTTATATTAAGAAAGTACTATTATTTTCAAAAATTTACAAAACATTCGTCAGTACTGTCTTGTACCCAACTCGATGTGAACACGGCTATTCTAACTTGCTACAATCTAATTGGTCAAAAACCACTTTGATTGGCTTTGATCACTGACAACGATGGGTCGCTATTATCTTAACACGAATAGAGTAGAGTTACCTGTCCTGGTGCTGCATGGGCGTGCGCAGCGCGGCGGGCGCGGCGGGCGTGACGGCGTACTCCGCCAGCAGCGCGTCCGTGGCCGCGCCCGCGCCGCCCGCCGACGAGCGCGCCGCTTCCGACGCGCGGCCCAGCTTCACTACTTGTTGTAACTCCTGCACATGGAATGTCCAAACTTAGATCATCTTGTCGATTCAAACTTAATAACCTCGTGAAGTTCGCTTGTCGCTGCGCAGTACCTCATCACTCAACAACGCTGTCACATGAATTCGCTACCCCACAGTAACTTACGCAGTATTCTGGACTACTATTAGATTTTATTATACCAATAGGGAAGTCAAATGTCAAGCTGATAAGGTTGTTGCATGGCAAAACACAAGGAATGACATTCAAACAGGGCTCCAGCAATGGAACACTTTATTCTAGTCAAGAGTCTTTTTCGCAATAAGAAAATAGTGACTCATCATGCTATCGCAGAACAAAAGCGTATTCATACTGGGGTAAAGATTCCTTTTTTTATTACGCTTTTTCAAATATTAATATTAATTCATTAAACCCCAAGCGAACGCCGGCTTCGGGCACCTCTATTGTGTCTGTATTTTATTTTGAATTGAATTTTATTTTTACGAATAAATATATGATATAAGAATATCTCATCTTTAAACATATTTTTAATATTGACAAAGGAGGCATCATGTCAGAAGGGCTTACTTTAATTGGTCAATGTAAACATGGCTTTCTAATTTACTATGATCTATTTGGTCAATGAATTTAATGTTTTTATTTTCAGACTAGAGTCCATAGTGTTTATAAAAATACATTTAAAAAACTTAGGAAATGTTGTGTGTCCATGGGCGTGGCTAAGCTGAGTGACAACGATGAGTCACTATTACCTCAACACGATGTATCCGCGTTAAGAAAATTTTGACTATAGTTATTCAAGTATTACTGCAAGAAATGCATTTATATCGTGATACATAACCTGATCAGTAACTTGTGGCTCAGGCAGCACCAGTTTGCTGCGCTTGCGAGCCGGTTGGTCGCCTTGCAGCATAGCTTGGGGCACATCATTCTCTTTGCGTTGCTTCAACTTCTGCTTGTCTTTGCGTCTGTCTCTCTGTAACAAACAATAGTAATTAAAGCACCTCATTCATACTTTATAATCATAGAAATCAGCAACATATTTCTCAAACTATATTTCCTAGGCGATATGAGTATTAATTGAAAACACAAAAAGTAAACTGGAGACAACTAAATTAAACAACACTCTCAGAAAAAATCAAAATGAGGTACTGTGTTGTGTTACCTCTTCCTTCTCCGAATGTAGTTCCCCATCAAGATGTTGCTGCCTGAGTCGGGAGAAGTCCGGAGCCATGGGGTCGACTGCTTCAGTGGATGTGTCATAGAATCCAGAGGCGGGTTTCTTTTCAAACGGTATCTCTGAGTTGTAGTCTACGCCGCGCTTCTTCTTGCGCCTGGATAACATACAAAGTTAATACAAAACACATTTTTATATAAAATACTTGATGAACAATTTTTTTTTTAATTTGAAATATACTTTTTCTATTTGCTAATTAGAGCTGACAAATGATGTTGCTTATTACGAGAGTGCGTTTTTGTGTTTAGTGTAGTTTGTAGTTAGTGGCTCCTTATTAGTGATTAACCCATTAAACTATAGTCAAACAAGTAATCTTATTTGGATGTAGCAGGTGAATATAGAAAAGGGAAAATAAATTTGTTTCTAGCTCATTTAACTATTTTACTTACACTTCTTAAGGCCCAAGCGCCCGAAAAATGCCATAAAACAGTGACTTTCTGAAGCCTACTCCTCGGTAACGGCCAGATTAATAGGTTTGAAAAAAATATATGTTTATTAAAGATTCATGAACAACATTATCAACATTTGATTTTTTCGTGCTATTAATACTTTTGTCTAAAAAAAATATTTTGCAATTTCGCAACTTTTCGCAACTTTTCCCTACTCCTTCGAAACGGCTTGGACCTTTAGAAACATTTTTACACATAAAAATCGGTGGTTAAATATTCTTCAAAGTGAACATTGCATATGTAAATCAATCAATATTTCGCAAAGAAAATGGATTTAAAGCGCTTTCCGGAAGCTGCTGGCCGCAAATAAATGCACAGATTTGCGTACTGCCGCCTAGGCGAGTGCGAGAGTTGCGTTCACATAATTTCGGTCAGATGGTTCAAGGGACTATAAGCCTTAAGCCCCATTCAACAAACTTAAAAACACCCTCTCGTATACAGGGTTATTTGTAAAACACTAGCAACCTCTTAGGATAATATTAAGAACAACATAAACAACAACTCTTGTTCTATGACTTTTAAAAATTTATCGTATGTATTTTAAGTTCATCAGATTTTCGTACAAAAATAAAAATATTTAAATTGAATGTTCTAAATATTACGAAGTCTATGCGAAGCAAGCGATAGTACAATAGCGGAGGGTAGCTGAACATGTTCTTGTCGCGAAATTCGGCAGTGCTGACGTAATTACTTTTACATAATGGCGTATCAATATTTTAATATCGAGTACACAGAAATGGTGCAAATGCTTAATAGGTGTGATGACAATGTTTCGGAAGCCTGCTTACTATTATTACGAGAACAGTGCGCGGGAGCTGTAAGTAGATACACTAAAATACAGAGTTGAAATGTGTTAGATAGAACAACGAAATCTTGAAGGTTTGTTTTTGGTAAATGTGTTATGTTGTGTAAAAAGTTATAGAACCAAAGTTGTTGTTTATGATGTTCTTAACATAGTCATAAGAGGTTGCTAGTGTTTAAAAATAACCCTGTTTACTAAGATCATTAAATTCATAGTCTCACCTGATCGGCACAGCAATGCCAGCAGCACTAAGCTCCCTCCTCTTCTGCAAGGCGGCAAGTCGCCGCGCCTCCTCCAGTTGCTTTTCCCGAGCCTTCCTCTTTGCCTTCTTACCCTGTGTGTTGGCTAGACGAGCGCGCGCTTCTGACAGCATCTCCAGTTCTGTGGGACAAATTATGTTGAGTCATTTGATAATGCTTATGCCAGCGGCTTCACCAGCATGAAAGTAGGTTTTTCCACACAAACTTTAGACCCGTATTTTACTTAGGGGTATATTTCTAGAAAATCCACTCTTAGGGTGAGTTGCACCATTTAACTATAATGATAACCAAACCTTAACCAGCCGCGAAACGGCCGCCTATTGGTCAATTAGACGATTTGACAACTGTTAACGGCTTTGTTATCGTTATAGTTAAATGGTGCAACTCAGCCTTAGTGTTTGCCTACGTTATAAAAGGACACCTTACACAAAGTTTCACACTTCTTCTTCCAGTAGTTTCGGCTGTGTGTTGATATGTCAGACAGTCAGGTTCTTCTTTTATACATATATAGCTGATTGACACACATGAAAGTTTATGCCTCTGGTTTTTTCAGTTATGGCAAAATTCTACATATGTCTATAGTTTGGTTCAGTATTTGAGAGGAAATTAATCACACTGCCTAGCCTTTTTTCAACTATGTAGGAGTCTACCAATCTAAGACATTAACCACCAAGGTGCTTGTCAAACAATCTGAATGCTGTGCCTGCCAAACCACATCAAAAACTCACCTTCTACTCAAGTGATATCCAGAATTCACTTAAAGCTGTATAACCAGTTATGACCACATACAAACAGACTACCTGCATTTGTGAAATAGAATATCTATATGAGTATTTTATATGCAGTAACTGCTGAACTCTATGACCTATTTACCTGGATAACACAATACACTTGGCAAGACTGGTAAATATAGTAGTAATGGATGGTAAATATTAAAAACACTTTTAGTGCTGAGAACTCAGCAGACAGCTTGTATAATAATAAAAAATTTAACTTTACTAAAATATAATCAAAGTTGAACTCATTACTCAGGTCTTGTGCATGAATACAAGTCAACAAATATGTATAATATGCTATGTATTATAAGCTACATAGAACTGAGTCAGGAGGCAGATTGTACTGATTGTAGATGCCTTGTACTAACAGTGTTTAGCATATTTCGATTTTTATCATCAAAGCTAAAAACTAGTGTCTTTTGACATTCAAAAAAGTTTTGCCACCAAGGTGAGCAAAAACGCCAACTCTTCTGATGTTGCAAAATGTCCTTCAAGTAGGGATGGAATAAATTAACCGACTTGGTATTACATGGAACTCACAACTTTTTATGGTAGAAGAACTGAGTTGGGAGCCTCTCACACACAATGGTGCCGATAAGGACTAAGTGCGGAAACCAGACCACAAAGATAGAAGACAAGGTAGAGTTGCGAGCCTTGGTTTTTTTACAAGTTATGTTTTTGATGGCTACACTATATTTCCGTAATTACTCACCATCTTCATCCATGTCCTTAGGATCGGGCCTGGCAGGTTTTGTCTCAGGATTGGGATCTATCTCACCAGGCTTCAGCTTACGAGGATCATCACCCATATCCTCCCCTTCTTCCTTTTTCTGAGCTTGATCTCTACATTATAATAAAACATATTAGACTCACATTAAACACAAAAAACTGGAATATATTGTTAAGTATAAACAATTTAACTATTAGATGTGTATGAACAGCTAAACCAAGTCTGTTAAATTATAGAGTAGATGTCAAATAATTAAGAAAATTAATAGACTGGCCTTTAAACTGATAAGTATGACTAAAATAGGCTATAACAGTCAATTACAAATTATAAAGCGGATCTAGGATCTCATCTTAACCAACACAGAAGAATATTTATTCATTTAATCAAGAGTATTCGATTTACGTCTGTATATTCATTATTCTATCGTTTTCATTCATATGAGGGAGGCCTACTTACAACAAATATTCGTATCTCTCCAAACATTGCGCAGCCGTGCGCCCAATGATAGGCGCAATGGTTCTCCACTGTGTAGGCATCAGCTTGGCCAGGTGCAACAGCTTCTCGTCCTCCTCGCGAGACCATTCCGTCTTCTTGATACTCGGGTCGAGCCACTCGTACCAACGAGCCTTGCATTGTTTTGCTGACTTTCTATGCAGCAGCGACGCAATACGGGACCACTGGTTTTTCCCATATTTCATCACCGCCGCTTTGAGGATTTCATCCTACGAATTGAATAATGATAGAAATGTATGAAAAATATTGTCAATGCTGTGTAAACTACGGATTAAAGGTAATTTACAAACCTCGGTGTTGCGCCAAACGCCACCTTTTATCATGATTCGCGGCATATTTAGGGTTTAATTTATGCCGCCGATCACAAAATAACTATTAGTTCGTTCGGAACACCTGTACAAATTATAAAAGTTTTACTTTAGTTTAAAATCACATGTTAAATTGCTTGAAATACACAAATAACCAACATGAAAACCAATTGCTAAAATGGAATGACGTCCCTGAAAAGAGAGTGAAGTTAGCGTCATACAGAAAATCTGTCAAAATTTTATTTTAGTATGGCAATTTCGATGAAAATTTAAGATGAGGGTTGGAATGAAGACTCAAAACCGCTCAAAACTTGCTCAAAACAAAACTTAATGCGGATCTACCTCATACGCATTCTATGTTTGTGTATAGAACTTGAACCGAATGTAAACTGGCCGGCAAAATATTTATAGTTATCTAGTTAGTTTTGTTATCCATATACATTCATGCTTTTCAATTGCCTCGCCATTCAATGATTCAAAATACATAGTCCGCGAAGTAAAAAGCATGCGCGCTGTTTAGGCGCTCGCCAGGCCACGTGCACGAATTCGTAAGTGATGTGATGGCCGTTTTGACCCTGGGCATTTTTTAATCCTATTTAGAACCAATGGGGAAGATTTTGTGTTCAGAGGGCGCCACGCGTATGATCTATTTACATTCTGTGGTTCGGAGCGGTTCTTATGAAATTGTATGAAATATTTTTGTACTACGCGTTCCAAATGAGAATAGGACCGATTCCTATGTTTTGACGTCTCGTCGAACTGTCAAATCGAAGAAATTTTGGCAAAATTGTAGAACTTGGAGATGAGTAAAATTGAAGAACTGGATTCTGATTAAACTTTTTTCGTTCACAGTTCGTAAATAAATTAAATTTTTCGTAAATTAATTTATGTTTCAAAATTTCTATCCTCGATTTGACAGTAAATCGTGACGTCACAACATGGCGGGCGATCCTATTCTCATTTGGAACGCATTGTATTGACGATGTATTTGTACCTGGAAATTAAATCAGCTAAAAAAGGAACTAAAGAAGAGGGGTGCGACCTGTAGTGGAAGTACAGTCTGTCAAGAAAGTCATGAAAAGAATGTTTTGGGAACTACTGTTTTTGCTAATACTGGCAACACTGAATAATTGTTAAGCTGAGTACCTGAACTGTCACGTCGTATCTGTGTGGTTGATTTTTTACAATATTTCGGTGCTATTTCGAGTTTTTTTAATCGTGTAAGCGTTAAGATACAAAAAATGAATCGAAATGTTTATAAGAGCGGTGCGAGACAAATTATATTTAAAGTTTTTCAAGGGTGTATGGCCGAAATTCAAGGTGGGAGTGCTGGGACGAACAAAGACGATGTTTATGGTCGAACAGCAAAGTTAACCGGTACGTAAATATATTCTAAAGTTTAACACACTAACGGAAATATAATGTTTTGACAATCTTCTGTTTTTAAGTACAATTTATCTATTTTTAACATTGTTTATGTCTTGCTAAGGTTATGAAATTTACCTACGATTTATTATACTACCACTTAACGGTTTTGATATTTTGGTGTTTTTTATTTAGGTATGATAAATGTATTTGTATATTTAACATATCTTTATTGACTTCAGGTGTTACCGAAAGTACAGTTCGGCGCATTGTGGACTAAGGCATGAAGAATGGAGGTTTTTCAACGCTTGGAAAACACAGGAAAGGCCGACCTACGAAACAAACTACGAGTCAGATGTTGGCCGGTTTCATTTTGAAGCAGTTTCAGGCAACATTTCTGGAGTCGAATACCTCGACTCTGATTATTTGGATTCGGATTAATAAAGATTTATTTCATAAACTTTTTATTTTTGCAATGAGCTCATACCTATCGATACTCAGCGCCATGCTGACGGCAGTGCAGAGAGGCAAAACATCGTGATTTGCATTTTGTAGTAAGTACATAAATGCTAGTAGCTGAAAGGACGAAAACAAGGGTTGATCAAACCAGACATTCTTATGAATATAAAACCAGATATTCAGAAGAATGTCTGTTTTGATAAACTCTTGCGTGTAGGTACGTAAGATAAACATATAATTATCCTAATAAGCAAATAGAGAAGTCTGGTTTCGTCGCAATGTTTATAAAACAAAATTCAGACTGGTAGAGAATGCCTAAGGCATTAACTCCGCCTTTGTACTTTTGTGTTGGATAAAGTTTTAATAAATAAATGAGAACTACTATAACTATTATGTATCAGGTAAAATTAAACGTCACTTGAATGAAAATTAGTTCTAATAAAAATGTTGTTCGCCACTACGACAGAGTTAGTACTTTTATTTATAGGGAGCCACTACCAATGAAAGTCAAAACTCGTTTGCAAGCATGTATTAAATAGATAGACGAGTGTCAGATAGATCGGTAAAATAATGTACCTACACGGCAGTAAAGGGACCGTAAATCTGTAATTATTATTTTATAAATAAAAGTATCAATATCTTTTAGTCGAAGTTTATTGGGATACCATGTTAATGATGGTGGCGCCCTCCCTTCTTTTCATGACTTTCTTGACAGACTGTAGCGATGGGCCGAGTCGACTTTTTGGTAACTCGAGTAACTCGAGTTGACTCGCTTACCAACTCGAGTTGCAACTCGAGTTGACCCGTTCAGTCTGCCGCGTCGCCGCGTTGTCCGTCCGAGTCAGTAAATGCTCAACTCGGTGCATCGTTCCGCGGGTTGTTAGTTTGCTACGTTCTCGGGTTCGGCGGGCCGCGGGCTGCGTGGCGGCGTCGAGTCAATTCAATGGTAGTTAAATAAAATTGAGCCCGTTCAAAAATCAGACGTTTATAAATTAGCGTTTACAAACATCACATCACAAAACGAACTACTTATGTAGCGCAAACGAATGGTAACATTTTCATCTCGTAAATAATAAGAAACTAAAATAATAATGGCACTTTATTCCTTAAATTAAACACCGCACCGTTTGGTATTTGGTAATCTATCTTAATCTATCAAGTAACACTTATAAAAAAAGCTAATCAACAACTAAGTAATGGCACTTATTTCTGAATGAATACCAGTTTTAAGTTCAAAAAATACAATATAGATAGGTAACTTTATAAAAATAACTAATACAAACTAATGAAACGGCAACAAATCAGTAAACAACGAACGAAGTAACAATAATAAAAACGTAAACAAACCAAAAAAGTGAGCTGGCTTTCTATGTCAAAACTCACATATTAGTTCTTGTTCTGTCTGACTAACCGTCTGCTAAGAAACCAAGAACGAAAACTATCTCTTTCACTCGCGGCTCGGACGTTCGGTCATCGGGCTGATTCGGGCTCGCTCGGAGTCGTTCGGGCCGCGCGACTCGCGGGCTAGCCGCGGGCCGCCAACCCACCGCACCGCCCGCCGCGCGCGCTCTCCGGGTCAACTCGGTTTGCAGATATTTTGACTCGGGCTGACTCGCTTACAGTCTGACTCGAGTTACTCGAGTTAGATAACTCGAGTTGCCCATCGCTAAGTGGAAGAAAGGCAGACCTTGTAGAGAGGTTGGTAAATATAAGTAAAAAAAATACTGCAGTATTTTATATTTTCTTGGTGAATGTTTCTACTGATTAACAATAAACTCCTGACCCTATGAACTTTTATCCACTTGTTTATTATTGTTTGTGTAAATCAAAATCTAAGCTATCTTCTGTTTTTGTAGGTTATAGGCGTATGATAGAAATTTTAACTTCACCGATAATTCATGTCCCCCAGAACCAGTACAAACCGAAGTTATGGACATACCAAAAGACGATTATTATAAAGATATAAACAGCAATGGGGTATCCCATTGCCACCATTAAATAAACATCAAATACAAGAATATTTTGGAGAGTGAGTGTATTAATTAGCTCATTTAATAAACTTTTTGTGTCTTTCTATGATCATTTTTCAAAAGCAGGAAAAAAGTATGCTGTGTTATTCTACTTAGGTACTTTAACACAGTTTTATAATCATTTTCTGTAAAATGATGCCCACATAATCGTAAATATTTAGATTGGAATTTTACCAATTCTGGTCGTTTTATTGCTTTAGCCCTCAATCTTTTCCTATTTTTATCTTTTGGGAATAAATGATTACCATTTTCTTTGCATCCCGGCACTGTATAGTTCATTATTTTTATTATTTTTATTTAATAGAATGCCAAAAAGTTATAAATAACGCTGCACAGATAAGCCTAACGGATCATAAGAATCGCGACACCTAGCGGGAAAAAATGGCAAAAATCTTCCCCATTTGGTTGGCTTTGAGTCGATTTGCTTTTGTCACTTGGACTAACAAAAAGTCAAATCGTTTTGTTTATGAGCTTCAACTTCCATTTATACCAACCTCTCAAAACAAACTATATAAATGTCAAACTGTTGTAAATCTAAATGGGTGATAGCATTTCTGGCACTCCCTTTTCCTTGATTATTGATGAAAACGTATAAAAGTGCAGAATATCTTACTAGAATATGAATTTCTATTAGCAGATTTAGTACCCTGATTAACATGAAACATTGTTTTGCTGCGTGAAGTTAGTGTGTGAACTAGCGCAGTGTAATAAGGTAACTATGATTCAAGCATATTTATCACCGCGGTGGTACTCACTCTCGTCATCTCGTGCTACTTTGCATTTGTAATTGTATTTACTAAGTGCCTGCAGTTATACATATGATAATGTATAAAAGAAACGCTGACGATTGCTTGGAAGCGATATTTCAGTAAAGGATTCTATGTGTAATCAGGAAGGATATGATAACACAAATTGGAAATGCGGCATTAAAGCAATTGATTCGCAGTCGTACCTCATAGTACGTAATTGTCTCGGTTGTAATTTCAACTAATGCAATAACTGTACATATATTATGATCTACAGAGTTATTTCAAACAGTACAAGTCCAATTTATTCATTCATTATAGTTTGTTTAGAATTAGTATTACGAATGAATAACAAATCAAAATAAAACAATCAGTCAGCCCACCCAGTAACCAATTGAATAGAAAAGTAGCACCTATTCAAAGCTATATAAATAGCTAATGACCCTCTGGGTAACTGTGTAGTATGTATGTACTACTCACCTACTACATCCTGTTCTGACTGATTCAGTTTATGTGAATTTATATTTATTAGGTTTAGGTTATTAGTTAGTAATAAATGAATAATGTTCTTTCTTATTTAGTATGATGTATATCTTTCTTTGTTGGACTTATCAACTAATCTCTTAAATCTGTTTTTTTTTTTCAGAATCATGTCGACTATGTCAAGATCAGTAGTCCACATCAGCCAGCAGAAGCTGGCTGAAAAGCTGATCATACTGAATGACAGAGGTATTGGGATGCTGACTAGAATCTACAACATCAAGAAAGCTTGTGGAGATGCTAAATCTAAGCCAGGCTTCCTGTCTGACAAGGCCTTAGAATCCTCTATTAAAAACATTGTTAGAAGATTCCCTAACATTGATGTCAAAGGCCTTCAGGCTATTACAAATATTAGAAATGAAATCATCAAATCTCTCTCATTGTATTACTATACATTTGTAGATCTTTTAGATTTTAAAGATAATGTTTGTGAACTCCTTAACATTTTGGACGCATGTCAGGTTACATTAGACCTGACATTGAATTTTGAACTGACAAAGAATTACTTGGATCTGATCACCACATACATTTCACTAATGATTTTACTGTCAAGAGTAGAAGATCGCAAAGCAGTACTAGGTTTATTTAATGCTGCTCATGAAATGGTACACAACCAAATTGATCAAAGTTTCCCTCGCCTGGGCCAAATGATTTTAGATTATGATGCTCCTCTGAAAAAACTGTCTGAAGAATTTCAACCACATCTGAAGGTGCTGACTAGTGCACTTAATTCTCTCTGGCAAGTGTATCCTGCAAGAAATCTAACAGCTGAGCATTGGAGATCTGAACAGAAGTTGAGCTTGGTGAGCAACCCTGCTCAGTTGCTGAAACCCTCGGAAACAAACACCATGTCATGTGAGTACTTGTCATTAGAGTGTCTGGAGAGATGGGTAATATTTGGCTTTGCTATTTGTCACCAAATGCTGCAACAAGATCATGCAAACAAGATGTGGGTCAGTGCCTTAGAGTCAGGGTGGGTCGTAGCACTCTTTCGCGATGAAGTCATTTATATTCACAGCTACATCCAGAGTTTCTTTGATGGCATTAAAGGATATGGTAAAAGAATATCTGAAGTGAAGGAGTGCTATCACCATGCAGTCCAAAAAGCTGGCTACAAACATAGGGAAAGGAGGAAGTTTTTGAGAACAGCTTTGAAGGAACTTGGTCTCATATTAACTGATCAGCCAGGATTATTGGGACCTAAGGCATTGTTAATTTTCATTGGTCTGTGCTATGCAAGAGATGAAGTGTTTTGGTTACTTCGGCACAATGACAATCCTCCACAAAAAGTAAAAGGCAAAGCAGCTGAAGATTTAGTTGACCGTCAGTTGCCGGAACTTCTGTTCCACATGGAGGAGTTGAGGGCTCTAGTGAGGAAGTACAGCCAGGTTATGCAGAGATATTATGTGCAATACCTGTCAGGTTTTGATGCTGTTGCCCTGAACTTGATGATACAGAACTTACAAGTCAATCCTGACGATGAGAATATAATACTCTCATCATTGTGCAGCACTGCTGCCAATTTAAGTGTTAAGCAAGTTGAAGACAATGAGCTGTTTGATTTCCGAGCCTTCCGCCTAGATTGGTTCAGGTTGCAGACATACACATCAGTTGCCAAGTCTGCATTCAATCTTGTGGATCAGAGGGAATTAGCACAGTTCATTGATAAAATGGTCTTCCATACGAAAATGGTTGATAATCTTGATGAAATTATGGTGGAAACATCTGATTTGTCACTTTTTTGTTTCTACAGCAAAATCTTTGAAAGTCAATTCCACATGTGCCTAGAGTTCCCAGCACAAAATCGGTACATCATTGCATTCCCACTGATTTGCAGCCACTTCCAAAACTGTACTCATGAGCTTTGTCCAGAAGAGAGACATCATATCAGAGAGAGAAGTCTTTCAGTAGTAAATATATTCTTGGATGAAATGGCAAAGGAGGCTAAAAATATTATCACTACAATTTGTGATGAGCAGTGTACAATGAGCGATAAGTTACTGCCCAAACATTGCGCGCAGACCATTGCGCATCTGGCCAACAGGAAAAAGAAAGACAAGAATAAGAAGAACACAATCGCTATAGTTGTGCCAGGAGCTGAGAGCTACAGGAAGACCAGGGAAGATCTTACTACAATGGACAAACTACACATGGCTCTAACAGAGCTGTGCTATGCCATCAACTACTGTGCTACCGTCAATGTATGGGAGTACACATTCGCGCCGCGAGAATATTTACATCAGCATTTAGAAACTAGATTTTCTAAAGCATTGGTTGGCATGGTTATGTTCAATCAGGACACAAGTGAAATTGCCAAACCATCGGAGTTGTTAGTCAGTGTTCGGGCGTATATGAACGTCTTGCAAACAGTTGAAAATTACGTTCATATTGACATTACAAGAGTATTTAATAATTGCCTTTTACAACAAACACAAAACACTGACAGCCACGGAGAAAAGACTATAGCGTCGCTCTACACACAATGGTATTCAGAAATCTTACTCAGGAGAGTTAGTGCTGGAAGTATTTGCTTTTCCATGAATCAAAAAGCATTTGTAAGTTTAACCGCGGAGGGCGCAATCCCATTCAATGCGGAAGAGTATTCCGACATAAACGAGCTTCGAGCTTTAGCTGAACTCATTGGGCCTTACGGCATGAAGTTACTGAGCGAAACGTTGATGTGGCATATTGCGAGTCAAGTCCAAGAACTTAAAAAGTTGGTAGTACAAAACAAGGAAGTTCTTCAGTTGCTCAGAACAAACTTTGATAAACCGGAAATAATGAGGGAACAGTTCAAAAGACTTCAACATGTCGATAACGTTTTGCAAAGGATGACAATAATCGGCGTTATTTTGAGCTTTAGACAAATCGCCCAAGAGTCTCTTTTAGACGTTTTGGAACGCCGCATTCCTTTTTTGATTAGTTCAATTAAGGATTTCCAACAGCAATTGCCTAGCGGGGATCCGATGCGTGTCATATCCGAAATGTGCTCGGCGGCCGGCTTAGCCTGTAAAGTTGACCCCACGTTAGCATCAGCTCTACGCCAGAATAAAACGGAAGTTGAAGACGAAGAGCATCTTATTGTATGTTTGTTGATGGTATTCGTAGCGGTGTCCTTGCCCCGACTCGCACGAAGTGAAGGGTCTTTCTACAGGCCTTCTTTAGAAGGCCACGCAAATAATATTCATTGCATGGCACCTGCAATAAATCATATCTTTGGTGCACTTTTCACAATTTGTGGACAGGGTGATATCGAAGATCGCATGAAGGAGTTCTTAGCTTTGGCGTCGTCCTCACTACTGCGGCTCGGCCAAGAGACTGACAAGGAAGCTATAAAGAACCGAGAGTCAGTGTACCTCCTTCTTGACCTGATTGTTCAAGAGTCTCCATTCTTGACAATGGACTTGTTAGAATCTTGTTTCCCGTATGTTCTAATACGGAATGCTTATCACGAAGTATACAAGCAAGAACAAATGGCGTTGCATTTATAATGATTTTGTAAAGATGACGAGAAACAGATGCTTTGAGAAGTTAGCTATATGTTTTATTTAATAATATAATTATGTCGCTCTATAGACAAATTCCAATATTACGAGTATTAATAAGAAACAAACACTGTAGGTAACGTTCGTCATTCTTTAATTTACATATTAGAATAATTAAACAGATTAAATTATTACCTTAAATATTTGGCTTTAATGAGACTGGCACACTATTTCCTTCTTTATTGTCTAAATGGAATATAACTGTTTTCTTTTAGTCGTAATGATTTATTATTAGAGAACATAGTTATATGTTAGTTAAGGAAAACATAACAGTTCAATATTGGTCAAAGATTAATCACTATCAATTAAATAGTACCTATTGTGTAAAGAACGCAATCTGAAGAGGCAATAAGTCACTAAAAATATGAATTCCGTAGCTACCTACGACTCACAAAGATACTTTAGAGAATATGTTTAGGTAATTAGTTATATAATTGCCTCAATGCTTTTAATGTTTTGTTAATAGTTTATAGATATTCCAAAATTTTATTGTAGTTAATGAACTTTAAACATCATTTAAACACCGCCTAACAGTCTAAAAGCTTTCAATGTTCTGATGCAACACTCACACTACAACTTTTATTCTCTATTCCAGTATTTATTACAGTTATAAAAAACTGTCTAGTTAGCTTTATAATATGATTATTTGGCTATAAATCTATTATGTTGTAGAAAAAGACAATTCTAATTCTAAGATAGCTTTAACAATCTTCGAAGAGTGAAATTTTAAAGTGTTTCTGATGAGCAGTCAAAAAATATGATTTGAGGGATTTCCAGAAACATGCGTGGGTTGGTGGTGACTATGATGAGCCAATAGGAAATCCGCTGGAGATAAACTGTATCCCTGTGTATATCTTTATTGCAAATGGAATGAGTCACAATACTTTGTCTGTTTAGGTACTGATTTGACTACTCTTTCGTGGCTCTAGAACACAAATGAAGATAATTTCACGTTTACTATTATAAAATGTATTGACATATTCTCCTAATACCTATTTGTACACTCCTGTTTATGATCTAGCTTGTAATTATGATACTTTTGTACCTTGTATATAGAGATATATCCTTTATTAAACTATTAAATAATATATTATGAAGGTTTTATTCACACCCGAAAGATTTACTCTAAAATATAGTGAGTGTACAGTAGGCACAACGGATCTTGAGCGGTTGCGCAGAAGTCAAATATTCGGTCGAAGTGAGACGCGGGCGCGTGGAGTGTCAGTGATTGGCTCACCGCGCCATCGCGTCATAGACGTCACTCCTGATTCGTTCCCTGCGTTGCTGCATGGATGTAACAACGAAGACGATTGGCTCGCCAATGTATGGAATGCACAAAGCGATCCCCACTCTGACGCCGAGCGCTCAATATCCTTTTCGACAATTGAACCAATCTGTTCCGACTTTCGGTACCTCGGGTCACTCGTCCAAAGGGATGGTGAGGTAGACCGAGACGTAACACGTCGGATCAACGCAGGATGGATGAAATGGCGACAGGTCACGGGAACAACTTGTGATCCACGCCTGCCCCTCAAGTTGAAGGGTAAAATTTACAAGTCCGTCATAAGACCTGTCGTACTGTATGGATCAGAATGTTGGGCTGTAAAAAGGAGGACGAAAAAAGATTGCATGTAGCGGAGATGAGAATGTTGAGATGGATGTGTGGTCTGACGAGAATGGATAAAGTGAGAAATGAGTACCTATATTAGAGGAAGTTTGAAAGTGGCGCCAGTGACTGAAAAGTTGAAAGGTAATCGGTTGTCTTGGTATGGTCATGTGAAGAGGTGGGATGAAGCGCATATTACTAAAAGAGTTCTGAGTATACATGTAGATGGATGGAGAGGGAGAGGAAGGCCGAAGAAAAGATGGATGGATTGTGTGAGGAGTGATATGAAAGAAAAGGGAGTAAGTGATAGTTTGACGGGTGACAGGACAGAATGGAAGAAAAGAACGTGTTGCGCCGACCCCAAGTAATATGGGATAAGGGCAGGAAGAAGAACGTGTGTCGTAGTAGCACCTCAGTTCCTGTGTTCAAACAACATTGATGGTGAACTGGTTTTTTTTTCTGTCAGAATTGTTATACCTGGAGTATGTACCTCTGGAGAATTAGTCGTGGATGTGTGTTCAACTCACACTGGCATAAGTCGAAGCGTCACGAACTCACGACGTGTCATGTTTTTCGCCTTGATAGCCTGAATATTCATTTATCTCTATTGCTGACGACCACGATTCGAGTGTCATACATTAGACTGAACAGATTCAGCACTGATCCGGGCGCGCTAATACGAGCGTCATCGTGTGACAATCGCATTGTAGTTGAAAAATAGGACGCATCGAATCTGCGCCAGTGTGAGTCGAGCCTTAGAATGTTCGACCCCGGGTCTACTACGCCCAAATATTTGTCCCAGTGGTGCGTCCCCAGGGGATAAAGAAAGAAATACCATCTTGACAATAGATTAAATCCAATTAAGGAAAAAACGGAACCCTAAGGGCGCTTACACATTATGCCGCAGCGGCAGCCAAAGAGTATGTAATCACTACGTTTTAGCGGCAGCGTTTTTCGCCGCCGCGGTGCCGCAAGAACTGCGGTGTTTCATCGCAAAACCAGTGACACAAATGCCGCCTATGCAGCGCGTCCATTGCAGCGGCGGCAGTACCGCTACCACTACGGCATAATGTGTAAACGCCATACGAATCCAAGGGGGACTAGCGCAGCGGCAAGTATATAAACGGCCTTATAGGATAACTTTGATGTCCGTCCGTTTGTCTGTCTTTCAAGACCTTTTATCTCGAGAATCTGTGGACGTATCGAGCTGGAATTAAAACCATATAAGTACTTAGGTCTGCCGTCTCTTGAAGCTGTGAAAAAATGAAACTAGCTAAGGGATAAAAAAGATATAAATTAGTTCTTGACTGCGATCCTATGTATGTATGTTTGTTATTTCTTCACGCTTGAACGTCTGAACGGATTTAGACGAAATTTGGCACACGGGTAGACCATATCCTGGAATAGTTTAAAGGATATTTTTTATCCCAGGAGTATGTTCCCTTAGGACAACTTTTTAACTACACGCGGGCGAAGCCGCTGGCAGCAAGAATCACGTACTTTTTTTAAACTTAATAATATTAGTATTAGTTATTATTGTGATAGTTGTGGAATATATATTATATATTCCACAACTATCACACAACGCCGTCTAGTCCCAAGCTAAGCAGAGCTTGTGTTATGGGTACTAGACAACTGATAAACATATATTTCTAAATACATATTATAGATAAATAACATCCAGACACAGAACAAATGATCGTGCTCATCACACAAACATTTGTCCTGGGTGGGAATCGAACCCACGCCCTCCGGCATAGCAGTCAGGGTCACTAACCACTAGACCAACAGGCCAGTCACTTAAGTACGTGTTTCTTGCTCCTCCACGCTTAAACGGATGACAGGATTTTGATGAAATCTGACAAATGGGTAGACCATGTGCTGGATAGCATACAGGACAATTTTTATCCCGCGAGTATATTCCCTTTCCGCATGACGCAGGTCCTCACCGGACATGGTTCGTTCGGGAGTTTCCTGCACCGGATTCGTGCGGAAGTGACGCCCGGGTGTCGCAACTGTGCGGAATGCCCGGAGGACACGGTGGAGCACACAGTCGAGGCGTGCCCTGCTTGGGCGAAGCATCGCCGTGCCCTCGTGGGGGCGATCGGCGGCGGAGACCTCTCGCGCCGGGCCTTGCTCGAGGCCATGGTCCGGAGCGAGGAGGAGTGGCAGGCGGTCGCCGACTTCTGCGAAGCAGTAATGCTCGCAAAGGAGGAGGCCGAACGCATCAGGCAACGGTGTTATCGCCGCCGCCGCCGCCGCCGGGATTCTGATCGCGATTTCCGGCCACCGTAGGTGCGGGCTTGCGGACAGTGAGCAATGGGTAGCTCGCTGTCCGGCCGTCCGGTAACTGTCCGGACCAAGCCTAAGTCGTCGACGGCGCGCACTGTTCCCGCGCGCCTCAAGGAGTTGTCAGCAACAGCAGAGACCCAGCTGGGTCGAAGCCTACTGGGGCCAGGCTTATCCGAAAGGGCGCTTGAGCCCCGGTATGAAGGCTAGAAGGAACGGGGTGGGTCTTTTAGTCAGTAAGAGTCTGACACTATCTCCCGCTCCGCCCAAGAGCGGGGGATTTTTTCCCACCATAAAAAAAAGAGTATATTCCCTTGCTTGGAACAATTTTCTACATTTGCGCGGGCGAAGCAGATGCTAGTAGGCAAATAAATAAAAGCCACCAAATTCATGTAAAATTTATTGTTTTTTTTTTATTATTTTGAAATCACATGTTGTAACATTCATCTTGTTAATTAAAAATATTCACATTGTCATTTAAATAATCTATTACGGTAATCTAGCTTACACTTAGGAGAAATAATGCCATTGAGTACTACTAGTGACGGACATAATGTAATCCGTCGGTTATACGATTGGTCAAGTCATTCTACAACAGAACATTACCCTCAGTTTACATACATACAAATATACAGTATTATAGTACAATTACAAGAACTTGCGTATTGTTTCGACATTCACTAATAAAATGGCATTAATATGGTATACTTATAAGACCGATTCTTAACATTATAATGTATAGAAATAATAAAAATACATCATGCTCTTTGGCTTGCACGACGGAAAGTAAACACTACGCAATATGATTGTTAACATAATCTCATTATCTATCAAAGAGATCAATGGAACGGTACGACAAAACATACAGGTATAGGAAGGGGAGCGGTGTGTGATATGCAAGTTTGTAGTACACCAGCCGACGTCCTCCTCGCGTCTCTCGACCACGCACAACTCATACAGTCACAAATAATACAAGGAATGACTTTGTAAAACGTCATCGCAAGACGAAACTTTCAGTCTAAATACATTTTGATCATTTGGCAATATTGTTAAATTTCACATTACACTCTACTTAAAATAGGATAAATAAAATAAACGAATACAAAAGTACATTAATCGCCATAGGAAGACTAAATGCATTTTTTCATATTTTTTCTTTTTTGAAAATATGTAGGTATTTGAGCCCATTACTAATAAATTATCAAATATTACACTTATGATAAATGTATTATCACGATGCAGTGAGAAACGAAGAACTAACGATTAAAGGAACAGGAATACAAATCGGTATAATGGCACCTCGACATTCCACTTACGTTACATTAAATAGGTTAAAAATAACTTTATATAAAAATTACACTTACGGAGATTCGAGTAAAACAATGCAGTTACTTTACAATTACCTCTAGAGTCGGTATGAACGTTCTGGTTTATAGTCGTATGATATTTTTACATCGTAGCCTTTGTATACCTCTCCATTTATATACAAAAATATACATAAATGTCCGGTTACAGGAGCAACACTCCGAACAGTTAAAAGTATCACTGGTTCACACGAACATCGCGCCGTCCCTAAGAGTTCCCCTGCTATTTCTGTATAAAAATAATAATTTGATAGATCACCGCGTCGCTCGCGAATATTCCTACATTTGAGCTCAGAGAGAGCGGATCGATCGCACTAATCCGCATTGAGCAAATAACGTGGCACCGCGGGGGCGCAAAAGAATTTAGTCACGCTGTCCTCGGACGTGTTCGGGCGTCGTCGGGCACAGTCGGGTCTAGATGTCGGCGGTGGGGCGCGGCGGGTGCGTGACGGTGAGCGCGTCGGGCGAGTGCAGCGTGATGGTGGTCTGCGAGGCCACGCTGGCCGTGCCGGCGTCGCGCGCGCGGTACACGTAGCCCAGCAGCAGCGGCACGCCCGGCGCCAGCGCCACCAGCTCCAGCGCCGCGGCGTCGGCGGCCGCGCCACAGTACTCGTACTGTCAGACCTTCTGCGGCGGCCGCATCTCGTACGACTGCGGGTACGCGTTCGCGTACGGCTCGCCGCGCCGCCCGCTCGGCCCGGCCGGGGCTGACGCCGCTGCTGTAAATAAATTATGCCTCACTTTACTGCTATTTTCTGATTAAAGAATTTCTATTCGAATGAGCGTTACTCATTCATTTAATACGCACAAAAATCAAGTGCTCAACGCGCCTAACGACTTTACTTCAGAAACACGTGGATCCACTGTGTGTTGCTATGTCATGTTGACAGAAACAAACACATTGGCCAATCAAGACGATAGTCCAAGGAACAAGATAATGAGTGATAATGGAATATACGTACCAAGGTCCCTGTGCGCATAGGTGAGCGGCGGCGCGTACCCTTTGTGCGTGCGCGCGCGCCGGTGTCCGGGGCGCGGCGCCGCGCGCGCGGGGGAGCGCGCCGCCGCGCCGCCCGCGTGCCGCATGCGCCGCAGCGTGTTCATGGGCCGCCGGAGGGTCTCCGACAAACGTCTGAAGACGAATCAAAAATTAAAATTTCATGGAAACAATAGCAACCCTACAGTAACTAAAAAACAGAACATTACAATATACTATCCGACACAGTCAGCAACATAAGTTTGATGTAAGGCTTATGCCGCATTACGGTTTTTTCCCGCAAGCGGTAAACCGCCAAACCGCGGAACCGCCCAAGACACACACTATAAGGTTAAAAACCACGAAACTGGCCACGATTTTCACAGATTGAAGATGGATTTCAAGAGAGCTATATGTGTTGTTGCTATAATACTAAGAAAAAGGAATTGTCATCCAAAATTTCGCAAATATTGGGTCCATCCACTGACTAGTCTTTTTACATAGCATGGATAAGATGACAGCAGGACGAAAATATGCAAAAAGATAGGTTAGGATACATTGTGTGTATGAATCCGACAACTGTCACCCATACAATCATAATAATATAGCAATACCCAAAGGATTAAAGAAAGGTTTCTGTATTAAAAATTATCAAGATTTAAGAAAACATCCTAAGAAATTTTTCAATTATTATCCGATGGAAGGAATTCTTTTGAAACAGACCAATTTAGTTGATAACATTGTTGTCTGACGACTCTTTACGATGGTGTACCAAATATTGACAAAAACGATCCGCGGTTATAGCGTCAAATATATGCCCGCCAATATAAGTTGTATGGAGTTTCAGCGCAGTTTTTTCCCGCTAGCCATACTTTAACAAGTCGCGGTTTTAAAATCAGTCGCAGGCAAAAACCGTCGGTACGGCCGCTTTCATTAGTTTCCTTTACTTACAAAATAAGGCGGTTAAAATCCGCGACGGTTTAGCCGTAGTGCGGCCTAAGCCTAAGGGTAATCGCCAGAACCGTATTAGAGCTGCCTCGCACCCAGTTCACCAAGCTTTATAACTTTGTTGTTAATGAAGATATTCTGTTTTTTTTTTCATATTCAATTACCAAAGCTATAAAGTATTTAATTTAGTGAGAAAAAAATTAGATGCATATTCCTTATTATTACAATATCACTGACTTTGTGTGATAGGCAGTTATTTGAAATGCAGTCCGCCTGTTAGTATAGAGAAACCTTGCACATTTAAACGAAATTCTGAATGAAGATTTGTCCAAATACTTTTAAATTAAAAAATATACACATTACCGAATACCAACAGACCGTTGAGGCGACGCGAAAAATATGAAATAACATGTTTTGCATCACCTGTTTATCATGGCATTCGATGAAATATAAACTATGCTTACATTGACGTATACGGATCGGGAAGGGCCTTAACTAACTTAAAAGCAAGAAGGTTGAGACGAGGCTGGGATAGATGGCACAAACAAAGAAAAGATAATAGCTGTATATGGCATCATCATCATCATCATCATTTCAGCCGATACACGTCCACTGTTGGACATAGGCCTCCCCCAAGCGTCGCCACATCGAACGTTACGGCATCATATTCAAACAAAATTGCTTGCCATTATGCACCAACAAAACTAACAGATTTTAGAATATTATAGTCTTGTAAAAAATGAGTAATTGGGTTAGCAAGGTAGAATGAAAAGCCAAAGTTAGATCAAAAAAAGTTAAGAAGACAATGCTGAAACTTGTCACAATTGTCACTGTGACATTGTGTTTTTTAATTAATTTGGGGTAGGAAATCATAAAGTGATTTCTCCACTTGGGATGGCGCGAGTAGTGGGAGTGTCACAGTTTTACTGACAAGTGTTTGTTCAGTTAATCTCATCCTTTTTAATGTTCCTACTGCTGGGACTTAGGCCTCCTTTCAGTTGCTCTTTGCATTACAGGACCAAAATGCCTTGAATAATCCCGCAACCATGGCCGAACAAACCAACCCTTGAAAGCTAGAAAGATGGCCACATCACCACAGCAGTAATGAACAAAACAGAAGAGTAAACCTACACATACCTAGCCGGCGGCCTCTTGGGGTTGGAAGAGGGCGTGTGCACGGCGCAGCACTTGACGAAGGCACCCATGCACACGATGAGCCCCACGCCGGCCAGCAGCACCACCCACCACTGCTCGATGACCCACGCCTGCACCGTCTGCAGCGTGGCGCGGTTCAGCAGCAGATTCTTGAGCCGCGCCAGCGGCCCTTCCGCGTCCACTGCTCGGCATTTGAGGAACACGTCACAGTAACCCTGGAAGGTAATAAATAAATCATTTATTTTTAGGCATCTTGGCCCATAGATACATACCTTACAGACTAACATTTACAGGGTTTTTTGTAAAACACTAACAACCTCGCAGTACCGTATTACGAACATCGTAAAGAACAACTTTTGTTCTATGACTTTTTACATACACACCTGGAAGTTATCACAAGGCGATCCCGGGCGTAAGCTGATCCCTCCCTCCGGCAAGCCGACGCGCTTGGCGAAGTCCGCCGTGCTCTGGCACGAGTCCTGGCGCGGCCCCGTCTGGCACGCGAGCTGGCACAGCGTGCGCCGGTCCGCCACGGCCGCCGACACGCCGTCGCCCAGCGAGCGCGGCGACGACGACAGGAAGCACTCCGTCATGTTCCACGCCAGGCAGATGGAGCCGCTACACTCTCCGCCCAGGCACAGTTGAGTTCCTGTGCACAAGTGCATACATTGTATTCATGCGCATTGATTTAAAAAAACCGGGCAAGTGCGAGTCGGACTCGCGCACTGACGGTTCCGCACAATCTAATGCCTTGACCACACGTACCGAGCAATCGGGCGAGACAGTGTTCTCAGCCGAGTGCTCGACCGAACGAAGCGGCGAGACAGTAAGTAGATCGGCTCCCGTTGTACCTAAAAGGCAGAGTGTCCACCCTCCCACGTCCCCGAACTGTCTCGTTCGCTCACTCGGAAGGTCTGAATGTGCACTGTCTCTTCATTCGGCCACATGATTGTCACTTTGTATATTTTTTTATAACCTTTTGACGATTCTTCTCTGTATTGCAGTCTTAATTGACTGTCAATCTGAACTGACTGTGCCAATGACAGAACATGTGTGAAGTCATAACTCACTGAATGTGTGACGTCATCACAAAGAATCACTGTCTCGGCTGAGACCCATTTTACTGTCTCGCCCTTTTATTCGGTACGTGTTATCAAGGCATTAACAGTTCAATTCCCGAATTAAGCTACGAAGATTTTTCCGAATCGCATAAAAATGTAATTTAGTGACGTGGCTGAAGATTTTTTCCTATACTTGTGCTATGAGACCTTGCTTCATACTAAATTTCAAGATTCTAGGTCATGAGAAGTACCCTATGAATTAGGGAGAGTATCAAAATATACGTTTTTTGAGACATAAACGCCGTATCTTTTTTTCTGTTAACTCAGCAGTTTCATTTTTTCACAGCTTTAAGGGACCAAAGACTTGAATATATGGTTTTAATTTTAACAAGATACCTCCACGCGTTCCCGAGATAAAGGGTCTTGACAGACAGACAGACGGACAATAAAGTGATTCTATAAAGGTTTCGTTTTTTCCTTTGGTACGGTACCCTAAAAACATCATCAAATTGAGAGGACTAAGTTTGCCGAGGCACGTAGAGGTAACTCATAATATATGACGGATAGTCGACCAACCACGGGCCGATAAATAGCTTTTATACAGAAATATTGCAATGATAAATGGTATTTATTCTGCAAATTGGTTTTAAAAAAATATTTTTACACGTAAATTTTTTTCGTCAGTTTAAAATAGACGAGGCCAGTGGTTCCTAGCTGGGAATGTTTCCCCTGGGAAGAAACACCGCAACAAACTCAGGGGTTAAAGTCTCTTTTAAAGTCCATACAGTAAACATGTAATGGTCAAATTATATGAGGACCATGCAGATTAGTGTCTCAGATGGTCTTTTGAAGAACACAGCACACAGATTTGAGTGGACCTGTCCAGTCAGTGCAAGCATTTGTCAGTATTCGTGTAGCTCAAACTTTGGTCTACGAAGGAGCTCAAACAAACACTTTACCAACGACTTCGTTTGCGAGAGCTTTTTATAAAAAAGTTCCTTTAACACCCTTTAAAGCGTATTTTGAGGGTACATTTAAATAACGAATAATGGTCTTTATTATTCGTTTTGATTAGAATTTGTGCCAAGTTTCAAGTTTATTAACCCAGGGAATAAGATTCTCATAAACAACCTTTAATAGTAGGGGACGGACGGATGCTAAATTTGCACTAGCAGCGCCATGGGCACCTATTGCATTGTGAAGATTAGTTTTTAAAATGAAAAAAAAATGAAAAACAAAATGAAAAAAAAAGTCTATGACAAGTTTCCATTTTAGTGCGGGGAAGAAGCGTGTTTCCAAAAATGAAAAATATCGTAACGACGAAATACTCAGGCGCGATTGCTTTTTTGTATTTATTTTGAAGGTAATCCTATCAGAATTACGAAAAATCTGGTTCTCGGTTTTCATGGAGCGATGTAACCATCAATAAGTGTAAAATTTTTAACGTTCCTAACAAAATTATCTTAGCAAATAGTGGTAAAACAATTACTCGTTGCGACAAAATATTAACAGGAACCTTATAATCTAACTTTATGACTCGCCTATTTGCTTAAGCCACGCTCAAATTGTCAGATTATTGAAATATAAACTTTTCTGCATGTACAGCTGCCACCACGGATATTGAATGCTGGCTTCAAGTTGCGCAGAAGTCAAAAATTGGGTCTCTTTAGTTGGTACGACGTGAGACGCGGGGGCGGGGAGCGTCAATGATTGGCTCGCACGCATCGCGTCATAGACGACACTCGTGATTCGTTCATTGCGCTTGCAGCATGTACCTAACAACGACGACGATTGGCTCGCCAATGTATGGAATGCGCAAAGCGATCCCCACTCTGACGCCGAGCGTTCAACATCCGTGGTGGCAGCTGTACTTAAGTTACTTTGTCTTAATCTGACGCGCTCGAGTTTTTCCGAGGATCAATTTTTTTACTAATCTGACTGGCTACCCTCAACGAACTCCTCCATATTAAGGGTCCATATGTGGTTGGGGTACATTACAAGGTACAGGTTTCTCCCCATATGATTTTCTGACGCGCTCGAGTATCCCGCAAAAACCCCATCACGTCGCCCCTACTATCCCCAAAATTACTTTATAGAGGTAGTTTTGAAAAACAAATAATGAAAACCTTTTTTATTTACTTGGATTGCTAAGTAAATGGGTCCAAGTAATACAATTTTGCTTATAAACGAATTTTGTCCTTTTCCCCTTAAAAATTAAATTTTCAAAAAACTCCATTAGCCGCGTACAGACATCGCGAGGCGTGCGTCGCGAATGGTTCGTCTCGCAAGCTTCGGGCTGTGTGAACGTGTGTGCTCACAGTGAGCATTCGCATCATACGATCGTTACAAACGCTAACTACTGACGAGCCGTGCGCTCCGTGTGGACGGACAGGTGTTGTTTACGTTTTCTACTGACGAACACCGTGCGTGGTGGTTTGCGTGCTCAGTTTGAGCATGTACCGTCGTAAGCCTCAGGTTGAGGCAAACATGGCGATCCATTCGCGACGCACGCCGCGCGATGTCTGTATGGGGCTTTATTTTTCGCCTGCGTCATAAAAAGAAACCTCGTGCAAAATGCACAATTTCACGTTCCTAGACCCATTCGTTTCGGTTATTCGTTGATATGTCAGTCAGTCAGTTTTTCCTTTTATATATACAGGGTTATTTGTAACACTCTAACAACTTTGCAGTACTGTATTACTATCATTATAAACAACAACTTTTGTTCTATGCCTTTTTACGAAACATAATACGTTTACCAAAAACAAACCTACCTACGTCTGTATGACGCGATGCAAGCGTATCAAGCACCCCGCCTAAAACTATAGCTTGCTTTGCATAAACTTCGTAGTTTTTAAAATGTTCAATTTATATATTTTTATTTGAAAATGTAATTAATCAAAATATGAAAAATTTGAAATTTTTAAAAGTCATAGAACAAATGTTGTTGTTTATGATGTTAGTAACATAGTCCTGAGAGATTGCCAATGTTTTACAAATAACCCTGTATATAGATCCGAGAACTATGCGGCATCGGTTCCGACCCACTGGAACCAACCTATCACTGGCCTGGCACGCATCATGAAGCATCAAAGAACCATCGATCTCCGATCTCCGGAGGGGAGTGATGTAGCGACATCTATGGCGCCACATAAGAACTACGAAGAAAGTACGAAATCCTGCATCGCGCAATCACAGTTCTCCGCGCGATTTGAACATATACGACAGCCCGAAATCATCTATCGGGCAGTCGCCCACCAGACAATAACACCTGTCTGGTCGGAGGATCCTCCCTTTTCAACGGAGGTTTGCGTGACTTTACTCTCTGTTCCGCCTACTTCCAAAGATATTTAACCCAAGCTTTTTCCCGTCGCTACCGTTTTCATACCCTAACTCAGTAGTAGACTAAACATGTCGGAAACCCAGGATGACAAAAAGAAAAAATGGGCACTCAATTACTCAAAAAAAATTGCGAGAAATATTACACCTTATCCGCACCATACATCGTCCCATAGTCCGCAAGTTCAGTGCATTTTATCGGGACAAAAAATACTTTATATAATCATGGTTAAATTAACAAATTTAATCATATAAACAGACTTACCATTATTACACTTGGTGTGATTCGGCATAGCCCTGGGTTCTGGACAATCCGCGGAGTTCCCGGAGCAGAAGGATGCGTGGCTACACTCGGAGGCCTCGCGGCACGTCTGGTTGCGCGCGGGCGGCACGAACTTGCACGTGTCCGCGTGGCAGCACGGCCCTTGCGACGGGCTGCAAACAAACTCAAACTATTTATTTACGCGAAATGAGGCAATCTAAACACTAGCTTACAATTATAATAATAATAACTTTATTGACCTTATTCACTGAGTTAAGACTTACATGAACAGATAAATTAAATTTGGAAGGTATCTTCTAATATCCTCTGACCCTGCCTCCTAACGTAGTTAAGACCTGTGACTAAGGGCCAACGCTGCGTTAAGCGGGAGCACGCGCGTGTATCGTATGCGGCGGTCCACGTCGCGGAAACCGAATTATTACCTGTGCGATGTCGCTAGTTCAACTTTACGGTGTGCATGTAGTCGTGCCGATGGAAAACTTTAATTTGTTATTACGTATCTGCTGTTACATCGTATACGGTTGTTTCTTTTTGGTGAGTTTTTATAATCATTATACACAAAAAAATATGCGTCACTTCCGCGCAAAATGGCCGAACGCATCATCAAGACAATATGATCCCATGTATAATGCAACGAGACCACAGTGCTTGTTTTTAGTGTGGATTGGTGGAGCTGTTCACACATATACGTCGAAACAGTGTAGTGTGCTAATAGATTATTGTAGAATAAGGAAAAAATAAAAAATAAATGAGAGAAAGTCGTATAAGGAAAGGAACAATCACATTACTTCATACAGAATAAACCCACGCATGAAGCCAGCGCATCTACATCACATACGAATTTAGTCACACATATCCTTTTTTGTTTAGTTGGTTAAAGTGGAGCTAGTGTCAGACTTTTACTGACTAAAACCCACTTGTGATCCCCCGATTGCCATTTGCGTTCAGAGGCTGTGGTAACTCTTCCAAATAATCCGGCAGCCCTAATCGGCATCAGCCCTAATAGAACCCTTAAAAAGATGTTAGCGAAATGGACGCATTTCGCTAACATCTTTTTTAAGGCACGTGTGAATCTTCTTTATCGGGCGGCGAACTATCAATTACAATTACTCGCCGTACACAAGCCCCCGCCTACGGTGGCCAGGAGTCGTCCGGGTGGGCCCGAGGCATGAGGGTTGTGTTCGCCTCATGCTTTCACGCCATGGTGCGTCCAGATTTGGCGAATGCGTCGTTCACGAGCCGCTTGCGAACTGCGCGCGTGCATTTTACTTTCGAAGCGCGCGCGGCGCGGGAGCTTCGTACGAACGAACTGTGCCCGAATTACACGCGCGTAGTTCGCAAGCGGCTCACGAGCGGTCTGGTCACACCATAACACAAATCCTGCATCACTCGCACAACTACATACAAGCGAGTAGCATGCATCCGATCCGAACTCCAGAAATTGCTTTTATTTTTAATTGGCGGAATTTCAATCTGTAATTCGAATTAATAAGAGATTAAAATAAAAATGTTCAGCAACGCACCTGCATTGTGTATTGGCCTTCCGGGCGCATCCTTTAGCGGAGATATTTTTCTCTCGCTCATAGGAGCTAAGCTGCCGTGGGTAGCAACAGCGGTCCTTGCATTCGTTCTCATCGTAACCTAGGGTGATACAAAATATTAAATTAAATCTCTATAGAAAAGAAAGAACAATATTTTATTTGGCTCGCATGGATACACACACTGTAAAAAAATATGTACGTATATGTCTCACGGCTGCGTCAAATAGGTGTAGTTCAGCAAAAATGCCAAAAATTTGAATAAAATTTTGTGTGTGCATCTATCGGGCAGTCGCCCAGTAGCCCGATTCACGTAATGAAAACCGTAACGATATCGTAGCGATTTAGTCGTTTAGACCATTTCCGCATTCACATCCATCAATCGAGTTTAAACGACACCGATTTTTAAAGTCGTTTGAAATTCGTCGATTTAAAAAAAATGTGCATTACATTAACCTGGTAGAATACTTATTAATGTAACTGGAAATAAGTCGATAGATCGTGAATACCGTATTTGGATAGGACTTCGATCGAACGACTATAAAACTTCAACGATATTTGGCTTATTTGATTTTACGTGAATCAGGCTACTGATCGGACAAAACAGCTGTCTGGTCGGCGTATTCTCTCTTTTTAAGGTAGGTTTGCGGGATTTTACACCCTGTTCCAGATACCTCCAATAGTATGTCAGCTTTTTACCAAGAACATCTACACTGTCATTTTTTTGTTTTGTTTTTTTTTTTTGTTTGTAGGAGGTAATCTCTGGAAGTACTGGTCCAAATGCAATTGTTTTTTACTGATAGAAAGCTGATTTATTGCTGAGTGACATAGGCTATATTTTATATACACGGGCGAAGCCGTGGGCAAAAGTTAGTGTGTCATAAAGTGGGTTATGAAATTACAAAAATGTGTTACCACAATCACACTCCTCCCCGTACTCCACGATCTTGTTCCCGCAGAAGGCGCCCTTGCTGGCGTTGAGACAGTTGCGCTTGCGTCCGTCGCGCACGGCGTCGAGCACGGCGCTGATGTTGCCGACGCTGCACGTGGAGAAGCGGCTGTTGTTGGGCCGGTCGCCCGACGTCGCGGACGCAAACATTATGAAGTTGCCTTGCTGCCCGCCCGGCCGGCAGTCCGACGGGTAGTCGTGCTGTGGGTAACATCAAATCATATATATCTATGATTGTTTAAAGTTGTCTAAAAACAAAAGGCCCGTTTTAACATTAGTCAAAACTAATTCTTCAATCAATTCAATTCAATTTTTAATTGTATGACTCCATCGACGAACGTCCGATGATTTTGCCAAGATATGAGGTGGAAATGGTCGGTACTTTGTCAAGAAAAGAATGCTCGCAATATATTCCATCATATTATTAAACGCGCCAAAAAAAATTATGTACTTTTTTAAAACACTATGTAATTATTTTTTATTGTCTTTCAGTTTCGTTCCAAGTTACATTCTAGGGTTTTTCTCAAATGTCAAAACAAGATTTTTATTTTTTAAGGAATTTAGTTTTTAATCACGAATAATCACAGAATTGAAAAAACCAAAACGATGATTGATGATTTTTTCACACAGTCACACCAAGCTGATGGCCAATGCCCCACTCATGAGGACACTGCGCACACTAAACCTAATCCTACTAAAGATAGCCATACACGCTATGGTATACCTAGACGAAACTGAACGACCATCCACAAGTTTTTTTTTTTTTTCAGGATACGAAAAAATTTACGGTCTCTTCATAGAAACTGTCCAATCAAGTTTATAATTTTGTATAGAGGCCGAAAACAAATGAGACCCGTCTTTTACGCCGCATTCAGACAACGCGAGGCGTGCGCCGCAAATGGTTCGTCAGGCTTGCCTCAACCTGAGGCATGCGACGGTAAATTTATGCTTGCGTCCCGAATGACACATGCTCAAGCTGCGCACGCAAACCACCACGCACAGTGTTCGTCAGTAGAAAACGTAAAACAACACCTGTCCGTCCACACGGAGCGCACGGCTCGTACTGAGGCGGCGTTCGCAACGATCGTACGACGCGAATGCTCACTGTGAGCACACTCGTCCACACAGCCTGAGGCATGCAAGACGAATCAATCGCGACGCACGCCTCGCGATGTCTGTACGCGGCTTTACACCCTTATGTCTTGGTTATGATCATATAGCAGTCGTGAAAAGTTATTGAAACTTACCGGCGATCCAAAGTTATGTCCTATTTCGTGGGCCAGCGTCAGTTGACTGACTTTAGGCGGCACTCGGCTGTTGTAGTTGACGAATGTGATGATGCCAGTGTTTAGAGATCGCTTGGTGCTCTGGTACATGCCCCCGATGGTCTCCGTGTACGTCTTGTACTTCTCGCAGATACCGCCTGAAGCGCCGCTTGCTGAGGCTACCCACGCTAGACCTGTTAAACGTTAAAAACATAAAAGTTTCTATCGTTAATTCCGTTATTGACTTTGAAACCATTCAAAAGTTTTTTTTTTGGTGAGAATCGTCGTTTATACCACGTACATCGAGGGACTGGAACAATTTGCCTGCTGCGATCTTCCCGTCTGATTATAATTTAGGTGTCTTTAAGGCAAGAGTGAATAGGCTCTTAATAAACTAGTGCGCCTCACCATCAACGATTGCATCACTGCTTACCATCAGGTGGGATCGCAGTCAAGCACTAGTTTATACAAATTAAAAAAAAAAAAAAAAAAAAAAAATCATCTAATTACTTCTTCAGAAGGCGTGTCAGATTTTTACGGACTAAAACCACACCTATGTTTCATCTTTTCCCTTTGTGTTCCATAACCAATGATTTCCCCTTTCGGAAATTAACCAACGGCCCCAGTAGGCTTCGAGCAGGGCCCCTACGGTTTTGCTGACATCTCTTTGAGGAGCGCGTGGAACCCCAAGCGCCGTCGATGACTCAGGTTTGGTCCAGACTGTTACTGGAACATTTCAGTGATCCAGATGAAAATGTTCCAATCGCAAAGAAGATCCACTTTGCCCATGCCTCAAGCAGGCGGTCTTCTATCTATCTATGTGGGTGGTTACCCAGCTACAAAACAATTACTCACCAAGTGTGCCCCCAGTGAAGTCTCTGTAGGTGAACACATACGCCAGACAGAAGTCCTCGTGGTTGCCCAGCGAGTGTAAATTCAGGAAGTTTGACACGTCAATATTCTCCAAGCAGAACTGGTTCGTTTCGCTGCCGAACTCATGGCCTTTGCACATTGAGTCGTCGTCGATCTGTTAACAATATATTTCGGTTAGAAACAAAAGAAAGATTGTTTCCCAAAAGATTAAACTATTTATCTACAGATAGTCGTTCCAGGTTTGGGTTATGAACGCAACCACAACACAGGATTAACTCCTAGTGTGGGGAAAAGATGTTTTTTTTTTAGCCATCAGCCTTCGAATAAAAAAAGTAAACAGCTTCTGGATATGCTAAGTCCATCACAGACCTCATACATCTGTTACCATTAGGCAGTAAGAAATCATCAAATAATTGCTCGCCGCTCTGGATTGAAGTTTGACGGAATGTCAGACTTTTAACGACTAAAACCCACCCGTGGTCCCCCTTGTGCCTTTTTTGTTCCAAGGCCCCAGTAACTATTTGGAGCAATCCTGTGACCCTGACAGGATCTAAGTCTAGATTTAGAGGCCTCGTTGTGACATAAGACAGAAAATTCTTCATAATTTCCTGCCGTTACTAATTTACGAGGGCGACACTGATAGTTTTTTTTTAGAACTGGCCACTTTTAAAGAATACAATAAAAAATGAGTTTAAATTTTGAAAATAGAACTCTTTGCTAATATTATTGAGTACTAATTTCATTCATTTGTCATTTGTTTTACGATTTGGCGGCAAATTGAAATTTGTCTGTGTCACGCCAGTGTGAATTTAACTCGAGAAAATTTTCGTATTGTACTATGATTTTTTATGACTTTCGGTGTCATTTAAGTCAACAAGAATGTTATGACAGACTTCGATTGGCCTTTCACGATGAAGCCCTTTCTCGGACCACTGTTTATAACTGGTTTAATAAACGTGGTCGCACCAATCTCAACGATGCTCTGCGTGAGGGACGGCCTTCTACGGCGACGAATGAAGATAACATCAGTGTTGTGCAGTTTATGATAGAGACTGATCCAAGAGTAACCTATCAGCAGATTCGGACAAGTTTAGACATCGGTATGAGTCAAGTGCACAAAATCCTCCACAAACATTTAGCCGTTAGGAAGCTTTGTGCCCGGTGGATACTTCATTATTTGACCGAGGCCCAAAAACTCCGTCGTGTTGATATTGGTGCCGTGAAATAAATAAATTATATAGATATCAAATTATTGTATGTATAAAATTATGAAACAATTTAAAAAATATAATTGAATTGTATTTATGATATCAGAAATAAAGGCTATTTCAAGTTGAATATGAACCACAAAATAAACCGCAATAAAATTTAATAACCTATATCCTCAACTCATCCTTGATCTCATACAATAATATCGGCATTAGTGATGTCTGAAGGATATCCGCATCTGTATCTAATACATTTTGGTGGATCTTCATTATCAAATTTCAATGTCATCTGTTTAGAGCATCGACTTATATTCTAGACAAGCCCTTTCGTGGAAACTATTTGTCAAAATACTGATAAGATAAAACAAAAGTTCGGTGCAGCACTACATTGGCATTATGTCGTCTAACCGAGCTATTAAAACACGCAGCGCTAAGATTTCTTTTAGAGGATACTTGTTTCGCGACCAAAATGTCTTAAGCGCCATAAATTTTGTGGCACTTACGCGTTTCGTTCAATATAGTGTAATGTTCAAGGTGTACAGTCGACATCGATGGTTTAGAGACTCTCACATCTGATTAGAGAGTCTGATTATAGGACATTACGTTACACGGTTATGAGAAATCTGGAAGGGCTTGGGGGAGGCCTTTGCCCAGCAGTGGGACAGTAATGGCGAGTTAAAAAAAAATACATCTGTGTGAAAGTCAGTTATTACGGACGCGAAGTCAGATTAGAACCCAGATAAAAAATAGCCTATGTTCTTCCCAGAGTTCAAGTTTACTCTAATCCAAAAATAGGTTTAGTAGGTTTAACCGTGAAAGCGTAACAGACTGGTTACTTTTATATAATTATAATATTAGTATGGATTAGATATCAATGAAATACTATTAAATTCTATTCAGATTACATTTTTATTTTTAAAATCAAATATATGCCACTTTTATAGGTACTGACGGTCGGAGGGCGAGATACTACATTGCTCGCCATCCGCAAGTACTCCGTCCAGATCCTGGCGGCTGAGGCGTGAGGGTCGTGCTCTCGCGTATGCAGACGCCTCCTCTGATAGAGTTACTGCTTCGCAGGAGGCGACCGCCTGCCACTCCTCCTCGCTCCGGACCATGGCCAGTAGCCCGATTCACGTAATGAAAACCGTAACGATATCGTAACGATTTAGTCGTTTAGACCATTTCCGTATTCACATCCATCAATCAAGTTTGAACGACACCGATTTTAAAGTCGTTTGAAATTCGTCGATTTAAAAAAAAAATTATTAGGTATATTATCTTTGTAGAATACTTATAAATGTAACTGGAAATAAGTCGATAGATCGTGAATACCGCTTTTGGATAGGACTTCGATCGAACGACTATAAAACTTCAACGATATTTGGCTTATCTGATTTTACGTGAATCAGGTTACTGTACCAAGGCCCGGCGCGAGAGGTCGTCGCCGATCGCCCCCACGAGGACACGGCGGTGCTCTGCCCAAGTGGGGCACACATCTACCTTGTGCTCCACCGTGTCCTCCGGGCGGTCCACACAGTGGTGGCACCCGGGCGTTACTTCCGCACGAATCCGGAGGCAGGAACCCCTATAGGATCACTTTGTTTTCCTTCTATCTGTCTGTCTGTCAAAACTATCTATCCTTTTGTCAGACTAGTGTCAGATTTCCCGGCTTCTGACTATCCGTAACAACTGTTAAAGGTTTACTAATGACAATCGGGACCAACGATTTAACATGCTGTCCGAAACAAGGAGGAATCTTGATATGTAAAGCACGTACTTACATACAAAAAAAGATCTTTTTATTTTATACCCTTGTTACATTATATTCAAGCGATATTCTAAGTACCTAATCAACTAATTTTTACTCTTCATTACTAAATATTAAGAATTGAATTAAAAGAATTGAATTTATACCTATTTTTCGCTTGCAAAAATTTAAAACCGCATTCGTGTTCTAAAAAACAGGAAATTTCTATCTGAGCTGGCCAGTGGCCTGACCACATCCGAAATCTGACAATATGTGACCACGTAAGCCGATATTTTTAGTATTTCCTCATTCGATACAGTTCATTAAATTTTGCTGTTTATTTTAGTTACAAAATCCAGGAGGAAAACTGAAGAGTTTGGCAAAGATTGGTTTGAAATCTGGATTGGGGACTACCCAAACTCTACATATAAATCCGATATTAGAGGATTAAATAAAGGCGCTATATAGATTTTTGGTTATACGGAGGCGACTTTAGTAAATCCAGAGAGACAGGTTTAGATGGTCTAAGCTGTATTCCCAAGGGAATCAATGAGCTTAGAGCTCAATTCTTCTTCTTTTGGTGTCGATGCTCTAAAACTATACTTTTTCTGACCAATATTTGGCAACCTGTACGGCTCTATTGTTGGAATTTCTATCTGTAGAGCTCAATACAGTCATTAGTTACTTCATCCCGTATAAAATAGATGCAAAGAAATTGATAAAAGGCACGAAAACCGGGTCTTATCCTATGGTTTCTCCCACTCTAGGTCGTGTTAGATTTTTAATGACTAATACCAACTTCGGTTCCTTCATTTTCCCTTTGAGCTCTAGAGCCACGGTAACTCTTTCAAATTTTCTCGCTGAAAATTACAGTCTGCGGAATTGTAGAAAAGAGTAGCCATAGAACTACACCCAGGATGGTCTTAATCAGTAAAAGTCTGACAATCTCTTCTTGCTTCATCAAGAGCGGGAGAAATTTTGATGATTTTACACTAGGTACTTTATTTACGCGTTTTGTTATATTTCTTTCTTAAGGTAGAACTACATTGCGCACACGTGGTCCACGTACACTGATCTGGGCGCGTCGGTCTCCATAATTTTTTTATGGAAACTAGAGTTGCAAAGCTACATTAGATCCACGCTACGCGACGCCACGCAAACCGCCGCAACGTACAAATCAGGCGTGGTCCACGTGTGCGTCGGTCTAGTGTAGTTCTAGCTTAAACTTGACCAGAAATAAAAAAAAAGCGGGTTCGGGATGCGAGTAAAATCTTAGAGCTATATTTCACCGAGACACCATGGCGGCGCGACCAGTCGCCGCTACTAACAAAATGTATACAGCGCTATAGAGAAATACACACCTGGTGTCCGTTTGGTAGCGCAGACAATTTGGTGGCGCGACCAGCAGGCTTACTCTTGAGTTCAATTCCGATCGGTCGACATTGAGATTGTGTTTCGTACCCTTGAATTCAATGCTAGCGCCAAATTGGTTCAAAATTGCGTGACCATTTTGAGAACTAAGTGAAATCTTATATGTTTACAATATTGCTTTCAAGAGTACCAAATCACGTAACGTCAAAATTTCATTGCAATCGGATTGACTTTAGATTGAAATTGAAATTAATTTGGAGAGTAAGCCTGCAGTTCGGACGTATGGCATCACTGGTGTCTGTATGGTGTCTAGTTTGGTACTCTTAGGCAAAAGAGCATACCTTGATTCTCTGTACTTCAAACTTGATGTTCCTATGTTCCAGTCTTCCGTCGAACTTAGTGTAGCTGTAGATGTAGTTGACGGCGGTCACGTGATGCGATATGAGTGACAGGATCTCCTCGCGGGTCTTCATGTCCACCTCGCTCTTCTTGCTGGGGTCCCGATGCTGGAAAGATATTTTGAATTTCAGACAATGGTACTTCAAATTACCTGTGTTTGAATTAGTCTTTATAAATCATGAGATGCAGTCTGATGCGTTGAGTAAAACACTTTATAGAACAAAGCTTGTTTTGCACGGTTTTTACAAGATAACAAAATATCAAGATTAATTTTAATAAAGACTACAATTCGGCTTTGCACAGCTTCGTAGAGGAGCATTATTATGCCTTCATATTTCTTTTATTATGTCATAGATCCTAACTAATATTATAAATGTTAAAGTGTGGATGTTTGGATGTTTGTTACTTAATCACGCCAAAACGGCTGAACGGATTTGGATGAAATTTGGCATGCATATAGCCTTTGACATGGAAAAGAACATAGGCTACTTTTTATCCTGATTCCTTAAGTACCTAATGCCACGCGGGCGAAGCCGCGGGCAAAAGCTAGTATATAATATATTTTCGATTAAAGTTCCCAGTCGGCAGGCGGGTGGCAGGTTTTCCCCCATTTTCAACAATTACTGCCATATTTCAACCAATTTACACAAAACCTTAACAAGTTATACACCTAAACTTTTCTCATGAATCACTCTGTCTATTAGTGAAAACCGCATGAAAATTCGTTCAGTAGTTTTTGATGTTATCGCGAACAGACAGACAGACAGACGCGGTGGGACACTTCGTTTTATAATATGTAGTGAAGTTAATCAACCACCTTCATATTAATTATCTAAATGATGATGAAAATGCTGCATCTAAATCGATAGACACAAATGGCTTTACTTTTAACCAACTACAAAAAAAGAGGAGGTTCTCAATTCTATTGATTGTTTTCTTTTTATGATATGCCATCATTAAGGGGCCGGCGACGGATGAATTTCCATACAAACGTAATACCACGCTAATTTGCAGTTGGAGCATATTTCCAACATATTATGATGATATTCGGTTATAGACAATATTTATCTAGGTTCCAACTGCAAATGAGCGTGGTATTACGTTTGTATGGAAATTCATCCGTCGCCGGCCCCTTAAACTCTAGTCTTTGAGTCTCTCTAGGGGTCGGCGCAAAATGTCTTCTTCATAATACTAAGGTAGGAGTCAGATAACCATTGACCCTCCTAAATTTGTTGAAATTCTTAATTTCAAAAACGGAAATAATATGTTAAAGCTGTCTTGAATCGACATGTACCGTGAACCTATACATGACATGATACAGCATATACGCAGATATTTTTTTTTTTTGGCATCTAACAGTCATATACAAAAATGTAATTCTTAACATAATTGTTTTCTTATGATAGACCTATAGTGCCGACAATGTAATACTTAGGTAAAAATTGAACACAATACACTCCATTATGGAAAGATCAATATATTAGGAGAAGGTCAATGTACTTTATTCCACGGTTATCTGGCGCCTTCTTTAATTATAACAACGCTGGCGCAGACGCAGCACTCCTATCGAGCGTCTGCGGTTTTAAGTGACTAAAAAAAGTCATATCCGTTCGTAAGTGGTGCTGTGGTGCGAATGCGAAACAACTCTTGATCAGTGTATATTGGGGTCAATGAGGTCATGGGCTAATATTATAAAGGACCTACAGTGAATATTTTTAACATGCCTATTACCTACCATCCTCATACACTGGGATTTATGTTTAACTAGCTTTTGCCCACAGCCTTCTATAGTGTAGATTAATTACAATAATTTTCCTCCTACTACTTTTAGAACATGACATCATAAATGCCACCGAGATAACTATTTTCTGTTCTCTTTCCTCACTTTTTTTCCTCTCTCATCTCAGCTAGAACTACACTGCGTACATACGCCGATCTGGGCGCGTCGGTCTCCTTACATTTTATATAGACTTGTCGAGCTATACTTTATCCACGCCACGCGACGTCGTTCTACGTACAAATCAGGCGTGTTACACTAGTGCGTCGGTCTAATGTAGTTCTAGCTTTAGTATTGCCGTTTACCGTGATAATGCTGCCAGTCTTCTAGTCACATTTCCTGATAACAGCGATGTGGAGGAGTACTTCAACGCCTAATTGTATTTTCATCATAAGAGGTCTCTTGCAAACTTTCCATTTATGTACAGCATGACAATGCTGGAGCTATCAAAAGCTCTGTCCAAGCGCTATTTTGTTTTTGATACGATTAAATTAAAGAGTACTGTCAAGTTGTTTTAACATACAGCCTGTGGACCAATTATACTCAGCGAACTGTCAGCGTCCTGCAAGTCCAATATAATAATGGGTTCCGAATTTTCGTGGACTGCCCCGTTTCTGTAGTGCATCAGGTGTTGACAGAGGCACACGTCGATGGCTTCCACGCCATCGTCAGATAGAAATCGACCTCTTTGCTCTGCAGAGTGCGGGCTAACTCCAACTCAATCCTGAAGACCATAGCGGGGAGGTACCATTCTCCTTTGTTACGGCCTGATCACGACTGTGGTCTTAGCGGTTATTTCGGTCTTAGCTTATGAGCGGCTTCTCATGGCGTGCTTCAAACATTTTCATATTTTTGATTTTACCGCTCGCCGCCCCGCGCTTAGCTACCTCTCACAAGCGGCAAGGCCGTGAACGAGCCCTTAGGTGATGTTATTCACAGATGTATCATAAACAACAACCTTGTTTTAATATAGATAGTAAGTTTACTAACCCTTATGGATATCACTAATCCGTATTAAAATTATTTTATTATTTAAAGTCATCATCATCAGCCTTTTTAATGTTCCCACGGCTGGGACTCAGGCCTCCTCCACGCGGGCCCAGTGCGGGTTGGTGAATGTAACATGTCTTCGAATTTTTGGTGGCTGCCGGCTTCGTTCAGGAGCCCTTCCCTGCTTCACCCTACTATACCCTACTCCACCCTACTTTACCCTACTCTACACTACTCTACCCTAACAAACTTCACATAAACCATCTACTAAATAGTCCGACCAAAGTCTAAATATTTGGTTTGGATAGGTGGGCCCGTTCTTAAGTTATAAAATTACAACGAAAAGTGGCTTTGATTTTTATATATATAGATAAATATTTACTTTTAAAAAGAAATCAATTTTCGCGGACATTAACATACGAAAATGTACCACGAAATGATGAGCGAAGTGCGGACGGGAACTAATGATGACTTACGTCCGGGAATCCCTCCCTAACGCGTCGTCATATTAGCGGGTCCGTTTATTATATGGAGCGAGCGTGTTTTGCGACCGATCAACGATTGTTTATCTCTCTAATGCAGGGTTAAGAGCGTCCTTTCCATTCGCCTATCGTCAACATCGAGCATGGTTTTAAAGCTTGTTGCATCATCTAACCCAATCCAACGCGATGTTTGATGAAGAGGCAATGCAAAAAAAGAGAGATAACGCCTGAAAACTCTGATGGCATTCGGTAATTCAGTGACTCGAGTGTTTCACAAAACTTGTCCCAGGAAATACGAGTTTTTTAACCTCTCGTGTGCCGTAATTAGAGACACAATTAAAAAGCCATTGTGTCTCGCGTGGATCCACGTTTAGACACACAACGGGTTAAACCTTTATAAGTTTTTAAGAAAAACATCACGATCAAAATGTGCAAGGCTTCAATTGATGTACTTTTTATATTTGAGTAGTGAATACAATATGGAGAGCCAAAGATGAAGTAAAATAGCAGATTTTTAGGGGTCTTTACTAGATTAGTTTTACACAAATTTATGTTTTGATTTCGATAGAAGCCTAGATAATATCCACAAGATTGCAGTGTCTCCAAAATGTCCAGAGAAAGATGTGTAATAACATCATAATCACGTTAGAGCGGTTGTATGAAAATGTATCACGAAAAGGACACTCTTTGGGACAGTGCAAACAACTGCAGTATTATATGCTCAACTACCAGTGGCCACTGATATAGTCGTGGCTGAATTTCCGTCATGATAGCCAATCTCTGCGAAGACTAACCATCATTCTTATAGTCTATATGGCAATACAACCGGAGACCTTTGAAAGTTGGTGGTGTGATAGCCGATTGATTATATATCAGCAGCTTCGAGATGGTGTTTTTTACATCACAAAATATTTTTAACGAATTTTATAATATTTGCATCACAAATCCAAAATGGTTATTTTAAAGCTGAGGCTAATCTGACTTTGAGGCATATAACGTAATTAAGAGTCACGGTTATTCGATTATCAATTGTTTTCCAAAACTAATGATAATTATTTTATCGATAACTATCGATTTAACGGTAAATTAAATAGAGCGTTGTAGAGTTGTTAATCCATCTAAAAGAGGTTTCTGTTATATTATGTCAGACTTTTTTAAGATGGGAAATCATCTAATAATCTCTAGGGCGAAGCGGGAAGTTTCAGACTTTTACGGACTAAAACAATACTTATGATCATGCTTTGCCTTGCGTTCCGGGACCCCAGCCATCCCTTTCGGAAGCCAATCCATGGCTTCGGCCCTGCTGGGCCCCTACAGTTTTGCTGACATCTCTTTGGGGCGCGTGTGCAACACAATGCGCTGTGGACGACTAGAGCTCACTCTGGACGATGTCAGACTAACGTCTATGTTATTTATGCCCAACTGTTAGTACCTTAGTGGTCACTGCATTCTATGACATCTGAAAACTATAGATAGAGTTGCCTTCCAAAGAGAGTTCTTTTCTTTTTCCATTTTGTAGTTCGCCGAGTTACTACATGGACATCGAATGCGAGAGGCCTCAATACTTTTTAAAACTAAGTCTTAATCTTAAGTGTTTGTTGACGTATCCACAATTTATATTATTGTGGGAACGTTAAAGAGTTCAAGAGTTTGAGTATTGTATACTTACATCTGGGAATCCTTCCCTAACATGTCGCCATATTAGTGGGTCGGTCTGTATGTAGAGCGAGCATGTGTTACGCTCGTCGAAGGTCGCTCGTCGCGAGCGCGTATGTTCGCCGGTGTTCGCCGCTCGCGAGTATTTGTTGTAATTGTGAAAGTCCCAGTATCTGCAACAATTTTGAGAAAATAAAAATAAAGAAGAAAACACTTTGACAAAGTAAGCTTCTCGTTTTGATGGTACTGTTATGGTAAAACTACATCTGGGCACACCTGGGCCATGTACGCCGATCTGGGCGCATCGTTCTCGATACATTTTATATGGCAACTAGATTTGTAATGCTACATTAGATCCACGCCACGTGACGCGACTCTACGTACAAATCAGGCGTGGCCTACATGCGTCGGTCTAAGGCCTCATTTACGGAGACGCGGGGCGTCTCGCGTCGCGTGTGGCGTGGCGTCTCGCGGCGCGTCGGACGTTTTTTCTGTTTACGGTGGGGCGGCGCGTGAAGCGGCACGCATCATCGCACGCGTAAACACAAACTTATAGCAATATACGACCATGTTCATAGAGAAGCGAGACGGGAAGCGTGGCGGTGCTCGCCGCGGCGCCCGCGGTGAATCCTCTAGCGTGTAGCGAAGCACGCGGCGGGCATCGCGGCGATCATATCATACTCCATTGCGACGGTGACTACGTCTGTGTTGCGCGATTTCTAAATAAGACTGACAGAAGATTCCGCCTCGGACATAGCTTCATCGAGAATTGCCGCTGCGTGCGCCGCCGCGATAAACGCCGCATGGGACGCGTCGGTGCCATCGCGGGCTCGGCCGCAAAAAACGCCCTAATTCAAACAAACGCGTCTAAAATCGCTTCTCCGTAAACGCACTCATACAACGCCATATATTTGAATTCAGTGCGGGCCGCGCCACTCAACGCAACGCGCGACGCCCCGCGTCTCCGTAAATGAGGCCTAATGTAGTTCCCGCTTTAATCTTAATCTGAAGTCAAAGTGACAACAGCTGCACTGCATCGTACGATGCGTGGAAACAACAAAGTTTATAACCACAGTGCGTTTGGTGGACAAATAGAAACTTGGCCTAAGAGCTACCGCAGATACGATCAAATTATAAATGTAATTCAGCTTTACTTAAAGGTTTCCGCAAACAGGATCGATTTGACATCATGTTTTCATAGAAATTAATTTTATATGACATATGTCCTTAACGATAGAAAAGTTCGAAATGAAAAAGGAGAAGCAAACCTGCAATCAAACGTACACGCTAAGCTAAAACAAAACCCACGACAAGAAACTAGATCATTCCTCGCCATAACCTATCAACCTATTGACCTACCGATAGAAACCGGTAATGTAACTAATAGGTTCTCTTTTAGAATAAAGAATAAACCAGTACACTTACGAACCGAGTTCGAGTCGTGGTATACGGTGCACATCACTTAATTGGGCGTGGTTAAACTAGATTTTTTGCTCCCTTCTCCGTTCCATCCACGTGTGGCATGTGTCGGCCCATGTGGGTAATAAAAAAAGGTTTAAACTTTTTTTGCTGCAGGGTACACGAATAATAATGTGTCAGCGGCGGGCCAGTCTCAAAATTTATGTTGTTTACCGTTCTAAACAATAGGGAATATGCATGCAATTGTTTTATTTGCTAAATTAAATACTTTTTAGGTTTGGTAAACAAATATATTTGTAATAAACAAACAAATATATATATACATATATTACATATGTAGTATATTTATCAGTTGTCTAGGACTCTTAACACAAACTCTACTTAGCTTGGTACTAGACCGCGTTGAGTGGTAGTTGTGGAATATTATTAATATGAATAAAATAATTAAAATCTTCATCAACAACGAAGTTATAAGGCTTATATTTGTATAAAAATTATTAAATCTAGTTATCTTTTCTACCAATGTTGTCATTGTTTTCACAATTAGTAGGTATTTTATTTTTGTATACTTATTTTATTAATAAACTGGTTACAAAACAAATATTGTTTCATGCATTTTATGTGTTGGCTTGCTTCTCAAAAAATAAATTTGAACTGTTGTTTTTTTGCCTAATAATTAGTTCTACCAACATTAAAATCTGCTAATTACACTTTTAATCTTGTTGGCAATGAAACGAAAGTAATAAGTGGAGATTAACTTTTTAGAGTACTCACTCTGCTGCAATGAAAAAAAAAAATATGATTTTGATATTTTAAATTAATTATAATAAGAAAGGAGCTCTCATTGTGTATCATTAATCGTAGTAAAATATAACTTGCATTAGAAAGACACAGAAGATTAATGACTGATTTATAGTTGAAGTTGAAATAAACTATTACTTTAATAGTTAAAATATTTATTTCGAATTGCGAGAACCAAAACTCGTAAAGACGAAATTACTTTGATAAAAGAGCTGCAAGTTAAATACTTCTTCTTGAAGTTTTACGATGAACTTATTTTCCATAAGTTCATCATAAAATTCATGTCTGGCAGTCTAGCCAACGGGGTAGTCAATGAAAAGAGTTTTTATTTGCAATGCCATAAAAACCTCGACTAACAAACAAAATGCACAGAAATGCCGCACCCAATACTTTACAGGCTGCATACTCACTTGATAAAAAATGAAGCAGTCATCCGTAAAAGTGGCACCATAGTCAAGTCACCACATATATTAGAGGAAGTTTGAAAGTGGTGCCATCGTCAGTGATAGAAACGTTGAAAGGGAATCGTTTTATTGATTTGATTTTGTCTTGGTATGGTCATGTGAAGAGGAGAGTTGTAACGCATGTTACTAAAACAGTTATGAGTATACAAGTAGATTGATATGATTATTACATGTGGATGGATGGAGAGGGAGAGCAATCCCAAAAGAAAAGACGGATGGAGCGTGTGAGGAGTGTTATGAAAAGGAATTAGTGATAGCGTAACGGGTGACTGGACAGAATGGAAGAAAATAGGTGTTTCACCGAACCCAAATGACAGAGACAAGGGCAGTAAGATTATAAATAGTCTAGTCACCATATTAACACATTGTAGGGCAAATTAACTGTCCATAACCATAAGTACTATTGGGATAGCAACAGGGACATTTATGGATAGCAAATTCATGGTATTAAGTTGGTGATCAGCCTCCGTGCAACTTTGCGAAGATGGGTTTTGTAGGGGCAGTCTGTATTGAAACTGGTTGAAGATTTATGTCAGGGTCCCAGGAGGCCGATGCCTGCTAGGGCTCTGGGATTGTTCTAAAGAGAATCAGAATAGAGAAAGAGATCGTGGCCTTAGAACGCAAAGGGCAACTGAAAGAACACAGATAGTTTCAGATAGTAAAAGTGCGACACTGACTCCATCCAGAGCGGGAGTTGTTAGATTTCCTAGATCAAAAAAAAAAGATGGGTCATAAAGCTCATTGATGTCGAGAATGGACTGAACTTTCTCCATTCAGGATTTCAGGTATAAAGTGAATACGGGCAGAAAAGTGAGAAAGATAAAGGCATCTAGCGGCCAGAACCTGTCTTTTCTAGACATCTGATTAGGCTGCGTTACAGGCCTGCAGTGTCACCGTCCTCACTACATGCCACCGGCAAAAGACTTGCATTGGCCGTACATACATTAGCTTAGTATTTTTGTTGTGGGTCCATTACTTGTCCATTGTTGAGGCAGTCAGTTTGTTAGTTAGCCCATTTATGTCCCACTGCAGGGCGAAGGCCTCCCTCTCCCTTTTCCACACACGTCTGTCTTCGGCCATTGCAGGCTAGTCCTGCCGGTAGTTATCAAGCTCATCTCTCCAGATTCGCCTTGGTCAGGCGCGATGTTGCCTTGCGTTTAATAGGACCCAATAAGAGGCAAACTGTAAATTTTTCATTTGATATCACACTTACCTGGGCTCATCATCTCTTAAGCTGTTAGGGTGCGGTGGCTGAGAGGCGGGTGCATGATGCCCGAGCGACGGTGGCGGTGGGTTTGATGGTGTCGGTCCAGGGGCCGGCGATGTCTGTGGCTCGTCGTCCACACCAGAGTTCTGGATGCGCTCCATCCATTGCACCACCTCGTCTGTGATGCCGCATCCGCCTACGTGACCTGGTACATGATAAAAAGGTTTTGTGTGTGTTTATCAAGTACTTCTTCGTCGTATTTGATAATAATGCAGATATTTTATACATATTAGCTTTGACCAGGACCAAAGGCGTTGACCTCGCAAACATATTTATATATATCATATGGTGTTGGTATTACTAGTGCACAAAAAGCAGGATAAGAGATAAGACATATTTTGTAGTGTACAATGTGACTCATTTGAGTACCCTCATCTGAAAATGTTGTACCTCAAAGGGTAAGGGTTAGGGAATCGGCTATTTCCATATGGGCCATGGCCATCTGAAATCAAGTTATACAATGTCAATTTAAAGGGTAAATTTTAAGTAACCGGTACTAAATCATGGCAGTCGCTCCGAATAACAACAATACATTACAATGCTGATACGTCTGAAGGCCAACTTAACGGTACTTGGTAAAAGGTGATATACCTAATACCTCTCAGACAATCTTATTATGATAATAAATCATTATCATATTCATTAAGTTTCAAGGTAAATAAGTGAATACTTCCATTAATTTGGCGCAGACCTCGATATGCGGCTATACATGAAAATAGTATAAAGAAACTATTACTATGAAAATTCATTACTACTAGCGCTTTTGTCGATTGAATCGACTTAAGAGCGCCCAACCTCAGATACATTTCCATACAACCGGTCTCTCAACACATCTTTTCTTACAAATTTTGGAGACAGATATCTTGTGGATATTATCTAGGTTTCTATTGAAATCAAAACATTTTGTGAAAAACTAATCCATAATATATACCTCTACCTCTACCCTATATACCTCTACCCTACCGGTATAGACCTCTAAAAATCTGCAATTTTGACCCTTCATAATTTACTCATTCTTAAATCAAAAATGTATTTTTATTTCAAAATTTTTAGCGTTAAAAAAACACATTTTGTAAAATATTCGAATAAGTGGCGGAATTACCGACTCACGTTAACGAAAAACGGATCGGGAAGGACTCTCTTAAATTGAAATATTTGAAAAATTAATTGAATATAGCACTGGCTACTGAGCATAGAAAGAGAAAAAAAAGTACCAATTCATAAATCAATCGGCTACCAAAACAAAAGTAGTCACCACGTTAAAAATCGCACGCCATAACGGAGACGTCCCACGCTTTTTTTCGGTCCGTGGTCCCGATACTAGATCTCCGATTGATTTATTCACTATTCAACTATTCAGCCTACATTCACCCACTGCTCTGGTTTATGCTATCTTCCAGAGCCAGTCGCGTGTATTTCCGTTCACATCGGCAATATTTACAATGTCAGCTTTCTTCCTATTGTGGGTTGATCTGACAGCTGTCGTCAGTCTCCAACCGACATTGCAAAACAGTAAATTACCGCATGTTATGAAATCTTCCAAGTGCGTGAGTCAGTCTTGTGCAAACTGATCTTGCAAATTGTTTTACTATCTCTGAGATTATACTTGATGCTCATCTTTTTTTTTGTTTTCAAAACAGTACAAAGCAATGTTACAATGTCCAAGAAAAGAATTGACACTATTTCACGTCTTTTAACAAAATATTACCACGCTTCGCCATGGGCATTACATCAGGCACCAAGTCGCATTGCCGTACGTGTCTCGAATACGGTAGCTCGATTTATCGAGATTTATAATCCAGATCCGTCGTAGTTATTGAGTAAAAAAATTAATTCCATGTGTCGTTCCACGGGTGAAAAGGATATAATCAATACACTGACGATGCTGCTTCCCAATGACACAATGTTAGAATATTCCACAAGACGTACATGACATTTTAAATTATTCATGATAAATCCCAAGTTTTGCCGTTGGAGTTGGAAAGAAAAATACGTATCGGACCTCGTCTCGCGTTCGACCCGAAATAAATACCAAACGCTGACACCAAACTCTTTTCTATAGCGCTATTCTGAGATTTATTTATCAACCGAGTTCCTGTTAGATTTATAACCCTAATATATATTAATTTCTTTGTTTTTTCCTCTTTGGTACGAGCTATAGGAAATATCCTAGTTTGGCCTGATAGCTCGGCGATTTTTTGCCATACAAATTGACATGGACCTGTTGGATGGCTAGTAGACACTGATAAAAATTACAGCTTCTAAGGTTTCTATAAAAAAAGCTTATCCGTAATGTTTAATGTTATAATGATTTATAGGGGTCGCGTTAATTGAAAAGGTAAATACAAAAAGCTAAAGGGCATTCGCTATGTTCCGTCAGACTAAATCTAACTGCAGCATTGAATAGGGAAACCATAATGACGCATGAAAAGTACAATGCGAGCGAAAAAGCGCAGTTTTAAAATTAAAAAGTGCTGAATAGTCGAGTTTTTTTTTTCAGCTCGTGTGTCGTGTTAGAGCACATTGGCGTTTCGCATCCGGGCGGGCTGCATTTTAACGAACCTCCTGCGAGCGAATGCGGCGGCAACCAGATAACGGAAATTACCGCCTGCTGGCGTACATCGCGACTTTAATGCCTACCGAGCTATTCAAATATCATATTTACTCACAGATTTGAGACTCCGTGGACATTGTGTGTAACGGACTAACCGCTTTTTGATTTTGCTTTAATTTTGTATTAATGAGGAAAGAACGGGTTTAGGTATAAATTTACTGGAAAATTTGTATGTATTAATCAATATAAGGAAGGAAGGAAAACAGGAAAATCCCTGCAGAAGGACGACAAAACCGGCTAAAAAATAATTAATTAACAAAGCTATGCACTTTCCGCAGCGCCATGGTAACTGTTGAACAAGCAGGGAATGGGGAAGCACGTTTACAACAAGTTTTAATAAGGGTTAAGTAATATAATTTTAATGATGTAGTAGTTGTTAACAGGGTTTTTCTGCATATCAAGTAAAGTAACGGGGTCATAAGTTCACTATCAGACATGATTGTCCTGTATGATTATGAAAATGACGGGCGATGGAAATTCCAACACAGTTTTTCCTTGTAAACAGATGTATTGACAAAGTTTAATTGATAGTATATATATATAAACTGCCTAACAAACTGTATTTTGTTAGACTAAGTTTAACGTATGAAAGCAAAACTCTTAAACAATGAATTAAAGTGTTGCCCGCTGTAAGATCCCAAGCAAAACTTTAGCATGCCGTTTCCTATTACACAAATAAATTGAACTCTTGATATTAAGTATCTTGTTCAAATACTAGAAACCCACTTTATTGTTAGATTAATAACCAGTAATGGTAATAACTTCAATACGAAATATTACGTTCATTTATCATGCAAATGTTCACGACGGCGCAGTTGGAGTCGCTGTGCCAACTCGTGCCCAGACGGAGTCAAGTGAACTCCATATAGAAATGCTTGGCTGTCGATTGTTTATTCTGTAGGAACATAATGTAAGTAGGTATACCGTCTGTTACGAGGGTTGAACAAATATTCTCCATCTGTACCTTCTTATATTTTTAACACATTAAAGTCGGAACTTTATCAAATATAACGCTGAGCCTTTCTATGATACCATTCAGCGGTAGCTGCTACAATATAATATGATATTGAGAGAGAAGCAATGCGCTGCAAGGATACAGATATTAAATGAACCGCTTAAATAAGATTGTGTACAGCAGTTTGTGTAACGAAACGAAAACCTTGTTCGTAACTATTCGCGAGTTTTGACAATATTAAATTAGTAATACTCCACAGTCCTCGCAGACGGTTAACAAGAAGTATTTTCTACTCGGTTTATGCGTTTTATATGTACATGAATGAGAAGGTAAACAGCAATATACAGTGTTATGTGTGTTTTGTTTGTCTTATCTAAATTACGGTTTGTGTAAACGACAATTCGGTATTTAGACAAAGATTTGTTATGTGTATGAGGACCGTGAAATTTCATTTACAAGAGCAAAATTAAATATACTGTAATAAGAAGCTATTCATTTAGTTTTTCCAGCGTATCCTTGTTTGTTTTAGACATAAAAATTAAATAACTCGGCACCGACTAGCGCTGATTTCAAATAAACTTCAAGCAAAAAAGTACAAGGTAGCCTTACAACTGCCTAATTAAAGTTTATTTAAAACGAAATGGAAATCAAAGACGTTCAGCGTCTTTGGGAATACTAATTTAAGGAATGCTTTTATGTTGCGACATTTCATAAGCAAAAAGTGTCGTTCACGAAATTAGGCTCTGTCACCGTTCTTGTATTTTTTGTAAAAAAAAAAAGATCTGTATTTGGTTGGTCGTGAAAGCCTTTCATATTCAAATAAAAGCTCCATGGAGATCGCGTAGAGCGTGGTCCCCCTGCCGCTGTTCAATAACTCGTAATGAAAACAAATGTAGCTACAAACGCGACCCTTCCTGCTCACTCAATACCTCCAGAATTTATTTTCCGATCAAACGTAATTTTCAGAAGCAAAACAAATGAAAAACCTTGTTAACAATACAAAGAAAAAGATCACCGGAAAAACGACTTGGTACTTCCCCAATACTCCGACGGAATGTACAATGTAGAGCGAAAATTTGATCGCAGGTAGCAACAAGATAAATATGATGTGCCTCGCACTCGTCCCAGTTTACGAGTATTATGGGTATATTGTCGGTATTCAAAAGCAATTCTGAAAGGGGACTTGTGTTTATGCAATTCAGTAGAACCGCATATTCAGGTGGGTCGACTCGCTAGTCGCTACCGCTACATACAACTGCACAATGAAATTGCATCTACAACACAGGCAAAAATGCAAACTCGGCAGGCGGGGCGGTGTTGTTGACGCGAAATTACCATTCCAGCGCAGCCTACGGACGAATGAATATGTAACGTGGAATTTAGTCTGGTTTGATGACATTGCGAATCGTGCCAAATGTCATCTACACAACGATAAAACATGATTTAAATCATGTAAAGTTCGTCACGGCGAATTAAAGTCGACTGACTTAATGAATTTATGACAACGGCGCCAGCCAATAAATGAGTCGAACGTTCCGTTATAAATTATGCGAATTTTCCGATGCAAGCGGTGTTGCAATCAGCCGGTGACAGCGCGCCGAGCAAATGGGATTAAACTTTGTTAAACGACCTTGCGTTGCAATCCATTTGCCGTGCGACATACTGTGGCGAAACTTCCACGCGACTCGCCTCTCTTTCTACTCCCGAACTCCCGACTCTGACTCCACTAACTGCACGGTGCACGTGTACTTACAAATTTCTACACAGTTAATTTTGTTATTGCACCTATACCAAGGAAACTTAATTGTACATAGCGTAATGGGATTAAAACCGTAAAACGCGATTACTTCATTTGATACGACTCATAAAATAACGTATGGTACGGGGGCTACGAATCGGATTTTCCGCGCAACAATAATACTGATTCAGCATTGTGTAGCTTTATAACACAACTTCTTTGGCTCTGCTATTTATCCGATCCTACTAACTAACGTATCTAACTACGTAATCTTATCTACCGAATCATTAAACTACTTTCAAATGAAAGTGTTTAACTTACTTCGAACTCTAGTTGCGTCGATAAATGAACTTGTAAATCCCTAAACCTGAATTACAGTAGCTCTGGAAACGCATACAATTACGTGGTTTGCAAAATTGGCTCGAGCTTACAAATAACTCTCTGCTGGACTTTAATTGTATAATTTATAATTACTGAAAATTAAAAGATTGTAGTTAAAAGGTGTACTTACCATGTCTGTGATGGGCGTATGGGTCCCCGACATCGCCCTCCTTGTAGATCACGGAGTGGACACGTGTGCGCGTGCCATTCGGAGGGAAGTAGCGACGCGCATGCTCCACATAGTAAGAGCCATCGCTCGCTACAATCTTCCCCTCGAACATACCGTCCGTCACCGAGCCGAACACCTTCGATTGCGGATCATCTGCGCATAAACAAACAGCATTATTTTATACCGCAGCTTCGCCTTCACTTTGCATACATAGAGCCTCATCTGTCTCTGCAATAGCATTATCCTGGGCTTCCGCATTAGACTAGAAGCCACCCTTTCTTCGCGCACTGAGAACAGCGGTTGGGATTATAATCGTAAGCTGGGATTACTACTTTAAGCTTTCGTAAATCTTTTCATTTATGTGAAGATTTTAAGAACAAGCATCTTGTTGTGATGCAGTTTCTTTATAGCTATTTACTACGGTCGTTTCTACCAACGTTATCTAAGGATTTTGCTAGATCGACCGTTGTTTTACGATGCTAATGTTAATCACAGTCGACAAAGTATACGACTATACAATTAGACATACAATATCTATCTGTTATATATCAAGTACACACGTGAATATAGGAATGCGATGTGTCTTCTTTGGACAATGGTCCTAAAAAGACTGAACACTTTTTTTTAAATGGTAACTCATGAAGAATTTTGTGTTCCTTCAGTTTCAAGGTAACTCTTTTGAACAATCCAGCAAAGAAATGGATCCTGCTGTTTGTTTTTAACCAACATTTCGGGGAGTTTGCACTGGAACTACACAATCTAATTCCGCCCAGTCCGTACCATCTTTGGACCACTAGACGACCGGTACATTATAGACCTCCCATCCATACGCACACAGCGTTTTGAGAACACATTTATTGTGCGTACAACCAATGAGTGGAATTCGCTGCCGAAGTCTGTGTTTCCCGATAACTACAACCTAGGGGTCTTTAAGTCAAGAGTGAATACGTTACTTCTAGGCAAGCGTGCTCCATCGTCGACCACATCATCGCTTACCATCAGGTGAGATGGTGGTCAAACGCAAGCCTGTCAAGAGAAATGTAGCTTAGTATGTCGTATCTTTTTTTTTTTTTTTATAATGGATAGGCTCGCGTTTGACCACAATCTCACCTGATGGTAAGCGATGATGTGGCCGACGATGGAGCACGCTTGCCTAGAAGCAATCTATTCACTCTTGACTTAAAGACCCCTAGGTTATAGCTACTCTATCTACTCCAAAATATGAATAATGAACCACACTAACATAATAAGAAAGGAACAAAGCCGGAGCACTACTTACGCTCAAAATTTCATTACTTTCTACGTATATTACAACAAGGCTTTCTAAAGTTTGACGCTGTTTGCCTTCATATGAGTTTGTTATAACGAAATTGCCTCTATTAAGACGGTAAGTATGTGTTGTCTAATATAAGAGATATATGTAAAATTTTATTAGTAGTAGAGCAAAGGAGTTTGATGTAGGCCTTCTCCATTATTCCCTTTAAGACCCTGGCCTGCTTTCATATGATTGTGGTCTCTACGTAAGTTAAATAGGATTTCTTCTGAAGATATATAGGTAGGTACCTACCCATGACACTTATATTTAAAAAAAAAGTTCATTATAAAATGTTATGTTCTCTTGTCAGTGCGCGTGTAAATTGAGAACTACTCCGATTTTCGTAAGTCTTTAGATTTCGAAATGTAATCTGGCTACATTTTAGGATAATATTCATTCACGTGACCGGAGCTGCCGGCACATAATCTATATATGTATATAAAAATGAATCCCTATTTCCTTGGTCATGCCATCACGCGTGAACGGCTGGACCGATTTCGCTAATTCTTTTTTTGTTGTGTTCGTTATTGTAAGGAGGTTTTTAAGAAAGAAAAAAAATGAAAGTTAGGGTAGTGTAGGGTAGAGTAGAGTAGGGTAAAGTTTGGTAGAGTACGGAAGAGCGGAAGCGAAGCCGTGCGGGCAAAAGCTAGTTATAAATAGAATCTTCCCGCAAAAAAGAAAATTATCCCAAGGGATCATACTGCCGCGATAAAATAGTAGCCTTGTTGCTAATGCTTTATGCTAGCGTTCGGGATAAGGTCAAGCCGTATGTCAAATTTTATCCGAATCTTTTCACCCGTTTCTGTATGAGGGAGTCGCAAGCATACAGACATACATACACCATATTCCACCTGCTTATTCGATGTTTATTTGTTTGTCAATCCTAGTTACATTATCTAATGTATTGATAATAACGCGTAAGAATTAACTATTAAGTAATCTAATGTACTAATATCACGCAATAAGAGAAAGTATTTATCACTAACTCGTATCTTATCATTGGCTTTATTGGCTTATCTCTCACAAATACAGCAAGATAAGAAGAATTGATAATGTTAACAATTCAATGTAATAGATAAACGAAGATTAACTTTCTTCTTGAATCAATATACCTAACCACCGTACAATGTCTTTATACAATTTTAATTGAGCGTAATCCCAACTAATATTATAAATGTGAAAGTGTGGATGTTTGGATGTTTGTTACTTAATCACGCAAAAACGGCTGAACGGATTTGGATGAAATTTGGCATGCATATAGCCTTTGACATGGAAAAGAACATAGGCTACCTTTTATTCCGATTCCTTAAGTACCTAATGCCACGCGGGCGAAGCCGCGGGCAAAAGCTAGTAAATGATAAATAATGCTTATTTGAGTAGTGCTGGCCGAGTGGTAACGGCCCCGACTTATGAGTTGTAGGTCGCGGGTTTAAAACCAGCCAGGCGCATTACTTTGTGTAATTTATTTCATCACCACTGCTCTCAAAACGGTGAAGGAAAACATCGTGAGGAAACCGGCATGTCCTAGAGCCAAAAATTCTAAGACATGTGACATTCACCAACTGGCACTGGGCCCAAGTGGTGGAATACGAACCAATGCCTTAAGAGGCGTGTGTCTCAGCAGTGGGAACACTAAAGCTATAATTCTTATTTTGCAAATAGGTTATAAATAACACTTTACACGTAATGTTTTTCGTTAATTTACACTAGATGAGGCCCGTGTTACCTAGTTGACTACCCTGACGAGAAACAAAAAAACTCAGAAGTCAGTCTCTTTAAAAGTTGATACACTAAACATGTAATGGTCAAATCATAGGACCATGCAGATTAGTGTGTCTGAGATGGTCTTTTGAAGAAAGAATCAGACAAAACATATTTGGGTAGACCTGTCCACTCAGTGCAAGCATTAGTCAGTATTCGTGTAGCTCAACTCAGGGCTAGTAAAGAGCTCAACGACTCGACGAACTATACCAAAGAAAGGACATAAAAATAAGTAATTCATACGTTCAAAACCATTGGCGTAGCTGGGTGAAAAACGACCCTGGGCCAAAAAAATCCGGAGCCACTTATTTTAACGTGAGAAATCTTCAAATAACTTCTTCTGGTCTGGGTGAAGTGAGTGCCATGATTATAGTAATAGTAGTGCTGCAATTTTTTTTTTTTAATGGATAGGCTCGCGTTTGACCACAATCTCACCTGATGGTAAGCGATGATGTAGCCGACGATGGAACACGCTTGCCTAGAAGCAATCTATTCACTCTTGACTTAAAGACCCCTAGGTTATAGCTATCAGGAAACACAGACTCCGGCAGGGAATTCTATTCCTTAGCTGTACGCACAATGAATTTACTCCCAAAACGCTTTGTACGTATAGGTCGGATGTCCACCATGTACCGGTGGCGCAACGCCGTACGTCTTGTGGCCCGATGATGGAACGGACTTGGCGGAATTAAATTGTGTAACTCTAGTGCACACTCCCCGAAGTGTAAACGATAGAAAACAGACAGGCTAGCAACTCGGCGTCGATGCTCAAGACTTTGGAGTTTTGACTTCACAAGAGCATCATTGCCTATGATCTTCTTGGCACGTTTATTTAGATTTTGAAGGTGGGAGAATTTTTCACGGGTTCATTTATAAGAGATTTGCTTTGCTTAAAAGGAAGCTCCACATACTTATAAAATGAATAATGATTATGCTAATTATGAAAATAAACTATTTTTGTATTTGTAGGAGAGGTAGAGGTTTGCTAACCTAGTTTGGGGGCCCCTCAGTTTTGATGGGGCCTCAAGCTCAGGGGTTCCCCAAAACCTGCCTCACCTAGCACTTCAGTGTACAAAACTCACAAACAATAAATAACACGAAAATGTTGCCAAGATTTTCAATCTCAATTCCCAACTAGTAGTGCAAAGGTGTCGTTACTCAAAGGTATAAGTTTAATACTACAGACCCGAGTCACGTTCAGCCAGTATCCACTAATGCTCCATATTTCGAATACTTGTCTTAACGATACCCCTTATTATCGGTCTCGGTCACCCGAAGCTCACAATTTGTTCGTACGATAACGACGGAGCTCTGAGCTTACACTTAAGGCATATAGTCCCTTGAACGTTTGGTCTGAGTTAAATGCACACATACTCTTGCAGAGCCCCTCTGACATTTAAAAACCATTTTTTTTTTGCGAAGTTTGTTTGTTTTACATAATATGCTATGTTCATTCTAAAGAACACTTAAACAGCATTTTTTTTTTTTATGTAAGCATATTTCCAACCCGCACTGAGCCAGCGTGGTGGAGTAAGGCCCATTACCTCTCATAGAGAGGAGGTACCAGCACGGGGCACATTAAAAGGCTGATTATGCTATTTTTATATTTCTAAAGAGCACAGCCGTTTGAAAGGAATATGGAAATCAGGCGATAAAATATCATGCTGTTATTTTTTTTTTTTGGCAAATTATGAAAGGCAAAATATTAATCATGCGAAATATCATATCTTGATAATGTTTTTTTATGTGTCTATAATAATTTATTAATAAACATATATTTTTTTCAACCTAATTAACCTAGCCGCCAAGGAGTAGGCTTCACAAAGTAATTGTTTTATAGCACTGCTCGGGAGCCAGGGCCTTAACAATAACTTGGTGTCGTGTCACAAGCACGTTAGTTTAATAATGACAACTAGTGAGTCACACCGTTCGGCTAATAGGGGCCCCGAGGTGTATTGTACGTAAATTGAACGTTGCAATTACATTTGCTAAGGCATACCATTTGTTTGGTGTCCGGGTGTCCCCTACCCACGGCACCCAGTGAGACATGCAGGTGTGAGCGGCGCGATCAAATTGATTACGCGCTTAACTGCCGCTAGTGACTATGGGTTTTATAATTGAACTAGCTGTCTACCGCGGTTTGACTCGCTTTTTTAGCTACTGCTCTGCTCCTATTGGTCGTAGCGTGATGTTATATAGCCTATAGCTGGCGTCCGATTTTATTATGCTCGTTTTTATATACAATAATTTTATTTCAAATATCATCAACTCATATAGCACCAATATAATCTCCCTTTACCGTATGTGTGGTTGTGATATAACAAGAAACTTCATATACCGGGTAAAATGGGGTGAATAGAGACTTAGGGATGAATAGAGACAAAACTTTAAAGGGTATTTTCTCGATATTTGAATATTTTTTGCAGCATTTAACTAGATCAATTTATTAATGAATAGTTATTCTAAAAAATCGATGCTTTGTTAGAGGCCGATATTATGGTATCAAAGTGAAAAACCAAACCAAAGTTTTGTCTCTATTCACCCCTAAGTCTCTATTTACCCCGTTTTACGGTTCGCAATATACTTTTACGAGATGATGGAACGCATACTTTTGTGTGGGTATTGAGTACCCGACTATCAGCCGTCTAGTTCATTAATAGGTCAGAAATTCTTTGGCTGTTTATCGATATTGTTTTTTTGAACAATGTTGGCATTCCTATAAGACTATAAGCGAGCAACATAATTGTTATTTAAACGATACAGCTTTACAACGTAAAATACTAATACACAAATAAAGCTGAAGAGTTTGTTTGGTTTAACCTGCTAATCTCAAGAACTACTGGGTCTAATTTAATCATTTTGTTGTTGGAGAGATAACCCATTTATCGAAGGTGGCTAATTTAATTTTACAAATTGTGATAACTATGTTTTGATTATTTCTTTATATAAGCACAGATTACTGAATAGTTACTACGTAACAGATACTTCACTCAGTAGAAAAATTCCAATACCTATTACGATAATTGCCTACTCCCTCGCGTCAACAACCACTGTATGCTAAAATGCGCCTAAATGCTCAAGCGTACAGCAGTGATTGCTTCGCACCGCGCGATTCCACAGTAATCGCAGGGCTGCCTCTTCGATAAAATTAAATTAACATAACTTTTTATCTATGTTATTGAGAACTGTGAATATGTTCTGACTTTTATGTGGCACTTAAAAATTTTATCATTTATAAAATATTTAACCAACTTAAAAAAAGGAGGTGATCAGACATACAGGCCAAACTGAGAAGTTTGACTTGTATGGTTTGTAGGTATGTTTGTGCGCGATAATCTCGCGTTTGTCTAAACCGATATCGATGCGGTTATCAGAAAAGGATTTGTTACATTTAGGAGAACGTTTTAAAATAAGTATAATACTTCTTAGTTTGATGATGATCTTCGGAGATGTTCACTAGAAATGAAAAAAAAAGCCTTAAAAAAGAGAACCGACTTCAAATAAAGCACTAAGCCGTAAGAAATAATTTGTTTTTTTTTTTATTGTTACGCCATTAAACGTGAACCCGCCATATCTCCGAGAAAATAAAGAGTAGCACGTAATAATTAAAACGCATTGCTGTTCGAAAGGTCTAGAATGGTTTTACGTAGCCAGCCTTAGAAAAATCTCGAAACATCCACAAAGTACTTACAACTAGTGGGTAGGCATTTATCTAGGATAAGGGAAATGATACTCTCCGACGTTAACAATAGAGTCGAAATTCGCATGAAAGTGACTCTTATTACCACAAGTAATAAAAATGATTTATGACTTCGAGAAGCGATTCAATTGTTCTGGAATTCTGGATCGTTCGTGGGAAGTCGGTATCTAGAATTTTCTTGGCTCCGCATATAAATACGAGCCCCCGGCCGGAAGCGAGTCAGTTGTGATTTCGACTGCGATCAAGAGCGAACTACCCTAGTACTTGAAGCGATTTTATCTAACGACCTAAGCGATAGTGTAACGGTACTCTAGTGTTAATTGCGATTCGGATTATTGTTGACTGGACTAATTTGTTATTGTTTGTGGTGAATAAAGTTGTCTCTTAGTAAATCGGCATTTGATTACCCACGTACGTAACAACTGGTGTCAGAAGTGAAATGCCATTAACACCGAGGGACGACGAACAGCGACCACGAACACGGAGGCAAATGGAGATGGATGCTGCGCGTCATCGTTTGGAGGAGGAAGATCAGGCTGGTATGGGAGCAACAGCAGCTGCTGAGGTGCCAACAGGACCATCCTCGGAATTGAACCTCGCTGCGGTGTTGGCCGCCATGCAAGCTAGTATGGAGGCCAACCAGCGCAAGCTCCAGGACCTAATCGCAGCGAACCAGGAAGAAGCTCGCCGCGAACAGGAAGCCGCTCGCCGCGAACAGGAAGCCGCTCGCCGCGATCAGGAGGCTAAGCAGAACCTGATCCTCGATAAAATCGACCACGGCCTCGTCACGTTGGGCGAGAAGGTAAAGAATCTCACCTTGGAGGTCAAGGAGGTTTCCGCCCGAGCTGATAGCCTAGAAACAAGAATTGATGGCCACGAAGATCGCCTGCTGGACATCAACAAAAAAATCGTCAAGCTCGAAGCGCGCGAACCCGTTGCTGTCGGCTCACCATCGCACACTCCCTGTGCATCCGCCGCAAAATTTGATGTGCCACGTTTTGATGGCACGTCTTCCTGGACGGCATTTAAGTACCAATTCGAGACATTGGTCGAAACAAATCGCTGGGATGATAAGCAGTCTTTTGCGGCATTAACTCTGGCTCTACGAGGGGACGCTCTGCTGGTCCTAGAGAACCTTCCTCCGAACAGCAGGACGTTGGAGCGTCTCATGGAGGGATTAGACACTCGCTATGGAGACAAGCACCTCGAGCACGTTTTCCGCGCGCAGCTTCGCGAGAGAACGCAGAGGTCGAACGAGAGCCTCCAGCAATGGGGAGTCGAGGTTGAACGGCTGGTCCGGCGTGCGTACATGTCGATGACTCCAGAGATGGTGGAAGTAAATCTGGTGCAAGCTTTCATCGACGGTCTACGGGATTCTGAAGTCAGGGCTACGGTGCGACTCGGACACCACCAAACTCTAAAGAGTGCGATGGCTCACGCTTTAGAAGTGGAAGCCGTACGACAAGATTCACGCACGCACAGAGTTCGGGAAGTGGTGGTCTCGCCGTCAGTGCAACCACGTCAACGAGAAGTGGTAGCTGCTTCTGCGGCAAAATCCCGCTATATTCCGACGTGTTACGGGTGCGGAGAAAAAGGGCACATTCGTACCGATTGCCCCAAGAGGAAGAGGGGGAGTGTGGACTCCGGAACTCAAGTTAACGAGGAGTCGTTAAACTAAATGTCGCCAGGGCCGCGGGGCGGGTGCTGGCTGGTCAACTGAAGGCCCCAACCATCACCATCAATCAAGTTCACAACGGAAATAGTTTGATCATCGAAGGGACGCTGAATCATCGTGCTTGCAATTTCACCGTTGACACGGGGGCGTCACGGACTGTTATAAGGCCTGAGTTGCTGAAACGCACCATCTTGTGGCAAAGAGAGTCTCCATCCTGCCGACTTCAGACAGCAACCGGCCAGCCAGTCTCCGTCCTCGGTGATACAGAAATTGAATTCAAAATCGGTGATCAAGTGTATATCCATCCTGCGTTAATTGCGAATATTACCGACGATTGCATACTGGGTCTCGACTTCTTGCGGAATAACCGATGTATTTTAGATATCGACAGGGGAGTATTGAAATTCCCAGATCAAGAAGTCTTCCTGCGAGGAATTAAGTCATGCAACCTCTATTGTTTAAATAATACTACACTGGCTCCGAGAACAGAAACCTTAGTCGAAGTAAAGTTTCCCAAGAAAATCAGGCAAACAAGATGTGTTTTGGTTGAAGATATTGGCCGGCACTCGGAGCTCATCACCGCGAGGACACTAGTTATGACGAAAAGGAAATCCAGGGTAAGGATTGTGAACCTTGGGAAAGAAGAGGTCCAATTGAAGAAAAACAGTGTTGTTGGGAGATGTGAAGAAGTTCAGTATCTCCGTCAAATCATTACATCTCCAGCAAAGCAAGACACGACAAAAGTTGAAACGGATCACATCCAGCAACTTCTGGAAAATTCTAAGAGCAATTTATCGACTTCGGAATTGCAGCAAGCCAGGGAATTTCTGCTACGGTTTCGAGATATCTTTGCAACGGGAAAAGACTGCGGGAGAACAGGTCTCGTCAAGCATGAGATAGACACAGGTGACGCTAGACCAATTAAACAGAGACCGCGCCGCATACCCTGGGCTAAGGAATCTGAGGTAGCAGGAATGGTAAAGGACATGGCTGATAGCGGAATAATTGAGCCTTCTACGAGCCCATGGTCTTCTCCAGTCGTTCTGGTGAAGAAGAAGGACGGCAGCACAAGATTCTGTGTGGACTACAGAATGCTGAATAATGTGACGAAGAAGGACAGTTATCCCTTACCAAGGATAGACGATACGCTGGATATGCTCAGTGGCATGAAGTGGTTTTCGACCATTGATTTGAAAAGTGGCTACTGGCAAGTGGAAATCAGCGAGAAAGATAAAGAAAAGACAGCGTTCAGTACGGGTATTGGCAGCGGCCTGTGGCAATTTAACGTCATGCCGTTTGGGTTATGCAACGCTCCAGCGACGTTTGAACGCCTCATGGAGAGAGTCATGGTGGACCTTCTTGGTGACGTTTGTCTGGTATATTTGGATGACGTCATTATAATGGGTCGCACTTTTAAGGAAAACCTGAGGAATATGGAGAGTGTTCACCAGGATACGAGGGGCTAACCTAAAACTAAGCCCAAAGAAGTGCGACCTGTTCAAGAAGGAGGTCAGCTACCTAGGACATGTTATTTCCGCTGACGGGGTGAGAACCAACCCTGAGAAGATAAAGGCAGTCCAACAGTGGCCGGTTCCAAAGAACAAAACGGAAGTACGTGCATTTCTAGGGTTGTGCACATACTACAGGCGGTTTGTCAAGAATTTTTCGGACATTGCAAAACCTCTACATCAGCTGACTGAGGATAAACGAGATTTTATCTGGGACGAGGACTGTGAGTCAGCATTCGACGAGCTAAAGCAACGGCTATGTGAAGCGCCTATACTAGGGTATCCGAGCAGAGACGGAAGATTTGTCGTTGATACCGATGCCAGCAACACGGGAATTGGTGGAGTGTTGTCACAAGTGCAGGGCGACAGACAGGTCGTAATCGCTTACTTCAGTAAGGCACTTTCAAAGCCAGAAAGGAACTACTGCGTGACTCGACGAGAACTGCTGGCTGTGGTAAAAACCTTGCAGCATTTCCACAAGTACCTCATAGGAAGACAATTTACATTGAGGACGGATCACGCTGCATTGAAATGGCTTCTACAATTTAAGAACCCTGAGGGCCAAGTTGCAAGATGGCTCGAGCAGCTGCAGGAGTTTAACTTTGTGACGGAACATCGCAGTGGAAAAGGGCATAACAATGCTGACGCCCTGTCGCGACGTCCATGTAATGAGGACTGCAGACACTGCCAGCAGAATGAAGCCCGAGAACACGTTAATTTAATTAGGGCTGAAGGCAACTTCAAGAAGTCTCAGGAAGAAGATGACGATATTCGACCTATACTGGACTGGAAGCGTAGCGGAACTAGGCCCCAGTGGAGTGAAGTATCGTCACACAGTCCCGTAACTAAGAGCTACTGGGCACAGTGGGACAGTTTAGTCCTAGAAAATGATGTGCTTTGTAGGAAATGGGAATCGAACGATGGCAAGGAGGTGACCACACAAGTGATAGTACCACGATGTGAAGTAGTCCCCCTGCTACAGGAAATACACGATGGTGCTTCTGGAGGACACCTGGGCATCAAGAAAACTCTACTGAAAGTGAGACAGCGGTATTACTGGCTCAATTGTAGAGATGACATAGAGCAATGGTGTCGGAAATGTACAGCGTGCGCATCTGTGAAAGGACCACAGACTAGGAGCAGGGGCAGGCTTCAGCTGTACAATGTGGGAGCCCCATGGGAACGCATCGCTATCGACGTCGCTGGACCTTTTCCAGTTACAAATGACGGAAACAAGTACATAGTGGTGATCCAGGACTATTTCACAAAGTGGCCCGAAGTCTTCGCCATACCCAATCAGGAAGCGACGACAGTGGCGAAGAAGGTGGTCGAAGAAGTAGTATGTCGGTATGGCGCACCTTTGGAAATCCATTCCGATCAAGGCCGTAACTTCGAATCTGCGCTGTTCCAGGAAATGTGTACACTTCTGGGAATTTATAAGACACGCACAACACCTGCGCACCCTCAGTCGGACGGAATGGTGGAAAGGTTTAACCAAACCCTGGAGAATCACCTGGCTAAGGTTGTCGATGACCATCAGAAGGACTGGGACCGGTATATTCCACTATTTCTGATGTCTTACCGATCGGCAGTGCATGATAGCACGGGACATACCCCAGCAAGAGTGAATTTCGGCAGGGAGATGAGACTTCCAGTCGATGCCATAACTGGCGTGCCACCTGACAAGACTAAGCCAGTTACGGACTACGTAAGTGACCTTCAAGATCAATTGGACGAAGTACATAAACGAGTTCGTGAGAATAGCATGAACACCAGCGTAAAAATGAAAACTAGATACGACCGTAATGCCAATGCCAAGGGATTTGAGGAAGGTACACTGGTCTGGCTCCACAACCCGCTTCGACGGAAAGGGAAGTCGCCGAAACTCCAAGCTCGATGGGAGGGACCTTACACCGTGTTAAAAAGGATTAATGACGTGACCTACCGCATTAAGAAAGGGCTAAGAGGGAAACCCAAGGTTGTCCATGTGGATAGATTGGCGCCGTATCACGGATCTAATAATGCTCGGGACGAGCATGACTAAGAGGGGGGCACTGTTACGCCATTAAACGTGAACCCGCCATATCTCCGAGAAAATAAAGAGTAGCACGTAATAATTAAAACGCATTGCTGTTCGAAAGGTCTAGAATGGTTTTACGTAGCCAGCCTTAGAAAAATCTCGAAACATCCACAAAGTACTTACAACTAGTGGGTAGGCATTTATCTAGGATAAGGGAAATGATACTCTCCGACGTTAACAATAGAGTCGAAATTCGCATGAAAGTGACTCTTATTACCACAAGTAATAAAAATGATTTATGACTTCGAGAAGCGATTCAATTGTTCTGGAATTCTGGATCGTTCGTGGGAAGTCGGTATCTAGAATTTTCTTGGCTCCGCATATAAATACGAGCCCCCGGCCGGAAGCGAGTCAGTTGTGATTTCGACTGCGATCAAGAGCGAACTACCCTAGTACTTGAAGCGATTTTATCTAACGACCTAAGCGATAGTGTAACGGTACTCTAGTGTTAATTGCGATTCGGATTATTGTTGACTGGACTAATTTGTTATTGTTTGTGGTGAATAAAGTTGTCTCTTAGTAAATCGGCATTTGATTACCCACGTACGTAACATTATGTTAGTGCTAACAGCTGGTAATTACGAATCGAAAAAGCACCGACATCAAAGAAGAAATTATTTCTTACGGTTTAGTGTTTTGAAGTCGGTTCTCTTTTTTAAAGTTTGTTTTATTATATTTGTAAGTTTGTTTTGTTTTATATATACGCGTACGAACGAACAGCACTATTAAAATTGAACGGCGTGCGCGCGCTTCGCTTGCGAAAACCGCACTGAATTTGGTCCGCCGGCGGCCCGAGACCGCTCGGCTGGGCGGTAGGCACTTATAGCGCGCAAGTACATGGAGTGACGGAGGCCTGCTATAAGTAATATTCGTGCTACTTTTTTAAACACAATACCACATGGATCCTATGATGCGTGACTAGTATGAGGATGAGGATATTTATCCTCCTCGTAACAACTCGCTAGCGTGGTCTCATGAATGTATTTGGTTGAAACTGTGTGGTCTGTTTAAAAAAACTTTTTATAAAAAAAATAAAACCGACTTCACTAAAAAAACACTAAAATGATCAAAATAATTTTAATTTCGGAAGTCGGTGTTTTTCGTTATTGTTTGTTCCTTATTTAACACCGACTTCCGAAATTAAAATTATTTTGATCATTTTAGTGTTTTTTTAGTGAAGTCGGTTTTATTTTTTTTATAAAAAGTTTTTTATTTCATACTTTTTAGTTGCAACACACAGCCAGAGTACTTTTTTATCATGTCAATTCCAATTAATTCAAACCCTGCTAGAATACATCATTTTCATATGAAGTTCCCGTGTCTACCTTCCACCTTCCGGCTCCATCATCAGATCACTTTGATAGTACCTTATAGCCAAAGTGCATCTCATGACATTTCTAATAAGCCCAAACACGGGTAGGATACATTGATTAATTACGGAGTTCCGGTGCCTATCTTCCAGCTCCATCACTATCATCAGGTTACTTCGATGATACCATTTTCAACATAACTATTCAGAACTATTCATTTATTTGTATTGTCATAGTCGCTTAACTATGTTCATTGTGATATTTGTTTGAGTATGAAGTTCCGTTGGCAATTTCTGGTCTTCTTAACCAGTTCCACCTCATCAAATGTCACTTTTTGACTGTAAATGCTTAATTCCTTGATGAAAATATCAAAATGACTATATAGTTGCCTATAATATTTGAGGAGTTCCCTCGATTTAGCCAAGATTTCATCATCAGATCCCGACTTGGTGACTATGGGACCATTTGGGAAGTATACCCTTTCCAACAAAAAAAGATTTTTTTTGAATTTTTAGACGAAGTTATGCCCGAACATACATAAAAAAAAAAAAAAAAAAAATACAAACATCCGAATTGAGAACCTCCTCCTTTTTTAGAAGTCGGTTAAAAAAACAAAAATAACACCAATTTACTTATATCACCAATATATCTCCCCTTACCCTACTAAGAAATATTTTGTGTTTCTAATTGCTATACATACATACAGGATGGATTTTTTAGTAGGAGCAGTAAGGACCGAGACCCTGAGCCTTACCACGTGTTAAAATGTCAGTCTTGCGAACGAGAAAGAGGGATGGAGCGTAGAGGTCGCCAAATGGATCTCGTTAAGAGCTCGTAGTAGGGCCTCTTAACTGTTGTAACTACAGGAAAACGATCTTAAGAATGATCTTGAATCTTCGTGAAATTTTTAACTCATCATCATAAATAGACAGTTTTTACGGACAACCTTTGGATGGCTTTGACAGAGCAAGAGAAAGATACGAGAGAAAACTATGTAACTGATAATGTCATAACAAGCTCAATGATTTTTTTTCTAGCAACCTTTTTTAGGTTTTTCACATAATAATCAAATTGCCTATGTATTCCTAAAATAAGTAAAACCAAATAAAATTTTGTTAAGAATTCGTGAACAAGACAATAAACACTACACAATTCATGGATGGTTTCCTCGTACAAGGTACTTGCTCTTATTATCCCGTTTCTAAATACCGCCCTGCACAATGATCTGCCAAACATATTCATCTGCTATAGGAAGAGGAAAATCTGATCAAGTTGGAATCATACATCGTAAATGGATTTGAAAATCATAGTTTATGAGCCAAATAGCGCGTAAAGGGATAAATGCTCTTAAGATACTTGTTCTTATTGCCCTGTCTCTAAAAACCACCCTGCAAAATGATCTAGCAAGCATATTCAACTAGCCAGAGTAAAACGAAGATCTGATCTAAATCAAGTTGGAATCATACATCGTACTCACGCCTCATAAGCTCTGTAATATATCGTAACTTTAAAAGTAATAAGGTAAGTTTTTACTACTTGAAACAAAGTTGAAAACATCAGGAACACAATAAATGTATTTTCGGTGGGAATCAAAGCCATTGTAGCGAGACAATGATGTATTGAATTGACGTCAGAGACAGTTCAAAGAACGGTTAAGCTAGGAAATGAAGTGACCAACGTCAATAATAATCATCTATGTATATTAAAAGAACAAACTGACTGACATATTGTTGTTATTTATTTTAAAGTAGGAAATGTAAATTAATTAAAATTACCTACATGTTGTCAGTTTGTTTGATATATTGACGAAGGACGACACATAGTAACGTTAGAATTTAGATTAAAAATAAAACGCTTATAAAAATAGTTCGCATATCACAACACATATCAACGCACAGTCAAAACTACTAGGCCTTGAAAAGTGAAATTATGCTCAAAAGTTTCTTTTATGAGTAGAATTTTTCAAAAACCCTTCAAACTTTAAGGGGGTGAAAAGGAGTAATTTCTTTTGTTTGCAAAATCTCATTCCGGGTGCCAACATACTTGGAAGTGAACACAAATAGTAACATCAGCAAATAAAAAAGGTTTTTCATTATTTGTTATTCAAAATTGGCCATAGAAATCAATCCTTTTGAATACCGTAATTAGAGACAGAATAGAAAGACAATGAGAGAGCGAACGCCGGCGTTCGCCGGGGTCTATTGAAATAAGAATATTTAAATGACACGTTGTGATAAAACTTCTGACATTTAATAAGTAAAAATTATTGATTTTCTAGATTGACATTCAATTTTACATTTAATTATACATGTTAACATTAAACTTTACATTTTGACATTTAAATTTTACATTTTGATATTTAATTTTACATTTTGACATTTAAACTTTACTTTTTGACATTTAAACTTTACATTTAATTTTACATTTTGACATTTAATTTTACAGTGACAATTATTAATTTACTATTTCTGATAAGTATTCTATGATATTTGATTTAATAATTGTGACATCATTCAATTTCTTTAATATTTTTTTTTTTTTAAATAAGTGCTGACAATTTGACATTATTATATAACTGCGGACTTTTTTTTTTATTTCCATTGTTTTATCTCGATTTATTTTTTTATATGTGGTTCATAAAATTAATTTCTTGTTTTAATTATATTGCATGTATTACTACTTTGTACGCCCTAGAGGCAAAACATAGCGCCCTCAATGTATGAAATAAGAACTTGAAATGTACCTACCTATGTTTTACAATGAATAAACGAATCTGAATCTGAAAAAAGAGGTGTCAAAAGTTGTATGGGGGAATCGTATTCCTTGGGTAAATAATAACTTCAAACTTGGCATAAATTCAAAATGAATAATATAGACTGTCATTATTAGTTTTTTTCTTAAACTACCCTCAAAATACGGTTTAAGGGGTGTTAAAGTTTTTATGAAAACAGTTGCGAACGTAGTCGCTAGTGGCACTGTGCTAGTATATGCAGTGATAAGACGACGTCATAATTCCCGGAATAAACAGCAATAACGAGGTGACTAAATCTCATGAGGATAATCAAAAGGATAATCAAGTTCTTGCTAATAGAGTCTCTATTTAAGGAATATAAAATTCTTTATTTATAATGTACGTATAAAAGTAGGTATGTATCGACTATTGTACGTATTTCTTTTCTCTTTGTCTATTCATAAGTTGCACCTGGCATATGTGTCTGCACCACCCAAAAAGGTGTTTTTAATATTCGTCCGGATTTCATGACGCATGCGGATTTGTTCCTCATGCAGAAAATTTCAAAATGCAAAAAACGCGTCCCGCGTGCGTATTCCACGCATTATAACTGTAAAAAAAAAAAACAATTGTATAGACATTTGCGGAGGTTACGTGCTGAGCAATCCCGCATGCGTGATCAAAACCGCACGATATTAAAAACACCCTAAGGTCGACTGGTAGAAAATGCCTAAGTACGCCTTTGTACAGTGTTACTAGTGCATAAAGTTTTAATAAATAAATAAAACGCACATAATCATATGCACGGAAAATAAAGTATATATTTGGAATGTACGACTAGGGAGGAAACGGGAAATGTTTTCCGCACCAACCGCAGGGCTCCGAAAATGTTTTTCAGTAAAATTCAAGTGCGACGGCAGAAAAACTCTCGCACATTTTACTGAAGTCAAGAGCACTGCTACCAGTTCTGTTTTATCATTCAGTAAATTTTTATATACGAGTAAACCAAGTGACTATTCACGTTTCACAGCATAGATCTACGGAACTATTGTTGTGTTTAACGAAAGTGAACATTTCCTAGAAATAGTTCTCGCATAGTATTCCTTGTTTACGCAATCTTGTTCATTCCTTAACGAGTTTCAATGGATGACCTAAATAGACGCAGAATTTATAGAATCACGTTTCTTGGACTAAAGGCGTTTAGTGACGAATATAGCTCTTTTGTACTTATTTTATCGGAGCATATTTTCAGAATTTTCATACTTATTTGGTATATTCTTGAAGCATCTGACGGGCTTTAAGCATTTATTAAGGATGCGCTGGTCGTTAAGGATGCCTAAAGTCTCAAGCATTCATTAAGGATGAGACTTAAGTTAGACCAACGCTTATCTGATTGTTTATTAAACTGCTAAACCATAAGTAGATTCACAGCTTTGATTATAACAATAAAAACTCAAATGGTGTTTACAGTTGCTGATAAATATGTGGGGACGGTGGGTTGTGCATGCAAAACGTAGGTTGCAACTCGACGACTAAGTGCATCGGAGCCCGCTGTAAGTAGGGCGACGAACTGCGATCGATGCCGCGCCGCCCTCCGCACAACTTTATCCATTTACACTGTTCCAAACTTTCACCATCATAACACCCGCACCCGAACTCCAAGACGCACCCGCATCCATATCGATACGCATCACCATCGCCTATTTTTTTCATTTATCGATACCCGGACTGGCTATTTAAAAGCAACGTCTATCTATCTATCCAATTAAGTTCTACATATCATCTTAACTATAGAAACATTTTATTTTGATCTTAATAAAGATAATGAGAAGGATTCCCGATTTCAGTAGGTATCTATCTAAGAAACATAAAAAATTCGAACAAGTATTTGTTTTGTACGGAATTTCTTTTGAAAATTTCTTTAGCATATTTCGCGGAACAAGAATGCGGGGCAAAATTTTCAACAGTGTAATTATTTACATAGCGTATTTGAGCCTGCGGAGCGTCCGACCATCGGCGCGGCACCCACCCGCCGACATTAAAAGTCGAGTGGCCGCCGAAAGCTCCCAATTAGCCAGGACTTTGACGCCGTCCCGCCAGTAATTGCAAAAAGAAATATGTTTTAGTGCTCTTCAAGAATTATTAATGTCGGGAATGAGAGAAGCATCTAGCAGGCGAGACGCGAGCTGGTGCAGGCGTGGGCAGATGCGAACCGAGAGTTAGCGTTCGGCTTTTGTTTGATTAAAGAGAAACACAATCGCGGTCGACATACTCCGAGCGGGGACTTATTAAATTTTCCCTCGGGGTGAGGGCAAACAATAGCTTCTATCTTGGGTGGAGACTGATAACGTCGGTGTTCTCGGCTCCCGGTGTACAATGGGAGTGGGTCCCGAGTTGCGGCTGTCAGTCCGCCGCACGCCACCTACAAAGTTTGTGTCTGTCTTTTCAGTACGTGAGTGCTCCACTTCGCGTTAAACTGCTTAAGCTCTCCACTTCACCTGACTTTACATTTAAGTGAATAACTCGTTTAATTTCAGTTAAGCGACGACTGTTTGTTTTTTTTTTCAACAGCTCTGTTCAAAACAGCACGGAGACCGATTAGTTATGGTCTTAGTTTGTCAAGAGGGGACATATGGGATATATTAGATGAATGTTTTACTAACACCTATCTGATTCATCGAATGCTCGACCTTCATGTACGATTTTTCATAAAAATACAATCGAATAGAGAACCTCTTCCTATTTTTGGAGTCAGGTAAAAGGTAACACTTACCGGCCAACTCCCCATGATAAATGTGTGATGTGTCGACTTCATGTAACTGCCCTTTAGCACCCTCAACCTGTACATAAAACGAATACATTTGGAACAAGTTGTATAATTACACGCCACATTAAAGTTTCAAACCAGCTGCCATTACTTACTTTAAAATCTTCGCTGAAAGCGGACAAGTCCCGCCGCAACCGTAGATGGAACCTCTTTCCATGTGCGCGAAAGTGAAGTCTTAAGTCTGCCGGCGCGTCTATTGAGCGACGTGCACGCAAGTGTTGCTGATGCAGGCTGTCAGGGTCGTAGTCCAGAGGCTCGTAGTGCTCGATGTACTCGCTGAGACGTCGGCGAGATGCTGCGGAAAAAAACAACCAATAAGACAGACTGCCGAGAACATATGATAAGGGTAGAAATGCATCTGTCATCGCCGAATAGCAGAAAGAAAACGTGTTGCCGAACGCCTCATCGATTCCGGCGCGTGCAATCGCACTTCTGTTCTCATTCTCGCTCTAGTAAACCACAATTCTATGTGTCAGAAAAAGATAGAAAGAACCATAGGAAAGTGCGATTTGGTGCGGCCAAATGTAGCTCAACCCTAAAAGTATTTATCCGTAAGCAAGAATAAAGAGCAGACAAAGATGGAGATACGGACTACACTAAAAATAGGACAAAAGGAAAGGCTGCAGCCGCTATGTAGATTTAAAAAAAAAGTCTATTCCCAACAGTCGGTTCAATGCAATTCAATTTACAAGGATAATAAATAGGATTGAAAATTAACAGCGACTGCGGTTTTTTATTCGAGCAGGATTTTCGAAAGCCATTAAATCTTAATTCGACTCCTCCCACACAAATGCTCCGGATTTTCAGTATTTCGCCTAATAACGTCTTCCAAACTTTATTTTACCTGTAGCTGTGTTTAAGGATAATAAGGTAATGTTTGAATAATGCTGGATATAATAAGAACCATGTTCTTTTTATAATGTCCGTAGAAACAACGCCAACTTAATTAGCTGAGATTGTGTGGCGTGCATTGTTCAATGAAGTGTCGAGTCCGCCTGGCGACTCAAGTCACAAGCAATTGCTAGTTTTATGTAAGCTCATTTAGTTTATAGCTCAATCTGACGTGATAGTTACGAAGGAGTTGGTTGGCTACTCCGAAGACGGAGCACAGCACTTCACACGCTTGCTCAAGTCCTACACTTTGATTAAACGCCACTTGCGAAGCTACCGATTTTCTCCGAACTAATTTTTCCCTAACATTAATTATAAACTTTTTGGGGCGCTTACTCGGTGAGATTCAAGTTTAAGACACAATGGAGTTATAAGTATAGTTAAGTTACTTTCAGCGGCGTAAATTCTCCGACAAGATTGGGAGTCTCGGAGTCCTGACATTTGATAAGGAACATTATTTTTCAAGGGTATATTAATAAACTGTTCACACAACTAGGGCTGTCAGTCGAAGGCAACAGGACCAGCATCAATTCTTATGTCTACATTGTTGAGTCCAAGTGGACAATTTATTTTCTTATATTGACATGTTTGACCCGTGTCTATTTGTCTGTATGAACGCGATAAACTCAAAAACTACTGCACGGATTTTCATGCGGTTTTCACCAACAGACAGTGATTAATGAGGAATTATAACAACCGTGTGAAGGTAGGATGATTCGCTAGTAATATTTATAATATTGTTATTAGTATAATTACAGGTTACAGTCATTTTATGACATCCTCTCTAGCCTGCCTACATATTCATACATATACGCACGTGGTTGCTAGAACAATACGCGGCTGGTCTCCGACTACGGTCAGTTATTTATATTCTACCATTGTGTGGTGTATTGTATACTACATTTATTATGTACAAGGTGTCCAGCACTGGATATGGAAGTTGTTACGTGGCCAGCGCATCGGGCACGTAGGAAGCTCGGCGCAAATAAATAGCCTATACGTTCTTGTTAGTCCTCCATTTCGAGAAAATGCAGTGTGAAGCGATAATAACAACTTGATGTTGGGATTAAAAACGATGTGAGAAAAGTTGAAACTAGTTTTCGACACAGAGAAATTGAACGGAACTGGTATTTTAGCTATGCGACCGATGTGCAGCGAGACATACGTTACGAAGGAGCTGCAGCTGAATGCAATCTGAATGCTAGACAGCGTGAGACGCGCTGGATTTATTTAACGTCCCATCTGAAATTGATTCCCTTGTATGCACGCAAATAAAATGCGCAACATGTCAGCGCTGTCGACACATTGCTAACATGTCGAAGCGACTTACAACAAGTATGGCAATTTCAGTATTTTCTTCTTCTATAAAAGGAAAGCTTCGTGGCATTTAATGATTGCGTGCAAAAGGAATAAATTGGAAAAAAATCCAATATTTGCTCATTTGAATGCGACCCAATAACAGAAGGGATCAAAATGCGACAATTGTTTTTTTAAGGTCGTTAAAAATTCGACATATTAAATCACGTTAAAAACACATTAATCATTTATCAGTGTTTGCGCAGCGTGACGTTTGTGGCTGGTCGTTCGTGTGTAACATTTACATACGCGCGTATTTGTTCAGGCGTACAAAGTGAAGCTTTTTGCTTTGGGCAACAGGCACCGTGTCACTGGGTCAGTGGGACAGGAGCACCGTGTTCTGGACGCGGGCAGGTAAAGCCAACCTTGCACGCTGCTTGCTTTTATTCCCTAATCGTTTATTTTCTCAGACATGCAATACTATCTTCTAATTTTTGCCCAGAAATGTTTTAGTGTTTTTTCCAGTGCACTGCTGAAATAGTGCTCTTAAATATACCTGCTGATAGTTAAAGAAATATGACTTAGTATTAAAAAACAAGCAAACTAGCTGTAGATAGGTACTACAGCATACAAATATTATTAAATGCTTAGCTCCCTTAGTAGGCTTCAACACCTTGCGTGTGAGAATATGTAGCGAATCTTTGTTACATACGTAATAGTACGTATTTATACGTACATATTTGAACGGAGAAAACAATCAGTATAACAGTGTTTCCCACGCAGTTGTTAGCATATCAACAAAAGGAGATGTAAACTAATTGTATTCAAGGGTGGACTAGTTGTAGACTATTGAATTACTTAAACCATGTCTGCGTGATTTATTACTACCATTTCTGTGATTAACGCTTGTTACAACAAGACTATTTGCTGTATATATCAGATTTAGGTTCTGTTTTATCATTTTCAAATATACATAAAATTACGAAAGAACAATACGCAAATCTGTTTGACTTCTCGAAAGTTAGTACAAGAATTTAATCCAGACACGACAATAACAAACCATAAGACGATTCGTGGCTCAAACAGGTTAGAAACTGAATCTAATTTAGGAAAGTGAATGACAGACTGAAATAGCATTAAAGCCGGCTTATTAGCAAGCCAAAATACGCGGTTGGGGAAGAACACCAGCTATGATTCAGTTCTAATTACGACTAAAACGTGTGTAATAACATCAGGCAAAATTGCAGACCAATTTAACCGAGTTGTAAAACAACTGAGCACTTTGTACTTGAATAGAGGTAGTTAAAGCCTAAACCGAAGCCTAAATAACTTTGGGGCAAAGTGATGTTATGATTGATGCGTTGAGTATTTCGATGTTAGATCGCAATCGCTTTAATTGGGTCGTGTATTAAACCGTCCGTCTACTTTCACGTGTAGACAAGATGGTACGAGACTACGAGCTGTAGAAGTGGCGATGGTCCTGCGGTCTCAAGTACCGGTTAGTTGGAGACTATCATTAGTTAGAACATGGGCGAGTTTCAATTTGCAAATACATGCACGCGAATTAGTTAATGTCAGGTTTAGACATATTACTATTATTGTGTTACTACTAACCTACTTTTAAGTTAGATGTGTGTACATCACTTTTAAGTTTACGTAAAAAATTACTATCGCTGTAAAAGTGTTATAATGAACATTCAGTATCTAATTTATTGAAGAAACTGAGGTTTTTTATTTTTTATGTCAAGTCTGCACTTACCTAAAGGTAGCTATACACGCTAGGGGGTATACCTGACAGGTTAACCAGCACAGTTATACCTTTCAGGTAAGCTTATATGGAAATCTGCACAGTTGTGCAACATACACGCTTCAGATTACCTATACAACTCAACTGTGCAGGCAAATCTGTCAGGTATACCCTAGCGTGTATAAGCTACCTTTTAAGATCATTATTTATTATAAGCATACCACGTGCGTGTCTAGGGTCAACAGCTCTGGAATTAAAATTTTAAGACAAGTGTTAGAATTTGGTTGTTTTTTGAGGTAAATCATCCAATGACTTCTCCCGCTCTGAGCCGAGTGGGCGTGTCAGACTTTTTCTGACTATAGGATTAGTTGCTCTTTGAATCAGGACTACGGTATCCCTTTCAAAAAAAAATCCCCGCAGGTTGCTAACCGACTAGGAAATCGAAGTGGAATAAAACTACACCATACATGGAAAGGAAAATTGTGGTCATGAAATTTGATACATAAAGTAGCAGCAAATATAACTCAATTAAATGATTATCATTTTAATTATGGTAATTAGCAGTACTTATAATAAACTAATTTATAGTTTTCATACTGTTAGGAGACCGAAATCCTCTTTGAAAGAGAGAAAGAGCCATTCATCACACGAGTCCAGGGTACAAAGCGCTTCTATTTTTTTGGATTGCTTATAATGTATTTCCTGTTGCTCCGATAGGTGATAAAATAAAATAAAAAAGAGATTACAGTGGTATGTTCACCAAGTTATGCCAAAACGCCCACACGATCATATGATGAAGCTTGCACTTGAACTGCCTACGACGAAGCGTGTGCTTGAAGACCACCCTCAACTTGGCTGACGACGGTCCAAAGAGACCAAGACATTGATCTCAACACAGATATGGCACAAAATCGTGATCAATGGAAAATAAAGACGACCCTAAATATATATGGTATAAAGTCTACCCAGAAGAAGAAGAGAGCAGCGGTAGCCCAGTGGTAACGGCCCCGACGAAGAGTTCTTAGGTCATGGATTCAATCAAACCCAACCAGGCTGAGCACTTTACTTTGTGTAATTTATTTCATCACCACGGCTCTCAAAACGGTGAAGGAAAACATTCCGAGGAAATCGGCTTGTCCTAGAACCAAAAATTCGAAAATATGTGACGTCTACCAATCCGCACGGGGCCTGCGTGGTGGAATACGTTCCATTCCCTTTTTTTGGAGAGGAAGTTTGAGTCCCAACATTGGGATAACATAAGGCTCATTATACTAAGCTTATCATATGAAGAAGCTCACGATGTATTATTTCATAGGTTGTCAAGTGACCAAATGTTGGAATATCATTCGAATACCGCAATTAGAGACACAATAAAAAGACAATGAGAAAGCGTACAGCTAGAATTAATAGCTTTTAGAAATATTATCTGCCTTTTGACTTTTAATCCTAGCTACTGAACAGTTATATCTACCCCAAAAGTGATCCTCTAGTGGTCCATTATACTAATATGGCAAGTTCACACTAAGGTATCAAAGTTCAACGAAAGACTTAACACCTTGGCTAACTTGGAATGACGAAGTTAGTCTATGATAGCTATGAGACCTATAACTTACAATGTAACGTAGCTCAGTATTAAAGAAACTAAGCAAGTATCCTAAATGTTCACTTTATCAAGTTTTCAGAGGTTCTGTGATGTGTGTATTGGTGCTCAGATACAGCGACACTGGGCCGCAGCAGGCCACGAAGATGACCGGAGAACCTGGATGTCTTCCTTATGAATTGGAAAGAGAAAACGAGGAATCGTGATCGTTGGAAAGAATGGAGGGAGAGTTTTGCCCAGCAGTGGGACAATACAATAAAATTCATCTAAATTCATCTGTATATTAAAAATTATTTTATCGGTAGAATGCTACTGTATCACTGAAATGAGTATATTAGGGGAAGTTTGAAAGTGGCGCCAGTGACTGAAAAGTTGGAAGGGCATCGTTTGTCTTGGTATGGTCATGTGAAAAGGAGGGATGAAACGCATGTTGCTAAAAAAGTTGTGAGTTTACATGTGGATGGATGGAGAGGAAGAGGGAGGCCAAAAAAAAGATGGATGGATTGTGATTTGTGAGAAGCGATACGAAAGAAAAGGGAGTTAGTGATAGCGTGACGAGTGACAGGACAGAATGGAAGAAAAAAACGTGTTGCGCCGACCACAAATAAAACAGGACTAGGGCAGGAAGATGACGAATGCTACTGTATCACTGAGTGACATAGGCAAACATTTTTACGCCGGCAAAGCCGCTGGCAGAAGCTAGTATTTTATATATCATTAGCTGCAAGTCACCCAAATAAAATCAAATACATAACAAAAAAAAAAAATGTTTCACAGCGCTTGCTGTTTGTTATCACTAATTTGCCACATATTTGAAACCGCAATATTACCCGATAAACAAATCATTCAGTTTCGTATAGCTGATGTATAAAATTATATTGCACTGCACTTAGGTACATAATGGCCCTTGTTACCAAATTGTGACATTTTGATTACCATTACGCACTAGTGCTATAATGTAGTTAAAACCTTATTGTCCAACCGGTCCCCCGCCATAATTTTGATACATTATCGTATCAGGCTGGGCGCAGGTCGTCCCCCATGAGTCGCCGGTCTACCCCCGTCTATTCATTTCAGTGAGTGTATTGAAAGGTAAATAAAAAAAAATATGGGCGCGCATATGAAAACAGATTTTTACCGCCACAAAAGTTTACTAATTTTACAGTTATTTTCTTCACAAGTGTATTGAAAATCGTCGTATGATACACGTGAGTAATCACTAACATTACACACTTATATCATAATGTACTATTACATGTCAATTTTTTCGTCAGTTTAAACTAGACGAGGCAGGTGTTTCCTAGCTGACTACCCTGGGACGAAACACCGAAACATACTCAGGGATCAAAGTCTCTTTTAAAGTCCACACAACAAATAATTTAATGGTCAAATCAAATTGTCTCTTTGAATATTTTGTGTTTACATTGTTTATTTCTGTATTTAATTCAAATAGGTAGTATATTTAAACACATGATTCAAACATAGGGAAAACGCAGTAATGACATTTTTGTTGTGGAAAAACCAGCATTGTTTCAATCCAAAATCGATATCTCTTGCTCTGGGATTTTTATAATAATTTAATATTTTTTATAATTCCAGAACTGACGTACGTGTAATGTAGGTCATAGGTACGCTTGTAAAACCTATTTGACTAGCTTCTTCCAAAAGTCTCTCCCGTGGCCACAGAAACCGTAAATCTGAGATCAAAAGAAGTCATTGCACTCAGCGATGGTCTGGGTTTGTATCAGTGAAATAATATGCAAACATATATTTTGTTTTAAAATACTAATCCTTACTAATATTATAAAGAGGTAAAGTTAGTTTTTTTTTGTTTGTAGGAGGTAATCTCTGAAAGTACTGGTCCGATTGCTAAAATTTTCACCGATAGAAAGCTGCTTTATTCCTGAGTGACATCCTAACTAACATTATAAATGTGAAAGTGTGGATGTTTGGATGTTTGTTACTTAATCACGCAACAAGCTGAACGGATTTGGATGAAATTAGGCATGCATATAGCCTTTGACATGGAAAAGATCATGGGCTACCTTTTATCCCGATTCCTTAAGTACCTAATGCCACGCGGGCGAAGCCGCGGGCAAAAGCTAGTAGGCTATATATTTTATGGACGTGGGTGAAACAGCAGGCAAAAGCTAGTCTTTAATATACCAGAACCTGGTTATCAATACACGGTTAAGGTGTTTGTGCTAGCAGGCACAAGAATACCTTTGGTTTCTATGTATTAAGAGCGTCCAACCCAAGATGCATTTTCATTATTTTTCATACAACCGCTCTTATGTGATTATGACGTTATTACACATCTTTCTCTAGATACTTTGGAAACACAGATATCTTGTGGTGTTTCTATGCAATCATAAAGTTGTGTAAAACTGATCCAGTAAATACCTCTAAAAATCTTCTACTCTGCGTGAACCTCATGTAAACTAAAGAATCCTTGCAGGTTTAATCGAGATTCTGAATGACGAATTCTTTTTCCTAAAACTTTTAAGGTTTTTAAAAAAACATGTAATTCTTGGAACAAGGTTTGTGAAATATTTGCTTTCAAGTGTTATTTGTCTTTCTTATCAAACATTGCGTTGCATGAACCAACAAGCTTTCAAACCATGCTGAGGTTGACGATAGACTGGTCGGGAAAGGTCCTCTTAATATCAGACTTGCTAATCCATCGCTCTGTGCTCTGTAGCGTCACTATTCAAAGTTTTCGAATATCTTAAACGTCTCGTCGAACACTTTATCGCTAACCAGCCCTGAATTTACTATCCAATGAAAATAAATATTGCCGCATTCACGTCGTATCGTGAGGTATTAACATTTAAGTTACCTATTTGAGGCGTTATTATGAGTAACGAGAAACTTGCCATAAAACTGTCTAACGTAAGCTTTACAGCATATTGATAAAGCAATCTAAAATCACATTACCTTTGATGTTAGAAAGGGTTACTTTCATACTTTCTTCTGAGTCGCATTAGAAACATTTAAGGGCTTCTATCAGGTGTAAGTAGTACAAGTCCGTACAACTACTTCACCATAACAACACACAACGAAAATCCAGTTAACTCGCAGTTATTCAATCCAAAATATTTTATTCCATAGAGGCTTACATGGGCACTTATGAAAGTTAGAAGCTAGTGCACGATCGGTTCCTAAAGGTCGTTTCCTATGGAGACGAACCGGTAAGAATCTCTATAGTTAGTTTAAAAACAACGATTGATTTTACAATCTTCCTGTTTATTATGAGGAATGACTTGTTTGTGTTAACTAATCTCCATTAGGGTATTAGAATTTGTTGTACACTACGCGTATTTATAGCACTTCTTAAGAAAATTGCTTCTGAACTAACTTTGAACTGTCCTAAGTATCTCCATACATATAAAATCCTTTCTAAGATATAAAATCAAGGTAGAGTCAGTTTATCGGTTTATTTAAATATTTTTCTAAGGGATTTGCAAGGTCCCACTTTATAAATGACCCGGATTGTTCTCTTTTGCAATCTGAAAATTTATTCTACATCACATGCAAATCTCCACAAAAAATGCCATAAGACATAATACTGTGGAAATAAGCGTAGTAACTAACTTAGCTGTGGCTACATCTGTCAAATGCCTTACTTTTCTTGATGCATATGCAGCTGAATTTAATCTACCTGAGGAAATCTAATACAGTATAATACCTTAACAATACAGTAACCGCAATAAAATCAAGTTTTTTGCCATCAAGGATTACATTAAGGTCAACTTGAGGGACATTCGGTAATTAAATCTTTAGAAGTTTAGTATTGTTCGCATTTAGTAATTAGCTGAGGGCCATTTCGAAAGAATCTCGAATTTCATGTAAAAAATCTCGATGATCTTGATAACTTTACTAATTTAGTTACTTCAAAATGAAAGTCAAATAAGTTTCCTTGGCTTCGTTATGTTTGCAAACCATAACTCAGTGAGCGGAGGGTCGCATCCTCATGCCAGTACCTGGGGCACGACGTGACGACCCAATATTATCAGAAGTGAAAGTACCCACGGAGGACGGAGGACTCTCCAAGGGATTTATGGATTACTCGACTGTCCCTCGGGATTCGTAACTTTGTTCTGCGTGAGGCCTTAACTTTGTTGTTGTTGGAATTGGTCGTATACAGTTATATCACGCGTTTTGAGGAATTAGCGTTAAGTAATCATGTTTCTGAAACGGTGTCTGATGGAGACATTTCGGAGACTTTTTTGTTCGAGAGTTATTGGATAAGTACCACTTACCAACTGAAACAATAAAAAATTACGTTGTTGTAAATAAGTAATATTAAAATAATAATCATTATCATTTCAACCGTAAAACGTCCACTGAGGCTTCCCCCAAGTGCCATAACGAACGATCCTGTGCGTCTAGCACCCAACGGATTCCCGTGACCGTCACTAGATCATCAGTCCACCTTGTGGGAGGCTGTCCAGAACCCTTTGGCCCCATCGACCATCTGTTCTGTAAGCAATGTCCATATCCACTGCCACTTAGTTTAGTTTAGTGATTATTCGAGCTACGTCGACAACCTTGGTTCTCCTGCGGATATCTTCATTTCTGATGTGATCACGCACGGAAACTCCGAGCATAGCCGTTTTCATTGCCCTTTGCACTTTAAGCCTTCTGATGAAGCTACAACATAAGACGATGTAAAATTTGCTGATAACTAAATATTTAATTTCTGAAGGTCCTCATCAGAAATTCTGTAAATTTTACATATTTCAATGGAATCAATTTCCTAGGAATTAAAGAAAAACATAGTAAAGCTCATTTTATTTCCATTATCGTTTATCGCCATACGCGCCAGTTATTGTAGTCAACTGAAGGAAATGGCTCGCTAAACATTATGGTGCTCGTAAACGACGTATAGGCACCCCGCACCACTACTTGCTACCTATGGCAATCCTTAAATTACCTATTTAATGTTACTACACGTAGCTTTAACATCTAATATCGCTTTCTTTGCCACCTCTAAAAGCTTTCTAAAAAGCACGTTAAGTTTATAAATAGCTTCTATGATTACCACTTATACAAATGTACCTACGAATACAGTTGCCTGCCTTTGACAATACGAGAATGTTCAGTTGTAATAATAGAAATGATTATGTATATCAAAGAGGTCTACGAAGCCCAGGTAAATAATAATTAAACGAAGCTATATGAATAGAATATCAAAAGTAATTAAACATCAAACCGAGCAAACACTCCGCTGTAAACCTGAAGGTAGCTACTAAAGTAAATTGCCACTGGAGCAATTACTTCAAGATCAGATTGTGCGACAGACGTTTGTGATTGTACCAGCAAAATAGGATGCAACTCAAGAAACACACCAAAAGAAATCGATTAAGATGAAGCAGTAACTAGATACAGAAAACTAATTAGTTGGTGAACAGAAAGTGCTTTCGTTAACAGCACAAAACAAGCTAGAGCAAAGGAATACCCAAGGGAAGGGACCAATTACTTAGCGACCAGTTACGTCGATACAAGCTTTCCCTACACGAACTAACTTCAACACACAAAAGCTGTTCAATACACTATTGACCAATTGAAACGCCACGCACCAATGTGCAATAAACTAAAATGCAGAGTGTACCATAAATCTGCATATTGTTCGAAAGTGACCCTTACAAAGGGCAACTTGAAGTAATACTGTGTTTAAGTCAGTAAAAGTCTTCCCTCTCTCGCTCCTCCCAGAGCTAGAGTTGTCATTTGATCAAATCCCACGTAAAAAAAGAGCATACCATAAATGTTTCGTATTATATCATAATACAGAGTATTATAAACGAACTGAAAGACAGCGCGATTGCTTTCCAACAAAACGTTATATGCGCTCACATGAATTCAATACAATAAAGCATCTTTCTAAATTTCAGAATGAGGAGTGGTGATTCGATTTGACACACAATAGCTACATGAACTGGATACGAGAATTGCTCAATCAATGAACAATATAAATACTGATGGGACCAAACTACCGTGCGATACGACCTAATTGATAAACTGGGTGCCTGCTGGAGCGAAATTGTGCAGCTCCCTCATCCAATTAAACTGACACAGACCAACCCCCACCGCGTCCCATTTCTTTGTTGAAAGTTTGGTTAAACAACTAAAAGTAATAGGTAGTTACGTGGGACGTTCGTGGGTACAGTTTCAGTCGTTAAGATTCAATTAGTTATTAGGCTTCTACCGAAATAAATTAGACAGGAAGATGTTAGTTGCTCAAAGTTATTGGGGCGCGTCGTTAAGGACTCCGCGCGTACGGAAAATGGAGCGCGTTGAAAAATATATGAGTAGTTTAGTGTTAGTGCCGGAGTGGTGCAATGGTTGGAGTACCCTTTCATAAGATGGTGTCGACGGCATGTGTCGCTAATTGCCTTCGTTGGGCAGCGAGCAGCGAGTGCGAGCTCGCGGCCACTCGTGCCCGACACATTATATCTGTACCAAATTGCTTTGGCGTACTAAACGCTCCCTAAAGTATTGTATGGCGAATATTGTGGACACATTTGGTGCACGTTTGTGCGTTAAGTAACAGAGGATGTTTGTACTATCTTTAGTTACTATAAAACGGATAAGGTCCGGAAGAAGCATGTCTAGAAAGACTTGAGAGAGGCCTTTGCCCAGTAGAGGGACATTAATGTCTAAAGTAGTAGAGACGTCTACTGTTGGTTGGCTGTGTATTATATTTGACCTCTCTTTCTTGCCTTTAGGGAGTGTTTTTGGGAAATCCTCGCCTACGTTATAAAAGGAAACCTTGTGCAAAATTTTAAGCTCCTAGTCCCATGCATAGGGACCGCTGGGCGAGCTTCGCCACACAGTGGGTCCCTACTGAAGGAAAGCACCGTCGAGGTCGGCCTAGAAAGAGGTGGCGGGATGATCTGGACGCGTACCGCGAGGACTGGTTTGAGACGGCGCAGGAGAAGAAAGTTTGGAAGGATTTGGGGGAGGCCTTTGCCCAGCAGTGGGACAGCAACGGCTAGAAAAAAAAAAGTCCCAGTAGTTTCTACTATGCGTTGATATGTCAGTAATTCAGTTTCTCCTTTTATACATTATTATGAAGATGAAATAATAAAGAATACAGGAAACAATCTTGCATAACAACTATAAAAGAACAAAATATGAATGAACAAAGCAGTAATAGGTAGTAATAAAATATCTTCTCATAATGCTCTTTATGAATCACTAAGGTGATAAAAATATAACAAAGAGATAATAATACATTCAGTGCTGCAGGAAATCAGGGTGTTATCTAGTGTGAGCTCTCAAGTCCCACCCCCTGTGTTCCGGTGACCCAATTTACATTATTTTTAGTTTATGCAAAACCTGAACATGGTTTGTTCAGAATCAGTAACTGAATGGATTCCAATGGATTTTACACTATGTTATATTTTTTCCCAAAAACATTTTAAAAGTTTACAAGTTGGACACCACTGACACTAAGTACAACACAAGTCACGGCAGAACATAACGGGTTTTTGCGCCATCAAAAAGCTGGGTGCAAGTGCAAAACAACCCCTCAGTTGCCAGGATGGACCGGTGACTATGTATTTTTGCTGACATAACATATAAGTTTGAGATTTTTTATGATACAGTTATGAAATTTTGTACATACATAGATTGTTTACATAAAAATACTAGACACGTGGTTCGGGTTTTACATATACTAAAATTCATGTTGTGTACAGCTTCATATTTTATTTCGGTTAAAAATACCATCAAAGCCCCTATTATAAAAAAGCCAATACTAATTTATTCAATTCGAATATTATCATAACGCCGATGGTACGGTTAGCGCAGTGGTTGAGCGGTTGGCTCCTGCGCTACGTGTCGATCCCACACGAAACAAAATATTTGTATGGCTTACAGATGATTTTGTCTCGGGTCAGGGTTTCTTTTGTATGTGAGTTTACATGTTTGGGAGCGCACCCTCGATACAGGAATGGCCAAGTGCGAGTTTTGTACCGTCCGCAGCAAAAAACGGCAAAAAAATCACGTTTATTGTATGGCAGCCCCACTTAAATATTTATTTTATTCTGTTTTTCATTGTTTGTTGTTATAGCGGTAACAGAAATGCATCATCTGTGAATTTCATCTTTCATCTGACTAGCTATCACAATTGATAAGATACAGCCTGGTGACACGCAGACAGTGGAGTGATAGCAATAAGGTTCCGTTCGTACAGTAGGCACAACGGATCTTGAGCGCTCGGCGTCAGATTGCTTTGCGCATTCCCTAGATTGGCGAGCCAATCGTCTTCGTTGTTAGATACATGCAGCAACGCAGGGAACGAATGAGGACTGACGTCTATGACGCGATGGCGCGGCGAGCCAATCACTGACACTCCCCGACTCGACGTCTCACTTCGCACCACTAAAGAGACCGAATATTTGACTTCTGCGCAACCGCTCAAGATCCGTTGTGCCTACTGTACCCTATGAATACGGAACCTTAAAAAAGAAAAAAATATAGGATATATATAAAAAGTATCTTCTTGATTTGTAACCACGAGTCCATTTTAATAATAATCGTTACTAATAAAGATTTCCTAAATAGAATAATTGCTCGGTCGATTAGGTAATTCTTTTGTAAGCGTTGCCAATTAAAGTGAAGTGTCCGCACGGTCGGGTAATTACCTATTAATTTATGTAATATGCAAGATTGACGGTCTAACGAACGTATTTATATCCGCAACAATGCTATTTGGTGTTATGGACACGCTACGCAACCACTGGCATACCAACCAAAGGGCTAGCCGGGGCCCCCTATCTTGGGGCCCCCAAATTAGCTTCCTCTATTGAATTCCCGAAAAAATTTTCGATGGGAAAAATCATCCAATGACAACCCCCACTCTTGGGCGGAGCGGGAGATAGTGTCAGACTCTTACTGACTAAAAAACCCATCCCGTTCCTTCTAGCCTTCATATCGGGGCTCGAGCGCCCTTTCGGAAAACCTCGAAATCAAATTAAAAAAGGATGCAACACTATTAAGTACAAATTTACAATTATGGCAACTCGTTTTCAAAATCTAATGCTTCCTCCCGCTCGACCCAAAGGAAAAGATGTTATTTGATGATTACCCATGTAAAAAGGGGGACCCCAATTTTAAGCTATTGCATAGCTTCTATCGCGGGCCTTGAGCGTGGAGACCGAATCCAGAAATTCCGTAACGAAAATAACCTAACACCCCCCACTCATTTGTTTGTTTTTTGAGCGTGGTGACCGATAAGAAAACAAATGAGTGAACAATCAATCAAAATTCAATTCAATGTGTGAAAGTGTAACTTCAATTAATATCAAAGAAAAAAAAACAAAGGAAAAAAAACACTGCATAAATAAAATAAATAAATAATTATAATTGCATAAGTTGATAAAAATGCTATGCAATAGCTTTACCGCGGCAGTCCCCGAGTGCCACACGTCTTTTTTTTTTGGCCTATGGCCCTTTGTTGTGTAGCTACGCCACTGCAAGCAACTAATATCTTCGCAATAGCCATTCGTCTTTAAATAGCCGTAAAGAGGGCAGCCGAACGATGTGAGTAACAAGTCATTAGAAATGTTTGTGTGGCCTATAAAAGAAGAATAAAGTTGATTGTCCATTCATCCGTAGCTATCAGCATGTTCAGACATTTGTTTATGTTTGCAGGGCGCCCGACTGCGGCGTCGCGACGGGCCGTCCGCCCGCCCAGTAGCAGCTCAGTAGCTCGCTACAGCGGGGTCAACGACCGCGCGCTCCCGCTTCTCGCAGATTTTACAACATAATAAACCTAAACCTTGTCCCGTATTCCACTATATTTGCTACGTGTTTCGATTAAAAATTCTCAATGTTTTAATTATTTGAACTCCGAGCGATGTAAAACGTTAAAAACTAAGATAAAAGTAAAATGAAATTTCTTAAACATGAACAGATAAAAATATCATAAAATATAATTAAACTAGCTTTTGCCCGCGCGGCTTCGTCCCTACTCCACCCTACTATACCCTACTCTACCCTATTTTTTTTTTTTTCCATAGGAATCTTCTCCTACAACAAAAAAAGAATTAGCGTAATCGGTCCAGCCGTTTACGCGTGATGCCGTGACCAAGGAAATAGGGATTCATTTTTATATACATACTAGCTGTACCCGCGCGGCTTCGCTCCCGCTCTTCCCTACTTCAGCCTACTATACCCTACTCTACCCTACTCTACCCTACCCTAATCTACTCTACTCTACCCTACTCTACCCTACCCTACTCTACTCTACCCTACTCTGCCCTCCTCTACCTTACTCTACCCTACTCTACCCTACTCTACCCTACCCTACTCTACTCTGCCCTCCTCTACCTTACTCTACCCTACTCTACCCTACTCTACCCTACCCTACCCTACTCTACTCTACCCTACTCTACCCTCCTCTACCTTACTCTACCCTACCCTACCCTACTCTACTCTACCCTACTCTACTCTACCCTACTCTACCCTCCTCTACCTTACTCTACCCTACACTACCCTACTCTACCCTACACTACCCTAATTTTCATTTTTTTTTTCCATAAGAACCTTCTCCTTATAATAACGAACACAACAAAAAAAAAATTAGCGAAATCGGTCCAGGCGTTGTTGAGTTATGCGCTTACCAACACATTTTGCGATTCATTTTTATATTATAGATATACCGAAATTACACGTGCCTAGTTCTTCGAATCTAAAATTATCTGAAAGACAACTTGGTATTGAACAAAGAGAAAACAAATGCGCTATCTGGTTATTTTTTAGGGTTCCGTACCCAAAGGACAACATACAAGTTAATAAATCTAAACCTTGTACGTTATTTGCACTCTACGTTATTTGCTACGTGTTTCGATTAAAAATTCTCAATGTTTTAATTATTTGAACTCCAAGCGATGTAAAACGTTAAAAAAATAAGATAAAAGAAAATGTAAAGCGAAATTTCTTGAACATGAACAGATAAAAATATCATAAAATATTTCATTAAATACGATGTTAAGGCACAGATTAAAGCTACCGAAATTACACGTGCCGAGTTCTTGGAATCTAAAATTATCTGAAAGACAACATGGTTTTGAACAAGAGAAAACAAATTCGTTATCTGGTTATTTTTTAGGGTTCCGTACCCAAAGGGTAAAAACGCGGCTTACAGATTACACAACATACTTAACAAGTCTAAAAAGTCAAACATCTTGGAAATTTTTAATTAAAAAATCTTATATTTATATTACATACAATACTTTTTATAAGATTCTATTAGTAAACAATGATCATCTTTTTGCAACCTTATTGTTCAACCAGTGTTGACTACATCAGATTTCAAGAATTTGATTATTTGATTAGATTACCCAAATCGTTTGACTTTTTAGACAGACTCTACTCTACTATATTTGCTACTTGTTTCGATTAAAAATTCTTAATGGTTTTAATTTTTCGAACCCCAAGCGATGTAAAACGTTAAAAAAGAAAATGTAAAAGATAAAAATATCGTTAAATATTTAATTAAATACGTTATAGCACAGATTAAAACTACCGAAATTACACGTGCCGAGTTCTTCGAATCTAAAAATATCTGAAAGACAACACGGTATTAAATAAAGAGGATACGAATTCGTTAGGTACCTAGTTATTTTTTGGAATTCCGTACCCAAAGAGTAAGAACAGGACTTCATTACTAAGACTTCACTGTCCGTCCGTAACCAGGCTGTATCTTATGAACCGTTATAGTTAGACAGTTACAATTTTCACAGATGATGTATTTCTGTTGTCGCTATAAAACAAACACTAAAGAAAAAACAAAAAAAAAAAAACATTTTTAATGGGGTTCCCAAACAAGAAACGCTATTTTGTCGGCGTTTTTTTTTTATACTCATTTTTAATAAATTGGTACGGAACCTTTCGTGCGCGATTCTTACTCGCACTTAGCCAGTTTTTTTAATCCAACTGAACGTTAAAGGCCTCCAAGTCTAAAGCTACAAAAGGAATCTGTTCGTTTTCCTTTTATGAAATAGACGAAGAAGATACGACCACGCGTTTCCTAGATTTTTTGCTGTCAATACTGAGAGCGTTTAGTCCTTATGATGTAATCCGTAGACACGCTATTTATACTTCTACTACAAACAATAAAGTAACAACTAAGTGACAGCCAGACTTAGTAATAAGTAACCATTTCTACAAGCTATTATTTAGAAATATAATTATAGCTATTATAAAGGCGAAAAGTGAGTGTGTGTTATGTTTGTTACTTCTTTACGCTCGAACGGCTAATCGGATTTGGATGAAATTTGGCACACGGATAGGCCGCCGGCAACGGGTGTATCACTGCAGAGAGCCAGCTCAAATTCAGCGCTGGGTGTCTGACACCCAGCACGTCGTTTTACGTACAAATCAGGCGTGTTACACGTGTGCGTCGGTTTATTGTAGTTCTAGCTTTACGCTTACGATTTACACCATTCGTTGTATTGTACAGTTGCCATCACGAATCTTGAGCGGTTGCGCAGAAGTCAAATATTCGGTATCTTTAGTGGTGCGAAGTGAGACGCGGGGGCGGGGAGTGTCAGTGATTGGCTAGCCGCGCCATCGCGTCATAGACGTCACTCCTAATTCGTTCCCTGCGTTGCTGCATATATCTAACAACGAAGACGATTGGCTCGCCAATGTATGGAATGCGCAAAGCGATCCCCACTCTGACGCCGAGCACTCAAGATCCGTTTTGGCAACTGTACTGCCTGCGACGAATAAATACTATTCAGGGGGCTTACCATGACCTCTTATGGAAACGTTCAATTCCCAGAGAGTCAAATTCCTTTCAAAAGCAGGCCTGCTTCTGAATCGCTAAAAATCGTACCATGACAGTTCTAAATGTCTGGTGAACAGTTACGCTTGAAGATCGCTTAATTTGACATTACAATATTACAAAAAGTCTATACAAAAAAAAAGGTGAACGAATCTTGAGCGGATATCGTAAACGTCACTTAGCAGGCCAGGTACAGGCTTGCTATAGCGAAGTCATAGTACAAAAACGCCGGGCAGTTCAACTTCAGACCTGCTATAAGAGGTCATGGTAAGCCCCCAGTTCTACGCAAACATGTCTTGGAATAGCATTATAGGATACTTTTTATCCCGGGAGCAGGTATAGAAAATTATCCCAAAGGAACATCCCTTTATTTCGGTGGGTAAAAATCATCCAGATGCCTTCCCCGCCCTTGGGCGTTAAAAAACCCACCCCGTTCCTTCGTTACCTTTCATACCGGGGCCGAGCCTTCCTTTCAGAAGCAGACCTTTGGCCACAGTAGGCTTCGAGCCTGATGGGCCCCTAAGGTTGCTGACAACTCCTTGAGGCGCGCACCGTCGACGACTTGAAAGGAACATCCGAAGGAATATCATTACTACCACGCGAGTGAAGCCGCTCGTAACATTTAAATCATAAAGTCGGAGATAAATGCTTAATAAATTAGACATGAAGATGCTGGAAGGTTATTTTTGTTCAAGTTAAGCCACCTTGATACTAAAACGTGCGAAATCTATCTAATGGAGCGTGATAATTAAATTATACGCTATTCAAATTAATTACATAACTTTAGATGTATATAGAAATTGCTGTTAAAATACCTAGAAAATAAATCCTTCGCAAAAAACCAAGCATGTAGGTATTTCGGAGTCAATACAGTCTGAGTATTCAAATATGAAGACCATAAAGAATTTTATATATTTTAATAGCAGAAAGAACTTGTAAAACGCGTAAAAAAATGATCGGTGCTGAAGAATATAAAGGTTGCATGAAAGAGAACAATATTCTACAGTATAGCCAAGGTTGTGTATTTTGATAACACAGGTATAAACAGAAACATTAAACAAACAAGTACAAAATTAATGATATACCTTACGAGGAAAATACCTTTACGCTCTAATGAAGGCATTATAACAATGTTATAAGACAAAATCTACGTAAATCTATTCAGAAACGTCTGAATACTTTAAATACGTTCTAATAAAAGCTAAACATACGTTTAAAAGTACAAACAGTAAAAGTCTGATATCATTCAAGACATGAGTAAGCTTCTTAGAAACGACGTACTTATCAATTTATTTCTTATTGGCTGAATCAACATTTAGTTTTGAGCAAACTCCATTGCACGTAAGTAATATCAATATTTGGAACACTGAGAACGAACACAACCATTCCAATATGCTTGGCTTATCTCAAGCTAGCATACTCTCACTGTTACTGATTTTTACTACACAGTATTTCTTTTATCGAGATTATCTAATAGTCTATTTCAAATAAATCAGACAACGTAGTCTACGATAAGAATTGCTGTGTATTACATTTACTCGGAGAATACCTCTCTTCAACTGTAACTGGAAAAATAAACTAGAAAACATGTAATTGAATTGTATCTAATAGAATGTACGAATATTATCTGGAACATTTTGATTGTCTGCTCATAATAGCTTCGCATAATGAAAAGAACGTTGTTTACTCAGTGAAAGTGGATGTTCTCGATATGATCTAGATTATACAAGGTATAATAATAATGATTGACGAAGCTGAACGTAAAATCTGTTTATGGTCTTTGTTGGAGCTCCGTCCTACATGATTCACCAAATAACGCTTGACTCAGACTTAAACATTACTTAGGAAAACAAAATTTTGTACCACCCAAAATAGCAACTTAGGAAAAATATTGTTCCTAGAACGCCAAACTTCCTGTAGGCAAACTCGCTAACAGACATTAACACAACAAAGTTTCCAAGGGTCTGGCAAAATCGAAGATTCTAGTTTCAATTAGTGTTGATGAATCACGCGTTAACAGATTTGCAAGGAAAAATAAGGTTGGCGCGTAATAGTGTGGCCGAGATCGTATCGAAGGTACAATAGATTAAAGATATTGGCGCTGGGCTGCGATGCCGCGTCATGCTCGGCGGAGCGTGGCCGGCCTCCAAGGCTGTAACACGATTTAGAGCCAAGCCTTAAGCTAAACAGTTCTGTGTAACACAGTTTTTTTTAACTATACACAGGTAGACAAAAGCTGAGTCATAAACGGATTCATATTGCGTGATCCTTGTTCCGATATTTTGTTTCTTCTATTGTTTTGGCTAAGTACCTCTACCATTAAATAAGTTCTGCCACTCTGAGTGGAACAAGAGGGAATATACTAACAGAAAACCCATCTGTATTCCTTCAGTTGCTCTTTGCGTTCACGGACCGCAGTGACTCTTTCGAACAATTCCGGAGCGTGACCAGCCCCCCTAGCCAAGTTAAAACCGTTTCGCTTGCGTCACACGCTTCGAGTTGGCCGCGCCGTCGAATCTTTTGTTCTGACCACGTGACTGAGCGTTGAGACGACGTCATTCCCATACATTTGAAGTTTTCTACTAGCGTTAACTATTGCAGATTAGTAACTTGGCTAAGGGTACAGGTGTTACTTTGACATTAAATGTCAAGCGTGCGAGCGAGAATGAAGGATAGAGTATACCCCCTATATAACTCCATCCCTTTCACAGCTCAGTTTAGGTTGTATAAAGGATCGCGTGAAGAGCTCGTGGTACAACTTACGTAATGTTTGCTTGGAACCGTTTAAACATTAAAAACACTAATAGCTCACTATACTTTGGCTGGGTCTAACGCTGGGCCGGGGTTCTTACAAAATAATGGCTCATTAACTTTAGTACGTCGACCTTGTACGTAAGGCACGCGTGATCTTGACTTCAAATTACTATTAAGTAGCACGAATGAGTATGTTGTGCTAGACTTCCAAAAATTCATATAATTGTCGTGACTCGTGACAATAGCTTTAGGACCCGAAATCTTTGATTTGGTCTCTAATATCGGATTCGTTATGGCCCAAGGTTACAATTTACAACGGACTTACATACCTTCCGTCTCATTGATGGTATCATAACATGGACAAAAAACTTTGAATTCGTTGTCAGGATAACTATCAGAATAGAAAAAAAAAACCAGTTTTGAGGCCCCTTTTCATGATTCTCTGTTGTATTGGTAATCAGTTCTGACCTTAGGGACAGATGGACACTGCGAGGGGAACTTTTGAAAGAATAACCGTCACCCTAGAACGCAAAGGACAAATGAAGGAACATAGGTAGGTACAAACCCTCTCACTTCACTCTAAAATAAAATAAGTACATTTGATGATTTCCCAGTTCAAAAAAAACCGGAACACTTGGATAGTCAGTATATGGCATAATAAACTTCTCAAAAGTCGTCTAGATACTAAAACACTTGATTGTCTGAGCTAAACAAATGCATATGAAATACCATTTTATCTACATTAGAGGTGTGCCAGTCCAAAGCTAAGCTCTGTATTTGGCGTACATTCTAAACGTTAGACGGCAAATGGGATACCAATGCACCTCTTACAGCCGCGCATTACCCATTCAGGGATTACCGTCGGTAGTGCCAGCCGCTCGGTGGCCATTTTGGAGATTTGGCTCCGTTGTTTGGTACATGCACGCATCATAATGCTGAAATAGGGGCTGTTACCATAATATCAAGCTAAATAGACAATAAAAGATACGCCATTACTTCCAATACGACTTGATTGGTGATGATTCCGGTATTACGAGATAGTTCTATCTGTAAATAGATCCTCAATAAGCTTTTACTGTGATTTAATATGAAACACGACCTTTATGATGAGGTAATTGTAATTATACGGTCATGATACATGAACATGAAAAAAGGTTAATGTCATACGTTGAAATAATGGTGACCAAGTTGACGGTCAAAACAGCACTTCCTGTGACATTATTCTGTTATTGCAAAAACAATGATGGGTATTGAACCGTGCTGCCTAACTTTACACCGCACCGGAAGAAATTTTAGGCTGATGAAAAATATTGTGCAGCTTTATGTATTTCATTGCCAGATTATCAAAAATATATAAAAAATAAATATACTTAACTCAAATTGTATTGCAGGTTTTTTTTCTCATTTCGTTTTAAACTATTGAATTTTATTTTTTAAATAATTTTGTAACATCTTTTTTAGAGCATCAAATTGATTAACTTATCTCACAGTTTGATTCTTCCAATTGTGCAATATTAGACCAATCTTCTTCGATGAAATTTAAGTGTTTTAAGACCACTGGCCGAGCCTAAGTCTCGTCGTAGTGCTTAGATTTTTTCTGGTACTACAGTCTATCAGACCAGCTTCCTGGATTGTTCTGAGAGTAGTTCGACCCAAAATTGACCTCCTAAATTCTGTGGTTAAGGCAGTGAGTTCTTAAGTCTTTAACCTCTCGGTCCTTATGGTAGGTGGTGATGCGTTTACGCATTACACAGTTGTCAATATATATCTATCTACTTTAGATTTCTCTTGCTCGTACAGAAGCTGGGAGCAGTGCTGACCAAGTGATAACGACCCCAACTTACGAGTTGCAGGTTGCGGGTTCAAACCCAGCCAAGCTCATTCATTTGTATAATTCACTTCATTGCCATTGGTCTCACAACCAACGGTGAGGGAAAACATCGTGAGGAAACCGACATGTCCTAGAACCCAAAAATTTTAAAGACATGTGACATCCACCAACTTGCACTGGATTCGCGTGGTGGATTACAGACCATTCCCTATCTTAGAGAGGAGGCCTGAGTCCTAGCAGTGGGAACATTAAAAGGCTGATTATGCTATTTGCAAAAGCTGTGTCTGTACGCGATTTTCTACACATAATTCCATTTTAAAACAACGCTTGACATTGAGTTCGATATAAGTAATCTGTCTAGTGCTGTTTAGCCTTTCAGAAAACAATGATTGATCAAGGATAGCGTTTTTAGCACACTGTACGGTACGCACTCGTGTTAAAGAAATATTATCGTGCAGAAAACTCATAATGTTGTGAGAACGTTCCACCACGTTCTCATTACGTGATACCAACAACAGACAATGACACTGCACACAGGTAAACGAGAAAAAAGTCGCGTCATACATTACAAGTTCATTTATAACATTGTTATGGCACTTTTACAATTAAACTTATAATATTTCATGTAAAAGTACGCAATCCTCGCGCAGTATTTTTCAGCGTAGCGTGTACATTTTTCTTTTGTAGAGCTTTTAACTCTTGAACAACGTAATAAAAAGGTTACTTAAATCAACTAAAGATCTACTTCTGTTATCTGAATATCCAATTTAAATCTGAAATCAACAGATTTCAGATAAAACTAGGTGCTGCCAGCAGCTTTGCCCGAGTATCAGTAACAAATTAACCCAAGGGAACACACCCGGTATAAAAAGTAGATATATTATGTGCTGTTCCAGGACATGGGCTACACGTGGACCAAGTTTCATCGAAATCCGTTCAGCCGTTCTAGCGTAAAAAGTAACAAATATACAAACACACTAACTTTCGACTTTATAACATCAGTGTGATATTGATTTATCAAAACGGAATATCCGTTAGCGTGATAATAAAACCAATATTTTACCGGGAAGATTTGTTTTCGCATTCAGTGTAAAAAGGATAAAGCTTTAATAAATTTTGTTTTATTTAGGTAGTCCTGTTTTCCTTGTTTAAGTTACTAACAAAGGATTTCAGCAGAACAGTAAATGAAAAGGAAAAAATATTATACAGAAATCTATTTTATGCTGCCTTTTTTTTACATGGGAGATCACCAAATGACTTCGCTCTGGGTGGAGCGAGAGAAGTGACTTTTTCTAAATTCAAAAGGTTTTATTTCACATAGGCCTACATGGGCACTTATGAAACGACAGAAGCCAGTGCACGGTTCCAAATTGGTCGTTTCCTATGGAGAAGAACCGGCAAAAAAACTCCATGGTTACTCTTACTACTTACTGTTCCTTTTCTGACTAAACCTATGTTTCTGTATTTGCCCTTTGGGTTCCAGCTTGGCGGTAACTAGCTCTCGCGAACAATTTCGCAAACCCTCGCAGATGCTGCTATAGTTACTGGTTTTGCCCTCACAATGCTCTTCTTAATTACATCATTTTTGGCTAGCCTGTTGATCTAGTGGTTAGTGGCCCTGATTGCTATACCGGAGGTCGTGGGTTCGATTCCCATCCAGGACAAATGTTTGTGTGATGAGCAGTGATAGGAATAGGTAGTGCCTATTTTCCTAAACTTCGAAGAACAGAGACAAGAAACGGAGACTTCCTTAGGACTAAATTTTTTCCGAGACATCTGTCCCGAAATTTTAAGACAACACTTAAATACATTTAAAAAAAATGTTATTTGGAATAAGTAATTCGTCTATATTTACCTAAAGTTTGCGACTAGATATATCATAATAAATAACATACACAGTCGTTACAACCATAAAATTTTCTGAATTTTGTTTTGGAGAACATTTTGTAAATGACTTGTTGATCGTAATACACAATGAACCACAATGTTTGTATAAGATGCCGTACACGTTTCGAAGTAAATATCTTCTTTCTAGCTCACTCTCGGCTACGTTAATTGAGATTTCTAAAGCTCAAGTGTAAAAAAAGGTATTATGTCTTTAAAATAATAAAACTGCAATTTTTTATCATTTTAGCATTCTCTATAGTAGAAAGAATTTATCATTAAAAAAAAGGTATTTAAAATAAATAAATAATTCATTTATTTGCCAGAATGTAGGTATACAAAGTGGTATGATCTTAATATTAATGAGGTCCCTTTACATTCTACCATTATAGGTACATGATGTGCAAATATTTAGTTACAAATGAAAATACAAATACCTTTTTTTCTTTCATCTTAATGAACTATATTTCTAAAGTATATTTAAAAAAGTGCATGATATTAAAATAATTGCATAATAATGGTATCACATTGTTTAGTAACACACTTAAACTTTAAAAATCTTTAAAAACATAATTAAATTAATCTTTATTGCACCGAAAGTACAATACGACTTTTACGGCAGCGCGTTTCGTTATCTATTCTTAGAAATTACAAAAAGTAACCGCCATAGTCGCATACCGTTTTATTATTTTAAAGACAAAATGCCTTTTTTTACGCTTGAACTTTAGAAATCTCATTAAACGTAGCCGAGAGTGAGCTAGAAAGAAGATATTTACTTCGAAACGTGTACGGCTTCTTATACAAACACTTTGATTCATTGTGTATTACGATCAACAAGTCATTTATAAAATGTTCTCCAAAAAAAAATTCAGAAAATTTTATGGTTGTAACGACTGTGTATGTTACTTATTATGATATATCTAGTCGCAAACTTTAGGTAAATATAGACGAATTACTTATTCCAAATAACAATTTTTTTTAAATGTATTTAAGTGTTGTCTTGAAATTTCGGGACAGATGTCTCGGAAAAAAATTAGTCCTAAGGAAGTCTCCGTTTCTTGTCTCTGTTCTTCGAAGTTTAGGCAAATAGGCACTACCTATTCCTATCACTGGTGATGAGCATAATCATTTGTTCTGTGTCTGAGTGTAATTTATCTATATTATGTATGTATTTAGAAATATATATGTATGTTTATCAGTTGTCTAGTACCCATAACACAAGCTCTGCTTAGCTTGGGACTAGACGGGCGTTGTGTCAAGTTGTGTGATAGTTGTGGAATATTATTATTATTAACATCGTTAACATGTTGACAAACAACCCTGCGTGGGAAGACTGTCGTACTAAAAACATACATACAACGCTACAAGTTAATAAAAACCGGTCAAGTGCGAGTCGGACTCACGCACGAAGGGTTCCGTACCGTCCGTAGCTAAAAATCACATTTGTTGTTTAGGACCCCCTCTTAAATGTTTTAGTATTTATTGTTATAGGCAACAGAAATACATCACCTGTGAAAATTTCAACTGTGTATCTATCACGATTCATGAGACCCAGTCTAGAGAAACGGACAATGGAGTCTAGCAATAGGGTCCCGTTTTTACCCTCTGCTCTGGGTACTGAACCCTAAAAAGCATGTAAAATGATTCCGGATAGATCGTCAAACGATTTATTTGGCTGAGTCATGATGAAATCAGTCAGTCTTTCACAGCAGGTTACATGATTTTGATCATTTGTTAGCTGAATTTTGTTATGATTGACCTCTCAGAATGACGGCCTTATCACACTTTCACGTTAATATTATAAAGGCGAAAGTTTGTACACAAACGTGCACACACACTGGTAAACCATGTCCTGAAGCAGGACATAGGATACTTATTATCCTGGGAGATATTTTTTTTGTTTTACACGGACGAAACCGCTGGCAGAAGCTAGTGTGCAGTACGCACATCTTTAACACTTCTACACTAATATAATAAAGAGGTAAAGTATTTTTTTTTTGTGTTTGTAGGAGGTAATCTCTGGAAGTCCTAACTGGTCCGATTGGTAAAATTTTTGCACCGATAGAAAGCTGCTTTATTCCTGAGTGACAGGCTATTTTATGTACGCGGGCGAAGCTGCGCGCAAAAGTTAGTATAATATAAAATATGTAATACAGTAAAATAACTCTTGATAAATTTTATTCCAGACGTCTAATGCCTTTCCCAATACAGGATTGAGGTGTTTTGTTACTAAATCTGTACCTACACTAGTGCCATAAACGTTTTACGAGTCTACTTTCGACGAAACTGCCGTTCGGCTTGCAACGATTGCTTTGGCTTTGTCTACTTAACTGTGTCAAACGCTGTAAAAACTTCTAAACTGACTTAAACAGCGAGCGAAAATGTCGCCGACAAGTCTTTTTTTTTTCGTAAACTTTTTCGATCAAAATACGTGTTCCAAAGTAAATAGAAAACGTAAGTTAATTGAGTGTAAATTGCAAAGTGTACTTTATTGAAGTACGCTCGGTTAAGATGTAAGTGGGAGATTACGTTGACAGTTATTTGATAGGGTGCCAAGTGACAACATGCAGTTTTATCTACAGCTTTTTGGCATTTGATCTACACGAAGTCTGCATTAGGTTAGTTACCTTTCAATTCTTGTCATTCCAGTTTACCTCGTTTATTTATAAAAATACGTATATTGCAATATGGAAATTACAATCACATATTTTTCCTCAAAGAACTGATTCGTTGAATGCTGTCTAAAATACTGTAGACTGCACAACTTACAAATACAATTTAATCGGGAGAAAAACACATTTAAGAACTTGAGAGAGTGTAACTAAAAATATCTTGTTGATATGTCGCGAAAGGGCGCACGATATCTAGCGAGCGGGACACACGACACAAGGCTATGAATGATGAGTAGAGGAGTGATGTGTGAGATAGTGTCCGGCCGAGTATCGCTCGGTGTCTGTCAGTCACTCGGACTTGGCATCGAGTGCGGAAAGAGTGTTTGTAAGCCGCACACGTCATGGGTGGACGTGACCTCGCCGGTTCAACGAACGCACCCGCTCCGTCACAGCCCGCGCGCAACGCCGCGATGCGTCAACCGACTGTCTCATGAGAGCTACGCTCAAATGATACAATTATTATTAACTGGGCCTAACAGGTGCTAATACTGACAACTTTATAATGATGCTCACTATTATCCGTGCTGAATTCTGCAGCAGAAACAAAGGCGAGCGAGTCCTTCATAATAAAGACTGACAACGCAAAGTTTGTACAAACAATGCTCACAACACAATTGTACAACATCATTGAATTGAAGGAACTGTATAAAAACAAAAGGATGCTCGTTTTCCTTGGAGACAAATTGCTTAATTTTTATTAATTTGTCTTTCAATGCGCTTGTTTTGTACTTGACGACGCGAACAGTGAGTCATGAATGTCGTGCTGCAGTGCTGTAGCTCACAGTTTGCTCAAGATATTTTTCTTCAACTTCAAACAACTTTATCTATTGACATGTTTCGGTTGTTTATCTAGAGTTCTAGATGGAAACCCTCCTGATAACATCATGATGAATGAGATTTATATGGAATCCTGACTGAATTTTAGCCAAGCATGTTTTGTTTTCATTGCTAAAGAAACAGTAAGTGTGGCAAAAACTTTACGAAAGTAAACAACGTGACGGTACAGCAACAATTAAAGTTGTTAGACTCAGTCGGTTTTTCGCGTCACGGTCGTAAAAGGCTAATTGTTTTAATTAAAAAGATTGGCTGCCGGTTCTAACAGTGTGTAGATACCTGGGCGGTTGACATTTCATCAAGTTGGTGGAGGAGACATTAAAAACTCCTGCACTGCGTCTGTGGACGTAAGCCTCAAGTATCAATAAAGATAAATAAAAAATACTGGGTAATTTGTGGCAAGGCTCGCCAGATACCGTTATGCAGAGTAAATTAAGAATGAACGACCGAGCGCAAAACATGCTCTGCTGCGAAATAAATAAAAATCTTCGGAATAACACCAGCAAGGATTAATCTTTTGCACTGATTGCTGATCATTCGGGTTTTTGAACTGTAATTTCTTATTTAGAGTTATCGGAGTGTATTTCGCGTTCAATACACATGCAGGCTATAGTCGTACTGTTGATTGCACACTAATAATGATATTAGCTAAATCAGTAATATGCTCATAGCATTTTCCGCTTATTTTTAATTATACATGTTATTGCGTAGCTTTAGAGGCTGCTATCGCTTAGCACTCTATAAACAATCGATATTGGCCAGTGATGGCAGGTAATTAATAGCTAAGTAACAATGATAAATTATTATATTTTTATTAAGAACTAGTTATTCAAGTCTAACGGTGAATTAAAGCGAGAGAACCGGACGGATGACCTGGCGCACTTCGTTGACGAGACGAAACAAATGACGGATTTACGCAATCACCAAAACAATGGACTTCTCGATCGTAATTAGGTAGCGTTTTGTTACAAGGACTATCACGAAATCAGAAAGTTTATTAAAACGACTAATTAGCTAGTTATAATTAACTGTTAAGTATGTTATTGCTTATTATGTGGATGTAACTCGCATTCTCTTGATATAATGAGTTTCTTAGTTACAAATGGATAAACATAAAAACAAGAAGCAATTCAGAGCTAGTAAACACGTACGTAGTAACAAAAGACAAAGTTAGCAACTATTGTTTACTTTGGAAGCGGAAGAAATGTAACACACATGTCATCTGTCTGCATACCAGCTGATTAAACAAGACTATATTATTAAGTAAACTCACACTTAATTAATTTTATATTTTCTACTAAAAAAATAGTGTCAATTACTACGCGTTCCAAATGAGAATAGGACCGATTCCTATGTTTTGACGTCTCGTCGTACTGTCAAATTGAAGAAATTTTGGCAAAATTGAAGAACTTAGAGATGAGTAAAATTTAAGAACTGGATTCTGATTAAACTTTTTTCGTTCACAGTTCATAAATCAATTAAATTTTTCGTAAATTAATTAATGTTTAAAAATTTCTTTCCTCGATTTGACAGTATATCGTGATGTCACAACATGGCGGGCGATCCTATTCTCATTTGGAACGCATTGTACATAATATTTTAGCCCAAGAACAACAAGGGCCATCTTAGTTGTAAATAAAATAGCGGTCGCCCTATCTTTGGACGGCGATCATTGTTCTTCGAGCTAGGCATAGATAGCGCATGAATGGATGTTATTTCCTCCCGACGTAACAGGGGGCCATTTGCTTTTTCACACGATCAGACCACCCTCACCTCTAGGCAACCAGGATAGGAATAAATCAACTTCACCTGCCTCTAAAGCCCAGTTGTGTGCGAATATATTTTGGAACACGGAAAAAATAGGACATTTCGATATAGGAAACTTTTTTAGGGAAAACAGTCGAACATTTTGCGATCTGCGATTGTAATACGTGGTCATACTATCAGCAAAAACGATTTACTTAATTTAGAATCCGCTAATAAATCAAAGCTAGATAATAATTAGCGAGTTTTATTCATTAAGGTTGAAGATTTTCAGCATCTAAAACTTTAACTAAGCGCTCAGTTTAAATGCCGATTAGCGAAATCTAAATTCAAATTCTCCACAAAAAAGATTAAAAAAAACTAGCAAGTTCTTAATTTAATTTTTTTAATGTTTCTACTGATATACGTACCTACATGGTGATTTTTTTTATAACTATTGTCCTCAGTAAGTAGGTACTCAAGTATCTTTATAATGATAATTATTGTTTTAGATACTAAAAGGCTCTTAATATAGTCTATTAAAATAAGTTGTCTATTACGATTACGACCGACCTAGTAACTGTTAATAGCTGATCCCGTTAGAATACGTAATTAAAGTCTCGAATATATTACTGGCTACCAATATTACATCGGGCTTAAAATATAATCAATTTCCTGAGCAAGTAGGTAGGTAACTAGTTATTGGCGGATAATGCATCGGTCGCGCCTGGTTTGATTCTGATGGATCGAATGGAACTGCAAACCAAAGGATGCAAGCAGATTTCGAAAGTGGATCTTTCCTCTGGTTATAATGCATTAGAATTTCGTTTTTATTTGGTAGATATGATATTGAGTGTAAGAGCGTTTACACATTATGCAGTGTAAATGTTTCAGTTAAGTTAGTAAGAAGCTAGCTAGCTTCTTACTACTTCTTTAAGAAGCTAATCCAGCGGGAACTTTACGACCCTCAGTAATGAGGAATACGACTCGAAGACAAGGGGTTATGAATGGCTTCAGTCAAAAATCTAAAGTTAAAAATGCGTTTGCTGTACTCGTACAGCACGATGATGACTTACCTATTACACACACACAGGCACAATCAGTTGGACGCTTTACATTGCGCGCAAAGAAAAGCGTAATTTTTTAGAGGTTGAAAAAAAAGTTTTGTTTCCCAGCAATATTTTTTGGCCAAAATGACTTAGTTATATGTACAGAATGTGTAGTTAACGGGTATGTGATCGGTCTTTTTACACCCTGTATATACAGTATATATATTTTATTGTAGATAGGTTATTCAGAATCACTACAAAAAAGTGTTTTTTTTTTTATGGTTTTTATTATCACAACATAATAGGTTTTTGAGTAAATGTTAGTAATTCTGCAAGGATTGGTCAACAATAGTATTGAACAGCACAAATTCTTGTTGTTAATTAGGTATTTTTGACCAAATCACAGTTTTGACTGTGACAAAGATAATTATACTTAATTAAAGATTTATTCATGAGTAATAGAGGAAAAAAAATTGAGCAAAATTGATACTTTTATTCCTGTCTTAATGACCCTAGTATTTAATTATTAACACTGTTAAAAATGGGCACTTTAAACAGGCACCTATAACTTATTCAATGCTAGATGTGAACAATGGCAGCCCGTCACCTGGCTAATGCAGTAAATGATAGCAATATCCTGTTTCCTTAACTTGATTTTAATGACTTGGATAAAACAGGATAACACAGCAGCTTCTGGGTTTTTCTGTCTCTCTGTTTGAACAAAATTATAAACTTTACAAGTAGGTAGGTGGTTAGCAACACTACAGTTTATTTATTTATTACTTACCTACTTTTTGTGAGTCAATTATTAGGTGATGCAATTTTATTTTGGGATATGCAATCATTCACAAAGAAAAACATTAGGTAGGTACATTATTAAATATTTTCAAGTCAAACTCAGTTGATAGTCTTCTTACTTAAATATTAGTAAATTAATTTATACCAGCGACAACAACAAAAAAAAAACAGCACAATAAAGAACAATTTATTATTAAATATTGGTAAATACTGAATCTTGAATATTGGTTAAAACATAATGCACCTTGTCTACGGTTAACTTTCGAAAATGGAACTCACAAAGTAGGTAGAGGTAGATGAATGACGCGCCTGATTTATGATGAGTCAGAATTTAAGAACTGGTTTTTCGCGTGGCAGTATCGACCACTGACAGCAGCCGAACAGCAAATGTGGAACAAAAAGCACTATTGTATATGTAGCTAGTTTTAGTATTTTGTAGCAAGTTAACTGTAATCATTGATGAAAGTGTTTTAGAAACAGCACTAAATATGTCTTGTATATTGTCTTGAAAGTTTTTTTTTTCAGCGGGTCAATCGTCTTCTTGTACGATAAGTGGAAGGCACAAAAGAATCATGGTAAATGCTTCCTTCCGCTTGTTCCGTTTTAAAATATAATAGTAAGCTGCTTTTTCCTTTTATGTTTCTCATAGAACTGATAATTTGTCACAATGACTAATAACAATACTCGCGTTGTGTGGAATTAACCGGAATTTTAAAATTGACTGTGCACAAAAACAATGATTAATTAGTACCTACCTACTTGTGTGTTTATCAACTTAATACTTTATAGATCCATCAACTAAGTAAAAAAGAGACAGCTAAAAACTCTAGAAATATGATAAACTTAATCAATAACACAATTAATTCATTAAACCCCAAGCGAATGCCGGCGTTCGTGCATCTATTGTCTTTCTATTGTGTCTGTGATTTCCACGATTGAAAGGTTAAAAACCCAAGATTTCCTGATGACTGTAGGGACATCAGAACCATGAGTGGCTTCTTATATATATTTATTGAACTCATTTAATATAAACTTGGTGTTGTTGATTGGTAGAGAATGCCTTGTCCGCCTATGTACCAATACTGTACATGAAGTTTTTTGTATACTAGCCTATTCTGTCCCACTCCTAGGTAAGGGTCTCCTCTCCTCTGTCAGTTTTACAGTAATCTTTTTTCTCTGTATTAACCTTTTGAATCCTGTCAATTAGAGACACAATACAAAGACAATGACAGAGCAAATGCCAGTGTTCGCTTGGGGTTGAAAGAATTAATTCAATTATTCATTCAGGTAGCAATTAGTAACTAGTGTTTCTTGTCATAAACTGTCAATGCTACAAATGAAACCTAAATGCATTTGTTTTGCTTGACTGGCTTGCGAAAGTTCTGTTGACAATAATTTATTTTCATGGTTTCCTGGTGTCTTGTCAAAACCTTAATTAGACTAATAAGATACTTATTGAAATGTGTAAAACTTAACTTATAGTTACTTTAGACAATTCCTTTGAAATATGACTAGCAGTATTTAGTCTAAATGATGCTAGACATTTGTGTGCAGTGTCAAATAAATGAATGACACATAGACAACTAACCACTGGTTCTAAGAAAATAACAACATTACTGTAATATCTGAATTTAGTCATTCTTAAAACAAAACAATAACATCTACATAACTAATAGGTTAAATGGTATTATATTTGTAAGTTGCAATGTAAGAAGATTTAAGTTTTTTTTTTAATGTTATTGTTCAATAAAATTCTATTCATATTTTATCAATACTTTTTGAATATTTGTTTTTTTTTTTTCTAAAAATCATCCGTTATCACTAGAGAATACTGTCAAGTACCATTAATAGTATTTACTGAATATGCTATCCATAAAGATTTTGTAGAGTATCTTAAGCCAAATATAATATAAGCCCCTATCTTAATTGAGTCATTTGTAAGTTTATTTATTTATTTAAGTTAAAAGTTCTCTGGCATTGATGCCTCCATTTTTATGTAGTAGAATGAAACAGTTTGTTTATCATGGTCAAACAGGAAATAAATAAATAATCTGTATAGTTACTATAAGAAAAAACTTATAAGACTATTAAATGGCCAAGGTGAACATTGTAGTTTCTTTTTTTTTTACAACATTTTCAAATGGTTTGTGGGAAACTGTGTCACAGAAAATATTGAGTAATTAGATGTTTAGTTTTTAATTTTGGTTAAATGATCTGTATTTTTTTAATTATTAGTAAAGGGTAACACATTATGATGTGTAAGTTTTTATTGACAGAAGACTGAACAAAGTTTGTGCCCCAGGAGAGAAAGGCCTTTGCCCTGCCTGCAATGAAACAATGCAGCATCCAGCAGTAAAACTGAAAATGTTTGTCTATTTTTAATACAATGCTCCAGTCTTACAGCCCTTTGCAAACACAAGACAAAGCATTGTTTGTTATCCATGAATGGACATGTAAATAATAAACAATAGTAATGTGTTGTGTGCAGATACAATTCTATTTACAATATTGTTCTATTGTAAATAGAACTGGCCTAAAGCAGTACAGTTGACTGCTGGTCATTGACTCCTGCTGTACAATTTTTAGACATCACCTTTGTTGTTCACTTGCTACATTTTATGAGTGAATACTTAGTCAATGTTATCATAAATTATGCACAAATTCTCTCACAAACAACGAAAAATATTTGAGTGTGGGAATGCTGATGAGGTAGTTTACATATTCAATGTGGATTGCATAAAATCATTGCAGTTTTGAGTATTTCAAGGTAATTATTAAAAATATAGGTGAAGGGCATCATACACACAATCATGTAGATATAACTGAAAGCGTAGGCCTATTCTATTCACACAAACCATTTACGACACATTTCGGTTGGCAGAATAATTGCTCTATTATTGTAAGTGGGTTGCAGAAAAATAACTTGTTTCCGACTTACCACTTTCGATGTACGGTAGAGCAAGAAGTAGAAAAACTATGTATCCGATTTCACTGAACATTGTCGCTTGCAAACACACACTTTTTGTATCACTAAGTCATTGCACATAAAATACAGCTGATTTCCAAACCATACAAAACCTTTGTCTGTTTTTGACACAAACGCATGCGCGAGCAAACAATATTTTTTTATTTACATTACAACAAATTATTCTTGCACTTATAACCAATTCACACTTTTGTCACCACAAACATTTCCTTAGAAGACAACCGAGCATAAGTTGAATCGAAACAATAAATAACAACATGAAACGTTTCCGTGTATAATAAAAAGAGAAACGAAAATTTGAAACACGTTATTGCAACAGAAATTAATCATCAACAATCCACCGACTTGTATAGTAGTACCATAATTATTTCTTTATTCACAACGTCCTATTCATATCCTAAAATATTAAAACTAAACTATGTATAATCTCGACTTGCCCAACTACAACCTGACATATTGGAATTGGATATTTTTTTGAGCTTTTCTGAAGTTTACTGTGTTTGGAATCTCAGTATTTGAGTCCTACCAGAGAGATTTTGGTATAATTTAGTAGTTTTTGAATAATTTTAAATAGCAACATTACAAAATAGGGACACGTCTTTCAGTTAATAAAATAATATGGGACTAAATAAATAAGGTAAGTCATTAAAATAATAATCATGATTCTGCAGAATTATCTTTGAGGATAATTACAAAGTCTGGAGCCGGTACAGTGATTATTTCTACCATAGATAGAAGTGTTTGCAAGGTAACTCTTGTAAAACGTAGATTATAAAATCTACATCGGTTGAATAGCTGGTCGGTTGGTAATTTATTCTATTCTATAATTAAATTAAATAAAAAAAGATTTTCGGTTAATTTTGTACGACTGGTATTATATTATATGATATTATGGTAGAAATTACTTCATTTGAAGCTATAGTAGAAAGCACCAACGAAGATGAGGCATATTTTTTTTAAATGTATTTTCTTGTCTATTGGTTACTGTTGCATTTTTGAGAATAAGTCTACTCTCACCTTGTTTAACTTTGGCCCATAAAAATGACTACATATTATAATTCTTAGCTACGAAGGTGGTTTTGTAACTATGAAATCATCTAATGATATCTCCCGCACTTTGGCGGAGCGGGAGGGCGTGTCAGACATTTACTGATTAAAAAACCATTCTTGTTCCTTCTTTACCTTCGTTCTAGGGCCCCAGGGTTCACTTTCGCAAAACCCATGACCCTGCTGGGTATCTATGGTTTTCTGACATCTTGAAGCGCGAGTAAAAAAAACACTACGCGCCGTCGATGACTTGGGTTCGGTCCGGACGGTTACTGGATGGTCGGACGGCGAGCTACCCATTGCTCCCCGTCCGCAAGCCCGCGCCTAATGTGGCCGGAAAACAGGATCGGACAGAATCCTGACAGCTGGGGCGTGATGGCCGTTGCTTCACGCGTGCGGGCGCCTCTTTTTCTAGTATTACTGCTTCGCAGAAGGAGACGACCGAATGCCACTATTCCTCGCTCCGGACCATGGCCTGTACTGTACCAAAGCCCGACGCGAGAGAACGCTGCCACTGAGCGCTCCCACGAGGACACAGCGGTGCTCTGACCAGGCGTACCTCTACCGTGTGCTCCACATAATGGAAACACCCAAACGTTTCTTCCGCACGAATCCGGTGCAGGAACCTTCCTGAAATGTTCTTTACCGGCCTGCAGTGTTGTCTAAGAATTTTCTTTTGCGTGTTTCAAAGTATACTTTTAAGAATACTCATTCTTAGGGAGGGTAGAGTCTGTCTAAAAAGTCAAACGACTTGGGTAATCTAATGAAATAGGTAGGTAATCAAATTCTTGAAATCTGATATAGTCAACACTGATTAAACAATCAAGGTTGCAGAGATGATCATTGTTTACTAGAAAAGTATTGTATGTAATTAAATAACAGATTTTTTAATTCATTAAAAAAAATCCAAGTCGTTTGACTTTTTAGACAGACTATAATAGTAGGGGTGGCCAGGTGGGGATTTTGAGCGTTGAATAACGCTCAAAATCCGCGTCAGAAAAATCATATGAGGAATAGGATACACATGAACCCTTAATATGGGTTTCGTTGAGGGCAGTCCGTCCGATTACTAAAAGAAACTCGATCCTCAGAAAAACTCGAGCGCGTCAGATTATGACAAAGTAAGTTATGTATTGTACATACAAAAAAGTGTAAATTTCAATAATCTGACAATTAGAGCATGACATAATCAAATGGATTGTAAAAAACGTCATCTCGAAATACTCGAGCGCGATTTTAATTAGGTATGTTAAAGGAATCAGGATTACGAAAAACATTTAATCTGTCGGTTTTCATGGGGCGATGTAACGAAAACCATCGATAAAGGATGAAGCGTACAGATGTGTATTCCCCACTCCGCGTGCACTAGCTTCTGATGTTTTATAAGTGCCCATGTAGGCCTATGTGAAATAGAAATAAAAACTTTTGACTGACTTTGAGAGTGAGGTCTTTCCTTCTCCCACTTTCTTTATCTCTCACTCTCACGCACCATCCCACCATGTAAAATAGACCCATATTTTCCAATTACGATTCTGCCGACTAAAATAATTGAATTTTGATAGTAAAATGTAGAACTTTTTCACAAACTTCAGTTTATCTACTAAGCCTCCCCTACTATAATGTTTAATAGCATTATACGGATAAAACATAAATAAAAAAGTCTGTTTATAGCAATTAGTTTTTTTTTTTACCGTAATTTTATTCTTACATGCGATTATAACAGTAAACAGTATAACAATCTTATAAAAACATAGGTATGTATTGTTTATGAGCTACTTATAGTATTTCGAATAATTTTTAAATTAATGGATGCAATAAGTATAGCAAAAATAAATACATTTCCGACTTCGTTATTTGGAATTAATTTCGCTCAGTTTGTCTGGCGCAAATACTCCCTTTTCTGTGATTATTCCAGCTATTAAAGCAGCAGGCGTGACATCAAACGAAGGATTCCAACAACTTATGCCTGAAACAAAAAAAGGATGTTAAGTTAATTTTTAAACTCTTTGAAAAAAGCTACAGAAAAAAAAAGAAAATACAAAATGAAACAAAATGGCAACAATTGTACTAAACTAAAAAAAAAGAAACTAAAACACAGATACAAAATTAATAATATTCCTTGAAAATTGCACCTAAATTAGGTCGGGCGCGAGAGGCTTCTATATAAAACTGTCCATGATGAATCTTCGATGACGGAAGTTTAAACATACCAGGGGCTGCAATCCTATGCTCGCCAACATGAGTCATTTCTCTTTCTGGCCTCTCTTCTATTTTAATTCTATCGCCGGACCTTAAAGCCATATCTATGGAAGTGAGGGGCGCTGCTATATAAAAAGGCACTCCGTGGTGTTTCGCTGCAATCGCTATTTGGTAAGTTCCAATTTTATTAGCCGTATCACCATTCGCGGCAACCTGAAATAGTCAAGTAGGACATTTGCATTTTTCATAACAGTAAAAGCTGTTTTGGCTTATATGATCAAGCCAGTGACATCATAAGTTGGACAATTTATAATTTATGTGAGTTGAATATTTCCTTTTATGTGATATGGTCTAATTATGATTCTTCATACTACCAAGTTTATATTTTACTAAGCATTAGTTATGTTTGTTTCTTTGAATAAGTAATCATAATGGCTAAAAGTTTGCAAGTGATTATCAAGTTATCTAATCTTAGGGGGCGGCCGCAAGTGCCGTACTGTGGCAGCGCGGCTGCAGCGCAGATCACATGATAATGGCTTCGAACTGATGCGCGGCTACAGCGCGGGTGTAGCGCTGCAGTGCGGGAGTAGCGCTGCAGTGCGGGTGTAGCGCTGCAGTGCGGGTGTTGCGCTGCAGTGCGGGTGTAGCGCTGCAGTACGGGTGTAGCGCTGCAGTGCGGGTGTAGCACTGCAGTCTCCCGTCTTTTATTTATATGGAATAACAGTGCAGCGCGGCGGTTCTTATTGATGGAACAAAGCTTTGACATTCTACTGATCAGTGGAACAAAGGAATGAAGCCCTGATTTTCAGATTTTTTCGAGTAAAGTTCAGGCTGCTTTAAATTATTCGCAAATTCATTCCTAGTCGATATTGTGATTTAAAATTGGTGAAGTTATTTATATTAAGTGTCTGCACAACTGGACAATTATGTGAAATCATTGAAACCGGCGTGATCTCGGTAAAATGGTGCTAAGAATGTTATTGTAGTAGTGACTACCTCAGCGAAGCTTGCCGAGAAGGCTGACTCGATACATTTTCTGCCAAATACAGCAAAGGCATTAAAATGTGTTATATCCGCATGGAAAACAAAGTACCTACTTATATTATTATATGAAGATATAGCTTAAAAGACTCAGTATCGAAGCCAAATACATTATTTAAAAAAGCCCTGACATCCATTAATTTGATATCACAAATAAAATACTCACTCTATCAGCACCTACAACCACAGCGCTTATCCTTCTCGAGTTCATAAGAGCTGATACCACACTATCTACTATCAACGTGGAAGGAATCTTCTCATGAACCAACTCGTAAGCCGTGAGCCTCGCTCCCTGATTGTATGGCCTTGTCTCCGTGCAGTATACATGGTCTGGAAAATAATTAGAAGAAACATCAATAAGTTTTATACACGTCATTCATACAAGTCCATTCTTTTTCTCTATTATATTGCTACAAGATGAATTAGAAATGAGGAGCTTGCGGCTAAGTTATAATAGCGGCACTAGTCAATCTCCAAGGTTAAGTAATGTTTGCCGAGATCGTTCTGTGGATGGGTGACCATCGTAATTATATCGAGACTCCGAGCCATCACAAAGCACTGCTGTTACTTCTGGCTGTCATCTGTACATTTATGACGGTCATTACGGATATTCAGAAACCAGAAAATTTGACACCAGTCTTGCATGGTCCGGAGCGAGGAGGAGTGGCTGGCGGTCGCCTTCTTCTGCGAAGCAGTAATGCTAGCAAAGGAAGTGGCTGACCGCATCAGGCAGCGGCGCTCACGCCCCAGCCGACGCCGGGATTCCGATCCCGATTTCCGTCCACCGTAGGCGCGGGCTCGCTGTCCGATCGTCCGGTAACCGTCTGGCCCGAGCCCAAGTCGTCGACGGCGCGCACTGTGAGTTGTCAGCAACCGTACAGGCCCAGCTGGGTCGAAACCTACTGGGGCTAGGGTCTGTTTCTGAAAGGGAGGCTCGGCCCCGGTATAAAAATCAAAAAGGAATGGGGTGGTGACACTATCTCCCGCTCCGCCCAAGGGTGGGTGATGCCATTTGGATGATTTTTACCCACTGAAAAAAAAAAAAACATCAGTCTTGCGAAAGAGTATTTATTATTTTACCCAATTACTAGATCATATTGGCTTTGTCGCAAGTACATTTAAAGTACTACCATCCCGTTTGACTAGAAGCCGATCCCAATACAGTTGGCAATAGGCTAGGCAGTTTGATTGAAGCTATATGAGACATAAACTCATGCCCATAGGTGTCGCAAGTGGGGATGGATTAATCACACGCTTCGGAGAGATTCCCATCTTATACCTAAACAGGAGATGGATTGGTATCCTCAAGGGAATAGGAAGTGGGGCCGTCTTCAGTAAAGTCTGAGAGTCTTAGTGTGTATACCTGGTTCATATAGATTAGGGAGAGTGTCGGTCCTAGGATACTTCCTTGTGGAACTCCGTAATTACCTATGGGGAGATCATTGCTCATGGGATTGTTAATAATCACAGTTTGCATTCTCTCCGTGCGATAACTCTTAAATAGATTACTTACGAGTTTAAATAGTAGTTTAGAGTCACAGACAATCAAATGCCTTTGATAAGTTCAAAAAGATAACAAGATATTTCTTAGCCTGATCCAAATTGCGGGAAAAATGCACCATTATGCCACGTGGGCCCAGGCTCAGCCAATAGGGCCATAGACATTGAAAAAAGCATTGATATATAGATTTATAATTATTGACACAGTTTCTCTTACCCGACTCGTGGGATTGGGTGAATAAGTGCTTTTTTGAAAGCATCGGGACTGGACAAACACCGACGGTAATATAATCGAAAGGTTACTTTGTACCTAATACAATTTATGTTTAATCCAAGTAATATTTTTATTACCCACCTAGCCTCTTAGATTCTCGTAAAGATCTAATAACTCCTAAGGCTGTACCATAGCCGGCAGTGGCCAGTGAGCCAGTGTTGCAGTGTGTCAGGATTCTGACTGGACCATCGCCTTCCAAACTCTTCAATATAGCCTCACATCCATATCTTCCTATAGCTTTGTTGTCCTCAATGTCTTTGCTTAGCATTCCCTCTATCCTGCTTACGAACCTGGTAATATTTGAAGTTAGATGAATTTTGATTTATTGATAAAAAAACTCATCGTCATCATCAACATCATATCAGCCGATAGACGTCCACTGTTGGACATAGGCCTCCCCCATGCGTCGCCACAATGAACGATCTTGCGCGAAAACTCAGCAATTAATTATATTTTATGTTGCATTTTTATATTAGTTTTTTTTTAAATTGTGTCCAAGAGTTGGATGAAGAAACCTTGAGGCTTGGTGTTAGCATGCTATGATTGAGGGACAAAGAAGTTTTGTTTAAAGTCAAGAAAATTTTGATTATTACATATTTTCTACTAAAAACTTTATTAAATATCATAAAATATTTTCTTTATCTACTGACTTTTGGTACTTTACATACAGTAATTATCTTCCAATAATACCAACCTTTCTTTAAACTCCTCTGGTGTAACACTCTCGTCAGCACTCAGGGAATTTGCTAAATTTATCAGTTCATCGGCTGCCAGTTTTATGTTTACAGCTGTTGGCCTCGCCGACACTAGGTAATTAAGTTTACCTTCAATCTGTAACCATAGGAAATGTTGCCAATTACAAATACATGTTCTCATTAAAATATTTAGGTTACTATTTATACACTGTAATGTAAATTAGTCAATGCAATTTCTAGCTATAAATATGGGACTTTGGTTGTTTCTTCATTATGCGATCTAGGCCAACTCGATACCTCTGCATTACAGAAATTTTAATTATTCAGGAGAGTTTGTTTCGTAATTGTTGTGTATATGTCGTAGCCCTATAGTTAAATTAGCCATACAATTGGACGCCTAGGGCGTTCGTTAATCCGAATGCCTAGGACGATAGTTGCTTGAACTAAAATCACTCAACGTTTAACAGCTTGGCATATTGAAAGTTAGCCCTTTCGAAATGACTGATCAAGACTCAGCCAAGTGATTCAAATTTAGTTCCGCTATTTATTGATTTAATAATATTTCACTCTTACTTGGTGAAAACTATTACTAAAAAGTAGTTTTATATAAATTTATAAACTCATGGTTACCCTACTAAACTAAATGCTACACAACGTTCAGCCATATGGTTAAACGTTGCGGTCAACAACATGGCTAGTTGTTCTTCAGTCATTTCATTGGATGCCGGCGTTTAACGAACGCCCTAGTCATCCAATTGGATGGCTAATTTAACCAGATGGCTGTGACATATACACATAAACACTTTTAACCAAAATTTGCATTATGTAATCAAAATCTTTTCATTCCACATATGTCTACATGGGCACTTATAAAACTTCAAAAGCTAGTGCAATAATATAATCAATCAATAAATCTAGAAATCTATATTATCAGTTTAAGATCAAAGTACCAGATGATAGATGTAATAAGAAATAATAATTAAATTTGTAATAATACAATGTTACTCAAAAAATATGTTACAACATTATGGCTTGGAGGTAATTGAACTATTATAAGAGTAAATGCATTTTAAAAGCCTGCCCCCATATAATACAGTTTGTTTCCTTAAAATAAATGATCATTCAGTGAGAAGAGTAAAGAACTTTGAAAAAACCCCACAGACTTATTAGCATTAAATTCTAGTAAACATACAATTTATCATGATGTTAAGTTGCATAATACTGGGATAAGATGTAAATAATTTATTAAAGAAATGACATTTTTGTTATTTATGAAAACATAAGAAATCTCCAGCCTACCACTCCCACAATTCAAGAGAGGTGATAAGAGATGCTGATAACTCATCTCATGTATTGTAATAATGATAAAGTCCTTATCTATAGTAATTTTAGCTGACATCATTATCAGGTTAGAGCTAAACTTTGTACAATGTAGTGTAGGGATGGCAAACCTTTATTGATGGTGGTATCATTTTTTATAAAGCGGATTAATGATAGTGACCATAGAAGAATCTTGACTTAGTGAAGTAATGGCAAAAAAAGAGCTTGACTTGTAGATATCTCACATTCTGTTATGTTTAGCAAAATCTCAGCTTGTATTCTTTAAGGTGAGTGCAGTCCTTAAATCATTAATTCTTTTATTTTATTTTATTATTCTTGTAACTGCAATCCCACCAAATGGTAAGGTAGTGATGCAATAGTTGAATCTATTATTTTGTACCTCTGGTATGCTTGTTACTAGTTTGCCATCCCTGATATACCATGTATCTCTCTTGATAACCATACATACTATACTTATCAATAAAAAGGTGAAGATAAGCTGACCTCTTGCCTCATAACTTTTTTGTCTGCATTGTTGTCTTTTTCTAGTTCGACTGCTAATGATAAGCAGCCAACTATAGCTATGGCAGGGGCTCCTCGCACCTAGAATGTAGATAGGAATCTTATTGGAATTAAAATGTTAAGAATGGTAGTAATTTATAGCCTACAAATTATAGTCCCAAGTGTATGCAGCAATGGATGGAAGATTTATTAGAATACTCTTCACAAAAAATTGTTGCAACCTGTAATCAGATTAGGTGTCTTAGCAAAAACAAACCTTTTCCGGGCTGCTTGTTCATACTTACGTTAAGTTACCTTACATTCTTGTTTATACCTACTTTTAGTATGGATTGGGGTCAAAAAAAGGTTTTATTTTATATGAAATAAATAAACCATTACCCTTTTGTGTTTTAACTAAAATAGCCTTTCAAACATGGTTTCATGGTTTACGACAATCACCAATGTCAATGTCCAGGTTAAGTTTTTCTTCGTTGTTTAAATTAAATCAAAATGCTTTCTGATGTAACTATGATGTACATTCAAAATATTAAAAGGATGATTCTATAGATCATACTGATGAAATGAATTGCTAATCTTTACACATTTTAATAAAGATATTATATCTAGTTAAACCAAAATTAAAAACATTAAAAATTATCTGTCATTTACTTCTATGACATGTAAGACCACAATTTATAACTAGTATTATGTAGCTTAGAAGCCAATCGCTCGTATGATATATAGATAATAGTAGCATATGCTGTTAAAATTAAATCCTTTCAAAGTTTTCATACCTGCATTTTATTAATAACTTTCCAGCCATCTTCTACACCTTGCACCTTAACGTATCTTGTCTGAAGCGGCAGCAGTAACTGGTCTAGAATCTCTAAACTTCCCCTGGTATACTTTATGGATTCTAAACTCATTTTGTACTGAAATTTTTCAAAAGAAGGAAATATGTAACAGTTATTGACAACAACTTATTCGAACGCTAAGTTTTAATGCGTGCATATACCGTTTTAGCTAGCTGTAGTTTTAGGTGGTAAGAAAATTCACACAGAATTATGCTTTTATTTCAATTCTTCACATGAATATTACGTGTATACCTTTTAGCTACATAAATTATGTACTGAATGAATCTGCTTACTGAAATTTTAAATGTCAATTTGACAACTTTGACATTATAATATGAACGTTCATTTTACAAATTTTACACTGTACACATTGGGCCATGCATGGCTGCATGCATTTCTATTGATAGAACCCGTGGCCACATCTTTTATTTTAATTGACTCACTCACGACGGGTCGAGGTATCTGGTGTACAAAGGGTTTATTTCTAGAGAATCTACTAGGCACCTGCGTCAAGACAGCCGGTGCAGCCTGTTGAACCTTGTCTGTTTGATTGTCTTACCTAATAGAAACGCCACTAACATAGTGAATCATCCATCACATTGGCGTCGGGACACTGGCGTAGTCATCCAAAGAGATAGTCATCAGGGGTCGCTTTATTTGACAAAATCACCTTACGCAAGACCTATTCAACTTTTTTAGCACCCAAAGCATTAAAAATTTAAAATCTTCAATTTGTAAAAATATTGCAAGCTATAAGAAAATAAAATTGTATTATTTTTCATTTAGAATAATAAAAAGCGGCCAGTGCTCAGATGTCAGTGTGATGGCCCAAGCAGACCCAAGCCATCGGGCCATCACGACGCCAGCGCTCATTATTGTTCGCAGTAATGACATCTAATGTAATTCATTAGCAACTTTTGTTAATTCAGTTATTTATTCATGACTATTATTGATTACATTTAACATTTTTCAACAAACAATTAATCAATTTATTACATGCGTTTACAAAGTTACAATATTTTTTTACATGTTCCGAACGTCGTAGGATATGACGTAAGAAATTTGTCTATGCTACATTCTGTTTCCGCCCGGCATCGACAGGAGACGCATCGTCATTGTGGTGAATAAAAGCTAATTCGTCCGAGACTCTACATAATAAAGCAAAATGGCTTTACCACGAGTTTATTTCGACGTTAACGCTGATGGATCAGCGTTGGGAAGAATCGTAGTTGAGGTATGTAACATCTTGAAATTCGGTTACATCTCGTCACACCGGTGCTCCGGCCGGCGTGATTTTGCACAAACCACGCTTTACGGCTACTGCTATTCTTGTCGGTATCTTATTACTTATTTTTAGTTAAATAACCAGATTTGATGTTTTTACCAATAAAATATTAGTTTTCTGTCGTCTTACATGTGGAGATTCAGTTTATTATAATATATATATCTATCTATAAATGTATACTTAATATAGTCATATTAATTCTCGAGTAAGATTACCTACACTAAGTGAAGGTCATATCGTCAAGCTGTAGATAATTATGAACGGAACGGAATTTGCCATTAACATGATGTTTGTTTTTGTATCTTGATGTAGCCTCCTTGGGTGTTGTGGTTAGTTTCACACGTAGGCGATGCGCCGGCGGCGGCTGCATTGATTGTGATTTGTATTACTCATTCGCTATAAACAAATCGAATCGCGATACTGACACCACTGACACACCCATTATTGAAAGTCAAACTTCAGTTTATTAGACATAGTAATTATGAATTACTATGTATAATAAACTGAAGTTTGACTTTCGACGCTGCGGAATGACCTAGACGGCAGAAAGACAACTTAATTTAAACTTTATTTTTTTTTGTTACAGCTTAGAACAGATGTGACACCTAAGACTTGCGAAAACTTCCGTGCCCTATGCACTGGCGAGAAGGGCTTCGGTTACAAGGGCTCCACCTTCCACCGAGTGATCCCCAACTTCATGTTGCAAGGAGGTGACTTTACAAACCACAATGGCACTGGTGGCAAGTCTATCTACGGCGAAAAGTTCGGCGACGAGAACTTCGTCCTGAAGCACACCGGCCCTGGTGTCCTGTCGATGGCCAATGCTGGTCCCAACACCAATGGATCCCAGTTCTTCATCACCACCGTGAAGACTTCCTGGTTGGACGGCAGGCACGTTGTCTTTGGTACCGTTGTTGAAGGCATGGATGTGGTCAAGCAAGTTGAAGCCTTCGGATCCCAGTCTGGCAAACCCTCAAAGAAAATCATCATCTCTGACTGTGGTCAGCTCTCCTAACTTAATTCTGTAATAATTATAAAAGTATAACAATATTTTTTAAGTTTAAAACTATGTCCTCCCAGGTAATACCTTCCCAGTCTTCAAGAGAATTCTCTTATATTTCATATTCTCAAATATGGTTCATTCCAATTATGATAAAACTTATTGCTATGTTTTAGGTTGCAAATTAGGGATTGCATTTATTTCTGTGCATTGTTTATTCATAATAAATTAACTTATATAACTTGACTGTTTTTTTTTTTAACCCTATATTTGCTCAGCAATTTACAAACATTTCTCTTGATTCATAGTTAATGGTATGATTGGACCAACATGAACAAACTAATGAAGTAGGTAGGTGTTAGGGTAGGTGTCTTCAAGGCTAGAGCGCATATGTTCTTTCTAATGCTCCTCACCATCGACGCTTGCGTCACTGCTTACCATCAGGTGGGATCACAGTCAAGCACTAGTAAATATCAATGAAAAAAAAAACGCACCTACATACCTACCATTTTTACGAAACAATCACGATCTATTAGTCATAACTACCAGTTGTAGTTATGTCAAGGGAAATAGCATTTTCATTTAGCCTTTAAAACTATATGCCCTAATCACAACTCGATAACTTACCTAGGTACCTGCTTAGAATTTCAGTGACGTGATTATCGTCACTGAAATATCTTCGATCCAGCACTTATTATCTAATTTGTTAACTAAATAACCTTGATCAAACATTAGCGCGCTCTTAGCTAGGCACACCATAACTCGATACATTAGGTAGGTAGGTACCCAGTTTTCCTCCATAATATTACACGATGTACTAGGTGTTCTATATACCCGCGTTCATTGACCTTTGCGGTAATGTAGGGCACTCGGTACGAGTGCTAGATCGAAACGGGTGCACCAGATACATTGTCATCCAAGTTATTCCTTTAATTTATTAAACCCCAAGCGAACGCCGGCGTTCGATCTTTCATTGTCTTTCTATTGTCTCTAATTACGATATTCAAAAGGTTAATAGCTTCTACAGCAAATCGGATAATATTTGTCAAATTATTCGCCTACATATCTATGAATTTAAGGCACAAATGCCGAAGGTACCGCGATAGAGACAACTTATCATCGCTTACCATCAGGTGAGATGGTGATCAAACGCGAGCCTATTAATAATAAAAAAAACCTTATTGGAATAGTTTGAAAGTGAGAATATAAATTATTATGGATGGAAAGATTGAGTTCTGAGTATACCATATAGATGGATGGAGAGGAAGAGGGAGGCCAAAGAAAAGATGGATGAATTCCATGTGAGGAGTGATATGAAAGACCTTTTCTTTGTGAATTAGCGCCGACCCCAAGTAATATAGAATAAGCGCGGAAAAACGAATAAGAAGGAGGATGTAGAAGTTCCTCTTTTTGAAGTGGAAAATCGTAAAGTAACATCTCCCACTCTAGATGGAGCGAGAGGGAGGACGTACCTAAGACCTTCTTGCACTTTGCGTTCCCTAGGTTCACAGTACCTAAATCTTACGAAAAATCCCGCTGCCTAAGATAGAAGTCCAGGTTCAATGCTCTATTGCTAGCTCACAATCAGCTATTTAATACAACCTCGTGATTGCAATTGGCACTACTTGACTGTAATGTGTCACAATGAGTAAGCAGTAAATAGTGGTCTAAAATCCAATACCTGCGGGAATATAAGAAAAAGTTACCACGGCCCTGAAGAGCAAAAGGAAACTGAAGGAACACAGGTGGGTTATAGTATGAGTCTGACACTCCCCCCTCACTCCACCCAGAACGAGAGAAGTGATTTCCCGTCTCGAAAAAAATAATCATTCAACACCTTACGGTGCCAAATTATCTACCTTTCTCGTTCAAACATTATCTACCTACCAGTTGCTCACATTATAACAATAGGCATTCTTGTGAGGAATTAGAAAAACTCGTGCCTATAAAATTATATAACAGTCGCACGGTCCGATTGTAAAAGCTAAGCAACATTTGAGGAGTGCTGTCCGTGGATGGGTGACCAGCCTAACATACTGAGTCTCGAAAAGGTGTTGCTTCTTTCCACAAAATATTTGATAGTCAGAAGACAGCACATCCGTGCACCGGTTTTACCAAGGGGATAACCCTTGGTAAAACTGGTGCTATGCGTATCGTATAAATTGTGTTCACTGTGTATCATCGATCACTTATAGTTCTATAATATCTGGTGATCGATGTGTACAATACATAACTACATGCACAACGCGCAAATGCGTGGTACATACATACATGTAAGGTCTTATCTTAGAATTGTGATCTTGCATGTTTCGCCATTTTCAGGCACATAAATATTCGAACAATTGTTAATAAAAAGGAAAAATAGTAAATGTGACTAACGTTAGAGTCTGTCTAATAAGTTAAACGATTTGGGTAATTATTAGGATTTAACCCTTCGAGGATGTGGAGGGGTCATTCTGACCCTGTCAATTTTTAATCGTGTGTAGTTTTTTATTCTGCGATCGAAGAGTTTTGAACGTCACAATAGCTATTGCTAAGGGACCGGCGTGCGCGCCCCGCGCCCCTGTTCAGTTGGCCACCGCCTGCGACGAGAGCAACACGTGCGTGCAGTCAAAAAGGGTAAATATGACCCCGCGACAACCGCGATGTAACATTTTTATGTAAGGTTTCAATTATATTTTTTACTTAATATTATTATAATTTTAGGTTTTTTCGTACACAATGAATAGCCAGGAGAATTAATAGCAATGAACAGCCAATGTTTGTGAAGATTGCCATAAGTATATTTGTCCAGAACACACTATTTCATTCTGCTAAGATTGTGCTGCAATCACAGACAATAATGATTTGTAATTCATAATTTGATGATAAGACTGTAAGTGCAACTAATTGATCTCTACGTATGTACCAAATTAAAAGTTAATCGTCTAAGAAGTTAGTTATATTTTTGTTGTTTTTAGTGTAAGTTTAGAAAGTTTATGCAAAAGTTGATTATTTTGTAGTACTTTGTTAAAAGTGATTTAATTATATTATTTTGTACTCTTTGTCTTTGTCGTTTTATTTCGATAAAACCGTAAAAATAACATGTAATTTAAATAATATTGATTAATATTTGGTACATTAATATAAATTTAGGTATTTTAAACCCAATTATACACAGGGTCAATAAGACCCTCCACAACCTCCACGTTACTATTTTCACCACATCCTCGCCGGGTTAATGAAATCTGATGTAGTCAATACGGGTTCAATAATCAAGGTTGATTAAGAGATAGAGATTATTGTTTACTAACAGAAGAACCTTATGAAAAGTACCTACCGAATATAAGTATTTTTTAAATGATTAAATATTAAGTATACAAAATTCCCAAGTCGGTTGACTTATTAGACAGACTATATGTGACAACACAATTAACAGATTTGAATTATTATACTTAACTAAATAATAATTAAAAATAATAGTAGATTATGTGACTAGGGGATAAAGTAGTGTCTTTAAGTCGAGGGCGGCATGTTGAATTCCGAACGAAACGAAGGTTGCTGATTTAAGTGAGTTCTGAGTGAAGTGTGGAATTCAATCCGCCCAAGACTAAGACAGCTTTATCCCCATGTTGCATACTTTACTTTTTACACCATTTATAAGATAATTAAAATTAAATTTGGTCGACCTAATCATATTTTAGTTTTAGAGAAATATGAGTATTATATTTACAAGTTCATCAACACAAACAAAATTCACTTCTCCAAGATTCTATAGTTTCAATCTCTATAACGCTCCTGTCAGTGAGCACGTTATTCTTTTCTTTTCGGTGCATGTACATTTTAATTAACAATGTTGAACATTGTTGATGTTCCAAATTCAAATCTCATTATTCACTAGGGATCGGCCACACTGCATTAGGTATCTCCCTAGGGATAGAATGACTTGCTTTAAGTGAGGTTTGTATGACGTATAAAACGACATTATCGAGCAGTTGGTGTAAAATAATTTGTAGTGGTCAAATGGATTTCGCTCCATGTGATCATCTTAGCCTGTCCAGCACGCTTGCATATAATCCTCCCCCAAGCGTCGCTACAACGATCGTTCCCGTGCCTCTCGCATCCATCAGATTCCCACAACCCTCGCCAGGCCATCGGTCCACTTCGGGCAATGTTGGTATCTAACCTTGATTCTTCTGCGGATAACTTCATTTCTGATCCGCTCACACAAGGGAACTCCGATAATAGCCCTCTCTATTGCTCTTCGGGTGACTTTAAGCCTTCTGATGAGCATATAGTGAGCGACCACGTTTTAGAGGTGGCATCACGTACTGGTCAGACAGAGGTGACAAAACTTTCGTCATAAGACAAAAAAAGCAACACTTAAGAGGTACACTTACACCTCAGTAGAGCTTCCGAATGAGTGGGTCTTAAGATGATAGCGAAAGTCATGGTAAACAACCATGTAGCACCCACTCTTATCAAGGTCGGAGATTTTGCACTCGAACATACTGGATCACTGGAAGCCGACCCCAACATAAATCGCTTTAAGGAAGTGCCGCAGTTTTCCCTTGGTGTTCGCAGCACTCGCCGGTGTCAGTCCTCTCCACATAAAGGGATTCTAGGTTCATCAGCAAACAATACTTTTGTTCTAGTCCTCTAAAGTCCATGAAGCACATTGCAGTTTCGAGCAAACTGAAGTCGAGCAACACGGTACTCACGGAGTAATTTACGGCCCCAGGCCGGGTGATAACTGCTGATATTGGCAGTGAAACCCTCCTTCTGGCTGTCTACAAGCTAACTTTTACTCCTCTTACTTCTTCAAGGCTCTTTATTAGGTTCAAACTTGATACCTTACGATTCCGCAACGCTTACTCACCAAAAAGCGTCATTCTGTGGTTCAGTCCGTCGTTTTCTACCAAAATCTGGTCTTCTTTTCATCGAACTGCTGGTTTCTTGAATTGATACCGTTAGCAGCGTTAGCCAGCCCTCTGGACACACAAACTTCCGCCTTTATAATAAATCCTTTTGAAAAAACCGGCCAAGTGCGAGTCGGACTCGCCCATGAAGGGTTCCGTAGCAGCAAGTAACATAATATAAAAGTTCTTTTAGTTCGTTGTAACTTTGATCGATGTTTTAATAATAGTTATAGCGTGAGACCATAGCTACACTGCAGTGTTGTGTAGTTGGCATCCCCGGGAGTTGTTTCCCCAGCCGCGTATAGAGGGCGCGCGGCAGTAGCACGCGCCGATGCGCGGACATTCAAAACAGTGCTCTACGAGACGCGCTGCGCTGTGCCACGATTTCCCCGCGCTAGCGCTTATGTATCAGTTGTGTGATTATTGTTCTTGTTGTCGGCTTAGCATTTGTCTGGTTACATGTACGATTGTATTTCATATAATAAACGGCTTACAAACCAGAAATGCAGCGTTTCAGACCACCCAAATAGCCTACCCAACGCTATAAGTGGCTGCCCAACGTGTGTAGGTATAAAACGCGTAGTGAAAAGTTTGTCGAGTGTTGCAACGAACACTACAAGTGAATATCTGGGACTTATATCGAACCCTGTGTTGTGTTTCTTCGGTATTATACGTGTCATAGCGTATCGAAAATGCCACGAACACGGTCTGAAGATCGCTCAAAGTCAAACAATGATGGCGGCTCGGCCGCACCCACCAACATTACAATGTCTCAAGAGACGCTCGCAACTTTACTTAATACTATGCAGCAATCCCAACAAGAGTTCTGCCAGCAGTTATTACGCGAAGTACGGTCAACGCCTCATAGCAACGTGTCGGAGGTTCAAGCATCGGGCTTCGCATTTGGCGCGAACGGAAACTTCGCGAAATGCACGACGCGCTATGGCGGACGCGCGGACGAATCTTTAGAAAACTTCATAGATGCGGTAATTACGTATAAAGATTGCGTCGCCGTTTCCGACGAAAACGCCCTACGTGGTTTCTCTATGTTGCTGGAAGGGTCTGCTGCTGTGTGGTGGCAGGGCGTAAAACGCTCCACCAAGTCGTGGTCGGAGGCCTTAGAGCGGATAAAAAGTGCTTTCGGCGACCGCGACCCGCCACACCGACTCTACGTGAAACTGTTTTCGTTGACTCAAGGAGAGGAACATACCGACTTGTTCATCGCCAGGATACGTGCGCTGTTGGCCAAGTTCCCAAAGGACGACCTATCGGAAAAGGTGCAACTGGATATGGCGTACGGCCTGCTAAGTCAACGCATTAGGGAGCGTGTATGCAGAGAAAATGTCAACAGTTTCGAAGAATTATTGCACAAGTGCCGTAACGTGGAAGATTCCCTGAAGGAGGCTAGTCCAGGTCAGGCTAGTAGTTCGTCTCACGCGAGATCACGTACGCAGACGAGTACGCGCGTAGTATCTTCGTCAACGTCGTCTTCGTCGCCACGGAATGTACCGGCCGCCGGCGCTGCTGCCGCCGCTGAGTCCGCCGAGACAGCCACCGCCGCCGTCGTCAAGGACAAGAAGCAGTTTTGTGCATACTGCAAACGTTCAGGCCACGTAAAGGATGTGTGTGAGAAACTTAAACGTAATAGCGATAACAATGACAACAATGTTGACAGTAGTTTAAAGCTAAAAAGTGAAATAAAGTGTTACGGATGTGGTGCCGCGAATGTTATAAAATCTAAATGCAAAAACTGTTCGGGCCAGCAAGCGTTTTATTCAGTTGATAACACGTCGCATAGCGGAGCCCTACCTCGCAGCAACGGTTGTCATAAAGCGCGCGAAACGCCCCCGCCGCCGCCCGCGCTGCCGCGCATCGGAGGACCCCGACTCGCTCGGCCGCCGCTGCCGTCCCCGTCGTCCCCGGACCGCAGCGAATTAACCCGCCAACGCGAATGTTTGTACAAGGTAACCCCGCGCGTGCCGCGGGTGATTTGAGTTGCTGTATTGATAATGTTGATAATGGTTGTAATATTCATGATAAGTCTTGTGTTTCATCAAAAGTTAACCCTGCGGGTGCCATGGTTGATTTAAGTTACTGTATCGATGATGTTGACAATAATTGTGTCATTTATAATAAGTCTTGTGTATCGTCGAAAGTTAACCCTACGCGTGCCGCGGGTAATTTAAATTGTTGTATTAATAATATTGATAATGATTGTCTTATTTGTGATAAGTCTAGAGTTTCGTTAAAAATTAACCCCACGCGTGCCATGGGTAATTTATGTTGTTGTGATAGTTATGATAAAAATGTTTCGCGTTGTAATAACACTAATTCGTCCGTTCAAGTTAACCCTACATGTGCCATAGGAGATTTATGTAACTTGAATGTTGATAAAAGTGTTTCGTGTATTAATAATACTTGTGTATCTAGTTTAGATGATGGTGATAGTTGTAACTTACCTTTTCGTCGCCCCGTGCTAAATATAAACATTCTGGGAAACTGTGGTACTGCGCTCGTTGATTCTGCAGCTACTAGTTGTATCGCCGGTCACACGCTCTATGCTCTCCTACTCAGGTTAGGACACCCGTTAGTCCCGTCGACGCAAAATGTTAGGTTGGCGGATGGTGTTAGTAGGGAGATGAATGTACTTATCACGGAGGTAAAGGTGACACTACACCATAAAACTAGAGTAGTCAAGTTTTTGATTTTTCCTGAAACTAATAATAATGAAAGCTTGTTAGGTATTAATTTCCTTACCTTATTTAACCTTGGGTTTAATTTTGGTGAAAGTAAATGGCACTTTGCGGAAAATAGTAAACAAAAATTTGAAATACAGTTTGAAAAGGTTTCGTCACCTGTATCTTCGTGCGCCGCCTTAGAGGTGCTCCGGGACGATGAGGCGACTTCGCTTACTTCCGAACAACGTCAGGTTCTTGCCAACCTCCTCGTGGAATATGAGGATATCTTTGAGCCAGGGGGAGACGCGACTCCGTATGCCGAGCATGTTATTGACACCGGTGATAACCCCCCCATTGCTGTCCCGCCTTATAGGTTGACGTCCGCGAAGAAAGAGCTTATGCGGGCAGAGCTCGACAAGATGTTGGTTCACGATATAGTCGAGGAGTGCGAGTCCGCTTGGGGATCTCCCGCGCTCCTAGTGCCTAAAGCTAATGGTAAGGTACGTTTTTGTGTTGACTATAGGAAGCTCAATGCGGTTACGAAAACCGACGTCTATCCGATGCCATTGATAGATGAGCTTGTTCAGTCTACTAAAAAGCATTGTTTCATGAGTACCCTTGATATGCGCAGTGGATTTTGGCAGGTCTCCGTCCGTGAACAGGACAGGGACAAGACAGCGTTTTTGACGCCGTTTGGTTCGTTTCGCTTTAAGCGTATGCCGTTTGGTTTGAAAAACGCGCCAGCAACGTTCCAGCGTCTCATAGATAGGCTTCGTGCAGGTGCCTCACTGAAAGACGTGACCCTGCTAGCGTACCAGGATGATCTCTTGCTGATTTCAGATGGTAGCTTCGAGAAGCATGTCTCAGATCTGCGCGCAGTATTCGAGAGGTTACGTCTGTTCAAATTACGCGCAAATAGAGGAAAATGTGTCTTTGCACGGGACAAAGTAAAGTATCTTGGTCATGTTATAACACAGGATGGTGTGTCAGCTGACGAAGAGAAGGTCCGTGCTGTCCTGGACATGAAGGCACCCTCGTCGCTGCGTCATCTTAGGACCTTTTTACAGACGTGCGCGTGGTTCAGAAAATTTATTCCCAGTTTCTCTGCTGTCGCTGAGCCGCTGACACGCTTACTGAAGAAGAATCAGCCATGGTCTTGGGGATCTGACCAGGCTCGTGCCTTTCAAGAGTTGAAGACACGGTTGTCTTCGGCACCGATTCTTGTTCAAGCTGACTATGGTAAGCCATTTGTGTTGAGGACGGATGCTAGCAGCTATGCCATAGGCGCTGTGTTGTTGCAGGGCGAGGGTAAAGACAAACGCCCAATAGAATATGCTAGCCGTCTGCTCATTCCAGCCGAGAGGAATTACAGCACGATGGAGCGAGAAGCGCTGTTGTGTGGGCTGCCGAACGTTTCAGAGGATATATCGAAGGTCATGAGGTCATCGTAGGAAGCGACCACCAGCCGTTAAAGTGGCTTCTAACTCTGAAGTCGCCATCGGGTAGGCTTGTTCGATGGGCTCTTAAACTACAATGTTTTAACATTCAGTTTCAATATACACCTGGTAAAGCAAATGTAATTGCAGATACTCTCAGCCGTCCGCTCTGTAAAGAAGAAAAGAAAAGTCAGTGTGGAATTTGTTCTGTCGTCGTAGAACTTACCTGCTAGAAGTCCAGCTGATCTCCGGCGTGCGCAACTCGATGATCCGGAACTAAAGAAAATTGTTAGTGATCTGGAAGATACGTCTGATGCTGAGTTTATAGGAGTTAAACGATGATCAGAAAGAGGATACTTCTTGCAGCAAGGCGTTTTATATAGGTATAGTCCGGATGTGGATAGTGAAGAGCCGCAACTGGTAGTTCCGTCTTCCCTCCGCTCTGAAATTTTAAAGGAATGTCACGATTCCGATTTAGGCGGTCATCATGGAGTCGACAGGACGTACAACAGGGTCGCTCAAGGTTTTTATTTCCCAGGTATGTGCAGGATCATCACGGACTACATCAAGACCTGCACCACTTGTCAAAGGTATAAGTCCTCAAACACGAAGCCATCGGGTCTCTTACAGACTCCTGTTTTAAACCAAAGGGGCGAGGTGTTGGCCATAGATCTGTTCGGCCCGCTTCCTAAAGGAGACAATAATGAGAAATGGATATTGTTGGTAGAGGACACAGCGACTCGTTGGACCGAGCTGTACGCCTTGAAGGAGGCTACCTCGGAGGTATGCGCCCGTACGTTAATTGAAGAATATTTTTTTCGTTATGGTTTTCCTCGACGCGTTGTTTCGGACAATGGCGTCCAGTTTGTTTCAGCTGTTATGCAGCAGTGCATGTTCATTTTAGGTATAGGTCAAGAGTTGTTACCTTTATACCATCCGTCAGCTAATCCAGTTGAACGTAAAAATAGGGATTTGAAGTTTCAGTTGTCACGTCTAGTTGATACCAACCACTCGTCATGGTCACAGCATCTTCCTGCAATAAGGTTTACCATGAACTCGTCGGTGTGTCAAACTACTGGGTCGTCTCTAGCTTAACTCATGTTTGCTAGGGAGCTTCGTTCGCCACTCGAAGTGCAGCATGACATTAGGTCGATTCTTAATAAGGACAACTTTGTTCCTCAGATTACGCCCTATTTAGTTTTATTAGTAGTTTAGTCTCTGTAAGAGAAAAAGTTGAAGCTCAGCAAGACCGACGCAAGGAATATGCGGATAAGTCCAAGAAACCTGCCGAAGTTTTCGAGGTGGGAGATCAGGTGCTCTTAAAGTCTCATGTCCTTAGTAATGCAAGTAAGAGTATATCTGCTAAGTTCATTCCGAAAAGAGATGGTCCATATGTTATTGCAAAAAGGGTTAGTCCTACAGCCTACTGTATCGCAGAGTTAGATAACCCGGAGGGTATCTTAGGCAAGTTTCATGTATCCGAGCTCACGCGTTTTCATTCCCGTGGTCACTCGCCTCCTCGTCCCGTGGTACCGAAAAGACACAGAGGACGTCCACGAAAGCACGTTTGTCCCGTTTGTTAATTTTTGTGTTGTGCGAGTTCGTGAGCGAGGGCGTTCTCACGACTCGAGGGGGAGTGTATAGCGTGAGACCATAGCTACACTGCAGTGTTGTGTAGTTGGCATCCCCGGGAGTTGTTTCCCCAGCCGCGTATAGAGGGCGCGCGGCAGTAGCACGCGCCGATGCGCGGACATTCAAAACAGTGCTCTACGAGACGCGCTGCGCTGTGCCACGATTTCCCCGCGCTAGCGCTTATGTATCAGTTGTGTGATTATTGTTCTTGTTGTCGGCTTAGCATTTGTCTGGTTACATGTACGATTGTATTTCATATAATAAACGGCTTACAAACCAGAAATGCAGCGTTTCAGACCACCCAAATAGCCTACCCAACGCTATATAGTGTATTTTTTTAGATTTATGACGTATTAAAAAAAAAAACTACTTACTAGATCTCGTTCAAACCAATTTTCGTTGACAGTTTGTATGCTAATGTACATCATATATTTTTTTTAGTTTTATCATTCTCTTGTTTTAGAAGTTAGAGGGGGGACACACACACACACATTTTACTAATTTGGAAGTGTCTCTCGCGCAAACTATTCAGTTTAGAAAAAAATGATTTAAGAAACCTCAATACCATTTTTGAAGACCTATCCATAGATACCCCACACGTATAGGTTTGATGAAAAAAAAAAATTTGTGTTTCATTTCTAAGTATGGGGACCCCCAAAATTTATTGCTTTTTTTCTATTTTTGTGCGAAAATCTTAATGCGGTTCACAGAATACATCTACTTACAAAGTTTCAACAGTATAGCTCTTATAGTTTCGGAAAAAAGTGGCTGTGACATACGGACGGACAGACAGACAGACAAACAGACAAACAGACAGACAGACAGACAGACAGACAGACGGACAGACAGACAGACAGACATGACGAATCTATAAGGGTTCCGTTTTTTGCCATTTGGCTACGGAACCCTAAAAAGGCATCTGACAAGCCTTGTGTCAGACTTTTACTGACTAAAACACACTCTTGTTCCTTTTTTGCCTTTGTTTTAGGGCCCCGGGGTTCACTTTCACTAACCCATGGACCCAGTAGGCTTCGACCTTGCTAGGCCCCTACGAATTACAGAATTGACTAGGTACAGTAAGTAGGTACATGCATAAATAACTCTATACGTCAAACTATTTAATTGATTAAAATCGACCTTAGAACGTTCTTGCAAAGAAGTGTATTTAGGAAATGGCTTGGCTGGCACATTCATAGATTCTGAGGAATTCAGGATTATTACTTGCCTGGAATTACACTTTATGAGAGTCACGAAGCTAGACGCTTCTGAAAATAAAGTGGTATCTAGATAAAACATCGGATGATTTGAATAGGTAGGATATCTAGTTCTTTATAATAAATAAAGCTTTTCAATACATTTACTTGAAAATCTGTTCAATATCTCTACCTTTTCTGGGCAAGCACTTTACTTTTTTCCGCACTAGTGCGGAAACGTGCGCCAGATCGGACCCGCCACAATTTATCTTATTTATCGTATAGGTTGGGTGTCGAGCAGCCTCCACGAGTCGCTGGTCAGCTGCTGTTTATTTATTTCTTCGTTAATGTATTCAAAAATAAAACCGACTTACTAAAAAAAACACTAAAACTATCAAAATAACTTTAATTTCGGAAGTCGGTGTTTCTGTAATAGTTTTGCCTCTTCGTTATTTAACACCGACTTCCGAAATTAAAGTTATTTTGATAGTTTTAGTGTTTTTTTTAGTAAGTCGGTTTTATTTTTTTTTGTAAAAAGTTTTTTATTTCACACTTTTTAGTTGCAGCCAGAGGTACCTTTTTCTCATGACAATAACAATTAACTCAAACCCTGCTAGGATACATTGTTTTATTATGAAGTTCCCGTGTCTACCTTCCGGCTCCATCATCATCATCAGATCAATTCGATAGTACCTTATGGCCAAAGTGCATGTCATGACAATTCTAATAAGCCCAAACACGGCTAGGATACATTGATTAATTACGGAGTTCCGGTGCCTATCTTCCGGCTCCATCATCATCATCAGATCAGTTCGATAGTACCTTATAGCCAAAGTGCATCTCATGACAATTGTAATAAGCCCAAACACGGCTAGGATACATTGATTAATTTCGGAGTTCCGGTACCTATCTTCCAGCTCCATCATCATCATCAGGTCACATCGATGATACCATTTTCAACATACCTATTCAGAACTATTCATTTATTTGTAACTATGTTCATTGAGAGATCGGTGTGACTATGAACTTCCGTTGGCCATTTCTGGTCGTCTTCACCAGTTCCACTTCATCAAATGTCATGTTTTGACTATAAATGCTTAAGTCTTTGATAAAAATACCAAAAGAACTATATGGTTGCCTATAATATTTGAGGAGTTCCCTCGATTTCGCCAAGATTCCATCATCAGATCCCGACTTGGTGACTATGGGACCATTTGGGAAGTATACCCTTTCCAACAAAAAAAGAATTTTTCAAATCGGTTGGCAAGTGACGAAGTTATGCGCGAACATACATAAAAAAAAAAAAAATACAAACATCCGAATTAAGAACCTCCTCCTTTTTTAGAAGTCGGTTAAAAACGTCGTTTGATACACGTGGAAAGTCACTAAAATAGCACTTGGCTATGGCTCGGACGAATTCCGCCTCGGTTGCAATGACAAACTTTCTCCACTTTTACAATGCATGGTACTGTTTATTAGTTGCATTTCAGTAGACTGCGCATTCATCTAATTGGCCATAGATATTGTGGAATTGTTCCTTTTTCAAATTCGTAATTATTTTAGGTTAGTTGAAAATCATCCACATTTAAAATAAAATAAGTGTAGCATGTAATAAGTGGGTATATTAGTGTTAGTACATGCGAAACCAGTAACGCATATCTAGTATTTTTATGTAAAGAATGTTACCTGGTTGTCCATACAAATACATGGTTACCGGACCATCCGGGCAACTGAGGGGTTGCTTTGCTCCCGCATCCAGCTGTATGCTTATACCTATTGCCCGCAATGACCTGCCGTGACCTGTGTTGGACTTAGTGTCGATGGTGTCTAACTTGTGACCTTTTTTAAATATTTTTGGGGAAAAATAAATATGATGTAAAAATTGTTAGAATCGATTCAGTTACTGATTCTGAACAGATTATATTTACCTAGGTTTCTCATATAAGTAACATCAACATTATGATTATGACACCGTTTTCTTGTACAGGTTAAGCAGAACTGCAGAACGCCCGCCGCTGTTGGACAATGTAAGGAAAAACATAACAAGATCCTTTGTTCATAAATCTTTATTTCAATAAAATTTAACAACGTAATTTAAAATACAACCTCAAAGGATATAATTCATCACTACGTTTTTGATGCAAATATGAAATATTTTGAACAGAAGTTTGCCTGTTTATTCATTTTCCTACTGAGTTTGTTATCCGTACCTATAGAAAGAGTGGTAAGCTAAAAACAAATGGTTTTGTGGTCAGATATGGCTACCACACAGATTGGCTATCAGTATCCGTTGTAGTTTCGCTTGATGCGGTATGTAGCTAAATGGTGCTTGGTGACATGTCCTACCTACCTACTACCGAATCAACGCATGGTTCAATCACGTCCTTTTCTTTATTAATGTACATATTTGGCTTGGATCCAAGTCCTTTAAGCCACGTCTTCGTATGCATAGTTAATTTGTTTAACATTAGAACATGGATGTAAGTACACATTCTAATCTTTTTGTAGTATTTGGCAGGTAATGTATCATTTCAACGTTCTCGGCAGACTTCACTGATGTAGACAACATTATAATAAAATTCTCAGCTCTATTTTACGGAGATATTGTCTGTTTCAATGATTCTACATATTGTTCAGTTGTGCAGACACTTGACATAGGTACAAAACTACACCAATTATAAATCTCCATCGTCACACCAATTTTACATATCCGGTAGGCATCAATTTGCGAATAATTAAATTAGACACTGAAGTTTACTTTGTAGAAATCCCGCCAAAAACCTCAATAATGTTCCTAAGCCCAGGCCCATAGACTATAGGTACTGACGTTAGCAGTCTGGCTGCATGTAGAGATACCGGGTGTGGTTGGCGTTACCTACATAGGGTAGGTAACGCTTATAATTTTATTTTGATAAAATCTACCTAATTGCAAGGTTCTCTTTGGCTTTAGACTAATCCTAATAATAGCGCATTACCTATCTACATAAATACAATATAATATAATTATCTAATTTATGTAACACATTCTCCTTTTTAATCATTTTAATCCTGATACAGAATAAAATATTTTTCCTAATATTACGTAGGTAATTTTGCTGAAGAATTGAAAGCCGATTTATTCAGAAAATATTATTTGAAGATATTGAGAAAATTTCTATCTACCTTTATCATAAAATGTATGAATCTAAATTGCATGGAACATATATCTGGACTTCTTGAAAAGCTTTATCTATGAATCAATAGTACTCAATTAAGTAGGTAAATATTTTGTATTTTTTAATTTGTCTATAATAATTAAAATTATCTTTTTTACGTAGAGCAGCTCATCCAAATTGAAAACGGATGTAGGCAATATTTTTGATCATAGAGATTCTAGATTGGTTCCTTTTTCAAATTCGTATTATTTTGGGATATTGAAATCATCCACATTTGTTCCAAAGAATACCTTTTTTCGTAAGCTGTAACTTTCTAGGTATGTTATCTACAAGATATGTAGATAACACGTTTAATTTGATTTAAATTATGGTCTTACGAAGGTACAGATCGAGAGCAGAAAAAGTGTTGATATTCTATGCTCATTACATGACTCACTCGACGCGTCACGTCTGACAATAGTTATTAATATTCAGTTAGGCATGTCCTTAAAAAGTAAGTAAGTCGATCGATATGCGGATATTAAACTTTCAGAATACTCCCGTCAGATTCTTTGGTACAGATGTAGTTAATCTAAGACCAGATGTTTAGTCATAAAGACAGTAATAGGACAGCAACGGGCATGATAAGGAGGTCTAAAGTATTTTCGTCGGACCCAGATCCATAGTTGCACAGAGAAGTGGTGCAACATGAAGTACAGGCGTACAGCTTGGTCCGTTCTCCGATGACAATACACCCAGGTTCGCAGTGTTTCGTGCAGTTGCGTTCCAACGCCCACATTTTTGGCAGCGTCGTGGAATTCTCAGTAGAGGTCGTGAAGGAGAACCGTTTTACCTGCAATGTGAAAAATGAGTTGAAAGATAAAATAAACTGCATATGTATTTTATTAGGCATTGGCCTCGATTCCTTTTCAGCGCAGCTTAAAGGTAGAATTACATTGTGCGCACGTGGCGCCCGTACGCCGGTCTGGGTGTGTCGGTCTCCATACATTTTACATGGCAACTAGACTTGTAGAGCTACATTAGATCCACGCCACGCGATGTCACGCGACGTCGTTCTGCGAACAAATCAGGCATGGTCCACGTGTGCGTCGGTCTAATGTAGTTCTCCATTAGGTACAATGACATTCAAGTATTTACATTGTGTCGATACGTGGTAAAATTAGAGACGCATTAATTTGTAGTGCTAAAAACACAACGAAGTGTTGATGATCTCGTTGCATCAGTTGCTTGCTGGCTACTGTCCAAAATATTCAGAATTCTTTGGGAAGAATGGCGTGATATTTTTTGACAGAGATCCTCTTGTTCCTAAAGTTTTCTGTGTGCACTATTCAAGTACGAGTAATTCTATATGTATTTGCAAAACTCGGCCAATAACGGATTTATGAGATACTAGACTGCAGTCATTGTAACGCAATTTCAGGATTGCGTTACAATGACTGCAGTCTATAGTCAGACTAGCAGTAGCGTAAAACACGACAAAAATAATATATTCCATATTAATCACACAACGCCGTCTAGTCTCAAGCTAAGCAGAGCTTGTGTTATGAGTACTACACAACTGATAAACATACTTATATATTTCTAAATACATATCTACATATCATAAATAAATAACACCCAGACACAAAAAAAATGATCATGCTCACCACACAAGCTTTTGTCCTGGGTGGGAATCGCACCTACGATCTTCATTATAGCAGTCGTTCGTTCGTTGTTCGATCAACCGTATGACAACTGATTCTAAATGCATAAATCTACTAGTAGGTCATCTTCGAATCGAAGATATTGAAGTAAGTATTGACAAGTACCATGCACATCCGGCGATCATTGTGGCACTTGTGTATGAGTGCGGAGTTATTGTGTCGTAGGTCGGCGCAGCGGTCGTCGGGTACTTCGGCGAGGCACTTGTAGCACCACAGCTCATTGTTGGGCCTGGCTGCTGCTGAGGTCACGTGGACGCTGTCACGAAGAAGGTCAGACTCGCCTTCTGAAAAGCAATTATAGAACAGGCATTAATACAGGCATTATGGTATAGTCTGTCTAAAAAGTCAACCGACTTGGGAATTTTGTAAAATATTTATTCATTTAAAAAATACTTATATTCGATACTTTTTATAAGGTTATTTTGTTAGTTAACAATGATCAATATCTCTTAATCAACCTTGATTATTGAACTTTAATTCTTTCTTTAATTACTCAAGTCGTTTGACTTTTTAGACAGACTCTATTAAACAAAATACTTTTTCAGACATGATTTTTTTAGTCTATGGCGTAAAGGCTTGGATGTTTTTGAAAGGTGGTAGTAGTGGGATCATGGAATAGATTTATAAAACACTTGAGCAATCAATTCAATGCTAATTTTTAAATGTGAAAGTAACTCTTGTCTGTTACGTTTTCACGGTTAAACCATTTAACCGGTTTTGATGAATTTTGCTTGAATACTAATTGTCTTTCTATTGTGTCTGTAATTCTCACGATTGAAAGGTTAAGGACATAGACCACTTTTTATCTGGCTTCGAGATGAAATCATTTGTGTGAATGTCGAAAAAAGCTTGTCTATATTATACAAAACGAGAAACTGACAGTCGCCTAGACGTATCGAGGCATAGTCAACACTACTGGGAATAGGAATGTATTTCGCACAAAGCTTCCTTTTATGACCTAGATAGGCGAGCACTGAGAAGGAAGTGTTTATATGGGGGTGAAATGGGGGTATTTTGTCAGTATGCAAAATCTTATTTCCGAATCAAAATCCTTGGAACTTGCCACGAATGGTAATCTACAGAAATCGTAAAGATTATTGTTATTAATTTTTCGGAACTAACCCCATAAGAAGAATTAGGTGGCGCTAAAGATTATTCGGAAGACAGGATGGAGGAGGCATTTTTCGCCCATCACACTGAAAAAAAAAAAAATCTGTTTTCGATCATTTTTAAATGATCTTGAATAGTTAAGGAAATATGCTTATATTTTTTTATTTAGTGACATTTACTTGATAAATAGTACAGTAAGTCTTGCGCAAACAGAGAGTATTTCGCCTTTTGACATAAATAATTACCTAAATAAGAAGAAAACTTAAAATTCATCCGAACAAAGTCTTGGGCAAAGTGCTAGTAATAAATATAACAACGACCTACGTACCTATGTGTAATATGTACTTAGGTATCTATTAAACAATTGCTTGCTATACTTACAGTTTACACCAAAGCGTATATAGCAAACCAATTAGTTAACAATTACCTAAACAAGAAAACTTAATACAAACATTAAGAATAGTTATTTTTAAGCCATAATATATGAACAACCCGACAGACCTATTATTTTTTGACTTAGATATCAAAAGGTAACAAATAAAGAGTCTCTTTGGTTTTTTTAATACCTACCTACGCGAGCATTAGACATATAAATACGAGTATATTTAAGGAATAAGTACGGGATAAGATATGAAAACCTAAAAATAAGACCAAATAAAAAGATTCCGGGAAAGTAAACATAGATGACGACGGTAAATATTTAATGACAAATTTAGCGAATTCAAATTTGTAGAGCTCGCTGAAAAGGCTGCACTTGTATTAACTTTATTATGTATTATTACAGTACTAGACATTAATTCTAAAGTAAGTAAAGGTCCTAAACTTAGTAAAATACGATGAATTCTAGAATCAAAACAAAGATCGCGAGTCATAGACAACACACTTTGACATTTGTGTTCTAAGATTGGTGGTTAGAGGCTATGATTTAGATGACGATCAAGAAAACAATAATCACACACGTAAACTAGGTATCAACAAGATCAGGGGACACAAAATTAATGTGAAAAGTTAGTTTTTACATACCTAAAGCCAGTAATGATAACACGAGCAGTATCAGGAAGCGCATTTTGTTTGCAATGCCCAGTGCGCATGATCCAGCCTCCGAGTATCGATCCAGTCTGGACCAGGACCTGTTGCTGGTCCCGGCTGAGCCCCCTCCCCCTCCACCCCGGCCTCGGGGCTTCTCCGAAACACTTTGATGAAGCAAAACAATCTCAACTTTCAGAATTCTTCGGGAAATTATAACTTTGACGGTGGTCGTTATAGGAGAAACACTTCTTACAAGATAAAGTAGAAATTAATTATAGATAAAAGGAGATTTTGCATACTTTGCATGCAATGTCCGATTCTGTATTTAATTGGAAAAGTTCTGTATGTTTTTATTTAATCAAAACCTATGTTTTTAATTAAATAGTTCGTATTTCAGTCACGAACACATTATAAAAAATTGAATTATAATGAAGGACCCGTTAGATTATAATTATCAACGGTGCTAATTAGGTTAAATTCTGAGTGAGTTCAATGGGTCGTCGGACCGTTTATGATTGTTATTCGAATACATTTAATCGAGTGTAAAATTAATATAATCTGAACCCTAGCTGGCAATTATAACATTGTTAACTTTTAATTACTTACCTACTGGTTTAACACAACACACTCGTACCTACTTAGGTATGTATTTGTGTTTATTTCGACTACTTACTATATTATAATTTTGTTGTTTTAGGGATTTTGCCTTATCTTAGGCATGCAGTAAACTCTCTTCTTCTAACTTGTTGACAACTAATAATCTTTTTTCGTGCACTCACACGTGGGATCGTATTACTACTTTTTTATTTTTATCCGACTACGGCAAAGCCAAAGGAGGGTTATGTTTTTGACAGGCTATGTATGTGTGTATGTTCATTCGCTCCCTCATAGCTCCTAAACTACTTTTCGAAACTCGACAGATGAGGTATCGTTAGAACCGTCTTATCGTCGCTGAACATAGGCTGTGTGACGTGTCATAAAACGCAATGTGGCCCCCTCTAGCGGACAAAAAGTATTGCGTTAAAAAAAGAGATAAATACGCCGTTCGCTATCATTTATAAGGGTTTCACTTGTACATTTCCAAAATATTGGTCTTTGAAGTGACGCCCTCTAGCGGACAAAAAGTCATGTGTAAAAAAAACGATAGATAATTATATTATTTAATGTTCTTATGTACCTAAGTGACAACTGGTGTCCTAATAGGAAGAAAGATATTTAAAAACATTTAAACAAGTTTTCAATGAAAAATATTTTGTCATAACAAACTTTTAGCGCGCAGTACCAATAGTCATCAAGGCAGACAGTCGTCACCAGGTCGTCAGTCGCCAGAAAGATTAAGCCATCAGTCTATCCAAGCAGTATCATGTTGCCCAGTAACTGGGTTGAGGAGGTCTGATAGGCAGTTGCTGCATGTAAAACACGGGTATAGTCAGCAGCATTCAGTTACTGCACAGACTGGAAGTCGACTTCAAGCTAGTTGAAAAAGGCAACGGAGATGGTGAGTTAAGTACGTAAAAAACCTTTAAAAAAGAGCTTAAATACGATGGGATTATCTTATGGCGCTCTCGCCGCCGTCGGGATTCCGATCCCGATTTCCAACCACCGGGTAGCTCGCTGTCCGACCGTCCGGTAACTGTCCGGACCAAGCTCAAGTCGTCGACGCCGCGCACTGTTCACGCGCGCCTCAAGGAGTTGTCAGCAACAGCAAGAAGAATAAGAAAAAGCAAGCCGGGTCGAAGCCTACTGGGGGGTTATCCGAAAGAGAACTCGAGCCCCGGTATGAAGGCGAAAGAACGGGTGGGTTTTTTAGTCAGTAAGAGTCTGACACTATCTCCCGCTCCGCCCAGGAGCGGGGGTTGTCATTGGATGATTTTCCCCACCAAAAAAAAAGGGATTATCTGTTTTCGCTCAGCGGTTCCTATGGCCACTATGCGACGCCATCATCAGAACAGCTCCGTGATAAAATATTTATTGATTGTCATTCAAGTTACATCTACATTTATATAATACTAGCGGTCCGTCCCAGCTTCGCACGGGCAATAAATATAGCCTATGTTACTCTGGGTGAATGAAGCTTTCCAATGGTGAAAGAATTTTTGAAATCGGCACAGTAGTTTTTGAATTTATTCATTATAAACACACACACAATAGTAGTTTATGTGACTAGGGGATAAAGCAGTGTCTTTAAGTCGCGGGCGGCATGTTGAATTCCGAACGAAACGAAGGTTGCTGATTTTAATCCCGAACGATAGTGAGGGATTTATAAAATTAACTCCCGAGCATTGCGAGGGAGTTAATAAAGAAACCTGAGTGAAGTGAGGAATTTAAGCCGCCCAAGACAAAGACAGCTTTATCCCCGTGTTGTATACTCTACTTTTTACACCATCTGTGAGATAATTAAAAGAAAATTTGGTCGACCAAATCATATATTAGAGAAATATAAGTATTATATTTACAAGTTCATCAAACAAACAAACAAAATTCACTACTTCAAGATTCTATAGTTTCAATTTTCTATAATGCTCCCGTGTCGTCAGTACGCACATTTTATTCTATTTTCCTTTTTTTGTTAGTGGCCAGTTTGAATCATAGTGATTACATACTCTTTGGTTTGAATTTGGAGTCAACTTGTTCGATGCGCCTACATTTTAATTCACAATGTTGACGATTCTTGATGCTCCAAATTCAAATCTCATTATTCCCTAGGGATCGGCCATACTGCATTATCTCCCTAGGCATATAATGACTTGCTTTAAGTGAGGTTTGTATGACGTGTAAAACGACATTATCGAGCAGGTGGTGTAAAAAAATACAAATGTTCCCTCTTTATAATATTAGTGTAGATTATAAAGAGGTAGTTTTTTTTTTTGTTTGTTGAAGGTAATCCCTGAAAGTGTTAGCCCGTTTCACCGATAGAAAGCTGCTCTAAGCTAGAACTACACTGCACACACGTGTGACACACGTGTGCCACACACGCCGTTTTGGGTGCGTCCGCGTCGGTCTCCATACATCTATATCTTCTATAATATAAAAATGAATCGCAAAATGTGTTGGTAAGCGCATAACTCAACAACGCCTGGACCGATTTCGCAAATTTTTTTTTTGTTGTGTTCGTTATTATGAGGAGAAGGTTCTTATGGAAAAAAAAAATGAAAATTATGGTAGTGTAGGGTAGTGTAGGGTAGAGTAAGGTAGAGGAGGGTAGAGTAGGGTAGAGTAGACTAGGGTAGGGTAGAGTAGGGTAGAGTAGAGTAGAGTAGGGTAGAGTAGGATAGAGTAGGGTAGAGTAGGGTAGAGTAGGGTAGAATAAGGTAGAGTAGGGTAGAGGGTAGAGTAGGGTAGAGTAGGGTAGAGTAGGGTAGAGTAGGGTAGAGTAGGGTATAGTAGGGTAGAGTAGGGTATAGTAGGCTGAAGTAGGGAAGAGCGGGAGCGAAGCCGCGCGGGTACAGCTAGTATATGTATAAAAATCAATGCCACTTCGTTGTAATTTTATAACTCAATAACGGGCTCACCTATCCAAACCGAATGTTTAGGCTTTGCTCGGACTATTTAGTAGATGGTTTATGTGAAGTTTGGTAGGGTAGAGTAGGGTATAGTAGGGTATAGTAGGGTGGAGTTGGGAAGAGCGGGAGCAAAACCGCACGGGTAAAAGCTAGTTTTGTATGAAAGCTAGATTTGTGGAGTTACCCTTGAACCACGCCACGCGACGCCACTTGACGTCGTTCTACATACAAATCAAGCGCGTTAAACGTGTGCGTCGTCGGTCTAATGTAGATAAAGCTTAATTCACGAGTGACATATAGGGCTATTTTTCTATGTTTGCAGGTGAAGCCGCGGGCAAAAGCTAATAGATGTATAAAATAGCTCAATTAGTTTGGGGTATTTTTTTTGTTTCAAAGTCCATTTGCAAGATTTTCCATAAACAAAAGATTGTAAAAAGATAAAATTCCCGTTCTTTTCTTCTTTTCCTCCAAGTTTTCGGTTCGCTTGCAAGTCGGTTGCTATTTTCTACCAATTGGCTTTTAGTTGAAAATTGCCGCAAATCGTCGATGAAGACGCACGATAATTTTGCCGTCACTCTTTGTTATGTGATTTCGGTCGCAGTGAACAATCGCAGTCTTCCAGTGGTGAATTGATTTCTTTACTTTGTGTTAAGGCTCTAGCGCCCGAGTAGTGCAATAAAACAGTGATTTTCTGAAGCCTACTCCTCGGTAACGGCTAGGCTAATAGGTTTGAAAAAAATATATGTTTATTATAGATTCATGTACAAGATTATTAACATATGTTTTTTTTTTGCGATTAATATTTTTGTCTAAAAACAACAACAACAAACAGCATGACTTTTTTGATTGTTTTCCCTACTCCATTTTTTTTACTTTAGGCTTTGATCTTTATAAATATGTTTACGCAAAATGTACCTAAATCAATCAATATTTCGCAAAGAAAATGTATTTAAAGGTACGCGGCGGTAGGGTTTGTTTGCATTTAACTCCGGCCAGATGTTTAAGGGACTATTTTTTATTTTTATTGTTGATAGGTTCGCGCTTGAACGCTATCTCACCTGATGGAAAGCGACGATGCGGTCGACGATAGAACGCGCTTACCTAGAAGAAACCTATTCACTCTCCACTTAAAGATTCCCAGGTTGTAGCTATCAGGAAACAGACTCCGGCAAGGAATTCCACTTTCTAGCTGCACGCACAATGAATGTGTTACCAAAACGTTTTGTGCGTGTGTACACATTTTAAATCAAAACTCAATTATTTAAGCCCCCCACGGCGTCATTTGCGTGATATTTACGTGATTAACACAACTTCTTTTTCAATTTAAATTCAGATATAACTAATATGTTCTTCCATTTTTTTAAATTTAAAATTAGGTAGGTATATTATTTGTACCTATATCGGGAATCCGATGGATGCGTGACGCACAGGACCGGTCGTGGTGGCGTTATGTCTAACAGTGGATGTCTTTCGGCTGATATGGTGATGATGATGTACATATCTACTTTCAAAACGTAGCGCACATAACAATCTTTCATTAGTCGTTTTCTGGCTGACGTGATTACTTGAAATTAAAACATCTTCTGAAAGCAGCACCTCGTTAACTTTACACTTATAATTTGAAACATTACCTTAATGAGAGCCACTGACATTGCGTCCCGACATATCGCACGTGAAATAAGATTCCGAATTGAGAGTAGTTTCCCTTGGGAATGTTATGGAGAGGAATATTTTATTTTTCCTCATTTAGAGGCTTTAGATATAGAGGGTTAAAAATATCTGCATATATTTGGGTAATATCTGCATATATACATGTGACTTACACCAGTCCGCACTTCTGTTTTTTTTTTTGGTGGGTAAAAATCATCCAGATGATATCTCCCACCCTTGGGCGGAGCGAGAAATAGTGTCAGACTCTTACTGGCTAAAAAACCCACCCCGTTCCTTCTTGCTTTTTGCTGGCCCCAGTAGGCTTCGACCAGCTGGGCCACGGCACCGCTGGGTCCGCGTGGTGGATTACGGCCCAGTCCCTCTCCTAGAGAGGAGGCCTGAATCTCAACAGTGGGAACATTATACAGATCGGAGCTCAAATGGATGCCCATTCGCCAGAGAAGAAGTTTGCGCGCAATGACTACACTCTTCTCTCTGCTCAACTGTCCTACCCCTCCTTCTTATCTTATATCTCATTTTCAATATTTATGTTCTTCCCCTTCTAAGAATCTTCGTTCTTCTAACAATCTCCTACTGCTCTGTCCCTCTCATACTTCTGATTTTGTTCATTCTTCCTTTCATATACAGTCCATACTTCTGTGGAATGCGCTTCCTCTCGACATCAGGATGGCCACCAGTCAGTATGCATTTAAGCGAAAGTTGCGGCATTACTTTCAGAACAAATAGCGGAGTCGTTTCAAAACCCCCCTTCTTCTACTTTATATAAATATATATGTAGGTATATATTATATTAAATATATATGTATGTCTATTTTAGTTATATAGATACATTTGCACTCTTATTTTTCTTAATAATCCATTTTTTGTTGTTTTTTTTTTTTTGTGCACCTGCCATGTTTTTCTCTTCACCACCCTAGGTTGACTGGTAGAGAATGCCTAAGGCATTAAGTCCGCCTTTGTACCTGTGCGTTGCATAAAGTTCTAATAAATAAATAAATTATAAGATCGACTATACTATTGTGATAAATCAAACACTTCAGGATGAATTGTATAAATATTTTATTCACTTTGATCAACACAATTTCATATTTATCGTTCTATTAACAATCATTTACAAATGCACGGATTAGTCGGACATGTTCACTGTTCAACAACTCAAAGCAGACTGACTCTGTCTAAAATGACAGTTACAAACTCAATGTTTCCCTACCACAAACTTTCACAAACACTCGGTCGACTAACCGACCAATCAGAGCAAAGTAAACAGTACGTAACATCAATTGACTAACTAATATACATTAGGGTTTATCTAATAATTAACTGCAAGTAAATATTTCATTTTAACAATTATGATATATTTATACAAAACAAATGCATAAAGTCTAATATTATAAATTATTACTTAATGTCTACAACGAATGCCTAAAGTTCATGTAACTACTAGCGCCATCTATCACTTAACATTGGAAGTTGAACGATTTATGAATATTTTCTTTAAAAATCATTACACTATGTTATGCTATGCTATGTTCCAACCAAGGTGACCATGGTTTGTGTTGCGGCTACTTTTAGGTAAACCACCAAGGATGTCACATGTCTTCGAATTTTTGGTTCTAGGACATGCCGGTTTTCTCACTATGTTTTCCTTCACCGTTTTGAGAGCAGTGGTGATGAAATAAATTACACAAAGTAATGCACCTGGCTGGGTTTAAACCCGCGACCTACAACTCGTAAGTCGAGGGCATTACCACTCGGCCACCACTGGCTTTAGCCTTTCTCTTGGCTGGAACGCTAGTTTGTAACTGTCTGGTCACCCCTATCACAAAATAGATAGGTACAGAAGACAATCTCTTGTATGTACTTCACTTTTTATACCTACGCTCGGTGGACGCACACAAATGAGCGTTTGAGCCGGAACTGTTCGATGAGTGAGCCGAGACGCGCCCGAGACGTCGTGTCCGTGAGCGGTGTCTATGTGTGCGTTGCTCGAGCACGCTTTGTATGTAGATTGACTTCTGTACCTATCTATTTTGTGCCTCTACCGTCGGATGTTGTGATTAGCAGAGAGTTAACCGCTGCCTATCCTTTGACATTTGAATCCGTTTTTATGCCACCCGCAATTGGGGGTAACGTAACCTTTATCGAGACCTACCTACCTCAATAATAGCAGGTAATGGATAAATCTGGCGTTCCGAGTTTTGCCGAACCTTTCATTGTACGTTATTTAATGTATTTTCAAATAGTAACAGGAGGGTCGTTGTGTATATAGAACCAGTAAAGGAGGTCATTTCGTTGAGTACATATACCTTGGAGGAGTAATTCTTGTGTGCATATATTTATTTTTGTTTAATATTAAGTACTATTTGGACAGGCCTGTGGGTCTAGTGGTTAGTGACCCTGACTGCTATGCCGGAGGTCGTGGGTTCGATTCCCACCCAGGACAAATGTTTGTGTGATTAGCACGATCATTTGTTCTGTGTCTGGGTGTAATTTATCTATAATATGTATGTATTTAGAAATATAAGTACGTTTATCAGTTGTCTAGTACCCATAACACAAGCCCTGCTTAGCTTGCGACTAGACGGCGTCGTGTGATAGTGTAGAATATTGTAAAAAAAAAAAAAAATTATGTGCCGTATCCAAGCTGTTTTGATAGCTCGCCCTCTATTTGCAAAAAGATTTAAGCTAGAGCTACACTGCTCACACGTGTGCCACTCACGCCGATCTGGGTGCGTTTGTCTCCATATATTTTATAGGGAAACTAGACTTGTAGATCTACACTTGATCCACGCCACGCGACGTCGTTCTACGTACAAATCAGGCGTGTTACACGTGTGCGTCGGTCTAATATAGTTCTAGATTTATGGTAGAACTATCATCATCATCATCATCATTTTAGCCGAAAGAGGTCTATGTTGCACTGTTGGCCATAGGCCTCCCTCCATTGTGGCGACATTTGGGGGAGGCCAATGTCCAACAAAACTATAGCAGCTGAAATGATAAAGTCGAAAATCGTCTCAGGGGATCACATTCCCGAGATAGATATATATTGTATATATTGTACACCAAAAATAAAAATAACATCAGGACTTAAAATTAATAGGGTAGATATTTATCTACCTGTGTGCCAAATTTCATTCTTATCCGATGAGCCGTTCGAGCGTATAGAAGTACCTAATAAACGTAAGTGCTGTGTCCTTATATTTATGGTCAAAAAACATAGTCATGCCCTTGACATTCATAGAAATATCTGTGTATTCCAAAATACCTGCAGTATCCCAAAGATGCCTATCCTCCACTTAAATATTGTAAATGCAATGCGAGTATGCCCATTTAGCCTTATAAGCTTCTTAAACACAGCGGAGTGAAGGTTTCCATTGTACCTAATGAATTACACGCTTGGATAGCTAATTACTGTTATTTCCTTGGTCTTACATAATACAGTGTAATACTACTTCGGGTTCAAGTTTTACATCATTGAATTCTATCGACACCACATCCCCATTCTCTAAAGTGAATTTTTTTTTTTTTTTGTCTTAAGCTAAATACGTTGGAGCACACAAAAGATGAAAGAGGTTAAAAAGGAAATACTTTCCGATTTGTACTATAATGACTGTCGCCGCTTGCCCTATTACCCTTTAACTCCACTATAGGCAATCAACCAATACGAACGCGCATTACGCAATTAACAGACCACGCACACTTAGATCGCAAGTTTGCTATTGGTAGTTGAACTATGAGCATTGCCCTACTTTGTCGCATGCCTGCCCCGCCCACAAGGTCACTAACCTCTTTTATCAGTTCTGTGTGTTGGAGCAAAATATGTGCAAATTAAAATGTTCATAAATAGGTTTTTTTATAGCTTACCCAACTTCATAAATTAAATGTAATTTTGCGGCGGCAACAGTGTCAATGACGTCGATCACCGCGTTATGTAGTTCATAGGTAACTATCGCATGACCTATCGATCGATATCTCATTTATTAAGATTCATCCAGCTGTTAAGTTGGTACGAGAGTATAAACTTTACAATAAATGTGACGTCACAAGAACAAACATTGGATAAACACTGTACCTCAGAGGTAAACAATAGTAACTCCACTTTTTTGAAAATATGTTTTTTTGCACTATTAAAATCGTAAGAACCTGTTCTTTGTAATGGTATAGGGTATGAAGTCCTACGACATCTAGGAAAAGAAATATCCAATCGTAAACCCACAAAAACGTGTCAGGTAGAGGGCTTCAAATGATGTTATGATTGTTTATTTTTCAGCTTTATGCGCACTTAATGTTGTTCTTAACTTTATTGTAATTATGTGAAAAACATAATAATTACATCTATTAATTATAAAAAATACAATTGAGTTTGTTCCAATATCTTTAGAGCAACTATGTCAAAAATACATTTAAAGTTTCTATCTGCACGTTTTTGCCTCTCCTGTAAAATTTACTTTTTGGCACATAATGCTGTTTACCTCTGAGGTACAGTTACATTTTCGCTTGGTTTACAGATAGTTTGTTCTGGGTCTGGGTATTTTGTGCATGTGAGTTTACATGTTTGTAAACGCACTCACGATACAGGCGAGTTTTCTAAAGCAGGGCAAGACGTTTTTATAGAAAAGAAAAAAAAATAGACAACGTATAAAGATCCCACAAAAACATAATCCTGTCTTTGCTATCGTGCAGTCGAGTAAAAATTTAGGAACAGAACACTTTCCCAAAGTGTATAATTTCGGAGCAGACAAAAGCAAAAGCTTCAAACGAAAAACTGATGAAATTATAAGTTGAGACCGAAATAAATAAAACAATTGAGACCAACTTTCTACGATTCTTTTAAAACAACTTGATTTTTTTTTTGTAAAAGGAGTAAAAGGAAGCCCTCTTATAAAACTCAATAGGCTTTCTTTTACAGAAATCTGAGACAGCCCTTGAGGAAATAAGATCCCGTTTGGGACCTTTTGTGTTAAAAGGTAAAGAGTTGCTGTTCTTTCTTTACGACTGGTTTTAATAGAGTTATGTTAAAAAAGTACTACTTAAGTAAGTGCAAGAAACTGATTATTGTTTGACCGTAATCTACACTAACTATAAAGAGGTAAAGTTTGTTTTTTTGTTTATAGGAGGGTAATCTTTGAAAGTATTTCACCGATAGAAAGTTGCTTTATTCCTGATTAGCATAGGCAATATTTTATGTACTAGGGTGAAGCCGCGTGCAAAAGCTAGTTGGAATGAAATGTCAGATTATTTGGAAGCTAGTATTAATAGTAGATTATGTGACTAGAGGATAAAGCCGAACGAACCGAAGGTTGCTAATTTTAATCCCGAACGCTAGTGAGGGATTTATATAATTAACTCCCGAGCATTGCGAGGGAGTTAATAAAGAAACCTGAGTCAAGTGAGAAGTTCAAGCCGTCCATGACAAAGACAGCTTTATCTCCGTGTTGAATATTCTACTTTTTACACCATCTGTGAGATAATTAAAATACAATTTAGTCGACCAAATCATATGTTAGAGAAATATAGTATTTTAATTACAAGTTACTCATACAAACAAAATCCACTACTCCAAGATTCTATAGTTTCAATTTTCTATAACTCTCTCGAAATCTTTGCTCTCTCGTCAGTAAGCATGTTTTATCCTGTTTTTTTTTTTATTGTTAGTGGCCAGTTTGAATTTTGAATAACAAGGTTATTGAAAATGCAAAAAGTCGTCGTGCGCGGGGGGCCTTAGTATTTTAAGTACTATATGAAGTTGTAAGTATATTTACAGTTGCAGAACCATCGATTGAATAGAACAGAACAATATTTCATAGCGGATCGAGTCCCGTAACATAACTTTTGTCGCTCACCCAGGACAATAGGACGCGCCAACTATTGACTAACGAGATTTGGGGCTCACAATCGCGCCATTACCACGCCTCGTAGAATCCAATTCGCAATATTGTATCTCTATTTACACTCATTTTTAGAACAACTTGGTTATGGAATGTGATTTATTGCTTTTTAGGGATCACTTTGTTGTCCGTCCGTAAGTCCGTCTGTCTGTCTGTCTGTCAAGACCCTTTATCTCGGAAACGCGTAGAGGTATCGAGTTAAAACTATATACTAAGGCCTGCGGAATCTTGAAGCTGTAAAACCGAGACTCCATTCCGTAATTGAACCATTTACATAGGTAAGTTTGTAAAGAGTTTGTACGGAACCCTCAGGGCGCGGGTCCGATTCGCACTTGTCCAGTTTTCGATCAAAGATTCAATTACTGTTATATTTAATATTAGTTTACATGTGTTTTCGGGCATCAAAAGCAAATAATCCTCTTCAGTATTTACGGCGTCTAACGAGGGTAATAAAATTAAGAGGATGGACCCTTAAGTGCTAATAGTGTTGCTCCGATCTCCAAACATCCACACGCCAAACATGCCAATGGCCAATTATATCAATACCTTTCAGAGATTGTTGCCTTAATAACCAACAGGGACAAGGTTTATGATAATTAAATAAAGTACGAGACTACGAGTATAAAGTAAATTCACATCTCGAAAGTGTATTTTAAATACCGTTAAAGTCGAAGAATGGAACTACAATTCAAAAAGCAATTAAAGTCCGGCAAATCTAAGAAGTACCGTTTACCGATATAGTAGTGATAAAACCACATACGAAGCCGCTACTGGTTAACATATAGTTTATTTAATGTCCATAGGTTTATTCAACTGTTGCTTACTGCTTATTATTAAATGAATGAGTCGACGGATAATGTTCTTAGCAACACCTGAATGGGTCTTTGTATTAGCCTAGTGGACAAGAGTCATCGATCTCCTTTCAATTACGTTACATCAATAATCGCTGCCTTTTATAGTTAAGCGAGCACCATGCGAAGCGAGAAACGACTCTTTGAGTAAGATATATCTTTGATGTCGACTTAATGGGCTATAAACGAATCTCTTAGAGCAAATTTCATTAAGGTTTATTGTTGGTGAAAAGCTGTGACCGCACCGAATTGCCTCACAAACACCTTAGCGAGGAGAGGCCGCCCGGCTCTCACCACCCGGCTCTCTCACCACCCGGCTCTCTCACCGCACGTCGTTATAAATTCTCACACTTTGATACATCGCTGTTTTGAACACCTTTTGCGATTTTCGACTTTGATGATTAACTTGATTTTCGTAAACTTTATTACTGAAAAGGTTGCTGTATATAATTTAGTTGGCTGGTAGTTGCTTACCTTGTTATACTTGTTTGTTTTTAGAGATGGGAAATCATCAAAACCGCTCTAGAGAGGAGCGAGAGGTAGTTCGGACTTTTACTGACTAAAACATAAAATGGTAAATGAAGAAACACAGGTAGTGTTCCTTCATTTACCTTTTGCGTTCTAGGGCCAAGGTATCTTTCGAACGATAAATATTACTTGCATACGGTGTGAATTAGGAGACATAGATACCTACATAATTATAGATGAATACATCAATTTTAGTCTGTGGCATTGACTGAGGATAACTTATTTTATCGGTCGATATCGAAACGTGTAGCTTAGTTATACGACTTAGTAAGTATGTAGTCGCCTGGCAAAACTTTTCACATAAAACCGACTACCCAATCGATATTTAGACAACGTGGTGTCTCTAAACGGTTTTCGAGTAATTAATAAACCAAATTGTTAATGATTTCTAACTGGGAAATGAAATACGCGACCTGTTTTAATGTCAGTAACGTACGGCGTTAATTTGTAAATTGTAACATTAGCAGAAATTTAGCGTGAACTTATTTAGACGAGGGTGATGTCGCATCAGTGAGGTCTTTTTCTCTCATAAATTCGAAAACGAGTCGGCGATTGTCGAAAGAGAAAGAAACGCGAGCCTATCTACATCTACACTTTTACACATATTTTGTAGATTACTACATCTACATTTCTACATTAATTTATGAAAGAGGTAAAGTTTGTTTTTTGTGTTTGTAAGAGGTAATCTCTAAAAGTACTGGTCCGATTGCTAAATTTTTTTCACCGATAGAAAGCTGCTTTATTCCTGAGTAATATACGCTATATTTTATGTCCCCGTACATATGCGACGGCATGGGCAAAAGCTAGTTAGTTACAAAAATATCCTTCTTATACCAAGAACCTTCGCTAGCGTGAGGCCCTGGTCCCTGGCCCTGGGTGAGAGGCCGTGGTTGAGAGGCCCCTTCGCCTATGCCTATCTACGCTACTGAACGGCAGCCGATATCCAATTAAATGAAGTAACAGGGATCAGGTACCTTAATTTTTGCCGTTCTAGTCCTCTCAGGTATAAATGGGACACATTTGTTTGTGGAATTGTGAAAGTGCGAGACAACATTTGTCTGTATGCTTTCCCTACGAAATTCTCGAACGAACTGTTTTTCTGTCAGAGGCTGGGTTGGGTAATTGTTTTATTTTTATTTTTCATTGAACTTTTGGTCGTGTGCACCTATGTATGGTAAATATGTTATAACTTTTTCTTCATCGGAAAAATCTACACTGATATTTTGTTTTTAAGTTTTTTTGTTTGTAGGAGGTGTTCTCCCGAAGGACTGGTCCGATTGCTAAAATTTTTGCACCGATAGAAATCTGTCTTATTTCTGAGTGACATTACACGACATTTATACACTGTGTTGTATTTATGCACAAATACAACACAATGGGCAAAAGCTAGTGGATAATATGTTTCTGATTCATAGAAATGTGAACGAATATCAATATATACCTATATAGATTATTCGTGGTTTTTCACGCAGCTGCCCCTCTCCACAAGTACCTACTCTTTTGGCATCTAGAAAATGTTTAAAACAAATAAAAAACATAAAATACGTCATTAAATTCTGTCAATAATCTGGCGGTGACTTATCTAGGTGACATAGCCATCTCACCTAGATAAGAAGAACCGGCAAGAAACTCCATCGACTCTCATGATCATGGTGAAATCTTTAATTACCTAATTTGGCATAATTAGGAAATTAAGCAACTTATAAAATTTTCAGAGGTCAGGACCCAAGAAAGTTATTCACTTCACAAATTATATGGAATGACTGTCCATTTACGGTTTCCCCACTGACTGAATGAACAAGCCTGGTGTCAGACTTTCTGGTTTTTGACTATCTTGAACAACTGTCATAAATGTTCTAATGACAGGCGGGACCAACGACTTAAGGTGCATTTTGAGGCACAGAAGAGAGAGTGACTGAGTTTCTTGCAATGGCTGGTCACCCATCCACGTATACGTATGAATTTTGATATTTTTTTAGGTGGGAAGACATCTAATGACTTCTCCTGCGTTCTCCGTTCTAAGGCGGAGTGGGAATACGTGTCAGTCTTTGACTAAAACAAAGTTCGAAGTTCGAACTGTGTTTCAGTTATTATTCAAGCCTTTTTTTTTGGTACAAAATCATGCGAATGACGGCCCCCGCCTTGGGCGGAGCGGGAGATAGTGTCAGACTCTTACTGACTAAGAAACCCACCCCGTCCCTTCTTGCCTTCCATACCGGGGCCGAGCTACTTTTCGGAGCTAACTCTGGCCCCAGTAGGCTTCGACCCAGCTGGGCCCCTGCTGTTGCTGACAACTCATTGCGGCGCGTGGGAACAGTGCGCGCCGTCGGCGACTTGGGCTCGGTCCGGACAGTTACCGGACGGTCGGACAGAGAGCTACCCATTGCTCGCCGTCCGCAAGCCCGCGCCTACGGTGGCCGGAAAACGGGATCGGAATCCCAACGGCGGCTGGAGAGCTATGAGTGCCGTTGCCCGATGCGGTCGGCCTCCTTTGCTAGCATTACTGCTTCGCAGAAGGAGGCGACCGCTTGCCATTCCTCCTCGCTCCGGACCATGGCCTGTACCAAGGCCCGGAGCAAAACCTTGATAGCTTCCTCCTTTTTTTAGAAGTCGGTTAAAAAATAAAGTTGAATTACTCGACTTTCTTTCGTTTATTTTGTTCAGAACTCCACCAACAATCCTTTTGTCGAAACAACGTAAACAAAATTAAATCATGTTCATTGTTAGTTGAACTTATATGTAATGTAATATGCTTAAATAATTAAGCACAAAATTTACATTAAACCTTTACACGCGCGTGATTAAAATAATTAGGCAGAATAATTTATTCAATACGGTAACTGAGCTGGCTTCTAATCCAAGTATTAGTATAGTTTGTTCAAATTGATATAAAACAGTTTGAATAGTGTGATAAACAAAGTTAAAATATTTGTTCCGTGAATTTTATATAATTAACTATTTTTTAAATAGAAATAGTAAAACTATTTTTAAATAGTAGGTACAACTATTTTTTTAATAGTTAATTTAAAAGCGTGTCCCTGGAATTTCTTACCCGTGCAAATACCGAATGTGTAAAAATCTGTGAATGACTGACCTTGAAGATTCAAAAGTGCCTTTAAAGACGGCGAGCAATGGGTAGCTCGCCGTCCGACTGTCCGGTAATCGTCTGGACCCAGCTCAAGACGTCGACGTCACGTAGCGTCCTGCGCGTCTGAAGATGTCATCAAAACCGTTGGGACCTTTTGTGGGAAAATTCATGCATTGACATCCCCCGCCCTTGGGCGGAGCGGGAGATAGTCTCAGACTCTTACTGACTAAAAGACCCACCCCATTCCTTCTAGCCTTCATACCGGGGCTCGAGCACCCTTTCGGATAACCCTGGCCCCAGTAGGCTTCGACCCGGCTGGGTCCCTGCTGTTGCTGACAACTCCTTGAGGCGCGCGGGAACAGTGCGCGCCGTCGACGACTTGGGCTTGGTCCGGACAGTGAGCTACCCATTGCTCACCGTCCGCAAGCCCGCGCCTACGTTGGCCGGAAATCGGGATCAGAATCCCGGCGGCGGCGGCGGCGATAACGCCGTTGCCAGATGCGTTCGGCCTCCTCCTTTGCGAGCATTACTGCTTCGCAGAAGTCGGCGACCGCCTGGCACTCCTCCTCGCTCCGGACCGTGGCCTCAACCAAGGCCCGGCGCGAGAGGTCTCCGCCGCCGATCGCCCCCACGAGGGCACGGCGATGCTCCGCCCAAGCAGGGCACACCTCGATTGTGTGCTCCACCGTGTCCTCTGGGCGTTCCGCACAGTGGCGACATCCGGGCGTCACCTCCGCATGAATTCCGTGCAGGAAACTCCCGAACGAACCATGTCCGGTAAGTACCTGCATCATGCGGAAGGTAAGGACGCCGTGAGGTCTTTCCAGCCACGCCTCAAAGAGGGGACTTACCGCCATGATTGTGGCGTGCCCAGCACTGGGTTGCGATAGTCGTTGACGCTATTTCACCATGAGATCCCGCCGAAGCTCTGTCCGCCATGCCGTGACCTGTCGCGGCAGCGGACTTTCACCCCGACGTTGCATCTCCACGCGCATATCGTGCATGTGTGCAAGGACTGTTGCCTCCAGATCCCACGGTGGTAGGCCAACCAGAAGGCTCGCCGCTTCGCGGGAGACCGTGCAGTATAAACCGTTGGGACTTAGCAGGGTCGATACCTACTGGGGCTATGAATGAAAGGAAAACTAAACAAGTCCTGGAATGCAAGGTAACGAACGAACATAGGAGTGGGTTTTAGTCAGTGAAAGTCTGACATGCCCTTACGCTCCGCCCAATCTAGTGAAGAACAAGTAAATTAGTAAGTTTATTCATTCCTCTTCCTTTTTTTACACTCGTCTGTCCACGGCTATACTTTTAAAGGGTAGTGAATTTGTTAGCAAAATCATTGAATTGTTTAAGTCTGTCAGTTTTTTGGTATAGGTACTAATATGAAAATTGAAATATCACTGTCCAAAGTTTCTCTTTATCTCCACCAGATCCAATACCATCACAGCTACTCTTTGGAGATATGGACATGAGGAAAGCTGATCGTGACCATATCAGTGCTTCAAGATGTGGTGCTAGAGAAAAATGTTGCGGATGTGTTTATTCTTCACGACTTAGAGGTACAAACTAGACTTATTTCTACCTGCCTACATAAAATTCTGGAGTGTTTCGTCTACAACGGGAGAAAATGCGGTCAAAACAATTAAGGCAATGTCGATGGCAAACGTCTAAGAGGTTGCAAACCACTTAGATGGTCGGACCAAATTCAACATCTCTGGACTCGAAATTCTACGAAGCACTTCACAATGACAAAGACACATCTGGAGAAGCATCATAAATAGAAATGCTTTAAATTCTCAATAATGAGGAACACGACACAAGTAATCCTTTTTCTTATTGTATCCCAAAGTAACATGGAAATCAGAATAATATTGGATTCCTATTTATTGTTTCTACGAATCCATTTTCCGCTGTAACATATCCATTGAAAAGGAAAAGGCTACTTAAAGCGCAATTTTCAGCACAATTCAACCGTAACTCGCGTAAAGCCAATCACGAGTAGTTTTCAATTGTCTGAAACAACAGTTTGTGTACAATATCGCCGATGCGTGCTTCGGGCGAGTAGCCTCGTGGAATCTCGACGAGTTTCAATTAGTTGAGCCACAGAGCACTAAGGCGGCTATTGCTAGAGATGGCTTATCAATTTTTTTGTTTAACATTAAGTGTGTGAGCTCATAATCAGCCTTTTAATGTTCCCAACTACAAGGACTCAGGCCTCTTCTACCGAAGAGGGAATGGGCCGTAATATACCACGCGGGCCCAGTGCGTGTTGGTGAATGTCACATGTCTTCGAATTTTTGGTTCTAGGACATACCGGTTTCCTCACGATGTCCTCCTTCACGGTTTTGAGAGCAGTAGTGATGAAATAAATTACACAAAGTAATGCGCCCGGCTGGGTTAAAACCCGCGACCTACAACTCGTAAGTCTACAACCTACAACTCGTAAGTGTTACCACTCAGCCACCACTGCTCCCAGTGTTTGAGCATTGAGTTCTTATACATTGTCTAGTAAAGATAGGGTGGTTCCTGTGTTCTTCTGATAAATTGACTCGACGGGACCGAAGAGATTTGTCATTGATAGGCTCGCGTTTGACCACGATTTCACCTGATGGTAAGCGATGATGTGGTCGACGATGGAGCACGCTTGCCTAGAAGTAGCCTATTTACTCTTGACTTAAAGACCTCTAAGTTGTAGCTATCAGGAAACACAGACTTTGGCAAGGAATTCCACTCCTTGGCCATATGCACAATAAATGTGTCCCCAACACGTTTGTGCGTATGGGTTGGGTTGTTTTTATTTTATGTAGGCTTGTGTTTGATCACTATCTCACCTAATGGTAAGCAGAAATTAGAAATCAAAAAAGTTTATTTCAAATAGATCATTTTAGAGTCACTTTTGAATTGTCAAAATGTCGGTCGGTCAAAAAAAAGTAAAGCTGAATTACACGTTCCAAAGCGTAGATCTCTATGGAGAAGAACGTGCAAGAAACTCCATGGACACTCTTTTATATCAAATTATGAGTTACGTATTTATAATCTTGGTTACATATTTCATCCATCGTTGACCATATAAGCGATGATTATTTGGTCAACCATGGACCACACTTGCCCAGAAGTGACAACTTATATCTCATCGAAAGCGGCCGTGTGGGCGATACAGATTCTTATAAATATATTTTAAAATATGATTTCTTTAGGCTTTCATTCGTAGTAAACTTTCGGACAGTTCTATATTGACTATTGAAATCGGATGATTTGAAATTGAATGTTTGGTATTGATATATTTATTTTTTCTTATTATCTTTGTCCTCGGCTCTATCACTAACTCGGCCCCAACCAGTACTTTGCTTCTAGTCTGCATTGTTTGCGAATATTTATTTCTCCCTTGAAGGTATTCTTTCATTTACCATTCTCTTCATTATCTTGGTTTCGACCTTGATTTTCGTCTTCCCTTTACTGGTAAAAATCGACAACATTTCGGGTAGCAAAAATTTAATCATTCGTCGTACCTGACCGACTAAACAAAATTCATGTTTTAAAATGTACTACAATGCACAAATTTTTTTTGTTCAGAGCGTCCTTTTCCGGGTACATTTTCATACAACCGCTGTTACGTGATTATGATGTTATAACACATCTTTCTCTTGATATTTTGGATACACATATCTTGTGGATATTATCTAGGCTTTTATAGAAATCAAAACATAAATTGGTTTAAAAGTAATCTAGTAAGGACCCCTGAAAATCTGCTATTTTGAGTGAAATTTGGCCCTCCATAATGTACTCATATATTAAAAATATAAAAAAGTACATCAATAAAAGCCTTGCACATTTAATCGAGATTCTAAATGACAACCATTTTTCTGAAAAACTTGTAAGGGTTAAAAAAAATACGTACTTCCTGGACTGGAACAAGTTTTGTGAATTATTCGAGTAAATAACGGAATTACCGAATGCCAACAGAGTTTTCAGGCGTTACCTCTCTTATATTGTGCGTTGGATTGCGTTTCATGAAGTAACAAGCTTTTAAACCATGCTCGATGCTGAGGATAGGCGAGTGGAAAAGGACCCTCCCTTAAATCCAAATTTTGGAATTCTATCTTATTCTGACTATGGTGCCTCTCACAACAGTCGATACTAGTGCACATTAATGTTCATCATCATCATCATCATCATTTCAACCGATAGACGTCCACTGTCCCGCAGCCATCAGATTCCCGCAACCTTCACCAGGTCATCGGTCCATCTTGTAGGAGGCCTTCCGACGCTGCGTCTGTGTATGAATGTTATAATAAGTAATTACGTATCTAGTTGCTGTCCAGGCATGGAGATTCCCTGCCCTGTGGACGCATGGTATATTCACGACGCTTATAGTACACTTCTGCTCGATGGCGCTCCGTAGGGAGACATCGAGCTATGTTGAAGGGTACAGTTTCTTTTTTTTCTAATAATTATAGATATATTTTTCTTTTTTGTTTTGGGTCGGATCATTAATTTTGTTTTAGTCAAGTCAATTATGATTTGGTGCCTAATGCTGATTAGATGTAGTACGGATGTATTTTTTATACACCCTTATTTTTAGTATATGCGAAATCTGAAACATCTGTCTAGTATTTTTATGTAAAGAATCTACCTATGTACAAAATTTCAAAACTGTATTATGAAAAATCACAAAGTCATAAGCTCGTTATGGTACCTGTTTGGCGACATAAATACATGGCACCAGGCCACTCGGGTGACTGAGGGATTGTTTTGCTTCCGGACCCAGCTGTACGCTGGCTCCTAATGTCCGCTATGACCTGCTGTGACCTGTTTTTTTTTTGTACTTAGTGTGCCGGCGGTGTCCAACTTGTAACTTTTTTAAAAATATTTTTGGGAAAAAATATAACATAGTGTAAAAATTATTAGAATCGATTCAGTTACTGATTCTGAAAAAAAACTATATTCAGGTTTCGCGTAAAAAAAAAGTATACAAATAAGATAATATTGCATTATGAAGGGAACGGAATGCTAATCGAAGTCTATTAACATTCGTTACATTGTTGTTGAGTAAGACCGCAACGAAAGTCTTAATAAATTATTCAGTGAAAATGGTCTTTAGGTCGTTTTAATTTTGAGTACCACATACACTTTTTATATTGGTGTCAATTTGTAAAAACAAATGACATGAATTCCTTAGGGTGAGTTGCACCATGTAACTATAACGATAACAAAGCCGTTAACAGCTGTCAAATCGTCGAATTGACCAATAGGCGGCCGTTTCACGGCTGGTTATGGTTTGGTTATCGTTATAGTTAAATGGTGCAACTCACCCTTGCACAACTACGTATTTCCAAAAAGTTCCTAATTTAAAATTTTGATATATTTTGACGGCTGCTTTTCTTACTGGCCTATTCTAAAAATGTTCAGTTTGACATCACGTAATATTCGTATAACGCGAAATGATATTTATTTTATTTTGTCCAAAGTTATAGATTAATTTAATTAATTAACTTGGTCGCCAAAACCCATTAGCTTAAAAGCAAATCTTCGACAAATATATTATTTCGTGTGTAAAATATTACGAGTATATTACTCGTACATATTGATCTTATTATATCAAAGTCAAGCCTTATTACATACTTAGTAGTATACTATTTACCTATGAGTTTGTAATTTTAGCATACAAAGGGTTACTTGTAACACTGGCAACCTCTTAGGTCTATGTTACATTTCCGGCCACCGTAGGCGCGGGCTTGCGGGCAGTGAGCAATGGGTAGCTCGCTGTCCGGCCGTCCGGTAACTGTCCGGACCAAGCCCAAGTCGTCGACGGCGCGCACTGTTCCCGCGCGCCTCAAGGAGTTGTCAGCAACAGCAGGGACCCAGCCGGGTCGAAGCCTACTGGGGCCAGGGTTATCCGAAAGGGAGCTCGAGCCCTGGTATGAAGGCTAAAAGGAACGGGGTGGGTCTTTTAGTCAGTAAGAGTCTGACACTATCTTCCACTCCGCCCAAGAGCGGGGGTTGTCATTGGATGATTTTTCCCACCATAAAAAAAAGGTCTATGTTACATAATATCATAAATAACAAAGTTTGTTCTATGACTTTTTGCGTTAAGACCTATTAGGTACCACAACTAAACATGAAGTTTAAATAAATAAACAAATACTTTAACATATCATAGCTCCAGTGCTTGAATGGCTAACCGATCTGTGAGCAAATTTTACAAGAGACATGTTTTTTTAAGGAACTTATGGATAGGTATTATCAGAACTTCATTAAAACCGTTCACAGACTAGAAAAGTGGTTGCTAATTCGCCTTCGCCGGAATGCTCATATTCTTTCCCTTCTGTATAATATCCACTTTTCCCCCTTCACGCCTCTTTACCTTAAAAATCGTTTTGAGTTCCTCTGCAACTCACATACAAAGTTGCTAAGGTCATCAGAGAACTTGCGGCTTACATTGCCAATCCATACCACAACTTTCTATGACAAATCATTTACTGTCCAGGCTCCTCGTCTGTGGAATGGATTACCAGACACAATTAAACGCGCTCATTCATTGCCTGTTTTTAATTAAAAGACTCGTTAACGAATATTGACAGTCGTCATTTCTGTCTATAATTTTCTAATAATTATGTATGTATTTATGTATCTGTTATACGACATACATATGTATATATTTATGTATCTATTATACAGTATATGTATATATCTGTGTATCTATTATAATATAAATGTTTGATTCTGGTTTGTCACACCAATGACAGCCCCATTTCTTGTCCAGACTATTACTGTCCATTCAAGGTTGCCTGGAAGAGATCGCGGAATGCGATAAGGCCGCCCATTATATGTATGTGTTTTAGTTTCCTTTTTGTATATTGTAATGGCTTACAATAAAGTATATAATAAATAAATAATAAATAGAAAGATTTAGTATTTCTTTATAATTAGATTTGAGTAATAATCAACATTGTAGAGATTTTGCTAAACTTGGTCAGTTGGATACAAAGCTGACCGGTCTACATTGTTCTCTCATATCTATTACTAGCTTTTGCCCGCAGCTTCACTCGCGTACATAAAATATAGCCTATGTCACTTAGGAATAAAACAGCTTTCTATCGGTGAAAAAATTTTAGCAATCGGACCAGTATTTCCAGAGATTATCTCCTACAAATAAAAAAATAATAGAAATATTGTAGAAACAATAGTTGAGTATCAAATCATCAAATCACTTTTTACACTCTGGGTAGAGCTTTCAATTGTGTTCCTTCAGGAACTTGTTTTCCAGGACCGCGGTGACCCTTTGGAACAATCCGGCAACCCTGGCAGGTATCGGCCATATGTGCACGTGCGACACGACGCGCCGGGCTTGGTCCTTACGGGAAGGTGAGCTACCCATTGCTCGCCGTCTGCAAGCCTGCGGTTAAGGTGGCCGGGAATCGCCCTGCGACTTCTTATTCCCAGTGTCCATACTTCTGGGCGTTAGCATTGGCTCTCCTTCACGCTATCCACCATCTTTTTCGCTCAATTATGCTGACACCTCTTTAGAACACGATGCGCCGTCGAGAAAGATTTCATAGTCAGGAGTAGCGCCAACAAGCCAGTGAAACCATGTTACTTTTTTATTTTTTTTGTTTTGATATAAAGTAGTGCTTGACTGCGATCCCACCTGATGGTAAGTAGTGATGCAAGCGTTGATGGTGAGGCGCCTTACTACTTAACTTTCTAGATGATCTCTCTAGGAAATATTTTGTCAAATATTTCCTTCGTAGCTCGATGTACCCCGGCCCCTCGTGAGTTAGCACTGCTCCAATCGTCTGGCTTATTGCAATGTTCTAAGTATGCGTGTCTTTGTGTATATTTTTCGATAAATATTTACTGACCAAGTTGTGATATTGAATTTGTGTTATAACAAACTTATGTATGTCAGCTTTTATGCAGTCTATTTTATTAATTGCTGTTTGTTGACGCTATCGATCGCCTCATAAATGTAGACAGGTATTTATGCTTTATTGTTGTAATTACTGTATGGCGTTCTAAGGCCTCTCGCCCACGGCGACTTAGCGGCGTTAGTTCCATTTGCAACGCGCTACAGAAGCGATGACAACGCGCTACTACAACGTGATACAGCATCGCGACTGTATCGACGCAAAAGCACGACCGTGTCGGATGACATCGGGGGGAGAATATAATAATATAATATAATATAATATAATATAATATAATATAATATAATATAATATAATATAATATAATATAATATAATATAATATAATATAATATAATATAATATAATATAATATAATATAATATAATATAAAATTCCACAACTGTTACACAACGCCGTCTAGTCCCAAGCTAAGCAGGGCTTGTGTTATGTGAATACATACATATTATAGATAAATTACACCCAGACACAGAACAAATGATTATGCTAATCACATAAACATTTGTCCTGGGTGGGAATCGAACCCACGACCTCCGGCATAGCAGTCAGGGTCACTGACCACTACACCAACAGGCCAGAATGGAGGGAGAGTGGCGCGTGAGTGAAAGTCTACATACAAAACCTAATTTTTTTTTGCTGTTACTAAATCGCGACAGTATCGCGTTTTTATCGCAACTGAGAATCGTGGTGAGCACCGCATCGCGATTGTATCGTTACTACTGCTTCGCTACAAAAAGTCGCTGTGAGCGAAGGACATAACGCAAAGATGAACAAATTATGTAGATTTTGTAGTGCAGGCTGTTTTACGATACAGCTTTAAAAGTAACTTATGTAAGACAGGTACATTTTCATACGACCGCTCAATTACATGATTATGACGTTATTGCAATATCTTTCTCTGGATGTTTTGGAAATTCATATTTTGTGGATATTATCTAGACTAAACTCATTCAGTAAATTTATACCTCTGAAAATCTGCTATTTTACGAGAACTTTGAGCTCTCATAATGCCCAACTGGGTCGAAGCCTACTGGGGCCAGGGTTAGTTTCGAAAGAGTAGCTCAGCCCCAGTATGAAGGCTCGATGGAACGGGAAAAGTTTTTAGTCAGTAAGAGTCTGACACTATCTCCCGCTCCGCCCAAGAGCGGAGGTTGTCATTAGACGATTTTCCTTACCATAAAAAAGCCTTCATAATGCACACATAAATCATGATGTACAATAAATATGTTCATAGAAACCTTGCAAAAATCAAGATTTTGAAAGACGGAAAAATGTTACCAAATTCTTCAAAAACGTATTTCCTGGAACAAGTTTTATGAAATATTTAAGCGAATGACGGAATTACCTAACGATTACCAACAGAGCGTTCAGATGTTATCTCTCCCCTATTTTTCGCGCTGCCTCTTTATCAAACAAGTGATTTAAACCAGTGCTTGACTGCGATCTTAATACCAAAAATAAGACTCCAAAATCAGAAGCTAACATTTCTACTAAAAGCCCAATGTGGCGTTTCTCTAAATAGATCACACGATAAAACAAATTGGATAAAACCCGCGTGATCACCGAAATCACTGAAGTCTGAACGTTGAGCGGGTTTCGTTGTTTAAACGGAGACGGGAGACCAAGCCCTTTAAGACGGTGGCTATGTTTAAATACGACCTACGAATATAAAGCTAAAGAGTTTATTTGTTTGAATGCGCTAATCTCAGGAACTACTGTTTCGAATTGAAAAAATATTTTAGTGTTATATAACATAACGCTACGACACACGGTTGTTTGTAGGAGGTAACCTCTGAAAGTACTGCTCCGATCACTAACATTTTTTCACCGATAGAAAGCAGCTTTATTCCTGAGTGACATTGGCTATATTTTATGTACGGAAGCAAAGCCACGGGCTAAAGCTAGTTAATAATAAAATTTATTGAACACACTTTAAATTTTATTAACCGTGTTTTTGTTAATTAAAAGAGATTGATTGCCCTGTGCGATAAGACCGCCCATTGTACATTTATTTTTAACTTTTCGAATGCCGTAATTATAGACACAATAGAAAGACAATGGCTTATGTCGAACTGTGTAACTTAAGACATTCAAAAGGTTAATAATGTTTGTCCTGTAGTTTTTTGTATATGTGGTGTACAATAAAGAATATATAATATTAATAATTGATAAGGAAAGAGGGACTAATGCTCAGCCGCGGATGAAATCCAGTTCGGGAAAGGATATGTACTCGGGGACTACAATCTAACTCTGCTGTTTATGAATATTGTTTATTGAGACTTTGCTTAAATAATAAGATCTTTTCTAGTAAGCTCTTTAAGTATTTCGTTCCCTTATTGCAAAAACCAACTATCTGTATTTTTGTACTATTATGTTATATTATTATATTCGATCAATTCTGTAGGTTATTCACTATTTGCCGAAGTTCTCTTTGTAAATAAGTGTCATAGCTAATAACCAGTTTTACTTGCAGATTCGTCTTGATGATACGAATCGATAGTTGATTTTTGCAATAAGGGTAAGATTTTACAATTAAAAAATTGTGATGTATTATTACAAGCCACAAACTCGTAAATTCCAATCGAGATACGGATATTCTCGCCACGTTGCCTAGCTCCTTAAGAATAGATTCCATGAATTCACTCAGCTATTCAGAATTCTATGCAAAATCACAGGAGCTATTTTGACAGACAGCTGTACCAAAGTCTTTGATGAGGTTGTTATCTATCCAAATAAATTGGATCAGCCGCTCTCCTTGTGTTGTGTAATAGCCTTATTATTAAAGATTTCTATTAGGTTCATATTATCAGAAAATAACACGACACAATTTAGAGGTTACGATAGAGAAAAAGAAGCGATAGCTTTATATACACCTACGTTTGATCTGTGAATTCTGGCATAAGTTTTTTTCAATTCAAGTGACCTTGAATCCTATTTGATATTGTAATATAATTTGCATCCCAACTCATGGCGAAAGGTTAGGAGCTCAAAAAATATATTATTATCTCTTGTACTGCATTCATTACAAATAAATAGCTTTGATTTTGACGAGAGACAGTCGTAAATAGGTATATTTTTCTTGTAAAAATGATAATGTTCAAAAATGAGACAATTATATTATTTAGATAATTGTATGTCTTCATAATAGTTTCGTTTTTGCGCCAGCTGCCTTTTAATATATCAGCAAAATTTTACCTTGTCTGATTGTCAACATTGAAAGAATAGAAAGGAAAAATGTTTATTCGTGTCTCACACAATCGTACCTATACTTTTATTGCAGATTTTCAGAGGTTTTTACTGGATTAGTTTTATAAATGATTATTTCAATAGAAACCTAGATAATATCAACAAGATATCTGTGTTTCCAAAATATCTGAAGAAAGATGTGTAATAACGTAATAATCACGTAAGAGCGGTTGTGTGGAAATGTATCTCGGGTTGGACGGCTCTAAATCAAGAAGTTTATCATCATCGTTCCTCCTTTCTCAAGTGTTCAATTCAGTTCAAAATTCGAATGATTTTTATTTCACATAGGCGTACATGGGCACTTATAAAACGTCAAAAGCTAGTGTTGCCTTAACGACCGGTCTGGTACATCTCATATTTATCGGATTCCCACGATCCTCATCAGGTCCATCGGTCTACCATGTGAGAGGCCTTCAAACGCTGAGGCTTCCGTTACGTGGTCGCAACTCCAATCAAAAAGTTGCTTTGTTTTAAAATAAAACTATGAAGATACAACTACATTAGACCGACGCACAAATGGACCACGGCTGATTTGTACGTAGAGCGACGTCGCGTGGCGTGGATCTAATGTAGCTCTACAAGTCTAGTTGCCGTATAAAATGTATGGAGACCGACACACCCAGATCGGCGTACGTGGCACACGTGTGCGGACTGTAGTACCTTTATGATATGCTAACTAATCGTGTTTGGCGAAGTAAAATTTACCTTGTGTCGCACTATACCTACGCCCGAGGGCTCGACGCCAATATTTATGTCTATAGCTAGGTTGTTGTTATCGATCTGCAAATGTCAGAGGACTTGATATGGGTCTGTGAGATTAATAGGTAATGGGCTTAGCTTATGAGCAAAACACGTGTTCACAGCCGTTGTGTTCGGTGTAGCATAATAATAGATTTTGGAGACGTTAAGATTATATTTATCATATTGTTATTCTAGTCAAGAACAATACGACAAATATATCAAGCTAAGAATAGATAACTAGTACTTAGTTTATTTGAGCAAATATATTTATTGACTAACAAATGTTTTTAATATCTTGCGGATTTCGTCACCCAAACGGGATTGCTCAGAATGCAGAAAATTTAAAAATGCATATAAACGCATGTCGCCTGCGTATTCCACGCATTACAATAAATACTTGTATGAAATGGACATTTGCGGGGGTTACGCGTGCGGAGCTATCTCGCATGCGTGATCAAAACCGCGCGATATTAACCACCCTTAGCTGCTGCCAGCGGCTTTGTCCGCATGATAGAAGAAAATATTCATATTCTTTATTGTACACACAACTTTAATAAAATAATAAAAATAGGATAGCTGATTCCAAAATAAAAGAAAAAAAGAAAATTATCCCAAAGGATCAAATTCTCGAGATAAAAAGATCATACCGCTGCTATGAGTATAAGACTCAAAAGGGATTACTAAGTTATATCTACGTTCTAAAGCTAATTAATTTCACAATGAGAACCATACCTACTTAATATTATAAAGTCGAAACTTTGAAAGTGTGTATTAGACTTGGAACGAATAGTATATTCGGCAGTATACCGAATACCGAATATTCGGCGAGCCCCCTGACCGAATAGCCGAATATTAGGCAAAAGTATTCGGCTGGATTTTAGCGCCAAAACTTGTAAGCTTTCGTTCATTTTTGGGAATTATCTACTTCTTTGAAGAAAGTTGTTTATTTAGATGGGTAGAAGACCCATTGAATTCCATAAATACTATCAGGCAACGTGTATAGTTCGTAAACTTTCTTTCCCATTAAACAATTAAAGTTTCTAGACAGGTCACTTTAACTCGTGTTTAACTTATTCAAGGAAAAATTCAAGATATTGACCTTCCATCCATTTACATACAGGGTGTAAGGGACAGCCCTCCACAAACTTTAAAGGCTTGCTCAGTAGACAAAACTGAACAACCTTCCACAAGATTTTTTTTCAGGAAACGAAAAAAAAAATCAGCCTCACCATACAAAATTAAAAACCTTGATTGGACAGTTTGTATGGAGAGTACGATTTTTTTTTTCGTTTAATAATAAAGAAATCTGCGTGAAGTGAGGAATTCAAGCCACCCAAGACAAAGACAGCTTTATCCCCGTGTTGCATACTCTACTTTTTACACCATCTGTGAGATAATTAAAACACAATTTGGTCGAACAAATCATATATCAGAGAAATATAAGTCGTGTGGTTGGTTCTTCAGTTTCGTCTACTGAGCAAGCCCTTAAAGTTTGTGGAGGGCTGTCTTACACCTTGTATATGAAGTAGCCGTATTTATAAAAACAAATGAAAATCTATCTGGTAAACTTAAAAATCAAAAAGGCATAAGTTAAAAATTTCCAATGTGGTACCACTTAAAACAGCTGTTTGACAAAAGTTTCTTTGGTATGGCACCAAATATTTACAATAGAATACCTATTGACATTTTAAGCACTAAGAAAAATGATTGAATAGTATTATTATGTATCTTTGACATTTATAATTCTCTTGGCTCGATTCACTCTAAATAATTATCTGAAAGTATATGTTATTAAAATCTGTAAAAAAAAACTAAAAAACTAATAATTGTATGCCTATTTGACAGGACATAATGAAACTGTAGAATAGAAAAACTTTATTTTACACCAAAACAGTAACAAAACTTTTAAATAACTTCTTCTTATTGCTAATAGCCATATCTATCAGACAACCTTAGGATGGATTGCAAGAACTTAAAATAAAAAGGGGGAATTCTACGGTGTACTGCAAATTAATTAAATATTTTACATTAAAAATATATATTAGATAAATATAATTATATAATTTATTATTAAGTTTTAACATCTGTATACACCACTAATTTTTAATTAGTACAAATACTTAAAGGGCTTATTAGAAAAGGACTTGTTATTATTTAAGTAAAATCTCAATAAATAATATTCATAAACAGCAAAGTTATTACCGTTTGTGTTTATCCCAAAATGTCTCTCAACTTATGGAAATATTGTGCAGGCTATTGATTACGAATGAATAAATGACGATTAAAATGGAAAAACACTTCCCGCAGTATTTTCTACTAGCAATTGTTATGTATGATTGAATCTATTATGAATTTACCTTTTCGTGGTCAATTTTAAGATTTCGGTTTTTTCTAATTTTGAATACAAAATATGATCAGTAACGGGTACAGATACAGCCCCATTTTTTTGTGTACTAATTAAAAAGTAGGGGTGTATAATCTGTGCCCACAATAAAGACATTCTGATTCTAAAGCTTCACGGTGACACACGTACATAAATTGTGGACCTGTCGTGTCGTCGTGAACTCGTATACTTCGACAGCGCAAAACATTAGTTATAATAAATGAGTATTCCAAGTGTTGCAGTTGCAGCTAATATGCGGTTTTGAAAGTACATATATTATATCTGGTTTGCAACTTAGTTTCATATTGAATGTATAAGCAAACTTTTTTATTCGTTATTGTACACTTTTTTTTTATATTTGTCCTGTATTTTTGGTTATGTGGTGTATAATAAAGATTATAATAAATAATAATAATAAATAAACAAATACTGCGGACCTGGAGCAAATGAAGAACTCAGGAGTGGGTTTTAAACAGAAAAGCCCTCTAACTCTACTCTAGAGCAAGAGAATTCAATGGATAACTACCCACCTTTGAAACTTTTCGATGGTTCTTCCATAAATTACGTCACAGATGAAGTTGGAAATATTTTGTTGGAATTGTAAGTTGCCAGAGCCTGCGTTTTCTGATAAATACAACCTGAGGAGCTTCTTGACAAGCGTGCTCCATCATCGACCACAACGTCGTTCTTAATCTGGTGAGACAGTGCTCCAGCGTGATCGTACCAAAATATTTAGAAAATTGAAGTCACGAAACTTATGGGTCCTCTTACTACCACCTAATATACACTTCGTCCTACCCCTTCACTCCTCTTCCCTTACCATGTGACGTTATTTTTAAATAATCCCCAATGAATTAAAAAGGCATCGCGTTTATTACCATGTTTCAAAAAATTTAATTTTGAAATAAATCCGAATCAGACCTTTGCTTTTAACAGTCCTGGCGGTTTGAATGGTGATTTTTTCGTTATTGAAAGATAAATGATATATCATTTATTAGCTTAGCCCACAGCCTCGCCCGCATACATTAAAATATAGCCTATGTCTCTCAGGAATACAACAGCTTTCTTTCGGTGAAAAATTTTAGCAATCAGACCAGTACTTTCAGAGATTCCCTCCTACAAACAAAAAAACAAACTTTACCTCTGTATAATATTAATAATGTAGATGTCAGCGTTGGGTGGACAGTGAAATTAATGAGTCCTCACTAATTAGTCTGGTCACTGAGCCGCCAGTCAGGGAAACTGTTCAATGTCCGCATTTTTCACTGAAGATTTATTGATAAAATACTCATAATTATATATTATGTTACCGTTAGAGTACGGTATACGTTAATATGCGCATTATATATAATATATAGATAAACTAGCCTGTACCAGCGGCTCGCCCGCATACATTAAATATAGCCTATGTTACAAAGAGGTTTCTCCATACAAACTTTAGACATCCGTTTCATCCCCTATGGGAGTGAATTTTTAGAAAATCCCCTCTTGTGGTCGCTTGCGTCGTCAAATAAAGTTTGTGCAAAATTTCATATTCCTAATCCAAGTAGCTTCGGCTATGTGTTGATATGTCAGTCAGTCAGTTCCTCCTTATATATAGCTTCGATGAATTTTAATTATTATTGGAAAAGATTCACATATTACATTAACAAACTGTGATTTTTTTTTTAGATTTTTTTTTTATTTAATTTTTTTTTATCGTAATATTTAACGCAGGTTTATTTTCTGTTTTGTCGTCCTAGAAAATGATAAATTCAGTCTACGTTGTAGTAGATGTTATAGTATATGATAGTAGTAGACTGATAAAAAGAAAATCTATTAGACATCTCAATCTAATAGACAGTCTAAATTTTAAATCTGCAAATCTTTGTTTTATCTGATCTCTAATTAGTGTTAGCAAGTTTTGTTTTTATAAATAAGGCTCTACATCCTCAGAGACGATCACAAAACGGTTTTCCAAATCAAAAATATAACCTTATCGATATGAATAAAAATCATTTTGAAAATTTTCAAGCCATGTAAAAAGATATTTTTTTAAAAGCCAATTTTTCTCTTAAAAATTCCCTTCGTAACATTTAAAACAATTTCTCGCATCACCGATCGATGTGCAGTTTATCGTTATAGTATTACGTCACTCTCGACACCATACTAATTGACTCAGTTACGGTTGAACGTGGCTGAAATCCAGTTAGATGCCCTTCGGCTACGCGGCTACGAAGCGCTACGACGGTTCTACGGAGCTACATGCTACGGCGTAGCTCCGGGCTACGAACCAAACCTCATTTGGGAAATGTTATAATGGTAGTATAATAAAACAGTTTGTGTTCGGGGTTTTTTGAGGATGTTTCTTAAGTAAATAGAGAGAGAGAGAGGGAAAGGATGATAGGAGTACAGTTCAGTGCTCATTTATACGACTTGTTTGAGTAATGATGGCCCAGTGGTAACGCTCCCGACTTACTAGTTGTAGGTCGCGAGTTGAAACTCAGCCAGGCACATTACTTTGTACTAGCAAAGACTGCGTGGAATGTGTGCTTCACCCCATCGTAATTCAAGAGCGGGAGAAGTCATTGGATGATTTCTCACCTCAAAAAACCCCGATATAAATTATAACCTATGTTTTAAAATGATAAGATAGGTACCAAATTTCATCCAAATTTTTACAGTCGCTTAAGCGTGAAGAAGTAACAAACATCGCTTTTGTATTTATAATATTAGTGAATTATCTCAAATTCATTGAGTTATTTTTTACAAGTTACACAGATATTTATTACTAAATCTTATAGTAGTAGTGCTTTTAAGTAAGAAGTTAAATATTGTTATTCATAATTCACTAGTTTAGCTGCAACTGCAGCTAAAGCTTGATACTATGTTTTATTTATAAGTTCATTAAGTTTAGTGCAAGGTTACTTGGAACTACGACTCGTGAGTTCACTGAATCATATTTACATTAGTTATGTAACTTTCATAGTGCAAGCATTCTGTTGAGCTCCATAGAAATGTACGATCCTGTGCGTCTCGCATCCTTAGGTTCGGATTCCCGCAACCTTTATCAAGTCATCGGTCCACCTTTAAGGAGGCCTTCCAACGCTGCGGATCCAACGGTACGTGGTCGCTACTCTAGAACTTTTAGTCCCCATCGACCATCTGTCCTGCGTGCAATATGTAAAGACTAAATAGTTCAAAGTGAAGTGTTAGTAACATAGTTTTAAATCATGTTTACTAACAAAATGATTTAATATAATTATTTATGTAGTCTATAAGGTATTTATGATATGGGTACATGTTGCCTGAAATAAATTGATTATTATTATTATTATATCCTGCCTGCCCAATGCCACTAAAGTTTGGCAATTCTTCGAACTACGTCGGTAACCTCCTGCGTCCATCACGACAATGAAAATTTCAGTAAAATAATGAAATTTTAATTGACATAAAACGTCCCTTTATCTCAAAGACAAACTTGTTAAATCAATATTCAAGGTTAGCGAGTTCGATTTACGTAGTTGTGTTCATTAATGGCCACGGCTTTTACTTAATTACTTTTAGATTAGAATACCGGTCTGTAATTGTGTCTGCTGGGGTTTTTCTTTAAGAGATCTTTATTTAAGATATTACGAAAGGAATAAAATAGGATAGTGAATCTTAGTTGTTTTGATTTGAATTTTATCACCATTTTCATTCATTAATCTACACTATATATATTATATTATAAAGAGGTAAAGCTTGTCTTTTTGTTTGTAGGAGGTAATCTCTGGAAGTACTGGTCCAATTGCTAAATTTTTTTCATCAATAGAAAGCTGCTTTATTCCTGATTTACATAAGCTATTAGCATAGCATATATTTTATGTACGCAAGAGAAGCAGCGGGCAAAAGCTACTTTTAAATATAGTTGTCTCAAAACTTACTCAAAATCTCAAAGCATTAATAATAATTAAATTAATAAGTGTGTGCGCACCTAAGAAAAACGTTTATTTTAAAGACCTACTAATTAGAATTTGGAAACAATCTTCAATTTATTTTATCTCTTAACTTATGACATGCATGCCTGCATAGTCTCTTATGATACTTTACATAAAGTATACTTTACATAAAGTATACTTTATGCAAAGTATCTCTTAAGATACTCAAAGGCCATTGTAGCCATAGATTTACTAACACCTACGTATTGCGTACGAGATGTGTCGCAAATTCGGTATACAACAAAGGTTTCCATCGACCTTTCTACGTATAGAACAATACTAAATAATATTTTATGTACGCTCACAAATATTCATATAACTTTAAATAATCCTTCAATATTTCAAACTACGGTCGGTTAGGTTTTAATCCGTTTCTGTTAACGGTTAAAGTTTGAGGAAATTGGGATCAATTAATAATTTTCCCAAAAATTAGTTCTCTTCTCTTCTTCAGTACTAGAATGCTCAGCTATTTTTATATTTTTGATTTAGGTTTATTTATCTAAATTAAAAATATAGATTAATTTTGTATACACTGGGAAACACTAATGTATAATAATCTATCTATATACAGGGTTATTTGTAAAACAATAATAACCTTGCAGCACTGTATTACTAACATCATAAACAACAAAATTTGTTCTATAATAATAAAATAATAATAATAATAATTTATTTCAGTACAACAAAGAAAATACATAAAACAAACTTAAGAATACTTAGCAGTACTATATAAGTTCTAAGAAGATTGGCTTAGTTACCTAATTATGCAAAAGTAGTTTAATTCACTCATTTTAATAATGACCTATTGTTATAATATGTTAGTACTGCCATTAAAGCTTGTAGCGACTTGCCTGAACTAGGTTAATAAAAACCTGTGTTTCAGGCCATCACCAGACTAAGCGATCAGTATTTTGTGGTTCACATTTACTTAATACTAATGAATATAATGATAATTAAAAAAAAAATTCAGTTTTTAAAAAACAATAGCTAGCAATTAAATATCTATAAAATTATTGAATTAATTCAAGAAGTTTTCCTGTGTCTGTGTAGTCAAGTTTTGCCAAATATTCGCATAACTTATAGCATAAGTTTTTACAAAACATAATTCATTTACCAAAAACTAACCTTCAAGATTTCGTTGTTCTATCTAACACATTTCAACTCTGTATTTTGCTAAACCTACGTCTTTATGTCGCGACGCAATCGTAACGAGCATCCCATCCGCCCAATCTGATGTCGATGATGAAATCTGATGAACTAAAATATTATAAATGTTTAAAAGTCATAGAACAAAAGTAGTTGTTTATGATGTTAGTAACATAGTCCTGTACCCCTAGCCAAGTTGATAATCTGCAATCGTTAACGCTAGTCGAAACTAATCAAATGTATGGGAATGACGTCATCTCAACGTTAAGTCACGTGGTCATAACAAACGAATAGAAAATTCGCAGCCAAGTTCACATCGTTCAAAATCGTTTCTACAATGTTTAACGCTTCATCCTTTGTTATACAACCGCTACATTGTAGAACGAGCGGCCGACTCAGGCGCGTCAACAAGGCTACCGACTTATCGTTTTCTACAATTGCTGTCACCGAGGCGTTACCGATTAGAGAACGGAATTCGACACAAACTGGTTGTAACTTGGCTAGGGGGCTGATAGGTTACCAGTATTTTACAAATAACCCTGTATATAAAAACTAGCTTCTGCTAGCGGCTTCGCCCGCGTGAAAACAGGTTTCTTTATACAAACCTTGGACCCGCGTTTCATCCCCTTAGGGGGTGAATTTTGTAACATTCTCTCTTAGTGCTCACCTACGCCATAAAAAGAAACCTTGTGCATTTATTTCACGCTCCTTGTCCCAGTAGTTTCGGCTGTGCGTTGATTATGTCAGTCAGTCAGTTTCTCCTTATATAAATGGTGTAAGGGACAGCCCTCCACAAACTTTAAGGGCTTGCTCAGTAGACGAAACTGAACAACCCACCATAAAAATTTTTTTCAGGAAACAAAACAAAAATTCAGCCTCTCCATACAAACTGTCTAATCAAGTTAATAATTTTGTATGGTGAAGCGGATTTTTTTTTTTGTTTCCTGAAAAAAAAATTTATGGTAGGTTGTTCAGTTTCGTCTACTGAGCAAGCCCTTAAAGTTTGTGGAGGGCTGTCCCTTACACCTTGTATAAATGAATAGCTGTTCGTTAATCTCGCTAAAACTCGAGAACGGGTGAACCGATTTGGCTAATTTTGGTCTTGAAATATTTGTGATAGTCCTTCCCAAGTTTAAACAGTGACAAAATATGGAAAAATTCGTGAAAAAAAAGTCCGAATACAACGCCATCTCTAATTAAAATGTCATTTGAAAATGAATTAAGCTGGTTCTGGTAATACCAGAAGATGGCGTTATCCTTTGACAGTTTGGCTAAGGTAATCCTACCTAATATTATAAATGTGAAAGTGTGGATGTTTGGATGTTTGTTATTTAATCACGCAAAAACGGCTGAACAGATCTGGATGAAATTTGGCATGCATATAGCCCTTGACATGAAAAAGAACATAGGCTACCTTTTATCCCGATTCCTTAAGTACCTAATGCCATGCGGGCGAAGCCGCTGGCAAAAGCTAGTTATTCCATATTTATTACTGTTTACATATTTCTATAGAGTCGGGTTAGAATGAAACTTGGTCATCCTATCCGGTGGTATGTTTGCTAAGGATACTTTTCGACTGACACACGGAAGCCGTTGACTGAAGCTAGGCAAATAGAATCTAAAGGAAAGGTTAAAAAGGTTATCTATTCATATAATAAATCGCGAATAAATCTGAAGAAGTTTTTAGTTGTGTGCGCATCACGTAAAATGTACAAAATCGATGTAGATCACTTTTTAACCGACTTCGAAAAGGAGGAGGTTCTATGTTCGGCTGAATGTAGGTTTTTTTTTTTATGTATGTCCACCGATATCTCAGTCAACTATGGACCGATTTTGAAAATTATTTCTTTGATTGAAAGGTTATGCTTTCAAGTTGGTCCCATATAAATATTGTTATGATTTGATCATGAACATCGAAGATATGGAACACAACTCCTCATAGGATCACAGCAGAATTGTCGTAACAAGTAAAATTACTCTGTATATATGTGTAAACGATGACTGACTTGGGAGGATGTATCGAACCGATCTAGTGATGAAGCCAGAAGGTAAATTAAAGTAATCTAACCGTGTTTGGGATTATTAGAATCGTTATGAGATGCATTTCATGTTTACTTTTTAGTGGTGGTACCACCACTAAAAAAATAACTAAAAAGTGAAAAATAAAAAACTTTTTACCAAAAAAAAAAATAAACCGACTTCAATGTAAAAAAACAATGAAAAGTACAAAATAACTTTAATTTTGGAAGTCAGTGTTAAATAACGAAGAGACAAAACTATCTATTATAGAAACACTGACTTCCGAAATTGAAGTTATTTTGTACTTTTCAGTGTTTTTTATACATTAAAATTGTGTGAACTTAATACATTACTTAGGCTTTGTTTCATCGCAATCGGTTGACTAAGTCGAAAATTTTTTCCGCAATGCTGTCTATTGGGTGTAAGAACATTTGTAGGAGTCACTGTGGCCCTAGAACATCATCATTATCATCAGCCTTTTTTTAATGTTTCCACTGCTGGGAATCAGGCCTCCTCTCTAGGAGAGGGAATGGGCCGTAATAATAATAATAATTCTTTATTTCTTTCAAAAAGTACACAAAAACACAACTACAAGATAACATCATATAACATTACCAATGTTCCAAAAAGTAAGTCAACGACTCCCAAACTGAGCACTGCCCGTATCTTGGGTAGTCGGCGGTCCACCGTTTTATTTGTGCAGTCTGTTATAGTATTATTATCCTATTCTGTTGGGAGCATAATAATATGTCTTCTGGGTTAGTGCATTTTTTTTTTAATAAAGAAGATGATAAAAATTTTTAGTGAAAATATTTTTTTCAAGGCAAGCTTTTATAGCACGGTATAATACTTATATAATTAATACTCCTAAAGACGAATCATACGAGCTCAAACCAAGCTCCTATATCCACCTTCCGGTTCCATCATCAGATCAGCTCCATGTCATAATAATTTTGTGTTGTCATCTGATTTACACATGTAAGCAAAATTTCAGCTTAATCGGTAATCCGGAAGTGGATCAAATTTAATTTGCAAGATTTGATGACAGACAAACATCGGGACAGGTGAAACTAAATAAAAGCTTCTAAAAAGACAAAAATTAAATAAAAATTAAGCTTTACATCATTTAGTTATTTTTTTTCTGACTCATTGTAGTCTAATGACTTTAACCAATTTATTTTTAAACTTGTGCTTATTGACTTTGTAAAGTGAGATTTTTTTGTTGACTTTATTGTAAAGCCTGGAACTCAATGCCCTGTACTGTCGCTGTGCGAAAGCTGTTTTACATCGCACAGAGGGGCAAACAAGTGCACCGCTACGTTTCCTCAAAACCTCTTTATTTAGGGGAAGCAACGAATGCCGCCGGAGCATCGTGCGTAAAATAAACAGCTGTCGCACCGTCAATACATCACATTCCTTGTATAATTCCACCACGCGGGCCCAGTGCGGGTTGGTGAATGTCACATGTCTTCGAATTTTTGGTTCTCGGAAATGCCGGTTTCCTCACGATGTTTCCTTCACCGTTTTGAGAACTGTGGTAATGAAATAAATTACACAAAATAATGCGCCTGGTTGGGTTTGAAGCCGCAACCTACAACTCGTAAGTCGGGGCCGTTACCACTCGGTCACCACTGCTCTCAACTCTCTTGGCCCTAGAACGCAAAGGGTAAATGAGGGACGTAGGTTCTAGTCTAAAGTCTGACACGTCCTCTTGCTTCGTAAAGTGGGAGAAGTAATTTGACGATTCACTAACTCAATAAAAAAGTTGCTGTCAAATGGAATAGTGCCCAAAACTATACTAAATACTTAAAATATTATTGAAGTAAGTGTTTGTATAAGTATAATGAAATCTTTACTTATAAGATTAAATGGCGTTACAAAAGATTTGAGATACATAGTTATTTGAGCCTGTAATATCTAGATTGTTGAATAAACCATATTGCTAGAAAAACATATTGCGAGACCTAAGATTTCATTGTGGATAAATATTCTTTTAGCAGAGCTTTCCAGAAAATATTTAATTAAAAGCTAGTACTGAAAACTACTTTACTGAAAAACTAATTTCAAGGTTATCCTAAATGCCCAGAGGACACGATGGAGTATACGGGTGCCTCGCTTGGGCGCAGCATCGCCGTGTCCTCATGGTGGCAATCGGCAGTATCGTACGTACAGGCCATGGTCCGGAGCAAGGAGGAATGGCAGGCGGCCGCCTCGTTCTGTCAAGCAGTAATGCTAGCGAAGGAGGCGACCGCACGCGTGACGGAACGTTTTCTCACGGCCCAGCCGTCGGATCCCCGACCCCGATTTCCAGCTACAGTAGGCGTGGGTTTGCGGACGAAGAGCGATGGGCAGCTCGTTGTCCAGCCATCCGGTAATCGGACAGACCTGTGTCCTTCAGTTGCCCTTTGCGTTCAAACACCACGGGTTTCTTTTTTTATAAAATCTAAGGCTAGATATTGTTAAATTTAGTTAAGTGTTTTTAAATATGTAAATTAAAATATGTAGCTTCGTTCTATTGGTATGATCTTTTATTTAACCATTTTAAATAAAAGGTTATACCAATAGAGCGAAGCAGTACTTCGACGCCTAAGTGTTGTTTTTGTAGTTAGGATTACATAATGTACGTAATCAACTTAATTGTTATCTCTCCAATAATGTTTCAGGCCTAATTCCTTCGCAACCATATTATTAGATTATAAGCCCTTGTCTTAAAGCCAGTGACTCCGAGCATAATCAATATTCCTTCAAACAAATTACTTATTTCATGACTCATTTTACGTAGTACCTAATAGTTTCTTGAGGCGGCTTCAGAATAAGAAAGACAGGTCCTTTGTATCGAATTTACATTTAATTCTATAAAGAAGCGATGAACTCGGCTTCTTTACCCCGCTAAGTATATTTTATACTAGGGATGTTATCCGGATTTTGATACGGATATACGCATACCTAATGTTATATCGGTAGCTACGTGAGCACACCCATATACAAGCAGACCGCTGATGGTCCTCGACACCAGGATGCAGGTAGACCGAGGAAACCATGCTACACACGCGATTAGAGAGGTAGCCTCTGGTGGCGGGGTCAATCACTAGGCATTGCACACTGAATACCTCCACACAGTAGGTATCACAGAAAGTCAGGGGATTGTACAGTGCATGCATGGAGAAGATAGAGACAATTGCGCATATGCTCCTAGACTGCACACTTGCACAGGTCACTGTTATGCGCTTACGAATCTTAGAATCCTCGCAGGTGCCCAGAAAAACCTGGGAGGCCTAATCAGTTTTTGGAGAGAGGTGGGCTGGTTGGAATGAGCCCACCAAAGGTTTTGGCCGCCATGGTTCACGTATAATGGTCCGCATAGGACTAAGTGTGGAAAACAGACTACGATAGAATAGAATGTTATACCGGCTTTTTTTTTAATACCTACGTTTACGGATATGAAATTATTTCGGATTATCCGCTAGTTTCGGGTAATTTTGATTACGGATATAAGAACTATAAAATTAGTGTGTTTAGACTTTTATTTCTAGTCTAGTCTTATCCGAAACTATCTGGAACTTTTATATCGGTTTTACGGTTACGGATATTTTATTAGTATTCCGGATATCCGATCGTTTCGAAGCTCCACAACATCCCTATTTTATATCTTCATTATTTTCTCGAAACATTTTGCTCGAACAAGGGCGAAACCAATTCAAATGTCGGTTTGAATAAAAAAAAAATGAAAAAATTACACGAAACATTTCTGTGCAATATAATAGACATAAAAGCGTCGTAAAAGTTTTATTTCTATTACAACAGCTCTTTTTCCATTACGTTAATACTAGCTGACTAAACAGTAACATCGGTTTATGTTTTTTTGGCGTTTAAATCGGTTTCTTTTCCAGGTGAAACCGTAAAAATGGGACAGGATGAATCGTAAATTATTCGGTAGCGATTCTGGAGGGGTGGAAGTGTTCCCATCTTACTTTATTATACGAAATCCATTTCGCCATGAGAGACACTCGGCATGGTATTACTTTGATTTATTCCGAGCCTCGTAGTTTTCAATAAATCTCAAAGCTTGAGTTTTGAAAAGAAGCATATTTTTTTTAATGCGCCTGTATTTTCGCATAATGTACGTTTAATAGAATTTGGATGAGTGAGCAGATGTTATTCCGTATTAGCTTTTGGCAGCGACTTTAAAATGTAACCTATGTCACTTAAGAATAAAGCAGCTTTCTATCAGTGAAAAAATTATAGCAATCGGACCAGTATTTACAGAGATTACTTCATACAAACAAAAAATAACAAATAATAATAATATGTAATAAATATATAATATAGTATATATAGTAAAGTAGTAAGTGTAGTAGTGTAGTAGTAGTAGTGTGTAGTAGTGTCTATATAGTATATGTAATATGTAATAATAATAATAATAGTAATATGTCTTTTCTTTTTCTGGTATTTTTGTGTGTACATAAATAGTTAAATAAATAAATAATAAAAAAATAAATAAATAAAATACTATTTTTAACTCTTCATAATATTAGTGCAGATAACAGTTGGTGTAAAACATAGTTATATTAAGGTTATTAAAATAATATTTGATCTAACAGTGTTATAGTAAAAAATCTTTTTGCACACCTTCAGTTTACAAATATTTTGAACAATTAAAAGTACATAAAAAATCTAAGTATACAATGGAACTAATTTTGCTCTGGTAGTTCCTGGCTAATTAAGTAGCTCGTTTGGCTCGAGTGGCTTAGGTGATTCGTATGGCAAGTGTGTTTCTGTTGGCTGGTGGCTTGGGTGTATCAATAGGTAGGCTCATGGATTGGGTGGTATGGTGGCTTGGGTGGCCCATGACTTGGCTGGCTCGGATAGCTCATGGTTTGGGTGGCTCAGGATTGCATGATGGTGCTATTTATTGCCCCATGACTGCGTTTTAGTTTTCAACGTATATAAATAGTAGGTGAAATCAAATGTATCCTATTGCTTTTTATTTATTGTGACATTAATAACAGGACATGATTATACCCTGACAAGCCGTATGAACCCCCTTGATGCGATTAACAATGCATTGGTACAAATGACGAACTTCCATATATTAACTGTTTGTTCGACTGTTGCAGGAGGGTTATTTAGTACCCTCTTTTCATTAGGGGACGAAATTCCTCACTTTTAGTACTCACTTTCGTTATTCAACGAACTCCTGTAAAAAATGTCATGCGTCTAAGCCCAGAAGTTTAGGTGGTGTGTTTATGATCGCAGACTTATAGATTTATATTTTTTTTTTTATTTACTTATTTGGTACATGTTGACTAGTCTACACTTCTCGTCAACTATTTCAAACTGACGAAAAAAAAATGACGTGTAAAAGTGTACTTTTAAAACCTATTTCCAAAAAAAAAGTAAAAAACTAAAACCCGACTACGACAAAAGAACGACGGTGCAAAAGAATGAAACAAGATTTTCAGGATGGTGAAAACCAAGAACGGAATAAAAAGAAAAGCCGTAGTCATACGTTACGTCAGCCGTAGTTGGAGTTTAGTTTCTGACTATTTTTTTTTTTAAACAATTTTGGTGTTAAATCATTGTGTTTCTATGGAATTTACGCGAAGCCCTTTCAAATAATACCAAACACGACGTATTTATCTTATTTATTTTTTACACAAAACTTCTTGTCCACTAGAGGGCGCCACATTGAATTTTGATGATATTTTTTGTTAAATACCAGTGAAGCCCTTTCAAATGATATGAAACACGGTATATTTATCATAAAAAATTTTAACACATTACTTTTTGTCCGCTAGAGGGCGTCACTTTAAATTTGAGCAATATTTTGGAAATGTGCAAGTTAAGCCCTTTCAAATGATACCAAACACGGCGTATTTATCTCCTTTTTTATTTTTAACACATTACTTTTTGTCCGCTAGAGGGCGCCATATCGAGTTTTGTGACACGTCACGTAGCCTATGTTCAGAGGACGATTAAGACGGTTCTAAAGGTACCTCATATGTCGAGTTGCGATAAGTAGATTAGGAGCTATGAGGGAACAGATGAACATACTCACATGCATACGTACAGTAAGGCCGCAAAAGTCCATAGGAACGCTAAAGATTACATTGCTACGAACCGAGCGAGCGCGATACTGCCGTGCGTATGTGTGCGCATGTATGAGTATCCACATTCCACAGATAACACACACTAAGGAACTGTCGTCGCAGTGAGCTGTTCTTACCATAGCATTGATAAAATTCGTGCCAATACGTCATGTGCTGGTAGCCGTGTGAACTAAGTGTTGGATTCGCAAATCACGTAACCCGAGTTCAAATCATGGTCGGTCCGTTGCAGTTATTTCTTACTTTGAAAATTCCCAATCTATATTGATATAGTTGTTTTTTTTTATTTCTATGAAAAATACTATTGCATTTTTTGCACTAAATAGTTGCAAATTACGAATGTGATCTATTAACCACAAGAAGAATCACATTCGTAATTTGCAATTATTTAGTTGTTACATCTTTTCGATGTTATAAGGTGGAAATAAAAAGACGTGTTTAATAAAAATGTTTATTCTTTATATTTACAAATTAAACATTTATGAGAATTGTGACGTCGAATTGTTACCTAGACAAAAAGTTATCTTGTAACCGTTATCTATGTTACGCCTAAGATTGTTTGTTGGAAGTATACCCACTTAGACCATTCATAATATGAATAACGTAACAATGAACGGATATTCAAATTTTAATAAAATAAAATATAGGTAATTGTTTATATCCAGTTATTTATTGAAAAGTGATATATGATTTGGAATTTGTAAACATTTTATTTTTGTGTAACGTCACAATGAATGTATTGAGGTCATAGCTTAATTGTTCATTTTCTTGACGAAAAGAAGATTGAAACCAAACCTCAATTTCTGTTAAAAGAACTTTAGTTCTCACAAGATAATCGTCAATTAGATGAGAAAAATAAATTGAACTATAGTATTATGTTAAAACAGTGCGGGTAGAAGAATAAAAAACGAAATAGACTCATGATTATTGTCAACAAAATTGATAGCGAGTTCACTGCATTCTTAAGATGAGGCGATGGCACAAGTTAAAAGATATAGCTGTTTTAAACGAAAGTAAACACAATATAATACAGTGTTTGTTAACGAATAATCACAGATATGTTAAAATAAAATGGTAGGCCATTTAGTTTAGTTAACATTAAATATTTAGTGCGAAACGTAATCGTTCTTGTTTGTGCCTCTCTGTCAAGTACGGCTTTTTAGCAGGTTTTCTGTGATGCACGCCTTCAGCGTGAAGTGCACGGCGAACAGTATCCATCGAGGTGTCATATAATTCCGCAAAATGTCTCGTTGGTGCGAAACCATTCGTTTCGTATACGTCCACCATATGTCGTCGCTGCGCCTCGCTAATAAGCTTCGGTCTCCCACTTCTCTTTCGACTAGCAAGGCTACCTTCTTCCTCATATCTTTTTAGCCAAAGATTTACAGTATTTTTCTAAAATAAAAAAAAATATATATTAGGCAGCTATACCTACTTCACTTCATTTTCATTATATAAAATGTTAATAATCATAATTATTGAATATAATTTTAAAATAAAACTGCATTTATTAATCCAATAACCAATCCAATAAACCCAACGATTTACGTATTTCTCTTTTAAACCTCATAAAGATACGATGAATGGATTCATAAATGGCATACGTTTTAATTAGAAGATTAATTTGTAATAAAGTTACAATTCATTAATAGCTATTATACTCACATTCAGTCCGGTTTCTTCAGATATTTGTGTTTTATTAAGACCACTTTTATGCAGCCCAATGATAGTCGCCCTCACTTCAATACTAATATTAGCCTGCATTTTGCGAATATTACAATACTGTCAACCTCACGTTACTAACCAACAACTACAACCAAACGACAGTTCATTTCGGTTAAGTTAAAACTCATGTCTACCTCGCAGAAATCTAATTCTTTATTTAGTTTTTTTGTGATCTACCTTTCTAACTCTAAGAAATGTGTGAACAAGTTAAAGAATAATTTAAAATATGTAATGCAAATACATAACTTCCAATCGGGTAAGAACTTACAAAAAGTCAATAATTGCGTGGGATTTGAACTTGCGGCACACTGATTTGCGCTTCAATCTGTGTGCCTATACCACTGGGCCATCTTGACTTATGATAAGTTGATGAAATTGTGGATTTCAATCATTTGTTGGCGAAACTTGAAAATAAAAGGTCGTAAGTCAAACTAAACGTCAAACGAATAAGTTTTAAGAATTCTTATGGACTTTTGCAAGTGATAGTACATCGCCTATCAAAATCATAACCCTCCTTTGGCTTTTCCGTAGTCGGGTAATAAATATAATTTATCATTTATAAAGATTTATTACTGTAAATAACAACAAGCTGAAAAAATATTTCTCCGGAATGAAAAGTATAGAAAAACCACCTAGATAGAGCAAATAAGCACAAACAAAACAGAAGTTCAAAAGGAAAGAAAGGAGATGCATGACTGAAAGATTACAGTATATGGAATGAAAGTGCGACCACTGGCATGAAAAAGTAGGTGGTAGTAGTCTTACAAAAGGCTCCCCAATCAGCCAGTAAAAAAAAACATTTGTTGGTTGGTCCATGGGAATGGATGGATGGCGGGGGAGAGGGAGGCCAAATTAAAGATGGATGGATTGTGTGAGAAGCGATATGAAAGAAAAAGGAGTTAGTGATAGCGTGACGAGTGACAGGACAGAATCTAAGATAAAAACGTATTGCGCCGACCCCAAATAAAACGGGACAAGGGCAGGAAGATGATGATGATGGTTGGCCCATGGGAAGATGGAGGGAGTGTCCAATCATATCTATCAATATTTTAATGTGGAAATATTGTAAAATAAATCGTTTTTTTTATAAAAGTAAAACCATAGTGTGGCCGGTTCTCCATAAGAAACGGCCAATTGGAACCGTGCACTAGCTTCTTCTTCTTCTTCTTAAAACAAAATATTTTTGAACTCGAACTTAATGAATTTAACCGCGAAGTTTCAAGGTCCCTTTAAAAATTTAATAGACGATTAATAAATAACAGCTTGTCGATGCTCGGTTGTTGATATAACTTATTGATACTATCAATAATAAATTAGAAGCCTGTTGATACTCGACTTGTTTATGACATAAGCGATTTAATATTTACAAAGCTTCATTACTGGCTTTTTAATTTAAAACTCGCGCTCAAAGGGTTCCGTGCGTTATCTATACAACTTTTTTAAACAATTTATTTTATTTTGTTTTTTGTAATTGTTATAGCGGCAACAGAAACGCTAAAATCTGTGAAAATTTCTGTACTGTTTACTGTCTGGTGATAGCGGAGAGAGGAGTCTTAGCAATAGGGTCCCGTTTTTCGCCTTTGGTTACGGAACCCTAAAAACGTTGACATGCAAGTTGTGAACCTTCCTTTACAAATCCTTTATATTTGTAACTAGCATTTGCCCGCGGTTTCGCCTGCGTACATTAAATGTAACCACTCAGGAAAAAAGCAGCTCTCTGTCGGTCAAAAAATTTTAGCAATCGGACCACTACTTCCAGAGATTACCTCCTATAAACAAAAAAAAATATATATTTATAAAAACAAAATAAAAAACAAACTTTTCCTCTTTATAATATTAGTGTAGATGTTGATTACCATAATTGATAACAACTACGAAACCAATTGGTCAACTACTGCATCTTTTTTTTTGGGAGTGAAATCATCAAATAACTCTCTCGCTCTGGGTGGGAGAGCTTAACTGCGATCCTACCTGATGGTAAGTAGTGATGCAATCGCTGATGGTGAGGCGCACTAATTTCCTTCAGCCAACCTAACCCCAAAACATATATAACTTCAGTCCTATCATTAATATTCAACCCGATAATAACAATAATGCATAATGTTTCACATTTACTGTTGTGCACTATCTCAGTATCAAATAAATCATATATCGAGTTGAGGGCAGTTAGTACCAAACATCGTTAATCATTGGTTTGTGACAGGCCTGATTGCTCGCTGCGGTGAACTACAGACGACCTGCTAGCTGTAGGGGACGTGTGCAGTGGTGTAGTTAAAAATTTGGCGCCCTGGGCCAAATATTTACGCCGCACTATTAATCAAAATATTTTTTATTTTATTATTGTTGATAAGTTCGTGCTTGACCGCTATCTCACCTGATGGAAAGGGACGATGCGGTTGGTCAAAATAAAATTAAAAGTAATACTAGTTGCAAATTATACTAGTTAGGTACTCGTAATTTGCCGAATTATGCAAAAACCTTGATAGCTTTCAATACGAGGGTGAGTGAAGTATTATTATTATTATGAAGAACTGGTTGTGTCCCACTGCAGGACAAAGATCTCCCTTCCATTCTTCCACTCTTTTCTATCTTTAACCACTTCTGGGTAATAGTTTAACCATTCGAATACCGTCGATTAAAGACCCAATTATAGAAATACAATAACAGCGCGAACCGATGTTCGCTTGGAGTTTAATGAATTAAGTAGGAATCTAAATCGTCACGCCATCTCCTTCAGGGCCTACCGCGTCACCGCGTCCTTTTGTTCGGTATCCGTCAGTGGTTGCCTTCGCCCAGTTCCATTTTAGTTTGGCGGCTGAGTTGCTTACGTCTGCGATTTGTGTTTTGGAATGAAGTATTTGTACGTTAGAACAGCATAGTGTTTGCCTGTCTAACATGAAAAACGGTAAGTTAGTAGGAGTGGCTTACACATTGTTAGGCTGCCGCCCCGGGCCATGGCCCTCGTGGCCTAAAGGTTATTACGCTACTGGACGTGTGTATGATAAAGGGTTCTATACCCGGTTTCTAAAGTCGAAAACTGATCGTTTATCTTACCATTCTTACGTAGCTTTTGACTTATATAGGATTTATCTCTCTGTAAACGATGTGGAAACCGTTCGTTCACTGAAATTGATTCTGATGGTATTTTGGTTTCTAGACGTTTTTTGAGGTGGGAAATCATCTAATGACTTCTCTGTACAGGATACGGTTAAGAACGACCTTCACCGGTTTGTTTAATGGATGAAACCTATTTTATGATAAATTTAGTATATTAAATAATATAACGCGGGTGGGTTGCCTGAGAAATTCCTGGCCAAACAATTTTTTTTTTTTTTGTAAAATGCACCGGTGTGTTTAACGAATAAATTTAATACTAACCGAAAGAGTGTAGCCTTTAGAACATAAAAATGTTGGGTTGCCTATTTGTTTCCTGGCATAGCTATGGGTTGCCAGGTATAAACAGGTATGCATAAACAGGTGTGTTTTTTTTTATATATACAACAAATTCTATATCAAAATAAACGCTGCTTCATTACGAATACGATGTTATAGTGTTGTCTGCAAAAAAATCTGGTATGGATAACGGTTGTGCATTTTTCTAAAAATAAAATAAATTTTCAATTTTTAATTAATAATAGTCTGGCCAGGAATTTCTTAGGCAACCCACCCGCGTTATATTATTTAATACACTAAATTTATAATAAAATACGTTTCATCCATTAAACAGACCGGTGAAGGTCGTTCTTAATCGGATCTTAGACTATTTAGGACGGAGCAGAAAGGCGTGTCAGACTTTTACTGACTAAAACCACACAGGTCTATGTTCTTTCAGTTGCCTTGCGTCCTAGGACCACGGGGTTCCCTTCCAGGACTTGACCTATAGCCCCAGTAGGCTTCGGCATTGCTGGCCCATAGGAAGGATCACAGGTTAGCCCTTTCGTTCCACCCAGAGCGGATGCAGTTATTTGATGATATCCCTTAAAAAAAAAAAAAAACTTTTGGTACGTATACATTTGATTTTATTTGGTTAGGATTATTTTGCTAGTCTTTGTACATTGATAAGTAATTTTTTGACATTAACGAATTGGCGAGGATACGAATGTTCAGTTCATTAAATTGACAAATAACCATTAGTATTCGGTATTTGTTTTGTTATAAAAACTTGATGAAACAATAATTAATAATTACCAACTGTTTGGTATTTCCACAATTAAATTAATTGTCGATTTCAGTGCTATACCACACTATACTTAATGTGAAAAACGAACTGAATTTATTTTAAAACATAAGTTCACCTTTATCGATTGTGTTTCCAATGTACTTTATTATGGAAAATAGTTTTTTCTGGCCAGACTGTATTATTATATTTACACCTGCCGCTCCATGTCACGCATAGCAATAACTTATCGACTTTGAAGGACCTTCACAACTAGTAATAAGGCGAAGTATTCTATGTTTACATACAAATAAAATAACTTCAATAGCTGTCTATCATTTCGTTTTTATGTTTTATTGACCACCATTCTTTGAGGTATTCGTTTGACCACCGAAATATTAATGGGTGAGTGGTCTATGTAGGTATACGTTATACGTGTCATATCTACTTATGAAATACCTGACATATTTGGTTCATAGCCGTCAAATTAGGTCACAATAATCAACTGGAAGAGCAGTGGTGGCTGAGTGGTAACGGCCCCGAGTTACGAGTTTTAGGTCGCGGGTTCAAACCCAGCCAGGCGTATTACTTTGTGTAATTCATTTCATCACCACTGCTCTCAAAACGGTGATGGAAAACATCGTGCGGAAACTGGCATGTCTTGGAACCAAAAATTCGAAGACATGTGGTATCCTCCAACCCGCACTGGGTCCGTCCGCATGGTAGATTACGGCCCATTCCCTCTCTTAGAGAAGAGGCCTGGGTCCCAGCAGTGAGAACATTAAAAGTCTGACTATGCTATGCTATTATGCTAATCAACTTATGTATCAGGTTATATGAACTATTCAGTGAGTAATTATTGGGTGTCAATGGACGTGTTTCGGCTGGTGATGATGAGAATTGTTGGTCAAATAGCTTCAATGTTTTACTAAATACGTGAGTTAATATACGTAGGTATTGCAGTAATAGGTTAGTTGCCGTAAAAAATGTAATTAGTCCGTCTTTTAGATTATTCAAAAATAAGGCACACGTATTTTTTTATTTGTAAATTAAACCAAAAATGACAAAGATATAGCGCATTAAAGTTACGTGTAACGTCACACCCGCGCCGGCGGCTCCGTGCTGCATTTTTTCACACGGGGTGACGTCTCATACGTAACTTTAATGGGCTATATCTTTGCTATTTTTTGTTTAATCCAAAAAAAGAAAAAATACGTGTCCAATATTTTTTATAATCTTAAATCGAGTTTACCTTTCCGAAGCGAACCCATGGGACCCTGATGGGCCTTTACAGTTTGCTGACGTCTCCTTGAGGTGCGCATGGATCACTACACGCCGTCGACGACTTGGGCTCGGTCCGCACGGATACCGGACGGTCGGACGGCGAGCTACGAACTCACTACCCTGGAAATCGAACCCAAGATCCCAAGCGCAGCAGTCACCCTTGCGACCACGAGAGCAAAGCTGCTGTCTGTTTAAAGATATTTTACCATCATTCTTGTGTATTTTTATATACGAGTAGCTATAAAAGTATATCTCTTGACGCTTTTTTGAGAAGGAAAAAATTTAATAACCAGCTTATTGCATATTTCGCAGTATATTTGCGAATCTTCATGACTACCCTACAATTTTCCTTTGCTATTCTTATTAGAGAAGACGCAATTTGTGTTGTTTTTTTTTATTATTGATAGGCTTGCGTTTGACCACCATCTCACCTGATGGTAAGCGATGATGTGGTCGACGATGGAGCACGCTTGCCTAGAAGTAACCTATTCACTCTTGACTTAAAGACCCCTAAGTTGTAGCTATCAGGAAACACAGACTCCGTTAAAAGATTAAAGTTTTTATAGAGTTTTTTTTTTTTAATTGAGGTAAACTAGTGCTTGACTGCGATCCCACCTGATGGTAAGTAGCGATGCAATCTTTGATGGTGAGGCGTACTAGTTTATTAAGAGCCTATTCACATTAGCCTTGAAGACACCCAAATTATAATCGGACGGGAAGACCGCAGCAGGCAGACTGTTCCAGTCCTTCGACGTACGCGGTATAAACGACGAGGCGAAACGCTTAGTCCGGACCGTAGAGGTTTCAACAACGTAAGGGTGAATATTCGCCGTACGTCGGGTTGTCCGATGGTAGAATTGCGATGGCGGAACCAAGTCATGCAATTCCTGCGCACACTCTCCAAAATGCATCCTGTAAAACACCGAAAGGCTCGAAGTTTCTCGATATAGATCTATATGTTTGGAATGCTTTGAGATTAGGTTTGTTATACAAATGTTTTGTTATACCAAGGTCGCCGAGTAGCTCGAATAATCGCCAAACGGTGGTAGTGGGCCGGGCACACTGCTCGTAGAACGGATTTTTTTTTATGGTGGGAAAAATCATCCAATGGCAACCCCCGCTCTTTGGCGGAGCGGGAGATAGTGTCAGACTCTTACTGACTAAAAGCCCACCCCGTTCCTTCTAGCCTTCATACCGTGGCTCAAGTTCCCTTTCGGAAAACCCTTGCCCCAGTAGGCTTCGACCCGGCTGGGTCCCTACTGTTGCTGACAACTCCTTGAGGCGCGCGGGAACAGTGCGCGCCGTCGACGACTTGGGCTTGGTCCGTACAGTTACCGGACGGCCGGACAGCGAACAACCCATTGCTCACTGTCCGCAAGCCCGCGCCTACGGTGGCCGAAAAACGGGATCAGAATCCTGGCGGCAACTCGTAGAACGGATGGTCGATGGGGCCGAAAGGTTCTAGAGTGGCGCACCGGAAAACGCAGCTTTGCAAGGCCTCCAAGGTGGACCGATGCCCAGGTGAGAGTCGCGGAAATGCAGTAGATTCGAGATGCACAGGACTGGTCGTTGTAGCGACACGTGTGGGAGGCCTATGTCTAACAGGTCCACTGTTAGACATAGGCCTCCCACAAGTCGAACGCCTCTATTTTGATACAAAAAAAATGGTGTGGCCTATTTTGAACAAAACTGGAGTAAAATAATTAATTGAATGTATGTATATGATGTTATATTAAGATTGCAGTGGGAACCTTCCTTGGGTTCACTATTAAACTGTAAAAAGGCTGAAATATTAGCAAAATATACAGCATTATAGCAAACATACTAATACAACCCTAGATTATGTAAAAGTTGTAACTTATATTAAATAAAAAATTAAATGTTTTTTGGAGTTTTTTTTTTAATATGCGTTCATCTGAAAATGGTTTCTGGGTCGATGCAGGATCGCAATTCATGTGCCGTCTATTATATTATCTATTTATGTATTCATTCATTCTATTATTATTATTTATGAACAGTACTTTAAGTAGAAAATTAGTTGTCAATCAGATTCAAATCTGGACAATTTCATATACAGTGAAACTCGTTTAGATGGGACCTGCATAAGTGACAAACCTCCTTAGCTGGTACTCAAGCTGAGGTCCTGACGCTTTAGCACTGAATTACCTCTGGTAGTGAGACAAAACAAACCTCTATATCTGGGATTAGTTCTTTCAATTTTACCGTCACGGTTACCTCTATAATTGAGACAGCGAGTGTGTTTACCTCTTTTACATTTGTTTGGCATTATTTTAAAGAGAACTTTTTTTCTCTGTAATTGAGATAACAACATTTTTTCACCTCTCTAAGTCAGACTATAATAATGAATTTATGAGTAATGTTTACATAATAATAAATAATAATAATAATTTATTTATTGCAAGTCCCCTTCCCTCCGGACCTCTGAGGAGTTCAGACGCGTTTTAACTAATCCACGTTTTATATTTAATAATTAAAATACGAAAATTCGATAACTAAATTCCATTAAAATATTAGGAGCGCATATCTAACGGCAGCTTACGTGCTAGTCTATTACATACGCAAGTCTTATATATGTGTGCTGCGTGCGTCACCGAATGTCGTCTTCATCAGTGTGCTGCGGTAGATAAAAACACAAGCAAGACTGTGAGTAAAGGTATTCCCTTATTTTAGTGGAGGTCAACTTATACTAGACGGAAAGCAGTTTTGTTCGATTTCGTCGATTGTCACCAGAATAGCTTGACCCCCTGCCACTTTAAGTTGCAATTAACCTCCTCAATCTACTGGCAGCCTAGTATCTTGCGAATTACGAGTATGCCGATCAACCATTCTCCGCCGCCGCAGTTGGCAGCACCTCGGATGTCTATTGCGTTATTGCCTGACCCAAACGAGCAGGCGCTTGGCACCCCACTTAGTTCATCTGAAATTTTGAACTTGAATTTAAATACTGACCCTCCTAGTGCTGAAATTTCTCCAAACATTACATTGAGAAACACTAAGCGTAAACTATCGGAATGTACTGAAGAGAAAACCTTAACCAATTTTATGTCTGAGATGAGGGAAATGTTTCATGAATTTCAACGACAACAGGACGAGAAATATGATAAGTTGTTTTCCGTTGTTAATGACATACGCGTTTCCTTGGACTTTTTATCTAAACAACATGATGATCTAAAATTACAAGTGAAGGTTCTAGAAACGGAGCGTGAAGGAAACTTGAAATATATAAATGATCTCGAAAATAAGGTTGAGAATATGGAGCAAAGCGCACGGTCTACTTGTATTGAGATACGTAATATTCCATGTTGTAAGTCTGAAACGAAGTCCTCACTGTTGAGTACTATTATAGAAACTGGCAATTTGCTGAATCTTGCAATCCAACCGAGAGACGTCAAAGATGTGTTTCGCACAAAAACAAAGGACCCAACAGTCAAGCCAATAATTGTTGACTTTACCTCTGTACTACTCAAGGAAGATTTCCTGCAGAAATTTCGTAACCACATTAAAAACAAATACAAACTGACAACTGAACACCTGAAAATAAGTGGCCCTGCAAAACGTATCTATATATCGGAAAATTTGTCAGCCAAGAATAAAAGACTTTTCTTTTTAGCTAGGGATGCAGCTAAAACCAATCAGTTTGAATTCTGTTGGGTTTCACACGGGAGGATTTTTGTTCGCGAAAGACCTGGTAGTCCCCACCTGCAGGTGAGGAACGAGTCTGATTTAGCAAGTATTGTGAAAACAGCGTGACTAGTCATCATGATAGCAGAAGTTGCATTTCTAGTTCTTATGTTGTTTCCTCTATGTCTTTTGCATGATTATATTGGATTTTTGTTATATTGTAAAAGTTCATTCAAATTATTCCTTGTTTGTACTAACATCATACACTCTCCACATACACATTTTTCACCCAAACACTACTTACTTCCCTACATCCAACTCATTCATTCTCCACTACTGCATATTCACACTCGTACCATCCACAGCTACTATGAATCTACTCAGTTAGATAAGTTTCTCGCGTACTTAATAGCACGTTGTAAGCGTTATTACTTATATGTCTCCAGAATGTCAGTTACCGTTTGCTATTTGAACAATGCTATCCATATCCCATTTTTGGTTCCTCTGTTGATTATAATTCAAATTTTCAATGGATGACATAAGTTCCTTAACAAATGAAGTCGAACATGTTTCTGTTTCTAACTGCTACATGAGCTCACCGGAAAATAGTGGTAAATTCTTCAATATGGATTTGCATGATTTTAAAATTTTTCATACTAACATACGTAGTCTTAACTGTAATTTTAATAATCTTTTGGTTTATTTGAGTAGACTCACATATTTACCTGATATTATTGTTTTAAGCGAATGTTGGTTAAGTAAATGTCAAATAATTCCCTCTATAAATGGCTTCACCTGTTACTCCTCATCGTTTAAAAGTCAAAACGATGGTGTGGTTGCCTACATAAGTGATAGTTTAAATTTTATTGTGGAGCAACCCATCCTTAATGATGCTAACTGTCTAGTACTTAAGTTAAATGGAGTATCAGCTTTTGTTGCCGTATATCGGTCTCCATCTAAAAGAGATCTGACTCAGTTTTTATGTAGTCTTGACCATCTGTTATCAAATTTATCACAATACAAAACTGTTGCCGTAATTGGCGATCTGAATATAAATATTGCACCCAATTGTACCGATTGCCATGCTGAAGAATACCTGACAATTTTGGCCTCTCATGCTATGCTTCCTGCTCATAACTTTCCAACAAGACTTTCGAACTGCCTGGATCATGTGATACTTCGCTCCCATACCACTGCTACCACTCTGGTGCTGGACTCTCTCATTACTGACCACTCACCTACTGTTACCTTTTGTAACCTTAATATTAATATTAAAACGAATGCTCATAAGCAGTCTATTAATAAGATAGATTTCCCAGCGGCTGTGGAAGATATTAAAAATACCAACTTTTCGTCTGTTTTAGAATCTCAAGATCCAAACTCAGCTATGGAATACTTTGTGTCAACTATGTCTTCTGTCATTCAATCTCACTCTCATGTCTCAGTCACTCCTAGTAAAAAGCGTATTATTAAACCGTGGATTACTCCTGGTCTTCTGAGATGTATACGGCACCGTGACAATCTGTATCGTGCGTTTAAAAAACATCCGGAAAACGAATCACATAAGTTAGTTTTTCACCGTTATCGCAATTATTGTAATAATATTTTGAAAAAGGTTAGACGTGAATACGAACGTGCCGAGTTTCAGAGGGCCAAGGGTGATCCTAAAGATACGTGGCGGCTCATTAAACAGATCGCGAACCTTAATCAAAACAGAGCTGCAGCATCGGAACTACTCAATTGCTGTGCAAATCCCTCTCAATCTGTCGATAGCGCGAATGACTATTTTTCGAACATAGGCAGACTATTGGCTAATAAAATTCAACAAACGGACTTTTACAAAAACCTTGCTTCCAGTAAGGAACCCAGTTTCTCTCAATCTTCTCCTTTACACTCAATGACGTTGCTGGAAGTGGACGGTACTGAGCTGGACAACATCATTCTAAATCTTAAAAACAAAAGCTCTGCTGGTCTTGATGGTATTACTTCTGCTATTGTGAAAGCTACGAGGCACACAATTATACCAATCCTTGTCCATATTTTTAACTTGTGCCTCTCTAAAGGTATCTTCCCTGACGTTCTTAAAACTGCGATTGTTCACCCAATCTTCAAATCCGGAGACAGAGACAGTGTCTCTAACTACAGACCCATCTCGGTACTTTCCACCTTTTCTAAAATTCTTGAAAAAGTTATAAATATTAGACTCACTAAATACCTCAACAAATTCCAGATTTTATCACCTAATCAGTTCGGTTTCAGAAGCGGGAAATCCACAGATGATGCTATCTTAGAACTTTCCGACACAATTGTAGACAATTTCGAAAAAAAGCATAAAACTATTGGTATCTTTTTAGACCTTTCAAAAGCTTTTGACACTGTCTCTGTCCCCACCCTTCTTTCGAAGCTTCATAATATAGGCATTCGCGGTATAGCATATGAATTGTTTAGTAGCTACTTGACAGGCCGTAAACAGTCCCTGAAGATAGGAAACTATGTAAGTAGAGAAGAATCTCTTAGTTTTGGGGTTCCACAGGGCAGTGTGCTGGGGCCAACCCTGTTTCTTATATACGTGAATGAGCTGTGTCAGTTACACTTACCTAACTGCAAAATTATTACATATGCAGACGACACAGCTCTAATTATTCACGGTAGTAATTGGAGTGAGGTTCAAATAAACTCAGAGCTGGCCTTAAATTCTGTCATGAAATGGTTAACCAAAAATCTCTTAACTCTAAATATTAATAAGACGAAATTCATTGCTTTTTCTACCAATAGTTCTAGTCAACCTGCAACTCCTATTGTAATTCGTGCTCACACATGTGACACTCCTACACCAGACACAATTTGTAACTGTCCTCATCTTGATAGTACTCAGACTATCAAATATCTGGGGATTTTAGTGGATAGTAATCTTAAATGGAAACAGCAGACTGATGCCACAGTTTCACGACTAAGGAAGCTTATTTATGTGTTTAAAAAACTAAGATCTGTTGTTGACTTTGAAAGCTTAATTACAATATATTTCTCGCTAGCCCAGTCGGTGTTAGGTTATTGCCTTGTTGTATGGGGAGGAGCTCATAAAACGACTATGCTAAGAGTTGAACGCGGACAACGTGCTATACTTAAAGTTCTGGCAAAGAAGCCAATACGATATCCCACAAGGGAGCTGTATTCTCTGTGCCAGGTTCTCACTGTAAGACAGCTATTTGTGCTGCAGACCATACTCCGTAAACATTGCCAGCTAGCCTATGATCCGAGTATCTGTAGTACAAATCGCCGGTCTGATAGGATATGTGGTATAGTAGTTCGTAGAACTGAAGCGGCACGCCGTCATTTTAAACACATTAGTTCCAAATTGTATAACAAAATAAATAAGAAAATAAATATCTACTCGTTAACTAGAAAAAAACTCAAAATTAAATTAAATAGCTGGCTAAAACAATTAAATTATGACGAAACAGAGGAACTTGTGGTAGTGTAATCTCACACAATCCCTTACACACACACACACACACACACACATGCACACACATTTAACTTTACACAATTTACACAAGCACACTTACATACTAGTACAATCACTCTTCTATTCACACAAATACATTTAACTTTACTTACCATAGATTGAGTTGTCTTCTATAGTTGATTTATTGACTAATGATAATTTTGCTTATAATGTATCTGGAGCAATGTATTTCCTTACCTGGAGATGGGCGTTGATAACCGCGACACAGTTTTTTACTACTGCGGTTATCATCGTTTCAATTTGATTTTTTCTGTATGTGTTTCTTGTTCCAAATAAAGAAATTTATTATTTTATTTTTAAGTAACGTTGACTCATATACAAATATAAAAAATAATAATCAGAACAGTCACAATTAAAACTACAGCTTTAAAATTAAAATCAATTAAGTTACATCATGTCACCATCATAATATAGTGCGTCATTAAATTGTAATTATTAAACTACAATCTAAACAATAAAATCAAAATTAAACACTAAAGGCTAAATTAAATCATAAAATCAAAACTAAACAACATAGTTAAAATTAAATCATAAAGTTAAATAATAAAATCAAAATGAAACACTAAATTTAAAATTAAATAATAAAATCAAAAATAAGGACGTCATTTTATTTAATAATCGCACATCTTTAACTGAAATAACCTCTATTCTCACTTCTATTAAAATGACCCTCTGTAAATGAGGCAGATATTTATTGATACCTGGATATCTGAGACACTGGGTAAGTGGAATAACTCTTTAAATCAGACAAAGGAGGTCTCTTGAAGTCCTAGTTATACAGGTTTTACTCTATTAAGTTGGTGTTCCTTTCGAAGAGTTGTCAAAGACCACTGTTTTCTATCAAGAGCTATTATCCCACATTTAGGTAAAGGCTCATACTTTTCCAATGCTTATTTTATGTTAACCTTTTCCGGCAAAAGTTTGAATGATCGAACCATTATTATGCATGTTTAAAGTATTATATATAATTGATTAATTGAAATGGATAATTATATTAAATAATCAACTATATTAAATAATCAACCTTGTTCTGTTCACACTAAGTAGAATTTTAATGGAGTGAACCCAGGCACCCATAACACAAGTTTAATTTTAGTTTGGGTGCCAGAGGTCGTTAATCTGTATTATTTTTCAACTTTTATAAAATGAATATGATAATAAAAATATTATAATTTATTACGAATTTACAAACCGTCAGGGCTTCATATTTGAAACTTCAAGAAGCTCAAAGTCGAAGTATCGACTTCGAGCTAAGTCCTGCTGAAGTGCAGGACGAAGTCGCTGAAGTTGGGTAGACAGAGAAACTTTAACAAGCTTCTATTGTAATTAGCGACTGTCAATGTTTAATGTCGATACTCAGGTGAAAGGCGGTTGTTGCAATTTTGATAGAAGTAGCAAGAAACTTATTAATGTTTGGCTCATCTACACAAATCTATTTAGTGTTAACCTATGGTGCCGAATGTTGGCCCTTGAAAAACCCATACCACAAAAATGCACATGACTGAGATGAAGATGCTGAGATGGGCAGGAGGTGTCACTCTCAACGATATGATTAGAAACGAACATCTGGGGAAGTTTTAAGATCCGCTTAATTGGAGAAAAACTCAGTGAGACGCTACTCAGAAGGTTTGTTCATGTAATGAGAAGAAGAACATATGACTAGGCAAGTCCTACACATGAACACTGGTCCAAAAAACTGTTATAGACCCCTTCTAACTTGGATGTCTGAAATTAGCAATTAGCAACCTAAAGAAAGCCTAAGTGAATGACTCGAGGACTCAGAACCGAAATGTCTGGCGAAAAATGACGAGGAGAGCCGACCCAAAATAAAATGGGATAAGGTTAGGCAAAGAGAGATCTATACTAATCTACTTCAGGCCACATTAGATCGGGGTGAAGCCAGCTGTAATCACAATACAGAAATAAACAAGGAGGGTTACTAAATTCGAAATGATCTAGAACCGTTCCTTCATATTAATTGAAAACTGGTTACTCAAAACAGGATATAAATCCTTGAATTATGATTAATTCAATGAATTTTAATAGTCCAATCATTTTAGGGGTAGAACAATTTGCCTGCTGCGGTCTTCCCGCCCAATTATGATGTAGGTGTCTTCAAAGTGAGAATACTCGTAATTTTAATAAACTAGTGCGCCTCACCATCAACGTGTTTATCATCAGGTGGGATCGCAGTCAAGCATTATATACTCGTAGTTTATATAATTAAAAATGAAGAGTCTCGGAATACTGAAGCTGAAAATTTCCACGAACCTTTATTTCGACACTCTAAATGTTACCTCAAAAGGTGCGATAAATATCGTATTTTCGTAAATATATCTCGTTACAATATATGCTTTGATATTTATGACAAAAATGAAACAATATTGAATTCTCTATAAATTCTTATTTTACAGTTTTCGAGATACACATTTTTAGTTTGTTATCTGTGTGTGTGTGTGTGTCCAATGTTGACTATACAAGATTTAAGGGCCAGGTCTCCGCAAATTTCAAGGGCCTGATCAGTAGACGAAACTGTACAACCTTCCTCAAGATATTTTTTCAGGAAATAAAAAAAAATCGACCTTTCCAGGCAAACTGTCCAATCAATTTAGCCTCTCTTAACATTTACAGGGACCTTACATTCTGTAAAATGTGCTGAGGTGACGCATGGACTATATATAGCCTAGCAGGCTATACCAATAACCTAAAAATGACATTATTACTGTGTATTACAATATTGACCACCAATCCGCACTGGCCCCGCATGGTGGATTACGTTCCATTTCTTTTCCTGGAGAGGAGGCTTCTTTTTAACGTGGGAAAAATCATCCAATGACAAACCCCGCTCTTGGGTGGAGCGGGAGATAGTGTCAGACTCTTACTGACTAAAAGCCCACCCCGTTCCTTCTAGCCTTCATATCGGGGCTCGAGTTCCGTTTCGGATAACCCTGGCCCCAGTAGGCTTCGACCCGGCTGGGCCCCTGCTGTTGCTGACAACTCCTTGAGACGCGCGGGAACAGTGCGCGTTGGAGAGGAAGCTTGAGTTCCAGCAGTGGGGAAATTACAAGGCCGATTATGCTTAAATACTTATAATATTGTCATAGTATCCTATCATTGTACCTTTTGATTAGAAGTAGTCGGTGATGAGACCATTTTCATCGCTAGATAATATATATTCTCACCTTGCACAGGGTTTTTTGTAAAACACTATAGCTACCTCTCAGGAGTCATAGAACAAAAGTTGTTGTTTTTGATGTTAGTAATATTGTGGTAATACCGTCCTTCGAGGTTGTTAGTGTTTCACAAAAGTATTGTTACACAACACCTAAAATTAGTAACATTTGGCTAGTGGTATTTGGGTGGCACTAATCAAATGTTCTGTAGCCCGATTCACGTAATGAAAACCGTAACGATATTGTAGCGATTTAGTCGTTTAGGCCATTTCCGTATTCACATCCATCAGTCGAGTTTGAACGACACCGATTTTAAAGTCGTTTGAAATTCGTCGATTTAAAAAAAAATCTGTATTACATTATCCAGGTAGAATACTTATAACTGGAAATAAGTCGATAGATCGTGAATACCGCTTTTGGATAGGACTTCGATCGAACGACTATAAAACTTCAACGATATTTGGATTGTTTGATTTTACGTGAATCAGGCTACTGGTCGTTAATCCTCTTAGTTACAAGAAAGGTGAGCAAAAACGGAACCGTGTAGTCTTATTTCCTTTTATGAGAGAATAGGATGCCCTCATTCATGGGAAGGCTTAAGCTTATGGGAACTTTTCCCATCAAAGGTAACTAAGATTGTGTAGTCTCGTAAATAAGTTGCATTTTTCCTTTAGGTAGAAATTATAATTAGAAATGTCTGTTCTGTTCACGATTATAATGAAAAGAATGAAAAGGTCTGCACTGTGCATTGGACTACATGGTGGTTTTTTTATGGTAGGAAATCATCCAATGATAGTCTCCCGCTTTGCCCAAGAGCGGGAGACTTTTACTGACTAAAACCCACTCATATTCTTTCTTGGCTTTTGTTTCAGGGACCCAGGGCTCACATAGGTAACCCATGGTTCCAGTAAGCTTCGACCCTGCTAGCGTCGCTAGCTTAACTGCTTTGCAGAAGGAGGCGTCCGCCTGCCATCCTCCTCGCTCCGGACCATGGCCCGTACCAGGGGCCGGCGCGAGAGGTCGTTGCCGCCGAACCAGCAGCATCTTTTGCCTTGATATATTTACTAGCCTGCAGTACGCACAGATTACTCTCTTTTTTTATTTAAGTTCTTACGATCTATCCACAGCTAATTTAGTAGTTATAAAAGCAGCAATAAAACCACCATTGTACCCATAGATTTAAGCTAGAACTACACTGCGCACACGTGTGCTACTAACGCCGATCTAGGCGCGTCGGTCTCCATACATTTTATATGGCAACTGGACTTGTAGAGCTACACTAGATCCACGCCACGCGACGTCGTTCTACTTACAAATGAGGCGAAGTCCACGTGTGCGTTAGTCTAGCTTTAAGTTTGTGTAAGACTTATGTTGGATCGAAAGGTACTAGAGTGGCGACCGCGCACCGGATAACGCAGCTTCGAACAAGGTGGACCAATGACCTGGTGAAAGTCGCGGGAAACTTTGGATGCGAGACGCACAGGATCGGTCGTTGTGGCGACGCTTGGGGGAGACCTATGTCTAACAGTAGACATCTTTCAACTGAAATGATGGTGATGAAAACTTATGTTACTATTTTGTTTGATATGTAATAGAGTCTATTCTATTATATTATATTCCTGACTAGCTGTGCCCGCGACTTCGTTCGCGTGGACTACAGGATTTTGAATATATTTTTTCTAAAATAAAAGTAGCCTATGTTACTCCTTATTACATCAGCTATCTGCCAAAAAAGTCTCGTCAAAATCGGTCCAACCATTTCAGAGATTAGCCCGGACAAACAGACAGACAGACAAAAATTGTAAAAAATGTTATTTTGGTGTATGTACCATATATATTATATTCATATGCATGTAGTAAAAAGTGGTTATTTCAATGTTACAAACAGGCACTCCAATTTTATTTATATGTTTGTAAGTATAGATGGATAAATGTTGTAATACAGATAAGCTTACCGCTGTGCCGCTTCGTTCCCCGTCGCCGAAAATTTGCGTAAAATCCGCCAATTGATAGACAACGTACGCGAAGCCTATGTACCAATTTGGGATGAATCCGAAACGAACCGTGTTGATTTATTAACGTCGAAATTGAAATCGTTTGATAAATTCCATGTGACAATTTGTATTTTTATGTTGATGTAGTTAATAGATTTTGGATTACATAAAAACCAAATCAAGGATGTTGAGGATATGAAATTTCGATTCTGGATACGGATTTTTTTTTTGTACATTTTTTATTCATTTCATTTTGACTGACTGATTTTTGACAATTCAAAGTGAATGGTTTATTCGAAATAAATGTTTTGATCGATTCTTGATACAATAATATTTGACCGGTTTGGGATAAGGTATCCGCTAGTTCGGATAGTTTAGATTACGGATATTAGAATTTTAAGACTATAAAATACAAATAGCAAGATATGATTTTTATTAAGCTATTGCATAGCTTCTATCGCGGGCCTTGAGCGTGGAGACCGAATCCAGAAATTCCGTAACGAAAATAACCTAACACCCCCCACTCATTTGTTTTTTGAGCGTGGTGACCGATAAGAAAACAAATGAGTGAACAATCAATCAAAATTCAATTCAATGTGTGAAAGTGTAACTTCAATTAATATCAAAGAAAAAAAAAACAAAGGAAAAAAAATACTGCATAAATAAAATAAATAAATAATTATAATTGCATAAGTTGATACAAAATGCTATGCAATAGCTTTACCGCGGCAGTCCCCGAGTGCCACACGTCTTTTTTTTTTGTTTTTATGTTTGTAGGATGTAATCTCTAGCTTAAAGCTTAGGGCTATATTTCACTGGGACATCATGGCGGCGGAACTGGTTGCGCCACTTGCGCCGTCATGGTATCCCAGTAAAATATAGTCCTAAGCTTTCAAACTAGACACCATACAGACACCAGAGTCGCCACACATCCGAGCTGGTCGCGCCACCAAATTGGTTGTGCAACCACACGGACACCAGGTGAATAACTCTACGGCGTTATCGCCGCCGCCGCTGCCGGGATTCTGATCCCGATTTCCGGCCAACGTAGGCGCGGGCTTGCGGACAGTGAGCAATGGGTAGCTCACTGTCCGGCCGTCCGGTAACTGTCCGGACCAAGCCCAAGTCGTCGACGGCGCGCACTGTTCCCGCGCGCCTCAAGGAGTTGTCAGCAACAGCAGGGACCCAGACGGGTCGAAGCCTACTGGGGCCAGGGTTATCCGAAAGGGCGCTCGAGCACCGGTATGAAGCCTAGAAGGAACGGGGTGGGTCTTTTAGTCAGTAAGAGTCTGACACTATCTCCCGCTCCGCCCAAGGGCGGGGGATGTCAATGCATGATTTTTTCCACCATAAAAAAAAAGGTGAGTAACTCTCTATAGAGCTGTATACATTTTGTTGGTAGCGGGGATTGGTCGCGCCGCCATGGTCTCTTGGTAATATATAGCCATAAAAGTACTGGTCCGATTACTAAAATTTTTTCAGGTTATATTTTATATTTTATATTATATATATTATATCTTTATGCTGATGATACAAGCCTATTTTACTTTGGTCAATCGATACACGATGTTATTAGTGAGGCGCAAAACGATTTAAACATTATAAATGAGTGGTTTCTACACAATTTACTTACTATTAATACCTCTAAAACGTCATACATGATATTTGCAGCTAAAAATAAAACCATTCCACCTCACGCCCCTTTGAACGTTAATAATCTAACCATAAAACAGTCTTTTACCGAAAAGTACCTTGGTCTACTATTAGATGACAAATTATCCTGGAAACCCCATATCGACCAGGTAAGAGCCAAACTTGTTTCACTTTCTGGAGCTTTGCGCAAAATGGGAAACTGCTTACCATCTAAAATAAAACGCATCATATACAATTCGCTAGTTAAATCTAATCTAGAATACCTGATTGAGATCTGGGGATCGGCTTCCAAGACTAACCTAAATTACCTACAGAGGACTCAAAACAAAATTATAAAACGGTTATATTGTTACGATTTCTTAACACCTACCAAATACCTATATGCGAAAACTAAACTTTTTAATTTACCTCAACTATATAAATACTACACTTGTATACTAGTAAAAAAGATTTTAGAAAATACTACGCAAACCAACATTAAACTTACAAAAAAGACGTATACACACAATCTAAGAAACAGAAATGAAATAGTTCTGCGTTTTCCCAGGACAGTAAAATATGGAAAAAAGAACTTTTTATACGAAGGAGTTCAATTATATAATAAATTGCCAAATGAAATAAAAGAGTGTACAAGTATCAATAATTACAAAATAAAACTAAGAGATTTTATTCTACAAGAAGGTAATTAATTATTAAGCTAATAAAATATATACTTTAGGAAAAAACGAAGAGTTACAATAATATATAGCAATAATGGATGTTAAATAAATACGGACACAAATACAAACTAGGTAGTAATAAATCAAAACTCTGTTACAGTAAATATAAATAACACAATCCTCTACATATTATTTAGTAATATATATTATGTATACCTACTTATTTCGAGTGATAAATTTGGCACTAACTATAGCGTAATGTGACACTACCTTCTTCACAAAAATACTGTAATAAGGCAGTAACGGGAAACATCATTTTGTTATGAAAAAAATAAAATAAAAAAATAGTCAGTGGTCTCCGAGACCAAAAGTTTCGCAACTCGCACACACACTATAACGAGCAAACGTAAACATGACTAGTGCAAGCGCAATGTTGTAGGTAGTTACCAATAAAGTCTTTTCTCCTGTACCGACGTTCGCTCGCTGTCTAGTAGTAGTACTTTTTGAGTAGTGTAATTAATAACTTTATATTCTAAGCTTTTATAATCTTCGTTGATGATAATTATTTATTCCGTTTTGAATTAAAGTACAGTATATACAACTAGGTATATTTTCATATATATCATAACGAACAATCTTCCATAAGATTCTTCGACCAATAAATAATATAGGTACCTACATGGTTGGGCGAAGAAAAATATCAATAAAGTTTTATGTAAGTATAAAAAGTTTTACTTTTAATAAAGTTCAGTGGACTGTTAATGTTGAATTTGTCTAATAAATATATAATGATATAAATAATAGCTGTCCCAAAGTCCCAACAGACATTGTCCTGTTCGAAAACTGGCATTTTGTTAGAAAAAATAAAAACTAAAAATAAATAATAATAATAAATTGAGAACCGGATTTTAGTGCCACCTACTGGGTCTAATTATATTATTGAACCATCCAGGATCCCACTCAAATCTCATGCAAATCGGTCAAGCCGTTTAAGAGGATTTATGTGACAAACACGAATGGAAGAATTATATATATTATAGATTATTATTGGTACTCTGCAATTAATATATTTATACATTAATTAATTATTATTATAATGCTTAAAAATATGTCCAAAAGTACACAGTAAAACTGTAATTTATAATAGAATGTATGTATTTTTGACATGACGGACGAACGCGTTTTATACTTAGGATAGGACTATTGTATAGCTGGTGTTACGATTACGATGGAGTAGCATTGCGCTTGCTGCTGGTCGTGCGCTGCCACATATAAACACACACCTACATGCACACACCAATGGTATCCCTATCGGTCGTACTCTGCGATTCTTACAAAGCAAATTAAGAGGGTATCTCGGTGACGTCTAGAGTAAGTCGGTCAGCTGTGCCATATTGTGTTGGTTGTACCTACTTGCTTGTTTTAAATGATTTTGTCGTGCCCTGTTATATTCTATCATAGTATTATTACGTAATGTTGTAAGCCCATTGTGTATTTTATTGTAACTGTACTATAGGGAGTATTGCATGCTTCGTCATTAGACGACCACAGTTAAACTATAAATTTTAAATCTCATGTTAGTGAACGATGTAATGTGTTCTTATGAGAAATAAAGATTCTTTAAACCTATACGCGGGCGAAGCCGCGTGTAAAAGCCAGTAAACAATATTTCCAAGTAATTTGGTTTACTAATGTTATCTTCTACCGACACATTATTGTTTACATGTTCACGTATATTCCTATAATATGAAAGATGTACAATATTTTTTCATTGTAAATGTGAACGTAGTCAATCAATGGAATTGTGTTTTATTGACCTCGTTTTCGTAGGAAAATGTATATTGTAGGTATTAGATCGGATCACTAACATAGAACAGATTTTAAAACCTTTGTTAGGGGTAGAAAATCATCAAATAACTTAGTCCGCTCTGGGATGAGTGAGAGGGTGAAGTATCAGACTTTTACTGACTGAAATCTATCAGTGCTCTTTCAGTTACGTTTGCCGTTCCAATTTAAAGGCATCACTATCAAAGTTTAGTTTATTAAAACTACAATATCAGTTACTAGCTTTTACCCGCGGCTTCGCTCGCCTCTTTCTCCACCTTTTCTCACTTTAAAAAAAAATAGCTTATGTCCGTCTCCAGGGTCCCAACTATCTCTGTACCAAAATTCATCAAAATCGGTTTTGCCATTTAGGCGTGAAGACGTAACAAACAAATAAACAAACAAACTCACTTTCGCTTTTATAATATTAATATCCTTCAGTTATGAAACATTATCCATGTGTATAAGTTTGTATTTATATAAATATTTATTCCAATAGGTACATTTTTTAATTTTTTATTATTAGCCTGTTCTGTCCCACTCCTGGATAAAGGCCTCCCCTCACTCCTAGAATGGGTATATAAAACACAAAAACCTTTTTTACATAATGTCTCCGCAATAGACTTTGAAACCATCCAACCGATATACCCCAAATCGGTTTTAGACTATACTTTTGTTTTTCAACAATAAACATTTTATAGCGTAGTAGCACACACCGGGTATTCGCTAGTAAAACATAAAAATGGCGAATGACATTCAAAAACGTAACCTGTCAACAAAAACACAGGCACAATCGAAGCAATGTAATTTACGGTTGTATGGCACTAATGAGCTTTATTCGTTACAATAATATACAACTATGAATCGTAGTTAATTGTGATATACGTATGTATATTTAATATTCTAATCATTGTAGGATTTATGTACTTTTATTTTTTGTTATTACAGTCCCTATCAGGGTACAACGGATGCCATTTTTGCTATACGCCAGCTGTGCGAGAAATACAGAGGTGCGCATAAAAACTTGCACATGGTATTCATTGACCTCGAAAAGGCATATGACCGGGTACCTCGTGAGGTTCTGTGGTGGGCCCTTAAGGAGAAAGGTGTGCCTGGGAAGTATGTGCAGTTGATCCGAGCGATGTACAGTCGATGCAGTACCCAAGTCCGTTCTTCAGTGGGCACTACTGGAAGCTTCAATGTGGCTGTCGGCTTACACCAAGGGTCGGCCCTCAGCCCTTACCTCTTCCTGATGATAATGGACGCTCTGACGTCGGACATTCAGGAAGAGGCTCCCTGGTGTATGTTGTTTGCCGATGACATTGTGCTGGTTGCCGAGAGTGGCCTAGAGGTCCAGAACAGATTGGAGGTGTGGTGGCACAGATTGGAGAGTGTTGGCCTGAAATTGAGTAGAACCAAAACGGAGTACTTGTTCTGCGATTTCGGCGGTCTCTCCAATCCAGTGCCCTTAGCTCTCGCCGGAACGCCCATACCGATCTGTTCCGACTTTCGGTACCTCGGGTCGCTCGTCCAAGGGGATGGTGAGGTAGACCGGGACGTAACACATCGGATCAACGCAGGATGGATGAAATGGCGACAGGTCACGGGAACAACTTGTGACCCACGGATGCCCCTCAAGTTGAAGGGTAAAATCTACAAGTCCGTGATAAGGCCTGTCATACTGTATGGATCAGAATGTTGGGCTGTGAAAAAGACGGATGAAAAAAGATTGCATGTAGCGGAGATGAGAATGTTAAGATGGATGTGTGGCGTGACGAGAATGGATAAAGTGAGAAATGAGTATATTAGGGGAAGTTTGAAAGTGGCGCCAGTGACTGAAAGGTTGAAAGGAAATCGTTTGTCTTGGTATGGTCATGTAAAGAGGAGAGATGAAAAGCATGTTGCTAAAAGAGTTATGAATTTACATGTGAATGGATGGAGAGGGAGAGGGAGGCCAAAGAAAAGATGGATGGATTGTGTGAGAAGTGATATGAAAGAAAAGGGAGTTAGTGATAGCGTGACGAGTGACAGGACAGAATGGAAGAAAAAAACGTGTTGCGCCGACCCCAAATAAAATGGGACAAGGGCAGGAAAAAGAAGAAGAAGACAGTCCCTATCAAGTCCAAATGTATTCAACGACTATCGCAACCCAGTGCTGGGCACGCCATAATCATGGCGGTAAGTCCCCTCTTTGAGGCATGGCTGGAAAGACCTCACGGCGTCCTTACCTTCCGCATGACGCAGGTCCTCACCGGACATGGTTCGTTCGGGAGGTTCCTGTTCCAAATTAAAGCGGAAGTGACGCCCGGGTGTCGCCATTGTGCGGAATGCCCGGAGGACACGGTGGAGCACACAGTCGAGGTGTGCCCCGCTTGGGCGGAGCATCGCCGTGCCCTCGTGGGGGCGATCGGCGGCGGAGACCTCTCGCGCCGGGCCTTGGTTGAGGCCATGGTCCGGAGCGAGGAGTGGCAGGCGGTCGCCGACTTCTGCGAAGTAGTAATGCTCGCAAAGGAGGAGGCCGAACGCATCAGGCAACGGCGTTATCGCCGCCGCCGCCGGCGCCGGGATACTGATCCCGATTTCCGGCCACCGTAGGCGCGGGCTTGCGGACAGTAAGCAATGGGTAGCTCGCTGTCCGGCCGTCCGGTAACTGTCCGGACCAAGCCCAAGTCGTCGACGGCGCGCGCTGTTCCCGCGCGCCTCAAGGAGTTGTCAGCAACAGCAGGGGCCCAGCCGGGTCGAAGCCTACTGGGGCCAGGGTTATCCGAAAGGGCGCTCGAGCCCCGGTATGAAGGCTTGAAGGAACGGGATGGGTTTTTTAGTCAGTAAGAGTCTGACACTATCTCCCGCTCCGCCCAAGAGCCGGGGTTGTCATAGGATGATTTTTCCCATCGGAAAAAAAAGTCCAAATGTATCAATCGAAGATTTTCATGTCTATATTTTATGCCCATTTTATTTTCTTTATTAATAATACACCGCTAAATTTTGATCGTTTTAATCCCGTGACGGTCAGCTGACGTTTTCTTAAAGAAATTATTTTCGTACATGCGTAACTTAATACGAGTTTTGAAAAAAAGGTACTAAATTTTTTAATTTTACCTTTACAAATCGATAGTGTTTCTTGTACCAGATCGACCCTCTACGGGATTAAAACGCTCAAAATTTAACGGTATATACCTACACACTTGCTTTTCCAATTTACTTTAGACATTGGTAGAACCGGGAGACGCAGTGTTGGAAGGCCTCTTACGAGGCGGACCGATGACCTGGTAAAGGTCGTGGGAATCCGATTGATGCGAGACGCACAGGATCGTTCATTGTGGCGACACTTGGAGGAGGCCTATGTCCAACAGTGGACGTCTTTCGGCTGAAATCAGTGTAAGTACATAAATTATAACTTTTCCTAATTCCGATCTCTGTTTATAACTCAGTAAAAAGCTATATAGCATGATCAATATATAACCTAGGCAGCATCTAATTTAGGTACACATAAGTTATCGCTGCCCGCTCTAGTGTGCAAAAAGAGGAAAAAATCTTCTATTATTATCCTCGTTGGCCTCGACTGAAGGCCAAAGGGTCCACAAAGAGCCCGAGTATTTTAATAACATTATAAATAAAAAGAATTTGCGCAAAACCCTCCAGTACACTATTAGATTGAAATTCTTCGAACATGTTTGCTGCGGTCAATATCGAAAAGACGGGGTCTGTAGTCGTTTGGGCCCGCACGATGTTGGTCCCGCGGGCCCAAACGACCACACAATTTATTTTATTTATTTTTGGTGGTCGATTGGGCCCATTTACAAATTTAAAAAAAAAAACCATTGTTTAAAGCTACTGGTGGATACAGTCAAGTGCAAAAGTGGTAAGCCTAAATATATTAAAACGCAATTCAGTTAGATTTAAAAGTTTATTCTCAATAAAATTCTAAAATCTTTTTAAATTATATGGAACATATATATACGGTATAAATCATAGGCAGATAAAAGAACGTTCATAAATAAAGTTATATAAATTAACGTATTAATCAAATATAACAATCTACAATACTATACCAACATACATTGATGGGAATTCTTGTGAAGTTGATGGTAAATTTTCATATTATTAACTACTGAAAATAAAAAAAATATACCTATAGGTAGTATGAAGTTTTATGTACACTAATTTTTATTAGATTTTTACCTATAAAATTGCCGTTTTTTAAACGCGTTACTCTAAACTGTGTTGTTATGTTATGTATCTTCGTATTGATTTGAAATTATTTGAATTCCCCTCGAGTTCCCTCGAGCGCTAGGGGATCACGTGACCCGGAAAATTGCATTGATTTAAATAACCAAAAAAATAGTAAAAATATTTCTTTTTTTGAATTTTTCTACGAAAAACAAATAATATAATATATACAGAATAAAATGTATAAATCTAAACCAACATTTTTGGCCAAATTAGTTTCGTACAAACTTGTGTACAAAACGAAAATTGAGCGTTTTCAAAGAACCTCCAGAAATCGGTGCTCGAGGGATTAAAGAATTGGTTTTTCTGTGTTCTGTATTTTTGTATACAGTAGGTATTTATAACCATGAAATTTAACAACCTGACTTAAATACAGATTAATAGAGCATAATTATCTTGATTTTTATGAGCAATAAATATTTTTTTTTAAGTGAAGTGTAAATGAATCAATCAATGTATCAATCACTATACATTATTTTATAGAGTTAGCAACCCAGTAATAATTGACGTAACGGTATAACTTTGTGTCTTTGTGTGTGTGTAGCTCAATGACGTATTATGTTTATTTCGACGTCAAATGTCAAATTGACATATCGTCAATCTGACATTTAAGAATTTCACCTTATTTCGACAATTGAAATCATAATTAAATCTTAAGGTATTTAATAGCTACGGCAATTTTAGCCACAATTTAAATAATTGCATTGTGCAGGAACGAATAAACAAAAACAAATTTGCGTTTTGTTTTTACCAAAACATTTTTCAGGTTCGTTTAAAAACAGAGAACTGAAAAAATTCATATTTAGTCATGATCAACTACCTTAACCTTTCGAATGTCTTAAGTTACACAGTCCGACATAAGGTAATTGTCTTTCTATTGTGTCTCTAATTACGACATTCAAAGAGTTAATAAATAAGCTTTTTTATTAGGTATACCACATTAGTGTTCAAATTGAATGAAAAAATCTGTTTATTTTTCATCACTACACGCTAAAAAAAATATGCGGTAGAATTTTTTTTCGGGACTTTGCCATGACCCCGTAGTCACTCAGAGAAAAAATATATTCGTTAGATTTCCCATTTATTAGCAGTGAAAGTTTGTGTATGTCATCAATAAGACATACCTTTTGAGACAAATTGTTTCCATTGTAGAACTTTTAAAAAACCCGATTGCGTAAAAAAATACTATAAATAAAAACTGAAAAGAATAATAAACAAGTTCAGTCCACACTTCCACAGTTCAGCAACAGTCGGGACCCACATTAGATAGAAATATTTTAGTCTAGATTATTTTAATGGGTAAAAGTAAATGCGTAAAAGGCCCAAATGCTTGACTTTGAAATTAATAGTGCTCGTACACTTAATTTAGGTATTATTACAGTAAAAAATATTTAGTTTTAACGTAAGAAGATAAGTGTGGCGCGTAAATATAAATACGTAAATGAATAAATCAAAAATATATATTCTCAGTAATATAAATAATATTATATACATATTTTAAGTCATAAAAGTAAAACTAAAAGATTTGACTTTCTGTCATGACTGTACTTATAATAAAATTGGGCGATGGGTCCAATCGACACCTTCAAAATGGGACTGTGTCGATTGATCCCGCGGACCCAAACCGAGCGGGCCCAAACGACTACAGACCCAAAGACGACCCGTCTTTGCGCAATGGCTATGTACCTTTTAAAAAATAGAAAGCTTATGTTTTTGCATAAGATATAAAGCATAGCTCAGCCTTTTTAATGTTCCCACTGCTGGGACTCAGGCCTTCTCTCTAGCTGAGGGAATGGGCTGTAATTATTATCTCCTTTATTTTCCATTATAACATATAACTTACATTTTTAAATATTTCATTCTTAAAAATAATTAAAAAAAAAAAACATTTAAAAATATAAAAAATAGTTGTCCGCCGGTGTCGGGAGCAGGGTCCAAGCTACCGGTGGTTAGGGCTCCAGAGACAGGAACCTCCTCACAATACGAGCCGTATCGAGGAGTACTGCCTTCTGTATCAGGCCCTTGATCCATCCGCGCAACGCCAGCTTCGACAGATGGTCGTCGAAGCTTTTGGCTATAAGGCCATTGACGCTCACGACAATCGGCACAATGACAGCCGAGTCCACATTCCACAAGTCGACAACCTCGTGTGCTAAGTCGAGATATTTGATTTTTTTCTCTTTCTCAGCTTTCACGAGATTCTCGTCATGTGGGATGGTGACATCGACTATCATTGCGCGGCGCGCTAATCGGTCTATCACTACTATATCCGGCTTATTGGCTATAATAGTCCGATCAGTAATGATAGACCGATCCCAGTACAACGTGACATGGTCATTTTCGAGAACTGGGTCGGGCACATACCTGTAATACGGTACCTCTGATTCCATAAGTTTGTATTTCAAAGCAAGTTGCTGGTGAATAATCCTGGCCACTTGGTTGTGTCTGTTCAAGTACTCGCCGTTAGCCAGACGAGAACAACCAGAGATAATGTGTCTAATGGACTCTCCAGGTCGATGGCATGCCCGACACACGTCCACCGTCCCATCCTTCATTATATATCTCCGGTAGTTATTCGTCAAGATGACTTCGTCCATAATTGCACAGATAAAACCTTCAGTTTCCCCGAAGAGGTTGCTGAAACGTAGCCAGGCGACGGACGCTCCAAAATCTACATCAGGCTCATGAAGAGCCCGATAAAAGCGCCCGTGTAGCTCCTTGTTTTTCCATACTTCCCTACGGTCATCAGTTGTAAGTACCACAGGTTTGCGCCAGTTCTCTTTAGCCATGGACAACGGGGTGAGTCCTTTGTCCACTGCGACCACATCTCGGTGCATACCCACATCGGTTTTTTGAAAGTATTGTCTGAGGCTGCACACCTCGCGGTTGTGTAGAGTCTTCGCGTTTAGAAAACCTCGACCTCCACACTTCCGCGGGATGTACAGTCTCATAACCGACGATCGTGGGTGATGCATCCGATTTGCGGTCAGCAGTGTACGGACCCGCCTATCCAGAGCGTCTAGCTCGGTCTGAGTCCATTTGAGTATGCCGAAAGAGTACATTAAGACCGGCATGACCCAACCGTTGAAGGCGCGCACCTTATTACCACCTGACAGAAGGCTGTTTAATACCTTCTTCAGGCGGCTAAAGAAGCGCTCCCTCAACGATTGCTTCATGTCAGTAACGTTAATGCCCAACGCTTCCGACATACCCAAATACTTGTAGGTTTCGGTCGAGGAGAGTGATCTAAGGTGTATGGAATCCGAGAGTTGAATCCCCTCAGATTCCATAATCTCCCCTCGCTTTACATGCATGACTGCACATTTATCCACACCAAATTCCATCCTGATGGCACTACTGAAAGTTTCCGTTACCTTCAGTAGTTCCATCAGTTGCAACTTGTTGGGGGCAATGAGTTTCAGATCATCCATGTAAAGAAGGTGAGATAGAACCTGACCTCCTCTTCTTAACCGATAGCCTAAGCCTGAATCTTCCAGCAATGTGCTTAGAGGATTCAGGGCTAAACAGAACCAAAGTGGACTCAGACTGTCGCCCTGGAATATTCCCCGTTTAATCCATATAGGCTCATCGTCCCCCCGGATCGATAGACACCCTGGATAGCGAAGGACTGTGTTCCATTCCCCCATACATGACTCAAGGAAGGTGCGCAGAGTTGCATCTATTTTAATTATTATCTCCTTTATTTTCCATTATAACATATAACTTACATTTTTAAATATTTCATTCTTAAAAATAATTAAAAAAAAAAAAAAAACATTTAAAAATATAAAAAATAGTTGTCCGCCGGTGTCGGGAGCAGGGTCCAAGCTACCGGTGGTTAGGGCTCCAGAGACAGGAACCTCCTCACAATACGAGCCGTATCGAGGAGTACTGCCTTCTGTATCAGGCCCTTGATCCATCCGCGCAACGCCAGCTTCGACAGATGGTCGTCGAAGCTTTTGGCTATAAGGCCATTGACGCTCACGACAATCGGCACAATGACAGCCGAGTCCACATTCCACAAGTCGACAACCTCGTGTGCTAATTATTATTATTATTATACAGCTTTATTGCACACCTAACTTACTAAAGGACAATAATTAACAAAAATAAGTGTACAATTATAATAGGCGGTCTTATTGCACAGGGCAATTTCTACCAGACAACCTTTGGATGGACTGAAACGAAAGGAACAAGATTTCGGGCTGAAAGTGTACAACAACATAATATATATTATTCTTATTATATCTCTTCTATTCTTATTTTATATCTCTTATTATTACTTATGTAATCCACCACGCGGGCCCAGTGGGCACGGGGTGAATAGAGTCTTAGCGGTGAATAGAGACAAAACTTTGGTTTGGTTTTTCACTTTGATACTATAATATCGGCCTCTAACAAAGCATCGATTTTTTAGAATAACAATTTATCTATTAAAAAATTTATATATTTAAATGCAAAAAATATTCAAATATCGAGAAAATACCCTTTAAAGTTTTGTCTCTATTCACCCTTAAGTCTCTATTCACCCCATTTTACCGTACCAAAGTGAATATCCTAACTAAAGTTTAAACTTTAGTTAGGATATTCACTTTTTCTTTAGGCGGGAAATCATGGAATGACATCTCTCGCCCTTGGGCAGTGCGGGAGGGCATGTCAGACTTTTACTGACTAAAACCCAAACCCACACCTGTTCCTTCTTTGCCTTCGTTCCAGGCCCCCGGGGTTCACTTTCGCATAACACATGGCTCCAATAGACTCCCACCAGTTCCACCCTGCTGGGCCCCTACAGTTTTGTTGACATCTCTCTTCGGTTTGCTGACATCTCTCCTATTCACTCCAGCGTTCCTACTCACCTCGTTCTACGGTATGTACTAAACTAGTTGCTCTTGTGATGAGATTCTTGGTAATTTGCACAAGCTGTTAGGTGAGAACGTGTAGTTAATTTGCATTCTGATTCGAGTGTCCAGACTGTAGAAATACCTACATTGTATAATAACAAAGTAAAGGGAAGATTCACCAAGATAAGGCCGGTGTTCAGTTTGGGAGTTTTTAACTCACTTTTTGAAAGCGTTAAATTAACTAAAAAATTAACGTGTAATTGTGTTATTAGTATTATATATATAGTATTATTATTATTTATAGTAAATTTGTATTGTTATATTTTTTATTCATTCTTAAATGTTAAAAATAGTATATAATAATATGTTCTTTTTTTTATAAGTTTTGTTTAGATTGCTATAATTGATACAATGAAATCCGTCGCTCTTGGGCGCGAGAGGTCGCTGCTGCCAATCGACCCCAGAAGGACACGGCGATGCTCTGCCCAAACGGGGCACACTTCTTCCGTGTGCTCCACCGTGTCCCCCGGGCGGTCCACACAGTGGTGAGACCCGGGCGTTTCTTCCGTCTGTCGGTTGTGCTACAGGTAGGTAGGTAATTGTCATATTTTTAAGGAACGTTCGTAGGTATTATTCAAAAATATTGTACAGCTTTAAGAGCTGTAATTTTTTTTTCCATACATAAGTATGTTAAAAAATCTGTTCGTTAGTCACACAGTCAGTCAGTGTGTCATTAAGTAAGCACGCAGTGAAATAGCGCGTTCTGGTATCAGATTGTCCTAAAATCTGTATTTTATTATATTTTGTGTTGTTTCATTTGTTTTGTCTACTACTAGCTCGTATTTTCGTGTTACTAACAGTTTATATGGAGAAATCAGAAAGAAGTGGGGTAAAATAAAAAAATTGGCAAGTGCGAGTCGGGCTCGCGCCTTGAGGGTTCCGTACAAACTTACCTATGTATATAAAATATAATAGTTCAATTCCGGAATGGAGTCTCGCAAGATTTTCCGAATCCCAAAAAAAAATATTATGACGTAACTACAAATATATAGTTTTTAGTTTTTATTCCTATACTTCCGCTATAAGATTTTTAAGGCAAATTTCAGGATTCTGGGTCAACGGAAAGTATCTTATGAATTTTAATTTCCATGAGTGTGTCGAAATACACGTTCTTTGCTACAAGTAAACGGCCATATCTTCTTTTTTCGTTAACTCAGAAGTTTGATTTTTTCTCAAACCTGAGTGTATGGTTTTGAAAAAGGGTCTTGACAGAAAGACAGACGGACAACAAATTGATCCTATAAGGGTTCCGTTATTACGGTACGGAACCCTAAAAATAATAAATCACAAAGAACGGAAGTGAAAAAGGAAACTCATTTCAAACAAGAATGCACAACAAAAGGGTTTCCACAAAATCATCGCCTAAATAAGTTTAGTCGGAGATAAAGTGAGACATTTCTAACAGAATACGCTGTTAATTGCATAAAGTGAGCCATTTCGAGGCTAATTTGAATGTCAACTCAGTTTGAGAATTAATTGTGTTCTCTGAGAGCGCAGCACTTGAGTGCTGGTAGTGTCTACTGTCTATAGCACAGAACACAGTAATCATACAGTAACTAGTAGTCTATAGACTTCAGTGCAGTGCTCTTGTGGATACATATTTAATGGAATATGCTTGTATCGCTGTAATGTTGTCTCGGCTACATTATGATAATTATTATATCAAGTAATTTCATATTTGTGGTTGTGAATGGATGATTTGTATAATGTCTCATTAATACTCGTATAATTTTGTGTCTTAGTGTAATTTATTTCATTACCACTCTCAAAACGGTAAAGGAAAACATCGTGAGGAAACCCGGCATGTTCTAGAATAAAAAATTCAAAGACATGTGACATTCACCAACCCGCACTGGGCCTGCGTGGTGGATACGGCCCTAGAGAGGAGATCTTAGTCCCAGCACTGGGAACATTAAAAAAGCTGATGATGATGATGATGAATATAAACGTGACAATTTACAAGTACCCACGTTGGCCGCTGTAAAAATAATCTGGCCAAATAGGGCTTCCTCGACCCTTCTCTAGCACAGCGCCAGTGTGGAGCCTCTCCACAGGACATGCACCATCTGCTATGCTGCCCATCCTGCATATCCACCTGCTGTTTTCAGGATCTATACAAGGTTAACAAAGATTTGTACAGGTTGCCGAATATTAGTCAGAATAAGTATAGTTTGAGAGCATCGAGACGAAAAGAACAAGACTGGTAGGCACTTTTCAAGTTTGTTGGGATCGGAAATAATCAAATAGCACCGCCCGTTATGCGTGGAGTGGAGTGAAAGGGAGTGTTACACTTAAACCACACCTGTGTCCTTCAAGTTGCCCTTTGCGTTCTAGGACTATGAGTCTCCTTTTCAGACAATCCCCGCGGACCTTAGCGGAGATCGGTCCTGTTGAGCCCTTACAGTTTACTGATTCCTCATTGAGGCGGACGTAGAACACATGCCGTCGATGATTTGGGTTCAGTCCGGACAGATTCCGGACGACTGGACGGTGAGCTACCCATTACTCGTCGTTCACAAGCCCGTGCCTACCGTGGCTAGTAGTCGGGGCCGGGATCGCAGCGGCTGGGGCATGAGGATTTTTTATTGGTGAAAAAATTTGTTTAAATCAGTCCAGTAGTTTTTGAGTTTTTTGGCCTGGCGTGAAATATTTTCGAGGTAAAAAAATGTTACGAAAAAAAAGTAGACTATGTTACTTAGGAGTAATGTAGCTTGAAAGGATTGCTTCTTGAACTACTAGGTAATTCGAATTTGAAATTGGTGGAAGAATTTTCAAATTCGAATTAGTAGTTCCAGAGATAACAATAACCCAGATTGCTCTCTTTTTCAATAAGAATTTTTTTTTTTTTTGCCATTCAACGTGGTAATGCTGCCAGTCTTCTGGGCACATTCCCGGATGACAGCGATGTGGAGGAGTACTTCGACACCTGAGTGCACTTTGTGGTTTTGTATTTTATTTATATACGTTAGGTATTTATTTAGGTTTTAGTATAAATAGTTTAAGTTTGTTTGTTTATGTAGAGTTACGAATTATTTATTTTATGTAATTAATTCAAAGTTAATATAAGGCATCTGTATCATGAAAAAAAAAAACAAAATTAGAAACTTTACCTCTTTATAATAAGTATTAGTTTAGACAAAAAAAAAAAAACATTATCTTTATAAACACCAGAACCCTGTACCTTACACCTCAAGTTAGAACCACAGCTCTCACAATATCTAGATTTTTCCACACAAGTATAGAACATCTAAGTTTCACCTCTATCGATCCCAAACTTCTAAGAATAAATGGCGACGAGAAATTATTGTTTCGCTCTCGGCAAAGTTATGGGAACATTAACTATATCGCCGACGTTTATTTTAACTTAAACGGTGGGTGCTCACCTATCCAAGTAATTGAAAAAGTTATCACGTAAAACTTGAGAAAATTGGTGCCGATGTCACTTACCCGTTTGTTTGGCTTCGTTGTTGTTGAGAAATATGCGTCGGCGACTTTTCAGCATCCTTCACACTTGAAGACTATGAAAAACTTTTCCAGTTCACGTAATTAAAAGGGTCCTCTTCAGCTCGCCCATCGTCAATATTGAGCATGGTTTAATTCATGCCCTAAGCGAATGCTGGCGTAAAAGGAGTAACCATGGAGTTTCTTGCCGGTTCTTCTCCATAGGAAACAACTAATTTAGAACCATGCATTAGTTTCTGACGTTTTATAAGTACTCTTGTAGGCTTTAATGATTTTTTTATTTCATTTTAAGTTTTGGCGTTCGCTCTTTTATTTTTTTTTCTAATTACGGTATTTGAAACGTTAAAAAGCTTGTTGCTTCATCTAACGCAATCCAACACGATGTTTGATGAAGAGGCAATGCAAAAAAAGAGAGATAACGCCTTTTTTTGGTGGAAAAAATCATCCAATGACAACCCCCGCTCTTGGGCGGAGCGGGAGATAGTGTCAGACTCTTACTGACTAAAAGACCCACCTCGTTCCTTCTAGCCTTCATACCGGGGCTCGAGTTCCCTTTCGGATAACCCTGAAAACTCTATTGGCATTCGGTAATTCCGTGATTTAACTACTTGAATATTTCACAAAACTTGGTCCAGGTAATACGTGTTTTTTTTTAAACCCTTAAAAAATTTTCAATAAAATTGTCGCCATTCAAAATCTGTACTTTTTATATTTTTAAGATATGAGCAAATTATGGAGGGCCAAAGTTCAGGTAAAATAGCAGATTTTCAGAGGTCTTTTCTAGATTAGTTTTACACAAAATGTTTTGATTTCAATAGAGGCCTAGATAATAACTACAAGAAGTGTATCCAAAATATCTGTACATCATAATCACGTAATGCGGTTGTATGAAAATGTAGGTACCTCGAAAATGACGTTCTTATATATTCTTTATTGTACATAACTTTACAGATTATACATAGTAAGAAAGCCGATGTACACAGGCGAGTTAAACCTAAAATTGGGTTTACGTTCTTTAGTAGACAAAGGAGCAGGCGATCTAAATGAAAATGCAGTATAACATCGATAAAAACTTTTATTGATTAAAGACGACAGAATGCCGCCTTCCTCTATTAAGCGTACGTTTCTCCCGACGTCTCCATTTTAATGTCTGCTATATGATAAAGTTTTAATTGTTTTAATGGTAACACTGGATTACAATTACACAGATTGTGAACGAGACGGGTAGGGGCGGGCGCGCGGGGGGAGACCGCCACTCGGCGTGGAAAACGCGCGCCCGTTCATTACGAATATAATTCTCTATCTAACAATAAGTCAATATTCTGATCGCTAATATCAAAAAATTTACAATGAAAATAGAATTTACTCTAAAAATAATTTTACGCGAGTCAGGCGTCGGTCGTGAGTCGACTCAGGACGACCGGCGCCGGCGCGTGGTCTATCACATAGAAAGATTCATAAAGTACAATCAGGCACGCAGCGTCGCGACCACCGCGGACGCCGCGCGACACCTCTCACTCCATTTTAGAAACGAATCTTTACTCGACAACTAAAGGTACGTTATAATTTACAAGAGTTAAATACACACGTGGTGTCTACACGAAAAGGTCTTTTAATGACGAGCAGAGAGAAGCGTCGCAGCTCTCCGTCGCCTCCTCCTCCTCGGGCCTGTTGGGGTACCAGCGCTCTCCCTCCGGGCGCCCCGTCGGCCGAGCCGTGGCTGGAATGTCTCGCGTCTTCAGTCGAACCTCAGTTTTTGGTGCTGTTTCTTTCACGGCTACTGCTGTAGATGTGGATGCCCCCGGGTCTACAGCAGAGCTCTTCCTAAGGAACACTTCGATGGCACTACCAAGTGCACTTGCATCCACGACGGATCCAGAAGGTTTGTCCCAGACCACAGCCGCCACGTCTCCGGGTGCTGGTTTTGAATCTGGGGCAAAAGTCACTTTGCTCTTCTTCGGTTCATTTTCTTGTTTCTTCGTAGCTAAGGTCTGATGTCTTCGAGTGAACCAAGTGGTGCCCGAGTCCAAGGGTTTGTCTCGCAGCGAGGAGGCATCGAAGCTGCTGGACCTCATATCGGCTAGACGTCGGGTTCGTTCTGGTTTACCGCAGCGGTCGATCTCTGTGGCTGACGAAGTGAGCGCATTGAGCATTAAGTGAAGGTCTGTGTCAGTGCAGACCACTCCGACGCCGGTGCCAGCGCTGGTGCCGACGGCGGTGGCGCCGCTGCGTGGTGGGATGGGCGGTGGTGGCGGCATCTCTGAAGCGCGACGACGCGCTGGTATCGGCGGCAGGGGCGCGCCGACGAAGTCCGAGTGCCTGCGACCACGGTTCGTGTACCGCACAGAGCCGCCCATGGGCGAGCGCTCGTCCAGCGGCTGGACTTCACAGACTCGTTCATTCGACGTGTTCCAGAGACGCATGCGTACTTTGCGTGCTTGTACGATGTCGTCCATTATGTCTAGCTGTAGGTTGTGGGTGCTGCCGAGTGTGTCAGTAGCTGGAGGGCCTCCAATGGAAACGAGAGCTGAACGCAAAAAAAAATGTTTGTTACTATGAGGTACATTTGTAATACCTACCTAATTAGTTTGTTGTCTGTATTGTTGTTTGTGTGTTTGTTGAATATTACTACTTTTTATTTAAATTTAATGTTCTCATGTAAGTGACAAATGTGTCTCAATAGGAATAAAGACATTTTTAAACTGAATGATCAGGTTTGCTCACATTTCTTGGAGCCGGAGTCCCTGCGCTGGCGGGCGAGTGCTGGGAACGCGGCGATGGACTCGCGCCGGCCGCGTCCGAAAAGTGCCTGAGGCACTCGAGATATTGTTACTACGGAATGTCTGAAAAGAAATATTTAATAAGCTATTGGAATCGTTATAATTTTATTGGAAGCGGAGTACTGAAGAATCTTGTCTGAAATGTAATCTGTAACTGAAGTGGAAGAAAAATGTTAAGAATTATGTTTTACACTGTATCTACAGGATGACTTTTAATTTATTAACTGCCCATATTTCAGGACATGAAAATACTAATTGTTGTAAGTCACTTTTACTAGAACTCAACGCAAAATAAGTAAAAGAAAATCAGTTAATTAATGTTCGTATAAGGGTGTTTTTTAATATCGTGCGGTTTTGATCACGCATGCGACATTGCCCCGCACGCGTAACCCCTACAAAAGTCCACTTTATACAAGTATTTATTGTAATTCGTGGAATACGCATGTGGGACGCGTTTTTTTTTTGTATTTTGAAATTTTCTGCATGCGGAGCAAACCCGCATGCGTGATGAAATCCACACGATATTAAAAACACCCTAACTTGACAAAATGTAGGAGAACATGTTACACCAAGGCACTACTGATTTATTCATAAAAGTTGAACCCGGAGGTTTATATTCCTCAGTTGTGACACCTACTAAATCTACCGTATGATACATTAGATAGAACAACGACACTGTAACATAATAAACAAATAAATTCGTGTAGAATCTCACCTTCTGCCGCCTGGCTGCGGCTGTGTAGAAGTCAGCGTCGCCAGGAATGCTGCCTCGCGCGCCTCGCGAGCCGCGCTCTCGCCTCGCTCCGACAGCCGCCGTACCTGGTGTACACGACATTTATTAATATGTATTACTTCAGTAATTTAAGTGGCAATCAGCAGAGCCCATTGCTCGTAGAACAGATACTCTATGGGGCTAAAAGTTTATGGAGTGGCGATCGTGTCAGATGGTGGCTAAGGCCGAATGGTTCCGGAGTGGTGATCGCATAACGGAAGACGCGGTGTTGGAAAGCCTCCCAGTGGACCAATAACCTGGTGAGGTTCGCGGGATTCCGATGGATGCCAGACGTACAAGGCCGTTCACAGTGACGACCCTTGGGTGAGGCGAGGTGAAATGATGATGATGACAATGATTATCACAGTAATCACGGCCTTTACAAAGTTACAACTGGCCACGGGTTCTTTGATATTGTAGAAGTTTCTCTCTATTATAGAAATTGCAGAACCTGCACGGAGCAAGACGAGATTGCATTTGCTTCTAAGCTGCTCAACAGTTGCTGGGTACAGGGTAGAGTATTTTAGAAAACCACGTACTATCCACGAAATGGTCCACAACACTAAGGCGCTGCTAACTATCCTTGAGAAGCTGGGGTAAAACGAATGACACTCTATCTCTATCTCATCCTATCCGTACGCAAAGTACGCACTTTGGAGGTCAAGTTGTGGACACCAAACCGAAATACTATTATACATATACATGTATCACCACATACGACATACGGTCTACACGCGACAGCCACAAAAGTCGCCACCTAAAGCTAGAAACAGCTCCAAAGCTGACGCGCGTAACAGCTACTTGTGGTCGGTGGTAGACACTTGCGGTCGGTGGCCACAACTTTTTTAACCCATGCTTGCGGTATCATAATCGACTCTGACGAAGAAGGTATATTTTCGCTACCGCGGGTAAAATGTCATCGTCGGCAGGACAAGAAGCGAGCAGCTGAGATTTGTAGCGATTGGCGATCGCTGGCGTCATCATGTGCGGTAAGTCCATGTATTGATAAGTAAGGTCTACTGTCCTCGGACGCGTAGCTTCATAGACGCGTGTTCATCATTATACGCTTGGTGTACGCCTGCGTGAAGTTTAAATACAAAACAATGAAACTCATTCGACGAAACGGCAACGACACGACGCGGCGACGGTATGACTTTGGACAATATAGTCTTTAAGGAAATAGATAGGTATACAAATCGGTATCGGATCATAACAATGCAAAAAAACTTACGAAAATTAAGAAAGGACTGGAACAATTCGCCTGATGCGGTCTTCCCGTCCGATTATAATTTGGGTGTCTTCAAGGCTAGAGTGAATAGGCTCTTAATAAACTAGTGCGCCTCACCATCAGAGATTGCATCACTACTTACCATCAGGTGGGATCGCAGTCAAGCACTAGTTTATATCAATTAAAAAAAAAATGAATTTTCCAACTATCCTGAAGCATTCGCCTTTAAAACACTTTTCCTGACCCCGTTTCACGATTTCTCCAGTCACCAACAATATTGAACTAATAAATTTCTAAGAAGTTATTCGCTAGTCCTATTAGGCAGTTTCTATAAATAGATGTGGAAGGAGCAGCCGGTAAAAGCTAATATCGCGCAATACTGCGATATTCCTCAACGCTCGTAATCAGATAAGCTCTGATAAGCTTCCGATGATTAGGACACGAATGAATTGCTAATTTTCTCCGTATTAGGCTCTGATGTTATCATCGATTGCTGTAGCTAGGCCTTCCGAACGAACTTAATTAGGAATTCAGTTATGTTTCATTTAAAATTCACGATTACAGGATTTAAGATTAGTTTTTTTTTTTTGTAGAAATTGCGAATAAAATATCTAAAGCGATTTCGTACTAACTTTGAAATGGGTATGAAAATTTTACTTTGCAACAAAAAAATATCTTTTACAAATACCGCCAGTGCCACTTAGACCAGAAAGCTTCCAAGACTTTTACTGGTTTCTCTACTACATGTAATAGTTTCCGAACGATTTCCAACGTTACCCAAGTACTTGAAGACTTTAGCTACTAATCGGACTAGCAATTGGTCTAGTGGTACAAGACGGCGTCGGTAACGATAAATATGCACGTGTCACACATAGGCGTTAGTTGGTGGACAGGCGGTGACTCCTGGTCGATGGTCAGTATTAAATGACTTTTTAAGCTACTAACCTGACTGGCATTAGTTCCAGTGGTACGAAACGTTGTCGGCAGCGAATACTTGCATGTGTCACGCCAGGGTAACAGGTGGTATTTGGGTCAGAGGGAGACTCCTAGTCGATAGTCAGGTCTTAAAGGCTTTCTAAGCTACTGACTGGCAGTGGGTCCAGTGGTGCAGGACGGTGTCACGCCAGGGCGACAGGTGGTAGGGGTCCGGCGGCGATACCTGGTCGATGGTCAGAAGACTTTCCAAGCTACTAACCTGACTGGCAGTAGGTCCAGTGGTACAGGACGGTGTCGGCAGCGAGTGTTTGCGCGTGTCACGCCAGGGTGACAGGTGGTAGGGGTCTGGCGGCGACTCTTGGTCGATGGACAGGCCGCGCGCGGGTGCTGATGAGTGCGGCGACGAGTCTGTGTCCTCGGTGCCGCTCTCCTCCACCACGATCAGCGGCTCGCCCCCGCCGATCGCCGGCATTGCCATCGAACCGCGCCGCATCATTGCTGTGTAACAGAAAAGGTAATCGTAAAACTTTTGTTACATTCCTACGGTAACACTAATGCAACCGTGATAGGTTTAGACTGTAGAGCTGAGTTCATTTTTAGGGTCCCGTACCTAAAAGGGGAAAAACGGAACCCTTATAGGATCACTTTGCTGTCCGTCAGTCTGTCTATCCAGACCCTTTATCTCGGGAACGCGTGGAGGTATCAAGTTGATATTAAGATACTTCGGTTTATGTGGCAAAAAACGTACATTTCGACACTCTCGAGGAAATCGAAATTCATAGGGTACTTCCCGTTGACCCAAAATCCTGAAATTTGGCATAAAAAAGTCACAATTTTTTTTTTTGCGTTTCGGAAAAATCTGCTGAGACTCCAATCCGGAATTGAACTATTTACATAGCTAAGTTTGTACGGAACCCTTAGAGCGCGAGTACGACTCGCACATGCCCAGTTTTTACATTCATTCACTTCATTGAAGAATCATAATATTGTTAAAGGAAAGAAAGTAAAAAAGAAATGAAAACGTTTTATTTTCGGGAAATAACGCAATCTAAGAACTAGCTTACAAATTATAAACATTTTATAAGGAAAATAAGCGCCACGTCCGCGCAAAACAGACGGTTCCTGTTTTCACTAAAGAAAACGTCATCCTTCAGACCGAATTTCAATCACGGTGACCAAACTCAGCAGATGCCAAAGAACCAATGTTATCGTGGAACAGATACACACCCACATACGCATTATCATTTTCCCTTTTTTCATTTGCAAAATGTGTAATATGTACTGTACTAACGATTTCAATGAATAAAGATTATTATTTTAATGTATTTATTTAACTCCGAACCTTGGGAGCATCATAGTATTATTTTATGATCTCTCTTATTATGTATTACGTTTATTAAATCTTGTACCAATACTAGGGAGAGAATTTTATCCCAACAACGTAAAATTAGGGAATTCTTCTTAGATTCCAGCTGTGGTTTTCCTCAATATCTTATTAGAAAATAAAGAAGGTTATCCTTATTTGACGCCACAGAATTCGTGATTGACCCGGTCAGTTCGTACGGGGGTCGGGTAACATCTGGACTTGCTGATAAAGTTGATTGGATGGGATAACAAACAAACAAGAGATATACTACGTAAACACATTAAAGATGGGTCATTTCGTACCTCATAATGTCAATCTCGTAATTATATTTCGTATTACAGTATCTATTTATTCTTTTCGTGAAAATTATGTGCAATGTGTTGTTTAGTTTTTTAGTAATCGGTAAGTTCTGGATTTGAGGTTATTATTACGTTAGTCTAGAAGTAACCTAATGACTCTTGATACACTTCCAGATTGGGTGTTGGAAAAACAGACTTCGTCATCTCTGACGAAGTCAATTTTTTTTTGTGTTTTTTTTTTGTTTGTCTGTTTTTGTTTTGTTTGTTTTTTGTTTGTTGGTGGTTTTTGTAATTCTCATTTTATCCTTAAGGCTGTTTTCAATTACAGAGTCTTTTGTACAGAAGACTCTGTACTTGAAAATAGCCTTCGAGATCAACTTAAAGCACTCAACCATAGCCTCTCGGAGAGATTGAATCTGGGACCTACTGGCTCATGCGCTGACTTAAATACAAGCCAGGTTGTAGCTATCAGGAAAAACAGACTCATAGAATTTCCCTCCTTCATTATACTAGGTACTTGAATACCGCCTCCAAGGACAAGTTCAACGAGGCCACATTTGTGATTGTTAGCTAACGTTTTTTTTGGAGGGAAATCATCAAACGGTTTATCCCGAGAGAGGGGAGTGTCAGCCTCTTATTGATTAACCCTACATGACGATTGTGTTCCTTTGCAGTTCAGGGCCGCTAGCAACAGCTAGTATCATACTAAAGGCAAAAGTTTGTGCATGTTTACATTTATATGTATTTATATGAAGCAGTAATGCTAGCGAAGGAGGAGGCCGCGTGAGAGAACAAATGTCCTCACGCCCCAGCCGCCGTGATTCTGACCCCGACTACCAGCCATGGTACACGCGGGCTTGCGGACGTCAAGCAATGTGTAGTTCGCCGTCCGTCCTCCGGGATCAAGTACAGTCGTCAACGGCGCGTAGTGATCCACACGCTCCTCAAAGAGATGTCAGCAAACCGTAGGGGCCCAGTAGGGCCGATGGCCGCTATCTATTATCGCAGGGGATTTAAGAAAAGGAAACCCGTAGTCCTAGAACGCAAGGGCAAGGACACAGGTGTGGTTTTAGTCGATAAAAGTCTGACACGCCCTCCCGCTCCGCCCAGAGTGAGAGAAGTTATTGGATGATTTCCAACCTTGAAAAATGGCCGATAGCATAGGACAGGTAGTATCCTACTAAAGTCGAAAGTTTATGTGTGTTTACATTTATATGTTAGGCTGAGAGACTGAAAAAGTTACCGTTGCCGTGGTACCAAGCCTGCAGCAGTACAAGCAGTTGGCCCTGTACCAAGTTTCTTCGAAATCCGTTCAGGCTTTCGAGCGTGAAGAAGTAACAAACATATTCATAAACTTTGGCTTATATGATATTAGATTTATCACCGACTTCATAAAGTCTACGGCTCAGAGCGGCTTCTCACTACATAAATTACTCGTGCCTTCAATGGCGGCTTTAGCGGGTGGCGCGCAAGGCCAACCAGCTGGGGCCTCACTCTTGTAGGGGCCCCGCGCAACAACTTGAAAAATTAAGTTTCTACTAATATTAGGATAAGTATATAAGATTCGGCCCCGGTACGAAAGGTAACGAAGAAACAGGAGTGGGTTTTTAGTCAGATTGGATGATTTTATCACCTAAAAAAAAGGACAAGTATCTAATTTTTCAAATTCCGAGATCGGTTTTCAGCTCTTACTTTTCTTCAAATAAAAATAAATGGCGTATTCGTAGACTACTTAGTTAGCCCATTTACGAGATTATTAAAAAGCATTAATTTTTATTGCTTTTAAAAGCAGCAAACATTAATGCTATTCAATAATCTGGTAAATGGCTATTTCATTTTCAAGTCTGACTGAATTGAATATCTTTTATAGCATTCAGTCCCTAGAATTAAAATGTCTTCTAAAGTAATAGTATCAACTCAAAATTCTTGTAGTACCTTTTATAAATTTTGCATTTCGTATCTGTTTTATTAGGGTCGTCAACATTACAGGCCAATGCAAATCCAAATCTCAATAGATTTGGGCATTATTTGACACTATTCAAGAGCAGCAACGGCTGCTACACTAAAAGATCTATATTCCAAGAAATACCCAGTTTTGAGTCACACACTTTGCTAAAAGGATAAGGGCCTCGCAAAGATCTACCATCCAGTACCTCGTAAAAGTTAAGGCCGCCCCTGACGACTTTATGTAGTCCTAGTAAACAACGAGCAACTTTATTAACACCTCTACAATCGTTCAATTTACAGCGAAATGCACGTTAAACAACCATTGAAAACTCGTAATCTCATTATTAAAATGTTGAAGACGAAACTTTGCGGGGTTCAACTTCAAATTAATTTCGTCCCTGTCTACAAAAGATTACCGGTACGTTACATAGGTTTCATTAAATATTAATTAAAGTTACTCGGTTTATTTGTCTTTATATTATACTAGCTTTTGCCAGCGGCTTCGCCCGCATATAACATAGCCTATCCCAACAAACATTTTGGCGCTAAGAGCAACCTTTTTTTAGCTCCTATATGATTATAAATTATATATTAGAGCTCCGATTGTAACATTCGATTCTACTGTGGTGTTAAGGATAAATAATTAAACCTTCAAGAGGAATAACAGTTAAAAATAAAAAATATACAACTTAAGGCGGTAGCATAGAGTTGGTGGGAGCCATTGCTATAGCTCATTCTTATAACTTTAAGAAGCTTCAAACACTAAAAGCAATTGTAAAGTGTTTTCTAACTCCTACTAACGACTGATGTCTTTAATCAGAGTTAGTTAGATTCTTTAAAACACTTAGGGACTACTGTAACAGCTTAAAGAAGCGTAAAACACTATAAGTAATTGTAAGGTGTCAACTAACAGTTACTATTAGCTGATGTTCTTAAATAGAGCCAGTGAAATACTTAGTGCCACTTAACGAGATCTATCGAATCCTAAGAGCTGACAAAAAAGCTATTAGTGTCATACAAGTGTTGATTACAAATTCTGTAGAGCTAGATGCCGCAAGAGTCAGAAATCACTTTTAAACAATTATTGATTATATAAAAGGGTTACTAGGTCAACATTGGTACTACAGTGGTTTTTATAAATACTTCTTAATAGCGGTAAACAATACGTGCATAGATTATATTCCTGTATTCTCTTGATTATTTACTTTACGTTGAGTTATAGAATTTTATATCACCTAAATATAATAATAATAATATTCCACAACTGTCACACAACGCCGTCTAGTCCCAAGCTAAGCAGAGCTTGTGTTATGGGTACTAGACAACTGATAAACATACATATATATTTCTAAATACATACATATTATAGATAAATTACACCCAGACACAGAACAAATGATCATGCTCATCACACAAACATTTGTCCTGGGTTGGAATCGAACCCACGACTTCCGGCATAGCAGTCAGGGTCACTAACCACTAGACCAACAGGCCAATCAAATATAGAACATATAACCATTATGCAAACTCAACCTAAAAAATTGTTGTCTTTTCACTTTTAGAACCATATTGTAGAACTGCAAGGGACATAGAAGTGCTAACAATCGGTCTTTAAGCACTGTGCTGGGAATAACACAGTTATTAGGATCCTTAAGCAATTTAGAATTGACGCCATTGAATAAATAGTTAACCTCTAACATTTTAAAAGGAAAACACTTTTTTTAATCAATATTGCCCCACTTATTTACTGTATTATTGTCAGATTTTCATTAATATACTATTTGACAGTATTAAGAACTATTATTCAACATAATTGATATGAAAAAAAATATTGAGGTAGTAATTTTTTTCTACACATTATCATCAAAAGCAGTTTAATTTTGAGGCGCTTTAAAATTGAGATGAAAACATATTTAAATTGTTACGAAAAACTTATCATCGCAATAACTTTTGACAATTATAACCCTCAAAATCTAAAAAAAATAATATTAACTTATCTATTTTAATAAATGTATAGTCATTTCAAACACTAGAAGACTCTTTATAACACTAAATCGGAGATGAATATGTGACTATGCGTATTGCTAAATATTTTAACACTATTGACGGTAACAAAAGCTTAAAAAATATGGAAAGTAGTGAAAAGGTTAGCGCTTTGGGTAATATTCATTGCTACTAAATACCTACAATATATTCTCAAGGTATATATTGTATCGAAGAAGCACTAATATGGTACTAAAAAAGTTATTAGAGTGGATTTTACAACTATATTACTACCTTAGCTTGCAGGTGTAACCTGCCTATAGCTTACAATACACTTAAAGCAGTAAGCACTGCTTCAATAGCACTATTCTAGCTCTTTATTGTCACTCATTTATCTCTACTCTATAACAATTAAGTCACTTTAAGCTCTAAAATCGTGGGCCCAAATCAGGGTTATAAGACAGTTAAAACGCGCTATATCACCAAATAATAGTGCCTATATAAGACCCTAGGTTATAAAAAATCTATTAAACAGCTCACGTAGCACTAATTCTTAACACCAAAATGATAGTTGGGATGTCACTTAGGAATAAAGCAGCTTTCTATCGGTGAAAGAATTTCAGAAATCGGACCAGTACTTCCAGAGATTACCTCCTACGAACAAAAAAACAAACTTTACCTCTTTAGAATATTAGTGTAGATTACCGGTACGTTACATAGGTTTCATTAAATATTAATTAAAGTTACTCGGTTTATTTGTCTTTATATTATACAAGCTTTTGCCAGCGGCTTCGCCCGCATATAACATAGCCTATGTCACTCAGGAATAAAGCAGCTTTCTATCGGTGAAAGAATTACACCAATTGGACCAGTACTTTCAGAGATTACCTCCTACAAACAAAAAAACAAACTTTACCTCTTTATTGTATTAGTGTAGGTTACCGGTACGTTACATAGGTTTCATTAACCCGTTGCGTGTCTAAACGTGGATCCACGGGAGACACAATGGCTTTTTAATTGTGTCTGTAACACGAGAGGTTAAATATTAATTAAAGTGACTCGGTTTATTTGTCTTTATATTATATAAATTAAACATTCGGGAGGTTTTAAGTTAATTTCGTTAAGCGAAGTCTCAGTTCTATTAGTTGGTAATTGCCGTTAGAAAGTTAAATTATTTTAGCGATTTGTAATTTTATTCAATTTGAAGTCCAACGCCGCCGCCCTCTGGTATTCTCTAGATGTTTGTTAGCGACTTATAATGAGTTTACTTAACGATTTCATGTCTTGAATTAATTAACTTAATTTGACTTGAATGTATAATTTTTCACTTCACAAAATTCTTTACAAAAGTGTCGGTCCTGGTCTATTGATGGGACTTGTGATTAAGCAATTCATACAAAGTGACTCTATCTCATTGCAATCTTTCAGGGGTTGAAGGTGCTTAGAATATGGACAGGTTTTACTAATAGTTACCCTGGAATCGCAAAATAAGGACAACTTATCTGTCGTAACTTATAATTCTATTTTATTATTTATTTAGCGAGGATTTTATCTATCGGAATCTTTGTTTTTTTGGGTGAGAAATCGTCGAATGACTTATCTCATTTTTAGTCAGAAGGAGTATCAGACTTTTACTGACAAAAGCCGTGACTAAACTAACCTTGTTCCTTTAGATAACTAAAGAAACGAGGTTGGATTAGTCTTAGGATAGCCTTAGCGTGCCAGGAGCACAGTAACTCTTTATTTTCTAAGTTGAACTTTATGTAGGTATAGTAGTGGTACTTTTTTGACCAATCCCGCAGCTTGAGCAAGCATCGACCCTTTTTTTTTTTTTTTTTTTATGGTGGGAAAAAATCATGCATTGACATCCCCCGCCCTTGGGCGGAGCGGGAGATAGTGTCAGACTCTTACTGACTAAAAGACCCACCCCGTTCCTTCAAGCCTTCATACCGGGGCTCGAGCGCCCTTTCGGATAATCGACCCTAGCGGGCTTCGTCATTCATGCTGATAGCTCTTTGAGGCACCCGCAGAACACAACCCGCCGTCAACTCTGGCCTGGTCTTTATATGATGACGAGCAACAAGCAACAAAATCCTATTTCTAAGATGTCCGCCTGTCTGTCCGAACCCTGTCAGTCTGTTCATACAATGTGATAAGTGATGGTTTAAATTTACCTAGATTGGCAGGTGGCTACCAAATATTGTAATTCCGAACATTCCGAACAAATATTATTGAATAGGTAAAATATTAGTTAATTTACTGTTATTTGAATATATACATTTTGACTATTAAATATTATGAATTAATAGGTAAATACAAACCTAATATAAAATGTACAAACGGGTAAAAAAAAGGAACTCATAGGGCATCAAAAAATTCGTCTACATCTCGATGTCAACGGGAAAAGTGCCCAGAACGCTGGCAGCATTGCCATGCTGATTCGTTGACCGAAGAAAAGCCGAGCCCAGGTCACGCGAAGAGTCGACCAACTGTTTGCTGATATCCCGAACTACTCGATGAGCGCTCGGACCCCAAGGCTCTAGTGTTTCAACCCCAAACGGCTCAAACATATAACCTCCAATGAGGTTATTATATTTACGACGTTTGAGGTTTTCTGCACTTGCAGCAGCCGTCCCAGCACAGCTCGCACACTTTCCGAACACCATTAAAATTGCACCTTTAATACTCGTAATATCTTAATTTTAGTTTATTTTTAGGCACTGTAATTTTATAGAAAATCATGTTACTGTTGGCTAGATATACACTTTTGTAAACGTTGTTATTTGAATAAATGTATTATTATTTATTGAATATCTGTCTATTAGCAGGCTGTGTCATGAACTGTAATAGGTAAATTCTAGAAATTTTCGCGTATTTATTTATTTATTTGTTTATTTATTACTAATAAGCATACCAACAGCACAATCACTTACAGTACAAATAAAACTTACATCTAAAAAATGTCATTTCAGTAACCACGCAAATAACAGGTATGCATGACATTGAAAAAATGAGAAATTAGAGACAAAGAAAAACAAGTGTGTCCAGTACAACTAGATCCATATCACTACAAAGACAAAACACACCAAAAATATAAAAACGTACACTATTCACACTGTTTATACAGGTGGCGTCTGTATGAAGCAAAACTCATCGAGAAGACATCGAAAGGGTAATCCAGCAAGTTGGACCTTTCATTGTAAAGCCTTGCCATACGTATATATCTATTGCCGCGGTATCAACTAAACGTTTAAATTAAAAGCTGAATGAAAGGTCACCTCGGTTGTAACGATCAACCGGTCATTGACCCAGACAGACTATAATCAAAGTTAAGGGCCTTATCATACTAGTGGGTTGCGAGCGTCCTAAAAGCGGAGCGGAGCGGGTGCGCAACGAATACGCCGCACATACGGCAACAAGGTGCGGGTCTCTGGCGTCTTCGAACTAAAAAAGCCAACAACAGTGTTTCTTCGTGGGAAATCATTTTGTTACTGAGTGTATTGTACTATTGCGGTAATTTCTGCCTGAACACTTAAAAAAAAATTCGCTTGAATCCTGTGGCGCGGCACCAAACCAAATCCTTTAAAGTTTTCGTTTCGAGTGCAAACAAAAATGAACTTAGCGGTGGTCAGGCGGAATTGTCTTTGATGGTACGTCGTTAACTTGCTACAAATGCGCATTAAAAACGTTGCAATTTTGCCACGCGTCCGCGACGTCCCCGACGCACTCGCTGCGCGGCCTCCCCGCAGCCGTACGCAAACCGCTAGTGTGTTAAAGCCCTCGGTTGGGTAGGTAACCATGGTTAGATGTTTATCATAATATGTACTACATGTACATAGTACGCATAGAACCGGCGTGAATGTAAAGGGAAGGTGTCGATGGACGAAAAGCATAAAGAATAGATTGCCGCCTATGATCGGTTTGATGGCCAGTGTTGATTGATATTGATTTGTATATAATAACCGTAACGATATTTAGGCAAGGCCGGTATTATACAGGCTGATTGTTTTTTTATTGTCGATTTACGGCCTGGTGGACTTTGGTCTAAGCGGCGTGCGGCGCGGCGAGCGGGGCGGCATCGGTAGGCGGGTGCACTTCGTTATGAGCGGCGCGGCAGTGTCTCGTGGAGTGCTTCAAACATTTTCATACTTTTGATCTTACCGCTCACCGCCCCGTGCTTAGCTACCGCTCACAACGGCAAGGTCGTGATCGGGCCGTTATCTCACATTAAGGGCCATATTCACAAATACAGATTTAAACATTGATTTCGTAACCGGTCTGTTAATATTTAAGCAATGGTTAAACAAGGAGCGGTTTTTTCCTGTTCACCATCACCTTTTGGCGTTCTGTTACTTAACCGAGACATAAGGGAGCGTTTTTGATTGAATAGGCGGGCAAATGCAATACTACCAAAAAAAAAGGTAAGGGTCCATCATAAAATCTCGTTCAGGCTTACAACTTTTTAAAATTGCCAGATTGTTCATTGTTTTTTTTATGCTTTACGGGAAACACATGTTGCGTTGGAAGCTCTTTCTGGTCTGTCTGTGTCATTTTGATTCTCTCGTGAAGTCTCGTAGTATTTTAGTTGTAACTGTAAACAAAAGTGTTAGTGATATAAGATAAGTAACAGTGTAATGCATATTTTATTAATCATGAGAAAACTGTATTAGCAACTGATACTGTGTTTGTAACTGTGTTGTTTTTTTTTTGCTTTGTTTTATTGTGTTTGATATTGTCGAAAACAAACGGACTGACGTCACATCAAATGCAAAGCAGGTTGGTTTTTGTAGCCCTAAAATGTAATAGTATATCATCACGGATAAACGAAATCTGGCTTCTAATGAAATTCCATCGTATTCTTTATAAAAAATATGACGATTTTGAAAGATCCTAGGTTTTCTCGTCACCGTTTCTTACTTATCCAAATAATCTAACATAATGAAGTTGTATTCACCATCAATTATAAAATTAAAAGCCATTATTTTTCGCAGATAAATAGGTACTTCTTTGGTAAATCGAACAATATATCCTACAAAAGTTCTGTCAAACTACTGTAACAAATGTTTAAACAACGTCTCGGAGCTCGGTTAAGATAATCATCCGGTTAACGCCAATAACCGATGTTTAGGCTGTGGTGAACAGGAAATATTGCTTAAACAGCCGATTTAATATTTAATCGGTCGGTTTAATGTTGGTGAACACCAGCCTAAGGCCCACGCTGAAAACCAGCGCTGTGTACTCGTCGTATTTTGCGCGTGGACACAGCATTATGCTGAGCGTACGGCCGTTTTGCTCGGACGTGGCGCAAAATTTTTTATTGTTATTTTTTTTTTCACGACAAATTTGTAAAATAATAAATATAAAAATGTACATATAAATGTAATATGTTAGTCTTAAGTTTGCGCCTTTTCAGGCAAATACAATGTTTTTCTTTTTTCATTAGCTATGGCCGCGGGGAAATTCTGAAAAGGTAACCTGTAGTCCTAGAACGCTGAAGGATTATATAGGTGTGGTTTTATTCAGTAAAAGTCTGACACGCCCTCCCGCTCCGCCCAAACCGAGAGAAGTCATTGGATGATTTCCACCCTTAAAAAAGGGCGATAAAATTGTGATGCTATGTTCAGGTATCCTCACTATGTGCCTCAAGGAGTTGTCAGCAACAGCAGGGACCCAGCCGGGTCGAAGCCTACTGGGGCCAGGGCTATCCGAAAGGGAGCTAGAGCCCCGGTATGAAGGCTAGAAGGAACGGGGTGGGTCTTTTAGTCAGTAAGAGTCTGACACTATCTCCCGCTCCGCCCAAGAGCGGGGGTTGTCATTGGATGATTTTTTCCCACCATAAAGAAAAGTATCCTCACTATGTATATGAATCAATATGCAAGTTCTTGCGATGCGTCGTGTAGGCTCGGAATTTTTTACCATGAGAACATTGCAGTTTTGTGTTTGGACCTTGGGATTTTTTCAGAAACTGAAAGTCAGTCATTCATATAAATTAATAAAACAAACTCCAACGCGTTTGTCTGTTTATATGTTCGCGGTAAACTCAAAAACTACCAAACGTATTTTCATGCGGTTTTCATCAATAGACTAATGAAATATTTGAGAATAGCCGTATGAAATACATATGGCTTTTCTCAAAGATTTGAAATACCGGTGCGAAACCGGGGCGGGTCATTAGCCTAATATAAATAAGGTTTAATATGCCAATAAAAAATTTAATCAGTTGGTTCCTGCAAGTTGTCAAGTGAATTTACTGTTTTATTTATTTAGTCAAATATTTTTATTCATACAAGCTATTCATACTCCTAATTAAGAGCGACCAACTCGAGGTAAATTTTCATTTAACCGCTCTTACGTGATTATGATGTTATTACACATCTTTCTCTAAATATTTTAGATACACAGCCATGTTATGAATATTATCTAGGCTTTTATAGAAATCTAAACATAAATTTGGTAAAAATAATATAGTAAAGACCTCTGAAAATCTGCTATTTTACATGAACTTTTGCCCTTCATAATGTACTCTTCGTATTAAAAACTAGCTTTTGCCCGTGGCTTCACCCGTGTACATAAAGTATAGCCTATGTCACTCAGGAATAAAGCAGTTTTCCATCGGTGAAAAAATTGTAGCAATCGGACCAGTACTATCAGAGATCCTACAAATAAAAAAACATAAAACAAAATTTACTTCCTTTTTATATTAGTGTAGATATACAAATGTATATTCATAGAAGCCGTGCACATTTTATCGAAATTCCGAATAACGACAATTATTCTAAGCAACTTTTAAGGGTTTAACAAAAACACGCATTCCTGAAACAAGTTTTGTGAAATATTCGAGTACATCACGAAATTACCGAATGCCGACAGAGCTTTCTCGTAATCTTTATTTTTTCGCATTGCCTTTTCATCAAACATCGCATTGGATTGAGTTAGATAAAGCAACAAACTTTTTTTAAACTATGTTGCGACGTTGACGATAGGCGAGTGGAGAAGAGCCCTCTTAATTAAAACTCACAACATATTGGTCTGTACAGATGTGCTGTTGCTGGCAATATGGGAATATTGCCAGCAATATTCATACTTCGGGCAATATTCCCACCAATATTCCCACTTCACGGCAATATTGCCGGTAACGGTACATCACTAGTCTGTAAGATTGGTCGAAAGAGGCACCGCAGCTCTGAAATGCACAGGGCGACTGAAGGAATACAGGTAGTTTTTTTTTAATTTAGCTAAGCACGTTTTGTACATTTAGCCAGTGTCAAGTTTAGCAAGTATTTAGTTTTTACAGTCATGGAGTTCCATTAGAATCCGGATGTAGTTTTTGCTGTATTTGACAGCAAATGTATCGATTCAGTCTTCTCGTCACTACTACAATAAAATTTTTACCTCCATTTTACAGAGATCGCACCTGTTTCAACGATTCTACATATTGTCCAGTTGTGTAGACACTTGAGATACAAAACTACATCATTTTTAGGGTTCCGTACCTCAAAAGGAATGAAGAAAAAAAGGAAGGATCGCCCTGTGCGATAAGACCGCCCATTGTGCACTTATTCTTTTAAATGTTTGTCCTGTATTTTTGTTTATGTGGTGTACAATAAAGATTATAATAAATATATAATTAATAAGGAAAAAACGGAACTCTTATAGAATCACTTTGTTGTCCGTCCGTCTGTTTGTCTGTATGTCTGTCAAGACCCTTTATCTCGAGAACACGTGGAGGTATCGAGTTGAAATTAAAACCATATACTCAAGTCTGCGGTCCCTTCAAGCTGTGAAAAAATCTAACTTCTAAGTTGACGAATAAAAAAGATACGGCAGTTTTGTCGCAAAAAACGTATATTTTGAAACTCTCAAAGATCGAAATTTATAGGGTACTTCCCGTTGACCCAGAATCCTGAAATTTGGCACAAAGCAACGTCTTATAGCACAGATATAGAAAAAAATCTGAAAACAGTAAATTCGTTGTTACCTACGTCACAAAAAAAAAATTGCAATTCGGAAAAATCTTCGAGACTTTATTCGGGAATTGTAGTTTGCACGGAACGCTCAGTGCGTGAATCCGACTCGCACTTGCCCAGTTTTTATCACGATATCCACTAGGAATCAATTTGCGTACTGAATTTTCATATAATTAAAACAATCACTGAAATTCACTCGAAAAAGTCCCCCTAAAACTCCAAGTTGGTTTTAGTTAGTCTTTAATCAACTGGACCCGCTTGCTATAGGACCCGCGGGCCTAGTTGGCTACACAATAATTATTGGTTGACTGGACTCACATCATAGCTTAAAATAAACACCCACGGTTTAAAGCTACCGGTGGATACAGTATGTAAAAATCTGAAACTCCCTCTCACTCCTCCTAGAGCGGAAGGATGATGATTCTCACTACAACAAAAAGACGCTATCTATTTATTGTTAACGTTCCCCTATTTCAATGTCATTTGTGACACACTATCTGACCCTGCGAATTTTGTACCGCCTAATAGTCAATAGATGTAGCACAGTGATTACCTTTTATCTAAACTTATTGACCAAATGATTGGGATCAATGTATTTGACAGTTCCTGTAATTTTTCGAATTTTCTATTATTATTTTTTTACGTGATTTTTTAAAATATTTTAACAGTTATTCTGATATTTTGCTAGAGCAGTGGTGGCTGAGTGGTAACGGGCCCGACTTATGAGTTGTCTGTCGCGACTTAACCTTTCAATCGTGGAAATCACAGACACAATAGAAAGACCGCGAACCCCAAGCGAACGCCGGCGTTCGCGCACCTATTGTCTTTCTATTGTGTCTGTAATTTCCACGATTGAAAGGTTAATGAATTAAAACCTAGCCAGGTGCATTACTTTGTGTGATTTATTTTATCACCACTGCTCTCAAAACGGCAATAGAAAACATCGTTAGGAAACCGGCATGTTCTAGAACCAAAAAAAAAACGTGTGGCACTCGGGGACTGCCGCGGTAAAGCTATTGCATAGCATTTTTATCAACTTATGCAATTATAATTATTTATTTATTTTATTTATGCTGTATTTTTTTTTCTTTGTTTTTTTTTCTTTGATATTAATTGAAGTTACACTTTCACACATTGAATTGAATTTTGATTGATTGTTCACTCATTTGTTTTCTTATCGGTCACCACGCTCAAAAAACAAATGAGTGGGGGGTGTTAGGTTATTTTCGTTACGGAATTTCTGGATTCGGTCTCCACGCTCAAGGCCCGCGATAGAAGCTACGCAATAGCTTAAAATTCGACTTGAAGACATGTGACATTCACCAACCTGCACTGGGCCCGCGTGGTGAATAACGGTCTATTCCCTCTCATAAAAAGGAGTCCTGAGTCCCAACCACGGAACAGTAAAAACAGTGGAAGTAGCTTGAGAAAATGTTTGTTCCAGAACCGGTGTCGCCAAACTCATACATTTACAATTTACTCTTACTGCAAACCTAAAAATATGATTGGCTGAAAACAAAAACAGGGCGTAGACGAAATGCAAAAAAAAAATTATACGAAATGCAACTTTAATTTCAAAAGTCTATAAATCAAATTGACAAAAACAAGAAAGAAATACATCTTTGACTACCAAGTACTGCCACTCGTCGCTAGATGGCATTGTTCAGAATATAATATTCAGTATGAACTGTAACAACGTAAAAATAAGATTGGTATTTGAATGGCGTATCACTGACGCGAATGCGCTCGCTGCTACTCAGATAGGGAAGTAACCTTATTCGATCGAAATATGCATCGATTGTATGAAAACGTATATAAAACATATCATGCAAAAAAAAATCGTATGCGATAGTGTGATAGTATTAAAATTATGAAATTAATATGATTAAAGGCAATTTTTAAACGTAGTAAAAAGGGTATTTATTTGCATAATACATCAATTATCATCATCTCAGCTGAAATCATCGTCATCGCCCACTGCTAAACATAAGAATATTAAGTATAATTCAAACACCCTATGTTGTTCCTAACTCTTTAACCAAATTTATTTATAATACATCACAAATATCATACCACAATTTTTATTTTATTAAATTTATTAATTTAATAATTATCTGTATTATATTACTTAGAAAAACTATTAAACTATAATATACATTTTAAAAAGGCAATGTAATACATATTATACATATCGATTGATTTTATCGATAAAGTCACGCACTATTTGGATAGCGTCAAAAGTAAGTAGTATAGGTAGACTAACGAATATTCCAGAAAAGCTAATAACCGAGAAAAGAAAATCAACTTTGTAGTGATGTAACTAAGGACTAGTTTTGTTTGTATATCCTGCGCAATGTTTCACGTAATTTTATTTTTTCATTTTATTAAAATAAATCCGAAAATAATACTTTTCGGTGGTATGATACACCTCCATGAGTTAGATTTTTAGTCAGACTATGGTTTTAAAGTACAATAGGGGACAATAAGGCATTTTAATATTATTTTTCGTTAATTATTATGTTGCGCAGTCTAGTTAGAGAATGAGGGCGCTTGAACAGCAAGTGTGCAACGCGATTCTTACTAGCGGCGACAGTGACACGCCTACTTACTTCTTCCACTGTTTTTACTGTTCCGTGGTCCCAACAGTGGGAACATTATAAGGCCGACTATGCTATTCTATGCTGCTCTTCGGGGTGGAGACGAATCTGATAAAGCAGAGATCATTAAAATCAATCTAGCCGATCTTGACTTATAAATGATGTAACTAACATGAGTTTGTCTTATGTATATGGATTATTTACCTAATTATATAAAAGGGTTTCCCTCGTCGTAATACCTGTTGAAACTATAAAATGTGCCTTGTGAAGTTATGAACTACGCCTCACATTAAATATTCATGTATAAATAGTGTTCCACGTTCCAATCCCATTAATTTATTAAGGAGTAATTATATAATAACATAATTAATTTCAGATTGCTAAGAACCATCAAACATAACTTATAATTTGTATTTTCAGGATGGTAACAATTTCTGAAAAATGTTGTCTGGAGTTTTGTTCTTGGAATATTATGTTTCTTATGTTTTGTTAATTTTGTAGGTATAGTAAGCATGTAAGCAAAAGTCTTTTGGTGATAGTTATAATTATGATTTACGGCAGATTTTTTTTTTTTAGTTTGGTAAATATCCAATGACTTTTTCCGCTCTTGGGCGAAGCGGGAGGGCGTGTCAGACTTTAACTGACTAAAATCAATTCCTATGTTCTTTCTTTGCCTTGCATTTCAGGGCCCCTTGTTTTTTTTTTTCAGAAGGGAACCGCCCCAGTAGGCTTCGGCTTGAGAGCAGTGGTGGCTGAGTGGCAATAACTCCGACTTACGAGTTGTAGGTCGCGGGTTCAAACCCAGCCAGGCGCATTACTTTGTGTAATTTATTTCATTACCACTGCTCTCATAACGGTGAAGGAAAACATCGTAAAAACCAGCATGTCCTAGAACCAAAAATTCGAAGACATTTGACATTCACCAATCCGCACTGGCTCTGCGTGGTGGATTATGGCCCACTCTTTCTCCTAGAGAGGAGGCCTGAGTCCCAGCAGTGGGAACATTATAAGGCTGATGATGATGATGATGATGATGAGGCTTCGGCCCTGCTGGGCGTCTATGGTGGCTGTGGTAGATAGGCTCCCTTGGTTTGTCGCTAATTATATAGATAAGATATCTTTGAAATACAAGCTTTGCCTTCTTTGAAAAATTTAAAGATCTGCAGGCCTATTCAAGTTGCGACTATTTCGTTTCGAATCTCTTTTTAAATTCGGTAACGCCTCTGACACCTTTGTTCTGACCATGTGACTTAACGTTGAGATGATGTCATTTCTATACAACATTTGAAGTTTTCTAATTTGTCTAAGGCCTCAGCTGTTTCTCTTCTTGTAAGAGTTCGTGGCAGTTCCAACAGTATTCTTAAGGGGCTATCTGAACTCTAATGTAAACTAGATGCCCCAATGTTGAGACATTTTTTAAGTGTTTTGGTGAGGAAAGGGCAATCTTATCGTTCGTAATGTGTCAGTCGCTTGTATGTGATTTGTTGTTTAAGTTACTAACTCGTGGATTAGGTTTTTACTAACAAATGGGTCTGTGTTGTCTAATTTATAAATAAACTAGCTTTTGCCCGCAGCTTCGCCCGCGTACATAAAATATAGGTTGTGACAATCAGGAATAAAGAAGGTTTCTATCGGTGAAAAAAGGTTTTAGCAATCGAACCAATATTTCCAGAGATTAACCCCAACAAACATAAAAAAAAATCATAGAAATTAAAATAAGAAAATCATCTTTATAATATTAGCGTAGATTATTATTTCTTGTATTTAGTTTATCGACATATGGTTTAGGTTTTTAAACATTTAGGTACATTTAAAAAATATTATTATTAATAATAATTAAGTATATTGACTCGTTGGGGAAACAGATATCGCACCCATAAGATGAAAATGACCTTACTCACAATTCCTGTAGGTTCTTATTTTGCTATAAAAAGGCTTTTAAGGAAAAGCCTACTCAGAAACTCTTCGGTAAGAACGTACCCGAATTTTAGTGAGAAAGATAAACGGGAGAGATACATTTACATGTATTTATGGCAGCACTACACTTTTAAGACTTACTTGCTCTAACCCACATATTGCAATTTTTCAGTTAGACCACTTTAATTCTAAGCGTGTGATATAGAAGAAAGAAAGAAAGAAAAATAATTTATTTGGTACATCACAAGGCCTAAACACAATACTACACAATAAACACATCAAAAATAAAAGAAGCAAAAAAAAAAAAAAAATTATTGATGTCTGCCTCATGGCTGCACCAAAATAGGTCCAGTTCAGCATGAATGCCAGACAACACTAGTTGTAAACCAGCGTCAGGCACTAGCCTGACGCTGGTTTTCAACTGAACCTGTGGTTGTGTTTACGTAGGTTCTAGCACATATCAGATCTCCTCACATAATATAAAGTACGCCTATTTTCTCATTCTACATCATGTAACGTTAAATGCGCAAAACCTGAAAATAGTTTGATCATAACGAGCAGAATCAATTGAATCACTTTTTAATATAGGTGACATTTTTCAAAAAAATCTTCATAAAAAATGTTGTCCTGTCTATTTATTAATAGGTCAAGCCATCACATGTGCAAACCTGCCAAAATATGTAAACAAACACAGATGGTTGTCGTCCATTTTAAATTTCTCATACGCGGGGTAATAATAGTTCTTATTTCAATATAAATACGAATCTTAAACAAACGAAAACCGCACATAAAACATTTGATTTAATGTTCTTTTTTCTCAAAATTAGGTCAATTGAATTAAAAATCATTTTGTGCATTTAACGTTACACGTTGTATATTATCAACACATTCAATTTAAATTCTTCACATATAAGTTCTGAATAAAATTGGGTCAGATTAAAAATATATGAGTTATAAAAAAATCAGATGAACGATGTTCCGTCATCAGTCATAGTGTATTAAAATTCCGTCAGTGCACCAGGATTGCGCAGTTTCCAAAAATAAAAACAAAATATTTAATTCACAAACATTCCGCATTTGGTTCTGCGAATCTCTTTTAAAAGTGTACACAGTCAATGTTGACGTTACGCGGCAAATATTTATATTCCTTTATGTTTTTATTGCTGAGTATTTGGAAAATAACATTATTATATAGATCGTTTTGACGAAAATAGAGAGGATCGTTTCGTAGACAATCAGTTGTGTTGAATCTAAGCGCAGTGATGTAAAAATAACTCAAAACTATTGGGATGGCAACTAGTGTCTTATTTTTTCAAAGCTTTAGAAGAAACCAGCCCGAATGAACAAACTATAGGGTTATTAATAACTAGCTTTTCCCTGTAGTTTCACCTGCGTACATAAAATATAGCCTATGTCACTCATGCGTAAAGCAGCTTTCTATCGGTAAAGAAATTTTATCAATCGGACCAGTCATAGATATAAGAATGGGACCAGCACTTTCAGAGATTACCTCCTACAGACAAAAAAAATAAAAAAAGAACCTCTTTATAAAATTAGTGTCAGTAGATGTATTCTAACCTAACCATGCCGAGATAAAATTGTCAACACATCAACATAGGTTTATTATCCGGGTAGAGGTAGTAGCAAAGTTACTAACACTAAACCAACTTAATTAGAAAAAAAAGCGTCGAAAAATCTAAAAGAAGCTCACGGTTGAGCTCCTAATCCCATCGTAAAAACCTGAATCAAAGACATTGCCACTAAAAGCTACAAACCTTTAATTTATTACCATCACAATCCGAACACAACACAACACAAACACTGAAACTTTTCTTAGAACCAATTCTTCCACAACGAAGCTAGAAAACACAATCGCGAACGTCCTGAAGAGCCAATAACAGACATTATCTAATCGCGTGCTGCGATCATTTGATTCAGTATCAACAGGTCTGGCTGCTAGCCCCGACGTCAGGCCAAGGCTGCTTTGGCACTGACCCGCTTTCGACACACCCTCCCCTCTTGCTTCCCTCCCGAGTCCCGCGCAACCTGGATTCCGCCCTCTCGCCCGGGAGCGTACACTTGCAGTAACTGTTGCAGGTGGAAATACCTGTCCGGATCGAGTCGGACTTAGATGACAGTTCAGATTATTTTATATAACAATATATTTATACATTTATGCACACACAAAGACTTAAAAATGGAAATCTATACTAATATTAAGAAGTAAAGTTTGTTTTTTTTTGTTTGTAGGAGGTAATCTCTGAAAGTACTGGTCCAATGGGTAAAATAATTAGTGTATATAAATGAGTTAGAAAAGTTAAAATGTACCTACTATATTATCTAAATTAACAAACATATGATACATACATATGCATATGTCAATAACAGTAAATAAAACACATAATCTTTACTAACTAATATTATAAAAGCGAAAGTGACTTTGTTTGTTTGTTTGTTACGTCTTCACGCCTAAATGGCAAACCCGATTTTGATGAATTTTGGTACCGAGATAGTTGGGACCCTGGAGACGGACATAGGCTTATTTTTTTTACGCAGGCGAAGCCGCGGGTAAAAGCTAGTAGTAAATAGGACAATAACAGTAAATAAGACACAATATTTAAATTAAATTACAAAAATACACATCTATAATATATAACTTTACGAGATGGTAGAGATGTTCTTTGACTAGCTTTTTGAAGACAGATATATTTTACAGATATATGTGCAAATGTGAAAACTATAGAGCTTTCACGAACTTTGCCACCTATCCGTGTATGTTCGTCATTTATTGGGAATAATACAGTTGAAAACAAGCGTTAGGCACTAGTTGTCTGACATTTTAATACTGAACTGGACCTATCTTGACGCCGCGCCGTACAGACGTGGTAGTAGTGAGGCACATGATAGTATTTTTGCTTCCTTTTTTTAGGGTTCCGTACCTCAAAAGGAAAAAAACGGAACACCTATAGGATCACTTTGTTCGTTGTCTGTCTGTCTGTCAAGACCCTTTATCTCGTGAACGGGTGGAGGTATAAAGTTGAAATTAAGACCATAATATACATATAATGGATTTTATTGAGGATTTTCGAAATAAACCACAAATTGTTTCTCTGAAAACAAAGATTTGTTTTATTCAACATGCTTTTACAGTATAACAATTATCGTTTAACTAAAATTACACTTTTATCTCACCTGAAAACAAAGAAACGACATTTAAAGTTTAATAATATCGCTTCCTCAATTATATCCCTTTAATTATCTCTCTACAAGTTTTTATAACAATAAAATGCACAAAATAATCTAAACATCATCTGTCATTGAATGATACGTCACCCCGTATCCACAGCTTAAAAATTAAAAAAATGAAATGTCATTTCCAAGGAGGTCATTTCATTACATACATATTTCGACACTCAAGGGAATTCATAGGCTATCCCGTAGTCTTAAAATCTTGTAATTTGGCACGAAGCGAGGTCTCATAGCACAAGTATAGGAAAAAGTTTGAAATGTACAAATTTGTAATCATGTAACTAACAAAAAAAAAACATTTTTTGCGATTCGGAAAAATCTTTCAATCAATTCGGGAATTGAACTGTTTCATAGGTAAGTTTGTATGGAAACCTCAGTGCGCGAGTCCTTCGCGCACATACCCGGTTTTTTTTGTTCTGTGTTTAGAGTCTGTCTAATAAGTTAAACGACTTGGGTAATTATTAGGATTTAATGAAATCTGATGTAGTGAACACGGGTTCAATAATCAAGGTTGATTAAAAGATAGAGATCATTGTTTCCTAACAGAAGAACCTTATAAAAAGTATCGAATATAAGTATTTTTTAAATGATTTAATATTATACAAAATTCCCAAGTCGGTTGACTTATTAGACAGACTATACCTTACTAGTTTTTGTGTTGTGCAAATAAATTCATTTTCTTTTCATTTTAAAGCTTCAAAACATAATACGGAAATTCAACAATTGAATTTATATAATTTTGGGAAAGGCAAAGTTAATCATAATATACAGCGACGTTCACGAATGTAACATTGACTTAATTACATTTCAATTTTCATCAATCAGTCGCCTTGCTTCCTCGTGAACAAGGTACCTACTTACAAATAGAAAGTAATTAAAACGTACGAAACGAGACAGGTTTTGGAGAAAGTCTAATTTACGTTAGCGACAATGTCGATTGCGACATCGCTAGCAAAAAAAAATACCTTAATAATTTTCTCGAAGTACATCTTCAATGCAAAAGTCGTAACATATTTTTTGTGTAACATTGAATAAAAATAAAAAAAAACTCGTCAAGTGCGAGTCGGACTCATGCACTTAGGGTTCCGTACAGACTTACTTACTTCAAGGTTCCGTACAGATTTACTTCAATAGTTTAATTCCCGAATGTATTCTAGGAGATTTTTCCACATCGCAAAAAAATAAATATTGTAACGTAAAAACTTAAATTTATTCCTATACTTGTGCTATAAGACTTTCCTTTATACCAAATTTTAGGATTCTGGGTCAAGGGGAAAATTAAAAATATAGTATATAAATAAAACAAAATTAAAATATAAATTTTGGTTCCCTTGAGAGTGTCGAAATATACGTTTTTTGCGACGTAAACGGCCGTAAGTATCTTTTTTTTCTCTAACTCAGAAATTTGATTTTTACACAGCTCCAAGAGACCGCAGATTTGAATATATGGTTTTAATTTCAATTCGATACCTCCACGCGTTTCCGAGATAAAGGGACAAACAGACATACGGACAATAAAGTGACCCTTATGGGTTCCGTTTTTCTTTTAAGGTACGCAACCTTAAAAACATTGGTTGAAAGTGTTCTACGAATGATTAGATCTTTTAATTACGAAAACGAACTTTTCTACATTTCAGAAGTGGAACGGTGTAAGGTTTCCATCGGTTTCCCAAAACGAGAGCGAGTATTATCGGAACCTTTCGACTTCGTTATGGATCATGAAAGCCCATTGGAAATGTATTATTACCGCTAACATGAAACCTAATTCTGGTAACCGGAGTGAAGTCATAAACTTCTAACGGACCATTTCTTAAAGATTCACGGTTATGTTCCTTCAGAACTGTTTATTAGTTCCGAGAACATCTGAGCTTTCATATAAAATGTTTTATCTGTGAATCAATGAGCTGACAGGTGATAAACGTTTGTCGTATTGGATTTTGGTTTTGTCGGGCCGATACGATACGGACATGGAGTTTATTTTGTTTATTTCTGAATTGGACTCTTGATATAATGACATTCCACCGACAATAATTCTAGACTTTCCTGTTGGTCTAATGGTTAGGGGCTCTGATTGCTCTGCCAGAGGTCGTGGGTTTGATTCCTAACCAGGACAAATGTTTGTGTAATGAGCATGATCGTTTGTTCTGTCTGGGTGTAATTTATCTATAGTATAAGTATGTTTATTGGTTGTCTATAAGTACTCATAACACAAGCTCTACTTAGCTTGGGACTAGACTGCGTTGTGTGATAGTTGTGGAATATTATATTATTAAGTAGATATTGTTAAAAATTCAAAAGATATGGATGATAATAAGGTCCAAGCGCATGACGATCCTGACTAAATATGGATTTATTATATCTTGTGTCATTTTCGCAACATTTTTTTAAATCTGTATAAGATTAGACGTCATTTTTCTTTTCACAAAAGCAGCGGAGCGATTAGTATGATAATATAATGTATTTGAAGAAATGACAAAAAGATGTACTTTCTTCAGCCGAGTGTGGCGTTATCCTCCGCATTATACATCTCTTTCATCTCCATGTCGTGGAGTGAATAACCTCATTCCGTGTTAACGACGTTGAAATGGAGCGCCACACATTTTCCACATCGAGACAGAGTATTAACAAACACTCCAGTTTTATATTGTTTTAAAATGTTGGCCACACTAGGAATTGTTTTTGTATCGTGCGTTCATTTACAAGAAATGGTGAAAAGGAGGGATGAAACGCATGTTACTAAAAAAGTTATGAGTTTACACGTGGATGGATGGAGGGGAAGAGGGAGGCCAAAGAAAAGATGGATGGATTGTGTGAGAAGCGATATGAAAGAAAAGGGAGTTAGTGATAGCGTGACGAGTGACAGGACAGAATGGAAGAAAAAAACGTGTTGCGCCGACCCCAAATAAAACGGGATTAGGGCAGGAAGATGATGGGGGTTCATTTACAAGAAATCTAGACCCGGAACGACCTCTCGCGCTGGACCTACCATGACGATCGCCTCCTTCTGCGAAGCAGCAATGCTAGCAAAGGAGGAGGCCGCACGTGCACGCGCGAGGAAGCGGCCCTCACGCCCCAGTCGTCGGTAGGGATCCCGATCCCGATTTTCGGCCACCGTAGGCGCGGGCTTACGGACGGCGAGCAATGGGTAGATCGCCGTCCGACTTTCCGATAACCGTCCGAACCGAACCCAAGTCGTCGACGGCGCGTACTGTCGCCCTACCCAACTTACTACCGTTCCAATATTCTATTCGCTTGTGTCGAACGCCTAGTTGACCATGCCTCCGATTTTTTGTTCTGACCACGTGACTGAGCGTTGAGATGACGTCAGAACAAAAGAATAGAATAGAAACAGTTGTAACTTGGCTAGGGGGGCTGTTCCACGAGCGCCTCAAGGAGATGTCAGTTAACCGTAGGGGTTCAGCAGGGTCAAAACCTACTGGGCCAAGGGCCTGCTTCGGAAAGGAAGACTCGCCCTGGTATAAATATACCTATACAACGAAGGAACAAGACTGGGTTTTTAGTCAGTAAAAGTCTGACACACCCTCGTGCTCCACCCATGAGCGGGAGATATCATTAAATGATTTTCCCACCAAAAAAAGCCTTGCAAATATTTCGAACCTGCGCAGTGCAGCAATAGCTAAACCGTGCCGTCATTGTTAATTTATCTATATAATGTATGTATATATTTAGAAATATATAAGTATGTTTATCAGTTGTCTAGTACCCATAACACAAGCTCTGCTTAGCTTGGGACTAGGCGGCGCCGTGTGATAGTTGTGGAATATTATTATTATTATTTTATTGTATCAACAGTCGAGAGTTCTTTGTTTACAAGCTCGTTACTGGCGCTTACTGCTTAAGATGATAGCCTAAATCTTCTATTTACTCGTAGGTTTCTAACTAACAACATTCTATAGTTTACTAACCTTCAAATCAAATTAGGGTGCTGATGGAATAGGGTTACGAAATTTAATTAATTAGTTGGATTATATAACTTGTATTCTGAAATTTCTAATTTTAAGTTTAGTAAAACTTAGATAATACTAGCTGTGCCTGCGACTTCGTTCGCGTGGACTACAGGAATTTGATTTTTTTTTTCTAAAATAAAAGTAGCCCATCCCTCCTTATTACATAAGCTACCTGTCAAAAAAAGTCCCGTCAAAATCGGTCCAGCCATTTCAGAGATTAGCCCGGACAAACAGACAGACAAAAATTGAAAAAAATGTTATTTTGGTGTATGTAACCGTATATATATTCATATGCATGTAGTAAAAAGCAGTTATTTCAATATTACGAACAGACACTCCAATTTTATTTATATGTATAGATGTATAGATATAGATGTTATTACTTATTATAATTAGTTGTCTGTAGTGTTTGTGTGAGAATCTATAGACTGTTGAGGTTTTTGCGAGGTATTGTCATTCGAAGTGTAGTTCGTATAACTGTAATAGATGAAATACAATTTATTAAAACACTCTCAAGGCACTCTTAAGGCAGCCAGAAGTCCTACCACGAGCTCTTAATGCGATTCATTTGACGACCTTAACTGAACTGTTAAAGGTATGGAGTTTTATAAGGTTTATAGCTTCATCACTGACATGTATCGGGCCAGATCTTCATGGTCATTAAAACAACTGCCAAAATGTGTATCTTTTTGTGTGAACTCTGAATTGAATAATATAATACCTATGCCACACGCCTCAAGGAATTGTCAGCAACCGTAGGGGCCCAGCAGGGTCGAAGCCTACTGGGGCCAAGGGTCTATTTCTGAAAGGACGGCTCAGCCCCGGTATGAAAGGCAACGAAGGAACGGGGTGGGTTTTTTAGTCAGTAAAAGTCTGACACTATCTCCCGCTCCACCTAAGGGCGGGGGATGTCATCTAGATGATTTTTACCCAACGGAAAAAAAAGGGGATTAAAGGCCATTGAGGCAAAAAAATAATAATGAAAGGACATTACAACACTCTAATAATTAAAGAAAAACGGTGGTGCGACCCGTTTAGCATTACTTTGAAACTCGCTGGCCGGCTGACTTAAGGCTTTAATTACGGCATTTAATATGCCACCCGAGTATAGACGCAAAACGGATTATAAACGTTTATAATCATTTGGTTTAGACCCGTGTTTTTGGTTTAAAACTATTTAGAACTACACTTTAATACGAAGTTTATTAATGTGCAACTAATAAAATAAAACAAATGGTTACTAAATCATTATATTTAACATAAATAGCTTATCATAATCAGCCTTTTTAGGGTTCCGTAGTCAACTAGGAACCCTTATAGTTTCGCCATGTCTGTCTGTCCGTCTGTCTGTCTGTCCTCGCTTAATCTCTGTGACCGTTAGCACTAGAAAGCTGAAATTTGGTACCAATATGTATATCAATCACGCCGACAAAGTAGTAAAATAAAAATTGGAAAAAAATGTTTTATTAAGGTAGCCCCCCCTATGTGTAAAGTGGGAAGTGATTTTTTTTTAATTTCAACCCTAACGTGTAATATATTGTTGGATAGGTATTTAAAAATGAATAGGGGTTTACTCAAATCATTTTTTGATAATGTCAATAATTTCGGAAATAATCGCTCCAAAAGTAAAAAACAATGTGTCCCCCCCTCTAACTTTTGAACCATAAGTTTAGAAAATATGAAAAAAATCTGAAAAGTAGAACTTTATAAGGACTTTCTAGGAAAATCATTTTGAACTTGATGGAAAGAACAGTTTTTGCACAAAAAAGACAAAAAGGTTGTACAAAATAATTTCTGGACTAAGTTTGTAGTATAATCGTATATGCAAGCATTTTTTTAAACTCATAAGTGGGTACACTTATTGTGACGGACGGGGAACTACGGAACCCTACACTGAGCGTGGCCCGACACGCTCTTGGCCGGTTTTTTTTATGTTCTCACTGCTGGGGCTCAGGCCTCCTCTCTAGGAGAGGGAATGGGCCGTAATCCACCACGCGAGTCCAGTGCAGGTTGGTGAATGTCACGTCTTTAAATTTTTGGTTCTAAGACATGCCAGTTTCTTCACGATGCTTTCCTCCACCATTTTGAGAGCAGTGTTGGTGAAATAAATTACACAAAGCCGGCAACATTGAAAGGAGTGGAGGGAGGCCTTTGCCCAGCAGTGGGACAGCATGGGCTAGATATAATAATTAATAATAATAATAATGAGGCTGAATTAGAGACTCAATAGAAAGACAATAAGAGATCGAACGCTGGTGTTCGCTTGGGGTTTAATTAATTAAACCCACGACCTACAACTCGTAAGTCGGGGCCGTTACCACTCGGCCAGTGCTGGTCCTATTATTGTATTTAAAAAAAAACTCAAGTGGCAATGGGCAGGGCACATCGCTCGCAGAACAGATAGCCGTTGGGGCCGAAAGGTTCTGGAGTGGCGAGCGCGTACTGGAAGACGCAGCGCGGAAGGCCTCCTACAAGATGGACCGATGACCTGGTGAAGGTTGCGAGATTTTGATGGATGCGTTACGCACAGGATCGATAATTGTGGCGACATTTGGGGGAGGCCTATGTCCAACAGTGGACGTCTATCGGCTGAAATGATGATGATGATGATGCATGATGTTTAAAAAAAAAAACTATTGTTGTACTTAACTATAAAGTGAAATAATACAAAAATACACCCTTATTTTTAGTATATATGCGAAACCTGAAACACGTGTCTAGTATTTTTATGTAAAGAATCTATGTACAAAATTTCAAAACTGTATTATGAACAAGATTTTTATGAAAATCATTTTTTCATAGCAAGCTTTTATAGCTCGGTATACCTATATATAATTAATGCTCGTCAAGACGAATCATACGAGCCCTAACTCGATGGGGTTGTGTCGTTTAACTACCAAGCTGCTATAGCTACCTTCCAGTTGCATCATCAGATCAGCTCCATGTCATAATAATTTTGCATTGTCATCTGATTTACACATGCATGCAAAATTTAATCTCAATCGGTAACCGGGAAGTGGATCAAATTTAATTTGCAAGATTTGATGACATACAAACATCGGGACAGGTGAAACTAAATAAAAGCTTGTAAAAATCACAAACTTTTAAGCCAGTTATGGTACCTGGCTGGCGACATAAATACATGGTCACCGGACCACCCTGACTATGAGGCGTGGTTTTGCTTCCGCACCCAGCTGTGCGCTGGGCCTAATGCCCGCTATGGCGTGCCGTGACCTGTTTTGTACTTAGTGTGGGTGGTGTCCAACATGTGACCTTTTTTAAATATTTTTGGAAAAAAATATAACATGATGTAAGATTGATTGGCTTGTTCGTCAACTCGCTTAAGCGATTCGCGCGAGTCCGAGCGAGTTTGCACCTTCCGATTTAATCTACTTTTTCTGTCGTCATCTCGCTCAAACCATACTCAAACGTTTAAAGTACAGTCAAATAAAAACAGGTGAAAACAATAGGCTAGTTGCCGTAAAAAAATGTAATTAGTCCGTCTTTTAGATTATTCAAAAATAAGGGACACGTATTTTTTTATTTGTTAATTAAAACAAAAATGACAAAGATATCGTCAACCATGCTAACTGTCGTAACTAGCAATTGATATTTTTCCAGGGCGACCATTTTTCGGTTGGGCGTTAAAATCATATTCCTGTAGTTGCGTTGGCTGTAGCTTTCTTAATGAATTAATAAGTTTTTTTATAATAATCTTGGCATATTCTTTTAATTAGAAGTGGCCATAAAGCCCTAAATTACGAAGGTAGTGAGGATATTTTTTCCCTTCTTTTATACTTCCGCAAAACGATATACTTGAATATCTTCTAAACGATAAACGATACAGATATGATGATCAGAGAGAACTTATTCGAAATAATGTTATGAACACGTTGGTAATATCAGTGCAGATACGCCAGTTTGTGAGATACGACAGTTAGCGGGGAGGGCGACGATATAGCCCGCGAGTTGACGAACAAGCCGAATGATTGGAATCGTTTCAGTTGCTGTTTCTGAACAAACTATATTCAGGTTTTGCATATAGATACTAAAAATAATGTTATATAATAGAACAAAGCGTAGAAATTATTGATGTGCCATAAAATGCGTATCTAAATGACCGAATCACCTACATTGTGTTTTATTTTCAGAGAAACCAGCTGACCATCATTCAACGTTTATATGTTTCTAATATTGGTCAAACGTGTTTCACATTTGTGCAACGTATTTTTCATAGTATCAATACAATGAAACACACCTTTGACAGGCCTGTTGGTCTAGTGGTTAGTGACCCTGACTGCTATGCCGGAGGTTGTGGGTTCGATTCCCACCCAGGACAAATGTTTGTGTGATGAGCACGATCATTTGTTCTGTGTCTGGGTGTAATTATCTATAATATGTATGTATTTAGAAATATATAAGTATGTTTATCAGTTGTCTAGTACCCATAACACAAGCTCTGCTTAGCTTGGGACCAGACGGCGCTGTGTGATAGTTGTGGAATATTATATTATTATTATTATATTATTATATGAAATAAAATATGTTATATGAAAATATTATAAACAAAAATGAGTTATCAATATAAATTAAATATTGTTCAAAGGCAAACGCGTCTTTTTTCATAATTTTATCATCCATAGTGAAACTAATTTATTTTTAGCGAAAAAAATAATAAAAATGAAACTGAAGTTTCGCCCAAAAATTTTTGGGGAATCGTCAATTTATTGATTTATTTGGTATGTTATGAAAGTTATAAGTAGTGTGCTTTATCATTAACAGTTGCATCACTGCTTACCATCAGGTAGGATCGCAGTCAAGCACTGGTTTAAAAAAAAGATTAACTATACCGAAATATTGTTGGGTATAACTGTATCAAAAATACTAAATATTATTTTTATTTATTGTTACTACGTTAGTTTCGGTTTGAACATAATATTACTTCATCATTATCATCATGCCAGCCGAAAGACGTTCACAGTTGGACATAAGCCTCCTCCAAGCGTCGCCACAACGACCGGTGATGTGCGTCCCACATCCATCGGATTCCCGCAACTTTCAATTGTGACCCCCTGGTCAAGCCCAAGTCTGCTATTTTTATAAATTCGTCATTCCAACACGATCCCATTGTCATTTTGCTAAAACATCCTAATCTGGTAATTCATATTGATCGATCATTGATCGGCCAATGATCTCGTAATAGAGTTGTGGTAAAATGACAATATCGAGCTTATTAAAAGCAATGACTGCGTAATGACGTTCTAATGGTAGGTCACTGATCAAAGGATGTGTCCAAATTTTTGCAGATTACCGCATACGTAAGACATTCATTTGTAAATATGTACGAGATTACCATTATAAGCCACTTCCTTCAATAGAGTGTCAGTGGTTGACCATTGGAAAGTCATAATGACGCTGTTATATTAGTAGATTACCAAACTTACTCAAAATCAACAATTATGAAATCAATGATAGACCATTCTGACACTACTGTAATAGCAGACTTGGGACCCTGGTCGCGGGAATCTAATGGATGCGTGATATGACTTATAGAAAAAAAAAATAAACGATATTAAAGGTTAAATAATAATAAAAGTGATGTCAAAATTAAACTTGATTGTAATACGCATGTCAAACAAATCATAATAGAATTGGAATACCAATTACGAACTAACTAAATAAAAATAAAATGTCCTGAATTAAATTACATTAATAATTAAAGTAAAAATGTAACGTGAATCCACACACACTTCTACAGAGCAATCCACCTTCGCGAAGTATAATATCTATAACATTATTTATCTCACACGGGACGAAAAGTAATTATTCCCCGAAACTGAAGAAGAGAGAGTGGCATAAAGTAAAGTGGTTTAAGTAATAAAAGGTAGCGGCACATCGCGGTAATTTTACGGCCAAGGTAAGGTCTTGGCGCTTACACCTACGAATATTTCTTTATTCTATGTCGTGTGAGTTCAGTGTCGTGTTTACGACCCCTGAACATGTTGAGATATATTTGGAACGTTATTCTGGGGGTGTTAAAATGTTACACGCTTCTATTTTTGTGTTGATAAAATGTCGTTACTCAATTGATTAGCCATTTTTTTTTAGAATTTTTATTCGCATCTCACGTACTTTTTTTTCCTCCGTTCTTTTTATGGGTTTGTACCCAAAGGGTAAACAGCAAAGTCTTGGTAATAAGATCCTTATTACTAAGACTTCGCTGTCTGTCCTTCCGTCTGTCCGTCTGTCTGGCTCATCTCAAGAACCGCGATAGCTAGACTGTTGAAATTTTCACAAATTATGTATTTCTGTTGCCACAATAACAACAAATACTAATAACAAACGCGATTTTTTTTGCCGATTTCTCCTAAGTACGGTAAGGAACTTTTTTTTTTTTTTGGTGGGGAATATCATCCAATGACAACCCCCGCTCTTGGGTGGAGCGGGAGATAGTGTCAGACTCTTACCGACTAAAAAACCCACCCAGTTCCTTCTAGCCTTCATACCGGGGCTCGGGTTCCCTTTCGGATAACCCTGGCCCCAGTAGGCTTCGACCCGGCTGGGCCCCTGCTGTTGCTGACAACTCCTTGAGGCGCGCGGGAACAGTGCGCGCCGTCAACGACTTGGGTTTGGTCCGGACATTTACCGGACGGTCGGACAGCGTGCTACCCATTGCTCACTGTCCGCAAGCCTGCGCCTGCGGTGGCTGGAAATCGGAATCGGAATCCCGGCGGCGGCAAGAGCGCCGTTGCCTGATGCGGTCGGCCTCCTCCTTTGCGAGCATTACTGCTTCGTAGAAGTCGGCGACCGCCTGCCTCCGCGCTCCGGACCATGGCCTCAACCAACGCCCGGCGCGAGAGCTCTCCGCCGCCGATCACCCCCATGAGGGCACGGCGATGCTCCGCCCAGGCAGGGCACACCTCGACTGTGTGCTCCACCGTGTCCTCCGGGCGTTCCGCACAGTGGCGACACCCGGGCGTCACTTCCGCTTTAATCGTACGGAACCCTCGTGCGCGAGTCCAACACGCACTTGGCCAGTTTTTTTCCCAGTTCTGGTGTGAGTTCATAGTTCCTATATACATATTTGTGTGGAATACGCGGTGTTTTCTCATCAAGCAAGTGCTACCAGCGATTCTGAGGATAGTAAACATTTGCTAGGGTGCTCCTCTAATAAATTAACTGTACATAATAATACCGTACATTTTCATGTAAGCGCCTGTTTATCTACCGGGGCTTACAGCTGAACTCATGTAAATTCACGTAAACAGAATAATAACGTGGTCTTGTGTTAAATTAATGAACGCTTAATTACATTGTTCCCAGAAATAATTGTTTTTTAGCCCTTGTTTCACAATGTTTAGATTGGCAGTCTAGTATTATAAAAATATAAAAGTCTATAGGTACGTATTTTTTAAGCTATTGCATAGCTTATATCGCGGGCCTTGAGCGTGGAGACCGAATCCAGAAATTCCGTAACGAAAATAACCTAACACCCCCCACTCATTTGTTTTTTGAGTGTGGTGACCGATAAGAAAACAAATGAGTGAACAATCAATCAAAATTCACTTCAATGTGTGAAAGTGTAACTTCAATTAATATCAAAGAAAAAAAAACAAAGGAAAAAAAAAATACTGCATAAATAAAATAAATAAATAATTATAATTGCATAAGTTGATAAAAATGCTATGCAATAGCTTTACCGCGGCAGTCCCCGAGTGCCACACGTCTTTTTTTTTTATTTGGTTGGAAATCATCACATAACTTCATATACATATACACATACATATTATATTATAGTCTAGGTATCCTAAGGTTGTCTGGTAGATAACGTTGTTAGCGATCATAGCAAGGTTCAGTTGAAAGCCAGCGTCAGGCAACTGCTACGTAGTGGCCTGGCATCATGCTGAACTGGACCCATTTGGCGCAGCCGTGAGACATACCATGTAGATATATTTAAGTTTAAGTTTCTATACTAAGTATAATAATTGTGTGTACCAATGTGCCAAATAAACGTATTTTCTTTCTTTCTTTCGATAAGGGCCGCCATTATACCCATATAGATTTAAGTTTATGTAAAAGTTATAACTATTTTGGTGTACAATAAAGTTTATTCTATTTAATTCTAACTCCTCCCGCTCTGGGTGGAGCGGGAGGGAGTGTCCGAGTTTTACTGTCTGACAGGAGTCAGACAGTAAAAGAAATCTATATTCCTTCAGTTGCTCTTCGTGCAATCCAGGACTACAGTAACTTTATCAAACAATCTCGCAGCCAAAGTCTGCAGGTATGTCTAGAAACCTTATTTTTTTCAGGTGGGAAATCGTCAAGTGACTTCTTCTGCTCTGAGATGGAGCTACAGAACTGACAATTTTTTAGTGTCTAAAACCGTCTTCCTAGAATCACTGTCATTCTTTCAAACGTTTCCGCAGATGTCTGAGTGCCTGGTCAACAATCACGCTATAACAGCACATCTGCCACCGGGACACGAACTGTAGTGGCCAAACTGGCAATCTCTGAACCGACTGCGGACTCAGGTTGGCCATTACAAAGATAATCTCGCTAAATGGGATTTCCTTGACGCATTGCAAACACATTGCCAGTGTGGAGCCCCTTCACAAGATAAATATGTCACCTCCTTTCCTGCTGCTGCATGGACAAGTACTTGCACCCTCCATGACTTATACGGAGCTAACGACAGAGTTGTCCAGGTGGCTAAATATTGGCCGGATAAAATTTGAGTCAAATCAACACGAGAAGAAGAAGAAGCGCAACGGAATTGGATGATATTTTGAACACGTAGATATCTATACATCTGTACATGTAAATAAAATTGGAGTGGCTGTTTGTAATATTGAAATAACTGCTTTTTACTACATGCATATGAATATACAAGGTGTAAGGGACAGCCCTCCACAAACTTTAAGGGCTTGCTCAGTAGACGAAACTGAACAACCTTCCACAAAAAATTTTTTCAGGAAACGAAAAAAAAATCCGCCTCACATAGAAAATTATAAACTTGATTGGACAGTTTGTATGGAGAGGGCGAATTTTCTTTTCGTTTCCTGAAAAAAAATTTTGTGGTAGGTTGTTCAGTTTCGTCTACTGAGCAAGCCCTTAAAGTTTGTGGAGGGCTGTCCCTTACACCTTGTATATACGGTACATACACCAAAATAACATTTTTTACAATTTTTGTCTGTCTGTCTGTCTGTCTGTTTGTCCGGGTTTATCTCTGAAATGGCTAGACCGATTTTGACTTTTTTTGACAGGTAGCTGATGTAATAAGGAGTAACATAGGCTACTTTTATTTTAGAAAAAATAAATTCAAAATCCTGTAATCCACGCGAACGAAGTCGCGGGCACAGCTATCGTTGTATAAATTAAGCCGTGGGATAACTTTTTATATTGGCGGAACCGTCCCGAGATATGAATTTCGATAATCATACGGGCGATGATACTGGAAAAAGTATCTGATAAGTGGAAAACAATGAGTGAAATAATTCGTCAGATAAGATAAACGGAGCTTATCTGCTGGTAGGTAGCAAAACATAAATCGAGGGTTCTAGACAGAGTGGCTGAATCATAAAATCAATTTATTTTTATAAAACCGTTTATTCCCGTCGCGTATAAAAACGGGTTTAAAAAACTCATATCCTCAGCTTAAGCTCAATGTAAACATAATTAATAATGCAAAGTAGGAGCGGCAAAGTAATTGATTTCCCTTCGATACTTTCTTACTTCGTCTTTTATATTATTCATGTGTTTACTTAAGCTTAGTGGTTATTTGTTTGTTTAATCCACCCTCTACCCTTAACCATTGCGTAATGAGAAACAAAATAGAATAGAATAGAAAAACTCTTTTTTGAACACCAGCACGCTTAGCCAAGTTGTTATTCTGCAATCGTTAACGCTGTCGAAAAGTGATGAAACGTATGGGAATGACGTCATCTCAACGTAGAGTCGCGTGGTCAGAACAAACGAATAGACAATTCGTAGCCAAGTTCACATCGTTCAAAATCGTTTCTACAATATTTAACGCTACATCCTTTGTTGTACAAACGCTACATTATAGAACGAGTGGCCGACTCAGGCGCGTCAACATGACTACCAACTTATCGTTTTCTACAATTGCTGTCACCGAGGCGTTACCGATTAGAGAACGCTGAACAGTTACAGAATAGGCAGCTGGGCGTGCCACCATTACGGCGCGAAGCATCTCTCTATGAAGACTGGTTGGAGAGGCACCACGGTGTCCTCATCATCCACCTGACACAAGTCCTCACACGTCCGGACAACGTAGTTTTTGGAGATTCCTGCACTCCCGAGACGGGGTCGCAGCCACAGTAGATAAATATACAGTAGGTTATCTAAGGCCGCCCGCCGAGTTATTAGCCTACTCTTGCGTTGATACCCAGGGTTGTCACTTTTACTTTTAGTTAATATTTTCGAACAAGCAGCACTTGATCTAAATTTATAAAATAAAAAGCATATTATGATTGAATATTTTACCAATTTATAAATTTAGTAAAAATAAAAAGCTTTTATTCACATGGCTTGTTTTCGACTGACGATCGGACCGAAAAACGGCCCGCCTTTTATACCCCGAAACTTTACGTCCGCGTGAACCATGATTTTTGGACTTATTTTACTTTTAGTTTCGCTTTAGCCGAGCCCTTTCGGATGCCATATTTATTTATTCTTTTACATAACATATACAATATGCACATCAAAATACTCGTTACAATGTCTACTTTCACATAAAATAATAACCTTTTGCATAACTCAATACATAAAAAAGTTTCTAGAACAAAAACTGCAAAAGATACAATTTCGGTCATATTATGAAACACAAATCTTTCGATTTCTCACCCAATATTATACCAATTGTCAATCTAATGGCTATATTATCATTTTTTAGTTAAGTTTTAACTAGGAATACAGTAATGGTGAGAATTGGACACAAAACAAAAAAGGTAAACATCAGTTTACAATTACGTAATCGGGATCGCGAACATTACAAACTTCGATCATTTCTAAAACTATGCTATCTTGAATTTATCGTTCCCAATATACTATATTAGACTCAAAAACACTAATTAACTACATAGAACATCTATCATGTACCGACAACATAGATAAAATCTCTTTCAAAATAGTTCATCATCTTCCTGCCCTAGTCCCGTTTTATTTGGGGTCGGCGCAACACGTTTTTTTCTTCCATTCTGTCCTGTCACTCGTCACGCTATCACTAACTCCCTTTTCTTTCATATCGCTTCTCACACAGTCCATCCATCTTTTCTTTGGCCTCCCTCTTCCCCTCCATCCATCCACATGTAAACTCATAACTTTTTTAGCAACATGCGTTTCATCCCTCCTTTTCACATGACCATACCAAGACAAACGATTCCCTTTCAACTTTTCAGTCACTGGCGCCACTTTTAAACTTCCCCTAATATACTCATTTCTCACTTTATCCATTCTCGTCACACCACACATCCATCTTAACATTCTCATTTCCGCTACATGCAATCTTTTTTCATCCGTCTTTTTCACAGCCCAACATTCTGATCCATACAGTATGACAGGCCTTATCACGGACTTGTAGATTTTACCCTTCAACTTGAGGGGCATCCGTGGGTCACAAGCGGTTCCCGTGACCTGTCGCCATTTCAACCATCCTGCGTTGATCCGACGTTTTACGTCCCGGTCCACCTCACCATCCCCTTGGACGAGCGACCCGAGGTACCGAAAGTCGGAACAGATCGGTATGGGCGTTCCGGCGAGAGCTAAAGGCACTGGATTGGAGACACCGCCGAAATCGCAGAACAAGTACTCCGTTTTGGTTCTACTCAATTTCAGGCCAACACTCTCCAGTCTGTGCCACCACACCTCCAATCTGTTCTGGACCTCTAGGCCACTCTCGGCAACCAGCACAATGTCATCGGCAAACAGCATACACCAGGGAGCCTCTTCCTGAATGTCCAACGTCAGAGCGTCCATTATCATCAGGAAGAGGTAAGGGCTGAGAGCCGACCCTTGATGTAAGCCGACAGCCACATTGAAGCTGCCAGTGGTGCCAACTGAAGAATTCATTCTAAAAATTCTAAACTCTTTCAAAATAGTTAACAAACAAATTTACATTTTCACTAATAAATTCGCACTTTCTTATTCATTCTTATTGGAATCTTATTAGTTATTCTATTTTGAACCTTACTAAACTAAGAAATCGTTAATTAATGGCAAAACAGAGACTTAAACTAACATAATCTTACCTATACTTTCGTAAACACAACATAAACAAAACAAAACTTAGAAATATGTTACATGACGCTATTCTATAGTAAAACTCAGTCTATAACTTACACTAATCTAATAAGACATAAGTTCCTAAGCCTAATAAAATCAAAACAAACATTTATGAAGTAAAAACATCCTATTCTAAGTTTAAAATGTACATAAAAACTACTTGCGTGCTAGGTGGTCCCGACCACTACTTGCGCCCTGGTGCTTGCAAGGGACCTCCGTCGCCGACACAATACCATATTTTCTAATAATATTTAAGTATAAGTAGGTACTTACATTTCTGGTTGAGTAGGAAGTATGAAGAATGATAAGTCCGGGTTTGCGAAATCATTATTGAGGCACCCGAAAACACTACAATATTTTTTTCCCCTTTTTGAAGTCATGATACTCGTAATTTACGACAAGTGTCCGCCGCCCGCGCCGGCGAGAGTTGACGAACGCAAGCGGTCATGTAGCGTACGCGCGTGCTCACAGTCGCGCTGCACAGCCCGCACTGCCGCCACCTTATTCCCCCATATATTATGCTAGCGTGTGCGTGAAATCGCGTGCCGACATGGCGCGCGGCGCGCACGCACACATTCAAACCGAGAGCGGCACGTTTGTATGAAGATGTTTTACTGTATATTTATCTACTGTGTCGCAGCAGACCACAAAGGAGATGGCAGGACGACTTAGAGGTCTTCCTTGAGAATAAGCCCAGAGCCGGGATCAATGGAAGAAATGTAGGGAGGCTTTTGACAGCAATGGAACAGTACATAGTACAATTACCGGCACGGATCTTGAGCGCTGGCTTCAAGTTGCGCAGAAGTTAAATATTCGGTCTCTTTAGTGGTGCGAAGTGAGACGCGGGGGCGGGGAGTGTCAGTGATTGGTTCGCCGCGCCATCGTGTCATAGACGTCACTCGTGATTCGTTCCCTGCGCTTGCTGCATGTATTTAACAACGATGACGATTGGCTCGCCAATGTATGGAATGCGCAAAGCGATCCCCACTCTGACGCTGAGCGCTCAAGATCCGTGCCGGTAATTGTAGATGAATAGGTAATGCAATTTCTAATAACTAAAATCGATGCTTGACATTTCACGTGCTGGTCAGGTGATCACTGTATGATGTTATTAGCGCTTCAATTTTGCGGGGAGTGTCAGTGATTGGTTCGCCGCGCCATCGTGTCATAGACGTCACTCGTGATTCGTTCCCTGCGCTTGCTGCATGTATCTAACAACGACGACGATTGGCTCGCCAATGTATGGAATGCGCAAAGCGATCCCCACTCTGACACCCAGCGCTCAAGATCCGTGCCGGTAATTTTAGATGAATAGGTAATGCAATTTCTAATATCTAAAATCGATGCTTGACATTTCACGTGCTGATCAGGTGATCACTGTATGCTGTTATTAGCGCTTCAATTTTGCTGACACCTCTGTCAGCAAAATTAACAGGGACAGTTAGGGCTGACGCCTGTTAGGGCTGCGAATTATTCCACGAAGTTACCTTAACCCTCGTAATGTGGGTAAATGAAAGAACATTGACAGTTTTAGTCGTAAAGTCTGACATTCCTTCCCGCTCCACTCAGAGCGAGATAATTAATCAAATGATTTCCCAAATTAGAAATAAGTATAAGATATTAATATAATAAAGAGGTAAAGTTTGTTTTTTATTTTTTTGGGAGGTAATCTCTGGAAGTACCTAATGGTCCGATTGCTAAAATTTTTTCAAAGATAGTAAGCTGCTTTATTTCTGAGTGACATAGGCTACATTTTATAATAATAATAATAATAATAATTTATTTCAGACTCATCTACATCCATATGTGTTAGTACATTTGCAAGCTTATAAACTAGTGTTAGTACTAAATTGACAACCACACAATCATTAAGTGGCAAGTCCAGGTGGACTCCCCGATTATGGTGGCAAATCATCATACGACTGCGTGCAGTCGTATCCAGCGAGCCAGCATCGGAGAGTCCCACCGGTCTGCCAGCGCGCGCAGAATGGTGTTGGGACTGTCGCGCGTGCGGCGCATGATAGAAGCGCACCGTTTGCGCATGATGGCCGCGAAGCCGTCTGTGTCAGCCGCCGCGAACATCACGTCAGTTACCACGGAGTTTATATACGCGGACGAAGTTGCAGACAAAAGCTAGTTAGAAATAAGATACCTATGTAACTTCAGACTTATTTACAAGAACAAAATACACATACAATTCGTAAGAACAACACTGATCCCATATTGTGCATCCAAAACTTTCCCGTTAAGAACTCTGAATACCGGTATACACGTAGTAAGATGCATCTACTTCGTAACTAGCTCGCAAACTGTCCGACAACTCCGTGCTGCCTGAGTAGCTACTCCACCGTTCTGTAACTAGGTTAGCGACATTTTGCATGGATATTGTGCTAGCTCCCGCCGTAATAGGGCTGTTATATTAACTGGCCTCTTCACCGCGATTCCATTAGTTCTTAGTAGTTACGGTTGTCATCTTACTATGTTCATTTTTTATGGGATAGCTTTTTGAATGTCGGTTTTGACGGACATGAAGTTGAAGCCGGGTAAAAAGTAAGTTATGTCCTTCTTTGGTGTTCAATCTTTACATCAAATAAGTACATTTTGATACAAATAAAGAAAGTTTGTCATCGCGACCGAGGCGAATTCCTGTATTATGGAGCCAAGTGCTGCAGTACTTTCCATGTACCAAATGAGGTTTTTTCAATAAACTTACGAAGACATAAATGAAAATGGGTCACTTAGCGCCTAGTCTGGTACAATAAATTGGGGCGGCGGCGGCTAGCTTGCACACTTTTCCAAACAAGTGTGGAAAATGGCAAACTTCATGCCTGAAAGCGGTAGGGATAGGAGTAGGTTTTTATATTGAAAAATTGGTTTAGTAGTTTAACCGTGAAAGCGTAACAACTGACAGTAACTTTCACATTTAAAATATTAGTATGGATTTGGTTCGAGTATACAGAAATATTGTTCAACTGCTACTTAATTTATGCAATGGCTGAAACTTCTATTTTCGTAAACATATTTTTCAGGCCTTCAGATTTGTTGTGAGTTTTAGTGTAAACACACCCCCACATTTTTTTAATTGACTGCAAAAAAGAAGGAGGTTCTGAATTCGTTTTTTATGTATACTCCCTGATTAGTGGAAGATGTAGGATCGATTTGCTAAACTCATATTTTTGTTTGAAAACGAATACATCCCAGGTGGTCCCATTGTCATCAGGTCAAGATCGATCAGATCAAGAAAAAAAAAATTCAAATTTTTATCTATAATTAAAATAAAACCAATAATAATAAAAAAATACCCTAAACTAACTAAATCAAACTAAAAGTATTAAACTTGAACATTATTTAGGTATTATAGCTGAACCCCTCAACTATAAAGTGTAAAAAAGATACAAGCGGTTCATAACAATAAAAAATAAACACTTAGGCTGAGTTGCACTATAACGATAACCTAACCATAACCGGCCGTGAATCGGCCGCCTATTGGTCAATTCGACGATTTGACAACTGTTAACGGCTTTGTTGTCGTTAAAGTTAAATGGTGCAACTCACCATAAAAAGTGCAAAATAACTTTATTAACATAGTGTTAAGTAACGAATGAAAAACAAAAACAAAGCAGAAACTTCGTAGATTTTTAGATAAAATATAAAACAAGAGAAAGCTTGAAAGAGACATGAAAATAAAAATCTGTTAATACATTTATATGTTTACGTACCCTCACGTGAATATGTCGGATCAGCCCAATAGAGTGTAAACAATCGTAAATATGAATGTGTCACCAAAATCAATAAAACGTGTCAAGTCAAGAAACTATGTTGTGTTGCGTAAAAGATTTCAATATTTTCACGGCACGGTTGGCGCAGTGGTTGAGCGATCGGCTGCTAAGCTGCGTGTCAAAGGTTCGTTTTCCGCTCGGAACAAATATTTTCATAGTACAGATACTTTTGTTTCGCATCTGGGTGTTTTGTGAATGTGAGTTTATATGTTTGTGAGCGCATACACGATACAGGGGTTATTCCTTATGTGGTGATATTGTATTAATAAAAAAAAAGACTTAACTAAGTAAATATTCAATCCCCGAATGGAGTCTCGAAGATTTTTCCGAGTACAAAAAATTTTTTTTTTTTCCTTTGACGCATCATCAAATTTAATGTTTTCAGATTTATTCCTTTATCGGCGCTATAAGACCTTGCTTTATGCCAAATTTCACGATTCTAGATCACCGGAAAGTTACCTATGACTTTTGATTCGAAAAGTACATTTATAGCGACATAAATTGTTCAAAAGTTTGATTTTTTTTTTACAGTTTCAAGGTACCGCAAACTTGAGTACTACAGTCATTATTATGGTCTTGATACTTTTAAACTTGATACCTTCACCCGTTCTCGAAATAAAGGGTCTTGACACTTGACAGACAGACAGACAAACCGACGGACAACAAAATGATCCTATATGGGTTCCGCTTTCTCCTTTTGAGGTACGGAACCCTAATAAAAGAAAAAGAGATCAATATAAATGTTCTTCTTTTCACACTTGAAAGATATTGTGACCTACTTAAGTTTATAAATAGGTACGTCGATGCAAAAGGGCAAGATTAAAATAGAAAGAAATGAAGGGGGAAAGTTGCGTTATAATCTTCTAGTAAGTGTCAACGTGGCTAGAGGAAACTGGAGCCTTATATGTGATAGATCACAACATATTTGACAAATGATAGTCTACCTCTGTTCAAGCTGGATTTTTGTTATTCATTTTTAGCTTGATCGAAGGACCTAGAGTTTCTTTTTAGGGTTTCGTACCTCAAAAATAAAAAACGGAACTCTTATTGGATCACTTCGATGTCCGTCTGTCTCTCTGTCTGTCCATATACTCAAGTCTGCGGTCCCTCGAAGCTGTGAAAAAATTAAAACTTCTAATTTTAACAAAAAAAAAGGTACGGCCACTCTGAAGGGAACCAAAATTTATAAGGTCCTCCCCCTTACCCAGAATCCGGAATAGGCAGCACAGATAATTATAGAAAACAAATTGTTTTTTTGCGATTCGTAAAATCTGCGAGACTCTATTCGGGAATTGAACTATTTACATAGGTCAATCTGGACGGAACCCTCAGTGTGCGAGTCCGACTCACACTTGCCCAGTTTTTATTCTGGTTAATTTTGATTTATAGAGGTCTTTAACTTAAATGTTTTATATTGTAAATAATGAGATCTTATTTTACTTGTTTAAAACTTAAAATTATTTGGTTACCTTTATCAACATTTTATACTGACATTACTGTTAACGATTCTATTAAATCACAAGTTCGGTCTTCAACAGTTGCAACAAATGTTATAAGCTAGTTGGAGATCGATTTTCCTCCTGAGTTCATCTCAAACAAGTTCAATGAGAGAAAGGTGAGGTAATTAATCTCTCAGGCACCGGTGTACCGAATTCGGTACACCTCGGTACCAGCCAACTTAAACCTTATTTTTACGTAAGAAGGTTTAAGTTAGCTGGCATGAGGTGTACCGTAATCGGTACACTGGTGCCTGAGAGGTAAATATGGTCATTACATAATTTTTTAAATCTCTCATAAAAGAAGAGAGATTTATAAAATTCTTGTTTACCTGTTGTTGTGCTATTTATAGTTTTAAAGTTATTTTTATTAAGAAATTTCCGATAAGTATTTTCTCGTATCTAGTAGTTAAAAAACAATATAAAATTTGTTTCACAACAATATTATATTCTTATATTTTCTCAGAAAACGAACGGATAGAAATATCTAGTGGGCGTAGTGAAAGACGAATACGCCTGTCTGCATAAACTTCATAAATAAAAATATTCTATACGATAGCCAATACATTTGCTATAAGCTGCTGGCGATGATAGCTGGTCTTATGATTTTTCATCTTCATGGCCACTTTTATAGAAGACTCGTAAGGTGAGAACGCACGAACCCGTAAAATACGAGTATAATTCGCATTTAAGTATCGAGATGCCATAAAAAATGGGAATTATTGAGTTTACGTTATAAGTATCTTATGTAGGCCTAAACATATACGAACTGTATAGATAAAATGTAGGAATGTGATAGATAAAGATGGACGAAAAAAGATTGCATGTAGCGGAGATGGAAGTGTGGAGTGATGAGAATAAATAACGTGAGAAATGAGTATATTATAGGAAGTTTGAAAGAGGCGCCAGTGACCGAAAAGTTGAAAGCTATTCGTCTGTCTTGTTATGATTCATAATGATTCTGTGAAAAGAAGGGATGAAATACATGTCACTAAAACAGTTATACCTAGTATAATATAAATATACACCGCTAAATTTTGATCGTTTTAATCCCATGGAGGGTCGATCCGGTACATGAAACACTATCGATTTATAAAGATAAAATTAAAAAATAAAATACCTTTTTTTAAAACTGGTATTACGCATGTACGAAATTAATTTCTTTAAGAAAACGTCAGCTGAGCGAGTCCAATGACCTGTAGGTAGTAGTCGACGTTCCGTACAAACTACCTACAGGTCATTGGACTACATGACATAATTTCGTACGTGCGTAAATTAATACGATAGTGTTTCATGTACCGGATCGACCCTCCACGGGATTAAAACGATTAAAATTTAGCGGTGTATACTTATCGATGTAATAAGAAAGAAGAGAAGATTTATATTATTTTTGTTATTCATGTTTTAGGTTATGATGGAATTAGCATATTCTACCATGTATAAAAATTCTTTATTAAATAGACTAAAAAATTTTCTCCATGAAACGTAACGTATTTTTCTTTATATTTGTGCAGCTTTATAAGATTCAATTAATAAAATTAGTAGAAGCCAACATGATTAAATTTATCTACTCTAATATAATAAAGAGGTAGTTTGTTGGAGGTAATCTCTGAAAGTAATGGTCCGATTCAGCGATAGAAAGCTGCTTTATTCCTGCCCCCCCTAGCCAAGTTACAAACGTTTCGCTTGCGTCGAACGCTTCGAGTTGACTTTGCCGCCAATTCTTTTGTTCTGACCACGTGACTGAGCGTTGAGATGACGTCATTCTCGTGCATTTGAAGCTTTCTACTAGCGTTAACTATTGCAGATTTGCAACTTGGCTAGGGGTACTGAGCGACATAGGTTATATTTTATGTACGCAAGCGAAGCTGCGGGCAAAGGCTAGTTATAAACAATTTAATATTAGATTATGATAATTATCAAATTAGTGATCTTGCCGAAGCATACACAGTTTGTTAATTACAAGAAATCAGAAAAGTTTATTTCAAATAGACCATTTACAGGCATTTTTGAATTGTCAAAATGTCCGTCAGTCAAAAAAGTGAAGCTAAATTGCACGTTCTAAAGCGTAGATCTCTATGGAGAAGAACTTGCAAGAAACTCCATAGACACTCTTTTAAATCATCATTATTAAAAGTTACATAAAAATTGTATTTTTAGGTAGGAAAATAGGGTAGTGTCCAGGGTCAAAATAATTACATTTTATTTAGTCCGTATTTTAGATTATAAAAAAATCTTGGACACGTATTTTTTCTTTTTTCGATTAAACAAAAACTAACAAAGATATAGCCTATTAAAGTTACGTGTGACGTTACCCCGTGCGAAAAAATGCAGCACGGCGTGACGTCACACGTAACTTTAATAGGCTATATCTTTGTCATTTTTGGTTTAATTTACAAATAAAAAATACGGGTCCCTTATTTTTGAATAATCTAAAAGGCGGACTAATTACATTATTTACGGCCACTAGCCTATTATCCAATGACATCTTATGCTCTTGTGCGAAGCGGCCGGGTGTGTCAGACTTTTACTGACTAAAAACCCACTCCTCTTTTGCCTTTCATACCGCGGCCGAAGTTTTCCTTTCCACGAGAATACGGTAGAGCATACGGTAGAGATGTGTCCCGCTTGGGCAGAGCACCGGGCGATCTACACAGTGATGACATCCGGGCGTTACTTCCGCAAGGATCCGGTGCAGGAACTTCTCGAAGTGACCATGTTTGGTGAGAACCAGCGTAATGTGGAAGAAGAGGACGCCTGAGGTCTTTCCAGTAACTCCTCAAAGATGAGACTTACTGCCATAATCAATGGCGTGCTCAACACTGGGTTGCGACAGTCCCTGTCACCATTTCACCATGAGATCCCGCCGGAGCTCTGTCCGCCATGCTGCGATTTGTCGGTACAGCGGAGTTTCACCCTGGCGTTACATCTCCACGCGCAAATCTTGCATGCGTGCAAGGACTGTTGCTTCCAGGTCCCATAGTGGCAGGCCAGCAAGGAGGCTCACCACTTCGCAGGAAAACGTGCGTATCCCCCACACCACATAAATCTTGATTACATAATATACGTTAAATATAGGCTATACAAGATGGTGAAAATGATCAAATTAATGATCTAGCCGCAGTCAACTTGTCACGTAATTAATACAGCATGATTCCTAATGTTTGAGTGATTGCTACTAACACGATTGTACATTGAGATTGACGTAACTAACGCCATAATGTCAAGTAGTTAATTAAACGTACAAACTAATCGATAAAATGATATTACAACGTTTTCTGTATATTATATTAGCTTTTTCCCGCAGCATCGCCCGCGTACATAAAATGTAGCCTATGTCACTCAGGAATAAAGCAGCTTTCTATCGGTGAAAAAATGTTACTAGTACTTTCAGAAAATACTTTCTACAAACAAAAAAAAAAAAACTTTACCTCTTTATAAATATATACATATACATATATATATATATATATATATATATATATATATATATATAAATAATAAGTATATAAGTAAGTATATACTATAGATGTAATTAGATCTATTTAGTTTTCAATGTTAATTTGAATCAATTTTCAATGTTTTTTTGTAAGATTTCATTTAATTCATTTTAAACCCCAAGCGAACGCCGGCGTTCGCGCACCTATTGCCTTTCTATTGTGTCTGTAATTTCCATGATTGAAAGGTTAACTACACGTTGCCTCCAGATCCCTCCAGATCGTTTATGTCTATAATACTCACATGACTGGTCGCTATGGTGACACTTGAGGGAGGCCTATGTCCAACAGTGGATGTCTTTCGGCTGCTGATGATGATACATTATGTTTTAATTACATATATTTCAATTATTTTAAATTTTGCCTTCCTGAATCTTATTTGACCATATCACCCTTATTACAAAAACCAGTTGTTTGGTTTTACCAATAAGGGTACGATATTATTTATTTTTAAACTCAAGTGAATGTTTATTTCTTTTATTTTTCAAGTGTTACGAATTCTAAATTATTTAACAGCTTCTTAGTCTCTAGTCTCTGCCCTAGCTAGTTCTTGAGACACAACCCTTTTATTATAATTATATCGTTGCGAAGACGTACAGGCTGTCATATGCTTACGACAAGAAATACCAGCGCTGTAGTGAGTCAAAAGATCTATGCAATATACCTTAGTTCATTTTTACATCTTACTCCTATAGTATTTCTCTTTAATGGTTAGTAGGTACCATAGAATCGTTGCAAGATATTTGAAAGTGGTTTTGATATTAATAACGACCCAATTAATACACTTTTGCCCAAATTTCATATTACTTATTATCATCACCTTTTCCACCACCAAATAGCTATTAACAACTTCGCTTTATGTTTTTACTTTCATAGTAAATGAAGCTAAATGCTCGCAATTATGTATTTGAAGGTTTCTAAATGGCGTCAAAAGTGCGACTCACTCGCGAACGGGCCGAGTTCATTAATTAACTCGAATGTGTTGCGCGGCGCGACATATTGCGGCGTGTTTTTGCTATACTCAGTTATAATATTTTATAAATCGTCATTTTGTTACCGTTATTAATTAAGAGAAAATTTTACGGCAGAGGAAATTGTGGTTGAAAATCGGTTTTCGGTAAAAAACAGTCCATAGCAATTTTGTGTATTCTCATTTCACATTCATCGCTGTGTTTTTGGTTAGACGCGGGCACTATACTCTATCAATATTTGAATTTATGCACACGACGCGAATAGAAAATTCTAGTTCTGATTTTTTTTTGATGTTGTACGTATGCGAGTTACATGTTTGCGAACTAATCCACGTTTCAGGAGTAATTCCTGGTGTGGAGCAAAGTTTATTTTCAGAGTATTGAAACTTTTTCCAGAGCTCAGAGACGCATTTAATAAATGTAGGTCTCATGGATAGTGGAGTACCTTAGTGGGTACAGACAGGCGCTAAGAATACTTCTGCGAAGCAGTAATGCTCGCAAAGGAGGAGGCCGAACGCATCAGGCAACGGCGTTATCACCGCCGCCGCCGCCGCCGCCGCCGGGATTCTGATCCCGATTTCCGGCCACCGTAGGCGCGGGCTTGCGGACAGTGAGCAATGGGTAGCTCGCTGTCCGGCCGTCCGGTAACTGTCCGGACCAAGCCCAAGTCGTCGACGGCGCGCACTGTTCCCGCGCGCCTCAAGGAGTTGTCAGCAACAGCAGGGACCCAGCCGGGTCGAAGCCTACTGGGGCCAGGGTTATCCGTAAGGGCGCTCGAGCCCCGGTATGAAGGCTAGAAGGAACGGGGTGGGTCTTTTAGTCAGTAAGAGTCTGACACTATCTCCCGCTCCGCCCAAGGGCGGGGGATGTCAATGCATGATTTTTTCCCACCATAAAAAAAAAAAAAAAAAAAAAAAGGCGCTAAGAATAAAAGGTGTCGTGGCAATTCAAGCATTAGAAATATGAAATGTCGTCTGACATTTACTTCTTTACCATATTACGTGATTTGGTTGTACATGTTTTTACTACGATTTTTTTTCTTTTGCTGTATTAAAGTTTTGTCCTTCTGCAGGAGGGACGACGCCACCGAGGCCGACCAGGGAAGTGGTGAGACGACCTTGACGTCTACCGCAAGGGTTGGTCGAGATGGTTTGAGGAAGAATTGCCTGGAGGAATTTAAAGGCGGTCTTTACCCGGCAGTGGGCATGTATAGATTTTATAAAATAATTAAAAAAAAAAAATAGAAATATTTCGTCATCCAAAGAGTTATAGTTCACTGAAACTTCAAACGCATTCTTTTCAAAATCAAAGCGTGTGCGATGACATGTTACTTTTCTTTTGCGTCTATACAAGACCAAATGTCAGAAAATACAAGCGAGTATTATAATTGGCTGCTGAGCTTGGATAACCAAATATTTAACGACATTTGTCTTAAGTCCCTTCTTACTCAAAAACACACCAATAATCCGTTCTCCTGTATCTCAAACATTTGGACTTACAAAGTGATATACATTATAAGTTTCTGAACGCATGAATACCCACTATAGTAAGTTTTATTACTACATTCCAAGGGTATAAACAAAGCAATATTGGAACTCGGAGCCGCAATCACATCGCAAACTAACCCTTATTCTAACCCCCATCTAACTGTGGCACAAAACACAAGCCTTTTCAAATATTTATTCAATAATTCCGAGATACTATTGATCCCCATTCCAGCGTTCTGTGTTGTTTATTTGACAATAACAACTTCCATTTACTAATAAAACTAGCATTGAATTAATTGCTCAAATGTTTGTTTGTTCATGTGAAAGCGAAACAGGTTTATTTAATGCAATCTCATGCTGCGTTAATTTAGTTTATTAAACATTTTATTTTATTTGGTATTCCGTTTTGTATGTTATTGCTGCATGAAGGTTTTATGGAATATTGACTGCTATATATTTTTATTACCTATACAGGTATTACAGTTTCATCAAAATCCAATCAACCGTTTCAGATTCAAAGAGCGACTACTAAACACACATACATACAAACTTTGGCCTTTATAAAATCAGTGCGATTATTGTATCCACAACAAATCACTGTAAATCACAAAAGATTTAATGAATTCCAGAACCGAAGAAAAATATTTTTCTTCCAATAAATGCTACGGATATAATAAACACGTTATGAATAAATATGACTAAGATAATAAAACCCATTATTTTATAAGAATTCAATAGAGGTAACCGTAATGCGTTTGAATAGGTTATATATCCCTCTTAAAGTAAGAATTTAAAAAGTACCTGTTTTATATTTGTGAAGTCAACTATGTATTATCTTTTTAGGAGCGAATGGAATGGTCTACCCTCTTATCTATATAATTATTATATAAAAGGAAAAACTGACTGACTGACATATTAACACACAGCCGAAACTAATTGGACCAGGACTGTGAAATTTTGCACAAGGTTTTTATTTCTGACGTAGGCAGACACTAAGATGTTCCAAAATTTCAATTACACTCCCTGATGGGATGAAATGTGGATCCAAAGTTTGTACAGAGAAACCTATTTAACGCAGGCAAAACCACAGGCAAAAGCTAGTCTTTTATATATATGACCAAACAAAAAAATGTAACTAGGTCATCAACGAAAGCAATGCATCCCAAAATATATGAGAACGATTTTACAAGTAGGTAAAAGATTACAAAGAAATAAATCACTAGCACCACAGTACACCATAGCTTGCACGCGGCTATAAAACAAATTATCCGACGTTCGTTTTAGCACCATCACGATTATTTACTACCATCATGTCGAGTTAACACGTTTTTATAGTACTGGGGAAAACTAGACCGTTATTTAGAATTTCAACACATTTATCTCTAACAATCCACTTCCATCTATCACCCAGTATTCTGTAAAGAACAACGGCGAAGACATTGTGGATGAAATGAAGTGACTATATATGTCACCTTAATATGTACTAGCGAAATAATTTACTAAGCTTTATCAAATCAAGCTAATCGCCAGTCAAAGTTTCTTAAAAAAAATCGCTTAGGTTTCTTCTCTCTCTTCATATTTACTATAGTGACGAGGCTCTAGTATCAAATTAATCATAAAATGATACTCAATACAGCACTAAAGAAAAATTCAGAGTGTTTATGTATTCAAACTTACCAGAAATTTTATTAAATCGTTTCCATTACTCTTGTGGAATTTTATTGACATATATGCAGATTATACACTCCTATTTTTTTAATTAGTACAAACTAAATGGGGCTCTATCCGTACCGTTACTGAAAATATTTGTGAAGTCAAAAGTAAAAAAAAAAAAACGAAATCTCAAAATCGTCCACAAATTTTGTCATAATTGGTAAATTCATAATTGAATCAATCAGTTATAACAAATGCTACTAGAAAAAATAAGTAAATAAGTAAGTTTTCTGAGAATTAATACATATTCATATTATTTAATCCCAAGTAATATTATATTAAAGTGGAGCAAATATCGCGTTGAGTGGATACATAAAAGCCGACGTCTTTGCGATATTGCAATCTTGATTCATCTAACATAGGTACGTTCTGAAGCTATGCAAATAAACTCTGCAGCGATTGCCTACGTCTCTACTAAAGGAATCTGATACGATCAATATTTGTTCGATTCTACTTTCTAGCTTATTTGCTGACGGCTTGTTCTATAAATGTGGAAAGAACTTTTTGGTTTTATTTGTAAGAGTGTTTTCTATTTATAAAAACCATCAGATTTTTTTTGTATTGCCGTCATTACAAGCACTGGGAATTTACAAATACATTTCATAACACTAATCTAGTGCCGCAGCACTTAGAGAAAAACACTGCATTATCATAAAACATTTGATTTAAAAACACATAATATTTGTAAATTAATTTCAACGGATGAAATGTTAAAGGAAAATAAATATTGAATTATGTCTGTAATAACAACACAAAAACACAGTACCAACAAAAATAAATAAAAATTACTTTACATTTCAGAAATATAGGTATTAATGTAAAAATTGAATTAAATTATATTAATCAGCCTGTTGACAGAATTGACTGACCAGTGACCCGCTGATAATAACTGCTAAAAATTAATTAATAAAAAAAGAGGTGGAGGCAAGCCTTTGCCCAGGAGTAGGACAGTATGGGCTAGATATAATAATCTTCTTTCTTCTTCCTGCCCTTGACCCATATTACTTGGGACCGGTGCAACAAGATTATTCCTTCCATTTTGTCCTGTCCTCACTCGTCACACTATCACTAACTCCCTTTTCTTTCATATCACTCCTCGCACAATTCGTCCATTTTATATTTGGTCTCCCTCTCCCTTTCCATCCATCTAGATATACACGTTATTATTATATAACGTAAACACGTTATATAGATATGAGTATATAGACATGAATATAGAACCTCCTTCTAGAAGTGGGTCTATGCTAGAGGAACCGAGCACGAGCCGAGCACGAGCAGAGCGCGAGCCGAGCTCAAATTCGTGTAGTGTCGCTCGCGCTCGTCTCCTCTAGAGTCGATCCACACAAAACGAATTTCTGCTCGGCCCGTGCTCGGCTCCTCTAGCGTAGACCCACCTTTAGGGTTTTTTTCGAGTGAAGTTCAGGGGCTGTTTTAGTTATTCGTGATTTAAAATCTGTATCTTTTAAAATCTCAGTTATATCTACAACTGGATAATATGTAGAATTATTGAAACAGGCGCGATCTCGGTACAATGGAACTGAGAATGTTATTGTAGTACTGACTACCTTAGCGAAGCTTGCCGAGAAGGCTGACTCAATAAATTTGCTACCAAAACATTAGAATGTGTTACATATTAATGGAAAACAAAGTGACTGTGTTCTGTACAAAATACTAAATGCTTTCTTAATATGACACTGTCCTTATACGCAAACTGTGCAAAATCACAAAAAAAGAAAACATTCAGTAATATTTTAGTGGCAATGATTATAAAATTGATAAAAAACAAGTAAATAATTATGATGCGGCATCATTCCCATCCCAAGCTAAGATTAAACTTATGTTATGGGTACCCAGACTTACTGTATTAATTTTCAATTTATGCAAATAGGTAAAAGTACTTAATTACCTATTCAATTTTCCATTCATTCATTCACATTAGTTACTCATTAAATCAATCAATTAATAAATTATTCAACCATTTAATTATAAAAAACATTCAATAATTAAATACTGCAATGACTTACTTTAATTACTTAACAATAATGTGATATAATCAATGAAATAAGCTTCCATAAATCTGAACAGCCTATCTGTTAGATTCATTACGTTCATGAGGTTATAAATACTACAGGACACGAAAGCAATTATGCTCACAGCTTGTTCATAATGTGTTATAAGGTAAACTAGGCATACATGCTCCAGTTAGTTAGGCCTCCCTCTCCTAGAGAGGAGGCCTGAGTCCCAGCAGTGGGAACATTAAAAAAAAAGGCTGATGATGATGCTCCAGTTGGTAATGTGCCCCATTTTCAAAACTAAGACCCGCATTCAAAATTTTGTGCTTATTTCGCCGATCTGGTTTAAGTAAGACAGCGATGCAAGTTTAACTAGCATCGAATGAATAATTAAAATTTAAATGATGTGAAAGTTTACTTAATCTCAGAAGTTTAATGAAAACGTACAATGTTAATTATATATTATTTGTACGCCTCTGGGCAAAACATGGAGGATCTACCTACCTGTAACACATCACACACCTGTTTACAAATAAATCATTCTGATTCTGATTGATATATTTTATGTAATTTTAAATGCGTGTCTTAGTTTTGCAAGTGAGGCATGTTATTGACTGTAGCACGTGTGGCTGGTTTACGCAATGTCTAGTAGCAGACCGTTATATCAAATTATGAACATTAAACAAGCCATTTGCCACTGTTGCTAGGTGGAAGCTTTTAGAGAGAGGTCTCTGTGGCACTAGTGGACGTGATTCCACGTAACAACACAGTAAGTACCTCGATATATTGCGACACCACAAGGCTTCACACAATATGGAGGCATCCAATGGACGCGAGACGCACAGGACCGTTCGTTGTGGACACTTAGGGGAGGCCTACGTCCAACAGTGGACATCTGTCGGTTGCAATAATGATGACAATATAGAAGTGAAGCTACTAGTATATATATGAGCATGTAATTAATTATGTTTTTTTTTTTAGAAATTGACAAATGTTCATTTTTGATTTAAATAAGACTGTTATGATTAGATTCTAAGGCAATACAGATACTACAATAAATTTGAAACATTTAACAAAATTAGAAATTAGCAAATGATATCTTCGTTGTAGTAATTTACGGATTTAAATTTTGATAGCATTAAGTCATCGATCAAAAATTTTCAGTCGGTAACTCGAGGAAAATACTAAGAATGATAAAGTATAGGAAGGGTAATTTTGTAGATAATATTACTTTTGAGCTAATATTATCTTTAAGAACTAAATAAATCATAAAGATAAAGTCTAGGCAGTTGTTATTGTTTTTTATAATCTATAGAGCGGAGATGCCTCTGTGGATCCTTAGAGTCCGGCATTTTCAATTTGCCATACAAAACCAAGTGTATCATCACTTGCACTGCTACAACTGGCTGGCTTTGAATAATGATAAAAAAAATCCACAACTTTCACACAAGTTTAGGACTAGACTAAACCAAGTAGAGCTTGTGTTTTGAGTACCAGACAGACAACTGATCATACTTATAATTTCTAAATACATACATATTACAGTAAAATGTCACCCAGACACAGAACAAATGATTGTGCTCATCGCAGAAACATTTGTCTTGGGTGGGAATCAACCCACGACCTCTGGTATATCATTTAAGGCTACTAATCACTTGACCAAACGACCAGGGCCTCAAGTCTGCTATTACAATAGTGTCAGAATGGTCTATCATTGATGTCATAATTGTCGATTTTGACAAGTTTGGTAATCTACTAATATAATGGCGTCATTATGACTTTCCAATGGTCAACCACTGACACTCCATTGAAAGAAGTGACATAGAATGGTAATCTCGTACATATTGACGAATGAATATTTGACGTTTGCGGTAATCTGCTAAAACTTTGACAGTTTATTTGATCAGTGTTTTACCATTAGAACGTTATTGGTGCAGTTATTGGTTTTAATATGCTCGAAATTATCATTCTACCACAATTCTATTACAAGACCAGTGACCGATCAATGATCGATCATTATGACTTAGCAGATTACAAAATTTTAGCAAAATGGCAATGGGATCGTGTTGGAATGACGAATTTATAAAAATAGCAGACTTGGGGCCCAGGTGAAACTAAAGTGATAGAAATGAGATCAACGCAGTTTTAGTGACACAAATATAATTACTGGCCATCACTAGTCACTGATAGCCTGGTATATTCATTCATGTTCTGAACATGTCTAAACGCGACGAAACACCAAACACGCAACGGTTGATAGAAATTAGAAACTAAAGAAATTGATCGACAAGTATCTTCCTTACGAAGGTAAAATTTACTCGTAAATCATCAACCTTTGTTTATAATTGTTCAAGTTTACTGGCTCTTGATTATTAATAGAGTTTATGTAAATGTGGAGTGCACGAGAGCAGGTGCATTAGCGAGGCAACTGGAAGTGTTGTGGAGTAGTAGCTATCTCACGAAATACGTGGGAACGATGAAAGGCATAAGTGGAATTTGTTACCTTGATTAGGACTGAAGTGCTTTATAGTCTGTTTTATATAAAAGAGGTTTTCGATAGTCACAAGTTCACAAAAAAAACAGTAGAATTTTACTGCGTTAAGGTAAACAAATGTAAGTTTCAGTCACGTAAACCATTATTAAAACAAACAGAGTGTAAGCAGTCATGCTTTTTTCTTCTCTCTTATAATAAAATAACACCTTTACATTTTTGATTTTTAATTATTTTTATTTAATTGAACTTTTTCCTCAGGCTTGGAACGTTGATTGTACAAAGAGTCGGCCGAAAGTTATTATGTTTTAATTGCTCCGGTTTCTATTGGCGTTGAGAAATGAAAAACAAGAGGAAAACGTCCTAATAAGTCGACCTTGCTAAAGTTGCTTAATTGTCTTTAACATCAAATTCATAATCATTGTGTTTTTGTGTTCAAGTATCCAAAACAATAAATTTAATGGCAAATGCTTTTACTACAGGAAAACGTTTCCAAGAAATTTTAATTTCAATCAAACTTCCGAGGTTCGACGGTAAACAAATTGTTCGTGTAAATATTATTCCATCGCGTCTTGCCGCGTCAATATGGTACAGCTAAAATCTCCGTACTGGCAGAATGTCCGATGTTGTTCGTATGTAAATAAAGCTGAAAATCGCTTTCATGAGTACCGCGTTAAAAGTTTATTTTAGGTAGGTTAGGTACTTCGACGTCAAACCTTTGAACGTTTGAAAACGGAGTTGAACAGGTAAAAAAGAGAGTAAATCTGTGCCATCCCGCTAAAGAAACATTTTCTCAGGTTTATTGGAAAACCCGTTATTGGAAATTCTCTGTTTTAACAAAATGTAAAGGAAAAGTGTTTGGAGTGGAAAAAATGCAATTATTGTTTCTTGATTTTAAATTGCAGTAATAAAATATGTTGAGTTAAAAGTTAGTTACAATATTGAATATTTATGGTCCATTTGATTATTTAAAAGTTATTTGGTAATGTTCTTAACAGATCGACGAATTAATTTATATTATTCAAACATAAAACGCAGACAAGTATTAGTAAAGTTCTCCATTTCAAGTATTAGTTAGAAACTTATTGATCTAACAGTAATTAATCACGAAGGAGATTATCGGAATGGGAAAACTTAATTAAGATTTCTAGTTTTGATATTAAGGTTCACTAAATCAATAATTACAAAAGTATATTCCTTAGTCCTTAGAGCAGTGGTGGCCAGTGACGGCCCCGACTTGCAAGTTTTACATCACGGGTTCAAAGCCCAGCCAGGCGCATTATTACATGTAATTTATTTCATCTTAACTGCTCTCAAAACGGTGAAGGAAAACATCGTAAAAAAACCGGCATGTCCTAAGAACCAAAAATTCGAAGACACGTGACATTCACCAACCCGCACTGGGCCCGTGTCTCGTCGTGAGGAGGCCTGAGTCCCAGCAGTGAGAACATTAAAAAGGCTAATTATGCTATGTTATGCTATTCCTTATTCTATGATTGATCAACAACGACGGCCCTAGTACACTTACTTTAGGAACACCTTTTAATTTTAAAGATTCTACTTTTTTTCCTGCAGTAGGCATATAAGATACATATGTAGAAAGTACATATATATTGAGTCCACTTAATGTACGCTTATCTAGGCTCAGCCCTGACCTTTACCAGGGACTTAAGCAAATTAAGTTTGCAACCTTTTAAAATTATCATATCCTTTGCTGCTAAGCGGTTGAAATTATGACGCCTGATTTAGTTAGCCTTATAAATATCTTCACTGTGATTTTAAAACACTTGGCTAAATTAGAATTTGGCTAGATTTGGGACTTATTTTAAAAGTATTTAAAACACTTGGCCAAATCGGGCACAGTTGGTACTTTTAAAATAAGTCCTTGTTAAGTGATAAGTAAATTAATTTAGTTGTCGCTAAGCGATGATACTCTACATAAGCTTGCTAGACTGCTAATATATTACCGTTACCGGTTCTATACATTTACGAAACATGTATGTTCGTTAAGAAACACCTGAATTTATTTTTAAGGCAGACGACATTAAATATTGTTCGCAACCGACGAGACCCCAACAGGTTCGTACTTAGCAATATCCCAAGACTAACCAAATATAATAAAAGCTGCGTCAAAATGTGTGATCGCTTATATAATAAGCTACCAAATGATCTCAAAACTCTAAATATTAGATTATTTAAGAAAAAAATATATGATTGGTTATCGATCAATAAATTTATTGTGTTAAAGACTTCATTGAAAAAAATGTAAATTAAATCTACTTACATAGCGTCATATTTAGTGACACACCAACAGAAAAACTGATGAAGTGGATTGAATTGTATCTTAATCAAAAATTATTGATTAAAACTGCAGTTGAATGCATTCCTGATAAAAATACGCTATAACTTTACTGTTGATAAGTATTTTTAATAAAATAACTTAAAAAAGTACAAAAGAAAGCGTTCATGTTGACTGTTTGCCATAGAAGGGTAACTTAAATCCAGGCCGGCGGAGTTTATTTATAGCTAGATAAATGCCAGCCATCTGCTCGAACGTCAGAGATATGTCGCCGTAGATATAGGAAATAGGAGTACAAAAGAGTTACCAACCTGACGGGTCTCCAGCTGCCGATCAGATATCTTCCAGAGAAGTCTCCCGGACTAGGGCATAGCCCGTTCCGAATCCGAGGATTACTGCTAATTACTGAACAAACACTCGATCTTCTACGCCTAAAACAATGTTAACAATATTCCGGTCAAGCACCACACATTTATCTTTGTTTATTACAAATATAAAGAACATGGAATTAGAACTAGTGTTTTTGGTAAATTACATGAAGTATTTTTTTAGATTGGTACGCAGAAAGTAGCGGGCGTAATTGTAATTAAAGTAAATGGAGCGGTAGGCAAACTACATAGAAAGGGTGATAATGATGAGCAATAAACTCTACGTGGTGAGAATAGGTAAACAAAACCAGATGAATGGATCTTCAGAACATCGAACCCTGTGAATATTGAAACTAAGATTAAACGAAACCGAAAGCTTAACTGCGTTCGACGAGATGGCGTTAACAAAACACGTCAAGTTTAAATTAACTCCCTTTTTATTTTAAGCCTGATGTTATAAAATGAAATCCCGTGGGATGAGAGGTGAACTAACTATATATTTATTTTCGGGACAATTACGCTTTGAGTGACGACTATCTACGAATTCAATAACGGAATCACGGAAATCCGTTCTTTGTTTCATTCATTGTGATCGCGATATTTCCACAGCGTCATTAATGGACGATCCAATTGACTGGTGGAAATGAGATTGAATTCATAGCGTGAGTAATTGTTCATTTGTTTTCCAAAGGTCAATTAGTTTTAAGTTTCACAATAATTTCAAGGGGCACTAATCGAATATATTGTATGTGTAATTACAGATTTTATAAGTGGTCTGTAGTATTTATTTAAGGGAATGTAATAGTTTGTTGTTGCTCATTCATTTTAGGGATTTCAGTGAGTTTGTATATTTCAAAAATACTTTTATTTTTGTTTTATCCAATTAGCCTTCCATGTAACAAATATCAAGATACCCATTAATATTATAAAGAATACAATGAGCTTTGAGCGAAAGAGCAAGACAAAGTTACGAATTCCGAGAAAGAAGAATACGGACTAAAACTTTCTACAAAGATATTTAAGAATGAGCCAGAAATATCTTTTCTTTTATATGAAATAACAATAGATAAAATAATTAATTGGCTTCATATTGTTTTACAAAAATTTTTGTATTATGAATTTTCGAATCTAATGTTAATTATTTTCAGTAACTTGAGTTTAGCAGTTTCTCAGGAGATAGAAATATAATTGGTATATATATTTTGAAATATATAATGCATATTGGATATCGAAAATTAATGTAACTTGCGTGGCTGGATAGTTAAAAATTAAAACGAAAACGGCTTTAATTAAAACACAACTATTTAAGAAGATTTGAGGGTTTCTACCTACGGTGGCCATGATAAACTTCAAGGGAGTGTGTGACAGGGAATGCCTTGACCTAGTGCCGCTGAAGCGAACCTCGAGGTCAACGAGAAGATAGCTAGATGTGCAGATTGATACGAGAGCCAATGAGCTGTTAAGGATGACGAAGACCGAGTTGAAAACGAGTCAACTGGAAAACAAGTCCTTGATATTGATCATGTTGAGTTAAAGATAGATAATACAGATATCTTGTTATTTTAAAATACTGTTGAGGTAACGTTAAAGGCTGGATTGGGATTGATAAAAATAAAATTAAGCCAAAAGTCAAAGATCTTCAGTTAAGCATTCTTCTAAATTTTAAAGATTGATTAGTTAAGAAAGAGGCAAAACATGAATGATATTATCCTCGTTGCTTTTGAAGAAGAGTTTATAAAAGGAGCTTTAATTTGCATAATTCATCATCTAAAACGTTAACAGATTTTAGGAAGCTTGATTAATCGAAAGTTAAATGAATTGGGGCAGATTATATTATTAAAGTTGTTTTTCCAGATCATTCGCGACATCGCAGGGTTCGCCAGCGAGGTTTAAAACTCTTGCTGAGCTTACAGATTTATTTTTGTTTAGCTTCCGTAGCATTTTTTAAGCACAAAGTGTTTATAAATATGGAAAATAATTCAGTTGGCTGGAAGGGATGGCATATAAAATAAGGACAATGAATGTCTTTAAATCTTTTGGCACAAAGTTAAAGCGAGATAATTTTATTGCAATGCTTCCGAAAGTTTATTTGTGTATTATGACGCAGTTTTCTGATATTCAATACAACATTCTGCGTATGACGATGCAAAAACCGTTTTTAACTGGATTTTAAATGCGTTGCGATTTAAGAATAACGAATTTAGTGCGCCGTTAAATGTTTACGGGGTAATAATTTACAAGAAAAAGCACCATTAGATTGTCTAAACGAAGATCAACATCAGAAAAGGAAAAAGCTAATATATGATAACTAGTCTAATATTTAGAAAAAAAAAAATCTACAGGTATGAGGGGATAATAGTTTAGGAGAGTAGGAACACAACCAAGCAAACAATCTGATATAAAATGCACCCACGGTGAATACGTATTGAGGGGACGTTTCATTGTTAATGACAACAGTATTGAAGTGTGATGCTAATTGATGATCAACGTGTGCGGGTAATACGTATCCACCTGGTGGCGGAGGCTGCGGGGCGCGAGGGGAGATGGAGGGGGAGGGGTGGTGGCGGCGAGGGGTGAGGTGTGCCGGGGGCCGGAGGGGCAGGGGGAGGAGGGGGGAGGGTGATGCATGCGTGTGTTGGTGTCGCGTACCGACCGGCGGGTGGTGTGGTGTGCGCGTCGCGGCGTGCGCTCGCTGCGGCGGTCGAGCTGCCACTGGGCGGGACGCGCCACGCAGCCTCTCCCGGACCCGTCGCCCGCCCAGTCGCCCAGTCAATCTCTACTCACTAAACTTTTGATGCATCTCTAAACGATTCTCACGCTAGCGCTCATTTTATTAACCTTCTGAAACTAAACATGCATTTAACAAAATACATGATTAGGTAACGTCTTTAATTGCTTGATTACTTGATTAAATTACACAAATAAAGGGTTAAAAATAACCTCTAATTAGCGCAGTGAATCAGCCTAATGGAAACATATCCACCGAAATGGAAATGGAATTAGGGTGTGTTAAATGTTTAAACGGATGAGGGATTTTCGTATGTTATCGAATCAAATCTGTGATCGTATGGATCAGTGGCGATTAATTAAAAATATACCGAGTGTTAATTACGGGATGGAAGTTAGCTGGAGCGGAATTAGTTACACAATGTTCCAATTTCCGGCTAAAGTCCGTATTATCCTGGTCCAGTGGAGCAAGCTTAGTGCTAAAGCCTTTGTCGGATCTTGTGCAATGTGGACACTGTGGTTGCACAATCTTCATGAATGTGCTTACATCAAATACAGTTCTCTACATTCCTTCTAATTTAGCTCTTTGAGAGCACTCCCGCTTTGTTCCTGACAGTTCATTCGGACAGTAAATTTACTTAAGGCTGTATTTAAATAAGTACTCTGAATGTGCTTATTTGCTCGTCCCTCTTTGCTCCTATTCCGTGAGAATTTAAATTACACAAAAAGCTTGGACGAAGGTCGAAAAAAATATAATTTGTGTGACTTTCAATGCGGCTCATTTGTCAAAGGTCTCAAGTTGTACAAGTGAGTCTGTAGCCCATAGTTTGCAGTCTCATCGCTTATTTATAAGTTGTAAGTTAAAATTAAATTTGTTCAGAAGCCGCAACAGTTCGGAACTATATTTAACATCCAGTTTATTAAACTTGTGACAAAATACTGCAAATTGTGTGGCGGTAAAATTGGGTATATATTCTTGTTGAAGAATTTAATAAAGAAAAGAAGATCTGTTATCGTAGGGAGGTAATAAAAACAAAATGTCTTTTCCAGTACCGTTATTAACAAGGATTATTTCACTCTCAAAATAAGTATTTCTTCAAATTGTAGTTCGCTAGTTAAGTATTGTGACGGCAGAAATATAATGAAAGACTTATTTGTTCTTATATTATCAGGTATATTGTTAGAAGCACTATATATCACATTATATATAAAATTAGTTAAGTTTAGCCGCTTAGCGGCTTGACAGACGACCTGACTTCACTGATATTATAGGTATAACAATCTTCCTTTTCTTTCTATGTTCGTTTTGAATCCTATGAAAAATTACTCGTTTGTAAATATTAGTTCGTAGTAAATGATTAGTTCCCAATCTAATATACGTATATATAGGTATGTCATTGTAAAATTGTAAATACCGTTAGACTATAACATATCTCACGAGATTGTAAATTGTTGAAAGATTGTGAACCATAACATACTGCTTACAATTTAACGTACTATTTTTGGTAGTTAATTTGTAAGCAGTATGTTATGTTGGTAGATTACAATTTATCGAAGTGAATGAGGCATTTGATTGTATTGTTTGTGATTATAAAGTTCCTCAAAAATCATAATGATATTTTGGCCCTGATGAACGTCTGAAAACAAAAAATACCGTGATTCTAGAATTCAAAGAGCAAACGAAAGAACATAGTGTGTTTTAGGCAGTAAAAGTCTGCCACACCCTCATGCTCCTCCGACAGCTGAAGTCTTTGTATAATTACTTACCACAAAGATTTTTTCAACACTAACCTATTGAATATGCTCACTACTCGCATTTTTTTTATTTCTATTATTCCGAAGCAAGTTTTTTATAAAATTCGCAACGGTACTTTTTCGAGCTCTCTAGACATTTTTGTTGAGGATTGTATTAAAGGTACTAAGCCAACGTAATGAAATATGCTTTTTATTATCTCTTAAATTTTCATTTTAGTTTTAGGGGCCTCGGAATTTATGATGATAATGTAAAATAGTACTAATTTAAAACTAAATACCGTCACTTTTTGTCCTTACTTTCATTGTTGAGTAAAATTTATAGCAAAATGAAGTTCATTACAAATTATGTTTTTATTTTTTTAGAAATAAAATGAATTGCTATTCTTAAATACACAGCAATTGTAAAAACGCTACGGCCGTACGAACTTCAAATATTTGAATGAACATGTGAATCCTTAGAATATAAATTCACCAATCACATCATCACACTTAGGTAAGGTAAACGGCCCAGTAACCGTGAAGTTATGAACTTCCCTGACTTTGCATGCGCGCTAGGCTAAAACTAGTAGACTTATAAAAATACATTTTATATGACTAGTTAGATAATTTAATATACTTTTAGTAAATTATACTTCTATTAAATTAGTGTAATTATTAATTAACAATAAAACAAAAAAAGTACAAAAAGGGCCAAATGTACCAGTACCCGGTAGAGTTGTACTAGTTAACGTTAAATTGTCCCGTAATCCGGTAATTTTAACCACCAATTTGAACTCTATTGCTTTACTTTAAAGTTCACAGAAATAAAATATTTTCAAATAAAAAGAGTAGTGAAAATAATTAGGACCTGTATTTTCCAAAAAAAAACATTATCGTTTTAATTTTTTTTTAATGTATGTTATACAAATTATAGGTTAACACTAGAATATTTTAGTTTCATCTTGAAAAACTTTTGGTAAAAAAAATGTCACTAACTTAAATTTTTACATTTTTAAAATAGAAAAACAAACATGTAAGTTTTTATTGTAGCCTCAATATTAAAAATAGAACTAGGTAACTAGTCAACCAGTCATTATAAATAATAAAATCTTTTTTCTTCTTTCGTCTTTCACTTCTTTAAACCACGCTCCTAAACTGCTTTCTTGAACTAAAGCACGGGTTTGCGTCAGATTTTGGGCCACTCGCTGGCCTACTTCAGGGTGCCGCTTTATGAAGGCTTCAAACCGATGACTATCTGGTCTGCCATTTTTAAAAGAGTTTCCTCGCTTCAATTTTTTAATAAGTAAATTTACGCTATCCAACAACTGCGCCTTAGTTACAAGAAATCCACTCTCTGCCACAAAAAATAACCATCTTCTTAAATGATCTTCTTCTTTTGACTAAACCTGCTACAACGGGGCCTTTGGAACATTTAATAGAATAACGGCCGCGTATTTTGTTGTCCAACGTTGACCGTGGAATATTGTACTGCCTGGCTGCAGCTGAAATTGAGGCTCCTTTTCTAAATGCCTCCATGGCCTTTAATATGGTTTTTGTTTGTCAGACATGGCTAGCTGAAAGAAAATTAACGCTTTATTCATTATAATTTCCAATCAATAGGTATAAATAAGTAAAAATACAAACTTTCAAAACATATTTAAGTAGTAAAATTGTTGTGTTAATTCAATTATTTAAAAACACACAGCACCAAGCTTTTTCTCCCTTTTCCCAATTTCAGCTGATGCCAAGCTAACTAAAGCGCAGATGTTGCATAGTGTTTATAAAAAGTAGAGCAAGAAAACCCATTTATAAATGACAGACCAGGTTGTCACTGGTTTGAAACAATCATAAAGCAACACCCAGAAGTAGGCCAAAGATTGGCCCAAAATTAAACCCAAACTTATGCTTTAGTTCAGGAAAGCAGGAGTAGTTTATTATGGCATAACTCAAGCAAGCAAGCAGCTTGAAGCTTTTTACGGCACCAGACGGGTGTTCCAACCTAATGAGGCATATTTTTCTAACAAATTTTGTCAAAGAAGACAAAACTTGTACTGAAAATGACACACAAAAGAAACCAGGTAGGTGTCACACGGCGTCCTTACCTTCCGCATGACGCAGGTCCTTACCGGACATGGTTCGTTCGGGAGGTACCTGCACCGGATTCGTGCGGAAGTGACGCCCGGGTGTCGCCACTGTGCGGAATGCCCGGAGGACACGGTGGAGCATACAATCGAGGTGTGCCCTGCTTGGGCGGAGCATCGCCGTGCCCTCGTGGGGGCGATCGGCGGCGGAGACCTCTCACTCCGGGCCTTGGTTGAGGCCATGTTCCGGAGCGAGGAGGAGTGGGAGGCGGTCGCCGACTTCTGCGAAGCAGTAATGCTCGCAAAGGAGGAGGCCGAACGCATCAGGCAACGGCGTTCTCGCCGCCGCCGCCACCGGGATACTGGTCCCGATTTCCGGCCACCGTAGGCGCGGGCTTGCGGACAGTGAGCAATGGGTAGCTCGCTGTCCGGCCGTCCGGTAACTGTCCGGACCAAGCCCAAGTCGTCGACGGCGCGCACTGTTCCCGCGCGCCTCAAGGAGTTGTCAGCAACAGCAGGGGCCCGGCCGGGTCGAAGCCTACTGGGGCCAGGGTTATCCGAAAGGGCGCTCGAGCCCCGGTATGAAGGCTTGAAGGAACGGGATGGGTTTTTTAGTCAGTAAGACTCTGACACTATCTGCCGCTCCGCCCAAGAGCGGGGGTTGTCATTGGATGATTTTTCCCATCGGAAAAAAAAAGGTAAGTGTCACAATTTGTCAAGACTCGAACTGCAAAGCATAATTATATTATTTAAGTAAATGAAATAGCCAAGAGCTTTTTCGCCCTTGTCTCAATTTCAGCTACTACCAAGCAGTACGGTATACAACGGTGAACGTTGCATGACAAAATACGCGGCCACTATTCTGTTGAACCCCAAAACCATGTTTAAATAATTGAATTACCATTGACTTCTGAAACAAATTTTTCACATTTTAGTCGCATTTGTTTTTTTTTTTATATAATGATTAACTCAAGAAAAGCTTACATAATAGTGAAACAGACAGGCCAGGGTGGTGACAAGAATCTGAACGCCTGCCAGAGGGTCATGGCAATTCGGATGGTGCGGAGATACTGCACGATTTCCCGCGAAGCGGCGAGTCTTCTGGCTGGCCTACCACCGTGGGATTTGGAGGCAACAGTCCTTGCACACATGCGCGTGAAGATGCAACGCCGGCGTGAAAGTCCTATGCCGCGACAGGTCACGGCATGGCGGTCAGAGCTCCGGCGGGATCTCATGGTGAAATGGCGTCAGCGACTATAGCAACCCAGTGCTGGGCACGCCACAATTGTGGCGGTAAGTCCCCTCTTTGAGGCGTGGCTGGAAAGACCTCATGGTGTCCTCACCTTCGGCATGACATAGATCGTCACCGGATACGGCAACTTCGGGAGGTTCCTGTTCCGGATTAAAGCGGAAGTGACGCCCGGGTGTCGCCAATGTTCGGAACGCCCGGAGGACACGGTGGAGCACACAGTAGAGGTGTGCCCTGCTTGGGCGGAGCATCGCCGTGCCCTCGTGGGGGCGATCGGTGGCGGAGACCTCTCCATGGGGCCTCTCCAAGGCCATGATCTAGAGCGAAGAGAAGTGGCAGGTGGTCGCCGACTTCTGCGAGGCAGTAATGCTCGCTAAGGAGGAGGCCGACCGCATCAGGCAACGGCGCTCTCGCCGCCGCCGGGATTCCGATCCCGATTTCTAGCCACCGTAGGCGCGGGCTTGCGGACAGTGAGCAGTGGGTCCGGCCGTTCGGTAACTGTCCTAACCAACCTCAAGTCGTCGACGGCGCGCACTGTTCCCGCGCGCCTCAAGGAGTTGTCAGTCGGCCCAGCCGGGTCGAAGCCTACTGGGGCCAGGGTAATCAGAAATGGAACTCGAGCTCCGGTATGAAGGCTTGAAGGAACGGAGTGGGTTTTTTATTCAGTAAGAGGGGGTTGTCTTTGGATGAATTTCATCACCAAAAAAAAAAAAAAGGTTGGTGACAAGAACAAGTGTATCTAGTAAAAATATCTACGCGAGTAAAACAAGTAGGTAACACAGTTCACATCATGTAAGTTTGTCGCTCTAAAGTATACTACAAAATATTGTCCAGTGGTCAATATTCATGTCAATGTACTAAAACTTTGCCCCATAGTAAACGAATAAAAAAAATGGTTTTAGAGCAGCAGAACTATAACGCAAACTATACAAAAAATGGGAAATCATACAGAAAAACGCAAAAGCATTTGGTTGCTTTTGCGTTTTTCTGTATGATGCACGTGTTAACAAAACAAACAAGATGCCTAGTAACTACATTCTATTGTGTCAACGGAAAATAATACTTAACTCAAGGCAGTAAGAACCGTGACGGATTTAAATGCAACTGTTAATGCATGTCCCAGTATCCGGCAGAAAATATTTAATATAAACTACAGTTTCAAAGGAAAATGAAACCTATTTCAAAGAAATAAGGATACAATAACGGGTTTCGGTGCAACGTATGTTACCGGGTTGATAGTGTACCAGTATCCGGTAAAAAACATACGAATTTACCGGGTACTAGGTCAAGTAGGGGTTTGTGAGTACCAGTAAATGTAACATGCAAAAACATTTACTTTTCTATGAGATTTACCTTAATTTATAGGTTAAATCGTTAAATAATACACACAATTTTTTATAAAAATTAACACTCTTACCTTAATTTTATCCGTCGAAGTATGGCTAGATGATCTCTGCGACAGGGTGGTCTCGTAGTTCACTGACAGAACTTTGAACTTATAGATAATTTTATCATAACGTATTTTTAAGTTGGCACAGTTTTGACACCATTAAACTTTTTGGTGAGTGTTGCTATTAAAATTGTATAAAATAGTACCAAGAATAAATTGCCATTTGCAAACTTTTATTTGATTTTGGTAGAAAAACGCAAAAAATAAAAAACTGAGTTAACGGGTACTGGGACACTAACGGGAATACGTACTTCTACCTTACCCGTTACTGGTCATATGAATATTTGTGTTGCGTTTTGATCATACGAAAGTTTCACATAATTTGTAAATTCATAATTGAATCGATCATTCATAACAATTGCTACTAAAAAATACTACGCGTAGTTTTTTTTTCTAATTTAATCGCTATTTATTCATTCAGAATCCTGTAGAATATTGCCATTTATTGAGACTTTACATAAATATATAATTAAAAAAATATTGATGTATAGTAAAGGCAAAAAAAAATGTATGTGTGTGTGACTGTGTGTATGTTGGTTATTACTTCACGCTCAATCAACTGAATGAATTTAGATAAAATTGACACACGAGTAGCCCCGCGTTCCGAATTGCGTCAAAAGCGATTATATCGCGAATCCGACCAACGCGCAACGTCACAAATAGTACTCAATAGTCCTTATATTTTGTGACTATTAAATTTGGTCGGATACGCGATAAAATCGCTTTTGACGTAATTCAGAACTAAGGGTTTATCACGTCTTGGAACATGATTCTTTTTTATTCTGGAAGTATGTTTCCGTATGTATTCCTTTGTTTTTAAAGTGAAAAATCATTTCATGAATTCTTCCGTTCAATTGTGGGGCGAGATGTTAAACTTTTACTGACTAAAATGACATTTATATTCCTTCTGTTGTCTTTTGCGTTCCAAGAACCCTATCATAATTTTCCCGATGGTTCTAGCATTCATTATGTAGTATGTTCCCTTGCGATATTTTTTCTACAACGCCAGCAAATACTGCAAAAACTAGCATAGCATAGCATAGTCGGCTATAAAATGTTCCCACTGTTGGGACACAGGCCTCCTCTCTAGAAGAAGGAATGGGCCGTAATCCACCACACGGGCCCAGTGCAAAAACTAGTTACACATAAAACCTTAAGTAGGTAACCTACAACACAATATATCTGAATCACGATTGATCCGAAGCTTCTTATCTCCGTCCAATAAAGTTACGTTAACTACGGGAGTCTCATTGTACCTATATATAACTTCGACAATCATTTACGGAATAGTATTAGCTCTGATAAAAACATTTTGTTCTGAGATCTTACCACCAGCTCTTAACATGATCCATTTTACGATCAAATAGAATAGAATAGAATGCATTTATTTGTCAGAATATTGTACAAAGTTTATATATTATGTTCATAATATTCTGCCGTTGCCGTACATATTTGTTTTGTAAAATCATGGGTATTAAAATTACATTATGTGATATTAGAATTACAAATAATTGAAATTAGTTGAGCAATAGTTATTATATAGGTATGTATAACAAGAGATGTTAATTATTTATGTCAACATTTTAATAAAGTCAAGGAGATAAAATATGATTCATAGGTAATAGGTAATCTACATCTAAAATATTATAAAAAAGAGGTAAAGTTTTGTTTTTTGTTTGTAGGAAGTAATCTCTGGAAGTACTGGTCCGATTGCTAAAATTTTTTCACCGATAGAAAGCTGCTTTATTCCTGAGTGATATAGGCTATATTTCATGTACGCGGGCGAAACTGCTGACAAAAGCTAGTGCCAAATATTTAGGTACATTTTTTAATAATAAAATCTTCAGCCGACAGGGATCGAGCTATACAGCTGGAGCTATATAAGCTCCATCCCACTCCATCTCTCTCTTTCTCGCTCACACGCCTGACATTTTACTACGTTATGGTAAGGCCCCTGTAAGCTTTAAGAAGCTTACATTGAATTGGACAGCTCGAGGTGGGCAGAAACGTCTTACATGAAGACTCCTGGGAACTAATAATATATCATATTCTACAACTATCACAGAACGCCGTCTAGACCCAAGCTAAGCAGAGCTTGTGGTGTGAGTACTAGACAACTGATAAACATACTTAATATATTTCTAAATACATACATATAATAGATAAATTACACGCAGACACAACAAATGATCGTGCTCAACACACAAACATTTGACCTAGGTGGAAATCGAAACCACGATCTCCGGCATAGCAGTCAGGGGTACTGCCCACTAGCCAACAGGCTAGTCCAAAACTCTCTGTAGTTCAGACTTCACTGTAGTCTAAGTATGGCAACCGCCTATTTTTAGGCGAGAAATCATCCAATGACTTCTTCCGCTCTTGGGCGGAGCGGAGGGTGTATTAGACTTTTACTGACTAAAACCTACTCCAATGTTTCTTCTTCGCCTTGTGTTCCGTTCAGAGTCAGAAACTTCATCAAAACTCGCATACCTATACGTAATTAGGAAAAGGCTGAAAATAATAGTACATTATGATGTAAGTGTGTAATGTTAGTGATTACAGTCGAGGCGGTATTTAGACCCGAGCCGTGGCGAGGGTCTTAAGAGAGCCGAGAATCATTAATTACTCACATGTATGCAAAAAACAAACGTAAGACTAGGCAGTATGCGTGTCATGCAAAAAACATAAACGTAAGACTAGGCAGTATGATTAAAATACCTTAGCCTTCCTCTAGGGGTAAATAAAAAAAGCGCGTGTATAATCAGATTTTTACCGCCATGTCACAAAAAAGTTGCTAGTTTTACCATTACGTTACTATACGTTTTATTTTCTTCACAAGTGTGTTGAAAAGGAACTTACCATATAAAAGAAAGCAGGAGGTACAAGTAGACACATATCAGACTTCAAACTATTTTCTAATACCAGCCTGCATCAGCTTATATAAAGATCTCAGTAAGCGTCGTCTGCTCGGATATGTAGATGACATAGATATGTAGTTCATTAAGTTTTTAGGTCAGCAAGAATGAGGGGACGTGAATTCATATCGTCAACTTAAGAGGCTGCTTTTCCACTCGCCTATCGACAACATCGAGCATGGTTTAAAAGCTTGTTACTTCATCTAACACAATCCAACGCGATTTTGACGAAAAGGCAACGCGAAAAAAGAGAGATAACGCCTGAAAACTCAGTTAGCTGTCGGTAATTCAGTGATTTACTCGAATATTTTAAAAAACTTGTTCCAAGAAATACGTGTTTATTTTAAATCCTTAAAAGTTTTTGAAAAAATTTGTCGTCATTTAGAATCTCGATAAAATTTACAACGCTTCTATTATTATACTTTTTTGACATTTTAAATTTTTGAGTAAATTAGGAAGTGTTAATGTTCATGCAAAATGCAAATTTTCAGAGCTCTTTACTGGGTTAGTCTTACATAGATTTATAATTTGATTTCAATACAAGCCTAGATAATATCCAAAAGATACTGTGTTTCCAAAATATTGAATGAAACATGTGTAATAATGTCGTAATCGCGTAAGAGCGGTTGTATGAAAAACAGTGAAAATGGTCGAATTGCATGCCCTTAAGGCTCAGCATATACAGAGAGACGTGATCTGGAAATGTATCGTCATTATAGTCAGGAACTCAAATTTATGGACGAGCTTCGTGAGGGAATGGCCGCCGCCTGACTTTTATCGCAATATCCACATATATTTCCTATTGTGAACTCTCTAGTGCTGTTTTATTCCATTGTACGAACATTCGGCTCCTATTCTATAGAAATTCCATAACTTCAGCTTATTACTTTTGTATGATTCAATATGTCCGCTTTAGTATTTTTCCCGTTTTATCTCTGTTTCGTGATCATTTCTATATTTTCACTGAAATATCGATAAAATCTTTGTATGCATAGCGTAAATATCGCACGATTCTGAAAATCCTTATCTTTGCATATTCTAAAATAAAGTCCCCTCATCTGTTTGTCTGTTTGCGATAAACTCAAAAACTAAGAAGTTTTCACCAATAGACAGAATAATTAATGAAGTAAGTTTAAATAATAATAATATTCCACGGCTACCACACACCGTCATATACTCCCAAACTAAACAGAGCTTATGCTATAAGTACTAGACAATTGATAGACATACTTATATAGCATTGTCGGCCTTATAATGTTCTCACTGTTGTGGGACTCAGGCCTCCTCTCTAGGAGAGGGACATACTTATATATTTGTAAATAGATAAATAATATCCAGACATAGAACAAATGATCGCGTTCATCACACAAACATTCTTGGGTGGGATTAAATCCATGACATCCGGTATAGCAGTCAGGGCCAGTCAAAAGAAAAAAAAAAGTATAATATAGCTTCACTGATTTCCAACAACCGTGCGAAGCTGGGATGTATTATATTATAACTAAAATTATAAACGCGAAAGTTTGTATGTATGGATGTATGAATGTTTGTTACTCTTTCACGCAAAAACTACTGATTGGATTTCGATGAAACTTGGTACACGGGTATGTCCTGGAATAGCACATAGGATACTTTTTATTCCGGGAATATGTTTACTTGAGATAATTTTTTTTTATCACGCGGGAGAAGTCGCTGACAACGGCTAATTAAAAATGCTGCTGAAAATGTGTTGATCCAACCGTCGCTCGTTGTCTATTAGGTACAAAATTTCTTCACGAAACAGGTCAAATATAAGTAAAAAAGGTGACGTCAGCGATCGCGATCTAACTACGAATAAGACGTTTTTAAGGCGTGTATTCCCTTGAACATCTTGACATGAGTTAAATGCACACATACTCGTACTGCCGCGTGCGCCCGCATAGAGCCGCGCTGACCTTTAAAACCATTTTCGTTGCGAAATACTGATTGCTTTACAAATGCTACGTACGATAAATGATAAATGATAAATGATAAATGATATTTATTTTGCAAATAGGTTTAAAAAACACTTTTACACGTCAATTTTTTTTTGTCAATTTATGCTAGATGAGGCCGGTTAGTACATTCTGAAGAACACTTAACCAGCAATTTTTTATATAAACATATTTCTAAAGATCGAAGCCGTTTGAAAGGAGTAGGGAAAACAAGCTAAAAAATATAATATTGTTAATTTTTAGTCTTAAAAAGTATTAATCATATGTTGAGCCCAAGTCGTCGACGGCGCGTAGTGTTCGACGCGCGCCTCAAGGAGTTGTGCTGACAACAACAAACAACCGTAGGGGCCCAGCAGGGTCAACACCTACTGGGGCCACGGGTGATGCAAAAGAGATCGCCGAGGCCCTGGAACAATGGTAAAGAAGGAACAGGAGTGCATTTTTAATCAGTAAAAGTCTGACACTATCACCCGCTCCGCCTAAGAGAGGGGAATGTCATAGGATAATTTTCCCATAAAAAAAAATCATATATTATTGATAATGTTTAGTTATTTATTTAAAATCCGTGTACAGTAGTGATACATAGGCGGCCTTAACGCAACAAAGCATTCTCTTTGCCTTTGAGATTTTTTTTAATGTTGTTCATGAATCTATTAATAAACATATATTTTTTCAAATTTATTAATCTAGCCGTTACCGAGGAGTAGGCTTCAGAAAGTCAAACAAAGTAAAGTCACTGTTTTAAAACACTGCTCGGGAGTTTAGGGCCTTAAGTATAGGCTGTTGATAAGTATTCCCCTCACGGTGGCGTAGGGGTGTGGGTGATGGCGGACCTGTTGCGCGCTCCGGCGTGGCCCGTCGGCCCAGAGTCACGGACGGCTGACAGGGTACATAATGTGCTTTACCATTTTGTGAATAAACACGTCTACGTAACAGATGTTTTTCTTTATCGCTGCTGGTGTTGCGATCGAATTGATTGGAATGAGTTTTAGTGTTGGCAGGTAGTGCGTATTTGGAGTTTTGCGTACGTTCTTCTTATTTGTTTAACTATTATAAGAAAAGAAGAAGGAAACAGAAAGAAAAGGTACAATCATCATCATCATCATCATCAGCCTTTTTTAATGTTCCCACTGCTGGGATTCAGGCCTCCTCTCTAGGAGAGGGAATGGGCCGTAATCCACCATGCGGGCCTAGTGCGGGTTGATGAATGTCACATGTCTTCGAATTTTTGGTTCTAGGACATGCCGGTTTCCTCACGATGTTTCCCTTCACCGTTTTGAGAGCAGTGCTGATGAAGTATAAATTACACAAAGTAATGCGCCTGGTTGGGTTCGAACCCGTAACCTACGACTCGTAAGTCGAGGTCACCACTGCTCCCTACTGAATAGTTACAAAGGTGGTGCTTATTTCTACAGAAATCTCTTCCAGCATACCTGCGTAATTATGAACTTTATGAATTATCAACGACCTACACTATATTTAATATTATAAAGAGGTAAAGTTTGTTTTTTTTTTTGTTTGTAGGAGGTAATCTCTGAAAGTACTGGTCCGATTGCGAAAATTTTTTCACTGATAGAAAGCTGCTTTAGTCCTGAGTGACATAGATTATATTTTATGTAGGAGGGCGAAGCCGCGGGCAAAAGCTAATAATATATAATAATATAAATATCCTCCAGACAATCTGCACAATGGTGACACCCGGGCGTTCCTTCCGTCTTAATGCAAAATAGGAACTACCCGAACTAGCCATGTCCAGTGAGGACGCCGTAGTTCATCTCCAGCCACTCTTCGAAGTGGGGATTTACCGCCGCGATTATGGCGTGCCAAATATAACGGATTTTTAAGTCTCTAATCTATAAGGGTGAGTTGCACCATTTAACTATAACGATAACCAAACCATAACCAGCCGTGAAACGGCCTCTTATTGGTCAATTCGACGATTTGACAACTGTTAACGGCTTTGTTATCATTATGTATAGTTAAATGGTGCAACTCACCCGAAGACTTCTATATTTGAAAGTTTGTTTTCCAACTTCCAAATCGTCCTTTTAATAATCCTTTTTTGTTTTTTGTACATATTTTAAGAAGTAATAAAACAAAATTAGTTTTCAGTTGTCAATTGCATGGTGTGGTTGTCATTTCTCCTCATCCTCAAGCTCCTCAAATTCCTTGCCTCCCAACTCCTTTACACTATCATTTGGTCCTTCGAGCATAGAGTTTTTCGTAGGATAGAAATAAGAGCAATACAATGACCACCCCATACCATGTTTTGACAATTACTGTCCATTTCTGGTTGCCGGGTAGAGGACGCGGAGTGCGATAAGGCCGCCTACTGTAAATGTCTCAGTTTTTTTTTCTATATATTGTGGTGCATGTAAAAGCATGCAAATGCACAATAAAGTTTCTTTTCTCAATATTTTTTTCAAGAAAACAAAGGTTCTGATTCTTTGAGTCTTGATATCTGTGTCAAGGACATCACGCCACCCCCTTATTTTACAAATGGGGATAATAAAGCGTTGGTAAAATGAGCCAAAATGAAATTAGACTCCATACATGTGTGTGTTATATTGTTTGATATGTGAGCGTTTAATGACGATATACATACCTACGTACGTATTATAACTATGTGTGACTTCAACAGGCTGCGTGAAGCGTAATTATCGTCGCATCGTATTTATTAGGATTCCGTATCCAAAGGGTAAAAACGGGACCCTATTACTAAAAATCCAGTGCCCGTCTGTCTATCACCAGGCTGTATCTCACAAACCGCTGACAGCTAGACTGTTGAATTTTTCACAGATGATATATTTATAAGCCCAAACACGGCTAGGATATATTGATTAATTACAGAGTTCTGGTGCCTATCTTCCGGTTCCATTATCATTATCAGGTCACTTCGATGATACCATTTTCAACATAACTATTCAGAACCATTCATTTATTTGTATTGTCATAGTCGCTTAACTGTCTTCATATTTCTTTGTGATATCTGCGTGAGTATGAATTTTTGGCTTTCTTCATCAGTTCCACTTCATCAAATGTTACTTTTTGACTGTAAATGTGTTTACCAAAATCACTATATGGTTGTCTATAATATTTGAGGGGTTTCCTCGTTTCCTCATGGATCTCATCATCAGAAATGTATTTAGAAAAAATGGGACCAGTCTGGAAGCATATTGGACGGAGTTCTAAGGGTACACAGATAAAAAATAAATACAACCTCCTCCTTTTCCTGAAGCCGGTTAAAAACAGAAAAAATCACCATTATTTCAGTCGAAAAGCATCCACTGCAGGACACAGACCTCCGCCAACATGGCCACATCGACCGGCTTGCGCTTCTCGCATTCATCTTGTCAACTATGAGATAAATTACTTTCTGGTATGCCTCAATAAAGGCTCCAGTTTTATTAATATTCATATAATTTATTTGCATTCCACTATGCATAAATATAACTTAAGACTGAGCAATATCATGGAACCAGTTACAGCAAAAATTATATCATTCTAATATTATAAACCTCACGCCCCAGCCGCCGGGATCTCGACCCCGATTTCCAGGCACGTAGGCGTGGGCTTGCGGACAGCAAGTAATGGCTAGCTCGCCGTTCGGCTGCCCGATACCCATCCGGACCGAGCTCGAGTCCTTGACGGCGCGTAATGTTCTACGTGCGCCTCAAGGAGATGTCAGCAAAACTGTAGGGGGTCGAGCAGGGCCGAAGCCTACTGGGGCCATGGGTTCGCTTCTGAAAGGAAAACGCGGAGTTTTGGAACGCAAGGCAAAGTGGTGTGGGTTTTAGTCAGTAAAAGTCTGTCACACCCTCCCTCTCCGGGACAGGAGAAGTCATTGGATGATATACCACCTAAAGAAAAAATAATATTGAAGGAGGAATCACGCTCAATCGGCTGAACAGATTTGGATTTACTTTTTATTTCGGGAGTATGTTATTTTACAAAAATGTCCTACTTCCATGCTTTTCTTACCTAAAGCTTGTCTGATAGAAAATGCCTTGTAGCATTAAGTCTGCCTATGTATCATTATTATAAATAAAGTTTGAATAATTAAATGAATATTTTCTCTTATGATAATTTTCGATAATTACGCGGGCGCAGCCACTGTCATCAGCTAGTATGAGCTAGTATGAATGTAAAATAAAAATAAACCAGAAACTCGTAGCATTAAAAATACATTCTATTTGTGTTATTCGAAAGCGACTGTCAGCGATAAATAAAACGGATGATACTAAACCCGAATCAGGGCACGAAGTATCGAGTTGGAGTGTTGACGTCGATCAATCACTCGGATGCGAGGCTATTATCGCTTCGATGCGGTGCTACGGGCTACGGGCTACGAGCTACGAGCTACGAGCTACGCGCTACGAGGTTAAGGGTGCTTTTACTACAAATATGAGGTAAGATAAGACAATAGTATATTTGCTCAAACATGAATACAATATTTACATCACAAGCTGTTGACGTGCGAGAGATGTTAAAATGAAAATAGATCGTTATATTTGCCCCTTGGTCAATGGCATGCAATGATTAATTAAATTATCCAAAAATGTAATAATATCATTCTAACGTTTCATTAAGTCAAATCATTAAATATTATAATTCTAGAATACTGTATAATAAAATAAAATAAATAATAGGGAATACTATATAATTTTAGAATACTGAGTAAAATTACAATAAATTATTTCATATTACAAATCGACTCTTTTAAAAAATATATTTCAATTGTAATAAGCGTTCTCTGTAAGGACAGTTTTAACTTTCCATTTAAAGGCTATGTGCGAGGTAGGTAGGCGGTTCGAGGATGTGTAGCGGTACTGTGTAGATGAGTATCTATTTCTACCAAAGCTGAGCGAGGAGCTTTCGCAGTGCGAGGATGCGTAATGAATCTGTGGAATAGTACCTACGTAGCTATGCGGTGCGAAGATACGTAGTGGACTCTTTTTAAACTGATGCAAACACATTTCTCGCCCGCGTTCTCGTATACATCAATCGATTTTTTTTTTGTTTGTTATCAGAGCTGTACTAAGATAGGCTAAAATTAAGGTATTCCATTCGTGTTTCTTTCTTTGAGTACCACCTCGATATCTCGCATTTTGCGTATTACATATTTAAGTATAGAAATGAGTGATCGTCATTTTTCTGATTGAAATGGTTTTTATTTTATATCGAGGTCAAAATTTTTACTGTATTGTTTGATTTGGTAATCTTAGTTTTGAACTTGATTAGTTGTAATCTTATCTAAATATTATAAATATTTTTTTTTTCCGATGGGAAAAATCATCCTATGACAACCCCCGCTCTTGGGCGGAGCGGGAGATAGTGTCAGACTCTTACTGACTAAAAAACCCATCCCGTTCCTTCAAGCCTTCATACCGGGGTTCGAGCGCCCTTTCGGATAACCCTGGCCCCAGTAGGCTTCGACCCGGCTGGGCCCCTGCTGTTGCTGACAACTCCTTGAGGCGCGCGGGAACAGCGCGCGCCGTCGACGACTTGGGCTTGGTCCGGACAGTTACCGGACGGCCGGACAGCGACCTACCCATTGCTTACTGTCTGCAAGCCCGCGCCTACGGTGGCCGGAAATCGGGATCAGTATCCCGGCGCCGGCGGCGGCGGCGATAACGCCGTTGCCTGATGCGTTCGGCCTCCTCCTTTGCGAGCATTTCTGCTTCGCAGAAGTCGGCGACCGCCTGCCACTCCTCCTCGCTCCGGACCATGGCCTCAACCAAGGCCCGGCGCGAGAGGTCTCCGCCGCCGATCGCCCCCACGAGGGCACGGCGATGCTCCGCCCAAGCGGGGCACACCTCGACTGTGTGCTCCACCGTGTCCTCCGGGCATTCCGCACAATGGCGACACCCGGGCGTCACTTCCGCTTTAATTTGGAACAGGAACCTCCCGAACGAACCATGTCCGGTGAGGACCTGCGTCATGCGGAAGGTAAGGACGCCGTGAGGTCTTTCCAGCCACGCCTCAAAGAGGGGACTTACCGATATTATAAATATGAAAGTCTGTATGTTTCTATGTACGACCCCTAAAATAAAACGAAAAAGTTGCCAGTGTTTAAAAACCCGCCCACAAAAACAACTGACATGTTCGAAACAAGCATTCTGATACAGTTAGTGGAATATATATTAGTTCAATCACAGATTTGACGTCATCAACTCTGATTACAGTGACTGGTATCGAAACTTTTAAATCGATTTTTGCAGTCGGGTTTTTGGATACGATCGACTTTTTTTTTCTACTCTTTAATGAGTAATATTAACTTTTGAAATAGTAATACATACCTACATGATAATTAATGATAATTGATTATAATTTTTTTACAATTTTGATATATTTACTTAGTGACGCTTCTCGCAGCGAAGATGAATCTAACGACGCCTCTCAAGCTAAAATACAACAAGCTATTTAGGCTCTAGGGCGTGCTAAAGAAATATACATACAATCATACATAGGTACATAAGGAGGAGGCCGACCGCTGCAGGCAACGGCGGCGCTCACAGCGCCCCAGCCGCCACCGGGATTCCGATACCGATTTCCGGCCACCGTAGGCGCGGGCTTGCGGACGGCGAGCAATGGGTAGCTTGCTGTCCGACCGTCCGGTAACTGTCCGGACCGAGCCCAAGTCGTCGATAGCGCGCACTGTTCCCGCGCGCCTCAAATAGCTGTCAGCAACAGCAGGGGCCCGGCCGGGTCGAAGCCTACTGGGGCCAGAGTTATCCGAAAGGGTAGCTCGGTCCCGGTACGAAACGCACGAAGGAACGTGGTAGGCTTTTAGTCAGTCAGAGTCTGACACTATATCCCGCTCCGCCCAAGAGCGGGGGTTGTCATTGGATGATTTTTCCCACCATAAAAGAAAATCATACATACACTCGAAAAACATAACCCTTCTTCTGGCAAAGTCGGGTAAAAAACCAATATCCAAATGTTTGTTGATTAGCCACTTTTGAACGGATAGCTCAATGTCTAGCCTTGACATGACCTAAATTAGGACGTTTCACTCCAGTGACACGTTCCACTCAGGTAATTACTTTGCAAGCTGGTAAATCCTGCTACTAAAGCCATCTGTTAACTCAAAAACTTATATTAAAAAAGTGATATTGTTTTTTTTTTTGGGTTTTGGTCTTCGTAATGAATAGTTGATTTGTTTACTATTACAATATAGATGTTCTAATGTTTTCGTAGTATTTGGCTGCAAATCTATCAAGTCAACCTTTTCGGCAAACTTCGTTGAGATAATCAACACTACAACTCAGATTCATTTTACCGAAATCGCCCCTGTTTCAATGATTCCACATACTGTCTAGCTCCGCAGACCCTTGAGATACGAAACTACACCAATTTTACATTTTCTATTATGCCGGCCATACACCATCCTACCTACCGTCCAATCTGTATGACGCTACCGATTGGATCAGTTAGAATTGACCGTGTGTGTCATACCAATCCACTCCCACACACGGAACTACAGATTGGATCAAACCTGCAGGCTTACTCTTGAGTTCAATTCCGATCGGTCGACATTGAGATTGTAACGTTTTGTACCCTTGAATTCAATGCTAGCGCCAAATTGGTTCAAAATTGCGTGACCATTTTGAGAACTAAGTGAAATCGTATATGTTGACAATATTGTTTTCAAGAGTACCAAATCACGTAACGTCAATATTGACATTGCAATCGGATTGACTTTAGATTGAAATTGAAATTAATTTGGAGAGTAAGCCTGCTGTAGCGTCAAACCGATTGGACGATAGGTAGGTTGGTGTATGGCCGGCATTGGGAATCAATTTGCGAATATAAAAACAGACAACGAACTTCACTTGAAGAAATCCTGCCAAAAAAACCCAAGTACTATTGGGTTTTCCATTATGGATTACTATGAGTAGTAGCCCGGAGTTCGGAATTTGGTGGTGCGTCAACCCCCGCGCCTCGGAAAGCACGTAAAGCCGTTGGTCTTGCGCCTGATCTCTCTCCGGTCGTGTCTGATTGTCGTCTATGAGAGTGAAAGAGCAGAGTGTATCTGTGTGTTGCGCATCACTTAGCACTATAATACGTCCTGCGCACTTGGCTAATCTTTGACAAGACTGGCCACCGTCATCGAAATTCACAGAAACGATGAAAGAGGTTACAAAGGAAATATATTCCGATTTGTACTACAACGAACGAGTGTCGCCGCTTGTCTCACACCTTTAACTTCATTATTGCATTATGCAACTAACAGACCACGCACACTTTAGATCGCAAGTTTGCTATTGGTAGTTGAGTTATGAGCATTGCCCTACTCTATGGCACTCCTGCCCCGCCCATAAGGTTATTCTAACCTCTTTCATCTGTTCTGTGATTATTACCATACATTTAGTCGTTCATTTAATATGAGGAGTTAACCAACTCATACGAACTAAGGTTAATAAATGAACAGCGAGTTGTTCGTGTTCAACTTGATTACCCTGGCAGTAGAGCAACAAGTCTGAGAACTTCCCCTCACTTTGTACCGGCTAGGGGCTCTAAAACGATCACGATAGACTTGTAGCCGATAAACGGTTCTGTTGATACTAAAAAATGTATGGGTAGGTGGAATTTGTTGACTGTAGTTTGTGTCGGAGTTGGGAATACTGCAAGTGTGTGCGGTGGAGCTTTCAATATTGACTAAATAATCCATACCAATATTGTCTATTTTTAATTTATAATTTGATTTATTCTGATTTTTATTTATAATTTGATTTGATTTATTTATTTTGATTTTACTGTTTATATTAGTTTAGTTTAATTTAATTTCGTCCTGTTTTTAATATGAGACTATGTATTTACTGGCTATGGAAATATAAAAAAAAATAAAAATCATTTATTATCAGGCAGGATTTTTATTTTTTTATTATTATAATGTTAAAGTGACTCTGTCCGTTTGTTTGTTACGCATTTACGGTTAAACAACTGAACTGGTTTTCATGAAATTTGTCATGGAGGATGCTTGAACTTCAAGGATGGACATGGTTACTTTTTATCCGATTTTGACTTCGCGTTTGCAATAACCAACATTCACGCGGACGAAGCCGCTGGCAGAAGCTAGTATAAGATATTTTAGATTTTGCACCGAAAAAAAGGTTGTATTAAAAAAGAAGCAAGAAAGAGCGTTGCTTGGAGTTTCTTTGCGTGATTGCATTAGGAATGAAGATAATCGCAGGAGAACTAAGGTTACCGACATAGCCCGAAGAATTTTGACAGGCCTGTTGGTGTAGTGGTTAGTGACCCTGACTGCTATGGCGGAGGTCGTGGGTTCGATTTCCACCCAGGACAATTGTTTGTGTGATGAGCACGATCATTTGTTCTGTGTCTGGGTGTAATTTATCTATAATATATATATGTATTTAGAAATATTAAGTATGTTTATCAGTTGTCTAGTACCCATAACACAAGCTCTGCTTAGCTTGGGACTAGACGGCGCTGTGTGATAGTTATGGAATATTATTATATTATTATAATTGTCAAACTTAAATGGCAGTGGGCAGGGTACATATCGCAGAACAGATAGTCGTTTGGGCTGAAAGGTTCTGGAGTGTCCACCGCGTACCGAATGTCGCAGCGCTGTAAGGCATTCCACAGGTGGATCGATGACCTGGTGAGGTTACGGGAATCCGATAGAAGCGAGACGCGAAAGACCGTTCGATTTGGCGACAATTGAGGCAGGCCTATGTCCAACAGTGGAAGACTTTCGGCTGAAAAAATGATGATCAAAAAAAAACTTTCAGAATAACGTTACGTTAATGTTTAAGAAATTTTATTCACATTTTAATGGTGACTCAATGTAAAAGGAAGTGCGTACATACTTTTCATCCATAAAAACCTATTATCAAAGCTTTGAATATACTTTATATATTTTGTTACATGAAATACTCGGATCTTCCTTTCCTTATTACTGTCGTACTTCAGCTGTAACAAAAACTGAAATCTTTTTCCTAGAACCTTTTTTGTGGAACCGCGGTTTGCGGAAAACTCGTTCAATTATTGTCGATAGTAAAGTTGGCATGCTTATTTTCGTTTCTTAGTAGTTAGCCTGTTATGTCCCACTGTTGATGAAAGCCTGCCCTCTTCCTTTTCCGCAAAAGTCTGTCTTCTGCCATTGTGGCCCTGTCTCTCCGGTAATAGTCAAGCTCATATCTCCACCTTCGCCATAATCTACCGCGATGTCACCTTGCGTTTAATGGGACACAATAAGTGGCTATTTTAGCCCACCACTGATTTGATATGCGGCAGACATGTCCGCTCTAGTCTCTTTAAAGAGAAGCAGCTTCTCGGGTAACATCTTAACTTCTTCGGTGTCTTGCTTCTTTTTAGGTAAAAAAAAATCGTGTAGATGTTTGCAGGTGCACAATTGGTGGGAACTGCTGGCTAGGGGCGATGCCTGTCAAGGCTGTGGGATCGTACGAAAGAGCTACTAGTTAGAAGGAACATGGGTGGGTTTTAGTCGTAAACTACTGACACTCCTACCCGTTCCTCCCATAGCAGATGGAGTTATTTAATTAATTGCCACTCAACATCGTCCATGCATGGGTAATTGTATCCGTTGAAAGGATTCTCACAAGGTAGTCTGATGACGTGGTCACAGTAGCTGGATGCGAGACACACTGGTCTGGTCGTTATGACGACACTTATGGGTCTACCACTCGCACGAACTTTACCACAGTTTTGCCTGCGCAGGCAGTTTGTGCGCACAACACCGGATAAAACTGTAATAGTTTTACCAACTACATACGTAAACGCACGAAGAACCTCACCGGATATGGTAAGTTCGGCAGGTTCCTGCAACGGAATCAGGCAGAAGAAACTTTCGTGTGTCACCATTAAGTGAACCACCTGGAGGAGCGCATACAGAGGTGTCCACCGCTTGGATGGAGCACCGACGTGTCCTCGTGGCGACAATCGGTGGCAGCGACCTCTCGCGCCGGGTCCTGGTTCAAGCAGTAACGCTAGTGAAGGAGGAGACCGCACGCATCAGGGAACGAACATCCTCACGCCCAAGCTGTCGAGAACCCGACCCCGACAACCAGCCACGGTAAACGCGGGCTTGCGAACTGCGAGCAATGGGTAGCTTGCTGTCCGGCAGTCCAGACCGGACCGAGCCCCAGTTGTTGACAGCGCGTGCTCTCCAAAGAGATGTAAATCCATTAGGAAAGCTAATAAAAATGAAATACAGAGTTGTAGGTGTGGTATTTAGTGGTTTACCGTTCTTTGACATGAAAACGAAGACGAAGAGATTATCAGAAAATTATTTCCAGCTTCATCTCTCCCATAATATTGTGCCAAGAAAAAAATTAAGGTGCCTGAAAAAAGTGTTCCATATAGCTCCGAATACAAAGAGAAATCATCTGGCATTCATTCAGCGCGCGCTGAAAGATTGTAATTTACTGTATATTGTTTGAAGTGTAAATGCGACGGTATAAATCTGAATTGTCTTGTGTGAGCGTACAAATATTGCTGCGTATTGTCGTGATATTTCTTTGGATCTCTGAATATAATTGGAGGCTTTGGAGGGAAATTAAGTTATGATTGCTTGATGGTAGTGTTGTTGTTGAACTTGATGGTAGCTGGGAATTCCTTCAACTATTCTTTGCGTTCCAGAGCTACGGAAACTCTATCAAACGTTTCCGTAGTAATCTACACAAATTTTATAAAGAGGTAAAGTTTGTTTCAATGTTTTTTTGTTTGTAGGAGGTATTCTGAAAGTATAGGTCCTATTGATAAAATTTTTCCACCGATAGAAAGCTACTTTATTCCTAAGTGACATAGGCTATATTTTACCTATATTCGCGGGCGAAGCCGAAGGCAAAAGTTAATGATAATAGAACGATAATTTAGACAATAAGTTTCTCAAAATAGAACGCTGATCTTACTAAGCGAATCAAACTATCTAACGCGGTATTGCACATAAGCGAGTGATATTACGCGATCCGATGTAGTTTACACGAATTCGTCGCGTTGCGATGATACAATTTATTCAAAACAAGCTACCTACCTACTCTTGCGGTAGAGTTTGCGAAAAATATCAATCCAACTGGATGCGCCCGCTTCGCTTCGCTTTTAGCCGTAGCGCACCCACGTGCGGTTGGTTACGAAGGCCACCGCAATAAATCTAATATAATAATAATATAATATTCCACAACTATCACAAAATTATGTCATAATCACATCTAGTCCCAAACTAAGCAGAGCTAGTGGTATTACCACTAGACAACTGATAAACATACTTATATATTTTTAAATACATACAGGGTGGGAATACAACCCACGTCCTCCGGCATAGCGGTCAGGGCCACTGACCATCAGACCAACAGGTTAGTCAAAGTATCAAATGTTTGTTCCATTCGAGCCGCGTTGCTTCGCGATCGCCATCGCTTTGAATCATCTACGTAGGACATCGCGTTAAGTATAACACCTTAGTATAAATTATTATTATTATTCTATACTTCATTCGCAATAAGATGTCTAAAACAAACCCTTTTATTGTCCGTTTATCCGATTTTGACTTTTATTGCTTTAGTGGCATGACAAATGGTGGCTGCAGCAAATAGTTGGTACTGTAACCACTTTTTTGCTTTCAATACCACCCTTATACCTACGGAATAGAAGCCAAAATCGGTTAAACGAACAGTGAAAAAGGTTTGTATAATTGTCTAATCTCACCGCAAATGAAGTATAGATAAGGTGTAGAAGCGAAGTTTATTTGATTTAAACAACAAAGTTACAATGAACAAATACTATTTGTATTAGAATAAATGATTGCGAACACCAAACAAAATCCATAATAACTTGTGTAGTAAATCTTGTCAGGCATGTAAAATGTAGGTAACTACAGTTAATACAAGCTCTTTAAGCAAAAACAAATTAATATTCATTCCTCGATTGCCTACTTTACATTTAAGGTAGAACAGTACCTTATATAAAAAACCAATAGGGTAAACTCGGGATAGATATCAATCTTTTTGCAATATCTCTTTGTACAAAAAGCTCCATTTCAGTTTTAATTTTGGTTTATTGACTATTTATATTTAATTGTAATTTATGGAAATATTGTAAATTCATTTATTTTAAAGAGTAACTGACCAATAGAAATAAAAAAGACCAATAGAAAAAATATTTTAAAAAATTTTTATGTGCGTAAAAAAAAAACATTTTTAATAGCTCTGAAATATTAGCAATTTTTGCGAATCTCTTAATATAATGGGAAATCTACCCAATATAATATGAGGGGATAGTATTTAGCGTAATTTATATAAATTACATTTGGGATAGATGACCCACCGAGAAGCCGGATATCCGCATTTTTTTTTTAAATTGTGGATATTTATTCTCGAAAGATAAAATAAAAATATAATAAATACCAATCATTAAGTATTATGAGTGTACATGTGGATGGGTGGAGAGGGAGAGGGAGGCCAAAGAAAAGATCGATGGATTGTGTGATATGAAAGAAAAGGGAGTTAGTGATAGCGTGATGTAGACCTACCACAGTGTTGTCTTTTTAACCCAAAGGTTGACAGGTTGTCGAGTACTGAACGTGGCGGATGGTCAGCCAGTACTACGAATTTGATCTTTATGTGTACCTAAGTAAGGTTGAGTATAAAATGAAACAACTGAGTACTAGATACTGATCTAATTTTTTTTTCTCATAATGGACTTTATTAACAGGACCCTAAATAGACGGCGGAGAATCTTAACATCGACTTCTAATTTGACGTCAACGCCATCTAGTTAGGAATCCGTAACAAATACATATTTTGAACTTAATTTTCGTTCTAAACACAGGTAGAGAATGACTTGTAACATTAAGTCCGCCTATGTACTCGTACCACTACTATACACGAAGTTTAAATAAATAAATAGGTTATAACAAAGAATGTAAGAAAAAAGTGCAGGAAGACCAATTATTAAGTAATTACAATCGGGACACGTATACCCTGGGGCATCTATCCCGGCTTTGCTCTACGTGTGTTTACCTATAGATAAGAGCTTTTCGTAAAATGTTGACTTTTGCACTGAACCAGTATTAAATGCTCGAAGCCTACTAAATGATACGTGACACGACTTTAGGAAACCTTTGGTAACAGGCGCGGTGGAGCGTCAATATATCAGCAAAGTTTTAGAGGGTATTAGAGACGAGAATGTTTACGTAACTTGTGTTTGAGGAAATTTATTTTGTCGCCATTGCTGTTCAAAATTGTGAGCGAAAACGTTCGGCATGTTCTAGAATAAAAAAAATATGAAAAAATGATAAATAATATTTATTTTACAAATAGGTTTTTTAAAACATTTTTACACGTCAATTTTTTCGTCAATTTAAACTAGTTGAAGTCGGTGTTTCTTATCTGACTACCCTGAGAAGAAACACTGAGACAAACTCAGGTGTCAAGTCTCTTCTAAAGTCCATACAGCAAATATCTAATGGTCAAATCATGTGAGAACCATGCAGATTGTAGTCTGAGACGGTCTCTTACTTGAAAAACCGCTGTTATCGCTACCGCTTTTAGGCACGCAATTTATTGTTTTTCACACTAGTGCGGAAAAGTGCGCGTGCTTGCCCTCACCACAATATCATTACATTTATCGTATGCTGGGTGCAGCACGACGCTCACGAGTCGCGCGTCAACCCCCGTTTATTTATGTCTTCGTAAGTGTATTGAAAAACGTCGTTTGATACACGTGAAAATTTGTCACTGCAGCCCTCAGCTCCTTGTACTAATCCGCACTAGGCCCGCTTTATAGAAAACTCCCTTTCACAGATAGTGAGACACTTTTCCATTATTCAGTGGAAACGTTGTAGGATTTTTTTTGGGTGGGAAATCAAATAACTTCTTCCGCTCTCAGCGTTTTACTGAATAAAGTCCACTAGTGTTCTTCCAATTGCTAAAAGGCAACTAGAACACTAGTGGATTTTATTATGTGTTTCAGGAAGAAGCCTGGTGAAACCCGTCCATTTTACTGACAGCTTTTTAAGGCGTGCGTGGAATTCAATTCGCTGTCGACTTAGGTCTGGTCTATATCGGACGGTGAACTACCTATTACTTGCCGTCCTTAAACCCGAACCTATGGAGGCCGGGAATCGTCTTACGACTTCTAATACCTGAGGCGTCTCCTGCGGGGGTTGGTACGTGAGCATTGCCTCTCCTTCATGCTTTCTGCCACCTCCTCCTTTCACTTCTGCCAAGTTTTTTACCTGAAGTTCTAACGGCCCGTTAACGGCATTGCCGCTGTAAGCGGTAGCTGAGCGCGGGGCGGCGAGCGGTAAGATCAAATGTATGAAAATGTTTGAAGCACGCCACGAGACGCCGCATAGCGAAAACGCGCGAGCTTACCTATGCCGCGCCGCGCATCGCTAAGACCGATGCCGTGACCAGGATGTAAATCAAATCCACACTGTTCACTATTCTATTTATACTATTTCACTATTCTATTTTTGACAGGCCTGTTGGTCTAGTGGTTAGTGACCCTGACTGCTATGCCGGAGGTCGTGGGTTCGATTCCCACCCAGGAAAAATGTTTGTGTGATGAGCACGATCATTTGTTCTGTGTCTGGGTGTAATTTATCTATAATATGTATGTATTTAGGAATATATAAGTATGTTTATCAGTTGTCTAGTACCCATAACACAAGCTCTGCTTAGCTTGGGACTAGACGGCGTTGTGTGATAGTTAGTAAATAACTTTAATTTCGGAAGTCGGTGTTTCTATAATAGTTTTGTCTCTTCGTTATTTAACACCGACTTCCGAAATTAAAGTTATTTTATACTTTTCTGTGTTTTTAAACATTGAAGTCGGTTTTATTTTTTTTTTGTAAAAAGTTTTTTATTTTACACTTTTTAGCTATGGTACCACCACTAAAAAGTACCCTCAGACAAACTTAAATAACATATAGCCACAGTGCATCTTATAACGATTCTAATAATCCCAAACACGGTTAGATTACATTAATTAATTTTTTTCCTTCTGGCTTCATCATCAGATCAGTTGAATACATCCCCCCCCTTTTCTGACAGTCAGTCATCGACTATACGTATAAACAAAGCAACTTTACTTGTAAACACAGTTTTGCTGTGATTGTATGAGGAGTTCTGTTCCATATCTTCGAAGTTCATGATCAGATCATAACAATATTTCTATGGGACCAACTTGGAAGCATAACCTTTCAATCAAAAAAATAATTTTCAAAATCGGTTCACAATTGACCGAGATATCGGTGAAAATACATAAAAAAAAAAAACATACATTCAGCCGAACACAGAACCTCCTCCTTTTTGAAGTCGGTTAATAATTATTTTGAACTCGAAACTTAAACTACAGAATTCCACACATTACAATGCTCACCTACTTATTCTAAGTTACAAAACATAACCATGCACGTACGAAAATATCCATATATTTAAACTTTGAAGGTTTAAACTGCTTTTCGTGAAAAGTTAAGCAGCAAAGTCGTGTAACAGCGCTTTACTTACAGTGTGAAGTTCTACTTCAAAACACGGTCGAAGTTCTCGGCAGATCGACAGATGCTGTCTACCGAGAATCATATTCATGAGGACCCTTTACTTCTGTATGTACGTTGATATTCAGCGTTTGTCAATTGTCTGTGTTTGATAAATATAGGTACTATTAGCTGCAAATCAAATATGTATTGGTAAGGTAAAGGGAGGTATATACTAGCTTTTGCTCGCAGCTTCGCCCGCGTACACAAAATATAGCCTATGTCACTCAGGAATAAAATAGCTTTCTAGCGGTGAAAAAATTGTAGCAATCAGACTAGTACTTTAAGAGTTAAAAAAGCAAACTTTACTTCTGTATAATATTAGTGTAGATTGGTGATATAAGTAGTTTGGTGATATTTTTTTTAAACAGAATACCACAGAGATAGAGATGTTACGAGCTATCTCTGTATATAATTATCTTCATACTAGTAACATATTATGTATAGGAAACTATATGGTATTGTGTTAAAAAAAAAATTCACTAAGTTACTAATATCACCAATAAGCCTCCCCTTACTATACAAGGTGTAAGGGACAGCCCTCCACAAACTTTAAGGGCTTGCTCAGTAGACGAAACTGAACAACCTTCCACAAAATATTTTTTCAGGAAACGAAAAAAAAATCCGCTTCACCATAGAAAATTATAAACTTGATTGGACAGTTTGTATGGAGACGCCGAATTTTTTTTTCGTTTCCTGAATAAAATTTTTGTTGAAGGTTGTTCAGTTTCGTCTACTGAGCAAGCCCTTAAAGTTTGTGGAGGGCTGTCCCTTACACCTTGTATAGGGGCTCCTTGATGCCCTTGCATCTCGTCATACAGACTTAGGTAGGTATAGCAAAATACAGAGTTGAAATGTGTTAGATAGAACAACGAAATTTTGAAGACGTTTGTTTTTGGTACATGAATTATATTTTGTAAAAAGTCATAGAACAAAAGTTGTTGTTTATGATGTTAGTAATACAGTCCTGCTGTTAGTGTTTTACAAATAACTTCTTTTTTTTTTTTTATTCGATGGGAAAAATCATCTTATGACAACCCCCGCTCTTGGGCGGAGCGGGAGATAGTGTCAGACTCTTACTGACTAAAAAACCCATCCCGTTCCTACAAGCCTTCATACCGGGGCTCGAGCGCCCTTTCGGATAACCCTGTTAACCAGTTAAGGGGTTCTTATTAGCCTATGACCTTGAGCATTTTTCTACCCCTTTCCCCTATTTATTACCCTTGAACGATAAATCTACGTAAATACGGGAGCATTTTTCCGAGAAAAATGACATACGTCAACCCGTCCAAAGGCTAGGTGACCTCTGATTTGACATTTGACGTCGTCATTTTACAAAATTTTCTTCCGATAACTGAAAAAATGCTAATAACTCAAAAAATAAAATGTACTTCTACTTACTGTTAGTAAAAAAGTGTTTGTACAGTATTTACAATCAATTCTCTAAAGACAGGTTAAATAAATTTCGTCTTGCTAATTACTTAGACAAAAAGTTAGACATAGACATTTTTTTATTGTTTGTAGAACAATAAATGAAAAAAAAAATGTACAAAATTGAAGACTAAAGTATTTAGTGTACCTACCTATTGAATATTATTTTTTTAGAAATAGTACATTTTAGTACCTAATTTACACCACAGGCAAGGGTATTTTAGAGCCGAGTTCTGCAGTGACAAATTTCCACTTGTATCATAAGGCGTTTTTCAGTACACTTATAAAGAAATAAATAAACGGAGCTCTCATTTATTTATTTCTTCATAAGTGGATATTTACTCATGACTCATGGGGGCTGTTCGGCGCCCAGCCTGATACGATAAATACAATAAATTGGGGTGGCTGTGAACTCGTGTACTTTTCCGCACTAGTGCGGAAAACAGTAAATTGCGTACCAAAACGTAGTAGGGATAGGAGCGGGTTTTCGAGTAAGTGTATTGAAAAATCATTTCACTTCGTCTGAAAACGCGTTCAAAAACAGGCGTCATAACCACGTTGTACCTATGACCATTATTTTCTGGCCAAGGCAAAATAGATAAAACACCAGAATAGCTACTAATTCTGCACAAAGTAGCAACCAAAATGAATTATAGGCCAGTCTTTGATGTCTAATTGTAGCTACTGAAGCTAGAATAAAGTCTACGGGATCTAATCGATGGAACAGCTATTTCTGAACGAGGTCTAGCCGGGTAACCACAAGACTTGCTCTACGGAAACGAGAAAATACTGCAGCTGTGATGGTAACTTCTTGGATGAAGCATAGTTAATGATGTTGGATATATCCTTGTGGTACTGTGTTGTGAGGAATGTTCGAGGCTGAATTGAAAAGATGAAGGCGATCGGGAGATTGGTCAATGAAATAATAATATTACACAACTATCACACAGTGCCGTCTAGTCTCAAGCTAAGCAGAGCTTGTGTTATGAGTACTAGACAACTGATAAACATACTTATATATAATATTATAAATAAATTACACCCAGACACAGAAAAAATGATCGTGATCATCACACAAACATTTGTCTTGGGTGGGAATCGAATCCACGACCCTCGGCATAGCAGTCAGGGTCACTAGACAAACAGGTCAAATATAACAACATATGTGGTAAGCAACCGTGGTTAAAAAAAACACAAGCATTATATTACGACGGTTTTCGTCAAAAGTTAAGCACAGTTGTACCTATAACAATATAACTTGGAACGCAAAAGGCAAATGAAGGACACAGGTGGGTTTTAGTTAGTGAAAGTCTGACACGCCCTCACGCTATATAGTGAGGAAAGTAATTGAATGATTTAACACCTCAAAAAAAAAAAATAGTTTTAATTTTGAAATTATCAATATTAACTATCTAAATCTTATCATATGTAGGTAACTCATAATATGATTTAAAAAACTGTCCATTTTTTGTACGTTCTTCTCCATAGAGGTCTACGCTTTGGAATATGCAATTTAGCTTCACATTTTGACTGACCGATATTTGACAATTCAAAAGTGCCTGTCTATTTGAAATAAATGTTTCTGATTTTTTATTTCTGATATCATTGATTCTGCACGTTTTAGTCGAAACTGGTAGTGATTTTATTCTTTCTATTATTTTTTAAATTAAATATATTAATAGATTAAAATAGTAGCCATATTTTGTGCGGACCGTATTTAGAAATGACTGGCCTGTTGGTCTAGTGGTTAGTGGCCCTGATTGCTATGCTGGAGCTCGTGGGTTCGATCCCCACCCAAGACATGTCGTGTTTATGTGATGAGCATGATAATTTGTTCTGTGTCTGGGTGTAATTATTTATAATATGTATGTATTTAGGAATATATAAGTACGTTTATCAATTGTCTAGTACTCATAACACAAGCTCTGCTTAGCTTGGGACTAGACGACGTTGTGTGATAGTTGTGAAATATTATATTATATTATATTATATTATATTATATTATATTATATTATATTATATTATATTATATTATATTATATTATATTATATTATATTATATTATATTATATTATATTATATTATATTATATTATATTATATTATATTATATTATATTATATTATAAATAAACACCACCCACGTATTACTTCTAAACCGTATTTTACAAATTCGTTTTCAATGCGCATATCATCTAAACGCAAGCTCACAGTGAGACGTTAGAATATTCTGAGAGAAAAGCTTTCCTTGCAACCTACATTTTACCTACAAGGAGGCTTTACTCAGACGTTCTATAAAAGTACCTAGAAATCTAGGTCTAAATGTAGTTATAAATCCTTTGCGCTGAACTGGATTCGTGCCTGGATAGATTTATATAGATCTAGCTGCGGCCAGCGGCTTTGCCCGCGTGTTAATAGAAAATTATTCAAAGGGAACATATTCTAAGGATAAAAATCTAAATATCCTGTGCTTTTTTTATTATAGAAGGCGTCAGATAACCGTGGAATAAAGTGCATTGACCGTTTCTTAATATCTCTGCAAAGGTACCTACTCGAAAAACAAACAACGAACTACTTTTCATTACTAGATTATGTAAAGGATCACGATACCTGTCGATTCAAGACAGTTTTTAAAATTAAGAATGTCAACAGATGAATGAGGGTCAATGACCGTTATTCCATGGTTTCTGGCATTCCAATGACATCTGCCGCCCTTAGGGTCAGCGCAGACCGAACTGTAAAATGCTCGCGCATGGTCGACCAATGTTTTTAGATTGTATTAGAATGCATACTCGAACACGCAATCGGCTTCCTCGAGCATGGTCGAGAATCAAATTTGGGTGTGTATTTTTCGAATTTCGAATTTCGAAGTATGATAATAATCATAAGATATTTTTTTCAATAATCTCAGAAAATACTCTGCTCTGCTCTGCTCTTGGTGTGCGCTGACCATTTGGCGGAGCGAGACGGCGTGTAACTTTTACTAACTAAATCCCATTCCTAGTTTCTTCGTTGCCTTTCATTCCAGGGCCGGCTAGGGCGGAAGGTGAGGACGCCGGGAGGTCTTTCCAGCTACTCCTCAAAGATGGAACGTAACGCCATAATTATGGCGTGCCCCATCCTGTGCTATTCTGGGACATGGTCTACCCGTATGTCGAGTTTCATCGAAACCTGTTCAACCGTTCGAGCGTCAAGAAGTAATAAACATACACACACGTTCTAAAACTTTCGCCTTTATTCGTGATAGCAAAAGTTAATCCTAGAATAACGAGTTGTCTTCCTGTTATTGAACCAGTAGGATTGACGTTAATTTATTATGATAAATATATATAATATGATATATAATATATATAATATATTATGATAGTTTGCGGTATTATGATTACTGAGTTTGAGAATAGAGATAATATACGAGTAATATATGTTTTTGTACATGATTGATGTAGTACAGTCTGCTCAAGGCTGAGGAATTCTTCGAAAGAGTCACAGTGGGCCTGGAAAACTAAGGGCAACTGAAAAAGCAGAGATGGGTTTTGAACTAGTAAAAGTCTAACACTCTCTAGCACCTTCGAGAGTGGGAGAAGATTTTTTGATGATTTTTTACCAAAAAACAAGAACTTGATTTATCCAATATGACACATACCTAAAACAATTCAAAGAGAACTATTATTTCAATTTAGTAGCACTAGTTTTTATCAGATAAAAAAAGATCAAGTTCAAATATTTTCCTGCATTTTTTGTGTGGTCTCGTTTCTTTAAAAGTAAAATAAAAGGAGAAGCAACGGCAAAAGTTAACAAAACATTGCAGGCGATGTGAGACTTGCAGCATGAAGCTTAAAGATGCTAAGGCGCTTTTCAAACGATATTTCTATCTTACCATTTGAAAATGTAGAAACTGTCGTACAATTTATCCCAAGCTGTCTCAGCGCCAGCGTAAGCTCGACTTGATCGCGATGGCACGTCGTTAGGAAGCAAGGATGTCAGTACGTCATCGCAGCGCATTTGTTCAGGCGCTGGAGAACTCGGAATTTTTGATCGAATTTACTAAATGCATTTTGTTTGAATTTGATGTTCAATTGTGTCTAGCATATTGATTTTATTTGTGGATAGTTTACGCGAGCTTATTAGATATAATTATTTTAATATACCTAAGTAATATATCATTGTAAAATTGTAGACGTTGTTACTGTTCACAATCTTTCGACAGTTTACAATCTCACGAGATAGATTATAATTGAACGACATTTACAATTTTACAGTGACATATATAAAAAAAAGTCTTCCATCGCATCTGTCATTTGTCTGTCTTTATGAAAGCGATAAACTCAAACGGATTTTCATGCAGTTTTCATCGATAGGTAGAAAATTAGGTGCATAATACATGCATTATCTAGGAGAAAAAAGCAGAGAATTTGAGAGATTTTATGGGTGAGTGCGTTAGGCCAGTTTTTCTTTTTTTAATTTCGTGATTAATCAGCCAGTGGTATTTCGCTTTTATATATTGAAATAGATTTACAAAATGACTAAATAACAAGCCCATGAAAAATAAGCGTTACGCGAATATAGCAGCTTGTTTAAGATTATGAAGTTCGTCGAATTCTTGACTAATTTATTCCACCCACAGAAGCCAAAAAGTTGTAACTCAAAGAAAGTAACTTTCGAGAATAAGGGGAGTTTGTAAATGACATATTTACAAACTCCCCTTTATTTATTTATTAATGCTCTATGCACATTACACTGTACAAAGGCGGACTTAATGCCATAGGCATTGCGTAGGCATTGATTTTTTTTTTACTTATAATTAAAACTTTAGTTTTTAAATCACTTTGATCACTTGTTTTAATTTCATTATAATTTGTACCTGCTCTTTTTCTAAATTAACTCCAATGGCTAAAACCAATTTACCAAAATCTCAACTCCGGACCCCAAGATACAGGTGCCGCCGCTTAGTTTGGAGTCAAATAGGCTACATACTTGAAGCTTACTAATAGTTACAGACCTACATTTGGTAAAGATTATTATTATTTAAGGCAGCAATGATTTAATAAATGTCCAAGAGGTCCAACGAGTTGGCTTATGCCCTCTTCGGACTCTCCAAAAATATATTAAAAAGTCATAAAAGAAAGACAACAAATGTATTTATTTAACTATTTATCTCAGGACCTTGGGAGCCCTGGACCTTTGGATATTATTATAGGAGCCAAAGCCAATCCGCATACGCCCCTTTGGCACTTTTTATGGAACATGGTACCTATCGTTCAGTCGTTATACATGAAGAGGTTACTTTTGGAATTATAGTATGGACTAGCTGATCCCGGAACTTCGTACCGACTAACAGTCAATGAATGTAGTATTTCTTTCGATATAGTCAACCAATTGCGATGAAACAAAACCTAAGTTATAGATCAAAATAGGTAGGTATATATAATTTCATTGTATAAAAGTTATCTGCGACGATTTCGTAAATTTTACGTGATGCGCGCATAAAAAAAACTTCTAGAGATTTATTGTATGCATAGATTGAACTTAACTATAAGTATGAATTTTGTCTTTTCAAAATGTTACAGGTTTTTCTAGTAGCTCTTTCTGCATTTCGATGCAAATAATAATAATGAACGGTGCTTGATTCACGAAAAATATGGCACAAAGCGCCCCACGCTTTTTTCACAATGATATTAATATTTTTCGTTCATTATTATTATTTTCTACCTATATATTGAAAATTATTTTACACTTTTTAGTTTGATATGCTATGAAAGCGTGTTTTTTTTTAGTTTTTTTAAACTATATTTTTATTTTTCACTACAAAAACGGATTATTGTATTGTCATCAGTCTTTGATGGGTGTGCAAAGTTTGAAGAAAATCTGTTTGCCCAAAGTAAGTCAAAATCGAACTCAAAGGCGTTGGTTACAAACATACAGGTGAAGCTAATATATAAGCGTGTTAAAAAGAAACTTGTTTTGGAAAAATTATGAGATACTGCTTTTTGGCTTCCCAGCACAGTATTGAGGTGTAGTGAAATTTCCTCCGTTCTGGTTAAACTTGCTAAGCCAGCGAGCTACTTAGTATATTCTCTTTGATTTACCGAGTTAGTTCCCGTTTTAGTTTACACTAACTAATATGATTAATTTTATATGACTGGAATTTCCATTTCATAGTATTGCAATATAGCAAGAGATGGCTCAATTTATTTATTATTTACTTTATTGTATACCTCATAATGTGGACAGGACAGGAAAAGTAAGGTAATATAATAGGTTTAGTAGTTACATTCTTGTTCAATACGTTAAAAAATTTGGAATATACTCAAGCTTTCTTTACCGAATGGCCGGACGGCGAACGCCTATCGCTCACCCTACGTAAATACGCGCCAACAGTAGCCTATAGTCGTCCTGCGACACCAAACGCCTGGGGCGTCTAAGGCGGGGAAAGACAAATCCCCTTAGGCCCCTCGTCACACGCGCGTTTGTCGCATTTGAAACGCACTACAGAAACGATACCAACGCGCTACAACATCGCGATGTGTGCGATGCAAACGCGCGACCATGACGGATAACATCAGGGAGAAAACGGAAAGAATGAAACGTTCTACATACAATAACTTTATTTTTGTTAATGAATCGCGTTTGCGTCGGGACAGTATCGCGTTTGCTTTGCGACTGAGAATCGTGATGTGGGCGATGGCAAACAGCTAGCGACTGTGCATCGCGACTGTATCGAAGCGAACGCGCGACAGCATCGCTGCAAAAAGTCGTCGTGGGCTTACGTTTATATTTGACTAGCTGTGCCCGCGACTTCGTTTGCGTGGACTACAGGATTTTGAATTTATTTTTTCTAAAATAAAAGTAGCCTAAGTTACTCTATATTACATCAGCTACCTGCCAGAAAAAGTCCCGTCAAAATCGGTCGGGCCATTTCAGAGATTAGCCGGAACAAACAGACAGACAGACAAAAACTGTAAAAAATATTATTTTGGTGTATGTACCATACATATAATCAACTAGCTTTTGCCCGCGGCTTCGCCTGCGTACATTAAAGACCTTCCCTCTTTCTCCCCCTTTTCTCACTTTTTTTATAAAAAAATTAGCCTATGTCCATTTCCAGGGTCCCAACTATCTCTGTACCAAAATTCATCAAAATCGGTTTAGACATTTAGGCGTGAAGACGTAACAAACAAACAAATAAACAAACAAACTCACTTTCGCTTTTATAAAATTAGCAAGGATTTGAAGAAGGAAACCAACTTTAATTACAATAAATTTTAAGCCGAACCACATGAGAACAAAGTTACTTTGACGTAATTTAGCATCTGTTACATAAACATGAGACGCTGTGGCCGGTGATTCGAACTAATCCTAAGTAGCGACAACAATGGTCCCTCCGGCCCTCCCATCAAAATTTACCTCACTCTATAAGTTCATACCTATATGGTACGGTATAAAGGGCACCTCTATGATGTTATAGTGCTCAGATTACAATAATATAAGGTTGCAAGGAGACGGCATGATAATGTTATTTTAGACCATTTTATAGGGTTTTTTTTCCAGTTTTGTACAACTGCCACCACGGATATTGAGCGCTCGGCGTCAGAGTGGGGATCGCTTTGCGCATTCCATACGTTGGTGAGCCGATCGTCGTCGTTGTTAGATACATGCTGCAAGCGCAATGAACGAATTACGAGTGTCGTCTATGACGCGATTCGCAGCGAGCCAATCACTGACGCTCCCCGCCCCCGCGTCTCACGTCGCACCACCTAAAGAGACCCAATTTTTGACTTCTGCGCAACTTGAAACCAGCGTTCAATATCCGTGGTGGCAGCTGTATCTATTTATAGTTTTTTCTTATTCATTTTAGAGCGTCAAGCATAATCAGCCATTTTTAATGTTCCCGCTTCACACTATAATAAAGGTTGTACAAAAATAAAACTATGCAACTAGATTATTCCCAGAATTTGTTGCTAAACATAATTTTTCTTTAGAATCACTGACTACTAAGACCCACAGGCCCACATCTAGTTTAGGAGAGTCAGAGTACCTACCTACATATATATATGTGTGTGACCTTGTAATAAGCCAGTACGTTTAGAGTCATAATAATGTAATTGCTGTTTTTGTGTGAAATTTATTATTATTTAAAAAAAACCGGGCAAGTGCGAGTCGAACTCGCGCACTGAGGGTTCCGTGCAAACTACAATTCCCAAATGGAGTCTCGAAGATTTTTCCGAATTGCAATTTTTTTTGTGACTTCTGTAACAATAAAACTGTTTTAATTTTTTTTCCTATATCTGTGCTGTAAGACCTTGCTTTGTGCCGAATTTCAGGATTCTGGGTCAACGGGAAGTACCCTATGAATTTCGATCTTCGAGAGTATCAAAATATAAGCTTTTTTGCTACATAAACGGCCGTATCATTTTTATTCGTTAACATAGAAGTTTGGTTTTTTCACAGCTTGAAGGGACCGCAGACTTGAGTACATGGTTTTAATTTCAACTCGATACCTCCACGCGTTCTCGAGATAAAGGGTCTTGACAGACAGACGGACGGACGACAAAGTGATCCTATAAGGGTTCCGTTTTTTTCCTTTTGAGGTACCGAACCCTAAAAAGATCTGTTTTAAATTAAAATGTCTCTGCCTATAAGCTTTCTCAGGTAACGTATCTCACACTTTCACGTCTTGCCGGGGATGCGTCGAGTAACTCAATAACCCTGTACAAAGGAAAATTGTATTTACGTGCAACTTGAAAATATGAAAGATTTCATGTAAAGTGTGGAAACGCTTGTTAGTTGGCCTTAACGATATCAATAATTTACTTTGTTTTCATGATTCATAAGATTAATTTGACACTTTTGATTTTAAATTTTCTTTAATCCTGTCTTGTGTAAATATTTTTGGTAATCTTAATCCATTGCCGTTGTTGAATCAATTTATGAAATTTTTGAATTTATTAACTGTTTCTAGTTGCTTCGCCTGCGTGAAACTAGAAAGTTGACCCAAGGAAACATAATTTCATTTTAATAGGTATATAATAGTATGTGACGAGTAAAATGAATTTTAAAGATTAATTTATTTTAATGTTAAAATTGAATAAATTGAAAATTGATTTAAATTGATTTTGTTGATTGAATTTAATATGGAATGATAAATTTTCAAAAATAAAGTATTATTATTAATTATTTAGTTTTATATATTTAATGAATGAATTTTAGCAATACTTTAAGCAACTATTACAGATGTTAATGTTAATTGAAAAATTGTTAATGTATTTTTTTACCTACAAACTTGTTTATTTGTTATCTGTTTATGAAATAAGATTGAAGGGTTCTACGAGACTACTTAGTACGCATCGATTCCTACGAAAATAGCTTTATACCTTCCTGTTATATCCTCTGCGAAGTACGGTCAAGGATAAAATACGGCGTCGGTGTTCCGGCCAAAATGATTAGGAAAATTAGTTTTTCCACATACTTTTTCGAAAACCCGCTCTGGGTGCAATAACAGGTTTAAGGCACGATATGAAGTGTATTTCGCACTAGTACAGAAAGCACACAATTTATTATAGTTTCAGGCTGGTCGCTAGCCTGCCCTATATGTGCCAATCACGGTGCCTGAAAAAAATCCGCGATGCATTCTAACATGTATAATAAATAAAAATAATTAAATATTATTTTTTTATTTATTAATAATACTAATAATATACTTTTTTAATTATCAAGCAGCTAACACTCACATACATAATACAAAAATATATTTACAAAACGTGCAGATTTCAAAATTTTAAGAAATCAGCAAAAATCTAAATTAGGTAGCAAAAATCACAAAGATATTTTTAAGAACATTGGCATCGCGTTGCAAGCGCAATATGTTATTTACACGTATTATTTCCGTTCTTTGGGCATTTTTTTTGTGTTCATTAACACTCGTAGCAAGTGACGGCTTCAGAAGAGCTCATCATCATCATTTCAGCCGATATACGTCCACAGTTGGACATAGGCCTCCCCCAAGTGTCGCCACATAGAACGGTCCAGGAGGTTTGTGATAACCACGACCACTCTGGCAAGAGTGAAACGACCAAGAAGAAGAGAACACTGAGATGATATTACAACTTGAACTTTTTATTTTTTGTAGTAAGGCCAAAATGAAAATTTTAAAAACATATTCCTCTTAAAAACATGCAAGCTCTCAGGTGTATTGAGTAGATTAACACCTTCGACGCCTTTACAATGCTTGCCACTGACCTAGTTTCACTTTCACATTTTTTTTAAATCCAGCGTGTCGGACAACGCTAAAGGTAGAGGTTAAAAGCTTTTTCAGGGGTTGCACTCGTGCAGGGAAACTGGTGCAAATGTTGGAAAAAGGGAACAAAATTCCCTGCACATGTGTTTCCTGCAGGCTTAAACAAAAGATTTTTCTGTTAACATTCCCGCTAAACGCTAAACTGTGTCGGATTAAATCAGCTGGGGTCTGTAGTAAATTCTACAAAGGAAAAAGATTAATGAAAAAGAAAGAGAAATTAAAGAAAGGAGAGAAAAAAAACTACTTTGGCCGCCGGCGTTCGCGCGTGATTTCGCGCTATTCGGTTGAACACTAAGATTATTAAAAGTCCGTGTAGATTATTAAAATTTTGAGCGACTTATTTTTTTGGTTAAGTATCAAAGAATGTAAACAAGAAATTCTTCATAAAGTAGTCTGTAAATTTCGAAATAAGCAACCTTTCCATTTTTCACGTATTTATACCTGTTTTAAATGTTTGGGGTCTCAGGGGTTAAAAAACAACAACAACAATAACAATGTGTCTCACGTCTGTGCCAAATGGCCCCTAAAGGTAGCCATACACGCTAGGGTGGATACCCTAGCGTGTATCTGTCACAGGGATCTGTCAGGTAATCTTGTATGGAAAACTGCACAGGTGTGTAACATACACGCTCAGGTTTACGTGTACAACTCAAATATACAAACCAACCTGTCAGGCATAACCTAACCTGTGTCGCGGGCATTGGACAAGTGTAAAGTAAGTATAAATGACATAGCATTAAAACTTCTATAAAGTACATTGTTTTAATTAGTTACTTTCACCCCGAGGTAAGCACTGTGCTTTTCATTACGAATACAAGGAAAGTAAAAATAAAATAAAAAGTTTGTAAAACCTGAGTCGTCGTACCTATGATTTTCGGTAAGTATCTTTCTTCTGATTTAGGCGGTCAAAGGTTTTCCACTACTGCTTTAGTCTCTTCTCTTATGAAATTAGGCGTTAATTATTAATTCGTCTTCTCCATACAAACTGTCCAATCAAGTTTATAATTTTGTATGGTGAGGCGGATTTTTTTTTTCGTTTCCTTAAAAAATTTTTTGTGGAATGTTGTTCAGTATCGTCTACTGAGCAAGCCCTTAAAGTTTGTGGAGGGCTGTCCCTTACACCTTGTATATTTCGATATAGTTAACCGATAGCGATGAAAAAGCCTAAATAATGTGTCAAGTTATACACATTTTTTTTAATGTATAAAAGTTATCTACATCGATTTCGTACATTTTACTTGAATCGCGCACAACTAAAAACTTCTACAGATTTATTATACATAAGTATAGAAGATAGCGTCGCCACAACGACCGGTTCTGTGCGTCACGCATCCATCGGATTCCCGTGACCGATGACCTGGTGCCCAGCAGTGGACTTCTTTCGGCTGATATTTCAATGATGATGATGACAGAAGATAGATTGGGCACGCCAAAATTATGGCGGTAAGTCCCTTCTTTGAGGCGTGGCTGGAAAGACCTCACGGCGTCCTTAACTTCCGCATGACACAGGTCCTCATCGGAAATGGCAAGTTCGGGAGGTTCCTGTTCCGGATTAAAGCGGAAGTGACGCCCGGGTGTCGCCACTGTGCGGAACGCCCGGAGGACACGGTGGAGCACACAGTCGAGGTGTGCCCTGCTTGGGCGGAGCATCGCCGTGCCCTCGTGGGGGCGATCGGCGGCGGAGACCTTTCGCGCCGGGCCTTGGTTGAGGCCATGGTCCGGAGTGAGGAGGAGTGGTAGGAGGTCGCCGACTTCTGTGAAGCAGTAATGCTCGCTAAGGAGGAGGCCGAGCGCATCAGGCAACGGCGCTCTCGCCGCCGCCGGGATTCCGATTCCGATTTCCAGCCACCGTAGGCGCGGGCTTGCGGACAGTGAGCAATGGGTAGCACGCTGTCCGGCCGTCCAAGTAACTGTCCGGACCAAGCCCAAGTCGTCGACGGCACGCACTGTTCCCGCACGCTTCAAGGAGTTGTCAGCAACAGCAGGGGCCCAGCCGGGTCGAAGCCTACTGGGGCCAGGGTTATCCGAAAGTGAAGGCTTGAAGGAACGGGATGGGTTTTTTAGTCAGTAAGAGTCTGACACTCTCTCCCGCTCCGCCCAAGAGCGGGGGTTGTTATTGGATGATTTTTCCCATCGAAAAAAAAAATGACAGAAGATAGATAAACGATTTTACATGATGATGACACGACTACGACTACCCATACCTACTTTTTAGGGTTCCGTAGCCAAATGGCGAAAAAACGGAACCCTTATAGATTCGTCATGTCTGTCTGTCTGTCTGTCTGTCTGTCTGTCTGTCTGTCTGTCTGTCTGTCTGTCTGTCCGTCTGTCCGTCCGTATGTCACAGCCACTTTTTTCCGAAACTATAAGAGCTATACTGTTGAAACTTTGTAAGTAGATGTATTCTGTGAACCGCATTAAGATTTTCACACAAAAATAGAAAAAAAGCAATAAATTTTGGGGGTCCCCATACTTAGAACTGAAACTCAAAAAAAATTTTTTCATCAAACCCATACGTGTGGGATATCTATGAATAGGTCTTCAAAAATGATACTGAGGTTTCTAATATCATTATTTTCTAAACTGAATAGTTTGCGCGAGAGACACTTCCAAAGTGGTAAAATGTGTGTCCCCCCCCCTCTAACTTCTAAAATAAGAGAATGATAAAACTAAAAAAAATATATGATCTACATTACTATAAAAACTGCCAACGAAAATTGGTTTGAACGAAATCTAGTAAGTAGTTTTTTTTTAATGCGTCATAAATTGAAAAAAATACAGTATTATTAAAACATCGATTAAAAGTTACAACACATTACAAGAACTTTTGTATTATGTTACTTGCTGCTACGGAACCCTTCATGGGCGAGTCCGACTCGCACTTGGCCGGTTTTTTTCCTCTCCGATTATCAAACGCCCCTCAAATTGGCTCGACACGAGAATTTCGAACGCTATTATAGGGGACGGGCAGATAATTCGTTGAAATGGGAAGCGCGCAGAAAATCTCGATCCGATCGGGCGCTTGTCATGTCGAGTGCGAGGTGCCAGCGGCATGCACTCACTGTGTACCACTTGTGAGCTTTGTAGGGTTGGAATCGCTGCTAACCCTTACAATACGGCGCGTGAGAATCGTGTGAAACGTGGAATCTACGCGTACTATGTTTGGTACAGTTATTGAGCAACTGGCTTCTGCACATATGCTTGTATGACCTTTAGATATTGGTTCTGTGTATTGTGTATCTAAGTGTACCATCAAAGACACTTCCGCCTGATCGCTAAGTTCATTATTGCTTGCATTCGAAATGAAAACTTCAAAGGGTTTGTGCTTTGGCGCCAGGATGTTGCGTTGCAGGATTCAAGCGATTTTTTTTAAGTTTTCAGACAGAAATGACCGTGATGGTACATGTCTGTGAACGCATTCACAGTACAGGAGTAATTTTTAATGTGGGTCAAAATTAAATCTACGTATTGGTGTATTTTATGCGGATAATAAGCATTGGGTAGCTTATCGAGCTCAAGTGATCGACGGCGCGTATTGTTACACGATCGCCTCAAAGATAATGTTAGCAAAACCGTAGGAGTCCAACAAAATCAATGCCACTTTTCTTTGTAATTTTATAACTCAAGAACGGGCTCACCCATCCAAACCAAATGTTTAGGCTTTGTTCGGACTATTTAGTAGATAGTTTATGTGAAGTTTGGTAGGGTAGAGTAGGGTATAGTAGGGTAGAATATTGTAGAGTAGTATAGAGTAGGGTAGAGTAGGGAAGAGTAGGGTATAGTAGGGTGGAGTAGGGAAGGCCGGGGGCGAAGCCGCGCGGCAAAAGCTAATTATTATAAATAAATAGTATAGAAGGCACAGCTCACTCAGTTGTTATTCTAGTAAATTAGTTTGTTGCTTGAGGCCTTACAAAGGGAAACTTGGTTAAACCTAAGACAATGAAGTGCCCGTTACACTGGAAATATGATGTCGTAAAATGTATTTAGATATACTTATTTAATATTTTGAAAATATTGTATCTACAGACTACATTAAAACTAAAAAAAAGGTAAATGCGAGTCGGACTCTCGCACTGAGAATTCCGTACAAACTTACCTATGAAAACAGTTCAATTCCCGAATTGAGTTACCTATTAAGATTTTACCGAATCGAAAAAAAGTTTTTTTTTTGTGATTTAACTACAAAACAGTTTTCAGATATATTCCTATACTTGTGTTATAAGGTCTTGCTATATGCAAAATTTCAGAATTTTGGGTCAAAGAGAAGAACTTTGATTCCCTTGAGAATGTCGAATTACACGTTTTTTACAGTTTTAAGATACCGCAGATCTATCAAGACGCTTTATCTCGGGAACGCGTAGAAGTATCGAGTTGAAATTAAAACCATATACTCAGGTTTGCGGTCCCTTGAAGCTAAATAAATCAAATTTCTAAGTAAACGAATAAAAAAGATACGGCCGTTTATGTCACAAAAAACATATATTTCAATACAAAAGAATGTAAATTCATATAGTAAACACAGAATCCTGAAAAAAATTGGCATAAAGCAAGGCCTTATAGCACAGGTATAGGAATAAATCTGAAAAGAGTATTTTTTTTGTTATCTACGTCAAAAAATACCTTTTTGCAATTCGGAAAAATCTTCGAGACTCCATTCGGGAATTGTAGTTTGCACGGAACCCTCAGTGCGCGAGTCCGACTCGCACTTGCAGTTTTTAATTTAAATATTACCTTAAATAGTGCCTCTGTTTTTTACCGTAGCTGATTCTATATATAGCCAGTAAACACAACAGAATATTTATTTATTTATTTAAACTTCTTTTACAGTGGTGGTATATAGGCAAAGCGGACTTAATGCCACAAGGCATTCTCTGACAGTCAACCTTTGGGTTAAAAAAAACAACACGGCCGAATATCTTAAAAAGGAATTCAAACTTCCGGACCAAAAACAAATAAATAAACTCACGCAAATACACCGCTAAGTAATCGTCGATTTCGCGATCTAATCCATAAACCACGGCCTGCCTGGGACGACAACATTATTTCACGCCATTAGCTCCCATTGATGCCGTCACAAAATAGATAGGTACAGAAGTCAATCTACATACAAAGCGCGCTCGAGCAACCCACACATAGACAGCGCTCACGGGCATGATATCTCGGCGCAATCTCCCGGTCGCACTCGTACAGTACCCCAAAACTTCAAATGCACGGGAATGACGTTATCTCAACGCTCAGTAACGTGGTCAGAACAAAAAAAATCGGGCGTGTGGCCAACTTAAGGCGGTCGACGCAAGAGAAACGGTTGTAAGTTGGCTAGGGGGCAGTTCGGCGCTGACCCTAGCGTGATCGCCTAGCGTACGCAAAAAAGTGAAGTACATACATTTTTTTTTTTTTTTTTTCGATGGGAAAAATCATCTTATGACAACCCCCGCTCTTGGGCGGAGCGGGAGATAGTGTCAGACTCTTACTGACTAAAAAACCCATCCCGTTCCTTCAAGCCTTCATACCGGGGCTCGAGCGCCCTTTCGGATTACCCTGGCCCCAGTAGGCTTCGACCCGGCTGGGCCCCTGCTGTTGCTGACAACTCCTTGAGACGCGCGGGAACAGCGCGCGCCGTCGACGACTTGGGCTTGGTCCGGACGGTTACCGGACGGCCGGACAGCGAGCTACCCATTGCTCACTGTCCGCAAGCCCGCGCCTACGGTGGCTGGAAATCGGGATCGGAATCCCGGCGGCGGCGGCGAGAGCGCCGTTGCCTGATGCGGTCGGCCTCCTCCTTAGCGAGCATTACTGCTTCGCAGAAGTCGGCGACCGCCTGCCACTCCTCCTCGCTCCGGACCATGGCCTCGACCAAGGCCCGGCGCGAGAGGTCTCCGCCGCCGATCACCCCCACGAGGGCACGGCGATGCTCCGCCCAAGCAGGGCACACCGCGATTGTGTGCTCCACCGTGTCCTCCGGGCGTTCCGCACAGTGGCGACACCCGGGCGTCACTTCCGCTTTAATTCGGAACAGGAACCTCCCGAACTTGCCATTTCCGGTGAGGACCTGTGTCATGCGGAAGGTAAGGACGCCGTGAGGTCTTTCCAGCCACGCCTCAAAGAGGGGACTTATCGCCATAATTGTGGCGTGCCCATGACGGGGTTGCGATAGTCGCTGACGCCATTCCACCATGAGATCCCGCCGGAGCTCTGTCCGCCATGCCGTGACCTGTCGCGGCAAGTACATACATGAGATTGACTTCTGTACTTATCTATTTTGTGATTCAGTTCCCTACGACTGATGGTCGACGCAGCCTCCAATTAGCCGATTGCCTTTTCCTCTCTCGGATTTCTCGATTCGATCGCATTTCAAGCGAAATAACATCCGGCTCACGAGGTTAACTTGTTTTACAGATTGTGTATTTTACATGATAATGGCCTTTATGACGAAGGTTCATGATTCATAAGCTTGGGATTATAACTCTTCCATTCTCTTTTTCATCCGTTTTGTTTACAACGTGAAATTTTAATAAGCGCACATCCTGAAGTTAGTATGTTGAAAATCGGATATAAATCAATTTCAGCAATTTTTAAAGAAGCTAATTTTTTATCTTTAAATAATTCTGTACATAGTATTTGTCGATACTCGATACCGTCTACGTAAATATTTTGTATGGCAAATTTTGGTTCCGTAAGTGACCGGTAGAGGCGCTGTAAATTTTGCATTACAAAATATTTACGTAGTCGGTATCGAGTATCGACAAATACTATTGCTTTAAACTCATGGTAGAGGTACGTTAGTAGTTACATGTTGAGATCCATATAGGTCAAATGTAAAGGTCACTGAAGAATAGAAAACAAACAAAGTTGGATCAGAAATTCAATACGTCAGGAAATCCCTCCGGCGATGAAATCGGATTTTCAGATTTGTTTTTGTTTGCGGGCAAGACAATCTGTTCCTAAAATAATATTTATCTCCTATATGGACACAGTTCCCGGCAACTGGCATTCTAGTAAAAACAAATATATTTATTGAAATAACAAAGTACTAAATGTGTCTTTAACTAGTAGGCCCGTCAAAATCGACATCGAACATCGTAAACGCGCGTGTATCTACGATTTAAAAAAAAATGTTTTTATTAAGCTATTGCATAGCTTCTATCGCGGGCCTTGAGCGTGGAGACCGAATCCAGAAATTCCGTAACGAAAATAACCTAACACCCCCCACTCATTTGTTTTTTGAGCGTGGTGACCGATAAGAAAACAAATGAGTGAACAATCAATCAAAATTCAATTCAATGTGTGAAAGTGTAACTTCAATTAATATCAAAGAAAAAAAACAAAGGAAAAAAAATACTGCATAAATAAAATAAATAAATAATTATAATTGCATAAGTTGATAAAAATGCTATGCAATAGCTTTACCGCGGCAGTCCCCGAGTGCCACACGTCTTTTTTAGGTTCCTTGAGAGAAGTTTACACCCAAGTTTGCAACCCTGAAAACCATGTGTTCGAAAAACTGCGAATTTTCGGCACATGTCTGACCTATAGCGAATATATAAACTAGAGGAAATGGGCGGCGGTCTCCTCCTTCTGCGAACTAGTAATGCTAGCAAAGGAGATGAACGTATGCGTGAGGGAACGGACGTCCTCACTCCCCAGCCGCCGAGACTCCGACCCCAACTTCCAGCTACCGTAGGTATGGGCTTGTGGACGACAAGCAATGGGTAGCTCACCGTCCGGCCGTACGGTAACTGTCTGGACCGAACCCGAGACGTCGACGGCGCGTAGTACACCTCAAAGAGATGTCAGCAAACCATAGGATGGGCCGAAGTCTGCTGAGGTTTGATTTCCGAAAGGGAAACTCGTTGTCCTGGAATACAAAGGGCAAAGAAGAAACATAAGTGTGGTTCTAGTCAGTTAATGTCTGACACGTTGTCCTGCTCTACCCTAGAGTGGGAGAAGTCATTAGATGATTTCCTACCTTAAAAAAAAACATGGTAATAGGTATTATATGCTATGCTCGGGGTTTCCTTGCGTGATCGAATAAAAAATGAAGATATCCGCAGGAAAACTAAGGTTGCCGACATAGCACAAAGAATTCCCAAACTTAAGTGGCAATGGGCAGGGCACATTGCTCGCAGAACAGATGGCCATTGGGGCCAAAAGGTTTTGGAGTGGCGACCGCGTACCGGAAGACGCAGTGTTGGAAGGCCTCCTACAAGGTGGATCGATGACCTGGTGAAGGTAGCGGGAAACCGATGGATGCGGGACGCACAGGAACGTTCGATGCGGCGACGCTTGGGGGAGGCCTATGTCCAACAGTGGACGTGTATCGGCTGAAATGATGATGATGATGAATAGGTCCTAATAACACTTTCATATTGCGGCCAAATGGCGATATTATAGTGACAACGAGTGCTATTAATTCATTAAACCCCAAACGGACGCCGGAGTTCGATTTCTCATTGTCTTTCTGTTGTGTCTCTAATTACGGTATACGAAAGTTAACCAACAAATGGTAAATTTGTGGCCATCCACTAACTGTTGAAAGAGGCTCCTAATTAAAAAAAAAAGTAGCTAAAATATAAATCCTATTCCGAGACGGGAACATTAAAGTTTATGTCCTGAAAATAAGCGCTCTCTGTAAATAATGATATTCGTACCAGTCTGCCTTTCAAAGTATTTTAAGGAGCTAAAAAAGATTTATAAATGTATATTTTTATTATAGGTTATTTTTATGTTTTACTGAATAAATGTATCTACGACTTGTTCCAGTACTGTTCTTGCTAATGAGCTTGTTTCCAACGTAACAACAGAGCGACATGACATCTATAGTTATCGGCATGGATCTTGAGCGCTCGGCGTCAGATTGGGGATCGCTTTGCGCATTCCATACATTGGCGAGCCAATCGTTGTCGTTGTTGACATGCAGCAAGCGCAGAGAATGATTCACGAGTGACGTCTGTAACACGATGGCGCGGCGAGGCAATCACTGACATTCCCCGCCCCGGCGTCTCACGTCGCACCCCTAAAGAGACCGAATATTTGACTTCTGCGCAACTTGAAGCCAGCGCTCAAGATCCGTGCCGATAACTATACTTATATTGAAAGAGATACACCGTGTCTTCATATTTCAATACTATTGTATAAGCGTTTTAAGTACCTACACATTAATTAAGCGTCCTGCAGGTTAAGGGTAGAATACTCTGCCAGGGTCTTTGTTTTCTGCTTGCCTAGCCAAGTTACAACCGTTTCGCTTGCACCGAAAGCTTCGAGTTGGCAACGCCGCCAATTCTTTTGTTCTAACCACGTGACTGAGCGTTGAGATGACGTTATTACCGTATATTATGAAGCTATCTACTAGCGTTAACGATTGCAGATTAGCAACTTGGCTAGGGGTACTGATAGCTATAACTTAGGGGTCTTTAAGTCATAGATAAGCGTGCTAGATCGCCGGCCACATCATCGCTTACCGTCAGGTAAGATAGAATCACAGGCCCGCTCTTTTGAAATCGTACAATATGATTGTAATCACTAGAATTATTTAATGTACACATTAGTGATTTTAATTTCAACTTGTAACCTCCACGCGTTCTGTATAAGGGTTTCGTTTATTCCTTTTGAGTTACGGAACCCTAAAAGTGAGTGCATTCGAAATAAGGTTAGTCGCAGTATAGTTTTATCGGACAAGCGTTATTCGCACATCCATTTGTCGAGCTCAAATCGTACACTTTGACTGGCCTGTTGGTCTAGTGGTTAGTGGCCCTGACTGCTATGCTGCAGGTCGTGGGTTCGATTCCCACCCAGGACAAATGTTTATGTGATGAGCATGATCATTTGTTCTGCGTCTGGGTGTAATTTATCTATAATATGTATGTATTTAGAAATATATAAGTATGTTTATTAGTTGTCTAGTACTCTTAACACAAGCTCTGCTTAGCTTGGGACTAGACGGCGTTGTGTGATAGTTGTGGAGTATGTGGAATATTATTATTTTAGTTAAAGATATTTACTTCATCGGTTCCTAAGGTTTATTTTGTACGTTGTAAGGAAGTTTGAAGGTCGATGGGTTCTAATAATTTAGCTGTCGACAATCAAATATATACTCTCAGTTGTAGCTCAGAGCGTTCTTGTAATTACTTCGAAACTTCAGAGTTATGCGACCAAGGATTTATTGTTTTCTTAGCTAATTTCGCGTTACAAAGTCCTTTAATACGTATAAATATAGAACTCCACTTGTTTATAGCTATCTTATGAGACTGCTGAGAAAGATGTCTCATAGCCTTTTCAAATGGATTGAACCATTTCTCTTAAATTTCCTATTTACTTCTACACTAATATTATAAAGAGGTAACATTTGCTTTTATGTTTTTTTGTTTGTAGGAGTCCGATCAAAGATTTTATATTATATGTCTAGTAGGATACATAAAATCTTTGGGCTCTATTTTATGGAGCGCTGCTTTAAGCTGCGGGCAAGAGTTAGTAAAAAATTGTCGTGTCCGAAACGGTTTGAGGAGGAGTTTTGTTTGGGAGGTCTGAGAATATTTATTTATTTTATACACTTTATTTTACAACAAACAAGAAACACAAGAAAGAAAAACTTATATCTAAGGCTGCACGCTCACGTCCGATAATAATCGGTGACCGATTTTTTGTAGGAGAAAAATAGAACACACTGATAGCAATAGTGCAACGCACACGTCCTACAAAAAGTCGGTCAGAAAACAGAACAACGTTACAAATATATAAAATCGGCCCGATTATCTGTCCTACAAAAAGGCTGACGTGGGCGGGCAGCGTTAAACAAATACAATGGGCGGCCTTATCGCATTCTGCGATCTCTTCCAAGCAACCTAGAACCTAGAATAGGTTGTTGGCTACTTTTTACCCTCCTATCACCAAACCCCATTTTTTCTATGATAAATTAAGTGGCAGGACAACGTTTTCCAAGTTAGCTAGTATTTATAAGCTGTAATCATCAGAGGTAGGAATTAGGTAGAGTTATTTATGTACACCCATCAAAATGTTGATATTAATAGGGATCTTCCCGGGATTTCTCACGAAAAATCCCGTGTGGCCAATTACAATATTACAAATAAATAGTAATAAAACTCAGAGATAGATATGACAAATAAAACAAAGATGAATACCATACTAAGGTCAGGTTAAAAAATGTTTATACTGCCTTCTCTTAGGTTCAATTTATACTAGCGCAGAGTCGAAGCGCATCGAAGTGTCTATCCAAAACTGAACATAAGAAGTTCAACCTTAACTCCACAGCGTGACGCACACATTATTTCTGAGATTTTAAAAAGACGCGCGCATTCTTCGCAATTCGCGCGCCTGCGCGTGAACAATGCTGACGCCGCATTCGTGCGGCTTCGCTTTAGTTGTAAAGAATTTGACGCTTCGATGCGCTGCGACTCTGCGCTAGTGTAAATTGACCCTTAGTTGTAAAGAATTTGACGCTTCGATGCGCTTTGACTCTGCGTTAGTGTAAATTGACCCTAAGTCTTTAATGCAGGACGAAATTGTTTGCTACATTTCTGTAAGTGTCATAAAACAATTTCTGGTCTTTAAATTATTAATCTCGGGATATCCACTTTACTCTTTCGCTGTATGAAATAAGTCGTGTAAGTACATGTTTAACTCTACCTAATTCCGACCTCTGGTAATTATTAATAGTTTCAAAAGTGGGATCTAAGTTCATTAAATTCGGCGGATTTACTAGTACATAACAGGTTAATTTAGATGTCACATAACAGGAAATGCGGCCGCCATTAATTATTCCAGAAATATAATGTTATCTGCGAACAAAGCCGTCGTGCCACTGCTAATTCAATGAACTGGCAACCCTGAATGACCAACCAGACCGAAAATTTAAATTATGAATACCGCCCAACGTAAAATAAACGTTGAATTCGATTAACTCGTACTCGTATGTTCGTATTTATAAGTAAAATATGCGATACCCGGTTTTTTCCAGAAATATAAGAAAGTTATTTCAATAAATTCCGTGAAAAAAATATTTTGAAAATTAGTCAGTGTTTTGTGCTTTATACATTTTTATTATTTTTTTATTGTAGATAGGTTTGCGCTTGACCGCTATCTCACCTGATGGAAAGCGACGATGCGGTCGACGATGGAACGCGCTTACCTAGAAGAAACCTATTCACTCTCGACTTAAAGATTCCCGGGTTGTAGCTATCAGGAAACACAGACTCTGGCAAGGAATTCCACTCCCTAGCTGCACGCACAACGAATGTGTTCCCAAAACGTTTTGTGCGTGTAGGTGGGATATCCACCATGTACCGGTGGCGCATCGCCGTACGTCTGCACGCTTAGCCAAGTTGTTATTCTGCAATCGTTAACGCTGTCGAAAAGTGATGAAATGTATGGGAATGACGTCATCTCAACGTAAAGTCGCGTGGTCGGAATAAACGAATAGAAAATTCGTAGCCAAGTTCACATCGTTCAAAATGATAGAATGAATTTCTACGTTTAACGCTACATCCTTTGATAAACAAACGCTAAATTGTAGAACGAGCGGCCGACGCAGGTGCGTCAACATGGCTACCCACTTATCGTTTTCTACAATTGCTGACACCGAAGCGTTACCGATTGGAGAACGGAATTCGACACGATACGGTTGTAACTTGGCTAGGGGGGCTGGTCTGATGATGGAACGGGCTAGGCGGAATTAGGTTATGTAATTCCGATGCACACTCTCCGAAATGCAACCGGGTGGACCTTTCGGACGGACAGTTCGGCTTTCGCAGGATGCGCTCTACGGTGGACGCCATCATGCGCGTGCGAGCCCTTACGACGGGGGATGCGGTGTCCCGGGGCAGGTGTGTCGTGGCAGTGTCCTTGGACATTGCCAACGCGTTCAACTCCCTGCCCTGGAGTACGATCCGGAGGGCACTCCGGTACCACCGGGTGCCCGAATACCTCTGTCGAGTGGTCGAGGCCTATCTGTCGGAGAGACTTATAGTCTATCCCGGTCACCAGGGAGACTGGAAACGTCGAGAGATGTTGTGCGGTGTTCCGCAGGGGTCGGTACTAGGGCCACCCTTGTGGAACATCGGGTACGACTACGTGCTGCGCGGCGACTTCCCTGACGGGGTCAGCGTGGTTTGCTACGCAGACGACACGCTGGTCCTAGCGCAGGGAGAGTCGTACCAGGCGGCGGTCGCTCTAGCGACACGCGGGGTTGCGATGGTCTTTGATCGGATCCAGAAGTTGGGACTCGAGGTGGCGCTTCACAAATCCGAGGCGATGTGTTTCCACGGTCGCCAGTCTCGGAACGCGCCGCCATTGAGTTCCCAACTAACGGTAGGAGGAGTTCACATCGGTGTCGGGTCGACGATGAAGTACCTGGGACTCGTCCTCGACAGCCGGTGGAATTTCGTGGAGCATTTCCGACGTCTGGCTCCCAAACTCAACCGGGCTGGGGCTGCGCTCAAGCGGCTCCTGCCCAACCTTGGGGGTCCAGACGCCTCCTGCCGGAGGCTCTACGCGGGGATCGTTCAGTCCATGGCCCTCTACGGGGCGCCGGTGTGGGCGCCGTCGCTGAAAAAGCAACCGGCGGCCATACTGAACGCCTGTCAGAGGGTCATGGCGATAAGGATGGTGCGGGGATACTGCACGGTCTCCCGCGAAGCGGCGAGCCTTCTGGCTGGCCTACCACCGTGGGATCTGGAGGCAACAGTCCTTGCACACATGCACTATATGCGCGTGGAGATGCAACGCCGGGGTGAAAGTCCGCTGCCGCGACAGGTCACGGCATGGCGGACAGAGCTCCGGCGGGATCTCATGGTGAAATGGCGTCAGCGACTATCGCAACCCAGTGCTGGGCACGCCACAATCATGGCGATAAGTCCCCTCTTTGAGGCGTGGCTGGAAAGACCTCACGGCGTCCTTACCTTCCGCATGACACAGGTACTCACCGGACATGGTTCGTTCGGGAGATTCCTGCACTCGATTCATGCGGAAGTGACGCCCGGGTGTCGCCATTGTGCGGAACGCCCGGAGGACACGGTGGAACACACAGTCGAGGTGTGCCCTGCTTGGGCGGAGCATCGCCGTGCCCTCGTGGGGGCGATCGGCGGCGGAGACCTCTCGCGCCGGGCCTTAGTTGAGGCCATGGTCCGGAGCGAGGAGGAGTGGCAGGCGGTCGCCGACTTCTGCGAAGCAGTAATGCTCGCAAAGGAGGAGGCCGAACGCATAAGGCAACGGCGTTATCGCCGCCGCCGTCGCCGGGATTCTGATCCCGATTTCCGGCCAACGTAGACGCGGGCTTGCGGACAGTGAGCAATGGGTAGCTCGCTGTCCGGCCGTCCGGTAACTGTCCGGACCAAGCCCAAGTCGTCGACGGCGCGCACTGTTCCCGCGCGCCTCAAGGAGTTGTCAGCAACAGCAGGGACCCAGCCGGGTCGAAGCCTACTGGGGCCAGGGTTATCCGAAAGGGCGCTCGAGCCCCGGTATGAAGGCTAGAAGGAACGGGGTGGGTCTTTTAGTCAGTAAGAGTCTGACACTATCTCCCGCTCCGCCCAAGGGCGGGGGATGTCAATGCATGATTTTTTCCCACCATAAAAAAAAAAAAAAATGCAACCGGGTGCAATATTCTGCTTTTTAGGGTTCCATACCTAAAAGGGTAAAACTGGACCATATTACTAAGACTCCGCCGTCCGTCCGTCTGTCTTTCTGTCCGTCCGTCTACCACCAGGTTGTATCTCATGATCCGTCTCATTTCGGTTGCTGTTTGAACAACGTAAAAACAGAATAAAATAAATATTCAAGTGCAACCCCATACAACAAACGTGTTTTTTTTTTGCCGTTTTTTTGCTACGGACGGTGCGGAACTATACGACTGTGTCAATTTTCTCAACAGGTCTCTTTTTAAAAAAACAATTTTTATCTTTCTCTCTCAACTCACTCTCTCTCTTTCTCTCTCAACAGGTCTCTTTTAAAAAAAAAACAATTTTTCTTATTCTCTCTCAACTTTCTCTCTCAATAGGTCTCTTTAAAAAAAAAAAAACAATTTTTCTCTTTCTCTCTCAAATTTCTCTCTCTTTTTCTCTCAACGGGTCTCTTTTTAAAAAAAAAAAACAATTTTTCTACGCCACGAAGTTCAAAGTATCATCATCATCATTTCAGCCGATATACGTCCACTGTTGGACATAGGCCTCCCCCAAGAGTCGCTACAATGAACGATCCTGTGCGTCTCGAATTCATCCAAGTTCAAAGTATGACTGCCGGAAACTACCAGTAGGTAATTATGTTTCGAAAAACAACAAGAGTGGGAAACATTATATAACACCTACTACACAAAATAGATAGCTACAGAAATCAATCTACATACAGAGGGCGCTCGAGCAACGCACACATAGACAGCACTCACGGACATGATGTCTCGGTCGCGTCTCTGATCACTCGTCGAACAGTTGCGGCTCAAACGCTCATAAGTGTGCGTCCACCGAGCGTAGGTATAAAAGTGTAATACATGCATGAGATTGTCTTCTGTACCTATCTATTTTGTGCCTACTATGAGGTATCATCGTTTATATTTTGTATGCTTAGGGCTGTCTTACAATTTATAATAGAACCCTCCGCATCGCATTAGGCCAGTGTTTTTTTCTACAAAGAACAATAAGCCGGATAAAAATACTTTGGAGCTAAAAATACAAATGGTCCGATCATGTAGAGCCGTAAAAGATAAGTACCACGTAAAAGACTATTAGGCAAAGAAATGTTGCGTGGGAAATCACGTGAAATGTTATTTTATTGAGTGAGGCGGCGGCGTGACCGACTGGCCAGCGATCGGGTAACGTTGTTAAGTACCCTCGTCACGACTTGCAACTCTCCTAAAAGCTCCTAAGGAAACGACGATGACTTTACTTTTAGTGCATACTGGAAAAGCGGAGGTTTGAAAAATGGGCTACGGTATAAAATGCATCTTGTGTTTCTATTTGGAGATTTGAGATTTGTATGGAGTTTCTTACCGGTTCTTTACCATAGGAAACGACCATTTCTGTGCCTCCTGTGAAGAGTGATACAACTCGACTTACATCATTTTCCAGATTTATACATAGAATTTATCAAAAAAAAAAAATAACGATTTTTTTGATCTAACTCACTAATATCTTTCATAGTTTCGGAGATAATTTTGTGCAGTGATATAACTGCCGGGATTTTGGCAAAAAATAAAACGTGAATATCGATTTGGAACCATGCACTAGCTTCTGACGCTTTAAAATGCTCATGTTGATGTAAAATAAAAATATTTTGAATTTTGATTATTTTTTTTATTTGGCTCGCGTTTGACCACTATCTTACCTGACGTTAAGCGATGACCGACGATGGAGCACGCTTGCCTAGAAGCAATCTATTCACTCTTGACTTAAAGACCCTAGGTTATAGCTATCAGGAAACACAGACTCCGGCAGGGAATTGCACTCCTTACATTAGTGTCGTCTAACGCTTTTAAATTGCTATTTCATGAAAAAGGCAAATTAGGTCATAAAATTATGTAATGTTGACACAATCGTGTAATAGTCTGACACAGCAGCAAGGTCGTAAACGTGCCGTTAGAGGCACGCGTGGTGCTACGCGCCGTCGCCTATTCGGATGCGGTCCTTACCTGACGGGCGGACGGTCAGCTACCTATTGCTCGTCGTCCGCAAACTCGCACTTACGGTGAATACGTATTAACGGTTTATTTTTTCAATTTTCTACCCTCCTTTGCCCTTTAGCATCATCATAATTTTCTGTTCTCAGCTTCTTTTTCCTGTCATTGGGCGTATCTCGTGAGTTTTCTTTTCGTGCTCAATCACGTGAAAATATGTAAAAACGGAAGGTGGAAGGGTAAACGAAAACATTTGATTCCTTCTGAGAATTTCGACTCGAGATTTTTGGTTTTCATGATTGAATGAATATTTCATGCTTTAATTGTTTACATATAAATATTTAAAGACTAGCTATTACCAGCGTTTTCACTCACGTAAACTTTGAAAATTATTCTATAGGAGGGTGATTCTTTGGAACCGAGAGAAAGTCTCATTAAACTGACCTAGTTTTCTATATAGGGTGACTGGTAATTAGTGACCAATAATTCCCATCGGTATAATTATGTAACCAGTGTAGGTACCTACATGTTCCGGTTAAATAATATAAGTTTAATACTGTACCTCAGAGGTAAACAGCATTATGTGCCAAAAAGTAAATTTTACAGGAGAGGCAAAAACGTGCGGATAGAAACTTTAAATGTATTTTTGACATAGTTGCTCTAAAGATATTGGAACAAACTCAATTGTATTTTTTATAATTATTAGATGGAATTATTATGTTTGACACATAATTACAATAAAGTTAAGAACAACATTAAGTGCGCATAAAGCTGAAAAGTAAACAATCTTATCATCATTTGAAGTCCTCTACCCGACAAGTTTTTGTGGGTTTACGATTGGATATTTCTTTTCCTAGATGTCGTAGGACTTCATACCTTATACCATTACGTAGAACAGGTTCTTACGATTTTAATAGTGCAAAAAAACATATTTTCAAAAAAGTGGAGTTACTATTGTTTACCTCTGAGGTACAGATTATAATGATTATAAAAGAAAAGTTTCTGTGGGAAAGTTGTCTGTAATCATGAGTATAATGACTTGTATGTATAAGTATCGGTCACTAATTCACTCTATATATTTTGTGTCGTAAGTGATGGTTTCGAGCCTATTTTCTGGACGCATTTGATATATTTAACTATCGAAGAAAAATTATGTGCAACTAATATCCTTTCATGTACAGTCTATACTTCGGCGGTATGCGCTTCCTCTCGACGTCAGGACGGCCACCGGTCTGTATGCATTTAAGCGGATGTTGCGGAATTATTTTCTGCACAAATAGTGAAGTTGTCTCAAAACCCCTTTCTTTTACTTCATATAAATATATATACATATATTTTTATACATATTAAATTATAAATGTATGGTTATTTTGTATTTGTACATAATTTTTAACCTTTTTTTTTCGTGATTTTCTTTTATTTGTTTTTGTTTATGTATCTAGGTAGACTGGTAGAGAATGATAGAGAAAACAATACGTGTTTAAAACCCTTAAAAGTTTGTGAAAAAAATTGTTGTCATTTAGAATGTTGATAAAATTTGCAAGGATTCTATGGTAATACATTTTTGCCTTTTTAATTTTTGAGTAAATTATGAAGATATCCGCAGGAAAACTAAGGTTGCCGACATAGTACAAAGAATTGCCAAACTTAAGTGGCAATGGGCAGGGCACATTGCTCGCAGAACAGATGGCCGTTGGGGCCGAAAGGTTTTGGAGTGGCGACCGCGTACCAGAAGGCGCAGCGTTGGAAGGCCTCCTACAAGGTGGACCGATGACCTGGTGAAGGTAGCGGGAAACCGATGGATGCAGGACGCACAGGAACGTTCGATGTGGCGACGCTTGGCCGGCCTATGTCCAACAGTGGACGTGTATCGGTTGAAATGATGATGATGATGATGATGAAATTATGAAGTGTCAAAGTTCATGCAAAATAGCAGATTTTCAGAAGTCGTTACTGGATTAGTTTAAAACAAATTTTCAAAATGATTTCGTTTAGAAGCCTATATAATGCTCGTTTGTGGAATGCGTTACCTATTGAAATGAGACGTGCTCAAACGCTACCAACGTTTAAAAAAATGGTGAAGGAGCATTACCATTCACTTTGATTTTGTCTTCTCCTGGCTTGATTACATATTTAATAAATATTAGTATATTTTTTGTAATGTATATATGTATTTGTGTTGTTATTTCATATTTGTATTATTCTGATGTACACTGATAGCCCTATATCTTTCTACTCTCTTTCAGTCCATCCAAAGGTTGTCTGTAAGAGATCGCCCTGTGCGATAAGGCCGCCCATTGTACACTTATTTTGAATAATGTTTGTCCTGTATCTTTTTTGTTCATGCGGTGTACAATAAAGAATATAATAAATAAATAAATAAATAAATAATATCCACAAGATACTGTGATTCCAAAATATCTAATGAAAAATGTGTAATGACGTCATACTCGCGTAAGAGCGGTTGTATAAAAAACAGTGAAACTGTATGTCGAGTTGCATCCCCTTAAGAAATGAACGGATTAACAAACATAAAAACATTTACTAATGTTTAATATCAGTAGATTCTAAGTACAGAACATTAATTGGTTCCTCGATTTAAACTGAACTAAATATCGTCTGTTCTGAATGAACCTGAACGTTTACTGGTTACAGATCGTTGGTCAATTACTCGCTAGTCTGTAAGCTCAACAGGCTTTGAGACCTCAAGCGCTGAAACCGTTTAACTTGTATACTTACACAAGATTGCTTTACGCTTTGCCAACTTCATCAGTACTGATGAACCACCCGGTCTCGTTAAGGCGTATAGTCCCGTGAACATCTAGCATACCCCACTGTTGGGCCTCAGGCTTACTCTCTAGGAGAGAGAAAAGGCCGTAATCCACCACGCGGGCCCAGGACGGGTTAGTGGATGTCACATGTCATCGATTTTTTGGTTCTAGGATATGCCGGTTTCCTCATGATGTTTTTTTTCACCGTTTTTTCGCCTTAAACATCTGGCCGGTCTTAAATGCACACACACTCGAGCGCTCACATAGTGGTTCTTAAGATCAACGGAGTCTCCGTTCTTCGTTCCGTTCATTTTCTTTGTGAAATATTGATTAATTTACATATCCTATGTACATTGTGAAGAACACTTAAGGGCCAAGCGCCCGAAAAGTGCCATAAAACAGTGATTTTCTGAGGCCTACTCCTCCGTAACGGCTAGGTCAATTGGTTTGAAAAAAATATATGTTTATTATAGATTCATGAACAATAATATCAACATTTGATTTTTTTCGTCCAATTAATACTTTTGTCAAAAAAAAATATTTAGCAATTTCGCAACTTTTCGCAACTTTTCCTTACTCCTTCGAAACGACTTGGACCTTTAGAAACATTTTTACACATAAAAATTGGTGGTTAAATATTCTTCAAACTGAACATTGCATATGTAAATCAATCAATATCTCGCAGAGAAAATGGATTTAAAGTGCTTTCCGGGCGCTGCTGGCCGCAAATAAATGCACAGATTTGCGTACTGCCGCCTAGGCGAGTGCGAGAGTTGCGTTCACATAATTTCGGTCAGATGGTTCAAGGGACTATACGCCTTAAACTATCGGTCAAAATAATATACTTACCTTATTTCGAACCATTCAGACAAATCGCGCTTTTTATCGTCAAACGAAATGTCGCTGAATTGCTTTTAAAATTTATTGAAGCTCAACTGGAAGTAAACAGGCCTAAAAATACATCAGTGTATTGTTTAGGTCGTACTACGTCCTTTTTAGGGTTCCGTACCTCAAAAGGAAAAATCGGAATGGACCTGTATGTCTGTCAATTCAAAATCCTTTTATCTCGGGAACGCTGGAGGGATTGAGTTGAAATTACTCAGGTCTGCGGTTCCTTGAAGCTGTGAAATAACAAACTTCTGAGTTAACGAAAAAAAATACGGTTGTTTATGGCGATGACCTGGTGAGGGCCGAGGGAATCCGATGGATGCGAGACGCACAGGACCGGATATTATGGCTACACTTAGGGGAGACATGTGTCCAACAGTGGACGTCTTTCGGCTGAAATAATGATGATGAATAAATTTAATTATATTTCTGTGATTAAACAGAAAAAAAATGGTATCTTTGTTTGTGAACATTTAAAAGAATGATCAGAAGTGTGAACACAGAGGGAAATGGGACCATAGGTGGCTTTTGCTCCAACCTAGAGCAGGAAAAGTCATGTAATGACTTTAAGATGTCGTCATCTCAAAAAAGGTAAAGGGTATAAGTTTATAAATAATAATTTAATTAACAGTATTTATTTTACTGTAAACTTTGTCTGTTTTGTTAGATAACAGTATAAACATAGGTACACTTTCTATCTTCATAAATGTAGTGCAAAGTAGTATAGTATCGAACGTGCCATTGTAACAACGAAACTGAAAAACAAAAAAAATTGGCAAGTGCGAGTCGTACTCGCGCACTGAGGGTTCCGTGCGAACTACAATTCCCGAATGAAGTCTAGAATTTTTTTCCGTATAGCAATTTTTTTTTTTGAAGTAGGTAACAACAAATTTACTTTTATCAGATTTTTTCCTAGACCTGTGCTATGAGACCTTGCTTTGTACCAAATTTCAGGATTCTGGGTCAACAGGAAGTACCCTATGAATTTCGATCTTTGCGAGTATCAAAATATACGTTTTTTTCGACATAAACGGCCGTATCTTTCTTGTTCGTTAACTTAGAAGTTTGATTTTTTCACAGCTTAAAGGGTCCGCAGACCTGAGTATATGGTTTTAATTTCAACTCGATACCTTCATGTGTTCTTGACAGCTGGGGTCTCTGAACGCGGACCCGTGGGGGCGCCCGTACAAAACGGTACGGGAAAAGCTCCGGCCCTGAGCCCCCCCGCTGACTCAGAGTCTCCGGCCCCAGATCGTAGAGGGTGCGGTGAACGCTCTGTTCCCTGCGCGGGGGGAACACTCCCCCCCGCCCATGGCTCCGCCTCCACTGCCAGCGGTGTCTGACGCGGACCGCAACAGCGACGACGACGACGATGCTCCAGAGGTGACCGAGGTAGAGATGAGAGTGGCGGTGCGAAGGCTGAGTGCCAAAAACACCGCCCCAGGACCCGACGGCTTGCCTGGAAAGGCCTGGGTCCTGGCCATGGAGGCTCTCGGGCCTCGACTGAGAGGGCTCTTCAGCGCATGCCTGGAGAGGGGCCAGTTCCCACTTTGCTGGAAGACGGGGAAACTGGTCCTCATAGCGAAGCCAGGGCGCCCTGCGGACTCTCCGTCCGCGTACCGGCCCATTGTGCTGCTCGACGAGGTGGGCAAGCTCTTTGAGAGAGTCATTGCAAACCGCCTCGTCGGGCGCCTAACACGGGTGGGGCCGGACCTTTCGGACGGACAGTTCGGCTTTCGCAGGATGCGCTCTACGGTGGACGCCATCATGCGCGTGTGAGCCCTCACGACGGGGGATGCGGTGTCACGGGGCAGGTGTGTCGTGGCAGTGTCCTTGGACATTGCCAACGCGTTCAATTCCCTGCCCTGGAGTACGATCCGGAGGGCACTCCGGTACCACCGGGTGCCCGAATACCTCTGTCGAGTGGTCGAGGCCTATCTGTCGGAGAGATTTATAGTCTACCCCGGTCACCAGGGAGACTGGAAACGTCGAGAGATGTCGTGCGGTGTTCCGCAGGGGTCGGTACTAGGGCCACCCTTGTGGAACATCGGGTACGACTACGTGCTGCGCGGCGACTTCCCTGACGGGGTCAGCGTGGTTTGCTACGCAGACGACACGCTGGTTCTAGCGTAGGGAGAGTCGTACCAGGCGGCGGTCGCTCTAGCGACACACGGGGTTGCGATGGTCGTTGATAGGATCCAGGAGTTGGGACTCGAGGTGGCGCTTCACAAATCCGAGGCTATGTGTTTCCACGGTCGCCGCCCTCGGAACGCGCCGCCATTGAGTTCCCAACTAACGGTAGGAGGAGTTCACATCGGTGTCGGGTCGACGATGAAGTACCTGGGACTCGTCCTCGACAGCCGGTGGAATTTCGTGGAGCATTTCCGACGTCTGGCTCCCAAACTCAACCGGGCTGGGGCTGCGCTCAAGCGGCTCCTGCCCAACCTTGGGGGTCCAGATGCCTCCTGCCGGAGGCTCTACGCGGGGATCGTTCGGTCTATGGCCTTCTACGGGGCGCCGGTGTGGGCGCCGTCGCTGAAAAAGCGACCGGCGTCCATGCTGAACGCCTGCCAGAGGGTCATGGCAATAAGAATGGTGCGGGGATACTGCACGGTCTCCCGCGAAGCGGCGAGCCTTCTGGCTGGCCTACCACCGTGGGATCTGGAGGCAACAGTCCTTGCACACATGCACGATATGCGCGTGGAGATGCAACGCCGGGGTGAAAGTCCGCTGCCGCGACAGGTCACGGCATGGCGGACAGAGCTCCGGCGGGATCTCATGGTGAAATGGCGTCAGCGACTATCGCAACCCCGTCATGGGCACGCCACAATCATGGCGGTAAGTCCCCTCTTTGAGGCGTGGCTGGAAAGACCTCACGGCGTCCTTACCTTCCGCATGACGCAGGTCCTCACCGGACATGGTTCGTTCGGGAGTTTCCTGCACCGGATTCGTGCGGAAGTGACGCCCGGGTGTCGTCACTGTGCGGAATGCCCGGAGGACACGGTGGAGCACACAGTCGAGGTGTGCCCTGCTTGGGCGGAGCATCGCCGTGCCCTCGTGGGGGCGATCGGCGGCGGAGACCTCTCGCGCCGGGCCTTGGTTGAGGCCATGGTCCGGAACGAGGAGGAGTGGCAGGCGGTCACCGACTTCTGCGAAGCAGTAATGCTCGCAAAGGAGGAGGCCGAACGCATCAGGCAACGGCGTTATCGCCGCCGCCGCCGCCGCCGGGATTCTGATCCCGATTTCCGGCCACCGTAGGCGCGGGCTTGCGGACAGTGAGCAATGGGTAGCTCGCTGTCCGGCCGTCCGGTAACTGTCCGGACCAAGCCCAAGTCGTCGACAGCGCGCACTGTTCCCGCGCGCCTCAAGGAGTTGTCAGCAACAGCAGGGACCCAGCCGGGTCGAAGCCTACTGGGGCCAGGGTTATTCGAAAGGGCACTCGAGCCCCGGTATGAAGGCTAGAAGGAACGGGGTGGGTCTTTTAGTCAGTAAGAGTCTGACACTATCTCCCGCTCCGCCCAAGAGCGGGGGATGTCAATGCATGATTTTTTCCCACCATAAAAAAAAAAAAAAAAAAAAAATGTGTTCTTGACATAAAGGGTCTTGACAGACAGACAAACAGACAGACAGACAGACGGACGGACAACAAAGTAATCCTATAAGGGTTCCGTTTTTTCCTTTTGAGGTATGAAACCCAAAAAACAATCAAACGCAATTCATTAACATTCAACGTTCAATTTTCCACTCGATCCATCAACAGTTACTTCGTAAAACAACAAACCTAAAAAAACTATGATTTTAAAAGCTTTTTTCGACAACAGACACATTCATTAAAATGCAGTAGTTTGAATATAAATAACAAACCTAATTCATACGGATTGGTTCTACCGATATTATTTTAGAGGCCGTCAACGCCATCGGCCAACCGATTAATGCGGGAACTACATTCAGTCAAAAAAGTATCGGGAATGGATGATTTGTTTATGGTTTCAAATTCAAATTTTAGATTTTTTTGTTGTTGCTAGATTGGCACAACTGTTTTCCATTTTGGCGCGGAGTTTGAGTTGCATCTGTTATTTAATGCAGTGCTGTTTTTAGTTATATCATATCTAGTGTGTATTGAGAATTTCATAATGGACAAAAACATCGAACAAAGAGTTTGTCTTAAATTTTGCATCGCCAATGAAATTTCATGTTCGGAGTCACTGAAAATGTTACAGAAGGCTTACGGTGAATCGACTTTATCAAAAACACATACTTATGAGTGGTACAAAGCATTTAAAAGCGGTCGAGATGTGATGGAAGATTTGCCTCGCTCTGGTAGGCCATCAACCTCTGCAACTAAAGTTAACATCGCAAAAGTGAAGGAAATAGTGACTGAAAATCCTCATTCAAGTTTGAGAGAGATAGCCGCCGAACTTTCTGTATCTCACGAGTCGATCCGTACCATTTTAACTAATCATTTGGATATGAAACATGTTGCCGCTCGGCTAGTCCCAAAAGACCTGAATTTTCTCCAAAAACTCAATCGCATGAGAGTCGCTGAGGACATGCTAGAACGAGTCAATTCCGACCCAACATTCATGAAACGCATTGTTATTGGCGACGAGACGTGGGTTTACGAGTTTGACATACAAACAAGCTTCGGAGTGGCGCCTTCCAACTGAACCAAAACCGAAAAAACCACGCCAAAGTCAAAGTCATGTTGACTGTTTTCTTTGACTATAGCGGTGTTGTTCACTCGGAATTTTTACTGAAAGGTCAAACTAAAGGTAAATAAAGAATATTATTTTAGCGTTATGCGGCATTTAAGAGAGCAAATTCAACGAAAACGACCAGATTTGTGGAAAGAAGATTCTTGGATTTTGCACCACGATAATGCGCCTTCGTACAAGGCCATCATTGTGAACGAATTTTTGACCAAACACTCAACAAATACTATCGAGCAGCCACCATATCGCTAGATATGGCTCCAGCCGACTTCTATCTTTTTCCAAAACTCAAATGACCACTTCGTGGCACCCGTTTTCAATCTGTAGAAGATATAAAGGAGAATTTGCGGCAAGAACTGAACTCAATTTCGGAAACAGCGTTTAAAAAATACTTTGATGATTGGATTATTCGTTGGCGTAAGTGTATCGTTTCTGAAGGGGCCTACTTTGAAGGTGATAAAATAAATTTGGATGAATAACAAAAATTTTGAGTATTATTGATCTTTTCCCGGTACTTTATTGACAGAGTAGTACATTAGACCGACGCACACGTCGTCACCCTCCCTGCTAACTGTCGTAACTAGCAATTGACATTTCTCCAGGGCGACCGTTTTTCGGTCGGGCGTTAAAATATTCCTGTAGTTGCGTTGGCTGTAGCTTTTTTAACGAATTAATAAGTTTTTTATATTAATTTTGGCATATTCTTTTGGTTAGTAGTGGCCCTAAAGCCCTAAATTACGAAGGTAGTGAGGATATTTTTTCCCTTCTTTTACTCTTCCGTAAAACGAAATAGTTGAATATCTTCTAAACGGTAAACGATACAGATATGACGATTGGAGAGAACTTATTCGAAATAATGTTATGAACACGTTGGTAATATCAGTGCAGATACGCCAGTTTGTGAGATACGACAGTTAGCGGGGAGGGCGACGACGTGGGCGAAAGGGGCCGAAAGGTTCTGGAGTGGCGACCGCGTACCGGAAGACGCAGCTTTGGAAGGCCTCCTTTAAGGTGGACCAATGACCTGGTGAAGGTTGCGAGAAACCGATGGATGCGAGACGCACAGGAGCGTTCATTGTGGCGACGCTTTGGAAAGGCCTATGTCCAACAGTGGTCGTATATTAGCTGAAATGATGATGATGATGACACGTGGGCGACACCTGAGTTATACGTAGCGTCGCGTGGCGTGGCGTGGGTCTAATGTAGCTCTACAAATTTAGTTGCCATATAAAATGCCATATGGAGACCGACGCGCCCAGATCAGCGTACGAGGCTCACGTGCACAATGTAGTTCTACCTAAATGCTCTACGTGGGTGATTCCACGCCTGTTAAATCTCTTTTCAGTCACAGATTGAAAAACGATTCAGAGAACGAAAAAAGGGGCAGCGAAAATTAAAGCTGAAATACAGATATAGTCTGCCATTCAGATTGGTTTGTCGTCTATCAGAGTTGTTAGAACAACTTGAATGGAAAAAAATAAAAAAAGTCCATATATACCTCAATAATAAATTACATGGACAATAGAATATACATTTGGAGAATTGGATTCTTGACATTTTTTTTTTATTCGTCATAAAAAAGTAGCTTTATCTAAAATCACAAAGAACTTTTCAAATCCGTTCAAAATCCAGTACGTAAGTTAGAAGTCTTTTTAATCTGGTGGAAGGGGAAACTGTTAAATTACAGAAAAAGGAAGCACAGACTATATTGTGACGTCACCACTCACCGCTATTAGGTTACGCGCGTAGAAAAGAGTTAGCGAGATGTTCCCATCACCGCGCCCACTCTTCTTTGTACAAATATTTAACGCTTCGATCTTGAGCATTTAAATAGGTTTAAATACGGAAAAATAGAAAGGTTGCTTATTTTCGAAATTTACAGACTATTTTACGAAGAATTTATTACAGTGAAACTTGGTTAAGTGGGACCTGGATAAGTGAGAAACCTCCATAACTGGAACTCATGCTGAGGTCCCAACACTTTGGCACTGAATTACCTCTGTTAGTGGGACGAGGTAAGCCTTTATATCTGGGATTTGTTTTTTCGATTCATCATCATAGTTACCTCTATAACTGAGACAGCAAGTAAATTTTATATGCATAAACCTCTGTAACTGAGATAACATTGTTTGTTTCATTTGTATGATTACCTTTAAGTACTAATTTTTTTTTATTAAAACTCATTTACATACATAACACGTTATTTTATTTAATGATCGCACCTGTATAACTGAAATAACCTGTATTCTCACCTCTATTAATGGAACCCTCTGTAAATGAGACAGATATTTATTTATACCTGTATATCTGAGACACTGGGTAAGTGGAATACCTCTATAAGTGAAACGACATTGCAGGTCCCTTGATGTCTCACTTAACCAGGTTTCACTATTTATATTCTTAGATACATACGCAATAAATAAAACGCTCAATATTTTAATAATCTACGCGGACTTTTGTCAGTGTAAGCCATTTCTGGCAGGCCGCTTAAAATATCTCATCAGCCCATCTTTTTTGCATAGACTATATTCATTCTGTATTCAGTCTTGAATAGATTGAATACAGGCCCATCCTCCCCCAGTCTGGTTTCTTCAGCGAGGACGGTATTCGCACTTAATGGTACATTAATTCGGTTTGCGTACTTCGGATCGCGTAAATATTTCGCTAGATAAATTATCGAAATGTTTTTCACATTTTCAGACGAAAACATTAATGGTTATTTGGCTCGTCCCACTCTAGACCTTGAAGATTTCTACTTGGCTAACAACTTTCTATACATATCTTCAAAATAAGTTTAGATTTTTTAGGATTCCGCACTTTGTCGGCAAAAATGAAACTCGCGTTCCCACTATGTCCTCGTAACGGATAGTTTATTGTCGGACGAATATCAACTGTTAACTGTTATAATATTGAAGCTGTTTCCATTTTAACAACTTGTTGTCGTGGCCAGGATAGATAGTCGTAAAAAAGACATTGTGTGACATGTAATCATTGTCTTTATTTATTCATTTGAATATTTTACTCAATCTCATTACTATGACATTTGTTAAATTTTGCATGCCAAAACTAAGACAGAATGTATCTGGCTCACTATATTTTCATAACATATTTATTTACCTACATTCAAGGCAAATAAATGATTTGATTTGATTTGACACATGGTATAACTTCATGATTTAGTCTTGACAATTTTCTATCGTTTTACGAGTGTCGTGCCGGGTGTTTCCGCTATCACGACAATCTGTTGTCACCGCAAAAAATCGTAGACGACAGTTATCGTGTCGTCCTATACGTGAATACTTAAAACTACACAATTATCTGTCGTCACGACAAAGATAGAATGCGGCCTTAGAGGATCACATTGTCGTTCGTCCGTCAAGAACCATTTTCTCAGGAGCGTATGGAGGTACTAAACTGAAAATAATACCTACCAATTACTCAAGTTTGCTACCACTTAGAGAAGTGAATACTTATATCGAACTTATAAGTCAACCCAATTTAAAAATAAGACCGTATATGATCCGTTAAGGTTTATACCGTATTTTGACGCGTGCCTGGAAATTAAAACTTACAGGGTACGTGCCGTTGATCTAGAATTTTAAAATTTGCCATGAAGTTAGGTCTCACAGTATAAGGGAAAAAAATTGAAAACCGTTCATTTATCATTACAACACAAAAATAATTAGGTACTTTTTTGCAGTTCGGAAAAATCTTCGGAACTTGATTTAGCAATCGAACCATTTACAAAAGTTTATACGGAACCCTCGGTATGCAAGTCCAACTCTCACTCTTGAGTACTTTGTTAATTTTTAACCAAAATTTATTATGCTTTTCAAGGTATAAATATTAATAACTTATTAATAAGACATCATTTGGTCTACCATATCTGTTAGTAATTCCTATATCTACGTTAGTTCATCATCATATAAATAGTACTAGACGAAAACAGTATAATACCTACAATAGACTAAAATTTCAATAAATTAAAATGTCAGTGAAATTTAAAAAAAATCCACATCATTAAAATTAAAAGTGCAGGACCCTCATGACTCATCTCTTCAAAAACAAGTTACTGAAACCACCCCCTTGCGCGTCGTTGAACCAGATAACTTTTAAATTACGGTTCTAATGATTGCATAAATCCACGTTGGCTCTGTCTGGGTAATAAGTGTACGAAATATTAAGGGCCAATTAAATAAACAAATGCGGCAGCATTTGTTTATTTAATTGGGAAATTACGAAGAAGTCTTAAAAGTGCAAACGTTTTATAAACACTGGAGAAAATTGAGGAAACTTTCCTACCGTTTATTTTAGTTTGTATTTCGTTTTATTAGGGTTCTGTACCTCAAGAGGAAAAAATGGAACCCGGTATAGGATCACGTGCTGAAGCTGTAAAAAATCAAACTTGTAAGTTAACGAGAAAAAAGAAACTTCGGTTTATATGGCAAAAAACGTATATTTCGACACTTGCGGAAATCAAAATTTATAGGGTACTCCCGTTGACTCAGAATCCTGAAATTTAGCATAAAGCAACGTCATAGAGCACAAATAAACCTGAAAACTGTAAATTTGTTGTTACGTTACATTTTTTTGGGATTCAGGGAATAATGTTCCGAGACTCCATTCCGGAACTGAACCATTTACATAGGTAAGTTTGTACAGAAACCTCAGAGCGCGAGTCCGGCTCACACTTACCCAGTTTTTTTTTTTTTAACTTCGATAGGTACTTTTCGAGATTGAGTCAGAGACAAAGGCTTCGCCTCGTTTTCTCATTTCTGTCCGGAACACTGAGATTACTGGCAGCCTGGCAGACGGTACCTAAATACATTCTTTTTTTAAAGAACCTTTCTCTCAAGTGCTTTTGAAGCGAATTAGAACACTTTTGACTTTGAAATGGCAGTTCTAATGGTTATTTGGTGCCATCTTTTATTTATAAAATGGCATTAAATAATGATGGATGAGGGACACGCAGGATCGTTGTGGCGACACTTGGGGGAGGCCTATGTCCAACAGTGGACATCTATCGGCTGATATGATGATGTGATTATGATTAAAGAATGATGTAATAAAGAGATCTTGAGCGTTTTCTTGTCATTGAAAAATATCTAGCACAAAGTGTTATTTACAGAATTTTAAGACGACATGTAGGGACTGTTAAAGATCTACAGATGACAACCGGCGCCAACAGCTGTAAGTGCCTCGGAAGGGACGGGTTGTCAATAACGTCCTAGATAAAAAAAATCGCATTGGTAGCTGTACCAATGTGAATTGTATTGTGCAGGTTGGTTGGTTGGTGGTTTCAAACCCGCAACCTCATGCATGAGAGCGGGTGCCTTATCCACTGGCCCATCACGATATTGATGATTCTGAACACTTATGAAGGAACATTTTAAATCGTGCACCCAACTCTATAAGGTTGGGCTTGTGGACGTCGAGCAATGGGTAGTTTGCTATCCGGCCGTCCGGTAATAGACCGAGCCCAGTCGTCAATAGCACTCCTCAAAGAGATGAAGCAAATCGTAGGGGCCCAACAGAGCCGAAGCTCATTAGGACCGCGGGAAATATCTGAAAAGGAAACCCGTAGTCCTAGAAAGCAAAGGGTAACTGAAGGACACAGAAGTGGTATTAGTCAGTAAAAGGTTGACACGCCTTCACGCTCCACCCGAAGTGAGAATGATTTCCCACCAAAAAAAAAAAAACTATGTATAAAAGGTACCCTGTGCACTGGGTCAATGAAAACTCACAGTAGGTAATATCAATTTATAGAAACCTTCCGCACTCAGCTAATATTGGAAAACCGTGTTCTGCCGTAACTTCCATGCACTTTCATAACGCTGCTATGATATGGGAATATTATGTAGGTGGATATGTATGTCACCGTTTACGGGTAAATCAGGCATTGTACAGAATGTCTTGGCATTGCCGAGATTTTCTAGGCATTGTTTATAATATTTTATCTATGTTTGTCATTATAAATGTTGTCTAGTGAATGGTTATTGTACAGTTTGACTAGACATTGTAAATAATGCCTCAACAGGATCAGGTAAAGTATATTTTATAGTATAAAATGACGGAACCGTATGTTGAGTTGGTGACCACTCAATTTTGGCTATTCCTGAACTAATTAGTCCAAAAACGAACGAAACAAGCTCGGAAACTTAGGTTAGGTTAGGTTCCAAGGGATGAAGGATAACCTACACGGAAGGGATGACAGGGTCGTCACTTGCAGATATAAATAGGAGCTTTGCGTGGTTTATCTTCACTTGGTTTTTCAAATCAAAATCATTTATTTCAAATAGACCATTTGCAGGCACTTTTGAATAGTCAAATGTCGGTCAGTCCAAGAAAAGTGAAGCTAAATTACACATACTTCGCATAGACATTATAAAGAATGTCTATGCGAAGTATGAATAGAAAATATATATATTTCACACATTATCAGAATTACCGGTAGGAGTTCCAAATGTACAGACACAGGGATACACAATCGTGTCACAGTTAGATTAGCACGCACATGATTAGGCATACCAACCTTATGTATATGAATGGAGTGTTTTACAACTGAAATTAATTTGTATATATATTTCTTAACACCATGCAAATATTACTTTATCCTTCTATGTTAGACCATAACTACCTTCATTCCTGTATAAAAGTGCCGTATAAAACAATTTCAGTTTCAATAAAACAGTAGTCATAGAAAGTTGATGGTGTAGTGTAGCCGCCGGCCGTATTGATCTCGGCGGCTATGGCTCTGTTCGCTCTGTCAGCGCAGTCAGCGGTATTCGCGCCAAAGTGGGACAGCCATTTGTTTTTTTTTTTTCCAGGTACAAATTACAGTTGTGCCGCGATTTCTGTTAGTGACACTACTTTTGCTGGCTTTTACATTTATCTTTTTTTGCTCTGAATATTTGCGTGATGCATTATGTTGATTGTCAAATAATAATACACGCCTAATTTTTGCGTAAAACGACTTCGCGTGGCGTGTATCAAGTGTAGTTCCACAAGTCTAGTTTCCATGTAAAAATGTATGGAGACCGACGCGCCCGGTGTGTGTGTCACACGTGTACGCAGTGTAGTTCTAGCTTTAGCCATAAGTTAAAAAGGTGAAAAAAAAAATGCCAATCATAAGTAGATACCTATACTCTAATTGTAGCAGATTAAAGTCAAATACTCTTTTGACCGTTAAGTGGGATAGCGGGTATTCAGCTTAGATATCTTAGATATTCAACGTTTTGTCACTAGATTTAACAATCTGAGACTCCCCATGGTCGTTTTAGCAATACTAATATAGACCAAAACTCTTGGTATACCACGGAAAGTCCCCTTTTTGAGGAGTGGTAGGAGATGCCTCATGGCGTCCTCATCTACTGTCTGACGCAGGTCCTCTCTGGACATGGTAAGTTTGGGATCTTCCTGCACAGGATTCAGATGGAAGAAACGCTCGAGTGTCACCATTGTGCGTACCGCGTATCCTCATGGATGCGATCGGCATCGGCGAAGTCTTGCGCCGGGCCTTGGCTTGGAGCCATAGTCCAGAGCGAAGGGGAATGGCAGGCAATCGCCTGCTGTGAAGCAGTAATGCTAGAGAGGGAGACGGCCGTACGCGTGAGAGAATGGACCTCCTCACGCCCCAGCAACTGCAACCCCTACCCCGACTACCAGCCACGATAGGCGCGGATGAACTCGCCATCCGGCCGTCCAGTAACTTTCCGGACCGAGCCCAAGTCGGCGACAGCACGATGTGTTCCAAGCTCTTCTTCGCAAAAATACCCTGTCTACTAATCATATTATTATACCTACTAGTTGCAGCTTATTTAACTCCCAGCTCTGAAGCGATGGTCACCTGGCTATAAATCAAATGTGTAAACAATGCATGCGGTGACGTCATCGCCAAACAAAGGCACAAATTGATAGCCCGGAACCAACATGAATAAATTATGCGATATTGTTCTGTTCTGCAACTGCATATTGTCACTTAGCAAACAATATCGCTCAAGTTGATATTTGGCGGTTTGTTCTTTTGAAAGTCACTGGATAGAACTCCAGCAGGCCTAGCCAAGCTACGACCGTTTCGTTTCGATTCTTGGCCACGCCTCCAATTCCTTTGTTCTGGCCACGTAGCTGAGGGTTAAGATGACGTCAGAACAAAGGAATCGGAGGCGTGGTCAACTCGAGGCGTTCGACGCAAGAGAATCGAAACGAAATGGTCATAACTTGGATAGGGGGGCAGGTTAGCAGGTTATACACGTAAAATCAAACAAGCCAAATATCGTTGAAGTTTTATAGTCGTTCGATCGAAGTCCTATCCAAAAGCGGTATTCACGTGTTCGTGTGTTCGTGTTCGTGACGACAATTCAACTGACTCGAAACTAAACGATCTATCGACCACTTGTTTCCAGTTAGGTACATTAATAAGTATTCTACCAGGATAATGTAATACAGATATTTTTTTTAAATCGTCTCTTCGACCAAACGACTTTAAAATCGGTGTCGTTCAAACTCGATTGATGGATGTGAATACGGAAACGGTCTAAACGACTAAATCACTACGATATCGTTACGGTTTTAATTACGTGAATCGGGCTACAGATAGGCAGTCGCTTCATTTACATAGAATACTTGTTAAGAGTGTTTAGTCTGAGTGTGTCAGTATTCTTGGAGTATTCCTCTTTCAGCACCAATTTTTGAGCACTAGTAGTTTGAGTACTAAAACTATTCCATTTTTAGCAATACAAAAGGTACATTCGCTTTGTGCTTAATAGGGAACGAAAAAAAAATATTCCTTTCTTTTTTCAGGCGGGAAATCATCGACTTCATGACATCATAACTTCTCCCACTCTAGGGCAGAGCGAGAGGGCGTGCCACATTTTTGCTGACTAAAACTAATCCTATGTTCCTTCTTTGCCTTTGTTCCAATTCTCGAAAAACAGCAAAAACTGTATCCTACTATAATTTCTTTTCAAATCACCAAGTTCTTATCCCTATAAAGCACTTTTATTTTAAACGACGCGGATTCGTCCAGCCAGTGTATAGAACTACCAGCTTTAATGGCCGACCTACAAAAACTTGAGTCCAGGATTTGCATTTAAGAAGTTCAATTCAACGTCGTTATCCCTAATTAATGAATTCCAAACTAGTTGGAAATCAGCTTAATTGAACCCCTTCTCAGTAGAGAATGGGACTGACATTATCTGTTGTGAATTTCAAGTTAAAGCTTCAAGATTTAAATACTTTGATGTTTATCATCAAGTACACTCAAACTTCTTTTGCAGATCTTAAGACAGAAGGAAAGGATAGATTTAGGTACTCAAAGTTATCTTAGTATAGCAAAAAAATAAAATGGAAATGAGCACGAAACATTACGCCGCGTACAGACATCGCGAGGCGTGTGTCGCGAATGGTTCGTCACGTATGCCTCAACCTGAGGCATACGATAGTACATTTATGCGTGCGTCCCGAACGCCACATGCTCAAGCTGAGCACGCAAACCACCACGCACGGTGTTCATCAGTAGAAAACGCAAACAACACCTATACGGAGTGCACGGCTCGTACGGGCGGCGTTCGCAACGATCGTATGATGCGAATGCTCACTGTGAGTACATACGTCCACACAGTCCAAGGCACGCGAGACGAACCATTCGCGACGCACGCCTCGCGGTGTCTGTACGTGGCTTTACTCATAAGAATAATGGTAAATGGTCAAATAAAGTAATGCATTAGTTTGGTCCTATCGGTAAAAAGAGGTCAGGGAGTCCCCTGAAAATTTACTTGATCAAAAAGACAGCAGCTATGGAGTAAAACGGAGAAAACTTGTAAAGAGCAAAAAAAAACAACTGTAAAATATTGAATATTTGTTGTTCTTTATGTGATTATGTATATTGTATAAAAATTAAATTTAAGAATACTAAGTACCTACTTGTCAGTATTAAGCCACTGTATAATTATACAGATTTTAAATTTTTTATTGATGTTTGTTGTATTTTTTGTAAAAAGATTTTGTTTGATTTGTTACAATCAACAACCGAGCTTCACATGAATTTGCGGCGGCACATAACACGTCAAAAAAACTTAAAAAAAAAAAATACAACCGAGTTCAATGTAAAAATAAAACATTAAAAAGTGCAAAATAACTCTAATTTTGGAAGTGAATATCAGGATAATTCTAATAATCCCTAACACGGCTAGGAAATATTGAAGTATTACAAAATTCCGGCGTCTACCTTCCAGCTTCATCATCAGATCATCGATTTTAATATATCCCCCCTTCTTCCTTCAGTCAGTCATCGACTACACGAACAAGAAAGATATTTTACTTGTTACGACATTTCTGCTATGATCCTATGAGGATATACGTTCCATATCTTCGAAATTCATCATCAGATCATAACAATATTTCTTTGGGACCAACTCAGGAGTATAATCTTTCATTCAATTATTTTCCAAATTCTGTTCAGAATCGACCGAGAAATTGCTGAAAATACATTAAAAAAAAACAATCTCCTCCTTTTTGAAGTCGGTTAAAAATATAGACATGTAATGAAGTCACACAGACATTATCATAATGCGATCGCCGTATAAATTATAGCAGCGAATAGAACCAATATATTGCGTCCCAGATATGCTGAAGACGAGACGGGACGGGAGAAACGAGGCGTCTGAGTAACACAGTTATCAGAGTGAATGTGGTCGTAATAAATCTCAAATTCAGGATGTGAAGTCTCGATGGGCCTTTCATTTGATTTGTAACTTAATGTCGATTTTCGGTAAGGAAGTGACAACTAAATTATGTGTTCTGTCTATTAGCAAGTAATTGGAATAATTAAATATTACTGTAGACTTTGGGTGTGTTCTGTGTAACTGTATTTGACCTCTGAAACGAATGGGAAATGCCCTTTTTTTGGGGCTGGAAATCATCAAATGACTTACCTATATCTATGTACCCTAGGCGTAAGCGAAGTGGATTTTCACGCACGGTCTCACACCCAAAGGGGCCACGCACAAGCAAGGGCTTTTTTATAATTTATAGGCTCGCGTTTGACCACTATTTTACCTGATGTCGCAATCCAGCATGACTGTCGCAACCCAGTGTTCGAGCACATCGTCTAAGCAGACGATGTGCTCGAACAGCTTGTAAAAGTGTTTTTTAAACCTTTTTGCAAAATAAATATCATTTATCATTTATCATTTATCATTTATCATTTATCATTTATCATTTATCATTTATCATTTATCATTTATCATTTATCATTTATCATTTAACACTGGGTTGCGACAGTCGCTGCCTCGTTTTCAAATTTATGAAAAAAATGGCCTCGTCTCAATTAGTTCACGGTACACCTCTGCCTATCTTCCGCTCTAGGATAAATTGAGAGGGCGTGCCAGATTTTTACTGACTAAAACCAACCTGCGTTATTGGGCCAAGGTCGCTCTTTCAATCGTTCCCGCAGCCCTAGCCATTCCCGTAGCCTTAACACTCCTCTGTACAATTGCCGAAACGGATCTTGAGCGCTCGGCGTGAGAGGGGGAATAAGGCTTTGCGCATTCCATACTTCTTCTTATCTTATCTTATCTTTGTGGTCTGGTTTCCGCACTTAGTCCATATCGGACCATTGTGCGTGAGCCATAGCGGCCTTTACTCCAACCAGCCCACCTCATTCCAGAACCAGATGAGTCTCTTTGGTTTGCTCAGGGCGTCCATCAGCGAATTCGGTGCTCCTAAGGTTCGTGTTCTTATCTCGCTGACGGCTGTGCACTCGAGGAGCACATGCGCGACAGTTTCTTCTGATTCCATACATCCTCTGCACAGAGGGCTATCTGTGATATTTATTGTGAAAAAGTGTTTATTCAGGGAGCAATGTCCGGTGATGGTCCCTGCCACCAGACGCAGGCTGCCTCTGTCTAGTCGTAGAAGGTTGCTGGTTAGGTTTTTATTTAAAAACGGCATTGCTTCTTTAGCCTGCCTGCAGCCCGGTGCCAGGGACCACCACCTTCCCGCTTGTGCATTTGTGTGCTCACGTAGCCAACCACGCAGCTGACTAAAGGGTATCGGCACGATGGGTTCAGGTCCGAAGACCACCGCGCCAGAACCCCGCCTTGCCAGCTCGTCAGCTGCGTCATTGCCCAGTGAGCCACTATGTCCCTTTATCCACTGTAAAGTCACAGTGTTATTGTTTAACACTGTGATGCGTTCTAAAGCAGAGTGGCATTCTAGTATAAGTTTCGAGGTTGTAGAAGGTTTTCCTAGGGATTGTAGAACTGAGGCACTGTCGGAGATTATGCGAATATGAGTATCCATGACTTTCCTGGCCTCTGTGGCGTTGGCCGCTAGAGTGAGGGCAACACATTCTGCCTGGTAGACAGAGTTGAGTGCTCCCAGCGGCTTGGATATCTTTATGTTAAGGTCGTTGGAGAAGACTCCGACTCCTGTTCCAGTATTCGTTTTTGATCCGTCGGTGTAAATTCTCAGTTCCTTGAGGCCTGAGTAGTCGTACGGTTCTTCCGTTAGTTGGATGGTGTAGTGTTTTTGGAATAGGAGTGCCTTGGGGGCTTTGTCGTTGGGGGCCGTCATCATGGGCTGTCGCTTAACGGCATTTTCCATAATGCATGTATGTTTAATTCGAGAATCTGTTTTCAGTGTGCCCGATAAATTAAGTCTGAAGCCTGCTAAAGCTGCCTCTTCCCGCACTATGAGATGCAGTGGAGGCAGTCCCAGCATTGCTTGTAGGGCGGCAGTGGGTGCCGTTCTCATGCTACTGGTGATTGCTACGCAGGCAAGTCGCTGCAATTTTTCGAGTTCTTTTTGGGCTGTGCTCAAGTCTGTCCTGGGCCACCAGACTAATGAGCCGTATGTTATGATTGGTCGGATGACTGTGGTATATAGCCAGAGGGTGACTTTTGGGCTTATGCCCCAGTTGCGTCCCAACATGCGTCTGCATTGCCACATCGATATACTGGCTTTTTTATAGTGTAGTCTGTGTGTTTTGCCCAATACAACTGCTTGTCTCATTGTAAACTCTTGTAAACACCCAAGTATTTTGCTTCAGTCGAAAGGCTTAGGGTAGTGCCAAAGAAGCGTGGTAGTTTCAACACAGGTAGCTTCCTTTTCTTTGTGAATAGAACCAATTCGGTTTTGGTGGGGTTTACGGTTAGTTGATGCTCTTTACACCAGTCCTCTACTAGCTTCAAGGCTTGGCTCATAAGATTGCATAAAGTGTTTTCATGAGTGCCGTTTACTATTATGGTTATATCATCAGCGTACCCCACGGTAAAGTAACCTTTATCGTTGAGTTTCTTGACGAGGCTGTCTGCGACTAGGTTCCATAGCAGAGGTGATAAGACACCCCCTTGGGGGCAGCCCTTTGCTACAGTGGCCCTTGTTGTGCTATTTATGGTGACTTGTACTGCTCTTTGTTCAAGCATATTTGTGATCCAGCCACTTAAGGTCGGATCGACACCGTGTCTCTTAAGTGCTGTGCTAATACTTCGAAACATGGTTTTGTCAAAAGCTCCTTCAATGTCGATGAAAGCAACTAATGAGGAGCATTTGTGGTGTATAGCGCATTCTATTTTTGACACCACATTATGTAGTGCGGATTCTGTTGATTTGCCCGTGGAGTAGGCGTGTTGTTGCGTGCGTGGTCTGTCAGATAGAGGACCATCCCGGATGTGCCTGTCACATAGCCTCTCCAGGGTCTTTAACAGGAAAGATGTCAAGCTTATGGGTCTGTATGCTTTAGGTTGTGTGTAGTCAGTCTTGCCGGGTTTGGGAATAAAAATAACCTTCACCTCACGCCACGCAAGTGGTACACATCGGAGTGCTATGCAGGCCCGGTATATTACTAGCAGCCATGGTATCAGTGAATTTTCTCCCCATTGGAGAAGGGCTGGGAAGATACCGTCAAGTCCGGCGGACTTATACGGTTGGAAGGTTGTAATTGCCCAGAGTATTCGGTCTTCTGTGACTATAGTCTGTGCTCTGGACCAGTCCAGATCGGTGGGTGTATGCACTGGTTCACACTCCCACGTTCTATCCTCTAGGAGTTTGCATTCCGGAAAATGCGTCTCCAGTAGGAGGTTGCTGGTCTCAAGATCTGTTCGTGTATAACTGTTGTCTGGATTTTTTAGCGCGCCGAGAGTGCGGTCTTGTTCCTTTGATAGGATTTTCCTCACTCGTGCAGCTTCATTATTAGATTCTATGGTCCCACAGAAATTCTGCCAGGCAGTTTTCTTAGCAGTTCTAATTTCTTTCTTGTATGTGTATTGGGTTTCTTTGTACAGCTCCCAGTCCTCTGGAAGTCTAGAGTTTTTGGCTCTGTTAAATCGTTTGCGTAGGGTTTCCCTTAGTTTACCGAGTTCCGCGTTCCACCAAGGATTTGCTTTACTTTTGGTAGGTGGGGATCTTAGTTTACAGTGGGTGTGGTATGCTTCAATTATATTGTCAGTGACTTTTGTCACCATGTTGTTTAGTTGCTCTGGATTAGTTATATTAGTTATATCGGTTTGTTCCCTATTTAAGAGAGATGCTAGAAGACATTTAAAAGCGGACACGTTTGTACGACGTGGGTTACGCCGTGGCTCGGGTCTTTTGGTGTCAGCTTTAAGTGTGGAACATATGGTTCTGTGATCCGAGCAGGAGGGTTCATTAGAGACGTGCCAATTCGATATGAGATTGGCCGCGCCTTCTGTGGCTTACGTTAGATCTATAATCGTCTGCCCTCGGGCCGTGACCCAAGTGGGTTCCGTACCTCGGTTAACGATGTTAAGGTTAGTAGAGAATAAATAAGTGGATAGCGTCTCACCTCTGGTGTTCGATACTTCACTTCCCCATAGAGGGTGATGCGCGTTTGAGTCGGTGCAGATGATCAGATCCATGTTTGCGCTCTCGCAGTACTGGACCAAGTCTGATACTTCTTTTGGAGGGCAGTTCTCGTCGTCGCCTGGCATATACGCCGAGGCTAGTACAAGTTCAGGGTCATCGTTATCGCGCCGGAGCCTGATCGTTGTCAGGTCTCTGGAACAGAATTGTGTTAGTGGTGTGATAGGTAAGTCTTGGGGAATGTATATGCAAGTTCTTGGATTTTCTGTATTTTGGGTACTAGAAATTACTTTACCTCCAATGCTTCCAAGTCCGCATATCTTGTTTTTCCTGACCCACGGCTCTTGGATCAGTGCGATTGTTCGGAGTTTCGTCTCCAACACCCTGCGTAAGCTAGCCGTGGCAGTTTGGCTGTGCTGGAGATTTATTTGTGCTATCTGGATAGGAATTTGGGTGGTCGTCGACGGCGCTGGAGTGGAGTTAGGGGGAGACGGATCCATCTGAAAGCTTATCCCCTTCCTCCGTCTGGCGCCAGTCGTCGCTGGGTGAAGAGGCCAGCATCTGCGCCGTCCATCCGGGTGATGTGGGCGCAGTTTCTGCGGCGGCATCAGCCATCGCTGCTCGGGCCATCTCCCCCTCCAGTCGAGTCATATCTGTGTCCGTCGGTGTCGGGTTCGGGGTCTCTGTACTGTCGGTCCTGACGTCAGTGGGATATGTCGTGGGGTAGAAGCGGACATATATCGACCCGAGTAGGTACGCTATACGCCGCTCCCGACCCACGACCTTGTCAACTTCGTCGGCCGGGATTCCCAGGGTCAAATATGTCCCGTGGTTATCCCCACCGACGCTTGTTGCCCTGTACAGTGACCACCTACCAAGCGTTCTGACGAATCAGAAGGCTCTGGAGCCGCGCTATGTCCCCATTATACCTGGGAACAAATAGCGCCGCTCGGACACGGGTAGGTAGGTCTGACTGTCGCATGACGGTCAGCGTCGAGTCAGTGTCTGGGAGTCTTATTAAGGGTACGTTCTGAGTCAGCCAGGTCAAGGAGTTTTCGTCCTCACACCACATCTGCACGGTGCCGTCCGTCACCCGAGGGTACCCACGGAAGGCCGGGAGCGATGTGAGGTCAGACTCCATGAGCAGTCGTTCCAGTCCGGTTTTTATCAGTGTCGATTCGTCAAAAGTTAAGTCTCTAGAGGGGGGAGGGAAACAGATCGCTACGGAGAACCGCGCCGGGATGTCCTTCGTGGCCCGCGCATAGGTTTTCTGCTCCCCCGGAGCAGTCTGGGTCCTTACCCGCTTCGGATCGCCTTGCAGCGCGCTCGGTGAAGCCGTGTCATCCGGGCGTAACCTCTTCGCCGCCCCTGAGCCACTTGGCCCAGGTTGTGGTTTGGAAGAGCCCGGTGCAGCGCGTCCAGCAGGTGCCCGAATCGGGCGCGGGCGCCCAGCCCGTTTCCCCCTTACCTTAACGTTTTGTGTGTCCGTCAGGTCTTGGTTCAGACTTCTGACTTTGGTGAGTTCCTGCACGCATGTTTCCGCGTCCGACCCTTTTTCGTTCCGGGTTTCCCCTTCGCGTACTTCGGGTTGGTCGCGTACTCCTCCTGTTTTCGCGTCCGGCCTTTTTTCGTTCCGGGTTGCCCCTTCACGTACTTCAGGCTGGTCGCGTACTCCAGTTTTGGCTCCCGTTTACGCATCGCGTCGGCCTAAGCCTTCACGGATCTTGCGCATCCGGTCGCACAGTTCCCTCTCCCTGGCGCAGATTTTTTCGTGCTTCGTGACAAGCATACGTACTTCGTCTGCGGGGATTGGGGCAGGATCACTTTGGTCGTCGGTCTTCCCCGCACCGTGTTCTGGGTCAGCGTCCTTAAGTCTTGCCTCGGTTTTCCGGCGCTGCCGCGCTAAAGCACGGAGTTCCTTACCGAGACTAGTCAGGTGTGCCTCGTCAGTGTCGTTGTCAGGGTTATTTGTTACACTCTTCCGGACGATGCTCTGTTGCCAGGCGCTCGTGGAAGGTGCAGTCTTTGTCGGCATATTAGTCACGTTAGTGACGTCTGGGTCAGTATTCATCGGCGAGCGAACTACAGCCGGAGTCAGGGTATCATCAGGCGCGTGAGCCGCAGCCTGGGTATATTCAGGGTGTGGTGCTATTATAGCAGAAGGCCGCGCAGAGGGCGCGGCTCCAATAGGCAGATTAGTGCCCCCTCCCAGAATACGCTGGGGGCTGACCGATAAATCGGCATGGGATTCCCCGGCTTGGCCGGGACCCACCTGGGTAGTTTCTTTGTTAAGCTGCTTCATGGTATGGGTTGGGTGGGCTTTTGGAGATTTGAGGTTACCCCTCCTCTGGACCGACAGGATTTGAGGATGGAAGGAGGGAGGGGTCTGGGAATGGGGGATCATGGGATTGGGGTGCTGGGTTATCCCTAGGCCTGGGTTTTGGCTTTGGGAAACTTCTCTTGTCCGGAGTCTCGCACGAGACACTCCGACTAAGGGATCTACCTCAGGCAGTCAGGAGGCGGTCCCCCAGCCGGAGCTGGGCTATCCGCAACCTGCCCACCCGCTCGGTTGCATGAGAAGAAGTGCCTGGCGGTCCGTGCCGACCCGCCACGTGGGCACATGTGCCACCGTGTAGGATCGACGCAGCCAGCCCCGAGTGTCGCAACCCAGTGTTCGAGCACATCGTCTAAGCAGACGATGTGCTCGAACAGCTTGTAAAAGTGTTTTTTAAACCTATTTGCAAAATAAATAGCATTTATCATTTATCATTTATCATTTATCATTTATCATTTATCATTTATCATTTATCATTTATCATTTATCATTTATCATTTATCATTTATCATTTATCATTTATCATTTATCATTTATCATTTATCATTTAACACTGGGTTGCGACAGTCGCTGCCTCGTTTTCAAATTTATGAAAAAAATGGCCTCGTCTCAATTAGTTCACGGTACACCTCTGCCTATCTTCCGCTCTAGGATAAATTGAGAGGGCGTGCCAGATTTTTACTGACTAAAACCAACCTGCGTTATTGGGCCAAGGTCGCTCTTTCAATCGTTCCCGCAGCCCTAGCCATTCCCGTAGCCTTAACACTCCTCTGTACAATTGCCGAAACGGATCTTGAGCGCTCGGCGTGAGAGGGGGAATAAGGCTTTGCGCATTCCATACATTGGCGAGCTAATCGTCGTCGTTGTTAGATACATGCAGCAAGCGCAAGGAACGAATCACGAGTGGCGTCTATGACACGATGGTGCGGCGAGCCAATCACTGACACTCCCCGCCCCCGCGTCTCACTTCGCACCACTAAAGAGACCGAATATTTGACTTCTGCGCAACTTGAAGCCAGCGCTCAAGATCCGTGACAGCTATTGTACTCTTAGATTTAAGTTTTTACCTGCTGCGGCCTTCGCGACCAATTATAATTTAAGTGTCTTCAAGGCTAGAGTGAATAGGCCCTTAATAAATAAACTAATGCACCTCACCATCAAGGATTGCATCACTGCTTACCATCAGGTGGGATCACAGTCAAGCACTGGTTTATATCATAAAAAAACTTTTTGTTACTATTTTAGTAAACAATAAAGTATATTGTATTGAATTTTCTGCATATTCGAATTCAGGCGTGATGTTCTGTTGTAAACATTAAAAGGAATTGAATTAAATGCACCTTTCAGCATTAATGCGAACAGAAAGGTGTCGCAGAAGATTTTCACACCATTATGCAGTTACAGCAAGCTCTTGAAATAACGACTGCTAGAAGAACGTTTTTAGTGTTATTATAAAGCTTTCTATTTAAACTAATATTATAAAAGGTATAAGAAATTGTTTGTTTATAGGTATGTGTTTATACTATTTTTTTTTTTTGGTGGTTTAATTAGAGCAGTGGAAGTGCTACTAACTTAGTCATAAGTCTTATTTACTAACAATAAACTGTATTTACTTTATATTTATGTTAGTCTGTAAGGTATGTGTCTAGGGGCCAAGATGCCTGAAAATAAATGATTTATTATTATTATTATTATTATAGGTAATGACTTCTCCCGTTGTAGGGTGAAGCGGGATGGTGTGTCAGACTTTTGCTAACTAAAACCACATCTATCAGAAGTTTCTCTTTCAAAAGTCGACCCAGTAGACTTTCAGCCATGACGGCAGGCCGGCAAAGAGTCTCGCCGCCTCGCGGGAGTCTGTGCGGTATCTTCGCACCATCCGGATGGCCATGACCCTCTGACGTCCAGCTTGGACACCCGGTCGCTTCCGCAGAGATACTGCCCACGCCGGCGCGGCGTTCTGTAGAGAGCCATGGACTGCGTGATCCCCGCGTAGAGCCTCCGCCAAGAGACGTCTGGGTCCCTAGATTGGACAGAAGCCGCTTGAGGGCAGTCTCGAAGCTAATAACCACACTGAGTTTAGACCGCATCAGGCAACGGCGGCGCTCACAGCGCTCCAGTCGCCTCCGGGATTCCGATCCCGATTTCCGGCCACCGTAGGCGCAGGCTCGCCGACGGCGAGGAATGGGTAGCTCGCCTTCCGACCGTCCGGTAACTGTCCGGACCGAGCCCAAGTCGTCGACGGCGCGCACCTCAAGGAGCTGTCAGCAACAGCAGGGGCCCAGCCGGGTCGAAGCTTACTGGGGCCAGTGTTAATTCGAAAGATAGCTCAAGCCCCGGAACGAAGGAACGGGGTGGGCTTTTAATCAGTAAGAGTCTGACACTATCTCCCGCTCCGCCCAAGAGCGGGGGTTGTCATTGGATGATTTTTAACCGACTTCTAAAAAAGGAGGAGGTTCTCAATTCGGATGTTTGTATTTTTTTTTATGTATGTTCGCGCATAACTTCGTCGCTTGCCAATGGATTTGAAAAATTCTTTTTTTGTTGGAAAGGGTGTACTTCCCAAATAGTCCCATAGTCACCAAGTTGGGATCTGATGATGGAATCTTGGCGAAATCGAGGAAACTCCTCAAATATTATAGGCAACCACATATTTCTTTTGGTATTTTCATCAAAGACTTATTAAGCATTTACAGTCAAAAAATGACATTTGATGAAGTGAAACTGGTGAAGAAGATCAGAAATGGCCAACGGAAGTTCATACTCACACAGATATCACAATGAACATAGTTATGCGACTACGATAAAACATAAATGAATGGTTCTGAATAGGTTTGTTGAAAATGGTATCATCCAAGTGACCTGATGATGATGATGGAGCCGGAAGATAGGCACCGGAACTCCGTAATTAATCGATGTATCCTAGCCGTGTTTGGGCTTATTAGAATTGTCATGAGATGCACTTTGGCTATAGCGTAGGTATTATCGAACTGATCTGATGATGATGGAACCGGAAGATAGATCGGGGTTATAACAATGTATCCTAGCAGGGTTTGAGTTAATTGAAATTGTCATGAGAAAAAGGTACTCTGGCTGTAAGTGTATTGCAACTAAAAAGTGTTAAATAAGAAACAAACAATATCGAGAAACACCGACTTCCGATTTTAAAATTATTTTGATGGTTTTAGTGTTTATTTTAGTGAAGTCGGTTATTTTTTTTCTGTAAAAAGTTTTTTTTCCCACCATAAGAAAAAAGTGTTATTTCAGGACACGTTCTATCCTTGTACCAAATTTTATCGTAATGCGTTCAGCCGTTCAAGAGTGAACAAGTAACAAACTACTAATACTGACACTTTTTTACCTTAATAATATTAGTGTGATTCGTCCCTAAAAGGTCTAAAACACTCGTTAAAATGAACTCTTATAATGTACACAAACATTCAGATGTTTGTCAAAGGGATAATTTACCGTCCAATCTGTTGATTCGCACTGCCACAGTGTAAAGAGGACATTTCGTTTTAAAAATCAGCTAACAAAATTCGTTTTATTATTCCCAACAGGTTTTTTTTTTAAAGTTTGTTTTTGTCGTGTGCTCGTTTGAATGCGAATTTTGTTAATCTGTAGCTATCAAAGTTTTAAACTTTATGCATAGGAAAGATAAAACACGCTTCTATTTTTGTGGAATGTTAAATTTAAAAAGTTCAAATAATTTGTTAAATCGAGGAAGGCTGCAGGATATTATACTTACACCAATATTTTTTAATTAGTACAAAAAAAATGGGACTCTCTCCTTACCCTTTACTGATCATATTTGTGTAAACGAAAGTAAAAAAACGAATTTCCAAAAATGTCCACAAAAACATTTCATAATTGGTAAATTTATAATTGAATCAATCATTTATAACTATTGCTACTAGAAATTACTACGCGCAGCATTTTTCATTCATAAACATCAATAGCCTGAACATTACAGTAGAGCCTTGTAAATCCGGCCCCCGTTACTCCGGAGCACGCTGTAATCCGGATAGACAAAAGGATCGCGCGGGGGTATAGATACTGGCACGGATCTTGAGCGCTGGCTTCAAGTTTCGCAGAAGTCAAATATTCGGTCTCTTTAGTAGTACGAAGTGAGACGCGGGGGCGGGGAGTGTCAGTGATTTACTCGTCGCGCCATCGCGTCATAGACGTCATTCGTGATTCGTTTCCTGCGCTTGCTGCATGTATCTAACAACGACGACGATTGCCTCGCCAGTGTATGGAATGCGCAAAGCGATCCCCACTTTGACGCCCGGCGCTCAAGATTCGTGCCGGTACCTATACGTTCGCAGAGGAAACAGTAGGTGAAGGCCACAACAATCAATAATTGTCAATATTTAATCATTTTATTAGTTTCTCAGTCAACTTAGAAGTTAGTTAAACTGTGCTTTTGAAATGAAATGTAAAAATTATAAGCAGAACAGATTTTTTCAATAAATAACTTTATGTTAAATGGGCAAATTTTTTTCATGTTTGTTCCTATTAAAATATGGCATACTATAATCCGGATGCCTCGATAATTCCGAAGGGGTCTTGTTTTTCCCTAGCTGGATTAGCGAGGCCCTACTGTATTTCCATAAATTGAGTGATATTTTGGGATATAAACTGGGCTGTTTGTGAATATTATTTATGGAGACTTTACTTAGGCCGGGTTCCCACTACACACTAGACCAGTAAATCTACCGGAACCCGGATTCACATTACACCGGTTTTCACATTACACCGGATCCCGGACAGTCAAATCACCTCAGAAGGGAGAACGGGCGGGGCGAGCGATCCGGAACAAACTCGTTCACATTACTACGGTCCGGTATTTCTACCGGCACTTCGTAGTTGCAAAACGCTCGGTAAAAATGCCGGATCCGGGATAATGTGAATAGCTTCATATAAATTGTACAGCCGCTAGCCCTTCCGGCAGTTTTACCGGTCCGGCGTAGTGGGAACCCAGCCTTAAATAATAACAAGACCTTATCTAATAAGCCCTTAAGTATTTGTACTTAAAAACCAGTGGTGTTTATCAGCATGCTACGACTAATAGGAGCAGAGCAGTAACCAAAGATGCGGATGAACAGACAGAGCGCTACTGCTAAATAAACCATTTTGTTTCATCAACCCAAGAATAAAGAAAATCTTTTACAGAAATAGCTCCTAAGATCAACTTCCATAACTACGATAGCTGTCATAATCTGTCGATAAATCTCTGTCTATAGAATCTGTAGACGGCACTTTTCCCTGATTCAATTCGGAAATATCTTGATTTCTGAAACGTCGTTACTTTGGTAATATCGTGATTTAGGGATGACGGATCGTTATGTAGTGTAATTGCGGAGTTCGTTTGAAGTGACCCCTAAAAATAATGGACTACGTAGAAAAGGTTATCAGAGGTCGATCTGATTAATGTCGACCCGTTCCATGTTATTTCTGTTCGTTTGTGAGCGTAGGGACTTGACAACGTCGCATAGGTAAGCCGTATCTACCCATACTAATATTATTATAAAAGGAAATATTTGTATTTTTATGTTTTTTTTTTTATATTGGATAGGCTCGCGTTTCTGTGTTTCTATAATAGTTTTGCCTCTTCGTTATTTAACAGCGACTTCCGAAATTAAAGTTATTTTGTAATTTTCAGTGTTTTTTTAACATTGAAGTCGGTTTTTTTTTTTGTAAAATGTTTTTTATGTCCTCTCAGCCAAACTTAAATACCTTACAGCCAGAGAGCATTTCATAACGATTCTAATAATCCCAAACACGGTTAGATTACATTAATTTACGTTCTGGCTTCATCATCAGATAAGTCCGATATCCTTTTCCTTCAACCAGTCATCGACTACACGGATAAACAAAGTAATTTTGCTTGTTACGACAGTTCTGCAGTGATCCTATGTGGAGTTCTGTGCCATATCTTCGAAGTTCATGATCAGATCATAACAATATTTCAATGGAACCAACTTGGAAGCATAACCTTTCAATCAAAAAAAGAATTTTCAAAATCGGTCCTCAATCGACGGAGATATCGGTGAACATACATAAAAACAAACATACATTCAGCCGAACATAGAAACTCCTCCTTTTCGAAGTCGGTTAAAAATGAGTAAAATCTATATATATAAAAGAAAGTCAGTTAGTTACCGAACCGATTTGGCTGAAAATTGGTGGGGAGGTAGCTAAGAACCAGGAGAAGGACATAGGATACTTTTTATTTTTTTTTATTTTTTTAGGGTAGAGTAGAGTAGAGTAGGGTAGGGTAAAGTAGGGTAGAGTAGGGTAGGGTAGAGTAGGGTATAGTAGGGTAGAGTAGGGTAGAGTAGAGTAGAGTAGGGTAGGGTAGAGTAGGGTAGAGTAGGGTAGGGTAGAGTAGGGTAGAGTAGGGTAGAGTAGGGTAGAGTAGAGTAGGGTAGAGTAGGGTAGAGTAGGGTAGAGTAGAGTAGATTAGAGTAGGGTAGGGTAGAGTAGGGTAGAGTAGGGTAGAGTAGGATAGAGTAGGGTAGAGTAGAGTAGAGTAGGGTAGGGTAGAGTAGGGTAGAGTAGGGTAGGGTAGAGTAGGGTATAGTAGGGTAGAGTAGGCTATAGTAGGCTGAAGTAGGGAAGAGCGGGAGCGAAGCCGCGGGCAAAAGCTAGTTATTAATAAATCTAACATTTACACAGGACAATAAATATGAACTTAAGTAGAATAAAAGTCTATTAACTCAGCCACGCACGAAACGTCAGGTAGATAAGTATCCATTTGGTTTTTCTTTTCTCAATGTTTGGCACTGTCTGCGAATCGGAAAAAGCTTTTCTAAGAACCTCAGTAGCGTTTAAGCTTTAAGTCGGATTTTTCCTTGAGCAGACTAGTCTGCCTATTTACTCGTTATTAAGCTGGTAACTAAAAGGTAATTCAAAAGTTCTAAGCGTAGTGTTAAGGAGATTCGATTCCGATTTCAAAAGATCGGAACTCCCGATTGATTTTGCTCTTTCGATTCATATTTCGGTTTCTTTCAGATAAACTTTAATCGGAACTTATATCGGAGGTACAAATAAGTTTAAACTTGTCGCGGGAGGAAGCTTCTTCCATCCGTGCTTTCGATGTTTTTGATGTCGATTTTCTTTTACTAGTTGTTTGGTTTCGTATTTGGAATGTTATGAATTCGTTCTTCATTTAGAGCTAGCGCAAGATAAGTTGGCGCGTGGCCGAAATTGGAAACTAATCGTTTGACGTTTATGTCATGTGTCAGGAGAATGTGTTGTGTTCTATGTTTGTTATCGTTTCTAAAGTAAATAGTCGTTACACCAAAAGTGATTAAAAGCGTGGATATTATCTTGAAAGTCAAACGTGTTTGTGAACAGAAATGAGAAAATATTTGGCCTATGGTACCATTTTACAAAATTAGGACATATGGATAATGCATCATACCACTTCACATAAATAAACAAAGCCCCTATAAGAGACAATACAAAAGCGCAAGCGTTACTGTAATGCCAGAAGAATGACAATGCTCTACAAGAAAATATTTTTTAAATCTGATTGGTTAATGGATCTCAAAATGGACAAATTAACAATGGATTTATCCGACTCTTCTGATAAAGACTAGCGTGGAATTCTGTGGCTAAAAGTGCTAATTAATTTATTAATAAATAAATTAATAGATATTCAATAAAAGAGTTACATAGTTCTTACGATTTTTTTTTAATAATAAAGGTAAAAATTAAATAAATATGTTCTTTAAATCACACTGTGTTATGAAAGAGCGTTTTTAATCAAATTAAGGAAAATAGATTTGTTAGACTGGCAACATTAAGCACGCCCCCAACTACGCGCCAAGTTATCTTGCTCGCGCTCTAATATTTATCTGAATTTTTGATTAGTTTTAATAGTGTTTTATTTGACGCTTCTATTTCCGCTTCCGCTTCTAATTTTGATTCGAATTCCGACAAACCAAATTAAAAACACCGGTTCCGAATTCCGTTGCGACATAACCATTTCTGTTACTTACATCCGTAGCGTGAATATTTCAATCCGTCATTACCAGACAATTACGTTTTCTAATTCGATTCAGAGAATTAAAGCCTTTCGTCGATTACATAATACGTCGTATGTGAGGAGTTTAGTCGAATTCAAGCAAATTAGCGATTAGTATTCAACTGAGTTTGTCTGCCGCGGTTTGGTGTGGTGAAAATTTAATCAGTTCCGATGTTGACGTTACCTTTACTCTGATTCACTTACGAGCTTCTGAGACCTTGTGGTTAGCGAAGCCTTAGTTTATAATGCATACAGAGCTAATATTATTGTAAATTAATCATACTTATCTATGTCTATCATCATCACCATCTATATGCTCTTGTCCTCAGGTGCGTAGCTAGGTGACCAAAGAGCGTGGTGCAAAAAATCTACAGCCCCTTTTTTGCGTGGGTAAATATCAAATAATTTCTCCAGCTCTGTGTTGAGCGGGAGGGAGTGTAAGGCTTTTACTGACTAAAATGAGTTGTTATAATTGTGTGTTGTTGTGTTTTATTTACATTTTGTAGATGGAAGAATTTTTCACAAGTTCAAAAAAGAGTGTTAAGGTTTAGGGCCCCGGAGTACGATCGTGCCTAGATCTTCGGTAACTACTAGTTACGCCAGTGCTTGTCCCACGTCATTTGGGGTCGTCAACACGTTTTTTTCATGTCACGCTATCATTGACTACCTTTTCTTTCATATCCGTTCGTCCTTTTTTTTCCACCCCCTCCATCTTCATCCATCTACATGTATATTCATAACTCTTTTAGTACCTAACACTTAACTACGTTGTTTATATCAATGAAACAAAAAGACAAATATTACAATTAATCGATCCGAAAAAGCCAGGAAAAATAATGACATAACGTATTAACAACGATACAAAACAGATAGAGATACAATATTGACACACATATACATATTGACACACATGCACATATTGACAGCATGTTCGAATCCACGCGACGCCAATACACGATATATTGGATTTCTAATTACAGTACCTAATCAAATAATGGACTGTTGTTTATTTTAAACATTAACAGCTTTAGCTTTGTCTGCTAATCGAATCAAAGGTTTAACGGATTCAGGCGTAAAATGTAGATTTACGACCAATTTCCATTTGAAGTTTTAACTAGGTGATGTAAATTTTGAGGATACGTCCGGACTGTCGAGCTGTCAGACTCGAGTTTTAGTTCGCATTTAAGAGCGTCCCTTTCGTGGTACATTTTCATACAGCCGCTCTTACGTGATTATGATGTTATTACACATCTTTCTCTAGATATTTTGGATACACAGCTATCTTGTGGATATTATTATAGAAATCGAAACATACATTTGTGTAAAACTAATGTAGTAAAGACTTCTGAAAATCTGCTATTTTACGTGAAATTTGGCGTTCCATAATGTACTCATATATTAAAAATAAAAAAAGTACATCATTAGAAACCACCATTTTTCTAAAAAAAACTTTTAATGTTTTTAAAAGACACATATTTTCTGGATCCAGTTTTGTGAAATATTCAAGTAAATCACGGAATAACTGAATGCCAACAGAGTTTTCAGGCGTTATCTCTCTTTTTTTTGCATTGCCTATTCATCAAACATCGCGTTGGATTGCGTTCGATGAATCAACAAGCTTTTAAACCATGCTTGATATTGACGACAGGAGAGTGGAATAGGACCCTCTTAAAACGTTCCAACTTTGAATATTTGAATAAAGCGAGTTTCGTAAACAGAAAATACACTGTTCATTTTATAGGGCAGAAGTTTGAGTTTGTGACACTACTCGAGCCTTGTTATTTCTGTTTCTGATATGTTATTAGGTGTAATCGTGAAATTGAACAATAGAGGTTTTGAGTTTAATAAGCAGAAATAGTTTTTTGTCAGTATGACATAGGTGTATACATGGGTTTGAAACCGAGAGAAAGTCTCATTCATCTGGCCTAGTTTTTTCTTTTTTATTTGCACAATAGTTTTCTGCGATCACTAAATGTATCAAAAGCACTCATTTGCGCCCAGTGACTGACGACACAAAATTGATAGGTACGAAAACTAGGCAGATGAATGAGACATGCTCCCGGTTTCAAAGAATCACCCATGTATCCATTTAAGAAAAATAAAAGAAGCCAATCCCAAGCTAGTTGAGGAAAGGGTGGAGTTGATGAAGATGATATCGTATTTAAGAAAAATATCAACAATTTTAGATATTGAAGCTCAAAATACACTTTTGCTCTCACGTTCGGTCTAAGTATTAAATATCTGAAGGAATAACCGTGCAGTTTCCTTATCTAGCTAATTTAAAATATAATAACCACTATGTAAGTAAAAAATGTGAGAAGTAAAATGGATGCAGCCATATTGGAAAAACGGAGCCGAGCATATTTTCCCGTAAATATTTCGTATCTCGTGCAAGAAGCGTGAAAAATGGTAATGAGCAAAATTCAGGGCTTGGGATTATTTAGTTTTATTTTTCTTTCCTAGATGTGTAGTGGAGAAATAGTACATTTTGATACAAGTGGAGGAACTTTTTTATTTATTAATAGGCTCGCGTTTGACCACTATCTCACCTGATGGTAAGCGATGATGTGGCTGACGATGGAGCACGCTTGCCTAGAAATAACCTATTCACTCTTGACTTAAAGACCCCGAGTTTGTAGTTATCAGGAAACACAGACTCCAGCAGGGAATTCCACTACTTAGCTGTACGCATAATGAACGTGTTCTCAAAACGCACTTTGTCATTTTGACCGAGGTGGAATTCGTTGTTATAGAGCCGAGTGCTGCAGTGACAAATTTCCACGTGTATCAAACAATGTTTTTCAATACACTTTTACGGATGTCGTAGACGTCCCTAAGTAGACGATTCAACGCGACGCGATTGGTTCCACTTAGTTATTATAATATAAGTAATTGTGGTGTGTTTTGTGTTGTAACTAGGATTTGGGAATTCCCGACAATTTTAAAGTCCCGGGACTCGAGACGGCATACAATCAAAGTCCTGGGGATTCCCGGGACTTCGAGACTTTAAGAAAGTTATTTAAAGAGTGGTAAGCCTTTTTTGAAGAATTTTAATTGAGTTAATTTTGGGTAAAACGTATTAAAATAAAACTGGGTAAGTGCGAGTTGGACTCGCGCACTGAGCCTTACCTATGAAAACAGTTAAATTCTCGTATTGAGTTACGAAGATTTTTCCGAATCGTAAAAAGTTAATTTTTTGTGACGTAACTACAGACTACAGTATTCAGATTTTTTCCTGTAATTATGCAATGAGATATTACTTCATGCAAAATTTCCGGATTCTAAGTCAACGCGAAGTAACCTATGAATTTTAATTCCCTTAAGTGTCTACATACATGTTTTTGCGACATAAACAGCCGTATCTTTTGTTTTCGTTAACTCAGAAGTTTGATTTTTTCGCAACTTCAAGGGACTGCGTACCTGAGTATATGATTTTAATTTCAATCCCTCTATGCGTTCTCGAGATTAAGGGTCTTCACAGACAGAAAGACAGACGGACAACGAAGTAATCCTATAAGAGTTTTATTTTTTCCTATAGTTAAATTTCCTAAAGGTACTTAAATAAAAAATATTATTATTATTAATAATACCACCGGACAAGGTCTACTCTCTCACTTTCAACAGATCTCGGTTTAATTGTATTTAAGGTAACTTTATGTAGTAGTTTTAAACTTTTTGTATGATTTTCGTAACAATTTCGACAATCTTGTCTCGTCTCGAGTCTCGACACGAAATTCCCGGGACTCGAGACAACTAAAATTAGGAAAATTCCTGGGAATACGAGACAAAAGACGTCCCGGGACCCAAACCCTAGTTGTAACATAAGTATAAATGATTAGGTTCTGCCCGCGGCTTTATCTGTATATGCTTATGTAGCCTATTTCACTCAGTGACACATCACCTACCTAGCATTATATTGGCGAAAGAATTTCGAAAATCGGTCCACCATTCGTTTTTGTATAATATTAATAAAGATTTATACATCTATCTCATAAATACTGTCTAAGATCTCACTCAGCAAATACTATAGCTTTAAAGGTAGGTAACCAATTTCCTCACGGTCCACAAGACAAATCTTAACTTATCTCTTTTCCTATATTCTCTGAGGCTTTACGAGGTTTACGTAATTGGAAGACACGATTCTTCTTCAGCTCAAGTTTCATTTAGTCCTTTAGCTTCACAGATTGCACGAGTAAGTAATTTTTCTCTCTTGGCCTGGCATTTTCACAGCTATATGTCTATGTTAGTACTTAGCAGATGCGACTAAGTATCATGGCTTAAGTGACTGTCTTTCGTAACCCAGGTATTTGCTGAGGAATCAGGTTATCGATTAAATTGATGATTCTTTAGTCCGTCTAAAAAGTCAAACGACTTGGAGATTTTTTTAAAGTACCCTAAAAATAATATATCTTTAAAAAAAATACTTAGATAATACACTTCTGGACACATCTATTGGCCCACCTTGTATTTTCAGTTTCGTTTGGTCCTAGCTAAAATTTTATATTAGGTCGAGCAAAAAGTTTTTATGCAGTCTTGAACCTGGCACATTCACAATTTCATTCAATAGTCTTTTTTTGAATTTCGAACACAGAATTTAAAGAAACAAAAGACAATTTGGAGCCTGTTTGTTGATATCAAACAATCGAATACTAAGAAAACTTGGTTTTATTGGTTTACTTGGATTTAATTCTTGAAAAAGTGATTGATATCTTTGGTTTTGCAACAAACATTACTTATTCTTAACATTAAGGTGAGGTTATATCAATAATCTATGGATACTTCACCTGAAGTCGCCGCCCAAGCTGTGGCACTTATTCAGGCCGGACACAGCCAAAGAAACGTGAGTGCTCAACTTAATTTAAGTCGATCTGCGGTCCAAAATGTTTATCGGAGGTACCTAGAGACTGGCGGCTTTGTTCGTCGCCAAGGAAGGCCACAATCTCGGGTCACAACTGAAAGGCAGGATCGATTCATCGTGACGACCAGCTTGAGAAATCGTCACCTTACCTCCTTTGAGATACAAAACCAACTTCGCGACTTCCACGGAGTATCTGTGAGCGCTCGAACTGTTCGGAGAAGGTTAAAAGAACGCGATATGGTACCACACAAGCCAGCTAATGGGCCCAAACTAACGCGAGCCCACCGAACAGCGCGCCTTCATTTCGCACGCAGTCATTTAAATTGGACACAGCAAGATTGGAGCCGTGTACTCTTTTCTGATGAGTCTAAAATTGTGTTACATGGCAATGATGGAAGGAAGAAGGTCTACCGACGTAAGGGAGAGCGTTTCGCACAATGCTGCTTTGAAGAGAGGGTTGCTTATGGAGGTGGCTCATGGACTGTCTGGGGCGGTATATCCGCGAGCGGCAAAACTCAACTTGAGGTTGTTACAGGACCACGCCTGCCAACATTAAATGCTGAAAGGTACATTTGTGAGTGCTTAGAACCTCACGCGATACCATACGCGGACTATGTGGGCCCAAATTTCCTTTTTATGCATGATAATGCAAGAGCCCATGCGGCCGGCATCGTCAGGGAATATCTTCGGGATGTGAATATCACAGTTATGGACTGGCCAGCCAGAAGCCCAGACATGAACCCCATTGAGCACATGTGGGACGAGCTAAAAAGACGTGTTAGGGCTCGTCAGCCAGTTGCCCAGACGATTCAGGAGTTGAAAACTGCCATAGAAAAGGAATGGGAGATGATCCCTCAAAATTTCATAGAGCGGTTGATAAACTCTATGCCTAATCGTATGAGAGCTGTGGTAGATGCCCATGGAGGCAACACGCGTTATTAAATTAAACCTTTATTTGATAAAACATGTTTTTTATTCAAAAATCAATTGCCTTTAACAAGGCGCATATCCGACTTGTTAGGCGTAGCTCTATGTCGTATGGTATTCTGAATTCAAATTTAAAACAATACGATCGAAAAAGATGGTTAAATGTATCAGGTTTAAAACTGCATCAACAATTTTTGTTCAATCTAGCAATCATATTTCGGTAGGGGCATCGAAACCTAAACTCTAAGGAGGGCCAATAGATGTGTCCAGAAGTGTATTTGTGTTAGCGATTCTTATGATAATGTTCATACACTATGATTATTTTCTGTATTAGCAACATTAAATGTATTTTTGCACTGACAACTCGAACTGACTGCGACTTGACAGAGCGGTGCTTTTGACAGTTACAAGAGTTTATAAAAAGGAACGGCGCGCTGTCATGTCTCTCTTTACGTTTTAGTTTTCGGAGCAAGCAACATCTTAGTAAGTGCTAGTATATAATTTATTATTTCTACTGTTATTGTGTAATGTGTATGTGCTGGCAAGGCAAAAGTATAAAGGGTGTGGTACCCGTTTTGGTCGTTTTATTTAAATAACCTGATAACAAACCCCGTAGGTACACTAAATAACTTTCTTAGTCAATCTTTCTCTAAAGATAACACATATAGATAACATTTGATACGTTATAATTAGTAAACAATGAACAAGACCTCTTCATCAACCCTAATTATTCTACCAGTGTTGACTACATCAGATTTCATTGTAACCTGATAACCACCCAAGTCGTTTGACTTTTTACACAGACTATACCAGCAATTTATAAAAAAAAGTTGACGGTGTTAAAAACCCGAACGCAAAAAACGATTAAAATTGAAAAAAAAGACGTGTGGCACTCGGGGACTGCCGCGGTAAAGCTATTGCACAGCATTTTTTATCAACTTATGCAATAGACCTCGCCAACAGCTGCTTAACCTCACCCATCCAAAACCAGACCTCGCCAACAGCTGCTTAACCCCACCCATCCAAAACTAGACCTCGCCAACAGCTGCTTAACCCCACCCATCCAAAACTAGACCTCGCCAACAGCTGCTTAACCCCACCCATCCAAAACCAGACCTCGCTAACAGCTGCTTAACCCCACCCATCCAATACCAGACCTCGCCAACAGCTGCTTAACCTCTTCCATCCAAAACCAGACCTGGCCAACAGCTGCTTAACCTCTTCCATCAAAAACCAGACCTCGCTAACAGCTGCTTAACCCCACCCATCCAAAACGCCGACAGCTGCTTAACCCCACCCATCCAAACACAGACCTCACCAACAGCTGCTTAACCCCACCCATCTAAAACCAGACCTCGCCAACAGCTGCTTAACCCCACCCATCCAAAACCAGACCTCGCCAACAGCTGCTTAACCCCACCCATCCAAAACCAGACCTCGCTAACAGCTGCTTAACCCCACCCATCCAAAATGAGACCTTGCCAACAGCTACTTATCCCCACCCATCCAAACACAGACCTCACCAACAGCTGCTTAACCCCACCCATCTAAAACCAGACCTCGCCAACAGCTGCTTAACCCCACCCATCCAAAACCAGACCTCGCCAACAGCTGCTTAACCCCACCCATCCAAAATGAGACCTTGCCAACAGCTACTTATCCCCACCCATCCAATACCAGACCTCGCCAACAGCTGCTTAACCTCTTCCATCCAAAACCAGACCTCGCCAACAGCTGCTTAACCTCTTCCATCAAAAACCAGACCTCGCTAACAGCTGCTTAACCCCACCCATCCAAAACTCCGACAGCTGCTTTCACTCATTTGTTTTCTTATCGGTCACCACGCTCAAAAAACAAATGAGTGGGGGGTGTTAGGTTATTTTCGTTACGGAATTACTGGATTCGGTCTCCACGCTCAAGGCCACGCGATAGAAGCTATGCAATAGCTTAAAAAAAAAAAAAGGTAATTTCGATATACCCAGTGTCAATCCCGCAATTAAAACAAATCTAGGATACCTTCCAAGCTAAATTACAATAAGCCGTTTAAACTCTAGGGTTGGCCAAAGAATTGTACACACATACATACACTGAAAATATATAAACCCTTCTTCTAGAGAAGTCGGGTAAAAAATTACAAAAAAACAATCGGTTGAACGATTTGAAGGAAACTTAGATGTAATATAGAAAGTTCACTAATTCGCAACGACTAGTACTGCTAAACATTTTTGTGTTTTTAAACAAAAACCTCTTTTAATTACCACCTTGAAAAAGTACAAAGGACTAATGGCGTGTTCATTATTTAAAAAGAAAATAGCTCCTTTGAACGTCTTTAAAGCAATGTCTAAAAGCTTCTCCATTGCTGCTGGATAAACTAAAGGAACTTTGTCCGTCATAAACCATTTTTATATAGTCCTTTTTGCGGGACATCAAAAAACTCCTCACTTTCTCGATGAAGCGAGAGCATGTGTCAGACTTTTACTTACTAAATCCCATAAATTTTCCTTTAGTTGCCCTTTGCGTATCCACTAAAAGCCACTGTGACTCTTTCAAACAACCTTGTAGCTATGGCAGGCATTGGTACTGGTAGACCCTGTCAAAGTATCTTAGGGGCCTTACCATGACGTCTTAAAAAGTCAGTCGAGCGAGCTATAGAAGGGTAGAGCAGTAGAGCTATACGGTAATACCCCTGTTGGCATAAAATTTTAAGGCATAATATAGTTTGGCATAGCGTTTTCGCAAAACTTTTATTTGCATAATAATACTACTGCATAATAATTGGCATAATACAAAGGTTAGGTTAGGTTAGGTTTTTAACGGCTTTACGAGCTTTGCGAAGTACGGGGAGTCAGTAATGTCCTAGATAGACTAAGAAGGAAGGGATTGAGAAGTGCGAAGTAGCAGTATTTATGGCAACAAGCATTATGGCAAAATGTTTACCTTTGCCTAATAATATTATGCGTAATGAGTATCTATTATGTTGAATTTCGTTATGCCAATGTAAACTATGACAATATATTTTATGCTTATCATTAGTAAACCGAGCTATACAGTATACACCTTATTTATAGCTTAGGATCGCGTTAAAAGTGTAAAAGTTCGTGGTAAGGCTTCTGATTTTAATGCAAAGGTGGAAATATTCATCAAATATCGAGCTACTGCGTCATTATCGAAATGGAACGCTCGACGACAAACGATCGAACAAATAAAAACAATCAAAGATAGCACTAACGCGATGTGTTTTTTAGCCACCTGTTTGGATAACCTAAAAACCGGCCAAGTGCGAGTCGGACTCGCCCATGAAGGGTTCCGTAGCAGCAAGTAACATAATATAAAAGTTCTTGTAATGTGTTGTAACTTTGATCGATGTTTTAATAATAGTGTATTTTTTTCGATTTATGACGCATTAAAAAAAAACTACTTACTAGATTTCGTTCAAACCAATTTTCGTTGGCAGTTTTTATAGTAATGTACATCATATATTTTTTTTAGTTTTATCATTCTCTTATTTTAGAAGTTAGAGGGGGGGGACACACATTTTACCACTTTGAAAGTGTCTCTCGCGCAAACTATTCAGTTTAGAAAAAAATGATTTTAGAAACCTCAGTATCATTTTTGAAGACCTATCCATAGATACCCCACACGCATGGGTTTGATGAAAAAAAAATTTTTGAGTTTCAGTTCTAAGTATGGGGACCCCCAAAATTTATTGCTTTTTTTCTATTTTTGTGTGAAAATCTTAATGCGGTTCACAGAATACATCTACTTACAAAGTTTCAACAGTATAGCTCTTATATTTTCGGAAAAAAGTGGCTGTGACATACGGACGGACAGACGGACAGACAGACAGACAGACAGACAGACAGACATGACGAATCTATAAGGGTTCCGTTTTTTGCCATTTGGCTACGGAACCCTAAAAAGCTGACCTATTTTTTTTAACTTGTGTTTTGTTCATCAAGTAATTAGTCGTGAAATGAAGATGGAATATTTTTGCTGCAGAGTAATCTAGATGTTACGTAAGATGGTTATATCGCGAAGTCAATATTACCTGTAACCTTTGAAATTAATTAAGAACATAATATTCTTGAGTTACAGATTTTGAGTTTTGATTTGATTCTTGAGAACCAGTGCTAAAGAGTATTTATTTATTTATTTATTTATTATTTATTATAATCTTTATTGTACACCAAGTAAACAAAAATACAGGACAAACATCTCTCATCTGGAGTATCTGGAGGACAAAAAGGTTTGGGATTGAACTGCTCCAGTAGTTATTTTGCCTACTCCACTGTAATTATTATTACTCCATTATAATTGTATTTTTAAATTTATTTTTGTGAATATGGAGGCCATATGAATTAAGCTAGAACTACACTGCTCACATGTGTGTCACACACGCTTATCTGGGCGCGTCGGTCTCCATACATTTGTATGGAAACTAGACTTCTAAAGCTACACTAGATCTACGCCACGCGACGCCACGTGACATTGTTGTACGTACAAATCTGGCATGTTACACGTGTGCTACGGTCTAATGTACTTGTAGCTTTATTCTTCTTTTCAGTAATTTTAACATTATTTTGTCTGGCAGTTTTATTACAGCTACTTTATGTGGCTTTCCCAAATGTCCTTTCTTTCTTTGTTATTATTCGTTGAGTCGTTGACCTTTTTTTTTTCCAATGACAACCCCCGCTCTTGGGCGGAGCGGGAGATAGTGTCAGACTCTTACTGATTAAAAGACCCACCCCGTTCCTTCTAGCCTTCATACCGGGGCTCGAGCGCCCTTTCGGATAACCCTGGCCCCAGTAGGCTTCGACCCGGCTGGGTCCCTGCTGTTGTTACAACTCCTTGAGGCGCGCGGGAACAGTGCGCGCCGTCGACGACTTGGGCTTGGTCCGGACAGTTACCGGACGGCCGGACAGTGAGCTACCCATTGCTCACTGTCCGCAAGCCCGCGCCTACGGTGGCCGGAAATCGGGATCAGAATCCCGGCGGCGGCGTGAGTCGTTGACCTGCTAACGCTGCCTTACTAATCTCGAGTTAAGCTATACGAATATGCACTGACTGGTTTGGTCAACTCAAATTGGTGTGGTTTTTTTAGTCCAAAAGTAATCAATAATCTGCATAGTTCTAATATGATTATTAAACCATTACATGTTTGCTGTATGGACTTTTAAATAGGCTTTGACTTCTGAGTTTGTTTCGGTATTTTTTTTTCAAGGCAGCTAGGAAACACCAGCTTCATCTAATTCAAATTGATGAAAAAATTTTATGTCTAAAAGTGTAATAACCAGTTTGCAAAATAGTTATTATTTATCAAAACAAAATAAAACACAATATTTTTATAAGAATAGCACATTTATTACGTGAAGTAGTGTACAATACATTATGGCACTTCGTTGCGCATTATTATTAGATATTATATTTCTTAACTAAATGCTTATAAATATGAAAAACAACGTACAAAATACTGGTTACACTGACACGGAATCTCCATTCGAATGAACAACATTATTATATATAAACGCCTGTGATCCTCCGACGGTATTGAGTCCCAACTTCCATATAATAGAGGCGAATTACTCAACCAGCTATTTCAATCCCGGGTGGAATTTTTCTTCGACAAAAACTACCCAAATCCTAACCCAGGACTTCATACCAATACATGTTACATGACGTTCTAAATCAGCTTCAGAAGTGGCTTTTTTCCAGTAGTCCACAGGTTTTGATGCAGTACTTCTTTTTCGTCTTGGCGTATCGATAGCAACACAAGTTAAATTCCTTGCCGGCAATGCCGTCCGCTGATGCTGTCATTAGGTTCCTACGTGAACATGTAACAGGGCACGTGAAGCAGGGTGGAAAGTTGGACATGGTCTGCGGAGAGACGCTGCACAAACACTGAAGATCGGAACCGCCCGAGAACACCCATCTGTGGAGAGTACTTCTTAAAAAGGGGTATGCCGTAGGGCCTCGTAAACACATTACCGGGTTCCTCTAGAGAAAACTGCCCTAAAAATTGGAACATCACACCAATATATGTGGTGGTAACGATGAGGGACGGTTTATTTTATTTATCCGTAACCTCTGAAGTGATTTCGCTCGAGCAGTCGGCAGGCGTTGCAGCAGTACTTCCTGAAGGGGGGCACGAGACAGTGCCTCGCCAGCTGTTCGCTCTCAAACAGTTCGCAGTACTGCGTGGTGTCGGCGACAGGACAGGTGGAGCGGGAGCGGGCACCACAGTGTCGCACGCGACACCGGCGGTGACGCTCGCGTGGTCGAGGACCGCAGAGCAGCTCGTCTGAAGCAGGACAGACGAGCGGACGACGGGAGATGCCGCGGCCACAGGTAGTTGAACACTGCAAAAAGAACGTAACATTTTAAGGGTCTTCAAACAAGGATATAGGTAGAAGACTACTACTTTTTCTTTTCAAATCGATGTAAACTCGTTAAACTGTTTGATCCCAGTAAGTGGCTGCGTTAATGCCAGCATAAGTGGTACTCGTCAAATCCTAAGAAGTGCAGGAGTACTTGGAGCATGATAAACTCAAACGGTTACTCGTAGACATCACCCAAGTGATTATCAAACTAACTACTATCAATAGGAGTCGACTACTATAGATCAATCCATAATACCGCTATGGCAGCACTTTATGCTCGTATTTCCCAATCGAAACACAAGGGTAAAAGACATAACAGGGCCCTCAATGCTCTTGAAGCCTGTAGAAGGTTAAGTTCGATCTATTTAGAGAACCATCTGCAGGTAGGGTCAAAGACCCGGTAAAGTTCTATATTAGACCCACAGATACATAAATATATAAAGAAATCGGGAACTTTATTTCAAATTGACCAATAACAGGCATTTGAATTACCAAACGGTCGGTCAGTAAAAAAAAAAGTGAAGCTAAATTATTACACGTTCCAAAGCGTAGATCTCTATGGAGAAGAACGTGCAAAAAACGCAACGGCCACTCTTTTAAATCATGTTATAAGTTACAAAAATCTTGGTTACACTTTTTTGTCGCTTCTATTGTATGTACACAATGTAAATAAATAACGAAAAAAAAGAAGTATTTAAAAAATATAAAACTGAAACAAGCCACTGGCTAAAAGATGCCTTCACCATCCAAGGTACATTATAATAAACATTGCATAGTTTTACTGAAACCATAGTAACAGTCTTTAATCAATTAGCAAACCGCCAATTAGTAGCGACTGAAATAGTTCCGCGAACTAGTAAATTAAACCACTTTGTAGACATCTCCGCTTGCACGAAATGCACTGTAAGGTTTCTAGCCAACTGTGTCGGACGGTGAAACGGTGAAGGAAAACATCGTGAGGAAATTTGGGCACGTGTGTTTTTTTTTTCTTTTTCGGTGGGTAAAAATCATCAAAATGACATCCCCCGCCCTTGGGCGGAGCGGAGGATAGTGTCAGACTCTTACTGACTAAAAAACCCACCTCTTTCCTTCGTTGCCTTTCATACCGGGGACGAGCCTCCCTTTCAGAACTAGACCCTTGGCAGTAGGCTTCGACCCAGCTGGGCTTCTACAGCTGATAACAACTTGAGGTGCGAACAGTACGCGCCGTCGACGACTTGGGCTCGGCCCATTCCCTCTTCTCGAGAGGAGACCTGAGTCTCAACAGGGGGAACATTATAAGGCCGACTATGCTTTGCTGTGTCGGACTGTCAGTGCCTTTACAAGTCCCAATATCATAGGTCCGATAAATGCTGCGAATATGTGCACATTATCCTTTTCACGCCTTTTTTATCTTGAAAGCTTCTTTGTGTAAAATATACCCCGGCAATACAAACTATGCCACTCATGGCTTCATGACTTTTTCATGAAGGTCCCATTTACATTTATATACGGGCACCTCTACATGTTTACGGTTGGTTACGCTCGGGCCTTATGTAGATAACAGCATACATATTTACGGAGAAAAAAAATCCGGAATTTGTACGTCTTCTCGTTTTTAGAGGTAACATATTAGTAGTGCTTTAATCTTTGGAAGCTTTTACCCACAACAGAGAATATTTGATGGCCGCAGTGGTTTGTAGATTCTTTGTTGTGGCCTGTCCAACAAATTTTGTGCTGAATACGAGTTTCTCGTTAGAGTGTAGCTTTATGTCGGTTTTAATTTGTTCGCTTTTAGTAAAGTTAGACATAGTACGAAGCTTTGATAAACAAGGATAACGATCTAATAGTTCAACTTCATTAGCCACTACTGCCGAATTTTGTATGCCTAAAAGCTCCTAAATATAATTTTGCACAATTCTCGACTGTAAAAGACACATGCTGCTGTATAACTCAGAATAAACTTTAACAATCTCCCTAGCGACTTTTTTTTTTTTTTTGAGGTGGGAAATCTTTAAACGATTCTCTCGCTCTGGGTGGAGCGACAGGGCTTGTCAGACTTTCACTGACTAAAATCCACTTGTGTTCTTTCATTTGTTCGTGCGTCACTGCGGGTTACCAGCTGAAAATCAGCGCTGGGTGTTAGACGCCCAGCAATTGCTGAGTTGGTGACCCTTTCGGTTCAGGCACAGTCACTGCAACTGTATTGTATGTCTGTACTCTTTTTTTATTATTATTTTATGTTGTGGTATATTGTGTTGCTTGCGCCGAATAAATGCTATTCTATTTTATTTGCCATTTATGTTACAGGGCCACGGTAAAGGTAAGGGTTCTTTCGAGTATCCCCGCAGTCCTAGCAGGCATCGGCCCATCTGGGTCATTTCAATTTTGTTGACATCTCTTTAAGACACAGATAGAACTCAACGCGCCGTCGATTCGGACTTAGTCTTTACTGTATGGCCCGTCAGCAAGCTACCCGCTGCTCGCCGTTCGCAAGCCCGCGGTAGCTTGGTATGATACCCACACGTTCTGCTATGCACATTATAGCTCAAGGAAGAAAAGCCAGTTCCTCCAGGGATGTGGTTTTATCGGCGTTACACAGAACGGGTTCTGGTATGGTCTTTGAAAAGGTCACGGGGCTCCTTCTACTAGTACGATGATCACTGGAATGGTTTCCACACTTCCTGATCTTTCTGACACCGTTTGAAATCTTCCCCTCACAGTAAAGAAAAGGTATGTTGCCTAACTGTATGTTACCTGTGTCCACGGCATTTCTCTCCAGTAGACAGGACAAGGGAAGCGGTTGCAAGGTTGTCGCGTGTCCGGCTTGGGTGACGTGCATAGCGCTGGAGATACGCTGTTCTTGATTAGTTCTCGTCTTGACGTTGTGCTGCGGAAATAACATATATTATACGAACTTGCGTTAATAACAGACTGTAAATCATTTCTAAACTATTTTGGACGCATAACTCATTTAAAGATACATACAGACATCCAATTATATTACTTTGTAGGATGTCTAGAACGTCACGATCGGCGTGAACAAATTCAATTCTGATAGGTTGGCCACACGGTTGCGAACTAACGTTCTTACCAAGGTGACCTTGGTATATATGTTTGGTTTGTGTTGCGGCAACATGGATGTAAACCACGCGCCAACACGTTCGGTGGTTGGGAAAACGCGTCTCCCAACCCAGGGCGTTAAAGGTCATGCATTACAACTGCTGTTTGCACGGATTGCAACTAGCAAGGTCACCTTGGTTGGGACGTTGGTTTGCAACCATCTGGTCACCCCTTAACCTGGCATCTCTATGAATTGACAGTAGCTTTTGTTTTTAAGGTTATGTACCCGAAGCCTATTTCTTACTTAGTCTCTGCTGTATGTTCGTCTGCGGTCAGCGGGTTCTCATGAACAGGTAGACAATTCAAATTTTTACAGGGTGTGTATTGTGATATCGAAAGGAGATCGCATGAGTTGCTTTTTTTACGTAACCAACGAACAGGCTTGTAAAATATAATTCGAAGGATTATGCTGTTCTAGAATAGGTTTGAAAGTTGGTAGAAAAAAAGAATGTGTGTTGTTTTTTCAGTGTTGAAGTAATTTTTGTAAGGAAAGCATGAACTCGTTCAAATAAGTAAAAAGATAAGGGTGCGCCGCCCGAAGTGTTTGATTTCATAGAAGAATCCCTATACGAGCCTACCGACGAGCTGAGCTGCGTTACAGTATATACGAGTATCATTCCCTTATAGGGGGCAAGTCGCACCATGATAACTTTTTTTTTATGCTGTAATGGGGGCCCGCAGGATCTCTTTAACGTAATTTGTGAAGATAAATTAACTTTTTATGATTATACTAGCTTTTTCCCGCAGCTTCGCCCGCGTATATAAAATATAGCCATAAAACTGTACATAAAATAAAGTAGCTTTCTATCGGTGAAAGAATTTTAGCAATCGGACCAGGAATTCCAGAGATTACCTCCTACAAACAAAAAAACAAACTTTACCTCTTTATTTTCTGGGTGTAATCTATAATATAAAAATGAATCGCAAAATGTGTTGGTAAGCGCATAACTCAACAACGCCTGGACCGATTTCGCTAATTTTTTTTTTGTTGTGTTCGTTATTATGAGGAGAAGGTTCTTATGGAAAAAAAAATGAAAATTAGGGTAGTGTAGGGTAGAGTAGGGTAGTGTAGGGTAGTGTAGGGTAGAGTAAGGTAGAGGAGGGTAGAGTAGGGTAGAGTAGAGTAGGGTAGGGTAGAGTAGGGTAGAGTAGGGTAGAGTAGGGTAGAGTAGGGTAGAGTAGGGTAGAGTAGGGTAGAGTAGGGCAGAGTAGGGTAGAGTAGGGTAGAGTAGGGTAGAGTAGGGTAGAGTAGGGTAGAGTAGGGTAGAGTAGGGTAGAGTAGGGTAGAGTAGGGTAGAGTAGAGTAGAGTAGAGTAGGGTATAGTAGGGTATAGTAGGCTGAAGTAGGGAAGAGCGGGAGCGAAGCCGCGCGGGTACAGCTAGTTTATCTATAAAATGTATGTATTTAAAAATATATAAGTATGTTTATCAGTTGTCTAGTACCCATAGCACAAGCTCTGCTTAGCTTGGGACTAGATGGCGTTGTGTGATAGTTATGGAATAATAAATTATATTATTATTATATTATATATTATATTATATTAGTGTAGAAGAGTAGATGATTATGTTGTGTATTGCCGCTGTAACAACAAATAATAAAATCGTACAGAACACTTTGCAAACTTGCATTTGACGGATTTTTATTTGTTGAGCGGGTTGTTTCCATGGTGGTGTAGAAGATGGTGAAGATACTCACCTAACGTTAAGCGGCACACAGAATAGCTGCCTTTCCTGTACGCCTTCTTCTCCACAGGTAGCGCTGCATTCTTCCCAGTCGCCGCTCGCCCATGTGAACTCACAACTGTGTGACAAAACAAAAAATATTAGGGTACGTTAGTACAGTGGCGGTGTTAGTTGGCAAGAGGTCAAGATAGATTACAAGATTACATTTGTTATTACACTGAACACAGGTCGGGTAGGTCATCATTACTTAAAAATGGAGTTTACAGGCCGACATACACGGTAGGGGGAAAGGAAGATTTGGCCCCGGTACGATAGGCAAAAAAGAAACAGGAGTGGGTTTTAGTTAGTAAAGTCTGACACTATCCCGCTCCGCGTATGCCGCTATGCCATTGGATGATTTTCCCACCTACAAAAAAGGCCGGCACAGAAAATACCAGAAACCAGCGTTCCTCCAAGTAAACAAGATTGCATACAAGCGCACGGAGTTTTCGCAACAACCTCCTTGTAAGATAAATGATTTTAACTACCTGCAATAATATATCCATAGTAATTATAGTTTATATCAATAGTTGCTTAACTTACTCCAATTTTAGATTTTAATTAAGTCATTAATGTAGGAAAACCGACGACTCCACCTATTGGAGGTAGGCGCTAATGGCTACAACACTGTCTTCAACTAATGTATTTGTTAACGAACGCTTAACATCTGACAAACGCGTTTATTGTTCCAATAATAGTACATTACAAGTGTGTAATGTTAGTGATTACCGTCGAGGCGGTATTTAGACCCGAGTCATGGCGAGGGTCTTAAGAGAGCTGAGAACGGTAATCATTAATTACTCACGTGTATCATACGACGTTTTTCAATACACTTGTGAAGGAAATAACTGTAAAACTAGTTAAATTTTGTGGTGGTAAAAATCTGTTTTCATATGCGCGCCCATATTTTTTTTTATTTTTTCTCGTGGGGGACGACCTGCGCCCATCCTGATACGATAAATGTAATAAAATTGTGGCGGGGAAGAGGTTGAACAAAAGGTTTTAACTACATTATAGCACTAGTGCGTAATAGTAATCAAAATGTCCCTGTTTGGTAACAAGGGCCATTATACGAGTATACCTAAGTACAGTGCAATAAAAGTCACTTTCTGAGCAAGTGTATTGGAAAATGTTATTATACAACCTTAGTTTTAGAGTATATGTGACACCCGAAACACGTGTCTAGTATTTTTATGCAAAAGAATCTATGTACAAAATTTCGTAACTATATCATGAAAAATCACAAAGTTATAAGCTTGTTATGTTACTGGTTGTCCACAAAAAACATGGTCACCGGGACATCCGGGGGACTGTAGGGTTGCTTTGCCCCCGCACCCAACTGTGCGTTGGTACCTAATGCCCGCTATGACCTGCCGTGATCTGTGTTGTACTTAGTGTCAGTGGTGTTCACCTTGTGACCATTTTTAAATATTAGCAGAAAAAAATTTAACATGGTATAAAAAATATTGAATCGATTTCAATATTTTTTACACCATGTTATATTATGTTATATTTTTTTCTTCAGTTACTGATTCTGAACTATTATACTAAAAATGATGTTATTTATCCTCTTGTATAAACACAACCGTAACCACGGTTGGGTAACTAACCCATCGAAGACCAAAGAGTCTTGATGATGTAGGGATATCGACCAACGTAATCATCAGACAAGCTGAGATCATGGGGGTCTCAATATTTTCATTTAAAGGGATCCTTCAAAAGAATTTAATTTGAAAAAGGTTTGCAACCGTTAAAACGCGTTAATTGTTCTCGCTGTTGAGCAAAAGTCGAGGTAGCTTGACGTTTCATTATAAAGAGCATTAGACAAAGTGAGAAGCACCTACCTCACTTTTTACTCGACCGAACCAAGCAAGGGAAGGTTATATAAACCTGTAGTTCAGAACTGGATCCGCAGTTCATCTCACCTTCTTTTAGGCTTAAGAAATTTCGCTGAGGCAAGAATTTTTTGAAAAGATAGTGGAGCGATGATTTCTTATAAGCATTAAAAGTTTTACTAAAGTTGGCGTTTTGAAAGTATGCAGTGTTTAAAATATGATTGACTGAGATCGACTTCCAGGGGTTTATGTTCAATAATAAAATTAGAGAGATTGGATCAACCTTTGCAAAGAGCTAAATATTTCAGTTAAATTACTGTAAAAAAATGAACAATGAAATGACAATTTTGCCATCGCAGCATCCTATACAACAAAAAAGTTTCTTAGGAAGAGCATTGAAACCAGAGAGATAATTTTCACGAAGTTGGCTTATATTTAATGTCGTTTGCTCCCCTAATGTTTTCAGTCAATTTTACAGGTGAGTATTAATTCAGAAAACAGGAAAATCAAAGGAGTTTGTTCTCCCGTCTACCTGATTTAAATTACAAATTGAAGATAATGACAAAGTTGTGGAAGAGCAAATAGATTTGTGATTTATGAATATTTAACGATACGACCTTTTTGGCGAATTGGTAAAGTTATTAATTTAGGATCGGGTCGGCAGCCACAATTATATAGAGTCCAGACAAATCGATGTGTTTTTTGAAAATACGTAGAAATAGAAAATGATAGTCAAGTGCGTAAACAGAAGGTCTTTTTTATACGGCAGGCGCGGGCTTGCGGACAGTGAGCAATGGGTAGCTCGCTGTCCGGCCGTCCGGTAACTGTCCGGACTAAGCCCAAGTCGTCGACGGCGCGCACTGTTCCCGCGCGCCTCAAGGCCTCCTGGTCGAAGCCTACTGGGGCCAAGGTTATCCGAAAGGGCGCTCGAGCCCCGGTATGAAAGCTAGAAGGAACGGGGTGGGTCTTTTAGTCAGTAAGAGTCTGACTTATCATGCTCTCCTTATTCGAAAAAATGGATTCAGTATTTTCATTTTCCATCTTTTGAAAAAATTTGATTTTTCTTTTTTCAATATTTTAAAGGGATATACCCAAATTGGCCCACTTTTTGGTAGTGGAAGTGATAAATTTTTGAAACAAGAATTTTTATACCCAGGGTTAGTTTTTTCCTAGGTGGGAAATCATCCAATGACTTCTCCCATCCTGCTCATGGCCGGAGCGAAGCGTGTCAGATTTACTGACTGAAACCCACTTCTATGTTTCTTCTTTGCCTTGCGATCCAGGACCCTGAGTTTCTTTTCAAAAAATCTATCACACAGGGTTTTTTGCATTTTTGCGGCCTATACTATTGAAAATAAATCAGCGTAAATATTTGTTTCAGTAGGAGTTCCCAAATTGGTACGGCGAACAAGAATGGAAATAATTATTTATTCAATACAGTTGGCACGTGGCACTTATGGAAATTCTCAGACGCCACTGAACCTTTATGACGTAGTGGCGTGCTGCATTGGGTGCAGTATATTAATCGACTGCCTCGTTACCTTCCCGTGTATTGTTCAACAAATACAAATATGGAAGCATATACATTTTTATTAGAAAGTTGCACGCTATTTGTGAGCAATTTGCATGCCGTTTTCTGATGAGGTTCCCAAAAATAGCAAAGGTCAGCGAATTAAGTTTCAAAATCAATTTGGTGGTCCCCGTTTCTTTTTGTTCTTTTTAGGGTTCCATACCTCAAAACGAAAAAAAAACGGAAGCCTTTTAGGATCTCTTTGTTGTCCGTCTGTCTGCCTGTCGAGACTAGTGTTGCCAGGCGTCCCGATTTGCGCGGGACACCCCGATTTTTAGGGGTCTTGGGACACGTCCCGATTTGCACCTGATCGGGACGCTAAATGTCCCGATAAATCAAAACATATATTAAAGCCATCATTATAACAATAAATTAACCTGTATCACATTCGCATCACTATGTCAAGTGCGTTCAAAATGACACACGGCGCTTCACTGAAGGGGCCTAGTAGGGCCGATGCCTGCTAGGGCTGCTGGAACATTTGAAATAGTGACCGTGGCCCTGGAACGCACAGTGGGACAGAAGAAGCCTAGGTTTTAGTTAGTAAAAGTCTGATACAGTGCGAGAGAAGTCATTGCAAGATTTCCCACCAGAAAAAAAACTTTATTAAAAAAAATGTCCCGATCTAAAAACCTAAATCCCAATTTGTTTTACTAACTGTCCCGATTTTTATCCAATCGGACCTGGCAACACTAGTCGAGACCCTTTATCTCTATCAAATTAAAATTAAAATCTCATTCTCAAGTTTGCGGTCCCTTGAAACTGTGAAAAAAACAATTTTTAAAGTTAACGAAAAAAATAGATACGGCCGTTTATGTCGCACAATACGTATAGGTATTTCGACACTTTCAATGGAATCAAAATTCACCGGGTACTTTCCGTTGACCCAGAATCCTGAATTTTGGCCTGAAATAAGGTCTATTAGCACAGTAAATTTGTTGTTACGTCACAAAAAAACAACTTTTTGCGATTCGGAAAAATCTCCGAGACTCTATACAGGAATTGAACTATTTTCTTCTTTAAGATTGTACGGAATCCTCAGTGCGCGAGTCTGACTCGCAATTACCAAGTTGTTTTATGTTATGGATAGGCTCGCGTTTGACCATTATCTCACCTAAAAGTAAGTGATGGCATAGCTGACGATGGAGCACGCTTGCCTAGAAGTAATCTTTTCATACTTGGCTTAAAGACTCCAAGGTTGTAGTTATCAGAAAACACATACTCCTGCAGGGAATTCCACTCCTTAGCTGTACACATAGTAAATAAGTTCCCAAAGCGCTTTAACCCTTAAGGTCTTTGCTCTCATAAAGCAGTGACTTTCTGATGCCTACTGCTCGGTAACGACAGGGTTAACAGAATTGAAAAAAAAATATACATTCATATATAACATTATCAACTCAATGATGAGTTTTTCGCCTATACCCTTTAAAATGGAGGCATGCAGTATATGTTGCGTACCTGTGCGTATTACAAGCTTCAAACATGACGGGCGCGCATTTGTGGTCGCGCAGGCAGCGCGGGCGCACCACACGCACGCCACCGCCGCACGACGAGGAGCACGGCCCGCGCTCCGTCGACCATCTGGTACATACAGGAGAACCACGTCACGCTTTACGAGTAGGTAAGAATGAGCGGGATGATAGTAAATGGTTATGGTAGTGGTGATTGGATACCGTAGGGGTCCAGCAGGGGCGATGCTTGCTAGGCTACTGGTAATGTTTGAAAATAAAACCTGAGGTGTGGTTTTAGTCGGTAAGAGTGCACCCTTCCACTCCTGCCTACTGGGGCCAGGGTTAGTTCGAAGGATGGCTCAGCCCCGGTACGAAAGGCAACGAATGAACAGGAGTGAGTTTTTAGTCAGTAAAAGTCTGACACTATCTCTCGCTCCGCCCAAGAGCGGGGGATGTCATTAGATGATTTTCCCACCGAAAAAAAACTATTTCAGCTTATTAAACTCGAAGCCTCTAGTTTTCAATTGTTTGAATTGACGATTGAATTGACACAGAATATTTTAGTCACGGGAATTTGCGTTTACAACTAAAGTCATGAAGATATGGTCATGGTCATTTTTTGTACCGAACCTACAGATAGAAAGATACCCGTTATATGTATTTACATTTAAAAAGCAAAATATATCTTGAGACCGATCCTAACAAAGATATAATTTGAGATTTTTGAGAACTTTTATTTAACCTTTCAATCGTGAGAATTACAGACACAATAGAAAGACAATGGGTGCGCGAACGCCGGCGTTCGCTTGGGGTTTAATGAATTCAATCAGATTCGTTTAGACTTAAAGAATTTGCTTTTAAATAAAAAGTGGCAAAAACTCCCGAGTCCTAAGAGGGAAACCTGTTTGGTAGGTTTTAAGATTGTTCTAAATTCTGTGGAGTCGACATACAAACTTACAACTAATAACGTCTGTCTAGTCTTCTTGCCTACAAATTACAAACAGCAGCCGTTTTAGTAAGATAGTACAGTAATATTATAAAGAAGAATCTTGATAAGTGTGTGCGTGTTTGTTACTTTTTCACGGTCGAACAGCTCAACAGATTTGGATGAAATTTGGCACACAGGTAGACCATGTCCCGGGAGTATGTTCCTTTGAGATAATTTTCTACTTTCATGTGGATGAAATCGCTGGCGGCGACTAGTGAATTGGTCTCTATTATCCCGTATTATTTACAAATTATTATTATTATTTAGTTTATTAAAACTAATTGAGTTAAATAAAAATAGTTCAAGCCCTTCAGAACTATTTTTCATTTAACCCAAAATTATATACATACTGCTTTATTGTATGTAGGCGCCTATTCAATGTTAATTTAACCACTCCTCAGCTAAATAACGTAGTACAATGTTACTGAAATTAATGGTTATCTGGTTTATTAATCAGTAATGATATTAATACCTGTGCGCAGTGCACATTAGGCACACGTGACGGCGGCTCAGCCTGCCCGATGTTGTGTTAAACGGGTTCCTTCTATTTGGCAGAATCTTGAAACTCCGATTTTTATTTGGCATAACTCACATGGCATAATCTTATTTAATCGAATATTTTTAAGGCATAAAAATTATTTAGCATAACTTTTGTTTGGCAGAATATTTACGTGTCCGAATTTACAATGGCATACTTTTATCTTGGCAGAATTTTGTTTCGCATAATTACCTTTGCCATAATTAATATTATGCATAATTTTGTTTAGCATAACAATTATTTAGAGATACGATTATTTAATTTTGTGACAGAAACGAATCGCTGCGAAACCGACTTTACGCAGTCTTGTCTGCCCTACCCCTAGAGTGTAATTTAAACCCGCGTAGGCGCGGAGGGGTAGGGCGGCCCGCGAGCTGAGGAGCAGGTGGTTTGAAGGCCCGCCACCGCGGTTGAGGCTGGCCGGCGAAGCCGGCCAGCAAGCCGAAGCTGCGGTGGTGAGCGTTAAAACCATCTGTGACGATAAGCTCGCGTGGCGCCGCCCAAACCCCGCAGCGCCGGAGCCGTGACAGAAACAATGCTTGCTGCATGTTGCATGCCTGCTTGCATGCTGCATGCCTGCTGCATGTTGCATGCCTGCTTGCATGCTGCATGCATGCTGCATGTTGCATGCCTGCTTGCATGCTGCATGCATGCTGCATGTTGCATGCCTGCTTGCATGCTACATGCATGCTGCATGTTGCATGCCTGCTTGCATGTTGTATGCCTGTTTGCATGCTACATGCATCCAAGCCGACAATATTTTTGTAATTAGCATTTAGGTTAGCCTTTTAATGACTATCGATATAAAATGTATGCCAAAAGACGATTCTGACTGTGAATTTTCTGCGATATGATGGTTCTGCTTTTTAATTATTATGGATATAAACATTATGCCTAAAGATGATTCTGACTAACAAAATTATGAGTTTTGAATGTATGACAACTGAGTGTATGCGAAATGATTTTCTGCGAAATGAAGTTTATGCTATCCGTTGTTATGCAAAACAATATTATGACGTAAAAAGTTCTGCTATAAAAGGTAGACCCGTGTTAAACAGATTTATACATAAATTATACAAGCTGATACTAGCGTGACCTTTATTAAAGGGTGAAACTGTTTGATTGAACTTGGTTAAAGTGCCTCTGTACGAAGAACGAGTAACCTAAGACTTGAGTATAGTACATTCTCATTCAAGTGGAGATAGTTTCTTAATACGACCGGAATTGGCCCGAGCTGCAGGCGAGGGTGTCATGGAGTGGAGTGCTGCACTGACTTCCACGTGTATCAGACGACGTTTTTCAATACACTTACGAAGAACATTTTTTTTACAAGTGGAGAGAGCCATAGGCGAGGATATTAATCAGTAATGATATTAATACCTGTGCGCAGTACACATTTAGCACACGTGACGGCGGCCCAGCCTGCCAGACGTTGTGTTAAACAGATTTATACATAAATTATACCTAGCCGATACTAGCGTGACCTTGAAAGGGTGAACTGTTTGATCCAACTTGTTTGAAGTGCCTCTGTATGACGAACGAGTAACCTAAAACTAGAGTACTTATAGTACATTTTCATACAAGTGGAGGAAAGTTTGACATTCCGTCCGAAGTGGACTTCGCCCGAGCTACAGGTGAAGGTGTTATCGAGGCGAGTGCTGCGAGTGGAGCCGACTTTCCACATGTACCAAACGACGTTTGTTGACCGTCGATTCATGTAGATCGCTTAGCGCCTAATTCGATAAATACAATAATTTTTGGCAGGGGCGAGTTCGCGCACTTTTCCACACTAGTGCGGAAAAGCAGCAAAACAGTACATTGCATGTCTTAAACGGTAAGGATAAGTGCGGATTTTTGAGAAAGTGCATTGAAAATGTACTACAATGTACCATTTTTTGAGGTAGGAATCCATTAAATAAATGCTAAGGTGGTGATTTGACCCTTTCAGGTATAGACACGTTCGACACGTTCTGAACGTTTTATTAATATCTCCCACTCTGGGTGTAAGACTTTTACTAACTAAAACCCACCTGTGTTCTTCACTTACCCTTAACTTTCTATGGCTGCGGTAACTGTTTCAAACTATCCCGTAGCCCACATCTAGGTACCTTTCTTAGTAGCCCATTGTATGTCCCACTGCTGGGCAAAGGTACCTAATAAACCTAATTTTCAAACATAGTAACTCCGTTTATAGAAAGTGGGAAGGCGACTAAATAATGACATAAAGAAACAAAAGGGTTCCGAGAGCTCGCAAGTTGTATATAGATTTGTCAAAACGTCGTTAACACTTCTCGTGACCCAAGGGCTGGCTTATGCCTCGGACAGAGGATAAGCATTGCCATACAGCGTGGCAATACCACCAGTCTTTTGGGCACATTACCAGTCGACAGCGTTGTAGAGATTTAGACGCCATTTTTTTTTAAGCTATTGCATAGCTTCTATCACGGGCCTTGAGCGTGGAGACCGAATCCAGAAATTCCGTAACGAAAATAACCTAACACCCCCCACTCATTTGTTTTTTGAGCGTGGTGACCGATAAGAAAACAAATGAGTGAACAATCAATCAAAATTCAACTCAATGTGTGAAAATAACTTACCTAAATAGAAATAATAAACAAATTAAACAATAACTTAAATAATTAAAAATAATATATACACTAAATGCCTAACTAAATATGACGTCATAAAACTCCTCCGCATCGCTGTCGACTGGAAGTGTGCCCAAAAGGCTGGCGGCATTGCCACGTTGTATGGCAATGCTTATTCTCTGACCGAGGTAGAAGCCAGCCCTTGGGTCACGCGAAGCGTCAATTAAGCGTTTTGACAATTCCTTAAAGAGCATATGAGCACTCGGACCCCACGGCCCGAGAGTTTCAACCCCAAACGGCTCAAAAATATAACTGCCGACGAGGCTGTTGTATTTCCGCCGCTTGAGGTTCTCTGCAGCCGACGCGGCAGCACCAGCACAGCACGATGAGCTAGGAAGATGGGATGGCGCAAGAGTATCGACACAGGTAGCGTCCCACACTAAAGGCCTACCCATCTTCCAAGGAAATAAAGACATACCGTCTGGTCTCTTACCATCGTCGCGTGCCAGGCCATGAGGTTCCAAAACAGCCGGAACGCCGACGGTGACAAGGGCTCGTCGGATGATGTCGTTAATGTTCGCGTGCCGCGCTATGCGTCCCGCACTTCGACTGCATGACAGGCCGTGGTGACCGAGGCTGTTGACAACTTCGCCACAGTGGCAGCGATGAGGAGAACAACAAGGAGCACCTAGACGTAGGGCAACAGCTAGGCGGAAAGTAGTATCGTCGAACAAGGTGCCAATATTCGACGACGGCAGTGCGTGAAGCCAAAGACCTGACTCCCAATTTCCCACAGCCAGCAGGCGCGCACGCTCCGCAACAGTAGCAGATGTTACGATTAGGTTTTCTACTTTGCAGAGCGGCTCATCCCACCGTCTCTGGGAAGCCAGGTTGTTAGGTGGATTTGTATTCGGGCAAGCAATTCTCCAGGCATCCAAAGCCTCGGCGAAACACGGCACTTCTAAAGGAATCAGTGTAGAAGTTAGGATGTTCCTGATTAATTTATCAGTGCCGTGGACCGAAGATATGAATGCCGGTAAACTAATACTGGTAATTTTGCGGACGCCGAGGCCACCCATACGGATGGGAAGAGTAACTTGAGCCCAAGCTCGATCGTCCAAGGTCATATTTAAAATTAAAGTTAGGGTGTGCCGGAAAGTATGTGTGAAAGTGTAACTTCAATTAATATCAAAGAAAAAAAAACAAAGGAAAAAAAATACTGCATAAATAAAATAAATAAATAATTATAATTGCATAAGTTGATAAAAATGCTATGCAATAGCTTTACCGCGGCAGTCCCCGAGTGCCACACGTCTTTTTTTTTAATTGTAGTTAGTTGTAATTAGCGTAGTGTTTTATTATATTTTTTAAGCTATTGCATAGCTTCTATCGCGGGCCTTGAGCGTGGAGACCGAATCCAGAAATTCCGTAACGAAAATAACCTAACACCCCCACTCATTTGTTTTTTGAGCGTGGTGACCGATAAGAAAACAAATGAGTGAAAGCAGTTGTCGGCGTTTTGGATAAGTGGGGTTAAGCAGCTGTTAGCGAGGTCTGGTTTTTGATGGAAGAGGTTAAGCAGCTGTTGGCGAGGTCTGGCTTTGGATGGAAGAGGTTAAGCAGCTGTTGGCGAGGTCTGGTATTGGATGGGTGGGGATAAGCAGCTGTTGGAAAGGTCTCATTTTGGATGGGTGGGGTTAAGCAGCTGTTAGCGAGGTCTGGTTTTGGATGGGTGGGGTTAAGCAGCTGTTGGCGAGGTCTGGTTTTAGATGGATGGGGTTAAGCAGCTGTTGGTGAGGTCTGGTTTTGGATGGGTGGGGTTAAGCAGCTGTTGGCGAGGTCTGGTTTTAGATGGGTGGGGTTAAGCAGCTGTTGGTGAGGTCTGTGTTTGGATGGGTGGGGTTAAGCAGCTGTCGGCGTTTTGGATGGGTGGGGTTAAGCAGCTGTTAGCGAGGTCTGGTTTTAGATGGATGGGGTTAAGCAGCTGTTGGTGAGGTCTGGTTTTGGATGGGTGGGGTTAAGCAGCTGTTGGCGAGGTCTGGTTTTAGATGGGTGGGGTTAAGCAGCTGTTGGTGAGTTCTGGTTTTTGATGCAAGAGGTTAAGCAGCTGTTGGCGAGGTATTTGATGGGGTGGGGATAAGCAGCTGTTGGCGAGGTCTGGTTTTAGATGGGTGGGGTTAAGCAGCTGTTGGTGAGGTCTGTGTTTGGATGGGTGGGGTTAAGCAGCTGTTGGCGAGGTCTAGTTTTGATGGCTGGGGTTAAGCAGCTGTTGGCGAGGTCTGGTTTTGGATGGGTGGGCTTAAGCAGCTGTTGGCGAGGTCTGGTTTTGGATGGGTGGGGTTAAGCAGCTGTTGGCGAGGTCTATTGCATAAGTTGATAAAAACTGCTATGCAATAGCTTTACCGCGGCAGTCCCCGAGTGCCACACGTCTTTTTTTAATTTACCGTAATTATAGTAAGTACTACTCAAAACCGACGCGAACGCGTGATTTCGCGCCATCGCAAAAATGATAAAAATATTGAGTTTTTTTTATAGGGTATTTACCCAAGAACGTAATAAGAAGTTCTACATAAAGTAGTTTGCAAATATCGAAAACGAGCTCGAAGATACGCATACCTTTCTGTTATTCCATACATGTATATCCCTATGGATATTGAACGGTTAGGTATTTTTTAAAGAATAGAAGACAAAAACAAACAAAAGTAATGTCTTGTATATTTATCTACACATCCAAAGAAAAGATACCCCAAACTCACAATACAAATACGACGCAAAGTAAAGGGTAAGTTATTGTCTACAAAAAGGAAACTTGTAGCTAAACTTGGGCGTGTACAGAACTTGCTACAATTCAAATATTTGTACAAGGATTCAATTCAAAGTTGGAAAACATTATTTATCTGTACTAATCCATACTTTGAAGTTATGAATGTGAAAGTAATTCTGTCTGTCTGTTACGCTTTTACTGTTAACCTACTGAACCGATTTTGAAATGAAATTTAGTACAGAGTAAGCTTGAACCCCAACAAAAGATATAGGGTATTTTTATCTGGCTTCGACTTCAACTTCGCATCTGCTATAAACAATATTTATGAGGACAAAGTCGCTGGCAGAAGTCAGTATTTTATCTAAACTAATAGATATTATAAAGAGAAAAGATTTGCCGGAGTCTGTGTTTCCTGATAGCTGAAACTAAGGGATCTTTAAGACAATAATGAATAGGTTACTTCTTGGCAAGCGTGCTCCATCGACAGCCACATCATCGCTTACCATCAGGTGAGATGGTGGTCAAACGCGAGCCTAACAATAATGAAAAAAGAATTAACAAAAGAAAGCGAAAGTGTTTTAGTGTTTATTTAAACGCAGTCTAGAACTGCCAGTCGGAATGCTAATATCTTTCTAAAAGGGATAGCTAGATTCATGACTAATAGTATATGTTATTATCACACACACTCGAAGTTGTGAAGGATTATCTACCTCGGACAGACAGTCCAGTTACGTAGATCTAATTTCGAGAAAGAGGTCAACTGTCGAATCTGACTCGGCTGGGTAGTGTTCGGGAAGCTGCGCGCGTGGTATCTTTACGTCCAACACCACGGACGGTACCAACATACCACAGTGTCTCAAGGCGAAAGTCTATGACCATGCGTGTTGTCAGTGATGATTATATGGCTCCGAAACGGGTTCGCTCACAATAGGCTTCATCAGAAGGCTTAAAGTCACCCAAAGGGCAATGGAAAGGGCTATACTCGGAGTTTCCTTGCGTGATCGAAGAAATCACACCAACTACATAAACTAATAACTTGTGGCATTAAGTTCGCCTATGTACCACTATTGTACATAAGGTTTAAATAAATAAATAGATAAATAAATGAAGATACGAAGGAGACATGCCGGTTTCCTCACGATGTTTTCCTTCACCGTTTTGAGAGCAGTGGTGATGAAATAAATTACCTTGTCATAGAACCAAAAATTCGAAGATATGTGACATTCACCAACACGCACTGGGCCCGCATGGTGGATTACGGCCCATTCCCTCTCCTAGAGAGGAGGCTTGAGTCCCAACAGTGGGAACATTAAAAAGGCTGGTGATGATACGAAGGAGAACCAAGGTGGCCGACATAGCACGAAGAATCCTCAAACTTAAGAGGCAATAGGCAGATCACATTGCTCGTGGAACAGATGGCCGTTGGGGCCGAAAGGTTCTGGAGAGGCTAACACGTATCGGAAGACGCAGCGTTGGAAGGCCTCCTACAAGGTGAACTGATAACCTGGTAAATGTAGCGGGAATCCGATGGGTGCGACAGGACCGTTCATTGTGGCGACACTTGAGGGAGGCCTATGCCCTGCAGTGGACGTCTTTCGGCTGAAATGATGGTGATGATTTATATCACGCTACGATTTATGGAAGCGGAAAAGTAACTAAAGATGTAGGTGACAGCTAGTTAGTTATAAGGGGCGATACTAGCGATACTACGAATACGTATTTATTCAGTTCACTTTGGTTCCATTGCACAGTTCCACTGTATCTACAATAAATCGTGATTTATATCAGCGCAGGCATGAATTTGAAACGCTCATTACTTAAATAGTGACAGTGATATACCGGCGAGTACGTGATATCGTATAAATGAAATATTCTCGAAAAGGATGTCATAATGCAGTCATATTTTTTATGCGACCCGACCAGTGACAGGAGTACCTACTCGTTTTGCAGAAACGAATGCGCACAAAAATTATGGATTGTAAATGAAAATTCCTGAAATCGTATTTTATATTTCGTTTCGTATTTTTAGCCAGGAATTGCCTCTTCATTAATTGGGTCAATATCTTTGGATTATATAATAGAAAGGATAATACTCGTAGAAAGAATTTTTCAAATACATTCGATCCTTAAGGGCAATGGAGCACAGCCTATAGGTATTAAGCAAATAGATCGCGTTAGAAATACCACGCTGCGCAAGTGAATCTGCGAAAAGTGTACATTTCATTAATCTGACACTTTGAGCGTGGCGAGACTTGCCCATTTGCTTATCAAATGGGCGAGTCATAAAGTTAGATTTTAAGGTATTAATATTTCATTGTAACTAGTAATGGTTTTACCACTTTTTGCCACGATAATTTTGTTAGGAACATTGAAAATTTTACACTATTTGATGGTTTTAGCTACATCGCCCCATGATTTTTCGTAATCCTTATCTAAATTGTCAATAAACAAAATGAAGATGCACATACTGAAATGTGACGTCACCGCCATCAGGTTGCGTGAGTACAAAAGAGACAGCGAGATGTTCCCAACCCTAACTCTGCTTCTTAATTATCAGTTTAGATAATGTTTTCAGAAAAAAATATTGTTATTTCGACGGTGAATTGTGACGGTGAACTTTTAACTGAAATTTTTGGAGTAAATTACTTTTTAACATTTATAATTTAAATGTGTGTTTCAGCATGTTTTAGTTATGTCCTAGAAGCTGTTATTTAGTTCCAACTACATCAAATTAAATTATAGAAATTTCTCCTAACTAAATCAACGTTTTAATTTATAGTATTATAGTATTAGGTGAAAGTCGATTTCTTCATACAAAGGACCCCCCCGTTTCATCCCCTTAGGGGGTGAATTTCGGAAAATCAGTTCTTAGTGAATGTGTTCACTCGATAAGGAACCTACTTGCCAAATTTTAAGTTTGTAGGTGCTATAGTTTCTGGGATTCCATGATTAATCAGTGAGTAGTATTTCGCTTTTATATATACACTAGCTTTTGCCAGCGGCTTCGCGCGCTTACATAAAATATAGCCTATGTCACTCAGGAATCAAGCAGCTTTCTATCGGTGAAAAAATTTTAGCAATCGGACCAGTACTTCCAGAGATTACCTCCTACAAACAAAAAAATTAAAAAAAAACATAAAACAAACTTTACCTCTTTATTATATTATTAGTGTAGATTACCTCTTTATTATATTAGTGTAGATAGTGTAGATATATATAAATAGTTATAAACTCTAATAACTCTAATATTTGCAGTATTTTTTATTCCTGAAAGAATTTTCAGTAGTCACTTCAGTCGACACAAAGTACAATGAAAGCGAAATGAGCGAAAGAACTCAATTGTGATAAAAGGGAGCCTGAAGTTTCCACATGAGGAGTCTTCTTAACCATCGCTCATGTGAAAACAAATGCTTGTCAAGCGACAAATTGTGACTAAGTTTTGTCATTAGCGCTAGTTTTTTTATAGTTTTTCTACGTAATTATTTAAAAAATAACTTCTCGTTGAATTACTAAAGAGATAAGTATGACTATAAATTAGTAAGTAATTAGATTAGTAATTAGTTAGTAATTAGTAGTAGTATGTAGGTAAATATCAATTGTAAATACAGTCAACTGAGGTTACACTTTTTTTTTTAATTTTTTGGTGGGAAATCATTAACCCTTTGTGTGTCCGGAACGTGGATACAATAACTTTTTAATTGTGTCTCTAATTACGGCATACGAAAGGTTAAACAACATTTTTTTGTATCAAGAGTTTCTTTTTAGATGGGGTATCATCCAATGACTTCTCTCGCTCTATTGTGGAGTGGGAGGGCGTGTCAGACTTTTACTGACTAAAACCCATTCCTGTTCCTGCTTTGCTTCCGTTCCATAGTCTCGGGATATACTTTCGCATAACCCATTGTCTGTATCATGGATACGTTCAAGTTCAAGTGTGTAAACTCACAGTATAAGACACCTAGCCTCGGAACAAATATCTGTAGGCCATACAAATATTTATTCCGTACGGGAATCGAACCTTGCATCCAATCGCTCAACCATTGCCCCAACCATTCCGTCAAATCCAGCTCAGGGTAGAGCGAGACAGAGAATCAGACTTTTACAGACCAACACCCATTCAGTTGCCCTTAGCGTTCCATGGCTACAGTGAGTTTTTTGAACTATCATAGAACACAATCGAAAGTACACAATGAAATCAAATCATCATTTAAGCGTTTACGAGATAGTTGTGTAATTTCGGACATAAAACTTCTCGATTGCTAAGTACCCGACAAACTACAAACTATTAATGAAAATGGTAATACCAAACATTCTCAAGCTGGCAATTCAGCCCGGGATAGATTAATGAGGACCATTAACTAAGTTCAATTAGTTATCGCGCAAATAAAGCAAGCCAAACGATATTGAAACCTATGTATACAAAAGGTACAGTAGTGATATAACGAAAATATCCACTCGTAAAACTACTGTATAATCAGAATATATTGGCTCAACTTTGTATATAAATCCGTATCTACAGGAGGGTGTAACGGAAATGGATGACCATATTTTAAAGCTAGACTACTTTAGACCGATGCCTGATTTGTACGTAGAACGACGTCGCGTGGCGTGGATCTAGTGTAGCTCTACAAGTCTAGTTTCCATATAAAATGTATGAAGACCGACGCGCCCAGGACCTAGACCATGACGTTTAAAGTAAGATTGTTTTAATATTGTTTTTGTGTGGGAAAGAGACAGAGCTATACAGGTTGTCTAGCGCCATCTCTTACCCACACTGAAACAAGATTAAAACAATCTTACTTTGAATGTCATGGTGACCCCGCAGATCGACGTGTGTGGTACACGTGTGCGCATGTTGCTACCTTAATTAGTGCTTTTCTGCCTATAGACATAAACAAATTTCTTCAAGAAATTCATAAACATAAAAAAAAGAAATTGGACCGCATGCATGACAGGTCCAGGTTCAGTTACCTTTTGCTTTTCAGAGCCAAGGTAACTCTTCCTTCGAACGCAGGCGGGTTTAAATCTGTAAGACTGACACGTCCTGATGCTCCACCCAAAACAGAAGGAAATACACTTAAACTGGTTTTGTTTAATGACTACTTAGCTTCTACCAGCGCCGTACTCCGCGTGAAAGTAGTCATTATACTATTATAATAAAGAGGTAAAGTTTGTTTATGTTTTTTTTGTAGGAGATAATCTCTGGAAGTACTGGTCCGATTGCTAAAGTTTTTTCACCGATAGAAAGCTGCTTTATTCCTGAGAAACGGGCTATATTTTATGTATTTCTGCGAAGCCGCGGGAAAAGCTAGTAACCGTAACGAAGTAGACTTGGTGCCTCTTGGTTAAAGAATATTTATAATTAGTTCAGTAGTTTTTAACTTTATTCATTACAAACCTTACCTCTTTTTTATTATTAAAAAAAAAGAAGAGAAAGAAATGATTAGTCAAATTTAATTTTTTTAAAGTGAGAGTTACTAATATTAATTTTGCAAAGATATTATTATATTTCTATTGACAGAAGCAGCATCTAATATATATCTACCCATTTCAGTTGTGTAACTGAAATGGGTAAACAAATCAGTACCTACTGAAGACGTATTGGAGAAAGAATTTTCCGGGCTCGCTCGATACGACCAGACAAAGGTAACTTTTGTTTCACTTAGTAGTACTGAGCGAGTCTGTCACAAAGTTTATAAGATACATTAAGGTTGCTTGTTCTCGGCGATACGGCGAGGGATTTGTTCAACTTGTATGCTACAATATTTATGTACATATATACTTTTTGTTACAAGTATTCTTCAGAGTCGTATCTTTGTGAAGTTATTTGTATTGAAGGGGTTTGCTGAGAATGTTTTATTCAGATGTGAAATCTTTTAGAGCTATTTTTTGTAGGTGGGAAATCATCCAATGACTTTTCTCGCTCTAGCGTGGAGCGGGAGAGCGTGTCAAACTTTTACTGACTAAAACCCACTCCTATATTCCTTCTTTGCTTTACGTTTCAGGGTTTTCCATTTAGAAGCCAACCTATGGCCCCAATAGGCTTCGACCCTGCTGGGCCCCTACGGTTTTGCTGACATCTCCTTGAGGCGCGTGAAACACTACGAGCCGTCGATGACTCGGGCTCAGTCCGGATGGTTAACGGACGACCGGACCGGGGAGCTACCCATTGCTCGCCGTAAATCTTTAAGAGGTACAATTGCCGTTACGGATCTTGAGCGCTGGCTTCAAGTTGCGCAGAAGTGGTCTCTTTACTGGTGCGAAGTGAGACGCGGGGGCGGGGAGTGTCAGTGATTGGCTCGCAGCGCCATCGCGTCATAGACGTTACTTCTGATTCGTTCCCTGCGTTGCTGCATGTATCTAACAATGAAAACGATTGGCTCGCCAATGTATGGAATGCGCAAAGCGATCCCCACTCAGACGCCGAGCGCTCAAGATCCGTTTCGGCAATTGTATGATATGAAACTTGAATCTTAATTCATTAAACCCCAAGCGAACGCCCGGCGTTCGCGCACTTATTGTCTTTCTATTGTGTCTGCAATTTCCACGATTGAAAGGTTAATATTTATCTTCAAGCTAGAACACACCATTAAATGAAATTGAAATAAGTAAATGGAAAAAATAAAAGAAGGATGAATATAAAACGTCGCACGGAGGAAAAACTTAAAACAGTCCTCATAAAAATCTATTGGTTGGTTCCTTTCTTTGAAAATTAAGGAAAATAAAGAAAAAACGCTATTTCCTTTTAATTTTCAAAGGGAAGTTCCTTTGTCGGATTTTATCCTTATCAGCAGTATTATGCTTAGTTAAATAATACAAGGTGGTATTTTTGGCATAAAACGATAGACTTGAGAAATAATGAGTAGACGAAGAGTAAAAGGTCTGTCAGTTAAGTCAATGACCTCTTCTATCTGTTTGGTCGACACGAGTACTCGGGTCTCTAATTTGATCATGAGATAAAAAACGATCGAGAAAAGTTTTAAATAATCTTCGTAATTAAGTCTTAGTAAGTTTTAATTTAAGTGGGATTATAAAAATTAGAAAAGTTTGGACCTACCTTAGAAAACCGCAGAGTCTACTACCAAAGAATGACAAGACTGCTTAAATTAGTACAATTAGGCACCATTTTCATGAATGAATAAATCGCCACGAATTCACGTTTTGTTTGTTAATAGCACCCGTTGCTACAATAATATCGTCATGTGGAGACACGATAATATAGAACTGTTATAAATTAAAGTGAGAGGATGATAATATTACTATGTAGATATACGATAAATTAGATATAAAACGAATTGATAGAACTATAATATCACCATGTGGATCCACGATAATATAGTAGAATGAAGGGGTAGGACGATAAAATCGCTTTGTGGAGATACGATAATAATATATATAATAATACGTGTTAATAACTATTATCGCCATGTAGATACAGAATAAAGTAGTTGTAATAAGTATGAAGTGACAGGACGATAATATAGTTGCTATAAAATGAAGTGTCAGGACGATAATATCGCTATGTCGAGACAACGATACAATCATTGTTATAAAAATGAAGTGTTAGCACGATAATATCGCCATATCGAGACAAGATCCTATAGTTGTTATAGAAATGAAGTGACAGCACGATAATATCGCAGTCAGACACTTCCTCGTGGAGGTGGTGCCTCTCTATACAGATCCTTATCATTTGTCAGAGAGCGACTTCATACTGCTCTAACTCTAGCTTTTAATGAAGGTGAGGCGATAGCGTGACGTGTGATAAGATGGATCATCATCATTTTCCTGCACTTGACCAGTTTTATTTGAAGAAGGCACAACAAGAAATATGGATGGAACGGACAATACCAAAAACTTGCTGCGTCGGCCCCAAAAACAGAAATATGGGTCAAAGGCAGGAAAGTTATGATGATAATAATTATCATCATAACTTTCCAAAGTTTCCAAAGTTAACGAAAGACGTCCACTGTTAGACATAAACCTCCCCTAGCTAAGTGTCGCCACAATGAGCGCTCCTGTGCTTCTCGCAGCCATCGGATTCCCGCAACCTTTACCAGGTCATCAGTCCATCTTGTAGACGGGCTTCCAACACGACGTCTTCTGGTATGCGGTCGTCACTCTAGATCCTTTCGACACCAACAGCCACCGATTCTGTGAGCAATGAGCCCTGCCCGTTGCCACTTATGTTTGGCGATTCTTCGTGCTAATGATAGTATGATAATAATAGCAGTAAAAATATATATATTTACCTGTACTCCAAGGGTCTCGTTCGACTGGCTGGCGTGCTGTAGTTCACGGAGACCTCCACCGTTACGACTTCTCCGGACACCACTGGATGTTCAGGATATGCCTGTGCATCATAAAATAGGTGATTAACTTGTGAGCCTATGAAGTTTGCTCAATTTTGGTTAAAGTCGAAAATACTTGTTTATAATTAAACATATAAGTTTGTTGTACTTAGTTTCGGTGGTATCCAACTTGTGATCTTTATAAATATATTTGGGAAAAAATATAATGTGGTGTAAAAACTATTGGAATCCATTCAGTTACTGATTCCGGTTTCGCTTATATTAAAAATAATGTTGTATATTATTATAATACAGTTTAAAGTTTTGATTTCAAGCGAACACGTGGATTTTTACACTTGGCTGAACTAAGTATCCATAACTCTGAAAGCTGGTAGCAAGTTATAGCAATATAATGGCGGCGGTATCAACGTTTCATAACACTTTATGTAACATTAAACACATTACGGTAAAGAGTGTTACGTGCTCTTATTGGATTCTTTGTTCTTCACTTTTATTTGTTTAACGATTTATTATGAAAACTTAAACGTAACTTAAAACAGTGTGTGTGCCGTAATTTTATTATACGTGTACAAAACAAAAGATAGACGTTTTCGTTTTATTTATTTATTTATTCATAAGAAAACCAACAGCTATAACAAAAGGTTAACAACAGTATAAGAGACATTGAGCCAATTACAAGTTCTCACGGGTAGAAACAGTTAAAGTAATAGAAAACTTACGATCACTAAAAGCACATTAAAATTATGGGTAACTAGTTACGAGCCCCAGCTTTGCTTCTTCAATAACAACCATCTGGTTAAATTAGCAAGTTAATTAAATGCCTAGGTATTATTTGGCTGGTTGTCTTTCATCCATCTAGTTGGATGTCGGCGTTGTTTAATGAACGGTCTAGGTGTTTCATTAACTGGCTAATTTAACCACACGGCAGTGATATATTAATTATATCTAATTAACTGGCTAATTTAACCACACGGCAGTGATATATTAATTATATTATAAAACAAAATTTTCACGGTTTCTGTTAGTTAAAAATTGCATCATCAAAATCCGTTGCGAAGTATAAGAGCAGTTAGATGACAAACCGGCAAGCTCAGAAAGCAGCTTTGTTTTATATTAAGTAGGTGCGTTTTTATTCTGTAAACGTAAAATAATGTAAAAGAGAAGTGCGTTTGGTCTCGGTTTTAACTTTTAAAAATAAGGCTTTGATGTGAACCCGCGACATTCGTATTTACAATTTACACTTTAGTATCGGGTAGTAAGGTAAAAAATATATATTTGCGGTATTGACATGTATGTATTAACATACTCATTAAAGCCATTAACATAACATAACTCTCTAACTGAACTGAAAACAGAATGATGAGCTAAAATGTGCCATTCAAATAAAAACTTTCGCGGGCCACCCTTACAGTCACGTTAAATTAACCTCAGTCGTTTACATGAATTGTTATAGAACGTTCCTGAATAAAAGACGATGAAGAAAAATGAGATATAAAGTGAAGCGTGCGTGAGTCCCAATTAGCTTCAGCGGCGGAGTTGAGAGCGTTGTTGAATAATTAACCGGGAGAGGATCCGACCCTTATCATCCACTGTTTTGCTTCGTTACACTTTTCATAGTTTATTCATTTTTGAATGGCTGTATAACGTGTTGTGTTAGCAAACAATTACTGAATTAGATAGTTCTCGGAGGAGCCTGGGGGCTTGGTGCATTCTCCAGGTTAGTCCATTCAAATTTTCGTAAGTTTTTGCAATTCGCAGTTCAGTTTAGGGTCTAGACGGACTGCATTTCAACTGCAATCCAACTGCAAATTGCAGTTTAAGTGCAGTTTGAATGCAGTTGACACGACTGCAATAGAACTGCAAACACGACTGCAACGGAACTGCAAACCAAACGTGCAGTCCGATTGCAGTCGTGTGAACTGCACACCGACTGCATTCGAACTGCATTATACCCACCTGTCCGCACGCTCCGCCCTCCCGCGCATGGTGCACTTCGGATGCAGTCGGTATGCAGTTCACACGACTCCAATAGCACCGCACGTTTGCTTTGCGGTTCTATTGCAGTCGTGTCAACTGCATTCAAACTGCACTTAAACTGCAATTTGCAGTTGGATTGCAGTTGAAATGCGGTCCGTCTGTATAGACCCTTATTCATGCGAGTCAATTTACATTAAGATAAGATAAATTACTATGATACATTTCTATTATCAAAATAACATGTGGGTCTCACTCTATAGTGAGGCTATGATTCCTGTGCTAGGTGAAAATACTTGTCTTACAGGAATCAATGTCTTCTTCCAAATATTTAGTGCAATAATACTAAAAAATCCATTAAAAGTTGATTTAAATACATTATTTTAAAATAAACATTTAAATAGGACATTGCATTATAAATGTTTAGATTACAGTTATAAGTGAATATTGTGTGTTAATATTTTGATTAATTACAGTATTTCCAAATTTGTTAGATGTTTATTTATTTACTTAAACTTTATGCACAGTAGTGGTACATAAGCGGACTTAATGTAACAAGACATTCTCAACATTTGGGTTAAAAAAAACAACACTGTGGTAGGTGTGCACAACAAATAAATAATAGAGGTATTACAAATAGAAAGAAGTATCAATAAATTAGATGTTAATGTAATTTACCAATTATACTCAATAAAACCATTAATATAACTTTTTAACTTAGAGAAGAGAATGATGTATTTACACAATAATATTGTGTACATAGTTACATACATGTTATTATCGCTAATTATATATATTTTTATTACCTTACTTCCCGATACTGAACTGAAATTAGCAAAAATAGTACGATAATTTGAATTTTTCGAGTTACCCTGATATGTTCACCTTAAAGTTAAGCAACTCTTGTCGAGGTCAATTAGTGATTGGGAGGCCATTCATTCAATAAGTCCCGGTAGCCCGCACAAATCTGTTAAAGTTCGCACCCGTGACTCGGGTGGTAGAAATACTCAATAGAGTCTCTCTGCGAGATATTTTTCTTGCACATTGGCGAAATTCGAGAGGGTGACACTAAGAGTGTTGTCCTCACTTATGTCGGTTCTGCAAGGCGCTGCTTGAGACTGACCATCGATAATTTATTATGTACATATGGTATGCATACACTAATGGATATCTGATCAGTTTGTGGGTGGCGTCTCTGAGTGCTAGGCTATTTTGCGATTACATTTGTTACCTTGGGTATGTATACGGTCTGTTAAAACAATTGTAAGTGTTAAAAATAATAAATAAATAAATATTGTGACCACTCCATACCCGAGAAAACTTGTGAAGCTTTTTTTTTCCGATGGGAAAAATCATCCTATGACAACCCCCGCTCTTGGGCGGAGCGGGAGATAGTGTATCTCTTACTGACTAAAAAACCCATCCCGTTCCTTCAAGCCTTCATACCGGGGCTCGAGCGCCCTAAAACTTGTGAAGCTGGGGGTCTCTGCTGATCATCTTTGACACTTGTTACGGATATTCAGAAATCAGATAATCTTCTTGACAAGGGGTGTCGTGTTAGGATAGGGAGTCACGTAAAGACGAGGGAGAGAGAGTCGAGAGTCGTTTGTGGTGTGGGTCCCTACTCAGTATTTGGAAACCTTCTTCATAGGAGAGTTTTGGCCGAAGGGCGTCGTGTATCGTCGATTTCGTGGAAGGATACGAACCACGCAGCGAAACAAGACGCCGTCACATCGTGTACTATTGTTTGTGAATTGTTATGGTTTCTTGTATTATTTTGTAAGATTTTAGCAACATCTATGGCGTCACATAAGAACTAAATTACGAAATCCTGTTTCGTGCAATTAGAGTTTTCCGTGCAATTTGAACATATCCCTACAACCCACCAAATCATCTATCGGCCACTTGAACAGGGCCCCAAGTCTGCTATTACAATAGTGTCAGAATGGTCTATCATTGATTTCATAATTGTTTATTTTAAGTAACTTTGGTAATCTACTAATAAAATGGCGTCATTATGACTTTCCAATGATCAACCACTGACACTCTATTGAAAGAAGTGGGATAGAATGGTAACCTCGTACATATTTACAAATGAATATCTTACAAGTGCCGTAATCTGCAAAAATTTTGACAGTTCCTTTGCTCAGTGACCTACCATTAGAACGTCATTGTGCAGTCATTGCTTTTAATAAGCTCAATATTGTCATTTTACCGCAACTCTCGTAATAGAGACTATTGACCGATCAATGATTGATCATTATGAATTAGCAGATTAGGAAAATGACAATGGGATCGTGTTGGAATGACAAATTTATAAAAATAGCAGACTTGGGCCCCTGATCAGAAAATATACCTGTCTATTTAGACGACCATCTTTTTTTTTTTCAATGAAGGTTTGCAGAACTTTACACTCTGTTTCGTATACCTCTAAAAGATTGTGTGTTTATTTGTTCTATGGGCTTCAATTGCTCGGTAATAATATGATTATTATTAATTATTGGTACCTATTCAAATGTATCCAATTATTCTGGAGCTAACCACAAATTAGTTGGGAATAGGTTAGACAAATTGATTGTATTGTGGATACAAACACGAAATACCTAGTTTCTCTTTCGTTCAAAATCTCTGTAAATAATTGCTGCGAATGAAGATAATGTGCGCCCGGCCGTGAAGAGGGACCTTATATAAAAAATTACCCACGTAAACACTGACATTTATTATTTCCACGTGGAAAACTCGGGGTTTATGTTGAAGTTAAATTATAAAGCGGTGTTAGGTGGAAACTGAAAGATAAATAAATAGGTAGAATCAGAATAGAAACGGCTCATAATGTGGGTAAACTCTGAGATTGTTTCAGAATTTAATAGTGTTGGGTACTATTATACCTTTGTCCTACACGGAGCCACAAAATATATAGGTACAGAAGTTAATCTACATACAAAGCGCGCTCGAGCAACGCACACAAAGACACCGCTCACAGACACGATGTCTCGGTCGCGTTCGCGATCACTCTTCGAACAATTCCGGCTCAAACGCTCATTAGTGTGCGTCCACCGAGCGTAGGTATATAAAGTGAAGTACATACATGAGATTGTCTTCTGTACCCATCTATTTTGTGACGGAGCCTTCAAAGTTGGATATTATTATATCAGCCCATACAACATTAATTTTAGTATATATATATGCGAAACCCGAAACATGTGTCTAGTATTTTTATGTAAATATATAAACGTACAAAATTTCATAACTTTATCATGCAAAATCACAAAGTTATAAGCTTGTTATGTTAGCAAAAATACAGTCACCGGGACATCCAGGCGACTGAGAGGTTGTTTTGCACTTGCACCCAACTCTTTGCTGGCGCCTTATACCCGCTATGACCTACCGTGACCTGTGTTGTACTTAGTGTCGGTGGTGTCCACCTTGTGATCTTTTTAAATATTTTTGGGAAAAAATATAATATGGTGTAAAAACTATTGGAATAAATTCAGTTGTTGATTCTGAACAAACCATTTATATTTAGGTTTCGAATAAACCTAAATATGTACTTTTTGGTGTACAATAAAGTCTATTCTATTCTATTCTATTCTAAACTAAAAATAATGTTTTAAGTATATCCTATTTACTGCCTCGTTCATCTAATGGTTGAAAAGTACGACTGTTGCGCGTGAAGTCCTGAGTTCAGTTCCTAAGTTAAGCAAAGTGTTATTGGGTTAATCCACTATTCAGTAGCATCCCGGAGATTGGAAGTCGGTGGTGTGGTACCCCTGTGCCTCGGATTGCTGCTTCGTCTAATCTGTGTCTGTCCTTATTGGATTGCCAACACATCGGACTATGAGAGTAAAGGAACAGAGTACACCTGTGTTTGCAGTCTATACTATAGCAGTTTGTGTACTATAATTTTAATATGTCCAGCGTACTTGGCTGATCTTTGTTGAGGTTGGCCACCGTGGCCGAAATTGGGTCGAGAGTATTTTTGCTGGGTAAACACCCCCTCCACTCATTACACTTCCCATGGCAGTTATACTCTATTCAAAATAACATTAGACATTTATGAAAACCTTTTATTAATGTCCGTTCAACCAATTTTGACTTTTGTTATGTTGGTGGCATGACAAATGGCGGCTGCAGTAAATAGTTGGTTTTGTTACCACTTTTTGCTTTTAATGCCATCCTTAAATGTCTAATCTTAACGCGAATAGGGTATAGCAATTCTGAACCAATGCCTCGTGAATCGATCTAGCACGGTGTCTCGAAAATTGGATACGTTTAGAAAAAGCTATTAAAAAGTGAGGTAAAATTATTCAGTGCGCTCTTTCCCCTACACAATTTAAATTAACTGCTTCGCAATACGTTTAGCTTCTTCAGAACGTATTCAGCTAGGCGAACATAGTCGGATATAAATCCTGTCATAATCCTCTACAGCACAGCCAAGTTTATTCGCAGTGAGCCAGAAGCGACCGCTTTCAAAGTGAGGTATCTCGTTAATAAACGCTCTAAATCCATATGAAGTTGAGCGAAAAATTGGAAGCTATGCGATTTGTAATGTTTATTCTAGTACGAAATAGCGAGACAATTTAGATGTCTTCCTTAGGATTTGACTGGTGGTATAGAGTCGGGAATAATAAAAGGAATGGAGTTAGGTCTTTTGTTCAGCTTTGATACAGTATGAGGCTAGAAATAATCTACCACAAGATTTTAATTAGTACGAATACTTAAAAGGCTTATTTGTCAAAGTCTTGTTATCGTTTATGTAAAGTCTCAATCTACACTAATATTACCTATAAAGAGGGAAAATTAGTATTTTTGTGTGTATGTTTGTAATGAATAAACTCAAAAACTAGTATGCCAAATTCAAAAATTCTTTCACCATTGGAAAGCTATATTCAGTATTCACCCTGAGTAACATAGGCTATATTTATTGCACGTGCGAAGCCGGGACAGGCCACTAGTAAATAATATTTACAAACAGCAAAGTTATTAGCGTTTGTTTATATCCCAAAATGTCACTCAATTTATGGAAATATTGTAGAGGTAGTGACAGGTTTAGTGCATGAAAAATAATGGACAAACAAACACTGCGCGTAGTATTATCTAATTTTCTACCATTTTTTATGAATGATTGATTCTATTATGAATTTACCAAATATGACAAATTTTTTGGTCAATATTGAGATTTTGTTTATTTTTTTACTAATAAAAAAAATAGGGGTATAAGTCAGTGACGGCTAATGGTTTAATAGCCAAAATCCTCGACCATCATATATGGAGGTTGTTGCGCGCGTTGAGCAGTTGGTTGAAGGGCTTGGTCCAGAAGGCAGAAGGCTTCTGGACACGGCTCGTATTGGTTGGAAATTCCTCTCTCAAGAACCCTGACCACCGGTTGGACTCTGATGGTGGGTTACTATTTTTATAGTATTCAATGTTTTTGAAAACTAACATGTAGAGATAAATACGAGTAGGTAGTATGCAAAATAAATGGAATAACAATTCTAAATCGACAATGAATTAGACCGGATCAACATTAAATCAAACTTGTTTTTGCTTTGTGTTGGAGCAGCACAGGTTTGTAATTCAATAAAAAAATATCTATTGTTGGTAACCATGAAAGAAAAGGGAGTGAGTGATAGCGTGACGAGTGACAGGACAGAATGGAAGAAAAAAACGTGTTGCGCCGACCCCAAATAAAACGGGACTAGGGCAGGAAGATGATGATGATGATGATGAACCATGTTTTCAGGTTCCTATTTTTGCATTCAGGTTAAACAAATGGTTTGTCATAAATCATATGCTGCTGCTGGTACTTACTATTTCATATATTATATGTCTCAAATCAAAACTCAATTTTACGTTTGATGTTAATAATACCATTCAAATAGTGTGATATTAGATGTTCTCAGCTCTCAAATATTTATCTAAGTATAATGAAATGTCAATAAGGGTACTCGTATGTAGGGTAAGACCGGGACAAAAGACACACTTTGAAATCACTTTATACCTAAAACAAGTAAATTATTTTAATTATAAAGGGGACTTAAACTTTTGCCTTAAATAGATGGCATATGTATTTTTTTTTTTTTTTTACAAAAGTTAAATCAATAACAAATAGAATCATGTCTACCAAACGAAGTTAGAGACTATTTAGTACCTATACTGCTATTGTTTTTGAACAGGCTTTAAGTATTTTTTTTTTTTTATAAAAAGTCTTCATGTCTAATATTTTAAGTTTCCTATTAGGTATTAAATATACTTCACGGCACCTCTAATGAGTTACCTATTTCGCGTCCTTCACTTCCACATATATATCGCCAGTGGGTGTGGTAGGGGGCCATCTATTGTTACAAAGAACCTGTATGCAAAACATTTATTTATTTATTTAAACTTCATGTACAATAGTGGTACATAGCTTTATACATGGCTTTGGGTTTTTTTGAACATTATTGACATTTAAAAAAAAATAACGTAACGCCTGTCAAAAAGATACTAGCAAAGCTTCTATACGTATCTTCGTTCGGTTATGGTTTAAATACCAGTTTTTTTAAGTAATTGATTTCTCATATTGTCCTCTAACATATAACCTAAATTTCCTTTTTGGCGAAAAGAGAAAAGTAAAGCATGCCAATAGTTTTCTGCATTGGCTTGTGGCAGCTAGTTTGGTTTTACTTCTCCAAATAATAAACTAAGCTTTATCCACCAATCGCGTATCTTTCACTGCGTCACCACAATCAAACTTTGGACGAACTCAAAGAAAATTCAAACTCACCATTATCATTAAGTCGGTCTGGAGCCTCGAGTCTGAGGATATAAAGACATCTGCGTCGGTCCTCGTCCAGCGCAGAAGCGTCCCTCCCGCGACCACCTCCCCCTCCCAGCGAGACCCTTCCTATAAGGTAAGTATAGATATAGACACTACTTTTAGACATACGAGTAGTTTTAGACTAAAGTCACGTTCACACCTTCTGCAAGACAGACAGACATACTCTTTATACTCCATAAAAAATATTAGTAGGGGCTTACAGAAATTAGTGTACAAGTTTAATTTGAGCATTTGTATTATTTATCACATTAATAAGAAATGCAATCCAAATTTTGCGGGATCAAGATCCAAAGCAAAATAGAGATTAAAAAAAAAACATACATTCAGCCGAACATAGAACCTCCTCCTTTTCGAAGTCAGTTAAAAAGATTGGGCGGTAACTTTTAGATTTGAATGTATGCACAGATGAATGGCATGAACTATATCATCGGCAAATCGAAGGTGAGTGGTGTACTCGTCATTGACGTTAATGCCTAGTCTAGGACCGTGAAGAAATCCTCCATTGCGGCTGTGAACAGTTTTGGAGAAATTACCTCTCTCTACCCTAAATCGGGACAGATTTCTACTCCGCTTCTAGATTTCGAGGTCTGGTCTTAAAGATGGACTAAAATTATGGCGTTCATATAAAAAACTGCAACAGTTTGATTTACCGATAGTTTATCTAGTACCGTTGGACTCACTCTGCAGAGTCTGCATGGAGGAGGACGAAACAGCAGCACATCTGCTTCTAAGCTGCCCAGTGGTCGCTGGATACAGGGCAAAGTACTTCGGAAACCCAGGTACCCTCCGTGAAATGGTCAGTAACATCAAGGCGTTGCTGGCCTTCCTTGAGGAGCTGAGGTGGATTGAATGACACATTTGTCCCACCCGTACGCAAAATACGCGCTTTGGTCGTGGAGTTGCGGAAAACAGCCCGTTGTACTATACTATACTATACTATACTATACTATACTATACTATACTATACTATACTATAGTATACTATACTATACTATACTATACTATATTATACTATACTATACTATACTATACTATACTATACTATACTAACTATACTACCTATACTATAGTACCGTTGGAGGGACTGCAGTACAGCTCAAGTCTTGATCGAATCAAAGGCTTATCTTATACATCAGATACGGTTGAGCGTTCTCAAAATGAGCCAGAAACAACTGTATCAATATTATGCACCATACAATGTAAAAGTACATATTGTAACACAAAGTCTGTTCATATTATATGGTACATTTCACCAATCTGTACCCAGCATCATGTTTCACCTTTTTACAAACGGAACAATGAGCGCGTCGCTTGACGCTCGCCGCTTTGTTACAAGTTGATTTTGTAAACAAACGAACGAAATTGTGTAACACGTTATCATTTTACAGTAAAGACATTTCAATTAATAAACAGAAAATAGAAAGGACTGCTACAGGTAAATATATATCCGCTGTGAACGTAACTTCGAACACTGTCTCGAACATCTCCAAGAGTGTTCCAATACATATGGTTCGCATTTTTGAACATTGTATTATATTTATGGATAAAAGGCTCTCACTTCTGAGTTTGTTTTAGTGAGAGAAGAATTCTCAGAGTGGTGAACTATAAAAAATCTCATCAAAAGATAGAGTTGTAAATGTCACGATCACGGATTCATTTATTCACGGAAACATTTTAAATATTTTTGCCTGTGTCCAACAGTGGACGTCTTTCGGCAGAAATGATTTAATTATATAATAATAATAACCATTGAAAAAAAAATTAAATGGTTATTATATTACTAGCTTCTTCCAGCAGCTTTCTTTGTCCGCGTGAATCTCGAAAAGTTATTCCATAGGAACGTATTGCCAGAATAAACAGTATCCTATGCACTTTACCAGGACATAATGTAACCGAGCTTGTATTTAAGTCCGTTCTGCCATTTGAGCGGGATTTAGTAAAAAATATACCTACAGGAGCATGCAAACTTTCGCTTTTACATCACACTAATATTTATAAAGGCAAAAGGGAGTGTGTATGTTTATTATTCCTTCACCACACTGAAACTACTGAAGGGATTTGGATAAAATTTGGCACACAAGTAGACCATGTCCTAGTTCTGGAATAGCAGATAGGATATAGACGTATGTTCCCATAGAATATTTTTCAATTCGGGCGAAGCCGCGGGCTGCAGCTAATTGTAACATAATGTGTTTAGCATATTATGAGACCATTCAAAAATATTGATGTTTCAGTGTAAACTCACCTTTATATCAATGACATGATTATCCACTTCAATAATCTGTAGGTTCTGAGGCACATTAGGATCATACTTCAAGTACTTGTCCTGTTTGGAGTCCAGATCGTAACGTTTGGAGTGTTTCATCAGGTCTAGCATCTGTTTGTCTCGCTTCTTTTCTCGCAAGGCGATGCTCAGAGGAATGGGAGTGACGATGTGGACTGACAGTTGGTGAGCGTCGTGCGGGATCATTGTCATGCGGGTCCAACCTAGAAGTCAAAATTAAATGAGTTAAAGTGAATGAAATTTACGAATGCTATGGCCAGGTTTTACTCATTTTGAACTTTTTTGAAGAGAACACAATGAAAAATTATACTTTTAAAATTGACTATCACCGGGCAAATATCAAAAAATGAAATAAATTAGCTGGCCCAATAAAAAAATCGCAAATCTGACTCTAACTTACGATTTCAAAGGCGTGCAACTGTGCATGTCTACGATATTACGTCACGGAAATATTTGAAAATTACAAAAAATAATAGTATAAAGCTTGTTTTGTTTTTAAAACGACCTCGCAAAAACAAAAATTTTGAATAGTTATTGTCTTTTATGAAAATAAAACCGCTGCTATAAGGCCGCGAAATCGACATAGACCTTGGTCATAGTTTTTGGAAATAATTTATAATTTTCGACATTCAGAACCTCGATTAAATGTGCAGTTTTTATAAATTTATTTTTGTTACTTTTTAATTCTCATGAATTATTCACTAATGTTCGAAGTGATAATGTTCATAAAATATCTGTGTTTTCAAAAAAAATCTGGAGAAAGATGTTTAAAAACGTCATTATCACGTAAGAGCGGTTGTATGAAAATGTGTTTCGGATTGGACGCTCTTAAGTTCGATTATATTATCATTTGAGATATGAAAATCTGGTTTTGACAGCTTTTGTATAGAAAATATTTATGTTGAAAACAAATCAAGCGCTTGATTTATTTTTCAGGTAAGTAGTATTTGTTGTTGGTGGAAATTTTCGAGTGAATTTCAGTAGCTTTTTTGTTGATACGCAAATTGATTCCTAGATCTCAAGTGTCTAAATAACTGGACAACATGTGCAATCATTAAAACATGTGTAATCTGAGTAAAACGGAGCTGAGATTTTTTTGTAGTGGTAGTCAACACTGTTCTACAAAACTTGCCGAGAAGGCAGATTTGATACATTTAATGCCAAATACTACAAAAGTATTAGAAGTTGTTACATTCAAATTCTATTAAAAACAAAGTGAATGTATTCTGTATCGAAAACTAAATATTTTCTAAACTTGCTAAGTAGGTACTGTATCATTGGCTAGATGTTTTTGCTAAACAAAAAGAAGTACATAACTAACTACTGAAAAATACTAAAAATCATCCCTAAAATGAATTTGTAATTAAATTCTACAAAGCCAGTGATGATAGGGTTCCCAACTAGCAAAATCAAGTACAAACAATCTTATGACTACTTTTATTTTCACTTATAAGAAACTTCAAGTATGCTACAAAGCTGGATTTGGGCGCAGTTATAGGAGAGTTTATTTCTATAACTATCTTATAATCAACTTTCAAAATGTTACTAAGCCCTATAATATACTTGACAAAGTGCAATAGCTTCTATAATGATAAGGGACTACTCAATTACTAGCACAAATGTTCCTGTTAGTATCTGACATGAGTATCTTACTAAAGCAGTCTTGTTTATAATACACTAGTAATGTACTTAGTTATTAGTTATAAGTATACTTTAACTCTTGGCTGGTTCCTGTGGTTTTGTGAAAAATAAATTTTAAAAAAGTATATCTCTATTACTATCATATTGTATTATTGTAGGACATTAATTCGATACTAATTTATATTGTAAACTAGCTGTACCCGCGCGGTTTCACTCCCGCTCTTCCCTACTTCAGCCTACTATACCCTACTCTACCCTACTATACCCTACTCTACCCTACTCTACCCTACTCTACCCTACTCTACCCTACTCTACCCTACCCTACTATACTCTACCCTACTCTACCCTACTCTACCCTACTCTACCCTACTCTACCCTACTCTACCCTACTCTACCCTACTCTACCCTACTCTACCCTACTCTATAGAGATCTCTATAGAGATATTGTGCAAGAGAAACGGCGGCCACAACAAAGATGTTCTTCCCCTGTGCAATCGCCGCGTACAGGACGATAAGAAGGATGGAGATGACCAAGGAGCTGACCCAAGCTCTAACAGGCCACGGCGGGTTCTCCGAGTACCTGACTCGCTTCAAGTGCAAGGAGAGCCCGGCGTGCGCCTGCGACCCCGACCAGCAGGAGACCGTCCTCCACCTCCTGGCGGACTGCCCGGTATATGCCTCCCTAAGATACGACATCGAAGCTAAGCTAGAAAATAAAATAGCCAAAGAAAGTCTTAGCGTACTTATAACAAGCAAGAAGCATAGAACAATCCTAATACAGTTTATTACAAGAATTGTGAAATCAGTTAATAAAAGAAATAAAACTTGAAAGACCATGGTTGACTCTGAAACAAAATATTAAAATCCTGCTTTTAATTGACTCAAAACTAAAATGTAACATTTTTTGAATTAAGCTTATTAGAAATCTCAAGCCAAGTTTATACCACTGAATTTTACCAAAATATTAACTATTACTTTCTCTTTTATGAAATCTTGCCGTATTTGAAATTATATTATAATAATGAAATTTATGACAGAATCTGAACAATGGAAAATCAAATCTAATAATGATTTTATTATTTATTATATCATATTACACAGTAATATTCATCTGTACTCAGTAATAAACTAAACATGGGACTGAAAACGAAACTTACAGCTCTAAAAACCTTCCCTGCGTAGCTCGACGGCAGGGGCCTTTCGCATGGCAGGAGTGGTTTTTAGCCGGTAAGAGTCCGGCACTACCCAGGCTGCCTTCGAACAAGGAAGTCTGGGTGTCCATGATGGATTTCCCACTCCTGCCACAATTAATAAAAAAAAAAAAAAAAAAAAACCCTACTCTACCCTACTCTACCCTACTCTACTCTACTCTACCCTGCTTTACCCTCCTCTACCTTACTCTACCCTACTCTACCCTACTCTACCCTACTCTACCCTACTCCACCCTACTCTACCCTACTCTACCCTACTCTACCCTACCCTACCCTACCCTACTCTACTCTACCCTACTCTACCCTCCTCTATCTTACTCTACCCTACACTACCCTACACTACCCTACACTACCCTACACTACCCTACACTACCCTACTCTACCCTACACTACCCTAATTTTCATTTTTTTTTCCATAAGAACCTTCTTCTCATAATAACGAACACAACAAAAAAAAAATTAGCGAAATCGGTCCAGGCGTTGTTGAGTTATGCGCTTACCAACACATTTTGCGATTCATTTTTATATTATAGATATACTGTATGAATATATGAATACGTGAGGAAGCCATTTTTACTGTGAAAGTGTACCCTCATTTAGTTAGTTTTTCATTGCCCTCCAAAAATAAGACATTATTATATTGTTGAAAATAAAATATTTCATCAATTCTTATGAATATTCTCCATGTTTTAAAATTGCTTTTCATCAAGTACTCTATAGAACCAATATAGGTAAATTAGTACTTATAAAAGTCTCAGTCCAGATAACTCGCCGCCATTTAAAAATAAATTTGCGATCCCTTGAAATATGCAGGCGCTAATACTAAATTTACTTTTCTCCTGTAACCACCACTCCTTTTCAATCGTTTCTAATAACTTAAATTCATGTTCAACTTATTTTCTCAAGCAAATGGGAAAAACTGAATCTTGAAAATGGCTGACGTTTACTAATAAACTTATTGATCCAGTAGCTTATAAGCTTGTTTGATCAAATAGCGCTCTTATCAAGTACTATTAGATTTAAAAGAGTTTCGAGCAAAACTATAATTGCGTAAACTTATAGTGATCTCAGCTCAGTATGTTATTACTATATACTTATTTACTCTCTAGAATCAAAATGTTACACTTGATTATTTAGTTTTTACTCTTAACCCTTTTCTTGGCAGAAAAAAAAAATGTTTAGAATTATTTTTTTTGTATAATTCTCTTTTGAAAATTAGTATTAGTGAATAAAAAAAATTGAAAAAAAAATCTTGTATGTTTAGTTTTGGAGATATGTAATGTATCTTATGAGATACATTGCCAAGTATCCGTAATTTTCTCTACACAAGGCAATGTATCCGAGAAGATACATTGCTCAAATAAATAAATTACTAAAAGTAAAAATATAATCAGAATTACAGAAAAAATCAAACACAAACATTAGATCTTACAAAATAATACAACTACCATCAAAATAAGTATGTGCAGGAAAATAAAAAGTTTCTATTAGACATAAGACAAAGTCTTAGACTGACTTGGAACACATTGCAGTGGTTTGTCTTAATGCATAATTTTCAACTCCCCTTGGTACTGAATATTGGGAAATATCCAATTTGGCCATAGCTGACACAAAGTGTAGGTCTTGGCATAACAGGGGCTTCAATTTTTTTAGCTGGAGTAGACCCTGCTACGTCTAATTCCTTTGATGAAGTCTTCTTTTTGTGCCAGTTTCGTTCGTTACCAGTTGGGACAAAATTTATTAATACTTTGTACCAACTGGTAACGAAATTTTTTATATATGGCATATATTTTTTAGATCTAGTGCGCCTGCGCTAAAGCAATCAGCTATTACTGATACACATGTCCAGCATTTGGGAAACTAAGGGCAAATACCAAAGGTGACAGTGTTGGTTCTATAACAGGTGATGGCGAGCTACTACGCCACCCATTTATAAGTTGTAATGCTTGGTTATTTCAGGACAGGGTACTGGAAACTTCTTCTTATTATGTTTACAATATCTTTGAATTATAAACACTGGATCTGCTTCAACATAGTTGCTTGCAGTGGTCACGCATTTATTATAATGCCACTTTGCTACACAAATGTTGTTGCCATTGCAAACTATCTGGGAATAAAACCCTTTGGGTTTTGTTTTCCACGCTTTGTCCATAGTTAGCTCTTTTTTCAGTTCCCTGTAACCTATTTAAAGGATCGAATACGTTCCAAGTGAGAATAGATAATGAATTAATTTTAAACTGGTGAAAAAGGTATCGAAAGAGACCCCTGAAAATGTTGGTTCTGGAATGCTTTTTTATGCAAAAGGCTACAATTATTATAGCCCCAACCCGAAGCCAGAATCTAGCGGGGTAAAATCTTCGTATCGAAATGTGTCATCACCTCCATACACAGTAAAGTCGTAAATGAATTCAGACAACATTTGGAGCTCTAACGAATATTTTGATCTCCCATTTCTTAGGTTTGCTTTTTATATATCATTTCCAATGGCCGGTTTTTTTTTTCCTTTACATGGCACCATCACCCCGTCAATGAATCTACTCTCATAGTATGATTCTTGAAGTTTTTCCGTAAGTTTAGAAAGATACATTGCGCACACAATAACTTGGCGGTGTGCACCTAGAGATACATAGTACGCTGTACCTAATTCTGTGATAACTTAGCGGTGTGCACTGTGAGATACATGCACAAACAAGATTCGTTTTTTTGCACAATAGTAAATATTTGGTTTGAAACCATACTTGATACAAATGTTTACTTCATAGGGATTATAAAAACATTCAATACTACATAAAAATCCGGGTACAATATAAAAAAATAATAATATGCTTACCTCCATGCCTACGATCGTGTCGACTCTGTGCACGATTTTTTAATTCAAAATATAACGATACTACCAATATCATCATGCTAAATAAAAATGAATTCGGAATCATTCAAAATATAAATTGTTGTGAGAAGTTTTATGTCATTCACTATATTTTCGAAACCAGGATTTTTTAAAGTTGACTGTATCTGACAAGATACATTGTCAAGAAAAGGGTTCAACTATAGAAGATTTATTTCTAAAAGTGTCCTAAAAGAAAATCTTGTAGCTAGCTATAAGACTCAGATGTACAAGCAAATGCTCTTGAGAGTATCTATGCTTGTGAACTGTTATTATTAGTAAAAGTGTCCTGTAAATGATTTATAGGTCATTCTCGTAGCGAACTATAAGACCAAGATATAAAAACTAATGCACTATAGAGTATGTAAAGGCTTGGCAAATGCTATTATAAGTTAAATAGTTTACGCAATGCCTTTATAAGAACGTTACTAGTAGTGACAGACTTATAATCTTTCTTTATAGGATTACTTTGCTAATTGGGTTGCCAACAGTACTATATTATATAGTATCGTACTATGGTTTCGTCGATCGTACTGTACCTACTTGTACAATTTTTAGAATAGTATCTTCTATAGCTCGCAAAAACTATATTTTCATCGCTAATTGAAATTCGGTCATTATTTTGCCAGTCTGTGGCGAGATAGCATTTTAGAGCTAGCTTCGCTCGTTCCAACATTTGTATTTCGTTTCAAGGTTTTCTGAGTGCTGCAAAATCAAATATCCACCGCGACAAACTCAGTCCGCCATTGGTCGCGCCTCAAGGAGCAACAGCAGGGACCCAGCCGGGTCGAAGCCTATTGGGGCCAGGGTTATCCGAAAGGGAACTCGAGCCTCGGTATGAAGGCTTGAAGGAACGGGGTGGGTTTTTTAGTCAGTAAGAGTCTGACACTATGTCTCGCTCCACCCAAGAGCGGGGGTTGTCATTGGATGATTTTTCCCACCGAAAAAAAAACAACAGTCCACCATTGGAAAAAATGATTTTGTGCCATGAAATACGGAATGTAATGCTGGTGCAAAGAGAGCAGAGAATCCTTTAAAAGAAATATCGCAAAATAAAAAAAAGCTACATCAAAATTAATGTGTACTTTTATTATTTTTTCAATATTTTTAAAAGTACTGTATTTTTTGCAATGTTTTAATAAAAATACTAGATATATTTTTCCAAAAAAAAAGGTGGCAGCCCTTGTGATGTCAGTGCAATGGCTTTTCAGCTCAGTTTAGCTGACAATAAGAAAAAAAAGTAGGAGTTCACGAATCGCAAAAGGATTATAGGATGACGTTGTCTGTCCTCTAGAACTAATCTGTATTGCTTTCACTGCTATCACGTGAATAAACCCTTTAAGATGAATCGTTTAGCTAACCATATTGAATGTTTTTTTTTTCATGATAAAGTCATACAATAAGGTTAGTCGAATTGAGAAGGTTTTATTGAAGATTTTAAGAAAAAAGAAAAGAAAGAAAATATGTTAATTCTGCTCAAATGGACGCACAATAAATTACAAAAGATCACCACTTATCTCCAACTATAAAACAAACAAAAACCATTTTCACTGTCGGGCTATGTGTCTACAGGGCGTTTAATATAGACACAGAATAAGGAAGAATATATTCTATTCTTCCTTATTTTTATTGGTTTAATGATTTTATTTATGTAAAAATATATATTATGCATTTTATGGTCGGAAATTATACTAATATTATATGTTTTAATGAGCCTGAAAATGATCTGTAAAATGAAAACAAAAAATTGGATTTTGCGATCCACTTGGTGCTTAGTTCCTTGAACATTTGGTCAGAATTAAATACGCTCGTACTGGCCGCCTGCGCCCGCCCGCCCCAAAGTCACTGTTTTATGGCACAGCTCGGGAGTTAGGGCCATACATTGAGATTTTGGTACACAAAGTAAATAGGTATATAATTTATGTCTTCTAAAGTCTAAGCCTGAAGTTCTATTCCAAAATGTTCTTGGTAAACCCATAGTCTGTGGTGAGCACTAATTTAAGTGCCTAAGTTTATTTTCCAGCCATCTTGAAACTTTCTTATCCCTTATCCCTAGACAAGTTTTAGTTTATCAATCGGCTAGGCGTATTAATTCCATTCCTACAAACCACAGGCATACCTACTTAAGGCTCTTGCTCCCATTTACCTAGTGCCATAAAACAGTGACTTTCTGAAACCTGCTCCTCGGTAACGGCTGAGTTAATAGAATTGAAAAAAAAAGTTGATTATAAATTCGTATATAACATTATCAACCTACGTTTTTTTTGTATGATTAAAACTTTTGCCAAAGTCATTTTTAACAAATGTTTCTTCGTTTGTTTTGCCTATTCATTTTGAACGGCTTTGTTCTTTAGAAATATGTTTACATAAAAAAAAAATGGCTGATAAATGTTCTTCAAAATTTATCTAATATCAAAAACACTTCCCCCTGACCACCGCTAAGTTCATTTTTACTTGCACTCAAAACGAAAGTTTTAAAAAGGTTTAGTTTTGCGCCGCACCGCAGGGTTCAAGCGATCGAAAGTGGTCAGGCAGAGATGACCGCGATGGTAGGTACATAGCATAAGCAAATCAATCAATTTAAGGCAAAATAAATGATTTTAAAGGTTAGCGGAGCTCTATGCGAACGAAGTAGCCAGTATGAAGATGTACACACATATTTTACAGCCAACTTGAGTTAAATGCACATTTAACCCCATTTAAATGTTCAAGAGACTATGCGCCTTAAATATTCCCACAACTGAAAGTCCCAGTCCGGTCATTGACCTTCACAAAGTAATACAGAACTTAGATTCAGCCAGACGTAGTTTATCTGATTCGTTGACTGAGCTATTCTGAATGAAATCTAAGTGAATTACTCATTCGTTCACTCGCTCCCTAAAATCTCTCTCCTAGATAAAATCGAGGGGATCAACTTGCTCGTTTTGTTCGTCGGCATTTAAAGCAAAACTTTTAACTATCGACGCGATAAAATCTTTTAATTGTTTTAGCTGTTAATTGCCTTTTTAATGGCATTTCAGTTCAGCCTAGGTTATTAGAATAATCATTTCGGAAATGGTTTTGAAGTTGGGCCGATTTTTAATTTAATTTTCTAAGTATTATAACATTTAGGCCTTTGAGTAACACTTAACCGATTAATTAAGTACTTTGTTACTAAAATTAGTTCCCTATCTTAAAAATATTTTTTTTAACTTTATTCCACACAAAGAATGGCTATTATATGATTTATCTTTTATCTTTTTGTCTCTTTATCGTTTTTTGAACGTACTTTACGTTAAAACGAACGAAACGATACAAGAAAAAGTGAACATTATCGCCTGAAATAATGATGATGGAAGGATCCTTACCATTGCCGAGCTGTCTTGTGTAGATGTGTGTGTTATTGTTGCAGTAACCGTCTGGACACCAGTTACACACGCTGTCTGAAGAGTTGCAGTGACCTTGGACACATGTGCCCTAAGAAAAACAAAAGTATACTATGAGCACTATGGACAAGTTTCAAGTCGTCCTTTAACTACAGGGTGTAAGGAACAACCCTCCACAAACTTTAAGGGCTTGCTCAGTAGACGGAACTGAACAACCTTCCACAATTTTTATTTTTTCAGGATACGAAAAAAGAATATCGGCCTCCTCATACAAACTGTCCAATCAAGTTTTTATAGCAATGCTGATTTTTTTTTCGTTTTCTGAAAAAAAATTTTGTGGAAGGTTGTTCAGTTTCGCTTTCTGAGAAAGCCCTTAAAGTTTGTGGAGGGCTGTCCCTTACACCCTGTAAACTCCATTTTCTATAATACTAGACGGTTAGACAAATCTTTTTTACTGTTTCTTCAACCGATTTTGACTTCTACTCTATAGGCATAAAGATGGCATTAAAAGCAAAAAAAAGTGGTAACAATACTATTTACTGCAGCCGCCATTTGTCATGCTATCAAAGCAATAAAAGTCAAAATCGTTAACGTAACGTAACGTAAACGGACACTTAAAAGATTTGTTTATTTAAATTTCTAAACTTATTTAGAATGAATTCTAAATGGAATTTAAATTTAAATGTAGGTTAATAAATCAGTCAAAACATTTTTGAAATATTTTTTTTTAAATTATGCATTCATTGTAATTGTACGCCTAAGGAGTGAAATTCCCTGCCGGAGTCTGTGATTCCTGATAGCTACAACTTAGGGATCTTTAAGTCAAGAGTGAATAGGTTACTTTTAGGCAAGCATACTTCATCGTCGACCACATCATCGCTTACTGTCAGCCTGTTTAAAAAAAACGATCTTGTAGCGACTTCTATAGTGTTACATAAGAACTTTTAGTTCTTACAAAATTCTGCATCGCGCAATTAACAGTTCTCCGCGAGATTTGAACATATACAACAGCTCGAAATCATCTAACGGGCAGTTGCCAGGATCTGACATAACGCCCGTCTGGTCGGAGGATCATTCCTTTTCAAAGAAGGTATGTGAAACTTTACACTTTGATCCGCATACCTATAAACTCTGTTTTATTTATTTAGTAAAGTTCACTAAACAGTATAATTCATTACCAACTTATAACTTAATTTTGTAACGGAATAAGCCAAGCGGACATTGTTAAAATTATCAAAGCGTAAGATAAATTAAACACCACTCACTTATAACAAAGTGCAGTAATTATAATATCAACTTAATCAAGGGTCCCCTAGCTCGAGCCACTTTTTAGGCCAAAGTGGAAAACTCTTAACGGAACTTACCCGAAAAAATGCTTTTTAATTTATCATCGTTTATTTCTGAGCTTGTGACACCGTTTTCCTTTTAATAATGTACATATTCGAGAGAAAATCGCATTTTAGACAAAATTCAGCGAGCTTAGTCACGCCAGTGAGATATTCCTTTTCTAAAAGTCATCTATCTATACCTAATAGATAATATTGAGATGAAAGATTTGTATTTTAATTTTAGTGAATAGATTAAAAAAATAGGTATTGGAGTAATTTTTTTCATCTAAGTGTGTATAGGTTAAAAAAATGTATAGGTTGGATTGCCAGTTTATCATTGAATGACTGATAGGCGCAATAAAATTTTCTAAAGTCACGCGGGCGAAGCTGCTGGCAGATAGTAGTTTTAATCTTTAGGTTTCTTACTATAGGTATCTTTGCACACTATTAGGGGGTTATCACAACTAAATAATATAATGATACAAAACAAAAAACAAACTAAAAAATTTCTTTTTTTTTTGTGTACATTTTAATGTAGTTATCTCGGTTATTTTTATTTTTTTTGTAAAATTCTGAAATTAAACTCATTTGGAACGTTTTAGTGTTTTTTGTAGTAAAGTCGGTTGTTTTGGGAGTTTTGAAGGTACAAACAGACACTATAATTATTTATACGCACGTACCTAAGTAGGTATGTATTAAATAAGTAGTTACCTGGAAGCAGACGTCAAAAGGTCTGTTGTAGCTGCACGGTGTCCCGTCAGGCAGGGCCCCAAAGTTGGACGGACCTCCGCCGCCGTAGTCCACGCACCACACCTCGCAGTGCTTGGTTTCTGTTAGAGTATAAAATATAATGTTTTTTTTTTGCATTTATAAAGGACCGAAGCCGCCGGTCTCGCCGGCACGTATCTGGCGGACCAATCCGCGCGCTCCACTGGGCGTAGTTTAGCGCGGATTGATCCGCTAGCTCGCACCGGGTTCGTGCCGACGGCTTCGGTCTGTAGACACCTGAAATTTTCTGCGTGCGGGCAATCATGCATGCGTGATGAAATCCGCACGATATTAAAAACGCCCTAAATGCCTTATAAATTTTTCACTAGCGATGGTGCGGCATCTTATTTATTTATTTATTTAACTATTTATGTACACACATGGAAATACAAGAAAAGAGGAAGATCATCTTTTTTTTATTAAAATTGCATAATTACCGTTAATCGACTTCTGGCACCCAAGTTAAGAATAAACTTGTGTTATGGGCACCCCAGTGTATGGGATACATCCAAAACTCAAAAGGCTACAGTGCAATGTTAAGAAATAAAAAGAAAGTAGTAATTACCATTAGGATGCAGGTAGGGTATGAACCTCGCATGTTGCCTGACACAGATGTCGGCGCGCGCGTCCCGCGTGTTGGCGCACGTGGCGCCCGCCCAGCACGTGCGCACCTGGAAGCCGGCGCCCTCGCAAGCGCTCTCCGATGTCATGCTATAAAATTAACCGGCACATATATATATATATATATATATACCTATAACATAACTGAAATGGCACATTCATTAATTTAAAACGATTTTAAACTATTTGTGAAATGTTGATTATCAAAAGGATGAATAAAAAAAAATACATTCAGCGGACCATGGAATCTGTTCCTTTTTGAAGTCGGTTAATTATATCTTATTTGAGCTCGAATCAGGTCGAATAAATATGTTATTTATATTTATTCGACCTGATTAGATCTCGAAATCGAAAACAAAGATGAGAAAAGAGCGTGACTTTACATATAGTTTTTCGACTGATGAACGAATTTTAAATGAATATGGAAGAAACAAAAATGAATTATTTGCTAATACACATAATGGTAGATTTTGAGTAAAAATACATAAATATTTATCTATAATATGTATGTATTTACAAATATATAAGTAGATATGTTTATCAGTTGTCTAGTACCCATAAAAGAAGCTCTGCTTAGCTTCGGATTAGACGGCGTTTTGTGATAGTTGTGGAATATTTTATCAAGCAGAAAAATCAGAAACCGAGAAGTGGGTCAGAAGTTAAATTAAACTTGCAAAATTTCATTAGAGACAGATAACGACGTATGTAACACATCATCACCCCGACTCACTGGGGCATTATCCCGACTCACTGGGATAGCAAACACCCCGACTCACTGAGGCATCACCGCAGTTCCGACTCACCGAGAACTATGCGGCATCGGTTCCGACCCACTGGAACCAACCTATCACTGGCCTGGCACGCATCATGAAGCATCAAAGAACTATCGATCTCCGATCTCCGGAGGGGAGTGATGTAGCGACATCTATGGCGCCACATAAGAACTACGAAGAAAGTACGAAATCCTGCATCGCGCATTCACAGTTCTCCGCGCGATTTGAACATATACGACAGCCCGAAATCATCTATCGGGCAGTCGCCCACCAGACTATAACACCTGTCTGGTCGGAGGATCCTCCCTTTTCAACGGAGGTTTGCGGGACTTTACTCTCTGTTCCGCATACCTCCAAAAACTAAATAAAAGATCGTAATATGCAAAGCTCAATATACGTGACGCTGCAATGTGCGCCCTGTGTCCCGCAACTTGCCCCCTACAATGAGATACGTTGGTCAATTTGACAGCGCAAAATATATCTTGGGAGGCTTGAAACATATCCCACGAAATGCATCAGCTGTAAGGCTAACAACACGAAGCTTTTGTAGCTTCGTTTAGTCTGCAAAAGGCTTAGAGAGGAAAGACATTTTAACCGTATAAATTAATATGCCTTTGCCCAGCAGTGGGACAGTAACGGCTAGAAAAAAATAATAATAATATGGGCCACTGAAGAGGAGATGCCTTTACTGAAAGACAAAGAAAAAAAACAAAATTAACAGCGCTTTAAGACATATTGGGTTATTTTGTCCCCTAATGTATCTGAGGTTCAATTTGACAGCATTGCTTGACATTTTGGGGGAAATTTTGTCCCCTAATGATCTGAGGCTATATTTGACACGTTGCTTGGCATGTTTGGGGACATTGTGTCCCCTAATGTATCAGAGGCCTTATTTGACAGCATTCTATGACATATTGGGGACATTTTGTCCCCTAATTTATCTGAGGCAGTACAAAAAAAAGAAACATTCAACTCACCCTTTATACCTACACCTTCTGATCCGAGTTTGTAAGCCATACCCGCAGTCAGCACTGCACTCACTCCACTTGCCCCAATCACTCCACTCGGGCTTCTCATTGTCCCTCTCTCTGTCGTCCACCTTATGTTCAATGACCTCTGTTTGCGTCCTCTCAGGCTCAGTCTGTATAGCGTGGCCTGGCATCGGATCGCACACGCGGTCGACGCACCACTGCAAAAGATCATTCGTAAATTTTTTAGAAGAATGTTGTAACAAATTTTGCCAACTTAAAGGCTTCTCCAAGCGAGTGTATCGCGGAGAAATTGTCTATTGACTTCTTTCACTCTAGAATGGAGTGAGAGAGCGTGTCAGACTTTTACTAACTAAAATTCTCCTGTGAACTGCATTTGCCCTTTGCATTCCAAGACCATGGCAATTCTTTCAAAAAATCCCATCACCTAATTATCGTCCAGCCACTTCATTCTATAACAACTCATAGTTCTACTATATTAAAATTATCCCAAATAAACATACTCTTGGAATAAAAAGTATGTGCTTTTCCAGGACTAGGAGGATTGGCAGGCAGACGCCTCCTTCTGCGAAGCAGTAATGCTAGAAAAGGACGCGGCTGCACGTGCGAGGCAATGGTCCTCACGACCCAGCTACAGCAGTCCCAGCGGGATTGCTTTTCCAAGAAATAGTCTACCAATGTGTCAAATTTCATCTAAATCCCTTCAGCAGTTTCAGTGGACAGAGATAACAAACATACACACTCACAAACTTTTGCCTTTATAAGATTTTATTATCCGTGTCTATAGTAGAGACAGATGAGCTTTTTTTAAAGTAATTCATAACAAGTTACTTATTTATTAAGATAAGCTTTAATCTAGTGGCATGTGCCTAGGGATGAAAGCCAAAAACCTCACTATCAAATATTTATAAGATTAGTTAAAGTTCAGTGGTTTTGTTAGTCGGCTAAAAACTTTTGACTCATGAAAGCCAACGATAATCATGGCAATGCGATACAAATCTTTTGAAGGTGTAATATTCATTTATTATGTTTTCTTTAATACAAATTATATCCTATAATATTACCTACTACTTATAAACGACTAAAGAATTATAATTACAGTAAAATAAAAAAATGAAAGTAAAACCCTACGCTAATTACAATTAACTGTAATCAAACTAAAATATGGCGTCAAAAAACTCTTTCACATCGCTGGCGACTGGTAATGTGTCTAAAAGACAGGCGTCATTGCTACGCTTGATAGCTCCGAATTCAGCGGATTTCAAATTCGATTTATCAATCCGTGCAATCCTAACGCCATATCTTTTGCGGTCGAAATGGACAAAGAAGTTATAAAACGCAAAACGTGTCTTATTGGATATAAAGATTTCTGTTCAAAGGAAATTGATATAGCCAATAATACTTATATTTTAACTTCAGTTCGGTCGTTCTCTTCGCTCCAACAAAATATAACGGAGAACAATAAAATTATTACTATCTCGATGTTTCTATAAAGCCTCAAAGCGGCTTTATTATAAGGGGATTAGAAAGTCTTGCAATCTGAGGGGTAATTTTTTGTTTGTTTTGTTTAATAATGTACCTACTTTGGATTTATTTGACTTTCTAGGCGGAAAGGTAGTTTTAAAATGTTCTTATTTGAAACTAGCTGATCAGTGAACTGCTGGTGACTGGCCTGTTGGTCTAGTGGTTTGTGGCCCTGCCTGCTATGCCGGAGGTCGTGGGTTCGATTCCCACCCAGGACAAATGTTTATGTGATGAGCATGATCATTTGTTCTGTGTCTGGGTGTAATTTATCTATAAATATGTATGTACCTATTTAGAAATATATAAGTACGTTTATTAGTTGTCTAGTACCCACAGCACAAGCTCTGCTTAGCTTGGGACTAGACGGCGTTGTGTGGCAGTTGTGGAATATTATTATTATTTCGTTTATTCAGCTTTAAGAACATATAAATTATATTTTTAAATATTCATATAAAAAAAAACATTTAAAAATATAAAAAATAGTAGCCCACCGGTATCGGGAACAGGGCCCAAGCCACCGGCGGTCAGGGCTCCAGAGAAAGGAATCTCCTGACTATACGAGCCGTGTCCAGCAATACTGCTTTCTGAATCAAGCCCTTGATCCAGTCGCCTAACGAGAGCCTCCTAAGGTGTTGGTCGAGGCTCTTGGCTATTAAGCCATTGGCTGAAACAACTATCGGTACAATGATCGCTGAATCCACTATTATTATTATTATTAACTTCCTACCGTCTAACAGTCAATGAATGTAGTGTATCTTTTTCGATATAGTCAACCGATTGCGATGAAACAAAGCCTAAAGGTACACGCTAGGGTGTGACAGGTTTACCTCCGCACCCTGTCTGTAAGTTTGTACGAAAGCCTGCACAGTTGTGCAACATACACGCTCCGGTTTACCTGACAGGTATGACTGTATAGTCAAACCCGTCAAGTATACCTTTAGTAATATATCAAGTTACACACAATAAAATTTTAATGTATAAAAATTATCTACGCCGATTTCGTACATTTTACGTGATGCGCACACAACAAAGACTTTTCTACAGATTTGTTATATGTATAGATTCGGTACACAATACATTATTAAGAGGGCTCGTCTCGATCCGTCTATCGTCAACGTAATTAAAAGCTTGTTATTTTCAACGCAATGTTTGATAATGAGTCAACACGAAAAAGGAGAGATAACACCTGAAAGCTCTGTTGGCATTCGGTTATTCCATCTTTCACTTGAATATTTCATAAAACTTTTTCCAGGAATACGAGTTTTTTTTTAATATTAAGAGCTTTTGAAAAAATTGTCGTCATTCAGAATCTCGATTAAATGCGCAAGGTTTTTTATATATTTTTTCGTTTCTTTTTTATTTTATGATTATAAAGGACCAAAGTTCTTGCAATTTTCAGAGAATCTCTACTAGATAGGTATTAGAGATGTCTGGATTAGTTTTACACAAATGCTTTCATTTAAATGAAACCTACATAACATCTGTACTCCCAAAATGTCTAGAAAAAGATGTGTAATAACGCCATAATCGCGTAAGAGCGATTGTATACAAATATATCTCGGGTTGTGCGCTATTAAGGTACACGTTTTTACTATCTACTTGATATACAATTAATAAAGTATCATGAATATATCTACACGAGTCACGCAAGCTTTCAACTCGCTCGAATATACATAAGCTAAGCATCTTCAACAATTCGAAGAACAACATTGAAGCGAATTGCGTGGCCTCTTAAAGCTAATTACTTTCTCCGAAGTTCAATGAGGGATCTTACTCTTTATCCAGAATAAAACAGGCTGGTTTTAAATGAAATGGGCGCAGTCCTTATTGAAATGTCCTCGGATTGAAATTGGTTTTAAATTGTCATTGAATTTCGAATTGGCATAAAAGCGCTCTAGGATTGCTGTTATTTCACGACTGCGCACAATGGCACTCTCGTCGGCGGTGTTTATCTGGCGGTGCCAGCACTCGTCATTTGCATAGCTTGAAAAACAAATTCCACAAAGGATTTCATCGAATTTATGCGCGCACACGTGCTCTCCGTGCGCGACCGATAGAATCCTTAGTAAGGTATGCGAGCGCGACACGCGATCACGAATACCATGTTCCATATTTCCTGGAAGTGTTCAATATTGCTAGTTAAATTGTGATTTTAATGCCGTTTTAGTATGTACGACATTAATTTTCATTAATTCTGGTATTAATTATTTGAATTAATGAAAAATAGTCAATCCTCATCCGCCGGGATTAACGCCAGCCGTTGTCAGCTTTTCTATTTTTACTATCATATTCCTAATTCAGATACCTGCATATGTTGCAATTATTGTTCAATTATGACCAGTAAGTTAGACCTAGATATACAAATACGACCATTTCCGACTTCCGAAATGGACGAAACTTCTATTATAATTGTCTACAAGTGTGTCTCTAACTTCCTGCTGCATTGTGTTGTTGTACAGTTAATGTAAATTAGGGGCAATTGTATATGTGATTTGGTAGGTTACCTTGTTGTGACCGCAGGGCGTGCCTTCGAGCGGCGGTGCGCGCTTGGTGTGGCAGACGTGTGGCTTGGCGCGGTGGGCGCACCACAGCCGCGAGCAGGCGGACCGCACCTTCACTGACTTGCATACTGAGAACCTGAAGAAATGGAAAAGAAAATAATAGAAATTAGAAAAACATAAGTAACATACCTTCTTTAGTCTTAGTAGAGCGAGAGAGAGGGTCAGGCTATTACTGAATTAAACTCTCTGTAACAGAATAACATACCCTAACGATGCTACAGGATAAAGCTATATAAACCTTTAATCTTATCCACAAAAGTCTGAAACAAATGTACTAGCTTTTCCTTCAGTGGCGTCTACAATATTTCAAATACTAAATCAAGTCAGGCCCAAAAATAAGGGTTCCTATTCAATCCGAAAGACATTTGGACAAAATCCTTAAAATACCAACTGATGTTCGGATACATGAAGATCTGGCACAGGCAGACTTGTAATCCGAAAGCTTCCATCCGCTCAATAGCCGTTATTGCTAGGGACGAGCAGTTTCTTTCTTTTTATTTATTCCAATCGCCGTTTATACCAATCATGTTTCGATTAGGAGCTACAGAACTGAAATTGAATTCTTGGCTAGAGAGCTTTGCCAGAGGGAAGGTAGTTAAATAACCCTGAAAATTGAACGGAGTAATAACTTTGTTCGTCAACAAACCCGCGATAGAGGAGTAATTTCTAGTGAGTCACTACAAATAACTTCTCCATTACGGGTACAAACATTGTACGAGTACAGCGTCTTTTTAACCGACTTCAAAAGGAAGGAGGTTCTATGTTCAGCTTAGTTTTATTTTATTTTTAAACAATTTAAACACAACATCAAAATATGTTTTTCAATACACTTACTCGGCTCTTATCACACTACGAATAGGTTCGACATGCTATGTTTATCGCCCTCGTGGTTTTTTTTAATTTATCATAACAAGGGCTTTTTTCATTCCTATTTCGTCACGGTCAACCGTGATTATCTTTTTAGGGTTCCGTAGTCAACTAGGAACCCTTATAGTTTCGCCATGTCTGTCTGTCCGTCTGTCTGTCTGTCCTCGCTTAATTTCTGTGACCGTTAGCACTAGAAAGCTGAAATTTGGTACCAATATGTATATCAATCACGCCGACAAAGTGGTAAAATAAAAATTGGAAAAAATGTTTTATTAGGGTAGCCCCCCTATATGTAAAGTGGGAAGTGATTTTTTTTTTAATTTCATCCTAACGTGTGATATATAAGTATTTAAAAATGAATAGGGGTTTACTAAAATCATTTTTTGATAATGTCAATAATTTCGGAAATAAACGCTCCAAAAGTAAAAAACAATTTGTCCCCCCCCACTCTAACTTTTGAACCATAAGTTTAAAAAATATGAAAAAAATCTGAAAAGTGGAACTTTATAAGGACTTTCTAGGAAAATCATTTCAAACTTGATGGAAAGACCAGTTTTTGTACAAAAAAGACAAAAAGGTTCTACAAAATAATTTCTGAACTAAGTTTGTAGTATAATCGTATATGCAAGCATTTTTTTAAACTCATAAGTGGGTACACTTATTGTGACGGACGGGAAACTACGGAACCCTACACTGAGCGTGGCCCGACACGGTCTTTGGCCGGTTTTTTTTTTAAGCAAAGAGGAACTTTTAAGGTTTTAATATTTAATGAAAATTAAAATTGTGTTTTATGAACAGAATATCATGAATAAATACGGTTATTTACACAATAATTTGTTATTATCAACTTAAACAACAACAAATTAATATTATCTGTGTTCTAAATTCAAACATATTTGAATTTCTATTTTTAATATTAAGTAGGATGTGTACGGTTTGATACCTTTGCCTCTTCTTCAACCTGCAAAGGTAAAAAGTCTATTAAATATTATTTTTATTTGTGTCATATTAGGTGAAAAAAATGTTGAATTTAAGATTTGAAGAGAATTCTTTAGATGGTGCCGGCGCCGTCAGATATTGTGATTAAGTTAAAAAATACTCACGATAGCTTGCTGCCATCTAAATCAAAACTAAAATGTATGGGAACTTTAGCAAATTTTCTTCACTACAAAATGAACAAAAATGCGTCGTAATTTTTAGAGGAAGTAAGTATTTCTTCGTAAGTGTATTGAAAAACGTCGTTTGATACACGTGAAGATTTGCACTGCAACACTCGGCTCCATAACACCCTCGCCTATACGACTCGGTTGCAATGACAAACTGTCCCCACTTGTATCAAAATGTACTATTTCGACACAAATTATATTCATTAACATAATTCAATTGTTATTAAAAATTATATTGTATGTTTTGCTAATCATAAATATGTTTTGATTTGATGAGGTTCATATGATGTGTTTGTAGGTGTATATAGTATCGGAGATTCATTTGTCCACAATACCTCGCATATCCATTGTAGTAAATAATCTGACGAACCAATTTGCATGCAAATAGTCCGAAATGGAGTAGGTAAGTAATGCGCATATACACAATTCTGTAGATATCGATTGTGAATCGTCACGAAATTGTATTCAAATTACACGATGATGAGATATTTGGACTCTAGTAGGCTTTATATTAGGTAAACTCGTATATACAGAGTGATTTTCCGTAGGTACAAAGTAGAACTACATTGCGCACTCCTGGGGCACGTACGGGCGCGTCGGTCTCCATACATTTTATAATACAAAATGTTGGATCTAGTGGAACTAATGGATTTAGTGTAGCTCTACAAGTCTAGTTTCCATAATATGGAAACTACACTAGATCCACGCGACATTGTTTTATGTACTTGTACAAATCAAGCGTGGTCTACGTGTCCTTCCGTCTAATGTAGGTAGTTCTAGCTGAATGCAGTATGATAGTGTAATATATTGTACAATGTATGTATATACTGAGTAAAGCGTATTTAATGCATATATGCTTGGAGTTATATGCTTTGATTTTACTATTAAATCTTATTAACATCTGTGGGTTTTGTAGTTCCCTAATCAATTTTATTTTACCTTCCAGGTTAAGAAAATTTCTTCAAACAATTATAGCTTTCAGAAGTTTTCTCTCTTGTTTTATTTTTTTTTAGTTTTAATTAAAAATTCAATGTTTATCTTATTTTGTTGATAGAATTTTCGTTTCGAATTTTTAGAAGTAAAATCGTGGTCCTAGAACGCAAAGGGCAACTGAATGACACAAGTAGGTTTTAGTCAGTAAATGTCTGTCATGCATCATGCTCCACTCTAGCTGTTCAAGCTTGTAAATATTTATGTAGGTATAAGGGAAAAGCTTATTTTCGATATTTACAGGCTACTTTATGAAGAACTAATAGATTATTTCTCACCTCAAAAAAAAAAAAATCTTGCTATAAATAAATTAAACACGCTGTACAGTAGAGTTACAAGATCTTAAAATTCTTATGACTTATTTACAAAGAACGCCATTGAACGGGATGATAGGCTGTTGATACGCTCATTATTATGCATTGAAAATGTTTGAATAATATATTTATCGTACTTTTATTGGTTCTTAAGCCAAGAGCCCTAGAAATTGAAGAGCCGAGCTAATTTTAGGGTTTCAAGTATTTTACTCAAAGAGAAGTCAAAGACGGTACTTGTAAAAGGTTTGGTGGGTACTTGAAAGAAATGTGAGGGTATTAAATAAAATATAATCTGGAATTTAGAAGGACTGATTAGATCCTCGCAAGGAATAATAGTGAAGACGCTGTAATGAATTAGAAATACAATGTTTCATCTTTCCCTTTGAAGGATTTACCTAAGAGTTACTGTTTGTTTTTCGAAAAATTAGATATAATTATTCAACATAATCCTGTATTTCCCAAAATATCATCATTCTTCCATTTATTTTTTCAGTTTTATGTGTTTTTTTTTGTTTTTCTTGTATTTTCTGTATTTTCCTACAAATATATGAAACAAGAATATACATATGCATGTGATGAAATCTTTGAGGAATGTATTGGAGCAACTACAACCTCAAACTGTAATAATACTAAGGTAGGCGTCAGATAACCGTGGAATAACGGTCATTGACCCTACTACATTTGTAGACATTCTTAATTTCAAAAATGGAAATTAAGACATAATAAAGCTGTCTTGAATCGATATGACTCGAGATTGCTCGTGATCCTTTACATGATCTAGTAATGAATACATAGCCTGTCAAAATCATACCCTCCTTTGGCTTTGCCGTAGTCGGACGCAGATATATTAGGAAAGGATCAATGTACTTTATTCCACCAAGCGCCTTTTACGAGTATAATAATAGATCTATCTATGTAGATATAGACAGACATATGGAAAAAAGTAAATACCTATGAAGTTAAAAAATAATATCGACTTGTAACTGTCCATTTGTAGTGCAAAGGCATAGTATGTAAGGCATACAGAGAAGAATGATCGCCACATTAATCAAATTAGGGCGAATTGGCGATATGAAAGGAAACGTACTTAAACATAAAATAAAAAAGTATCGAACAGCGCAAAACTATCTTTTTTTTTTTTCTTTTTTTTTCGATGGGAAAAATCATCTTATGACAACCCCCGCTCTTGGGCGGAGCGGGAGATAGTGTCAGACTCTTACTGACTAAAAAACCCATCCCGTTCCTTCAAGCCTTCATACCGGGGCTCGAGAGCCCTTTCGGATAACCCTGGCCCCAGTAGGCTTCGACCCGGCTGGGCCCCTGCTGTTGCTGACAACTCCTTGAGGCGCGCGGGAACAGCGCGCGCCGTCGACGACTTGGGCTTGGTCCGGACAGTTACCGGACGGCCGGACAGCGAGCTACCCATTGCTCACTGTCCGCAAGCCCGCGCAGCGCAAAACTATCTGAACTTTCTAATTAAAAATATGATTGGTTTTTAGACGTCTGCTCTGTAACAAGATATTGTAGAATTTGGCTCTGTAGCTATCAGAAGAAAAAACAAATGCGAGTCGGACTTGTGCACTGAGGTTTCCGTACAAACTTACGATAACAGTGCAATTATGAATTGAGTTACGAAATTTTTTCTGAATCGCATTTTTTTGCGACGTAACTATAAATTTACAGTTTTCAGATTTTTTCTTCTATTTGTGCTATGAGACTTTGCTTCATGCCAAATTGTAGGATTCTAGGTCAATAGTGTGATAAATCAAACACTTCAGGATAAATTGTATAAATATTTTATTCACTTTGATCAACACAATTTCATATTTATCGTTCTATTAACAATCATTTACAAATACACGGATTAGTCGGACATGTTCACTGTTCAACAACTCAAAGCAGACTGACTCTGTCTAAAATGACAGTTACAAACGTTTCCCTACCACAAACTTTCACAAACACTCGGTCGACTAACCGACCAATCAGAGCAAAGTAAACAGTACGTAACATCAATTGACTAACTAATATCCATTAGGGTTTATCTAATAATTAACTGCAAGTAAATATTTCATTTTAACAATTATGATATATTTATACAAAACAAATGCATAAAGTCTAATATTATAAATTATTACTTAATGTCTACAACGAATGCCTAAAGTTCATGTAACTACTAGCGCCATCTATCGCTTAACATTGGAAGTTGAACGATTTATGAATATTTTCTTTAAAAATCATTACATTCGGCCATCCGACATCGTGCGATCTCCTGACGCACGATTACAATTAAAATGATAGGATATTTTCATTAAAATTATGAAACTTAATTCCAGTTTGACAAGGAACTGAGTCTTACATTCAAAATCATTACATTCGGCTTAGTCTTGATTATTTGCTTTATCGTCACGTCATATGTTTATAACATTCATCACACGAAGAATAGTGTAATTTTTTTTTGTCAAAGGCTTTTCTATATATCCGAGATCATATAAGGTCGGAGGAAAGTATGTATTATGAATGTTATTCCTCAGTTTGCCAAAACCGGTAATTCCAGTAATTTTATACTTAAAACTTTTTGTTTTTTGTTTTCAATGGATCTATGGATTTTAAAATGAGGCAAATTCAATTTTACTCTCATAATTGCAATCAGATCTACTAATTTTTATTAAACCACCTATGCTGTAGGTAGTAGCAGGGATTTTACTGGTAACGAAAATATATTTTTGCTAGTCTAACCCAAATATTGGTGCTCACCTCACATCTTAAACTTTTTAACGTATTTTACTTCGTAATGTTTATCATTTAAAGTATCTCTGATCCTAGTAGTTTTGTGGCAGTCTCATATGTTTCATTGGTGTTCGTCATAGTCAGTAATCATTTTATTTTGCTAGGGGATTTAAAATAGTGTTTATACATTTTAGCAAAACCGCGCTCAACGTAAGACAAGATATAGCGTTAAGAACAAGGTCAATACCATGACTATCGCAAAAGCTCTTGATAGTAGGTAAGGTATCTAAAAGAAATTCATGATTGCACTATTATTCAAGATATTAAACTACTGTCAAATATGTTTTATAACCAACACTTAATTACTCAAATCCATTGGTCAATGTTAATTATGTGAGACTGTCTGTAAGTATAAAATATAATTGATCAGCTTTTTGTTCGAAAGTATAGTCTTCATTATTTACGCACACTGAATTCACTTCATGTCATAAGGTTTTTTATCGGGTTCAGCCATAAGAATTTGAAATCTAGATCCGATTCATTAAACCCAAGGCAAACGCCGGCATTTGCTCTCTCATTGTCTTTCTATTGTGTCCCTAGTCACAGTATTCGAAAAGTTGATATTTATATTTTGATAATCAATTCTCGTCTCAATACTAGAAACAGATACAGAGGATTCGTCTTAATTTCTGTAGAAAACATAGTATTACGGCTTAAGGTATCGACATACGCGTCCTAGATCTTACACTCTCAATGGTTAAACGAAACTCACTAATCTGTAGCCACCATGTTGCAATATGTTGTGTGGCGTCTCGTTTAGTCAGAGTTCATTACATTAATTATTTGAAAGCATAATATAAAACAGAAATTTAAGCATTTAGAATAAAAGTGATTCTTCTGCTAGAGGGTCTAAGGGCTTAATTGTACTATATCTATAATTCATATCTACTAAATCTAAGGCCCCAGCATATGTGCGCGATTTCGTATCAAGTAAATGTTCTAATAATGAAGTTCGGATCGCACTGTTTGTCAAACTTTATTTTAATTTGAAACCTTGAAATTGATCCTCTACTCTAGTGTATGGATTTTCAATCTATCTTCCCTTAACCGAATAAATTACGATGTAATATTTAGCTCTATTTAAATCATTCATTGTATCATAATCATCTTATGAACCGGCTTCGATTTCAGTCTTGACGACGAGAACTAGTTATGGTCATGTAATAGTAATATTTTTATCCTACTTGTAAAATAAATATCATTGTGTTCTCTATCTATGGAATCAGTCTCTGCTACAGTATGTACACGTCACAAGAATTGAAGACGTGTAATAAATTTATTTCCTCGTCTACAATTTAATGCTTTGGCTCAATTCCTAATAGACTTATCATAAATACCGTGTGTTTGAATTTCAATCTACAGCTCTTTTACTTATATGCTATCCGTTTATAAGCATTAATTTGTCGTAATCATATTCACATAAGTTACACCTTAAGTATTACCAGCTAACATTTCTGCTTGAAACTGACCATATTTCTGCTCATTAGGAAAAATCATTTTAGTTTGGTTTACCACTTCGTCACTAAATACTAACTTACAAAACTTGGCAAGGTTTCGTAAATTTTCTATTTTCTCTTGGTAACACTAGCAAATTTTTGAGCCAAAATCTATAGTCAGTTTCTGATCCTACTTGCTTAATACAAATCAATTATAATTACTGTTTCTAATCAAACTTAAATACTCTCAAAATTTACAGAAGTGACGGAACTCCCGTATCACAATGTTCCAATGAGTATGTTCAAACCTCGATACTTGTAACGCTTTCCTCCTTGAAAAATCATTCAACCACTTTCTTAGACCAACATGAGGTACCCCTTTGCTTCTTGCATCGTGGTGGTGTATTACTCCTTCCAGATCGTCTCTTTGCACCATTTTTCTTCAAGTCTGTACTGTTTGAACCAGGAACTATCCATTTGTTCAATTAGACTGGCAATTTTTCTTCTGTAGTTTTGTCGGAATCCAAGTCCTCAAAAATAAGAAATCAGTGGTTAAAACATTTACATGAAATAGTAACTTGTATCATTAATTTGAAACTCTTTTTTAAGAATCAGATCACAGTGTAAAAATAGCTTTCAATTCAATTTATACCTATAATATCTTCAAAAACTATAACAGAAGTTCAAATCTCATCCAATAAACAGTTCGAAAATGATATGAATAAACTTAATAAATTATTCAATTCATTTACAACGTCTTCATTAAGCCAAAATAGTCACACTAAAATCACATTAATAGGTAAATTCATACGTTACTTACGCTCTTGAGGATAATTTCATCTGCACCGGGCACACTTAACCCGAATCTTAATTGGCTCATCTAGCCAAATCAAATGGCCCACTTGGCCTTCTCGACTGACCCACTTGGCCTCAAATGGCCCACTTGGCCTCAAATGGCCCACTTGGCCTCAAATGGCCCACTTGGCCTCAAATGGCCCACTTGGCCTCAAATGGCCCACTTGGCCTCAAATGGCCCACTTGGCCTCAAATGGCCCACTTGGCCTCAAATGGCCCACTTGGCGTCAAATGGCCCACTTGGCCTCAAATGGCCCACTTTGTCTCAAATGGCCCACTTGGCCTCAAATGGCTCACTTGGCCTCAAATGGCCCACTTGGCCTCAAATGGCCCACTTGGCCTCAAATGGCCCACATGGCCTCAAATGGCCCACTTGGCCTCAAATGGCCCACTTTGCCTCAAATGGCCCTCTTGGCCTCAAATGGCTCACTTGGCCTCAAATGGGCTCGCTTGGCTTCATCAAAGGCATGCTTGCCTCATCCCTCATTAAGGCTCGCTTGGTCTTATTAAGGCTCACTTGGCTCCGTCAAAGGCACGCTTGGCTTCATCAAAGGCACGCTTGGCTTCATCAAAGGCACGCTTGGCTTCATCAAAGGCACGCTTTGCTTCATCAAAGGCACGCTTGGCTTCATCAAAGGCACGCTTGTCTTCATCAAAGGCACGTTTGGCCTCATCAAAGTCACGTTTGGCCTTATCTTAGGCACGCTTGGCCTCATCAAAGACACTCTTGGCCTCATCAGAGCACTGAAATTAAATCAAAACATTTCTAATGGACCATCATTAAGGCTCGCTTATTCTTATTAATTAAGGCTCGCTTGGCTTCGTCAAAGGCACGCTTGGCTTCATCAAAGGCACGCTTGTCTTCATCAAAGGTACACTTAGCTTCATCAAAGGCACGTTTGGCCTCATCAAAGGCACGTTTGGCCACATCAAAATCACACTTGGCCTCATCAAAGACACTCTTGGCCTCATCAAAGCACTGAAATCAAATCAAAACATTTCAAATGAACCATTTACAGACTCTCTTAAATTGCCAAGAAGTCAGTAAGTCAGCCAGTTGACGGTAATTACATATTCCAAATTGTAGATCTCTATGGAGGAGAAATTCCATTTACAGCCTTTTAAATCGTGTTATACATATACAAACTCAGTTTTAATTTTGTTCTCTCAAATTCAAATTCGTTTATTGTTTGTCATAGGTGGAAATTCAGTTCATAAAACAACAGTACAACATAAATATCATTTATCATTTAACATTTATCATTTATTGTTTATCATTTTTAGCATTTACTATTTATCATTTATCGTTTATCGTTTAACATATATAAATAAATAAATTTATTATTTATCATTTATCATTTATCTTTCATCGTTCATCGTTCATCGTTCATCATTTATCACTGATCACTTATCACTTATCACTTATCACTTATCACTGATCACTTATCACTGATCACTTATCACTGATCATTTATCACTGATCACTGATCACTTATCACTGATCACTTATCACCTATCACTGATCACTTATCACTTACCACTTATCACTTACCACTTATCACTTACCACTTATCACTTACCACTTATCACTTACCACTTATCACTTATCACTTATCACTTATCACTTACCACTTACCACTTATCACTTACCACTTACCATTTATCACTTACCACTTATCACTCATCATTTATCATTTATCATTCATTGTATATCATTTATCATTATTGTGATATACTCAAAACAGGGGTTTTTACAACTATACGTCGAAACGAAGGGAAATTATCGTACCACACAAAGTAACCCGAGGCAACAATGACAATTATCGCTATGGAAAATAGGTAAATTTTAGTATTTTTTCTACGAATTCGATGAAATTAAATAAAGGAAAAGCAACCCAATTTAAAATATAGAAACTAAAATGAATCACCAGCATTTAAGAGGTGTTTAGTCTTAACTGTCAACGTTCGATTACGAACATGACGCGCATATCAGTACCACTCAGTTCACACATTTGAAGGGAATCGAATGATTCAATACACGAGCCTGTCACCATCAGTAAGAAATTTGGGTGAGTATGATACTTGTCTAAAATACTAGGCACACTTGGCTAAAAAATAAATTTCGAGTTCATTTAGCTTCAATTTAGGCACAAATAACCTCTTGTCTGGAGTAACACTAGCACACATGGGAAAAAGAAAAAAAAAATTATCTCGAGCTCATTTATCTTCAATTTAGGTACACATAACCTCTTCCTGTTATCACTGCACATATTTGTAGGCATATCCCACTTCTGAAATGTGATAAATCAAACACTTCAGGATAAATTGTATAAATATTTTATTCACTTTGATCAACACAATTTCATATTTATCGTTCTATTAACAATCATTTACAAATACACGGATTAGTCGGACATGTTCACTGTTCAACAACTCAAAGCAGACTGACTCTGTCTAAAATGACAGTTACAAACGTTTCCCTACCACAAACTTTCACAAACACTCGGTCGACTAACCGACCAATCAGAGCAAAGTAAACAGTACGTAACATCAATTGACTAACTAATATCCATTAGGGTTTATCTAATAATTAACTGCAAGTAAATATTTCATTTTAACAATTATGATATATTTATACAAAACAAATGCATAAAGTCTAATATTATAAATTATTACTTAATGTCTACAACGAATGCCTAAAGTTCATGTAACTACTAGCGCCATCTATCGCTTAACATTGGAAGTTGAACGATTTATGAATATTTTCTTTAAAAATCATTACAATAGTACCCTGTGAATTTTGATTCCCTTGAGAGTCGAAATATACGTTTTTTTGCGACATAAACGGCCGTATCTTTTCTCTTTAAGGGCCAAGCGCCCGAAAAGTGCCATAAAACAGTGATTTTCTGAGGCCTACTCCTCCGTAACGGCTAGGTCAATTGGTTTGAAAAAAATATATGTTTATTATAGATTCATGAAAAATAATATCAACATTTGATTTTTTCGTGCAATTAATACTTTTGTCAAAAAAAAATATTTAGCAATTTCGCAACTTTTCGCAACTTTTCCCTACTCCTTCGAAACGGCTTGGACCTTTAGAAACATTTTTACACATAAAAATTGGTGGTTAAATATTCTTCAAAGTGAACATTGCATATGTAAATCAATCAATATCTCGCAGAGAAAATGGATTTAAAGCGCTTTCCGGGCGCTGCTGGCCGCAAATAAATGCACAGATTTGCGTACTGCCGCCTAGGCGAGTGCGAGAGTTGCGTTCACATAATTTCGGCCAGATGGTTCAAGGGACTATACGCCTTAACTCAGAAGTTTGATTTTTTCTCAGCTTCAACAAACTGCAAACCTGAGTAGTTATATGGTTTCAATTGCAACTCGATACCTTCACGCGTTCCCGAGATAAAGGGTCTTGACAGACATGCAGACAGACAGAGGGACAACAAAGTTATCCTATAAGGGTTCCGTTTTTTCCTAAAAAATCCTAAAAAACGATCATCGCGACGATTTGTTTAGTAAACGCTGGAAGCGTATGGGAGCGACGACTCGATCACGTTTGTGTTCACCTCACGTATACATTTGAGCTGCTATAGCAACTACCTGTAAACACATTTTTTGACCAAACAAAATAGAGGAAAGTATTTTGTTTGTAATAAATAAACTCAAAACTTCTGGATAAATTAAAAAAAAAAAGATTTTACCAGTGGAAATAAATCTATTATTTTATTACATTTTTGTGTTCACCTCACGTATACATTTGAGTTGCTACAGCCACTACCTACTCATATTTTCTGACCGAACAAAATCTGTACTATAATATAATAATCAGGAAAGTATTTTGTTTATCCTAACTAATATTATAAATGTGAAAGTGTGGATGTTTGGATGTTTGTTACTTAACCTCTCGTATGCCGTAATTAGAGACACAATTAAAAAGCCATTGTGTCTCGCGTAGATCTGCGTTCCGGCATACAACGGGTTAATCACGCAAAAACGGCTGAACAGATTTGGATGAAATTTGGCATGCATATAGCCTTTGACATGGAAAAGAACATAGGCTACCTTTTATCCCGATTCCTTAAGTACGTAATGCCACGGGGGCGAAGCCGCGGGCAAAAGCTAGTAATAAATAAACTCACAAACAACTAGATAAATAAAAATTTTTTCTTTTTTATTATTGGTAGGTGGAATGGGTGGAATACTATCACTATCTACTTTCACCAGTAGAATACTATCAACTACTTTATCATCAAGTGAAAAGATTAAGGCTTATAATCCCTTGAACCATCTGGTCGAAATTAAATGGACGCAACTCTCGCACCCGCCTAGGCGGCAGTACTCATATCTGTGCATTTATTTGCGGCCAGTAGCGCCCGGAAAGCGAGCGGCTGACCTTTAAATCCATTTTCTTTGCGAAATATTGATTGATTTAAATATGCTAGGTTCACTTTGAAGAATATTTAACCACCAATTTTTATGTGTAAAAATGTTTCTAAAGATCCAAGCCGTTTCGAAGGAGTAGGAAAAAAGTTGCGAAGTTGCTAAATATTTTTTTTAGACAAAAGTACTATTAGCGCGCAAAAATGTTGATAATGTTGTTCATGAATCTATAATAAACATATATTTTTTTCAAACCTATAAACTTAGCCGTTACCGAGGAAGTAGGCTTCAGAAAGTCACTGTTTTATGACACTTTTCGGGCGCTTGGGCATTAAGTCCGAAATGTATAATTATGATTGGTCGTCCGCGCTGGCGCTGTAACAAGACACTGCAGACAGGGACTCTTTGAACCCGATCCGAGATACTAGCTACAAGCGAGATCCTAGCTACAAGCTAGTATCTCGGAGCGGGTTCAAAGGATGCGACGGTCGGTACTAATAAGTGAAGACAACGGGATTGTGCTTCGGGCTACAGAGATACAGATACAACGATTCATATATATAAAGCAGGGATAGTGAACCGTTTATATTTGCTTGGCGTTTTAACTTTAAAAGCAAAAAACTGTCAAAGAAATAACGGCATCGGAAAAATAAATTATATGAATCAAAAAATATAATTAACCCTACGTGTTTCCTGATGGGCTTTTTAAAATCACGTGGCATTAGACTACTTATTGTGTAAAAGTCACAAATCTAAATAAATCTACGCTAATATTATAGAGGTAAAATTTTGTTTTTTGATTTTATGAAATAAAATAAATTTTGTTCTTTTTTGTTTGTAATCTCTGAAAGTACTGGTTCGATTGCTAACATTTTTTAACTGCTTTATTCCTGAGTGACAAGCTATACTTTATTTACGCTGTTGAAGTCGCAGGCAAAAGCTAGTAGATATATATATTATAAAAAGGTTAAAAGCTACTGGAAGTACCGATCTGATTAGAAAGATTATTTTAATAAGTATTATTAATGTCGGCTTCGGAAGTGTTTTTTCCGGGTGAAGTTCAGTAGCTGTTTTAATTATTCACAAATTGATTCCTACCTAGACCGTGACCTAGTTATCGTGATGTAAAATTAGTTTATTTTAGTATGACAATATGTGAAATCAATTAAATAGGTGTAGTCTTGGTAAAATGGAGCTAAGAAATTTATTGTAGTAGATATATCAAAAGCATTAGAATGTATAACATCCATATTCTAATGACAATCTGACAAAACAAGAAATGACAGATCTAGTGCATAGCAAAATAGTAGGTACAGCTTCAACCTTTTGGCATATAAAATGAAAGGCTTTACAGGATTTAAAAAAATAGAACAAGTGTGAGTTGGACTGCACATGAAGGATTTCTTAGGTACCATCCGTAACAAAAAATGGCAAGAAAATCACGTTCGGTATATGGGATATTTTATTATGTTTTTTAGAAGTTGTTATAGCGGCAACAGAAATACATCATCAGTGAAAACTTGAATTGTCTGACTATCACGGTTCGTGAGATACAGCCTGATGACAGACGGACTGACCCCGTTAGTAAGAACGAGGTCCCGTTTTTCTCTTTGGGTACGAAATCCTATCTAGTTAAATGATGAAGTGAAATAGAGAAATATGTACCCAAAATTATCTGTCGTGAAATGTACCATAGGTTTACCACCCCTGTCATAGTACATAACGTACTTTACCACAGAGATGTGTCTATGTAATAAACCAAGTTCCATTATGATTAGATTACAGTTAATATTGAATATGAGTCACAAGCTGCTTCAGTTGTTTCAGCTGAACATTTTGCTTCAATGTATGTATTTAGTGTGAAGGAGATGTTTGTTTTGTTAGTGGTACGGTTTTCAGATTTCAGGAAATGTGAAATAGACAATTGTTAAATAATATTGTTTCTAATTCGTATTCATGTTTCGTGTTCGTCGTGTTGTTTTTAGGGTTCCGTAGCCAAATGGCAAAAAACGGAACCTTATAGATTCGTCATGTCTGTCTGTCTGTCTGTCCGTCCGTATGTCACAGCCACTTTTTCCCGAAACTATAAGAGCTATACTGTTGAAACTTTGTAAGTAGATGTATTCTTGTAAACCGCATTAAGATTTTTACACAAAAATAGAAAAAAAGCAATAAATTTTGGGGGTCCCCATACTTAGAACTGAAACTAAAAATTTTTTTTTTCATCAAACCCATACGTGTGGGGAATCTATGGATAGGTCTTCAAAAATGATATTGAGGTTTCTAATTTCATTTTTTTCTAAACTAAATAGTTTGCGCGAGAGACACTTCCAAAGTGGTAAAATATGTCTCCCCCCTCTAACTTCTAAAATAAGAGAATGATAAAACTAAAAAAAATATATGATATATATATATACCATACAAACTGCCAACGAAAATTGGTTTAAACGAGATCTAGTGAGTAGTTTTTTTTTAATACGTCATAAATCTAAAAAAAATCACTATTATTAAAACATCGATCAAAGTTACAACGAACTACAAGAACTTTTATATTATGTTACTTGCTGCTACGAGTGCTACGGAACCCTTCATGGGCGAGTCCGACTCGCACTTGGCCGATTTTTTGCATGTTGTTGTTGGGTGTTTATACAACCTAACCTAATTTTAGTATGTAGGTATATGCGAAATAATAGCCGAACTCAGGTCACCCATGAGACTCTACATCATATGCCAAAGAAGAATATTTGATTTCTTTGGCCATATTGCCAGAAAGAGAGGTGATAACCTGAAAAGCTGCTTCTGACAGGAAAAATAGATGGGAAAAGACCCAGGGGCAGGAGTCCGTTACGTTGGTCAGACCAAATCCAAGTTACACTGGAGACCACAGTCTGTGACGCCATCCACATTGCCAAAGATAGGACAACATGGCGAAATATAGTCCACAAATAAATTATTCGTCAAGGTCACGACCCTAAACATTGAGGATAAACGACGCAAGGAGGAGGATGCGAAATCCGAAACACGTGTCTAGTGAAACTGTATCATGAAAAATCACAAAGTTATAAGCTTGTTATGTCAGCAAAAATACATAGTCACCGGGCCATCCAGGCGACTCAGGGGCGACTAATATCCCATATGACCTGCCGCGACCTGTGTTGTAGTTAGTGTAGGTGGTGTCCAACTTATGACCTTTTTAAACATTTTTGGGAAAAAATATAACATGGTGTATAAACTATTGGAATCCATTCAGTTACTGATTCTAAACAAACTATATTCAGGTTTTGTATATGCTAAAAATAATGTAGTATATTTTTAAGCTATTGCATAGCTTCTATCGCGGGCCTTGAGCGTGGAGACCGAATCCAGAAATTCCGTAACGAAAATAACCTAACACCCCCCACTCATTTCTTTTTTGAGCGTGGTGACCGATAAGAAAACAAATGAGTGAACAATCAATCAAAATTCAATGCAATGTGTGAAAGTGTAACTTCAATTAATATCAAAGAAAAAAAAAACAAAGGAAAAAAAATACTGCATAAATAAAATAAATAAATAATTATAATTGCTTATGTTGATAAAAAAGCTATGCAATAGCTTTACCGCGGCAGTCCCCGAGTGCCACACGTCTTTTTTTATCGTGTTTTGTTGTTTTTATTTATGGTTTATACTTGTATCTAATTTTTTGCACGTTTTCTTAGAACTGATTGATATAAGCGCATATGGCTAAACGCACAAAGAGAAGCTAAACAGTCAATAAGTACATTTTGAAAGTAGAAGGCGCCATTCCTTTGGGTTTATGTAAGGGTGTAACCGTGTAAGCATAGATGATATGAATTTGGTACCTACTTGAGTTGAATCGATAGAGAAGTAGATTAAGTAGGAAGGTACTGTGACACCGGAGGAGGTCGCATGAAGTTACGAACATTTGCTGCGTACGTGTACGTGCTGACAGAAATCGCTTCTGGATATTTTTTAAATTTCATGCCAGTTTATAATGGCTATGAGAGATTTTATAAAAGTACTACTTTTTGCCAGCAGTTTCGTCTGCGTACATAAAATATAGCCTATGTCACTTAGGAATAAAGCAGCTTTCCATCGGTAAAACTCGTAGTCCTAGAACAGAAAGGGCAACTGAAGGACACAGGTGTGGTTTAGTCAGTAAAAGTCTGACATCCCTCCCGCTCCTCTCAGAGCGGGAGAAGTCTTTGGATGTTTGAATGATTTTTACCCTTTAAGGAAATTTAAATTTAAGTTTTAAATAAAATAACGTCGAAGCACTTCGTTGTTTCAGTAAGCAGCACCACCATTATGAATGCTAATTCTTAGAACAGTTGAGAAAAATATTCAGCTCATGTGAGATGATCGATTGCTTCGCCAGTCATCAGCGACGATCATTCATCACGGTCATTGAACCCAATTTGTATAAACAAAGTAATTTCACGCTTCATCAATGTAAATAAAGGAAACAGTGAATGATAATCAAATTGTGTTAATTCTCGAATCAGTTTTGTTACACGAGACTATAAACTATCATCTGGTGTGTCCGATAATTAGAACGCATCGGCTTTAATGAACGACCCAAATACCGGATAACATATCAGAACGTATCGTTATGAACCAATCAAGTGATATGAACATTATGCAACATGAACCGGGCCAAGCGTCCGAAAAGTGGCATAAAACAGTGATTTTCTGAGGCCTACTCCTCCGTAACGGCTAAGTCAATTGGTTTGAAAAAAATATATGTTTATTATAGATTCCTGAACAATACTATCAACATTTTATTTTATCGTGCAATTAATACTTTTGTCAAAAAAAAAAAAATTTTGCAATTTCGCAACTTTTCGCAACTTTTCCCTACACCTTCGAAACGGCTTGGACCTTTAGAAACATTTTTATACATAAAAATTGGTGGTTAAATATTCTTCAAAGTGAACATTGAATATCTAAATCAATCAATATCTCGCAGAGAAAATGGATTTAAAGCGCTTTCCGGGCGCTGCTGGCCGCAAATAAATGCACAGATTTGCGTACTGCCACCTAGGCGAGTGCGAGAGTTGCGTTCACATAATTTCGGTCAGATGGTTCAAGTGACTATACGCCTTAAATAAAGATATCAAACCACCCTTTAAAAAAGTGTGGCCTGAGTGGCGCGGTGGTAACGGCCCCAACTTACGAGTTGTAGGTCGCGGGTTCAAACCCAGTCAAGCGCATTACTTTGTGTGTTTGTGTAATTTATTTCATCACCAGTTGAAGGGTGTTTTTCTAGCATTTATCCTGAAAAATAACATATATTTTTCTGATTCTGTTTACTGTAGTGGATATCCTTGTATGCATTATAACTCGGCATTAACTCCAGTCCATTTTAAATGCATACCGACTTGCGACCGTCCTGATATCAAGAGGAAGCGCATTCCACAGAAGGATGGACTGTATTAAGAAGGAAAATTGAAACAAAATCAAAAATATGAAACAGTTCTCTTGTTTCACTACTCAATGGGATCATTGAGGTATTCAACATGACTATTCTGCCATCGGTAGTTATCAAAAAAGGGTTCTAATAATATACTCGTAGTTTTGAAATTGAATTAAATACATGTAACATAATCGGTAGGTATCTGAAAAAAAATCTGATCCATGATAAAAAAAAATCGAAAAAAAATGTTAGTTGTGCCCCCTTTTTAATAACGATGGCAGTATTTATCCTAACTTAATTTTATAAATGTGAAAGTGTGGATGTTTAGATGTTTGTTACTTAATCACGCAAAAACGGCTGAACGGATTTGGATGAAATTTGGCATGCATATAGCCTTTGACATGGAAAAGAAAATAGGCTACCTTTTATCCCGATTCCTTAAGTACCTAATGCCACGCGGGCGAAACCGCGGGCAAAAGCTAGTGTTGAATAATATAAATGAGTGTCTCAGTGGCTCAGCTAACTGATTGTTATTATATGAGTATTAAAATACCTACATTACTCAGTGTAAGTAGACGTACCTACATTAGTCAGTCAAGGCTGGCCGGCTCGTGTTCAAACAACAAAGGAAAACATTTTCAGGGCTGATAATCTCGGTAAAAGGTAGCCGGAAGATTATTTACATACATGTAGTCATTATGACTGAAAAGTTTTCAGGTAATTTTGTTACGTAATAAACTAATGAATTGTTTGTTATTATAAAGTAAATGTAGGTTAATAATTAAGTAAGTAAACTAATAAATGAACAAGTCTAACTGGGGCCAGGGTTATCCGAAAGGGAACTCGAGCCCCGGTATGAAGGCTAAAAGGAACAGGGTGGGTCGTTTAGTCAGTAAGAGTCTGACAATATCTCCCGCTCCGCCCAAGAGCGGGGGTTGTCATTGGATGATTTTTCCCACCGTAAAAAAAAGGCTGATATATTGTACCTACCTAGGTACATAAATATCAACTACCTAGTAGAATACTCTGTAAGTACAGCTTTATATTGTGTACCTATCAACTGGACCGCCAAAAATCTGGTTCTCTAATTAAAAATCTGATATAAGTAATTTCTTAAATACATAAGATGAATTCGAAAAAACATATTATGTTGTAGATGACTGATTAAAACATAAAAGCAAACACATAAAGCATTCCCTTCATATTTTTTTTCAATTTTCAAATTCCTCCATTCATAATCGCAAGAAAATCCATTATGATTAATTTATTTCAAAATCCATTATGATTAATTGATTACTTATTACCAACACTGTAAGAAACGAAAACTTTCATGTCTGGGTCGCATTTCCACAATTTTATGTGATAAAGCGAGGTGTTCCGTGCTCCTCGTCCTTATGCATGCGATACCGATATCACGCGAGATACGGACACCATTCCATTTTTTATAGGTATCCTTTCGACCACTCGAGGCAAACCCGTATCATGTAAATAGGCCGCTTTTGTTATTCTTGCGACAGATGTAGACAACAGTTTTGTGCACACAATACGTATACAATATCGAATAACAGCTAGCTACTGCGAGTCCGCGGTTTTGATAGCATGAAAGTCGGAAATTTATATGTTTACAAGAGATATTACATTTAAGTATAGAAATTCTTCGCGTGACCAGAGGGCTGGACTCTTCTTCATTCAGCGAATCAGCTTTGCCATCCAGGGTGGCAATGCTGCCAGCGCTCTGGGCACTTTTCCCATTGACATCGATGTGGACGAATTTTTTTATTCTCTCTGAGTTTTCCCCGTTTTTCAGTCTTTTTTACTCGTTTGTACATATTATTACTCCAAGTTTGTATATATATGTACCTAGTGATTATTTATTGGATTAAAAACAATTTTATAATTTCAATAAAATATGATAATAATAAAAAAAATATAGAAATTTGATCCTGTACAAATAAGTCAATTGTTGGTGTACACCAATATTCTTTATGTTTTGTATTATAAGTAAAGAACAATGGGTAGTTTTGTATGGAACCCGTACCCACTTTGTAGCATTTTAGACTAAGTGTAATTTAGAGGGGGCGTAATTGAGTAACTCGAAAATAAGTGAACGAATGAACGAATGAATGAAAGACCGAAGTTATGATAACTTCTTTGTAACATTTTTAATTGCCAATAATCGCACTTTTTCTGGTTTTTGGATCAAAATAAATAGGTAACCAGTCATTTTTTCTGTCTTTAGAGAGTGATATAGCTTCCTACCGTTGGTTTTTGGTACAGAAAAAATATTAAATAAAAACTATCAATCTTAAATAGCACAGTTTTGTTATATTGTGTTGTTACTTTCAATGATTATATCATACCAAGCACTTGCCGGACCTACGAAGTTATCTAGGTGCCTGCCAACACCTAAGTACCATAGATATTATGGCTAATAGTATGGGCACAAGCACCTAGAGTTCTCATACCCGTCATGCAGGAGCAATAATACGCTTCGATGGCTTCTCTGCCCTGGACATTAACCTTGATTAAAATATATGTGTAAATATATTTTATTCGACGCGTGCCTCGATAATATGCGGCCTCTAATTAACGAGCAGTTTTCGGTTACTAGCCCATGCTGCGACATACTAGGGCTACGGTTTGAAGATACCTCAATATTATATATTCCATCTCCACCCCGCACATGCTCGGCAACATATGATCTAGCGAGCTTTAAATGGTATGTTCCGAAAACTGAGTAGAATGGCGTCTTCTTCTGTCAATTGTGGAAATAGTATTGACGTAGCCGTCATTGTTGTGAACACCGCCTACTGTCTGTTCATATGTTCCGCGACTACATAACTGCCCAGTCTGTTGGATTCACTTCTTCTTTCCGCTATTATATTTACATAAATATTTTGTAGTCCCTTTTGAACCATCGGTTTATTATTTCAATGACCCAACGCACTATGGAGATTTATTGGCTTGAATGTCTGTAAGCTGTGTGGCATGCCTATCTTTATTTGGTGGCATATGGGCAACATAGCCAGCACTTTCTATATCTGGTATAGAGTCTCTTATCTATATCTTGTACATGTAACACACTGTACCTACGGCGTTCACCTTCCATTTTTTGAACAGATGAGTAATAATAATAATCCAATAATTAAGTAATACACTGAAGTCCGTTGTTAAAGCCGAGGTTGTAAATAAAAGTAAGAATAAAATAAACTAAGACATGCGCACGCTATCAAAATCAGTTCCTAACAGGTACTAACTATTGACGACACACAGACGCTAGCACAAAATAGTTCGAACTACCCACCTAACGGATAAAATCACAAAAATGTTGAACGTGCGTAGGTCGATTTTACTAATGATTTTCGGTATTTTCAACATCGAATATCTTTTTTCCGACATAAGTTACAAAGTTGCTCCCATACAAAAAATATCCACGTTTTCAAAGACCTTTCGAATGGTACCAATTTCAACTTGCTACAAAGTGGGTACGTTTTGACCCATGTTCTTTAAGTTTAAAAGGTTTTGTTTGGAATACGTTATTGATTTGTACACAGTTTTTATAATTTGACAATACTTACATAATCATACATCTCTAAAGTATAACCTGTTTACACCAATATTCAACAAAATTGCTACAGCAGTTACTTTTGCATTTATGGCATTATTAGGTACTAGCTTCTGCCAGCGGCTTCGCCCACGTGAAATTTGAAAATTATCCCAAAGGGAATTGGTATATGACCGGTATAAAAAAAATGATGTCCTATTTCAGGAAATAGCTTACCCGCGTGCCAAGTTTCATTTAAATCCGTTCAGCCGTTAAGGCGTTAAGCCGTTACGCTTTCACAGCGTAACACAGGAAGGAACAAACATATTTATTAAACTAATTATAAAAATTCGTACCGCCTAGCAGTCAATTAATATAGTATATCTTTTGATATAGTCAACCGTTTCCTATGAAACAAAGCCTAAGTGATACCTATATCAAGTTATACACAATTTTAATGTTTAAAAATTAACTACATCGACTCATCGATCGATTTTACGTGATGCGCGCACAATTAAAAACTTCTACAAATTTATTATACGCCGGGAACAATGGATACAATGGAGGGAGGCCTTTGCCTATCAGTGGGACTGAACAGGATAGATGATAATAATAGTTAGGATGTTAAATAAAGATATTTTGTTTGAAACAAAACAAAAAATCGTCTGAAACATTACTGTTTGAGTTTGATCATTAAAATAATCATGTTGGTACGTCCTTTGAGTTACCTACGTCGATCCTCGCTCGGGGCAGTGAAAGAGCTCGCGTTCAAAGGGTGCCCACCCTTTGTTACCGACCACTGTTTTCATATGATTAAAAAAGCAATGGCAGTTACTGAATTAACAAAACATTATTACGAGACATACAAATGAAAATACAGCACCTTATTTATGTTGGACGAATGAAGCTACATTATAGTTCAATGTTATAATGATAGCGGAGTTCGTAGTTTTATTTATGTTTTTTTTTTTTAAGATATGGCTTCCAAATCGTTACCGCACCGCGTTACAAATTAAAAAAAAGTGTTTGATTTGGCTTTTGGATTAAATAAATTCGTGTATATTTTGTCAATTTATCGAGTCCTTCTTGTAAAGAAATCATCAAATTACTTCTCCCGCTCTAGGGCGGAGAGGGCCTGTCAGTATATTACTGACTACCACTTTAACGGTCCAGGTCCTCGGTTACTCTTTCAAAAATCCCAGGGCTTTAGTGAGCATCAGCTCGGGCCGCTGCCCGCTACGGTTTGCTGAAATTTCTTTGATGAACATGAACATGAACACTGCGCGCCCTGTCGACGTCTCACTCGGTCCTTCCTTACCGGATGGCCGAACGGTAAGCTACCCGATACTCATAACAAAAAAAAATCTGATATTATAGAAAATAGATAAAAAAATATTATTTGAAAAAAATGTCGTTTTCTCAGTTTGTCAGTTAATTAAATTGAACCAAAATAAAACTTGAATTTTTGTAGAATTCAGTCACTAGTATTTTGTAGTTATTTAACCTAAAATTTAAGAGGTAATCTCTGAAAGTACTGCTGTGTCTGACTGCTAAAATTATTTCACCAATAGAAAGCTGCTTTATTCCTGAATGACATTGGCTATATTTCATGTACGCAAAAGCTGTGAGCAAAAGCTAGTAGTAAATAAAAGGTTTTGTGAAGAGAGCGTAGGTACTATCACTTGCAAAAGTCCATAAGAATTCTTAAAACATATTCGTTTGACGTTTAGTTTGACTTACGACCTTTTATTTTCAAGTTTCGCCAACAAATGATTGAAATTCACAATTTCATCAACTTATCATAAGTCAAGATGGCCCAGTGGTATAGGCACACAGATTGAAGCGCAAATCAGCGTGCCGCAAGTTCAAATCCCACGCAATTATTGACTTTTTGTAAGTTCTTACCCGATTGGAAGTTATGTATTTGCATTACATATATTAAATTATTCTTTAACTTGTTCACACATTTCTTAGAGTTAGAAAGGTAGATCACAAAAAAAACTAAATAAAGAATTAGATTTCTGCGAGGTAGACACGAGTTTTAACTTAACCGAAATGAACTGTCGTTTGGTTGTAGTTGTTGGTTAGTGACGTGAGGTTGACAGTATTGTAATATTCGCAAAATGCAGGCTAATATTAGTATTGAAGTGAGGGCGACTATCATTGGGCTGCATAAAAGTGGTCTTAATAAAACACAAATATCTGAAGAAACCGGACTGAATGTGAGTATAATAGCTATTAATGAATTGTAACTTTATTACAAATTAATCTTCTAATTAAAAAGTATGCCATTTATGAATCCATTCATCGTATCTTTATGAGGTTTAAAAGAGAAATACGTAAATCGTTGGGTTTATTGGATTGGTTATTGGATTAATAAATGCAGTTTTATTTTAAAATTATATTCAATAATTATGATTATTAACATTTTATATAATGAAAATGAAGTGAAGTAGGTATAGCTGCCTAATATATATTTTTTTTTTATTTTAGAAAAATACTGTAAATCTTTGGCTAAAAAGATATGAGGAAGAAGGTAGCCTTGCTAGTCGAAAGAGAAGTGGGAGATCGAAGCTTATTAGCGAGGCGCAGCGACGACATATGGTGGACGTATACGAAACGAATGGTTTCGCACCAACGAGACATTTTGCGGAATTATATGACACCTCGATGGATACTGTTCGCCGTGCACTTCACGCTGAAGGCGTGCATCACAGAAAACCTGCTAAAAAGCCGTACTTGACAGAGAGGCACAAACAAGAACGATTACGTTTCGCACTAAATATTTAATGTTAACTAAACTAAATGGCCTACCATTTTATTTTAACATATCTGTGATTATTCGTTAACAAACACTGTATTATATTGTGTTTACTTTCGTTTAAAACAGCTATATCTTTTAACTTGTGCCATCGCCTCATCTTAAGAATGCAGTGAACTCGCTATCAATTTTGTTGACAATAATCATGAGTCTATTTCGTTTTTTATTCTTCTACCCGCACTGTTTTAACATAATACTATAGTTCAATTTATTTTTCTCATCTAATTGACGATTATCTTGTGAGAACTAAAGTTCTTTTAACAGAAATTGAGGTTTGGTTTCAATCTTCTTTTCGTCAAGAAAATGAACAATTAAGCTATGACCTCAATACATTCATTGTGACGTTACACAAAAATAAAATGTTTACAAAGTCCAAATCATATATCACTTTTCAATAAATAACTGGATATAAACAATTACCTATATTTTATTTTATTAAAATTTGAATATCCGTTCATTGTTACGTTATTCATATTATGAATGGTCTAAGTGGGTATACTTCCAACAAACAATCTTAGGCGTAACATAGATAACGGTTACAAGATAACTTTTTGTCTAGGTAACAATTCGACGTCACAATTCTCATAAATGTTTAATTTGTAAATATAAAGAATAAACATTTTTATTAAACACGTCTTTTTATTTCCACCTTATAACATCGAAAAGATGTAACAACTAAATAATTGCAAATTACGAATGTGATTCTTCTTGTGGTTAATAGATCACATTCGTAATTTGCAACTATTTAGTGCAAAAAATGCAATAGTATTTTTCATAGAAATATAAAAAAAACAATTAAATCAATATAGATTGGGAATTTTCAAAGTAAGAAATAACTGCAACGGACCGACCATGATTTGAACTCGGGTTACGTGATTTGCGAATCCAACACTTAGTTCACACGGCTACCAGCACATGACGAATTTGCACGAATTTTATCAATGCTACCATATAGCTCAGTGCGACGACAGTTCCTTAGTGTGTGTTATCTGTGGAATGTGGATACTCATACATGCGCACACATACGCACGGAAATATCGCGCTCGCTCGGTTCGTAGCAATGTAATCATTAGCGTTCCTATGGACTTTTGCGGCCTTACTGTACATGGGATGTATGCTGCACTGCGCTCGGCATTCAAAGGAGCACCAATTGTAGGGTGGTGCAACAAACGCTAAATAGTGCTATTCGGTTCGTAGTCTAAGTATGCTAATGACTATTTGTCTGCCTCAAAATTACCTAAGGTGTTGACGACATAGGTAGCAAATGTGGACATTGTAATTTTCCCTCCCATATACCTACCTAACGCAAATGGTTATTGTTCTGAAACTTGTGAAACGCAAAGCTTTTCCCGGTATTGTTAAATATTCAGCTGCGTAATATTCAAAAGCGTTATTATTGTTATTCTTGGGATTTAAATTCTACTAACACATTACTCGAGTAATATGTTTTGGTTTTATAGAACAATATAACATGTTGCTAAACTGGGAATTTCTAAACATATTTTTGGAACCACGTGCCGCCGCCGTTAAGAGTAGATACAATAACAGCCATAGCGGATAATGTACTACTATTTTATGGAATTTTATTCGACTGGAGTAATCAGACTACAAAACGTGATTATTTTTATTTGTTTTGCAGCTCAACACGATCAAAGATTAATCTCAATAAGCGGTACAATTGTTTAATTGTCTACAAGTGGTTGTATGGAGTATCTATTAATTTGTTTTATGGCAACAAACTAGTGTCTCAACGTAAACACTTGGTTGTGTTCATGAAATCGTAAAGATGTTTGGCAGCAACCAGCGCATAACAGTCTGCAATAAACACATACTTAAAGCTTTTAATACGCCAGGGGACGAGAGGCAACACTTAATGTTGCAGTGTTACGACCGCCTTAGAGGCAACAGAAATAAAATGGCTCCACAGGTGCCTGAGTAAAACTGTAGGTATGAAAACATTTCCTCACTTTGCAGCAACAATTAACTCAAGATATTTTGATTGCCTCGTTACCATTTGGCTCCCAAATATTCGTATGTTCATAATGCAATTCGCCGTCGCCGCCGCAAAAGTATTTCGCACCGCCTGCACAGATTCGATTACACGTAAACAGATTATCGGAAAAATTCTATATGTACCTATAGCGCGTTTCTCGCCCGCACAACGCGCCCAGCGTTGGCGCCTCTACCATGTTGGAATTTGGAATTTTTTTACAACATTCCCGACGCATAAAGGCTGATCTATTTTCTCTACACGAGTAACTACTGGTGTCAACCCATATAACACCTAATTGCAGTATTGCATCACGGTAATTGAGCACAAGTTTTTTTAACTATGTCTGGATCGATTGATAAAAACGTGATCCTCACAGTGGAAAGTTCTTAATTAATTATTAATTAACGTTTCAGGTTTCGGAGTACGCCCGAGTGCATCGACTTATTAACTATTCCAATAATTACGGTGATGTTAATATTTTATGGGTTACATAAAACATTTATTACACTCCACTTGAGTCTGCAAAATTATACATATAAACTGATACGAGTAGATTAACGAATGAGTTTTCCAGTTATTAATGTTTCGTACAGAGTAACATTTGCTATCATTTATTTATAACTATCCATTTATTATACGATTTGTGAAACTTTGATTTTTATTACAATCGAGCCCGCATCCAGAACCGGCCACAATTACTAAAAGTCAAATGACTTAATTGACAGTTTGACATGTTGTCAATGAACTGACCCGCTGCCCGCTGTATCTTGTTTCATTCATCAAAGTTATGAAGAACCTTGATTCCCTTATTAGTTTGACAAAATCGATCAATTTATGTTGCGACGACGATTACATTATGTACGAGGGAAGTTGCTTTTATTAGCCGTGAAATGTGTAAATGAGTACCGGTCCAAATGATTTTATGAAGAGTGAAATGAAATCAAGTCAACGTTCAAACAGTGCGTATGCGGGATTGCTCCGCATGCGTAACCCCCGAAGATGTCCATTTCATACAAGTATTTATTTTAATGCGTAGAATACGCACGCGGGACGTGTTTTTTTGTATTTTGAAATTTTCTCCATGTAGAGCAAACCCGCATGCGTGATAAAATCCGCATAATATTATAACACCATTCAACTTCATCTCTTAAATAATGGCCTTTGTGGAAGAAACACCACAATTTTGCCAATAACACGTGCGACAAACCATCAAACGTTATAGAGTATTTAGCGTGAATTAACAGTAAAAAAAAATATCTTTCTTTTCAACTATAGTACAAAATAAAAGAATTTCTTCGCAGATACAGACTGAAATAGAGAAGAGTTTTTTATAAACGTCATGTTTATTTCATCTTGCCTTACATTTATACTTTCTCTAAGTAGTCTGTGCTCGCCTTTACCTACATCCTCAATTGTAATGAAGAAGAAGAAGAAGATTACTATACAGTGGATCCCAAACGTAAGGAAACGACTACATGGCCTAGACAGAAATGGCCTGGGCTAGAACTGCAGAAGACCAGGGTAAGCGTTAGGAAGAAAGCAGTGCGACAGCACAGGAACATATATTTATGGACTGATATTTAAATTTTTTGATTCACCTATGATATGTAGCGGATGCAGCCCTATCCTGCAGCGGCAGCAGTGTGGGATTAATGACATCTTGAATACTATATAACCGCTGGTAAGTATGGCAGAGCAAGAAGCTTTAAGGTAGAACTACATTGCTCACACTTGTGCCACACACGCCGATCTAGGCGCGTCGGTCTCCATACATTTTACATGGAAACTAGACTTGTAGAGCTACACTTGATCCACGCCACGCGACGTCGTTTAAATCAGGCGTGTTACGTTTGCGTCGGTGTAATGTATTTCCAGCTTTGTAGGCACTTTATTGGGTCTAATGCTACGTTTACATATGGGCTCAGCCTCGTCAAATCGCTATTGTGTAGCCATTGTATGTATAAAAAAAACCGGCCAAGAGCGTGTCGGGCCACGCTCAGTGTAGGTTTCCGTAGTTTCCTGTCCGTCACAATAAGTGACGACAATGACAACCTCCGCTCATAAGTGGGTACTTATGAGTTTAAAAAAATGCTTGCATATACGATTATACTACAAACTTAGTCCAGAAATTATTTTGTAGAACCCTTTTGTCTTTTTTGTACAAAAACTGTTCTTTCCATCAAGTTCAAAATAATTTTCCTAGAAAGTCCTTATAAAGTTCTACTTTTCAGATTTTTTTCATATTTTCTAAACTTATGGTTCAAAAGTTAGAGGGGGGGGGGACACATTGTTTTTTACTTTTGGAGCGATTATTTCCGAAATTATTGACATTATCAAAAAATGATTTTAGTAAACCCCTATTCATTTTTAAATACCTATCCAACAATATATCACACGTTAGGGTTGAAATAAAAAAAAAAATCACTTCCCACTTTACATATAGGGGGGCTACCCTAATAAAACATTTTTTTCCAATTTTTATTTTACCACTTTGTCGGCGTGATTGATATACATATTAGTACCAAATTTCAGCTTTCTAGTGCTAACGGTCACAGAGATTAAGCGAGGACGGACAGACGGACAGACAGACATGGCGAAACTATAAGGGTTCCTAGTTGACTACGGAACCCTAAAAAACAATCCACCCAAACACACGCGAGCAAAGCCGCTGGCAGAAGCTAGTTGTCTTACTTATATACCTAGTTACTTGTAGTAAGTACCTAACTACCTGACTACGGTTAACCTATCTAGTTCCGACCTATTTATACTCGTAGAGAACTAGGAAGCCTACTAACTAGACCACAGTTCTCCGAGAGAGCATTGAAGTACCTTATTGTACAGAAAATGTCTCCCTTTACAGCAAATTGCAGCTAACGTCTCAGGCTTGTGATTCGATTCGAGGAAATCCTGAATCCAATATTCTCCGACTCGCATCCTGGGTGTTAGTTAGGTATTATTTGTTGTTTGTCATGAAAATAGTTCCTTTACACAAGAAATCGTATTGCCTTCAGAGTTCGGTGATCAGTTTCGAGATGAGTAATTTACCTTGATGAGAGGCCTTTTGTTTAAATCAATTTAACTTATTACCTTGATTAGATCTATACATACACTTGCGTGCAAAAAAATCGGCCCACCCCATAGGCAGCGCTTTGGAACCCAATAATTAATCAAAACATTTTAAAATTTCTTTTAATATTATTGAAGATAGGTTTATACACTTCTTTTACACATACGCGGTTGACTATATCAAAAGATATACCATATTCATTGACTGTTAGGCGTTACGATGTTCACAGGGGCAGCTAGTTTAAAATAAGATCATGCCTCTACAAAAGCTCCAAAGACTTACACCAAGGTTTGACTTTTGCTGCCTAGACCCCACCTGTGTTCCTTCAGTTGTTCTATGCGTTCCAGGGCTGCGGTAACTCTTGCTAATAATCCCGTAACCCACCTCATAAAGATCATATTTATGTTGTATATGTAAAGACCCTCTTTACATATACAACATACACGTTGTCATCAACAAATAGACCACAAATCCTAGATGCTACAGAGATATTCCAGGTGCAAAATCAATGCGTGATATAGAAAAATTAAGCGGTAATCAATGTGGTGAATGTTAGCACTACTTGTTCATACTTGTTAACTGGAACTTCACTATAGTTAGGTTTATACCCTCCCTTGGTTGCGGGATTCTTCCAAAAAATTACCCTGCAACGCAATGGACAACGGTTTGGTTTTAGTCGGTTTTAGTGTAGGTGCAATTGGCTTTAGTCAGTAAAAGTCTAGAACTCTCTTTTGTTCCACCCAGAGCGGTAGGATTCATTTGATAAATTCCTTTGTAAAAAAAGGTTTATACCTACAGTTTTATTTTCCAACTGGATTAGTACATCAATCTCATATTTTTACGAGTCTTCAAATATTTTATGCGGGCCTCTGGTTCAAGAACATTATGACATACTTAGTGTGGGTTATCATAAAACAATTTTAACGGTTTTCTTGTGGTTTTAAATGACTCATAAGGAGCAACAACCTTATTCCGTTGTTTAATACAAATATAGAGTAATGAACTATCAAGGACAGAATTAAAGCTAGAGCTACATTAGACTGAAGCACACGTGTAGCACGTCTGATTTATATGTAGAACGACGTCGCGTGGCGTGGATCTAGTGTAGCTCTACAAGTCTAGTTTCCATGTAAAATGTTAGTATACCGACACGTCCAGTAGCTCGATTCACATAATGAAAACCGTAACGATATCGTAGCGATTTAGTCGTTTAGACCATTTCCGTATTCACATCCATCAATCGAGTTTGAACGACACCGATTTTAAAGTCGCTGAAATTCGTCGATTTAAAAAAAAAATCTGTATTACATTATCCTGGTAGAATACTTTTTAATGTAACTGGAAACAAGTCAATAGATCGTGAATACCGCTTTTGGATAGGACTTGGATCGAACGACTATAAAACTTCAACGATATTTGGCTTGTTTGATTTTACGTGAATCAGGCTACAGATCGGCGTGTGTATCACACGTGTGCGCAGTATAGTTCTACCTTAAAAAAACTTTTATGTAGAAGGATCACATTGGATCAAAGTGTTTACATGGTACGTTTTAATTCATAAACAGTAACAGCGATGATCTGAAATATGTTAAAAGCTTTACGTACATACATTTGAGATTGACAGTACCTAAGTATGTGTCTGCTTATTAATGTACTAAATAAAACAAAAAAACTCTTTGGTAAAATCGATTAGCTACATCGAGTTCCAATTCTCATAACACTCTTTATTTTAACTCTTACACCCGTATTTATAAACAAGTAAAAGTGACTACTTAAATAGCGAATTTTTTTATTAGAGAATTCAAATAGCGAAATTTGAATTCTCTAATTAAGAAATTGCTTGAAGAGAGAACTGTCAACAAACAAAAACAACCATCTAGCATCGAGTGTTACTTGAGAATTTTGTCAAGTAAGTAAGTAACGTGTGTTACTTCACTATAGAATGAGATTTTGTACCTAATTAGGAATTCTAAAATTAAGTAATTACTTCTTTATAAATACGGGTGTTATCTAAAGTTTATTTTACTTAGGGCAACTAGAGGCACGCGAGTGGGTTTCTGTCAGTAAAAATCTGACATTCCCTCCCTATTTAGCGGTCCCTAGTTAGCGGTATATGATTGGTCGTCTTTTTTTGGGTGGGAAATCATCCACTGACATCTCCCGTCCTTTTTGTGATAGACTTTTACTTACTAAAACCCACTCCTGTTCCTTCATTGCCTTCGTTCCAGGGCCCGAGGTTCTAACGAAGCCTAAGCCTAAAACTACATTGGGTTAAACGTAATTGCTGAAAAGCTAGGCAAATGATTTATTTAAGAAGTATCTAGAACCATGAAGAAAAATTATGGCTAGCGCTTACTCTCGTTCTTCTTTAAGCCATTCGTTCGACTTTAATATAAAAAAGAAACGAACCCTTCTCCAAACTCCGTCCGGCACTGCTCATCCATCGTGAACACGTAGTGGGATATCTCTTTGGCACCTCCCAGCACCACGCCTTCATCTTGACTCCTTTCATGTAAACACCACCAGCGCCTGTGCAAAATTAGGATCAAGTTATATTGTAACACTCTTTAGTGAAATAACCTTTGGAATTCAATGCTTTACTAAGCAGGTACCTATTGTTGATCCTACTGCCGTTCTAGTTGCCTTCCAGCCAGAGGCGTAACGCATACTAGTTTAGACGTGGGTGGCGCGCTTGCGGACGGCGAGCAATGGGTAGCTCGCTATCCGACCGTCCGGTAACTGTCCGGACCGAGTCCAAGTTGTCGACACTGTTCCCGCGCCCCTCAAAGAGTTGTCAGCAACAGCAGGGGCCCAGCTGGGTCGAAACCTACTGGGGTCAAGGTTAGTTTCGAAAGAGTAGCTCAGCCCCGGTATGAAGGCATGAAGGAACGGGGTGGGTTTTTAGTCAGTAAGAGTCTGACACTATCTCCCGCTCCGCCCAAGAGCGAGGGCTGTCCTTGTCATTAGATGATTTTCCCACCATAAAAAAGGCACTTCAGCAAGGCCGAGACAGTGATTGTCACAACCCAGTGTTTGACCAAATTATCGCCTACCATCAGATGAAATAGTGGTCAAACGTGAGCCTATCAATTATAAAAAAAATCCTCGTTCTTAAAGAGCCTTTGGGTGCGAGGTCGTGGGTGACTTCGTCCACGTCTAGCTACGCTATTGCTCCCAGCCAACAACCATAATTGTACTACAATAATCTGCCTTATAATGTTAAGACAGCTGGAACTCTGGTCCACTCTTTAGGAGAGGGAATACACTGAAATACATCACGTAGGTCCACGACCCGTTGGTCAACGTTGTCACATGTCTTCGAATTTTTGGTTCTCGGACGTGCCGGTTTACTATCGATATTTTCCTGTATGGTTTTAAGAGAGCAGTGGTGATGAAATAAATTACGTAAAGTAAGCCGCCTGCTTGGGTTTGAACCCATGACGTCCAACTCATAGTTTGGGGCTGTTACCTCTCTGCCACCACTGCCCAGTTCTAGAAACAACATTTGAAGCATAAAGTGTTTATACACGAGCGTCTGTATGTTTATACTAAATTACCGATGGACCAAATCTATCGTACCAAGTTTGAGCGTATGTAGTCAGCCTTTCGGTATTTTACAGGATGTAATTGTAATCATAATAATTCCAGTATTTGTTATGTTTTATCAGTTACCTATTGATTTATTACTTTATTTACCTGGGCTCCAATATCAGTAACGATGGGTCGTGCGAGGGGGAAGTTCGCAGGAGAATTGGCATGGCTAAGAGCGCTATGTCTCAGCTTAATAAAGTTTGGAGGGATCGCAACATCTCCGTAAAGACCAAAACCAAACTGGTACGGACACTAGTCTTTTCGATCTTTTCGTATGGCGCTGAGACTTGGTCGCTAAAGGCTGCAGACCGCAAACGCATTGACGCCTTTGAGATGTGGTGTTGGAGAAGAATGCTCCGTATTCCTTGGACAGCATTTCGGACCAACGTATCCATTTTGCAAGAACTCAAAATCTCCTCACGGCTGTCGTCCGTGTGTCTTCGCAAGGTTCTGCAATACTTCGGTCACATTGCAAGGAAAGACGGTGGCAATCTCGAAAGGCTAATTGTGACCGGTAAAGTGGACGGGAAAAAGCCTCGCGGGCGCAGCCCAATACGTTGGTCCGACCAGATCCGCACCGCCCTTGACTCCACGATGTACAATGCCCTTCACACCGCCAGAGACAGGAACAGATGGAGGAATATCATAAGAGATAGAGTGATGAAACAGGGGGGTCACGACCCTCAGCATTGAGGAATACGACGCAAGGAGGAGGATTGATTTATTACGGTAAGGTTCGTAATAAATCAATAGGCAAAAACAGAGAATACTGCTGTCAATTATTTTTCTAATGACAGTCAATTGTTAAGTCAGTTACAGGAAAATGTTGTGAACGAAAGCGGAAAAATCCCATCTCAAGGTATAGGAACCCGAAAAAATGAGTAAGGTTACGTATCTCTTACAATATCGGTTTGACAAATTGGATTATTTCAATGGAACCGACCTACTCGGAAACGAATTGATTCCTTCAACTTACAGTAAGGTCTATATTTAAATGAACGGCTGTATTTATTGCTAGCTTTTGCACGCGATTTCGCCCGCGTACATTAAACATAGTCCATGTCACTCAGGAATAAAGCAGTTTTCTATCGGTGAAAAAAAAGACGTGTGGCACTCGGGGACTGCTGCGGTAAAGCTATTGCATAGCATTTTTATCAACTTATGCAATTATTATTATTTATTTATTTTATTTATGCAGTATTTTTTTTCCTTTGTTTTTTTTTCTTTGATATTAATTGAAGTTACACTTTCACACATTGAATTGAATTTTGATTGATTGTTCACTCATTTGTTTTCTTATCGGTCACCACGCTCAAAAAACAAATGAGTGGGGGGTGTTAGGTTATTTTCATTACGGAATTTCTGGATTCGGTCTCCACGCTCAAGGCCCGCGATAGAAACTATGCAATTGCTTAAAAAAAACTTTACCTATTTATAATATTAGTGTAGATATTTAAGCACTAGCTTCTGCCAGCGGCTTCGCTAACGTGAAGATAGGTTTGTCCATACGAACTTTAGAATTTTGAAAAACCCTTTCTTAATGCTCGCCTACGTCTTAAAAGGAGCAAAATTTCACACTCCTAATCCCAGCAGTTTTGACTGTACGTTGATATGTCAGTCAGTTAGTTTCTCTTTATAATATACATTAAATCTAAGTTAATAAAACGATAACAATACAACTAATGAGCATTCAAATACGTCATAATTACGTAGTAGTTACTGGTTAACTACGGTTAACCTTATACTGGTAGTTTAGGAAGGCATTACGTCACACATTATAGCGATAATTGGATAATCAAACTACCTAATGTGTCTAAATTCTTTCAATCTGTTCAAATATTTGCTTATTTGCTATGAATAAGTCAATAAAACCCTATTATAAACCAAGGTTAAAACAGACACGTTGATATTATTAATACTCCATACTAATATTTTAGAGCTACGATCGGACTTTCCTTGCGTGATCGCATAAGGAATGAAGATAGAACCGATACCCCTAGCCAAGTTGCTAATCTGCAATAGTTAACGCTTGTAGAATTCTGCAAATGTACGGGAATGACGTCGTCTTAACGCTCAGTCACGTGGTCAGAACAAAAGAATTGGCGGCAAGGTCAACTCGAAGCGTTCGACGCAAGCGAAACGGTTGTAACTTGGCTAGGGGGGCTGGTTACCATTTAGTCCGAAGATATTATAGTCTGAAGAATTATCAAACATATGTGGCAATGTACAGGGCACATTGATCGCAGAACAGATGGCTGTTGTGACCGAAAGGTGGAGGAGTGAGTGACGGCCGTGTACCAGAACACGCAGCTTTGGAAGACCTCCAACAAGGTGGACCGATGACCTGGTGAGTCGTTTGAGGGTGAAAAGAGTAACAAACATACTCACATATACAAACTTTTTACGTTTGTTTTGCAAAATTATTTCAATTTTGGCTCTAGAAAAGGAATATGAAAGAATTTTTAAAAGATCTTCATCAACAATGAAGTTATAGGCGAGAGAGACAGATATTTTTGTTTTCGACACACTTGCTCAGAAAGTGACTATAATTGCACTACACTTAAGTATATAATGTAGCTTGTAACCAAACTGTGACTTTTTGATTACCATTATGCACAAGTGTGATAATGTAGTGATAACCTTTTTTGTTAAACCTCTGTTCTCAAATCAAACACTGAATTCGAAAAAAAGATACATTAGGTATTGCGTTCAATAGTACAAATTAGTGTCTTGCTTGTTTATTTTATGCTAATTTGTGTTTAACCTTTCGTATGCCGTAATTAGAGACACAATTAAAAAGTTATTGTGTCTCGCGTAGATCTACGTTCCGGACACACGAAAGGTTAAATAAACTATTTTAACTTTTATAAATAAAACTTTTCATAAAATAAAAATATTTTTTCTGTATAGATAAGCAACCTCATTCTTATTTTTATTCAAACTGCAGCTGCATCCTAGCTAGAGTATAGCTAGTCCATGGCCGCCATTTTGGATGCGCGCGCATAAGAAGAAATAACAATTTTTTGCCGCCAGACTACAAAAAAAAAAAACCGGCCAAGTGCGAGTCAGACTCGCCCATGGAGAACCCTCCATGGGCGAGTCTGACTCGCAGGTTTTCCAGGTTATCACCTCTCTTTCTGGCAATATGGCCAAAGAAATCAAATATTCTTCTTTGGCATATGATGTAGAGTCTCATGGGTGACCTGAGTTCGGCTATTATTTTGCATATACATACTAAAATTAAGGTTGTTTAATTCATTAAACCCCAAGCGAACGCCGGCGTTCGCGCACCTATTGTCTTTCTATTGTGTCTGTAATTTCCACGATTGAAAGTGTTAAACACACACCAACAACATACAAAAAATCGGCCAAGTGCGAGTCGGACTCGCCCATGAAGGGTTCCGTAGCACTCGTAGCAGCAAGTAACATAATATAAAAGTTCTTGTAGTTCGTTGTCACTTTGATCGATGTTTTAATAATAGTGTATTTTTTTAGATTTATGACGTATTAAAAAAAAAAAACTACTTACTAGATCTCGTTCAAACCAATTTTCGTTGGTGGCTTACATGTACAGTAAGGCCGCAAAAGTCCATAGGAGCGCTAAAGATTACATTGCTACGAACCGAGCGAGCGCGATACTGCCGTGCGTATGTGTGCGCATGTATGAGTATCCACATTCCACAGATAACACACACTAAGGAACTGTCGTCGCACTGAGCTTAAAAACATTATTACTTTTCTGTTCTTACCATAGCAAAATTCGCTCAAATACGTCATGTGCTGGTAGCCGTGTGAACTAAGTGTTGGATTCGCAAATCACGTAACCCGAGTTCAAATCATGGTCGGTCCGTTGCAGTTATTTCTTACTTTGAAATTCCCAATCTATGTTGATATAGTTGTTTTTTTATATTTCTATGAAAAATACTATTGCATTTTTTGCACTAAATAGTTGCAAATTACGAATGTGATCTATTAACCACAAGAAGAATCACATTCGTAATTTGCAATTATTTAGTTGTTACATCTTTTCGATGTTATAAGGTGGAAATAAAAAGACGTGTTTAATAAAAATGTTTATTCTTTATATTTACAAATTAAACATTTATGAGAATTGTGACGTCGAATTGTTACCTAGACAAAAAGTTATCTTGTAACCGTTATCTATGTTACGCCTAAGATTGTTTGTTGGAAGTATACCCACTTAGACCATTCATAATATGAATAACGTAACAATGAACGGATATTCAAATTTTAATAAAATAAAATATAGGTAATTGTTTATATCCAGTTATTTATTGAAAAGTGATATATGATTTGGACTTTGTAAACATTTTATTTTTGTGTAACGTCACAATGAATGTATTGAGGTCATAGCTTAATTGTTCATTTTCTTGACGAAAAGAAGATTGAAACCAAACCTCAATTTCTGTTAAAAGAACTTTAGTTCTCACAAGATAATCGTCAATTAGATGAGAAAAATAAATTGAACTATAGTATTATGTTAAAACAGTGCGGGTAGAAGAATAAAAAACGAAATAGACTCATGATTATTGTCAACAAAATTGATAGCGAGTTCACTGCATTCTTAAGATGAGGCGATGGCACAAGTTAAAAGATATAGCTGTTTTAAACGAAAGTAAACACAATATAATACAGTGTTTGTTAACGAATAATCACAGATATGTTAAAATAAAATGGTAGGCCATTTAGTTTAGTTAACATTAAATATTTAGTGCGAAACGTAATCGTTCTTGTTTGTGCCTCTCTGTCAAGTACGGCTTTTTAGCAGGTTTTCTGTGATGCACGCCTTCAGCGTGAAGTGCACGGCGAACAGTATCCATCGAGGTGTCATATAATTCCGCAAAATGTCTCGTTGGTGCGAAACCATTCGTTTCGTATACGTCCACCATATGTCGTCGCTGCGCCTCGCTAATAAGCTTCGGTCTCCCACTTCTCTTTCGACTAGCAAGGCTACCTTCTTCCTCATATCTTTTTAGCCAAAGATTTACAGTATTTTTCTAAAATAAAAAAAAATATATATTAGGCAGCTATACCTACTTCACTTCATTTTCATTATATAAAATGTTAATAATCATAATTATTGAATATAATTTTAAAATAAAACTGCATTTATTAATCCAATAACCAATCCAATAAACCCAACGATTTACGTATTTCTCTTTTAAACCTCATAAAGATACGATGAATGGATTCATAAATGGCATACGTTTTAATTAGAAGATTAATTTGTAATAAAGTTACAATTCATTAATAGCTATTATACTCACATTCAGTCCGGTTTCTTCAGATATTTGTGTTTTATTAAGACCTCAATGATAGTCGCCCTCACTTCAATACTAATATTAGCCTGCATTTTGCGAATATTACAATACTGTCAACCTCACGTCACTAACCAACAACTACAACCAAACGACAGTTCATTTCGGTTAAGTTAAAACTCATGTCTACCTCGCAGAAATCTAATTCTTTATTTAGTTTTTTTGTGATCTACCTTTCTAACTCTAAGAAATGTGTGAACAAGTTAAAGAATAATTTAATATATGTAATGCAAATACATAACTTCCAATCGGGTAAGAACTTACAAAAAGTCAATAATTGCGTGGGATTTGAACTTGCGGCACACTGATTTGCGCTTCAATCTGTGTGCCTATACCACTGGGCCATCTTGACTTATGATAAGTTGATGAAATTGTGAATTTCAATCATTTGTTGGCGAAACTTGAAAATAAAAGGTCGTAAGTCAAACTAAACGTCAAACGAATAAGTTTTAAGAATTCTTATGGACTTTTGCAAGTGATAGTACATCATATATTTTTTTTAGTTTTATCATTCTCTTATTTCAGAAGTTACAGGGGGGGGAGACAGCATTTTACCACTTTGGAAGTGTCTCTCGCGTAAACTATTCAATTTAGAAAAAAAATGATATTAGAAACCTCAATACCATTTTTGAAGATCTATCCATAGATACCCCACACGTATGGATTTGATGAAAAAAAATTTTTTGATTTTCAGTTCTAAGTATGGGACCCCCAAAATTTATTGCTTTTTTTCTATTTTTGTGTGAAAATCTTAAAGCGGTTCAGAGAATATATCTACTTACTAAGTTTCAACAGTATAGCTCTTATAGTTTCGGAAAAAAGTGGCTGTGACATACGGACGGACAGACAGACAGACAGACAGACAGACAGACAGACAGACATGACGAATCTATCTACCTCTTATCTCTCTCTATCTACACCTTAAACAAAACAACTTTTAAAAGAAAAATAACTGACTGGCTCATTACTTTGGATTATACCCAAATTGAAGATCTTTTTAAAACTATGTGCTAACAAAACGTTTTCCTTTGGAACACACACAGTTTTCCCCACATCACACACATTCACTCCACATCACTCATTCACACACACTCACTCCCATCACACATATTCACATACCTACACTCTTCCTAAAAAATTGTGCATGTATCTTTTATTAATTACTTTTTATGTTATTTTTTATTTTTATTTTTCTAATGTAAATCAATCGAATAATGTAATGAAATGCAATAAAATAATGTAATCTAACTTATTATTATAATTGTAATTAAATATTGCTATCAATTTATAATTTTCATTAAATTAATTATAATTTATTAATTATTGAAATCAATTTGTTTATATCTATTAATATTATTATCAATGTAATTAAATGATGTAAGCAAGTTATTATTGTTAATGTAATGAAATAATATAATTAAACTATTATCATTGATGTACTTAATTAATGACTGCAATGTATTTACGTGAATCAAATCGTCTTCAGTAAGAACAACAATGATTAATCTTAAACTTTGTTTTGGGGGCCTGGTGACCTGACACACAGGTTTTTTAAAAAACTTAGTTCAGGCACCAGTCTTCCACAAATTAATTTCACTATTCTAATTGTACACTGTCTGTTTCATTTGTCTGTAATTTGTGGAAAGAAAATAAATAAATAAATTAATTATAAATTATCTATAAGGGTTCCGGTTTTTGCCATTTGGCTACGGAACCCTAAAAACAGTTTTGCTGATAAAGCAATAATTAATTAATTTGTAAAATTTTTCTTTTCAAGTGTGTCGAAAAACGTCTTAAGATACACGTGAATATTGGCGATTACCGTCCTCGGCTTTCTAAATACCGCCTCAGCGGTAATCACCAACATTATACACTTGTATCATAATGTACTATTATAATTGTGGGCTAAATCTCGTTTTCTTCCGATTTTTATTATTTTCACAGTTATTAATCTATTTTTGTGTGTTTATTGATAAACTGATTAGATAACAAAAATGTATTTCATGCATATTCCCTATTGTGTTTTTATTAGTGGGATGATTTTTTTTTTATCAATTTGTCGTTCAAACATATTGTATACTAAGTAAATATTTATTATAGTCCCAGCATGACCATTTTACTCGTCTTTATTCCCTTTCTTTAACTTGGAACAAAAATATTCTTTCCGTAATATCATTCACCTGTTGATCTCGTAAATCCCCAGTTCATTCGCCTCAACAAGTCAACCTGATCTAAAATTCCTCGTACAAAAGCAAAGTTATTTGGCAACATTTATTGTATGAGTACATCTGCCAACTGGAAGCTGGTTCTTTTGTAATAAGCTCAAATAATGTGGTTAATTTATGGGAACAGAATAAAGAGGGTTTTAGTTTTCTGAAGGAAATAAGAAAGTGAAAATACGGCTATAGAGCACAGTTGGAAGGAACGTTATTGTTGGAGAAAATGGCGAGGCTGTTTAGTTTGCGCTATAACTAAATGTAAAAATGCTTATTTTGTTTTTCTACGACTGCCTCCAGCTTCGGATGCTTTTGTTGAGCATCTTTGAAATTTTCGACTTTTCTCTACTGTAATATTCGTGTATTATAGCTACACCTGTACCCCTAGCCAATTTGCTAATCTGCAATAGTTAACGCTTGTAGAAAGCTTCAAATGTACGGGAATGATGTCGTCTTAACGCTTAATCACGTGGTCAGAACAAAAGACTTGGCGGCAAGGTCAACACGAAGCGTTCGGCGCAAGCGAAAAGGTTGTAACTTGGCTAGGGGGGCTGAACCTTTCTCATAAATCATTCAGACTATTGGTGACAGCTGTAAAGCCGCTCAGTAGTTTTTGAGTTTATCGCGAACAGACCGAAAGATGGCACAATAGGAAGCTTCGTTTTATAAGATGCAGCCAGCGGCTTCACCAGCGTGAAAATTGTCCCCAGGAAACACATCCTGGATAAAAATTCTGTGTTATTCCAAGATATGGCCCGAACGTGTACCAATTCCAACCCAATCTGTTTAGCCATCCGAGTGTAAAGAAGAAACAAACACACAGACTTACAAACTTTCGCCTTTTTAATATTAATGGGATATATCATTTATGGAAAGATAATTGCGTATTTCTAAGTCTTTTACCAGATGGCGTCTATACACCAACAGTTAAATACCAATTACCTGCGTTTGATTCATCGACGAGCTAATAATATTGTAACAAATGTCTTGGCAACACAACTGTATCGTTAGGTGGGAAGACAACGTACGATTCAGTGTTTCTAGACAGTTGGGCGCTTCCACCAATTTGACGACCGAGCTAAACTAAGTCAGGCAATTGGACGCTGGCATTTATTGTGCCTAGGGTTGCCAGCTCTTGGAACCGAAAAGTCGGACAGACCATAGAATAGATGAAGAAGGTTTTTTTTTTCTGTAGGTAAAAATCATCCATATGACATCCCCCGCCCTTGGGCAGAGCAGGAGATAGTGTCAGACTCTTACTGACTAAAAAACCCACCCCGTTCCTTCTTGCCTTTCATACTGGGGCCGAGTCTTCCTTTAGGAAAGAGGTTAGAAAGGCCATGTGGGTGGGGCAGCCGTGCCACAAAGTAGGGCAATGCTCATAGTTCAACTACCAACAGCAAACTTGCGATCTAAGTGTGCGTGGTCTGTTAGTTGCGTAATGCGCGTTCGTATGCCTGAGTTAAAGGATGTGAGACAAGCGGCTACACTCGTTCTAGTACAAATCGGAAAGTATTTCTTTTTTTACCTCTTTCATCTTTTCTGTGAGACAAGTCATCAAAAAAGGCCGACATTTTTTTTAAGTCCAACATGGCTTTTTAATAACAATAAAATTCATGAAATCTTTTGAAATTCTTGACATTGATATAATTGCTAGACTAATTGCATGTCCGCTCTGCTTGTGCTAGCGAGACAAGGTAAGGCAGAACTCAAAATGACAGTTCTAAACAAAATGGTTAAATTTAAAATGCCGGACGGGCCGGATTCCGCCTGGTTTGGCCGGACACGCAACTAAAAAGCCTGACCGTGTCCTGCTATAACCAGATGCCTGGAAACGCTAATTGTACTTATATGCGTTCAATTACACTGGGTAGATACGTTCCATTTGCCCCTCCAACTTTAACCATATAAACCGTAATTTACCGGCTTTAGTCGCATAAAATGTTTTACCCAGGTAATATGGTGGTCCTAAAATAATATTTTCTGCTGTGGAATGCTAGAGATTTGTTCACGCGCCTGGGTGGCCTACGTGCTATAATATAGGAGCAATAAAGTCATGTTGCAGCAAATGAATACGCATAGCGCGGGTGCCACAAAAGATAATTAAAAGGGATCAGGTTGAAAGGAATTTAGTTCATATTGTCTACTCTGATCTACACTATCTATCTATACCTATGTCGCAGAGAAATGACGATATCAGGGATTTCGTGAAATCCCTAGGGATATCACGAAATCCCGGCAGATGTCGAATATTCTTGTTTATTACGTCTTCTTACTAAAAGTATCTAGTGATATGACAAAACACTAATTTATCGTCAGTGATATGCCGATTAAAAATCGAGCCACGAGCAACCCACACGGGCACTAGTGGGAGCGAAATAAATGCGTCGCTTGTGCTGGCGCGGCTCGTTCGATTTTAGTCGCTAAAATGAATGAAGCGAAATTTCCAGAGAAGGTGAAATTTGTTTTTTTAAGTAAAAAGTTGATCTCGCACCATTAGACTTCAAAAATATTTTAGGCATTGTAAAAAATGGTCTTTAAGGATTGGTTACCCCGAAACTCAATTCTAAAAGCAGATACAACATTCACAAATTCAGTGCCACAAATTGAACTGTCATTGCGAGAGTTAGCTGCACACAAGCCGCTCTCATCATCATCATCATCATCATTTCTTCGAGCCATGCATTTCTGACATTTTACTAGATTTAGTTTAGTGAAACGACATATCGCTGACGTCAAGTTAGTGTTTTGTCATATCACTAGATACTTTTAGTAAGAAGACGTAATAAAGAAGAATATTCGACATCTTCCGGGATTTCATGATATCCTTAGAGATTTCGCGAAATGCCTGATATCGTCATTTCCCTGCGACACCAACGTATAAATCTACACTAATATTATAAAGAGAGAAATGAAAGAATGAGTAAAGTTTGTTTGTCTGAAAGTACCTACTGGTCCGATTTCGAATATTTTTCACCGTTGGAAAGCTGCTTTATTCCTGAGTGACAAATAGCATATATTTTAATGTATGCGGGCAAAGCCGCGGGTAAAAGCTAGCAATCAATAAAATTACAGTGTTTCTAAAAAGCAAATGAAGGTATATTAGATACCTATAACAAAAAAGCTAGTTTTAGAATTTTTGTCAGTTTGTTCCGGCTAATCTTCGAAATGGCTGGACCAATTTTGACGGATCTTTTACTGACTGATAGCTGATGTTATAAAGAGAAAGAACTTCTTTATATTTCCGCGGAAACAGGATTTGAAACAACGGAATAATCTTCAAAACAAAATTTGACGGGACCTTCAATGGGATATAGCTAATATTTTATTTTCTTAATATTTTATTTTTTTATATAAAAAGAATTATGTCCTGTGTTATCATCAAATGTTAGCGTTTAAACGATCTGGCAAGTTTTAGTTGGCCATAACATGAAGTGATCAATTGTATAATCTGGCCACGACGTATACACACCCTGATAGTATGAGCCTATGTTACTTTATCTTGATAAATTGACAGTCAGTGTAACATAAGGATATCGGTATTCTACCGTAATTGGGTTGCGGTGGTCAGATTACAATCACTCCGTATTTCTGACATTTTGTATTTTATGCTTAGACTGGTTTACGGAAAGAGAAAGACCATGGAAATAAATAGATGGATTGCGTGGAAGGTTTCAAGGATTTATGCTATTTATAAAATGGGTCCTCGTGAGTCCCTTAGAAATATTTTCTAAGAAATCGATAAATACTTACTCTGCTTTCACTTTATGTATTTTTGTCTATTTTTGTCTGACGGGGAAACTAATTTTTGTTATTTTTTGTAATTATTTGTGTGTCTATTTGGGCAGAATAAACATGTTATCTTTCTTTCTATATATGTAGCTACTAGGGAGTATTTTATATGTTTGTAAGCAAATGGGAGTTTTCAAGATTAGATGAGAATTTCGTCATTTAAATACGCGCAATAAACATAAAATTGTACTTAAATGGACATTAGCTAAGACAAGCAAGTTATACCTCGTAAACAGCGTTTGCTTTTATAATAACTTGCTTAAGTTGAACTTTGAACTTTGATTTATGGCTAGAAATTGGCTGGTTATGGAGATGCCGATAAAGACCAAGACATGCTGCATTGTTCCCAAATATTATAAGCAAGATCAATAGAACGATAATAATGACTGAACGTGATACCTAAGGACGTTAAAATCGTTCTAGGTTTCTAGATTGAACTAACCGTTTAATGGATCTAAAACACAGCAATTTCAGAGGCAACGATGCAGCGGACTAACTAGCCTGACTAGCCGACGATGAAGCACGCTTGCCTAAAAGGAACCTGTTTACTCTTGACTTAAAGACCCTTTTTTATGGTGGAAAAAATCATCCAGTGACAAACCCCGCTCTTGGGCGGAGCGGGAGATAGTGTCAGACTCTTACTGACTAGAAGCCCACCCCGTTCCTTCTAGCCTTCATACCGGGCCTCGAGTTCCCTTTCGGATAACCCTGGCGGCCTGGCCCTAGTAGGCTTCGACCCGGCTGGGCCTCTGCTGTTACTGACAACTTCTTGTGGCGCGCGGGAACAGTGCGCCCCGTCGACGACTTGGACTTGGTCCGGACAGTTACCGAACGGTCGGACAGCGAGCTACTGACTTAAAGACCTAAGACTAATACTAATACTAATTTAAGAAAGGTTATAGCTATCAGGAAACACAGACTCCGGCAGGAAATTCTACTTCTAAGCTGTTCGCATAATGAATGTGTTCCCAAAACGCTTTGTACGTATGGGTAGGATGTCAATCATGTAGCGATGGCGCAACGCCGTACATCTAGTGGCTCACCAGAAGGGGTTCGAGTATGACAGCGATGGGGCCTGAACCCATGTCTCTTCGTCATGAACCTGGCTATCTTATACAGAATTTTTGTGGAGTAGGTAACTACGTTTATACCAAAAAAACCTTTATTAACGCTTTATTATATTGAGTATAGATTCGTACTCACTTAGACTTATCATGGAACTGTTCTTTAGAACACGAAGACCACGCATAGTTGTGGAGCGTGGCCAGGACTGTCGGTGCCATCACTGAGCCCTTGACTGCCTCGCTCTGGCACTGGCTGTCTCCGTCGTGAGTCAATCCTAACCTGCGGAAAGAAATAAATATCATTAGAGATACATAGGAAATAAAGATTAGGATTCATTCAAATTGATAGGATAAATCAAGCTTGCAGTGGCAATAAAGTTAAAACTACATTAGACCGACGCACACGTGTAGCACGTCTGATTTGTACGTAGAACAACGTCACGTCTCAACAATTCTAGTTACCATTTAAAATGTATGGAGACCGACGCGCCCAGCAGGCTTAATCTCCAAATTAATTTCAAGTTCAATCTAAAGTCAATCCGATTGCAATGTCAATTTTGACGTTACGTGATTTGGTACTCTTGAAAACAATATTGTCAACTATATGTTGACAATATTTTTTCACTTAGTTCTCAAAATGGTCACGCAATTTTGAACCAATTTGGCGCTAGCATTGAATTCAAGGGTACGAAACGTCACAATCTCAATGTCGACCGATCGGAATTGAACTCAAGAGTAAGCCTGCAGATTGGCGGATGTGACTGTGTAGACCTTTAATAGATAGATCACGTAAATGCACAATACTGAAAGTAGTATATTCAGAATGAGCTACTGAATCGATTACAGCTATTTTTAAAAATTAGTAGGTAAATATTAATTCATAATTATTTTAGGATAAATTCTTGATAAATCTGGATTGCATCACTAACGTGTTTGTGTGTGCGTACATAGATCGCATTACCGATGCGCTACTCCGTCAATAGTGCTTCGATGCTTACATTATTTTTCTACAATTACGATAAAGCTAATTTCTTAAAAAAAAAAAGTATCTTACTAGTAATTTAAGTGTTTAAATTGTAACTTCAAATTTTCTAATTATACATCCCGTCAACCCTTATGGGGGGTTCCATAAGGGTATTGCATAATTATTCCGGTTACATGTTTATACCTACTTAAGTATATATTTTAACGTAACGAAGAGTACACGAAAAACATAAAGAAGATTTGTATTTTTTATATCAGTTCCCAAATAGGTTACAAATTCCCAAATAGAGGTAGAAAAAAAAAAAAAAAAACTAACGCGCAACATAATAAAATCGTTTTCCACGCAAAAGGTACGCAGTTCGCTCCAGTGCATACGTGCATACTAATATTATAAATGCGAAAATAACTCTGTCTGTCTGTTTTTCTGTTACCTTTCAACTGAGAGGATTTGATTGATTATCCCAGGAGTATATTTCATTGGTGATAATTCTCGGCTTTCACTCAGGCGAAGTCGCTGGCAGAATTTTATCTATACATATAAATAAAATTGGAGTGTCTGTTTGTAATATTGAAATAACTGCTTTTTACTACATGCATATGAATATATATACGGTACATACACCAAAATAACATTTTTTTAATTTTTTGTCTGTCTGTCTGTCTGTCTGTCCGGGCTAATCTCTGAAATGGCTGGACCGATTTTGACGAGACTTTTTGGCAGGTAGCTGATGTAATAAGGAGTAACATAGGCTACTTTTATTTAAAAATAAATAAATTCAAAGCCCACGCGAACGAAGTCGCGGGCACAGCTAGTTCAAAAATAAAAATATGGTTTCCTTTACGATGACATTCCAGAGTTGCAGACAAAGGATTATTCTCTTGGAATGCAGACGTAAACTCAGTATCCTATATTTAAATTTTTCTCTTATTTTACGAGGACAGTGACGTGCTCACGTGCATTTGAAGTATGATAGTGATATTTAAACGTATCGTATTTATTATTTCTTTAACCGATGTTTCAAAATAACTTATAAATAGACGACTAGACGTGCCTACGCAACTATTGATTGCTAGAAACTATTTAATATTCCATTATAGGCATTGAATGCTTTAGAATTGAGTATTGCGAAATAAAAATTTGTCAAACCCTACCTAAATGCTAAATGACAATGACATTTTGAGAAATATATCTACTCAATTTCAAATGCTTAAATCAGAAATAGGAGGATAGATTGAAATATAATAATATTCCACAACTATCACACAACGCCGTCTAGTCTCAAGCTAAGCAGAGCTTGTATTAAGAGTACTAGACAACTGATAAACATACTTCATATTTCTAAATACATTATTATTATTTAGAAGATAAGGGGCTATGCATCACCCATAGTGTAGGGGATGTAGTCACTGCGACCTAAAAGATCTATTGTGACTCGCCACCTTGTTAGAGTAACTCTTTTAGCCCGGAGGCTTCCAAGAAATTTAGAATACTCCTAGCTTTTAGAGTTTTAATCTCCTCCGGGCGAATAATGTGTCGGCCCAGATGGACACTGCGTTTGTGGACAAGGGGCCCGCATTCACACAAGAGGTGCTTAGGCGTCTCCCTCTCCTGATTGCAGTACCGGCAAACATCAGTGTCACTCAGTTTCATGTGAAATTGGTGCCTGTTTAGTTTGCAGTGGCCGGTTAAGGCGCGGGCTATCGCACAGATGTTCGTCCTGCTAAGCTCAAGAAGCTCGGCAGTTCGTTTTTGTGAGTAGCCTTCTATGAGAGATTTGGCGTGTAGCAGACCTGGTTGTACCAACCAGTGCTTTTTTGAATCGCCAAATAAGTTGCCCTTAAGGGTCTGCATGGCCTGGTTCTTTGAGATACCACAGAAGGGTTCTGGACCTATCTGATGACCTTGAGCCCCAGCCCGTGCAAGTTCATAGGCTTTTTCGTTGCCGTTGATTCCAGAATGACCTGGTACCCATCTCAGAATAACTTTATTCCTTTGCCCCAGGTCATTCAGTTTGTTAACGCAGTCTTTTACCAGTTTCGAATTTAAAGTATTCGAGTTCAAGGCGTTAAGAGCTGCCTGGCTATCTGAGTAAATCAGAATTAATTGATTTATGTAGTTTCGTTGACGGTTGGCCTCCACACATTCTATAATGGCGTATACCTCCGCTTGGAATATGGTAGCATGTTTACCCAGATTCAAGCTTTTGCTGAATTTCGGGCTAATGCCAAATATTCCACATCCTACATTCTCACCCATTTTGGACCCGTCTGTAAACCAGATCAGGCTTCCAGCCTTGCAAGTGATGAGGTTGTTTGACCAATCCTCTCTGCTCGGCAGTTCCACTGTGTAATTCCTTGTGAAATTACACTGTGGAAGCATGACGTCTGTTGTCATAGCTAGTTGATCGTGTTCAAGTACTGATTCGTGTAGCGATCTCAGTACTTGAGAGCGCCAATTTGCTTTGCCAGTGCTGTTTGTTCTGTACATGCTTGCCTTCGCCTCCTTCGCAATGAATAGATGAAGTGGCGGTAGGTTAAGCAGGGCATTTAGAGCAGCTCCTGGGGTTGTTCTAAATACATACATATTATAGATAAATTACACCCAGACACAACAAATGATCATGCTCACTGATCACACAAACATTTGTCCTGGATGGGAATCGAACCTACGACCTCCAGCATAGCAGCCAGGGCACCTAACCACTAGACCAACAGGCCAGTCAATAATAAAAAAGTTAAAAATAGGCCTGGCCTTTTTGTTATATTTTATTGATTTTACTCCACTCGAATTAACCACGACTCATGAAGAATATTTTTCAATACACTTGCTCAGAAATTGACTCTAATTGCACTGCACTTTAGTACATAATGACCCTTGTTACCAAACTGTGACATTTTGATTACCATTACACACTAGTGCTATAATGTCGTTATAACCTTATTGTTCAACCTCTCCCCCGCCATATTTATTTATCGTATCACGATGGGCGCAGGTCGTCCCCCACGAGTCGCCGGTTATTTATTCATTTCAGTGAGTGTATTGAAAGGTAAATAAAAGAAAATATGGGTGCGCATATGAAAACAGATTTTTACCGCCACAAAAATTTACTATTTTTATAGTTATTTTCTTCACAAGTGTACTGAAAAACGTCGTATGATACACGTGAGTAATTAATGATTACCGTTCTCGGCTCTCTTAAGACCCTCGCCACGGCTCGGGTCTAAATACCGCCTCGTCGGTAATCACTAACATTACACACATTTACTAACATAAACGTCTTTGACTTGAGAGAATTTTCTTTTATCTAGTAAACTCACATACACAAGACACCTATGGCCATACATTTATTTTTTTTGCGTGCAGAAACTAAACACGCGACACAGCACAACAGTCAATTGCTAGGCGACTGCACCAGCCGTGTATTGTATGAAGTAGCCTAATAAATTTTCATTACACTTACTGAAAAATCCGCTCTTAATTCTACCGTTTTTTTTACTTGCTTTCACGCAATTTACAGTTTTCCGCATTAGTGTGGAAAAGTGCTGGCGCTCGCCAACAGTTTATTATATTTATCGTATCAGGCTGGCACGTTAGGCTCCGTTAATTTATTTCATGTAAGTGTATTGAAAAACGTCGTTTCATACACGTGGAAAATCACTGCAGCACTCAGCTCTCATAACACCCTCGCTTACGGCTCGGGCGAATTCCACCTCGTTCGCAAAGACAAACTTTCTCTACTTGTATCAAAATGTTTTATATTCTCATCGCCTCTAAAAGCTATTTAGGTGTCAATTACACCATGAATGTTTCAAAAGCCTTTTCAATTTGCCGCTCTCGGCTCGCGGGTTGGTTTTAGTTTCAAATGGAGCGGATTGCTTTGAAGCGGCCTTTTATGAAACTTACGAGTATGTCGGCAATTAGCTCGTGCGGGCTTCAACATGACTCAACAACCACCCAAACTGAGTAACACGTTGCTAGCCGCCATTTTAGACGGGTGTTACCAAATTGTAACGTTAGGAACGGGAAGCGGTCCATGATCCCAATGAAATGTTTGAGTGGTCGGGATTGTTTATAAATTGATTATTGTACTGACATACTTACTTGGATCTGTGTGAGGTTTTTAGTTTGAAGAATTATCTCGCATCACGAGTTACGATTTTAAATATTAAACTAGATTTTATTGTCAACATTGATTCCAATGAATAATACGTCACTATTTTTGCTATACAAATACTGACTTACTGACTATTGACTGGCCTGTTGGTCTAGTGGTTAGTGGCCCTGACTGCTAAACCGCAGGTCGTGGGTTCGATTCCCACCCAGGACAAATGTTTATGTGATGAGCATGATCATTTGTTCTGTGTCTGGGTGTAATTTATCTATAATATGTATGTATTTAGAAATATATAAGTATGTTTATCAGTTGTCTAGTACCCATAACAAAAGCTCTGCTTAGATTGGGACTAGACCGCGTTGTGTGACAGTAGTGGAGAAAAAAAAAAAATTACAGTGCGATTTTTTTTTCTACTATTTTCGCACATTTTATGCATTTAGCCAAGTGTTTCAAGTTTAGTATTTCATTTTTTAACCTTTCGAATACTATAATTAGAGACAGATAAAAGACAATGATAAAGACAACGCCGTGCGCCGGCGTTCCTTTGGAGTTTAATGAATTAAAACAGAATACAGCCGCTATTGCTGTTAGAATGCGTATTTAATTACATTATTCCATTTCTAAAGTTTTTTTAGTAGTCAGCCTTCTTTGCGAGTTTTGCTTAGGTATCGATACTGCAATAAAATTCTAAGCTCCATTTACCGAGATCGCACCTGTTTCAATAGTTCCATAATTATCTAGTTCTGCTAACACTTTGAGAAACAAAACTACACTATTTAATTTAATATCACCACCACCAGGAATCGATTTGCTAATACCTAATTAAAACAGCAACTGAATTTTACTACGAAAAAATGCCGCCAAAAACTACAATTGCTTTTAGGAGTATTTTGAACGTTCTTTTTGTTCTAATCGTATTCGATTCTTTTTTCAAAATAATTGTCAGGAAAATATTTTCGGCCAGTAACTTTTTATGAGTTGCATACTTGCATTGTAAAAACTTTTTAAACATTTTTATTTTATTAACGATAATAAAGGAACAATTAGCATCATTTCTTCTGGAAAAATCAAAATTGCCTGTAAATGGTTTATTGGAAACAAATGCATTTTTTTCCTAATTTATGTTCAATATCGGAGCCTAATAAAATCTATCCACCTTAGGTTAAAATAGAAGTGAAATTTCGAGTATTATAATGATTAATATCCTTACATATTTACTCAAGCCCTCCCTTCGGGCGAATCAATTAATCCTGCTGAACGAAGTTAATTGCGTGTGAACGGGGCTCATCGTGTAGCCATGTTCCGCTGACTGTACCTACCGACGCGACGACACCGCGACGTGACGGATTAATCGAGAGCACGATTCGGGAAATAACGTACACAGTTTACCTTCATTTAAGTAAAGTTATGACATAAGGGATGACAGACGATTTGCGTCTAATTAACGACGGGTTGGTCAATTACCTACTGTGTTTTAATTTGAGTAACCATGTCAGCTCGTGCAGATTAAGCACTTGTTTTAAAAGGTTTTAGAATAAAAATATAAATTAATGAATGCCAAACTAATATTAGCTTTAACTTTCTGACTTGCTGATTCTTTGTTTAATAACCCTGTAATGCTATTATTAGTAAGAGGTTTAATTGAAGTAAACGTTTTAGTTTGTTAAAGCACTTGTTTTTTCAACAAAGAATATTTTTTTGAGGTGGTAAAGCATAAAAAAGTAACTTCTCCCGCTCTAGGAGGAGCAAGAGGGTGTGTCAGGATTAGGTCCTTGTTCCTGCTGTTGACTTGCCCCAGTGACAACACACTTTCGAACAATTAAAAAAATATAGAAGAAATTTTAATCTGTTTATTAAAATGTTTTTGGATCTTTTATCAATTTACGGTTTTAGGAGTTTACGCTAAGATAGACTAAGTATCATGTTTGTGGATTGAAATAGAAGACTTTGATTCATTTATCTTTGAAAATCTTATTTCAGTAAACCACTATTTAAGTTTTTTATTAGTTATATTGGCAAGAAGTGTTTCAGATCTATTTATTTATTTATTTATTTATTAGGATCTCCAACAAAGGTTACACAGACACAGTATAAAACATGGGGCATCGGGTCCTTCAACATGTGCTCCTTCAGTTACAGGAGACCACAGCATGCACATATAACTAGGTGAAATATAGAAAAAATTGGATTTCACAAAAAATACCAAACAGATTCGACAAAAAAAACACATGTCAATAAATCATGTCAAATTAGAACTAAAAAATAGAGTCAATATACAAAGGTCAAAAGGGATACATTAGTCTATGGTCAATTTAAATTAATATTATGGTATTATGAATTAAGTAATTAGTAACAATTATTAAAGTCAAAGCTTATAAATTAATAATTAGAATTAAATAAGAATATTAAAAAATTCAAAATTAAACTTAAGAAGATTAATTATATTATTATTACAATCACTGTTGTTTTGCGGTGGTCAGGCTTTTTTTGTACTTTGATATTGGCAGAGTTATGTCCAAGTTGAAACGTTTCGACAAATCATTGTACTGCCTACAGAGTCTTGGAAGAGAGGCGAAGTGTCCTAGATTGGATTTTGATCCAGGAACGTAAAATAAACTGTAACTGTTTTTCCGTGGCAGGCGAGATGGCGCGTTTATATTTACTTTATTGAGCAGTTCACTGCAGTCTACGGCTCCATTAAATATTTTATGCAGTAGCACCAGATCTGCCATTTTTCGTCTGTCAGCAAGTGAGACCAATTTGTAGTGCTCTAATCTATCTTTGTAGCTAGTAACTTTTTTGGCTAATCGATCTTTGTAGCAAAGATGATACAGGAAACGCCTCTGAACACTTTCCAGATGCTTGATATATATGTCATAGTGGGGATTCCAGACTGGACTGCTGTATTCGAGTATGGGGCGAATCAGGGTATTAAATAATTTTATTCTGGTGGAGGCGTTTTTAAAATCTTTACTATTACGTAAGATGAAACCTAGTATTTTAAACCCTTTTGATGAGATCTGGGAACAATGGAGGGAATGTAGGCAGGTCTTTGCCCACCTTTGGAACAATATAGGCTAGAAATAATAATTATTATAAAATGTATAAAGACGAGTGCTCATACGCTTATAAAAGAATTATCCGAACGGCTAATTGACACTTCGCGTGACCAAAGGTCTAGCTTTCGCTTCGGTCAAAGATAAGCATTGCCATACAACGTGGCAATGCCGGCAGTCTTTTGAGCACACTTCCAGTCAACAGCGATGTGGAGGAATTATGGCGTATAGGTATATATGTAGTTTTAATTAATACTCAATAAAGATTAATAAATCACTAATAGACTAATACTAAAGAATAATATCAAAATAGATCCATATATTTACGATGTGACCAAATCCTTACCCAATTAAAGTTTCTAATATTATCCCCCATCGTTTGATAGGCGTGTGTACCTTCCTACCTCTAACAGGATTCCGGGAATCTGCGCCTTGTGTCTACAGTAACATAGATAGAAGACAGGAAGGAAAATAGGAAAGTTAGGAAGGGGTGTGTCCGACTTTTACTGATGAAACATCTGACACAACCTTTCAACTTTGAACGAGAGAAATCAATTGATGATTTTCCACCACAAAAAAAAAAACGTTTATTTGGTATTTTATAAGCGGGTTCCAGTATTTAGGTAAGACCCAGTTTCTTGTACATAAAATAATTCACTCAATCACTCACATCTTTCACTCTCTCATTTCGCCAATCACTCTTCATTTTACTAGGTACAATTTTTATGTAAGTGCAACCACTATCTTACGAGATAGTGGTCGCACTTGCATAAAAATTGTCAATCAATTAAAAAAATGTATGTGTACTTTACTACTGCATATTAAACTGAGAGACAGACAGAGAGTCTTCTGAGATCAAATTCAGTAGATAGACAGATAGGTACCTACATTTGCACGGCAGCCACGCGTGCACAATCATTAGATCAACAAAACAGATTAGATAAAAGGTTATCAAACTTCTAATGTGGCACTAAGTAGGACTGAAATTATGCTCTGAAGCAGACGTAGTCAACCTTTTTTTTTCTCGGGTCACACAGTGCGTCTACTATCTACTATATGTAATGTTCGGCTACAATAACTTTTAGTACAATAAAAATAGCCCTTACATTTAATATTTTGTACATGTTACGATTTTTATTTTTATTTTGATTCGATGAAATTAATAAATAAATAATTAAAATATTGTGCCAGGCTGCAGGACCATTCTGAAATGCTTAACGGTCCACATACGGCCCGCGGGCCGTAGTTGAGTACAGCTGTCTGAAGGATTCAAAGAATCATCTCATTTGCAGTTTATTTTTAGGTATGCTTGCTTTGGAATAAAACGCGGCTTATTCCCACAACACTATCACAAATTAATTAAGGAAGATATCTATCAACGACATCACTGTTTTTATTTTGTACAGATGTTCAACTGTTTTTCGAAAACCGTCAAGAGCGAAGCGACACATTTACCCGAGGGGCCGGAGATTTTTTGTAGCGACGCCGATATTTATTATGTCAACAAATGTTGATTGTTGACACATTCATGCCTTGACCGTATTTATCTTTATTCCACCAGCCCAAACAATTAGGTTAGATAAAGTTTCCTTATAAATCATAAATCATTCTGTTCGTGCCCTCTACGCTATCTATGTGAGGTACAAACAGCACCGTATATGTACCGCAGAATTATCTCCGAGAATGCCTACGTAGCTGCATTTGGAGTAGGCAAGCTATAATTATGTCTTTCATACCACAAACGTTACTCTGGTTAAATTCATTTCTGGGCCAAGGGCTTAGCAAGTGCAATATGAAAAGCAAATAAATTTTGTTCAATGGGTTATTTCGTGCTTTACAAAACTCGTGTTGACATACGGCTTATTTCGCAATGATAAATTATATGGAACGCTTCTGGTTAATTGGGTCGCAGTCGTTAAAAATCTCGCACACAAGGTCACGATCAAGCAACAAGACGAAAATAAATAACAAAAAAAAAAACAGAATACTAATATTTAAATCACTTTCTCCACAAGACCTTGATACTAAAATAAGCAGCTTATACAAATAATCACGGCGCGTACTTTGTGCGCCTCCGGGACCCTTGTTTCAAACTGTGACAGATGACCGCAACGGAAATACATTTGTTGAACATACGGCATACATCAAAAGGTCAGGGCATGTGTGGAAACACTCGGTATATTTAGAACTGAGCGCTAAATGAGCTCAAAATACGCGAACCGGCTGCATAATGCATGAGACGGTACGTAGACTAACTGCTAACTCTTAGCGAATGCCAACGTCTTAGTACCTACTCATTCATGTCGTCACTTTATTTCGGACTGTCATTACGTCATTCGAACACAAGTGTGAATCCTTTGTGACTCATCGATTGACGACCTGAGGTTATCTATTTGGCTTAATGTGAACAACAAACAGTTTAGATAAGTGGGCAATATTCTTTTATGAGCCTTGTGTTTTAGGAAGTCTTATAGCTTTTTTATGGAGCAGGCATATATCGTCGAAACAGCTGTTTCTTTTTTTAAATTAGCAGACATCTGATACATGATTCCAGTATAAAATCATATAAGGTAAACATCCATATAAGTGATGTCATTGATCTAAGAGTACTCGATAAAGGCAGGGTTTCCAATGGCAGCACAATGCTATGTCAAACATGTCAATGTGGTGACAATATAAGGATGACATCATGATATCACACCACAGCAAAAAATCTAAGGTTTACCTTTACAAACACAAGACAAATGGAACAAAGTATTTAATTACGAAAATGATTATTTCAATAAAGTTTAAGTTCAATCTATATTTGGAAGAGTAAGAACTACCCACTCAAATGAAGTCCATAATTTGAATGTTGCTTTTTATATCGCTCTGTATATGGTATGATGATAACAATAAACCTAGTCATAGTTGGAATAATTACTTGGTTATAGCTAGTTGTAAAAAAGTTTATGTTTTGCCATCATTTTGAAGCTTGAAGCCACATTCATTACTAGCGTACTTTTTTTTACTATTTCAAACACGTTGCACTTAATACACAAGTAAATGCTATAAGCTATGCAGCTAAGAACATGTTTCCGTTATCACAAAAACATGTTCCACAACAATGTTTAGCAACATGTTTACAACATCGCTCAGGTACGGATTCTTCTTAAGAAACATCCTAAGATTTAGTTCCTTTGTTAAACTTTAATTAAAACAACAGCAAACAGAATTAGTTCCACCCAGTTTCTATTTATACAGGAATAGGACACAACCTGACGGCCGTGTGTTCCTTGAGTAGCAAGCGGGCTATTTACAGACTAATTAAATGCCGGAACACACGGGCTTCCGAACTCGTCAGCACTGAGATATGCGAGGGAGATGAGTGAAATGAGTTAGTGAAACCGATTATGGTTGTAGAATTTATGTCAACAGTTTATAAACGTATCCGTTATTTTATTCAGTATGAATTTAATAGAATTCGGATTTGTGAAGTGATGAGAATGGATAAAGCAAAAATTGGTAAATTAGAGGCCATTTGACGTGGCACTTGCGACTGTAAAGTTGGTAGAGAATCGTATGTCTTGATATGGTCATGAGAAGAGATAAAAGAGGAGGGATAAAACACATGTGTGATACATGTGGAAGTATGGAGTAGAAGGTTATAAAAGTTGGATGGATTATGTGAGGAGTGATATGAAAGAGAAAGGAGTCATATCGTGATATTGTATCGGTTGACAACATAGAATGAATGAATGAACAAAAAGTTCGAAACGGTAGCCAGGGCAAGTAGGCATTCTAGATGCCCATAAATAATAAATACGAGAGGAAGCAATAATCATATAAACTGTAAAACACAAAAGATTAACAACCGGAAAAGGATCATCACATTTAAGACAATAACAGCAATCTGAGTACATTTTTGTTACTGTTAATGTACTTTTAAAAGCTTTTGAACGGTACCAACACTTAGCATTTTCATCCCGTTTGAATTGGTTTGCCTCGTAAAGACATTAATTGGGATATGAATGTGCGGAGTGACGAGAATGGATCATCTTCCTGTCCTTGTCCCATGTTACTTTTGGTTGGCACAACACGTTTTTTTCTTCCATTCTGTTTGTCATCCGTCACATTTAGTGACAAGAATGGATAAAATGAGAAATAATGATTGTAAAATATCACAAAAATTTTAAACTTTCTTCTAAATAAAACACGGTTAAGCTGGAAACAAACGAATTTGAATATGATATATCGTACATATCATTATATCGAGAATAATATAGTTTTTTGAAGTGAAAACTTCTTTAGCGGCGTTGAGCACTTTTTCTGTAATGGGTATAAAATCTTAAACTCGCGTCAGGTCACGTGACCTGATCGAAAAAGCGTAAGACGGATGGAGAGTAGACAGCTATCCCTTATCGCGCGTTGTGAAAGGGGGCTAGACGGAAAAAATTCTCACGAAAAATTGTACTGACACTTTTACTGTCAAAATATAAATCCAAGATGGCGGCTGCAAGAAATTATCAACTTTTTCGTCATGGGTGTCGTTTTCATGGTTTTCGAGGGTGTTGAAACCGATAGTACTGTCAAAATGTAAATCCAAGATGGCGGCTGCAAGAAATTATCAAATTTTCCGTCATGGGTGTCGTTTTCATGGTTTTCGAGGGCGTGGAAACCGATGGTACTGTCAAAATGTAAATCCAAGATGGCGGCTGCAAGAAATTATCAACTTTTTCATCATGGGTGTCGTTTTCATGGTTTTCGAGGGTGTTGAAACCGATGGTACTGTCAAAATATAAATCCAAGATGGCGGCTGCAAGAAATTATCAACTTTTTCGACATGGGTGTCTTTTTCATGGTTTTCGAGGGTGTTGAAACCGATAGTACTGTCAAAATGTAAATCCAAGATGGCGGCTGCAAGAAATTATCAACTTTTTCGTCATGGGTGTCGTTTTCATGGTTTTCGAGGGTGTTGAAACCGATAGTACTGTCAAAATGTAAATCCAAGGTGGCGGCTGCAAGAAATTGTTAACTTTTCCGTCATGGGTGTCGTTTTCATGGTTTTCGAGGGTGTTGAAACCGATAGTACTGTCAAAATATAAATCCAAGATGGTGGCTGCAAGAAATTATCAAATTTTCCGTCATGGGTGTCGTTTTCATCGTTTTCGAGGGCGTGGAAACCGATGGTACTGTCAAAATGTAAATCCAAGATGGCGGCTGCAAGAAATTATCAACTTTTTCGCCATGGGTGTCGTTTTCGTGGTTTTCGAGGGTGTTGAAACCGATGGTACTGTCAAAATATAAATCCAAGATGGTGGCTGCAAGAAATTATCAAATTTTCCGTCATGGGTGTCGTTTTCATGGTTTTCGAGGGCGTGGAAACCGATAGTACTGTCAAAATGTAAATCCAAGATGGCGGCTGCAAGAAATTATCAACTTTTTCGTCATGGGTATCGTTTTCGTGGTTTTCGAGGGTGTTGAAACCGATAGTACTGTCAAAATGTAAATCCAAGATGGCGGCTGCAAGAAATTATCAACTTTTTCGACATGGGTGTCGTTTTCGTGGTTTTCGAGGGTGTTGAAACCGATGGTACTGTCAAAATATAAATCCAAGATGGTGGCTGCAAGAAATTATCAAATTTTCCGTCATGGGTGTCGTTTTCATGGTTTTCGAGGGTGTTGAAACCGATAGTACTGTCAAAATATAAATCCAAGATGGCGGCTGCAAAAAATTATTAAATTTTTCGTCATGGGTGTCGTTTTCATGGTTTTCAAGGCTGTTGAAACCGATAGTATTGTCAAAATGTAAATCCAAGATGGCGGCTGCAAGAAATTATCAACTTTTTCCTCATGGGTGTCGTTTTCGTGGTTTTCGAAGGTGTTGAAACCGATAGTACTGTCAAAATTTAAATCTAAGATGGTGGCTGCAATAAATTATCAACTTTTTCGATATGGGTGTCTTTTTCATGGTTTTCGAGGTTGTTGAAGCCGATAGTGCTGTCAAAATGTAAATCTAAGATGGCGGATGTCAGAAATTATCAACTTTTTCGTCATGAGTGTCGTTTTCATGGTTTCCAAGATGTTGAAATAGTGCTGTCAAAATGTACATAAAATAGGATAGTATTTTTTAGTTATATTGTATTGGCTAGACGGAAAAAATTCTCACGAAAAGTTGTAACGACACTTTTTCTATAGTAAGCTATTGTAAGCCGTGCGGCGTGCGCATGTTTCTCTGTCTTTCTCTCTTTCTCTCTCTTATAGAAAGCAAGCCAGAACGGAACTTCGTTCCATCCGGGTGTCCCTTGACACCTCAGTAGTTTTTCGGAGAGATAAACTTTTTAATGTAAAATAATTGTAATAGTTTTAAAGTGTTAAATTTTTAATGTAATATAAATTGTCATGTTTGTGTACGATACCGCAATAAATGAATATTGTATTCTACCACATAAATGATAGTACTTTTATACTGATAAAGCAATTGGTGCAAAATTATTCCCTAACCATTCCAAAATATCAAACATGCTCAACGTTAATAATCAAGTTTTCACTTCTGCCGGCACTCCCGGAGTGCAATTTTTTTTTTAATTAGCAATTTTCCGGTGAAATGTATTTAAAGAGGACGTTTGATAAAGGAGTCGGTGATCAAAAAGATGAAAGGGAATCGTAATTCTTGGTACGGTCACATAAAGAGGAGGAATGAAACACTTTTACCAAAATAGTTAAGAATATACTTGTGATAGAGAAAAGGAGATAGCGACCATAGAAAAGATGTATGAATTGTGTGATATGAAAGAAAATATACACTATTAGACGACTTAAAAAAAAAAACATTTTGTTCTAAACCACATAAATATGCCTATATTTTATTCTGTTTTTAGTATTTTTGTTGTTTGTTATAGCGGCTATAGAAATACATCGTCTGTGAAAATTTCGACTGTTTATATATCATAATTTCTGAGGTACAAGCTTGATGACAGATAGATGGACGGTGGAGTCTTAGTAATAGAGTCCCGTTTTGACTCCTTGAGTAAGGGACCCTAAGAAGTTCGAAACGGTATTATTAACACTTAACATTTTTGTCCCGTTTGAATTGGCTTGTTTCCTAAAGACATTATGTGATACATATGCAAGACATTCTGCTTTACTTGGCAGTGACATCAGCTCGTATTGAAACTACTACGTTACACATTGCAATCACGTTGCCGGGCAATTTAAAATTCTGATTACATAACTCATTTATTTTTATGTAAACACGAGTGGCTGTAATTAATACGAATTGTGAATCTCTACATGGCTTTTGGAGTTGTTGCTTGTTGAATATTGTAGCATGTAATTTTTGTTATACAGGATTTAAACAAAGAGATTTCATAGAATTTTTTTAAGGAATTCTCACTCATTATGTGTGAGCAGAATTATTTAAAAATATAAATGTATATTTAGCTTTAAGCACCGACTAGAGTAAGTAAAGTACTCGTAAATCTACACTTCTACACTATAATATACAAGAGGTAAAGTTTGATTTTTTTTGTTTGTAGGAGCTAATCTCTGAAAGTACTGGTCCGATCGCTAAACTTTTTTCACCGATAGAAAGCTGCTTTATTCCTGAGTGACATAGGCTATATTTTATGCGCGCGGGCGAAAGTGTGCGAAAAAGCTAGTCTAAAATATCTTGGTACCTATTTAATTACTTGATGATGTTCCATGATCACTTTTTTATTTAGGACTGATACTTGAATCTTTCCAAGTAGTTTTCACTGTACAGTTAGAGTGGGAGCTAATACCTATTAATATTATCTTAGACTAGGTAATAGCTGCAATTCTTAAATACCACTATTAATAACCATAACTTATTAACCATGCGGAGCCGCTGGCAGCAGTTAGTGATCTATACTAATATTATAAAGCTGAGGTGTTTGTTTGTTTGAGCGCGCTAATCTCAGGAACTATTGGCTCGAACTGAAATATTATTTTAGTGTTCGATAGTGATAGATTTATTGAAGAATGAGATGGCTATATATATGTATATATAATATTACGTAATGACGCGCGGGAGCGGAGCAATAACCTAAGACACTGGTGAAACCGCGATGAACAGCTTTTTAGAAATATGTATTTAAAATGACTGCAACAAATAATATTGATTACAAAAACAATTTTTATGTTCATGTCTTATCGTTGAACTAATTATTATTTATATTTAAATTGCTCAGGAACTTCACCTCAATGTTAATACAAGATAACAAGTTTCCATAAATAAATAAACTCTCAGTGGCTTATAAAAGTCATCGGCGCCGGAGTACCGACTTCGTGAACAGCCTCAAAGCGACTCAGGCGCAGCTTACACATATAAAATTACAATGAAATTACTTTCACACAATGCTTACGATTACGAATTGAGCTGGGCTGGTCTTTTCAGAAAATATATGATGGAAATATGATAAGTTGTACCGAAACTTTGTTTTCCTGCTGTTAAAATAATAAAGTTTTTATTAGAGTTTGTGAAATTTAAAAAGCTTTTTCCACTCTGGGTGAAGTAAGAGGAAGTGTCAGGGTGTTACTGACTATTACTCACCTCTATTCCTTCCGTTGCCAGATACAACCTTGGGCTATACGTTTCGAAAAATAATATAATTTTCCAAAAATATAAAGAAATAATAAATCTGAATTTCAATAGTTTTTGTTCCTATAACTTTTATCTAATAAAATAATATTATTATGTCAAACCTCTTTTATTTTTTCTTGAATTGTTTTATATAATAGCAAAATATTTTTAACAATTAATCATTACGATTAATAATCATACTCACAAAATATTTCGATTAAACTAACTTTTAACTTTTTGCGTTTTCTCATCACAGAAATCACACTCATATTATAAAGGTGTAAGTAAGTATATGGATTAATTAAGGTAATTTAGATAAATATCATATTTAAATAAATGATATATATATAATATAATAAAAAAAAGATTAATAAAGGTATCGTAAATCATGATTAAATTTTTAATCGTTACTTTGATTAAGTTTTTGTTAACACTAGTGTCAGTTAAGGTTATTAAGAGATAATTTTAAGGCACAGAACAGTAGCATCTTCCTAATATAATTAATATGCTAATAAAGCTCTACAATTACCTAAACGTCTTACAATCATGATGATTACAGCATTTAATTCACCCATGTAATCATTCATTGTTTGATGTATACAGCTGAATGGTTTAATGTGCATAGTTAAATTATTACTATGGGTAGGTTGTCGAATCTGAAGCCAATTAATATACTTAATGGCCCAAAGTTTGTATTGTGTCTGTTATAGGCGATAAAGCTCTGTGACCTATATTAATGGTGATTACAACGCTTCTGTCTATCTCAATATGAAGTTGAAATTATTATCGTAAATTTGATTAATATGTGATTAAATTTCTTTAATTTTCAATTTAATCTTTTTAAAATTACAACGATTAATAATTTTTAATTGGATTGTTTTAATTTATATTTACTTGAATTGTTGTATAATTGTTTTATTTATTTTAATTTCATTTAAATATAGTATGTGATTTTGTAATTTTGTATAAATATTATTATGTATAAATGATGTGCATACCTATAATTGGTTTGTTAACCTAGGCCCATTTCTGTAAAAAAGTTGTTAGTGTGCCTTATTAATAAAAAACTCAAAAGAGATAACAACGGGTCAATACAAAAACTAGTTAGTTAATCTACCTTCCGGTTGGAAGCGCGATTGGAGCGTAATTTTGTGTTCGATTTGGTCGGGAAAATGGAATTTTCCATTACCGGTTGCTCTAAAGAAACACAATGCCTGATTATTGAATAGAAAATTTGTGGTTTAGAAATGCCAAAATTTGACTGGTTAAGAGACTCAAAACGAGTCTTCTAATTTTATCACTGCTAGGACTCAGGCCTCCTCTCTATGAAAGAGTGATGGACCAACCACGCGAGCCCAATGCGGGTAAGACTAATACCTGCTCAAATGAGCCTAGAATTTAGTACCACATGATACCTACATAAACATAATTGGTTAATTGTAAGTGTACTAAGTACAGCTGACATTATATAGGGAGGACTACCCGGCCTGATATAGCATAAGCATAAGCATAATCAGCCTTGTAATGTTCCCACTGCTGGGACGTCAGGCCTCCTCTCTAGGAGAGGGAATGGGCTGTAATCCACCATGCGGGCCCAGTGCGGGTTGGTGAATGTCACATGTCTTCGAAATTTTGGTTCTAGGATTCCTCACGATGTTTTCCTTCACCGTTTTGAGAGCAATGGTGATAAAATAAATTACACAAAGTAATGTGCCTGGCTGGGTTAACCGCGACCTACAAAGAATAACTGATATAACGTTATGATTAAAAGTATTTATTAGCCGGTCGGAGTACGTACCTAACCTTGATCGTCAATATCCATCAGCTGGAAGCAATCGCTACCAAAATAGATGAAAGCTTCAGATTCAAGAGTGATCAGCCGACTCGATCAACTAGATTTATTTAAATGTAGATGTTATTTGATGGAGTAAATATAGATCTGGCACTGACATTGATAGTTTCATTTAAATCTGGTTTAAAGATGTTTGCGAATTACTTTTTTTTATACAGTGTATGTTTCACGATACGAGTGGTCTATTGGTTTAAACCGAGCTGCTTCATTAAATTTCAGACGAAAGATGTCACATGATGACACACACATCTCGCATCCATTGAATTCCATCAAACCGATGCACGCTGAGCTGCTGTCACGATACTATTTCCGCATGGAACAAATATTTCATTAGCTTATAGATAGGTTTTGAGTGCCTATTATGTATTTATAATTATACAACTGTACTTATTAAATTTATTATCATAACTCTGCTACTACAAGGGAAAACGTCAAGTCTTAATCATGACACATTTTTACTCTTCTCTTAGTTAAAGAGTTATGTTGTTGTAAATACATAGGTACATGTCACTACCACAAATATAACAGTTTTTACCATGCTATCCAATTCTAAGCTGCAAATTGTAAAAAAAAAACTTACGTAAATTTGAATTTCGGTGGACTAACCTGAAGCATCATAAATGTTTATAAACATCACCTTATAGGAGTAGATATATTTAATTATTGTATCGTAATGTTATATAACCTATACTGTTCATCATAAATTTGACTATCCCAAATAGCTTTTAAAGAAAAATCCAGTCCTACTAGTAATTCGAAAGAAACAAGAAAAATCTTTCGCTTTATTATGAATTATATCTCATAAGTAGACAGTTGTATACTTTAGTATAGTATACTTTACCCAACACTAGATCTAGTGTTTATCAAAAAGTAATTAATAGTAAGTAGTTTATTTAAAGAAAAAAAACTGTGTTACTAGTCGGATTATAAGATGGCCAACTTTTCCTTTCAATAAACATGAACAATTACAAAACATACCTATAAACCGATTTGTCAGTCTCTTTGTTAGAATTTATTAGAATTTATTTCCAAACAACAATGAATGATTCCGGCAAATTAGTGCCATTATTACGAAGTTAACACCACAAACACGTTGTTAATAAAAAATTCGGACTTGTAAACTTTTCTCCGAACAGCAATTATTCACTTTAAGGAAAACGTTCTTTAATTCCATAACTTGGTGTTACTGCCATAAAAATACCATTCATTCATTTGTGTTAGGGTTCTTAAATGAACCAATCGGGTGCTAATTAAGAGCGGACTGTAGGGTTCTTTGTGGGGTTCAGTACACTTTGAACCCGCAGTCCGGTGGTCTCACACTGATTCACTACTTTATCGTCCGCCGCTACGTTAGGATAAAAGATATTTTATGATGCGAACGGGCAATCGAGTGACTGACGAGGCCGCGGCCCGCACTCCGGGTACAGTCGAACAAAAAGATACCTAAGCTTAAGTACACAGGCTGCGAATTTGCAACTGCTTTAAAAGAATGACGTGTTGGTTCTTACAAGTCAAGTCTTTTAAATCATTTTTTTAAACATATCCCCTAGCTTAAAAATTGATTACCTAATTCTTTTGCAATTGAATTTGAGAATGAATCTTCTTATTTAAATAGTGCACACGAAATATGAGTTGTATGTACCTTTTAACGTTGTTTTATCTATTTATAGAGGCTTGTAATTAGCAATTAGGTAATATAAGGTACCAATACACTGGTTTAAAATACACTGGTTTTTCTGTAAGATAAATTAAATTTACGAAGTTGCAGAATATGTTAGAGGAAAATGTGGTAATGTGACCCAACCTATTTTGTTTTTGAGGCGTCATATGAAAAATACTAGACTTATAAATCAAGTAAATACGTTATAGTGATCCTTACCAATTGCTTTAAGCATACATTATTGATGAAGAATAAAGAAAATAACCACAGAATAATAATAAAAAAACTGTTTTCTTTAAAAGAAAATTTGACAACGTTACATTAAAGGGTTATATGGTATGGGAGCTATTCCTAATTATAAATATAGGGGCCAAAGATAACTGCTTGGATCACATTACCACCTTCTCCTCTATATATCCATGCATCTAACTCTTGCACTGACTGTACTTACATAAAATGTACGAACACTCACGTATTGACGTACTTACTCTTAAAAGTTCTTAAACCGTTATACGGTCACCGTAATAATATGTTTTATGTATTTAATTAAGTGAATCAATTACCGAACCATGTCTTGAGATTTGAAGTGCCCATAAAACACTGATTTTAAAGTGTCCATACATAGTAGAATAAAATGATGGCGATGTTTTGCGAGTTTTACCTCATATGGCCTGATAGTCTTTAACGTCAATATGAACTTAAAAATTTGACCGGCCTGTTGGTCTAGTGGTTAGTGGCCCTGACTGCTATGCCACAGGTCGTGGGTTCGATTCCCACCCAGGACAGATGTTTATGTGATGAGCATGATCATTTGTTCTGTGTCTGGGTGTAATTTTTAATATGTATGTATTTAGAAATATAAAAGTATGTTTATCAGTTATCTAGTACCCATAACACAAGCTCTGCTTAGCTTGGGACATAAAAAAAAAATCACCTGTTTTCGGATTAGAGAGAGATACTTAAAGTAGACATCTTTGAGTTCAAGGGCGTGACCCCGAACGCGCGGGGCCCCCGAATACGCAAGGCCTGTAGCATTTGCTACTCTTGCTACAAGCTTAATCCGCCACTGTGTCTTAGCGTCATATTCTTATATACTACCTGGTAACACGACCTAATAGTACGGTTACCGCAGTAGTTGAGCGTTTGGCTACTGCGCTGCCTGTTGTAGGTTTGATCCCCGTACAGAACAAGTATTAGTAAAGCTTACCAATAGGTAGCTTTGTCCCAGTTCTGGGTGTCTATAATTTTGTATGGAAAGATCAATTTTTTTTTTGGAATTATATTTGGTTTCTTTGAAGACAGTAGTTAATTTCCTTTAGCTGAACCGGTATTTAAAATTCGACCATTGTATAACTTCTCATGTAGGTACTGCGTGAACGTAGTCTTAGGCAGAAACTAGACTTAGATCTTTGGTTTTATTTAATAAAACTTAGTAAGTAATACTCGTAGAAATCGAGCAGTAGAACATTAATCTGACGTCTGACTAACATTAGACAAATAGTTAAGTTGAGACAGGCGCCTCTTCTAATTTATGTCTATTACATTTATTTTATTTCTAGTAAACACAAAATGCGTCATTCCTTCGCACATGGACAAAGGGTTTTGTTTTAAATTAACTTCCTTGTTATGATTCAAGAGTACAATTAAAAAAAAAACTATTTTTTTGCTTTGCTGTATTGTCCCACAGTTGGGCATAAGCCTCTCCCCATTCCTTCCATTTTTCCCGGCTCTAAGCCACTTCTTGATAATTCCTAAGAAAGACATGATCTAAGTGATCTATGTGGTCTCCTTCGTAGGTACGATTTCGGGGCACCAGTTTTTTGTTCCATACGTTTGGCATACGGCAAGCATAGACCGGTCCCACTTAAGTTGGCCAGCTAACTAAAGGCTTAGTCTGAACTGTTTTTACATTAACGCGATCGAAACGTTTACCGCGCTTAGCTCGCTGATTGGTGAAGAGCTCGGTGCGAGCCAATCGGAGCGCCGAACGTCATAAACGTGTCGATCGCGCTAACGTAAAACAAACTTGAACTAGGCACTTAGAACTACGTCAACTATTACTGTTTTGGAGCGCAGTATAATGTTTGATTTACTTTATTTATTATTATTATTATTATTATATCTAGCCCACACTGTCCCACTGCTGGGCAAAGGCTTCCCTCCACTCCTTCCAATGTTCCCGGTTTTGTTTTACTTACTTTAACATAATGTTTCAGGGAACTGAAATCTAAAGCTAGAACTGCATTAGACCGACGCACACGTGTAACACGCCTGATTCGTACGTAGAACGTCGCGTGACGTGGATTAAGTGTAACTCTACAAGTCTAGTTTCCATATTAAATGTTTGGAGACCGACACGCCGAGATCGGCGTGTGTGGCATACGTCTGAGGTTATAGTAGTTCTATCTCTGTCACATAAACACCTTGTTAATTCAATATGGTGTTTTACAATGAATTTTCCCGACTGTTCTAACTTATTGACAAAGGATAATAAAGCGATCAAAATCAGTCGTTATATATGACAGTTATTGATATAACTACCATAATATATGGCTGTTTTGTGCTAGATGTCCTGAGAAAAACAGAGTTATTTTTCTTTGTCTTTCTACCAAATTAATAGTTATGATTTATTGGAGAGCGGCGCAGAAAATCTGTCAGAGATAATATAATTGAAATCTTGTTATTGAGAGCTGGTATATCTCCACATAGACAAAAATATGTGCCCCGATAAATAAGGAATTCAGATTTTATTATGAGGCCGTTGTGTCCCACTGCAGGGCAAAGGCGTCCCTTCCGTTCCTTCACTATTTTTTTTCCTTACCCACTTTTGGCCAATCCTTAAGGTCTAAATCGTCACGCCGTCTCCTAATGGGCCTACCACGTCACCGGCTCCTGCTGTTAGGAATCCAGTCAGTAGTTGCTTTTGCCCAATTTTGTGACAGTTTCAGTTCAGATTTTAGTAAAACTACAAACTCTTAGAGACCAATATGACAATTTACATGACTACCAAGTTGCGGAGGAAGTTTTTCGACGCCATATTTTAGATCGTTTTTAGCTAGTTAAAAATTATTTTTTTATTGGTGTTTTGATAGAAATAGCAATTGTTAAATACTTCATTAATAATCAACTGAATTACATGCAGTCTATTAAATCTCCATCACAGTCTAGTACGTTGTAATAGAGTATTGAAAGCATCGAACCTTATCGGGAAAAACATCGTAACTACTGCTGTATGATTCCTGTGTTCTGTGATCGTAACCTATCGTAACCGACAGATAGCGTTTTGTTTTACTGTTTATAGGCTCGCGTTGACCACTATCTCACCTGATGGAAAGTGACGTTGTGGTCGACGATGGAGCGCGCTTTTTGCAGGGTGAGGGCATTTCTTCCTTATTTAAAAAATATTTATGATAATATTGTTCTAAAAATTTTAAAACTTGTTATTTTCAACTGACTGACTAACATATTAATGAATGGCCCAAACTACTGGGACTAGAAGCGTTAAATTACAAAATTCATCCCATGAAAGGATGAATAGGTGGTTAAAATAAATAAATAATAATAAATAAATCATTTATCAATTACCCAAAGAAAAAGAAAATACCTGACGTGTTACATACATTATCAAGTTTATGAGTTCTTTTTTACACAAAATTTTATGGATAATGTCCCCTGTGCTAGGAAAATCCTATAGGTATTATATTTATTTATTTAGGTTAACCAACAATTGTTTACACTGCACACATATATCTATATAGACTTAATGACTAGAGTAACATTTACAAGTGAGCATATATAGGTTGACTGGCAATTAGTGTACGATACTTAAACACGTGATTGTGCTCATGATAACAAACAATTTTTATTATGGGAGCAAAGCCGATATCGCGAAAAAAATATCAGCTGTTCAGTCATCGTGTTTAGTACACTAGGCAAACATAAATGTACTGAACAGCTGATTTTTTTTCGCGATTTCAAGTTTGTTCCCATAGTAAAAGTTGTTGGTTATCATGAGCACAATCACGTGTTTAAGTATTGTACACTAAGTACCAGTCACCCTATATATACAAGGTGTAAGGGACAGCCCTCCACAAACTTTAAGGGCTTGCTCAGTAGACGAAATTGAACAACCTACCATAAAAAATGTTTTCAGGAAACGAAAAAAAAATCCGCCTCACCATACAAAATTATAAACTTGATTGGACAGTTTGTATGGAGAGGCTGATTTTTTTTTTCGTTTCCTGAAAAAAGTTTTTGTGTAAGGTTGTTCAGTTTCGTCTACTGAGCAAGCCCTTAAAGTTTGTGGAGGGCTGTCCCTTACACCCTTTATATATATATATATATATATATATATATATTTAGATTTATTTATATATATCTATATATATTTAGGGTGATTATAGGAGGACATCTGACAAAACAAAATCTAAAAGGTTAATTAAGAAAGAAAATTCCGTTTTTTAATCTTTTATAAATTTAAGGGACTTTTTGTCAGTAAGACCATGCCAGCCCCATCGTAACCTAATACAAGTAAAGCTACCTTGAACCTTATTAACTATTACGGCTCTAAAACCTTACTCACTAATTTATAAACAGCGATAGCTACGTCAGAGAGGAGTTCGGACAGTATACTCTGAATAAAACCAACATCAATCAAAATCCTGTTTATGCAAAAAAATGGTTACTGCCGTTTACGACATTCTTCTTGAAAAGGTTCGACATTGAGTGAAACCCATTCACTCCTTCAATTAACCACGTCTATAGTAAATTTAGCCTACCAAGAAGTTCTCTATAAATAAGCCCCCAGTATTGGTTGATTGGGCCTCTCATGTGGTCATACGTAAGTAGTCCCCTAAAACTGCCGCCATTTTGCCGGCCCGGGCTAAGTGCGGCCATTTCTGCATTGCTCATAAAAATATTTCGCCCTCGACGTAAATGGGTTAGAAAAATGTGCTCGTATGTAACTGTACAGAAAAGCTTTTTCAGGCAAAGCTTAATTTGGTGAGTGATATTTTTGGGGCTGGTATGTGACGGATTTGTGAAAGCATATGCATGTAGATACCTATTGAATTATACTAAAACTGTTTTCTAACAAAGCATATATCGATGAAGTTTGAAAACTGATTCCTTTTTAGAGTTCCGTACCCAAAAGGTAAAACGAGACCCTATTACTAAGACTCCACTGTCCGTCCGTCTGTCACCAGGCTGTATCTCAGGAACCGTGATAGCTAGACAGTTGATACTTTCACAGATGATGTATTTCTATTGTCGCTATTACAACAAATAATAAAAACAGCATAAAAAAAATTTAAGTACCTGACTTAAAAATTTTCCCATACGACAATTTTTTTTTCATTTAGCGTTTTTGCTACGACTGGAAAAAAAACCGGCCAAGTGCGAGTCGGACTTAGAGTTCCGCTCTAAATCCGACTCGCACTTGGCCGGTTTTTTTTTTCAAATAACATCTTAAACGTTGCTCTACACTAGGAATTACTCCTTAATTGGCTTCATATATATATTATAATTTTTTTTTTATTAATTATAATACGTACTTATATTATAATACATAGGTATGTGCTCATGTAGGCTATGGGCACTTACTTAGAAAACGTAAAGATATCATAAAAATTTGAAAGTACGCAGCAACAAATTATTTATCGACGCGCCAAAAAAACGTAAACCTACTTTATGAATGGTTCCATTTTTACAGACAAATACAATAAAAAAATAATTCAATCTACAATTCCATTTTATAAAAAACATTGATTGAGGGGCGAATAAAATATCTGAAGCATTAAAGGAAGTATAAAAATTCTGATTAATAATAAGAAATACACATAGCTGCGCACTCCCGATTCCTTCAATTTAAAAGCAAAAAATATTCATAAAACATGAATATTTAGATAGGCGACAGACACCAATTCCTTTTAATATTTTTTTCTCCGAACATTAATTTAATAAGGAACGCGATATCCTGTTATTGTCAATTTATTTCAACTTTCGAAATTGTAATGAGACAAGAGAGTGGCTACATAAGTAATTGGCAATTTTAAATTCTAATCAATGGAATTCAAAGGACAGCTACGTGTTTCTGACTTGTTAGAAAAAAAAAAGTTTAAAATGTTACAAAGAGAATATATATATCTTAACTTTTCTCTATACTTATTTATACCAGTTACTCTAATCTAACTCCCCTGTCGAATAAAATAGCATTTATTTGGCATAGGGAATACAATAAACAACAACATAAAATAATAGTAAAAAAGAGTACAACTGCCGTGAGCCTGCACGAAACCGAAAGAGTCCCCAACTCAGCAATTGCTGGGCGTCAGGTCTGCTGGAAGAAATTCCATTTGCAATAAGCAGCACCTTTGTACTCTTCTATATTTTATTCTTCTTTTCCTTTTTAAGTATTTATGTATTTAAATAAATAAAGAGAGTTCCATGAGATATAAATACAAGTTAGTAGGTAAAACACGCAACTCCGTTAGTGTGAATACACGCAAAGACAAAAATATAGATATGAAGAATACATAACTATCAATCGATTTCATGCTTAGCAATGAATCTCAATTTGAAATTAGACTTGAGATGAGTACAATACTAGCCGTATCGTAAGATGAAACAACGAACATCATAGCCTTGATGTTCAAGTAAACAAGCTGTGTCGCGTTTCAGTACTGACAGAATTCATACTCGTATCAACTGAAATCTAATTTCAAATCGAGATTCATGGAAGAGCATGTAAGAGCTTAAGGCCAGGATCTACTCATTTTGAACTGTTTTAAATCTCTGGAAATCCACAAATATAAAAGAGAACATCATGAAAAAATATTTTATTAAAATTGATATAAATTAGTTGGCTTGTTGGAAAAAAGTTCGCGAATCTCACCCTAACTTACGATTTCAAACGTGTATGTCTACGAGATTACGTCACGGAAATATTTGAAAGTTACAAAATATAATAAAGCTTGTTTCTTAAAAGGACCTCGCAAAAACAAAAATCTTGAAGTTACTCTTTTTAGGGTTCCGTAGTCAACTAGGAACCCTTATAGTTTCGCCATGTCTGTCTGTCCGTCTGTCTGTCCGTCCTCGCTTAATCTCTGTGACCGTTAGCACTAGAAAGCTGAAATTTGGTACCAATATGTATATCAATCACGCCGACAAAGTGGTAAAATAAAAATTGGAAAAAAATGTTTTATTAGGGTAGCCCCCCTATATGTAAAGTGGGAAGTGATTTTTTTTTTAATTTCAACCCTAACGTGTGATATATCGTTGGATAGGTATTTAAAAATGAATAGGGGTTTACTAAAAACATTTTTTGATAATGTCAATAATTTCGGAAATAATCGCTCCAAAAGTAAAAAACAATGTGTGTCCCCCCTCTAACTTTTGAACCATAAGTTTAAAAAATATGAAAAAAATCTGAGAAGTAGAACTTTATAAGGACTTTCTAGGAAAATTATTTTGAACTTGATGGAAAGAACAGTTTTTGTACAAAAAAGACAAAAGTGTTCTACAAAATAATTTCTGGACTAAGTTTGTAGTATAATCGTAGCAAGCATTTTTTTAAACTCATAAGTGGGTACACTTTATTGTGACGGACGGGAAACTACGGAACCCTACACTGAGCGTGGCCCGACACGCTCTTGGCCGGTTTTTTTTTTTTTAATTTAACCGCTGTTACGGGGCCGCGAAATTGACATAGACGGAGGGCGGAGTTCATACAAAATACTCAGTGACAACAACCGATTCTTAAGAATGTGAAGTTAACTATGGCAATCCAGTCATCATTCAATGTCGTGAGGATATCGCAGATATTATTATGAATCTCTGGTTTCGTGGAAGTTCTAGCAGACGGGCGCATCCGTCGACAAGCCACGATTAGTATATTTCTTCACAACAGTTGTTTACGATAGAGATTCATTGATCGAAGGATTGTTGACTGCATTCAAACAATTGTTCATAAACATGAAATTTATATGCGGACAAGCGTAACTTAGCGTAATTTATACAGGTCCAAGTGAGTCGTTGAAATTGTGTTGGAAGCAATTTTGCAGTTCTGCCACTTGATGAATAACTAAATCCTTTTCTGTATTTTGACGTGGCAAATTATCAAGTTTCTCCTCCCATTCTGGGGGAGTATCAGACTTCAATATAAGAAAGACATCCATTGTTGGACATAAGCCTTCCCCAAGTGACAGACTTATACTGACTAAAATCGATCCTTCTTCTGTTGCCCTCTACGTTTTGGCCTTTTGTACAGCAATATTCCGTAGCCTGCATGATTAAATCATAAGGAAGTAATATTGTTTTCGTACGTATTTATATTGAATTTTAATACTATTACATCAATTTTTTTCCTACACTTTTTATACTCCTGCCATCTGCCATATCTCTTGTATTCCAGAGGCTAATATTTCCAATTTTGTAAAAATCATTACATTCATTGTGCTCCTTATTATTAAGTTAAGTTGATTGATAAATTTAGGTTAGGTTACAATGAGACTAATAACTGCAAGAGTCCGTAGTCTGAATGATGAAATCCTAAGCAAGTAGTTTTTGTACGCATTATATTGAATTTTAATACTAATGCAAAATTTTCTATTCCACACTTTCTAATAATACCTGTGCCATCAGCCATGTCTTCTGATTGACAGAGGCTAACACTTTCCACTTTTATAAAAATCATTAAATTCATTGTATTGATAATTAAGTTGTTCTGGTAAACTTAGGTTAGGTAATGACGCTGATATTATGCTCTATAAGATAAAAGCCCCTAAAAATAAAGATTAAAAAACAGGCTAATCTTTTCCGCCTTTAACTTCTATTCAAATAAATCAAGTAGGCCATTTTGCCAGTCGACTTGTTTAAACGACGAAAATTAAGCAAGCAATAAGAAGAAAAAATACTTACAAATGTGCCAGCTCATGTGCAATGACGAAAGCGCTGGTGAGTCCCTCATCTCGGTCTATGGCGGCCGACCTGGCTTTCGTACAGACTCCTCCGACAGGGGCGAAGCCCGAAGGCCCGCCTAGCTGTGCCCGAGTCAGCCATATTGCAGCGTCCCATCCAGTGCTGCCTGCGAATGGGCTGGTATTTTAAAAATGTAACTTGGTTATTGTTAAACGTAAGGACATGGAGTCCATCCTAAGTTTGTCTTTAAAAAATTACCTTTAGCAATAAAGCCGTCTATTAATACACCTTAGTACCTGAAAAGCCCGTAATAGTTTTTTTACGATGTATAAAAACAGTATCTAAATATCGACCTATATCTCTACAGAAATATTTTTTAAGAGTTTAGTCACAAACAGTAAAAGAAACATATCACGAAAGCCACAATAAACAAAATTATTATATTTACGTTGACATCGTTACAAAGAAAATTCGGCTTCCTTGAATATATTTTAATCTTCGAAGCTTACATTTAGGAAGACAGGACAATGTTATGAAATCTTGAATTAGCACAAACCTTGGTAGACAGACGAACATAATTATTAAAATTTATTACTTTCAACGCTGAATATATAACAAGATTGTAATAAAATAAATTAAAATGTCCGTAAATAAATATTTGATGTTATCTCTTATGACAAACGTGGCTAATAGAGTTTAAAATTTATGTTTTATTTGCTTAACAATTTAAGGGCTATTTAAATTCAACACATGCTATAACATAAATCTTGAAATATACATATATATTTCCTATTTTTTATATCAAAAGTATATACGGCCATAGGCGAAATAAATGAGTGAAGAAAAAAGTGGGACATGTGTCATTACAGCATGATATCAGCTCTGTGATTTAGAACGCACCGGAAGTTGTTATAACGCTACAAGTAAAATAAATCTTAGAATAAACCGTAACATGTGCTGCACACTGCTACTGCTGATACTCGAGATGGATAGAATATTAGTGGCAGATTACAATTTCGGAGAAGACCAAAATCTGTCGAAACATGAATATTGGAATCTGATAATAGGTATCTATTAATGTATATTATATCACAAAGACAGAAATAAAGTATACAGCACCTGCCGGCAACTTCATCAGATGCCTGTAGTTCCACTTATTCACAGCTTCCAAAGACTTCCTCACGTTCCCATACTTAATGACATAATCTTTCTCTTCGTATAGATACAGTTTATTGATCACAAGCGTCATGTTCGAGTCCAGAGAGGGATCGTTGAAGATGGCACTGACCTATAATGTATTACATAAAGATTCAATGAGTTAAACCATGCATCAACAGCGTTGTACCAAAATAAACAGCCGTGCGCATCCATTCTGCGACGCGCTTTCATACTCACGATGTTCATTAATGCGAGAATGTAGTGCTTCACTCTCTCCTTGCCGTGGAACTTTAACATAGTATGGTCAGCCACGATGGCCATTTCGAGCCACAATCCCTGGACACCTGGAACATTAATCACGATATTGCACATCCAGGACACAATTTACGGTTTCTTCAAGTTTTTAACAATAAAACCACACCTGAAACTGATCTACTGATAGTTAACGGTGCTCGAAAGTAGTCGTGATCGGGATATACACTGTGTCGAGGTCGCACGTGCGGCTCCGGCACCGGGTCGTCCTCCTCGCCGAAGTCAAGTTCAAGGTCAGCGACCGTGTCACCCGTGAGGTTGTATGCAGCAGCCCACTCCGACAGTTCCACATCCCGTCTGCGCAACACATGTGCTGAACTCTCCTTCCGTGGCGGCTGCAGCACAAACTCCTCACTGCCGACCTGCAGCAGTCCGTACAGCTGGCCATCGCAGTCTGTCACAGTCGCGGAAGAGTTCTCCTCATCCAACACTTTCCCTTTGTAGAACTGGCACTCGTTGTAGTAAGGAGATCGTATCTGCGTGTTCTCCTGCAGCTCCAGGCGCCAGCCGAGCAGCTGGAGGTGGCGGGTGCGGGCCGGCGGGCCCCCGGGCTGGGCGCCGGCGCCGGCCGCCGCCGCTAGGAGCAGGGCCGCCCACAGCCAGCGCGACATCGTCCGCGCGCCGCCGCGAGCTCCGCCTCTCTGCCCGACGCCGCTCGACGCGCTGCGCTTACGCATCTACGCACATGGCGGGCGTCTCGTCGCGCGGAAGGTAAACGACTCCGCGACTTATAGATTGCATGTGCTTCATGCCTCATGCGTCATTTGTAAACAAAGGGCGAGCGCCTGTTTTTGTTTTATTATCGCCTAGCGAGTAGCGTTCCGTATATCTGTGTATGTACACGTGGAACTTCCGATTGAATGGTTTTAGGATATTTATTTATTTTCCAGCCTATGCAGTGCATACGATGGATCGTTTCCTCTCGCTGCGACAGTTATTGCAAAGTTTGTAGTAAATATTGATAAGAGTTGCGCGATAAATGTCAAGTGCATGAACTTTTGCTCCGCTAATTGAGCTGATAGTGTACTGGAGACCAACAGTAATTTTTTTCAATTATTTATTTAGTGATAAGTTGCGTCACTACCACAGCGGGCATGCGCTTTCGTCTGACCCGGCACACATGCAGTTCCGAACTACCGAGTTTATTTGGGATCACTGCTTATTAAACTTTGTTCTTTATTTACAATTTACGCTTGCTCTGCAGCAGTTTTAGCCATACTAGGGGTTGTTAGCAGCTTCGCCCGCGTAATTTTCGAAAAATATGCCATAGAAACCAAAAAAAAATCATAATTATTTATTAAATTATGTTTTTATTGATTAAAGTATTGTGAGTACTATGCACTAAATAGCTTTTTTTTTGAGGTGGGAAACTGGGAACGCATTCAATGACTTTTCGCTCTAAAGTGGAGCGAGACTTTTACTAACTAAAGTTGCCTTTTCCGTTACAGAACCACGGAGTACTTTACACAAATTCCACATGGCCCTGCATTAAATAGCGGTCTCACATATTTAAATTAACGTACCTTGTAATATTTAAACCAACACGAAACAATTTTAATCATACAAGGTTTTCGAGCGAATTCCTAAAATGCACCAGTGTGCCGGTGAAAATATTTCAGTCACGTGTAGCGGTGATGCATGTTACATACATAGTAGGCACATTCTGCGTGTATTATGTTATGCTGCAGCCACAACTCGGTATTTAGCCTCTAACATCATTAATTACTCAGTAGCATTGCTCTGATTCCCATAGATATATCATCAGGGCTAAATTTCAAATATAGTCCACTTAAAATTTAGGTATCTTCAAGACTAGAGTGAATAGGCTCTTAACGAACTATTGCGCCTTACCAACAACGATTGCTTCACTGCTTACCACCAGGTGGAATCGCAGTCAAGCACTGGTTTAATTTTTAAATTGATATTACTAGTGATTTTTAATCGATATTTTTTTATTGATATTTTAACTAGTGCTTGACTGCGATTCTACCTGATGGTAAATTTCGATGGCGAAACACCTAAAATATAATCGGACGGGAAGACCGCAGCAAGCAAATTGTTCCAGTTCTTCGATGTATACGGCAAAACGACTCCATGAGTAAGACAGTGTACCATCAAAAACACTTCCACCTGACCTCCGATAAGTTCATTTTTGCTTGCACTCGAAACGAAAACTTCAAAGGGTTTGGTTTGGCGCCGCGCCACAGGATTCAAGCAATTTTTATTTTATTTGATCAGGCAGAAATGACCGCGATGGTACATACATTACCACCCTAAACTATAGTAGTATTCAAACCCAATGTTACAAATGGTCGCTTTGAGTTATAATATCACGTAAGTCAAAATCAGGAACATTTCAGAGGAGTAAATAAACTGCTTATTAGTCAATTTATTAAAAAAAAAAAACTGACTTAAGCTACCTCGTCTACCTCGCGTCTACCTCGGACAGACAGTCCAGTTGGGTAGGTCTAACTTCGAGAAAGAGGTCAACCGTCGAATCCAACTCGGTTGGGCAGCGTTCGGGAAGCTACGCGGTATCTTCTCGTCCAACATACCACAGTGTCTCAAGACGAAAGTCTTTAACCAGTGCGTGTTGCCAGTGATGACATATGGCTCCGAAACGTGGTCGCTCACAATGGGCCTCATCAGAAGGCTCAAAGTCACCCAAAGAGCAATGGAAAGTGCTATGCTCGGGGTTTCCTTGCGTGATCGAATAAAAAATGAAGATATCCGCAGGAAAACTAAGGTTGCCGACATAGCACAAAGAATTGCCAAACTTAAGTGGCAATGGGCAGGGCACATTGCTCGCAGAACAGATGGCCGTTGGGGCCGAAAGGTTTTGGAGTGGCGACCGCGTACCGGAAGACGCAGTGTTGGAAGGCCTCCTACAAGATGGACCGACGACCTGGTGAGGGTAGCGGGAAACCGATGGATGCGGGACGCACAGGAACGTTCGATGTGGCGACGCTTGGGGGAGGCCTATGTCCAACAGTGGACGTGTATCGGCTGAAATGATGACTTAAGCTATATTTGCTTTATGAGTACATCTTAGTTCCGTGGTTTTGATGTAGTTTTTCTATTCCACACTGATATACGTATTATTTTTGATGATAAATGAAGCTATGTCAAAAATGCTGCGTTGTTTGATTTCGTATTGAATGACATCCATAACGTATTTTGACTAAGAATATATACGTAGATGTAGATAAAAATTTAGAAGAGAGGAAATATTAAATATGTTCCTTGTTGTGAGGTAACAATATATTTAAACAAATCGACTGATATCCGAGACGGCTTGAAGATCTGAAGATACGAAAACGACCTCCAAGCATATTCTATTAGAAACCGTGAGGGTGTACAGTAAGCGGAGAAAACCCGTAGCGGCTTTTAGAGACCTGCTGAGGTACGGAGCATTGAAGAGATCCCGCGAGATCTTGAGAGGCGGTTTGCAAGGGTAAGGAGCGGCGGAGAAACCCGTTTCAGGTCTTTATCTACAAGATCAAAATTAAACACTGCTATTAGATTTCTTATACATAGGAAGAACTCGAAAACACCACCCGACGACGCAGGGATCAAATAATAATTGGTTTTAAAATAATCTGCGTCCGCGTGAAAGTAAAAAAATCATAAATCCTATGCATTTTGTATTCAAAATATTCATTATTATTATTAGCCCGTTGTGTTCCATTGCAGGGGAAAGGCCTCCCTTCCATTCTTGCAATCTTTTCTGTCCTTAGCCACTTCTGGTCAATCTTTTAGGTAAGAGTCCAAATCGTCACGCCATCTTCTTCTGGGCCTATCGCGTCGTCGGCTTCTGCTGTTCGGAATTCTGTCAGTGATTGCCTTCGCGTAATTTCGTTGCGACATGCAGTACATGTGGCCTGCCCAGTTCCATTTAATTTTTAATCAAGTGTATTTATTTATTTATTTTATAATTTATGTACACACAGTATAAAGAAGAAGATACAACATTATTATAAATTATGTACAAAGGTACTGCTTATTTCATGAAGAAATTTCTTCCAGCAGACCTGCGAAAAGAAAGATCAGAAGAGATGTAGACAGTAGTGTGCAGAAATAAGTAAAGAAGAGTTAGTGAAATCTTAAACTAATAAATACTTATATAACTATATATATACCTTATACTAAAAATACGTAATATATATAAATACACAAATAAGATTATCACACAAGAGAGGATAGATAGTGCTCTTTTACTTGAGTCTTAAAGAGAGAAATAGTTTTCAACTCACGAAAGCTAGGCGAGGATGTGTGTGTGTGTGAGAGGTGTATGTGAGGACCTGATATCTGTTATAAGTGTACCTGTATTACAGATTACCATGTCCTCATCCCATGAACAGACCGACTGGTAGGTATTTATCATCATAGTAAAAGCGTACATGAGTTCACATTTTATTTTTAGGAAAAAAAGTAGAGTGAATAGATTATCTTACTTTTACTGATTAAAACCCATCGTGTTCCTTCAATAACTCTTTACATTGTAGGACCGCTGCCAGTAATTCTGTCAAACCAAGGACCTAACGTGCAGTTATAATTGAAGCCCACAACATAAACCAAAAATGACAAAATACCTAGTGTTAATGTTAACTCATTCAGCTTCTATTGATTGACTGCTTTTTTTTTTTTTTTTTTTTTTTTTTTATGGTGGGAAAAAATCATGCATTGACATCCCCCGCCCTTGGGCGGAGCGGGAGATAGTGTCAGACTCTTACTGACTAAAAGACCCACCCCGTTCCTTCTAGCCTTCATACCGGGGCTCGAGCGCCCTTTCGGATAACCCTGGCCCCAGTAGGCTTCGACCCGGCTGGGTCCCTGCTGTTGCTGACAACTCCTTGAGGCGCGCGGGAACAGCGCGCGCCGTCGACGACTTGGGCTTGGTCCGGACAGTTACCGGACGGCCGGACAGCGAGCTACCCATTGCTCACTGTCCGCAAGCCCGCGTCTACGTTGGCCGGAAATCGGGATCAGAATCCCGGCGACGGCGGCGGCGATAACGCCGTTGCCTGATGCGTTCGGCCTCCTCCTTTGCGAGCATTACTGCTTCGCAGAAGTCGGCGACCGCCTGCCACTCCTCCTCGCTCCGGACCATGGCCTCAACCAGGGTCCGGCGCGAGAGGTCTCCGCCGCCGATCGCCCCCACGAGGGCACGGCGATGCTCCGCCCAAGCAGGGCACACCTCGACTGTGTGCTCCACCGTGTCCTCCGGGCGTTCCGCACAGTGGCGACACCCGGGCGTCACTTCCGCATGAATCGAGTGCAGGAATCTCCCGAACGAACCATGTCCGGTGAGTACCTGCGTCATGCGGAAGGTAAGGACGCCGTGAGGTCTTTCCAGCCACGCCTCAAAGAGGGGACTTACCGCCATGATTGTGGCGTGCCCAGCACTGGGTTGCGATAGTCGCTGACGCCATTTCACCATGAGATCCCGCCGGAGCTCTGTCCGCCATGCCGTGACCTGTCGCGGCAGCGGACTTTCACCCCGGCGTTGCATCTCCACGCGCATATCGTGCATGTGTGCAAGGACTGTTGCCTCCAGATCCCACGGTGGTAGGCCAGCCAGAAGGCTCGCCGCTTCGCGGGAGACCGTGCAGTATCCCCGCACCATCCTTATCGCCATGACCCTCTGGCAGGCGTTCAGTATGGCCGCCGGTTGCTTTTTCAGCAACGGCGCCCACACCGGCGCCCCGTAGAGGGCCATGGACCGAACGATCCCCGCGTAGAGCCTCCGGCAGGAGGCGTCTGGACCCCCAAGGTTGGGCAGGAGCCGCTTAAGCGCAGCCCCAGCCCGGTTGAGTTTGGGAGCCAGACGTCGGAAATGCTCCACGAAATTCCACCGGCTGTCGAGGACGAGTCCCAGGTATTTCATCGTCGACCCGACACCGATGTGAACTCCTCCTACCGTTAGTTGGGAACTCAATGGCGGCGCGTTCCGAGACTGGCGACCGTGGAAACACATCGCCTCGGATTTGTGAAGCGCCACCTCGAGTCCCAACTCCTGGATCCGATCAACGACCATCGCAACCCCGCGTGTCGCTAGAGCGACCGCCGCCTGGTACGACTCTCCCTGCGCTAGGACCAGCGTGTCGTCTGCGTAGCAAACCACGCTGACCCCGTCAGGGAAGTCGCCGCGCAGCACGTAGTCGTACCCGATGTTCCACAAGGGTGGCCCTAGTACCGACCCCTGCGGAACACCGCACGACATCTCTCGACGTTTCCAGTCTCCCTGGTGACCGGGATAGACTATAAGTCTCTCCGACAGATAGGCCTCGACCACTCGACAGAGGTATTCGGGCACTCGGTGGTACCGGAGTGCCCTCCGGATCGTACTCCAGGGCAGGGAGTTGAAGGCGTTGGCAATGTCCAAGGACACTGCCACGACACACCTGCCCCGGGACACCGCAGCCCCCGTCGTGAGGGCTCGCACGCGCATGATGGCGTCCACCGTAGAGCGCATCCTGCGAAAGCCGAACTGTCCGTCCGAAAGGTCCGGCCCCACCCGCGCTAGGCGCCCGACGAGGCGGTTTGCAATGACTCTCTCAAAGAGCTTGCCCACCTCGTCGAGCAGCACAATGGGCCGGTACGCGGACGGAGAGTCCGCAGGGCGCCCTGGCTTCGCTATGAGGACCAGTTTCCCCGTCTTCCAGCAAAGTGGGAACTGGCCCCTCTCCAAACATGCGCTGAAGAGCCCTCTCAGTCGAGGCCCGAGAGCCTCCATGGCCAGGACCCAAGCCTTTCCAGGCAAGCCGTCGGGTCCTGGGGCGGTGTTTTTGGCACTCAGCCTTCGCACCGCCACTCTCATTTCTACCTCGGTCACCTCTGGAGCATCGTCGTCGTCGCTGTTGCGGTCCGCGTCAGACACCGCTGGCGGTGGAGGCGGAGCCATGGGCGGGGGGGAGTGTTCCCCCCGCGCAGGGAACAGAGCGTTCACCGCACCCTCTACGATCTGGGGCCGGAGACTCTGAGTCAGTGGGGGAGCCCAGGGGCGGAGCTTTTCCCGTACCATATTGTACGGGCGCCCCCATGGGTCCGCGTTCAGAGACCCCAGCCACACGTTGCGGGCCTCCAGTTTGGCCCGCTTGATCTCCGTTCGGAGGGTGCGTTTTGCCGCTCTGTATCCCTCATACAGCTCCGCCTCTCTGGCCTCCGCATCCGGCGGGCGGATGCGGCGCCTGCAGTGTCTGGCGTACCGGCGCCGCGCGTGACTGCATGCGTTGCGCAGTGCAGCAATCTCCGGCGACCACCAGCACACCTGGCGCTTAGCTCGCCCTGTACGGACTCGGGGCATTGCCGCGTCACAGATTTGCGACATGGCCTCCCGGAACCACTCCGCCTCGACGTCTATGTCGACAGGCCTGTCCGGTGCTTGCACCCAGGCCTGTACCGTCGCGGCTTCCAGGAGGAGCTCCCGGTCCATCTGCTTAAGCGCCCACCGCGGACCGCAAGGGCTCTGTCGGACCGGCGCGGCCGAGGTTTCGGCGGAGACGTCCAACCGGATGTACCGGTGGTCGGAGTACGTCTCCACCTCCTCCATAACGCGCCAGTCGACGACACGCGGCAACAGAGCGGGGCTGGCGAACGAAATGTCCACCACTGATTCACCCCGCATCCGCGCCAACGTGGGGACAGAACCCCGGTTCAGGACGACCAGGCCCAGCTCCAAAGCCCAGTCCTCCACCATCTGACCCCGTGGGTTCGTGTACCGGGAACCCCAAGCCGTATTCCAGGCGTTGAAGTCCCCGCAAACGACCACGGGGAGGGAACCAAACCCAGCGACGACGACATTTAGCTCCATAAGGGAGACCTGGAGTTCGTCGAGAGATCTGCTCGGGGACAGGTAGACGCCTACCACTGCAATGTCCCCGAACCGTGCTGCCACGCAGCCCCGCCCCCTCGCAACAGCCTCGAGGGGCGGGGTACCGGCGGCGGCCGACGAGATTAACGTCACCGAGCCGTCTAGGTCCTGAACCCAGTCTCCACGGGGATGGACGTAGTACGGCTCGGAGACGACGGCGACATTTATCGACCACTGCGCCATGCTCTGGAGCAACAGATCCTGAGCGGGGGCGCAGTGGTTGATATTCGCCTGGAGGAGACGGAATGGGGCCGTTATTGGCAGTCCATTGTCTCCTCCCGAGCCCTTCTAGGGGGCACTGCCGCGGCGGGTGCGGCGGCGACTGCGGCGGGTGCGGCGGCGAGAGCGGCGGGTGCGGCGGCGATAGCGGCGGCGGCCAAGGAGGCGGCTGCGGCGGTGAGGACGTCGGCGGGGATGGGCCTACGGGCCCTGCCCTTGTCCTTGGCGGGGGGGTCGCAGGACCTGCCCCCAGCCCGGTGGTTGGCCGGCTTGCCTGCCGCCGCACATGCGTAGCAGTGCGGCGGAGCACGGCATTCTGCGGCCTTGTGACCGGGCTGGCCACACTGGTGACAGCGGTCGCTGCGGTCCACCTCCGCGGCGCAGTGGGCGCCAACGTGGTGCCCCACTTGGCACCGGAAGCACCGCAGAGGTCTGGGCTCCAGCAGTTTAACCTGCGCGGAGACCCAGCCTACCAACAGCCGTCGGCCCTCCCCGGTGATGGTCCTGGCCGCCGCCACGGGGCAGCTAGCTGTCACCGCTCGCATGCCCGTGCCGTCAGCGCGGATGGTGCCCATCCGGACCTGATCGGTCGTGCACCCACCCGCCCTGACGATGGCGGCCACCACCTCGTCCACCTTGACTGAGTCGTCCAAACCCATGATGCGATTGACTGCCTTGTGGGACCCCTTCTATTATTAGATATAGGAGATTTATTTCTTCCAACTCTAACGTCCATGGACGGTTATTTATTTTGCATTAATTAGTCACAGATGTCATTTGTTCACGTCAAAGCTTACGATGTGTCCCGCAGTGTAGATATGGCATTACATTTGCAACAGCAAGCTTGTCGTGTTATTGACACAATATAATATCTTGTTTCGCACGCGAAATTATACAATGCAGTGGATATTTGAATAACTATGTACTTATTATACTTTACCCTGTATTATGTAGCTGTCAGAATAATTCAGGGTCAAGCGATCTTTTACGAAGAAGCTGTTCTTTTTCAAAATTTTCAGAAGTGAATAATAAATTAAAATTATCAGTATCCATTTTGAGAGAACTAGTGTCTTTTCGACATCCGCTGGAGAACCAAGGTTACCAACAGCCCGAAGAATCACTAAACTCACAGTGGGCAGGATACATTATGTAAGATGAGGCCAATATGTTTCCAAGCTGATTACCTAGAGCAGAAACATTGAACAAACTTAGAAGTCAGCGTCTTTTAAAGTTTAAAAAACCTTTTTTATATATTTATTTCCAACTTATAACATGTTCTGGTCAACTTACATGAGAACTATGCAAATTAGTGTCTGAGATGATGTTTTGATGAAAGACCCACACAGATTTGAGTGGACCTGTCCTGTCAATTAACCTTTCGAATGTCTTAAGTTACACAGTCCGACATAAGGTAATTGTCTTTCTATTGTGTCTCTAATTACGACATTCAAAGAGTTAAGTCAAGGAGCTCAATAATCAACTAAGAGTCAATTGTTAGTGTCCAAAAATCACAAAAAAATATTGGTTTGTTTTTCTTTCGAGAAGATTTTGTCAAACCAGGCTTGCTCAGAAGTAAGTATTGTTTTGTTGAACAGTAAACTGAACTCAGCGAGACAGTTGCTCCATGTAAGATACTGGTATACAGCAGGACCCGGCTAGACTGGAAGCCAATCCTAACATTCAGACAAAAAGACTAGACGGAATCGATAATTCTCCAATATCGATTTATTTTCATCTTATTTACTATCTCAGTCTAATTGATTTCCATTGTTTCTAAGTTAAGAATTTAAAACTGAAATCTCATAAACTGTATTAACGCAAAACTTTTAAAAACATAGCATAAAAGTAATTTTCAAACTTCACATTCACGGTTCGAACAAAAATACAATCAGATCATCAAAATACATTTTTAAATTTAAAAGCAGATACTGACTGACTGACATATCAATGCACAGCGGAAACTACCGGGGCTAGAAGCGTAAAATAAGGCTAAGGCATAAGGTTTCCTTTTATGACGTAAGCAAGCACTAAGAGTTATCCAAAACTCACCCTAAAGGGATAAAACGGGGGCCCAAAGATTGTATAGACTACTTACATGCAAATGAAGTCGCTAGCAGGAGCTAGTAATATTATAGAAGGTATAGTATAGATACTAGTTTATAGTATAGTAGCTAGTAGCAGTGCAGATGGTTATGATGACGTCACTGGGCGTGAATAGCCAGAAATTCGCGACAGACCATCACTAATAGATCATTGTTAACATTTACCGCACCTCGGAAGTTTCCAATGTGCTGTATAATTTATATTTATTATGACTTGACAATACTCGGAAACAACTAAATATTCTTACACAGAATCGTAATAATAAGTATCAAAATAAATAAATAAAAAAAGGATTTAAAAATTATATTGAGATTTTACACATTCTTCTACTCTTACTTTCTACACACTATTGTCTGCATTTCTTTTAATCTTTCCTTTCGCAGATCTGCTAAAAGAAATCGAAACCAGAACTATGAATTAACCTAAGAAACTTTTACCAAAAATATGATGAAAAGATGATTGATGTTAGGGTATTTTACGCAAAACGTAAAAATGTCCCTTACGTTAATTCATCCTTCTGGGATCGAAATGTCTTTAGATATAAGCTACTGTTTATTATGTAAGAGACAAAAAAATTGTGTTCTTATCAAAATTAACAAATACACTATTGATTATAGAATGCAATAATGCCACTAAGTCTGTATTTGTACCTGCCACAGCTGGCTACATCCGTAGATATAGTATAGATAGTTTTTTTTATAAAATAAATGAAAGGAAAACAATTAAAACTATAGTAGGTATGTATTTAATAATTTAATGATAGCAATCACTTCTATATGCCAATAGTTTTCTGGCTTTGTTCGTAAATCTATCATCAGCTAAGTTCAAACATCAGTACAAATCATTTGTCAGTAAATCTTTAAATCTCAAATATATCTATTTATTTACTTCATCTTCTTTGAGTTTATGAATAGCAACAAATCTGTTATAGTGAGAATGTTGATTCTTTAATTCTTTTAGTAATGGACGGACCAAATTTTCTGATAATCCTTCTTTGCGGAAGAGGTATGAACGGTTTTGTGTATTTGTCTTTGTGTTATCTTCTTCACTTGAGCCTTTCACTTTGTAAGTGAAGGTTATAACCACACCTTCATCATCAGCTTTTCCTTCACCTTTAAGACAATATAACCGCAAATTGTTTGATATAAATATTCCCACATCTCCAACTCGATTGACGCGATCTTTCTTGATACTATGTATATCAAATTCTGGGTAGCTCCTTAAGTAAGTTGATAAAGTGTCTAGGTCAGCTATCTTCATTGATATGTCGTATAGATCTGGATTGCTACCTTCTAATGCCTGAAAAGAAAAACAAGTTTAAGTTTTAGATTTAAAAAAATACTTATGTATGACATGTATGCTTACAATTTCATAGCTGAAATCATTTGACTGTTTTGTATCTGTTTTCGGGAAATTATCAAATGACTACTCCCACTCAGTCTTATTTAGGTTCAAAAGAATTACCTTAGCCCTGGAATGCAAAGGGCTACTAAAGGAAAACAGGTGGTTATCAAGTCAGTAAAAGTCAGACACGCTGTAATAAAATTCTCCAATTTTATTTTTTTATTGTCTGTTTGTAATATTGAAATAACTGCTTTTGACTACATGCATATGAATATAAAAACGGTACATACAACAAAATATTTTTTTTTAATTTTTGTCTGTCTGTCTGTTTGTCCTGGCTAATCTCTGAAATGGCTTAACCCAGAGCGGGAAAAGTTACTTGATGATATCTAACCTCAAAAAAAAAGATTCAATAGAATTTTTATTCAAAATTATGTATTTAACACCAACACAGCAATTAACGCCAATACATGCTATTACCAGCATACGTCTGCATTCAAAGATATAACTTAACTATTAAATCAAAAAACAACATATACATACAATAATTAACCTGTACTACGTTTATATTATTTTCAATGCACTTTAGTGAACCTGGGCAGGCTGCAGTGAAATAGATCTACGTCAGTAGCAGTAGTATTTGATTCATCAGATAATGGTAAGAGCCAATAACTGCATATTATGTTTATCTCTTATAAACGATGACGACAGTGCCAAATGTCGCATGAACAGCGTTGGGATCCGGTTCGCACATTGGCTGCCATTAATCAAAGTGATGTATCGTAGACAGTCAGTAATTTCACGGACTCGTAAGCAGAAGGAGTATCCTGTTTTCTTAGTCTAATGGATGCAAATGTTGTATAGGTATATAAGATAAATACATATACAGTATAAATGCACTTCCTGAAAGTAGTATGATTAGAATCGGCTGCTAAATCGATTTTATTTCTTTTTTAAAATGGGTAATTTTTAATTCGAATATAATTCTTGATATTTTTTTAATAAAAACTCTGACCCGAACTAATTTGATAAATTCCTGCCCCCTTAGCCAAGTTACAATCGAATTCCGTTCTCTAATCAGTAACGCCTCGGTGACAGCAATTGTAGAAAACGATAAGTTGGTAGCCATGTTGACGCGCAAGCCCCCCTAGCCAAGTTACAACCAGTTTGTGTGGAGTTCCGTTCTCTAATCGGTAACGCCTCGGTGACAGCAATTGTAGAAAACGATAAGTTGGTAACCATGTTGACGCGCCTGAGTCGGTCGCTCGTTCTACAATGTAGCGTTTTTATAACAAAGGATGTAGCGTTAAATATTGTAGAAACAATTTTGAACGATGTGAACTTGGCTACGAATTGTCTATTCGTTTGTTCTGACCACGCGACTTTACGTTTAGATGACGTCATTCCCATACGTTTCATCACTTTTCGACAGCGTTAACGATTGCAGAATAACAACTTGGCTAAGCGTGCTGATGAATCTTGATTGTGTTACTGGAGTGTTTGTGTGTTCGTGCATAGAAACCTATACCTATGAGCTACCAATTTGTACTCTGTTTAAAATGACAAACATTTATGAAAACCTTTTATTACCTACTGTCCGTTCAACCGATTTTGACTTTTATTACGTTTGTGGCATGATAAATGGCGGCTGCAATAAATAGTTGGTACTGTAACCACTTTTTTTGCTTTTAATGCCGCCCTTATAACTACGGAATAGAAGTCAATATTGGTTAAACTGACAGTAAAAAAGATATCTTTAAATATCTTATTTTAGTTCGAATAGGGTATAGTGCCCATGTTAGATATTTGCCTAGTTAATTTCTTAAGAAAGCACTACTTAAGTACATTTAAGTTTGAGTGCTTAAATTGTGATTGTAACTTAATTTCTAATCTGTATTACAATCTAATTGGGGTGTATAGGGTGTGCATGCATTATTCCAGTTACATATTGTTCAGAGTCATGGTTTTCTTTGGGAATAGTCAAGTCAATGAGAAAGATATTGGCTTGATAGTATTGTAAGGTTAGATTAGTATAGGTTTAAGGTAGCAACTTTTGATTTTAGAATTACAAATTCAAGTTGAGAAGCTAATCAATCTATATTATTTTTTTGTAACTTTACCTAAGCATATTTCTTCTGAATCCAACAAGTTTTTAGCATGGAATTCACAATCTAGAAACCAGCAGCCAAAATAACACTTTTGCGAATCACACTAATAATTATAAAGGTCAATGTTTGTTTATATGTTGCCTTTGTGTGTGTCAAAAGTTAGATACAGGGTGTAAGGAACAGTAATTCGCAAATTTTAAGGGCTTGCTCAGGAAACGAAAAAAAGTCAGCCTCTCTAGACAGACAAAATTTTCATTACATTTTTGTTACAGGTCCTGTATCGAATATAGTCACAAATGCATTTAATAAAAAAGGATATGTTGGTATTACAAACAGACCCTTCAGTTATATTTACATGTATAGATGAAAAAGTGCACCTACTAATAGAATTTTGCACTGAACTTACATAAAGGTTAGTCAACGCCAAAAAATATCCCACAACATCCATTTTGATATACTTTGATAACAAGATTATATCACAAGATAATACAATGTTCAAGAAATATCACTTCGGTCCGTTCACTTCGTACACATGTATTCAGTGTTTGAGGCCCGCCACAGTTTCACACTATTGATAATTAATATTAACACAGCTTTAACAAATTTTTCCAGCTGCCTACTTAAAGGTACAAATGTTTTGTACGAATGTTAATAAGGCTGTAACAATGTACGCAAAATTACCATGATAATAATGTACGAGGTGGCTGCTTAAATTAAGGACATAGGGTTCCTACACAATACTAAATATATTTTAAAGAAAGAAGAGTACGGTATGGAACAGTGCCATCTCAGGTATATTATATTCCTGCGATGGAATTGTTCCATATTGTACTCTTTTTTTTTTTCAATCAAACACTGATGCCCTCTGAGTTTTCCCCGTTTTTTCAGCCTTTTTTACTCGTTTGTACATATTATTATTTTACGTTTGTATGTATATACTTAGTGATTATTTTGTATTAAGTTAAATTGATTTTTTTTTTTTTTTTTTTTTTTTTTTTTTTTTTTTTTTTTTTTTAATCTGGGTATAATATCAGACATACGAAATGGCGGCGGCGAGTGACGCCGTGGATAAAAATTATTTAAAAAACATTCCGTTGTGATTCAAGCTTTGGTGATTTTACCGTTTAATGGTACACCAACGACTTATTTACAATAGCATTCGAAAGCATCCTGTGAAAGTTTACAGTGTAAGCCAGTGCGGTACAGTCCTAAATTATCAGTGTAACGTGTGCAAAGGTTTGCATAAATGAAGAATGTCGTTGAGGTCGAAGGCACTGGCACTAGTGGAAGTACTGCTGCTGAGGGTGCTGCCTCTGTTTGTGGTGCATGAGTTCCTGAAGATAAGCCTGGGACGCCGGTGTCTTCCAGTGAGAAGTCGGTGCCGGGCAACATCACAGTGGACGGTATCGCTGTTGATCTCGTGGATCCAGATATTACGACGCGAATTTCTACAACGTGTTCTTTTTCACTTTCGTCAAATTCGGTGAAAAACAAAGATCGGGAGAGTTAGGGCGCCCTAGGCCCGTAGTGCGGCTGCGCCACGGCCGTCAGATAAAGCCGTCAATTTGACTTTTGCTTTTTTTTGGACTTTTGTTGTGTTTATTTTGTGTTACTTTGTATTCGTATACTATTACTTGTATTACTTTGTAGTGATAGATTTATTTTATTAAATTGGTAAGTGCAATAAAGTTTTTAATGATAAATGCCGGCTGCAGCGATACCGGTGCCTGTAACAGTCAACCTGCCACATCGCTCGACGCTCAGCTAATCAGATGCCCCCACTGCTCCCAAGCACGTTATTTTAAAGGCGAACGGGGACTTAAGATACACTATGGCAAGGTTCACAAACCACATAGTGTACCTTTGTGTCCCCCAGCTACTTCCCAAACTACAACACATTTGGATTCACTTTGGCAAACATTATCAAAATTAAAAAATTCTACACCAATCTTAAAAAGAGTTCCCCGGGGCGCGAGACGGTCTGTTGCGCTGAGTTTAGCGCGATGCGTCCGTCTTGCGACCCAGGAGAACACACCAAGTGCTTGGGAGGAATTACTCACCTTCCCTTACAGGATTCTACATGTCCAAAAAAATTTGGCTTCGAAAAAAACATTAACTACCCAAATTAAAGACAATTGCAATAATTCGGCTCACATTTTAGATCTAAATTTACACGCTTTTAACAACTTTTCTCAGAAAGGTTTGTGTTCACATGTGGAATCCAAAATAAGTGAGGGTGACATTAGGGGAGCGGCTAGATTACTGTTCAGCAGTGATGTGGTGGCGCCTTACTCTCCAGACACACTTTTAGCTCTGGAGAGTAAACACCCAGCGCCTGCGGATGACCTCACCTTTCCTGAACCTCCTGACACCCCCAATCCGGATTCATCTTTCCAAATTTCAGCACCCCAGTTACTTGCAGCCGTGAGCTCCTTCAGAAGCGGTTCTGCCGGTGGCCTCGACGGCCTGACTCCTCAACACTTGAAGGATCTTTTGAGTTCAGGCGCCGGGGAAGCTGGTGAGTCGCTTTTGAAGGAGCTTGTGGCTCTAGTCACTCTTATGCTCTCCGGCGGCGTGAACGATGCCATCGTCGATGTCTTGTACGGGGCCAATCTATGTGCCCTGCGCAAGAAGGATGGTGGCATTCGTCCCATCGCCGTCGGGTGCACCTACAGGCGTATGGCAGCCAAAATTTGTTGTAAATTATACAGCCAATCACTGACAAACAAATTCCAGCCCCTACAGCTTGGCTTTGGTTCAAGAGGGGGCTGTGAGGCTGCCGTACATGCCCTCACAACCTTCCTAAATTCTGATAAGGGTAAGGTCATCCTCAAGGTTGACGTTAAAAACGCCTTTAATTCTGTAAACAGGGACACTTTGTTGGCTGAAGCAAAAAAAGAACTTCCAGAAATTTTCGGCTTTTTGTGGCAATGCTATAGGCATCCATCTAAATTATTGTATAAAAACAAGGTTTTGGAATCTGCAGTTGGATGCCAACAAGGTGACCCTCTCGGGCCAGTCATTTTCAGTTTGGCTATCCATCCAATCATCCAACAACTAAATTCGAAATTTAACCTATGGTATTTGGATGATGGAACCCTGGGAGGTGAGGTAGATACTGTTTTGAAAGATTTCCAATTCCTGAAAGACCAATTTCGATCCATCGGCCTTGATCTAAATCATTCAAAATGCGAAATTTTTGTTCCTGACAGTACTGACAGACAATCGACTCTACAGAAATTTTATTCAATAGCTCCCGAAATCAAAATTATAGATAAAAGTACACTGCACCTCCTAGGTTCTCCAATTTTGGAAGACAGTTTTTCTTTATTCATTGAAGACAAAATTGAACGTTTTAAAAACATTTCGGAAAGACTTTCTAAAATTAACCTACATTCGGCCTTCACCCTCATACGGTATTGTTGTTTTGCACCAAATTTCATGTATTTTCTCCGCTCTTCCCCTTTATGGAAGCAGCCACATCTCTTGGACAAAATTGATCAGACAATTCGGTATACTCTGACTTCCATTTTAAATGTGGCCCTGGATGACCGAGCGTGGCTACAAGCCACGCTACCCATTCGTTTTGGTGGGCTCGGCATCCGCAAAATTTCTAGTGTAAGCCTACCGGCGTTCCTGTCTTCGGTCCACAGCACTCAACAGTTGACCAAAAGAATTTTGACTCCATCACTGGTTAGCTGTGAGGTGCCGTGCTTGGCCGATGCAGTAAGCGCCTGGAAAATCACTTGCCCGGACAAGGCGTTGCCCGAAAATCCATCTTCCCAGAGACAGTGGGATGAGCCGCTCTGCAGGTTGGTACGGAATAATCTCATTAATACGTCCACCAATACTGCTGAGCGCGCTCGCCTACTGGCTGTGGGTGAATGGGAGTCGGGCCTTTGGCTACAGGCTTTACCGTCACCTAACATAGGTACTTTGCTAAGTGACACCACCTTCCGGATCGCTACATGCCTGCGTCTAGGTGCTCCTAGTGGAGCTCCACATCGATGTCAGTGTGGCGAAGCAGTCGACCGCCTCGGACACCATGGCCTATCTTGCAGCAGAAGCGCTGGTCGGATAGCACGGCATGCCAGTATTAATGACATCATCCGTCGAGCTCTTGTCACCGCCGGGGTGCCAGCTGTTTTAGAACCCAATGGCTTGGCACGTGACGATGGGAAGAGGCCAGATGGGATGACTATAATGCCTTGGAAATTGGGTAGGCCTTTGGTGTGGGATGCAACATGTGTAGATACCCTTGCGCCATTCCATCTTCTGAGTACGGCGGGCTGTGCTGGGGCGGCTGCTGCAGGTGCAGAAAACCTCAAACGGCGTAAATATAATAACCTCATTGGAAGTTATGTGTTTGAGCCGTTTGGGGTTGAAACTCTAGGGCCATGGGGTCCGAGCGCTCATCGAGTTGTCCGAGATATCAGCAAACAGTTGGTCGACTCTTCGCGTGACCAGAGGGCTGGACTGTTCTTCAGTCAACGAATCAGCATTGCCATCCAGCGTGGCAATGCTGCCAGCGTTCTGGGCACTTTTCCCACTGACATCGATGTGGACGAATTTTTTGATGCCCTCTAAGTTTTTCCCCGTTTTTCAGCCTTTTTTACTCGTTTGTACATAATGTTATTTTAAGTTTGTATATATAGTGATTATTTATTAGATTAATTGATATTATATAAATTGAATTACAAATTGATTTAAATACAATATTGCTAGTTAAATAAAATAAAAAAACAAACACTTAAAATTGATCCTTGATCGTCAGCGCTTTGTTAGGCCACGTTGCTAGGCAAGAGGGAATGGGAATATGGGAGTGGTCATCTAACTCTCGGCCCGTCCTAGCCACTGTAGATACGGGCTTGACAGATCGGACGGTAAGCTACCTCGCCATCCAGTTGTGCTGTAAAGAACGAGCCCAGGTTCACGACGCCTAGTGTTTCATGCACCCCTCAAAGAGTAATCAGCTAAACTGAAGGGGCCCAGTAAGGCAGATGGCTTATGGGGCTTCGGGATTGTTTGAAAGAATTACCGTGACCCAGAGGCCCAGAGTAACTAAAAGTTCGCTCACTTGTACTTTCAAAAAGCATATGTTCAGAGAATGAAAAGCGTTAATTGGTGAAGCCCACTTAAAAAAAATATCCTTTGTCGTAACAACCAAATAACGTCCACTGTTGAAGATAGATCTCCCCCCAAGTGCCGATACATCAAACAGTCCTGTACGTCTGTCATCCATCGGATGCCTATGGTCTCCACTAGATCATCAGTCCACATAATGGAGGCTTTTCAACGCAGCCACATCCAGTCCTTAATCTTTAACCTGTAATAAAACACATAAATGTGAAAAACAGCCCCCCTAGCCAAGTTACAACCGTTTCGCTTGCGTCGAACGCTTCGAGTTGGCCGCGTCGCCGAATCTTTTGTTCTGACCACGTGACTGAGCGTTGAGACGACGTCATTCCCGTAACCCCGTACATTTGAAGCTTTCTACTAGCGTTAACTATTGCAGATTAGTAACTTGGCTAGGGGTACAGGTATGTAAGAAAATAGGATTAAGCCTCTCTTCTTATCAAAGATGCAGTCACTCGCACTAATGACCCTACACTGAGAATTTCAATACAATTATTTTCATAAGTTTTCTATGCGATTCAGGTGTGTTTATTTTTATAAAGTGACAGGTCCCTCGTTTAATCAGTCGCACTGTAGGGCGACAAGTGCGTATGCTTCGTTTATTATTGTTAACCTAAATTACGTCGACGTTTTTAAACATTTGTCTTGAATACGTATACGCAATCGCATGATGTAAGGATCTGCTTCATCAACCTATTGATACTCGTATTATCTTTAACACTTTACCGCCCACATTGAATATAGGTATTCGACAAATGGCTGACTGACGATTCGGACACATTAAGTTCGGACACATTAAGTTCGGACACATTAAGTTCGGACACATTAAGTTCGGACACATTATCCGAATTGGCGTATTTAAAACTTTTTTATGTAACTGCGCTAAACAGCTTCAGTTGTGGTGTTGTCCGAATATATTGTTTCCAATCTGTTCCTTCTTACAAGAACAGATTGGAAATCTTCAAAATGCACAGCTTAGAAGAACGAAGGCGTTTAAACGATGCAACTTTTGCATTCAAAATATTGAAAAGCATTACTGACTCACCAACGCTACTTGCACTTATTAAGTTTCGTGCTCCTTCAAGGATTCCACGTAAGCCTGTAACTCCACTTTGTCCTCCGCAGAGAAGAATGGTGTTAGGATCTAACTCTCCAGTCGCAAGATTCTGCAGAGTTTTGAACAGCTGTAGCCATCAAATTGATTTTCACTTTGATTCTTTCCATAAGCAGAGATCTTATAATTGTAAATTTCGTATCAGATTTGATTTATTCTAACGATTAAGTATTAAAATTGTCTAAAACTTAAAAATATTAACAGTAGGTAATAATTTAATTTAGATATCTAAGTAAGTACTTACAGCTCTTTTCAATAGCCTTTCTTTTGTATGTCAACTATTTATAAGCTTACACTAATATTTGTTTTTAGCGCATGTGGTGTTTACCTTTAACCCGTTGACTGCCGGAACGCAGATCTACGCGAGACACAATGGCTTTTTAATTGTGTCTCTATTTACGGCATTCGAGAGGTTAAGTAATTGTTGCACTGTTAAAAGTTTTATACAGATTGTATTCTTGTTTTAAGTGGTTGTGTAAACAATTGTTCAATTGTTGGTAGACCAAGTAAACAAATAAATAAATAAATAATTAAAAAAATAATTAAATATTGGGTCAGAATCGCCAGCAACTCCGACAAACACTCTCGCGTTTATTACGCTAGAGTCGCACATACGCGACAAAATACTCCATCTCGTCAGCTCTTCTGTCACCTATGGGATTAAAGCGCTCAACGAGACGGAGTACCCAATCGCAAACACACAAACCTGGCGAATAGGACAGGAAACCATTCGTCGTACCAATTCGACGCCAGCGGCCGTATTATGACATCTTAAAACCATCATGTTTTCTGTGTGAGAAAAGGATAGTGCTATTCGTCCTGTATAGCTCCGTCTCTTTTTCACACCGAAAACATGATGGTTTTAAGAGGTCATAATACGGCCCCAGGGGTTAGAGGATTAAGCGATGCCCGACTCTAGGAATTACTCCCATAATATCGTGGGTTTTTTTAAGGTGGAAAATCGTCCAATGACTTCTTCCTCTCTAGGGTAGAACTATAAAACGTGTCAAACTTTTACTGACTAAAAATATAGTTTTATACAAGGTGTAAGGGACAGCGCTCCACAAACTTTAAGGGTTTGCTCAGTAGATGAAACTGAACAACCTACCATAAAAAATTTTTTCAGTAAACGAAAAAAAAAATCCGCCTCACCATACAAAATTATTAACTTGATTGGACAGTTTGTATGGAGAGGCTGAATTTTTTTTTCGTTTCCTGAAAAAAAAAATTATGGTGGGTTGTTCAGATTCGTCTACTGAGCAAGCCCTTAAAGTTTGTGGAGGGCTGTCCCTTACACCATTTATATTCTATGCTCATTCAGTTGCCTTTTGCGTTCTAGGATACTCGTGGTGAATATGCTTTTCATACGGTTTCCCATGGCCCATATCGTAGTTGTGTTTTCACAAACATGTAAACTCTCATACATAAGACACTCACCCGAAACAACTACTTGCAGGCTATGCAAATATTTGTTCTATGCGGGAATCGAACCAACGACACGCAGCATAGCAGACAATCGCGTGAACACAGCGTAAACCGTATCGTTTATTGTCCATATAGTATGTAGGTATACGTGGTGTTTTCTTTTTTTTTTTCGTGGTGGGAAAACCGTCTAATGACATCCCCCGCTCTTGGACGGAACGGGAGATAGTGTCAGACTCTTACTGACTAAAAACTCACTCCTGTTCCTTCGTTGCCTTCGTACCGTGGCTTGAGCTATCTTTCGAATTAACCCTGGCCCCATAGGTATACGTGGTCTTTGCTTTGCTTTTTATGAGTCATCGATTTTTCCAGAAGTTGTTACCGTCAGGCGCCAGGTGTAGGTCCCGACAAGGCTTCAAAAACAAACACTGAATACCTTTCAAAGTTTCAGGTAGGGCTGTGTTACGGACTGAATATTTAATGGCGACGGTGTGGTAGACTGGGTACTCAAAAGTTTTATTTTAAACGCCGTTTGTTAACAACCAGTTATTTTACAGCAGTATTTGAAAGTTTAATTTCTAAAATGTTTTTTTTTATTCCCTTTTTGCTGTATCGACAACATAACACAATTTTACACAATCATCAGCCTTATAAAATTACCACTGATCGAACTCAGGCCTTTTCTCTAGGAGAGGGGAGCCCTAATCCACCACGCGGGCTCAGTGCGGGTTGGTGGATTTCTTATGTATTCAAATATTTGGTTCTAGGTGTAAAAAAAATATATATAGAATAGAATAGCATTTAGAATAGAATAGCGTATATAGAAAAGGTATTTCTTTTTTATATTATATTTTTTTTTACACAAAGTAATTCACGTGGCTGGGTGCGAAGCCGCGACCTCGAAAGTCGGGGCCGTTACTACTGGGCTATCACTGCTAGGCGCAACGTATTAAGGGCCAAGCGCCCGAAAAGTGCCATAAAACAGTGATTTTCTGAGGCCTACTCCTCCATAACGGCTAGGTCAATTGGTTTAAAAAAAATATATGTTTATTATAGATTCATGAACAATAATATCAACATTTGATTTTTACGTGCAATTAATACTTTTGTCAAAAAAAAAATATTTAGCAATTTTGCAACTTTTCGCAACTTTGTCCTTCAAAACGGCTTAGACCTTTAGAAACATTTTTACACATAAAAATTGGTGGTTAAATATTCTTCAAAGTGAACATTGCATATGTAAATCAATCAATATCTCGCAGAGAAAATGGATTTAAAACGCTTTCCGGGCGCTGCTGGCCGAAAATAAATGCACAGATTTGCGTACTGCCGCCTAGGCGAGTGCGAGAGTTGCGTTCACATAATTTCGGCCAGATGGTTCAAGGGACTATACGCCTTAAGCATAATTCTTTCTAAATAAGCTAAATCCCACGCTGACTTAGGATTGCATTTACATTATATGAATGAGACTATAGCGACATCTATGGTGTCACATAAGAACTAATCCTCATCATCATCATCATCATTTCAGCCGATACACGTCCACTGTTGGACATAGGCCTCCCCCAAGCGTCGCCACATCGAACGTTCCTGTGCGTCCCGCATCCATCGGTTTCCCGCTACCTTCACCAGGTCATCGGTTCACCTTATAGGAGGCCTTCCAACGCTGCGTCTTGCGGTACGCAATCGCCACTCCAAAACCTTTCGGCCCCAACGGCTATCTGTTCTGCGAGCAATGTGCCCTGCCCATTGCCAGAACTAATCCTGCTTCGCGCAATTAAAGTTCACCGCTCGATTTGAACATGTACGGCAGCCCGAAATCATTTATCAGGCAGTTGCCCACCAGACATAACACCCGTCTGGTCAGAAGATCCTCGCTTTTCAACGGAGATTTGCGGTACTTTACTCTCTGTTAAATTCCGCTTACCTCCAAATTGGTGACCCCGACGTGATTTGAACGCAAGCAGGTAGATCTACCTACAAAAGATAAGATTTCATTTTATACATACAAATAAAAGTGATCCTAAACTTCTTAAAAAAAGACCGACACAGCCCTAACAGCTGAAACGAAACATCGTTAAAACGCTCTTTGACTTTATCGCAACTTTCAAGTGACAAGCTTTTGAAACTCTTTAGCAACTTACTCAGTCAGAGTATAAACATACACGATATACTTATATATAATCGCCTGTAGTATTTGCTTTCCGAAGAGGTAGATATTGTAGACCGGAGTATATATATATTTTTTTTGTCAGGCTAATAAGAGGTCCTTATGAGCACATTAACCCCTGAGACCCCAAGCATTTAAATAGGTATAAATACTGATAAATAGAAAAGGTTGCTTATTTTCGAAACAATACATTATAATATACCTATTTAAAACAACGAACAAATATTTAAAAAACATTAAATTAGGGCAAAAACCAATAGGTACTGTTCGTAGGGGCCCAGCAGGGTACCTACCGAAACCTACTGGGGCCAAGGGTTTGTTTCCGAAAGGGAGGCTCGGCCGGTATGAAAGGCAGCGAAGGAAAGGGGTTTGTTTTTTAGTCAGTAAGAGTCTGACACTATCTCCCGCTCCGCCCAAGGGCGGGGGATGTCATCTAGATGATTTTTACCCATCGAAAAAAAATAGGTACTGTTAAAAAACGTCATTGACCTTCAAGTCGATAAGATGAAAGATTAAATGAAACTGATAGAATGTACAAGAATCTATCATTTCATCAATTACAATTAGATATATACATCATTATATGTAATAATAGACGAGTCTACTATAATCAGGCCGATATAAATCCGGACTCCACTTCAAACTATTATTTAAAAAAAATTTGTATAGTCGATGCAAACAGTCTCGTACAAATAGTTCTTAGTTGTGCCTTAGTTGCCTTACAATAAAGACATATTAATAATAGTTTTAACTTTTAATGCTAAATTAAAAAGAAGCTATCAATTACCAAGGTGACGACTTAGCCCGAAGAATCAGTCTTTTAAGTGGCAGTGAGAAGGGCACTTGCTGCCGGGCAGATGGTTGATGGGTGCTGAAAGGTTTTTGGCGACCGCGTACCGTAAGACACGGCGATGGAAGGCGGAGTAGTACCGGTCCATCTATGTTCAGCAGTGGACGTCTTTCGATTGAAATGGTGGTATTGAATGATATATCAAATTCTGGTTTTCGCACTTAGTCTTATGCGGACCATTGTGTGCGGGTCGTGGCGGCTAACCTTTGGTAGGGTAATTGGTAATACCAGCCCACCTTTATTAGGCATACCAGGTTTTTCAGGGCGTCTGTGAGGGAATTCAAGGATCCTAGAGGTCTCACGCGCGTATCAGTGACACCTGTGCAGTGAATGAGCACATACGGTATTATCTGCTCTTTCTCTGAGCATTCTTTGCACAGGTGGAGGAGCTTCTTCTTAGTGTAGTATCTAGTGATAGTCCCCACCACCAGGCGCAGGCTGCCTTTGTCTGTGTATGCTGCTATTTCCCATAATGTAGACAAAATTAAATCTTAATGATAAATCGTCCAGCGTCCTGCTAGCAGGACTTTCAGTCCTTCCGGTAGGACGCACCTTTTTTAATGAATATTACGTGATCGGTCCTGCTGGTAGAATTTGTAAAAATACAAGTTGATAGTCGGTTTCTTTCTGATTGTAGGAGTGTTTGTTGCATCATTCTAGCATCATTGTGATCGAGATGGCCACGATATTTAGCCGTGGAGATCGCGTGCGCTCGCTAGAATCTCACTGCGATGCGCCGGGAACGAATAACGCGTGGGGTCGTCAACAATTTGGTGATGTATTTGCAACATCTTATTGTTGTGGCTGACATTTTATTATCAAATTCGTTTTGTAGAAGATCACATGTAAGAAGCACTTTCAAAATTCGCAACCATAAAAGACAACAGAAAGCCAGCTACTACTGTAAAAATTATTATGCGGAAAGCGATGCGTCTTCTGTGCTCCTCAAACAGAGCGCAATTGTTTCGCATACCATGTAACAAACGGAATTGCAGCTTAATGTTTTTTTTTTCTTTATTATTTTTCTGTTGATTAAAAACTGTAAAATGATCAATCACGAGTTTAATTTTTATTAGCCAACTTATCTAACGCAAAAGCAATTAGAACCCGATTGCAGCTATCAATATCAATAACAATTTCGTCCAAAACGATCAAATTGTTTAGGAGGAGACAAAAACAATTACAGAAGAATTATAATTATATAGAAAGAAACACAATAACTTTTTCCCGCGTCCACGTAGACGAAACCGCGTGAAAAGTATTGAATGGTATAATACTTTATAAAATAAAAAATGAATTTTACAATTGTAATTACAACATTGAGTACCTACCAAAAGAATATAAACATATCAATGTATTAGAACAATAATTTTATGTTACCTACCTTATCGTTTATTTCAAATAAATAAATAATTAAAAGTGGGTAGTTCAAAATGTTTGTTTCCCCTGATTTAGTAATTTGTCTGAGTCGTCCTGCCAGCAGTCGGCGTGCTGCCAGAAGGACGAGCGTCAAATTTCATACAAATTAAAGTCCTGCTAGCAGGACTTTAAAAGTCCTTCCAGAAGAGCTTCTAGAAGGACATTTTTTTGGACGATTTATCATTAACTTCACTAAACACTAAGCAAACCTCGGGAAATTAGTAACTTTAAGTGCTAATATCAAATCAATAAAACTCAAGTCTAGTCTCAAGATCTAGTCGTAAGTTGAACCAGCCTTGGAACTTTGTCCTGGCTCGAATATTGTGAACAAGTGACCCTCGTAATAATTTATCGAGGGACTTAGCAAAGCGCCAATGTTGGCCATTATGGCGGTCTGCTCTTAATGGCTACGGCCTGTTTGGCAAAATATTAGACTTTTCGTGGGTAGCGCTTGCTCTATATTCGTTGACGGAATTTAAAGGGTCTTTTTTTGGTATTTATAAAAATACTAGCGTCCCGCCTCGACTTTGTAGGTACTAGAGCAATTTGTATACAAAAATCTTCTTCATTTTTTGTACTTTCCATTAGTGAATCGTATCGAAATCCATTGCGAGGTTGAAATAATAATCAGAGAAACAGAAAGAGGTAGAATAACGACTTTGTTTTACACTGTTTAGAGAATCTTCATACTAAAGTTATGTGATACACTAGCTTTTTTCCGCGGTTTCAACTGTGTGTTTACTACTGCTCTGCTCACGGGAGAGCAGTAAAGACACAGGGTATATAACGTCATGCTAGTACCAACGGAGGTAGTAACATGATGCTTTACATATATATCCTATATCCTTCTTGGGTAAATGGGCTATCCAACACTGAAATATAGTTTCAAGTCAAACCAGTAGGTAGTTCCTATGATTAGCGCGTTTAACCCGACAAACAACAATTCTCTTTGGTTCTAAATTATTAAGTATAGATAGTACTTACTAGAAGTAGATAGTAGTGATTTTAATGGTGTGTAGATCTTAGATAAATTCTTAAAAAGGTAGTGGTAATAATTAGAACTGTTCTAATTTTGGAAAATACATTGTATCTAAGCAAATTGGGTCATAAACACCAGTCGTATTTCAAGGATATACTTGTGACTGGGTCCGCGTAGTGAATTCCAGCCCATTCCCTCTCCAAGAGAGAGGAGTCCCAGCAGTGGGAACATTAAAAGGCTGATTATGTATGTATGTATACTTGTGACTGAAATAATAAGAGAGAAATAATAATAATAATATAACCTTTATTTCGAGCAAAACTCATATAGTGTTAGTAACAATTATCTTAACCTAAGTGTTAGTAAATAAAATTCTGGCAAGGTACATGTAATCCGCAGCAGTGAACCGTGTACGGACAGTCCACTCTGTCAGCTATCATTTTTGGAACCCTGTTGGGGCTAGCCATGACTCGTGCTATCAGTGATACCGCACGCTTCCGCATTGTGACATAAAAACAGTCTACACGCGCAGCCGCAAACATCCCTGATGCACTGCAACGCCATGGCAACCCCATCAGTTTTCTGAAAGCGTTATTATACTGTACACGAAGGGCTCCATATGATGCCTGCGAATACTTCTCCCACAAGCTACACGTGTAAAACGTAGTGCAGAATGCTCTAAAGAGCATCACCTTTACGTCAGCAGTGCAACGTGCAAACCGGCGGGCTATCATATTCGCACGCACGGATAGAGCCCTCCGCTCCCTTTCAATATCAGCATTGTCACTAATATCGGTGGTGACCAAATGACCAAGATATTTAAATTGCTCCACTCGCTCAAGAGGAACGCCATTCAGTGGTTTAGGAGGTACGTCAGGATGGTAATTGTACTCCGCCTCAAATTCGAGCTGATAAATGTTCAGGCATACTAAGCATGAAAACTAATATACGACATGTATAACTAAAACAGACTTCTTTTATTTACCTAGAAAGAAAATATATCACTTCGAAAGTCACTGTCCAGAAGGAATTTTGTTATTCGGCGAAAGACCTTCTAAAGTCATTCTCTTTGCTCTGATTAAAAACAAATAGCTTTAGTTATTTCTATTACATCTGTGATCAAATACCTAACTGATTTTCTTCGAACCTTTTCTGATTTAATGTAGCGTTCAGTCTATTACTTTATTTGTACAAAAGTAATAGTAGAATAACTTCAATAATGAAACCTGTAAAAAACTCAGCCTATTGGTAGTTGCTTTACAAGAAACTAGCTTTTGCACGCGGCTTCGCCCGCGTACATAAAATGTAGCCTATGTCACTCAGGAATAAAGCAGCTATCATTATAATTAAATCATCAATATAATTTATATGCCTTCAAATTTCGTTTTATTCATTAAACCCCAAGCGAACACCGGCGTTTGCACACCTATTGTCTTTCTTTTGTGTCTCTAATTACTACGATTGAAAGGTTAAAGGAAATTATGCTAAGTTATCATCATCATCTTTTCAGCCGAAAGACGTCCACTGTTGCAGATAGGCCTCCCCCAAGTGTCACCACAACGACCGGTCCTGTGCGTCTCGCATCCATCAAATTCCCGTGACCCTCACCAGATCAGCGGTCCAGCTTGTGGGAAGCCTTCCAACGCTACGTCTTCCAGCATGTGGTCGCCAATCCAGAATCTTTCGTCTCCATCGACCATCTGTTCTGCGTGCGATGTGCGATTATGGCAAGTGTGTTATGCCAAATAAACGGAGCATCAACCCTCTGCCAGATTGATAGAGCCCGTTGTATTTAAGTTTTAATTCCTCAGCTTTTACGAAAACGTATTCTTTGTAAAATACAAACACTTAAAACGATTCTCTCTCCGTTTGTATTGTTATTGTAACTTTCAAATGCCTTATCGGAAAACGGATGGGCCCAAATTGTTAGGCGAAACTTCACTCAAACTTTTAACAATCTAAAAGTCGAACAAAGGTTGAGACGAAAAAAATCTATTTTGGATTATATATATGAAAGGGGAAATTGACTGACTGACATTTTTTTTTCAATTATTATTAGGCTCGCGTTTGACCACCATCTCACCTGATGGTAAACGATGATGTGGTCGACGATGGAGCACGCTTGCCTAGGAGTAACCTATTCACTCTTGACTTGAAGACTCTAAATTGTAGCTATCAGGATATACTGACTCCGGCAGGGAATTCCACTCCTTGGCTGTATGCACAATAAATGTGTTTTCAAAACGCCTTGGGTGGGATGTCTATCATGACATTTAAAAAAGGCATAGCCGTAAAAACTACTGAGTCTAGGCGATTGAAAAAAAAACACCGCTTCCAATTTCAGTCCCGATATAACCACTCCCATACCTCCTAATATCTCAGTTAACTGAATTATTTAATTTGCCACACAATAATACCTATTTAAGACGTATACAATAAGGCTGAAATTGGCTTTCCCCGATGGTATAATAATAATAATATATCAGGACGAGTCATCTATTATAATCTCCTTGAGCACAGGCTTTTGTAACCGAGACTCGGATCGGCTTCCTCGGCGAGGATAAGGCTAAGTTGTAACATGCCTTGTAGACGTGAAATTATGTCATGACTAGCTTTTTTACGCGGTTTTAGTACCGTCCTTTTATTTATTTTTTAGGTAGGAAATCAAAATCCCACTCTTACTCCTAAGTTCCTTTTTTGCCTTTGTTCTCTTTCGTATTTCTTATTCGTACAACCCATGGCCCTAGTAGGCTTCGACACTGCCGGATCTCTACGTATATGTTTTTTTTTTGGTGTTTAAAACTCATCCAAATGGCATCCCCCGCCCTTGGGCAGAACGGGAGATAGTATCAGACTCTTACTGACTAAAAAACCCACCCTGTTCCTTCATGTCTTTCATACCGGGGCTGAGCTACCTTTCGGAGCTAACCCTGGCCCCAGTAGGCTTCGACCCATCTAGGCCCCTGCTGTTGCTGACAACTCCTGACATTTTTTTGAGGTGCGCGTGGAACACCACGCCGTCAACGACTCGACTCTAAAATAAAATACCTGGAACTACCTGCGACTTCCTTCACGTGAAGTTTAAGAACATTACTCTCCTTTTTCGAGATCCATCCATTCCGGATATGTCACCGGGAATTATGTCCCGTTCCCGTGGCAAAATTAAAAGGTGGTACTATACACACGCCTGGGCCACACAGGTAACTACAATTACCGGCACGGATCTTGAGCGCTGGCTTCAAGTTGCGCAGAAGTCAAATATTCGGTCTCTTTAGTGGTGCGAAGTGAGACGCGGGGGCGGTCAGTGATTGGCTCGCCGCGCCATCGTGTCATAGACGTCACTCGTGATTCGTTCCCTGCGTTCCTAACAACGACGACGATTGGCTCGACAATGTATGGAATGCGCAAAGCGATCCCCACTCTGACGCCGAGCGCTTAAGATCCGTGCCGGTAATTGTACATCCCAGTGTGAGGCCCGTCATATTTCGTCCTTAACCGTTTCGAAGACGTAGTTTGAAATCCCGGAATTCTTATAGCAATCTGATTGAACTGGATCAAACCCGCGACATGCAGCGCAGCAACCAAACGTTCAACCACTTTGCCAACCATGAAGTCAAAATATACCCTGTGTACACAGTTTTAGGTCAGGGTTTCTATCAGTGAAATAAATGTAGAACTCGACTTCCACAAATTGTTATCTACAACACACCTACTATTTTATCTGTTTGTAATATTAGTTTCTACTACACTTTAATACATATGTACATAAAAAACTTAAATAACCTTAAAAACCTAACTATGTACACATAAATACGAGTATAATACAAAATGACAAAGTACGCTCAGGCCTCAAAGTACGCTCAGGCGTCAAAGTACTCCTCCACATCGCTGTAATCCGGAAATGTGCCCAGAAGACTGGCAGCATTGCCACGTTGAATGGCAATGCTAATTCTTTGGGCGAAGCACTGTTATAATATGTTTCTACTGCATTTATAGTATGTAAGATGTTAAGCTAGGATATGAGTAATCGGAAGCTGTTAACAATAAAAGATAGACAGAATTTTAAGATGACTTCTTTACTTTTGATCTTTCAACCGCTCTTGGAGCGCGAGGGTGTGTCAGACTTTTACTGACTAAAAACCTAATCCTTTTCTTTCGTTGCCTTTCATACCAGGGATGAGTTTTCCTTTCAGAAACAAACCCTTGACCCCAGTAGGCTTCGACCTTGCTGGGCCCCTACGGTTCGCTGACATCTCCTTGAGGCGCGCGTGGAACAGTCCGTGCTGTTGACGACTTGGGTTCGGTCTGGACGGTTACTGGACGGTCGGACGACGAGCTACCCATTGCTCACCGTCCGCTAGCTCTCGCTCACGGTGACCAGAAATCGGGTTCGGGATCCCGGCAGCTCAGGCGTGAGGGTCGCTCCCTCGCGAGTACACGTGCGGTCTCCTCTTTGCTAGCATTACTGCTTCGCTGAAGAAGGCGACCGCCTGCAACTCCTCCTCACTTTGGACCATGGCCTATACAAAGCCCCGGCGCGAGAGATCGTTGACGCCGATCTCCGTCACGAGGACACGGCGGTGCTCTGCCCATACCTCTACCGTGTGCTCCACTGTGCCCTCCGGGTGGTCTACACAGTGGTGGCACCCGGGCGTGAATCCGGTGCAGGAACTTACCGAACTGCTTTCCAGAACCTCTTTCGGGTGAAATGATACAACTGATAACTGAAGTTCCTCAAAGACAGCTAAATCATTTCACTTCAGAAATAAACGATTTTAAAGACAATAGCTAAAGTTTCTACAGCTAAAGTAGTAACAAAAGTCTTTCTGTCTGCAATGAGTTTAAATTGAGTTTCTATTGGGTTTGAGTCGAGGCTCCTTTAGACGTGTACGTACAGGTATATAATCTAAAGGACCATTTTTATATCATAGTTGTCACATCAATGTCACATTGTCACGTACCACTTATGTGTACGAATCTTTGGCAATACACCGTCTCTTAGACACTGGCAATGGATATATGGATTCAGTACATGTTTCTGGACCTCCTGTGTTTTTAACGAGAAAAGTGAGTTGACTACTTTTTAATTAAAACGTCATTGGGGTTCTTCAGCCGAAAAACGGCGACTAGGCTTCCCCCAAGTGTTGCCACAAGGAATGATCCTGTGCGTAATGCATCCATCGGATTCCTGCGACCCTCACCAGATCACCGGTAACCTTTTGAGCACCTTGCAACGCTACGTATTCCGGTGCGCGATCACCACTCCCGAATATTGCGGCCCCATCCACTGTCTGTTCTGTGAGCAATGTGCCCAGCTACTGCCACTTAAGTTGTCAACTTTGGTTCTCCTTCGGGCTGCGCATTCCTTAATTTCTTTGAAGAAAGCTCCGAGTATAGACCTAACCATTGCCGCCTTTTGGGCTCAAGACTTCTGACGAGGCCAATTGTTAGCGACCATGTTTCAAATTCTCCCGCGCGTCTCAAGGAGTTGTCAGCAACAGCAGGGGCCCAGCCGGGTCGAAGCCTACTGGGGCCAGGGTTATCCGAAAGGGAACTCGAGCCCCGGTATGAAGGCTTGAAGGAACGGGGTGGGTTTTTTAGTCAGTAAGAGTCTGACACTATCTCCCGCTCCGCCCAAGAGCGGGGGTTGTCATAGGATAATTTTACCCACCAAAAAAAAAAAACCATGTTTCAAATTCTTATGTCATCATCACTAGCAACATGGTTTCTTATGTATGCTTATATTCTTTATTGTACACAAATTCATGACAAAAATAGAACTGGACAAAAAATGTAGGACAGTAGGCGGCAAAATTTCATAAAATTTAAAATAAAAAAGTAGATTTTTTTAAATTAGCAAATCGCTGACGAAATATTTCATATGTGGAATCACATTGGATCCATGGTTATACGCACGGAGCAAGTACAAATGTTATACCTACTGTGTCGATGTCTGAGACGCGTATTTGTGAGAAGCGCGCGAATCCAACTTCGGGCGCTCGCGCCTGCTTCGGCGCGCACGATTTATTCCGAACACACGAACATTTACGAACGCGCTAAATCAGCACGGATTTGTTTCGAACAGATCAGTTAAAAAACCGTGTTCAATTCAATTGCACACTATTTTGTAAAACCTTATCTAACGTTGCTTGATCGCAAAAACGTGCTCAGTTTACGCGAGTTGAGCACGGGTTGGTTGAATTCCGTGGTAATAAAAAAGCGTGTAGATTTGGCGAGACCGGTTTCGCCAGTTGGACACAATGCTCGCTAAGGAGGAGGCCGGCCGCATCAGGTAACGGCGCTCTCGCCGCCGCCAGGGTTCCGATCCCGATTTCCAGCCACCGAAAGCGCGGGCTTGCGGACAATGAGCAATGGGTAGCTCGCTGTCCGGCCGTCCGGTAACTGTCCGGACTAAGCCCAAGTCGTCGACGGCGCGCACTATTCCCGCGCGCCTCAAGGAGTTGTCAGCAACAGCAGGGGCCCAGCCGGGTCGAAGCCTACTGGGGCCAGGGTTATCCGAAAGGGCGCTCGAACCCCGGTATGAAGGCTTGAAGGAACGGGATAGGTTTATTAGTCAGTAAGAGTCTGACATTATCTCCCGCTCCGCCCAAGAGCGGTTGTCATTGGATGACTTTTCCCATCGAAAAAAAAAAAAAAAAACACGGAAAGGGAAATACGCGTCTGAGACACGTTATTATACTTACAATTTTTCTTGTCTTGTAAACCAAGACAATTACTTACAAGCTAGATATCTCAACGAAATATCACACAAACATTAAAAATGCATAAGTCGTGAGTTGTCGATAGCAGGGTAAGCGAACAGCTTGAATATTTTATCACGCCGAGTTCGTAACGGTCAGTGCCACTTCCCTTACAGAATAATTAATCGCAAATAGAGTGAACTACTACGTTTGTTTATTAGTTAATAAAGTTGGAAATTAATTCATTTGTGAAGCTAAGTAGCTGTCAATTTCTTGATTGAGAGCTGAGAAAGAGTAGTTGGTTTGTGTCACTTACTTATGGGTCCTTTTTTGGATTCCGTAACACATTTGGGAAAAACGGAATCCCTATAAAATCACTTACTTTTCCGTCATTCTTTTTTTCAAATTTTTTTCCCAAACCCATCGATGTTCCTTCAATTGCCCTTTGCGTTTCAGGGCCATGGTGACTCTTTCGAAAAATTCCACTGTCCTAGATCATACAATTAAAGCTTAAATGAGTATTTCTGAGTCGCTAACTTTTTCTTTTATTCTCTCAATAGCTTTTGCCTGCGGCTTCGCCCGCGTACTTAAAATATAGTCAACACTCAGGAATACAGCAGCTTTCTACCCGTGAAAAATTTTAGCAATCGGACCAGTACCTCTAGCCAAGTTACTAATCTTCAATAGTTAACGCTAGTAGAAAGCTTCAAATGTACGGGAATGACGTCATCGTAACACTCAGTCACGTGGTCAGAACAAAAGATTCGGCGACGCGGCCAACTCGAAGCGTTCGACGCAAGCGAAACGGTTGTAACTTGGCTAGGGGGGCAGTACTTTCAGAGATTACCTCCTCGTAATCACCCTTACAATGTTCCCACTGCTTGGACTCAGGTCTCCTCTCTAGGAGAGGGAATGGTCCGTTATCCATCACGCAGGCCCAGTGCGGGTTGGTGAATGTTACATGTATTCGAATTTTTGGTTCTAGAGCATGGCGGTTTCCTCACCGTTTTGAGAATGATTACCTGCTACAAACAAAAAAAAAATTAATATCATTGTAAAAAAAAGCGTGGGGCGCTTTGTGCCATATTTTTCGTAAATCGAGCACCCCACGCTTTATTCTCAATGATATTAATAGTTTTCGTTCATTATTATTATTTTCTACCTATATTGAAAATTATTTTACACTTTTTAGTTTGATATGCTATGAAAGCGTGTTTTATAGTTTTTTTAAACTATATTTTTATTTTTCACTAAAAACAAAGCGGATTCTTGTATTGTCATCAGTCTTTGATGGGTGTGCAACGTTTGAAAAAAATCTGATCGCCCAAAGTTGGTCAAAATCGAGCTCAAAGCGTTGGTTACAAACATACAGGTGAAGCTAATATATAAGCGTGTTAAAAAAAATAAAACAAACTTTACTTCTTCAATATTATTCTAGATTATTTGCACAGTACATTCTAAAGAAATCTCTCATATCTTATGCCGTTGACGTTCACGTGTCGACCACTGCTCATCCCATTGTCATGGTAAGTGAGTAGCTCAGGGAACAACAAAAAACATCACTACACTAGCTGAATTGTTATTGCTAATATAATTTCAAGTCCTTTTGTTAAGCCGACATTTTTGTCTATAAAAAATAGATTTGCATGACTTGACATGAACTGACGTTTTGATTTGTTAGGTTATAATAATGGAGTTATGAATCATGAACAGAATAATAATGATTAGTAATTATCATATTATTAATATTATACAGGCGAAAGTTTGTGTGTATGTTTGTTACTTCTTCACTCTCGAACGGCTGGACGGATTTGGATGAAATTTGGCATACGGGTAGACTATGTCTTTTTTTTTTTATGGTGAGAAAAAATCATGCATTGACATCCCCCGCTCTTGGGCGGAGTGGGAGATAGTGTCAGACTCTTACTGACTAAAAGACCCACCCCGTTCCTTCTAGCCTTCATACCGGGGCTCGAGCGCCCTTTCGGATAACCCTGGCCCCAGTAGGCTTCGACACGGCTGGGTCCCTGCTGTTACTGACAACTCCTTGAGGCGCGCGGGAACAGTGCGTGCCGTCGACGACTTGGGCTTGGTCCGGTCAGTTACCGGACGGCCGGACAGCGAGCTACCCATTGCTCACTGTCCGCAAGCCCGCGCCTACGGTGGCCGGAAATCGGGATCAGAATCCCGGCGGCGGCGACGGCGGCGATAACGCCGTTGCCTGATGCGTTCGGCCTCCTCCTTTGCGAGCATTACTGCTTCGCAGAAGTCGGCGACCGCCTGCCACTCCTCCTCGCTCCGGACCATGGCCTCAACCAAGGCCCGGCGCGAGAGGTCTCCGCCGCCGATCGCCCCCACGAGGGCATGAAAAAGAACATAGAATAAGTACTTTTTATCCCGGGAGTATGTTCTCCTGGAACAATTTTCTACTCTTCAGCTGGCGGCAGCTAGTTATATTAATAATTAGGTACCTTTCTTTCAGACCATAAGATCGATACGACAACGTTAAAAAAAACCATAAATGACTTAAAAAATAACACACGCACCAATCCTAACATTAAAAAAGACAATTAAATTTGAAAAAAATAATCAGAGAAAAGCTTATATATACCTACGTATGAGAGTGTATGACTCTTTCGAACAATTTTGCAGCCCACAAACTCACCCACACACTATTGGTTTGGAAATTAAGAATTTGTACTTTCTAAACTTAATTTAGCGGGTAATCATGACAACCCGTCAATCTTTGGCAATATAAAAAAAAAGAGTTAATGTGTCAACAAGTCCAGATTTTAACTCATTACAATTTAAAATCCGGATGCACCTACTTACTTTTCATTAAACATTCCTGTAAATATACTCGTGACTCATCATAAGAAGAATATTTAAAGCGCTGTTCGAATGCTTCACCAGCTAAAAAATAATAAAGTATCATAGATTAAATTCTCAAACTTTTTTCATAAAATATAAAGTTTACAAAGAAAACAGTTTGACGTAGAGCTAGATAAATTTTAATAATGTCGATGAAGTTTGCTAGATGAACCGTGAATCAAAGTTACATTTATTTCATGCTATAAACTTAACGGGGCCGTGTGAGATAGCAAAGTTGGGTTTTTATTCTTATTGGCACCTGTAGTCATGAAGATAAGCCAAATTATCTTCATTCATTGAAAGACGTTTTCCAGACTCTTTCCCGTTACTTGCACTGTGAGAGTTTGTTTTTCTAATCTAGCCAATTCAGTTTCCAATTATGACGATTTTTCTTTCGAGACTTTGACTTGCCATTACTTTGATTTGATAAAACTTAGTAAATTATTTCGTCATTATGGTGACAAAATTAGGTAAGATACTGAATAAATTAATTAACTACAGAATACTATAAACGGGCTTATTTAAATAGTGTTGACTTAGAAATTTGATTTTTTCACTGTTTCAAAGGGGTGTTAGACCTAAATGTTTATTACCTTTAACAACTAAATACTTCCACGCGTTTCTGCGAAAAAGGATTTTGACAGATGAACAACAAAGTGACCCATTAAAGGTTTCGTTTTTTCTGGCTCAGGTACTAAAGCCTAAAAAAAAATTATAAATACCTATTTAAAAATGTCCAACATAGACTTTGAATATTTCTATTGCCAGATTTTTTTTATCAATTACACACATTAAGACATTGCAAACTATACCAGGAAGTGTTTCGGGTTGATAAGATGGATGGCTGACATTTCCCAACAGAAGTACTGTTACCGATAATCGACGGATCCTTAATTGACACGATCCCGAACCTCATATATTATGTACTTCACTTCCGCGAACAAAAGCCTTACCCTTTACTGATTTGGGGACCCTCGACAGAGGTTGTAAAGTCTGCAATACCCCAAGTCCCCACACACGTCCACTCTATAAGCCCTTTCCAATAATCGTCTCTCAGTTCAGCGCTAGTTGATTGAACTCGTGGCTTTTATATGAATTTTGTATGAACTTAATCATATTTCATTGGAAAAAGCTTCGCGATCAATTTAATAATAATAATAAATCATTTATTCAAGCATCTTGGTCCATCGATATTACCGTACAGACCAACATTTTTTTTATTTTGATATTTTTATATATAGACTTTTTTTAGGTGGGAAATCATTGACAAAATGACATCTCCCGCCCTTGGGCGGAGCGGGAGGGCATGTCAGACTTTTACTGACTAAAACCCACTACTAGTTCCTTCGTTATCTTTCGTTCCAGAGCCGAGTTTTCTTTTCAGAAATCAGAAACGTTTATTTCAAATAGCCCAATTACAGGCACTTTTGAATAGTCAAAATGTTGGTCAGTCAAACAAGTGAAGCTTAAATGCACGTTCCGAAGCGTAGATCTCTATGAAGAAGAACGTGCAAGAAACTCCATGGCTACTTTTTTAAGCGAACAGAAGCGAACCCATGGCCTCGGTAGGCTTCGACCCTGCTGGGCTTCTACGATTACCAGACATCTCCGCGAGGTACACGTGGAACACTAAGCGCCGTCGACGACTTGGGCTCAGTCTGAACGGTTACTGGACGGTCGGACGGCGAGCTACCCATTGCTCGCCGCCCGCAAGCCCGCGCCTGCGGTGGCCGGAAATCGGGATCGGGATCTCGGGAAGGGGTACGTGAGGGTCACTCCCTCGCGCGATTTGATTACGTAATTGGTGAAATCAACAGATACGATTTTTTTTATCGGCTTCTTACTGAACCTACGAAAGTAATAGGCCCATTTACTTCTTCAGTAAAATGATCTTATAATTGTACTCTCTCGTCACAATGAATATCTAACTATGTATGACCCGTATAATCCTTTATTAATTAACTCAGCTATTGGGGTCTAAGGATTTCGTGTGTACACAATTGAAACTCTTTGGGAAACTCAAACGGAGCTGATTCCCAAGCCCAGCATTTGTTCCTGACGAATTTACACGAGCTTTTCACTCGTACCAGGTAAAAGGAATGGCTTGCATCCGCTTTTGACGTCACTGCCTTTTAATTCGCTTTTGCATTGGAAGCCTTTACCGCAAAAAAAGGCTCAGAAGGTCAGTACCACAGAGCGAATAAATATGAAAACAGCGAGTGCAAGAAGTGCACTTACGAGCAGAACTAGCTAAAACCAGAGAGACTATCATTCTTCATAATTCGTGAATGACAATTCAGACGTAAATATGAATTAGAACCACTCGATCATTCCTATTTTCTTTGCAGGAGAAAATCACAAAACGAAGAACTGTGTAGCTCTAATGGAGGCTGGAATACGGCTGTAGACGTTTCTTTAGCCTCTACTGAGCCGCCTCGGGTGTCGGGAGTCACAGGTCGATTTCCGGCCACCGTAGGCGCAGGCTGACTGGCAACGAACAATGGGTAGCTCACCGTCCGGCCGTCCAGTAAGGATCAGACCCGAGTCGATGGTGTTGATGTTGTTTTACACGCTCCTCAAAGAGACGTCATCAAAACTTAAGGGGCGTAGAAGGCCGATGCATGGATTGGATCATTGGATGATTGCCTAACTCAAAAAAAAAGTGGGCACTTTCAATTTATGCGTTTTTTGGCGTCCTGCAGCGGTGCGAATGCGGCGCTTTAGTCGTACTGCGTACGGACGATCGTGTTTTTCATACAAAACGGTCGACAATAGGACGGCAACGTCACAGCACCACGTGTTCATTTCGGTGTTGAATAGCGAATCACTGGCATACTTGACAGACACACATCATCCAGATACGATTTCAATTTAGGCGCTTATTGTTGGACTGCTAACGTACTAAATCGGCCGGCTACAGCGACATGAAACTTCTAAATTGAAAGCGCCCTAAAAGTGAATGCGTTTATTTTTGCTTGTTGTGTAGAACTAGCCTTCTGTACTCGTTTATTTAGTATACAACATTGCACTGAATTTCTGTAGCTTTATGAATAGCTACAGAACGACGATGGTTCTCATTAAAATTATTCGCTTCAATAGGGTTTATACTTGGGAATCTGTGTTAGCTCGTGACGCACGGAAATCAGCACGTGTGTAATCATACAGGGAATTTGGGTCAATTCATGTCAACTGCGATCTTTAATTCCTGGCCTTATTGTAGCTGGTCCATCATTAGGGACAAATTAGGGACAAATGGGATCAAATCTTTGACGTTCCTTATTTTGTATTACATCATGCAAGATGTTAAACGCACTTCTTGAAAATACCTTGTTAAGAATCGGTTATGTTCAGTTATAATTTTGGTGCACTATGATTGCATCACTGCTTACCACAAGGATCGCAGTCTAGCACTAGCTGGAATCTTAAAAAAAAATATACTGAATAGATATCAGCTGTTTTTAAAATAGGTCTTATCTTACCTTTGTGGTCTGGTTTCAGCCCTTAGTTTCGCACATGGTTGCGTTGCGTATAATAATAATAATAATAATTCGTTTATTTTTCTCACCACAATATCACAGCAATTACAAAACCAAATAATAACAATAATTGGATTCATACTGTGGGAGACTGGTGACTGGTTTATGGTTTAACTGAATTCCAACCTGGGCTGGTTGGATTTCTCGCCTCTCTCAGATAGCAAATTAAAAAAAAAATCTAAAAATGTGTAAATCGTTCGCTTTTTAATCATATAGTCGCGCAACGACTGTCTTAACGAGGCCTTTATTTTGTATACTTACTGTTTGCCATCTTTATCTTGGTATTTTTTTTATTTACTTGGGAAATCATTCATTGATTTCTCGGGCGGAGCCAAAGGGTGTCAGACTTTTACTGACTAAATCTCACACCTATGTTTCTTCTTTGCCTTGTCTTCCAGGACCCTAAGTTTCCCTTTCGGGTGCAAACGCAGGGCCCCTGTAGGTGATGACCCTGCTCGGTCTCTACGGTTATGCTGACCTCTCTTTGAGGCGCGTGTTATATATATCCACCCGTCGACAGTTTACCATAATTTAACTTATTTTATAGGTCTTTAATTAAAATTGTTATATAGTTAAACAGCTTTAAAACTAAATAAGATCATTTGAACAATTTTACAACACTTGAATAATTTACAGGATTATCATCAATATGTATTTTTACAAGTTTCTAATTTTATAATTGCTCATAAAATATTACTAATCAAACTCGGTAGGTACTTTTACCTTTGATTTGATCTTCATAAATGTTACCAATGTATAAAATACAACAAACAACATTCGTAAAATATTACAATTCCAGATTAACTGCGTTATACATAATGTCTTCAAAAGATCGTGCTATATATATATATATAGACTGTCCTGTTGGTCTAGTGGTCTAGAGGTCGTGGGTTCGATTCCCACCCAGGACAAATGTTTATATGATGAGCATGATCATTTGTTCTGTGTCTGAGTGTAATTTATCTATAATATGTATGTATTTAGAAATATATAAGTATGTTTATCAGTTGTCTAGTACCCATAACACAAGCTATGCTTAGCTTGGGACTAGACGGCGTTGTGTGGTAGTTGTGGAATATTATTATTATATATAATGACATTCGTCACCATATATAACGCGCGTGGAACACTACACGCCATCATATTTAACTTGGTCTAATATAATAACAACCTTCAAGCCGTTACAGATACTTATATCTTATGCAAACGTTAATAATCCACTGTAATTGACTGGACTTGAAATGGGGCTGTCACTGGTATGACTACCAGTATTATCTAAATTCAATATATTTCAATAGATACACAGATACATGCATATGCTATACATCTTTGAAATTCTCTTTTATTATACACTAGCTTTTGCCTGCGGCTTCGCCCGCTTATATAAAATATAGCCTATGTCACTTAGGAATAAAGCAGCTTTCTATCGGTGCTAATTTTTTTGCAATTGGACCAGTACTTTCAGAGATTACCTCCTACAAACAAAAAAACATAAAACAAACTTTACCTCTTTATTATATTAGTGTAGATTTTAACTGTTCCTCATGGTTCTTATTAATAAATAGTTATTATTCATTGCTGCATGATATGAAAACCAATAAATTCTACAAATGGAGTCATTCCAGAATCATATAAAATATATATAAGACTAGCCGGAAAATTCTGAGAGAACGCTTGTTTGTTTTTCATTAATATTTTCTAGAGTTGATTGGAAAAAGCCGCAGCCTCGGATGAATAGGCAACATCAATTTGTTAATGTAAGGTAAAACGGTCCATTTTATCGGTATTTTGTTGAAAATATTACGTTTCTGGTGTATCTTTAATAACACAATTACCACTCTAGAACATTTCGGCCCTATCGGCCATGTGTTCTGCAAGCGATAGGCAATTCTTCGTTATATATCCGTAACCTTAGTTCTTCCGCGGATTTCATCATTTCTGATCTGATCACGCAAGGAAACTCCTAGGATAACTCACTCTGTTGCCTTTTGGGGACAAGCCTTCTGATGAGGCCCATTGTGTACGACAACGTGAGGGTCGCGGGAATTCGATGGAAGCAAGACGCACAGGGCCGATCATTGTGGCAATACTTGGGGGAGGCCTACGTCCAACAATGAATGTCTTTCGGCTGAACTGGTTATGATGATAATGAATAACACAATAATATTATTTTATGGGCATTTAATTATATTATCTACCAAACGTACCACAGGTACACTTTTCCTACTGCATGTGAAGGTACTAAAATGCTACGGTGCCTACGATATTTAATAAATTCTTCTTCATCTACTCGTCCGTCTTAAGGAGAAGATTGAAAGCGCTGTACGAAGTCTTCACCAGCTGAAAAATAATAAAATATTAGGTAAATTCATAAACTCAACTGCGGACTTCCTACCCTTACGCATAACACGTTCATTGTGCATACAACTATGGAGTGAAGATGAATTCTCTGCTGGTGTCTGTGTTTCCTGAATGATACTTGGGGGTCTTTAAGTTAAGGTTACTACTAGGCAAGCGTCCTGTTCACAAGCAAGATCTCTTTAAAAAAACTAAAATATAAAATTATCAAGAAAACTGTTTCACGTGTAAAATCATTTTTCATTACTCATACTCTGAAAGTAGGTCTGAAGTTGCCTGAGGAGCGGGCTGAAAGTGGTTCTTTTCATCCCTAGGGAGTTTTACTTTACAACTGACAGCTGTCAAATTATTAAAAAAAAAAACTAGTTCTATCTTCACATTTCTATTGAACCATGTTCCAATTTTCCATACAGCCAGTCAATCACAGCGCGATATAAAATTGAAATAACTTAAAGACAAGTATTAATTAAATAATGTTATATTTTAAGTGATTTATTTGTTCAAATATTTCTTTAAAATACATTATTTTTTAAAGGTTACAATTAATTTCTAATTTTCATTAATGAGGATGAATAGCAGGCCGGCCGCAGAAAAAAAAAAACAAAATGGCGGGAAAGTGGCAATCAGTCGTTGGTTTTTTCGAGTTTTGTTTACATTTCCGTACAACAGAGATTTGTATTAACACGTTATGTTTATCAGATTAAAATAGTGATTTAACGCCTAATTTCATAAGAGAACAGGCTAAAGCAGTAGTGGAATACCTTTTACCGCCTAAATCAGAAGAAAGATACCTACTTAAAATCATAGGTACGACGACTCAGGTTTTACAAAAATTTTATTTTATTTTTAGTTTCCTCGTATTCGTAATGAAAAGCACAGTGTTTACCTCGGGGTGAAAGTAACCCATTTAACCCCTCGAATTAGCGACCTCGCTTCGCTCGCCCACCAACTCCTTCTCGGGACGAAATGAGTTACTTTCACCCCTAGTGTAACAATGTACTATTTCATTACTCATACTCTGAAAGTAGGTCTGAAGTTGCCTGAGGAGCGGGCTGAAAGTGATACTTTTCATCCCTAGGGAGTTTTACTTTACAACTGACAGCTGTCAAACTATTAAAAAAAAAACTAGTTCAATCTTCAAATTTCTATTGAACCATGTTCCAATTTTCTATACAGCCAGTCAATCACAGCGCGATATAAAAAAGAAATAACTTAAAGACAAGTATTAATTAAATAATGTTATATTTTAAGTGATTTATTTGTTCAACTATTTCTTTAAAATACATTATTTTTAAAATATTACAATTAATTTCTAATTTTTCATTAATGAGGCTGAATAGCTGGCCGGCCGCAGAAAAAAAAAAACAAAATGGCGGGAAAGTGGCAATCAGTTGTTGGTTTTTTCCAGTTTTGTTTACATTTCCGTACAACGAGATTTGTATTAACACGTTATGTTTATCAGATTAAAATAGTAATTTAACGTCTAATTTCATAAGAGAAGAGGCTAAAGCAGTAGTGGAATACCTTTTACCGCCTAAATCAGAAGAAAGATACCTACATACTTAAAATCATACGTACGATGACTAAGGTTTTACAAACTTTTATTTTTATTTTTAGTTTCCTCGTATTCGTAATGAAAAGCACAGTGTTTACCTCGGGGTGAAAGTAACCCATTTAACCCCTCGAATTAGCGACCTCGCTGCGCTCGCCCGCCAACTCTTTCTCGGGACGAAATGAGTTACTTTCACCCACAGAAATCTTAATAATAAGGCAATAGAAGTCGCATAGACGCGTGACCTTGTCGCCGCGCTTATGTGTTGGAGTACACAAGTGCACGCGGAGCGTTTGTTGCGGTTTCTTGTGTTATTTGAGACGCGGAGAGGTAAACATGGTGTTTTGCAGCATATCCAACTGCGGAAACTCGTCCAAAACTTGTAACTTAACAAATAAAGGAATAACATTTCATATGTAAGTACTTAATTTTTGAAATATTGTCGTTTTTTAGCAAATATAGACAAGTCAAATATTTTCACTATCACTACTACGATTTATCACAAAAATCGATTTTTTTGTCAAATCAATAACCATTAACGCTTAAGCTTATTCATGTCTACTATTACTACTGCTAAAAACAGCAATGAAATTATAGTCATACGCAATAAACAAAAATCGCCGTTTGCGTAAATTCTAGGTACAAGCCGCATGAGTTGGCCGCAATTTAGTGACGTGCTACTACTATTCTGTATCGATAATTATTTACGTTCAGCTTAATACTTCGTTTTACCAAATTGGAATGTATCATGTTTTTTTTTAATATTTAAATATGAGATATAACCTTTTTCATTTTCAGTTTTCACTGTGTTTGTTTTCTTTCTATCTATGGTGCGTTTGTTTAGGTGATTAAAAAAAGGTAAACAATCTTGGTATGTCTTTTTATCTAAAAGTTGTTTAAAAATTGTATCTAAAAATGTTTACAATTGGGTATTTACCTAAATTAATGTTAGGTAATAAACTAAATTTAATTATCCTTCGTATGTATTTTATACGACTACCACTTTAATATAAAAAGACATACCAAGATTGTTTACCTTTTTTTAGTCACCTAAACAAACGCACCATAAATAGTTTACAAACCAATTTTTGTAACGATTAACTATTAATTCGTATTCGCATTACTGCTACAAAATATAATTTATCGATATGAGCTCGTAATAGTTTGCACTGCACTATTCTTAAGTGAGAGTGAGCACGCAATATCATTTTTTGCTTTTCGCACACGTTTCTTATTGGCTGCAGGAGTCGCGCCCCCTGACATTATGCGTTTATAAAAAATATTGCGTAATGTCATCGCATAAAGTTTAATTTTGTAGCAGTAATGCAAAGTGCATTTGTAGGTGTAATTGTGTATCTATTTTTTGTTTATGTAGTAGTAGCTGTGACCCGGCGACACTCGTCCCGATATAAAATTTAGTACTATAGCATTTCTATTGCCTTATTATTAAGATTTCTGTGCTTTCACCCCTAGTGTAACAATGTACTATTTCAATAAACTTGCTCAGAAAGTGTCTCTTATTGCACTGCACTTAGGTACATAATGGCCCTTGTTACCGAACAAAGTTTACTAGTTTTATAGTAATTTTCTTCACAAGTGTATTGAAAAACGTCGTATGATACACGTGAGTAATTAATGATTACCGTTCTCGGCTCTCTTAAGACCCTCGCCATGGCTCGGGTCTTAATACCGCCTCGACAGTAATCACTAATATTACACACTTACTTATATTATAATGTACAATTACAACATCGATAAAGTTTGTAAAATGAATCATAATTAAAAGTTAAATTTATAAAATTTCTAATTTTTTATAGTGGCCCGAGTCAGCTAGAAGGGATAGATGCCGTAATCATTCAAAATCGGTGTCACAAGATAGGGAAATGCGACAAAAATTTACATCAATCGGTTTTCCAAATATGATCTACGCACAATATCCCGCAGATGTAGATGCAACGTGATGGTGCGACAGTATTTTCAAAGAAACGATTCTAAGTTTTATAACTATATGCTTGTAGGAAACCAACGACAGAACAGCCAATAGACGTTTGATAACAGGCAACGCATGTCTGTCAACACATATGACTTAAAGATCTGATGTCTCGACCAATCAGAACACCACAGAACCCCGCTCCCCTGTATCAATCAGAACGTAGTACCGCGCTCCCCCGTACATCGACTAGTTGACAGAATGGTTTTGGTGAGCTAGTTCAAGCATGAGGCGTCTAATGGCTGTAAGGTCGTTGTGGGTAACCTTAAATGCTAGTAATCCTCACAGTGGTATAAGAAGATAGCGACAGAGGGTACATGCCCCCCGCCAGGAATATGAGCGGCTTGTTCGACCGAGCGATCACCAACATGATGGTGGCACGGACGCCAGGTGCCTGTGATATACCACTCTCCCAGCCTGAGAAGTACGCTGATTGCCCGATGTTCTGACTCTGCAAAAAAAGAAAAAAGAGACCTCGTTGTGAACTTACTCAATCTAGTAATGTTCAGACTATTAAGTAATAAAAGGCGTGTAGCGACATCTAGGACGCCACATAGCAACTAAAAAATCAATTTATCTTTTGGTGAAATCTGCTCTATATTCATAAATTTTTCAGTTTATCGCATTAATACAGACAGACAAACGCAGTGGTAGACTTTATTTAATTATATGTAAGGAGTAAGGATACAACATCAAAACCACTTATTGGCATTTTTTTTTTTTTCGGTGGCTAAAATCTCATCAAAATGACATCGGAGCGCGAGATAGTATCAGATTCTTACTGACTAAAAACCCCCCCGGTTCCTTCTTGCCTTTCATACCGGGGCTGAGCCTTCCTTTCGGAAACAGATAGCCCCAGTAGGTTTCAACACACCTGGGTTCCTACGACCACCACGGCTTGACAGCCGTTCTACTCTCATCAGACTTCCGGGGTGAAATTCCGCTGCTGTGACAAGTCACGGCATGCGTAAAGTTCCAACGATATTTCTGATCGAGCGACTGTGTTGGCCACGTCATAATCATTGCGGTAAGTTGTCTCTTTGCGGAGTGGCTGGTGAAGAGTCACAGTGTCATAATCTTCCGCATAACAATGGTCCTCAGCGGATGCAGAAACCTCCGTAACTTACCATGTCACGGAGATTTCTCTTTCAGAGATTACTTCCAACAAACAAAAAAAAAAAGTAATGGTCCGATTGCGAAAACATTTTCATCGATAGAAACCTACTTTACGTCTAAGTGACATAGGCTATATTTTACGTACGCGGGCGAAGCCGCGGGCAAAAGCTATAGTAAATATTTTTCAGTTGTGGAGATGAACGATGATGAGCTACGTTACCTGGATGGTAATTTCTTCGCACCATCGGCAGATAAGGTACAAAACCAACATGTTATAGCTCAAATACAGCAGCGACTGGCAGAACTTGCCCAAGCTTTGAGTAAAAGTCTGCGAAATAAACGAAACTATTAAATTGGTACACAGCATAACTGTATTTTATTAGCTGTCGTAGGAATTCTGATCTAGGGCAGTTTGCATAACAATAAAAGTATTGGTCTACATAATATTAATATTAAGTTCTAAATTACCTAATCTTCTTCTTCCTGCCCTTATCCCATATTACTTGGGGTCGGCGCAACACGTTTTTTTCTTCCATTCTGTACTGTCATTCGTCACACTATCACTAACTTCCTTTCCTTTAATATCACTCCTCACACAATCCACCCATTCTCTCTCAAATGTCTGGCCTAAGCAAGTAGTTGGCCATTTATATCGCTAAATTATTATTCGAGTCGCTAGTTCAATGGCGTCATTAGGTAAGGTAAAGGCGAGGTTTTTAGACTTAAACGAACAAAAAGCCGACCCTTCAATATAGCTCGCAAAGTCTGTACAACAAAGTCCCAGGATACACACATCCATAAAAACCTTTCTAATAATCGCTTTCAGGTTTAAAACCGTACGAAGTTAATAATACTTCATCGGAAAAGCTTCACCGTGTTCGATTTAATGCTGGTAACTGTACTCACAGTTGTGGCTTGATACCCAACGAGGATATTGATTATGACGCTGCAGGCTAATTGTCCCAACATTGGATTGCTCAAAATTCTTTTTAAGTCCATAGTTTGGCTAAAAAAAAGCATAAAGCGTATTGTTTAATAACAATAACTAAATAATAACTTAAAAAGAATGCAGTGGTGTATTTACATTTATACGGGGTCACTTTGACCTCGTATTGTACTCCAAAAATTCGAAGACATGTGACATCCACCAACCCGCACTGGGCGCGCGTGGTCGATTACGGCCCATTCTCTCAGGAGAGAAGACTTGAGTCGCACAAAGTAATAGGTTCCCTATCTTTCAAACAAGGCTTATTGCCTGTGACTTGGGAGTTAATTCCTCCAGATATCCGAATGCCATCAAAAACATAACTTTTAAAAAAACCAAGTGTATTTGTATTGTTACGGAACTCAGCCATTCACAATCTATTTAGAAGATGTAAGAATTTACATTATTAAAAATTCTTTACTGGTACTATCAACTCTACTTCTATACACTACGGTAATGTCAAATCCATCCAAGGGTTCTCTGTAAAAAATCGTATTTAGCGATAAAACAGCCCATTGTGATACCCTATTAATTTTAAGTTCCTACTATAATTTTATTTTTACACCACCTGCTCATGTCGTTTTATACGTCATACAAACCTCACTTAAAGCAAGTCATTCTATCCTTAAGGAGATAATGCAGTATGGCCGATCCCTAGGGAATAATGAGATTTGAATTTGAAACATCAAAAATCGTCAACATCGTGAATTAAAATATACGTGCATCGAACAAGTCGACTCGAAATTCAAACTGGCCACTGACAAAAAAAAGAAAATAGAATAAAACCTGCTTACTGACGGGAGCATTATAGAAAATTGAAACTATAGAATCTTGGAGAGTAGTGAATTTTGTTCGTTTGATGAACTTGTAAATATAATACTTATATTTCTCTAATATATGATTTGGTCGACCAAATTGTCTTTTAATTATCTCACAGATGGTGTAAAAAGTAGAGTATGCAACACGGGGATAAAGCTGTCTTTGTCTTGGGCGGCTTGAATTCCTCACTTCACTCAGGTTTCTTTATTAACTCCCTCGCAATGCTCGGGAGTTAATTTTATAAATCAGCAACCTTCGTTTCGTTCGGAATTCAACATGCCGCCCGCGACTTAAAGACACTGCATTCTGCATTGAGTCGACGAGTTGCAGTGCGTCACCCGCTGCTGAAAATGCTTGCGTTTCATCTTGCTCCGCCGCAGGCGTCGCTGTATCGTCACCGGTCGAAGTGGTGACGCATGTAGGTACGTCGACCCCTAAACGTGCCTACTCCGCTGTTGTTGCCGCAAAGAAACCTGCTGTGTCGCAAACAACGCGACGAGCAAGTAAAATAAAAGGGGGCAAGCAGAGCGATGAGGATGGCTTCACAAAAGTAGAGAAGAAGAAGAGGAAGAAGCCTTCTTGTCAGAACCAGTGCGGTACCGCGCTGGCAGGACCCAACACGCTGCTGCGTCCAGCAGTGCCCACGACGCAGCTGTATGTTTCGAGGCTACATCACTCCACGAATGTTGAGGAGATCGTGGAGTATGTTCGAGTCAAGACGAACTGGACTTTGAGAGTCGAGCAGTTGGAGCCGCGCCATAACACTAATTTCAAGTCGTTTGTGGTGCGGGTGCCGACTCATCATTTGGACACCTTCCTCAAAGGAGAGTTTTGGCCGAAAGGTGTCGTGTATCGACGATTTCGTGGAAGGATACCGACCTCGCAGCGGAACACGACGCCGTCACTTCGTGTGCAATAGTTTAATTAATAAGTAGATGTTATTCATATGTATTAGTTTATTATTTTTAAGATTATTTTATGTATAGTGTTTATGGGCCATAGTAGCCTGAAATAAAGAATTATTATTATTATTATTACTATACATTTATTTATCTCAGGACCATGAGGTCCTGGACCTTTGGAAGGCATACGAAGAGCCGAAACCAACTCGCAGAGGCCCTTTTAACTGCTTCTAATGGAACGTGGTACCAACCGGCGATTATCCCTGTATGCGTTATGCTAGTGCATCCAAGGACAACCCCCGGTTGAAGGGAAACTATTGCAACATGTGAAAAACTAATATAAGGCCACGGTTTTTGGAGTCTTAAGTGGACTGGTTACCAGGGACTATGTTAAGACTATGGCCGCTGCCTAAACAATGTTTTTAATTTCCATCGATAAAAAGGCAAGGGGTGACTTGCACACTCAACAAATGGGCCCCCAAAATGGTCGCTAGCACGAAGTGACGTAGCAACAAGAGGACAACATATCCTGATGTGCTTGAGGAGTGGAGAGGTATACCACGGCAATCAGGACAATCCCGGAAGTACGGTCAAGATCCCTACCAGCACCTTACTGGATTATACATCCTTCTCCCGAGCGCATTTGCTCTTGCGAATCTCCACTCAAGCCAGCCAATAAAGGCAAGAGAGAGGTGGGAGCTCTGTTCCTCGTCAGTGTTCACTACGACCGGCCAATAAAGGCAAGCCGGAGATGAAGAACAAGAATTCTCCCGGGAGATCGGGTCCGTGGGATCGCTAATGCCCAACAGTTCGCCACAAAACTGCCCTGCGGATTGTATCTCTCTTGGTCTGGCCCCTCACCCTAGGCATGTTACGGCTAAGCAAGCGCTACCGGCACAGACTTAGGGTTCATTGGAGCGCGCAAGCCCCATCACGACGTCAACGTAGAGATACGGCGATGGGGTTATTATTATTATTATACATTTATTTATCTCAGGACCATGAGGTCCTGGACCTTTGGAAGGCATACGAGGAGCCGAAACCAACTCGCAGAGGCCCTTTTAGCTGCTTCTAATGGAACGTGGTACCAACCGGCGATTATCCCTGTATGCGTTATGCTAGTGCATCCAAGGACAACCCCCGGTTGAAGGGAAACTATTGCAACATGTGAAAAATTAATATAAGGCTATGGTTTTTGGAGTCTTAAGTGGACTGGTTACCAGGAACTATGTTAAGACTATGGCCCCTGCCTAAACAATGTTTTTAATTTCCATCGATAAAAAGGCAAGGGGTGACTTGCACACTCAACAAATGGGCCCCCAAAATGGTCGCTAGCACGAAGTGACGTAGCAACAAGAGGGCAACATATCCTGATGTGCTTGAGGAGTGGAGAGGTATACCACGGCTATCAGGACAATCCCGGAAGTACGGTCAAGATCCCTACCAGCACCTTACTGGATTATACATCCTTCTCCCGAGCGCATTTGCTCTTGCGAATCTCCACTCAAGCCAGCCAATAAAGGCAAGAGAGAGGTGGGAGGTCTGTTCCTCGTCAGTGTTCACTATGACCGACCAATAAAGGCAAGCCGGAGATGAAGAACAAGAATTCTCCCGGGAGATCGGGTCCGTGGGATCGCTAATGCCCAACAGTTCGCCACAAAACTGCCCTGCGGATTGTATCTCTCTTGGTCTGGCCCCTCACCCTAGGCATGTTACGGCTAAGCAAGCGCTACCGACACAGACTTAGGGTTCATTGGAGTGCGCAAGCCCCACCACGACGTCAACGTAGAGATACGGCGATGGGGTTATTATTATTATTATTATTATTATTATTATCCCCTAGTCACATAAACTACTATTATTGTGTACAAATACAAGAGTATATCTATCTTTTTCTCTACCTTGAATTTGACCTCAGAATAAGAATACAGTTCTAAAGAGGTATCAACTCTAGCTCAAGATATCATTGAAATCTCACCAATGCCTTTAGGGCCTATAAGATAAAAAAAAAACTTTACAGACTGTCATGTTCAGATTACTGACAAGGGTTCTGGGGCCGAACTCTGCTGTTTTTACAAATGTATCATTCCAACGCGATCCCATTGTCATTTTGTTAAAAGTTCGTAATCTGCTAATTCATAATGATCGATAATTGAGCGGTCAATGGTCTTGAAATGGAGTTGTGGTAAAATGACAATTTCGAGCTTATTAAAAGTAATGACTGCACAATGACGTTCTAATTGTAGGTCGCTGATCAAAGGAAATGTCAAGTTGCATATACGATTTTATTACAAACTTAGTCCAGAAATTATTTTGCACAACCTTTTTGCCTTTTTTGTACAAAAACTGTTCTTTCCATCAAGTTCAAAATAATTTTCCTAGAAAGTCAAAAGTAAAAAGTATAAAGTTCTACTTTTCAGATTTTTTTCATAATTTCTAAACTTATGGTTCAAAAGTTAGGGGGGACACATTGTTTTTTACTTTTGGAGCGATTATTTCCGAAATTATTGACATTATCAAAATATGATTTTAGTAAACCCCTATTCATTTTCAAAAACCTATCCAACAATATATCACACGTTAGGGTTGAAATTAAAAAAAAAATCACTTCCCACTTTACATATAGGGGGGCTACCCTAATAAAACATTTTTTTACAATTTTTATTTTACCACTTTGTCGGCGTGATTGATATACATATTGGTACCAAATTTCAGTTTTCTAGTGCTAACGGTCACAGAGATTAAGCGAGGACAGACAGACGGACAGACAGACATGGCGAAACTATAAGGGTTCCTAGTTGACTACGGAACCCTAAAAAAAGAAACATATGCATTACCAATAAAATAAAAAAAATATCCTACAATATCTTATTATGTACGAGATTCCCATTCTATGCCATTTCTTTCAATGGAGTGTCCGTGGTTGAACATTGGAAAATCATAATGACGTAATTATACACTCGAGAGCAAAAAAATCGCACATCATAACTCTTTTTGTTAAGGCAGTTTTTGTCATGAATGTGAATAGTTATTGAAAACATATCGTACATTAATTGAAAGCCTATTTGATTACCTTTCTAATAATATGAAATACAGTGTAAAAAAATATCCTTGAAAGGGTTTAGAACACAAAATCCAACAAATGGGAGAAATTACCAAATTTCACTTAAGAAAGAATGAGAGTTTGACTTAAAATTCTTGGTCATCCTGTTTGTCAATAAAGTGTGTTCCCTCCCTTAGCCTTATTTACAACTGTTACTCGATTTTTCATCAGCCGTATTATTTTTTTCACTTCTCGTCAATGACAAATTGAAGCTCTTGGAGGCGTAGAGAGCCAGGTTTTTTGCACTAAGTCTTCTTTCTTGCTTGTTGCAATGCTCAATTGGATTAAGATCAGAACTACGAGCTGGCCTCTCTATCGCAATAATTCCAACGTCTTACATGTAGTCGCAAACTGTTCTAGCGATATGCAATCTGGTGTTGTACTGCATTAAGGAAAAAAAATCTACCATAAGCCACACAAGTGGCTTTACACATTCTTCGAGCACTCTTTTGATGTATCATAAAGCCGTCAACCCTCTCAATATCAGGCCAGTGATGGCCCAGTGATGAATACAATGTCAGTTTTAGTGTCCAACATTATGCCACCCCAATTCGCCTCCAAAACCGACTTCTTCGCTTATGCAGCATTGTTAAAATTGCCCTGATGACCTTCTGTAGACCCTGAAGCATCGATCATGGTCATCTAGGTTATTCTGCACTTATCAGAAAACACAACAGCTTGTCATTAGGCATACATCCAATTTAAGTGTTTCGTGGCAAATTATTGCCGGACTTGTCGGTGTTGAGTGATGAGTAGTCAGGTCTGAACACCCAGTCTTTTCCTAATCGTCCACTGACTTATACTGATATTGCAAACTTCTTGAAGCTTTTGTGTCAGTTCAATCGTGTTCAGTAGCCGATTTCTCAAAGTACTTGTTATGGAAAAGCGATAATCACACCCTGATCTTATGCGCCATCGGCCATATCCTGGTCGTCGAATATACCCACGGGTCTCTTAAAACCACTGGTATACCAGACGAACATGAAAGCAGTTAAAATTTAGCTATCGGGCGATTTCATTTTGATTATGGCCTGCTTTAGGCAAGGCAATAACTTGAACGGCTTCTGCAGGCGTGGTATGCATATTTTTCCAGTAAATCCGTCTGTTTCTAATAGAGACGTTATCACCTTAACGGAAACTGATTAAAACTCCAAAACATCAACCTTTTTGTAGCTCTAGGTAAAGGTGCAAGTAGTGAAATGAAAATGGGTGAATTTGGGGAATTAGGTATACCGCTGTTTTTCGGAGTTGAAACGTGAAGGTCAATGATCTTAATTTGGTGTTTTTATAAAGCTAACTTTGTATGCTTCAATTTTGCTTAATAATGTGTACTCAATATCTTTAAATTTAAGAAAAAAACAGTATGAAAGGAAATTACAAGCCATGTGCGATTTTTTTGCTCTCAAGTGTATTAGCAGATTACCAAAACTTGTCAAAATCAACAATTATAAAATCAATTATAGACCATTCTGACACTATTGTAATAGCAGACTTGAGGCCCTGGTCTACCTGTGACACCTGATAGTTGTCTAAGAAAATCTCATAGAAACTTACTCCAAAACAACCTGATGCTGTGCCACTAAGTCACTCAATCTCTTCAAGTATGAATCCACAAACATATTGTTCTTGACCAATTCTTGTCTGCTTATTTCTGGAAAAGAAGCTGAACAAATATTTATAGTTGGTAACTCTGCTTCGGGTACTCTTTTTGATATTACAACTAGAAGACCTAGTGCAAGTTTTTTAACGTACTTGAAAACTAGTGGTAAATGTAAGTTGCTATACACTTTTTACACTGTGCTCGGAGCGCTCGCGGAGAGTCATAGAACTTTCTATAACTATGACCACTTCAGAGTCACAAAAAAACATTTTCTTTACATTAAAAGTTCATCATCATTATCACCAGCCTTTTTAATATTCCCACTGCTAGGACTCAGGCCTCCTCTCTAGGAGAGGGAATGGGCCGTATTCCACCACGCGGGCCTAGTGCGTGTTGGTGAATGTCACATGTCTTCGAATTTTTGGTTCTAGGACATGCTGGTTTCCTCTCGATATTTTCCTTCACTGTTTTGAGACCTTTTAAAATTAATGCAATAAAATAAAATATCTAATAACTCTCATTTGCCATCAATGTCGCCAGCTGATGATAAACACTGTAAATGATGATATAGTCGACGCTGGAGCACGCTAAACGAAATGTGAAGTATTTTCTCTCGACTCTCGACCAGTTGGTCTAGTGGTTAGTGGCCCAGACTACTATGCCGGAAGTCGTGGGTTTGATTCCCATCCAAAATAAATAATAGTGTAATGAGCACAATCATTTGTTTTGTGTCTGGGTGTAATTTGTCTACAATATGGATGTATTTAGAAATTATGTAAGTATGTATATCAGTTGTATAGTAAACATAGGACAAGCTCTGCTTGGTTTTGGACTAGATGGCGTTGTGTGATACTTGTGGATTATTATTATTATTACCTTGGAATTCCAGAGCACAATCTTCAAAGATATTTTCAAAGCAATCTGCAAGCACTGCAAACTGGCAGGCAAGGGGTAACAGATGAGACTGCGTGATCACATCAGCTAATATAGTCATCATGGAAGCGTAGTGGAACATCGTGCCTACTGCTACGTAGGTGAGCATGTAGCGTAGGGGATGGCCTTTGTACTCATAGGGGACCTTCACATCCAACATCAGGTTGTAGTCCTCGTTGTCTAGCAGTGCATATGTTTGCCTGTAATTGTTTAATAAGGCATCATTTTTATGATGAGTGAGTATTGTATTGTGTGTGGGGGTCGAAAGATTCTGTAGTGGCAACCACACAACAGAAGATAAAGCGTTGGAAGACAAGGTGGACCGATAACCTGGTAAGACCGTTCACAGGTTCATAGGACCGTTCGTTGTGGTGAAAGTGGACCTTTCGGCTGAAATGCATGAATGAGTAGTACAGCGTACCGAAAGACAACATTGGAAATGCTTCGAGCAGATGGAGGAATGATCCGGTGAAAGCCATTTTGCCACAAATGCTGAATGTGAGAAACTCCAAATTAGTCGATATGACGTGGACTTTGTTCACTCATTTTTGGGCTCTACATTTCTTGTCGACAGCAAACATGTAATAGTCAAATCATATGAGAACCATGCAGATTTGTGTTTCAGATGGTCTTTCCAGGAAAGAACTACACCGATTTGAGTGGAGCTGTATTCATGTAACTGAAAGGAGCTCAACCACTTGACGGACAATACCAAAGAAAGGATATTTGATTAGAACGCATTACGTAATCAACCAGACATATGTTAGGTTAAAATTGCAGAAAGGGAAAAAGTAATCAACATAGTCTCCATATTCATAATACTAAATATAATACGTATTTTATTTATGTTTAAAATTATTTGACTTAATGACACGCTAAGAATGATTAGGTACTCGTACTTTGGAAATATTTGCATGCCATTATCCAGGCCAACATGACGATTTATATTGTATTTTAACTCTTGCATACTGACAATTTACTTTATTGTATTGTACTTATACTTATGTTTGAGCAAATAAATGATTATCTTATCTAAAATAAAATTTACAAAATTGTAACACTTTACAAAGTAAATAATGCAAATTGTAAAATAAAACTTCAAATTGAAAATATACCTTATAACAAGCATATTTACCAAACAATTAGTGTTGGATAGGCTGTCGACAATAAAAATCTCAAATAGTTGTTGTGAGTATTAACCCAATATTGCACAATATCCTTTCGCTTTGGAGTCGATATATCAAGACTAGGTGAGTCTAGAGCCTTTGCCAGTCTCTTGAACACTTCCTTGTCTCTCACCTGAAATGAGAATTTAATTTTTATTTCTTGCCGAGTTCTGTGCCATCTACAAAAATTTCAAGCCTCCAGAAAGTTGTAAAAAAATTTCTCAGTAGCTCCATATTAATTTACCAGTTTTAAAAGAGATGAATGGTTCTTTAAGTAGATGGAAATTAACATAGAATTTTGTAAAGGACGTAAGATGACCCTGCCTTACCTTAACTACATGTTTTCATGAGGGTTTTAAAATCAAACTACATATTTATATTTTTTCTCATGTCTGAACATCTATAGTGGCTTCAGTATCTAGGAAGGCTCTAAAATATTTACCCATTTTACAACGCTTTGGCAGAGCATCGCCGTGCCCTCGTGGGGGCGATTGGCGGCGGAGATCTCTCTCGCCGGGCCTTGGCACAGGCCATCAGTAATGCTAGCAAAGAAGGAGGCCGACCGCATCAGGCAACGGCGCTCACAGCGCCCCAGCCGCCGCCGGGATTCCGATTCCGATTTACGGCCACCGTAGGCGCGGGCTTGCGGACAGTGAGCAATGGGTAGCTCGCTGTCCGAGCGTCCGGTAACTGTCCGGACCGAGCCCAAGTCGTCGACGGCGCGCACTGTTCCCGTGCGCCTCAAGGAGTTGTCAGCAACAGCAGAGGTCCAGCTGAATCGAAGCCTACTGAAGCCAGGGTTGGACGCTATTCACTATTTTTTTGAAAATACTGTCCACATATTGACATGAACACAGTTATGAATTGATTTCGACCAATTTGTTTTGCAAAAGCAGCTTGTTGCTACTTAGAATACGAGTCACAACTAGAATGATTTTTCGATTTTCAAATAAAAAACACTACAAAGTGCACAATAACTTTAGTTTCGGAAATAGGTGTCAAAAACGTTTTAAAAATAAACCTGCTCGCTTACGAACAGAATAAAATGCATTAAACTACTATAAATATAAATATTAAGTTTTCATTTACATACATTCTAGTTCTAGTTAGTCATCCGCAGTATTTTTTGTCCTATTATAATTCTTATCAACATCCTCCAATACAGGCTCTATTGGAGGATGTTTTTTTGATTCCGCCATAATATTGGCTTTTATACAAACCTCGTTCTAGACATCTCACATTTCTCAGCCTTGCTAATGAGAGCACTTTAAGAGGATATCTATTATACAAGGTGTAAGGGACAGCCCTCCACAAACTTTAAGGGCTTGCTCAGTAGAACTGAACAACCTTCCACAAAAATTTTTTTCAGGAAAGGAAAAGAAAAATCCGCCTCACCATAGAAAATTATAAACTTGATTGTACAGTTTGTATGGAGAGAGAGATTTTTTTTTCCCTTACACCTTGTATACAGACAACTACTAAGTACACTTGTAGGATTAAAAAAAGAAGATAGCTAGTATATTAAGTAATAATAGTAGTAAGGCTTTTGGCTAATATTGCTACTATTTACCATAATAGTAAGTTTCCAAAGTGTGATCAAGTGTATAACGCAGACGTTGAAGCAGGATAACAGGTCATCCAGGATCAGATCGTCGCAAACCATGTGCCAAATCTGGAGGCACACGACCGTGAAGCTAAGGCACCTGGCGACAGTACTGAATATTGTGTAGCTAAGGCAGTCATCAGATGTGGAGATACCTGGTGGAAGAACGGCATCAGAAGAATATACACTCATACACAGATACACAACATTACTTTCAGTATATAGAGAAACCCGAAACATGTGACTAGAACACAATAACTGTATCATGAAAAATCACAAAGTTATAAGCTTGTTTGGTCAGCAAAAATACATAGTCACCGGGCTATCCAGACGACTGAGGGGTTGCTTTGCACTTTTACCCAGCTGTTTGCTGGCGCCTAATGCCCGCTATGATCTGCTGTGACCTGTGTTGTACTTCCTCACCGGACATGGCAAGTTCGGGAGGTTCCTGTTCCGGATTAAAGTGGAAGCGACGCCTGGGTGTCGCCACTGTGCGGAACGCTCGGAGGACACGGTGGAGTACACAGTCGAGGTGTGCCCTACTTGGGCGGAGCATCGCCCTGCCCTCGTGGGGGCGATCGGCGGCGGAGAGCTCTCGCGCCGGGCCTTGGTCGAGGCCATGGTCCGGAGCGAGGAGGAGTGGCAGGCGGTCGCCGACTTCTGCGAAGCAGTAATGCTCGCTAAGTAGGAGGCCGACCGCATCAGGCAACGGCGCTCTCGCCGCCGCCGGGATTCCGATCCCAATTTCCAGCCACCGTAGGCGCGGGCTTACGGACAGTGAGCAATGGGTAGCTCGCTGTCCGGCTGTCCGGTAACTGTCCGGACCACGTCCAAGTCGTCGACGGCGCGCGCCTCAAGGAGTTGTCAGCAACAGCAGGGGCCCAGCTGGGTCGAAGCCTACTGGGGCCAGAGTTATCCGAAAGGGAACTCGAGCCCCGGTATGAAGGCTTGAAGGAACGGGGTGGGTTTTTTAGTCAGTAAGAGTCTGACACTATCTCCCGCTCCGCCCAAGAGCTTGGGTTGTAATTGGATGATTTTCCCCACCGAAAAAAAAAAACAAAAACCTGTGTTGTACTTAGTGTCGGTGGTATCCAACTTGTGACCTTTTTAAATACCTATTTTTGGGAAAAAAAATTAAAAAAAATTAAAAAGAAAATATATAATAAATAATTTTGAATATTAAAAAAATTTAAAACTATTGGAATCTATTAGAATACTATATGCGAAACCTGAAAATAAAAAAAAGTATATATACTAAAAATGTTTATTTATTTATTTATTTAAACTTCATGTACAATAGTGGTACATAGGCGGACTTAATGCAACAAGGCATTCTCTCCCTGTCAACCTTTGGGTTAAAAAAGAGATCACTGTGGTAGGTTAAATGTGGTAAATGTTGTATAGTATAGCATAGCAGAATCAGCCCTTTAATGTTCCTACTGCTGGGACTCAGGCCTCCTCTCTAGGAGAAGGAATGTTGACCAGTGCGGGTTGATGAATGTAACATGTCTTCGATTTTTTGGTTCTAGGACAGGCTGGTTTTTTTCACAATGTTTTCCTTCAAAGTTTTGAGAGCAGTGGTAATGAAATAAATTACACAAAGTAATGCGCCTGGCTGGGTTTTGAACCCGTGACCAACAGCGACCTACAACTCGGTTAGTCGGGGTCGTTACCACTCGGTCAACCAGCCGGGTTGGCCGAGTAGTAACGACCCCGCATTTGACACTGGTATCTATTACGCCAGTACTGTCAGAATTTTTCGCGCGATTAAAACATAGATATACAAAAGACCAAAATCAAATATCAGGCAGTTGCCCGGACCAACCACAAAACCCGTCCGGTCGGAGAATCCCTCCTTTTCACATTTTCAAACAGAATTACCTCTTGGAAGGTTAATTATCATCTGTTTAATCTTTTCCCAAGTTTGTTGAAGTCGATTTCTAGTCTAACCGAATACAAGTAATTATATTTAACACGGTAAGAAGACATCCGCAGGCGGGGCAGAAATAACGATGAACGCTTTATATGTATGTATGCATAAAGTGATTTAAAAGAGTGTCCATGGAGTTTCTTGCACGTTCTTCTCCATAGAGATCTACGCTTTGGAACGTGCAATTTCGCTTCACTTTTTTGCCTGCAAATGGTCTATATGAAATAAATGCTTTTGATTTTGATTGTTGAGTGGGCAGGGCACATTGCTTGCAGAGCAGATGGTCGACGAGACCGAAAGGTCCTGGAGTGACGACCACGTACTGGAAGACGCAGCATTGGTAGGCCTCTTACAAGGTGGACTAATGACCTCGTGAGGGTGGCGAGAATGCGATGGAAGCGATATGCACAGGATCAGTTATGACAACACTTGGGAGAGATAGGCCAACACTGGAAGTATTTCGGTTGAAATAATTCAGTAATATTTTTTTTTGTTTTTTTTTTGTGTTTAGGAGATAATCTCCGAAACTACTGTAGGAGGAGGGAGGGGCTCCTTGCGTCGTATTCCTCAATTCTAAGGGTCGTGACCTCCCTGCTTTATCACTCTTCATCTTTCTTCATCCTTCTTCATCTTCTTCGAGGTTTGCGTTGGTCCGACCAGATCCGCACCGCTCTTGGCTCTACGGTGTACAATGCCCTTCACATCGCCAGAGACAGGAACAGATGGAGGAATATCATAAGGGTTAGAGTGAGTGACCGTACCCCTAGGCAAGTTGATAATGTGCAATCGTCAACGCTAGTAGAAAACTTCAAATGTACGGGAATGATACCATCTGAACGCTCAGTCACGAGGTTACAATCAGAACAAAAAAATTGGTGGCATGACCAACTCGAGAGGTTAGACGCAAACGAAATGGTTGTAACTTGGCTAGGGGGGCTGGTCCGATTGTTTCTCCGATAGAAAGCTGCTCTATTCCTGCGAGTGACATAGCCTATATTTTATGTATGCGGGCGAAACCGAGAGCAAAAGCTAGTGACTAATATTTTGCAACTGCTTATCTGACTTCCACTTCCCAGTAGCTGGGTAATACCACGGTAATAATATCGTAATACAATACCCCTGTTTTTTTTTAGGGTGGGAAAAAATCATCCATTGACAACCCCCGCTCTTGGGCGGAGCGGGAGATAGTGTCAGATGCTTACTGACTAAAAGACCCACCCCATTCCTTCTAGCCTTCATATCGGGGCTCGAGCTCCCTTTCGGATAACCCTGGCCCCAGTAGGAATACGATACCCCTTGGTAAGAATAATTAATTAGTATCTAAAGTATTAGAAGATAACAAAAAAAAAACATGAGAGGCTTATTACTATGTACTTTACCTTCTATAAAAGTGAGCCGATAAACGATTTCATGAAAGGCTTTTTCCCTAGGCCCAGCGTTTTCTACAGCACGGCTTAGGGTCAATTTCATCCAAATATTCTTTAAGAACCGTATCATGGTGTGTCCGTAATTATGCGCCGTGGGCAAATGATCCCTTCGGCCGATATTATGTGTATCTTCCCGTTTAAATTAAGTTCTACCTTTTAATTAAATATTTTGCTGACGAGTACACGTGCATGTCAAGTTTGTGTTCGTTTTCATTATCATAAATTGAGTTTGAGAATTTGAATCCATTATTTTTTATGTTTTGATTCCTATTAAAAATACTTTCCCCTTTTTGGTAATCGGGGTTTTTTTGCATTATTTATGTACTAGCTGCTGCCAACGGAATTGTGAAATTAGAAAATTTTGCAAAGATATTCCCGGAATAAAAAGTATTCAAGGACATGGTTTACCTGTGTGCCAAATTTCATCCAAATGCTTTCAGCCGTTTGAGTGAAAAGAAGTAACAAACATACACACTCACAAACTTTCACCTTTATGTTAAGGCGTATAGTCCCTTGAACCATCTGATCGAAATTATTTGAACGCAACTCTCGCACTCGCCTAGGCGGCAGTACGCAAATCTGTGCATTTATTTGCGGCCAGCAGCGCCCGGAAACCGCTTTAAATCCATTTTCTCTGCGAGATATTGATTGATTTACATATGCAATGTTCACTTTGAAGAATATTTAACCACCAATTTTTATGTGTAAAAATGTTTCTAAAGGTCCAAGCCGTTGCATTGGAAAAGTTGCGAAAAGTTGCGAAATTGCTAAATATTTTTTTTTGACAGAAGTATTAATTGCACGAAAAAATCAAATGTTGATATTATTGTTCATGAATCTATAATAAACATATATTTTATTCAAACCAATTGACCTAGTCGTTACGGAGGAGTAGGCCTCAGAAAATCACTGTTTTATGGCACTTTTCGGGCGCTTGGCCCTTAAGTGTGATTATACATATTATACTTATAAAATGTGATTTACTCTATCACAAATATATTAACCTTTTGAATGTCCCAAGTTACACAGTTCGACATAAGCAATTGTCTTTCTATTGTGTCTCTAATTACGGAATTCGATGAGTAGGAGGCCCTTCCCGATCCGTCTATCGTCAACCTGAGTATAGTTTAAAAGCTTGTTGGTATATCCAACGCAGTGTTCGATAAAAAACCATCGCGAAAAAAGAGAAGTAACACCCGAAATCTCTATTGGTATTCAGTAATCCGTCGTTTACTCGAATATTTCAAAAAACTTGTTCCAGGAAATAAATGTTTTTTTTTAAACTTGTAAAAGTTTTTGGATTCAATTTCGTTATTCAGAATCTTAATTAAAGAAAGGTTTCTATAGATAAAGGACCTAACTTCATACAGAATAGCAAATTTTCAGCGGTCTTTACTGGATTCGTTTTATACAAAGTATAGTGCCCAAATTATAGAGTTCTTTCCCAGCAATACCCCGAATGCAGATCTATAACATATGATAGCTTAATTGTACTTTTAAAGTAACTAGATTTAACTTCATACAAGAGTTTAAAAGTTATTGGACAATATAGGTAGGTACATGTTAATGTCGTACTGATATTTGACGTTTTTTCTTGATTTCAATAGAAACTTGTTTAATATCCACAAAATATCCGTGTTTCCAAAATATTTAGAGAAAGGTGTTAATGTCACCAAAATCATAACTTGTAAAAGGCTCCCAACTAGTGTTGCCTGGTCCGATGGGATAAAAATCGGGACTTGTTCAAATATCTTTGTATTCAAATTATATTGTTGGTTAAATTTTACTGCTTAAGAATGGAATAGATGAATGAAGAACGATCTAATTGGCAAGCAGAAGCAGAAGATACTCGTAGATACACGGACGAAAAAATGCGACTCTGAGCGAGAATACTTGATTATTTTTTCACTAACACTCCCCGCCCCCGCTTCTCACGTCGCACCACTAGAAACCCGATATTTTTCTTCTGCGCAACTTGAAGCCAGCGCTCAAGATCCGGTATGAAAATGTATATCGGGTTTGACGTTCATAAAGCATCAAACTGCGTGCAATGGACACAGGATCTTTGCAATAGACTGTGGGTGGTGCCTTTGCAAGAAGTATTTAATTAATATTTGTTATTCGTTTGTTCTTTGTATCTAATTACAAGACAGTGACATATCTCTTGTATAGGACACATGAGACATTTCAAAGATGTCCCGTTAATTATTAGTTCCAGTTAACTTTATTATGCGAAAGTTAAAAGGTATTCGAGGAAGTATACTTGTTAGTCTTTCGGGTTTACTTGATTAAATAATATTTTAATAGATTTGTTACTGGAAAAATTAAATTGCAGAGAATTCATATTGGCCTACGGGAATGTTAGAAAGAGATACCGTAGTGACTCTGAAACGCAAATGGCAACTGAAGGAACACAGGTGGGTTTTAGTAAGTAAAAGCAGACTTTTCAGTGTCAGAACATTTCCTCTCGCCACCATGGTTATAGCGACATGTATGTTATCATTATCATCATTTCGGCCGATAGTTGTCTACTGTGGGACATAGGCCTCCCCTAAGTGTGGCCATAACAAACGGTCCTGTGCATCTCACATCCATCGGATTCCTGCGACCCTCACCACCAGCACATCCACCAATACAACTAGGAACTAAAATTGAAAACTCTGCATCGCGGTATTAAAGTTTTCTGGGCAATTAGAACACATACAACCGTCTGAAAGCAATTATTGGGCAGTTGACTCGACCAGACGTAACACCAGTTTGATCGGAGGATCCTCTTTTTTCAAGGAAGGTCTACAGGAGTTTACGCCCGATTACCATAGTTACATGACATTAGAAAGGTGATCAGCGCAGACTGAAAAACAAGGTAGGTGTATAATTAAAAAACTAAATATATTTTCTATTTTATTATTATTTTATTTATTCTGTGAACACGGAAAATAATTAAAACAACAACTACTGAAAGTTAAACATTTCATTATTAAATTATAAAGTTAAACGTGCAGTTCATGTAAATACATGTTTCTAGTTTCTTGTTTAAGTGTCTTAATTTAAATAATAAGATATTTAAATAAACAATCCAATGTGATAGGTAAATATGCATCTAGTCGTGCCGGAATCGAAGCAGCACCGTCAAGGCACTGTAGGAAGTCTTCACCAGCTGAAAAGAAAAAAAAAACCGTCATTTGGGAAAAAACCTATAGAAAATATTAGGTAGGTACTTTGCTAATGGATATATGGTTTTCTTGAGCAGTCGAATTAAGTACAATGCGTTCCAAATGAGAATAGGATCGCCCGCCATGTTGTGACGTCACGATTTACTGTCAAATCGAGAAAAGAAATTTTTAAACATTAATTAATTTACGAAAAATTTAATTTATTTATGAACTGCGAACGAAAAAAGTTTAATCAGAATCCAGTTTTTCAATTTTACTCATCTCTTAGTTCTATTGCCAAAATTTCTTCGATTTGACAGTACGACGAGACGTCAAAAGATAGGAATCGGTCCTATTCTCATTTGGAACGCGTAGTGCAAAGATCCCGCAAGAGAACGAAAATTATCGACATAATGTAGCCCGAAGATTCGTTAAAGTTAAGAGTCTGTCCAGATAAGGCGTTTTTTCGCGCGAATCCACTCGCGCGTTGACACTCGCGCGTACCCGAGATATTAGAGCTACACATTATATCCCGTCCAGACAGGCACGCGCGTTTCCAGTCTCGCGCGTAAAACGCCTTAGCTGGACAGGCTCTAAGTGGCAATGGGCAGATCACAGATGGTCTATGGGGTCGATAGTTCTGCACTGGCGACCGCGTACTGCGTAATTTTTTTTTTGATATGGATAGACTCGCGATTGACTGCTATCGCATTGACTCGTGACTTAAAACTTGACTTTAGGTACAAGTCACATTTTGAAACTTCACCGTACAAGTTATGACCGTCCAATAAAACACAAACAAATTAAACGGTAACCAGTTGTTTGGTCAATTAATTAATTAAGATGTTAAGGTTGGAACCCACAGTCCGCCGCGGGCGAGGCGGCACGACCACAATAAACTGAGTTGAGCAAGCCGTGTACCCCGGCCTTATGTTTACGTGAAACCGACATTATTTGTTTTAAAAACATGTTTATTTTTTTGTTTTCCAGTATCTTTGGCGATTGTTGTCTTTTCTAATATTATTTTAATACGGGTAAAAAAAAGAAATTTATTTGTTTATACAAGGTGTAAGGGACAGCCCTCCACAAACTTTAAGGGCTTGCTCAGTAGACGAAACTGAACAACCTACAATAAATTATTTTTTCAGGAATCAAAAAAAAATCCGCCTCACTTAAAAATTAGTGGTGTATACAAGGTGTAAGGGACAGCCCTCCACAAACTTTAAGGGCTTGCTCAGTAGACGAAACTGAACAACCTTCCACAAAAATTTTTCAGGAAACGAAAAAAAATTCAGCCTCTCCATACAAACTGTCCAATCAAGTTAGTAATTTTGTATGGTGAGGCTGATTTTTTTTTCGTTTCCTGAAAAAAAATTTTATGGTAGGTTGTTCAGTTTCGTCTACTGAGCAAGCCCTTAAAGTTTGTGGAGGGCTGTTCCTTACACCTTGTATATAGTCACTAGGATCACATATTTTTAAGGTGGGAATCAATCAGAATCATTATTCGTAAACAGGTGATAATTATATACAAAATCTTAAAAATTAGGTAGTGTGCTATGTTTTGTCAATTGACATACAAATTATTAAGGAAAAAAAATATTATGCTACTAAATTAAAATATAAATTCAGTTCAGAAAATTAATATTAAAAAAAAGTAAGTAAAAAATATTTTTAATATGTCAAGTACCCAAGTACTTATAAGTAAAAATGTCAAAATTGTTAAGTTACAGAGGAAATTCACCTGGAGTGTAATAACATTTTTCTAGTAGTAACTCATTTAGCGTTTTTTTAAACCAATAACATCAACCAATAACATCTCCCGCCCTTTGGTGGAACAGGAGGATAATATACAAAAAAAATTGGTTGCCTGTAAAGTCGGTATACGGGCGAAAGTTTTACGTGACAACGACTTTGAGTGGTAAAATAATTTTAATGTAAATATTCATTCGTATAGTAGGAAGAAGGATGAAAATGTCTGTCTCTCTCGCTCTTAGGCGGGCTAACCATGCACGCGTGCCTCTCACTCGCTCTCATTGTGAGCGCATAACGTGAGCGGAGCGTAACGCAGTTTCTTGAAGTGTCACCCGGCAAACCAATTTATAAGACGTTGTCACGTCAAAAAATATAAAGTGACAGTCACAGCCTGTAACAAATATGTAATTTTAAATATTTTGTCTTACTGACGGTGTCTGTGTATCTGTCTGTTTGTTACGAGTAATCTCTGGAACGTCTGGACTAATTTTGACGGAACTGTCACTGGATGACAACTGATTTAATAAAGCGTAAACTTTGGTAAGTCTTTTATTAACTTTTATTTCAGAAAAGAATTACCTACGGTTCTGCGCAAAAAAATAAAACACCTTGAAATTGTAACCAATATTGATATTTTGATCTATTTTTGTTCCATTACAATTTTATTTTATATAATAACTACTTTTGTGTTTTTTATATCACTCCTTACTTTGAGAATGCTGGTTGACCTGTAATTGGCGACTTTGTAAGACTTAGGCCAATTGTTATCCTTACAGCTGTAAAATGCTGTACGCAGATGCTGTTGATTTTACCTTCATAAATAAATAACCAAATGGCCTCTTTAACGAGTCGAATGCGGACAAAGTCACGTGCACCAGTTAGTATGAAATAAATAAAAGTTTCAGAGAAAAATCACAGAAAGGTATGAATTCTTTGAACAAGCGAAATCTTTCAGTCACGTTCACGAAGTGGTTCTTTTCAAAGAATCTAACAACCCTAGGGATATTTTACTTTAGAATAACCGCATTTATTTCGAAACTTCTTGAAAGCTACGTTCCAGAAAGACTCCAACGAAGTTTGAACAAAGTAAACTGTCAAACTTTAAAATTGCTCGGAGCTTTCTTGTTCAATCCAACGTACCGTCGTGTAAGAAGTGAGGGAGAGGTCGTACATCCCTCCTGCTGTGAGGACCAGGGGTTTGTTGGCTCTCGCTATCACAAACAAGATGGTGGATCTGACTCCTGGCAGTTTGGTGACGCCGCACTCCCATCCGGAACAGTAAATGGCCTCGCCTACTTTGGCGCTCTGAAAACATCGAAGTTCATGTAAGTACCTAAACTTTTAAATTGGTGTTTCAAACTAACTAGTGTTCAGCTAAAGTTTATTTTAAAAGCACTATAAGTCTTATCTAGTCTAAGTCTAGTAAGAAAGAAAAAATATTTTTGTAAAATACATTATTTCAGCCGGAAGACATCCACTGTTGGACATAGGCCTCCTTTAAGTGTCGATCGAAGATGTCGATGTCAACAGACGATCCCGTACGTTTCGCATCCACAAATAAATATATAAAAAAGAAAACCAAAAATAATAATCTGCGCGACGCCAATAAGGCGCCTAACTCAACATATGCTGCGATATATGAAAACAATAAATAACGCAGCGCTGGTATTCTATCTGTAATATTTACAAACTATAAGTGGTGATGACAGAAAATTCGTTATCCTAATTATTACAATAAAACAAAGCCCCCATTGCTTCTGCTCGTACATTCGCGATTAACTTAACTACTACTCACTCCACGAATTTGCATGTGGTTTTCATGAAAAGCTGTGAATTTAAATGATTTATAAAACTTCAGCGAAGTTTGTGAGTTTGCTAGAAAATTATACGTAATAGACATGTTCTAATAATTGTCATTATTGTAATCATTTTAACCAATTACAATAATTTATTGTTATTATTAATTGGTTATTAGTTATAAGGTATTGTTATTATTGTAATTATTTTAACTAACTTAAATTATTTTATTTATTCAGTTAATAGTTTTGTCATTATGTGACATTAGATACATATTTACCAGTCGTCCTCCGGCGAAACATGCAAGGTCAGAATTCTTCTTTCTTAAGAGAATACCTTGAAATTTCTGGTTCTGAAAAGGGCAACTGAAGGACACAGCTTAAGGCGGGTTTTAATCAGTAAAAGTCTGATGCACTTGCTCGCTTCACCCTGGAGACCCACTGGGAGCAGTCATTGAACGATTTCCCGCCTCAAAACAAAACAAAAAAAAGCAAACGTACCATGATCTAATAAATATTCTTATTCAATTTTGTTACCTGATTTGTAATCTCCTCACACCACCGGCAAATGATATAAAAATCAAAAAGGTTGTACCCCAGGAACAGGCAACTCATTAAACATTTACCGATGTCATCCAGGGTCTGAAAATCAGTTATGACTTTGTTAATACTTGCGGTAAGTGACAAGTTTCGGCTACGTTACACAATTTTAACCCTTCAGCACTCCAACCCCACAAGTTTTGATGATCGTGGGTTAGGGTATTGAATTAGATTTCTAGAAGTTGAAGTTCAATTATAATATTTTTATAAGGTAAAAAAAAAAAAAAACTAGATATTTCTTTTGATTCTACTCGGAAAAAATTAAAACTTTAAAATAAGTTAACCTCATGTCAATCTTAATTATGGTTCTTTATCAATTTTTGAATTTTTAATTACATTTGACGATTAATCATCATCTTCTTTACAATTTTAACCTTTCAAAAGATCAATTGTTGCAAAAAAAATTTCGTCGATTTTTGTACAACATTCAATTTGTTATTTTTTTATTGACTCGTGAAAATGTGTTTGAGGAAACATTAATAGTTTTAGCACATTGAATTACTTGTACAAAGCTATTGTTATTGTAGTGTATACTTACCGCAGTGGCCTGGTAGCCGATGAAACAAATGAGTGTGCCGCTGGCTACCAGCTGCCCCAACATAGGGCCACTTAGCATGTGGCGCATGTTCATCGCGTGGCTGAACTACAAAGCTATTGTTATGGGAGTGTGCACTCACCGTAGTGGCCTGATAGCTGATGAAACAAATGAGTGTGCCGCTGGCTACCAGCTACCCCAACATAGGGCCACTTAGCGTGTCGCGCATGTTCATCGCGTGGCTGAACTACAAAGCTATTGTTATGGGAGTGTGCACTCACCGTAGTGGCCTGATAGCTGATGAAACAAATGAGTGTGCCGCTGGCCACCAACTGCCCCAACATATGGGCCACTTAGCGTGTCGAGCATGTTCATCGTGTGGCTAAACTACAAAGCTATTGTTATGGGAGTGTGCACTCACCGTAGTGGCCTGATAGCCGATGAAACAAATGAGTGTGCCGCTGGCCGCCAGCTGCCCCAACATAGGGCTACTTAGCGTGTCGCGCATGTTCATCGTGTGGCTGAACTACAAAGCTATTGTTTTTGGAGTGTGCAATCACCGTAGTGGCCTGACAGTCGATGATACAAATGAGTGTGCCGCTGGCCGCCAGCTGCCCCAAAATAGGGCCACTTAGCGTGTCGCGCATGTTCGTGTGGCTGAACTACAAAACTATTGATAAGGGAATGTGCACTCACCGTAGTGGCCTGGTAGCCGATGAAACAAATGAGTGTGCCGCTAGCTACCAGCTGCCCCAACGTAGGGCCACTTAGCGTGTCGCGCATGTTCATCGTGTGGCTGAACTACAAAGCTATTGTTATGGGAATGTACACTCACCGTAGTGGCCTGATAGCCGATGAAACAAATGAGTGTGCCGCTTGCCGCCAGCTGCCCCAACATAGGACCACTTAGCGTGTCGCGCATGTTCATCGTGTGGCTAGAAAGGGACAAAGGGTTGGTATCTTTTATTTCATTTTTTTATAAACATGTCTCACACTATGAATTAATTATCTACACCTCTAACGTTCCCATTAAGTGTGAATCTCATTAATAAAAAAGTTATTGTTTAACGTTGCTGAGATTCGATTCCCTCGTGAAATGAATATTTGTATGACTTACTAATAGTTGTTCCGCCTGGGTGTCATGTGTATGTATACATGTTTATGAATACACCCAGAATACAGGAGTAATCGTTAGTGTGTTTTAGAAAACATAAGTCAAATTAAAATTCAATTGAAAACTAGCGACAATTATGTACACAAGTTATATGGTATTACGCTGAACTGAACCAATTAGCTCTCTTAAATACCAGTTTATATTTGTTTAATCGTAAATTGTGTTTCTATGTGCTAAATAAACATGATTACTTTTTTTTTTAATAACAAATGTGCTGGACCCATAAATTGTGCTCAGCGATAAAATAGCAATCTCAAATTATCGTATTAATCGGACCGTAATGCATAATGAATTTAAGGATTATATCTAGTGGAAAAATATGCCTAAAACAATAAAAAGATGATAAATCATATCCCATTGTGGAACAGTAGAACAATGTCAGCGTTAGTCTAGATCCGAATTAAAGCGGAAGTGACGCCCGGGTGTCGCCACTGTGCGGAACGCCCGGAGGACACGGTGGAGCACACAATCGCGGTGTGCCCTGCTTGGGTAGAGCATCGCCGTGCCCTCGTGGGGGTGATCGGCGGCGGAGACCTCTCGCGCCGGGCCTTGATCGAGGCCATGGTCCGGAGCGAGGAGGAGTGGCAGGCGGTCGCCGACTTCTGCGAAGCAGTAATGCTCGCTAAGGAGGAGGCCGACCGCATCAGGCAACGGCGCTCTCGCCGCCGCCGCCGGGATTCCGATCCCGATTTCCAGCCACCGTAGGCGCGGGCTTGCGGACAGAGAGCAATGGGTAGCTCGCTGTCCGGCCGTCCGGTAACCGTCCGGACCAAGCCCAAGTCGTCGACGGCGCGCGCTGTTCCCGCGCGCCTCAAGGAGTTGTCAGCAACAGCAGGGGCCCAGCCGGGTCGAAGCCTACTGGGGCCAGGGTAATCCGAAAGGGCGCTCGAGCCCCGGTATGAAGGCTTGAAGGAACGGGATGGGTTTTTTAGTCAGTAAGAGTCTGACACTATCTCCCGCTCCGCCCAAGAGCGGGGGTTGTCATAAGATGATTTTTCCCATCGGAAAAAAAAAAAAAAAAAAAAAAAAAAAGCGTTAGTCTAGAAAAATTATCCTCTCATTATTTTGTTTGTGGTCACGTAGAGAAGAAATAAAGTACATGAAACGTGATACCTATTTATACTTTTCTTTTTCGTAAGACCACACTGCCGTCATAAGCCAAAAAAGGAACCTACGTATCTCATTTTTTTCGAAAATTCGTTTTTTTTTGCATTGAAGTGCCTAAAACGCTTCACATCATACGAGCTTCATACGAATCTTTAAAATAACGGTGAAAAAAAAATTCATACTGACTAATATAATAAAAGCGTAAGTAACTATATTGTGCAAAGATAAAGAGACAAAGAAAGATATTGGACAAAACATGAGTAAGTAGAGAGCATGAGCATTTGTTCAGTTTTCACACCTAACTGTCCCCTCACACGGGCCACAAAAAAACGCCGCTTCTAGCTTTTTTTTGTGGCTCGTGTACGGTGGTGCCGCCACAAAAAAACGCTTGAAGCGGCTTCAAGCTTCCCCGGACACAAGAGGTGTCGCGCGCTTGAGCTGTTTTTTGCGGCCGCTTGTAGCTTTTTTCTTGTGACCGCTTCTAGCGTTTTTTGTGGCGGCGTTTTTTTGAGGCCCGTGTGCCGCTAAGACAGTAAGCCGCTAAACCGATCTTTAACTTGGGACATCACTTGGACATGGGACAATAATTTTAAGTACTTTTTATCAACATACCAAGAGCAACAAAACCGCAGGTAAAAGCTTTTATGTACTAGCTTCAGCCAGCGACGCCCGTTTCATCCCTTTAGGGGGTGAAATTTGGAAAATCCTTTCTTATTCTTTGTGTAGGTACATCAAAAAAGAAACGTCTGCGCTGAAAAAAGAAACTTTCAGCATTCGAGATCCAAGGGTTTGGGCTGGGAGTTGATGAGTCAGTGAGTGAATCAGGACTTTACATTTTATTCATAGAATACTAGCTTTTGCCCGCGAGGCTTCGCTCCCACTCTTCCCAACTCTACCCTACTCTACACTACTCTACTCTACACTACTCTACCCTACTCTACCCTACTCTACCCTACTCTACCCTACTCTACCCTACTCTACCTTACTCTACCCTACTCTACCCTACTCTACCCTACTATACGTAGGGTATAGTAGGGTAGAGTAGGGTAGAGTAGGGTACTACCCTACCAAACTTCACATGAACTATCTACTAAATAGTCCGAACAAAGCCTCGCGTTCTTGAGTTATAAAATTACAACGAAAAGTAGCATTGATTTTTATATATATAGATACGTCACTAAGGATGTACTATTACTTATTCTGTTACAAAGGTGACAGACGGCAATCGTTTTTTATAAAATCCTTTTTTTTTTCTCGACACTCCGGACACACGGTATCCTCGGATTTATACTCCATTTGTTAAGGTACTTAATTGAACGTAAACAATCTTGATATTGGCCCGAGTCCCAGCAATGGGAACATTAAAAAAGGCTGATGATGATGATGATGATGAATCTTGATACCTAAGTCTTTTAATTTAAAATAAATCGTATCTAAAACATAGAAAGATTATTTAGTTAATTACCTTTATTATGGTGGGAAAAAATCATCCAATGACAGCCCCCGCTCTTGGGCGAAGCGGGAGATAGTGTCAGACTCTTACTGGCTAAAAGGCCCACCCCGTTCCTTCTAGCCTTCATACCGGGGCTCGAGCTGCCTTTCGAAACTAACCCTGGCCCCAGTAGGCCTCGACCCAACTGGGCCCCTGCTGTTGCTGACAGTTCCTTGAGGCGCGCGGAAACTGTGCGCGCCATCGACTAGTTAATTACCTAACATCTGTAGATACACTTAATTTTATAATTTTTTAGATAATATTTTTTTTTAAATTTGTAGATAAATGACAGTTTAAGATTGTGTACATTTAGCTAACTACCTAAACAAGTGGAGTATAGGGCGCAACGTAGGTATCTTTCTGACCTGTTTTTGGTTCGGTCTCCGATTTTTGATCCACAAGGTAATCGTAAGGTCGTCGTAGGTTCGTATTATAGGTCGTCGTGGTAGGTCGTAATTTAAGCGTAGAGAAATTGAAAAAAAATCGTGGCATTAATTTTAGTACGCTTGATTGGCTTCATTGTAACAAGGTTTTGTTGATTTGATTTATTTTGTTTGCTTTGATTAAAATTGTCGACATTTTTCTTTTAAATAAACCAATCAATTTGCCTAACCTTCTCGATTATGTTGTTGTCGGCTTCTACTCTAACCAAATAGATAACAGTATTTTACACGAAGTAAGGTTTGTTCTTCGTTCGTCCTGAAGTTTTGTCCCACATTCCAAAAAAATATTGTTTCGTCCCACATCACTATTGAAGTTGTGTTTCGTCCCAAGTTAAAAGTACTCTAAAAGTACAGTCAACAAAAATAATATAAGTGCGTATTTGAAATTCTTGAATAATATTAAAAAAATAATAATATACATACTTCTAATAATAATAAAAAAACTTTTAACTAATTAAAACAAGAATATTTTTTATTTTCACATATTTAAAAAATATTTAACTAACTATTACAGTAAAATAAAATAATAATAATAAAAACCCTACACTAATTACAACTAAAATCAAACTAAAATATGGCGAGAAAAAATCTATCTACATCGCTGTCGACTGGTAATGTACCCAAAAGACTGGCGGCATTGCCACGCTGTATGGTACCTAATGCTTATCCTCTTTCCGAGGTAAAAGCCAGCTCTTGGGTCACGCGATCTGTTAACTAGACGTTTCGTCAGATCTTTGTACTACAACTTGAGAGCAAACCCCATGGTCCGAGAGTTTTAACACCAAACGGTTCGAAAATATTACTTCTAACAAGGTTATTATATTTCCGCTGCTTGGGGTTCTCCGCAGACACAGTGGCAGCACCAACACAATACGATGAGCTAGGAAGATCGGATAGCGCAAGAGTATCGACACAAATAGCGTCCCATACTTAAGGCCATCCCACTTCGATGAGAATAACGACATCATACCATCCGCTCTCTTGCCATCGTCGCATGCCAGGGGTTTCAATAAGGCTAGAACACCAACGATGACAAGAGCGCACTGAAAACTAACTAATAACCAACATCATATTTAGTTTCTTTTTAGTTTTAATTAGTTCAGAGTTTTTGTTATTATTTGTTAGTTTTACTGCAATTAAAGTTAGTTAAGTATTTTTTCACTATAAGTTCGGTTTCTACTTATAAAACAACTTCTTAAAATGATGTATAAATCATCTTGACTATCGAGTATCGTAATCAAAATTGCAGAAACGGTATAATAATAATTATTATTATTATGATAAGATGATTATAATCATCTTATCATTATAACAGTTTAAACATACACAATAGTTAGATCTATAATAAATATTATTTCCTCATTATCATTTCAGCCGATATATGTCTACTGTTGAACATAAGCGTCCCCCAAGTGTCGCCACAATGAACGATCCTGTGCTGTGTGTGAAATATTATTTATGACATTATAATTTTAGTTACTGCAGAATTCACCGGCCAAGAATTGAGTAAGAGTATTTTTTTTAACAACAAGTATTTTACTGATTACGGATTATTATTACAAAATAATACTATTGGCCCAAATTAGTCAATACAAGCAAACAGACAAAGGACGTATTATAAAAAAAAAATGACTTTTTTCCTAATCATCTAAACAGATTCCAGTGACGTCAGCTCTTGACTTGCTTACTAACAGTGGCTAAAGAGTTAATAAAAAATAATACGTGTAATTTTTTTCTCAAGAAGAAGGCAGAGAGGAGCAATAGTTTTAAATAGTTTAGTGTTATTAAGTCTTTAATTCTATATAAATATTATAAAGAGGAAAGATTTATGTTTTGTGTATTGAATAAAATAAAATAAAACTGTCTTAAAGTCGGACACTTTAATAATAATTTCACCAGAAGAATCCTACCTCATTACATAAAGTGACATAGGCAAGTATTTTCTATTATCACACGGGCGAAGTCGCTGGCAGAAGCTAGTATATAGTTAGTGCTCATAAAATAGTAATACATTATTGTTACTGAGTGTACAAAAATGTAAAAATAGAATATACAACAAAAATATGGGCCGAACAAGGAATATAAAATAGGACGAATCGAGAACAAAATAATTATTATAACATTTTGGGACGAAAGAAGCATGTAGTTTGGGACAAACCAGGAATTTTTTATGTGGGACAAAACTCAGTGGGCCGAACGAAGAACAAATCCGAAGTAACTGCCTATCTGACCTCTATAACCCAGTTATTGAATAACACAGTACCCCTTGGCAAGACTGATCTCAGATTTCATAGACTCAGTCAAATCTAAGAAGTACCTACCGTTTGATGTTTCACACTTTTCAAGCCGAAACAGCTTTTTGTACGCGTTGTGTATGTAATTTTACATATTTGTGAATTCACCCGCGGTACCTATAGATAGAATAATTCCTAATGTGAAATAAAGTTTGAAAAAACCTAATATATTTAAATTCAAATTGAAGTGTAATGCAGTGGCTTTAATGTGTAATGATTTTAATGTATAATCCTGTGTAATGTATGTTTGTGTTTTTGTTTGTTTCTGTGTAGGGCTGCCATCTCTAAAACCTGTCCCCCAGGACCGGAAGCGTAGGTTCCCCGGATTTTGGAGCTTTTACCCCGGACATTTCAATACTTTTTTCATTTACTTACATCTTGATTAAAATATACATATTTCACTCCGTACTTGATAGAAGTGAACTTTAATTGTAAGCCTCTTTTGTTGCATGAAATAGTGTGTTTAATCGTGCCGCTTGCGTAATAAAATAGCTTCGGCAGTGCGTGCGGTGAAATACCTAACCCATAGCTTTTATTTACGTAAATTATGGGAACAGGATCTAATCAAAATCCCGGACTACAATTGAAACCCCGCCCGGACGCTCCCCGGACGTCTTCCAAACTAGGACAAATCCGGGGAAACCCGGACGGATGGCAGCCCTATTTCTGTGTAATGTGTTGCAATTTTTAGTACGGTAGGTATAATTTCCTAAAAGATTTCTATAATAGATGATTTTGTCTCTTTGTTATTTAACACCGACTTCCGAAATTAAAGTTATTTTGTACTTTTCAGATTTTTTTTTTTTTACATTGAAGTCGGTTTTTTTTGTAAAAAGTTTTTTGTTTTTCACTTTTTAGTTATGGCACTTACCACCACTAAAAAGAACTCCTCAGCCAGACTTAAATACCTACTAAAGACTAAGCACCAACGGCATAGCTCTGCTCCTATTGTGACACATTAATATCCTTTAAAGCTACAAGGCGTCACTACCCGCTCTATGGAAAGCGTATATATTTCCACGTATCGCTTATTTCCGCGCACACAAAGGGTAGCGAGTTTCAATGTACGCATACCTTTTCAACATACTTTGATAAAGCATTGGACTCGGTTGATATATCTAGATCTATATAGATATATTGGCTGAATATCTACTATAGATGTAGAGACATTGTAATATTCAGCATCATACAATGGCTTCTATTTTGATTTTAAGTGATATGAAAGAAAATAGAGTCGGTGATGGTGTGACGTCACGTTGATAGGAGAGAATGGAAGAAAAAACGTGTTGTGCCAACCCCAAATAACATGAGCACATGGACTGAAAAATAATGATAATGGCCCCATTTTAACCGACTTCAAGATAAGGAGGAGGTTCTTAATTCGGTTGTATTTATTTTTATGTTTGTTACTTCAGAACTCCGTAATTTTTTCATATAATATGTATTGTTTTAAGAGGGATAGCGCGGGTGATAGTTCTTTTTTTGGTGAAGAGTCATGAAATAACTTTTCCCACTCTGGGTGAAACGAGTGACAGACTTTTACTGGCTAAAACCCACGCATCGGGCTATCGGGCCCCGTCAATTACGCTGACAGTTCTTTAAGACGTTCATGGAACTCACCACACAACGACCTGGAACTGGTCTTTACTGGACTGCGACCCATTTTACCCATTTCTCGTAGTCCGCATGCCCGCGCTTATAGTGGTTAGAAATCAACCTGTGACTTCCGACTAGTGATGTAACGAATATTCGCACTTTTTTTTTACATTCGAATTCACAAGAAACATTCGCGAATGCGAATATTCGTTACATCACTACTTCCGACGCATGAGGCGTTTCCTATGGCTGCTGGGAAATGTAGATAATCATCGTCCTCCATTAGAACTTTGATTTTTTTTATCCCGGGAGTATTTTTTAGTATGATTTCGAGCAAAAGACCCGCCCATCTATTGTTTTTAAAGCGTAAGAAAACAAAAACTTGATTGTAAGGTTACTTACCTTAAATCCATTGTTATATTTTACAACACAAACAATTGTAAAACTTTAGATTATGTTAACAATATTTACCTTAAAATTAGCTTGTGTTGTTGTACCAACTCGCCCAGTCTCTTTGTGTACTTATCAGTGAAACTTTTGTTGTAAACTAAATTGTTTACAGCTACATCTGAAACAGTCATTTAAAAGTTTTAGCGTTGTGAGTTTGTTACAAAAGAGAAATAAATACACTCCATCATTTTGCTTTTGTCAGGCTTTTTACTATTTCATATCTTAGTTTTAATAAAGTATTGTACTTTTTTAAGTTTAGCCAGGGCATTATTGACACCCTGTGCCTCGGAAAGCATGTAAAGTTGTTGGTATATTTATTATATTATTGTATATACCTATAGTAAACCAGCCATACGTGCCCCAGACGGTAACATAACCCACTTGCGAAACTGAGACACGTACCTACTTAAAATTACGTTAACTATACAACGCAAGTTAAACTTGCATTGTATAGTTTACATGGCCGTCACACTTATAACCTAACCAGATCGAGCTTGAAATAAGCTTGAAATAAGCAAATTTAAAATGCGTCTTAGTTTTGCTAATAGGTCACATTACCGACTGGAGCACGTATGCCTGGTTTACCATAATATATATATAAAATTTACTAACGTTTTAAGAACACATTCGTTATGCGTACAACTTCTTTTAAGGTAGGAAATCATCTAATGACTACCATCCACCATGATCCACCCTATAGCGGGAGAAGGGTTACAGACTTTAACTGTCTAAAACCACACGCTCTTTGCGTTCTAGGACCACGGATTTCCTTTTCAGAATATCCCCGCGACTCTAGCAGGCTTCGGTTCTATTGTGCGTACAGCTAAGGAATAGGATTCCCTACCGGAGTCTGTATTTAAATCTGTCTAAAAGTCTAACGACTTGGGAATTTTGTATAATATTTAATCATTTAAAAAATACTTATTCGATACTTTTTATGAGGTTCATCTATTAGTAAACAATGATCAAGATCTCTTAATCAACCTTGATTATTTAACCCATGATGATTACATCAGCCCTAGCCAAGTTACAACCGTTTCGCTTGCGCCGAACGCTTCGAGTTGACCTTGTCGCCAATTCTTTTGTTCTGATCACGTGACTGAGCGTTAAGACGACGTCATTCCCGTACATTTGAAGCTTTCTTACAAGCGTTAACTATTGCAGATTAGCAACTTGGCTAAGGGTACAGATTTCATTTTACCTTAATAATTATGTAAGTCGTTTGACTTTTTTGACAGACTACACAACTTAATTCATTAAACCCCAAGCGAACGCCGGCGGTCACATTGTCTTTCTATTGTGTCTCTAATTATGGTATTTGAAAGGTCTTTAGGTCAAGAGTGAATAGGTTATATCTAGCCAAACGTGGAGTACGTTTGGCTTTTGGTATCGTCGACCACATTATCGCTTACCATCAAGTGAGATAGTGGTCAAGCACGAGCCTAACAATAAAAAAAAACATTATAATCATTTATTTAATCTGAACCCATCTTCACAATGAATGAACGGTTTTTACTGTTTATTTATGGAGGCCATAAAGATACCAGAGCTTGGTATAAAACGAAAAAACGAGGGCGAAAATATTGGGCTTGCTCTGGAATTTAATTTTGCAATGGCCCACAAAGAACTCCACTAATTAAAAGATTTATTAAGCGCCACTGTTTGCAACAGTACGATGCATCACTGACCAAATCTTTGACAAGGGAATACCAGCCTTAAAAGCAAGTATGTAACACATAATATACCTACACAGCACTAGATTTTTTTTGCATTTTAAGAAGTGGAATTTACTTGCCGGATCTTGCGTTTCCTGATGATATTGCAAGAATGAGTTAGTAACGTATGAGTACATCCAGGTAAGCATGCATTCTTTTTTTAAGCTATTGCATAGCTTCTATCGCGGGCCTTGAGCGTGGAGACCGAATCCAGAAATTCTGCAACGAAAATAACCTAAAACCCCCCACTCATTTGTTTTTTGAGCGTGGTGACCGATAAGAAAACAAATGAGTGAACAATCAATCAAAATTCAATTCAATGTGTGAAAGTGTAACTTCAATTAATATCAAAGAAAAAAAAACAAAGGAAAAAAAATACTGCATAAATAAAATAAATAAATAATTATAATTGCATAAGTTGATAAAAATGCTATGCAATAGCTTTACCGCAGCAGTCCCCGAATGCCACACGTCTTTTTTTTTGTCTTTCTTTTTTCAGTGCTTTCTTTCCTTCTTTCTTTCTTTCTTACTATCAGCCGATGAGATAGTAACCTCTGTCTCATCGGCTGTTATGTTAACCGATGATATAGAGGTTAAAAATCAATATTCATTCGATAAAATTATACCTCACAACCAGGACGGTAAAAACCATGGAGTTTCTTGCACATCGTCCATAGAGATCTACCCTTTGGAACATGCAATTTAGCTTCACTTTTTTTTTTTGACTGACCGACATTTTGACAATTGAAAAGTGCCTGTTAGGCTGCCCGCCCACGTCCGATAATCGGTGACCGATTTTTTGTAGGAGAAAAATAGAACACACATATATCAATAGTGCAACGCACACGTCCTACAAAAAGTTGGTCAGAAATACAGAACAATTTTACAAATATACAAAATCGGTCCGATAATCTGTCTTACAAAAAGTCTGACGTGGGCGGGCAGCCTAATTGGTGTATTTGAAATAAACGTTACTGATTTCAAATTTCAATGATTAATCGGTCATATTAAGATTTCAAACCACATACGTTCAAGTCCAACGCGACAGTCTCTCAGCAAGTTCTTGAAGCAGTCAGCCAGTACATTGAACTGGCACAGCAGGTGCATCAGATGAGTCTGCATCTTTAGGTCTGTCACCATCACGAAATGCGAGATGTAGAAGAAGGATATCACCACGATCGTGTAGGCTAGAGGGTACCGTGCAGACGTCATGTAGTAGAATGGTAGACGGATCCCTACGATGAGGTTGTAGTCCACATCGTCCAGTAAAGGAAAGATAAACCTGGAAGAGATTTTATGATTTGTAGCATAATAGCATAATCAGCCTTAGTGTTCCTACTGCTGGGACTCAGGCCTCCTCTCTAGGAGAGGGAATGGGCCGTAACTCACCACGCGGACCCAGTGCGGGTTGGTGAATGACACATGTCTTCGAATTTTTGGTTCTAGGACATGCTGGTTTCCTCACGATGTTTTCCGTCACCGTTTTGAGAACAATGGTGATGAAATAAATTACATAAAGTAATGCGCCTGACTGGGTTTGAATTTGAACCCGCGACCTACAACTTGTAAATCGGGGTCATTACCACTTGGCCACCACTGCTCCCTACGATTTGTAGCTCGAGGTTTATTACCATTCATCATTTCCAGCCGAAAAACATCCACTGCTGGACATAGGCCTCCCCAAGTGTCGCCACAACGATCGGTCTAGTGCGTGTCGCATCCATCCCATTCCCGTGACTCTCACCAGGTCATCGGTCTACTTTGTGAGAAGCATTCTAACGTTGCGTCTTCCGATACACAATCGCCACTCCAGTATAACCATTGTTGTGAAGGTTGAAGGAGAGGCAGTGGTATATATAATGGTAGGTACAGTGGTGATAAAATGGTACTGCTTTCTGGAAAATTATCCCAAGAGAATGTTCCCGTTGGGGAACACTTCCGAGTAAAATCTATAACCCTCCGTGACGATCCAAATAAAAAGAAGTAACCAACCATACAATCACACACTCAGAAACTTTCGCCTTTATAATATTAGTGTGATTATACTAGCCAGCGACTTCGCCCACGTGAAAGTAGGAAATGATAGCAAGGCAATATCCTGTGCTATTCCAGTAGCCTGATTCACGTAAAATCAAACAAGCCCAATATCGTTGAAGTTTTATAGTCGTTCGATTGAAGTCCTATCCAAAAGCGGTATTCACGATCTATCGACTTATTTCCAGTTACATTAATAAGTATTCTGCCAGGATAATGTAATACAGATTTTTTTTTCAAACGACTATAAAATCGGTGTCGTTCAAACTCGATTGATGGATTTGAATATGAAAATGGTCTAAACGACTAAATCGCTACGATATCGTTACGGTTTTCATTACGTGAATCGGGCTACTGGACATCTTCTACCCTTATGCCTAATTTCATCCAAACCTGTTTACCCGTTCATGCCCGAAGAAGTAACAAACACTCATAAACTTTTGCCTTTATAATATTAGAGTTAGATGATACTTTTTGATTTATATTTATTTACCAAGCTGCTAGAGTGCAGTTTCCCAAAGCAAGCAGAAGCTTCAAATATCTCTCGTTTTTCTGGTACCAGAAGTCCACTAATTTCTTTCTTTCCTCCGTTGATATATCGAAGTACGGAGACTCCATGGAACTCGCCAATTTCTTATAAAAGTCCTTATGTGCCATCTAAAATCATCATCAGAAAAAGAAAGAAAGAAAACTATTTTATATGGCATACACACCCGTAGATACACACAATGTAGTAACAACATGTAAACACAAATGATTATATAAAAAAAAAGATATAACTAACAATGTGTGTCACACGGCGGCGCGGCGCCAAATAGGTTCAATTCAGCAAAAATGCCAGACAACTACGTGGTCAGTCATCATCATCATTATATCCGTCGAAAGACGTCCACTGTTGGACATAAGCCTCCCCCAAGCGTCGCCACAACGACCAGTTCTGTGCGTCACGCATCCATCGGATTCCCACAACCCTGACCAGGTCATCGGTCCATCTAAAATATATCACATAAAATATGATTTTAATCATTTTAATAAAAGATAAGTTTTATTGGGTTCAAGGGTGTCTTAAGGACAGACTCAGTTTTGTAAAGGGTCTTTTTATTGGGTGGAAAATTCCAGACAATTTTCAGTGTTGATGCCTACATGCTCTTGGTACTTATACCGAGAGCGTTTTATTTATTGAAGAAGAAGAATTTTTTTTAAATTATTTATTGACATATTAAAGTTTTTACACACTTAAATGAAATTTCCTGAGTCCCGTGCTAGTTAGAAACTGTATTACAGGAGCCAGTGTATTTCCCATATTGTTAAAACAGTTTTATTAACAAATTAATACAATTTAAAAAAATATATTAAAAAAAAACTGGGCAAGTGCGAGTTGGACTCGCGCACTGAGGGTTCCGTGCGAAATACAATTCCCGAATGGTGTCTCAAAAATTTTTCCGAATTGCAAAAAATTTTTGGTTTTTGTGAGATAGGTAACATCTATTATAATCTTTTTTGTTCGTTAACTTAGAAGTTTGATTTTTTCACAGCTTGAAGGGACCGCAGACCTGAGTATATCGTTTTAATTTAAACTAGATACCTCCACGCGTTCTCGAGATAAAGGGTCCAGACAGACAGGCAGACGGACGGATAACAAAGTGATCCTATAAGGGTTCCGTTTTTTCCTTTTAAGGTACGAAACCCTAAAAATGGAAAAGCACTTAACTAATCTATAAATACTTAACTTAAAATAAAAACTAAAACAAAAAACCGGCCAAGTACGAGTCGGACTTGTGTATGAAGCAAAAAAACACGTTTTTTCTATGAAAGCCTCACTTAGATATTTATTTTATTCTGTTTTTAGTATTAGTTGTTATTGCGGCAATAGAAATACATCATCTGTGAAAATTTCAACTGTCTAGCTATCACGGTTCATGAGATACAACCTAGTGACAGACTGACAGACAGACAGATGGACGGACAGCGGAGTCTTAGTAATAGGGTCTCGTTTTACCCTTTGGGTACGGAACCCTAAAAAAACTCGTGCTAAGCCAAAGAGCTATCTCAGCGGCTGGGATATTTGAGAAAAAAAAAGTAAATAACACAGCGCTGGTTTTCTGATGGGGCCTGGTGATGCCACGGACGTGTGTTCGTGCTAGTAATCTATAATCTGTGTTCCGTGAGTGTTCACGGAACACAGATTATAAATTACTAGCTTTTGCCCGCGGATTCGCCCGCGTTCATAAAATAAAGCCTATGTCATTCAGGAATAAAGTAGTTTTCTATTGGTGACAATTTTTTTGCTACACCCAAATCTAAAATTTAAGAAACAAAACCAGGTCTGGCTTCTACCTCGGTCAGACATTAAGCATTGACATACAACGTGGCAATGCCGCCAGCCTTTTTGGCACACTTCGGAGGAGTTTTATGACGTCATATTTAGCCAGGCCTTTAGTGTATATGTATATTATTTTTATTTAGTTAAGTGTGTTTTATAATTTAATTTGTTTAATTAATGAATAAATAAATAGTTACTTAAACAAAAACACAAAATAATTTTGTTATTCACAGTATTTTCAAGGTAAACGCTCCATATTGAAACATCAAAGGCGAGTGGAATGTTTCCACCCTTCCCTTTCAACAAGGCAAAAAATATTTGAATGAGGAAAATCTATTTTCCTCAGACGTAAATTCGTATCATAAAACGAATTGCCAACGTGAGGCGATTTTCTGGGCCATTGTAGTATTTAGACATGACTAAATACTACTTTAGTCACAAATTAGTCATACTACATATAAGGTATCTACTGTTATTGCGTTGTTCCCACTTCAACTGTGTTTTCTTTAGTTCATCCTTTGTTATTTACAAAACCTATCTACTATGTAATAATTTAGAATTTAATTCCAGACATAACTCAATTGTTTTCGTTATTGAACTTCCTCTAGAATAGTTTATATTTTCGATACACATCGCCAAAATATCAGAAACAATGTACCTAGTCGTAACATCTATATAATTATCGGCTTTTTTCTATATACTATAATATGCATCTAAACCTTCCTCATAAATCATTGTCTATTGCTGAAAACCGCATGAAAATCTATTCAAGAGTTTTGGAGTTTATGGTGAACAGATAGATAAACAGACGCAGTGTGGGCCTAGCTTTATAATAATTAGTATTATAATTTAGGTACTATAGTATTCTTTATTGTTTAGGTACTATAGAAACCTCTACAGTCCAGGCTAAGCGTTACGCCTCGTCGCGTCGAACAATTTTCCTGCGGCGGTCTTCTCGTCCAATTATAATTTAGATGTCTTCAAGGCTAGAGTGAATAGGCTCTTAACTAGTGCGCTGGTGGGCAGTGGCAGGTGGGATCGCAGCCAAACACTAGTATATATCAATTAAACAAAAAAGTACATAGAGTTTATATCATTAGAAAAAATCTACGGAAGGTTATTATGATTATTAAGTATTATATACTTTGTTGTTGTTGTTATGGAAAAGTACAAACAAAAATATTCCACAGAATTAACAAAGGTTTCCAAATATAAATGGCGTATGACGCAACAATAGCTCACGATTCTAAGATACCATTTTAAACAACAAAGCCGTTCCATTTACCATATTCTTGTATCTATAAATGGTGATGAACTGTATAACGGTTGCGTTGATACTGGCAGCCACTTCATCCAAACTCGAGGTCTCCGTGAATCCATACCACAATTCACCACACACCAGAAGTACTATCATCAATTTTACCATGTTGCTGTATATCAGGTAGAGTACGTCGTGGTCGGAAGTGGACATACCTGGAGGAGTATAAGTTTTTAGTTATTAAGGTGCATTTATAGGGGAAGAGTTTCTTGTCTTGCGCTAGGATGGATATTTTTTTTTTTTAATAGCCTTTACTGTCCCACTGCTGGGCAAAGGCCTCTCCCAACTTCTTTTTACACCGTTAAATTTTAATCGTTTTAATCTCGTGGAGGGTCGACCCAGTACATGAAACACTATCGATTTGTAAAGATAAAATTAAAAAATAAAGTACCTTTTTTTCAAAACTCGTATTAATTTACACATGTACGAAATTAATTTCTTTAAGAAAACGTCAGCTGAGCGAGTTCATTGACCTGTAGTTAATAGTCGGCGTTGCTTACAAACTACCTACAGGTCATTGAACTTGCTCAGCTGACGTTTTCACTCAGCTGACATGAAACACTATCGATTTGTAAAGATAAAATTCCTGTAGGGACTTGTAGGTAGTTTGTAAGCAACGCCGACTATTAACTACAGGTCATTGAACTCGCTCAGCTGACGTTTTCATAAAGAAATTAATTTCGTACATGCGTAAATTAATACGAGTTTTGAAAAAAAGATAATTTATTTTTTTATTTTACCTTTACAAATCGATAGTGTTTCATGTACTGGATCGACCCTCCACGGGATTAAAACGATTAAAATTTAGCGGTGAATATGAAGGAGATATAGAACGTTGATTAGTGTAACCTGACCCTTATGGTCAGACAATTGCTTGATGAAAACCGAGAACCATTTTTAAGAAAATCGCTTATCAAGTCACCTGAGATATTCTAAACAAAGATACAATTTTTATTTCATATTTGACTGTACGTACACACACGTAAGTTAGGTGATAAATAAATAGGTACGCCATAAAGTACATTAACCCGCCTATATTTATTGGCAGACGTTCTTTCAAAGTATTCTAATAAAGTTGTCCTTAATCGATTTTATCGTGATGCTTTACATTTTCTAGTACTTACCTTATGAAAAACAATCTATTATTATTGTTCAGAGCACCTACGTACCTATGTAGTGCCAGACTACAGTTGTCGTAGACCCAGAACGCAAAGGACATAGGTAGTAAAAAATCTGACATGCAGAAATTATTTGAGATTTCTCACCTCAAAAAAATAATCGCGTACGAGTAAAACCAACGTTTCTAAATACAAAAAAGTCTATCGTATCATCAATCGTATTATAAATAATGATACGATAGACTTTTATAAAGAAAACAGATGTAAGAAAGCAAAAACATTGTCCAAAAACTAATCTTATAATACAAATAAGTCACCGAAAACCAGGCAGCTACCTCAAATCTCCAAATAATTTACCTGTAATGTAAGCAATCCTATAGATAGACTCAAAGAAGAGAGTCTCCAATCTCCCGCTTGATTGATCCAAAGCCTTTGTATGAGTCAATTTTCTCCAAAGACTTTTGACGAGGCCCATCGTTGTAAGGTTCTTTTGATAATGGCTGAGTGTCATGGCTCGGTAGCCCCTCTTAGCAGACGCAAGTACGGCCCTGATTGAATGGTAAATTAATTGACGGTACGTTTCCATTGTATACGGATTATAGTTGGGCAGATTCGATTGGATTTAAGAGTTGTCTAGTGGTCCTTTATAAAGTTTGATCAGGATGTAGGGGTGGGTTAGTACCTACTTACTTTGTTCCTATTAGTTAATATGTTGGACATAACGATACCGTTTGTTACTAAATAGGTATCATTGCTAGATAAAAATTGATGTTTATAAGGTTCCGTATCTCAAAAAGCAAAAAAAAGGAAACCTTAGAGGATCACTTTGTTGTTTGTCTGTCTATCTGTCTGTCAAGACCCTTTATCTCGGGAACGCGTGAAGGTATCGAGTTGAAGTTAAAACCATAATATTATACTAAGGTCTGCGGTCCCTTAAAGCCGTGAAAAAAAGGTACGGCCGTTTATGTCGCAAAAAAATGTGTACTTCGACACTCTCAAAGGAATCAAAATTCATAGAGTACTTCCCGTTGACCTAGAATTCTAAAATTTGGCATGAAGCAAGTTCTCTTATCACGCGAGTCCGACTCGCATTTGCCCGTTTTTTTTTTTAATTTTGAGGCAAACAACTTCTTCCACTGGGAAGTGAGAGGACGATTTTTACTGATTAAAAACTCACTCGCGTTCTTACAGTTGCGTTCCATGGTAAGTCTTTCGAATAATCAAGCGTTTGACGGCACTGTTGCCATAGTGGTTAGATTGGAAAAAAAAATACGTTAATAAACATCGCAAGGTATATCCATGTGAAAGAGATAATCCTTAGAAAATCTGTAAAAAGAAGGCAACGCCGTATATTACGATGAAACACAGCCGATCAAAAACAATCGTGTGTAACTTGATATATTATGTAATTTATCAAGTTTCACACGATTTTAATGTATAAAAGTTATCTACATCGATTTCGTACATTTTACGTGATGTGCGCACAACTAAAAATTTCTACAGATTTATTATAATATACTAGCTGTGCCCGCGACTTCATTCGCGTGGACTACAGGATTATGAATTTATTTTTTCTAAAATAAAAGTAGCCTATGTTACTCCTTATTACATCAGCTACCTGCCAAAAAAAGTCCCGTCAAAATCGGTCCAGCCATTTCAGAGATTAGCCCGGACAAACAGACAGACAGACACAGACAAAAATTGTTAAAAATGTTATTTTGGTGTATGTACCGTATATATATTCATATGCATGTAGTAAAAAGCAGTTATTTCAATATTACAAACAGGCACTCCAATTTTATTTATATGTATAGATGTATAGTCTCAGACTAACAAAAAAAAAATATATTGATTATTAATACCTTCACACGATTAATATTACAAGTTACTTTATTATATTTCATCTTCCAATGAAAACAAAAGCCTATAAAGGTTTGAAAACTATTAAAATCATCCCCTTTATTATAATTCGATTATGTTCATCCGTTTAAAAGCCATTAGCAGCAATTATTGTCGTTAAATAAAATGGACAGTTGTAAGTTGAATGATTTATTTGATTTGTAACAGACAATATACTTTGATTTATACAACACTGAATATATCACAAACATCGAGAGCTGTGGTTACAGTCTTAATATTAAATTATATTAATTATTTTTTTCATTATACAGTGACCTTATTAACTACAGTGCATTTATCTTTACATATCTTATTTGGTCACGATTTTTTACTAGTACCTACTTCCTCAATTTAGAAAAAAAAAAAACATCGAAGATAACACTGTTTCATATAAAATATACTTTTTTTGGTGGGAAATCATCAAATACCTTCTCCCGCTCTGGCTGGAACGAGAGGGAAAGTCAGACATTCACTGACGGAACCCATCTTTTTTTTTATGGGTATAAATCATCCAAATGACATCTCCCGCCCTTGGGTGAAAGAAAGAAAGAAAACTATCTTATTTGGCATACACACTCGTAGATACACACAATATAGTAACAACATGTAGACACTTAACAATGTGTATCACAGGGCGACGCCAAATAGGTCCAGTTCAGCAAAAACGGTGGAGCGGGAGACAGTTTCAGACTCTTACTGACTAAGAAACCCACCCCGTTCCTTCTTGCCTTTCATACCGGGGCTGAGCCTCCCTAAAAATAAACCAATTTTCAACCGTACACTCGAAATAAGGTTCTGTTGAAAACCAGCGTCAGGCAACTACCATGTAGTTGTCTGGCATTATTGCTGAACTGGACCTATTTGGCGCCGCCGTGAGACACACATTGCTAGTTGTCTTTTTAGGGTTCCGTATCCAAATGGCAAAAAACGGAACCCTTATAGATTCGTCATGTCTGTCTGTCTGTCTGTCTGTCCGTCCGTATGTCACAGCCACTTTTTTCCGAAACTATAAGAGCTATACTATTGAAACTTTGTAAGTAGATGTATTCTGTGAACCGCATTAAGATTTTCACACAAAAATAGAAAAAAAGCAATAAATTTTAGGGGTCCCCATACTTAGAACTGAAACTCAAAAATATTTTTTTTCATCAAACCCATTCGTGTGGGGTATCTATGATAGGTCTTCAAAAATGATACTGAGGTTTCTAATATCATTTTTTTCTAAACTGAATAGTTTGCGCGAGAAACACTTTCAAAGTGGTAAAATGTGTGTCCCCCCCCCCTCTAACTTCTAAAATAAGAGAATGATAAAACTAAAAAAAATATATGATGTACATTACTATAAAAACTGCCAACGAAAATTGGTTTGAACGAAATCTAGTAAGTAGTTTTTTTTTAATGCGTCATAAATCGAAAAAAGTACATTATTATTAAAACATCGATCAAAGTTACAACACATTACAAGAACTTTCATATTATGTTACTTGCTGCTACGGAACCCTCCATGAGCGAGTCCGACTCGCACTTGGCCGGTTTTTTATATTATAATAATTTATTAGTGTCTACTAACATGTTGTTACTACATTGTGTGTATCTACGAGTGTGTATGCCAAATAAAAATAGTTTACTTTTCTTTCTTTTCTTTTATTTTAGAGCTAACCCTGGCCCCAGTAGACTTCGACCCAGCTGGGCCCCTGCTGTTGCTGACAACTTCTTAAGGCGCGCGGGAACAGTGCGCGCCATGACGGAACCCGTCTGAGTTCTTCAGTTACTATTTGCGTTCCAGGGTCACTGTTACGGGACATGGATCACTCTTTCGAATAACACTGACAGAAACCTACTGCTGTTGAAATTATTTATCTACCAAATGAGACTAATAAAGAAAATACCACTCAGTTTTCTTTTTCTTTTTTTTTTATTGATATAAACTTGTGCTTGACTGCGATCCCACCTGATGGTAAGTAGCGATGCAATATTTGATGGTGAGGCGCACTAGTTTATTAAGAACCTTTTCACTCTAGCCTTGAAGACACCCAAATTATAATCGGACGGGAAGACCGCAGCAGGCAGACTGTTCCAGTCCTTCGACGTACGCGGTATAAACGACGAGGCGAAACGCTTAGTCCGGACCGTAGAGGTTTCAACAACGTAAGGTTGAATATTCGCCGTACGTCGGGTTGTCCGATGGTAGAATTGCGATGGCGGAATCAAGTCATGCAATTCCTGCCTTCCTCAAGGCTTTGAAGGTTGGACTTAACCAAACATCTTCTTTCTTAACATTAATGACTAGGTTTATTATAAGAATGTTCCATAAAATATCTATATTTGGCAAATTCTTCAAAATACTTTAAGCTTCTACTTAGTATCGTCATAAATAATCTCGAATATAACTCAAAGTATTTGCTTTTCTTAACATAAGGTTTAGGAGATAACATTCTCGATTCCTAAGCTTTTTTAATCCCGGTTTCTAGATATATATGCATATTTGAGTATAAAAATAAATTATTCAGATTTATAAATATTGAGATTCAATAGCGACATTCAAATTCGAATTTGGTATATTGCTAAAATCGAGAAGCACTGGAATACAGTTTGATAGAAGTGGACTAAGTTTTTGTTGTCTAGAATGTTTTTTTGCGCCAAAATAAATACTTTTCTTTCTTTCTTTCATTGCGACCGAGGATGTTATGGAACCGAGGACTGCAGTGACAAACCACATATATTATTACGATTACGACGTTTTTCAATGCACTTACGAAAACATAAATAAACGACGCGCGCCCAGCCTGATACGATACATGTAATAAAATTATGGCGAGGGCGAGTTCACGCACTTTTCCGCACTAGTGCGAAAAACAGTCAATTGCATGCCTAAAAGCGATAGGCATAAGAGCGAGTTTTCAAGTAAGTGTATTGAAATAATATAGATATTATAACAGTCACTCATGCCGTGGTACAATGTTGTTTCACCAAATATTTATTTATTCTGTTGAATAGCACTCACCAAGAATATTTCAAATATTTTACGATAGACAGTAAATATTCAAAACTGCCAGTTCATTGCCGACATTAAACTGCTGAAACCGACTGTAAGTAGTTGCAAACAAGTTGTAAACGAGAAATATTTTATAAGCTCTCAATTTTTATATTTCAGTATTTTGGTTAGTCACCTAACAATAACAGTAGTAAGTCCACATAGAAAAGGTTACCTTCTAAGGGAGCGTTCTCCACATAATCGTTTAGCGGCTAACCCAAGCCAAAAAAAACAAAAAAAGAAAAAAAAAATGGCAGCAACAATTACCACTGACAGGCATTACATTAAAGACACATCACTACAAATCACACAAACTCATACCAGTTAATAGTTGTGCCACAAAACACATATCTAGTTGATAGCAATGATCAGCAATTTTCAATTATAGTAGGGGAGGGACGAATGCTAAATTTGCAGTAACTAAAGCGCCATGGAAAATATTGCATTGTGAAGATTAGGTTCTAAAACAAAAAACAGTCTATGACAAGTTTCCATTTAAGTGAAGGGAAGAGAGTGTAAGAATTTTCAAAAATGTAAAAAAAATAGTAACCACGAAATACTCGGACGCGATTTATTTTTTATTTTGAAGGTAATCCTATCAGGATTATAAAAAACCTATAATCAGACGGTTCTCATGGGGCGATGTAGCTAAAACCATCGATAAGTGTAAAATCAACGTTCCTAACTATGCTTGCAAAGTGGTAAAACAATTACTCGTTGCAGCAAAATATTAAAAGGAGCCTTACAATCTAACTTTATGACTCGCCCATTTGTTTATGCCACGCTCAAATTGTCAGATTATTGATATAGACACTTTTCTGCATGTACTTGAGTTACCTTGTACTAATCTGACGTGCTCGTGATTTTCCGAGGATCCCCTCAACGAACCCCTCCATATTAAGGGTCCATATGTGGCAGGAGTATATTAAAAGGTGCAAGGTTTCTCCCCATATGATTTTCTGACGCGCTCAAGTATCCCGCAAAATTCCCATCTCGCCGCCCCTACTATTAGGTACATAAATTTACAACACCATTAGACTTCTTTACAGATCCAGGTACGTAATCTTAGTAGCAGTGACTGCAGCCGCAGCAGCCAACGTGGCAGCGACTGCAACTACTGCAGCCGTGGACCCCATGGCTTTGACTGCGAACCCCATGATGAAGGACACGAGCAGTTGTGCCACGAACACACAGCTGCTGACGACGGCTACGTCAGTGCCGATGCCGCGAGTCTCCCCGCACCCACCGCCGCCGCTGTCCCACTGTTGGGGAAAATGGAAAATGTTAAAGATGTGATAAGCTGGGTTATTCTGTACCACCGCACCGTGACAACTTAGTTGGACTGAACTTGAAGAGATCTCTAGATCCATAACATACATACATTCAATCAGTCAATAAAAGCATTCATTATTTACCTTTTTTTTATATTATTTTATGTAAGCGCGCGAAGCCGTGGCAAAAAACTAGTTTCGAATAAATTACAGACATTTTTGAATTTTCAAGAAGTTAGTCAGTCAGAGAAATAAAGAAATAATACTAATTGCACAGTCAAAAGAGTATATCTCTACTCTATGGAGAAAAATGTGCACTCTTTTAACTCATGTCGTATATCACAAATATCCCAGTTTCATATTTCTTATAACAACGTAAATAAACAGACATAAAAAGACCTTCCAAATTCTTATTTTTTTTTTTTTTTAGGTGGAACGGCAGTTTACTTCACACTCACTTTCCTAGATTATCAGGGTAATATTTTACAAAATATACTAGCTGGTAGTTTGTATATCACGAGTTTGCGCTAAAGAGCTTATTTAAATCCCGGATACGTTAAAATTAAAAAGGGTGGAATATAGTAATTTTGAAAATCAGCTTAGTAATAAGGTGTAGTGGAATATTTGCAGCAGTTTTTATACCTTTAGTATAATTAAGATTTGTTTTTAAATTTATACGGTCTCTGAAAATAATCAAATGCTAGCGTTTTGAGGAAAAATTAGTAGGGTGGTTCCAAAAAATCCAGATAGGTCTAGACAATCTTGTTCAGACGTAAGCGTAATGGCGTGTAAAGTCCTGCAAACTTCTATTAAAAAAGAAGGATCCTCCGACCTAACATGTTATTGTCTGATTCGGGCAACTGTCCGGCCTGAGAGACGATTTCGGGCTGTTGTATAAGTTCAAATCACAAGAAGAACTCTAAAGCAAGAACTTAATTAGACCGAGGCACACGTGTAACACGCCGTTTAGTACGTAGAACGACGTCACGTGGCGTGGATCAAGTGTAGCTGTACAAGTCTTTCCATATAAACTGAATGGAGACCGACGCGCCCAGGTCGGCGTGTGTGGATCACGTGTGCGCAGTGTAGTTCTTGTATAATTGCACGATAAAGGATTTCGAAGTCTAGTTCTTAAGTGGTGCCATAGATGTCAACATGTACTTAATAAAAAAATAATTGTAATGGGAGATCGCCAGCCATAAAATATAACTACTTTATTTGTAAGTTTGTTTTTACAAATGGACACAGTTTCAAAGTCGATTCATATTGAATTTTTGATGCACGATCATTCTCAACTGCAATTAGCGAACGTTTAATCAATTACAGGGCAGGTTCTGTTTGAAGTTCCGTGAAAACCGCACATCAAAGGATTAATACGTTGAAATATTAATCGGTTGGCCGAAGCTAAAACACATTGGGAACATAATGAATTGACATTTTATAGCGATTTAGTAAAAGGCTACAGTATAAGTATTCAACACTGTTTTTGACGTAAATTCGCATAAATTATAAGCATAATACCTGTTTCCTGAAATGAACGGTACTTCATATTATTTTTTGTTAATGTTTTTGGCTTGAATACTAAGTCCTTTACTTTAAGTCTTCGTGAATAGTTCATTTCTTTACCATTGAAATATGGATATGCACATTTTAAAGTTTTTGTAGTATTTGGCAGATTTGCTGTATAATAAGGCAAATATAAAAAAGAAGCATGAAGTGCCTGCTTGTACTACGTACAGTTGTTTAACTGTTATTATTAATTTTTAGAAGAAAAGGGGCTATGCATCACCCATAGTGTAGGGTATGTAGTCACTGCGACCTAAAAGATCTATTGTGACTCGCCACCTTGTTAGAGTAACTCTTTTAGCCCGGAGGCTTCCAAGAAATTTAGAATACTCCTAGCTTTTAGAGTTTTAATGTCCTCCGGGCGAATAATGTGTCGGCCCAGATGGACACTGCGTTTGTGGATAAGGGGCCCGCATGATTGCAGTACCGGCAAACATCAGTGTCACTCAGTTTCATGTGAAATTGGTGCCTGTTTAGTTTGCAGTGGCCGGTTAAGGCGCGGGCTATCGCACAGATGTTCGTCCTGCTAAGCTTAAGAAGCTCGGCAGTTCGTTTTTAGGGTTCCGTAGCCAAATGGCAAAAAACGGAACCCTTATAGATTCGTCATGTCTGTCTGTCTGTCTGTCTGTCTGTCCGTCCGTATGTCACAGCCACTTTTTTCCGAAACTATAAAAGCTATACTGTTGAAACTTAGTAAGTAGATGTATTCTATAAACCGCTTTAAGATTTTCATACAAAAATAGAAAAAAAGCAATAAATTTTGGGGGTCCCCATACTAAGAACTGAAACTCAAAAAATTTTTTTTCATCAAACCCATACGTGTGGGGTATCTATGGATAGGTCTTCAAAAATGATATTTAGGTTTGTAACATCATTTTTTTCTAAATTGAATAGTTTACGCGAGAGACACTTCCAAAGTGGTAAAATGTGTGTGTCCCCCCCCCCCTCTAACTTCTAAAATAAGAGAATGATAAAACTAAAAAAAATATATGATGTTCATTACCATGTAAACTACCAACGAAAATTGGTTTGAACGAGATCTAATAAGTAGTTTTTTTTTAATACGTCGTAAATCTAAAAAAAATACACTATTATTAAAACATCGATCAAAGTTACAATGAACTACAAGAACTTTTATATTACGTTACTTGCTACTACGGAACCCTCCATGGGCGAGTCCGACTCGCACTTGGCCGGTTTTTTGTGAGTAGCCTTCTACGAGAGATTTGGCGTGTAGCAGACCTGGTTGTACCAACCAGTGCTTTTTTGTATCGCCAAATAAGTTGCCCTTAAGGGTCTGCATGGCCTGGTTCTTTGAGATACCCATAGAAGGGTTCTGGACGTATCTGATGACCTTGAGCCCCAGCCCGTGCAAGTTCATCGGCTTTTTCATTGCCATTGATTCCAGAATGACCTGGTACCCATCTCAGAATAACTTTATTCCTTTGCCCCAGGTCATTCAGTTTGTTAACGCAGTCTTTTACCAGTTTCGAATTTAAAATATTCGAGTTCAGGGCGTTAAGAGCTGCCTGGCTATCTGAATAAATCAGAATTAATTGATTTATGTAGTTTCGTTGACGGTTGGCCTCCGCACATTCTATAATGGCGTATACCTCCGCTTGGAATATGGTAGCATATTTTCCCAGATTCAAGCTTTTGCTGAATTTCGGGCTAATGCCAAATATTCCACATCCTACATTCTCACCCATTTTGGACCCGTCTGTAAACCAGATCAGGCTTCCAGCCTTGCAAGTGATGAGGTTGTTTGACCAATCCTCTCTGCTCGCCAGTTCCACTGTGTAATTCCTTGTGAAATTACACTGTGGAAGCATGACGTCTGTTGTCATAGCTAGTTGATTGTGTTCAAGTACTGACTCATGTAGCGATCTCAGTGCTTGAGAGCGCCAGTTTGCTTTGCCAGTGCTGTTTGTTCTGTACATGCTTGCCTTCGCCTCCTTCGCAATGAATAGATGAAGTGGCGGTAGGTTAAGCAGGGCATTTAGAGCAGCTCCTGGGGTTGTGGACATGGCCCCTGTTGATATGAGGCATGCAAGTCTCTGCAAACCATTAAGTTTGTTAATGACTGTCACTTGAGTTGTTTTCCTCCACCATACTACGTAGGCATACGTTATTATCGGCCTGACTATGGCGGTGTACAACCATAGGGCGATTTTAGGGTTTAAGCCCCATTTCTTCCCTGCTAAGCGACAGCATATTCCTAAAGCTATTTTAGCCTTTTGGATCACATTGTTAATGTGAGTGTTCCAGGTTAGTCTATGGTCGATAGTTACGCCCAGGTACTTGACTTCGCTGGAGAATGGTATGAGAGTCCCCTTTACAGTGGGCGTTACAAGTTTGTCCAACTTACGCTTCCTAGTAAAGGGGACTATTGTTGTTTTACTCGGGTTAACCGATAAATTGTTTTCTGTGCACCATGTGTTAATAATGTTCAGAGATCTTTGTAGTATAGATGATACCGTGCTGTGACAGGGGCCGACAACACAAGCCACCACATCGTCAGCATAGCTATGTACATCTAAGTCTCTTTTAGAAGCTTCAACCAGCAATTGGTCAACAATGAGTAGCCATAGAAGTGGCAATAAAACGCCTCCTTGTGGGCACCCTTTAGTTGTTTTGAAGCTCTTTGTAGTTCCGTGTAAGGTAACACTGATAGTTCTGTTGAGGAGCATGAATTCGATCCAACGAGTAGTTGTTTCGTCAATCCCTTTCGCCTTCATTCCCTTGGAAAGGGCGTCTATGGTGACGTTGTCGAAAGCTCCTTCAATATCAAGGAAAGCACATAGGGCTATCTGTTTATCTTCAATCAAAGCCCTTTCGATCCTGTCTGTTAGTTCTAACAGAGCACTTTCTGTAGATTTTCCTTTTTGGTAAGCATGTTGCTTCGGATGCAGAGGGTTATCCCTTGTTTAACTAAGTACTTCATTAATTAGAAGATATTTATTGTGACTTCTGAAAGTATTTTTTACTAATAAATGTGTTCTTCTTTCTGTTTATCTTGTTGTCTACCTACTCAAAAGTATGACACACCTATAGACAACAACTATAATAATATTAAGTATTTCGGGGACGTTGCTATTCCAAAGCCTACTATAAGTTTGGCTAGGATATCTACATTAGTAGATACGTACCTGCATATACTCTTTAGTGATTACTGTACTCCCTGGAATAGATTTATCACTAATACTGTTAATACTATACCAGTAGCGACATCTATGGCATCATATAAGAACTAAAAATCAAAATCCTGCATCGCGGTTTTAGAGTTCATCGCGTGATTAGAACATCAAAACTCCAAAATCAACTATCCGGCAGTTGCCTGGCCCAGACGCAACACCGATCATAGGACCCTTTCTTTTTAACGCAGGTATGAAACTTCTACGGTCCGGACTAAGCGTTTTGCCTCGTCGTTTATATCGCGTACCTACGTCGAAAGACTGAAACAATCTGCCTGCTGCGGTCTTCCCGTCTGATTATAATTTGAGTATCTTCAAGGCAAGAGTGAATAGGCTCATAAATTAGTGCGCTTCACCATCAAAGATTCACTGCTTACCATCAGGTGGGATCGCAATCAAGCACCAGTTTATATCAGTTAAAAAAAAGTTTCTGGGACTCTACACGCTGTTCCACATATATGCATATGTCTACATAGCCTTCACAAAACCAAAGTGCATCTTAGCTGAGTTTTATTACCATTATCTCTATCGAAAGGTTAAAAACAAAACGAACCATGCCAGTAGCGTGATAGTGCGCGACCAGGAGGTAGGGCATGGTGAACAGCGTTGAATACATGACTCCAGCCGTCCAGCTGCAGAGGAGAACAGCAGCTTTAGCGCGGATGGCGCACAGGGCCACCATGCCACAGCTGTAAGTGCACAGACCGCCCACGTAGACGCGTTTAGCTCTGGAATGAACAAAACAATTTTAATAAATACACCAAGTCTCATATTTTCTACAACCTTGGCATAATAAAAATCATATTCATCATCATCACCAGCCTTTTTAATGTTCCCACTGTTGGGACTCAAGCCTCCTCTCTAGGAGAAAGAATGGGCCGTAATCCATCACGCAGACTTAGTGCGTGTTGGTGAATGTCACATGTCTTCGAATTTTTGGTTCTAGGACATGCCGGTTTCCTCACGATGTTTTCCTTCACCGTTTTGAGAGCAGTGGTGATGAAATAAATTACACAAAGTAGTGCGCCTGGCTGGGTTCGAACCCGCGACCTACAACTCGTAAGTCGGGGCCGTTACCACTCGGCCACCACTGCTCACTAAAATTATATTAATCTTGATGATACTTGAAACTATTTTTTTTTAAGCTAGGAAAATTATCCTTTGACTTGTCTCCTTGGCGGAGTGGGACGTCTTGTCAGACTTTTACTAACTTAAACCACACATAGGTTCCTTCCACAGAACAATTTCTTTATTCCGTGGTTCCTTCAGTTCCTTTTGCATCCCAGGACCACGGGTAACCGTTTCAGAAGTCGACACATGGCCCTACTACGCCCTTAGATTTTGCTGATATTTCTTTGAGGCGTGCGTGCGAACTACCCATTGCTCGTAGTCGAAAGTCGAAAGCCTAAGCCTCACGCCCCAGCCGCCAAGACCCCAACTCCGACTACCAGCCACCATGGTAGTCGGAGTTGGGGTCTTGGCGGCTGGGCGTGAGGTTCTGTCCAATCACGCGTGCAACTGCCTCCTTCGTTAGCATTACTGCTTCGCAGAACAAGGCAACCGCCGCCCATTCCCCTCGCTTCGGATATTAATCATGGTGGTACTTAAAACCTTCGTTCATCAACAATTACCAAACTGCATTAACAATTAATTTAGACGTCAATCCATTACGCCAAAAGCCACATTCCCCAAGCCCGGTATTAACGCTGAGGTCTTTAAGAGCATTAAATGGATACAAACCGCTAATTAGTGGTTTATGGCCGAGTTCGTTGCCAATAGACAGATGGCTGATGCTGAGTGAGATTAATGATACGCATGCAGATTAGTTAACTAGTAAATTCGTTTTTTATTCGTTTTTAAGCGGGTTGGATACTTGGGGTAACTATGTCATCAGTTAATCCCGTTCTGTTTTTTTAAACGACGATTGAAGAGTTCAGGGTCCTGTGGTGGACTGTTTGTTTTTTTTAAGGTGGTAAATTACTACTACCAGCACGAATCTTGAGCGCTCGGTGAAAGAGTGAGGATCAATTTGCGCATCGTACACATCGTCGAGCCAATCACTGTAACTACAAAGATGTACTCCTAGCTCCCGCGTCTCACTTCATACCATTAAAGAAACCCAAAACTTTACTTCTCATTCAAGTCTGCGCGATTTCAAGTTCAAGTCAGCGCTCAGGATCCGTGCCGGTATTTGTATCCAATGACTTCTCACGCTCTGTGTGGAGCGAGAGGGCGTGCCAGACTTTTACTGACTAAAACCACATCTATGTTCCTTCTTTGCCTTGCGGTGCAGGGCAACTAAAAGACACAGCTTTGGTTTTATAGTTGTGTTCTTCTGATGGATCTCTACAGTTGTCGACTGTTACTGTAACATTTTTGAAAATCTCCTGCTAAGGTGAAGAAAGAGAGCTTTTCAGATTTTTTTTAATAAAACCACATTTATGTCTTTTGCGTTCTTGGACCACGTTTTTTGCTTCAGAAATCATTGGATGATTCCCGCGCTAAGGTGGAGCAAAAGGGCGTGCCAGACTTGTACTGACTAAAATCCACACCTGTGTATTTCAGTTGCCCTTTGCGTTCTAACACCATAAGCTTTCATCCCTGCAGTCCTAGCGGGCATTGGCCCTGTTGGGCTTCAACGGTTTTGGACTGTTACTATAGCATTTTTTTAAGTTGAAATATCATCACATCACTTCTCCCGCAATAACGTGAGTGAGAAGGCGTTTCGTTTTAAAAGAAACTCCATGCATGTGTTAATTTAGGTAAATTAACACATGCATGCAGTTTCTTTTTCGGGGTTTCAGTGAATCAATTTTCTAACGACACGGTTAGCGCAGTGACTGAGCGTTGACTACTGCGCTGTGTGTCGCGGGTTCGATTCCCGCAAAGTACAAATATTTTTGTATGACCTATAGATATTTTTTTCAGGTATTTATGATATTTGAATTAAAAATATATAAGGTATATTATTGAGGATTTTCGAAATAAACCACAAATTGTTTCTCTGAAAACAAAGATTTGTTTTATTCAATGCATACATGCTTTTACAGTATTATGTAATAAATTATCGTTTAACTAAAATTACACTTTTATCTCACCTGAAAACAAAGAAACGACATTAAAGTTCACTAATATCGCCTCCTCAATTATATCCCTTTAATTATCTCTCTACAAGTTTTTATAACAATAAAATGCACAAAATTAATCTCAACATCATCTGTCATTGAATGATACGTCACCCCGTATCCACAGCTTAAAAATTAAAAAAATGAAATGTCATTTCCAAAGAGGTCATTTCATTACATCTCCCCCCCATAGGAACGAAAATTCTAAATAATATAATACAAACAATGCACCTGCAAGCTATCTTTATACCTATTCGTTTTCTTCTACTTCATCTTCTGCCGTAACAGGTTGTAATTTTGTTATGTGGAATAAAGTTGATTCTGTTTTTCTGTTGCCAGTGTCAATCTTATAAATGGAGTTCGATATTTTCTCTATTATCTTGAAAGGGCCTATTTTTAATTCGTCTAATTTTTTCCTGTTCAGTCTATTTCCATTTTCTACATATACACTGTCTCCTATCTCGAACTCTTGTATTTTCCTATTTCTATCAAATATTTTCTTGTTGTACTTGTGAGATTTTATTGTATTCTCTAATGCTAATCTTCTATCAGCAATCCACTTGTCTTCCTTTTCTATTGTTTTAATTTCATTTGGTAAAATACTGACATTTGTACCATCCAGTAAATATTTTCGAAATAAACCACAAATTGTTTCTCTGAAAACAAAGATTTGTTTTATTCAATGCATACATGCTTTTACAGTATTATGTAATAAATTATCGTTTAACTAAAATTACACTTTTATCTCACCTGAAAACAAAGAAACGACATTAAAGTTCACTAATATCGCCTCCTCAATTATATCCCTTTAATTATCTCTCTACAAGTTTTTATAACAATAAAATGCACAAAATTAATCTCAACATCATCTGTCATTGAATGATACGTCACCCCGTATCCACAGCTTAAAAATTAAAAAAATGAAATGTCATTTCCAAGGAGGTCATTTCATTACAAATATTTGAAAACATACGACACAAAGCAAAAATTCTTAGTGTGGTTTTTATACAAAATAAAAAAACGATATTTATTAACTAAAAAAAAAAACAACTTAAACGTTTTTCTTTCTTTTGTTCTCTTTTTCTTTCTTTAACTACCTAAATATCCCAAGCCAATGTACAAGATTTGTTAGGTATTTTGTCTTGACACAGTTTAATAAAATACGCCCGTTTTGAGCACATCAATCTTTGACGAAGGGAATAGACTCTTCATCGAAAATTTTCTCGGTAAATAAATCCGAGATATAACTCGTGTGATCCAAACTAGAGTGTCCCCGATTTGCTCGCGCCATTTGTCGATAAATTCAATTTTATCAAGTGTAATGCTAGGTTCACACGGTTGCGCCGACAGATTTTTATCAAGGTTTTTTGATTTTTATAGGTTTTGACCACATAAATTGAAAACTTTTAGGTTTTTATTATTTAACACAGATCAGATAAATTTTATTTGTCAAAAACATGTGTAGAGGTTATAATCAGTGGCGGCGATTATTACTATATCTATTAAAAACCGGTCAAGAGCGTGTCGGGCCACGCTACGTGTAGAGTTCCGTAGTTTCCCGTCCCTCACAATAAGTGTTCCCACTTATGAGTTTAAAAAAAGGCTATTTGTTACGTTGACATACTAAGTACGGAACTCTAATAAAGTAATTATACACAAGTGTTCAATGTAACTATACTGTATATGCAACACTATGTATTTTAACAAACTAGCCTACTTCAAATCGTAATTAGCTAGTAGTTGTACGTATCAAGTAACTGCGTACATACAAAATTAATATGAACAATATCCCCAAAAGAAGTTAATTTTACCCACATTCTAATAGCGTACGCGCTTTCAGCAGCGCCCGGAAAACGCTTTAAATCCATTTTCTTTGCGAAATATTGATTGATTTCACTTTGAAGAATATTTAACCACCAATTTTTATGTGTAAAAATGTTTCTAAAGATCCAAACCGTTTCGATGGAGTAGGGAAAAGTTGCGAAAAGTTGCGAAATTGCTAAATATTTTTTTTTAGACAAAAATATTAATAGCACGAAAAAATCAAATGTTGATAATGTTGTTCATGAATCTTTAATAAACATATATTTTTTTCAAACCTATTAACCTGGCCGTTACCGAGGAGTAGGCTTCAGAAAGTCACTATTTTATGGCACTTTTCGGGGGCTTGGGCCTTAAATAAATAATGTTCTGATTTCTGAAAGGTTAAATCGTCCGCATCGATTACAATATAATAGAAATCTCTTTCTTTTTCTTTTTTATGGTTCCATACCCAAAGGGTAAAAACGGGACCCTATTACTAAGAGTTCGCTGTCTGGCCGTCTGTCTGTCACCAGGCTGTATCTCAAGAACCGCTGAAGCTAGATAGTTGAAACTTTCATAAATTATGTATTTCTGTTGCCGCTATATCATTAAATAATACTAAAAACAAATTAAAATAAATATTTAAGGGGCTTCCATACAACAAACGCGATTTTATGCCGTATTTTTCTACGGACAAGACGGAACCGAGTGCGAGAGCGTGCGCGAGTCCGGCTCACACTTACCCAGTTTTTTTTTTGTCTTCTGACACAGGTAGCTCACACTCCCCATCACTCCAACTAAAACGTACCTAGTCATTTGATATTTTAGGCGTAAAAAAATGTGACGGTGACTCATAACCCCTTAAGCTTTAAATCCAGGAAGAAGCCCACAGTGTAAACCTCCCCTCATAGGTTCTAGACGAGCTAAGCTTGTAACGTTATTGATTTTTAAATCACCTCGAAGCCAGCAAAGTGTTAGCCAGGAAGAACGAGGCAAAGTCAAGGATTCGTTGATCTCATTACAACGAGATACTGTTTACTAGAAGTACCTAGCCAGCTGTCAAGTTGAAGGCTAAGAGCGCAGATACGGAGATGATTGTATGAACGATCGCCTGATAATATGGGAAACGTGATGTAATCTTTATAGAAAGATTGTAATGTTGGTAACGTTACTCGTGAATTTTTTGTTTAAAATAAGCTACCATAACTGGTAAAAATACTTATATTAATTTTTTTTTTATTGTTCATAGGTTCGCGCTTAACCGCAATCTCACCTGATGGAAAGCGACGATGCGGTCGACGATGGAACGCGCTTACCTAGAAGTAACCTATTCACTCTTGACTTAAAGATTCCCGAGTTGTAGCCATCAGGAAACACAGACTCCGGCGAAGAATTCCACCGAAATTCTGGAATTTTTAATTGATATAAACTTGTGCTTGACTACGATCCCACTTGATTGTAAGCAGTGATGCAATCGTTGATCGTGAGACGCGCTAGTTTATTAAAAGCCTATTCACTCTAGCCTTGAAGACACGTAAATTATAATCGAATGGAAAGATCGCTGCAGGCAAACTGTTCTAGTCTACGCGGTATAAAAGACGAGGTGAAACGCTTAGTCTAGACTGTGGAGGTTTCAACAACAACGTATGGGTGGATACTCGCCGGACGTCGGATTGTCCGATGGTAGAAATGAGATAGCGGCATCAAGTCGAGCAATTCCCGCGCACACTCTTCAAAATGCATGTTAATTAACTAAAGACAAATGACTTTTCTTTTAGCGTTCCCGCTAAACGCCAAGTACAAAATGTGTGGGATGCGGGCTTGCGGATGGCGAGCAATGTGTAGCTCGCTGTCCGACCGTCCGGTAATTGTCCGGACCGAGACCAAGTCGTCGACGGCGTGCACTGTTTCCGCGCGCGTAAGGAGTTGTCAGCAACCGTAGGGGCCCAGCAGTATGAAAGGCAACGAAGGAACAGGATGGGTTTTTTAGTCAGTAAAAGTTTGAAACTATCTTCCACTCCGCCCAAGGGCGGGGATGTCATCTGGATCATTTTTACCCACCGAAAAAAGAAATACAAAATGTGTGGGATAGACATTATCTGTCAGTCACGTCACTTGTCACGTGACTTCTCAGTAGTGGCCAATTTTGAAATCTTTTAACGGCATCTATGCACGCACACACAAACACTCTAGTGATGCAATCAACAATTTATCAAAATAGGTATTTTTTATCCTAAAATAATCAAGAATAATTTTAGGATAATAAACTAACAAAGATATAAGACCTATTTAAAAAATTATTGAAATTGAATCAGTGTCGATTCTGAACATACTAGGTACTTTGTGTGGTTTTATTAATTTAATTAAATACAACATGTATCTACTTACCTTACACACCGCTAAATTTTAATCGTTTTAATCCTGTGGAGGGTCGATCCGGTACATGAAACACTATCGATTTGTAAAGATAAAATTAAAAAATAAATTACCTTTTTTTTCAAAACTCGTATAAATTTACGCATGTAGGAAATTAATTTCTTTAAGAAAACGTCAGATGAGCGAGTCCAACGACCTGTAGGTAGTAGTCGGCGTTGCGTACAAACTAACTACAGGTCATTGGACTCGCTCAGCTGACGTTTAGTGTTTCATGTACCGGATCGACCCTCCACGGGATTAAAACGATTAAAATTTAACGGTGTATAAGGTAAGTAGATACATGTTGTATTTAATTTTATTAACCTATTTACTATGCGAGTTTATTATGATGTCCAGCAAAATTTAAAATAGTTTTGACACGTGTTCGCATATTAAAAGCTTGTTTCATTAAAGTACTTCACTAAATAGCGTTTGAAAGTTTGACCAGAACTCACGGACAGTCTCTGCTTTGTTGTATCTCTGGGAACGTGTTTAATGAAAATGTCTACTACCTATTTAGTACTTAATGCGCATACATTTTATTTATAACAGAATTAGAAAATATGTGCTTTAGACAATAAACTTATCAGATGCTTAGTTAAAAGATGCGTTAGTGCAAAGTTTTGGATTAGGTATTATTTTCTATTTGCCTGAGGAAGTCTCCCTAAACAGTCTATACTGTTTGGTCTCTTTTATGAAGTTGGTCATATTCTGCATGCTGGATTTGGAGTGCATGGTCAACAACGCCATTACGCTGCCATCATTTAAGTCTTTTTACCTCTTTTATATTAAGTCTAAACATAAAAGCTATGACATACTAACCCGATTCTCTTGATAAGTTTTTCAATAACAGTGGAGTAGCAAGCGCAGGAGAGAGAGTACATCGCCATGCCCCAGCAACCAAAACGAACGCCTTCCTCGTAGTCCGAGCGACTTATACTACCCACTGGCGCCTGCAAGCAAAGTTATAGCAATGTTGTAGACTGGCAGCTTTAGTTTCGCTAGTCATGATAAAGTCACAAGTGTGTCTTCTTCCTGCCCTTATAACATATTACTTGGGGTCGGGGCAACACGTTTTTTTCTTCCATTCTGTCCTGTCACACGGCACACCATCACTAACTCCCTTTTCTTTTATACCACTCCTCACACAATCCATCCATCTTTTCTTTGGCCTCCCTGTCCCTCTCCATCCATCTACATGTATACTCAGAACTCTTTTAGTAACATGCGTTTCATCCCTCCTCTTTACATGACCATACCAAGGCAAACGATTACCTTTCAACTTTTCAGTCACAGGCGCCACACAGTCAAAATCACAAGTGTGATAGTGCTAAAACTTTAGGTAACGATGTTTATGTGGATTTTTCAGGCTGTCGACCAAGTCTGTTAAATATTTACTGAGCAGTAAATCTAGAAGCATTTGCGAAGTCGCAGTTGTGAACGAACATTGCTATAATAAACGATGTTGTTATTTGCAGTTACATTTGTACAGGCGCTCCGTTCTACATGTAAGATTTTAGTACTCGGTAGGCAATAGTCCTCTACCAAGTATAGTGAAGTTTTTTTTTAATAATATAAACTACTTGTAGACGCACTAATTTCACTCTCCCTATTTGCCAGCTGCGGTCTTCCCATCCAATTATAATTTAGGTGTCTTCAAGACTACTGTGAATAGGCTTTTAATAAACTAGTGCGACTCACAATCAATGATTGCATCACTGCTTACCATCAGGTGGGATTACAGTCAAGCACAGGTTTATATCATTAAAAAAAAACTCTAGCCTTGAAGACACCTAAATTATAATCGTCCTTCCATGCACGTACGTGGTATAAAGTTGCTTGACTTTTTGAAAGTCACAAACTGTCTTTGAATAATGACAAATAGTGAATGAATACCGAGTCACCAAGTAGAAGTGACGACACCACATAATCGAACCATTCCATAGAACAGAACATTAGGTAATACGTACACTTGACACAAATGAATCATCGAAATAAAATAATACACTATCTCAAGTTACTGACCGGGTTTAGGTACCTCTGAAGACGGCTAAGTGCCTAGATATAGCCAGTTGCTGATAAGCGCCATCCAAAAACGGTAACGTAAAACATGAATAATGACACGTCATGATGAAAGTGCCAGATCTGAATTTCTAATTAAATACCTGGATATACTCCACGGTTATATCAAACCGTGCTTGAAGTCAAGAACAGACAACTCAAATCTCAAGGTGTAGGTTGCTATTAGACAAACATGCCTTATTATTGATCGCAATTTTGCTTACCATCAGGCAAAACCATCATTCTGGGGCCAGGGTTATCCGAAAGAGAGCTCGAGCCCCGGTATGAAGGCTAGAAGGTACGGGGTGGGTCTTTTAGTCAGTAACACATCTCCCGCTCCGCCCAAGAGCGGGGGTAGTCATTGGATGATTTTTTCCCACCGTAAAAAAAAGGCAAAACCATCATTCATTATTATTTTTTATTATTAGCTTTTGCTAGTGATTTTGCCGCACCAGTAAAAGTATAAAATTATCCCAAGGGAACTTACTCCCGGGATAAAAAGTATCTTATATGCTATTCCTGGATATTGTCTACCCATGCACCAAATTTCATTCAAATGCTTTCAGTCTTTTGAACGTAAGGGAGTAACAAACATACACACACACCCGTATATACAAATATTTATATACAATTTTTCCGCTAGATGCTACTAGCAGCTTCACCCGCGTCCTACTGGGGCCAGGGTTATCCGAAAGGGCGCTCGAGCCCCGGTATGAAGGCTAGAAGGAACGGGGTGGGTCTTTTAGTCAGTAACAGTCTGACACTATCTCCCGCTCCGCCCAAGGGCGGGGGATGTCAATGCATGATTTTTCCCACTATATAAAAAAAAAAAAAACTTTACCCGCGTATTAGTATACAATTATCTTAACTGAAAATAAATCCCGGAACAAAAAGTGTAACAAACATAGATATACACACACTCATGTGTGATTGTAAAGACCTCCCATCCCATTTTCCACTTTTCCCGGTCTTATAAAATAATACTAACCGCTGGATCTCCTCCAAAAACAGCTTCTCCGACGAAATCAGTGAAGTACAGAGAATAGCAGACATGTGCCATCCAGCAGAACAGGTTGGTGAGGCAGACCACGCGCAGGGAGCTGGGCATCATCACGATGGACTTCAGGTAGTGGCTCAGAGAGAGGTTTCCTCCACCATGGCCAACTTCGTTTATGGGGACGACGCTCTGGAATGGATGAAGGATTTGGTGAAGTACTAGTTTAAGCTGATGGCGAAAAATGAGCCTAAACTGTTTTGGAAGTAATCAAATAACTTCTGTTATTCTGGGTAAAGCGAGGGCGTATCATACTGATATTGATTAAAACACGCCTGTGTTCTTTCAGTTGCTCTTTGCGTTCCACGGTCGCGGTAACTCTGTTGAACATTCCCGCAGCCTTAACAGGCAACGGCCTCATCAATTTTGCTGACATCTCTTTGAGGTGCACGTGGAACACAACACGCCGTCGACTCCAAGTTGATCCTTACCGCGCCGAACGGCGAGCTACCCCTAGCTCGTCGTCCGCAGACGAAAGCTGTGAACTTCATTTAGTATATTTCAATGATGATTATTGTAATCATGAATATTTACTTAATTCTGTATAGATTGATAATAATTTCAACGCTTTTATATGAAAAGATCAAGAACAGCTGCCCTTATACCAAATAGCCATTAATATATACAATTTTATTTCATTACTAGCTGAAACGGCAAACGTTGTTCAACCATATAAACTTATCACCTAGGGATATAAAAAATAGCCCACGACCTATTCTCAGACCTATCAAATATATAAAACTCGGTCAGTCGTTTCGGAGGAGTTCAAAAACAAACACTGCGACACAACATTTTTATACGAGTATATTAGAAGACTAGCTTCTGCCAGCGACTTCACCTACGAGAAAGTAAGTTTCTTTATACAAACTATAGACCCCTGATTCATCCCTTATAGGGGGTGATTTAATTTTTTGAAACTCTGCTCTAAAGCTAGAACTACACTGCTCACACGCATGCCACACACGCCGATCTGGGCGCGTCGGTCTCCATACACTTTATTTGGAAACTAGACTTTTTGACTACACTTGATCCACACCACGCGACGTCGTTCTACGTACAAATCAGACGTGTTACACGTGTGCGTCGGTCTAATTTAGTTCTAGCTTTAGTGTTTGCCTGCGTCATATAAAAAAAAGACGTGTGGCACTCGGGGACTGCCGCGGTAAAGCTATTGCATAGCATTTTTATCAACTTATGCAGTTATAATTATTTATTTATTTTATTTATGCAGTATTTTTTTTCCTTTGTTTTTTTTTTTTTTGATATTAATTGAAGTTACACTTTCACACATTGAATTGAATTTTGATTGATTGTTCACTCATTTGTTTTCTTATCGGTCACCACGCTCAAAAAACAAATGAGTGGGGGGTGTTAGGTTATTTTCGTTACGGAATTTTTGGATTCGGTCTCCACGCTCAAGGCCCGCGATAGAAGCTATGCAATAGCTTAAAACTTAAGCAAAATTTCACACTCCTAGGCCCTATAGTTTCCGCTTTGCGTTAACATGTCAGTCAGTCAGTATCTCCTTATAGGTAGATAAAACAATATTTTTAGTTCATGCGAAACCCGAATATAATTTGTTCAGAATCAGTTACTGAATGGATTCCAATAGTTTTTACACCATGTTATATTTTTCCCCCAAAAATATTTAAAAAATGTCACAAGGTTGGACACTGACTCTAAACACAACACAGGTCACGACACGTCATAGCGGGCATTAGGTGCCAGCAAACAGGTGGGTGAGAGTGCAAAATAACGGCTCAGTCGCCCGGATAGCCAGGTGACCTTGTATTTTTGCTGACATAACAAGCTTATAACTTTGTGATTCTTCATGATACAGTTGTGAAATTTTGTATATAGATTCTTATATAAATACTAGACACGTGTTTCGGGTATCGCATAGGTATAATAAAACTAATGTTGTATATAGATGATGCCCTAATTTACCTGGTTAAATATGAACATGGAATATTTTCTCGAATGAGCGAGCGTATTGAAAGTATCTATTTTATCTTCGATATTGAACGTTTGCTAATTAATAGGTAGGCAGGTAGAGTTACCTTTACCTTTAGTAATAAACATGGCCTATTAGACAAAAGAGGTCGCTCGTTGCTTCGAGCAATTGAAAAGAGAACACAAAGCTTAGGAACATGTTTTGTCCATTAATTAAATTTAACATATTAAATGCCGACTACGGATTAATCCATACATGGTTTCTACGCAGTTCGCCAGCGTATCAGTTTATAATTTCAACTTCTCCAAATGACAATTAGACACAAAATGTCCATTTCTCACAATGTCAAGTTCCTTCTTAGAATGTCAAATTGTCATAATGTCAACTGAACTTAAAATGTCCACAACTCACAATGTCAAGTTCTTAGAATGTCAAACTGTCATATCGATTTTTCACAAAGACAAATTCGCTTAAAGACAATTTCTCACAATGTCAACTTCTTAAAATGACAAATACGCTAACAACTAAAATACTGGCGAATTCGCTGGCAGAAGCTAATCTTAATGTTAATACTCGCGTCCACCTTACCTCAGGTTGATTCAAAGCTCCGTAAGTTACATTTTCCTTCTTCAAATTCTTCTCAGGTCCATCAGGGCCCTCGTCGAAGCTCTCCTGTATTCTCTGGGTCTCTGCCTGTCTCCTGAACTCTTCTTGTTCTGTCAACTCCATGAGCGGGATCTCTGTGAAGCTGGTGACGGTGGCAGACACGCAAACCACGAAGATTATGGTGATGAGAGAGAAGACAGCGCGAACGTGGCCGCCGAATATTTCACCTGGAAAAAGATTTCGATTTTAAGACTAAAAAGATTTTTTTTATTCAAAATAGGCTAAGAGTAGCTGGGGATTAGTACACTTGAAAGTTTGAAAGTTACAAAAGAGGACTGCCCTTTAGCCCTACCAAGTTTCATGTTTCATTAGGTTAAATTATTTGTACCTATAACAAACTCCCCAGCAACAGGTTTTGTTCTCAGATCTGAATCCTTACATATAGGTACTTACTCGTACAACAAAACCATGTTCCCCACCGCATCTGTTTGTTTGTCTGTTCGCGATAAACTTGAAAACTATGGAACGGTTTTTCATTCGGTTTCCACCATAGACAGAATGATTCATGAATAGAAGATATATAATACATGCGTAATTGCGTATTATATTATAGTATCTAGAGAAAAACCGCGAATTCCAAAGATTTGTAACACCCGTGCTAAACTGGGGTAGGTTGCTAGTATACACCGCTAAATTTTAATCGTTTTAATCCCGTGGAGGGTCGATCCGGTACATGAAACACTATCGATTTGTAAAGATAAAATTAGAAAATTAAGTACCTTTTTTTTCAAAACTCGTATTAATTTACGCACTTACGAAATTAATTTCTTTAAGAAAACGTCAGCTGAGCGGGTTCAATGACCTGTAGTACTTTATTTTTTAATTTTATCTTTACAAATCGATAGTGTTTCATGTACCGGATCGACCCTCCACGAGATTAAAACTATTAAAATTTAACGGTGTATACAAAGCTGTTTATATAAAAATATTTACCTAGTAGTTCAATTCGTAGATCAAAGAGAAAAAAGAGAGTGCTGATTAAAATGCATAACTTCTGCCTAACTTCAGTCAGAAAAATGAAGACTAGTAGGATGCTACCAAAGTACCAACCGTAATCTTATAATCACAATAATCTCACTTTCATTACTCAGGTTTAATCTAAATTTAAATATTTAATAACCATAATCAGTGTAGCTCGGCAGCCAGCGTAACTTGGTTAGTTAGCTGTCGCAGAAAAATTTAACTGCCTGCGTGGCCGTCACATCATATTAAGCTAACTAAATCATATTAAGGCTGGTTTACGCTAGAAATTACTTGTTAAAAATGTTTAACCTACTCAAATAAACCAAGCAATATACACCGTTAAATTTTGATCGTTTTAATCCCGTGGAGGGTCGACCCGGTACATAAAACACTATCGATTTGTAAAGATAAAATTTAAAAATAAAGTACCTTTTTTTAAAAAACTCGTATTTGTTTTACGCATGTACGAAATTAATTGCTTTCTTTTCAGTCCAATGACCTGTAGGTGGTCAGTACACAAGGCCGACTACTACCTACAGGTCATTGTACTCGCTCAGCTGACGTTTTCTTAAAGAAATTAATTTCGTACATGCGTAAAACAAATACGAGTTTTAAAAAAAAAGGTAGGGGAGAGCGGGGCTACAAGTTCCGATTTTCAGTTAACCTCAAAATTTGTTAAGAATATTTGATTTTACTATTCCTATTTTGCGATTAAAATGAACCTACATATTTAATTTTGCTATTAAGATAGTTATCCGAGTCATTTACTGTGGTATTTATTTGTTATTAATTTTTTTATGACCAAAGTCGGAAAGTAACAACTTACCCCGACTCGGGGCAAGTTGTTAACAAGCCGGGGTAAGTTGTTATCATATCTGTTAAAGCTATTATTGGTGAAATAAAAATCAATAAACGATTAAACCAAGTATGTTTATTCAGTAGTAAATAATCAACAATATCCTACGTATTATCAGGTAAACATTTGTATGTTTTAACAAGTAACTATAATTTGTACTTAATCAATTTATTGAACATTTAGTCATTAATCATATTGCCTTGTCTTAGGCTGAAAATATAAATAAAAAAATAATAATAATAAAGAAATGCCATCTTATGCAAAAAACAAATAACTGTGATTCTGATATATCTTCTAAAGATTAATTAGATTAATTATATTAATCTTCACAGTTCAGGCATACATGGGTGTATAAAGCTTGATTCTGCCTTCATCTGGAATGGGCCCAGTTCTTACATTCTTGACACTGAACCCATTTTTCTCCAGAAAATGAATTAGAGTAACTATCACAGCACACTAGGCAATAGACAATACTCTAAGCTGTCCTCTTCACTCTCAGAATGTTCACTACTTGTTTGAAATACGTTCGTTTAACAGACTTCCCCTTTCCTTTTCTATTTCCATTTCCTTGCTTTATTTTACTCTTCTCTTTTGTTTTCTTGCTTGGCTCTTCTGATAAGACTTGGTTTTTCAAGAGTATCCGTTAGAATTGTGGATTTCCTTATAAGTCTCTTGTACGTTCCGATTCTGGGAGGCGCCTATAGAAAAAGACGTACAATTTCTGGAGAAAATGGGACATGCTGTCCGAGTTGTTCTTCTATGGCACCTGAAGATGGAGGCATATCAACAAACCCTGATGACCCTGGCGCATCAAAGATTTGATTTTCAATAATACTGATGTTGGGGTCAAAAAGCCAAATACCAGCCTTTCGGAAAGCGCTCATGACGTTTACGGGAGTCACTGTGAGAGGTAGCGCATATTTAACTATTTCTGGTATCTCGTAGGGTAGATTTTCTTTTGTAAGTCCGCATACTGTAAAAAATAATAACAATCTCATTATGGTGCTCATTTGGGGGAGGCCTATGTCCAGCAGTAGGCTGATGATGATGATTCATTACTGGTATAAATTCATTGGGGCAAGTTGTTCCGAGGTCACAACCTGCCCCAGAAAAAAGGAACATCTAGCCCCAATCATACGAGTTGAAAAAAAAATCAAAATATAAATTAGGTTACAAAACATACGTCATTTACGCATAGTGTATCACAACAATAGATAAATCCTCACACTGGAACAATAAAACAATAAACGCAAATCGTTAAAATTCATGAAATAGACCAAAAATGATGAATAAGAAAATATTTACTTACGTGAATCCGCGACGCACATGCTACCGATCCAATATTTCCGGCGCCACTGGCCGGTTTAAGACGGCCACCGTTAGTGCGCTGTGGCTTTGCATTTCGTGACGTGATTTTTCAATATCTTTATCTCTTTTCCTCGCGGAGTTATTTCAATCGGAACAACTTACCCTGGTAACTTCTAGCCCCGTCCTCCCCTACTTTATTTTTAAATTTTATCTTTACAAATCGATAGTGTTTTATGTACCGGAACGACCCTCCACGGGATTAAAACGATCAAAATTTAGCGGTGTATGTGTACCTCGGAATGAAAGCCAGCTGCGAAATTTCTAGATATCTGCGACTATATTCAAGCACTATAGTAAGATTCAGATATTGGTTTAGGTATTTTTTTACAAATTAGGTGAATTTTTTTAGGCAATATTTTGACTATATGTTCAACAATAGGGTGTTCCGAATTTCGTCAACAGTAACAAAAATCCGAGGTCAAAATCCACCGAGCACTGGACTATAAGGTGGAATAACAGATTTTGGCAAATTTCTATATCGACCAAAGGACGTCCAAAGACAAAGACGTCGCTACACCAAGCGTCGCTACATTGTTAAAAAAAAATGTCATTGTAGCACTGGCCTTCCAGTGCTTCTCGCGCCCAACACATTTTTTTTGAGTGGGTATCTAATAATCTAATGACACGGCATAGCATGTCAGACTTTTACTGACTAAAAAACATTATTATTCGTTCTTTGCCTTCGTTCCAGGGCCCCGGGGTCATCTTTCGCATCACCCATGGCCCCAGTAGGCTTCGAACCTGCTGGGCCCCTACGATTGCTAACAACTCCTTGAGGCGCGCGTGGAACACTACGCGCCGTCGAAGACTTGGGCTCGGTCCGGGCGATGACCGGATGGTCGGATGGTGAGCTACCCATTGCTCGCTGGCTGCAAGCCCTACGGTGGCCGAAAATCGAGATCGGGATCCGGGCGGCTGGATCCAGCACATGGTCCATCGTTAGATAACTTTCTGAAATATAGTATTTACCTAATCGAGTGCCGTCCCAGTTGATGCCGCCCAGGGCGTATCCCATGAAGCCTCCTAGCCCTGCCATCACCGTGAACGTGCTCAAACCTTTCGCATGGTCTTCTGAGGAAGAAAAAGTATTTGGTTAGAACCATGAACTCAAAAAACAAAAAGCACCTTCATCAGAAATTACCTACTACACAATTTCCAGACACACCGAAGTTATTTATCATCATTCATAGAATATCAGAAATCGTACGACTAAAAAAAAAACTTATTAAAAAGGAGCTTTACGCACGGTAACGCGGCAGTGGTAGGTACATGGTGGACATCCCCCTCATACGTACAAAATGTTTTGGGAACACACTCATTGTGCGTACAGCGAAGGAGTAGAAATCCCTGCCGGTGTCTGTGTTTCCTGATAGCTACAACCTGATAGTGAACTGGTCACTTTTAGGCACGCGTGGTGTATAGACGACCACATCACCACTTACCATGAGGTGAGATAGTGCAGGTCAAGCTTGAGCCTGTCACTGTTAAAAAAAAAAACCTAATTGAACCGGGAACCCATATAAATGGGAAGCAAAATTTCCCCAATGTACACGTATATGTGTAGCTAGTCGCTATGTACGTATGAGCGTATATGACATCCTACAATGTTCCTGTCACTTCTCACAGCAAATATTTAACGAATAAATATTGGTTCAGAGATGAAAATGTATATGAGAGTCAAACAGACTTCCACGTAGATAGTACGTAGATAAATATATAATGTATATTATATACCAACCAGTAGTCACATGCAAATAATATAAAATTCTCACAAGTAGACTGTAGCCAACAGAATTGAGTAAAATATATTATGAATTACTAAGAAAATAAAGTTTTAAGCCAATATTTGCTCCTGTAGCGATTTAGACGTCATAATTCACTTTTATTCAGGTTGGACGTCTGCCGTTATTTACTTTAAAGTACATAGCACGTGTTTTTACTGTTAAATGTTTATATACAATGTTAAGTCTTCGTAACCGGGTCATCAAATGTACTTGATCGCCTTTAGTGTTTATGTACTTTTTATGGCTTTAGCATTATCATTGGGTATTTATGTGGGCTATTTTGTAACAATTATTATTTTCAACATATTATTTTGGTAGATAATTTTAGTCGATTGTCTCATTTCTGGACTCCATATCTACAACTGAATAATTATCTGTACATTTAATAAATCTGTAGAAGTTTTTAGTAGTGCGCACATTATGTTAAAATACGAAATGGACGTAGATAACTTTTATACAATAAAATTGTGTGCAATTTGATGTATTACTTCGGATTTATTTCATTACAATCGGTTGAATATATCGAAAGATATACTACATTCATTGACTGTCACGCGGTATGAAATTCGCTGGGTCAGCTAGTTATGTCTAAATATAAAAAGCACACCCAGCCCAATACCCTCGGACCTAGAACGCTGAAAGGCACAGAGATTCCTTTTATGTGTCCAAAGAACAGAAAAGGGCATCCCCATAAGGGGATAAAACGGGATCCAAAGTTTTTAAAGAAAAAGCTGCATTCACGCAGGCGAAGCTACTGGCAGAAGCTAGTCTTTGTATATTTTTTCTGAATGTCAATAGAGGCGTAGACGGAAGGGAGAACAAAAAACAATGGTAAAGTTGTAAGTTGGTGAACTGCCACCCAAATGAACTCTCCCATCTTGCAGCAAGCAACATTAAGCAGCACTGGCTGTCAAGCATAAGCTTGACATCTAGTGCAATTTGAAAAGCAGATATTGCCAATTTTCTGTCCGTACCATAAATTTCTCGGGCTACATTGAATCACCTCGCAAGTTTACCGATTTAGTAAAAATTCCTTGACGACTTTATCCTAACTAATATTATAAATGTGAAAGTGTGGATGTTTGGATGTTTGGATATTTGGATGTTTGGATGTTTGTTACTTAATCACGCAAAAACAAATGAACGGATTTGGATGAAATTTGGCATGCATATAGCTTTTGACATGGAAAAGAACATAGGCTACCTTTTATCCCGATATCTTAAGTACCTAATGCCACGCGGGCGAAGCCGCGGGCAAAAGCTAGTCTATCTATATATGTAAAAGGAGTAACTGACTGACTGACACCAATGCACAGCCGAAACTACTGGAACTAGAAGCGTCAGATGCACAAGGTTTCCTTTTATGACATTGAAGAGCACTAGGAGAAGATTTTTAAAAAAATACTCCCTAAGGGTATTTAACGAGGTCCAAAGTTTTGTATGGAGAAACCAGCTTTCACGCAGGCAAAACCGATGAAAGAAGCAAGTTAAAAATATGTTTCTTTGTAATTTTAATATTGAAAAGATCAAAGAAAACTAACGTCACTTTCAGACACTTTTATCCTAATCTACCTATTTATAAAGTTACAACAAAATGTACTTATATACGAAAAAACATTATCATCGTTACCAAGAACAGTTAAAATAATCATGTCGTCAAGGTGTATCTATAAAAAAACTCAAATATGAACGCTTGGCAGCGAGATAAATCAATCACGGCCAGACATAAGCTGATAAGGAGCCTGTTTTGTAGTTCATCACTCTCGTCGGCGGAAAAACTGACAAACATTATCATAGTCACATGTTGTGACGTAGTTCGGGCAAATATTAAAATTATATTCATTTTTCTACAAAGTAGGTGAAGGATTTTACCTTTTTTTTTGAAGAGGGAAATCATCAAATGACTTCTCCCGCTCTAGTGTGGACGAGAGGGCGCGTGATATGGCCTAATCTGGTTTTAATAAGCCTGCGAAATGACGTGCAACTAGGGAGTGGAATTCCTTGCCGGAGTTTGTGTTTCCTGATAGCTACAACCCGGGAATCTTTAAGTCGAGAGTGAATAGGTTTCTTCTAGGTAAGCGCGTTCCATCGTCGACCGCATAGTCGCTTTCCATCAGGTGAGATAGCGGTCAAGCGCGAAACTATATTAAAAAAAAAAAAAAAAAAATGGTCGCTAGGTATGGCCCATGCGTAATGTCCCACCTTCCATCCTGCATCACGTATTCTGTTACCTATTCACGAAAGGACCTAATGACAGACAGCATCAGTGGACGGCATTGCCGTGCCGAATACTAGGCCAGACATGGAATTGAACCAATTTTTTCATCGACACGCTAAAAAGAAGAATGTTCCACCATGGATTAAATGCGGAAACCAAACTCTTATAGATAAATAAAGAGAGCATGTCACATTTACTGCCTAAAAGCCTACTGTGTCTTATAAGGAAACGTTAAACACTTTTGAACATTTTCGTAGCTAAAAATTTTACCTAATAACCTAACCTGGGTCGTACGTCAGAACCTCTTATAAAATTGCACAAACAACTGTAACTAATTTTGGTTCAGAGAAATTGTTCTGAATCACTTTGACGTCAATTTCTGACTAATTACAAATCTAATAAATAGTTCAAGTGTACTAGGATTAACCGTCTGGAAAACACAAATTCTTATCTCGTATCTATCATGACGAGTATGACTATTCTAATCATAGAACATCCAGTCAAGTAGATATTGTTTAAGGCGTATAGTCCCTTGAACATCTGGCCGGAGTTAAATTCACACATACTCGTACTGCCGCCTACGCCCGCATAGAGCCCCGTAGAGTTTTAAAACCCCCTTTCTTAACGAATTTACATATATAAATAAAACAATATTTCACAAATTCGTTAAGAAAGTGGTTTTAAAGGTCTACGGGGTTCTATGCGAACGCAGGCGCATGCTATGTACATTCTAAAAAAAACTTCACCAACATTTTTTTTTGTGTAAACTTATTTCTGACGATCAAATCTATTTGAAAGGAGTAAGGAATAAAAGCGAAAAAATATCATGTTAATTTTTTTTTTGGCAAATTATTAATCACACAAAAAAAATATATTATGTTGATAATGTTCTCTACATGAATCTATAATAAACATATATTTTTTTCAAACCTATTAAACCCTGCCATTACCGAGGAACAGGCTTCAGAAAGTCACTGATTTATGGCTCGGTTCGGGAGCCAGGGCCTTAATGTGAAAATCCTCTGTTAATTACGAACGTAAGATACCTTGTTTATACACTTGAGGGAATCGGTTCCTCAAGTGTTCGACGTGTTGTTCACCTTTAGAGGACTACGAAGCCCCAGCAAATAGAGACTAACCTAAAACAGATAATAGGTATGTGTAGTTTCTTTTTTAGGTGGAAAGCCACCAAATGAGTTTTCCTGCTCGAGGGAGGAGTGAGGTGTGTTAGACTTTTTTGAATAAAGTTTGTGTCCAGTAGCCCTTTGTGTTCAGCGGCCACAGTATAATCTTTAGAACATTCTCGCATTTTTATGACATAATTTTTTTAATGGTCTAAAACCGAATCAGAAAACAGAATTTGGTCTGTCTCTACCTGCAAACAGTATCACCAGACAACAAGGCCAGGTACACAAAGCAAATATTATAGCACAAAACCTATATTTCTTTCTCTTAAAACAAATCTGACCTGGAACTGTCACGTCGAGCAGATAAGCGCGAGCCGGACTCTGGCAGGCGTCTGCGTCGAAGTCCAAGAAGACTGTGCCAAGAACCGTGAAGAGGACCCCCCAAGGATGATAGTTGCTGTGTTCCTTCTCTAGGGCTGAGCTTCGAGGTCCTAATGCGGAGGGCACATCGGTTCTGTTCACTGGTAACTCATCGCCAAGAGCATAGCCAATATCTTCTCCATTGGGGACTAAAATTAAGCCTGTAAAGTATAATAAAGGTTCCATTTTTCAAATAAATAAATTATGAATTATTTAAGTACTCGTATAATATAACAAAAGTATAAAAGATTCATTAATTTGACGGTTAATTTAAGTTTTATTATATTACTTAATTTATTATATTTTTTTAAATGTTCCAATATTATTGTAATTTAGGTACATTTTGACTACGCTATCGCATTGGATTGGTCTAATAAACAATTAAAACATCTCAACAAAGGTTATATATTTTTTTTTTTCAAATATTTATTAGTTAGTACTGATCTATATTTTAAATACATTTCCTTAAATATGATGTTAACAATATCATGAAACTTTTCCATTGTGTTAATAAAAAAATGAGTAGACCCATTTTATTGTTAGTTTTTTTGCAATAATGTTTAAAATGGATGTTATCTGATATTTACGTAAAAATGCGACTATATAAAAATAATACCATAAAACACAAGTCATCTTGCCCTTGTAACAAAACTCAAAGCAAATATTTTTCATACATGTAAGTAAATAAGTCCTCTTTTGAATAATATTTAGAAAACTGAAAAACTTTCCTAATCTTGTAATAAGATAAAATCAATGGATTACGTTGACTTCCTCAATCTTCAAAACACTATAACAATTATTCACTTTAAATGCTTTACTGAAAAGTTTCAAAATTGGATATCGGACCAAATAGTTAATGTCAAAATTGCATCTGCTTAGGCAACAAATTTCAATTTCCTAATACCTTGCGATTGCTGAAACACGTACTGAAATTCATCGGAAATTACAAAATCACAAGAACACCTATTTCACTAGAGTGAATCATTGAAAGTTCTATTAATATTGAAGTGTCTACAAACACTATCTATTTTAGTCCTAAGCCCTTCAGATTTCACACTGTTAACCAATTTATTTTTGAAGATATACACCATATTTTTAGTTTATGTAAAACCTGAAACACCTGCCTAGCATATTTATGTAAAGAATTTATGTACAAAATTTCAAAACTGTAATATGAAAAATGACAAACCTAAGAGCCAGTTATGGTACCGTAAAACGGGGTGAATAGAGACAAAACTTTGGTTTGGTTTTTCACTTTGATACTTTAATATCGGCCTCTAACAAAGCATCGATTTTTTAGAATAACACAATTCATTAAAAAATTGATATAATTAAATGCTGCAAAAAATATTCAAATATCGAGAAAATACCCTTTAATTTTTGGTCTCTATTCACCCCTAAGTCTCATTCACCCCATTTTACTGTACCTGGTTGGCGACATAATAAATACATGGTCATCGGGCCATCCGGACGACTGAAGGGTTGTTTTGCTCTCGCACCCAGCTATGCACTGGCGCCTCATACCCGCTATGACCTGCCGTGACCTGTTTTGTACTTAGTGCCGGTGGTGTCCAACTTGTGACCTTTTTTAAATATTTTTAGGAAAAAATATAGCATGGTGTAAAACTGGGGTAAGGGTTAGCTCCGAAAGGTAGCTCGGCCCCGGTGTGAAAGGCAAGAAAGATCGGGGTGGATTTTTTAGTCAGTAAGAGTCTGACACTGGTGATGTTATTTGGATGATTTTTACCCACTCGAATTGATAGTTACTGATTCTGAACTAACCATATTCAGGTTTTGCATATTCTAAAAATAATGTCGTATAAAATCCTTTTAAAGTTAATCTGTTTCAAAATAAACGGAGACGAACTTAAATCACCTGTCAGTCTCATCAACAAGTTGGGACGCAAACAAGATTGTAATAATAACAGAAAGGACAAGCTAATCCACAATTCCTTTTCATACTCCCTGTTTACGAAGTCAGCTCAAGCGCCTGTTGCTTCTGCCTCCAGCAATCCTCCCACGTGACAATATAATAGACCTTTATCACTCCACTTGATTTTCTAAAGCAATAATTAAGGACAATTAGTTATTTTCCGAAGTAATAACTGTTTGCTTAGGATTCCCGGACCCCTACAGTGAATGCCTCCATTACAAAATTTAATTTAATCCTTCAGAGCTCCTACCACGAGCTCCCATTTTACGAACTAAACTGAACTGGTAAAGGAATGGAGATAAATACAACATTATTTTTAGTAATGCGAAATCTGAATATACTTTGTTCTTGTAAATCAGTAATTGAATCGATTTAAATAATTTTTACACCATGTACTTTTAATGAAAATATTTAAAAAAGGTCACAAGTTGGACACTACCGACACTAAGTGCAAAACAGGTCACGGCAGGTCATAGCGGGCATAGCAGGGACCCAGCCGGGTCGAAGCCTACTGGGGCCAGGGTTATCCGAAAGGGAGCTCGAGCCCCGGTATGAAGGCTAGAAGGAACGGGGTGGGTCTTTTAGTCAGTAAGAGTCTGACTCTATCTCCCGCTCCGCACAAGAGCGGGGGATGACATTGGATGATTCTTTCCCACCATAAAAAAAGGTCATAGCGGGCATTAGACGCCAGCGCACAGCTAGTTGCGGCAGCAAAACAACACCAGGAATCTTTAAGTCGAGAGTGAATAATTTTTTTCTAGGTAAGCGCGTTCCATCGCCATAAGCTGAGATAACGGTCAAACGTGAACCTACAAATACCGGCACGGATCTTGAGCGCTGATTTGAACTTGAAATCGTGCAGACTTGAATGAGAAGTGAAGTATTGGGTTTCTTTAGTGGTATGAAGTGAGACGCGGGAGATGGGATCTTTGTAGTTACAGTGATTGGCTCGACGATGTGTACGATGCACAAATTGATCCTTACTCTTTCGCCGAGCGCTCAAGATTCGTGCCGGTATTTATATCAACAACAAAAAAAAAACCTCTGTCGTCCGAATGGCCCGGAAACCAAGTATTTGTGCGGACAACTAGGTACCTAACATAAAAGCGTTATAAATTTGCGATTTTTAGTATTAAAATTTTGATATTTTGTAAATAAAAATACTAGACAAGTGTTTTAGGTTTCGAAATACTAAAAATAAGGGTATATAGACTGTATAACTTCAACCCACTTTCTCGCTCTTGAGATGAGATTTTAACTCGTCATGGTAAAGCCCAAGATCTTTCAGTAAATTGGTACTCAACTCCTTAACAAACAGGTAGATTCTGTTTACAAAGGTCTTCGTGCTGACAACTCATTAAATATAATATCTATATAACAGATACTTAGTTGAAGTAAACGATGTTAAAGTAAATAATGGTCTTATTTGTGTTGAGTTTTCGTGTTTATTTCCTTTGAGAATTGAACGATTGTAATTATGTACTTTGATTATTATAGTTACGAAACATGAAACATACTTTGTTTGGCAGAGCTTTTATGACTGACACAATCTACCTGCTGCGGTCTTCCCTTTCGATTATAATGTAGGTGTCTTCAAGGCTAGAGTGAATAGGTAATTAATATAGTGTGCTTCACCATCAACGAGTTCATCACTGCTTACCATCAGGTACGATCGCAGTCAAGCACTAGTTTATATTATTTAAAAAAATCTTTTAAAATTCTATTTGTATTCTACGAATACTAATATATAAATATGTAGACTTACCTAATAATACTCCAACAGACATGAGAACAATGAAAGGTCTTCTTCTCCCAAACCTTGACCGACAGCGGTCACTGAGGGACCCCAACAAAGGGGTCATGAAGAACCCGATCAGGGGTGATAGAGCCCAGACCAGCGTCATTTGTTGATGGGGGACCCCTATTTGCAGCAGGGTGGGGGACACGAAGGCTGTTTCACCGGCGTACGAGAACTCGATCCCCATTACTGCTGCTGATATGCGCATGAGCTCGATACGACTTTTCCTCCTGAAATTTTATCACTTTTTACTTACGAGAAAATGATGATACTCCTGTAGTTTCTTTTTTATGTGAACATTTGGTGATTGTAGCAATGTTTTAGGGCGGTTGGGGGGATTGGTAAATAACAATAATAATAGCTTTTGCCTGTGGCTTCAAACGCGTAAATAAAATATAGCCTATGTCACTCAGAAATAAGGCAGCTTTCAATCGATGAAAAAATTTTAGCAATCGGACCAGTACTTCCAGAGAGACAAACAAAAGAAAAACAAAGAACAAACTTTGCCTCTTTATCATATTATTGTAGATAAAGAATATAATAAATAAATAACACTCAAGGGTCATTTTAAGGGTTGAGACGTGACTAAATAGGATTATCTATTGATAACTAACTCGATTACTGGCTTATTAGTTGTAACATCAATATTGTCGTCAGATAAATGGATATTTAAAGAGCCGAAATAGGGTAATTATGTTATGATTGGAAACAAACTTAGAAGCCGTGCTTGTCAGCCTAATTAAAATATTAACTTGTCCTATATATAAAGTTACGAAGTAAACATCTTAGAGTTTCCTAAGATATATTAGTCTATCGATCTATCGCTCCGAGTCTTGTTGTTATTTGTTTTATCTCATAGGTGGGAGTGAGTTGTAAAAGAGAATATGAAGTCCAGTTACATTTTGATTCTCTGCTAATCAGACGCCAGAAAGTCTAACCATCAGGTAATTGGGTTGTAGAAGTCTGATTGGCGGTCACTCCATGCTAAACATGATGATGCGGTTGAATACCTGTATTCAGCCGCATCGGGTTATACAGGAGGCCAACCCTAAAATAGTTGGGAAAAACCAGATGATGATTTAAATTCTTTGCTATAAGTATTTCAATTATTCAAAGATGATATAATATAACTCTATTACCATGTTGCCAAAACATAACACATTTATTCATTAAAACCTATTAATGTAGTAGCGGGTTATGATGAAATAAATATTATGATTATATTAAATGTGAAAATGAGCTAAATTTTTATCATAAGTGGACCACCACTGTCGTATACTATCAGGTAAGAAAGGAGTCAAACGAAAAAAGAAAAACACGTATACTTTGACATACAGACAGACACAATGAACAAACAAGTATCTAGACACTAAAATCAACTTAAAAAAAGCAATAATAAAAAGACACAAAAAAGGCGGTTAAGCTCGCCTGTGTACGTCACCTGTTCTTTTTTAATTACTGTATAATTTGTGTACAATAAGGAATATAACAATATAATAAGAAAAATAAGCAGATTTATTGTGCGTACAGCCACAAAATAAGTAATAGAACAAGGTACAGCTAAGGAGTGGAATTTCTCTTTTATTTTCTACTTTCATTAAAATGAAAAGATAATTTTTTACTGTTAATTCACGCTAAATACTCTCCAACGTTTGATGGTTTATTAACAGTCCGCACGTGTTATTGGCAAAATTGTGGTGTCTCTTCCACAAAGGCCATTAAAATTAAGAGTTGAAGTTGAGTAGAATTTCCTTGCCGTACTCTGTGTTTCCGAATAGCTACAACCTAGGGGTCTTTAAATCCAGAGTGAATAGGTTACTTCTAGGCAAGCGTGCTCTATCGTCGGCCACTTCATTGCTTACTATCAGGTGAGATAATGGTCAAACGCGAACCTATCAATAAATAAAAAAAAGCTAACTTACCGATACAAATCACTGTAAGCACTGTCCTGCCAGACCCGTTCCCTCGGCTCATCAGAGTTAGGAATCCCGAACAGCGTCTCAGCGAGCACATCCCTGACTCCTCGAGGATGCTGTTCCTTCCACCTGGACCAGCGCTCGCGGTAGCGGTCCCGGGCACCGTGCAGCCGGCCCGTGACTCCTTGGTACTCGTGGAGCTTGTCTGCCATGGTTGAGGTGTTAGATGGTGATGGTCATAGGATGCTAGGAACTTCTTCGTTTTACGTGATTATGTAGACATGAAGAATACGTATCTCCAAAGGAGATTTTTGGAGGAGAAGTCAGTGATGGATTATTTTTTTAGTTTGGCGTTAGACTTATCACATTCTGTAGTGTTTTCAGTTAAGTGGTTAATTAAATTTGGATGAATTTGAGATTTAAATACACTAAAAATAAGACAGTGTCTTTTTACTGATTATTAGATTATTGAAAACGTTTATGAATTTGAGAATTAAATACTCTGAAAATGAGACAGTGTAAAGTGTGTATTAGTTGATTACTCAAACACTTCTCCTAAAATTACCAAATGCTATTATAAAAAAAAAACACAAATCAAACTTATAATCTCTTTCTAATCACTTCGTAATAATGCAATTAACACTTCTTCTCAAAAGTTCTTAAATAAATAACAAGCTTCAACACAGTCGTTGTTGTGGCAAAGTTGTCGGCTAGCGGGCAGACCGGGCACTGTTAGTGGGCAGTTACCGCGGGCACGGGCGGCGGAAGTTGACTGGGCGCGCGCGCCGCCCCCGCTCGCAGCCGCCCGCCCAGCATCTACTGACCGATGTCGATACTGTTTACTAGAAGCGATACTTTGAAGATACTTTTTTTCTTTTAATATTTAAAGCAGGTGCGACATTTTTTTTGGTTGCGGTTATTTTTGATAATAAACTTAGACGTAATTAAAATATAATAAGAAAGGTCAGGCTTGCGAAATTCGGAAGGAACAGAACTCGGCAACCAAAAATTTGAAGTTTCTGTTACTTATTTTTTTTTTTTATTGACTCGATACAATTAGTGCAATGATTGAACGATAAACTGCGCAGGTTCGATTCTCATATGGAACAAATATTTCACGGACTACTGATAGGTGTTTCAGGTCTGTATGTCTCGTGTATGTAATACATGTTTATGAAAGGACAGGTGCTTTACCGTAGGTCTTCGGTACATTAGTTATTCCTAGTACAGAGAAATGTTTTTATTTTTCTTTAAAATATAAAAAAAGTAGAGCAGAGGTAATATAATTCTAACAAAAAAATGCTTGTATCATAAAAAGATACATCCGTTCATAACGTTTTGGAAACACGTTCATACGTAAAGCTAAGGAGTGGAATTCCCTACCGGAGTCTGTGTTTCCTGGTAGCTACAACCAGGGGATCAAGTCAAGAGTGAATAGGTTACTTCTAGGCGAGCTCATTTATTGACCACATTGTCACTTTTCATCAGTTGAGATAGTAGACAAGTGCAAGCCTATGCTGAGCCAAGCTAGCTGCAATGTATACTTCAAAGGTTGATAACTTCGTGTAGGATTTTATTAGGCTTCAGTAACGTGGTACGGATAAAGCTCAGATTTAATACTAATAGGTTTATTAATACCCGGATGAAGAATTCGGTTCAAAGATGAAAACAATTTAGCTTACTGAAGAAGAATGAATAATTTACAGCAATCTTAAACTGAATGAAAATGCTGTTGGTGGAATTTATTTTAGTTCATACGTACAAATAAGTTTGGGAATAAATTCATTGTGCGTTCAGCTAAGAAGTGGGATTCGCTGCTGAAGTCTGTATTTCCTGATAGCTACAACCTAGGGGTCTTTAAGTGAAGAGTGAATAGGTTACTTCTAGACAAGTGTGCTCCATCGTCGGCCACATCATCGCTTACCATCAGGGCCTCAAGTCTGCTATTACAATAGTGTCAGAATGGTCTATCATTGTTGTCATAATTGTCGATTTTGACAAGTTTGGTCATCTAATATAATGGCGTCATTATGACTTTCCAATGGTCAACCACTGACACTCCGTTGAAAGAAGTGGCATAGAATAAATCTCGTACATATTGACAAATGAATATTTGACGTATGCGGTAATCTGCAAAAACTTTGACAGTTTATTTGATCAGTGTTTTACAATTAGAACGTTATTGTGCAGTTATTGGTTTTAATATGCTCGATCATTGACATATATATTACTAGCGTAAGGACCAGGCCAATCGCGCGATTAAATGGCACTAGCGCGCTGGCCCTAAAATTACAGTTTAGGGCCAACGCGACTCAGTTGACAGTGGTCCGTGTGCGGAAGTGAACGAATATTTGCTTGTCATAAAAATGCCTAGTTGTGTGGTAAAAGGCTGCAATAATTATGATACAAAGGTTAAAAAGGAACATGGGATATCGTATCATCGGTAAGTAACATTACATTATTTTTTTTACCATTAAGTTATTAAATAAACACATTTTATAGCGATAAATAATTTACTATCGAATTCCATAATGCCAGCCATTGTGTGGCCGCTACTGAACGCGCGAAGTGCACGAAGTAAACTTGTACGGACGTAATTTTTATTTATTTCATTGTTGAACTTAGTGCTTGTAATTTTGAATTTTGGTATCTAATGTGTTTTATATTCAATAAGGGTAAAACAAAAACATTAAAAAAAAAAAAGCTTAGAATCGATACCTACCTAATTGAAACTGAAAATTTTATTCTTAAATTATTTTGAAAATGTAGTTTTATTTTCTTCACGCTAACTGAGATGACCATTAAACTACTAGCTTTCGCCCGCGACTACTTCCGCGTGAATTTCGGTTATCGCGGTTGCAAGTGGATTAAAAATTGCTTACCTATATCCTTTCTTGGGGCTCAAGCTTAGTCCGCACCACATTTCATCGAAATCATTTCAGTAGTTTAGCCATGAAAGCGCGGTAGACAGTTATTTTCGTATTTATAATATAAGTAAAAGTATGGATGTATGGACAAATTCGCGATGACGAATTACGACTCAATTTTTTTTTTTACAGATTTCCAAGTGATTCAACGCGTAAAGAGATTTGGAGTCGAATTATTAGGAAACAACGAAAGGAGCCTTATTTCAAGCCTCATAAAAATACAAGAGTATGCTCTGCTCATTTTTGTGACAATGATATTGAAATTTCAAAAGCTGGACTCCGGAGGTTAAAAGGATCGGCAATACCACGATTTAAGATTAAGGTGTTGGCCTCACGCATTCCTATTTATCTATATATTTAATCCTAAAAAAGCTGATTGAGACTCATTTAATTTGTTTTAATTATATTTTCATAGTGACCTGTAAAATATCATCGCAAAAAGGAAATCGTTATGTATGTACCTACCTATAACGGCATGCAATTGATTTAATTATACTGACTGCCAATATGCGAAAAAATGCATACGCGCGAACAAGGTTACGTCGAACACCTATGCAGTGCGGCTGTCACGTAGTTCCTATGAGTTATCACAGATGTCGCTATTTTTGCTTGTAATAAGAAGGTTTTTAAGAAATGTTCTGATGGGCGCATCCTTCCTTTCGAAATCATTGTGCTCGATATTATCATTCTAGCACAACTCTATTACGATACCATTGAACGATCAATGATCGGTCGTTATGAATTAGCAGATTACGAACTTTTAGCAAAATGACAACGTGATTGTGTTGGAATGACGAATTTATGAAAATAGCAGACTTGGGCCCCAGGTCAGATACCAGAATCAAACGCAAGCCTATCCATTATAAAAAATAAGTTCATTCATAGATTTGACGCTATCAACTGCATCAGACTGATTAGCGTGGAAACATTATAAGGCCGACTATGCTATGCCATGCATAGTCGGCCTTATAATGTTTCCACGTTGGGACTCAGGCCTCCTATTTAGGAGAGGGAATGGGTCGTAATCCACCACTCGAGCACAGTGCGGATTAGTGGATGTTACAAGTTATAAGACTGCTTAAAGTGCCTTATTTCGAAATTATCAGCGTTTTTTGAGGTCAGGTTTTTTAACACATCAACTTTTTTTCCTACATTTTAGTTATTGCCATAATTGAAATCTCTGTAAGCACAGTCTTCTGAAATCCTTTATATTGAAAAATATCTTACATGACTATTACGATCGACGACGATCAAATTGAAAAAAAAAAACATAATTTGGCGCTAAAAATCCGCCTATTTTTTACCGTGTCACTCACAAGTAAGACGTAGCTAACGATACCTCACAATTTAAAATGCAACAAGCCTTTTAGTTTCTAAATCATGCCAAAGAATACAATTTATAAATACAGACACTCGAAAACATAACCCTCCTTCTGACGAAGTCGGGTAAAAAATACCAGCAAAAGAAATATTTCCAGGATTATATTTAACCTCTTCCAGTTGCTATAACATTGAGAGAAATAAACAATAACAATATTTAAATCAAAGTGCTCCTTCCATTTAGTCTGGCAGCAAATAAAATCATTTTAAAAGTCGCTTCTAACATTATATCTCCCGGTTCCCCGCCTCGGGGATTACGCTTATTGCGTCCCCGGGAGTCGCCGACTGATTGTATCCTCCAATACGGTCTTATATAAACAAACTGATTGTCTGTTCGTCTTATTGCTTTTGCGATTCTTCTCTATCTTTAGACTGACGATCAAATTGAAAGTAACGCCCGGATTTACCCGATGAAACCGTTTATGGTGCGCAAATCCTTATCGGAATTTGATTATGTCTCGGATACTTTTCGCGTTTTTGTGAATGTGTTTTGTAAATCAATGTGTTGTGTTAGGATTTATGAGAAAAGCGGTTTTCTTTATTTATTTATAATTCATCTGTACGTGTGTTTGTCTCCTAAATGACCAATTTGAAAGTAATTTTATGTGTGTTTTTAACTGTGTCTCAAGGTGATTTTAAAATATAATTGGACCCGGTAGGTGGCACTGCAATCGGGTTCTAAATTTTTTTTCTGACAAAAATTTAGATATATGGATGGATGACATAGAGATAATGTCCTATTACCTATATGTCATCCATCATGGAGATAATGCAGTATAACCGATCCCTAGGGAATAATGAGATTTGAATTTGGAACATCAAAAATCATCAAAATCTCTGTGGTCAGTATAATAAAATGTACGTCTGCGTGCATCGAACGAGTTCATTCGAAATTCAAACTGGGCACTAAGAAAAAACAAACAGAATAATACGTGGTTTATTGACGAGTTTCTAAAAAAAAGTAATGAAATAGAAAATTGTAATTATACAATTTTGGAGTAGTGAATTTTGTTTGTTTCGAATCTCAAAACATGTTGAGTGATAGTTAAAATTAACTTGTAAATAATAAATTGCCTTTTAATTATCTCTAAGAAGGTGTAAAAAGTAGAGTATCCAACACGGGGATAAAGCTGTTTTTTGTCTTGGACGGCTTGAATTCCTCACTTCACTCAGGTTTCTTTATTAACTCCCTCGCGATGCTCGGGAGTTTAATTATATAATTCCCTCACTGACGTTCCGGATTAAAATTAGCAACCTTCGTTTCGTTCGGAATTCAACATGCCGCCCGCGACTTAAAGATATGCTTTATCCCCTAGTCACATAATCTAATATTTTAGTAATGGAAGACAAATATGTGCATCCTTAAATATTATATTTAAAACAAACCATTTTAAACAAACCAAAACTTCTGAAAGGATTTTCATGCTATTTCATAATTTAGATCAAATGATTATAATGGAAACTTTAGGTGTATTTATTACATGCTTGAAAAGAAAAGCCGAGAATTTCAAAGATTTCTAACACCCGCAAGAAGTTATAATGCAGGTCGCTAGTTTTTAATATAATTAAGTAAATTTCTAATACGGTGAAAGACTAATATGTACATTTGATAAGACTGAAAATTAGTTGTAATTCTTTAAAGTCACCTTTTATCTTTGTGTCAGTCACATAGATATCTTTTGCAATTGTTAATGACCGTAATTATTTGTCTGTCGTGTCTGCAAAAGATATTACATTCTTCTAGTAAAAATTAAAAGCATTTATTTGAAATTCCATCAATAAGAAGCTAATCCAGCGGGAACTCACGACCCTCAGTAATGAGGAATACGACTCGAGGAGGAGGATTTGAAATAAACCATTTTTGAACTATCAAGAAGTTAGTCAGAAAAATTATGCCAATTGCATATTCCAAAGCGTAGACTTTATGGAGAAGAAGGTGCAAGAAACTCCACGAACATGAACTCCTTCATATGATGTACAGTATTGCAAGTATCTCTGTTACATATTGCACCTTGAGAATTATTGGGACCTTATCCAAAATTATAAAATGAATTAAAACGAACATGGAACATGCGAACATCAACTTCTGTTAAGGCTTATAGTCCCTTGAACCATCTGGCCAAAATTATGTGTAGGACGCACCAACAGCGCCCGGGAAGCGCGTGGCTGACCTTTAAATCCATTTTCTTTGCGAAATATTGATTGATTTACATATGCAATGTTTACTTTGAAGAATATTTAACTGTAAAAATGTGTGTGTAAATTCGAAGGAGTACGGATAAGTTGCGAAATTGCTAAATATTTTGTTAGACAAAAGTATTAATAGTACGAAAAAATAAAACGTTGATAATATTGTTTATGAATCTATAATAAACTTAAATTTTTTTCAAACCTGGCCTTTCGCGTTACCGAGGAGTAGGCTTTTTTTTATGGTGGGAAAAAATCATGCAATGAAATCCCCCGAGGCTTCAGAAAGTCACTGTTTTATGGCACTTTTCGGGCGCTTGGGCCTTAATACATAGGTATAGGGGTAATTTTTTTTTTTGCAATATCAAAATTGTTACAAATTATCTTTAAAACTGTGACGTGCCCTACGAATCTTTAATCGTTGTTATCCTTAAGATAGTCATACACGCTAGGGCATACCTGACAGCTTTGCCTGCACAGTTGCGTTTTACAGGTATACCGGAGCGTGTGCGTTGCACAATTACCGTGCAGGTTTCATCACCTGTACAGACAACCGAAAAAATATGAATTGCAATATATTTTATCCGTTGATATACCTGTGCAGTTACAGTGTACAAGCAAAACTGAGCGTGTGTGTCAGTCGCCTACGCAGGCGTCAGTTGTGCGGTGACTGCGAGAGGTAAACCGATTAGCACTACAGCGTCGAGATCTGCCGGGGCCCTGAATTTAACTGAGAGTTTGTACAGGTTTACCTTTATACGTATGTCCTCTACTCAGCTCAAGCTTACCTGACAATCGTAACTGTGCAGGCAAACTTGTCAGGTACACCCTGACGTGTACGGCTGGCTAGCTTTATATTAAACTTTTTGCATTTGGTCTCAATTTTAAGAGTTGCGATATTCCTTGACACTCTTATTTTGTGAGTGAGACTTACTAACTTAAAATAAAAATGAGACAAGATTTCGATTGCCTCGTTACATATCCTGGACATTAATCTGTATTTCGAGTTCACAGACAGATCTTATCATATATGTCAATAGTACAAAATAATCTCGTGATATGTCGCAACGAAATCCCGGTAATGGATGAATACTAGCGGTATATCTACTATTGAGTTCACTTTACATCTACTTTATTGGCGTCCCACCATAATATTTACCTGGCGATCAGCGGTAGCGACCTCTCACGCCGGGCCCTGGATCAGGACATGGTCCGGAGCGAGGAGGAATAGTAGGCGCACGCCTCCTTCTGCGAAGCAGTAATGCTAGGAAAGAAGACGGTCACACGCGAGAGAGAACAGCAGATACGTTTATACCACAGCCGCTAAGACCCCGACCCCGACCACCAGCCCCGGCAAACGCGGGCTAGCAGACAACGATCAAAGGGTAGCACGCCAGCTGGCCGTCTGGGTGACTTGACCAGACCGAGCCCAAGTGGTCAACAGCGAGTAGTGTTCCACGAGCTCCTCAAAGATATCTCAGCAAATCAAGAAGGCCGATGCCTGATAGGGCCCCGAACATTTTTTGAAAAGGAAACCTATCGTCTTAGAACGCAAAGGGTAAATGAAGGACACAGGTGTAGTTTTAGTCAATAAACGTGGCAACCAGAAGCCTGATTCACGTAAAATCAAACAAGCCAATTATCGTTGAAGTTTTATAGTCGTTTGATCGAAGTCCTATCCAAAGCGGTATTCACGATCTATCGACTTATTTCCAGTTACATTAATAAGTATTCTACCAGGATAATTTAATACAGACTTTTTTTTAAATCGACGAATTTCAAACGACTTTAAAATCGGTGTCGTGCAAACTCGATTGATGGATGTGAATTAATAGATGTAATTATATAATAACATGCATACACAATTTAATTTAAATAGATAGGCACATAATTTATTAATAATGATGACAAGAATAAGTGAAATATCTTTATTTTATTAGCCTTCATCCTCTCTCCTAGCTTTGCTGTGCCCGACAGGGTCCATATTGGTCTTATCTATATTTTTATACCATCTATATTATGTACATATGGAATGCAATAAAGTATTGAGTATTGAGTATTGAGTATTGAGTATTGAATACGGAAATGGTCTAAACGACTAAATCGCTACGTTATCGTTACGGTTTTCATTAATTTCCCACTTAATTTTCACATGTGAACGATTCAACTTGCACTTGACAATACACAAATGCGTATCTATTTGCCTTGTGAAATAATTTACAAGGTGCAATAAATAATGAGACATTAATATGTGGACTAGTTGTTTACATAGGTTATTAATAGAGCATTGTTGGAAGTATAATATCATAACGAACAAGGCTAGTTCCCGCACGAAGCGCCGGCGCCGAACAACCCTCGTGACTCGAACAAAACAAGACCTATCTTCGTATTGCTCATTTAAATAAACTTTTGTGTCACCAACCGTGAAAATTAAAGGAAGAAATGACGGGAAGGACATTCACTATGATAGATGTAGCGCATAACATTGACAGCCGTGATTTGTGCGATTTTCCTGACTAGATTTAAATCTAGTGACGATTTCCAGAGAAGAGTAAACAACTATGCTTTGCGCGAATGCATTCTCAAAACTTAGATTGATGATCTTGTCTAAAGTCGAGTTAGTCATGATCAGATTATGCAAAAAGAATTACTTAACTGTCTAGTCGGATAAGTTTTTCTAATTATTTTGTTCTTTACATTACTTCCGGACGGAATTTTAAAATCATTGCATTGTAGCTTGTCGGAAAACTAACACTTGAGTTTGCAAACGAGCAATAGGTAGATCCCCGTTCGATAAGGACCTGCAGGCCTAGGTTAATGGCGCATCGTGTTTCACACGCGCCACAAAGAGATTTCAGAGAAATTGACGGGGGACCGCAAGGACCGATGCATGCCTGGACTGCGGGAATGTTCGAAATAGTTGGAATACATAAAGCATCTGAAGGTTTTAGTTGAGTTTTAGTCAGTAAGAGTTTGACACTCTTTCTCACTCCACCTAGATCCAAGGAAAAAGGTCTTAGAAAGTTCGTTAGACCAATTTTTTTTTGTTATTATGTATTGACTCGGGTTTGAACATTACCTCAACTGAAGGTAAGCGATGATGTGGCTAACGATGAAGGACGTTTGCCTAAAAGTAAACTATTCACTCTTGACTTAAAAACCCCTAGGAAACATAATACGGGCAGTATTCCTGTTAAACCGTAAAGCTAGAACTACATTAGACCGACACACACGTGTAACACGCCTGATTTATAGAATGACGTCGCGTGGCGTGGATCCAGTGTAGCTCTACAAGTCTAGTTTCCATATACCTAAAATTTGACAGCAACAGCAGGGGCCCAGCCTGGTCGAAGCCTACTGGGGCCAGGGTTATCCGAAAGGGAACTCGAGCCCCGGTATGAAGGCTAGAAGGAACAGGGTGGGTCGTTTAGTCGGTAAGAGTCTGACACTATCTCCCGCTCCGCCCAAGAGCGGGGTTGTCATTGGATGATTTTTCCGCAATAAAAAAAAATATATATACCTAAAATGTAAGGAGACCGACGCGCTTAGATCAGTGTGTGTAGCACACGTGTAATCAGTGTAGTTGTACCTTAATGCTTCCCATATTGTAAAACCTCTCTCATGCTCTCATAGTAAACCATCACATGTTATGAAACACAGCATTCAATAGGCTATCCCATACGCAAAATAACTCCAAGGCCGCATTCCAACCTTGATACATTCAAAGGCGGTTTCCACCAATCAGCCGAGCTTATCAATCACGAGCTGACAGGTGACAACAGACTCTCAACACAAGATAAGACATTGAACTAGCGAGTGTTAACTCACCAAACTCTCCATAAATTGAGTAACATTTTTTTCCATTTGGTTTTTCCTGATTATGGTGATTAATAATTTATCGTCGTGCATCCTTTTTTTTTGTCTCATACACTTTTGATATTAAGAGCGGCTAACTCGAGGTACATTTCCATACAACCTCTACGGTCCGGACTAAGTGTTTCGCCTCGCCGTTTATACCGCGTACGTCGAAGGACTGGAACAAACTGCTGCGGTCTTCCCGTCCGATTATAATTTGGGTGTCTTCAAGGCTAGAGTGAATAGGCTCTTAATAAACTAGTGCACCTCAACATCAGAGATTGCATCACTGCTTACCATCAGGTGGGATCGCAGTCAAGCAATAGTTTATATCATATAAAAAAAAGACGTGTGGCACTCGGGGACTGCCGCGGTAGAGCTATTGCGTAGCATTTTTATCAACTTATGCAATTTCAATTATTTATTTATTTTATTTATGCAGTATTTTTTTTTCTTTGATATTAATTGAAGTTACACTTTCACACATTGAATTGAATTTTGATTGATTGTTCACTCATTTGTTTTCTTATCGGTCACCACGCTCAAAAAACAAATGAGTGGGGGGTGTTAGGTTATTTTCGTTACGGAATTTCTGGATTCGGTCTCCACGCTCAAGGCCCGCGATAGAAGCTATGCAATAGCTTAAAAAACAATAGCTCTTACGTGACTATGGTGTTATTACAGTTATTATTACACATATTTTTCTAGATATTTTGGATACACAGCCTAGATAAAGTCGACAAGATATTGTGGATATTATCCAGCCTTCTAAAGAAATCCCTTAATTTGTGTAAATCCAATCTCAATTTAGTAAAGACCTCTGAAAATCTGCTATTTTACCTTTTGCCCTCCGTAATGTACTCGTACTCATATATTAAAAATATAAAAACGTAGATACATAAAAAAAGAACGGTCTAAGAAGTGCTACTACTAGCTATTTTAAATTTTCACGTAATTCTAATATTCTGCAGCGCTGGCCGCAGGATTGTTCGCAAGAGTAACCGTAGCCCTGGAACGTAATAGGCAACTGAATGAACACTGATGGGTTTTAGTCAGTAAAAGTCTGACATTCTCAATCGCTCCGCCTAGAACGGGGGTGAGGGGTTATTTGATGATATCCAACTATCATTATCATCATTTCAGCCAATAGACATCCACTGTTGGACATAAGCCTCCACCAAGTGTCGCCACAATTAACGACCCTGTGCGTCCCGCATCCATCGGATTCCCGCAACCTTCACCAGGTCATCGGTCCACCTTGTAGGAGGTTTTTCGGTACGCGGTCGCCACTCCAGAACCTTTCGGCTCTAACGGCCATCTGTCCTGCGAGCAATGTGCCCTGCCCGTTGCCACTTAAGTTTGGCGATTCTTAGTGCTATATCGGCAACCTTGGTTCTCCTATCCAACTATAAAATAACTATATCAGATTCTTTTTACGGTTACTTGAGAACAATAATAAGAAGATGGTAAAACTTACGTAATAAGACATGAATGATGTGAAGAAATGGGATCAGAGGCCCTACCACGAGGTAAAGCGATCCAGTTTACGACCTAAAGTAAACTGTTAAAGGGATGGAGTTATGTATATAGGGCGTATAGCTATATCTCTCTTCCTCGCTCGCTCGCTTGACATTTTAACTCGTTATGGTAAGGCCCATGGAGACACACCTACACGTACATAATTAGATAGGTATATAATAGAACATTTTGATATAAGTGTGTAATGTTAGTGATTACCGTCGAGGCGGTATTTAGACCCGAGCCATGGCGAGGGTCTTAAGAGAGCCGAGGACGGTAATCATTAATTACTCACGTGTATCATACGACGTTTTTCAATACACTGGTGAATAAAATAACTGTAAAACTAATTAACTTTTGTGGCGGTAAAAATCTGTTTTCATATGCGCGCCCTTTTTTTTTCTCGTGGTAACGACGCGCGCCTATCCTGATACGATAAATGTAATATTATGGCGGGGGAGAGGTTGAACAAAAAGGTTTTAACATTATAGCACTAGTGCGTAATGGCAATCAAAATTTCACAGTTTGGTAACAATTGCCATTATATATCTAAGTGCAGTACAATAAGAGTCACTTTATGAACAAGTGTATAGAAAATTAAATTACATAACATGTATTTCCCTATTATGCAAAACTATTTATATATCCCCAGTAGGTAAACTTTAAACCGAAAGATTCTTCAAGAACAATGCCCAACAATATTTGCCTACTTTTGATATCATTTCCTGCGCGAGCGCAAATATATGATCAATCACGTGTGGATCATTTTGTAGATAAATCGTAATGTATTCGTGTTTGTACAAATCTTACACAATCTTATCGTATTGCTCTAGTAAAAAATAGCTTACCAAGTGTGAGTCGAATTTACACTTAAAGAGTTCCGTATCATATATACCTACAATAAAAAAACCGACCTGCTGAAGTTCATAAACTATGAGAACTCTGAACTAGGTTTTGGTTTGGTAGTGTTAAAGTTTTGTACTTCAATTCGTTTTGTGCTTGGTTGTCACAGGTGTATTCTCCTATAGGTATATCAATATATTATGTCATTCTTCAGCTTGCAATTAAAGAAAGCATCGATCACACGATATCGTGTTCCAAGTGTCATCATCGTCAGGTTCTGAACTGTTTACATTATTATTTCAGGTATGACCGCTATCATCGTCATCATTAAATATTACAAAGACGGTCTAAATACCTTCTGCCGGTTCGGAAGTTATAACCCTTTTAAATCCGCGCGTTTAAGTAGTTTTCTTACAAATTCCAGCATCGTATTGAGTATTTTACTATACAAATAAATAAACAAAAAAAAACTTTTAAAGAAATATGAATTTAAAAAAAAATATCGTAAATTTAAACGTCCAATTCAAACGCTGTTGCTTAGTCCACTTGCTAACCATTAGGAGGCCGTGCCCTTTTTAGGAATATCATTGTCTTTTACACAGGCCAATGTAAACATCAGTTACCGTTGGCATTTAACCACTATTTTATCGAGCATAGACATCAAAGCATGACATCAGCTGATCGGTCGTATAGAAGCAACAGGCACGATATCGTGGGATCGGTCTAAAAGGGCCATTTTCTATTTGAGGCACGGTACCCTAAAAACCTTATGACTCATGGATTATGTTCTGCCTGGATAAAATCTGCTAAGCCTATAGGTATGTGTCGAATTATTAAACTTGTATATACATAATCTTTCTAAAGTTATGACTCTCTTTGACCCGTTGAGCCTCATTTCTCTTTTAACCGACTTCAAAAAGGAGAAGGTTTTATGTTCGGCTGAATGTTTTTTTTCTTGATCTTTTATAAACAACATAATTTTTAATTTATTCGAAACCTGAATAAAGTTTGTTCAGAATCAGTAACTAAACGGATTCCAATAGTTTTTACACCAAAAGGGCACAAGCTGGATACCACCGATACTAAGTACTGTAACGCAGCTCAGCTCGTCGGTAGGCTCGTATAGGGATTCTTCTATGAAATCAAACACTGAAAAAACAATACACATTCTTTTTTCTACCAACTTTCAAACCTATTCTAGAACAGCATAATCCTTCGAATTCTATTTTACAAGCCAGTTCGTTGGTTACATAAAAAAGCAACACATGCGATCTCCTTTCGATATCACAGTACAACACAGGCCACGGCAGATCGTAGCGGGCATTAGGGTCCAGCAAACAGCTGAGTGCAAATACAAAACAACCCCTCAGTCGCCTGGATAGCCCGGTGACTATAATATTTTTTACTGACTTATCAAGCTTATAAGTTTGTAATTTTAAATGTTATGGTGTACATAAATTTATTGCTTTTCGTATTTCGCATATACTAAAACTGTTACTAATGTTGCCAACATCTGGCACAACTCTCCTGTCGCAGGTCTGTTGGAAGGAATTCCATTTAAAATAAGTAGTATCTTTGTACACTTGTATCTGTATTTGTGCTTATTGTTTTTAAGTGGTAAATAGGTACCTAATCCTTTTTTTTACCATACGAAAACCTCAATTTTGTGTCTAATAAAAGACAGAAAGACAGTTTACCATGGCCTAGAAAGAAAAGGGCGACTGAAGAACACGGGTTGATTTTAGGTAGCAAACTCTCCTCTCACACTATGGAATGAGTGTATAATAATTACCGTAATAACATATTAAAAAATCAGACATGTATATATAAGTAAAGATTATTTATTTTTTGTGGAGCTGAAGTTTTGTTCCATGGAAAGTGTCTGACACTTATAATACTACTTACTTTAGAATAATATTCTACAAAACATATAAAAATCAGTCATATAAAATCAAGTTAAGTAACTCTTATTTTTAGTTTCTTTCTCACTTGGTACCTTCCCAGGTGACCCAAGGGGGAGCTCCACAAGCACACAATAGTTTTCTTTCTTTCTTACAAATATTCAAAGCACATCAGACGCTACTGAGCACCTAGGTTTCATCCATGTGAAAATAAGTTATGTCAGATTGCTCTGGGATCTTAATCGAATTGTGAAGTAATTCTTTTTCTTTAATGTTAAATGTGTGTGGTGAGTATTCTAAATAAATGTATTAGAAAAAAAAAGTAAATATATATTATATTCCACAACTATCACACAAAACCGTTTAGTCCCAAGCTAAACAGAGCATGTGTTATGAGTACTAGACGACTGATAAACATACTTATGTATTTCTAAATGCATATATATATTATAGATAAATTACACCCAGACATAGAACAAATGATCACGCTCATCAGAAAAACATTTGTCCTGGGATGGAACCGAACCCACGACCTCCAGCAGTCAGGGTCAATAGACCAACAGGCCAGAAATATTCATTTTCTTAGTAAACTAACACCTAAATACAAAAGATGTCAACATTTGACGTTAGCCATCGTCGGCGTATTGATATTCTTGACAAAGTTAGGTAAGTGGTGAGCGGTAATAGGATTGATCGCTGTTAGGGCTTCATCAGACGCGGCTAAACTGCGCTGCCTACGTCACGCACCGGGGCTGGCTCTGACGTGACTATAGATAGGCACATGTTGCTCCGTTGCGTCACCTGGAAATGTAGATGTTGTTTAGAAAATATGTTTTTTTATATATAGCAGTTCTTTTATTATTATTGATAGGCTCGCGTTTGACCACCGTCTCACCTGATGATAAGCAATGATGTGGCTGACGATGGAGCACGCTTGCTTATAAGTAACCTATTCACTCTTAACTTATCCATAGTCACACGTTATTAAGGGGATGCATATCAACATACATTTTCACTGTTTTTCATACAACCGCTCTTACGCGATTATGGCTACTATGGAAATCATTTTATAAATTTGTGTAAAACTAATCCAGTTAAGACCTCTGAAAATGTGCTATTTTGCATGAACTTTGACACTTCATAATTTACTCAAAAATTAAAAAAAGTCAAAAAAGTATAATCATACAAGCCTAGCAAATTTTATCAAGATTCTAAATTATGACAATGTTTTTCAATAAATTTGAAGGGTTTTTAAAAAAACAAGTTTTTCCTGGAACAAGTAAATCACGGAATTACCGAATGCTAACAAAGTTTTCAGGCATTATCTCTCTTTTTTCGCGTTGCCTTTTCGTCAAACATCGCGTTGGTTTGCGTTAGATGAAGTAACAAGCTTTTTTTTAACCATGCTCGATGTTGACGATAGTCGAGTGGAAAAGCAGCCTAAGTGTTTCGTTTGGTGACTATAACATGTGACTGCTTTTCTTTTTGTTCTTTTCTTGTTTTTTCAGTTACCTTGTTTATTTCAGCATCCTGAAAATCTTGTTTCATACTTTTTCAGTGTAGTTTTTTTGGCGTAGTCAGGTTTGAGTTTTTTTATTTATTTTTTATTTTTTTTAATCCTAGATAGAGATATAGGGTGACTGGTAATTAGTGTACGACACTTAAACATGTGATTGTGCTCATGATAACCAACAACTTTTACTATGGGAACAAACCTGAAATCGCTAAAAAAATCAGCTGTTCAGTACATTTATGTTTGCCTAATGTATTTTTTTCGCGATTTCGGCTTTACTCCCATAATAAAAATTGTTTGTCATCATGAGCACAATCACGTGTTTAAGTATCGTACACTAATTGCCAATCACCCTATATATTATATTAGCAGTCTAAATTGACGGCCGGGCCGGCGGGATAATAATTGACAAAAGCAAAAATAAATTACAACCAGAAAGTCCAAGTCAAAATTTTTGCAGAATTCAAGTACATGGCTAAATTGTAATTAACGACTTAGCAGTTGTAAATTAGTTCAATTTGTATGCAAATTATTTACCAGACAATGGATCGCTCTGAGTTCGCAGATGTCACTTTCATGTTGCTTAGCATCTTCTCTGTCACGAAATAAAGTGTCGTAGGCTATTTTTTACGCTATTTAGGGTTCCGTACTCATTACAAAAAAAAACAGAACCCTTATAGGATCACTTTGTTATCCGTCCGTCCGTCTGTCTGTCTGTCCGTCAAGACTATTTAAGTTAAAATTAAAACCATATATACGATCCCTTGAAGCTGTGAAAAAATCAAAATTGAAAGTTAACGAAAAAAAAATATACGGCCCTGAAATTTGGCAAGTAAGGGCTCATTGCTCTGAAATGAGATAAAATTTTAAAAACTAAATTTGTAGTTACGTCACAAAAAAAATCTTTTTTTGCGATTCAGACTATTTACATGGGTAAGTTTGTACGGCACCCTAAGAGCGCAAGTCCGACTCGCACTTGCCCAGTTTTTGTATTTAGGCTTCATTGCAGATTTTGTTAGTAGAAGAAAATAATAATATTTTGCGTTTCCAGAATATTTACAAAAGAAGCCCAGAAACAAGTCACTTCAACGTAGTGCAGATTGATCCAATCAACCGTGTTTCGAGTTAATACAAGTGTAGTCTAGTCATAATTCGCATTTCAAACACTTAGCGGTTTTTATTTATTTTATTTTTTCGATGGGAAAAATCAAAAAACCCATCCCGTTCCTTCAAGCCTTCATACCGGGGCTCGAGCGCCCTTTCGGATAATCCTGGCCCCAGTAGGCTTCGACCCGAGAGCGCCGTTGCCTGATGCGGTCGGCCTCCTCCTTAGCGAGCATTACTGCTTCGCAGAAGTCGGCGACCGCCTGCCACTTCTCCTCGCTCCGGACCATAGCCTCGACCAAGGCCCGGCGCGAGAGGTCTCCGCCGCCGATCACCCCCACGAGGGCACGGCGATGCTCCGCCCAAGCAGGGCACACCGTGATTGTGTGCTCCACCGTGTCCTCCGGGCGTTCCGCACAGTGGCGACACCTGGGCGTCACTTTCGCTTTAATTCGGAACAGGAACCTCCCGAACTTGCCAAACACTTAGCGTCAACTGTTGTGTTGCTTTTCCCCAATCTAAAATTATTTCTAGCTTCGAAGATTTTTCGAAACCTAATTTTTTTTGGGTAAAAATGGCATCCCCCCCCCCCCTTGGGCGAAGCGGGAGATAGTATCAGACTCTTACTGACTAAAAAACCCACCTCGTTCCTTCATCTAATTTGAATTCCTTATCTAAATATTGTGCCATTTGGCTACAGTACATTTTGATAAAAGTGAAATTACATAGGTACCTATAAAGGCGAAAGTTTCTCTATATGTGTTAGGTACTGATTCAAGTTCAAACGGCTCAACGGATTTGGATAAAATTTAGTACATGAGTTGACTATTATTATGTCCTTCAATACCAACTATGATACTTTTTATTCCGGGAATAATATGTTTCCTCGGGATCTACTTTCACGCAAGCGAAGTCGCTGGCAGAAGCTAGTGTAGCGTAAACAGAGTTCAACAGCCTTATTAATTCCAAAATCGCTTCTAAAACTTATCGGTAGGCTCTCATTTAATTACCGAACACATGAAGTGCTTCCTTTCGGCGTACCAACAGACGGTGAAACCCCGAATAGTCACGAAGGGCACACGTCGTCGTCGCGTCGTGCCGACGTATCAATCGTCACAACGAACCACAGAGTAAAGAATCGCCTCATCGGCAAACTAGAGACGGTAGTACAAATACACTTTTTAAACACTCTTATAGGAACCCACTCTTATCTCTACCACTTTTAGTGAGCGTCAGAACCCTGGACTAATAACGATATTTGATATTCAATAAATACCAAAATACAGTAGCTTTTTGCGACTATTTGATAAAGGGTGGAAATCATCCAATGACTTCTTCCGCTCTGGGTGGAGCGAGAGAGCGTTCCAGACTTTTACTGACTAAAACAATACCTATGTTCTTCAGTTGCCCTTTACTTTCTTGGACTACAGGTTTCCTTTTCAGAAATTCCCCTCTCAAAGGTCCTGCTGGGCCCCTACGGTTTGCTGTCAGCTCTTTGAGGATCGCGTGGATCACTACGCGCTGTTGACGACTAGGCTCGGTCCGATTAATTACCGGACGGCCGGACAGCGAGCTACCCAATGGTCGACGTCCGCAATCTACCGTGGCTGGTAGTCGGGGTCGGAATTTCGGCGGCTTAGGCGTGAGGAACTTCATTCCCTAACGCGTGTGACCTCCTTCACTAGCATTACTGCTTCTCAGAAGGAGGCCACCGCCAGTCATTCTTCCTCATTCCGAACAATAGCCCAAACCAGGGCCCGACGCGAAAGGTCATTGCTGCCGATTGCCTCCACGAGGACACGGTGGTGCTCTGCCAAAGCAGGGCACACCTCTACCGTATGCTCCACCATGTCCTCCGGGCGGTCCACACAGTGGTGACACCCGGGCGTTTCTTCCGCCTGTCGGTTGCTACAGATAGGTAGGTAATGGTCTTATTTTTAAGGAACGTTCGTAGGTATTATTCAAAAATATTATGGCGTACCCAATTTGATACCTAACTTGGCAGACGCAGGGTAACGTTTTTGCATAGAAAGTGTTGACAGTTCCTCTAACAGTGCCCATAGAGTTGTCTCCAAACTCTATAGTCATACGGAACGGTAAGGCCACACATACACTAAACAATTTCGCACGCAATACATCGTGATACGTGAGCTGGTTCGAAATTAGAACACCATTGACACCATAAAGATGTTGTTTATGATAATAGTATGTAATAATAGCATCTATGGTTCGGTGGTTGTAAGCGCGACTATGGAGTTGTCCTAGGTTTGAGACGCGTCAGAATGTGTTAGGGTTTTCCAATTCTTAGAGACGTTTGACACCGTTTGCAGCCTGATTTTAAATCCGTTAAGAAAAGGGATGAAAAAAGTGTGGAAAGATTTAAAAAGCCACAGGCTGGCCTCATTAGTGACACGACTTAAGGACTTAAGACTAGAACTTATTAATATTAATAATTATTTTTTTAATATCTATTAAAAAAATAATTTTGGGTCAACTACGAGACAATTTTTTCCAGTAATAAATCATCAAATATCTCTTCTCCTGCTCTGGGTGGAGCAAGAGAGAGAGTTTTGGACATTTACCGACTAAAACTTTGCGTTCCAGGCCGCGGTAATCTTTCAAACAATTCCCCAAGCCTGGCAGGAATCGGCGCTAGTGGTTCCTTTCAATTTTACTGACATCTCTGTGAGCCAACTTATCGAACGGTGAGTTATCCATAACTCGCCGTCCACAAGCCCGCGCCTGCGGTGATCGTGTCACCTATATCTATCTCTACGGATTCTTTGGGAAATACCTTACTAATATAAAATGAGAGAGCCTGTTGACAAATCTATGTTTTGTTTTACTGAGTATGTGTGAATGAAAAACCTACTTCGGCCAATCTGGAAATTAGTCTTATTTAATTATTATTAATAGGTTCGCGCTTGACACTATTTTTTTTACAGGTTCTTAACTAGCTCATCGCTACCGGATTGACTTGATTCCGCCATCTCAATTCTACCATCGGACAAGCCGACGCACGGCAAGTATCCACCCTTACGTTGTTGAAACACCTACGGTCCGGACTAAGCGTTTCGCCTCGTCATTTATACCGCGTACATCAAAGGACTGGAACAGTTTGCCTGCTGCGGTCTTCCCGTCTGATTATAATTTGGGTGTCTTCACGGCTAGAGTGAATAGGCTCTTAATAAACTAGTGCGCCTCACTATCAACAATTGCATCACTGCTTACCATCAGGCGGGATCGCAGTCAAGTACTAGTTTATAACAGATAAAAAAAAAAAAAAAGGATGGTAACCGATGATGTGGTCGACGATGAAGCACGCTTGCCTAGAAGTAACCTATTCACACATGAGACCAGCATTCTCTGAAGTCGAGTTCGCGAGAACTAATTATTGACGGGCAAGAAACATCTGCGGTCTATTTTTTTGGTTAAAAAGCTGTAACTGAATCCCCGTCAACGTACAGAACTACTAAACAGTATGAACTTTAAAATTTTAAGACTTCAAACCAGTGCCTCATAAGAAACGGATAAAATAAACAGCAAGAGACTGCGATGGTATTTTCGACTCGTCGTTATTAAGGTCGACATCAAATTAGGGACGACCTCCCCTTAATATAGATAATAATTTTCAGAAAATATGCGCACCATTATGTGGTGGACTTTTCGACTTTCTTTTAAATTCAGAACTACTCTAATTACTGATTTCAACTGATATCCAATACGAAAAGCACTAAATATAGGTAGCATGTACGTATAACAAATACACAATAACAAAATACAATACAATAAAATAAAATACCTTACCATACCATACAACACAAATACAATACCATACCATAGCATACAATAATTACCTAAGCAATTTAAAAAAATGAAACCTAACTCCCGAACCAATCGGGCCTGGTTAGGATTCAGTGCCGTTTATAGAAAATCTGTCATTCAAAATAATGGATTATCTTATATTATTATAAACGTACGACGTAACTCTGAAGGTAAATTTAGATTTTACGTAAGTCGAGATAATTTTTACAGTGTGATATAACAGTTTTTATATAGAAAAACGACATTAGTTCACATTATAAAACGAAGGAACTTTTGTCATTAATTACTGCACGTTGTTGAAAGATTAATTAAAATACTTTATAATTCAATTTTAAATATTGTTTAGGTATTTATTGTTGCATGTCATGTAACCTTTAATCTAAAGATGGACAGGTAGAATATTGCATAATGTCCGCTTATGTATCACTACTGTACATAAAGTTAATTCCTTTACCCCAAGCGAACGCGACGTTCGCTCTATCCATTGTCTTTCTATTGTGTCTCTTATTACGGTATTTTAAAGGTTAAAATAAAGAAATAAAAAGAAAGAGGTTCAAAAACGATTTGGCATGAAACAATCTCCATTAAGTGCAAATGTAGCAATGATACTAGATTGATTTTGGTGTTATCTTTAGGACTTACTCATCTGCGAGAACGTTTGAAACAGATACCGTGGCTCTGATACGCAAATGGTAATTGAAAAACGCAGGTGGATTTTAGTCAGTACAACTGACACGCTCTCTCACTCCGCTCGGGAGAATTAATTTGATGATATATAACCCATCCTATATAGGGTGACTGGTAATTAGTGACCGATAATTATACACTTGATTGTACTCATGATTACATACAACTTTCCCAAAGAAACTTTTTTTATATAATGGATAGGCTCGCGTTTGACCACAATCTCACCTGATGGTAAGCGATGATGTGGCCGACGATGGAGCACGCTTGCCTAGAAGCAATCTATTCACTCTTGACTTAAAGACCCCTAGGTTGTAGCTATCATAAAACACAGACCTACTCATTATTTAACTTATATTATTTAACCGGAACATGTAGGTACTATCACTTGCAAAAGTCCATAAGAATTCTTAAAACTTATTCGTTTGACGTTTAGTTTGACTTACGACCTTTTATTTTCAAGTTTCGCCAACAAATGATTGAAATCCACAATTTCATCAACTTATCATAAGTCAAGATGGCCCAGTGGTATAGGCACACAGATTGAAGCGCAAATCAGTGTGCCGCAAGTTCAAATCCCACGCAATTATTGACTTTTTGTAAGTTCTTACCCGATTGGAAGTTATGTATTTGCATTACATATTTTAAATTATTCTTTAACTTGTTCACACATTTCTTAGAGTTAGAAAGGTAGATCACAAAAAAACTAAATAAAGAATTAGATTTCTGCGAGGTAGACATGAGTTTTAACTTAACCGAAATGAACTGTCGTTTGGTTGTAGTTGTTGGTTAGTGACGTGAGGTTGACAGTATTGTAATATTCGCAAAATGCAGGCTAATATTAGTATTGAAGTGAGGGCGACTATCATTGGGCTGCATAAAAGTGGTCTTAATAAAACACAAATATCTGAAGAAACCGGACTGAATGTGAGTATAATAGCTATTAATGAATTGTAACTTTATTACAAATTAATCTTCTAATTAAAACGTATGCCATTTATGAATCCATTCATCGTATCTTTATGAGGTTTAAAAGAGAAATACGTAAATCGTTGGGTTTATTGGATTGGTTATTGGATTAATAAATGCAGTTTTATTTTAAAATTATATTCAATAATTATATTCAAATCAACCCTCCATTGGCGCAGCAACTCTGGTTGTGTTGTTGGGTTTGACATCGCATCACCTCGCTCAACTGCCATCTTCCATCAGCCCTATTCACTAAAATTATATACATGAAAGCTAATAAAAGGAAAAGTAAGTGTGTACAGCGGATGCACGTCCTCTCGTTCCATGTGCACCTCTCAAACATACGAGGACTGCACTCCAATCTCGATGCAGTCCACCACCACCTCGAGACTGACAAGCCCCACTTACTTTTCTTGACGGAGACGCAGATCAGATGTCCGTCTGATGCGGCGTATCTCGACTACCCGGGATACTCTTTGGAGCACCATTTCCTGCAGCGTGCCGGGGTCTGTGTATACGTCCGCAATGACATCTGCTGCCAGCGTCTCCGTCACCTTGAAGACCCCAGTTTTTCAAGTTTATGGTTACTGGTGGACACCGGTGTGGACAAAATTGTCTACACCTGTGTTTACCGGTCGCACAGTGGCGACCAGGAGACGACTCGGCTGTTTGGCCACCTCAGTGAGGCCGCCGATGAGGCTCTGCATCGGCACCCTGATGCGCAGTTTGTCGCTCTGGGGGATTTTAACGCCTGCCATCAAGACTGGCTTTTCCCATACCAGAGGACCGACCACGCTGGGAGGGAAACTCGAAACTTTGCAGTGTCGCTGGGCCTCTCCCAGTTGGTAAAGCAAGCGACGAGGGTGCCTGATGTAGTTGGTCATACTGCCAATTGTCTGGACCTACTGCTGACCACCGATCCGGACAGATGTATCGTAACAGTTTCCTCACCACTTGGAACTTCAGATCACTGTCTGGTGAAGTCTGTATCGTCCTTCTCCCCACCTGACCGCGACTCACGTGGCGAACGGCGAATGTGGCGATACAGGTCGGCAGATTGGGATGAGATGCGGCATTTCTTTGCGTCTTATCCTTGGCAGCAGGTCTGCTTCTCTTCTGAAAATCCGTCGAGCTGTGCGGATGCTGTAACCGATGTGATACACCAAGCTATGGAGTATTTTATCCCTTATAGCGATGTACGCATCGGTGGCTCAGCTCACCCGTGGTTCAACGCCGATTGCGTTCAGGCTGAAGAGCGTAAGCATTCGGCGTTTCTCGCCTGGGTTGACGCTCGTGACCGCAAAGCTCCGGATCTGAATTCAAAGAAGAGAGCCTTCAACCATGCTGCCAAGTCCTACAAAAAAGCATTAAAGAAGGCACGCTTCGACCGCATAACCCATATTGGCAAAAAACTCTCTGCACAGCCGTCCGGTAGCAGAGCATTCTGGTCTCTTGCCAAGTCGGTCGAGGCGAACTTCTGTCGGCCCGCTTTGCCTCCGCTGGTAAAGCCTGATGGAACACTGGCTCATACGGCAAGAGAGAAAGCAGGACTCTTTGCATCTCTCTTTGCCCATAATTCTCGTCTTGACACTAGCAATGCTGCTCCACCGACTCTGCCTCATTGTAACTCTTCAATGCAGGAGGTTCACATGAGGAACAGAGAAGTTCTGAGAGAGCTGCGTCGTCTAGACGTGAATAAAGCCAGTGGACCAGATGGCATACCAGCGATTGTTCTAAAGGCTTGTGCGCCCGAGTTGTCTCCTGTATTGACGCGCTTGTATCGCCTCTCATTTAGGACTGGTATAGTGCCCAAGTCCTGGAAGCTTGCCAACGTGCAACCCGTGCCCAAAAAGGGCAGTCGTGCCGATCCTGCCAACTATCGGCCGATTTCGGTAACCTCCATACTCTGCAAGATTATGGAGCGTGTATTGAACTCGCGCCTCATGGCATACCTGGAAGGTAACGATCTCCTCAGTGACCGACAGTACGGGTTTCGCCGCAAGCGGTCTACTGGGGACCTACTGGTTTATGCTACCCACTTGTGGGGCGAGGCCCTCGAGAAGAATGGGGAAGCGATTGCCGTTTCCTTAGATGTCTCGAAGGCCTTCGACAGGGTATGGCACGCTAGCCTATTGAGTAAGCTTCCAGCGTACGGCATTTCCCCTGGTCTGATTAACTGGGTAAAAGACTTCCTGAGTGAACGGTCTCTCCGAGTTGTTGTCGACGGATGCTCATCAGAGCCCATGACGATTAATGCCGGAGTTCCTCAGGGGTCTGTTCTCTCTGCAACTCTCTTCCTGTTGCATATCAACGATCTGCTGGTGCCCGGTATCTATGGGTATGCAGATGATAGCACAGTTGTAGAGAGATACCTGCCCAGTGCTCGGGCTAGTAAGGAGCTAATCCGGTCCGAAAGAGAGGCTATGGTAGAGCGAACGAATATCTCACTTCAGGCAGTCTCCAAGTGGGGTGAAGCCAATCTAGTGGGATTCAACGCCGCCAAAACACAAGCGTGTCTTTTCACTGCCAAAAGGAGCCCGTGCACCTTGGTTCCTACTTTTCGGAATTTATCCCTGGAGTACACCGACCGCCTTCAGCTCTTGGGGGTTGAAATTCCCTCAGACCTTAACTTTGGGCGGTTCATTGAGTCCAAAGCCAAGGTAGCTGCTAGGAAGCTGGGCGTTCTTGCAAAGGTCCGGCGGTACTTCACACCGGGACAGCTTTTAATGTTATACAAAGCACAGGTCCGTTCGTGTGTGGAGTACTGCAGTCACATATGGGCTGGTGCTGCAAAATGCCACCTGGCAGCTTTGGACTCGGTGGAAAGGCGTGCAAAGAGGCTAATTGGTGATCCAGATTTGGTTAAGTCCAACCTTCAAAGCCTTGAGCATAGGCGTAGGGTAGCCAGCCTTTCGGTGTTTTACAGGATGCATTTTGGAGAGTGTGCGCAGGAATTGCATGACTTGATTCCGCCATCGCAATTCTACCATCGGACATCCCGACGTACGGCGAATATTCACCCTTACGTTGTTGAAACCTCTACGGTCCGGACTAAGCGTTTCGCCTCGTCGTTTATACCACGTACGTCGAAGGACTGGAACAGTCTGCCTGCTGCGGTCTTCCCGTCCGATTATAATTTGGGTGTCTTCAAGGCTAGAGTGAATAGGCTCTTAATAAACTAGTGCGCCTCACCATCAAAGATTGCATCGCTACTTACCATCAGGTGGGATCGCAGTCAAGCACTAGTTTATCTTAATTAAAAAAAAAAAAAAAAAAAAAAAATTATGATTATTAACATTTTATATAATGAAAATGAAGTGAAGTAGGTATAGCTGCCTAATATATATTTTTTTTTATTTTAGAAAAATACTGTAAATCTTTGGCTAAAAAGATATGAGGAAGAAGGTAGCCTTGCTAGTCGAAAGAGAAGTGGGAGACCGAAGCTTATTAGCGAGGCGCAGCGACGACATATGGTGGACGTATACGAAACGAATGGTTTCGCACCAACGAGACATTTTGCGGAATTATATGACACCTCGATGGATACTGTTCGCCGTGCACTTCACGCTGAAGGCGTGCATCACAGAAAACCTGCTAAAAAGCCTTACTTGACAGAGAGGCACAAACAAGAACGATTACGTTTCGCACTAAATATTTAATGTTAACTAAACTAAATGGCCTACCATTTTATTTTAACATATCTGTGATTATTCGTTAACAAACACTGTATTATATTGTGTTTACTTTCGTTTAAAACAGCTATATCTTTTAACTTGTGCCATCGCCTCATCTTAAGAATGCAGTGAACTCGCTATCAATTTTGTTGACAATAATCATGAGTCTATTTCGTTTTTTATTCTTCTACCCGCACTGTTTTAACATAATACTATAGTTCAATTTATTTTTCTCATCTAATTGACGATTATCTTGTGAGAACTAAAGTTCTTTTAACAGAAATTGAGGTTTGGTTTCAATCTTCTTTTCGTCAAGAAAATGAACAATTAAGCTATGACCTCAATACATTCATTGTGACGTTACACAAAAATAAAATGTTTACAAATTCCAAATCATATATCACTTTTCAATAAATAACTGGATATAAACAATTACCTATATTTTATTTTATTAAAATTTGAATATCCGTTCATTGTTACGTTATTCATATTATGAATGGTCTAAGTGGGTATACTTCCAACAAACAATCTTAGGCGTAACATAGATAACGGTTACAAGATAACTTTTTGTCTAGGTAACAATTCGACGTCACAATTCTCATAAATGTTTAATTTGTAAATTTAAGAATAAACATTTTTATTAAACACGTCTTTTTATTTCCACCTTATAACATCGAAAAGATGTAACAACTAAATAATTGCAAATTACGAATGTGATTCTTCTTGTGGTTAATAGATCACATTCGTAATTTGCAACTATTTAGTGCAAAAAATGCAATAGTATTTTTCATAGAAATATAAAAAAACAACTATATCAATATAGATTAGGAATTTTCAAAGTAAGAAATAACTGCAACGGACCGACCATGATTTGAACTCGGGTTACGTGATTTGCGAATCCAACACTTAGTTCACACGGCTACCAGCACATGACGAATTGGCACGAATTTTATCAATGCTATGGTAAGAACAGCTCACTGCGACGACAGTTCCTTAGTGTGTGTTATCTGTGGAATGTGGATACTCATACATGCGCACACATACGCACGGACGTATCGCGCTCGCTCGGTTCGTAGCAATGTAATCTTTAGCGTTCCTATGGACTTTTGCGGCCTTACTGTACCTAAACTGATTACATACACCGATAAGTTTGCAAGCGGCGCGGGTGCACTATCACTATTGTAGGTAAGCGCGCCTTTTTTTTTTTTTCCGCTGGGAAAAATCATCCTATGACAACCCCCGCTCTTGGGTGGAGCGGGAGATAGTTAATTTATGCTAACAGCCGTTTTGTTATTATGATAAAATCAATGATTAAAAAAAGTTTTTTTTTTTAAGTTGTTTGTAATCATTAGTATAATATTGTGTATTAGCTCATTAATAGCTCAAAAAGTTTTGCTCATTGACTATATCTGTAGTGTTCACGGCTTCATTACAGATTTTTATAACGATCCATCTCCAACATTAGGTATTACTGCAGGTTAACTAATTTTTTTGGTAAATTACTTTCTTTAGGGGCATTTTACTGAAACAAAAATTATCAATGAATAATTAGGTAATTTATTAGGATATTTAATTCAAAGTTGTATATAATCTCCAATCCTAAAACCATTCGCATGAAACATTCTTTGACAGATATACATATCATCCGACCGAAAGATGTGGCGGGATGATTTGGAGGCATTCCGCGAGGATTATTTGAAGACGGCTCGGGAGACGAAAGTTTGGATGGATTTGGGGGAGGCCTTTGCCCAGCAGTGGGACAGTAATGGCTAGTTAAAAAAAATAAAAGATATCATCATCTTTCTACCTTTGTCCCGTCTGGCTTGTCAACCATCACGTTATCACCGACATCTTTTTTTTTTCAAATTACTACTCACTCAATCTGTCCACCTTTTCTTTGGTGTTTCCCTCTCCCTCTCCATCCATCCACATGTATACTCATAACTCTTTTAGTTAAATGCCTTTTATCCCTTCTCTTCACATGACCACACATCACATCGACAACATCGGGTTCTCAACCTACCTAGACTGCGGTCCGTAGCTCCTTGCTAAAAACGGACCAAGTTGATGAAGAGGGTTTCACTCGAGTAGAAAAGAAGAAGAAGAAGAAGCCCTGTTCCCGGAACCTGTGCGGTACCGCACCGACTGGACCAAATATGCTGCTGCGTCCTGCTGTGCCTACGACGCAGCTGTATATTTCGCGTCTGCATTGCTCTACGAAGATTGAGGAAGTCGTGGAGTATATGAAGATAAAGAGCAACTGGACTCTGAGGGTCGAAAGGCTCCCCACCAACTGTGTTCCCACGTTGTCGTCGTGGTGGGGCTTGCGTGTCTCAGTGACCTTGAGGGCTATGCCGGTAGAGCTACTCATGCCGGAAGGCCTCAAGCGAGAGACCAGACCAAGAGGAACACACGGCGGAGTCCAGTCGGACCGCCCGGAGGGTGCGCTGTCCAGGAGCGCTGGCACCAACAGCTGTTGGCGCCTTCTGGACAGCGATTTGAAGAGATAGGGTTCGCCTCCGGTACGTGTCTGTTCAGCAGACATGACCAGGATGGCGAACGTGCAATGGGGACCCCACCCCATTAAAAAAGGCAAAGCTGTGTTCAGCAAAACATGAGTGCGAGTAGTCAAAAATATACTACCCCAGGAGGGTACCAGCTTGCTGGAGAATCCCTCCCCGAGCAGAGCTCGGGCTGCCCCTCGTATTCTGGGGGGGGCACCTACCGCCTCGGGTCTCCGGACCCTGTACCGTCCTTCGTGGACGCAACGAGCCAGGGTGGCTCACACTTCGGCAGCGCGGAGTCCCTGGGACCAGTTCCCAGCACGTCCGCGATGCCAATGGAGGCCGGCCGTAGGTTTGGCCTCAGGGAGGTGAGTGAAGACGCGGCGTCGGACTCAGATGCCGCGTCTTTACTCAACTCAGACGGGAAAGAGTCGGAGTTGGAGGTGCGGGAGCCCCTCCTTTCGATGGCGGTGGAGGATTCCGCATCCAACGGAAGGAGGGCGTTCATGCGCGCCATGCGCTCCGTGTCCGACGACGAGACGGGACCTGCCCGAAAAATCTCGTCGTCGGGGCGGGGTGCGGCCCGAAAGTCGGGCAGAGGGAGAGGGCTCCCCACTGAGACCGCCAGTGAGGGACGCCAGGCCAGCGCCTTGGTGCCGAGGATTCCTGAGGACTTACCAGAAGGAATGGAGGAGGCGATGGCCAAGTTTAGAGCGGTCGTGGCAGCCGCCATCACGAGTGTGGCAAACAAGAGGGAGAGGGTGGCCAAAAAACGCTCCATTGAGCTGGCCAACGCTTCTATTGAGGAAGCGCTGGGGCTCGTTTTCGAGCCCTACGAGCGCACCCTTAGCGGGAGGTTTGGCCGGCTCGAGGCAGCCGTGGCCACTCTCCAGGACTCTCGTCCCGAAGGGAGGAGCAGGGAGGAGCAGGGCCGATCCCGGCCCTCGCCCCAAGCGGATAGTGAGGAGGTGGTGTCCCTGCTGCGGCAGGAGCTGGCTGCCTTTAGGGAGCAGCAACAGCAGCAGCAGCAGCAGTTCCAGGGGCACATCCAGCGCCAGCTCTCCGTCCTGGAGGGCATCGTCCTGCGCCCCCCTCTTGCGGCCTCCGGCCAGAAGAGGACGGCGTCGTATGCCACCGTCGCCGCGGCCACGACGGCTGCACCACCCAGGGCTGGCCCCTCGGGGCAAGCCGGGCGCGTGGCCGCGGCGTCGGGGCCTGCAAGGCCGGTCCCGGCGGCCAAGCAGCAGCAGCGGCAGGGGAAGCTTGCCCCTCCCCCGAAGGGTAGGGTGGCGGCTGCCACCAAACCGGCGGGGCCTCTCACCGCGGCGGCGGCGACTAGGTCGCGCCTGCCGCCTTCTACGCCCGAAGACCCCTCGGCTGGCGCCGAGTGGACGGTCGTCGGTGCCAAAAAGAAGGCGAGCAAGGCGGCAAGGGCGGCCAAGAAAAGAAGGCGGCGACAAGACCGTAAAAAGCGGGCCATGGCTGCTCGACTTCGCGCCCCGACTTCCGCAGCTGTAGTGATCACACTACAGCCAGCTGCGGAAAAGAAGGGCGTCAATTACGATGCAGTCATGGCAAAAGCCAAGCAGGCGGTGATTGGCCACCTCGGCGAGTTCGGAGCCTCAGAGGGCTTCCGGATGAGGCGCACCGCTACCGGTGCCCGAATGCTGGAGGTCCCTGGGGCAAATAGCGGGGAACTCGCAGACGCTCTGGCCGTAAAGATCAGGGCGTCCCTGGACGCCGAGGAGGCCCGAGTGTCCAGACCCACCAAGTGCATCGACATGCGCATTATGGGTCTGGACGACTCCGTTAGGGTGGAGGAAGTGGTGGCCGCCATCGTCAGGGCGGGAGGGTGCACGACCGATCAGGTCCGGGCGGGCACCATCCGCGCTGACAGCACGGGCATGCGAGCCGTTACGGTGAGCTGCCCCGTGTCGGCGGCCAAGGCCATCACGACCGAGGGCCGAAGGCTATTGGTGGGTTGGGTTTCAGCCCAAGTCAAGATGCTGGAACCCAAACCTCTGCGGTGCTACCGCTGTCACGTGGGGCACCACGTGGGGGCCTATTGCGCCGCAGAGGACCGCAGTGACCGCTGCCACCAGTGCGGACAGCCCGGGCACAAGGCCGTTGAATGCCGTGCAAAGCCGCACTGCTACGCATGTGCGGCTGCAGGCAAGCCGGCCGACCACCGGGCTGGGGGCAGGTCCTGCGACCCCCCCGCCAAGGCCAAGGGCAAAGTCAGGCCCATCCACCCTGACACCCTCACCGCAGCAGCCACCGTCTTGGCTGCCGCCGCTGCGGTGCCCTCACAGGGGGCTCGGGAGGAGACTGTAATGGAATGTCAATAAGGACACCATTACGTCTCCTCCAGGCGAACATCAACCACTGCGCCCCCGCTCAGGATCTGTTGCTCCAGAGCATGGCGCAGTGGTCGATCAATGTCGCCGTCGTCTCCGAGCCGTACTACGTCCATCCCCGCTGGGTTCAGGACCTGGACGGCTCGGTGACGCTAATTTCGTCGGCCGCCGCCGGTACCCCGCCCCTCGAGGCTGTTGCGAGGGGACGGGGTTGCGTGGCAGCACGGGTCGGGGACATTGCAGTGGTAGGCGTCTACCTGTCCCCGACCAGAACTCCCGACGAACTCCATGTCTCCCTTATGGAGCTAAGTGTCGTCGTCGCTGGGTTTGGTACCCTCCCCGTGGTCGTTTGTGGGGACTTCAACGCCTGGAATACGGCTTGGGGCTCCCGGCGCACGAACACACGGGGTCGGTTGGTGGAGGACTGGGCCTTGGAGCTGGGCCTAGTCGTCCTGAACCGGGGTTCTGTCCCCACGTTGGTGCGGAGGCGGGGTGAATCAGTGGTGGACCTTTCGTTCGCCAGCCCCGCTCTGTCGCCGCGTGTCGTCGACTGGCGCGTTATGGAGGAGGTGGAGACGTACTCCGACCACCGGTATATCCGGTTGGACGTCTCCGCCGAAACCTCGGCCGCGCCGGTCCGACAGAGCCCTTGCGGTCCGCGGTGGGCACTTAAGCAGATGGACCGGGAGCTCCTCCTGGAAGCCGCGACGGTACAGGCCTGGGTGCAAGCACCGGACAGGCCTGTCGACATCGACGTCGAGGCGGAGTGGTTCCGGGAGGCCATGTCGCAAATTTGCGATGCGGCAATGCCCCGAGTCCGTCCAGGACGTGCTAAGCGCCAGGTGTACTGGTGGTCGCCGGAAATCGCTGCACTGCGCAACACGTGCAATCACGCGCGACGCCGGTACGCCAGATACTGCAGGCGCCGCATCCGCGCGCCGGATGCGGAGGCCAGAGAGGCGGAGCTGTACGAAGGTTACAGAGAGGCAAAACACACCCTCCGAGCGGAGATTAAGCGGGCCAAACTCGAGGCCCGCGACGTGTGGCTGGGGTCTCTGAACGCGGACCCGTGGGGGCGCCCGTACAAATTGATACGGGAGAAACTGCGCCCCTGGGCTCCCCCGCTGACTCAGAGTCTCCGGCCCCAACTCGTGGAGGGTGTGGTGAGCACTCTGTTCCCTGCGCGAGGGGAACACTCCCCCCCGCCCATGGCTCCACCTCCGCCAGCGGTGTCTGACGCGGACCGCAATAGCGACGACGACGATAATGCTCCAGAGGTGACCGAGGCAGAGATGAGAGTGGCGGTGCAAAGGCTGAGTGCCAAGAACGCCGCCCCAGGACCCGATGGCTTGCCTGGGAAAGCCTGGGTCCTGGCCATGGAGGCTCTCGGGCCTCGACTGAGAGGGCTCTTCAGCGCATGCTTGGAGAGGGGCCAGTTCCCACTTCGCTGGAAGACGGGGAAACTGGTCCTCATCGCGAAGCCAGGGCGCCCTGCGGACTCTTCGTCCGCGTACCGGCCCATTGTGCTGCTCGACGAGGTGGGCAAGCTCTTTGAAAGAGTGATTGCGAGCCGCCTCGTCGCGCGCCTTTCACGGGTGGGGCCGGACCTTTCGGACGGACAGTTCGGCTTTCGCAGGATGCGCTCGACGGTGGACGCCATCATGCGCGTGCGAGCCCTCACGACGGGGGATGCGGTGTCCCAGGGTAGGCGTGTCGTGGCAGTGTCCTTGGACATTGCCAACGCTTTTAATTCCCTGCCCTGGAGTACGATCCGGAGGGCACTCCGGTACCACCGGGTGCCCGAATACCTCTGTCGAGTAGTCGAGGCCTACCTGTCGGACAGGTATATTGTCTACCCCGGTCACCAGGGAGACTGGAAACGTCGGGAGATGTCGTGCGGTGTTCCGCAGGGGTCGGTACTAAGGCCACCCTTGTGGAACATCGGGTACGATTACGTGCTGCGGGGCAACCTCCCTGACGGGGTCAGCGTGGTCTGCTACGCAGACGACACGCTGGTTCTAGCGCAGGGAGAGTCGTACCGGGCGGCGGCCGCTTTAGCGACACGCGGGGTTGCGATAGTCGTAGGTAGGATCCAGGAGTTGGGACTCGAGGTGGCGCTGCGCAAATCCGAGGCCATGTGTTTTCACGGTCGCGGCCGTCGGAACGCGCCACCGTCGGGTTCCCAACTAACGGTAGGAGGAGTTCGCATCGGCGTCGGGACATCGATGAGGTACCTGGGACTCATCCTCGACAGCCGATGGAATTTCGAGGAGCATTTCCGACGTCTGGCTCCCAAACTCAACCGGACTGGGGCCGCTCTCGGGCGGCTCCTGCCCAACCTTGGGGGTCCAGACGCCTCCTGCCGGAGGCTCTACGCGGGGATCGTTCGGTCCATGGCCCTCTACGGGGCGCCGGTGTGGGCGCTGTCGCTGCAAAAGCGACCGGCGTCCATTCTGAACGCCTGCCAGAGGGCCATGGCAATTCGGATGGTGCGGGGATACCGCACGATTTCCCGCGAAGCGGCGAGCCTTCTGGCTGGCCTACCACCGTGGGATCTGGAGGCAACAGTCCTTGCACACATGCACGACATGCGCGTGGAGATGCAACGCCGGGGTGAAAGTCCTCTGCCGCGACAGGTCACGGCATGGCGGACAGAGCTCCGGCGGGATCTCATGGTGGAATGGCGTCAGCGACTATCGCAACCCCGTCATGGGCACGCCACAATTATGGCGATAAGTCCCCTCTTTGAGGCGTGGCTGGAAAGACCTCACGGCGTCCTTACCTTCCGCATGACACAGGTCCTCTCCGGAAATGGCAAGTTCGGGAGGTTCCTGTTCCGAATTAAAGCGGAAGTGACGCCCGGGTGTCGCCACTGTGCGGAACGCCCGGAGGACACGGTGGAGCACACAATCGCGGTGTGCCCTGCTTGGGCGGAGCATCGCCGTGCCCTCGTGGGGGTGATCGGCGGCGGAGACCTCTCGCGCCGGGCCTTGGTCGAGGCCATGGTCCGGAGCGAGGAGGAGTGGCAGGCGGTCGCCGACTTCTGCGAAGCAGTAATGCTCGCTAAGGAGGAGGCCGACCGCATCAGGCAACGGCGCTCTCGCCGCCGCCGCCGGGATTCCGATCCCGATTTCCAGCCACCGTAGGCGCGGGCTTGCGGACAGTGAGCAATGGGTAGCTCGCTGTCCGGCCGTCCGGTAACCGTCCGGACCAAGCCCAAGTCGTCGACGGCGCGCGCTGTTCCCGCGCGCCTCAAGGAGTTGTCAGCAACAGCAGGGGCCCAGCCGGGTCGAAGCCTACCGGGGCCAGGGTAATCCGAAAGGGCGCTCGAGCCCCGGTATCGAAGGCTTGAAGGAACGGGATGGGTTTTTTAGTCAGTAAGAGTCTGACACTATCTCCCGCTCCGCCCAAGAGCGGGGGTTGTCATAAGATGATTTTTCCCATCGAAAAAAAAAAAAAAAAAAAAAAAAGGGTCGAAAGGCTGGATTCTCGCCACGACACCAACTTCAAGTCGTTCGTGATACGAGTTCCAACCCACCATCTGGAGACCTTTTTGAGAGAGGACTTTTGGCCGAAAGGTGTCGTGTATCGACGTTTCCGAGGACGGCTACGCGACACCACGCAGCGGAACACGACGCCGACGTTACGTGTATAATTATTAAATAAGTTTTGTTGTTATAATATGTATTAGTTTATTAATTTATAAGATTATTTTATGTATTTTTTCTATAGGCCTTCGATGCCTGAAAATAAATGGTTATTATTATTATTATTATACCAAAACAAACGGTACCCCAACTTTTTAGTCACTGATGCCTTTTTTTATTATTACTGATAGGCTCGCGTTTGACCACCATCTCACCTGATAGTAAGCGATGATGTGGTCGACGATGGAGCACGTTTGACCATCATCTCACCTGATAGTAAGCGATGATTTGGTCGACGATGGAGCACGCTTGCCACTTTCAAAATTAAATATATTTATAGTGACTTCCACTGATACTTTATTCCTCTATTCTGTGGTGACATATATGGTGCCACTTATAAAATAAATTCCGAAATCCTGCATAGCGCAAATAAAGTTCTCCGCGTGATTTGAACATAATATATACAACAGCCCGAAATCATCTCTCTGGCAGTTGCCCAGATCAGACAAAACAACCGTCTGGGCGGAGGATACTCTCTTTTCAACGGAGGTTCGCGGGACTTCACACTCTGTTCCGCATAGACCCAAATATTCATATTTACACACTAAATATACTTATTGTTCATTTATTCCTTCCTCGTAAATGTTCAAGTTCTCTTTTCCACACATCCATCTAAACATTATCATCTTCGCTATATGCTATCTGTTATCACTCGTCTTTTACACGGGCCAACATCCTGATCCATGCAGTATTACAAGTCTTATTCCAGGCTTATCTCACATCTATGTGAGACATCCGTGGTTCACTAATTGATCCAGTGACCTATCATATATTTCATCCATTCTGAATTGATCATGAGCGTTACGTCTCGGGAAGTTTTTCCCGAGACGTAACGCACAAATCTTTAAGCGCTTTAAGCACAAATTCAAAGCCGAATATACCGAATTTCAGAGCTGATAGGCGTTGACAGATATAGATACTGTCAAATTGAAATAATCAGACAGCGTCAATACATTGGTACAACAAAATACTGAAGCATTGTTTGCGTTTGTCTGTTTTACAACAAAACATAGCTTTTCCTATAAAACAAGCGAGGTTTTTTTACTAGTATTGAATTCGTGAAAACCTACAGGTAAAGCTATTATGACAACTGCACCCCGTATTCAAGATTTAAGTAACAAAATCACCAAAACTTTGAACAGGCTGCGAATATTAGGACTTTTGAGAAAGCTAATCATTCCAGACTTACTGCAGATAGAATAACAGAATGTCTAACCGTAAGTAAAATAATATTTCGTGATGATTATATCAAATAGAAAATAGGAGTTGTTATGTCATGTCATTTACGACTTTATCTTGTCTATGCTAAGCAAAAAAGTAACTTTGTAAAGTAATAAAACCTCCACAGAGGATAGTGTGGAACAAACAAAAAATGGATCACAAGATTAATTGAAATTCTTTATTGATTGTATTCACACAGAGATAATCATTCTACAATTAAATATCTATCTTCCGTCTCCCATATTTGGTAACAAACTGCAGAGTTATTCTAGAGAGGTACCAAGTTGTACTGTTAACTTCCGGGAAAACAGTAAATAAAGATGGAAATAAGTAATTTATCAGGAAATGTAAGAACTAAGTTGAGAATGTTTTATTGCATGAAATGCTTCGGTCAATGGCAACGTGCTCTAACTAGCCAATATTTTCTGAGTCTGCTGCACGGCAGAAATCTCTTTTCCGTTAAATTATGTTGGCTGGTAGTCAACAGACGTCCCATCATTTCCACTTTGGTCTGCTGCAATATTGTCTAGTGTTGAATAGAACCCATAAGGGGGCTAAACACGTGTTTTAAACTTTAAAAAGTATATCATTACATCAATTTTATCATACTAATATTATAAAGGTGAAAATTTATGTGTAAAATGTTTGTCACTTCTTCACCCTCAAACGGTGAACAAATTTGAATATTTGTCATACAAGTTGAACACGTCTTGGATTAGCACATAGGAATAGCTTTATATCTCCGGAGTAGTTTCCCTTGGGATAATTATCAACAGCTTGTTTACCATTTTAAAAAGGAGATAAATAGCATCTTTGTTTTTTGAACGCAAAAATCTTTCTTATTTTCAACAGTATCGATAAATACGTGCGTTAATTTACGATCGACATAAATAATTGTGAGGTAGAAAAAAATGCGTGTTTCGTAACATGCAAGGAGGTCGAGGTCTTCGCATAAATATTATTTGTTTCCTTATCGGCTTTTAGTATTCAAGTGGCGATCGTCACCGACCCTACAGACTGTTACGTGGCTTGTTTATTACCTAATAATTATCTTCACACCATTCATTCTTTAGGGTGTTTTTAATATCGTGGATTTCATCACCATCATCAGAAAATGACAAAATGCAAAAAAGTCTGTGTCTCCTGATAGCTACAACTTCCCCTAAGTTGTAGCTATCTTTAAGTCAAGAGTGAATAGGTTGCTTCTAGGCAAGTATGCTCCATCGTCGGCCACATCATCGTGAGATAGTGATCAAACGCGAGCCTATTCAGAATTAAAAAAAATATATTCAAGTAATGTCTGCTGAGAGGGTATTATTTTCCTGGATACTTCCTAAAGTTTCGAACGTAAACATGTTTTGGTAGTCGTAACGCATTCTCCGTAAATTGTCACTTGCGTCCTTTGAGGTCGCGTTCGACATTTAAGTGAATTCACTGATGGATGGATCAATAAGACAAGATAAATCTTTTGGCTGATTCAAAAGGTTTCTGTCTACGTGATTTTGAATCACAGGGATTTTGATTAAGTTTCTGCCTGAAACTTTGTTTAGAAATTTAAGTTGTTTCTTATTCCATGCATTACTATAAACTTACTTGTATGAAATGGATATTAGCGGGGATTACGCGGAGCAATCTCGCATGTGTGATCAAATCCACACGATATTAAAAACACCCTAAGAATTTAAAGAAAATTATCATTATCATCATCATCATTTCAGTCGAAAGTCGTCCACTATCGGACATAGGCCTCCCCCAAGCGTAACCACAATAATTGGTCCTGTGCGTCTCGCATTCATCGGTTTCCCGCGACCCTCAACAGGTCATCGGTCCACCTTATAGGAGGCCTTCTAAAGCTAAGTCTTCCGGTACGCGGTCGCCACTCCAGAACATTTCAACTCCAACAGCCATCAGTTCTGCAAGCGATGTGCCCTGCCCATTGTCACTTAAGTTTGGCGATTCCTCAGGCTATGTCGGTAACCTTGGTTCTCCTGCGAAAGAGAATTATCGAGTACTTAGATAAAAAGTCTAATGCTTATGTACGAGATATTGGCTAGATAAAGCAACATGGGAGAGAATAAAGTATGGGAGCAACCTTTGCCCAGCTGTTTGCGGAATTTGAAATATTTAAGCTCCACTGGAACGAAACGTTTTTCATTTCCACTGACAATCCCTTGGCCCCTTCGGAAAATATTGTAAATGTCGTATTTATTCTCAGTCAACCATTTTTTTTTAATTCGTAAAATGCTAGCTGATTCGGCAAAGATTGTTCTCCCATATAAATAACTAGCTTTTTCCCGCGGTTTCACCCACTTACATAAAATATAGCCTATGTCACTCAGAAATAAAGCAGCTTTCTATCGGTGAAAAAATTTTAGCAATCGGACCAGTACTTCCAGAGATTACCTCCTACAAACAAAAAAACAAACTTTACCTCTTTATTATATTAGAGTGTAGATAAAGAAAGGGATTAATAGGGTAAAAGATAGCCTATGATTTTCCAAATTTACACAAAATATTTCATAAAAATCGGTTAAGCTGTTTCGGAGGAGTTCGATAACAAACATTTCTTGGGTTATCTGTTCAAGCGTGACAGAATGCACAAAATACACCTTCGTCACACTTTTCTGTAATGATCGATTGTCGATGGACAAAAAGAATGTCCACGTTAAAAAACACTTGAAATTTCTAAACAAACTTTTAGGCCGAAACTTGATCAAAATCCCAGTGAGAAAGAAACCTTTTGAATGAGGCAAAAGATTTATCTTATCTTATTGATCCATCCATCAGTGAATTCACTTAAATGTCGAACGCGACCTCAAAGGACGCAAGTGACAATTTACGGAGAATGCGTTGCGACTACCAAAACATGTTTACGTTCGAAACTTTAGGAAGTATCCAGGAAAATAATACATTTTCAAAAGACATCTTAAACAATTTTTTTTTTTTTTTATTAATGATATGGATAGGCTCGCGCTTGATGATATTTCACCTGATGGAAAGCGATGATGTGGCCGACGATGAAGCACGCTTGCACAGAAGCAACCTATTCTCTCTTGACTTAAAGACCCCTAGGTTATAGTTATCAGGAAACACAGACTCCGGCAGGGAATCCCATTTGTTAGCTGTACGCATAATGAATGTGTTCCCAAAACGCTTTGTACTTATGGTTGTGATCATATTAATAAAATTCAGATAATTTAATTATTTAGATCTAACTACCAACACTTATCGCATGTGCTTGAGTTAATCAGATAAAAAAAACACTCGGATGGCTTTTCTGAGAAGTTGAATATTTGTAGTTTATGTCTAGGGCGTTAAAGTGTGTCCCATCACTATTAAGTTATTAAATTAAATGTGGCGATTGTGCACAACCCTAGTCGTTCGCACATACATGGCAGGTAGTCGCACTTGACCGAAAGACGCGCAATGCGCGACCCTGTCTCGTGCCAGTGGTACATGAATACTACGTACTACTATATAAACTAATATTATCAATAGGGAAGATTAATTTTTTTGTTTGTTTGTATGTTACGATTTAACTCAAAAACTACCGGACCGATTTTCGCCATTAGAAAACTACATTCCGAATAGCAGGCATATATGTATTTTCGAAGAATTTTTACGCGGCAATAGCTAGTCTAGTAGTATAGGTATACTAGCACTCCCTAAAACTAATTTATTTATTTATCGTATTGGAGTTTTTTGGCACACAGCACCGTGCCGACGTCTAGTCTACACTGTTATCGGCCCACGCTGAAAACCAGCGACCTAGACTCGCCGCTTTTAGCGCTGTGGTCTCGGCATTATGCTGAGCGTCCGAACGCGTCCGAACGCGAAGTGAAAGAAAAGAAAGAAGAAAGAAAACGGCCGACCGTTTTCTTTCTTCTTTCTTTTCTTTCACTTTGTCCGTGACTTCAGTCGCAAAAATGATTTCATAAATACTTTAACACTCCTTAAACCGTTTTTTTTTACTCCTTGAACCGCAAATAAGAGAGAGCTAAGAAATATAATAAGTATTATCTGTTTACCTGTGTATAAGTTGTAGTTAATAGATTTTTGTTTTGTTTCAACCAGCGGACGCGAACCAATCACCTGACCCCAATCAACCAGGAGACCCCAATCAGTCACAGGACCCAAATCGACCACGGAACCCAAATCAACCAGCTGACCCCAATCAACCACAGGACCCCAATCAGCCACCGGACCCTAACCAACTATCGGGTGCTGCTAGCTGGTGGCCGTTCAGTACCACACAGCAACCGGATGCCACTCAGCAACCGGATGCCACTCAGCAACCAGCTGCCACTCAACCACCGGATGCCACTCAGCAACCAGATACCACTCAGCCGCCGGCTACCACACAGCCGCCGGCTACCACTCAGCAACCGGGTGCAGCACAAGATGCTACTCAGCCACCAGGTGCTATTCAACAACCGGAATCCTCTCAGCAACCAAGTTCTACTCCGCAACCAACTCAACCAACTGAGCTAGCAGTGCCAACTGCTGAGCCACCGGGAGTCGATCATGAACCAGAAGCCGCTTTAGATTGGATTTTCCCACCCACTGAAGCACCGACCACTAGCAGAGTCGAAGCAGAAGAAATAGTAGCAGAACCATCAATCCCTGAATGGGGCATATCACCTCGCATACAATCAATCACACGAGTACCGTCCGATGATGCCATGTCGATACAGTCGATGTTCGCCGATTTAAATATACGAGAATACCTCCATCCTGCTTTTGTTTGGGCAGGTCGTGCATATTTTGCTGGTAAGTGGTTAAGTTACATTAGGGTTATTTGCAAAACACTAACAACCTTGCAGGACTGTATTAATAACAACATAATTGTTCTATGACTTTTTACAAAACATAATACATTTACCAAAAACATGACCACATTTCACATGACCATACCAAGACAAACGATTCCCTTTCAACTTTTCAGTCACCGGCGCCACTTTCAAACTTCCCCTAATATACTCATTTCTCACTTTATCCATTCTCGTCACACCACACATCCATCTTAACATTCTCATCTCCGCTACATGCAATCTTTTTTCATCCGTCTTTTTCACAGCCCAACATTCTGATCCATACAGTATGACAGGCCTTATCACGGACTTGTAGATTTTACCCTTCAACTTGAGGGGCATCCGTGGGTCACAAGTGGTTGCCGTTTTTAAAGTCATAGTCAACAAAAGTTATCTCAACTCAGGTCCCCAAGATACAGGTTCCACCTAGTTTGGGGACCACCATCTAAATATATGTAAAATCTCTATTTAGTTACAGACAATATTAACGATCATGTAATAGTTTTAAGGTATTCTTCATATATTGTAACAATGAACAATAAACATTATTCTTATTCTTATTCTTAAACTAGTTGTTGTTTATGATGTTAGTACCACAGTCCTGACAGGGTGCTAGTGTTTTACAAATAACCCTGTATATGTGTATCTATTTTAGTAATAAGTATTTATTAAGTATTGTTACTTTTTATATTTGCACTAAGTGCAACCCCATTTTGTGTCCAGGCAATCTCTGTCCATTCAAGGTTGCCTCGTAGAAATCGCCTAGTGCGATAAGGCCGCCAATTGTGTGTTTTTATTATATGGTTTCTTTTTGTTGTGAAAGGTATATTCATAACTAGCTTCTACCGTGGCTTCACTTGCATATATGTAGGAAATAAATAGCCTATGTCACATTGAGATAAAGTAGCAGTCTAGTGATAAAATATGTTTTTTTTAATCTGATAATCTTGATGTGCAATAAAGTATATATATAAATAAATAAATAATAAGTAAACTTTATTGTACACTAAAATAGTAACAATTTCACAGAAACTTAATTCTATAGGTATAATGGCAGTCTCATCGCTCACAGCGATATTTACCAGACATCAAACGCTAAACTCGTTAAAAAATAAAAAGCCTATTTTGACATTTGAGAAAAAGCCTAGAATGTAGCTTGGTTTTATACGAGGCCAACAATAAAGCTGTAGAGGTTGCTATATATTGGTCAGAAAAAATCTAGTTTGAGAACACCGACACGAATAGAAGGAGAACCTGTCAAAACTGAAAGAAACAATAAAATTTAAGTTAAAAGTCCGGTGAAGTAATAGCTATTTTAGTAGTAGCAACAGTAGGCACAACGGATCTTGAGCGCTCGGCGTCAGTGTGGGGATCGCTTTGTGCATTCCATACATTGGCGAGCCAATCGTCTTCGTTGTTAGATACATGCAGCAACGCAGGAAACGAATGAGGAGTGACGTCTATGACGCGATGGCGCGGCGAGCCAGAAACTAACACTCCCCGCCCCCGCTTCTCACTTCGCACCACTAAAGAGACCGAATATTTGACTTCTGCGCAACCGCTAAAGATCCGTTATGGCAACTGTACACTGTACCGGACAAGCCTAGCGAGTAGTCAAAATAAAAATGACAAAACAGGCCTTTTATTTTTTGTAAATTTTTGGCTAATCTCAATAGACATTCCGTTCCTCATTATGATCGAAATTCGAGTTTATTATAGGTACTGTAACCAGCCCAGATAAATCTATCAAAGCAAAAATGACTGGTGCGTCTACTTATTAAAAGATGTTATTTATAAAAACAAATCAAAGTAATCGCCTTACGGAGGCAGCTCATTACGGAATGCTTTGCTGGGCCCCAGAGGGACATACCCACGCTTTTGTCTTAAAAATAACAATCAGCTTGAGTAGCTGCTGAGTTGAGTAATAATTACGTCTATAGTGGATCAAAAAACGCATTTAGTGGTCATAATTTAACGTAGACTTTGTGGGTAAATAATTTAATCTATATATTAATTTAACTATGTAGTAGTATTAATCCTTACTAATATTATAATAAAAGCGAAAGTGAGTTTGTTTGTTTGTTACGTCTTCACGCCTAAATGGCAAAACCGATTTTGATGAATTTGGGTACAGAGATAGTTGGGACCCTGGAGACGGGCATCAGGCAACGGCGTTATCGCCGCCGCCGCCGCCGCCGGGATTCAGATCCCGATTTCCGGCCACCGTAGGCGCGGGCTTGCGGACAGTGAGCAATGGGTAGCTCGCTGTCCGGCCGTCCGGTAACTGTCCGGACCAAGCCCAAGGCGTCGACGGCGCGCACTGTTCCCGCGCGCCTCAAGGAGTTGTCAGCAACAGCAGGGACCCAGCCGGGTCGAAGCCTACTGGGGCCAGGGTTATCCGAAAGGGCGCTCGAGCCCCGGTATGAAGGCTAGAAGGAACGGGGTGGGTCTTTTAGTCAGTAAGAGTCTGACACTATCTCCCGCTCCACCCAAGGGCAGGGGATGTCAATGCATGATTTTTTCCCACCATAAAAAAAAAAAAAAAAAACCCTGGAGACGAACAAATGTGTACGTTTGCAGTCTGGCCCAGCTCTTAAATTAGAAACAGGCCCTAATATAATTAGTCACATCCTCAGCAACGTATTAAGATGAGTCAACATCAGAAAAAATATGAAGCTTTCACAGCAAAAAAGAGCAGGTGAAAAAAAAAAAATACCAAGACAGCGATACCAGCTGTGGAACTAAACAACAGCATGGATATAACAGGAATCATTTGCAGCGGGTGTCATCGTATGATTGACGATAAGCTGACAATGGCTAATTTTTTTATAAAAAAAGTGAGAAACAAGTAACATAATATAAAAGTTCTTGTAGTTCGTTGTAACTTTGATCGATGTTTTAATAACAGTGTATTTTTTTAGATTTATGATTTATTAAAAAAAAACTACTTACTAGATCTTGTTCAAACCAATTTTCGTTGGTAGTTTACATGGTAATGTACATCATATATTTTTTTTAGTTTTATCATTCTCTTATTTTAGAAGTTACAGGGGGGGGGACACACATTTTACCACTTTGGAAGTGTCTCTCGCGTACACTATTCAATTTAGAAAAAAATGATATTAGAAACCTCAATATCATTTTTGAAGACCTGTCCATAGATACCCCACACGTATGGGTTTGATGAAAAAAAAATTTTTGAGTTTCAGTTCTAAGTATGGGGACCCCCAAAATTTATTGCTTTCTTTCTATTTTTGTGTGAAAATCTTAAAGCGGTTCACAGAATACATCTACTTACTAAGTTTCAATAGTATAGCTCTTATAGTTTTGGAAAAAAGTGGCTGTGACATACGGACGGACAGACAGACAGACAGACAGACAGACAGACATGACGAATCTATAAGGGTTCCGTTTTTTGCCATTTGGCTACGGAACCCTAAAAAGGAAGAAAGAGGGAAGGTCTCTTATGTACGCGGGCGAAGCCGCGGGCAAAAGCTAGTTAAATATAGATAGAACAAGAAAAATATAAACACTTAACTAATTAAAACTACATACACAATAACTTCTACCTCAAAATATGGCGTCAAAAAATTCCTGCGCAACGCTGTCGACTGGAATGACTGGCGGCATATTTAATAATAATAATTTAATTAATAATTTAATCTATGTTAATTATGCAGAAAAGTTTGTAACGTTGGAAGCAGAAGGTATTCTTAGATACCACTAAATATTTTTTGATTTCAATAATTCACAGAGTGCCATATGCTCTCGTTTTCCCGAATAACTACACGGTTTTAGTGCATGGGAGCAGAGTCGTGAGAAAAGCTACGCTATAAAATTTCTCTACCACTTCACTTACTTTTAAATCCTTTTTTATTTTCTCAGTTTTTCAAACCTAACAAATTAGTTAATTAAACTTAAAAAAAAAACAGTGGAACTGGGTACACCTTGAATTAGATTTTCCTTCTCATTTTCTGTTTTCCGTATGACGATTTAGTTATGCAACAGTCGATATTTGACTCAAAATCTGTAAATAGATAAGTTGTGTGAGTGATAAAATATATATGTTTAACTTTGTTAGTATTGTGACGATAATCTACAAATAATACACATATCAGTTAAAACAGATACTGGAACTTGAGAAGAAAACGAGAAAAGAATTAAAGCTGAGGCCCTACGAGCTCATAACGCGATCCATTTGACGACCTGAACTGAACTGTTAAAGGTATGAAGCTATATTGGGTACGATTGACATTCTAACAAGTCATGGTAAGGCCCCTGATCTTAAACTATTTTCCATATTTGCAAAAATAACAACAAAGATACGTTCCAACTTACATAATAGTTTTTTAAAGCGCTCAGAGCATGACAACAATGTGATGTTGCGGACAGATCGATCGTAGTCTCCGTCATCGGCCGTCGAGATAACACAAGATGAGCGATCGAGCATCGGCCTTATCGTTATCTCGAGTGGAAGGAATCTTAGGCGGGAGCCGGTAGCGAGTCGGCATTCGCACAGAAGCCTCAGCAGGCAGCACGCGACATCCTTGAGGCTGCGAGAGACGCGTGCGCCGACCGAACCGGCCCGCCCAAGTGCCCAAGCGCACCCTCCTCTAGTGCATGCAGGGTGACGATGAAACGTTCGTGATAGGTGAACGCGAATTAATCTCTAGACGTGATCTCATATCGGACTTATTAAAGTGAAAAAGTGAATTAAACAAAATGGGTGAGTATGTTAAAATTATTTATTAATTTATAAAAAGTTCGCTAGTAAAAATAAATTGCAAAAATCTCAGTTGTAAATGTCTATAATTCACCAATATTTGAAACGTCACTAAAGTAATTTTATTTATTTAATTAATTAGCGTAATAGAAAATCATATTCAATTTGTAATTATGAACAATATATATTTAATCCAACAACTATTATCTTAAAACTAAACGCAACACATAAATTGATAAAAGAAATGTAATAAATTAATAAAACAGAAACTAAGAAACTTATAGAACTGTAGGTATTAGAACCTTCCGAACGGATATGTCAGAGAAATACGTTCAATAAAAGTCTTGTCTTCAATGCACATTGGGACATTGAAAAGGCCTGTCACAAGATCTTGAGCGAGCTTCACATCAATGTCGCTCAATTCTGCCGTTGAGTTTGTCTCAACAATAGCTATTATGGCGATGTCCACAAGTCAACTCACTTCGCAAATCTTCACCACACGCCTATCAATCATCCCAGAGACAATAATTGTTGTTTTTTGACAAAAAGTTCACTAACAGCAAGTAAGGACATTGTTTCCTTTCTAAAAATATAATTTGTTCGAAATAATTGTTTAGTAAATGGCCTAGCAAAGTAATGCTGGATATCGCATTTTGCGATGGGGATCAAGAATTATAATATATTAATAACATAATTTATTTAAAGTTTTTCACTCATAAAAGGGTTAGTAACAATATTTACTTAAAACTATATTAGTAGCTATAAAATTCTAATTCCATTTTAACACAAAAAAAATACATACTATGCCGTCAAAATTCTAATCTCGAACTGCTGATTCTATGTCATCTTTATATTTCTTAGCTTTTAGAGTTAAATCGCGTTTTCCTTTTTAAATTCCTTAACTTTTGAAAAATATAAGGTACATCGTTACTGCAAATGATTTTTGCAAAGGTTTATGTAGATATATAAAATTAAAGTAAAAGATTTACTCACGCTATGTTAAAATCTTTAATAGAAAAATTTTATATGAGGAAATAGATTCCATCAAAAGATTCGATCATAATTATATCAAAATATTTATCAATGATAGATAACATGATAGACTACAACAACTTAACAACATATTCCAACTAATGCGTATTGAAGCGCCATCCTTATCTTTTGCAACTATCTTATACTAAGAGGAAGAATTGGCAAAACCCACTCTAACCGATTCACATATATACGTACCTAACTCTTCCGTCATATGCTAAATATTCATTATTATACCATGCAGGTGCAAGCGCAGTTATACTAATTATTTTCTGATTTAATCATCATCAATTAACACAATATTATCTATGCGTTTACCTCTAATGACAGAATACTGCAGGTTCGATTTTCTTCTTTGTCGTCTGGGCTAAATCCAGATTCATATTTCATTATACCTACATAGTTGTCAAATGATTTGACCAGTAAAGGATAAGAGATTTGGACCTTTGGGTTTGTGTCGGTGTTTCTTCTCATGGCAAAAATAATAAGAAACACCGGTCTCATCTAGTTTTAACAGTAAAAAATATGGGATATATACCTAAATAACTTTCTTATTTTTGAAGTCGGTTAAAAAAGTTATTTTGTTAATTTCATACTAATTGTAATATAACGAGATCCTGGATTTTGTGACAATCGGACTTGCCGTGGACTGCTTTTCACCAATCCGAATTTTTTAAATTAATGAAGAGTTTGATTTTGCCATTTCATAATATGTCATCATGCCATTTAATAACATTTTAAAAACGGTCCATACCGTTTTTAAAATGTTTTGAGCTCTGGTTCTGATAAGTAGTGATAGTAACAGTAATTTTTTGTATTTCATTCAAATATTATGTCCTACCTAGCCTGCCGTTCACTATCATACTACTTCACATAATTATATCTTATTAAACACTACTTCCTTTTTAACTTTTGTTACTTTGATATAGTATTATAGTATTGTTATATAAGATACAAGTGAACCTACGTCAGAAGACCGTATCGAATGAAAATTTTACAGCATTCATTGATCTCATTCTTCCTACCTCTTCTTGCGCTGTTCAAAACGCGACAATTAATTAATTTGTGCTATTCAAATGCTAAAATTAGTTTTAAACAATGAGGACAACAATATCTAGTGCAGTTAGATTGATTGCTGAAATTGGTTGCGAAAAATAAATCAGACGTGGTGAATTTGTAGCTCATTAGTTTTGGCACAATTTTAAACGGTTGCTTAACTTCTTATTTGGTAGTAGGAAGATGATTCTAGTCAGCTAGTTTGTAAATCAAGAAGCTGCAACGCATCAAAACATTACTTACTTCAAAAGGGGTAGGGTAACTTTGAAGTAATCTTTTGAGCTTGATGCAGTTTTTAAAGACAAATCTTTCGAAACTTTCAGAAAGAGTTTTCTAAATCTATTTTTTTTTTTAAATCGATTCGAGAGCTTTTTTATGTCGGTTAAAAACAAAGATCGGGATATTATACCTATAACATAAAACGTATGACTAATAAATTTTCGTATAGGAGCGTAAATAAGTACTTAGAATTGTATTACAACAAAATTTGTTTGCTGCGGTCTTCCCGATTATAATTTCCGTGTCTTCAAGGGTAGACTGAATAGACTCTTAATAAACTAGTGCGCTTCACCATTAACGAATGCATAACTGTTTACCACCAGGCGGGATCGCAATCAAGCACTCAATGATCAGCAATGATTTAAATCATTAAAAAAGTAAATAACTTTTACGATATAACTTTTACGATCAAATATCGGAAAAGTTCAAATGCTAGAATTCTCCGGAACTTTTCTGCCATATGCAATGAGAGATACACGTCTTCATCGTATAATCGTACTATAGTATTGTGGATCACTAAGACCCGAATCAGAAAGTCTTGACAACGATTTTCACAAGCTGTGTATCTACACTGCAAGCTACTAATAAATAGCGAGAGGAATAGCAGAGCTGCAGCATTACTGACAGACAACTATTAACTACATATATAAAAACTTTAGAATTTTACCTTTTATGAAAAAAAAACTAGATAATATACACAGCAAAACCCATTCGTCATCCGTGTATAATATAATCAGTTCAACGATAACTCATTTAGTTTTTTTCATTTAGTGTGCTGGTTGCATATACGGGCTCAACCTTCGAGCCTGCGCAATGTCACCATTAGCATATTATTTTCACATTGCTATCCTGTTACTTCTATTTAAAGTGGTATACACTTTGTATTCTTAACCATCAATTTTGCAACAATGACATGTGGCGTTAATGTTGGTCTTTATATAACAATGTGTACATTGTGTCTCAGTTAAATTGACCTCTAGGTAGACATCATCTTTCCAGAAGTAAACGTAAGGTACAAATTACGTGGGTACGTTTCCTTAATGAGTGTTGACAACTCTGGATTTTTTTCTTAAAATGAATAGGATTCTAGCTACTTGCTTTTTGCTTCGTTCAGTATATGTAATTTCTGTTTGACAACTGGTATTTCAGATGATATTACAGTCAAGTAGTAAATGCTCAAAGTACTTAGATAGGTTCCTATTATATTTCCTAGTACCTATTAATCTGGCACTGTATCTACCATCCTTTTGTTGCCTTCCTAACAATCTACCATTATCTTTCTATCCACCCGCGAGAAAATATACAGGTTTCTTCATGCAAACATAGGACCTCCGTTTCATGCATTGAATGAATTTTGGAAAATTCTTTCTTTTTCTTTATAAAAGACACATCTGAGCTACATTTCAGTGTTCTAGGTCCATGTGTTTTGACTGGGCAGTGATGGGTCAGGAGTTTATCTTTTTAGATATATAGTTATATAAATATTTAAATTATACGTTTAACTTTATACTTTAGTTTTTCCACATACTCTTCTTCTTCTGTTTTTACACAGTATTTTCCACATTTCTTTTTAATTTCTCCTTTCGCAAGTCTGCTGTAAAAAAAATTGCAGTTTCATTGTATTCGTTATATTTATCTATTACTGTTTCCCTGTGTCTACATAAATATTGAAATAAATCAACAATCATCCTGTGTTAATAGAAGTTTTACCCATTTCGACACTTCGTCCTTGTGAAGCTCCAATGCCATCGCATTGATTCGACGATGTCATTGTCACATATTTGTCACCTCTAAACGCTGTGCACACAGCATTCTGATAAAAAGCCTGTTATGTTTGGTCATGTCAGGTAGATTTATTTACGATTGTAAAGCCCTTCATCTCGCGTTCATAATAAAATTGATTAATCACACGTCGTTGGTTTGTGCAAACAATGCTACCTGTACTTTCATTATGATAGATAAGTCTTATCTTATCTTAATTGTCATCCTTAGGTGACAATTGTTAACTGTTGAATTAGCTTGTTTTAAAATATTTACAAGCTGTATTTGGTTAACCTCATTTGCAGCTTTAAAACAAAAGTAGCCTCAAATAAAAGAATTGGGGAGGATTACTTGTGTTGACTACTGTTTCAGATTGGGTCCTGAATTTGTTTGTCAAATTTTGACGAACCTGTCTGAATTCAGCCGTAGTTTCTAAATCATCTACAGATGTCAGAAAACTTTATAGATATCAACTAGCTATGTTTGTAATGACTTTGCTTTTTAATCGTTCTTTGATTTTCCGTATAATTATTTGATTAGCATTCGGTTTAATTCAAATATATTAATCCTTCTCGTCATTTCCGGTCCGGTAAGTACTAGTACTTACAGCTTTTACTTTAACCTTTCGAATACTGTAATTAGAGATACATTGACAGAACAAACGCCGGCGTTCGCTTGAGATTTAATAAATTAATAGTAACCTACAGTACAATTCACGAATGATGGCTGCCGTGAAGTTAGCCTTTGCGAACGTTCGCGCATACCACACTCTTCTCGCACACGCACAACGCCATTTGGTTCCTAAAACACGTTACTGCGCAGCCTTTTGCGCAAACTTCACGGCCGCCATCATTCGTGAATTGTACTGTATGATACTGTCACATAGCAAAGGTAATTAAAATATGACTGTGAATTTGCTGTTATAATAATTTCACATGAATGTTTTAGTAAGTACTTGATTATGTGTAGTTTTTATTCTATTTAACTCTAAGTCTCATCAAACTCACTATTTAAAATATCTTAAATGTGGTGCTAAAATTCTAAATGGAGTTACGTACACACAGGCACAAACTTGTTAAAGTGCCATGTAAAACCAATTTACAAATTTAAAAACAAAAATCACGATAATGTAGAACCCACTGCAAAGGTAAAATAGAAGTTCGAAACAATTGAGGTTATTATTATATTAATTTTGGATTTGTCCATAATTGTGTAGAAAAAATCAGTTTTGTGTCGTCGTAGGTGTTAGGTATTTTTCAATTAGTGTCGTTAATTATTTTTTCGTCAACGTCAAGTAAAGTCTACCTGTGATTCGAAAACTGTGGTCGAACTATACATGTTCAGTTAAAAGATATATTATAGCATCTTTGTTAGGCAGTCTTCTAAAATATTTAATAAATAGGTATATATGTAATACTCGTAGTAGTAGTAAGTTTTTTTATTTTTTTTTTCTTTTAGATTCAGTATAATGGAGTTTTTATACGCATGCGGATTTGCGCCGCATGCGTAACCCCCGCAAATGTCCTTTTCATACAAATACCTATTTATTGCAATCCCGCATGCGTGATGAAATCCGCATGATATTAAAAACACCCTTAGATTATTTTTAAATATTAAAAACCCACTTTTATTTTCATAATTGGAATTTTATGATATGATAGTGTAACGTAAATAGGTTAGACGTATGTGTCTCCTTACGTAGCTGTACTTGAAGCACAACGTCATACATTCGTAGGTCTGCCTTGACCTACTATTTCTTGTCCCTGAAGGCTTGCGTCCGTCTTCCATGCCTGAGACGCTTAATTAGATATTATTTAAAAATATCCAATATTATCCTTTTCCCATATTGTATTTAAAGCAGTGTTGGTCCAGTGATAACAATCTCGCCATAAGAAATGTAGGTCGCGAGTTCAAACCCAGGCAGACCTCAGGCATATTACTTTGTATAATTTATTATACCACCACTGCACTCAACACGATAAAGGAAAATATAGTGAGGAAACCGGCATGTCCTAGAACCAAAAATTTGAAGACAAGTGACATCCACCAATCCGCACTAGGCCAGCATGGTGAATAACGGCCTATTAGATACCCTTTTAAAAAGGAGGCCTGAGTCCCAGCAAATAGATCATTATAAGGCTAGATAAGCTTATCTATGCTTATTTTGTTTTAATGCACAGAATTCTAAATTCGATTAAGAAACTGTAAGCTTAAGGTCTTTTTTATATAGTATGGGTAGAATTACAGCGGGATGAAAAATTAAATATGCATCTTTAAGATGAGACAAAAGTTAGCTACATTGTATGAACCCAACAGCTGTCACCCGCACCACCCAATGGCAATTGTAGTGTAATGAGATGTCAGCAAACCGTAGGGGGGCAACAGGGTCGAAGCCTACTGGGGCCAAGGGACTGCTTCTGAATGAAAGACTCGGAGTGGGTTTTTAGTCAATAAAAGTGGGACACAAACTCCCGCCCCAAGGGGAATGTCTTTAGAAGATTTTTCAACCTAAAAAAAAATTTTTAGTGTACATTATGAAATTGTAAAAAATAATAGATAAAACACACTGTATATGTAGGTAAGTAAAGTACGAATTAGTTGTAATTGGCTTATCTACTCGAGTGGTTCTATATTGTTAATTAATAAGGATAGACATTTTAATCAGGCTCCATCCGCACCAGTTATAGACAAATGCTATTAAAGCAAAGTAGGCACTTAATCGAGACGCCGGCGACAGTGAAACAGCAATTCATTCGTGTACACAAGATATTCATAAGTGAGGTTTCTGAGTAATTATATTCACGCACTAGCTGCTTACATTATTTTATCTTTTAAATAGGTAGTGATTAAGAATAGAACAAACATCCGTCGGCTGATAGAGTAGCGAAGAACATAGTTCATCATCAGCATCATCTTTTCAACCGATATACGTTCACTGTTGGACAGAGGCCTTCCCCAAGTGTCACCATAAACGGTCCTATGCATCTCGCATCCATCGGGTATCTAGCGATCTTCACCTGGGCCTCAAGTCTGCTATTACAATAGTGTCAGAATGGTCTATCATTGTTGTCATAATTGTCGATTTTGACAAATTTGGGTGATCTACTAATATAATGGCGTCATTATGACTTTCCAATGGTCAACCACTGACACTCCATTGAAAGAAGTGGCATAGAATAGTAATCTCGTACATATTGAAAAATGAATATTTGACTAATGCGGTAATCTGCAAAAACTTGGACAGTTTATTTGATCAGTGTTCTACCATTAGAACGTTATTGTGCATTTATTGGTTTTAGTATGCTCGATATTATCATTCTACCACAACTCTATTACGATCATTGACCGATCAATGATCGATCATTATGAATTAGCAGATTACGAACTTTTAGCAAAATGACAATGTGATCGTGTTGGAATGACGAATTTATGAAAATAGCAGACTTGGGCCCCAGGTCAGATAGATACCAGAATCAAACGCAAGCCTATCCATTATAAAAAATAAGTTCATTCATAGATTTGACGCTATCAACTGCATCAAACTGATAGCATAGCATAGCATAGTCCGCCTTATAATGTTTCCACGTTAGGACTCAGGCCTCCTATTTAGGAGAGGGAATGGGTCGTAATCCACCACTCGAGCACAGTGCGGATTAGTGGATGTGTGTGTAGGAAGTAACCTTTGGAAGTACTGGTCCGATTGGTAAAATTTTTTCACCGATAGATAGCTGCTTTATTCCCGAGTGCCATAAGCTATATTTTATGGACGCGGGCGACGCCGCGAGCAAAAGCTAGTGAGATATAAACCCAAAAAATAAATATAGGTAGTGATTAGGTACCAATAAATATACTTTCAGAAAACTACATAAGTATTATTAGCTAACTCTGATCAACACGTCCACTCAACTACTCACACCGGACCCTTGAAACTGACATTATCAACAAGAAAATAAAAACAACTCATCCGTAGTGTTTATCAACACTTCAGTTTGTCGGCTTTGTGAAACCAACAGAAATCTTTATCGACCGCCAGTTTTCCATTGTAATCCTAAACTTGACTTCATTCAATCCCAATGACATTGGTACTGGGATTAGACACACCTTATATCCAAACAGTAAATAACTCCTTATATAGAAACAGGCTTGTTATTGGTAATTCCACGGTATAACTGTGGCTTTGTTACGCATTATAATATTTTGTAGAACAAAATAAACAGAACAGTTCGCTGAAAAGTAGGCAAGTTCTTTTATTGCGAAAAAACTGATTAAAAAAAAATTAAAATAAAGAAAAAACAGATTTTAAAAAGTACGACCACATTTTCACATATGTATACCTACCTACGAATTGTAATCCTATTAATAGATAAAATGACGGTAATTCATTATTTATTTTGACTGTTCCGCATTTTTGACAGACGTCAAACTCGAGAATTACCATCTACCCTCACAAAAAAACATTACTGAAAGTTATGCATGTTAAATTGGTCTCTATTATAACAAAACAGATTTTAAAATCGCGTGAAACTACTTCTGCACACGTCATCATTAACAGTCCTATCACAGCTCAGTTGGAAGCCAATCAAAACTGTGCCAATATTTTAGTTATTTGCGGGTGAAAGACACTAGATATAGTAGAATTATATAAAAGTGAAATTGTTTATAACAATAGGCACGTGCTTATGTGAAAATGGCTACATAATACGTTAAATATGAGAAAAGAAACGCATATAACAGTAAACAACGTAATAAGGCGAGCTTTATCAGTTAAGTTAAAAAATTTGGCGATTTTTTCACCGTCACTCACTTTGCAAGAACTTGTATTCGAATAGTTTTCAACTAGAATATGTTTTAATAATGTGTTTTTATTCTTTTTACAGGTCTAGACTTCTTGGAACATGGAGCAGACTTCGAACATGCTATCTCGGCGACAGGTAAATATAAAGATTTGTCTAATTTACAATAATAGAACAAAACAATCCATCATCGTAGATAGTACCAAACCTTTCTCAAGACATGATCTGAACGAAGGTGATAACCACATCAGAATCTATCAAGTGTTAAAAACACAGACAGAAGCAATTAAGACATAACGATTAGGTAAATAATGAAGATATAACAAAAAAAAATATAAATAGTTCTAAAGCGTCATTGGTTTATTGATGGTTTTAATTAAAATTCAGTCGTACGTGCCAACAAAAGTAATGGCGATCTTCTTACAAAAGTGACTGAAGATCACAAGATACTCTAGGACAGAGAAAATCACGAACATCACAATACAGAACAATAGATCATAACTAGTAGAACTATCTATTGACTGGCATAATTAATATTGTAAGTATTTATAGATTTATTTTTTCATTAATGTGTATCAACATATCTATCCAGACAGAGATGCTGATGTTTATAAAAAAACAGCACTCATTATAACAATCAAGCGAAATTCAAGTTTATTGAATTTATTTATTGACATTAATATAAATTAACAACTTAAATTGGAGGTATAATATGTAAGTACTCCTACCTGAGGTCCAGTTATAATAACTGTGATATTCACATAAACCACTAGTTAAGGATTCGGGTTTATAAATAATTTAGGTGTCTTCAATGCTAGAGTGAATAGACTCTTATAAACTGGTGCACCTCACCATCAACGATTGCAACTCTAATCACCATCAGGTGAAATCGCAGTTAAGCACTAGTTTACATCATTTAAAAAAAAATCAAGTTATCAGTAACTATGGACAAAAAAGCTTCAAAAGCTTTTTAGCTTCGTTGTTGATGAATGTATTTTAAAAATTCTCACATATTTTATAACTTAAATTTAAAAAAAACGTTTGTATATCTCTAATATGAAATTGATAAAGACCAGTTAAGCTAGAACTACATTAGACCAACGCACACGTGTAACACGCCAGATTTGTATGTCGCGTGGCGTGGATCAAGTGTAGCTCTACAAGTCTAGTTTCCGTATAAAATGTACGGAGACCGACACGCCCAGGTTGGTGTGTGTGGCACACGTGTGCTCAGTGTACCTAGTTCTACCTTCAATCGTTCCATAACATCCACGAAACGAATGTAACAGTTCCCATATCTTTTTCAGGATTCGGACGCTTCCATTTCTGCCTGCTGGCAGTTACGGGGCTGATCTACGCGAACACCGCCATCGGGATCACTATAGTGTCGTTCGTCTTACCGGCAGCGACATGTGATTTTCGGATGACATCGGCTGACAAGGGCTGGCTCACTGCTGCTCCTATGTTGGGTAAGACCTTTTTCATTATCATCATCTTCCTGCCTTTGCCTTTTAGTACTTGGGGACGGCGCAACACAGTTTTTTTTCCTCTATTCTGTCCTGTCACTCGTCGCGCTATCACTAAGACCTACTGTCCAGGGACGCATAGCTTCATATTGGCGTACACCAAGGCGTACACCAAGTGTATAATTCGTCATTATACACTAGGTGTACGCCTGCGTCAAGCTTACATACAAAACTATGAAAATCTGTCGATGAAGCGAACGACCGTCGCCGTCGCCGTCGTCGTATCGCGTCTAAAAATCTAGAGATCACACTGCTATTCTCTAAGAAAACCACCTTGAGCGCAGCGCTGGCCGCAGCGACGAGTCGAGAGCGCAGTACATTGAATTAATAATGCAATTTATAAGTCCCTTGGATTGTTAATCCAATGTACCCATTTTGATTTCGTTGCTGCGGCCAGCGCTACGCTCAAGGCGGTTTTCTTAGAGAATAGCAGTATGATATCGGTCATTCTGATACAGCTTCCGTGTATCTCAAAATTAGTCAACAGTGATATTCCCTTGCAGCTTTTGGCAATATCGCTTAGTCGTTCGCGCGCATATTTTTTACTAAATGAAGTTAAGACTTCTTGTGTTAAGTACTATATTTTTACATACCATAAGTTACCTTTACCTCGAAATTTTTTTAAAGGAAATTTTCGGTAGTATTTAAGAAAATGGAGCTTACGTAACTAATTATAAGTATACCACTTCCACTTCCCTTCAGCACACATCGCACGCTTAATAATAAACCGGAATAATGCGAAAATTCACTTTTTTGGGAAATCGCAATCAAAGTTTTGAGTGTCGACCTAGTTGAAAACATTTTGATGGTTTTCACGTATTTATAGTGTTATTTTTATTTTCTTGGTGTTACATTGTAGAGGGATGTATAGTGAATATAACTGTCATAATAGTTTATTTATAACATTTATATGTAATAAATAAACGAAGTTTATTTTCTAGCCTTTTGACTTATGTCAGTTTAGTATAAAAAATGTTGATCAATTTTAAAATTTCTTGCAAACTAATATTTAATAATTCAGTTTAGTATTAAAATTGCTGATCAATTCTAAAATTTCTTGCAAACTATTATTTAATAATTCAGTTTACTATTAATAAATAATATAATTTATTTAAATGTATATTACTTATTGCAGTTTAAAGTAAAACAGAAATAAAATATGTTATGTTATTTTCTTAACGTAAAATAACTCGTAATATTTGTAGGAACTCATAATCATGTTTTGCACTTAGTAATTAACGTATTTTTAATTAAAGCTTCATAGTCATCACAAAATGCTTAAGAGCTCTCTATCTTTACGTAATTATGCTAAAGAAATAAACATTGTAATACCAAAGAACCGTTTTAAATTGTTGTTAAAATCTCTTCCTTCATTAGCGTATGGGTGGTTTTATTAGCTACTAGCTATATTAAATTATTGTTGTTTTTCTTGAGTATTGTGTAATTGTATATATTATTTTTATTATTTTATTATATAAGTAGTATTTTGCAACTTTGATGGATGGTAATTTTGATGATGACTTCTTCTCTTGTTCTTCCTCTTCTAGCAGCTTTCTTAGTGCGGCGAGTAGTTCATCCTCTCCATTGAATCTGGGTGATCAGATTTCTTCCCTGTTTTCTCGCAATCCCAATAACCTTCATATAGCCCACATCAATGCTCAGAGTGTCCCTAGCCATTACTCTGATCTTCTGGCATCCATTAACTGTGCACATTTAGGTGCTTTACTGATCTCTGACTCTTTCCTGAAACCGTCTCTTTTATCAGTTCACTATTCCCTTCCGGGCTATGATCTTGTCCGCAGCGACAGAACGGGGAAGGGTGGTAGTGGTGTTGCCATGTATTTACGTGCTGGTATTCCTTTTAAAATTATCAGTGCATCAGAGTAAGAACTCGGGGTCAGCAGAGCATCTTTTCTTAGTTTCTCTACATAATGTTAAAATACTTCGTTGGAGTAATTTATAGTCCCTATAACCTCAGTATCTATTACTTTGATTCTTTCGATACACTGTTAAACAATTTCTGTCCCACCTATGGTCTTGATGGGTGATTTTAACGTGATCTTCGGAACTACAAGGGCATAGATCTGGAGGCATCACTGCATGATGCTGGAGGCATTGAGTGGACTGATGTTTTCCATAGTTCAACTGTCAACGATTTGGGAATTAATATTTTAAACAATAAAATACTAAGTCTTTATGATCAATACGCCCCAATACGTCGAGTTAGAGTTCGATATGTCCCTGCTCCCTGGCACACTCCCGCCTTTAAGGATTTGATGGCAATAAGAGACCGAGCCAAAAGGAGGTTGAAGCGCTGTCCTTCCGTGCGCAACCAGAGCTTATTTAAGGAGCTGCGTAATCGCTGCAGTCGTATGTGTAGAGATGCAAAGAGACGCTACTTCCATAATTCTCTTGACAACCGGAACTCTTCCGAAGTGTGGAAGTTTTTGGAAACTGTCGGCATTGGTAAGTCCCCTAACGTTTCCAGCAAAGATATTGACCTGTGTGCTCTTAACCAACATTACTCACTTCCCCCTGTAACTATAGATCCACACGTCAAATCAGCTACTCTTAATAAGTTGTCTGGTCTGCCATTGCCGCAGTGTTCTTCTTTTGAATTTAGTTCTGTGAGTGAAAAAGAAAATCCATTCTTGCTATATCCTCTTCCGCAGTTGGCAATGATGGCATTTGCTCAAGAATGATTTCCCCTATCCTCCCCGCAATACTTCCCGTCTTAACCCACATTTTTAACTTCTTATTTTCTTGCGCTGTTCCCGATGCCTGGAAACAAGTCCACATCATTCCGTGACCCAAAATCCCTAACCCGGTCTCGCTGACTGATTTCAGACCAATGTCTATCCTTCCGTATCTCTCTAAAGTTCTTGAGCACATTGTCCATCAGCAACTCTCTCTCTTCCTCTCTAGTAATGATCTTCTTAGCCCTTTCCAATCCGGTTTTCGGCCTGGTCATAGCACTGTTACTGCCCTTTTAAAGGTCACTGATGACATCCGCTTGGCCATGGACCACAAATCTCTTGCGTTACTTGTTCTTCTTGATTTCAGCAGCCTTCAACTCTGTTGACTTCGATATCTTTCTTGGGATACTAAAATCTCTTAATTTCTCCCTTCCACTGTTAATTGGTTCCATTCCTATCTTAATGTCCGCTCGCAGCGGGTACGCCTTGATGAGTCTTCATCGGATTGGTGCTATCTTGCTGCGGGTGTGCCTCAGGGTGGTGTTCTCTCACCTCTCCTCTTTTCTTTTTTTATCAACTTTGTCACTAGACTCGTTTCCTCTTACTTCCATCTCTATGCAGACGACCTGCAGCTGTACCATCACTTTTGTGTGGAAGATGCTGAAGCCGCTGTGTCCGCTGTGAACAGTGACCTGAAACTGATAGGGGAGTGGTCGCGGTCCTTTTTGTTTGCAAATTAACCCCAAGAAATCCCAGGCTTTGGTTATTGTTGGCAGATATATGCGGAACAAGCTGGAGATTACATTGCTCTCTCCACTCTGGTTAAATGGAGTTTAGATAGACTATGTTAAGACGGCTAAAAACCTTGGGGTGATCATGGACTCAAATTTATCGTGGACTGCCCATGTCACTGAAGTCAGTCGCAAAGTGCACTACACGTTTCACTCCTTAAAATGCCTTCAGAGCTTTTTGCCCTTGAAGACCAAACACTGATTCAGCCCATCATTGATTACGCTGATGCCTGTTATTTGGATGCCACCGAGGAGCTTTTAAATAAACTTGAGCGTTTGCAAAATATCTGTATTCGTTTTGTTTTCAACCTTAAAAAGTATTATCATGTCTCAGGCTTTCGCAAGGTACTCAAGTGGCTCCCTATTCGACTTCGCAGGAACATGTCTGTTATTTATCATCCTTTTCAACCCTAAAACTCCCTCTTACCTGCGAGAACGTTTCTCCTACTCTCGTCCTTCTGATGCACCTTGCAGGTCGCATCTTAAGAATCTCCTTAAATCCCTTCCCCACTCCACCGATTTCTATTCCTATTCCTTCACTTCGCACGTAGTACGGTTGTTGAATTCACTTCCGCCCGACATCAGGGGCTGCCAAACTCTTGCAGTTTTTAAAAGAGTCATAATTGCATAATATACTAATATGTATTATTTTATTTTAGGTATTATTTAGTATGTATTTGTGTGTATTTTATTATGTGTATGTTTATAATTATAGCAGTATATAATATATCTTTAATTATTATATTTTTTTTATACTATTTCATTGTTAACTTTGTATTTTGTGTGTACTAATTTTCCTTTTACTTTTACACACGGTCTATTTCTCTTTTTTCTTCAACTTTCCTGTCGCAGGTATGCTGGAAGAGATTTCATTAGAAATAAGCATCACCTTTGTACTATTTTTTTTGTTTCCTTCCTCTTTTCTTGTATTTCCATGTGTGTATAAATAGTTAAATAAATAAATAAATCTTTAAGATTAAAACTATGGAAATAGAAATTTAATACTTTTTATTAATAGGTATTTAAAATAAATTGAAAGGACATTTTGTAATAAACTGCAGCAATTACTAAAGCAATATTAGATTTTAGGATCACTTAAAACGTAAACCGAAATAAACACAAGTATTTTTTAAATTTATCAATAGTCTTAGTAATAAAATGAAACAAAATGGATTGCTTTGGAAATAAAAGTAATCATTTTATACTAAACTGCACTAATATGCAATCTTACATATCTTTACAACTTTAATTTTATGATAAACTGCAACTAGTCTAAGTAGTGTATGCAGTACTGTAAAACCGTTTTCTACTAAAGTGAAATAAAACGAAATTATGCTAGTTTAGAAAAAAAATTGAATTACAGTAGTCTTATCTGCGTTTGTAAAGAAACTGAATGATTACACTTTACTCCACTGTAGACGCAAAACAACGACACCTGTCTCACATCACGGCTACCGCATTTCTGAATGATTCTCTGTCGCATGAAATGCATTGACGCGTGCTTTTGTAGAAAAGAGAAGGGTGATCTAATAATCGAGCATTTTTGTTTGTTTCGCATGGTGGGATTTTACCTATAGATACTTCTATCGGAGTTAATTCGTTTTATGAAGAAAAGTAGAAATCCTTAATTTTTGACTTATTCCGGTTTATTATTAAGCGTGCGACATAAGCCATGTTATAAACCTGCTTACCTTACCATGTATGTTAATAGATTTTTTTTCCGTTTAGGTATGGTGATCGGATCATACTTCTGGGGCTGCTTGGCTGACACCAAGGGCCGTAAAATAGTGCTGGTCTCAGCCCTGCTGATAGATGGCTTCATCGGAATTTTATCCTCCTTCGTCCAAATCCTGCCTATCTTCATGGCCTGTCGATTCATTAATGGTTTCTCGTGAGTATCCAATTTTACTTTTTTTCTGTTAAGAGTGAGATTTCTCAAACTTAGGGCAAGAAAATGTTCTCTGAGGTACATGGGCGTAGCCAAGTCCTAATATCGGGGGATAAAATAAAACAAAAATATGCTAAAAATGACTTATATTTATGTGTAAAAATTCAAAACAGTATGGAATTGGATATTATAATAAAAATGGTTTGTCAGGCTCAAATTATATATATTTTAATGAGCCTGTCAAAATTCATCCAGTGACGGTGAGGTAGGATGTTTAGTGAATTTATTAGCAAATAAAGATCTGTATCTAATAACACGCGTCATCCACAGCTAGTTAGAAAAAGAGTGATAGGTACAGTCATGCGAGGCTGCACGTGACATCTTTAGTAAAACTTAAATACGGCTCTAAAACCAGCGATAGGTATAAGTTAGCCGTGTAAAAAAACACGACAGCAAAAAACGATTAAAAAGCCGATACAAGTCAATGCAGTTGGTGTAGGTAATTTATTTTAGATCAGTCATAGATTTGACGCCGTTTTCGACACTGTCAACTTTTAATTATTTCCTATTTTAATGTGTAATAACCTTATTTTGAAATTGTCTCCCGAGCCCTTTACTGCGATATTTTACACGACAGTGACGAAAAAAAAATGGAAAACGTATAAATTGGCGCCAGAAATCCGCCTTTTTAACACGCTTATTTCAAATAATGTAGATAAGTAGGTATCCTGTATCAGTCTTTTTTTTTTTTTTTTTTTTTTTTCGATGGGAAAAATCATCTTATGACAACCCCCGCTCTTGGGCGGAGCGGGAGATAGTGTCAGACTCTTACTGACTAAAAAACCCATCCCGTTCCTTCAAGCCTTCATACCGGGGCTCGAGCGCCCTTTCGGATTACCCTGGCCCCAGTAGGCTTCGACCCGGCTGGGCCCCTGCTGTTGCTGACAACTCCTTGAGGCGCGCGGGAACAGCGCGCGCCGTCGACGACTTGGGCTTGGTTCGGACGGTTACCGGACGGCCGGACAGCGAGCTACCCATTGCTCACTGTCCGCAAGCCCGCGCCTACGGTGGCCGGAAATCGGGATCGGAATCCCGGCGGCGGCGAGAGCGCCGTTGCCTGATGCGGTCGGCCTCCTCCTTAGCGAGCATTACTGCTTCGCAGAAGTCGGCGACCGCCTGCCACTCCTCCTCGCTCCGGACCATGGCCTCGACCAAGGCCCGGCGCGAGAGGTCTCCGCCGCCGATCACCCCCACGAGGGCACGGCGATGCTCCGCCCAAGCAGGGCACACCGCGATTGTGTGCTCCACCGTGTCCTCCGGGCGTTCCGCACAGTGGCGACACCCGGGCGTCACTTCCGCTTTAATTCGGAACAGGAACCTCCCGAACTTGCCATTTCCGGTGAGGACCTGTGTCATGCGGAAGGTAAGGACGCCGTGAGGTCTTTCCAGCCACGCCTCAAAGAGGGGACTTATCGCCATAATTGTGGCGTGCCCATAACGGGGTTGCGATAGTCGCTGACGCCATTCCACCATGAGATCCCGCCGGAGCTCTGTCCGCCATGCCGTGACCTGTCGCGGCAGAGGACTTTCACCCCGGCGTTATCCTGTATCAGTCTCACAACTAAGACAATATTAACGACACCACTAAAATATAACAAGCCGTTGAGGCTTAGTCCGTGCCAAAGAAATTTACATACCTACACATATATTTTGTACCCTCTTTCTGCGCAATCGGGTAAAAAAATCGGAAAACGAAACTATCAACATCCATATGTTGTGTAACTATGCTTAGTAGGAACAATATTTAAAGAATCGTGTATAATAGTTACCTACTAGGTACCAGTCCGCAAACCCTGCGGCACCTAGTTATTAGTTTAAATGCAATTAAGTAGCAATGGCTGTGGTAGTAGTGAAAATAAGGATGGACTAATCAAATGAATTTCGACTTTACTAAAAACAGGGTCGTCATTCCCGACAAAGATTTAAATATAATGAATGTTACAGCTCAGCAACGTTAACAAAACGCCCTAACGTGACACCCACGTGTTTCATAGCCTCTTAAGGTATTTTTCTCCTTTAGAAGTAAACAATGGCTGCCACAAATCATGCGGACAGACACGCTACAATTGCTTCCAAGCACACGCTTCCATTTACTTACTATTGTCGTACTAAGTACGGTAATGACGAGTAAAATGGTTTCGTCATAGCCATTAACTGGAAACACGTTTGATCGATTTATTTATAATGAAAATGTAACATCCGTACAGGTGCAGTTATTTAGAACTAGCTGCTCGCCGCGATTCCGCTCCCGTGAAATTATTTCCTACCTTTCAATTAATTTAAAAAATTTCAACTGCTTGTTTCTCAAGGAATTTTTACTTTTTTACGCATATAATAAAATAAGAATGATTTTTGAGTTTTAGCGAGACTAACGAACAGGATTTTTATATCTATGATTAGTTCCAATATTGTTTTGTATATTTAACAGACTGTCGGGGTTACCATGACGTTCAAAGTAAGATTCTTTTAATCTTGTTTCGGTGTGGGGGTAAGAGATGGCGCTGGATAACCCGTATAGCTCTGTCTCTTACCCACACTGAAACAATATTAAAACAATCTTACTTTAAACGTCATGGTCTAGGTCTGTGTCAACTAGCGTTGCTAAGTGAACCGATTGTCCTGATTTTCAGGGGTCTGGGGACCCATACCGATTTACGCCTAATCGGGACGCTAAAAATCCCGATAAATCAATAAATTTCAAAACCATTATAATTAAACAAAACCTATCCGCATACCAAATGTGTCAATGCGTTCAAAATCACACTAGTGCCAAAGCCTGCTAGGGCTACAGGAACGTTTGAAAGAGTGACGTGGCCCTAGAATGCAAAGGGGAACTGAAAGACATAGGTCGGTTTTAGCCAGTAAAAGTCTGAAACATCCTCTTGTTCCACCATAGAGCGATAAGTCATTGGATGAATTCCCACCTAAAAAAAAGGGTTTTTTGTCCCGATCTAAAACCCTAAATCCCGATTTGTTTTATTGTCTGCCCCGATTTCAATCCTGGCAAAACTAGTGTCAACTCACATTCACCAATTATCTCTTATCAATTATCCAGTTGGTCGCGAGCCATTATTATGATGATTCTGTTTAATTTGAGATAGGAAATCATCAAATAGGTAACTTTTCGCGCTCTGTGTAGTGCGAGAAGACAGACTTTTCCGTCTGTGTTCCTTCAGTTGCCCTTTGCTTTCCAGGGCCAATATTCCTGCAGCCCTTGTAGAGTTTCTAGACCAGCAAATAGTGTAAAATCTTCTTTTTTTATTAGGTATTGATAGGCTTGCGTTTGACCACCAGCTCACCTGATGGTAAGCGATGATGTGGTCGACGACTGAGCACGCTTGCCTAGAAGTAACCTATTCACTCTTGACTTATAGACCGCTAAGTTGTAGCTATCAGGAAACACAGATTCCACAATCTGCCGTTCGATTATTATGTACGTACTAGCTTTTGCCCGCGGCTTCGCTCGCGTTAAATTCGAGGTAACACGGTTCCCCTTTCTGTGGGGGGTTAGTGAACTTCCCTTAGTGAACTCCACTGCGGGTGACGAAACCTACGACAAACTTATTATTTGCGGTTGGTACAGTAATCGGGTCTAGGGATCGAACCGCAAAATTAAGTTTGTTTTTTATTGTATATACTTTTCCGGGATAAAAAGTACCCAGTGTGGTGCCCAGGATATTAAAGAATAATTATACCAAGTTTCATCGTAATCGAACCGGTAGTTTTTGCGTGATGCCTGAACAAACAGACAGACAGATAGACAGACAAAAAATTTTTTAATCACATTTTTGGGTTCGGTGTCGGTCTAGTAACACCTGCCATTTATTTTTTTGATATTTTCAATGTACAGAATATTCATTTTTACAGATTTATTTAAGTATATATAGATATAAATGATGTACAGTGTCAGAGTTGTACCTAATATTAGATATTTTTTTATTTTTTCAGTGTTGCTGGCGCTATGGGTATCTGCTTCCCCTACTTGGGTGAATTCCAACAGACCAAATACAGAGAGAAGATCCTCTGCTGGATGGAAATGTTCTGGACACTCGGAGTCATCTTATTGCCATGTAAGGAGAATTACTTACCATTAAAAAAAAAAATTTCACATAGTCTGCATGGGCACCTATGAAGCATCAGATGTAAGTGCATAGTTCCAATTGGCTGTTTCCTATAGACAAGCTTCACGAACCGGTACCTAAAAACTCCACGGTTCATCTTAAAAAAAAATAGTTATTGTTGGACTAGCTGTTATCCACGACTTCGTTCGCATGGAGTTTAAGAATGAAAAGAAACTTACCTGTTACAATTCTTATAAAAATGTTATCCATTTCGGAGATGTGCCTCCTCCCAGTTCCCGGTAAAATGAAAATTAGCCAAGTTACTTACTCCTTGTAACATCAGCTAACGTCAGTGAAAGTCTCCAAATCGGTCCAGCCGTTTTAGAATTTAGCCTGATTTTTGTTATAGGTATTGAATACACTTTCGTATGCATTTAGTAAAAAAAAAAACTTTTTTTTTATATTACTAGCAGGTTCAATTTTATTCATAGAGTATAGATTAGAAGCTTTCTTAACACACTAAGGCCTCTGCCTCGAATCTTGCGGGCAGCGGGGCGGCGGCGGCAGCGGCGCGGGAGCGGAGCAACGCAGACCAGCACGCTTAGCCAAGTTGTTATTCTGTAATCGTAAACGCTGTAGAAAAGTGATGAAACGTATGGGAATGACGTCATCTCAACGTAAAGTCGCATGGTCAGAACAAACGAATAGACAATTCGTAGCCAAGTTCACATCGTTCAAAATCGTTTCTATAATAATTAACGCTACATCCTTTGTTATACAAACGCTACATTGTAGAACGAGCGGCCGACTCAGGCGCGTCAACATGGCTACCAACTTATCGTTTTCTACAATTGCTGTCACCGTGGTTTTACCGATTAGAGAACGGAATTCGATTGTAACTTGGCTAGGGGGGCAGTTCTCGAAACCAGCGGGCAGATCGCGCGGCAATATAGCGGCGTAGTGTTGTTTTCGTGGTTGAGTCGTCAACATATTTGTTTTTATTCGCGAACAAAATGTCTAGCATTCTATAAATTGTGGGCAAAAGAAGTTAAAGCCTACTATACTATACTACTACAATACTATAAGGCAAGGAAAAGGAAAGGCGAGTTGTATAGAAATTATGAAGAACAGAGACAATTTCCTGACAAATTCTACGACTAAAATAAATTGCACAACACGGCAATGCAGACGCGCGGGCGGTCACCGCTTGACTAGAGCGCACCTCTCGTTGCCCGCCCCCGCGCCGCCACCGGTCCATTTGATTTTACGCGTTAGATCCTACCGCTCCCGCGCCGCCGCCGCCGCTGCCGCCGCCCCGCTGCCCGCAAGATTCGAGGCAGAGGCCTTACGCAGAAGACTCAATACCTACCTACCCAAAGAAAATACAAGTTGTCTTTGCTTCTTCCAATACCATGTTACCTTTTTGTTTCCAGTGATCGCTTGGGGAATCATCCCAATCGAAGGAATCCGTATCGAAAACGGCAGCGGTACATTCTCCTACGACTCATGGAACTGGTTCGTGGCCGCGTGCGGAGTCCCCTCTCTTATGCTTGGCTTCTGGTTGTTCTACTTCCCCGAAAGTCCCAAGTTCATGATGGAGTGCGGAGACTACGATGAAGCCCTCAAGGTCCTGCAAGGCATCTACAAGCAAAATACTGGCGATGACCCCGAAAACTACCCGGTAAGATCGATGTTACCTGTATCATCAGCCTAACTGGCTACTCAAAATATAGTTGCCTCCCAACTAGGTATGGCTTTTTTGAGTTGGGAATTCATTAAATAACTTCTAGGGAGAAGGCGGAGCGCAAGGGCGTATCAGACTTTTACTGACGAAGACCATACCTGTGTCATTCAGTTGCCCTTTGCGTTCTAGACTCACAGGTTTCCTTTTTAGAAATTCCCCGTGGCCCTATGGTTTTGCTGACATCTCTTTGAGGTGCGTCGAACACTATGCGCTGTCGACGACTCTGGCTCGGTCCGGACGATTACCAAACGTTCGGACGGCGAGATACTCATTGCTTGTCGTCCGCAATCCCACGCCTACGGTGGCCAGGGATCGCCCGATGACTCCTATGACGCCTGGCTGAAAAAAAGCCCTAGAACGCAAAGTAACTGAAGGGAGCCACCCGGGGTTTTAGTTAGTAAAAGTTTGACAATCCTTCACGCTCTACCTCGAGCAGGAGAAGCTATTTGAAAATTTGCGACCCAAAACTAACTACTAGCCCACTGTTTTACTTACTCTTTATAAATTTTCCATTTTCAGATCAAAAGCCTCAAGGAGAAAGTCCGAACTGTATCAGTAGGCTCCCAGACCTCCGTCAAGTCCGTCCGATCATTGAGCATGCGCAAACCGAAGGACCTCAAGCGATTGTTCTCCGAGATCTGGGTGCAGACCAAGGCTCTATGCAGGCCGCCCTACCTCAAATACACGATCCTTACTTGCATCATCCAGTTCGGTTTGACCACAAGGTGAAATATATCTTATTTGTGTTTAAAGAAATTTATTCTCTTAAAAGACTACAGTTAGTACAAGTAGTTCATGAGAATCATGATACAAACAGTGCTTATTATTAGCATTTTCGTCGTTCATAAATATATGTTTTTTTTTTGTATAATAGTGAGCTGCACTAGTGGAGTATGGTCTACCTGTCGGGCGTTGTGGGAACTTTAAATACATTGTAGAAGCTTACATTTTTAGTGGTCGTCATTTACAAAGCCTAAAGGTTGAATTTAGGTGTCTTTAAGGCTAGTTTTATAGGCTCTTAATAAACTAGAACGCTTCACCATTAACGCTTGCATCACTGCTTACCATCAGGTGGGATCGCAGTCAAGCACTAGTTTATATCAATTAAAAGACATATGTTTCGACCAGATTTTTATTCAACAAAATGAAAGTCTCGTATTGGCCTATACCTACTCCATTCGCAATAAGATGAGACATTTAAACAAACCTTTTTACAGTCAGTTCAAACGATTTTGACTTTTATTGCGTTGGTGGCATGATAAATGGTGGCTGCAGTAAATAGTTGGTATTGTAACCACTTTCTTGCTTTCAATGCCATCCATAAGCCTATGGAATAGACTTTATCAGTTTTCTAGTAGGTACTTGTAGCACAAGCTCTGCTCAGTTTGGGATTAGATGGCGTTGTGAGTTAGTTACTTATGGAATTATTATTATTATTTATTTATAATAATTCACAGTCACTGGAATCTGGTCTGGATGCGTGGTCGTTGTGGTGACGCTTGGGGGAGGCCTATGTTGTTTTTCGCCTGATATGATATTATTTATTATTTCAGTTACTACACCCTCATGATCTGGTTCCCTGAGTTATTCAACCGTTACGAGGAGTTCGAGAAACGTTTCCCCAACACGTCCGCATCGGTCTGTGACGTGTCCGGCATCGTGGTTGTTGACGAATACGAAGGTGATCCCTTCGACTGTCTGAAGACCATTGAACACAGCGTTTACATGCACACCTTGATCGTCGGTCTCGCTTGTATCCCAACTTCGTTGTGGTTACCTCTCTGCGTACATAAGCTTGGAGCTAAATTCTTCTTGAGTAAGTGACATTGTAATTTATTGTGTAAAATTCATTGAATTATTATCATACTTTACTTTTATGTAATCGTAATAACAGGGAAATCAATCATCATCATCCTCCTGCCCTTGTCCCGTGTTATTTGGGATCGGCGCAACACTTTTTTTCTTTCATTCTGTCCTGTCACCCATCATGTTATCACTCACTCCCTTTTCTTTCATATCACACTTAACACAATCTATCCATCTTTTCTTTGGCCTCCTGTTCCCTCTCCATCCATCCACATGTATACTCGACTCATAGTAACATGCATTTCGTCCTTCCTCTTTACATGACTATACCAAATCAAACGATTCCCCTTCAATTTTTCAGCCACTTTCAAACTTCCTCTATTCAGAAGTGCCTGCAAATGGTCTATTTGTAATAAATGCTTTTGATTTGATTTGATATTATCGTCACACCACACATCCTTCTCAACATTCTCATCTCCGCTACTTATGTACAATCTTTTTTCATCAGTCTTTCACAGCCCAATATTCTGATCCTACAGTATGACAGGTCTTATCACGGACTTGTAGATTTTACCCTTAAATTTGGGGGCATCCATGGGTGTTCCTACACTAAAATGTACACCATATTAACGTTATTTGTTGTTTTCCAGTCTTCAGTTTGGGCTTCGCCGGCGTGGTGACGGTCGGCTTGTACTTCGTACAGAACTCCACACAGAACTTGGTGCTATCGTGCATCTTTGAAGCCCTCACCTCGCTCGCCATCAGTCTGGTGTTCTGCGTGCTGGTCGACTTGTTCCCTACAAACCTCAGGTAATAAACATGTTGTTATGATTTCAATTATCAAACTTCTTACCTCGTGCCTCGGAAAGCACGTAAAGCCGTCGCTCCTGGTTGTCATTTAGCTCTTTGACAGTCCTTATAGGTAGTCAAAAGCAATAAAATCTGACTAGTTTTCACATCGACAGATTATAATATACCGAAAAATAATGCGTTAAATTGTAAGCAGTAGGTACTTACCTGTTACGGTTTATGATCTTTCGACAGTTGAGTCTAAAGTTATTTACAATGTTATGTCGACATGTGTATATGTCGCGGCCAGATCGTAGAAATTAAAACTGGGCAGATCTTTGTAAACGTTAAAGTTTATATGTCAATCCTCGTTTGGCCATATCATTGAGGTACAGTGCGTTTCACTTAAGAGGTTCCTTCGCCGTAATATTGGCAATACGGAAAAACAGTGTTGCTATATTTTGAGCAATGAAATTACATAATATTAGAGAAATTAACTGAAATTTCGTTACTTTTAACAATTGCCTTATAATTTTTGTCTTTCGGAAACTAAAAACCATTTTTAAATGAAGTATACAACGCTGGGCTCCATTTCGATTGTCCTACAATTCTTTCAAATACCGAATACTCCACGACACAATATCGTACCTCTCTATTAACAACTTCCTTTTAGACCTGCTTTTTTTAATAAAATCCCATTCGCCTTATAATTCTCCATAAAGTGGTGCGTAGTAAGTAGCGTTATAATTGATTTCGTTTCACATTTCGTACAAAAATTTTGGTTGAGTAGGCAACTCTTTTCTTTTTCCCTTCTTTTTTCTGTAGACAGACAGGGGAGCCAACATTACGGCGAAGAAACCTCTTAAGTGAAACGCACTGTAGGATTTCAATGATAATAAAAGGTCTAAATAAAGTAGGTTTGGCCTACTTTCATCAAGAATATTGAAGAATCAAGAAAGATTGAAAAATCATCAAACTTTACCGTCTATAACGATCTGGCCAGTTTTAGTTAGCCATGTCATGAAGTGATCAATTTCTAAGATCAGTAGCCCGATTCACGTAATCAAAACCGTAACGATATCGTAGCGATTTAGTCGTTTAGTTAGACCATTTCCGTATTCACTTCCATCAGTCAAGTTTGAACGACACCGATTTTTAAGTCGTTTGGTCGAAGAGTCGATTTAAAAAAAAAGAATCTTCATTACATTATCCTGGTAGAATACTTATTAATATAACAGGAAATAAGTCGTCGATAGATCGTTTAGTTTCGAGCCAGTTGAGTTGTCGTTCTATCCAATCCCGATTAATGAACACGTGAATACCGCTTTTGGATAGGACTTCGATCGAACGACTTTAACGATATTTGGCTTGTTTGATTTTACGTGAATCAGGGTGGCCACGACATATACATTACTGTGGCGATCAGAAAGATAAGCAAATGCTCCTTGATGATAAACTAATATAACGATGTGTTCTCCCCAGGGTAATGGCAGCCGCACTGTCCCTCACGGCGGGTCGAGGTGGCGGTCTCATTGGCAACCTGTCCTTCGGCTACCTCATAGACATCAACTGCGTCATCCCCATTGTTGTGTTTTCGGCATTCCTTTTCCGTAAGTATTATTTTTAGTACTAGCTTTTGCCCGCGGCTTCGCTCGTGTACATAAAATATAGCCTGTCACTCAGGAATCAAACAGCTTTCTATCGGTAAAAAAATTTTGCAATCGGACCAGCAGGCTTACTCTCCAAATTAATTTAAATTTCAATCTAAAGTCAATCCGATTGCAATGTCAATTTTGACGTTAAGTGATTTGGAACTCTTGAAAACAGTATTATCAACATATACGATTTCACTTAGTTCTCAAAATGGTCACGCAATTTTGAACCAATTTGGCGCTAGCATCGAATTCATGGGTACAAAACGTCACAATCTCAATGTCGACCGATCGGAATTGAACTCAAGAGTAAGCCTGCTGTACTTTCAGAAATACCGCCTTATAATATCAGTGTAGAAGACTAGATACTCTCCCTGACTCCCTTGGGCTTTACCATGACGTGTTAAAATGTCAAGCGTGCGAGCGAGAAAGAGGAATGGAACTATACACCCTTATGTATAGTTCTATTCCATAGACAGTTCAGTTTAAGTCGCATAGCGCTCAGTCTGATACGATCAATACAATCAATTGTGGCAGAGGCGAGCTCGCGCACTTTTGCACACTAGTACAGAAAACAAAGTGCGTGCCTAAAAGTGGTAGGGATCAGTGCGAGTTTTCGAGTAAATGTATTGAAAACATTATTTAGCGACATGAAAACTAACCTATATTATTTTCTTTGATCCACAGTTGCTGCAATACTCTGCTTCTTCTTGCCAAAGACGGGACAGGAAGCATTAGATTAAGCCTACAAGTTGGTTATTTATACATAGATAATACAATTAGACTGTCTACAATACTTAGTAATAATAATCACTGTTCAGAGTGGTTGTACATAACGTAGGATGTAATGGACGAGTCGTTATTTATTGTGTCGCAAAGACGCCAGTGCCGTTACCAATTTACTGTGTTTCAGTATACAAATCATTGTCGTATCGTAAGTGATGAACATAACAGTATTTTAGAGTTGACTGTGTAATATAATTCAATTAAATTATTATTATGATTATATTAAATAATTAAAGGTTAAACCTACCTACTTAATTATATGGGTGTTTTTTATTTTGTATTTCTTCTGCTAGTGGCTTCAGTCTGTATTATCCTAACTTACTACTGCGATAAAGCTATTCCTATATCCTAATCTCATCCGTTAAAAGGTTTCTGTACCCCTAGCCAAGTTAATGATCTGCAATCGTTAACGCTAGTAGAAAACTTCAAATGTACTGCAATGACGTCATCTCAACTTTCAGTCACATGATCAGAACAAAAGAATCGGGGGCGTGGCCAACTCGAGGCGTTCAACGCAAGCGAAACGGCTGTAACTTGGCTAGGGGGGCAGGACTGGCTTCCTGACTTGGCGAGCATTCGCCTTTAATGTAACATAAGATTCAATTGCATTGCATTTTGTTGATTCCACAACGTCAGACGAAGCGATCGTTGTGCTGAGCGCGGCTATATTAATTCCAAATTGAAGTGTATGAAAAAAGCCGAAGAAGCGCTATGGTATCATCAAATTGCGGCGTAAAGTCACACTCGGTTCTCCACTTTCACTGATGGAATGCTCGTACTTTGTAACATCACATTACAGGCTAATGGTCTATGTGAGGGCGCACCTTTATACTTGCCTGGATGTATGTAAATTAGTAGGACAAAATAAGTTCGACAATAAGCCCCGTGCCTGACTGGGACGCCATGACGGTGCTGCCAGTTCACGCAGCCAAAAAAATGCATGCAACTATGGTGTGTACCTCACCTCGCCACTGTTAGTCACGCAGTCGACCATACATTTTTATGACATTATGACCTTTTTTTTTTTGGTTACGCTGCAATGGCGTCCTATAGTGAGGCACGGCCCGTAGGATCAAATTACAGAGCATTTTTTTTTGTTTTATGAATTTGCCAACTTATGCTTTTGAAAGACTTAAGTTTTACTTAATTGACTATGAGGCCTAAGCTCCATAAACACAATCCAGAACGCTTCAAAAACTGGGCACAGCGTGGCTCAAGGTGGGATTGCCCAAGCAAGTGGCAGTAAATTATAAAAAATAATGAATAAGACTTATTCATTATTTTTTAAGAACTTTAATTGGAAATCAATTTTAGCAGTGGTTGATGAAGGTATCATAAAAATCGTAATAAAACAAAATAGCTATAAAGATAATAATATATTTAACTTAAGTATATAAAAATTATAAGAACTAGATTACATTTACATATTATTACGGCAACTAAAAATAGAATTTTAATCACAAAACAATATTAGAATATTATAGATTTTGATTCACTTTGCTTGGTCAAAAAATATTGAACCCGGATTCCCGGATTTATACAGAAAAATCGTAGAAATTATTATCTAAGCAGATTTTTAAGTATACAGTGTGCTATTAAATTCGAATGCAGGTTAATTTATAAATAGGAAATAAGGAATGAAAAGTTTAGACACCTTTAATTTTGCGTAACCATTATTCATCTTACGTGCTGTGCTAATATGAATGCAAACGACAATTCGAAACGGTGAAATGTGTTTGTAATAAAGAAAAACTGTATTTGAAATTAGCTTAATCTTTTCATTCTTGCGCTACACATAAATCTAAAAAGATTTTAGCAAATTCCTCTTCTGAAACAGTTGTCTATAAATTCGAAACCTGCCATTAAATCGGTGAGGTAAAACTTATGAAATATTTAAAACATATTAGTGCTGCTTCCACATTGACAATTTTATTGGGTGGTCACAAAGTGCAATCGCTTTAAGCTCTTAATATAAACAAATAACGTATTCTGTTTGATGCAGTACAGGAGCCATTTTGAAGTTACAGATTTTATGTTGATTTTGAGGTAAAATAAAGTACATTCAATTAGCATAGAATAGGAAATATGCATGCAATTGTTTTATTTGCTAAATTAGATCATTTTTAGCTGTAGTCAACAAATACGTATGAAAGATTTTTTCTTCTTCAAAGCTGCTAATGAAAAAGACAAGTCCGATATGAACTGTAAAGTTAAAGAACATTACGGCAGCTATAGAAAAAGGTGGCTTGGCGGAAGAGAGATTGATTTGTTACTAGCAAGTGCCCGTGACTGCATCTGCTCAGCATTAGTACTTCGAGTAGCTTACAATATCTTTACAAATTATAGCCTATTTGTTATGCTGATGGATAAGCTATATTAGTATAGTTTCATTAAACCCCAAGCGAACGCTCTCTCATTATCTGTCTATTATGTCTCCAATTATGGTATTCGAAAGGTTCAAATCCATTCAGTAGTTTTTGCGTGAAAGAGTAACAAACATCCATACAAATAAACTATCGCGTTTATAATATTAGTTCATTAAACCCCATGCGAACGCCGGCGTTCGCGCACCCATTGACTTTCTATTGTCTGTAATTCTCACGATTGATAGGTTAATAGGATAAAATCTCGTTTGTTGTTTGTTAGATAAATATTTTTTTCATGCATATTCCCTATTGCGTTTCACAGTGAATTTGATTGAACCGTGTAAATTGTATAATTTACTACAAATTTGTATTATTTTGCTCTGGTTATCAAGATGAGAACGCTGTATGACCAGCTACGCACGAAATGATAAGCATGAGACGAGTCACACGAGAATTTATACTTAACCCTTTAAGTGGTTGCGTCGGATTTGTCCGACGAGTATTTTCGTGTCGCGACTGTTTGTGACGATATGGAGTATATGGTAGTGAGATATAACCCTGATAGCTGCCATCTAGCTACCAGCTAGCCATCCACATCGCCGAAGATAGGACATAATTATAAGTAGTCCACAAGTATGTTATTCGTCTAAGTCACAAGCCTCGGCATTGAGGATAAACAACGCAAAGAGGAAGAGGATGACCTTGGTAGAACAGACGCGAAAGTATGTCGGATATATCCGACACAGACCGTTAAAAGATTAATACCGTCGCTGGATAAATTCTCTCAAAAGTCTAACAGGCTTATACGTAGATACACAGCGCTCAATCGATATAAAAAACTTTTGAAAAAATAACAAGGATACTGTACTACATAATCAGAAAGCAAGCCTACAAACGCCTACCTGTACCGCATGGCTTGTGACGTCACAAGTCAGCGCGACGTCTGCGCAGCGCTAGGCACTTGCGGCAAACCGAACTCGTCGACCGGGACGCCATCTTTGTTGCGAATGCTGTCGGCACCGGGCTCCTTGTCGGGGGCGGCTGGGGCCTTAACTACATCATCGAGGTAGGAGGCGTCGTCGTCTAGGGCTATCTCATCACCTGAAAACCAAAGAAAGATGAATTTAATATCGTAAAGCCTTTCGAAAAGATACCCTTCAGTTTTTTCAGACATGCCCGCGCTCCACCGTAGAGAGGGACAAGTAATTTAACGAAATAAAAAAAAAATAGATCCAGCAACTTGCATTAACTGATAATAAATATTATAAAGATGAAGGCACATACATAAGGTTGTTGTTGTAAGGGCAAAAGTAAGATACATTTTGAATTGTTCAAGCAGTTTGTTGAAGTTAGTGGCTTTCATTTTGGTTCAATTACATTTGGAATTTTGTGATTGTTCTCGGAATTTTGTTTTTCGATGTTAAAATTTGTTTGAAAGTTTCAAAATATTCCTATGAACTAATTTTTCATGTTGTATTTTTATTTATTTTCGTACCGTCGTCTAAACTTCTTACAAAGCAATTTCTGGAAATAAACATCCGATTACAATAAACCTTAATCAATTACCATTTTTATTTCTTGTTCTGTGTTTTTGGGTTATTATTCCAGACATAATTTTAATTATTTATTTTCTTCTTGATATGTTATGCAATGAAAATTAACTAACTAATCTTATGTGTTTTAATATCAAATGTTTTGAGTTAATGTAGTGATTGTCTCTAAATTTTGCAGCACTTGAATAGCTTTCTAAAATGAACCTGTAAATTTCCAGTGCCTGTAATGTAGGCGATCCTAATAATAATAAATAAATAAATGAAATCAACAATAACTCTCAGCAAAATATACGTTCAGAGTTTGATAGGCCTGAAGGGCAGCACTAATAATATGCATATGACATCCAACTCTACAATAGTCACCGCAGTACAAAAGTATCAATGGTCTAAGCATTAACCAGCTAATTCATTAAATGTTGTATTAGACGCATCGAGCGGATAAGTCATTGGCGACGCTTAATTAGCAATTAAGCGTCGCCAATGCATAGAATATAACCATAGAATTATAGATACACGCCCAGTAAGGGATGCTATGTATATTTATTGGAAATATATTTGTTTTGTATGCATTTGAGTAGTATTGTTAATTAAAATGTATATTGCGTTATTATTTACCCTCTGCCATACATTAAATACCGAATAAATTAGAGGCTAGATGGTCTCCCGACCTCGAGTAAGAAAGGTAAGATCTAGTATGAGAAATAATAACGAGAATTGGATGAAAGAGTACAAATATTGAGCATAGCAATGACTCCGATTATGAGGAAAACTGTATAAAACAATCCTAGTTGACTGCGACAAGTGTACTGCTACATCACACTAATGAACATTTCAAAGCTTCTCACAACTACGAAAACCACCCTAAATACAACACAATAAAGTCGCATTAAAATTAAAGTTAAAAGTTACCAAGGACATGCCGTTGATATCAGAATGTTATCGAACACAAACAGGAAAGTATAGAAAAAAAACTGCTGTATAATATTTTAATGATCCAATTTATTTTATAGCGTTCGACTAACTATTGGTTTGTCGAGTTTACGAGGCGGCACCCGTATTAAGAGCATCGCAGTGTGTAGTTTCAAGCTGTTTAAAAAACTCTTCATTGAATAAAAGTGCATTGATAAAAACTGTGCAAGTGACATTCACTGTGGAAGAGTAACGACGAAACTCTTGGTTTAGCTGCAGTATATTTTTTATCGTCGTGAAAAAAACAAACACGTTGATATATAGAGTGACTTCATGGTGCACTTTAAAGAAGAATCGAAGAGCCGTAGTTTGGTACTGGCAAACGATTCCTACATTTCATTTACTGAAACAAAGATGAAGAAGAGGCTTTGACACGATGGAAAATGTTATGACGCTGAATCAAATTAATGAACATACATCGAACAATTTATCATCAGTGATCGGCCACCAGTTAAAAGCTATATGCCCTATTCCTTACATGGACATTGTAAAGGAGAAGACATATTCGTTCTGTCGCAGTGTCAACGCTAGCACACCAACCGATACTAAGATGTCGTCACTTGTACATCGCCACTTTGATATTCATATTGGGCTACATGGCATTGTTAGCATTATGCTACAACGTTAATGGATTGTGGACTTATGAACTGTATTTTCAAGTTTTGTTAAATCAGTATTTTCTGTAGTTGACTAATACAATGAAACCTAGATATGTCAGAAAACTTTGTTACTAATCATTACAAGGAATACTTTACAGTTTTGCATTTCAGAATCTCTGTTAAAAATCTCTGGTTAAAAAAAATTGATAGGCAATCTAGACTGCCACATTGAAACTTGCCGAGAAGGCTGACTCGATCTAAACATTTGCTGCCAAAATACTTGAAATACTATAAACTACTTGTATACTGCTGCTATATGGAAAACATGGTGACTCTACTTTTATCCGACTGCGGAATAAAAGGAGGGTTATGTATTAATTATTAAACACTTTCTTATATGCTTTTGTGCAGTCATAATAAAAAAAGAGATAACAAGGTTCCTTGCCCTCACCGGGCGTAGTAGTAATCGAGAACTGTGGTATGAATTTAAGTATATATATTAAGACAAAGATCAACAAGGCATGGGAATTGTGAAAATATTATGAATGGATGAATTACTCGAAAATGTGCTGCTAGCCAGCATTCATCTGTCTAGTTTTTGCTACTTCCTTGTGTTTTTGTTTAACTGTTTATTTTAATATTTGCTTTAAGAAACATAATGTAAATATGTACTTCTACACTTATCTATAAATAAAAATCTGTCTTTATATATATGTGTTTGTCATCTATCTCCTCCCAAATGGCCAGACTTGGTGAGTAGGTATATTGGGTCCCTGGAGGAATTTTATATTATCTATACTAATCTACACTAAGGCTGACATCAGACGGACTGCATCGCAGCGACCGTGCACGGTCGATATATTTAACTGCTTGCAGTTGTACGTTCGACTTCGTGCAGTCATGATATCAACTGCATGCGGTCGGCTGCAATCGAGTAGTGTCGACGCACGCTGTCCATCGCTAACCGCATACAGTTAGTGTGCAGTTAATTACAAAGAGCAAACGTACATTGACATTGTCAACTTTATTTTGAGGCACTTAAAGATCAAATCATACACTAAGCTCCTGGGCTAGATGTGCAGCGGCAACTGCGCAAAGTCAGATCAAACTGCATGCAGTTGAATATATGGACTGCATGCGGTCGCTACGATGCAGTCCGTCTGATGGTTTATGGTATTGAAAAATAGAATGGAATATGATAGATAGTTGTAAATTAAGAAAAAATATTAATAAAGTTTTATATAATAATAGAATTCAAAGGCTTGATACAATATAAGCATAAAAGTTAACTGAAAGCCTTTCATTTGCGTCTCCCCACGCCACAGTACCAACCGAAACACTAATAACGTGCGACTACGGCTTTTGTTAGTAATAAACTTTTGAGAATCATCAAATCGACATATTCTATCCTTGCTACTGTTAGCTACCACAATCGAGAGTTTTGTATAGGAAATTGTTGGGCGTTTTTTTTTATAATAATAATTATTTATTTATTTAGAGACAACTTTTGGTCCACATTATATGTTAGTATCCCTTAATACTATGTTAGTTCAGACGCTCAATAATATTACACTGTTTTTGTATTCTTCCTATAAAATTACATAATTATTAAAATCTATAACAATTGTCACTAAATTAACAGCCATATAATAACAATTAAAAATTTCAAAAAATTAAACGGCATGGAAACAACAAATAAAAATGTCATACAATAATAATAAAAATGTCAGTAAATTAAATGTCATTGAATAAAGATAAAAATGACATTAAATTAAATATCACGGAATAAAAGATAAAAATGTCAGTAAATTAAATGTCATGGAATAAAAAATTAACAATGTCCAGAATCATAAACACACCACACCACCACACAGGTCGACCATGTTAGTAACAATATCTCTTACCCTATGTTAATACTTAACTTTATGCATAGGGTCCGCTAGACCCCATTTTATTAGATTAGGCATCCTCACGTTACCTGCTATACTTATATATCAGGTCGCCCTGTACGTGAGGATGAACCTCGACCGTTACCCAAAGGTAGGCAGCCGTCATTCATATTGCACCAGAAGCAGGGGTCAGTTATCGACGGCCTCGAGAACGCTTGGTAAATCCTCCAAGACAACTCATGTCATGGGCCCGACAGTTTATAATCAACTACCTGCAGCTATTTCTGGTGCCCCGACTATAGGCAGCTTCAAAGTTCGTTTGAAAAAATGGCTTAACGAGCAAGCTTTTTATTCTTTTGACGAATTTATGATTTAATGTAATTTAACTTTGACGTAAATATTAATTTGGACCGAAAATTGTTGACTTTTAATTTTATGATTTATTTTAATCTGTGATTTGACTTCTATTGACTTCTGTTGACTTGTTTTCTTGTATTTTATTTTATTTGTTTGACATTTTATATTATTTGACATTGTAATGTAATTATTTGTATCATTTGTTTGAAATATCTGTTTATGACTTGTAAGAATCTCTAATCAATAAACGACTATGACTATATGTTATAAACTAGTACTTGACTGCGATCCCACCTGATGGTAAGCAGTGATGCAATCGTTGATGGTGAGGCGCACTAGTTTATTGGCGTCTCATCAAAATGAAGCTACTTACGGAAAATTTGCTTGATAGTAATCATTTGCAAAAATGGACCATGGATCCTGGACTAGAACAACAGTCGAGCAGCATCAAAATATTTAGTCGTCATTCTGAATTAATATTACTGAAGAACCGATTCTTAAACCGTTTTGGAGGTATATTTAGTATTCCATTAATTTCGATCTCTATTTCTCATGGTTCTTAATTGGTGAGTTACTAAAAGTCATATTTCCTCATCAGCACTAAAATAAAATTCTTTTCAACGGTGATGAACGATTATAGTGTAACCGACATGGATGTTTACTGAAGAATGTAGGGACTTGACACGCGAGCGAAAATAGTATCGCTAGTATATTTCGCTTGGGAACGCCGTAATCATTGCGGTAAGTCTCCTGTTTGAGAAGTGGCTGGAGAGACATCACGGCATCCTCACCTTCCGCATGACGCAGGTCCTCTTTGGACAAAGTAAGTTCCTGCACCTGATTCAAGCGGAAGAATTTTGCTGACCATTATGCGGACCGCCCGGAGGACACGGTGGAGCATAGTACAGGAGGTACCTCACTTGGGCTGAGCGCCACTGTACCCTCGGGCCCGATCGGTGGCGGCAACCTCTCAAGCCATGCCCTGGTCCGGAGCGAGGAGAAATGGGTAGGGATCGTTTGCTACTGCGAAGCAGTAATGTTAGCGAAGGAGGTGGCCGCCCGCGTGACGGAATGGACGTCTACACACCCAGCCGCTGGGACCGTAGGCGTGGGCGTGCGGACGATTATGAATGGGTAGCTCGCCGTCCCACAGTCCGGTAACCGTTTGAACCTAGTCCAAGTCATCGGCGGGTAGTGTTCCAAGCGCGGCTTAAAGAGATGTCAGCAAAACCATAGGGGCCCAGCAGGGCCGAAGCCTATTGGGGGTATGCATTGACTTCCGAAAGGGGGAAATCGTGGTCATGGAATGCAAGGGCAAAAAAGGATCATAGCTGTGGTTTTAGTCATTAAAAGTCCGATACGCCCTCCCGCTCCACTCTAAAGCGCGACAATTCATTGGATGATAGCCCACCTTAAAAAATAAGGAAATTTTGCTACAAATAGAGGTAGCTATATTCGCTTAGGTTCGAACAAGCCTGTCAAGCATGAATAAAAATTAATTGCCGAATGCACGTACATATACGCATACATTTAGAACAGCTGTACTTAATTACTTATTTTTTGTGTTCGTACTTGTCAGAACAAGATTTATTTGAAAAAAAAAAATTCAAGTAATCAAAAAAAAATATTGCACCCGAGCGAAGCCGGGGCGGGCAGCTAGTGCAGTAGAACAACGTTTGCCGAGTCAGCTAGGACTATATAGTTAAGGGTTTCTAGTCTTAAACTAGTTCTTAATTTGTTCTGAGACGATCGATTGCTTTTTCTTGCCTTTCTTTCAATTTTAAATGTTTTACGATTGTTTTTATATTTTTTCTTTTATCGTTGTCAATATGAGGACTATGTTGAATCATTTTGTTTTTCTTTTCAGTAATTTTAACGTGTCTGGCAATTTGAGTATATCTGCGGCCTACCCAATTTCCTTTCCTTAGTAGTCCTGAGTTGAGTTTTACGAATACCAACGAATGCTTACACTGACTGGACAGGTCCAATCAAATCTGTATGGTTATTTCCTCAAAAGACCATCTCAGATACTAATCTGCATGGTTCTCGTGTAATTTAACCATTACATGTTTGCTGTATGGACTTTAAGATATTTTGACCCCTGAGTTTGTTTCGGTGTTTCTTCTCAGGGTCCGCTAGGAAACACCGGCCTTAAAAATTCAAACCCGCAAGCGCGGGAAACCGCAAATGCGGGATCCCACACCTTTTTTGTGGGGATCACTACAGGATTACTCTTGCGGGATCCCGCATAGGGAGATAGCATGTTTTTCTAAGAAAAATGTTATTAAACGACGCGCCGTTCTACGTTACCTATTGGTTAGACCCAGCACTGTCTCATTATCGTGAGATTTAACAACTTTCCATGGAACTAGTAACTTTTCTATAGAATTTGTTCCTATGGAAAATATTTTTGTTTTAAATTTTTATTTTTAAAACTAAAAAATTTTGAATTTCTATTTTGTGTTATGTCCTTAATCGGAAGTGAAAAGTAATGTAATCAATGTCAGTTAAAGTAATCTATCTTCCCAAGTCTGAAAGATGAAACATTAAATCCTCCATTAAACCTCTGTGAAATTCAAATTGTATATTTTGCAGGTCAGACTGGTACTGTGACCTGCAAAATGAAAAAACTTAAGAAAATTTGAAATTTTACTACGTTTGAGCAGCCCCTTCAAAATAAAATATTCCAATCCCGCGGATCTCCCGGGATTTGCCGGATTGGAATATTTGCTGCTGACTTGAATCCCAATGACCTCCTCAAGGAGTGACTTAATTCAATTTCTATTTTTGTTATTATTATTATTTTTTAATTTTTATTACTTATCTGAATTGTGCTCACATAATAGAAGCAACAAGAAATAAGTAACGAAGATTCATGTACATAACTCAATATGATTTATAAGAGTGTCCATGGAGTTTCTTGCACGTTCTTCTCCATAGAGATCTACGCTTTGGAACGTGCAATTTGGCTTCACTTGTTTGACTGACTGACATTTGACAATGCAAAAGTGCCTGTTGTTGGTCTATTTGAAATAAACGTTTATGATTTTTGATTTCTGAAAGGGAGGCTCGGCCCCAGTATAAAAGGCAAGAAAGAACGGGGTGGGTTTTTTAGTCAGTAAGAGTCTGACACTATCATCTCCCACTTCGCCTAAGGGTGGGGGATGTCATTTGGATGATTTTACCCACCGAAACAAAAAAATCCCAACGACCTGCGGGATCGCTATTTTCATGCGGGATTCGATTCCCTAGTCGAGAAAAAAAAAAGTGTGCATAAAATAAATAAACAGCTTACCAAGAGCGTCCAATTCAGCGGCAAGCTCATCGTCATCGAGCTCCGGCATGCCGTACTGGCGACCCAACGCCTCTTGCACCTCATCGGCTTGCTCTAACATGTCCGCCAAATCGTCGTTAACATCCTGTAATATTGAGTAGACCGGTCAGAATTATGGTGGATACTCACTTAGAGATATGTGGAACAGAGTGTAAAGTCCCACACACTTCCGTTAAAAAGGGAGGATCCTCCGACAAGACAGATGGTTTATATAATCTGGGCAACTGCCCGATAGATGATTTTGGGCTTTTGTATACAATCAAATCGCGCAGAGAACTCTAATTGCGCAATGCAAGATTTCGAATTTCAATTCCTATCTGGTGCAAGCAATTTTTTTATTCAATATAAACTAGAGCTTCAATCATTGATGGTGAGGCGCACTAGATGTAGCTACACTTACAAAAAACTAGATGATTTTGTATGCCATAATCAGACAACCTACTTTATTGAACTTAGTCAAATTATTGCCTGAAAAAGCTACCTAATTCTGACTGTTTATGCGTCTAATATAGTCCGTATAATACTAAACTAGCTTTTACTTTCCTGTTCAATTTTATGTCTTCGACTGCCCATGCCTTACGACTCGTTCACGACCTTGCGACTGCCAGCGGTAGCTTAGCGCGGTGCGGCGAGCAATAAGACCAAAAGTATGAAAACGTTTGAAGCATGCTACGAGACGCCACTTATAGCGCCGCGCGCCCGCTTACAGATGCAGCCACGCTCGCGTATACTTTTATTTTTGTTTGTAGGCCTACTAACCTCAATAGTATCAATATTAATCTTCTTAAACTCCTTCTTCATCTGTGTGACACCGTCCTTCATGGCAGCCACAGTGGCGTGTGTGTCCTTCAATGTCTGTGTGGCGTAGTTGGCCTGTTCCATGTTGAAGGATTGTGCTCTAAGATTATCGAGCTGCTGTTCATACCTGGAATTTCATTGAAATGTGCAATTTATTTTATGAGCTTTCTTTCAATGCTTGTCCTGAATTTTGGCAGGAGCATTCAGTTCATTGCCAAATTTGTTCAGGCCAAGTGGCATGCCACTTAGATTCCTGATCAAATTTTCACAGCTGGAGAAATTTAATTTTATACTGCTATTTTCATTAATTTTAAATCACACCAAGATGGCAGCAACCGGCAGCAAAGCAGCGAGCAGTTTCAGTGTCATATAATTTTAAACTTTATCTTCATTACTATTATACAAGGTGCAGTTTTAAAACTGCACAATATTTCAGGAGGTTGTAATAAAACTCATAAATAATCATGTAAAAATACGATACCTGGTCAATAATCAGTAATACTTGTTATTTTATTTTTTAATTACACTAAACTAATTCGATTGATCGATGGCCGCGGGGGCGTGGCTAGGGTGTGGCGTGCGGGATGATGATTGGATGATACATTATTTATGAAACTATCGTTGCGAGTTGGGGTGCGTGCTAGATAACCTCCACGTGTGCTCTCTTGCTGTTCGTCCCAGTTCATGCATGTATGCATCTGCATTTTATATGCGGCTGTATGTAGGCATTCGCTGGGAAGAACAGTGGGGGGGACGGTGCATCCTGGGCGCCACTGTAGGTGGCTCTCTTACGTGTGTCATTACTTATGGCATGGGTAGGGGAATCACTTACAGTGGTGGCGAATAATCAGCAAAACCCAATCCAAGGTGTCATACGTACCGAGCCGAGGGATGCGTGGCCAAGGGGGAGCTTGGTTCCTATCGGTGTCTCTCCAGGGAGATGGCAATCCTGGAGTAGTAATTTCGCCTTACCTGGGCAAGCGGGGCTCTGCCCAGGTGGACTGTTTATTTCCCTAGCTTCTCGTGGGAACTGTATGGATCTACACCTTTTTAAAAAAAATACTCCATCTCTGGACGATGACGAACGTCCGGAACTCTCGAGTAGTCTGACTGGGTCAATTCCCGATCTGACTGCTCTCTTGCTCGGTTCTGAGGGAGACTCCCTAGTCACCTTGGACACCGAACTCAACCCTCCTGAGCTGGAGTCGGCAAACGATGGCACGAGGCCTACTGAGATGGACTCGGAAGTGCCGTCGGGAACTGACCTCAGTCCCAGGAAACGACGGTTGACAGGAGCAGCGCGTAAGCGCCTGCGGCGCCTCAAGGCTGGCGGTATGGACCCCATTGAAGCCTACAAGCTGGTCACGGAGCGGTTGGCAAGTGCGCATACTCCTTCGACTGGTCTAATGGCCGATATGTCCTCGGGGAAGAGGCCGGTAAAACGATCCCGATCCGAGGACGAGTCGCCAAAGGATCATGTCAAAAAAAACTACGCGTGTGGACGAAAAGTCAGGGTCAATTCCAATGATCCCTGATGAGCCGTCCGCAACTCAGGTCGGACCACCGCCTGAGACAAGCGCTATGTCTTTTAAGGATGCCCTAACTAACATCCGGGTGGGAATCCGTAACAAGGAGCCCATGTCGGACGCGCAATTGGGGCTCCTTTACAAGGACATATTGAGGGCGATTCTTAACGCCCCTATGCCCAAAGCCCCCGAATTCAAAATTCGAATTGAGGGCTGCACTTTCAAGCCGGGATGGCTGCAAGTCGTAATTAAAAACGACTACAGCCTGAAATGGCTTGAAGAAAAAGTGGGGACACTAAAGCCGTGGCCAGAGGCGGAACTCTCGTTCATTAACGAGAAGGACTTGCCAAAAGCTAAGGTTGGGATCCTCCACTTCAAGACAGAAGATGTCCTGAAAACTCCAAGAGATGCCCTCAATCTCCTGGAAAAACAAAACGACCTGCAGACTGGCTTGTGGAAGGTGCTGAGCGTCAAGAAAGAAAGGGACGGAATCACGACCGCCCTCTCTATCGATGATGCCTCTGTAGAAGCCTTGCGCAAGCTAGACTGCAGGCCGCAACTAGGCTTTCGCAAAGTCTGGATTCGCATTCGCGGCGATAATACGCCGGCGAGGGCTGAGCAGGTGGCAGGAACTAGCCAATCTAGCGCAGGGATTCTGCCACCTGCTCAACACGCTCCTAGGGCGGGGCCGAGCGTCCAGGTCTCTGGTAAAACGGCAAAGCGGCAAAACGCCAAGCCGAAACCTGGAGGCCAGGGCGTCAGGAACCGCCCCCTCGGAGCACCACCGACGAAAAGGGCTACACGTCCCAATCGATCGGGAGTGGAGAGCCGACCGGCCAAACCTCGGGGCTGCCCTACAGCCCCGAAGCCAAGCGGGTCGAATAACGCCACTTAACCCACCCACCGACACAAACACACAACACTAACACAACACAAACACACCATAACACAGACACACACAAACACACAAGTGGTGCAGATCAACCTGCACCATGCCAGAGCAGCCACGGCTGTTCTGGAAAAACACTTCACACAGAAGAACCTTCACATTGCTCTTATTCAGGAACCGTGGCTGGCTAATACTAACACGGTGTCTGGACTGGGCTCTGCAGGTAAGGTCGTACACCATATCGGAGGAGTCAAACCAAGAGCGTGTATACTTTTCAATAATAATATTGATTTCTTATGCATACCAGGCCTGTGCAGCGATGACCTGATTGCAGCTTATGTTAATGTCAAGAGCGGAAATGGACGCCTCATCGTGTGCTCGGCATACCTGGACGGGACGAATACCGACCCATCCGAGGAGCTTGCAAAGGTAGTCGAGTACGCCTATGCCAACAATGCCGAGCTTCTCATTGGGTGTGACGCCAACGCCCACCATACCAACTGGGGCAGCACTGACATCAACGACAGAGGTGAGTTGCTTCATGATTTTGTACTAACTAACCGCCTCCAAATAGTTAATGAGGGATGTAAACCGACCTTTGTAACTAGATCGAGGAAGGAAGTTCTTGATGTAACTCTCGCTACTATTCACACTGCCAGGCTGATAACCAATTGGCATGTCAGTGATGAACCATCTATGTCTGATCATCGACTAATTAAATTCGCACTGAATACATCCAACATTTGCGAAACCATCACTTTTAGGGATGCAAAAGCCACGGACTGGGACTTGTACAGAATAAAGCTCCAGGATAGACTCCAAGACTTCCCTAAAACCATACGCTCCCCTGAAACATTGGATTATGCTGTTGCTCAAGTTACGGAAGCCATTACAGCCTCTTACGAAGAGAGCTGCCCTCTAAGAACTGTGAGGGATAGAAAAGTGACGTGGTGGAACAAAAAGCTCGATGTTTTAAGGGAAGAATCACGTAGGTTGTTTAATAAGGCTAAATCGACTGACGACTGGGATCGGTATCGGAAAGCTTTAACTACCTATAATAAAGAAATCCGAAAGGCGAAAAGACTGTCATGGAGGAAGTTCTGCGAGGAGATTACTAAAGTCCCTCAAGGAGCCAGAATCCACAAAGTCTTATCCAAATCGCCTACAAATCAACTGGGATTCTTAAAGAAACCAGACGGTGCCTTCACTGCATCAGCGGAAGAAACCCTGAAACTTCTGGCGTCTACACACTTCCCTGGCTCGGTGATGGCACCAGATAACATCGTACAAAATACTCCTCATATCCGCCTCACCAGGCCTTCAAATGAAGACTGGAGAAGAGCGGCGAGGTATTTTAGACCGAACAAGGTAGAATGGGCTATAGACTCATTCAAGCCAATTAAATCTGCAGGGGATGACGATGTCTTCCCAGCTCTTCTGCAGCAAGGGAAGACTATTCTCATCCCTATTTTAATCAAAATCTTCAGAGCAAGCTTTGCCTGGGGATATATACCAGAGAAATGGACTATGGTTAAAGTCTGTTTTATCCCAAAGGCCGGTAAGAAGGACTACTCTCAACCAAAGTCCTTCAGACCAATAAGCCTTACCTCCTTCCTACTCAAGAGTATGGAAAAGGTTATTGACGAATGCATCAGGGATGGACCATTAAGGGATAACCCTCTGCATCCGAAGCAACACGCTTACCAAAAAGGAAAATCTACAGAAACTGCTCTGTTAGAACTAACAGACAGGATCGAAAGGGCTTTGGAAGATAAACAGATAGCCCTATGTGCTTTCCTTGATATTGAAGGAGCTTTCGACAACGTCACCATAGACGCCCTTTCCAAGGGAATGAAGGCGAAAGGGATTGACGAAACAACTACTCGTTGGATCGAATTCATGCTCCTCAACAGAACTATCAGTGTTACCTTACACGGAACTACAAAGAGCTTCAAAACAACTAAAGGGTGCCCGCAAGGAGGCGTTTTATCGCCACTTCTATGGCTACTCGTTGTTGACCAATTGCTGGTTGAAGCCTCTACAAGAGACTTAGATGTACATAGCTATGCTGACGATGTGGTGGCTTGTGTTGTCGGCCCCTGTCACAGCACGGTATCATCTATACTACAGAGATCTCTGAACATTATTAACACATGGTGCACAGAAAACAATTTATCGGTTAACCCGAGTAAAACAACAATAGTCCCCTTTACTAGGAAGCGTAAGTTGGACAAACTTGTAACGCCCACTGTAAAGGGGACTCTCATACCATTCTCCAGCGAAGTCAAGTACCTGGGCGTAACTATCGACCAGAGACTGACCTGGAACACTCACATTAACAATGTGATCCAAAAGGCTAAAATAGCTTTAGGAATATGCTGTCGCTTAGCAGGGAAGAAATGGGGCTTAAACCCTAAAATCGCCCTGTGGTTGTACACCGCCATAGTCAGGCCGATAATAACGTATGCCTGCGTAGTATGGTGGAGGAAAACAACTCAAGTGACAGTCATTAACAAACTTAATGGTTTGCAGAGACTTGCATGCCTCATATCAACAGGGGCCATGTCCACAACCCCAGGAGCTGCTCTAAATGCCCTGCTTAACCTACCGCCACTTCATCTATTCATTGCGAAGGAGGCGAAGGCAAGCATGTACAGAACAAACAGCACTGGCAAAGCAAACTGGCGCTCTCAAGCACTGAGATCGCTACACGAATCAGTACTTGAACACGATCAACTAGCTATGACAACAGACGTCATGCTTCCACAGTGTAATTTCACAAGGAATTACACAGTGGAACTGCCGAGCAGAGAGGATTGGTCAAACAACCTCATCACTTGCAAGGCTGGAAACCTGATCTGGTTTACAGACGGGTCCAAAATGGGTGAGAATGTAGGATGTGGAATATTTGGCATTAGCCCGAAATTCAGCAAAAGCTTGAATCTGGGTAAACATGCTACCATATTCCAAGCGGAGGTATACGCCATTATAGAATGTGTGGAGGCCAACCGTCAACGAAACTACATAAATCAATTAATTCTGATTTACTCAGATAGCCAGGCAGCTCTTAACGCCTTGAACTCGAATACTTTAAATTCGAAACTGGTAAAAGACTGCGTTAACAAACTGAATGACCTGGGGCAAAGGAATAAAGTTATTCTGAGATGGGTACCAGGTCATTCTGGAATCAACGGCAACGAAAAAACCGATGAACTTGCACGGGCTGGGGCTCAAGGTCATCAGATAGGTCCAGAACCCTTCTGTGGTATCTCAAAGAACCAGGCCATGCAGACCCTTAAGGGCAACTTATTTGGCGATTCAAAAAAGAACTGGTTGGTACAACCAGGTCTGCTACACGCCAAATCTCTCATAGAAGGCTACTCACAAAAACGAACTGCCGAGCTTCTTGAGCTTAGCAGGACGAACATCTGTGCGATAGCCCGCGCCTTAACCGGCCACTGCAAACTAAAAAGGCACCAATTTCACATGAAACTGAGTGACACTGATGTTTGCCGGTACTGCAATCAGGAGAGGGAGACGCCTAAGCACCTCTTGTGTGAATGCGGGCCCCTTGTCCACAAACGCAGTGTCCATCTGGGCCGACACATTATTCGCCCGGAGGAGATTAAAACTCTAAAAGCTAGGAGTATTCTAAATTTCTTGGAAGCCTCCGGGCTAAAAGAGTTACTCTAACAAGGTGGCGAGTCACAATAGATCTTTTAGGTCGCAGTGACTACATCCCCTACACTATGGGTGACGCATAGCCCCTTATCTTCTAAATAATAATAATAATAATAATAATCGTTGCGAGTTAGTGTGTGTGAAAACGCCCTTTATTGTTCCGTGTTTGTGTGTGTGAAAGTAAGCGCGGCTATAAGGCAGGTATCAGACTGGCTGCTTTTTAAGAAACGTAGTTCACACATACCGATTTCCATAAATAAGAAAAAAAAAATTAAATAATTACCTACTCATTTTATTATTGATTCGGGTCGAGAATCACTAACATAATTACCTCCTGAAATATTTTGCAGCTTCAAAACGACACCTTGTATGTACATAGTATAGGTTGAGAAATTTTAAAAACTCGCGAGGTCGCCTGCGGAATTTCGGCACTCGGACGACTCCCGTGGCGATCAAGCGATACTATGTATTATAGTAATGATTATGTTTAAAATTTTTTGACACTGCTCGCTGCTTTGCTGCCGGCAGCTCGTAATTAGAGTAGACTCAAGTAGCTAGAGTCAAATTATTAGAATTTATTTCAAAGTGAAGTTATATTTGAAAAGTCTTGTGCCTTTAGAATGGGATTTGAAAATAGAGAAATAGTTTCTAACAGCTTTTTTAATTTGAGGTGTCAAATCACATTATCTTTTTTTTTATGGTGGGAAAAATCATCCAATGACAACCCCGCTCTTGGGCGGAGCGGGAGATAGTGTCAGACTCTTACTGACTAAACGACCCACCCTGTTCCTTCTAGCCTTCATACCAGGGCTCGAGTTCCCTTTCGAATAACCCTGGCCCCAGTAGGCTTCGACCCAGCTGGGTCCCTACTGTTGTTGACAACTCCTTGAGGCGTGCGGTACCAGTGCGCGCCGTCGACGACTTGGGCTTGGTCCGGACAGTTACTGGACGGCCGGACAGCGAGCTACCCATTGCTCACTGTCCGCAAGCCCGCGCCTCCGGTGGTCGGGATCAGAATCCCGGAGGCGGCTGATGCGAGCATTACTGCTTCGCAGAAGTCGGCGACCGCCCGCCGCTCCTCCTCGTACACACATTATCTGGTTATCATTTACTTTTATGTATTATGTTAATGTGTAATAGGCTATGTTGACTAAGGAAAAAAGAACCATTGTATTTACGAAAATTCCTATAGATAATGCCAGGAAAAACAAGAAACAGGTAAATTCCCACCTAATCTCCCATAAACTATATTATTTTTAATAGGCTATTCCTTGATATTGATAAAGTAATCTGAACACCGCCATAGCCCAAAACAAAAATGTCTGAAGACTGAGATTTATCTGAGTACTTGTATTTAAATCTAAAGTAGAAATAATATAATAACAATAGATGAAACATAAGAACAGACTACCAAAGTTATATATGATATAGATACCATATTCAGGGTTTCTGGTAAACCACAATACTACCCTCATATAAATATTGATTGTGTTACTTGCAATAAAAAATGGCAGGTCACGACCTCGCGCAGCGATAAATAAGTAACAATGACGTGCTCTTACATTTTCTTCTGCTTCAAGACCCTCATTGCTTTCTGTTTAACAGAATTCTTTGCTGGACCCTCTCTCATTTTATTCATCTGGTCCTTGTATTTCCTAAGTTCAGACTCCAGTTTCTGGACCTTTTGTTCGATATTATCTGCCCTGCTATCCACCTGGAATTTACAATCATTTGAACGTTTGTACAATCACGGAAACATGAATCATCGACGAAACTAACATCTATACAGTGTACAACAATCTTTTTGAAAAACTTACACTGGTAATGCAATCATTGATACTTGGGCCAGGCTCCTTAGGTTTTCCTCTTCCAAATATTCTGTTCATCTTGAAATAGTATTTATTTCAAACTAAATTCCAAACCAAGGCGACTTCGCTTTGACAATTGAATAAAATTTCACAACAATTTTGATGTTTAATTAGGTAATTAAAAAACACTGACAGATATTCCTGTGTTACAACGTAATCAATGATTAAAAAACTCTTGAACTCTACTGTTACAGATAAAGGTTAGTCCACATAGGCAGGGTTTTCAAAATCCTTTTAACCCTTTAACCGCTTGCGTCGAATTGATCCGACGAATGTTTTCGTGTCTTAGTCGCCAGGGTCGTGTTTTTGCGACTGGATACTCCATCTCGTTTAGCTCTTCAATCCCCATAGGTGACAGAAGGACTAACGAGATCATAGATGTAGAATTCCGAGATAGAGTATTTACTCGTGGATATGCGACCCTAGCGGAATAAATGCGAAAGTGTTTGTCGGATATATCCGACGTAAGCGGTTAAAAGGTTAAAGTCCATTCAAATTGTACTAGCACTTTGCCTGCTGTAGGTACATACCCGTATATATTATTCTACTCTTTGGCCTGCTGCCTCGCACGCTTCGTTTGTGAGAATATCAAAGAGTATGTAATCACCACGTTTTAGAGAATATTTTTATAAAACTTGAACAGCCATAAGGATCTGTTACACTAGGTACGCGTTATTCAGACTCGTTTTGTCTATAGTTTGACATATAGTCTATGGTTCGACGTATCGCGCCTTAGATTAAATAGGTACCTATAGATATCGCCACCGCGTAGCCACACATGAGACAGCACTATAACACTAAAATGAGGTTATTACGTAAACTTTTCCATATCTATTATATGACTACAGAAATACACTTAAAACTTAACTATAGGAGTCTATTTGTCATACATACATTAGAACTATTACTTTAATTGCCGAAATTATTCTAAAGACATAAAAAATTACTCGAGTTGACCTCAAAGTGACAGTGATAGGCCTTTGTTTGGCTCACTTTTCAAAGTGAGCCAAGCAAAAAAGCGGCACGCCGAATGAGACAGAATATTATGTTGTGTCTCAATTTTCTTACTTGTTTCGTTTAAATGCTTCTTACTTTCGCACTTCCATAGAGTCGCATGGCTATACCTAGAGGTATAAAATCTAAACATCGCGCGGTATAATAGGGGTTAGACTGTCTTTCTATGAATGAAAAATAGTAAGAGTCGGAATATCGCACGCGATATTCAGCGCAGTGTCATAGGTCCTTTAAACCGTATTTTGAGGGTAGTTTTTTTTATTCATTTTGATTATAATTTGTGGCAGCTTTTAATTAGATTGCCAAGGAAAAAGATTCTCCCATGCAAAACCTATAAAATATAACATCGTAAGTAATCATAAGTTTTGAAAAATGAATCCTGGAAACCTTTTATATTTACTTGATTTACTGACTAATTAAGCTAAGTTTCAATTCAAGTGGGATCAAAAGAATTTGCATACATCCTTCAGTTCCCAACAACGTAATGTTGTCTTTCACAGTTTCACTATTTAGCCGTCGCTGATTGGATCTTTTCAAGTTTGTAAAACCAATAAAATTATAAAATAATATTCATTGAATACGAAGACTTGTCTTAAAAGATTTAGTATCTATGCCAAAAAACGGGCCTCTAGAGGTTAACTAAAAAGTTAAAAAAATCTGACAGATATTGTGAAGGCTGGCAACAATGAAAAAATTCAAAATCAAATCAATGTGATTGTATTGTGATGAAGTTTAGGTACAATATTTTTCTGATTATCTACTGATTTTTTCGTGAGAGAACATTCTGAAAAAAGATTATAGCTTCAGTGCAGTTTTTTATCAACAATTTACCAAAGTATATTTCGTCGTCATGTCTACTAACGGAACGAACGAACGAACCATGGGTGAAATGGTTTGTATCATTTTCTTTTTTTGAAAAATTCTTCACGGTTAGAAAGTTATAATGGGTAAGAGAAAAACATGCTTTTTATTGTTATAATAATAGCAAATAAATCACAATAATAATTAATAATCGATCTTCTTTGACATTGATTATTAAAGATAACACAATCAACAAGTTCAAGTATGAAGTCAATTTCCTGAAATATTTCTTAATAGAAATTAATTAAGGACAGACATACGGACTCAATTGGTCTGCATTAGCTGAGACAGATGATATCAACATCTTTGTTTTTTTATTTTGTTAGTAAAAGCTTTAAAGATGCAGATATTCAAGGCTATTAAAATTTTTGTTTTTTTTTTTTTTAATTTTAAGGCTCACTTACATATAATTATGCAGAAGGTATTATATATTCAACCTCAAAATCATGTCACTATATTTTTTCCAGGTGAAAATGTTATGTGATCCCATGTGTTCACCGCCTAACCGTTCTGAACGACTATCTTGTACTGTTAAATGTTGGAAATGGGATGTAACCCAAATTATTATGAATAAACTGGTACATGACATCAAGTATGGTATTCTTATTTTGAATCGTCCAATCACACAGAGCCATGGATTTATGAAAAATTTGTGGAATAAAGGTATGGTTTTTGCAATCATCCTTTATTAAATACTAGCAGTCACAACAGACATTGTCCTGCCTGAAAGCTGGCTCTCTGGCACAAAAAAAAACATAAAGAATCTGATTCCAACATCATCTACTGGGTCCATTTATATATTTATATATATTATATTTTCAAACTGACTAGGGACCAACTCAAATATATGTATATACTTGGCTATGTCATGAAGTGATCAATTTATAAGATCTGAACATGACATACACACAAAGTTTCATTGGTCAAGCCCTGTAGGAAGAGTTAGGTGACAAACTTATATAGCATAGTCGGCCTTATAATGTTCCCACTACTGGGACTCAGGCCTCCTCTCTGGAAGAGGGAATGAGCCATAATCCACCACGCGGGCCCAGTGCGGGTTGGTGGTTGTCTTCGAATTTTTGGTTCTAGGACATGCCGGTTTCCACACGATGTTTTCCTTCACCGTTTTGAGAGCATGTGATGAAATAAATTAAGGCTAGGATTGAACCCGCGACCTATAACTCGTAAGTCGGGACCACTCGGCTACCACTGCTCACACAAACTTATATGTAACAGAAGAATTAGAAAGAGTTCACCATTTCATCATCATCATTTCAGCCGATAGACGTCCACTGTTGGACATAGGCCGCCCCTAAAACCTCCCCTAAAAAGAGTTCATATTTGTTTAATTTTAAATCTAGTTTACTTCACTTTGGAAGATATAGAATTCTTCAAGTAATCTTGAAATTCTTTAATTCATCTATTGTGTCTTTACGGTATTTGAAAGGTTAAATAGAACATAAATTGTATTAGTGATTTTAGTTAATTAATTCGAAAATTTATTTATGTGTTTCAGCTAGTATAAGAATGACTGTTGATGGTGGCACAAGACGGTGGGACAAGTACATAAGTGAGTTTCCAAATGACCTGCTGAACACAATGAAGGATCCGGACCTCATCTCTGGAGATTTTGACTCTATCACTGATGAAATATTAGAGAAATACAAAAAGAAAGGTTGTAAGGTGAAATGCTGTTGTATTAATCATTCTTATGTATAAATATTACTAATGTCTGTTGATTAATATTACTAGTGTCTGTACAGTACAATTCACGAATGTTGGCGGCCGTGAAGTTTGCGCAGAAGGCTGCGCAGTAACGTGTTTTAGGAACCAAATGGCGACGTGTGTGTGCGAGAAAAGTGTAGTATGCGCGGACGTTTGCAAAGGCTAACTTCACGGCCGCCATCATTCGTGAATTATACTGTATGTTTGTTAACCTCAACTGCTGAAGGTAGACAATGGCCTGGATAAGGACATAAACTATTTTCTACTTAAATAGGTGAATCTGCTGAAAAACTGAAGCATTTTATAGATTTTTATTATACAAGGTGCAGTTTTAAAGGTGCAAAAAAATTCAGGAGGTAATTATGTTAGTGATTCTCGACCCGAATCAATAATAAAATGAGTAGGTATTTTTTTTCTTATATATGGAAATCGGTAAGTGTGAACTACCTTTTTTATAAACTCTGCTAGTCTGATACCTCCCTTATAACCGCGCTTTCACACACACAAACGCACCATTATTTAAACCGCGCTTTCACACACATACACGCAACGTAAAGCACCAATAATCTCCCGCACGACACACCCTAGCCACGCCCCCGCGCCATCGATCAATCGATCATGTTTAGTGTAACTGACGTCGCCGACGTGTGCATACACGCGCTTGCAATATTCGCCCACAGCGCCTTCGGTTAACGGTTGCGGTATCTAGTGATGAAAGATGACAGACCAATACTCCAATGTAGAGTTGGTGGAGATAGTCCGCTTGTATGCTATCAGTGGAAACATCGTAACGTCCATCTCAAAGGGTAATACTGGCTGCTACGCAAAGACTCCGCGAGTTTCGACGATTCGGCGTTCCCCGGCTTGCTGACGGTCGCGGCAACGAAGGCCTGCTTGTCGCCTTGCAGGAAAATATCCTGGAATACTTCAAGCGAGAGCCACGGGCCAGCACGCGGGATGCTGGTCTACGGTTTGGTTTCCTCACTACGGTCGGCAAGTACGTTACGTGAAAAGGTGATCACTAGTGATTAGTGCTTTCGACACTTTAAAACGAATGTGTTTGTGCTACGAAATTAAAAGAAAATCAGCAACGTCGTGCTAGACTGCTGTCTGTTTGAACAACACCTCCAGGTAACATAAGTACCTGCTTAGGTATTTATTTTATTTTATTAGTAAGTACATAAAAAGTCATTTGTAAATACGTTGTTAGCCGAATCAATTTGATTAGTGTAAATAAATTGATTTAAAAATTTTAACTACGGTAAAAATACCTACCTAACAGGCAAGATAAATCACTTAAAAACCTACCTATCTACGTAAATAGCACAAATTATCTTGAAGTGTTTTTTGTCGGTCCTCAGCCCATTAAAAAGTACGAAGGGAAATTTCACATCCACCAATTTAATCTACAAATAAAAACGAAATTATTACGGAAAACTGACCTTGAGAATGACACTGCGTCTGGTAGGTACGTTCATGTACCACTGCGTATCTAAATCTCGAGCGCGCGCGCTCTATGATACCTAGGGACGGAGGCACGGACGCCTCATAAGGTTTATTGATCTCGGCCTAACATTTTATTCATCAGCTGATACGTAAGTACCTATCGACGCGACGTCAACGTGACTTTTAAAAGATTTTCACATTGTGATGATGCTTAAAAGCGAGTAATTAAATAGCGAAATTTAAGACATTAATGTACATTATGATCATCGAATTCGATCTACATCTAAGGTTAAATTATTCATTTCGTAAAATAAGTGGGCGGAGCCTCGTACAGGTTGATGCACTCACACACACAGTGACACGGCGTGCGATAAATCGCAACGGGTGATTCTGTATTTTTTTAAGAAGTTTATTTAGAGAGTTATTCTGAAAAACGGTTAAAATTAAAAAAATAAAATAACAAGTTTTACTGATTATTGACCAGGTATCGTATTTTTATATGATTATTTATGAGTTTTATTACAACCTCCTGAAATATTGTGCAGTTTTAAAACTGCACCTTGTATATAGTTTATTTTCAATTTTTTGTTCCTACATTTAACCTTTCGAATACCGGAATTAGAGACAATAGAAAGACAATGAGAGAGTGAAAGCTGGCGTTCGCTTGCGGTTTAATGAATTAATTTATTATACTTTTTTTTCAGCAGGATTGCCTTGATGAAATTGCTATTTCTCACATTGCAATATTGATTCCATACAAAATTACCAACTTTTTGTCATTTTTTATGGGTTTTCCGGTTTTTTCATATCTACCACCCCTGTCTGTATTATTGTTTTTTATGGGTTTTCCGGTTTTTTCTTATGTACCACCCTGTATTATTGTTTTTTATAGGTTTTCTGGTTTTTTCTTATGTACCACCCCTGTATTATTGTTTTTTATGGGTTTTCCGGTTTTTTCTTATGTACCACTCCTGTATTATTGTTTTTAAGTTTTAGTATGACCAACACACAGCTATTGATTTTTATGTACCATCAAAGACACTTCCGCCTGACCACCGCTAAGTTCATTGTTTTGCACTTGAAACAAATACTTCAAAGGGTTTGGTTTGGCGTCGCGCCGCAGGATTCAAGTGAAATTTTTTTTAAGTGCTCAGGCAGAAATGACCGCGATGGTACATAATATGTACATGTGTAGTAGTGTTTCTGTTTTTTACAGAAACCATTACATGCCCACTCTTCTGAATGGAATTGTTTCTACTGTATTTTTTTATCAATCTAACTTTGTGTAATATATTTTTCATTCAGGTTATCCACACTCCAGATCAAGACCGAACAGACTTTACGAAAGCTCTCATAGAATTAAATGTGCATAGAAAACAAATTGGGTTGGAGGTAGGCTTATTTATCACTTCTTACTTTTTAATCATACAGGTGTTGCCAGCACATTCATTTTTTTTTAACCACCTGCGTCATGTATATCCGACAAACACTCTCGCGCTTAATCCGCCAGGGTCGCACATCCACGACCAAATACTTTATCAAGATTAAATAGCTGAACGAGATTGAATACTCAGTCGCAAAACCTGGCGAATAAGACACTGAAACACTCGTTGGAATAATCCGACACAAGTAGTTAAATGTTTAACATTTTCATTGTCGGATATGTTATGATTATGAGTGTGCATTAATATTTTTGAATGATTTTTCAGCTATCCCATATTATTGCAGTGGCACAAACATCCGGTCGATTTGACCAAATACTAGCGAATGTTCAAACCCTGTTTCTAGTAAAAGAGGAATTTTTATTGGATGCAAATACAAATGTATTTATAATGTCGGATGATTCTATATCATGGCTGCTAATGCCTGGTGACCATGTTATTTATGTTCCTGAAGATACCAGGCAGCATAAGAGGGCTTGGTGTTCTTTGGTGCCCATTGGCGATATTTGCCAACATGTTACCACTACTGGACTGAAATGGAATCTTGGTAAGTATCTTTGCGTATTACTAAAAAGTCATTGGGGTAGATAAAATCGTTACTCTAAATAACCCCGATGACATTTTTAATTTTAAAAGTAATTCATTCATTAAAAAAAAATAGGATAAAACCGACAAAAATTCCACCACTCGGGTGTCCAGAATCATGTATTCGTTTGTGCGTCAATGTCAAAGACACTCTGTATACCTACCTACATCTTTCAAACACAGAGTTGCCGCAGATGCAGTCGTGTGAACTGCACACCGACTGCATCCGAACTGCGCCATGCGCGGAAGGGCGGAGCGTGCAGTCGGTGTGCAGTTCACACGACTGCAATCGGACCGCACGTTTGGTTTGCAGTTCTATTGCAGTCGTGTTTGCAGTTCTATTGCAGTCGTGTCAACTGCATTCAAATTGCACTTAAACTGAAATTTGCAGTTGGATTGCAGTTGAAATGCAGTCTGTCTGTTTAGACCTGAGGAAGTTAAAACTGACCAAGGACCTTGTAGAACACGCAACAAACACACCTTGTAGATGTGATTTGTTAAGATGCAATATTATGATAATTATTTATTGCAATGATGCTATGTTATTATTTTTAATAACATTGTTTTCTACTGTATGACAACCAGTTTAATTACATTTAATATATTTTTTATAATTACTAAATCATATTTTGTATTTGAGTTTTGAATACGATGCGCACAGGATCGGTCTTAATGATGACGCTAGGAGAGGCCTATGTTGGACATAGGCCTCCTTTAAGCATCGTTGACGTCTTTCGGTTCGGTTTTTTGGCTTTGGTTTCGGTTGGAATAATGGTGATGAGGACGTACGCAGAAAGAGTAGGTAACTTCCAATACCTTGTCCCAACTGTTTGTGAAGGCACTTTGTTTCCGCTTAAAATAAGGCAAAGTATCTGGCAGGATATTTTATGTCACCTTTGCTTTGATCGCGGACACAAAACACATCGGCATTCGGTTTCCATTTTTATTTTCAAAACAAAGTCCTTTCAGAACAAAGTTCCGTCCAGGGTCAAACGTCAATACTCCTAGTAGTTGGTAGTAGTAGTAGCTACCAAATAATAATAATAATAATAATAATAATAATAATAATAATATTCTTTATTTGTGTAAACATGGTATACATACAATAGCATGCAAGATTGAAATTAATGTCTGAGACCAGTCATGTTTAGCCGTAAGTGTCGGCGTACAAATATTTATAACATTAAAAACTAAAAAATTATTATGATAAAACTTCACAAAATATTTACCTAAAATTCCAATTACATTTTTATTACTTAGAAACCTCTATCATGTTAACATTCAAAATTAATTAAAAACAGTAATTGAAAACAATAATAACAATGTCAAAGCTATAAAATATATATGTCAAAATTAGAGGATTTATATCAAAATTACAAATTATTAAGTCAAAATATAATTATCAAATTTACAATATGGATGTCAATATTACAAGATGTCAAAATATTGGATAAGTATGTCAAAATTGCAATAAAAACGTCAAAATTACAATACAAATGTCAAACTTACAATATAAATGTCAAAAATACAATATGAATGTCAAAATTACCATATAAATGTCAAAATAACCATATAATTGTTAAAATTACATCACAATTAAATCTCATTTTAATTTTACTGAGCAGTTACATCATTTTAAGTTTTATAGTCAAAAAATTCACTTAAGGTATAGAAACAGTTTTCTATTAACCATAATCTGATTTGCTTTTTGAATTTATATAAGGGAAGTTCTCTCAGCCGACGTGGAATATGATTATAGACTTTGATGGACATCCTATAGCTATTTCTCTGATGCAAGGCGCTTCTACAAGAAGTGTGGTTTCTCAATTTAGTGGGGTCTCTTGATTTATATTTATAGTTTTCATTTCCGTCCACAAATAACTGTAATTGGTTTCTAACAAACGACGCTATTTCCATTATGTACATAGATACAACAGTAAGAATTCCTAGTTTTTTGAAAACAAACTGTTATTTTGTGCCAAAAAATATGGTGACTCCACCTTTAGGGCTATATTTCACCGGGACACCATAGCGGCGCGGCCAGTCGCCGCTACCAACAAAATTATACAGCTCTATAGAGAGTTACCTCGTCTCCGTTTGGTTGCGCAATTGGTGGCGCGACCAGCTCGGGCGTGTAGCGACTCTGGTGTCTGTAAGGTGTCTAGTTTGGTAACTTAGGGCTATGTTTCACTGGGACACCATGGCGGCGCAGCTGGTCGCGCTGCCCTGGTGTCCCGGTGAAATATATCCCTTACACAGCACAGCGACCGCCAACACTATTTACCATTTTCATTTGTTTTCAACTTGCAGACAATCAGCAGCTGCGGTTTGGTGGAATTGTAAGCACTTCAAACACCTTCGATGGTTCAGAAAAGGTTACAATCAAGTGCAGCCACACCCTGTTGTGGTCCATGAGGCTTCCGATGATTGCAAGTAAGTTATTTTGTATTTGATGGAAGAAAACGGATGGTCTTATAGAAATGCCAATAATTATTTGAAAATTAAAAGAAGTATCGAATGATATTCTAGAAAGCCGAAATTACTTGTTTATTTATTTATTGTAATAAAATGTATTAATTCTCTGGGAATTCTTATCCAATAAGGTAAATTATTACACTACTACAAAGTTATAAACGCGGAAACCAAAAAAATAACATGATGCCTGGTGGATTAAACGAAGCTACGAGAAAAAGACAGAACTCTCGCGCGATAGTTTTTTGTGCACTCACCATGTTATCTCTCCATCACCATTGGTGGACTAGTAGGTCTTAAAGGCTCCCACACAAAACTGTGATGTGATTTTGTTCGGCAAAGCATCGGTTCAGAGCCCCCTACCACGAGCTCTTACCGCGATCTATTTGGCGACTTAAACTGAATTGTTAGAGGGATGGAGCTATAAAAGGTGTAAGGGACAGCCCTCCACAAACTTTAAGGGCTTGCTCAGTAGACGAAACTGAACAACCTTCCGCAAATTATTTTTTCAGGAAACGAAAAAAAAAATCAGCCTCACCGTACAAAATGATAAACTTGATTGGACAATTTGTATGGCGAGGCCGATTTTTTTTTCCGTTTCCTGAAAAAAAATTTTGTGGAAGGTTGTTCAGATTCATCTATTAAGCAAGCCCTTAAAGTTTGTGGAGGGCTGTCCCTTACACCTTGTATAGGATGTATAGCTCCACCCCTCTTTCTCGCTCACACGGTTTTATATTTTATCAAGTCATGGTAAGGCCCCAAATGACCCTACAATGTGCGTTACGCGAAGCCTTGTGCGAGCTTGTATATTTTTACTGTGCGATTTCATGATGCGACATCGCACAGTAAAAATATTAGTATACTTTAGTGTTTGGGCCCTATCGCGTCAAGTCCGCATTTATACGTTTTTAGTTGCATGAAGCTTTTATAAATAAAAAAAAAAGATTGAAAGGGTTATGCAGCCTGTTCCCATAGAAAAAAATAATGGAGTCTGTGTTTAAGACGAACATTACACGGTAGGTTTTGCTGTCAATTTTGCCACAGTCAAAGTTTTGATTGAAGAAAAACGTACCGTCTAATGCCATGATTGACGTTTTTTAGTACTGATTGACGAAAACCATCAATCATGATTGATGGAATTGATTGACACTTGCATGACCGTGTAATGATCGCCTTAGGTTCAGCACTCAGACAAAAGATCGGCAGTAATAATAATTGTTGAGAACTTGAGACAGGTTGATAATAATAATATTTTAAACAAGTTTTCTTTGTTTCAGCTTTATGAAAAGGACGTTTAGAACAATATTGTGGCAACCTTTTAAAGAAAAAACAGTTTATAAAATTATAGCCTAAAAACTGGCGTGTTATAGGTAGGTATGGCAGCCCGCATTCATTTTTATACTGTGAAATTTTGACAGCATATTAAGTAAATTCCTTGGTAAGTATCTTATTAGGTTTTATACATGTTACCATTTAAAAGGGGGTAAATGCCGGGCAGATCATAGTCATATTTGTTTTTCTATCATCATAGTGTTTTATCCAAATGAAGAAGTTCTATGTTGAAATGGAACCATATTTCGTTGATTTTTATACACTCTAGACCTGTAAAACTTTAGATGCCTGGTTAAAAGTCGTCGATTAGGTGATCTAATTAAGGCCATTCCAAATTTAATAGTTGTTTTTAGAATGGTATTCCCCACAATACCAAAAATGAAATAAATGTATCATAATAATAGGTCTTTATTACCTATGAATTGGCCATTTTTTAAAACAGGTTTCTTTGAATTGTGATATCTTCAGCTTGATTAGATTTTTTTCTTTTGTTTTGAACTTATTTAACGATATTAAAGAAAATACAAAAACCTATACACAGTTATTACCTACAAAAAACAAAATGATGATGTACGAGCCAATAATGCTCATACAGCAAATTACGTTTTACTTAATAAACAATATACATTTAATTAGTCGTAACAACACCTCCGTCACGCGGGAATGTGTTTGCAATAAATAAGTGCGGCTCTATACCTAACTATTGAATTTACCAAAAAACATTTTAACGTGTTACTAAGTGGTTTGGTGTTACTCCTTACAACCTACAACAACTACTGGAGGATCGTCAACGGCGAAATACTCCAACGAGTACATAAAAGTTTATTTAAAATAACCTGTTTTGACGCCAATTTAATTGCTAAGGACCTATAATTATGTAAAATGTGCCTACTGAACACTGGTATAAGTAGGTAAATATTCACCCATGACTTGCTCTCTTATTTTAAAATTTATGAGAAAGAATTTCACCTAAAAGCAGGTTATAATTTAATCAGTAGTAAAATAAAATAATTACCTACCTACCATTAAGTCAATGCCTCCAAGTACAACATAAGTTTTAATATGTAATGGGTGTTATTGGTTATTTTTACCAAGATTTTCCAAGTAGCAGTACCTATGCCTTTTTTTTTCCGATGGGAAAAATCATCTTATGACAACCCCCGCTCTTGGGCGGAGCGGGAGATAGTGTCAGACTCTTACTGACTAAAAAACCCATCCCGTTCCTTCAAGCCTTCATACCGGGGCTCGAGCGCCCTTTCGGATAACCCTGGCCCCAGTAGGCTTCGACCCGGCTGGGTCCCTGCTGTTGCTGACAACTCCTTGAGGCGCGCGGAAACAGCGCGCGCCGTCGACGACTTGGGCTTGATCCGGACAGTTACTGGACGGCCGGACAGCGAGCTACCCATTGCTTACTGTCCGCAAGCCCGCAGCAGTACCTATGCCTAGCCTTTTTCCGACATTGTGGGGATCCAGTTTAACCAGATGCTGCCTAGTAAAGGCAGAAATACACTGCGCACGTGTGACACACACGCCGATCTGGGCTCGTCGGTCTCCATACATTTTATATTGAAACTAGACTTGTTGACTACACTAGATCCACACCACGCGACGGCGTTCAACGTACAAATCAGGCGTGTTACACGTGTGCATCGGTCTAATGTAGTTCTAGCTTAACAGTGTTTTACACATAGTAACTGTCTTAGCGATACTGGTGTCAGATTATCTTGCTTCCGTAATGACTGTCAAAGGTGTCAAAACTAAAAATGACTTCCGGGCCCTATGGATCGCGTCCTATTAGTGAATAATCAAATCGCGTAACTCCTCAGTAGGACCAGTACCTTCATACTGGACCCGCGTGGTTGATTACGGTCCATTCCCTCTTCTAGAAAGGAGGCCTTAGTCCCAACAGTGGGAACATTATAAGGCCGACTATGCTATGATATGACTATTAATACCATCACCACTTGTATGATACCCTACGGTAATATAAAAGCGATGTTTTGTGACAAACAATCATTCCAATCGATTCGTAGGTACCTATAACATTCGACTTTCATTTACAAGAAACCTCTAAACCGTCATGTATGGTTATCCTTCCTTGTACCATGGCGGTGGGGACAAACCTCCACCGTACGATCAACTATGTCCTCTGGCCTCTGGGCGATTCATACAATGGTACCTAACTCCCGAAACAGGAGCTTCCCGCAACAACCGTTTTCGGTGAAGACTTGCGGTCAGGCGGAAAGTGAGGACGCCGCGCGTGGCGTCTCTTTAACCACTTCTCAAAGAGAGGATTCATCGCCACGATTGTGGCGTGCCCTTTCTGTGTCTGCCTTCGTTTTAGTTAAAAAACACTGCCTAAGGCTAAAGCAAATCTATACTCTGTTCAAAATAACATTAGACATTTATGAAAACCTTTTATTACTGTCTGTTCAACCGACTTTGACTTTTATTACGTTGATGGCATGACAAATGGCGGCTGCAGTAAATAGTTGGTATTGTAAACACTTTTTTGCTTTTAATGCCATCCTTGATTCCTACGAAATAGAAGTTAAAATCGGTTGAACAGATAGTAAAAAAGGTTTCTTTAGCTGTCTAATCTTAACGCGAATAGGGTATTGCGAAATAAGGATGTACCTACTACCTCTGTATATCCACAAAATAGATAGGTACAGAAGTCAATCTACATACAAAGCGCGCTCGAGCAACGCACACATAGACACCGCTCACAGACACGATGTCTCGGTCGCGTCTCGGCTCACTCGTCGGACAGTTCCGGCTTAAACGCTCATTAGTGTGCGTCCACCGAGCGTAGGTATAAAAAGTGAAGTACATAGACATACATGAGATTGTCTTCTGTAGGTACTATTTTGTGGTATATCTCTTCGAGCGTGACACTTCGTTCAATTATAAGTGCTAACTGAATTGGTGTTTATTTACATTGTCCATTATGCACGCATTTTGAACAGTATAATTCATGTGCGAGCAATTTTGTCTGTAGGAATATGATTCTGGAAACCAATCGATAAATTAGCCAAAGCGAACTACAAACTACTAAAGTGTAAGCAGTCCGGCCACGAATTCGCTTGCTTATTGATGTATACCGGGAGATTGTTTATCACAAACATTAGGCAAGAATACGCGCTCATTAATCGTGCCAAAAATATCCCTATACCGATGTGGTAAACACCCTAACTATTGTTTTTTTCTGGCCCCATTTTAAATAGGCATCGATCAACAAAAGTGATATGTAAACGTGATCGTTTAGCACGCAAAATATAAGTATACGCTTTAAGCTGATTTTATTCATTTTTTTTTCAACACATTTGAAGTTCAAAGAGCGGATATTTTTCAGTATCGAAACGTAAAGACACGTGCACACACTGCATACATTACAAAACCTATTGTAATATTGTTTGATATCATATTTTTATTGATTTAATGGTTTTATTTCTTAGTAACGTATAAAGATTTGATTTCCCATTGTTTTATTTCACGACTGATGAGCAATTATGTTGATATCATTATGTATTGACTAGCCAATATAATACGGTGAACTTGGAAACTGAAGAGTAGGACAAAAAATGACATTATTATCTGTTTTACGTCTCGTCGTGGGAACGACATTAAAATATCTGAGTAATTCAATTGTATACGTAACTATAAATACATAATATTGAGGAGGTAATTAAATTATTAAATATTTTAGTTTCGAACATATCTAGGGGTGTTATCACACGCGGGGTGCGCGCGCTGCGAATGCAAAGCGAAGACGTCGCGGACGCGTCGAAATTCGCAACGTTTTCTACACGTTTTTGTAGCAAGTTACCGACGTCCAACTCAGTAATAAAATGGATTCCGACGAGGAGACACTGCTGTTGGTTTTGTTACTTCGAAGACGCCGGGGACCCGCACCTCGTTGACGAATTTCGTTGCGTTTCCGCAACAAATTCGCTGCGCGCTCGTAACATATTATTCGTCGTGCACCCGCTCCACTTTGAGAACGCTCGCATACCGCTAGTGTGATAACGCCCTTACTGCGAAGCTATGGCGGCGTAGCCAGGTCATAACGTCAAGAAATGTATGGTTGACTGCGTAACCAACACTGTTGGTCAAAGCTCCATAGAGCTGCATATATTTTCTTGCTGCGTGATCTGGCAGCACCGGTCTTATTGTTCATTCAAATACATATAATTTGAAAAAAAATATATACGAATACTGGTTGCCGTTTGACGTGATTACACGTGTCTCGATACTTCCCATTGGTTATGTGGGCCAATAGGTTGATTGTTATATTATAGCCCATATTTGCCCGGCGACAAAAGTTGAGCAACATGAACGGCCTTATTTAGTTTGTACTTGTCATTTGAAGTTTTATGTTAATATCAATAGATTTATTGATATAAAAAAAAACTAACGTAAGATTATTTAATTTATTGTAAAATTATGCGATGTCAAAGGTCCATTATTGTATTCGAATTTTATAACAGAACAGGAAATACTAAATTATTTTAAATCGGCAAAATTGAAATGTCGTGGTCAGATCTTAGAATTGATCACTTCATGATATGGCCAACTAAAACTAGCCAGATTGTTTAAACATTAATATGTGATGATATGTCAATCCTCGTTTGGCCATAAAATTGATGTAGGATTTCTTTATGATAATAAAAGGTCTAAAGAAAGTAGGCCAAACGAGAATTGCAATATCAACAAATTTTAACGTTTAAAACGATCTGGCCAGTTTTTTTTTGGCCATATTATGAAGTGATCAATTTCTAAAACCTGGCCACGACAGAAATATATTAAAGCGCAAGTGTCTTTTGGATTATAATAATGGTTGGTCTGTCTTTTGCATCGACCCCATACCATAGTATTATTAAGAGGAAGATCGAGATACAAGATAGACCGATGACCTGCAGGCTTACTCTCCAAATTAATTTCAATTTCAATCTAAAGTCAATCCGATTGCAATGTAAATTTTGACGTTACGTGATTTGGTATTCTTGAAAACAATATTGTCAACATATACGATTTCACTTAGTTCTCAAAATGGTCACACAATTTTGAACCAATTTGGCGCTAGCATTGAATTCAAGGGTGCGAAACGTCACAATCTCAATGTCGACCGATCGGAATTGAATTCAAGAGTAAGCCTGCTGGTGAGGATTGTGGGAATCCGATGGATACGAGACTGACAGTCCCGGTGGGTGTGGCGACACTTGGGAGAGGCCTATGTCCAGCAGTAGACATCTTTCGCCAGAAATAATGGTGATGGTAATTATAGTTAAGATAATGATGTCTATCTTTTGAACGACGGTTTTTATTCATACTTCGAACTTGATGATATGTCTTGGTGCAGAGATCATGCCTATATCACATGACACGATGCTTATAAGCATTCAGAAAGGTGGTTGCCAGGTGAACTGGTTTATTAGTTTATATTATTACCCATTCTACCTCGCATGTTGTTAATTTATTGTTCCTTATTTAGTTTAGTATAATTTAATTTGTTAATTATTTGGCTATGGTATAATATGGAGAAAAGGATTTGTGGATTGTGACATAGCTTTATAGATATATTTTCGGATTTCAATGTGATAATATGTTTGTCTATCCTGTTGTCTACTACCATCATGTCGCGATCGAAAAGTATAAAGCTGCATATGCAGGCAAAACTAAGGTGAAGCTTGAGCGTGAGGTAGGCCCAATAGGGTTCTACTGTCATGTCAATAGATTTTTTTTTTTTAAATATTCCCGCATAAATCAAAATGCAGTTTGATTTTTAATTCTTCTTGGTATTGAGCCGAGTTTGAAAATTCAAATTCAATTTCAAATTCTAGGGTTATTGAAAACGAATATTACTGAATGTATTAAGTGATACTTAATATTAACCTAAGATAATAACTGAATGTATCCCTTCGGTTATCGTCGGATTTTTCCTTATTATTCGTTTCAGTAGCATGACCATTTTTCAAGGCGAACTTTTGTAAGTAATTTAATTGTCAAGTAAGTGTGTAAAAATTATTCGACCAACAGAATCAAAAATATTTAAGTACATAAATTAATGAAAATTTGTAAAGTTCGCAACTGAAAACAATTCTTTTAGATAGAGAATAGCTTATTTTATTCATTCAAATACTTCAGCAGAGATTAAATAATAATATGAATAAATTAATTACTAAATTTTATTTTGTTCATGCATGTTCGTTTCGTTCGTTCGTTGTTAATCGTACTTTTGTACGACGTTAGATCATGCGTTATAAACTTGTTACCTAAATTATAATTTTATCAATGTCGGTAGTATTCATATAATAGATAAATGGAGGTGGTTTTAGACTTAAAATAGACATAGATTATGTGATATTACAAAATAGTGTGTGCATAGCTTAACCGTTTTGATATTGATACCAAAAAATACTGCTTTTAGCCTCGATTTTATTTATTTATATCTACTTAACACAATAATGGCCTTTTTGTGATATTATAAACAAACATACTCGGTAGTTCAGGCTATTATTGAATTTATTTGTCTATGACGAAGGCTGTCTACGTCATAGACGAATAAAAAAATTCGTCTAGGCTATACCGTGTAGGTATAGCCAATTAACACTTTGTTCTAAATATGTCTTGTGTATTTTTACTTGGTACGCCTATTTTACCCTTTAACCGCCTGTTGATCCGATGATTGTTTCCGTGTCCCATTTGTCAGGGTCGTGTGTTAAGGACTGGTTACCCCATTTCGTTTAGGTCTTCAATCCTCATAGGTGACAGAAGAGCTGACTAGATGGAGTATTTGGTCGTGGATGTGTGACCCTGGCTGAACAAGCGCGATAGTGTTTGTCGGATATATCCAAAGCAGGCGGTTTAAAGGTTGACAGTCCTGTCAAATAATCCGTGGTTACAAACAGGACTAATTTTAGCATAAAAATAAAACATAAAACAAAATCAATCCCAATATGTTTATCACAAAATGCCATCTTAGTTAGACTATAGTGAATTTTACACCATTATTTAATTGTATTCGCAATTTAGAAAAACATATTTTGTTTGTTACTTAAATTATTTTATTATATATTTAGGCATATGATTATATATTATTGATCTTTGTACTTATTGTTAACAAAATATATTTTATTTATAAAAATACTAGTTTTTTTTTTTTTCATTAAACAGTTCCATACACTTTGTAAATGGATATACATAATGAAGCTAAATTCGAATTACCTTGGTAGGTACCTGTCATCACCTTGGCTCAGGCCTCAATCACAACAAATTGGAAGGCAATTAGAATAATCACCACCATCAGACATTATTCAATTTTATACTCAACAAGTATAAAATTGAATAATGTCTCATAGTCGCATATGTTTGTATCACAGAACGTTATTGTAAACGGTATAAAACAAGGTAATGTCATTTTTTTATACTAGATACCGCCCGCTGCTTTGCCCTCATTAAATTAGTACTTCCTATCGATATATCGATTCCCATACATAACCAATTTGAATATTTCAGTTTTTAAACTGTTTTTCTGTCTGAAACTGTATTTCCTATTTTTTTTCCTTATAAACGACCCTTGTATTAGAAAGAAAAGAAATCAAATCAGTCAAGCCGTTTTTGAACTTCAGCGAGACTGAGGAACAGCAATTAATTTTTATACACCGTTAAATTTTGATCGTTTTAATCCCGTGGAGGGTCGATCCGGTACATGAAAACTATCGATTTGTAAAGATAAAATTAAAAAATAAAGTACCTTTTTTTCAAAACTCGTGTTATTTTCGCAACACCGACTACTACCTACAGGTCATTGGACTCGCTCAGCTGACGTTTTCTTAATGTTAATTCAGTTAAAACAATCAAAATTTAGCGGTGTATATTAATGTGCAATCTAGTCATATTTACATTATACAAGGTGTAAGGGACAGCCCTCCACAAACTTTAAGGGCTTGCTCAGTAGACGAAACTGATACATCTTCCACAAGATTTTTTTTCAGGAAACAAAAAAAAATAACAGCCTCACCATACAAAATGATAAACTTGATTGGACAATTTGTATGGCGAGGCCGATTTTTTTTTTCGTTTCCTGAAAAAAAATCTTGTGGAAGGTGGTTCAGTTTCGTCTACTGAGCAAGCCCTTAAAGTTTGTGGAGGGCTGTCCCTTACACCCTGTATGTACATAAAAAAACTTAATTAACTAAATTAGGTATTTATACTAAAACCTAACTATGTACATAATTATAATACAAAAACAAGTACTCTCTGGTGTCGAAGAACTTTTAAGATTTTTAATAAAAAACTGCACCCCCCTTTACCCCCTTAAAAGTTGAATTTCCAAAAAACCCTTAGTGTTCGCCTACGTCATAAAAGGAAGCCTTGTGCAACATTTCACGTTCCTAGTCCCAGTAGTTTTAGCTGTACGTTCGTATGTCAGTCAGTCAGTCAGTCAGTTTCACCTTTTATTTACATAGACAAGCGCCATATAAATTCACGCCATTTTTTCTATAATATCCGTTTATAATAGACCAAAACCTTTTTCACGAATTATGTATAGGTACCGGCACGAATCTTGAGCGCTCGGCTTCAGAGTGAGGATCGCTTTGCGCATACCATACATTGGTGAGCCAATCGTCGTCATTGTTAGATACATGCAGCAAACGCAGGGAACGAATCACGAGTGACGTCTATGACACGATGGCGCGGCGAGCCAATCACTGACACTCCCCGCCCCCGCGTCTCACTTCGCACCACTAAAGAGATCGAATATTTGACTTCTGAGCAACTAAAAATAAAAAATAATAAAATAAAAAAAACTTGAAGCCAGCGCTCAAGATCCGTGCCGGTATCTATACTCTATCTATTATTGATAAACGCATAAAAATCCGTTGTTATAGTTTTTGAGTTTATTAAAGTAAACATTCAGACGGACGCGGAGGGTGTCTTTGCTTTTTAATATGTAAGGATAAATAATATGGAAGAAAGAAACTTGTATTTAGAAGATTTTTTGTGTGCTATATTTTGAAGACTTAGATTGAATTGAACTGTCTGTAATTCTGTAAGTAATATTTGTAGTAAGTACCTACCTAGTATAATTGCTTTTTAGATAACACTGCCGTTAATAGATTGATATAGACACCTTTACATATTTTTCATTTCACTACTTGTGTGTCTACGTTTGTACCGGACCCACAAGGACCGAGGTGCCAGGGGTGCATGGTTATTCGAAAAAGTTACCGCAACCCTGGAACGCAAAAGGCGACTAAACGAACATGGTGTTTTTTTTAAGTGGGAAATCATCCAGTGACTTTTCCCGCTGTAAGGCGGAGCGGGAGGACGTAGCAGGCTTTTGAAAACCCATTCCTAAGTTACTTCTTTGCCTTGCATTCAAGGACCCCGGTGTTCCCTTTCAGACAACCTGGCTTTTAGTCAGTAAACGTCTGACACTCCCTCTCGCTCCACACAAGGCGAGAGAAGTCATTTGACGATTTCCCGCTCAAAAAAAAAATCCCTGATTTGTTTAAAAAAATGTTACAAGTTGAAGTTCAATTTTTCCAATCCATTACCAGAGTTTACAAATGTAATTATTTAACCGTAGTACGAATCACGCAATGATGAGTCGACGCGAGGCCGCGGAGGCTGCGCAGGAGTCAGTGCTGCCAACCGCACGGCGCGATCACGAGATAGCTCTCATCTTCCTTATCATCAGCTGATGTGAGAACAACACAGGCACGACTTCTTCACTTGTGTGGATTATTATTGCGGTATACCAACGCTTTTTTCCATACGTAAGTATTTTTATGTAATTTTTATTAGATATCCTGCTTTTAAATAAAAAATAATTATTAATTTTCGCTACGCCTGTCACTGTTAATTTATGTTTTACCGAATTATCTGTTTAACAGATTACCCGCGAATTATAATGTAGTTTATAAACGGTCCGGTGATATTTATATTAGCCGTAGTTTAAACTATTAACTAACGTCCAATTTATAGATTCAATGTAATAAAAATGTGATATAATAATATAATATTAGTTTACGTAAACGGGATGTATGTCTATAAGCCAAGATCGACGTAATTTTATTATATGCGCATGCGCATATATAATAAAATCCCTGTAAAACGATCCGTTATTGTTATAAAAATAGTATTAAATCCGTATGCAAGGTATCTGTTAGAAATAACAAAGTTAGGGAACAATAATTTAACGATCACATCACGAAGTTAGCATGGTCACATGTTCGGCGGCACCAACATGGCAATATCAGACGAACGTCAGTTGCTTACCGCGCGTTCCTCGCGCCAAACGTGTTACCGTGAGGGGACTGCGATACGAAACACGATCACTGGTGCGTCCAATACCTCACTATTTATTCTAACAATACTAATCAAACCTAATGCTCTACCTAATAAGGTCCATTTCCGCAGTGCACTCTATCAACTTACAAAAATTCCTGAGTATATAATTGCATATTGAATGTAACGTACGGAGCGATAGCAGCCGCCTTGACTACGAGTCGAGCCTTTAAGAATACTTGATGAGTTGAATCGAACGCATTTCTTCTTAATGTTTGTTGGTAATTAGTGAGGAAATTGTGTTTTGATAACTTTTCTGATTAGTGTTTTCAAGTAATCAATGCAGTTGATATCCGTTTGTATGTTTTCATCTGTGTGTTTTATAGTTTTGTTATAAGTTGGAATGTTTATTATTATAATGTGTGTTTTAATGCGTCAAATCATTGTGAAAATTTTGACTGTATTAACAACTGCCTTCTGATTATAATTGTAAATAATTCATTGTTTTAAGAAACATTTAAACTGACTTTGCAATATCTTTAGTACGAGTTACATTATCAAGTTCATATATCAATTCAAGCACTCGTTCAAACCTCCTAAGTGTTTTATCTTAACATTGCCCCTCAACGGTATCTCGTTCAAAAGATATACCTATTTTATCTACGTCCCATTCTTGTTAGCATAACGTGATCTTTTAAAGAATTTTCTTATCATTTGTCTGTGTAATATCTATGCCAGCCCAGCTGCATGTTACACATCTTTCGACACCTTATTTATAAGTCCTGTCAATTCTAAATCTACGTAGTATTCACCTGTTTCGTTATATTTCGGTCGAACTGTTATTTTTTGCAAAGTTTTAGGCATACTTAGTAATAAATCACGTGCCTCAATCAATTGTTGACCACGCTTAGTCATTTGAAACTGTTTCAAAAGCATATTATTCTATGAATGGGTTATTTATTACAAGCATGTTCCTTAATGTTTAATAGGTTGGTTACACACTGCCGACTTTTAGTCTGACCTTGGTAAAGTTTACCTGTTCGGAACATTTTTTTCGGAACGTTTCAGATTTCTGACAAGTCACCTGACTGAAAATACTCTTCCGAGTTAAATGCAAGCTCTGTATAAATTAATATAGGTACAATCGTTACTTCCTAGGAACTAATTCGAGGGCATTTCCTGCATAGCTTTGATATTTTAATCTTTATTGCAGCGTTGAAACTGCCTCACATCTTAGATTCTTTGAGATTGTTGGTTTAAACACGGCTAGAGTCATCCCCTTTTTTCTTTCATACCTAAATAATTATCTACTTACCTATGAGTAATCTTAGTGTCCACTTCCTTCATGACCATGTTATTATCGTTCATAATGTATTTTGTGTTATAGCATCTACATTCATAATTTTCCATTACAAGGTCTTCAAATACCCGTTTAGATTCAATAAAAGTCATGTCATCATGTCTATCTATTACATAAATCTTCCAATAGTCGTCCAGTCGACATCGGACATGTGTGGCCATCATTTCAGTTATGCTATCAATTTAATTCTATTGCTCGTCTAGATGTCGAGTGCGGTGGGTCAGACTGAGGTGTTTGTTTAATGAACGATCAATTCAAGGCGGGAATCACGTGCCAGATAAGGAATTCGCTACCACATTTAGATAAGTTGTTCAGCATTCATCTCGATGCTTATCTTCCTAAATGTTCTACTGAACACTTGAAAGACATCAATCATTGTAACCATCTGCCGTGTTGCTATAGCTATAAGTGAGAAAATTCCTATGTTTAGCAGTATAGCTTGTTGACAGGCCAAACTGTGACAGTTTTAAATTGATCGCCTTGATAGGAGAGTTTAATGGACGACTATCAAGGCTATTTTTAGTAAACTTTTTTCAAGACACCAGTTATATAACATCTGGGCAACTTTTGCCTGTTATAAAAAGCTTGAGAATGAGCTTGTAATTTTGAAGACATCAAGTTTTATTCAAAGCTGAAGATATGAAATCAGTGTATATAACTTAAACATAAAATTACATAAATAGTAACTACTCGTTAATCTGTTGTCTAAGCATGAGCGTTAAAGTTAACATAAGTGAAATTCAAGAAACCGCTCGACCAGTCCACTACTCACGTTGGCATGAAAGTAACATTCTGCAATAACCTCGACTGGTTCAAAACTAACCACTTTTTAATAACCATTAATTAATTTGTAACATTGCCAACTTTAGGTCGTTTACATAGATGTATATTGTACACATGCAGTAATAAAATAAAATGATATAATGGAGCTGTTTCGCCCAGAACATTTGCTGTATGAACTGGCATTTATAGCAAATATTGAAATATTTCCGTGAGTAATGAGCGCAAGGTTTGCTTTGCGACCAACGTTATTAAAAACAAATGTTGAACAGTGTGTCGTAATTTCCCACTGACTGTCCTTCCTTTCTGTGCTTAGTTTTTTCCTTAAAAAGTTCGTCTTCATTAGCCGCTTTGTCTCCAGGGTCTCCATCCCATCATCATCATCTTTCTGACCTTGTCCCGTGTTATTTGAAGCCCCCTTCTCCCTTTTTTTTCAAATGCTATGCTAACCTACCTTTGACTTTTTCTCTCCATCCATCCGCAGGTATACTTATAACTCTTTTAGTAACATACGTTTCATCCCTCCTCTTCACATGACGCTTCGTTCCCATCCCCTGATGAATAAAGGACTCGTACCTCATGCTCAAAATAGATGGGAAAAGACCCAGGGGCAGGAGTCCGTTACGTTGGTCAGACCAAATCCATGTTACACTGGAGACCACAGTGCGACGCCATCCACATTGCCGAAGATAGGACAAAATGGCGAAATATAGTCCACAAGAAAATTATTCGTCAAGGTTACGACCCTCAGCATTGAGGATAAACGACGCAAGGAGGAGGACCTCATGCTCGTTGTATTATCCCTTACCTAGCTTTCTTTCTTTATCTAGCAAGGCCGTAGTTTCATGTTATTTTATTATTATAGTTAGCCTATATTGTCCTACTGCTGGGCAAAGGCCTCCTTCCATTTTTTCAAATGATCATGGTTCCTCGCTTTCTCATTACAATTCTTAAGGAAGCCATCCAGGTCGTCCCACCATCTCCTTCATGGTCTGCTCCTTGTGGATGCGTTCTGTTTCATGTGAAATATTTAAATAGTAAAGTACAAAGAACGCTCCCGAATATTCCAATATACAATGGATCCTTTCAGAAGCACTTTTATGACGAACGTAAACAATATTCCAATCACAAATTATTCGCAATGCCCCCAACTGTACCAGCATTGTTACTGTGTAAAGCGTACTTCCCATTTGGCATATTTCATCAAATAACTATAAATAATGCAATTATGAGTTTCCTGCTGCAAAGTATTCTCAGTATGCAATTTGTTATGGGCTGTCATCGCATATCTGTGGCAATGTTCTCGATCGTTCAGCACCTAAAATAACTAAGTTTATATCATAAATTGCAATTGTTTATTGCTGATAGTGTCGAAATATTCCTGTACTTTGAAGTGCCGTGCATGATTTTTCATAAAAACATGTTCTGGCGGCCACAATTTATTACTGCAGCCCGTCAAACTTGTGGTTTATGGGTTTAATACTAACGTATAAGCATCTTAGTATCTCACTGACAAGCCATCTAATGTTTCAAAATGCACCTTTGCACAAGTCAATTCTAATGGTACCATCAGAACATCATACATTGACTTTCATCGTTAACGTCTTCTCCTTAAATGACTAACTGTCGGTACCTATTTGAAACAACCAACAAATAACTATTAACCTGGTCTTACCTGGTATTTATTCAACATCAAATAGATACTAAAGTTAATTCTGTCTATAACCGCTGCAATCAAGGTGCCTGAATTTACTACTTAGAATCACTAATCAATTGTTTCTTAGATCCTTCTTTTAGTACCTAACTATCTAAGGACACAAAGTCAATAAAAAAATCCAACGATTCATTGCGTTCAATTGCATTCCATTCCCGTAAAAATAACGAAAAGGTCAGATTATCGGAAGTGATAAGTGGCAGTCGACTCCGGAAGCAATAGTGCCGGACGTGTGGCCTTTGAGAGCAGAGCAACATGTATCATGTAGATAGGGTTGCCAACTGCTTTTGAAGAAAAATAACTTATCAAAATATTTTAGTCAGAAAAATAAAATATTTTTCAAAATTTTATTTATTTATAGGTTTCTTATTTTGAAGCGATTTTTTAACGTGCCTCGAACACGCACTAACAGCTTTTCATTAGGTGTCCTTACATTTTTGGAAATGTATTTGTGTTTCAACGTAAAAGCACCGATAAATAGTTCAGTAATTATTCAGTGTTTCATTTTACGCATCACACACAGTAAAGCATGAAAATAGAGTATCTTATGTTTTTTTTTGGTATCTACTTTATTTTTAGGTAAAAGTATATTTACCAAAAATAAAGTAAGATGCGTTATTATCAAGTTTGGTTGGGAACCCTACATGTAGGAATTGTAGGAACATTCATATGCATCGAGTACTAAGCGCTGACCTTCACTGCACGGCTACCATTTATCCTGTTTATGACGTAGTTCACGAAACTCCCGCGCACGCGCTGCTAACCAATTTCAGAACAAGTGTTTAATCGATCAATTGGTGGCTTATCCTTTTATCTACTGCTTAATTGCTTATTAACAGTAGGTAGTTATTGATCATTATCTTAATTATAGAATGTTTTTATAATGAGTTGATTGCGATACGTAGATAATATTCTGGCTTCATTGGCGTTTGTTTTTGGCGGGAGATTATCAACTCCAATCGCTATGGTTGGAGCGAGAAGAAGTTTCAGACTTTTGTTGCCCAAAACCCGTCTGTGTTCCTTCAATTGCCCTTTGGAGCAACCAGGACCACGGTGAATCTTTGGAGAAATTCCGCAGCTTTGGCTGGTGGCTTCATTGACTTAGCTAGATAATAAACTCGCTTCAATTGCTATCTTCTTTATGCACTAACCGTTATCGCAATCCTTCTTCAAATATTGTTACATTCTTTAAATCAACTGTTCTACTTACGGTCATGAAGAAATTGTTTGCTTTCACATAGTGAACTGTTCGATACTGAATTACAGAAATGTAGGCCACCGAAGATATTTAAACAAGTGAATTTGTTGTAAGAAATTAAAAGACAACTCATTCAGTATTTTGTAAAACGCAAATTTTTTTACAACTGATTGATTTGAAATTTGGTATACCTGTGTAACTTGGGTGACAATGCATTAATATAGTACCATGGTCCATGGAGCTGATCTGATGATGGTGTCGGATATTAGCCATAGGAACAAGATAATCATATTTCGAGGTCTTGATGAGTACTATAACTATTAATGCTTGTTATGAAAAATTTTTTTAATGTAAGTCAGAATAAGTAGAGAGCCAGCCTGATAGTGTTTTTTTGGCCCAAGTCGCCGGGATCGCGATCCTGATTTCCGGCAACGGAACGGAGGCAACGAAGGAACAGGAGTGGGTTTTTAATCAGTAAAAGTCTAACATACCCTCTCGCTCCGCCCAAGAGTGGGCGATGTCATTGGATGTTTTTCCTACCTAAACAAAAAGCTAGATAATTTTAATATTTTACTAGTTTTAAAAATGAATGTACTGTCATTTTCTTTAAATTACGTAGGATTATTGAGCACTACTCAAAGGCGGTTACAAGTAAAGCTGAATATTTAGTGTACTAGAACAGAAGGCGTGTAGAAATATGACTAGGTACTAACACACAAAATATATGTAACACCTCCTTAGCTATTTGTATCTGGTAAACGTTACTAATCATCGTAACTGCTCTGCCAATCATTTGTTATGATAACTACTTAACACTAACATTATTTTAAATTATCTACTGCTGGACTGCTGGTTACTGTAACGAAATTCTTTTGTTTTTACTTGCGTCATTGGGTTCGTGTTATTCTGCACCTTATCAATGCCTTTCAAGCTGCTTAAATTTAAAAATTGGCACGGTATTCAATGAATTCACTACGTCCATCAATCTGTCTATTTGCAATAAATACAACTGCAATATTTAAGAATCAAGCAGTTCATTAATAGACAGAGTGACTCATGGGGAAGGTTTAGGCGTATGTAGGGTTACCTATTTCAGGATAGGATTTTTGGACTCTTCTCAGGTTTGCAGCCGCAAACCTGCAAGTTTTGCAGGACCTCAGGATTTTTAGAATTTTCACTTATAATACCACAAGAGCTTCAAAATTATCGAATATTTCCCGATAGGTTCGTTGCAAACAAATGAAGGAGTCAAGTTTTTCAGGTTAAAAAATCACGAGCGGCGTGAGTGATTTTTCCTGAAAAACTTGACGATTTTATTTGTTTGCAGGGAACCTTGAGGGAAATGCCAGATAATTTTGAAGCTCGTGTGGTATTCGGGGGATTATTTTTCCGTCCCAAATGTCGCAAAATCTCCAATTTTCACAATTGAATTCAACCTGTCAGTGATCATGTTTTGTTTTTTATATATAGCAACGACCAGAGAAAATTTTCAAAAAATTATCAGTATAATACCATGTAGGTTGTACCACGTGACGTCGAATGGTGCAATTCTATTGGTCGATATTTGGGTCGGAAAAATAATCAACAAAATCCCGCTTATTTAGGTAGGGATAAACTGTTCTAAAATTAAACATCCATTTTGGGGGGGGGGGGGGGGTTGAGGGCAGCGGCAGAATTTGGATGCATGACAATTTAAAAAGTTGCCCATTTTAAACTCCCACGCACATTGGCCTAATTTTGTAATACTCCTAAATAACTTGTTCCTATTAATATAGTCCCTACATCAATAAATGGGATTTAAAATGAGAACTGTTTTGTAACTCGCTCAAACTCGCTTTGGTTTCTTTTTACCAGTTTGTTTTTCCGTAGTCAAACAGCAAATAAAGGTGTAAATCCGTGTAAAAGATATCTCTATTTGCGTTTAATGGCATGAACTGATTACAGTAAAAATAAAGTGTTGAAGGTAAACCTACATAACTGACTGATAACCGTAGTTTCAAAACTGCAATTTACACTTTACGATATTTATACGTCACGGGGAATTTTTAAAATTAAAACGGTGGTCCTATAACGCAAAGAGAAAATGTAAGATAGGTGAGTTTTTGGTGTAAAATACTTTTTTTTTATTTAAAAATTATCCAATGACAACCCCCGCTCTTGGGCGGATCGGGAGATAGTGTCAGACTCTTACTGACTAAAAGCCCACCCCGTTCCTTCTGGCCTTCATACCGGGGCTCGAGTTCCTATTCGGATAACCCTTGGTGTAAAATACTGACATAGCCTATCGCTCTACCATATAACCTTATTCTAGACCTACTACTACCAACTTAGCATTAATAAATTCAAAACATTTGTAAAGCGAAAACTTTGCCAAAAGGCTTTTTATACTGTAAAAGAGTATCTCGAGGATAAAACGGCTTGGGATTGACCTGCTCCAGTACCTACTCACTATAATTGTTATCATTTGAATGTTTTTTTTGTTTTAACTGCCTTTTTTTTTATTGACGATTGTTGTTGTTTTACAATTATGATATTGTATATATATGTATATATATATTATTATTTTTTTACAATTATGACATGTTTATTTTTACTATTTGAATGAATTTTTTTTTTTAAATACTTTTTTTTTACAATTTGCAATATTTACACTTTTGTAAATTTTATTATTGTGAATGTGAGAACTATGTGGATTACTCTTTCCTTTTCTTTTATTTTCACATGATGTCTGGCAGTTTTGAGTATTTGATGTGGCCTACCCAAATGTCCTTTCTTTGGCATTGTTCGTCAAGTCGAGCTCCTTAGTAGTCCTGAGTTGAGCTACACGCATACTGACAAATGCTTGCACTGACTGGACAGGTCCACTTAGAACTGTGTGGTTCTTTCTTCAAAAAACCATCTCAGGCTCAATCTGCATGGTTCTCATATGATTTGACCATTACATGTTTTGCTGTATGGACTTTAAAAGAGACTTTGACCCCTGAGTTTGTTTCGGTGTTTCTTCTCAGGGTAGTCAGCCAGGAAACACCGGCCTCATCTAGCATTAATTGACGAAAAAAAAAATTGACGTGTAAAAGTGTTTTTATAAAGCCTACTTGCAAAATAAAGATCATTTATCATTTAACGGGAGTAGTCATTGGCTAATTTCCCACCTCAAAAAGAAACGGAATTTAAAGCAAACTGGCAAATCCATACTTACTCTCGGAAATTAGTGATATATGAACGATTTATATGAAAAGAGATCAGAGAGACCGTGAGAGGAATTTTAAGTTTTCTTTATGACCACTCGTGTAAAGCGTTGCACCACCTGCACCGGTTAGGTACCGGTGCAGGTGGTTTCACCCATACACATACAAAACGGGAGCACATTGTGCTTACTTATGGAGTGGAATTCCCTGCCGGAGTCTGTTTCCTCATAGCTACAACCTCGGAATATTTAAGTCAAGAGTGAATAGGTTACTTCTAAGCAAGCCTACATCGTCGACCACATCATCGCTTATCATCAGGGTACGCGAGCCTATCAATAATAATAAAAAAGAAAGTGAAAAATTACTCTCTCTATAAACTATTTTTTTAACTTTATAACCTTAAGTATTTTTGCTGAAGAAAAGTTTAGGAAATGTAAATGCGTCATTCTGTCTTTTTTCCTCGACAAAGTATCTTGCGCTTGCGCATTTGCACTATGAGGTGTAAGCGCTCTTAAAGGATTGCTGAAGAAAAATTGATTAGGAAATGTATATGACTCATTATGTCTTTTAGCCTCAACAAATGTTTAGGAAGTTAGTGTCTTTATAAGAAAACAATTACGTCACGAAGAATAATAGAATTTTACCATAAAAAGTGGGCCGCAATAGTCGTTGGGCCACAAAAACTGTTGGCCTTGCCACTGACCGCGAACCGCGAGCGATAATTCCTGCTTCATTGGATGGGAACGTTGGTCGCCAGATGTTTTTATCTAATCACGATTTGCATTTAAACATGATTGTTTTTAAGATAAGGCCTATAAACCTGAAGTTATTAAACCGGATTAGGATTAATCAAGAATCACTCTTGTTCTTTTTCTTCATTATTGAATTGATTTCAATTGTTTTAGCGATTTCTTTTTTAAGTGGGAAATTATCACATCTCACGCTCCAGACTCAAACACACAGAGTTCCTTCCGGCCACGGTAATGCTTTCGAATAATCCATAGAATTATTTTATTCAACTAAGTTATTACTATAGACTTATCTGTAGGGACTTTCCTTTTGCAGAGGAAAGGGCTCTACTATCCGTCTGCTTTTCTCTGTCCTGGACTGCAGTGGAGTGGAAAGACCAGTCATTATGATAATAGTCCAGTTCATTTAGTCATCTCTGCCTGGGTCTACCGCGATGTCGCCTACCGTGTAAAATCAATAACTTAAATCCTAAAGCTGTTCTAAGGCTACGCATTCCGTAGTACGATCGAATCATTTGTTGTAACAAAATATTTGAAGTACGCACTTCAAAAACAATAATAAGTGCTCATTGTGATGCCCATTGTTTTTACTATCATTGTCTTGTATCTTTGAGTAGGTCTTAAATTCTCCATTTGCTGCAGGGTACAAGCGTCAGCAGTACAAGAATATTATTTGTACTTACTGTCATCTTCATTGAGTACAGATGGATCAAGGCCTTTAAGTTCTATTTCTGTGGCCTCTTCCTTTGTGCGACAGCGCATTCAAGTCTTACTTGCTAACGTGCTTGTTGAGTCAACACTTCGTTTGTAGCAATTATTCAATTCAGAAGCACTTATTCACCTGACAAAAGGTCTTGAAAATTAGTCCAGTTTGGTGGAATTTTTTGAGAATTTTTGTTGTTACGCTTCTGTGTCTCCCATCACAATATACTGTAAGTAATCGTTAGAATCATCCTCTTCTTTTTCCTCTTGATTATGATGTCATGAAATTAGTCCAATGACATCATTAGTCATCCCATGGCGATCCATAGTCCTCGCAAATGAACCAATAGTAGTCGTGTTCTGATTTATTCTATCATAAAATCACTTTCTCAGCGCTACCTTGCTCGTTTCATACGTTGTTCTTAATTAGTCGATTTATGTCTAATGAAACTGTTTGCATTTAAAAACGCCTTGCACGCATGAGTACGCGGATCGAATCTTGTGTTACGGTCGGTGGCCACAACTCGTTCAAGATTTAATTTACTAAAAAGTGGTGCACTCTAGCCGTAATTGGTAACATGAGTCATTTGTCGTTGATTCTACTGCAATTAAACTACACCATCAACAGTTACTGGCAGTGGCAGGCTGATTAGTCTGATTAAATTTTTTAATGCCTGAGGGAGGAAGATGGCGTCGAGGTCGACCGCGGCGAAGGTGGTGTGACGATCTGATCGTGTTCGTGGGGTTAACTTGGCCAGAGATCGCCTGAGAGAGAGAGGTCTGGAAGGAGAAGGGGGAAGGCTTTACCCAGGAGTGGGACACAGTGGATGCTAATAAAAAAAGCTGAACTGAACTAACTGAAAACAGCTGAACGATTGAGTCAAAACTGAAATTTTACGACTTATTACTTCGATATAGATATTTAAAATGATGTATGATTATTATTTTTTCAAACATCTTCATTGCTACATGTCAAGATTTACATAGTGAAAGTGTCACTGCAATAAGAATGTTATAGCTATCCATCTCGTACAAGTTTTTATCGCTGTCAGAAACATACATGATCTACCTACGCATTCGTATTTATGTAACCATACTGGTAATAAATAGCTTAACAGCCTAACAAATCAGCGACCACACTGTTAGCAACTTTTAGTACATATTTAGCCGTCGACCATTTTTGTTTGGAACACAAAGCACGTGCCGGTAGCCGCCAACAATGCAACTAATGTGGCCTGTTACTTATATAGAAAATGCGATCATTGTTAAATAACAAACTAAATATTGTCCGGTCCATAAGTAGCCAATAACGAAGCAATGTCGTTTCTTTCAATTCACACGTTACTGATAAATTGCAATAAGTAATCATAAGTCAACCTTGTGGAGTTGTGACGTTGAATGATAATAAGTTGGAGTTGCCCTCATTTCAATGAGTGGCCGCGAAAACAAATTGTCTACGTTTGCCCTATTGTGCTGCTCACATCTGTAGGTTAGGTACAGAGGTCCTAATACGAGCTCTTAAGAGCCGGTTGTAGTCACAGAGTATTTTGTAGTCATTGGCCCGGATTTCGTGACTACTTTGCGGCCCCGTAACAGCGGTTTTATTTTCATAAGTATTCAAGATTTTTGTTTTTACCGGACCCTTTTAAAAAAACAAGCTTTATTATTTTATGTAATTTTCAAATATTTCCGTGACGTAATCTCGTAGATGTATCTCGTTGAAATCGTAAGTTAGGGTCAGATTTGTGTTTTTTTTTTATCGAGCCAACAGATTTATATCATGTTTTGATTTTTACCAAGCGGTTAGGTATACGTATGGTCAATTTTAATAAAATAATTTTTCAAGATATTCTCTTTTAGGTAGGTATATTTGCGGATTGCCAGAGGTTTAAAAAAAGTTCAAAATTAGTAAAACCTGGCCTTAACGCTATCCATTTGGCAACTTATATGGAACTGTTAAAAGAATAGATCCTTCTTTCTTGCTCGCACACATTTTTTTTTAGTAATTAATATAAACTAGTGCTTGACTGCGATCCTACCTGATGGTAAGCAGGGATGCAATCGTTGATGGTGAAGCGCACTAGTTTCATAAGAGCATATTCACTAGCCTTGTTGACAATTATATTACCGCAGCAGGCAAATTGCAATTGACCTGACATATAACACGTCATGATAAAGCTTCTGGTGTCAAATATGCTAACACTGAAACATGAGACCAGCACCATTCTATATTATGTACTAACTACCTAGGAACATAACAGGAAATTCTGATTATTTTATTAAATAACGCACCATCGCCGGATCAAATTAATTCATGCTAAGAAATTCTTTAACGATACGGATTTGGTTATGGTCAATTGTTTCAGTACATTTGTCTTAAATTCTTAGCTGATATTTAAAAAATATGGTCAAAGTTTTATATTATAACTAGCTCTCGCCCGCGCGGCTTCGCTCCCACTCTTCCTTACTCCACCCTACGATACCCTACTCTACCCTACTATACCCTACTCTACCCTACTATACCCTACTCTACACTACTCTACCCTACTATACCCTACTCCTACCAAACTTCACATAAACCATGTACTAAATAGTCCGAACAAAGCCTAGACATTTGGTTTGGATAGGTGAGCCCTTCTTGAGTTATAAAATTACAACGAAAAGTGGCATTGATTTTTTGTATAGATTGTTTCGGTAGGTGTTTTTGTTTAAATATCCTTACTGCGACTTGAAACCTTTTTTGTGGTGGGAAGTCATCCAATGACTTTTTAATAGGTATGCGGAACAGAGTATTAAGTACCACAAAACAAGAGTCTGCACAACTGGATAATATGTGGAATCATTGAAATAGGCGTATCTCCGTAAAATGGAGCTGAGAATTTTATTGTAGTGTTGACTACCTTTTTTTATGGTGGAAAAAAATCATCCAATGACATCCCCCGCTCTTGGGCGGAGCGGGAGATAGTGTCAGACTCTTACTGACTAAAAGACCCACCCCGTTCCTTCTAGCCTTCATACCGGGGCTCGAGCTCCCTTTTGGATAACCCTGGCCCCAGTAGGCTTCGACCCGGCTGGGTCCCTGCTGTTGCTGACAACTCTCTATGGCGCGCGGGAACAGTGCGCGCCGTCGACGACTTGGGCTTGGTCCGGACAGTTACCGGACGGCTGGACAGCGAGCTACCCATTGCTCACTGTCCGCAAGCCCAGTGTTGACTACCTCAGCGCATTTTTCCGAGAAGGTTGACTTGATACATTTGCTTGCAAATGCTACAAAAACATTAGAAGTTTGTACATGCATATTCTAATGGAAACAAATTGACTATTTATACGAAGACATGGCTTAAAGGACTTAGTATCTGAACCAAAAATCTTATAAAAATAACCTATCTACATTTTTAACTGACGCCAATTAGCTACAGTAATTTAACTAATGAACGGCGTGTCTTCTTCTATTTACAGAAACAGGCGGGGCACAATAGACCACCACCATGGGGGCGATGTTCCGCAGCGAAGAGATGGCTCTGTGCCAGCTCTTCATCCAGCCCGAGGCGGCTTACACCTCCGTCTCCGAGCTGGGAGAAGCCGGCACTGTGCAGTTTAGAGACGTAAGTACCAACATCATCATACCGTACGTGTATAGTTTCCATTAACTCAACTGTGGGAACGTACCCGCTCTGGGTCCGTCGACCAACCGTCGACTAATGTCTGGTAGTGGAGCAGGATCTTCTCTTTCTCTCTCTCTCTCTTATATTTTGACGTAAGACTCAAGGGACCGAAGCGGTCCCACCACAGACGAGAGTCATCTCGACGGATCCGGAGCGGGTACGCTCCACAGTTGAAGTAATAACATTAATCAGGGATATGAGACACTACACTGGCCATGGAGAGCAGTGGTAGCCCAGTGGTAATGGCTCCGACTTACAAGTTTGTAGGTCACGGGTTCAAACCCAGGCAGGCGCATTGCTTCATGTAATTTATTTCTTTACTACTGCTCTCAAAACGGTGAAAGAAAACATCGTGAGGAAATCGGCATTTCTTAGAACCAAAATATTCGAAGACATGTCACATACACCAATCCGCACTGGGACCGTGTGGTGGATTACGGCCCATTCCCTCTCTTAGAGAGGAGGCCTGATTTCTAGCTGATTATGCTATACTGTGTTATGCTACTGGCCAGGTAGACACTATCTAAGTTACCTCTAAGGCCGTCGCTATAAAATCGTACGTGTACTTTCCATCACTGCAGCGCTGCTGGAATTTGAGGCCTTTATCAAACTTTTTTTTTGAAGTTGTAAATCATTTAACAACCTGTGCAGCTCTGGTTGGAGCGAGAGGGACTTTCAAATTTATATTGACTAAAAACCAACCACCAACCAACCTGTGTTCCTATAGTTTCCCCTTTGCATTCTAGGGTCACGGTAACTCTTTTCAACAATCCCGTAGCCCTGGCAGACAGCGGCCATAATGTGCCCCATCCATTTTGTTAATATTTCTTTGTAGTGCGGAACACAACGCGCCGTCGACTCGAACCTGGTTCTTCCCAGACGGTAAGCCGTCCATTACTTGTCGTCCGCAAACACGCGGTGGCTATGAGTGACCCTGTGACTTCCGACCTTTGGTCCTATAGATTCTCTACCAGATCTTAATGATTTAAAATGAAACACATCTTGAGGCGGCAACATAGGCCCATTATTAATGCGAGAAAGATAAGAAAAATAAAGACCAAGTCTTTCTGCGAGATTACTCCACATTTCATCTTAAATTAGCAATAGAGGAGTAATTCATCTACCGGCAGTAAATAAACGCATACATTTTATGTAATCCATATTTCCTCCATACCTGTTATCTAAATTATGCGAGTAATGTAGGCCATTGTTTCATGCTTGTGTGGCTGAAACTGACAGCACAGCCACAAAGTAGAGACTACACTGATGTACGATTTTATTCGGTCGCACGCCTGTCAGCTGTCCCAATTCAAAACCGGACTGAAATACATTAACAATATTGATTATAACACATAAATATTCATAAGGCCAAAATGTACAAAAAAAAACTGCTTTTACAAACATCCTTTCGCATTTAACGCACACATGCCACTTCTAGAGGTTGTCAAGACGAATTATGAATAAAGAAGGCTTGCATAATCATCAGAAAGTTGTAAGCGTGACGGGTTAGTGTGGCTTAATCATTGGGGAGAGGAGGTAAGGTTAGCAAGATGGCAGTTTGGGGCCTTGGGTCCGCAGCCCGCCCGGGCGCTTGAAGGTGGCCCTACAAGGTCCCGAGTCGCTCGCGGCGGATCAACGCATACGCATAAATTAACCAGTCTGCATTCAACGGCAGTTTAACTCAATGGTAGCAGCTCAAATATTTTCCTTATTGAGTTTCTAGGACTTGTTTTTCTAACGCATGATAAGGCTAGCTTGAGGTGCGGTATTTGATTTAAATAAACATTTTATAGGAGTACATGTGAGCCATTTGCATAAATAAACCATAAAATAAAAATACAATACGTAAATGAGAAATTCTTGCCAGCATGTTGATAACGTTCATTGCATCATCAAGTACGATAGTGAAGACAAAATTAAATTCTTGTAATCTCTTGTTGTCTTAAGTAAGTAAATAGACGCCATTTTAATTAAGTTCAGTTCCAAGAACTACCTAGCTGAATATATTTTGCTCTCATATTTACACGGATGACATTTGTCAAACTTGTCTAACCGCAAGAATGATATTATTAATGAGACATCGCTATTGATTTGTATAAATTATACAGTTGAAGCGGTATACATTTTGAAAAGAAGCGATGTAGTTTTAAAAGAAACGGTTTTAAAAAATTGTTAGGTATTTAAACATCAGCTGGTTCTCGATTCTTTATTGTACACAAAAACTTAATATATTTCCCTGCAAACCTGTGTGTGTGAGATCATATTCTAGGGAAGGATCCAGTTTACAAAACCTATTTTTATTTACCTATTATTATAATCTAATTGGAGGCAATAGGCAGCAGCCACAACATTATAATAGAACAGAATAAGTACGCATTTGCCAAGAACATAGATACACAGTTGCAGCTAAAATTTTATACCTACTTATGTATATTAAATCAATTTTTTACCAAGACGGCTCTGTTAGATATTCAAAGTAGAATAATAAAAATGCACACTGACGTAGGTACTGCCTCTGTAAGTCAAACCTGCCTATTTTCTCCGGTGGAAATAATCGAATAACCCTTACTGACTAAAACCTAAGTTTCTTCAGTTGCTTCTTGCATTTTATGTATCAATGCGGGAATTTTTGGAAGAGCTATCGTGGCCCTAAAACGAAAAGGGCAATGAAGGAACACAATTGCCTTTCAGACAGTAAAGGTGTGACCCTCCATCTTGCTCCACCCAACGCGGGAGACGTTATTTGACTCTTGTGTGTCTTGCCTAAAAATAAAAATAAAAAATCGGCCATGGTCACAATCCCGTCTGCTTAAGGATGCAATGTGCCGAACTCCCGACACGGACGCTAGGGTTAGGCCCGTCAAACAGGTTTCCATCAACACGCGCCTGATTCACGGCACAATGACTTTATTACCATAGGAACCACATAAAAACATTCTTAGATAATATTTACTTATTAAGAACTCGTAAATTACTTAACTATGTAAATAGTTAGTTAACTAGTTTAGTTCTACTGCGATGTTCACCTGTGAGTCACATTTTTTGTTCTAAAATTCAATTTTCAAAAGACAATAGATGTCTGTATAGTAATTACTTTGTTTATTGAAAAGAGATATTGCAATTTAGTTCGATTTGCACAGTGTAATTAAGTAGAGTATTGACTAAAGGGTTTTAGTCAATATAAGTGAAAGGGCCACGAAGGAGATGGCGGGACGACCTGGATGGCTTCCTTGAGAATTGGAATGAGAAAACGAGGAACCGTGATCGGTGGAAGGAGTGGAGGGAGGCCTTTGCCCAGCAGTGGGACAATATGCTAACAAAAAAAAAGTGAAAGGGCAACTGAAGGAATCTTACTTCAGTAGCCCTCGAGTTCCAGGGTCGCGGTAACTATTACGAGCAATCTCGCAGCCCTGACATCCATCGGTCGTAACGGGCCCCGCCAATGTTGCTGACAGGTCTTTGAGGTATGCGTGGAACATCGCGCAGTCGGTCGGATGGCGAGCTACCCATTGCTCGCCGTTTGCAAACCCGCACCCGAGTAGTTTAAACAATAGAATAATGTGAAACACTATGCGTGATAGTTGCAAGGTCTTCTTATTATCGCCTACAGTTACAGTTTCTATAGACGACCTCTATATTTAACTTGCTATCTATTTCTACCACTATCTGTATGGCTTTTTCTAACAACAATCTACTTCTATTTACTGCAAATTCGAATTCAGTCATGTACGATGACATCACTATTACAATTTTGCACAAATTCGAACTCATTCTGCATGCTATCGAAGTAATTTACATGAAACCGTTTCTTAGGAAGTTTATTTTAGCTTTTTTCCGTGAATGTGATGTTTTTACCAATGTCTGCTTTTTAATAGTACGGTATCATGGACGACTCAATTGAATTTGGGATTCTTGGAGCACTAGATTGATAGACATCTAGATGTTTTTTTTTTTCCTTTTATGACTAGATTGGAGGTAGAACTACACAGCGTACACGTGTGACACACACGCCGATCTGGGCGCGTCTCGGCCTCCATACATTTTATATGGCAACAAGACTTGTAGAGCTACAGTTGATCCACGCCACGCAACGTCGTTCTACGTACAAATCAGGCATGTTGCACGTGTGCATCGGTCAATGTAGTTTTAGCTTAAGCCTTAAATCTTTTTTTTTTTCTTTACGGTGGGTATTCATCACTTAAATTCTCCAACTAACTGTGGGTGGAGAAGGAGTATCTAGCTTTTATTACCTATAAAAAAAATCGTAAGTACTTTATTTTTTGCCCTTTTTGCAATCGGGTAAAAAAAAAAACTGATGGATATTAGCAAGTTTATTTCGTACCTTTTCAAATACCTGTTCGAGACCATTTGCGTCAATTTAATGCAATCTCTTTACTAAGCAGTCGACCTTACACTCAGGATACTTCTGCCGGATACGGTCGCTCAAAAACATTACTCTAAAGCGCCGAACGTAATGGCTAATTATCTGCTAAGTGGCACTGACATTTATGCATGTCAATCTATTCTAATTGGCTGAAACAATCTGAACAAACTAGCTACAATTAAATGTATGGGGCATACAGTTTAAATCTCACATAAGGAAACGTTTACGACCGTATTATTCTCGGTTTCTGTATTGTTATTAGTGTTGACTAATGGCCTGCTTCGGCTTTACCCGAGTTATGTTTACAATACATTACCGACTAGCTTTTGCCCGCAACTTCGTGTGCGTACATAAACTATATAGCTTAGGTCACTCTGGAATAAAGCAGCTTTTATCGGTAAAAAAAAATTACTAACCGGACCAATACTTTTAGAGATTACCTCCAACAAACAAAAAAATATAGTTTAAAAAAACAAACAAAAAAAAAAACACGCTTTCATAGCATATCAAACTAAAAAGTGTAAAATAATTTTCAACATAGGTAGAAAATAATAATAATGAACGAAAAATATTAATATCATTGTGAAAAAATATGGCACAAAGCTATGCTATGAAAGCGTGTTTTTTAGTTTTTTTTAACTATATTTTTATTTTTCACTAAAAAAAAACGGATTATTGTATTGTCATCAGTCTTTGATGGGTGTGCAAAGTTTGAAGAAAATCTGATCGCCCAAAGTTGGTCAAAATCGACCTCAAAGGCGTTGGTTACAAACATACAAGTGAAACATATAAGCGTGTTATAAACAAAAACTTTACCTCTTTATAATTATTAGTGTAGACGATATCAGATGATCATTCAAAATTCTATACCTACTTAAGATTTTATCAAATGGGTTCGGAGATTATACAAATATTAGAAAAAATAATAAATCTGAAATTCTATTCTTTTCTCTTTCAAGATATAGATATCCGGACTATAGATAGACTTTAGGGAACTTAAGGTCACAGCACACTTAAACGACTGTACTCCAACACCGCCCTAAACTAAGACGACTGCTCGCAGTCCACGCGGCGACAGCTAGCAGGCACCCAGCAGTCCACGCGGATGATTTGATTAATTTCTTTAACTCCTAAACTCGATGTTTATATACACTAATATTATAAAGAGTTAAAGTTTTTTTTTTTTGTTTATAGAAGGTAATTCTCTGAAAGCACTTAGTCCAATTGCAAAAATTTTGAAAGCTGCTTTATTTCTGAGTGACATTATGGGCTATATTATATGTACGCGGGCGAAGCTTCAGGCAAAAGCTAGCAGTTTATATTTTTGCCCGACCTCAAGGCTTCAGATACTGTGCATTAATAAAACATTTTGAGCTAATTTATACAGGGCTAATAATAGTAATTAGTAACTTGATTTAATTTATATAACACATGACTCACAGTAAGTATTGAATTTGCAATGTTGTATTGATGACTGTAATTTAAAAATACATAACATACAATAGTATCTATAGTTCACCTCTAGTAACAATGCTCATGTTTTGAAAAATCTATCTAAGTGAGTGTTAGGTTGAAATTCTGCATCTTCGTGAAGACCAATGTTTATAGGCATTAAGTAGTTAACGAGTACAGTCACGAGAGATAAGATATATACATTGTCACATTTTCTATACAATATCTTAACTTCTGTTATTCAAGAAATATTTGTACGAAAATTAGTTCTGAATTACCTATTTGATGGTTAAAAGTACCAATTAAGAACTATTTGTCGTACTTACACTTATTTCTTGAATAACAGGAGTTTAAAATATATTGAAAACTAACTTTTGCCCGCGGCTTCGCCCGTGTGCATAAAATGTAGCCTATGCCACTAAGGAATAAAGCAGCTTCCTATCGGTGAAAAAATGTTAGCAATCGGTTCAGTACTTGCCGAGATTACCTCTTACAAACAAAAAATAAACTTTACTTACCTCTTTATAATATTAGTGTAGATGTGACAATGCCCAATGTATCTTATTGCCTGTGACCGTAACTATAACCAAATCATTACATTATATATTATAGTCTCCACTTTAAGAGAGGGACTGAACTGTCACCCACAAAACGGGCCCAGTTGGGGCCGTTACCATTGGATCACCACTAGACTACAATTTTGTAAAAGTCAAAAATGTTTTTTCTTCAATAAATAAATGTTATCCTGCTCTCTTTACGCTAAAAAAAATGTTAAAACCGCTTATTAACCTATGTTAACCTTTTTCAAACAATCAGGAAATACAGAAAATGTTGTGAAGACAATTATACGTTATACTTTGACCTAGAACAAAATTAAATCCTTATTACTTACGACTTTGGTTTGTTTATTAGGATCACTTATCTATTTTAGTATGTTTTGGATTCGGGTACAAAGGTACCGTTTAATTTGTCTTAATTCATTAAACCCCAAGAGAACGCCGGCATTTGCTCTGCTGTCTCATTATCTTTCTATTGTGTCTCTGATTACGGATTCGAAAGGTTAAAGGCATGATAGAAAAGAATGAGAAACACCCAACTCCTCCACACTTCATCACCCCATCAGAACAACTCCCCCCTAGAAGTGAACGGCCATATCCAATCTGGAAATCTTTTAACCGACTGCGAACCCAAATTGGCCGCTGCAAGAACAATCTGATCAAATGGGGCTTCCTTAACCCATAATAAAAACAGTGCCAGTGTGCTGCCCATCCTGCACAACCACCTGCACTTCTCAGGATTTATACGAGGTCAATAACAGAGCTATATAAGTTGCCAAATAGGTACTGGCCAGAAAAAAATTCCATCGATACGAAAAGAAGATGATGATGATAATAGTCCCTGGCAAAGACCTGCAAAGTGCAAAAAACTTAAGAAAACTTGAATTTCACAGAGTATCCTGTACTTTGAAGTTATTTTTTTTTACCAATAACTGCAATTTTTTTAAAGAACTAGAATTTTTAAATTAAAAATGCATGGGGAACACCTAGATACAACCATTTTCAATTTTCGAAAGTGCTTACAACATACAACAAATCTTTAGTAACACAGCTAGCATAACAAACATATGGATAAGAGAAATGAAAGTTACCTACGTAGGGCCAAGGCAAAGCCCTCCCACATACCACTTAAGTACTCGTGTGTGGGTTATTGCGCATCTTCTTGTCAATTCTTATGGTAAATATTCACACCTTTTGCAATATTTGTTTGGAAGCGTAGGATGTAGAGGCGTAGCATAGATTAATTTAAACATGGGAGAAGGCACATATGCGAGACCTTTTTCTTTCACAAATGCGAAAACGAGACAGCGACTATCGCCAGCCTATCAATTATAAAAAAAAAACCCTCGTTCTCCAGTGCTCTCGCTTGTGCGAGGCCGCTTTGGGTGCGAGGTCGTGAGCGAGTACCCACTTCGCCCACGCCAAGTTACGCTACTGGTAGGCTGTGTGCTAGGGATGTTTTAGATATAAAATTTCGGATCTGAATTCGGATACAGGATTAATATTATACCGGTTTAGGTTACAGTTACGGATATGAAATTAATAATAATTATTTATTTATTGACACACACACTCGCAAGTTCGAAAGAAATATAAAAATATGAAGAAAAAAAATTAGAAAACACATTAAAGGTGGTTGTGGGCCCCAAACTAGGCATAGCCTTGAGCCTGTATCTTGGTGGCCCAGGACTAACCAGCAGTATAAGCTGATTAAAAATTCCGTGTGATAAAGTACAATATATAAAGAAATTATTTCGGATTGTCTGCTAGTTTCGGATAGTTTTGATTACGGATATTAAAATTTTAAAAGTAAAATATAGGTAAATGGCAAGATTTGACTGCTATTTCTAGTCTATTTTATCATTTGTTTAGCCAGGCAAAACAAACAAAAACCTAGTCTAAGTACTTATCCGAAACTTTTATATCGGTTACGGATATTATTATATTTCTGATATTCGATAGTTTGGTGTGTACTCATAAAATTGGATATTCTGCAATTGTTTTTATCGAAATTATTTAAACACAAGTGTATTTTGTTAAATTAATTCCAAAAATTACCTGTGTAGCCTTTTATTGCGTTACGTTTCGTTAATTATTACTTTAAACATAGCATTACACCTGTTGCTACACTCTTTTGAAAGCGTAGGTTTTGGTCGAAATTATTTAAAAAAAAAGTATAATATAGGTAGTTAATTTTTTTAATTACTTATTATTATACTGAGAGCAGTGGTGGCCGAATGGTAATGGCCCTGACTTACGAGTTGTAGGTCGTGAGTTCGAACCCAGCCAGGTGTATTACTTTGTGTCATTTATTTCATCACCACTGCTCTCAAAACGGTGAAGGAAAACATCGTGAGGAAACCGGCATGTCCTAAAACCAAAAATTCGAACACATGTGACATTTCACCAACCCGCACTGGGCCCGTATGGTGGATTACGGCCCATTCCCTCTCCTAGTGAGGAGGCCCGAGTCCTAGCAGTGGGAACATTAAAAAGGCTGATGATGATGATAATGATTATTATTATACTGTCACTGCCACTAGTGGGAAAAGGTCTCCCACCAATCCTTTCATTACTTGCCAATTACTAACGGCTTTCCTCTGACCCCGTCGTGCGATTTCAGGGCACCAATTTTGTGTTTAGGCCCACCGCTCGATTGGTGTTACTTTTTTTAATAAATTCCAAAATATATCTGAATAGCCTTTTTCTTATTATTGTTGAGAGACGACTGCTTCTAGTCCAACCAGATACAGCTGAATACTAGCCTATTTAACATGCATAATAGGCCTGTCTGATATTTGCAGCCCATTAACTGGATATCACGATTGATAGGACACCCTTTGATAGGACTCGTGTCGAATTTTCAGATTTTTGACTACCTAAGCATCCGTTTTAGCTACTGATATTATCTGTAGATGTAAGTGTCTTTACCACTGAAAAACATAATTATTAAACTAGCAACTTTCTTTCCAGTTAAACCCGGACGTGAACGCGTTCCAACGTAAATTCGTCAATGAAGTCCGTCGCTGCGATGAGATGGAGCGCAAGCTTCGGTACATCGAGGCTGAAGTCAACAAGGATGGGGTGCACATACCCGACGTCAAGGAAGCCCCCCGAGCCCCTAACCCGAGGGAGATCATCGATCTTGAGGTAATTAATAATAATATTCCACAACTGTCACACAACGCCGTCTAGTCTCAAGCTAAGCAGAGCTTATGCTATGAGTACTACACAACTGATAAACTTACTTATATATTTCTAAATACATACATATTATAGATAAATTACACCCAGACACAGAACAAAAGATAGTGCTCATCATACAAACATTTGTCCTGGATGGGAATCGAATCCACAACCCCCGGTATTTTATACAAATTCGGTCAGGGTCACTAACCGCTAGACCAACAGGCCAGTCAGTCAGGTAATTACGAACCTATCCTTACATATCATAAAACAAGGTCCCCCACAGGGTTTCTCTGTCTGTTTGAACATGATAAACTCAAAAAATACTGTACGGATTTTTATGCATTTTTCACCCACAGACAGAGTGATTCATAAGAAAGATTTAGATGTAAAACACATGCATATTATATTAGAGAAAAGCTGAGAATTTCAAAAATTTGTAACACCTGTGCAAAGCTGGGCGGGTCGCTAGTTTCTCTAGTAATGTAGTAGTAGTGTGTAAATATTTGTTATGCAAACACAAATTGGATACAGACCATTTTATGAACTGAGAGAAAATACTTTTGGTTCAAGTGAAACAAGATGCTTGTAACATCTTCATCGCATCTTAACTATCTCTATCTCTTTTGAGGGTTCGGTATTTCTGGACGATTGGAATAGAACCATAATAATAATGTTTTACCTACCCACCGGATTTCAAATGTTCACAAGCTTAATACTTGCCTAGCAATAAGTATTAAAATCTTTATGGAAATTCCAATACCTGAGGACAATAACAATCATACATTATTGTGTAAATTGGAAGCATCCAACTGTTATCAGTTTGGTATATTTATATTCGTAACGCACTTATAAGTTACTAGCTGCTGCCAATGACTTAGCCCAGGTGAATATAGTTTTCTTTGGACCCCTGTTTCATCAGAAATCAGAAACGTTTATAGACCAGTTACAGGCACTTTTGAATTGTCAAAATGTCAATCAGTCAGACAAGTGAAACTAAATTGCACGTTCCAAAGTGTAGATCTCTACGGAGAAGAACGTGCAGGAAACTCCATGGACACTCTTTTAAATGATATTGAGCTACATGAATCTTCGTTACGTATTTCTTTTTACTTCTATTATCCCCTTAGGCTATCTTAGTGCTCGCCTAGGTAATAAAATGAAGCCTTGTACAAAATTTCACGTTCCTAGTCCTAGTAGGTTTGACTGTGCGTTGATATGCTAGTCAGTCAGTTTCTTCTTTTATTATTTATATTATAGATTTACTAGCTTTTGCCCGCGCGGCTTCGCCCCGCTCTTCCTTACTCCACCCTACTATACCCTACTCTACCCTGCTCTACCCTACTCTACCCCACCCTATCCTACTCTACACTACTCTAACCTACTCTACCCTGCTATACCCTAACAAACTTCATACACCATCTACTAAATAGTCCGAACAAAGCCTAAACATTTGGTTTGGATAGGTGAGCCCGTTCTTGAGTTATAAAATTATAACGAAAAGTGGCATTATTTTTTATATATACAGATATTAACAAACTTTTTCACTCCCGGCCTCATTTATTTTACAAAAGACTTCTTGCATCAAGGTTAATTTATACGGGATAGAAGATAAAGGGTTCAGCGATAAGTATATCTGAACTGTACTGAAGAGGTTATTAACCTAATTTGACCTCTATTGTAAGAGCATGTAAGTCTCTTCTCGGTAAACGACATGCGTCATGAACAGGGATAATGGACCACTACTCTCGCTTCCTGAGTTCCAATTTGTTTGTTGTGACAACAAAGTAATGTTCAAATGGAGTCGAGTATACAATGGGTCTCTGTAAATAAACAGTAACATACCTTATGCTCATAAAACCGTTGGAAATGTTGCACAGTCAACATTCTGGCAATTATTCGGAGATAATACATAAAAAAACGAATAAAATGTGTATTTAATTCTATAATATTTAGGCTCGTAATTTTGAGGCTGTATCGGGGCCCAACATTTTTGACTTATGAACGTTTTAAGCTCAACAAAGTTCATCAACATCACTCAGCATTTTAGATGTATTTAAAGCTATTTGTACTGTAATAAATTTGAGAACTTATTGGTAGATCTCAACATCAACTCGCTGGAAATATGTGAATGTCTTCCAGTGACGTCACTCTTAACTTTGTAAAGAGAGCCCAGCGATTTCCAACGATATCGTAACGTAACAATATTTACTTTTTTACGTGGGAATCCATCAAAAGACTTCTCCCGTTCTGGGTGGAGCGAGAGGGAGTGTCAGAATTTTACCGACTAAAACCCACAGTGTTCCTTCAGTTAAATATAATTCTGAATTACTCTCTGCCCCCCTGGTTACCCCATGATAATTCACCTATTCACCTTTTCCAGGCTCATTTGGAGAAGACAGAAAACGAGATCCTGGAGCTGTCGCACAACGCGGTGAACTTGAAACAGAACTATTTAGAGCTCACCGAGTTGAAACATGTGCTGGAGAAGACTGAGGCCTTCTTCATCGCTCAGGAAGAGATCGGCATGGACTCTATGACCAAGTAAGTACAACAATGTTGAAAAAACGCTATTATTGCGGAATCAATACAATTTTACCTTCATTTAAATTTAGCATTCAGGAAAATATCAAATTTTGAAACAATAAACTTTATGTAGTAAAAGACAAAGTTCAAATTCGATTGCTACCCATACTTTTTAGGCCCCTTTTAAATTCGTACTTAGAGCTGGTGGTGATATTGATACAGCTATAGTTATTTTCCTATAATATAATAAGGATAACAAAGTTATAGGAAAAAATATATTTTATTTTCTGTTAGTTGCGTCTCTGATTAATTTGCTTACAATTGTAATTTACTTGCACAGTGAAAATCGCCACAGTAATTCAACTTGATATCTTAATCGTTAATCATTACACTAGCTTTTGCCAGCGACTTCGTCCGCACTAAAGAAGCTTTCGTACAAAGTTGCGTACAAAGTACCTACAGGTCATTAAACTCGCTCAGCTGACTCTTTCTTAAAGAAATTAATTTCGTACATGCGTAAATGAATACGAGTTTTGAAAAAGAGGTACTTTATTTTTTAATTTTATCTTTACAAATCGATAGTGTTTTATGTACCGGATCGACCCTCCACGGGATTTAAACGATTAAAATTTAACGGTGTATATTTAGGTATATAATACTTACCTCAAACTAATAAATTGGGAATACTAGGTACTAAAGTAGGAAAAATTGTACAAGGAAAAATTGTACATAACAGGATATTTTGTTCAATTGCGTTCTATGAGGTTAATGACATAGCATACTCGTCATATTAATAACTATCTATAAAACCCCATTTCGCCAAGTTGTTTGCAGCAGCCTACCTGGTTGCGCAACCGAGGGGCTAAGGGGCTCCTATTAACCGATGACCTTGAAATTTTTTTTTATCCCGTTTTTCCTATATTGTATAATAAATTTGTACGATTAATCTACGTAAATATGAGAGCCTTATGGCGAGAAAACTGACGTACGTCCACCCATCCTAGGCCTAGACGAACTGTTATTTGACAGTTTGAGGTTGATTTACAAAATTATCGAAAAAATGCTAATATCTCAGAAAAAATTTACTGTTTCTATACAAAGTATTTGCACAATATTTACAATAATTATATTCTCTATCGACAGGTATATTTCGTGTTGGTAATCGCTTAGGTAAAAAAGTTAATGCACAAACGGTAAACGCAAGTAGACATTTTTTTAATAATTTATTTTACAAACGTAAAACGAATAAAAAAAATATTTGTACAGAATTGTAGTCCATGAATCAAAGTAAGTATTAAATTATATTTTTTTCAGAATTTCATGATGTACTTTTAAGGTACTTTATACAAGTTGAAAATAGGCTTTCAAAAGGTCATCGGTTAATAGGAGCCCCTTAACCCCTTGTATGCCGGAACGCAGATCTACGCGAGACACAATGGCTTTTAAATTGAGACACAATTAAAAAGCCATTGTGTCTCGCGTAGATCTATCTCTCTCGATCTCTAATTACGGCATACGAGAGGTTAAGTGGTTACTATAATTATAGACCACTGTAATAGGTAGGTATATACCAAAGTGAAAATCTTAATCAAAGTTTTGTCCTTATTCATGTCTAAGTTACTAAGTTAGCATTTTTGAACCGCAATTCAGTATGACACCAAAATGGGCTCTAAGGATGCACAACAACATGCGAAATGGATAATATTTAAAAGGACTGCAGAAAAACTGCATAACATTTACATGTCCGATTTCAAATATTTACCAGTTAAAAAAAATATGTAGATAGGTACCGATTTGTTTACAATTGAGTAGTCAAAACTACAAAGGAAAATTTTGTAAAGTAAATGATTGACTCACAATTTAATTAGAGCTTCTACTGTTGTTGTCGGCACAGCCCCGGCTATGTCATGATTACATAGCCCCGACTATATGATGCCGTGCGCGTCATAAGTCTGTCCATAAGTTATTGATGTATTACAGCCATGGGATTCTCACCTAACCTCCTAAATAACTTATTTATTCTTTCATTAACATAGTCGTAGGCAAGCACTTGGTTTATATCAATTTCCTGAAATATTTAAAACGATGGATGCGGGTCGCACAGAACCGGTCGTTGTGGCGACGCTTGGGGGAGGCTTATGTTCAACAGTGGACGTCTTTCGGCTGAAATGATGATGATGATTTAAAACGTAGCGTAAATCATTAGAGTGCGTCTACTGAAAGCGTAACCTGGAGTTTTTTTTTAAAATTAAATTGGCAACATTGTTTCGCCGAAAAAATCACGTCAAAGTCTATGGTTGCAATTGTCAGTTTTTGGAAACAGATGTTTATTTTTCAAAAATAATCGCTTAATTATGGGAAAATCAATAAACAGTAACGTGCGATAACTGCTACACACTATGGTTAATACATTCAAACAAAAACAAGAAGAGAAAGAAGGTGTTTTCAATAAAAACCAACAATGTTTACATACGATTTCAGAATTTTTAAGTTAGTATGACGTTATAATCTTGATTCTTGTTGACAAATATTATTAGATAGTTATATTTACGATATGATGATATATTTTTTTCTTATATTTTTAGATAATCTGGCATATTGCGAATTACATATTTGACAAAAACATTGAACAAAGAAGGCTTTTGGTGAACCGACTTAATCAAAAACACAAAAATCGCGAAAGTGAAGGAAATAGTGACTGAAATCCTAGTTCAAGTTTGAGAGAGATAGCTGCTGAACTTTCTGTGTCTCACGAGTCGATCCGTATCATTTGAAACAATCACTGGAGTATGAAACATGTTCCCGCTTGATTAATCCTAAAAGATCTGAATTTTCTCTGTGCTAAAACGAATCGATTCCAACAATCTTGAAACACATTATTACTGTTGGCGAGACATGGTGAAATTGAAATCATGTTGACTATTGCGGTGTTGTGCACTTGGTATTCTTGCCAGAAAGCCAAATGGTAAATAAAGAGTATTATTTGAATATTATGTAGCGACATTTGAGAGAAAAGATAAAATAAAATAATTTGGAATAATAACTAACATTTTGTATGTTATTGACCTTTACCATACACCCACCAATAATTAATATTGGTGTAGTTCTACTACACTCCTCATACGTGTGCTACACACGCAGATCTGGGAGCGTCGGTCTCCATACATTTCATATGGAAAATAGACTGTTAGAGCTACACTTGATCCACGCCACGCCATGCAACGCTACGTTCGCGACGCCGAAACGTCGGTCCCAGAAATTTTAGAGAAAGGTGGGCGGGGCTATCTACGCGTCTGATCGCGGTGGTCAGGCGGAAGTGTCTTCGATGGTAAATGAAAAAGCGAGCTTGGACTGTTTTTAATCCTCCGATGAAATCAAAGGTTGTGATGCGCATCACACGTGTTATGCGTTGCGTCGGTGTAGTGTGCACACCTACCGCACACGTCTGAGACGACTCACACGTGTGCGTCGGTGTAGTGTAGTTCTAGCTTAAGTCTACACACACGTTTTTGACTAAAATTTAAGTTCCTATACAACTATTAAACAATTGTCATAAATACAAAAAATACTCAAGTATCAAAATTTTTTTCTCCTACTATTTCAATAATACCACATTCAAAATTTTTGGTTTTAACCTCCTTTTCTCAGGTCACGCTTTCGTTAGACGGACTCTATCACAAGATTTTTCATAAAAAGTGAAAAAAATATGAAGATTGGCCGAATATGCAAATACATATGCCGTTGTATATTTGCATATGCATTAGCATATTTGGCCCATATTGAATGCTATGGATAAGTTTTATTACTTCTGGTTGAATTTAGTCAACTTATCTGGCACATTATGTCATTATGAAGATGCTTGCTGGAAAACGGATTAGAAAAAAAAATCTTATACAGCAATAGCAGAAGTTAGAGGAAGAATTTTCTCTAAACTGTATTCCACCTTTCCTAGGTCATTGATATCAGACGAGACAGGCGCGCAGGCAGCCACGCGAGGTCGCCTCGGCTTCGTGGCCGGTGTGGTGCAGCGGGAGAGAGTGCCGGCCTTCGAGCGGATGCTGTGGCGTATCTCCAGAGGAAACGTCTTCCTCAGAAGGGCTGAGCTTGATAAGCCGTTGGAGGATCCTGCTACTGTACGTATTGCGTTCTTAAGAGCGCCCAACCTAAGATATATTTTCATAAAACCGCTCTAACATGTCTAGATATTTTGGAAAAACAGATATCTTGTGGATATTGTTTAGGTTCCTAATATAATTAAAACATAGTGTAAAACTAATCCAGTAACTAACCTACACCTCTGAAAATCTGTTGCTTCGCATGACCTTTGGCCCTTTAGAATGTACTCATGATGAATGTAAATTAAAGAACTTAACAAAAAATATTTATAGGAATTTTGCTCATTTAACCTCTCGTATGCCGTAATTAGAGATCGAGAGAGATAGATCTACGCGAGACACAATGGCTTTTTAATTGTGTCTCAATTAAAAAGCCATTGTGTCTCGCGTAGATCTGGTTGGTTGGTCTGGTTTATACAAGGGGTTAAATGAGGTTCTGAATTTTTTTTTCCAAAAATTTCAAGGTTTTGAAAAAAAAAAAAGAAAATACATATAATTCGAGTGATTGACGGAATTACCGAATGCCTACAGACCGTTAAGGCGTTATCTTTTTTTTTCAAATTGCCTCTTTATCAAACTTTGCATTGGATAAAACAACAAGCTTTTAAACCAGGTTCTTGTTGACAATAGTGGGTTAGGAAGAGCTCTCTCTTAGAAGCCTGTTATATGAACCGTTGACTGAAGTGGCAGTAGGCTGGGCACATTACCGCAGAACAGATGGTCGATGAGGATGAAAGGTTCTGGAGTGGTGACCGTGCACCTGAAGTAAGGTGGACCGATAACTTGGTGAGGGCCGTAGGAATCCGATGATACAGACATTCAGGACCGGGTACTATGGCGACACTTGGGGTAGATCAACCATTTACAAAATTCTAACTACACATGTTTCTCCCAAAGGGCAACGAGATCTACAAGACAGTATTCGTAGCATTCTTCCAAGGAGAACAGCTCAAGTCGCGTATCAAGAAGGTGTGCGCCGGCTTCCACGCGTCGTTGTACCCGTGCCCGCCATCCAACACCGAACGACAGGACATGGTGAAGGGAGTGCGCACTAGGCTTGAAGATCTTAACATGGTAAGTTGTTATGTAGTGTTAGTGAGACAAGTATCAAGAAGGTGTGCGCCGGCTTCCACGCGTCGCTGTACCCGTGCCCGCCGTCCAACACCGAACGACAGGACATGGTGAAGGGAGTGCACACTAGGCTTGAAGATCTTAACATGGTAAGTTGTTATGTAGTGTTAGTGAGACAAGTATCAAGAAGGTGTGCGCCGGCTTTCACGCGTCGCTGTACCCGTGCCCGCCGTCCAACACCGAACGACAGGACATGGTGAAGGGAGTGCACACTAGGCTTGAAGATCTTAACATGGTAAGTTGTTATGTAGTGTTAGTGAGACAAGTATCAAGAAGGTGTGCGCCGGCTTTCACGCGTCGCTGTACCCGTGCCCGCCGTCCAACACCGAACGACAGGACATGGTGAAGGGAGTGCACACTAGGCTTGAAGATCTTAACGTGGTAAGTTGTTATGTAGTGTTAGTGAGACAAGTATCAAGAAGGTGGGCGCCGGCTTCCACGCGTCGTTGTACCCGTGCCCACCATCCAACACCGAACGACAGGACATGGTGAAGGGAGTCCGCACTAGGCTTGAAGATCTTAACATGGTAAGTAGTTATGTAGTGTTAGTGAAACAAGTATCAAGAAGGTGTGCGCCAGCTTCCACGCGTCGCTGTACCCGTGTCCGCCGTCCAACACCGAACGACAGGACATGGTGAAGGGAGTCCGTACTAGGCTTGAAGATCTTAACATGGTAAGTTGTTATGTAGTGTTAGTGAGAAAAGTATCAAGAAGGTCTGCGCTGGCTTCCACGCGTCGCTGTACCCGTGTCCGCCATCCAACACCGAACGACAGGACATGGTGAAGGGAGTCCGTACTAGGCTTGAAGATCTTAACATGGTAAGTTGTTATGTAGTGTTAGTGAGACAAGTATCAAGAAGGTCTGCGCTGGCTTCCACGCGTCGCTGTACCCGTGTCCGCCGTCCAACACCTAACGACAGGACAATTGTGAAGGGAGTATGCACTATGGCTTGAAGATCTGAACGGGCCGGCGACGGATGAATTTCCATACAAACGTAATACCACGCTCATTTGCAGTTGGAGCATATTTCCAACATATTATGATGATATTCGGTTATAGACCATATTTATCTAGGTTCCTACGTCTTTCTTTTAAAAAAAAAAAACAAAAAGAAATTTAATCGAATTGTATTTCGCACTTTTTTACAGCGTAAATAGCAAAACATGCCATTTGGCTTTTCCTGTATTAAAAATAACAATATTTCTAATATTCTCGACGTAGAAAAAAAGATAAATATTGTCTATAACCGAATATCATCAATACTATGTTGGAAATATGCTCCAACTGCAAATGAGCGTGGTATAACTTTTGTATGGAAATTCATCCGTCGCCGGCCCCTTAACATGGTAAGTCGTTTAAGGGTCGCCGCCACCGGCATATTATTATTTCCTGTAGGTTGCATACATTTTATATGGATTCGCCGCTCACGGTTGACGCCGGTAGCCGCCTAACTCTACAAATCACCGCAGCTCGCTTCTTGTGCCCGAATTGACCACTAAACTCCGATACAAAACGCCGTCACACGCCACTCGCGTATTTAATCCTTCTGCGTCAGAGTCCAGTATGATACTGCGCGTATGGAGTAAAAAAAAAGTAACAGCCCCCGGCTACAAGTGGCTGTCGCGCATTTCATCTATACCGCTGCAGTTCTATATTATAGCCAAAAGTCAAAAAAGGAAAATATGCTGATTTAAAAAAGCGAGTATCACGACGTGAATTCCATGTTTCATGGGTATAAAAACCATTTAAACAATGCCCTTTATACGGAGACTAGCGGAAGAGATCGCAGTAAGCGATTAAATAGATTATTGTGCTTTGTAAACTAATGACCAGTATCCTTTATTTTATTTCCTGAAACTAACTAATATAGCATAAATGTTTACGAGATTAATAGGTGCATTTGACTGTAAATTAAATGAATTTTGATTTTATACCTTATCACAATAGTTTAAGAGTTACAAGGCGTGCTTTGGTATCTTATCTGCTAACTCGACTCTCTTTTTTGTTCAACTAACTACCTCAGAATGATGATACCATTTTTGACTGTTCTATTCCAACAATCGCTTGACCATTTTACATGTCTTTCTAAAACGAAACTCCTTCCACAGGTCCTAAACCAAACCCGCGACCACAGACAACGGGTCCTGGCCAGCGTGGCCAAGGAGCTCAGAAGCTGGACCATCATGGTCCGCAAGATGAAAGCCATCTACCACACGCTGAATCTGTTCAACATGGACGTTACTAAGAAGTGCCTCATCGGCGAGTGCTGGGTGCCTACTGCTGATCTGCCTAATGTGCAGAAGGCTTTGGCTGATGGATCTGTGAGTATTCCCTGTTAATTTTAATACTGGCAGGCTCATTTTGACAGAAAATATGTTGAATTTTATTAGTTACTAGCTTTTGCCCGTGGCTTTAGAGTCTGTGCGGAAAGTAAACCATCGTGGGATTTGAGGGCGCTGCTGTAGATAAATATCGTTTTTGTTATGTAAGCAACATTGTGACGTCATTATAGTGCGACTGTTAAATGTTGATATTTTGAAACTATGTTAGACTAGCTTCTTTCAGCGGCTTCACCCTATAATAAAAATTATCCGATTGGCTGAATTTGCTCACCTAATGAAACTGCAAAGTTATAGCTTATGTGCTATATTATTGCAATGTTTATGGTTAAGTTCATCTGTCTAGTAGTTTTTGCGCAACACATCCAAACATACGACTACCTCCATCCATCTTCACAAACTTTCGCATTTATAATATTAGTAGCCTATTTATTGAACTTGCTCACGTGATGAAACTTAGCAAAAATATAGGCTATAAGCTATATTATTGCAACGTTTATCATTAAATTCATCCGTTTATAAGTTTTTGCGTAATGAGTAACAAACCGTTAATTGTGGCGACACCTGGGGGAGGCCTGTGTCGAACAGTGGACGTCTTTCGATTGTAATGATGATGAACATTTAAATGCAAACACGAACCGGTAAAGGAAAATAGCGTGAAGAAACTGCTGTACTGCCTATCTAGGTAGATTCCACCGGCGACCACTTACCCAGTGCCAACGAAAATGATTCTATCACTTTGACTGGGATCGGTCTAGTATCACTGACTGGAATATTGTAGCTAACAGCAAGTTTATGTTTACCCTAGTTAAATATAAAGGTAAAAATGGAACACACTACCACTTTCTCGTTATCTTCCTCAGTACATTTTTCCCTTTTGCTAATCTATGAAAAATATGAACTTAATGACTATGAAAATAAAGTACACTTCAGAATTTGTAATGTTGCTTCGTAAAAAATCTATTTAGCCTGGAAGGGACCATCTCGTATAAAAGATCTTTGGGATCACTTGGTTGTCCGTCTGTTTATCTGTTATGACCTTTTAACGCTTGGAGGTATCGAGTTAAAATTAAAACCATACGCTCAAGTCTGCGGTCTTTTGAAGTTGTGAAAAAATCAGACTTCTGAGTTAACGAAAAAAAAAGATACGGCCGTTTATGTCGCAAAAAAACGTATATTTCTATAATCAAGCGAATCAAAGTTCATAGGGTGAATCCCGTTGACCTTAAATCCTGAAATTTGGCATAAATCAAGGTCTCATAGAACAAGTAGGTACAGGGAAAAATCTGAAAATTGTAAATTTGTAGATACGCCACAAAAAAAAATTTTTTGTAATTCGGAAAAATCTTCGTAACTCAATTCGGGAATTGATTTCATAGGTAAATTTGTACAGAATCCTTAGTGCGCGAGTCCGACTCGCACTTGCCCTTTTTTATTTTAGTTACTGTATCCGTACTCAAGCCTGAAAATAATTATTCTAAGTTAGTCGAAACGCATTATAAATTTAAAGTATCAATACTCTTTATACTAGCCATAGAAAATATTGACCAAAACAAAATAAATAAATATCGTCATGTTTAAATGAATTTCCGTTTAATTTATATATATATTTGGAGATAACAGGGACAGGAGTTTATCTAGGAAGTCTAAAAACATTAAAATAAAAGTATTACGTACCAAAAAAACAGCATACCAATGTTTCCTAAATTCGTGACTTTGTTTTGATCAATAATGGTGTGATTTGCCATTTGTTATCTTTGGAAAAACTGTAATATATTAAATATTATTTCCCTTGCAGCTCAGTGAAATTTTTTATCACATTTCTGAAGATTTCAATTAAAAATCACAATAAAATAACATAATAAACAAACCGGTGCCAATATTATATGACGTTTGGCATTTGACGGATGGCTGGGTTGGGTTGCTACTTAAAATCTTTAATGTTGTTTTCACTTTACGCCACGACGGTTCTTTTATCGCACAGACAATACCTGCGTTCATAAAATATAGCTTATGTCATTCAGGAATAAAGCAGCTTTCTATCGGTGAAAAAATTTTAGCAATCGGACCAGTACTTCCAGAGATTACCTCCTACAAACAAAAAATCATATAAACAAATTTTACCTCTTTATTATGTTAGTGTAGATGTAGATTGCTATTCCCCCCACTACAAAATTAAGTGTTTTTTTTTTAAATCCTGCATCCATATTATTATAAGTCATATCAATGTTATCTATCTTAAAAGTCGTAAAAGTTTTGCTGCAAGCGTGAGTCCATCTCATAGAAACACCACCTCGGAGAGTTGCAACCTCTGACGGGAGAAGTTAAAACCTCTTGATGATTTTATCGAGCCGATGAAGAGCCTCTCGCCTGGACGTGAATTACCTTGGCCAACCTAGAAAACTCTGAACAGACTCCGCACCCAGGTTGGCAAGACAATCTCCACAAATGGGGTTTATAAGGACGGTTCCGATCTACAGAATTTGCGCGACTTCTCTCCGCAGACAGTGTCGCACCTTCCATCCTGCGTCACGTGGCCTTTTCACTGCCTGTGCCTCTGAAGGGACGCTACGGTCATTAGACAGCGTCAGCGGACGCCATTAAGTGGCCAAAGGCATGGAATTTAACTTAAAAAAAAACTAGTTTTGCCATCGACAAACTAAGAAGAAGAATGCTGTCTATCATAATTTTTGTGCAAGGAAGAGACAGAGTTATATAGAACCAATAACTTCATTCCTTTTTAGTATAATCATGATTACTTTTTGTCATCAGTTTTAGTGGAAATGGTCACATAGATTCGTAGCTTAGCTGTCACATCCTCACAGTATAACTACACACATCTCTGGTAGAAAAGCACCCTTTAATCTAATTTTATTTCCCTCTAGAACGCATGCGGCAGTTCGATCCCGTCGTTCCTGAACTGCATCGAGTTCGACGAGGAGCCGCCCACGTTCAACCGCACCAACCGCTTCACGCGCGGCTTCCAGAACCTCATCGATGCTTACGGAGTCGCCTCCTACAGGGAGTGCAACCCTGGTAAGTCACACATATAATATAATCATTGATTTCACTTAGTTCAGGGTACTCGGAACGTGCTGACAAGTAATTTCAACTAAACCAAGTGACGGCTAATAAGAATTGCCCATGACCACTATCTTTACGTTTTTCGAGATCACATTACCTAAGCCAATGTAACTCACTTTTTCTGACTAGACAATTTGAAGTACTTTTTTATTGAAGTTTGTATTAATTACATCTAAAAGGCACATTAGTAACCCTTTAACCGCTTATGTCATATATATGCGATAAACACTAGCGATTATTCCGCTAGGGTCGCACATCCACGACCAAATACTCCATAATATCACCTCTTTCGTCATCTATGGGGATTGAAGAACTAAACGAGATGGAGTTTACAGTCATAAACACACAACCCTGGCAAATAGGATGCAAAGACATTGATTGGTCCTATCCGACGCAAGCGGTTAAAGGATTACTAGGTAATCAAAGTCAACTTTAAACGGTTGTCCTTTCTAACATTCGTTGGGCTCGCGATTGACTATCTGCAAGCGAAGATGTTAAACTACAACAAAATCGTTAAAAAAATGATTCTTGATTGCCGAAAGAGCTTATGACAAAATTATCAAACTTCTTTTATTTTTCCTTATTATTAAGAATAAATTTCTTAATAATTGATTACAATCTAGCCTAAAAGACTAATAAGTAATTTAACTCTAACTTGTTTTTATACGGTTTTGCTTAAACTAAGAATAGCGTCCTTTAGCACTTATGGAAGTCCATAGCACTTTCTTAGAGTCTGATATTATCAAACTTGAAACATCAAAACTAATCAGTATTTTCTTGTCCCCCAGCTTTATACACCATCATCACTTTCCCGTTCCTCTTCGCCGTGATGTTCGGAGACTTGGGCCACGGTGCTATCATGGCCATGTTCGGCGGGTGGATGGTCGTCAAAGAGGTGTCTCTCGCACAAAAGAAATCCAACAACGAAATCTGGAATATTTTCTTCGCTGGTCGCTACATCATATTCCTCATGGGCTGTTTCTCAATGTACACTGGACTGGTCTACAATGATATATTCTCGAAGTCTATGAATATTTTCGGATCTTCGTGGACTATTCCGTACGATAACGCCACCATGGAAAAGTTCGCCGCTTTGACTTTGGACCCGAAGGACTCGTATAATAACAACCCGTACTTTATTGGTGTTGATCCCATTTGGCAGGTAAGATTTTTTTTTTACTTTTTAACCCTTTAGCCGCTTGCGGTCGGATTGATCTATACTCCAGGGTCATGTGTTTACGACTGGGTACAGTTGCCATCACGGATCTTGAACGCTCGGCGTCAAAGTGGCTTTGCGCATTCCATACATTGGCGAGCCAATCGTCTTCGTTGTTAGATACATGCTGCAATGCAGTGAACGAATCAGGAGTGACGTCTAATCACCGACACTCCCCGCCCCCGCGTCGCACTTCGCACCACTAAAGAGACCGAATATTTGACTTCTGCGCAAGTGTTCAAGATCCGTGATGGCTACTGTACTCCATCTCGTTTAGCTCTTCAATCCCAATAAGTGACAGAAGAGCTGACGAGATGGAGTATTTGGTCGTGGATGTCGGATATATCAGACGTATGTGATTAAAAGGTTAATGAAGGTTATTTGACATATTCTTAAAATTTTCTCTGTTCTAATGAGTCGTTCTTCACTCACAGACTGCTGACAATAAGATCATCTTCCTGAACTCGTACAAAATGAAGCTGTCCATCATCTTCGGTGTCCTGCACATGATCTTCGGTGTTTGCATGAGTGTGGTTAACTACAAGTAAGTAACATTAAATATATACATCATCTTCCTGCCCTTTTTTATATGGTGGGAAAAAATCATGCAATGACATCCCCTGCTCTTGGACGGAGCGGGAGACAGTGTCAGACTCTTACTGACTAAAAGACCCACCCCGTTCCTTCTAGCCTTCATACCGGGGCTCGAGCGCCCTTTCGGATAACCCTGGCCCCAGTATTCCTGCCCTTGTCCCATATTACTTGGGGACGGCCCAACACGTTTTTTTTATCTATTCTGTCCTATCACCCATACGCACACATATTAAAGTGTCCGTTTGTAATATCAAAACGACTTTTTTTGCACAATTTCTGTCTGTTTCTTCCGGCTAATCCGAAAGGGCTGGACCAATTTGGACAGGACTTTCACTGGTAGATAGCTCATGTTATAAGGACTACGCTTAAACTAAGAAAAATATTAGGGTTCCGCGTAAAAAAAAAACTTGGAATCGTGACGCCATTGTGCTGTTTTTCACGAGTACCAGATTTCAACGGTCAGAATCGGTTCGAAAACGGACGAATACAATTGAAAAATAGTTTTGATATCCCAGATTGGTGTTTATAGGCGACGGTAACGACCACCTATCCACCCACCTCGTTTTCTTTGTCACAAATTGTCATAAAAGACAAAGCGTCCTTTTGGAATCGTTTGTTGAATGTATGTTCTCTATTTCAGCTTCTTCCAGCGCCGCTACTCGATCTTCCTGGAGTTCTTGCCCCAAGTTATCTTCCTGTGTCTGCTCTTCTTGTACATGGTATTCATGATGTTCTTCAAGTGGATAGCTTACAGCACTTTCTCTGATGGTAAGTTATTATTTTGAAATTTATTTGGTAACTCGAACCTACGCCTAGTTCGCAATTAAGAATTTGAACTATTCTACTTAGAAGTAGTTTCGATTATGACTGAAATTGCAAGAGGAGCCAAATATTCGGTTAGTTTCGGCTGAAAATCTATAAATATACTAGCAGACCTGGCAAACGTTGTTCTGCTCACAGAACAGATGAAAGAGTTTAGAATGGCCTTGTGGGCGGGGCAAGTGTGCCACGAAGTAGGGCAATGCTCATAGTTCAACTACCAATAGCAAACTTGCGATCAAGTACATGTGGTCTGTTAGTTGCGTAATGCGCGTTCGTATTGGTTTATTGCTTGTAGTGGAGCTAAAGGATGTGAGACAAGCGACGACACTCGTTATGGTACAAATCGGAAAGTATTTCCTTTCCACACAGACCTGAATATACACAGAAAAAAAAAACAGTCAAGGCGTTTCGTAGGATAATAAATACTGATACAAGATTTAACTCAGCCAAACTAAAATGGACATCTGCCGCATGTCGCAACAAAATTGGGCGAAGGCAATACGTTAAAAGAGGTCTCATGAGTTTCCAAAATTAGCCGAACCGAGTAACGAACTAGAAATAACCAACTAACACCTCCAAAATGAATTTCCAGATTTCGCCTACTCGCAAGCCTGCGCACCATCAGTCCTGATCCTGTTCATCAACATGATGCTGTTCTCCCGCACGGAACCGGCGGACGGCTGCCACGAGTACATGTTCGAGGCGCAGGGCACCGTGCAGCGCGTCTTCGTGCTCATCGCGCTGTGCTGCATCCCCGTCATGTTGCTGGGCAAGCCGCTGTACTTGCTCTTCGCGGGGAAGAAGAAGAACAAGGAGGCTAAGGTGAGATAAGAGAAGAGAGACCTATCAGTCTAAAGCCCTGCCATGACATGTTAAAATGTCAGTCGTGCGAGCGAGAAAGAGGGAGGAACCCTATATAGCTCCATCTCTTAACAGTTCAGTTTAGGTCGTAAAATGGACCGCGTTAAGACGTCATGGTAGGGCCTTTGTTCACATATCCCAACATTTGGCAGTTTCATATTGCGTTTTTGTCAACCAGTCAAATTTTTTTTTTCTACAGCAAAATGTACTGATCATCGGGGTTTTTAAAATAGAATAATTATGATGCTTTTGACCATCCCATTAAGTAAGGGATGGTCAAAAGCTGAAAAAGGATGATAAATATTATGCTTGCCCTTCTCAGTCCTTGTAGATATTAATTTTTTTTCGAAGCAAGTCCGTTATCATTGCCGTCTTAATTCTACATAACAGTAAAAAACTTATCGGCTGAGAAAAATTGAAAATGTTACATTATTTTGCCACCACTCATTTTGTGTGTGTGTGTCAGATAAGTTATAAGCTAGAAGAGCCAATTATTATTGAGTCCGATTAAACGCAAGGCGACATCGCGACAGACCAAGGCGAAGATGGAGACATTAACTTGACAACTGCCGGAGGGCCTGGCCCGTAATGGCTGAGGACAGACGTGTGTGGAAAAGAGAGACAGGCGAAGGCCTCTCTCTGCCAACAGTGGGACATAATAGGCTAACAACAACAACTATGTAATGTTGTGTTCTAAAATCAAAATTTTCGTTTTCCCCAGGCCGAACACTCAAACGGCAGCGTGAACGCTGGCATCGAGATGCAGGAACAAACCGATCTGGGCGACAGCGCGCCCAAGCCGGAAGCCAAGGCGGCGTCGCACGAGCACGACGACGAGCCCTTCAGCGAGATCATGATCCACCAAGCCATCCACACTATTGAATACGTGCTCAGTACCATCTCGCACACTGCCTCCTATCTCCGATTGTGGGCTCTCTCGCTTGCTCACGCTGGTAAATGTGTTTTTTTTTTTGTTTTTCATCATCATCATCATCATTTACGCCGAAGGGCGTCCACTGTTGGCCTCAACGTGTCGCCACAACGACCGATCCTGTGTGTCTCTCACTCATCGCATTCCCGCGACATTCACCAGGTCATCGGTCCACCTTTTTAATTTTTTTACCAAACGTAGGAATCAGGAGCTTTTTAGTCCAGTTGATAAGCGGCTAATGATAAAAATTAGCTTTTTATAATTTAATTATGGCCATAGGAATTATGCTATGGCCATAAGTATAGTCGGCGGAAATGTATTTTTTACGTAAATTGAGACCCCCAGAGAACTGCAATAATAAGAGTTCATACCCACGAGCGGCATGTTGCCAACGGCGGAGGTAACTGCAGCCATCGTCACGTCGGCGGCAGCTGTTGACCCGACGGCCGTCAACATTCCAACTTTGAAGATCAGAGGCAGCCGTCTTGTCTCAAGTCTCACTATACCTAGGTCGACGTGCAATTACCTCTGCCGTTGACAAGATGCCCCTCGTGTGTATGAGCTCTAAGCAGACTTTTAGAGACTGTCTCATGTTTTGACACTTTGAATGCCAAGAACCCACCATATAAGAAGTACAATATTTAATAGAAAATTTAGCTCTCTCGATTTGTTAGTAGAGTCTTGGGAATCGTAATATAACAACGACTCGGAAGGCGAATTGTGAGCACACTAACGAGTTTTGACAACGAAAGTAAAGCCCACTGTTCACGTACGGCACGACGCTGTCACTTCGTCGACAGTTTCATATTTTAGTATGTAAGCTTCACGCGGGCGTACACCAAGTGTACAATGACGAATAGGCGTCAAGACGGTAGGCCTAGGCCTAAATCATTTTTCTCCTGCTAAATCAGTGTAGTCACTAATCTCTTCTACCATCCACAGAGTTATCGGAGGTACTGTGGAACATGGTGCTGACGTTCGGTCTCAAAGACCACGACTACATCGGCGCCATCAAGCTGTACGTCGCCTTCTGCTTCTGGGCGCTCTTCACTCTCGCCATCTTAGTCATGATGGAAGGTCTCTCTGCCTTCCTCCATACGCTGCGTTTGCACTGGTACGTTTATTTTTAAATTATTTGAGAAGGGTAGCCAAGAGAAGTATAGCCTGCCCGACATCCAGCCACCATAAGCGTGGGCTTGGGGACGACGAGCAATGGGTAGCTTGCCATCCAGCCATCCAGTAACCGTTCGGACCGAGAACGAATCATTGACGGCGAGTAGTGATCCACGCGCGCCTCAAAAAGATGTCACCAAAATTACAGGGGGTCCAGCAGGGCCTAAGCCTCCTAAGGCCATAGGTTGACTTCCGAAAGGGAAACCTATGGTCCTGGACTGCAAAGAGCAACTGAAGGAACATTGGTGTGGTTTATATTCACTAGCACAACTAACCTCTTTGTACTTCCCCAGGGTGGAGTTCATGAGCAAGTTCTACTCCGGTCTGGGATACGTGTTCCAGCCATTCTGCTTCAAGACCATCCTCGACGCTGAAGACAACGATGACTAAACTTACTAACTAGGTTATAAACAAGTAGTGTAGACGAAAACAAACCAGTATTTTTGATTAATGTTTCAATATTAAATAATTGCAAATGCCACAATTGTCGAGTGAATTGAAATAAAATATATTTATGCATGTTATACTGTGGTTTTATTTACAACATCAAAATATTATACACTTCATGGCTGTATTGCCGAAAAACTGTTCTGAACAACTGATCGCTGTCTCACCTGATGGTAAGCAACGATGAAGAACACTTACCTAGCAGTAACCTATTCACTCTTAACTTAAAAACCCCCAGGCTGTACTCTCAGGAAACAGACTCCGTCAGAGAATTCCACCTTAGCTGTATGTACAATGAATTTGTTCCCAAAACGTTTTGGGTGGGTGTCCACCATGTATTGAATGTAGCTGCGATAACCACTAGGATAGTACCATGAAACGAAATGTCCAACTGATGATGGTAAGTAGTGATGCAATCGTTGATAGTGAGGTCCTTATATAGGTAATTATATATAAAAAGGACCTCGTACATAATTTAGCTCTGTTATGTGCATTATTCAATATAAAATTAAGTCCTCAAATTATTTTTTGCTTTTTCTAATATCTCCTTCTTTATCTTGGGATAGTCTGGGTGCACTTTGAGTATGTGTCTACACACCACAATGCATTCTGGATATTTCTTCAGTTTGAGGTACGAATGCGCTAGCTTGTACCCTACGGCGAGATCGCTCTTGCCTCCGTGAGACCAGGCGTTGTTGTAGTTGTGTGCTGCACTTTTGTAGTTCTGATCTTTTTCAGCTAAGTAGCCTGTAAAAACAAAATACGCTAGGTAAATTCGCTAGAATGGCTCCCAACGAAAATGGACGTAGATTACCAAATTTTCAGCAAACTTTAAATCGATGGCTTTATTCAGACTGTAATAAAACGTTATTTTACTCTTGTCAACAAATCCCAAATAAGGAAAAATTAAAAGTAATAAAGAAAAAGATGTTCAACAAATAAGGGCCGTCGTGGTATGTAGCGAAGCCTTGTGTCGACACGCGATCCGGCAGTCCACCACGCTTCCCTAGAAATTGGAAAGAACTGGCCCTCTGAGCCAAGAATAATAAAAGCAGGCATTTCACCCAAGTAAACAGTACAGACTAGATATAACAGCATACAAAAAATAGGAAAAAATATACGTCACATGCACAAACTGGTCACTACAGCAAATTAAAATTTTATGCCATTGCCGTCAAAGCTGTAAAATCAATCGAGAAGAAAAACAAAAGTCACGTTAGTAGTCCTTAGAACTTACCTAAGTATTGATACGCGGTTGCACAGGAGTTGTTATGATTCAACACTTTGGTAAGCAATTCTTTTGCCGCATCCAGTCGTCCCGAACCTATCTGACTGTCTGCTACTTCCAACCAACACCTGAAGAATATTAAAGTGAAATTAACAATTCTTTGTTGACAAGCCCATAAAGACCATAAATGTTAAGATGTCCTATAAAATTGTTAGTCCAGGAACCTCACCTTTCCAATCCATCAGCTTTCTCAGGAGTCCAGGGAATAGCGGACACTGTCCGTTTCAATATATTCTTCGCACGCGTAGGTTGTTTTATTATGTTGTACCTGAAATACAATTAATTCTTGAGCGAAAAGGTACATAAAGAAGAAATTAAGGGACCGTACGGTCTTTTACAAATTATCTGGGATAAAAAAATTGGTAGTCAACAAATAAATAAAGCATCAGTTGCGGATAAAAAGCCTCATACTGAGAAGATACAAGCAATGCATAAAATAATGAGCTATTAATACAAGTGTTCACAAAAAAAAAACATGCTGTGTCAGTCATGGCCCAATCGAGCTATTTAGCTGATTCGGGCAAAACCAACTTTTATCGAACATCACATTTTAAAGACGTTATTTAAAAAATAGCAATCTGTTGGACAAATCAACTGAAGCAGTTTTTAAGACAATTTTGAGCGAGTAAAAACGAAATAAACTTAAAAATTTTAGCAAACAGTACTACTGAACTAAGAAATTTCTACAATCATCATGTATGCTTTTCAAATTTATTTTACGGTGGTTTTACCAAAAGGACTTGTAATATGCGAGCGAAGCTAGCTGAGAAATTCGAGCTCCTCGCCTTGGTTATGTTTCAATATTAGACGGAGCGAAAGAGTTTGAAGAGAACTTTTTTTCCAATGACATTCCCCGCTCTTGGGCGGAGCGGGAGATAGTGTCAGACTTTTACTGACTAAAAACCACTCCAGTTCCTTCATTGCCTTTCGTTCCGAGGACGAATCTTAAAAGAACTTACTTGTATTTCATATTTTTATGCCCTTTCTAATTAGCTGCCAATCAACCAAACCTTTTAGGGCTAAATAAAATCTGCCTCATATGTGTCATTTGCCTGGCTGTCTTCTGCCTATATCTGACCCTGCGTCTAGTTCCTATGTTACTCTTATTAATCCTGACAATAAAATACTTACGCATTAGCAATAGCCAAGGTCAAATACGGGTCATCTTGAAAGTTATCTTCAGTGGCCAAGGGCAGCAGGTCTTGCAGCACCTTTTCAGCTTGCGGCTTCTGTTTGGTTGCAAGCTGCAACATGGCTTGCAACGGTTTGCGGTCAATGGGTGGTACTTCGCCAAGGAGTTTCTCTGCAGTTCTCAAGGCTAGCAGTCTTGTGTCTCTGAGAAAATTAAGCATTAAATTAGACCTTATCTGGGAAATGATAAACCAAACAGAGGTCAACAGGCTTTTGGAGTGTATAATGCTTTTTTCAGGGACCGTTCTGGTTACCCATTAAAGGGGTTTTGATAGGGTTTTTCTAAGCAGTTAATAAAAAACCCTTATCATATAGGTAACCCTTTTAAAGGGTTCAAAGGATCATTTTGGTTTTTTATAGAAAGGGTTTTCGATAGGGTTTTTCTAAGCAGTTAATCTAAAACCCATACGATAAAGGTAACCTTTATTCGATAGGGTTTTTCTAAGCAGTTAATCTAAAACCCATACGATAAAGGTAACCTTTATTCGATAGGGTTTTTTCTAAGCAGTTAATCTAAAACCCATACGATAAAGGTAACCTTTATTCAATAGGGTTTTCCTAAACCGGTTAACAAAAACCCATACGATATGGATTACACTTTTGAACGGCTTAAATTAAGTCGTTCAAAAGGGTTTCTTACACTGAACTCTTTTGAAAACGATAACAACGTAACATTTCAACTTGGAGCAATGTAATTATGATCTGTCGATGGTAGACATACGTTGCAAAATGGCATAGCACACGTAAAACGTCAGCGGCGGGGCGGGCGCCTTTGTGGTTACGTTTGTACCTACTGAGAACGAGATTTATTATCATTATTGCATGTAATATAGACACACGAGTAAATAAACCGTACAGGGGCAAAGCTTCCTAAGAACGTGTAATATTGTTACCTATTTTGGTAGGGCACAATAGGTGAAAACAAATTAAATTAAACATTTGTTAAATCGTTTTATTATTCAGAAGGTTCAAAATAGGATAAGTAACTAATAAGATTCCAATAAGAATTAATAAGAAAGTGCGAATTTATTAGTGAATGTAAATTTGTTTGTTAACTATTTTGATAAGACATGGAATTTTATTTAAAAAAACAGGTCTAAAAGGAAGATGTTAAATGGGGAGGTACGATTTTGTGGCGTGGCGTCTTCGGTATTTGAAGGAATTGCAGGGCAATCGAAATGGAGCCCAGCATCCTATATTTCATTCAAAAAATAGTTATTACAGTTAAAAAAGAAAACCTTATAAGAGAACTGTTAACAGTAACGAAATATCAGTAAATCTCTATAATTTTAAGTAATTTCATTGCTCAAAATATAGCAACAGTGTTTTTCCGTATTGCCAACATTACAGCGAAGGAACTTCTTAAAAGTGAAACGCACACTACGCACAGTACGATGTACTTGTTTTTGAAGCTGGACGTCTTTTAGGATTTTATTTTGCATTTGTGAATTTTGAACAATTAAAACCGGAAAAATGCCGAAAACGGTACGAGACGCTATACATCGCTATTATTTATATGATGCCTCAAATAATACAAGTAAATGTACCAAATGTGGAAACATCTTAAAGGTATGGTTATATTCTAATATTTAGTTATTCTGACAATTTACTTAATTATTTGTTATATGATAATGAGTCATGTCCTCACCGTAAAACCTACCTGTACTATACAAGGTAGGTACTTGTGTTATGTACCTAATTTATCAATCTAACAATACCTATATGGTAGACATCAATAAGAAACGTTATTCTTAGGTACAATGTAGTTGAGCTATGAACTCAAAATTCGATTATTTTTCTAAAATAATGAAGCATAAATAAAGTTAATTGTTTAGTGGACGATTTTTTAAATTCAGCATTAATTGCTGAATTATCGTTTTTTAAGCTACCAGTTAGACGTGTAGGTATTTGGTTGTACTTTGATAGATTGTTTTTACGTACTTAACGCAGAACAGTTAGGTAGACAAGTACATGACTTTATGGCCATGTAATATTTTTACAATTTATATTAGGTATTTATACGCCGCCCCAGAGCGCGCTCGGACCGAGCGCCGCCGATCCTAGCACAATTGCTGAGGTATATAAAGTGAAGTACAGTTGCCAAAACGGATCTTGAGCGTTCGGCGTCAGAGTGGGGATCGCTTTGCGCATTTCATACATTGGCGAGTCAATCGTCTTTGTTGTTAGAAACATGCATAAACGCAAGGAACGAATAAGGAGTGACGTCTATGACGCGATGGCGCGGCGAGCCAATTACTGACACTCCCCGCCCCCGCGTCTCACTTCGCACCACTAAAGAGACCGAATATTTGACTACTGCGCAACCACTCGAGATCCGTGATGGCAACTGTACATAGGTACTTACCTACGAGTAGGTACATGAAATTGTCTTCTGCTCTAGGTACCTATCTATCCTGTGGTTTTGTGTAGTTCGCGAATGATGAACGAATAGGAAACATGCAATATAGGTACTTTTTTTTAATTAATGATAGGCTTGCGTTTGACCACCATCTCAGTTGATTGTCGACGATGGAACACGCTTGCCTAGAAGAAACCTATTCACTCTCGACTTAAAGACTCCTAAGTTGTAGCTAGGTACCTACTTAAGTTGAAGCAAAATGGCGATCGTCCTTCTATGCGCAGTAATAGATTTTTTCGGGTCAGTAACACAGCGGGAGGCTGCGCGTAACCATAGCAACGACGGCCATTTTGTTTCAACTTATTTGCCACGTAGGACCTACTACATACGAGTATTATATCTTTTTACTGTACCTACAAAAATAAATGTTAGGTACCTAGTACTCTACTGTCTCTTTTTTAGGGTTCCGTAGTCAACTAGGAACCCTTATAGTTTCGCCATGTCTGTCTGTCCGTTTTCGCTTAATCTCTGTGACCGTTAGCACTAGAAAGCTGAAATTTGGTACCAATATGTATATCAATCACGCCGACAAAGTGGTAAAATAAAAATTGGAAAAAAATGTTTTATTAGGGTAGCCCCCCTATATGTAAAGTGGGAAGTAATTTTTTTTTTAATTTCAACCCTAACGTGTGATATATTGTTGGATAGGTATTTAAAAATGAATAGGGGTTTACTAATATAATTTTTTTATAATATCAATAATTTCGGAAATAATCGCTCCAAAAGTAAAAAAACTACTGAGGTGTCAAGGGACACCCGGATGGAACGAAGTTCCGTTCTGGCTTGCTTTCTATAAGAGAGAGTGAGAGACAGACAGAGAAACATGCGCAAGCCGCACGGCTTACAATAGCTTACTATAGCAAAAAGTATCGTTACAACTTTTCGTGAGAATTTTTTCCGTCTAGCCAATACAAGATAACTAAAAAATACTATCCTATTTTATGTACATTTTGACAGCACTATTTCAACATCTTCGAAACCATGAAAACGACACTCATGACGAAAAAGTTGATAATTTCTGACAGCCGCCATCTTAGATTTACATTTTGACAGCACTATCGGCTTTAACAACCTCGAAAACCATGAAAAAGACACCCATATCGAAAAAGTTGATAATTTATTGCAGCCGCCATCTTAGATTTACATTTTGACAGTACCATCAGTTTCAACACCCTCGAAAACCATGAAAACGACACCCATGACGAAAAAGTTGACAATTTCTTGCAGCCGCCATCTTGGATTTTTATTTTGACAGTACTATCGGTTTCAACACCCTCGAAAACCATGAAAACGACACCCATGACGAAAGAGTTGATAATTTCTTGCAGCCGCCATCTTGGATTTACATTTTGACAGTACTATCGGTCTCAACTCCCTCGAAAACCATGAAAACGACACCCATGACGAAAAAGTTGATAATTTCTTGTAGCCGCCATCTTGGATTTACATTTTGACAGTACCATCAGTTTCAACACCCTCGAAAACCATGAAAACGACACCCATGACGAAAAAGTTGATAATTTCTTGCAGCCGCCATCTTGGATTTACATTTTGACAGTACTATCGGTTTCAACACCCTCGAAAACCATGAAAACGACACCCATGACGGAAAAGTTGATAATTTCTTGCAGCCGCCATCTTAGACATTTTGACAGTACCATCGGTTTCAACACCCTCGAAAATCATGAAAAACGACACCCATGACGAAAAATTTGATAATTTCTTGCAGCCGCCATCTTGGATTTATATTTTGACAGTACCATCAGTTTCAACACCCTCGAAAACCATGAAAACGACACCCATGACGAAAAAGTTGATAATTTCTTGCAGCCGCCATCTTGGATTTACATTTTGACAGTACCATCGGTTTCAACACCCTCGAAAATCATGAAAAACGACACCCATGACGAAAAATTTGATAATTTCTTGCAGCCGCCATCTTGGATTTATATTTTGACAGTACCATCAGTTTCAACACCCTCGAAAACCATGAAAACGACACCCATGACGAAAAAGTTGATAATTTCTTGCAGCCGCCATCTTGGATTTACATTTTGACAGTACTATCGGTTTCAACACCCTCGAAAACCATGAAAACGACACCCATGACGAAAAATTTGATAATTTCTTGCAGCCGCCATCTTGGATTTATATTTTGACAGTACCATCGATTTCAACACCCTCGAAAACCATGAAAACGACACCCATGACGAAAAAGTTGATAATTTCTTGCAGCCGCCATCTTGGATTTATATTTTGACATTAAAAGTGTCGGTACAATTTTTCGTGAGAATTTTTTCCGTCTAGCCCCCTTTCACAACGCGCGATAAGGAACTTCGTTCCAATAAAAGACATACAAAATTTTTACTTACCCATTGCTCATTCAATTGACTACGATAACACGGCTAACACGGGTCACACGAAATAACAATTATCGTAAATACGGGAGTTCAGGACACACACCTTAATTTGAGAGTACTTGTCTAAAATCTAAATATTATAAAAACACGTGCTTCGTCTACAAGTCTTCAATGTCTAGTGAAACTCGCACCTACTGAGCATAAATTTATTGAATAACCATAATAATACGGTAACCCGAAGAAAACCCTTACCTATAAGGGTTATCTCGATAAGGGTAACCCTAACACTGGCTTTCAAGTATAGAACCCATTCAATGGGTTACCCATATTGAATAGGTAACCCTTTTAATGGGTTCGAGTTTAAAACCCATTCACGGGGTTACATCATGATAAAGGTAACCCTTTTAATGGGTTCGAGCATAAAACCCATTCACGGGGTTACATCATGATAAAGGTAACCTTTTTAATGGGTTTGAGCTTAAAACCCATTCACGGGGTTACATCATGATAAAGGTAACCCTTTTAATGGGTTCGAGCTTAAAACCCATTCACGGGGTTACATCATGATAAAGGTAACCTCATAAACGGGTTACCCTTCCAAAGACTTAACTCTTAACCGGGGTTGTACGGTCCCTGGCTTTTTTAACCGACTTCGAAAAGGAGGAGGTTCTATGTTCGACTGAATGTATTTTTTTTATGCATGTTCACCAATACCTCGGTAAATTGTGGACTGATTTTAAAAATTATTTTTTTGATTGAAAGGTTATGCTTCCAAGTTGGTCCATTGAAATATTGTTATGATCTGATCATGAACTTCGAAGATATGGAACAGAACTCCTCATAGAATCACAACAAAACTGTCGTAAGAAGTAAAATTGCTTTGTTTTTACGTGTAGTTGATGTCTGACTGAAAGAAAAGGGGGAAGGGATGTATCGAACTGATCTGATGATGAAGCCAGAAGGTAAATTAATGTCATCTAACCGTGTTTGGGATTATTAGAATCGTTATGAAGTGTACTCTGGCTATAAAGCATTTAAGTTTGGCTGAGGAGTACTTTTTAGTGGTAACCGACTGAATGAATACACTGAAAAGTACATTTAAATTAAATAACAAAGAAACAAAACTATTATAGAAATACCGACTTCCGAAATTAAAGTTATTTTGTACTTTTCAGTGTTAAAATTGAAGTCGGTTATATATTTTTTTTTAAGTTTTTTTATTTATACTATGTATTAGGCTCGCGTTTGACCACTATCTCACCTGATGGTAAGCGATGATGTGGCCGACAATGGAGCACGCTTGCCAAGAAGTAAACTATTAACTTTAAAAAAAATACAGCTAAAGCTTGTTCACAAGTTCGCCTGACCCAGTATTCGGTAAGGCAATGGTGTCCACTGATGCTGTCATTAGATCGCTACGTGAACAAGTAATGATCACATTTATTGCCGCTGAGTGTAAATGAGTAATACTTACGAGTCTAGCGCGGCAGTTGTGAAGCTGTCACTAAGGGAATGTGGGGTATGATGAGCTAGACACAGTAACACCATGCGTCTAGCCGCCCGACCTCCCCAAAGCGATGAGCGACGAGCGTGGTTCAACTGACGGAGAGCTGCGTTAGCTCGACCGGCGTATGCGCTGCAAACTCCCGCGCAGTACCAGTAGCCTGCAATTTAGGCATAGGATAGAAATCATATATACAATTGCCGTCACGGATCTTGAGCGCTGGCTTCAAGTTGCATAGAAGTCAAATATTCGGTCTCTTTGGTGGTGCGAAGTGAGACGCAGGGGCGGGGAGTGTCAGTGATTGGCTCGCCGAGCCATCGCGTCATAGACGTCACTCCTGATTCGTTCCCTGCGTTGCTGCATGTATCTAACAACGAAGACGATTGGCTCGCCAATGTATGGAATGCGCAAAGCGATCCCCACTCTGACGCCGAGCGCTTAAGATCCGTTTCGGCAATTGTACTGTTTTAGTTTATCTAAGCAATATCTTCTCTGCCACTTTCCGATAAAGAAGTCGATTTAGTTAAGTTAAAAAAAAAAAGAATTTCAGACTTGATCCTTTCGTAGCGACGGTATATCTATCTAGAATAGAATAGAATCATTTTTATTCGGGACAAACAGCACAACGGTTACAAACAAATAAAAAAGAACAAAAATACAGAATGTGCCAAGCGTGCCTGACGGCCCGTACCGAAACGATGACCAACTACCTCAGCATTCGATTTCTTGAATGTTATTTGAGTCTAAAAAATGGATACATTAATCGTGGCATCAAGAAAACTCAGATACAATGTGTAGTCTTATCGCTAAAAGCAAACTCCACATTTTTAAGACCTACTAACTAGAGTAACATCAGAACACCTTATTAGTCTTTCAATTGTCATTCGCCTCTTTTAATCGCGAGATCGACATTAACTTAGTTATCTTGGGACCATAGTTTGACTTCCGAAAGGGAAACATGTCCTGGAGCGAAAGGAGCATAGGAGTGGATTTTAGTCAGTAAAAGTGACACGTCCTAGACCTCCGCTCTAGTGCGGGAAAAGTAATTGAATGATTTCTGACCTAAAAAAACTTATCTCAATTACTTACCAGGATCCTCCTGTTCGCCCAAAGCCAGCTTGGCAGCATCTAAAGCCTGTTCAGCATCAGACAGTTTCCCGCGTCGCCACTGCACCTCGATCAGCTGAGCCAGCGCCTCCCAGCTCATTGGCTTCACAGATAGAATCTGATTCAAGTGGCGTTGAGCTGCTTCGAGGTCCACCTAAGAAAGATTTTGAAGCCTTAAAAATTTTGGCAAAGGAAAGTTCACATTATGCCAAGCTGTAAAAAGGAATTCAAAGAAACATCCTCTACTAATTTAATTTCTTTCATCACTAACCCACCTTTATTCTTTTCTAGCTTTCGCTTTCTTCTATGAAATTGTGTAACATAACATACATCTTTTTATTTCATCATCATCATTTCAGCCGGAAGACGTTCACTGTTGGACATAGACCTCTCCCAAGAGTCGCTATAATGACCGGTCCTATGCGTCTCGCACGTGGTCAATCAGATTCCCGCAACCAGGTATTATTTTTTATTTATTATATATTTATGCTTTTGTATTGCCTTTTGTAGTACAATGTAGACTAGTCCCTTTTTTAAGTTTTTTCAGTCTCTCCCAAAGGTCGCCTGTCAGCAGTCAGCCAGCGATTTAGGTTTGTGTAGAATTTACATTTACTATTTTAGTGTAAAACCAATTATTCTATTCTACTTTATTCTTTCAGAGGAAAGAATAAAGTAGAATAGAAAAGAAATAGATAGTATAGTAGAGTAGAAAAGAGTTTCTAGTGATAATGAAAAATACCATAAATACAAAACCTTTGACCAAACATTAAATATTGTTTATTTATTTAGAAATACAGGCTCAATCGGAATATAAAGATCAGTTGTTTTGCTTGGTATCTGGTTAAGACAAAGCTCAAGTAAATAACAATAGCTAAGATTCTCCTATCAGTAAAATAATACTGATCAAAACAATTTTTTTTATTGTTGATAGATTCGCGCTTGACCGCTGTGTCACTTGATGGAAAGCGATGATGCAGTCAACGATGGAGCGCGCTTACCTAGAACTAACCTATTCACTCTTGACTTGAAGATTCCCGGGTTGTGGCCATCAAGAAACAGACTCCGGCAGGGAATTCCACTTAGCTGTACGCACAATAAATATATTCCCAGAAAGAATAGGTTTCGTTTAGGTAAGCGCGTTCCATCGTCGACCGCATCGTCGCTTTCCATCAAGTGAGATAGCGGTCAAGCGCGAACCTATCAAAAAAAAAAAAAAAAAGTTATGTGCGTATAGGTGGGATGTCCACCATGTACCGGTGGCGCATCGCCGTACACTTAGTGGTCTGATGATGGAACAGGCTTGACGAAATTAGATGTAATTCCGACGACACACTCCACGAAATGTAACCGGTAGAAAACCGACAAGTTAGCAATTCGGCGTCGATGGTCATTTTTACAATAGGGTCAAAATAATTACATTTTATTTAGTCCGTATTTTAGATTATAGAAAAATATTGGACATGTATTTTTCCTTTTTTCGATTAAACAAAAAATAGCAAAGATATAGCCCATTAAAGTTACGTGTGACGTCACCCCGTACGAAAAAATGCAGCACGGCGTGACGTTACACGTAACTTTAATGGGCTATATCTTTGTCATTTTTGGTTTAATTTACAAATAAAAAAATACGTGTCCCTTATTTTTGAATAATCTAAAAGACGGACTAATTACATTTTTTACGGCAACTAGCCTATTACATCTACACTAACATTGTAAAGAGGTAAAGTTTGTTTGTTGTGTGTTTTTTGTTTGTAGGAGGTAATCTCTGAAAGTACTCGTCCGATTACGAAAATTTTTTCACCAATAGAAAGCTGCTTTATTCCTGAATGACATAGGCTATATTTAAGGACGCGGGCGAAGCAGCGGGCGAAAGCTAGTTATTAAAAAAGGAAATTGAATTTACCTTTCTAAACGCGAGATCAGCCATCATGACGGCAGCAGACTCGTTGTTGGGATCCGTGTTCAACAGGATGGCGCACGTTTGTTCACATTTCTCTGGGTTGTTTATCTGTAATTCAATGTTACACATACACGTCCGGCCTCATCTAGCATTAATTGACGAGAAAAAAAAAATTGACGTGTAAAAGTGTTTTTATAAAACCTACTTGCAAAATAAAGATCATTTATCATTCATCAGGATTATTGTTATTACTTTATTTGTTAAATGATGTTTATTTTGCAAATAGGTTTTTCCTGGCCGACTACCCCGAGAAGAAATACCGAAACAAACTCAGGGGTCAAAGCCTCTTTTAAATTCCATACAAGGTGCAGTTTTAAAACTGCACAATATTTCAGGAGGTTGTAATAAAACTCATAAATAATCATGTAAAAAAACGATACCTGGTCAATAATCAGTAATACTTGTTATTTAATTTTTTAATTACACTAAACTAAATCGATTGATCGATGGCCGCGGGGGCGTGGCTAGGGTGTGGCGTGCGGGATGATGATTGGATGATACATTATTTATGAAACTATCGTTGCGAGTTAGTGTGTGTGAAAACGCCCTTTATTGTTCCGTGTTTGTGTGTGTGAAAAAAAGCGCGGTTAAAAAAAAAAAAAAATTACCTACTTATTTTATTATTGATTCGGGTCGAGAATCACTAACATAATTACCTCCTGAAATATTTTGCAGCTTCAAAACGACACCTTGTATAGAGCCATGCAGATTAGTGTCTGAGTTGGTCTTTTGAGAAAAGAACCAAACAAATTTGACTGGACCCGTCCAGTCAGTGCAAGCATTTGTTAGTACCTATTCGTGAAACTTAACTCAGTACTATTTTTTAAAAGCATTTAATTCATTAAACCCCAAGTGAACGCACCGGCGTTCGCTCTGTCGTTGTCTTTCATTGTGTCTCTAAATACTGTATCCGAAAGGTTAATGAAAACGAAGGTAGTGTTTACTTACATGAGCATAAAGCTTAGCCAACGCCAACAAAGTGCTAGGATCTCTCGGCGAATGCACCAAAGCTTCAGAGTACAAATTAGCAGCCACAGCCGGTTCTTTCAAAGACTTCGCTTTAGCCAGAGCACAGAGGATGTTAGACAACTGCTGTTTCTCCTCCTGTATATCTCCTCTCGAGTCTATCTCTATCCTTTTTACCACTGTCGTTTGTAGGTCTTTAGCTTCAGATAGTATTAAATTGACGTTGGCAGAAGTGGGGTTCTTTAGCTCGCGGCCCTTGGCTTGCATGAGAAGGAATCGCACTCGACGTTTTAAATTGCAAATGTCTTTATCCCTGTTGTACATCTGGTTTAGTTCTGAGGATATTGAGGACTCCACCTTGTCGTATTGCTTGAGCTACGAGAGACAACACAGCAGTATAAATATCATCATCAGCCGACAGACGTCCACTGTTGGACATAGGCCTCCCCCAAGCGTCGCCACAATGCACGATCTTGTGCGTCCCGCATTCATCGGATTCCCGCAACCTTCACCAGGTCCCCCCCAAATGAACATAAGTATAAATATAGATAAAACAAATTCTATTACCCCCCCCAGACCACCCTCTTTTTTGTTTAAGTTCTTATATTCCATCCTAAGATTGTCGGGTAGATATCACTGTCAGAAATAAGACTGACATTGTACCCATAGATTTAAGTTTCTGTGAAAATTTTACTATTTTGATGTAAGTACAATAAAGTCTAATAAATTCTATTCGGGGTTAAATATGTAATAGTGATACTTCGCAGACAAATAATACTCTGCCAGAGGCTGTGGAGTCAACTTAGTTTTTTCTTGAAAATATAATCTGTATTGTAGCGACATCTATGTCAGGAACTATCCAGTATTGCGGTATCAAAGTTCTCCGCGCGATTGGAAGACATACAACCGTCCGAAATGAATTATTGATCAGTTGCCTAGACCAGAGGACCAGACAGGTGTGGTGTCTGGTCTGAAGGAGAGGATGGGAACATTCTTTTAATGGAGACAGCCTGTTCCGCATACATTTAAATATAATCTAATTATATTGCTACCCTCTCCCCACATACTTTCAGTTGTAGCTTTATCGTCAATAGATATCAATAAATATCACGTTTGCGGAGTTTCGCTACAGTATACATTTTTTTATTATTATTATTTTACGTGGAAAGTCATGACATGACTTCCCCCACTCTGAGTGGGAGAGAGTGTCAGACTTTTACTGGCAACTGCCCTTTGCGAGGACCACGGTAACTCTTTACTCTTTCTACATATTTGATCCTGTATAATATAGTGAAAGTGACATAATTTACATGTGCTTACTTTTATAAGAAGTTCATAGTATTCAAACTGTAGATCTTCATCATTCAACAGCCTGATAGCGGTCTCATAGTGCTGGCACGCCTTATCATACTCATGCATTTTGATGAAAGCTACTCCAAGCTTCTTTACTAGCTGCACATCCTTTGGATTTCCTTTCAGAGCTGCTTCGTAGGCTTCCGCTGCTTGCACGGGATCTAGAATAAAACAAAGTCAAAAGTTCATCGAAAGATATCGGAAATGATGAGTGCATACCGGAATGGCATCATTTCATTCCGCCAAGTCCGATCCATCATCGGACCACTAGACGTACGGTGTTGCGCCACCGATACCTACATGGTGACCATCCCGCACATACAGTTAAGGAGCGGAATTCCTTGCTAAAGGCTTGCTTGTTTACTAATAAATTCCCATATGACAGTCTCATTAATATTGGACAGGTCCGCTATTCTTCTACAACTTTTTTAAACTTAAGGATAACTTAGTAAACCGGACATAAATGAAATAATAATCAGCCTTTTGATGTTCCCGCTGCTGGGACTCAGGCTTCATCTCCAGGAGAAGGAATGGGACGTAATTCACCTCTCGGGCACAGTGCGAGGCAACTGTCACATTTCTTCGAATTTTTGGTTCAAGAACATGCCCGTTTCTTTCATGTAGTGGTGAAACAAATACACAACGCTAAGCGTCTGCTATAAAAAAAAAAAAAAACAAAATTACGCCACTCTAGGAATTACTCCCGTGTCGTGTGTGCGTTTGCAAACATGTATAGAGACATACGCAAGACACTTAGACCCGGAACAACTATTTGTAGGCCTTACAAATATAAGTTCCGTGAGAGAACCGAACCCGCGATACGCAGCGCCAGCCAATTCTTTAACCACTGCGCCAATCGTGCCGGTTTAAACTGATGACGTACAATTGTACGTGAGAATGCCATTACCACAGGGCCATCACTATTCTCGTTTAGAAATTAAATATTATACTTACCATGAATTGACATAAACGCATCGCCCATCATAGTGTGCGCGTCCGCCATCGGATGGTTGCTGACAATCTCTTTAAAGCAAGCAGTGAACATCGCACGATCGTTCTTCTCCTTCAAGTAAATATGCGCCATTTTGCTATGGGCTTGGAAGTAATATGGCTGTCCAGGTTTAATCTCATTGAGAAGGTCTATGGCATTATCGATGTCTCCTTTCTTCAGGGCTAGCTCTGCCCTCGCGATTAGTAGGCGACTCTCTTCAGATGTGTATGAAAATTCTTGTATTGCTTCCTAAAATCATACTAGTATTTTAGAGGCGAAAGTATCATGTACAGTTGCCATCACAGATCTTGAACAGTTGCGCAGAAGTCAAATATTCGGTCTCTTTAGTGGTGCGAAGTGAGACGCGGGGGCGGGGAGTGTCAGTGATTGGCTCGCCGCGCCATCGCGTCATAGACGTCACTCCTGATTCGTTCATTGCGTGGCAGCATGTATCTAACAACGAAGACGATTGGCTTGCCAATGTATGGAATGCGCAAAGCGATCCCCACTCTGACGCCGAGCGTTCAAGATCCGTGATGGCAACTGTATGTGTATACATGCGGGCTTGCGTACGGCGAGCAATGGGTAGCCATCCGACCGTCCGGACCGAGCCCAAGTCGACGGCGCGTAATGTTCCACGCGCGCCTCAAGGAAATATCAGCAAACCGTAGGGGCTCAGCAGGGTCGAAGCCTACTGGGGCCATGGGTTGTACGAAAGAGAACCCCAGGGCTCTGGAATTAGATGATTTCCCAACAAATGTATGTGTATGAGAGACTGTAGATATATTTGTTATTCCTTCACACTGAAACAGTTTAATGGATTTGGAAGAAGATTGGCACATAGGTAGACTAAGTCCTGGAATACAATATACGATCCTTTTTTTCCGGGATTACTTTCCCTAGGCTTAGTTTTTTACTTTATCGCGGGCGATATCAGAGACCCGGTATATAATAACTTGTACGGCAGAGGAAACCTTACATCCTTGTATCCCACTTTATCTTTTGTAATTATTTTTGTAAGTAATGTTTGTCACCTAACTCTTGAACGGTTTGATCGATTTGGCTGTAATTTTGTGTGTATATTTGAATCCCTGGAAGGTTTGAAAATACAGTTGGAGCCGGTAGGTGGTGCTGCAATCGTGATCTTAGTTTTTTTCTGACAAAACGCCAGTTTTCGGGCAGGACAACGTCTGCCGGGACCACTAGTTTCTTACAAAAAGTTTAGTTCGAGCATTATCGCTTGACCCAAACTTTCTCTTATCTATTACCCTTATCATACATTGAGGAAAGAGTTTCGACAATTCTCAGTAACTTCTTATATTCTATTATAAATTTAATGGCGGACGTCATTTAAGGTCAAATAATCTCATAAAAAAAAAAAAAACAACAATAGTTATTTGACTGTTGAATAAATATCGATTCGTCACTGATACGTATATGTATAATTTAAGTCATTAAAGGCTTGGCTGTATTGAATGGCGGCCGTAGTATAAACATGAGGTAACAGAAAGAGATGCCATATATGGCAAACTTATCCATACTTACTTAATATTTTAAAGGCGAAAGTATGTATGTAGGCATGTTTTTTATTCCTTCACGCTCAAACGAATGAACCAGTTTGAATGAAATTTGGTGGCACGATAGGTTATATCTTGGTTTGAAACATGAGGGCTAGTGAGCAGTACCGCGACGGCAGATGGAGTTTGAAACACATTTGGCATTCCATTGCAGCAGTAATGTCATTCTGATGTATTTTTTTTTATCTAACTAATATTTTTAATTTAAACTGGTATTATATCGGAGCTTATCTACTTACATGCCACTAAGTACGAAAATTCACCTCCACTCATAGAAACCTCCACTATGATTAAGCAACCTAGGTCATTTTTTATGCCAGAAAAATGTATGCTTTCTGGGGGATAGTACTCGTAGGATAAGACCTAATAAAATCTAACGGAAATAAATCTACAGGTTCAAATAGAAAACTAGTTAAAAATATTATTCATTCTTACCTGCATAGTCTTCCCAGCTTCAGCAAACTGCTCCAAAGTTGTTTGTATTTCAATTATTTGCAAATACAAAGTAGCCTTATCAATAATATTCAGATCAGACTCATATGCTCGATTCACATTACTTAAAGTACTCTTACTAGTCGCTATCTGTAGGCTCGTCAAAAAACTAGACAGGGACTCTTGGAGCTGCCCAACACTCTTCAAAATTACTCCGTTAAGAAAATGATACATGGCACTGTCTCTAACTTTAAAATTGTAGCTCAAACACATTTCCAAACTCTGTGCAGCTTTAGTATAAGCTTGCTGTTGTATATAGATCTGGGCCAGCAAAACCTGACTCCCAGCATGTGTGCTGTCCAGCTCATGCACTTGCTGAGCCAGCTTCTGAGCATCACTTGCATACCCAAACAGGAACTTTAACTTTGCCAACTCATACAAAGCAGTTAGCAGACCAGGACAAGCATCACATATTGTACCCAGAATCTTCAAACAATGTGTGACAACAGGATTCTTCACTTCTTGAGAATACATCAAATATCCCACTATGATAAATGGTTTCTTGGGCAAGTGTTTCTTATACTCTTTATACACTTCAAGAAGAAAATCTGGATCTAAATCTTTAACATAAGCTAAACTAAATGGATTACGATTCGCATAGGCAATCTTGGCTTCATAAGCATTATTTAAAAATGATATAGCACTGGAGGAGTTCTTTAGATTTAATTGAGCAGAGAGATGGTATAAAACTGGCAGTTTGTTGGTTCCTTGCATTTCAAACAATAGTTCTATCTGTTGAGCAATCTGTTCAGTGGGACCATGCTCATTCATCTGGCAAAGAGTTAACCCACAAAGTGCTGTGATTGAGTTGCTGTCCAGTTTGCTAGCTGCCTTGAAAAAGTTTAAAGCATCTTTATACTTTCCCTGAAGAATACATTGATAACCAACTTCACTCAAATAATCCACATTACCTGGGTTCATTTCTGATGCATATTGTGCAAATCTGTATACTTGGGAGAGTACTGCACTAGACCTGCTACACACCCTTGAAAATATTTGTGTAGTGTTGTAGAACTGATATGCATTGTGTGACTCTTCATTTTCTAATACAGTAAAGAACTTGTTCAGCTGATCAGCTGCTTCAATGTAATCTGCATTTTTACAAAGAGCAATAAAAATGCTAACTTTTAAAGCCTCAATATTATCTGGTTCCAGATGGAATATTCTTTCCATTGTGTCATAGACAGCGTCAAATTTCTGCAAGGCAAATTCATTTTTCATCTTCTCTACTAATGGAACAACTTGACCTGGATTGTTCACAATCAGTCGGTCTAGTGTAAGATTAGATGCATCATAGTCCTTAGAGAAATATTTAAATTTCGCCAAACCTAGCAGCGCATCAATATTCCTATCACTTTTATTGAGAGCTAATTCCAAACAATCCAATATTGACACCTGCATGTCTCCCAAATTCATGTACATATCATTCCAGCCTTTTAAGATAATGACTTCTAAATTGTTAGCATCTTTTCTGAGTGATTTGTTAATATATTCAGATGCCTTTTCATATTTTTCGGCAAATGACAAAAATAGACCAGCATAGAAGAAAGATAATGCATTGGCTTGCTTCTTTTCTTCCTTTAATTTCGACTCCAGGCTATACAGAGCTTCTCTCTCAGTTGGACTACTTAATTTATAGCCATAAATGAGAGCAATGACTACAGCCAATTGAATATCTTTTTCAGATTGCAACGGAGTCAACTCACTGATCCCTTTTTGTACTTGTCCTTCCAATATACTAGCCAGTCCACTATAGAATAGAAACTCTGCCACATCACCAAATTGTTTTGAGGCTTTGTAAGCAAGTTTTATAGCATTGCCATAACATTTTTCACGAAAATAATAATATATGTTACTCCTTATCCAAGCTAAGTCCATAGTTGATACAGTCCTATTCATTTTCTTCCAGTTCAAAGGTTATATTGAGGCCCTTATAGTTGTTTTGATTCTCCTTAAAGAATTTAGCCAAAAAGTGGCACTGACAAGTCACATCCAAATGATTCTTGTAAGCATGGTCAAAGGCAAACTGTAAAAAAATAACAGAAAATTAATGTTACCATGGCCCTGGGCCACAAGGGGAAACTGAAAGAACACAAGTGGAAATAAGGCACTTAAACTCTGACATGACAGGGACTCACTGCATTCAAAAGAAGAGGAGTCACTTGATGATTTCCCACATAAAAAAAAAATATAATACCGAAAGTCTGTTTTTATTTTATCCAAAGATCCCATTAAATTCAATAAGTATATATTTGATCTATTGAGAAGAAAGAGTTGACAATTTCATGTGAAATAAATCATATTAAATTGTCAATTAAACTTGAGTTCCCAGTCTTCTAAGATAAACTTACATCTTTTGACAAAGTACATTATACAGTCAAGCAGTAAAGTTTGTAGAGATGTGGCCTGGTTGGAATAAGCCCATCAAAGATTGGCCACCATGGTCCATGTACAATGGTCCGCATAGGACTACTTGTGGAATTCATACTCCGATAGATTGACACAAGCAGTAAAATAATGTTAGCTATCTGATTACCCACCTTAGCTAGTAAGCGACCAACTCCTTTACCTTGGAATACTGGTGGAACATCAGTGTGCTCAAATATTATTTTTTTACCTTTTTCCTTATATCTCAACACTGCATTATCTGAAATTGCATATTAAATTATTATTACAAAGTACCTTGATAGTAGAAGAATGCATTTTGTAGTTTTATTTACAAATACTTATTTTTGTTGAATGGAATAAAACAGTTCTATTTCACTGACCTCTACTATTTATATACTAGCTTTTGCCTGCGCGGCTTTGCTCCCGCTCTTGCCTGCTCCACCCTACTATACCCTACTCTACACTACTCTACCCTACTCTACCCAACCCTACCCTACTCTACCTTACTCTACCCTACACTACCCTAATTTTCATTTTTTTTTCCTTATGAACCTTCTCCTGACAATAACAAACACAACAAAAAAGAATTAGAGAAATCGGTCCCGCCGTTCACGTGTGATGGCGTGACCAAGGGATCTATTTCTCTTGGTCATTTGATTTTGATTTTGTATTCATTTTTATATAAAGAGGTCAGTAGTTCTATTTAGTTAATATATTGTGGGTGGAAAAGTGACATGAAAAGGAAAAAATATGTTAGAGATTTTGATGCCTGACAGTATCCAGACAGGATTATTTTTTTGTATTAAAGAAATAATTAAAAAGCCATTGTCTCATGTAGATCTGCATTCTGGTATCCAACAGGTTAATTCATACTAGATCTTGATCTGTGTCTTGACACAGAGGAAGAAAAAAGAAATTGTTGTTGTTGCCCTAGAGATGAAATACAGGCTAAAAATATTATAAATTTTGCTTCTAACCAACACTTCTTCAGTCAGCTTGTATGTATTAATAGCTGCATGCATAATTACTTCTTAGTTTGAGTTTTATGGGTCTGAGGTAAACAAAAATATATTTAAAATAGATATCCATAGCTTCTAGACTGATAAATGTTCAATGGCTATAAAAAATCTATTATTTAAGAAACCAAGCTAGCTACAAACTTGAGCTACAACTTAATTACACCAGTAATTGTTGAGAATGCTGATCTTATAGTCTAAGATCCGATTAAGAACGACCTTCACCGGTCTGTTTAATGGATGAAACGTATTTTATTATAAATTTAGTGTATTAAATAATATAACGCGGGTGGGTTGCCTAAGAAATTCCTGGCCAGACTATTATTAATTAAAAATTGAAAATTTATTTTATTTTTAGAAAAATGCACAACCGTTATCCATACCAGATTTTTTTGCAGACAACACTATTACATCGTATTCGTAATGAAACAGCGTTTATTTTGATTTAGAATTTGTTGTATACAAAAAGAAACACACTTGTTTATGCATACCTGTTTATACCTGGCAACCCATAGCTATGCCAGGAAACATATAGGCAACCCAACATTTTTATGTTTTAAAGGCTGCACTCTTTCGGTTAGTATTAAATTTATTCGTTAAACACACCGGTGCAAATTACAAAAAAAAAAAAAATTGTTTGGCCAGGAATTTCTCAGGCAACCCACCCGCGTTATATTATTTAATATACTAAATTTATCATAAAATAGGTTTCATCCATTAAACAAACCGGTGAAGGTCGTTCTTAACCGTATCCTGGACTATTAGACTTTATTTATGTATAGCCGGTACGTGGCTGGTACCTAAAGCAACACTTGTTGAAGATTCCTTCAAACTTTAGATTGATTCTTCAACTTTAATTAACAAAGACGTACAGGACATAGGATTATTCACAGAAATGATATATTTTTTTTTAAATTACTGACACGGTACTTACCATTTGCCAAAGTTATTGTAAACTGTTGCTTAGCAACATTGTTGACAACTGCCAACGCTTCTGTTGAGAAAAGCCTCGCACCTGCTCGGGTTAACATTCCAAATACAAAAGTATTGCACCGAATTTAGTCAATAATATTATAACTTAGTGGTTATAATAAAATGCGCAGAAAATACGGCTTCAAAACATTTATTTATTAATTATTTTACGCATTTTGTGACAAATGACTTTGTCAATGTCAAATAAGTCAATTTTTTGACAGTTCGTGACATGTGCCCCTAGTTCCGAATTACGTCAAAAGCGATTATATCGCGAATCCAACCAAATGTAATAGTCACAAAATATAAGGACTATTGAGTACTATTTGTGACGTTGCGCGTTGGTCGGATTCGCGCCATAATCGATTTTGACGCAAATCGGAACGCGGGGATAACAATGCCAATGATATTCTTTAGGGGTCAGTGACCACAACTTCGTAATCGGTTTATTTCTTCTAAATTTTTTGCTGTTTTCAAATCTTTTGTGGGGATAGGGAGATAGTTGAATATACAAGAAATATCAACAGAGACCCTATTGGACCAAGTCGATAAACTCACGAAGTCACGACCCAATGGGTGTCCATCTAACAAGCCCGCGAAATTTAAAATTGCATACGATTAGCGGTGTAACAATATGACATTAGAATAGTTTATTTTAAAACAATAAAATCTAACTTTATTAAAGTTCTCCTGCAAGTATTACAACGAAATGCTTCCTTCTTCCTTTTCTACATAGGCAGGTAGGTACTTACATAATTTTGTATTTTGCTATAAAAACATACCTTTATAATTCATTAAACCTTATTAGCTCTGACCAAAGACATTAAATATTTTGGCTCTGAATATTTGTATTCCGGAAAATATGACAGAATCATTTTTAGGTAGGTACCTACATCAAAAGTTGATTACAGTTCCTATGTAAAACTTTGCACAGGCCACAGATTCAGTGGCGTAATTAGGTAACCAGCGGCTCTAGGGCAAAAAAATATCTGAGACCCCATTTTTGGGAAAATCTTCAAATAACATCTCCTGCTTAGTCTTGATCTGAGTGCTCAGGGTGGAGCCGGAGGGAGTGTCATACTTTTACTGTCTGAAAATAGTTGCCATGATTAAAGTGGACGAAATCTATTGTATAGATATAATAATAAAATAATAATATTCCACACAACTATCACACAACGCCGTTTAGTCCCAAGCTAAGCAGAGCTTGTGTTATGGGTACTAGACAACTGATAAACATACATATATATTTCTAAATACATACATATTATAGATGAATTACACCCAGACACAGAACAAATGATCATGCTCATCACACAAACATTTGTTCTGGGTGGGAATCGAACCCACGATCTCCAGCATAGCAGTCCGGGTCACTAACCACTAGACCAACAGGCCGGTCAAGTCAATAGATGACGGTTTAATAAGAGGTTTGTAAATCAGACTGACTGGCCTGTTGGTCTAGTGGTTAGTGGTTCTGACTGCTACGCCGGAGGTTGTGGGTTCGACTCCCACTTTTCTTCACTCGGATAAGTTCCAATGGGAATTAGATGGGACAATTGGAGATGGATTCGGGGAATACTTTTGACCATCAATGGCACAGTACCTACCTACCTACCTGAGGCTAATTAAAAGAAAAGTTGTCATAACAAATGCAGTTTGCCATCATTTTGCCTTTGTATGGGACAAATTACTTGGAGTTTGTCTAAACACGTTTTGTCCTTACAGTCTCCCGTAATAGCATTTTAGACTAGCTTTTGCCCGTGGCTTCGCCGACGTAACTAAGTACATAAAATATAGCCTATGTCACTCAGGAATATAGCAACTTTCTATCGGTGAAAAAATTTTAGCAATCGGACTAGTGCTTCCAGACATTACCTCCTACAAACAAAAAACATAAAAACAAATTCTACCTCTTTATAGTAGATATTAGTGTATATTCATTATTATTAGTAGCTTAATTATATTATTTAGTCTAGTCAAATTAGCAAAAAGATTGGACCTAATTCGTGTAGTTGTAATTTTTTGTGGAATCATTAGAAGACATGAATATAAGTCTTCTCTGAGTTTGCACCATTCCTGTTATGTACGGAACATCGTTTAATATTAGGTTTTAACATTAAAGTCCCAAAATTTAAAAATTTCATAAGTATTTAGTTATGGTAAGTTTAGATATATGTAGATACCCCTTTGGTGTATAATTACTTTTCATGAAAAAAGTGTGAGGTGTATGAAACACTAATAAATCATTATTTTTATTTTGCGGCTCAAGGGAAATTTAGCCAGTTGGTGCAAACTCATAATAAGCTTTTTAAAGCATCCTATACACCCAGTTATATTTGCACCCTTTTGCACCCCTAGGAAAACAGCATTTTACAATATTTGTAGATTGTACTTCGGGGCAAATTAGTGTAGTCATAGATTTTTTAATATATAATGTATTCTATATATAAAACATTCGCACATAATAAAAATAAGAAATATATAACTGGAAGTTTATGTAGAGTTCACGTGAATACATACTGCGACTCGTGGCACTCGGAGGGCGAACGCGGGGTCGCGCGGCGCGCGCGCGGCGGGGTCGAGAGTAAGAAAGTGCGTGCATGTATATGCGTTTAGATCATTTTTGTGGCAAGAAGCGATCCCTGCGCTATACAAATTAATAACTATAATTTTCTCTATTTTATTAGCTGTGTTGTGAAAATGGATTATGGAGTGTATTGCATTGTTTGTCGTGACCTCCCGACCTGCCCCTGTATTAAGTATTTATTTAACAAGAAATTATGATAATCATATCAATTCTCTGTCGATCTTTATTTCTTTCTGTACCTCAAAAGGAAAAAAACGGAATCCTTATAGAATCACTTTGTTGTTCGTACGTCTGTCTTTCAAGTCCCTTTATCTCGGGAACAAGTGCAAGTATCAAGTTGAAATTTAAACCAAGACTGCGGTCCCTTAAAGCTGTGTAAAAGTAAAAACTTCTAAGTTAACGAATAAAAAAGATACCCGGCATTTACGTCGCAAAAAAAAATATATTTCGACACTCAAGGGAATCATAAAGGTACTTCCCGTTGACCTAGAGGCCTGAAATTTGGCACAAAGCAAGTCTTATAGCATAAGTATAGGAATAATTGCTGCTGGCAAAAGCTTGATATTTATTTTATTTAAGTTAGTTGATACGGAACCCTCAGTGTGCGAGTCCGACTCGCCCTTACCCAGTTTCTTTTTGAGGCGCATACTTAAAACTCCACATTTTTTATACTAATATTTTATTGTTCCTACCTTACCCGATGCCGTAGAATAATCAGCGCTGTCAGACGGTTTATAGTTCTAAAGACAACTAATTTATTTGAAACTAGCTGTGCCCGCGAATTTGTTCGCGTGGACTACATGATTTTGAATTATTTTTTTTTAAATAAGAGTAGCTCATGTTACTCCTTATTACATCAGCTACTTGCCAAAAAAAGTCGCGTCAAAATCAGTCCAGCCATATCAGAGATTAGCCCGGACAAACAGACAGACAGACAGACAAAAATTGCAAAAATGTTATTTTGGTGTAGACTCTGACCAACGAAAGATGGCAAAACAAAAAAGAGGCCGTATTAAAAAAAAATTGAAGCTCTTAACTTAAACAGAGTTAATACGTTTGATTATTCATGAAAATAATAAGTATGCGACATATATATATATGATGCATGTTTATTTAACAATTAAACATGTGCTGCTTATTTAGCCGCGATATTCAATGCCGCCAAAACTCAAGCATGTCCGTTCACTGCCAAAAGCAGCCTGATCACCTTAGCACCTGCTTTTTAGAATGTATCCTTGGAGTGTATCGACCGCCTTCAGCTCTTGGTAGTTGAAATTTCCTTAAACTTTGGGCAGTTCATTGAGCACAAAGCTACGGTAGCTGCTAGGAAACTCGACATTCATGCAAATGTTAGATGGCACTCAGTGGCGGATTAGCCATGTAGCAAGAGTAGCAAATGTTACAGACCCCCCCATTTTGGGGCCCCGCGCGTTCAGGGATCCCGCATTTTTGAACATAAAAAAAACTAGTCAAAATATTGGTACTGCGTGAAACCTAAATACAGCTGATTTTTTTGGATGTGATGAGATTGTCACTTTACTTCAGACTATCCTGCAAGCAAACTACAGAATAGAAGATCTCTTAGAATTTATCCCATCATCGTACTTTTTACGCAAGTGATCTTAAAATCCACGGAGTTATTGGTAAATAAAAGCCTTGTTCAAGCTTATTTTAGAAAGGGTAGCTTTAGCCAGCAGCTTCTAGCAGCGCTAGCTAAAACCACTTAATTTTAATATGTGTAGGTTAAGCTCAATCTTAATAACCCTACTAAGAATAAGATTAAACAAGGTTTTTAGGGAATTACATATCTAGACATAATAACATAATTAGTCTATGTGAATATTACATTGCCTGTGCGTAGTGACATTTGGCTTTGAAACGTGGTCGTTCACAATGCGCCTCATCAGATGGTTTTAAGTAACACAAAGAGCAATGGAGAGGAAGATAAGCTTAAGTGGCAGTAAGCTGGGTACATTGCTCGCAGAACAGATGATCGATGGGGCCAAAATGTTCTGGAATGGCGACCGGATACCTGAAAACGTAACGTTGAAAGGTCTCGCAACAAGGGTAAGAATAACCTTTTATTTAGTAAGGTTCACGTGAATTCGATGGAGGCGTGATAAACTGGACCGGCCGTTGTGGTGACATAGGAAAAACCTTTGTATAGCAATGGAAGCCTTTCAGCTGAAATGATGATGACTATCGATGTTGGCGTGATTAAGGCGTGAGAAAGATTACTCCACTTAAAAATTTGCTAAATCAGACTACTTCAAAGAAAAATAAATGTTGCATCCTAGGTAATCCTAAGTAAATCTTAACTGTACAGCTTTTCTGTATAAATTCACAAAGGCTTCGCCATCAGCATCGAAAAGACTCCTTAATTCTGTATTACTTGTCAGAAGAAAACCTAAAACGTCATAAGCAAAATTCTAATCATGTAGTATGCAAAAAACTATCATCATCTAGGTTTTCAAAATGTACTAAATTAATTAGTATCTTACTACTAAATTAATTGATTAGTGGTAGGGGGCCCCTTGGTTAGCGTTGAAAAAAACAGGGAATATTCCCGTTTCTTTCAAATACTGTTGTTTTATTCAATGTAACATTCGAAACTTTCAAGAAATTTATAAATTATAAATTTCATGTATTTTTCCAATAAAACCGAAAAAAACGGAAAAATATGAAAAGAACCGAAAACTTCATGTTTGTTTTTTTCAAATGCGTGCTTTTTTTTAAATTAATATAAACTAGATGACGCAATCTGATGGTGAGGCGCACTAGTTTATGAGGCCTATGTCCAACAGTGGACAGCAATCCTTATAGCGCCTAAATGGTGATTCTTGGGGGAGGCTTATGTCCAACAGTGGATACGAGTCATTATAGCGAGGGGAGACTATGTCCAACAGTGGACATCAGTCATTATAACGCCTAAATGGCGATACTTGGGGGAGGCTTATGTCCAACAGTGGGCATCGATTATTATAGCGCCTAAATGGCGACACTTGGGGAGTCTTATGCCCAACTGTGGGCCTAGCTCATTATAGTAAGGGGAGGCCTATGTCCAACAGTGGGCATCAATCATTATAGCGCCTACGTGGTGACACTCAGGGGAGGCTTATGCCTAACTGTGGGCATAGGGCATTATCGCGAGGAGGCATATGTCCAACAGTGGGCATCAATTATTATAACGCCTAGGTGGTGACACTAGGGGGAGGCTTATGCCCAACAGTGGGCATAGTTCATTATCGCGAGAAGAGGCCTGTGTCCAACAGTGGGCATCAATTATTATAAAGCCTACGTGGTGACACTTGGGGGAGGCTTATGCCCAACAGTGGGCATAGGTCATTATCGCGAGAAGAGGCCTATGTCCAACAGTAGGCATCAGTTATTATAACGCCTACGTGGTGACACTAGGGGAGGCTTATGCCCAACAGTGGGCATAGGTCATTATAGCGAGGGAAGACTTATGTCCAACAATGGGCATCAGTCATTTTAGCGCCTCAATGGCGGCACTTGAGGGAGGCTTATGTCCAACAGCGGGCATAGGTCATTATAGCGAGGGGAGACTTATATCCAACAATGGGCATCAGTCATTTTAGCGCCTAATGGCGACACTCGGGGGAGGCTTATGTCCAACAGTGGGCATGGGTCATTATAGCGAGGGGGAGGCCTATGTCCAACAGTGGACAGCTGTCATTAAAGCCATAAATGGCGATACTTGGGAGAGGCTTGTGTCCAACAGTGGGCACCGATCATTATGGTGACACTTGGGGGAGGCTTAACCGAAACAATGAATAAAATATTCGAAAGATTTCTATTTTCTTCCCAAACGATTTTTTCCGCAAAATTTCAATGCAACATGTGAAAAAAACGGAAAAAAAACACAATTTGTTTTTTTCATTGAAAGAAACAATTGTTTCTTTCCGGAATTTTCAACGCTACCCTTGGTCGAATTAGCAATAGACTCTGCGTCGGTTTAATCCGGCACTGACGGCGCTTCATACCAGGACAACATCGAATGTTATACAAAGCACAGGTCCAATCATTTGTGGAGCCAGTGGGCCTTTCAATAAACACTTCCCTGGAATCTTTAAATTTGAATAAAACAAATTGTGTGTTATCGATTTTTTTTATTAATTTGGATGGCCGATTGATCTCATTATGTATGGAATATAATATCTTTCAAATGTCCGCCGCTACTTTGCTAGATAGCGCGCATACGAAATATACAACTTTCCATGTTCTTTACTGTTTTCATTGTTAGGAGTTTCGTCTACTCATTGCCGAAACCTCCTGAAAAGTATAATACACCGTGTGAGTAATATTACAATTATTAAATAGTCAAAAAGTATCAAGTTTTTATAATATTAATTAAAAAACTAACCTAGAAATGATATTATTGTATCCAACCGTCGCATTTTATCTGCATGTTTTTAATTTAATTCACTTTTTGCGTCTTTAAATTTGTCCATTATATTAAATAGTAGCCTTTCCATCGAACTAGTGATTGTTTATGGCATTATTTTAAGCAAAATGAGTAGGTATAATAAGATGCAGGAAAACAATTTTGACAATTCTTAATTTTTTTAATTGCTGCCATACATAACGTTTGATCAATAATTCGTTGTCTTCTTTCGATGGTCAAACTCTATGTATCGTATATATGTATGCATGTAGTAAAAAGCAGTTACTTCAATATTACAAACAGATACTCCAATTTTATTTATATGTATGTATAGAAGATAAATAAAGGACATGCTTGCAGGACACTCTCGTTTTTTTTTGTTTAAACATAGACGGTTTTTTTAACTGTTTTTTTTTTTATAAAAACAAAATTAGATTTCTTTACTTACACTTACTAACAGAGCATTTACAATCAGAAAGTACTCCTTCCTCGTAAAATACATCCCACAACACTCCTAGGTAATGACTACGCTTATCTCTTCTTGTCAGTTTATTATTCCGTGTCGCGCGCTTGTCACTTCCATGGCGTAATAGTTCTTTGGCAATTAAGACAACACTAGAAAAACGTATGTTCCTTAAAAAAATGCTAATTTTTTATAGGGTGCAAATATAAAGGAACTGTAGAGGATATTTATGTGGGCTGTATCAATGACGACGCTGATTTTGAAAATACTGGTTTATTACAATTTAAAATATTAACAATCGGTTTAGACGGTGCGCGACGCGTACAGTGTTTCAAAATATATTAAGGGTTGTTCGAGTGAGTGCGCTCCGGACCGCGGTTGCTTGTTATATAGTTGACCCCCGCGCCGCGCCGTGCCCCCGCTGACGCCTGCCGCCGGTGCCGCCTCCGTCGACGTCATCGTTTTGTTCCAGACGTTTCCGAACATCCTGCCCGGGTTGAAACATTGTCTTCAACAGGTAAGGGACATATGTTGTTGAACGCCCTTGTAATGTTGCCCTTCTTGGTTTTGATCTCTGCCACCCTTGTGATGCCATCAGGACCGGGAAACACCTTGATGATACGGCCCATTCGCCATTGTAGTGGTGGTAGCGTTTTCTCTCTGATCAAAACTAATTGATTTAATTTAAGTTCGCCTGTGGACGCATGCCATCTGGTTCTCTGCTGCAACATGACAACATATTCATAACTGAATCGGTTCCAAAAGTGTTGTCGGAGATGCTCGATTCTTTTGTAGCGATCCAATCGCGTGATGTTGATGGAGTGTACCTGTGGCTGAGAAACGGATATTAGCGGTCGTCCAATTAAGAAGTGAGAAGGAGTGAGAGCGGTAAAGTCGTCAGGTGACGAAGAAAGAGCAACAAGGGGACGGGAATTTAAAATAGCCTCAATTTGGACTAAGTATGTGTTCATTTCTTCATATGTTAAATGAGAAGAATGAACAATAGTTTTCAAATGTTTTTTAGTAGATTTGACAGCGGCCTCTGTTATCCCATTGAAGTGTGGACTGTAAGGTGGAGTAAAGCTAAACTTTATACCATCTTGTGCAAGATCGGTCTCTAAATTTGAATTAGATAAGAATTGTGCAAGCTCATTAAATACTCCCACAAACGCCGTGCCATTATCAGAGAGAATACTGTGTGGTTTACCCCGACGAGCAACGAATCTTTTTAATGCGGCCAGATAAGCGTCTTTGGTGAGATCCGTCACAAGCTCCAGATGGACAGCCTTTACTGCCAAGCAGACAAACACACAGATATAAGACTTAATGAGTCTGGTACCTCTACCTTTACGGTCAGCTATAAGCATTGGTCCGGCGTAGTCGACACTACAATTATAAAATGGAAATTCAAGCTGTGTCCTCGTGCATGGTAGCTGACCCATGACTGGTTGCACCGCCTGAGTTCTAAATCTGAAACATTTGACACATTCTCTGAATATACCTTTAGATAGATTTCTGCCTCCTAAAGGCCAGTAAGTTTGACGAATGTGTGATAAAAGAAGTTGTGGCCCTGCGTGCATAAGTTTAATATGTTCACAACGAAATAATATTTTTGTAATGTGATGTTTACTATCTAGCAGTATCGGATGTTTAATGTCGTAACTGTAGTTAGCGTTATCTAATCTGCCACCTACGCGAATTAAACCCCGATCATCTAAAAAAGGAGATAATGACACAAGTCTATTTTTCCTAGATAACGGCCTTTTTAAACTAAGTGTTTTGTATTCGTCAGGAAACATTTCCATTTGACTAATACGTAGCATAACCGTAAATGATTCCTGTAATTCATCACATGATAAATGACCACACAACTTGTCATTAGGATTTTTTAAATTAAAAATGAACCTAAGTATATAAGCAATAATACGTTTTAATTTGTTTATGTTTGATTTATTACTAATCAAACGACTGATTACTGATTGAGCTGATTGATAGTTATCTAATAAATGAACCTTGATTTCAGGTATGTTGGAATTTGAACCTATATTTGGCATTTTAGGCCAACGGTCTTCACCAAAATTTAAAAACTCAGGGCCCGACCACCACAGTGAACAGGTGCCGATTTGGTCGGCCCTCAGCCCGCGAGATACTAAGTCCGCCGGGTTCTCTTTAGACGACACGTATCTCCATGAATTTTCCCCGGTACTTTCTTGTATCTCACTGACACGGTTGCGGACAAATGGTTTTAATTTATTTGGTGATGTAGATAACCAACAGAGAACTATCGTGGAATCACACCAATAATAGAATTTATTTATTTTAATTGTCAATGAGGCAACTACCTTTGCACACAGTCTTGCTCCCAATAGGGCCCCACATAGTTCAAGGCGGGGTATGGTTGTATGTTTAATGGGAGCGACCTTATTCTTGGAAGTTAAAAGGTGAATGGTCGTTGTACCATCATTATTTAGGCAACGAACATACACGCATGCCCCATAGGCACATTCGGATGCATCTGTAAAAATGTGCAACTCAATTAATTTATAGTTAAAGTTAAACGCATGCCGTGGTACATTTAAATTATTCAAACACGGTAACGTAGTAACGAACGACAACCAACGTTCTTGAGTGTCATTAGAAACCGGTTCATCCCACGAACATTTCTCTAACCATAATTTTTGCATTGTTATTTTTGCCAATACGACACATGGCCCAACTAGGCCTAATGGGTCAAATATTTGGCTAATGCTAGATAAAATATAACGTTTAGTTATTTTATTAGTTGGAGGTAGATTTATAAAAAAGGTTAATTTATCTGAATCGCAAACCCAGTTTAAACCTAATATTTTAGAAGTGGTGGAATGTTGGTTACGATTTAAATCGAGTATGTTATTATCATTCGGATTAAGAGATGATAATATAACCTTCATCACCTGTGGGCTATTAGATTGCCATTTTCTTAATTTGAATTGAGCTGAAGCCAGAATCGAACTCACCTCCTTGCATAATTGTATAGTGGCGGACTCAGTGTCACTGCCCCCGAGATAATCGTCTACGTACATGTCTCGTTGTATAGCTTGCTTTACGCCGTCATTTGAGGCTTGTGAAGCGAGACTTACGAGTGACTTTGTCGCTAAATATGGAGCCGAAGCTGTACCATAAGTAACTGTGTTAAGAACATATGTTTTAAGCGGTTCATATTGATTAAATCTAAATAGGATTTTTTGTAAAGAGCGTTGAGATTTATTTAATTCTATAGCTCTGTACATTTTCTCAATGTCCGCGGATACTACGTATCGATGTTGTCGAAAACGTAACAAAATAGAATAAAGATCGTCCTGCACAGTGGGACCAATCATTTGTAGATGATTCAAAGAAATACCTGAAGTTGTCACAGCAGACGCGTCAAACACAACTCTTAATTTAGTTGTAGTACTTTGCTCGCGCATAACACCGTGATGTGGTAAATAATAACTTATGTTATCATTTGAATTAATATCTTCAGACATGTGCCCTAATTGTAGGTACTCGCGCATAAAATCTATATACCGACTTTTAAATAAGGGATCACGATCGAATCTACGTTCTAGCGAAAGAAATCGAACTTTGGCCATCTGGTATGAGTCACCTAACACTTCGAGTGACTGTTTAAATGGCATTTTTACAATGAAACGTCCGTCTTTGCCACGAGTAGTAGTGCGTAAAAAATGTTCCTCACATGCACGTTCCTCGGCTGATAACGAATGTTTTTCTGATATTGAATCTAGTTCCCAGAACCGAGTGAGTTCAGGTTTTATTTCCTGAACGAAATTACACACTTGTTGGTCACGGGATGGACTAGGTTGTGCAATGTACCCAGAGATAAGCCATCCCAATTTAGATTCGTATAATCTAGGTTGATTTTTACCCAAATTGATTGTGTTAGTACCCAAAATATTCCAAAACTGTTCAGCACCTAGTAATATGTCTACGCTTGACGGTTTATAATAGTGAGGATCAGCTAGACAGATGCCTGATGGCAGTGGAATAGTACTGATATCAATTAATGTTGATGGTAATAATTTAGTTATCTCAGGTAATACTAAACAATCGATGGTTGTTTTATAATTACCCGAGTAAGATTCTAACGTTAAGGAACAAGACTGTGTGCTTTTACAAGTTTGCTGGTTAATACCCGTTATTTTGGAGTTTACGTTACGTTTAAGTGAACCCAGCTTACCGCACAGCTCCTTAGTTATGAAATTTGCGGTACTACCGTTGTCCAGAAGTACCCTCGCCACGTGGCTGCGACCACTGCTGTCTCGCACCTTCACCCTCGCTGTGGAAAGCAATACGGTGGAAGAAGTAGTATTCTGTATGGCTTTGGCTGTTAAAGTAACATTATCCGTTATTTGATTGCTGGTAGGCAGCTCACTGTCTTTGTCCACATGTAACAGCGTGTTATGTTTTGCCTTACAATACTTGCACCGAGCCCACAATTTACATTTATTCTCGGAATGGCCCGGATTTAAACAATTAAGGCAAACCTTAAATTCGTTAGCCTTCTGATTACGTAAGTCTGTAGACAGTTTACGAAAACTATCACATTTAAATAAAACATGACTTTGTTTACACAATGGACAGTTTGAACTCGAACCTTTATTACATTCATTTGATGTTACTGCAAAGCTTTTTTGTTTATTTAATTTATTGTTTGAGGTTTTGTTTTTATTAATTTCTGATTCCTCAACTGACTCTAACAAGTCCGCCCTATTATTTAAAAATGTTAAAAATTGAGACAATGTGGGTGCCTCGGATAAAGTATTTCTGAATTCTTCCCAATGAATATAAGTTTTAGTATCTAACTTCTGAGCCATTATATAAATAATTAAGATGTCCCAGTGTTGCGTCGGTTGTCCTAGAATTGTTAAAGCCCTCAGATTTTTCGTGGTAATATCGACTAGATGACGTACTGCTTTACTACCCTCCTTTTCTATATGGTCGACATTAAATAACGATTGAACATGATTATTCACCAAAAGACGATTATTATTATAGCGTTTTGTCAATAGATCCCAAGCGATGCTATAGTTACCAGAGTTGAAATCCAAGCTTCTAATAATTAAGGCAGCAGCACCTTTTAACGAGGACCTAAGGTAGTGAAATTTACTTATATCGTCCAACAATGTGTTCCTGTGTATTAATGAATCAAACGTGTCTCTAAACTCGAGCCAATGCTGATAGCTTCCATCAAAATGCGGTAAACTAATCTGAGGTAATTTTACAACACTATGTTTAGACTGTGTGACGTCATTATTATCTGAAGCCTGCACGGAACTCACCAAAACGCTGGCTCTTCGCTCGCTGTGATGACGTTGCACCTCGCGCGCCGAGGACACCAAGGAGAAGTATTGGTTTTGAAATGTTTCGCGATCACCCAAGGCCTCGGCGGGGTCCTCCATCAGCAGCTCGATCTCCCCCTGTATTTTATCATAGTCATTATATAATAAATCCATTTTATCAAGTCGGGTTTCTAGTTCTGTTATTTGTAGATCACTTAATCGTGCACAAGAAAGGACTACATTTAAATAATTGCTGAAAAGCGTAAGCTTAGCCTTACAGCTTGCACGTTTCTTAATTAATTCTTTAACTTTAGTCTCCATAATTAAAGTAAAGATTGATTACGTTAAAATCTGTAAATATCAAGCAAGCAACGCGGTGACTAATAATTCAATGAGTAAAAAGCGACAGCTGTTGACCTTGAACGAATGAGCGGTCAAGCTACCACGTGCCCGTGCAAAACCTGTTTCTTATCTTTTTTTGCTCTGCGACTAATTATGCAGCGAAGTATAATAGGTTTGAGCAATAACCAAGCTTGAAATATGTGAATAAAAATGAATGTGATGACTAAAAAATATGGGAAAGAGAATGGAACAGATTAAATGGCCAAAAGAAAGCAGGGAAAATTTAAAAAGTATGAAGGGACAGAAATGATTAATTGGAACGACACACTATTTACCGATCTGTAGCCACAGTTGTCCGTTCTCGTAGATTTCTCTCGAAGACGTGTGTGCGCCACGTTGGTTTTTTCTGCACTGCAAGTATCCGCGCCCGCGCCGCCGTACGCCTGCCGCCGCTGTTCGTCTTGTTTTTTCTTGCGAAGGACCAATTTGTAGAGGATATTTATGTGGGCTGTATCAATGACGACGCTGATTTTGAAAATACTGGTTTATTACAATTTAAAATATTAACAATCGGTTTAGACGGTGCGCGACGCGTACAGTGTTTCAAAATATATTAAGGGTTGTTCGAGTGAGTGCGCTCCGGACCGCGGTTGCTTGTTATATAGTTGACCCCCGCGCCGCGCCGTGCCCCCGCTGACGCCTGCCGCCGGTGCCGCCTCCGTCGACGTCATCGTTTTGTTCCAGACGTTTCCGAACAGGAACCAAATTAATGTAATTGTGATTATTTTCAAAACTACTTAAATTTCCCCCGAAGTACAGAAGCAAAAAAACGTGAAAAACTAATTTCCATACGTCGCACTGGGGTGCAAAATCAATCATGTACTTAGGTCGAAATGTATAACACTTTCCTCAGCTTACAAAACTACACAATTTTCCCCAATGCCGCAATGGCCAAAAATAACATTTTTATTTTTTTCTAATGCTGCGTTGGTCTAATTAAAATAATTAAAATGCAATAATGTAGGTTGAGGGTTGAGGTTTAATATACAATAAAAAAAAAAAATGGTGAGCACACCTATATTCTCTGGTTAGTTATGAGCAATAAACAGTTTTCACCCCCTTCCGTAGGGGTGCCAAATGATTTTTTTTTTTTATACTCTATTTTTCACTCATACAATACCATCAGAAACGTTTTTGCCTCTCCAGAGAATTTATTCCAATCTTTATTAAAAAATGACCTAATTTGACTAGACTAATTATAAGACAGGTGAATTTATTACCATCTAAATACATATATGTACATGCTGCTCGTAATGAAAGTTTATGATTGTGGTAACTAGGTAGTTGTACTGAAGTATTTCTTTGTAGAGGTACGACTAACGCAACCTTACTCTCAATAAAATTACTGGACGGAATTGAGGGAATAAGCCTTGATTAAGTGCGGGCGACCTCAGGCAGTTACTTAGTTTCTTCTTTGTATAGCCAGTTAATCCCCAAAGTCCCCTAGAAACCTTAAATGCAATCCACATTTGCGGTAAGTGTGTAAATCCCCACGAAAAACGATGCAAAGATAAGCAACTACTGATGCAACCTTCCTAAATCATAACGAAATAACGCAATAACTTTTAATATATTCCATTATTATGTATTCCCCGATGGGTCGGTTCACGGCAGCTCATGAATGAGTCAACAGCTACAGCCGGTGGCGACGGCGGACATGACGGCGAGTGCGAGCTGCGCGCGCGCCGGTCGGCCAGTCGTGATCCGTGCGCACTGCGCGCGACGCGCAACACTCGCGGCACTCAGTACGACAACATGTGAACTATCAAAGACTTTGTTTTGAATCAACACGTGTGATCAGGTGCTGTATTTAAACAGCTACTGTGAATAAAAGATGTACGGTGATTTTTTGATCGGGCCAATTTTTTTTTTCAAACAAAATTACGTTTATAGTTCTTGATGATAATATTGATTATTTCTTTAATAACAACTGCACGAAGTTTGTTATCGGTGTTGTTAGTAAAAGTGTAGATTAACTTAATAATAAAGGATGATGTTATAAATTTCTAGTTTATGTCCACGATTCTATTATATGGCCTTCGGGATGGGTAAAAAAGCGTTTTTTGCTCACGCTTCTTTAGTCCTCTGTTGATTGTATGCCTGACTACTGGCTATTAAAAAGAATCACGAATCTGTCCAGAAATATATTTGATAAATATAAAAGCTGGGTGCAATCATAATAACGGAAACTAAAAAATCAACTCCAAAACCGCTGTCAGTCTATTTTTATTTCTTGCATTTATGAGGTGTGTGTCATAATATCTAACAATACTTAATAAAATTCCCTATTATTGTTTTCATACACTTGTTTATCTTTAATATCTTGTTTAATGATATTGATTACGAATTATGCCAATCAGATCGGCTTGATTGTTTTCATAATCTTCCGCATAGTGATAACAATGAATGCCATGAATGGTATTCTTCAAGAAGCCACTTGCACGGCTTACCTTCACCATATAATTGTACGAAGCATATAAAATAATAGGTAGAGATAGGTACTTAGGTACTCATTTTAATACTACGTTTTAAGACCCTAACCGTACCTATTCGGTTTTTTTGAGGTGTAGAATTCATCAAATTTCTTCACCCGCTCTTCATGTATCTACTGATATCTGTGTGGCTGTGTTCCTTCATTTGCCTTTTGCTTTCCAGGGCCGCGGTAACTCTTTCGAACATTCCCAGCCTTAAACCCTAATCGGTAACTTACGTATCAAAGACTTATGTGACATAAGTATAAGAAGGTTCGTTTGCCTTCAGGCACGGTTACTCCAAATGCTTCCAAAATTCACCCAGCACCCACAATTCCTGTTTTGAAGAAAAACAAAACAATCCAAATCAATTACATCGTGTCAACTAAACAACTGGATCAAATGAAAAATTCTTTTACACGACCCGAGTTGAACTACGCCCAGACTGATAAAAAGTTCAATTGAATTCAATTTATTGGCTTTCGAGACATTTCCGGACAAAACATCTGCTTTTTATAGTCACATACACTCTCATTTTTAGGTGCAGTGATGAAATCTCTTTAGGTTACAATATAATATTTTATGACAGCACGTACATAGATGTTTATCTCTTGATAGGTAGGCTTTGCTACAGGTTGATGAGACAATAACAGGAAGTTAATTCAATAAACTCAGACCATAGTAAACTTACTCTAATAGTACAGTATGCATTGAAGGGATAAATAAAGCAGTGTCTTATGTCAAAAGTATTATATTGAATCCCGAACGTACGTATTTGAGGCTTCCAAAATCAACTCTCGAGTGATGTGAGGGAGTGAGTTCAAGAATCCTGAACACAGTGAGGGCATAAAAGCTATCCCAAGGCAAAGACATTTTTATTATCTCCGAAGAACATACTATATATACCTATAACTACAAGAATGTGCAAGCCAAGAGTTAGAAATACGATTGTTTAGTTGTGATTCCATATTAATATCACATTTATTAACAAGAGGATTAAAATAGTGAAATTCAGTAGGTACACAATGATTGCCCAGAACATTGATTGCTAGAAGCAACAGGGGTCAAGACATAGGTCCTACCGTCCTACATATAATTTGAGGTTTATAAGCAGGTGCAGTGAAAAAAAAACCAAACCAAAAGCTCGGTCATAGTTTGATCGAACCCCATACTAGACCCTGTTCCATTTTCAAACGCCAAAAAAAAAGCATCTGTTTATCAGCTTTTTTTTTTTGCTCTACCCATATTTGTAAAACATGCTTGACGCGATCAAGTGTGGGCGTCACATTTAAATTCAGACTAGGTAGGATCAGTTGAGTCAGAAGCACAAAAAAATCGTTTATTTCGTTTGCAGATTCGTATCGTGAGAACGTGAAGTCTTGTGAAGTGAGGTGAAGTGAAGTGAAGTAACGGTATATGACACATGTGATTTGTTGGGTGTGTGTGACGGGCATATGGGGCAATGCGTATCCCGGAGTCATCCGGGCCCATACTCATTCTCTCGTCATTATGACGCCGAGAGCCTAGCCAGCACTGTCAGCGGAGCTGTTAGGAGGGTAAGTCGAAATTCTTTTTGATATCAGCAGCATAGAATAATAACTTCACACCTCATTGTTAGAGAGAGGGAATTAGAAGGAGTTTATGTAGATACCATAGAAGTTCACAGACAAGATTGGAAAGGTGTTTCTTGTTTGATGAACCGGATGATTAAATTGTTGATTTGTTAAAGGCGAAACATCTGCTACGTTACCCTTTTGCTTTTTAGAGGACACTGCTTATTTGTAACATCTTTAGATAACAGCTGTCTGGGATATAAAAGAAGTTCATTCAAAACGTTCTTGTCAAAAAGAAACATGACTATCAAATAAAGTAAGTTTCGTGTAGGTTTCTCTATCCCTATGCATCTATGTACTTAGTATATCTACCTACTTAGTAGTACTTAGATACCTATGTTTATAAACAAAAAGGTGTTTTATGTTCGAGAAGTTATATACCGTTAACGAGTTGTCATTAACAAAATTTCATCAAAACCGCATCAAAGTAACATTCATCATAAAACACACGTATAAGAAAATGTACTGCAATAAATATCTCGTTCACTTAGAACGCGTATAAAATCGATCTTTTTTAGTGATTCGAAACTCATTAAAAGTTTTGTTGATGTCGTAAAAAAAGTGGTCAAACAACTTGAAGATTGAACAAAATGTGGAAGATGTGAACTTACCAGTCATTTCACATAACGAAATGAATGTTAATCAAGTAAAATGCCGAAGCTCTGTAACCGTATTCGGCATATGTATAATAATATGCTAACTACTATCTTAATTAATATTAAAAGGACATAAGTACCTACAATGTTTGCTTTTTTGGTAGGTGAATATTTGCAAAAAAAACCGTTGCGATTTACTAAAAATCTACAGATATGATTATAAAATTAAAACACTATAATGGTAAAACGTTGCTTAGAGAATAATCTGATATACAATCAGAATGATTGTATGAATATTGGTCCGGTTTTCAATCGAAAAAAGCAATTTTCACATCTACAACCGTAGGTATTTATATACACAGTAAATAATAGGTATTAATGATATTTATTCGAGTAAAATGCCGAAGAATTGTAACCGCATTCGGCATAATAATTATCTTGTAGCAATTTGAAAATAAACATGATGATTGACACCTACACTGACAGGGACGCCTCTGATAGCACATTACAATGAGCCTTGACGTCAGTTCAAGATGAATTTAAACAATACCAATGATAGTGACCCAGGTTACATTGACCTGTTTATTTTGGTTTTAATTATGAAGAAAGACTGTATGTAACTTAGGTCTCAGGTTTTTTGTTTAATATTCATAGGCATTATGTCATAAACACCCACATATTACCTAAAGTGTTAAGGCTGGAGGATGCAGCTTCCAGACCTACGCATTCCAAGTATATTAAACATTACATAATAAATTTTTTACCACTGCTTTGCACCTGTGGCACATTTCAAAAGAACTGTGTTTGTTTCCGAAATAAAAAAGCAAAAGAATTAAAGTCAGCGAAAGTCGAGTTAAACTGAATGAATTACTAGGTTTTACAAACATTTAAACATACAAACAAAGGTTTTATGTAACCAAGCTTCAAATCAACCCCCGAGACAGCTAAATTATTTGGGAATTCGCCAAATAAATCTGCTACGGATCGTAGCGTCGTAGGCCGTAGCACTTCGTAGCCGTAGACGTTATTAGATTCTATTATCATGCGTAGATTACTGAAATATAACTAGGCATAATTATGTACTGTATGGATGTAGTCGTAATAATATGTCATTAAACATGCTGTATGTATTTTTAAAGCTTTTATGGATGTATTTAAAGTGCAGCAGAGCATCATCCGGGGCCCTGTATCACTCGGGGCCATCAACAAAACTAATTATTTTATTTATCTTTCATGTTTATATGGTTAAGCAAAGGGTATGTTATTAGCGCGTTAAATGGTTGTGAAATTATTACAGCCGTCATCCGTTAGTTGTTATAATAGGCTTTTTTTAATCCAGCTGACGAGCTCATTTTTTACTTCTATCTCGTTTGATGGTAAGTAATAGATGGGTCTCCAGGAGTGAGACCAGATGATGCCTCTTCACTCTTGCTTTGGAGGAATCATCAACTGATGACTCATCCTACTCCAGGTTTTCACAGTTACAGTGTTTCTTTATTTCACCCCTTGCGTTTCAAGGCCGCGGTAACTCTTTGTTTTAAAGGCTGACGAGTGGTAGAAAACATAAATGCTGGTAAATACGTCACTGGTTATGCGCATATACGTTATGTTACTACACTTCTCCTGGTTATTCGCAAGTTAAATGTAGAGGAAAAACGCTGAACACTACTAGTCAGTTACCAGCTGCGGATGGTTCCCTGCATTTCAATCACTTGTGTAACTGATCATCACGTAGTTACAAATTACTCATCTCATGAGTAATTTGTCGTACATGAGTCTCATCACATGCATACCTACAATAAGTCATCATTGTCGCTACCTTTGTAACCTATACCTTTAGATAGGGGGATCTTACGAAGGTTCGAAGGTCCGATTTGGAAACTACCGATTAATTTTGTACATTCGATTTCGGTTTCGATAACTTTCAATCGGAACGTTGCGCCTGAACCTCTTTCCCCCTGTGCCTTCTGTCTATTACTTTTTCACTTGTATTTGGAATGTTGTCAATGTTGTGTGTCGGTCTCTATTTACTTATAGGTAGGTACTCATTCGAGTTTTAGATTAGTTTTAGTTGTATTTAATTTGACGCTTCTGCTTCCACCTCCTGTTCAACTTTTTTTTAATTGATACAAACTATTGCTTGACTGCGATCCAACCTGATGGTAAGTAGTGATGCAATTGGCGATGTTGAGGCGCCCTAGTTTATAAAGGGCCTATTCCAGAGAGCGATTTCAATACCATTCTATAACAAATTTGAAAACTCTAGTTCCTAATTCGGTTCCGCGATAACCACTTCCGTTATATCCTTACTTTAGATATAGGTATGTGTACATCTGACTGTATATAAAAGTACCTACGATAATTAGTAGTCATACTTTCAAGGGCCTACTTGAGAATCACAATTCAATTGTTGGTAACAATTCAATTGTTTTAACAATTTTATTGTAAGCATGAATGAAATGATGTAGTAAGATGAGACACGTGCCTACATCAATATTTATCTTCTAAAAAAAAAAACTAAAAAAACACAACCAGAAATTTTTTTTTTTGATGGTAAGCAACGATGTCGTCGACTACAGAGTACACTTGCCTAGATGAAATCTATTCACTCTTGACTATCAAGAAATAAATTCCGGCTGGGACTTCCACTCTTTTCCAACCAGCTGTAACCGCACAAAGGATTTTGTCAAAAAGTTTTGTACCTCTACTTACAGGTTGGTGGCACATCGCCATAATTATGTCTATAGGTCGATGATGGAATGGGCTTGGTGAAATCAAGTTATGCAATTCCACTGGTGACCTTATTGCAAAAATTAAGCATTCGAAGAAGCCAAGGACGGAGGTTACAAGAAAATCTAAATTTTTTCAATAAATAAATTATATTTTGTACCTAAGTAATACGTGAAAATTTCAAAAAATAATATGTTATTTTCACGGGTGCTGTATTGTTGCAAATAGATCTTACTGTTACGTCCTAGCGGATATATAGGTACTTTTGTCAAGTGACCAGAAACTCTGTAGATGTAAAGATTTATGATACTCCAACCTGTTACCGTTACACAAAGATTCATTTTTTTTTTCTTAGAAAACAAGCCGATAAACCGCAGTAAACTGCAAAGGAATTCCGTCGCGAACGCTAGCACCAGATTCAATTTAAAACAACGCGATTGTATCGATTTGTAGTAAACCGAGATACGCATCGGAAAGCTCTCGAGCCGTGACTGTGTATGAATGGAGGCTGTTACACCCTCGCCAGATAGCTATGGCTGATATTCCTCAACCGACAGGCTCGACAATTAACCGCTGGATCACATGGCCGGCAATTGTTGTACACACAATGGAGGCCACTGACCTGAACTACTCTTATCTGAAGGTACTTACACCCTTTTATGTTGCCTAGTTGCGTGAACGTAATAACATATTCACTAAATGGAAAATTATATATGATGGCTTTGTCTTACTTTTTGTTGTCAGGAACTGATTATAACGCAGTGGTTCCTAACATGAGGTCTGCGGGCCACTGGTGGTCTACATAGAAGTCAAAACAGACATCGTGTACGAAGTTCAAGTTTTAAAGTGATCTTCGAACCTAAGTTTTTTATTATTATCTCATCATTATCATCGTTTCAGCTCAAAAACGTCCACTGTTGGACATATGCCTCTCCCAAGTGTTATCATAATGGCCGTTCCTGTGCGACTTGTATCCATCAGATTCACGCTTTAACACTCTAAAAAGAAAAATATACTTATCTCATTTTTGACATTATTACAAATGTACCTAATACTTCCTTTTTCCAAAAATATTTTTTCCAGCAGCCCTGTGAAATGAGAGATTAAAATAATTTTAGGCAATAGTGTGTAAAAACTTGAACAGAAGAGTATGTGAAATTTAAAAAATAACTATAATTTTAATATTAGTAAATACTTATGATTATGATATGACATATGTTTTTATTAAAATAGTTAAGTTTCCTTCTGGATTTGTGGTCGTTCGTTACTATCAACAAAGAAACCAAAATGGGGTTTCCAATCAAAAAAGTTTGGGAACCACAGTTCTAACGCAACAAAACAATTGCACACTTCGTTGCCCAATGTAACTGTATTATTATGATTCCATATTTGATTGACATTTAGACCTACTTCATTTATTAACACATCTTCCCTGTCAATCAATCACAAATTCTGTTTGACAACAAAGAGACTTAAAAGTTGCAAAGGTGAATTCAATTTGACTACACCGGCAATCAGTCACCGTGTCCTTGTGGGGCGATCGGCGGCGGCGATCTCTCGCGCCGGACCATGGTACAGGCCATGGTCCGGAGCGAGGAGGAGTGGCAGGCGGTCGCCTCCTTCTGCGAAGCAGTAATGCTGAGGCCGACCTCATTAAGTAACGGCGCTCACGCCTCAGCCGCCGCCGGGATTCCGATCCCGATTTCCGGCCACCGTAGGTGCGGGCTTGCGGACGGCGAGCAATGTGTAGCTCGCTGTCCGACCGTCCAGTAACCGTCCGGACCGAGGTCAAGTCGTCGACGGCGGGTACTGTTCCCGCGTGCCTCAAGGAGTTGTCAGCGTAGGGGCCCAGCAGGGTCGGAACCTACTGGGGCCAAGGGTCTAGTTACGAAAGGGAGGCTTGGCCCCGGTATGAAAGGCAATGAACGAACGGGGTGGGTTTTTTAGTCAGTAAGGTCTGATATTATCTCCCGCTCTGCCCTAGGGCGGCGAATGTTATCTGGATGATTTTTACCCACTGAAAAAAAAACACCGGCAATCGTAATGTTAAAAAACCTTCACTTCTTTCACCATGGTCAATATTTACTTGAGTGCAAAACGAATAACTGCAGAAATTGAATGAGCGGAGGCAAATACAAATAATTTTCAGAAGAATGATGCTCAAGCTTTCTTGGTAATTGAAAACGAAACACACAAAGCTAAATCAAATTAAAATGACCGGATGGTGTTCAAATAAAATGAAATGGAGATGAATAGATTTTAATATATGGTTTCCGATAGTCATTCGTCATATTCATACCGACTGCACAACATAACAGTGTCTTGTACGAGTTTGTTTTACGTTTACTCGATCGTTCGCCATGTTAATGACGTTCGGCGCTCTGATTGGCCCGCTCCAAGCTTTTAACCAATCAGAGAAACAATCGCGGTAAACGTTTCAAGCATCTTGTGTACGGTATATAAAATCCTTGCGTTAATGTAAAAATTTTGTGCGAGTACTAAAGCCTCAGGCGCAAAATAGATAGGTACAGAAGTCAATCTACATACAAAGCGCGCTCGAGCAACGCACACATTGACACCGCTCACGGACACGATGTCTCGGAGCGTCTCGGACCACTCGTCGAACAGTTCCGGTTCAAACTTTCATTAGTGTGCGTCCACCGAGCGTAGGTATAAAAAGTGAATTACATACATGAGATTGGCTTCTGTACCTATCTATTTTGTGCCTCAGGCGAGTGGCAGATTCACTATGGATTTAATGACATGACCGCCATTATAGAGAAATAAAATCGCCATTAAAGCCTGTGTTTCAAAACGGAATAGGTGAGGTTGGAAACCTTTTACAGTGATAATATTTAAATGTTTCTAATGATAACGTTACATTGATATCCATACATTATCATTCATATTATACAACAAAGACTCCCGCCGCAATTATCTGTCTGTTGATCTGTTCACGATAAACTCAAAAACTACTGAGCGAATCGTGAGGAAGACATGGATTTATGTGTTACATGTATATTATAATAGGTAGCACTATTATAATCTTAAGAAACATTAAATTGCGGTAAGGTTTTCTTCTAATAGTACAAAAGCAGTAAAACAACTTACGACATGTTTTACGCCATAAAGTGGCAAAAAAGCAAGCGGCCTGTGGACATCTGCAGTACCAGTACCACAGAAAGACGTCCGCTGAGGCCCGTTGGGGTCCGCAGGGGTCGATGCCTGCAAAAGCTACGAGATTGTTCGAAAGAGTCACAAAGTCGGATAGACCCTCTCGCTTCACTCAGGACAAGAATAGTAATTCGATGATTTCCCACTCCCAAAAAAATGGGTACCACAAGTTCGTTTATTACCTTTTTTTAGAGAGAGATACTTAATTTTTTCGAAACGTGACATTAAATTACGTAGATACACTAGGGCTGCAGGAACGTTAAAAAGAGTTACCATAGCTCTCGAATGCAAAGGGCAACTAAAGTCCGTAAAAATCTGACACACCCTCTTGCTTCAACTTCAAGCGAGGGAAGTGATATAATGATTTTCCACATATAAAAAAGATACGCAATAGTCGATCACATGTCATTACAAGCCAGTTGGCAACAAAGGCAAGTGTTTTCACCATCGGCCCGTGGTTCCACAGCGCATGTCATGGCGGCGAGAGTTTCCACCTCGATGCACGGCATACCCAGTAATTAAATAATATATACTTACGTAGATTATGCAGCTTTCCTATCAATGTTTAATCGGAATGTTTTGCTAAATTGCTATTAGAAGCGCGAGTGTTATTCGAAGCTGCTTTCTAATAAGCTTGCACATTTAGAAAATGGTTTTGTACCCCTGCTTTCGGTTTGGAACATTGTTAGTTCAAGAAAGTATAGAGATGCGTTTTCTTTGCCCTTTTCCGTGTCAATAATGGCCTAGTAATAGGGCAAAAAAAGTAGAATTAAAATCTACAAGGAGAAACTGACTAATTGACATATTAACGCACAAGCGAAACTACGGAGACTATGAGTGTGCAATTTTGCTTATGGTTTACTTTTATGACTTAGGCGAGCACTAAGAAAGGTTTTTCCCAATCTCACCCTCTTCTTCTCTTCTTATTACTTGAAATCGGCGCAAACTTTCTTTTTCCATTTTGTCCTGTCACCCGTCACACTATCACTACCTCCCTTTTCTTTCATATCATTCCTCAAGCAATCCTTCCCAATCTCACCCTGTAAGTGGATGAAATTAGGGGTCCAGAGTTTGTTAAGAAAAAAATACTTTCACGCGGGCGTAGCCGCTAGCAGAAGCTAGTATGTAATAAATAGAATCGAATATTTGCCATGTTCTGATTTAACCTACTGCGTAACATCATAACCTATATATCAATTTAGAAATTAAATTAAAATTAAATAAATAAATTAAGAAGTGTTTTACCTATTGTTAGATGTGGACGAAGTGGTAGTAGAATATACATATTTTAATTGATTTTATTTTAATTACACTAATATAAAAGCGAAAGTTTGAATGTTAGTTATCTGCTCTTTCACTCTTAAACGTCTGAATGGATTTAGAAGTAATTTTTGCCATACGGGGCGACCCTGTCCTCTAGTGGCACATAGGATACGTAAGTACTTATCTCCGCAGTATGTACCCTTCGGATAATTTACCACTTTCAAGTGGACTTTGCCTCTGATAGAAGTTAGTAAATAATATTGTTTGTGCTCTTCTTACACTAGACTAGGTACTATTACAAAACAAACATTTAAATAAAATACAGAAAATAATTATAAAATACGAATCAACTAAATGATTTGGTCAGGCTTGTAACGATTTTCCCTACCTATGTAAAAAATAATATCTTTGTTATTAGTCTGTAAGTTTTCTTAAAAATAAAAAAATAGAATATCTCAAAGTTAGCTAACAGCCGAGCATTATAATAAACTGTCACTTTATCTTTCTTACCAATAAGTACAACACAATGGCTGTAGACAGAATATAATGACAATGTCTAGCATCTGTATTATCTACTTCTACTTATATAATATTATAAAGAGGTAAAGTTTGGTTCTGTTTTTATGTTTTTAAGCTATTGCATAGCTTCTATCGCGGGCCTTGAGCGTGGAGACCGAATCCAGAAATTCCGTAACGAAAATAACCTAACACCCCCCACTCATTTGTTTTTTGAGCGTGGTGACCGATAAGAAAACAAATGAGTGAACAATCAATCAAAATTCAATTCAATGTGTGAAAGTGTAACTTCAATTAATATCAAAGAAAAAAAAACAAAGGAAAAAAAATACTGCATAAATAAAATAAATAAATAATTATAATTGCATAAGTTGATAAAAATGCTATGCAATAGCTTTACCGCGGCAGTCCCCGAGTGCCACACGTCTTTTTTTGTTTGTACTTTTGTAGGAGGTAATCTCTGAAAGTACTGGTCCGTTAGCCAAAATTTTTTCACCGATAAAAAGCTGCTTTATCCCTGAGTGACATAGGCTATATTTTATGGATCCGGAAGAAGCCGTGGACAAAAGCTAGTTTATAATAAACTATCACTTTATCTTTCTTACTAAGTATTATGTACAACACAATGGCGGTAAACAGAATATAATGACAATATCTCGCATCTGTATTATTTCAAAATACTTCAATCCGCGGTTACGCACGACCAAGTTTTACGTCAGCTGCTATTTATTATTAAAATAAAAAGGGTATAAACCAATCTTATTTTGCTCCGAATGTATTAATTTTACTTACATAAGGGACCATTGCCTTTTAAGGTACAACTTTTACGATTTCACTGTTACGACACGCAGGGCCTTCTGTTTATATTTCAGAAATAAAAACCTGATATTGCAAGATTTATTTACTTTTCATTTTATTTAAGTGCAGGTATTAAATAAATTCACTTTTATGTTGTTGTCTAGAAGTATCAGGCCGTCCCTTTGCTGCCCTCCCCCAGCGACGCCCTAAGCCCAGGCTCGTACCCCACAGGGGGTGCCCTTAGCGTAGTCGCTTAGTTTGTAAGTTTAGTTAAGTAGGCCAAGGCTGGAGGCTTTGATTAGATATCAAGGCCGCTACAGGCAAGTCCGGTTAAGCAGCCGACAACCTCCTAGGTTGACCTGCGAGAGAACACACAAAAAAAAAAAATTGTCTAGAAGTTAATTTAGCTGTCCTAAGTTACTGCTCCGCTCCTATTATTCCTAGCGTGATATTATCTATATATATAGCCTATAACCTTCCTCAACAGATGGAATTTTTCAATTCGAACCAGTAGTTCCTGAGATTAGCGCGTTCAAACAAACTATTCACCCGCTTGAATGCAGAAAAAACTGGTCAAGTGCGAGTTGGACTCACACATGAAGGGTTCCGTACCTTTCTTAGGAAAATTCGGCAAAAAAAAAAAATTGCGTTTGTTGTATGGGAACCCCTCTTAAATATTTATTATATTTTGGTTTTAGTATTTGTAGTTATAGCGGCAACAGAAATACATAATTTGTGAAAATTTTAACTGTCTAGCTATCGCGGTTCTTAAGATATAGTTTGGTGACAGACAGACGGACAGATAGCGAAGTCTTAGTACCTAATTGGGTTCCGTTTTTCTCTTTGGGTACGGAACCCTGAAAAACTATCCCAAAGGAATATAAGTACTCCTGGAATCGGGTGCTATACCAGAACATGGTCATACTAATCCGTACAGCCGTTTGAGCCTGACGAAGTAACAAATAAGTATACATACGCGCTTACAAACTTTCGCCTTTGTGATACTCTTACTCATAATTAGTGTTATAATGTTCCCACAGCTGGGACTCAGGCCTATTCTCTAGGACATACCGTAATCAATCATGCTGGCCCAGTGCGGGTCTTTACAATTTACGTTTACAAATTAAAATAATATAATAATAATATAATGACTATATAATTATTATAATGACTTACGTGACTATTTAATTAAATGTCCATAAAATATACAAGACTAGCGTTTACCCGCAGCTTCGCTTCGCCTGCGTACATAAAATATAGCTTAAGTCACTCAGAAATAAAGCAGCTTTCTATCAGTGAAAAAATGTTAGCAATCTGACCAGCCCCCCTAGCCAAGTTACAACCGTTTCGCTTGCATCGAACGCTTTGAGTTGGCCGCGTCGCCGAATCTTTTGTTCTGATCACGTGACTGAGCGTTGAGATGACGTCATGCCCGTACATTTGAAGCATTCTACTAGCGTTAACTATTGCAGATTAGCAATTTGGCTAGGGGTACAGTAATTACAGAGATTACCTCCTACAAACAAAAAAAAGACGTGTGGCACTCGGGGACTGCCGCGGTAAAGCTATTGCATAGCATTTTTATCAACTTATGCAATTATAATTATTTATTTATTTTATTTATGCAGTATTTTTTTCCTTTGTTTTTTTTTTCTTTGATATTAATTGAAGTTACACTTTCACACATTGAATTGAATTTTGATTGATTGTTCACTCATTTGTTTTCTTATCGGTCACCACGTTCAAAAAACAAATGAGTGGGGGGTGTTAGGTTATTTTCGTTACGGAATTTCTGGATTCGGTCTCCACGCTCAAGGCCCGCGATAGAAGCTATGCAATAGCTTAAAAAAAAAAAAAACTTTACCTCTATATTATATTAAAATAGTGTAGAAAAAGTCGTAAGTAATGACTTTCAATATCTACTCTAACACATCTAAACAATTTCATAATGAATACTTTTTATGTCTACTATAATATTATAATAGCGTGTATAGGAATAATCGTCGGTTGGTATCACGTTCCATGAAATTGTCTAAAGGATCTTTACGAGTTAGCTTCGGTCCCTCGTACGCCTTTTAAAGGTCCGGGATTTCAGGGTCCTGAGATAAATAAATAGTAAAATTTGTTGTGTCTAAAAAATACAAGACTTTAGAATTATTGAAGTGCACTAAGCCCTTAGTGCGATGAGTCCGAATTGTTTTTTTTGAGCTCTCTGATTAGTTAAGAGCTTGGAGCGGGCCAATCGGGGCACCGAACAGCCCCCCAAGTTACAACTGTTTCTATTCTATTCTCTTGTGTCGAACGACCACGTGACCACAAAATAGATAGGTACAGAAGTCAATCTCACGAGTGTGACCGGGGATTGCGCCGAGATATCGTGTCCGAGAGCGGTGTCTATTAGTGAGTTGCTCGACCGCACTTTGTGTATAATCACAGACACTTCCGCCTGACCACCGCTAAGTTCATTTTTGCTTGCACTCGAAACTAAAACTCAAACGGTTTGGTTAGGTTAGGTTAGGTTAGGCTTCACTTAAAAAATTTTTGCTTCATGTCGCCGCGCCGGCGACTTGAAGCAAAAATTTTTTAAGTGATCAGGCAGAAATGACCGCAAAGGTACCTAAAACCCGATTATTTTTTAATCTATGCGTTTTGCAGTGGTATTAAAATATTCCGACAAACAGAAATAAAAGTAACAATGCATAACTTTCCCTCTTAGTGGATCAGTTTACAATGTGCATTGTGGTCTCATGATAAGAAATAAAACTATTTGCGAACTTAGCTGTATATCGTTACTTTGCCTTACTTTCACACGTAATGCGAGATGTTTGGGAATTCGCACTTTTTGTGGTCGCCGTTGGTATGGAGCATTCAAAACAAATGTGAGTTTGATGCTGCTATTTGATTTATACTGTTTTGCTTTTACTGTTGCAATATTTTTTCATCATCATCATCGTCCACTGTTGGATTTAAGCTTCCCCCAAGCGTCGCCACAACGACCGGTCCTGTGCGTCATGCATCCATCGCAATATTCTTTACTTGGCCTTTAAATAATACATTTTGTGAAAAAGCCTTTCATAGTTAAGTAGGTCGATAGTATTTACATGCATCAATCTGTGTTATCAGTCTTGCTCATAGTCTTGCTTAAGCATTTTTTTCGACAGCCATTTCTAAGTTTCTGAAATCTCTGATAAGACTTAGGAAGTGTCAAAAATATCTACTTATTAACTGTTTGTAATTAGAGTACAAGTACCAGGTAGTAGTAGTAGACTAGTAGTATGTTTTCTTATTATGGATAGGCTCGCGTTTGACCACAATCTCACCTGATGGTAAGCGATGATGTGGCCGACGATGGAACACGCTTGCCTAGAAGCAGTCTATTCACTCTTGAGTTTGTCCTTCGAGGTGGTAAATCATCTAATAACTTCTGGGTGGAACGAGAGGACGTGTCAGACTTTTAGTGGCTAAAACCGACTTCTGCTCCTCCAGTTACCCTTCGTGTTCCAGCGCCACGGCAACTCTTTTAAATAATCCCGCAGCTCTAGTAGGATTTTAACAGTGCATGCAAAGTTCAGAAGCTGATTAATGTGAGCGAAGAAAAGAGCGCTTTTTTTTTAATGCTACCTACTACAAAGTTATTTTTGTTCGCTCGTTATATAAGTCCCCTTTTTTAATTAATGATAAATATAAGCTATAGGAACCTATTCGTTAACCCACATTTTAATTATCTAGATATAATATTATGACTGACCTTTTCTTTATACGGACATCAACGTTATTTATTATTTACCTACAACGATGACTCAACATAGCGTCTAGTAAAAATATAATATTATGAAATCCAGACAAAAAAAAACAACTCATTTAAAATCAATGCTACAATTCAACAATACAAATAAAACATGGCCGATTTATCTTAAAATAAATAGCCGTTAGGCGTGATACAGACAATGGGTTTATAGAGAGCAATAGAGAGTAGGTAGACACGGGGCACGATAATATTTATTGCCCGTGATTTCCACCGAGTGATGTCCGGCACGATGATCACGATGTCCCCACTCTATCCGTGACACACTGCGGTTCACGATTATTCGCCCCTTCGATTACTTCCTGCTATCTTCATAACCGTTCAAATCACGTTCGTTAAACTGGCTTTAACGACTTTAACGTACACATATGGGAAACTGGAAACTCTAGCAATGGCCACCTTTCTGTGGTACGGTGTGCATTTTTATTTTATTTATTTGTCGGAAATGACGGATTACGTCATCGTCGTGGATATACTCGTAATAAGTTGTGGTAAAATGAAAAAGCACGGAAGTATTTATTACTGTGGGAACACCAATGGGTGTACTACTTTTACAAGCTTTTATTTAGTTTCACCTGTCCCGATGTTTGTCTGTCATCAAATCTTACAAATTAAATTTGATCCACCTTCCGGTTACCGATTGAGCTGAAATTTTGCATACATATGTAAATCAGATGACAATACAAAATTATTATGACATGGAGCTGATCTGATGGTGGAACCGGAAGGTGGCCGTAGGAACTCGGTAGTTAAATGACACAACCCCATCGAGTTTAGGCTCGTATGATTCGTCTTGATGGGTATTAATTATACAGATATACTGCGCTATAAAAGCTTGCTATGAAAAAAAGATTTTTATTAAAAACTTGTTTACTTTTAATTCTACATGTACCAGCAGTCGGGTTGGTCCGACGAGTGTTTTCGTGTTCTATGCGATAGATGTTTGTGTGCGGCTGTGTGCTTCATCTCGTTCACAGCTCATGAATCCCGATAGGAGATAAAAGAGCTGATGAAATGGGGTATTTGGTCGTAGATGTACGACCCCTCCGGCGGAATAAAAGTGAGAGTGTTTGTCGAATATATTAAACGCACGTGGTTACAAGGTTAAAAATAATGAGATGCTTACACATCAACTCAAGATCAAGTTCCCTGATGGTTCCAACCCGGGAATCTTAAAGTCAAGAGTAGGTTACTTCTAGGTAAGCGCGCTCCATCGTTGACCGCATCGTCGCTTCCCATCAGGTAAGATAGCGGTCAAGCCCTTTATTAGCCTATAGTGTGTCCCACTGCTGGGCAAAGGCCTCCCATTTCTCCTTCCAAACTGCTCTGTCTAGGGCGATAAACAATAAAAAATAAAAAGCCGGCCAAGTGCGAGTCGGACTCGCCCATGGAGGGTTCCGTAGCAGCAAGTAACATGATATAAAAGTTCTTGTAGTTCGTTGTAACTTTGATCGATGTTTTAATAATAGTGTATTTTTTTTAGATTTATGACGTATTAAAAAAAACTACTTACTAGATCTCGTTCAAACCAATTTTCGTTGGTAGTTTACATGATAATGTACATCATATATTTTTTTTAGTTTTATCATTCTCTTATTTTAGAAGTTACAGGGGGGGGACACACATTTTAGCACTTTGGAAGTGTCTCTCGCGTAAACTATTCAATTTAGAAAAAAATGATATTAGAAACCTCAATATCATTTTTGAAGACCTATCCATAGATACCCCACACGTATGGGTTTGATGAAAAAAAAATTTTTGAGTTTCAGTCCTAAGTATGGGGACCCTCAAAATTTATTGCTTTTTTCTATTTTTGTGTGAAAATCATAAAGCGGTTCACAGAATACATCTACTTACTAAGTTTCAACAGTATAGCTCTTATAGTTTCGGAAAAAAGTGGCTGTGACATACGGACGGACAGACAGACAGACAGACATGACGAATCTATAAGGGTTCCGTTTTTTGCCATTTGGCTACGGAACCCTAAAAAGACATCCAATATCTTTCTCTAAGCCAAAGAGAAGCTTCATATAAATGCGTTTCTTCTAAACGATCCCCACTGGCTATTATACCAGTACAATGCCTCTGATGAGTATATAAGTAAACAATAAAATAACAAGAGCGTAGGAAGCTTGCAAAGTTCATCTTGTGTTGAAAGCCATCGATTGCTATGATGTCATTCGTGTTAATCGAGGCAACAGAAACCACATGCAGATAGATTATGCAATACTAGCTTCTCCTAGCGGGTTCACCCGGGTGAAAGTAAAAAAATAAACCTCAAGGAACCTTTCCAGGTTAAAAAGTATCCTATGTCCTAATCCGGGACATGTACTACCTGTATGACCGTTTCATCCAAATCTGTTTAACTATTTAGACGTGGTGGGGGTTTTCGGATGGTTCCGATCTTCAGTGTTTGTGCGGCATCTCTCCGCAGACCATGTCCCACCTTACGTCCTGCATCACGTGCCCTGTTTCCTGCTCACGTAGGGACCTAATGACAGCATCAGCCGACGGCATTGCCGTGGCCGAATTCTGGGCCAGGCAAGAATTTAACTAGTTTTGCCATCGATACGCTAAGAAGACGTGAATAGGTGACAGACAGACAGACAAGAGTTATATTAGTACGTGTTTCTAAAGGTCTAAACTATCGAAGTCTTCATATAAAGATGAATAATTACGATGCTATTAAATAATCAAGTCTCCTTTAGATCGAATTCGTGACCTTTAAATGTGAAATATCTAGATCGATTCGGTGCAAACGGTCTAATCAATTTTGATGTTCTTGATCACACAATACAGGTGTAAAAGTCAAACGACTTGAAAATTTTTAAACGACATAATAAATCTGTTATATATAGAAATATATTACATATAATACTTTTATTAAGATTCTATTAGTAAACAATGATCATCTCTTTGCAACCTTGATTGTTCAATCAGTGGTATAACTATGTACATCAGATTTCAGGAATTTGATTATTTGGTTAGATTACTCAAGTCGTTTGACATTAGACAAACTCTCTAACCACATATGCGAAAGTATGTGTATGTTTGTTACTTCTTCACACTCGAACAGCTAAACGGATTTGGATGAAATTTGGCACACGGGTAGACCATATCTTGGTATAGCATTAGTATAATTTTTATCCCGGAAGTAAGTTCCCTTAGGATAATTTTCTACTCTCACACGGGCGGAGCCGCTGGCAGCAGTTAGTGACACTTTATACATGTAGCTTTTTATTCTATTTACAGTATAGGTACTAACCGGTGTCAGTGAGTTAGTATCAACTTTCTAGGTCAATGGCAACACTGGCGTCCTTTGTATTGACATTTACTTTAACAACAATTACTTGTGAGACCAGACAACCAGACACGATTTATTAGAGGACAGTGGATAGGGAATCTAATCGATTCAGATAGTTTTTCTTTTAGATTTACATTAACAATAGAAAGACCTTGTGACCCTTTCAGCATTAGCCTTTTTAGCAGCATTTTTAGTTACTCATGTCTTTACTTTTTTTTTATGTGATTTCGTAACGAATGTTTTCTAACAGACTTTTACCATTGGTAAAAAACCTTATGAAAATCCGTTTAGTAATTTTTGAGTTTATTGCGTTCAAACGGACAAACGTGAAAGGGGTCTTTGTATTATAAATATGTACGTTTCTATAGACATAGTAGTTGGGGTTGTAATACCCAACAGTGACAATGTTATGTTCCTGTTATGTAACTTTGTTGACGGGTGTTATTATGTTATGTAAATGAGTAGACGAATCAGCAGGGGCCCAGCCGGGACGAAGCCAGGGTTATCCGAAAGGGCGCTCGAGCCCCGGTATAAAGGCTTGAAGGAACGGGATGGGTTTTTTAGTCAGTAAGAGTCTGACACTATCTCCCGCTCCGCCCAAGAGCGGGGGTTGTCATAGGATGATTTTTCGCATAGAAAAAAAAAATAGTAGACGAACGTTTCCCTTGATGCATTTTTTGCTACTTAATTACATAATAATTCGACTTATATGCTATGTAACAACAGAATAATCACCTAAATTACAACAAAACAGATTAGAGAGCTTCCTTTCTGGTTGTCAACATAAATAAACACAGCAATTGCTAATAAAACATACCATAATAGATTTAACCGGCGCTAACGATACCCGGTACAATAGTCTCTCAGTGAAGATCCAAGATCTTCAAATGAGTATCCGAACGGAACATTATCCTCGGAAACATAATTTCACCTTCCTTTCTCTCGTATCGAAGAAGATCATCTAGATAAAGCTGGGTAATGGTGGGCTCGTAATTTTCCTAGCACTTATGTACATTACTAATGACAAAAGGCAAGCAATTGCGAGGCAATAGCAACTCGCTCTCTACAAGTTTAATGAGAAAATCTTAGTACAGTACAATTCACGAATGATGGCGGCCGTAAAGTTTGCGCAGAAGGCTGCGCAGTAACGTGTTTTAGGAACCAAATGGCGACGTGCGTGTGCGAGAAGAGTGTAGTATGCGCGAACGTTCGCAAAGGCTAACTTCACGGCCGCCATCATTCGTGAATTGCACTGTAGTGTTAGTATAGTGTCAGACTGAACTGAAGTACGCGAAGGAATTTTAATTTTATTTCACCTCCCTGACGTTTGCTTTTACGGTATTAAGTTTTAGTGCTAGCTACACGTATTCGTATTAAAGCTAGACAAGTTTAAAGCCGCCTCGCTCATGTGATATTACTTAGACATTTGGCAGAGACTGAATAGCAATTTTAGACGGATCTAAATTAATGTTATTCTTCTGCAAGCTTCAACGATAAATACTTTAACTTTAATACCTATGGGAATCATGGAATATGGGCGACTTACATAGAGTTTATTGTACACTAAATAAAGTAATACTCAAAGTTAAATTATGGGTACAATGGCGGTTCTGGCTGAACATGTTGCACCGAACCCAAATAAAACGGGACAAGGCCAGGAAGATGATGATGATGGCGGTTTTCTCGCTGACTACGACATCAACCAGACAACTTTTGGATGGATAATAATAATATAGACTGGACAGGTAGTCTACTGTGTACTGCTAACAAATTAATTACAAATATACCTATATTTAATACATAAGCATAATTATGGGTTGCGGGAATCCGATGGATGCGAGACGCACAGAAACGCTCATTGTGGCGACACTTGGGGGAGGCCTATGTCCAACAGTGGACGACTTTCGGCTGAAATGATGATGATGATGAAGCATAATTATAGTTAAAATAATTCTTTAGCTACCCATATAAAACATAACACTCTCGATTTGTCATGCTGTAGATCATTTACCACCTGATATTACAACTCATCATGCTGGGAGACGGCAAGATGAGGAAAGTACACAATATACCTACATCAGAGGTACCTACATTTCCAAGCCATTACGCAGGTGCAGTCAGGAGTTGGGCACGCCACAATCGTGGCGGTAAGTCCCCTCTTTGAGGCGTGGCTGGAAAGACCTCACGGCGTCCTTACCTTCCGCATGACGCAGGTCCTTACCGGACATGGTTCGTTCGGGAGTTTCCTGCACCGGATTCGTGCGGAAGTGACGCCTGGGTGTCGCCACTGTGCGGAATGCCCGGAGGACACGGTGGAGCACACAGTCGAGGTGTGCCCTGCTTGGGCGGAGCATCGCCGTGCCCTCGTGGGGGCGATCGGCGGCGGAGACCTCTCGCGCCGGGCCTTGGTTGAGGCCATGGTCCGGAGCGAGGAGGAGTGGCAGGCGGTCGCCGACTTCTGCGAAGCAGTAATGCTCGCAAAGGAGGAGGCCGAACGCATCAGGCAACGGCGTTATCACCGCCGCCGCCGCCGCCGGGATTCAGATCCCGATTTCCGGCCACCGTAGGCGCGGGCTTGCGGACAGTGAGCAATGGGTAGCTCGCTGTCCGGCCGTCCGGTAACTGTCTGGACCAAGCCCAAGGCGTCGACGGCGCGCACTGTTCCCGCGCGCCTCAAGGAGTTGTCAGCAACAGCAGGGACCCAGCCGGGTCGAAGCCTACTGGGGCCAGGGTTATCCGAAAGGGCGCTCGAGCCCCGGTATGAAGGCTAGAAGGAACGGGGTGGGTCTTTTAGTCAGTAAGAGTCTGACACTATCTCCCGCTCCACCCAAGGGCAGGGGATGTCAATGCATGATTTTTTCCCACCATAAAAAAAAAAGGTGCAGTCAGGAGTAATGAAGGCAGCCATTCGATCCCAGCATTACTTGGAACAATCGTCGCAAATCGCTGCGACTAGGAAGCCGCGAGTCGCGAGATTGCCAGCAATTCAACGTTTTTTGTCCTAACAATGCGATTTATAGAGAACAATGCGACATTGTACATACGTATAACGTTCATTAGAGAGAAAGTTTTCCTTTTAAACAATAAATAAACAGTGAACTCGCTTTTGTAATTGAACGCGATAAACTTGCAAAGCTTCTTGTAAGTAAGTAGTTTCGCATTCTTTTTCCTTGGTTAATTTTCCGAAAGAAAAGCGATATTGCTCGCCTACTTGAAGTTACGCCTTGAAACCATGTAGGTAATAACATGTTTGTGTAATGGTAGCGCAATGGTACCCACTAGGCACTAGTGCAGGCGGCCGAGTAGAGAAATAACTGATAATGTTGAAAGAAATACTTGGCGCGACTTTTGTAGACTATATTGTTATAAGTTATTTCATAGTAAATAACGTATAATAATAGTATAATTACATATTTGCATAAGTGCATTAATTAAATGAATATTTAATTATTTTTTTTAAATATGTAGTACTTATACTATACCCTATTCGCGTTAAGATTAGACATTTAAAGAAATCTTTTTGATCTTCCGTTCGACTGATTTTAACTTGTTTTTCGTAGGTATAAGAATGGCAATAGAAGCAAAAAAGTGGTTACAATACCAACTATTTACTGCAGCCGCCATTTGTCATGCTATCAACGTAATAAAAGTCAAAATCAGTTGAATGGATAGTAATTAAAAGGTTTTATAATAATACTTAGATAAAAAAAATGTAAAAAAAAAGCGTTTGAAATAAAAAAAATATACAAGGTGTCGTTTTGAAGCTGCAAAATATTTCAGGAGGTAATTATGTTAGTGATTCTCGACCCGAATCAATAATAAAATAAGTAGGTAATTTTTTTTTTTTTTATAACCGCGCTTTCTTTCACACACACAAACACGGAACAATAAAGGGCGTTTTCACACACACTAACTCGCAACGATAGTTTCATAAATAATGTATCATCCAATCATCATCCCGCACGCCACACCCTAGCCACGCCCCCGCGGCCATCGATCAATCGATTTAGTTTAGTGTAATTAAAAAATTAAATAACAAGTATTACTGATTAATGACCAGGTATCGTTTTTTTTACATGATTATTTATGAGTTTTATTACAACCTCCTGAAATATTGTGCAGTTTTAAAACTGCACCTTGTTTATCAATTTATATCATTGGCTTCCGCTTGACCACTATCTCACCTGATAGTAAGCTATAAGTAATCGACCGTGGAGTAAGCTGACCTAGAAGTAACCTATTCACTTTTGACTTAAATACCTCTTAGGTATACCCATCAGAAAACACAGACTCCCTACCTGTACGTACAATGGATTCCCAAAACATTTTGTGCTTATGGGTTTTATTTTTATGGGTTGAAATCATCCAATGACTTCTCTCGCTCTGGGTGGAACGGGAGGGTGTTAAATTTTAACTGACTAAAGCCACACTTGTGTCCTTCATTTGCTCCTTGCGTTTTAAGACTACGGGCTACCTTTTCAGAAAATGCCAGTCTAATTTTCTTAATAGCTAAAACCTGAGGATTTTTAAGCCAAGAGTGAATAGGTTACTTCTAAGCAAGCGTGCTCCATCGTCGACCACATCTTCACTTTCTATCAGATGAGATAGTCTAGTCGTCAAGCGTGAACCTATCAACAATTAAAAAAAAGCAACACCCGTGCGAAGCGGCTGCGGATTGTTAGTATAACTTTAAATTAAAATGTTTTTACGTTTTCAACACAAATTATTTTATATTTGCATGTTTGTTTTTATTAAATGAATTATCTTGATTGCACTTAAATAACGTGTAAGTATAGGTATAATAGCCCGGAAATGAATAACTTGACTGAAGCTTTTAAACCATTAGACATTTGATGTGGTAGAAAGTTGTGACAGTCTCTCTAGTGTGTGGAGACTAAAGTTTAATCCAGTTTCTGTTCGTCTATTGCAAAACTGTAGAACAGACGCATATGTCGTTGAGAAATCTACCTGCCTTAATAAATTAAATCGACATCTTGATAATAATAATTAATCTTTACATATAACTAAAATTGGAGTGTCTGTTTGTAATATTGAAATAACCGCTTTTTACTACATGCATATGAATATATATACGGTACATACACCTAAATAACATTTTTTACAATTTTTGTCTGTCTGTCTGTTTGTTCCGGCTAATCTCTGAAATGGCTGGACCAATTTTGACGGGTTTTTTTTTGGCAGGTAGCTGATGTAATAAGGAGTAACTTAAGCTACTTTTATTTTAGAAAAAATAAATTCAAAATCCAGTAGTCCACGCGAACGAAGTCGCGGGCACAGCTAGTAATATTATAAAATTTGTAAATAGTAATTTTTATTGCAAACGGCTTTTGCCATTGCAGCCCAAAGTCGAAGTGAAAGAAACGCCCGAACCGACGGCGAGGCCGTTTTGGAGCCGAAATACTCGTATCAAACGACACTTTTCCACACAGAGCTATACTGATCTATATTGATTTACACCGAGCTATACTGAGCTGTATCGAGTTATACCGAGCTCTACCGAGCTCTACCGAGCTTTACCGAGCTATATCAAGCTATACCGATCTATATCTAGTTATACTGAGCTATACAAAGCTACACAAAGTTATTTGCAAATCACCAGACACCGATCAACACGGTGTCTCACTCAACAAGTTTAGGAGAGCAGTCTCGGAGGTATGAGCTGTAAAAATCTTCCAATTTTTATTCTTTTATTACATTTCAGTGAGATATACCTACTCTATGCTCTTTTTTTTTAATGATTCATTTTTCTATTTTATACTAATTTCTATTTTAACCGACTTCTAAAAAAGGAGGAGGTTCTCAATTCGGATGTTTGTATTATTTTTTTTATGTATGTTCACGCATAACTTCGTCGCTTGCCGACCGATTTGAAAAATTATTTTTTTTGTCGGAAAGGGTATACTTTCCTAGTATAGATAGTCACCAAGTCGGGATCTGATGATGGAATCTTGCCGAAATCGAGGGAACTCCTCAAATATTATAGGCAACCATATAGTTATTTTGGTATTTTCATCAAAGACTTACAGTCAAAACATGACATTTGATGAAGTGGAACTGGTGAATAGACCAGAAATGGCCAATGGAAGTTCATACTCACACAAATATCACACTGAACATAGTTATGTGAATACGATAATACAAAGAAATGAATGGTTCTGAATAGGTATGTTGAAAATAGTATCATCGATTCGACCTGATGATGATTCCATCATCATCGGAAGATAGGTACCGGAACTCCGTAATTAATCAATGTATCCTAGCCGTGTTTGGACTTATTAGAATTGTCATAAGATGCACTTTGGCTATAAGGTACTATCGAACTGCTCTGATGATGATGATGATGAAGCTAGAAGATAGGCACCGGAACTCCGTAATTAATCAATGTATCCTACCCGTGTTTGGGCTTATTAGAATTGTCATGAGATGCACTTTGGCTATAGAGTACTATCTAACTGATCTGATGATGATGATGGAGCCGGAAGGTAGACACGGGAACTTCATAATAAAACAATGTATCCTAGCAGGGTTTGAGTTAATTGGAATTGTCATGAGAAAAAGGTACTCTAGCTGTAAGTGTATTGCAACTAAAAAGAGTGAAATAAAAAACTTTTTACAAAAAAAATTGAAAATAACCGACTTCACTAAAAAAAAACATTAAAACCATCAAAATAATTTTAATTTCGGAAGTCGGTGTTTAATAAGGAACAAACAATATCGAGAAATACCGACTTCCGAAATTAAAATTATTTTGATGGTTTTAATGTTTTTTTTTAGTGTAGTCGGTTATTTTTTTTTTGTATGTTTAATTTGTTTGTGGTAATTTTTAATAATTAATGTAATACCTAGCATGGTGTAAGCTGTGCATACTTGTAATAGGCATGTATATCAGTGCCTTGATTTTAATATTATTTTTTACAAAAAATCCTGTATGTAATGCTGTTGGTGTGTCAATGAATAAATAAATAATGAGCTAATAGGTTAGGCCACAACAGTGAAACGGCGAAAAAAAGCTGGCAAGCATAGGGCGTTCAGTTAACTTCTTTTTAGGGTTCCGTAAAGACAAGTCAAGATCCTTTATCTCAAGAACGCGTGGACGTATGGAGTTGAAATTAAAACCATATACTCAGGTCTGCAGTCCCTTCAAGCTGTGAAATAATCAAACTTCTAAGTTAACGAATAAAAAAGATACGGCCGTTTATGTCGCAAAAAAAATATATTTTGATACTCCTAAAGATCGAAATTCATAGGGTACTTCCCGTTGACCCAGAGTCCTGAAATTTGGCACAAAGCAAGGTCTTTTAGCACAGGTATAGGAAAAAATCTGAAATCAGTTTTGTTGTTACTGAGGTCACAAAAAAAATTGCAATTCGGAAAAATCTTCAAGACTCCATTCGGGAATTGTAGTTTGCACGGAACCCTCAGTGCGCGAGTCCGACTCGCACTTGCCCTGTTTTTTATTTTCAGTTTTTATTTGTACTTCAGTCTTGCGTGCGATTAGCACTTTACAAAGTCACAAAACTAACTTGAAACGATGAAAAGTTACAAGTTATTACGTTGTTGAATGTTTGTTATCAAGGCTATCTGAAGCCAAGTCCTGCCCTTCACAATGCTGAAGAAAAACTTAGGAACGTTCCGTGTTTGTCAAGGTTCCGGTAAAATATTATACTAGCATTTGACTACATAGCTCTTATACCTTTATGGAAATTAACTTCGTGAGAAAGATTTATTTCTTAGCTTGTGACAGTGGCTTTGTTGGCGTAATAATAATCCAAAAAAAAAAAGTAGTAAAGTACACAAAATTCACACACTCATCTCACAGAACTCCAGACACACAGACATGATAGTCTTCCATTCGTCCGCGAACATATCATCGTAAGGGTGCGTGTCCAAAAGAGTGTTGAGCCCATTGGCGTAACTATATCATCTGAGGCCCGTGGCAAATTCATTAGATGGGGCCCCCGATAAATCTCGTTACGTTGTGATTTCATTTTAATATTTTTATAAATATATTTTGGGTTACTTCTTCTGAGCTCGCGGCCTCTTAGACCGGGGGCCCCGTCGGCCCTGGGGCCCGTGGCATTTTGCCAGCCTTGCCACCCTATAGTTACGCCACTGGTTGAGCGCAAAGAGAGTGCGAGGGACAGGAGACTGGGCTCACATGACAATTTGACTCTCAGGCACTTGAGCGTGAAAATGTTAAACACACACACATACGAAGGTTTGTATTATGTCATAGAAACTTTCGCTTTTGTAGTATTAGTGTAAGAAACTGAATTTTGCGGAATAATGGATTCAGCGAAAATCTGAGGTAGTTGTCGTGTATCTAAGAGTAAAAGTAGTAGTACTATACGTACATAGATAGGTATTTTCCTGAACTTAATACGTATGTGGTAGGTATAAGGTATAACGGTCGATAATGCGTTGGTTTCTAACACTAATGGGCTATGGGCAATTAATTCAATATACCAACGTACTGGCTTACTCACTGAAAAACTAGCTGTTGCCAGCGGTTTCGCCCGTGAGATAGTAGAAAATTGTCCAAAAGGAAAAAACATACTTCCATAAAAAACAGGACTTGATCTCTTTGTGTACCACGTTTTATCGAATTTCGTTCGTCTTTCGAGCGTGATGAAGTTACAAACATACAAACACACATTCTTGACTTGACTTCACTTTGAGGGTAGTCTCAAGTAACATACAAAATTTTGCAGCTCTTATATTTTTAATTTAAAAAAATATTAAAATCAGTTTATTAATGACAAGAAAGTTTTAAAGTTGTACAATAACCTTTGGTGCACTCAACCGGTCATCAACTATCCTTCGCAACACTCTCCTCTACATAGTCAGCACTGCACTTCATTGTTATGGATCTCTACTCTAAACTGTCAAGCTGTGTGGAGGAGCTGTCTTCCACATTTGCTTCAAGAATGGCACAATATGAGGAAGACCTGAAGAATGCCAGTAGTGAAACTTCACATAAATCAGTTGCCAGCCTATCCAAGGACTACACTGAATTTAAGGGCCTAGTCTGGAAAACTTTGAGTGCATTGAAGTCCCAGATGGAGCTGCTTGTACTCGGGCTGGATAGGCATGAGATGGCGTCCCGGACTAAAGTGCTCCTACTACATGGCTTGCCTGAGGACAAGGATGCCAATCCCGGCACTGGTTTTCTTCGTGTTTTGTCGGAGCGTCTGGGAATGAAGAACGTCGCCCTGAAAGACTTAACAGCCTGTCACCGACTCGGAAATAACAGCAGCAAGCCTCGGCCGCTCCTGGTTCGGTTTGAAAGCCGAATTGTGCGAAACGAGGTATGGCGGAATAAGACGAAATTGAAGGGATCCGGTCTGACTTTCTCCGAGTTCCTCACCAAACCCAGACACGACATTTTTATGAACGCAAGAAGGCATTATGGGATACACAATTGTTGGACTTCTGACGGTAAAATAATCATTCAGGTTTCCGATGGACTGCGACGGAAGATTGAGTCTGCAGTGGAATTTAATGAACTTGTGGTCCAGTTTCCCGTTGCCGAGTCTTCAGCAGTCACAACAAAGCCGGTTCCCGAGAAGAGAACTCGCAAGCCAGCTAAGTGATGGACTGATGGTACTACGTCACATTTTTACAACTTCGGTGTGTCGATTATTTTGGGTATTTATAATTTTTTTTCATGAATGTAGGTCAGTTAATTACTTTATTAATTCTTTTTTGTTTTTTGAGTTTCGTCACTTGACGTCTTTGTATTGAGTACTGACTGACAGTTGACACTGACATGTTTCGTTCGGAAATACCCAAATTAGTTTTTCATTTTGTTTGACCTATAGGCTTTTTGTCACTGTTTTGTATGTAATCAAACTTTAAAAACCGGCGAGTGCATCGAGGTTTGAGTACTTAAATTAATTTTTTAGATTATATAGTTTTTTCTTTTTTTTATATATATATATATTTATTTTAATATTTATATTTTACTATGTCATATGATCTTACTGATGACTGCTTTTGTTCTTGCTCATCCTCTGCATCAGATCAAAGCTTTGCCAGTGCTTTTAGTGATGACAATACTTTGACTCTTCGAGATGAACTTTCTGCTGCTTTTTTAAACTGTAATAAGTTCTTTAATGCTGTTCACATAAATGCTCAAAGCGTTCCTGCTCACTACTCTGACTTACTATCGTCTTTCGACTCTGATCTTATTCACGCTGTCCTTGTATCCGAAAGTTTTCTTAAACCTGCTCTTCCTTCCACGCAGTACTCTCTGCCTGGATACAAGATTGTCCGCAATGACAGAACGGGCAAAGGATGTGGAGGGGTTGCCATTTATCTCCGTGGTGATATCAGCTACAAGATTATTGATCAGTCTCCGAGTTTCTACTCAAAGTGTGCTGAACACCTATTTGTTGAAATAGACTTCCAACATACAAAGTTACTCCTTGGTGTCTATTATAGCCCTTCTCTCCATATTGACTTCTTTTCCTCTTTCGAAGCTAAATTAGAAAATCTGTCCTCTCAATATGATCATACAATTATTCTCGGAGACTTCAATACTTGTCTGCTCAAAGGAGATTCACGCAGCCGCAAACTCCAATCACTTGTCTCTTCTGTCAATATGCATATACTTCCACTCAATGCTACACACAGGGCCCCTCACTGTACTCCTTCTCTCTTAGATCTCATCCTAGTTTCTGACCCTAAGAAAGTAGCCACACATGGACAGCTGCCTGCCCCTTTTTCCTACCATGACCTCATTTACGTTTCGTATAAGATCCGTCCTCCTAAACGCAAGGCCAAATTTCTCTTTCTTCGCAGTTTTAAAAACGTTGATTTGGAGCGTTTGAGGGCTGATGCAGCTGGGATTGACTGGTCTCCTGTACTCACCTGCGAGGATATAGACACAATGGTGTCGGTTTTTACCAGGACTGTGTTGAATTTGTATGAGACTCATGCTCCTCTTAAAAAGGTAAGGGTCAAGCACCTTCCTGCACCATGGCTTTCTCCAGCAATAAAAAACCAGATGGCAAAACGGGATAAAGCCAAACGTCTTTATAGGAAGCGGCCCACGGAAGAAAATTGGGACTTCTATAAGAACATGCGAAATCGCTGCAGTCGTTTGTGTAGAGATGCGAAAAGGCGCCACATTCACAACTCAATCGACAATTCCAATCCAACGCAAGTATGGCAGTTTTTGAAGACTCTTGGTATTGGCAAAGCCACTAACAAGAGTTCTCCTGATAAAATGGACCTCAATGCACTTAATGCACACTTTTCTATGTCACCAGTTACACTCGATGACGATGTTAAATCGTCAACGACCTTGCTAATCTTTCTCTGCCTGATAATACTTCTTTCTCTTTCCACTCGGTTGCTGAGCTAGATATTAAGAAATGTATCCAATCCATATCTACCAAGGCGGTAGGCGACGATGGCCTTCAGCTCCAAATGTTCCTACCTATTCTGAGTGAAATAACTCCTGTCATAACTCACATTATAAATTTCTCTCTCTTCACTAACTCCTTTCCTTCTGCTTGGAAGAAGGCTCACGTCCTACCGCTTCCTAAAGTTTCAAATCCCACCTTACCATCCCAGTTTCGACCAATATCCATCCTCCCAATCCTCTCCAAAGTCCTTGAGAGTGTTGTTCAGAAGCAACTGTCTCGATATCTATCCTCTAACAGCCTACTAAGTCCCTACCAATCCGGTTTCAGACCTGGCCATAGCACTGTGACATCCCTTATCAAAATAACTGATGATATAAGACTAGCTATGGAAAATAAATGTCTAACCGTATTGGTTTTATTGGACTTCAGTAGTGCTTTCAACTCGGTTGATTTTGACATCCTCTTAGGAATCCTTTCCTCCCTTAATGTCTCTGCACCAGTAATCGAGTGGTTCAAATCTTATCTTCGGGGCCGCTCGCAGTCTGTTCGATCTGATGAGGATTCCTCTGAATGGTGTGATTTGGCTGCGGGTGTACCTCAGGGTGGCGTCCTCTCTCCTCTACTTTTCTCAGTTTTTATAAACGCTCTCACTAAGGTCCTAACTTCTAACTATCATCTCTACGCAGACGACTTGCAGTTATATCGTCATTTTAAAGTCGGCGAACTCGTTGAGACTATAGCTGCCATCAATGATGACCTTGAAAATATCAACAAGTGGGCTAAGTCCTTTGGGCTCTTACTGAATCCAAATAAATCTCAAGCGCTCATTATTGGTGGCAGATATATGCTTAGTTTACTGAATCACCAGTCTCTCCCACCAGTAGTTTATGACTCAGTACCTATACTTTACTCGAAAAGTGCTAAGAATCTAGGCGTCCATATAGATACTAACCTTTCTTGGGATGTTCATATAGCTGATGTTAGTAGGAGGGTCTTCTACTCTTTTCAGTCCCTTAAACGTCTCCAAAAATTCCTACCATTTCATACTAGGGTCACCCTTGCGCAATCTCTTCTTCTACCGCTAATAGACTATGCGGATGTCTGTTTTCTCGATGCAACGGAGGTTCTCCTAAACAAACTCGAGCGACTGCAGAACTTGTGCATCCGCTTCATTTTCGGCCTCCGCAAATACGACCATGTGTCGGAGTTTCGGACCAGATTGAAGTGGTTGCCGATTCGGCGTCGGCGTGATGCCCATATCCTATCTCTTCTCTACACTATCCTGCACAACCCTAATTCTCCACAATACCTTCGTGAACGCTTTGAGTACTTCGTCCCGAGGGGTAAACCCTGTCGCACTGCCAATTCTCTTCTTCTTCGTACTCCGTTTCACACTTCTAGCCGTTACGATGGTTCCTTCTCTGTAACTGCAGTGCGTCTTTGGAACTCCCTCCCACACTCCTTACGTGACAGCCCTTCTTTAGATGTCTTCAAGAGGAAAATTAAAGAGCATTTCCTTTCACAATGACATAGAATATATATATATATATATTTATAGTATATAAAGTATGTGTGTATTTATGTATGTAGGTATATTTGTTTATGTATTATTATTTTATTCACAATATTTCTAATTTTAAAATTGTACACTGGACCCTACCCTCTAATGTCAACTCTCTCTATCGCTCAATGGTTTGCTGGAAGAAAACTCAACTTTGAGTTAAGCTCGCCTATGTACATGAACTTTGCTATCCACTTATTTTTTGTTGCTATAGTGTACAATAAAGAATTAAAGAATTAAAGAATTCATAAAACTTTCGCCTTTATAATATTAGTGAGATATTGTCATAGTTTTTCACGCCGTGGAAGCTATGGGAAAAGGCTAGTGAGATGTTGACTGTCACAGTTTTTAACCGACTTCAAAAAAAGGAGGCGGTTCTCAATTAGGTTGTATCTTTTTTATGCCTGGTCTCTAGCCCTGGACCCAAAAAAGAAGAAAAAATCATTTATAGAAAGATCTAAGAAATTCTGGAGTTGGCTTTATTTTTTAATGACATAAATTAGTTCTTAAAAAAAAAACTAAACTAGTTCTTTAACTCTATGCATCGGAGACATGGACTCTTCGTGAATCCGAGAAGAAGAAGAAAGTTGACGCGTTGGAGATGTGGTGCTGGAGACGGATGCTAGGAGTATCGTGGACAGAGTTTCGTAAGAATAATTCCATATTAAAAGAACTCGGCATCAGACAGCGCTTATCATCCGCAGTGCAGTCGCGCATTTTGACCTTCTTAGGCCATGTATCGCGTCGTAGTAATGACTCCTTAGAGCATCTTGTAGTGCAGGGCAAAGTTGAGGGCACCAGGTCACGTGGTAGATCACCAATGAGATGGACGGACCAGATCAAGGCCGCAACTAAGTACTCGGTTTATGAATGTACCCAGAAAGCTGCAGTCCGCGATGAATGGCGCCGCATTACAAGGATGATCACTTATCGTGATTCACAGTGATGATCACAACCACTCTGGCAAGAGTGTACCGACTCAGAAGAAGAAGAAGAAACTAGTTCTTGTCTGCGATACCACTGGATGGTAAGCAAAACCACCTGACCTGCATCTGATGGTGCTGTTTTAGTACTAAAATTGCTACAAGGGATAATTTTATCTAAAGTCCAAATCTATATCTATCTACCTATACATGATATAATAAATCTGTAGAAGTGTTTAGTTGTGCGCGCTTTACGTAAAATTTACGAAATCGACGTAGATAACTTTACTTGTTATTACCTACTTATGCTTTGTTTTATTGCAATCGGTTGACTATATCGAAAGATACAGGCGGTATGAAGTTCGCCGGATCAGCTAGTAACTACTTATTATGAAGTAAACTCCAATTACAACAGCCTACATAAAATGCAAAGTTTTAAAGGTGGACTATGAAAGTAAACCATTTTAAATTGTATCCTGTTTGAAACGCCTTGAATGTATTCAAATGAACGTACATTTATACCGCGTTTTACTGATAAGTAAACTAAGAGTGTAACACTTAAAATAGATATCTAAGTTGTGAACGGACTACCTACCTGTGTTCAAAGAAATGTAATAAATAGGTTCAGTCATAGAATGAAGAACTTTCGATTTTTCAACCTCAGTATATGTATAATTATTACGCTCTTTCCTACTCTACCCTACTGTACCCTACTCTACACTACTCTGCCCTACTCTACCCTTCTCTACCCTACTCTACCTTACCCTACCCTACTCTACCCTAATTTTCATTTTTTTTTTCCATAAGAACGTTCTCCTGATAGTAACAAACACAACAAAAAAAGAATTAGCGAAATCGGTACAGCCGTTCACGCGTGATGGCGTGACCAAGGGAAATAGGGATTCATTTTTATTTTTATAGATAGATAAATATATTAGTAAGGAGAATGATCGTATGTGCTTATGCTTATATCGTTCGAACGGCTGTAAGGATTAGGATGTAATTTATTCAGGGAATATTTTCCCTTAGGATCACTTGTTACTTACACGCGGTACAAGCCACCGTTAGAATCTCGTATAGTATAGATAACGCAGTAAATAGTTGTGATTTAACCTATACCTAATAGTTGTAGTCACTAAGGTTTTTTTTTGGTGGCAAATAGACTATTAACCTGTTCCGCTCTGAATGAAGCGAGAGGAAGTGTCAGGCTTTTACTGACAAAACCTACTCGTGCTCCTCCAGGTTCCCTTTAAATTACAGCGCCGCAGTAACCTTTTGAACAGCCCTGTGAAGGGCATAAGTCACTCAGCAATCGTGTAGCTTTCTACCAATTTCGTAATCATATCAGTAATTACAACAATTAACATTTACAGATTGATAAACAAACACAGAAATAATAAATTTTCTTTAAGAATAGCTTTTTCCCGCAACTTCGCCCGCGTACTTAAAATATAACCTACGTCACGCAGGAATAATATTTAGTTTACAGTAGTAATATTTCAGATATTACCTCCTCTAAACAAAAAAACAAACTTTATCTGTCTAGAATATTAGCGTAGATATCAGTTTGGATAAATGATAAATGATAAATGATCTTTATTTTGCAAGTAGGTTTTATAAAAACACTTTTACACGTCAATTTTTTTTTTTCGTCAATTAATGTTAGATGAGGCCGGTGTTTTCTAGCTGACTACCCTGAGAAGAAACACCGAAACAAACTCAGGGATAAAAAGGAACAAACTCAGGAATAAGAACTCAGGGATAAATCTAGCATCAAAGTAATTTTAGATGTACTCATAACTCGACACAGGTGCCTCCACTCCGGGGCTGCGCGGGCGCAGGTTTGTATGTAATACAAGAACTTTCAAGCCCTTTCACCGTCCCTTGGTACGATTGGCGCCGTTTCTTCGTCTGCCGCCGATCTGCCTCGAGTGCAATCTCACCTGTGCCAGATCTGTGCCAAAGATACCATTGATCATGGTATGTGGTATGAATAAACCCACTGTTCGTTGTGAGTGACGCTGATAAGCATCGCAATGCAGCTGGTTGTGAAAACATGTTTGTTTTAAAACCATGACGATTTTGTTGATTGCGAAAAAAAAATTCGCTCTTTCGCACTGGGCTAATTTTTGGTGGGGAAAATCATCCAATGACAACCCCCGCTCTTGGGCGGAACGGGAGATAGTGCCAGACTATTACTGACTAAAAAACCCTGGAGCCAGTTGACCAACTTCTGAAAAGAAGGAAGTTATCGATTCGGTCGGTGGTATTTTTTATTTTTTATGTCTCCTCAGAACTCCATCGAATGGACCGATTTGCAACATTTTTCTTCCGCTTAAAGGATATGCTACCAGATTGGTCCCATTTTTTTCAAAATCCAGTTCTGATGATGGGATCCATGAGGAATCGTGAAACTCCTCAAAATTGAAATTGTCAATAAGAAATAGGCACTCTGGTTAGAAGTTTATCGAAACTAAAACGTGTCGGTGTTAAATAAGAAACAATACCAGAAACACCGTGTAGGACGTATGCGTTGCACTATTTCTATTAGTGTTTTCTATTTTTCTTCTACAAAAAATCGGTCACAGATTCGAATCGGACGTGAGCGGGCAGCCTTATTTTGATCCTTTTAGTGTTTTGTTTTAGAGAAGTCGGATTTTTTTTGGAAAAAAAAATAAAGATCCTTACCACGAGCTCTTAAAGCTATCCTTTTGATGATATAAACCGAATTGTTAAAGAACTGGGGCTTTACAAGGATGGAGCTATACAGGGTGTATAGCTTAATACGATTAATTCAGTTTAGGTCGTAAAATGGATCGCATTAAGAGCTTGTGGTAGGCCCTTTGAACTGAACTGTTGCTGTCTTTTTCGCTAGCTCACCTGACATTTTAACACGTAATGGTAAGGCCCCAGAACTACTTTTCTGTACATGGGTAAGTACATTCGCCGCCAGTCTTCTAAGGGTCTGTCCACGTTACTACGCACGGTATAGCGTCATTAAGGTGAATGCTTCAGGGTAGGTCTCAAAATTCAAATTATCATATTTTTTTCCATTTTACACATCAGTGTCGGATTCTTATGTTCATTAAAATATGATTAGCGACCTTAATGTATTTTTTTTGCAAACATTACGCGCCATTTCACGTTAAGAGGATTTGTGCACTTGAACTGTGGTCATTTTCGGATTGCATACCAAGAAACAGATGACAGAGACACAAGGCTTGCAAATATAATCAAGCATTGACCGATTTACTCAAAAGCTACAGATTTTATTATAAAATTAAAACACTATTACGGTATAACTTTCCTTGTAGAATAATCTGACAATCAGAATTATTGCATATACATATTATATTAGTCCTGTTTTTAATCCATAAAAGTATTTTTTAGAGGCAGATACCTCAAAAAATTACTTTCAGTATCACATCATTTATATCGTGGCTGCATTGGGATTTTTTTCTATAGTATTGGCTGTATTATATTTGGAACACACTATGTAGTAGGTAGTATTTATCCTGAAGAAAAACATTTTTTTTTTGATCATACACTCACACTCGGAAATTCACTATCTCTAATCTAACGCGTTCGCTATTAACTCCTGTCCTCTTTTAGTCCACTTAACGATGTCGCATCGTGGTAATGTGGCCAGGCTCTTACGTGGACAGACCTAAATGATTGGGAATCGATAGATTTCCTCGTACGTTCTGTATAAAAGAAAAATGCACACACGAAGAGACTATTAAACAGTGTGCGGCAGAAATACCGTCTTCCTATACGTTTATTCACCGACCATAAAATGCTTATCCATTAAATTAAGTTTATTTTATGTTGTAGGAAGATTTTCTTTTATTTAATGTTCCGAGAATATTCAGTACATCGAGTGTGTGTCGATAATCGCTGGAACGTTATATAAGTAACTGTTTCCTATCGTAAACGTGCGATGTAGGTGGGCTGCAGGATTCTTCGAAAGAGTTAAACGGCCCAGGAACGCAAAGGGCAACTGAAGGCGCATGGGTGGATTTTAGCCAGTAAAAGTCTGATACGGTCTCGCTCTACCTAGAGCGGGAGAAATCACTTAGGTATTTGATGATTTTAGATTTATTTCGATATTTTGGTAACAGTCTACAATACCAACAGTCAAGTTATTTAATTAGTTATTTTTCTTTTAGATATTAAAAACCACAAAATTTGTACTTTAAAAACCGACCTTAAGGGTTTCCTGTTGAATAGGTGTCTATTCTGTTGATGAATTATAAATGTCTATAGTATTATAATTATTACTATTGATTTTTTTAGGTTATTATAATTAACTAGTTGAACCGGCAAACTTCTTACCGCTTAACAATGATAATATAATATTCCACTACTATCACACAACGCCATCTAGTCTCAAGCTAAGCAGAGCTTGTGTTATGAGTACTAGACAACTGATAAACATACTTATATATTTCTAAATACATACATACCTACTATAGATAAATTACACCCAGACACGGAACAAATGATCAAGCTCATCACACAAAGATTTGTCCTGGGTAGGAATCGAACCTAATCGAACAGTCAATGAATGTAGTATATCTTTCGATATAGTCGATTGATTGCGATTAAATAAAGTCTATGTAATATATCAAGTTATATAAAATTTTAATGTATACAAGTTATCTACGTCGATTTCGCACATTTTACGTGATACGCGCACAACTATAAACTTCTACAGATTTTATGCGATGTGTACTTATGTATGTACCAACATATTTCAAGTAAGTGTTTAATTAATTAATAAAGTAATTCGGAAATGATTGTAATTGAAAAAGCGCGGCTCCTAAGGCATTTGAACGGGTTGAGGTTTTCTGCACCTGCAGTAACCACTCCAGCACAGTCCACTGTGCTAAGATGGGATCGTGCAAGGGTGTCAATACACGTTGCATAATATATTAATTATTTAATGGTGGTACAAAAAACTCCATATGCCCCAAAATCAGAAATTGTATAAATATTATATTTTTTTCGTTCCGGTAGAATAACTACAGTAAATTCACAAAACTGGCAGCTCTACATTATAGCGTGCAAAAATATCTTCCTTATGTTCACACATGCCGCAAACATGGACTACATGACACAAAAAATGTCGAAAGTAACGAATTCACAAGGCGTGACTAATAAACTTGTCCTTCTGAGATTCTGATCAGTTTAACTCCATGCTGGCAACACTAGTGGCAGCAGCGTAGGTAAGCGTGGGCGATGTGGGCCCTCGCTTCTTTTTATTTATAATAGACCAGCTTTTGCCCGCGGTTTGTGCATAGATATAACCTATGTCACTCAGGAAAAAAGCAGCTTTCTAGCGGTGAAAGAATTAAAAAATCGGACCAGTACTTCCAGAAATTACCTCCTACAAAGAAAAAAAACAAACTTTACTTCTTTACATTCTTTATAATATTAGTGTAGATGTTGAGAGTGAACATTATAATATTAGTGTAGATTGGCTCTCTTTTGACCACTTTTTCACCTGATGGTAACCGTTGATGTAGTCGATAGCTGGGTTGTGACATGACTGTTTTCGTTTTCGAATTTATGATAGAAAAAGGTTTCATGTATGCGCCTTCACCTACATCTAAACTAAGGTAGGTGCCAGATAACCGTGGAATAACGGTCATTGACCCTCTGACCCTCCTTGTGGTCGAAAGCTGAGTTGTGACGTGCCTGTTTTCGTTTTCGAATTTATGATAGAAAAAGGTTTCGTGGATGCGCCTTCACCCACATCTAAAACTCAGGTAAGTGCCAGTTAATCGAGTTAATCGTAGAATAACAGTCAATGACCCTGTTACACTTGTTGAATATCTTAATTTTAAAAACAGAAACAAATACCTAAAACTGTCTTGAATCGACATGTATTGTGATCCTTTACATGATTCTAGTAATGAAAAGCAATTCATTGTTTGTTTTTCGGGTTCCTACGCATAGACATTAAAAAAGGGCAATGTAAAGAAAGAAAGAAAAAAGAAAGAAAGAAAAAAGAAAGACAAGACGTTTATTTTTCACATAAGAACACACACTGAAATAACAATTATAAAAACTAATACATTTACATTGTGTGTCTCACGGCTGCGCCAAATGTACTTTTTCCACGGTTATCTGGCGCCTTGTGTAGTCTGATCTACGCCTCTGACTACTGGATAATACTTTTCAACACTGGCAACTCTCCCTTAGCTAGATTGTGTAATCGTGGGTATGTGTGTATGTATGTACGTCTCGACGCTAGACGCCACGATGCGAAGTAAGAGTGTAATTAATTAACTAATTATTCTACTCGGGAACACATGCGAGGGATTACGTAACCGGTCTGTGAAGCTAGTAACGTACGGACTACGGAGAATACGATTGTACAGTCGGTGAGACAAGTACATTAACATATTTTTTTATTTTTTTCAGGTAAGGATCTTGAATGATCTGGACGCGAATCACGAGAACTGGTTCGAGATGGCGCGAGAGAAGAATATCTGGTAGGGCTTGGGGGAAGCCTTTGCCCAGCAGTGGGATAGTAATGGCTAGGAAAAAAACTTTAAATGACTTCTTCCGTCGGAGTAAAGCGAGAGAGTGCGAGAAGTTTACTTTGCATTCCAGGCCCACGGTAACTTTTTCAAACGTTTTTGCTGCTCTATAAATGTAAAAAAAGAGACTTCGTGATAAATGCTGTTTGTAGAGGCATGTGTTTTCTAGAAACCCTCCACCCTTGCAGTACCTATATTATTTACTTAGAAGTTAACCCTAGTTAGAATTTTTGCGCAGTATTTTGACGTAAACACACGCAGATTTCATAAGAGTAGATACAGCTTAGAGTAAGTGCATGGTGTAAGTTTCTTAAAAGATCACAAAATTGTTACTACATTTATTCTAAGCTTGTGCCTAAGAAGGTAGAACAAACATTGTAAGGAAATAGCTATTTATTAATATTGAGTTCAAGTTATAATTTAAAGAAAGAAAGAAAACTATTTTATTCACAATGATGTAGACAAAAAATAATTCATAAAATAATTTGTTGAAAAACTTTCGTCGCTGCGTGTACATTACACTCACAGAGTTAAACCACGTTGAACTCGCTCATAATCATAATTGAAGCAACATTCCGCTTCAAAAATATTCTACAAATCTTCACAGATATATAGAGATAATGAAGATGGTGCAACGTGAGATTTACACCCACTTTGTGAATTGAGAATTTGGAGTGTCGATTTTATGTATTCTGAGTTTAATGCTCTAAGATAATACAACCATAGGCCCCGCTGGATGGATGACGCGATTAATTGGAATTTCAATTAAAATATTTCAGATTGGTACCTACTCGTACATTAGATCTTGTTAGTAAATCCGTGAGAATAAACATTGGACAAACTATGCATTGGCACTAGTTTTTGGGTCTAGCTCGAGTGACCACGCTAGATCGAAACCCACGTGTTTTTTCAGTTGCTCTTTCTATTTTAGTGCCGCGTTAACTCTTTCGAAGAATCCAGGCAGTAGTCCAGATAAACCCTATTAAGGTGCAATCGAGTTTACAAAACTCGTGATTTATGACCCACACGTAAAAGATGAATTCTGATAAGTTGTGAAGCAAATATTAAAAAAAAAAGATTGAAAAACGTTGCGTGACCGTGGCCATTGATATAACTGTTATTGCTTTTCAATATTCCCTTTGTTATCGTTTAGGTTAGCGTGGCCATCTTTTTCAACACCTTGAGTAATTTTTTGATCAGTTTAATACCATTGTGACAGTGTGGAACGATCAGCAGTGTTACCACGAGCTTATAACGCGATCCAGTTTACGACCTAAACTGAACTGTTAAAGGGATGTAGCTATATAGGGTGTACTAGCTTTTGCCCGCGGCTTCGCCCGCGTACATACAATATTATAACATAAGTTAGACAGAAATAAATCGGCTTTTTATAGGTAAAAAAAAGTTAGCAATCGGACCAGTCATTTCTGAGATTACCTCCTACAAACAAAAAAGCAAACTATCTTTTCATTATATTAGTGTAGATAACTAAGGGTGAGTTGCACCATTGAACTATAACGATAACCAAACCATAACCAGCCGTGAAACGGCCACCTATTGGTCAAATCGTCGAATTGACCGTTTCACGGCTGGTTAAGGTTTGGTTATCGTTATAGTTAGCAAGTCACCCTAAGAGTGAATAGGTTATTTCTAGGTAACCGCGCTCCATCGTCGAGCGCATCATCGCTTTCCATCAGGTGAGATATCGGTCAAGCGCAAACCTATAAACAATAAAAAAAGATAACTCCATTCTTCTTTCTCGCTCGCACGACTGACATTTTGACAGGTCATGCTATGTCACCTGGGTTTGTCTGTGTGTTAAGTTCTATAGCCAATTAAGTATAAGCAAACGTTACTTAATTAACATCTTTTGATTTCACTCTCTTCATAATCTTCGTGCTGCTAATATAACAACGTAATAATATACCACAATGGCGACCTGTCATATTGTTAACGGTATTCGTGACTTGAAATATGGCTCAAGAGTAGTTTCATATGACGCGTGATTTACAATCGATGATACATCAATGTATTGTGTAAAAAGTTGCGTAAAATTCATTACAACAACGGCGATTTATGTTTTAAACGTAAAATAAATTAGTCGTACGCTGTAATCATACTTGGTAATATATGAGAATACTTACTAGATATAATTTATAGCTGTTACACTGTATATCTGGTCTTACAGTATTATATTCTGCTGGAGTTTGTGTTTCCTGATAGCTACAACCTGGAGGTTTTTAAAGTCAAGAGCGAATAAGATACTCGCTTTTAGCGATAAGACCGCCCATTGATTGTGACACCTATATATAGCTGCTATAAGACTAATTTTATTTTTGGTGTACAATAAAGACTATCTACATATTAATCTTCTAGGCAAGCATGATCCAACGTCGACCACATCATCACTTACTTTTAGCTGAGATAGTGGTCAAGTACGAACCAATCAATAATAAAAAATAACATTTACGTAGATATAATATACCTCCATAATAGGTAGGTAAGTAACAGGATTTAACAACACCTTTTTAAGACTACTGGGATCTAATATGTATTCAAGAATGTTTCTCTAATTTGGACCCATAGAGAATTCAGTCCCCATTCATGAACAAACAATCAAGAAAACAATTCCCCCTGTATTATTAAACCACACACTAGCCAGTGCGGTGTGAGTGGTAGCCCGCGGGTGCCACATTACCAGGTCCCCAAGGAATGCAGCTTCGCAGGAAACGGGCAATGACCGGCCGCCGGCCGAGCCGTCGCACGAACAAACACGGGGACGGACGCCGGCCATTCATATATTTGCAATACAAATGACCATTTACATAGGGAATGCTGAAATAAGATCTCTGTTTTATGGCTTTAAGGTAAAACCATAGTAATATTTTCTTATATCTATGGGCAAAACTAAGGTAGAGTTTGTCTAAAAAGTCAAACGACTTGGGTAAGTAATCTAATCAAATATCAAATTCTTGAAATCTGATGTAGTCAACACTGGTTGAACAATCAAGGTTGCAAAGAGGTGATCATTATTTACTTATAGAATCTTATAAGTATTGTATGTAATTTATGTAACAGATTTTTAATTCGTTTAAAAAATACCAAGTCGTTTGAGTTTTTAGACAGACTATAAACTTGCATATGTTTTTTTTAGGTTATGTCTATGCTTTGGTTCGTAGATTTAAGTTTGAGAATGTTTTAATACCGATGTAGTGTTGAAAGGTGTGGCTATGTTTGCTTGCCCCGACTTACAAGTTGTATGTCGCGAGTTCAAACCCAGCCAGGCGCAATAATTTGCATTTTTGTGAGTCTTTACATCACCACTGCTTTCAAAACGATGGGCAAGTTTTAGGACCAAACACTACGAACACACACACACACACACATATGACATCTATTAATCCGCACTGGCCCTGCGGATTACGGCCCATCATTCTCTCTTGTAGAGAGGAGGCCTGAGTCTTAGTAGTGAGAACATTACAAGGCCAATTATGCGATAAGTTTATGTTTGGTTTAAAATCATTCAAGCGATTGAGCTTCCAATAGTTCTAGCGATGAAATGTGGGATTACACTAATATTATAAAGGTGACAATTTGTAGGTACAGGATCTATGTGATTGTATGTGTGTGTGCAGTGTGTGTATGTTTATTATTCCTCCCATGGGTAGACCATGACTTGGAATAGCACATTGGGTAAGTACTTTTTATTCCGGGAATAGATAGGTAAGTATATTCTTTTGGGATAATTTTCTGACTTCACGCTGGAGAAGCCACTGTCTGGTAGAATCAAGTTAACAGTAATTATAATATACGGTGCCCGTTATGCTATTAAGATGCGTTGTGGTAAGTGTAGTAAGTGGCTATAATGTTAATCCAGTGGCGTAGCTAGGTGACCAACGGCCCCGGGGCAAAAAATCTGGTGACCCTTTTTTACATAGGAAATCATCAAATAATCTCTTCTGCTCTGGGTGGGGTGGAAAGGAGCGTCGAAACCTATTTAATTTGGATTTCGAAGACGGGAGTATTAATTCTTGGTAGTTCAACAAGAGGTTTGCTAAAGAGGTTTTGGGGGCCCCGAGTCACTGACCCACTTATGCCTTGCCCTGCCCGCTCTGCAATGTGGCTAGCATTAAAAAAATATAACCAATTAGGCATATATGCTATATTAATTACTTTATATGCTATATAATGCTATTAGCCAAGTCGCGCCTGGGCCAGTTAACTAGTCATCAAGGACGTTTAATTATAATAGCTCGAATTTAGAATCGAAAGGAAACTACCCACATCCTAAAAGGATTGCATTCTATCTTTACAGTAAGATTGTAAAGTTTTGTAAGAATTTGGAAGTCTTTTCAGTAGTAATAATTAAATATCCAAATTAATATAACAAGTTAATGAGTCTTTTTCCGTTTGTTTGTTACGTTAGCTTGCGTTAGCACGACGCGGAAGCGGTTAGCGCTTAAAACTGATGATATATAAAAGCTAGCTGTAACCCGCGGTTTTACTTTTGTCTATTTAGATTTTTTCAACTATTGATGATGATGATAATAGCATCATAATCATCATCATCATCATCATTTCAGCCGAAAGACGTCCACTGTCAGACGTCATCCTTAAACCTTGTGGAAGGCCTTCCAACTCTGCGTCTGCCAGTACGTGGTTGCCACTGCAGAACCTATCATCCGCATGGACCATCGATTCATAGCATAACTTTAAAAAATGAACTCCTAAAGTTTCTAATAATATAATTCAGTTCTCCATTATTTGAAAGACACGTAGCGCCATCTATAGCGCCCCAAAGCAGTTGTAACCGGTCAAAGATTCATTCTTTTCTTCGGGAACTTTCTTCTGAGTGGAAGTCTGTGTTTTCTCTACCTACTCCTGGCGACGTATGACAAATTTCAGGACGATCGGTTTAATGGTTTATGCATGAAAATGTAACAAATATACAAACTCACAATCGCTATTATATTATTTTTTTGACTGACCGACACACTGATGATTCAAAAGTGCCTGTTATTGTTCTATTTGAAATAAAGTTTCTGATTTCCTTTTTCCACCCTGTCGGCCAGAGGTCTATTTCTCCTGTAAAGTTAATCTGTGTCCATGCAGACGAATTCGCATACAGAGCACCAACTTGTCCACAAAAGCTTAAAGTTGTACCACTTGCAGCGTCCCCAATAACGAAGTGTTTGTACAGCAACAAATAACAACAACAACTTTACGAGTATCTCTGCGCATGGGCAGCAACCTGTTTCAATTGACTCTCACTCACGCACCTTCTTATACCTAAGTATAAGAAGTACCTTCGTTTTATTGCACTGCACTGTAGTAAATAGAGATAATTATACAATTTATATGCTATCAACATTGTAATATAACGTGACTCTAGGGTGGAACCGTGGAATAAGTGATTGTTGGAAAGAGTTAGGTATTGCGGCCCTGGAACGCAAAGGATAGCTGAGGGAACACAGGTGGGTTTTAAGGTTGATAAAATCTGACATTTCCTCTCCTTAGTAGTCCTGAGTTGAACTATGTTGAGTTATACTATGAGTTGCAATACTGACAAATGCTTGCACTAACTGGACAGGTCTACTCAAATCTGTGTGTCTTTCCTCAGGAGAACATCTCAGACACTATCTTTTTTTTAATAATAAGATTCCACAACTATCACACAACGCCGTCTAGCCTCAAGCTAAGCAGAGCTTGTGATATGAGTACTAGACAACTGATAAATATACTTATATATTTATAAATACATACATAGGTATTATAGATAAATTATACCCAGACACAGAGCAAATGATCATGCTCATCGCACAAACATTTGTCCTGGGTGGGAATCAAAACCCGCGACCTCCGGCATAGCAGTCAGGGCCACTAACCACTAGAACAACAGGCTTGTTCATCTCAGACATAATTATGGTTCTTATATGTTTTAACCAATACTTGCTATATGGGCTTTAAAGCAGACTCCTTAGTTTGTTTATGTGTTTCTTTTCAGGGTAGTCAGCTAGGAAACAACGGTTTCATCTAGTTTAAATTGACAAGACTTTGCTTTCCTTGTATTCGTAATGAAAAGCAGTGTTTACTTATTTAGTCCCTTGAACTATTGGCGACCTCGCTATGCTCAGACGCCAAACTCCTTCTCGGGACAGAATAGGTTACTTTCACCCCTAGGGTAACATTGTGCATTGTGGGTGAAGATATTTGATAATTTCTCAAAATAAAAAGAATGGTTGGATTTTTCCTTGCCCACCGCTCCATTCCCATCCCATATATCCCATCATCATCGCATCCATCCCGTATCTACACACAGTTTTGATGAAAAAACTAGCAAACTAGAAGTCTTTCCATAAGCAAATGAGATTTTAATATAACGGGCGAAATGTGAGTTAAAATGGAATTCCTACAATAGAATCCCACATTAAGTTGATTGTTAAGCCTAGTGAACACGGTCCAGGTAATTTAGGTTGCATCTTATGTAACCGCCTTTATTGTCGGAGGACAATGGCACATGACAGGAAACAGTGCGATTACGCGACAATTAAGTCATGTTCTTGCGACACAGTCGTGTCGTGCCAACTAAGCTGTAAAGTCTGTCTAGCCTTTGCCTAATTTTGTTGGTTTTTATTTAAGAATGGGAGCGGGAGAAGTAATCAAACTTCTTCTTCCGCTCTAGGGTGGGGCGAGAGGGCGTGTCAGATTATTACTGATTAAAATCCACCTGTGTTCTTTCTGTTGGCGTTTCTTTCTAGGGCCACGGTAAACCAAAAAAACACTTGCGGACGACGAGTAATGGATAGCTCGCCGTCCGGTCACCCAGTAACCGTATGGACCGAGCCCGAGTCGTCAACGGCACGTAGTGTTTCCACACGTGCCTCAAAGAGATGTGAGTAAAATCGTAGGGGCACAATAGACAGCAGGACCGAAGCCTACTGGCGCCATGTGGGTCGACTTCTGAAAGGGAAACCCAGGGAGGAACATAGGTGTGTTTTTTGTCAGTAAAGGTCTGTCACGCCTCCCGCCCCGCTCTAGAATGGGAGAAGTCATTAGATGTTTTACAAATTAAAAAAAAAACCTTGAAAGTTGATCAGAGCGGGTGTTATTCTAAAAGCCCAAACTTAATTATTATTTCATGTTTTAATTAATTAGTTTATTTGATGATTATAGCAATATTTATACATAATGGAATGATGAATTTTCGAAGATCAATAATTATTATTTTATGTTTTTATTTAATTATTTTATTTACATAATTAATTAATTGTAGCAAACAACGTGGCAATGCCGCCAGTCTTTTGGGCACATTACCAGTCGACAGCGATGTGGAAGAGTTTTTTGACGCCATATTTTAGATACTTAGTGTATTTTAGCGTAGGGTTTTATTATTTATTTATTTTGTAATTTACTGTAATTATAGTTATTAAGTTGTTTATAAGTGTAGATAATTAATTAATTTATAATAGTGAAAATTACCAATAAATAAAAGTATTAAACTGTAAAAAAAAAAAAAAAATATATTATAGAAAGATGAGAACTGAAACTTGTGAATTTGACTGCAATAACTTATTGGAACTTTTACTATCAAGGATAATTATTTGAAAACAATGAAAATTCTAGAAACCATTTGGAAAATTATAGGTACTCGTACTCGTAAATAAAGATATTACATAACTTAAAAAAAAAAAAAAATTGTAGCAATATATTACGGAACTTTTTAACTAACTGTATAATATTGCGACTTGTTGTAAACTTATTTTTACCATACCAATAAATATTACTTATATATTTGTCCACCCAGGATAAATGTTTGTGTGATGAGCACGATCATTTGTTCTGTGTCTGAGAAATATGTAAGTATGTTTATCAGTTGTCTAGTACCCATAACACATGCTCTGCTTAGCTTGGGACTAGACGGCGCTGTGTGATAGTTGTGGAATATTATTTTATTGGTTATGAAGTCGATGGTGGGTGCTTATCGTATTGTAAGTCGTGTGTTTTCAATAATTTTATTGATTTGACATCGCCTTGACCTGCGAGGCATGTGAACTGCACGTAGCGAACGAAATCACGTTCGGGATTTTATTTTGCATCGAGAATAACAATCTATAATTATTTTATTTATTATTTGTTGTATACTCTAACTACTGCTTACTACTTGATATTATTATTACTATTTTAATTAAAATTGAGAACACACCAACAAGAAGTTGGTTTTGTGATTCGAATCATCACACTATTGATTTCGTTTTCTTCACAATATAATTCTTTATTTGTATGTATGTATCTAAGTTTTTATTTATTTAAACTTCATGTACAATAGTGGTACATAGGCGGACTTAATCCCAAAAGGCATTCTCTACCAGTCAACCTTTGGGTTAAAAAAGACAACACTGTGGTAGGTTCTCACAATAAACAAATACATAACAAATAGTTCAAATGGAAAAATATAAAATAAGTAATATTTATTTCCTTTTGGTTTGTCATCTATAAAGTTGCACATGCCATGTTACGTCTCTCCACCACCCTAAATATTAAGACCGACTGGTAGAAAATGCTTAAGGCTAGTATAGTGTTCCATTAGTGCATAAAATTTTAATGAATAAATACTAAAAATGACATATTTATTTATTCTGTACCTAATGTTTTAATTTTCGTCTTTGTTTAGGAATACAACAATCTGCATTATCATAACGAGTTCTTTATTTATAAATACATTAAATTCTTAATGAATATGCAGGTACGCTGAGTCCGGAAATAATTTGGTGTGCGAGTTACAATTAAAATAGAATCCTTTGTTTTTAATACGTACCTACAAACTAAGTATTTACCTATTGAGTTAAACTAAGCAAGATAATGAATCAGCCGAAAGACAGTTGAATATAGGCGGAGTCCTCCAAGCATTAAATAAATACAGAAAAATCAAACGGTCCTTTTTTATGTAGGATATAAATACCTATATCAAATAACTCATTCTGCTGTGGATAGAGCGAGAGGTGTCAGACTTTTACAGACTAAAACCACCTGTGTTCCTTCAGTTGTCCATTGCATTATATAGCTGCGGTAACTCATAAGGACAATCACATCAATTCTGGTCCTGTGATTCTTGCATACAGATGACTCCCACAGGCATCATCAAATCCAACAGAGAGGTATCAAGGTTCCATAAAAAATCCTACAACAGTTCATTTTTAGGGTTCCGTGCTTCAAAAGGAAAAAAAAACGAAACCCTTTTAGGGTCACTTTGTTGTTCGTCTGTCTGTTTTCCTGTCTGTCAATAGCCTTTATCTACGGAACGCGTGGAGGTATTGAGTTAAAATTAAAACCATATAAGTACTCAGGCCTGCAGTCCCTTGAAGTTGTGAAAAATCAAACTTAAGAAAAACAAATATTTGTATGGCCTACAGATAGATGTTCTGGATATGCTATGTATGTAAGTTTTTATGTTTGTGAACGCATCCACGATACAGGAGTAATTGTTATTGCGGGAAAAAATTATTTTCGACTAGCTGTGCCCGCGACTTCGTTCGCGTGGACTACAGGATTTTGTTTTTTTTTTTTTAAATAAAAGTAGCCTATGTTACTCCTTATTACATCAGCTACCTGCCCCTTCAAAATCGGTCTAGCCATTTCAGAGATTAGCCTGGACAAACAGACAGATAGACAGACAAAAATTGTAAAAAAAGACGTGTGGCACTCGGGGACTGCCGCGGTAAAGCTATTGCATAGCATTTTTATCAACTTATGCAATTATAATTATTTATTTACTTTATTAATGCAGTATGTTTTTTCCTTTGTTTTTTTTTCTTTGATATTAATTGAAGTTACACTTTCACAAAATTCATCTTACAGCACAGGTTACGTCATAAAAAAAATGCGATTCGGAAAAATCTTCGAGACTGAAATCGGGAATTTGACATTATGTAGGTAAGTTTGTACGGAACTTTCCCTCAAGGTGCGAGTCCGACTCGCCCTTGCCCAGTTTTTTTTCATAAATAAACTTATGTGCTTTAAATAACACATTATTTCTTTATTAATTCACATGATGTCACTCCACACGTGCACATTCATTATTTAACAATTAGAATGGCGGAAGAAATGTTGATTGCTATAAAAGAGATGTAAAAACTCTTGCGCATCATAATTCTTGCCTACACACTACACATAGTAAAAAGAATGAAACGCAATGGAGGCGTTTGCGCAAGAACGTGGGTATCATTGGAGTTAAATTTAAACCGCTTGTTTTATAAATTACTAAGAAGTAAAGTAAAATGGGCTTGATAATGACGTGTGGGGAACGTTCGCTTCCTGATGATGTACACGCGATTCTATGACACAGGGCCACTGATTGTTAAGTAGGTGGCATGATACTTTTTTTTTGACATGTGAAATCATCTTATGTTTTCTTCCGCCCTCCTGCATCTTACGTTTTGTCACTTTTACTGTTTCTTCACTTACTAGGTATATAAAACCCACGTGTGTCCTTCAGTTACTCTTTGCGTTTCAGGATCTTCCAAATCCCTTTCAAGAAATTCTTCGTAGGCCTATTGGACCCCTACAGTTTTGCTGACATTTCTTTGAGACGCGAGCTGTATCTTTGACACGCGTGCTGGAGATTATGTTTTACAAATAAAAGACAGGAAATTAGACAAAAAATAATAAACATTAGACATTATTCTAACCAAACAACAACAATCAAACAAATCAAAATAAATAAAAATATTATAAAAACAAACTAATTCTTATTAGTAAGCTATAATCATTTATAGTGGTATAAGTTTAGATTGCCGACTATGATTACGACAAAATTGTTCAATATACCTAAGATATAACATACATTACATTCAAGTAATACTTACAATCTGATATCAGATTAGTCAAATTGAAGGTGAATAACACCTAATCACAATTTGACTGAAAAAGATTTAGGTACATTAAAAATACAAAGTGCATTCAATGATCTATTTTAAAAGCTAATAAAAAAACTAGTGTTTTCTTTCTATCTTGTTTTTGCATAGTAAAAATAACCAGACACAATGGAGCCGCTTGCGCAAGAACGTGGGTATTACTTGAGTTAAAAAAGTAAAACGTTGTTTTAATAATTTACTGTTTTCTGAGAACTTAAATGATGGGCTTAATAGATGAGGTGTTGGGAACATTTGCTTCCTGATGACACGCGATCCTGTACAGGTTTATGGTTCACACCATAGATAGTTCACACACTATTACAAATTCATGCGGAACCTAGCGACCCGCCCCAGCTTCGTAAGGGTTTTACAAACGTTTAAAATTATCAGCTTTTCTTTACTGTAATCTGCATGGATTATACACCTAAACGTTTCACATGAATTACTCTGTCTATTGGTAAAATCTGCATTGAAATCCGTTCAGTAGTTTTTAGGTTTAATCGCGTTCATATACCTTTTTTTTTGTTTTCGGGGGAAACCTTCAAAAGGTTTCTGGCCTTTTGGGGGGAAAGGCCAGAGAGTGTGGGATTCTTATCTCACTAAAACCACCCCAGTGATCACCATCAGTACATGGAAAAGCCCTCCGCGACCTCTTAGAAGACCACCCCGGAACCCTGTCTGTACAACGCCTGTTAAGACACCGCGTTCATATACCTAGACGGACAGATGCTGTGTGTGACTTTGTTTTCAAATATGTAAGGATAGAAAGAAATATAGTAATTTTTAATATTTGTACTACCTTCTACTCTACTAGCGGTTTCGTCCGCGTGAAAATTGAAAACATTTCCCTGTTTATGTAATCAGTGATAAAGTAGCATTTCAGTCGCGAAAGATTTTTTAAAACGGTCCACTTTATATTTTGAGTTTATTCATTACAAACAAAAATACAAATCACTCCTCTACCTTTAGAATACAGGAACATTGAAAGGTTAGGTTAGGTAAAATTATAAACAATTTTATATTGAAAAGGGTAAGAAGCGCTTTTAATCCTAATTCTGTATTTATATCAAAAGTTGTTTAATTCCTAAATATTGTCGTGAATTGTATGTCCCATCGATTTAACACGTCGTATTCTCTCTTTGTTTTACATTCTCCAGTACGCTTCCATTCCTTTTATTTATTGCGACCTCATAATGGCGGTCAGAAGAAAGTGTAATATGCCTTAATTTATGAATAATGCTCCCCTATTTGGCTACAAAGAACAAAATGTATTATCCGAGGGGGATAATACAATCGCTACGTCCGGTGTACGACAGCGAAGTTGGTGTATGGTCGTTATTTGTGTGATGTTATCATTTTAGTTCGCTTTTATTACTGCTCCTTTTCACACAGCGCGTAATAATACACAAGATTTATGTGAACGTCTTGTCTGCTAACTAAACTGTTTGTACTTGTCTGTAAATTTGCAAAGCATGTTTGTTGTCTTTGAATGAATAAAGGTAGAAGAACTACACTGCTCACGCGTGTGCCACACACTCCGATCTGGGCGCGTCGTTCTCCATCATAGAAATATCTTTTAGCTATGGTCTTCATACATTTTATATGGAAACTAGACTTGTAGAGCTGCACTTCATCCAAGCAAGGCGACATCGTTCTACGTACAAATGAGGCATGGTACACGTGTGCGTTGGTCTAATGTAGTTCTGGCTTTTCTCTTCTACTATACGTATGTTTTTTACCTAGCATTTTGATGCATTTTTGTGTGTATATTTGAATGGGTCTCTGAATGGTTTGAAAATACAATTGTACTCGGTAGCTGGCGCTGCTATCAAGTTCTGAATATTTTTCTGACGGAAAGCCACCTTCTAGGAAGTCGGTCGGGGTTTTATAGGTATAGGTTATTGATTTTGCGGTCGATTCTTTTAACCCTTTTATTATTATTATTTTTTGAGGTTGGAAATCATCAAGTAAGTTCCTGCTCTAGGTGAAGCGAGGCCGTGAGGTAGTGTCAGACTTTTACTGATTAAAACCCACCTTTATTCTTTCTTTACCTTCCCTAGTGGGCTTGGATAATGCGGTAGGTGTCAACCTACACATCACGTTAAAGTCTAAAAAAAACGTTACGTTATTAAACAATGTTTACATTTACATACATTATCTAGTACCTATCAGTATCTTCTGGTTTTGTACAAATACAATACTCTGGTCGGACAAAATAAGGCATATTATTCTCTCTTGAACTCGGGTCAAAACTGACTGCACATAATGCAGTTAGTTAATAGCGCCCAACGCGAGATACATTTCCAAACATCCGCTTTAACACAATTATGAAGGTATTACACATCTTTCGCAAGATAATTGTTTTGGAGACACAGATTTTTTATGCATATCTAGGTTTCTATTGAAATTAAAACAAAGGTTTGTGTAAAAAGAATCTAGTAAAGACCTCAAAATTTGCTATTTCACGTAAACTGTGGCCTTTCATAATGTACTCTACCTACTCATAAATTAAAGATGTAAAGAAAATATATTTGTAGAAACCTAGCACATTTAATTGAAAGAAATTCAGAATCAATAAGGTAAGCTAAATTCATTTATAATTTTGTTAATACAGGGTACAATGATTTTATCATTGGTTTTTTTTAAACAGGTATTTCCTGGAACAACTTTTGTGAAATATTCTAGTAAGTGACGGAATCATCGAATACCAACAAAGCGTTAAAGGCGTTATTTTTCTTTTCACGTAGCCTCTTTATCAAATATTCCGTTAGATGAAATAGCAAACTTTTAAATCATGTTGATATAGATAGACGGATCGGGAAGGGCCCTCTTAATAACTGAAACACACCGCCAACTACATGCAAAGTGCAACTAATAAAATAAATTATTCTTTACATACATTTTGACACTTGACCTTCATAACGAGGAATGTCGTCTGGTACGCTATTGTCATTTGCCTTTGAGCTGTATGTATGTACGTGGTACAAAAGAATACTGATAATGTGAGATAAGACAGTTATTAGAATTGTCACGAGAAGGCATTTAACACCTGTGACACGATCATATACACTTCTGGACACATCTATTGGCCCACCTTGTATTTTCAGTTTCGTTTGGTCCTAGCTAAAATTTTATATTAGGTCGAGCAAAAAGTTTTTATGCAGTTTTGAACCTGGCACATTCACAATTTCATTCAATAGTCTTTTTTTAAATTTCGAACACAGAATTTAAAAAAAACAAAAGACAATTTGGAGCCTGTTTGTTGATATCAAACAATCGAATACTAAGAAAACTTGGTTTTATTGGTTTACTTGGATTCAATTCTTGAAAAAGTGATTGATATCTTTGGTTTTGCAACAAACATTACTTATTCTTAACATTAAGGTGAGGTTCTATCAATAATCTATGGATACTTCACCTGAAGTCGCCGCCCAAGCTGTGGCACTTATTCAGGCCGGACACAGCCAAAGAAACGTGAGTGCTCAACTTAATTTAAGTCGATCTGTGGTCCGAAATGTTTATCGGAGGTACCTAGAGACTGGCGGCTTTGTTCGTCGCCAAGGAAGGCCACGATCTCGGGTCACAACTGAAAGGCAGGATCGATTCATCGTGACGACCAGCTTGAGAAATCGTCACCTTACCTCCATTGAGATACAAAACCAACTTCGCGACTTCCGCGGAGTATCTGTGAGCGCTCGAACTGTTCGGAGAAGGTTAAAAGAACGCGATATGGTACCACACAAGCCAGCTAATGGGCCCAAACTAACGCGAGCCCACCGAACAGCGCGCCTTCATTTCGCACGCAGGCAGCATTTAAATTGGACACAGCAAGATTGAAGCCGTGTACTCTTTTCTGATGAGTCTAAAATTGTGTTACATGGCAATGATGGAAGGAAGAAGGTCTACCGACGTAAGGGAGAGCGTTTCGCACAATGCTGCTTTGAAGAGAGGGTTGCTTATGGCGGTGGCTCATGGACTGTCTGGGGCGGTATATCCGCGAGCGGCAAAACTCAACTTGAGGTTGTTACAGGACCACGGCTGCCAACATTAAATGCTGAAAGGTACATTCGTGAGTGCTTAGAACCTCACGTGATACCATACGCGGACTATGTGGGTCCAAATTTCCTTTTTATGCATGATAATGCAAGAGCCCATGCGGCCGGCATCGTCAGGGAATATCTTCGGGATGTGAACATCACAGTTATGGACTGGCCAGCCAGAAGCCCAGACATGAACCCCATTGAGCACATGTGGGACGAGCTAAAAAGACGTGTTAGGGCTCGTCAGCCAGTTGCCCAGACGATGCAGGAGTTGAAAACTGCCATAGAAGAGGAATGGGAGATGATCCCTCAAAATCTCATAGAGCGGTTGATAAACTCTATGCCTAATCGTATGAGAGCTGTGGTAGATGCCCATGGAGGCAACACGCGTTATTAAATTAAACCTTTATTTGATAAAACATGTTTTTTATTCAAAAATCAATTGCCTTTAACAAGGCGCATATCCGACTTGTTAGGCGTAGCTCCATGTCGTATGGTATTCTGAATTCAAATTTAAAACAATACGATCGAAAAAGATGGTAAAATGTATCAGGTTTATAACTGCATCAACAGTTTTTGTTCAATCTAGCAATCATATTTCGGTAGGGGCCATCGAAACCTAAACTCTAAGGTGGGCCAATAGATGTGTCCAGAAGTGTATTATCCTTTTTTTAAGGGTGGAAATCATCCAATGACTTGTCCAGCTCTGGGCGGAGCGAGAAGGCGTGTCAGACTCTTACTGACTATAAACATTGCTGTATCCTTCAGTTGCCCTTCGCGACTGACTGCGGACTGCGGTATCCTTTTAGAAATACCCCGTGGTCCCAGCTAGCGGAAATCGGCCCTACTGGGCCCCTATGCTTTGCAGACATTTCTTTGAGGCACGTGTGGAACACTTCGAGGATACGTCGGTGGTGCTCGCTGAAGGTGAGGACGCCGTGACGCTTCTCACTCCTCAAAGTGTGGACTTACCTACCACTTTAGCCCCGGTTCGACTGAAAAGTTTGAAACTGGAAAATTTGGGTGTGTGTATATGTTCATTACTTGAATTTGGATGATATTTGGCTCATGAGCACCATGTCCTAGAGTAGATACTTTTTATTTACCTCTTATTTTGTTCTGGAAGTATATTCTCTAGGAACAATTTCTAGTATCACGCGGGTGAAGCACCCGGCAGCAGCTAGACAAAAAAAAGTAAAGAAAAAATAGTTTATTCGTGTTTTCATTAGGAAGATAATCGTGGAATATTAAAATATTGTTACAACAAACATAGCAGCAATATCTATTGCTCTGCACGATCGTTAAGTTCTCACTCAGCTTATCGTAACATTAAAGTGCTCCCTTGACATTTCGTAACAGCCACGAATTCACGACTGAACTTATTCTGCCTAATATTTCCACAATCAGAACCACATAATAATTTATCAAAGGAATTGTCAGGAAATGTGGCTGATTGAATTAATGGTGCACGTCATTACGTTGGTAACGAAACTAGATTGAACCTAATCGCCTTTTTCATAACATTTTAATAAAGACAATAATGTTGTTACTAAGTAGGACCTACTTAAACTTGAGAGCAGTGGTGGCCGAGTGGTAAGGCCTTACGAGTTGTAGGTCGCGGGTTCGAACCCAGTTAGGCGCATTACTTTGTGTAATAAAAATAATTGATAAAAAAATATTTCATCACCATTGCTCTCAAAACGGTGAAGGAAAACATCGTGAAGAAACCGACATATCCTAGAACCAAAAGTTCGAAGACATGTGACATTCACCCACCCGCACCGGGCCCGCGTGGTGGATTACGGCCCATTCCCTCTCCTAGAGAGGAGGTTTGAGGCAACAGTGGGAAGATTAAAAAGGCAGATGGATGGATAACATTTTAATTAAAACCATAATGTCGTTATTAGCATTTCCGTGGTCCCATCAGTGATTAAAATCGGAGTGAGTACCTATGGTAATAGTAACAAACAATATTTTGTATTTTTTAAATGAAAATCCGATTCTTCTAACAAAAACCTACTTATATTACGTGGGATCGGTGTAACACGTTTTTTTCTTCCATTCTGTCTTGGTTGCAAGTGATGACATAAATATGGCACTGAAACATGGTCGCTTATAATGGCCCTTATCAGAAAGCTTAAAGTCACCAAAGGGCAATGGAAAGGGCTATGCTCGAGGTTTCCCTGCGTGATCACATTAGTACCCCTAGCCAAGTTACTAATCTGCAATAGTTAACGCTAGTAGAAAACTTCAAATGTACGGGAATGACGTCGTCTCAACGCTCAGTCACGTGGTCAGAACTTTTCTTTTGATTTGGCGACGCGGCCAACTCGAAGCGCTCGACGCAAGCGAAACGGTTGTAACTTGGCTAAGGGGGCTGGAGTGAAGATATCCACAGAACCATGGTCGCCGACATAGCCCAAAGAATCGCCAAGCTTAAGTGGCAGTGGGCAGGGCACATTTTTCGTAGAACGGATTGTCGATTGGGCCGAAGGGATCTAGAGTGGCAACTGCACACCGGAAAACGCAGCGTTGGAAAGCCTCTCACAAGGTGGACCGATAACCTGGTGAGAGTCGCAGGAATGCGGTGGATGCGAAAGACACATGATCGGTCGTTGTGGCGACACTTGGGGGAGGCCTATGTCCAACAGTGGACGTCTTTCGGCTGAAATGATGATGATGATTTTCTGTCACCGTCACCGAACATGTTATTCAAGAAATAATTGTGCAAACATTCATACTAAATTACCTATTTGATGGTTAGATATTGCTGAACTCTTATTTCTTGGATGGCAGAATCAAATCAAATCAAAAATATATACAAGGTGTAAGGGACAGCCCTCCACAAACTTTAAGGGCTTGCTCAGTAGACGAAACTGAACAACCTTCCACAAGATTTTTTTTCAGGAAACGAAAAAAAAAATCGGCCTCACCATACAAAATTAAAAACTTGATTGGACAGTTTGTATGGAAAGGCTGATTTTTTTTTTCGATTCCTGAAAAAAAATCTCTTGGAAGGTTGTTCAGTTTTGTCTACTGAGTGAGCCCTTAAAGTTTGTGGAGGACTGTCTCTTACACTCTGTATATTTCAAATCATCATCTTCCTGCCCTAGTCCCGTTTTATTTGGGGTCGGCGCAACACGTTTTTTTCTTCCATTCTGTCCTGTCACTCGTCACGCTATCACTAACTCCCTTTTCTTTCATATCGCTTCTCACACAATCCATCCATCTTTTCTTTGGCCTCCCTCTTCCCCTCCATCCATCCACTTGTAAACTCATAACTTTTTTAGTAACATGCGTTTCATCCCTCCTTTTCACATGACCATACCAAGACAAACGATTCCCTTTCAACTTTTCAGTCACTGGCGCCACTTTCAAACTTCCCCTAATATACTCATTTCTCACTTTATCCATTCTCGTCACACCACACATCCATCTTAACATTCGCATCTCCGCTACATGCAATCTTTTTTCATCCGTCTTTTTCACAGCCCAACATTCTGATCCATACAGTATGACAGGCCTTATCACGGACTTGTAGATTTTACCCTTCAACTTGAGGGGCATCCGTGGGTCACAAGTGGTTCCCGTGACCTGTCGCCACTTCATCCATCCTGCGTTGATCCGACGTGTTACGTCCCGGTCCACCTCACCATCCCCTTGGACGAGCGACCCGAGGTACCGAAAGTCGGAACAGATCGGTATGGGCGTTCCATCGAGAGCTAAAGGCACTGGATTGGAGACACCGCCGAAATCGCAGAACAAGTACTCCGTTTTGGTTCTACTCAATTTCAGGCCAACACTCTCCAGTCTGTGCCACCACGCCTCCAATCTGTTCTGGACCTCTAGGCCACTCTCGGCAACCAGCACAATGTCATCGGCAAACAGCATACACCAGGGAGCCTCTTCCTGAATATCCGACGTCAGAGCGTCCATAATCATCAGGAAGAGGTAAGGGCTGAGAGCCGACCCTTGATGTAAGCCAACAGCCACATTGAAGCTGCCAGTGGTGCCAACTGTAGACCGGACTTGGGTATTACATCGACTATACATCGCTCGGATCAACTGCACATACTTCCCAGGCACACCTTTCTTCTTAAGGGCCCACCACAGAACCTCACGAGGTACTCGGTCGTATGCCTTTTCGAGGTCAACGAATACCATGTGCAAGTTTTTATGTGCACTTCTGTATTTCTCGCACAGCTGGCGTATAGCAAAAATGGCATCCGTTGTACCCCGACCCGGCATAAAACCGAATTGGTTCTGCGAAATTTCACTCTCTTCTTTCACTCTGTATATTTCAAATACATACTTAAAACATTTACAGGCACTTTAGAATTGTCAGAATGTCGGTCGTTCAAACAAGTTAAGTTAAATTATGTAACAAAAGTTAAGATAAATAGAAAATGTGACAATTAAAATATTATATTGTTCGTGACTGTACACAGTTTAAGGTACGTCTCTCTAGTTACATTGACATGGACCTGTTTACGCACAAGGGTTTATAGCTACGTTATGATACAAGTGGAGTAGAGCACAGTGAACGTTCCCGAGTGCCTTGACACAGTTCACCACACCGTGGCTCATTCATAGGCCTTTACAACGGGCCCCTTACTAAATGAACATGTTTTAGGTAGGTAGGCAAGTATCTCGTAGATATGTATGTACACTGTACAGTCAATAAAAGATAACTGGGATCGTCTGAATGAATTTTGATTTTATTAGCGATATTGTTTATTTACTATGAATTTATATGTTTCATTTCAGACGTCCCTGCAGGTTTTTAAGTTTTGATCCCGAACGTAGTGAGGGATTTATATAATTAACTCCCAAGCACAGAGAGGGAGTTAATATAGAAATCTGAGTGAAATGAGGCATTCAAGTCGCTCATGGCAAAGACAGCTTTATCTCTGTGTAATTAAAAGACTTTTGATTCACAACAGTAAGCATAGGTATTTTTTCTTTTTTTTTTGTAGGTAAGTGGGCAGTTTGATATTTGAATAAAGTCGTTTGATGCACGTACTTTTTTTACTTTATAGGTTTCTTTTTTCAAATGGTTTTGACGTTTCAAATTCAAATCACACTTTTCCCTAGGGAACGCCCATAGACTACTACATATCCACAGGCAAAGACAATTGATAATTATCCTCTTTCTTTTTTTTACTGTAATTTGTACACCATACTAAATACAGTAGGAGCTATGTAGTCTTCAGAAGCTTAATTGACAAAGTTCGTTCCTTTGACTACAATCATGGTTACTGTAGCAATACTATATGTGTGGGCGTTATTCATATTGAATACCTGAAATGCTGAATTTATTTTTCCATTTACCTAAAGAAAAACCAGAACGAATTATAAATAACAAGAAATAGGAGCACCTGAACCCAGCTCATAAGAAAACGCCGCATTATACATTTACGAGGGAGGAAGATATCTCGACCCCACGGGAATTTATGTCTATGAAATATTTAACCTTGTTACCACCTTTACGCTTCCAGATTATTTTTATAATTTAAAACATGATTTCGTGGTTCCTGAACTAACATTATCATGTGTCAATAAAGCAATTTATTTCGTTCCGATACAATGTTATTTTAGATTAAAGTTATCTCAACTCAGGTCCCCAAGATACAGGTTCTACTTAGTTTGGGGACCACTATCTAAATATATGTATAATTCCTAATTAGTTACAGACAATATTAAGGATTATGTAATAGTTTTAAGGTATTCTTCATTTAAACATTATTTATATTCTTATTTTCAAAAAAATCCTAAGCTTATTTTAGCTTATAAAATGTATAAGCATGTGGTCTTGCTTATACCTACATTAATATGTTCTTTTGTGCGAAAAATAACTCTTAAACTGTAATACGTATTTTTAATTGTAACTCATACAAAAAATACTTAAAGCACGTTCGTAAGTATTTAATTACGCTTATCTTGCATTGTTAAACAATAAAATTGTCTTCAATAAAACTATTTTGTTTTTTACACGGACTTCAACAAAAAAGTTAGACAACGGAATCCAAACTACTCCGCTAAGTTATTTGACTGCATTTATATTTTATATCATTAAAAAACCTACTAATGAGACCTTCGCAACAAAGCGTTATACTTACAACATTTATGAAATTCTGTTTCATTTGAAATACAAAAAACGTTATGTGTGCTTTAGAAATAATGTGTTGTTACAGCAATAAACACATACACAGCCATGATATGTACACAGTACCTACGCACGTACGCAATGGGCAAAACAAATGTAAATACTTTCCATTTAAGGCGTACATTCACCATCTTTTTATAGGTAGCCAGAGAATTGCTATAATTGAATAAAAAAACCTCTAAACCAAATGCCATTAATGTCGTGCCATAAAAATAATGTGAGAACTAATTTCTATGATGGAGCAGTTTTATTGAATGGGAATATTGAACGCTAGTTTTTGCTTCGTCGATGTTACTCGCAATATGTTTAATGTTAGTCGTTTTATATAATTTGTATGTTTCTACATTGTTAAACTACGCATATCCTCGAGAAAACGTGTCTAGTGTTTCTCAATCTGCAGCGGACGTGTTAAAATAAGGGTTCCCCCCGCAAATGTCAAAACAGTCGAGAAATCTGAAAGGGGACATGCGCAGTAGGGATCCGATCAATGCACCCCGTGGAGTGCGCGCGCCACCCTCGCCCGGCCGCCGCTATCTACGCAGTTGCCACAAAAACACCAGCCTAAACCTAGCGCACTCAGCGGATCGCCCTTGAGCAACAAAAAATACACAATCAATCGGCTCATCCGCAAGTTAGTACCCAAAAAATGTTAAGTGAACGCGGGGCGCCTCCTCCGAGTAGCGTGTGATTCAGCTCGTTAAGGACACCCACACCTTCCGAGTCGTCTGCGCCGCGAGCCAGTGTTGCACCTAGTCAGGTCGCTGTCGCGTGACTCACCGGATTATCCAGAAGATTTCGATCGTTCAATTCGCTACGATAGTGGAGTCTTAGAGCCGGTGCCGGTGTGTAACCGTACAGATAATTAGTGCAAGTTCGGATGCCGGTGGTCCGGCCGCGTGCCGACTTGGATGCCGGCGTCGGCGGGCGCTGGTGACGAGTGAGCTGGCCGCTAGCCGCAGGGATGGACGACGGAGACACCATCTTCTATGACGACGACGGTGAAGCGCAGTGCGATATGGTATGTCCACTGCCCTAACCTTGACAAAAACCTTCAATAATCCTAAACAATGTAATTACTGCTATTCATGTTGACATTATTCCAATGCTTTCAATGTAAAACTGTAGATTCTATGGATTTCAGTGGTTATATAACGCGGAAACATCGTTGAGAATGTGTGCACAAAATGGACGATCTGCCAGGTTTTGCAATGATGCAATACCGTGTACCTTTCCGATATCGAAGATCAATTTCTTCTGTGGTTAGGATAGCTTGTAATGGTAGTTTTTTAACATCGTGACTGACAGTATGATTGATTCACATCGACAGCGCTGCATCGCTTGAGACCTTGAAACTTGGAAGCGCTTGGATTGTTCCGTGACTGTTTTGATTCATAATCGTAATAATGTAAATTAAAATTCTTACTGAACTAATGCCATTGTTGTCACTCATGCAATGTAAACAATTCAGAGATTTATTTAGCTGCAAGTTTTTAAGCATTCCAAAATAATATTTGTGTTCTATAAGAAATCACTCAGTACCGTTATGGCCGCTTGTACCGTAAAAGCGAAATCATGTATCGCTTAAAAGTTAGTTAAAATTCAACGAAGCATTTCTGTGGGAATATGTTGATAATTGGCTCCAGCATTAGAATTAGTCAATTAAAAACATATTCCTACTATGTAACAATTAATTTACCTGCTGCCGTTTCATGATGAGCACTTTTGTAACTTTGATTGCACTCTAATTACTACAGTAAACATTATTACCCTTGTAAACCAAGTATTAGGTAAGTTGATGATAGACAAAATTGTTTTAATTATAATATGTAGATCTTGACTCTGAAAGTAGATAAAATTTAATTACCCAAGGTATTGAGAGACAAGAAAGATACCCCATGATTATCAAGTACCTAATGTATTTTAATTTCTCTACATTTTCGTGGAGTTTGTTAATTACTGGATAAAATCTTTAATTAATAAGCTTTCCACCAAGTACCAAAGAAAAACCAATTTTCTTTTTATTCATCTATGTTTTCACTTTTATTAGCCATTGGTTCTAAGCTACGGTTTTAACTGTTACAGCCGTTACCTGGCTTAACTAAATTTTCATATCCTATAGTAACCCAACGCTGAGCAAAGGCCTTCCCCTTCTCCTTCCAAACCTCTTTGTCTTGGGCGATTGCTGGCCATGTTTGCCCCGTGGACACGATCATATCGTCACACTATCTTTGCCCCAGTCATCTTATTTACAATTCGCATACCAACATATTATACAATTATCAATAAATTATTTTAAACGTTCAGATTTTTGCTTTCCATTACCTTTTGTAGTGAAGGAAAGCATAGAACAAAGACTAGCTCAAAAAATCCCGAAAATATTAAGGCAGCCTTCCACCAACACGATCTAAGCCCGATACTAAGTTGATTAGAATTGAAAATGCTCTTTTTCCCCGAAAAGGGGTGGCTGTCAGACTCCTCTGGCAAGTGTCATCACAACGATTGGCCTAATAAGGTATAAGAAGAAGACATTGTGCCTACTGCAAATAAATAGAGATAAAGGAATGATAATGATGATGACTCTCGAATTCGCGATGTTCTCAGTCCCACACAAAATCATATGTCATCAATTACATCGCAACAAGTTGAACCACATAAGCTGACATTACGCAATCACAGCGATGCAGGTTCCTCACGCTGCAGTAATCAATCATTAAACAGACTAATGGGTATCACGTCAACGCAGCTTAGTGAAAGTCGCACGAAATTGGCGTATTAATCTTCATTATGTCGAAGCACCCACGATTCTTTACTAATTGTTAAGAACAATATATTCTTAGAAGTAACCTACATTTTTTTTTTCTGTAAGGGCGGGCTAGCTCGCACAGAGACGAGAAGTTTTTATGGCGTTAGGCAATCTCTTTTTTAACCGCTCGTTTACTGCTCAGAACTGTGAGCATTTTTTAAACTGTGATTTGGGGACTACCACCTTCGTGAACTTCGGCCTCTTGCTCGGAAAAATAGCGGGCAATGTTTTGCCCGCTATTTTTCCAGTCACCATAACACGTTCTATTTTGTTGGTATTTACCTCTGCTGGTAATATAGACGAAATATTTAACGGTACGTTGCAGGTAGGTCGAAGACAGTTGTTACGTTTTCTTTAATGTAAGTTGTTTAAGGATCGATACATTATAAAACCTTATTCGCTATACAATTGTGTACCGACTCATTTTTGTGAAAAGGATTCAGATTCATCCCGTGGAATTCAAAATTCGAATTCTGTCACTGAAATGTGTGACACTTTTTATGTAGTATGTAAATAAAGTTTTATTAATTTAGCAGCATCGTGTCGAATCGCCCCAGTGTGAGTTGACGCTAATGGTCTTGTAATAGTTCATTTTCGAGGCCTATTGTTGCTTTAAATAATCGCTATGTTTAATTTAATTACCATTCCGACATGAAAGTTCTATGAACTTAATGATTAGTTGCAAGTGATGAGATAGTTGATAAGTGTAAAATTGCTAGTTCACTTTTTACCTTCGTGTCTATATGCTCGACTGGATAATGTATTATTATTAGTTCCACACACGTGGGTCGTAGCTCGGAGCCTTGAATATTAAACTTCATTGCTTTCAATGTTTTCACTTTGTTTGCTTTAAATGTTAATGTTTGGGGTTCATTCAAACAAAGTCTAGCTGCGTCAACAAAGAAGTGAGACATGACCTGTTTTAGTAAAAGCTAATGATTCGCCCCGGTTTGGCACGGAGTTAGCAAAAAACTTAAACAAGAGGCTTGTACGAACCCAGCTGTGGGGAACTCCATTGAAAGAGCGAAATAAATATATTATGCCAGTGTCATGTGAGTTTTAGAACAGGGTTGTATAGTTAACTAATATTTATTATATGTGTGTGTAAAGATATACATATATGCATACTAAGGTTTCATCCATAGATATAAATATTTCTACAGTTTCATCATAATTATTATTATCTTTCTACTCTTGTCCCATGTTATTTGGGGTTAGAACAACATATTATTTTCTTCTATTCAGTCCTGTCACTCGTCATGCCATCACTAATTCCATTTTCTTTCATATCACTCCTCACACAATAAGTAGGTACCTTCATCTTTTCTTTGGCGCTGAAAATCAGCGCTGTGGCTCTGTCTTGTACAGGAGCCATTAGCCAGCATTATGCCGTTTTGCACGGATTAGACACATATCTTCCCAATATTTTTTATTGTTATTTTTTAATGTATGCGCTATGTTTGACGCAATTTTTTTTTTCTTTCATCGGTATATATTTCAAAATATAGATAACTATAAAGTATATCAGTTTATGTTAAGGTTTATCTATATATTTTACATCATTTCAAGCATGTACCTTGTGCCTTTTCATTCGCACTGATAAAAATTACATTTAAATGAACTAATTGACCTTTTGTTTTATTACTTGTAGTAATAATTATAACATTCATCTAAGTATATATTGAGAAATCCATTCAATTCTCATACAATTATCTTCTTTGTGTTTTTAGTTGTTATAGCATCGTTAGCCTTGAAGGTGCAGTATCTTTATAGTGAGATTTAATTCCGACAATCTTAAATTAGTTAGATAAAAATGTACAAAACATTTAATATCAGATTGAGCTCTTTCAAGCTTTTAAGGCCCAAGCGCCCGCGAAGTGCCATAAAACAGTGACTCCTCTGAGTCTACTCCTCGGTAACGGCCTGGTTAATAGGTTTGAAAAAAATATATGTTTATTATAGATCCATGAACAACAATATCAACTATTGATTCTTTCGTGCGATTTATACTTTTGTTTAAAAAAAATATTTAGTAATACTTCTTCTTCTTCGGTTTTGATCTTTAGAAACATTTTTACACATAAAAAAGCGCAACTTGAAGCCAGCGCTCAAGATCCGTTTCGGCAATTGTACCCGCCTAGGCGGTCAGTACGAGTATCTGTGCATTTAATTGCAGCCAGCTGCGCCCGGATAGAGCCCCGCTGATCTATAAATACATATTCTTTGCGAAATATTAATTAATTTACATATTATGCTATGTTCACTTTGAAGAATATTTAACCACCTATTTTTAACACGCTTTTTTATGTGTGTACTGTTGTTTCCATTTAATTTCGACCGGATGTTTGAAGGGACTAGGGTAAGTGCTCCAGTGAATGAACAATTAAGCGCTCTTTGAACTTCAAAAAATAATTACACTATGTTAATTCTAAGGTATACGGTCCAAATCTATATTTTGGTAGTGTAAATATATTAAAGAATGGTTTTTAAGATAAATTTACGATATAACCTGGATAAATTTTTAGATATTTAGCAATTAATTGAAAAATACCCTAAAACCCCAGTGAATGAACAAAATTTTCTAGTAAATGAACAGAGTAAATCCAGTAAATGAACACAATTTTAGTTTGCTTAATAATTCAAGAAATCTATGTTTTTCTAACATATTCAGTCCCAGAAAAAGCTAAAAATCGAACTTTAAATATTCATAAATAAAAATAAAAGCCTTCAAATCATCAAAGTTCATTCTATCTCCTTGTGGGACCTGTGGCCTACAAACGCTGCGTATTCCAGTACACGGTAGCCACTCCAGAACCTTTCGGCTTCATTAACCATCTTTTCTACGAGCAATATGACCTACCTTTTCAGGCTATGTCGGAAACTTTAGTTCTCCTGTGGATATTTTCATTCCTGATGCAATCGCGCAAGGAAATTCCGAGCATAGCCCTCTCCTTTGTCTTTTGGGTGACTTAAAGCCTTCTGATGAGGCCAATTGCGAGCGACCACGTTTTAGAGCCATATAGGCACCATCACTGGCAACACGCACTGGTCATTGACTTTCGTCTTGGGACGCTGTGGTATATCGGATGAGGAAATATCACGCAACTGCCTGAACGCCGCCTAGCCGAGTCGAATTCGACGATTGACCTGTTACTCGAAGTTAGGCCAACCCAATTGGACCTTCAGTCCCAGGTGGATGTAATCGTCCAAAACTTAGAGTTTAGTCTCTGATCTTGACAGGAGCGGGTTCTAAATAGTTGTTTACCATGACTTTGGTTTTGTCCATATTCATCTTGAGACCCAGTATTTCTGAAGCTTAGCCTCAGCTATGACTATTATATCGTCGGTAAATTAAAGGTGAGTGATAGCTCTCTCCAATCTAGAACCTTGAAGAGATCTTCTATTGCGGCTTTGAATAATTTCCGACAAATTATGTCTCCCTGTCTCACACTCTAAAGTCAAAACCTCTAAAGGTTTGGTCCTGAAGTCGGACTGACATGGTGGCATTTCGTACAAATACTTCAGTTCTTCGATGTACCGTTATGGTTAACCTGGCACCGTTGACTTGGGGAGTACTGCGACACAGCTCAAGATTCGATCAAATCAAAGGCCTGGTTTGTCGTAGTACACAAACGCTAAGCAGACAGGCAGATTATACTTCTCAGTCTTCTTTATAACCTGCTGCAGAGCGTGTATGTGGTCTACGGTGCTGAAACCTTTTCCGTCCTGAGGATAGAAGTCGCCAAACCTGTGCGCGAAACAGTTCGTGAAGATCCTGGAAAACAGCTTGTAGACATGGCTCAGATGTGGATGTATGAATAATTCTTAAACAAGGAATTGTCGCCCTTCTTAAAGTAGAGTTTCTGCTTTTTTGAGTATGACGTAATTGAACAACTTCAGAAGAGCCTTAAGGACAGGTTTTCCACCCGCGTTCAGGAGTTCGGCCGTAATTCATTCCTCACCCAAAGACTTGTGGTTTTTACGTTGCTTCAGAGCCAGCCTAGTCTCGCACAGGCTGAGTGCCGGGATATCTTCGGTATAGTGTCAGTCAAGCTAGCTTTTGAGTCATTTGCTAGATTCACCGCGAATAAAGTAGTAATATTATTAAAATCAGTCAAATCAGCGCAGTAGGAACAATTAAACCAATATCTGGCATTTATGTGAGCAAGAAGGACGAGCTTCTTTTAAAGTTTCTTGGGTAGGTCTATAAAAAACTTTTCGCACTTATTTTTATTGGAATTCATGGTAAATCACCATGATGAAAGGTACAAAAAAAGAAAACAATGTAACAATAAATTTTAGGTCAGGTAATTTTAGGTGTAAGGATGAATTCTAACTGATTATATTATGTTCATTTAATGGTTACATCATCACGACGAAAGCTAATAATTGAACATGGTGAAAAATGTTAGTTCATTCAATGGATTTAATGAACCAATGAATGAACACACCCTGTCCCAATACTGGCCTAAAGATCAGAAACGGATTGATTAAACGACTCCCAAAATATGAACATTATGGCATGAAAATAAATAACATATTTTAATAAAAATATGAAATTTGCATTTGACCAGTGAATGAACGGCCGTTCATTCACTGGATTTCAAGCGTTTTGTATTTCCAATGCTGGGACGTCGAATAATTTACGTAAAACTGGCTAGTATGGCATTGTAATTGATTTTAGACAATATTAAAACTATATATTATTCAAATAAATAAATAACTTCTAGTGCATATTTAAATTACAGCCACCATTTGATATCAAAAATTTTGTGTCCACCCCGAGTCCTAAATTCTTGCCCGAACAAAAATATTTTTACATAACACTGTTAACTTTAAACGCTCGCCGTTTTGAAACGAACAGTAACATATGAAGTGAATATTGTCACTATAATAGAAAATAGAGCTGTAATTACGAAAAAAAATACGTCAATGGATAGAAATATTTCAATTTCTTATTTTTTTGAAAAAGCTGCGTTTTGTTCATTCACTGGGGTGTGTTCATTCACTGGAGCACTTACCCTATAAGCCTTAAATATAGTTTATATTCCCACTTTATTCGTCTTGTCTTGGACCAAAGTACAAATCCGAAGGACATGGTGAAGCTTTCGGTGGAGGGCTGTGTCACTTGGGTGGAATACCACCGAATCCACGTAGAGGCGATCGATGGACGCGTCCACTTGCGTCAGGTCATGGCAACTGAAAAATGTTTTAGTCAGTAAAAGTCTGACACTCCTTCTCGCTCCACCCAGAGTGAGAAGAGCAAGAGAGGGGTTATTTGATGATTTTTAACCTCAAACAAAAGGTTCAAAACCTAGATATACTTTTTGCTATTGTGAAACGGTGAAAGCCAAACTACCCCAAAATAAACCTATTTATGTTCATCTTTGTCTTTCGAACTCATCATTTCTGTTAAATATTACGCGTGAAATTAGAAATATGAGTTTCTCCGTTCAATTTCTTCACTTGATGCTAATTTCGAGCCGCTTTAGTACCTTTCATGTGCTAATGAAAAGCTATAAATCTGGATCACCATTACACAAAGCATTATGTCTTCGTTAACACCAATTGTTTTAACGTTAATTACAATTAGTTTAGAGTTCTATATAAATGTTGTAAGTACCTATACACATAATGAAACCGTTTTAGCAAATAGCCGTTATAGCATAATCAGCCTTATAATAATTATAATGAGTATTTTATTCCTTTGGACGTCGGAAGGTATGCGAAACGTCCCGCAAACTTCCTTTGAAAAGGGGAGATCTTCCGACAACGGGTGATAAGTGTGGTGTGGGCACACACACACAGAAGAATTCGGGCGCGACAGAAGATGGTACAGGCCATGGTCCGGAGCGAGGAGGAATGGCAGGCGGTCACCATCTTTTGCGAAGCAATAATGCTAGCGAAAGAGGACGCCGCACGCGTGTGTGAACTAACGTCCTTACGTCCCAGCCACCGAGATTACCGATCCCGACTACCAGCCACGGTGGACGCTGTCCCGATGTTTATCTGTAATCAAATCTTGCAAATTAAATTTGATCCACACGGTTATCGATTGAGCTGAAATTTTGCATGCATGTGTAAATCAAATGATAATGCAAAATTATTACGACATGGAGCTGATCTGATGATGGAATCGGAAGGTGGCTATAGGATGGGCACGCCACAATTATGGCGGTAAATCCCCTCTTTGAGGCGTGGCTGAAAAGACCTCACGGCGTCCTTACCTTCCGTATGACGCAGGTCCTCACCGGACATGGCACGTTCGGGTGGTTCCTGCACCGGATTCGTGCGGAAGTGACACCCGGGTGTCGCCACGGTGGAGCACACAGTCGAGGTGTGCCCTTCTTGGGAGGAGCATCGCCGTGCCCTCGTGGGGGCGATCGGCGGCGGAGACCTCTCGCGCCGGGCCTTGCTTCAGGCCATGGTCCGGAGCGAGGAGGAGTGGCAGCGGTCGCCGACTTCTGCGAAGCAGTAATGCTCGCAAAGGAGGAGACCGACCGCATCAGGCAACGGCACTCTCGCCGCCGCTGCCGGGATTCCGATCCCGTTTTCCGGCCACCGTAGGGGCGGGCTTGCGGACGGCGAGCAATGGGTAGCTCGCTGTCCGGCCGTTCGGTAACTGTCCGGACCGAGCCCAAATCCTCGACGGTGCGCACCGTTCCCGCGCACCTCAAGGAGTTGTCAGCAACAGCAGGGGCCCAGCCGGGTCGAAGCCTACTGGGGCCAAGGTTATCCGAAAGGGAACTCGAGCCACGGTATGAAGGCTAGAAGGAACGGGGTGGGCTTTTAGTCAGTAAGAGTCTGACACTATCTCCCGCTCCGCCCGAGAGCGGGGGTTGTCATTGGATGATTTATCCCACCATAAAAAAAGGTGGCTATAGGAATTTCGTAGTTAAACGACACAACCCCATCGATTTTGGGCTCGTATGATTCGGCTTGACGAGTATTAATTGTATAGGTATACCGAGCTATAAAAGCTTGCTATGAAAAAATGATTTTCATTAAAAGCTTGTTTACTTTACCGTTTTGAAAACAGTGGTGAAAATAAATTACGCAAAGTAAAACAAATTGCCTGGGTTTAAACCGACGAGATACAGCTCGTAAGAGTCGTAGGGTGAAAACCCTCATAAATGAGAAATTGGTCACTCAGTACGAAGAAAAAAAAATAAGAATAGTTAAATAACATTTTATTTTGCGATTTTATTACTTATTCAAATGTATTTTTGATATATATTTTGTTTCTATCATTCTCTCATCTCATCTATCAATTTTTCACGATATTTGCGAATTACGGTTTTCATGAGTTGTCACTTCAAATTTCATTTTTATTTTGTGTGATTTATTGGAGTTACTTACGACTCAGATGTTCTTTCTAAAAATTAGAATTAGATTAGAGATAAAAAATACGACGAATAAAAAACTTTTTCAAAAAAAGAAACCGACTTCAATGTAAAAAAACACTGAAAAGTACAAAATAACTATAATTTAGAAAGTCGGTGTTTCTCTATTAGATAGTTTTGTCTCTTCGCTTTTACTTTGAAGTCGGTTTAATTTTTTTTTGTAAAAAGTTTTTAATTTTTCACTTTTTAGTTATGGTATCACCATTAAAAAGTACCCCTCAGCCAAACTTAAATACCTTCTAACCAGAGTGCATCTCATAACGTTTCTAATAACCCCAAACACGTTTAGGTTACATTAATTTATCTTCCGGCTTGATCACCAGATCAGTTCGATACATCCCCTCCCCCTTTTCATTCAGCCTGTCATCGACTACACGTATAAACAAATAAATTAATAAACAAAAAAAATTCGGTGAACTAACATAAAAAAAAAAACATACATTCAGCCGACCATAGAACCTCATCCTTTTCGAAGTCGGTTAAAAAGAGATCAACTTTTAATTTTGTTTTTCAAAATGAATTCAATTAGGTACCTAGATTTCTTATTTACTGTCTTTTTTTAAATGTATCGTCCAATGTTTCGTTCGATCTAGGTTTTAACAATGTTACATAGCTAAGTACTTCTTTAAAAACAAATATGTTTAATCAAAAATAACGACAGACGATTGCTTTTTAAAACTTGACTATCATAAGATTTTGTAGCGATTTATTTTACCACGATTAATTTTAATCCGAATAAAGTAATTTTGTATGATGAGGCCGATTTATTTTTTCGTTTTCTGTAAAAAAAAATATTGAGGAAAGTGGTTTAGTTTGGTCTACTAAGCAAACCCTTATTGTTTTTTAATTATATAGAAAATTTAAACGGAAAGGTTTGCTCAGCAGTTAATTACAATTTTTGGTAGCACTTACTTATGCGAACAAACTTTTTCAATTGTAAATTATAGAAAAAATAAATATGCTTCTCGTCTCACAGATGAGCATTTGAGAGCCATATTACGAATTTCAACTACAAATATGACGGCTAATATACAAGAAATAGCCTCCCATATACATCCTCAGTCGTCACATTATTTTTTTATAAAACCAACTACTTGTTAGTAGTTATTTTGTAGTTTTTATTTCTATTTTTCAATTAAGTGTGTTGTAACAATTTTAAAAGCATTTTATTTTTTATGATCAATTATACGCAGGTATCAGGTTGAATCATCATTATCATCATCATTTCAGTCGAAAGACGTCCACTGCTAGAAATAGGCCTCCCCCAAAAACCAAACCCAAACCTAAAATCAGGTGGAATATAGGGTTAATATTACAAGTGCGGCCCGCCTTCAGTTTATTTTACCACCTTGTGGCCCTTGCCTGACAAAAGGTTGCCGACCGCTGCTATAAGGAGATCTGCTGTCTCTTCCCTCTCCTAGAGAGGAGGCCTGAGTCCCAGCAGTGGGAACATTTAAAGGCTGATTATGTAAATATAATATGTTATATGTATACTTTGTTATGTAGGTCTCCTACTCTCTTACACCATGTATACATAAATAAAGTGTTAGAGGAACCTAAGTACATTAATTTTAGCGGCACCACCTTTCAAGTTTTAGCAATGGCTTTACATTGTACCTAAGTTATGGTGAACGGCGATGACCTTTGCAACCGTGCGATTATGGTGCAATTGCATTCTAATGGGGTTCCTATGATCATACTTTTGTATGCATGTTGCATCAACATTGTTTTCATTCTTTGAGAATTTCTTATCTTATTGTTAAGACAAAGATCGCGTTTATTTAATGAAAAGCTTATTTCATTAATTGAACATATTAATTATTTTTTTAGTTGATATAAACTAGTGCTTGACTGCGATGCTACCTGATGGTAAGCAGTGGTGCAATCTCTGATGGTGAGGCGCACTAGTTTATGAGCCTATTCATTCACTCTTGCTTTAAAGACACTCAAATTATAATCGGACGGGAAGACCGCAGCAGGCAGATTGTTCCAGTCCTTTGAGACAAGGCGAGACGCTTAGTCCGGATGATTTTCATGGCCAGAAGCAGTACTATCCTAAAATATGACCACTTATAACCTACGGATATAAATGTAACCTACATCTGAAATTACTATTGCCTTTAAAACAATATCTATGTTTCGTTTTCCTTTAATCTATGTGAAATATCTATACGCTTCAGGCGTTTCAGTGTATAGGTACCTACTACTTTGGGTACTTGGTTCATCTAGCGACAACATTTTTGGGTCTGAAATATTTTTAGCAGCTGTGAATCATACTTTTTAGGGTTCCGTAGCCAAATGGCAAAAAACGGAACCCTTATAGATTCGTCATGTCTGTCTGTCTGTCTGTCTGTCTGTCCGTCCGTATGTCACAGCCACTTTTTTCCGAAACTATAAGAGCTATACTGTTGAAACTTTGTAAGTAGATGTATTCTGTGAACCGCATTAACATTTTCACACAAAAATAGAAAAAAAGCAATAAATTTTGGGGGTCCCCATACTTAGAACTGAAACTCAAAAATTTTTTTTTCATCAAACCCATACGTGTGGGGTATCTATGGATAGGTCTTCAAAAATGATACTGAGGTTTCTAATACCATTTTTTTCTAAACTGAATAGTTTGCGCGAGAGACACTTCCAAAGTGGTAAAATGTGTGTCCCCCCCCTCTAACTTCTAAAATAAGAGAATGATAAAACTAAAAAAAATATATGATGTACATTACTATAAAAACTGCCAACGAAAATTGGTTTGAACGAAATCTAGTAAGCAGTTTTTTTTTAATGCGTCATAAATCGAAAAAAATACGCTATTATTAAAACATCGATCAAAGTTACAACACATTACAAGAACTTTTATAATATGTTACTTGCTGCTACGGAACCCTTCATGGGCGAGTCCGAGGCGCACTTGGCCGGTTTTTTTTATTATTATTGATAGGCTTGCGCTGATCTTTAGCGCTAAGCACAAATGTTGAATTACATATTTTTTTCGCGAAGTTAATAAATAAGGTAAAAACCTACCTACCTTAAAAATGTTTTGTTATTAAGCAATAACAGTTAAGTAAATTTTTGTTAGCAATGATTGCTTACAAGAACGATATTTATCTTGTCATATCCGCGAGTGGCGGCGCGTCCGAGGTACTAGGGCAGCATGAATAGTAAAGCACTATAATGTGCACACATTATCGTTGCAAGCCACAATCTCCCAGTCGCGCGGCGCCTGCTAAACACCATCAATTTATTACAGCTAAGAATGTAGAAAGCCGTTATCTGGGACGGAGCGATGAAGAACTGGGATTATCTAAAGGGCTCAGTCAGCGGTTTCTGAGTTATTAGTATCAAGATACCTGTTCAATCAATCAGTAACAAGTATGTTTCTGATTTTATTATTATGGGGACATAACTTTATCGGAAATATGTAACTTGGGAGAAATGCCATTTTTCTTGGTCTCTGTTTGTCATACAAAATACTGAAATAATTCCTTAACGTAGGTAGGTACATATTCTAAATATCACTAAGCATTTTAATTTTCTTAATTATCTTCTTGGTTACTTTTCTTTTATCATATAGCCAGCCTAATCTGACGCCCAAATGTATGATCTGGCTCCAAAATTGTGGAAAATCAAAAGTCCACTCAACTGCCTTGTAGTCAAATGGAAAGAAATGATGGAAGTGGACCTATCCTTCGCTACCAACACAGAGTACTTTTTATAGGGCAACCAGTAACTGCTGAGATGATGAAATTCTCCACTGGTCTTATGCTCCTAACATAGAGATAATAAGTTGGATGAGTCGTTACAAGTACGCAACCGTGTTGCCTATGATACTTCTCGGATAGGCATCACTATCAGTCTATCCAAGAAGTATCGTGTGTGTTCAGACTTCCTAGCGGCTGGCGATCTATAACGACAGGAAGTACGTTTTGGATTTAACCAACACCGCTCACTTCAAAAATTTAACCCATAAAACCGAATATTGATAGAATCAAGCATTTCTGTATTTTTTTTTATAATTTCAATGCTGTAGCTTTTTTAATCTACAGATCAGAACATTTGCATACAAAAGTATCTATCTGACGGTAAAATTGTACAATCAAGTTTTATGTTCAATCATAAGCTTTGCACCCGAAATGGCCTGAGGCAGTCTAGACTCCGCTATGTTTTATGATGTTCTTTGGAATTGGCGTCTGCGCATAATGGAAAATAAATTCCCGGTATTACCTGTCCGGCAGATACAAAGCCGAATAACATAAAAATCCGCAATGATGTAGAAGCTTTAAATGCTGTGTGTGCCCGGTATATGCGCTTCAGGATAGACTTTACTTGGTTCATCTAGCGACAATATTTTTGGATCTGAAATAACTTTATCAACTGTATATCATACATACGAGTGTCTATGTACCTCTGAAAAGTTTACACTGTTGAATAGAATAATACTGATTTTATTTTGTTTATGAAATTTTTTTTCATAAAATGTGTTTTCAATTATTATGTTTCGAAAAATGAATACAACGAAACGTTTACTAGTTGCATAGGCCTTAGGTATACGATATATTATACGAGTATATCGTATACCTTTCTTATTTGTGACTTTGGCGCTAAGCACAAATCTTGAATTATATATTTTTTCGCAATGTGAATAAATTAAGTAGATAGAATAGAATAGAGTAGAGTAGAATATAATATGATATAATATAATATGATATAATATAATATAATATAATATAATATAATATAATATAATATAATATAATATAATATAATATAATATAATATAATATAATATAATATAATATAATATAATATAATATAATATAATATAATATAATATAATATAATATAATATAATATAATATAATATAATATAATATAATATAATATAATATAATATAATATAATATAATATAATATAATATAATATAATATAATATAATATAATATAATATAATATAATATAATATAATATAATATAATATAATATAATATAATATAATATAATATGATATAATATGATATGATATGATATGATATAATAGATAAAATAGAATAGAATAGAATATCGTTTATTTAAGAAATATCTACCTACCATAAAAATGTTTTCTTGGCAACAACAGCTAAGTAAGTTATTGGCAGATACAAAGCCGAATAACATGAAAATCCGCAATGGTGTAGAAGCTTTAAATGCTGTGCGTGCCCGGTATATGCGCTTCATCAGTTGTATCAAACCGATGAAAACAAAGGTCGTATACGCTGAAAATAAAATAGGTAATCATTTTTGATATTTTTACGTCTTGCTATGAGAAAAAGCTGGCGAAGGTTGTGAAAATACGATGGATGCGAGACGTACAGGACAATTTGTTGTGACTATACTTGCCTAGGTAGGCCTATGATTATTATATAGACTAGTGCCCTGCTCCAGCTTTGCTTGAGTGTAAATTATATACATATACCTACCTTCCTCGTATATAGCTCTTTCTATTTACGTAAACCGCATCAAAATTCGTAGCGTGGTTTAGACGGAGGGAGCGGATAAGAGAAAGACGCGAAAATCGACTTTGTTTTTTATACAATGTAAAGATTATCTACACCAAACACACGTAAATATGATGAATTATGATTACAGTAAAAAGTTTTTTAACAGCTTATGTTAACTGAAAGTAACTAAATAATTAATGTAAATGAAATTCATCAAACAACACTGTTATTAAAAAGTAATTCTACTTGTTTTATCATAATTACTTTTTATTATAAAGTACATAAAATCTTAACAATGACTTGTAAAATGTCGTTTTTTTTTCTGAAAGCGACCGTTTTTCGACTTACAAGTATGTAGGTCTACCTACCTTTGTCAGTATATGAGTACCTACATTATAATAATAGATTCTTATCATACACGTAACAGAAAAACGGCGAGAAAATTGTTGATGAAATTATTAATTGTCTACATAGTCACCATGATATATACCGGCGCAATAATTTACTAAGTTTTATCAAATCAAACTAATGGCCACTCTAAACGCAAAAATATCGTCATAATTGGAAACTAAATTGAATTGATTTTTCAATATAATGCCGTGATCTTTTATAAATAAAATACACCATACACGTGTTTTTCTTTGGCACCAATAATCCTCAAACATTAGAAATTATTATATAATTTATTTGTAAAGTTCATAATGTCTTGGCCGTGTGGCGCACTGCCAAGTGCATGCTAGCTCAAAGTCGCATTGCACTGCATTCGTTTATATTTTGCCGTCTCGCGTGGGTGCTAACTATTTGCGGTATGAGATCATGATAAAAACTTGTACTTAATACATTATTCATTAACTTGAGCAGGTAGGAAGCGCCTGAGCTTCGGGATTATTCGAAAGAGTCACCACGTTCCTGGAACGCAAAGAACAACTAAAGGAACACGGATAGGTCTTAGTCAGTAAAAGGCAAGGGTTGCGGACCACGAGCAATGGGTAGCTCGCATTCCGGACGTCCGGTAACCATCCGGATTGAGTTCGAGTTCGTACCGTAGGGGGCCAGCATGTTTTGCTTCCGAAAAGGAAACCCGGAGTAGGTAACTCAGTAAAAGTTAAACACGCGATCCTGCTCCGCCCTAAAGTGGTACAAGTCATTGGATGACCCACCTTAATTTATAGGATTTGAAGAAAGAACTCGTTTAGGAACGTAAGTTTTGTATGCTTAATCTTAATTAATTATCTTGCTATTAATTTTTTTATAGCAAATAAGAAAAACGTTACCGTTAAGTAATAAAATTGGAATTGAAAACTATTAAAATTAATGTTCCATAGATTTCGCTTGAAATCAAGCATTTTTCACGTATATACGTCCTAGAGGACTCTACTAACACAATTATGTTAGGTACATACAGTTCGATCGCCATAAAAACAGAAGACAACTACTTTATTGCATAGAAAATTGTTTTATAACCTCGTATAATCATAGAGATACAAGTTTATCGATCGCTCAGCGCCAGTGGCTCTCTCCCGGTTGACATTGTAAAGCTATCGAGCGCATACTACGCATCACTTGTCACTTTACTTTTTTTTTATCGAAGTCAGCTGTTTTATACAAAGGTGTAGACAGGGGAGGGTCGCGAAGTTTTCGTTTTTGTTTTTCGAACTTTTGCAGGACTGTGGGGTGAATGTCCTTGAATATTGTATTCATTCTTTGTGTATGCTTTAGTTCGTTAGTGAACATATGCTTTTTAAAGACAGTTGCGAGTTGCTATCAACGGTTTTGTGTAAGCTGCATTCATCGCCATGGTCGAATCATGGATTATTATTAGATTATTATTATTCCTGTATGGAAAAAAGGCTTTTGGCGTATCACTTAACATAGTATTTAATCTTAAGAGTTTGAAAAATCATTCGCATTTATCGGCCTAACAGCCGCCCTAAATTCTTTAATGACAATCTTCGTTGTTTAGAAACTTGAATTATAGTGTGTATGTGGTTGTTTGCTGAAGGAAAACGGTGAAAGAAAACACCGCGAGGAAACCGGCATGTCCTAGAACCAAAAATTCGAAGACATGTGACATTCACCAACCCGCACTGGGCCCGCGTGGTGGATTACGGCCCTTTCCCTCTCCTAGAGAGGAGGCCTGAGTCCCAGCAGTGGAAACATTAAAAAGGCTGATGATGATGATGATGATGATGATGATGATGATGATGATGATGTTGTTGTTTTATAATATACCATGACTTTTAAACCATCTAAAAAGGTCCTGATGAAAGAAGCTCTGCATATATTGAAGATCACAATATTACGATTGAATAGATTCGAATGAATTTTGGCACGTGGGAAGATACCTAATTCTTTTTGCTGGGAATTCATCACATAAATGTTTTTTTTTTTATTGGATTAGTAATTTAAAAAACATTAGAAGTTCCATCATAGAACTGTTAATTAGTGACAATAAAGCAAATATTTCTATCGGTATAACTAAACAGTTGTATCGTTGAGAATGCAAAATAGGTGATACCATTGAGTTCCATTCTGATCAACCAGTTGATCGGTTCAGTTGATCGGACTGGAAGTATAGAAAGGTGATCCGATCGAGTTCCATTCTGATCAACCAGTTGATCGGTTCAGTTGATCGGACTGGAAGTACAGAAAGGTGATCCGATCGAGTTCCATTCTGATCAACCAGTTGATCGGTTCAGTTGATCGGACTGGAAGTACAGAAAGGTGATCCAATCGAGTTCCATTCTGATCAACCAGATGATCGGTTCAGTTGTTCGGATTGGAAGTATAGAACTTTTCCTGCTCTAGGTGGAGCAAGAGGGAGATTTCTACTGATTAAAATCAACCTGTGTACCTTCAGCAGCTCTATACGTTACAGCGCCAAGAAAACTTTTTCGAACGATCCCGCAGTTCCCAACACGGGAAGACCATGATGTTACATTTTATTCGGGTAGGAAGAAGATACGTTTTCTCAAAACGGTGAAGGAAAACATTCGTAGACATACGACATTCACCAACCCACACTGGGCCCGCATAGTTACGGCCCATTCCCTCTCCTAGAAAGGAGGTCTGAGTCCCAGCAGTGGGAACATTAAAAGGCTTATAATGCTAGATAGAAGATTCATTTTTTAGTGGTGGCAAACACTGGTCTAAACTTATACGAATGAAAACTGCTGACTAATCGTTAATTTGTACACTTGTGTCTATAAAGCCTTAAAAATAATAGTAGTCTAGGGCCTGTGAGTTTTTACTTCTGTTTTTTTGTAGTTTGAATGAAATTTAAAAAGAAACCATATGTATAAAAAAGTTTACCTATTAAAAACTTGTGATAATGATTTTGAAAAAAAAAAAATAATTACAATAATTGAACTAGTATTTATTTATTTATTTATTTATTTAATCTTCATGCAACAAAAGATACAAAGGCGGACATTTTTATCAACTTATGCAATTATAATTATTTTATTTATGCAGTATTTTTTTTCTTTGATATTAATTGAAGTTACACTTTCACACATTGAATTGAATTTTGATTGATTGTTCACTCATTTGTTTTCTTATCGGTCACCACGCTCAAAAAACAAATGAATGGGGGTGTTAGGTTATTTTCGTTACGGAATTTCTGGATTCGGTCTCCACGCTCAAGGCCCACGATAGAAGCTACGCAATAGCTTAAAAACACTTAGATAAGTATTTATTGATAAATTACTTAGAACTAGCTTAGCTACATTCTTGATGATTTTAACGCCCCAGGTACTAGACTATACTAGTTCTTTATTATCAGGCAACTAAGGCTAAAGGCAAAGTGCCTACCTACCTTGGTTATCATTTCAATTCAAGGTTACGTACATCTGGTACACCCACAACCCAATCGCAAATAGTTGGCCTCTGCTGGACCAGATAGGGCACAGAGGTGCTGTTGATAGCATGTAATTAAAATTTCATATATAAATAATGAGTATCATTTATATCATTGTCATATTTAGGTGTCTGTTCAGAAAAAAATATAACTTTGCCTCGCATTAGGACTACTCTTATATTGTGTATTGTGGACGTTCACATACACAGGACACCCAAGACTGGGGACACCTATTTGTAGGCCATGCAAATGTTGGAATCGAACTCACTAACTGTACCGTCATCTAAAAGCTACTTATAAATATAAAATGCTCTAAAACCACTACAAATAGGTAACTAGGTACCAACCTAAATATATTAAAAAAATGCGACTACTTTCAGTAGTGTAAGAATACTATTGCCCTATTTCTAATTACTTATTGATATAGTCAATAAGATTCTTACGTTGCTTCATAAAAAATAAACATTTATTTTACTTGAAAGCTTAATTACATCATGTTTTCTTTCTCTATTATTAGGAATTACTTCTGTCTGACACCTTTTATAGTCACATGCAGAAGACTCCAAGACCCAGAGTATCTCTAGAGTATCTGTAGACCTTACAAATATTTGTTCCATGCCGTCATCCAGCACAGCAGCCACCACTGCGCCAACTGTGCAAAACTGGAAACTGTTGAAATGGCACTGCAAATACAAGCGAACTATTAATTACTAGCTATATCCCGAGGCATCCCTGCCATGGCATAAAACACAGCAAAAATGATATTTTTAGGTAAACCACTGATAATGTAATTTACTGTGAGTGATTAGCTGAAAGAAACCATTTTGGAGAGTGTGCGCGGGAATCGCATGATATACTTGATTCCACCGTCTCCTTTCTACCATCGGACAACCCGACTTACGGCGAGTATCCACCCTTTGTTGAAACTTCTACGGTTCGGACTAAGCGTTTCGCATCGAAGGGCTGGGACAATTTGCCTGCTGCTATCTTCCCGTCCATTCATAATTTAGGTGTCTTCAAAGCTAGAGTGAATAGGCTCTTAATAAACTAGTGCGCCTCACCGTCAACGATTGCATCACTGCTTACCATCAAGTGAGATTACACCATTAAAAAAAACAAAGAATTTGCCGTAATAGGTTTTTTTTTTAATTAGGTATAGTTCAAGTTTAAATAAGCGTACATTTTCTATCAAGGCCTTAACTCAAAGAGTTAATATTATAGGAATATATGATAACGTAACTGCGGTCAGTCGTCCATAACGGTACACAGGGATGCGTGCGCGCACGTTGCAGCGGATAACTTTGCGGTCAGCACTGGATTGCAGCTGGCTAACTACCTACTACCTTATCGCAACATTTTAATTATTAAATAGTTGATAGCGTGGGATAGGATCCGTGTTGGTTAAGCTGATACAGTGACACTACTTACGTATTTTATGTCTATGTTTTTTTTCTTCTTGATTTAAAGATCCGTAGGTGGTAGCTATTAAGAAACACTCCTTAGTTGTACGCACAATGAATGTGTTCCCAAAACGTTTTGTACATATGGGTGGGATGTCCACCATGTACCGGTGGCGCAACCCCCCTATTTGTCTAGTGGTCCGATGATGGAATAAGCTTGGCGGAATCAAATTGTACAATCACGACGCACACTCCTCAAAATACGATAGAAAACCGACAGGCTAGCAACTCGGCGTCGCGTCTATGCTCAAAGACTTGGGAGTTTTGACTACACGACACTTCACTGAAGTATTTGGCTGACTGTATTTATGCATCCTTTAGGTACGCATTTAATTTACCTAAAAGGCATTTTATAATTACGCAGATTTTTAAGCGCTCCCTAGGGGACCTATATGAAGCTGCGAGATGGTTCGAAAGAGTTACCGTGACCCTGGAACGTAAAGACCAACTGTTTTTTTGCCAGTCTAATGTCAGACTGGCAAAAAACCCACCCGTATTCCTACAGTTCTCTCTCCTCGCTTCACTCAGAGCTGACGGAGTTGTATGATTGTTTCTTATGACAACAAGAGTCTCTGTAAACCTCCCCTTTTTACTGCTATACTTCGAACTTCGAAGTTCCTGCATCCCTCATTAAGGAGTTTCTGTCTTTCACTATCTTGACTACACCGTACCTCCTCCTCCTCGAGTCGTATTCCTTATTACTGAGGGTCGTGAAGTTCCCGCTGGATTAGCTTCTTATTGATGGTATCTCGCCATCTGTGACGGTTCTTAGCGTCATGAAGTGCAACGTGCAATTGGGTGTCCAGTGTAGTGCGGACCTGATCTGCCGATCTTATTGGACTGCGGCCTCTTGGTCGTTTGCCATCAACCACGCCAGTTGCACCACACACACCGTACCTAAGACTTTTTTTTAAACTTGTTTTTTCAAATTCTTCATAAGTTTACCAAATGAAAGCAGCCTTTGAATGTCGCGTGTGTAGGCTTACTTAAATTTTCATGTGACAAACAAAACTCACAACGTTGCCTCTTGTTTGTGTTGTATGCTTATCATAACATGTTACTATAACACAATAGACAATTTAAAATAAGAACGTCCATTGTTAAAAAAAACTAGAAGAAACTTTCGCCGTTACTTTTGTAGACTTTTTGCGAAAGGGCTCACAAATGAAATGACCTAAATCTCAGCGGAGCTGTTGTACAAAATCGTATTTGTAAAGCTATTGCCCCATTGTACTGAGAAGCGTAATGACAGCAATCTGTACATAGAGCAAGGAACCGGTTTCTGCTAGAGGCGGCTTTGTTATCACTTTTACACACTCACACCTTTTTGTTTTGTCTAGTTTTTTTTTTAATTTTTTTTTTGCTTTTCTTTTCGTAGTGTGTCCTATCATAGCTGATCCTATACGAACATTATCCAGCGCTGCAACTTGAAATCGCGCAAACTTGAATGAGAAGTGAAGTATTGGGTCTCTTTAGTGGTATGAAGTGAGACGCGGGAGCTGGGAGTACATCTTTGTAGTTACAGTAATTGGCTCGACGATGTGGACGATGCGCAAATTGATCCTGATTCTTTCGACGAGCGCTCACGATTCGTGCCTGTATTTGTACCACTGATTAACCATAGACACTTACAACCAGGGAAAATGTTGACAATACCTATGACAACTGATTTGCACTTGAAGCAACATGCGCGTACAAGTACTGTGTTCATAAAGTCCGATGAATAATTTTATTATAATAAAAGAAATAAGCCGACACAAGATATGAAATAATCCCCAACGTACTCTGCTTGACTACCGATGCACTAATTCCAACGTTAATCTAATGATTAGAAGCATTTCAAAAATAATTTAAAAGTCTATAATCGGAAATTATTGTGAAACCAACTTGCTAGTGGGATTTTTTTTAGGTTTGAAGTCATCCAATGACATCTCCCGCCTCTGAGCGAAGCGGGAGGGCTTGTCAGACTTTTACTGACTAAAACCCACCCCTGTTCCTTCTCTGCCCAACCCATGGTTGCGGGCGGGTTAAAAGTTTCATCCAAACTCGCTCAGTCGTTGAGGCGAGATTTATGAACAAACATCTATTTTTCCAGAATTTCACATGAATAAATCTGATAAATAATAGGAAGTCAACACTGACGCGATTATTCCGAACTCTATGGTCTAATATTATTCAAAGAGTACTTTTACTGAGCTGCACTGTGAGATACGGCTGCCTTTGTGAGAGAATTCAATGGTCCACAGAAATTCACAGAATCTTATTTCATCCACTTGTTCTCATCGAATCTGTTTTTGTACAAAAGGTGGGAAAGTTTTTGATAGATTTCGAAATGGATCGGCGTTATCTACTTTATCAATGTAAGTACAATAATTGAAATCGAATGCTGAGAAACTGACCGACTGAATGGATAGTTGTTTTGTGAGACATTATGTGTTGCATGTAGAAAAAAATATTTTTAATTGAATATATATTAACTGTGTTGTTCGTTTAGAGGTCGTAAGTTACTGCTAAGCAGGAGGTCCGGGTAAATGTTATTCGGTTTTTTCTATCTGTAATATCTCACAGAAGCACTGCGAAGGACTTTTTTGGTGGGGAAATCATCAAATTACTCTTCTCTCGTTCTGAGTGGCGCGAGATCCGACAGACTTTTACTGACTCAAACTCACCTGCGTTTCATTTGCCTTTTGAGTTCTAAGGCTGTGGTAACTCTTCCGACCAATCCTGCAGCACAGTAGTCCGGAGACTGTACTAGTGTAAGTTCATAGAAACAGGTTCGTCCTTGATTACATAAGGTTTGGACCTTAAACATAGCTGGTGGACTTATCCCCAAAAAAAGTGTACTCTGCCTAACATTTCGGGCAATACAGACGTTAAGTTATGTGTGTGTTATACTAATTGTCTATAGGTATACAAATATAATAAAGTAGAAAAGAAATTTTGTTTATTGAAATGCGATTATTTCTGGAACTACCAGTGGGATCGAAAAAAACTTCTTCTCTATATGGCATAGCCAAGTTCATGACGAATATTATAAGCTATAAAACATCACGCTACGACCTATGGAACAGGAGCGGTATCCAAAGACGCAAATGAAACCGCAGGGGACCACTAGTAAACACTAGTAAATAAATGTTCAAAGGTAAGATGATAGACTCGCTCTACTGTAGTTAGAATTAATGGTGCACATCATGTTTCTCACAGCGAAGCTATTACTATCGTAAATGTAAACCGACAACCAATTACGGGAGCAGACACACGTTTTTATGTTTTTTTCAATATCATTCTCAAGTCTTCACCGGTTTGTCTAGTTCATAATAACCAAGTAGCAATAGAGAGCTAGGGTTGCCAGACGTCAGCCTGCATTCCTCTCGACTTTTTTTTTAAATGTTGCCATACTCTAGGATTTACTCCTGTTTCGTGGGTGAGTTCACAAAAATTTAAATTCACATTTTTTTTTTATTATTTACTAGCTTTTGCCCGCAACTTCGCCCGCATACATAAAATATCCTGTATCACTCAGAAATAAAGCAGCTTTCTACGAGTATTGGTGAAAAATTTTTAGCAATCGGACCAGTATTGTCAGACATTACCTCCTACAAACAAAAAAACTACTGAGGTGTCAAGGGACACCCCGCTGTCCGGCCGTCCGGTAACTGTCCGGACCAAGCCCAAGGCGTCGACGGCGCGCACTGTTCCCGCGCGCCTCAAGGAGTTGTCAGCAACAGCAGGGACCCAGCCGGGTCGAAGCCTACTGGGGCCAGGGTTATCCGAAAGGGCGCTCGAGCCCCGGTATGAAGGCTAGAAGGAACGGGGTGGGTCTTTTAGTCAGTAAGAGTCTGACACTATCTCCCGCTCCACCCAAGGGCAGGGGATGTCAATGCATGATTTTTTCCAACCATAAAAAAAAAAAAAAGGGACACCCGGATGGAACAAAGTTCCGTTCTGGCTTGCTTTCTATAAGAGAGAGAGAGAGACAGACCGAGAAACATGCGCACGCCGCACGGCTTACAATAGCTTACTATTGCAAAAAGTGTCGTTACAACTTTTCGTGAGAATTTTTTCCGTCTAGCCAATACAATATAACTAAAAAATACTATCCTATTTTATGTACATTTTGACAGCACTATTTCAACATCTTCGAAACCATGAAAACGACACCCATGACGAAAAATTTGATAATTTCTTGCAGCTGCCATCTTGGATTTATATTTTGACAGTACTATCGGTTTCAACACCCTCGAAAACCACGAAAACGACACCCATGACGGAAAATTTGATAATTTCTTGCAGCCGCCATCTTGGATTTATATTTTGACAGTACCATCGGTTTCAACACCCTCGAAAACCATGAAAACGACACCTATGACGAAAAAGTTGATAATTTCTTGCAGCCGCCATCTTGGATTTACATTTTGACAGTAAAAGTGTCGGTACAACTTTTCGTGAGAATTTTTTCCGTCTAGCCCCCTTTCACAACGCGCAATAAGGAACTTCGTTCCAAAAAAAAGCTTTACCTACCACCATTTATTATAACAATGTAGATAGGCTTGCGTTTGACCACCATTTCACCTGATGGTAAGTGATGATGTGTATGTATTATATGTAATTTATTAGTTTATGTATAGTATATATGTAAATAGTACACTACGAACTACCTGCGTATCTTTTTTCTCCTTATCTGTCAAATCCATCCAAAGGTTGTCTGTAAAAAATCGCATTTAGCGATAAGACCGCCCATTGTGACACCCTATTAATTTTAAGTTCCTGATGTAATTTTTATTTTTGGTGTACAATAAAGAATATATCTATCTATGTGGTCGACGGTGGAGCACGCTTGTCTAGAAGTAACTTATTCACTCTTGACTTAAAACCCCTAAGTTGTAGCTATCAGGAGACACAGACTCCGGCAGGGAATTCCACTCCACTCGCGTTGGCCGTACGCACAATAAATGTGCTCCCAAAACGCTTTGTGCGTGTGTGGGATGTCTATCATGTACCGGTAGTGCAACGTACACAAAACATCCAGACTCCTTTTCACTGGGTTGTCTACTTCATAATACCCAAGTAGCAATAGAAAGTCAGGGTTGCCAGGCGTTAACATTCCTTTGGACTTTTTAAATGATTTAAAAGAGTTCGTTGCTACTTTATGGTGATTCGTCTCGCTGGTCAAGTGCAACCAACCGTCAATATTAGCTATAATACAGCTTAAAGACTGCAATAATGATCCTGTTTAAAATTCTCACGAAAAATCCGACGCGATACTTGATCTCGTCAAGTTCAACGATTTGTAAAATGTAAGTGATACGGTATTTTTACCTCGTTGAGTATGTACACTAAGGATGTGCTAGGTTTTTGCTGTTACAGGTAAATTAAAGATTAGCTGTGAAAAATCTGACAGCAAAAACAGCTGCAAAAAAGTCACCTTTCTGGTATTCTGATGAAGTGGTTAGCAGTTAATTTGGTCCAATCATAGATTTCATGCCACCAACTGCATCGAACAGCTAGAAAACTGATTTATTCGAAACTTTTTAGTAGTTTTTTGCAGTCGATTTTTTTTTCGCATTTTATTATGTTTTTGGAATCGCTGCCTCGATTCCATTTATTTAGATACGCCATATGACCATGTAAAAAATAGGACCTCATTAACTACCTACGGTCGTCATTTTTTTTTTTCAATATCATGTCGTCTTCTCACTTCAGCGGTAGCGGTAATGCCCAATCTAATGATACCTCATTTCTTGAAATTAAACTAGTCGTTGAGGCTACAGGGCGTGCCAAAAAAAATAGACATTTAAATTCTCGAAAAACATCTCCTTTTGAGGCAGTCGAGTACAAAAAACTGTCCTAGACTACTTCTTTGTGTTGGTTTCTTCCATTATTTTTATTACACATCGCACTAATATTATGAAGGCGAAAGTGGCTCAATCGGTGGTCAAATTTGTGTAAAACTAATCTAGTAAAGACCTTTGAAAAACTGCTATTTTACGTAAACTTTGGCCCTCCATAATGTACTCATATATTAAAAATATAAAAAGGTATATCTATAGAAGCCTTGCACATTTAATCGACAACATTTTTTCTTAAAAAACTTTTAAGTTTTTAAAAAGCACGTATTTTCTAAAACAATTTTTGTGAAATATTCGAGTAAATCACGGAATCACTGAATACCAACAGAGTTTTCAAGCGTTATCTTTCCTTTTTCACGTTACCTCTCATCGAACATCGCGTTGGATTGTGTTAGATGAAGCAACAAGCTTTTAAAACATGTTCGACGTTGACGATAGGTGAGCGGAAAAGGACGTGATGAAATAATCTCTCCAGTATTCACATCTGCAGCATGGGAACTTAACAAAGCTCCACAAAGTCTTTATACAGTAAATGAAGCAAGAATCTCACACTAAAAATCTCTAATCAAGATCAAAGATACGGCAACGCGTCCATTCACCAAGCAGCCCTACGTTTCACTGAACAACAATCATTAACATTGAATCGTTGTAATCTAGCTGTTGGCATACTATGGACTGCTGTGCCTTATTGCCTATGCATGAGAACTTCGTAATGACACCATCTTGATTTGTTCTGACGTGCACATGTTGTGTTTATGATGAAACCGCTCTATAGTTGATGCGTTTTAGCGGGCAATAATAGGTTATTGACCCTACCGAATGTAATCTAACCAGCTTATACCTGTATTGTTCCATTGTAGAGCTAAGGCTTCCAGCTTCCTTTTCTTCTCTATTCAACTAGTTTTACTCTTCTCGACGTCAAAGGCTTTGAAGTATTAACTACTTATACCATTTTTATTTTTACCTTATTGTATTACTTTTGGGAAAACTTACAGCTGCGTGCTACAGTAAAAACTTCAAATAGGTAAAAAACGACCATTTACAAGTTTTCACTTATATTAATGTGAGTGACTAAACCAAAAATAAAAGAAAATACAAATCATTGTTCAATTTGTTACAAAAAAGCGATCGGCTAAAGTATACCATCCAATAGCCCGTTGGATATTTTGCTAAGATGAAATGGTTTACACTCATAGTCAAAGTTTAAAGTCATAAAGTCGTCATGAGTTTGCATTCATCTAGGTAACAAGATTGCTAAAGTTTTCACTAATGAAAGTTAAACTATAGGCTGTTTTCAGCGAACAGTTAAATGTAAAAGTGCAATGACCTGTATTACCATCGTAGATCGAAACTACTATAGCAATGCAACCAGTTTTATTCGATACTAGATACGTAGTTTGAATATGAGTCGAATCGATTTTGGGTAACATCGAGAGGTAACCGGTTGGTATGACTCACTTGGTTTGTGTAAGGAATTTCTGGTTTGATATATTTGAGGATTACTTAAATATATCAAACTAATATGCATCATATGCGTATCTACTTATGTTGAATTAAGAAGGGTTCTAATGGGTAAAATAAAACAGGCTTGGATTGGACCCACAGAAAAAATGATCAAAGAGATGTTTGCGGATTGTTCGAAAGAGTTACCGTGGACTCCGCCAGAGGGTGCTCTTTGCGAGGGCTACAGTAATCTTTCAGTTGAAAGAACACTGTAAGTTTTAGTTAGTAAAAGTCTGACACTTCCTCTCGCTCCACCTAGAGCTAAAGTTTTTATTTGATGGTTTCTCAAGTAAAAAAAAAATAGGCAAGTGCGAGTCGGACTCGCACATAGAGGGTTCTGTACAAACTAATTTAAGATGTAAATAGTTCAATTCCCAAGTTGAGTCTCGAAAATGTTTAGTTCCTTTGAACCAAGTCAAGCGACGAGACGAGACGCTGAAATTCAAAAAAAAAAAACTATTGTTGCTGATGTCGTTGTTTCAGATTTCATTTTTCTAACCGACTTCCGAAACGAAAGTTTTTTGGCAATTTTAGTAACATGCAGGGATAACATGTCATAATTAGTGAGACTATGCGTGTAATAAGATAAACTGTAGATACCCATCTGCGTGCCCGTTCAGAGCGTACCTTAGTACAATAACCTAGCTCCTGCTAGCGTCTTTCCCTCGTGAAAATAGAAAGTAGTTATAGCACTCGGGAATAGTTCAGACTTATTTAAATTTTCATTAGTGAAAGAATTTTGAGAATTGGTTCAGTAATTTCAGAGATTACCCCTATCGTAGGCTTGCGGACGGCCGTCCGGACTGAGTCCGAGTCGTGGACGACGCGTAGTGTCCCACGCGCACCTCAAAGATATATCCGCAAAACCGCAGGAGCCCAGCAATGGCGAGCCTACTGGGGCCATGGGATATCTGAAAAGAACTCCGGGGTCCTGGAACGCAAGTTAAAGAAGGAACATAGGAGTAGGTTTTAGTCAGTGAAAGTCTGACACGCCCTCTCGCTCCGCCCTAGATCGTGAGAAGTCAGAATAAGTCATTAGATGATTTCCCACCTTATTTTTAAGGTACACCCTACATGCGAAGCAGCAGGAATAGGCTAGAAGCGGATTTCGAAAGTACTTATGTTGAAAACTATATTTAAAAATTGGTCTACAATTAACAATTGACAGAGAAAAAGGTAAAGAAACATAAAAAAATACACTCAGTCGAACATAAAAATCCTCCATCTTCGGAACTCGATTAAACGAGGTGTTTCATCAGGTTAATCGTAGGAAAAAGCACCAACACTAATTCCAACCGCAATGATTTATGTAACAGCTGATACCTCTTAGTCATTCTACAACTTTATGACTGTAACGGAATCTCAAATCGTGACTTAAACCTGGCTAAGAACAAAAACTGCTAAAAAATCTGTGACTTATCTACACTAGATGCCAATTATATAAAAAATATTGCAAAGGAACCGTAGTAATCTACCGTTTAATAAGTTTGTCTTATTTTCAACTATGACAATCAATTTTTCACAACCGTTTAAGTAAATTCTACTAAATATTTAATTTTAATTTCAAGGAGTTCTTACAGTCATTATGTAATTCAATATTAACGTGCAACCAATTTTAAAATATTGTGATAAATAATATTGGTTTCAGTTTGTTGTTACGAAATCTGACTAGATTATTAAATAGATAATATCAAACCAATTTTACAACACCATTATTGTAAAATGATTCAGTACCTTGTTAGAGTTTTTGAAGTTCTGTGTCTAAAGACTTATGAATGGGACTATATTACTAAGTTTGTGCTGTCCGCCCCTCTTTCCGTCACCTGGCTGTATCTCTTGAATCACGTAATGTGTGCACAGTTGAGTTTCAAAGAGTGTATATATCTGTACGTGTATATGCGTTGATTGTGACATTTTTATGTGACATAGCTCGAAGAATCGCAATGGACAGGGCACATTGCACGCAGACAGATGGTCGATGGGGACGAAAGGTTCTTGGGTGGCGTGCATGTACCGGAAGACTCAGCGTTGGAAGGCCTCTAACAAAGTGGACCGATGACCTGGTTAGGGTCTCGGGAATCCGATGCATGCGTGACGTGCAGAACCAGTCGTTGTGGCGACGCTTGGGGGAGGCCTGTGTCCTACAGTGGACGTCTTTCGGTTGATATGATGATGATGATGATACAGTGGCAGTGGAGCCGAAAGGTTCTCTAGTGGCAACCGCATACCGGAGTACGAAGGCACTCAAAATCGATGAGTGTCGTGGAAATCCAATAGATGTGTGAGGCACAGTACCGGTCTTACCTTCCGCATGACACAGGTCCTCACCGGAAATGGCAAGTTCGGGAGGTTCCTGTTCCGAATTAAAGCGGAAGTGACGCCCGGGTGTCGCCACTGTGCGGAACGCCCGGAGGACACGGTGGAGCACACAATCGCGGTGTGCCCTGCTTGGGCGGAGCATCGCCGTGCCCTCGTGGGGGTGATCGGCGGCGGAGACCTCTCGCGCCGGGCCTTGGTCGAGGCCATGGTCCGGAGCGAGGAGGAGTGGCAGGCGGTCGCCGACTTCTGCGAAGCAGTAATGCTCGCTAAGGAGGAGGCCGACCGCATCAGGCAACGGCGCTCTCGCCGCCGCCGCCGGGATTCCGATCCCGATTTCCAGCCACCGTAGGCGCGGGCTTGCGGACAGTGAGCAATGGGTAGCCCGCTGTCCGGCCGTCCGGTAACCGTCCGGACCAAGCCCAAGTCGTCGACGGCGCGCGCTGTTCCCGCGCGCCTCAAGGAGTTGTCAGCAACAGCAGGGGCCCAGCCGGGTCGAAGCCTACCGGGGCCAGGGTAATCCGAAAGGGCGCTCGAGCCCCGGTATCGAAGGCTTGAAGGAACGGGATGGGTTTTTTAGTCAGTAAGAGTCTGACACTATCTCCCGCTCCGCCCAAGAGCGGGGGTTGTCATAAGATGATTTTTCCCATCGAAAAAAAAAAAAAAAAAAAAAAAGGCACAGTACCGGTATGTCCAGCAATGGCCGTTTTACGGCTGAAATGAAGATGATGGTGACAACAAATAATTAAAATTATACGGAACCTTTCAAATGCGAATCAATGTCGCACTACACCCAAGTGAATCATCGTGGATTCCTTTGAGATTTGTGAATCTTTTTTGAGGTGACAATGACTTCTCCGGAGCGAGAGGGCGTATCAAACTATTACCTACTGAGTAAAACCACACCCGTATCCTTCAGTTGCCCTTGGCGTTTAGGGCCACGGGTTTCCTTTTCAAAAATTCCCCGTGACTATCGGGAGTTCTGTGTTCGTGTGATTTTAAATATGTCCTTTTCTTAATTTAAAATTACTTAGGTTCTTAAGAAAAACTTACCATTTAGTATATTACTACACTTTTTTTTTATCATCATACTACAACTAAGTTTGCAAATCCTAGAGGAAAAATATCTAGATTGTATGATAATACCTACAATAATTATCATGTATAGAAGTTTATACGCTTATTGCAAATAAGGTTAGAAACCATGACATGAGAGTTACACAGCTCATAATCGGCAACAAAAACCTCCAAAAATGTCCTGATGGCGTCATCCTACAAACATTACTGTATCCGCGTTGCGCATAACAGTCAAAGCATTGTCTTATTCGTCACTACGCATTGTGATCGAACTGTCAAGATTGTTCTATGTAACCGTTCTATGCTACCATTCAATTTAGTTTACGAAATGTAGATGTCCAAATAATATTTTAGTTTGGACAATGTGTTGTAAGTTTTCTCACTAGACGCGTAGCTAAACGAACGATATGAGTTTTTTGTTAAAAGCTTTCAAGTTTCATTGCAAGAAATTGTAATTACTTTTTAGTATCGGTAACGAAAATGGTCTTTTGCACCTAATAAGTTCAGAAAAAAAAATCGTAAATGTGTCTCGTACTAAGATGATTTCTACCTAATTGCAATTTTAAATTCTAAAAATAGAAATTCTCGGTGAGAAAAGAAAAACCGGTGACGAAAATGGTCGTTTTGCACCTAATAAGTTTAAAAAAAATCGTAAATGGGTTTACTAAAGTATTATCTACGTAATTGCAATTCCAAATCTGAAAATTACCTAATTGCAATTTCAAATTTAAAAATAGATATTCTGGCCTTGGTTGACCGAAAACACACAATTAAAAAGCAATCGTATTTTTTATATATGGCAGCTTTTAAGCACCGAGGTGTGCTGTCTTCTTTTTTCGGCTAATCTATTTAGTCTTGCATTTGGTATGCGACTGAAACTAGGTAGTTTTTACGGTCGAAATCGAAACCGAAAGTTTTTTTCGTTTAATATTTATATAAGGTCATGTTTTTTAATGGAAAAAATATTAATCAATCGTAGTTAGTCAGCCTAAAATCCTTAAGCCGTTTTTAAAACCACAATATATATTTATCATATTATTCTCTATATTTATAGTTTGACTTTTATTTGTAAATTAATGGTTTTTATATTGGGATTTATTATTTATAGGTGATTAAACTGATGAGTAAAGCGTTTTTAATAAATATCATATAATAGATATTGTATTTATAGTTTAATGTGTACGTACGAGGTATTTGATTAAACACGTATTTTTAAGGTGCGCTGGTAACCTAATATGGATCTTGTATCTGAAATAAATAAATAATATAATAATTATAATTTAATCATTCAGTCTTTGATATCTCTGATAAATAAGGCGCATAGAGGTTTCGGTTTTTGCCGTAGTTTCGCCCGTATGACAGCCAAAGCCGAAACTAAGTTTTTTTTTTTTTTAGCGGAACCTTCACTGATACCGCTTATATTTTGATCGGACACTACTTCCATTCATTTTTCCGCACCCACTGTACCTCTTTTTCCACGACAGAATGTAGTTTACAAATCGGCGTGATAGTCTATAACAATAGACTCACGAAGTCACGAGTCGGGAAGGAACCGAAACACGTGTAAAGCTTTCTCTGAACAGCATTTTCCGTGAACAATTTGGGTACACATGAAGTGCAAAAAGTTGACCCAGAAATCTGTACTTATAATAAAAGTAATAAAACTGTACAGTTATTAGTTGTGCGCCTATCATGAAAAATGCATGAAATCACCGTAGATAACTTTTATACATTAAAGTTGTGTGTAACTTGATGTATTACTTAGGCTTTGTTTTATCACCATCGGTTGACTATATCGAAAGATGTAGTAGATTCATTGACTGTTAGGCGGTACGAAGTTCGCCGGGTTAGCTAGTTCGCTAATAAAAATCTAATTTGCTCATACAAAAGCGAATTTTTAATTGAAACTTTGGCACCGAGTAAAATTTTGTTTATGTAATCAAATAATATGGTTTTTTACTACTCTGGAACTAGAACTACATTAGACTGACACACACGTGTAACACACCTTATTTATACGTAGAACGACGTCGCGTGGCGTGGATCAAGTGTAGTTCTACAAGTCTAGTTTCCATATAAAATGTACGGAGCCCGACGCGCCCAGATCGCTGTGTGTGGCACACGTGTGAGCAGTTTGTTTTCTCTGAACAGTATTTTCCGTGAACAATTTAGGTACACATGAAGAGCAAAAAGTTGACCCAGAAACTTCACTAACAAAAATCTAATTTACTCATATAAAAGCGCCTTGACAACCTTGAATTTTTATTTAATTGAAACTTTGGCACCGAGTTAAATTGTGTTTATGTAATCAAATAACATGGTGTTTTAACTATTTATTGTTTCTATAATGCGGCATAAATATGCGGCGGCAGTGTAAACAGTGCTGTAACATTGGCTGTAACTAATAAACTAATTAACCTTTGGCTATGGTTCAAGCATATTCATTGCTTTTGGTGTCGTCCTACCAGTTTGGTAATGCGCGTGAACCTTGCCGAGGCTCACACGACTTGTTTTGCTACGCGCAAATCTAGCTATATAAATGTTACTTTATTATCAACATTATAACTCTGAGGTTTTTAGCCTAGTTTGGAAATTTAGTTAGCATTTCTAACTACCTACATACTTACTACTTATTTTCATTTTTAACTATCGGATACCTGACTTGTAGCTACTCCTATAACCAATAAAAATAAAGACACACACACACAATACTTAAAAGTATTGTTTTAATGGTTTAAAATCATGGTTTCGATGATTTCAAAGTCTATATTGGACACCGGTAGAAAACTTTGTGCTTTATGATATAGGTTGCTATCGTATCAAAATAGAAGTGCCAGGATAGTTCGAAAGAGATACCGAGGTTCGCCCAGGAATGAAAAGGGTAACTGAAGGAATACAAGTGGGTTGTTTTAGTCAGTTAAAGTCTGACTCTCTCTCTCACTCCACTTGATTTCCCACCAAAAAACGAGGTTTATAAAGTAAGAACAGCAATGTGGTTCTTTGTTAGTTACATCATTATTAGTAGTTTAGTCTATCTAAATTATACGACCATTAAAAGTAGAAAGAAATAGACAAGTTTATTTTCCAATCACAAATTAGAGGTTTTCCTCAGTTTAATTACTTAATTAAAAAGCTGAAAGTAACCTTTGAAGAGCACGCAGCGCTCTAGACCGTGACCGTAATATGGTTTTAACTAGTTAAAAGACTAGTTTCTAGTCTAATTCGGAAGACCTTAATAAAGCCCTAGGCAGGCATTAAAAGCTCGGAAACCATTTAACGAAGGAGCCCTAGTTATAAACACGAGCAGCTTTTAGAGGCCAAGGGCACCTTGCTTGCTACGACCTTAGTTGACGTAATATTTTCAACACAAATTATGACGCTCATTTCAGTGAGGAAATCGAGTGTGGGTAGTTTTCCATCGTTTTATGTTATCCTTTTAATACCCCATAACTAATTATTGCCTTGCAGGGATATTAAATTTATTATCGTAGCCTAAAGAGGTATCAATAATATGGTTTATAAGTAGACTAGTTACTTGCTTCAGCTTTGAGCGGGTGAAATTTATACACACAAACCTTCTCTGTTTATTGCTCTTTCTGTATAGTGAAAACCGCATCAAAATCCGTATTGACGATCCATGGTTTAAAAGGAGTTAGTTTATAGACACATTAGACAGACGCGGAAGATTGTACCACGAATGTATGTGAAGTCGTATACCATGTATGATTGAGACATACGATTGTATCGATTGATCGTATTGTATCTTGTATCGCTTGTACTCCATCGACTTAGTGACTCTACCGACAGAATCGGTCTACTGCAGGTCTGCTTTTTTTTTAATTATATAAACCAGTGCCTGAATGCAATCCCACCTGATGGTAAGCAGTGATGCAATCGTTGATGGTAAATCGCACTAGTTTATTAGGAGCCTATTCAGTCTGTCCTCGAAATTACCTTGCAAATTGTTCCATTCCTTCAATGGAGACGTGATACGAAAGTTATAATGATCTGTCGGGATAGCGTTCGTCGGGATTTTCTTTGTTGGAATATTGTGATACAATTGACATTGAAAGCGAATATTTTATGTCCTTTTCTGCCTATAATTTATTCCGTATAGGTATATGTACCACCTAATTTAAAAAGATTTTAGAATTTGATTGAGAATAAACTTTTAAATCTAACTGAATTGCGTTTTATTATATTTTGACTTACCACTTTTGCACTTGACTGTATCCACCAGTAGCTTTAAACAATGGATTTTTTAAAAAAAATTATGTGGGCCCAATCGACCACCAAAAATACTAAAAATAAAATGTGTGGTCGTTTGGGCCCGTAGGACAAACATCGAGCGGACCCAAACGACTACAGACCCGGATAATTTCGAGTTGAGAGTGCACCCGCTTGACAGGTGTTTTATTTATTATTATTTATTTATTTAATCTTCATGCAACACAAAGTACATAGGCGGACATATGCATTCTCTGCCAGTCAACCTAGGGTGGTGCAGAGACTATGGAAGGCGCATAAAAAGAAAATTTTATTTTGAACACACAAGTAACACAGTAATAACACATGGGAACTTACTCTCTGCTCTACCGAAGAAAAGCATTCTGTTCCTATGAAGTGCATAGGTAGTCTATCTTATGCCAACATTTTAGCGGTTTACCTGTGAAAATGTAAGGGTATGGGTAAGTACCCGTTAGGGCTGTGAGATAGACTGAAGGAACACGGCTGGGTTTCAGTCAGTAAAATCAGACAAAACCCTCTCGCTATATCTAGTGCGGGAGACTTTATTTAATGCCTTTCAATTTAAAAAAAAGTGTAGATGTTAGGTATGTACTGTAGAACATTTTTGAGTTTAAACAACATGACACATTATAGATAAAATGGATTTCGAATTTAATTATGGAAATGATTGTCTGATGAGATTTGGGAAGGCTGCAAGTCAGAAGGCATAAGTTGTGTTTGATAATATTTACCTATTGTATTATCTCCGATACATACGTACCTTTCCCATGTGAAGAAATATTAACATGTTAAGTAAATACGAATTAACCTCGGTTGAAGATATAAAGTTAGCCGACAAAGTCTTACTTAGCCAAACCGTTGCAAATTAATCACGCATTTAATAGGTAAATGACTACGCGATTAATTACACATAATTTGCACGTCAAGATAATTTATTGTTTACCTTTTTCTGGTGTCTTTTCGTGAGAGGGAGCTGGCCATATTTCTGCCTACGCAAGCTCAATGCGAGTTAGTGGATGTCACACGAATTACATGTACCATCAAAGATACTTCCGCCTGACCACCGCTAAGTTCATTTTTGCTTGCACTTGAAACGAAAACTTCAAAGCGTTTGATTTGGCGCCGCGCCGTAGGATTCAAGCGAAAATTTTTTTAAGTGATCAGGCAGAAATGACTGTGATCTTCGAAGTTTTGGTTTAGAACATGTTTTTTATTTTGAGATTGAGAAATTATCGAATAACTTCTCTCGCTTGGGGAAGGGAGTGGTAGTATCAGCCTTTCATTGCTTTAAAATCACCTGTGTTCCTTCAGTGCTCTTTCGCGTTCGAGGGGCCGCTGTGACTCTTTCGAACTAGCTTGCTGCCCAACACGCCAGTTCCTCTCCATATTTTCCTTCTTCTCCTTTTCAAAGAGTCGTACTCATCTCCAATCCACATAAGGGTGGCACAGTCAAAGTACATACCTACTTTCTAAATAGCTCATGATTACGTTTCCAAAAGGTAAAAGCGTGTGCTTCATCTTTTTTTATTCAGTTTGACCTTTTCTTTTCATATTCTATTCTTAGATAGTTAATTTTGTAACAAAAGGTAGAGTTATTTTTGGAGTAAATTCAGAAATTATTTTTTTGGTAACAGTACGAGTAAGAACCTATATTCTAGTTGTAACTACTTTGTTCTCCGTTACAACTAGTTTAACCTTTATAGAACTCTAAACTCGTGGAAGTAATGAACTTCCTTGTAAAGAATAATACATAGGTCTACATCTATTATACGTCTGAGTACGGGTCGTCAAAAATCTGAAATTGTCACTATCAGTCTTATCCCAAGTCGTCGACGGCGCGCACGGTACCCGCGCGCCTCAAGGAGAACGTTGTCAGCAACAGCAGGGGCACAGCTGGGTCGAAGCCTACTGGGGCCAGGGTTAGTTTCGAAGGAGTAGCTCGAGCCCCGGTATGAAGGCACGAAGGAACGGGGTGGGTTTTTAGTCAGTAAGAGTCTGACACTATCTCCCGCTCCACCCAAGAGCGGGGGTTGTCATTAGATGATTTTCCCACCATAAAAAAAAAAAAAACTATCAGTCTTAACGAGGGGTATCATTAGGTTTATACTCAGTTATGATGGGATGATGATGATGGGTGTAGTGGAATTCAGATAGGCAGTCTCTCTATATAATAATCTAGTATTTAGCTGTATCCGGTTTATTACCTTTTTTTTAAAGATTTTTGTCTCAACCTTCTGACAGGCTTACCTGCTGTTATACCTGTCAGGTAAGGTTGCACGGAAACCTGCACAGTTGTTCAACATACACGCTCCGGTTTACCTGCACAACTCGCATGTACAGGCCAACCTGTCAGATACACCCTATCGTGTATGGCGGGCATTAGATAGGAACCTAATTTTTAAACAATTCTTCATTTCAAGTTAGCAAACATTTCGAGAGGATTTAGAGAGGAGGCCTGAGTCCCAGTAGTAGGAACATTAAAAAGGCTGATGATGATGGAACATTTCGAATACAATCTTGTAGGTCCTGTGACCTCTGACCTTTTGTACCTACCTATTCTAATACACGTGGAAATATTGTTCCAAACTTGTAAGGGGTAGGTGGTAGGTGGAATATTAATAAATATTGAATAACATGCATGTTGTCTTAATAGGTATACTTACCGAGATAATATTCATGTTATTATAGGAGTTTCCCCTATAATAACAAAAACAACCTAATAAAATACAAACAGAACATGCTATAACCATAATTATTCTTACGATCTCACGAAGTTTGTACGAAGTCAATAGGCAAGATAAGAAACTTTTCTCCTTTATTGTTGCCGGTTAAAAAAATATAATACATGTTTTACGGTAAACATTTAAAGGGTAGAGCTTAGATGATATCATCAATATACATTTGATACTGAAAAAAAAAGACGTGTGGCACTCGGGGACTGCCGCGGTAAAGCTATTGCATAGCATTTTTTATCAACTTATGCAATAGACCTCGCCAACAGCTGCTTAACCCCACCCATCCAAAACCAGACCTCGCCAACAGCTGCTTAACCCCACCCATCCAAAACCAGACCTCGCCAACAGCTGCTTAACCCCACCCATCCAAAACCAAACCTCGCCAACAGCTGCTTAACCTCTTCCATCAAAAACCAGACCTCGCTAACAGCTGCTTAACCCCACCCATCCAAAACGCCGACAGCTGCTTTCACTCATTTGTTTTCTTATCGGTCACCACGCTCAAAAAACAAATGAGTGGGGGGTGTTAGGTTATTTTCGTTACGGAATTTCTGGATTCGGTCTCCACGCTCAAGGCCCGCGATAGAAGCTATGCAATAGCTTAAAAATTGTGATCATTCTTTACATATACAGGGTTATTTGTAAAAAAGTAACAACCTTGCTGGACTGTGTTACTAACATCATAAATAACAACTTTTGATCTATGACTTTTATAAAAATTTATCATAATTATTCTAGTTCATCAGATTTTCATACAAAAATAAAAATATTTAAATAGAACGGTCTATTACGAAGTCTATATGAAGCAAGCGATAGTACAATAGCGGAAGGGAGTGGGGATCGGGTGGCGGGAAAGCTTGATGCGCTTGCGTCGCATCTTTATCACGTAGATAGGTATAGCAAAATACAAAAGTTGTTGTTTATAATGTTAGTACCTTAGACCTGAGAAGTTGCCAGTGTTTTACACAAATAACCCTGTATATAAATTCAATTTGCCTGCAGCGGATTTCCCATCCGATTACAATTTAGGTGTCTTCAAAGATAGAGTGAGTATAAACTAGGGCGATTCACCATCAACGATTGCATCACTGTGAAATCTCAGTCAAGCACTAGTTTACTTATGTCATTAAAAAAAATCTTCCGAAAACGGGGATCGTGCTAATCCATGTTTTAAAATTATAAGCAGACTTTTACCTACTGCTTAATTCCAAAATATACAGTTACTTCCTAATTTCATTCAATTTTATTCATCCTCTCTCCTATCCTTGTGTTTTTGTATATTCTTTTATTTCTTTGATTTTTTTATTATTTGACATTGTAATTTAATCATTTTTTGACTAAGTATAGTGTCACATTTAAATGACTAGTAAGAATCCCTCACCAATAAACTACTATGTCTATGACTGAAACAGACTTCGCTCTGCCCGCCATGGTCCAATTGGAACTAACTTTTAAACAGCATACCAAATAAGTAACATTATGGAACGCAAGAAAGTATTAGGTATCTATAACTTACGGTCTCCTCTCTTCTTACCCAGGGTCACTCTGAGTCGAAGGGTGCAAAGAAGCGAGAGAAGAGCGCGGGGGGAAACGGGAACGGCAAGCCAAGCCGAGGAGTGGCCACGTCCTTCGGGTTCCGTCGCCGCCCCGCCAGCACCTCGCGGGCCGACGACAACTCGCGCAGGAAACAGAAGGCTCATGATAAGAATGGGAATGGAGGTAAGAGAAAATTTACATATTTATTTAAATAGACTGACAGCCAATAACAAGTCCCGCATATTTATATAAGCGGGACTAAAAGAGACTTTACGGTAGAGGTGTGCCGCGCTTGGGTAGAACACCGCCCTTTCCTCGTAGAGGCGATCGGCAGTAACGACCTCTCAGGCTAGGTCATGGTCCGGAGTGAGGACGAGTAGCAGGTGGTCGCCCCCTTCTGCGTAGCAATAACGCAAGTAAAGGAAGCGGCCGCATGCGTGATGGAACGGAGTTCCTCACGCCCCAGCGACGATGCCGTATTATCTCGCCGTCCGGCTGTCCAGTAACCGTCTGGATTTAGGCCGAGTCGAAAGGCGCGTAGTGTCTCACGCGCGGCTCAAAGAGATCTCAGCAAAACCGTAGATGCCCAGCAGGACCGAAGTCTATAAAAGCCATGGGTTGGCTTCCGATAGGGAAACCTGGTATCCTGGGACGCAAAGCAAAGAAGAAACATTGGTGTGTTTTAATCATTATAAATCTGACACGCTGTACCGCTCCGCTCTAGAGTGTGTGACTTCTCATCATTGAATAATTTCCCACATTTAAAAAAGGCCTAAAAGAGACTTACACACAGAGCGGAGGACGAAAAAAGGTATTGCCGTAAATCAGGCATCAAAACAGGAGGATTTAAAACAGTCTATACTTACCTCACTAGGATTTACGTAGAGGCGCAATGAGTCGCGCTGAGAACAAAATGTATTTAGAAGAACATCTATGGAGAACATCTCATTTGGTGACCGATCGGTTGGCCAACCAACCTTAAATTTTTTTGCAACATATACATGGTGTGCCGTGTGCCAGTGGGCATAGGGTAGAAGACCTACTACAGATTTACGCATAGGGCACAGGACCTAAGTAAACTTATGTATATAAAGGGTATCCGATAGAAATGAGATTCATGCATTAGAAATAAGACTGAAAAAGAGACTTATGTGGTAGTTATAATTAAGTACACAAAAGTACAGAAAAGTGTTAAACCTATTTAGAATCACCATTGTTCAACAATGTTTTAAAGCTTCTGTGAATTAAGCTAAATAACATGTTGTGTGAACCTTTTAATTACATTACTAGCTTTTGCTGCGGCTACACCCGCGGACATAAAATATAGCCTATATCACTCAGGAACAAAGCAGCTTTCTATCGGTGAAAACAAAAGTTGCAATCGGACCAATACTTTCAGAGATTACCTCCAACAAATAAAAAACAAACTTTACCTCTTTGTAATATTAGTGTAAATATATCTACATATTATTAAAACATAAAACGAAAACGAAAGTACTCAAACGTCCACAGAAAAGTCGCAATAAGAAACTCGCAACTTTAATTACAAGTGACCATAAAACACGTTTGCAGCACTTAAGATGTCCATATTTAATAATCAACATTTCACGACAGGTTCCACGGAGGATTTGCGTCCGGAGGAGGTGTTGTCGGGCCGGTCCACGCCGCTCGCGCGACCCCGCAAGGAGACGCCCGGCCAGCCATTCCGCTCCACTAGGTAACAAACCAGATCACACTCGCACCTTTACGTAATTATCGAAAGCAATCGCGATAGGGAAACGAGAATGACATAAGAAAAACGTGATTTACTTATTCATTAATTAGAAAGTTCTATTCTAATTTATTCTAATCGTGAATGCAGAGGCATACAAGTTATTAATGGGTTGAGCGCCTGATGTGTTTGAAAAGAAACTTATTGCTCGTACAATTAGTGTAGGCGTTTACATTTAAAAGGCAGCTTTATGGCGGGCAGACAGACTGTCAATACAAATCGATACCAACAAACAAGAATACTAATGTTTACTGACATTTATTAGAAAAGAGAGAAATATGGTTGTCTTAAGCGCTTTTTGCTGATTGAAATACTAGCACTTTCTTCTGATTGTTGTCTTATTATTGTCTCATTTGTTAGGTTCGGTTTCAGGCAACAACACGCTAAGACTGCGAAGGTCGGGGACGTGAGCGTGGCGGCGGAGCAGGCCTTCGGAGCCACGCATAAGGATAAGGAGACGACCTTCAATAACAATGCTTTAGGTGAGCAAGTGTGATTCGAGTTGTAACATTACCTATGTCATAACATTAACATACAATTGGTACGAGTCCGAAAAAGCGGACCCCTCTAACCTAGATATTCATCGTAAATAACAGACTGAAAACTTAGATGGCTAAACTACCGATGAACACTTCCCTAGAATACGTTTATCGAAAAGTACCTAATGAATGGGTATTACCAATCATGTATGTTTGTAATTGTGAACGTAAGTATATTTATTTATTATTTTACTTATGTACTAGCTTCTGCCAGCGGCTTCGCCCGAGTGAACGCCGGTTTCTCCATTCCCCCGTTTTATCCCCTTAGGGGATAAATTTCGGAAAATCTCCTTTATAAGGCAAACTACACCTTATAAAGAATCTACCTGCAAAATTTTAAGTTTATATGTTTTATAGTTTCTGAGATTTCGTGATTAATCCGTGAGTGGTATTTCGCTTTTAAATAATTATATAGATTAAATTTTGCGTCTATTGTTATCTCTCTCTATCACTCGAAAGGCTTGCTAAGAGATAACTCAACTTTGAGTTAAGCTCACCTTTGTACATGAACTCTCGTATAAATTTATACCTAACTTGTTTTAGTATACAATAAAAAGTAGAAAGAGTAACGGGGAGAGCCGATGATATTGGAATAAAGCTACCCAAAAATAGTTTAACATATTAAGCTAGTGAAGGATGTAAGAGATACGTATAGGGAAACATCTTGAGTACCTAACCCAACATGACGTCAATACCAATCCGCACTAATTCTCGTGGTCAAAGCAGCCTACTATTCCTCACATACAAACTATTTACATAAGCAATTGTTTAAATCTTCTTATAGACGAATAAGTATTTTTTTTCGGTTTTGCTACCATATCCTTGCCCTCACGAAACGTGGATTTTTTTCAGAATATAAAGTACGCAAACCTCAGGAGTAGTGTAACTTAGTATCGGTTGAAAACTTTTAGTAAATGGATAAATATTCCAGCAAGCCTAACCAAGTTACGACCGTTTCGTTTTGAATCTCGTTCTACAGTCGATAACCACGTGACTTAACGTTGAGATGATGTTATTCCCTTACATTTGAAATTTTCTACTAGCGTTAACGATTGTAGATGATCAACTTGACTAAGCCCTCTGACCATACCTCCTACACACAAACAGTTGGCATTACGTGTCGTGGGTCTAATTCTTTTACCGGAACAAATATTTGTATGGCCAACAGATAGACAGTTGTACCGGGTTTGTGTATATAAGTTTACACGTTGGTAAACGCACCCACGAATTATAGGAAAAATATTGTAGTGTAGGACAATGTTTTATGAAAGTATTAACCTCTTTGTAAACTAGTTAAAATTAGATAAGTTTACTATAAAACAGTTCTAACCCGCACTGGGCCCACGTGGTGGATTTCGGCCCATTCCCTCTCTTAGAGAGCAGTACCGCTAGCCAAGTTGCTAATCTGCAATCGTTACGCTATCGCGCTAGTAGAAAACTTCAAATGTATGGGAATGACGTCATCTCAACGCTCAGTCACGTGGCCAGAACAGAAGAATTGGGGGCGTGGCCAACTCGAAACGTTCGACGCAAGCGAAACGGTTGTAACTTGGCTAGGGGGGCAGGCCTGCGTCCCAGCAGTGGGAATATTAAAAGTCTAATTATGCTAGCTTATGCTACTAAACAGTTGGATAACTAGTAGTGCTCTTAAAGGAATAGTATACACCTTATTTTCCTCATTGAATTGATCGACCATTCTATGTGAAAGTGCATGTGGGCGGAATCGGTTTTGGGTGTGTGTGATAACCAAATTGGTCGTGTCATTCACTCGAATTAGATTGTGGATATAGCCTTTGTATGGGTTCTGATATGGGTGGCATTGGTAATGCGGTATCTACCAAGTTTAGTTGTACATTTAAGAATCAGAATAGTACCTACTTGTATCTGGGTTAATTTAAAATTGATAGTAGACATTGACGTACGATTTTTTCGTACGTATTTTCATATGTAATTGTATAATATATTTCTTTGATCCCTAGAGACTAAACGGCTTGTGCATTTTAGTTTGACAGGTGTAGTTAGATACAACTTAGTTATGAGAATTACTGTCACGAAAAGAAGTATATTGGAAAACAAATAATTTGGCGCCAAAACCCACCATTTATTAAAATAGTTTTGATGTAGGTACAGTATGTCACACTCTCAACTAGGACGAAATAGGTAACGACACCTCAAGCTAAACTGCAACAAGCCTAGCAAAGCAAGCAATGTATACCTACATAGTATATTATCTATAATATAAAAATGAATCGCAAAATGTGTTGGTAAGCGCATAACTCAACAACGCCTGGACCGATTCCGCAATTTTTTTTTTTTTGTTGTGTTCGTTATTATGAGGAGAAGGTTCTTATGGAAAAAAAAATGAAAATTAGGGTAGTGTAGGGTAGAGTAGAGTAGTGTAGGGTAGTGTAGGGTAGAGTAAGGTAGAGGAGGGTAGAGTAGGGTAGAGTAGGGTAGAGTACAGTAGGGTAGGGTAGAGTAGGGTAGAGTAGGGTAGAGTAGGGTAGAGTAGGGTAGAGTAGGGTAGAGGAGGGTAGAGGAGGGTAGAGTAGAGTAGAGTAGGGTAGGGTAGAGTAGGGTAGAGTAGGGTATAGTAGGCTGAAGGAGGGAAGAGCGGGAGCGAAGCCGCGCGGGTACAGCTAGTTATATATACATTGCTTATATACACTCGTGAAACACAAAGAAAACGTTTAGGCAGAATTTTTTACGACACCGACGTTTTTTAGGCTCTTTACGACTACTTCCATCGACATTTTTTCCGAGTGATTAACTTTCCCGACTCAACGCTTTCCTTTACTGATTCGGCCAATTCTCTAGATATCATGTGAAAATATACCTATAGGTACACAAAGCTGGTGTAGTATCCAATGGATACCCGATTAAAGAAACCTGATCAGAGACTTACATCGATCTTGGAAGGTGTATACGATCAGCGATAAGTGACGTGCACATAATCCGATTATGTAGAACGGTTTAATACGATCGAAAGGTGTTCCGTATAAAGTAACCGATTGAATTGAAAGAGTTTAGGAAGACTTTCTTTCACCGTTTCCGTCCGTCGAGGAAACCGGCATGTCCTAGAACCAAAAATTCGAAGACATGTGACATTCACCAATCCGCACTGGGCCCGCGCCGCGTGGTGGATTACGGCCCATTCCCTCTCATAGAGAGGAGGCCTTAGTCCCAGCAGTGGAAACATAAAAAAGGCTGATGATGATGATGATGATGAGGAAGACTTTACGTTATTCTATCTGATGAAGGCTCGATATGTTCTTGTAAGGGTGTTTTTAATATCGAGCGGATTTCATCACGCATGCGGAATTGCTCCGCATGCAGAAAATTTTATGATGCGAAAAAACACTTCCCGCGTGTGTATGCCACGCATTACGATAAATACTTGTATGAAATTGAAGGTTACGCGTGCGGAGCATTCCCGCATGCTTGATCAAAACCGCATGATATTAAAAACTTAAACCTGCAGCCAACGAAGCAGCTTTATTGTTATATGTCATGTAATACAACAATTGAATTGTCATAGCCATATTTTCTTGACCTCTGCAAATACAAGCGGTTTTACGTCACTACGATTTTTTTTTGGTAGGAAATCATTAAATGAATTCTTTCGCTCTGAGTGGAGGAATTCAGGTTTACTAACTAAAGCCCGCCTATGTTCCTTCAGTTACGCTTTACGTTCTAGGGCTGCGGCAACTCTGTCAAACAATCTCGCAGCCACATCATTAAACTGATACAAGTGCATGAGGCGCTATGCATTCGCGACCTAATTCGTGCGCCAATCTGGCGCTTTTGCTCTACCGGTGGGCTATTGACATACAAAACTCATCACTTTTACACTCTGAACTGAAACTCAGAATGAAGTTACAGTAGTTGAAACGTTACAGTATTGCTCATGCTCATAGATGATAGACTAGGCTACATGAGTGGAGAATTCTTTGTTAATAGAATCTAGGGATAAACCTAACTGGAATTAGGCTGATCACTGCGATGAGTTAAAGAAATGAATTAAAGTCTCAAATCAATTGCAAGAAGAAAAAAAGACAGAAACTATTATTTGTCCACACTGTATAATAATAAAATGAATAAAAATACAAATACTCCATAACCCTGGACCCCAAGTCTGCTATTTTTATAAATTGGTCATTCCAACACGATCCCATTGTCATTTTGCTAAAAGTTTGTAATCTGCTAATTCATAATGATCGATCATTGATCGGTCACTGGTCTTGTAATAGAATTGTGGTAGAATGATAATTTCGAGCATATTAAAACCAATAACTGCACAATAACGTTCTAATGGTAAAACACTGATCAAATAAACTGTCAAAGTTTTAGCAGATTACCGCAAACGTCAAATATTCATTTGTCAATATGTACGAGATTACCATTCTATGTCACTTCTTTCAATGGAGTGTCAGTGGTTGACCATTGGAAAGTCATAATGACGCCATTATATTAGTAGATTACCAAACTTGTCAAAATCGACAATTATGACATCAATGATAGACCATTCTGACACTATTGTAATAGCAGACTTGAGGCCCAGGGCTGTAGGAATATTCAAAAGAGTGATGTTACCCTTGGAGAGGGTAACTGTACATTGACTCCATTTCTATCGATAAGAGTGAATAGGTTACTTCTGGGCAAGCGTGTTCCGTCGTCGCTTGCCATCAGGTGAGATGGTGGTCAAACGCAAGCCTATCAATAATAAAAATTAAAAAGAACCTCGGACAAAACCACAATAATCCATGTTCATTTAGATTGATCACAGCCAACTTAACTCATGTTCCAGATAAGAAGAGTATAAGCCCGGGGTATCAGCTGCCGTTGCAGGCGACGCAGGTGTCCACCACCGGTGTGACGACGGTCGTGGGCGCTGGCGGCGTGCCCAAGACGCTGACGAAGCAGACCGTCATACTGACGTACCAGACACAGCAGATCCCTTCGCAGGTAAGTCCAAACTGGGAATTCTCTATAAGGAAAATAGGTATTTTTGTATGGAACTCCTTACCCAGTAGGTACTGTTTTAGGTAATAGCTTTTTTTATGGTGGGAAAAATCATCCAATGACAACCCCCGCTCTTGGGCGGAGCGGGAGATAGTGTCAGACTCTTACTGACTAAAAACCCACCCTGTTCCTTCGTGCCTTCATCCCGGGGCTCGAGCGCCCTTTCGGATAACCCTAGCCCCAGTAGGCTTCGACCCGGTTGGGCCCCTGCTGTTGCTGACAGGTAATAGCTTAATTTATTTGTACAGCACCAAAAGTCTAACATGTGTGAAGAATCATGACTCATGGCTATTATATTATAAAGCTGAAGAGTTAGTTTGTTTAGTTGATCGTCTTTCGTCGTCGTCACCTACGTCTTTGGCTGTCGCAACATTACCTATGCCATCGCTCCTACGATACAGAAGATATTCATAGTCCACTAGGGATCCTAGGGATCACTAGAGATCACTAGGGAGTCTACCGTGGGTGCGTTTACAAACATTTAAACTCATACAAGCCACCAGACTCCGTAGGCTATACTATAATTATCAGCAAAACTGTAGTGTAGGAGTCTTAGTCTTAGTTGAAGCCTACTAGGGCCATGGCACAAATAGATAGGTACAGAAGTCAATCTACATACAAAGCGCGCTCGAGTAACGCACACATAGACACTGCTCACGGACACGATATCTCGGTCGCGTCTCGGACAACTCGTCGAACAAGTCCGGCTCAAACGCTCATTAGTGTGCGTCCACCGAGCGTAGGTATAAAAAATGAAGTACATACATAAGATTGTCTTCTGTACTTATCCATTTTGTGACCATGGGTTGTGCAAAAGAGAACCCTGGGACCCTGGAACGAAAGCAAAAAGAAACAGGAGGTTTTAGTCAGTAAAAGTCTGACACGCCTTCAAACGAACGAAACGGAAGAACGGAAGAAGTGATAGGATAATTTTCCACCTAAAAAAAACATCCATATTAGTATTTGTTCCTTCTGCTGTGCTCAGCTTACCGGCTTCCTCACTCACCACCCCAATCATTCCGTAGTTTTCCGCAAGATTATACCAAATGTTCTCCAATCTCCAGTCTAACCTTGTACACATTTCAGGAACAGAGACCAACAAAAAGCGTGCGGATATCAGAACCGGCGTCCACCCGGGGTGTTTCCGCACCCCGAGCGCAACCAGAACCTCAGCGAGGACCTGGTCCTGGGAAGTACACCTTCCAAACTACACAGCTGCCAAGGCCTCAGTATCCAGCTGTTAAGAACATCGATGCTAAGACTACTAAGCAGGTAAGAACTGCCCTACCTAGGGTGACTGGAGCGTTTGAAAGAGTGAGCGTGGTAGAAACAAAGTCCAATTGAAGGACACAGGTGGGTTTTAGTCAGTAAAAGTCTGACGAATAACTACACACTAAATAGTATTACCGAGCTGGATTAGGCAGGATTATGAAGTCAGGTGGCTCTATGAACTAAACGCTATAATTATTCAGCTGCATACGATTAGACTGGAAAGCTAATCCCGCGTAGATTACAAAATTCAAAGCATTTATTGCAAACTAGCTTTAGCCCGCGGCTTTTCCCGTGTAGGTACATAAAATATAGCTTATGTCGCTCAGGAATAAAACAGCTTTCTATCGGTGAAAAAATAGCAATCGGACCAGTACTTCCAGAGATTACCTCCTACAAACAAAAAACAAACTTTATTTCTTTATAATATTAGGTGTATATAGTTCATTTACGGGCACTTTTGAATTGTAAATAAGTCAGACAGTCAGATAAATAATGCTCATTGCATATTCCAAACGTAAATCTCCATGAAGAAAGATGTGCAACAAAATAAACAAAGACTAAACCTTGGACACTCTTTTCAATCATGTTATGTTTTTTATCGCTACTATTGTGTGAGAACAGTGTAAATTTAGTACAAAAAAAACGAGAAATAAGCCACTGGCAGCTAAGACCAGCCTCAACTGACAGCGTCCAAAACATAGAAATTGAAATAAGCCACTGGCAGCTAAAAAATGACCAGTCTCAACTGACAGCGCCCAAAACATAGAAATTGAAATAAGCCACTGGCAGCTAAAAAATGACCAGTCTCAACTGACAGCACCCGTTCACGGACATGACTCGTACATCAGAACCGAATGATCAATGGTCACGAAAAGGCTCGGCAGATGGCTTATCAAACAGGTAATTGAGACATTTGAAGGGTTTTTTCTTTAAGATGGGAAAACATCTAATTACTTCTCTCGGTCTAGGGTGGAGTGGAACTGCATGTTAGACTTTTACTGGCTGAAACCACACCTATCTAGATTCTTTCAGTTGCCCTTTGCGTTCTAGGAGCACGGAACAGTCTCGTTACCCAGAATAAAGATCCTTACAAATTGTAAAAGTTGCAATACTTAAAGTATTATTAATTTGATAGGGGCTTTTTAATATCATGCGGTTTTGATACGTAACCCCCGCAAATGTCCACTTTATAAAATTATTTATTGTAATGCGTGGATTACGCAAGAGGGACGAGATTTTTGGATTTTTTTTAATTTTCTGCATGTGGAGCAAGCCTGTATGCGTGATGGAATCCGCGCGATATTAAAAACACCCTAAAGAACACATTAGGGAAGTTAGAAATATTCAAGAACATTGATAGTGAATGAAGATAAAAAGAAATATGAGAGAGCAATAAACATAAATAACCGAGGGAATCGTAGTATCTATGACGACACTTTTTCACATTTAGCATTTTTTAATAGACGTTAAGTATTCCATAAATTACATAACAGCTTCCTGGACAAACGATAATAACCTTTAAAATTAGAGCACAACCGTTTGTTTTCCTCTGAAGCTGAAACTGGGTCACAACTTGTCTATTTCAGACTTGTCGTGTGCGATGCCGGTCGCCGTATACTCTAAATATCGGCGGTGCACAGTGCATTCAGGGTAGACACACATGAGATTATAGAAACGAAGATTTTTGACAATCTCATATAGCATGTCGGTGGTAAAACCAATTAAATTCCTTGCCTGGTCCAGTCGGCTACGGCAATGCCATCCGCTAATACTGTCATTAGGTCCCTACGTGAACAGGTAGGTAAAAGGGTATGTGATGCAGGATAGAAGGTGGGACATGGTCTGCAGAGATCCATCGTACAAACACTCTCAATCTCGTACGGTTTCGATCTTCAGAACTGTGGATTGTCTTGCGCCTGCGCCCAACCTGGGTGTTTATCAACTGAATTCATTTAATTTGCAAAGAAGTTTTTGCTCCGCTTCTTCACGAATTATCATGACACATAATCAAACCGCACCGCTTTATATAAATGTTGTTAAAACAATGCATTCCTTTACAATGTTTATAAAAACATAAAAAAAACGACTTCACGTTTACAAACAAAATTCTTTCCCCCAAAAAATCAAACAGATCCACATTTATTGCATAGCTATAAGTTAACACACTTACTCGTACATACATACATAATGTATTTTGCAATGTTTCGCATTAAAAAGCAAAATTAATTAGACGTTACATTTTCCCCTCGTTCTGGACCGTGACAAGACGTGTTTGTTAAACTTTTATTTCATTATTCTCTTTAATAATAAATGTCGAAATTATATATTTTAATTAGTTGTAAAATTAAATAAGTGACGAAGAAACCGAAAGAAAGTGAGTAGATTGAAGAGTTTGTCGTGAGATGTATTTTGGTTGCGTGTCTACGTGTGGAGTTGGGTTTATTTTTAAAGTTACGGACTTGGTTTGAATACGGGTCGTTTCGACATCTGTTCTCGTAACACTAGGGATGCTGCTCGGGTTCATTCACAGTAATGCACCTCAGCTAGAAACACGACATGGTCAATATAATATATAGTTTTAAGTGCAGTGTGTGAAAGTGAAGTGAAAGGTGATCACTATGTTTAATAAGTGTTTTTATCTACAGGTGGTGAACAACACTAAGAAGTCTGGTGTTACAGACGGGTGGAGGGAAGGTAATGGTTTTTCAATTTCTTACTTAAACACTATTATTTGGGACCTTAATTCCTAAAACAAAATGTTAATTGTACCTTTTGAAATCACTGGTCAGTTTACAGACTATGAAAAGTATAGGCTGCAGCAATGAAGACAAAAATGTCTGTACTACTTAGTAGGGCATAACATTTTAGATTACACATTGTTCTATTTGACTATTTTAATTGCAAAATTACATAGACAGAATGCAAGCATTACGTTCATTGCCTAATAGATTTATTTTTTTATAACCGATTATTCATATAGTTATTTATCTACCTTCACTTAATTTATTTGTAATACCAAAAATGCATGCAAGATTTCAAACATTATTTAAAAAAAAGTTTATATATCACTTAGAGAAATGAATAGTACTGAGTAAATCCTTTTTTAAAACATGTTTTATTTCATACTGGCCGGTTGATGTCAAAAAACTCGCAGATGCCATTAAACTTTAGTTTCATCCTTTTTTTTATTATGATTAATGGCTTTTATTGCAAGTTTTTGATGAAAATCGGCCAGTGTTTCGTGGTTAAACTAGTGCAACCTTATTTATTTATTTTATACCTTCTTACTTATAATATAATAATAAATGTCAAAATTAAAAACAATGCCCGTTAAACAGTTTGATGAAACCAGATGAGACGTAATATGAAATGTTTCAATGAAAAACGAAACATTATTTTCACCATGATCAACCAATCTGTATCTCTCACAAGGTACAAGAATACTGCTAATATTACAACCTACTATTTGTACAATCCTACAGTTACAGTTTTGGAACCTTTCAGTTGAGTCAGACAGTTTTCAGGAGGCATACAAGTGGGTTTTTCGGTTTCAGTGATCTTAGCCTACTATACCACATATTTTGACACCCACACACTAAATGGAACCAATTATTGAAATAACTGAAATCCTGAAAGGGTAATAAAGTCACCATAATAAATAACTTTTACTACGAGACCAACCTTGAAATTATGAAAAAGACAGCTGTTCTATAAGTATACGCGAAAGTTTATGAGTGTGTATGTTTATTACTTCTTTACGTTCGAATTGAACGGATTTTGATGATTTTTGCACACGGATAAACCATATCCTGAAACATACGATACATCCTGGGAATGCTCCCTTGGGGCAATATCCTATAATAACGTGGGTGAAGCTGATGCAAAAGCTAGTGTGAGCATGAAATTTATGGAGCAGTTCATCTTTTTCTTGTAGGGTTTACTACATTGAATTTATTTCTCTTCCTAGGTGCCCAATCAGCAGTATCAAGTGATTCCGGGGTATGGACGGGCGGGGAGGGCGGGGGAGATGGCTCGCCGCGCATGCGCCGTCGCCCGCGCAACCTCGAGATGGTCATGCGCAACTCTCATTGCTTCCATCTTAGAGAGCTGCAAATTTCAGACCTTGATATTATGGGTAAGGATTAACAATGTTATCTAAACTAAACACTGCAATGAGCCACAATCAGTTTCACGGTATGGTTAGCGCAGTGGTGGAGCGATTGGCTGCTGCGCTCCGTGGCGTGGGTTTGATTCCCGCACGAGCCTACTAATACTGCAGATTTTCCTATATTTAATTTAATTCAACTGTAAATATTTAAAATTAGTGTTACTAAATTTTACATTCATGTTATATAATGTAATCAAATAACCTATTTTTTACGGTATTAAAAGTAACGACGAAGAAAAATTAAGATTATTGATATTTATTAAGAGCAGTGGTGGCCCAGTCGTTACTGCCCTGACTTATTAATTTTACGCCGCAGGTTCAAACCCAGCCAGGCGCATAACTTTGTGCAATTTATTTCATCATCACAACTCTCAAAAAGGGTGAAAGAAAATATCTACACATCGTCTTAGAATGAAAAATTTGATGACATGTGACATTCACCACTAAGAACTGGGCCCGCGTGGTGGATACGGCCCATTTCTTCTCATAGAGAGGAAGCCTAAACATTACAAGGCTATAAGCTTCATGATATTTCCATAAAGTCCAGGATTTACCAAGTCCAAGCGGTGGTCAGGCGGAAGTGTCTTTCATAGTACCTGCACTATCAAAGACACTTCCGCCTGACTACCGCTAAGTTCTTTTTCCTTGCATTCGAAACGAAAATTTCAGTTTGGTTTGGCGGCGCTACTCCGGGGCGCGCCGCCAAACCAAACGCTTTGAAATTTCAAGCGAATTTTTTTTTAAGTGATTTGGCAGAAATGACCGCGGTGGTACCTACTTAATAAGTACGTTATTAATCATTCCTCTCATTTTGTTCGCAGATGACGCTCTAATAACCGGTCAGGCAGTAATACCTCTTCCAAAGCTGCCAAGTTCCTTCGACGACGACCTGACTCCAGAGTACGAAGTCTCACCAGCACCAACGTACAAGCCACCATCCCCTATCCTACCCAAACCATCCCCTGTGTCAGAAACTTCAGGCAGACAGAACTCCCCCATGTCGACTCTCGATAGATACAGGAACAGGAACAGACCTTCCTTGATACAAACTAACCTGGATGAGGAGAAATTCGTTCTGGATAGAGCACAACCGGAGAAATTGAATAAACAGGTAAATATATATCACAAAGAAAACATAAAACTGCTCTGATAAGCTATGGGCCCTATCGTCGGCCACATCATCGCTTACCATCAGGTGAGATAGTGGTCAAACGCGAGCCTATCACTAATAATAATAAGATATAATAATATCATATCCGTTCCGCATGACGAGAACCTCGTGAAAGCCGAGAAAGATAAACAAATAGTACCTACATTGACTTGGCTCGCGAGACTCAGCGATCATTGTACCGATAGTCGTGTCAGCCAATGGCTTAATAGCCAAGAGCCTCGAAAAACACCTTAAGAGGCTCTCGTTAGGCGACTGGATCAAGGGCTTGATTCAGAGAGCGGTACTTTTGGACACGGCTCGTATTGTAAGGAGGTTCTTTTCTCTGGAGCCCTGACCGCCGGTAGCTTGGACCTTGTTCCCGATACCGGTGGGACACTATTTTTTATATTTTTAAATGTTTTTATAAATTATTTTTTTTTAAGAAATATCTAAAAATGTATTTAATATGTTAAAATGGAAAATAAAGAGAATAAAAATAAAAAATTGTATCTCCCCGACGTACAGCGAGTGACCACGCTTACGTTGTTAACACCACTACGCTCCGAACTAAGCGTTTCGCCTCCTCGTTTATACCGCGTACATCGAAGGATTGCTACAATTTGCCTGCAGCGGTCTTCCCGTTCGGAGCTACAGTGAATAGGCTCGCAATTAACTAGTGGCAATTCACTACCAACGATTGCATTACTGCTTACCATCAGGTAGGCTCGCAGTCAGGCCCTAGTTTACATTATTAAACAAAAAACATCATAAAAAATCCATCGAGATTCAACCAAGCAAGATTACTGCAATAAAGAGTAGGTATTTAGTTAGGAAGTATGTATAAAAATAATATTGCATGCTTAACTACTAATGAGGGCAATGCCTCGCAACGAACAATAGAAATCGTTGAAGAACTAGTTAATAAAAAAATATGATTTATACGCCTGTATGTTGAGAAATTAAAACCAAGAGCAGTAAGTACTAAACGATTCTTTTGTGCACTTCCAGAACTCATTTGTGAAGTCTTCAAGCGGCGTGGTGTCTCCCACTACGGTGAACTCTTCGAAGGAGTCCAGTCCATCTTGCAAGAGCGAGGAGAGTCACTTCGGTAACAGCAGTGCTTGGCAGAGCCACGCGGCAGGCGAAGCTATGGCCAACAGGTATGTCAAGACTTGCAATACTTTAACCTGATAATATTTTTCCAACCAGATGAAAAGGAACAACTATAAAAATAATGATTAGGCTTATAGTCCCTTTAATATCTGGCCGGAATAAAATGGACAGAACACTCGTACGCGCCTAGGCGGCAATACGAGTATCTGTGCACTTAATTGCGGCCAGCTGCGCCCGAATAGAGCGCCGCTTACCTTTAGATTCATTTTCTTTGCAAAATATTGATTGATGACATATGCTATGTTCACTTTGAAGAATATTTAACCACCATTTTTAGGGTTCCGTAGCCAAATGGCAAAAAACGGAACCCTTATAGATTCGTCATGTCTGTCTGTCTGTCTGTCCGTCCGTATGTGTCAGTCACTTTTTTCCGAAACTATAAGAGCTATACTGTAGAAACTTTGTAAGTAGATGTATTCTGTGCACCGCATTAAGATTTTCACACAAAAATAGAAAAAAAAAACAATACATTTTGGGGGTCCCCATATTTAGAACTGAAACTAAAAAAAAAAATTTTCATCAAACCCATACTTGTGGGGTATCTATGGATGGATCTTAAAAAATGATATTGAGGTTTCTAAAATCATTTTTTTCTAAACTGAATAGTTTGCGTGAGAGACACTTCCAAAGTGGTAAAATGTGTGTGTTTTAGAAGTTAGAGGGGGGGCCTCTAACTTCTAAAATAAGAGAATGATAAAACTAAAAAAAATATATGATGTACATTACCATACAAACTGCCAACGAAAATTAGTTTGAACGAGATCTAGTAAGTAGTTTTTTTTTAATACGTCATAAGTCTAAAATATACACTTTTATTCATAAACATCGATCAAAGTTACAATGAACTACAAGTACTTTTATAATTATGTTATTTGCTGCTACGGAAACCTTCATGGGCGAGTCCGACTCGCACTTTTTTATATGTAAAAATGTTTCTAAAGATTCAAGCCGTTTCGCTAGGGAAAAGTTGCGAAATTGCTAAATATTTTTTTTTAGACAAAAGTATCATTGGCACAAAAAAATAAATAGTTGATAATGTTGTTCATGAATCTATAATAAAACATATTTTTTTCAAACCTATTAATCAGGCCGTTACCGAGGAGAAGGCTTCAGAAAGTCTCACTTTTATGGCACTGCTCGGGTGCTTGGGCCATAAATTCATCGTTGTTAAATGCAGGAAACGGAGGAGCTATCTTTTTATTTTTTTATTACCGTTAGACTCACGCTGGACCATTACCTTATCAGCGATTACACACGCTAGCTTGACTCCAAATTGCAGCTATCAGTAAAAAAAATAATAATAATAAAAATGCTTATATCTTTTACACATTACTTTTGCAAACATGATTAGGAGATTGTGTTAGGTGACTCCGCTCTTCCACTAGTAAACACAATCTTTTTTTACGCTAAGTATTTCTATATTACGTACTGATCTAATCAATCCATATTGCCTTCTTATACGGACTGAGGTGAAAATCAGAAACAACAGTTTACTAAAAGACAGGAGTCCATAAAACAAGAAGCATCATTCCAGCGAAAAACTAACCATCTAAGCAAAAGCTACTCCTTTTTCCAGATCACAAGACGACGTATCCTTAGCACTGAGCGTGTCCAGCTGTGAGGATGAGAAGTCTAAACTAGAGAACAAAGAAGTGGTGGTTCCGAAGGTGGTGGAGCCTGAGGTACCGAAGAAGATGATAGTGATCATGGACGAGCCCCCTGTCCCGCACCCGCTGCTCATGAAGTCACTTACAATGAGCCAGCATGACGCACTGAGGAGTACTATGATGGGTGAGAAACCTTTTATTGACGAACGGACTAAATCCACTTATCTTTTTAAACGAATCCATGTTTGCGAATCACAACTAGTTATACAATCCTACATTACTCACGTGCTGGTCTCAGCCTCACATGATAGATGGCCTATTTGAATAGCAGACTATGAGAACCTTATAGTGTGGTATAAACAAAGAGATATGATTACCATAGTGAAATATACTTTGATACATGACACACAGTTAATTCTACCATAGATATCCGGAAATATGTCTTCATTGCGGAATAGTGAGGAGTCCTAGTGACGCCGTTTATCTCCCATCAAATTATTTACTACATTCAAAAACAGTGTATTTACGACACACAGTACATGCACACTAAGAATCAGCTACACTAAATCAATTTCTAATAGATATCCGTGATTGTTACCAATGTCACAACTTCACAACTCTCCCAATAAGAGGAATTTCAAATATCAATATTTCCCCACAGGTTCAATGACAAGTTCAAACTACAGTACGACTAGCACCTGCACAAACCAGAGCGGAGACCACCACAACCTAACACTCACCCTCGAGGACTCCAAGTTCGACCTGTCAGCTCTAGAAACATCCACACAAAGCATGTTGGATGACGAAACGTCCCCTGCAGACAGCCTGATTTCTTCAACCAGTACCAGTGACTCGAATAATGAGCTGCAGGTGGAAAAGGACCCTCCTTCCATCAGTTCGGCGTACCAGACGGCTAATACTAAGACTAGGTCGCCAGAGCCAATGCCAAAAGAAGAGGATAATCTTGATGGGGAAGCGATACAGCCGGTGAAGGAAGTCGTGATGTAAGTGGATGTTACCTAGATTTCTATAGATATGGGTTTTTTCTATTGATTTATGCAAAATTTTAAATTTATACTAGTTTTTAATTTTTAATTTAACTTGCAATGAATGTGTGTGTATGTAACTTTGTTTGGGTGGAATCTTACAACTTAATTTTAATGCAGATATCTTCAACCATTTGAGCTGAAATTTTATATACACATTTACTTTGGATGACAATGCATGGTTAGTTAAACGAAGTCATTCTAAATCCAAAATGTCGGAATACTCATAATGGCGAACTAGTTATTTTTAAATGCACTAGGCTACATAATAAAAATAAACAAACTGTTGTTCAAATTGCGAAAACTGCCTTTAGACCGACAATTTTCAAATGCAACAATTTGTCTTTGAAGACTGTCTTCAGAACAAAGCGTAGGACTGTCTATTCTGCAAATTCTCAATTTGATTTTTAATAGACGAGCAGATTGTAGCATTATTGGTTGTACCTTTTGAAACTGATAGAAACGTCTCTCTCAACAGTGAATCATCCAGAATCCACGGTGGTAGCGGCGACGGCAGCAAGAACCCAACTCCCGAGTCCCCTGGCACACCAACACACGCGTCTGGTTCATTGTCCCTATCTGATGGACGAGATTTCTTCGATGATGAAATTGCTGACCAGCCAGCTCTACTGTTCAGGAGTGAGTTCATCTTATTATAGAAATCTAAATATAGTTTTGTTCATTGATTGAGAAACGAATAATTCGGCTTCTTCATTCTATAACCGATGTAAAAGCACTAGAAGGTAAACGTAACGAGGGTTAAAGTAAACGTTTATTTATGTCAAATTATATCGACGAAACAATGGTGGTTAACCCTTTTTGACATCAGACGGTATTATTTTATTGACGTTTATGTTAATGCGATTGACTACGTTAGAAATCTCACTCTAAAGCAACTGATCATGGTCTCTGGGAAATTTCAAAAGAGTTAGGGCAGCCCCCACGAGCAACTTAACTAAGTTGCTGCTTAAAAAACAAGTTGCTGGGCAATTACTCAGCAATTTGTTTTTGTCTGTATCGCACTTTCATACAAACCCGTAATTTGATGGAAGAAACAAATTAGTTGAAGAGACAAAAGTTGCTCATGTTGCACTATGAGTTACCATGACCCTGTAATGCAAAGGGTAAATAAAGGAACAGAGGTAGACTTTAGTCAGTAAAAGTCTGCTATGTGGAGTAGCAGGAGAAGTTATTTGACATTTATGTCCCACCTCAAAAATGTAATTAAATTGATGATGAGCACTTAAAGTTTCCATTAGTTCATTCAGCTCCACTGAAGAAAAATTAACAGCAACCTAATTAATGTAGAAAAAGGAAAAAGTTAAAGATGGGTTGGCACAGTGCCATGTTTTAAGATAGATGTTTCTTTCCGCATTCTATGCTTCAGTAAATGGAATACGATAATATTTCACCCAAAGTTGTAAAGGAAAAATTAAAAAAAACTGGCCAAGTGCGAGTCGGACTCGCCCATGGAGGGTTCCGTAGCAGTAAGTAACATAATATAAAAGTTCTTATAGTTCGTTATAATTTTGATCGATGTTTAAATAATAGTGTATTTTTTCAGATTTATGACGTATAAAAAAAAACTACTTACTAGATCTCGTTCAAACCAATTTTCGTTGGTAGTTTACATGGTAATGTACATCATATATTTTTTTTAGTTTTATCATTCTCTTATTTTAGAAGTTACAGGGGGGGGGACACATATTTTACCACTTTGGAAGTGTCTCTCTCGTAAACTATTCAATTTAGAAAAAAATGATATTAGAAACCTCAATACCATTTTTGAAGACCTATCCATAGATACCCCACACGTATGGGTTTGATGAAAAAAAATATTTTGAGTTTCAGTTCTAAGTATGGGGACCCCCAAAATTTATTGCTTTTTTTCTATTTTTGTGTGAAAATCTTAAAGCGGTTCACAGAATACATCTACTTACTAAGTTTCAACAGTATAGCTCTTATAGTTTTGGAAAAAAGTGGCTGTGACATACGGACGGACAGACAGACAGACAGACATGACGAATCTATAAGGGTTCCGTTTTTTGCCATTTGGCTACGGAACCCTAAAAAGAAACTGAAGTAGCTGAGAGTTTACTTTTCTTTTTTTTTTTGTTGTAGAAAACACAGAAGGCAGCCCTACAAGTAAAACGCTTGAGTCAGACAACAGCAAACATCTGCGAAGGTCGAGGGAACGCATCACCTCCAGTCCACTGGTTCAGAGGAACCGTAAAAGTAAGTAACATAGCTAGACCACGCTCAATAGGAAGGTACTACTAGGCAAAAATTTGACCTATGTACATTATTTGTGCTAAATCCTGCCAAAAACTCGAAAACAGCTTTCGCTTACATTTTGTCCCGGTAAAATGTTTTTTCTACTCTAACGTCAAGTTTTCTTTTTTTTATATTTCTGCATACCATACCAGAGCATTTTTTTTTTAATACGTTTGCCTTGGGTACTAAGTATTTTAAGCCATATCTTCTTATGAATAGTTTTTTTTTATTATTAGCATTAGAATATGGATGTACACATTCTAATGTTTTTGTAGTATTTGGCAGCAAATGAAGTCACTCAATAAAATTGTGTCAGTCCTACAATAAAATTGTCAGCTCCATTTTACCGAAATCGCGCCTGTTTCAATGATTCCACATATTGCGCAAACGCTTGAGATACAAAAGCAGATACACCAATTTTACATCACAATATCCACTAGGAATCAATTTGCGAATAATTAAAACAGTCACTGAATTTCACTCGAAGAAATCCCGCCAAAAACTCCAATATGTACCAGTGCATAGACCTAGGTAGGTACCTAAATAAAGTTTGAAATTATTAATAATAACTGAAAAGTCATATTGTTGAGAATACAAATTTGTTAAAAAAAAATATTAACTTCAATAGAATCGAATTTATTTAAAAAAAATGGAAGTAGAAATAAAGTACCTTTATCGTCCGTTTTTTAATTAAAGACTATGATTTGACAATACGAATGTTGCATGTTTTTTCCATTTCATAAATAGTGAGGTACCGCAACCGGTACTGACCAAAAATCCGAAAAATATTCGTAAAAATCGTAAAAATAATTTCATTTAATTATGGTCAGGTTTTGTATTTTTTATAATAAATAATATTATCTATACTTATAATAAATCTATAGAAGTGAAAATTATGTACTTACATTGAAAATATAAAAAAAAAAATGGCAGGGGGTGTAACTAGACCGACACCGAACACAAAAAGGTGATTAAATAAATTTTTGTCTGTCTGTCTGTCTGTTTTTTCAGGCATCACGCAAAAACTACCGGTTCGATTACGATGAAACTTGGTATAATTATTTTTTTAATATCCTGGGCACCACACTGAGTACTTTTTATTCCGGAAAAGTAGGTATATACAATAAAAACCAACTTAATTTCGTGGTTCGATCCCTAGACCCGATTACTATACCAACCGCAAATAATAAGTTTGTCGTAGGTTTTTTTTTTCGATGGGAAAAATCATCCAATAACAATGACGTAAAACGCATCGTAAAATAAGCATGAATTTTATATATATATATATATATCTTTAGTATTCTACAGAACACAGACATGGGTTAAAACCGCTTCGTGAGTTCTTAGCCTAAGTAAAACGCCGAGTGTTAAAAAATATGGTAATATTTTTAATTATTTTAGTTTTCAATTCATATTAGACTCTACTATAAATAAACACTACAGTATCTTTGTCCAGTTTTCCATAAAGGTTCTATTGTTAAAAAAACCGGTATAAAAAATCGAATTTGGAGACATCACTTTTACTAAAAATCTGGCAACATATTTCTAGAATTTGACATTTGCACTTGTCAAATCATCGTCTTTAATGAAAAAATGAATAATAGATACTAATTTATTTGAGAAATTTTTAAAAAAAGCTACTGTTATTTTTGGTGATAAAATCATCAATGACAACCCCCGCTCTTGGGCGGAGCGGGAGATAGTGCCAGACTCTTACTGACTAAAAACCCACCCCATTCCTTCAAGCCTTCATACCGGGGCTCGAGTTGCCTTTCGAAACTAACCCTGGCCCCGGAAAAGCTACTGTTCGAAATTCAAAAATTTTGATTCGATTGTTTTTTTTTACTATAGTTTTTTTCACACACATCACTATAATTGTCAGACAAGAACTGTTAGGGAACTCATCATAGGGCAAAAAAGGTATAATATGTTGTTCACATTGGCGGGAAAAGTGAAAAAATAAAATAATGTAAACTTTCAAAAAACTAAACATCAACAGGAAAATCCGTTTTTTCGTGAACGAACTGTTAGGTCGTGTCGTGTTGTCGTTAATTAATAATGTTTAATTTAAATACAGTGTGCGGCTTGCGAAACGGCGGCACGGAGAGGACACCATCGCTCGATACACTGTCCAGCCTCGCGTCTGACGACCTGATGATGGATCAAGACCTGGCGCAGTCCATCACGAGCTTGCAGAGCGTCGATGATTATATTGAGAGGTAAGACCTTCATTGACTTTCAATTATATTTAAGCCACAGTTCATCCACTTTGATCCTTTGCCTAATTTATAAATATAATTTTAGGTAGATACCTAACTGAAAATAATCAAGTCTCTGTTCAGACTTCAATTATGCAATTGAGTAATAAATAAATCCTAGGTGACGTCGATAAACAACAGTAGGAGGCGAATGAACTGGCGTTGTTGAACAATGTTAGATTTTAAAGAACCTACAAAAAAAAGTATTTAAAAAGCGGGTGGTTGACTGTTTAGAGTAAAGAAAATGGAATAAAATAAACTTTATTGCACTCCAAAATAGTAACATTATTTTTACACAACCTTTTGATGAACTACTACATAAAATTAAAATAAATCAAAATATTTCTTTTGGATTTTAGGATCTAGTAATTGAGATGTTCAGGTCAAGTCTTTATTTTCTTTTTCACAGTTACTTTGTTTACCATTACAATATGGATATAACAAATTCTATCTTTTTTGTAGTATTTGACAGCAAAATCAGCCTTCATGGCAAGCTTCGCCGAGGTAGTCGGCACAACAAAAAAAAAATCAAAGATCACGACTGTTTCAATAATTCTACATATTCTACAGTTGTGCACACTTCAGATTTTAATTTTTACATTAACTACAATATCCACCAGTAATCAATTTGGAAACAGCAACTGAACTTCGCTTGATAAAATCCTGCCAAAAACATCAACATAAAAACAAAAAACAACCTAGAACAACACTGTATGTATCTCAGTGAGGTAGGAAACACAAAAAGGTCTAATCAGATGCTCATCCCCTAGGTTGGACAGTTCACTACGCAGCGGCCTCAACTCGCTAGACGAGAGGCAGCTTCGCCAGGAGCTCTCCTCGTCCAAGACCGCAGTGCGGCAATGGAGCCAGCTGCTGGAACAGAACAACTTGCTGGACCGGCAGCTCGCCGCCATGGCGCAAGGGATCAACGCTTCCGACTCGCTGACAGCAAGCAACAACAGTCTTACTAACATCGGGTAAGTCTTACGCGTATAATTTTTATTTTGGAGCTGACAGGCGCGGCGCAACAATCACATATTTACTTTTTTTTTTTCCTGTCCTTCTTTACTTGAAGTCGACGGAACACATTTTTTTCTTCAATTCTGTTCTGTAACCGTCCTATTATAATTTGGGTGTCTTCAAGGCTAGAGTGAATAGGCTCTTAATAAATTAGTGCGCCTCACCATCAGAGATTGCATCACTGCTTACCATCGGGTGGGATCGCGGTCAAGCACTGGTTTATATCAATTTAAAAAAAAATCCGTCATACTATCACTAACTCCCTTTTCTTTCATATTATCTACTCCTATAGTTCGTATAGTTACAACAACATTAGTTGTTGAGTTATGTTATCCCACAAAGGCGGGTTGTTCTTTTTTTAGGATAGAAAATATACAAGGTGTAAGGGACAGCCCTCCACAAACTTTAAGGGCTTGCTCAGTAGACGAAACTGAACAACCTTCCACAAAATTTTTTTTTCAGGAAACGAAAAAAAATTTGCCTCACCATACAAAATTATAAACTTGATTGGACAGTTTGTATGGTGAGGCCGAATTTTTTTTTCGTTTCCTGAAAAAATTTTTTGTGGATGGTTGTTCAGTTTCGTCTACTGAGCAAGCCCTTAAAGTTTGTGGAGGGCTGTCCCTTACACCTTGTATAATATAGGTATTATACTATCCGATATATAAGGAGGAACTGACTGACTGAGATAAATCAGCGCATAGCCGAAACTACTGGAACTTAAAGCGTGACTTTTGTACCAAGTTTCTTTAAATGACTTAGACAAGCACCAAGAACTAGGATAGGATTTTCCAAAATTTACGCTCTATGGGAATGAAACGGGTGTCCGAAGTTTGTGGAAAGAAACCTACTTTCACACTGGTGAAGCCGCAGGCAGAAGTTAGTCATCAAATAATTCCTTTTTTACCCCTGCGTGCTGCCTTCTTGGTTCTAGGGCCACGGTAACTCTTTCGAAAAACCTGATAGAAGGATGGTTGATTTTGGATGTATTCACCTTTTCTGTCGGTAGATACGCTCGGTGTTATGGAAACTAATTTACACACACAGAAACAATATACACGTGAATCTTAGATAAACCCGGGAATCTTTAAGTCGAGAGTGAATAGGTTTCTTCTAGGTGGAACGCGCTTACTTAGAAGAAACCTATTCACTCTCGACTTAAAGATTCCCGGGTTGTAGCTATCAGGAAACACAGACTCCGGCAAGGAATTCCACTCCCTAGCTGCACGCACAATGAATGTGTGTGTGGAATATAACATCTATATACCTACAATGCGTATACATCTATGCAAAATCGTGTCGTACTGTCACGTCGCTTTTGTCTTTATGAAGGTAAATATTGAATAGGTTTCTAGATGACCTTTCGCCATTAACACGCCTGTAATATACTAGGAATGTGACGACGACAGCGTTCACTTATTAGAATTATATAGTTTTTATTAAAATAAATAAACAATCTACACTAATATTACTCGTATAAAAATATGAGTTTGTTTTTACTGCTTTTATCTTTTTTTTGTTTGTAGGACATAATCTCTGGAATTACTACTACTGGTCTGGTTGCAAAAATTTTTTCACCGATAGAAAGCTTCTTTATTCTTGAGTGTCTTAGGCTATATTTTATGTACGCGGGCGAAGCTGCGGGTAAAAGCCAGTATAATATAATAATAGAACTTTGCAATGCTCTGGACTTTTTTCTTAGTTGTTACTAATAATAATCACCTAAAGAGTTTAAGCGATCATATGAATCTTTGAAGAATAGATATACCTGAAAATAATTATAAAAATTAGCAAACGCCTATTCGATTCATCTCTTGCATTGACTTTCTTCGAAAATATTTAACGGAGTGCAATTCACCAAGTCCACCAAAATGTTTATTTAGGATTTTCGGCATTAATCATCCGCCTAGCTTGTTTTAAGTAAATGATGCAGCTGTAGGTATATCGATACTTTACATGAGGCGAATGCCTATCTAACCTACACAACCCACTACTTGGGTATTTTCGGCGCGCAATACTTCTATTTAAGGCAACATCATAGTGTAAATAAATTAAGAATCTGATACATGGCAGAGTCCTGACTCACTGCACTGACTCACCAACGCCCAGCCCACACCCTTGGACCTAGAACGCTGAAATTTTGTAATGATGTATATATAAAAACTATGAAAATATACAGGGTTATTTGTAAAACGATAACAATCTTGCAGGACTGTATTAGTTACTAACATCATAAACAAAAACTTTTCTTCCATGACTTTTTACAAAACATAATACGTTTAACAAAAACAAACCTTCAAGAAATCGTTTTTTATCTAACACATTTGAACTCTGTATTTTGCTGTACTCGCATACGCCTACCGCGCACGATCCTCACTCCCCTCCGCTATTGTACTATCGCTTACATAGTATAGACTTCGTAATATTTAGAACGTTCAAGTTCAATATTTTTATTTTTGTATGAAAATTTGATGAACTAAAATATGATAATTTTTTAAAAGTCATAGAACAAAAGTTGTTGTTTATTATGTTAGAAAACTAGTTCTGAGAGGTTTCCAGTGTTTTACCCTGTATTTTAAAATTTAACCCCTAAAAAATGAAACGGGGGTCCAAAGTTTGTATGAGAATCCTACTTTCACGCGGAGAAAGCTGCTTCACAGCTGACAAAAGCTACTCTATACTAATCTTATAAAGTTTGTTATTTTGTTTGTGGGATGTGATCTCTAGAACTACATTTCCGATTTTGAAAATTCTTTCGTTAATATCAAGCTACATTTTTCCTGAGTGACATAGGCTGACTGTACAATTTGCAAGGAACAGATCTCCGAGGGCTTGCTGAGTAGACGAAACTGAACAACCTTCCAAAATTTTCGTACCGTAACGTAATCGGCCTCTTCATACAAAATTATGAACTTGATTGGACAATTTGTATGGAGAGGCCGATTTTTTTTTCGTTTCCGTAAAAAAAACTTTTGGATAACCTTCCACAAGTTTTTTTGTTCAGTTATGTCTACTCAGCAAGCCCTTAAAGTTTGCGAAGACTTGACACTTTGTATTTGATTGTAATTAATAATATTTTTACCTCATAAATATTTCACGCTCGGCGAAGCGGGCACGGGTCAGCTGGTACAATATCCAATTAATTCAAATTGCTGAACCCAAATTGTGACGTGCAGAAAAAATGATAACTTTAAAGTGAACCGGCCCATCTCTACCTATCTAAGCAGTAAGTAAGTATTATTTTCTTTCTTAAAATAGAAAAATCCTACGTAACCTGATTACGTCTTTCTATTACGTAAACACAATACATACTTAGGTACGTATTTACCCACGTACCTAGGCTGGTCTTTGTTTAGCGTCAATGAAGCGTCCATTGAGTGGCACGTGTGTTGGGGTGTCACAGTTGAGTGGGGGAGGAGAACTGCCGGGGCCTATTCCGTTACATTTATTCTGCATTATTGGTAGTACATTTTAGATAAGTTGAGTGAGATGGAAAGTATCTTTATAGATCTGTAGGTTTGTTTTCTTACTTTTTAGGGTTCCGTAGTCAACTAGGAACCCTTATAGTTTCGCCATGTCTGTCTGTCCGTCTGTCTGTCTGTCCGTCCTCGCTTAATCTCTGTGACCGTTAGCACTAGAAAGTTGAAATTTGGTACCAATATGTATATCAATCACGCCGACAAAGTGGTAAAATAAAAATTAGAAAAAAATGTTTTATTAGGGTAGAACCCCTATATGTAAAGTGGGAAGTGATTTTTTTTTTAATTTCAACCCTAACGTGTGATATATTGTTGGATAGGTATTTAAAAATGAATAGGGGTTTACTAAAATCATTTTTTGATAATGTCATTAATTTCGGAAATAATCGCTCCAAAAATAAAAAACAATGTGTACCCTCTAACTTTTGAACCATAAGTTTAGAAAATATGAAAAAAATCTGAAAAGTAGAACTTTATAAGGACTTTCTAGGAAAATCATTTTGAACTTGATGGAAAGAACAGTTTTTGTACAAAAAAAACAAAAAGGTTCTACAAAATAATTTCTGGACTAAGTTTGTAGTATAATCGTATATGCAAGCATTTTTTTAAACTCATAAGTGGGTACACTTATTGTGACGGACGGGAAGCGTGGTCCGACACGCTCTTGGCCGGTTTTTTTTGGGTTGTATAGGAAATCATCAAATAAGTTTTCCTGCTCTGAATTGGGCAAAAGGAAAGGTCAGAGACTAAAATCCACCCATGTTCCTTTACTTGCTCTAAGCGTTCTAAGGTCACGGTGTCTCTTTCGAACTATTTCGCACTCCAGGTTTTGTCTTATGTCCATGAACGTGATAATTTCAAAATACTGTCTACAGATTTTCATGCAATTTTCAGCAATAGACAAGGTGTTTCATGAGATAGTTTTAGATGTACATATAATACATGCATACTGTAGCTGAGGAAAGCTGCAAATTTTAAAGATTTGTAACGCTAGTTTGATATAAACTTGGCCCCCAGACGCTCCTGTATCGTGGCTACGTTTACAAACACGTTACCTTACGTACTCAAACCTGAAACAATGATCTCTAAGGCCATACAATATTTGTATCAAGCGGGAATCGAAGTCGCGACATGCAGCGCAGCAGTCTATCGCTCAACCACTGCACCAGCCGTGACTTACAAAATAAGTAAACTTTAGAGTTGAGATAATTGAAGACACCTACTTGGAAGAAAACTAGTTGCACGTTGACGAATCACAGATTCTTCTGAGAGTAACATCTAAACTAGCTATTGTTTTAATAGTGCCAGGATAATTAGAATACTTTACATAGGTAATAGCTAAGTACGGAAATATTTTGTTTCTGTGAGCAACCTCGTTCTGTATTACATCATACATCTCGCGTCTGTAATCTTATTTTATCGTGAACTTGTAATCACATTGCAGTCAGCTGACACATGGAAGTAATAAATCGTTGATAAGAAACAGGTCGATTTGTTAAAATTCATCAAGAATCAATCTATAAGAAAGAAGTACTTGGCTCTTATTTTGCCAACAGTTTAAAAATCAGATATACTGGTCATGTACTCTAGGCTCTTTTCAGGGTTGCGTATCCAAAGTGGAAAACGGGACTTTATTACTAAGACTCCGCTGTCTGTCCGTCTGTCTATCCGTTAGTCATCAGGCTGTATCTCATGAACCGAGATAGTTGACCGAATTAGACAATTATTTTCACAGATGATATATTTCTGTTACCGTTATAACAACACATACTAAGAAAATAATACATATTTAATACATTTTCCCATACAACAGATATGATTTTTTTGCCGTTTTTATAGATAATGGTACGGAACTCTTCTTGACTGGTTTTTTAAACATATGTATAATCTACGTAGGTGGACCGCATTTATCAAATATCATAAACTGAGTCTTATTGCCACCTATAGAATGTTGACTTTCTACAAGCCGCACGCACCATTTTCGGCGCCATTTATAAGTATAACTACTCTGAAAACAGACTTAGGTCGATATTGATTAACTAAATTGAATTCAACATAACCTCCTATATACATAACGTTACAACTTCTGCCAGCGGCTTCGCGTGCCTGAATGTAGAAAATTATCCTAAGATAATTTTGGGATAAGAAATCGGGAAGCGGGAAGGAGTAACACACACACAATGATATACACATACATACTGTAAACTTTCGCCTTTATTTAATATTGGTACAATGTGCTTACTGATTCCAAATTCTTTTACTACCTTATTTTTAACTATCAAATACAATCAAATTAATAGCTTCTGATATGATATTTTGTGTCCATTTGTGATCTCAGATACATTTTATTCACTTTGATTAAAATCTGTTGACAGGTTTTTAAAATTAGGTTTTTCAAAGAAAACTTGATTTAAAAGTTTATTATTCTTTTTAAATATGACAATAGATGTAATTTAAACTGAATAAAGGTAATAAGAAGTAACCTAATGGCTGTTAACTTTCCTCTATGGCAAAATTTTTGTTAGAATAAAAATATAACAAAATAGCTATAGGATGGTTTTTTTTTTGGTGGGTAAAAATCATCTGAATGACATCCCGAGATAGTGTTCCTTCTTGCCTTTCGTACCGGGGCCGAGCTTCCCTTTCGGATAACCCTAGCCCCAGTAAGCTTCGACCCGGCTGGGCCCCTGCTGTTGCTGACAACTTCTTGAGCTATAGGATGGTGCGGGTGACAGCTGTCGGATTCATATAATGTAGCTACATTATATGAATCCGACCTATCCTTTTCTCTCATCTTAAAGATGAATATTTTGTCCTGCTGTCACCCTACCCATGCTATGTAAAACAAGACCTTAAGAGCGGCTAACTCAAGGTACATTTTCATACAACCGCTCTTACGTGATTGTGATGTTATTACACATATTTCTCCAGATATTTTGGATATAAAGATATCCTGTGGAAATTATCTAGGCTTCTATGGAAATCAAAATATGTTTTGTCTCATTTTGGCCCTCCATAATGTAGGTACTCGTATTTTAAAAATATAAAAAAGCACATCCATAGAAGCCTTGCACATTTAATTGTGATTCTGAATGACGACAATTTTTTTCAAAAACTTAAAAAAACACGTATTTCCCTGATCAAGTTTTGTGGAATATTCGAGTAAATCTCGGAGTTACCAAATGCTAACAGAGTTTTCAGGCGTTAACTCTCTTTTTTCGCGTTGCGTCTTCGTCGAACATCGCGTTGGTTTGCGTTAGATGAAGCAACAAACTTTTAACCATGCTCGATGTTGACGATAAGCGAGTAGAAAAGGGACCTCTTGAAGTACTAAAAAGGAAAGTAGGTAGCTTTTCCCGTTATATCTAAAACGCCTATTATTTACGAATACCTAGATCGCACCCATCGGTATGTTGACAGCAGCATTGTTCATGCTCATAGATACTTGAACAATTGAACAAAAGGCATGTTGACTGCGGTTGAGGACACAAAGGCAGTCCTAAGAATCACATCTGAACAAACAAACAATACTTGTAACTGGGACACATCCTATAATGTTTGAGAGTCTTGCGTATTTATAAACAGCTATGTTTACATTATTCACTCATTTCCTCATTATTTTATAATAACTTCTGAAAAATTTTAATTTATAGCTTCAATATCTAATAGATACTAGCTTCTGCCACTGGCTTCACCCGCGTAAAAATAGGTTTCTCCATATAAACTTTGGATTCCCGTTTCATCCCCTTAGGGGGAAATATTTGGGAAATCCTCTCTTAGTAGTTGTCTACATCATAAAAGAAAAGTTGTGCCAAATTTCACGTTCCTAGACCCTATAGTTTCGACTGTGCCTTGATGGCAGTCTATCAATTTCTCCTTTTTTTAAAGTTAAATACTATTAAATTGATAATTGTAATGTGAATAAAACTGGATTTATGAATTAACTACGACTCGCCCAAGCTTCGCATGGGTGTAAGAAATATAAGATGTTTTTCAGCTTTTCTCTACTGTAATACTCGATGTATTTAAATACACTATACACCCAAACTTTCCTCATGAACTACTCTGTTTATTAATGCAATAGAAACCGCATAAAAATTCTTTCAGTAGTTATCAAATTTATCGCGAAAATACTGAAAGAGAGAATACTGTTAAATAGGTACGTGAGACGTTCTTCTTTTCTATAGACTTTCGATCAATTCAATAAAGTGTGACGGAGGAGTATGCTATCCACTCTCTCACGTACATTAAAAAATAAATTAAGAATATTACCTACTATTCAATTTAAAGCCATAATAGTATTTATTATAAAAAAAAAAATAGAACAAAAGAAAATTGCGACATTTAAGATACATTATTTTTTAACAGAAACTTTACTGTAAAAATTTTTGTTTCTGTCCCAGTCACGCAACATTATTTTTAAGGCTACGTGACCTAACAATACCTTGCTATCTAGATTAACAAACCATGATAACAAAAGCTTACCGCCATAGTCTATAAAACATAGCATTCTTTGCTAACATCAATCTTGGGCGTGACCTCTACAAGTCAAGCGAAAAACGGTCCAAATTACGCACTTTCTACGGCTCTGTTCAACCTTAAAAATCAGGAAGCCTTTGTAATTTTAAGTCAAGTGGTTCCTTTAGTTATCGCATCAGCTGCTTTACCCTAATGTACTCTTTTTTGGGGTGGGAAATCATGTAATAACTTTTGCCGCTCTGAGTTAAGCGAATGGAACTTTTAAGCTAGAGCTACATGGCGCAGCCCAGATCGGCGCGTATGGCATCACGTATGCCATACACGCCGATCTGGGCTCATTGGTTTCTGTACATTTTATATGGAAACAAGACTTGTAGAGCAACACTTGATTCACGCGACGCCACGTGACGTCGCTCTACGTACAAATCAGGCGTGCTACGTACACGAGTGCGTCGGTCTAATGTAGTTCTAGCTTTAGACTTTTACCAACTAAAATTCACCCGTATTCCTTCATTTACCCTTTGCTTCCAGCGCCTCAGTAACTTGTTCGAACAATCCTTGCAGCCCAATGTTCTGTAATGGAATGTTAATACAACATTATGAACTCCAAGCGTAATAATAGTTACGCGTCTAAAAATAAATAACACTTTAGATATAGAGTCTGTCTAATAAGTTAAACGACTTGGGTAATTATTAGGATTTAATGAAATCTGATGTAGTCAACACGGGTTCAATAATCAAGGTTGATTAAGAGATAGAGATCATTGTTTACTAACAGAAGAACCTTATGAAAAGTATCGAATATGAGTATTTTTTAAATGATTAAATATTATACAAAATTCCCAAGTCGGTTAACTTATTAGACAGACTATACATGAGAGTAATTATTTCAAACGCACTCATAGATACAGACAACTGCATGTTACAATCCCTTTTTGACGTAGTCACAGCCATTATTTCGTAGCAATACGAGTGTTTTTCGTAGCTCACGAGTTACTACCGCGGGGTTGACCGACCCAACTATAATTTAGTTAATTGCTTGGCTACTGTTCTTGAACCGATTTGTTCCAAACTCATGGCTTATTAACATTTAAACAATAAGGTCGAGTCAATTATAAAATATTTTCGAAGTCACTTTCGACTTATTTATTATTGCAAATATCAAGGTGCGGTTCTACGTGATTGTTCTGTGTTATAACGTACCTTCTATTATGCTGGCATAATGTTCGTTCCTTATACTTAAGGCGTTATTCGTAGCTTTTAGTCAGGTATTTTGTTTTTTTTTTTTGGTTACGGTGAATCGTGCGGACGTGCGCGTACGATTTAGTTCCTCAATTTTTTTCCGCAAGTTCTAAAAAAGCACGTACGTTTTTTTTTTCTAACTTGTGTAGCAATTGCAAAACATAAATACTTATTTATAATACCTCTATTTCCTAATATCAAACTCAATAGGGTCCTAGATACCGTACCTCCATGTTGCACATGCACAAGTACCTATATAAGTTCTCGTATAGCACAAAAGGTATTTGCGCAAGTGTTCGTAAAAATTGAAACAATGCCAAAGCACCGTTCCAGTTCCAATTATCAGATTAATTGTGTGGGTATATGTTTGACCTCCATGCGCTCGCGCCGTTGCATGACACCACAATAGATATTTATGACAATGGGAATGGGTTCCTTGCGTCTTCGGTCTGGCAACTGAGGCCAGGTAAACTTCCTCGGGAGTTTTGATTACCTACCGTATATATGCATTTGTAACAAAACTTAGACTAACAAAACACAATAAACAAAATTAAATTATGTGTGTCAGTTTATACACTTTCGTAGCAACTGGTACAAACTTTTTTCGTAGACTAAAAAATAACTCTGCTTCTTCGTATTTTTTTAGAAACTACAGGAAAAAACTTAATTCTTATTTACCTAGGCTTGATCTTAAATTGTGAAAACAGAATCTCATGCTGTCAAGTCAAGTAACGATAAAAATTTCGAAAGAATTTCGCGGTGCGGCCATTGATTTTCAAGGTAAATTTTACGGTGAGCTTTGTGTGTCGAAAGGTCCTTGCTCCATGAGGTAATCAGATAAAGTAGCAAGCGGCGCAGCTGGCTCGAGGTACTCGGGGAGTCGGGGCTTCGGTTCATCTCGCCGCGTGTTTGCGTCCGCGTGCCACGCCGAGCCAATCGGGATGTTAGTCTGTAACTCGTCGCGCAAGCGGACGTACGTAGCACGCAGCACGCCACGACACGTGCCCGCGACCTCGCGGAACACGACACGATCCGATCGAGATTATTATCTTCCTCCGATATCGAACGCACGGGTCACTGAACGATCGTAATTCAAGTATTAATGTGCAGCTGCGGTTAATCGCGCAGTTTCAATGTTTACGTTACGTTTAAATTAGGATGCGTCAGTGCCTGGCGTGATTAAAATCAGGGTAACGGCTCCCAAGGATGGTTGTTATTCCTTACGTGCAGTGAGATACCTAGGTAAAGCTGGCAATTGGATTTAGAGGCAGTAAGCCTCTAAGTACCTATATTTTTCCCTTGGCTACTGGGAAGTGGTCGTAAAGTGGCAACAAATAGATGCTATATAAACGAATAGACTCGAACTGTTGTGTGCCTAGTTATGATCACAATACAGTGTGTTCAATATGGTTATTGACCCTACAATTAACAGCTATCAGTAGTCTGTAGTAGCAGTGTCAACAAAGGATGTTAATTTGTGCATTTCCTTTCGTAAATAACGCTAAGTGATAAGCAAAATGTTTGACAACAACAAATGAGTAAGCAATTTTGTTGATAAGCTGATTACGCTCAAAACATACGTTATTTTTGACTGAACAATTTGATAAACTTGGGTAGAAGTTGCTTATTTAAATATCAAAGGATTATACGAACTTTAAAACCTTTTATTCAGCTGCTAACCCTTTGCATATTTTAAGAGTATTCACTGGGATTAAAATATACCGAACTCTAACATAAAAAAAAATAGTAACAACAGTAGGAAAGTAGATACGTGATATAAGTAGGTATATGTTCCTATTGATATGGATTTGGAATCAGTACGTAGAAAATGGAGTCAAGTATTTAATACCTACCCTCAATTTAACAGAGTTGTTTATAACATAATCTTATCACTGTGATAGATAACCCGAGTAAATTCCGATCTGTTTATAAGGCTTTAGCAATATATATGTGTATTGCACATTAATCATACACAGGACATCTACAGGTACTTTATAAATGTTGTTCTACTTCTACATAGCTGCAATCATGGTATCCTTGTCAACAGATATATTTCTTTTCATAGAACTAAATAATTTGTATACAATCTTATTTGCTAAATAAAAAATAAGTTCAAAATGTTCGAAGCTACAAATCTATGAGGTTTACGCGATATATGTATTATATATCAAAACGTGACGAAAAAATTACTACGAAATATGTATTATTCAAAACAAAATGTGTATCATTAGTAAATTCCAAACAACAATACCAGGAACACATCACCTTTGTCTGATCTCGAAAGAATTTATTGCCATACATTTTTATTGATATAATACATGGTTCAATGTGCCATTGTTGTCCAAAATCCGTTGCTATAGTAACATTGAATAGGTTTGCTCGAAGCTTTTAAAATGGGCTCGGCTCAGTACCCCGATGTCGAGTCTGTACAAAATTGTTACTTAAAATAAACTGTAGTTTTAATAAATGTCTGAAACTTGTGATTTAAATTATGAAGACTGTGATAGTGCCGGCCATTCGTGAGTGTTATATTAAAACATTGTGCTGTAGATCTAGAAGGCTAAAGAAAAAAAAAGCATTCTTAAAAACTGGTTTATGCGCACGTTAGTTCATACATTAGTATACTTTATGGTGCCAGTCATTGCAAATTGTACCGTTACTTGGAGCTTCGTTGGTAATTAATGCTTACATACATAATGTATTTTGTATTTTTTGTCCATTGTAAATAGTCTGAATTCATTAAGTATTAGAATTAATTTAACATGGTATTTAAACTTTCTCATCAACAAACTGTACATGTAGTTTAAGATGTACCACCTACATGTTAATGAGAAAAACATTTTATGGAGACTGTTATTGCTGGCCATTTGTTACTACTGCTATTGCATTATCCATAAAGATACTTTCACGCTAAAGTTCCATTCATAAAATGCATAAAAGAAGTCTTTATTGTCAGCACATTAGGTTCATAGCTTTCATACAAAACCGACCTTAGTTCCATCATAAGTGACGGCACTCTAAATTATCCATTAGCGTCATATACTAACTTTCTAAGTATTTAAATAATTTCATAACTTTTCAACTAAAAACTTTAAGCTTTAAAACATGTATCAACCTTTCACATTTTGCCCTAAGTCACAACATGAGGGAATGTGCCAATGATTAAATTAAATATAGGTAGGTACCTACCTATTATCAGGTTACTTCAAATTAGTGAGACCGCCGTAGTGTCGTTAAATTATACTAACACTGAGTAAACACCGAGGTCATGGGAAAAGTCCATAGTGATTTTCGCAAGACTAAAAATTTACAGTGAAAAATTCATTAGATTTACGCAATCGATTGTAGAAACCAATCGGCGATAAATCGAAGCGATCTTGCTGAAGAAATTAGCATTAAGTTGGGTAATGTTTCTCTTTGAGATTAGCTTGAAAGATGAAATTAACAGTTACTAAAGGCAATAATCTGAGCAACCACAGCTTCACAAATTATATAAGAATATCTTAAAAGAAAATCTAAAGTAATATTTTAATGCATCGTACACTGAAGTGTTTTAGCATCAGTTCATCAGCCTCCTACATTTAAGATTACAATCATTCAAATCGCCACGTCCCACAGTTTCGTAATTCTCGTCACTTGTCAGGTTTGAATATTATGTTATTACATAGCCAGTTAGTATGACTAGGTAACGGCACTTGAATAATTTCCCAGCGCACACCTGCTCTATCGCCGATTTTATATTTTAAATTAATACCGGTATCATGTCCGCATTTACTTTTATTAAGAAATCACTTATCCCTAATTGCGTATTAATTATTATGTGAACGGTAGTAGTTAATCTGGTTAGCGTTTACTGACACTTCGCGAAGACTTAGACGTAGCAACATTCAACCGATAGGATAAAGACTTGGAGGTAGGAAGTGCGTTTAATGTAATAAGGACTGCGTTCCAACGACACCGTCTCTTTACATACTAAATTTTTCTGAGTGATAAGTACCGATATTATTTTTAAACTCTTTAGTGACAGTAGCATTTGTGATGTTTTTAATATGAAAGGTGGCAGTGAGCTAACAGGAGTGTTGCACAATGAATTACCATCAAGTACAATGAGAAAGAGGCTCCAAATAATAATTTAAGAAAAAAAAAATCTCGGTCGCAGGGAATACTCAACCAATAGTTTGAGGGTCGTTCACCAATTTTGAAATCAATTTTCAGCCATAACAACTTATAATGTAGATAAAAATAAAACGTAACATATTCTAAGCCACGCAATAGGAAATTGCGTAAACCAGTGCATAAGTGACAGTGGTGAATAAAACTAGTGTTGTGATGACTATGGAAAAGCCCATCATGACGGAGAAGGAAGCTCCGGTCAAGGGGATAGTGGCCCAAGTGGTCACCATGCTAAATGGCCAAGCACAAAGGTATGTAACTATACTTCATGCAAATTATGACAACATTTATGAAAAAAAAAACTGCTTGGATGGTTTTAGATGGTAATGAGGATTTTGAAAATACATAAATTGAATTCTTCTTTTTCGCGATTTTGCCCCCAGGGCCTAACTTACGTAAAGTATCCAATCATCAATGAAGTTCTAACATTGCGTAAATCAATTTCAGCAGGTTTGAAAAAAGCCAATTGGTTAAGAAAAATCACGTACTTACATCGTTATAATGATTCGGAAAAACAAAAGTTAACCAATTAACATCCAAAAATGAATGTTCTAATTTGATTATCATTTGTTATCGTTATTTTGCTGTTCTATAAAAACGCCATTATTGACTTATGCACTATTATAGAACTTTATTGACGCTATGTGGTATACGTGTATGGCTATGGTACCTATAGACTCTTGAATATAGCTATCGTGTAACTATATACCTATTATTAAAAGAATTTTCCTAATTGTATATTGATTCGATAAGGATAAAATGAGAAAAAGTGGCGCTATGACTGAAAAGTCGAAAGAAAAGCGTTTGTCTTTTTATGATCATGTGAAGAAGAGGAATAAAACGCATGCCACTAAATTGAGTATACACGAGGATGGATGAGCAAAGAAGACTGAGGTTAAAGAAAAGAATGGATTGTGTGAGGACGAATATGAAAGAAAGGTAGATAGGAGACCGTTACAATTGACAGGACAGAACGGAAGAAAAAAATGTGTTGCGCAGACCCCAAATTATACGGGACAAGGGCAAGATGTTGATTGTTGCTAATGATAATAATAATATTGATTCGGTTAGAAAAATTCTCAGGTACCTACTTTCAGAGATTACCTGCTATGGCTGCTATCTACTAAGAACAATTTAATAATTATTTTATATGTGGTTTATAACTTTATCTATATTATGAAAGTATTCAAAGAGTAACTCTCTTCGAAACAGATCACTTTAACTCTCTGACCGATTGACTCTTTGACAGTGGGATATTCTCTTTCTGAAGGTGGGAGAACTCCTCCGTCTCTAGGACGAGCGAGAGAGTATTAGAATCTTACCGGCTAAAACCCACCCGTGCTCCTTCAGTTGCCCTTTCTAGGGCCACTCAACAATCCCCCAGCCTTGGCTAGACTGATCGACTCCTTAGAGATACAAAGACTAAATAAAATAAAAATTGAATGGGCCAAACTCATTAATGGTTTGATTTTATGTAAATATTGGTACAAAAGCCATTCAGAAGTATTGTTATCGTATATGCTGCATGTCGTAATCGAAGCGTAAACACGACGAACATAAATAAACAGTTAGGTAGTACTTAAAATTTTATGTTTTTAAAAACCAAGACAAGCTTTCTCCCTGTAAAGTTGTAGCGTTTAGTTCTTTTTGTAAATAATTGAAGACTTTAAAAAGCTTACGTAATGATGATATCTACTTTATATTTTTTAGGGTCGACGACTAGGTAAAGTATTTATATTTATTAGAATACTATACTAGCTTCTGCCAGCGGCTACGCCCGCATGAAAGAACAAAATTAACCTAAAATTCCAAGGCAAAGTACTCCCGGGATAAGTGTCTTATTTCTTATTTCAGTACATGGTCTACTCTGCACCAAACATTTCAATACGTTGGTAACTTGACATTTTTCTGAACGTAAAGAAAGCAATAAACATACAGACATACAAACTTTCTTTATATATCAAGCCTTTGTAATATTAATGTGATGTGTGCCTATTATTTATTACAAGTCTACTTACCTACTGGAAATCAACGTTTTCAAATAATTATTTCATTTACAGTGGTCAAACATCTCGTCCATTAAATTATTATCTATATTGTAGCCTGCAATAAACTCCATTTAATTTAAGTTCTTCTCCGATAACTGTTTATTTACTGTCAGGTTTAACTGATTTATATAATCGTTTCCAATTAAATTACTGCTATAATATCTCGACCATACGTGATAAAATGTCTCCTTCGAGTCTAATAGCCATTTTAAAATAACACGCCAGAAACGGTATCGATTAGGTCACAAAAAACTTGAGTGTTGATGCCTCAAAGTACCGTTGGAACTTTATACAAAGTCACAATATTACATAAAGTCATTAAAAAGTTGAATAGGCCAATAATTAAACGTAATCACCGAAAATTATGTAATAGAGTGAAGATGAAGATTGGTCTCATATTTTACTGAAACAACATGTAATTACTATAAATAAATAAAGTGATATTACCTAATGTCCTATTCCAATAAAACACGGTCTTATATTCCGTATAATTTGCTGTTTAAACGTGACGTCATGTTTACCTACATACCTACATAATATTGATACTTTCAAATGCGAATGATATAATCTCAGACAAATACTTATTATAAAACCGGTCAAGATCGCTGCACTACATGACACGAACTCGGACTACACCTTGTCCAAGAAACTTGTACCTGCCTACGTTTATATTTTCATATTACATTCCTATATCGAATATCTCGGATCTTAGATTAATACGACTGATTACAGCAAATATAACCCACTAAAACAAACAAGTTATAATGGTTTTATTCAAATAATATTACATAAACGAATCTTCAGGTTCCTAGACTAATAGCCTAAAGCGGATTAGCTAAGGCACAGTTTCGTAATAAATCGACGTAAACTGGAAACGACATTTATGTGAATCAAGGTTTTCTCGTGGGTGATATAGTTTTGGTGGACCTGTGCTACTTACGCCCACTCTGTACCTGCCTATAAAACAACACATAAAAGGCCTTAGATTTAGACTCGATCATTTAGCAAATTTTAATGGCTTCTACGTGATGCAGGTATCTGTTAGATTGGGAAATTTACCGTAACTAGAACTCTGTTCAAGTTTGTAAGTACGCAATTGCTAGTATCCCTAGACACTAACTAGTCACTTCGTAACTCAATTTACTTGCCAAGTATTGAGGAATGGCACATCGATCTAGTGATCACAAGCGCGATTGCTGCACATGAGGGTCTTGTGTTCGATTCTCAGGGCGAGTAAAAAGCGCTATAGAGTTTTTTCATTACGAATTACCTTGTAGCGGTCCGCACTTGGGAAAGTAATGGTAGTAGGTAAAGGACCAGAGTGTGTGCGCACACACACATGAGAACTTTAATAATTATCTTCTGATGGATAATCTCCGTTGAGAATTTCATACTGTAAAGAGAACATATTTTATTAAATCGGTTAAATAAAATACTAGCGGTCCCGACAGACGTTGTCCTGCCCGTAAGCTGGCTTTTCGTCAGAAAAAAATTAAGAACCCGATTGCAGCGCAGCCCACTGGGACCAATTGTATTTTCAATCCATGCAGGGACCCACGAAAATATACAATACAAAATTTAATCGAAATCAGTCAAGCCGTCTGAATGATACCTGTATATAAAGATACTTACATAATTATATCAGTTAGTAAAACATTGGCGCTGTGATAATACTACGGCCAACTTCTTCACTAACCTTTCAGATACCGTCAATTTGAAACAATAGATGCGCGAACGCCGGTAATTTAATATTACCATAGCATGAATCCAGTAGTTTTAATACATACCTTGTCGCATTCAATTTTACACACTCATAATTCACTAGTGCTGCAAATTCAAATTCAAAAGTTTTATTTCACATAGGCCTACATGGGCACTTATAAAAGGTCAGAAGCTAGTGCACGGTTCCAAATTGGTCGTTTCCTATAGAGAAGAACCGGAAAGGAACTCCATGGTTCCTCTTTAAAAAAAAATGGTCGTTCTTACAATATTTCCATGTTACAGTATTAATAGATATTACCTATATAAGAACAGTGTAGACCGGACTATATTTACTCAAAAGCACAATAAAAATAATCATTTTAAAAAAAGTGAGTCAAAATATGAAGTAATCTAAGAATTCGTGGAGTCTACAGTGTTCTTCCATTTACATTATAAAAAGAGGCTATATAAAAAAAAGCTAGAAAAATAATAATAATTACAACTGTCAATAAATGAGACTTTATCAATATTTTGTCAGTAGCTATTAATTTCACGTCTTCTATTTTAAACTTCATGATGTTTATCGGTACGTACCATGTTATAAAAGTACCTAGATAGTTATGTTATCCTTATCACATTACGTATCATTATTTTCCAAGTATATTTGGCAATTACGGACTAAACTGTAAAAGTTAACGACCATAGGTGGGTCGGTGCTTTTTAATGTACTATAAAATGAATTATAGGTATGCTTACATAATAATAGTTCTGTGAGAAAATACAGTAAAGTAAGAAAAAAATATCTCATCTTGTTTTGAAGACTTCGCGCTCCATGCTTTAATCGAATGATTGGCGGGTTCGATAACCATAGGAAACCGATTGGTGGAAAGTTATTGAACGTATCTAATATACAGATTACGTTGGAACTGTTACGCGCTACGTTATAATGTTACATTTTACGGTAAGATGTTTTATAGGAAGTAGAAAAAAATATAGAGCAACGCACAGTCAATTTTCTAGTTCCATTTTAAGGTAATCATGCTAGCAAAAAGAGCTACAGTATGCAAAAGTTTGAATATGCTCATTAGATCGTTTTTCAGAGGTAAGTCCCGACTTACCTCGCCTACCGGGGTTGCTTTTGATTATTCACAAGAATCACAGCAGCCTTGGAATGCAAAGGGCAAGTTATGCAACACAGTGGGTTCTAGTCAGTAAAAGTCTGACATTCATCTAAACTACCACGCTAATGTCACATGCATATGTATGAGTTTGGGGTGAAACCAACCCCTTAGTAACTGCAATACTACATTTCGCAAGTGCTTTTATGTGAAAACATTAATCCTGTAGCCTTTGCGTGTTACGCTTCGTCTGCATCGTACTCCATGCATTTCCTATGTCGACACTGTGTAAAGTAGATAGAAATACATATAGCTTAGGTATGTCTAGACGTTATGCAATTTGTTCAGTAAAAAAAACATGACAAATGATAACTTTATATCATTATAAAACTTAATGTTTCCGCAGCACGAGAGATCCAAGAATTTACTTTAATAAAACCAATACCGTTTTCTAGATCTAAACTAAAGAATAAAAACCAACTTATAATTTTAAATAGCAGTTAAATGTTCGTATCAACACAAACAGTGCACAAATTGCGTTGTATTAATTAGCAAAGCAGACCACGGTAACCTGAATCCCCGGTGAGAAAGAATTGATGCCACGAAACAGACACTAACAGAAGTTTGGTTTCATAGTTTAGTTCTAGTTAGTACCAAGCAAACTATTGAAAGTGCAGGGTCCTTCACAGATCTACGGGAACGTTCGAAATAGTTCCGTGGGTCCTAGAACGCAAAGAGTAACTAAAGAGCTGGGTTTTAGTCAGTAAAAGTCTGACATTCTCTCTCGCTCTACCCATAGTAGGAGGAGTTATTTGATGTTTTGTCACCTGCTTCATTTATAGACACTATTGTCTACGAAAAGCGAGTCTTAAGCAAGTCTTGATCATTAGCAGTAGTAGTAGTAGTTCTATGTGCTCGGAATTACGAGTATCGACTAGAGAAACCATATATACATATCATCATATACCTATCTTTATTGTACATACAAAATACAGGACAAACATTTTAAAGAATAAGTGTACAATTCGCGGTCTTATCGCACGCACAGGGCGATCTCTAACAGACAACCTATGGATGGACTGAAAGAAAGGAGAATATTATATTTTCTGAGAATTCTGCCGTGTTACCGAAAAAGGGCATAACTAAAATTTTTTGTCAAAATGAGTTATATATATATTCGGAATGAGGAAAAAAAGGCCTATCTGCCTGATTTTTTGTGGATTTTTAGCTACAAAATGAACAGAGATAACATAAGCTTAAAGGGCACAACTGCATCATTTTTTAAGTTTTATTACAATAAAAAGGCATATTGTGAGATATGACTTTTATTTCACCTTTTTATTATTGATACATTTAATGGAAAGGGCATAACTGACGTACGTCAAATATAAAAGGCTTATGTGGCGATTGTGGTTATTTTTTATACAAACACTTTAGCAATTAATGTAGAAAGAAAAGTCACAACTGGCAGTTATGCCCTTTCTATTTACCCCTAACGCTTATAAATGTTATATAAAAGAGGCACATTGGCGTTTGTGCCTTTACTACTAAACATTTGTGAACGGAGATGAAGTGAGGGGGGCACGGTATGCAGGGAATGCCGTCAGTTGTGCCTGATGTGTCGAGGCTTGTCGGTGCACCTTGTTCCGAGGGGTATCACGAGTGAAAGGAAATCTGCCATACTCACAAAGCTTGGTCCACTATGCCCACTAACAGGAGGGTTTTTTGGGAAATTACCTGTAAATGATCGAGCAGTCGATTTGTTTCAAAACCAAGAAGACTGAAATAATGCAAGACTGGTTTTTTATACTCACTTTAATGTCGATTTAATTATTATGAGAATTAATATTAGGTGCTTTGAAGTTTCTAATTTTCAGCTTTAGATTTTTTTTTCTTTAATTTTGATAATAAAAAGTGCCTACTTATTTTGTAACTTTGTCAAGATTGTGATAGAGAGATGCATAGTGCCATTTTCAGTAATAAGAAGTCAATTCCATTCATTGGATTGTGATAAAAATTTGGTTTGTTCTTCGTTCGTCCCGAAGTTTTGTCCCACATTCCAAAAAATTATTTATTCGTCCCACATCACTATTGAAGTTCTGTTTCGTCCCGAATCACAAGTACTTTAAAAGTACAGTCAACAAAAATAATGTAAGTGGCTATTTGAAATTTTTGAATAATATTAAAAAAAATATAGATACTTCTAATAATAAAAACGTAATAATATTTTTTATTTGCTCATTAATCTATTACAATAAAATATTATTAACAAGTTAACTATTACAGTAAAATAAAATAATAATAATAAAACCCTAGGCTAATTACAACTAAAATCAAACTAAATTATGGCGAGAAAAAATCTATTCCACATCGCTGTCGACTGGTAATGTGCCCAAAAGACTGGCGGCATTGCCACTCTGTGTAGTAATGCTTATCCTCTTTCCGAGGTAAAAGCTAGCCTTTAGGTCACGCGAAGTGTCAATTAGACGTTTCGAAAGATCTTTATACTACAATTTGTCAGCACACTTGAGTTTCAACCCCAAACGGTTCGAAAATATAACTCCCAAAAGTTTGAGGTTCTCCGCAGATGCAGCGACAGCACCAGCACATCACAACGAGCTAGGAAGATTGGATGGCGCAAGAGTATCGACACAAATAGCTATGTTTCATACCTATGATCCATGGGAATAACGACATGCTCTCCCGTCTCTTGCCATCTTTGCGTGCCAGGGGTTCCAATACGGCTGGAACACCGACGGTGACAAGAGTGCAATTAAAACTAACTGAAAACAAACATTATATTTTAGTTTGTTTTTAGTTAGTTTTAATTAGATTAGAGTTTTTGTTATTATTTGTTAGTTTTACTGTAATTAAAGTTGGCTAAATATTTTTTCAATGTAAATTCAATAATAATGAAACATTTTTTTAAAATTATGTATAAATCATTTTTACTATCGAGTATCGTAATCAAAATCGAGTATCCTGTACCTTATCATTACAACAGTTTAAACATACACAATAGCCAGATCTATAATAAATATTAATTACATTATAATTTTAGTTACTGAAAAATTTACCGATATTAAAGTGAGAGTATTTTAACAACATGAGTAAAATACTGATTACGGAAAATAATACTATTGGCCAATATTAGTAAATACAAGCAAACAAAGGAATTATTATTTATTTAAAAATCCACTCTTTTAAACAGATTCCAGTGACGTCAGCTCTTCTTGACTTGCTTACTAACAGTGGCTAAAGAGCTAATAAAAAACAATATGTGTAAATTTTCTTTCAAGGAGAAGGAAAACTGCTAGACCGCCTTTAATAATAATTTCACCAGAAGAATCCTACCTCCTTACATAAAGTGTCATAGGCAAATATTTTCTATTATCACACGGGCGAAGTCGCAGGCAGAAGCTAGCATATAGTTTGTACTCATAAAATAGTAATACGTTTTTGTTGCTGCGTGTACAAAAATGTAAAAATCGCCTATACAAAAAAAATATGGGCCGAACAAGGAATATAAAATAGGACGAATCGAGAACAAAATAATTAAAATAACATTTTGGGACGAAAGAAGCATGTAGTTTGGGACAAACCAGGAATTTTTTATGTGGGACGAAACTCAGTGGGCCGAACGAAGAACAAATCAAAAATTTAAACAACTTAGATGTTTGATACATAATTGTTATGATAATTATTGTTTTTGTAAACTTTGTTTTCTTTTTTTAATAAATATTTTGAAGTTCCTAACTGGCTGTGTTAGCTAATTTTTAACTAGGAGAGATTTTGAAGTGTCATTTTTAGTAAACTATTCTGTTTTTGTTTTGTTGAATCCTTAAATTATTGATATAATTAATATTGATAGTACTTTTGAAAATTTGTTTGAAATAAATGTTTTCTTTTCTTACAACTGTCTTATTTTGTTTCTTATACAATGACATTTATCAGCCTCTTTTAGAATATATAATCCTACTGCGGAGACACAATAAAATACACTCACAAAGTATAAAATATAAATATTAGGAATTAATTGTAATATTTAGGCTCGCGTTTGCCCACTATCTCACCTGATGGTAAGCGATGATGTGGCCGACGATGGAACACGCCTATGTATTTATTTTAATAATTTACAGAGAAAAGGCACAATTGAGTAAATATGCCTTTTTATCGTAAAATTTTAAATGTTTTACCTAAAATTTTACATTGAAAAGGCATATTTGGTTATATGTGCCTTTTAAATATAATATCGCTCTTTTCATGTTATTTTTCATGTTAAGTTAAAAAGAAATATGGTAATTATTAAATATATCCATTAAAATTAATAATATAATAATGCTATCGTTGTATACATACTAAAAAAAAGCAATTTTTTACATTCACACAATTTCGAAAAACACATTTTAAACGTGTTTTTTTTTACAAAATTCAAAAAATATTTTAATCTCGATTTTCTCAACATTTGTAAAATGTTAGTTGTGCCTTTTCGAATTACGACGGCAGAATTGTATTGTGTATGTTTACTAAATAATAATAAAATAATTATAAAAATCGTTATTTGTGTAACATAGTGAATACAGATCTTAAAGTTCATAGGTCGCTATGTTATGCATAAAGGTGTACAAATTAATATGGTTACATGCAAAGAGAAAAAATACAATATTAATCATGCGAGAAGTAAACTCGAATCACTTGCTAGGTATGTCAAAATTAATTGAATGATAGAAGTCACAATATGAAGTAAGGTCAATACGTAACTAAATAATCATAAATTACTAATTAAAAAAAGGTTTATAAAAATTATAAAGAGCATTCTGTCAGCCTATCTTTCTCTCGCGCGGCTATCGAAGTTTTTTGTGTTCTATGGTATACTTGCACTAAATTTCGTTCCTTGTGTAGAGTTAGCCTTCTGAACCGATCTATTCTGTGGTGGTACTATATCGTTTGAATAGAATCGCCTGCGGGCTGCGGTCACCTCGAGGCCACATTACGCCGGCTGCGTTACTGAACATCATTAATTAAGAAACTAATTCAAACTTATGACTTCTGGTATTATTCTCGTAAGGAAACCATAGCATAGGGGGTTAAGGAGCATAAAGTTTAATAGTTTGGGAGTGATCATTAAAAACTTTGTCGATTAAACGAAATATAACTAGGCTTCAAATTGAATACTAAACATGTCTAGACCTCATCGAGATTGGGAGTTATTTGGAACAATTAGGTATATTTTGAAGGAATTTGAATTATAATTTTACTGAAACATGATCGATTTAATTACACGACTAATACCGCACTAACCACACGATTCAGTTTCTCTAGTTGCACAAACTGGTTGCACTGTAATTTTGCATCTAATTTAGTGCACAGTTTATTTTTTTTTATACTGTTTGTACTATTGTTAATTTGTTTATTTAAACTTATCTATTCCGTGATTAATACTATTTATTTATCTAGTAAAATCGATTTTTCTTTGTAATAAATTGGACTTTCTTTAAAAGTATTACGTAGAATTGTTTATTATATTTATTTATTTATTTATTTAAACTTCATGTACAGTAGTGGTACATAGGCGGACTTAATGCAACAAGGCATTCTCTCCCAGTCAACCTTTGGGTTAAAAAAGAGATCACTGTGGTAGGTGATAATGTGTGGATTATAGTGGTAATGTTCTTTCTAGTTTCATAATTAAAATATAAAAACTACTAATAAAATTGTACTCCGTTTTATCAGGAACATTAATATTACTCAGCAAAACTATTCACACCAGTCAGTGTGTAATATCGGGTGGGGCGCCTAGTTAGAACTAATTAATGTAGAACAGTAGAATGTACCACCATTGTTAATGACTACGATTACCATTGTAGGTTGTTAGTGTAATAATAATCAGCCTTATAATGGTCCCACTGCTGGGACCCAGGCTTCCTCTCTAGTAAAGGGAATGGGCCGTAGCACGTAATCCACTACTCGGCCATAGTATTGGTTGGTGTGTCTTCGAAATTTTTATCCTAGGACATGCTGGTTTCCTCACGATATGACCGTTTTGAGTGGAGTGGTGATGAAATTAATTACTTAAAGTAAAGCCCATAAGTCGGGGTTATTACTACTGAGCCATCAGTGCTGTTGTTCATAAGTATCTAGGAGTGTTAAACTTTTAAAAGTTTGGTCTTGCGTAGCAGGCACATAGACCTGTGTAGTGATTGCACACCAGTCGTGTAGGCCCTTCGTTGCAACTACTAAAGACCTATTTAGCAGCAGCGTAGGCATTGCGTAGCAAACGCATAGATCCTGCGTAGCAGTCGTGTAGGCCCAATTGTGAAGCCCGCAAAGGCCCTGAATCTTTAAAAAATAATTCTTCACGTAGATAATAGAAAATGACGTTATAGATATATACCGTCAAAATTATTTTCAGACGGTACAGTGGGAAGCAAAGCCTGTGTTTCATTCCAATGGGTTTTCAACAGCCAGTAACATTGGCATGTTTATTGTTTATCAGTCTTTACTTCTCATAAAATTGTTGTTTTGGAAAAAGGTAGTAAAAATGTTTAAAAATTTATTAAATTAAAATTGTTATTACATTTATTCAACCCACTTGCAAGCCTATAAAAAGCTTCTCATAATTATGTGTCTTCACATTATTATTTATTTCCATGCTCAAAGGGAAACAGGAAACGAGCTGCATCGTAAAGCACACAGTCTAGTTAACAGCCAGGGTTATAATGAAAATAATAATAAGTTGAACATGTCTTGCCTCTTATGCGGGCGTTCCCCCGGATTCCTTGATTACTTGACTGTTAACACAAGCAACGCATGATCACGCATTTTGTTATATACAGCCCTCATTTGTTATGTACGATATTTGCATACGTTATGAGCCAAAATATACATACACAATTAGTATAAGCATAATCAGCCTTATAATTTCTAGGAGAAGGAATGGGTCGTAATCCAACTCGCGGGCCCAATATGGACTGGTAGATATCATATAAAGGAAGTCCCAAAATTAACGCAAGATTTGAATTTACCGCCATTTGTGCAGTAAAGTGTTAGCAACCTCAAAAAAAACTGTTTTCTATTTTTAATTAAAATCTTGCTTTAATTCTGGGACATCCTTTATGTCTTTAAATTTTTGGTTCTAGGACAAGCCGGTTTCCTCACGTAATTTTTTTTCACCATTTTGAGAGCAATAGTGATGAAATAAATTACACAAAGTAGCGCCTGGCTGGGTTTGAACCCGCGACATATATAATTATGTAGGTATATATCGTAAGTCGGGCCCGTTACTGCTGAGCCACCACTGCTCAAGTTAATATACATAATTACAACGATTTCAAATTTAAATTTTACTATAGATTCAAACTACTTTTTAATAGCCAAAATTTTTCACGCTTCTCAACACCGTATAAAACAAAGTCGCTTTTGTCGTGTGTCTATTTATCCGCTAAAAGCCTATTAACCACGTAACGTATTTTGATGCGGTTTTCACTAATAGAAAGAGCAATAAATTCTGTTTTCATTATTGCTGCCACCGGCTTCGCCCGCGTGAAAGGTTTTTTTCTTTATTGAAACTTTGGACCCCTTTCATTCCTTTAGGAGGTCAATTTTAGAAAATCGTCTGTTAAAGCTCGCTACGCCCGCATCATAAAAGGCAAACTAAACTTATGCAAAAATTCACGATTTTGTCCCAGTAGATCTGGAATAATATGTCAGTCTAGTCAGTTTCTTCTTTATATTGGATTATTCCATTATAGTATCTTGGATTGATACCTTTTTAGGGTTCCGTAAGTCAGTTGGCAATAACTGAATCCTTATAGGATCATTTTATTGCCCGTCATCAAGACGCTTTTTCTCAGGGACGCTTGGAAGTATTAAGCTGCAATTAATCACTCTCCTGAGTGTTTAAGTGAGATTTACCAAAGGGGTAGCAGACCTCTGCTACCCATTGGATCAACGAAGAAATCACAAAACTTCTAAGACAACACAATCTAATGATAGGAAGTGTATATTTCGTTTGTGAAGAAAATCAAAACCTTCCGGTACTTGCCGTTGAATCCTGGAATTTGGTAAGAATCTGTGTTATCAAGGAGAAAGTCTGAAAACTGTTTTGTAGTTATGTCACAAAATTATAACATTTATCAATTTAGAAAAAAAAATCCAGACGAGATTCTGGAATCAGACTATATTTACATGCGCCTGTCGGTCTCGCTTTTGACCATTTTTTTATTTGGGATGATTTTCAGAATTACTGACTAAAACGAGAATTTCACTTATAAAAACCGTCCGTGTTCCTGTTGCTGCTGTCCATGTACAGTTTGCATTTTAGAGTCGCAGTAACTTTTTCGAACAATCCTGCAGTCATTTGATTGATAATTAATGCCTGGTTTTAGATGGTTCCAAATTACGTTGTATGTACGATATTTGCATACTTTATGTGCATGTGTAACTCATTACTGTTTCTCAACTGTAATTTAATTATTTCTAATTGAATTTCTGCATTTTTCTCGGCGGTTGTTGTTATATGTCAAGTTGGTGAAAGAGTGAATGTGAAGTATTCTTTCTCTTTAATAATTTCATTAGATTAGCCGCGTGTTTTCTAGATTTCTTGCTAATTAGTGTGAGAATTATTTTGTCTACTTTTATTTGATAAACTCGAATGCTCATACACACTTCCTGATTCGTGAAGCGACCAGTCGTACTTAAACAAAAGTCATTACGGTCACGAAACTCATTTGTTTTGTTTATCTTTGGTAGTTGGTTCAGGATGGTAATTGTACCCATGATGGTAAGTTACCGTATTTTAAAACAATTGCGTTTCGCTTGGACGCCAACGTCGCCAGCCCAAACCGTGACCGACACAGCTCTGCTTCCATTACCGCCCCTTGATACTACCTGTACTTATGCACCTACTGTAGGTACTGTAAATAGTAACGGTACTTCCATCAACAGCTGTCAAATCAATATTACATTATTTATTGAGTCCTTTATTAAGCTTAACATTTAAAATACCTGCTACACCAACTGATGTTGAGCTTCATCTATAAATAAAAATGTACAATAAACATAAGATTATTCCCTCGATACAGATAACGCCATATTTTATCAGGCAATAAACTGAAATGTTCTGTGAATGTTGTCAGCTACAAAAATGACGTCACTCTCGGGCTGAAATCGATTATGACGTCACCGTTCGCTTTTTATGGTTTTTTATGTGTACGAATCGTGAATATAACATTAAACATTTCAAATATAATGTTCATTTGTAAACGTTTGCTCAGCTGCTGCACGTAGAGGGAGAATATAGAAATAAATCAGCTGAGCCGGGGGTGATTATTGAACGGAGTCGCGCATGCGCGGAGCTCCGCTACTCGCCAGCAGATGGGAACCAGACCGGCGACCCTGTGCAAAACAAACAAACGCGTCGAGACATTGACACTGACCTATAATATTCCTGATCATTATCACACCCTCCCAATACTCCGTCCGTACGAGTAAAATTATGTAGTGTTGTGTAAAACAGTGTAAAGTTGTGTTTTTTATGTGCTATAAATTTTGACCCGGTCGTTACGGATACTATCTGTATAATGATACAAAACAAACATAATCACGTGTAAAAGAAAGTGCTTGCGGTGGCAGTGCGCGGTCATCGAGCGTGACGCTCTGTGTGCAGTGTGACGACTCAGACATTAGAATCGCTCGTTCAGCTTCTCCCTTTCCGACACACCTCGCTGCGTCATTTGACATGCCCCTGTTGCCAAACTACAAGTCAGTGGCCTCAGTGCAATATCATCCCGCGTTATGATGCTATTAACGCAATCATTATGATAAACATTTACACTCAAACCGTGCCGTTTTCACGGTGCGTACACTTGTAGGTTTGACACAAACAGAGTGTAACAGAAAGAAAACTGTGTGATGATTATGATTCGTTCGGCATGAATGGATAGGGTCGACGCCACGAGATCTGATTTTTCCGGGCGAGCTGGTGCGTCGTCAGCGGCGGTGGCGGCGGCGATAGCGCGGGCGGCGGCCGCACTTCAGTTGTCCGCGTGCGTGCGCGCTGTGAAAGTCTCCCGCGCGACATGCGGTCAGTTTCGGCCACGTCTGCGAGCGCCGGCCCGGCCGGGCAGCCCGCCCAGCACCTGGGGGCCCGTCGGCAGAAGACAGACCTGCACGTGGCTGTCGCCGAACCCGCCGCCGCGCGCTCAGCGAGCCCCGCGCCCAGCCTGCGAAGCCAGAGGGCTAAACAATACAGGTGGCCAATAAATATATCAAAATCTGAACATTGCGTGTGTCCAGTGTGCGTTACTGTAATTTAATATAGAAAGTGATGAATCCCATTTATTCTTAAAGAAATAATAATTCCTATAAAATCAAATCGATATCGTATCGGCTTGGTGAAACATGAGTGTTATCTTACGATATCAAGTGGTTTATATATATAACTGAGTGTCGTGTTTTCAAAATTCTGTGTTTATGAAGCTATTATGTGGGGCATGTACACACGTTCTACATTCGTGGAACTAATGTTTTGAGTCAACAACGACAGATTTGCTTGATTTTGCAGTCGAGTTTCCTAATTAGGTCGTTGACGAATGTTATTTTATTCTCAACCTCGTTCATCTATGAGCAATATTCGTGTTTCGTATGCATTGAAAGGCCAAGTAACCACCGCGGTCGAAGCAACATTGCAAGGCCAATGGAGAGGCAATGATTTAGACTAGCTGAAGCCACTGTAGCACAGTACAATGATTCATAAACAAAACGATGTGGGTTATCCTTATTTGTTTCAATTGAACATGTCATGTCAGCACCACTACGTAGGTAGGTAATATAGGTATCGCAAGTGAAAACAACATGATGATATGCATATATTATAAAAAATATAATATTTACGTGCAGTTTTCTCATCTAGGTAGGTACGTGGCTGCGTAGACCGTTTATTTCTACTGCATTTATTTCGTTTTGTGTGGTTCCTTTCCTATACGCTCTATTGGCTGATGATTTCATAACCGGATGTTATTGGTTTCTTTCCCAACAGCACAACGTCATTTTATTGTGGTAATCCACGGTATAACAACGTATATTGCACAATCAAACTTTCCTTTTGTTTATTTGTTTTCGTCTATTGTCTTGTTTTCCAAGCTGTTGCTTGCGCTCTGATTATTAAGTTCTCGACGAACAGTGCAAACAAACCTTCTTATTAAGTAGGTACTGCTTTACGTTTATGCTCTAAACAAATATACGATCTTTAATAAACTCTGTAGCTGTATTTCAGTCTCGCTGGCTGTAATCACACATTGCTTCAACAATTAATATTTCAATAACATCTCATTTTCCACGCTATATTTTATTTTGTATATGCATTTAAAAATATGTGCAAACATATACCGTAAAGTGGGGTTACTTTGGCCCTGAGGTATAACTTTGACCCGAACTCACTAAGCAATAGAAGCATAGTACCTACACACAGTTTCTCATATTCCTATTGGTTGATAAACTTGTGCCCAAAGGTATACCCCAGGGCCAAAGTTACCCCACTTTACTCGGTACCTATAACCAATCAACAATAGCTAATATAATGCGATTGTTTCTCAAAACAAAGGGAAAACAATAATAATGACTGAATCGAATTCCAATGAATTAAAACATCGTCATTGAGAGACGAGAGATCAGACCTTGACGCAGTAACATTAGCTCGAAGATGGCTACAGCTATGTGAAACTGCATTCACAGAAACTTGTAGAATGTTGGCTTTCCACGAGCCAAAAGGCACGCACCATTTTCAGTTAATTGGTATAACTAGTCCGGAAACAGACTTAGGTCGACATTCATTAACTAGATTGTATTCAACATAACTCTTATAAAAAGTTACTAGCTTTTGCTAGTGGCTTCGTCCGCATGACAGTAGAAAATTGGCCCAAGGGTACATTGTCCGGGGATAAAAAGTATCCTATGTTCTATTCCAGGATATGGTCTACCCGTGTGCCAAACGTTATACAAATTCGCCCAGCCGTTAGAGCTTGATGGATAGTAACAAATATACATACAAACTTTCGCACTTATAATAAACTAGCTTTTGCCCGCGGCTTCGCCCGCGTGGCATTAGGTACTAAAGGAATCGAGATAAAAGGTAGCCTATGTTCTTTTCCATGTCAAAGGCTATATGCATGCCAAATTTCATCCAAATCCGTTCAGCCGTTTTTGCGTGATTAAGTAACAAACATCCAAACATCCACACTTTCACATTTATAATATTAGGATTAGAGTGAAGTGTGATAGTTACAACTGTATCATCGCTTGTCGCCCTAGTTTAGCTAATTAATTTGAGTAGGCGGGTCGGCTAACGCCCACCGTCATGACCCTTAAATGGAATCAGCAAGCCATTACTCTGTCCATTAGCTTTAGGGGATTTTCATGTCCTACCTTCCAACTTGCCGGAAATACACAAATGGCTGAACTATTTATGGAATTGGCTATGATTTAGTAAAAGGCCATTGGTTATCGATATTTATAGTGACATGTGGAATTTATTGATGATGTATCTAAATGATAACAGGCTCTTCTGTACCTAAATGTAATGATAAGACATTAATAACAAGGTGAAGACTCGATCCGAGATCAAAATAGGTATCTACTCGTATCTTTCGTATCAAGATAAATGTAGAAATTTGAAGGATTCAGCCTTCTGGCTCGTTCAAATGAGATAAAACTAATAATTGGGGACAGTAGCCATTGGCAATTGGAAGAGTGAAGTGATGAGCAGTTGTCCTTACTTCTTAATTCATTAAACCCCAAGCCGGCGTTTGCGCACCTATTGTCTTTCTATTGTGTCTGTTATTTCCATGATTGAAAAGTCCAGAACTTTTTTGAAACTGGGTACCTCTGTATGTGCGTTTACCAAGCGCACGAGCTTGTTGTACTAAGCGATAAGTACATATTTTCTTTAAAAAACCCATTAATCAGTTTTTTTAAACTAATTACTCATGGCTACTCTTTTACAAATAAACGGTATCAATCAATTTGGTACATAAAAAGTCCTCTTGACTGAATTTCGGTCATGGTGTGGCCCATCTCAACGGAGATCAGTCAAATATGCAGGATATTGTACGCAGACATGGGTGCACTAGAGCTCTCGATTTCTTTACTCTCAAAGTTAAATGGAAAACTGTCACTACCGGGGAGAGGTTAGGTGCAGGACCAACGGCTTTACGTGGTTTCCAAAGCACGGTGGTGTCACACCACCAACTTTCAAACTAGGAGCAGCTACAGAGTAATTTTTGATGGAAAACCCTATAGCATTTTTGCCCGACTGAGGATCGAACCTCACGCTCAGCTGTCGCGCCTGTGACCACGAGACCAATGAGGCAGTTAAACGTACATCATACTGTGATGGTTTGTCAGATTATAAGGGGTGTCAGATTAGACAGAGACCTGATTACAGAGGGTCAACTGTAGTCTGACGGTGGATGATGCTCAAGAATGTCAGTCCCGTTACTACTTTCATGATTGACCAATATTTTTTGCCAGTCACTACACTACACGACATCAACTTATATTGTTAAATACTACAGATACAGTATCTCCAAAATATATATAGTTATACCCCACGGATTCACCTGCGTCTTTAGTTATTGCTTCCAAGTCATATACAGCTCAATTTATCCAATAAATATCACAAGAATCATATTACTAAGAAGATTCTTATTAGGAATATAATACATACGTGAGTAAAGCAGGTATGTATTATATTATTAGCTATTTATAAAAGTAGTTTCTGCCAGCGACTTCGCCTGCGTGAATACAGGTTTCTCCCTTAAAAAATTGGGACCCCCGTTTTTATCCCTTTATTGGGCGAAATTTGGAAAATCCTCTCTTAGTGCTCACACGTCATAAAAGAAAACCTTATGTAAAATTACACGCTCATAGTCCCAGAATTTTTGGCTGTGCGTTGATATATGTCAGTCAGTTTCTACTTTTATATACACATAGATGAATTGAACGCCTTGAGCTTTGAGTTATGTATATAGCTATATTAACAAAACAATGCATATTTCCAGGGCCAGTTTGCCAGTACGCACAGCGCGGCTATTGCAACGCTCGCGGACGCAGACGCCATCAGACGCCGGCATCAGCGATGGCAGCGCATCACCGGCACCCGCGCCCGCCTCGCTGCTGCAAGACGTGGTCGATATCAAGACACTGCTGCTGCAGCTCAAGCGGGTCTTACAGGAGGTCAGTTTGATGTGAGATGAGAGGATAAGTACAAAAGAAGGTGTTGATATGACACATCAACTTTTAAAAAGAGACTTGGTAGAGTCCTTTACAGTAGTTCAGAAGATATTCAAAAAGCTCGAAATTCTGACTTAAATTTTTGCCAAATGATATTGTGTTAAGTAAGTACCCAAATGTTGAATTGTGGGGCTCAGATAAATATTCACTCTGATTGAACCCAATCTGAACATAGGTGAGAAAAAGATTGGAAATTATTAACCAGTAGATGAGTCACGAACGTGCCGAATTCTTTCTTAAACTATATGTGTCATATAAACGACCGATGACTGTATCTTCTCAACACAGTTTTACAACCAATCCAGTAATTGCCAGCCCTTTCTGTTAACATCCCTATTGTCTGCATCCAAACCCTTTACGATAAAACGAATTTCCATATTACACTGCCCGTAAGTAAACATTGCTTACGTTATTCTGATGAGCAAGCACTTTATCTCCATTCTATATATAAAGAACAGTCACGTTCTGTTTCAATGCATCAGCTAGACAATTGACAAAAACCAAATAAATATGAAAAATGACGCAGCTATTATTTTGTTCCACTTTACCTCAAGACTCACTTTCTCAATTATTTCGTGTCTTATATAAGTTACTGTAGTCATTACAATAGTAATTTAATGTTCTCATTTCTTTGTCTGCGTGTGTATGTATCTCGTGTCTCAAATGAAACTGTGTGTATCTAAATAATCTGTTTCAGTGCACACGCATATAAATGATTTGTTCTACTGCAACTTTTTGCTGTGCACCTTTTACATTCATTGATCTCATTCAGAGATAGTGAATCACATACTTTAAAAACCAATTAATATGGTTTTTACTTTCATGACTAAGTCTTAATTGGATTAGATGAACTTAATTATATTTGTTGAAAGCTTAACAATGAGCTTAACTCTAATTATTTTTAAGTAGCCAAAGCCATATAGCGTAAAATATTGTATTAATTTAGAATCTGCAGACAGACGTTACATAGATATATATTTCTATAGTCTCATTGTAGCTAGCTTAGCGGAAGATAGATATTATATTTTATTGCACACTAACATTTCATAAAAATACGATAAAGTAAGCAAGATATTATTATTGCATTTCTCATTTCTGTGAGAGCAGTAATTACATTCGCTACATACAATAAATCACAAGCTACCACGGTAACCCAATATTATCATGTTTATTTCCTAGTATCGATGTGCAAGTAGATCACAATTATATGTTCCTAGTTGTGCATAACGAAATAGCATGATTGTAAGTTTAGCATATTATTAAGTGTATCTACTTACACTTAGTAACTAGTAGTGTGGCAGCATAATCAATTTATCATTTTCTTTTGTTTGTTCATATTGTAGCATGTCAGTTGAAACTAGGCTCCCCTTAATTTCCACTCCACAATTTCCCATCCCAGGCAGTTACCTACAGTTAACTCAGTGCACAGATTTATATCTGGACTAGTAACACTAGATAGAAATCTGACAATGACTGATTGCTATTGAAATACTTTGAACTAAAAACAGTTTGTTTTTGCTTTTAAAACCATCCTTGATATTTAATAGAATTACAGTATCGTTATAGTTAAACTTCTAGATTTTTTTTATTTCTTGTTTTCTGTCAGTAGTCTGTGTATTTTGATGTTTTAATTTTTGTCTGTATTTTGCCTTGTTGTCCACTGAAGCGTGTTGCTATGAATTTCACTTGAACAGATATAGAATTGATATGTAAAGTTTGTATAAACACCGTCACATTTCAGTGGACATTGGTTGTTTCACTAATTTAGCTTGTACTTGGCACATTTAATTTGTTTGGCGTGTTGTAACGTACATGTTTATTTGGTTGCATCGCCTTGTTTGCCGCATGCAGCCCGGGGAGGAGCATCATTCGATGAGTGTAAGTAACCCTGCCTTCGCAATATTGCACAGAATCGCACTTTGCTATAGCAATGTTGTATGGACAGTCCGGGAAATGTTTTGATTGACAGCTTGACGCGTTGCCGTGTTATAAATATCCATTTCATGCAAATAATAAAAAAATGTAATTAAAACTTCAATATACGTACGTCAATATTCAATTTGGCAAACAACCCGTTTCCCTGACTGTACCAACTTTTAAATAAGGATCCGCAGTATTTGCGCCTACTATTTCCTTTTGCTTGTAATTACAATGTAACAACAGTGCTTTAAAATGCATTATCCTTCAACTTTATTGCAACGTGAACAATGTAAGCTATGTATATTGAAAATGAGATTACTTCCTAATAATTTACGAAGGTCACAATGCAAGTAGAACTAATTATTTGTTTATTCAGAGTACAATCACTGAGTTTCGTGTCTTGGTGGATCTAGGCACCTAGCTGAATCTGCTACTTTCCGACTTCTTGTTTTACTTCTCATAGTTATTTTCTAACTTGTGGTGGGACTTTATTCAGACAAATGACGCAAATGCATTACATAATTATATTGTTATTTCTACATCTGAAAGTTTGTAATAAACAAAACGTCGCTTGCAATTACGCTACATTAAATTTTATAGTCAGTAAGTTTTCAAGAGAAAACATTTAGTGGTTATCACTTAACGTGAGATTTTAAAGACAAGAGTTGTAACAAATGCAAAAATTTAGCAAGGTAATCTGTCAACATTAGAAACTGCAAGTTGTATCACTGTTTAGAGGATTACTTTACTGAACTGAAACTGTACCATTTTTTTCGCACTTAGTCTGCTTTGACACACTTCGATTGTCTCGTCACAATAGAAACACTTTTGATATTCTGTTATTAGATCTAAGAATCTGGCAGATAAATTACACGATAGTTATCAACAATCAAAGCATTTAAATCGTCCATTCATTTCTATAATTCGTACTCACAAACGGAAACTAATTGATAAAATTAGATTTGGGTAATCGACCAAATAAAATGAATAGGTATAATGTATAAGGTATAGAAGGAGGTCGAAGACTGATGACCTCGTTCAAATAGAATTTAGTTCGCTTATAAGTTATCTTAAGCCACGGTCAGCGTAGGTGACTGAGGTTTTGCTGTTAATGACGCAATCTTTCTTAGTACAGAAAAAGGGACATTGCTAACAATATAATTACTAAAAAGCAGAAAATGAATAGATGAAAAGTAATTTATTATGTAGTGAGAATAATAGGAAAAGACAAATAACAGTAGTCATGTACTTAGACACTTGTAACATTGATGGATTAGGTAATTAGAACAAACTGTACAGAAATACCAACAGAAATGAAGGAAATAGAATTGAATAAAGTCGATGTCATGGATTTAAACAAAACAACCTTGACACTGTAACGAAATCTACCGGTAATACAATACCGTAGCATTGGGTGTTTCAGAAGGTCGACGAAAGCTTACGTTCAATGACACAAAAAAAAAGTAAGCTAAGTAGATGACTTATGTTGGAATAGAAAAACAAAATCTACAAAAGATAAAATTAGGAAAAAAAATTAAAATGAAATGCGTGAAAGACTATGTCAAAAACAAAATTAATTGCGTTTTGATCCCTAAGGTCAAGTGACCACGGACGCGTAGCTTTAAAGACGTGTATTCGTTATTATACGCTTGGTGTGCGCCTGTTCGTCGACAGAGTTTCACAGTTTTGTATGTAAACTTGAGCAATCGTACACCAATCGTATAATGACAAATACGCGTCTACGAAGCAGCTGCGTGTCCGTGGACAATAGGCCTAAAGAAACACGCCGCTCCTGTACAACTATGTCTACTAAAATGTTCTTTGAAAGATATACTCGTAAAATTAGCATACTCTGAAAGCCCTTTACTGGACTTTACTTAGTTGACGAGGCGTAAGAATGCATAAATAATGATCTTTACGCTACAAAAGGGGACGTGAACACCTGAGTCTACTTTTTCGACCGTGACTAGTGGTTATGTTTTGTTTTCTTCTGCAGTATCTCGTCTGTAAATTATGTTATTATATAGTTTCATAGCTATTAACCAATTAAGTCGTATTATCATATTGCTTGTCGATATCAACATGACTGAAATTCTAAACTTTTTACAGATGCACTTGCGTTTTCAGTTTAATCTTGTTAACATTTTGTTTGTTTACACCACTCACTCTGTTTACGAAGTCTATTTGATACAAATCTATATGTTTTTGAAGATTCGTAGCATAATTTGCATAGTTATCATGATCATCATCTGGTGGAAGTTTCTTTTGGCTTGATTTACAATATTTTTTAGCATTCACAATGTGTTTAAGATTATAATATCTGTTGTTATACTTAGAGCGAAACTCTCGACCCGTTGCTGGCGGCGTGCGCGGAGAGCCCCGCGCGCGGCAACGGGCGCCGCCCCCCCGCCTCGCCGCTGCACCCCGACGCCTGCGCCGAGATGCGCCGACAGATACTGTACCTGCAGGTAACTACTACTACAACGGGCGCCGCCCCCCCGCCTCGCCGCTGCACCCCGACGCCTGCGCCGAGATGCGCCGACAGATACTGTACCTGCAGGTAACTACTACTACAACGGGCGCCGCCCCCCCGCCTCGCCGCTGCACCCCGACGCCTGCGCCGAGATGCGCCGACAGATACTGTACCTGCAGGTAACTACTACTACAACGGGCGCCGCCCCCCCGCCTCGCCGCTGCACCCCGACGCCTGCGCCGAGATGCGCCGACAGATACTGTACCTGCAGGTAACTACTACTACAACGGGCGCCGCCCCCCCGCCTCGCCGCTGCACCCCGACGCCTGCGCCGAGATGCGCCGACAGATACTGTACCTGCAGGTAACTACTACTACAACGGGCGCCGCCCCCCCGCCTCGCCGCTGCACCCCGACGCCTGCGCCGAGATGCGCCGACAGATACTGTACCTGCAGGTAACTACTACTACAACGGGCGCCGCCCCCCCGCCTCGCCGCTGCACCCCGACGCCTGCGCCGAGATGCGCCGACAGATACTGTACCTGCAGGTAACTACTACTACAACGGGCGCCGCCCCCCCGCCTCGCCGCTGCACCCCGACGCCTGCGCCGAGATGCGCCGACAGATACTGTACCTGCAGGTAACTACTACTACAACGGGCGCCGCCCCCCCGCCTCGCCGCTGCACCCCGACGCCTGCGCCGAGATGCGCCGACAGATACTGTACCTGCAGGTAACTACTACTACAACGGGCGCCGCCCCCCCGCCTCGCCGCTGCACCCCGACGCCTGCGCCGAGATGCGCCGACAGATACTGTACCTGCAGGTAACTACTACTACAACGGGCGCCGCCCCCCCGCCTCGCCGCTGCACCCCGACGCCTGCGCCGAGATGCGCCGACAGATACTGTACCTGCAGGTAACTACTACTACAACGGGCGCCGCCCCCCCCCGCCTCGCCGCTGCACCCCGACGCCTGCGCCGAGATGCGCCGACAGATACTGTACCTGCAGGTAACTACTACTACAACGGGCGCCGCCCCCCCCGCCTCGCCGCTGCACCCCGACGCCTGCGCCGAGATGCGCCGACAGATACTGTACCTGCAGGTAACTACTACTACTATACCGCTAACACCTGTTTTATCATTGGGAGGAAACCTTCAAAAGGTGCCAGGGCTTTTGGGAAAAAGACTAGAGAGGATGATCATCATCAGCACATAAAAAAAGTAACGTGACCACTTAAAAGTCCAGCCGGAGAGGGTGTCCTCTGTAAAACTCTGTTAAGAGGCTGGTTTTCCACTCGCCTATCGTCAACATCAGGCACGGTTTAAAAGCTTGTTACTTCATCTAACGCAATCCAACATCGATCATCGGCATCGATGCTTGACGAAAATGCAACGCGAAAAAAGAGAGATAACGCCTGAAAACTCTGTTAGCATTCGGTAATTCCGTGATTTACTCGAATATTTTATAAAAAAACACGCATTTCCTTTTTTTAATTTTTGAGTAAATTATGAAATGTCAAAGTTCATGCAAAATAGCACATTTTCAGAGGTCTTAACTGGATTAGTTTTACACAAATGTATAAATTGATTTCAATAGAGGCCAAGATAATATCCACAAGATACTGTGAATCCAAAATATCTAATGAAAAATGTGTAATAACGTCATAATCGCGTAAGAGCGGTTATATGAAAAACAGCGAAAATGTATGTCGAGATGCATCCCCTTAAGGCACAACCCTGGGGAGACTGTAAAAGAGTCTCCTCTGAGCCTCGTTGTGTACTGCAGACCCCAAGAAGGACGGTAGCACAGATATTAGATATCACTGTGCTACCGTCCTTCTTAGGATCACTCGATGTGCAGACAGACTCCCCAACCTAACCACCCACAACCTCGAGAGTCCCGCCTTCCTTAAATGACACAGAAGCACGTGTGGTTAATTATCACATTCTGAAAAATAACGGCTTGAGGTCAACTAACCGCATGCGGGCAACCAAACTACATTCGATTCCCCAATGTGGCAGCAAGAGCATACGAAGATTTGAGCGTGGGAATAATCGAAACTACCTACTGTTTGGTTTCATAACAGTGCTTATCGTCTTGGGTATAGTCAATTAGCATCAACCTATCCTATATGTCATTCTAACATGCCCCTTTTAGCGTCTAATTAGATAATTGCCAGTCATCAAGCCTTATTTATAAAATAAACACACTTAGCTAAAGACCTTCAATTTATGGTAATAGCCCTACTTTTTATATTCGAAATAAGCTGTTGGGATTAATATACCTAGTTTGTTGTGACTCCGGTCAAGACTTAGAAACCCTCAAACTGCAAAAAGTTTCATTAGTCTGGTCATTCATAACACAATATCTTGACCCTTACCATGACATTTTAAAGAAAATCGGTCAAACCATTCACATAGAGACACAACTTTAATTAAATTTATGGCCAGCAAATTAATCATTTATCACATTGCGAAAGTTATGAGAACAATGGGGAAACGAGACAATGCGACACCGAGACGTTGTGCTCGTAATCTCTAAGTTGACACTTGAGATATGTCTTTCACCCCATTTTCCTCTTGGCTCCTCATGAGTGGAAACAATTAACTCTCTATCGAGTTAAGTAGGCATAATAAGCTTGTATAATGCCCACTTATCTCCATGTTTAGAGATTTGGTTTTGAGCAATCATGGCCATGGGAATAAACTGGATGCAATTGTGTAAATCTTTCAAGTGTGAAAATCCTTTGAAACGTGATAGTTTCAAATCGGAATTAATGTTGAAATTGATGATTCAAGATAATAAATTGTGTGATTCATTCAATCAATGACCTCAACAAACCGAGATTTCTCCCGTAGTCGTTGGTCCCGACTATATCATTTGTAGACCTTTAAGGGCCGACGGGACCGCGTAACCTATTTTCGACCTTAAGATTCGTTTCGGGATAGCCAGAAAACAGAAAATCTGGCAGTACCTATCTGTCTTTCCAAAAGGCATCGTGTTACCGAATTACTGGTAGTATAGGTCAGATAGGCAGACGCCTTCCTTACGTAAAGTACAGACTGAAAGCTGACCCCAACATAGTTGGTAAAAGGGTTAGCTACTTACCTTTTTCCTTTGCAATTGATTTATTAAAGATTCATGAATTTTTATTCAGTAACTTGTGTCAGGATTTTTAGAAACAACTGGTAAGTACTACATATTGTATTTCTTCACCCAAATCTTGGTATAAAAATTTTAACAAAAAACAAGCGCCAAATGTCGGTAAAAGTTAAACCTTATATTGTTTTTGGCCATAAGCCCAATCTTAAACTCGCCTGATAAAAAGCGATGTATGAGGTCTTCGATGAAAAAACCGAGCCCTAAAAATGGACCAAGCCGAACTACAAAGTGTCAACGCCATTATAATTAAATAATTGTAATTCGTCATTATTTAAAAAATAATTAAGGTAGAACTACACCGCTAACACGTCTGTCACACACGCCGATCTGGGTGCGTCGGTCTCCATACATTTTATATGGAAACTAGACTTGTAGAGCTACACTTGATACACGCCACGCGACGTCGTTGTACATATAAATCAAGCGTGGTCCACGTGTGCGTCGGTCTAATGTAGTTCTAGCTTTATGATTCTGTTGTGAAAAAAGGATGGTACTATTTGTCCTGTATAACTTCATCTGTCTTTAACACCAGAATACCTTAAGATGGTTTTGAAGATGTCACAGTTACATTAGGCTTGAACTAACTCCAAGTTTTAACTTCCAGAGCCAGCTAGAAGAACGCGACCGGTTGGTGCGCGTGCTGCAGCAGCAGATGTTGCGCATGGCCGAGAGCCACGAGCCGCGACAAGATGACACCTGCAACGTCGCCACGCAGACCGACCGGGTATGTATCTGTACTACCATGGACGTAGTCAACAAAATTATTGAAGGGACATGATAGAGCACAAGTACAATTTATTGAATGATTGACAGAGGACTGGTAGCCGTAACTTTACCTCCAAGATTGAATCAACTGATGGACTTCGATAGACCGATGGTCAGACTTTTTGGCGTCTCACTAACTGTAACGATAGGTATTCAAAGATCTACGAATGTCAACTGGGACCAAAGACTTTACGTAGGTACTTTCCGACAGTTGGATAGAAAAGAATAAACTTTATTTTACATTAAAATAATACCTAATATAACTTATATACGAACTTAAACCTTTGGGTACTATGGTAGTATTATCCCTGATAGTGACATCTATCAGACAAAATTTTTGGATGAATCGTAATGTGGGTAGTCTGCAGTGTAATGCAAACAACAATAAATGTACATAAGCATGGATAGATATAAAATGATATACCTATATAACCTAGCAAATATGGATATAAATACATATATGTTACATAGTTCAGAAGTGTAGAAAGCAATTTAATTACTACTACTTAAGGCGTGTCCAGTTAAAAGAGTTCAAATCGGTAATAAATCCAATTTAATGAATAGGCTACTGCTGGAATAAGAAAAAGCAGAGATACTTTATATCAACTGTACCATGAAAAATCTTGGTCGTCTGATCTTAATTCGCATAACCACGTTAGACTATTCAAAGATATTCAAAAGAGTCTGCATCCAAGCTAAATCTAAATCAATAGGTAACATAATTGGAAATTCTAATAATAAAGTAAAAGCTGCTGGTGATAAACAAGGAAACTGGAAAGACAAGAATAAATAAATAATAAAATCATCGCAGATAGGTCAAAAGTAGCTGAGACGTTACAAAACTTTCACCGACATCCCAATAGAAGTTACGAAATCTCTCCCTTCTTCATTTTTGTTAGCTGAATCTTTTTTCAAAGAACATTTCACTAAGGATATACCTTTGAAAGCGTATTTCTGTTGATTTAATTATAAAAACATTCAAAGTCTTAACACAAAAAAACACTAAGGACTTCAGGTGTATATCCGTTAAGGTTCTTGGAGATATTATTGAAACAATTGCTCCTGTCCTAACAGGCATATTTAATCAATGTTTAGACAGTGGTACGAGTACATTCCCTGATTTAATGAAAAACCGTAAAGTAGCACCAATTTTCAAATCGGGTATAGTCATCGGCACGAATATTGAGCGCTGGCTTCAAGTTGTACAGAAGTCAAATATTCGGTCTCTTTAGTAGTGCGACGTGAGACGCGGGGGCGGGAAATATCAGTGATTGGCTCGCCGCGCTATCGTGTCAAAGACGTCACGCGTGATTCGTTCCTGCGCTTGCTGCATGTATCTAACAACGACGACGATTGGCTCGCCAATGTATGGAATGCGCAAAGCGATCCCCACTCTGACGCCGAGCACTCAATATTCGCGCCGATAACTACAGTAAGAGTCATCCTTCTAATTATAGACCAATATCTGTGCTGGAAGCATAGAGTAAAATCTATGAAAAAATCATGCTCGATCAGAAGTCGTATCATTTTAATTCAAATAGGATTTTGCATAGTCATCAGTTTGGATTCACGAAAGGAAGGTCAACGACGGAGTACAGGAGTGAAACTCATCAGTCACATTTTGGGATCCTGGGAGAAGTCTCAGGATGCTATTGGCATATTCTGTGACCTCTCTATAGCATTTGACTGTGTCGATCATAATACTCTGATCTGTAAATTACATCATTACAGAATTCGTGGACGAGCTGCTGATCTTCTTTTTTCCTATTTATGTATCAGAAGGCAGCAAAAAGTATCAATTAATGGGGCGACGTCCTCGGGGTCTTTAGTAAGATAGGCTTGCCTCAGGGTTCAATTCTTGGCCCTTTTCTTTTTCTAGTTCATATTAATGACCTTTCCTACATGAAGGCTAATTTATCCGATATAATTCTATTTGCTGATGATACCTCTCTTAATTTTAAAGTAGACAGAAAAGATGGGGATGTCTTGCATGTCGACGAAAGTCTGGCTGTTTCGAAATGGTTCGCAGCTAATAATCTCTTATTAAATCCGAATAAAACTAAATGTATAAAGTTTTTCATTGCCAAATATCCCTCCAGTTAACGTCAATCTAATTCTTGACAGCAAAAAAACTGGATGTTATCACAAAAACTATATTTTTAGGTATAACTATCGATTCTAAACTGCAGTGTGGTGCTCGTATTAGAACTCTCTCGGGAAGATTAAGCTCAGCTGCATATGCAGTAAGAAAAATAAGGCAAATGACAGATGTAGCCACAGCTAGCTTAGTTATTTCCACAGTATTATGTCTTATGGCATTTTACTGTGAGGGGCTGCAGCTGATGTAGATTCAATTTTCATATTACAAAAGAGAGCAATCCGGGATATTTATAAAATGGGCCCTCGCGAGTCCCTGAGAAATAAATTCAAAGAAATCGATATACTTACACTGCCTTCTTTTTATATCTTAGAAAGCATTTTGTATGTTCGTAAAAACTTAGGACTCTTTAAAATTAGAAGCGATTTTCACTATAAAAATATGCGTATACGAAATTATCTTACCTAAATGGAGACTAGCTAAGGCTAGCAAGTCATTCTTAGTAAACAGCATTCGCTTTTATAAAGAGCTGCCAAATGCGGTAACTGAACTTAGTGAAGGACGAGAGAAGTTCAATTTTATGAGTGCCCATGTAGGCCATAAAAATATTTGATTTTTTTGAATTTTACAACATTAAAATATTTTTAAACGATATATACATAAAATAAAACAATTAATAAATTCTACGGAGCATATTTGACTGCAACAGTTAGGGACCTATATTAGATAGAATAATTTTAGTCTATATATATGTATATACTACATTATTTAATGGGTCCTGACTGTTTAATTTTGTGGGTTTTACCAAGTTACTGTAAAGTAAGATAGTAGGCAAGCGCGAGTCTATCATTAACAAAAAATAACAAAACAAATGATACGGCCAATATGGAATTCTTGCTGACAACATAATAGTGTTAAAAGAATAATATTGCAACATTCAGTGCACTTAATTGTAACAAAAATGCGTGTGTTTCTATTTCAGTTGCGGCCGCCGATGAGCTCGGCGTTAACGAGTTCTGACAATTCCGGATTAGTGAGGTAACCGCGTCATAAACACTACTGTACACAACACTTATATTACACACACCGAGTGCTACACCTACCGCTACAGTAATATCTCATTCAGCTACCTCACTTTCTATTTACTTAGTCATACTAACTTTCCATTTTCTATTATAATTTATTTATTCCACCATCTCTCCAATATTTTTATTTATTGTTTTAGGTTAATCTTCGCTACAATAAAGTCCATTTTCTATACACTGCACTCATCCATCATCGTCATGTACATACCCCCCAGCATCCCCTTATACATGTCACAATATAAAGACCATTGCTCATCACTCGTACATCATACCGTCTCCAAAAGTCAGGCATTAGTTTCAAGTCTTAACAATTCCAAATGGATCATCATATTCAAAGACTACATGAATAAGAAAATGACATTTGCACCGACATCCATGTGTAGAATCACCTTAACATTGTCTCCCTATTTCACTGGTATTTTTATTTGATGTTTCATATCCATGTATTTATTATCGTGTAATGAAGAGCTGACGTATCATCCGTGTATCATCTATAATTTGACATCATCATCATCATCGGGTACTTCAAAATTTTCATTTTGTTCTAATTTCCTCACATGCTGCTTTAAATTCCGAATTGGATTTTCATTGAAAATTCTCATGATGTTGGATATTGGACGCGGCAGTTTCCACTTGGGTGGCGGGAGGGTTCGTCCGTCGGATCAGGTAGCGTGGCTCGACTGCTTGCTCGCTGTTTGCCTCTTGTGTTCCGTCCATGTGTTGTGCTTACTGCATCTCTTGTACCAGACCAACGACGATGGCGTGTTTCTAGTCTCGAATAGGGACATCGACGAATATTGCTACAAATACATCAAGTGACCTCGTCACTGCTAGTTTGCATGAAGAATAAAAATGATGCGGTAAAAGGCAGAAATTGTCCAAATTGTAAATAGTTTCTAATGTAAAGTGCCTAAGCGTGACACTAAAAGGCTTAACACACTATAATGCAAGGTTTTTAATAGGTTGATTGTGATAGTGAGAGACTGATGGTGCTAGAACTGATGTAGTGAAGAGTCTAAGCATGGATAGTGAGTGAGTTTGGTTTGGCACGGCACTGTTGGCACGTATTGTTTAGGCGAACAATTGGCTTTAGACAGTTAGTGACGATTGTTTTGTGTTGTTTGACTGTAGGTAGTCGTGTGGTGTTCTACACTTATATTGTAATCTGTTACGTAACATTTAATTTACTTTGATTATGAAATATGTATCTGTGTTGCACGCTGCCTCGACAGAACTTAAAGGTGAGGTGACACACCAACTTAAAGCTACTGCTAACGTCCTTCTTTAAATTCCTCAGAATATTTAAACTAACATCCGATTCGACTATAGTTAGGGTGAATTGCACCATTTAACTAGATAAATCGACGAATAAATTATTCTGATTCTGATAACCAAACCATAACCAGCCGTGAAACGGCCGCCTATTGGTCAATTCGATGATTTGACAACTGTTAACGGCTTTGTTATCGTTATAGTTAAATGGTGCAACTTACCCTTAGAGTCTAATTATGAGGCTATAATGTTGAGATCAGCGCCATCTTTGAGAAATGTTCACGTTCGGTCCTATAACATTCGCCTTAAGTTATTATCCCTAACACATAGTATGATTCAGTTCTAACAAATCTTCTTGTGCTACGTAAGAACCGATATAACATATATTTTTGTGTCCGCAGTTGGAATGAACAAGCTAGCGTGAGGAAGCTGCCGTCTTACAGTGAAGCACAAAAGACTAAGAGACCTGTTACCAACGGGACTGTGAACAAATGCCAGTGTGGTGTTAGGAAAGTGAACGGACACACTAATACTAATGGAGACGATAACCTTTTAGACAAGCGAACGGACACCGTGCATCTGAAGACTAACAGTCGTGTCGGGACTAAGTATCTTCAAGCTCTCGCCAACTCGGATAATACTAGGAGATATATCAAGAGGGATTCTTCCGTCGGGGACAAGTCCGATCGTAGAGCTGCGCTCTACACTAACAGATCTCGTTCTATAGAAAACTTTCAGAATCAATATTCAACTACGGAGCGAACGCTCACTAAGAACATCGTGATCGAGGAGACTCCCCTCATCAAGCACCACACGTCGTACGGCGACCTGTACAACGGACGCATCAGCAGCAAGGAGAGCGTGCACCGGCACAGCCCCAGCCTCACCGGACAGTCCACCGACACGGACTACAGCTCCGACGGAGGCTACAAGTCGCTCCCCTCCTCCATCAACTGCAACACCTCGCCTAAGAAGGTCAGCGGCATCCCGAGGAGGTCCATCGAACAAAAATTTCTTTCCACTAAAAGCGTCAAAGCGAGTGCTATATGATGTACTAATAGATTTCGTGTTTGAAACAGTTCCCTCATAGTTGTGATATTATTGTTTTTGAATCGATTTGCTGGGCAGAATCCACACAGTCAAATAGTTCCTGTATGAAAATTTCGCTTGAATGTTACTTGTTCATTATTTTAGTCCACCTGTTTTGAGTGTCTGGAGTCTGCCCGCAGGTGCGGCGTGGTGTGACTGCGGTAGTGACGTCATCCGTGACGTCACCAGGGCGCTAGAGCAACGCTTGTTCGCATTTATTTCCACTCATCGTAAAGCTAATTAAGTAAGCTACGTTTAGTTGAACGATGCCAAATTATATCGATGTTATAGTTTGATCTAATATCCTAAAATCATTCGATAAGATTTTAGTTTGACGTGAAATTTAACATTTCGTAATCCGATGCTTAGTGCATTTTATTTTTACTGTAATCAAAACGAATATTGACCTCCTGTATTATAACATTTAGTGGATTACCTAAACGGGAACTAATTTTGTAGATTTAATTTACAAATTTGTATACAGGCGATAAATTTATCTTAGATTTTCTATGGTAGACAAACTAGTAAATAGAGCTGTAATATGTGATAAGAGTGGCTGTAAGACCTTATATTTAATTTATACCTACATGATATCTTCCCTATTGTTAATCACTAAGTATTACTACTTGTGTATCGAACGTCACATAATCAAAAAAAAAAAAACTTATATCGATGTGTTACGAACTTACGACTATTTATTTGCTGTATAAAGTTATTTAACAGAGTAGGTATCAAATAGGTACAAACATCACTCGCTTGTAAGGCATTTTAAATATCCTGATGTCATTTTAAAGCATTTGTCGAATCAGTGTTAATGTAATTTAATGTTAAAGTTAGTGAATCATATAATTATCTTCTGCAGAGCCTAACATTAAGTATCCTATATTGATACCTAGAACGATTACCTACCTATGTACTTTAACAGAAATATATTTCAATTTATTGTGTACTTATGGCTACTTATATCTCTCCAATATATTGCGCTTTCCTACGTTAGTTATGTAAATTTAAGCCCACTAGCTTTAGTAAAGATTATTTAATTTAAAACATTGAAGTTGTTTCAATAAATAATTTTAATTTTCTTTTGTTTTCTTAATTCACTCCTGAACAATGAAGAAATCGTCAAATTACTTCTCCTGTTCTAACGGCCTGTTCACGACTTTGGTCTTAGCGGAGAGCGGCGCGGTGAGCGGGGCAGCATCAGTAAGCGGGCGCGCAGTGTAATGATCCGTGTCGTGTCATGCTTCAAACATTTTCATATTTTTTATCTTTCCGCTCGCCGCCCCGTGTTTTGCTACCACTCACAGCGGAAAGACACCAGTATTAATAAAACCCACCAGTGTTCCTTCAGCGTCCTTTCAGGGCCACAGCGACTCTTTCGAACAATCCTGTAGCCCTGGCATCTCCTGTAGTACCTACCTACAATGAACATTGTTTAACAATTCGCAACAGCATGCCGAAATAAAAGAAAAGCTTTTATACCTATTTAGATTTTTAGATATTGAACTTCCTTCGGCATATGGCGGCAAGGCCCCTCTTTGAGGCGTGGCTGAAAAGACCTCACGGCGTACTTACCTTCCGAATGACACAGGTCCTCACCGGACATGGCAAGTTCGGGAGGTTCCTGTTCCAGATTAAAGCGGAACTGATGCCCGGGTGTCGCCACTGTGCGGAACGCCCGGAGGACACGGTGGAGCACACAGTCGAGGTGTGCCCTGCTTGGGCGGAGCATCACCGTGCCCTCGTGGGGGCGATCGGCTGCGGAGACCTCTCGCGCCAAGCCTTGGTTGAGGCCATGGTCCGGAGCGAGGAGGAGTGGCAGGCAGCCGCCGACTTCTGCGAAGCAATAATGCTCGCTAAGGAGGAGGCCGACCGCATCAGGCAACGGTGCTCTCGCCGCCGCCAGGATTCCGATCCCGATTTCCAGCCACCGAAGGCGCGGCTTGCGGACAGTAAGCAATGGGTAGCTCGCTGTCCGGCCGTCCGGCAACTGTCCGGACCAAACCCAAGTCGTCGACGGCGCGCACTGTTCCCGCGCGCCTCAAGGAGTTGTCAGCAACAGCAGGGGCCCAGCCGGGTCGAAGCCTACTGGGGCCAGGGTTATCCGACAGCGACGCTCGAGCCCCGGTAAGAAGGCTTGAAGGAACGGGATGGGTTTTTTAGTCAGTAAGAGTCTGACAATATCTCCCGCTCCGCCCAAGAGCGGGGGTTGTCATTGGATGCTTTTTCCCATTGAAAAAAAAAAGTCTCCTTCGGCAAATCCAGATGAAACATGGTAAACCTTTCAAGCTGTTATTGTTGGATTTACACTATTCGAACCTATAAGTCGATATATAACAGTTTAGTTATATTTACGGGTGTTAGCGACGATATGTAATTAAGTATTTAAATGTTATAATTTCTAATTAGTTTGTTTGATCTGTCTCTCATAGTGGTACTTTTTCTAATAAGATTGTAAGTGTTAGCGACCATATGTTAATAATCGTTTAACAGTTTCAATGTCTAATTAGTTTATTTTTCATGGTATGTATTTTCTTTCTATGAATTTACGTTAAGTGTTTTGCATTCCCGCCACTAGAGGCGCCACTTGTACCATATTAGTTATGTAAGCTTAGGTACTAGGAAAACTTTACCTTAACGAGAGCCGTTTTCAGTTTTTCATTTATTTAAGGTGTAAATTAAGGATTTTAAGACTGATTTCTATGTAAATAATTAAAATAAGACCGTCCTAAGATTAGAGACATAAGAAAATATTGTAAGGGGTGTTTTACCACAGAAAAACAGCAAATTTCAGTTTTCCATACAAAGTCCACCTGCGCTCTGATTGGTCAATAGAAGGAAAATTGGTGCCGTGTGCAAAATTGTAGGGCCCTGATTGGTCAGAATTGGTTATAAAAAAGGGGCATTTTCTGTGGTCAGGCATTCCAAATCCAGCAGTGTAAGAAGAAAGCAGCAAGAAAATAAATAGAAGAAAACTCTGAAGAAAAGTGTTATTATTTGCTTCTCCTGCTACCACCGAACACTCTCCAGTCGACATCCCGCCAGCGAGCCCGCTCCACAGTAACACACAAAACACGAGCGTCAACAATTGGTCCTTCGAAAGCCGGATCGGGTTCAAGAAAACTGGGAAGATGCCAATGAATACGAGATCAAGATTGGTGCAGTCGAAAGCTACAACTATGAGTGAAAATAACGCCACCAGGGATACTACGGGTACCGGTACGACGGATTGGAGTATGAATACGCCGAGTGAATCTACGAGTGCGATGACTACGGACGCGTCGATTTTAAATCGTTCGACACTTACAAGAAGATCGCCGCCGAGCAGCGTATACGAACGTCGGCAACCCGTACTTCATCCTAAGGACACTGCCGGAGAGGAATCAACATCGAGGGAAGTGACTGATACCGTACCCTCGACCAGTACTATCGAAGCTTTAATTCCCGCTCGCCAAGAAGAGAGTCATTCATCGCCGCAGATTCAAGAAAGAAGTGTCGCAGTGAAAACGCGTCTGAACGATGGAAGTACCCCAACGTCCAGAGAAGAGAGTCTGCAGCGGCCTCACCCTAAGAAGACGACCTGCGATCTAGACACACATTCTGTTCGTTCGTCGCATAGGAAGAGAGCAGAAGCGCAAGCAAGAATGACAGTAGCACTACGGGAATTAGAACTGGCAGAAGCACGATCAAAAGTCGCTCAAGCTGAACTAGAGCTTCTTGACGCGGAGTCAGAAGAAGAAGAAGACGGTGCTGGAGAAGAGCTGTACGAGCAAACTCGAGAAGTTAAGCAGTGGTTCATCCGATCTGGGGACAGGCTTAAGGATCGAAGACCGATCGAGACAGAAGAAAAGAAAAGCGATATCCAGGAGTTAGCTTCAGTCATACTTAAATTATCCGAGAAGTCACGTGACAACGTTTCATCGAAGCATTTTGAACTCCCTCACTTCAACGGGTCCTGTGAAGAATGGTTAGCCTTCAAGAGATCATATGAAGACATGGCCGCTTCTTTTAGTAACAATCAGAATCTAGCGCGCCTTAGAATAGCAATCCAAGGAAAAGCTAGAGAAGCTGTCCAAAGCCTGTTGTTCACCGCTGACGACCCACGTGAAGTTATCAAGGGACTGGAAGCAAGATTTGGAAGACCTGGAGCGCTGGCATTAGCAGAACTAGAAAAAATGAAAAACCTGTCGAAAGTCGGTGAGAATCCAAGCGACATTTGCATATTTGCAAGCAAAGTGAAAAACGCCGTCGAGACAATCAAGGCCTTGAAGAAACCACAGTACCTCAGTTCTCCTGAAACACTGAGAATTATAGTCGACAAGATGCCAACATCCATGAAATTTCGTTGGTTTGCTTACCACAGAAGCAGAAGAGATGAAGAAATTCAAGAACTACTTCTCGTCGAAGCGTTCCTAGAAACAGAAGCTGACATGTGTGGGGACTTTGCTCCACCTGAAGTGTCCTCAGAGCATAAGAAGACAATAAGAAGACCCATACATACGGTACAAGAAGCGTCACAAGAAAAATACAAAAAATCTTGTCCATTCTGTGAAGAAGAGCATTTCGCAATAGAATGCAAGAAATTCAAAGAAGCTAACATAAATGAAAAATGGGATATGATTAAGAAGGCAAAGATATGCTTCAAGTGCCTTCGATTCAAGCACTCAAGAATCAACTGTAAAGCTCCAGTTTGCAAGCAATGTAAAAGATGGCATCATACCATCCTGCATTCCGACAAGCCGCCAGTATCAGTAGAAAAAGAAGCGAACAAAGAAGTCTCAGGAAGCGCATCAGAAGAAAAGGTCGCCTCAATCCACAACACAAGAGGAGAAAAGAAGGCATACCTGAAGATCATCCCAGTAGACCTTTATGGTCCAAAAGGCCAAGTTCGCATATTAGCGTTGTTGGACGAGGGGTCAACAGTTACGCTCTTGGACGCATCTGTTGCTGAGAAGATTGGAGTCCAAGGAAAGCAAGAAAAACTAACAATCGAAACAGTCGGCGGGAAGGTATTAACAAAAGATAGTTCACAAAAGATCGAGTTCAAGATAAAAGGGGCTCATAGAAGAGAAAAAAGAACTATCGTTGCAAGAACCATTGACGACCTGAAGCTATCTGAACAATGCATAAATAAGGATACCGTGCAGAATTGTCAGCATCTAAGGGCAATTGAAAATCAACTCCTCTACGTCACCGAAAGGCCCAAGCTACTGATAGGCCAAGACAACTGGGGACTGATAGTAACAAGAAGACTAAAGAAGGGCAAACCATCCGATCCTGTAGCCTCACTCACCAACCTAGGATGGGTGCTACACGGATGCGAAACAGGGACGACTGCCTTAGTAAACTTTATTCACTATGGCAGATCGACCACTAACGAAGAAAGGGTAGAAGAAATCGTCCGAGAACACTTTCAGCTGGAATCTCTTGGGGTTCAAAATCGGTCACCAACCAATGACAGCGACAGAAGAGCACTAGAAACCCTTGAGAAAACTACGAAGAGACTGTCAAGCGGACAATACGAAACAGGTCTTCTGTGGAAGAAAGAAGACGAAAGCCTACCCAACAACTATAATCAAGCAATCCGACGCCTTTTCAACATCGAAAAGAAATTGGATCAAGATCAAGAAGCTAAAGAGCACTACGAGAAGCAGATCCAGAGTCTAATCGAAAAGGGATATGCAGAAAAAGCTCCGGCAACTTCAAACAAAGGAAGAATATTCTACTTACCCCACTTCGCCGTTATGCATCCAGTTAAGAAGAAGCTGAGAATAGTGTTCGACGCAGCTGCCAAATTTGAAGGGAAGAGCCTCAACGACGCCTTACTCTCAGGCCCTGACCTATTGCAGTCACTGTTTGGCGTGCTGCTACGCTTCAGAGAAGGACCAGTGGCTATTATGGCCGACATTCAAGATATGTTTCTTCGAGTTAAGGTCAGAGAAGATGACCGAGACAGCCTCAGATTCCTGTGGCGTGGAAGCCGAAGAACGGGCAAGCCTGAAGAGTATAGAATGTCGTCAATCATCTTTGGAGCCGCATCATCACCAGCAACGGCTATATATGTAATGAACAAAAACGCAGAAGAATTCGAGAAAACTCATCCCGAAGCAGTGAAAGCAATACACAGAAATCATTACATGGACGATTATCTACAGAGCTTCGCGTCTACAGCCGAAGCAAAGAAGATATCAAAAGAAGTAAAGGATATTCACGCAAGAGCAAACTTTCATCTGAAGGGTTGGGCCAGTAACAATTCGGCCGTACTTTCAGAAGTAGAAGACACCAATAAAGAAGATTTCCTGCAACTGACGAAGGAAGAGAAAACTCTGGGGTTAAGATGGCTGGTAAAAGAAGATACACTAGCCTTCAATGTTGGACTGCGCAACACGTCAAAAGACCTCCAAGATGGTAGAAGAAGTCCAACAAAGAGAGAGGTTACGAGTGCGGTGATGTCTACCTTTGATCCAATAGGTTTTGCAACACCAGTCTTAATACAAGGAAAAAAGTTAATCCAAAACATTTGGCGAACGAAAGTAGAATGGGACGAAGTAATTAACGAATCACAAAAAGAAACCTGGATGAACTACTTAAAAGAAGTATCGGCGTTAGCAAGCTTGAAGATCCCAAGGTGCATCTCACCTCGTAGCAGAAAGGGACAGCTGCACACGTTTACTGACGCAAGTGAAGAAGCCTACGCAGCAGTAGTCTACTGGAGGACAGTCGAGCCTGGAGGAAAAGTCCATATCTCCATGATCGCTGGCAAAGCGAAAGTGACGCCTACAAAACCAGTATCAATTCCAAGGTTAGAGCTACAAGCGGCATTGCTTGGCAGCAGACTAGCTGCCACGGTCGAAGAAGAATCGGAGCTCGAAATATCGAAAAAGATCTACTGGACCGACTCTAGCACAGTACTGCAGTGGATAAAAGCGGAACCAAGAAAGTTTAAAACTTTCGTGGCCAATCGTCTGGCAGAAATCGAAGAGAAGTCCAAGCCAGAAGACTGGAGATGGGTCCCAACAAAAGAAAACCCAGCAGACGACGCCACGAGGGGAACCCCAATCGAATTCGACCACAATGCCAGATGGTTCAAAGGTCCGTCATTTCTACGTCAACCAGAAGAAGAGTGGCCGTTTCACGACTTCAAACCAGAGGGTATCATGCCAGAAGAGAAGAACAAGCAAAAGGTGTTGGTGATAAAGGCTGCAGAAGACGTCCTTCTAGATCCAGAGAGGTTCTCAAGCTGGGAGCGACTACTACGCACTACAGCTAGAGTGGTTGCCTTCACTTGCTACTTATTGAAGGCCCGTCGTAAAGCAACCACCACCGCCACGCGCTCGAGGGACGAGTCCTGGAAACTTCAAAGTAAAACCCAGAAGAAAGACAAACGAAAATCAAACCAATCAGCCAACAAAAACGAAAATAAGCGACAGTACCTACTCCTGGAAGAAGATCACTTAAAGAAGGCCGAAGAGTTATTAATGAAGATGAGCCAGAACGATAGTTTCGCGTCAGATATAAAGAATTTGAAGACAGAAAAACCTTTAGAAAATGCAAGTCGGCTCAAGAAGATAGACGTTTATATAGGAGACGACGGAATTATCAAACTAAGAAGCAGGACGATGAAGTTCCACGACAAGACCGAAAGGAAGATGAATCCCATCATCCTAGATGGAAAACAGAAGATATCGCGTCTCATTATTCAATATTACCACAAGAAGTTCCTTCATGGAAACACTGCTACAGTGATGAACGAAATCCGACAAAAGTTTTGGATCCTGGGTTTAAGAGCGACTCTAAAGGCAGTCGCATACAACTGTCAATGGTGCAAGACAAAGAAGAGCTTACCAGAGATACCTCCAACGGGAGACCTACCGAGCGAGAGACTACAGCATCATCAGTTCCCGTTCTCTTGCGCGGCCGTAGACTACTTCGGACCGATGCAAGTCACAATTGGGAGAAGAACTGAGAAGCGCTGGGGGGTATTATTTACCTGTCTCACCACCAGAGCCGTACATCTAGAGATAGTGCCCTCTCTTAGCACTAGCTCGATGATTATGGCACTTCGTCGAATGGCAGCTAGAAGAGGAATCCCAAAAATTATATTCAGCGACAACGGGACCAACTTTGTTGGAGCAAAGAGGGAACTAGAAGAGGCCGCACAAGAAAAGGGCATTAAGTGGAAGTTTATTCCCCCAGGATCTCCGAACATGGGAGGCGCCTGGGAGAGACTTGTGCGTACTGTCAAAACGGCTTTGGCAGTGGTTCTCAATGAAAGAAGCCCACCCGAAGAAGTGCTACATACGCTTATGACCGAAGTCGAACACATCGTCAATTCGAGACCTCTCACCTCAGTCAGCATGGACCCAGAAGACGAAGAGAGTCTGACACCGAACCACTTCCTACTGGGGAGATCGTGCGGAGCAATGGCGCCGGGAGAATTCGACGACACGGAGCTAATCGGAAAGGCGAATTGGAGGACCAGTCAAAGACTTGCAGACCACTTCTGGAGAAGATGGATCAAAGAGTACCTGCCACTCTTAATGCCAAGGAAACTTAAGGGCAAGGAAACCAAAGACCCAAGAGAAGGAGATATCGTGCTCATAGTAGACGCCACATTGCCACGAAACTCGTGGCCTCGCGGAGAAGTTGTCAAGACATATCCTGGACCAGATGGAAGAACCAGAGTGCTGGACGTGCGGACATCGGGAGGAGTACTTCGCCGCCCAACTCGACGGGTCATCGTGCTGGTTCCTGCGGCATCGTCGCCTCCAGAGGATAAAGTGCTGCGCACCGTGGGGGAGAATGTTAGCGACGATATGTAATTAAGTATTTAAATGTTATAATTTCTAATTAGTTTGTTTGATCTGTCTCTCATAGTGGTACTTTTTCTAATAAGATTGTAAGTGTTAGCGACCATATGTTAATAATCGTTTAACAGTTTCAATGTCTAATTAGTTTATTTTTCATGGTATGTATTTTCTTTCTATGAATTTACGTTAAGTGTTTTGCATTCCCGCCACTAGAGGCGCCACTTGTACCATATTAGTTATGTAAGCTTAGGTACTAGGAAAACTTTACCTTAACGAGAGCCGTTTTCAGTTTTTCATTTATTTAAGGTGTAAATTAAGGATTTTAAGACTGATTTCTATGTAAATAATTAAAATAAGACCGTCCTAAGATTAGAGACATAAGAAAATATTGTAAGGGGTGTTTTACCACAGAAAAACAGCAAATTTCAGTTTTCCATACAAAGTCCACCTGCGCTCTGATTGGTCAATAGAAGGAAAATTGGTGCCGTGTGCAAAATTGTAGGGCCCTGATTGGTCAGAATTGGTTATAAAAAAGGGGCATTTTCTGTGGTCAGGCATTCCAAATCCAGCAGTGTAAGAAGAAAGCAGCAAGAAAATAAATAGAAGAAAACTCTGAAGAAAAGTGTTATTATTTGCTTCTCCTGCTACCACCGAACACTCTCCAGTCGACATCCCGCCAGCGAGCCCGCTCCACAGTAACACACAAAACACGAGCGTCAACAACGGGGCTGATTTAATATGGAAAATGGATAAATGTACATAGCCGATTTCATAGAAGCAGCTTGAGAAAGTTGTTTTTAATATTAGACATCAGGACCTCAACAAAATTAGTGGTGATAATTTATTAGATACTTATTTATTTACTTATTCTGATGTGAAAAAAGTTCCATTTATATTTGCAAAAACTTAACATAGTAACACAGTGATTTATCAATTCATGTTTTACATGGAGGCAAGCTTAATTCAACTATGAGTTTCCTACCGGTAAATCTTTGAGTAACTGAGAGAGATCATATTCGGAGGTAAAGGCATAAGTCTAGTAGGTAGCTATATAAAAATTAATTATATCTACTACTAGATGCAGTGTATGAAAGAGAAGAGAAATGGTGGTGCGACAGGGTTTATCCGTCGGGATGAGGTACTCAAAGCGAATATATTAAAGAACATTGGAATTTTTCAGAAGGGATAAAATATAGGTATCTCCTCGCCGAAACCGAATTGGCTGCCACCTTAAGAACCTTTTCAGGTGGGTGACTCACCGTCCAGCTGTCTGATAACCGACCGAGCTCGAGTCGTCGACGGTGCATTGTGTTCCACGCGTGCCTCAAGGAAAAATCAGCAAAACCGTAGGGCCTCGGCAGGGTTGAAGCCTACGGAGACCGCAGGTTGTGCGAAAAAGAACCCCAAAGCCCTGGAACGAAAGCAAAGAAGTAACTTAGAAGTGGGTTTTAGTCAGTAAAAGTCTGACACGCCCTCCCGCTTTGCCCAAGAGCGAGAGAAATCATTGGGTGATTTCCCACCTAAAAACAAATAATACAGATTATTTGTTTTTAGTCTAACCTATAAAATGGAGCGGAGATTTTCTTCTACCTCAGTATCATGTAAATTATGGGCATATCAAACAGAGTTACGGGCTTGGATATCAATCTACAACTCTCCACTGATGTCATAGCTCACGACACAATCACCTCGATTCTATAATAATTGTTATTGATTTTACAATGATTTGTGGAGAACATTGTTAGTGTTTACATTTGGACCTTGGACGAGCAGATACTCGATAAGCAAGGGAATCACGTCTTGTCAGTCGGGCACGGCAGTGGCCGCCTCTGAGGGTTTGCTAGTCACTCGCCAACCGCGCTTGCGTCGCATCGCCCGCACCTTCCCGCCATATTGAAATTCACATTTGAAGTTTTAAAAGTTCTGTCGTGCTGACAAACCGAATCGGACTTCTGTGTTGCACTTTGATGACTTGACGCTGATAAAAATTTAAAAGGTTGGTCGATTTATGTGTTCTTATTATTTAATTTACGTCATTCGCCGTTGATAAACAAAAGTGATTAGTCTAAAGTCTAATTTTCAGTGTAAATTTTCAGTCTTTTTGTTTATTTATTTTTGAATTCTGTCAAACTGGAGATGTCTCGGGACCAAGGACAAAAAAAGTTTACAAACACTAAGGAGGTTTTACAGTGATTGGATTGACATTGAACAGAATCAATAAGCAATAAAGCTATTCAATATCAATAAGTCTATTTCAATTATTAGGTAACAGTGTCTTTTTCGATTTAACAATTTGTAATATTCATTTTCAGCTGTTTTCTTCCGCTATGCGTGATAGGCACGTTAATGTATAAATTAAAACGGTTACGTATTACAAAGGATGAGACAGTAGGTGATAAGTACATCGTACACTATCGCATGCAATAGGGTCAGCACAGATAGAGAGGAGTCAAGACTAGCGTGGACGTCCGTCCGCCTTCTAAATAAATATTTACGTGAATCTGACGTGCGTTATTCTGCAACCCTTTGCGTCAAACCTTAGGACTTGTTTACAGAAATCTGTTGACTAGATTATACATGTACAGGATGGCTTAATTGGATGTTGTGTAAATTAAAATAGAATTTGCCTTAATTCACAATAAATACAAGATGATTTTCATAGATATGTTATGGACCAGGTGATTAATGCGGGCATTATTAATAATGTACGAGCATTTTGAATAATGTCTAGCTCTATTGGGCTAAGTGATTAATTACAATCTTAACTTACATTATTTATCACATTGTACGGTCATTATTATATTGCTACATGACAATTGGGCAATTTGATATTAAAGCTAAATTTGACGTGGAAGCAACGAAAGCTATACTGAGATGATTGAAAAGTTAAGGGTAGTATTTAAACGAGCGACTGTAAATTAAAATTTTAAGTGACAAAAATAATTATTTTGGGTTATAGAAATAATAAGTGAGCGACTGACTGCGAGTGACGAAAAATCAACAGAACAGCGACTTACGAACTTTAATTTGAGTAAAATAAAATACAAAATGAGAAGCTTCATAATATTTGAGCGACTTAATATTTGTTTGAGTGTCAACGTTACGTCCTGCATTTTTTTTTCAATATTTGGCCAATAATCTATGTATACTGAGCGGCATTTTATCTTAAACGAAGTGTATATCGATATTAATGTATTATGTATGTCACAAGGTAATTTGATAATTCGGATATTCCGAAATCCCAGTTAATTAGAAAATGGTGAAATAAAGTCTGCGAGCAACTTGGTCGTAGAGGTAGATCACAGTTCTAACCTAGCCTATTTTACCCAGTTCAAAATGATGAATCTAACTGCGACTAGATAATTAGACAATGGTGAAAACATTTGTTAAAGTTAACTTTTTAGTAGTTCGTTTTGTAAAACCCCAAGTTTATTTCTAGTCGCTCACTTATTAATTTAGTCGCTCATTTATAAATTTAGTCGCTCACTAACTAATTTAGCCGTTTAATTAGGATTTCAATAACCCACTTTTAGTATGCTCGTTCTGGATTTTATTGTTAATCAATATTTTTCATTAGTTTATTTAATGTGTTGCTTACTCAAATTCATACCGCTCAAGTTATTAAAACAGTATCTCATCATCAGTCGCTAAGTTTTTTTTAGTCGCTCGTTTTATAATTCCCCAAAAGTTAAATTTCAAAATCAAAGAAGTCGCTTAAAAACCCCGAAGATTATCAAGTGTATGACGACGTGATTTGACGTCATGGCTGTTGGAGAAACAGAGAAATTGACTGTTCCAGTCAAAGACAATATGACTAGGTACTACGTGAAAAACAACGAGATATTTCAGATTTTGCATGATACCCATCTGAGTGTAGGAGGGCATGGTAGTAGAAACCGGATGGAGAAGGAGCTAAATTTTCGGTACAAAAATATTACGAGGGAAATGATTATGGTAATCATTTAAACCTTTGTGAGAGCTGCGAAAAGAAACGCAGCGTTCCAAAAAAGGATTAGTTGTTGAACCTAGTCTTAGCGGCGAAATGAATGCAAGAAGTCAAGTAGACCTTATTGACATGTAGTCGCAAGGAGATAATCAGTATAAATTTTACTTGTGTACCAAGATCATCTCACAAAATTTGTGCAACTCCGTCTGCTCAAGACCAAAACTGCTGAAGAAGTAGCATATGTAGGTACTAATAGTAATTTAAATATCTTTGTATTACTCTGCCCAAAAGGTGATGGGCAATATGTATAATGACCGATCAATTTGATTATTTGAATAATTATTATCAAATCGCTCTCTCATATTGGGCATTTTTCATAATGACCGGGCATTATGTATAATGTCCAATTCACCACTTGGTCCATAACAGATAAACCATTTACGCTTTGCAATCTGGTGTGGTACTTAAAAACATCTAACAAATTTCTACCTTTTCGCCGGCTAAAATGGCAATAGGTTTTTGTTGCGTTATTCATCGAACAGCATACTTTATTAAATATCGCACAATCAAAATAACATATATTCAGCTTCTAATGTTCAAGGCAAAAAGGCATGATCCGTCGAGCGAATTTGGGGGTCAGTTTTTTATTTTATTTATTTAATTGAATAGTTACACTACAAAGCCATTTTTCACGTCGAGACTTTAAAAAACAAACTAAACATCACATATTACAACTATAGGTAGGTACACACTTCAGTAAGTAATGGTATTCTATAATGACCTTTAAAAACTATTCAAAGCGAAATTAGAAAAATTACCGCTTCTTAACTAAAAAATGAATAACAAACAACTGCGAATTTGACCTTAAATCATCCAGATTTCTAATTTGGTCACCCTATACGAAGCACCTTTTTTGGTGGGAAATCATCAAATAGCTTCGCCCTTTCTGGGCGTAGCGAGCGGGACTGTCAGACTTTTACTGACTAAAACCCATACATGTTCCTCTAATTACCTATTGCCTTCCAGGGCCATGGTTACACTATCAAACAATCCTGTAGCCATATATGAAGCACCTACCTACGAACGCTGATCGCATGCTGTTTAAACCTTGCAAACGGCGAACAATAGGTAGCTCGCCGTCCGACCGTCCGGTAACCGTCCGGACCTAACACAAGTCGACGGCGCGTAGTGTTCCAACCGAGCCACAAGGAGATGTCAGCAATCCGTAGGAGCCCAGCAGGATCGAAGCCTTCTGGGGCCGCGGGTTCGCTTCTGAAAGAAAAACCCTGCGATAGAACGAAGGAACTAGGAGTGGGTTTAAATCAGTAAAACTGACACACCCTCACGCTTCGCAAAAGCGCCGTTTTGAGAGAGAGATGTCTTTATTATTATATATAATTTCCCACCTAAAAAAAATGCTGTTTAGACACGTTATCAGTTCTACCACAAATAAACCGTGCCGAAAAGTAGCCTAGTCTAATTATTGTCTTTTAACATTAAAATTTTAATTATTGTAACTCTGTCTGATATTTATTAAAATCTAAGTATAGGTACATAGGGCGGATTTCAGAATTGAGTACCTATTCTACTTTGATGCCAAATCTTTGACAGGTTTTCAGGCTAAAGCAAAGTTTTAGTACTCAACTTTAAATGCTTATAACAGAAATTGGAATTAATCTTCTGTATGTAGGTATATTTATTTAACTAAGTATATAAAAATAAATCAATAGAAGTTTGTTAGTCTCGCTAAAACTCAAAAACGCTTGACGGAATTGCTTTTTTTTGTTTTAGGCTCTCAGATAATTGTGGAAATCAGTTGAAAAAATGCAAATTTTTTTATGGTTTATACAAATTTCATGGGGCAGGACCGCGGCCGGTAACTAGTACATGTAAGGCAATATAATTATAAACTAATCTATAATATCAGGAATTTAAACTGATATATAATAAAGCGGAAGAGATCTTTGGAACTACCAGTCGGATTGGAAAAAATATTTCTGTACATAGCTAGGTTCATGACAAATAGCTGTTAAACATCACGCTACGACCCACGAAACCAGACCAGTAACCAAAACGCGAGTAAAATCGCGGGGTATAGTTAGTATTAAATAAAAAAACTGGGTAAGTGCGAGTCGGACTCGCGCACTGAGGGTTGCGTGCAAACTGCAATTCCCGAAAGGAGTCTCGAAGATTTTTCCGAATGGCAATTTTTTTTTTTTGTGACGTAGAAATAAAAAACGCCAAACGTCAAAACTGTTTTCAAATTTATTCCTATACCTGTGTTATAAGACCTTGCTTTGTGCCAAATTTCAGGATTCTCGGTCAACGGGAAGTACCCTATGAATTTCAATCTTTGAAAGTATCAAAATATACGTTTTTTTGCGACATAAACGCCGTATCTTTTAATTTCAATTCGATATCTCTACGCGTTTTCGAGATAAAGGTCCTTGACAGACAGACAGACGGACGAACAACAAAGTGATCCTATAGGGGTTCCGTTTTTCCTTTTGAGGTACGGAACCCTAAAAACAGAGGTCATCCAACTTCGGGTCAGTCATTAGCTATTTTTTTTATATAAATATAAAGTATTGTTTATTTTGAACAATGAGAATAATTAACGCAACTATTGACGTAAATAATGAATTCATTAGTTCAGACTTTGATTCAAGGTTTATGAGCTAAAACATCGACACAAACTTTAAATACTTTTTACTTTTTTTGTGTTTAATATTTTTTTCAAATTACGCAGTGTGTTACTGAATTTCGACAGTTAATTATTTCCGTCGAAATAGAGATCCATCGAACAAGTGCATATCGAAGAAGGGTTCTGTCGAAGTAGTGTTTTTCGAAGGTGTGTGTTGTCAAAGTTTGTTCTATCGGACTAATGCTAGTAGAATATACTAATATGTTCTGTCGAAGGAATGAGTAGTCGAACTAGTGATTTTCGAAATTGAGACTATGTCGAAATAACTAACTGTCAAAATTCAGGATGACACTCAAATTACGCGACTATCTATAAACAACCTAATTACCTACCTGCGGATCATGGCCTAAAAACGAATATTTCTTGGTATACCTAATAATAAAACTGCGATACTTATCGCGACAAAAATAATTATAAGTAAACAACGAATCCCAATAGGATAACTGTTATCAGAGATTATGATAACGTCTAAATATGCCTTAATCATGGCCGTTGACCTTTCATACTTAATTACATAAAGATAAATGACACAGTCATAAATTAACTAATTCTAAAGTAGGTATGTTGATGTGTGCGCTGGGTGCAAGTTGTTTTTACGTTAACGCGATCGAATCGTTTATTGCGTTTGACTCTGATTGGTTAAGAGCTTGGAGCGGACCAATCGGAGAGTCGAACGTCATAAACGTGTCGATCGGCTATCAACTGTCACTCGGAACGTAACAGGTTTTTGGCGGGATTTCTTCGGAAGTTCAGTATCTATTTTTAATTATTCGCAAATTGATTCATAATGGATATTGTGATGTACCTAAAATTGGTGTAGTTTTGTATTTGAAGTGTCTGCACAACTGGACAATACCTGGAATCATTGAAACAGGCACGATCTTTGTAAAATGAAGCTGAGAATTTTATTGTAGTGTTGACTAACTTAGTGAAGTTTGCTGAGAAGGTTGACTTGATACATTTACTGCCAAATACTACAAAAACATTAGAATGTGTACATCCATATTCTAATGATAAACAAATGAATTATTAATTACGAAGGCTTAAAGGATCCAAGCCAAAACATAAACAAAAAGAAAAATATCAGAACGTTAAAGTTATTCTTACATAACAATTAACGGTAAAAATAAGTAGATCTTGACTTTGTATACAATTTACGTAGTCACTTTCATTTATTTAACCAAATCGGAGCACCAAAATACAATCAAATGTTTAACTTTAAAATAATCTGTGTTAACAATGAATGTTTTGACTTTTGACTCTTATTGTTAAAGGAATATTTTGATCTTGAATTTACTACAAACCAGGGTCGTAGTTACCACCGCATTAACCGTGTCAATGTTCCCCGGGGCCCTCAGATTACAGGCGTTACAGGGGCCCCCCTGCGCAAAAAATCGTAACATGGTATCCACAACTTTCAATTCTCTTATTGATGAGAGGCCCGTAGTTAATGAATAATGATTATATTATAGTATGTTCCATTTTTATAGATCGCTCTAGACTTATAGCATTCTCTACATAAGATAAAAATAAACGAGCTCATCGGTCCAGAAACCGATGTATTGTTTATAGGAGTGTTATCTTGTAATACCGCAACTTACAATATGACATGAACGTAAAGACGTAATCGACTAATATAATGACGACATTATGACTTTGCAATGGTCAACCACAGTCAACCACTAACACTCCATTGAAAGAAATGGCATACAATGGTAATCTCGTACATAATGACAAATTAATGTCTGAGTACAAACGTATGCGGTAATCTGATAAAATTTTGACCCTTCCTTTGATCAGTGTTCTACCATTAGAACGTCGTTGTGTAGTCATTGCTTTTTATTAATTTGTTACGAAACAGCTCGATATTGTCATTCTATCACAATTCTATTACGAGACGAGATCAATGACTGACCAGTGACCAACAATTATGAATTTAGCAGACTACGAACTTTTAGCAAAGTGATAATGTGATCATGTTGGAACGACGAATTTATAAAAATAACAGACTAGGGCCCCTGTTTATTTGTTTTTTTTTTTTTTTTAAATAAACAGAACCTTGGTAAAGTTTTATATGAGTTCCTAAGAAGAGGCCCTTTGGTACAAGCTACGCCACTGGTACAAACGATTTTTGAATTAAAGCTGGTATAACCTTTCACCAAGTTGAGACGATAGTGAAAGTGAATGTTGAGATAGATGCTGGTGTCGTTTGTCAGTCATACACGAACCGTAGTGGACCAACAGTGACCTTAGCGTTTCAATTAATGAATTGTAGTTACGTTCAATAAAAACAATTGGTGATTTGTTTATTGTTTGCTATAGTGAAGCGGATTTGGATTGTGTTTTTTATCTTTTTTTTTTTGAAGTGGCAAATCACTAAGTATCTTCTTCCGCTCTGGATGGAGCGAGAGGGTTGGTCAGACGTTTACTGATTAAAACTCACACGTGTTCCTTCGGTTGCCCTTTGTGTTCCTGGACAGTTTCCCGCAGTCTTGTATGTTTTTGCAGGCTTGTGAAAAGTGACAAACTGGAGACCAAATTCGAAATGGGCTTGAGCTGTAAGATCATCTAAGATCATCAATGTGACTAAATAAGTCCATATTCAACCTCTCTGCTGACCGTTATAGTGACGTTACGTAAAAATGTGTGTGAATCTTGACGGGAGTCCACGAACAGGTTTTTATCGTCGTATTTTTTTTATGACTATTATGTTAAGATTCTAATATAGATCGTATTTGTAAACATAAATTAGTGGAGAAAACTTTGGTTAAATTAGTTCCGCGTCTTCAACATACCACCTGTTTTTTTTTTTTTTTAGTAGGAGCAATTCAACAGGTCTGTTGTAATCGGATGTAAATTTATTTTCATTACATAATATTACGCCAGTACGCTCTGAAGGGGTCCACAGGTGTGTAAAGTTTACCCTGTTATACTCTCATTTCGCCATGTTCTATATCAATTCAGGCGTTACATTTTTGGTTATGAACCTATCTTGCTGATTCTTATAATTTGTGTTGGGTTAAGTTATACACCGAAGACTGGAGTCGATTAAGAGGCGAGCCAAGAGAATCATCGGCAATGATGCACTTATAGAATAGAATAGAATAGAATCGTTTATTTCTGAGTACATGGTGCATGAAGATCTTAATATTAAACAGAATCACATATACTACCTTTACTGGTGTAGAAATATTAAATGAGTATGTAATTTACAATGCATATAGTTACAAATCATGCAATACTGAATAACATTTAAAATTAAACCAACCAAATACAAAAAAAAAAAAATACAATTAATATATGTAAAAACATTATTTTTATGCGTACATTATTAAAAATAAGACGTTATTCAATGTTAACTATTTTATATAGGTAATGTCAATATGAATAATAAAAAGTCATCCAAAAATATTATAATAATGTCAAAAAAAAAAAACGAAAATGTCAATGTTTATTATTAATACAATGTCAATATTTATTATGAATAAAATGTCAATATTTATAATTAATACAATACCAATGTTTATTATTAATAAAATGTCAATATTTATTACTTCTACAATGTCAATATTTATTATTTATGCAATGTCAATATTTTCGATTTAAAAATTCATTTACTGAATAGAAACAGTTATCCAAAAGCCAATCGAAAATTATTTTCTTGAATTTATTAGTAGGCAACACTCTAATGTATGCAGGTAGTTTATTATTTGTTAAAAATGTTGATTGCCATGCAATAGGAATTCCTGCTATATAAGTGTAGTCTCTGTCTAGGTACCAGCAATTCGTTTGGATTCCTGTTCTGTACTCTTTTGGAAACGTGCTCATATAATGGGAACATATAGAGTCGAAACTCCAAAGCCTTGAGCATCGTCGCCGAGTTGCTAGTCTGTCGGTTTTCTATCGTTTACATTTCGGGGAGTGTGCACTAGAATTTCACAATCTAATTCCACCAAATCCGTTCCATCATCGGACCACACGACGTACAGCGTTGCGCCATCGGAACATGGTAGACATCCTACCCATACGCACAAAGCGTTTTAAATAGGAACATATTTATTATGTGTACAGCCAAGGAGTGGAATTCCCTGCCGGAGTCTGTGTTTCCTGATAGCTACAACTTACAGGTCTTTAAGTCAAGAGTGAATAGGTTACTTCTAGGCAAGCGTGCTCTATCGTCGACCACATCATCGCTTACCATCAGGTGAGATGGTGGTTAAACGCAAGCCTATCAATAATAATAAAAAAAAACCCGTTGCATTCCCATTAAGTGTTTATATTTTTTTGCCAAATACAAAATAATGTGTAAATTGAGTGGGTATTCTGTCCTTTTTTTAGGTGCCTAGCCAGAGAACTTTCTCACTTTTTAGTTTTATAGTGTTAACACACGCTCGAACTTGATACAACGAATTCGTTTCTTCCGGACCAAGATCGAGAGTAACTCGGTGCAAGTTTGGTCCATCATATCAAGTTCGAGCGTTTGTTAACATTAGTTACGCTAAGTCATGCTCAACTTTGGTGTGGACAGACCAAAACCGTCATACCAAGTTCGAGCGTTTGTCAACACTAATTATGCCGAGTCACGCCCAACTTTGGTACGGATGGACCAAATCGCGTCATACCAAGTTCCAGCGTGTGTCAATGCTAATAAATTACGCTGAGTCCCGCTCGACCTTGGTATGGATGGATCAAATCCATCATACAAAGCTCGACCGTGTGTTAAAACTACATTAGCTGTGGTGTACAACTAAAATATAAAAATAAAACTGCTAACTAAAATTAGTTTTTCTCATATCAATCCCCACGTTTCTATACCAATCCCATCCAAACTCTACCCGCAATATCAACATTGTCGTCGACTCATCTCACTGACCACTTTTTTTTCCAATCCAGTTCTTTCGTTATTCACATGACGAAAAATACTTAAGTATGTATCTACGTTTTTAGGTAATATAACATTCATATTGAAAAGATTCTTGCCCATCCAAGCAGAGAAGAGAATGTTTTATAAAACACACTATAAGTCAATATTTCACGTACGGTACCGGTAGTTTCATAACAAATATCGAGGCTAACATTACGATTACACAGGAATAATTGGCTACCTAATTAAAAGTAAGTTACAGTGGAAATATTAAACGAAATGTTTATAAACAAATACTATATAAAAAGATCCGGAATAAAAAAACAAGGTCAACCCGGTAGAATCATTCTGGCCAAGCATCTCTTAAATTGCAGAAACTATGTCATTTCTGTAGATACCAGACAATTGTTTATACCAAGAATGGCGAACTTTTATTGATGATCGTGCTATCAAGTATCTTTTTAAAAAAAAAAAAACCAAAGCGAGCCTCCAAATATTTTGTTGGCGATTTATTGAAAAAAATAAATAAAAAAAAAGCTAGACTAATTTGAAAAGCAGTCGTAATGTTTGTTGCAAATTATTTCGATGCTAAGTAATTTTCTATTCTGAAAACCTGCGCCTTTTTTGGTGCAACCGTGAGGCGCATAACAACTATATTTTTTTTGCTCCTTTTATTTTTGATTCGTGTTACTTATCTAATTATTATGTTTGGGTGCTATACCAAATAAATTTATTTTTCTTTCTTTCCATTGGTGTGCCCAAATTTCATTGCCAAGTGCCACTACTAACACACGTGCCATAGGTTCGCCACCCCTGTTATATACAAATTAAATGAAATGTTATGAATTTCACAACTAAATGAATCACTGTATAAAGTAATAGGTACGTGTCAAAGTCCATTCCGATGCACTAGACGCACTAGATGACTAGCTAGATAATAGTTTTGCTTACAGCTGCATCCGCGAGAATGATCTGACATTGAATCTTCCGGCTTGAATATTAGGAAGTATTTTTGAGAAGTCGGAAGAGAGTTTGCGCAGTTTGCCAATTGTGTATACGATAATTCCTATAAAATAACAATGAAGACATAATTATGATACATTTTTTTTAAGTGGGATATCAGCAAATGACTTCTACCGCTCAAAAGTGGAGTGAGAGAGCGTGTCATACTTTTACTGATTAAGACTATGTTCATTTCGTTTTTTTTTTGCGTTCTAGGGCCACACCGCGGTAACTCCTTCAAACGTTTCCGAAAAATAATAATGATATCTAGTTTTCCATTTTCCTCAATATCTACCAATTTTTTATTATGAAATCATTCGAAACGACCAGACTAAGTTGCATTTGCATTTACCTCTTTAATTTTAGCGACAATTACATGCGGGTTTTTATATGAGTATTTTGAGTTATGGACGTATCAAACCCTAATTAAAACGTTAAGGTTTTCAGGCTAAAAACTAGACTTTAAGAAATACTCAACTTCAAATTCTTACATCAGAAATCGTGGGTTTATAGAAAACCAGAATGTGAAACCAATGGAGAATTTGAATTTAAATGTTATCCTATAAATATAATGTGTTAGCATTTTTTTTAAATAAGCTTTAGTTTAACCTGAAGGGTTTTGAATAAATCCAAAACCGTTCCTCTTACGTAATATTAAATAATATTATCATCTATTACCTACTGGCATTATTCACTTGAGTAAGTTCTATAGGTAATAGTTAGTTATTTCCTACATAATCGTACGTAAATCTCAATCGGAAAATAACAGTATTTTGTAAAATCACAAACAATATGGTTTATCAGTCTAATTGTTTTCAATTGCATCGGTTGTTATCACCGACAGTTTAGAGAGATGGCAACGAACCGAATCGAATAATAAATAATATTCTCTTGCGTACACTGAGTGCTTTACACGCATGCACTTGATATTAAACATGCTTATCCGAAAAGATGACGTCGGGTTTAACTTCCCAATGATATTTAACACTTAACTGCTTGCGTCGAATTGGTCTGACGAGTATTTTCGTGTCCTATTCGCCAGAGTCGCGTCTTTGTAACTGGGTACTTCATCTCGTGATATTTGGTCATGGATGTGTAACTCGGGCGGAATAAAGGCACGGGCCCACCGCGGCGCATGCTGTGCACGGGCACGCGGCGCATTTTAGCTGTGTGTATTAATTTGTTTGACAACGTGGGTGTACGTTTCCACTGGAGTACACTAATATGGCCCACGACTATGTATAGCGTGTGCGGTGAACGCTCTGTTCCCTGCGCGGGGGGAACACTCCCCCCCGCCCATGGCTCCGCCTCCACCGCCAGCGGTGTCTGACGCGGACCGCAACAGCGACGACGACGATGCTCCAGAGGTGACCGAGGTAGAGATGAGAGTGGCGGTGCGAAGGCTGAGTGCCAAAAACACCGCCCCAGGACCCGACGGCTTGCCTGGAAAGGCCTGGGTCCTGGCCATGGAGGCTCTCGGGCCTCGACTGAGAGGGCTCTTCAGCGCATGTATGGAGAGGGGCCAGTTCCCACTTTGCTGGAAGACGGGGAAACTGGTCCTCATAGCGAAGCCGGGGCGCCCTGCGGACTCTCCGTCCGCGTACCGGCCCATTGTGCTGCTCGACGAGGTGGGCAAGCTCTTTGAGAGAGTCATTGCAAACCGCATCGTCGGGCGCCTAACACGGGTGGGGCCGGACCTTTCGGACGGACAGTTCGGCTTTCGCAGGATGCGCTCTACGGTGGACGCCATCGTGCGCGTGCGAGCCCTCACGACGGGGGCTGCGGTGTCCCGGGGCAGGTGTGTCGTGGCAGTGTCCTTGGACATTGCCAACGCCTTCAACTCCCTGCCCTGGAGTACGATCCGGAGGGCACTCCGGTACCACCGGGTGCCCGAATACCTCTGTCGAGTGGTCGAGGCCTATCTGTCGGAGAGACTTATAGTCTACCCCGGTCACCAGGGAGACTGGAAACGTCGAGAGATGTCGTGCGGTGTTCCGCAGGGGTCGGTACTAGGGCCACCCTTGTGGAACATCGGGTACGACTACGTGCTGCGCGGCGACTTCCCTGACGGGATCAGCGTGGTTTGCTACGCAGACGACACGCTGGTTCTAGCGCAGGGAGAGTCGTACCAGGCGGCGGTCGCTCTAGCGACACGCGGGGTTGCGATGGTCGTTGATAGGATCCAGGAGTTGGGACTCGAGGTGGCGCTTCACAAGTCCGAGGCGATGTGCTTTCACGGTCGCCGCTCTCGGAACGCGCCGCCAATGAGTTCCCAACTAACGGTAGGAGGAGTTGACATCGGTGTCGGGTCGACGATGAAGTACCTGGGACTCGTCCTCGACAGCCGGTGGAATTTCGTGGAGCATTTCCGACGTCTGGCTCCCAAACTCAACCGGGCTGGGGCTGCGCTCAAGCGGCTCCTGCCCAACCTTGGGGGTCCAGATGCCTCCTGCCGGAGGCTCTACGCGGGGATCGTTCGGTCCATGGCCCTCTACGGGGCGCCGGTGTGGGCGCCGTCGCTGAAAAAGCAACCGGCGGCCATACTGAACGCCTGTCAGAGGGTCATGGCGATAAGGATGGTGCGGGGATACTGCACGGTCTCCCGCGAAGCGGCGAGCCTTCTGGCTGGCCTACCACCGTGGGATCTGGAGGCAACAGTCCTTGCACACATGCACGATATGCGCGTGGAGATGCAACGCCGGGGTGAAAGTCCGCTGCCGCGACAGGTCACGGCATGGCGGACAGAGCTCCGGCGGGATCTCATGGTGAAATGGCGTCAACGACTATCGCAACCCAGTGCTGGGCACGCCACAATCATGGCGGTAAGTCCCCTCTTTGAGGCGTGGCTGGAAAGACCTCACGGCGTCCTTACCTTCCGCATGACGCAGGTACTCACCGGACATGGTTCGTTCGGGAGTTTCCTGCACGGGATTCATGCGGAGGTGACGCCCGGGTGTCGCCACTGTGCGGAACGCCCGGAGGACACGGTGGAGCACACAGTCGAGGTGTGCCCTGCTTGGGCGGAGCATCGCCGTGCCCTCGTGGGGGCGATCGGCGGCGGAGACCTCTCGCGCCGGGCCTTGGTTGAGGCCATGGTCCGGAGCGAGGAGGAGTGGCAGGCGGTCGCCGACTTCTGCGAAGCAGTAATGCTCGCAAAGGAGGAGGCCGAACGCATCAGGCAACGGCGTTATCGCCGCCGCCGTCGCCGGGATTCTGATCCCGATTTCCGGCCAACGTAGACGCGGGCTTGCGGACGGTGAGCAATGGGTAGCTCACTGTCCGGCCGTCCGGTAACTGTCCGGACCAAGCCCAAGTCGTCGACGGCGCGCACTGTTCCCGCGCGCCTCAAGGAGTTGTCAGCAACAGCAGGGACCCAGCCGGGTCGAAGCCTACTGGGGCCAGGGTTATCCGAAAGGGCGCTCGAGCCCCGGTATGAAGGCTAGAAGGAACGGGGTGGGTCTTTTAGTCAGTAAGAGTCTGACACTATCTCCCGCTCCGCCCAAGGGCGGGGGATGTCAATGCATGATTTTTTCCCACCATAAAAAAAAAAAAAAAAAACTATGTATAGCGTGGCACGGCGCACGGAGAGGCTACGCACGTGCCACTGCAATCCACGGAGACGGGCTTCACCGCGGGAGGTGTATGACTGAAAACTGCGCTGCGATAAGTGAGCTAAATCGTGGGTCATATTCGTGTACTCCAGTGGAAACGTAGACCCACGTCGACAGCGTTGAGGTATGTAACCGCCACGCATATATCAATGACGTCAATTCATGCGTAGCCTCTCCGTGGGTTGCAGTGGACACAACCACATACATTTTCTTACAAAGTGAAGCTTAATACACGTGCGTAGCCTCTCCGTGCACCGCGGTGGGCCCGCGCCTTTAATTACACGCGAGAGAATTTTATGGATATATTCGACGTAGGCGTTTAAAACGTTAAAAGGGAACTCTAAAGAGAAACGAAACGCTTGTGACTTATGTTAGCTATATTGTGACGTAAAAATTTGGTGAAATGGTCGACTAGTGATGGCCCACCTGATGTAATGCGGTTACCGTCAAGTTAGACAATTGCAACACTAGCATCGTTATCAAAACCGCTCTGTATCTTAATTTCGATACAAGAATTAATCTAATCAATAACAGAGTCTAACCAACTGTATCGTGCTTATGTTCACAAACATGTTTACCCACAAGTCATCTAGACCCGGAACTACGATATGTAGGCCATACAAATATTTGTACCCGCGAAATGCAGCCTACTAGTCAATCTCTCAACCACTGTGTCAAAGTTTTATGAATATCAAAAACTAACCACGGTTGATTGAAATGAGTTTTTTTTAGCATTTCTTTTATAGCCCTCCTTTTAAGCCTTTTGACAGATTTTCAGGCTAAAGTAGACTTTGAAAAATACTCAACTTCAAATGCAAAATAGCACCTAAGACAATGTGATTAAGAATCTGTTTCTGCCAGCAGTTAGAGGCCGCCGCAGGAGCGCTATGATCGCAAAGCGGCGAGGCGCGCGCGAGCGCCTCCTCGAAGAGTTCTACACATACTGCGCCTTCTGGGTCGCCGTGTCTGCCCTCCCAGTGCTAGCTGTGTCTTTTGTTGGTAAGTCATATTCTATATTACCAAATTGAAAAGATGTTTCCTCACACTTCTAGTCCCATATTTGCGAATACTGACAAATGCTTGCACTGACTGGACGGGTCCACTCAAATCTGTATGATTTTTTCTTCAAAAGACCATCTCAGACTAATCTGCATGGTTCTCATGTGGTTTGACCATTACATATTTACTGTATGGACCTTAAAAGAGACTTTGACCCCTGAGTTTGTTTCGGTGTTTCTTCTCAGGGTTGTCAGCCAGGAAACACCGGCCTCATCTAGCTTAAACTGACGAAAAAAAAAATTTGACGTGTTAAAGTGTTTTTTAAACCTATTTGCAAAATAAATATCATTTATCATTTATATTCCACCGGATCCCGAAGGTATGACATCGATTAATAGGTAAATATTCGGTAAATCATTCAGTCTAAGTAGCATTTGGTAACAAAAGGTTCTTTCGTAATAAATTCCTTTTGAACAATCTTTTAGTCGACTGGCCATTAATCGAACATATATGACTTTCGAAGTAAAGCTACAGACCCTAAAAAATCACCACTAACTAATCCGAAATGTCTCTCGCACGTTTCGATCAAAATCTGCTCAAACCTTTCCCAAGTATGATAAATAAAATATTAACATTTCTGGTATATGGAATGACTGTTCCCAAACCAGTAACTGTGTAACAAGATATCCTTTGGACTATTGTCTGATTTGATCTGAAGGACCAACGGCTTGACGTATTTTCTTGGAATGGACGGACACTCATCCACATATAAACAGACGTACGATTCAATGCAGGTCGACAGTCATCCTGGCTACTGTTATTATAACTCAGCCTCTGAGAGACTTAATAAGCGTCTACAAAATACGATTCTACCATCATGGTCTGTTTATCTTACAAAACGATAGTGAAGAAGAAACGCAGTAAAAGCAGAAAAAATGTGCATTATTGATTAAAACAGCTTAAAAGCTAGCTGCCACCTAACAAACGCAATCATTTCAATGTCCTAGAAAATTTTAATACCCATCCGCAACTCGTCATGCACCTTAATTTTACGAGTATTGCACGACGATGATATTACAACCTTTTTGACAGATACTTAAAAATTCTTATTTCCTTTATAACTTTTCCAGTTGTACGAGTAAGCAAATATCTCTGGCTGAAGCTACTGTCCAGCAGGTATCCACATTTAGAATTCATCTGGACAGACACAGTGCGTTCTCTACTCGATACACATAGAAACCAAGGAATCATCAATGTGCTTCTTTCTGTAAAAGGTACGTACCTAGGTATTGTAAAAGAAGATAGGATTGATATCCACAATACTTATCCCGAAATTTTGCAATAAAAAACTTCAATTAATTCAAATGTAAAGAAAGGAGTTAAGGAATATTAAGTATTGAAGTATCTCTTGAGCCGGAACTTGGTTCTAAAAACAATAAGACCACTAGGAAGGTGACTGATAAGAGTCACGGGAATGCAATGGACGCAAGATGCACAGGACCGTTCGTTGTGGCGACACTTGGGGAGGCCTACGTCTAGCAGAAGACGTTTTTAGAGTCTGTCTAATAAGTCAAACGACTTGGGTAATTATTAAAGTAAAATGAAATGTGATGTATTCAACGCTGGTTCAATAATCAAGGTTGATTAAGAGATTCTGATCATTCTTTACTAATAGAAGAACCTCATAAAAAGTATCGAATATAAGTATTTTTTAAATGATTAAATATTTTACAAAATTCCCAAGTCGTTTGTCTTTTTAGACAGACTTTAGTCTGAATTATTAATGATGATGATGATAACCTTGGCACAGCAGACTGCATACTTTATTTACCTATTTATTTATTTAGTACTGCCCATTAAAAAACAAAAAAGAATCAATTCCATCATGGTGGTCTGATGTAAAAATGTCATACTTTGCTGGTCATCAGTCATTCTCCCTTTTCTAGGCAGTAATACGAAGTACGGGACAGGGTTTTCCCGTATTTCTACATAACCACTCAAAAGAGAAGCTGCTTAATATAATAATAATAATTGCTATTTATTCTCTCTTCACAAAGTTGACTTAAAGCATTTATCAAAACAATTTCCCATTTTCCAGGCACACTAGACCCAGAACAGCTAAAGAATCACCTAACCGAACACGTGATCAACAAACGAGACAAAAATGGCGGTCTCATGTTCCCGAGACTCCGGCAGCAGCTGGTGTCCCGCTGGGGCAACTATGCATGGGACGCCAGTGTCACCTTCAGACCAGAGAACCACTTCATTGTGGCTAGCGCTGTGTATCGAGGGAGGCAGGTCGGGGAGAATAATATTCAGGTAAGATTATTTTACCTATTACTCGTAATCTTGTATACCTCTACATAAAAGGTTAAGTCCTGACTCGTCCATTAGACGTAAAACCGCTGAGGTTCCTTTTATGATCTACACAAATATTAAGAAAGGAATTTAAAAAATTCACCTTCAAAGGGTATGAAACGGAGGTCTAAAGTTTGTATAGAGAACCTTGCTTTCATGCGAGCGAAGCCGCTGGCAGAAGCTAGTATCATCATAATATCCTATTATAAATTAGAAACCATTAATTAAAAAAAAATCTAAACTCCATAGAGAACTGTAATGACCAGGGATTTCATCTGTAGCAGATCGACCAGACGAGTGTTGTATCTGATAGTTGATTTCGGATTGTATATGTTATAATTGCATGGGAAAATCAATACCACAATGCAGGTTTTTATACTTCCGTTTTTAAGTTCCTATGTGGCTATACAGATGTCGCTACATTAATGCAAAACTAAAATGAAATACGAATTCTGTGACTTTAGTCTTTTAAGGCAGTGTTACAATCCCCAGATCAGGCTAAGGGTGGATAGGTTGACACTTACTTCATTAAAGCTTTTTTAAATAGCTACCCAGGGTTTGAATTTTATTGACCTAAATGCAATTTAAATTTTCAGGAGTATGTCAGCGACATAGTATCAAAATACTTCACAAGCGACCAGTCCCCATGGCAGTACATAGTTATACCTTGCGTCTCAACAGAGCCGAAGTATTACATCCTGGTTCGCGTGCACCACCTCTTGTTATCAGGAAAGAAGTCCCTCAACATTGGTGACCTACTCCTCCTTGAACAGATAAAACCTATAGACAGAATCAGTACCTCACAAACTGAGTATATGCAACAAAGTCCTTTGGTAAAGTTATCTCCAACGCCATCAGCTATTCCAGAATTATGGGGCAAACTTAATGAAAATCTATCAAATGCGTGGAACGAATTTGTTTCTGAATACGATCCTATTGAAAGTCCAAGAGCGTTGAAGACTTTGCCTGGAGCATTCCATGTGGCAGGGTTAGTGTTGATAGCTACCGTGAGTGCGTTGAGGGAGCTCAATAAGAAGTCCAATGGGAGAGATACGAGTTCGGAGGCACCTGTTACTGCTCTGACACTTTTAGCAGGGATACAGAGGGAGTGTAATAGAAGGAAGTTAACTATACCAAAGGTAACTATTGTCTTTCTCTATCTTGCTTTTAATCTAACAAACTTCATTCAATTACAATATTTCTTCGAACCCGACAAAAAAAATTTAAAGCCATTTTTTACTCGATTGCGCAGCGCTAGAAAAAAGGTTAGGTTTTTTGAGTGTATTTATGTAGGTTTATTTTTTTTGCTATTTTTTTTTTAACTGCTTGTTGCGGCGTTTTTTTAGCGGCAAATTGTGTTTTTAAAAAGATTTTTTTTCGTGAAAGATATGAAGAGTATCAAATAAGTCTCGAAGAGACGATTTCAAAAGTATTACTAAGCAGTCTGATGCAGTTGATGGTGGCGAATTTATGATTGAACTGATATAAATTCCGCCAACTGCTTTAGGTGGCTTAAGGTGACTTGTTTCGAACTTTTCACATTATAAGTTCCCATAAACCTACCTTACCTTCAATTTTTTTATTTATTCACAGGTAATCCTATCACCACTAATAACAGCAGACCCTCGAAAATGGCCAGGCATGGCTTTCGGAGCGGCATGGTCCTCTTTCCGTCAGTTTCTTCGCCTCCCCTTTCAAATTCGCAATGAACTGATCGCTTTAAGCGAGTTACGGACATGTGGTCATGCAAAACAGCCGGACACCCTGACTTGGAAGTATGCTGAGCTAGCACAACTTTGTGTGGCTGCTGTGAGTGAAGCGTGGAGGGGGGCGCTGGAGGTGTACCGTGCCCCGGCCAGGCTGTGGACTGATACCATCGGAGTTGATGATGGACATAAGCATCTGTTGCAGACTGTGTCGTTGTGTGGACGAAAGGTACAATCTTATTTTTGTTTTGCGAAATATACACGAGCGAGTACTTTTGCAATGCAGTGAGATTCATTATCATCTATCATCGTACTTGTGTGTGTTATTATGTTCCTAGCTAGGTATATGTCGGCGCATCGCGATCGCCATCGGAGTTGACGTCACACAAAACACAGTCACAGTGATATCAGGAAATGTTTTTGAGTGATAATAAAGAAATAAATTGCTTCAGTTCAAGTTGTTTATTCCACGGTCGGTCAAAAAGTGCCTTTCTAATCACATTACAACGGTTTTTTATACTCAGAAATTGACAAGCATAGTGAATACTATGAAGGTAGAAAAATATTTTAAATAGAACGGAAATTGTCACAGTAAATTCCCATTTTAAATATGACCGGATGCTTTGATATTTTTAGAGAAATAAAAAGGAAGTGGTCCAGTTAAATCCTCACAAATTCGACCGGATGTTGTGATATTTTCTAGAAAAGAAGTTGTCATTTAATTTGTTATAAATTCAACAACATTTTAAATTAATTCGAAAGGAAGTTATCAAATGAAATCTTTTATAAATTCAACAGGATGTCGTAATATTTTAAAATAATTCGAAAGGAAGTTATCAAATGAAATCCTTTTATAAATTCAACAGGATGTCGTAATATTTTAAAATAATTCCAAAGGAAGTTATCAAATGAAATCCTTCTATAAATTCAACAGGATGTTGCAATATTTAAAAGAAATAAGCGTAAAGTGTTCAAATTAAATCCTTATCAAAATATTCAAATAACGGTTTTGCGCCCACATGTACAAGGTATTTAGATTTTTTAACTTTATATAAATTGTAACTGCTGCCAACAGTTTCCTATCCTACGTGCTATTCAAGGACAACTGAGGACACGGGTAGACCTCTACTCGTGGACCAAGTTGCCCCATCTCAAAAATCAAACCTGTATGAAATTAATTACTAACCAAAATTTTTATTGACAAAAAATGGCAGACGTTGATCAATAAACCTAAGCAAAACTCGGACAGTCGAAACTAACTCAACCTAACAATCTTAATTTTTAACCACAATTATCTTCAGGTTACAGCATGGTCCCGACCCGTTCCTCGCGCTGGAGTAGAACGAGCAGCCAGAGCGCTCGACGTATCATCAACAGACATAGCACTGTACGCAGCCACGGAAGCACTGAGGGCATTCTTCGAGAACGCGCAGTCACACCCGCCGGAAACTGTGCTGACCACAGCGCGTGCTGCGCATGAAGACTTCCTCTACACCTTCGCTGAAGGACATGGGAAGAGTTATAAGAAGTCACAGAGTGGAGGTAAACGACACAAAATGTACCCAATTTCTGTAGAAGTCAAAACCAGCCTTCCGGTAAAGATCGAGCCTCAGTCGTTGATGGTGCATAATACCACACACGCGGCTCAAAGAGAAGTCATCAAAACCGTGGGGGCTAACACTAGGGCCACAGGTATTTTTGAAAGAGTTCCCGTGGTCTTGGAACGCAAAGGTCAACTGAAAGATACACGTGGTTGTCAGTAAAAGTTTGACACCCTAGAGCGGGAAAAGTCATTTGATGATATCACAAATAAAAAAAAAATATTAGTCGAAAACTGTCCTTGACTTGTTTTTACCAATATAAAAAACCGCTGTCGCCATCATATCAAATTTTATATGAAAATTAAATCTGGAATAATAAAACAACCAATTTTTTTAACAACACCACGCCAGTTTGTAGGTGCCGTCGTGCTACGAAACCACAACCACAATGAAATAACCACATTTCTCCCGTCAAGTTTAAGTCCCATGTACCTAATACGGGACAGTTTATTGCTATCAATCGGAAACAAGTCCAGATTCCTGGCTACTACTACCAACCTAGTTCAATTTATATCCTCTAAGCAGCTGACTACTTTCTTTTTAGGCATGATCTGCTTAGCCCTGTCTCCGGGCGCATCCCCCCGAAGAGTAAACGCCGCAGTATCCCGAGCATGCTCGCGGCAGCGTGCTCTCGCTGCAGGATGGGCGGCGCAAGCCAAGTGTGGCGCGCTCACCCGCGCACTTCCTTCTCCCCTTGCTCGCCTGGTACTCAACGTACTGTCAAGACGGTACGCTCTAAGTTATGCGGAGATTGACTCCCCGCCGCACGCGCCGCCCAGGAAGACTGTGTGGGGACATGATGTTGATGCTGTTATTTATTGGAGACCGCCGCAGGCTAATATTAGTGAGTATATTGCTTCTTCGTTGTTATCATCAAGCCTGCAGTCCACAGTAAAGTTCCACATGCGCTTCAAAGAAAGGCATAACCGTAGGGGCTCAGCAGGGCCGGTGCCCGGTGGGCAAAAGTGCTTCACCCTAAAGCGAGAGAAGTCATTGGATAATTTCTCACCTCAAAAAACAAACCCTATAGCAGACTGGAGTACAGTATTGGCACCAGATAATTAAGAGGGCCACACGTCGCATCAAAGTTTTGGACCATGGCAAGAAAAAAAGGACAGAAGCGATGATACTCGCGCGTCTACCTGGTGACCGGGAAGAAAACGGAAATTCAACGTACCCTTATGCGGCATCTTCCAGAAAGCTTCGGCCGCCGTGGTGGGTTCCCGCGGTTCTTAGTAAAGAATACCCATCTAGAGAAGCAAGGGACGGATCGGTCTGGCAACTGTTAGTGGTCGTTTTTCGGCTGAAATGTTCATGTCCTATTCAATTTTTCCAGTCCACGTTGCCCTAAAACCGAATATCAAAACCGACCACGACGCTACTGTATATGTCTCATCATAACCGCTTTGTGATCAGTGTATCTACTGAGATGGTACAATCAAAACCCTCTGTAATAGCTTATCACGCAGCTAGACTAAAATGTTATTGTCCATCTTCTGTGTTTCCAGGTATGTCTCTGACAGTAATCCAGTACGCCGACACAGTCCGTCTCGCAGTAATGGCGGACGCACGACTGGTACCTGCCCACATCATCCCCGCCACACGCTGGCCAACGGCTATCGAGCAGCTGGTCGCCAAGATCGACCAGGAAATCGCCAAGATCTCCGCTAGAGCCCACCTCGCTATAGGCACTGTACCACAGATCATAACCCCAGAAGAATTGCCCAGTACTAGTGTAGAAACTGCAGAAGAGGAAACAGAAGCGCATGTTCAAGAAGATTCGGTGGACACCCTCAGGCCACCATCAGTGACGGCCGTCAGTCCACCTCCGATGCGGAAACGCGTAGCCAACTAGATAGAACACAAGTAGCTTCTAGCTAAGCGAAGTAAATTCAGCGCTAAAATGGTGTTTAGACCAGCCGAGGTCAGGTCTAAACTGGGAATTTACCGAAACGAGATTGAAGAAAAAGAAGGGTGAAAGTGGACGTTAAGAGATGTCAAATTTATGTTTAATGACTCGTATGACACGACTGCTAGTTTTAATTTAAATATGTGCCTATTGTGACAAATACTTATCAATATTTTGTTGCCTTTGAGAGTACTTACCGTAATTATGTAAGTTTGTTTTATCTGATGTTAATAATTAACGGCAAACTGTGATCGTATAGGTCAATGTCAATTGTTAGATATAAAATATATTGTTGTTATTGTTAAAAGTAGAAAATATTGTATTTGTTATTTATTTCATCTCACTAAAATCAACCTAACACTCTCTAGTGGCTTGTTACGGATCTTAATTTTTACTGTATTTTATTTGGAATAGACACCAAGAAAACTTTGCAATAAGCATTTATTTAATTCTAAGTAACCACTTGTATGGTTATTTTTCACACTTGACAGTAATTTCAATACACGGTAGTAGTACAAGTAGGTCAGCAAGTGCAATTCATAATAAAACTTCAAAGCATAGGTGTTAAAACTTTAATGACAAGCTAAGTAGTACTAATTATAAAGTGTCAAGGAAGAAAGACAGTTCATAATAATAATGTGCAATCTAATGTGCCATAATCCAGTTGGTTCTACAACAACATAAACTTTTTATTAAGTCGTTTACAGTATTCGATAGTATCTATCCCAAAAAAACTTCGTGATATACTACTTGGCCTACTATCATTACGTAGTCGATGCACTACAGTGATAGATCGTAACTGTGCTACGAGGCTACAACTCGTAACCCTTAGGACTTGTAGCGTTTCGTAATGAATGCGCTACAGTAACAGATCGTAGCTGTGCTACGAAGCTACGACTCGTAACCCGTAGGACTTGTAGCGTTTCGAAGTCAATTCGCTACAGTAACAGATTGTAGCTGTGCTACGAAGCTACATCTCGTAAACCGTAGCACTTTAGCGTTTCGTAGTCAATACGCTACTCATTAAATGAATTTAATAATGAAGTTACTATTACTTTACTAGCTAATAGCTATTCTACTAGAAGATTAGCTGTCGAACGTGCGCAGGAAAGCGAAATATGAGAACGACGTTTTCAAGATCTGAAAGAAAAAACATCATAAGTTAACATATACTGCTGTAGTATATTTACCATAGGCCAAAAGCACCATTCCACTGGGCGGTAGATAACGACTACCCGTATATCTTTTTGAGATTAGCCCGACTGCACTCTCTTTGGTCATCGCCCCGTAACTTTATATCAAAAATATAAGAATAAAATCGAATCTATCTAAGCTGTATGCTAAAAATATCGCACACAACTTCATCCTGAATGATGAAGGTTTTCTTCCTATATAAATATTACAAAAAAAAAATCCGAACACAGGTGCCAACATTTTCTAACTAGTTAAAATTATATAATTATAATTATATAATTATACCATTTGTGCAGCGAAGAGTTTCCTTTTTTTATATTATAGGGGCGTTTTCCGCACTAGTACGGAAAAGTGCGAAGGCCGGCCCCTAGCTATGTAAATATTAATATGTACGAGTATAATAGCTGGTCAGTGGCCAAACCCTACAATTACAAGTCGCACAAAACTTGCATCAACATAGAGTCCTATAGGTATCAGGTATATTAAAAACTTACCGAAGCCATGGTAGTGACCCCCACGTCCATCAGGCCTCCAGCTTTCACGTGGATCGGTTCCTGAACCCTGATGAGGAAAATGAGGACGGTTCTGCGATTCTTTGTGTCCATGTACTCCCATGGCACTTCATAAACTGCATCCTTTAACTTTTCACTCTGTAATTTTCATTGAAATGATATAAAAAAATTATGACAAGCATTATTGTTTTAAAAAATGTCTGAAGCGGGGTTTGAATTATTTTTTCTTTAATTGACAGTAACTAACAACTTTTATTTAGCTCTAGAGTGGAGTGAGAGGACATGTCTTTTGCTGACTAAAGTGCATCTAGGACCACGATTACTCTTTCAAACGTTCCCTCAGCCCTAGCACAAGACTAGCAGCTTAAAATGCTCTTCGAGGCACATAGTCTATTGCGCTGAGTGCGAACGCGATAAAAATGTTTTTGCGTTTGGTTCCCTGATTGGTTAAGAGCTTGAAGCGGGTCAATCGGAGCGCCCGACGTCACAAACGTGTCGATCGCGTTAGCGTAAAACTAACTCGTTTTGGATATTCTTTTTTTTGAGATAAGAAATCAACCAACCTCAAAAAAAAAACGTGCCTACCGTGCTGGTAGTCGGGGTTGGGGTGACGCCGGCTAAGGCGTAAGGGTGTGGGTGTAACTCGCTTACTGCTACCGCAGAAGGAGGCGACCGTCTGCCTTTCGCCCTCGCTTTGGATCATAGCCTGAACCAGTACACGGCGCGAGAGGTAACCGCCACGCCATTGTATCGCCTCCATGGGGACACGTCAATGCTCCGCCCAAGCGGGGCATACCACCAACGTACATATGCTTCATAGTGTTCACCGGGCGATCCGCCCAATGGTGATACCCGGGCGTTTCTCCCGCCTAAATCTGATGCAGAAACCTCCCGAACTTACCATGTTCGGTGAGGACCTGCACCTTGCGGAAGGTGAGGAAACCGTGGCGCCTCTGCAGTCACTCCTTAAAGAGGAGTGTTGCCGCCATGATTATGGTGTGCCCAGCACTAGACACTCTGGAGTCGCAATATGTAATGGACCCCCAGGCTACACACGGCATTCACTGCCTGACACTAACTGCTCAGTGCAGCTGTTATTATGTAGCCAAGTCTACTCTGGATTTGGAGGCATTAAATGATCACACTCATAAAATAACTGATATAATTACCATAGTACCGATGGTTTCAAAAATGATAGAGAGCAGGATGAGTTCTCCGAACATAATAATAGTGAGCGGCAAGTACCGCGTCAGAGCTGCAGCTGTCTGGAAGACACAACAATTACATTAAATTATAAAGTATTTACTATGCTAGAAATCCCTGGGTATTAATTGAACAGAATTCTTTTTGATGTTATTCACCTCTAAAAGTCTACTTTTCTTTCTAAATTACTTGTCAGCCACTACTAATGAGCAAATGAATAATATTATTGTTACGTAGGCTAGATAGGTACCTACATGTGTAATTAATGCCTTTAGAACCTTTTTTTGGGATGAGATGTCATTAAATAACCTTCTCCGCTGAGCGAAAGGGTGTCAGATTTGTACTAAATAAAACCAACTGAAGAAACACGGGGTTCCTTGCTTTTTAGGAGCCCGGTTACTCTTTCGAACAATACCGCAAACAAGTGCAACCTAGAGTTCAAATGTTAATTTAGAACTGCCACTAATGATTGGATACATAAAATAAATCTTTGCTTGCCCTAATACACCTTACAAGAACTGATAGAGACAAAAGTATGGTTAAAGTTCTTAACTGAATGAATATACGAGTATGTTCACTCATACATGAAATTACATAGTACTAATAGCACTGTCACAATTTTTGGCACGGTTTGAACATTTATCGAGTATCCACTCTTTGAAACTCTGTATTTGTAAATAGGACCAACAGTGGTGGCTTCAGGAAGAAATAAAGAGATGTAAATAAATGAAGGTCACCCATCCACGAATTGACCTCGGCACCCTTACATTATTAACACCTCTATCGTTCAGACGGTCCAGACTAAGCGTTTATTCTCGTCGTTTATACTACTACTAGTAGAATCATGACTTACCATGGTCGAACATTCCAGCAGTAACAGACACCCGGTGACTTGATGGAAAGAGTAGTAAAGGAACAGCGCCATCCCGAATGCATCCGACATGTTGTTTGTAAAACTAAACAATAAGATTCAACTGTTAAAATCAAGATTAGATACTAACTTAATCATATGTAAACTAAATCCATAAGTACATATATTTATTTACCTCACACCTAATAAAAAACTGATTAACATCCGTAGACTCATAGCAAGGTTCAGTTGAAAACCAGCGTCAGGCAACTACTACGTGGTGGTAGTTTAAGTTTCTATACTATAATAATTGTTGTCTCATTGTGTGTACCTGTGTGCCAAATAAACGTATTTTCTTTCTTTCTTTTTTTACATACTCGTATATGTATGTAAAACGTCAATTTTATTATTGCAATATTTACGAGTACCTATGTTATATAGTCGTACCTACTCACGTGAGTGTGTAACTACAAGAGCTCGACAAATGGATTTGCGATTTAAGCTTGTGCGACGAAACTGTACTGCGACTCACCTTAGTTCGAATACACGCTTGTGCGACGCACTAAAGCTCAACATCAAGCTGCTGTGACTAACGATTGTGCGACAGAGTTGCTAGTTCTGGGTGGTTATAAAAAAAAAAACACGCACAACGCGAGGCGGAAGTGCCGAAAGTCTTCTAACCTGTCTGTGTCCATTTCTCGAGCTCACGTAGGGCACTTTAGTCGCGTCAGCTGCTGTGATTGGTTGAAAATATCAAGTTTTCAGAAACCAGTCTAGTGATTTGTGGGGCTGTGCAAAGTCTTCCCCCGAGTACTGTACAGCTACTGTGACTGTTGAGCGAGAGCCTAAAGACAGACAACGCCACCGAGATCGGCCCAGGAAAATTGTTAAGACGACAACGCGTAGACGCGTAGACAGGTGAAAATGAAGCAACTTCGATTCTTAAATTACCTATGTTTATTTTAAATTAAACTTACTCAACAATAATCTTGTGATACTGAATGGCATCCTTCAATAAAGCCGCAACCTCATCAAGCTCACTTTGAGAATACATTTCGGAACCAATCCTCATGCCACTCCGCTCTGCTCCAGCTGCATCCACTACCTCTGCAGCAGGTCTCGGGAAGTTCTCCAAATTATAAATGAGGATTTTAAAATGTCCCCAAAGATTGTAGATCATCATGCAGAGAAATAAATCAAACATCGACACACTGCTTCCGCATAAAAACGTGCCGTACCTACAAAGAAAGGAGAATGCAAAAAAAAACTCAGAAATAATAAAATACCTACTAGCATAGAAACTGCAGTCAATAATCACGCCCAATAGCAAGTTCACTAAGTCGTTTTGCTGTTTCCTCTTGTCATAGTAATGCAAAAAATAATCCCAAAGGCAATTGAGTAGGAGTTGAATAATATTATTTTATTATTTCTATAAAAAGTATTCAAAATCGCAAATAAAAAGAATTTTTCATTCCATTCCAAGTAATAAGTTAGATAGGTACCTCTCAAATGTAAAACCCTACAGTGGATACCCTTAACGTGTAGTCGCTAAGTTTTAAGTTTTTTTAATTATAAAGGCCGCCACAAACAAGTCCTATAAGCAGACGACATCCTCAAACACACAACCTAATTGAGAACCTCCTATATTTTTTTGAAGTCGTTTGATAAGTTGACCCGCGAGAGGCCACTTGTAAAAAAAACATATTTAATGAATTCATTACCATCCACTCAACATAGCTAAAATGTAGCCACTGAAACTGGTCTCAAAATTCCAAGGATACAAGCAATTAATGGCCTGTTCATACGTCCTGTTTTGCAAGTCCTGATACTTCCCAGAACTGTAGTTGGCGTACATCGGTATCAAGTTGAACATGCAGGCAGCGAGGAGCAGCATAAAAGTTAAGTATACCGTGGAGAAAAATGATAACAGATGCACTGTCACATGTATCTGTAAAAAAATGCTCATTTAGTTTCCAATCTCATCCTTATGGCATTGTGCAAATGAAGCCACTTTTAATTTTCAGTTGCCGACACCGAACACTTTTTGATCGTCATGAGTATGTGTTAAGTGGAAGAAATGGACACAAAAAAATGTTTACGTATGCGGAGGGAGTGGATGATTTCATACTGGTTCTATAGAAATCAAATATTTATCGGTAGCTTGTATCTGACACAAGACACATTTGCGGCCTGCCTTTGTCTGCTCTGCCAGTTAAAACTCTTAATCGATCAAAAGAAAAATTACCTGAAAATCATTGGATAATAATATTATTACTTTTGTGATTAGTTGGTGTTTTGGTGCAGTATTACAGTATTTTGATACTACCCTACCTGCCAAAATAGATCCCCTCCGCGGGCCCCACAGGGGCTCCTACGGGGACGGGGTTGGTGGTTATAAAAAAAATAACCTGCCTTAGCCTTAAGCCTTAGCATTCTAACCTAACCAGTCCGTTTCGGGGTGCCCTAAAATGTTAATTCTTCATGTCGCACTAAAGTAATGTCGAGCTTCAGAGAGTCGCACAAGCGTGCATTCGAACTATGGTGAGTCGCACTACAGTTTTGTCGCACAAGCGTTAATCGCACATCCATTTGTCGAGCTCACGTAGTACACTCTAAACTACTCAAACAAGAGTTTATTCAATTTGAAAAGCTAAAAATACGTTTTATACTTACTTTCATAGCAAAGTCGGATTTATGTTTAAAATAAAAGAGATGTATTTCTTGGATAAATGTTTTTGCCACTCTCCGGTATTTTTGCGATAGGCATAAGGTGAATGCACGAGTCTGCGAAAATAAAAATTAAGACAGTAAAAATTTACATGGCCGAACTACTAGACCAAAACAGTTAGATAGGTGTTTCATGAAAGTTATGTGAAAAAGATTGTCATGATACTTGGTGAAACAACGGCATATTTTATAGTAGAAAACAGGAATAAATTAAGAAACAATTAAGTAGTATCCATTTTTAAATACTGATATTAGAAAAAAAAAAACAAAATGGCAAACTTACGGTACACAACGTATTCATCAGTAACACAATGTATAGCTGCCCCAGTTCTAGAAAGTCATATTTATGCTTATTCTTCTTCAGATAAGCTGCACCTGCTGCCAAATATACCAGAGACAATATGGTATTGTAATACGCATGGCCCATTCCCTCGATCGGTAACGTTTTCTCTCCAAGAGCCTTCCCTGGCCATCCGCTTATGATCCGGAGTACTAAACGTAGGGCCTTCATGTATTTGTAATCCATTGGGCCATTAATGCCACTGGAAAAGAGGTCTTTATTAAGTTTTAAGCTTATATAACTTAGATAGAGAGGAAAATTGAGGTCAAAGAAAAGCTTGGCGTCAGTGATAGCACGACGGTTGACTGGACTAAATTAAAGAAAAACTTATCGCGCCAAACCCAAGTAAAATGGGAGAAAGGTAGGAAAGTGATGATTTTTTTTTTTAATTTTTTAATTTGATAGGTATATAAAAAGTTGCTAGCGAAACCCCATTATGTGACATCAAGAAAAAAAAATCCCTAACTTTTTTTTGTGACAACAGCAAAAACCGGTCAATGTCTAATAAGGGTCTATTGAATTTAAAAAAAGATAATGTGTGATGCCATTAGATATTAATAACCACATCTGAATAAATTACATTAAACACTTATTTCACCTTTACAAAACCACGAATTGCGGTCAAATTGGCGAAGTTTCTCTATTTAATTTCGGAGTTTTTTCATTTTAAAGCCCCTGTAACTAACTCTTTTACATGTTCGCGCAGCCTTGGCAGCCATCGGCCGTACTGGACCTCTTCGATTTTGCTGACATTTCTTTGAAGAGCTCGTGAAACACTACGCGCCGTCAATTCGGGCCTGGTCACTTCTCTTTCACTCCAGAATATGGCCTAAACCAGAACTGACCTCGACAGCTAGATTCACCACGTTTGACGTTAACATGAACTTAGTAGATATCAAGTAAATAACCCACATATGAACTTAAGTGGAAATGCGCAGGGCATATTACTCGCAGAACAGATGATCGATTGCATCGATGGGGACGAAAGGTTCTGGAGTGGCGACCGCGTTCCTACCGGAAGAAGCAGCATTGTAAGGCCTCCCACAAGGTGGACCGATGACCTAGTCAAGGTCGTTGGAATCTTATGGATGCGAGACGCACCGGACCGGTCGTTGTGGCGACGCTTGGGGGAGGCCTATGTCCACCTGAGGATGTCTTGCACTTACACAACGGCCGCACCAGCAGCTTTTTCTAGTCGAGCAAGCATTTTTAGACAGTTACGTGTCAATCAAACAGAGCAATATCAGCAGTAATTGTGCGACAGCTTTCATCGCAGCAAAGTATTGGAATAAAATTATTTCCTAATAAAAAGTAACTTGAATACAGTTGTTAAGCTTGTTGCAATGTCCTCGCGCAGTCTGTCATTAAATATAATGATTGTAATAAGTTGACACCTAATTAGATATTGAAAGAGAATAAAATATTGCATGTTATTCTAGACACTTGCTTCTTATGATCCTTTCACACCGGAACACGCCACGCTGCGCGCACATGCTTGAGTGTCTCATGCTCTTGGGCGGAGCGGGAGATAGTGTCAGACTCTTACTGACTAAAAAACCCACCCCGTTCCTTCAAGCCTTCATACCGGGGCTCGAGTTTCCTGTCGGATAACCCTGGCCCCAGTAGGCTTCGACTCGGCTGGGCCCCTGCTGTTGCTGACAACTCCTTGAAGCGCGCGGGAACAGTGCGCGCCGTCACACACTCCTGTTCCTTCGTAGTTCCAGGGCCCCGGGTTTTCCTTTCAGAAGCGAACCCATGGCCCCAGTAGGCTTCTACCCTGCTGGACCTGGTTTTGCTGATTGAGGCGCGCGCGGAACACCCAAGGATCTTGTACACCCCATGAACACTTCACGATGCGATGTGTCTTGATGAGTACCAAACCTAAATAATACAAGGTGCCATACGAAATATTCCATGGCTTGTTTTCTTCTACAAAAACGAATAGGGGGAATGCAGTTATTGGCCCCTATACCTACAGTTATTAGCAGTGATCGGAATAGGTACATAGGGCTATTTAGGTTCATTGACCGCAAACATTGATGTTAATATGGATATTCAACGGGATTCCGGCTGATACTACGGGATTTAATTGAATTTCGTTCTTTTTGTCAATATGTATAAAAAAAAAATTATATAAGCCAATAAGCGCATGATATGCGACGTTGTTAATTTTACGTCAAAAGCACGCTATAAAACTTTTTGGCAAACGCGCGACGTTGGCTAATCTTTCATTAGTCCCGATGGCAAGATAGTTTTTTTTTTAATAATTTTACAACTTTAAAACCAAATCCCGGGACTCGGGGAATATCCATATTATTCTAACTTAAACGTACACAAAATAGCCCAACCTATTCCGATCTCTGGTTATTAGCCATTTCAACTTTTACGGCCTCAAATAAGCAAAGCAAGCAAGCAAAACCTACTAGAATAGTAGATACAAAACTGATTTACCAGTAAGCAGTTTCGAATCTACATTTCCTCCACCAACATCTTCAGGCAAAAAATACGTAATTGTAAATAATAATTTAGCTATTACCAACTTACTGTCTGGGCAATAAAGTCGATAATTCTCGAACTAAACGACTCATCAAATGACTTTTCCTGCTCTAGGTTCGAGCGAGAGGACTTGTTAGACTTAGGGACTAAACCACACCTATGCCCCTTGTACATTGCGTTCTAAGGCCACGGTAACTTTTTCAAATTTTCCTGCAGAAACTTCGACACATGCAAATTACAATTACCGTCACGGATCTTGAACGCTCGGCGTCAGAGTGGGGATCGCTTTGCGCATTCCATACATTGGCGAGCCAATCGTCGCCGTTGTTAGATACATGCAGCAAGGCAGGGAACGAATCATGAGTGTCGTCTATGACGCGATGGCGCGGCGAGCCAATCACTGACAATCCCCGCCCCCGCGTCTCACTTCGCACCACTAAAGAGACCGAATATTTGACTTCTGCGCAACTTGAAGCCAGCGCTCAAGATCCGTGCCGGCAATTGTACCGAACCTAATGTAATTTGCGTGTAAAGAACAAACAGGGATGCACTTCCGAAATACGGTAAAAATTATAAAAAAGAAAACACTTTTTTGTAGAAATCAATTTAATTAATTTACTCTATTATACATAAAGTACTACTTCTTTTTAGATTTCTTTTTAGCACTCTTATTAAGTGCTGGCTCCTTACGCTTCTTATCTTGGATATCTTTAGAGTTAGCATCGACCTCCATCTTGGATTCCTTAGTCTCCTCAACATCCATGACTTCGACGCTGAACCCAGGGATGTGTGGCTTGACTAGTTCGAAGACCAGTTTCTTGTGCTGAAGGTTGGTACTGTCGAGGCTTAGACGAACTGTCAGCTCGTCGAATGTCTTCAGTACTATGTCGCCGCAGGTTTGTATGTGTTCCTGAAGACGAAATATTGTGTTAGAGGTAGTTTTTTTTTTTTTCTTTAGTTGTACTGGCTTTGTACCTTACGGGATGTGACCAGTAGAGTAGTTTTTCGGTTTAGTTTGTTAGTTAACAGAAAATCAAAATAGATTATGGATTAACAAAAAAAATTGGATAGGTATTTATTTGTCATGTAAGCTAGAAATGAAAACTCTATAACAATGCGTTGAAATGCCACGCGACGTCACGCCTTAGTACTCTGTTTACATAGAAGTCACTAGCACTTTTTTGGTGGGACATCATAAAAATTAGTTATCCCGCTTCAGGTGGAGCGAGGAGTGTCAGACTTATACTGTGTAGCACACCTGTGTACTTTCAGTTGCCATTTGCGTTCCAGGGCTGAGAACTGATATGGTTCTATATTTGTAATTTTTATAGCAGACATAGTGTTGGTGTCATTTTTTTTTTTTGGCTTGTATACTAAGTCCTTTAAGCTGTCTTCATCGTATGAATAATTCATTTGCCTACCATTAGAATATGGATGTAGATATTCTAATGTGTTTGTAGTATTTGGTAATAAACGTATCAAGTCAACCTTCTTGGTAAACTTTGCTTTAAGGTAGTCACACAACAATAAAATTCTCAGCTCCATTTTGAAGATCGCGCCTGTTTCAATGATTCCACATATTGTCCAGTTGCGCAGACATTTGAGATAGTGTTGCCAGGCGTTCCGATTAGCGCGGGATGTCCCGATTTTTAGTGGTCTGGGGACGCGTCCCGATTTGCACTTGATCGGGAAGCGTCCCGATCAAGTGCAAATCGGGAATGTCCCGATAAATCAAAAACCATGAAACTCAAAGAGCGACTGAAGAAGTCTGGGTTTTACTCAGTAAAAATTTGACACGCCCTCTCGTTCCACCCCAGAGGGAAAGAAGTCACTGGATGATTTCCCATCTAAAAAAAATCTTTATTAAAAAAAATATATTTGTCCCGATTTAAAACCCTAAATCCCGATTTGTTTTACCATCTGTCCCGATTTTTATACAAACAGACCTGGCAACTCTACTTGAGACACAAAACTACAACAATCTTACATCACAATGTCCACTAGGAATCAATTTGCGAATAATTAAAACAGTCACTGAATTTCACTCGAAGAAATTCTACCAAAAACCGTTGGTGTCCTATTACCACGTAAATGGTAAATGATATTTATTTCGCAAATAGGTTTTTTTAGAAAACGTATTTTTTTTCGTCTATTTAAACTAGATGAAGCCGGTGTTTCCTAGCTGACTACCCGACGCGACGTCCTGCGTGAGCGATCTAGACGCGAACGCGAAGCGGCGTGGCGCGGCGGAAAAACAACAAACAGTCGAAACGTATTGAAGTGGCCTATGTAACCAATCGCACGTAGGGTGCGGTGCGGAGCGGCGCGAAATGAAGCGAACGCGATCAGTTGGCTTGATATTTTCGCGCGAACTGGATGCGGTGTCGTCGTGTTTTTAGACGAATCGCGTGCACGTAGGACATAGCCGCCGCGTCGCACCGCATCGCATTGAATTCGCGTGTCACCGCTTCATAATCGCGTTTGCTTTGAACCGCCTACCTAGGACGTAGCGTGAGAAGAAACACCGAAACAAACTCAGGGGTCAGTCTGTTATAAAGTCCATATAGCAAACATGTAATTGTCAAATCACATGACAACTGATGACAACAATGCAAATTGAAGACTGAGCTGGTCTTTTCAAGAAAGAACCAAACAGTTCACACTTACCTCTTCATTATAAGTGAACTTGTCAGAAGGCAAGTACAGGGGTCCCTCCAGCCCATATTTCGGTATAAGAACGTGTACTGCGTTCCTTTTCACTGCTAATACACTTGCTGATTCTACTTCCACGCGTTTGTTGAAAAGGATCTGTGAACGACCAAAAAAATACTAATATAGTAGTTTTGGAATAGGGTAGTTTCCAGAGTTAATATAATTACATTTTATTTAGTCCGTATTTTAGATTATAAAAAAATATTGGACACGTATTTTTTCTTTTTTCGATTAAACAAAAAATAACAAATATATAGCCCATTAAAGTCACGTGTCACGTCACCCCGTGCGAAAAAATGCAGCACGGCGTGACGTTACACGTAACTTTAATGGGCTATATCTTTGTCATTTTTGGTTTAATTTACAAATAAAAAAAAAACCGGCCAAGTGCGAGTCGGACTCGCCCATGAAGGGTTTCGTAGCAGCAAGTAACATAATATAAAAGTTTTTGTAGTTTGTTGTAACTTTGATCGATGTTTTAATAATAGTGATTTTTTTTCGATTTATGACGTATTAAAAAAAACTACTTACTAGATCTCGTTCAAACCAATTTTCGTTGGCAGTTTTTATAGTAATGTACATCATATATTTTTTTTAGTTTTATCATTCTCTTATTTTAGAAGTTAGAGGGGGGGGACACACATTTTACCACTTTAGAAGTGTCTCTCGCGCAAACTATTCAGTTTAGAAAAAAATGATATTAGAAACCTCAGTATCATTTTTGAAGACCTATCCATAGATACCCCACACGTATGGGTTTAATGAAAAAAAAATTTTTGAGTTTCAGTTCTAAGTATGGGGACCCCCAAAATTTATTGCTTTTTTTCTATTTTTGTGTGAAAATTTTAATGCGGTTCACAGAATACATCTACTTACAAAGTTTCAACAGTATAGCTCTTATAGTTTCGAAAAAAAGTGGCTGTGACATACGGACGGACAGACAGACAGACAGACAGACAGACATGACGAATCTATAAGGGTTCCGTTTTTTGCCATTTGGCTACGGAACCCTAAAAATACGTGTCCCTTATTTTTGAACAATCTAAAAGACGGACTAATTACATTTTTTACGGCAACTAGCCTGTTTTAACTGGTCAGTTATGTCACTGACAGAGCGGACAAAAAATGAACCGTCGTGAATAGGATCTGAAGCACTACTGGTCTTCCTTGTGCTAGGATGGATCGAATGACACATTTGTCCCACCTGTACGCCAAAGACGCGCTTTAGTCGTGGAGTTGTGGACACTAGCCTGAAATACAATACAATAGCTATATCCCTTTTCTCACTCGCTCGACTGACATTTTAACACGTCTTAGTAAGTCCCCTGGAGTCGTCTAGTCTTCTCAGGATTTACTAGATGGTATAGGAAACTGGAATACTGAAGAAAGTGAAACAGAATTAACGCGTCCCCCTTGATATAGTTAGTCGCAACAAGCGCAAAAATTAAATAAGTTTGTTAACAACTTATTGTCGAGGGCACATTTTTTTTTTTGACGTTTATGGCAGACTGGTTTGTTATAAAAAATCGCACAGCTTGACGATATCGCGACGCGCAGCAGTGCGGTACAGTTCCGGTACAGCCATGATACATACATGTGTGTTCATAGTAACAGAGGCGCGGCCGGCGTACTGCGCCTGTCGGTGTCGGTAGTTGAGGTTGTCGCACAGCTTGACGGCGGCATGCACGTCAAGAAGTGCGGCGTGCGTCGAGTCGCAGCCGATGCATGCGGCGAGGAGGCGGTGGACTATCACGTCGGCGTAACTGTGGGTGGAGAGATATCAGTTAAGTTAGGTTACAAGAATGGAACCAAATAGGGTTCCATTGATAGCGTCATAATTTGAGAACGACTTTACCGATTTCATGCATCTTTTATTTATTTAAGTTTTCTAATACTTAGAACGTTTTTACGGAAAGAAAAATTTAAAATGAAGCACAGACAATGTCAGAAAACTACGACCTCCTCCTATAGATTGTGTTAACTTGGAATATGTTCTAACTTAACTGGTAGATAAGATAGGTTAATAATAGACTTTGCTTTTCACACAATTCACCGGAAAAACACTGTAAGTAATTAAAAGAATATTTAAAAAATACTACACTAATATATTCTCACCGTCGAATAGGCGACGTAAAATGCGTATAAATCGGACAGGCAAGTCCGTAATGATAGTACTCCTCAACAGTCTTGCTGCCGCTGGAGAAGTACTGCGCCTGCTGCATGCAGCGCGTGGCCATGATGCGGAGCAGCGTGTTGAAGAACGGCCGGCCCGGGATCACGGCCTCGTCCAGAGACTTGGAGAACGATTTGTTTGTTGATACGTCTAGGTCGAAGCCCTGGGGACAAAGATTTGTATTCTTAATCATGAAAGACTACTATCTCACCTGAGGTTATGAGTTAGCAGGTATGTGGCGGGTGTGTTCAACATAACGCTTTGCTAACTCGGCTATACACTATTTATGTCTTCGTGTAGCTGCCATCCGGTTCGAAGGACCATTTATGTTGCAAAGTGTTAGAATCTGGGGTTGGTGCATTTTCACATAACTCTAATTTTCCAGTTATTTATAGTATTATACTTATTTATCATCTCATTTGCTGCTTAGTAGCTAGAAGTAGAAATAATTGAAGTTACCGTGGAGGCACGGGATATCTCCTGAACATGGCGCATTGCAAGAACTCTTCTCTGCCAAGCTTATAATAACTAACAACATGTACTTTACTACCATCGAGTTTGTCTCTAAGATATTATTTACCAATTACTTGGTAGCCTTAAAAAATCATTGAAGTCAGCAGGCGGATGTTTCTCAATATGACACTCTGATAACTCGACTAAACACTATTTATGTTTTCGTGTATCTACCATCCGGCTCGAAGGACCAATTGCATGTGGGTTTAGCGCATTTCCACATAACATACTCATTTTCCTGTTTCTTTAGTATTATTGTTTATCATCTCACCTGTTGCTTAGCCGCCTTCAGGAAAGTGTTGAAGTTGGCAGGCGGAGGCGCGGGATGCCTCCTCAGCATAGCGCACTGCGGGAACTCGGCCGCTAGCTTCTCTGCCACGCTTATATTGGCTAGCAACATGAACTCTTCCACCATTGAGTTTGTTTCTAAGATCTTCTTTGCTGCTACTTCGACTGGTTCGTGGGTTTCGGAGTCCATCTGGTGAGAGGTAATGTATGATTAGGGAGAGATTTATTGTAGTACAAAAGGCGAACAATAGGCCTGTTTTAAGCTACCTAAGTTGGTTGTAGCATGACAAAAATATTAGAATATTGTGATATTTGTATTTTTTACTCGATCTTTTACAAGTGATCGACCTTGAAGTGTTACTGTAGATCAATGGATAAATATTATACATATAACAGTTAAAAATGTAATCGTTCTAGAATACCTTGCAATTTGCGTCTGTTTGCGTGTGTCATCTGACCGAAATTTATAGTTTCAGCATCGTCAGCTATTCACATAACTAGTACAATCAGAAAGTTAGTCTTAAAGAATGCTAAACGACAAACCTGGAACCTAATTTCAGGCGACGACAGCGACAAGGCTCCGTTGTCCAAACGTTTCCTATTGAGTTTCTTGGCGAGCGCGTTCAGTATGCGCAGTGACGATGCGACGGAATCGTTGCGAGACTTGTCGTCGATCGCTATCTGAGCCTCTTCATACGTCATCGCTGCTGCAGACTGGAAGAGGTAGAATTACACTTATTATTATAAAGGCTAAAATTTTCCAAGAGAAACACAAAAATCCAGGGCATCTGCACTGATGGCTGGATATTTGAATTTGGTGCTCTATGTCGTACATTACAAAGTTCAAATTCTATTGCAACCCATACTTTTTTTAATTCAAATGGTCACTTATACCTTTTTTGTCCTATGATGAGTTCCCTGACAGTTCTTGTCTGACAATTATAGTGATGTGACCTAACGAAATTTAATCGATTTTTTACAATAACGAATCAGTTGGCAAAGAAAATGGAATCGGATTACCGATTTTAGACTTATAGATGATAAATGTGAAAGTTTGTATGTGTATGTGGATGTTTGTTAATCTTTCACGCAAGAACTAGTCTACTAGTCCAAGATCCTAAGGCCGTCAGACGTCACGTATTTTCTGACGAACGAAATGTGGACGATTGAGTACTGTTAGTATGTACTACTGTTACTGTTTAATGATCAAGCATGAGAATTTACGTGAAGTTATGTCATTTTTTTGGGAGCTTTAAAGCGTCTGTTAAGCAATACGGCCGACGGAATGTGTCTAGGAGTATTGGTGACTTGATTTTAAAGGTATTGCCTACAACAGACGTAAAAATCAGCCTTGAGAAAATACGTGAAGTTACATCATTTTTTTGGGAGCTTTAAAGCGTCTGTTAAACAATACGGCCGACGGAATGTGTCTGGGAGTATTGGCAACTTGATTTTAAAGATATTGTCTACAAAATACGTAAAAATCAGCTTTGAGAATTTACGTGAGGTAAGTAATAATTTTATGTGCCTTGATTACCTGATACCTGAAAATTGGCCGTCTAAGCAAGCTAGCAGGTAGGCATGCGTTCTTAGTACATACTAACAGTACTCAATCGTCCACATTTCGTTCGTCAGAAAAACGTGATGTCTGGCGGTCCTAGGATGTTACTCTATACGGATTTTAAAGAAATTTTACAGTAAACCAAAAAACCTGACAAAAACTAAAAACCTGAAATAACGCGGGCGGAACCGCGGGGGACGGCTAGTGGTAAATAAAATGCAGTCTGTTTAAAATAATAATTTATTTATTATTCACTGTCAGAACTTGACTCTTGATTTAAACTCGTATCCATCTCGGAATCGGAATCTTTTCCAACTAACCGCGATGATTAATTATTGGCCTTAATTCGGTCGATCCGGATATATTTATTCCAGTCCTCTGTTATAGTTTTTTGAGTTTTTTCTATTACTTTTTTCCAATTTTCTGCCGTTACATTCGATTACAAGATGGCCGCTCCGAGTTTGTCGATTAGTGTGTCGTCGAGTAGTGTCAATCTCTATTGGCAGAAGTTCCGTTTAACGCATTACACATTTTTAAGTTCTATACTTTTTTATTTTATTTACTTAATTTATCAACAGTTAATTATAACCACAATAATTTACTTATTAATTTACGAAAGAGAATATTTTTTTTATCATTTCATTTTTATTTTTTTTGCCAGTTTATTTTTTAGTAATCTAAAGTAGTATGCGTGCCACGGAAAAAAATGAACTGTCAGGGAACTCATCATAGGGCAAAAAAGGTATAGATTTCATCATTCATGTGTAAGGACTTATTTTTATAACAATGCTATCAAATTTTTGCAACTTTTTTTTGTATCCTGCAACTTGGCAATCTGTTTTTCCAAACAATAATCTAATTCTTTGTCAGGTTTCCGTCGTCAAATTGTATTTAGCCGAGTTTTACATGATAGATAGTCTCATCACTTGTCTGCGAATCTTAACTCAAGATCCGCTAAATGATAAATAAATGATAAATGATAAATGATAAATGATAAATGATCTTTATTTTGCAAGTAGGTTTTATAAAAACACTTTTACACGTCAATTTTTTTTTTTTCGTCAATTAATGCTAGATGAGGCCGGTGTTTCCTAGCTGACTACCCTGAGAAGAAACACCGAAACAAACTCAGGGGTCAAAGTCTCTTTTAAAGTCCATACAGCAAAACATGTAATGGTCAAATCATATGAGAACCATGCAGATTGAGCCTGAGATGGTCTTTTGAAGAAAGAACCACACAGTTCTAAGTGGACCTGTCCAGTCAGTGCAAGCATTTATCAATATGCGTGTAGCTCAACTCAGGACTACTAAGGAGCTCAACGACTTGACGAACAATGCCAAAGAAAGGACATTTGGGTAGGCCACATCAAATACTCAAAACTGCCAGACATCATGTGAAAATAAAAGAAAAGGAAAGAGTACATATACCACATAGTTCTCACATTCACAATAATAAAATTTACAAAAGTGTAAATATTACAAATTGTAAAAAAAAAGTAAGTATATATAAAAAAAAAAAAAATCAGTCAAATAGTAAAAATAAACATGTCATAATTGTTAAAAAATAATAATATATATATATATATATATATATATATACAATATCATAATTGTAAAACAACAACAATCGTCAATAAAAAAAGGCAGTTAAAACAAAAAAACATTCAAATGATAATAATTATAGTGAGTAGGTACTGGAGCAGGTCAATCCCAAGCCGTTTTATCCTCAAGATACTCTTTTACAGTATAAAAAGCCTTTTGGCAAAGTTTTCGCTTTACAAATATTTTGAATTTATTAATGCTAAGTTCCTGAATAGGACTGGGAAGCTTATTATAAGCTAAGCTATACAAATTTTTGCAACTGGACATAACAGTTACACTAGAATACATATTACTATTATTATTATGTAGTCTACGTCAATAGTTTGATAACGATTTGATGTTCAATTCAAGCAACACTTATTTTTTCATTTTATTTTGATACATTCGCAGTTTGGCGAGACATCAAAGTAATGTTTCAAATGAAAAGTTAAACTCACTTTAATAACACTTTTATGGAACTTGGTATGTAGAATGTTGGCGTTCTCATCGATCTCCCAGACGCAAGAGAACGCTAAACGCTCCTCACCACCTCGCAGCGAACATAGGTTTGAACTTAGCAGATCTGAAACAGTGATGAAAGTGAGAATATCGCCTATACGTCGAAGTTTAATCAAACACTTGTCATGGCTTTGTGGTGTCAGAACTTGGATATGCGAGGTTGTATACGTGTGAAACAAAAATATCCTATAATAGAATACCACGCAAGCTCATTGGTCTACTAATAGAACGTGTACTTGCAAGTTTAAATTGGGGCAATGAGCAGGCCATTTTCTGACACTACTATTTATTATTAATTAAAATAAAGTTTTAAATTAATATTAACACAGACCTGGCACCATGTCAATCCTTCTGCCAACCAGATACACAGTAGTAGATCTGCTAGCGGCCTCCTTATCGAGCGCAGTGTTGGGTCTCACGAAGTGCGTGACATCAGCAATATGGACGCCGACCTCGTATCGTTTGAGACCGTCGCCTGTCTTGCCGGGGAGGGCCTTGGCGTGTAGAGCATCGTCGATGTCAGTACAACCGGGAGGGTCGACTGAGCAAATACATTCGGAGCGGAGGTCTACGCGCTTCTTTATTTCCTGTGAAGGTAATTGGTTGGATAAGAATAGGCTGTTAGAAAAAAAAATAAGGACTAGCTTTAAGTTGAACTGTCTATATACTTCGTATTAAGATCACATAACAGCGACCACCAACGTGTTCTTAGCAGTTTGGTAATCAAGAGCTTAACTGAAATGTTGTCTCGTATAATCCTTTAATTATAAAACAAAGTCGCCCACCGCGACTTTTTGTCTGTCTGTTTGCTATAAACTCACATATCACTAAACGGATTCATGCTATTTACATTAATAGACAGAGGGGTTTATGAGAAAGTTTTAGAAATATGCATATAATAGTAAAGAAAAGCCAAGAATTAATTCCCGTGCAAATCTTAGGTTGGTCGCCAGTATTGATTTAATTTATGTTTTGCGAAAAAGAACTGCGGGTATCAACGCTGGCACATTTTTTCAAGACTGATATCTTCAATGAATATTTACCTCTTCAGGAATAGTCCAGTCATTAGGCGGCAGACAAGCAAGTACGGCTTCACTGAACCGAGCGTGTGGAACGTCATGCTCCAACAATATCACCTCGTTTTCAGCGTCCTTGTCACCTGGAACAAGCAGAAAGTATGGTTGAGGCTTGAAATAGGAAATTTTAATTTACCACCTGCATTGAACTTTAAAACAAATTCAGTTTTGTGGACGATGCCCAAGCCGGAAACAAAGATTTACTGATCGTTGTTGACAATTTATCATTGGCTAATAACAACGACCTTACAGCCACTAGACGCCTCATGCTTGAAATAGCGCACCAAAACCATTCTGTCAACTAGTAGAGGTACGGGGGAGCGGGGTACTGCGTTCTGATTGGTACGGGGGAGCGGGGTACTGCGTTCTGATTGGTACGGGGGAGCGGGGTACTGCGTTCTGATTGGTACGGGGGAGCGGGGTACTGCGTTCTGATTGGTACGGGGGAGCGGGGTACTATGTTCTGACTGGTACGGGGGAGCGGGGTACTGCATTCTGAATGGTACGGAGGAGTGGGGTACTGCGTTCTGAATGGTACGGGGGAGCGGGGTACTGCGTTCTGGCTCTTACGTGGGGAGCGGGGTACTGCGTTCTGAATGGTACGGAGGAGTAGGGTACTGCGTTCTGAATGGTACGGGGGAGCGGGGTACTGCGTTCTGGCTCTTACGTGGGGAGCGAGGTACTGCGTTCTGATTGGTATGGGGGAGCGGGGTACTGCGTTCTGATTGGTACGGGGGAGCGGGGTACTGCGTTCTGATTGGTACGGGGGAGCGGGGTACTGCGTTCTGACTGGTACGGGGGAGCGGAGTACTGCGTTCTGACTGGTACGGGGGAGCGGGGTACTGCGTTCTGACCGGTACGGGGGAGCGGGGTACTGCGATCTGATTGGTCGAGACATCAGATCTATAAGTCATATGCGTCGCCTTTTATTAAACGTCTAGTGGCTGTAAGGTCGTTGGCTAATAAATATGGTATTCAAATCAAAATGCTTCGTTTTATTTTGTGCGTCCTTTTTTTTGTTAGAACCCTAACATTAGATTTTTATTTCAATAGGAGCCTTTATTTATTTATAAAATAGCAAAATTATAGTATTATTCATTACATATTTATATCTTGGCGCTAGAGTAGTTGGCGCTTAAAAGGATATAAACTCACCAATAGGACCGAGCGCTCTAACAAAGTGCCCGAGCGGGTAGCGACTATTCCTCGGCCAGGAGTCGAGCGCCACCAGTATGCGTTGCATCGCTAAAACGTCGCTCTGACGTGTTTCAATGCGCACGCGCGGGATACTTTTCTCAGCTGGCGTGAACAGATGACGGACGGCGCCTGGAGAGGAAATATTATATTTAATGTTACAACAGGGATGTAGCGATATCTATGTCTCCACTCAGGAAAAAAAAATTAAAATCCTGCACCACTGATTAGAATATGTCATATTATAACACTCTGAAATCAACCATCAGGCAGTTGCCCACACCAGACACAAAGCCAGTCTGGTCGGAGGATCCTAAATGTAGGTATTTGGGACTATCCACCCTGTTCCACAAATCTCAAAGGAGGTAAATGCAAACAGATACACACATCTTATGATACAGATATAAATTCTAAAAACTGTAAAAAATGATGTCTTTCTATTTAATCAGTTTTATGAAATATCAGCAGCAGTTGCAGTTACACCAATAAATGCAACTAGTAGTAGTAGTAGTAGCAGTTTAAAAATACGACCTACCTGGAAATTTACTCCGCATCAGTATACCACAGTACTGTCTCCATTTCCTTCTTATAATCCCAACAACCTTGCCCGTCGGAGTAACTTCTTCATCACTCTTATCCACTGGTTTGGCAACTTTGAGAAGCACTGCTTCTTCTTCTAATTGGTCACCAGGGTCATCAGCTTTGTCTTCTAGGACTATGTCACTGGGACGCCGCCATTCTTCTTCAGGGAATATTTCTACAGCTATTGAGTCTCCATCAACTGCTCTGTTGATACCAATGTGTCCTTGTAACAGTATCTATTGATAAATAAATGAATTCATTATATTTTTAACTAAGTTCTTAACAGGAGTTTTCAATTAGGTGGTTTTTTTTTTTACTTTTTTTATTGTTGTTACCTCAGAACATCTTCATTTATAAACCTACCTATTTTCCCATTTCCATTCTCTCATTTTCAGATACCATTTTTTTTAATCCACAAGAACCATCGTCGGAAAAAAAAAATATTACCTTTTTTATTCTTCAAAATTGCATTGCACTACATGAAAGACACAAATAAGGTTCAAAATCCTTTCACAGTACCTACAAACCAGACTGCAAGACATGAATCAAAATCATAATACTACCTTACTGCCTATTAGTAACTCTACTGTGGAGCGGTACCCGCTCCGGGTCCGTCAACCAAGCATCAACCAATGTCTGTCTGTGGGGTAGGATCTTCTCTCTCTCTTTCTTATAATTTGACGTAAGACACCGCAGTGGTCCTCCCACAGGCAGTAGACATTTTAACAGACCCAGAGCGGGCACGCTCTGCAGTCGAGGTTTTAGTGGAAAACAGTCAATACTTACAGGTTTTTCAAAGCCATTGACAACAGCAGTACCCTCCAAGAAATTATCCCTTGAGGCACGATATGTTCCCTGATATAGCTTCCCATTCCGTATTCCTTCATGGATCTGGGATGGTGTCAAATGTGCAGGATACAATGCATCTCTTGAACAAGTCTCCGGTATGACATTCTTGGATAGTTTGTCTACGAGGCCAATGGCACCCGTCACATTTTCAACATAGTCTTTTGCTGTAACAAAACCAAGTGGATTGAAAATATTTTGGATGAAAACTTCTAAAAATAATAGCAGTCCTGACACACATTGTCCTGCCAGAACGCTGTCTTTTCGTCTTAAAAATAACACAATTGTGGCACCACCTACTCAGTCCAATTATTTTTATTTAGTGAAATTATGTTGTATATTAAATCAAAAATTTTGTACAAATCTGTCAAACCGTTTAGGAGTTAGGAGACAAATACTCATACAGAGGAATTATACATATTGATGCTTGAAGGCCAAAACTAACTAAGCAACATCAACTTTACAAAATGTGATTTTAAGTTAATAACTTTAGGATCACTGTTTGTAAACTTTACTCAATGTCACTACGTCAACTGGCCTGTTGGACCCTGACTGCTAAGCCGCAGATCGTGGGTTCGATTCCGACCCAGGAAAAATGTTTATGTGATGAGCCTGATAATTTTTTCTGTCTGGGTATAATTTATCTACACCGTTAAATTTTAATCGTTTTAATCCCGTGGAGGGTCGATCCGGTACATGAAATACTATCGATTTATAAAGATAAAATTAAAAAATAAAGTACCTCTTTTTCAAAACTCGTATTAATTTACGCATGTACGAAATTAATTTCTTTAAGAAAAAGTCAGCTGAGCGAGTTCAATGACCTGTAGGTACTTTGTACGCAACGCCGACTATTAACTACAGGTCATTGAACTCGCTCAGCTGACGTTTTCTTAAAGATACTAATTTCGTACATGCGTGAATTAATACGAGTTTTGAAAAAGAGGTACTTTATTTTTTAATTTTATCTTTACAAATCGATAGTGTTTCATGTACCGGATCGACCCTCCACGGGATTAAAACGATTAAAATTTAGGGGTGTATAATATGTATGTTTTTAGAAATATTTAAGTATGTTTATCAGTTGTCTAGTACTTATAGCACAAGCTCTGCATAGTTTGACTAGAAAATATTGTGTGATAGGTGTGGAATATTATATTATAAAAATAAAGTAACTTTTGGCTTCCAAGCATTGACATAAAGGTATTATCAAAATTATGCATTTCCATGTAGTGCTTACCAGTACAGCACACTATTCCTTCTTCCACAGCAATTTTCCTATTATTCTCATCATCAGTAAGCAAGACTATCTTAGGGAACTCTCCATCCACACTGTTGATGCTCAGGTGGGTCTCGTACCAAGCACAAGCTTTGCGAATAGCTCTGTCATTGCGGTCATTTTGTTTTTCACCTGGTTCACGTTCTATGTATGTATCCCTAGAAGAAAAAATTTATGGATTCTGAAGTTTTTTTTTTGTGATGTGGCACTAGTTGTATCTTTCTGCCAATTCGAGATAATAAAAATAAGGAAATATTTTAAAAGAAAATATTGGAGAATCAGGAATTTTTTAAGGTTCCGTAAAGGAGGAATCGTTTATTCCATAAGATAAGAAAGGATATAAATAAAAAATATTAAATTTTTATATAATTTTTAACAAGAAGGCAGATTTCTAGTTGAAATATTCAAAAGGTTTCATTACTAAACAAGAAACTGAAGGAGGAAGGGTAACACTATGGGTAACAAGACAATGAAGGAAGGATGAACCTCATGACGGTTACAGAAGAATATGTCATCTGAATTACCAACACCATCACCACACTCGCAAAGCAAACACACACCACAATCCACACTATGCAACTCAGCTAAGCGGAAAGGAGTACCAACTTGGATAAGCTGCATAGGAATTATCATGCTTGCAATACTAACCCCAAGAGCTGAATTGAGACATATGCTTCAGAAGATATAAACTTTATAAATATAGGATTATTTTACTTTTAAATTGAACTTACTTATGGTGTTCATTAACAAATGAATAAAACTTCCTCTTCTTATTATTTATGATTTCCAACAGTCGCTGGTACATTGCAGTGTTTTGATGCTTCACTTCCTCAAGCACAGTTTGAAGTATGATCACATTCTTCAAGGCGTCTTCCTCCAGAACGTCGATTTGGTGTAGCACTATGTTAGTGTCCAGGATCAGGTAGTGAGGGTAATCAAACAACATACAGATTGACTCCGGTTTCTCATCCAAAACCAATTCGTCATCTTTGTGAGGACATAAGTTACAAGCAGCCGACCCACACAGCAAATCATCGCGTAAATAGTGTTCTCTTACAATCTGGAAAATATATTAAACCATAAATAATGCCCTAATTCATACTTTTAAAAATATACTTTCCAAAATATAACCTTACTTTTATAATGTTACCGCGCTTTGTTTTAGTTAGAAAACTTTTTGTGGTCCACATCCTGAGAGTTTATTATATAACTAGTCTATAAGTACTTTCGTTTGATTATTTATTGTATCTATTGGTCAAAACAACATTTTATAATAAACAAAATCACACCACATTCACACAACAAAACTGTTGTTGATGTTGGTTGTTTTTTTTTTGTGAATGAATGAGTTAGGGATGTGAAAAAATAATCGAATATAAAATAATAGATTTAAAAAACCGGCCAAGTGCGAGTCGGACTCGCCCATGGAGGGTTCCGTAGCAGCAAGTAACGTAATATAAAAGTTCTTGTAGTTCGTTGTAACTTTGATCGATGTTTTAATAATAGAGTATTTTTTTTAGATTTATGACGTATTAAAAAAAAACTACTTATTAGATCTCGTTCAAACCAATTTTCGTTGGTAGTTTACATGGTAATGTACATCATATATTTTTTTTAGTTTAGAAGTTAGAGGGCCCACACACATTTTACCACTTTGGAAGTGTCTCTCGCGTAAACTATTCATTAAAGAAAAAAATGATGTTAAAAACCTACATATCATTTTTGAAGACCTATCCATAGATACCCCGCACGTATGGGTCAGATGAAAAAAAAATTTTTGAGTTTCAGTTCTAAGGACCCCCAAAATTTATTGCTTTTTTTCTATTTTTGTACGAAAATCTTAAAGCGGTTCATAGAATACATCTACTTACTAAGTTTCAACAGTATAGCTCTTATAGTTTCGGAAAAAAGTGGCTGTGACATACAGACGAACAGACAGACAGACAGACAGACATGACGAATCTATTAGGGTTCCGTTTTTTGCCATTTGGCTACGGAACCCTAAAAATCGTTTTTTTTTTTAAATATAAATTGATTTTAATTATCGGTTTTTATATTACGGATAATTTATCTGTTTATAATATTAATAATTGTTTATCTGAGATAAACAATTAATAATCGATTTCTTTTTCATAATTTATTACAAATCAATCAAAATCGATTTTTCATCTGCCATCCGACATTAGGCCTGGATAGTGATGGGCAATGATAATAATCCGGTTAATATCATTTGGCTAATAATCGATTAAAACTCAGCTAATAGCCATTAATAGCAATTATGGATGATAACCCTGCTATTAATGTTATTTTAATGATTGAAAATTTCTCTTCATGGTTTTCAGGCTTAGGACTGTCAGATTAGACTTCATTTTCATCATCTTTCTTTGTAGAAAATAAATGTGCAATATGCAGTATTTTTTTTCCTTCGTATTTTTTTCTTTGATATTAATTGAAGTTACACTTTCACACATTGAATTGAATTTTGATTGATTGTTCACTCATTTGTTTTCTTATCGGTCACCACGCTCAAAAAACAAATGAGTGGGGGGTGTTAGGTTATTTTCGTTACGGAAATTCTGGATTCGGTCTCCACGCTCAAGGCCCGTGATAGAAGCTATGCAATAGTTTAAAAAAGAAAATAGTATTTTTATTAACAAATGATGACTTATAACATTATGTTTAGGTGATTTACATTAAACAATAAGGTTTTCACTTCAACTAGATTTAATTAAGACTTAGTAATATACAGCAAAAAAAACTCTTTATTGATATTGCGTATCATGTAAATATTTGTAAACCGTACATTTTACTCAACATTTGACAAACCATTCTTATTTAGACTGCTTATAACATAATTACTATATGTGATATCTTAATTTAATTATGGTAATTATTAAATTGAATCAGGTTGCTTATATGATTTACTTAAATCGGATATATTCAGTTTATAAACAGTGAATAAAATTAAAAAACCTTATGGACAAAACAAATAAGAAAAAAAGCTATTCAAACGCCTTGGGGTTTAAATATAGCAAAACATTGATAGCTTAGAGATGTCGATACGAAATAAATCGATAATGATTGTAATTTGCCCATCCCTACAAAGTGAAAGTGTAGAGTGTAATAAGATTATTGTAATGTCAAACAAATTTATTTTGTTGACTGTCAAAACTGAACACACTAATGGTAGGTTCAGACTGGTTCAGACGTACCTACCGCCGCCGTTACGCCAATGTGTTTTTTTCTATATGCGTGTTTTTTGTATACTTTTACAAAAAAAGATAAATGTTCAAACTTTGATTTTTCAGTGGTCAAGTAATTTACCGAAAAATATGACTTTTTGGCATATTTTCGATAAAAACAATTGTGTAATCGTCTAATTAAATTATTATTGCTCAGATAAAAAGTAGTCTGTTTTTTTTTTTTTGAAAACCATCATTTGAATCATCCTACGAAAATGTCACACTGTTACTGACTAAAATCCACCTATGGTCGAATGCGTTTAGGTGACCGCCGTGAGGTGATAAGTACCTACTGAAGGGAAGAAGAACTTATTAATAATTTTATTAAACGTGAAAGTTTATGAGTGTGTATACTGGTTACTACTCCACGCTCGAAACGTTTGCTCCACCGGAAATATGTTATTAAGAACATTGCCGTGATGCCGTCAGCAGCTTTTGTAACGTGAAAGTAGAAAATTATCCATAGATATTCCCGGGATATAAATTATCTTACGAGTCCTGGAATAGGACATGGTTTACCTATTTATCAAGCTTCATCGAAAGCTGTTATGAAGATACCGAGCAATAAGCAGTCCCATACCAATACCTATAGGTGGACGGGACTGTAGATGTAAATCAACCGGTTCAAAACGTTTTAAACCAAAATGTTGCGGTTTTAAACCCCAAATAAACCGTTTTAAATGATTGAAAACTCGCCTAAAAACACTGCTTTTCTGTATTGCCAACATAACGGCGCAGAGCATTCTTTCGTGAAACCCACTTTATGTACGCGTGAGTGTTAGCGAGCTGGCTACGTCGCATCGCGATCGCGAGTCACGTTCATGAATAACGAAGTCAACGAGTGTGTGTCAGTGTGTGAGTTTGGTTTTAAACCAATTAAATTGTGTACTGATATCGTTTGAAAACACAGAGTTTTTAACTTATCAATAGAGTTTTTATAACTTATGTAGGTAATGCCTACGTACGTTTGGTCAGACTAGCGTTGATAAAAAAGCAGGGAAAATTCCCGTTTCTTTCCGATACTGTTGTTTTATTCAATGTAACATTCGAAACTTTCAAGAAATTTATAAAGTATAAATTTCATGTATTTTTCCAATAAAACCGAAAAAAAAAGCTGAAAAATATGAAAACTGAAAACTTCATGTTTTATTTTTTCAAATAAGTTCGTACTTTTTTTTAAATTAATATAAACTAGCGCTTGACTGCGATCCTACATGATGGTAAGCAGTGATGCAATCTGATGGTGAGGCGCACTAATTTATGAGCCTATGTCCAACAGAGTACATCGGTCACTATAGCGAGGGGGAGGCCTATGTCCAACAGTGTGGACAGCAGTCATTATTTATAGCGCCTAAATGGTGATACTTGGGGGAGGCTTATGTCCAGCAGAGGTCATAGGTCATTATAGCGAAGTGGAGACTTATGTCCAACAATGGGCATCTGTCATTATAGTGCCTAAATTGCGACACTTGGGAGGCTTATATCCAAAAGTGAGCATAGGTCATTTTAGCGATGGGAGACTTATGTCTAACAGTGGGCATAGGTCATTATAGCGAGGTGGAGGCTTATGTCCAACGATGGACATCAGTCATTATAGCGCCTAAATGGCGACACTTGGGAGGCTTATGTCCAACAGTGGGCACCGATCATTATGGCGACACTTGGAGGGGGGGGGGGATGAGGGAGCTTGTTTTTTTCATGGAATTCGGAATTTTCAACGCTAGGTCAGACGGACCATGTAGAACTAAACCTGTTAAATAGATCAATATCAGTTTATCAGACATTAAAAAAAATCCTTATACAGTAGTTTAGGTATATAGATTATATCTCTAGCTCGGTCAAATCAAGAAAATGTAGTTATGATTTAAAAAAACATGGTCATCAACACCATACGTTTTAAACAAAAAAAAAAATGGTTTATTTTGGTTTTAAACGGTTTTTTTCGTTTAGAACAGATTGGTTTAATTGCTTTTAAACCGGCCTTACATCTATAGACAGGACAAGGAGGAACCGTATAGTAGACGATATAAGTAAAATGCGTATATACGTTATATACGTGTAAAAACAATATGATTGGGAACACGAGTCCGAATTTCATAATAGGTAGGTAGGTACTTAAGAATTATAATGTCTATAAAGAAAAAATAACGAAAATTTTCCTAAAGTTATACTTTCTTTCGCTCGTTTTGCTCGCTCAGTCTAGCTTACTAGAATAGTAATATTTCCGATGTCAAGTTCCCAACACTTACCTTTTCTAACTTATATAATGATTGTGGGTTTTATTAATTAAAAGTCAACAATAATGATGTATTTAAGCTCAAACTCAAAGGATTTGCTTCTCAATTAAAAATATGAACTTAACATTAATGAAAATAAAGTACCAAAAGTACACTTTAGAGTTTTTAATAGGTACCTAATCAATCCAGTTGGTCCGAAGGGTATACAAGATCCTTGGTATTTAGTATTATGCCAATGCCTCGTCCATAATTAAGATTTATTACATCAGTGGTGGCAATGACAGTGACAATGACAGCCACACAGATGGCGGGAAAAATTTTAATCGAATTGTCAAATTGACAGAATTAGCATGACGAATAATGAGATTGAATTGCGTTGCGCGGCGGATTCCAGTAGGTATTTATTAACACTACCAAGTAATTAAATGATTACTCATTATAAACAAGATATGTATTAAAACTATGTACTTACGGTATGTATTTTGTACTTTGATAATCCTGTAATATTTTTAATGAATCCTACAAGAGAAATTATTGCATATTTGGATATGCTGTATGGTGTTGACGACAGTAATAATTATTAATTAGCTTTACACGATTAGCACTGATATGAATGCGTAAATCTGACGATTTGTATTGTCACTGAATATCAGTCTGTATCAGTAGGTCATGTTTGTAGTCAATAGAAGTGGCATAATGATCAAATAAAAAAAAAATTGGATAATTGCGTCTCTCGGCGCGTTGCCGCAGATAAATATATCAGTCGAGTGGTGAGCGGCGGACGGACGCCGTCTGTCTCCACAATACCGCACTTACTATCGCTCGAGCCAGCTATTTTAAAGAACATTTTCAATGCTTAAATTACGCGTAATAATTGTGAAGAAAACAAATTATTTGTCCCTCATTATAAACAGTTTTATTCATGAAAGTGATATTATTTTGAAATAAAAAGTGTTAAACTCAGAACAAAAACATGTCTAAAAGCAAAAGTTTCAAGTCACCCCAACAGCTATGGGAAGGTGTATCTTCAAAATCAGTTCATCTAGTTGAAGGAATTTTCTTCAACCTTGGAGTGCTTGTGGCTAGAAATCCATGGAAGACAGTAATTTTGACATTCTGTTTTGTGTTCCTGAGTTGTATTGGTTTGATAAGATTTCACATAGAAAAGAATCCTATGAATTTATGGGTTCCACCAGAGTCAGACTTCTATCTTGACACAAACTGGTACATTGATACATTTGGCACAGGATTCAGATTACAGAAAGTAATTGTAACTGCGGATAATGTGCTTGAGCCAGAAGTTTTATCAGCAATTAACAACATAACTAATAGAATAAATGCCATCCAAGTAAATTATAAAAATGAAGTGTACACTATGAAAGAGTTGTGTTACAAAGTACCTGTTGTGAATTTTTATAATCCAGGTCGAGACAAAAGATCCTTGGATGTATTACCTGAAAACAATGCCGATTCAAATTCAAGTGTTACCAGTGATAGTGATTTTTCAGACCCCATGCTTTGGGTGAATGATGAATTTTATTGTGACTTTTTAGAACGTTTTCAATACACTTGCTACCAGCTTAATATTTTAGATTTGTGGAAGAATAAACAAGATGAAATAAATCAGGCAACCAAACGTGACATCATAGAAAAAATTAATAAGATCAAAACAAACCCTACTACTGGTCATCCTACAGACTATAGAAAATTGTTTGGTGATATGAAATATGATGAACATGGTAATATTGTGTCAGCTGGATCAATAATTTTGACATGGTTTACACAAGTTAATATGACTAGTATCGATGTAAATGAGGTGGGTAATTTAGTTGGTACTGAAGACTGGGTGTCTATCCCATTAGCTATGTGGGAAAATGAATTTTTAGAAGTAATGGAGTCAATTTCTCATAATGTAACTGATATTAATTTGTACTATGAAGCTGGGAGGAGTTTTGCAGATATTAGTGGTAAAGCTATGTTTGATGAATTAGACAAACTATTTTTAGGCATACTGTTGATGTTTTTGTACATACAATTTGGTCTATCTCGATTTAATTGGCTAGAAATAAGATTAACATTAGGAAGTGTAGGCCTTTTGTGTGTAGGATTGGCCTACATTACTGCTGTAGGTTGGTGTTCTGCTTTTGGGATATCATTTGGTCCAATTCATTCTTCTCTACCATTTCTTCTCATGGGTCTTGGAGTGGACGACATGTTTGTAATGAATGCCTGTTGGAATAATTTACCAGATTCAGCATCCAAAAAAAGTTTACCAGTTAAAGTTGGCCTGATGCTGAAACACGCGGGTGTATCCATTGTAATAACGTCGTTCACAGACATCGTCGCTCTACTTATTGGTGCTATTACGATACTTCCGTCGTTAAAGTCTTTTTGTGTCTATGCTGCTATAGGCGTGTTTTTCATTTTTTGTTATTCAGTAACTTTTTATGTTGCTGTATTCACGTTAGATATAAAAAGAATTCAGGACAACCGTAATGGTGTTTTATTTTGTTATCAGCATAAAAGAGAAATTAAAGTTGCAACAAATAAAACAACGCTTCAGAAATTTTTAGAAGTGTTTTATAAACGAGTCGTTTTTACTATTCCCGGCAAGACAATAGTTATTTTGTTTACGCTTGCCATTACCTGTTTTAGTATACAGGCTATTCTTCATTTAGAACAGAGGTTTGATCCGAAATGGTTTATTCCCGACGATACATATTTCAAAGATTTTCTCAATGCTCATGATTTTTATTATCCAGAAGAAGGCAATATGGCTATGGTGTTTTTGGGAGAAATGAATTATAACAAAGAATTCATCCGATTACACGAAATGATTCAAGAATTAAAGAATGAATCATATATTTATGGTGTTAACACTTGGGTTGAAAACTTCCATCAATACGTTTTGCAAAATTTTGATCGTGATCTCGTAACAAATGAAACAGCATTGACAGATTACGAATTTAATCGTCATTTATCAAGATTTTTATATAGTTCGATAGGAGGCCGATTTCAAGTAAATTTTAAGTTCTCTGAACATTTTGAGTGTGGTAGTCCAGCTACACAAATAGAAGCTTCGACAATGCTTTTTAACTTCGCGAAATTCGGAGGTCCAGATGAGTACATACCGGCAATGAATCATGTTAGAAATATAGTAAAGTCAGCAAATATTACCAGTGGTGATGGTTATCGAAGTGTCTGGTCAAAGGTTTTCTCGAACTGGGTTACAGACGAAATCATAGCTGTCGAAGTTGAAAGGAACATAGAGTTAGCGTTACTGTGTGTAATGGTTTGCACGGTAATTTTAATAACTAATCTACAAATGTGTTTGTGGATATTTGTTTGTGTTCTATTAACCATTCTCAATGTGTTAGGTTGTATGCAAAGATGGGGTATGACAGTGGATATAGTGTGTTGTATAGGTCTCGAGCTCGCCACAGGCTTGTGCGTAGATTACGCAGCACACGTAGGTCACACATTTTTAACATTGACAGAAGGTTCTAGCTCGGAGAGAGCTTTCAAAACGGTCACGTCCATTGGATCTGCAGTGTTATTGGGTGGAGGCTCCACTTTCCTCTCGTTGTCTCTCCTTAGTATGTCCAAAGCATACACTTTCCAATCCTTCTTTAAAATTTTCCTGTTAGTCATATTATTTGGACTATTCAATGGCTTAATATTTTTACCAGTAGGTTTGTCGTTGATAGGGCCAGGTGCGTACAAATCAAACAAACACAAAAATACCGCTGAAATGGTAGAGTTGAATGGAAAACACGAAACAGTAGAAAAAGCGTTAGAAGATGGATGAACTGAAAATATTGTGGGATTTATTGGGTCTACACCTACGTGTGATAAGTAATCTATACAGTTATAGGTGATAACTGATATTAGGAGAAAGTAATGTGACAGTGTTAGAAATTTTTGTCCTCAAGAAACTATAGGTTCCTAAATGAAATCTGCAGATTTACCTGTTAAGTATAAATAACGTATAAACAAGAGCCCCCACTAAACGATGTTAAGAACAACAATATTGTCGTCGTAAATTTGTAGTAATAAATAAGACTTACAATGTAAAATGTGCCTGTTTTGTGTACAGTATTGTTAATGTTAAAGAGATTTGCTCGACTTTTTCAAACCTAGTGAGTTACAATAGCGAGCGTTTGTTGGATCAATTTTTTTGATGAAGTTCAAAATACACTTGTTAATATGCAAAAATATATGTAATTAACATTAACACTGCTGTTACAACTGTGGTATTTTCCAATCAATTAATTTTAAGTAGTTAAGTACCTACATATAGTAGATATTAAAATCAAAATGTGTTCGCCAAGTGCCTGATTATTTATTAGTGCGTTGATTTTGTTGCAGTATTTCTACCTGAGAATAAATTTTTTATAGTGTCTTTCTGAAAAAAGGTTTTTTATTATAACTTTGACACATATGAAACCTGCTTCCACGCATCCACTGTTACGTAGATGATATTCAGATACTAAAGTTATAATCATAGTCATGTCTTTAATCGGTCGGTTATCTCCTAGATACCCAAGTATCTCGTGCTGCATCTCCGGCTTGATATTTAAATACTTTCCCATGTCCGGTGTCCAGATAATCTGACTCTTTCTTAGTTTACTTATTTTTTTAAATTAAAAGTCTCTTTATTCAGGGTAGGTAAAAATCGCCCTAAAGTGCTCCATCAAGGAAATAAGTGTAAATTTTATAAGTTCTGCAGAATTCATTTCAAAAATCTGGGTTCAGTTTTAAATGAACTGCAATTAAATATTCCTAGTTATAACTGTGGCTATAGTAGCTACTGTAACGGGGGGAGACGCTAATGAAAGGCTTTTAATTTAATTTGACTAATTATATTGTTAGGAGCCTTTAGAATGTTATTATATAAAATTAAATTATTATTTTTCATTGTTGACAACTTCTATCATCATATTCATCATTCGAATCTATCTTTTTAATTTACCATAAACCTTAAAAGGTCCATGCAGTTTTAACCACAATTAATATGTGACCTTCATAGTCGTCACACTACCTATGTGTAAATGTGTGGGTTACCTACAATGACTTGGTGATAAATACGGATTAAATAGGTATACATATCGCAAATGATAAATAATAACAAGCTTAGTTAGATTACCATTAGATAGATAGTGTGTAGACACATACCATTAGATAACATTAGATAGATAGTAAGTAGACATAGATATTTCAACCAATTCAGCACCTGCTGATAATACCATATGAAATAATGTCACAATAAATGATAAATGATATTTATTTTACAAATGAGTTTAAAAAAATATTTTCACACGTAAATTTTTTCATCAATTTAAACTAGGTAGATGAGGCCGGTAAAAATTCAGGTTAGCTACCATTGGCTACATCTGCCTTATCGATATTGGATTGTCAATTTATGATAAATGATCATCTAAATCCGTCCCAGTTAATGTTAGACATTTCGTACTGCTTTCATTTTGTGCAACAGCGTTATATTCATTTACGAATGTCCGTATACAACGTATATTTGCATCCGAATTAGCATCTGGACCTTTGTCCAGTCCTTTCATAGTTGATTTTACACTTCAGACGTATTTTTATGATAAAATTAAAATCACTAAAAATACTTTTTTAGCTGCAAAACAGTTGTACATGACAATTGAAAATCTTCGACGATTTTTGTGTGCCTTATAATAAACCAGCTGCACTCCTAATTATACGATATAGGTAACCAAAGATATTTTTAATCTAATCTATTTAATAACAATGTTCATTTAATATAAATACAAAATTAATTATATAAGGCCGTCACACACGGTGATGATACTATAATAGTTATATCTTAAGGAAAATATTTCAAAATATCTCCAGCAATACATTTCATTTGAATGAAGCAAAACACGCGACGAAGATAATTATATTATTTTTATGCCCGTAACTTAAGATACCTAGTGACCGAAATAGGTAAATATGCCTAAAAACCTGATTGTGGAAGGAATGAAAAGATTAAATCGCGTGTCGTAGATTAAGTTAATATTTCATTTTGATATGAAATACTAGCATCTGTCAGCGGTTTCGTCCGCGTGCATGTCGGTTATTGCGGATGCAAAGTCGAACACAAAGCCAAATAGGTAAAAAATAAAACTCCTGCCTGGGGATCAAGTTCATTTAAAAAAAAAAAATTGAATACGGTTCCGTAGTTTAACCGTGAAAGCTTAACAAACAGACAGTTACTTTCACAATTATAACATTAGTATAGATTATAGTATCTTAACCGTGTGTGACGGCCTTTACACGTCTGCGATATTTACATAGGTACTTTCAATGTTGTACTCGTACACTGTCAAAGTCTGAAATCTCAAGTTCGAAAAATAAGTAGATATTTGTAACACACGAACCCCGCTTTAACTACTCTAAATATTTTGTTAATTGCAATTTGCTCAAGGTGCTCGCCGTCCAACTGTCCGGCCCGAGCACAAGTCGCCGACGGCGTTTAGTGTTCCAAGCAGTTGTCAGCAACCGTAGGGGCCCAGCATGGTCGAAGCCTACTGGGGCCATGGGTGACGCGAATGAGATCCCCGGGGCCCTGGAACAGTGGTAAAGAAGGAACAGGGAGTGGGTTTTTGGTCAGTAAAATTCTGACACTGTCTCCCGCTCCGCCCAAGACCAGGAATGTCATTAGATGATTTTGCACAAAGTTGATAATTCCGATTGTTGGTGTTACAATGTAGCTCAATTGAATTACGCGTAATTATCGACATGTAGCAAGTTAGGTCGCAAAGGCATTCCTGTGTGCTAAGAATGTCACTATGTGTATTTCTGCGCAATACTAATGTATTTTAAAATAATGGTCCGGTTCTTTATGTTAACCTGTTTCATATAATATGGCGCAAATGATAAAATTAGTCGATAACATTGAGTTAGATAACCTACGCACTAACGGTTATAAGAAGTATGGAATTAGGTAACAGTAAACAAATAAGAACCACTAGCTGTTGCCCGCGACTTCGTAAGCGTCAATTTCTGTAATTATGATCGCGATTAAGAAGTTTTTGAAGAATATATTTTAAAGTACTTCTGCGTAAATGATATTTTAGTTTTATTTTCTTGTGGCAGAAGAACATACTGATTTTCTCCGCAACCCGGTCTTGACAACGCGACATATAGTTGGCCGTGTGAAAAGCAGTCTTGACGTACATAAATCGATTCCTACGTAAATATTGATTTGTTAATTGTTACGGCAAAAGATAACTTAACGGGAAATTGAATTTTTTTTTTTAATTAAAAGGTAAATAATTTGGAATCATTAGGATGCGAGATATAAGCATTGTTTGCTGCTGGACCAGTCAAAATTATGGCAACGATCACGTTATTGCGAAGAAATTTGACTTGAAGTCGAGTCCCATTACATAAATTTGGTGGTTTAAAATTTCTAAGTAAAATTATTGGGGCACCTATTTTTAACTTGAGGAAATGTGGGGAAAGGCCACTCGGGTTTAAAGAATCAAGAAACTCCTGTGGGTAATGGACTTATATCTATATCTCCTGGAAGTTTAGTTAAAATGAGGTCGTTTCGTCAACGCTACTGTTTCTCGTCGCTAATATTGCCCTTTGACACATCCATTGATATATGGATAATCTTTATTTTCTATTTCGACGATATCAGGGTAAACTTTCGATATTAAATCCTCAATGCTGTCACGTCACTTTTTCTCCTAAGGCGGTTATTACACTGCCACGCACCGCGCAGCGTAGTGCGTGAATGAGTCTTAACGTTGCGTAAGTATCTCCGTTTGTATAGAAAACACGCACAACGCGGAGAAACATGCAATCACGCGCGTGGGTACGAGGCGACACGCAAGGTATGCCAGGGTGAGTCTCGTAGTGCCGTGCGTGATTTTGTATGAAATGAGTGCGTGCCTGCGTGAATTTAAAAAACGCACCTACGCGCGTGAGTGCGTAAAAAAACCTCACGATGATGCAGATCTACTCCCGCAAGTACGTGCGTAGGTGTGTATTCACGCGCTACGCAGAGTGGTGCGTGGCAGTGTGATAACCGCCTAAATCACGATCAATTTCAATTTTATTTTCAAAATGAACTTTCTCGTCTCCTATTAAAAGTAACCTTGGAAGAAAATTTGTAGGTACTACCTTCCCCCAAATGTGCTCTTATGTTCATAGATAGTTTTATGGTATAGGAAAATTTTGGCCACAATTAAATACCCTTAATCAACAACTCATTTATTTGGATAAGGATTAATAATAATATTATTATGTTGATAAAACTCTTTGGTAAATAATTGGCAATAATGCATTAATTTCGACCAAATTTGATTACAATGATGATTATAAAAAGGTTATAATGAGTTAATCTTAAAAAATAAAATATACTGTCGCGGACATTTTTTTAGATAATTTAAAGAACAATAATTCTTTCATAGGTACATATTTTTTTGCGAAACTCGATCATTTGTAAATTGTAATAAACCTTGATGCAGGTGCCTAGTTTCTTATGCCTTAAGTGCCATTTAAAACCGGCATGTTTAAAAGTGTGTATTGAACCATAGTATCTACTTTGATTATAATGGTAGGACCGGGCCCTTTAATCCACGGAATTTTAGCCTGTACTGACGGAGTCCGGAAGCTGACTAGAAACAGAAGAACGTAGGTAGGTATCATCAAACGATTACGTGGACGAAGCAGGATGCTGATGATGTGTTCCTGATTAACTAATGACTACAGTCTAACTGAGAAATTGCTCTTTGACCCGTCAGTAGATAATTCCGCTCAAGCGCGTTTTGATATTTCTAGATATAAAAAACAGTCGTGTTCTAGTTGCTTATCTTTAAATTAGTTACACTCAATGTAAATTACGAAGAATAAATTATTGCGACACTTGTTGAATTTTTTATTGGAATGTCCTGGACCTAAAAATAAACGATTTTGCGGCTCGTGTAATGCAAAGCTACTGGAATAACTAGGTAGGTACGTTTATTTTTTTAGTTCCTACTTACGTCAATTAGAATCTAGAAAAAAAAACTAGTGTGTTTTTCAGATATTATAATTTTGTCATTTACATATTTGGTATTTTGATTAATTATGTGGTTATTATTTTAATCACAATTTGTATAGGTAGTACACCGACCCCAGTAAGTAAGTATTTAAATATGATAGATAAATAAGATATTCCAGTTAACTTGGACAATCAATATTTGCACAATATCACAATGACAGTAAGGCGCAAGGTCATGAAACCGGGCTGCCCGGTTGCGAGTGCTATGCCCTTTGCAATCTTACTTATAAATACTTTTTGTCGGCCAATGTAACCCAGAGTAACCTGCCGACGACCTAAATATGTGTTCAATAATTATGAGACCTTTACCGTCCGGTACTAAAAATTGATACCTAAGTACTTATGATAATAAATACCAATTGGAGACAATATTTAATTCTAACTCGTCAAAGTAAGTTACCTATTTCTGATGAAATGCAAACTTAGCCTGTCACAAAAGAATAAACTGCCCATATTTAGCCGTGAACCAAATCTGAAACCAGTCATGGAAAACAAAAATAAAAAAGTAGACGTTACCAATGCGTTATAAAAATCTTTACTGTAGCTAAAAAACTTAAATATGTAATTGATTGATAATTTGAATAAGAATTGGTGGGTAGGTAGGTATGTAAATTCAAAATAGTAGGTAACCTAAGCAGATTTCTGTTCCTTGAACTGAACACTGAACAAACTTAATGAGTAAGTTTGTTTAGCCAGTCGATTTTCGTCGGTTCTGTTAAAATGGAGAATTTACTTACGTACTTAGGTATATAATTACATTAGGATAATCATAGTTTCATTCAAATTACCAGGTAACTGCTACTGCATTGAAGATTCATTATCTGATTAGATTACCGACTTGGGCTTACAATTCAGAACTAACATCAGGTAATAATTACGCCGAAGAAAAAAAGAAAAAACTATCTCTATAAGGATGCTTTATTTATGAACGCCTTATTATTTAACATTCTAATATCATGAGTACCTACACGTCTTATATGTTGTAGACTGTAGACTAATTTACATACATAATTTAGTGTTATAATTGTAAGGCTTCCGGAATATTACCGAAAATAGCTACAAGTAACATAAACATCACATAAAACTGGTATTTTAATTTATTATTTACAAGTTAATGTTACTAACTATATCAGACCAATCTTTATCTCGAATAAGTATGTATAAATTAAGTTGTCAGTAGACCAATCGGTCAAGGTTTCTAAGTAAGGTTCTTACCAATTCGAGAAGAAAACTAACCTCTGCCCCATAGTTATCTATAGGCTTAGTCGAGAAGAAGATTAAAACAATCAAAAAGGCGCCATTATTATTATTTTTTTTCTTTGTGAACAGATGGATGATATCAGCATGTGCTCTACGAGTAAGCACAGAGAAACGTTTGGCTAAGTTATGTCACCTATTAGCCGCATGGGCCGATTTTCAAGGTTAAGAGCGTTCGTCAGAGTTGAATGGATGACCTTGGTTATATCATACTGAGATTCCTCAGTGCCTTGAAAGCACGCTATACCCTCTCCTGGCTATTATTTGAAGATTTTTTATAGTCGTTATCGGTAGGTAGTAAGAAGCTATTTTACTATTTGACACCAGTCTGGCCAAGGAGTATCGTTACTACCCAATTATTTAGTTTTAGAGGACAAATATGCAGTCGCTCTACATAAAGTAGGTACTGTTAGTTAGCTGAATCCCAATAGATGGAAAACAGATCCCAATATAGCTTTGAAATGCTACAGATTGATTAGATAATATGCGTGCACCCAAACGCTGATTGTAAACTCTTCGGATACATTATCCACACAGATAGATTTTTTTGGCCTGTTACCTGTTTAGAATTTTAGTGCTCAAGAGAGTATTACAGACTAGGAATATGTCCTATGTTTTCTTTAACATCAATATAACAAATTGCATAATATTATAACTAGTGTTTCTAAATGAATATTGTAATTTTTTTCTAAATAATATAAATGTAAATTGATGCAATGACAGCAGAAAACAGGTATTTTATGCAGTCTCTCGGTCGTAAAATTGATAGCTAATAAGAGGCACGTTTATTATGGTAACAAGTTGTGGATACCTAATGAGCGGTAGGCGCTTTAAGCATTTATTTAAAGTATTAAACAATTGTTTAAGTAAAGAGCCAATTTACCAATTTAGTATACCAATTTTTCCATATTTTATCTGTAGCTGCGACGATGATAAATCGCCGTTATACAAGCAAGCTATCACAAAACAGATAGATATTATCACTTTTTCCTGTTGCCTTTAATTTTACTCTTTCCCTTAGTTATCTCAAAAGAAAATGCTCAAATTGAAAAGAAATAATAGAATCGATCGACCTAAAGGCTAAATCGATCAATCTGAAATTAGTGCCGATTAATACAATAATTAACTTGTACTCGTACTCATATAACGGTCAGTACACGTTAGGTTGGTTACCATATGGTCATTTTCCTATTTAAGTGACTTGGCCTGCCAGGTGTGGAGGCCGTGCGATAATTAAGTACCTAATGAGTACCTACCTCATAAGTAATGGACACGTTGAAGTAAAACACTTAATAACCTGGGCACACTAAGAGGAAGAACATAGGGTTCGATGAAGCTACATCGGTCATTAAAAGGAAACAAACAACGATCTTATCGCTCGTTTGACTCATCGTAATGTTAGTTGGTGTACACTGCACCCAGACGGTCATCGACTTTTTGAAAAGAAATCTCATGATTATAAAATGTGAAAGTCAAGGGTTGGATTAGGGTATAAGTACTATGGTTTGGATCAGGGTATAGAAAACTTCATCCTCGTAGTACCGTCCCGTGGAATAATTTACCTACGATATTTCTAGCTGTGATTTCCAGCGGTTTCGTACGTGACGGTTTCCTACTGTTTAACCCTTTTAATCCTTGTTAATTTAACGAACGCGTTCAGTTTCTCTGTGTGTGACACACAGATTAACCCGGGGTCATGGGGGTGGATAAGTGTTAGGTACGCGGACGTTGGGGTGGGTCTCACAGACCCGTTCATTAGATATCAAATTATCCAATAAGTTATAAATAATAAAGTTCATATTTTATTTGTGTTTAGTTTTTGAGGTATTAATGTAAATATATAGGTGCGTACAAAGCGTTTTGGGAGTACATTCATTATGCGTACAGCTAAGGAATTCCCTGCCGGAGTCTGTGTTTCCTGATAGCTATAACCTAGGGGTCTTTAAATCAAGAGTGAATAGATTGCTTCTAGGCAAGCGTGCTCCATCGTCGGCCACATCATCGCTTACCATCAGGTGAGATTGTGGTCAAACGCGAGCCTATCCATTATAAAAATATGTTTTTATCATATTTATTAGAGCTCTAAAAAATAACGTAACGAGTAGTACCAGTCTACTCCTGGCAATTGATGGATTATGTTATCGACTCAAGTCCTGACATTTTGTCGAAAAAGCATCCTATACCACTTGTATCGTCTTTACCACGGTAAAAAACCCGAAGAACACTCATGGGTTTGTGTTTGAAGAACTAACCGATCCAGATATCCAACACTCCACCAGCGAAATATCACTATCAAATGGTGTAACTCAACTGGAATATCATTATCAAACTCAAACTTTGAGGTAAATTGCTTTATGTCACTAAGGCCCGTATTAATAAACGTTCCTCAGCCCAAGATCTCGTACCTGATACCAAGCTTGAGGTCTTGATCGTAATAATAAACGAGATTCACAAGCTCAAGCTCAAGCTTAAGTTCGAGCTCAAGCTCAGCTTAGGTTTACGACATCAGCCGAGTGTTGTCTGATTAATAAACGAAACTCGAAACTTAAGTTTACAAAGATCTCCGTACTTGAGCTGCCAGATCATGAGTGCAGACCGACCGGGACTTGAGGTCGTGATTAGCGGTAGCGCCATACATGGAATTTGAAAATATTTTAAGTGAAGTTAATTATTATGATAAAATAGAGTACTATGACAATATTAAAATTTATTGGCCTATGCGATATCGTTTATCAAAAATGTATTTAAGGAATGCCTCGAATTCTGTGGTTAGTACTAACGCTACATTGCGTCATGTTATTTGTGTCCACTGAGTTGCAAAATAAACATTTGTAAAGTGTTGGAAAATACATCCATGACTTTTTTACAATTTAAGCCTATCTTGGGTAGCAAACTACTTCGTTATGTGGTACAGCGCTTTTAATCAAAGTTTTAACAAAATAAAAGTATTTCAAGTAGGTAATCTTACGACACATCAGTAACGAAACGAGACGAATTTGATTATATACTTCATGGCTTAAAGAACTTAGTACCTACCCAGGCCAAAACTGACAAAAAAAAATTATAAACTTCGGTCAATGTGACGTAATCGTTCACATTGAGTAAGCGTTGAGTATAGAGCATTGAGGAGCTGATCTTGGTAACTGAGATTCTGTACTCATTTGTTTATTAATTAGCAATGATCTTGAGCTTCTGACATCGTATAATCGGGGATCAAATGATATCGCACTTGAGGACGGAGTTGAGCATCGTTTATTAATACGGGCCTTAGATTACTACGCTCACTCAAGTGATCTTCTTCATCACACATATCCTGGTCGAACAAAGCAGAATCAGAGTCAGACTCTTGTAAATTCGAAGGAATACGCTGCCGTTCTATTTCTTCTGGATCCATTTTTTGCTAAGTACCTTCAGTAAACACAAATTGTATACATTCAACTATATATTAGCAACATTAATTGTAAACAACGACAAAAAACAAATAAATACACGGATGATAAATAATAGTAGTTTATGTGACTAGGGAATAAAGCAGTGTCTTTAAGTCGCGGGCGGCATGTTGAATTCCGAACGAAACGAAGGTTGCTGATTTTAATCCCGAACGATAGTGAGGGATTTATAAAATTAACTCCCGAGCATTGCGAGGGAGTTAATAAAGAAACCTGAGTGAAGTGAGGAATTTAAGCCGCCCAAGACAAAGACAGCTTTATCCCCGTGTTGCATACTCTACTTTTTACACCATCGGTGAGATAATTAAAAGACAATTTGGTCGACCAAATCATATATTAGAGAAATATAAGTATTATATTTACAAGTTCATCAAACAAACAAACAAAATTCACTACTCCAAGATTCTATAGTTTCAATTTTCTATAATGCTCCCGTGTCGTCAGTACGCACATTTTATTCTATTTTCTTTTTTTTGTTAGTGGCCAGTTTGAATCATAGTGATTACATACTCTGGTTTGAATTTCGAGTTAACTTGTTCGATGCGCCTACATTTTAATTCACAATGTTGACGATTCTTGATGCTCCAAATTCAAATCTCATTATTCCCTAGGGATCGGCCATACTGCATTATCTCCCTAGGCATATAATGACTTGCTTTAAGTGAGGTTTGTATGACGTGTAAAACGACATTATCGAGCAGGTGGTGTAAAAAATAACATATATTTATATAAACTGGCGCGAAATTGTTACACGAACTGCGGGGATGGGTTTCACAGACCCTTTTCAATTTTGAGATCGTGTAACTCCTACTGCGGCTGTTGCACGTCAAAAGTGTTGACTACGATGCATAGAAGAACTCAGCAACGTCGCACACACCGAACTAGAAGCGATATAAAATGTGACGGATCTCACAGACCCAACCCCCATGACGCCGAGTTAAATAATCAAATACTTCCTTGTTTGATAAAACTCACAATTCAAGCTGCTTGTTTGTTCAATGGTTCAATGCATTAGGTACTGTAAAAGTGAGGCGTGCTCAAACGCTACCAACTGCAACGGTAAAAATATTACTGAAGGAGCATAGCCTTAACCTATTTTTTTCTCCTTTCACTACTAATGTTTTTGATATTTATTAGAAAGTTTTCCTCCAGTCTAAGATTGTCTGAAAGAGATTGCCTTGTGCGCCCATTGGACCTACTGTTATTTTTTATAAAATTTATCCTGTGTGTTTTATAAATAAAATAATAATGTGTGTCGAAAAGTTGCTGTTATTTTTATATTATTACTGTCGTTTATTAACATGCACGTTTTGTCTGATAGTCGAGTTACGACAACCAATCATAAATGGTTGGTCAGTGTGTTCCCTGTCTCACGGCAATGTTGGGTACGATGGTTACGTTTGAGTGATGTAGCTATTTTTAAACCCGGTACTACGTTCACTTCGAGTTTACTAGATGGAACTTGTTGAACTTGATTTTCTTTGCCTCTAAAATATTTGTTTCCGATCGCCGATCAGTGTCCGAGTTAGAGTTATCAATTGAAGTGTTCTTTTTTGTCAACCGTCTTTGTGCAAATCTTGTTGCTACTGTCACAGTAGCACAGTACAAGATATTATTACTGTGCTACTGTCTAATATCAGCTTTTTGTATGTTCGTAATGAATTAAAGTTGGTCATCAACAGTATTTTTTCGTTGTTTTTTACGAAGTGGACCCTGGCAGCAGCACTCTTACTCCAGGACAGTGAGCAATGGGTAGCTCGCTGTCCGGCCGTCCGGTAACTGTCCGGACCAAGCCCAAGTCGTCGACGGCGCGCACTGTTCCCGTCAGCAACAGCAGGGGCCCAGCTGGGTCGAAGCCTACTGGGGCCAGGGTTATCCGAAAGGGAACTCGAGCCCCGGTATGAAGGCTAGAAGGAACGGGGTGGGCTTTTAGTCAGTAAGAGTCTGACACTATCTCCCGCTCCGCCCAAGAGCGGGGGTTGTCATTGGATGATTTTTCCCACCATAAAAAAAAAAAATCCATTCATGAATTTCTCCCAAACAGGAGTAGAGGAGTAACAACTATTGCATGGCCAAACCTCGTGTCCAATCTAAATAGGAAGAAGAGATACAGAGAAGGAATGAGCATCACTGTATCGGCGTTTCTGTCCAAGTGTCGAGAGTCTATTGGGCCTGCCACACGCACAAGCTTCACCACAGCTTTGCAACCCGTGTTGCTAAAACCGTCAGCTTTTCTTTATGAATTTTACCAACCATACACACATTGTTGTGAAGCATGTGCGTGTTGTCGCCTCTATCACTGTTGTTGAACAGAAAATATGAATAGATAAGTAGACATAGAAACTTGCAGCTGTGCTCATCAAGTCTAGCCTTTTGAAATGCAATCTGGTGCATTATTAGAAAGTAAGTAGGTAGGTGTATTAGATACATAATTTTATTACGTATTAATGAATAGTTTTGTTTTTGACAAACAAACAAAACTATATAACAATAATTAAGCAGGTGTCTGCAGACTTCCGGATTGTGTAAAATAATATTTATTAAGTTGTCATTATGCTATTATGCTAAGTTGTCATTGCTACTCCTAATCATAATCTATGTTAATAAGCCGATTACTTCGATAAGATTTATGGCGTTCGAGGTTTTGTTCCAAAGATTGTTTATCAGATTGATTTCCATATGAAGCTGAAAAAGTGATTCAGAATTAGAGTTAGATTTTTTTTAGAGCAGCAAAGTGTATGCTTTGTAGGTTCAGTACTTTATGTTAATTTAGCTGCCGCTCGCGTGATATGACTACTTTCCACTTTTGTAAATGATAAAATAATTATGTCTGTTAGTTCTGGATAAAAGTTACCTATCTTATTTCCAAATCTGTTCAGCCGCGTGAGGGTGAAAGACTAACAAACACATATGTTTCTACATACATATAAACTTATGACTTTATAATATTAGTGAATATATCTAATATGCCCAATGCCTGTCGATTGACAACACATGTACCTAGCTATGTAGATAGGTACCAACAGTCGAACAAGTTTTTTGGGAAGATATATGCATACATAGGTAACCCTTTCCTGAATTTAATCTCCCCAATTGTTGCTAGCTACTATCTACTACGACAGTTCAGAAACAAAATCTGTAGAATGTTAGGCGCAAGACTTGAAACAGGGAACTAATGACTTAGCTGAGTTTTCAGACTTGGGGGCGTTTTTCTTTCGAAAAAAGATTTTTTTATTAGATAGATACCTACCTATTTGTCTTTATAAGGAAACTTCATGAACTGACTCGTTATAGGTACTTAGGTACTGCGCAAGTAAACATAATGTTATCGGTAGGTGGACGTCAATGAACAAACAAAGATAACGCTCGAACTCATAGAACACAATAAATGCTGCTTACCAAGTCATGAACTGGGTAATCAATCAACATTCACGTTTTCATACTACGAGTTTATACAATGTAACCACAGCAGGCCATGGGAATTTCTGAAAGGGATCTCGTCGTCCAAGAACGCAAAGGGCAAGTGAAGGGTTTACCAAGTAAAAGTGACACGCCCTCTCGCTCCACATACTAGACCAGAAGTCATTGGATGATTTCCCACAAAATGTGCTACTAATTATTTATTTTTTATTTAACTCCGCCAAGTCCTTTCCATTATCGGACTACTAGCCGTAAAGACGTTGCGCCACTGGTACCCACACATCCCACCCATTAACACAAAGCGTTTTGGGAATACATTCGTTCTTCTTCTTAGCGTATCGATGGCAAAATTAGTTAAATTCCTTGCCTGGCCCAGAATTCGGCCACGGCAATGCCGTCCGCTGATGCTGTCATTAGGTCCCTACGTGAGCAGGAAACAGGGCACGTGATGCAGGACGGAAGGTGGGACATGGTCTGCGGAGGGACGCCGCATAAACACAAGATCGGAACCATCCGAGAACCCCGAGAATACATTCATTGTACGTACAGCTAAGGAGTAGTATCCCCTGACGGAGTCTGTATCCTGATAGCTAGCAACCTAGGGGTCTTTAAGTCGAGAGTTAATAGGTTACTTCTAGGGAAGCATACTCCATTGTCGCTTACCATCTGGTGAGATAGTGGTCAAAAGCGAGCATCGAGCATTATCCATAATAAAAAAAAAAACAATTTTTGTACAAAATAATTATAGTTACCTGTCTCCGAATTCCCAATATGTGCTGACGGGTACTGTAGGATATATAAAAAATCTTTGGCTGACGGTGACTAATATGAATAGGACACTTGACAGATATTGCGTATCTAAAAAAGGCCAATTTGTGACTTGCTGAACGCAATTGCGTTCAGCAAGTCACAAATTGGCCTTTTTTCAATCAACCGTGAGACATCAATCACCTTCCTATTGCAGTCGGTTTAAATCTATAAACTTAGTTCAATAGGTTTTTATATTTAGTAAAGTTGCAATACGAGTGGGTCTTGTTTTGCTACAGAGTCCCACTTCGTACCTATCTATCAGGGTTACCATTAGAGAAACAGATGTATGAATTGACGGATTTCCGCTGATACGTGCGTGCTGACCATTGTCAATGCCACAGATGCAAGTGCTGCCGGACCGAGCGTTCCTGTTGCCCAAGGCGAAATACTGGAACGGTGCTCGAGAATTCGTGACAATATAAAACATTATTGTATACTGATTGTGTTTAATGAAAATTAGAGTAAGTGCTTGTTTATTACATACATCGATATATATGTACTACTTACATATAGCAACAGTAGACGAGTACCTATTTATTATTAGGTATACATATAAGTGTAGGTAATACAGGGCCTAGTTACACCTTCCTTTTTAGGGTTCTGTGCCTCAAAAGGAAATAACGGAACCCTTATAGGATCACTTTGTTTTCCGTCCGTCTGTCTGTCTGTTAAGACCCTTTATCTTGAGAACGCGTGGAGGTATTGAGTTGAATTTGAAACCATATACTCAGGTCTGCGGTCTCTTCAAGCTGTGAAAAAATCAAACTTCTAAGTTAACGAATAAAAAAGATACGGCCGTTTATGACGCAAAAAACGTATATTTTGATACTCTCAAAGATCGAAATTCATAGGGTACTTTACCGTTGAGCCAGAATCCTGAAATTTGGCACAAGGCAAGGTCTTAAAGCACAGGTATAGGAATAAATCTGAAAACATTAAATTTGTTGTTGCCTACCACAAAAAAATTCGGGAATTGTAGTTTACACGGAACCCTCAGTGCGCGAGTCCGACTCGCACTTGCCCAGTTTTTTTTATATGTGAAAGAGCATCTGGATTGAGGGCCCATTTTTAAAATCAGTACCCTGGATCTAATCGCGAGTTTTATAATGCGCAAACTGCAAAGCTACTTATATAACCTCTGCACTAAACAGAATTAGAAAAATAGGTAAGTATATATGTTATCCTTCAGGCTAAATCAATACAGCTAATTTAGTAGATATGTACGATTGAAAAAATCACGAAGATGCCTCTAAAAATTACTTGATTAAAAACCGGACTAATATAAATGCGATCATTCTGATTGTTTGTCAGATTATTCTACAAGCAACGTTAAATCGTTAGGTAATTAATTTGGCCTTTTACAGTGTTATTTAATTTGGTGATGTCGTGTTCAAGTGTTATTTAATTGTGATTAAGGCGAGCGGAACGTTCCCAATTTCAACTAGGGCGACCCAATGAAAAAAGTGCACATTCATACCGCCTGATTTGTTTGTTCGAATAGATAGAAGGCTCGCTCCGTTCACTTGGATCGTACGGAACTGTATAAGTTTGTTCAGTTAAATTGTGAGTTAGTTGTTGATTGTACGAGTAGTGAGGACTCGTAAGTAGATTCGCACTGGAGTGCTACCACAAGCTCTTAACGCGATCCATTTTATGACCTAAATTGAACTGTTAAGGGATTGAGGTATTTATAGTGTGTATTATAAGCTATATAGGAAATATAGCTCCATCCTTCTTTCTCGCTCGAATGACAAACATTTTAATTCGTCATGGCCCCAGATCTCTATGACTTCTCCAAAGCGTACCCCTTTTTACAAGGTGTCCACTTTCTGGAAAGTCACTACCTATTTTTTAGGCCTTGTGCTGTTTAGATGCGATATATTTGAAAAATCCGTCTTCTTACGCCGCCAGAAGGCCTCGTAGATTATACCTTGCTCACATCAGTAGCCTGATTCACGTAAAATCAAACGAGCCAAATATCGTTAAAGTTTTATAGTCGTTCGATCGAAGTCCTATTCAAAAGCGGTAGGTATTCACGATCTATCGACTTATTTCCAGTTACATTAATAAGTATTCTACCAGGATAATGTAATAGAGTTTTTTTTTTAGATCGACGAATTTCAAACGACTATAAAATCGGTGTCGTTCAAACTCGATTGATGGATGTGAATACGGAAATGGTCTAAACGACTAAATCGCTACGATATCGTTACGGTTTTCATTACGTGAATCGGGCTACAGATCTTGCCCCGCCACTGGTTCGGATTCGCCTGCGGGAGGTTCTCTGAGAGTCGAGGACTAAATAAAATGCTGATCTATCTACGTGTGATAAATTATCGTGTTATTAGATATTTAACTGCAAGTTTGATAAATCACCGTACAATTTCCGCTGCAGTGTCAGCGGATGCGATGTGGGCACTTCCGTTCAATTTCATAATCGTTAACCTACCTACTGATAAAAACTCAATAAATCATGAAAGGATGTTAAAAATACTATTATTTTTATTTAAGTTATTTAAGTATCGAGATAAAAAAAGCTTTGTAAGTCCATTATAATTGGTAAGTAGGCCTACCTCTTATTATCGTAATTAGGTGAGGATTGCCTATATTTTTAAAAGCTCCGTGTCTAACAAAAACGAGGTTTTCTAATGCAAACAGACAGCCACCAGTTATTACTGGCAGCTTTAAATTCAGATTACATTTCAGTGAGTGTTTAGGTACCATAAGAATTGCATAGGTAGACAGAGGAACTTATATTTCATTGATGAACACAAGACGCTATCCTGTGTTTTGTCCTAAGCCCTTCAAAATGATTTTGCACTTAATTTGATGAAAAATTTCCTCATGGAGTTGAGCAGCGAGTCAGCAACACATCATTTGGTCACTGACTGCTAGGCTTTTGCAGGGCCGGCTTTACCTAAATTGCGGGGTGTGGTGCACACGGGCGCAGTCTAGGTCATAGCACACATAAACGACTCTGCTCCATCACCGCTCCCACCCAACACCGCCCTAAAATAAGACGACTGCTCGCAGTCCACGCGGCGACAGCTAGCAGGCACCCAGCAGTCCACGCGGCTACAGCTAGCAGGCACCCAGCAGTCCACCCGCCGACCGCTCTCGCTTTTGTGTAGATACTGACCGAATGAGCGGCGACGGCGCGGCGACTGCTAACTAGCAGTGAGCGCGCGGACACCGCGCCCACCGCTCGTCTACAACGTGCGGCCAGCGAGGCGTCAACTACCGAGCAGTCTGACGGCGGTAAGCTCGCTGACAGCGAGCTGTCGGCTAATTTATGATGTCAATGTAAAATATATCTTAAGAGCAATACTTAAAACCCATATTTGAATGATATTGTTTTTGCCGGGTGGGAGCAGAGTCGTGTAAGTGTGCTTTGACCTTTAGGAGGCGCGAGCGCCGCTTGAGGCTGTGTAATAACTACAAAGTTGTGCTTTTATATTCGTGAAACCCCTTTCTTCCTAAAATAATATTCTTTACATTGAAAATTGCACCATTAGTAACCGAGTATCCGTTTAAAAAAAAAGTTGTCAGTTTCAAAAAACACAACCGTATTCCATTTTCTCCGCATGTCCACTAGAGGGTAGGTACTGCATAGATATCCGTGGGGTACTGGTTGGACCCGAGAGTTCTGAGGGCTAGATCCACATCTGCTCCCCTAGCCAAGTTACAACCGTTTCGCTTGCGCCGAACGCTTCGAGTTGACCTTGCCGCCAATTATTTTGTTCTGACCACGTAACTGAGCGTTAAGACGCACACACGTATGTACAACGTATATTTGAAGCTTTCTACAAGCGTTAACTATTGCAGATTAGCAACTTGGCTAGAGGTACTGGACTATTGTTGCAAATCAAATTAAAAGCCATGATGCCTGGCCTGGAAGTGGTCGCAGATATTTTTTTTTTTTTTTTTTTTTTTCTCTCCTCTTAAATCTGCAATCAGTGTTGGACACTATGAGCAAATTTGGTGAGTGCGCTATGTCAGTTTGAGTGCGTCCCCCATTGGGGACGTCTCCTCATCGTCTATCTATATAATGTCCTTTCGCTTGAGACGCTTTACGTAGCTACGCATCGTGAGCTGTGCTGCTAACGTATTCGGGTGCTTCTTTAGCTTCTCCCGGTATTTCAAGGTCACGTTTTGGATTTCCTCCTTTATTGTGGGCATTTTCAGATGTTCGTGAATTTCCTGATTGGTCACATACCATGGAACATTGCTGATCGTTCGGAGTATTATGTTTTGCATTCTCTGCAAGCATGAGATGGTAGAGTTGCAGGCACTACCCCAAAGTTGAATGCCATACATCCATACGGGCTTTAATACAGCTTTATAAATAAGTAACTTGTTGTCCATTGATAATTTGCTATTCCGATCCAGAAGCCAAAGAAGGTGCTTGTAACGTATGTTGAGTTCATCTCTCTTTTTTTTACGTGTTGGTTCCATGTCAGGCGCCGATCAAGGTGTAGACCAAGGTAACGGACACTGTTTTGGTGTGGTAAGGTGGTATCTTCTAGCTGAACAGGGGGGCAATTACCCTTTCGCAATGTAAACGTAACTTGTACAGACTTTAATGCATTGACTCTAATTCGCCAGTCCTTTAACCATTTGGTGGTTTTATTTAATGCTGTCTGCAGGAGCTTTGTAGCAGCACTCGGATCCTTGTCGCTGGCTAAAATGGCAGTATCATCAGCAAACGTTGCAATTGTGGTGTTATCTGCTTCCGGTAAGTCAGCTGTGAATATAGTATACAGCACAGGTCCCAGAACGGATCCCTGAGGAACACCAGCACATATCTCAAACAACCTCGACATTGCATCTCCTTCCCTGACACGAAAGACCCGTTCGGTCAAGTATGAGACGAGAATCTGATGGTAGCTGTGTGGGAGGCTATTTTTAATTTTTAGGAGAAGTCCCTCATGCCACACTCTATCGAAGGCCTGCTGAACATCCAAGAACACAGCGGAACAGTATTCTTTTTCTTCGAGAGTTTTTCTCACCCTTTCGTAAACTCTGTGAACTTGCTCCACTGTAGAGTGCTGCTGCCTGAATCCAAACTGGTGTGCTGGTATGACGCCTTTTTCTTCAAGGATGGGGAGTATTCTGCGTAGTAGTAACTTCTCAAAGATTTTCGATAGTATTGGCAGCAAGCTTATAGGCCTATAAGAGCTGACTTCATTAGGTGGTTTGCCATCTTTGTATACCATCGTTATTTGTGACACTTTCCACAACTTTGGAAAATATTGTACTCTCAGGATACCATTATACAGCATTGTCAAGAAAACAAACGCTTTCTTAGGTAGTTGCTTTATAATTTCCTTAGTAATTAAGTCAAATCCTGGCGCTTTTTTATCTTTGAATCCAGCTGACACCCTCCAAACTTCTCGTGCAGTTACCGGTTTTGGTGGTAAAGCCATTTGATAGTCTTGTTTAAGGTTTAGTTCGACCTGTTTATCAAATCCTTTATCAGCAGTATCATTCGGGACAAAGACTTTAGAGAGATGTTCTGCAAATGCGTTTGCTTTCTCTTGTGGGGTTCGTACCCAGCTGGAATTGCATTTCAGGGGAGGCTTTGCAGTCTGAGGTCTTCTGTAATGTTTAGTGAACTTCCACAAAGAGTAATTAGTTGCCTCTGTAGCAGATAGTGATTCCAGCTGCATCTGCAACGTGTTATCAAGCCATTCCTTTAATTTGCATTTCAGGTCTTCAGCTGCTCTATTGAAATTGGTCTTATCTTCTCTTAGTCTAGTTAAATGCCACACTCTACGTAGTCTTCGCTTTTCCAGTATCGCTGATTTTATGTCTAGCGGATAGTTAACCGTCTTCGTTTTACTCTGGTTGTTTTCAGGGGTACTCTTCCAACAAGCTTCCTGTATGAGAGTGGTGATGTATTTAGCCGAATCCTCTATGTCATCAGGAGTTTTAAGAGCTATTTTTAGCTGTATATTTTCATCTATATACTCTCTGAAGTAGCTCCAGTCGGTATGCCTATTAGTTAGAGTTTCTGTGGTGGTTACTTCTATGACATTCGTGCTGATAGTTAGTAGGACTGGAGTGTGATCAGACGAGCCATCATAACAGGATTCTGGTTTTAGGTACATTTTGGATACACCTTTTATTATGAAAAAGTCCAAGAGGTCCGGTATTTTATTAGTGTCACTTGGCCAGTATGTTGGCTCGCAAGAAGAAATAGCTCGAGCGTTGGTAGCATCAAGGCTTAGTTTTAACTGTCGACCTCTGGTTGTGGTAAGTCGTGAACCCCAATAAGTATGCTTGGCATTCCAGTCGCCACCTGCAACGTACCTATTGCCGAGTGTTAGCAAGAAGTGGGAAAACATTGCTTCTGAGATTTTATGCTTAGGTGGACAGTAAACTGCTGCGAGAGTGAGGTTTCCAGATTTGTCTTCTACAACGATCGACGTTGCCTGTATGTGCTCGGTTTTGTAGTCTGGCATTAGATGATGTTTTATCGATTTTCTTATGACCACAGCAGACCCACCATGGCCAGTTTCGTCAGGGTGGTGTGTGACATAGCATTGGTAATTGTCGAATTTTACTGGTGTCTTAGCAGTACAGTGAGCTTCGGATATGAGTAAAATGTCCAGTTTCTGTATCGACATTAGCAGTTCCACATCATATTTATTTGGGGTAAGACCATTTATGTTCCAGGTGGCTATGCGTAACGAGGTCATTTTGTTAACTTGTCGACAAGTTTAGCTATGAGACTCATTAGGGTACTCATTTGTTGGAGGATAATTTGAAACTTTTCGTTTTGTTTTAAGAGTATTTGTTCTAGAGTCTGGCTTTGAGTTGTGTTTTGGAATTCTGGAGACTTTTCGGTTGAAGTGCAATCTTGTGTCTTTTGTTTTAGGATCTCAGCATAGGATTTTTCGACTTTGCAACTGTATTGTTTAGGTTCTTTATCTATATTCTGTGTATCCTTTTTATTGCGAATTTCTGCATGAAACTGTGATTTTCTGTCTGTAATATTTTGTCCCCTTCTAGCTAAGATCTCTGTATAGACTTGGCACCCTTTGTAATTGGCTGGGTGTGGTCCATTACATAGCGCACATGTTGCTGGGGCTTTACGATCTTGCTTCTGGCATTCTGATGTCTTATGGGATTGTCCACACTTAACGCACCTGTATGGTCGCATGCAGTAATTCTTAGTGTGCCCGTATTGCTGGCACCTCTGGCATTGGACAATTGTCTTTCTTTTTTTCGGGTCTTCTATAAGAACTGACTGGTGATAAATATATTTTAATTCTTTGATTATTGTATTATTAGGGCCTGGCTCCAAGTTGACGAAGAAGGTCGAGGTAGGTTTCTTTTCTGGGCCAAATCTTGCATTTACTATTTCACCTGTTACTATATTTCCTGTAGCTTCTATTTCTTCTTTAATAATGTTCAAGGGAGTGGAAGGGTGTAGGTTTTTAATAACTATTCTAACTGGTCTTTTATCTTTTCTATTAAAAGTATGCCCAATAAGTCCATTACTTCGAACAAGATTAATTAATTTTTTGTAAACCTCTATGTCTGCGCTGTTTATTCTAAGCTGATTTTTGTTGACATTTCTGTAGGTAAATTGGTCCTTTTCTGCCACAGTTTCCAGAAGTTCAGTTAATTTATTAAGGTCTTCGACTCCATATAGTACAATAGGTGGTGGTTTGCTGGGTTTCATAGGTTTAACGTCTGCTATATCTTCCGTTAAATCGATGGGTAGGTCGCTATATCTGTTAGTTGTTTGCAACTTTTCTGGTGATGGGCTACGGCACATTGTCTTCCGCTTTTTATTCTGGCTAATGGGTACTCTTTGCCAGTCTGGGGGACTAGGTAGGTGCTCTACTGTATCATTTTGGGATGAAGTGGTACCAGAAGTCAAGGGTGGGTTCGTTTTTGGTGTGTTAGACCCAATGGACACACTTCTTGGTCTGGTTGAGAATAGGCTGGGGTGGAAAGCCTGCTGAACAAATTTACGATTTCCAGTAGTATTTACAGCCGTAGGAGCCTGGTTGCCTACTTCTACGGAGTCTTCGGTAGCTAATTTCACACCGTCCGGCCCGGATACCGGAGGGCGCCGGGGGTTAGCCGGATCGCATGACATAACAATCTCATTTTTCGACATTTTCATGTAAGAGGGGGGTTGGGAGATATACAACTGACACTTTCCCAAGGTATCAGCGTCACTCTTTTAGGGAGATTTAGTTCCTTTAGGGCAGTGAGTTCCCTCAAGACAGGTTAATTAACCGCCGCCTGTTGCTCGGCGTTGTTGCTCGTTTTGCACCACCCGGGGGGCACGTGTAGGGTGGGCCTTGGAGAAGGTGGTAAATCCTACGGACGCGAGCAACTTCGACCCCCCAACAACTTCGACCCCCCATCGACATCCCGTGGTCGCAGATATGGCCGCCAATTGTAGATACTTATGTTTTTTTTTTAGTTTGAGATGAAATATAATTATATAAATATGCTATTAATATTCGAACGAATTTATATTACGACAGGCTGTTTGTTTGGTCTGATTTACCTATCGGCTTAAAAATAAATAGGTAGGTACTTAGAAATATGATAAACACACGTACCTACCTACGTGCGTGACCGATACGCATTTTACACCTGTTTGATATTTTTTTATTTAAGACTAATAAAACAAATGTCTAACTCTAGCTTAGTATTTCAATAAAAAGTAGAAAAGAGCTTATGGAAAAAGTACAAAAGTGCTTATTTTGTGATACGAGTCTACCCATACTTAACCTATCTAGAGTTTTTACCAGGCTTTGTAGGTTTTCTTCTCCGTAGTATACATAAATCAAAATTAGGTTTTTGTTTTGTTTTTTGAGATTATGGTCTAAAACAAGTTAACTTCTCACCATATTTAACTAGGCGATCGCCTCCTTCTGTGAAGCAGTATTGCTAGCGAAGGATGACGTCCTCACGCACCAGCCGGGACCTTGACCCCGATTTCACGCTATCGTAGACGTGGGCTTACGGACGACGAGCAACAGGTACCTCGCTCTCCAGCCGTCCGGAGCCCGAGTTGTTGAAAGCGAGTAATGTTCCACACGCGCCTTAAAGAGATGTCAACAAAACCGTTAGGCAGCAAGACCATCTGGTCCGCAGTCTACTCGTGTGTGCGTGTCGTGTCGTATGGTGTTGACTTACGACAGGCAAACCCGTGGTCCTGGAACGCAAAGGCAAATAACGAACATATCGACGGGTTCCGGGCTAATTGTATTAAGCGACACTCTGAGCGATATAGACTTTTATACATATTTGGAATCAGCGAATTTTTCTGCTTTATTTGAGCTGGGTTTGGTGACGATCGGAGCACTTTTTTGTCGCTTAATACAACCACATTTTTTGGGCCCATTTTGGACTGCAAAGTATGAAGCGACACAAAATATTGACAAATTTAGGAACTGTCTACTTAAGCTCACTACCAAATACCAGACAGTCGTTTAAACTTTTTTTCCTGTAGCTACAATTTACATGCAACGCACGTTAAATCAATTAGCCTGACTTTATAAATATATAGAAATGTCGCTTCATACAATTAGCCTCTTTGTTAAAATTCTTATCCAGTGTCGCTTAATGCAATTAGCTTTACCGTGTAAATATACAAGAATTTCGTTTAATACATTTAGCCTCTTTGTTAAATTCATACCCAGTGTCGATCCATACATTTAGCTCTGTACATGAAATGTTAGATGTTGTCCTTTCAACCATTTAGCTTGCAGTAGATAATGATTATGTCGGTCGCATGAACTATTAGGATTTCATCAGTAAACATTTAAAGGTTATGGTTAAACCTATTTTTCTTATTAAATATTTGATTTGCAAGGTCGTTTCAGTTAATAACAAAATTGAAGTTCTAGTACTTCAAACAGTTTACCTTAAATGCAATAAGAATAAATAGTATACACATTAATACAATCAAAATTTTATTATCAACCTAGCATCCAGCAATACTGGCAAAGATACACTGATCGATACTGATATTGAAGACGAAACAGACCTGCCAGATTAAGCAATTTTCATTGTGTCTAATGGGAAAATAACAAGTGTTTCAGTATAAAGAAGAAAATTAATTAGAAAGTATTAGTAAGAAGGAAAAGAATGGTTGAATTTTAACTAAGATGTTATTTTTAATAATTTTGATTATTATTTTCTGTTACTGTAGTTAACTACAATTTATTATTGTCCTATGAGATTAAAATTATTTTTGTTATTGAAGAAAAACTAGGGATAGTATCTATAACACACAGTAAGAAAACTTCTAAACTTTATTTTAACGAGAGATGTTTTCGATTTTGATTACTGAGAAAGTTAGAAAAAAATAATAGAAGAAAATATGTAAAAAAAATGAAAACCAAAGAAACACTCTTAATATTTTTTTTGTGATTATTTTTAAAAGAAATTATTTTATAGAGAAACCTTTTTTTTGTAATTGAAGAGATTTTTCTTTTATCTTATAAAAAGTAGTAGAGTCCGTCTAATGAAAGCGTGACCTGAGAAAAGGAGGTTACAACCAAAAATTTTGAATGTGGTATTATTGAAATAGTAGGAGAAAAAAGTTTTGATACTAGAGTATTTTTTGTATTTATGACAATTGTATAATAGTTGTATAAGAACTTAAATCCTAGTCAAAAACATGTGTGTAGACTTAGTTATTTAGTGGGTGTATGGTAAAGGTCACTAACACACAAAATGATAGTTATTGTTCCGAATTATTTTATTTTATCTGATCTCTCAAATGTCGTTAGATAATATTCAAATAATATTCTTTATTTACCATTTGGCCTTCTGGCAACAATACCAAGTGCACAACACCGCGATAGTCAAATAAAATAGTCAACATGATTTCAACTTCATCACGTCTCGCCAACACTAATAATGTGTTTCAAGATTGTTGGGTTGGAATCGTTTCGTTTTAGCATAGAGAAAATTCAGATCTTTTGGGATTAGTCAAGTGGGAACATGTTTTATACTCCAGTGATTGTTCGAATCGACTCGTGAGACACAAAAAGTTCAGCAGCTATCTCTCTCAAACTTGAACTAGGATTTCAGTCACTATTTCCTTCACTTTCGCGATTTTAACTTCAGTTGAAGACTTTGATGCACTACCAGAAAGAGTGAGGCAAATCTTTCATTACATCTCAACTGCTTTTGAACGCATTCTACCACTCACTAGCATGTGTTTTTGATTAAGTCGATTCACCAAAAGCCTTCTTTGTTCGATGTTTTTGTCCATTATGAAATTCGCAATATGTCATATTATCTAAAAATATAAGAAAAAAAATTATCATTATATTCTAAATATAACTATCTAATAATTTTAGTCGACAAGGATCAAGATTAAAACGTCATACTAACTTAAAAATTCAGAAATCGTGTATAAACATTGTTGGTTTTCATTGAAAACACCTTCTTTCTCTTCTTGTTTTTGTTTGAATTTATTAACCATAGTGTGTAGCAGTTTTTGCACGTTACTGTTTATTGTTTTTCCCATTATTAAGCAATTATTCTTGAAAAATAAATATCTGTTTCCAAAAACTGACAATTGCAACCACAGACTTTGACGTGATTTTTTTCGGCAAAACAATGTTGCCAATTTAATTAAAAAAAAAAACTCCAGGTTACGCTTTCAGTAGACGCACTCTACATACTTTTTAAAAAACAAAAGAAAAATCTCAAAAAGAAGTTCTTATATACATAAACGATAAATTTTAAGAATTAAGAAGAATGAGAATAATTATTTCACTTAATAAGACTGTAGGCTACGTAATATAAAGACTGTTTAACTTCTGATACCTATACAATTATGATAATAACTTTAGTTGTTACCTTGGTAAACTAAGAAGTTACTGCTGTTCCTAAGTGATGGTCATTTTTAACCGACTTCTAAAAAAGGAGGAGGTTCTCAATTCGGATGTTTGTATTTTTTTTTTTTTTTTTATGTATGTTCGCGCATAACTTCGTCACTTGCCAACCGATTTGAAAAATTCTTTTTTTGTTAGAAAGGGTATACTTCCCAAATGGTCCCATAGTCACCAAGTCGGGATCTGATGATGGAATCTTGGCGAAATCGAGGGAACTCCTCAAATATTATAGGCAACCATATAGTTCTTTTGGTATTTTTATCAAAGACTTAAGCATTTATAGTCAAAACATGACATTTGATGAAGTGGAACTGGTGAAGACGACCAGAAATGGCCAACGGAAGTTCATAGTCACACCAATCTCTCAATGAACATAGTTACAAATAAATGAATAGTTCTGAATAGGTATGTTGAAAATGGTATCATCGATGTGACCTGATGATGATGATGGAGCTGGAAGATAGGTACCGGAACTCCGAAATTAATCAATGTATCCCAGCCGTGTTTGGGCTTATTACAATTGTCATGAGATGCACTTTGGCTATAAGGTACTATCGAACTGATCTGATGATGATGATGGAGCCGGAAGATAGGCACCGGAACTCCGTAATTAATCAATGTATCCTAGCCGTGTTTGGGCTTATTAGAATTGTCATGAGATGCATTTTGGCCATAAGGTACTATCGAATTGATCTGATGATGATGATGGAGCCGGAAGGTAGACACGGGAACTTCATAATAAAACAATGTATCCTAGCAGGGTTTGAGTTAATTGGAATTGTCATAAGAAAAAGGTACTCTGGCTGCAACTAAAAAGTGTGAAATAAAAAACTTTTTACAAAAAAAATAAAACCGACTTACTAAAAAAACACTAAAACTATCAAAATAACTTTAATTTCGGAAGTCGGTGTTAAATAACGAAGAGGCAAAACTATTACAGAAACACCGACTTCCGAAATTAAAGTTATTTTGATAGTTTTAGTGTTTTTTTAGTAAGTCGGTTTTATTTTTTTTGTAAAAAGTTTTAAATAAAAAACTTACCTTTAAACATTTTACTGTGTGTTTTATTTCTCATTTTATAATTATTACAAGATAGGTAGGTACACCCTATGTATAGGTATACCTTTTGTTCGATAATAGATCTATGATCACCTGTCTTGCTCATTAAAGTAGTACGGAATAAACCATCATACAGCAAAGACGTGTGTTATTTTTCTACGAAGTCCTACAATCAATATTGAACCTTAAACACTTTAACATATGGTCCAAACGAGCCGAATTATTAGACAAATAGATAAGGACGACCCGGCGACCGGAGAACAAAAGGCTGCTACCTGAGTCGGTTTTATGTGCACCTTTTTTGCAAGTCATTAGTGAGTGCTACGAAATTAACTAGTAAACAAACGATTGACTTTAAAACGTGAATTGTGTGTGTTTTAAAACTATCCTAACAAGAACATCTCAATAGCTATACATAACAGTGACTGATACGTGAATAACTAGTACCTACCTAATCTAGTTAAACCGTTAACTTTGAATTGTGAGTGCTCTAAAACCACTATATCAAGACGAACATTATAATAGACATACATAACAATGAGTGTTACGTTAACTAATGAACAGCAAAAGTTAGTTAACTCGTTAGAAGATATTTATTTACTGTTACAAAAGACACAAGGTAATTTAAAGAAATGTCCGAAGCAAAGATTATCAAGAGGTTATATTGAAACTAAGTTACAAACCATCGAAGGATATTGGCGAACATTTAATACGACGCATCAAGACTTAGTGAAATGTACACCTAAGACCAAACGAAATGAAGTTCCATATTTTGAAAACGAAGATTACTTTGTTGTTGAAGATTTATACTCGTGTTTAATAGGCGATCTGAGGGATATGTTGTCGATGCTTTCGAATTCGACAGACACACCGAGACCATCATATGAAGCCTCGACGCCACCACGGGTTAACTTACCACGCATCGAGTTACCCACTTTTAACGGAAGCTATGATGATTGGCCTATGTTTCGAGATATGTTCACGTCGCTGGTACATAGCAACACGTCTTTATGTAACGTCGAAAGGTTACATTACCTGAAGTTGAGCCTTGTTGGTGAACCTAAAGAATTATTGAAGCATGTTAATATCACGGATGATAACTATGAACAGGCATGGAATTCACTTGCCCAACGGTATGGAAACAAACGTTTAATAGTTCATTCTCTACTCCACAAGTTATTTACACAAAAGAAAATTACGTCTCCATCAGCTGTTCAAATCAAGAATTTGTTAGATACAACCTCTCAGTGTTTAAATAACTTGAAAAATCAAGAAATACCCGTCGAGTTCTGGGATCAGGTGATTATCTACACCCTTGTACAAAGGTTAGATGTGGAAACACACACGGCCTGGGAAGAAGATTCTTACAAGGGAAACTCTGACAAACTATCATCTTGGGAAGAACTGAAGGCGTTCCTGGAAACAAAATATCGTACACTGGAGATGATCAACCCTACAGCTAAAAGGGAGCAGACGAATGTTAAGGCGAAGTCATTCCATTCCACATCACCGGAAGATAAGACAGATAAATCACCAACCAAGTCATGCAGTATGTGTAACGCGGAGCACCCCTTGTGTCACTGCAAAGAATTTTGTAAGTTACAACCGCATGAACGTAATGAGTTTATTAAGAAGAACAAGTTATGCTTCAATTGTTTGACGTCAGGACATTCTGTCAGAAGATGCCGCAATCGTATGTCCTGCCGAAGATGCAACCGCCGCCATCATACATTGTTACATCAACCCAGCAGCGGTCAGTCAGACAATGTGAAAACGAATCAAAGTCAAATAGAAGATGAACAAAAGAAGGCGGAACACAGGGACAATCCTGAGGTAGCTTTATCTACGCACTTTGTTTCGAAGAGATCAACGGCATTACTTGCAACAGCATTAGTACAAGTAAGAGATAGAGAGGGACACAAGACAGTATTGCGAGCGCTGGTAGACCAAGGCTCGCAAGCAAATTTTATCAGTGAGCGAGCAGCGCAATTGTTAAAGGTAAAAAGATCGCGTATAAAAGGATCGATTACAGGAGTCGGAGCAACGCAGACTTCAGTGAGTCACGTTATACAGGTTGAGCTTTCTTCGAGATCTGAGACAGACGTGAAGCTCATTATCAATGCATATGTAATGCCAACTCGACTGACGTCACATTTACCCTCGGAGACTATTGCTGGTTCATTGGACACCTGGCCGCACTTAAAAGGACTTACCCTGGCAGACCCGAGCTTTCATTCACCAGGGCGAGTAGACATGCTGTTAGGGGTAGAAGTTTGTGCTCAGATTTTAAAGGCTGAGATAATCAAAGGTCCACCGGGCTCCCCATGTGCACAAAATACAAGCTTGGGTTGGATCTTATTTGGAAAGATTCAAGCACAAACTTCAGAACAACCAATACTGGTAATGCATCATAAGCTTGATATAGATGAAATGTTGAAATCTATGTGGGAGGTTGAAACAGACGCACAAGGAAAACTTACCAAAGAAGAAGAAGACTGCGAGAGAATTTATAAAGATACTTACATGCGAAATAGTGAAGGGCGTTACATAGTTAAACTGCCATTTAAAACAGAAAACCCACAATCACCGCATGGTAATACGAAAGAAGGGGCTGTGAGTAGATTACTTCACTTGGAAAGACGTTTTATGAAGAATGAGGATCTGAAAAGGGAGTACATTAAAGCAATTAACGAATACAAAGAAATGAAACACATGGAGGAGGTTCCAAGTGCTGAAAGTGATAAGCCAGCTGTATATCTACCCCACCATGCAGTGGTCAAGGAAGAAAGTGAGACAACAAAGGTTAGGCCAGTATTTGACGCCTCTCACAGGGGCTCAAATAACATAGCACTGAACGATGAATTACTAGTGGGACCGCAACTGCAGGAAGATATGAGATCACTCGTCATGAGATGGCGCCTGAAAAGGATAGCATTTGTAGCCGACATTCAGAAAATGTATCGACAAATACTCGTGTCGAAAGAAGACGCAGATTATCAAAGAATTGTCTGGCGTAACAACCCTGATGAACCTCTGAAGGAATACCGACTTCTGCGAGTCACCTTTGGCACGGCATGCGCACCATATCTTGCCGTCAAGACTCTGCACCAGGTGGCGAAAGATGAAGGTGAGAATCATCCTCAAGCAGCAGATACTATTAGACAGGACTTCTATATGGATGATTTGATGTCCGGCCAAGATACTGTATCCGAGGCAGTTGTTATAGCTAAAGACGTAAAAGCAATTCTTGACAGAGGCGGTTTCATACTACAAAAATGGGCGTCGAACAATTCAGATTTCTTAAAAGAATTTCATCCAGCTGAGCTCAGCTCGCATGTTAACATCGATATCAAGTTAGATGGCTTGATAAAAACACTGGGCTTATCCTGGAATATGGGAGAAGATATACTGAAATACAACCTCAAGCTACCACCCTTATCAGAAACAGTCACAAAAAGGAAAATATTGGCCGAGGTTCAACGACTTTTTGATCCTCTGGGATGGTTGGCTCCAGCTCTGGTACCTGCAAAAATAATGATTCAAAAATTATGGCTTCAACGGGTCCATTGGGATGAAGAGCTCTCACCTGAAACAAAAAACGAATGGTTAAAAATTAGACACAGTTTTGAAGATATCAAATTGATCGAATTAAAGAGATGGCTGTTTACGACACAAGAAACGTTGGAAGATGTTAGTATTCACGGTTATTGTGACGCTTCCACTAAAGCGTATGGAGCTGTTGCTTACCTGAGGGTCCGAGGAGTCAACGGAGGCTATCAGACCGGAATTATCGCTGCCAAGACAAAGGTAGCTCCTATCAAGGCATTATCCCTTCCACGGCTGGAATTATGTGGCGCAGTGCTCCTATCTAACTTACTAAAACATATAAGTGAAGCGACGCGCATCCCAGTGAGTCAGATATTTTGTTGGACTGATTCCACGATAGTGTTGTCATGGCTGCGAGGAGATCCAAACAGATGGCACACCTTCGTAAGAAATAGGGTAATAACCATACTTGATAATGTTGGAAATAAATGGTACTACGTTCAGTCACAACAAAATCCAGCAGATGTCGCATCGAGAGGAATGTTGGCTCCTGAATTGAGAAAAAACGCACTCTGGTGGCACGGTCCGGAACACCTGAAACATGAAAAAATACATATAGAAACATCAATTAATGAAGAAACAGACCTAGAAAAGAAAAAAACTATTGATACTTACCTGACAAGAGAGAACGAAGAAAATTCCTTGTACAAAAAGATAGAATCTTTCAAAAACTTACCTGAATTACTTGAGACTATCACATATGCTAAAAGATTTCTGAGGATAAGACAAAATCAAGCTGTAGATTCGCCCATCACTACTGAAGAACTCGAAGATTCTCTGCAGACCTGCATAAAAATCACACAAAATGTTATATTCCAAGAAGACATCAAAGACCTGTTAGAAAGGAAACAAGTAAGAAATACAAGTCGTTTGAAGACCCTAAATCCATATTTGGATACAAAAATGATACTCAGGGTGGGCGGAAGACTACAAAACGCTAACTATTTAGAACACGACCGTCTGCATCCCATAGTCTTAGACGACAAAAATCCACTGACCTCCTTACTCGTAGCTGATGCTCACAAACAGACACTGCACGGAGGAGTGCAATTAATGCTAAATTACCTGAGGTCAAGATACTGGATTCTGAAAGTTAAGAGTTTAGTAAAGACAAACGTACATAAATGTTTTGTCTGCGCCAAGCTGAATGCACGATCTCGGACGCAACAAATGGGCGAGTTACCGAAGGTGCGAGTGACTCCTGCACGGCCATTCCTCCACAGTGGCGTTGATTTTGCTGGGCCTTACGATGTCCTTATGTCCAAAGGTAGAGGAGCAAAAACCAACAAATCCTACATCTCCATCTTCATATGCATGTCGACAAGGGCAGTTCATTTAGAGTTGGTGGGAGATCTGACTTCGGAAGCCTTTATCGCAGCTTTTCGGCGCTTTGTATCCCGGCGTGGAAGATGTAGTGATTTGTGGAGTGACCAGGGACGAAATTTCGTAGGAGCGAACAAGTTACTTGCTGAGGCGTTCAAGGAAGCAAACTTTGAATTTGGAGATCACATTTCCAATCTTCTTGCAGCTGACGGCACACAGTGGCATTTCATACCTGCCTATAGCCCGAATTTTGAGGCCTCTGGGAGGCGGGAGTGAAATCCATGAAATTCCACCTCAAACGCATCATGAATACGAATTTGACATATGAAGAGATGACGACCGTATTATGTCAAGTTGAAGCATGTCTTAATTCCCGTCCTCTTTGCCCACTTATCGAGTCAGATTTGAACAACTTGGATGTACTTACACCTGGCCACTTCCTTATTGGAGAGTCTCCAATTACTATACCCTCGCCGAGCCTGAAAGATATCTCCCAATCAAGCTTATCACGGTGGCAACACTGTCAACGGGTACTGTCAAACTTTTGGCATCGTTGGCAGAGCGAGTATCTCTCCAGGCTTCAACAAAGACCAAAGTGGCAAAAAATACAAGAAGAATTTGACATAGGCCAGATTGTGCTTGTCAAAACCGAAGGATTGCCACCTGGCAAATGGCCTTTAGGACGGATTGTGGACAAGCACCCGGGATCGGATGGAATCACTAGGGTCTATAGCGTAAAGAGTGGTACGAATACTGTAAGAAGATCAATTTCCAAGCTCTGTTTCCTACCAATCGATAATCGCTAATTGCATGTGTACTCATCATAAGTAATAATTATGAGTTTTTAGTAAATGTTTTCTCAATTATGTGTAATATTATGTAGTTTGTTCTCTCCAATTCGTGTAATATGTATGTTGATTTTTTAAGAATATATTAATATTCTGTAAAATTTGTTTAATAATAATATTAATCTTTCCGCTCAAAGTTTTGTTAACTTTGTTAATATTCTAATTGATAAATGCAGGCTTAATAACAGTCGTTAGAAAGACTCCCAATTTGTTTTGAAATGTGAAACTTATGTTGTAGTCTGTTTTGAACGGCATATTGTTTATCTGTTAGTTACTTGTTAGATTAATTAATATTTGATGAACATAATGTCTGCATGATATAGTGTTAATTTATTTAATTTGCGTATAAGTTTAAAATTGTAAAAGGAATTAAAATCCCTTTTGGTGGGCGGTATGTTCGATAATAGATCTATGATCACCTGTCTTGCTCATTAAAGTAGTACGGAATAAACCATCATACAGCAAAGACGTGTGTTATTTTTCTACGAAGTCCTACAATCAATATTGAACCTTAAACACTTTAACACCTTTTAATTTATCAGTGTTTTAACCGCCAATTTCTGCAAACTTCATTAATCAAGTATGATTACAAACAATTTATCTAAAAAAAATCAGTCCCATAAACTAATTAGCCAAACATTAATTCGTTTAAGATATTGTATTTAAATCAATTAGCTTAGGTTTGAAATATGGCCAACTCTTTGATTAAACCACTTAGCTTAGAGCTATTATTTGCATGTCTAGGCGGTTAAGTCATTTAGCTTGGAACAAGAAGTAATAAACCTAGGCGGTTAAGTCATTTAGCTTGGAACAAGAAGTAATAAACCTAGGCGGTTAAGTCATTTAGCTTGGAACAAGAAGTAATAAACCTAGGCGGTTTAGTCATTTAGCTTGGAATAAGAAAAAGTAAAATATGGGTCATTTTGTATGAAGCGACATTTATCTTCGTTAAAAATAGGAATATTAGAAAAAAAAATGAATTCGATTATGGGGAATATGTTATAAAAACAGTAATATCCTTCTTTTTTAAAAAATAATGCTATTTACTAAAGTTACATTTTTTTTTTCTAAAAATCGAAACTTTAAACTGCTCTGGTGTAAAGTTTCAAAAATGTCGGTTAATACAAATAGCCCGGAACCCGTCGATATGTTCGTTCGATCGTGCCAGACTTTTACTGACTATAAAACTGCTTTTAGTCAGTAAAAGTCTGGCACGATAGAGTGGGAGAGAGAAGTCATTGGATGATTTCCCACCTTGGAAAATAGTACATTATGATGTAAGTGTGTAATGTTAGTAATTACAGTCGAGGTGGTATTTAATTCAATTCAATTCAAATATTTATTTCAGATAATTATAAATTATTAATTATTTATTTTTCTTAAGAGAGCCGAGAACGGTATTCGTTACGCATGTAACATTTTCTAATGATTGTGTAGTATTTAATTTAATTTAATTAATACAGCCACTATTTGAATGTATGATTTATTTACTAAATGTTTTTTATTAAATAAATCGTTTGTACAAGTTAAAATGGTCAAAATTGCATGAAATAGGTAAGTAAGACACTAATTTATACCATTGAACGCAGTAACTTATGTAAATTTTTTTCATACTCAAAATTTGTTTTGCGAACAAAGAGGTTGAACAAAAAGGTTTTAACTACATTATAGCACGAGTGCGTAATGGTGATCAAAATGTCACAGCTTGGTAACAAGTGCCTTTATATACCTAAGAGTCACTTTCTTAGCAAGTGTATTGAACAAACACATTTAATTAAGCGAGAAGTTTTATGTCTCTTAGCCTATTACATAAACAAGTTATGGGTAGGTAAACTAGTTCGTGGTTGTTAATAGGTATGCAGGAAATTGAGGGTCAGGGTTATATGTTAATTCTAATGTTTACATTTAAATCCGAAAAATGTAGATGTCCTATTTATATGACGAAGGCAAGTTGGTTTTATATGAGTGTGTAGATTCACATACCTTCATATCTTCTGTGTTCGTTACCTATTAGATAAACATGCCTTGTTGTAATTGACCGGTTTAATCTGCCTTGTTGCGTATCTACTGCAATTCATGTAATTTTCAAGACTAAGGGCCTTATCATACTAGCGGATTGCGAGCGTCCTCAAAGCGGAGCGGGCGCGCAACGAATACGTTACGGGCGCGCAACGAACACGCCACGCATGCGCAGCGAATTTATTGCGGATACGCAACGAGATCCGGCAACGAGATGCGAGTCTCCGGCCATCTTCGAAGTAACAAAGCCAAAAGCAGTGTCTCCTCGTCGGAATCCATTTTGTTACTGAGTGTATTATACGTCGGTAACTTATACAAACACGCGTTGAAAAAGTTGCGAATTTCCACGTATCCGCGACGTCTTCGCTGCGCAGCCGCGGCGTGTTCGCGACGCATTCGCTGCGTGCCCGCCCCGCCCCGCAGCCGCTCGCAAATCGCTAGTGTGATAACGCCCTAAGAGTTGTTGTAGCAAGGCGTGAGCGAAGTGGGCCCTCACCCGCAGCCTCGCATCCAAAGGGGCCTAGCGTGTGCGAGGGTTTAGAGCCCTCCCCGGTTTTAAGATTTAATTTTTTCTGAGGTTTTGTTATTAAGTTATTGCATAGCTTCTATCGCGGGCCTTGAGCGTGGAGACCGAATCCAGAAATTCCGTAACGAAAATAACCTAACACCCCCCACTCATTTGTTTTTTGAGCGTGGTGACCGATAAGAAAACAAATGAGTGAACAATCAATCAAAATTCAATTCAATGTGTGAAAGTGTAACTTCAATTAATATCAAAGAAAAAAAAAAGGAAAAAAAATACTGCATAAATAAAATACTTAAATAAATAATTATAATTGCATAACTTGATAAAAATGCTATGCAATAGCTTTACCGCGGCAGTCCCCGAGTGCCACACGTCTTTTTTTTTTTACATTATAATTTATAGGTTCGTGCTTGGCCGTTATTTCTCTCGATGATAAGCGACGATGTGGTCGAACACTGGGCTGCGAGTTGCGACAGTCGCTGTCTCGTTTTCAAATCTATATAATACTAGCTTTTGCACGCGCTTCACCCGCGTACATAAAACAGCCTATGTTACTCAGGAATAAAACAGCTTTCTATCGATGAAAAAAATTTTGCAATCAAGCCAATCATTTCAGCGATTCCCTCGTACAAATAAAAAAAAACTACAAACTTTACCTCTTTATAATATTAGTGTACCAAAAGATAGCGCCATCTTTCTGTGTGGCTTTCTGGGTGGCTTTAAGGCGTCTTAAAGCCACCTTAAAATACTTCACATAGACATACTTAATGCTCTTTTACTTAATTTTAAATTTTATAACTTTTACATCTGACTTTACTAAACAGCTTCATTAAATTTGAGTGTCCGAATCGTCACTGAAAAAAATAAAGAGACGATTCGGACACTGTGTCCCAAAATGACGTGTCCAAAACGTCAGTAAGCCAGAAAACGCCTCGCTGATGCGCCTTCGCCCATCGTCTAACGCCTTTGGTGTCATGGATGTTAGACAAGGCTGACAATTATCTATGTAGGTATGCCCTCCATGGGTCAGTAACTAGGCTATACTGACTGACTCGGCTTGGGTGTTTGTGTTACTAATTGTGGCCGATCCTTTATGATGAGGATCTACTCGCATTGAGCTGCCTGAGCTGGTACAAATACCAGGTCAGGCAGCAACGAGCAGAAAGAAATATTATGCGTTATATAAATAATATTAAATATGTATCAGATCTAGTTTTTATTCAAGAGGACCTCACTAATGTAATCGAATAAAATAAATTATAGATGCAGAATACTTTTTCATTTATTTTTACTCGAAAGTCAGTAAATAAGTTGTGTGCCAACCAATGATATTCTAATAAAATATCATTGGTTTTTACTGTAATTTGTATTAATCAATGTTACGAGTTCTATACTTAGATATCTACATAATTATGTATAAAAATTATTTTTTTTTTCTTAATTTTTTGGGCACTGACTCACACAACACAAAAATAAACATCAAGATCGTCGATAAACAAAAGAATTATGCGCGAATTGATGACAGAATTTACCCAAGCGTTTCTTCCACTTAATCCAAAACAGGAACCTTCCGAATTGGCCATGTTCGGTGAAGACAAATATTATAATTTTTAAATGTAATTTTAAATATAATTTTAAATGTAATTTTACATGTAGGTAATTTTAAATGTATTAGGGTGACCGGCAATTAGTGTACGATACTTAAACACGTGATTGTGCTCATGATAACAAACAATTTTTACTATGGGAGCAAAGCCGAAATCGCGAAAAAAATATCAGCTGTTCAGTACATTAGGCAAACATAAATGTACTGAACAGCTGATTTTTTTTCGCGATTTCAGATTTGTTCCCATAGTAAAAGTTGTTGGTTATCATGAGCACAATCACATATTTAAGTATCGTACACTAATTACCAGTTACCCTATATGTATTTTGTTGATTTATATCACAAAGCAAATGTTATGTACGCCGTTATTGTTACATACATCAGACCACCATGATGAAATTGATTCTTAATGTTAAATGTATTGTAATGTGGCAGTACTCAATAAATAAATAAAGACATAACGTGTCTGGTGAAAAGTGAGGACGCCCTGGCGTCTCTCTAGTCACTCCTCAAAGAGGGGACTCTGCAACTTTGGTGTGCCCAGCCCAGCACTAGGTTGCGTTGCGGCTATAGAAATATAAAATCCACCTTTCTGAAATCTATGGTCGTCGCAGTCGCTGTTTCTAACTCCGTACGTCAAACCTACCCCCATGAGATCCCGTCGGCAGCGGAGTTTCGCCCCGGGCGTTACACCTCCAAATCCATACAGTAGTCGTGCATGTGTGCAAGAACTGTTGCCTTCAAATCACACGACGGCAGATCGGCAAGGAGGCTCGTAGCTTTGCGGGAGACCGTGCGATAGGTATATCCGCATCATTCACATGGCCACAAAGAGAATTAAATGGTTGTCTAATCATTGCATGGTCATCACCCTCTTGGACGCGTTCAGCTTGTGGTTTGGTTGCTTCCGTAGTTACCGAAGGATTTTACGTGTAAGCTTGTTTGTATGTTATTGCGTTGATAGAGACAGTGTAAGTATTTAGGTACTAATAATGGTATATCTTAGTTGCCTATCTAATCCAGACATCATGCGCCAAATGGGTTTTTAATTTTTTCCATTCAAGCCTAAACGGGGGAATTACTGAAGAGCTATTAAGTACTTAATATCTAATGACGTAAAAAATGCGTGTGCTGAATGCCATCTGTAAAATATATATGTAGGTAGGTAGGTACTGATATGCGTTGATAATTCAGTCAGCTGGGTCAGTAATCAATCACGTAGCAATCGATAAAACACGTGGTATTTAGTGGTTCGTACCTTTTTTTCTATGGTGGGAAAAAATCATCCAATGACAACCCCCGTTCTTAGGCGGAACAGTGCGCGCCGTCGACGATTTGGGCTTGGTCCGGACAGTTACCGGACAGCTTGACAGCGAGCTACCCATTGCTCACTGTCCGCAAGCCCGCGCCAACGGTGGCCGGAAATCGGGATCAGAATCCCGGCGGCGGCGGCGAGCACGCCGTTGCCTGATGCGTTCGCCGGCGATCGCCCCCACGAGTGCACGGCGATGCTCCGCCCAAGAAGGGCACACCTCGACTGTGTGCTCCACCGTGTCCTCCGGGCATTCCGCACAGTGGCGACACCCGGGCGTCACTTCCGCACGAATCCGGTGCAGGAACCTCCCGAACGAACCATGTCCGGTGAGGACCTGCGTCATACGGAAGGTAAGGACGCCGTGAGGTCTTTCCAGCCACGCCTCAAAGAGGGGACTTACCGCCATGATCGTGGCGTGCCCATAGTGGTCCGTACCTCAAAAGGAAAAAACGGAACCGTTATTTTTGGTTTAATTTGACTGGACTGAACGTCAGCAAAGTGTTTAGGCGTTAACTCTTTATTAAACACTGCGTTGGATGAAACAACAAGCTTTTAAACCATGCTCATGTTGACGGTAGACGGATCTGAAAGAGCCTTCTTAAAGGGCTCAGAACGAACCTCTTAAGTACCTAATTAATTACTTAATCTGGCTGCTGATTAGTAATTAAGAAAATACCTAATTAGATCATCGGATTGGAGAATTAGATATCTATGCTATTAATTTAGTCTGAAATTTTTTTGTTTGTCAAACAAAATTTTTCTTCACGATGACGATGCGTATCTATAAAGTATTAATGTGGCTACCACGACAAAGGAATTAAGAACTAAATTTTATAAAGCATTCTACAAAACTCTTAGTGTCGCCGCACACTGGCCACGGGCCACAACTACAAAACGCCGCCATCGGCCATATTTCCTGTAGGTAGGATTCGCCGCCCACGGTACACGCCGGTGGCTGCCACACGCTACAAATCGCCGCTGCTCGCTTCTTGTGGCTCGAAATGGCCACTAAACGCCAAAGAAAACGCCGCCGCCGCGCCGCACGCCATTCGCGCATTTAAACCTTCGTCATAGTCCATTATGATACTGCTCGTATGGGTTAAAAAAGTAGCGGCCACACACAAGTAGCTTGTGGCCGCTTCTAGCGTTTCGTGGCGGCGTTTATGGTTGTGGCCTATGAGCGGCGATACTTGAGTTTACCCACCGCCTTCACGATGTTAAGGTAGGTCATAAAAAAATAAATACTTACCCATGTAATGTATTTAAGGTGACTGACAATTATTCGGACTTATTCTCTTTTTCTGTAGCATGGTTCAGCTCGAGTCACGATTCTATTTATGAGTGGTCAATATTTGATTTAGCTCGCCATCTGTCGTGCAAATTGTGTGTTTTACGTGCAAGCGTCGAATTGAGAACTCTTCTTTACATCTAAGTATGTGCTAAGTAGTTGTAGGACCTAAGTATTAACATTATTTAGCCCTTAACTATAGTCGTGGGTCCACTGGACCCATGTCGAATCTTTAAAGTGCTGTAAAATTTGATACAAGTGACGTAGCTTTTCTTGCTTCTCGGTACCTTTCTGCTTTACGCTAAATAGCCTACTGTGAGACAACGTTTCGATCACAACTCCATAGGTACGTAATCGCATTTGGGTGGGTCCAGGGGACCCACGACTATATATACGTTATTTTTTTGTTTCATTTACTTTATATCGTTTCATGTTTTATTTCGGTTTGTAATCATAGGTCTGTCCGTCAAGTTTGAAAGCTCTTGCGAAGTCTGTATGTGAGCCTTACATGAAAGAAAGATGCTACAACCAAAGATTGTTTACACAACTTTGTCAGAGTATTTATATTGCCCTTGGTGTTCCTCATGCAACACCTCAACTTGGAAATCTTCTCCAATTACATATAAATAAGAAAAAAAAGTACAACGTAGTAGTACTCGTTTTACCAGCCTGGCAAAAGAGCAAAGTGCAAATACAGCGTACAAATCTAGGGTTTTATGTGAAAAAATGAACAAGTGTCACAATTTTTATAAGTGAATATAATTATAAGTTTTGTTTTTTGTTATTTGAAAACTGTGGACTTCAATATGCAAGAAAAAATACTTTGTTTTTATTCTAACTCTAGTCCCTGAGTCCCAGGAATATTAAAGTCTACCATTAGGTACTCATTTGGCTAATCCTATGTAAATCAACTCTGCCAAATCCTATGAAGAATATAGACGCAAATATCATGTTATGTTTGCTTGCACGCATTTGTAGATAAGGCCTGAAATGGGACAAGCAAATGATTTCAGTAAAGTCGGTCGCCTTTTTTTAGAGATATCTCAGTATCTTAGCCATCGCTAATGGGCGTGAGCATTAGTTGATTGTAGCGACATATGTATGTAAGGCGCCACATAAGAACTACAAAAATACGAAATCCTGCATCGCGCAATCAAAGTTCTCCGCGCGATTTGTAAATTATAGATACGATACGACAGCCCGAAATCAACTATCGGGCAGTTGCCCACCAGACATAACACCCGTCTGGTCGGAGGATCCTCCCTTTTCAACGGAGGTTTGTGGGACTTTACTCTCTGTTCCGCATACCTCCAAAGATAACACTAGATTCTTTACTTACGGTAGCTTTTTTTTAGTTGAGAAATCATCCAATGACTTCTCTTCGGCGGAGCGGGAGGCCGTGTCAGACTTTTACCGTCTAAAACCCACTCCTGTTCCTTCTTTGCCTTCGTTCCAGGACCCCGGGGTACCTACACTCTACAACCCACGGCCCTAGTAGAACAATAGTATCAAATGCGTGTTGAAATCAGAAGGTACCTGTCTAAGTACATACTTAGTTGCCCTGTGATTAACAATACTAATTGCCGATAAAGCAAGTAGTTATAACTGCCCTTCAATTTCCTTCATTACCTTTACTTCCTCCGTAATTAAGTTATAACAGCACGCATAAATCTTATTAACACAATAATCTGCTTACAAATGGTTAATGGTCATTTGTTCATTACTCAAATTGCGCTTCTTGGTCTAGTGAGTTCAGGAAGTGAAGTCACTAGACCACGACTTGGCTTACTTTCAAAGACAGTGGGTAAAGGTAGGTACCTAGTTCAGTGCGTTTTGTGTAACGTATGTTGATTCGTTAAATAATAGATGGGTAGTTACCTACCAACCTGATACATAATTCATTTCATTTTTATTAATTTTGGTACATTCATTTAGATTTATCTTTATGAGAAAATCTACGCAGTATGTAACTACGAGTTACCTACCTACATTTGAATAAATTGGTTTAATAACATGTTCATGGAAAGATAGTCAAATCATTCCTCGACCTAAAAAGTCGAATCCTTCATTTACTGAATACCGTCCAATATCCGTCTTACCATTCCTGTCCAAAGTCTCAGAACGTTTAACTCACAAGTAGTGAAAGAGGTTGTGAGTCACAACCCCATTCAGTACGGTTTCAGTCCTGGTCCATAGTATGACTACTGCGCTTCTCAATATTGCAGACGACTTATATCGTCCGACCTTATGGTCAGCCATGGAAATCGGTAATCTAACGGTCTTAGCATTGTAAGATTTCAACAATGCTTTTAATACTGTTGATTTTGATGATTTGCTTGGTACCTATTCATCACCACTGCTCACAAAACGGTGAAGGAAAACATCGTGAGGAAACCGGCATGTCCTAGAACCAAAAATTCGAATAGGTACTACAATAAAGTGTATATCCTAACTATATAATATTATAAATGTGAAAGTGTGGATGTTTAGATGTTTCTTACTTAATCACGCAAAAACGGCTGAACGAATTTGGATGAAATTTGGCATGCATAGAGCCTTTGACATGGAAAAGAACATAGGCTACCTTTTATCCCGATTCCTTAAGTACCTAATGCCACGCGGGCGAAGCCGCGGGCAAAAGCTAGTAATAAATAAATTAATAAAAACTTGGTGCATTGGTATTTAGGTAGGTACCTCTAGATTTTTGTATGATTACAATCTTCTGTCTGCGGGTTCACCCTCGCTCTAGGTATGTTAATAAAACGTTTCCTGTGCCCTCTTACTAGGTCTTTAGCTACCTATTATACCTAATTATTTTGAGTATTTTGTAGGTACCTACAAAACTTTTTTGGAATTAAGGTCGATGCTCCCTTGTAGCTCGCGAAACTCAAATATTTTTAACATCTTCTGTATTTTGCTAGTCTGTGTCAAGTTGTTTGTTGATTTAAATATGATATGGAAAAAAATCAACAATACAACACAATTGTTTTAGTTCAAGAGTCCTATTTAATTAATGCAAAAAAAAACTTAAGAGAATTTTTATGGGCAACCTTGGACTATCCCCTTTAACCGGCCTCACTATTTTCGATCATTGCTATGACCCAACATCACCACCACCACCGTTAGCCAGGGCCTCAAGTCTGCTATTACAATAGTGTCAGAATGGTCTATCATTGATTTCATAATTGTTGATTTTGACAAGTTTTGGTAATCTACCAATATAATGGCGTCATTAAAACTTTCCGACTGTCAACCACTGACACTCCATTGAAAGAAATGGCATAGAATGGTAATCTCGTACATAATGACAAATGAATGATGAATATCTGACGAATGCGATAATCTGCAAAAATTTTGACAGTTCCTTTGATCAGTGACCTACCATTACGACGTCATTGCGCAATTAGTGCTTTTAATAAGCTCGATATTGTCATTCTACCACAATTCTATTACAAAACCATTGACCGATCAATGATCGATCATTATGAATAAGTAGCTATACAAACTTTTAGCTAAATGACAATGGGATTGTGTTGGAATGACGAATTTATAAAAATAGCAGACTTGAGGCCCTGGTGTTGCTACACCAGATTAACGTTACAATCATCCCACTTCGAAAATACTTAAATATTTAAGAGTGCGTAGAAGGAAGGAAGGCGTCGGTCTTGCAGCGGCTGGGTCAAACAAGACAACACGAGGAAAATCACCATATCTATTAACCCAACCATCAATTAAAATGAGGACATTGTTAGAATAAAACATTTTAATGTAAGTATCTAAGTGAAAATAAACAAAGGAATACATTGCTTTGTCTGTGGTTAGATAAGTAGGTAGGTATATCTGTCACGTACTGATCTTTGTGACCATGACCCAAACGTGGGTAAATAGTTAGTAAATGATTATTAACATAATGGAGCTGTTTAAATATTAGCACAAAACATGAGTTGTCCATATAAACTAACATTGTTGCAAATTGCAATGGAAGATTTCTTTTATTAGCAAGGTGAGACAATGGTCAAGCGCGAACCGCGGCTTCACTGATTTTTAATATCGATATTAACAATTGACGGGATTCTACTCCTCCCTTTCAGGATACATCTAATTGAAGTCAGCACCACCACAATCATCTGACTGTCACCTTATTACGTTTTTTTTTTGTATGTATTTGGTAGAGTAGGTCGTAAGGCTTTGATTAGATATTATAATATCGTTGTAGGCTGTTTTATGCCCTCTTATCCCCACCCTCCATTTTTTTCTTTGATTATTAAGGCGTATAGTTCCTTGAACCATCTGGCCGAAATTATGTGAACGCAACTCTCGCACTCGCCTAGGCGGCAGTACGCAAATCTGTGCATTTATTTGCGGCCAGTAGCGACCGGAAAGCGCTTTAAATCCATTTTCTCTGCAAGATATTGATTGATTTACATATGCAATGTTCACTTTGAAGAATATTTAACCACCAATTTTTATGTGTAAAAATGTTTCTAAAGGTCTAAGCCGTTTCGAAGGAGTAGGGAAAAGTTGCGAAAAGTTGTGAAATTGCTAATTATTTTTTTTTTTGACTAAAGTATTAATTGCACGAAAAAATCAAATGTTGATATTATTGTTCATGAATCTATAATAAACATATATTTTTTTCAAAGCAATTGACCTAGCCGTTACGGAGGAGTAGGCCTCAGAAAATCACTGTTTTATGGCACTTTTCGGGCGCTTGGCCCTTAAATAATGACACAAGATTTGAGGATTCACCTAGTAATGTATAAAATTGAGCCTTCATCCACGAAAACAATTAACTGGTAAGTGGTGTAAATTCTTTGATAGGGTTTATGCTACCTTTGAATCGTGTCGCATTTGTCAAAGTCAACGACTACTTAGGTAGAAGTAATTATCACATATCAATGTCACGTAAAATTATCAAAATAAATTCAATTCATACCTACTTATAATAAATGCCTTTAACAAGAACCCGTTTTTCTGGCAGCAGCTTATAAATACGGAAGGTTACCAGCTATAGGTAAGTATTTTTTTAAATATTGTTCTAGAATATTTTAAAGGCCTCTTTTTTTTATTACAATTCTCAATTAGGAGTTTTTTTTATTATTATAAAAATATAGCATTGAAATACGAGTAGGTAAGTATATTAAGCTAACTTTATTAGAGTCTGTTAATCTTTTATGGGTCTGGTTACCTGAAATAAAAGAATTAAATTAAATTAAGTAGTTGCTGGTAAACAAAATTTTAACCTAAAAATGTTATCAAAAATGTTATATCATGTCATATTTTTATATAAACTCATTTATAGTTCACATAAAAATGTCAAGCACTCTTGACTGCGATCCCTAATATGGTAAGTGGTGATAGTAAAGCTCATTAATGGTGAGGTGAAGCGTACTAATTTAACTGCAGTCTTAATACCTAGTTTTAGTACCTATATGCTAAACCCGAAACACGTGTCTAGTATTTTTATGTAATATAATCTATATAATCTTCATAACTATATCATGAAAAATCACAAAGTTATAAGAATAAGAAATTTTATTTGCTCAATGCAGAAATAATTAAAATAATACACGCATGCATCTGCATTTCTCATGGCGTGCAAATATCATTAATTCTGTTATAATATTATTATGAATTAATTAATTATTTGTTCAATTTTACATTTATACATTAATTACACATTTACAATTAGGTACAATTACATATTTACAATTATCAAATTATATAAATATATAAGCTTGTGATGTCAGCAAAAATACATAGTAACTGGGCCATACAGGCGACTAAGTTGTTTTGCACTGCAACACAACACAACAGCAGGGTGCAACCCAGCTATTTGCTGGTGCCTTATGCCCGCTATGACCAGCCATGTCCTGTGTTGTACTTAGTGTCGGTGGTGTCCAACTTGAAAACTTTTAAAATATTTTTGGGAACAAATTATAACATGGTGTAAAAACTATTGGAATTCAGATTAATCGGCTATTTATAATACGTTCTGATATCATTTTTTCTGAGGATCCATTTGGTGGCTGTAGGTAGTTTGATGTGTATTCGGTAAACCTATAATCACCCTCGTCAGGTTGGTCCAACGATAGCCAGGGTTTGGTCGTGGATGTGCGACCCTGGCGGAGTAATCGCGAGAATGTTTGTCGGATATAATACGAGTATATCTGACGTAGGTGATTAAAAGGTTAAATAGCTAGTTTATAATAGGGACAGTCAAAATGTCGACTAGAAGCTAGATAAGGATTTTTATTTAAATAAAGTTTTAATCGTCTTTGCTACCCTAGTCGACAATTCTGTACCCCTAGCCAAGTTAATAATCTGCAATCGTTAACGCTAGAGGATTTTTATTTAAATAAAGTTTTAATCGTCTTTGCTACCCTAGTCGACAATTCAGTACCCCTAGCCAAGTTAATAATCTGCAATCGTTAACGCTAGTAGAAAACTTCAAATTTGCGGGAATGACGTCATCTCAACGCTCAGTCACGTGGTCAGAACAAAAGAATCGACGGCGTCGCCAACTCGAGGCGTTCGACGCAAGCGAAACCACAAAATATATAGGTACCTACAGAAGACAATCTACAAACAAAGCGCGCTCGCGCAACGCATATACTCGTATAGACACCGCTCACGGACACGATATCTCGGAGCGCCTCGGCCCGCTCGTCGAACAGTTCCGGCTCAAACGCTCATTAACTTGTGTTCACACCGAACGTAAGTATAAAAAGTGAAGTACATACATGAGATTGTCTTCTGTACTTATCTATTTTGTGGCGAAACGGTTGTAACTTGGCTAGGGGGGCAGTTTTTCAAAGCAGAGGGAGCATTTTGGGTAATTCGAAATCAAGGATTTTGGGATAAATCATGTTGCCATGTTGCTGGTCATCCATTTTAAGATAAGTCGATCACTAAAACTAGGGACACATAACAAGAAGACGGAAATCCGGCATTTCATTTTTGTATAAGTTTTACTTAAACTAACATTTTTATTCAGATAATAATTTATTTCTTGAACCAGACGTGCCAATTTTTTAAATTTATTATTCTAGGTAAAAAAATAAATAAATAATTTATCAATCAGACAGGTTAAACAACAGTGTAGGTATTATTAAAAATTCAGGCTTCTAGTTTTATACACAACGAAGTTATAGGGGGTCCAAAAAGCCCTAAACTGTTTCGAGAAAAGAATGGTACGGCCGCGCCACTTTTTTGCTTGCCTTGGTGGGGGTACTGTCGTGCCCCCTAATCCAGTTAAAATCACATCTCTATTCAGTTTCTCAAGTTAAGTTTAACCCAGTACTCTGGGATCGTGGTGAGGATGCCCTGGATCCTCGGAGAGGGTTTTGTCATTGGTTTTCCATCGGCTGTAGATACTTCGAAAGTTTGCATGAACGCGGAAAAGACCTGGAACATGGACTGGCGCGCGTAGGTCTCGCCTGCACAAAGTCTTCTTCCTGTGAAAATATTTAATTTTTTAAACAAGTATGAATGAGAAAATGCAACGTCACAAGTAATAAATGTGTGTGCAATATTTGAATAAAGACACCGGAATAGTTGAAACTATGTATATCGATACTTGACAGGCAAAATTATTTAAACGAAATTGAGTAAACTTTACAGGAGAGTGATTTAAAGTTATTTTTTTTTAGAAAAAAATTGTTAATAATGACAAAATAGTCGGATTTAGATATTATTTAAATAAATCCAACTTTTTTAAAACAAACTATTTTTCTATAAAACTTTTTACTTTAAATCACTCTCCCGTAAAGTTTACTCAATGTCGCTTAGACTATTTTGCCTTTCAAGCTTCGTATAATACTTTTTTAATGGACAGCTGAAGGTAACGGACCTTGTAAGCTTGCAACGCAAGTACTCTCAGCGTTCGTTTCTCACCATCTTCCGGCCCTTGTCCCGTTTTATTTGGTGTCGGTGCAACAAGTTTTTTTCCATCCATTCTGTCTTGTCACCTGTCATGCTATCACTAACTCCCTTTTCTTTCATGTCAATTCTCACACAACCCATCCATCTTTCCATCAATCCACATGTAGGTATAGGTACTCATAAATCTTTTAGTAATATATGTTTCATCCCTCCTTTTTACATGACCATACCAAGACAAACAATTCCCTTTCATTTTTTCAGCCACTTTCAAACTTCCTATAATATACATAGATAGATACTAATTTCTCACTTTACCTATCCATTCTCGTCACACTACACATCCATTTCAACATTCCGATCTCCGCTTGTGCAATTTTTTTTCACCCGTCTTTTGCACAACTCAAGATTCTGATCCATACAGTACGACAGGCCTTATAGATTTTACCCATTTAGTAGATTTTTTTATCATTGTTCGTTTCTATATATTACAATTAGGTAGTAGATGTGGTAGAGCCTGTTTTTTATATTTCTATGGGTAAAACCTACAGCATGGTATCAAATATTTAACATCAATATCAAATAATTCATCTAGGTATAATTATGTAACATCACTCTGATAAATCTTCATTTCAAATATCTTAACATCTAAGGCAGGGGTCGGCAAGTAGTTTTAAGTGGGGTCCGTATAAAGTTGAACATTTTTATCCAGGTCCAAAAAAAAAAACAACAATGCTACAATATTTATTTCAAATATAGTACTTTGTATGTATGATTGTATATGACAGTCGCAAGCGCGCTGCTGTTTCGTAAGGACGCGGGATGCGCGAGGCCAATGTGAAACGCTCCCGCACATCTTTTTACTTGAATTATGGCATGTCGTTATTATCTTGTAATTACTTCGTTAGTTTGATTTTACGTGACTCTTAAATGTATGATATGAATACTATGAATAACTATATTTAACAAATATCGGGTGGTCCCATGGCCGACCTTCCGCCATGGTCCGCCTGTTGCCGACCGTTGATCTAAGGCCTATACCTACCTATTTTAAAAATAATTGGTCATGCATTTAATTCCATAGCTTGGTATCTAAGTACACAGTCTATTAAAATATATCTACCTATAAAAGATAAGGTAAAGTGTTGAAACACGATATTATATAATTATGTATATGTAGGTAGATTATAAGTTTAAATAGTTCATCAAAGCACTAGGTATTGTGGCAGTGGCCAAATGTTTTTCTGTTCAGGATGACTTATAAAGATTTCGTAGGTACCAAGTATACATACTATATATAGTTGTACAATAGTTAGATAATTTGGAGCGTAAGGGAGTGTCAGACTTTTACTGACTAAAACAAGTTGCCATAATTAGTATTGCAACCTATTTTATTTAGATTTCGAAGGTGGGAGAATTTTTCAATAGTTCACTAAGAGGTTTGGGTCCCTGAACTTGGGACCCCGGTGCACTACTGTAGCTAGCCCTTCTGTAGCTACGCCAGAGGTTTAAAACTTTGTAGGTACTTATTCACAACCTCATAAGTAGATTATACTTAGGGTTGCCACCTTTTTTTTGTTGGAATTAAAGTAGTAGGTTATAATAGATAAGAAAAAGTACATAGTATCAAAATATAGTACAGTTTATATCACATTAGTATCTCTACTAAACAATTGCACAGCATTTTTACAATCTATATTTAAATCAAAGTGGTTAAATAGATAAGTAATTAATTATTATCAAATTCAGAAATGTAATCTTTATTACATCTCTGAATTTGATAAAAATAAAACAGCAACGACGAAAGAAATCAAATTATGCAAAATAAAGTATTTTCAATTTCAAGTACTTAGGTACTTTATTATTTTCATAAAGTATAGAGTACAATTATTACCTGAAACAAAGTACAATACTTTATTATAAAGTACGTGTGGCAACCCTAATTGTACTTGACAAGTGTTGCCTAAGCCATAATTTCTAGCAATTTTTTATCCATTTCCCAGCTAAACGTAAGTACGTGTTGCACAACAAAACTGTGACAGGTTTATAAACTAGCGTATTACCTAGAAACTATATTTCTTATGTATTTCATGCTTTGAATGAACTAGCAAACCTGTCTCTTGCCTAACTTTTGTTGCATTACAGGCATTGAGGAAAACGAGTCATGAAAATGTCGTTTATTTTAATAATTTACCCTAACTGCTGACATATAAGTGTAGGAACATCAGTCATGTCGATTACAGTAAGTAATAAAATATACTTAGTCAAAATACCCTTGGCATTACCTTGGTAAGAATAAAGGTTATTAAAGAAGCCTTGTCCATCTAATTGCAGCGTATTATTCATTTTGCGTTTAAAAAACAAAAGAAAGAAGGAATTCCGTCTGTAGATACGTTTATCTTTACCTATTATAGCGCCTGTACGAATAGTATAGACAATTATGTTGATGATATTAGTCTGTGGGCCCTAAATTAACTTTTTCGACACGGTCTCTCCCACGGGGGGAAACCGGCTTCAAGAAAATAAATCATAAATACTTATGCTAAAAATTACTTTTCTATTCATGTGTAAAAATTTAAAATATCCATTAATAAAAGATTGTTTGTCGGGCTCAAATTAAATTTTAAATATTTCGGGGGGGGGAAGGAAGGTATGTTTGAACCCCAAAACCCCCCTGGGGCTACGTCCGTGGCCTGTCCCACTACGACAGAAATCTGCTAATCAAGGGTACCATATAAAATTTAGAGGTTCATACCTGCACCAAATGGCAACGATTTGTCGAGGGAGAGGTCCAACTTGCCGTTCCTGAGGAACCGTTCAGGGCGGAAGTTTTTGGGGTCGCCCCAGATCTCCTTGTCCATGTGCAGCAGTACCAGATTAGCGCTGAGCATTGTGCCCTGGAACCGTACAAATGAGACAAAAATAAATTTGTTAATCAATTTTCTCTAATCATCATTAAAAAAGGGGTCGTGAGGCTCTTTGGATCGGGACCGCGGTCCCAATTTCCATCTATAGAAATAATACAAATAAGAAAATAATAATAATAATATGTAGTCAAAAAACAAATAAATATTTCTAGTAAATAAACAATAATCACACCATTAGGTACTGGAAAGAGGTAGCAAGATATTCCCACTACGCCCAAACTCTTTCGCAAACTAATATTTGGAATGCTAATTGTTGGTTAATTTAATAACCAATTTAGATACTTTTTTGGAAGAAGATTTCTATTTGTTGTTTAGTATAAAATATTTTACAAAAATAAAATGTATAATTATTAGTAAAAATTATTTCTGACCACAAGGAAAAAGGCATTGAAGTATAGGTGGAATAATGGGACCCCGGTCCCGGTCCAAAGAGCTCTACAACCCAAAAAAGAAGTCACATAGTGAAATCGTTTTTATAGGTATTAATACAGGTAGATGAAAAATGAAGAAAGTCTGACCATCAGTCTATCCAAGGAGTATATTGTTGGACAACAACTCCACACACCACTCCATCCTAAAGTTGTCTGGTAGATATCGCTGTCAGCCATCGATGACCCATGTAATGGGTGATCGATGCTGTCAGCGATAAGACCGCCATTGTTCCCATAGATTTAAGTTTATGTTTATGTCATGTTACTTTTTGGTGTAGGTACAATAAAGTTTATTCTATTCTATTCTATTCTATTCTATTCTATTCTATTCTATTCTATTCTATCCTATTCTATTCTATTCTATTCTATTCTATTCTATTCTATTCTGTTCTATTCTATTCTATCCTATTCTATTCTATTCTATTCTAACTGGGCAGTGAAGGTCTGAATAGGCACTCGCTCCATGTAAAACACGGCTATTCAACCCTATCTGGTTAGACTGGAAGCTGGCCTCAAGTTAGTTGAGAAAAGGCTTGGGAGATGATGAGACCCAATAAGCTCCCTTGCAGCACTCCATTACAACGTAATCACATGATAGACTTAGCACGAGTTTAAACTTTAGTGGTTTTTTGGTTTCTATATTAATTTATTTATTTCTAAAAAATAATATAAAATGAATAATCCAGCATTCGTTATAAATGATACATAAATTAAAAAAAAATTTAAGATACTTACCTATCTAACCAAACATGTAATTTTATGACGAGATTTGCAAACATGCCATTTTTGCATCCGCTGTTTATCTGTTTACCTTGTTTTTTTTTTAAATTTATTTTGCTATAATTGGGTCTGGTTTGTTTATGGATGGCCTTGTAGATTCGGTAGTAGGTAAACACCTCAGCTAAGTACCTCTTTATAAAAACTATGATAATTTTACCTCTGGCACATCATATCCAGCTAAAGTGGTATTCTTCATGGCTCGGTGAGGTATTGTTAGGGGGACCGTTGTGTCGAACCTCATCGTTTCGCGGAGACACGCTTCCAAGTAGGGCATACTGCAACAAATTAAGGTCGTGAAATGATTGAAAGTGTGGTTACTGTCAGAATGCATAGAAAAAAAAGATTCGCAACGACACCATGCTTGCAATTTGTTACAAAATAGGTATAAACACGTTTGGGAAAAAAAAATCTTAATAACTAGCTGACCCGGCGAACTTCGATCCGCCACCTGTCAATGAATGTAGTATATCTTTTGATATATAATATAATAATATATAATATAATATTCCACAACTATCACACAACGCCGTCTAGTCCCAAGCTAAGCAGAGCTTGCGTTATGGGCACTAGACAACTGATAAACATACTTATATATTTCTAAATACACACATATTATAGATAAATTACACCCAGACACAGAACAAATGATTATGCTACTCACACAAACATTTGTCCTGGGTGGGAATTGAACCTACGACCTCCGGCATAGCAGTCAGGGTCACTAACCACTAGACCAACAGGCCAGTCAAATATAGGTAACGGTTGCGATAAAACAAAGCTTAAGTATTAGATCGAGTTATATACACACAATTTTAATGTATAAAAGTTATCTACACCTTACGTGATATATTTTGTACATTTTACGTGATGTGCACACAACTAAAAACTTCTACAGATTTATTATTGTAAGTACTGATTAATAATTACACTCAAATATAGCTTATCTCACAAAGAAATAATATGTTGAGACTAGTGAAAGAATTTTCAAAATCGGTTTAATATATACCTACTTATAATAAATTACTTCCAGAGATTACTTCCAGCAAACAAAAGTACAAACTTTACCTCTTTTTAATTAGGGTTGATATACCTACTCAAAAACGAGTTGATATAGATACTAAATATCTAAAACAACCGAGTTTGCATCAAGTCAAGTTCATTAAAGGTAAGTTTACCGAACATGTCTATCGAGAATGTTTTTATAACGTGTTTCAGAAACAACCAAGTTCTCTGATGTAGCCAAGATTGGCAATTATAAGGCTAAAAAACAACAACCAGCAATTAACGAGGATTTGCTAAAAACAGCAACTGTTTTTACTTACGACAAGATTTGTTGTTTTTTTTTGTTTCTATGAGGTATTGGTCCGATTGCCATAGAACCAGAAACACCAGTGGTGAAACTTTTCTCGATATAGTTTTTACACCTTTACCTCGACATCTGTGGTTAACCCTTGTAATCCAGTATCGCTAGTAGGTAACAGTAGGGTAGACCGGGGACAATTGAAACAATTTTACTTAAACCGTGAGCAGTGACTTATCTATTGTACCTACATCCCTCTTATTTATACCGCTGAAAGGGTCGTTATCTAGTTCCTAAATTAAACATAATCTGTATCTCTATTTCAAATAGTTAACCTACAATCACCTATTTAAGAAGACCGGGCGCAGTGGTTCTATTGACCCCACCCTAAGGACGGTTGAAACAGTATGTAGGGATAATTGAAACACTGGAAATATTTTATGAACTACTGGAGCTTTTTAATCAATCTTAACAACTTAACATGCCACTAAATTGTTTATTGAGATCGTGATAAATCCGTCATCGTAACATAAATATTTCAAAAATTATACATGCAAAAACTTTTTCAGTATAAACAACTCAAAATATATCTTATTTAAATAATTTAAGTGCTCTAATCTGTGCTATTGAATACTATTTCACATTATTAAAAGACTTAATATCTTATTATGCTTATAATAGCACTTACATGGGGGAGAAAACAAAGTATTCCAGTCTCATACAAAACAGCCTGTTTCAATCTTAACAATGTTTCAATCATGACAATGTTTCAAGCATAAAAATGTTTCAATCATAACCATCGTTTATTGACCCGTATAGGTTTACTCTTCTTGTGAAATTTAATTTCAAAGGAGATCAATCAACATCATTCAAGATCAATCAATCGATTTACCGAATAGCAATTCCTCATATATTATGTTATTATTATTATAATGAAAAAATATAGATCAAACTTAATGTCATGGGTTCAATTTTAGGGTCGTCAGAGTTATCGAGTTGCCCATCAGATGTAATTTTAACTAATAGGTAACCCAACCCCAACATAAAATAACCATTTAAACCACTTTTTACTTGTAACCATTAGGTATTTTAATTTTATAATACCTAGTGATTGTGAGTAAAAAGTGGTTTTAAATGATTATTTTCTTTCATCGTAAATACTGTTATTTTTTTTAATTCTGTGCGTTTTTATATTTTTTTGTAATTGATATTTTAATAAACACAACCTTTTTCTGTGCAGTCGGATAAAAACGTGGAATATGTGGGGACGTTTGAAACGTTTCAAACGTCCACAGATAAGTCGTTTCAAATGTACCCATGTCACATCTTCTAATTCAATACTCAATATTTTGGTATATATTGACTTAAACATTAATTACCAGTAATAAACACAATCTTAAATAGATAAACAATACCCCAAAATAAGGAAAATTGCCAAAAAAACAAGACTTAAATATGAAAACAACAAAAGTTAAAGATCCGGAATATTTACTTTTTGGCACGAAATTCGTCGAAGCGTCCTGTGCATGACTGTGTCGCTCGCTGGCTCGAGCCATTTTAAACATAAAACCGAACATAGCCGACGATGCAACCAACGACGCGTCACAAGCGTAGGTATTATAGTTTACGAGAAATTGAAGTTGTTGCAATCATGACCTGTTTCAATTGTCCCCGGTCTACCCTACCCCTAGCCAAGTTGCTAATCTGCAATAGTTAACGCTTGTAGAAAGCTTCAAATGTACGGGAATGACGTCGCCTCAACGCTCAGTCACGTGGTCAGAACAAAAGAATTGACGTCAAGATCAACTCGAAGCGTTCGACGCATGCGAAACGGTTGTAACTTGGCTAGGGGGGCAGGTCTTTATTTCCGAATCTACAAAATATCAACCTAAATTATTGAAAGCTAAATTTCTTACGCGTTTACGTCAATGACTCATATTATCGCTATTTCTCCTTGTACCTTTCAAATGTATTTATTTGGAAGACTCAATTGCTAAACAATTCTTCATAAGGTCGTTGAATCTCATTCAGGTTGAACCTGTGACACGTTACAGACCAAAGCTGTCAGATTTAGATCTGCCACTTATATCTACAGGTGCTCTGAGGCCTACCACGAGTTTGCAATACATTTTACCACCTAAACTGAATTGTTAAAGGGATTGAGCTGTAGGTAGCCTAAGTACACCATTAATTTTTAATTAGTACAAAAAAAAAATGAAAAAAAAAAACAACGAACGAAATTCCAAAATTGTCCACAAAAAATTGGTAGGTACTTATACTACGCGATGGGTTTTTCCATTTCGATCGTCATTCATAAATTCATAATTATTGATGATGAATTTATGAATGACGATCATTCTGCCTGTACAATATTTCCATAAATTGAGTGATATTATTTGGCGTACAATAAAGAATACATCTATCTAAATTTGGTTTGGTTTGGTTTTATTAGCTTGTCTAGAAGATATCGCTGTCAGCGATAAGACCGTCATTGTACCCATAAATTTAAGTTTCTGTACAAACTGTGTTACTTTTTGGTGTATAATAAAGTTTTATTCTATTCTATCTATCTATCTACATTTTGGGACATAAACAAAACTAATAACTTTGCTATTTATGAATATTTTTTATTGAGATTTTACTTAAATAATAACAAGACCTTTTCTAATAAGCCCTTTTATGTATGTGTACTAATTAAAAATTAATGGTTTACAGGGTGAAGCTCCATCCCTCGGACTCGCTCGCACGCACGCTTGACATTTTACCATGTCATGGTAAAGTCACTGGACGCCACTTGCACGTGGAGTTGCCCAGAAGCAAACAGTTTGTGAAACTGACAAAAAACAAAGGACAAAGAAACAAAAACATAAAGGACACGGATGTCAAGTCTGTGTCAAGTCAAGTGTGTATACAAAGATACCTACAACATATCATTCAAAATAATTAAGTAGGCAACGTCCTTTTAACCTTAGTCTACCTTGCTTTGCGTGACTGATTGCCAATGTCAATAGATCAGATTTCACAAGTAAAAACACAAACGTATACACGGTGTCTTTGACATCGACGCACGAACGAATACCACGGATCCAGTATTATGATTCTGAACCCCCTCCCCAGTGGTGGAATTTTTGGTCGGATATTTCCTAATTTAAAACAAATCTGTACTTTTACTGACTAAAAAACCCTCCCCGTTCCTCCCTTGGCCCCAGTAGGCTTCGAACCTGCTGGGCCCCTACGGTTAGAATCATCGGGGTTCATAAAATCGTTATTCTAATCAACTCCAAGGACATTTTTAATTTTAAAAGTAATTCATTCAGTTTTCACTTAAAATGTTATTAAATGAATAACGATTCTAGACAGTAAATCAAAAATTGTAAAGATTAAAAAAAAAGTAGGAAAAAAACCGACGAAAAATTCCATCACTGGGGAGTCCAGAATCATATACTGGATCCATGGTACTTATCCGTTTGTGCGTCGCTGTCAAAGACACCCTTTATAGAATACTTAAGGGCCTATTATGCTACTCGCTGTTCAGACAGTTTTAGTCTATGGTGCGACGTATCGCGTATAAGGGTCAGACTGTCTTACTCGGAAAGAAAAATAAGACAAGTATAAAATATCGTGTGCTGCGACCGCGTAGTGTAATAGGCCCTTAAGTTGTGGCTTTTGAGGTTATGTGCGGTTATTATTATTATTGTGCATACAAAACCACTGTACCGATTTCTTTGCAATTGCTTTTGATGGATGGCTCGAGTCGGTAAATAGCTGTTTTGTGGTGTAACGCGTTAGCCGGTATAGAACCGTAATGGCCAAGTTGTTAATAGCTTCGAGCCGTCAGCAAAACTGTATTTAGGAAACCAATTACGGTCAAACCGTTACATTACTTACCTGATCTATCGGGAACAATCGCAGTTTTCGAGAATTGAAGTACCTAACTTTTTCTGATATCAAATTGTAGAAAAACCATTGTGTGTTACTGAACGAAAAGTAAAAATAAAATGATGAATGATCGGTTGATTCTCTAGAAGGCTGATCCGTATTTAGCCAATTTACTCTGCCCTTTATATTTTTAAATGAATCAAGTTCTAAATAAAATATAAAAATAATGTGGTACTCTACTACCAGGGTTGTAGGATTATTTAAGAGTTACCGTAGTTTCCGCTAAGGCAACTTACATAGGTAAGTCAAAGTCAGTAAAAGCCTGTCATTTTTTGCTTCACACGTAGTTGGAGATAGATGGATACATATTATGAGATAGACGGATAAAGAAGCAGAGAGGAAGAATAGAGAGGGAGCACTCCACCCAGAGCGGAAAAAGTCATTTGACTAGGTCTATTGATGACGTTCCTTTGTACCTAAACGTAACGTAATTATTAGCAGGGAGGGACTAATTTTTCGATACATTTCCGAATATTTCTAATTTAAATTCAGGTTATTTTTATTTAGGTAAAGCTCGAAAATGTTAGGTACGTGTAGGCAATCCAATCCCGCACCTTTTTTGCGGGATCAGAATCAAATGCGTGATTAGGTACTCGTGCGAGATCCCGCATCCTTGCGGGATGGTTTTTTTAAGTAAAATGTGTTTAGACCTAGCTATTTGCTTCATGATTTAGACGATGCGCCGTTCTGATTATATAGCTATTAGATAGACCCAACACAAACCACATTGTGATTTAAAAACTTTCCATGGAACTCCTGGCTTTTTTGTAGAATTTGTACCTATCATAAAGAGGTAAAGTTTTTTTTTTGTTTTAGTAGGTAATCCCAGGAAGGACGGGCCCGAAGCTGCTTTATTCCGGAGTGACTTAAGCCATATTTTTTTGCACGCGGGCGAAAGCTGGTGGGAAATAACTTGGTTTTCATTTTTTTATGTTAAAGCTAAATAAATTTTAAATTTCTATATTGTGTTGTGCGAGTCTTAAATCGGAAGTAGGAAGGAACGTAATCAATGTCAGTTGTAGCACAAAATAGATTTGTGGTTGTAGTAATCTATCTTCCTAAATCTAAAAGATGAAATATTAAATACCTACTTATTATATTTTCTCGTTCCTGATTTATTTATACCTCTGCAAAATTCAAACTACACAGTGCGTAACTTGTAAAATGCAAAAAAAGTTAACTCTGCGGGTTTCCTTTGAGCATCCTCCTTAAAATAAAATAAAATATTTAATTAAATATCGCGGGATCAACGGAACTTCGCGGACTTCAAACCCGCGGTCTTGCGGGATCACGATTTTAATGCGGAATTGGATTCCTCAGTTACATGCATTTGATCAGTCATTTCTATGCCGACATTCTCTTCAGCAAAAAAATTACAAAGACGGACGGTTTATCTGTGCCATCGCGATTAAGGCCCACAAAGAACAAAATCATTGAATCTAACGGAAATGTAGGTAACGGGTACGATGTAGCGGGCAGAATCTAAGTAGCAGGAGGTCATGTTTGACTAAAAGTAGATAGGGTCATACTTATAAATAAAATAAAGGTTTTGTAGGCAACGTAAAGTACCTATTGGCTAAAACTACAAGCTTGGACATTTACGATTCACTGACGGTGGAATAAGTATTATTAATCTATAACAGTCGAATTATTCATTGTTGTTAGAATTCCAATTTTACCATCATTATAATTATTCAATCAAATTTCAATATTATTATCTTTATTTATTCTACTTCTCGTGTCAATCTGACTAAAATTTTGCCCGATCAATATTTAGCCACCTGTCGTTGGCTTCGTATTTAATTAATAAGTCGAGGAGGGTGCATGGTGGGCAGGAACGGAGGCGACGCATATCCTGTGCATGGGCTCCACATTGTCACTATATTTGCGATGATTCAAGGAAACCCCATTTGGCCAGATTCTCTCTGCAGTGGCCGTGTGCCGGTGGCAGATATTCTGCCGGAGAGATGAAGTTTGGAGGAGTGGGATATCTTTTCCTCCAAAGTTCGCGTCTCTATGATTATTGGGTGATTTACCTTTTTTTCAATAATAATGATAATAAATTCATTTATTTCAGGCTAGAAAACCCATAGTAAAATTACATTATTATTATTCTATTTGTAATTTGATTTTTGTTAACTTAGTTGTTAAAATTATTTTTGTGAATGCTGTGGTCTCCTATAAGTGAAGGAGTACGTCAACAAGATACCGGTGCCATTAGTAAGATACGGACTTTGTTACATCCTTGGTTGGCGATTCTAAATAAATAAATAATGTACTTATTCGCAAGTTTTTACCAACATCAAAAAAATGGTGAAGATGCGTTACCTTTCACTTTTTTTTAAATTCTTAATTTGCTACCCCGGCGAACTTCGTACCGTCTAACGGTCAATGAATGTAGTACCTACATCTTTCGATATAGTCAACCGATTCCGATTAAACAAAGCCTAAGTAATATATCAAGTTACACACAATTTTAATATTTATAAGTTATCTACATAGATTTTGTTCATTTTACGTGATGCGCGCACAACTAAAAACTTCTTGAGATTTATTATATGTATATAGGTTATAAGTATATTTGTTATTGATTAGTACATGTAGTATTGTATTTATGTTGTAGTAGGTACAATGTTAATCCTGAATCTCCTTTCGTTAAGTCCATTTAAAGGTTGTATATAAGACATTTTCATTTACGATTAGATACTTGTTTTTATAAATTTTTGTCCTTTGTTATTACAAAGTTGCTATCTACTTTGTAATGACAAAAAATTATAGACCGCTAAATTTTAATCGTTTTAATCCCGTGGAGGGTCGATCCGGTACATGAAACACGATCGATTTGTAAAGATAAAATTAAAAAATAAGGTACCTTTTTTTCAAAACTCGTATTTCGTTCAATTTAAATATTTTTATTTTGTATGAGAATCTGATTTTTAAAAGTCGTAGAACTAAAGTTGTTGTTTATAATGTTAGTGACAGTCCAGGGTCCCAAGTCTGCTATTACAATAGTGTCAGAATGGTCTATCATTGATTTCATAATTGTTGATTTTGAGTAAGTTTGGTAATCTACTAATATAATGGCGTCATTATGACTTTCCAATGATCAACCACTGACACTCCATTGAAAGAAGTGGGATAGAATGGTAATCTCGTACATATTTACAAATGAATGTCTTACGTATGCGGTAACCTGCAAAAATATTGACAGTTCCTTTGATCAATCACTACCATTAGAATGTTGTCATTTTAACGCAACTCTATTATGAGACCATTGACCGATCAATGATCGATCATTATGAATTAGCAAATTAAGAACTCTGAGAGGTTGCCAGTGTTTAACACAACAAATAACCCTGTACCGCGTTCCAAATGAGAATAGGACCGATTCGTATGTTTTGACGTCTCGTCGTTCTGTCAAATCGAAGAAATTTTGGAAAAATTGAAGAACTTAGAGATGAGTAAAATTGAAGAACTGGATTCTGATTAAACTTTTTTCATTCACAGTTCATAAATAAATTAAATTTTTCGTAAATTTATTAATGTTTAAAAATTTCTTTCCTCGATTTGACAGTAAATCGTGACGTCACAACATGGCGGGCGATCCTATTCTCATTTGGAACGCATTGTACCTATAGGTATGCGGGTGAAGCCGCGGGTAATAATAATAATAATAACCCCATCGCCGTATCTCTACGTTGATGTCGTGGTGGGGCTTGTGCGCTCCAATAAACCCTAGGTCTGTGTCGGTAGCGCTTGCTTTGCCGTAACATGCCTAGGGTGAGGGGCCAGACCAAGAGAGATACAATTCGCAGGGCAGTTTTGTGGCGAACTGTTGGGCATTAACGACCCCACGGACCCGATCTCCCGGGAGAATTCTTGATCTTCATCTCCAGCTTGCCTTTATCGGCCGGCCGTAGTGAATACTGACGAGGAACAGAGCTCCCACCTCTCTCTTGCCTTTATTGGCTGGCTTGAGTGGAGATTCGCAAGAGCAAACGCGCTCGGGAGAAGGATGTATAATCCAGTAAGGTGCTGGTAGGGAGCTTGACCGTACTTCCGGGATTGTCCTGATAGCCGTGGTATACCTCTCCACTCCTCAAGCACATCAGGATATGTTGCCCTCTTGTTGCTACGTCACTTCGTGCTAGCGACCGTTTCGGGGGCCCATTTGTTGAGTGTGCAAGTCACCCCCTGCCTTTTTATCGATGGATATTACAAACATTGTTTAGGCAGGGGCCATAGTCTTAACATAGTTCCAGGTAACCAGTCTACTTAAGACTCCAAAAACCGTAGCCTTATATTAGTTTTCCACATGGTGCAATAGTTTTCCTACAACCGGGGGTTGTCCTTGGATGCACTAGCATAGCGCATACAGGCATAATCACCGGTTGGTACCACGTCCCATTAAAAGCATCTAAAAGGGCCTCTACGAGTTGGTTTCGGCTCCTCGTATGCCTTCCAAATGTCCAGGACCTCAGGGTCCTGAGATAAAGAAATATATAAAAAATAATAATAATATTTCACAACTATCACACCACGTCGTCTAGTCCCAAGCTAAGCAGAGTTTGTGTTATGAGTACTAGACAACTGATAAACATACTTATATATTTCTAAATACATACATATTGTAGATAATTACACCCAGACACAGAACAAATGATCATGCTCATCACATTAACATTTGTCCTGGGTGGGGATCGAACCCACGACCTCCGGCATAGCAGTCAGGGCCACTAACCACTAGACCAACAGGCCTGTCAAAGGCCACCAACAGGCCTGGTAAAGGCTAGTAATTAATAAATACAGTGTCGTACGTTTTGTGTAATCATTATTCCAGTAAGAGAGGTAGAGATACGGAATTATCGAAGCTAAACATGACTATATCACCACCAGTTTCTGATTGTTGATGACATTCATACGACTCATGTAGTGCGCCGTGGCCACGCCTACGCCGCCATACTTTTGTTTTGTTTTTTTTTTCTTTTCTTTTGTTATGCGGTCACGGACGGCTTTCAAAACAAAACCAAACAGGTGAATGGCCTGTTCCTGCGGATAAGCAAGCGGGTTATCTTAGCGTTCATACAAATTGTTACAAAGTCAGTTCCATTTTTAATACTCCGTAATCAAAGGCTAAAAACGGGACCGTATTACCTACTAAGAGTTCGCTGTCTGACCGTCTGTCATCAGGCTGTATCTCAAGAACCGCGATACCTAGACAGTAGAAATATTCATAAATTATGTATTTCTGTTGCCGCTGTAACAACAAATACTAAAAACAAAATAAATCGTACCCCATACAACTAACGCGATTTTCCAAATTTTTCTAAGGACCGGACGGTACGGAACCTTCGTGCGCGAGTCCAACTCGCACTTGCTCAGTTTTTTAGTACTCCGTAATCAAAGGATAAAAACGGGATTCATTGCTAAGACTCCGCTGTCCGTCTGTCTGTCACCAGGATGTATCTCAAGAACCGCGATAGGTAAACAGTTGAAATTTTTATTCAATTATGAATTTCTGTTGCCGCTATAACAACAAATACTAAAACAAAATAAATCGTATTTAAGGGGGGCTCCTCCCATACAACAAACATCAATTTTTATTTGCGGACTGTACGAAACCCTTCGCGCGCAAGCCCAACTCGCACTTAGCCGGTTTTAATTTAATGATACTGAGTTAAGATCCATAAGTATCTAGGCCAAACACAATACATAGACAACTAACTGAACTGAGACGAAAATGCAAATTCGAGCGATATGGAGGAAAAATAAAGTTGCTCAGAATTTTTCATTGATTCTGACCTGACTCAATAAGAACTGAATTATCTGGCATCAGATATTTAGCTTAGGCAATATAATATGGTCTCAAATTGCGATAATTACGATATACTTTGGGAATGCACTTTTAATACACACGCAAGGAATCTGCGTTCCTCTTACAATCTCCTACTGCTTTATCCTTCTCATAATTTTTTTTTTCGATGGGAAAATCATCTAATGGCATCCCCCGCTCTTGGGCGGAGCGGGAGATAGTGTCAGACTCTTACTGACTAAAAACCCACCCCGTTCCTTCGTGCCTTCATACCAGGGCTGAGCTATCTTTCGAAACTAACCCTGGCCCCAATAGGCTTCGACCCAGCTGGGCCCCTGCTGTTGCGGACAACTCGTCATATCTGTAATTTTGTTTACCTACCTATGTTCTACAAATAAAAATATCTGAATCTGAATCTAAACTTGAGGCGCGCGGAAAGTGCGTGCCGTCGATGACTTGGGCTCGGTCCGGACAGTTACCGGACGGTTGGACAGCGAGCTACCCATTGCTCGCCGTCCGCAAGCCCGTGCCTACAATCCTTCTCATACTTCTGATTTAGTTTATTATTCCTTCTTTATACATCTATATATGTATAATCTATTCTTCTATGGAATTCGCTTCCTTTCGATATCAGGACGGCGACCAGTCAGGAGATATACTTATATGCAGAAGTTGCGGAATTATCTTCTACACTATAACATCATTGTCTCAAAACTATTTTGCTTTAAGTTAAAAGTAGATATGTATTTTTTTTTGGTGGGAAATCATCTAATGACCTTTCCCGCCCTTGGCCTGGGCGACAGGGCGTGTCCATTTAAAACTCACTCCTGTTCCTTCTTTGCCTTCGACCTTTTCGATCTAGGGCGCCCCGGGGTTTACTTTCGCACAACCAACGGTAGAACTATGTATATGTTTATTTTAAGTGTACCTTTGTAATTTGTACCCTAATTTTCTAAATACCTAATGATTTTTTTTTATATGCACCTGCCATGTTGTTTCTTCACCAGTCACCAGTCACCACAAATACATTTTGAAGGTACCTTTGTATTGTATGAAGACTAATTAAAATACATTAAAAACGTTACATTTACACAAAAAATAAACGGGGGAAAATTCGTATTGTGATGTGTATCGGTATCGGATGGTTCCTAGGCAAAAAAGGGCTATATTTCTAAACCTATTATATTTATCAACCATCAGATCATTTAAAGGAAATTGTGTGTATATGCATTGATGTTGCCTTTGCCCATCACTGCATGTTGCGCCGACCCCAAGTAATATGGGGTAAGGGCAGGAAGAACAAGAAGATGTTAATTTTGCCCGCGGCTTTGTCTAAATTATAGCCAATGTCACTCAGGAATAAAGCAGCTTTGTATCAATGAAAAATTTAGCAATCGGACTAGTCTTTTCAGAGATTACCTTCTACAAACAAAAAAACAAACTAGGTACCTATTTATAATATTAACAATAGATAATAACAACCCAAATTAATTAACATTTTTATAGGGTAATTTATTTAAAACAAAATTAACAAAAAAGCTATTTTTATAGCGATGAAAAAATGCAATTTCGTATAATTAGGTAGTACCTAAATGAATATAAGACGATAAAATTATACAAAATACTAATATTCCTTGAATATATAATAATTCTTTATGATAATAATCACTTAATTATAAATAATATAATTTGCGCGTTTGTTTGCAGATTAAACGGGTTGTTCCCAGAGGTTCATGATTCTATTGTTCTTCATTTCCTACCAAATTAATAAAAAAAAATGGTTTTAAATGTTCATAAATCAATTCCAAAGTACTGTCAGTAAAAACCATATGTATAATGGTAAAAAAATATGTCTGGTCCGTCTTAATCACTTTGTAATCATCATCGTCAACTTCATCATCATCATCATTTTAGCCGATATATGCCTCTCCAAGTGTCGCCACAATGAACGATACTGTGTGCCTCGCATTCATCGGTACGCGGTTGTCACTCCTGAACCTTTCGGCCCCAACGGCCATCTGTTCTACAAACTGAACAGATGGCCGTTGGGGCCGAAAGGTTCTGGAGTGTCGATTTTGTTATAGAATTAGATTTCCCCTATTTCATTAAACCCCAAGCGCTCTCTCTTTGTCTTTCTCATCATCATTCATCATTTCAGCCGATACACGTCCACTGTTGGACATAGGCCTCCCCCAAGCGTCGCCACATCGAACGTTCCTTTGTCTTTCTATTGTGTCTCTAATGACGGTATTCAAAAGCTTTTACTGTTGACTGTACCAAACATGCTCATGAACTCGTAGAGAAAGATAATATTTGATATCCTTCGGGAACAACCCGATTAAACACAGTGACTTTAGGCTATAAGATGTTTCCTAGTATACAACCTATTTCGTGGAAACTAACAATTGCTTTGTGTAATTTATTTCATTACCACGGCTCTCAAAACGGTGAAGGAAAACATCGTGAGGAAACCGGCATGTCCTAGAACCAAAAATTCGAAGACATGTGAAATCCACCAACCCGCACTGGGGCCGCGTGGTGGATTACGGCCCATTCCCTCTCCTAGACAGGAGGCCTGAGTCCCAGCAGTGGGAACATTAAAAAGGCTGATGATGATGATGATGAACAATTGTATTTGTTTTGATTTCATAAAATAAAATCAGCGGTTGGTGATCCCGTACAGTTGTCACCATAGATATCTGGTATTATAGTCTGTCTAATAAGTCAACTGACTTGGGAATTTTGTATAATATTAAATCATTTAAAAAATACTGAAATTCGATACTTTTCATAAGGTTCTTCTGTTAGTAAACAATGATCTCTATGGGCGCCTTCAAATTAGCCGCAAAGTACCACGCGACGGCGGCGCGGCTGCAGCGCTGACACCGCGCTGCTTTGTTATTCCATATAAATAAAAGCCGCAAAGTGCCGCGAGACTGCCGCGCTATATTCGCGCTGCGGCCGCGCGTTTTAATTTATATGGAAAAACAAAGCAGCGCGACGGCAGCGCTGCAGCCGCACTGCTGTCGCGCGGCCCTTTGCGGCTAATTTGAAGGCGCCCTATCTCTTAATCAACCTTGATTATTGAACCCGTGTTGACTACATCAGATTTCATTAAATCCTAATAATTACCCAAGTCGTTTAACTTATTAGACAGACTCTATTTCAGACACCGTAGGGTTGTGATAAATCTAACGATATTTTGTTTACAGATCATCTAAAGTACAATAAATCCTATTAAAATATGATTGTTTATAAGTATGTATCCGTGTCGTATTGAAAAGGATGAATTATAATTTTACGTAATTTATTATAAACTCACAACGACTACTATAACCGGGTGACCCAGTTAAGATGTGAAATGATGAAACTGATACCTAAGTTTTGAGCGAAAACGATACAATGATACGATTTGTACATAAGTTGCCACTGCATCTATTGTGGATAACCTACCCCCCTAGCCAAGTTACAACCGTATCGTATCGAATTCCGTTCTCCAATCGGTAACGCTTCGGTGTCAGCAATTGTAGAAAACGATAAGTGGGTAGCCATGTTGACGCGCCTTAATCGGCCGCTTGTTCTACAATGTAGCGTTTGTTTAATAAAGGATGTAGCGTTAAACGTTGTGTTGTGTTGTTGTGTGTTGTTGGTTGTTGTTGTTGATTCATTCTATCATTTTGAACGATGTGAACTTGGCTACGAATTTTCTATTCGTTTGTTCCGACTACGTGAATTAACGTTGAGATGATGTCATTCCCATACATTTGATTACTTTTCGACTAGCGTTAACGATTGCAGATTATCAACTTGGCTAGGGGTGCTGCTTGTAATCTGTCCGACCGTTGCCGCATAGCGCAGCCGGCAGGTTACAGTATGTTAGCAGCGGTCCCTGTAATAAAATGCTGAATGTTTGTTAATATTAATATGCGTCAATTAAAACTGTTTAAAATAATGCTTAGTATCACTCTGAGTGCGTTACTTCATGGTGTGAAGCAAACCCTTACATACAACATGTCAAACTGTCATGCTTTTGGAATTTTTTTATTGATCTTTGGTAATTAATGATGGGTTTATGCTAAAGGATCCGAGTAAGAGCAGAGAGCTGACCTTAAATTCATGTAGTGTCACAATAGTGTGGACCGACTCTAGTGGAGCCGAGCACGAGCCCACACTCAAGCCTTTCGCTTTACTTTAACTTAAGGCTTATAGTCCCTTGAACCATCTGGCCAAAATTATGTGGACGCACCTCTCGCACCCGCCTAGGCGGCAGTACGCAAATCTGTGCATTTATTTGCGGCCAACAACGCCCGGAAAGCGCGCGGCTGACCTTTAAATCCATTTTCTTTGCGAAATATTGATTGATTTACTTAAGCAATCTTCACTTTGAAGAATATTTAACTACCAATTTTTATGTGTAAAAATGTTTCTAAAGATCCAAGCCGTTTCGAAGGAGTAGGGAAAAGTTGCGAAATTGCTAAATATTTTTTTAGGCAAAAGTATCAAATGTTGATAATGTTGTTCATGAATCTATAATAAACATATATATTTTTCAAACCTATTAACCTGGCCGTTACCGAGGAGTAGGCTTCAAAAAGTCACTGTTTTATGCGTTGATATACAAAAAACCCTAATTCAATGGTTTTATGGCACTTTTCGGGCGCTTGGGCCTTAAAGGCTATGTCACGCGCAGCACCGAAATGTAAAGGCGGATACAGACTTTCCGAGGCATGCGCCACGCACGGTGCACAGCCAATGCTTCGCAAGCACAAGCCTCACACAAACATGAAGACAGACAAATGAAACATTTGGTTTGCACGCCATGGCTCGAACCGAGTAGATACATAATTATATTGTTTTCAACACGCACGTTTCAAGTAGAGGCATTCGCTGTGTGCCGTTCGCGGCGCATGCCTCGCAAAGTCTGTATCCACCTTAATACAATACAATTACTTAACTTAAGTATACTTATTTCTAATCTAAAGTCGTGTTTTCCGCATTGAAACATAAATCTTATCTACTGAGGGTTTTAAGAGGACTATAGAACTTAAGCGCGGGCACTCTCGACTTTCGAACTACAAACAAAAGAAAGAGCTGCTGAAAGACATTTTTTCGCTCGCAGCGTTTTAACGATTTACAAAAAATCTACAGGTGTCATGTCAGCCGCATCAAGGGTGGATCCAGGGGGGGGGGTGGACCACTAATTAAAATTATTAAACACAATGTTTTTCTATTATTTTTGGCACAATAAAGATTTTATGTAGGTACCTACTTTTTACCTGTATTCATTATTATAAAAATTAAATAATAACTTCGTGTGACTTGACCACGACTATGTGACGGGGCTGCTCTCAAGCGGCTCCAGCTGAACCTTGAGGGTCCAGACGCCTCTTGCCAGGGGCTCTACGCGGGAATCGTTCGGTCCATGGCCCCATATGGGACGCCAGTGTGGGTGCCGTTGCTGCGTCAGAAACCGAAGGCCCAGCTGAACGCATGCCAGAGGGTCATGGCAATACGGATGCGGGATGGTGCGGGGATACCGTACGGTTTCCCAAGAAGCGGCGAGCCTCCTTGCTGGCCTGCCGCCATAGAATCTGGAGGCAACAGTCCATACACACATGCACGATTTCGCGTGGAGATGCAACGCCGGGGCGAAAGTCCGCTGCCGCAACAGTTCGCGGACAGAACTCCGGCGGTATCACATGGTGAAATGGCGTCAGCGACTATTGCAACCCAGTGCTGGGCAAGCCACAATTATGGCGATAAGTCCCCTTTTTGAGGCGTGGCTGGAAAGACCTCATGGCGTCCTCACCTTCCGCATGACGCCGGTTCTCACCGGACATGGTAAGTTCGGGAGGTTCCTGCACCGGATTTGTGCGGAAATGACGCCCTGGTGTCGCCACTGTGCGAAACGCCCGGAGGACACGGTGGAGCACACAGCGGAGGTGTGCCCCGCTTGGGCAGAGCATCATCGTGCCCTCGTTGGGGCGATCGGCGGCGGCGATCTCTCGCGCCGGGCCTTGGTACAGGCCATGGTCCGGAGCGACGAAGAATGGCAGGCTGTCACCTCAAAGGAGGAGGCTGACCGCATCAGGCAACAGCGCTCACAGCGTCCCAGCTGCCGCCGGGATTTTATCCCGATTTCCGGCCACCGTAGGCGCGGGCTTGCGGACTGCGAGCAATGGGTAGCTCGCTGTCCGACCATCCGGTAACTGTCCGGACCGAGCCCAAGTCGTCGACGGCGCGCTTTGATGAGTTGTCAGTAACAGCAGGGGTCCAGCCGGGTCGAAGCCTACTGGGGCCAGGGTTATCCAAAAGGGAAGCTCGGCCCCGGTTCGAAAGGCAAGAAGGAACGGGGTGGGTTTTTTTAGTCAGTAAGAGTCTGCCAGTATCTCCCGCTCCGTCCAAGGGCGGGGGAAGTCATTTGGATGATTTTTAACAGTCCCCCCCCCCCCAAAATCCACTATGTGACCCCCCCCTGGCGCCAAAGCTGGATCCGCCCTTGAGCCGCATGCACAATTTAAGGACCGCTGGACAAGCGTCGCCACACAGTAGGTTCCCACTGAAGGAAAGCGCCATCGAGGCCGGCCTAGAAAGAGATGGCGGGATGATTTGGACGCGTACCTACCGCGAGTACCTACTGGTTAAAGACGGCGCAGGAGAAGGAGTTTGGAAGGACATGGGGGAGGCCTTTGGCCAGCAGTAGGACAGTAACAGCTAAAAAAAACAGTAAAACGTTGCTTTTTGACAAACTATCAGAATGATTGCATGAATGTCTGGTTTTTAATCAATAAAAGTAACTTTTTTAAGACGTCATCCTATTTTTTTTCTATCGTACTAAATTATCTGTATCTTGAAGAATAATATGTATTTGTCCGATTCTGTTTACTGCAGTGGATCGTATACTTTTGCGCTTAAAACTCACAATTAGCTCCTGTAGTCCTCTTAAGTTTAAACAGCTTGCAAAAGCGGTAGTAGGAGGGCGCTGCTGGGCTAAATATATTTTATCGAACATCAAAGGTTTAACCGTTAGGATCTAATGTTTCTATGTTTTTGCTTAAATCTATATATATAAAAGAAAGTCGTGTTAGTTACACCACTTATAACTCAAGAACGGCTGAACCGATTTGGCTGAAAATTGGTGGGGAGGTAGCTAAGAACCAGGAGAAGGACATAGGATACTTTTTTTTTTTTTTTTTTAGGGTAGAGTAGAGTAGAGTAGGGTAGGGTAGAGTAGGGTAGAGTAGGGTATAGTAGGGTAGAGTAGGGTAGAGTAGAGTAGAGTAGGGTAGGGTAGAGTAGGGTAGGGTAGAGTAGGGTAGAGTAGGGTAGAGTAGGGTAGGGTAGAGTAGGATAGAGTACAGTAGAGTAGGGTAGGGTAGAGTAGGGTATAGTAGGGTAGAGTAGGGTATAGTAGGCTGAAGTAGGGAAGAGCGGGAGCGAAGCCGCGCGAGCAAAAGCTAGTAATAAATATTTATTTACTTATCCGGGATCTGTGATTGAGATCAGAACAAGTATAAGTCAAATGGACTTATTTATCATCTACACTAATAGGTATTATAAAGAAGTAAAGTTTGTTTTTTGGTTTGTACGAGGTAATCTCTGAAAGTACTGGTCCGACCAGTTACCTGGACCACCGATAGAATGTTGTTTTATTCCTGAATGACATAGGCTATACTTTATGTACGCGCGCGAAGCTGTGGGTAAAAGCTAATACTTATATTATTCCAGATGCGGAAACTCACCCTGCCTCTCTAGGAGGCTTTCCTTGCGCCCCACTGGACAGCACTGGGCCCGCGGTGATGGTTGGCAGGTGTTACGACTTCGAATTTTTGGTTTTGAGAGCAATAGTGATAAAATATGGCTAACATGATTGCTGTATGGAGTTTAAAAGAGACTTTGACCCCTGAGTTTGTTTCGGTATTTCTTCTCAAGGTAGTCAGCTAGGAAACACCGGCCTCATCTAGTATAAATTGACTAAAAAATAAAAAAAAACGTCGTATAAAAGTGTTTTTAAAAAACACTTTTATACGACTGTTGGACTAGTGATGTGCCGTTGCGGCAATATTGCCGTGAAGTGGGAATACTGGTGGGAATATTGCCGGGAGCATTGCCCAAAGTATGAATATAATATGCCCATATTGGTGGCAACGGCACATCTCTACCCTGGTCCACTTCACCGTCCATAATTACCTTTTTTGGCCTTCAGATAAAAATCGTAAATCAAAATGGAACATACTTCTTTCTATCATCCAGAGTAGGCAGGCGGTCTCTGCCAACGACGCGGTCGATCTCCTCATGGATCTTGTCCTGGATGTCTGGCTGCAAGAGCAGTCGCTCCACTAGCATGGACAGCACGATCTGAACTGCTGAGGCCGCGGGGAAGGTGTAGTCGGTGCACGTCAAGATTAACTGGTCCACTGGAAACAAAAGGACAGAGAATTAGCAAATCATTTATTAATTGAAACGGGTCAAAGATATTAGCCTAGGTAACTCTAAACAATCCATAATAATTTTTACACCACCTGCTCGATAATGCCCTTTTATATGTTATACAACCCTCACCTAAAGCAAGTCTACCCTACGGATCTAATGTACACTTCTGGACACATCTATTGGCCCACCTTAGAGTTTAGGTTTCGATGGCCCCTACCGAAATATGATTGCTAGATTGAACAAAAACTGTTGATGCAGTTTTAAATCTGATACATTTTACCATCTTTTTCGATCGTATTGTTTTAAATTTGAATTCAGAATACCATACGACATGGAGCTACGCCTAACAAGTCGGATATGCGCCTTGTTAAAGGCAATTGATTTTTGAATAAAAAACATGTTTTATCAAATAAAGGTTTAATTAAATAACGCGTGTTGCCTCCATGGGCATCTACCACAGCTCTCATACGATTAGGCATAGAGTTTATCAACCGCTCTATGAAATTTTGAGGGATCATCTCCCATTCCTCTTCTATGGCAGTTTTCAACTCCTGCATCGTCTGGGCAACTGGCTGACGAGCCCTAACACGTCTTTTTAGCTCGTCCCACATGTGCTCAATGGGGTTCATGTCTGGGCTTCTGGCTGGCCAGTCCATAACTGTGATGTTCACATCCCGAAGATATTCCCTGACGATGCCGGCCGCATGGGCTCTTGCATTATCATGCATAAAAAGGAAATTTGGGCCCACATAGTCCGCGTATGGTATCACGTGAGGTTCTAAGCACTCACGAATGTACCTTTCAGCATTTAATGTTGGCAGCCGTAGTCCTGTAACAACCTCAAGTTGAGTTTTGCCGCTCGCGGATATACCGCCCCAGACAGTCCATGAGCCACCGCCATAAGCAATCCTCTCTTCAAAGCAACATTGTGCGAAACGCTCTCCCTTACGTCGGTAGACCTTCTTCCTTCCATCATTGCCATGTAACACAATTTTAGACTCATCAGAAAAGAGTACACGGCTCCAATCTTGCTGTGTCCAATTTAAATGACTGCGTGCGAAATGAAGGCGCGCTGTTCGGTAGGCTCGCGTTAGTTTGGGCCCATTAGCTGGCTTGTGTGGTACCATATCGCGTTCTTTTAACCTTCTCCGAACAGTTCGAGCGCTCCGTGGAAGTCGCGAAGTTGGTTTTGTATCTCAATGGAGGTAAGGTGACGATTTCTCAAGCTGGTCGTCACGATGAATCGATCCTGCCTTTCAGTTGTGACCCGAGATCGTGGCCTTCCTTGGCGACGAACAAAGCCGCCAGTCTCTAGGTACCTCCGATAAACATTTCGGACCGCAGATCGACTTAAATTAAGTTGAGCACTCACGTTTCTTTGGCTGTGTCCGGCCTGAATAAGTGCCATAGCTTGGGCGGCGACTTCAGGTGAAGTATCCATAGATTATTGATAGAACCTCACCTTAATGTTAAGAATAAGTAATGTTTGTTGCAAAACCAAAGATATCAATCACTTTTTCAAGAATTAAATCCAAGTAAACCAATAAAACCAAGTTTTCTTAGTATTCGATTGTTTGATATCAACAAACAGGCTCCAAATTGTCTTTTGTTTCTTTAAATTCTGTGTTCGAAAGTCAAAAAAAGACTATTGAATGAAATTGTGAATGTGCCAGGTTCAAAACTGCATAAAAACTTTTTGCTCGACCTAATATAAAATTTTAGCTAGGACCAAACGAAACTGAAAATACACGGTGGGCCAATAGATGTGTCCAGAAGTGTAGTATGGGCGTTCCCTAGGGAGTAATGAGATTTTAATTGGGAACGTCAAAACCATTTGAGAATAAACGAGTTTTTACAAAACCTGCTCTATAATGTCCTCATATGCGTCATATTCGTATTTGAAGGTATGCGGAACAGAGAGTAAAGTCCCACATGCCTCCGTTGAAAAGGGAGGATCCTCCGACCAGACAGGTGTTATTGTCTGGTGGGCGACTGCCCGATAGATGATATGTTCAAATCGCGCGGAGAACTTTGATTGCGCGATGCAGGATTTCGTACTTTCTTCGTAGTTCTTATGTGGCGCCATAGATGTCGCTACACGTACAAACATTACCATTCTGTCCCTAGGGAGATAATGCAATATGGGCGATCCAGGGAATATAGGGAATAATGAGATTTGAATTAGGAACATCAAAAGTCGTGTGAATTAAAATGTACATGTAGGTATGCATCAAAAAGTTTATTCAAAATTCAAATTAGCCATTAACAAAAAAAAAACAGAATTAAACGTGCATACTGACGTACATACTGTTATAGAAAACTGAAACTATAGAATTTTAGAGTAGGGAATTTTGTTTCTTATTAACTTGTAAATATAATAGGTACTTATATTTCTCTTTTGATTTGGTCGGCTAAATTGTCTTTTAATTATCTGATATCTCACAGATGGTGTAGAAAGTAGAGTAACAAGGCAATAAATCTGTCTTTGTCTTGGGCGGCTTGAATTCCTCACTTCACTCAGATTTCTTTATTAACACCCTCGCAATGTTCGGGAGTTAATTATATAAATCCCTCACTGCCGTTCAGGATTATACTTAGCAACCTTCGTTTCGTTCGGAATTCAAAACGCTGCCCGCGACTTAAAGACACTGCTTCAAAATTCAAACTGGTCACTAACCAAAAAAATAATAAAATGCGTTGTCTCGAAAAAAAAAAGAAAGAAGAAGGAAATTAAAACTATAGTTCAATTTAGTAGTTCAATTTAATTTTGTTTGTTTTAAATCTCAAAACGTGTCGAACTATGATTAACAATAACTTGTAAATATCCATGGAGTTTCTTGAACGTTCTTCGCCCTGTAATGAAAAGAGATCTACGCTGTAATAATACTAAGGGTGAGTTGCACCATTTAACTATAACGATAACAAAGCCGTTAACAGTTGTCAAATCGTCGAATTGACCAATAGGCGGCCGTTTCACGGCTGGTTATGGTTTGGTTATCGTTATAGTTAAATGGTGCAACTCACCCTTAAACTGCTAAATACGGTTTATTTGAAAATAACTAAGTACCGTTTTTTATTTAATGGTTTCAATTAGTTAAATGAAATACTTATTAGTTTTACATTAACCGATAATTAATTTCATAATTAAAATCTTCCGTTTCATCGGCTCAAGCGCAGCCTGCGTAATCAACGTCATCGATCGTTAAAACATATTTATGAATGGGATCATTATGTAAATATCAATAGGAAGCATATTTAAATGTCATTTGTAACTTGTTTTAAGACCCGGTTATTGTTTTTTTGTCATCTTTAGAGGCGGCACGTGCATTGCATTGGTGTCAATGACCATAAAATGTATCTTTTGTTTATTTACTAACATCTAAACAAAACACCTTTTATGTGTTTAGCATACAAGTTTTAGTTAGATTCTACCTACGTCTAACTAGTCCGTATGTTGATAAACCATTTTTTGGGTAAGTACAAGTTATTTAACTATTTCTGTACACATCTATATCTTCTATACTTATATTATAATAAATCTGTAGAAGTGAAAATTCTGTACATTGAAAATATCAAAAAAATAAATGGCAGGGGGTGTTATTAGAGCGACACCGAACCCAAAAATGTGATTAAAAAATTTTTGTCTGTCTGTCTGTATGTTTGTTTGTTCAGGCATCACGCAAAAACTACCGGTTCGATTACGATGAAACTTGGTATAATTATTCTTTAATATCCTGGGCACCACACTGGGTACTTTTTATCCCGGACAAGTATATACAATAAAAATAAACTTAATTTTGCGGTTCGATCCCTAGACCCGATTACTGTACCAACTGCAAATAATAAGTTTGTCGTAGGTTACGTCACCCGCAGTGGAGTTCGGCTAAGGGGAGTTCACTAACCCCCCACAGAAAGAGGAACCATGTTACCCCGATTATAACGCGAGTGAAGCCGCGGACAAAAGCTAGTGTGTTAATAAAAGAAAAGAAGAAGGAAACAGAAGAATAGTACAAAGGTGATGCTTTTTTCTAAAGAAATCTCTTCCAGCATACCTGCGAAAGGAGAGTTGAAGTTTTGGAATTTTTGGAGTTTGTTTTACGTTTTTGATGTTTGGCACTCCGATTGGTCCGCTCCTGGTTTTTAATTGGTAATGGTTATAGCAAGCATCAGACGCCAGCGCACAGCTAGATGCGGGAGCAAAACAACCTCCCAGCTGCCCGGATGACCCGGTAACCATGTATATGTGCGGACAACCAGTAGGCATAACAAACTTATTTTGTGATTTTTCATTATACATTTATGAAATTTTGTACTTACATACATTCTTTACATGAAATTACTAGACACGTCTTTAGGTTTCGCATATACCCGAAACTAATGTTAATTTGTTAAATGTTGTAATGTAGGTAAATGTGTAGTTTTGTAAGATGACTTTTACCCTCCCGCCCTAAATAGGCCAACCCTTCCCCCCTGTTTAATATTTATTACTTACGTTAAAATCTTAAGGAAAAAGTGAACATAAGTTTAATTAATTAGTTGGTTTTGATGTTTATTTTTAAAACTAACAATTTTTTGGAACGTTTACAAGTCTGTCGTTTACGCCAACAAGTAACATCTACTTTAGAAGCGGGGGAGGTGCAGTGACGTTTACAGGGAAATAGGTGTTTTACATAAACTCATTCGAAATCATATCGGTCATCGCGGTTGCCCGAGCTTTTTCAAATCTTAACTTTGCATATTTTTGATGATCTTACGTAAGAACTATCAAGAGGGCTTGGATGGCACAAGGGGGTGGCTTGTAAGATAAACTAAGGTAACTGACCCCCTCCCCCTAAATCATCTTACGTAATAAATGAATGGCCTCTAAAATATTGAACGGATCCGATAAATATAATTAACCTTTTGCTCGTCCGCCCAAGATAAAACATTATGGATATCTAGTAATGTTTTACATAATTAATATTTCCGTAGGCACATAAGGTCACAGAAAAAAAAATCGTAAGTAAATGGTTATCTACAGTAACATGTGTGTTTGAGTAAAAATTTATAGCTTTAGATTTACTCTGCTAGAGTTTTTGGGACATATATCCAGGGCCCCAAGTCTGCTATTACAATATTGCCAGAATGGTCTATCATTGATTTCATAATTGTTGATTTTGAGTAAGTTTGGTAAAATCTACTAATATAATGGCGTCATTATGACTTTCCAATGATCAACCACTGACACTCCATTGAAAAAAGTGGGATAGAATGGTAATCTCATATATATTTACAAATGAATGTCTTACGTATGCGGTAATCTGCGAAAATTTTGACAGTTCCTTTGATCAGTGACCTACCATTAGAACGTCATTGTGCAGGCATTGCTTTTAATAAGCTTGATATTGTCATTTTACCACAACTCTATTACGAGACCATTGACCGATCAATGATCGATCATTATGAATTAGCAGATTAGGAACTTTTAGCAAAATGACAATGGGATCATGTTTGAATGATGAATTTATAAAAATAGCAGACTTGGGCCCCAGGTAAAATGGCCACAACTTTGAACAGGTCATCGTAACTGGCATGGATGATAATGATAAACGGCTACGGCCTCATGGTCAAGGTCTGTGAAAGTGCACGACTAAGAAGAAGAAATCAGCCTTAGATATCTAGATAGGAACAAGGTGATTTGCTCGACCTACATGCGTGCATGGCTTTATCAGATGGAGTTATGTCTTTGAATATTTAGTTCTAGGACATAATTTTATCACGATATTTTCTTTTACCGTTTTGAGAGCAGTGGTGGTGAAAATTACATAATATTTTTCAGGCTAGAATGAATGGAACTCGGTTTGTAGCTCTTCTAACGTAGGTAGGTGTATTGCATCTCCGTTACTTACCTGAGTATGTACTACGTTCCTTCTCTTTAAATTCTTCTTTCATCTTAGTGAGGTACATGTCCAGGAAGTGACGGTCGTAAGTCTCATCGTGGGTTTCCTTAGCTTCGTTCACTATTTTCTGAAATTATGGAAACGTTTTTGTTTATTAAACTTAGAAAATTGTAAGTCATGAGTGATGTCATGCCGTTACTGACTTCCATCATAAGGTCGAGGGTCAACATTTATTTAAATTCTACAAAAACTGGAATGTTGATGAATAGACTTTACGAGGATTTTTCAACATTTCAGTTTTTGTGCTCTGCCAGCCAGGTACCAATTAAGGGAAGCGTAGATTAATTATGTTTATTATGTACTTATTATTATTAAATTAATTATTATCCTGGGGTCCTCCATCTTTAGAAGGCGTAAAAGGGGCCGAAGTCAACTCACAGACGCCTCTTAGACAACTGGAACGTGCTACCAACGGACGATTGCCACATAGGGAAAACAAAGATTATGGTTTTGGGATAACTGGTTAGGTACAGTTGCCATCACGGATCTTGGACGCTCGGCGTCAGAGTGGGGATCGCTTTGCGCATTCCACACATTGGCGAGCCAATCGTCTTCGTTGTTAGATACATGCTGCAACGCAGTGAACGAATGAGGAGTGACGTCTAAGACGCGATAGCGCGGCCAGCTGACACTGTCACTGACACTCCCCGCCCCCGCGTCGCACTTCGCACCACTAAAGAGACCGAATATTTGACTTCTGCGCAAGTGTTCAAGATCCGTGATGGCAACTGTACCAAGAATTATGTAAAGACAAGCCTGAACTATGTTATAATATACCTAGCACGTTGATGAATAAAGGTAGAAAAGACATCGAGTGCCTGGCACACTCAATAAATGGGCTGAAAATGGTCGCTAGCCCGAAGTGACGAAATAAAAAGGACGACAGACAAACAGACGGACAACAAAGTGATCCTATAAGGGTTTCATTTGTTCCTTTTGAGATACGAAACCCTAATATAAGTTCGTCCTTTAACGAAATTATACATAAAAAAACAAACAAACAAAGGTTAGCCTAACCTTTATTAACCTTTTGATTGCGTTGCGGTTCTCTTGCACTTCATTGTAGTCTTTATTTTCGATATTTACAGACTTTTTTTTATCAAGAACTTCTAATTTACGTTCCTGGATAAATAGCCTATAAATAGAATGTAAAACATTTTATAATCTATGCGGACGCCGGCGTCTCCTTGGTGTTTGACAGAATGGTACGATGCCACGCGCGAAGCCGGCAGGCGTTCGCTTGGAGTTGTAAAGTAGATGGTTAAGGCCTTCTCCACACTTGGCGGAAAGTCACATGTGCAATAACATGTATTGGCGCATGTAATTTCCGCCAAGTGTGGCGAAGGCCTTATCGAGGTATCGTATTTCGTACGTACCGTAAAATAATCCAGTAAGACCTGATTTCCTTTCACCAGATTATTATAACCACTGTAGTTAGGCAGCACATCTTTAAGCCAAGGAGTAAGGGACAAGGCGCCTCCCATATCAGTCGAGTTCCTCAGGAAAGTGAGGGTGCCTTTAGCTAGAGTCCATAGAGAATGGTACTCCGATCTAGGAATAGTACCCCTGGATAACACATGGACCACTCCGTTGATGAAAGGGATGGAGAAGAAGAATGGCATGTACACGAGGTCGCCCTTGACGATTTCCTGGAAATAAGGAGGATGTAAAAATATTATTAAGAAATGGTCTAGGGTGGAATAGAATAAACTTAGGACCCAGAAGGGTACAGTAGGGTAGGTCTCAGAAGCGCTTATTTTTTGACTATTGCAGTAAGAATAGTACCTACTGTTTTATACATTGTGCATATTACCAATTCTGGTTAAGACAAAATTCGTGTACCTAATATTACACACGGTGCTGCTCGCCAGTTCTGCTTTTTGAACTTGGACTAGATAAAATAATTAGACACACAATAATAAGATAAAAGGACACAAGATATTTTTAACTTTCTTTATCAATAAACCACACTGGGGTTGCCGCAGGGGGCAGCTAGTATGGTTATATAGATAGGAAATAACGACAATACATAAATTATACAATATTGTACAAAAAAATATATTTTATCGCTCTCCCTCTCTCCTACCGTTTATTTTTTTCCTATGCGACATAGGATCTGTGATTGTTTCCATTTTTAGACTACAATAAAAATTACAGATTTGATTTTTTAGTGAGTCCATACCATTTCATCCGGATACTTCGGTCCACTGAGCCTCATGTCCAGCATCTCCTTGATCTCCGAGGACATCAGGGACTCCAGCGTGTCGTCACGCCTGCCGAAGCCGTAGTCCCGGAGGTACCGCAGCGAGAACCTCCTCTGCACGTGCCAGAAATAGCCGTCCGTGAAGAAGATACCTGAGGAGTGAGGAAGAATGGCATGAAGCAAGGTCTCATAGCACAAGTATAGGAATAAATCTAAAAACTATAAAGTAGAACGTTACGTCACAAAAAGACAAATAAGTTCCGTCAATCCGACTTACAAGTCAGTTTAGTTAGGTACCTATGTTGGGCACGCCACAATTATGGCGGTAAGTCCCCACTTTGAGGCGTCGCTGGAAAGACCTCACGGCGTCCTTACCTTCCGCATGACGCAGGTCTTCACCGGACATGGCACGTTCGGGAGGTACCTGTTCCGGATTCGAGCAAAAGAGACGCCCGGGTGTCGCCACTGTGTGGAACGCTCGGAGGACACGGTGGAGCACACAGTCGAGGCGTGCCCTGCTTGGGCGGAGCATCGCCATGCCCTCGTGGGGGCGATCGGCGGCGGAGACCTCTCGCGCCGGGTCTTGGTTGAGGCCATGGTCAGGAGCGAGGAGGAGTGGCAGGCGGTCGCCGACTTCTGCGTAGCAGTAATGATCGCAAAGGAGGAGGCCGACCGCTTCAGGCAACGGCATTCTCGCCGCCGCCGCCGGGATTCTGATCCCGATTTCCGGCCACCGTAGGCGCGGGCTTGCGGACAGTGAGCAATGGGTAGCTCGCTATCCGGCCGTCCGGGAACTGTCCGGACCAAGCCCAAGTCGTCGAAGGCGCGTACTGTTCCCGCGCGCCACAAGTTGTTGTCAGCAACAGCAGGGACCCAGCCGGGTCGAAGTCTACTGGGGCCAGGGTTATCCAAAAGGGAGCTCGAGCCCCGGTATGAAGGCTAGAAGGAACGGGGTGGGTCTTTTAGTCAGTAAGAATCTGACACTATCTCCCGCTCCGCCCAAGAATGGGGGTTGTCATTGGATGATTTTTTCGCACCATAAAAAAAAGGTACGTAAGTACTATGTTTAAGTTTTTTTTCATGTTTTTTTTGTCCTTGTTGTCCCTTTGGCACATTGCTCGCTGAACAAATGGTACATGGGACCGAAAGGTTCTGGAGTAGCGACCACACATTGGAAGACGCAGTGGTGGGAAGCCTTCCACACTGGATCGATGCGAGACGCACAGAACCTGTCGTTGTGGTGACACTTGGAGGAAGTCTATGTCCAACGGTGGACTCTGGTTGAAATGATGATTATTATGAAAAAGCTGTGTTTTCAGTCTTCCGTAAGTAGAGGTAGAGGACATTCTCCTTGTTTCTATAACCGAGACCAATAAACCTTTTTTGTTTTCTTGAGGTGGGAAATCATCAAATGTTTTCACCCACTCTAGGATGGAGTGAAAGGATAGTGTCGGATTTTTTACTGACTAAAACCCACCTATGTTCCTTTATTTTCCTTTCTAAGGCAAGCGAACTTTTATTAAAATTACCCGTAGCCCAAAACTAAACCTGAGATCCTGATTTAATGGTTTGAATTTACATTCAATTTTCTTTTTCTGTGACGATTATGTGGGAACAGTTAACAAATCAATAAAAATCACTTTTGGAAATGTCTTCCGGCCTGGTCCTGCTTTTCAAAATAAGCTCTTAAGAACCTTATTCACACAGTTTCCTCTAAGCTCAGAACAGAACTCGGAAGGTAACTTTGCTATGCCTATTTCTAAATTCGTTAAGCTACTTATTTGGACAACAAGTCAATCAAGAACTCAGTTTAAATCAAAGTTCGCACAATAAATTAAATTGTTATCTTTTCCAATTAAAAGAGAAAGGCGTCCATTCAAATTGATGCGTATCTACCGTTCATTCGCTTGCCTACGGAAGGTAAACCTACCCAATGGCTACCTAAAATATTTGTTCACGAATGATTGACGTATTCGAAACGCCATCATCACAAAATAGATAGGTACAGAAGTCAATCTCCTGTATGTACTTCACTTTTTGTACCTACGCTAGGTGATCGCACTAAGGTCAGCGCGTTGCGCCGAACTGTACGAGTGCGACCTGGCGATTGAGCCGAGATATCGTGTCCGTGAGCGGTGTCTATGTGTGCGTTGCTCGAGCGCGCTTTGTATGTAGATTGTCTTCTGTACCTATCTATTTTGTGCCATCATACTCGTAAAACATGGTAACAGGGCCACATCTCATATTAAGTTCAAGAGAAAGGTGTGAAAAAGTCAAAAAGCTAACGGTTCTACGTCTTTGTATGTTCAAAGCTAAGACGTTTTTAATCGCACCACGCAATGTTTGTGCTTGCCTAAACACGCACTTGTTAATTAGCAAGACAAACCGTATTTACCTGTGGATAGAAACAGTTAAACATTGTTTTTTTTTTTTTCGGTACATAACCGTATGATCACAATTACTTCGTCAAATTTTTGATTTTTTAGGGTTCCGTACCTCAAAAGGAAATAGTGGAACCCTTATTGGATCACTTTGTTGTCTGCCTGTCTATCTGTCAAGACCCTTTATCTTGGGAAGGCATGGAGTTATCAAGTTGAAAGTTCGCGCTGTCATTGTCTTTCTATTGTGTCTCTAAATGACACGATTGAAAGGTTAAAACTATATAGGTACTCTGGTCTGCGATCTCTTATAACTGTTAAAAATCAAACTACTATACGAAAAAAAAAATATGGTCGTTTATATCGCAAAAAACGTGTATTTCGTCACTCTGAAGGGATTTAAAATTCATAGGGTACTTCCCTACGCTAGGCTAATCCTAAAATTGGGTATGAAGTAAGGCGTTATAGCACAAATACCTATAGGAAAAAATCTGAAAACTGTTTTGTAAGGTCACAAAAAAAAACTTTTTTTGCCATTCAGCAAAATCATAGTAACTCAATTCGGGAGTTGTCGCTAAAGTACATATACAAGTTACTTACTATGCATGTTTCTATATCAGTAAGAGTCACGATGATTGCTGGATTATTACGATGTAACTTCCGTTTTGAGGTGTGTCTGTAGCCAATCTACATGGCGATTAGATCAAACAATTTGAAAGGATTGTAAAAATGATCGTACAACAAAATACTTTGATTAGTTTACTTTAAGGAAAATATAATTAGGTATCGTAAATATATTACCGTAACGGTTGATACATTACAGGAAATGGATGTCAAATTAAAAAATCCATCGTTATAAATTATTAAAGGACTTGGACCACTGGCCACCATTAGAAGTTGGGCCAAGCAACTAATGGCGGCCAGCAAAATGCCAGAAACCAGCTTTGATCAGCCTTGTTTTCGGAATAAAGAAATCAATTGTTTTTTCAAACTCTACTTTTACTTTATATCAACGTAATGACCCAGCCGCTTCCGACGTGCATAAGTCGTCTGCCGATGTTGATGAGCTAGTAAAATGCAAGCGCCTGACTGTTTGAACATTTCAAATATACTCGGAACTGACACAACCGCCCACCAACGCGGCAACATGTTGCTCAAGCGCAACTAGGTCAGACGATTTTTTATTTTATTTTAAATTGCAGAAAGAAAGGACACAGTAGAGGATTTACCTTGCTTGGGCGGATTCACCGCATCTTTCTGGGGGAGACCTACCGCCCTGAGCGTCGGAAGTCACAAGGTGACTCTTGACCACCGTAGACGCGGTGAATATAGGTGGGTTTAGGCAATCGGTCTGACCCTTTCGCTTCACTCAGACCGGGAGAAGCCATTTTTTTTTGTTATCTACCTAATATAATAAAGAGGTAAAGTTAGTTTTTTGTTTGTAGGAGGTAATCTCTGAAAGTACTGGTCCGATTGCTAAAATTTTTTCACCGACAGAAAGCTGCTTTATTCTTGAGTGGTATAGGCTATATTTTTTATGCACGCGGGCGAAGCCGCGGGCAAAAGCTAGTTTGATATAAACCAGTGCTTGACTGCGATCCCACCAAGGCAGTGAAGCAATCGTTGACGTTGATGTTGATTCACTCATGCCTTGAAGACACATAAATTATAATTGGACGGGAAGACCGCAGCAGGCAAATTGTTCCAGTCCTTTGATGTAGGTATGCGGTATAAACGACGAAGCGAAACGCTTAGTCCGAACTGTAGAAGTGAGTCATTTGATAATTTTCCGTCTAAAAAAAGACATAGGTAATTACCGGAGCGGACTGGGGCCGGTGCCTGCCAGGGCTACGAGAATGTATCAAAGAACACAGTTGTTGAAGGAACACAGGTGCGTTTTAGACAGTAAAAGTTGGACACTTCTTCCCGCTCCACCCAGAGCGGGAGACGTTATTTGATGATTTGCCACCGACAGTAGTAGACAACCTAGAAAACCAGTACCAATCCGTTTACGTTTACTCACCAAGTCTTTTCCAAAAAGACCTCAATCGAAACAGTATGATGTCCATGCGTCCATCAAACTCCTCGCGAGTCAACATCTCCTTGATAAGCGCAGGGTCGTTCACAACAATGGTAGGAACTGGACCCATGAAGCAGCCAATCATCTTCGTCTTGTATTTCTCTCCTAACTTCCGGAAGGCTGTAGAGAGGTCATTGAACCCGTGGGCGAGAACGATCCAGAAGGCACCGTATATCGGTAAGCTTGGAGGCCCTGCGAAAAAAAATGTGATTAACTTTTTTTTAATTACTTAATAGGTACTGTTAAAAAAATTTGTTTGTGTGTACAAGGTAGTTCATTTTATCATTATTATTTGTATTAAATAGTAACTTTTTAACTAGGTTAGATATCTTTTTAATCTGTTGTAAGGGGAAACTATCAAGTAACAGGATAAGGATGCACAAGAGACGGTTTTCTGATTGCTCTCCGATACGTGGAAGAGATTTTATGCACAGCGATACAATAGACCTTAGTATTTATTACCTGCATGAAGCGACCAGCTCACAGCCCACACCTAAATCCCATAGATCTTAAATAAGTCTCTCCTTAAAATAATAACTAACTTACCTGGCGGGAAATTTTCCGGTCTTTTATACGCATTCCTATATAAGTACACAATTAAATAAGGAATTAACAAAGCGATGACTATTACAGCAATCATTGTAGAGCCACTTTAACGACACGTGATAAAATAATAAATATTTATTATATTATAGCATTTAATGCAACGGATATGCAGTCCATGACAGCTCCACACACTAACTGTTTGAAACTGCTTAAAAATAAGACTTCCCGAGGCTCTAAATACATTATCATTCAAAATTTCAAACTACAAGATAAATAAAGGATGTCCAATGTAACTTGACATGCGGCAAAATAACGAAAAGTACTGAATTTTCAATCATCATCATTTTTCCAATCAGTGCCAATCAAGCCCCAAGATAGCACAGCTTGCGAATTGATTGGCTGACAAAATATTTATGACAAGATATTAACTACAATAGGTATTATATAATAATATCTCATGTTTTACGCATTTTATGCTGTAATATTTATTTAGCGTTCTGATGCTGTAATAGGTACCTAATCTAAATTTATAATCTTAAATCAAAAACTTCAGGGAAATAATTGCAACCGATACGTTAGCTTGTTGTTTGCATTATCTACATGAGCATTTGAAATTACACGTAGATAATATTGTTTTGATAATTTTTTTCGGAAAATTCCTCTCATTTCTGTGCCCATACCTATCATTACAAATAAAATGTCACCACATTACTTGCAGAACATAATGGTCGATGGGGCTGAAAGGTTCTAGAGTGGCTACCACGTACCGGAAGACGCAGACTTGCAAGTCTTCCTACAAGGTGAACCGACGACCTGGGGAAGGTTGCGGTAATCTGATAGATGCGAGACGCATAGGATCGGACATTGTGACGACACTTGAGGGAGGCCTCTGCTGAAAATGATAATGATGACCTACCATTATTGATCCTTCATTGAATGGCACCTTGTCTTCAAAGACAGCCATCTTCAAGCGGGTTTAATGAATTAAAGCGTCTGACAAAAGTTTTGGTCCATGGAAAGTGTTTGACACTTTATGGTATTCCTTCTTCTTCCTGCCCTTATCCCATATTACTTGGGGTCGGCGCAACACGTTTTTTTCTTCCATTCTGTCCTGCCACTCGTCAAACTATCACTAACTCCCTTTTCTTTCATATCACTTCTCACAATCCATCCATCTTTTCTTCGGCCTTCCTCTCCCTCTCCATCCATCTACATGTATACTCAGAACTCTTTTAGTAATATGCGCTTCATCCCTCCACTTCACATGACCATACCAAGGCAACCGATTGCCTTTCAACCTTTCAGTCACTGGCGCCACTTTCAAACTTCCTCTAATATACCCATTTCTCACTTTATCCATTCTCGTTACACCACACATCCATCTCAACATTCTCATCTCCGCTACATGCAATCTTTTTTCCTCCTTCTTTTTCACAGCCCAACATTCTGATCCATACAGTACCTATAACAGGTCTTATGACGGACTTGTAAATTTTACCCTTCAACTTGAGGGGCATGCGTGGGTCACAAGTTGTTCCCGTGACCTGCCGCCATTTCATCCATCCTGCGTTGATCCGACGTGTTACGTCTCGGTCTACCTCACCATCCACTTGGACGAGTGACCCGAGGTACGAAAGTAGGAACAGATTGATACTACTTTAGAATAATTTTCCACAAAACATATATCAAATCAATCATAAAAATTTAAGTTAAGTAAGGTGTATACCAGGTGAGAAAGGGAACTAAATATAAGAGATATTTAGTTCCCTTTCTCATCTGGTACCTGCCCACCTGCCCCAAGGAGGACTGCCTCCACAAGCACACAGGTGTTCAAAGCACATGAGACACTACCGAGAACCTAAGGCTTCATGTGAAAATAACTTATGTCAGACCGCTCTGGGATCTTAGTATACAAGATGTAAAGGGCTTGCTCAGTAGACGAAACTGAACAACCTTCCACAAATTTTTTTTTCAGGAAACGAAAACAAAAATCAGCCCGCCATACAAAATGAAAAACTTGATTGGACAATTTGTATGGCGAGGCCGATTTTTTTTTTCGTTTCCTGAAAAAAAATCTTGTGAAAGGTTGTTCAGTTTCGTCTACTGAGCAAGCCCTTAAAGTTTGTGGAGGGCTGTCTTTTACACCTTGTATCAATGTATTATATTGATCAATTTTTATTGCGTCGCCGTATATTTTTGCAGACAGGCATAAACGCTATAAACAAAATATTGACTGCATCATCAATGATGATGATGATGCAGTCAATATTTTGTTTATAGCGTTTCATCATCATCATCATTTCAGCCGATAGACGTCCACTTTTGGACATATGCCTCCCCCAAGTGTCGCCACAATGCAAGATCCTGTGCGTCTCGTATCCATCGGATTCTCGCCACCTTTACCAGGTCATCGGTCCACATTGTAGGAGGCCTTCCGGCGCTGCGTCTTCCAGTACGCGGTCGCCACTCCAGAACCTTTCAGCCCCAACGGCCATCCATTCTGCGAGAAATGTGCCCTGCCCATTGCCACTTAAGTTTGGCAATTCTTCGTGCTATGTCGCCAACCCTGGTTCTCCTGCGGATATCTTCATTTCTGGTTCGATTGACTGCATCGATTAGCTTTATTTGATTGCCATTGCTTGAGTCTACTTCGACTTAGTTTTAACTACTCATCGTCATTTTTTTTTTTTTATCTTATTTATTCATTAAACCCCAAGCAAACGGCGTTCACGCTATTGTCTTACTATTGTGTCTCAAATTGACGGTATCTGAAAGGTTAAGTCCGTTTTCCAACGAATGCCTATGTCAATTTCCTCGGTCCCTATATTAGAATACTGAAGATCTCTAACCAGATGCCTTACCATGACAGGTTAAAATGTTAGGCGTGCGATCGAGAAAGAGGGATGGCGTTACACACCCTACACGAGTATAGCTCCACCCCTTCAACAGTTCAGTTTAGGTCGCCAATTAGATCGCGTTAAGATTGACAGATTTGACCGTCTGTGGGAGTGACAACATGTTGGTCATACCAATCCACTCCCACACACGGTCAAATCTGTTTGATCAAACATGTAGCGTCATACCGATTGGAAAGGTTTGACCGTGTATGGCTGGCATTACACTAAAGCTAGATCTACGCTGCGCACACGTGTGCCACACACGCCGATCTGGGCGCGTTGGTCTCCATACATTTTATATGGAAACTAGTCTTGTAGAGCTACACTTGATACACGCTACGCGACGTCGTTTTACGTACAAATCGTGTTACACGTGTGTGTCGGTATAATGTAGTTCTAGAGTAACGATCGTAAGAAGATTTAGAGTAATGAACTTCAAATTTATGAGCTCGTTGTGGGCTTCTGGTGTCATCTTTATGAATAATAATAATTATTATTATTTATTTCAGGCTACTATGGCCCATAGACACTATACATAAAATAATCTTAAAAATTATAAACTATTTAAATGACCGGTTAATCAAGTCACGTATTTTGATAGGGACGATGAGACTGCACAATATGATCAGACTGCATAATACCTATCAGCGTAATGCAGCAATTATCTATAATTAAGTACCTACCAAATTAAGTATAGAAGATGTACCTAAAGCTTTAGAAAAAAACATTTTTATAGCTTTAGGGTTTCGTATCTCAAAAGGCAAAAACGGAACCCTTGTAGGATCACTTTATTGTCCGTCTGTCTGTCTGTCAAGACCCTTTATCTCGGCAACGCGTGGAGATATCGAGTTAAAATTAAAACCATATGTAACTCAAGTTCGCGGTGAAGTTGTGAAAAAATCAAACTTCTGAGTTAACGAAAAAAAAGATACGGCTTAAGGGCCTCTCAAGGGAATTAAAATACAGTTCTGCCGGCCAGATTGTTTTATTTCCGCCGCTTGAAGCTTTTCCGCAGCCGCAGCACCAGCTCAGCACGACGAGCTAGGAACATGAGATGACGCAAGAGTATCGACACAAGTGGCATCCCACACAAAGGCCTACCCATCTTTTAGGTAAAATGAGAGCTTCTTCTAGATATGCAGTCCGTTCTCTTATCATTGTTACTTGTCAGACCAAGATGATCAGCCCCCCTAGCCATGTCAAGATCGTTTCAAGTCGGCCACGCCTCCGATTCCTTAGTTCTGCTCACGTGACGGCGTTGAGATGACGTCATCACGAATCTTATTTTGAATATATTAATTATCTGTGAATAAAACATGTTATTCAATTACAGTATTACAAAATACACGTGTGAAACACACGTGGCGAACATGCAACTTCATTTCGTGTAACGCAGGTTGAGATAACATATGCTATCTCTATCGATTAATATTTTGATTTGTAGTCGATGCATGTAGTTATTATCTGCGCTAAATATCTGTTTTGTCATGCATACGGTAATAAACACGTGCGCACCTTTATACACGACTTTTATTTAATAAGCAGAGATCTTGTTATTATTTAAGTAAAGTCTCAATAAATAATAAATATATTCATAAACAGCAAAATTATTAGCGTTTGTTTATATCCCAAAATATCATTCAATTTATGGAAATATATTATATTATGAATAAATAAATGGCGATCAAAATGGAAAAACAACTGCACGTAGTATTTTCTAATAGCAATCGTTATGAATGACTGATTCAATTATGAATTTACCAATTATGAGTTTTCGTCAATATAAATCTTTGCTTTTCGTGGTCAATTTTGGGATTTAGTTTTTTTTTTTACTTTTGACTCCACAAATATGATCAGTAACGGATGGATCCCATATTTTTTACTAATTAAAAATAGGGGTGTATCTGTATATCCATTCTCTTCACGCATTATTAGCGCCTGGCTTCACAATAAATATAATATAATAAATCAATCTGCTCAGCTTTTTTCCAGTTATATTGCTGTGGGTTTTTAAGCCTCTGATATATTAGGGGACAAAATGTCCTCCAACTTGACGCGCATCGCTCAATCTACGTCACGCTACAACGTGCCCAGTGTCCCGCAATATGCCCGGTTTGCACCCCAATATTTTACGACGCACTCTCGTTTTGGTGTGGTTGGACAATTTGACAACGTTGTGCGTCAAGTTTGAGGACATTTTGTCCCATAGTATATCTAAGGTTTTAGTCTAACCTAAACAGTTGTAGTCATATTTTTTACTTCCTCTCACGAGTATCGGTATTTTTTTATTTGTCCTGTATGTCTCGCATCAATTGGATTTCCAGGAGAGATCATCACTCCACCTTATGGGAAGTATTCCAACGCTGCGTTTTCCAGTAAGCAGCCGCCACTTCAGAACATTACGGGCCATTTATATACCTTTCCACTAGTACATAAAAAACAAACAGAAAGACAGAATTACTTTCGCATTAGTGTCATCCGCGTCTCTCCCCATTCTCCTTGGCAAAGGGCCTTATGTAAAAGCGTAACCGAGAAAGGGCTATGCTCAGAGTTTCCTTGCGTGATCGAATCAAGAATGAGTATATCCGCAGAAGAACCAAGGTTACCGATATAGCACGAAGAATCACCAAACTTAAGTGGCAATGGGCAGGTCACATTGCTCGCAGAACAGATGGCCGTTCATTCTGGAATCAATGGTAACGAAAAAGCCGATGAACTTGCACGGGCTGGGGCTCAAGGTCATCAGATAGGACCAGAACCCTTCTGCGGTATCTCAAAGAACCAGGCCATGCAGACCCTTAAGGGCAACTTATTTGGCGATTCAAAAAGCACTGGTTGGTACAACCAGGTCTGCTACACGCCTAATCTCTTATAGAAGGCTACTCACAAAAACGAACTGCCGAGCTTCTTGAGCTTAGCAGGATGAACATCTGTGCGATCTCCCGCGTCTTAACCGGCCACTGCAAACTAAACAGGCACCAATTTCACATGAAACTGAGTGACACTGATGTTTGCCGGTAATGCAATCAGGAGAGGGAGACGCCTAAGCACCTCTTGTGTGAATGCGGGCCCCTTATCCACAAACGCAGTGTCCATCTGGGCCGACACATTATTCGCCCAGAGGAGATTAAAACTCTAAAAGCTAGGAGTATTCTAAATTTCTTGGAAGCCTCCGGGCTAAAAGAGTTACTCTAACAAGGTGGCGAGTCACAATAGATCTTTTAGGTCGCAGTGACTACATCCCCTACACTATGGGTGATGCATAGCCCCTTATCTTCTAAATAATAATAATAATAATGGCCGTTAGGGCCGAAAGGTTCTGGAATGGCGACAACGTACCGGAAGACGTAGCGTTGGAAGGCCTCCTACAAGGTGGACCGATGACCTGGTAAGGGTTGCGGGAATCCGATGGATGCGAGACGCACAGGACAGCTCATTGTGGCGACACTTGGGGGAGGCCTATGTCACAGTATTTCAATATTCCCTATGTCCAACAGTGGACGTCTTTCGGCTGAAATGATGATGATGATGATGAACCGAGAAAGAGGGATGGATATACATCATATATAGCTCCATCACTTTAGCAGTTCTGTTTAGGTCGTCAAATGAATCGCGTTAAGAGCTCGTGGTAGGGCCCTGGGGCCCAAGTCTACGATTTTTATAAATTCGTCATTCCAAAACGATCCCATTATCATTTTGCTAAAAGTTCCTAATCTGCTAATTTATAATGATCGATCATTGATCGACCAATGGTCTCGTAATAGAGTTGCAGTAGAATGACAATATCGAGCTTATTAAAAGCACACTGCACAATGACGTTCTAATGGTAGTTACTGATCAAAGGAACTGTCAAAATTTTGGTAGATTGCCGCATACGTGAGACATTCATTTGTCAATGTGTACGAGATTACCACTATAAGTCACTTCCTTCAATGGAGTGTCATTGGTTGACCATTGGAAAGCCATAGTGACGCCATTATATTAGTAGATTACCAAACTTGTCAAAATCTACAATTTTGTAATCAATGATAGACCATTCTGACACTATTGTAATAGCAGACTTGAGGCCCTGCAAACATGTAGTGCTTTACACTAACGGTCGCGGAGAGACCCAGAGTAAGGAACGTCTCAGACGAATTTAAATAAAATAACTATATTAGATACATCGATTTTTACTTTTCATATTAAGTAGTAACATATATATTATGTATACCAACGTAGGTATATAATGCACAGATAGATTTACAAAATAAAAATGTACTTAAAATCTATATTACAAAACGTAAGAAATTAAGTTTAACATAAAAAATAAAGTTATATTAGAGTAGGTACTCGAAATAAAGTATATAGAGTCTGTCTAATAAGTCAACCGACTTGGGAATTTTGTATAATATTTAATCATTTAAAAAATACTCATATTTGGTACTTTTTATTAGGTTCTTCTGTTAGTAAACAATGATCTCTATCTCTTAATCAACCTTGATTATTGAACCACTCTGACACTGAAATGGCTTGAATCAAAGTTGAGACATATTAGTATCAAACTTATATAACTTATTAAAGGATAATATTAAATAGACTGGACAGCTGATGTGAGTTTATTTTACATTGGAAACAGAGGAAGGGAACTTACCATGACATGTTAAAATGTCAAGGGTGCGAGCCAGAAAAAGGGATGGAGTTATAAACCCTATCTCTTTTACTGTTTAGCTCATGGTAGAGGCAGTTAAACTAATTTTCACATCTAGTCTAGAACCTATTGACTGTCAAGCGGATTACAAAATAAGACCTTAATTTAAACGCTGACTTGTACTTTATTAGATACGTCATCCAAATTAAACCAATCTATTATATGTTTAAACGCATTAAGCACCAGTTAAGCTAGAACCACATTAGACCGACACATACGTGTAACTACGCCTATGCCTAGCCTAATTCACGTAAAATCAAACAAGCCAAATATCATTGAAGTTTTATAGTCGTTCGATCGAAGTCCTATCCAAAAGCGGTATTCAAGATCTATCGACTTATTTACAGTTACATTAATAAGTATTCTACCAGGATAATGTAATAAGATTTTTTTTAAATCGACGAATTTCAAACGACTTTAAAATCGGTGTCGTTCAAACTCGATTGATGGATGTGAATACGGAAATGGTCTAAACGACTAAATCGCTACGATATCGTTACGGTTTTCATTACGTGAATCGGGCTGCAGATTTGTACGTAGAACGACGTCGCGTGGCGTGTATCAATGTAGCTCTAAAAGTCTAGTTTCCTATAAATTTGAGACTTAAACAGAATAAAACAAATTTTACGCTGACATTTTACATTTATGTTACTGTTAATTAAGTTTATAAAATGCCTTTACTGGCTTAAATTTTCAAAGTACTCATATTTTGATTATTATTACTTATCTTTATTGTGTTCACATAATAGAAGAAAAAAAGAAATTTGTAACGAAGATTCATGTAACTCAATAGATACGATTTAAAAGAGTGTCCATGGAGTTTCTTGCACGTTCTTCTCCATAGAGATCTACTCTTTGGAACGTGCAATTTGGCTTCACTTGTTTGACTGACCGACATTTTGACAATTCAAAAACTGGTCTATTTGAAATAAACGTTTCTGATTTCTGATTAATGTATTTTAATGAACTACTAAATTCCTAGTAATAGACGTAGTAAATAATAAACATAACCTTTAAAAAAAAAAAAATCTCAATTATTTTGTCGTACTCAGTTGAGTAGAGCCAACTTAACTTTGTAAATATATAAAATGATGACCAAGAAAAACGAAAACGGGTTGAAAAAAATCTTTGACAGGGTTCAAAAGTACCATCAATGTCACGTGTAACTGTCAAAATAAATTCATTTTACGCAAACTTATAAAATATACTCCTCTGACAAGAACCTGTTTTTCTGGTACCAACTCATACTTTTTAACAGCTGTAGGTATTTTTTTTTATTTACTTTTACCTCTTCTTTTATTACAATTTTCAATTTCAAGTACTTTTTAATAGTAATATTTAAGTTATTGCCGATAAACAGACACACGAGATCCAAAACAATTTTTTCCAGGGGATATCACATCTCCATTCAGTTTCTTAAGTTAAGTTTGACCCAGTACTCTGGGATCGTGGTGATGATGCCCTGCATTCTCGGAGAGGGTTTTGTCATTGGTTTTCCATCGGCTGTAGATACTTTGAAAGTTTGCATGAACGCGGAAAAGACCTGGAACATGGACTGCCGAGCGTAGGTCTCGCCTGCACATAGTCTTCTTCCTGTGAAAAATATTATTTTTTTAAATAAGTATATAAGTACTAGTTTCATCATGTGACACATTATTTCTGTGACTGGCTTGTTGGTGTAGTCATTAGTGGCCCTGACTGCAACGCCGCAGGTCGTGAGTTCGATTCCTACTCAAGACAAATGCTTGTATGATGAGCACGATCATTTGTTTTGTGTCTGAGTGTAATTTATCTATTATATGTATGTTTTTAGATATATATATTTATCAGTTGTCTGTTACTCATAGCACAAGCTCTACTTAGATTGGGACTAGATGACGTTGTGTGAAAATTCAGGAATACAAAAAAAAATCAGCTCTAACAAACACCAGAAAACGGTTCAAAATTAGTATGCACGCTATAATAAATCAAATTCCGGATTCAGTAGACATATTTCCCTAAAGATCGAGGAAGTAAGTAACATAGAGTGGATAATTCCTCATTCAAGTCCGAAAATCATAAACATGACGATTAGATCTTTTTTTTTTTTTTTTTTTTTTTTTTATGGTGGGAAAAAATCATGCATTGACATCCCCCGCCCTTGGGCGGAGCGGGAGATAGTGTCAGACTCTTAGTTGCAAATCTGGTAATAATTAAGGTCAATTAAGCAGCCTAATTCAACGTGTTGCCAGTAGGTATTTTCCTCTGGCGCTGAATAAACAAATAATGACTGGTCTACAATTCCTGCCGCGTCACGGTTACCTGCCTAGTGCTTGCATGAAAGCACATGTTGTTGACATGTGGTCTGGAACCTAAACCCTAGTTGCATAGGTCGCATTCAAAAAGAGAATTTTGAAGGCAACCCATGCAAGTATGATCAGAAATATGCTAACCAAGTGTACTACAAGAAATTTGAAAGTTTATACCTGCACCAAATGGCAATGATTTATCGAGGGACACGTCTAACTCGCCATTCCTAAGGAAACGTTCAGGGCGGAAGTTCTCGGGGTCACCCCAAATATCCTTGTCCATATGCAGCATTACCAGATGAGCGCTAACCATTGTGCCCTGAAACCAAAAGCCAAAAACCGTAAGCAGTCTTCCCCAGACATTATCAGAAAAAGAAGTCACCTGGGGAAATGGTTTTCAATGTAGTAAAACCGATAGATAAACTAACAGCGCCAGTAAGTTCCATTGCTGCACTCCATTATATACTCGTAACACATTTCAAAGGTATCATGCAATTTTATGACGAGATTTGCAAACATGCCTTTTTTTTTTTGTTTATTTCGCTACAATTGAGTCTGGGTGGCTCATGGCGTGTGGATTAAGAAGTATGTAGGTAACAAGTTATTATAGTTACGATGATTTTACCTCTGCTACATCATATCCTCCTAAAGTAGTATCTTTCATGGCTCGGTGTGGTACTGAGAGTGGGACCGTGGTGTCGAACCTCATCGTTTCACGAATACACGCTTCTAAGTATGGCATGCTGAAACAAAAAACCATGACCTTAACGGACTGTCATTCTCGGAATGCATGAAAAAGAAAGTAATGCTCACAGATCTCGTTTTTTGCAATTAGCAATCAAATATTCTAATCAAATAATTAATTATATGGAAAATCGTGTGTTAATAAAACTTAGTAAATTATTTCGTCGGTATTTATCATGGTGACACATGTAGACTCTTAATAATATCCTCACCGTTGTTCTTTATTTGAGTTATCAGAAATTTAACACATGTGCCAATCAAATTACATGTTGAGGTGAATTATAATCAGATAATTTTTCAAAACAAACATAAATTATAGAGATATGCGAAAAAAGATTTACCGCCTTATTCCAAAATGCGATCTAAATGTCGTGTAGTTCCTGGATTATTACTAGGTTTAAGATCAAAGGTAGGTTTTGAATTTGGAATTTAGGTTTAATTTAGGCAAAAAATTAAGTTTATCACTAGTTTCTGAACTGTCTATGGTAGTAAAGTAAGACCACCGAAAACCCTAGTTTAACTATGGTACCAACTTCGATACTAATATGTATCTATAATATTATTATTTATGGTTAGCTGTGATTTTGTGTGTAAAAATTGTTAAAAATGGATATTAATATGATTGAATTGACGGATCTTGAAGGTTTGAATATATTTCAAATACTTGGATGAAATATAATTTTAATGATTGAGACAAACAAGACCCTAGAAGAAAGATAGTACTAAGGCATTTTTTCGTAAAAATACGGTTAAAGTTCCTTAACATTCATTAAAAAAGAAAATTCCTCCGATCAGGTAGGTGTTGTTGAAGCAATTAAGCAAGCAAGAGCTCTGCAAGAGCCTGATATTTTCTTGATAGCAATGAGCGACTTTACATCCGGTTTTTGTTTAGTTTTAAGTAGGCTATTTGATTATTATGTTTTGTCATAAGTATTAATTATACATAAATACGTAGTGCAAAATTTTATTTGACACGTACAGGGCCTCAAGTCTGCTATTAAAATAGTATTAGAATGGTCTATTTTATAATTGTTAATTTTGAAAAGTTTTGGTAATCTACTAATATAATGGCGTCATTATGACTTTCCGATGGTCAACCACTGACACACAATTGAAAGAAATGGCATAGAATGGTAATCTGGTACATAATGACAAATGAATATCTGACGTATGCGGTAATCTGCAAAAATTTTGACAGTTCCTTTGATCAGTGACTTACCATTACGACGTCATTGCGCAATTAGTGCTTTTAATAAGCTCGATATTGTCATTTTACCACAATTCTATTACAATACCATTGACCGATCAATGATCGATCATTATGAATTACAAACTTTTAGCAAAATGACAATGGGATCGTGTTGGAATGACGAATTTATAAAAATAGCAGACTTAGGCCCGTGTTGTGTCTGGTCTGGGAAACTACCCCGTATTTGTAATGTTTTTGGACTGTTGTAAGTGCCCAAAACGCTCGAAGAGCGATCGATGTAGGATATTTGACCTTTTACCTTTGGTTCGCAGGTAGTGGCATAGATGTCGCTACTAACAAAAATTCCTTATTATTATATATCGACGGCAAAGAAATGCTGAATTTATTTGAATTTAATAGGTGCGAAAAAGCCTATTTTTCCACAGTCAGACTTACGCATTTACATAACTTTACACAATATTCACTTGGTTTCCTATATTTACAATCATGCTGAAAAAAGTACAGATGAAATATTTGTTTCTTAGATACCTAAACACGCGTGTATCTACTTGTTCGGGAAACGATCCACCTTTTATTTTTTTCTGTTTGTATTTTAATTCAGTAGAACCACAACAGCCTGTAAAATTTTCTGCTGAAAATTATATGAATAATAAAAATATATAATAATAATAATCATCACACCGTATATGGTGCTAAAACCGTAAATTAAATGGTACATACTTCCTTCTATCATCCAGAGTAGGCAGGCGGTCTCTGCCAACGACGCGGTCGATCTCCTCATGGATCTTATCCTGGATCTCTGGCTGCAAGAGCAGTCGCTCCACTAGCATGGACAGCACGACCTGAACTGCTGAGGCCGCGGGGAAGGTGTAGTCGGTGCACGTCAAGATTAACTGGTCCACTGAAAACAAAGAGATAGATATAAATTAGGAAATAATTTGATAATCGAAAAGGGGCAAAGATAGGTTAATTTTACGATTCTCCACTTTAAAAAATACACCTGTATTATTTAAGAGTTCACAAACATGTGAATTCATTATATACTATAAGATATAGACACGGAACATACTATCTGTACCAATTTGTTACGTTCGCCAGCCAAACGCACGGACACAAACCATGGTGGTGTGATTTGTATTTATTTTAAAGTTTGTCACCAGATATCGAAAAAACCACAAACGTCGTGACGATTCAAATGTTTATACACCGCTAAATTTTAATCGTTTTAATCGATCCGGTACATGAAACACTATCGATTTGTAAAGATAAAATTAAAAAATAAAGTACCGTTTTTTCAAAACTCGTATTAATTTACGCATGTACGAAATTAACTTCTTTAATAAAACGTCAGCTGAGCGAGTTCAATAACCTGTAGGTAGTTTATACGCAACGCCGACTATTACCTGCAGGTCATTGAACTCACTCAGCTGATGTTTTCTTAAAGAAATTAATTTCGTACAAGCGTAAATTAATACGAGTTTTGGAAAAAAGGTACTTTATTTTTTAATTTTATCTTTACAAATCGATAGTGTTTCGTGTATTGGATCGACCCTCCACAAGATTAAAACGATTAAAATTTAACGGTGTATAATACCGGGATTTTTGACGAGGTATTATCAACTCTATGGTACTTACTTCCTCGAACTTAAGTGAATATCTACCGTTTTTTATCGACATTTACAATTTTTTCTAACTTGATTTTTAAACTAAAACAAAACAGAGATTTTCAAAAATACGACCATATTAATTGTAAATGAGACATCTTGTTTTAGTCATTTTGATGCACAATTAGTTAAATTAATAATCGATTAATTATAAATTTTACACGAAGCGTTCGATTGTAGTTCAAAATATCATTTTATTGGTTTAACCCAACGTCATCGATCGTTTAAAAAATATTTATTAATGGGATCATTATGTAAATATATCAATAGTAAACATATTAAAATGTCGTTTAAAACTCGTTCTGAGACCTAGTTATTGTTTCTTGTGCTTTATATGCAGCATGGGGCATTGGGGTCATGGGTTATTGTACATAAAAAATCGAATGTTTTGTTTACCAACAATATCTGTATTAGAAAAAGCAAAGTCCTGACTTATTAATGACCAACCTAAACTCTTTGACAGAGGTTCCTTATATTTTACCAAAATTCATCCCGGATGAAACAAGGAACCAAAGTTACTATTGTCGGATGAAGCCGTTAGCAGAAGCTAGTCTAAGCACGTTACTCAGTATTAATATTATAAAGAGGTAAAAGTTGTACCCCTACATACAAATTTATTTTTACCTTCTTGTAAGCACTGAAACTCCTAGATCGAGTCTGAAATTTTTTACTGATATGTAGCTGCACTACTCGTATCTCTGGAGTTCTTTAAGGCTATAAACTATTGTGATATCAGAAGATTTTTAGGCAAAACCAATGGCAGAAGCTGATGTAAAAATACAACACCTTTCCATTATACAAGTTCTGGTAAGGTACATCTAACGTAAATGGTTTATTGACAAAGCATATTTAATTTAGATACTTTTACCTACTACCTGTATTAGCTAATAAAAGAGTCAATACTATTTAGTAATCATATAACTATAGATATTGATAAATGCATTTAGATATATAAAAATCGGTGTTTAAAATAAAATGAAATATAGAACGGATCCGATAATATAGCTTTTGCCCGTCCGCTCAAGATAAATCTTTAGGTATTGTATGTCCAATAATTTTGTACCTAATTAATCTTTATTTCCCAAGGTGAAACATAACTGATAAAATGGTTACAGAAAAATATATATAATATCATTAATCAGCTCATTAACAAGCAAATTATTATTTACATTAACATTTATGTTCAAGTAAGAATTTATAGTTTTAGATTCATTCTGGGTTTCTAAGTAAATGTTTCTAAGTAAAATCCATTTATTATTAAAACCATTAATTTATTTTAATTTGCAATATGTAGGGCGTGCTAGTGATAAAACAACAATTATCATTAATATTGTAGTTATGTGTCATAATAACAAGCATAGAACAATGAACTTTGCGATATAGTTCAGCCTATCATATACCTAGTTGTATAAGTTATTTATCTAATGAGAGCTTAGGTATAGGGCCAAGGGAAGGTCTTATTAGCAAAATCTCTTGAAGAAACACAAGCGTTCAGCCCAAGACCCCAATTTTATATTCATTGGTATACAAAAAACGTTCGTTAGGTTCCTGTACAAGCGGATGCACGGCTATTACCCATACCTCTTTGGAGGTATGCGGAACAGAGAGTAAAGTCCCGCAAACCTCCGTTGAAAAGGGAGGATCCTCGTTAGTCTGGTGGGCTACTGCCCGATAGATTATTTTGGGCTGTCGTATATGTTCAAATCGCGCGGAGAACTTTGATTGTGCGATGCAGGATTTCGTATATTCTTCGTAGTTCTTATGTGGCGCCATAGATGTCGCTACACCTCTATCCGACGGAATTGGTACTGGGTTGCCTCGGATATAACTCGCCTTATCATCAGCTCACTATAGCTAGCAAGACGCTCCGTGGCACTATTGGCGCGCCTGACCTGCTTAATGTCCTGGCAAGTTTCTTTGTCCCGGACAAAATCCATAAAAAGCACAGGATGTTTGCTGTGCTTCAGTATCGCACGCCATATTCAATGACATTCCATAGTTGTGCCTTACTTATTTAAAGTCTTAAGCAGGACTTTTTCAGGGTAGCTTCTCTCTTATAATGTAGGTAGTTTAGAGGGATGCTGCTGTACAGACGTGAACTGTGAAGTCCTACCTTGAAAAGGGAAGAGGACCAGACGAGTGTTATGTTTGGTCTGGGCAACTACCCGATAATAGATTTCGGGCTGTTTTGTATATTCTAATCGCGCGGAAAACTCTGATATCGTGATGCAGGATTTTTGATTTTATTAGTTCATATGTGGCGAAATAAATGTCGCTACAGTTGCATCAGTAGTTGCTCTTATAATATGTTTGTATGTGTGTCAATTATTTACCTGAGTATGTACTGCGACCCTTCTCTCTCATTTCTTGTTTCATTTTAGTAAGGTACATGTCCAGGAAGTGGCGGTCGTAAGTCTCATCGTGGGTTTCCATAGCTTCGTTCACTATTTTCTGAAATTATAGTTATGTTTTTGTCAGCTTTGTTTTTAAAAAAACAAAATGTAAGTTATTAGCGATATTACTTCGTTACTGATATCCACCCAAAGGTTGTGAGTGTCAAATAATTTTTTTTTTATAAGATAAAAGAACACAAAACTGGAAAGAATAAACTTCATTTTGATTTTTCTCCCAATTAAGCAGTTCAAACTTTTTACAGTTCATACAATCTGGCTTTCACCTGGTCTTCAGGGAAGTGTAGACACTTATGAAATCTGATGATGCTCAAAGGGCTGCCAAACTGAAATGGGTCTGGGCATGTGTCTGCTGCATGCTAGACTAACTGTGAGCCAAAGAAGCACAGATTTGGTACCATGAGACAGCTAGATAAGGTCACGGCAGACCACAAAAGAGATGGGTAGAAACTGGACAGATTTCGCTGTAACTGGAAGGAAGCGAAGGATAAAATGGAAGGAGAAAGCTCGTAAAAGATGAAAGGAGTGGAAGCAGGCTTTAGTCTAGGAGTAGGATAAAACAGAATAGGAAAACAAAAGAATATAATTAGGTAGTATAAACGTAGAGACGTGAATCTCTATTCTGCTGCGCATACATTGATCTCCTGGCTATCTAGTATCCTGGGCCTCAAGTCTGCTATTACAATAGTGTTAGAATGGTCTATCATTGATTACATAATTGTTGATTTTGACAAGTTTTAGTAATCTACTAATATAATGGCGTCATTATGTCTTTCCGATGGTCAACCACTGACACTCCATTGAAAGAAATGGCATAGAATGGTAATCTCGTACATAATGACAAATGAATATCTGACGTATGCGGTAATCTGCAAAAATTTTGACAGTTCCTTTGATCAGTGACCTACCATTACGACGTCATTGCGCAATTAGTGCTTTTAGTAAGCTCGATATTGACATTCTACCACAATTCTATTACAATACCACTGACCGATCAATGATCGATCATTATGAGTTAGTAGATTACAAACTTTTAGCAAAATGACAATGGAATCGTGTTGGAATGACGACTTTATAAAAATAGCAGATTTGGGCCCCTGTTGACAGCATTCTAAAACTTTATGCAGACCAGACAGCTATTATTTTTTAAGTTTGAAGAATTTAGGATGAACCTTCAACCTACATTTGTGTACATAGGTATAGTATCCTAAAATATGTGACATACGTACCGTAAAGAAATCCAGCAAGACCTGATTTCCTTTCACCAGATTGTTATAACCACTGTAGTTAGGCATCACATCCTTAAGCCAAGGAGTGAGGGACAAGGCACCTCCCATATCATTCGAGTTTCTTTGGAATATGAGGGTGCCTTTGGCTAGAGTCCATAGGGCATGGTACTCCGATCTTGGGAGAGTACTCCTTGAAAAAACTTGTACCATTCCGTTGATGAACGGGACGGAGAAGAAGAATGGCATATACACGAGGTCACCCTTGACGATTTCCTGAAAAGAAGGATGTGAAATGTTATTAATAAATGTCCTGTGAGGGAAGTTCTCAGTACCGGATGTTTTTCTACTGATATCACAGTAGGTAGGCTGTTTTATATGTTTGTTGTGCTAATAAGTGTGATATTTGTAGTGGTTTTTTGTCGCTTTTTTACTAACGGACCAGCAATTAAAGTTGAGTTGGTCTCAAACTCTACTTTAACCTGTCAAAATTTGGCATTCAAGCACAGTTTGACAAGTTTTTAACTTAAAATAGGTCAAATAGACTCAATTCAGAAACCTTCATCACTAGCCAGAAGTCTGATAGACCCCTCATCATCATCATCAGCCTTCCCACTGCTGAGACGCAGGCCTTCTCTCTAGGAGAGGGAATGGGCATAATCCACTACCCGGGCCTAGTGCGGGATGGTGAATGTCACATGTCCCCCATGTAGACCCGTCTAGCTGTCTCAAAACGGAGGGTATTTATATATGTTTCCCCACTTGTAAAAAAACAGTTAGGGTAAAGTAAATTAATCATATTCCTTTTCCCTATTGGGAAGAGCAATATAATAGATCAAGTAGAAGTCCTGGAGGAGGACACAAGACACTTTATTATGCTAGGGAAGTCACGAACCGAAGCTAGTAAAGATAGTAAGTTAATACCATTTCACCCGGGTACTTCGGTCCACTGAGCCTCAAGTCCAGCATCTCCTTAATCTCCGAGGACATCACGGACTCCAGGTTGTCGTCGCGCCTGCCGAAGCCGTAATCCCGGAGGTACCGCAGTGAGAACCTCCTCTGCACATGCCAAAAATAGCCGTCCGTGAAGAAGATACCTGAGAAAGCAGAAAAAATTTGATTTAGCAGAACGAATCACTTTTTTTGACAGCATGGTGTGCGCAGTGGTTAACCGCTCAATCACGGATATAGCATAGCATAATTAATTTTTATGTTCCTTTTAATGTTCCCACTGCTGGGACTCGGGCCTCCTCTCTAGGCGACGGAATAGGCCGTAATCCACTACGTAGGCCTAGTGTGGGTTAGTGGATGTCTCATGTCATCGAATTTTTATTCTTGGATATGCTGATTTCCTTGTTGGTGTTTTCTTCACAGTTTTGAGAGCCAACCACGGTTGGCAGGAAACAAATATTTATATGGTCTACAGATAATAATTCTTCCGGATCCACGCACCTGGATAGCAGTATTTTACTTGGAGCTACTTTCGATTTGATCTCCACAACCCATTATTTGGGTAACACGACAAAATCCTTGGCAAGACTGGTATCAGATATACGTAACTACAGTCAAAATTCTAAAAATAAATGACAGCCGAAACCAATGGCTTCATGTGCTTTTCGAGGAAAGGAAGAATCACGGTATGTTAAGATGGTCACCCATCTACAGATTGACCGTGGCAAAAGTTGCTTAACCTCGGAGATCGACCCGCGCGACCATTATCATTCAAGCCACGAGCTCCTCAGTAAACAACATACATATTGTAAATAATGATTATTGCTTAAGGAAGTATCTTCCGGAATAACAAGGCTTCCATAATAAACTTTTATGCATTAGGTACTGACAGTATCGTGTTAATGTTCATTTACTAGTTTCTGCCATTGGCTGCCTGCTTTCTGCAATCTGCCAAACTTTATACTGCGTTACATCCCCATAGGAGTTTCTAAAACGAAAACTCGGCCTTGATATGAAAGGCAACGAAGGAACAGAAATGGATTTTTAGTCAGTAAAGTCTGATACATGCTCCCGCTCTGCCCAAGAGCGTAGGATGTCATTGGATAATTTTCCAACCTAAAAAAAATCCCTTTGGAGTTTTTTTTTTTTTGTTAAGAAAATCATCTAAAGACAACCCCCACTTTTGGGCGGAGCGGGAGATAGTGTCACACTCTTACTGACTAAAAACCCACCGCGTTCCTTCGTGGCTTCATACCGGGACTGAGCTACTGTTTCGAAACTAACCCTGGCCCCAGCAGGCTTCCACCCAGTTGGGCCCCTGATGTTGCTGACAACTCCTTGAGGCGCTCGGGAACAGTGCGCGCCGTCGCGACTTGGGCTCGGTCCAGACAATCCCTTTAGGGTTGAATTATAAAAATTCTTTCTCAGTGCTAGCCTACGTCATAAAACGTTGTGCAAAATTTTATCGTAGGTAAGCTAGGAGAGTAACTAACTACTGAGTTTCGATTGTGTGTTGATAATGTCAGTCAGTCAGTTTCTCCTTTTTATAAATGACCAGCCCCCCTAGCCAAGTTACAACCGTTTCTCTTGCTTCGAACGCTTCGAGTTGGGCACGCTCCCAATTCTTTTGTTCTGACCACGTGACTGAGCGTTGAGATGACGACATCCCCACACATTTGAAGTTTTCTACTAGCGTTAACTATTGCAGATTAGCAACTTGGCTAGGGGTACAGTTTACTTAGAAATTGATTCTGTAATGCTGAATGCTACGTTCGCAAGGCTCCTTTTTTGGAGCAAAACAATAAAAAATCCAATTTGAATCCGGACGCAAATATTATGTGGTGCGATACTTAGTTGTTCGTACTACACAATCTTTGCGTTTGTGGCTGTATGTATACACACGTTTAGGTAGCATGATAAAACATATTTACATAAAGAAAACGTAAATATTGAGATTTTTCGGTAACAGTACAGTAACATCGCAATTCCTATCTACATATACCTAGGTAAACAAGCGTATGCTAGGTAGTCAAATATTTTCGAAGATTTAGCATTTTAGAGATCCGAACTTACGAATAAAAATAAACGGAACCCTAATAAAATCTATTATTTTTTGGTCTGTGAATTCAAATGTACCTAGTGGGTCGCACTCGCACATAATTATTGTGACAGTGAGTCAAACACGTCTGTATTACGAAAGTAAATGAATTTGGAGTAGGTATGGGGCTCACTTTTTGTCGCAAAACAGAATACTAAAAATAAGATTTTTCAAACTGTGACATAAAAGTTACGAAAAATGTATGGCAGTAACATTAAGTACCTGCAGGGAAGTTATGTGTGAGAGAAGGGGCCAAAGAAAAGATGGATGGATTGTGTGAGAAGTGACATGAAAGAAAACAACGTGTTGCGCCGACCTCAAGTATTAAGGGATCTGGGTAAGAAGAAGAGGGAAGTCACGTGACAAGTGACATGACAGCCTTGACAGGTAAGTAATGTCATTGTCATATGATTTGAATAATTTGACGTTTAGCCGGAACGCTGACAGCAAAAGTCATTTGTCTGTCTGTAGGTCGGAGGATCTTCCGCTTGTCAATGGATGTTGCGCATCTCGTTAGGTACCTTGTTCCGTATATCTACATAGTCACAATGTTTGTATTTTCCACACTATTATCATTTTGAGGTGTGTCCTGTTGACTTTTGCAAATCTACTTCACGATTAGATCTAACTATTTTATCAACGATAGTAGATAATTAATATATTAAAGAAATCATTATTAGTTAGATGAAAAATATTCTATCCCATCCACCATCGCGGCAATATGTCGCTCAAGTGCAACTAAATCGACCAACTTTTGCAGAAATAAAATGATTGACTGGGTACAAGCGGTCGATGGGTGACCGACCATTACGTATCGGTACTCTTCCGTGCCTTGGAAAAACCGTTTAATCGTGAAACTCTAAAATCTGATATCAGTTTTCACAATCATTATTTCAGCCAAAAGACGTAATTTCCGGACATAAAGTATCGCCACAACTCTGTAGCTGTGGCGATACTTTGAAGCCTTTGAGGACCTGTGTCCTGCAAGTCTCGCATCCATCGGATTCCCGCGACCGTCACCAGGTCACCAGTCCACCTTATGGGGGCCTTTCAACGCTACGTTTTCTGTTACGCAGTCACCAGGTTAAAATTGCCTTGTAAAAATATTTGCTCATGGCGTCGTTGCATAGCGATGCTGACACCGACGCCTGGCGCTAAAACGCGTGAAGAGAATACATAAATGTGCGCACATATTTACTACCGCATGACACATAAAGATTTTAAACGAGTTATCTACATCAACTACAAATTAAGTTATTAATCGATCGAGACAGCACTTATCGTATCTCAACATTTATGGGTAATTAAGTAACACTGCAGGATCGCCACGACGCGGGCTGTTTATAGTGCTGTTATCGAATAATATGTGTTATTGTTAGCGCAGTGGTGGCCGAGTGGTAAAGGCCCCGACTTACGAGTTGTAGGTCCCGGGTTCGAACCTAGCCAGGCGCATTACTTTGTGTAATTTGTTTCCTCACCACTGCTCTCAAAACGGCAAAGGAAAACATCGTGAGGAAACCGTAATGTCTTAGAACCAAAAATTCGAAGACATGTGACATTCACCAAACCGCACTGGGCCTGCGTGGTGGATTACTGCCCATTGCCTCTCCTAGATAGGAGGCCTGAGTGCCAGTGGGAACATTAAAAAGGCTGATGATGAGTTGATGATGTGTTATTTACGGGTACAACAATGATAATACGCTAGAAGATTATAAATTACACTACCTAACGTGCATTAAGGTTTTAGTTGAAGGATCATGAAGCTAGTCGCTAGAACTACATTAGACCGACACACACGTGGACCATGCTTGATTACGTAGAACGAAGTTGTGTGGCGTCGCGTGGCGTGGATCAAGTGTAGCTCTACAAGTCTAGTTTCCATATATTTATGAGATCCAGATCAGCGTGTGTGGAACACGTGTGCACAGTGTACGAGTAGTTCTACCTTGATGCGTTCCTTCCTATCTCCGCCATACGGTTAAGGTAATCTAATACTAAATTCTGCCAGCTATCATATTATTTCATGACTTCAAACAGATGTATCTTTCAGACATTTGGCGTGGCTGGTTCCTTCTTTGTATAAAGAAATAGTGTGGTTACTCAACGTGGCAATTCTCTCAGTCTATTGAATAAGTCCGATGAGGAGTACCAACTTCGACATCGCAAGTGCATTTGATTCTCAATAAATGTACATATGTAGATAGATGGATATACTCTTTATTGTATACCATATAAAATTACGACAGGAACTTAAAATTAATGGATTATATTATCCACCACCAGACAATGTGCGGTCTTATCGCTAAAAGCAATTTTTTACAGACAACCTTTCGTTAGATTTCATAGAGAAGGAAAAAAGACACAGGTAATTCGTGGTGTAAATATTATTTACTTGATGCAATAAATAACGTAGTTAGGTTATAAAGACTCGTAGTAAGTTATTTTTGAAGTCTGAGAAAGAAAATGCCTGACTTCCTCAACTGTCCACAGCAACGATTTTTTTTTGTGGGTAAAAATCATTCAAATGAAATCCCACTCTTTGGTGCAGCGGGAGATAGTGTCAGACTCTTACTGACTAAAAAACCCACTCCATTCCTTCTTGCCTTTCATACCGGGACGGAGCCTTCCTTTCGGAACTAGACCCTGGCCCCAGTAGGCTCCGACCCATCTGGGCCCCTGTTGTCGCTAACAACTCCTTGAGGCGCACGGGAACAGTGCGCGCCGTCGACGACTTGCGTGAAAGTAAATTTCTCCATACAAACTTTAGACCCCCGGGGCTGAATTTTAGAGAATCCTTTTTTAGTGCTAGCCTACATCATGAAGGGAAGTTTCGTGCAAAATTTACATTCCTAGACACAGTATAGTTTCGGCTGCGTTGACATTGCAGTCAGTCAGTTTTTCTTTTTTTTATATCCTACAGGTAACAGAGTTCATGAAAACTCAACTCAACTTTGACTTAAGCTCGCTTAAGGAGCTTAAGTCAAAGTTGAGTTTTTTTCCAGCAAACCATTAAGAGAGAGATCAGAATAGAGGGTAGGGAAATATGATCCATTGCCAAACTATAAGGTCCCTATAGCTTACCATCAGGCACGGTACTGGTCAAACTTGCGACTTTTATTATCTTTTATTTAAAAAATAAACATTGTAGTGATATCTATGACGGCACATAGTAACTAAAACTTCGTGTTTTCCGCGCGATTAAAACATTTTTAAACAATTATACAGCAGCTCAAAATCGACTATCTGACACAACACGTCGTTCGGCGGATCCTCCTTTTTCTACAGACGTTTGCAGAACTTTACACCCTGTTCCGTATACCTCTAAAACATTCAAAGCTAAACTGATGTCAGCTACCGAACGCTTAAAAAAACTCTTTGAATATGTGTAGATTTATTAAATCATTATGTACTAAGAGAAATAATTGATTTTCTTAAAATATGTAAGTACAGAGACGGCATAAATCTTATTTTGAAAACAAAATTTTTAATGTAAACTTAAATGACAATGAAATATGCAACATTAATAGTTCAGTGACGTATTCGATAGTTCCGCAATCGTTAACTATGTCAAAACTGCAGGGCTAGGTCCAAACACCTAGGTACGTAGACCAACCCGTTTTCACTTAACTTGTACACCGCCATCTAAGTCTTAAAATGGTATTGCACTAAAAAATTACATGCCTTAATCGTCTATGATAGGTAGTTGTCTTGCCTTCTTACTAAGATGCCTCAGACTCGTATGAAGTTAAGACTTATAGTCCCTTGAACATCATCATTATCATCATATCAGCCTAAAGACGTCCACTGTTGCCTATTGGACCTGGGTCCTGTGCGTCACGCATCCATCGGATTCCCGCGACCCTGACCAGGGCCTCAAGTCTGCTACTACAATAGTGTCAGAATGGTCTATCATTGATTTCATAATTGTTGATTTTGACAAGTTTTGGTAATCTATTATTATAATGGCGTCATTATGACTTTCCGATGGTCAACCACTGACACTCCATTGAAAGAAATGGCATCGAATGGTAATCTCGTGCATAATGACAAATAAATATCTGACGTATGCGGTAATCTACAAACATTTTGACAGTTCCTTTCATCAGTGACCTACCACTACGACGTCATTGCGCAGTTAGTGCTTTTAATAAGCTCGGTATTGTCATTCCACCACAATTATATTACAAGACCATTGACCGCTCAATGATCGACCATTGTGAATTAGCAGATTACAAACTTTTAGTAAAATGACAATGGGATCGTGTTGGAATGACGAATTTACAAAAATAGCAGACTTGGGCCCCTGACCTGACTTGAACATCAGGCAAGAATTAAAAGGATACAACACTCGTACCTGCCTAGGCGGCAGTACGAGTATCTGTTCATTTAATTCCGGCCCCGGAGCGCCGGCGCCCGGATACTGGATAGAGCCCCGCTGACCTTTAGATCCATTTTCTTTGATTTACATAATTATGCCATGTTCACTTTGAAGAATATTTAACCACCAATTTTCATTTGTAAAAATGTTTCTAAAGATCCTTGAGCCGTTTTGAAGGAGTAGGGAAAAGTTGCGAAATTACTAAATTTAGACAAAAGTTTTAATTGCACGAGAAATCAGTAATTGATAATGTTATTCATGAATCTATAATAAACATTTTTTTTTTTCAAACCTACTATCCTGACCGTTAACGAGGAGTAGGCTTCAGAAAGTCACTGTTTTATGTCACTGCTCGGGCGCTTAGGCCTTAATGCAATCGGCATTACTAACGTATCTAGCGTTAAAAGAGCGTTGAAAGCTTTCCTATTCCTGACACTCAGTCAGAAACGTACTTAGGTATAATTTGCCGGAGACCCTGACATACATATAACAAGAACAATATGAAACATTTTGATTGAAAAGCATAATTTTCAACCGACTCCAAAAAAAGTAAGGTATGTTCGTCTGTTCCTATGTCTTTTTTATATATTTTTTTTTAATTTTTACAACCGCTTTTGCATTTTTTCATGATAAACATTGAAGAAATTCTATAGGTCTATATACCTTATTACAGAATATGCAGACATTTTTTTTTTATTTGTAAGTAGATAGAGAGATATTGCTCCACACTAGGAATTACTCTTGCATCGTGGGTGCGTTCCCAAACATGGAAATTCACATTCACAGGACACCCAGTTAGACTCGCAATCTCTAGCTGTAGGCCTAATACCTAATTCAAGAAAAAACATTTATGCAAGGGAAAACTCACCAAGTTTCTTCCAAAAAGACCTCAATCGAAACAGTATGATGTCCATTCTTCCATCAAACTCCTCGCGGTTAAGCATCTCCTTGATAAGCGCAGGGTCATTCACAACAATGGTAGGAACTGGACCCATGAAGCAGCCAATGATCTTCGTTTGGTATTTCTCTCCTAACTTCCGGAAGGCAACAGATAGGTCAGAGAACCCATGGGCGAGGACGATCCAGAAGGCACCGTATACTGGAAGGCTTGGAGGCCCTGCGAAAGAGAACATTATGATTAACATCTTTTAAATTAATATTGTAAAAAAAAATTGTTTGTATGCAGGAATCTGTGGATGTACCAATGTATTTTTTACTACTCGATATAAACCAGAGCTTGACTGCGGTCCTACCTGGTGGTAAGCAGTGATGCAATCAATGCAATATGGTGTTAAACTAAATGTTATTATTTTTTTCAAAAAGTTAAAAAATATACACCCTTATTTTTTTAATAATCCACAAATAAAGGGCTCGTCCATAACCGTCACTGATCATAATTTTGTAGTCAAAAGTAAAAAAAAAATTAATCCCAAAACACTGGCAGAAAGCTAAACTATCTACCACTGCGTGCCACGGGCACCGTGCAAGTCTTGTGTTTCTATGGGATAGAAAACGTCACGGGAAATAACGAGATAAACTTAAAATGTCACGTAGTCGTATCCGATCTCCCACAAGAGTGGCCCCAGTATCGATCCCTGTAGAACACTGCGCGACATGGCCCAAGAACGTTTTTAACGTATAGCTGTTGGAAAAATGACACTGCCAGATTAAACCTCGTTAGTGAAGATGGATTGGTCACACGCTTTGGAATGATTCCGATCACATAAGTACCATAACAGGCAATGAATCGAAATCCCCAAGGAAAAAGGAAACCTGGCTGTCCTCGGCAAACCTAGCGACGCACCGTACTGGCAGAAGCGAAGGGTATTGGAGACACGAACGAAGTTAAGCGTGAGGCTCAAAACTGGTCGCAATTGGTGACTACTGTGGTCACCCTCTGTCCAAACAAGGCAACATACAATCTTAAGTAAATACAGGAACGAAACTTCAGGAAAAAGCCATATTAGTACAATACTTCCATAATCAGGCCGCCAGACGTAAGGCGATGCGCCAGCGGAACATGGTGATTATAATTTGGGTCTTCAAGGTTAAAGTGAATAGGCTCCTCATAAACTCTTGCGCCATGAGTTCGTCTCGGGATGCGTGCTAGATAACCTCCACGTGTGCTCTCTTGCTGTTCGTCCCAGTTCATGCATGTATGCATCTGCATTTTATATGCGGCTGTATGTAGGCATTCGCTGGGAAGAACAGTGGGGGGGACGGTGCATCCTGGGCGCCGCTGTAGGTGGCTCTCTTACGTGTGTCATTACTTATGGCATAGGTAGGGGAATCACTTACAGCGGTGGCGAATAATCGGCAAAACCCAATCCAAGGTGTCATACGTACCGAGCCGAGGGATGCGTGGCCAAGGGGGAGCTTGGTTCCTATCGGTGTCTCTCCAGGGAGATGGCAATCCTGGAGTAGTAATTTCGCCTTACCTGGACAAGCGGGGCTCTGCCCAGGTGGACTGTTTATTTCCCTAGCTTCCCGTGGGAACTGTATGGATTTAAACTCTTTTAAAAAAAATACTCCATCTCTGGACGATGACGAACGTCCGGAACTCTCGAGTAGTCTTACTGGGTCAATTCCCGATCTGACTGCTCTCTTGCTCGGTTCTGAGGGAGACTCCCAAGTCACCTTGGACACCGAACTCAACCCTCCTGAACTGGAGTCAGCAAACGATGGCACGAGGCCTACTGAGATGGACTCGGAAGTGCCGTCGGAAACTGACCTCAGTCCCAGGAAACGACGGTTGCCAGGAGCAGCGCGTAAGCGCCTGCGGCGCCTCAAGGCTGGCGGTATGGACCCCATTGAGGCCTACAAGCTGGTCACGGAGCGGTTGGCGAGTGCGCGCACTCCTTCGACTGGTCTAATGGCTGATATGTCCTCGGGGAAGAGGCCGGTAAAACGATCTCGATCCGAGGACGAGTCGCCAAAAGATCATGCCAAAAAGACTACGCGTGTGGACGAAAAGTCAGGGTCAACTCCAATGATCCCTGATGAGACGTCCGCAACTCAGGTCGGACCACCGCCTGAGACAAGCGCTATGTCTTTTAAGGATGCCCTAACTAATATCCGGGTGGGAATCCGTAACAAGGAGCCCATGTCGGACGCGCAATTGGGGCTCCTTTACAAGGACTTGTTGAGGGCGATTCTTAACGCCCCTATGCCCAAAGCCCCCGAATTCAAAATTCGAATTGAGGGCTGCACTTTCAAACCGGGATGGCTGCAAGTCGTAATTAAAAACGACTACAGCCTGAAATGGCTTGAAGAAAAAGTGGGGACACTAAAGCCGTGGCCAGAGGCGGAACTCTCGTTCATTAACGAGAAGGACTTGCCAAAAGCTAAGGTTGGGATCCTCCACTTCAAGACAGAAGATGTCCTGAAAACTCCAAGAGATGCCCTCAACCTCCTGGAAAAACAAAACGACCTGCAGACTGGCTTGTGGAAGGTGCTGAGCGTCAAGAAAGAAAGGGACGGAATCACGACCGCCCTCTCTATCGATGATGCCTCTGTAGAAGCCTTGCGCAAGCTAGACTGCAGGCCGCAACTAGGCTTTCGCAAAGTCTGGATTCGCATTCGCGGCGATAATACGCCGGCGAGGGCTGAGCAGGTGGCAGGAACTAGCCAATCTAGCGCAGAGATTCTGCCACCTGCTCAACACGCTCCTAGGGCGGGGCCGAGCGTCCAGGTCTCTGGTAAAACGGCAAAGCGGCAAAACGCCAAGCCGAAACCTGGAGGCCAGGGCGTCAGGAACCGCCCCCTCGGAGCACCACCGACGAAAAGGGCTACACGTCCCAATCGATCGGGAGTGGAGAGCCGACCGGCCAAACCTCGGGGCTGCCCTACAGCCCCGAAGCCAAGCGGGTCGAATAACGCCACTTAACCCACCCACCGACACAAACACACAACACTAACACAACACAAACACACCATAAGACAGACACACACAAACACACAAGTGGTGCAGATCAACCTGCACCATGCCAGAGCAGCCACGGCTGTTCTGGAAAAACACTTCACACAGAAGAACCTTCACATTGCTCTTATTCAGGAACCGTGGCTGGCTAATACTAACACGGTGTCTGGACTGGGCTCTGCAGGTAAGGTCGTACACCATATCGGAGGAGTCAAACCAAGAGCGTGTATACTTTTCAATAATAATATTGATTTCTTATGCATACCAGGCCTGTGCAGCGATGACCTGATTGCAGCTTATGTTAATGTCAAGAGCGGAAATGGACGCCTCATCGTGTGCTCGGCATACCTGGACGGGACGAAAACCGACCCATCCGAGGAGCTTGCAAAGGTAGTCGAGTACGCCTATGCCAACAATGCCGAGCTTCTCATTGGGTGTGACGCCAACGCCCACCATACCAACTGGGGCAGCACTGACATCAACGACAGAGGTGAGTTGCTTCATGATTTTGTACTAACTAACCGCCTCCAAATAGTTAATGAGGGATGTAAACCGACCTTTGTAACTAGATCGAGGAAGGAAGTTCTTGATGTAACTCTCGCTACTATTCACACTGCCAGGCTGATAACCAATTGGCATGTCAGTGATGAACCATCTATGTCTGATCATCGACTAATTAAATTCGCACTGAATACATCCAACATTTGCGAAACCATCACTTTTAGGGATGCAAAAGCCACGGACTGGGACTTGTACAGAATAAAGCTCCAGGATAGACTCCAAGACTTCCCTAAAACCATACGCTCCCCTGAAACATTGGATTATGCTGTTGCTCAAGTTACGGAAGCCATTACAGCCTCTTACGAAGAGAGCTGCCCTCTAAGAACTGTGAGGGATAGAAAAGTGACGTGGTGGAACAAAAAGCTCGATGTTTTAAGGGAAGAATCACGTAGGTTGTTTAATAAGGCTAAATCGACTGACGACTGGGATCGGTATCGGAAAGCTTTAACTACCTATAATAAAGAAATCCGAAAGGCGAAAAGACTGTCATGGAGGAAGTTCTGCGAGGAGATTACTAAAGTCCCTCAAGGAGCCAGAATCCACAAAGTCTTATCCAAATCGCCTACAAATCAACTGGGATTCTTAAAGAAACCAGACGGTGCCTTCACTGCATCAGCGGAAGAAACCCTGAAACTTCTGGCGTCTACACACTTCCCTGGCTCGGTGATGGCACCAGATAACATCGTACAAAATACTCCTCATATCCGCCTCACCAGGCCTTCAAATGAAGACTGGAGAAGAGCGGCGAGGTATTTTAGACCGAACAAGGTAGAATGGGCTATAGACTCATTCAAGCCAATTAAATCTGCAGGGGATGACGATGTCTTCCCAGCTCTTCTGCAGCAAGGGAAGACTATTCTCATCCCTATTTTAATCAAAATCTTCAGAGCAAGCTTTGCCTGGGGATATATACCAGAGAAATGGACTATGGTTAAAGTCTGTTTTATCCCAAAGGCCGGTAAGAAGGACTACTCTCAACCAAAGTCCTTCAGACCAATAAGCCTTACCTCCTTCCTACTCAAGAGTATGGAAAAGGTTATTGACGAATGCATCAGGGATGGACCATTAAGGGATAACCCTCTGCATCCGAAGCAACACGCTTACCAAAAAGGAAAATCTACAGAAACTGCTCTGTTAGAACTAACAGACAGGATCGAAAGGGCTTTGGAAGATAAACAGATAGCCCTATGTGCTTTCCTTGATATTGAAGGAGCTTTCGACAACGTCACCATAGACGCCCTTTCCAAGGGAATGAAGGCGAAAGGGATTGACGAAACAACTACTCGTTGGATCGAATTCATGCTCCTCAACAGAACTATCAGTGTTACCTTACACGGAACTACAAAGAGCTTCAAAACAACTAAAGGGTGCCCGCAAGGAGGCGTTTTATCGCCACTTCTATGGCTACTCGTTGTTGACCAATTGCTGGTTGAAGCCTCTACAAGAGACTTAGATGTACATAGCTATGCTGACGATGTGGTGGCTTGTGTTGTCGGCCCCTGTCACAGCACGGTATCATCTATACTACAGAGATCTCTGAACATTATTAACACATGGTGCACAGAAAACAATTTATCGGTTAACCCGAGTAAAACAACAATAGTCCCCTTTACTAGGAAGCGTAAGTTGGACAAACTTGTAACGCCCACTGTAAAGGGGACTCTCATACCATTCTCCAGCGAAGTCAAGTACCTGGGCGTAACTATCGACCAGAGACTGACCTGGAACACTCACATTAACAATGTGATCCAAAAGGCTAAAATAGCTTTAGGAATATGCTGTCGCTTAGCAGGGAAGAAATGGGGCTTAAACCCTAAAATCGCCCTGTGGTTGTACACCGCCATAGTCAGGCCGATAATAACGTATGCCTGCGTAGTATGGTGGAGGAAAACAACTCAAGTGACAGTCATTAACAAACTTAATGGTTTGCAGAGACTTGCATGCCTCATATCAACAGGGGCCATGTCCACAACCCCAGGAGCTGCTCTAAATGCCCTGCTTAACCTACCGCCACTTCATCTATTCATTGCGAAGGAGGCGAAGGCAAGCATGTACAGAACAAACAGCACTGGCAAAGCAAACTGGCGCTCTCAAGCACTGAGATCGCTACACGAATCAGTACTTGAACACGATCAACTAGCTATGACAACAGACGTCATGCTTCCACAGTGTAATTTCACAAGGAATTACACAGTGGAACTGCCGAGCAGAGAGGATTGGTCAAACAACCTCATCACTTGCAAGGCTGGAAGCCTGATCTGGTTTACAGACGGGTCCAAAATGGGTGAGAATGTAGGATGTGGAATATTTGGCATTAGCCCGAAATTCAGCAAAAGCTTGAATCTGGGTAAACATGCTACCATATTCCAAGCGGAGGTATACGCCATTATAGAATGTGTGGAGGCCAACCGTCAACGAAACTACATAAATCAATTAATTCTGATTTACTCAGATAGCCAGGCAGCTCTTAACGCCTTGAACTCGAATACTTTAAATTCGAAACTGGTAAAAGACTGCGTTAACAAACTGAATGACCTGGGGCAAAGGAATAAAGTTATTCTGAGATGGGTACCAGGTCATTCTGGAATCAACGGCAACGAAAAAGCCGATGAACTTGCACGGGCTGGGGCTCAAGGTCATCAGATAGGTCCAGAACCCTTCTGTGGTATCTCAAAGAACCAGGCCATGCAGACCCTTAAGGGCAACTTATTTGGCGATTCAAAAAAGAACTGGTTGGTACAACCAGGTCTGCTACACGCCAAATCTCTCATAGAAGGCTACTCACAAAAACGAACTGCCGAGCTTCTTGAGCTTAGCAGGACGAACATCTGTGCGATAGCCCGCGCCTTAACCGGCCACTGCAAACTAAACAGGCACCAATTTCACATGAAACTGAGTGACACTGATGTTTGCCGGTACTGCAATCAGGAGAGGGAGACGCCTAAGCACCTCTTGTGTGAATGCGGGCCCCTTGTCCACAAACGCAGTGTCCATCTGGGCCGACACATTATTCGCCCGGAGGAGATTAAAACTCTAAAAGCTAGGAGTATTCTAAATTTCTTGGAAGCCTCCGGGCTAAAAGAGTTACTCTAACAAGGTGGCGAGTCACAATAGATCTTTTAGGTCGCAGTGACTACATCCCCTACACTATGGGTGATGCATAGCCCCTTATCTTCTAAATAATAAATAATAAATATGGTTTAAATAAAGGCTATTTATTACGTTGACATACTAAGTACGGAACCCTAAAAACGGGCCTACAAAGGACGGTGATAACTAAAACAGTATGCAAGTAGTAGAAATTTCAGCAGATTGTGCACTCGTAAAATTACGAATATATTTAAGAAGCAACGATTTTTTGCCACGGTATGTCATGAAAGCACGGAAAATCTAAACATCGACTTTTAAAAAAATGACGTCATTACGCAACGCCATCTATCGAACCATTTATGAACTGGTTTTTACCTTAACATTTTGATAGATGGCGTTAAAAAAATGAATTTTAGTTTTGTTCTAAATTGCCTCAGCATGTTCCTGATAGAAGTTTTATGTAGTTATAAGATAATACCGCCAATGCCAAGACAGACCAACCGAACAATTCGATAATACCCGACCCCATCAACTCAGGAAAAATCCTAAAACTACAGCGCCATCTCTCGGGAAATTGGGTTACTAATTAATGCATAGGTAAGAAAGAAACTAACGAAATAATTTTTTTATATTTTAGTTTTAATTTTAAAAAAAATAATTTTTCTGAAATTACCTACTTACAAGATAAACTACAAGCAAAAACTATTGTTATTATAAGTTATGTTACTAAGGTTCAAACATACGAAATTAAAAATAAAATCCTAACATACTAAGGAATTTCTGTGCGCAATTGTACACATGCGCCGATTGCCCCCACTACTTTCACCGAGCGATCTTGATTCACCGCGCGACCTGTAAGGCACAGAAACGGTGCACAAACTTAAAATTCACGCACGCAGCTCGTGAGTTATACTAGTCACTACGCGCCGTCGACGACTCGGCGGACGTCCGGACGGCGAGCTACGCGTTGCTCACCGTACGCAAGCTCACGCCTTCGGTGACTGGAAATCGGGGTCAGAATCCCGGCAGCTGGGGCGTGAGATCCATTCCATCACATGTAGCTAAAGAGCTAGCATTACTGCTTCGCTAACGTTTCAATATAAATCTTTCTTTTTAACTGGTCTTGAAAGTCTCGTTCTTTCGGGACTCTCGAAACTGAACCGAGTCTCGGTTTTTTAATCCCAAGACTCGAAAATGTATCGCGATTGAAAGCCGTGTTCCACCCAAGCGGGACACACCTCTACTGTGCTCCATGGTGTCCTCCGGGCGATTCTTCTGCTCAAATCCGGTGCAGGAATCTCCCGAACGCGAGCTGGTCGCTGACAATGCTTTTGTGGCGCATTCGCCAGATTTGGATACACCCTAAGATGTAGTAGAAACTTGAAATCTACGGACCACGATGATGGTTTTCATATAATGTAACCATAACAAAACTACATACATATATGGGCTTTTAAATATTCTACTTTAACCTCTACGTTTCTAGTGTTTATAGTCTACGGCATCACGTAGCTAGCTAAAATTTACGAAAATTTTGACGTGTATGAGTGTTAGAGCAATTTGCTTAAATGCTACGTTCCCAAAATGTTACATTTTCAAAATGTCAAAATTACTATCAGGTGAATATTTTTGAAGTCTTACAAATAAAGATGATGAAGCTTGATGAAGTATAAAATAAAAAACCCTCTTGATGTTTTTAGTTGAAGTTTAAAAAACTGATTAGTTTAGTCCCACTAAAAACTCTGCAAAAAACTAAGGATTGCAATTAAATTAAAAATTGAACGAAATGGTTATATAATATCAAATTATCATAATTAATGGAATACTTATATAATTTATAGCAACATTAATTTTGTGCAAGTTTAATTTTTTGCAACAAATTGTAATTTTTTCTGCATTTATAAGTAATGTCACCTTTTTTTGGATCATCAAACGAATTCTTCCACTCTGGAACGAACGGACATGACAGACTTTTACTGACTAGAACCAAAGTCCTGCAGTTATCCTTGGCATTCCAGGGCCACAGTAGCTCTTTCAATGAACGTTGCCGTGGCCTAACGAGTTTCACCCTACTAGGCCAATACAGTTTAACTGACATCTCTTTGAAGTGCACGTAGAACACTGTGCACGGTCGACGTAAGGACGATCGGACCGTGAGCTACTCATAGTTTGTGATCTGCAAGCCCGTGCTTAGAGTGGTTAGGAAGCGACTCCTGCTGCCCGGGGCGTCTGATGTCCGTTCCCACACGGTTGAGGCTATCTCCTTCGCTTACATCGCCTTTAGGACGACACGGTAGTGCTCTGCCTGCCTGTATGCTAAATCGTGTCCTTTGGACAATCTGCACAACGGTGCCACCCGCGCGTTTCTTTCGAATCCGGAAGCTCCCGAACTGGCCATTTCCAATGAGGACCTGAGTCAGGTGGAAGGTGAAGACCGTGGCGCCTGTCTAGTCACTCCTCAAAGAGTGAACTTACCGCAGCGATTGTGTCGTGCCCAATGATATGTCATGCGACCAAATTACAACAGCCTAAATTGTAGATTATGTGACTAGGGGATAAAGCAGTGTCTTTAAGTCGCGGGCGGCATGTTGAATTTCGAACGGAACGACACGGTTGCTATTATTATTAATCCCGAACGTCAGTGAGTAACTATCGAGCATTGCGAGGGAGTTAATAAAGAAACCTGAGTGAAGTGAGGGATTCAAATAGCCCAAGACAAAGACAGCTTTATCCACGTGTTGGATACTTTACTTTTTACACCATTTGTGAGATAATTAAAAGACAATTTAGTCGACCAAATCATACCTAATATTAAAAAAAAATACGGAATAATAATGAATATAATGTTACAGTGACGTTAAGGAATGTCAGATATTATTATAATCAAATAACTGATATGAAAAGCAACTGCTAATGCCACCATATTACTGCCATTTTCATTTTAAGTTTGTTCAGTCCATCCTAAGTTTATTTGTTACCTTTTAGATATCACTGTCAGTAATATATTATTCTATCTTTAAAGATGTGCCAATACACGCCATTGAAATCAGTTCTGATTTATTGTCTACTGTTCTGAACTTATAGTCATTAAACAGGACATTCAAGGAATTTAAAAAACTCATTAAATAAATTGGAGTCATAATTATGTACCTAGACCTACTTCAGAATCTAGCTCAAAAAATATCCTCACAATGTCATCAGTTCTTTACCGACAAAAGGATCCAGAAAAAAGAAATACAGATTTGATGACAATGCTATCAATACCTACTGTAGATACTAGCTCTTACAGCTCGAACGGACGCATTGTATACAACTGGTCCGTTCGAGCTGTGATAAATTCGGATTGACCTGGACCTTTAATCAGCTATTTTTTTGAGTAGTAGTGACCCCGCAGCGGTAATGGCTTCGACTTAAGAATTGTATATCGGGTTTAAACCCAACCAGGCGCATTTTTTATGTAATTTATTTCATCACCCTTACTCTCAATTCGGTAAAGAAAAACATCGTGAAGAAACCGGCATGGCCTAAAACCAAAAAATCCAAGACACTGTGACAACAGCACCATTGCCTCTTCTAGATAGGAGACCTGATTCCCAGCAGTGGGAACATTATAATAGTGATTAAGCTACTTTTAAACAAGTCAAATAAAATCATTTTTGATGATAAACTGTTTTGAAACAATGTCATGGCATGCTCGACTGACTGATAGACTTTAGCAGTTACTTTTCTTGACATATTCATTAGCGTAGCTTGATGTGGGCGAAGTGGGCCCCCGCCCATGGCCACGCATCCAAAGGGGCCCCGCGTGTGCGAGGGCTCGTCTTTAACAAAGAGGGTTTACTATCTTTACTAGCTTTTACCCGCGACTTCACCCGCGTACATAAAATGTAGCCTATGTCACTCAAGAATAAACTAACTTTCTATCGGTAAAAAATTTTAGCTATCAGACCAGTTCTTTCAGATATTAACCCCTACCAACAAAAAAAGCAGACTATACCTCTTTATAATATTATAAGTGTAAATACATAAGTGTAGATGCGCTCGTGTTTGACCACTATTTTACCTGATTTTAAGCAACGATGTGGTAGAACACTGGACTGCGAAAATCATTGTCCCGTTTTCGAATTTATTAAAGAAAAAAAACCGGCCAAGAGCGTGTCGGGCCACGCTCAGTGTAGGGTTCCGTAGTTTCCCGTCCGTCACAATAAGTGTTGCCACTTATGAGTTTAAAAAAAGGCTATTTGTTACGTTGACATACTAAGTACGGAACTGTTATAAATACGGAACCCTAAAAACGGGCCCACAAAGGACGGTGATAACTAAAACAGTACGCAAGTAGTAGAAATTTCCGCGATTGTGCACTCATAAACTAACGAATATATTTAAGAAGCAACGATTTTTAACCACGGTAGGCCATGAGAGCACGGAAAATCTTAACATCGACTTCTAAAAAGATGACGTCATTAGGCAACGCCATCTATCGAACCATTTATGAACTGGTTTTTACCTTAACATTTTGATAGATGGCGTTAAAAAAATGAATTTTAGTTTTGTTCTAAATTGCCTTAGCATGATCCTGATAAAAGTTATAAGATAATACCGCCAATGCCAAGGAGAGATCAACCGAACAATTCGATAATACTCGACCCCATCAACTCAGGAAAAATCCTAACAGCGCGAACGTGAAATAGCCCATCGTACAGCGCCATCTCTCGGGGAATTGAGTTACTAATTAATACATAGGTACCAGAAGAAGTTTTCGGTGGCAATTTTGGATTGCGAGAACCGATTTTAATAACTCTTTTTTTGTTTGAAAGAAGATACGTTCAGGACAATAAAATATGTAAAAGAAGTTAAAAAAAATGCTTGCATATACGATTATACTACAAACTTAGTCCAGAAATTATTTTGTACAACTTTTTTGTCTTTTTTGTATAAAAACTGTTCTTTCCATCAAGTTCAAAATGATTTCCTAGAAAGTCCAAAGTTCTACTTTTCAGATTTTTTTCATATTTTCTAAACTTATGGTTCAAAAGTTAGGGGACACATTGTTTTTTAATTTTGGAGCGTTTATTTCCGAAATTATTGACATTATCAAAAAATGATTCTAGTAAACCCCTATTCATTTTAAATACCTATCCAACAATATATCACACGTTAGGGTTGAAATAAAAAAAAAATCACTTCCCACTTTACACATAGGGGGGCTACCCTAATAAAACATTTTTTTCCAATTTTTATTTTACCACTTTGTCGGCGTGATTGATATACATATTGGTGCCAAATTTCAGCTTTCTAGTGCTAACGGTCACAGAGATTAAGCGAGGACGGACAGACAGACAGACAGACGGACTGACAGACATGGCGAAACTATAAGGGTTCCTAGTTGACTACGGAACCCTAAAAAGGGCTCGCTGATGCGCTTTTGCCAACGTCTAAGTTAGTCCACGCCACGCCTTTAGACATATTTGTGCATAAACATCATCATCATTTCAGCCGAAAAACGTCCACTGTTGGACATAAGCCTCCCCCAAGTGTCGCCACAATGAGCGGTCCTGTGCGTCTCGCATCCTACAAGGTGGACCGATGACCTGGTAGGTAAGGGTTGCGGGAATCCGATGCATAAACATATCTAACATTATTTAACATCATTGATAACATGTGTACAAATATCTAAGTATTGCAGATACCTAACTTTATATAGGTATTATTAAATCTACGTGCAGCGTTTACATTAATATTGTTTACTATTACTTTACTTACATAATATGGAATTTTCCTGACCATTATTTAAAACGCAGGTAACGTATACCTATCGATACAAAACAGGTTAAAAATAATGTAAGTTCTAGAACTTAGACTTGTTTTTGGTCAGCACGATCTGGATACTTTTTATTATATTATAAACCTGTCTGGTTTTATATAATGGAATAATAATAATAATATTCCACAACTATCACACAACGCCGTCTAGTTTCAAGCTAAGCAGAGCTTATGTTAAAAGAACTAGACTGATAAACATACTTATATATTTCTAAACACATACATATTATAGATAAATATTACACCCAGACACAGAACAAATGATCGCGCTCATCACACAAACATTTATCCTGGGTGGGAATCAAACCCACGACCTCCGGCATAGCAGTCAGGGCCACTAACCACTAGACCAACAGACCAGTGGAAACATCCTAATTTACGTTTAGCTCGTGAGCAAGGAAATTGGCACCAATACTAATATTAATTATATAATACTAGCTAGCTGTCCGCCCGCGACTTCGTCCGCGTGTACTTCGGTTATCGCACTCTAAACATGTTTTTCCGGGATAAAAATAGTAGCCTATGTTATTTTCCATGTCAAAGGCTATATGCATGCCAAATTTCATCCAAATCCGTTCAGTCGTTTTTGCGTGATTGAGTAACAAACATCCAAACCTCCAAACATCCACACTTTCACATTTATAATATTAGTTAGGATTATTTTTAGTTTATGCGAAACCTGAATATATTTTGTTCATGGATTCCAATAGTTTTTTACACTATGTTGTATTTTTTCCCAAAAAAACTTAAAAAGGTCAATGACACTAAATACAACAAAGGCGCGTATTAGGTGCCAGCAAACAGCTGGGTGCAAGTGCGGTGTAGCAAAACAACCCCTCAGTCGCCTAGATGCCCCGGTGACTATGTATTTTTGTTGATATGACAAGCTAAAAAAGGTATACTTTGTGACTTTCATAATACAGTATGAAATTTTGTTCATAACTTACATTACTGATATACTTAACATTAAAATACTAGACATGTGTGTCGGGTTCTGCATATACCTTCTAAAACTAATGTTGGAAAAGATTTTCTTTAGATATCTAGAAACTGCAATGGAACGTAAATCTCAGTATCAGACCCTGTCCACGTGGAAGTCTTGTAACAATAAGCATTATCATACTTGTGATATTATCACGTCAATATAACACACGTGCCTCCATCAGGATTCAGGTTTTAGAACAAAAAAGTTATTTATTTTTGTTAAACCTGAGCACATAAGACGAAATAGCAAACATAATCTAATCATCTACATTTTTAGCTATTTACATACGGTATACAAAAAGATTGTTAGATTGCTATTAAGGAAAATAAAATTGAAGAAGGTTTAACTTTTTGCTTATTGGTTTTTCACACGTCACTTATTATAAATTAGTTGATAAGTACATCCAAAGGTTGTCTGAAAAGAGATTGCCCTGTATGATAAAACCGCCCACTGTACACTTGTTTTATTATTCTTCAGCTCATTATGAGGTATACAATAAAGTAAACCGTATATGTTATTGTACACCTACACAATATTAGTGTATATTAGTATAAGGCTACCCGCCCACGTCAGATTTTTTGTAGGACAGATAATCGGGGCGATTTTGTATATTTGTAACATTGTTCTGTATTTCTGACCAACTTTTTGTAGGACGTGTGCGTTACAGTATTGCTATCAGTGTGTTCTATTTTTCTCCTACAAAAAAATCTGTCACCGACTATCGGACGTGGGCGGGCAGCCTAATATACATTAGATGGCGTTGTGTGATAGTGGTGGAATATTAATAATATTGGTATTAAAATGGTCACCCATCTCCAGTCCGACCTCGCCAAGCTTTGCTTAACCTTGGAGGTCGACCTGTGGAGCTGTTTATTCTAGTCACAAGCTCCTGCACTAACTACAGTCTAGTTATCTAGTAGGTACATAAATCACATTTTAAAATGCTTTCTGCACGTTTTAGCGCCACTTAGCTAATATTTATTTTTAGGAACTGCGGTCACATTGGTTTTTTATATGTCTACATTTTTATTATGTGCAGCACGTTTAAATGTTTACTTTAACAAGTCTAGCTCTATAGGAATCTTAGATATTTTATTTAGTATTCAAGTTATACCTAGGTTATGTGTAAAAAATATGTAAAACATATTCTTATCTAACATAAATTTAAATAAGGATGTTATCATTATTTATACACATTATTTATTTAAATATACATATTATAAACTCCATACCGCGTCTGTCTATCTGTTCGCGATTTTCTCAAAAACTACTGAACGAATTTTCATGGTGTTTTCACCAATAGATAAAGTGATTAATGTGGAAGGTTTAGATGTTTAATACATGCATGTTATGTAAGAGAAATCGCCAAAAATTTCAAAGATGTACAACACTCGGACAAAGTTAGGGCGTTACATTAATTAAAACGATTTTTTAAATTCTTTACTTATTGAATCTATATTGATAGAGGTGCTTTAAAGTTTTTTAATCTATTAATTAATCTTTAATCAACAAAAATAAATGTAAAAACTAACTAACTGGCATATCAACGCATAGCGGAAACTATTGAAACAAGGAACATGAAAAAACGCACAAGGCTTTAATTTATAACGTAAGCGCGCTAGAAAAAGGTCTTTTTACAATTCAGTCATTAAGGGGGTGAAAAAAGGGGAATTTCGTTTGTATGTTAAATGTCATTCTGTGTATACTTGATATTGATAGTTAGCACAAATAGTAACCGAAGTAAATAATAAAGATTGTCATTTAAATCAACCTCATAAGACGATTTAGGGTGTGTTAGAGAGTGTATTGAGGATTCTTATTTCTGGCGTCAATGAACTGTAAACTTGGTCCAAATTCTAACATAAATAAATAATAAAGACTGTCATCATTATAGTTTTTCAAAACTACCCTGAACATACGGTTTAAAGGGTTTTAAAGTTTTTGTGAAAACATTCTCGCGACCGAAGTCGCGGCCAAAGCGCTAGTTCAGTCAAATGTTCAACTGCGAAATTCCAAACTGAACTTTGCAATCAATCTGGTAAGGGTCAATGACATTAATTACGCACTTTCTCGAGTTCATCTCGAGAGAGATGGAGCTATACCTACAGTATGCAGCCGTATAACACTATCCTTTTCTCACACCGGTTCCATGGTCATTTTAAGATGTCCTGATAGGGCCCCAGAACCGGACTAATGCATCTAAAGTGGAGAGAAAGGGGCAATTACCGTTAAAGGACTTAATTTCCTGCTGGATCCACAAAAAATTTCGGTCATCAGTCAATATTATATAGAGGTAAAATCTGTGTTAGGAATGTTGTGGATTGTGAAATTTACGGGCTGCGGCATCCCGTAAAATTTAAATTTTATTAAGTTTTTTCATAGATACCTATCCGAGTTTTTTGTATTTTGCAAGACAGTATCAAAGTTATATATTGATAATATAAAGTTAATAAATATGATTGGCGGCCGTAACAATATTTATTTACTGAATTATACCTAATCATTAAAATACTCAACACAACTCTCTCAGTTTGACTCATCATCATCATCATTTCAGCCGACAGACGTCCACTGCTGGACATAGGCCTCCCCCAAGCGTCGCCACAACAAACGATCATGTGCGTCCCGCATCCATCGGATTCCCGCTACCTTCACCAGGTCGTCAGTCCACCTTGTAGGAGGCCTTCCAACGCTGCGTTTTCCGGTACGCGGTCGCCACTCCAGAACCTTTCGGCCCCAACGGCCATCTGTTCTGCGAGCAATGTGCCCTGCCCATTGCCACTTAAGTTTGGCGATTCTTTGTGCTATGTCGGCAACCTTGGTTCTCCTGCGGATATCTTCATTTCTGATTCGATCACGCAAGGAAACTGCGAGCATAGCCCTTTCCATTGCTCTTTGGGTGACTTTAAGCCTTTTAAGACGCTATCAGTTTGACTAACTCTATTGAATTCCTATTTCATTAAAAAAATACGGATGAGAGAGGTCGCGGCCGCTAATAGCCTCCACGAAGACATGACGGTGCTCCGCTCTAGCAGGCACACCTCTACCCATATGCTCCACCGATACGATAAAGTTTACAGTATCGGTGAAGCACATGGTGGAGTATATGTACTTAGTATCTAAACGATAGTGTGAGGATACTTCCGGTGGTCTACAAAATGGTGACACCCGGGCGATTCTTTCACCTGAATCCGAAATATGAACCTCCCGAACTGACCAAGACTGGTAATGACCTTCGTCAGGGGGAAAGTGAGGACGCCGTGGCCTGTCTCCAGCCACTCTTCAAAGAGAGGACTTATAGCCGCGTTTGTGGCGTGCACAAGAAGGGTAACCGTGGAGTTTTTGGCCGATTTTCATCAGCAGGAAACGTCCGATTGAAACCGTGCACTGGCTTCTAACATCTCGTAGATATAAATATGTAAATAAAATATTTCGAATTGAATTGAAGTTTATCACAGCAACATGCGTGGATGAGAGTGCGAGACGCACAGGAAGGGTCGTTATAGCGACGCTTGGGGGAGGCCGACGTCCAACAGTATACGTATTTCGGCTGAAATGATGGTGACGATGACGAATATGCATGGTGGCCACAGAAGTGAAGCTGAGGAACACAGCTGATATTATCAAAAATCCATTGTTATTATTTAGGTCATTCACCTTGATCGAGAATGACGTTGAACCTGATAAACTTAGTTAGAAACCATCTAATCATATAATAAAACATTAGATAAAAAGCATAAGTACCTAATAAGTCTACTCAGGGGATAGACGCTATCAGCTGAACAATAAAACTAAATAAGTATCTAATTATGATACTACTTGACCTAAAGTTATCAAAGTATTTAGTCACGGCATTATACTGAGATGCTGAGCGTTCGGCCGTTTTTCACGGGTGCGACGCATATTTTTCTTAAAGAATGTTTATAAAAGCAAACTCTGGTCCAACTTACATATTATAAACTTTATATTATGTAAGTTGATCCAGAGTTTGCGTTTTTTCCGTCAAATAAAATGTTTTTCTTCTTCTTTCTTTAAAGTTCCAAAATAAATACTCATCAGAATAATTATACGTTTTGTATTTAAATTACACCAAATATGTCCGAAAGCTAGCGAAGCGAGGAATTTTAGGGTATCCTGTTACGGACAAGTTATGTCAGAAGGGGATAACGTGGACTAGAGTGAGAGAGTAAAATGAGCCCTTCGTGTTTGGGCACGCCACAATTTTAGCGGTAAGTCCCCTCTTTGAGGCGTGGCTGGAAAGACCTCACGGCATCCTTACCTTCCGCACGACGCTGGTCCTCACCGGACATGGCAAGTTCGGGAGGTTCCTGTACCGGATTCGTGCGGAAGTGACGCCCGGGTGTCGCCACTGTGCGGAACCCCCGGAAGACACGGTGGAACACACAGTCGAAGTGTGCCCTGCTCGTGGGGGCGATCGGTGGCGGAGATCTCTCGCGCCGGGCCTTGGTTCTGGCCATGGTCCGGAGCGAGGAGGAGTGGCAGGTGATCGCCGACTTCTGCGAAGCAGTAATGCTCGCAAAGGAGAAGGCCGACCACATCAGGCAACGGCACTCTCGCCGCCGGCCGCCGGGATTCCGATCCCGATTTCCGGTCACCGTAGGCGCTGGCTTGCGGACAGTGAGCAATGGGTAGCTCGCTGTCCGACCGTACAGTAACTGTCCGGACCGAGGCCAAGTCGTTGACGGCGCGCACTTTTCCCGCGCGCTTCAAGGAGTTGTCAGCAACAGTAGGGGCCCAACTGAGTCGAAGCCTACCGGGGCCAGGGTTAGTTTCGAAAGACAGCTCGAGCCCCGGAATGAAGGCTTGAAGGAACGGGATGGGCTTTTAGTCAGTAAGAGTCTGACACTATCTCCTGCTCCATCCAAGAGCGGGGGTTGATAGAGAATGATGATTTTGCCACCATAAAAAAACCCCTTCGTGTTAGAGCGGGGGTTGTCAATGACGATTTTCCCACCATAAAAAACCCCTTCGTGTTAGGTTAGGTTACTTTAAACCTCCCAGACAGGATTAGGAAGCCCCTGTCTAATGCCTCCGTAGACCCTACCCAAGCTATCTGAAATTAGCTTTAAAAGCGTTTATAAATTTTAATGGCATAGCAAAAAAAGGGAAATAGCTTCATTTATACAAAACTTCATGAAACACAATTTGGTGAGCATTGATAAATTCTGACAGTTATTTCGTTAGTAAGATAGGTGCATTACTTGTAGACGTTTAAACACAAGCCTAAAGATAAATTTTGTTTTGTAAATAAATAAAGGTCAAGAACTATTACGTTCAAAGTAACACGATCAAAACTAGTGCAAACAAAACACTAAAATATCAAAACAGATTTCATTATACTGCTGAATAACAAAATAAGGAATGATACCTTTATAATTTAAAACAAAAAATCTAAAATTTTCACAATACCTACGTATTGTGAAAATGCAGCAAATTCAATCTTTGTAGTGTCATCTCGTGATTGTGTCATGGTCATTTTACTTTTACATTTATTTTTCTTGACATGTCTTTTCATCTCAAAGTTTCTAGATGCCAGTGCGCATGTATTCCACGAATCGAAGCAATGAAATTAGGACAAAGATCGAATTGGCTGGCCTGTTGGTCTAGTGGTTACTGGCCCTGACTGCTATGCCGGAGGTCGTGGGTTCGATTCCCACCCAGGTCAAATGTTTATATGATGAGCATGATCATTTGTTCTGCGTCTGGGTGTAATTTATCTGTAATATGTATGTATTTAGAAATATATAAGTATTTTTATCAGTTGTCTAGTACCCATAACACAAGCTCTGCTTAGCTTGGGACTAGACGGGTAGTTGTGGATCAAAAAAAAGAAAAAATATATATGGACGTCAAAATCAGTAATGACATACTTCCTATACAAAATAGTCATAATTATCTATATGATTATAATATACTCGTAATAAAAGGATAAACTGACTGACTGATATACCAATGCACACTCGAACCACCGGTAACGTGAAATTTTACACAAGGTTACTTTCCATGAAGTAGGAGAGCGCTAAGGAGTTTTCGAAAATTCAAGTTTAGGGTATAAAATTAATAAAAACTTCACAAAGGTTGAAATCTAACTGCCCCATAAATAAATAGATTTAGAAAAAATAATTATATCCCTGACCAGGCTTAAGCATTTTTTGGGGCTAATTGTTATAAATATGATGCAAGTAATGGAGGAATAAAATAAAGCCAGTTGATGCAATTTTGCCGATAAGGTGGTGTGTGTGTGTGTTAGCAGAAGGGCGGCAAAATGATACGCGTGTTCTTGGTTTGAGGTTTATTGGACGACTGACTGACTCCAGTGAACTTAACTTAAACAGTAACTTAACCTAATGTACCTAAGACTAACTATGACTATTGTGCCTACGCGCTACAGTCCTCCCCCCTTAGTTGAAGTTAAATTTTATTGTTACTAACCCCAATACGACATTATAACTATAAGTACAATACTATAACTACGGAAATAAAAGTACTTAAACGCTACGGTTGTCGGACACTTTTAGCGCGCACTTCTCACTGTTTATGCCACACTATATGTCGGTTTAAGGTTGACGCTCGGTAGGTTTGTCTGCATGATGGGCGGTGCGATGTTGCTGGCATGCTGTGTGATAGCGCGGCTGATTCTTGTCTCTACGGCGGTTTCGATGCGACGTTTGCAGTATCGCCACCCCACGTAGAGTACGCAGAGGGTTACGGCTGTGCTGACTACGACGACTGCGGCCAAGGACATCTTGAAGGTGCTGTTGAGGTTCTCGTCCTCAATCTTGGCTTTGTTGCTCGCAGCTGCGCTGTTTTGTGCTACGATGGTCATTTTGCTGGCTGGTTGACCCATATTGTAGAGTCGAGGTGCTTTGACTTGGGTGATGCGTGCTTGTTGTCGTGTGGCAGCGAAGTATCGATGTGGGCTGTAGTTGACGACGAAATGACAGTTCACATGTCGAATCTCACGGTCTTCTTAACGATGCGGCCTGATCTTGTAACTTGCTGAGAGGCGGGCTTTGCGGTGTCGGATGACGTCGTATCGCTTGGCGGCTGTGGTACGGTGTTGAGTGGCGTCTTATCGCTCGGCGGATGTGGCGCGTCGTTATAAGTGGTCACTGTTCTCTCCGGGCGTGGGACCAACACATCATCATACCTTAATAAATAGGCTGGTTTCAAGCGATCAAGTGACACCGTGGTTTGTTTACCATTACAGTCTAACGTATAGAATTTATTATGGCGCGATAAGACTTTGAACGGGCCCTCATACGGTGGTACTAAGGCTCGCCTTGCCTCGTTTCTCATAAACACATGAGAGCAAGCTGATAAATCTTTGTGAATGAATACGTTATTGTTCGTGTTGCTATGTGAGCTTGAGATACTAAGATTTGGGACTGATGACAAAGATTGCGTCAATTGTTTTATAAATTCGCGATCGTTAATATTGGATTTAGGTTTAGATTGGAATAGATCGCCTGGAAGTCTAATACTACTACCATACAAAAATTGTGATGGGCTATATCCTAAGTCTATTTTAATCGCTGTACGTAAACCTAAGAGTATTATAGGCAATTCATGTACCCATGATTTGTTTTCTAAGCATTTTGCCATAATAGCGGCTTTTAAAGTGCGATGTAGTCGTTCGACCATACCGTTTGCTTTTGGGTTGTACGCTGTCGTACGGATGCGTTCGATACCGAGTATTTTCAATAATTGTCGGAACAAATCAGATTCAAATTGACGACCTTGGTCTGAAGTTATTCTTACTGGACAACCGAAGCGAGCGATCCAATGTTCAACGAACACCCTAGCAACTGTTTCAGCTGTTATTTCCTTTACTGGTATAACTTCAGGCCATTTCGTCACCCTGTCTATAATAGTGACGCAATATTTGAAATCCTCAACAGGGGGCAAGCGTCCAATGATGTCGATATGAATTTGTTCGAAACGATTTCCTGTGTTAAATTCGCCTAACGGAGTTATTGTGTGGCGTTGAATTTTACTTTTTTGACATGGAATACACGTTTTAACGAAGTTTTTGACATCGGTATTCATATTACTCCAAAAATATCTAGATTTAACTAAACGTTTCGTAGTCGCGACGCCGGGATGACTCACGTTGTGCAGTGTTTTGATCGCGAGTTCTCGGAATTGCTTAGGTAGATAAGGACGTATATCGTTCGTAGAGGTTTCGCATGCTATTTTTATCTCGGTGTTAGGCATAGTAATTAGTTTGAATCGAAGATTGTCACGTTTGCGTAGACTTTCTAATTCAGAATCGCTTTTTTGTAACTCGGATAATTTTTGGTAATCGAATAAAGATGGCATGGTAATCTCTTCAATTCTAGATAATGCGTCGGCTACTGTATTTTTATCGCCTTCTATATATTTAATATTATCGCAAAATTGAGAGATGAAATCTAATTGCCTCAAACGCCGTGGTGAATCTGAAGGTGAAACTTTTTTTGTTAGTGCGAAAGTCAATGGTTTATGATCTGTTAACACGGTTAGTTCCCTACCTTCTATCATATGACGGAAATGTTTAATTGACATGTATATAGCTAGAAGTTCCCTGTCGTAGGTACTGTATCTTGCTTGGGTATCCGTCAGCTTTTTTGAATAAAATCCGAGGGATTGTAATTTTCCGTCCACTTTCTGATTTAAAGCTGCGCCTACGCAACTACCAGAAGCGTCTGTCATTAATACTAAGGGTGCGGTTGCATCCGGGTGGGCTAGCATGACTGCATTGTTGATAAGTTGTTTACATTGACTGAACGCTTTTAATGCGCTTTCGTTCCATGTAATCTCAGTTTTGTCGCGTTTTTTTGAGTTATGTAAGTACGCGTTAAGTGGTGCTTGAGTCTCTGCGGCTTTTGGAATGCTTTGCCTGTAGAAATTCATCATGCCGAGAAAACGTCGAAGTTCCTCAATTGTTTTTGGTTGCGGATAGTTATTAATAAGTTGGGTTTTTTCCGCACTCGGTTTTACGCCCTGCGAATCGATATGATAACCGAGAAAATCTAATTCGGATTTACCAAATTCACACTTATTTGTGTTAATTGTTAAGCCATAATTATTTAAGCGATTTAATATTGTTTCTAGATGTTGTAAATGCATAGGTTTTGATTCCGATGCGATAATGATGTCATCTAAATACGGAAATGCGAAATCCAGACCTTCCAGTGCTGTATTTATTAATCTTTGGAAGTCTTGTGCTGCGTTACGTAATCCAAAGTTCATTCTGGTAAATTCGAATAAACCGAATGGAGTTATGACTGCAGTCTTAGGAATATCTTCGGGTGCCATGCAAATATTAAAATAGGCTTTTCGCACGTCAATTTTAGAAAATATGGTTTTCCCTCTGAGTAGGTAAGTGAAATCAAGTAGTCGCGGTAATGGGTAACGGTCAGGTATAGTTTGCGCGTTGAGTCTACGATAATCTCCGCATGGTCTTATTTCCCCATCTTTTTTAGTAACACATACAAGTGGGTTAGCCCAAGGACTATTAGAAGGTCTACAAATACCTAATTGCATCATTCGTTCGAATTCAGCTTTCGCTATTTTGTATTTCTTCGGATTGAGCGGACGTACTTTTTCATGAACCGGGGGACCGGTGGTATAAATGTGGTGTTGTACGTCATGTTTGGGGTCTATCATAAAGTTTTCTAGTTTGGTGATGCTAGGAAACTTCTGTAAGATAAGATGGTATTCGTCATTGATATCTATTGAACGAATACTCGGTTCGTCAGAGGTTATGACGTTTGTGTTGCGCGATAACAATGTGATTTTGTCGACTAATTTCCTACCATGTAAATCTACCATGAGTTTGTTTGCGGCTAGGAAATCAGCGCCTATAATCGAAGTATGTACGTCGGCTAATATAAATTTCCATCTGAATGTACGGCGTAACCCTAAATTAACCGTAATGGTTTTTTCACCGTATGTCTTTATTTTTGTGCCGTTTGCTGCATATAATATATAGTCTGACGTCCTACAGGCGTTTTGCTTATTTGCGGCTAATACGGAGACGTCAGCGCCTGTGTCGATTAAATATCGCACACCTGTTGTAATGTCTGTTACGCACAAACGATATGAATGTTCGACACCGGCGACGTTGTTTATTCGTGCCGGTGTCTGAATTAGTTTCCCGAATTTTGTGTAGAATGTTTGTGGCAATTAGTGAGATCTCCGCATTTGCGCGCATTATTGCCGTAGATGTAGTGATAAAAACACAGAAAATTTGAGTCGCCAGGTTTCGCTGACTGGTTTAAAAACTTTTCTCTGTTTTTTTGTGAAATTTCGCGACTTTTGGAACGCGATCGAGATGGGCCGGAGGCATGTCGGGCTCGTCCTCGCGGTTCGTGATGATTATTTCTATTGGTGTCGCTCAGTTTGTTATTTAATGCCGAAATTTCCGCTTTCATTTTGTTTAGTTCGTTTAAAATTTCGCAAGTATTATTTTCTGAACTCTGAGAGGGCTTCGAAACAGGAGCTATCTCAGACGGTTTGGTATTTTCCATGATTTTATCAGCGATTTTGGCTAAACTATCTAATTTTACTTCGCCTGTGTCGCATGCCGTTAAGACGGCTCTAACAGAATGTGGTAGGCGCCCGACCCACAATAATTTTAAAGTTTCGTCTGGAATTCGGTTTTTTCCTAGATTTTGCATTCGTCTAAGTAGCTGTGTCGGCTTTTGATCCCCGAGCTCTATCTCGTTTAAGAGTTGGTTTAACTGTTTAGTTTCCGACTCTTCGTAAACGGAAATTAGTCTATTTTTCAGCGTTTCGAATTTATTTGATTCGGGCATGTTTTCTAAAATATCACTAATGTCACTTAATTCGCTCTGTTTTAGCCTAGCTATTAAAAGTTGACTTTTGTGAAGATCACTTGCCTTTTGAGGGTCCACGATGGCGCTGAATTGGTGGAACCAGAGTCTCGGCCGGTCTCGCCAGAAGTCCGGTATTCTCGGTGTGATGGTAACTGCCGTCATCTGCTGTGGCTGCTCTAGGGTTGGTGGTGCAGCTGTAGACATGGCTGCAGGCTGTGGTTGAGCAGCGGCTTGGTATCGCGGGTCGTTCATTGCGCGCGGTTAAAGTACGGTTACGGTATGTGAGAGTTATGAGGCGCGCGCGCACACGTCGGGTCACCACTTTGCCGATAAGGTGGTGTGTGTGTGTGTTAGCAGAAGGGCGGCAAAATGATACGCGTGTTCTTGGTTTGAGGTTTATTGGACGACTGACTGACTCCAGTGAACTTAACTTAAACAGTAACTTAACCTAATGTACCTAAGACTAACTATGACTATTGTGCCTACGCGCTACACAATCAATATTTTAATTGATGTAGTATGCCTATGTAGAGTCTGTCTAATAAGTTAAACGACTTGGGTAATTATTAGGATTTAATGAAATCTGATGTAGTCAACACGGGTTCAATAATCAAGGTTGATTAAGAGATAGAGATCATTGTTGACTAACAGAAGAACCTTATGAAAAGTATCGACTTAAAGTATTTTTTAAATGATTAAATATTAAACAAAATTCCCAAGTCGATTGGCTTATTAGACAGACTATATAATTAAATATCTGCAAAAAATATAGCATACAAAACTTGCATTGCCTATTCACACATTGCTTCTAATTGATTAAGCTCGTCGTTTTATTGAAAATGTTCTCCTCTATCATTTTATTATTTTTCAATTTTTTAATTATATTATTTCTCTTCTATCCTTTATAATTATTTTATTTCTCCTATACAACAATTAAGAAATGGTAGATCATTTCTTAATTGTTTTATTTCTTCTCTACCATTATAATAAGTAATAATTATCGTTATAAGAGGGAAAAGTTAGTGCAAATGCAGAACAAGTAAAAAAAATAATCTCTTTTCCACAGAAAATAATCAACTTACCTGGCGGGAAATTATCCGGTCTTTTATATGCATTCCTATACAAATAGAGTATTAAATAAGGAATTAACAAAGCGATGACTATTGCAGCAATCATTGTAGTCACTTTAACGGCGCCCGGTAAAATAATAATTATTTATTAATATGTCGAGCACTTAAAACGACCGACGCGATGCCTGGTTGGTCCGCACACTAACTGTAGAAAAACAACAACATCTCGAGGCTCTATATACATAAGCATTCAAGCTACGAGATAAATAAAGAGTGCCCAATGTAACTTGACATACGGTAAAGTAAGGAACTAACGAGAAAAGTATTAAATCACCAGTCATTATCGGCGAATTTTTCTTAATCAATCAGCGCCATTGAAGTTCTTATAAACCGGTTCATTATTGGTGGAACATTATTTAGTGATGTCACATGTTTTACTATGTTTTTTTGTGGTTATAGATAATATAAATCCAAAATCCTTAATCAATTACTTATCTGAGGAATATTATCGAAAGATGCTTATTGCTTGCATTTAAAATATGTATCTTCATGAAACAATAAATTTCTAGTAATATTTATTCAATTAAAGATTATAATGTTGTTATGTGTTGCTTATTACGTGGGTGAGCCAGGCTGGGTTTGAACCCGCGACCTACAACTCGTAAGTCGGGAGGACCGTTACCACTCGGACATCACCAGAATAAATTGCATGAATTTAAATTCCCTTCGCTTATGAAATGGATCTCATCAAATATGTCAAAGCAAGCAATTTTAGGGTATCCTGATACGGACATGTTATGTTAGAAGGGGATAGCGTGGCCCAGAGTGAAGGAGCAAAATGAGCAAACCTCGTTATTCCCTTCGTGTTAGATTACTTTAAACCTCACAGACAGGATTAGAAGGCTCCTGCAGGAGACCTCCGTAAACCCTACCTAAGTCACTTGAAATTAGCCCTAAAGATGTTTTATGCATAAAAATAAAAAAGCTTAATTAAGTTGATAATGTGTTGCTTATTACGTGGGTACATAATTATACTTATCTACTGTGCATCAGTACAATTAAAATTGTGTATCTACTCACGCCTAGCCAAATATTGATTGAACTTTGATTGGGCTGAAGATTGACCGATCAACGGCGATAGCTGTGCATCATTCCAGTGTAATGTTCTACTCAGCAAAAGTTGGGCTCAGTAAGAGGCATACCCAGCAAAGGCTAAACTCAGTGAGAATATAGTTTTTTGTTCGCTCTGGGTGGAGCAAGACGGATTGGCAGACTTTTACTGACTTTTAGTCACCCACCTGCGTTCTTTCAGTTGCTCTTTGCATTCCGGAACAGCGGTAACTTTTTGGAACAATCCCTCAGCCCACAGTGAAAGGCGTAGCTAATGGTTAGGTTAGGTTAGGTTAGCTTTACTATTTATGGTTAGGTTAGGTTAGGTTAGGTTACTATACTAGCTCTCAAGAGAATCAAAATTCATAGGGTACTTCCCATTGACCTAGAATTCTGTTTGGCATGAAGCAAAGTCTTATAACACAAGTATAAGGAAAAATCTGAAAACTGTAAATTGTTAGTTACGTCACAAAAAAAAAAAACGGACATCCGACCCATATGCACAAATGTTTTGGGAACTCATTCATTGTTTTACAGCTAAGGAGTGGTACTCCTCGCTGGAACCTGTTTTTCCTGATAGCTAAAATCTAGAGGTCAGAAAAAGAGGAGAAAAGAGAAGAAAAGAAGAAGAAAAAAAACCGGCCAAGAGCGTGTCGGGCCACGCTCAGTGTAGGGTTCCGTAGTTTCCCGTCCGTCACAATAAGTGTACCCACTTATGAGTTTAAAAAAATGCTTGCATATACGATTATACTACAAACTTAGTCCAGAAATTATTTTGTAGAACCCTTTTGTCTTTTTTGTACAAAAACTGTTCTTTCCATCAAGTTCAAAATAATTTTTCTAGAAAGTCCTTATAAAGTTCTACTTTTCAGATTTTTTTCATGTTTTCTAAACTTATGGTTCAAAAGTTAGAGGGGGGGGGGGGGGACACATTGTTTTTTACTTTTGGAGCGATTATTTCCGAAATTATTGACATTATCAAAAAATGATTTCAGTAAACCCCTATTCGTTTTTAAATACCTATCCAACAATATATCACACGTTAGGGTTGAAAGTAAAAAAAAAATCACTTCCCACTTTACATATAGGGGGGCTACCTTAATAAAACTTTTTTCCAATTTTTATTTTACCACTTTGTCGGCGTGATTGATATACATATTGGTACCAAATTTCAGCTTTCTAGTGCTAACGGTCACAGAGATTAAGCGAGGACGGACAGACAGACAGACAGACAGACAGACGGACAGACAGACATGGCGAAACTATAAGGGTTCCTAGTTGACTGCGGAACCCTAAAAAGAAGAAAGAGAAGAAGAAGAGGAGGAGGAGAGGAGGGGAGGAGAGGGAAGAGTGAAAAGGTTACTTCTAGGCAAGCGTGCTACAACGTCGACCACATCATCGCTTAGCATCAAGTGAGATAGTGGTCAAACGCGAGCCTCTCAATAATTCATCATTATCTTCCTGCCCTAGTCCCGTTTTATTTGGGGTCGGCGCAACACTTCTTTTTCCATTCTGTCCTGTCATTCGTCACGCTATCACTAACTCCCTTTTCTTTCATATCGCCTCTCACACAATCCATCCATCTTTTCTTAAAATTATAAGGATAAAAATAAATATAAAATTGATTCATCGTCAAATGAAATTGATAAATAAAATTATATTTATCTTTAATATGAAGAAAAAGGTGTGCGCGTGGATTGAGTGTTCTTTTTTAAAAGTTCTCTAAAGGTAAGATTTAGGAAACAATTGTGATAACTACATGGTGAAGATAAGAAAAAGAGTATACACGAAAAGCGGTGAATATATTATCCCCAGTTGGAAAATGGAACGGAATTTTCCCTGAAAAACTAAAAAATACAATGATAAAGCCCTTGTTTAAAAAAGGTAACTCAAAGGACATGTCATGTTATCGACCTATTGCACTTGTACCAGTTCTATCTAAAATATTTGAGAAGATAATATATAACAGTTTATATTCTTTTTTCGAGTCTAACAATTTATTTGCTGAAGAACAAGTTGGTTTTAGGAAGAATAAAAATATTAATATTGCGATTTATAAGCTTCTTCAAGTAGCTATGACAAATATAGACAATAAGATTCCAACATGTGCTTTATACATGGATCTAACCAAAGCTTTTGATCATGTAGATCACACTCTCCTCTTGGAAAAGCTTAATGCTTATGGTGTTAGAGGAACTGCTCTGGATTTAATTAAATCATATCTCTGTAATCGAAGACAATCCACAGTAGTTACAGCAATCTGTCAGAAGCAAAGAAAAGAAATAAAATACATGTCAAAATTTAGAAAAGTAAACGTCGGTGTCCCTCAGGGTAGTGTGTTGGGACCTTTATTATTTATCATATATATCAATGACTTTCCAAATGTTACCCAACATCCAACAATATTATTTGCTGATGATAGTACAGTCCTTTTTCAAGGTATAAATCAAACCCTTTTGGAAAAGGATATAAGCGATACCATAATTACTATTATTAACTGGTTGACGATGAATAACTTAAAGATAAATTTGACTAAAACTAACTTAATGACATTCAAAAATAGAAAGGAATTAATATCTAATGTTTTAATTAATTATTCAGGACATCAAATACAAGAGGTACAATCTACAAAATTTCTGGGACTACATATAGAGAACAATTTAAATTGGCGAACACACAGTGAATACATTAGCTCCAAAATTAACCAATTCTCATATGCGTTGTTCAAGCTTTCTAAAGTTGCGAATGTCAGAACGCTTATAACTGCATACCACGGACACGTTGTTTCTCTTCTTCGGTACGGGATAATCTTTTGGGGCAACTCAACTTCCAAAGAAATGATATTCATATCACAAAAGAGGTGTGTTAGGGCTATTTGCAATTTGAAAAAGACTGACAGTTGTAAACCGTATTTTATTGGAATATATATGAAATGTTAGTATTTGTGAAAAATAATATTAATTTGTTTCAAAGAATGAAAAGTAAACGCTATAAAAATCACATATGTTTCCCTAGTAATAGAACGCATTTTTTGAACAGTAGTGTGTTTTGCATGGCTCCAAGATTGTATAATCATTTGCCAAAGGAATTGCTACAGATACAATCTTTAAAGGTTTTTAAAAGTACCATAAAAAAGCTTTTAATTTCTAAAGCCTATTATAGTGTCATTGAATATTTAGAGGACAAATTGTGATTATTTGGTGAATTTTTGACATTGAACTTGATTGGTATTGTGACATTCAAATTTATAATTTTATGTACTTTAATAACTTTGACATTTTGTAATAAATTATGCAATGTATTTATTTGATTATATTATAGAACCGAGTATTTAGAGAACAAAATATGACTATGTAGTGGAGTATTTGACATTGTACTTATTTAATATTGTGACTTTTGAATTTTATAATTTGTATGTACCGTATTGATTTTATTGTCATTTAGTAATAATTAATTAATGTCTATCGAATTGTTATATGAATTTTGTATGCTATTGTTAGCTAACATAGTGTTAAAAAATTGTTATTTAAGACCTTAATGTTACCTATGTTTACAAATGAATAAATGAATATGAATATGAATATGAAAATCTAGGTACTAATTGTCACATTTTAATGCATATTAAACCGCTCTTAACGATTCCTGCAACTAATGAAACCCAATGCAATCATTATTCATTGAATGAAAAACTCCGAAGGTACGGGGTGTATTAAAATACATAGATTCTAAATAAATTGGCAAACCATCTTGCCTAAATTTTAGGCCATATTTCCCTTCTAATTATCCCTGTCTTTTTGTAATATTAATTATTTGTATAAAATTTATATAAATATATAAATTATACTTACTATTAGATCCACTCTAGAATAGTTTTAAATATGTTTGTTTATTTCATCTCCTGATGTGGATGAAGTGAATTTTATTTTTGTTATAAGTTAGATTAGCATGTAAATATTTAGTATATTTGTCACCTAAGTTATTACTTTTACATCAATAAACATAATTTGCTGTTTATTTTGTTTGCGTTTTCTTTAATTAGGTATTTAAAGGTACCTAATAAAGCCTTGTTACCAATCTGTCAATTACTTCGAGTAGGTACCAATAATGATTTTTTTCCGCCTGACCACCGCTACGTTCATTTTTGCTTGCACTCGAAACTTAAACTTCAAAGGGTTTGGTTTGGCGATGCGCCGCAGGATTCAAGCGATTTTTTTTTTTAAGTGATCAAGTAGATATGACCCCGATGGTACAGACAATATTTTCGTGTTCAATCATACGAGTAAACGAGGAAAATACCTAGTCATTTTTATCATTGACGTACTTAAAAGATCTTTATAAAGTGCTAATTCATAATTATATTGCCTCGGTTAATACGCTATATGGCCCAAAAACCGGGTTATACAGTATCAAGCGGGTCAAAACTCTGGCCTATGCGTGAATTATCTTCTAGCTTCTGACTAATTCTGACTTAAACTCTATAATTAGCAAAAACATTTATAATATTTGATAAATCAGTCCACTGTGTATTAAATTCATCATCATGATGGTCTTGTCCTTAAAACAATTATTTTAGTGTCGCAGTACATTCTTCTTACTTTTTCCGTACTTCTCTATTCTCTCTCTAAATCTCCTCCATTCTTACCATAGGAGCCACATTTTATATCACATATTATATACCCCGTTAAATTTTTATCGTTTTAATCCGGTGGAGGGTCGATCCGGTACATGAAACACTATCGATTTGTAAAGATAAAATTTCAGCTGAGCGAGTTCGATGCCCTGTAAGTAGTAGTCGGCGTTGCGTACTAATTACCTATAGGTCATTGAACTCGCTCAGCTGACGTTTTCTTAAAGAAATTAATTTCGTACATGCGTAAAATAATACGAGTTTTAAAAAAAGGTACTTTATTTTTTAATTTTATCTTTACAAACCGATAGTGTTTCATGTACCGGGTCGACCCTCCACGGGATTAAAACGATCAAAATTTAACGGTGTATAAATAATAAGCATAATCAACCTTACAATGTCCCTAATACTGTCACACTCACAGGCCTAGGTACTTCCTAAGAGAGACAATGAGCCGTAATCTACCACGAGGGCCCAGTGCAGGTTGATGGATGTCACACGTCTTCGAATTTTCGGTTCTAGAACTTGCTGGTTTCCTCATAATCCTCCATACACACACAAAGTAAAGCGCTTACCTGAGTTTGAACTCACGACGTGCAACTCGTAAATCTTGACCTTTACTACTGGACCACCACCGGTAGCATAAAAGGTGTAAGGGACAGGTCTTAGCAAACTTTAAGGGCTTGCTCAGTAGTCGAAACTGAACAACCTTCCACAACTTTCCTTACACTTCGTTTTTTTTTCAGTTCGACTACTGAGCAAGGCTGTAAGTTTGCGGAGACCTGTTCCTTACACCTCGTATATGATCGGTGGCAGTCCAGTAGTAACGGTCCCGATTTACGAATTAGAGACCTGTCCATTACACCTTGTAGATACTACCATTTACGGACCCATCAAATCTTTCGAACCCCCCTTATAACCCGGGTAATTTAAAAATATGCAGATCATTACTAGAAAATAAGATTATCCGTAATTAACTTAATAACCAGTCTCCCATATTATAAGTACGGCATAACTACTTGATGATAGTACATTTGTTGCAATTACAATCAACTTACCTTTTTACTAAATGCTAGTCATACCAGGATATAAAACCATAGTTTCAGGACGTATTCCATTTTCAAAACCTCCGTGATAATTAAAAAATGCGTCTACAAATCATAAGAGATTTCCTTCTGAAGGAGAGCTTCGATTTCAACAGGCCTGATATTGATCTGTATAAATTTCATCCTCAGTTGCGCATTTTTCTTGCGATTAAAGGGGTTTTCTTTAGTAACAGGAATTCTCGTCTCAGGTTTGTAGACTTTGATCTTATTTAACTCTTTGAATGTCGTAATTAGAGACACAATAGAAAGACAATTACCTTATGTCGGACTGTGTAACTTAAGACATTCGAAAGGTTAAGTAATCTAAATACATATTGGAATTAAGATAAGATTATTGGATTAAAATATGTTATACAAGCAAATACGTACAGACAACACAAAGAACAAAGACACATTAGAGAAGTAGGTTTATCCATCGAAACTTTGGACCTCCGTTTCATTCCCTTTATTTTTCCATAAGGCGTGAATTTTGGAAAATCCTTCGCATGCCTACGTCATAATAACTATCTGCGTGCCAGCATAATCGGTTCAGTGTTTGGGAACGTGTTGAGAGCTGTCAGTCAGTAGATAACAGTTGCCTTTTATATATATAGAAGATAGCTTCTACCAACTACTTCGCCCGTGAAATAAGTAGTATAGATTACATCCCTAGTCTCGATATAGCACTCGGAAATACTCATACATATATATGACTAACGTTGTTCGTTAACCTCGACGTGATTTGCACATTAGATACTTAATTTGTTTGTTATGATTGTTCTCATTAGATACAAGATAGTGACATTTGACTTTTACCGTTCTACGCTAACTTGCAACTATTTTTTGTTCTACTTAGCTATGTTTATATTACGTAGATATCTGAGCATAGTAGTGACCCGGGCCTTCCTAATTCCACAAAATATAAATAAACAACAAAGTAAGTGTTCTGCTTCTTCTCGATCAGGGACATTAAACTTTTGCAAAAATACTGTATATATCATGCAGCTCTTTTTATTTTCATCACCAATGCTCTAAAAACGGTGTTATGTATATCGCTTATTTTGCTACTGTTTGTTTTTCCTTAAATAAATAAAAATAAAATAAAATAAGGAAAACATCGTGAGGAAACTGGCATATCCTAGAACCAAAAATTTGAAGACATTTTTTTTTATAATGGATAGGCTCGCGTTTAACCACAATCTCACCTGATGGTAAGCGATGATGTCGCCGACGATGGAGCACACTTGCCTAGAAGCAATCTATTCACTCTTGACTTTAAGTCAAGAGTGAATAGATATACCCCTAGGTTATAGCTATCAGGAAACACAGACTCCGGCAGGGAATTCCATTCCTTAGCTGTACGTACGCATAATGAATTTACTCCCAAAACGCTTTGTACGTATAGGTGGGATGTCCACCATGTACCGGTGGCGAAACGCCGTACGTCTTGTGGTCCGATGACGGAACGGACTTGGCAGAATTAAATAGTGTAACTCTAGACATGTGACATCCACGAATCCACACTGAGCCCGCGTAGTGGATTACAGCCCATTCTCTTTGAGAAGAAGCCTAAGTCCCAGAGCAACACAACAGTGGGAACATTATAAGACTGTATTGATTGATTGATCAATTGAGTCATTGTTGCTTTTAGACATTCCAATTTAATAGATATAGACGCAAAACTACTAGCTTACTTACTCGTATTACTCTCTTTTTAATTCGTTCATTAGTTACCCCATTTCTAGTTGTATAGCTTTCCCTTGTTTCTTTGGCTCTATAGCAAAACCTTTGTCTTCTGTGGCGGTCCTATAGGCGTGATGGACTCTGCCGTCAGCAACATCGACGTTGATATAAAATATTATTGAAATTCTTTTATATAATTTATCAGAAGTATTAGGAAAGTTTTTTTTTTCACATAAATACAATGAGTACCTTTTGATTTTCATGAGTTCACTTACCAAATGGTCCCCATATTCCGATCCAAACTGCTTCAAAAACTTTGTGCAAAAATTACGTAGATGCGAAACCTCGTGTGCTTAAACGTTTTGTTCAAAAATAAAACAACGAAATCTCCAAATGATATACGTAAGCCTCTTGTGATCACGAGCATATTTTTTGTTATAAAATGCTGTTATCGGCAGCCGATTTGGATGACCTTTTAACGGATCACTGAGATACATTTAAAATATTTTTGCTTCAGATTCATATGGCCCGCTATTTGCATTCAACTCTCAATCGTTGCGATGACCTTGGAAGAAATATTTATCTGGCACGGGGTTTCCATAAGAGACTATTCTTTCGCTACCGAATGCTTCTGCTACTGGGTGATCGTTGGCTGTATTCCTACCGTCTACTGCAGCATTGTCATCAAAACTGACAAGATTCATGATATCGTGGTGAAAATGAATGAGGAATTTATTTTCGTTTGTAGTCTGGGACCGAGATACAGGTAAGAAAATGAGGCATACGTGGTGCCGAAGTAAATAGGTAAATGGAGCGGCAGTAAATCATTTACCTTTAGACGGCCTTTATTTGCATTTAGATCCCTATAAACAACTTCGTAGTGTATAACTTTCGAAATAGAAATCAAGATTGCCTGTATTAAGTGGACCACAGGAACTAATCGCGAGTTTTATAATGCGCATATACTTTTGCGCACACTGCAGTAAACAGAATCAGAAAAATATAAGTTAATTATTCAGGATAAATATGCTAGATAGGTAGTGTGTTCAAAACATATACAGCTAATTTAATATGACAGAAAAAGAATCACGAAGATGCCACTAAAATTTACTTGTATCGATTGAAAACTAGACTGATATAGGTACATGCAATCATTCTGTTTGTTGGTCAGATTATTCTACAACCAAGCAACGTTTTACTATCATGTTTTCATTTTATAATCAAATCTGTCGCCAAAATGCTTCATATTTTGCAAGCATTGTCTTTGCACTTCTTTTTTTAGGGTTCCGTACCTCAAAAATAAAAAACGGAACCCTTTTAGGATCTGCACTTTGTTGTCCATCCGTCCGTCCGTCTGTCTGTCTGCCAAAACCCTTTATCTCGAGAACGCGTAGAGGTATCGAGTTGAAATTAAATACATACACTCAGGTTTGCGGTCCCTTCAAGCTGTGTAAAAATCAAACTTCTAAGTTAACGAATTAAAAAGATACGGCCGTTTATGTCGCAAAAAAACGTATAAGTATTTTGATACTCTCGAAGATCTAAATTCATAGGATATTTCCTGTTGACCCAGAATCCTAAAATTTGGCACAAAGCAAAGTCTTATAGCACGTCCAAGAGTGACCGCGCGTTTAGTCCTGTAGTCCTCTCAAAGAAGGTTTTCTTACAGTTTTTTTTTTTCAGGAAGCCTTTCATAGAAGGCCAGCTTTTGATCTGGCAGTTGTGCTTCGCATGGTTCACATTCGTTTCCTTCGTGGGTGGTTTGTACGTGGTATTCCCAGTAGTGGGACTGCTTTTCCAGAGCTTGTTCGCTACCATTGACGAAAACACCGTCAGACCCCTTCAATTCCCCATGTGGCTGCCACACGATGACCCCTACAGATCACCGAACTACGAAATGTTCCTGGTGATGCAGATGACACTGTGTATTATGTTTGTCCAGACTTTTTGCGGTAAGCTACCATTTTTACGTCATGAGAAATGTATGGTAAACGAGAACTTATAGAACGGGCCTTGGTTTTATGAACCGATGATTTTCCTTCCTGTTTGTTCCTGTTCCTGGGGTCGTGACACAGTCTATATGTCAATATCAGAACTCGACATTGATATTGAGAGAATGCTAGTCAAGTAAATACGTTTCGAATCTAGTTTCGTCAAATTGGATAAATATAATAAACAAATCAAAATTAATGCAAGTACAAGGAGATTATAAATATCCTCCTGACTGCTTTTCAGTCACAGTGTTTGATCTCAAAGGAGGCTTGCCAAGAATGCAAGATATGGTATGTAGTGTTCAGCTGGAAAGGCGATTCGATACGATACAGGGGGAATAAAAAATTAGAACGAGAATAACTTCTATGCCATAATAATAATTATCCAACTTACTAGACTCGTTAAAAAATAAAAGGCTCATTTTGACTTTTAAAAAAACTCTAGAATGTAACTTGGAACTGAAAAAAATAATATTTAAATAATAATTAGGGTTCCGGTGTAGTGTTAGCTATTTTAGTAGTAGTTACACTACACAGGACAAGCCGCTGAGTAGTCAAAATACAATGTCAAAACGGTAGAACAGTTATATTTTGGCGACTTTAACTACTAATAACTATTAAACTAACCAGTCCACTTAAGACTCCAAAAACCATAACCCTATAATACCTATAGGTATTTTCCATTTCTATAGATAGGTATGTCGTAATAGTTTCCCACCAACCAGAGGTTGTCTTTGCCTAAGTCGTCGACGGCGCGCACTGTTCCCGCGCGTCTCAAGGAGTTGTCAGCAACAGCAGGGACCCAGCCGGGTCGAAGCCTAGGGGCCAGGGTTATCCGAAAGGGCGCTCGAGCCCCGGTGTGAAGGCTAGAAGGAACGGGGTGGGTCTTTTAGTCAGTAAGAGTCTGACACTATCTCCCGCTCCGCCCAAGAGCGGTGGATGTCATTGCATGATTTTTCCCACCATAAAAAAAAAGAGGTTGTCTTTGGGTACACTAGCATAGCAATTACAGGAATGATCATTCGGTTGGTATCACGTTCCACGAAAATTGTCTAAGAGGCCTCTGCGAGTTGGCTTCAGCCCCTCGTATGCATTTCAAAGATTTACTGGCACTTTTTAAAAGTCAAGAAGTCAGTCAGTCAGAAAAAATGATGCTAATAGCACATTCCAAAGCGTAGATCTCTTGCCAATTCGCAAGGAAGACATCCAAGTCGTCCCGCCAACTCCTTCTTTGTCTGCCGCGACCCCGTCGTGCGATTTCAGGGCACCAACTTGGTGTTTTATTGGCCTACCGCTTTATCGACATGCAGCAGACATGTCCAGTCCATTCCCTCTTAAGTCACATCAATGATCTACGTTTTGGAGCGCTGTGTAGTGTTTAGAACGTTAACTGTTAACGAACCGTTATTTAAACACCTAGTATATTAGGTACGCTAATACGCAACGCAATTAGACCTACGCTCTATAGCAAGGTACCTTTGGATGTTTTTGAAATATTTTTTAAATTTCAGTGTACATCTACACACTTTTCCACATCCTGCTGCATTACTACACGATCATGAACATGATAATCATAGACTTCAGTGTGATATTCGAGGGTTTGGACGAGTCAGTCGCATTACTGCCTCGGCATGATGAACGGAGAAGAGAAACTCAGCGCATACTGAACGCGAGGATACGCAGGATTGTCACGTGGCATCTTTCTGTGTTTAGGTATGTATGTTCTCTTCAACTGTATTTTTACGGTGGAAATTCATCCAACGACTTCTCACGCTCTTGTGCGGAGAAAAAGGGCGTGTCAGACTCTAGCTGACTAAAACCACACCTATGTTCCTTCCTTGCTTATCGTTCCAGGACCCCGGGTTTCTTTCGGAAGTCAACCCATGGCCTCAGTAGGCTTTGGCCCTACTGGGCCCCTGCGGCGACGGCAAACTACCCATCGCTCGTCGTCCGCAAGCCCATGGTGTTAACTGTGATTTTGAAAATGGCCTTATTCCAGTTGTAACATACCTTTGTGCTGTGTTACTGATTAATTTCGCTGCGAAATGCAAAGCAAATGATTTGGATCTTAAGAACTCGTTGGCACTTAAATTGTCTTTGCCGGACTTGTCCCTTATGAAGACAATTAGGTATAATGCCACTGATGCCACATACAATACGAACTACGCATTATATTGGACTTACTTCAGGCAGTCTGAACGTAAGTTTTCCTCAGTTTTAAAACATTAACAACAGCCTAATATTTTAATACATCTGGTCGGGGAATCCTCCCTTCTTAATCAAGTTTGAGATCCCTTTCACTATATTTCTCATTCCTCTAAGCTAAGGATGGAAAAGATCGATTAAAATCGAAATCTGAAGAATCGGTTCAGTAGATAATATTTTTTATCAAATGCTTCAACTAAAGCACCTTTAAAAAATTTCGCTTAGAACCTTTAATTTATGGCGTATGATTTGAACCTCTGGTTTACTCTAACTAGTGTCACATCTTTCCCTTTGTTTGTTTCTATAGGAAATCTCTGCCTAATCCAGTTCACTCCATTTTACCAGTGACATCATTGGTTTTATCTCTTTCGGAGGGAAGGGCCTCTCCTCGACCTACGGTTGAAGTCATAGGACAATGATACTTATATACTTAAATAAACAGAATATCAATGCATAAGTAAATCTGGCGCATCGTCTACAGGATCTACTTACACTTAAGAGGATTCTTGCGCCGGGCCCAGGTTCAGGCCATGGTCCAGAGTGAGTAGTGACTAGTGCCCACTCCCTAGTGGGCATGGGCAGCGGTTGCCTTCTTCTGTGAAGCAGTACTGCTAGCAAAGGAGGCTTAAGGAGGCGTTCACGCATATCGGAATGGACATCCTAACGCCCTAGCCGGGATTCCGATCCCGATTTCCAGCCACCGTAGGCGTGGGCTTGCGAACAACGAGCAATGGGTAGCTTGCCGTCCAGCCGGCCGATAACAACTGAGAGCGAACTGCAGTGCTATTCTTTAAGAAACAGCCTTGAGCGCAGCGCTGGCCACAGCGATGAATGCAAATAGGTACATTGATGTAGGAGCAATCCAATGTACCTACCAGCGCTGCGCTCGAAGCTGTTTTCTTAGAAAATAGCACTGCTGGGCACAGATTAACCTGGGTGTAATGAACCCATAATATTAACATTCCACCTCTAAACCATGACTGCAAGTGTGAAGTGCAAACATGGGACACACGGGACTGATGACAAATAAGATAATTAATGAAGCAAATTGTTATTTCAGCGCTGTGAGCACCGTTTCATCTGTATACGGTCTGCCGCTGGTGTACCAGGTATCCTTAAGCTCCATTGCCATATGTCTCATAGCGTACCAGATTGCAGAGGTAAAGACATTAGTGTGTTATAAAACCAATCGTAGTAATAGTAAATTTACACTTTAGAGACTTAAGTGGCACTATAATAAGCTATATAGATGGCTCGCAGAAGAGATGGTCGATGGTGCCGAAATATCCTTGAGTGGCGACCGCGTAACTTCCTTGAAACAGCACGCTTAGCCAAATTGTTATTCTGTAACCGTTAACGCTGTCGAAAAGTGATGAAACGTATGGGAATGACGTCATCTCAACGTAAAGTCGCGTGGTCAGAACAAACGAATAGACAATTCGTAGCCAAGTTCACATCGTTCCAAATCGTTTCTACAATGTTTAACGCTACATCCTTTGTTATACAAACGCTACATTGTAGAACGAGCGGCCGAATCAGGCGCGTCAACATGGCTACCAACTTATCGTTTTCTACAATTGCTGTCACCGAGGCGTTACCGATTAGAGAACGGAATTAATAATATAATAATAATATAATATTCCACAACTATCACACAACGCCGTCTAGTCCCAAGCTAAGCAGAGCTTGTGTTATGGGTACTAGACAACTGATAAACATACTTATATATTTCTAAAAACATACATATTATAGATAAATTACACCCAGACACAGAACAAATGATTGTGCTCATCACACAAACATTTGTCCTGGGTGGGAATCGAACCCACGACCTCCGGCATAGCAGTCAGGGCCACTAACCACTACACCAACAGGCCAGTCAATTCGACACAAACTAGTTGTAACTTGGCTAGGGGGGCAGGTTGCTTATTTCAATGGGCAGTAGTAGAAGTTTTTAAATATCATCGCACCTTTCCGGCTACACCTTGTATCTGCAGTGACGTTGATCTCTCGCTCATAATAAATTACATAAATGTAGGTACCTACAACCAATGATGTATTAGGACTAGGCCGATTTGCCAAACGCATTTTTGAAGCTTATTAGTACCCAGTTGTTAAACCTACAGGTATGAGATTAGGATCGCAAACCCTAACAATACAAGACATGATTGATCGAAAAATAGTAAGTAGGTACGCATCTCAAATATTTTAAGCTAAAGCCGTACTATGTAGCTAATAACTTAGGTAAGTATACAAGGTGCAGTTTTAAAACTGCACAATATTTCAGGAGGTTGTAATAAAACTCATAAATAATCATGTAAAAATACGAAACCTGGTCAGTAATCAGTAATACTTGCTATTTAATTTTTTTTAATTTTAACCGTTTTTCAGAATAACTCTCTAAATACACTTCTTAAAAAAACAGAATCACCCATTGCGATTCGATTTATCGTACGTCATGTCTCTGTGTGTGTGAGGGCGTCAACCTGTACGAGGCTCCGCCCACTTATTCTACGAAATGAATAATTTAGCCTTAGATGTACCTACCTAGTTCAATTTCGATGATCATTATGTAATTTCGTTAATTAACTAAGTTTTAAGCATCATTACAATGCGAAAATCTTTTAAAAGTACAAGTTGACGTTGCGTCGTTAGTTATTTACCTATCAGCTGATGAATAAGAGGTTAGGCCGAGGTCAATAAACCTTATGGTGCGTTTACACGTGGGCCCAGCCTCGGCCAACCGCCATCCCTAGCCATTGTGTAATGCTAGCAAAGGAGAATGCCGACCGCATCAGGCAACGGCGGCGCTCACAGCGCCCCAGCCCCGCCGCCGGGATTCCGATCCCGATTTCCGGCCACGGTTGGCGCGGGCTTGCGGACGGCGAGCAATGGGTAGCTCGCTATCCGACAGTCCGGTAACTGTCCGGACCGAGCCCAAGTAGTCGACGGCGCGCACTGTTCCCGCAAGGCAAGAAGGAACAAGAGTGGGTTTTTAGTCAGTAAAAGTCTAACACTATCTCCCGCTCCGCCCAAGAGCGGGGGATGCCATTAGATGAATTTCCCACCGAAAAAAAAAATCCCTAGCCATTGTGTAAACGGTATACAGCTTACGCCATTCATGCCATTTCATGACCAAGACCCCATTTACACAATGGCTAGGGATGGCGATTGACCGAAGCTGGTTCGACGTGTAAAGGCACCAATTACATCACGTAAGCAATACCTATTCGTGTCCCTGCTGCATAACTTTGAAACTATGATTGCAAGTTAGACGGAACATAGCTTAGCCAAAATTATGTTTATTTATGTTAGCCTTAGTTTTGCTTTATTACTGATATCGTGACTGAGACGCATAATGTTAGTATGTTGTACCTACAAGATGTTGACATACCCTCTCGGTATGATGAAAGCGAACGCGCGCACGCGGGATTTAGGCACTAAACAAAACGGACGACGGCGTCTAGTAGGTAGATACATACCTACCTGCAATCGCAGTAGGCGCGTTGTAATTCATTATCAAGGTCAGTTTTCCGTAATAATTTCGTTTTTATTTGTGGACTAAATTGGTTGATGTAAAATTTCCCTTCCTACTTTTTAACGGGCTGAGGACCGTTAAAAATACCTCAAGATAATTTGTGCTAGTTAAGTAGGTAGATAGGGTTTTTAATGATTTATCTTGCTTGATTTTTGGCATAGTTAAAAATTTTAAATCAACTGATTTACGTTAATCAAATTGATTTGGCTAATAACTTATTTACAAATGATTTTTTTATGTTCACTCACACATTCACAAATAAAATAAATAAATTGCCTAAGTACCTACTTATGTTACCTGGAGGTATTGTTCAAAGTGTCCACCTTCACAATCCAGGCAGAGTCTAGCACGACGTTGTTGATTTTCTTTTAATTTACGTAGCACAAACACATTTGTTTTCAAAGTTTCGAAAGCACTGATCACCTTTTCACGTAATTGTGTAACACTGGTGATTTCCTCTCCGTACACTAGTCTTATTTTAAGATGGACGTTGGCTATTGGGAAACAGTTCTACGAACATCTCGATAGCTCGAGATACGCTGTCTCCACTGATAGCATACAAGCGGACCATCTCCGTCAATTCTACATTTGAGTATTGGTCCGTCATTTTTTAGCACTAGACACCGCGTACGTAACCGTTAACCGAAGGCGAACCTGTGAGCGGAAAGTGCACGCGTATGCACATGCCGGTGACAACAATTACACTAAAGTAAATCGATTGATCGATGGCCGCGGGGGCGTGGCTAGGGTGTGCCGTACGGGACCGATGAAAAAAAAAAAAAAAAAATGAAAAATAGTTTATTCACAGAAATACATATTTAGCACGATAAATATTACCTCTGCCAAACTGTAAAGCAGTTTGTTGACAGATGTAGCTCCTTTTGTTTAGCACAAACATACACATTCACCGATAACACTTTCTAAATGTCCTCATCATTGAGGGTTTGACAAAATTCATTGAAGAGGTACTTATGTATTTTATTTTTATAAGACGCTTTTGTAGCACAGCTGTTTATATCGACTGGAAGGTTATTAAAAATGGTTGGAACTAAAAACTTTCTACATCTTCGACCATAATAGTTATTACAATTGGGTGCAATAAACCAAAATAATGATAATAAAATAATGATAAATGACGATGATGGTGATGATGATATGTGTAATGATAGGTGCTTTATTATGAAACTATCATTGCGTGTCTGTGTGTGTGAAAGCGCGGTTATAAGGCAGGTATCAGACTGGCTGCGTTTTAACAAAGGTAGTTCACACATACCGATTTCCATAAATAAGAAAAAAAATAAAAAAAATTACCTACTCATTTTATTATTGATTCGGGTCGAGAATCACTAACATAATTACCTCCTGAAATTTCTAGCAGCTTCAAACCTGCACCTTGTATGTACCTATACTTAACTACGAATGTCCTATCTTTAGTAACTAATTGAGTATTTATTATTTGACAACAAAAACAAGTGCAGACTTATGTACAGACAGCTGCTTCAATTGGGACTGATGATTAAGACAATTCCTACCTAAGAAATATTGAACCTAATAATAAAAAAAATTAAAATAAATAATGTTGTATCTTCTTCTTTATACTGTGTGTACATAAATTGTAAAATAAATAAATAAATACCGTGTGATATTCCACGCTTTACAATAAACGCTCGTATGAAAAACTTTTTACAAAAAAATATAACCGACTTCAATGTTAAAAAACAATGAAAAGTATAAAATAACTTTAATTTCGAAAGTCGGTGTTTCTCGATATTGTTTGTTCCTTATTTAACACCGACTTCCGAAATTAAAATTATTTTGATGGTTCTAGTGTTTTTTTTTTTAATGAAGTCGGTTTTATTTTTTTTGTAAAAAGTTTTTTATATAGTTACAACACTAAGGTATATTTTCAGAAACTGGACAACGGCACAGTGGACATCTTGTTTTGTCTGCTGGGCATCGCTGCTTGCTTGCAGCTCTGGATACCATGCCATCTCGGCACCATGATCAGAAACAAGGTCTGTTATGAAGAATACAATAGTAAACTCATTAAAAAATAATTTACATTAAACATTATCATTTGAATGGCGTCAGATACCCAGCTTTGGTTTTCAATTTCATCATCAGCCTTTTTTAATGTTCCCACTGTTGGGTTCTAGGAGAGGGAATGGACCGTAATCCACCACACGGGCCCAGTGCGGGTTGGTGAATGTCACATGTCTTCGAATTTTTGGTTCTAGGACATTCCGGTTTCCTCACGATGTTTTCCTTCACCGTTTTGAGAGCAGTGCTGATAAAATAAATTACACAAAGTAATGCGACTGGCTGGGTTCGAACCCACGACCTACAGCTCGTAAGTCGGAGCTGTTACCACTCGGTCACCACTGCTCTCTTTCTCTGGTGAAAAATTATCAATTAATTTTTCTCGAAAATTATTTTTTAATTTTATTTTTTACATTCAAAAGTCAAAAAAAAAGTCAAAAATATTTTATTTCACATAGGCCTACATGGGCACTTATAAAACGTCAGAAGCTAGTGCACGGTTCCAGATTGGTCGTTTCCTATGGAGAAGAACCGGCAAGAAACTCCATGGTTACTCTTTTTAAAAAAAGTGGTTGGTATTACAATATTGATAGATACTATGTAAGAACAGTGTAGACCAGTCAAATATTGTACACAAAAGCACAATAAAAATTATCTTAATAAAAAAACAAAGTACGTCGTAATAGGAAGTAGTCTAAGAGTTCGCGGAGTATACAGTATTCTCACATTCACATTACAAAAAGAGGCTATATAAAAAAAATAAAATCAGGAATAATATAATAATTACAACTATCAATAAAATGTTAACCAAATAAATTACTAACAAATTTAAGACAATTGAAATATAAATAAAATAAAAAAAATATTGCAAAAGCAATGTGTAAGAGAAAATAGTAGTTTATGTGACTAGGGGATAAAGCAGTGTCTTTAAGTCGCGGGCGGCATGTTGAATTCCGAACGAAACGAAGGTTGCTGATTTTAATCCCGCACGACAGTGAGGGATTTATAAAATTAACTCCCGAGCATTGCGAGGGAGTTAATAAAGAAACCTGAGTGAAGTGAGGAATTTAAGCCGCCCAAGACAAAGACAGCTTTATCCCCGTGTTGCATACTCTACTTTTTACACCATCTGTGAGATAATTAGATAAGACAATTCATTCGACCTAATCATATATTAGAGAAATATAAGTATTATATTTATTAGTTCATCAAAGAAACAAAATTCACTACTCCACGATTCTATAGTTTCAATTTTCTATAATGCTCCCGTGTCGTCAGTACGCACGTTTTATTCTATTTTCTTTTTTTGTTAGTGGCCAGTTTGAATCATAGTGATTCTCATCATATTGACTCTTTGGTTTGAATTTCGAGTCAATTTGTTCGATGCGCCTACATTTTAATTCACAATGTTGACGATTCTTGATGCTCCAAATTCAAATCTCATTATTCCCTAGGGATCGGCCATACTGTATTATCTCCCTAGGGATAGAATGACTTGCTTTAAGTGAGGTTTGTATGACGTATAAAACGACATTATCGAGCAGGTGGTGTAAAAAAAAATGTATATATAATTATTAAAACAAAGGTGGAGCAGTTAATAGACAAAATATTGATGATTTACCAGAGGGCCACATGTGCAGAGGTAGTCATTGCCAAACAAGCGCGTCTTCGACATAGTCTTTAACCTTGTAATATGTTTTTTCGGTTAGGACACGCTTGATATGAGATTTGAATTTTCCCTCACTAAGTTCAGTTACAGCCCTTCGCAGTTTATTATAAAAGCGAATGCTGTTTACTAAGAATGACTTGCTAGTCTTAGCTAGTCTCCATTTGGGTAAGACAATTTCGTGTTTACTACGTGTATTAACTATTAATTAACCCGGGTGGGTTAATTAATAATTATGGGTATATTAAGAAACATAGGTATGTTTCTTCAGTACTACTCTTTGTGTACCGGGACTGCGTTGAATTATTCAAACAATTCCACGGCACAGGTAACAGTACCCCGCAAGGGAAGAAGGGTAGGGTAGTAGTAGTTTACCTTATAACTTTGTCATTTTCAACTTAACTAAAAATAACCTTCTCAAAAAATTATTCTGTCGCGGTGGTAGGTTATATCCGCTTATCGGTCTGTTTGTTACGCCTAATTTAGCGGTCGTCATAAAAAGAGTAGATACACTTCAAATCTTAAAAAATAAAAACATTTACATTAAGTACTTTACAATCTAAATCATAACAAACGGTCGACCATTAAATTATCGGCGGAGTCGTTTTTTAAGAAAAACGTTGCCCTACACGAGGAAATACTTCTGTGCGTTCACACTGTGTCAACCGTGACGTCAACATTTACGGATTATGCTGTTCAAAAAATTTGGAATCTATTAGAAATACAAAAATACCAGAAGATACTATATTTAAGTTTATATTATAGGCATTGCGCTACAGGAACAGATCGTAGCACAGCTACGAATTGTAATTCGTAGAAGTTGTAGCGCTGCGTAGACGATGCGCCACAGTAACAGACCGTAGCACAGCTACGGATTGTAACTCTTAGAACTTGTAGCGTGGCGTAGGCATACAGGAACAGATCGTAGCTCAGCTACAAATTGTTATTCGTAGATGTTGTAGCGCTGCGTAGACAATGCGCTACAGGAACAGACCGTAGCACAGCTACGGATTGTAACTCGTAGGCATTGTAGCGTGGCATTGGCAATGCGCTACAGGAACAGATTGTAAGACAGCTACGAACTGTAACTCGTAAACCTTGTAGCGATGCATAGACAATGCGCTACAGAAACAGGTCGTAGCACAGCTACGGATTGTAAACCGTATGCCTGTAGCGTGGCATAGGCAATGCGCTACAGAAACAGATCGTAGCACACAGCTACGAATTGCTACTCGTAAATATTGTAGCTCTGCGTAGACAATGCGCTACAGGAACAAACCGTAGCACAGCTACGAATTGTAACTCGTAATTGTAGCGTTGTGTACACAATGCGCTACAGTATCAGACCGTAGCACAGCTACGAATTGTAACTTGTAGGCCTTGTAGCAATGCGTAGACAATGCGCTACAGGAACAGACCGTAGGACAGCTACGAATTGTATTTCGTAGGCCTTGTAGCGTTGCGTAGGCAATGCGCTACAGTAACAGATCTACGAATTCTAATCGCTTCCTGTGGACTCGAAATGGATAGAATAATGTTCTATCCATTTCGAGTCTCATTATGTAGCGAGAATAAAAAGAAATATTTTTGAAACTGAGTAGAAACTTGACTAGATAAAAATTGATTGACTTGATTTGGGTAAAGGCCACCCACGTATTATATAATAAGAGAAATATATACTAATTAAGAGAAAACCAAGCACGTACTAGAATTAAAAATTCAAAGATAGATACTATATGTGACCTGACCGTCCTGGGCCCGCGTGGTGGTTCACGGCCATTGCCTCTCCTAGAGCGGAGGCCTGAGTCCAAGCAGTGGAAATATTAAAAAGCTGAATATGCAGTGGCGTAACTATATCATCTGAGGCCCGTGGCAAATTCATTAGATGGGGCCCCCGATAAATCACGTTACCTTGTGATTTCATTTTAATATTTTTTTAAATATATTTTGGGTTACTTCTTCTGAGCTCGCGGCCTCTAAGACCGGGGGCCCCGTCGGCCCTGGGCCCCGTGGCATTTTGCTAGCCTTGCCACCCTATAGTTACGCCACTGTTTGACTGGCCTGTTAGTCTAGTGGTTAGTGACCCTAACTGCTATGCCGGAGGTCGTGGGTTCGATTCCCACCCAAGACAAATGTTTGTGTGATGAGCGTAATCATTTGTTCTGTGTCTGAGTGTAATTTATCTATAATATGTATGTATTTAGAAATATATAAGTATGTTTGTCAGTTGTCTAGTACTCATAACACAAGCTCTGCTTAGTTTGGGACTAGACGGCGTTGTGTGATAATTAAAAAAAAAAGCTGAATATGCTAATAAAAAAAAAAGAAAAAGTTTTTAAGAACCTCGTGCCTACCTATATAACTAGTCTTTGCTCTTTGTTTCCATTTCTTCCCAGCCAGGGTGCTGTAAAAAAGCATAATTATGCTTTCAAGTTGAAACCATAGATCAGTGATTATATTAGCAATTTGATATTTCAGGCATTTGAAGTGGGAGACGCTGGCTGGACGTGCGGTTGGCACGAGACGCCACTGGGCCTGATGATCCGCAACGATATCATCATCATAATCATTCGCGCTCAGCAACCTGTCACCATCAAGTTTACTGGGCTGCCACATGTGCAGCTTGAGACTTTCTCCTCCGTAAGTATTGCCTTTATTACCAGACGCCTACAAACTACGGTCTAAAGATCAGCCAGTGGAGGATTGACACCTTTACCGCCAATAGGGTACTTATTCAAATTTTTACCACCCCCGTTCAATTATATAAATCGATACCTACCCTCACTCGGTCGAATACGGTTAGGTTTGGGCCAAACCAAGATGCATCAACATTGTGCGGACGGCTCGGAGGTCAAGCTAGCGGTGTGCCTCACTTGGGCGGAGCAGGAATGCCATCATGTCCTCGTGAAGACGGCGACCTCTCGCGCCGGCCAAGTCACGCCGGCTCGAACCCGGCGAGCAAGGCCAGATTTTAACGATCTTGCCGGCGGCTTGCGCCCGCGCGATCTACTCCTTTCCGCTCTTCAGTTCCCCGCCGGCTTTTTGTGAACACTGAAAAATTGACAGGCTCGTAACTTGAAGCCCACCTGCCGGCACTAACCCGGCGGGTGGCTTCGGTGTGTAGACAGCATAATGAGACGGAATGGGATGCGGTCGCGTCCTTCTGCGAAACAGTATGGCGAAGGAGATGAGCAGAGATGAGGGAACATCGTAACAGTCTGCTACCCTACCGTCATTGTCCTCTTGACAGGTATCGCTGAGTTGATGGTGAGAAGCGTGAGAAATTCATTATCCTTATTTTCGCTCTCTTCGAACTCAAAGAAATTGTAGTGTTTTACTATTAAATATAGAAGTTGCATGGAATTAGAAAACTCAGATGCACGCCGGCGAAGCTTGTCGCGGCTGTGCGCGAATCAAAATAATTAGAGTAAAATGTGGAACTTTTTGTGAAGTAAATAAAGTTCTGTATACACAACGAAGTTATAGGGGATCGAAAATGGCCTGAACTGTTTCAAGAAAAGGATAGTACGGCGGTGGCACTTTTTTGCTTGCACTGGTCCACTACCGTGCCTCCTAATTTTGTAGTTATCTTGAAAAATGCTCGATTAGTCACGTCGCATTATGCTCAAATACACGACACCAAATCAACTTCTGAACGCCCTATTTCGAGCTCTATTTCGATAATGATTTAGTACATCTATAATATAAAAATGAATCGCAAAATGTGTTGGTAAGCGCATAACTCAACAACGCCTGGACCGATTTCGCTAATTTTTTTTTGTTTTGTTCGTTATTATGAGGAGAAGGTTCTTATGGAAAAAAAATGAAAATTAGGGTAGTGTAGGGTAGAGTAAGGTAGAGGAGGGTAGAGTAGGGTAGAGTAGAGTAGGGTAGGGTAGAGTAGGGTAGAGTAGAGTAGGGTAGGGTAGAGTAGGGTAGAGTAGCGTAGAGTAGGGTAGAGTAGGGTAGGGTAGAGTAGAGTAGGGTAGAGTAGGGTATAGTAGGCTAAAGTAGGGAAGAGCGGGAGCGAAGCCGCGCGGGCAAAAGCTAGTTATGAATAAAGTTCTCGTGCAATTTTAATCCTTTTATTGCTATAGGTATAGTTCAATAATTCCATTCTCATGGTAACTTTTACCTTTCAGTGCATGAGTTCTTCATACTCCTATTTCAACATGCTGCGGCAATACAGCAAGTAAGAGAAGTAATTTCAACAAAACTACAAGCAATGAAATTAAACCTGCACCAAGACGCACAGTACCTACTTTTAAAAAACAAATTTTATCACCACAGCTTAAAATTTTATATCTTTTCAGTAGTGGGAATATTATCCAATAAATAAAATATGAAATGTTTTTACAACTTTTATTTCATGTTACTCTCTAATCAACTTTTATTTTACATTAGGTATACATAATTTTTGATATTTAAAAATCTATAACGCCTAGATACAGATAAATGTTACATACCCACATCTTCATAAGTATACATGAGGCCTTACCACAAGCCCTTAATGCGGTCCATTTGACGCCCTAAACTGTTAAGGGGCCGGCGACGGATGAATTTCCATACAAACGTAATACCACGCTCATTTGCAGTTAGAGCATATTTCCAACATATTATGATGATATTCGGTTATAGACAATATTTATTTAGGTTCCTACGTCTTTCTTTTAAAAAAAAAAACCAAAAGAAATTTAAGCGAATTGTATTTCGCACACTTTTTTACAGCGTAAATGGCAAAACATGCCATTTGGCTTTTCCTGTGTTAAAAATAACAATATTTCTAATATTCTCGACGTAGGAACCTAGATAAATATTGTCTATAACCGAATATCATCATAATATGTTGGAAATATGATCCAACTGCAAATGAGCGTGGTATTACGTTTGTATGGAAATTCATCCGTCGCCGGCCCCTTAAAGAGATGGAGCTATAAAGCTAGAACTACATGAGACCGACGCACTCGTGTAACACGCCTGATTTGTACGTAGAACGACGTCGCGTGGCGTGGATCAAATGTAGCTCTACAAGTCTAGTTTCCATAAAAAATATATGGAAACCGACGCGCCCAGATCGGCATGTGTCACATGTGTGCGCAGTGTAGTTCTAGCTTAAAGGCCCTCCTTCTTTCTTGCTTGCACGCCTAATATTTTAACACCTCATGGTACGGCTCATGCTCTCAAAATGGTGAAGGAAAACATCGTGAGGAAACCGGCATGTCCTAGAACCAAAAATTCGAAGACATGTGACATCCACCAACCCGCACTAGGCCCGCGTGGTGGATTACGGCCCATTCCCTCTCTTAGAGAGGCCCGACTCCCAGCAGTAGGAACATTAAAAAGGCTGATGATGACGATGATGGTAAGGCCCCAGATCTACAGATTCCGGTAAACGACAGTGGTTCGGAAACTTAGTAGCTGCCGAGAAATATTCTTCAAAGGAGTCCATCCCATGTTCAAATGATCATTAATAGCCATCAATAACTTGATCCCTTGTCTTCTGGCATTAGGAAGTATATTGTGACAGGACCCTTCGCAGTGTTCACAATTTCTGTATGTCTTATCAGTTGAGTTGCTGCTAGGCCATACAGGAGACATGGTATACCTGAAATTATATGATAAGTTTGTTATTGATTACAGTTAGATATGCTATGGCCTCTTCTTGTGCGCCGGTGTTCACTCTCTCATTGCCTTTCTATTGTGTCTAAGGGGCCATTAAAGTATTACGTAAGCACTATAGGGGGGTGGGGAAGTTTTAGCATTGCTTATTTTTGATGACATGGGGGATGGTGGGTTCTAGATGGTGATCACGTCAGCAGTACCTTTTTTTATTATTTTTTTAAGAGAACGATCTTGATGTTCCAAAATCACAAGAAAGTGAGCAGATACACATCACTGAACAGCAAACATCCAATGTTGTTGAAGATTTAGAGTCATGGATTTGTTTGCATGGACTCAGGACTGTTTTAAATTAATATGTCAAAATTTTAAATTAAGTTTGTTTTTTTCCTTTATTTCAAGCCTATTCCTTATTTGTAGACTGCTCATAAATTAATAACGAAACCAACACATTGACAAATACTTGTACCAATGTTTATGTAAGCATGGGGGAAGGGAGTGAGAGCTTTGCTTACTTTTGCTGGGGAAATAATAATGGTTCCGAAAAACAATTTAATCTCCAGCGATCTGTGGCCGACTATTATTCTAATTAACTAGCGTTATAATGAATTACCGACAAAAAATCCAAAACATAAACAAAAAAAAATATCCAATTTAACAACAAATAAGAGCAATTTCAAATTACATTTTCTCCTAAAAAAAAAATGGATCTTCGAATAACAAAACTAAACTTCCGAATAGAATACTGAACCTCCGACAAAATTACTAAGTTACCGACAACAGAGGTTTGGTCAAAATAATCATATTTTTACAACTTGCATGAACTGTTTTAATTTCTATTGTTGGTTATCAAATTTATTTTTTAGCTCTCAATAATGATGAAAATACCTCAACTGTTCGGCCCGCGCGATGGGGTTCGGATCTACTATGTAACTATATTTTCATAATAAACTGAGTTTTGTTTTATTTTTATCTTTGTTCTCGCTGACATTATAAAAGTTAGGAAATTTGTCGAATAATAATACAGTATAATATTCTAGGAAACCAAAGTCTACTTGGTTTTCGATTAAGGCATGAATAGGGGTACGTATCAAAATCCCGAAAGTTCATTATACCTATGGCTGAAACACCGACGTGCAAAACACCGAAATTCAAAATACCGAAAGGTTTAAATGCCGATAGTCGTTATATCGAAATACAAAATACCGATGTTCAAATGCCCGAAAGGACGAAAGCCCGAATAGACGAAACAACTTGAACGTAGCGGTTGGTCACAGTTCTAACGTTACCTAACCTATTTCACCCAGTTCAAAGAGCAATCAAGATACAATCTACCTGTGAATAGACTATTAGACAATGGTAAACACATTTTTACGAGAGATTGTGGCTGAAATAGGTTAGGTTAGAATTGTGACAAAAGCGACTTCTCAAAATAAAACAAATCGGGACCTTAGGGCACCCCGACACGGACGAGTCGGGATTTTGAACTTCGGGATTTTAAACATTCGAACAAATGAACTTTCGGGATTTTAAACTTTCGTCCATTTGGCGTTTCAATTTTCGGGATTTCGTCCATCGGTAATTTAAAATTCGGGATTTTTATACGTACCCATGAATACGACTGTTTTAACTTTTTGACGCCTGAAATAGGTACCGATATCGAAGCATACCCGTGGTAAGTAAAATTCATCATATATGATGCAATTAAATGTTATTGTTACAAGTCCATTTTTATATTTTTTATAAGTTTCTGTATAGCCACTCAGAATAATATTTTCAGTATAATGTGACAGTTAAAATACCACCACAATCTATGAAATATGAAAGGTAATTTATGAATTAATAGTAGGCAAGTAAAGATAAAAATTACAAAGCAAAGTTTTCAGTAGAACGTAATTTATGCTGGTAGAAAAGTATTATATAGCAATAGACAGTCATGTTTATTTTTCGAAGATTTCAGTATCTCATTCGGTCGTTTCATCATTTTTATTCGGACAAAAGTAGTCGGAAAGTTAGTATTTTAGGCAGTAGATTTAATATTTTGAGTAAGGACAATTCTTCTTTTTTTGTCGGAGCTTTTATTACTACCCCTTTTGCTGACAAGGGGGAGGGGGGAGTTAATATTTGCAAAAAATCTGCTTACGTAATACTTGAACGGGCCCTAATTGCCAATATTTGAAAGGATAAATTGACAAAAAAAAATGTGTAAAAGTGAATGTGGTCAGACTCACCACACCTATGAACCTATTCACTCTTGCCTTGAAGACAATTCTTGAAATATCAGCTGAACGCTGATCATAAGCAGTACATTCAAAATATCTTGTCACCTTGGAGTTGATAGGGTTTAATTGAAAATGATTCTTACCAAAATTAATAACTTTGATGAACCTCATGAATTTGTCTGACACAGACAAATCTTCAGCTTCCTTTCTAGAGCAGTGGTATTTCATGTAGGGGAAGCAGCCTGTTCGCAGTATCTGATAGTTAGAACTCCCAACCTTCCAATTGAAATTAGACATTCCGAACTGGTCATTCTTTACGCTACTGTACTGAAAAAAATTTGGCAGGAATATAGTAACTATAATATGGCATAAGGGTAGGAGGAAGCAGAATAATTTAGATAGTGATCCTAAAACTATGGTAGCTAAATGCAATCTTCCTCTAAAAATTGATTTTCAATTAATGAACTTATTTTAAAATTAATTCTTAGAATGTATTGTGGTCAGTGGGTCGTCTTGTTTTTAGTTAGGTACGGATGTCCATCATAGCATAAAAATAAAGACAACGTCTTTATTAAAAAAAAGAGAGTGTTGCTTAATCAAAATGTATCTTTTAAAATTCGCTACTTCTAACAGACAAGCAAGATCCGTGGGGTCTGCATTGTTTAGGTGATAAATGATGCTTATTCTAAGTACTTTAAAAATTTATTTGCTTTCAGCCACCAGCTGATATTACCTTCACAAAGTATGAGGTCCAGGGAGGCTCTTTGCATTGGGTTAAATATGATGTTAGCACCTCTGATGCAGTGGGTTTTGATGAAAAGTATGCTTTGTGGATAACTATTGTCTTAACCTGACTCAATAGTATTTTATTAGACATTTTCTTTTATGAATATCACCTAAATTTGTGATCACAACACAAGTTACGTAAAATTAATTTGATCTGACACTGACAGCAGTGACAGCTGACAGTTGAGGGATGAGACGTACATATTTACCATACCTGGTTTTATTTGAAAACTTGGATTTTGCTTCAGTGCCGGTACGAAATAGAAACAACTTGCAAGTATGGAAGTATTTTCTATGCTATCGGGCTCTGGTAGAGCTAGAAAATACTTTCATACTTTTTCATAGGAAATTGATCCATGTTACTCTTAATTATAAGGAGTGCAATCGCATTTGCAACGTTGGAAGGCCTGGACCAGGACAGGACAAGGTGGACCGATGACCTGGTAACGGTTGCAGGAATCCGATGGATGCGAGACGCACAACGCTGAGGGAGACCTAGGTATGTCCAACAGAAACGCCTTTCGGCAGAAATGATGATGATTTTTTCCAAAGTACACTGGAGTATAAGATCGCGTTATTTGATCCAACTTAAGGTTAGCAAAGACGAATCAGCAACGTATCCCTTGCTAACCCAGTGTATGTTCGAGGTTTTAATTAACTGGTCGATCCCCTAGCTTTTCCGGAGTCTGCTTTTTCGCATTTCATTGTAGACCCTAAACATATAGGGTACGGAACCCTAAACATATTAGGGTTCCGTACCCAAAGGGTAAAAACGGGACCCTATTATAAGACTTCGTTGTCTGTCTGTCACCAGGCTGTATCTCAAGAACCGCGATAGTTAGACAGTTGAAATTTTCACAAATTATGTACTACGCGTTCCAAATGAGAATAGGAGCGCCGGCCATGTTGTGACGTTACGTCTTACTGTCAAATCGAAGAAATTGAGTAGGGTGAGCAAAAAAAGAAATTAGTTAAATTTAATTTATTTACGAATCATGAACGAAAAATCTCTGATCAAAATCCAGTTCTTCAATTTTGCTCATCTTTACGTAACTGTGTGAAGTGTCTGAGTAGTGGCGTCGTCACCGTCAACATCACTGCTGCTTTCCCTTATAAAATAAAACATGGATAATAGAGGTTTTTAATATTTATATCACTAACTGTTGTTTTAAATCAAAATAGGCATTATTACCTGTAATTATAACAAAATTCAATCTGGATACTCAGTCGCACGAAGAAACACCAACAACGACGATAAAATGGCAGCTGGCAATTTGAATTTTGAATTTAAAATGTAGCCAATAATGAAAATAAAAAGAAAGTATGTAATATAATTTGTTAAATAATAATTATGAATAACTTTTTTATCTATTTCTTAATATAGAACTAAGGGTTAACAAAATCATTAAAACGCAAATAAGCTTTTTTTGCAAACCGTACTTTTCAATCAAAATTTGACAGATCGAGTTTATTGACTTTCCTATTCTCATTTGGAACGCATAGTATTTCTGTTTCCGCTGTAACAACAAACACTAAAAACAAAATAACATAAATATTACAACAAACGCGATTTTTTTTGCTGAGTTTGAGTCCGACTCTCACATACCTAGTTTTTTTATGTTTACGAAAGCATGCGGTCGAGCATCCTCTCTGACACTAGCACGGAATAAAATCTAGCTCGCTGCTTGTCACTCTCAGCAATTAAGTTTATTCTCAATCAAATTCGCTAAAAGGTACCTACCTAAGGCGATTATCAAATGCGTCATGCAGATCACTCGTCTTCATGCGGAGAAACATGCACACAAGCGCGTGGGTGCGGGGCGACACGCAAGGAATGGCACACTGTCTCGTAGTGCCTTGCGTGTTTTTGCAGTCCGAGCCTACGTGAATTTACAAAACGCAACTACGCGTGTGAGTGAGTAAAAAACGCAAGTACGCGCGTAGGCACGATGACACGCAGTTGCAACATGCAGCATGATGCGTGGCAGTGTGATAATCGCCTTATGCTGCTGTCTGTGCTGGTTTAACAACGCAATATGAGACTACAACATAATCGTACTTGCAAAATCGAAAAGACGACTGTTCATCAACGCGAGTTGGCGACACTTAGGGGCGGCAGAGGCTGTGAGGCCCCAGAAACCACATCAGTCCACGACTCGGTACGCCCTACGGAGAATTCAGACAGGGTGTTGTAAAGGTTGCTAAAAGATTTCGTCAGTGCTACAACTAACGACCTTACAACCACTACACGCCTCATGATTGAACTAGCGCACCAAAACCATGCCTATACATGAAAGCGAGATACTGCGTTCTGATTGGTATGGGGGAGCGGGGTACTGAGTTCTGATTGGTCAAAACTATCCTAACATCAAAGATTGCATCACTGCTTACCACCAGGTGGGATCGCATTCAAGCATTAGTTTATATCAATTTAAAAAAAAATCCTACATCGGATCTATAAGTCATATGAGGTTACAGACATGCGTCGTCTGTTATTCGACGTCTAGTAGCTGTAAGGTCGTTGGCTATGCATTAGGGCTGAAACTGCGTAAACCGAATGCCCGCAACGGGCAATCGACGCGTGACAAAGCGTGTGTTCACGCGGATTGTCTCCGTCGCGGTGTCGTTAGTTCAACTTTAACGGTGTGCATGTAGTCGTATCGACAGAGAACTTAATATATTATTATGTAGCGGCATGGGCGCGGGGTGCTGCTGCTCCCCACGACGCGACGGACGCCCACGTGGCGAGCCGTAACAGAGAACTTTTTACACAGTTTCGACCCTTACAGGGGGGGTAGCTATATCATTATCTATCATCATTTCAGAAAGACGCCCACGGTTGGACATAGGCCTCCTAGTATCGCCATAATGACCGGTCCGATGCGTCTCGCATCCATCGGTTTCCCGCGACCCTCACCAGGCCATCGGTCCACCTTGTGGGAGACCTTCCATCGCTGCGTCTTCACGACCCCATCGACCATTTATTCTGCGTGCAATGTGCCCTGCCCACCGCCACTTAAGTTTGGCGATACTTTTGCTTTGGACTATGTCTGTAAATTTAGTTTTGCGGATATCTTCATTTCTGATTCGATCACGCAAGGAAACCCCGAATATAGCCGTTAGTGACTTTAAGCCTTCCTATGAGGCCCATTGTAAGCGACCACGTTTAGTAGCCATATGTCATCACTAGCAACACACACCGGTCACCGGATCGAATGTCTGGCGATTTGCAAGACTGAATAAGAGGTTTAGTTGTATTATTTGTTATATTTTCTTTAATTAGGTTTTACATAATTTGTACCTTTTGTAATCAGTCTAATTGGCATTCTGTCGTTCTGGTTAAATAAATAAATAAATAGACTTTCGTCTTGAGACACTTATTATTGGACGAGAAGACACCGCACAGCTTCCGGAAAGCTGCCCAGCCGAGAAGGGATAGAGAATTATCATTTAATCGAGATCAAAGAACTCTTATCGAAGAACGCCTAAAACTCGTCAAATGCATAACCTCATTTTCACAAGTTTAAACCCACTTCATGCAGCAGAGTACTACTTATTTATATACTCTATGGGCACATAAACCGCCAATTACAATATGTAACGACGACGGATAATAAGTCGTCATTGATGATTATATCTGTATGCCCACAAAAATTAAATAAAACTTACTCGTCATTATCATTTCATTTATTTGCTTTTCAACTTACTGACAATTTCGAAAATCACAGTTATTTTTGACATTTTGTAATATTCAATTATTACATGACAACAGCTGTCAGCTGTGGTAAAATGGGAAGTGGGTATAAAATGGTATTAAATATTATTATTTATTGGCCGCGGTATATTACATATTTCTATTGAGTAAATATTACAATAGGTACTTATGGGTAGGTCCATCATTTTAAAAAATAAAAGGAAAAATATTTCATTATAAAAAAAGATAATGGAAGTTGTCATAGAAAATGAAAAAAAAAATTATAATAATACTAATAAATAACATTTATCAATTTGTAATTTAGAAACATATTAATTTTACAAGTTAACTAATGAAGTGAGCAAAATGAAGGGCGACGCAGGCGCCGACTTGAACGTGACACGTAATGTACAATCGATGAAGCGAAACCAACAACAATAATAATACATTAAAATTTAAATTATTCCAGTGATCATCTACATATGAAACAAAACAAAAAGCGTTCGTGTATTAAACCTATGGAAATATGATAGAAAAATCACAATATGTCATTGGAATAACATCCTACAGATATAATAGAAAATTAATGGTGTCACCTGTGATGCCACTTAAGGGTTAGTACTTAGAAATATTTTAATGGTGGGATCGTAGCTCATCTATATACAATACCAACAATTTCAATAGACTTATACAATCACTCGAGTCCCCTACAGCGCCTACATGTTACCATAGCTCTGTACACGACTGTCCCGCCGGGCTGCGCTTGCGCATGTGATGTATGGACCGTACAGGTATTACGCGTATGAAGAGGTAAGGTAACAATTTTGTACAAAGCCATGCTACATACGTTACTTTATTGCATTCAAATACCACTCTACTTCAAAATATTTTCAAAAGCCTACGTTATACAATGTCTAACATTAATGTTTTGTAATTTCTATGGGAACACGAAACACCAAGATTATCCAATTCAAATATTTGCATTGTGGTACAATAATCAGTTTGATTATTAGAATTTTAATATGAATTCTGTACATCACTATTATTAACAATTTATGCCATTATGTTAGCCAATGAATGTTATAATCATAATAATATAATGATAAATTTATATGACATGGATAGTTTTTTTAGACACGAGCTTCATATTTAATACATAGTAATAATTTACATACATAGCTGCAAGAGAATGTTCACAAAAACGACATACATAAAATATTTAACCCGAAGCCTACATCCAAAACTACATCAACGCGCAAAAAGCGTCCAGCATTTCTCCGTAACATACACATTAAAAGTAATTATTAAAAGCGGTACACTAATTAACCGCAAGAGACAAAAAAACATTAGGATCGAATATCGTCTTGAGATCAATCATAGTAAAACGAAGGGCAGGATCCGTATGCGCGGATCCATTCTAATTATACGCACACATCCACCGGCCACTCTCACTCCGAATCTCACAGTCTATGGTACACGGGGTACGTCTAGTAGTAGGAGGCGGCCTCGTCCTGGAAGCGTGGCTGTGGCCGCGTCGCACGCGTGTGTGCCGTGTGGCGTGTCTTTGGTATGTGTGTGGGGCGGCCGGCGGCGCGCACTAGGCTTGCTTGACGCGCTTGCGCGGCGGCCCGATGGGCGGGATCTGTTGCTGCTGCGTGGCGAGCGCGCGGAACGCCTCGGCGATCAGGTGCGGGTGCGACGATATCATGTTCTTCCAGCCCGCTGTGTCCATTACGTCAGTTGCGTGACTCCTGGAAGTTAAAGAAACGAGTGTGGAAATTAGTACAGTGGAAAATAAATGATGGGTCATCTGACCTACTACTAGACGATAGAATTCCATATCTTCTATATTTTATCTACTGTTTTCTCCAGGCAGTCCAAAGAATTATACCACTGAGGCACTGAGTGCTCACTATTCAAAATTTCATTTGTAATATTATAACTGCCGTTCTTTTTTGCAAAATTAGTCATATTGTATGATGGATTTTATCATCTTAGCTGCTTATTATGAAGGATCAGTTTCTTTAAAATCGAAGACTTTCTTGTACAAAAGTCATAAAATAAGAATGCTTTTTTTATGAGATAGGAAATCATCGAATGACTTTTCTTGCTCTACGGTGGAACATGAGCGTGTCAGACTTTTACTAACGAAAACCCACCTGTGTTCCTTTATTTGCTCTATACCTTATAGGCCACCCACACATGTGGTAAAACACTCAACGCACTGTCGTCTCGGACTTTGTCCTTACTGCACGGCTAGACGGCAAGCATTGCTCGTCGACCGCAAATAAAGAAAGAAAAAAAAAAGCCAATAAATAAAACGATACTGACGTGTTAATAAAGTCGATGGTCTGAGCTTTCAGCTGGTCAGCAGAATGCAAGTCTGCTAGGATGAGTGTGTCGGCCGCCGTCTCCACAGACAAACTGAGGCACAGCGCCTCTTCACACATCACTTTTAACCGTTCTAATGCATACTGGAAAAAAAGAAAATTTTATATTAGTATAATATTGTATGACCTCTAAATAAAATTTAATCGGGTATATATAGCGGGACGCGCTGGATCGATCGTTGTGGCGACACTTGGGGGAGGCCTATGTCCAACAGTGGACGTCTATCGGCTGAAATGACGATGATGATACAGCTTGAGTGGATCAAATACTACTGGACATTGGCCATTCTTGAATAAAAAAAAAGTTTAATCTACAGTAGGTAATTTGTAAAGCGTTTTTTTTTTTGTTACTTTATTAAGCACGCAAAAAATCTGTGTATATGATAGCCAGATTCATGAGAAATAGTATAGGCTATATATTCATAATTTAGAAAAGAAATCTGTACTTTTTTAAATTATTTTAAACTATATAAAATCGATATTCTAGTGTAAAAAAATAAATAAATAACTTTATGTTTAGTGTAAAAAATGAATGAATATCTTTTAAAATTAGAAATGACATCATACGTCGATGTCGGAGACACCCTGTATAGCCTATTTAATGCTCCGCTTATATCCGAATCTTTTAAATCTGTTTCGGTTACGGATTTCCATAACATCCCTGATTCATAATAAAAGAAAATACTGTCAGCTGATAGACGAAATACATGTTCTAACTAAAACTGATTATTATCGAAATATTGTTCTCATACAGACAGCCTTGGCAAATATATTAGTGACCACGTAGGATAAGACCCATCACGTTGGATATGCGACATGCCTGCCAATTTAATCTCTACATCGATTTCTATGCACGTGGCTCAAAACGCCTTATTATAATCTTTGCTCAGCGTTTTCTTATCTGTATCGCGTGATGGATAAAAGGTGTTATTAAATACATCAGGTTACGTGATTCTACATTTGCAATTAGATTAAAAAAAAGAAAACAAAAACGGTTACAATAGGATTTATTTTTTTGCTTTTAACGCCATCATTATGGCCTACGAAATAGCAGTCAAAATCGGTTGAACGGATAGTGAACAAAGGTTTGTATACATGTGTAATATTATTGCGAATGGAGAATGTAGATCATCTGAGTAAGTCTTATGAAACTCCTTACTCCATGTCATAGTTGTAAGATAATAAATATGTTTATGGAATTTGAGACTATTAAGTTTAGTAGTATAATTAGAATATGCTACTGCAATTTGACTCATGTGTTGACATGTGCAAAGAAAATTGCCTTTAATACGACAAACGAATGACAATCGGGTCAACTCGCTACCTTCAGACCTAGCTTTCTGAAAGCTCATTCAAGCTTCTGTAGATGCCACCAAATCTTCCAGCTATTACCAGCTATTTCTCTGGCGCGATGTCTAGTACTCATAACACAAGCCCTGCTTAGCTTGGGACTAGATGGTGTTTGATAGTTGTTGGAATAAAAAAAAATACATAAAGTAGGTAGTTTACCTTATCGGCGGCTGCTAGGAGGTCGTCCGCCATTTTGTCTAGGTTTGGCGCGCGTCCCGTGTAAATAAAACGAAGCATTTCCCGCAACACCTCGTGGTCTACGTCTGTGATGTCTACTCGATTCCTTTTCCTTTCTTCCATTTCGTGTTCAAACATCGCTGCAAATACTGGACTTCTCGCTGGAAAGGAGAAATGGGGACCGTTAATACGTGTTATTTTTTTTTATTGCTAGGCTCGCGTTTGACCACAATCTCACCTGATGGTAAGTGATGATGTGGCCGACGATGGAGCACGCTTGCCTAGACGTAACCTATTCACTGTTGACTTAAAGACTCCTAGGTTGTAGCTATCAGGAAACACAGGTAGGTACATATTTAAATAATATGTACCTACAGGGGGATCCACGAGCTCTTAACGCGATCCAATTGACGACCTAAACTGAACTGTTAAAGGGATGGAGCTATATAGGGAGTATAGCTCCATCCTTCATTCTTGCTGGTACGGTTGACTTTTTTACATGTCATGATAAGGCCCCTGATCTTTTATATCTCAAAGTGAATCCCGTTAGAATACGGACTGTAATCGAAAGGTGGAGCAGCCTATAATATACTGCTAAAACTTTTATTCAATCGCATAAAAGCTGTCCTACGGCTGGAAAAATGCCTGCATTCATTCTTCCCGGCTCTGGGCTACTTGTCTCCAAATCCTAAGACATCTAAGTCGTCCCGTCACCTTCGTGGCCTGCCGTGACACAGTCGTGCGATTTCGGAGTACCAATTTTTTAGAGTAAAACTAATGTATGTTCATTAAATGAAAATCTCAGTCAAACAACTACCTAAACAAGGGCCTCACAATGTCAGCTACAAAAAATGATGGACTCGAAAAAACAGCCACAAATTTAGTTGCATTGATGTCAGCACTAAAATTACAACAATACAATTACAATTTTGGCCACAAAGGGAAAAACATATCGGAAATCCCATTAGCTCCGCCATACTGTTATCACAACCTACATATGAGAATTTAATTTGTGTTGTAACATATTCACTAATCGGGTGATCTGGATTCGAAAAAAATGCTGCCATATTAATTATAATTAATATTTAAACTCAATTGTTTTAAGTGGCATGTTGATCATATTCATTCTCTACATTTGTTGTATTAAGAGGCTCCTTCTCCACTCGCCTATCGTCAACATCGAGCATGGTTTAAAAGCTTGTTGCTTCATCTAACGGAACCCAGTGCGATCTTTGATGGAAAGAGGCGATGCAACTGTTGGCGTTCGGTAATTCCGTGATTTACTAGAATATTCCACAAAAATTGTTCCAGGAAATACGTGTTTTTTTTTAAAACCGATAACAGTTTTTCAGAATTGTCGTCATCCAGAATCTCGATTAAATGTACTAATGAGTAGGTACATTATGGGGGGCAAAGTTCACGTAAAATGGCAGATTTTCAGAAGTCTTTACTAGATTAGTTTTACACAAATTTGTGTTTTGATTTCTATAGAAGCCTGGATAATATCCACAAAATAGCTATGTAACCAAAATATCAAGTGAAAGATGTGTAATAACATCATAATCACGTACAAAATTACCTCGAAAAGGACGCTCTTAACAACTATACCATTATCATAATATGATGGTATGAATCCGATACCTGTCATATCGGATCAATGTAGCTACCTGTCCTTTTCTCTCATCATAAAGATGTATATTTTCGTCTTGCTGTCATACTACCCATGCTATGAAAAAAAGAACCCGCAAAATCTAAGACCCCTAATCCCCCCGACACAGGTTTGGGTCCTTAATATAGGAGCTCAGGAATTCGATAATAATTTTGACTGAACTGTACAACCTAATCTTTTTCTATGCTATATTCTGTGTCGTGCTTTTATGCAAAAAAAAAAAAAAAACACGACTGCCATGTTAAATAAAATTACTATAATGTAGCCTATGTTACTCGGGCCGATGCAAGGATTCTAACGATACCCCATATATGTAAATCAGTTCACTCATTTAGAAGTTAAGGTGGAATAAAGAAACTCACACACATACCTTGAAAACATAACAGTCCTTTTTAGGGGCAGTCGTGTGAAAATTAACTTAGTATTAAAAATTTTCACAGGAATCTGGGACAATTTCGGGTTATTCCCAACATAATATAAATGTAATATAGCTACATTACCTATTTATTATAATTTTGTAGCATATTATTACCTACCAAGTTTGTGGTATTTTGTTTGTACAGTTAACCGATAAGCTTATGTCATAGCGGAAAAAAACATTAGGTACCTACCATTTGAAAAATCTAAAATATTTAATATTATTATAAACTAGAACGACACTGCTATATATTATTTTTAATGAGTTAGCACTCGGAAATTCCACTAGAAAATAGTACAAGGAAACAACAAGGGGGTTTAGGAACGTAAATAACTTTATGCCGTCTCTCCTTGGCCTATAACTCTCGCATGAAAAAGTCCAATAAGATATGTTATAAGAATAAAAAAAGGTTGTTTACACAACTTGTTATTTAAATATCAGATAAAAATATCGCGATAAAACGTTACTTTATTACATGGCATATATCTGCAATCGATCACATATGGCGGAACCTATCCCTATAATAGCGAAACGTGCCTAATGCGATAAACAAGGTTGCAATAAACGCGAGTAGTATAATATATTTAAACAGAAAGCTTATTGGTCCAATACCATCTAATTATATAAAAAAGAAAAAAAAATACTACATGTTTTTCCGACAGTGCTATTTTCAAAGAATTTAAAACGGTCTAGCTATAAATAAAACTTGTATCTACCTATTTCTATTATTATGAAATTTTGCCGCACACTAGGAATCACCTCCATTATAGTGAGTGCGTTCACAAACATGTAAACTCACGTACACAAGACATCCAAAACCGTAACAGTTAAATGTAGACCATACAAATATTTGTTCCGTGCGGGAATGAAACTTGCGACACACTGCGCTGCAGCCAACCGTTTCAATCGCGAATACGAATTATTGTACCACTGCTGGGCAAAAGCCTCACACAAGTCCTTCCAGGCATTCTTCCCCCGCGCCGTTTCGAACCAGTCCTCGCAGTAGGCCGGCCTCGAGAACCCATTGCGTGGCAACACTTGCCCAGCGGTCACAGTGCATGCGACTGCCGTAACCAGCCACGACATTCCACACTGCGGCGCAGCCAACCGTGCCAATCGTGAATACGAATTACTGTCCCACAGCTGGGCAAAGGCCTCCCCAAGTCCTTCCAGACATTCTTCTCTCGTGCCGTCTCGAACCAGTCTTCGCAGTAGACCGGGTTCGACGGCGCTTTCCCTATGCAGGAACCCACTGTGTAGCGATACTTGCGCAGCGATCACTGTGCATGCGACTGTCGCATGTCGTGACCCGCTCAATCCCATTTGACCCATAGTTTTATAAAACAGAAATTTAATTTACCTGCTAAAATGGCTTTATGCGCTTGGAATTCCCTTCCTCCAACTGCTAACGTGACGTCGGAAAACCTTTCGTTGTCAAACAGAGCCCCCAAGTCGTCGGAAAGCCGGCACTCGGGCACTTTGAACTGCACCACGTTGCTCTGCCCGCTAATATTGATACTGTCTGCTACCACTGACACTTCACAGAATATCGTCAGCTTATCTTCAGGTAGGAGGCCATTTGCTTCGTCTAATAGGAAGTCTCTGGAATTGGAGAAATAAGGAGTTAGTCTTGTAGTCTTCGCAGAAGTGATATTGTTAGAAGTTTCGCAGAAATATGTTGTATCGATGGATAGAACCTAATGGGAATACTATAACAGGAACAAAGATGGTCTTTCTAGGAATCAATTTTATTGAGAACTGAAAATTCATTCCAGTGTTAGAACCTCTTTAAAAGCGAGATGGGTTTTCAGTGCACTTTTTTTAAATTTTCACCAGATCAACCCAGAAAAGTTTACACAGAATAAGTTGACTAAGGAAACTAGTGTATCGATAGACAGAACCTAATGGGAATACTATAACAGGAACAAAGATAATCTTTCTAAGAACCAATTTTCTTGAGAGCTGCACTTCATTTCAGTAATAGGAATTCTTAAAACACGAGGTAGATTCACGACGTGCATTTTCATATTTTTTTATTTTACGCAGAATATACAAGGTGTAAGGGACAGCCCTCCACAAACTTTAAGGGCTTGCTGAACAACCTTCCACAATTTTTTTTTTTTCAGAAAAGGAAAAAATATCGACTCGCCATACAAATTGTCCAATCAAGTTTATCATTTTGTATGGTGAGGCTGATTTTTATTTTCGTTTCCTGAAATAAATTTTGTGGAAGATTGTTCAGTTTTGTCTACTGAGCAAGCCCTTAAAGTTTGTGGAGGGCTGTAAGGGACAGCCCTCCCACCTTTTATATTTTTTTTCTACGGAAGCTAGAAGTATTGGCCATAATAGGGAAAAAGATAATCTTTCTAGGAATCAATTTTATTGAAAGCTGTAATTCGTTCCAGTAATAAAACCTCTCTAAAAGCGAGATAGCTTTTCAGTGCACTTTTTTTTTAATTTTCACCCGACCAACTCAGAAACTTTTACGCAGTTTTTTTTGCTAAGGAAACTAGAAGTATTGGAAATAGTAGAGACAAAGAGGATTTTTCTGGGAATTAATTTTCTTGAGAGCTGCAGCTCATTTCCTTAATAAGATCTCTTTAAAAGCGAGATAGATTCTAGACGAATGTATTTTACAAATGTTTAACACAGCCCACTCAAAAAATTTTGCACAGAGTATTTTTGCTAAGGAAATTAGAGGTTTTTGGGAATAATAAGAAAAAAGAGAATCTATCTAGGGTTATTTTTTCTTGAGAGCTACACTTCATTTCTAAGAACCTCTTTAAAAGCGACATGCAATCAATGCAAGTTTTTTAAATTTTCACCTGGTTAACTCAGAAAATTTTATGCAGGATATTTTTATGGCCAAGGAAACTAGAGGGAGGTATTGGAAATAGTAGGGACAGGGAGAATCTATCTACGGATCAATTTTCTTAAGAGCTGCACTTCATTTCAGTCATAGGACCTCTTCAAAAGCGAAATGGGTTCTCGATGCTCGTATTTTTCAAATTTTCACCCGGCCAACTCAGAAAATTTTACGCAAAATAAAATTTATGCTAAGGTAACTGATTTATAGGCTAGCGTTCTTGTTCTCATTTTTACGGTGTCGTAAAAACGTTAGCACTCAGTAAAGTGGAAGTAAACCTTGTGGTTGGTATTCGCATCACCGCAATAGAAGATTTGGCCCGAAGCTCGTCGTTAGTGACGTTCGCTCCCTTTTATATTGGCCACGAAATGAAGCCGAGGTTCCGGAGTTACTGATGCTTTACGATATTTTAGATCATGGTAAAATATTTCTTTATGAAAAAAAAAAAGAAGTTTTTATAAGTCTGCTTTGCACTGATAAATTTTCAATATTTGCCTTTTTTTAAGTGGGATATCATCCAATGACTTCTTCTGCGCTTGGGCGGAGCGCGAGGGCGTGTCAGACTTTTACTGACTAAAAAGTACTCCTATTCCTTCTTTGCCTTCGTTCCAGGGCCCCGGGGTACCCTTTCGCTCAACCCACGGCCCCAGTAAGTTTCAATATTTGCCTACAATAGCAACTCGGCTATATCTTCTTAAAATAATAGCTCAGGTTAAAGGTCCAAACACGCATAATTATCTTAACGTTTAGTCGGTATTTAAAATTGATAAGTTCTTCTATCAAACAAAAAAGTTCAAACGGGTTTCAAGCAGAACTATAGAAAAAAGGCAACGAACTAGCCGACGGGCAACAGGTAGTGATAAAATTGTTAGAATTAGATTAATGAACATCGCAGACACCTTGACCCAAAAAGGGTTTCCGAACCAATTGTATCAATCTAGGCTTGTTTCCCAGAATGTGTGCCAGGTAAAATTACTAATAGGATAAAGGCTGTACTTAATTTGAAAAGAATACTTCATTTTTTTGAGGCTTTTTAAACTTAATTCTATTTTTAAAACCACTGCAGTATTAAGGACATTTGGGGTATAAACGTGACTAGTTTGGTGACTACACCGGATACATTCAACGCATGACTGCCAAAGGGGTTGATTTACGTCACAACCAATAGCACAAGACCCCCGATATTACACAGCCATACCATAACAGCTGTTGCTAAAAAGATTACACGTATGTAGCCACGGGTCTACATAATGTGGTGTTTATAGCCCTCGCGAGAAGCCCACATTTTCAGCAGTAGGGAATAAAATTATGTGACTTTGCCGTTATTGGGGTCCGCCCCCCGTCTAACTGTATGCTCCGTAAAGCTTTCCACGAAATCTACACTGCTTTGTGATTTTTTGTCCTCGTAAAGTCATTATTTGTTTTGATATAATATAACCGAGCTACGTAATAAAATTGTTTTTTTTTTGTGTACGTAATTTACATTACAAAATAACTAACGCTGCTTTGTGAAAAACAAATATGGTGACGTATTCTATAGTTAGAATATCAATCAGATAATAGTGTAATTTATGACTCACCTTCTTATAAATTTTTTGAAGCCCCAATCTTTGCCTTGCACGAATCTGTATGCACGCTGTGACTCCATCGCCTTTGTTTCTTCCCGTTTTGCATTTAATATTGAGAACTTGAATTTTGCACGCACTTCTGATTTATTACATGACACTAATAATAAATATAAAGATAAATAGTCTTTGCTCTCTTCATCGAGTCCTTTAGGATTAACACGAAGACACCATTTTAATTTGTCACTAGCACCTGCTGAAAAAGTCGATGATTTTAACACTTCACCCATTTCTTCTCTACAGAAACTAAAATTGTTTATTGTCCACATGTAACTGAACTTAACCACTTTGACCTGGAACAAAGGAAAATTAAATTAACACATTAATTAATATTCTATACATATAATGATCACATTATTTACGGGAGGCGAATCATTTTGTGCGGTAAATATGGAACTTCGAGCAACTTTAAAGGTGGAATTACACTAGTATTAGCGACACTCATCAGTTGGAATGATGTACAATGCTTCATAAATAATGGAAAAGTATAAATCAGGGAGGGAAGCAGACACTTTCGCAAGTAACCCCGGGATGACCATAAATCTTCCCGAGCCGGGTCCCTAACTATTCAGTACTGCTTAGTACTCTGTACATTGTCCTTAATTGCCTTACCGACAGTCACCATGAAAAACAAACAGTTTAACGACTTAATGGCAAATAAAATTTCATGAAATAAAATGGACAACACTCATTATTTCATTCATGATTCAAGGTTGGGATGTCGTCTGTTGTTTATTTTAATCAGTTTATATTATCGAGTCTTTGATCTTGGATTCAGATAATTCCAAAGTCCATAGGACGCTTTTGGATTAACGTACCTATTGTATGAGCTTATAGAAACGTATGTGACGGTTATATTTGATTCATAATAAAAAATAATTAGCATGGTGCGAGTGAGGTGAACGTGATCGGCACATTGTCGGGGGCCCTGAGCCTCAGCGGGTGGACACTTGGGCCTCAATGGCGGCGTCGGTCAGAAGGATAGGCGAGGCAAGTCGCGGGCGCAACCTGGCCGTGCTGGTCGTTGCCCTCGACCGTTGCTTGGCTTGCGGTGCTGCTGGGGTCTTCGCCCGGTCGCCGACCCGCGCCAAGGCCGCCCGCATCATCCCCGGTTCGCATTCGCAGACACATAGATAACATCCGTTTGTAGATTCCACCGCCACATAAAAGCCTTATATGTGTGCTTCTTATAAACCAGCTCTCTTTTAGAGAAACATGTTTTGTTTGAATAAAATATGCAGGAAAATGTGTGGGCTTTAATAATTTAAAATCATCATGGCAAATCAGGAGCGTGGACAGAATTTTAAAGCGAAATAACACTGATTACAAGCGAACACGCATTTACATTATGCAGAGTTGTGTTGGTAATGCAATGCAAAGGCATAGTTTGTTGATAAAAGCAAGTAAATTGCAGTAATTTTAATGGTCGTTTCAAACTAAAGTGATTTACAATACATAATGGTTTCATAGTTGCGTCGTTTGTGTATGGCTCACTTCAAAGAGAGCTCTAATTGTTGCGATAACATGCGAGGTTTATTGTTGACGAGTTTCCGAGTACTAATGAAGAACGTGATTATCGGAGAGCGGCACGTGTAAGGGTGTACCGGAGAGCAGAAGCGCTGGGCGAACACGTGCCTAACTGAGCCTGCAATGTCACAATCCTACACGGAAGTACATGTAGAGAACAGTTGTATCCTTGACAAGAATCATTACGATACATCTACCTATTCATTACGTTTACGTTATGATCATGGATTGACGGTCGAGTCCGTTAAACAACGGTACAAATACATCACGATTCTTAAAGATTAAAAACTTGAGACAGATTTTTAATAAATGTAGGTAGATACCTACGTGCGGCAGCACCGACAAAAAGCAAACAAAACAAACCTCCGTTATTGCAGACTAAATAGATTTTTGGACAAAAAGATTCAAAAAAGGTAATACCAGATCGGTTGTGTCTATGTCGCACAAACGGTCGTTCCAATTACTTTAGCGTTGACCATCAGCCGGGAAAATGGCTTCAAAGTGATACCTAATCGATGTTCGAAGCAGAAAATGAAACAGCACCGGATAGTTACGGACTCTTATCGCTTCAGTCAGAGTATACTGTTACTAATACCTTTTATTGACGTCCGAGAGAACAAACGATCATTATGTGAGGTGACGTTACTGAACGTTTCACTTGGCATTGCTAAGTTATCACGTCTTCGTTTATCAGGGAAATAGTTTTTGAAATTGGATTTGTATTATCTCTAAATCGGTGGCATACCGCGACGGTGTAGTGTAGTATTAGTTATAGCTCCACAACGTGACGCACGACACACGACACACGAGTCACCTCTGTAGTTTGAACAAGCGGACACGTGCACTCCTCTTCCTAGTAGCTTTAAATATGTGTATACACGTTAACACAATATGCATATGCGCGCAACACATTTCAAGTTCACCGATAAAGGCCTTGGTAAACAATTATTATCGCTATTCGCACCACACCAACAGATGACTTGTATTAATATTTGACGATCCGAGTGTGCGTTTCAGACTGTATTTGACGAAATTTCTTACTTATACAATAAGATTGTTTTTCTGAGTAGCGTGACTGAAGCCTACTATTTTCAGGGCCCGTTTTCCTACTTCTGTTAAAAGTTCGTTTGTTGGTAATGGGGCGCCCTTGCCATTCATGTCAACCTTCACGTTTTACTCCCAAACGTCCTTTGTTTCACCGAAGCACGTGTAAAATTACCCGACTAATAAAATATTATGCATTCCACCTCTAACATTCACGACTAACTCAAATCTGGTATAACAGAGGCTATACATTTTCTGTATTAGATATAACGACATGCAATAAAGAGCACGCTACACCATTCCGACTGCAGGACTCAGTAAAATCTGTTATAAAGGTGTAAGTGTGGAGGTTTCCACACTACAATAGACAGAACGGCGAAATAGAGAGCTTATATATTCGCGTCGCGTGGCAAGGACTAGTGAAAAGTTCGATAGATACCATACTTTACCTGTGTGAAGCACCAGTTTTCCGCGACGGGCGTGTTGCCGTCGTGCAGCGGGCTGGGCACGCGGCTCACCGCCATGCCGCCGGCGCCGTTGGATGAGACGCGCGCCGACTGCGGAGCGGCCGCGCCGCCGCCCGACCCTCCACCGCCGCACTCGCTGCCTGCCCCGAGCCTGCAACAATACATAACCAAACATAAGTCTACAACCACCAAATTGCAGAGGGGAAAAATATGGGCATGACAGGAAAGTTCTAGCCAGACACTCAATTTAGAGAAACGATTAGAGACAGCAAGGTAGAAAAAATAGCTAATTTTTTCAAACAAAAAAGACATACTTAAAGCGCTAACTAAATAAATGGTAATTAGGTACCTACTAAATGCTCATAAAGATTATGAAACAGATAAAGTAGGCAATGCAGTTTCCACTCTTGCCTGCAATAGCACGCCAGATAACCAAGACTATAAATACGACAAGAAAATGTCAGACCATAAATACGAAGGTGAAAATCGATTCCATAAAGAGGGACGAGAGGAGAGCTACTTTATGCTACATGGATTCTGCCAACTATTCCCAACATATTAAATGAAATACTTTCGAATACCATAGCCACAATTACTTACAGAAACAAATTATTTTGTTCGCTCATGTTAGTATTCTGCCTCAGAAGAAATGCCTAGTGTGACTGGCTCCGACTTAATTGGCTTAAGTTATTTAATAGTTCCCATAATAAAGACTAATAAATGTGTCGGTTACAATAATGTAATGGCAAGATCTAGATCATTACTAAATTACAGTCATAAACGTTAACATACATGTAATAAATAATGAGACAAGACAGCCTGATTAAGAATAAATCGAGTCCTAGTAACGAGAATTTAAAGACGCAAGGAAATTGGTTTTATGGCGTTTTATGCGTTTATATTAATTACTGTGATCGTCGATACAAGAATTAATGGAAACGTTAATGAATAACTAAGTACGTGGAAGGTAACAAACAAAGAAGATGATAAGCTAGTTTGTTTAGTCCTAAAATCTAAATGTACGATAACATAAAAACACGTTCTGGTTTATCTCCAGGTCAGCAAGCTGGATTTATATGGTCTACGTAATGAGAAAAAAGTAGATAAGGAAACCATCGATGATGCAATGGGAATAACCAATATATAAAAAGATAGATAGGTACTCAAAAAACACTTATGATGTCACTAATCTGTAATTTGATATTTAGGCTTCATTCGGAAAACGACTTAACGTTTGTCTAGCTTGTCTCTTCATAGCTGACGTACAACAAAGACTAATAGGTATGCCATACACACATGAAGGTAGTTGTTATGTACGAGTTAGCACTCAATAAAACTTAAGTAACAGAACACCTTTAGGAGGCTTTGACTAATATTGATGAGGCATTTATGTCACATGCTTTAGATGAGGACTATCTTAAGGACGCACAAGTATAAGTCTATTATATAGCCAGTGTTTCCCATTGAAAAGGCTTTGTTAAATTCACCGTGAGATAGATCGCAATAAAACGGGTTACCCAAGGCGTGCCAGTAATTTCTAACACGGATAAAAAGTTTAAGTGTTTCAGGTACATTGCGTAGATAGCCAAATGAAACAAATACAATACACTAACGAGTGACCTAGTGGCCGATAAGCAATACCTGCAAATTCTCATAGAATTGAATGCAAGGCGAAAATGTAGCAACGTCGTAATACGCCAATCAACGATCGTAGTTTCGCTTCCCAAATCTGGGACGCGAACACAATACATTTTACTCACTTTATAAATGTATGTACCGGTACGTGCGCACCGAGGACGGTTGCTGAACAATGACGAGTCGAAAGAAGAGTTACACGTTAGTATCATTCGGCTTTTGGGTTTCGGTGCCGTCAAAATGTCGAGAGTATGTCGAAGTGGGACACTTACAATGTGCGAGATTTGACCGTCCTGCGAGACTTTCACGAACTGTATTTCGATTACCAAATACGCGTTAGAATCTGTGTCAGTTTCATCACCGCACTGCATCCGTTCACAGTCCGCGTGCGGTCGCTTTTTGTGAAGGTATAATCGTATCACGCTAGTTAACTGGATACTTATTGTGTCACCTCTATATTTCGGGTGGATTTTTATTTCAAGATGAACCCAAATTACAACATTCACCATGTAATCTGGATTAGTTTCGATGGGCTCTTTTACTTATCGCTATTATTTCCAGATCATCAGGGATGTCTGGGTGTGCTGTCTCCATTTTTTTTTCCGATGTGCTACAAACTAAACAACACCTCAGGGTTCGGTTTGCAAATAAAAGTAACAGTTGTTTTCAATCCTCTTTCAATTGGCACGAAGAGAAAAGTGAGTTAGCAAGAAAGAGCTAACGAGTTCCTTTTTATTGCGTTATCTGTAAAACGTGAAAACTGTAAGGCTTGTATTTCGCTCTTTCTTAAATGCGTTTATCGTAATGCGGTCTTTCATCACAGACATTGACACATTCTGAGTGAATGCCGGCTTGATGATTGTAGAATGCTTTGGACTTCTGGTGAACTCTACATAATCGTTCCATTGTACGTGTACCTAAACAAATTGTTGTCTTGGCGTTCAACTGGACTGTTTAGTAAACACAAGCTATTCCAGATCATAGCATACTTGTACAATTATTTATTTATGACCAATAAAGAGTATCAATAGGAATCAATTTGAATAAAAAGAAACATAGCAGTAGCTGAACTTACATCTGCTAAATAACTGGAATAAAATGGACAGTTCTGGTCTGCAATGAAATGAAGTATGTCAAACATAAAAAAGTGTCACAGTACTAAATAAAAGTAGGCTAAGTGAATTAATCGACACGACCCAGAAACTGCGGCTGCCGAGAGTCGAGTCTTCGCGACTGATGTGCTGTTGAAGAAGACATATTTATAACACCTTATTTTTCAGTTAAAGACTTTCCTTGCGACAGATTCAAGTCAATTTAACCAAATGTAATGTTATCACAATTGAGAAACTCACAATTAGAGTGTGTCATGATGGAACTATTGAAATCCAGAGCTGAATAGTTTTACAAATTGTGGTTAAACTAAATATTTGTTTCATGACTACTTTTAATAGGTGGATAACTTTTCATACCGCTGGGTTGTAGATAAGATATCGCACGAGCAACGATCACTCCGAGGTCGATCAACAATTTGCCACTGTAGCAAATGGAGCGGCCCGAGCGACCTACATTCAGCATCAGTAAACCGCTCCTATGACGATTAACAATAGGTGAATCATCATATCAATTCATCTATTACTTTTGGCCTACATTTAAAAATGTAGCCATAACCCACATGTGGCTTATTTAGTGTAAGACGAGTAGGATTACACGGTGATTGTAGGATATTGATGTAAGGTTGCGGTGCGGCCGGATGGCCCTTGCGGTAGACCACCCACTGACGGGACCACCTTGCTAACGACTTAAAAAAACTATTATGTATCGTAAACGATAGCCTTTTTGTCAAGACAGATTTATTACTTCAATAATGTTATTTTGAAGGATTTAAGATCGTTAAATCTATTTCAACGATTTCACTGAGATGCTTTTAAAAACTAATTATCAGTTTTTTTAAATTTAAATTATTCTTATTATTCTATTTCCTTAAGTTAATGAAGTAATACTTGGCATTTAATGTCTGTAAAGAATAGAAGATGTTTGAATTTGCATAGTCATAAATGCCATAACTTTATACGATTTGTCAGGATATTATATTTTTCGGATAATTTAAGATCATAATTTGCATTTAAGTCTTCTGAACTACCACAAAATAAAACGAATCAAAAATATTGAAAGAACAATTCGTTTTTTTCTACTTTTTTGTAGCATATCTAAAACCAGATTATGTTAATACTATTGTAAGTCGAATAGTGTAAATTCAAGTTCAAAATAAATAAGTTTGATATGAAATGAAGGAGTCAACAACCCGTGAAATGTTGAGCAATCTACGTAGTACGTATCATCGGTCTCCCGTGGTCTTATTATAGATGTCACCCGACCAGCGCGCATCCTCTTCTATATTTAAGTCCACTCGACGTCGTTTCACTACATTAACGGGATCGGTTGGTAAATCTCAAGCCGTAAGTAGGTGCCATAAAAACGGGGAACGGGGACTTTGTCGAATATAGCTGCCTAAATTATTGCAGCCTCAGCGCTGACGTTCGACACGTAAATTTCTGTTGTGTCACGGTCGCTTTTTGTTTTTTGAGGTGGAAAGCCATTAAATAACTCATTCCGCTCTCGGTGCAGCGAGAGGATGGGTAATGCCTGCCATACACGCTAGGGTATACCTGACAGTTTTGCCTGTACAGGTAAACCGGAGCGTGTATGTTTCACAACTGTTCAGGGCCTCAAGTCTGCTATTACAATAGTGTCACAATGGTCTATCATTGGTGTCATAATTGTCGATTTTGACAAGTTTTGGTAATCTACTAATATAATGGTGTCATTATGACTTTCCGATGGTCAACCACTGACACTCCATTGAAAGAAATGGCATAGAATGATAATCTCGTACATAATGATAAATGAATATCTGATGTATGCGGTAGTCTACAAAAATTTTGACAGTTCCTTTGATCAGTGACCTACCATTACGACGTCATTGCGCAATTAGTGCTTTTAATAAGCTCGATTTTGTCATTCTACCACAATTCTATTACAAGACCATTGACCGATCAATGATCGATCATTATGAATTAGCAGATTACAAACTTTTAGCAAAATGACAATGGGATCGTGTTGGAATGACGAATTTATAAAAATAGCAGACTTGGGGCCCAGGTCTCCATTCAAGATTACCTGACAGGTATAACTGTGCAGGCAATCCTGTCAGGTATACCCTTGCGTGTATAGCTACCTTAAGACTTTTGCTGACTAAAACCCACTTGTATACCTTCAGTTGCCCTTTGCGGTAACTCTTTCGAACAATCCCTGGGTGTCACGGCCGCTGAGTTTACATTAAATATAAATATAAATATAAATATAATATTCCACAACTATCACACAACGCCGTCTAGTCCCAAGCTAAGCAGAGCTTGTGTTATGAGTACTAGACAACTGATAAACATACTTATATATTTCTAAATACATACATATTATAGATAATTACACCCAGACACAGAACAAATGATCATGCTCATCACATAAACATTTGTCCTGGGAACCCACGACCTCCGGCATAGCAGTCAGGGCCACTAACCACTAGACCAACAGGCCAGTCATTAAGAGATAAACACCTCTATCTACATAATGTAACCAGCTACATGTTTCAAAATACTATACGGTCATGTGAAAGCTTATATTAGAATAACAAAAGAATGTTGCAAATACAATCACTACGCAGTTAGAGCGTTAACATTTATACACAATTAATTTTCTCTATTATTCCTGATTTATGGCCTGGCCTGTAAAATAATATTCAGCGTGAATATGTTAACACAAAATTAAGGTTGCGTTATTATTATAACATTTATTTAGCTTAAATAACAACTGTTGCGGTTTTCCGCATCCATTTCATTGTTATTTACAATTAGTTGTACATGTCCTATATATGTTAAACCCTGAAAAGGTTTACAATAAGGCTGTGCAACCATAAATTTGCAATCAATAATAATAATGGCGGACGTTTGTCGAGACAATGGAATCGGAATAAGGACGATAGAACAATGAATGTACTGATACGCATATGACTTGTTTTATTTTTCAAACGGTGGTTCGCTGATGCAGCGGGCGTGCCAAGGGGGGAGTAACCAAGTGAGCAATGCCCTCTTAACGATGACTGCGTGTTGTGACTCAGACGCCCTGAGGACGAGCCGACATTATAGGGTCCTCGACTGGGATCTGAAGGACGGTTTGTTTACCGCGAACAAATAGTCCTACGATATCATATGCTTTATATTGCACATAATATTTTTTTTTCATTCGTTTTGTTGAATAAAACAAAGTGACAATAAGAATGGGAAAACTATTTGTAATATGGATTGAAGTGCCATAATAGGTATACAGGAAAAATAGCAGTTGATTCTACTTGAGTACATAGATGAATTAATTACAACAAATAGATATAAGTACCTATCATAATAGGAATAAACAACATAGGTACCTATTCCCATTATAATAGGTACTTATATCTATTCCTCCTGAGAGAGATTTTCAAGAATGTTGCTATGTGCACGGGGAGCCAGAAAGGGGGCGTAATGCACAACGTAGACATACTATTGATTTCGTGCCAGTTTTCCAACAGAAGTCTAGTCTGCGTCGAACTGAAGACGGTTTAAGTGGATACGAGGTCGCCTCGTCTTGCACACAAAGCAAGTAAGCGATTCTCTGTGACATTTTAATAATAGAGGTATTGTATCATGTCCGGTGGTGACGCAACGAGTACAGATGTCGAGGTTACTTATGTACGACAAACATCTAGTGTTCCAAATGACAAAACCTAATTTAGGCGGTGGCAGGGTGAGTAATTTCGACGTTGAGTAACTACTGACAATGGACACATATCCTTTGTTTATCGTCCTACATTTTCTATTAATGCAGACAGTATTTATATAAAATAAAAAACCTATTGTACTTAAAACAAAGTCACAAACCGCATGTCTGTCCGCGATAAACTCAAAAATACTGGGATTTTCATGCGGTTTTCACTAATAGACAGAGTGATTGTGAGAGTGACACTAGCGGTACTGTCAGACGTCGTCCTGCCCGAAAACTATCGTCAGGAAAAAAGATGAGAACCCGATTGAAGAACCGCCTACTGGGTCCAATTGTATTTTCATACCATCAAGGGACCCATTCGAATCTACACACATGTCATCCTAATTGGTCAAAGTGTTTAAGAAGAGATAGAGATTCAGTAGTTACACAATTTATTATTAAATAAAACTAGCCGTTTGTTGAAAAAAAATTTTTTTTTGGATATAACTGAATTTTATTTCAATTAAAGGTCCTATACAAAGCATTTTGGCTGACTGTACTTTAGATCCTTGAATTTCTTCTAGTATTGGTTGAAGCAATGGTATCCACTCGGAATAGACAATAAATACGGGCCCAAACAAATACCAGTGGTATTAGTTGAGTGGTATTAAAACGGAATAAATCATAGATGATAGTATAGCGATGCTGGGACGGGTTACTAGTCAAACTATATTTATAAAACAATGTTACCATTAAAGTATACTTGTTCTAAATTCTGTCTTGACGATGTTGCGGTCAGACAGCTCAAAACCGTATGCGGTTAACAAGCTCGTAAATTAATAATTCCGAACGATGCAAGATAAACTAGTTAGCATTATATTATTCTTTATGAGACCGTGATTTACTAAAGTAATTGTTTATGTCTATATTATTGGCTGCATAAATACGAGCTGTATTTGCCTGGTGTGTTTGAGTTTGCTTGGTAAGATATTGTTAGCCATAGTAAACATTAACTTGGAATTACATATTATTATGTTTCAAACACTCGACCTCTTTGCACAGGACAAACGGAGTGAAAATCGAGCAAGGTTTTAGAAGGAATAAAAATATTAAGTGCTGTTGTGAAGGTTTTGCATAGCAGTAAATATTATTTTTTCTAAACGAGATAGGTAAATAAAAGATTAAAAGTATCAATTAGAATTGACCGCGTCTACTTAGATAATTGCTCTGACGCAAAGCTGCCATAAAGTTTCAATATTAATTTATTGTTTGGAAAAAAATTGTTTGTGTGTTAAGTACAGTTAATCAACAGATTGTAAGAGGAAAAAAATATCGAAAATAGCTAGGATTAGGGTATATGATGCAGATAGAAACAGCAGCGCTCATGTGACGTGTGGTATAATCAAACACATGATGTATTCAAGGTTGCGGTAGCCGTCATCGTCTCGTAGCCATTGTAAATATAACAATAAAACCACTGAGTTCAGAATAACCACCATATTTTATTGACACACAATTAGTTTACTATGACGGAAACTAAATAACCTTTTAAACGTTACTGCAAATCGGAATGGTAGCGTGACTTTCACTATACTGGATACCATTCTTTGTCAATGAACTGCAGAAGTGAACGAAGTTCATACAAAAAACCTCGAAAACATACATGTTCTTTTCTCATTTAAGAATATACGTTATTGCTTTACAGTTACGAGCAGAACCATTGTTGTAAGCAAAAGAAAAAGTCTTCAATATGTCGCATGCAACCCCAAAGCGCTTTTGCAAGCAGACCTTGTGTAATTTAATACGCAATATGGGAAAGTAAACAGTGATACCTCTTCAAGAGACGATATACACAAATGAGTTGTGGAAGTGCATGTTCTACAAAGTGTAAGTCCATAAAATATTACGTCAATTTCGTCCGGTTATCTCCGCCGTTTCGCGCGGCAGAAATGGAAGATGGTGCAGAAAAGGGATAGCCATACCCTCCAGCGTCAATAGTCAGAGGGGTTGAAGAGACACTAGAAACAGCTACAGCATTGTCTATAGTAAAAATAACTCTTATGCCCTCAGCTTTAAGTGTCACTATAAAAGTAACAGCTGGCATTTGAATGTTGGTAGCTACGACTCCCGCGGTCGCGTTTCACGTTATTTGTTATTATTCGCCTTTGTTGACGACACTCATAATGAAATGAATAATATTGTAGACGCATTTAAGAACCGATTTTGTAAACTAGGAGACAATAACATTCACACGTCTTTGTGATGATGAAAACAACAAACATGCAGGTCTCGTTATAAACGTAGACAGCAATTAGGTTGAAAATATTGATAGATGTATTTGTTAGGTGATGAATGTAACTGTTGTAAGTGATATGTAAATGTTACATAATTAAAATAAATTTCGCAGTTGGAGCGAGCACGCGAACGCGGAACTAAATGCTCACCACCTTTATTTGTCCGCGATGTGCGAGGACGCGCAAGGTGACCGTGCTGCGGCGCGGCGGCTACGTCATCTCGATAGATGATGGTCGTACGTGTGCTAATGCGTGTGGCAACCCGACAATTAAGGAATATGCCGTAAGTAGAGCTCAATAATAACGTATCATTTGTATTTTATGTCAATTTAGGTACAAGAGAAATCTGAAGATACGTCATGTGACTTCAATAGTTGGTCGCCTACGTAACTGAATGTAGGTATGCGATAAATGAATGATTTTGTATAAATAATAGAGCTTTATAAGCAAATATTTGTTTAGCTTATCTTAACATTAAAAATTCAAGGCCACATGATACCGTTAATGTTAAAGATAGCATCAGAGACAAAGTACTATCCGTATATAAAATCTATAAAAGACCTGAACTAAACCTGGAAAGTAAATATGCAAAGTTGTCAACAGTTAGATATAGATACTGATTCTCTGATAACATAATAGTACATAGTAATTAACACCATCGTTAAAGTATGTAAGCCGTACATTATGAAGATTTATTCCATACCTATAGGTACTTAGCAGCAAACAAGTTATTAAATAATTATTTAAGTATAAAACGCTAAGCCTTCCGCAATCAAACGACATACATTATATACCGTTGTGTGGTTAGCAGCACATTTGATATCTAAAACTCTGCTGGTACCAGTTCCGCATTATTATCTTAAAATATCGTCTACGATATACAAATCTTGAAAACAATACATAACTCAATACCTACCACACCATGAAATTTAACAAGGAACAGAAAATAATCTAAAGCAGGACATGAAGCTGAAGCTGAAATGCAGTACAAACTATTTACTACTTACTGGAAAAAAAAAATAAACAGTTTTCCCAAAATTGGCACTATGACTTTAAAGGCTTTATGAAATTATTAAATTAGCAAAAGGTGTTGAAGTCGGAGATGATAATTGCGAAACGATAATACGCGAACATAACACTATTGCAAAATCAACTGATGACTGCATGATATATTGTAATTTGGCTAACAAAACTGCGCAAGTAAAATTTGCTCAGTCCTATGTAAAGACAAATAGTTAATATTGTATGCGAGGAGACGGTATCGCGTTTGTTTGAACGAGGTTTTATCGTTTGACATTGAAAGATAAAATTAATCAATGAAAGTCACCAATAATATAATTTTACTAAGAATTATTGCATCGATTTTGGATCTCTATCTGATTAGGCAATAATCTATTTGAACTGTTTCCGTCACATAACCAGGAAATTGATTTGGAAGACCAAGACCAACATAGACAATTAAAAACAATTTTAAATAGATACAGTGATGAATATGAATGTCATATTCAAATATAAGAACAAAGCAAAACATGGTAAAAAGAAACAAAATAATAGTCACAATGACTTTCTGAAGGTTTCCAACTCTACCCCGTTTATTTAAAGACCTCTTACTATCTTAAATAATGTTACAATAATAAACAGTATCATTTTCATTAATTATGTATCTACAGGTTGATATGAATAATTCACCTACCGTCATTGGTTCATAGCATCCGCAAAAAACAGAAGATCAATTTGCAAAGGTCATCGTAGCAACAGATCTTAATATCTACAATTTACTTGAAATCTCTTGTGTTTATATTAGATTCTGGACCTTCTCTTGCAGCGCCGGTTAAGACTTGGCGAGGTTCCAGTGCGATATCATCGAGCGCTTCTTACACACAAATATTACGAAAGTTATCTGCTGTGGAATATTTAACGTTAAAATTTAACTTCATTTAGACTAATATGTTTAGCATGTCGAAATGGCCTTACATATTAATATGGCAAAGATGTCTAACTTGAACATGAGAATAACTAGTCTCGACCATTGGCGTCGTGTTGCTAGTTGCTACGTAACGGCTGTACGTTTCCTGGTTGTAAATCAGACTACTATTAGGCTTTAATGTCGGGAGCTACTGCCGCCCGTCAGCGGTCTTGAAGTTAAGGAAACGAGACAGAATTATAAAAGCGCGCATAACCTCTGCTGTCGAGTAATAGAACGTTTGGCCTCGTGAGGAATCGAGCGATGGATCGACAAACTGAATAATGGTGAGACTACGTCGTTACGTCATGACCTTCATAGGCTGGGCTGTGACGTAGTCGCACTCACGCCTACCTGTTTGCACGTGGCAAAATAAAACCAACGTTATTATTGAAACTGTTCACATGGAAATGGCAAATGGAGAAAAACGTTACAGTGCTTATCTCGTATGATTGGACTTTTTCCAAATACCTTTCCGTTAGATACGACTCTACTTTCAAAATTGATGCACCACCCAATTAAATATTATATGTTAGCAATATGTTAAATAGAATATAATTATATCCCAATTATCAAAGTTGTTAAGATAAATAAATGACTTAAAAATTATTACGTACTTCAACGAAGAGGCGCGCGCGGTTTGCTGATTATACCTAGAAAGGAAATGACAATATTGTTATAGTAATTAATAGACGGGTGACTTTGGAAGAGACCTAGGATCAAGGCTCATACTACAAAAGATTATCATGGGCACAACGGGCGAGGATAAGCTGTGAGGCGGAAGCGGGCGAGCGAGGCCGAGGACGAACGGCCAATTCTGAATCAAACAGAATGCTTCGCATGTGAACACTGAAGCGGTTTTACTTGCCACCGTTAAGTTGTAAACCCACTGCTTTTTTATATTTGGGCTTTTAATTTACACCAACATTGTTACAAGCTTTTAAACTTTAGATTACATGTAAGACAAACATTCTGAAAAGATTACATATTGCAAAAAAAACCTCCAGCGACCCAGCAGTCCAAACAAAGCGTGAAAGTTACCAACTTCTCGGGGAAATCATTTTGAAATGATTACAACGACACTTAACACGTTTTAAATACAAAGAGTGACGTGAGCAGGAGTTTGCGAAGCCGGTTATGTAAGAGCGCACGCAAAGGTGGGCGAATGGGAAACGAAACCGATACACGGTCCGCGCCCCGCCTACCACCATACACCATCAGTGTTTGGCAACATCGGCTTTGGAAAGCGAAGACATCGACGACGTTGTAGCACATGCAGCAGACGCTAATCTAACTAGGACAGATTGATTTATAACTCAAACAAGAAACTGTGCCACCTCGGCCCTACGAGTTCTACATTGTTTTGCCATGAATATGCAATCGCAAATAGATAATAATGATTAGAATGAATGTTTTGTATCAAATGTCGGTAGAGGAATGATTTCACCAGGAAGCGCGTAAAGTCCTTTAGTCTCACTATGAAATGACAAAGAAGGTTGAAATGATTCGGCCTCAACTTTTATTGTCCTATGAATTACTAGATGGCCAAAATGATTGGTGGAACCTTGACTGCAACCTAATATAAATTGCATGACCCTACTTCCTACACCGACGAGGGTCGTCACTGTCGATTGCCTTTAATTTTATCCAACTATTTTGATGGTCATTCGGAATCTGATCCTTAGTTTAATGGATATTTAATGCGCTGGGTTATCATTTTAATGTTAAATGTAATCGCTTGGTGACTATATCTGTCTAGTGCATTAACGAACTGATAATAATTTGCCAGTTTCACTTAAGAAATGCCCGCCTACTGAAAATAATGTAGCAGGCAAGGATAACATTGAATCCAGTAGGATTAAGTATGAGCAAGGAGAAGAAGCAAGGCCGGTACTGTCGGTACAGCTACGCAAGATACGCCGAGCCGGAACACAGCACTAAAACCTTGTGCTTTGTTTAGCAAACATAAGCTATTACACCAGCGAGCGGGTCATTTTAAATAATCTTGAATAATACAATAATAATTTGTTATGCCTCATTTAAATAAAAACGTCAGGTGTCAAATACACATTCATCCCATATTATATAGCCAAGCAATCAGTCTACACCTACAGGTAAAGTCAATATTTACCTTTAACCTTAAAATATGCAAATATAGCTGTGCCCTCCTTTTTGCAATTTACCAAGTACTTCTTGTGCTGCACAAACTATCTACGGTAGGTTGAATTTATTCATATTGCGAGCTCTCGCTCAGCACGTTTATAAAAATTATTAACTAGCCCTGACACAATACATCTCGGATAGATGTAGGTGTGAGCTGTGTGTAGATGATTCAGGCGCGCTGGTGTGCGTGTGTCAAGCTCGCGAGCCTCTGGCAGCACTTGGTGCGAGGCAGCTCAGCACGGGGCATCGAGAACGCGACCCGGTTCGCCGCTCGAGAAAGCATCGACAAAACTCGGTTGAGGCCGCGTACACAACCAGGCGGACGTACACTTTCAGTCTTCGTATGCGCACCGTGTGTATATTAAGAAACACTAGACAAAAACGATAAAACCGTCCGTCAATTACGAAAAGGTGGTTTAAACAAACACCTCGGATTTTACTTAATTGTTAGGTTATATTATTTTTGACATGATTTTAAAAGTAAGAAACATGTTGCTAAGCAACGCCTTCCAGGCTTTCTTGTACATAAGGCCTATAATGTTAATGAAGGTGGTTTTAGCCGCAATATTTAGTATTTTTTTTGAAAAATTTGATTTGAAGGAAGGTCAAATTGAAAGCGCAGGCCAAAATTTAAGGAGAAAGGCTCAATTTTAGTATAGTCCCAATAGTTTGATGACCTCGATAATTTTATACAAATTCCACTAGAAAGATTTATCCGTGTGTCACACGGGATGTATTCTCCAAGGTGTTTTTATGTTAACGCTGAATTTGACCGTTCAAAATAAATTTGTTCAGCTACGTTCGACCTTGAAATTGATGCCCCCGTTCTACTTTCCTACATCTTTACAATTCGTTAATCACCACATATGTCTGGAAGTAATGAATTGGTGCAGGTGCAAATTATATCATTAGTTCATATTTTAAAACAATATTACTTTCATTAATTTATTCCGAAACATTATATCATTAATTTTAAGACTTTCAAAAAACCTTCTTCTAAGCACAAAAAGAACCGGGTCAATTTTGACATCGTAATGCATTTGACCTACATGGTAAAAGAGTGGCATTTGAAAAAAATTGGGCAAGGCCTACGTGTGTATTATACGACTTATATTTGTAGGGCAATCGTTAACATGGCGATTTGGTTAACAGAATCAATGCTATATCTACACACGTTTCGTTTTTGATAATTAGCAGATTGTAATGAATCTAAATGAACGTGGTATCGGATTAAACGATTTACAATTTATTATTCAGTTGCTTAAAGATTGGGCGATACGACGAAGCATAATATATGAAGATCTTCGTCGCGCTCTACAACCGCCGAATTCGATTTCGGGTCATTCTACACAGTAAGGGGCACAAGGTAAAAGATGGTGCATTGAAAATGGCCTTAAGCCCAATAGCGATCTGCGGCCGCGTTGCTTCCTATTGGCGTCGAGGCGACAATGCCAACGCTGGCGGCTGCTGCGAAGGTGACGGAGCTGCAAAGGTCGATCACCACTCCATCGCTAACCCGAAGCTCGAACTCATTCAGCGCACTAGTTTGTCTCAATTCAGTCACGAATCATGATTCAGTAACTGAAGCATGACTCTACCAACCTCATAATATTTAGTAACACAACCTTTCCATTCAATTAATTATCGATATAAAGTAATTGATTTCAAGAACTATTATATAATAATTATTTAACCGATAACAAGTCACGTACAGATTTAAGGTCTTTTGAACTGATTATTCTATGTATTTTATGGAGGAATTATGAATAACAAAAACTTGGTCAAGTATACATCGGCCCAAAACAAGTGACCTCAGTTTTGTTAGCTTAAGCTTCTCAAAAAGAATTTATGTATAGTTAAACAATACTAACGCAATATTAGCGTTGTTACACCTTAATGGACAGATTATATCTTTGTCATTGTTGTATTATGTTACAAATGTATGAAGTAATATTTCCAGCGAGATAAGTACTTCACCAAACTAAAAGTATGCATATGCAACTTTCAAGCTGTATCTATAACTTATTCACGGCAATACAATGACACTGGTTGCCATGTCAACGGATGGCTAGGATGAGCATCCACGCAAAAACATTATCCTAATTTTTGCAAGTAGGTACGAATAATGCTAACACGAGTGACCCCAAATCATTAAAGAGCCCACGGTAAGTATAACGCAAACACTAGAGTTTTACGGGTCAACCGAGGCAGGGGCGCCAGGGGCTGCCTACCGGAGGGAGGCCCAATGCAGAAGGCGTAGGGACCGAGCGGGGGAGGACCCTGACACAGATCCAAACTCATCAGTAAAGCGGCGAAGGCCTCGAGATTCGGTTGCTATATCATCGATTCCTCTACGCACCATACCGCTTTACGCACAAAATGGGTCAACGCGCGCGGCTCTCCGACCAAGTTGGAGTGCGCGCGATGTCCCCGTTCCGAATTGCTCCCTCGGCAAATTAACGCCTCACGCTACTGTGCTCCAAATCGGCTACGGATAAAATAATAAATAACAGCTATATACCTGACAGTCAATTATCAACAAACAAATTGAGAATTCCTCGGATTTTATTGTGGATTCTACAATGAATTCAGTAGAATCCATAATCTCAAAAACTTCTAAGTTAGCAATTAATGATTTTTCTCTCATATTGTATAAATTTTGTTGTTTTAAATAAAGTTTCAAATAAATAGGCTTCTAAGCTATGTAGAGCGGCGTGGGCACATAATTTAGATCTTACGTGAGTGGGTTTTGTCATAGTTTCATGAACCACTTTCAGCTGAGTAATGACATCGGTCGAGAGTTACGGTGTAGTTGCGACACTATTCACCTGAGAACCGTCAGATGTTACCAACTCGCTAAATTAAAAGGCGAACAATAATATAGATCAGAAGACATTATGTACAAATTGTGTCCAAATAAAAGATGTTGACTATATAAAAGCTATTAAATAAATACACAATTGCTCTATATAAAATTACATATTTTACAATAATGGTCTCCCGATTAACATAAATAAAACCCACATGTCCCAACATCTAGTCTTAATAAACGATACCACATAACTAGCATAGCATAACAAGAGCGATATTAAAAGAAATCTGAGCAGTGAGCTATTCCAAGTCGTATGTTGGTGAAACTATCGAGATCATCGTACAAAGAGCGCCACGCACCGTGCCGAAGAAAGACGCAGCGTACTTTCCATCGACAAAGACGCTATATTCAAATTATGAAGTTTCACCTGAGAAATGGCCACAAAACAAATTACAGCCATTCTCTCCAAAAGAGAAACACGACTTTAACAATAGTCTCTTGCTGTAGCCTCCACTACAAATATGGCTTCATCTTTTTCCGTGGGTGTCGTAAGAGGCAAATGAGGGTTATCGTCAAGTTAGATGGCAGTTTCATTTATTCAAAATGTCAAATATACTGTTACGACAACATTTCCCTATGAGAGCCAGTTAATATGAGCAAATCTATCAATGCGTGGAGCAAGTTCTCTACTCTCTATATTCTTTCAACATAATTTAACTTTACATATTAGTGGAGCGAAAAATCGAAATTTTGATATCGAGTTATTACATTGGACAGAGTTATATCACTTCCATTCGTGTTAATAATCAAAATTGAAATATTTTATCAAGATTAGGCTTATAATCTAAATCATTTTCCAGTTTACTACCGTAGGCATCGCTATAAAAAGCCTATGATATGGTATCTCATTTCTTAGACCCGGTCACGAACAGATTTGTAACACTGATTCGAAAGTAATCCGAGCATAAACAACCTTAATATCGGAAACTGTTCAATATGATATTATGTTTTTCTCCGTAAAAGTTGTACGATGGCATAAAAACGGAAAAGAATAAATTTGATTTCCCAAACAAGATTTAGCCGTGTATATTCATAGCCTTGACCTTGTGTAATATACATCACGATAATAAGGAAGACTTTGAATACGTTTGTAATCGCTGTATCAATAAATTTGCTATTTATATCAATATCATTATATAACTGGGCGTGGCTTCAGTAACTAACTGTATTTAAAAACTTGAATTCGATGAAAGATTCTGCTAAATTATTTTCAGAAATAACAATTTAAGCACGTTTCATAGACTCTCTAAGTTAAATTAAGTGTATCCGGACAAGATCTAATTTAGTATAAGTAGTTTTTATGTGATCTGCCATAATACGGCAATACTTTCGGCAATGACACTTAAAAATAAAGAAACTCATACCGAAAGTATCAGGCAGTATTCAGTCAGGTAAATAACCTTCTTTTTTGTTGGATAAGTACTGTTGGACACGTGACCACGTCAAAAGTTATACAATATACCGTAAATCATTTCATAAACAACAGTACGTAGAAGACACTAAAACAAGTTGGATTAAAGCCAGAGCTAACAAGCTTTTATTTTCAATGACTACATTCTTCACGATTTACGTTTCATTATTTTAACGTAAGACAATTTCTTCGTGTAACGGACAGTTCTGTTTAACCTGGCGTTATCGTAACCAAAATTCAGCGTCAGTGCCGCAAACCCACTTAGTTATCGCATTCCGCTGTCAACGAAACAGGAGCACCGAGTGCGGGCTCGGCCGCAATCTTTCGCTTTGTAAACGCTCACCGGCCCTCGGACTAAATTGATACATTCTTGCGAAATAACCTCGCCCAATTTATTCAAACAATCATACTAGATTGTTTAGCTATATGTTCGATATACAACAATGACTAACTAAACTTGAGCTAGTTCAGCCGTAAATACGCGTAAGTTACTTTAGTAACGGCTGTCACTTTAGCTGGTAAACCTAAATCGAAATTTAATAAAATACCATGACTCTTAATGTTTTCTACTTTGGAATTTATTACCGTTCATTGCATTAGCAACTAATGTTATATTTAGCAAAGCATAAATTTGTTATCGCTTGGCATATACAAGACATACTCTGATAACCAATTACAACGACTACTTTTATGTAAAATATGTTAATTTTGCAAACATGCAGTGTACGATAATGCTGGTTATAAACATTTAATTGAATATATTCCACGGGAAAGTACTGAGGTGTCTCAAAGTTAGAAGAGACAAGAAATTTTTCAAAATAATTGAGTTTTCAAGAACTATAAAGATTTTATATTCTCAATACCGATATACAAAGTACTTAAGCGAACTTCATAAATGCATTAACATAAATTTAGCTGATGTATAAGCTAGAGGGATTACTGAAGACCGCGATAAGTCAATGTGATTTAAATTGAAGTTTAAGAGGATGGTTATAAATATAATATGGGGTGCGAGGGCTCCGAGGTGTTCGTTACAAATAAGAGTAGAGAGGGTCGAGACGAAGGCATCTACCCACACTTGTATGCTCTTCCGTGCATTCTGCGCGGAGGAAGGTCGTCGACCCGCACGGAGGAGCATCTCCGCAAATCTTTATTTTCTGCCCAGTAAGATACGATTCTAACTTTGTATAGCCCTCACGATTTTAGGGGAGACTTAAGATGGCTGCGAAGAATTTAATATGTATTGTAAAGCTGTAAGGTAGGAGAGAAACGTTAGAGGTGTTTTCAGCGCTGTAGATATTTGGATTCGTGAATCAGTTTCATACTGCGAGTATTTTGTAGCCGTTGTGAAATAAGTAGTCAATATCTTATGTATTACATTAACATGTAGGTTAATCTTTTGTATTGTGCTAAATGTGCTTACACAACATGCAAGCAGAATTTAACTGCCTACTTTGAAGAGTGGTCCAGATTTGCATGACGATGACTAATAATATTTCTGCGAAATTTATTGTTTTGGAACAACTTAAAAAGAATTAAGGAAACGTAAATTTTAAGTCAATACAGCCAATAATAACTTATTAGACTGGAATGTAGAATTTTGCCAAATAATGATCTTAATTTTTTTGTGACTTTATCAAAAGCTAGAACGTTACATTTGCTTTCATAAAAAAGCAACATGAATTAATGAAAAAAGGCTATTGGAACATCAGAAGGTGAGCGCTTTCCGGCCTCGGTTGACTGACTACCTGCTAAAGAAACGAACCCATGCGTTATGACACCGTATTATAGCTACCTCGTTATATATATCTTTGGAACAGATCTTGTTTGGGTGAATTTAAATAATACAGGTAAAATAAGCCCAAATCATTTGGATATATGTTGCAAAGATTCATACAAACAAAGAGCTGAAATAACTTCTATAAAGATTTACAAATCAAACAAAAATAGCAATGGATTCTGTGGATGGGGCCATAATCAATGAATTGTTATAATGTAAACAGTAGTAACAGCAACGAAATTGAAACATAACTTTGCTTAGAAGCCCATAACGTACCAAATAAAACACGGCGACAAGCATGCAACAGTGGGGTTCAACTGTTTGGGGTAGCCGTGACGAATAAGGGTGCCAAGGAATAAAAGAAAACATCGAAACACCATAAACTGAACGCGTCCGAGGGGCTGTGGGAGTGACAGGCAAAAGAAGTTTGATTTTCATTAATGAAGTAACTCCAATAAATGAAACGATTTAGAAAATACTCATTATTACTAATGATAATGGTTGCAGTAAAAGTGACTCGATTTCTAAGTTGCTCCCTCTACCTGTCGTTTGACGTTCAGCTTACACAACAAGGAAAGTTAAATGCGCGTGCGGGGCAAAGCAACTTTCGCCCATTGTACAGATAGTAAGTACTTCATCAAAACAACACAATTTTGTGACTTAGGAGATCATGAAAGCATACCTGACAATACTTAATACATCAGTGTCAACGCTTAATACATCATACAAGGAAAACGTCGCTTGCCCGGCTGCAAACTGATGATCGTACACGTGAGTGTTCTAATTCATGTAACGACCCAACCGACGAAAAGTCCTTCGATGAACATGATAAAATAAACTAGTTCCGCGTTGACTCCAACAACCAAAATAGCTCACCTGGCTAAGGCCATTATACGTTCGTATAATCCAATTTTCCAAAATAGTTGCACCACTTCGTTATCACAAACAACCACAAGTCAAGTTAAAATAAAAAGTGCGATGGTCCACTAAAACCGAATAACACCGGTATGCGAAAGTGTATCACGTTTGACAGTTTCACTTCACCACATGGCTGGTAAGTTGCGCGCGGTGACGTGACAGACGTACGCTGCGCTCGACGACTGACGGGCGACTGCCGCGATTGTACTGGACTCTCAAATGCCGCGACTCGCGGAGTCGACTGTAATGTGAATGTGAGCGCTTCTCTCGCCGCTCGCGGAGAGCGGATCGGAGGCGCGGGGTCAGCGAGGGCGGAGCGCCCGACAACGGGCGCCCGCAGGACAGCTGCGCACCACAGACCCTTTCTCCGTTCAGACTCCATTGTATTGGTGAAAGCTTTAGTCTGTTCATATACTTAACACAACTTTTTGACGGATGCAAAATTATAAAGTTCAACTTGGGCAACCTCCTAATTTTATATAACATCATGATAAATTATTTTGATCAAATCTGTGACTAAAATATACATATAAAATAGTCTAGTGTTGTTTTGATCTAAATGAAAATCTACCAACTAGAAAGGACATGATATGATTAGTAATATATGCCCTCTATATGTAAAAGTAACATACTGTAAATAACAACAGACACAGCAGTTGCTACTTTATATTTAACCTACCGAACAATGAGATATCAAGCTTGAACATTGACTGCAGCTTTGTTCAGTGCACGTAGGGAGAAGTTGTTGCCCCCGAGTAGAGCCTTGAGCCGCCCTGTTCGACACGGCAGACAAATAGATGTGAATTACATTCAAATGATAATGCTTTAACAATGATTTCTGTTAAACTATACTTAGTTCTATAGAATATTTCTATATTCCAAATAAAGGATCACGCATTGGTAACATTTGCCGCAACAGAAAGTAAAGCTAAATTGAAAGTTTCGCTCGATTTTACTTCGTCTGGTTACTTTGTGAAAGGGTCTGTAACTTTTAACGCCGAGATTGTAGCAGTAGTTTCTATTGAAAAATAATTTGCTGTATACTAAATGAACTTTAAACTAATCTTTGGCTGTTACGTTAGTGCTAGGAATAAATGATGCAGATTCATGAACACTGCTTTCATATTTGTTATCGCATGTAAGATATGCATATGGAAATGCATTTATAAATAAAGAATGAATATTTTATTGGTGCGTAAATAAAGTCTAGTCTTGTTTATTTTTTTTTTTTCTCCTCATGTTTATTAAATATTTTTGGGTTAGTGCATAATAAGAATAAAACTTTGTGCTGCAATGGGTTTAAATTAAAATGTAGAGAATTCGTCAATAACACGAACTAAAAGAATATTTTCATTTAAAACTGAATCACCCGAGATGCATAAATAATGCGAACATGGTAATTTAAAGATATGCGAATGAAAGAAGTCGATTGGTAAGGCCGAGAGGTTAGCTGCAGTAATAACGCGTGCATTGGCTGCTACAGCAGAATATATAAATAATATGACCGCAAGGGTTAGTCAAAGTCATCGAGTCATCTCGCCCTCAAAGGCGGCTCAAACACTCGTCGACCTTGGCTCGAGTCCTCAGGGTTAACCTCCCGAAGGGAAAAAGCCCTCGGCGGCCTCGGATTCCTCAACCCACCTTACCTGCTCAGATTATTTGCTCCTTTGTTTGAATTGAATCGTGTTGGTGTTGTGTTTCTTAGAAAATATTCGGGATACGTCGGCCTCATTGTAATATGTCATTGAAATGTATTTTCAAATTAGAATGATTAAATTAGTACTTGTTATTTGAGTACAGTACTCCTTTAGGATGTGCTCATGTAGTTATATTTATAATATTATAAAGTTGAAGAGTTTGTTTGTTATATTGAATTTGACGCACTCATCTGAGAAACTAAAGGTTTGAATTGAAAAAATATTTTAGTGTTGGATAGCCCGTTTGTCACAAGTTATAGGATAATAACCTCATGCTACGACCCAAAGAAGCAGAGCAGTAACCAAAAAGTTGAAACCACGCGGGACAGCTAGTTTAGGATATAAATACAGAATTCTTGCAGGATATATTCAAAACCTTATTGACAACTTATGAATGGTTTTCAACCGACTGATAACTTTTTTTCTCAAGAATATTGTAACAAGTTGACGGTTTGAGGACAGAAAATATCAACCTCTACAAATAAACATTATTAAAAAAATAATATCTTCAAGTGAATAATCTGAAATAGTTTCGGTTGCACTTTATTAGATTAAATATTATATCTTTATGATGAAATGGTTATTACAAGATATTTTGTTTTTATATATCATCTAAAAGTATTTTAACTAACAGGAATTAATAAGCAATGCGAAATCGTGCAGAAAACATAGGACAAGTGGTCGTTTAATAATATGGATAAGGTAGACCAAAAATTGTTGGGCAGTGTTTGTTTCGCTGAAGATTAAATAAATAAAGGAGGCAATAAAAAAAATCTAAATAGAAGGAAGATCTGAATTGATCGCTGTTAGGGGTCGCCTGAAAAATTAATATATTGACATATTTGAGGTAAAAGTCAAATTAATACAAGAGTACCCGTAATCAAACTAGGTTCTTTCGAAATTCATGAAAGCAATATTCAATGCATCTAGATTCGCAAGAAACTACGTGCGACAATGCGAAAGATATTTCACGCGGTATAAAAGTCAGCATTTTACAAATTATTACATTTCAAGAAAAATGTGGTCTTGATTAAATACGTGACATATCTATCAATTTAGTTGATGACTTGGAAACTTGTGGCCGTGGCCTTATTTTATTATTATGTACTAATTTTGATGACTGCATAGGTAATTGTTACTTAACTAAGTCACAATATGAAATCGTTTGAAGTAAAAAACAAAAGCGATGAATATAACAGCTAACATATTTCTCTTCCTAAAAGATCATAAACAAAATTACTGTCTGACTTGTAGCTGATTCTGAAAAAAATACCAAGACGAAGAAGGTGCCTTTAGTTTTTAAGACTGGTAGAAAAATTAAAAGAATGATAACAAAGGAACAACAGAAATCAAACAAATGAACAGTCTATAATTTGAACGAAAAGAAACGATGTCGGTGGACCCATAGGTTTAAAATGCGTAGCATGCGTCAGCAATTTGCATAATATTGTCTGTTTGTTTGTAGACTGGCGATAAACCTTCTTGGTTGTCAATACGACTTAAAGCTTGACTATTTAAATATATGTAGAAACACATTACGACGACACATGATTAAAAAAGGTAAGTACAACTTTTTGAAGAAGATTGCCAACTAACACAGTACGCTTACGATTACAAAATGTAAGCTCATTGAATACTAAAACTTTATGCATATCCAAAGGGAAAGTATATTTATTACGCAGTCCGATTCAAATTGATATAATTTAAAACGGAGAAAACACATTAATCTTTGTTGTATTATTATGTTTAAGTAACATATTTTTGTTAAACCCCCACCAATTAGTTGGTTAATCAAATTAATAAAATGATGTAGAAAGCTCGAAATCCATTTTTTTTTGCTCTTTGATTACGCAAACCGACCAAAGAAATTTCGTTTATAAGGTGCCTACTTGGAGTGGACTCTGTAGCATGTGTTTTAATTTTTTATCAACAAGGTCGTCCGATTCTCTCACAAACGTATAAAAATATGCTCAGGTAGAGAAACGAGACTATTTTGATAATGGATTTGATTTTCATTTATTGTAGCGTCTTCTTACAATGCATGATGCACACGTTTTTAACTGATTTTTAAAATTCATTTGCCTCCACAACCACCAACGTTTATAGGATAAAAAGCATAAGTGCATTTGCTTTGTCTGTAAGTTTGCCTTTAAAGAAAGCCTAGGGAACCCTTAACAGCTTTCCTATTACTCTAGATAAGGACGACGTGCAATTTAAGCCTCACTGGGCGAAAGGCTACCCGGTACATTATAATTTTTTTTTAGAAACTGCACCAGGTGCCGCAGATCGCACTTTCCACGATTAACTTTCTCATTTACAATACGAGTTGACCTTTCGTTTCTATGGCGCTCCAAAAAAAAGGGTAGAAATTTTAACAAAAACTTCAAATACAAATGAAATTGGATTTGAACAGAGTGACATATAAAACTACGGTGTGAGCACCTCGGGTCATTTTTTTTTTATGTGCACGTTTTGAGAGCAATGACGTGTTATTCATTAATCAGAAAATTGATTTTAAGCAATGAATAATCATATTGATTAACATGGAAATTCAATTTTTAGTTCATAACCTACATTAGAACGAAAGGAGGTTACTGAGAAGTAAGTATTTTATAGAGAGCACTAAGTTCATGAACGATGTTATATGCCTACAAAGTTGTTTATCGATATGTAGTGTTTTCGTTCTAAATGTTTTTATTAATATGTATACGAGATTTAGTCAAGGAGAGAGCCGTAGAACTCTCAACTCAACTCTCGCTGCGTGGAAAGCTCGCTATCTCGTCTAGGTGAAAATCTTACAATATCGTCGTTGTTACCTTTGCATTTAATTCACCAGTATGCTGTTTGTGCTTTCTTGTTTTGACTGAGACTAGCTTATACCAGCGGCTTCGACCGCGTCCCTTTATCTCTCAGTCATAAATTAGCATTCTGTTTGTGTAATATTTTTTAAAATCAGTCAAATAGTTTTTAAGTTTATTTATAAACTTTTTATTTTTAAGCGGTTTATTCATTACGAACAAATAAAAATCTTCCTTTTTATAATATTATATCGGTTGATTAATAAAAATAATCTGGAAATTAAATAAAAAGATTAACAAAAAATATTTCTATTCAATGAAAAATAAATAAATTATAAAATTATTAAATATCTTTCCTGAAAGCAATAATTGCTTTTTGAAAGTATTTAATTGCTTTTCAATTCGTTATAATAATGCAGAAAAATCTTAATAATTTAATAACATATTATTTATTAGAGACGAGAGGCGGAACGCAACAGTGAAAGTGCATCTCCACATTGCGCCGCGCACCGAGTTTAGAGCATTTTTCAGTCGTGATTAAAAAGAGAGAGAAATGCAAGAAAGCGCCGCTCAAGCGGGCGATGGTATAGTAAAATTTGAAAGCGCTACACAATAGCGCGTTGTCGAAATTGGAAAGTTGAGTGGCGTGTGTCCATTGCGTAACAGCTCTTACGAGCTGCGCTGTGACGCTGACGAAAGGTAAGGTGTGACGTCACCAGCATGAAAGTGCATCGGCCGGCGCCCCACCAGTCGTCGAACAAATGCACGTGCGCTGCAGTGCTGCGCTTCCTGCATCTGAGGACTTTCTATTGGGAAACCGCCGCGACAAGCACCCGACTTCTCTACACATCTATTGGGAAATTCGACTCTCACGCATGGTTACACGAAACAAGATGCATCTGATTGAGCAATCAACTTTACAATGCGCTTGCACAACCATTGACACGGTGGACGGTTGCTTCGTTAAACGTACATGCATCTGATATTAAGGTGCGCACGGTTTTATAATAATTTGAATATTTATACTTACACTTTACGGCGCTCGACGGCCCCTGTTGAAATACCTGCAAATAAAATGAAGAACATTAAGTCAAAAATCAACTTAAATGATTAGTGTCTTAAAACTAATTGAAAAACAAAGCAAGGGCTAGCGAAAATGACTCCGGAACAACTGAAGGAACCGGTGAATCACATGATGAAGTCTATCAACAAAAAAAAGTGAAATTATATTAAGTAATAAAGAATCATGCCCGTTCGTTATCCAGAAAATGCAGAAAAGTAAACTACATAACATCTTAAATAATTATGATTAGACTTTATGATATGTATTAGCTTGAAATCTCATAGCACAAGCTATAATTATAATGATAATTATTATTTATAATAATATATTATACCACAATTTTCACACAACGCCATCTAGTCCCAATATAAACAGAGCTTGTGCTATGAGTACTACACAACTTACAAATGTACATTTTATAGTTAATTACACCCAGACAGAGAACAAATGATCGTGCTCATCACACAGACATTTGTCCTGGGTGGGTTCGAACCCACGATCTCCGGTGTAGCAGTCAGGGCCACTGACAACTAGACCAACAGGCCTGTCATTGCAATGGTTACAGTGTTTTCTTCGCAGATACTTTTCACTGTAAAAGGATGCGAGATGTACAGGACCGTTCACTGTGGCGACACCTGGGGGAGGCCTTTATCCAACAGTGGACGTCTTTCGGCTGAATTGATGATGATGATGACTGTAAAGGGAGTGTTTATTTTATGTTTCCTTTCAAGCACATATTAGAGATTGGTGCTGGTTATTGACTAAAATAACAACAAAATTATACAGAACTTATTTTATTATATTTAGCATTTTTTCAAGAATGAAAACAAGCGCCTATTGAATAACTAATAGTAAAGTTGCCTGAAATCCATAAGATGTATGAAAAATATCAGTTTAGCTAACGTGTATATCGCCCAACTATTGATCTCGTGCTTTATATGACGTTAAATCTAAGTAGTTATTTTAAAAATGCAATTAAAAAGCAATCATGTGAATACCCAGAATGGAGATCTATGTAGATTTGCATTCTGGTTATTGCTTGGGGAAGAGCTTTATATTAATTTGGGCGTTATTCTTTGTAAGTATGGATTTGTACTGCTAATTTATTGAACTGATGAAATCAAAATTGAGTATTGGCTCAAGGCAACGACGATGATTAATATAGATAATCTCATTTGGAGTTTTCGTTAAAAATCGAATAAACTTGTACACAAAAAGTAACAAAATTTTTACACAAACCTCAATACATGGGTACGATAGCGCTATTATCGCTGACAGCGATATCTACTAGAAAACTTTTCGATGGACTGTAAGAAGTTCAAGTTCTTACATGTAAATGTTTGAGGTGAGCTTAAGTTTAGTTTTTGATTTTTCGATATCATGTAGTAGATATCAATTTAAGCTTGACGTGAAGTTTAACTGTCCTATTTTAACCTGGTCTGCTCACTGCACAGCCACTATCGATTTTCCAGTCTAAAATAGTAAACGATATTCTGAAACCGAGTGGACGTAATGCAATATTTCCCCCCCATCTATTTGAGCCCTGCGATAAATTGTCAAAAGTGCCACCACACTCCTGTTCTGCTCTATACGAGAACGTAGGTCATTCTTTATAATGATATATTCCATTATGTTGATAGTTCCCACTATCATCGAGATCAAAAGCGAATGATATACAATAATAAAATCAATTGTGTAGTCATTTTGTACTCATTACAAGCTTGAAATCAATATAAGCCGCCTTGACACTGTTTGCTTTTACAGTCCGACGGATGCGTGTGTCAGTATAAAATGTGTTACAATGATAAATAATAATTGAAAACACGGATTATTTGTTACTAGTACATGCAGATGACATAGTATTTTTAACTCGTAACACTTCAAAAAGTAAATAAATTTAAAAATAAACACACGGACTAAATTCAAAATTAGAAATAAAATTGCTTGCGCGCGTTTCCATTTTTATTAACCCTGTGCAACGTGTTCTTGAAATTGAATAAATATGAAATTATCCACAGGCAGATTTACTAACTAGAAAACAGCATACACGCGATGAGTAAAGGTATTTTTGCAATAAGCATTTTATAGCCGCATAATAGTAATACCATGCCATACAAATGTCACGCCGATTGACCAATAAGTGAGAGAGTTAAAAAATTGAGGTCTCAACGCGGGACGCTCCTCAAAGGAGTTCATGGTTGAATGGAACATGTACACTGTACAGTGTTAAACTGGTCAGCTGCGCTTTAATATACACCTTGTACCACCACAGTAGCGTTCACAATGCCATGGCACTTCAGAAGCAGTTCCTAAATGTAGGATTGAGAACGTTAGTGAATATATAATGTTTTAATCTTTATATCCTCTAAAATAGAGTCGACTTCTGTTTACAAGATGGCGGCATTCAAGAAGTAGGTTGAGAGAACGCACGTCTAGTACACTCGTATATCACAAAGACTCATTAACTCATCGGTGTAACATATGTTGTGATTGTCAATAATGAACTCTATGGATTTATGACATAAAAACTGCAGCATTATGGCGCAATTATTGCTTTATTAATTAATATAATAATAATTACTATAACTACGTAATAGTAACAATTGTTGCTGTTCAATTTGTACCACTACCATAACATGTTTTTTTTGCTATAGAAAAAGCTAATTGTTGTCTTTCTTGTCACCAATATTAATTAAAATTATTACGTTGTTATAGTGAATTAAATATTCATTAATATTTGTCAAATAGGTAACATTTCGGATTTTAACGACTTTTAAATTGTAATAATAATTAATGCTAATTCTTAATCTGAAATTGATAAAAGTTACAGCATATTCTGCTTTAACAGTATTTTTAGTATTCACACTTAAGTATCGTACCCTAAAATAGAAACTGCAATTCATGTAAATGATACAAACTCTGCATAAATTTCGGTTACCCAACATTCAGGTGTGCAAGCACAATAAACTCTAAAATGTACCAATCTTAAGACTAAGTAATAAATAGTATCAGAAAGGCGAGAGGCTCGTGCACTTTCTACTAGAACATGGAACAAAAGTAACGAGCAAGTTACGATATCTCGTGTGATATAACCGCTGTGCTGTACATTGCGGTACTGCCGAGCTATACGCCGATTTCACGCCCCATTCGCCTTTCATAACACCCTTCTAAAATACGCACAATTTCTACAATATCGTCAATATATGAAATTATGGATATAAACTGTGAAACTTTCTTCTGATTGTTTCCTGTTTGGATAAATAAAAGAAGACTGCCGATATCGAAAGTTCGATACCATCAAATCTGTAACGTTCGTGCTCAAACAAAAGCTAAAAAGTTTTCTTGTCTTTTACTGAGTACACCAAAGGCATTCTTAAATAACCCTTGGGCCTTCCTGTTATTTGTTACACCTCTGTCAACCATTTCTGCCTACACAGTGCTGATATTGGCTAAGCCTGGCAAAGCCCACTGACATATCCACAAGCATTTCGGTCGGGTTGACTTGTAATTGTTATTGGCTTTTGTGTCTGTTTGTAAATTTCGTGTTGGATCATTGCTAAATATACTAATAAACGATATTAGTTCCTAATATAATTCCCTTTTAAGGCATCTGTGATGAAAAATTTTAAAAATTGTGATTTTAAATCAATAACAATTAACTGAAGCGATTGTTCTTCGAAGTACAAATATTGGCACAGCAACAGTCAGCTTTAGAAATGTTTACCAGACTTGTTCGAAATGGGGATAGAGCAGGTAGTTATCATGATTGTCTCTAGGGTCGGCTAACTGGTTCATCGATAAGGCTAAAAGCTCACATATTAAATAAACAAACGCACTAGAATAGAAACTAGCTTGTTTTGCAAGTTTCTAATGATGTTGATTAGTTGTAATATGTTGCAAGTTATGAATATCTTACAATCTGGCTATGCCGCATTCTCTGACAAAGTGCCTACCACGCTGGTAAATTGCAAGAGATCTCAGCGAGAAATACGTTCACCGTCCTAGATGCGCGGTACTTTCGTTTTGAAATCGGCGCGCACAATTGGCCGTATCGAGACAGAAGCGGACCAGCTGCAGCGTGCGCGTGCACAGTTCGGCGAGCACTCGCCCGCCCCCCTGCGCATTCCTGTGCAGAGGATAAACACACCCTTCACCTCCACTATATCTACATATATCATAATTTAAACTTAGGAACTTTATAGGTCATCTATTTTCGCCGTACAACCCCTGCGCCCCAGTTACACCCGAAATATAGCGCTGAAAGCGGAGATAAACTAGTCGACTTATTATCCCTCTATCCACAAAATAATTTTGTTCTAACAAACATACACTAATTAATTTAGATTTCAAAGATAAAAACAGACTTTCATTAAATAAAATTTCATTTTGTCAAACAACTTTCATGCAGCGTAATCGATAACTATCAAAACATAAAAAAAACAGGCATCGAAGAGATTGATAAAAATAAAATTAACCATGTAAAAACTTTCGTTTGTATACTTTTTATTAAAACTATTGAAAGTTAGCCATGAAAAGAATTTCTACTGGCTGTGATCGATGATCGTGACAACTTTCAAAATGTTATTTAAACGACAGATAATTGAAAATTACATAACGTTACCGATGAATTAGTGGACAGACTTTCAACATGGATGACTCTAATTGTAATGTTAATTCGTCATGATGAGGCTTTGAAGAAATCTGTTCCAATTTCTCGAGATACTGGGTCGTCAGAGGTAGATGACAGAGAACATTAATATATTGCTGTGGTCCTAGAGATATTCACAAACTACTTTTAAAAGTATATTCATTCAGAAGTAGCTGGTTTAAATGTTAGTTGAGCCGTCTAATAAGCAAGCGTTGCGCGCGACTTTTGCAATTCGTGGTACACTAACCGCTACATGGAGAATGTGACATAATTTCGCCAGTTTCACAGTGTGGGCTTAGAAAGAGCGTTTCTAAATTAATCACAATAGAGAAACAAAGCATTTCTATTATAACAAAAATGCTGTTTGAGTAGATACTTGGAAATCAGTTAGTAAGAAAGTAAGGAGTTGATAAATTATGGAGTAAGCAGAATTTAGTTAGCAATTTGGAAAATACATCAATTGAGGCTACTGATTTTCGAACTGATGACCAAGAGAGATTTAAAACGCCCACGAGTAAAAACCTTTTGTTAACTGTTGACACAGATTACTATATAAAAGAGTAATGTGTCACGTCGTCCCAGTCGTAAACGCAGCAGTAATACATTAATGGCGTATCAAATTAACTCAAACGGACATATAAAGTGGCTTTTCATTTATGCAGTCAACGTGAGCCAGATTTCATAAGCGTTCTCTCCGCACCCTGATCTAGGTTATGTGGTCGACATCGGCGGCAGCAGCAGTGGCGTATCGAGCGCGTCCGATGTTAACCTACATACATCGCTGGCACACTTACACCAACACGGCTGGGGTCGAGAGCACCCGGACCCGTAAAATTCGTGACCCAGCCCACTCCCTTCCGACCTCTCGTTGTATTTTGAGGCCCCGCGACGTCAAACGTTGTTAGATAACAAAATTCTAGGTTCTACCTTCTGAATAGGTACTTGCTCAGCAAATACAGAAAGGGGCTGAGAAATAACGGCTTGTTGGTTAATGTGGAGTCAAGCATTGTTCCAAAATAAGGCTCCAATTCACAATATGCAAGGAGTTTGTGTGCCATGGATTTTCATGAATTTTTAACATCGTTTATACTGCCGTTTCCCAGATAGCACTATACATAATGAAGAATGTACCGGAAGTGGTAGTCGTGTATCGAGGAATCATTAAGTAGTCATATTGTTAAAGTGGTTACAGGTGAAACACATTATTCGTTTTAATCGAGTACATTTTTGTTTAAATGGAGGAAGGTTGTCAATTATTTACCGACTGCCTTTAATTTCATTCCGAATAGTTTCTGTGGTGGAAAGCGGAAACTCATTAAAATATTCCATGTAGAAATCATAAAGAGAAAATTATAATTAATATAGCGTCACTTATTTGATGATTGGTTGTTTTGGGCCCATCGAAAGCTTTACGAGGTTATAAGACAGTTATTTTTTCTTTGTTTTAACTTTGCTTAAAATTTTCATCTGCATCCATGCCATCCTTAAACCATGCATTTTAAAAGCAAGGGTCAATAACTTTTTAATCTCACAATACATGTTTATAATTATGCCCGTTTCAACCGAAAAGGGTATTGTCACTGCAATAAATTGGATCAAAGAATTACCACTTCGTGAATTTACAATGAATTGTTCTGTAAAACCTTCGAAGTTGTTTATGCTTTCAAGACAGGCACCGTCGCTCCTCCTTGGGTCACGATGCGCTTCAGTACAAAGTGGCATGGCTTGCAGTCACGAGGGTCGATGCCCGGCCTGTGTCGCTAACACTAGCAATCGATAACCTGATTTGCACCACTCATACAACACTAGCCATGATTCACCCGATATAACCGAATTAACTAATGTTTAATTACCACGCCTATCTCGATTCTCGTTGCGTTTGCACTGTCCTGCTCGCACCTACCGCTATGTACGCGGTTGAGTAATCAATCCCTAATGTGGTGTCGCATGTGGTGTTATCTTAATTCATAGGAATTTATTTATAAACTAATTTGGAGAATTGTTAGTAAGTTATGACGTATTTACTCATATGACGTGTTTCACAAAGCTTCTTGGAATTCTTTATAAAAATTGCTTACCATAGCTTTGCTTGGTTTAAATACCGATTAGGGAATTTTAAATTCAAGACAGCATATGTCTCACCCATCATATTCAGTTGTATCTAGGGAAAAACTTCTTTCAAGTGATTAGTCGGGGGCGAAAAACAATCTAAAGCTTTCCGTGTCCTAAATTATGATTTTTTCCTATAAGGCTAGTAGCTTGTTGGAAATTTAATCCTATTAGATTATGCCTTATGGGAACATATTTCATAATTTATACATAAATTTGTGTTCCTGACTTTATCTGATTAACCAACTTTTTTTTTTAATGAACCAAATCCAAAATGACAAAATCTTTAAGAGTATTTTTTCTAACTAACCCAACTGTTTTTCATACGATGACATTCGATATCACAGTATTTTACCACCCACATCTTTACTTCTATCCGGTAGAAAATTTTTAATTAAGAACGTTTTATCACTTGGTTATCTTATTTTTAAATATGGCTGATTCTTCATAGGAGATTTCCTTGAAGCCGTGGTGAAACTCAAAAGTTCAGTGAGTACTTTGTTGATATGGCTGTACGTGCAGTCAGGGCTATTGCGATGCCAGTTGATGGGACAATGCAAGTGTCCAGAGCCTGGTCCGCGTGCAATCCGAGGTCGACGCCCTGCCGGCGGACGAGTTAACCGCGGAATACTGACCCCTCTCGCACCATACTATCAACAATACACTTGCGACTCGATCCACATAAGGATAAAGTTCGTTTTACAATGACCCGGCTACCAGTTAGAACAACCACAACTTTGAAAGTTCAAATACGAGCATATATCAACAGCATATTCATGCAGGAAGTAACGTGCGTATTGAACATTTTTGAAGAACAATCCTATCAAATAAGGAACGATGTATATTCTTGTTATTCTAAACACGACGTGTCAGTAATAATGAAAACAATATTTCTTGCAAAAAAAAGTTTCGATCTGCTGTGAAATCGATAATTGCAGATGTTTGTAATATGCCGCATACTTCTATATGGTGTTTGCGCATTCGCGGTAATGTCGTAGAAAACCATAAAATTGTAAAGTACAATCACACTTTCAAAGACAAACAACCAGGAAATTCAACCCAATAGGCACTGTTTCGCATCGAAAGCAGATTACGAGTATAAATATGTGCAACCACAAGAGTTTAGTGAATCAGTTCACTAACAACCACTTAATTAATCATAGTTAAAAGAATCTAACTGTTTAACAAGGTCCATTTGTCTTTCAGGTTAGGCTTCATCGTCGCGCTAAAATTGTACAGTTAACTGGCGTCTCAGTTAACCGCTAGACGATAGATAGCCCTAAAAACTAAAACATTAGATATGTAGTGCCGTTGTCCCGAATTAGATCGAGGTAAAGCGATGAACAACGCGATAGTGGACGTGATAACTTATCTATTAATACTGGTACTACGAAACAGTTTGCTTCGAACAACTTCAACAATCCTACTACTATTATATGTGTGAAGGACTGTCTGTGTGTGTGGTTGTTTGTTCATCAATCAGTCTTTAACGATAGAATGAATCTAGATGAACTTAACGTTCTAGTAGATCATGTTCCTGAATAAGAGCATAGGCTACGGTTTAATGTTAGTCCGTTCCCTTGCGATAATTTGAGCCGTCTACGTGGGCGAGGCCACTAACAGAAGCTAGCAAGGTACTAAACACTTAATGGTAGTTACGAGTATCAGTTGAGTGTACAAGGAAGTATTGTTCCAACATTGTTATCTGTTATACATGAACGTTCCGCAGGGTCGTCTTCTGTCACGAATTGATATTGAATCAATATTTTAACCTTATGATTTACATGTTTGTCGGGTTAGGTTGGAGGATAATAGTTAATTACGTCAATAATTTTGTGGTTATTGTTTGAATATGTATTAGAATTCGGTTGCTATTTGTTTGGAAGAGGTATAAATGAAACAGGAAATATTGCATATTTTATGTATAAAAGACTACCTATAACATACATGAACTCGCGTATTTTTCCGATAGGACTGTCCACTAAATTCACAAAATGCTATATTATGATACGACATTTTCATACTGCCTCTGCTTCGCCCACGTTAGAAAGTAATGAAATCAGAGTAAATACTATTTGCAATACTAGGAAGTTTGTAATTACTTTGGAGATAAGTTAAATAATGTTAGCTTTTATTAGAATTTCAGGAAATGCTCCACATTTCTGTACTCTCTAGTTGGTGTTCCACAAAACCCTTCTGTGGCTCTTAGCAACTCGTCTATTACTAGAAATCCTGTACTGAGAATCTAGGATCCCTCCCACGTAACAAGATTTTATTTGCATAAAGTTTCTACTAGAGTTCTCTACTAAAATAAAAGTAGGTAATCATGACATGATGCCGTCAGAAAGTCAGAACTGTTGAAAGCTTCTGTTTTGTAACGAAATGTTTAAGTTTGTTTAGTTTGTTCAAGCTCAGGGGCTTCTTTGTTAATTTAATAAAAGAGATGCTTACATTCGTAATGCTGTCTTACATCAGAGCATTTGTATTACATATTAGGCATAGCTACTTGTGAATTCTACTCACTAATCTCTATTCGGTACCTCTATGGTGGAATAAAATAAACTTTATTGTATACCAAAATAGTTACATAATTTTCCACAAACTTAATTCTATGGGTACAATGGCGGGTCTTATCGCTGACAGCGATATCTACCGGACCTTTGGATGGACTTTAAGACGGTATTTATTATTTAAGTTCTAAAGGCCTGTCATTCAGCCAGTTCAAGAGCTTTAAAACTTTAAGAAAATAAAACTATTAGTACGTACGTGGGTAATCAAATGCCGATTTACTAAGAGACAACTTTATTCACCACTAACAATAACAAAATAGTCCAGTCAACAATAATCCGAATCGCAATTAACACTAGAGTACCGTTACACTATCGCTTAGGTCGTTAGATCAAATCACTTCAAGTACTAGGGTAGTTCGCTCTTGATCGCAGTCGAAATCACAACTGACTCGCTTCCGGCCGGGGGCTCGTATTTATATGCGGAGCCAAGAAAATTCTAGATACCGACTTCCCACGAACGATCCAGAATTCCAGAACAATTGAATCGCTTCTCGAAGTCATAAATCATTTTTATTACTCGTGGTAATAAGAGTCACTTTCATGCGAATTTCGACTCTATTGTTAACGTCGGAGAGTACCATTTCCTATAAATACCTAACTACTACTTATAAGTACTTTGTGGATGTTTCGAGATTTTTCTAAGTCTGGGTACGCACAACCATTCTAGACCTTTCGAACAGCAATGCGTTTTAATTATTACGTGCTACTCTTTCTATTCTCGGAGATATGGCGGGTTCACGTTTAATGGCGTAACAGTGCCCCCCTCTTAGTCATGCTCGTCCCGAGCATTATTAGATCCGTGATACGGCGCCAATCTATCCACATGGACAACCTTGGGTTTCCCTCTTAGCCCTTTCTTGATGCGGTAGGTCACGTCATTAATCCTTTTTAACACGGTGTAAGGTCCCTCCCATCGAGCTTGGAGTTTCGGCGACTTCCCTTTCCGTCGAAGCGGGTTGTGAAGCCAGACCAGTGTACCTTCCTCAAATCCCTTGGCATTGGCATTACGGTCGTATCTAGTTTTCATTTTTACGCTGGTGTTCATGCTATTCTCACGAACTCGTTTATGCACTTCGTCCAATTGATCTTGAAGGTCACTTACGTAGTCCGTAACTGGCTTCGTCTTGTCAGGTGGCACGCCAGTTATGGCATCGACTGGAAGTCTCATCTCCCTGCCGAAATTCACTCTTGCCGGGGTATGTCCCGTGCTATCATGCACTGCCGATCGGTAAGACATCAGAAATAGTGGAATATACCTGTCCCAGTCCTTCTGATGGTCGTCGACAACCTTAGCCAGGTGATTCTCCAGGGTTTGGTTAAACCTTTCCACCATTCCGTCCGACTGAGGATGCGCAGGTGTTGTGCGTGTCTTATAAATTCCCAGAAGAGTACACATTTCCTGGAACAGCGCAGATTCGAAGTTACGGCCTTGATCGGAATGGATTTCCAAAGGTGCGCCATACCGACATACTACTTCTTCGACCACCTTCTTCGCCACGGTCGTCGCTTCCTGATTGGGTATGGCGAAGACTTCAGGCCACTTTGTGAAATAGTCCTGGATCACCACTATGTACTTATTTCCGTCATTTGTAACTGGAAAAGGTCCAGCGACGTCGATAGCGATGCGTTCCCATGGGGCTCCCACATTGTACAGCTGAAGCCTGCCCCTGCTTCTAGTCTGTGGTCCTTTCACAGATGCGCACGCTGTACATTTCCGACACCATTGCTCTATGTCATCTCTACAATTGAGCCAGTAATACCGCTGTCTCACTTTCAGTAGAGTTTTCTTGATTCCCAGGTGTCCTCCAGAAGCACCATCGTGTATTTCCTGTAGCAGGGGGCCCACTTCACATCGTGGTACTATCACTTGTGTGGTCACCTCCTTGCCATCGTTCGATTCCCATTTCCTACAAAGCACATCATTTTCTAGGACTAAACTGTCCCACTGTGCCCAGTAGCTCTTTGTGACGGGACTATGTGACGATACTTCACTCCACTGGGGCCTAGTTCCGCTACGCTTCCAATCCAGTATAGGTCGAATATCGTCATCTTCTTCCTGGGACTTCTTGAAGTTGCCTTCAGCCCTAATTAAATTAACGTGTTCTCGGGCTTCATTCTGCTGGCAGTGTCTGCAGTCCTCATTACATGGACGTCGCGACAGGGCGTCAGCATTGTTATGCCCTTTTCCACTGCGATGTTCCGTCACAAAGTTAAACTCCTGCAGCTGCTCGAGCCATCTTGCAACTTGGCCCTCAGGGTTCTTAAATTGTAGAAGCCATTTCAATGCAGCGTGATCCGTCCTCAAAGTAAATTGTCTTCCTATGAGGTACTTGTGGAAATGCTGCAAGGTTTTTACCACAGCCAGCAGTTCTCGTCGAGTCACGCAGTAGTTCCTTTCTGGCTTTGAAAGTGCCTTACTGAAGTAAGCGATTACGACCTGTCTGTCACCTTGCACCTGTGACAACACTCCACCAATACCCGTGTTGCTGGCATCGGTATCAACGACAAATCTTCCGTCTCTGCTCGGGTACCCCAGTATAGGCGCTTCACATAACCGTTCTTTTAGCTCGTTGAATGCTGACTCACAGTCGTCGTTCCAGATAAAATCTCGTTTATCCTCAGTCAGCTGATGTAGAGATTTTGCAATGTCCGAAAAATTCTTGACAAACCGCCTGTAGTATGTGCACAACCCTAGAAATGCACGTACTTCCGTTTTGTTCTTTGGAACCGGCCACTGTTGGACTGCCTTTATCTTCTCAGGGTCGGTTCTCACCCCGTCAGCGGAAATAACATGTCCTAGGTAGCTGACCTCCTTCTTGAACAGGGCGCACTTCTTTGGGCTTAGTTTTAGGTTAGCCCCTCGTATCCTGGTGAACACTTTCTCCATATTCCTCAGGTTTTCCTTAAAAGTGCGACCCATTATAATGACGTCATCCAAATATACCAGACAGACGTCACCAAGAAGGCCCACCATGACTCTCTCCATGAGGCGTTCAAACGTCGCTGGAGCGTTGCATAACCCAAAAGGCATGACGTTAAATTGCCACAGGCCGCTGCCAATACCCGTACTGAACGCTGTCTTTTCTTTATCTTTCTCGCTGATTTCCACTTGCCAGTAGCCACTTTTCAAATCAATGGTCGAAAACCACTTCATGCCACTGAGCATATCCAGCGTATCGTCTATCCTTGGTAAGGGATAACTGTCCTTCTTCGTCACATTATTCAGCATTCTGTAGTCCACACAGAATCTTGTGCTGCCGTCCTTCTTCTTCACCAGAACGACTGGAGAAGACCATGGGCTCGTAGAAGGCTCAATTATTCCGCTATCAGCCATGTCCCTTACCATTTCTGCTACCTCAGATTCCTTAGCCCAGGGTATGCGGCGCGGTCTCTGTTTAATTGGTCTCGCATCACCTGTATCTATCTCATGCTTGACGAGACCTGTTCTCCCGCAGTCTTTTCCTGTTGCAAAGATATCTCGAAACCGTAGCAGAAATTCCTTGGCTTGCTGTAGTTCCGAAGTCGATAAGTTGCTCTTAGAATTTTCCAGAAGTTGCTGGATGTGATCAGTTTCGACTTTGGTCGTGTCTTGCTTTGCTGGAGATTTATTGATTTGACGGAGATACTGAACTTCTTCACATCTCCCAACAACACTGTTTTTCTTCAGTTGGACCTCTTCTTTCCCAAGGTTCACAATCCTGACCTTGGATTTCCCTGTCGTCATAACTAATGTCCTCGCGGTGATGATCTCCGGGTGCCGGCCAGTATCCTCTACCAAAACACATCTTGATTGCCTGATTTTCTTGGGAAACTTTACTTCGACTAAGGTTTCTGTTCTCGGAGCCAGTGTAGTATTCTTTAAACAGTAGAGGTTGCATGAGTTAATTCCTCGCAGGAAGACTTCTTGATCTGGGAATTTTAATACTCCCCTGTCGATATCTAAAATACATCGGTTATTCCGCAAGAAGTCGAGACCCAGTATGCAATCGTCGGTAATATTCGCAACTAACGCAGGATGGATATACACTCGATCACCGATTTTGATCTCAATTTCTGTATCACCGAGGACGGAGACTGGCTGGCCGGTTGCTGTCTGAAGTCGGCAGGATGGAGACTCTCTTTGCCACAAGATGGTGCGTTTCAGCAACTCAGGTCTTATAACAGTCCGTGACGCCCCCGTGTCAATGGTAAAATTGCAAGCCCGATGATTCAGCGTCCCTTCGATGATCAAACTATTTCCGTTGTGAACTTGATTGATGGTGATGGTTGGGGCTGTGGCCCTGGCGACATTAAATTTTATCGGCTCCTCGTTGACTTGAGTTCCGGAGTCCACACTTTCCCTCTTTTTCTTAGGACAATCGGTGCGAATGTGCCCTTTTTCTCTGCACCCGTAACACGTTGGAATATAGCGGGACTGTGCTGGAGAAAAAGCCACCACTTCTCGGTGACGTGGTCGTGCTGAAGGCGAGACCACCACTTCCCTAACTCTATGCGTACGTGAATCTTGTCGTACGGCTTCTACTTCCAGAGCGTGAGCCATCGCACTTTTTAGAGTTTGGTGGTGTCCGAGTCGCACCGTAGCCCTGACTTCAGGATCCCGTAGACCGTCGATGAATGCTTGCACCAGATTAACTTCCACCGTCTCTGGTGTCATCGACCTGTACGCACGCCGGACCAGCCGTTCAACCTCAACTCCCCATTGCTGCAGGCTCTCGTTCAACCTCTGCGTTCTCTCGCGAAGCTGCGCGCGGAAAACGTGCTCGAGGTGCTTGTCCCCATAGCGAGTGTCTAATCCCTCCATGAGACGCTCCAACGTCCTGCTGTTCGGAGGAAGGTTCTCTAGGACAAGCAGAGCGTCCCCTCGTAGAGCCAAAGTTAATGCCGCAAAAGACTGCTTATCATCCCAGCGGTTTGTTTCGACCAATGTCTCGAATTGGTACTTAAATGCCGTCCAGGAAGACGTGCCATCAAAACGCGGCACATCAAATTTTGCGGCGGATGCACAGGGAGTGTGCGATGGTGAGCCGACAACAACGGGTTCGCGTGCTTCGAGCTTGACAATTTTTTTTGTTGATGTCCAGCAGGCGATCTTCGTGGCCATCAATTCTTGTTTCTAGGCTATCAGCTCGGGCGGAAACCTCCTTGACCTCCAAGGTGAGATTCTTTACCTTCTCGCCCAACGTGACGAGGCCGTGGTCGATTTTATCGAGGATCAGGTTCTGCTTAGCCTCCTGATCGCGGCGAGCGGCTTCCTGTTCGCGGCGAGCTTCTTCCTGGTTAGCTGCGATGAGGTCCTGGAGCTTGCGCTGGTTGGCCTCCATACTAGCTTGCATGGCGGCCAACACCGTAGCGAGGCTCATTTCCGAGGATGATTCCGTTGGCGCCTCAGCAGCTGCTGTTGCTCCCATATCAGCCTGATCTTCCTCCTCCATACGATGACGCGCAGCATCCATCTCCATTTGCCGCCTTGTTCGTGGTCGCTGTTCGTCGTCCCTCGGTGTTAATGGCATTTCACTTCTGACACCAGTTGTTACGTACGTGGGTAATCAAATGCCGATTTACTAAGAGACAACTTTATTCACCACTAACAATAACAAAATAGTCCAGTCAACAATAATCCGAATCGCAATTAACACTAGAGTACCGTTACACTATCGCTTAGGTCGTTAGATCAAATCACTTCAAGTACTAGGGTAGTTCGCTCTTGATCGCAGTCGAAATCACAACTGACTCGCTTCCGGCCGGGGGCTCGTATTTATATGCGGAGCCAAGAAAATTCTAGATACCGACTTCCCACGAACGATCCAGAATTCCAGAACAATTGAATCGCTTCTCGAAGTCATAAATCATTTTTATTACTCGTGGTAATAAGAGTCACTTTCATGCGAATTTCGACTCTATTGTTAACGTCGGAGAGTACCATTTCCTATAAATACCTAACTACTACTTATAAGTACTTTGTGGATGTTTCGAGATTTTTCTAAGTCTGGGTACGCACAACCATTCTAGACCTTTCGAACAGCAATGCGTTTTAATTATTACGTGCTACTCTTTCTATTCTCGGAGATATGGCGGGTTCACGTTTAATGGCGTAACACTATTTTTGTTTTCACCATCAAACATTTTGTTTTGGTGGGGTAATCGTCAAATTACTTCTTTCACTCGGGATGATGAACTGGATGGGTGTGACAAGAATTTTACCGACTACTACATTACTAAAATTCAATTGGGTACCAGGGTAACTCTTTCGAACCATTTCGCAAAAATACCCTAAAAAATAATTTTGCAGGTTTTAATCTAGATATTAATTAAGAAGAAGCAGAAAGTGCAGAAGCCAACTACGAACTACAAGCTGACACAAATCCCGCACAAAAAGATACCGAAAAGACACGGCTTATGACGAGTCATTTAAAAGTAATATTGTGATATTTACTAGATTAGGTGTGACACAAAAATTCCGTATTCAGGGTAGTGGGTAAACCGACCTAGATACTGAAATGGTGTCATTTATCATTTGGAGCTTCTAGTCCTTGAGACAAAAGTTGTCCAAGGCCGGTAGGCCCGAAAATATCCTCCGAGCGGGTACAGTCCTTGGAGGGTACGCCATACAAGGTCACCTCATTACAGATCTGGCCTACAAGTCGCACGATCAGTCCATGGATTCAGCTCGCTGTAACAAGGTTAACGAAAATATTTCAGTAGGCACGGGTTTTAACGATAAATTCATTAAGTGCTTTGGAAGTTTTTAGAACGTGAATAAATCGGAGGTTATTTTATTATTTGTAAAATGGAAATATTGTACAAAAACTTTTCTTTTTGTCGATAAGTAAGAGCTTATTCGTAAGAAGTTGGCAGTAGTGTCATCACAACGTTAATGTTTTCCAAGTGTCGATTTGGACTAATTGTTTGACTACATTAGTGTAGCTATATAATGTAGTTTATTGAGTATATATTATATAATTGCATTATATTTATTAGTATATCTATTCTTGTATTCGACTTCTCTCTCTCGTTAATTGCACCTACCACTATTTTTCTCTGCATCAGCCAAAGGATGACTGGTAGAAAATGCCGTAGGCATTAATTCCGCCTCTATACTTTTGTGTGCACAAAGCATTTAATAAATAAATCATTTTTCTTCTAAATATAAGGTAACCGTGGAGTTTGTTGTCGGTTCTTTTCCATAGAAAACGACCAATTGGAACCGTGCACTACCTTGAGGACGTTTTATAAATGCCCTTGATTTATAAGGTCTATGTGAAATATAATATTTTAAATATTGAATCTGCGCAATATTTCTTTATAATGCTGTTATATACTGATGAATTATTTATTTAGCAAATTTTCTCTTTCATTACAAGCTTCTATTAACTTGCAATGTTTGTATTTACGTTTGTTTAGGTCAAATCTTGCGAATGAATTTTAAAACTTTAACCGCTTAACCAATTGAGCTGAAATGCAGGCATTTTCAGTTTGGATAACAAAGCTTACATAGTTAAGTGACGTTTTAAATCCAATATGGCGGACTTGGTATTTTTATTTTTTTTAATATTGCGTTATTTTCCGCAGATAAATTGTTATTCTTTCTCTACTCTTTTTTATATACCTTCATGATACGGGTATCAATTAAAAGGGTTTTTTTTGTGGAAATATCGAAAAATATAGGTACTACGACACAATAAATCCAATATGGCGGAAAAAATTAACCTTGCTTGTTTTTTTCAACATTATTTTGTTTTTAAACCATGTTCCCCGAGGCTACGCACTAGTGTGCTTGGTGTAATATAAAAAGCACTCTTAGCTTACATTTCGCAATGACCTCGGTTCCTGCTTCTGTACCATAACTGTTGTTGATCTATTAATAAAATAATTATAGCTTACTTTTCAATAAATTGTGGCCAATTAAAACGTCGTACATAGAAAAGTTATTAAATTACCTTCGCTTTTAAGGTCAAGGTGGTAGCTAGGGGGTGATGCTTGTTTGTAACCATGCAACCTTCAGTGTTTCTGAATCGGGTACCGATATATACTATTTTATTCAGTACGACCTTATTCAAGGGCAATTATGAAAGGCTATTGATCAAATTGAGAAGTCCTTGTTGTCTTTTAATACGTTTAAACACAGGAAATAATCTGAACTGTAAAGGTAGCCCCATACACGCTAGCTATTTATATGTTATATAGGTAAGCAGGAGAGTGTATGTTGCACAACTCTGCAGGTTTCCACACAAGCTTACCTGATAGGTATAACTGTGCAGGTAAACCTGTCAGGTATACCTAAGGGAGTATGGCTACCTTTAAAGCAACGAAAGATGGATAGTGTTAGGAGTAATATGAAAGAAAAGTGATAGCATGACGGGTGACAGGACAGAATTGAAGAAAAAACATTGCGCCGACCCCAAATAACACGGGACAAGGGCAGAAAGATGATGAAGAGCAACGGACTGCTAAACATTTAAATGAGCGACCACGTAATGAAGATGTAGTAAGTAAAAAACATAAGGATGATACGCCTGATAATGTTCTGCTAGGACTCTGGGGTCTTATCTTGGAGAGGGAAGGAGCCGTAATCCACTACGCAGGCCTAGTGCGGGTTGGTGAATGTCAAGTGTCTAGAATTTTTGGTTCTAGGACATACCAGTAGGTAGTCTGATAGATATAGCTGTTAGCGATAAGACCGCCATTTCACCCATAGATGTAAGTTATTTTAGAAATTTTGTTACTGTTTTAGTGTACAAAAAAGTATATTCTATTCTATAACGGTGCCCTCACGATGTTTTCCGTCACAGAGGTGATGAAATGAATGACACAAAGTGCCTTACTGGGTTTAAGCCCACGACGTACAACTTGTAAGTCGGCGACTTACGAGGAATTTCTGGAAAGAAAACCCTGGCTCTAGAGCACAAAGGGCTACTAAAAGACACAGGTACCATACCTGTGTCTTTTAGTTGCCCTAGTTGTTTAGTCAGCAAAAGTCTGACACGGCATTCCACTCCACCCAAGAGCGGGAGAAGTAATTCGAGTTACCACTGGGCTACCAGTGCGTCAGATGCAGTAAGTGAATTTAACATTTAGATAATAAAATAAAATAATTATTACTTCTTCAGGTTAATAACATTCCAAAGTATCTTTGACTGAAGTAAAACTAAGGTCAATATACTGCGATTTGACTTCTTTTCGTTGTCATTGCAAAGTATTTTGTTGTTTCAATGTTCTTTGTACTGAGTTATTTATGTTTTAGAGACCGTCACTTTAACTCATATGCAGCTGTGGAATCATAAACAAAAATATCGATTGAAATCATTTTATTTTATTAATAAGCCTTTTTTGGATCTCCAACTCTGACATCTCAGCGCCCTTGGGCGGAGCGGGAGATAGTGTCAGACTTTTACAGACTAAAAACACACTCCTGTTCGAACCTTCCTTTCAGAAGCAGATCCTTGGCCCCAGGCCCAGTAGGCTTCGACCCTGCTTTTTTTTTTGTAGGTTGGTGTAAGTACTGTAGTATTTTTTTTTTGTTTTAAAGAGCGTCGCATAAACTGTTAAGCAGCAGTGGCATCGTAAACAAAAATATTGATTGGAACCATTATTTTTTTAGTTTATTAATCATAATTTGTCCTTGAATAAACCTATTGGATCTCGTAGGTAGAAGACTCAGCAAGAGATCGGTTAGCGTTTTTATAAATTCTTATGTTTTCTGAATTACAAAGTACTGCCCACAGGCACAAAATTTTAATAGGCTACGGAGAAAAATACCAAAACCGCCGTTTAGCAAAATAATTCGTTAGAAATCCGTCGCAGTGTTCTTTCATATTGTAGCTTCCATTTGACGAATATCTTGTACTGGCAAGATTCTCGTCAAATGCCTAAATAACTAATGACTAAATATTGTACCCACATCCCCTTCTATAATCTGAAAGGGGATGCGGGGACAAAAGTCAGAACTTAAAGAACTCGATCTTCTTTATTAGCTTGGGTTTAAGCTTTCAGGAAACACCATCTACCTTCACTCTTGAGCGACAGTGGCAATAAGGTAGACTAGTTGATTTTAAAATCTATTGCAAGTATCGTATGGAATCAAGTTTATAAAGAAGCATGGGCAAATTCTTCCTAACCCTTATATTATGAAACGAAGTCCCCCACCGCGTTTGTCTGTCTGTTTGTGATAAGTTCCAAAAATTAGAGGCCTATTACCTAGGGATCTTTAAGTCAAGAGTGAATAGGTTACTTCTAGGCAAGCGTGCTCCTTCGTCGGCCACGTCATCGCTTATCATTAGAGGAGACAGTGGTGACATTGGTTTTAGCTATCAGGAAACACAGACTCCGGCAGGGAATTCCAATCCTTAGGTGTACGCATAATGAATGTATTCCCAAAACTCTTTGAACGTTTTGAGGTTATAAAACAATTACATATTTGTCTATGTAACAATTAGTTACCTATTTTCAACCTTACTGAATCTTTAATTTAGATTCCTTACTATGTTATGTGAATTATAGGCATAGAACATACACTTGCAATTAAATACCTACATGACATAATACAACACGCTCATACATATTCATTTATTAGATAAAATACATGTTACTTTTAAAAATATATTTATGTAAATTGGAGAAGAAGCAGTGCATAGTAATTAGTTTGACAGTTCTCGTGAGAAGATGCTTCTTATAAGTATGGTAATGGTAAGATTTATACAGTTTCTTATAAAAATTATGCATATTAATTATGTCCAAGGTTGACCGTTACTTATCAACACCCCAGTTACAAAAAATCGTTGGTCGTCTTTGTGATTTTTTTATTTACGTGGACCAAGGTACCATGTGAGTTACAGTGGTCAACGTATTCTTCATACGGACGCATTCTTCTTACATTTGATAGGGTTTTTTTGAAAATTAACATCAATTCAACAAAAAAAGAATTAAAATTAACATTAAATTTCCTTCATTTTATGTTAAACCAAGTCTTGCGAGCAGTGGTGGCCGAGTGGTAACGGCCCCGATTACCCCGAGTAGTAGGTCGCGGATTCGAACCCAGCCAGGCGCATTACTTTGAGTAATTTAATTCATCACCACTGCTCTTAAAACGGTGAAGGAAAAAATCGTGAGGAAACCAGCATGTCCTAGAACGAAAAATTCGAAAACATGTGACATTCACCAACCTGCACTGGGCCCGCTTGGTGTGGATTACAGCCCATTCCCTCTCCTAGAGAGGAGAACTGAGTCCCAGCAGTGGGATCATTAAAAAGGATGATTATGTAAGTATTTGTGTAAGTCTTACGCCGCTTGTCGTAAATAACCAATTCACGAAAAGGTCGATCTTTTTACTTTTTTTTTGCCAATGTATTATTTAAGTACCTAGGTACTTAGGTAGGTAAGAATGTTATTATATACAACGAATTTTAATTTAAATGACTTTGGATGGCAACCACATCAAAAAGGCAGGAGCGACCTCATTTGGGTATTCCGGAAACCACACGGTAATTTCCTGAACTTGTATCTAAATTATGTCAAGGTTCACATCCATTATTAAAATGTTATTTTTCCCGTGTTCAGAGGATACGATAAAAAATCAGGTCATCCCATAATATGGAAAGCTATAACCAATTTGTAACCAATAGGATAAGAGTACCGAGGTCAATAGTAATATATAACAATATTTTACACATCAGATATTTGTAAAGATTTTATTATTTTGTACAGCGCCATCTATCGGCAAACGGAAACACACAAAATAAACTTGCTATTTTCTTTTGGCAACATATCTTAACTTTACTAATTTCCTCCATAAATATAATTTAATTAGTACCACTAAAGTTCAATTCACACTATCAATTAAAAAGTATCCCGTCTTTAGCAGCATCCTATATCGACATCTCCAAAGATTGAAAACCGTTAAGGTAAAAGATTTACGGTTTTTTCTACCCGTTCTTTGCCAACAGCACACCTGTTGTATTTACGAAGATAGCAATATAAATAAAACCTTGGTAACGACAGGTGTTGGTAGATTTTTTTCTTTTTATTTCAATGATATGCAGTTTCAACGGTGATGGTTTTTTTTAACACCGAATTTCATCTGCGTGATTATCCGAAAGAGTTACCGTGGCCCTGGAACGCAAAGGGTCACTGAAGGAACTCAGCTGTCTATAAAATTCTGACACAAACACTCCTTTTTGCTCCACCCAGAGCGGGAAAAATTGTCACACCTAAAAAAAATATTTAAAAAAATAATCTCGTCTATTTATCTCTAAACTTTCGGCGATAGGATAAGTACAAGAAGATGGGTTAATTAATGAGATTTCAAAGCTAATCATCACACTAACAGCACATAGGTACTAACTGTTAGTGTGTTCAATAAGTTCCCTAAAATAGGTATCACTGTAAGCCGTATCAGAATACCAGAGCTACTTTATTTATTGTTCTAAATATCTTAGCCATAGATATATTTCTATGATCGTAGCATATGGTGAGGTAGGTGCCTTTTTTGATCTTACACAGATTTTTGTAATATTTTTTTAATGATTACTTTTTTATTTAGGTTTTTATAAGTTGTGAGTGTAAGTTACAAATTTTTTTTTTTTCTTTCTTTCCTTCAAAGTTTAAAATTTTATTTTTTTGCAGCTGTCTCCGTCTTGTGTAAAAGAGTTACGTTTATTTAAAGATTTTTATTGAATTGGATTGGGTTTGGGGGATTGGGCAGGGTCACGTTAACCGCATACACTAAGTACTGCACTGTTAGGCAAAATATAAAGATGATTAAACAGAATTGAACTGACGGCTTCCATGCTATCATTCTAAAGAAATAAAAAAATAATCTTTGATGACTAAAACCAAATAAGTCTCCACTTAGTGAGTGCCAGATGCCGGACGGTACCGCCGAGTCCAGAAAGAGGTGGCGAGACGGCCTGCATGACTACCAAGAGGGCTAGTACGAGGTGGAGCGGGAAAAAATTTCCCAGAAGGACTTACAAACGCCTTTTCCTTCCCAGCAGTTGGATAGAATAGGTCTACACCAAAAATAATATAAAAAGATAATTTCTTACTGATAAGGAGAAATATACCTACATTTAATTCTAAGTGATTTAGGTAATTTTATGGTTGGTGAGATATTCCATTCCACACAATATGCATATCAAAATTCCGAGACAGCTATAAACTAAATGATATTATTATGTATTTCATTTCGTTATCTTAGTTGTATTTTGTTATGTCTGATATCCTACTGCGGAAAAACGCATTTGTCACTGATTGCTACTTCAACTTCTTCATTTCCACGGAAAATTATTTTAACGAAGGAAATGCGCCTGATGATATTAGTATGGCAAAACCTAATTCTGCGTACAGCGAATAACGCAAACTTGGTGATTACTTTGACTTTCGACTTTTATGACTGAAAAAGAAAAATATTAGAAACTTTCATGCAGGAACAGAACTAAAAGTATTAAAAATAATAACCACAATTGCTGAAGTACAGCCGATGAGGTTGATTAAATTTCTCCCTTTTTTGGGGCATGAAAGCATCAAATAACTATTAATACTGTGGGTGATCTTAGAACTATTCAAAGCTTTCGATTGGTTTTGATTCTTATCCTAACATGCAAACTGGAAGCAGTTAAAGTAAGAAGTGTTACTTTGGAAATCTTGCGGGCAAATAACTCTCAGTCGGTAACCAATAACCATATTAGTAAAGAGGAGCCTTAATTTTGGAGTTCTACAGGACAGTGTCCTTGATTCAAATCTCTTTCTTGTCTATATTGACGATGTTTGCAAAAAATAACTCCCAAAATGCAAAATAAACATACGCTGATGATCTAGCTATGCTCCATGAGGGTAACGAGTGCTCGGATGTGAGTGCTAACGTTGAGACAACTCCAGACGCGTTGTAAACTGACTGGTCAATAAATGTTGAAAAAAATATTTTAACTAATGTAAAATAATTAGACCGAGGAAAAATTCGTTGCCCCAATCCTGTATTTATAGTTCGGGTTTAAATATGTAGTCCTAACCAGCGACAAAATTGTGCCAGTGGTCAAATTGTACGTACACGAAACTTTAGATATATTGGCATAATGATTGATGACGCCTTAGGCTAGAAAGGCTTTAAAAAAAATGATATATTGCTGATCTAGACAGTAGGTTACAAAGTTACAATGTGCCGGAAAAAACTTTTTGTTACCAAGTTGTTCTTAAGAAGGATGCGTCCTTTTATGTGGAATTAAATCTTTACTGCGGAGGTACTATACTTGCGAGCTTACTATTTTCTTTATTTATGCTTAACGCTCTATCATAGATTTATTATTGTAAACTTTAACATTACCCCGCATACGCACATACATCATAAATCTTTTATCATTTTAATTCTATTAATAAAACAATTTTCCTTTACTTGAATATCTTTAAAGTATATACTGTGTTTGTTCATTTTACGGATAGGTACCCAAGTTAGAACCCCAGTATCATGTTTGTTGCAGTGGCGGGCATTAATAATTGCGACATAGCGTTACATGTCTGCAGTTATTATCGTTAAAGCTGTTAAATGGTAAATTAAAGTAAACGATGAATTATCTTATCATTCTTGGAAGAATTAAGAAATAAACCAATGAGTTCCTACCCATTGCATTAGTGTTACTCCATTATTTAACCTATCTGTATTCTGTATCTTTCCAAATAATCATTTTGCATGCAGCCAAAGCCGCTTTCAAGAGCGATATAAATCAGTAATTTATCTCTGTGATCTTTTAAAAAAATTACAATGCCACACATCACGCGTGTCCTAGGGAAATTAAATAAAACCAGTGATTCAACGTTGGGTAGCGGCCGGCGGCATTGAGTGTGCCCCTGTCTGTTAAAAACTCCTCAACTTCCGCGTTGTAGTAACGTTAGATGCTTTACCTACTTTCTATAATTATAATCAAATATAACATTCCTTTTTGTAAATTATTCAGTTTTAGTCTGATTATACATATAAATCATTATCATCCTCAACTTTATTGCAATTTATTTGAGGTCGTTCCATTTTTTTTTTATTCTGTATCTTCATTTGCCTTCATAGTCGTTTCCAGCCATATCATCTTTCACACTGTTTTCAGTTTTTTGGTCCTCATCTACCTTTATAATATAACCAACCATCCACATGTATTCAGAAATCTATCCCCACTACGTGCTCATTATTTAGTAGATTGCCACACTCAAATTTTCCGCACCATTGCCATTTTCAGATTTTCCACGTAGGTATTAATTAAATATTATTCCGCGAAAGATAAGGGTGAAAGCATATTCAACATCAAAAGGTAGCTAGGTTGCTACTCGCCATTAACTTGATGTAAATCTATGAATCTTTTCTGATTTCTTTCTTTCTGATTGCACTCCTTTTTACAGGTTGGCATAATTATGAGTTTATTAGCTAATTATTCCCCAAATTACATACCTTTATTTGACCTATGGTGAGATACAATTTGGCCATAATGGTTTGAGAAATGTAATGTAGAAGTAGTTATACAAGAACCGGCTGAGTCCGCGGCCAAAGGTATGTTATGTGTAATGAAAGAAATATACAGTTTTATATTTTTTATTTTTCAATTTCATCCCTCTCAAGGGAAGTACATTTTTCAAGAATATAGTGCTTTATACCACCAAAAAATTTCTTTACATTTTCGAAATGGCTGTCTACAGTCGCTATCATCTCATTGTCGTCCGAAATTCTTTGTACCCGTAGCTCCTTTTTTAATTTAGAAAACAGTCACTGTGTGCCAAGTCTAGACTGTAAAGTGGGTGGTCAATTTCTGTAAAGCCTTATTATTTATATTATTTTAAGGCATTCCTAGAAACTAGAGCTGTGACCGGGCGCGTCGTCTTGCAGAAAAAGCACTCTGCGCGCCAACTTGCCATGTGTTTTCTGTACGACTGCCTCACGTGACTGACTCAGTAACTTAGCGTAGTAAAGGCTTGTTCACTGTAGTCCGTTTAGGCAAGTAATCAATTAATGAAATTCCTTTGCTGTCCCAGAAAATGGTAGCCATGAGCTTCGATGCCGACTTTTCTACTTTGAATTTTTGCGGTGGCTTTCCCTCTTTTTATCCGTTGCATTGACTCTTGTTTTGACTCGGGATCATACTGACGAATCCATGTTCCATCTACGGTTACAATGTGATTACAAGTTTCATCCCGGTTAGGCTGGCATTACTCCAAAAAACTTTACAGCTGCCTAATCGTCGCTGCTTATCAAGCGGTGTGAGCATTCGCGGTAGCCAATGCGCACTATTTTTTTCATGTGCAAATGATTATGCAAAATCTCTCTAATTCGTTCTTTACTAATCTGTAACTCTTCTGCTATCTGCCACAATCTAATTCTGCGGTCAGCCAGTACAAATTTTTCCACATTTTTGACGTTTTCTTCGGTTAAGACCGTCACAGGGCGACCCGGGTGAGAGTCGTCTTCACATGTCTCTCTGCCATCGTATATGAAGGTGCGGAATCCTGGAGAACTGATAACATCTCTTCGAATTTTTTTTTGGTCGTATTTCCTGTTATAACAACGAATTTAAACACAGCACGATGTTCCAAATTGCTAGAATTTCCGCAATTAGTGCTATTAGGCCGTGAACTTATCAGCCGCTCTGGTAAGTACCTACGAATCGAAACTTTGTTGAAGTAATTTCGTTGCAATATCTGAAACAACTACAAGAAATCATCAAGAAAACTAACAAATAAACTTGCACTCTCACAGATAACTTGTAAATAAAAGCTCAACCTACGTAGGGCTACGCGCCCTACTTTCAATGAATTCATATCGATTAATTATTTAAAATTCTATAGTGCCAGCGCCACCTTGTGAACAAACTTTGAACTAGTGTATGTATAAGTAGAAACCGGTAATAATATGAACAATTTTTTTTGTTGTACATACTTTTCCTAACTACAGTTTCCGATGGATGAGCTTTTTAACCAGATTTATTTTTATTTAGAAGCTAATAATAATTGACTTATTTAGCTATATTTAACTCACAATTAGTAACTCATAACATTAATCTACATAGAAACAATACCTAAATTATATTATGAAGGACATAAATGGAACGGAAAGTTCCAACAAGGATAAATAATAATAATTTCCGATGATGTCATAGGAAAATAGATTGAAAACCTACACTACTGTCTCTGTAGTAAAGGAATTGTGTGATTTTTTTTTTCAATTAGAACTCTATTGATTGACAACGACGCGGCGACGGACATAAAAAATGCAGCTTTATTTACAAAGATTATCACTTGCAATTAGATGACTATTAATATTGTTGTATTGTAGGATTCTCCAGGAAAAATCACAAACCTAACAAGGGTAACAGCATGCAATAATAAATAAGTCTTGTTTTATTTTTTCTATTCACAATATTCAGTCTGCAATATTCAATTGCTATTACAAAGGCAACCACCGAGTAATTCAGAGGATTTATTCTGGAATACTAAGGTCTTGCATCATCACTCCTCATAAAATGCTTAAGGTAAGGCTTGGAATGCAAACAAAAATAAAGATAATCTATTGCTCTGGCTTAAACAAAAACAAAAATAAAGATAATCTATTGCTCTGGCTTCCATAACATAAATACTCGTAGTAAACACGAAATTATATTACCCAAATGGAGATTAGCCAAGACCAGTAAGTCATTTTTAGTAAATAGCATACGCTTTTATAACAAGCTACCAAAAGCGGTGACTGAACTTAGCGAAGGAAAGTTCAAAACCCATATTAAGCGTGTCTTAACCAAAAAAGCATATTACAAGGTTAAAGACTATGTCGAAGATACGCTTGTTTGGCAATGACTACCTCTGCACTTGTGGCCCCCTGGTAACTCATAATAATGTGTGAATGTATCTATTAACTGCTCCATCTTTGTTGTAACATTTTTTTTTTTTTCTAACACCTTGCTATTGCAATATTTTTATTTTATTTTATATTATCTGACTCCAACCACATTAAATTCGTTAGTTTTTCTTTTTTGGTTGTTAACGTCTCATTTATTGACAGCTTTTTTTTATATAGCCTCTTTTTATAATGTAAATGGAAGAACACTGTAGACTCCACGAATTCTTAGATTACTTCATATTTTGACTCACTCACTCACTGATTTTATTGTGCTTTTGAGTACAATATAGACCGGTTTACACTGTTCTTAAATAATACCTATTAATACTGTAATATGGAAATATTGTAACTACAACCATTTTTTTTTAAAAGAGTAACCATGGAGTTTCTTGCCGGTTCTTCTCCATAGGAAACGACCAATTTCGAACCGTGCACTAGCTTCTGACGTTTTATAAGTGCCCATGTAGGCCTATGTGAAATAAAAAACTTTTGACTTTGAATTAAAGCATGGAAATTGATTTACCCATGATAGGTTTAAAATCTAGATGGCCATGTCGAAGTTCCTTCATAACAACATATTTACATGAATTGGTTTGATTGCTTCTAGGCAAGCGTGTTCCATCGTCGGCCATCATCGCTTAACATCAGATGAGATAGTGGTCAAACGCGAGCCTATTCATAATAAAAAAAAAACACGGCGTACACGGCGTGCTGCCGGTAGCTGGAGTCCGAGTGGGTGGAGAACCGATAAAGTAAGCGCCGTCGCGTGTCTTGATCACGACTGTGGAAGCGGTTCCGCGAACACCTGTCACACAAGCTGCAGCGTCAGTTCCTTCACTGCCCGCTTCAGCTCGGCGATCTCGGCGGCCATCTCGCTGCTCGAAGGTCCTGTTGCTGAGGCCGCTGTGACGTGGCTTGCTAGTGCGTCAATGTCCTGACGCGGTCTGCCAGCTCGGCTAGCGCGTCCAGGGTGCTATGTGGCTGCGATACCAGGACGGGCTGGCCGCTGGTGGGGAGTTAGCCAACGACGAGCACCAGGTGGTGCGCACGAAGTCCTCTGGCACAGTCAGCCCTGCTAACCCCTGCAGGTGGCTTCAGGTCTCCCAGTCCTTCGTGCATCAGCAGCTGCTCTACCTTGCGTTCCTGGGAAACTGAGTCTCCGCACCAACTCTGTCTATAGCTTCTCGTACCGATTGTGCGTGGGTGGGGACATGATTATGTCCTTGACGTCTTTGGACTGCTGGTGGTCGAAGTGTCCAACGACGTAGTTATATTTAGAGACGTCATTTGTCACCTCCGAGTTCTAGAACTTCGCCTTTATTTGCGCAAGTCAGATATCGCGCTCCTCGGGCCAAAATGGGGGGTAGGCGTAAAACCAGTAGGTACACTTCAGCCGGTTCGACTTTTGAACCCGGGAGGCGTTTGGCTTTACGCGCGCAGTGCGCAACATGATCATTGGGCTGCGATGACGCGGTGTGCTCGGTTTCACTGTCACTCATTGTGATTGATGATTTGATTTGTGTTCGACTCAGGGTCCCAGTTTGGAGGTATGCTGAACAAAGAGTAAAGTCCCGCAAACTTCCGTTGAAAAAGGAGGATCCTCCGGTGTTAAGTCTGGTGATTAGTGATTAGTTTTAGGTGTCGCCATAGATGTCGCTACAGAACTTTCTTTGAGTCTGTTAACAAAAGGAAAGGTTCAGAAAATTGAATTAGTTTCACGAGTATCATGAAATTTAATTAATAAGATAAGAGAAGAAAGCGTTTTAATAATAACATTATTGATATGCAAATAGACTTAATTCCGATGAGTTATAACAAACAAACAACATGGATTAAGGGTAGGAAGGTAACAACAGTGGCAACAAACCTATTTAGTCTTCCCAAAAGAAAATGAGCCTGCTAAGGCCGGGGATTGTTTAAAGAAGTTACCACATCCCTAGAAGGCGAATGGATCTTAGTCAAAGTCTTAACATCTCCATCATCCCGTTGGAGTGAGAAGGTGCTCTCATCCCACATAGTGAGACAAGTTATTTGATTATGCTTATATGCTAAAATAAAAACCCACAACACTAAATAACTGTGGTGAACATGAAACAGTAAACTTCCTTCAGAAAATTTAAAAACATTTGCAAAACAATAATTGCAATTCAATATAGGACAGGGTAAAAGGGTTAAAACATTCATTGAATGCAATCAGATGCAGTGCAGCCATTATTAAAATGTATAATATGGCTGCAACAGGAGCTGGGTCAAGGAGAGTTCGGAATAGTGTCAAGACTTCGAGAGTGTAAACATACATGATAAAATACACATCAAAATTGGAGTGTGCAACAATAAATACCTAGACACATGTGTTTGAGTGTGACAGTGGTTGAGCGATTGAATGACATGCTGCATGTTGCGGGTTCGATTCCGGCAGTGGACAAAAATTTGTGTTTTGTGTGTGTAAGTTTACATGTTCGTGACCGCATCCACGATACAGGAGTTCATCCTAAGACATGCAGACATGTTTCCGTCCAAGTATTATGAAACCAGAGGTTTGACTTAATTTATTTATTTAGTACATAGAGGACTATAATGCTACCGCTTTTATTAAAAGGTAATGCGTATTTTTTGAGAATTTCACAAAATAAAATTATAAACTCAAATCAGATAAAAGGGAAAATGAAATATTAGAATGGGTGATTTGACAACTAAAGCTGTCACAATGTTATCTGTGGTGTGAAATATTGTACAAAATAGGTAAAATGAAACATAAAAAAAAAATGACATAATATCTTGTCTTGTCTTGTGTCACTGTCATCTGTTTTATAATAATAATTATGTAAACATAAATGATTTAATTTATGACTATCTTTGGAGAAGAAATCTAAAAGGCAAGAAAGAGATCCTTAGAAGAAAAAAATTAAATTAAAATACACTTAATTAAAATTACTTACATTCAATTTATTATTTCACTATTGTAAAATTCTTTCACTATACTAATTTATTATAAATTATTTAATTTTTCTGTAAAAATACTTTACTTTACCCCTTAAATATTATTTACTTAAAAATTCTTTTATTAAAATTAATTTATTCATTTTTCCCCTAAAATTATGGTTTAATATTGGGACATGGGGCACCCCGATTCGGACAGGTTAGGTTAGAAGGAGGTGGCGTGGTTGTAGTGAGCGAGTGAATCGAGCGAACACAGACTACGCTACCCAGAAGTAGGAGCCCTTTAACATGTTGCATATTTTTTGTTCTTATTACCTACCTGTATGAAGAATCATTTTTATGTTTGAGGTATTAATTCTAGTTTTTAAGCTTTACCTACTTAATTTTCGCACACAACATATATTTTTTTTAAATAAATCAATCAATCAATACTTACTGTTTTTCATATTTTTAATACATTTTATTTTTATTAAGTTGAAGTGTTAAATTGCTTGCCTTATTCGTTTTTATCAATATTTTAATTAATAATTTATGTATTCATTTAAAAGCAATATTTTTTAATTTCTTTCTAGATTAAATGCATTTTTAGATGAATATTATGATGTTTATCCAGAGGACAAATGATGGCATTATTTATACTTACCATATTTTGAAAGTATACAAACATGTAGGCAACCAGATAATCAAAATAGAGAATAAATTATCAATCAATGTAAAATTATGCGATATTTTAGTACCAGAGTGAATGTATCATATAATACGACATAGTTACCTGGTATGAAACTCTTTCTAGCTAACACATGGCTTAACCAACACTCAAAACACCATAGTTCAAGGTCACTAACCACTTTATGGCCGTATTTTGAACCCACAATAAAGCAGTATCATGGCTTTATCCATATAATTCACCAGCTTCTTGAAAGGGCCTACAGTGAAATTACTAGAAAGGCAAGGGTGTGTGAAATAAACACCGAGCTATCGCGCTCGCGAGCAAAGAAAACGTTCTCCATATTGCCTTGACGTCACATTGGAATACCAAACAATGGTGTATGAAACGAATCACAGTTCATGTTTTAATTCTTGTGTCAAACATAAAAAAATAAGCTCGGAAATGTGTTAAAATGTAGTAAAAATCAAACGTCAAGGGCGAAATACCATTATTAACTTGACAATTCGCGAATTCTAAAATTATCTACTTACCAATTTCGGCCGTTTTCACCACACTTTTGAAGAGCAACAGACACTTGAAATGATAAACTCAAAAGAAAAATAGTATATTAATTACGTTCTACCTTAAAATTAAGGAATTAAAAACAAAAGAAGAAGAAATATACAGTAGTATGGAAGGGGTAATGCAAAGCCTATACTGTCAAGAGTGTCAAGGTGTCAGTAATGAAGGAAATGTATAAGTTTAGTGTAATAGCAATATCGAAATGTATTTTCAAAAGTTTTATTTTTTTTTGGAAGTCGTAATAATCGCTTTTGAACGTCGTTAATCGGTTTTTAACGAAAATTAGGATGACAACTGATGCAATTAAAACTTCTTTTTTTTAAATAAACTGTTCTGTGATAGCCAAAAAATTACTTTATGAATGGAATAACTAAACGTGATTTATTTCCTGTCTTTGGTTAGTCGTTCAGAAATCTATAAGAGAATAAACGATGAAGGTAGAAAATTGAAGTTTGAAATTGTGACCCAGACATGCAATTATTTTATGATGCTAGAGATCGTGCAATAATGCAAAGCATTTTACTTCGTTGGTTAGCCAGGCAGTCTAGATGACTACCTACCACACACATTAACACATTTTAAATGTACAGCCTTGCAAGTCAGACGATTTTAAGAAGCATTATATAGATCATTAAGATTTTCTTACATCTTGCTCACACAAGCATAATCGTGAGACAATGCTTGGGTGCTGCTCATTTAATTTCTGAGAATATACCTAATTTACAGCTTTAAATATTACTACTTTCTGGATCAAACCCAGTGGCGTAACTATACCATCTGAGGCCCGTAGCTAAATAATTCGATAGGGTACCAGAAAATGGTTACGTTGTAATTTATTTTGGATAAATCACTAGAGTACTGAAATGATTCTTAATTATTAATAAATCAGCAAGTTCTCTAATAGGTACACGAAGACTTTACTATTTCGTCTTTGAACGTGGAAATTGATATTTTTCAGAATGTGTTAATAATTTATTTGGACTATTAAAAAAAAAATTTCTAATGTTAGGTCACTTCTTTTGAGCTTGCGGCCTGTCGGATCGGGGGCCCCACCAGGCCAGGGGCCCGTGGCATTTTGCCAGCCTTGCCACCCTATAGTTACGCCACTGATCAAACCCTTCCCCCAACTGCTCAACTGCCCAACCAGAGCCTCCTCAAAAGTTGGTTGGAGCTGTTAGATAAAATATTAAGTCAGTGGCCGTCCCAACTACCTATCGGTGTCGTATTATTTCCTACATTCCGTTAATCTCGCAAGCTAAGTCAAGATACATAGTCTGATTCTTCAACAATTATTATGTGAAACTCTATTCAATCTGTTACCACTGTCAGGTGCAAAAATATTTTCGTCACGTGTCAGTGATGCAACATACACACATTAATTAGGTACCTACTAATCGACATCAAATATCGGCCTAGATAGAATTGTAAGTATTTTGAAACCCGGTGTTGTATCGGATATTTGGCGTTACCTTGAAGGCCGAGTATCGGGCATTGAGAATAGCAGATATTCAGACTCAATCAGACTCATGCACCAAGGTGTAACAAATCTCGTCGAGGAATGGCGACAGCGACTGCTAAAACCCAGTGCTCGGCACGCCGTAATTATGGCGATATGTGGTCTTTGGGGAGTGGCTGGAAAGACAACGTGGCGTTCTTACCTTCCGCATAATGCAGGGGACCATGACCTATTATAGCAGGGTTAAAGTTGAACTGCTGAACTGAAACTTAAAATTTTTGTACTAGAGTGCGTCTACTGAAAGCGTAACCTGGAGTTTTTTTTTTAAATTAAATTGGCAACATTGTTTTGCCGAAAAAAATCACGTCAAAGTCTATGGTTGCAATTGTCAGTTTTTGGAAACTGATGTTTATTTTTCAAGAATAATTGCTTAATTGTGAGAAAAACAATAAACAGTAACGTGAAAAAACTGCTACACACTATGGTTAATAAGTTCAAACAAAAACAAGAAGAGAAAGAAGGTGTTTTCAATGAAAACCAACATTGTTTACATACGATTTCTGATTTTTAAGTTAGTATGACGTTATAATCTTGATCCTTGTCGACTAATATTATTAGATAGTTATATTAAGGATATAATGATTTTTTTTTCTTCTTATATTTTTAGATAATCTGACATATTGCGAATTTCATAATGGACAAAAACATCGAACAAAGAAGGCTTTTGGTGAATCGACTTAATCAAAAACACATACTAGTGAGTGGTAGAATGCGTTCAAAAGCAGTTGAGATGTAATGAGAGATTTGCCTCACTCTGTCTGGTAGTGCATGAAAGTCTGCAACTGAAGTTAAAATCGCGAAAATCCTAGTTCAAGTGTGAGAGATGCTGCTGCAGCAGCTGCTGAACTTTTTGTGTCTCACGAGTCGATCCGTATCATTTGAAACAATCATTGGAGTATAAAACATATTCCCACTTGACTAATCCCAAAAGATCTGAATTTTCTCTATGCTAAATCGATTCCAACCCAACAATCTTGAAACACATTAATAGTGTTGGCGAGACGTGATGAAGTTGAAATCATGTTGACTATTATATTTGACTATCACGGTGATGTGCACTTGGTATTCTTGCCAGAACGCCAAATGGAAAATAAAGAATATTATTTAAATATTATATAGCGACATTTGAGAGATCAGATAAAATAAAATAATTTGGGATACTATCTAACATTTTGTGTGTTATTGACATTTACCATACACCCACTAAATAATTAAGTCTACACACATGTTTTTGACTAGGATTTAAGTTCTTGTATAACTATTCTAAAATTGTCATAAATACAAAAAATACTCTAGTATCAAAACTTTTTTCTCCTACTATTTCAATAATACCACATTCAAAATTTTTGGTTGTAACCTCCTTTTCTCAGGTCACGCTTTCATTAGACGGACTCTATGACTTCGCTAAAGCAGGCCTGTAGCTGGCCTGCTAAGTGGCGTTTACGAAATCCGCTCAAGATTCGTTTACCTTTTTTTTGTATAGACTTTTGACTTTTAAGCTATTGCATAGCTTCTATCGCGGGCCTTGAGCGTGGAGACCGAATCCAGAAATTCCGTAACGAAATAACCTAACACCCCCCACTCATTTGTTTTCTTATCAGTCACCATGCTCAAAAAGTGTAACTTCAATTAATATCAAAGAAAAAAAAAACAAAGGAAAAAAAATACTGCTATATAATAAATAAATAATTATAATTGCTTAGGTTGATAAAAAATGCTATGCAATAGCTTTACCGCGGCAGTCCCCGAGTGCCACACGTCTTTTTTTTGTATATGGGCGTGCTATTTGACGAGTATTAATAGCAGATGACCGTCTTTTGAGCGTCTGTAATGTTAAATTAAGCGATCTTCAAGCGTAACTGTTCACCCAAGGGCGGATCCAGGGGGGGGGGGTCATGGGGGTCATGACCCCCCCCTGGGCTAGGTCCAGGACGTAGGTGAGCCAGTAATTAATATTGTTAAACATTTTAAGCTATTGCATAGCTTCTATCGCGGGCCTTGAGCGTGGAGACCGAATCCAGAAATTCCGTAACGAAAATAAACTAACACCACCCACTCATTTGTTTTTTGAGCGTGGTGACCGTTATGAAAACAAATGAGTGAACAATCAATAGCAGCTGTTGGTGAGGTCTGGTTTTGAATGGGTGGGGTTAAGCAGCTGTTGGCGAGGTCCGGTTTTGGATAGGTTGGGTTAAGCAGCTGTTGGCGAGGTCTGTGTTTGGATGGGTGGGGTTAAGCAGCTGTTGGCGAGGTCTCGTTTTGGATGGGTGGGGTTAAGCAGCTGTTAGCGAGGTATGGTTTTGGATGAAAGGGGTTAAGCAGCTGTTGGCGAGGCCTGTGTTTGGATGGGTGGGGTTAAGCAGCTGTTGGCGAGGTCTCATTTTGGATGGGTGGGGTTAAGCAGCTGTTGGCGAGGTCTAGTTTTGAATGGGTGGAGTTAAGCAGCTGTTGGCGAGGTCTGGTTTTAGATGGGTGGGGTTAAGCAGCTGTTGGTGAGGTTTGGTTTTGGATGGGTGGGGTTAAGCAGCTGTTGGCGAGGTCTGGTTTTAGATGGGTGGGGTTAAGCAGCTGTTGGTGAGGTCTGTGTTTGAATGGGTGGGGTTAAGCAGCTGTCGGCGTTTTGGGTGGGTGGGGTTAAGCAGCTGTTGGCGAGGTCTGGTTTTGGACGGAAGAGGTCAAGCAGCTGTTGGCGAGGTCTGGTATTGGATGGGTGGGGATAAGCAGCTGTTGGCAAGGTCTCATTTTGGATGGGTGGGGTTAAACAGCTGTTAGCGAGGTCTGGTTTTGGATGGGTGGGGTTAAGCAGCTGTTGGCGAGGTCTATTGCATAAGTTGATAAAAAATGCTATGAAATAGCTTTACCGCGGCAGTCCCCGAGTGCCACACGTCTTTTTTTTTTACATTTTTTGGCACAATATAGATTTTATGTAGGTACCTACTTTTTACCTATATTTACTATTATAAAAATGAAATAATAACTTCGTGTGACTTGACCACGACTATGTAACGGGGCTGCTCTCAAACGGCTCCTGCCCAACCTTGGGGGTCCAGACGCCTCTTGCCGGAGGCTCCACGCGGGAATTGTTCGGTCCATGGTAATACGGATACTGGATGGTGCGGGGATACCGTACGGTTTCCCACGAAACGGCGAGCCTCCTTGCTGGCTTGCCACCATAGAATCTGGAGGCAACAGTCCTTACACACATACACGATTTGCGCGTGGAGATGCAACGCCGGGGCGAAAGTCCGCTGCTGCAACAGGTCGCGAACAGAGCTTCGGCGGGATCTCATGGTGAAATGGCGTCAGCGACTATCGCAACCCAGTGCTGGGCAAGCCACAATTATGGCGGTAAGTCCCCTCTTTGAGGCGTGGCTGGAAAGACCTCATGGCGTCCTCACCTTCCGCATGACGCAGGTTCTCACCGGATATGGTAAGGTCGGAAGGTTCCTGTTCCGGATTCGAGCGGAAATGACGCCCTGGTATGGCCACTGTGCGGAACGCCCGGCGGACACGGTGGAGCACGCAGTGGAGGTGTGCCCCTCTTGGGCAGAGCATCGCCGTGCCCTCGTGGGGGCAATCGGTGGCGGCGATCTCTCGCGCCGGGCCTTGGTACAGGTCAAGGTCCAGAGCGAGGAAGAATGGCGGGCTGTCGCCTCCTTCTGCGATGCAGTAATGCTAGCAAAGGAGGAGGCCGACCGCATCAGGCAACAGTTCTCATAGCGTCCCAGCCGCCTTTTACCCCGATTTCCGGCCACCGTAGACGCGGGCTTGCGGACTGCGAGCAATGGGTAGCTCGCTGTCCGACCGTCCGGTAACTGTCCGGACCGAGCCTAAGTCGTCGACGGCGTGCTTTGTTTCCGCACACATCAAAGAGTTGTCAGTAACAGCAGGGACCCAGCCGGGTCGAAGCCTACTAGGGCCAGGGTTATGCGAAAGGAAAGCTCGGCCCCCGAGAAGGAGCGGGGTGGATTTTAAGTTAGTAAGAGTCTGACACTATCTCCCGCTCCGCCCAAGGGCGGGGGAAGTCATTTGGATGATTCTAACCCCCCCCCCCCCCAAAAAAAAAACACGACTATGTGACCCCCCCCCCCTGGCGCCAAAGCTGGATCCGCCCTTGTGTTCACCTCTGCACAAAAATCGTTCAACTTTAGAACTGTCATGGTATGATTTTTAACGATTCAGAAGCAGGCCTGCTTTTGAAAGGAATTTGACTCGCTGGGAATTGAACGTTTCCATTAGAGGTCATGGTAAACCCCTGGGCGATTAAGCTTAAAAAACATATACGTAAGAAAAACGTTGCAGCACACCCAAAATTGAACATAATAATGTTAATAAAATTATTACAGAAAATTCACGACCAAAATATACTGAGTACACTGTGGAGGTTCCGAGTTCGGAAAATGGTAATCTCTGTTTGCCAGTTTCCAAGAAATTAATTTCTAAACGAACCGTAAAAATAACCTCAAATGAACGATCTCATTTTCGTTTTCGAATTCGATTGACAAGATAGTTTTGTTTGTCTGTAAAATGCTTATTTAGTTGGGATTTGTGTAGAAATAATTAATTTCCTATAGAAGCCTTAAGGTAGAATAATAATAAATAGAGAACATAATGGCGGACGAAGAAATTAATGGTGATACTGATGATATCCAGCATGATAAAGACAAAACACAGAAGAAGACTGCAAAACATGATAGTGGAGTAGCTGACTTGGAGAAGGTTACGGACTATGCCGAAGAGAAAGAGATCTCCTCTCAGGACATATCTGGGGTAATAATTGTAGTGTTTATTTTGAACTCGTTAGAACATATTTGACTAGGATATTTTATACTGTTGTTGCTTTATGTGAGTTAGGAAATTATGCATAATCTTTTGTTGTGATTTCTGAATTAAACTTTTTCAAGCATTTCAGTACCCATAATTGTTATTAAAGAACTAGTTGATACTTTAACCCTATGAAAGTCATAATTTTTAACTTTGCATTACTTGCAAATTCATAAGATTACCTACAAAAGAATTATAAGCAGCACTTGTGTTTGTAATTCCAGGCGCTGTCATTAATCGGTGACAGGAGAAACAAGGAGGCTGCAGAGCGTCTGGAAAAGGAAAAGGAACTACAAAAAGTCTCAGTTAAAAAGGATGATATAGAATTAATCGTAAGTATCTTTAAATAATGAGGAATGCGGTGGATGCGAGACGCACAGGATCGATCGTTGTGGCGACGCTTGGGGGAGGCCTAAGTCGAACAGTGTATGTCTTTCAGCTGAAATCATTATGATGATGATGATAACAATGATCTTTAAATAAGAGCAAATCTATTGCAAGAACTAAGCTTGGGTTAAAATATGATTGAGTTTTTTTTTGGTGTGGGATTTCATCACATACTTTTCTCTCATTCTGAGCGAAGTGAGGAGTGTCGGACTTTTACTTACTAAAACTCATCTTACTTACAATTGCATTTCAGGGCTATATTTTAAAGTTTTATCCAAACCCATTCAGGTGTTTCAATGCATATCTTTCATGTATATCCATACATGCCGTAATGTTGGATTAATTTGATCCTGAGGCATACCTCATAACTTGAGCTAAGCTAGGGCCAAATCATAATTTGGCCCAAGCTCATTAACTAATAGAAACACGGTAAACCCAGTGTCCTGTTTTTGGGCCTAAGTTATATCCAAGGTCCAAAGTAACCCCACTAAGATTTTTATATTTAGATTAATTAGTACAGTCTGTAGGTGCCCAGCAGGGTTGAATCCTACTGGGGCCATAGGTTTGCTTCTGAAAGGGAAACCCAGCCCTGGAACACAAGGTAACGAAGGAATATAGGATTGGGTTTTAGACAGTAAAAGTCTGCCCCCTCTCCCGCTCCACCCATGGGTGGGAGATGTCATTGCACGATATCTGTCCTAAAAAAAAAGATTAATACAGTATTATAAAGCCGCGTACTGACGTCGTGAGGCGTGCGTCGCGAATGGTTCGTCTTGCATGCCTCGGGCTGTGTGGACGAGTGTGCTCACAGTGAGCATTCGCGTCGTACGATCGTTGCGAACGCCGCCTCAGTACGATCCGTGCGCTCCGTGTGGACGGACAGGTGTGGTTTGCGTTTTCTACTGACGAACACTGTACGTGGTGGTTTGCGTGCTCAGCTTGAGCATGTGTCGTTCGGGACGCACGCATAAATTTACCGTCGTTTGCCTCAGGTTGAGGCAAGCCTGACAAACTATTCGCGGCGCACGCCTCCCGATGTCTTTACGCGGCTTAATGTTTAAAGTAAAGAAAAACTTAAGGTATAATTTTTTTAAATTAATTTCCAGGTAAAAGAGTTGGAGATATCCAGAACATTAGCAGAAAGAACTCTTCGGGAGCACCGGGGAGATGTGGTAGCAGCGTTGACTACTCTTACAAACTAACATGAATTATATTAATTTATAAGCAATGTTCACAAACAAACAAATTGTCAGACCTTAAGCGAATAGATTTTTTCTATCCAAAGACATAATTTCTTAATGTTCTTCCAAACCTTCTAGAAGAGATGATATCACCATGATCACCTTTCTTTTATATAAATCTATTTGAATTTTGGCACAACATGGCTTGTTGCATAATTCGGCCAAGCTCGTTCCATCATCGGACTACATGACGTAAAGGGATACGCCACATGTACAGTAGGCACAACGGATCTTGAGCGCTCAGCGTCAGAGTGGGTATCGCAATGCGCATTCCATACATTGGCGAGCCAATCGTCTTCGTTGTGAGATACATGCAACAACGCAGGGAACGAATGAGGAGTGACGTCTATTACGTGATGGCGCGGTGAGCCAATCACTAATACTCCCCGCCCCCGCGTCTCACTTCGCACCACTAAAGAGACCGAATATTTGACTTCTGCGCAACCGCTCAAGTTCCGTTGTGCCTACTGTATATGATGCCTAGAATATGCATCATATCCAATGCATCATATTTCAACATTAGTGTTAGTTTATGCGAAACCGTGTCTAGTATTAATATGTAAAGAATCTATGAACAAAATTTCATAACTGTATCATGAAAAAAATCACAAAGTTATAAGCATGTTATTCAGCAAAAATATATAGTCACCTGGCTGTCCAGGCGACAGAGTTCTTTTGCACTTGCACCCGGCAGTTTGCTGGCTCCTAATGCCCGCTGTGACCTGCCGTGGCCTGTGTTGTACTTAGTGACAGTGGTGTTCAACTTGTGTCGTATTTAAATATCTTTGGAAAAATTATAATGATGTGAAAACTATTGGAATCCATTCAGTAACTGATCCTGGACAAACTATATTTCTGTTTCGCATAAACTAAAAATTATGTTGTATACTCACTGTTTTGGGAATACTTTTATCTTGCATACAGCTAAGGGGTGGAATCCCCTGTCAGAACTTGTATTCCTGATTGCCACAACCTGGGACACTAAGTCCAGAGTGAATAGGTCTCAAGGAGTTGTCAGCAACAGCAGGGGCCCAGCCGGGTCGAAGCCTACTGGGGCCAGGGTTATCCGAAAGGGCGCTCGAGCCCCGGTATGAAGGCTTGAAGTAACGGGATGGGTTTTTTTAGTCAGTAAGAGTCTGACACTATCTCCCGCTCCGCCCAAGAGCGGGGGTTGTCATAGGATGATTTTTCCCATCGGAAAAAAAAAGAGTGAATAGGTTTCTTTTAACCTTTCGTTTGCCGTAATTAGAGACACAATTAAAAAGTTATAACGCGTTCTGGACATACAACGGGTTAAGCAAGCGTACTCCTTCGTCTCCAACATCACCATTTATTACTGGGTGAGGAAGTGTTCAATAAAATAAACAAAGCATTGAACAAAGAAAAAATAGAGGCAGCCCTTCATCAAACTGATGGACTGGTGATAAATAAATAAATACCTTTTGCAAGCCCAATTATCAAAAATCTAAAACAGTGTGAGAGAGACAGGTAGCACTATCACCTGATTGATTGACTTGATTTTAGGAAATCATGCTAGTCCCTGACTTGGTAATAAAAGTGACCCCAAAAAATGTTATAGGTAAGGAAAGGATACAGGAGAAGTGATATAGTATTCCAATAAGTATTTAGTACATTATGTCCGCGGCTATACTCGCATGAAACCCCCTTTTCATCCACTAGAGGGTTGAATTTCTAAAAATCAGATTCAACCTACCTTATTTGTCGTGTTAAAAACAACACCTGTAAAAAAACAAAACAGTTTTCTAGGCCTGAGGGTTTAGGCTGGGGGGCATTGATGAGTCAGTTAGTCGGGCCTTCTCTTTTTAAATATCTATAGTCATAGATTAGATTGTTTTCTTAAAATGCAGTTGTGGTACAATGTAAGTAGTTGTTTGAGTCATCTATGAATAGCATCTAGTGATGTTTGTTATCAAACAATAGCATGAAGTATTTTGTTTCCAGTCGGACTGATCACTTGTCTGAAGATTTTCATTGAATTCTTTGTAGATTTATTTTTAAAAGGAAAGTCTACACTAGAGGAGCTAAGCACGAGCCGAGTTCAAACTCGTGCTCGGGTCCTTTAGGGTCGGTCCACACTACATGAATATTTGAGTAGCGACGGTAACTCTTGACGAGTCTCAGCCGCCTGAGGTACCTGTGTTATCAGTGAACGCGTCAACTGATAAGGTATAGGTGCGGTCAGGTTATTTTGCACACAGGCATACAACAACCTGAGATAGCAGCCAAGCCGAAGCCTGTACCAAAGATTAAGGGTGCTTTTCCACGAGAGATGTGCTTTATATAATTTTTTCCTTTCACAAAATACAACTGAGCGTCCGTTTGTCACCGCAGGGATCCAGCAGAATATCAGCGTCAGGTATTTTGCCTGACACACGCTGAGCTGGGCTCCCATTTGGTGCAACATTGAGATGCACACCGCACTATTTTTTTTTTGAGATTTTCAAGTACCCACCCCATTAGTGTCACTTTATAATCTTGTTGTTTTTAATGTTATCATTATTTTATTTTTGTGTTTTATTTGGCTTGTAATTTTTTTTTTTTTTATTTGTTTTTATTTTTGTTGTTTGTATCAGTGTAGGTGTATTTTTTTTTTTTTTTTTATAATTTAGTTGTGCTTTTGTGTGCATTTTGTGTTGCAACAAATAAATTTTTTATCTATCTATCTATCTATCTATCTTATGGTAACTGTTCTCTTGACGATTCTCAGCCGCCTGAGGTACCCGTGTTATCAGTGAACGCGTCAACTGATAAAGTAGAGGTGCTGTCAGGTTATTTTGTACATAGGCATACAACCTGAGATAGCAGCCAAGCCGAAGCCTGTACACCAGAGATGTGCTTTGATACGTTGCTATATCCATAGTCACTGGTACACGTAGCTTAGCACTGGTGGAAATGGATTTAACTAAGATATGTTTTTTATATGGAAGGATGCGTGATCACTGCGCCGCCCTCGCCGCTTACCTACTATCGATACATCGCATAGCTCGAGCTGCGCATCTTCCTCGCGCAGCTAGTTTGCGGCGGCGCATCTTCACAGCACATCATACTCGCACCGCTACATAATATGGTATAATATCAGTGGAAATAGTCATATGGTTTCACAGCTTGGCTATTACATCCTCACAGCATAGCTGCATAGCACATCTCTGGTGGAAAAGTAGCCTAAAGTAACTGACCTGAAGGTCTTACTTATCCTGGCTAGACATTATCCCATTTATTTCGGTCTGCCCTTGTCTTCATTTTCCATTGAGCATTAAAGGTTTGGTGGTGTGCGGAACATAGGTAGTGTAAAGTCCAGCAAACCTCCGTTGAAAAGGGAGGATCCTTCGACCAGACGGGTGTTATGACTGATCTGGGGAATGCATGAGAGATGATTTCGAGCTGTTGTATATGTTTAAATCGTGCGAACTCTAATTGCGTGATTTGAACATACCTATGTACAACAGCCCGCAACAGGATTTTGTAGTTAAGTTCATTTTTCGCGTCATAAATGTCGCTACAAAGTAGGTAATTAAAGTTGATTGGAGGTCAAACTGTTCCACTCAATACGCGAGTCTTGGAGCTTGCTCAGCACGCTCATCTCCTGAGTCAGCTAGTCACAGATGACACAACTTTTTTACTTATTGAATCAGTAATGCTGTTGTGGGTGATTCTTTGAAACCGAGAGGGTGTCTCATTCGTCTGGCCTAGTTTTTTCTTGACAATTTGATATTTTTATTTGCATATTAGTTTTAACCGAACACTAAATATATCAAAGACACTCATTTGCGCCCAGTGGCTTACGGCACAAAATAGGTACGAAAGCTAGGCCAGATGAATGAGACTTTCTCCGTTTCAAATAATCACTAGAATGTTGGCGTTTTTGACGTAAAATTCTTATCTCGTCGTAGAATATCATAATCAGGTTTGTAACATTGCCACTGCTGGGACTGACGCCTCGTCTCTAGGACAGGGAATGGAGCATAATGTACCACCCAGGCCCAGTGCGGGTTGGTGGATGTCACATGTTTTCTTTGGCTTCAACAAGCCGGTTTCCTCATGATATTTTCCTTCACCGTTTTGAGAGCAGCGGTGATGAAATAAATTACACACAGTAAGGGCTGAGCCACACCGGAATGGCAGCGACAGGCTAGACTAAAACTACCGACAAGACTGCTCGCGGCTCCGCGAGGACGGCCTCGCGACTTTTTCATGCACTACAAGCGATACTGGTCGTTTAAGTATGTAGATAAAGTTTAAAATTATTTCACACCCTCACCGCGTCGCTGCCATTCCGGTGTGACTCGGCCCATAAGGCACCTGCCGGGGTTTGACACCACGACCTACAATGAGTAAGTTGGGGCCGTTACCACTGGGCCTCCATTACTCATCCTCAGATCTACGGATTATTCGGGAGCCAAAAATAAATAAAACACTCACAATTTACTTAATAAAAATATAAATAAGAACAGTAACTTTATTATTATTATTATCACTTGTTGAAGAAATATCTACCTAAATTACAGTATGCTAAGGTTTATTTTAAAACAATACTGAACGGTTTTCATATATGGTTTACTGTGTTGTGGTTTATCGTATTCTGATTTATCGTACTTTGGTTTATTGTATTCTGATTTATTGTACTTTGGTTTATTATGTTTTGGTTGTCTTCGATTTTGTCTTCTGCTGTGTATGGGGGAGGCGGAATACTGCTGTCGTGAATCTGGAATAATAAGATATGGTATGTTTTTATTATATACTCGTAAGTAATATTGTATCTACTATCAACAATCTTTTCAAGTATTCGTGGAGTTTCTTGCACGGTCCTCCATAGAAATTTACGCTTTGGAACTTGCAAATAGCTTCGTCTTTTTTTTTTTCTTTTTTTTAGAACTGACCAACTTTGACCATTCAATAAAAAATCAAATTGTAATTGAAATAAGTGGTTTTGAGTTGTATTACTGTAGCTCAAAATGCAAAATCTTAATCTCAAATGACTGGTAATAATGGTAAACCTACGCTTATTACCCTTAGGTACTTACCTACTATAACATTTGAGCTGCGGCATTTTGGCGGTTCAGTCATAAAAGTTCAATGCAGTATATATTCGCACCTCCGCTCAAATAGTGTCACAACTCAAAAATCAAATTATTGAGAAAAAGGCTTTTAAGTTCTAATAATTCAGGGATATAACGCTATATATAAATACAAAAAATGGGTCACTAGTGGGCAAATAATTGAATTACAAATATGACAATATCTGACCTTAGAGTATGATGAATTCTGAAATTAATAGCATCATAATAATCATCAGCAAACGATTTTTTTTTGAGTTGTGACACTATTTGAGCGGAGGTGCGATATGCATGTTGCGCCCTATCTGGCAACAACGCGCATTGCTATGCAACATTGTCATCACCAAATATCTGTGGCTCTAGTGAAAAGGGGTATAAGTCCGATTTTGTCGAAAATGAGTTAAGTATGCCAAAATGATCAGAAAAAAATGCTCTATCGTTTGGTGAAAAGAGATCTAAGCTAGCCCTAAAAATAAGGAAGTTACTTTGTGCAAAAGGATTCAACTGACACCAAAAAAACCACGCAAGTTGGTTTCAAGTCCATTTATATTGTTTTAAACGGAAAAATAAAAATTTTCTTTTGTGTTTTTTAATCTAAATTAACATAAATCAACCAAATTTCAATTTGGTTGGTGTTTATCGATACAACAACACTTATTCCATAAAAATGGTTTAAGTTAGAAAGGATATTATTAGACTTATATCCGTTTTCACTGAAATAAAGAGAAAAAATATTTCTTTCCATTAGGTAATTAGTTATTAAAATTAATTTCAAATGCGTATCCCTTTTCACGTGCATGAATTAATATTTAACTTATGGGAGAACGGGTGTAACTTATTTTATACCCTTATGGAATTCATTTTGTGATTGGTATAAGTCACTATCTTAAAAACTATTAACTTTACATAAAAAATAACCCAATAATAGTAAAGAGCATAAATTGTTTACCTATAAAAAACATCACATGTATTTAATTTGGTAGCGGTTTGAATGACACACGAGGTCAAACACGAATTTGAAGCACGCAGAGTGTTTTTTACGTCTCCTGTAAAGTTGAATTTTTGGACTTAGATCCTTTTTCACTAGGGCCACAGATATGTGGATGGAGTTAACGAAAATGATCGAAAAGAAGTGAAGATCAGTACTTACAAATCCAGCATTGAGAAATGCTACAGCGGGATACGTGGCTGATCCTGCTGCCGGCGTTCGTGAATATCTGAAAGTATAGAAACGTGTATTTTTATAAGAAAAATCATATTATGGCGATTGGTCATAGTTTTTATTAACCAAGAAGTTTTCAAGAAGTCTAGGAAGAAAGCCATAATTCGTGACGACGTCTGAGTTTTATAACGACGGTCAAAGAAGGGTCAAAGATAAATTTGTCAGTAGCAGAACTTCAGGATTTGGCTAAATATTTTTGTCTACTCTAGAAAAATAGAACTGAAGATGTAGATATCTAGATATACCTATTAAACAAACTGGGTACCGCCAGTCGCGTGAAAATAGAAAATTTTCCTAATGGATCATACATACTCCTGGGATTAAAAGTAGATATCCTATGTGTTATTCCAGGACGCAGAGCAATGGTAGCCGAGTGGTAACGGCTCCGACTTACGAGTTGTAGGTCACAGGGTCATTACTCCCTGTAATCTATTTCATCTCCCTCAAAACGTTGAAGGAAAACATCGTGAGGAAATCGCCATGTCCTACAAGAAAAATTCCAAGACATGTGACATTTACCAAACCGTACTGGGCCCGCGTGGTGGATTAGGTGTACGGCCCATTTCTTCTAGAGAGGAGGCCTGACTCCCAGCAATGGGAACATAAAAAGCCTGGTTATACTATATACCTATTATATTCCAGAACATGTCTACTCGTGTGTATTTCATTCAAATCTGTTTAGTCATTCGAGCGTAATTTACTACCATACACACTCACAAACTCGCTTTTATAATATTAGTATGATGTTGATGTTGGCGTCGTGTTTGAGCGAGTGGCTGCTGCACAACGTGTCTTGGTTTCGATTCCAGCTAGGAGTTATTTCTCACACTAGATAATAAAATGTTGGTGCTTATCGTTAAACTTATGACAGCCCCATATGTTCTGACAATTAGTGTCCATTCGAGGTTGCCAGGAAGAGATCGCGGAATGCAATAAGGCCGCCTATTGTATGTGTTTTAGATATAAGTTTTTCTTTGTTATGTTTCTTTATGTAACTACCACAAATAAAGTAGGTATATAATAAATAAAAAAAGAAGCAGAACATACGAGAAAGCGCCTGTCATTAAACTGACAATAACTGCTAATTAAGATTACTACATTCCTATGAACAATAGATTGATTAATCGTTCCATTGTTATTAAGAGGTGTGACCGCCACGACTGACAAGATCACCATCAATATCACTAAAAGTGTAAAACATCAATGTTCTTTAGATAACATCTTATTAGTTTGAAATAGAAGTAACTTACAATCATGTAGAGGGAAATTACCCAATCCCAAAGCGTTTATTGAAGGCAGACTAAAGCCGGGTATCCACTATGTTTCGCGAACCTCTTGCGAACCGCGTTCCTGCAACTGCTTCACGTAGGATACAGATACCAGGGGAGTAGCTACCGCCGTATCAAATATACGGGGCCCCCGTGCTACAGGGCCCCGACGCGACATGACGTGTTACTTCATACCACTGAAGAGACCCGATATTTCACTTTTGCGCAAGTGGAAGTCACCGCTTAAGATTCGTGCCGGTATCTGTGCGTTCGCGCTCCTGGAACGTGCAATGATACGCGCTCCAATCGGTGGCGGTTTCAGGACGAACATAAAGGGGGACTCAGTATGTTCGTGGAAAATACCACGAAAATACCAGGTTTAGTGCCTACGTGTCATGTATCTCGCTCCACGCTCGGATAAATGGAGTGGTCGGATGAACTGTGGAGCGCGCATGTTTCTTACGGCCTGGCCAAGACTTCGGTCATAGTAGCGAGCGGCGCGGTGAGCGGCCGCGCGGCGTTTCGTGGCGTGATTCAAACATTTTTCATACTTTTGATCTTACGCTCGTCGCCCCGCGCTTACCTGTCGCTCACAGTCGCAAGGTTGTGAACGGGCCGTTATGCAGGTGCGCGTCGTCGGCTGCGGAGAAAAAGGGCGCGACCTACGGCGACGTAATTAGGAAGGCGAGGCAGTCGGTGAATCTCACCGAACTCGGGATCACCGGGGGCTTCCGGATGCGGCATACCGCGACCGGTGCCCTTATGCTGGAGGTCCCTGGGGCGAACAGTGGCCCCACCGCAGACGCCCTGGCCGAAAAAATCAGGGCGTCTTTGGATGCGGAGGAGGCCCGAGTGTCCAGGCCCACAAAGTGCGTTGACATACGCATTATGGGCCTGGACGACTCCGTGACGGTGGACGAGGTCGTGGCCGCCGTGGTCAGGACGGGAGGGTGCCTTACCGACCAGGTCCGGGCGGGCGCCATCCGTGCTGACAGCACGGGCATGGGGGCAGTGACGGTGAGTTGCCCCGTGTCAGCGGCCAGAAACATTACCGGGGAGGGCCGTCGGCTTTTGGTGGGCTGGGTCTCCGCGCGAGTAAAGCTGCTGGAGCCCAGACCTCTGCGCTGCTATCGCTGCCACGTGGGGCACCACGTGGGGGCGTGTTGCGCAGCGGTGGTGGATCGCAGCGACCGCTGCTTTCAATGTGGTCAGCCCGGTCACAAGGCCGTCACCTGCAGCGCGGCACCGCACTGCTACGCATGTGCGGCTGCAGGCAAACCGGCCGACCACCGGGCTGGGGGCAGGTCCTGCGACCCCCCCGCCAAGGCCAAGGGCAAGGCCCGTAGGCCCATCCCCGCCGGCGTCCTCACCACCGCGGCCGCCTCCTTGGCCGCCGCCGCCGTCGCTGCTGCACCCGCTGCGGCAGTGCCCTCAATAAGGGCTCGGGAGGACACAATGGACTGCCAATAACGGCCCCATTCCGTCTCCTCCAGGCGAATATCAACCACTGCGCCCCCGCTCAGGATCTGTTGCTCCAGAGCATGGCGCAGTGGTCGATAAATGTCGCCATCGTCTCCGAGCCGTACTACCATCCCCGTGGAGACTGGGTTCAGGACCTAGACGGCTCGGTGACGTTAATCTTGTCGGCCGCCGCCGGTACCCCTCCCTTCGAGGCTGTTGCGAGGGGACGGGGTTGCGTGGCAGCACGGTTCGGGGACATTGTAGTGGTAGGCGTCTATCTGTCCCCGAACAGATCTCTCGACGATCTCCAAGTCTCCCTTATGGAGCTAAATGTCGTCGTCGCTGGGTTTGGTACCCTCCCCGTGATCGTTTGCGGGGACTTCAACGCCTGGAACACGGCTTGGGGTTCCCGGTTCACGAACCCACGGGGTCGGATGGTGGAGGACTGGGCTTTGGAGCTGGGCCTGGTCGTCCTGAATCGGGGTTCTGTCCCCACGTTGGTGCGGATGCGGGGTGAATCAGTGGTGGACATCTCGTTCGCCAGCCCCGCTCTGTCGCCGCGTGTCGTCGGCTGGCGCGTTATGGAGGAGGTGGAGACGTACTCCGACCACCGGTACATCCGGTTGGACGTCTCCGCCGAAACCTCGGCCGCGCCGGTCCGACAGAGCCCTTGCGGTCCGCGATGGGCGCTTAAGCAGATGGACCGGGAGCTCCTCCTGGAAGCCGCGATGGTACAGGCCTGGGTGCAAGCACCGGACAGGCCTGTCGACATCGACGTCGAGGCGGAGTGGTTTCGGGAGGCCATGTCGCAAATCTGCGACGCGGCAATGCCCCGAGTCCGTCCAGGGCGAGCTAAGCGTCAGGTGTGCTGGTGGTCGCCGGAGATTGCTGCACTGCGCAACGCATGCAGTCACGCACGGCGCCGGTACGCCAGACACTGCAGGCGCCGCATCCGCCCGCCGGATGCGGAGGCCAGAGAGGCGGAGCTGTATGAGGGATACAGAGCGGCAAAACGCACCCTCCGAGCGGAGATCAAGCGGGCCAAACTGGAGGCCCGCAACGTGTGGCTGGGGTCTCTGAACGCGGACCCGTGGGGACGCCCGTACAAAACGGTACGGGAAAAACTGCGCCCCTGGGCTCCCCCGCTGACTCAGAGTCTCCGGCCCCAAATCGTGGAGGGTGCGGTGAGCGCTTTGTTCCCTGCGCGAGGGGAACACTCCCCCCCGCCCATGGCTCCGCCTTCGCCAGCGGTGTCTGACGCGGACCGCAACAGCGACGACGACGACTATGCTCCAGAGGTGACCGAGGTAGAGCTGAGAGTGGCGGTGCGAAGGCTGAGTGCCAAGAACACCGCCCCAGGTCCCGACGGCTTGCCTGGGAAGGCCTGGGTCCTGGCCATGGAGGCTCTCGGGCCTCGACTGAGAGGGCTTTTCAGCGCATGCATGGAGAGGGGCCAGTTCCCACTTTGCTGGAAGACGGGGAAACTGGTCCTCATCGCGAAGCCAGGGCGCCCTGCGGACTCTCCGTCCGCGTACCGGCCCATTGTGCTGCTCGACGAGGTGGGCAAGCTCTTTGAGAGAGTCATTGCAAACCGCCTCGTCGCGCGCCTAACACGGGTGGGGCCGGACCTTTCGGACGGTCAGTTCGGCTTTCGCAGGATGCGCTCTACGGTGGACGCCATCATGCGCGTGCAAGCCCTCACGACGGGGGATGCGGTGTCCCGGGGCAGGTATGTCGTGGCAGTGTCCTTGGACATTGCCAACGCGTTCAATTCCCTGCCCTGGAGTACGATCCGGAGGGCACTCCGGTACCACCGGGTGCCCGAATACCTCTGTCGAGTGGTCGAGGCCTATCTGTCGGAAAGATTTATAGTCTACCCCGGTCACCAGGGAGACTGGAAACGTCGAGAGATGTCGTGCGGTGTTCCGCAGGGGTCGGTACTAGGGCCACCCTTGTGGAACATCGGGTACGACTACGTGCTGCGCGGCGACTTCCCTGACGGGGTCAGTGTGGTTTGCTACGCAGACGACACGCTGGTTCTAGCGCAGGGAGAGTCGTACCAGGGGGCGGTCGCTCTAGCGACACGCGGGGTTGCGATGGTCGTTGATAGGATCCAGGAGTTGGGACTCGAGGTGGCGCTTCACAAATCCGAGGCTATGTGTTTCCACGGTCGCCGCCCTCGGAACGCGCCGCCATTGAGTTCCCAACTAATGGTAGGAGGAGTTCACATCGGTGTCGGGTCGACGATGAAGTACCTGGGACTCGTCCTCGACAGCCGGCGGAATTTCGTGGAGCATTTCCGACGTCTGGCTCCCAAACTTAACCGGACTGGGGCTGCGCTCAAGCGGCTCCTGCCCAACCTTGGGGGTCCAGACGCCTCCTGCCGGAGGCTCTACGCGGGGATCGTTCGGTCCATGGCCCTCTACGGGGCGCCGGTGTGGGCGCCGTCGCTGAAAAAGCAACCGGCGTCCATGCTGAATGCCTGCCAGAGGGTCATGGCAATAAGGATGGTGCGGGGATACTGCACGGTCTCCCGCGAAGCGGCGAGCTTTCTGGCTGGCCTACCACCGTGGGATCTGGAGGCAACAGTCCTTGCACAAATGCACGATATGCGCGTGGAGATGCAACGCCGGGGTGAAAGTCCGCTGCCGCGACAGGTCACGGCATGGCGGACAGAGCTCCGGCGGGATCTCATGGTGAAATGGCGTCAACGACTATCGCAACCCAGTGCTGGGCACGCAACAATCATGGCGGTAAGTCCCCTCTTTGAGGCGTGGCTGGAAAGACCTCACGGCGTCCTTACCTTCCGCATGACGCAGGTCCTCACCGGACATGGTTCGTTCGGGAGTTTCCTGCACCGGATTCATGCGGAAGTGACGCCCGGGTGTCGCCACTGTGCGGAACGCCCGGAGGACACGGTGGAGCACACAGTCGAGGTGTGCCCTGCTTGAGCGGAGCATCGCCGTGCCCTCGTGGGGACGATCGGCGGCGGAGACCTCTCGCGCCGGGCCTTGGTTGAGGCCATGGTCCGGAGTGAGGAGGAGTGGCAGGCGGTCGCCGACTTCTGCGAAGCAGTAATGCTCGCAAAGGAGGAGGCCGAACGCATCAGGCAACGGCGTTATCGCCGCCGCCGCCGCCGCCGGGATTCTGATCCCGATTTCCGGCCACCGTAGGCGTGGGCTTGCGGACAGTGAGCAATGGGTAGCTCACTGTCCGGCCGTCCGGTAACTGTCCGGACCAAGCCCAAGTCGTCGACGGCGCGCACTGTTCCCGCGCGCCTCAAGGAGTTGTCAGCAACAGCAGGGACCCAGCCGGGTCGAAGCCTACTGGGGTCTTTTAGTCAGTAAGAGTCTGACACTATCTCCGAGCGATTGCAGATGCGCGGAGCACAGTTAGTTCGGGAACATAGTGGATACCCGGCCTAATATTTAATCTAAATACCACGACCCGACTTCGTCCTCTTTATTATTTGCCCTCCGGCCTACTGGATTAAATCTTTGAAGTAGGGTACCTACATTACCAAATGTTTATGTATCTCGCAGAGACGTATCTATTCTTGTATCTTTCTTCTAATCCAGATCTTGTAAATTTATATTTCTAGAACCATACAATGTGTAAGTACCTACTAGCGACCTGCCCCAGGTTCGCACGGGTATTACTAATATTAGAAATCCTCGGTTTTTTCTATTTTCTTATGCATGTATATGTTACCGGCAATCTGTATAATCCGGTAGTCTGTACAATACCTAAACACATCTAAACATTATCATGGAAATAAATTGCAATACTGACAAACATCAATGGAACAAACTGTGTCAGGCATTTTTAAAATGGAAATCCGTTCATGAGACAGTTTTTTGAGTTTATCGGGGTGGGGACATTATTTTTGTATTTAAGGATGATTTTATTGGCAATCTACTCATAGCTTATTCACGAGAATCTTGTAAGTAGTATCAGTATTATGGAAAAATAGTCGTAGCAGCTAAATCCTTTCGTAGAATCTAAGATTAGAAATGGGGACAGAGGAACATATTGTTTGGTTTCTATATTGCGTAATTACACAACCACATTGCCGTAGCTTAGCTGTTTGCGGTGGGTGAAGAATAGAATGGTCTTCTAAGTCCGTATGTATCAAAAAGAAATTTCTTCTAAAACATTAATGTACATAAATGCTTTAAGGCCCAATTGCACAACAAATCAATAATAGTTTTTGTCCGTTACTTTGGCCGTGTGGTTTTATTTTTAATAATGACGGACAGTTGACACTCATACAAATTCTCTTCTAGCCTTTTTTCCTCGACAAAAGGTAACCCATGACCCATGTGCTTCCCCAAATAATCTATCTTTGTGCCATGTATCATCCGGTTTAGCGGTTTAGGCGTGAAAGTGTTACAGACAGACGGAGGTACTTTCGCATTTATAATACTTATTAGTAGGGATTCTGACTCTGACATCTTCGAACGATCAAAATAAAAGAAAACGATAAGAAGAATGATTTAAATTCGAATTTAGCGCTGACGCCAAATGCATCTGACTGGCCTGTTGGTCTCGTGGTTAGTGGCCCTGACTGCTATGCCGGAGGTTTCGATTACCACCAAGGACAAATGTTTGTGTGTTGAGCACGATTTAAGAAAACGTCAGCTGAGCGAGTCCAATGACCCGTAGATAGTAGTCGGCGTTGCGTACAAACTACGGTTGACGTTTTCTTGAAGAAATTAATTTCGTACATGCGTAAATTATTGCGAGTTTTGAAAAAAAGGTACTTTATTTTTTAATTTCATCTTTACAAGTCGATAGTGTTTCATGTAGCGGATCAACCCTCCACGGGATTAAAACGATCAAAATTTAACGGGGTATAGTAAGTTTATCAGTTGTCTAGGACTCATAACACAAGCTCTGTTTAGCTTGGGACTAGACGGCGTTGTATGATAGTTGTGGAATAAGTATATTATTATTATATATTATCTAGGATTTGTAGTGCTAGTGCCAGTGCCCTTAAACTTTAAAGAAAGTAAATTACCTAGGTGGGGCGTCTCGTAATCTTTCGTCGACATATAACTGGAGACTTCCAATTGATAGTCGGCCATCACTGTTGGACCCCGCGCCGAACGCCCTGCAAGAAGTAACAACAATTAAGTTTCGTTATTAATAAAATAAAAACATTTATTATCAGACAGAGTTTATATTGGTACTTTTCATAAAATTAAAGCAATTTTTTATTTTAGTTCTTGTTAATTAAAATTAAAATGACGTTTAAAACCAGAACAAAATTAAATTAAAAACATAACCAAAATTAATATGTGAGTAAGGAAAATGGTTTTAAAAATAAGCAAAGAAAAAGCAATTGAAACTCTGGCGTTTATAGAACGAAGAAAAGAAAAATATTTTGCCTCGCCCATAAGTAACATTCGCACAAAACGTTTTATCAACACAACGTGCGTACAGCTTTTTTTTACGTGGGAAATCATCCAATCTCTTCTTTCTCACGTTTTTGTGCAGAGCGTGAGGGTGTGTTAAACTTTTACAGAATAAGGGTGAGTTGTACCATTTAACTATAACGATAACAAAGCCGTTAACAGTTGCCAAATCGTCGAATTGACCAATAGGCGGCCGTTTCACGGCTGGTTATGGTTTGGTTATCGTTATAGTTAAATGGTGCAACTCATCATAAAACCCACTCATATGTTCCTTCTTTACGTTGCGTTACAGGGCCCTGGGGTTCACATTCACTTATTCCACGGCCCCAGTAGGCTTCGAACCTGCTGGGCCCGAATGATTTGCTGACGCGCTTGGAACACTACGCGGGCGGCTGGGGCGTGAGGGCAGTTTCCTCGCGCGTGCGGTCATCTCCTCCGCTAGCATTACTGCTTCGAAGAAGGAGGCGACCGCTTGTCATTCCTCCTCGCTCCGGACCATGGCCTGTACAAGGACCCGGCGCAATAGGTTAGGCAGGTTACCGATCGCCCCCACCATCAGGGTTTTTGTTTTTAAAAAATCATATCATTGATAAGGATGTAACTGTCCCACTGCGCAGAGCAAAGGCTACTAATAAACAAACAATTGACGATATTATATTTACAATTAAGTACCTAGTTACCTTTCCTAGCTTATAACTTTCCTCATGAATCACTGTATAGTGGCGAAAACTGCATAAAAATACGTTCAGTAGTTTCTGAGTTTATCGCGAATAGACAGATAGACGATACAGTGGGGACTTTATAATATTTAAGTCTTTGTTCTATAATATATTAGGTTTTACCCACGACTTCGTTAGCGTGAATATCGCTTATTGCCGACGCGAAGTCGAAGACAGACAAATATATTGGCCTATGTCCTTTGGGGTTCAAGATACGTACCAACTATGAAAATTTTATGAAGTTTAACCGTGAAAGCGTAACAGAGACTTACTTCCACATTTATAATATTAGTAAGCATGGATTAACATTTTAGGAATAGCTAGTTCCAATCTCACCACAACTAATAAAAAACAATTTACCTCTATAAAACGCTTAAGGCGTATAGTCCCTTGAACATAGGTACGTCCCGCTAGCTTTTAAAACCATTTTATTTGCGAAATATTTATTGATTTATATGTGCTGTGTACATTCTGAAGAACACTTAACCAGATTATTTTTGTGTAAACATATTTCTAAAGATCAAAGCCGTTTGAAAGAAGTAGGTAAAACAAGCGAAAAAATATCATGTTGTTAATTTTTTTTTGGCAAAATCATTGGTCTTACGAAACTTCATATTATTATGTCAAAAGTAAGATAATATATGAGTTTAAAACAAATATGTACATTTTCCAAATCTATTAACCCACCCGTTACTGAGGTCACTGTACCGAGGTACCAACATCACGCCCACACTTCATAAAGTCACTGTTTTATCGCACTACACGAGAGCAAAGGCCTTAAGTACTAGTTAAGATAAGAATGGTATACGATACCTTAGATCTGTGGTAGCACATAGCTTGTAGAGTAGTATAAACGTGGCAATAATCCCCAGGATTAGCGCCGCGCCCATAATCACCTGGGTACTGGAAATCAGAAGAATTTGTTCTAGGGATTCCCTGGAACGTAACATCGAAGGCGATATTGATTAAAAAATGTATTTAGCCCACCAATATTTATACTGTCTGAAAAAATGTAAACGCATTAAAACATTTTTTTCAGAGCATTAGCTTTGTCGTTTGCCCACGACAAAGGTATGTTCTGAATTTGCTACGACATGTCATACTATAAGAGACCCCGCTATGACCAGACATATCGTACTACAGTCAATGGCGTATCCTGCTGCGGTCTACGCTGTATCCTGCTACATTTAATGGCGTATCATGCTACGGTCTACGACGTTTCCTGTTACGGTCTACGGCGTATCCTGCTACGGTCTACGGCGTATCCTGCTACGGCTCATGGTGTACCCTGCTGTGGGCTACGACGTATACTGCTGTAAGCTACGGCGTATCCTGCTACGGGCTACGGGGCATCCTGCTACGGCTTATGGTGTACCCAGCTGTGGGCTACGGCTTATCCTGCTCTGGGCTACGACGTATCCTGCTACGGGCTACGACGTATCCTGCTACGGGCTACCATTTAACCTACTGTGCTCGCTACGCCCTGCGATACATTTTAATACGGCCTACGGCTTATCCTGCTACGGCCTACGGCGTAGCTCGGTGCCTACGAAGACCGTAGCTACATTTAGAGATGGAAAAATTATACAAATAGTGGCGTTCCTAAACTTGTAATGTTGTTAGTATAATTAGCTAGGCACATACTCATGTAATGTCATGTCATGTCCAACCTTTTTATTCAACTTAAAAAAAGAAGGATGTATGTTCCCTGATTACCTACTTACTTGAAGACTTTTGGACCGGTTTGACAAATTCTTTTTTTTTTTATTGAAAAGGTATAATTTCCAGTTGATCTGTTGGTAATCAGGTCAGGATCCAATGACGGGATTAAGGAAGATATCGAGGGAACCCTTCAAATTTTATAGGTACACTTGTAGTGGTTACAGATATACTATTGATACTTCAATAAAGAACTTGTCGCTGATATCACAACTAAAAAATTAATAAAAACCTTCAAAAAAAATACAACTGACTTTAATATAAATATCACTAAAAAGTGCAAAATAAAATAAGAAAACGTCAGCTGAGCGAGTCCAATGACCTGTAGGTACTAGTCGGCGTTGCGTCTAACTACCTACAGGTCATTGAACTCGCTCAGCTGACGTTTTCTTAAAGAAATTAATTGTCGTACATGCGTAAATTAACACGAGTTTTAAAAAAAGGTACTTTATTCTTTAATTTTATCTTTACAAATCGATAGTGTTTCATGTACCGGATCGACCTTCTACGGGATTAAAACGATCAAAATTTTGAGGTGTTTAAAACCTGACTCACTCACTGAATCATCAACGCCCAGCCCAAACCCTTGGACCTAGCACGCTGAAATTTTGCACAGAGGTTCCTTTCACAATGTACACAAAGAATAAGATTTTTTTTTCCAAAATTCACCCCCTAAGAGGATGAAAAGGGGGTCCAAAGTTTGTATGGAGAAACATAACACAACAACAAAACCACATTACTTACAGTCACGCGAGTGAAACCGCTAGCAGAAGCTAGTTTTAAAATACGTCATCACATTTTTTAAATAATAAAATTAAGACGTGTTTTCATAACAGTGCAATAAATATGTTAAGAATGTCTGTAACTGAAACGAAACGGATTAGGAACGCGTTGGCCATTGTTTCAAAACACTGAATTGTTTTTTTTTTTTCACAATTTGCAAGATGGATCCCGTAATAATTCACTGGGACACCATGGTGGCGCGACCAGTTCCGAATATAGCCCTAAGCTACCAAACTAGACATCATACAGTCACCAGAGTCGCCACACGTCCGAGCTAGTCGCGCCACCAAATTGGTTGCGCAACCAAACGGACACCAGGTACAGTTGCCATCACGGATCTTGAACACTTGCGCAGAAGTCAAATATTCAGTCTATTTAGTGATGTGAAGTGCGACGCGGGGGCGGGGAGTGTCAGTGATTAGCTGGCCGCGGCATCGCGTCATAGACGTCACTCCTAATTCATTCACTGCGTTGCAGCATGTATCTAACAACGAAGACGATTGGTTCGCCAATGTATGGAATGCGCAAAGCGATCCCCACTCTGAAGCCGAGCGTTCAAGATCCGTGATGGCAACTGTAAGTAACTCTCTATAGAGCTGTATACATTTTGTTGGTGGTGGCGACTGGTCGCGCCGCCATGGTGTCTCGGTGAAATATAGTCCTAAGGTTTGTACAGGGTACTCACTGGCCATCATTTTTCTTAGCCTTTAACAACACTATTTATTTTTGAAAAATTCTGAAGAGATAACCACTCCAAGACTGTTTCTATGCTGCATTCGCGTTAAGATTAGACATTTATACAAACCTCTTTTACTCTCCGTTCAACTGATTTTGACTCCTATTCTGTAGGCATAAAGATGGCATCAAAGCAAAAAGTGATTACAATGCCAACTATTTACTGCAGCCGCCATATACCATGACTTCAACGCAATAAAAGTCAAAATCGGATGAAAGGACAATGAAAAAAGTTGGTTTATGTCTAATCGTAACGCGAATGGAGTATAATATCACCGATGACTGCGTATTGTTGGTCTGTGACGGACAACAGACATCCACTGCTGCTGAGATAGACAGTTAGGCAGTCTGTCAATCACAAAATTGCTTGTTTCAATTTACAAAAGACCTAACATTGTTATCTATTCGCTAGTTGTACGCATTTCGTACAACGTATTCGCTACATAAGTACTAAGTACCGACCTATTGGAGCTACATACGTACCTGTACATAAGTAAGCATATGGCATAGAAACGGTATATAATATTTACTTAATAAACGAAACGTTTTGGAAGCACATTCATTGTGCGTACAGCTAAGAAGTGAAATTCCCCGCCAGAGTTTGTGTTTCCTGATAGCAACTACCTGAGGGTCTGGTCTGAGTCAAGAGTGAATACGTTGATTCTAGGGTGCTCCATCGTCGACCATATTGTTGCTTATCATCTGGTGAGATAGTGGTCAAACGCGAGTCTATAAATAATAACAAAAAACCTAATCTAATTATTATTGAATTCATGAATCACAATTGTATAAATCTCAAAGCGGGAACTACATTATATCGACGCACACGTGGCCTCCATTTATACGTAGCGGCGCGTCGCGTGGCGTGGATCTAATGTAGCTCTACAAGTCTAGTTGCCAAATAAAATTTATGGAGACCGACGTACCCAGTAGCCTGACGTAAAATTAAACAAGTCAAATATCGTTGAAGTTTTATAGTCGTTCGATCGAAGTCCTATCCAAAAGCGGTATTCACGTGTTCCTTAATCGCAATTGGATAGAACGACAACTCAACTGGCTCGAAACTAAACGATCTATCGACAACTTATTTCCAGTTACATAATAAGTATTCTACCAGGATAATGTAATACAGCAATTTTTGAAATCGACTCTTCGACCAAACGACTTTAAAATCGGTGTCGTTTAAACTCGACTGATGAATGTGAATACGGAAATGGTCTAAACGACTAAATCGCTACAATATCGTTACGGTTGTGATTACATGAATCAGGCTACAGATCTGCGTATTTGGTCCACGTGTGCTCAACAATGTAGTTCTACCTTTGCACTGCTACTGAATCCAATCCACTAATGCGTGTACTTTTGAAAAACTCCGAATTCGAAGACAGCATATGCATTTCTTAAATCCGGTGTACGAAAGCCTTTTGAGCTTCCCGCTAAATCCTTTTCATCTTCAATATCCTGCTTATAAACGTGTATGCGAACCTGCAAGTCCATTTACCGAGGTTATCGTAACACGGCTGGCAAATCCCCTGCCAACACTGCAGGCTTCCGTTCCCGTACACGTTGCAACACGGCCCCAAGCACTTCTCCCCTAAGCCTGAAATATGGGCAGAGTTTTAATTATTATTGTTAGTTACGATTCTACGTTGGTTTCAACTTTTCAGCTCAGTTTTTCGGGCACTTTTGGCTTTATTTTGGGACGTTTCTGAAACAAATTTAAATATAGGGATGCTTCAACTTCAACTCTTGATGAATGGCCTTTGTGGCAGACACCACAATTTTGTTCCAATAACACGTGCGAACTGTTAATAAACCATCAAACGTTGGAGAGTATTTAGCGTGAATTAATAGTAAAAATATATCTTTCTTTTCAATGAAAGTACAAAATAAAAGTAAAAATACGTTGACACGTGACAGTTCATCATAATCATCATATCAACCGAAAGACGTCCACTGTTGGACGCAGGCTCCCCCAGTGACCAGTACCATGGATAAAATGTTGATACATTTTCATTTTCTTTCACTGACCTCTAGCACAGACCTCATAGAGGTCAGCAAGGATCTTATAAACCCTACAGATGAGGTCAGTAATTTTCTTCGGTTTTAATAGAACCCGTGGTTGCCAGAGAATCGTCATTTTATGAACGCTAAATAGTTTGTCAGTGCCCAACACAGGTAGGATTGATGAGCTATGAAGTTTCAGTTAAGGTGGCTTCGGCAGGTAACAAAGATATGTAATATAGCAACCTTAGCCACGAACTCCCACGCTATATAGTCATAATACTTCATTATACGAGGCTCTAACTCCAATAGACGTAGTTTATTAACACAGTGATAATAAACACCAATATAAGTCAGAAAAGCGCCAGATTTGGCAACCAAGCCAACCTCGACGGTCGCTATTCCCGCATTTATCGCCAAAGGTTTAGATATAAGAGAACTCTGTACTTTAAAGCCTTTTGTGTACGATGCTACTAATATTATAAACGCGAACGTTTGTATGTATGGATGTCTGAATGTTTGTTACTCTCTCATGCAAAAATTACAGAATGGATTTTGATGAAACTTGGTACACTGGTAGACTATATCCTAGAATAGCATATAGGATACTTTTTATCCCGGAAGTATGTTTCTTTGGAGTAATTTTCTAATATAACGCGGGCAAAGCCGCTGGGAGCAGCTAGTATTGCGTAATACACGTCCAAAACTACGCTTCTTCTTGAAATCCTTAATAATCAAACATTATCATGTTATATTCTCGATATGTCACGGTTGTGCGTGACCTACAGTGCGAGATTTTGTTAGCTACGATTATATTAAGAAAAAAAAGTGTTTCAAGGTAATAAAATAAACATTGAAATGCCAAAATGTTATCTACACCAGACATTATGTACAAAATCATATCTGCTTCGCAATTTGGACTTGACAATGAATTAGATTGTCAGAGTCAAATCTAGATTCGGGATTGTGAAATTGGGATTTTCTAAATCAGAGTACCTAGTAATAGTCGGGAACTTTCAATTTATACGTTTGTCGACGGCCTGCTGCCGTGCGGACGCGCTGCGTCAGTCGTGCTGCGTACGGACGATCGTATTTTTCATACAAAGCGCGCGGTGTGGAAACCGTGCGGTGAACCGTCAACAACAGGACGGCAACGTCTCAAGGAATTCGTTGTTGAATGGTGTTCAATTCGGTGTTAAAAATAGTGCGGCGTTGAATAGCCCATTACCAGCATATAAACGCACGGCAGCCCGATACGTTTTCAATTTAGGCGCTTGTTGTCATACTGCAACCGGTCGGCTGCGGCACGGTAAACGTGCGGCAGCGGTCCGACATGAAACGTTTAAATTGATCGTAAATAAGGTAGGTGTAAAAACGACGATCTACCTGTGTTGGTTACCTGCCTTGTAAAGCTGTGTTTTCTAGTGGAGATTTCCCCTATCAACATCTCTCTAGCCTTTTTCTAACTAGCTTGACCTTGGCTTCCAGTCTAACCAGATACGGCCGAATACACGGGTATGGTATTCAGCCGTATCCGGTTAGACACCGGTTTTACATAGAACAACTGCCTAAGCTATTGGTAGGTAGAACTCCACAACCCAGTTACTGAGCAACACGATACTACTTGTATATACTGATGGTTAGGCTGTCTGGCATCTGACTACCTGTAACCTAGACAAGCTTAAAATAGCAGATATGAATTGCAAAAATCTACATTGATACTTGTCCGGGTTCGAACCCGGAACCTCATGCATGAAAAGCGGGTTAACCTTAACCACTAGACCATTTCCTTTGAAATTTCTGTTAATTAAGAGATAAACATCAGAATATAACCCTCCATTAAAATTACAGTTCTATCAAAAATCGATCGTGTGTCTAAGCTTTTTGAGATAAGTACTGATACTAGCTTTGCGTGACTGCTAGTTATCAGTACAATAACCTAGTGAGGTTCATAATGTTGCGCTAAGCCTAGGAAGTACCTAGGTAGGTACCTATTTATATACCTTCTTTGCATTGTTAGATTAAAATGTCGATGAATGAGCACATCCCTAATGTCATCGCGCATTTTTGATAATTCGAAGACATGTGACATTCACCAACCCGCACTGGGCCCGCGTGGTGGATTACGGCCCATTCTCTCTCCTAGAGAGGAGGCCTGAGTCCCAGCAGTGTGAACATTAAAAAGGCTGATGATGATGATGATTTTTGATAGTTTACGCGGCTTTTTAACGATGTTATACTTTTTGAATAGTTTACTGTTATTAAATGTTTTATGTGTTATTAAGTTCTCAAGTACAGAAGAATTACGTGTGTTTGTTACCTCACTCTTCCTAAATGGCTTGACCGATTTGCATGAAACTTGGTGTGTATTTTTGAGTGGGTCTTTGAGTTCTTAATTTTTTTTCTTCTGACAAATGCCAGCATTCGGGCAGGACAACGTCTGCCGAGACCGATATTGTACTTATATATAGTTACCAACTTTCAATGTAAGAATTCCGGAAATTCCGCATCAGTAAAAGGAAATATTTTTATCATTATTTTTATCATTAACTGACATAAGCAAAAATGTTACTAATATCCTATTATTTTTTTTTTGTTGATTAACTTAAAATTTGACTTTGTATGAAAATAAATAAATTATATTATCATCTCCCCAGCCTTTTCTCAGCTAGCTTGGACGGCATCCATTCTCACCAGATGCGGCTGAATACCTGTGTTTTATATGGAGCGACTGCCTATCAGACCTCTACAATCCAGTTACTAGACTAATGGTCACATTGTCTGGCGTCTGACTACCTGTAACGATTGTCAAAGATCTACGAATGACAAGATCAACGGCTTTACAAGCTTATAGAGGCACGGTGTGACAGTAATGTCGAACATAGAAAATTAAATTAGAAATATTTTAAAAAATTTACTTCAAGATTTCAGTAGACCGAAATCTCAGTTAGTTAAGGTTTATGAACAGACGACGATTATTCTGCATCCCCCTCAAAGTATTCCTTAGTTGCATAAGGCCTAGAGACCACGGACGCGTAGCTTCATAGGCGCGTATTCGTCATTATACGCCTGCGTGATGCTTACGTATACAAAACTATGAAACTTTGTCGATGAAGCGGCAACTTCACGACGGCACAAGGCGTAGGTACTACGCGCGCCGAAGCTACGCGTCCGTGGGCAGTAGGCCTAAAACAACATTCACGAACAGAAAAGGGTTGGCATTTTCTGAATTGTGTGATGGTTACTTGAGTTTGGCGAACACTAATTTTACCTACGTCACATGTAGGTACTCTCTAAGTTTATTCATGACACTGCTGACATCGGTGAAAAAAAACGTTGTGAGGAATCCTGGACTCTTGCCTTCTTTGTGTGTGAAGCCGTTTGAACAGTTACAGGCTAGCACCTATTTATTTGATGCGTAAGGCTGCTTACCATATCGTGCGGATTTCATCATGCTTGCGGGATTGCTCCGCACGCGTAACCCCCGCAACTGTCCATTTCGTACAAGTATTTATTGTAATGCGCGGAGTACGCAATGGAACGCATTTTGTTTTGCATTTTGAAATATTGTGTCTGCGGAGTAAAACCCGCTTGCGTGATGAAATCCGTATGCTTTTAAAAACCCTTTGCACCTTTTATTCCTTAGTAGGTACATAGTCTAGTGACTATCTATTAACTTATTCAGGTATAAAATAACACTAGACTAAACTATCTAGCGAGATATAAAATGTGCTAGTGGATTTCAAGAGCATGTGATGAACTGAATTTTAGGATTCAACATGAAACTATGTCATGTAATTGGATTGGTTTTCATAATGCTGTCCTAAATTGGTTGGCGAATTACGATTGGTAAAATACCCAATTATTATTGACATACTTTTTTGCTTATCAATGTCGGTATCAACAGTCGAACATGTTTGCACCAGACAAATGAACCACTCCTATTTATAAATATTTTAGGTACAAAATGTATGTGGGGATATAATAATAACCTTTATGGAAGGTCCAACTCTATTTATGGTCGTGTAAAGAGGAAGGATGAAAAGCATGTTGCTAAAAGAGTTATGAGTTTACATGTGGATGGATGGAGAGGGAGAGGGAGGCTAAAGAAAAGATGGATTGTGTGAGAAGTGATATGAAAGAAAAGGGAGTTAGCGATAGCGTGACGAGTGACAGGACAGAATGGAAGAAAAAAACGTGTTGCGCCGACCCCAAATAAAACGGGACTAGAGCAGGAAGATGATGATGATGATGATGTAAGGTCCAGCTCTTGTGAAACAGGATATCCTAGTACAAGAGCCAGAGCATCACTGATGTTTGTGTCTATAGTGTGTTAAATAAATTATTAGATATCATTTTAGATCATAAGATCCGTATGAGAATATAAAAAAAAAAAAATTGCGTAAAAAAAAACACCCACAAATTAAAACTTTAAAAAAGACAATTAGATTTAAAAAATAATAAAGAATAAAATAAAAAAAGAGTTCAAAATTTATAAATTTAGCATAGCAAATGTCAATGTTCCAAAAAGTTATTAATAAAATGGGGCCGATGAAGGACCGAAATTAATGTGGCCGGCAATTAGAAAGCTCTATTGCCCAGCAGTGGACTACAATTGACTGATTGGCTGATGATGATATAGAAGCGAATATTGGTGGTCTTACCTGGACATCTCATGCATCTATTCTGAAAGTGGTTTGGTATGTATCCTTTCGCACAATAGCACGTACCATCGATGCATTCATATTCTTCTCCATAACAGTTGACCTCCAAACATTTGTCTGAAATGGTAAAGTTAATTTCATCACAGAGTTGGCTACGAAGAGACTTTAGTCTTTAGGACTGGGGATGAGTACGGTCAAGAGTGGTACTGTGAAAAATAACCTCATGACTGGGTGGAAATTGCTGTAAAGTTCTGGCCAAAAAATCTTCGAAGCCAAACAACAGTTGGGAATACAGATAAAATATAATCCGTATGGGAATTGAACCAAAGATCCGTAAAGCGGCGGTTAAACACTCAGCTACTGCCACAGTTAATACCCACCTTGTTTTTCGAGATGCAAAGTCATTAAATAACTTCTAATGTGGAACAGGAACGTTAGACTTTGAACGATTGACTAAAAACTACCTGTGAATACAGGGAGCCTTCAGTTACCCTTTGCGTTCCAGGGTCAAGAAAACACATCTAAATTGCATTTTGGTGTAGTGGTTAGTGGCCCTGCCTGCTATGCCGGAGGTCGTGGGTTCGATTCCCACCCAGGACAAATGTTAGTGTGATGAGCATGATCATTTGTTCTGTGTCTGGGTTTAATTTATCTATAATATAATATGTATTTAGAAATATATAAGTATGTTTATCAGTTGTCTAGTACTCATAACACAAGCTCTGCTTATACTAGAAGGCGTTATGTGATAGTTGTGGAATATTATATTATTTTTATAAGATTTTTACCTACTAAGAGTTTAGCCCAGTAGCCTCGGTAGCGATTTAACTTTTTACGTGATAGCCTGCTATTGAAGACTCCATAGGAAAATGAATGAATGTTTTTTTTTGTAAGACTGATTTTTTTTGTGCTATCTATTGATTTTTTGGTTATGTACCTATTATAAATAGTAATTTGAATTGGGTTAAACCATTGTAGTCGATTGTAAAAGTTAAGCTTGGATCAGTTTATCCAACGCACAACGCAAGAAACATGCATGTTCGCGCTGTGAATATAAAAATTAGCATTGTAGGTTGCAAAAATCAGGATGGTCAGAAACATTAAATTCTACTATAGATTTTTATACAATTTCTAATTTTTTGACAATAACGCGTTCATTTACCGTCAGAAGCAAGAAGTAGATAGATAGAATTGTCATGGCGGCAAATACAACCCTGGACGGTGACCACGTTACAGAAGACTAATGTTAAAACAAACCAATAAACCTTGGATAGGACTATTAGCTTGTTGGATAGGGGGAGCGGTGAAAGAAAGAAGGAAAGAAAGAAGGAAAGAAAGAAAGAAAATTTATTTAGAAATCGTCAAAATAGCCGAAGGCTCAGTATAACGCCCCATGCATAATGCGATCAGTCCACATGGCAGCGCTGGTTCTCGACGAGTGCCTATAGCCGGTGATGTACCATAGGTGGCCACATGAAGATTTGCCTGGTAGGATACCAATTACCTACTTATAAGGCACCACCGGTCTGAACGTATCCATTCTTTTTCCTGAAGTCTTCAATTAGTTGACGATTATGAGCGTTTACACGACACGATGTAAAAAAAGAATAAAGCGATTTTAACAAAACAAAAAAATGAATACAATCCGTACGTAATGGCAAAAACTAAGTATTTCTTTGAAAGAAGGAAGAGGAAACAAGTAATAGATACTAGACACAAGTGCTCTTGTCTGTGAAGTGGTGATATAATCATTATAGAAATTATAATAAGTAACATAACATACCACACAACTATCACACAACGTCGTCTAGTCCCAAGTTAAGCAGAGCTTGTGTTATGGGTACTAGACAACTGATAAATATACTTATATATTTCTAAATACATACATATTATAGATAAATTACACCCAGAGACAGAACAAATGATTATGCTCATCACACAAACATTTGTCTTGGGTGGGAATCGAACCCACGACCTCCGGCATAGCAGTCAGGGTCACTAACCACTAGACCAACAGGCCAGTCAAAAGTCATGTCATGGCAGTCAAATAAGTCCATGTAATAAGTCTAAGTCTGTGTAAAGTGTATTTCGAGTGTCTATGTCCTAAATATTTATGTGTTTATGGTAGGGTTGCCATAAATCCTTAAGGCCCCGTCGGGACGATTACAATTTGTGGTCCTCTTTTTTAGGGTTTTGGGTTACCTTTAGGTAATGAATTTGTAAAATTCTTTACAATTCATGTGAAAATTAATATTACATTGAAGAATAGCTTCTATGGTGTCAACTTCCAAGCGATTGCGTTCGTCTAAGTCGATAATTTTTAAAAACTTGTAGCTCTGCGCTCGACTGTTTTTGTCGGGATATTTTATAGCTTGTTGGGACATCGGGACTCCGCTGTCAATAACGGTGACATGTCCCGACGTTTCGGGACGAAAAGCAACCCTAGTTTATGGCAAAGTGGTGTGGGTAAATGTGTCATGTTTCAACGACAAGAAAATAAGATTCAACATGTGTGCAGTGTTAACTCTTAAAGACAATGTTTATGTTTATTTATTCAGATATGCTATCTGATAATTAGGTAATAGAATTTTGAGGTTAAAATGACTGATTTCTTTTGTTTTGGTGAGATCTAGCAGCTATTACCTTTTTATTATTTATAAAAATTGAGTATTTCAAAGTTTGCAATTAAGCCGGTTTCGACGATTGTATTTTGGGTTATAAACGTGGCAAACCGTAATTAAATGCCAAATTTTGTAAGTTTTCAGGCTAGGTTAAACTAGAATTTGAGAAATACTCAACCTTGAATATTATTATAATACTTAAATCAGAAATTGAGGGCTTAGTTTTTCGGAAATGCCCTCTTTTTTTTTAATATATAACGGCAATTTGAATCGAGCCAACCTCCAATATAAGTAAAATCTGGAGAACATGGTTCACGTAAATGTTATGGCCCCACGTACCTCCTATAAAGTTTTCAAAAGACTAAACTACTAATCCCAATCAGTTGCAAGAAAATAAATTAGATGGAGCTGTGTAAGAAAATATTAATTTTTATTTAATAAAAAGGTATCTACATAGTAAATAAATGTGAAACAATATTAACATGATGTAAATTTCTGTTTTTGGCCGCCAGAATGCGTATCGCACGCGCTTGTCAGTCGTCTACCTGCTTTTACGAAAATCTTTTAGCGAACCCTCCTACCTTCAATTGACGAACCCCTAAGGGTTCGTGTACCCTACTTTAAGAAACCCTACTGTACAACTTTTAGTAGCATTTAACTGTTTCTGTAACGTAAGGTATAAAGGAATGACGCTGTCAGGACTATGATGTCCCATCCCATTGCAGTTGTTGCATCTAGGGATGTCTACTAATCTATATCAGATCTTCATCTCATTTATAATTACATCTTATGTATAAGTAGATATCAATATAAAAAGTTTACCTTCATCATCGCCGATTCCAGCACACACTAACACAAAAAATAAACAGCAAAAAACAATCCGGTTCCACATTTTTATAACCTTACAATCATATTTATAATATTTAAAGCGTAGTTTTAAATACAGTTTCGTTTCAAACGCACTCAACACAACCACTAGCTGTATATTGTGAACATTTTTGATACATTAAAATAAGGTACGCTGATAAGTTATCAGAGATCTGCACTTGTACGATATTATGCTTATCACGACGAGCGTCACTAGCTAAATTGTGTGGTGGTGCGAAACACAGCATCGGTGATTTACATTTAACCTTGTTGGTTGCGGAGACAATACCCATTACTGAGCTGCTGTCTCACTGCATAATGACGACTTTGACGACTTTATAGACATTTGATGGACAAAGACTTCAACCATAACTTGCTTGTTTTATGTAGGTAACGCGCATTTTTTGTCATGTGATATTTTTGTGGGTAAGTTCCCGTTTTACGCGTAGATTATTCTGATTGATTTTACGAGTGACTGACTTCGTTGTTGGTCAATAAAGTGTAGAAAATGAATTAGCTGCTCATTTATCAGTAAACGTGGTCAGTGTTTTGGAACCATAAATGTATCACTTAACTATTCAATCTGTACTTAAATAGAATGTTCCGTTTCCTTCTTATCTTAATTTATGAATGGGTTATCTTGTTTTTTTTTTACAGTAAGGCTTAGATTAAATCAAAATTTATATCAATGCAGTAAGGTTACAATTTGACATTGGGTTTTGTTTATGCAAATTTTCTTCTCAGCTACGTATTTCGGTATTTTCTATCAATTCCACAATTATGTGTAGGGTAAGAGAGTAGAATACGAAATGACGACGCACAAAATATCGATAAATGCTAATACTTAATAATAATAATAATACGATGCTACAAAATTGCGATGCACGTTACGGCGAAAGACTGTCTCTGCGAAGCCACTACACTTCGATGCACGTTACCGCGATAGATCTTCACTGCGATACTACTTGACTTCGATGCACGTTACCGCGAAAGATTTTCACTGCGATACTACTTAACTTCGATGCACGTTACCGCGAAAAACTACGGAGCAACTTGGCTTCGATAATCTATTGCGAAACATCGTTATTGAGATACTATTACACTTCGACATCCCGCTTGTCATATTGGCTATCTAAAAAAAAAAAAATGTAGATAGCTAATATGACAAGCTAACGAAAGACACAATTTTATACAGAAAGTAGCAAGTATTATTTGCTATTTTCTGTATTGATATTTATTTGTCTTCATGGAAATTAAACTATCTTTGATATGACTACAAATTGCGGATATCTATAACATGTAGGATTGTAGGGGATACCTAATGTCCAAATCATTTAGATATAAATTACGTTAAGTGTAGATAACCTTCTTCATTTTGATTGCAATTATTCGATACATAAATAAAATCGCGTAACTATTAACTATTGCTTGAATGCTATCCCATCCGATGGTAAGCAAGGATGCAATTAGAGTAAAATCGGGTCACCTATACCTGCATAATAATTAAATTCTAGTTTTGTTTAAGTAACTAGCGAGCAAACGTTTATTTTAAAATTATAAATAGAGAATATAATAACAGGTTTGTAAAATACGTCAATTGAAAACCAATTCCAGATTCAAAATCAATGCACAATGAGAATGTTTAACAAAATTCTAGATGAGGTAAGAGAATACCTGTTGTATTGAATCCTTGATTATTTAAACTATTATGCTTGAATGAGTCTTAAAAATCAATAAGATATTATTTAACATGGATGTAGTCTATGACCTTTGGCTCTACGACGACCTCTTAATGCGATCCATTTTACTACCTAAACTGAACTGTTAAAGAGATGAAGCTACATAGGGTGGTTCCATCCATTTGTCTCGCTTGCACGACTGACATTTTAACACGTTCATGGTAAGGCTGCTGGAGAAGAACCTAAAAAACTTTTTATCAACATACCAAGCGTGTAAGCTACGAGCAGAAACTTATAAATATATTATTGTTTTGGAGGAAAGTGGAATAGAGAGTAAAGTCCCATATACCTCCGTTGAAAAAGGAGGATTCTCCGACCAGACGGGTGTTATGTCTGGTGGGCAATTGCCCGATAGATGATTTCGGGCTGTCGTATACACCGTTAAATTTTAATCGTTTTAATCCCGTGGAGGGTTGATCCGGTACATGAAACACTATCGATTTGTAAAGATAAAATTAAAAAATAAAAAACTCTTTTTTCAAAACTCTTTTTGAACTCGCTCAGCTGACGTTTTCTTAAAGAAATTAATTTCGTACATGCGTAAATTAAAATACGAGTTTTGAAAAAAAAGGTACTTTATTTTTTAATTTTATCTTTATAAATCGATAGTGTTTCATGTGTCGGATCAAAATTTAGCGGTGTATACTCTAATCGCGCGGAGAACTTTACTTGCGCGATCAAAGATTACTTCTTATGTGGCGCCATAGATGTTGCTACATTATTAATCTATCTATACATCTTCTATACATCTATACATATAAATAAAATTGGAGTGTCTGTTTGTAATATTGAAATAACTTCTTTTTACTCCATGCATATGAATATATATACGGTACATACACCAAAATATTTTTTTTTACAATTTTTGTCTGTCTGTTTGTCTGGGCTAATCTCTGAAATGGCTGGACCGATTTTGACGGGACTTTTTTTGGCAGGTAGCTGATGTAATAAGGAGTAATAAAGGCTACTTTTATATTAGAAAAAATAAATTCAAAATTCTGTAGTCCACGCGAACGAAGTCGCGGGCACAGCTGGTATGTTATAAAGGTGACAGCAATCTTTTCTCGAAACTTACTCTCATTGAGTTACCGCTTGTTGGCTTACGAGGGCAGTATACGTTACGTACGTTTGCATTTACAAAAAAAGAAAATGGTATCCCATATTAGGACAGTGTTCCATATTTGCTTACTGTCCTCTACCTAATTATGTTATCTGTTTTCGATGAGTAAAATTGACAGGTCTGTTTATATGTTTGTAAAAGATAATCTCTCCAAATAGATAGACCTGATAACAAATATTTTATCACAGATATAAAATGCTGTTATCAATAGCCGTTTAATGACGAAGACGAGGGAAGGTACTAATGTCTAACCATCTAATATATTTGAAAGGGTAGCGGAACTTGTGGTTAGATGTTAGAATAAACAACACGGCTTGAAGATTAAGCAACACTTTCCGAGGTCAGTCTAAGGATGGGTGACCATTTTAACACACCGAGATTCCTCTGTACCTTGGAAAGCTCGTTAGGGCCGGGCTGTCATTTGTAGATTTTTGACAGTCGTTTCGGATAGTCAGAAGTTCAGAACCCAGAAAATTGGACGCCAGTTTTCGCAGTAAACAAATATGTTCCTATACGAGTAGTGAGATTTCCATATTGAGAAAATTTTGTGAATTGACATTGAAGATTCGAGGTCGCTGAAAAATCTTCAAGTTCGTGATAAGATTTGTGATGCTGTCTGGGGCAGAATGGGGTTGTGAAAAAAACGGACGGAAAAAGATTGCATGTAGGAGAGATAAGAATGTTGAGATGGATGTGTGGTGTGACGAACATTGATAAAGTGAGAAATTATCGTACTGTTTGAAAGCGGCACCAGTGGATCAAAAGGGATTGTTTATATTTGTATGGTCATGTGCAGAGGAGGGATGAAACGCATATTACTAAAAAAGTTATGGATATATATGTGGATGGATGGAGAGGAAGAGGAGGCTAGAGAAAAGATGGATGAATTGTGTGAGACTGATATAAAAGAAAGGGGAGTCAGTAATAGCGTGATGGTTGACAGGATAGAATAGAAGAAAAAACGTGTTACTCTGATCCCAAGTAACACAAGACAAGAACAGGAAGATGTTGATGATATGATAGATGAGAGATGCTTAGGATCAGTCGATATGGCAGCGCTTGGGGATGGCCAATGGCCTGCAGTAGACATCTTTCGTCGGATTGTCGTAAAATTACACAAAAAGATGTACAGATCATGGCGGACCCATATGCACAAAACGTTTAGGGGAACACATTAAACACACAAAGCAGTAGACTTTCTGCCGGAGTCTTGTGCTGTCTTTAAGTCAAGAGTGAATAGGTTACTTTTTGGCAAGCGTGCTCCATCGTTGACCGCGACCATAGATTACTTTCAGGTGAGATAGCAGTCAAACACAACAAAAAATGGTTACGATTATACTGTATCTAACCGACATTATCGAAATGTCTAGTCACTTCACGCGACCCAAGGACTGACTTTTACCTCGGCCAGAGATTAAGTTTTGCCATACGACGTGGCAATAGCGTCACATCGGCTCACTTCCAGTCGACAGCGAAGCGGAGAGATTTTTTGACGCCATATTTTAAGATTATTTTATTTAGTTTTTTTTTATCTGATATAAACTAGTGCTTGACCGCGATCCCACCTGTAAGCAGTGATGCAATCGTTGATGGTGAGGCGCATTAGTTTATTAAGAGCCGTTTCACTCTAACCTTGAGTATTGTTCGTTTAGCGGAAGGGAGTGGGGATCAGGTGGCGGGGGTCATACAGACGTAGGTAGGTATAGCAAGATATAAGAGTTGAAATGTGTTAGATAGAACAACGAAATCTTGAAGTATTTGTTTAATATAGTTGGCTAAGCTTCTCCGTAAAATACAAATACTTTCACCGGGTAAGTGCGAAGAGTTTCTTACCGTCCGTTAGCAAAAAACGGCAAAAAATCACGTTTGTTGTATGGGAGCCTCTCTTTAATATTTATTTTATTCTGTTTTTAGTATTTGTTGTTAAAGCGGCAATAGAAATACATCATTTGTATAAATTTCAACGGTCTAGCTATCACGGTTCATAAGATACAGCCTGGTGACAGACGAACAGACAGATAGACAGACGGACGGACATCGGAGTCTTAGTAACAGGGTTTCGTTTTACACTTTGGGCACGGAACTCTAAAAATCAAAGCAGTTTATGTTAGTTCGTGGATGCCTGTATGAATTGCAGACTTTTTTTTTCGTGTACCAGTTGAGTAATGCAAAGAAAAACATTTTTATTAACCGGCTTTGAAAAGGAGGAGGTTCTATGTTCGGCTGAATGTATGTTTTTTTTTTATGTATGTTCACCGATATCTCAGTTAATTGTGGACCGATTTTGAAAATTCTATTTTTGATTGAAAGGTTATGCTTTCAAGTTGGTCCCATAGAAATATTGTTATTATCCACGTTGATCATGAACTTCGAGGATATGGAACAGAACTCCTCATAGGATCACAGCAGGACTGTGGTTACAAGTAAAGTTGCTTTGTTTATACGTGCAGTCGATGACTGACTGACAGAAAAAGGGAGGGGGGGCGGGGATGTATCAAACTGATCTGATGTTGAAGCCAGAAGGTAAATTAATGTAATCTAACCGTGTTTGGGATTATTAGAATTGTTATGAGATGCACTGTGGGTCTGTAGCTATAAGTTATTTAAGTTTGTCTGAGGGGTTCTTTTTAGTGGTAGTACCATAACTAAAAAGTGTAAAATTAAAAAAAAAGTTACAAAAAAAAAAATAACCGATTTCAATGTTAAAAAACACTGAAAAGTATAAAATAACTTTAATTTCGGAAGTCGGTGTTAAATAACGAAGAGACAAAACTATTATAGAAACACTAACTTCCGAAATTAATTATACTTTAGGGCTCAGTGCGGGTTTGTGAATGTCACATTATCTTCGAACTTTTGGTTCTAGGACATGCCGCTTTCCTCACGATGTTTTCCTTCACCGTTTTGAGAGCAGTGCTGATGAAATAAATTACATAAAATAATGCGCCTGGCTGGGTTACAACCAGGGACTTAAAAACACCTTCATAAAGGTTACAGAATTATAAGTGTTACATGTTGAATGTGTAACAGAATCAAAAATGTAACACTTATATATGTGTTTTCAATGTGTTAACCCAAAACACTTAAAAAAGTGTAACCGTAACATATCTGTAACAGATATACTTAAAAGTGTTAACAGTGTTAATAAGTGTAACAGGTAAACGCAGCGTTGCCAAAGTTACAATTTACTTATTTATGGTACTGTGCAATTATTTCAGTTACACATATTAACACTTATAAAAGGTTACAGTTTGATTCGGTAGCACTTCTTAACACATATAAAAGGTTACAGTTTCATTCGGTAACATTATTGTATCTGTTACATTTAAAAGTGTTTTTCTGTTATAACTGTTTTAAAAAAACAGTGTTAAAACACATTATTACGGTTACAGTTTGAGTCCCTGGTTACAACTCGTGAGTTGGAGCCATTACCGCTCGGCCACCACAGCTCACACATTTACAAGGTGCTTGTAACTATTTTTACGAAAATCGCTCAACGAATTATTGCTTCGAAGATTTATCATTTTACGTGATGTCTTAGTAATGACAGGTGGATATTTATTGTCTGTCATGAGTTGTTAATTTCTTGACTGGTCTTGATTAACGATGGCGCGGTACACTTGCGTTTTCAAATAAAATAGTTCTCAATTTCATCTTGAAAGTCACCTTCGATTTTATATATATTTTTCATTAGAAATGCCTGTGTTAAGTCAATATTATACAAGATTTATTGGCAAAGTATTTAGGATCTTCAGGTTAGTTATGTTCTTTGTAAATGTTAGAGTGTAGGTAAGCATTAGGTACCTAACGTAATTTAGATAATTCTCGAACACTTATCTAAGTACTTATCTAACGGTAAATTGCGAGTGAATATTTACGGAAATTACAATAACTTCAATCGTTTAAAATAAATGATACATTCTTTCATCAATTGGTATCAATACGTATGTAGGTAAATATTTTCAATCACAATTGACCTTTTCAATCGAGTTTTTTCTAACGAAAATTATTGCAATGTTGTTACCTGAATTACTTATACAGATATCTATCTTTTATGCTGGTATTGGTATGTTTAGCTTATATTTATAATTTTCCAATAATTTATTTTGTTTTGTTTTTTGTCCTGTGCAAAACTATATTTTTTCTGTTTTCATATATCTAACTGCAGTTTGTTAAACGTCGATGATTTATTTTTAGTAACTGGCTGGTGTTGTAAAGCAGATAATTTGATTAATTGATTTAGTTATTAACCGACTTCTAAAAAAGGAGGAGGTTCTCAATTCGGATGTTTGTATATATTTTTTTTTATGTATGTTCGCGCATAACTTCGTCGCTTGCAAACCGATTTGAAAAATTCTTTTTTTGTTGGAAAGGTTATACTTCCCAAATGGTCCCATAGTCACCAAGTCGGGATCTGATGATGGAATCTTGCCGAAATCGAGAGAACTTCTCAAATATTATAGGCAACCACATAGCTTTTTTGGTATTTTCTTCAAAGACTTAAGCATTTACAGTCAAAAAATGACATTTGATGAAGTGGAACTGGTGAAGAAGACCAGAAATGGCCAACGGAAGTTCAAACTCACACAGATATCACAATGAACATAGTTATACGACTACGATAATACAAATAAATGAATGGTTCTGAATAGGTATGTTGAAAATGGTATCATCGAAGTGACCTGATGATGATGATGGAGCCGTAAGATAGGCACCGGAACTCTGTAATTAATCAATGTATCCTACCAGTGTTTGGGCTTATTAGAATTGTCATGAGTTGCACTTTGGCTATAAGGTACTATCGAACTGATCTGATGATGATGATGGAGCCGGATAGACACGGGAACTTCATAATAAAACAATGATTCCTAGCAGGGTTTGAGTTAATTGGAATTGTCATGAGAAAAACGTACTCTGGCTGTAAGTGTATTGCAACTAAAAAGTGTGAAATAAAACCCTTTTTACAAAAAAAAAAAATACTTAACCGACTCCACTAAAAAATACACTAAAACCATCAAAATAATTTTAATTTCGGAAGTCAGTGTTAAATAAGGAACAAACAATATCGAGAAACACCGACTTCCGAAATTAAAATTATTTTGATGGTTTTAGTGTATTTTTTTAGTGAAGTCGGTTTTTTTTTTTTTTTAAGTTTTTTTTAGTAACTGGCTGGTGTTGTAAAGCAGATAATTTGATTAATTGATTTAGTTATTTATATATTGTATGTGAATATTACAGTAAAAATAAAAAAAAAATAGAAACACAAGCAGTAAAATAAATATTGAAGTGGCTTAAATTTGAATTACCTACCATTAATACAATTTAATAAAGTAAAAGAAAATAATAACAATGAGAAATATTGTCAAAAAATCAAAAAGAACTAACAAATGTTACGTCTCAAATTCTACTAAAGTAGAAAAGAATTTTCTAAGAACGTATATTCTTTTTAAAAAGTTAATGGAGATGTTGAATTCGATTCTACTGATTTTTTCTTCCGTATTGAGGTAGGTATTCGATAAGTTATCTAATAGTAGATAATACAGTATCACTCATTTGAATATTACCTAATCTTTCATGATACCACACATGTATTTTAAAATACATGTCAATTATGTAGATACGAATGTACTGAAGTTGGGTTTTTACCTATCTGAAGTATTTTATCTATATACCTACGTGCTAGTTTATTGTAGATATCAGCCTCGGAAATAGGGATCCTCAACTCGATTTGGTAAAATCTAGCTCTTTAGCTGGTAATTTTTCGCTGCTCAGAGTTTTCTAGCTCTTTCGAAGAAAGGGTAATGCCACAATGACGCGAGGATTCGTCTTCATAGAAATCTTTGAACAATCCACACTAACTAATTACTAATAGGTACCAATATTATAAAGGGTATTATTTAAACGAGTGACTGTAAATTAAAATTTTAAGTGACAAAAATAATTATTTTGGGTTATAGAAATAATAAGTGAGCGACTGACTGCGAGTGACGAGAAATCAATAGAACAGCGACTTAGAAACTTTAATTTGAGTTACTTAAAATACAAAATGAGAAGCTTCATAATATTTGAGCGACCTAATATTTGTTTGTGTGTAAATAAAACCCGAATAATTAAAAAATGGTGAAATAAAATCTGCGAGCAACTTGGTCCTAGCGTTCGCCGGCCGCTGCCGCGGCACCGCTCGCTTCGCTCACTCGACTCACGCGCGGTAGGTCACAGTTCTAACCTAACCTAACCTATTTCACCCAGTTCAAATGATGAATCTACCTGCGACTAGATAATTAGACAATGATGAAAACATTTGCTAGCGTAAATTCCTTATTTAAAACCTCATTTTTATTTCTAGTCGCTCACTTATTCTTTTAGTCGCTCACATACTAATTTTACCGCTCAAGTTATTAAAACAGTATCTCATCATCAGTCGCTAAGTTTTTTTTTTAGTCGCTCGTTTTATAATTCCCCTATTATAAATGATTATATTCGCAGATGAAGATATCCGCAAGAGAACTAAGGTTACAGAAGACAGCCAAAAGAATCGCCAAACTTAAAAGTGGCAGTAAGCAGGTGCCCTGCTCGCAGAACAGATGGTCGATGGGGACGACAGGTTCTGGAATGGCAATCAAGTACCGGAAGACGCAGCGTTGGAAGGCCTCCCGCAAGGTGGACCGATGACCTAGCGAGGGTCGCGGGCATCCGATGGATGCGAGGACCGGTCATTTTGGCGACACTTGAGGGAGGCCTATGCCTAACAAAGGATGTGTTTCGGCTGAAATGATGATGATGAATATTATGAATATGAAAGTAACTCTCTGACAGCCTTTGTCTGTGGCTGCAGGATTCTTCGAATGAATAACTGGTGCCCTGGAAAACAAAGGGCCACTGAACAAACACGGGTGGGTTTTGGTAAGAAGTTCATCATCAGATCAGTTTGAGGCATCCCGTCCTCCGTTCTTTCAGTTAGTCATCGGATACACGTGTAATGAAAGCAATTTTACTTATTACGATAGTTCTGCTATAATCTTATGAGGAGTCCCGTTCCAAATCTTCGAAGTTCATCATTAATTCATTAAACCCCAAGCGAACGGCGTTCGCGCACCTATTGTCTTTCTATTGTGTCTGTGATTTCCACGATTGAAAGGTTAAATCATAACAATATTTCTACGGGACCAATTTCAACTAAAAAACATTTTTCGAAATTGGTCCTTTTTTATGGTGGGAAAAATGATCCAATGACAACCCCCGCACTTGGGCGGAGCGGGAGATAGTGTCAGTCTCTTACTGACTAAAAGCCCACCCCGTTCCTTCTAGCCTTCATACCGGGGCTCGAGTTCCCTTTCGGATAACCCTGGCCCCAGTAGGCTTCGACCCGGCTGGGTCTCTGCCGTTGCTGACAACTCCTTGAGGCACGCGGGAACAGTACGCGCCGTCGACGATTTGGGCTTGGTCCGGACAGTTACCGGACGGCCGGACAGCGAGCTACCCATTGCTCACTGTCCGCAAGCCCGCGCCTACGGTGGCCGGAAATCGGGATCGGAAGCCTGATGCGGTCGGCCTCCTCAATTGCGAGCATTACTGCTTCGCAGATGTCGGCGACCGCCTACCACTCCTCCTCGCTCCGGACCATGGCCTCAACCAAGGCCCGGCGCGAGAGGTCTCCGCCGCTGATCGCCCCTACGACGGCACGGCGAAATTGGTCTACAATTGACCGAGAAATCGGTGAACTTACATAAAACAAACTGGGTAAGTACGAGTCGGACTCGCGTACTGAGGGTTCCGTGCAAACTACAATTCCCAAATGAAGTCTCGAAGATTTTTCCGAATAATTTTTTTTTTGTGGCGTAGGTAACAATAAATTTACTGTTTTCAGATTTATTCCTATACCAGCGTCATAAGACCTTGCTTGGTGCCAAATTTCAGTATTCTGGGTCAACGGGAAGTACCTTCCCTATGAATTTCGATCTTTGAGAGTATCAAAATATACGTTTTTTTGCGACATAAACGGCCGTATATTTATTATTCGTGAACTTAGAAGTTTGATTTTTTCACAGCTTGAAGGGACCGCAGATCCAAGTATATGGTTTTAATTTCAACTCGATACCTCCACGCGTTCTTGAGATAAACGGTCTTGACAGACAGACAGACGGACGGACGGACGATCGGACAACCGTTTTTTCCTTTTCAGGTACGGAACCCTAAAAAAAATACATACAGCTGAACGTATAACCTGCTCCTTTTTTAATTCAGTTAAAAACAGGCGGGAGCATCCATACATTTTTAGTGTACCTATGGGAGCAGAGCATTATTAACTCAATGAAAGGTGTTTGCTAAAATCGGAATACCACTTTACTAAACTTACTCAAATTATTGCCTCAAAATTCACCTAACTCTAAGTGTCCATAAAGCCTAGCAAAAGTGCTTTTTAGGGTTCCGTAGCCAAATGGTAAAAAACGGAACCCTTATAGATTCGTCATGTCTGTCTGTCCGTCCGTATGTCACAGTCACTTTTTTCCGAAACTATAAGAGCTATATTGATAAAACTTAGTGAGTAGATGTATTCTGTAAACCGCATTAAGATTTTCATACAAAAATAGAAAAAAAGCAATAAATTTTGGGGGATAAAAAGAACTGAAACTCAAATATTTTTTTTCATCAAACCCATACGTGTGGGGGGTATCTATAGATAGGTCTTCAAAAATGATTTTGAGGTTTTTAATATCATTTTTTTCTAAACTGAATAGTTTGCGCGAGAGACACTTCCAAAGTGGTAAAATGTGTGTCCCCCCCCTGTAACTTCTAAATAAGAGAATGATAAAAGTAAAAAAAATATATGATGTACATTACCATGCAAACCGCCTACGAAAATTGGTTTGAACGAGATCTAGTAAGTAGTTTTTTTTAATACGTCATAAATCTAAAAAAAAAATACACTATTATTAAATCATCGATCAAAGTTACAACGAACTACAAGAACTTTTATATTATGTTACTTGCTGCTACGGAACCCTTCATGTGCGAGTCCGACTCGCACTTGGCCGGTTTTTTTAAATAAGGTTAGAGTCAATTATTGAGTACAGCGCCATCTAGTATCAGTAGCTTTCACCTTAAGTAGGAAGGCGCGTCCTCGCCTTATTATCGCATTTTCGCTTCTCAACTGTTTCAAGAAGCCTTTCACTTTATATAAGAAAATGTGGCCTTATCAATATACAAAGGTAGGCTTTACAATTAACACTATAACATTTCACGGCCATATTTTTTTGTTGAGATTATTAAAGCCGTAAAAAGCTAGCAAGGCCAACTAAGTTAGTTACTTTAAATTAAACAAAATACTTTGTCGTTCTAATGGTATACAAAAACAAGCCTTCATGAAAACACATCAGTGTTTTAGTCTACGTGTAAATTACAAACATTACCTAAATTGGCACACCACCTATTTAGGTGTAGGTACCTATACCGTAATGTTTTAGGGTCTGTCTGTATAGGTTAGTAATGGAACATGTAAAGCTTCACCTAAATTAGGATCATTCTACTTTGGTAATCTTGATATAGGTACCTATGTTGTATAACTTTATTCATAACCAGCGTTGCCATATTTTTTTTTGCCAAGTCGGGATGAACTTTTTGAGTGAAAAAAAAAGCGGGATTCTTTTGTCGATAGCGAGACATAGTAAAAAAAACGTATACAAGCAAAAGTTTTTGAATATTAATCTTTATATTCGAGTTCAAATTACATTTACGTGACAATAGATAGCAAAAATATCCATAGAAAATGTATTTTTTTAATAAAAATATGATATTTTAAGTCAGATTTACCTTATCGTTAAATAGTTGAGTCTTATTCGTTTTCTGGATAAAAAAAAACAAATCAAAAAGGTTTTATTCATTAGAAAAATATGGCGTTCAAGGCAGGCGGCCAGTCCACACTTGTCTGTGCCACCCGCCCGTGCTTGTCAGTACACTGCACGCACGGTCCAGTTATTCTCGAAAAGCGGGACTGAGCCTGTCCTGCGCGAGAAATTTAATTTTGATTTAAAAATCGGGACGTCCCGGCAAAATCGAGACGTCTGGCAACGCTGTTCATAATATACATTGTGCGTACACAGTAACAGGTTCCCTGGCTCCAAAAGGCTTATTGCCTGTGACTTGGGAGTTGGGAGTCAGTGTATGATAACATCCATTTTGTTTTGACCTCCAGAGATAAAAATGATGATGAGACTGAAGCTAGTACTTACATTAGACCGACGCACACGTGGACCACGCCTGATTTGTACGTAGAACGAACGTCGCGTGGCGTGGATCTAGTGTAGCTCTACAAGTTTAGTTTCCAAATAAAATGTATGGAGACCGACGCGCCAAGATCGACGTACGAGGCTCATGTGTGCGCAGTGCAGTTCTACCTTTAAAGTGGATATAAGGATAGGCGAAAACTCTTCTAAATTGAAGAGGTCATGGATTAAGAAAAGAAGACCGAAAGACCATAGTTCCACCTGGACCTACCATAAGCTTAAGCATTTTCTGCCTTAGACTTGCCTTGGACTCAGGCCTCCTCTTGGTGAGGCAATGAGCCGTACATATTCTACCACCAACCCGCATTTTTGCCCGCGTGGTGGGTTACGGCCTATTCCCTCTCCTAGAGAGGAGGCCTGAGTCCAGCAGTGGGAACATTATAAGGCCGACTATGCTATGCCAATCTACCACACGGACCCAGTGTTGGTTACTGGACAACACGTTCGAAGTTTTTGGTTCTAGGTTAATTATCTTGGTTTTCTCACGATGTTTTCCTGTACTGTTTTGATAGCAATGGTGATGGAATAAATAACAATATAGTTTTCCGGTAATCCTTAAAATTGTAAGTTTTGAAAAAATGAAATGTTCTGATACAGGCAATTCTTGCTTAATCGGGAACTTTAAATACTGGATGTACCAGTAGGTATATGGCGTATCTTTTTTCTCTTTCTTTGTCAAATCCATCCAAAGGTTGTCTGTATAAAAACGCTTTTAGCGATAAGACCGCCCATTGTGACACCCTGTTAATTTTAAGTTCCATAAGTTATTTTTGGTTTACATTAAAGAATATATCTATCTAACTATCAATCTATATATGGTGGACAACCCACCTACCTATACGCATAAAATAATTTCTTTATTTATGGAATGGAATTCCCTACCGGAGTGTTTATTTCCTGATAGCAAGCAACAACCTCGAGCAATGGGTAGCTCGCCGGCCGGACCGAGCCCGAGTCGTCAACGGCGCGTAGTGTTCCATGCGCGCCTCAAAGTGATTTTAGCAAAGAGTAAGGGGCCCGCTAAGGCCGAAGCCGTCTGGGGAAACCGTGGTCCTGGAATGCAAAGGGCAGCTGAAGGAACATAGGTTTGGTTTTAGTCAGTAAAGTCTGACACGCACGCCCGTTCCGCCCTACAGCAGGAGAAGTCATTATGATGATTTCGCATCTAAAACAAAAAGAAAAAATGGGGTCTTTAATTTAAGAGTGATACTTTTTCCATCGTCGACCACATTATCGCTTACCAATATTATAGGTGAGATAGTAGTCAAACGCGAGCCTATCTATAATATAATAAATCTGTAGAAGTTTTAAGTTGTAGATAGCTTTTATACATTGTGTGTAGCTTGATATATTACCTAAGCTTTCTTTCGTCGCAACAGTCGAAAGATATACTACATTCATTAACTGTTAGGCGGTACAAAATTCGCCGAGTAGGTACAGCCACACATTTGTGCAAGAAGTAATTTGTATTTGTAATAGCTGTCCACAGCTGGACTTCCAAAAGTTGGTCGTTTAATATAAACGAATGAAACCATCGATAATACTACTTTCTACGGCAATGGTAGCAATTGATGAAAATTTTGATTGAAGGCAATTAACGGCAAATGACCATCCTTTTGCTGTTCCTATTAAAATGTTTATGAGTCAATGTACCTATATCTTAGTTTGTAGGTACCTACCACGGAACAGTAAAAACAGTGGAAGTAGCTTGAGAAAATGTTTGTCCCAGAACCGATGTCGCCAAACTCATACATTCACAATTTACTCTTACTGCAAACCCAAAAATATGATTGGCTGAAAACAAAAACAGGGCGTAGACGAAATGCAAAAAAAAAATTATACGAAATGCAACTTTAATTTCAAATGACTATAAATCAAATTGGCAAAAACAAGAAAGAAATACATCTTTGACTACCAAGTACTGCCACTCGTCGCTAGATGGCATTGTTCAGTATATAATATTCAGTATGAACTCTAATCACGTAAAAATAAGATTGGTATTTGAATGGCGTATCACTGACGCGAATGCGCTCGCTGCTACTCAGATAGGGAAGTGACCTTATTCGATCGAAATATGTATCGATTGTGTGAAAACGTATTTAAAACATATCATGCAAAAAAAAATTGTATGCGATAGTGTGATAGTATTAAAATTATGAAATTAATATGATTAAAGGCAATTTTTAAACGTAGTAAAAAGGGTATTTATTTGCATAGTACATCAATTATCATCATCTCAGCTGAAATCATCGTCATCGCCCACTGCTAAACATAAGAATATTAAGTATAATTCAAACGCCCTATGTTGTTCCAAAGTTTTTAACTAAATTTATTTAAAATACATCACAAATATCATACCACAATTTTTATTTTATTATATTTATTAATTTAATAATTATCTGTATTATATTACTTACAAAAACTATTAAACTGTAATATATATTTTAAAAAGGCAATGTAATACATATTATACATATCGATTGATTTTATCGATAAAGTCACACACTATTTGGATAGCGTCAAAAGTATAGGTAGACTAACGAATATTCCAGAAAAGCTAACAACCGAGAAAAGAAAATCAACTTTGTTTTCATGTAGCTAAAGACTAGTTTTGTTTGTATATCCTGCGCAATGTTTCACGTAATTTTATTTTTTCATTTTATTAAAATAAATCCGAAAATAATACTTTTCGGTGGTATGATACACCTCCATGAGTTAGATTTTTAGTCAGACTATGGTTTTTAAAGTACAGTATGGGACAATAAGGCATTTTAATATTATTTTTCGTTAATTATTATGTTGCGCAGTCTAGTTAGAGAATGAGGGCGCTTGAACAGCAAGTGCGCAACGCGATTCTTACTAGCGGCGACAGTGCCACGCCTACTTACTTCTTCCACTGTTTTTACTGTTCCGTGGTACCTACCATGCCTTGGAAAACAAAAAAATGGGTCGCTTCGGAATCCGATGGATGCAAAACGCACAGAAACGGTCGTTGTGGCGGCATTTGGGGGAGGTCTATATCCAACAGTAGACTTCTTTTGACTGAAATAATGATGTTAAGGGGCCGGCGACGGATGAATTTCCATACAAACGTAATACCACGCTCATTTGCAGTTGGAGCACATTTCCAACATATTATGATGATTTTCGCTTATAGACAATATTTATCTAGGTTCCTACGTCGAGAATATTAGAAATATTGTTATTTTCAATACAGGAAAAGCCAAATGGCATGTTTTGCCATTTACGCTGTAAAAAAGTGCAAGATACAATTCGCTTAAATTTTGTTTTTTTTTTTAAAAAAAAAGAGTCACGTAGGAACCTAGATAAATATTGTCTATAACCGAATATCATCATAATATGTTGGAAATATGCTCCAACTGCAAATGAGCGTTGTATTCCATTTGTATGGAAATTCATTCGTCGCCGGCCCCTTAATGATAAACCACGACAGGTAATGTAAATGAATTAATTGCAAAGCCTTACTGTATTTTTGACATAAACGCCCATTCCGACGTGACCCTACCCTCAACAGGTCATCCGACCACAAAATTGGGGATCTGCCAACGCTGCGTCTTCCGGTACGCTGCCGCATCTTTCGGCCCCATCGACCATCTGTTCTGTTTATAAACAATAGATAGATAATGCTCATAAATGTTTTTGGCAACTCTAGGTAATTTAGATGCCTGCATCTAACCTGTTATAAAGATATTCCTATTTATTTAATTTTTAAAAGAACCTCGGTCCTTACTCATTAAATGTGATACGATATCTATGCACAGAAACACGGGAAGTAGATTAGCGTAGAGTGATCCGTTATCACCATTACAATTTAATGTGTCAACTATACAGAAATGTAAACAAGTCTATTATGACGTAGCGGTGTCTCAATATGCAGATGATATTGTTATGTATGATATTCAATATATGCTGAACCATATCACAATTATTTGCCAACCGAAACACGAATTGCAGCCGAAACTATAATATAACCGCAACTAAATTTTCAGCTCCTCTACCAGTTTAAGTAGTAACCGAAACCCAAATAGACGAAGTAATAAAAAAACCGGCCAAGAGCGAGTCGGGCCACGCTCAGTGTAGGATTCTGTAGTTTCCCGTCCTTCACAATAAATGCACCCACTTATGAGTTTAAAAAAATGCTTGCATATACGATTATACTACAAACTTAGTCCAGAAATTATTTTGTACAACCTTTTTGTCTTTTTTGTACAAAAACTGTTCTTTCCATCAAGTTCAAAATGATTTTCCTAGAAAGTCCTTATAAAGTTCTACTTTTCAGATTTTTTTCATATTTTCTAAACTTATGGTTCAAAAGTTAGAGGGGGGGGACACATTGTTTTTTACTTTTGGAGCGATTTTTTCCGAAATTATTGACATTATCAAAAAATGATTTTAGTAAACCCCTATTCATTTTTAAATACCTATCCAACAATATATCACACGTTAGGGTTGAAATTAAAAAAAAAATCACTTCCCACTTTACATATAGGGAGGCTACCCTAATAAAACATTTTTTTCCAATTTTTATTTTAGCACTTTGTCGGCGTGATTAATATACATATTGGTACCAAATTTCAGCTTTCTAGTGCTAACGGTCACAGAGATTAAGCGAGGACGGACAGACAGACGGACAGACAGACATGGCGAAACTATAAGGGTTCCTAGTGGACTACGGAACCCTAAAAACCTGACAAAAATAAAATAGTACATTTTGATACAAGTGCAGAAATTTTGTCATTGCGACCGAGGCGGATTGAACCGAGGTGTTATGCCGAGTGCACTTCGACGTTTATTAACAGGACACTAGTTTACGAAAAATTAAATAATGTAATGAAAAGTATTTTTGTCATTATAATATTGAATTATTCAAAAAGTACCTACTGTGTAAATTGTACTATTATTTCAAATTAATTGCGATATTTATTGACTACCTTAGCGAAGCTTGCCGTGAAGGCTGACTTGATATATTTGCTGGCAAATACTGCAATAAAACTTAGAATGTGTTACATCCGCATTGTAATGGAAACAAAGCGATTGTATTCCGTATCAAAAACTAAATACTATTTAAACTTGAGGCTGACTAAATGCACAAAACATGCAAAGACAAAGAAAAAAAGTTCAATTTTCCAAGAGTAATTTAGAACAAAGTATATTACGCGAGCACGACAAATGAAAAACTGTAGTGCGACTTGCCATAGTTCGAATGCACGCTTGTGCGACTCTCTGAAGCTCGATATTACTGTAGTGCGACATGAAGAATTAACAGATTTTAGGGCATCCCGATTCGTCAGTGTGTAGTTGTGTACGCACTTACGAACTTTGTTGCGTTGCATGATACGCAACAAATTGGTTCGCACGTGTATACCAATAGTGAAGATCGAGCACTCTATCAAACATGTTTGCGGCGATCCTATTAGTATGTTCTGAATAGAAGGAATCAATGCGAACACCAAAAAACTTTTCGCTACTTCATAGTCGACCACTTCCAATGACGCCGCTATGACTGTTGTGCGCCGTCCATAGGAACAACCCAAATGTTCAAGTTTGGTATTTGTGTTCGCTATGTTCGTGTTCGTACGTGCGTACACATCGCACAAGCGCGCATTCGAAATAAGGGGAGTCGCAGTACAGTTTTGCCGCAAGCTTTTTTTTTTGGTGGTAAATCATCCAGTGACTCCTCCCGCTCTTTCGTGTTAGACTTTTACCACGCCTACGGTGGCTGGAAATCAGGGTCAGGATCCCAGCGGCTGGGGCGTCAGGAAGTCCGATTCCTCACGCGTGCGGCTGCCTTCTTCGCTAGCATTACTGCTTCGCGGTAGGAGGTGTCCGCTTGCCATTCCTCCTCACTCCAGACCATGGCCTGTACCAGGGCCGCTCGTCACACCGCCGATCGCCCTCACGAGGACACGGCGGTGTTGTCGCACAAGCGTTAATCGCACATTCATTTGTCGTACTTACGTAGTATACTTTAGAAGCCGCCCATTAAAACTTCCAGCTACCGGAGTTTGACAAAAGTTGCGGCGAAACGCACCGCGAATAGATTTTGCTTAGCCCGCTCGTTTATACGAATTAAGTTGACAGTTCCTGTTCTCTAAAACACGGTAGTTTTGTCCTGTTATGATTGTTTGAGAATAATGGGCAAGGGGAATCTCGAACAACGAAGATAAAACGATACAACTTCGGTGGCATGATGGATGATGCCTCCATTTGCTGGTTGATTTTTACTAAGCTGTGTATTTGTAATAGTTTTTTTTTTACATAATACTAGCTTTTACCCGCAGTTTCGCCCGCATGTATAAAATATATATATACATATAGTCTATGACACACAGGAAAAAAACAGCTTTATATCGGTGAAAAAATTTTAGCAATCGGACCAGTACTTTCAGGCATTACCTCATACAACCAAAAAAATAAAACAAACTTTATCTCTTTATGATATTATACTTGTAACTAGTACTTGACTCCAAATTAATTTTCTATCCAATTATATAAAAAAAACCTTTCAAATGTGAAGGTGAAGATACAAACTTACCAATGCAAATAGTTTAATCCCCGAATTGAGTCCTGAAGATTTTTCCAAAACGCAAAAATCTGTTTTGTGACGTAACTATGAATTCTCAGACTTTTTCTTATACTTGTGCTATGAGATCTTACTGCATGCTAAATTTCAGAATTCTAGGTCAACGGGAAGTACCTTATGGGTTTTGATTTCCTAGCGAGTGTCAAAATATGCGCCTAAACGGAGCACACAGCCTTATCTTTAGATTGCGTTGACCTAGAAGTTTGATATTTTCTCTGCTACTTGGGATAGCAGACTTGAGTATTTAGCATTAATTTCAGCTTCATACCTCTACGCATTCCAGAAAATGGATCTTGACAGACTGACAGACGGACAGACGGACAGACAGACAGACAGACAGACGGACAGACGGACAGACGGACAGACAGACAGACAGACAGACAGACAGACAGACAGACGGACAGACGGACAGACGGACAGACGGACAGACAGACGGACAGACGGACAGACAGACGGACAGATGAACAGACAGACGGACAGACATACAGTCAGACGGACTTTAGAATACTTTTTATTTCAATTGAATTCAAAAGTATTCTTCTATCTAATTTAAAAAAAAAACTTTCAAATTATTTCAAAATACATTCCATGTATAAAATGACATTTGTATTATGTACTAGATGGCTCCTATAGTTTTTACCGCGTGTTTGTTTACTGTTCTGTTTCTATTGGTCACACAGCATCATGATAATTTATTGCTTTCCTCGGTAAATGGACTATCCAATACTAAAATAATTTTTCACTTCGAACCAGCAGTTCCTGAGATTCAGCTCAGCTATTATGTACCTACATATATTATAAAAAAAACCTTTGAAAAACAAGACTATTTCTTTCAAAAATTAGAAAAAGGCCGACGAAAAATTCCACCACTGGGGGTGGGGGGTCCAGAATCATGTACTGGATCCATAGTATACGTTTGTGCGCGATGTCAGAGACACCCTGTATAATGAACGCGATAAACTCAAAAACTTCTGAACGGATTTTCATGCAGTTTTCACAGAGAGAGAAAGAGAGAGCGAGAGAGATTTGACAGAGTGATTCATGAGGAAGGTTTAGGTGTATAATAAAACATGCATGCATATTACATACAGTAGAGAAAAGCCGAGAATTTCATAGATTTCTAACACCCGTGTGAAGCTGGATCGGGTCACTAGAATAGAATAGAATAAACTTTGTTGTACACCAAAAAGTAGTACCTAGTAGTAGTAGGTCCTAGTGAGTTAGTGAATCCTAGTGAGTAAGAAAACGTCAGCTGAGCGCTCCGCTGACGTTTTCTTAAAGAATTTAATTTCGTACATGCGTAAATTAATATGAGTTTTGAAAAAAAGGTACTTTATTTTTTAATTTTATCTTTACAAATCGATAGTATTTCATGTACCGGATCGACTCTCCACGGGATTAAAACGATCAAAATTTAGCGGTGTAGATTATTTCTTGAGATACCTTTTAAATAAATGAAATGGTTAAAGGTGGCAAAGCGTTTTGGGAACACATTTATTGTGCGTACAGCCAAGGAGTGGAATTACCCACCGGAGTCTGTGTTTCGTGATAGCTACAACTAAGACTACCTTCGAGTGAATAGGTTACATCTAGGGAAGCGTTCCATCGTCAACCACATCATCGCTTACCATCAGTTGAGATGGCGGTCAAACGCAAGCCTATCAATAATAAAAAAAAATGGTAGGTACAAAGAGAACGAAAAATTTCTGGTTTCTGGAATTTACCATTATTACCATAATATTACTTATGTCTTCGTTAACATATTATAACAAAGTTACTTTTTCATATTATAACAAAGTTTGAACTTTTTTGTTTAAAAGAAAGTTTTATCAAATTCTATTACAGAACTCATTTGCATTCGGAGTCCGCGTCTAGAGTGAAGGGCGTGAATGATATTTCGGTAGAAATAAGAGATTTGTTGAGTAATATCGAAATTGTGAACACTTTTAATAAGTTGACCTTTAAAATTCCTTTTTTTTGCAGTGGGAAATCATCAAATGACTTCTCCCGCTCTTGGGTATAACTACAGGTTCTCCGCACAATGGTGACACTCCGTTGTTTCTTCCGCCTGAATCCGAAATAAGAATCCCCGAACTGGCCATACACGGTGAGGGCCCGAATTAGGAAGTGAAGACACTTTAGCGCCTCTCTAGCCATTCCTCAAAGACGGGACTTACCGCCGCGATTGTGGCGACCTTAAAATGTCCTAAACAACGGTTACCTTAGTACAATAGCTTCACATTTAAAGCGCAAAATAAACAATTATCAGGGAAATTTACGATGGCGTCCTTATGTAGATGTTTAGGTCCTTTACCTAGGCTCGTTTTGGTTGACCATCATGTCGCCTTTTACGAAACCCTCTGTTGTTGAATTGAAGCTCTCCTTTCTGAAAACAACTAGAAGGTATAAATGAAACAAATAAATAAACAGAAATTGAATATGTGAATATTATTTAGTTCATAATTATGTCAAATAACATCAACATTTAAACTAAGTTTAATTACATAATGAATTTTAACTAAAGCCATCATTAACGTTTCTAGGTAAACCAATTTGCCAACTCATGGGCTTATTCTAAATTCAGTTTCAAATATAAGTTCAATAGTTAATTCCTCTTCAAAAATGTGCACAGTTGAACTAAGTTACACACTTCTGTACTAAAATACCTGTATCGATGAATAAATACCTGTATAGATGGTAAGCGACGATGTGGTCGAACACTGGATTGCGACAGTTGCTGTCTCGTTTTCGAATTTGTGAAAGAAAAAGGCAACGCTGATGCTTCGCTCACGTCTAAATAAATCTACTCTACGCCACTGATTGCCAAGATCTATACCTTTTTTGTCCTATGATGAGTTCCCTGACAGTTCTTGTCTGACAATTATAGTGATGTGACCTAACGAATTTTAATCGATTTTTTACAATAACGAATCAGTTGGCAAAGAAAATGGAATCGGATTACCGATTTTAGATTTATAGATGATAAATGTGAAAGTTTGTATGTGTGTGTAGATGTTTGTTACTCTTTCACGCAAGAACTAGTCTACTAGTCCAAGATCCCAAAAAAATTACATAACTTCACGTAAATTCTCATGCTTGATCATTAAAGCGTCTGCTAAGCAATATGGCCGACGGAATGTGTCTGGGAGTATTGGCGACTTGATTTTAAAGATATTGCCTACAAAATACGTAAAAATCAGCTTTGAGAATTTACGTGAGGTAAGTAATAATTTTATGTACCTTGATTACCTGATACCTGAAAATTGGCCGTCTAAGAAAGCTAGCAGGTAGGCATGCGTTCTTAGTACATACTAATAGTACTCAATCGTCCACATTTCGTTCGTCAGAAAATACGTGATGTCTGGCGGTCCTGGGATCTTACTCTATACGGATTTTAAAGAAATTTTACAGTAAACCAAAAAACCTGACAAAAACTAAAAACCTGAAATAACGCGGGCGGAACCGCGGGGGACGGCTAGTGGTAAATAAAATGCAGTCTGTTTAAAATAATAATTTATTTATTATTCACTGTCAGAACTTGAGTCTTGATTTGAACTCGTATCCATATCGGAATCGGAATCTTTTCCAACTAACCGCGATGATTAATTATTGGCCCTAATTCGGTCGATCCGGATATATTTATTCCAGTCCTCTGTTATAGTTTTTTGAGTTTTTTCTATTACTTTTTTCCAATTTTCTGCCGTTACATGCGATTACAAGATGGTCGCTCCGATTTTGTCGATTAGTGTGTCGTCGAGTAGTGTCAATCTCTATTGGCAGAAGTTCCGTTTAACGCATTACACATTTTTAAATTCTATACTTTTTTATTTTATTTACTTAATTTACTAACAGTTAATTATAACCACAATAATTTACTTATTAATTTACGAAAGACAATATTTTTTTTATCATTTCATTTTTATTTTTTTTGCCAGTTTATTTTTTAGTAATCTAAAGTAGTATGCGTGCCACGGAAAAAAATGAACTGTCAGGGAACTCATCATAGGACAAAAAAGGAATAGTTTCGGAAATATTTTTGTAGTAGGTAATTGCTGCTAAAACCAGGAAATTCCTGGGATGAAAAGTATATGTGCTATTCCAGAATATGGTCTAGGGGTCGTTCAAGTATTACGTAAGCAAAATTTTTGCAAATATGAACCCCTCCCTCCCCCTCGTCAGCAAAAGTAAGCAAAGGTCTCCCCCTCCCTCCATGCTCATGTAAGCATTAGTAGCCTAGGTACATGCATTTTTCACTTTGTTCTGGCGGTAGTTATAGGTAAGTTTAGAAATTAGGAATAGGCTTGAAATTAAAAAAAATATACTGATGACGTTTACCTCCTATAAATAAGCAAAGCAAATACCCCCCCCCCCCACCCTCCTGTCGTACTTACGCAATACTTGAATGGCCTCCTAGCTGTGTGCCATATTTCATTCAAATCCGTTCAGCCATTTAAGCGAGAAGGAGTAACAAACATATACACACACACCCGCAAACTTTCGCCTTTATCATATTGTATGTGATTGTATTATTTGAAGTTAGCGGTCCCAACACTAACTACGTGTTTGTCCAATTAAAACTTAATATTTAATTCAATTATGATCCGAATCCTTTCATTATAAGCAAATTGGTATCCAGTTCAAATGTTTATAGTTTTTCAGTAGGTACGAGTAGTACTGTATTTAGTATTCTAGTCATGTAGTTTCATGAAAATATGTTAAATTGATTAAACATTTTAAGATACTATCATAAATACTTTTTCATTTTGGAGGAGATAGTCCAATCCCGCAAAAATTACATACAGGTGCCTACAACTTTGTTTTCATCCAAAACGTAAAACATCATGATGCCACTTAGTCACAATTTTTTTAGGACCTTGAAAGAAAAAAACGGATCCTCTATTATTATTTTGAAGATAAGGGGCTATGCATCTCCCGTAGTGTAGGGGATGTAGTCACTGCGACCTAAAGAATCTATTGTGACTCGCCACCTTGTTAGAGTAACTCTTTTAGCCCAGAGGCTTCCAGGAAATCTAGAATACTCCTAGCTTTTAGAGTTTTAATCTCCTCCGGGCGAATAATGTGTCGGCCCAGATGGACACTGCGTTTGTGGATAAGGGGCCCGCATTCACACAAAAGGTGCTTAGGCGTCTCCCTCTCCTGATTACAGTACCGGCAAACATCAGTGTCACGCAGTTTCATGTGAAATTGGTGCCTGTTTAGTTTGCAGTGGCGGTTAAGGCGCGAGGTATCGCACAGATGTTCGTCCTGCTAAGCTCAAGAAGCTCGGCAGTTCGTTTTTGTGAGATGCCTTCTATTTGATCATTTTATTGTCCGTCTCTAAGATCTTGACAGACTCCTTTATCTCGGGAAGTATCAAGTTGAAATTAAAACCGCATACTTAGGTCGGCGATCCCTTGAACTGACTGGCTTGTTGGTATAGTGGTTAGTGGCCCTGACTGCTATGCCGAAGGTCGTGGATTCGATTCTCGCCCAGGACTAATGTTTGTGTGATGAGCATGATCATTAGTTCTGGGTCTGGGTGTAATTTATCTATGATGTGCATGTATTTAGAAATATATAAGTATGTTTATCAGTTGTCTAGTACTCCTAACACAAGTTCTGCTTAGCTTGGGACTAGACGGTGTTGTGTGATAGTTGTGGAATATCATATCATGTCATATCTTGAAGCTGTGAAAAATCAAGCTTCTAAGTTATCGAAAAAGAAGACACGGCACACTGTTTATATTGTAAAAAACGTATATTTCGGGATTCTCAAGGGATTCTCAAAGGATTTTTTTTTACCTTGAGAGTAAAGTATAAAAAAGTGTAAATCCGTTTCCATGTATGTATTTCAAATGTTATTTAATAAGCAATTAACAATGGGGATTCTAGGTTCAGCTTTGTTTAGAGCCTAATTAGTTTTAGGAAATTTTGTATTGCAGTAATAATTCAATATTACACCTAGTACAGGTACCAGAATACACAAAATAATTAAACCCATATATTTAACACAACATATTAATTAAGGAAGTCATACACGCTAGGGTGTACCTGATAGGTTTGCCTGCACTGCTGTTATTCCCGTCAGGTAAGCTTGTGTGGAAACCTGTACAGTTGGGCAAAATACACGCTCCGGTTTACCTGTAAAACTCGACCGTTCAGGCAAACTTGTCAGGTATACCCTAGCGTATATGGCTACCTTTATACAAATTTATAAGTGTTGTCTAAAAATTTGTTACTTATTAATCCAGCGGTGAAGTGGAGTCGGGGCGAAAGTCGGCTGCCGCAACAGGTCGCGGCATGGCGAACAGAGCTCCGGCGGGATCTCATGGTGAAATGGCGTCAGCGACTATCGCAATCCAGTGATGGACACGCTACAATTATGGCGGTAAGTCCCCTCTTTGAGGCGTGGCTGGAAACACCTCACAGCGTCCTCACCTTCCGCATGACACAGGTTCTCACCGGACATGGTAAGTTCGGGAGGTTCCTGCACCGGATTCGTGCGGAAGTGACGCCCACGTGTGGCCACTGTGCGGAACGCCCGGAGGACACGGTGGAGCACACAGTAGAGGTGTGCCCCGCTCGGGCAGAGCATCGCCGTGCCCTCATGAGGGCGATCGGTGGCGGCGATCTCTCGCACCGGGCCTTGGTACAGGCCATGGTCCGGAGCGAAGCAGTAATGCTCGCAAAGGAGGAGGCCGAACGCATCAGGCAACGGCGTTATCGCCGCCGCCGTCGCCGGGATTCTGATCCCGATTTCCGGCCAACGTAGACGCGGGCTTGCGGACAGTGAGCAATGGGTAGCTCACTGTCCGGCCGTCCGGTAACTGTCCGGACCAAGCCCAAGGCGTCGACGGCGCGCACTGTTCCCGCGCGCCTCAAGGAGTTGTCAGCAACAGCAGGGACCCAGCCGGGTCGAAGCCTACTGGGGCCAGGGTTATCCGAAAGGGCGCTCGAGCCCCGGTATGAAGGCTAGAAGGAACGGGATGGGTCTTTTAGTCAGTAAGAGTCTGACACTATCTCCCGCTCCACCCAAGGGCGGGGGATGTCAATGCATGATTTTTTCCCACCATAAAAAAGAAAAAAAAAAAAGGCCATGGTCCGGAGCGAGGAGGAGTGGCAGGCGGTCGCCTCCTTCTGCGAAGCAGTAATGGTAGCGAAGGAAGAGGCCGACCGCATCAGTCAACAGCGGCGCTCACAGCGGGGCAGCAGGGGCCCATGCAGCCGGGTCGAAGCCTACTGGGGCCAGGGTTATCCGAAAGGAAAGCTCGGTCCCGGTACGAAAGGCAAGAAGGAACAGGGTTGGGTTTTTAGTCAGTAAAAGTCTGACAAGATCTCCCTCTCCGCCCGAGAGCGGGGGGGATGTCATTAGATGATTTTCAAAGAAAAAAAAAAGCGGTCAGGTGAAAAATCAACAAATAATTTCTCCCGCTTTGATTCCAGTCATTGCTCAACAACACAAAAACAAACATTACCTCTTTATTATATTAGTGTAGATAACTACTCATTTTTAGTTCACTTACCCACAAGACTGGTGTGCTCTTGTGTCCGGTCTTGGTTCAGCCTAGGTCATGGTACGGAGCAAGAGCGAATGGGAAGCAGTTACCTCATTCTGCGAAGTTTATTAATGCGAAGGAGGTAACTGAAACCGTAAGGGAGAGGACAGACAAACAACCCGACGGACGTACGAATGGACAGCGAAGTCTTAGTAATAAAAGAAAAGTGCCAAGGGCGCGTTAGCACTTTGCGGGTACGTTACCCTAAAAAGTATTATGTCTAGAAAAAAATCGAGGTGTTATTTTGATTTCTCAGTAAAAGGAGAATATCCTTTTACTTTTTAGGGTTCCGTACCTCAAAAGGTAAAAACGGAACCCTTATACGATTACTTTGTTGTCCGTCCGTCAGTCTGTCTGTCAAAACCCTTTATCTCGAGAACGCATGGAGGTATCGAGTTTGAATTAAAACTATATACTCAGGTCTACGGTCCTTTCAAGCTGTGAAAAAATCAAACCTCTAAGTTAAGGAATAAAAAAGATACGGCCGTTTATGTCGCAAAAAAACGTATATTTTGATACTCTCAAAGATCAAAATTCATAGGGTACTTCCCGTTGACCCAGAATCCTGAAATTTGTCACAAAGCAAGGTCTTATAGCATAGGTATAGGAAAAAGTCTGAAAACAGTAAAATTGTTGTTACCTGCGCCACAAAAAAAAAAATTGTAATTCGGAAAAATCTTTGAGACTCTATTCGGAAATCGTAGTTTGCACGGAACCCTCAGAGCTCGAATCCGACTCGCACTTGCCCAGTGTTTTTATGCTACATTTACATGTGGGCCCAGCCTGGGCCAGTCGCCATTGTGTCAACGGGGTTTCCCCTTTATACAATGGCTACACAATAGCGAGGGCCCACATGTCAACGTAGCATTAGGGTTCCGAACGTCTAAATGAAAAATCAGAACTCGGTCAGTTGTGCTTCTGTTTCTCTATCTATCCATCAGGCCGGTTGCGATAGTTGCTATTTCCATACCGCCTTGAGATCCCGCCGGAGCCGTACCGGGAATTGTCGCAGTAGACTGGTCACCATAGATTGGGCAAGAGCCGCTTCAGGGTAGCCCCGACCCTCTCCAGACTGGAAACCAAACGTCGGAAATGTTACATAAACCACTACAGCCTTTGTAGTATATATATTTACACCAAAATTCATTAAATTGATTGTGCGGTTTACGCGTGATTAAGTACGAGACAGACAGAAAGAAACTTGCCTTTGCATTTAAATAATTGGAGTAGTAGAGGCGATTTGTAGATAGCGAGTTGTAGGTAGCAGGTTCAAACTCAGGCAGGCGCATTACTTTCTGTAATTTATTTCATCATCACTGCTCTCAATACAGTAAAGGAATTCACCGAGAAAAAACCGATATGTCCTAGAACCATAAATTTGAAGATATGTGACATCCACAATACGCACTGGGACCTGCATGGTGGATTACGGCCCATTGCCTGTCTTCGTGAGGAGCCCTGACTCCTAGCATGGCACATACAAATCAGCCTTATAATATTCCCAACATTATAAGGCCAATTAGGCCACGCTATGCTATGCATTTATAATATTTTTGACATAAATTAAGACATAAGATAATTTTTATTCCGGTAGTACGTTCGTTTAGTTATAACATTCAATGTTCAGGTGGCCGAAGCAAAACTAAGCTAGTTTTAAATACTGAAATAAAAAGTATTCAGCGTACTGCTAACAGAATTCTACAGAAATCATTTATGTTTTCGTTTCGAACGACACCAATTTACTCTTTGCAGTGTGCGCCTGTCAGTTCGTTTAGTCTCAAATTGAAACTTGCTTCGCAAAATTAATCATGTTTCCTAGTACACCTAACTTTAAAATGAAAGGAAATGTTATTTAGTTTTGTTTCATTTCTCTTTCTCTCCCGTATCGTGTTTGGATTTAAGAGTAAATTACATATGCTGAAGTTGGTGATATCAGTTCTTAGTGTGTTGACTGTTATATATCTGACTTGATTTACAGAGTAAGGTCATCATCTGCTTAGGCCCAACCTCAATTATAGGTCAGCGCAGACCACAGAACAGATGAAAGAGGTTAGAATGGCCTTCTGGGCGGGGCAGGCGTACCACAAAGTAGGGCAATGCTCATAGTTCAACTACCAATAGCAAACTTGCGATCTCAGTGTGCGTGGTCTGTTATTTGCGTAATGCGCGTTCGTATTGGTTTATTGCCTGTAGTGGAGTTTAAAGGGTATGAGACAAGCGGCGACACTCGTTGTAGTACAAATCGGAAAATATTTCCTTTCTAACCTCTTTCATCTTTTCTGGGGCGCAGACAGAGAGGAATAATTCTCGCGAAGTCTCGGGTATTTTCTAACAGATCGCGTATGCTTGGAGCATGTGCATGCCCTTGCGAGCCGAGTAAACCGTTCTGGGATACCATTCTACTGAAACATGCCAGTTTGTCGCAGTTTGTCAGCAATGATTGACTGGGATATGATTAGGTACTTCGGATTAAAAATCTAAAAAGATACACGTCCTCCTTCTTTGAACACAGTGGCAGCACTGCGCGTATACGCCGTGTGCGTCGACTCGACGCCGCGCGGGCCAGGCTTCCCACGTATCTTCGAAGACGCAGGAGCATTTTTGTCAGGTTCAAGCATATGTACTTTATTTCAATATTTTTAAAGTTCATTTTCGAGTGCCTAAAATCAAATCCTCCCGGCTGCGCTCCTCTTCGGACCTATCTTGCAGTCAAAAAGTCGCTGCTGATCTAACCAGAGTTTTAATACAATAAAAAACTTCCTGTCTGACCTCTACAGGCTGGTCGTTGAGTGATATTTTTTGTGGTGGGCAATCATCAACTAAATTTGAGAAGAGGGTTAGAGCGAGAGGGAGTGTAAGACTTTTACCTAAAACTCGCCGTTGCTTGCTGCCCTTTGGGTTCCAGGATCATGGTCCTATTGGCCATAACGCGCCGTCGACTCTTGCTTAGTCCCGGACGGCCGGACAGCGAGCCCTCCATTGCTCACCGTCAGCAAGACCGCACCTACAGTGAACGGGTATCGCGCTGTGACTCCCGTCGGCTGAGACGTCCCCTGTGGCGTCAGCTGACGGGAGTCAGCTGGCGCATGAGGATGTCCTCTCCCTTACGCACACTCACTCACAAACTTTCATCTTTATACTTAAAATAAAGTATTTTTTTTTGTATTTTTTCGTTTGTATTATACAAGGTGCAGTTTTAAAACTGCACAATATTTCAGGAGGTTGTAATAAAACTCATAAATAATCATGTAAAAAAACGATACCTGGTCAATAATCAGTAATACTTGTTATTTAATTTTTTAATTACACTAAACTAAATCGATTGATCGATGGCCGCGGGGGCGTGGCTAGGGTGTGGCGTGCGGGATGATGATTGGATGATACATTATTTATGAAACTATCGTTGCGAGTTAGTGTGTGTGAAAACGCCCTTTATTGTTCCGTGTTTGTGTGTGTGAAAAAAAGCGCGGTTATAAAAAAAAAAAAATTACCTACTTATTTTATTATTGATTCGGGTCGAGAATCACTAACATAATTACCTCCTGAAATATTTTGCAGCTTCAAAACGACACCTTGTATATATATTTTTTACAACATTTATGCTGTAAGTACACTGACAGCCCCAAATCGTTCAGTCCATTCAAAGGTTGTCTGGTAGAAATGGCCCTGTACAATAAGACCGCCTATTTAACACTTATTCTTTTTTGCAAATGTCCTGTAATAAGCTAAGATGTGCAGTAAAGTAATAAATAAATAAATATTAAATTTCATAACTCTGCCCGTGTACCCATTTAGCATTCAACAGAATGTCATCTTACGAAAGGGAAGCATCTCCAATCACGTAGGTATGTCACGTTTGGGACGAGATAATTCAGATTAGGGTTCGCAAATACAAAATACGTAAAACAAAAACTGAGTGAGAGAGTGAGGGATTTTAAGTTTGTTTCGGGTTTCTTGGGTAATGCTACGTAATCCTTTTAATGTCGAAGGAGATACCTGTACCTGTGCGTATAAGATAAGCAGTACCGTAACTAGGGCAGTGCCAGCGGTGCCTAGGCGCTGAAGGGCCGTAGAAATGATCAAATCAGGACCAAGTTTATAAAATAACCTAATTATTATTATTTATCGTGTTCAAAAATATGGTTGTTTGCCGAGAATCAGGATTGCTGACTCTGTGGGTAGTCTACAGTGCTACCACAAGCTCTTAACGCGATCCGTTTTCCGACCTAAATTTAACTGTTGAAGGGATGGAGCTACATAGGGTGTAGAGCTCCGCCCCTCTTTCTCGATCGCACGATTGACATTTTGACACGTCATGGTAAATCCCCAGGACTCAGCAGCACCCACAAGAGGTAAATAGTGGGTGGTTTGTTTGAAGCATCACATTATTTTTAGGGTTCCTTATCTCAAAAGGATCATTTTGTTGTCCGTTTGTCTGTCTGTCTGTCAAGACCCTGTAGCTCGGGAACGCATGGAGGTATCGCGTTGAAATTAAAACCATATACTCAGGTCTGCGGTCCTTTGAAGCTGTAAAAAGCTTCCCGATTACCTAGAATCCTGAAATTTGGCATGAAACAAGGTCTCATAGCACAAGTATAGGAAAAAATCTGAAAACTGTATATTTGTGGTTACGTCACAAATAATACTTTATATTGCGATTCTAAGTTTGTATGGTTCCGAATCGCACTGTTTTTTTTATATTACTTATAGACATTTTTCTTTTTATTTTCCGAGCCGGTCAAGGTTTTTTATTTGTTTATGGGGGCACTTCTGGAAGTTCGCCCCGGGCCTTTAAAAGATTAGTAACGGCACTGAAGATAAGATAGGTAATAAGTGTACCATTCGTAGTTTCACGTAATGCGAGTGAAGAAGATAGTTCGTAAGATACATACCGTAAAGGAACTTTGAGAGTTAGTTTTGCGTTTCCAGTCCAGAATATTTGGTTATGTTTGACTAGCTCAGGCGTTACTTTAATTAGTACAACACGCCCCAGCCTCGCATGGGTGTTCAAATATTTGAAATTTTAGGCTTTTCTTATTATTGAAAGTCTCGCGCTTTTCCACAATCTCACCTGGGCCTCAAGTCTGCTACTACAATAGTGTCAGAATAGTTTATCATTGATTTCATAATTGTTGATTTTGACAAGTTTTGGTAATCTACTAATATAATGGCGTCATTATGACTTTCCAATGGTCAACCACTGACACTCCATTGAAAGAAATGGCATAGAATGGTAATCTCGTACATAATGACACATGAATATCTGACGTATGCGGTAATCTGCAAAAATTTTGACAGTTCCTTTGATCAGTCACCTACCATTGCGACGTCATTGCGCAATTAGTGCTTTTAATAAGCTCGATATTGTCATTCTACCATAATTCTATTACAAGACCATTGACCGATCAATGATCGATCATTATGAATTACCAGATTACAAACTTTTAGCAAAATGACAATGGGATCGTGTTGGAATGCCGAATTTATAAAAATAGCAGACTTAGGCCCCTGGTAAGCGGTGGCAGGGCCGATCTAAGAGGGGGGGGGGCAAGCTTGCCCAGAGCGGCAAAAAATGAGGGGCGGCAAAATTTACTTATTTCTATTTTCCAACCTAGCCATTAGCCATCCACACCCAAATTGTCGGTTGAGAATTTTATGTGCCACCTTCCAACCTACTTTAGGTTTGATAGTGGAAATATTTAAGACTTAAGACTCATGACTTATATGGTTTTGTGTATGTAAAGGGCTAAAGGTTAAATAGCTAGATCGGGTCCTGAGCGGTGGTATGGTCGACGTTGGAGTAACCTATTTAGTCTTGATTTAAAGAACCGTCTTTTAACCAAGACTGAATAGGTTACACCTTAGAAAAGGGGTTTTTTAAGGTGGGAAATTAACCTTCTTCCACTCTAGGGCGGGGCGGGAGGGCGTGTCATACTTTTACTGCCTAAAACCAAACCAAATACATGTTTTGAGAAAACGCTAGGCAGATTGAAAAGTAGGTAGAGGTCGTATAGACATACCTAAACGTCAAAACAAAAGAAAAGGTCTGTAGGTACGGTATATTGTAGAAGCAATCAGTAATATGACATTGCCTAGTAAGGTATTGGGAATTATTCATGATGCCCAAGAGAACGAAAGGATCTGGGAAATCCCTTGGTAACGTTTTATTTCGTTTTGATATTATATACCTAACTAAATCTATATAGTTGATCTGATGCGATGCGTTATAGGTATATAGAGTATCAGACGTGAATGTTTTGAAGGGCAAAAAAAAGATGTACGCTCAACGGGAATTTTTGAAAAAGATACCATCATCCTTGAATGCATACGGCTACTGAAGGATCACAGGTGGGTTTAAGTCAGTAAAAGTCCCTAGAGCGAGAAGAGTTAATTGCTAATTTTCCACAGTAAAAAAAGATACGTTTGTAAAATGTCCTGCTCTAGTGGTTAGTGACCCTGACTGCTATGCCGGAGGTATGAGAATGGTAGGTGCTATGCCGGAGGTCATGGGTTTGATTCCCACCCAGGACAAAAGGTTTATGTGATGAGCATGATCATTTGTTCTGTGTCTGCGTGTAATTTATCTATAATATGTATGTATTTAGAAATATATAAGTATGTTTATGAGTTGTCTAGTACCCATAACACAAGCTCTGCTTAGCTTGGGACTAGACGGCGTTGTGTGACAGTTGTGGAATAAAAGAAAAAAACAAATGAAGGGACCCAGGTGAGTTTTAGTCAGTAAAAATCAGACACGCTCTCTCGCTTCGCTTTAGAGTGGGAGAATGTATTAATGATATCCCACCTGGAAACAAAAGGGGCGTTAGGGCTGCAAGGTTGTACGAAGGAGTTAAGTGCTGCGACTCTGGAACGCAAAGAGCCACTGAAGGAAAACAGGTGAGTTTTAGTGAGTCGGACACTCCTCTCTGTACCCCGAGGGGGAAAGTTTTTGATGATTTCTCATATAAATATAAATAATAATAACCCCATCGCCGTATCTCTATATTGACGTCATGATGGGGCTTGCGCGCTCCAATAAACCCTAAGTCGAGGGCCAGACCAAGAGAGATACAAACCACAGGGCAGTTTTGTGGCGAACTGTTTGGCATTAGCAACCCCACGGACCCACTTCTCTCTTACCTTTATTGGCTGGCTTGAGTGGAGATTCGCAAGAGCAAATGTGTTCGGGAGAAGGATGTATAATCCAGTAAGATGCTGGTGGGGATCTTGACCGTACTTCCGGGATAGTCCTTATAGCCGTGGTATACCTCTCCCCTCGTCAAGCACATCAAGATATGTTGCTTTCTTGTTGCTACGTCACTTCGTGCTAGCAACCGTTTTTTGGGGGCTCATTTGTTGAGTTTGCAAGTCACCCCTGCCTTTTTATCGATGGAAATTAAAAACATAGTTCCAGGTTACCAGTCCACTTAAGACTCCAAAAATCATAGCCTTATATTATTTTTCACATGTTGCAATAGTTTCCCTTCAACCGGGGGTTGTCCTTGGATGCACTAGCGTGCGCATAGAGGGATAGTCACCGGTTGGTATCACATCCCATTAAAAGCGTCTAAAAGGGCCTCTGCGATTTGGTTTCGGCTCCTCGTATGCCTTCCAAAGAATAAAAAATAATAATAAAAGTCCATGCTGTATTATGTGTAGGCAGGCGGCATGTGTTGAAGCTAGGAAATCCAATCTCGTACCTTTTCTGCGGGATCAGGAATGCGGGATTACTTACGCAAGATCCCGCGAGTCTGCGGGATTGAAGTTTTTTATAAAAAATTGGATTTCGACGGCTGTTTTGATTATTTATTAGACTTAACTCATCATCATTAAAAAATTACGAAACAACTTTACATGGAACTCGTGACTTTTTTTTATAGAATGTGTCTGGAAAATAAATATTTTGTTTTTACCTTGCAGTTCAACATTTTTTGAATTTTTATTTTGTGTTGTGCAAATCCTGTATCGCAACTGGAACGGAACGTAATCAATGTCAGTTTTGGTACTCTATGACAAGGGATACCCCAAAGCACGTGAATGTAGGTAATTTTCTAAAAGATGAAGGTCCATTGTTCCTATTTTTTTTTTGCATTTCGGAAAATCTCCGAAACTCGGTTCGGGAATCGAACTATTTACATAGGTAGGTAAAATAAGAAACTCTCGGTGTGAAAGTCCGACTCGCATTTGACCGGTTTTCATGTTTATTACTACTTAAAACTAAAAAGAAATTAAAATTGCCGATCCCGCAAATCCCGCGAAACCCGCGGAATTGCTGACTTTAATCCCGTACATATGCGGGATCGCAATTCTCTACTTGAAGCTATCAATAAACCAGTACAAGAGAGAGATGGAGCTATTCATGACCGATAGCGTCTTCCATTATCGCATCAGAATCTAAGGCATAGAGGCTGTTCCTCTATCCTACTCTGTCCGTAAGAACGTCAGCCTCACGTTCAGGATCGCTTAAATTACAATAGATCTCATAACTACAGAAAAAGCTGATACATTTCCAAGCCTTTTCAAATATTATCAATGTATTGTAGTTTTTCTCCACACCACATAACGAAATGATATGTAATATCCCAGAATTTTCGTTTTGTGATAAACGATTTAATCAAAACAAGAGCTAGGTACGTTGCCGTAAAATGGGTGTACGGGACCCTTCACCTCGTTCAATAAGTACTTGACCTATTTTTGCCATACTGTGTAAGCTATGTATTTCAAAACCATTTTTGTTTTTGGAACAAAACTGAATTGAATAGGTAGTTTACTAGCTACATGTTACTAGATCGAAATTTTGAAGCAAAATTTGTAGACGTTTCATAACTAAACCTGAAAAGTAATCTTAAGAAGGCTTCGCACGGTTTCTATTTTAATATAAAAACCTTTCTCTTTTATCGCTCTTCCTATTAGTGAAAATTGTATCAAAATCCGTTGCGTGATTACTAAGAAGTGGAGAAATGGACTGATGCAGATAGCGACTTTGTTCTACAGTGTTTACTGGATAGAAATGATGATATATATAAATGAATGGATGACTACCCGCGCAGTGAATACCTTTTTTTAAACAATCACATGATTTTTCCCGCTTTGAAGTGAAGTGAAGTGTCAGACTTTTACTGACTAAAACAAACTAACGCTTTCAAAAGTTCCCGCAGCCCTAGCAGGCATCGGCCCGACTGCGCCCTTCAGGTTTGCTGACATCTTTTTGAAGCACACACGGAGCACTACGCGACGACGACTTGAGTTCGTTTTTATCGGATGAAAAAGAAGGGGAGCTGCCCGTTGCTCTACATTCGCAAGTTCCCGCCTAACAACGCTAATTTCCCTGCGACTCCTGACGTCTGGGCCGTCTGCTACAGCGGCGGCTGGGGCGAAGGATGCCATCTCCTTCGTTCGGATTTCAACGAATATCTAAAGAATGAAAGAAAGAAAAACAGTTTATTTACGCGAAATGAGGCAATCTTAAAACTAGCTAACAAACATAATCAATATATAGGGAAGATACGCGTCACATACGCACAAAACGGCCAAACGCTCAGCATATAGCTGCGACCTCAAGCATAATGCGACGAGATTACAGCGCTGGTCTGCAGTATGGGCTGGTGGCGGTGTAGACATAAAGACGGTGCAGTGTACAAAAAGATTTGAATAGAAAAAAGAAATAAAAATACCTGCAGATGAATTATAAATAAAAAAATAAATATCTGTGTCTATTATATTCTTACCTTTGGTACATAATCGGACGATAGCTCTCTCATCTCTATGTGCGAATCTGAAACCTATAATCTAATTTACGAAAAAACACAAAAGCAAATTGGACACTTTACCATTTGTACCTAATCAATATTTTTGGTTTATAAAAAAGAAAACATGGCCGCAAGAATTCTGAAGGAGGCATTTGTAATTAGCAAGAGGCCGACAGCCTGCAATAAGTGAGAGATTAGGTCGGTGTACATAGTCGCACAGGTGTGCCCCAACCCCAAGTTCTGCCTAAAGCTTAATTTAATGCGAACTCAGGCTTAGCCTTGCCTTACTGAGAATCAGATTATGGCCAGTAATACGTACCATGAGTAGTTTAGTACGGGAAACTGTATGACTGTAGTTATTTTTAGTTATGAGTTTGATCCATTATATTGATCTAAATTGAAACTAGATAATACTAATTCCTAATTGATTTTATTAGGATCCAGTATCAATAAGACCAAGGGTGGATTCAGGACGTTTTTCTTTGAGCCGTCAACAAGGGGTGGATGGGCAAAAAAATCATCAATAACTGTTTGAAATAACCTTGAAGTATATTCTTCAAGTTTGTTATTCATATTTTCATAACTCTGATAATTTAATTTTCTTTATGTAGTTTAATGGACAGTACGAAAAATACCGTCTGGGGGCACGTGTCCCCCTCATGCCACATACCCCCCTTAAAATCGCCCTTGAGTACAGTTTTTACTACTGATCAAAACCCACCTCTACAGGTGGGTTTTGATCAGTAGTAAAAATACATAATATATACCCTGCGGGTAGTAAGGCGTTTTGGTCCCTGGCTAAGTCGGTTGAATCGAACTTCTGCCGCCCCTCACTACCACCACTGCTGAAACCCGACGGGTCGCTGGCACATACCGCTGAGGAGAAAGCAAATTTGTTTGCCTCACTCTTCGCGGAATCTTCGCGTCTAGATCCTGGTAACGCGCGGCCCCCTGTTCACCCTGATGGTTGCGATACGAGTATGTCGGATATTCGCATCCATCAGAAGGACGTCCGTAGGGTGCTACGTAACCTTAACGTGAACAAGGCTAGCGGTCCAGACGGGATACCAGCAATTGTTCTGAGAACGTGTGCACCTGAATTGTCTCCGATCCTGACACGCCTATTTAGGCTTTCATTTGAGGCTGGAAAAGTGCCGATTGCATGGAAGCAAGCTAATGTACAGCCCGTGCCCAAGAAGGGGAGTCGGGCTGACCCAGCTAACTACCGACCAATCTCAGTAACGTCCATTCTCTGTAAGACCATGGAACGTGTACTCAACACTAAGCTCCTGGCAAACCTAGAAGCTAATGATATCCTTAGTGACCGTCAATACGGCTTTCGCCGAAATCGGTCAACTGGAGATCTTCTAGCGTATGCCATCCACATCTGGAGTGAAGCCATCGAGAAGCACGGGGAAGCGCTTGCCGTCTCCCTCGATATCTCGAAAGCTTTTGATAGGGTTTGGTTTTAATGTGTAAATTTAGGTACAATAAAGAATAAAGAAGTCCTTATTAGTAAGCTTCCATCTTTCGGGTTACCCGCTGGATTATGTGCTTGGATCGCAGACTTCCTGAGTAACCGGTTCATCCGAGTGGTTATCGATGGCTGCTCGTCCGGTCAAATGGCTATTAATGCCGGGGTCCCTCAGGGGTCAGTACTCTCGGCAACATTATTCTTGCTGCACATAAACGATCTGCTCAAGCCCGGTACCTTTGAGTATGCAGATGACAGCACTGTTGCCGAGAGTTACATATCCAAAGCGCGAGCTAGTGGGTCACAGATCCAGTCTCTTCGAGAGGCTATGGTTGAGCGCTTAAACTTGTCCTTGGAGGCAGTCTCCGAATGGGGCGATGCCAATTTGGTCAAGTTCAATGCTGCAAAAACCCAGGCGTGTCCATTTTCCGCTAAAATGAGCCAATTCAGCCCCGCTCCAACTTTCCGGGGTGTAACCGTGCCGATAACCGACCATCTTGACCTTCTTGGTGTTACGCTCACATCAACACTCAACTTTGGGCCATACATCGAAGCAAAGGCTCAACTGGCTGCAAAAAAGCTGGGAATCCTCGCAAAGGTCAGACAGTACTTCACGCCGGAACAGCTGCTGAAACTTTATCAAGCTCAAGTTCGATCGTGTATGGAGTATTGCTCTCATCTTTGGGACGAATCTGCCCGATACCAGCTTGATGCACTTGAAGCAATTGAGAGGCGAGCCAGAAGGATAATTGGCGATGATACACTGGCTATGCGCCACCGGTACGCACAAAACGTTTTGGGAACACATTCATTGTACTTGCAGCTAGGGAGTGGAATTCCTTGCCGGAGTCCGTTTCCTGATAGCTACAACCCGGGAATCTTTAAGTCGAGAGTGAATAGGTTTCTTCTAGGTAAGCGCGTTCCATCGTCGACTGCATCGTCGCTCTCCAGCAGGTGAGATAGCGGTCAAGCGCGAGCCTATCAACAATAAAAAAAAAATTAAAAAAACTGACACCTTGCTCCACCAGAATGGGGTTATTTAATGATTTCCCATTGGAAAAAAAGGGTTTTGGTATCAAAATAGGGAAACAAGGCATTATATTTTCATTGCCTTTAAAATCTTAGCGGTCTCATCATTTTCATTTTAGAGATTAATTTCAGGGGTTCGGAAGTGAAGGTACTTTTCACAGGATGGTATTTATTTGTATCCCAGTCGTAAAATTAAATATTGGACGGAGCTTACTACGCGGTAAAACCAACACTTGCCTTTTTAGGGTTCCGTAGCCAAATGGCAAAAAACGGAACCCTTATAGATTCGTCATGTCTGTCTGTCTGTCTGTCTGTCTGTCTGTCCGTCTGTCCGTCCGTATGTCACAGCCACTTTTTTCCGAAACTATAAGAGCTATACTGTTGAAACTTTGTAAGTAGATGTATTCTGTGAACCGCATTAAGATTTTCACACAAAAATAGAAAAAAAGCAATAAATTTTGGGGGTCCCCATACTTAGAACTGAAACTCAAAAATTTTTCTTTCGTCAAACCCATACGTGTGGGGTATCTATGGATAGGTCTTCAAAAATGATACTGAGGTTTCTAATATCATTTTTTTCTAAACTGAATAGTTTGCGCGAGAGACACTTCCAAAGTGGTAAAATGTGTGTCCCCCCCCCTCTAACTTCTAAAATAAGAGAATGATAAAACTAAAAAAAATATATGATGTACATTACTATAAAAACTGCCAACGAAAATTGGTTTGAACGAAATCTAGTAAGTAGTTTTTTTTTAATGCGTCATAAATCGAAAAAAATACACTATTATTAAGACATCGATCAAAGCTACAACTCATTACAAGAACTTTTATATTATGTTACTTGCTGCTACGGAACCCTTCATGGGCGAGTCCGACTCGCACTTGGCCGGTTTTTTATATTTATCTAGCTTTTGCCCACGACTTGTTTCGCTTAAATGTTGGTCATACCGGACGTGAAATGGAAGTCGATGCCAGATAGAAATAGCTTAAGTAGGATGGATTAAAGGAATGTATGAACTATGTGTGAAATGTAAAAATATGAGAGCGAGAAAGGAAAGGTTATAAAAAAGACAGCAAATAGATGGCGACTTTTAAAAGTGAGAGACAGACAGAGTATTTACTATTTAATTATAAAATTTTAAAATAAAAAGAAATTGCAAAGACGTGAAAACAATAAACAAGAAAGTTACGCCATATGCGTGTGTAACTCTTTACTACCAATTCACTGTTCTCAAATTTTAAGATTGGAACGTCAGTAAAGTTTACATGCATCATTTGGAACAATTGGAACAGTGAAACAGTCTGTGACCTGCCGTCTATTTAAAATTCTATACATAGCCTTCCTTGAAGTTCAAACTTCAGTAGTTCAACCGTAAAAGCGTAACAGACAGAGTTACTTTCACATTTATAATATTACTATGGATAATACTTTAATGGATTTAGCTTTCAGGTTTTCTAAGATGAAAGCTATTTTATCAAAAGTCAGACAAGGCGAAGACTTGGTGCTTTTTTAAATTCTGTATTGGAAAGTCTTTTTTATAAGGTCGACGGCAAAGTTATTTCTGTTTACTTTGCCGTAATTACGTGATATACACGAGTAACCTTACCGTTACTTGTGTCTGGACATTTTGTGATACGGGTAACAAAATCGTTTTCATTTATTTTTTCATTTGTATTTATTTTAGGATCCTGTAAATTGTAACCGATTTTTTTATGCAAGTGAAACTTTTATTATCTTGATTTTTTTATATGTACAATCGAATCTCAATTAAATTGGATTTAAATACCGATACTAATCCATATATCTTATTTATATCTATCTTTATACATATATTTCCTCTGTACGAGTATTTGTCACACAATTCCTTCTAAACGGCTCGACCAATTTGAATTAAATGTGATATATTCGAATGAGACCCACCTTGGATGGTTTGAAAACACTATTGCACCCGGTAGTTGGCGCTGCATAGGGTGATCAATTTTTTTTTCTGATGAAAGTGTCTGAAAACTGAGACAGAACAACGTCTCTTGGAACAACTAGTAATGTCATCTGGATGATTTTTATCCAACGAAAAGAAAATACCTGAGTACTTATATGGTATTAATTTCAACTCGATACCTCCGCGCGTTTCTGAGTAACGGGTCTTGACAGACAGACGGACAGCAAAGTGATCCTATAAGAGTTCCGTTTTTTTTTCTTTTGAGGTACGGAACCCTTCGACGGCGCGCACTGTTCCCGCGCCTCAAGGAGTTGTCAGCAACAGCAGGGGCCCAGCCGGGTCGAAGCCTACTGGGACCAGGGTTATCCAAAAGGGCGCTCGAGCCCCGGTATGAAGGCTTGAAGGAACGGAATGGGTTTTTTAGTCAGTAAGAGTCTGACACTATCTCCCGCTCCGCCCAAGAGCGGGGGTTGTCATAGGATGATTTTTCCCCTCGGAAAAAAAAGGTACGGAACCCTAAAAAACCCTTGAGACTAAATCATATTCTCAACATAATGTAACGCTTAAAATAATTGTTGGTTAGAATCACAGCCAAGTAGTTCGCAGTTGGTATCAATTCGAAGGAAAGCGGGATCCAAAGTTTCGGAGCTGTGAGCTCATAGCCAAATTGTACTTGCAGACGCCACCTGAATTAATGTAAATCCTCGGTTAAGCTACTATAAGTTATCAACGGCTATGTTGCGGAGTTTGAATATTATTTAAGAGGACCTCCCTCTGTGACCTTTTATGAACAATCGTAAACAAACAAATGCGCCTTTGGGATTGGTGGTTAGGAGGTTATAAGATCGTCGAATGTTTGTGGGTTTGTTGTGATTTAACCTACACACACAAATGTTGATATTTTTGATCTTACATGGTACGAATTTTGTATGTTCGAAGAAATACTGGTGGATTTTTTTTAAATGGTGTAACAAGTGCTTGATTGCGATCCAATGATAAGCAGTGATGGTAAATCACACTAGTTTATCAAGAGCCTAGCACTCTAGCCCTGAAGACACCCAAATTATAATCAGACAGGAACACCGTTGCAGGCAAATTGTTCCATTTCTTCGATGTACGCGGTATAAACGACGAGGCGAAATGCTTAGTCCGGACCGTAGCGGTGTTAACAACGTAACGGTCTGATACGCCCTCTCGTTCCACACATAGAATAGAGTTCCACGAATAAAGTGGTAATTAGAGACACAATAGAAAGACAATTGCTTATGTCGAACTGTGTAACTTAAGACATTCAAAAGGTTAATGAAAGGCCACTCAAAAAAAAAGTAATTAGGAGGGAAATTATTAAATGCTAAAAGTTAGTACTGACTTTACCTTCTCATCGATATCTAAGTAATTAACGGAAATAAGGAAAAGGCAACATAGGCTCTACTTATTAGATGGAGCCTCTTTTGGACCCTTTCGTTCATTTACCTAAAATTCACCATTGTACACCCGCAATCCGCCTGAAAATCGATTCTGGATACCATCTTCAGTACTGACAAAATTTTCGTTCTCTAAAAATTGTGGACGTGCAATCTAGAGCGTTTTATTTAAAACAGAATATAATTAAAATATAGAAAGCTATTTAAAAAAACTAAACGTAAGTAGTAGGAACTAAATATAAATTATAAACGAAAAACCAAAACACCTAACTAACCCTCTTAAAATAGACCGTCAAAATTTTTTTCCGCACTGCTGTCGACTAGAAGTGTGCCCAAAAGACTGGCGGCATTTCCACGTTGTGTGGCAATTCTTAATATCTGGCCGACGTATGTGAGCAAACCGTAGGGGCCCATATGCCTAATACCTGCTGGACCACGTAGAATTTGTAAAAGGGAAATTATGGTCCAAAAGAGATCACAAAGGGTAACTGAAGAACACAGGTGTGGTTTTAGTCAGTAAAATGCTGACGAGCTCTCTCGCTCCTACTAATTAACATCCGTAGACTATAGACTATAAAATAATAAGATTCAGTTGAAAACCAGCGTCAGGCAAGTGCTATGTAGTGGCCTGGCATTATGCTGAACTGGACCTAGTTTGCACTACCGTGAGACACACAATAATGACGTATTTAGGCTTAAGAAGTTAAGTTGTTATTTCATTGTATATAGGTACCTGTGCGTAATAAACGTGTTTTCTTTCTTCTAATTTCTTTCTTTCTTTTCAAACCTAGAGCGGGTAAAGTTGGATGAATATTATTTTTTTAATCCCCAATGGCTTCAAAATGTTACTTCCAACAAGGTAGTTACATTTCCGCTGTTTGAATTTCTCCGCAGTCAGAGCGGTAATACCAAATAATTTAATTATTTTGAATGACAAAATGCTATTTAAAATATATTGATGAAAATTACCGAATATCGATTGGAGAAATCTTTACTAATGGCACTTACGAAATGCGTAAGTGCCACGAAACTAATGGCGCTTAAGACATTTTGGTCGCGAAAAAAAATCCTCTAAAAGCTATGTTAGCGCTGCATGTTTTAATAGTTCTGTTAGACGATATAATGCCAATGTCGCGCTGCAGCGAACTTTTGTTTAAACTTTTCAGTATTTTGAGAAATTCATTGGTAATGTTTTATTACGTTTTGGTATGATATACCTAACTAAACCTATAGTTGATCTGATGCGATGCGGTATAGACGCACAGGATAGGTGGTTGTGGCTTGTAACTTTCTAGACCAACAGGCCAGTCAAAATGATTATCAAAAATACACTAGACTTAAGCGACCATTCATTAATATTCCTTCTTCAATAAAATTAACAATGACTATATGCTTGCTAAAATACACAATTAATCCGCAAAAACAAGAGAATCTCTTTGATTTCAATGCTACAATTCCATTTGAGAAACAAAAAGATTTTTGGCAAGGAGTCAGAAAAATGTTATTTGCCGTTCGTCCCCTGTGTAATTTGAAATAAGCAAGAGCGGCTGAAAGCGAGCTTCAGGTAAAAAAAATCACTTTATATAAAAGGATCCGCCTTAACTTTCTTCGCCAAGCCAGATATGATTATTATTGGATCATGATTATATGATTATCTGAATATTTCTTTTCTTTTTGCGTAGGCTGCGGATATGTGTGGTCGTTTGTTTGTGAAATAGGTTTTTCAAGTGGATTACTTTGTTAGTACTTTTATATTTATACAAGGTGTAAGGGCAGCCCTCCACAAACTTTAAGGGCTTGGTCAGTAGACGAAACTGAACAACCTACCACAAAAATTTTTTTCAGGAAACGAAAAAAATTTTGTATGGTAAGGCTGATTTTTTTTTTTCGTTTCTTGAAAAATAGTGTTGTGGAAGGTTGTTCAGTTTCGCCTACTGAGCAAGCCCTTAAAGTTTGTGGAGGGCTGTCCCTTACACCCTTTATACTTTATTGCACACTAAGATTTTGAAATAACAAAAGGAAATCATGTAATAAAAAAAAAACATACAATTGGCGGCCTTATAATGATTATAGGTATTAAGATACCTTACCCTTAAAAAAAAAGTGGCAACTATACTGAACCGATTTTTTATTTATTTTTTATTATGATAGGTTCGCACTTGACCGCTATCTCACCTGATGGAAAGCCATGATGCGGTGGACGATGGAACGCGCTCACTTTCGACTTAAAGATTCCCGGGTTGTAGCCATCAGGACATCATCAGGTTTTAACTAAATTTTAAATTATTATCGACTTATAAATAATAATAGTTCTAGTATATATTACAGAATTAGTTTCTACTCTTATATTAATTTAAGGAACTTACCAAACAATTTATCGAACTGAATAGACTAAATTGAGTTTTAGAGTTAAAGATATTCAAAGTTCTTCTAAGTCAATAAGTCCTCTTTATAATGTTAGTCATGGTAACCATATCATATAATAAATAAATCTCAAAGTAATAATGTGTAGGTAATACTTTGATGTTCCACAAAAATAGATGTGAACCCAATATATTTCTATAATAACGCGCAATTCTTCTTACAAAAAAATATTATAAGAGAATCAGAATCGTCCATAAGGCTGAAGACAATGATAATATTATTAGAGTCACTAGAAAAGATAATAGTTATTCTCGTAAGAAAATCTGTCACGATGTGACGCACATACGCACTTTCCTAATTGCTTTTTCTCATAACACATACTTAGGTATCTACTTTCCTAACATATTGTTGTTAAGGCTTATAGTCCCTTGAACCATCTCTCGCACCCGCCTAGGCGGCACTACGCAAATCTGTGCATTTATTTGCGGCCAACAGTGCCCGGAAAGCGCGTGGCATACCTTTAAATCCATTTTCTTTGCGAAATATTGATTGATTTACATAATGCAATGTTCACTTTGAAGAATATTTAACCACCAATTTTTATGTGTAAAAATATTTCTAAAGATCCAAGCCGTTTCGAAGGAGTAGGGAAAAGTTGCGAAATTGCTAAAAGTTTTTTTTAAACAAAAGTATTAATAGCACGAAAAAATCAAATGTTGATAATATTGTTCATGAATCTATAATAAACATATATTTTTTTCAAACCTATTGGCTGGCCGTTACCGAGGAGTAGGCTTCAGAAAGTCACTGTTATATGGCACTTTTCTTGCGCTTGGCCTTAAGCATAGTTAACGAATATACAGCAAGCAGAAGGAACATGAGGCCCTACCACGAGCTCTTAATGCGATCCATTTGTCGACCTAAATTAAACTGTTAAAGGGATGGCTATATAGCTATAGGATCTTTTTTTCCGGTGGGAAAATCATCTAATGACATCCCCCGCTCTTGGGCGGAGCGGGAGATAGTGTTAGACTTTTAATGACTAAAAACCCACTTCTGTTCCTTCTTGCCTTTCGTACCGGGACCGAGCTTCCCTTTCGAATAACCCTGGCCCCAGTAGGCTTCGATCCGGCTGGGCTCTTGCTGCTGCTGACAACTCCTTCAGGCGCGCGGGAACAGTGTGCGCCGTCAAAGACTTGGACTCGGTCCAGACAGTAATCGGACGGTCGGAAAGCGAGCTACCCATTGCTCGCCGTCCGCAAGCCCGCGCCTACGGTGGCCGGAAATCGGGATCGGAATCCCGACGGCGGCTGGGGCGCTGTGAGCGCCTGCTACGGTCGGCCGCCTCCTTTGCTAGCATTACTGCTTCGCGGTCCAACCAAAGTTACCGTGCTAGTCTATCCTTGTAAACAGCAGTTGTAATCCATGACTTTTAACGCCATTGGTTGGGAGGCGTGTTTTCCCAACCACCGAACGTGTTAGCGCGTGGTATACATCCATGTATCCGCAACACAAACCAAACACATAATCCAAGACATAGATATCCAAGGTCACCTTGGTTGGAACGCTAGTTGGCAACTCTGGACACCCCTTTACGTTTCGATTTGATCGAGTATAGTGACATTGGAGAAATTCGCCTTTATTGCCTGTCTAATAACCTGAACTGCTTTTTTTTAGGTGGTAATTTTATCCAATGACCTCTTACGTTCTTGGGCAGAGCGAGAGAGTGTGTCAGACTTTTACTGACTAAAAACCCACTCCTATTTCTTCGTTGCCTTTCATACCAGGGCCGAGTTTTCCTTTCTGAAGCAAACCCTTGGCCCCAGTAGGCTTCGACCCTGCTGGGACCCTACGGTTTGCTGACATTTCCTTGAGGCGCGCGAGGAACACTATTGTGTGTTTCACTTAAAGGGTTCCTTCGCCGTAATGCTGGCTCCCCTGTCTGGGCCAGGCCACACGGTGCGGTGCGGCTCCGGCGCGGCGCCTGAGCGACGAATCGGCGGGCACACGAGTGACGCCACCCCGCTCGTACGGTCCGCCGATTCGTCACTCAGGCGCCGCGCCGGAGCCGCACCGCACCGTGTGGCCTGGCCCTCAGTCTACAGAAAAAAGAAGGGAAAAAGAAATGAGTTGCCTACTCTACCAAAATTTTTTGCACGAAATGTGAAACGAAAACGATTTTAACGGTACTCGCACCACTTTATGGAGAATTATGGTCTAAAAGGAAGTTGTTAATGGAGAAGTACGATATTGTGGCGTGGCGTTTGCAGTATTTGAAAGAATTGCAGGACAGTCGAAATGGTGGCCAGCGTCGTATATTTTATTCAAAAATAGTTTTTACAGTTTCCAAAAGAAAAAAAAAAAACAAAGGAGAATGAGCAACTTACTATGGCACTTGGTTGCGCAACTTTTGACTCAGTGTAGTAGTGAAAATTAGACACAAAAAAAGGGTTAGTGTCATACTTTAAAACAAGGTTAAATTCAAACTTAAATATTGTAGGGCTTTTGAAAAAAAAAATAACTTGTGTACCTGTTGAGGTTATGTAGGTTAGGTTATGTTACCATGGAATCCGTTGCTTCTCTGATTTGGCATCTAGGGAGCGGTTGTGCTAATAAAAGAGAACAGTTCACACAGCGCGACATGTTTTACGTCTAGAACAAATCACCGTGAACGTAAAAAAATGTTTTAACAATACACTTCGCAGCACACGCACAAAAAGAGTCGCATTGCTCGATGTAGGAGATAGATTTGGAGGAATCCTAAAACTCAACTCGACACGAATTTATATTTGTTAGCAGAGAAAAGCTAAAACCATTATTCTCGGCTTAACCGGCACGTTAGTTAACAAGGTAAACAGAAAATACCATTTTGTTTGACATTTTATCGAATAGTGTTGTGACCAAACAATAGATTACGGACGCGGAGTCATGACTATAGATTATACCTTAAATATTCTATTTTTGTTTAGAAATTGCTTTTTAACGAAAGAAATAGTAACATAATTGAAAAATAATAATAATGACAACTCTTAAAACTTTTTAGTTGCGAATGTAGATTATTTTGTTGTTTCAAGATTTATGTTAACGTTTAATCGATCGATTATAATTGAAAATGGAGTCGCTTCACTATTATGCAACAAATGACGTATTTGTTGTATTAAATACTAATTAAATTAAAATAGAAACCCCACAAATGATTTCATTGAATTTAGGTAAAAAATCATTAAAAATAATATTATGAATTATGCATTAACTCCAATAGCTTTTAGCGTCAAAAAGTGAAACTATTGGTGCCCAATTTCCTTTATAAGACAATTTTCAAAAGTAACGAAATATCAGTTAATCTCCCCAATTTTAAGTAATTTCATTGCTCAAAATATGGTAACACTGTTTTTCCGTATTGCCAACATTACGACGAAGGAACACAGTACGCGTCGTCGAACCTGAACACCTATAAGTCATTATTATTATTAGTGAAAGATAGCTAGTACGCGGAAAAAAAATGTCTGAATTACATAATGAGGCTCATTTACAGCCAATTGAAACCTTATTCCAGTAAAAGCGACAAGTACACAACTGAGTTCACTAAGTATTCAGATTATCTTCGCAATGAGTTTATCATACATAAATACCCAAAGTTGAACTCATGAATTCGTCGGAATTGGCACTGATTATGCAAACGAGATCTAATCCACCTCTGTTAAAGGCGTCGAAGTCAAATGGCATTGTATAAATGTCCATCTAAGGCTCCTAGCTGATATTTTAGACTTCGGTCCGTGCCGATGAGAGAGAGGGTAGAAAAAAGATTAGATTTTCTCTCATTTGGAGGCGAACGTGACCCGGTTGGGTAAGTGATGAAGATATTGTTACGGTGGAAGAGGTTCAAAGGTGTAATGTTCGTTATCCCCGCACGTGTTTCGAACAATTTAGTCTATTGTGTCTTTATGAAATTACTATGCAATGAGTGCAAGGAACCCTTTAGGAACGCCACTGATTGCGGCGTCTGTGACTGATATTGAACTTTGTTAAAATATTGGAATGCAATAAAAAGATTGGAATGTAATAAAAGTGTTGTGTTATGGTATACTTGGCACACAAGCTCCAGTCGGTAGCGGGCTTGCGGACGGCGAGCAATGGATAGCTCGCTCTCCGACCGTCCGGTAACTGTCCGGACCGAGCCCAAGTCGTCGACGGCGCGTGCCGTTCCCGCGCGCCTCAAGGAGTTGTCAGCAACAGCAGGAGCTCAGATGGGTCGAAGCTTACTGGGGCCAGGGTTAGCTCCGAAAGGTAGCTCAGCCCCGGTATTAAAGGTACGAAGGAACGGGGTGGGTTTTTTAGTCAGTAAGAGTCTGACACTATCTCCCGCTCCACCCAAAGGCGGGGGGATGTCATTTGGATGATTTTTACCCACAAAAAAAAAAAAAAAACAAAAGCCCCGGTCGGTAACGTGCCCCACTTGCAAAACTATTCGTGCTTATTTGAGTCGATCAGGTTAGTTTATAAGTATGACGGCGATGTCAACTATACAATGCAAGGAGGAGGTCGACCGCATCAGGCAATGGCTCTCGCTCCAGCCGCCGCCGCCGGAATTCCGATCCCGATTTTCCGACCACCGTAGGCGCGGGCTTGCGGTCGGCGAGCTGTCCGACCGTCCGGACTGAGCCCAAGTCATTAATGGCGTGTACTGTTCCAGCGCGCCTCAAGGAGTTGTCTAAACCGTAGGGGCCTAGCTGGGTCGAAGCATACTGGGGCCAAGGGTCTGTTTCCGAAAGGGAGGCTCGGCCCCGGTATGAAAGGAAACGAAGGAACGGGGTGGGTTTTTTAGTCAGTAAGAGTCTGACACTATCTCCCGCTCCGCCCAAGGGCGAGGGCCGGCGCTTGAGCCCCTTTATGGGCGCTCGAGCCCCGGTATGAAGGCTAGAAGGAACGGGGTGGGTCTTTTAGTCAGTAAGAGTCTGACACTATCTCCCGCTCCGCCCAAGGGCGGGGGATGTCAATGCATGATTTTTTCCCACCATAAAAAGGGCGAGGGCCGTCATCTGAATGTTGTTTACACACCGAAAAAAAAAGAAAAACTATACAATGCAAGTTTAATTCATTAAACCCCAAGCGAACGCCGGCGTTCGCGCACCTATTGTCTTTCTATTGTGTCTGTGATTTCCACGATTGAAAGGTGTTCCGTTTATGCAATTTGAAATGCGTGTCTGCAAATTCGATGACTCATCAAGCCGTTGGACTTACAACGCTGAATTGCTCAGTATTGTTATAAAAAAAGAAAGTCGTGTTGTGCTGCTAAAACTACCAAAATCCCGGATATCACAGTAGCATACATTCTCAATTGAGTAGTTTATTTTCCACCATTTTACGTTAACATTTTTCAAGAGTGCTTCGCAAGTTCGCATGGACTGCAGAGCTTAGCATCGGATTATTATTTCTAGTTGTTTTTTATAAAAAAATAATGGATACAATGCATTGGAATCTATTGCTATTTCTACCCACACTTCGGTTATTTTTAAAAGCTCGGTCTAAGTATACCTATCTAGTATCAGGGGCGCCGGCTTTTAGAAAACCTCATGGGTGCTCATGCTCATTTGATGACTCGAAAAAGTGACGAAGTGTGAGCAAAGGAATGCACACTAATCGAGCGATAAATAAATAAATGTCCTACTTACATATTGCGTACTTAATTACTAATCATGTGTTCCTTGCGTTTCAACCGGCGCTCTAAAACACTGCGCGAAACGGGTCGTCTGGTAATAGGTAGAAAAAACCCCTATTCCTAAAAGGCGATTATTGATATGTTTCATGAAGACTATTCTCGGGGGTGCTCAGCACCCACTGTTTATTTCTCATAGTCGGCGCCCCTGCCTAGTATTCATTTTTCCATTAGCAATGATCATAAGCATCTATTTCTACTCGTACATTCAATTCTAACTAAAACATGATTTGTTTTCTTTGTATCAACAAAGATGTGTATTTTCCTCGAAGATTGATATTTTTTCTTGAACACTGTATTTTCATAAGTTCACTGAATAAGGCTTGAGGTGGAACTTAGTGGCAGCTTATATATAAGCTGGAGATATTTAAATATGTAAATAGGCAACGTGCCTATGTCGCATGAATCTTAATTTTGTTCTGCATAACAAGGATGAATGAATGACGTGAGTTGGTGAATTGAGAATTATTACTACGTGTATTTAGGTGGTAGGTATGAATAATTATTTACTTGTTTTTATTAGTATTTTAGTACTAAAGGGTGCTCATAAAATTTGTTAATTCATTAAATTCGATGTTTGAAAGACCGATGCTTCAGATAATGCAGAATTTTAGTATTTAAAATTTCGTTTCCTAATTTAGTAGCTTTTGCTTGCAACTTTACCCGGGTAAAAGAAGAAAATCACCCTATTCCAGTGCCAAATTTTATTCAAATCAGTTCAGCTGTTTAAGTGCAAAGGAGTAACAAATATACCAACGCACAAAATGTCGCTTTTATAATAGATATTAGTATGATTTTTGCGGGATAATACTCCAACTTTGTTCACGAAATATCTTTCAGTAGACTTTAACCTCTGTTTTGACTTAGCGGTGCTTATATGATGATGTGGTTGACGTCGCGTCGCGCATCATTGCACTACGCGCAACGTAATTTGTTGCCTAAAAGCAACCTATTAACTTTTGACTTAAAGACCCCTAGGTTGTGAAAACTTTTAAACTAAAAAGGAATTTAAAGTGCGGGAGTTCGCCATTTTTTTTGATGGGAAATCACATGAGATCCCCCTCGGGTTGAATTAGGGAGAAAAAATTAGGTTCCTTTTAATATTTTAACTTAAGCTTGCTCTTCACGGATAAGAAATGTATTTCTCTCTACTCTCGTTGGGAGGAGACGACGGAGTATAGATCTGACTGGAAATGTTTCATCAAACAAAATGAGGACTAGCGGAATAAATATCTCGAAACCAGGTGAGAGATCATCGAAAATTAACCACCTTTCAACATCCAATATCTTGCCAATAATAGTGTTTTAATACAAATAGCAAAGATAGGCTACATAAGAACACATGATTGCCATTATTATGATAGCACCGTACATTATAGTGACGAAAAAATAAGTTGAATTTAAAGACAAAAACTTATAAAGGCATTTCAGGTAAATAAGCAAATTAAACAAAGAAAGAAAGAAAAGACATTTATTTAGCACACAGACACAATGAAGGATTTATGTAGAAACTAAAAAGAAAAACAAAACAGATGAAAACTCACTTCATTTTTGACTTAATTTTATTAATACCAATCCTTCTTCTTCTTCCTGCCCTTGCCCCATTTTATTTGGGGCCGGCGCAACACGTTTTTTTCTTCCATTCTGTCCTGTCACTCGTCACGCTATCACTAACTCCCTTTTCTTTCATATCACTTCTCACACAATCCATCCATCTTTTCTTTGGCCTCCCTCTCCCTCTCCATCCATCCACATGTAAATTCACAACTCTTTTAGCGACATGCTTTTCATCTCTCCTCTTTACATGACCATACCAAGACAAACGATTTCCTTTCAACCTTTCAGTCACTGACGCCACTTTCAAACTTCCCCTAATATACTCATTTCTCACTTTATCCATTCTCGTCACACCACACATCCATCTTAACATTCTCATCTCTGCTACATGCAATCTTTTTTCATCCGTCTTTTTCACAGCCCAACATTCTGATCCATACAGTATGACAGGCCTTATCACGGACTTGTAGATTTTACCCTTCAACTTGAGGGGCATCCGTGGGTCACAAGTTGTTCCCATGACCGTGACGTTTATTAATACCAATCCAAAGTAGTTTTGTTAATCATGACGTTTAAAATAAACCCTTAAGGTTGATTTGTATAGTATACTATACACTAAACTAAAAAAAAAAATCCCATATAACGAAATACTTTAAAATTATTTTTTTTTGCGGAAAAGTACTTTTAGAATACTCCTTTTTTAAATAATAAATAAACGAAAGTATTTTCTATGGTAAATTTGACAGTTGTGACGTAATTGCGAAACCATGCCGAGGCATCTTGTTCCCATCAAAATAAAATTTATTATAATTTCTTATCTATTATAAAAATCTAATAAGTGTGTTGTGAATTCAAATCAAAAATATACTGAGCTCAAACTAATGCTAAAAAAATTACGTAATACGCTCATTTTCATCGCTTTTTACGAACATAATCTTGGATGTATAGCATACTATACATTACGACTGTTAGCTCAAAATACATTTTGTTTGTGATGTATATTATTCTATACACTGACAACTAAAGGGTGTTGGTTATGTCAGAACTATATGTACTATGACTTTGATCGTATATTATGTTTACGTTTATTTACTTTTCGACATTAGTACTTTTTTCTTGCATGGCCTTGCTTCCATTCTTACTTTTAAACTATTTGTTCTAGCCTAGACAGCACGATCGGTGTAGACGCTGTAACGTAATGTGTAACGTAAAGGAGTTACACAAAGGAGTGAGTGTTACATGAAGAGGAGTAACAGTTACAATGAGAGGGTGGTAAGGAGGAGGAGTATAGAGGAAGAGTGAGAGTAAGAAGTGTAAGTGTATAGTAAGAGGAGAGGAAGAGTGTTACGCGAGTGCAAGAGGGAGTGTAGTGAGTAAGTGCCTCCAGGGAGTGGCCCTGGCAAGGCACGTGTGGTGAGTAGTGAGAGGTTGAGTGTGGAAGTGAGGAGTGTGGGAGGAAGGTATGGAGGGAAATAATATATATAGATATGAATCCTTGTGAGGTTATATTACAAATAAAAGCATATAAAAACAATAGAAATATAAAAAGATATAAAGTTATAAAAAATCAGCTCAAACGGCGTTACGGCGGAGCGCAGCAGCTGGTGTAGGCGCAGCCCTCAGCCGTACGAGGGACGGCGAAGGCTGCGCAGCCGCAGGCAGCAACAGATGATGGTCCGGCGACACAGCCCTCCAACATAAGGGCTGGCAGAGGTAGAGAGGAGGCCCTCAGAGGCCAGGTCCAATTGTAGTACAGCCCTCTGCCGTCAGGGCCGGCAGAGGCAGAGAGGAGGTCTTCTTAGTTCAAGGAGCTCAACCAAGAATCTCACACCAGGGAGCTGAGCCAAGGAGCTGAGCCAAGAAACTGTCACCAAGGATCTGACACATGTAACTGCACCAAGAAACTGTCCACAAGGAGCTGACACCAGGAGCTGAACGAAACTGTCCCAGAAACTCACAAACATGGTTTTTTATCAATTTTGACGGCTATGCTGGCTGTCAATTCATAATTTAAAATTTGAAAACAGGTTTCAGCCAGCATTGCTGTTTCACAAGAAAGATATAAATTACAATTTAATTTTAAAGAATGATGTTATTAATACTTACGTTTACTTTACTTCACAATAATCACATCTCTTTATAATATTTCTTATATATTTAGTTTGTTTATTTTCTTTGATCACTGTCATCTGTCATGTCACTACTATTTTCTTCTATGGTTTTGATTAGGTATCAACAAAGAGTATTTTTATAGTCTTAGGTTTTATTCTTTTACTCGTAATATTATTTATTTTGTAAAAATATAATTTGCTATCAAATTATATGTTCTCCTATCTGCGAATCATTCTTTAAAATTAAATTGTAATTTATATCTTTCTTGTGAAACAGCAATGCTGGCTGAAACCTGTTTTCAAATTTTAAATTATGAATTGACAGCCAGCATAGCCGTCAAAATTGATAAAAAACCATGTTTGTGAGTTTCTGGGACAGTTTCGTTCAGCTCCTGGTGTCAGCTCCTTGTGGACAGTTTCTTGGTGCAGTTACATGTGTCAGATCCTTGGTGACAGTTTCTTGGCTCAGCTCCTTGGTTCAGCTCCCTAGTGTGAGATTCTTGGTTGAGCTTCTTGAACTATGAAGACTTCTCTGCCTCTGCCGGCCCTGACGGCAGAGGGCTGTACTACAATTGGACCTGGCCTCTGAGGGCTTACTCTCTACCACTGCCGGCCCTTGCGCTGGAGGGCTGTGTCGCCTGACCATCATCTGTTGCTGCCTGCGGCTGCGCAGCCTTCGCCGTCCCTCGTACGGCTGAGGGCTGCGCCTACACCAGCTGCTGCGCTCCGCCGTAACGCCGTTTGAGCTGACTTTTATAACTTTATATCTTTTAATATTTCTATTGTTTTTATATGCTTTTATTTGTTATAAAACCTCACAAGGATTCATATCTATATATATTATTTCCCTCCATACCTTCCTCCCACACTCCTCACTTCCACACTCAACCTCTCATTACTCACCACACGTGCCTTGCCAGGGCTACTCCCTGGAGGCACTTACTCACTACACTCCCTCTTGCACTCGCGTAACGCTCTTCTTTTCCTCTTACTATACACTTACACTTCTTACTCACACTCTTCCTCTATACTCCTCCTCCTTACCTCCTCCTCATGTAACACTCACTCCTTTGTGTAACTCTGTACGTTACACATTACGTTACAACGCATACTAGTACTTGTTCCTAAATTCAATGCTACTTCTGATGTCAGTGATGTCACTAGCAATGAAGAAGAAGTAAACAGTCGTGAATCGTCTCCTGCTCCATCTGTAATTCATCGTTAGATAGACTAGATTTCAATAGCCCAGATCTATCTAGTAATGATTCGTTTATAGGACACTCGATGAAAATTAGCTATCGATTCTATATCTAAACTTGGATTCTATAAATTTTCAAAGCCACGAAACTGTAGCCGAAGCCTTCGAAGATCCACCACCACTCACACCAACAGTAGCTCAGTTCTTTCAACAGTAATTCCTTCCGATACGGAATGCAATTATAATGCTATACCTTCTACCGCATCGCTACCCTCCTTGCCTTCAGTTCAACTGTCGACACCACTACCTACATACACGTGTCTAAAGGAAACAGAGTTCCTATAGTTGCTGCCAACAGGGTAAAAAGACCTAAGCATATAGAAATTCAAACTTTCTTTTTAATGGACCAAGAGAAGGTTTCAACATGCAGCTGAAATTTTCTCATGACCTTATTGTTGATATACCAAATAACACTAATTACGCTATAATTATACAAGAGACTAGAAAGTCAATAAAAGCAAGTCAACTCAAAGAGGATGTAATTGATTTTTTGGTTATCAAGGACTATTGGAAGGATGCAATTGTCAAGCAACCTGCAATAAAAATAAAATTGCCATCGTAAATTGGTTTGCTGGTCCTATAAGAAGCAATGACAAATGGTGAAAACTTTAGTCACGAATTCTGTGGCTGAGGAGAAATAAAATTAAGAAACTAGCCACTGAAAGGCCCATAGATGCCATCAGATATGACGCCGCAGATCAGTGGCCGGAACACACCGAGCATCAGAGGTGCAAATACTGTAAAAAGGGCCAAGCATGTAGTAGTAAGTACTCGTAGTACGAAGTGCAATGAACATCTTTGTTACGTGGCTAAAAAAAAATTGTTTTGCAGCATATCATAAGCACTGATGTTATTATTTTATAATAATTTGAAAACATTTTTGTCGTTGTATTATTTTGATCAAGCTATGTCAAAAGTGTATTTTGTATATTATACTATACGCCCCTTACACATACGATTTACTAACGTTGGGAGCAATGTATAGTATAATATACACTAATTATCTCAGATTATCAGCTAATTAGGTTTTTTTTTCTATTTTTCATACTTTTATTTTAGGCCTAATAATCATAATCAGGTATTATTTTGGTCTTTTATTTTGATGAAATGTCATGCGACCTTAAGGGTTAATAAAATAAAAATTAATAATTTAATTCATTTAGTGATTGTGAATTGTCCAAATTCAAATGTAAGTTTTGATACAAGTACAAATTATTTTTTATTATACATAAATAAATTGTGCGTAGGACTTTTTCATTTAAACGTGTTGCGAGACCCCACTTCATGGCCAATTTCGCATGTTAAGATATTTTTCGTTAACCTAGAATTATTTCTAGGCCAACAGAAAATATCTTAAGATTTGATTTCTTTGCGATATATCAAAATATGTCGGATACATGACCGTATTTTTATTGTGAAGCTGAAGCTATTTTAGAGCTTCAAGGAACCGAAGACCTACGTATTTTATACCTCCAAGCGTTCCTGGGTCCTGACGGAAAGACGGATGGACTACAAAGGTTTCTGTTCATTTTCTTTTGAGGTACAGAACCCCAGGAGAGGTTTATAATTCTTCTTCTTAGTCGTACACTCCTGGTCGTGGTCATGGATCGTCTGGTAGTTTGGTTGCGACTTTTGCGAGACTTCTCCATCTCTCTCTATTTGTGACACTGCGTTTGCATTCAATGAAGGAAGATGATTAATGAGCTATGTCCATCAGGTAGGTGATCGACCGCGAGAACGTTGACCCTCTAATCTAACCTGCACCACTAAACGTTCTAAAGAGCTTTCATTACGGATGATATGTCCAAAAATTTTAAAGATTCGCATTTGCACAATCGATGAAAGTCTTTGTTTGATGCGAAGTTCTTTCAGAATGGAAACGTTAGTGCGCTGAGTATTTCATTTTATCAGGTTTATAATAATTCAGTATTTTTCTCCTGTAAAAATAGAAATGAGGTTTCTTTTAAAAAAAAACAAAATTCTTTAGGAAAAAATGTTATTCCCCGATGATTTTACGTAAGAAGTACGAAAGTATTTAGGAACGATATTGTTCCATTATGTTTATATCTAGCTAGAAAAGCTTTTATCTATACCTACCTACCTAATATCAACGAAGTCTATAATAAAGGTACAAGGTTCAATATACAATATCTGTACCTCAGAGGTAAACAGTAGTAACTCCACTTTTTTGAAAATATGTTTTTTTGCACTATTAAAATCGTAAGAACCAGTTCTACGTAATGGTATCGGGCATCAAGTCCTACGACATCTAGGAAGAGAAATATCCAATCGTAAATGACAAAAACATATCGGGTATAGGACTTAAAATGATGATAAGATTGTTTACTCCTCAGCTTTACGCGCACTTAATGTTGTTCTAAACTTTATTGTAATTATGTGTAATACATAATAATTCCATCTAATAATTATAAAAAATACAATTGAGTTTGTTTAATATCTTTAAAGCAATTATGTTAAAAATACATTTATTATTTCATTCATTTAGACTGAAAATGTCTGCAAAAAGAGATTACCCATATTTCTATGGACCGTCGGCGCGGTGCCGTTGCGTAACACATAATTTTGTAAAAATTACTTGTATCTATACACCGCTAAAATGTGATCGTTTTAATCCCGCGGAGGGTCGATCCGGTACATGAAACACTATCGATTTGTAAAAATAAAATATATTTTTTTTCAAAACTCGTATTAATTTATGCATCTACGAAATTAATTTATTTAAGAAAACGTCAACTGAGCGAGTCCAATGACCTGTAGGTAGTAGTCGGGGTTGCAAATTAATTTCGTACACGCGTATTTTAATACGAGTTTTAAAAAGAAGGTACTTTATTTTTTAATTTTATCTTTACAAATCGATAGTGTTTCATGTACCGGATCGAACCTCCATGGGATTAAAACGATCAAAATTTAACGGTTTTATTGTTACACTTTACCAAGTGACGTCAGCATGCATTGTCTCTCATTTAAACTTTTTTTTATTGTTGATAGGTTCGCGCTTGACCGCTATCTCACCTGATGGAAAGCGACGATGTGGTCGACGATGGAACGCGCTTACCTTGAAGAAACCTATTCACTCTCATTATCATTTATCATTTATCAATGAAGTGCTCCAAAATCGTTTTGTGCGTGTAGGTGGGATGTCCACCATATACCGATGGCGCATCGCCGTACGTCTGTCTACTGAAAGTAAAAATTTCAGCTCAATGATTTAGTGATAGATGTTTTATTTATTTAAAGCTTTATGCAGAAAAAAACTGTACAAAGGCGGACTTGATGCCTTAGGCATTATCTGCCAGTCGACCTTAGGGTGGTGCAGAAAAATAACATGGCAGGTGCAACTTAATAAATAGACAAAACAGAAGAAAAACAAATATATACAATAGTAAATACATACTTAGATACATACATATAAATAAACAATGCTGTAGTGAAAAAACAAATCCAACATATTGCGAATATGCTCACGTGCTTTCACCTTAAAAGAAAATCGGCTTGTTGCCATCCTGATATTCAGAGGGAGCGCATTCCAAAGAGATATCACCTGGACGAAAAAGGAAGAGTGACTTCATCGTAGAAGACGATTCTTAGTAGACCGAAGATTTTTATTGTGCCCAGAGCAAAGAAATTGAAGTTCTGAAATCAGCTAAGAAGGGGAAAAAGGATTATCGAGAAAAGAGAACAGGGTAGTCAAGGCCCTTAGCGCTCTGCGCTAACGAATGGGTAACCATTTTAAAAGCAAACGATGCTCGAATACATGATCGTACTTACGGAGGTTGAAGACAAATCGAATGCAGTTATTCAGAAGACGGTACAGTTTATTGAGGAGATCTGCATTCAGGTCATAGTAGCACACATCAGCATAGTCGATTATGGGAAAGATTAGGGATTGTACAAGCATTGCCTTTATGTGAGCTGGGAGAAGATTCTTCAGACGATAGAGAGACCGTAACGTTTCAGTGACTTTTTGACTGACATTTGTGATCTGCTTCCGCCAATCCAGACAAGCATCAACATACAGACCAAGATCCTTGACCTCAGAGCCAAACGGGATCACTGTATTGTTGAAGATTACGAGTGGTACGGCTGTCTAGCTTTCTTAGACTATGGGGCTCCCAACTGTAACAGCCTGACAATTTTTTTTGTAAGATTTATTTTATTGTCTTAAAATTTATTTGTAAGATGGTATCTAAAAACACACACAAACACACATTGCAAGTTAATAAAAAGCTGGTAAAATCTTGCTACTTTATAATTTGACAATCAGACTAAAGGAAATTTAAAAAAATACAAATTCTTATTCAGAAATAGAGTTTAAGTGGCGCTACTTTATAAAGTGCAAAATCCAATTCATAATATCTCCAAAGTTAACCCTGAATTTAAAAACCGGTCAAGTGCGAGTTAGACTCGCGAACGAAGGGTTCCATATACCGCGTGATCTATACAACATTAAACACTAGGTATATTCTAACCTTTTTCTAAAGTTTCACCTGTTCCGGTGTTTGTTTCTTGAAAAAATATGTTTGTTATGGAGCCCCAATTAAACATACTTAAATATTTATTTATTCTATTTGTTGTTATAGCGGCAATAGAAATACATTATTTGAAAATTTCAGCGGTCTAGCTATCACGGTTTATGAGATGCCTGGTAACAAGACAGACGGACAGTGGAATCTTAGTAATAGGGTCTCGTTTTTACCCTTTAAGAAGCTGCTTTTCCACTTGCCTTTCATCAACATCTACTTCATCTAACGCAATCCAACGCGATGTTTAACGAAAAGGCAACGCGAAAAAAAAGAGATAACGCCTGAAAACTCTGTTAGCATTCGGTAATTCCGTGATTTACTCGAATATTTTATAAAACTTGTTCCAGGAAATAAGTGTTTTTTTTTTAAACCCTTAAAAGTTTTTGAAATTCATTGTCATTATTTAGAATCTTGATAAAATTTGCTAGGCTTGTATGGTTGTACTTTTTTGATTTTTTAAATTTTTGATTAAGTTATGATGTGTCAAAGTTCATGCATACTGGATTAGTTTTACACAAATTTACAAATTGATTTTCATAGAAGCCTAGATAATATCCACAAGATACTGTGTTTCCAAAATATCTGATGAAAAATGTGTAATAAAGTCATAATCGCGTAAGAGCGGTTGTATGAAAAACAGTAAAAATGTATGTCAAGATGCATCCTCTTAAGAACGGAACCCTAAAAACGAGTAACCATAGAAATCCATCTAAAAGTTAGAACGTACCAAGTTAAAAACGATTGGGACGTAAAAGTTACTTTTAAAACCGCATTTCGATCGTAGTATCCGTTCTTGAGACAATCCCTCTCTTTATATAACGACTTTACAAGCGTGTTGTTTTGTTAAGCACCCAACGTGTTGGGCAGGGGCGCCGACTCCGTGGGTGCTCGGGGTTCGAGCACCCATGAGTAATATACAGTGGGTGTCGAGCACCCCTGAGAATAGACATCAAGAAACAGATCAGCAATCACCTTTTAGGGATGGGCGTTTTTTCATAACCTGAAGACCCATTTAGCGCAGTGGTTTAGAGCGCCCCAGGTGAGACGCAAAGGTCGGATTGGATTCCCGCACCAACACAAAATATATATAATGTAATATATAATATATTCCACAACTATCACACAACGCCGTCTAGTCCCAAGCTAAGTAGAGCTTGTGTTATGGGTACTAGATATCTGATAAACGTACTTATATATTTCTAAATACATACATATTATAGATAAATTACACCCAGACACAGAACAAATGATCATGCTCATCACACAAACATTTGTCCTGGGTGGGAATCGAACCCACGACCTGAAAAGATTGTGTTGGGTCTCGCTGTATGTGGTACCTTCGTTGTTCCTGGTTTTCATAGTACAAGTACACCTTAGTTTCGGACGCAGTATCTAAGTAGGACTTTATTTATTTATCGGTCGATCAGTGTCAAATCAGTGTGCATTTCTTTTCTCACACTTCACCACTTTTTCGAGTCATCAAAATGAATCGAGCATGAGCACTGAGCACCCATGAGGTTTTCTAAAACCCGGCGCCTCTTGTGTTGGGTAATATGGACCCTTAAAGAACTCTGCCCATTTATGAGGTGTTAACAGCTGAAAATAAATTAGATCATGGTAATGATCCGAAACTTTTGACGGAGCGATTTTTCCTTAAGCAAGAAAATGTACTCATCTTCTTTCTGAGATATTAAACAGGAAAAATTGGATTAAAAGAGGCTGATTTTGGTCGTTGCTCAAGACCGTCTGGTCCCTTAATCCATTGTTACTGTCATTAGAGACGTTGAAAGGACTGTACATACTTACTTATAACTTCATGAGCTTTATTTAATTTTGCATATTACTTTTAGGAGTATCTGTGATAGACTAGCTTCGGCCAGTGGCTTTGCCAGCGTGAAAGTATGTTGCTCTAGGTATACAAAATTTGAACACCCGTTTCATTTCTTTAGGTTGAATTTTGGAAAATCCTCTCTTAATGCTTTCTTAAGTCATAAAAGGAAGCTTCGTGCAAAATTTTATGTTCTAATCCCAGCAGTTTCGGCTGTGCGTTGGTAAGTATGTCAGTCAGGCAATTTCTCCTTTTATATATATATAGATTTAAAAATATGAATCTAGGATGTCCAGTTATATACGGCTGAAATTTAATGGATACACGGATAGAACATGTCCTGGAATAGCTCATACTCGTAGGAAGTAATTTACAAATAAATATATATTTTTATAAAAAAATATATTATATCAATGTACCTATGTATGTTAGTATCATGTCAAATTTCGTCTGCAAACAAAGTACGTGCTATATCTAGTTCCTAATAATAAAATAATTTTCTTTTAAAGCCAAATAGACAGACTGTTGAACAATGGGACGCCAGCGCGATCGCAACGCGCCGTCGAAAATGAAAAACGAAACAGGCCATTCAAATGAAACAGACCGAATGGAACTTAGGTATTGTTATTCATTTTACTGAAGTCGTCAATCAAAGTCGAACTTGAAAGGCCTTTACTTATAAAATAAAATAAAAATAAAACATAATGCAGATAGAAGATAAGGCTGAAAGTCAACATAGGTTGGAAATTTGTTTAAATAAGTTGGATTTAAGTATGACATATATAATTTTTTTTTTTTTTAAATGATACAATTTATTTATTTACAGGCACTTATATACAAATTAAATAATATTACTAACAACTAAATAACTGTAATTACAGTAAATGAAAAAATAAATAAATAATAAAACCCTACGCTAATTGAAACTAACTAAAATATGGCATCAAAAAACTCTTCCACATCGCTGTCGACTGGTAATGTGCCCAAAAGACTGGCGGGATTGCCTAAATTTCAGTATATAATTTTAACCTGTTCCATTGGGAACAGTGTCTAAGTGTTGATGAGAAGAATACAGTCTTAATTCTTTTGCCAGAGATTAATAGTGACTAGGGGATAAAGCAGTGTCTTTAAGTCGCGAGGTAATCTTAGAGTAGTGAATTTTGTTTGTTTCAAATCTCAAATAATGTCGAGTGAGTCAAGATTAACTTGCAAATAATACTTGTATTTATCTATTATGTAGTTTGTTTTAGTCTTTTAATTATCTCACAGAAGGTGTAAAAAAAGAGTATCCAACATGGGGATAAAGCTGTCTTTGTCTTGGGCGGCTTGAATTTCTTATTACTGTATTAACTCCAATGCGAGGGAGTTAATTATATGAGTCTGTCTGCTGTTACTAGCTTGTTTTGTTCGGAATTCAATAAACCACCAACTGTGATGACACCTTACTAGTGAATTTGGCTTGGAATTGAAAGGGATTACGCTACTAAATGGCTTAAAGCAACGTGGTAACGCATACACTATGCATGCATTAGTCGCTGTTCAAAATAATTTCCAAGCAGTAACAGTATTGGCGATGACAAATCCTGTTGATCTGGGATCCGATCCCTTCCCTCGTTTGTTGTTTGATTATGATAATTATTATATGCTAGATAATGCGTTCATTAAGACATTGCTAATAGGTTGCCTAGCTAAATCTAGTGCCAATAATGTTAAACAATATTTGTTGTTACATTTTTGAATTCAATTACCCCTCATTTGTTATTTGGGAAAGTCGAGCATCAGCTGAAAGAATGTGCCCCAAGGAACTGAAAAAGTATAATAATAATAATAATAATATACCTGGCGTCGCAATTCCAGTCAATCTTAGAGTCTGGCTCGCTACCAGAATATCTGACAACTGGCGTTACCCACCTGCTCCATAAGACAAGTAACCCCGTAGATCCCAAGAACTATAGACCTATTACATGTTTGTCAACGGTCTATAAACTTCTTACATCCATTCTGAGAGCAAAAATTAAAATACACATAGAAAATAATCAGATTATTTCTCCCTCTACGAATGGATGTAGGAATGGGTCCCGGGGTACTAAGGAGCTACTCCTCATAGACATGGCCATAAGCCAACAGACTCGTCGATCCCGCAAGGATCTGTCGACATGTTGGATAGATTACAAGAAGGCCTATGACTCTGTTCCACATACATGGCTCATGAGGGTGCTGGAGTTATACAAAATAGATATAACTTTACGCACCTTTCTTGAGGCAATGGAAGACGGTCCTTCGCTATCCAGGATGTCGACCGATCCAGGGGAATGATGAAGGCTCATCATTCCCCATCTGGATTAAACGGGGAATATTTCAGGGCGACAGTCTGAGTCCGCTTTGGTTTTGCTTAGCCCTGAATCCTCTTAGCACATTGCTGGAGGATTCAGGACTAGGCTATCGGTGGAGAAGAGGTGGTCAGGTCATATCTCACCTTCTTTACATGGATGACCTGAAACTCTTTGCCCCCAGCAATTTGCAACTGATGGAGCTACTGAAGGTAACTGAAACTTTCAGTAGCGCCATCAGGATGGAATTTGGTGTGGACAAATGTGCAGGCATGCATGTAAAGCGAGGGGAGATTATGGAATCCGAGGGAATTCAACTCCCGGATTCCATACACCTTAGATCCCTTTCCTCGACCGAAACTTATAGGTATTTGGGTATGTCAGAAGCCTTAGGCATTAACAATGCTGACATGAAGCAATCGCTGAAGGAGCGCTTCTTTGGCCGCCTGAAGAAGGTATTAAATAGCCTTCTGTCGGGCGGAAATAAGGTGCGCGCCTTCAACGACTCTTTTGGCATACTCAAATGGACTCAGACCGAACTTGACGCCCTGGATAGGCGAGTCCGTACATTGCTGACGGCAAATCGGATGCATCACCCACGATCCTCGGTGATAAGACTGTACATCCCGCGGAAGTGTGGAGGTCGAGGCTTTTTAAATGCGAAGACCCTGCACAACCGCGAGGTGTGCAGCCTCAGAGAATATTTCCTTAAAACCGATGTGGGTATGCACCGAGATGTGGTCGCAGTGGACAAGGGACTCACCCCGTTATCCATGGCTAAAGAGGACTGGCATAAACCTGTAATAATGACTACTGATAACCGCAAGGAAATATGGAAAGGCAAGGAGCTCCACGGGCGCTTTTTCCGGGCTCTTCACGAGCCTGATGTATATTTCTTGGCGTCCGTGGCCTGGTTACGTTTCAGTGACCTCTTTGGGGAAACTGAAGGTTTTGTCTGTGCGATTATGGACGAAGTTATCTTAACGAACAACTACCGGAGATATATAATGAAGGACGGGACGGTTGACGTGTGTCGGGCATGCCACCGTCCGGGTGAGTCTATCAGACATATTATCTCTGGTTGTTCTCGTTTGGCTAACGGCGAGTATTTGCACAGACATAACCAAGTAGCCAGGATTATCCACCAGCAACTTGCTTTGAAGTACAACCTAGTGGATTTACAGGTAGCGTATTACAAGTATGTGCCCGACCCAGTTCTCGAAAATGACCATGTCACTTTGTACTGGGATCGGTCTATCATTACTGACCGGACTATTGTAGCCAATAAGCCGGATATAGTAGTGATAGACCGATTAGCGCACCGTGCAATGATAGTCGATATCACCATCCCGCATGACGAGAATCTCGTGAAAGCTGAGAAAGAGAAACAAATCAAATATCTCGACTTAGCACACGAGGTTGTCGACATGTGGAATGTGGACTCGGCTATCATTGTGCCGATTGTCGTAACCGCCAATGGTCTTATTGCCAAAAGCTTCGACGACCATCTGTCGAAGCTGTCGTTGCGCGGTTGGATCAAGGGCCAATACAGAAGGCAGTATTCCTCGATACGGCTCGCATTGTGAGGAAGTTCCTGTCTCTGGAGCCCTAACCACCGGTAGCTTGGACCCTGCTCCCGACATCGGTGGACTACTGTTTTTATATTTTTAAATGTTTTTTTATATATATATTTGTTATAAAAAAATATTTAAAAATATCAAAAATATGTATTATAAGAAAAATAAAGGAGATAATAATAATAATAATAATCCTTTATTTTCAGGCAACTAAGGCCCATAGACAAAATACACAAATACCAATAACAGTATAGGTTGCCTCCTTTTTTTGGTGCAAATAGGAGGGTTGCCTCCCATAAATAGGTGAGTAAATGGTCATAATTTACCCTCATCTGTTATTTAATCGATTTTTTTATGTTATTAAGTGTTTTTAATCTAATAGAAGGTATTAGTAACGATAGAACTAAATTTGTAAGTATTTGGATAAAGTCGAAAATATAAAATCTTCGCGGTCTCATACAAATTTTATTGTTTAACATCATTGGCACCAGAATTAACTAGGCAACCTATTCGGAATGATTTAATAAACACATTATACAATACATAATATTTATCATATTCGAATAACAGATGAGGGAAGAGATTTCTTTTACGGATCTCGTACTATGTTCAGTAATTAGGAATGTTCAGCGAATTGAAATGCTAGCGCGAACTTCTTTATTTATTTATCCCACTCATTCGTACAAAGCGTTTTGGAAACACATTCATTATGCGTACAGCTAAGGAGTGGAATTCCCTGCCGGAGTCTTTGTCTCCTGATAACTACAACTTAGGGGTCTTTAAGTCAAGAGTGAATAGGTTACTTCTAGGCAAGCGTGCTTCATCGTCGGCCCAATCGTCGCTTACCATCAGGTGAGATAGTGGTCAAACGCGAGCCTATCAATAATAATAATAAAAAAAAACTATTTATTTCTTAAGGTCAGGTTCATCATACATTAGTTGGACCGATAAAAAAAAAACGCGAATCTGACCCTAACTTACGATTTCAAACGTGTATGTCTACGAGATTACGTCACGGAAATATTTGAAAGTGCAAAAAATAATAAAACTAGTTTTTTAAAAGGACCTCGCAAATATATATTTTTTAAATATAAATATAAAAAAAACCGCTGTTATGGGGCCGCGAAAACGATATAGACCCGGGTGGAGTTCATAAAAATAGTCAGTGACTACAACCGTCTCTTAACCGTATATAACCGTCTCTTAATAAGTTCGGACTAACTTTTCAATACAGCCATATAGGTATTCTGAAAAGTAGAGTGAGTGCTGAGATTACATTACTTAATTCTGACAAGACCGTTTCATTATCGGTCCTATACAGCAATGCACTAACGGTACATGGTTGACATTCCGACTATATGCACAAAACGATAATTGTGCGCACAGCTAAGGAGAATTCCTTGTCGGAGTATGTGCTTACTGATAGCTTCTAGGCAAGTAAGTTCTATCGTAGACAACATCATTGCTTACCATGGGATAAGAAAGAGTTCGAGCACGAGTTTATCAATAATAATACTAACAAACATGTACTGACTATCTTCTATAATATAAAAATGAATCGCAAAATGTGTTGGTAAGCGCATAACTCAACAACGCCTGGACCGATTTCGCTAATTTTTTTTTGTTGTGTTCGTTATTATAAGGAGAAGGTTCTTATGGAAAAAAAATGAAAATTAGGGTAGTGTAGGGTAGAGTAGGGTAGTGTAGGGTAGTGTAGGGTAGAGTAAGGTAGAGGAGGGTAGAGTAGGGTAGAGTAGGGTAGAGTAGGGTAGAGTAGGGTAGAGTAAGGTAGAGGAGGGTAGAGTAGGGTAGAGTAGAGTAGGGTAGGGTAGAGTAGGTTAGAGTAGGGTAGAGTAGGGTAGAGTAGGGTAGAGTAGGGTAGAGTAGGGTAGAGTAGGGTAGAGTAGGGTAGAGTAGGGTAGAGTAGGGTAGAGTAGGGTAGAGTAGGGTAGAGTAGGGTAGAGTAGAGTAGAGTAGGGTAGGGTAGAGTAGGGTAGAGTAGGGTATAGTAGGGTAGAGTAGGGTATAGTAGGCTGAAGTAGGGAAGAGCGGGAGCGAAGCCGCGCGGGTACAGCTAGTCTATATATATAAAAGGAGAAACTGATTGACATATCAACGCACAGCTAAAACTACTGAGACTAGTGTGAAATTTTGCACAAGACTTTCTTTTATGACGTAGGTGAGCTCTAAGAGAGGATTTTTCAAAATTCACCCCCTAAGGGGGTTAAACGGGGGTCCAAAGTTTGTATGGAGAAACCTGCATTCACGCGGGCGAAGCCGCTGGCAGAAGTGTTGCTGTTATAAAGAGATAAAGTTTGTTTTTTTTGTTTGTAGGAGGAAATCTCTGAAAGTATTGGTCCGATTGCTACAATTTTAATTTTTTTTTGTTGTGTTCGTTATTATGAGGAGAAGGTTCTTATGGAAAAAAAAAAAATGAAAATTAGGGTAGTGTAGGGTAGAGTAGGGTAGTGTAGGGTAGTGTAGGGTAGAGTAAGGTAGAGTAGGGTAGAGTAGGGTAGAGTAGGGTAGAGTAGGGTAGAGTAAGGTAGAGGAGGGTAGAGTAGGGTAGAGTAGAGTAGGGTAGGGTAGAGTAGGGTAGAGTAGGGTAGAGTAGGGTAGAGTAGGGTAGAGTAGGGTAGAGTAGGGTAGAGTAGGGTAGAGTAGGGTAGGGTAGAGTAGGGTAGAGTAGGGTAGAGTAGGCTGAAGTAGGGAAGAGCGGGAGCGAAGCCGCGCGGGTACAGCTAGTCTATATATATAAAAGGAGAAACTGACTGACATATCAACGCACAGCTAAAACTACTGAGACTAGTGTGAAATTTTGCACAAGACTTTCTTTTATGACGTAGTTGAGCTCTAAGAGAGGATTTTTCAAAATTCACCCCCTAAGGGGGTTAAACGGGGGTCCAAAGTTTGTATGGAGAAACCTGCATTCACGCGGGCGAAGCCGCTGGCAGAAGTGTTGCTGTTATAAAGAGATAAAGTTTGTTTTTTTTGTTTGTAGGAGGAAATCCCTGAAAGTATTGGTCCGATTGCTAAAATTTTTTCAGCAATAGAAAGCTGCTTTATTCCTGAGTGACAAGGTTTTTAAGCTATTGCATAGCTTCTATCGCGGGCCTTGAGCGTGGAGACCGAATCCAGAAATTCCGTAACGAAAATAACCTAACACCCCCCACTCATTTGTTTTTTGAGCGTGGTGACCGATAAGAAAACAAATGAGTGAACAATCAATCAAAATTCAATTCAATGTGTGAAAGTGTAACTTCAATTAATATCAAAGAAAAAAAACAAAGGAAAAAAAATACTGCATAAATAAAATAAATAAATAATTATAATTGCATAAGTTGATAAAAAATGCTATGCAATAGCTTTACCGCGGCAGTCCCCGAGTGCCACACGTCTTTTTTTTGTTTGTAGGAGGAAATCTCTGAAAGTATTGGTCCGATTGCTACAATTTTTTCAGCAATAGAAAGCTGCTTTATTCCTGAGTGTGAGTGAGTGTGTGAGTTTTACGCGGGCAAAGCTGCGGGCAAAAGCTAGTCAATAATAATAAAAAATAAGCTAAATACTGTGACGCAGCTCAGCTCGTCGGTAACCAACGTATAGGGATACTTCCTGAAATGAAACACTTCGGGCGGCACACTCTTATATTTTTCTTACTTATTTTACGAATACATGTTATTCATATAAAAATCACTTCAGCACTGAAAAAACAACAGACATTCTTTTTTTCTACTAACTTTCAAAACTATTCTAGAACAGCATAATCCTTCGAATTATATTTAAAAGCCAGTTCGTTGGTTATATAAAAAAAGCAACTCATGCGATCTCCTTTCGATATCACATGAGCTACGCCCCAATGAATAGAAATGTTGAGGCAACAAGCATTTATATTCTAAAAACTTTCGAAGGACTAAGCATGACCTACCTATACCTAACTCTGAGGCCGTAAATGCAAAATTTTCCCGATATGAGGAAAGGAGGTTTTTTAGCTTAAGTTTTTCAATATGACTTAATTCTGAGTTAATATTAAGTTTATTTATGGTAGTACATTTTTCAGAAATATTTGACATTAAATCTTCGTCATTTTTTTCTATTAGTTTAGAAAAATAAAGATAATCATTTTTCGAAATATAATTCAACCTTCCTCCCTCTCTGGGTTCATGTCCATAAATGACATTATTTTTTTCATTTGTTCTGTCATGCTGGTCATGATGTACCATAGGGCGTGACATTGACGCGACATTTCGATCACAATATTCACAAAACTTTACACAAATATTATTCAATATTATACAACTATCAGCGAAATTTATAATTGCATTATATTTATGAAAAAAATCCTGACCGAGGATTAAACTTTGACTAATGTCCTTAATTATTACAAATTCATTAACAAAAATACGTGAATCTATCATAAAAGTTATCTTCACTTTTCCGAGAACCTTCAGATATGATCCTGATATTGCTTTCACAAAATGATTCGTCCCGTCATTGGTACTCTTTAGTTCAAGATTCGTAGCTAATTGCTCTGATATACACGAAATTGATGCTCCAGTGTCTATCAGCGCACTATAGGCCTGTTCAGCTATAAAAATATTAATAAATGGAGTAAGATCACCAGTATTTTTTTTTCTGTCTTCTGTCCGGAGTTGCTCTCTCTCGGACACAGCTTGCAACTCCGCTTGTTTCCTTATCGGCTGTGCCCTTGCTCGTTTGGGTGGTTGGGTGCTGGTGGGCTTCTTTGGCTGGGGGCAGTTTGTGTACGATTATTCCAATTATAACGATGTCTAGGGCGAAAATTGTATCTGGGTGTATGGAACGTCTCCGCATCGCCCGCACTTTGTGGTGTGGCACTTGATGTCGCCGGGATAGATGGTCTCGGGGTTGATGGGGACCTTTGGTTTGTATTGGGGAGATGATCGAAACTAACACGCGGGGGTTGCAATGGTAAATTAATTGAATCATGTTGTGTTTCGCTAAAAATCTCCTCGACTTGCTGAAGCGTGGCTCGTAGCTCCGCTTTTGAGTTATATAATCGAGTTGCTAATTTCAATTTATAATTTATGGTGATCCCTTTTAGAAATGTTTTAATAAAAATTTTATCGTCAGTTATGCCCGCTTGTTGCCCGTAATCAGCCAGTCTATAAAAAAAAACCACAACATCCTCTTTCTCGCTTTGACGAGCGTTATAGAATTTTTCTACATAATCCGTTCCCGACGGGAATTCGTTTTTTAAGCTATCACATAAATCTTTGAATGATGTTCTTTCATTATAAATAAATTTAAAATAAGCTAGAGCCGGACCGTCTAAATATGCTCCCATAATTAATGCTAGGTCGTTTTCCGCCCATTTATTTATCGCTGCAATTCGGCGGAATTGCAAAAGAAAATCATCAAAGCTCGTGCCGACGCCCGAGAAAAATATTATTTGCGCCATGTTGTATGTTTGTGTTTTTCCTATTTCACTTAGCTTTCACTCCAAAGCGTCGGTCGGCGCCTCCACCATGTGACGCAGCTCAGCTCGTCGGTAACCAACGTATAGGGATACTTCCTGAAATGAAACACTTCGGGCGGCACACTCTTATATTTTTCTTACTTATTTTACGAATACATGTTATTCATATAAAAATCACTTCAGCACTGAAAAAACAACAGACATTCTTTTTTTCTACTAACTTTCAAAACTATTCTAGAACAGCATAATCCTTCGAATTATATTTAAAAGCCAGTTCGTTGGTTATATAAAAAAAGCAACTCATGCGATCTCCTTTCGATATCACAATACTGTAACGATTAAAGTAAAGCTCCATTAGTTAAGGAGATCGGTGACATAAGTTTAAGAAGCCCGAATAGATATCTACTAGTAGACGCTAAAGTTAATGGACCGAGACGATTCGGAGTACCTCTTGACGTCTCACATTAATCACTGACGACTGTCGACTAGTAGATGGGCACAGTTAAGGCCCAAGCGCCCGAAAAGTGCCATAAAACAGTGACTTTCTGAAGCCTACTCCTCGGCCTGGCCGTTACCGAGGAGTAGTCTTGAAAATAGGTTTGTAGAATTGTATGTTTATTATACATTCATGATCAACAATAAAAAACTATTGATTTTTTCGTGCGATCAATGCTTTTTAACCGACTTCGAAAAGGAGAAGGTTCTATGTTCGGCTGAATGTATGTTTTTTTTTATGTATGTTCACCGATATCTCGGTCAATTGTGGACCGATTTTGAAAATTCTTTGTTTGATTGAACGGTTATGCTTCCAAATGGAACAGATCATGAACTTCGAAGATATGGAACAGAACTCCTCATAGAATCACAGCAGAACTGTGGTTACAATTAAAGTTGCTTTGTTTATACGTGTAGTCGATGACTGACTGTCAGAAAGGGGGAGGGGGATGTATTCAACTGATCTGATGATGAAGCCAGAAGGAACAAAATAAATTAATGTAAACTAACCATGTTTGGGATTATTAGAATCGTTATTAGATGCACTGTAGCTATAAGTTATTTAAGTTTGTCTGAGGGTACTTTTTAGTGGTGGTACCATAACTAAAAAGTGTAAAATAAAAAACTTTTTACAAAAAGAAATAAAACCGACTTCAATGTTAAAAAACACTGAAAAGTATAAAATAACTTTAATTTCGGAAGTCGGTGTTAAATAACGAAGAGACAAAACTATTATAGAAACACCGACTTCCGAAATTAAAGTTATTTCTATAAAATATTTAGCAATTTTGCAACCTTTCCCTGCTACTTCGAAACGGCATTGGATCTTTAGAAACATTTTTATACATAAAAATTGGTAGTTCAAAGTGAACATAGCATATATGTAAATCAATCATTATTACGCAAAGAAAATGTTTAAAGAGGTCAGCCGAGGCTCTATCCGGGCGCTGCTGGCCGCAAATAAATGTACAGAAACGCGTACTGCCGCCTAGGCGGGTACGAGTGTTGTGTGCATTTAATTTCGGCCAGATATTCAAGGGGCTATAAGCCTTAACATATCAGTAGTACGAGTCAGTACCTGCTGCGAAAATCGCTATTGCTACTACGACGTATGGATGTTGTTTATGTGGCGTAGAGAATAATATGCATGAAAAAAAATACATTATTATCTAACCAGTTATCAGTAAATATTAAAAATAGAACACTATCAGAGAAAATATAAATATTTTTTTAACAAGTTCTATTGTGGTTCAGTTATATATCTATGTGGGGGCGTAGTGGACTTTGACATTAGATGTGTGATGAATGTTCAAATTATCGACTTTGAAGCTTTATATGTTCCAAGCTGTTGAACATTGGAGGTCTGCCCCGCTAGAGTGTGGCGTGCCCGCGTGGAGGCGATTGAGCGGCGCATCGCCATGTCTTCATGGATGCGATTGGCGGTGGCAACCTTCCGCATTCGGCACATGTTTAGGGTTTGAGAGAGAATAGGAAGCAGTCAGGTGACTGCTTCCTATTCTCTCTTAAACCCACCTCCTTCACCAGCACCCAATACACTGCTGTTTCGCAGAAGGAGGTCCTTTTGCGAAGGCGGTGGTGGAAAACTGAGAAGAAGGACATCGTGATGCCCCAGCCCCCGCATAATATAACCCCAGCGTCGGGAGTCACAAAGCGATTCCTGCCCTCAGAAGGTGCAGGATCGACGCCGAGGAAATTAGGACTGCGTCCGAGTCGAATGCGCTTTATGTTTCACTCACGCTTCAAAGAGATGTCAGCTTATGTGACAGGACCCGCTAGGGTCGATGCTTGCCAGGGCTGCAGGGCATCTGAAGGAACACTGGTGAATTTTAGTCTCTCGCTATTTTATATAAAAAAAAAAAAAACAACGGTAATAAGTGTAATTACGCAAATGAAAAATTGTATTTATACAATAATTTCGATGAGCTGTTGATTGAACTCACGAAGGAACCAGTACCCAAATGATAATATTGAAAGGTTATTGACTACACTCGTTTTGGTCTAATTATTTTCTAAGAAATCCACAGATTTTCCGAGGATCTTATAAGTACCAAAAAAATCTTAATACAAATCAATTGAAATTTGTCATCATAAGGGCGCTTTTCCACTAGAGTTGTGCTATGCAGCGCATCCAACAATCATATTTATTGGCACATAGCTTAACACTGGTAGAAACGGATTTAACTAAGATATGTTTTTTTTTTTTTTATGGAAGGATGCGTGCTATACTGCTATGGATGCGTGTTATGGATCCTTACATCGATACATCACATAGCTCGAGCTACGCATCTTCCTCGCGCAGCTACTTTGCGGCGGCGCATTTTCATAGAACATCTTACTCGCACTCACATAGTTTCACAGCGTAGCTAATAGATCCTCGCAGCATAGCTGTATAGCACATCTCTGGTGGAAAAGCAGCCTTACTCTGTAATTTTATGAAGTACTATTCAATATGAAGCAAATATGCGATGATACATAACAATCTGATACTTTTGTAATTTGTTTTCAGACATTTTCTGTTTTATTAAACAGCAAACGTCGCAAAAGAGTGACATATTATAGTAACTGTATTTGCATGGGAGCCAAAAATAAAGAAACATAAATTAAAGAATAAACTACATATAATATTTAGTGAGGAATTTTAATGACGAAGGTACTTACAGTCGCGTAAAATTACAATTTGTAACATTTTCTTCACCGAAGCGTATACGATTTCAAGCAATCTCTGTTTAAATCTGGCAAATTGGCATTTAGAATAGTTAGTTCTTATTCTTAAACACTGTTGATGTTAAATAGAACACAAGAAAGAAAAAGTCGACAGTCACAAGCAGAATAAATTAAAACTCTCCCGACCAGAAACAGCAAAAAGATCAAAACAATTTGTCTACAATCGTGAAGTGGCTAGATTAATTTCTTTCCTGGTACTTATCCACAAAGTTCAATGCAATACCAATGCTTCATCGCTGACACAATTAGATAATAATAATAATAATAAGGCCCTCCGGCCTCTGACAGGGTCCCCGCTGCCGGTGGAAGTGTGCAGCGCATGCGATGGACACAATCCATTAATGAAAATGTCATGCGCTCATACTTTGGGGCTACAGAGGGGGGAACTAACCTGACTGCGTACCGTGGTCGGATGCTCTCTCTGTTTCAGGTGCTTGAACCAGCTGTCAACGTTTCGGCCCAAAGATTATCGGATCAGGTGCGGGTCATCCAGCGTAACCGTATGTTGGATGACGCCGTACTTGATAGACTGCGCCTAGAATCACGGAATGGTCGTGTCTCACCTGTTTCACCACCGGCCGCGGTGCAACGTCAACCCAGTGTTTCACCGCGACCCGACCACGTTGGTGAGGATGATGATGACGGGGCTATATCCGTGAGTACCCAGTGCAATGTACGTTTGAGGAGCGCTTTGGAGGATGCATTCCGGGAGTACCGCTCTATACCACCAGAGCTTAGACCTCGTCTACCTCGTTTGCCTATGCATAGAAAAAATAGGGCGTTGGTGTGTGCTCTAGATTCGCAGCTATCAAATTGTTTTGATAGCAGCGAAGACCTTACCGATACCCACTCGATCTTATACTGTGCGGCTGCAGCGGCGTGTCGTGTAGCTCACGTCAAAATTCCAAATAGTGACAGAGCTACACGACCAGCTAAACCAGCTTGGCAGTGCAGGATCGAGCGTCGTATCGGTGAGGCTAGAGCACTCATCGGCAAACTTATCTGCTTCAGGGAGGGCAACACTCGCCCTAGAGTGATGCGCTTTGTGAGGCGGGCGTTCTCGGGGACAGATATTAGTCCACGAGATTATCTACCCCGTATCACAGAGCGTATCGACTTCCTGAGGCAGAAAGTCTATGCATGGGCAAACCGTATACGACGGTACAAGCGGCGAGTGGAGCGGTACACCCAGAATCGCGCGTTCCAAAGCAACGAAAGGTGGGTTTACAGGGCTTGGGAGCGACCGGACCAAAGTGTGATTGATACGCGCCTACCGGATGATGATGCCATGTATTCATTTTGGCGCAGCATCTGGTCGGTGCCTGTCAATCACACTGAGGGTGATTGGACTCGGAAGGTCGAGCGAGAGTGCGAACTTCTACCAGAAATGGGGGCAGTTACCATCAGCCCCCAAGATGTAGCTCGTGCAGTCCGTCCGTTACCAAATTGGAAATCTCCAGGGCCGGACGGGCTGCACAACTTTTGGCTTAAATGGTTTAAAAGTTCGCACGCTCGCTTGGCGTCCCAATTCCAATCTGCCTTAGAGTCAGGGTCACTGCCCCAGTTCCTGACGACAGGAATAACCCACCTGCTCCATAAATCGGGTAGTACTGCGGAACCCAAAAATTATAGACCGATTACATGTTTGCCGACGGTCTATAAAGTTCTTACATCCATCCTGAGAGCTAAAATTAATAGTCATATTGAGACAAATTCCATTATGTCTGCTTCTCAGAATGGATGTAGGAACGGGTCCCGTGGTACTAAGGAGCTGCTCCTTATTGATGTTGCCATTAGCCAACAGGTTCGTCGTTCTCGAAGAGATCTGTCGACATGTTGGATAGATTACAAGAAGGCCTATGATTCAGTGCCGCATACATGGCTCATGAGGGTGCTAGAGCTATATAAAATTGATGTAACTCTGCGCACCTTTCTGATGTCATGTATGGGGCAGTGGAGGACGGTCCTTCACTATCCAGGGTGTCGACGGGTTTCGGAGAACAGCGAACCGTTAAGGATCGAGCGTGGCATATTCCAGGGTGACAGTCTGAGTCCACTGTGGTTTTGCCTAGCCTTGAACCCTCTCAGCACACTGCTGGAGGGTTCGGGTGTAGGCTACCGGTTGAGAAGAGAGGGTCAGGTCATATCTCACCTTCTTTACATGGATGATCTGAAACTTTTTGCTTCCAACAACTTGCAACTGATGGAGCTACTGAAGGTAACTGAAACCTTCAGTAGTGCCATCAGGATGGAATTTGGTTTGGACAAATGTGCAGTCATGCATGTAAAACGAGGGGAGATTATGGAATCCGTGGGAACCCAACTCTCGGATTCCATACACCTTAGATCCCTCTGCTCAACCGAAACATACAAGTATTTGGGTATGTCGGAAGCGTTGGGCATCAATGCTGCTGACGTGAAACAATCGTTGAGGGAGCGCTTCTTTGGCCGCCTGAATAAAGTACTGAAAAGTCTTTTATCAGGTGGGAACAAGGTGCGCGCCTTCAACGGTTGGGTCATGCCGGTTTTGATGTACTCTTTCGGCATACTCAAATGGACTCAGACGGAACTCGACGCCCTGGATAGGAGGGTCCGCACTCTGCTTACCGCAAATCGGATGCATCACCCACGATCATCGGTGATGAGGCTGTATATCCCGCGGAAGTGTGGGGGTCGTGGCTTCTTAAATGCCAAGACCCTGCACAACCGTGAGGTATGCAGTCTCAGGAAATACTTCCTGGAAACCGACGTGGGGATGCACCGAGATGTAGTGGCGGTGGACAAAGGCCTCACCCCGCTCTCCTTGGCCAACGAGAACTGGCGCAAACCTATAGTAATGGAAATTAATGAACGCAAGGAAGTATGGAAGGGCAAGGAGCTTCACGGGCGCTTTTACCGGGCCTTACATGGGCCCGATGTAGATCTTTTAGCGTCCGTATCCTGGCTACGCTTTGGTGATCTCTTTGGAGAAACCGAAGGTTTTGTCTTTGCAATTATGGACGAAGTTATGATGACGAACAACTACCGGAAATATATTGTGAAGGACGGTACGGTTGACATCTGTCGGGCATGCCACCGGCCCGGAGAATCAATTCGACACATTATTTCTGGGTGTTCTCATTTAGCTAACGGAGACTATTTGCACAGACACAACCTTGTAGCCAGGATTATCCATCAGCAACTTGCTCTTAAATACAATCTTGTTGAATCAGAAGTACCGTACTATAGGTATGTGCCCGACCCAGTTCTCGAGAATGGCAGCGTCACATTGTATTGGGACCGATCTATCATCACTGACAGGACTATTGTTGCCAATAAGCCTGACATAGTGGTGATAGATCGACTAGAGCGTCGCACAATGATTGTTGATATAGCGGTCCCTCATGACGAGAACCTCGTGAAAGCTGAGAAAGATAAACAAACTAAATATCTTGACTTGGCTCGCGAGGTTGTCGACATGTGGGAAGTGGATAGAGCAATCATTGTGCCGATAGTCGTGACGGCCAATGGCTTAATAGCCAAGAGCCTCGACCAACATCTGCGGAGGCTCTCGTTAGGCAGTTGGATCAAGGGCTTGATCCAGAAGGCAGTACTCCTAGACACGGCGCGTATTGTCCGGAGGTTCCTCTCTCAGGAGCCCTGACCGCCGGCAGCCTGGACCCTGTTCCCGATGCCGGTGGGCTACTATTTTTTATATTTTTAAATGTTTTTTTTATGTTAATTTTTGAAGAAATATTTAAAAATATGATAAATATGTATATAATAATAAATGAATGGAATAATAATAATATTCCACAACTACCACACAACGCCGTCTAGTCCCAAGCTAAGCAGAGCTTGTGTTATGGGTACTAGACAACTGATAAACATACTTATATATTTCTAAATACATACATATTATAGATAAATTACACCCAGACACAGAACAAATGATTATGCTCATCACACAAACATTTGTCCTGGGTGGGAATCGAACCCACGACCTCCGGCATAGCAGTCAGGGTCACTAACCACTAGACCAACAGGCCAGTTAGATGAAAATCTATCTGTTTTATTTATTTGTTGTATTAAATAAAAAAAGTTGTACGCCATTTTGGATTCATGGTGAGTTGGTTACGTGGCTTTTTTTCGTATTTTTCTCAGCAAACCTTTTCAATAGAAATCCTGAATTCATGGCGGGGCAAAAAAACATAACTACAAAGTTCACCATCTTCAAGAGTCTTTCATATTGGCTTTAAAATTACGTCACTCAATCGGCAAGAAGTAGCTGTTTTAAAAATATTTTTTCTTTTTCAATACAATTACTCGAACGCTTATACCATATAATTTACTGTTTTTCGCATTAGTGCAAAAAAGTGCGCTAACTCACCCCTACCACAATTAATTACGTTTATCGTATCAGGCTGAGTGCTAAGCAGCCCTGCGAGTCGCCAGGTAGACACCGTTTGTATATATGTATAAGAAAACATCGTTTGATTGCAGCATTGGTTTGTCATTGCAGCATTCAGCTCTCTATCAACTGCAGAATTCCGCTTTGGTTTGCATCATCATCATCATCATCATCATTTCAGCCGTCCGTTTTACACGTCCACTGTTGGACATAGGCCTCCCCCAAGCGTCGCCACATCGAACGTTCCTGTGCGTCCTGCATCCATCGGTTTCCTGCTACCTTCACCAGGTCATCGGTCCACCTTGTAGGACACCTTTGGTTTGCACTTGTATCAAAATATATTATTTTGTTTGCAAGATTTGGCTAAACAAACATATATAAGTACCTACTAATCTTGCAAGTTAGCTAAGCTAGTGAAAATCTACTCGATCTGTTAACGCGAAAAACATCTGTCTCCTAGAAATCAATATCGGGTGCTCCTAGACTGCACAGGTGTCTCTGAAATACGCACACGAACCTTAGGATCCCCGAACTCCACCCACCCACCCTTAGTTGACTGGTAGAGAATGCCTAAGGCATTAAGGCCGCCTGTGTACCTTTGTGTTGCATGAAGTTTTGATAAATAAATGAATAAACTCTCTCGGTGATGTCCTGAAAAACCTCATAGGCCTAATCTGTTTTTGTAGAGAGGTGGGCTGACTTATTTTATAAGTTCACCCAAGGTCCGAATGGAATAAAGTGCGGAAACCATACTCAGATATAACAATCAATCGGGTTTTAGTATTTAGTCATTGTCAAACAATTTGCTTAGACTTTTCCTAATTGTGTTGGGACGGCTTTCAGTCTAATTGGAAGCATCTTGATTGGTTAAATTGGATTGGAAGCTGTGGTGGCCTAGTCGAAATAGCCCCGACTTACGAGTTGTACTTACAGGTTCAAACCTAGCAAGGCACATTTTTTTTTTGTTAGCCCACACTATCCCACTGCTGGGCAAAGGCCTCCCTCCACTCCTTCCAACGATCACGGTTCCTCGCTTTCTCATTCCAGTTCTTAAGGAAGCCATCCAGATCATCCCGCCATCTCCTTCGTGTTCTGCCTTGGCCCCGCGTTGCTGTGTCCGGGCACTCCATCCAGCGTTTTACGCTTCCACAGCTCGTTAGACATTACAAGGCACATTACTTTGTGTGATTTATTTCATCACCACTGCTCTCAAAACGGTGAAGGAAAACATCGTAAGGAAACCGGCATGTCCTAAAATAAAAATAATAATACTTTATTTTCAGGCAAATAAGACCAATAGACAAAATACATAAAATAATCTTAAAATAATATAAATTAAGAACATGCAACAACTAATCTATTTATTTTTACAAACTATTACACACGAAGTGACGACACGTCGTGTTAAAAAAGTTGAAGACTTGTGACATCCACGAAGCCGCACTAGGTTCGCGTGGCAGATTACTTACGGCCTATTCCTTCTCCAAGAGAAGATTTGAATCCCAGCATTTGGAACATTATAAGGCTGATTATGTTTATGCTATGCTATGGATTCAGCTGTATACTAATTTATATGTAACGCTTGTCAGATGAATACATAAGTGATCTCCAAATTTGAAAACACAAAACTGCGACATCTGAAGAGGTCGCATACGGCTTTGATTAACTTGCAAACTGGCAAGGTAGTGCCAGTTTGCAAGAGACATATTGTTTAACATCATTGGCACCAGATTTAGCGAGGCAACTTATGCGCAATGTCTTAATTAACGTATTATCTAGCATATCATATTTATCATAATCAAATTACAGATGAGGAAAGATATATCTTCTACGTATCTTAGAACAGTAAGAAAATAAGAAAGATTGATTTGTAATATTACCGTAATCAGGTTGCAAAGCCGATAGGCGAATAAAAAGTTTTTATAAATACATGGTGCTAGAATAATACAAGCTAATGATTAACAAGATAGAAGCGTTTAATGGCGTCTCAGCCCCTACTTTACCCATTGGCAAAACTTAGAGCTTCTGATTACTTTCACAGATCTACAATCGATAGCCGAGAACAACAACCTAGCGTATCTTACCTTAATTGAATGGACGGTCGCCCATCCATTTCCAATATCGACATCAACAAGCATTGCTTTCAAGATTAATTCACGCGGCTGTTATTTTAATTATATTTTTAAGTAATTACTTATTGTAAGGATGTAGATGGATGGAGAGGGAGAGGAAGGCCAAAAAAAGATGGATGGATTGTGTGAGAAGTGATATGAAAGAAAAGGGAGTTAGTGATAGTTTGACGGGTGACAGGACAGAATGGAAGAAGAAAACGTGTTGCGCCGACCCCAAGTAATATGGGATAAGGGCAGGAAGAAGAAGAAGAAGACTTATTGTAAGGATAGGTACACGTTCGATCCGGTTCATGTTCCGGAAATCGCTGCACTGCGCAACACGTGCAATCACGCGCGACGCCGGTACGCCAGATACTGCGGGCGCCGCATCCGCGCGCCGGATGCGGAGGCCAGAGAGGCGGAGCTGTACGAAGGTTACAGAGAGGCAAAACACACCCTCCGAGCGGAGATTAAGCGGGCCAAACTCGAGGCCCGCGACGTGTGGCTGGGGTCTCTGAACGCGGACCCGTGGGGGCGCCCGTACAAATTGATACGGGAGAAACTGCGCCCCTGGGCTCCCCCGCTGACTCAGAGTCTCCGGCCCCAACTCGTGGAGGGTGTGGTGAGCGCTCTGTTCCCTGCGCGAGGGGAACACTCCCCCCCGCCCATGGCTCCGCCTCCGCCAGCGGTGTCTGACGCGGACCGCAATAGCGACGACGACGATAATGCTCCAGAGGTGACCGAGGCAGAGATGAGAGTGGCGGTGCAAAGGCTGAGTGCCAAGAACGCCGCCCCAGGACCCGATGGCTTGCCTGGGAAAGCCTGGGCCCTGCCCATGGAGGCTCTCGGGCCTCGACTGAGAGGGCTCTTCAGCGCATGCTTGGAGAGGGGCCAGTTCCCACTTCGCTGGAAGACGGGGAAACTGGTCCTCATCGCGAAGCCAGGGCGCCCTGCGGACTCTCCGTCCGCGTACCGGCCCATTGTGCTGCTCGACGAGGTGGGCAAGCTCTTTGAAAGAGTGATTGCGAGCCGCCTCGTCGCGCGCCTTTCACGAGTGGGGCCGGACCTTTCGGACGGACAGTTCGGCTTTCGCAGGATGCGCTCGACGGTGGACGCCATCATGCGCGTGCGAGCCCTCACGACGGGGGATGCGGTGTCCCAGGGTAGGTGTGTCGTGGCAGTGTCCTTGGACATTGCCAACGCTTTCAATTCCCTGCCCTGGAGTACGATCCGGAGGGCACTCCGGTACCACCGGGTGCCCGAATACCTCTGTCGAGTAGTCGAGGCCTACCTGTCGGACAGGTATATTGTCTACCCCGGTCACCAGGGAGACTGGAAACGTCGGGAGATGTCGTGCGGTGTTCCGCAGGGGTCGGTACTAGGGCCACCCTTGTGGAACATCGGGTACGATTACGTGCTGCGGGGCGACCTCCCTGACGGGGTCAGCGTGGTCTGCTACGCAGACGACACGCTGGTTCTAGCGCAGGGAGAGTCGTACCGGGCGGCGGCCGCATTAGCGACACGCGGGGTTGCGATAGTCGTTGGTAGGATCCAGGAGTTGGGACTCGAGGTGGCGCTGCGCAAATCCGAGGCCATGTGTTTTCACGGTCGCGGCCGTCGGAACGCGCCACCGTCGGGTTCCCAACTAACGGTAGGAGGAGTTCGCATCGGCGTCGGGACATCGATGAGGTACCTGGGACTCATCCTCGACAGTCGATGGAATTTCGTGGAGCATTTCCGACGTCTGGCTCCCAAACTCAACCGGACTGGGGCCGCTCTCAAGCGGCTCCTGCCCAACCTTGGGGGTCCAGACGCCTCCTGCCGGAGGCTCTACGCGGGGATCGTTCGGTCCATGGCCCTCTACGGGGCGCCGGTGTGGGCGCCGTCGCTGCAAAAGCGACCGGCGGCCATTCTGAACGCCTGCCAGAGGGTCATGGCAATTCGGATGGTGCGGGGATACCGCACGATTTCCTGCGAAGCGGCGAGCCTTCTGGCTGGCCTACCACCGTGGGATCTGGAGGCAACAGTCCTTGCACACATGCACGACATGCGCGTGGAGATGCAACGCCGGGGTGAAAGTCCTCTGCCGCGACAGGTCACGGCATGGCGGACAGAGCTCCGGCGGGATCTCATGGTGGAATGGCGTCAGCGACTATCTCAACCCCGTCATGGGCACGCCACAATTATGGCGATAAGTCCCCTCTTTGAGGCGTGGCTGGAAAGACCTCACGGCGTCCTAACCTTCCGCATGACACAGGTCCTCACCGGAAATGGCAAGTTCAGGAGGTTCCTGTTCCGAATTAAAGCGGAAGTGACGCCCGGGTGTCGCCACTGTGCGGAACGCCCGGAGGACACGGTGGAGCACACAATCGCGGTGTGCCCTGCTTGGGCGGAGCATCGCCGTGCCCTCGTGGGGGTGATCGGCGGCGGAGACCTCTCGCGCCGGGCCTTGGTCGAGGCCATGGTCCGGAGCGAGGAGGAGTGGCAGGCGGTCGCCGACTTCTGCGAAGCAGTAATGCTCGCTAAGGAGGAGGCCGACCGCATCAGGCAACGGCGCCCTCGCCGCCGCCGGGATTCCGATCCCGATTTCCAGCCACCGTAGGCGCGGGCTTGCGGACAGTGAGCAATGGGTAGCTCGCTGTCCGGCCGTCCGGTAACTGTCCGGACCAAGCCCAAGTCGTCGACGGCGCGCGCTGTTCCCGCGCGCCTCAAGGAGTTGTCAGCAACAGCAGGGGCCCAGCCGGGTCGAAGCATACCGGGGCCAGGGTTATCCGAAAGGGCGCTCGAGCCCCGGTATGAAGGCTTGAAGGAACGGGATGGGTTTTTTAGTCAGTAAGAGTCTGACACTATCTCCCGCTCCGCCCAAGAGCGGGGGTTGTCATAAGATGATTTTTACCATCGAAAAAAAAAAAAAATCCGGTTCATGTTACAGTGAATTTGTGGTGATATATTTCTGGATTAAAAGATGTATCTAGCTGTAGTTGTGGTAATTAATTTATTCAATCTTATAGATTCAGAGAACTCTTCATAACAATTGTAAATATTTTGTCACGAGATTCACTTTATTTCTTGTTGATGGTTGGTTGCTATTTCCAAGTCTATCGAAATTATTTAGATTTATGTTGTTATAATCTACATCTACACTAATATTATAAAGAGGTACAGTTGGTTTGTAGGATGTAATCTCTGAAAGTACTGGTCCGATTGCGAATTTTTTTTCACTGATAGAAAGCTAATTTAGTCTTGAGTATATGTACCTATGCGAGGCGAAGCCGCGGCCATAAGATAGTGTTTTATATAGATGTCTACGTTGTTCTAAAATATGTTTTTTAATAATTTGAGTTCAAGTTCTCATTCAATTTATTTCAATCAAAGAGTGGTTGACATCAGTACCTATTGTTTGTTTCAATATTCTAAAGACTGCTGTAGGATATACTGTACTATATATTTTTTCATAGAATACGAAGTAAAACAGCAATCAGAATTACGGTTCAAATACATTTTCAAGTGCTGAAATCGAAAAACTGCTGATTTTGTAACAAAGCCAAAGACGGAAAGAGACAGTTTTGTAGACTGAATATTTTTTGTGCTTGTATGAAACTGGCTGCAATACCTTGGAGGCGGTTAAACTTTTTTTTTCAGAGTTGGTCCTACGTACCTACTTCCAATATAGGTACTTAAATGCACCTAAATTATCTGCACTAATATTATAAAGAGATAAAGTTTGTTTTTTGTTTGTAGTCTATAAAAATACTGGTCCGATTGCTATTTAGATGGGCGTGCCTCAAGGTTCAATTCTAGGCCCTTTCATTTTTTTAGTTTTTATTAATGGCCTTCCCTTCATGATGGCTAATTTATCTGATATAATTCTATTTGCTGATGACACCTCTCTTATTTTTAAAGTAGACAGAAAAGATGGGGATGTCTTGCATGTCAACGAGAGTCTGGCAGTCCTTTCGAAATGGTTTGCAGCTAATAATCTCTTATTAAATGCAAATAAAACTAAAAATATAAAGTTTTCATTGCCAAATGTCCTTCAAGTTGACGTCAATCTAATTCTTGACAGCAAAAAACTGGATATTATTACAGAAACTGTGTTTTTATGTATAACTGTCAATTCTAAACTGCAGTGGGGTGCGCATATTAGAACTCTCTCGGGAAGACTAAGCTCTGCTGCATATGCAGTAAGTAAAATAAGGCAATTGACAGATGTTGCCACAGCTAGGTTAGTTTACTGTGCTTATTTCCACAATATCATGTCTTATGGCATTTTACTGTGGGGATCTGCAGCTGATGTAGACTCAATTTTCATATTACAAAAGAGAGCAATCCGGGCTATTTATAAAATGGGCCCTATCGAGTCCCTCAGAAATAAATTCAAAGAAATCGATATACTTACTCTGCCTTCTCTTTACATCTTGGAAAGCATTTTGTATGTTCGTAAAAACTTAGGACTCTTTAAAATTAGAAGCGATTTTCACAACAAAAATACACGTACTAAACACGAAATCGTCTTACCCAAATGGAGACTAGCTAAGACTAGCAAGTCATTCTTAGTAAACAGCATTCGCTTTTATAATAAGCTGCCAAAGTCGGTAACTGAACTTAGTGAGGGAAAATTCAAATCTCATATCAAGCGTGTCCTAACCGAAAAAGCATATTACAAGGTTAAAGACTATGTCGAAGACACGCTTGTTTGGCAATGACTACCTCTGCACATGTAGCCCCCTGGTAAATCATCAATATTTTGTCTATTAACTGCTCCACCTTTGTTTTAATAATTATACATATATATATATTTTTTTTCTCTAACACATTGCTTTTGCAGTATTTTTTATTTTTTTTTATTTATACTTCAACTGTCTTAAATTTGTTAGTAATTTATTTTGTTAACATTTTATTGATAGTTGTAATTATTGTATTATTCCTGATTTCTTTTTTTTTTATATAGTCTCTTTTTGTAATGTGAATGTGAGAACACTGTATACTCCACGAACTCTTAGACTACTTCCTATTACGACTTACTTTGTTTTTTACTAAGATAAATTTTATCGTGCTTTTGTGTACAATATTTGACTGGTCTACACTGTTCTTACATAATATCTATCAATATTGTAATACCAACCACTTTTTTTAAAAAGAGTAACCATGAAGTTTCTTGCCGGTTCTTCTCCATAGGAAACGACCAATTTGGAACCGTGCACTAGCTTCTGACGTTTTATAAGTTCTCAGGTAGGCCTATGTGAAATAATATATTTTTGACTTTTTACTTTGACTTTGGTATTGTAGCGAAATAAAAATAAGCGGGTGTCACATCTATAAATGTTAAATAAATGCGCTTAATTTATAAACGAATATATAAAAATAAAAAAAGATTAAAAAAAAATACGTATAGTGGTAAAACTCGTTTATTTTTATATCGTTACAAAATGACTCAAAATTTTAAAATCACGCTACCACTGGCAACTGCTTTATTTACTTTAAAACTCTTTTATTTGGCTGGTAGTTTTTTAAATTTATTGAAGTATTTCTGATGTACAACAGTTATTTGTTGTGTTTTAAACAAAGTATAAAAAATACGTACCTACCTATATATATATATATAGTGGTTTAACCCGTTAATTTATATATAGTCTACGTCACTCAGTTATAAAGTTGCATTCCACTGGTGAAAGAGTTTATAAAATTGATCCGGTAGTTTTTAGTTTACACGTTACAAACCAAAATACAAATGTCTCCTTTATTAATATATTATCCAGTATATAATGGTGTTGTAGATAGGCACAATTGTGGACCAAGCTCTGCTTTTTCTTCTATTAATTTCTTTCTGCATTCATGTTTACAAGGTCTTGTTACATAATACAAGTTTCATACATGAACCCTGCTAGGGCACCGTAGCATAGTTATGTATTTATACTACTCAAAAATTCTTTACTTCATGTAAAAGTACATGAAAATACCTACTGTTTGTTCTTATTGCTTTGTTGATCTTTGTTGTTCTCTCACTAATTTTGGTACAGAAAACCAAACAGTTGAGTCATTTCTCTGGGGCTCATCGATCTTCATTGCCTCAGCAGTTATTTGGTGGTCACCACTATTTATTCTAGCTTTCAAGAGTTGCAATAGGTGAGAATTGTATGGCTGTAACTAGAAATAAAAAGGGCATTGTTTATATGACGTGGCAATAAAAAAAACAAGGGTGTTTCGCAAATGAGTCAACAGAGCTTTATCATTCAGGTCACGGCAGATCGAGAATAATAATTTGTATCGAGAAGTGTGTCAATCGATTCTTAATTTATCTATCTATTATCTGGCGACCGCGGCAGCGCATACGCTGGCCCGTTGCTGGTCGACTTGTTTATGTCGACTGGGGCTGTTATCAGGCGCCGCTTGCTGGGGATGTCTCATTCCTTATCACTCAACAACAAATTAAGGTTAGTCAATTTACTAATGATAATACAACACGCCTGTTGTCTGTTTGTTGCACTCATTCTCTTGTTTACTGCAGCGCTAATAATAATAATTATAATTGATTATGTTGTTTTCTATTTGCTGTTTGATATGTTGTTCTGAGTTTGATATAGTTTTAAGTTTGATTTTTTTAACCAGCTGTGGGTAAAGCTGAAATGAAAATCAGATTGAGATATATCGTTAGCTATATTCAATTCTATTTAAATTTTGATAAATAAACCGACACCTTTTTGCCTTAGGGATAGGCAGATTCTTTAAATTCTATTCATTCCAATATTGGTCATAACAAAATATATATACTTAAATAAACAAAACAAGTGGCCGGACAAGTGAAGCAGTATCCTTGTCAGTATGTGGGGCATTATAAACAATATAAACACAATTATAGATAGGCCAGAGTTGTTAGTAAACAGTGCCCTGTGACCCTACTCGTTATTCTTAGTGTGTAAGTGTACCGCTTCCTGTCACTATATGACTGATACCAACCTTGTTGCTATGTGCACGAAATATGTACTCCGATAGTGAGACTTTAAACTCGTCAACAATGATAAAAATATTTATGTTAGACAGACAAGATCAAAAAATCCATTTAAAAATAACTAATAAAAAATTTCTTACACTTATTATTTATTTTTACGAAACCTAGAGCAATGAATAACGGATATTATAAAAATAGAATGTAACGAATTTCATTTTGCAATTATTGATATAAATATCGACGAAGCTACTAAAAGTCGCAGTACAGTAAAAAAATTGAATTGAATGGAACATGACATGTTTACTTTTATAAATGAATTATTTTTTTCTGTTAATATTGTTCATATGAGTTAGAGTCAGTCATGTGTCCAAAGTGAATAAATTTGTCTTGCAAATGCAAAAACATTTCAACCAAAAGCTCACCATGAGAACAACAAATTACAACCAAAGCAATCTAATTTTAAAACAAAGACCAAATTAAGGGAGTAAACAGAACGTGTAATTTATGTAATAAAAAGGGTACTAATTAACATTTCGATTCTAACCATACCATACCCTTTAGTCTCTTTGTAACAGTTCAATATCATGTTGTTTAAAAATATCTTCTTATCTTATTACCATGACAATGTTTTGTAAACGTGTTTATCGATGTAAATAAGTTTTAAGTAATTCCGTACTATGGACCAGCAGAGGCTATTTTTAGAGCTGCAGTGTTATAATAGTTTCATTCATCAGGTGCCTGTTTGATGGGCCAAACAACAGTGAACAGTGCCTGTGAATCTAAATTATTTATATCAACGATGAACTTGAAATATTCAGTATGTTTATTTTTTCTTAAATTTATTATTTAATTAATTTATTTATTTTCTTTTATTTTTATTTTGGTGTTCAGTGTTTTTATAAGACTGTGATATTTTTGGTATTTTATATTTTTAATATGTGTGTTAATTTGTGCTAATTTTTATTGCCGACAATGACTTCTAATATGTAGTTGTTTTGTGTCAAAAAGCTTTCGTTTTATTTTACTATTTGAGGCCTTTTAAATATTTAATATTAACTATATTAAACATGGTTGTTAGTTTCTAGGTATTTATTAAATTTAATCATTTTATTTGGCTGAGATTACAAATAACTTAAGCAATGCCAAATTTTCAAAATATCTGTGACAATTTTTAAAATTGGTAGCTCTCGAATACTAACTTGGATTTATTAGTACTAAAATATGTATGTGCATAAATGTTTGTAGTTCTACAAACTAATAAAAAATATAAAGCAGTTTTTGCTATAAATAGAAAGCCTAACGAAATCGTAATAAAAACCTATTTTCATACTAATTAAAAGCTTTATAACTTCTAATCACCTTTATATTACTCGAAGCTAGTATGAAAATTTATAAATATAATTAACGTTATTCACAGTCTGCTACATAATTGCTTAATATATACAATAAAACGCACAATAATGTTTCAAATTCTGCATTAGTTCGAACAACCAGAGGTTGTTCTTGGGCGCATTTGTATTATACGTACGCATAGGGATAATTCTCGGTTGATATCGCATTTAACCTAAAAATGTTTAATTGAGTCTCTGTGGGTAAGCGTAGACCCATGGAATGCCTTTTTAAGTTCCAGGCCTCTTATATGTAAATACCTATACATAAAACAATATTAAGCTAACGAACGCTTGGATTACAGTACTTGTTATTTTATCGGAAAAACTGAATATTGGTTTGGGTTTAATAATGGACGAATATTTTTCCAGCATTTCATTATGGAGAAAATCATGTATTTTCTATTTTTATATCAGCATATGTGAGGCAAAGTATTATTACAGAATTTCAAGCTCGGTTACCTTGTTCCTGTATTATTCTTTAGGTTTTAAATTTTTTCAGCATATACGGATAAAGTTATCGATTTTGCTCCATGTTAATAGGCAAAAAAATCTATTGGAAGTAGGGTGCTTAAATTGCCCATGATTTTTGCATATTTGATGGCCTGCAGTGGGTCAACCAGTTAGTGCTGGATCTAGACCTTAGTTCCTGAAATAAGCAGCTGTACTGAGCAATCTATTCGCTGAGCAACTGTAAAAATTAAACAATTATTATTTTTCTTAATAACAAATGCAAAATACTGAATACACCTTTTCAAGCAATTAATTAAGCAAAACACTATGTAAAACATTTAATATAATAGAGTGCAAAAATGCGGATTATGCGGATAATCCATATTTGAGAAACTTTTAGGCTTTGCATTGCTTAGTTAAACTTTTGAGAATTCGTTTAATACTTAGGTAGGGTTACGAGATTTGGTACTATAACACCTATATTATCGTTAAGGATGTTATTGGTGTTTATTCATTATAGGTCCGGGTATTTCCATTCTCTTTCCTTTGATTTATTATTAATTTATTGAAAACAAATTGTTTATTTATTTTTATAATTAGATATCTGCAAATTGTTACTGTCTTTTTATTTATTCAGTGAACTCGTTATATTAATATTATTATTATGTCAAGATAAATAGCAATCTTGTTTTTATTATGAATATGCTAGACGTAAATATTTAGAATGTCACTAAACAGTCTTACTATGATAATTAATTAGTATTAGTATTAGTTAGTGGTATTAATTAGTTTGGGACCAAAAACACTTCCTTGTGAAGCACCAAACGAGGTTTGAAGGGAAAGCCGGTGTGATATTGTACTCTCTGATATGTTTACTGTAGGTTTGACCCCTGGTTAGTTATAATTGAAAAAAAGACATGTTTCTTAGTCACGATTTGTCATATTTTTTGGACCTGCACCATTTCGGTTTAAAGCTTGCCTTATCAAATGTTCAGTACAGATACACCAAATTCAAATTCATTTTATTTCAATTTCACATAGACCAAGGTATATGAATTCAATTGATCGTTAGAAGGTAGTGCACTGTAACGAAAAAACCTTTTTATGTTCCCCATATTTTGTAATTATATTTATTTAAAAAAATGGTGTAATTTAATAGTTCCTATCTTTGTTTCAGGTCTACATATTAATGCTACTCTATAGTAATGAAAGTTTGGCCGACGCTGACAAAGTCTTCAATATAAACGATAAAGTATTAAGCTGCAGCGGATGGCTATCAACTATTATATTTAATTTTTGTAACAATACGTATAAAATAGTCAAGAGGGACACTTCAGTAATGATAGGTAAGTGATTTTTATTTTTCTGATGTTGCAGTTTTATTGGCTTAGTAATAAGGGCAGCTTGAGTTGATTTCTAAGGTCTAAACTTCGCTTGCCGAGGTCGGCTAGTGGTAAGATGACCATCATAAGACGGCCCATCGCGTCGGGCCCTGGTCCGATGTGACGAGGAATGGCCGGCGGCCGCCTCCTTCTACGGAGTAGTAATGTTAGCGAAGTAGACGGCCGCATATGTGAGGGAACAGGCTACCTTACGCCCCAGCCACCGGGACCCCAACCCCGATTTTCAGACATCGTAGGCGTGGGTGCGGATGATGAGCAAAGGTGCGTGGTGTTCCACGCGCATCATAGAGATGTCAGAAAAACTGTAGGGGAACAACAGGGCCAAGCCCACTGCGGCCATGGGTTGGCTTTCGAAAGGGAAACCCAGAGTCCTGAAACGCCAGGCAAAGTAAGAACATAGGTGTGGTTTTAGTCAGTAAAAGTCTGACACGCTCTTGCGCGCCGCCCTAGAGGATAATTTCTCACCTAAAAAAAACCAACATAGTTGGGAAAGGCTGGGTAGATTGGTTTACTTGTGTTAGTATGTCATTTTACTACGCTGTATTATCCTTGTGCTAGGTGGCGGGGACCATATGACAATTTCAAATTCAGTATATGTATCCCCTGGCGTTCTCCATTTTGATTATAAAATTCAATAACTCGTCACTGTTATGTCATAAATACCTAATCACAGTACGGCAAGTAATGGGTAGCTTGCTGTCCGACCGTCCGGTAACTATCCGGACCGAGCCCAAGTCGTCGACAGCGCGCACTGTTCTCGATATAAATAAACTTGTTTTTGTTTTTTGATTAGTTATAATTATTTCAGTAGAGGTTTAGTTTCTAGCTTCTTTTTAAGCAAATAATATCAGTGTTTACGGTATTATCTATTTTTATATATTAATAAAATCGTAGTTTTGCCCCTACAATGCAATAGCTAATAATAGAAAATATACTTAACATTATTTTCCAGAAAATTTTCCCTTTGTTTGTTTCATTTACTGAATGCGAGATCAGATAATACGTTCATAATGTAAATTCTCGTGAAACTCTAGAATTATCTACAAACTGCTCATAATCTCTTGTTCATAATGTATGTACTCTGAATATTGCCATTTTGCATCTTTAATAAAATATGTAGTAAAATTTACATTTTCCAATATTGAAGATTATTTTACAAATAATTCCGATATTGACTGCTCTTAAACAACTTCAAATTTTAATTTTATCAACAGTGTTTTCTTAAATTATAGACTACGCTTGTAAAGTATAGGAGTAATTATATTATTAAATTGATGGATTAATATACTTACCCTTCATTTTTGAGGGCAGACTGCTGTAAAGCTTATCGTTCAGGATCTCACTAGACGAGTGGAACGCGTGAGGGCTTTTTTAATGCATGTTGTATTGAATAATCTTCTACTAGTTCATCTCCTTATGTATGGGCAGAAGGCAGTCAGCCCTTACTTAATTACTTTATATAATTACCCCGGATTCTTTTTTGTATAGCATAATTATACGATAACTGATTGATTTGTAGTCAGCTCCCAACTAGTCTACTTGCAACTAGTCATTATTTTAAGTCTTTCTTTTTATTGTTGGATTTATTGTTATTTTAAGTTTTAATTTGTTTATTTTTTAATTGATTGCAATCATTGCTGACCGATCGGCGTCTCATCGTCGACGACGACGGCTGGTGCTGAAAATCAGCGCTGTGGCTCTGTTTTTCATGAGCACCAGCATTTTGCTGAGCGCTGGCCGTTTTGCGCGGATGTGACGCATATCTTACGTGCTACTTTTAGTCGATATTGTTTTTATTTTGTTATGGTATGCGTCATGTTTGACGTGAATAAACACTTTTTCTTTCTTTCTTTTCTTTCTTTTAATTATAATTATTTATCGTTCATAACAATCTAAATCAATCCAATTTAATTTAATAATTTAAATAATTCGAACTATATTTTAGAAAATTGACAAATTATTGAATTTCCAGAATCTTATCTAATGTAATTTATGTCCAATATTAATCTAATTTATTAAATAATATTTTTTATATTAAAATGTCAAATTGTAAAGGCGGTGTACACCTTTAGTTGACATATTTGCATAGAATCGAACGTCTATGAAAATTACCTAAATACATATAAAATATCTTGTTAATATATCGTTGGCATTCCTTATATAATAATAAATAAATATCTATATGGCTGATTATGGTATCATAATCAGCCATATAGATGTTGCATAATGTTTTCGCAGCTGAGACAAAAATTTTGTATAATTTGAGCCAAATGCTACCTACGATATCACGATAAATATGACCACCTGATTAAAACTTTTATTTCTTATTTCCAGAAAAAATGGCCCCTAAAGACTTACAGAAAGAAACCAGTAGACAACGAATAGTAGACGAGAGTCAATGGAAGCGAGTACGAAGGCAAGTGGCTACAGAATGCTGTCTCAATCCCTGCACCGTAGCTGACATCATTACGTACTGTCCTGATGATGCAAAGCTCCTGCAAGATAATCCTGAAATATTCGATTGATTTCTCAGCTTATTAGCTAATTACATAGAAGAGTATTATTATTTATATTTTTGTTTTATAAGTGTCCAGTCGTGAATAAATAATTTAAATGTGAATTGGAATAAAGTCTGTTTGTGCCCCGTTTGAATGGAAATCGTGTTGTTTATTTTACCTGGTGTCTAATGCATCTCAAGGTACCATCAAAGACATTTCCATAAGTTCATTTTGCTTGCACTCGAAATGAAAATCTCAAAGGGTATGGTTTGGCGCCGTGCCGTAAGATTCAAGCGAATTTTTTTTTAAGTGGTCCGGCAGAAATGACCGCGATGGTACTCAAGGGATGGTAAAAAAAGACAACACACAAGGTGGAAAGACGAAATAAAATTGACAACAGGACCAAATTAGAAAAGGTTTGCTCATGACAGGCGACAATGGAAAGCATTAGAGGAGGCGTTTGCAATTATTCTTACTGAATTTAGGGACTTTTTGTGGCTGCAATTTCAAAGTTTAATTAAAAACCTGTCAAAATGTAGAATAAAGGGCTTTCATTATTAATGTATCTCGTAGCCCAGTGGTAACTGCTCCGACTAACGAGTTTTAGGTCGCGGGTTCATGTAACCTTTTTTTTTTTTCTTTCGGGGTGAAAACCTTCAAAAGGCTCCTGGGATTTAGGGGAAAAAATCAGAGAGTGTGGGGTACTGATCTCACTAAAACTACCCTGGTGATCACCATCAGCAAATGGAAAAGGGCGTCACGGGACGACCTCTTAAAAGACGACCCCGTAACCTCCTCTGTACAACGCCTGTTAGGGCACATCCCTGAGGGGATTGTGAGAGGTCTCCCCTGAGCCTCGTTGAGCACGGCAGCACGTGGTCACTGTGCCACCGTCTTTCCTGAAGTCACTCAGCGGACAGACAGAGTACCCACTCTGAGAGCCTGTGACCTCAGATTCCTACCTTAAAAGTTGCAAGCGGGGTTTCAGCGTTATAGGCGTCGAGGTCGTTGGCCCTCTGATGCCTCCTTTTACGAGTAGGATCGGTCTCTCACGACCACACTCGGCGGCCTCCTTCTGGATTATCACGGTCTCGCTCTTCACACTTGGTGAAGGAAAACATCGTGAGGAAACCAGCATGTTCTAGAATAAAAAATTCGAAGACATTTGAAGACACCATCAATCCGCCCTGTGCACATTCTCTCCCCTGGACAGGAGGCTTAAGTACCAGCTGTTGGAACATCATAATTATGGCTGATTATTATAATTATGATACAAGTAACACATCCTCTATTACTCGTATATTCTGATAAATTAATGTTGGTTTTAAACATAATGCTGGGGATATAACACTTTTGGACCTGCGGTTTGTTTTGTGGTTTATTGTTTAATGTATTTTAGTAAGCCTAATTAATGCAAATACAATTATAACCTATTACTATGATATATTTTATGCATTTAAGGTTTTTTTTTTTTTAATTCAAGTCCATCCAAAGCTATTAAAAAACACGTTTGAAAAATTGCTCCGACAGAGCGTAAAATATTTCAGAGAGTTGACAAAGTGGCGCTGCGGTGGCAAGCGATGCCGTATATTAGCGGAAGTTTTGAGAAATGCTAATGCACCTGATTGTGGACACCTCAGATTTATTGTCATATTAGGTGCAGATCCTAGGAAAACTTTAGCTAGTGGACCACTATCTTAAATCACATAGTAATAATGGCAGTGTTGGGTTACAGTTTAGAAGCTTCTTGAAGAAGCTTTTCAAACTTGTTTTTTAAGGAGGGAAATCATTTGATGACTTCTTTCGCTCAAGGGTGGAGCGATATGGCTTGTCAGGATTTTACTGACTAAAACCAGACCTATGTTCTTTCAGTTGCGTGTTGCATTCTAGTACTATGAGTAATCCCTTTTATACTTTTCCCCATATCCCTACTACGTCTACACCTAGGACAGTTGATGTAAATAGGTGAGCTTAACCCACAACTGGGTTTTCTAACAGCAAACCACACAACGGAGGATGAAATTTTGCATTTGAGGAACTTTAAATGTACAACAAAAAAAAAATGATTACTAAATGATTACTAAATTCATCATATCAGTCGAAAGACGTCCATTGTTGGACATAGGCCTCCCCCAAGCGTCACCACAACGACCGGTCCTGTGCGTCACGCATCCATCGGATTCCTGCGACCCTGACCAAGTCATCGGTCCACCTTGTTGGAGGCCTTCCAACGCTGCGTCTTACGGTGCGTGGTCGCCACTCCAGGACCTTTTGTCCCCATCAAACATCTGTTCTGCGTGCAATGTACCCTGCCCATTGCCACTTAAGTTTGGCGATTCTTCGAGCTATGTCGGTAACCTTGGTTTTCCTGCGGATATCTTCATCTCTGATGTGATCCCGCCAGGAAACTCGGAGCATAGCCCTTTCCGTCGCCCTTTGGGTGACTTTGAGTCTTCTTATTAGAGTCATTGTAAGTGACCACGACCCACGTTTTGTTTTTAATTATTACTATATTATTTATTATTAAAATTATTAGCATTATTGTTGTTATTATTTTATTGCAGTTTCTTGAAGTCACGGGTAACAGCTAGTACTAATAAACTAGATCTATCTTCATAAAGCAACAGCAGGTTAAGCCAGGTACACACCTACGAGTCGTTACTGTAACCGTTGCAGATACAGTAACCAAATTTTATAAGTGAGTACGTAGTTCGCGAGCTCGTTGTGGTTCGACGCGAGCCAGTCGCAGCGAGCCGAAACTTGTCGGTTTCTTTCGCGAACACAAAGGAGTTCACAATGAGCTCTGTAACCACAACGAGAAAACGTCTACACGTGAACTATGTTACTGTATCTGCAACGGTTACAGTCACGGCTCGTAGGTGAGTACCCGGCTTTAAGCTGTCAATTCTACTAGTCTAGTTCAATTGCATAAGTTAGATGGCGCATGTAGACTGAAAGCTAACATTAATTTAGTTATTAGTACTTAGTACTGCTTTACAGAGCAGTATAACCATCGATATATGCATTACGCGTTCCGAACACTCATTTCAGTCGACTCAGGTGTAACGTAGTCCGTACACCTTGAACATTACACTATGTTGAACGAAACGCGTAAGTGCCACGAAATTCATGACGCTTATGGCCCAAGCGCCCGAAAAGTGCTTTAAAACAGTGACTTTCTGGAGCCTACTCCTCGGTAACGGCCAGGTTAATAGGTTTGAAAAAAATATATGTTTATTATAGATTCATGAACAACATTATCGACATTTGATTTTTTCGTGCGATTTATACTTTTGTCTAAAAAAAATATTACATACAACAACATCACATTCGCAACTTTTCCCTACTCCTTCGAAACGGTTTGGATCTTTAGAAACGTTTTTACACATAAAAATTGGTAGTTAAATATTCTTCAAAGTGAACATTGCATATGTAAATCAATCAATATTTCGCAAAGAAAATGGATTTAAAAGTCAGCGGGGCTCTGTCCGGGCGCAGATAAATGCACATATAGTCGTACTGTCGCCTAGACGGGTACGAAAGTAGTGACCATTTAATTTCGGCCAGATGGTTCAAGGGACTATAAGCCTTATTTTGGTCGCGAAAAAGTGCCCTCTATAGGCTATCTTAACGTTGTATGTTTTAATAGTTCTGTTTAACGACATACCTAATGCCAATGTAGCGCTGCAGCGAACTTTTAACTTTTCAGTATTTTGACAAATAGTTTCCATGAACGTGCTTGTCTGTCACTAGAATATAAGTCGATGGGTATTATAACTACATCGTTGGTCTCGAAGTCACAAGTGCGTCTGCTGAGCGTGGGGTCCTGGGTTCGATTCCCGGGTCGGGCAAAAAATACTATTGAGTTTTTTCTCTCTCAATAGTATTACACTCACACTGCAATAGTATTACAGCCCGGAATTTAGAATTTGTTGTTGTGACACCCGTATGCTTTGGAGAGCACGTAAAGCTGTCTTTCCTGCGCCTGATAGAGATCCGGAGAGAACACAGTCGTGTCGGATTGCTGTCCCATCGGACTATGAGTGTAATCAAAACAGAGAGTGCACCTGTGTTTGCGCACGTAGGTTCGTTTTGGGATTTTGAATTCACAAATGTGATCTGCCCCCCTAGCCAAGTTACAACCGTTTCTCTAGTGTCGAACGCCTCAAGTTACCCACGAACCCGATTCTTTTGTTCTGACCACGTGACTGAGCGTTGAGATGATGTCACTTGCGTACATTTCAAGTTTTCTACTAGCGTTAACGATTGCAGATTTTCAACTTGGTTGGAGGTACAGTAACAGTACGGATAGAGCCCCATTTTTTTATACTTAAAAAAAATAATGGTGTATATCTTGTACACTTTTAATAGGATAATTTTATCCCAATAGTACTTTTCTGTGGTCCCAATAGTATTTTTGATTATTTTACGAGTGAAACGGTTCACTTGTCAGTTTTGTATTTTCCAGGAAAATTATTGTAGAAGACATATTTGATGAAAAACTTTTTCAGGCAGAACAACACACAAAAAACAGCAGCAGGTATAAACAAAGGCTGACATGAGAGGAAGTATATAATGTATAAAATAAAAACCTAGTGTTATTAAATTACTTACACCACCTGCTCGATAATGTCGTTTTAAACGTCATACAAACCTCACTTATAGCAGTGTCATTCTATCCCTAGGGAGATAATGTAGTAATTGACGATGCCTAGGGAATAATGACATTTGAATTTGGAATATCAAAAATCGTCAACATTGTGAATTAAATGTACGTGCATCGAACAAGTTGACTCGAAATTCAAACTGGCCAAAAAAAAAAGAAAATAGAATAAAACGTGCTTACTGACGGGAGCGATAAACAAAAATTAAACCATAGAATCTTGGAGTCGTGAATTTTGTTTGTTTGATGAACTTGTAAATATAATACTTATATTTCTCTAATATATGATTTGGTCGACCAAATTGTCTTCTAATTATCTCACAGATGGTGTAAAAAGTAGAGTATGCCACACGGGGATAAAGCTGACTTTATCTTGGGCGGCTTGAATTCCTCACTTCACGCAGGTTTCTTTATTTGCTCCCTCGCAATGCTCGGGAATTAATAATATAAATCTCTCACTAACATTTAGGATTAAAATCAGCAACCTTCGTTTCGTTCGAAATTCAACATAACGCCAGCGACTTATAGACAACTGCTTTATTCTCTAGTCACATAATCTATTATTTTATACAAACTTCGTAAAGTCCTGTAGGTAATGGTGATAGGACAGCTTGACAATTATGATGATATACCGCTGATCTGGGCCTCAAGTCTGCTATTACAATTGTGTCAGAATGGTCTATCATTGATTTCATAATTGTTGATTTTGACAAGTTTGGTAATCTATTAATATAATGGCTTCATTATGATTTTCCAAAAGTCAACCACTGACACTCCATTAAAAGAAGTGGCATAGAATGGTAATCTCGTACATAATGACAAATAAATGTCTGACAAATGCGGTAATTTGCCAAAATTTTGATCAGTGACCTACCATTAGAACGTCATTGCTTTTAATAAGCTTGATATTGTGATTCTAGCACAACTCTATTACGAGACCATTGACTGATCAATGATCGATCATTATAAATTCGCAGATTACGAACTTTTGGCAAAATTACAATGGGATCGTGTTGGAATGACTAATTTATAAATAAAAAGACTTATGCCGCTGGTGAGAGTCGTGGGAATGCGATGGATGATCGTTCGTTATGGTGACACTTGGGGAAGGCCTATGTCTAACAGTGGACGCCTTCCAGCTGAAATAATGATCTACACTAATATAATAAAGAGGTAAAGTTTGTTTTTTTATTTTTTTGTTTGTTGATCTGGAAGTACTAGTCCGATTGCTAAAATTTTTTCACCAATAGAAAGCTACTTTATTCCTGAGTGACATAGGCTATATTTATGTATGCGGGCGAAGCTGTGGACAAATAGTAGTGGTGTATAAAATTGATGTCCCGCTGCTTGGCATAGGCCACAATTAGGTCCTTCCAAAGATTCTTGATTCTTCTCCTGCGTCAAACCTTATTATGCATGAACGCTTACCGTCTGCAGTAACCCACTGCGAGCAGTCTCATGCCCAGCAGTTATTGTCCTACTGACCGCCCAGTCCCGATTGAGGTTGATTGAGATTACATCACTGCTTACCATCAGGTGGTATTTTTTTTCGTGGGTAAAAATCATCCAAATGACATCCCCCGCCTTTGGGCGGAGCGGGAAATAGTGTCAGACTCTTATGGCTAAAAACCCACCCCGTTCCTTCGTGCCTTCTATACCGGGGCTGAGCTACCTTTCGGAGCTAACCCTGGCCCCAGTAGGCTTCGACCCAGCTGAGCCCCTGCTGTTGTTGACAACTTCTTGAGGCGCGCGGAAACAGTGTGCGCCATCGACGACTTGGACTCGATCCGGTTAGTTACCAGACGGTCGGACATCGAGCTGCCCATTGCTCGCCGTCCGCAAGCCCGCACCATCAGGTGGGATCGCATAAAGCACTAGTTTATATGAATTAAAAAAAGGTACTCTTGTAATAGAAAATTTCTGTAATTTTTATTAAGGTAAAAAATATTTCTCTTTCACTTTATGCAGCCTTTGGTCAGCATTTTTGTGTGCGAGTCCGACCCGAAGGAAATTAATTTACTCGTTATTTATACGGAACCACTCTAGAATACAAATTGCGCGTTTTCCTGCTTTTTTTTGCTGATTCTGAAGTATCATTTATTTCATCCATTTAGCTTGTAATGGGTACGAAGATGGGTGATTATTGCTGTGGTTATTTTCTTGATAGCTTGTAAATAAATATATCGTAAATGTATATTTTTGCACCAAATATTTTTCTTTTGAAAATCGACGGAATTTAGTGAATGCCAATTTTTACATAATACATAATTATGTAGGTATGTCCTTTTTTAGGGTTCCGTACCTCAAAAGGAAAAAACAGATCCCTTATAGGACTTTATTGCCCGTCCGTCTGTCTGTCTGTCAAGACCTTAGGAACACGTTTAGGTATCGAGTTGAAAATAGAACTATGTACACAGGTCTGCGGTTCCTTGAAACTGTAAAGAAATCAAACTTATCGAATATAAAGATACGGCTGTTTATATCGCAAAAAACGTATTTATCGACACTCTTAAACGAATCAAACTTCATAGGGTATTTTCCGTTGATTTAAAATCTTGGCATAAAACAAGGTCTTATAGCACAGTTTTATTGTTACGTCACAAAAAATAAACTTATTTGATTTTGAAAAATCTTCGAGACTCTATTCTGGAATTTAACTTTTTAAATAGGTAAGTAGGTTTGTCTCAATGCGCGAGTCCGACTCGCGCTTCCCCAGTTTTTTATTAGGTACTGTTACAGTTATGCAAAAAATTTCATGAAAACGTACTACCTACTGTTTGCTACAAGTCCATTGCTTTTACACTACAGAGAATGAAAATTACAATAAAAAGAAAACACAATAAAAAGACAATAGATGCGCGTTCGCTTGGGGTGTAATGAATTAAACGAGTAAATATTGACAAACAAACAAACAAGCTCGTCTCTATTTCTAGGAACATATGTAGGTAGTATTGTTATAAATGTGCGAACATTTGAAAACAGAACATCCATGTTCCACGAACGACGAACAAAGTGTAAAAATAACAAAACATTATATTCCATTTATAAATATGCCAAAGAGTAAAAAGAAACAAAACATTATATTCCATTTATAAATATCACATAGGTGGTCTGTTAATTCAAATGGGATGAAAATAACACGTCACTGGATAATTATGAAGGTTTACGTATTTACGAAATTCAAGGAAAATGAATTAATTAATGACACGTGAAATTAAGATCAGAATTCGTTCAGGTAAAAAGCTTTCATGTTGAACGTAAGTAAACATTTGGATGAGAATAAAGGTAAGAACACGGTGAGGTGACACGTTATCCTGAGGGTATTTATAGAGTTTATTGTATAATATAAAAATGAATCACAAAATGTGTTGCTGATTTCGCCATTTTTTTTTTTTTGTTGTATTTTTTATTGTGAGGAGAAGGTTCTTATGAAAAAAAAATGAAAATTAGGGTAGTTGTGTTTGTTATTGTGAGAAGGTTCGGAAAAAAAATGAAAACTAGGGTAGTGTAGGGTAGAGTGACTACCCAACTCTACCCTACACAACAAAAAAAGACAGCGAAATCGGTTCAACCGTTCTCGAGATTTGCGCTTAGCAACACATTTAGCGATTCATAGTATAGCATAGGGGTAGAATAAAGTATAGTGGGGTGGAGTAGGGTAGAGCGGGAGCGAAGCCGCGGTCAAAAGCTAGTTGTATACAAAAAAAACCTTTTGCGTACTTACTTCATCATCAACATCATCTCAGCCGACAGACGTCCACTGTTGGACATAGGCCTCCCCCAAGCGTCGCCACAATGCGCGATCCTGTGCGTCCCGCATCCATCGGATTCCCGCAATCTTCAGCAGGTTATCGGACCACATTGTAGGAGGCCTTCCAAAGCTGCGTTTTCCGGTGCGCGGTCGCCACTCCAGAACTTTTTGGCCCCAACGGCCATCTGTTCTACGAGCAATGTGCCCTGCCCATTGCCACTTAAGTTTGTACTTACTTAACTAACAATAATGTTATACAAAGCACAGGTCCGATTGTGTGTGGAATACTGCAGCCACATATGGGCTGGTGCTGCAAAATGCCACCTGGCAGCTTTGGACTCGGTGGGAAGGCGAGCGAAGAGGCTAATTGGTGATCCAGATTTGGTTAAGTCCAATCTTCAAAGCCTTGAGAGCAGGCGTAGGGTAGCCAGCTTTTCGGTGTTTTACAGGTTGCATTTTGGAGAGTGTGCACGGGAATTACATGACTTGATTCCGCCATCTCATTTCTGCCATCGAACAACCCGGCCGTACGGCGAGTACCCACCTTTACGTTGTTAAAACCTCTACGGTCCTGACTAAGCGTTTCTTCTCGTCGTTTATACCGCGTACATCGAATGACTGGAACAATTTGCCTGCTGCGGTCTTCCCGTCCGATTATAATTTGGGTGTCTTCAACGCTCGCTAGAGTAAATATGCTCTTAATAAACTAGTGCGCCTCACTATCAACGATTGCATCACTGCTTACCAGACGGTCGGACGGCGCGGGTACGGATGGGGCTTTTTTTTTTTTTCGATGGGAAAAATCATCTTATGACAACCCCCGCTCTTGGGCGTAGCGGGAGATAGTGTCAGACTCTTACTGACTAAAAAACCCATCCCGTTTCTTCAAGCCTTCATACCGGGGCTCGAGCGCCCTTTCGGATTACCCTGGCCCCAGTAGGCTTCGACCCGGCTGTTGCTGACAACTCCTTGAGGCGCGCGGGAACAGCGCGCGCCGTCGACGACTTGGGCTTGGTCCGGACGGTTACCGGACGGCCGGACAGCGAGCTACCCATTGCTCTCTGTCCGCAAGCCCGCGCCTACGGTGGCTGGAAATCGGGATCGGAATCCCGGCGGCGGCGAGAGCGCCGTTGCCTGATGCGGTCGGCCTCCTCCTTAGCGAGCATTACTGCTTCGGGTACGGATGGGGCCAGGTACTTCTTTATTTCGTTATATTATAAGCTTAAAAGCATAAACAATCTTATTAGGTTTCCAATGCTGGGTCTCACCTCTCTACCTCTCTTAGAAAGGGCAAAGGCTGTAATCCACCACTCGGGCCTAGTGAGGGATGGTGGAAAGTGAAAAACGTGGTATGAAGAACGAGCAGTGGCACAGGTTAGTAATAATAATAATATTATATTCCACCACTAGCACACAACGCTGTTTAGTCTCAAGCTAAGCAGAGCTTGTGTTATGAGTACTAGACAACTGATAAACATATATTTCTAAATACACACATATTATTGATTAATTACACCTAAACACAGAACAAATGATCATGCTCATCACCCAAACATTTGTCCTGGGTGGCGACCTTCGGCATACCAGTCAGGGCCACTAACCACCAGACCAACAGGCCAGAATAATGTAATAATAATATTTTACCCGAGGTGTCCCCGTTTTCATTACAAGCAAAATTTTATTTTAAATCTCTATAAAACTTTCCCAGAGCTTACCATGCATCATCCGCTCGCTTATACAATGTATCCTTAGCCTAACTTTGAAATAGTGAGTATATAAGACGAATTTTATTAGAATTTACATACACCTTTACACTTTCTCCCAAACCGCACCTTACAACTTAAACGGTAAGAGTATTTTCATTCACTACAATGTTTTGTTCGTTTTAATATGTAGGTATATAATATGTTATAATTGAATTGTCTGTTTTTTTTCACTAAATGCATATGAAAGTATATTCGATACAGCTCAAAATAATGCAATTAGAAAAAATATCTTTATGTCCGTCCGTGTGTCTATCTGTTTGTTCCGGCTAATCTCTGAATCGGTTAGATAAATTTTGACGTGGCGTTCACTAGTAGTCAGCTGATGTTATAAGGAGAAACTTAGGCTACTCTTATTTTACAAAAATAATTAGGATTTTGCAAAAAGCTTTACTTCTTGAAATCGTGATTATATGGAAATGTGCAGTATTGTGACTCGGACGCGTCCAAACTCGCAGGCTAGTAGCTGATAGTACTATTATATTTCAGAATATTGTGATAATTTACTGTGAAATTATTATGTGGGAAATGATCTCATCAGGTGTTTTCGATTTTTGAAGTCCTAGACTTAGATAACAGTATTAAGGTCTACATGGATTCTTTCTTTGGCTTTTCAGTAAGTAACAGAAAACCAACACACTTTTTTACGTAGGAATTCATTGAAAAACTTCTCCCGTTCCAAGATGGAGCGAGAGGGAGTATTAAACTTTTACTGACTGTATCCTACTTGTGTCTTTCAGTTACCCTTTGCGTGCCATGGTCGAGGTAAAAACGTCCGTTTGACTAGTCAGTCAGTGATACCTACGTGTACAGCAACAAATACATGATAATTATTAGAAACTAAATTACTATCTTAGGGCTAATAATATCAGCCTTTTACTGCCTCTCTTAAGACCTAAGATCTCTTTATACAGCGAGATGGCATGAGCATTAATTACCACGCTTACTTGAGACGGGTTGCTAGTTTCAGATATATAGGTATTAACTACATACCTATTAAGTTCAGCTGTCCTTACAATTATATATATGATATTTATTATCTTTACTAGCTGACCTCAAAGAAATATCTCGATTAAAAAAATGGTGACGGGGGTAGGATAACGAAAAATACTTTACGACCTAAATACTCAGACCTAACAAATATACACAAAAAATTACTTAAAAATCGGTCAAGCCGTTTTAGGTGAGTTTGATAGCAAATACACGGGGTTTTTATATATTAATATAACTACATTTATTTCAGACGTAGTTTGCATACAACTTTACAATCAAATAAGACATTAAAATAATCTAATTAAATAATATGAGATATCATAATACACATTAAAATGAAATTCAAATAAAAATAAATTTTTTTTTTTTTTTAAATTATTTTTTTTCAAGTTCCAAAGACTCATTTCAGTTACAAAATCATACGTATACAGGTATTATAAAATTACATAAAATTGAAAGGTCAATAACAAAATTAAATTAATTTAAATTGTATTAGATTATTTTATCATTTAGATTGCATTATCATTATTTTGCATCGATCCGATGATTAATCATTAAATTAAATTAATAAATAATATTAGGTACCTGCATAATAAATCACAAAATTGTCATCAAAATCACAATGTCAGATTAGACTAACTGATCTGGTAAACGTTATTCGGCCATATTTTATAAATGATAATACAACTTGAATATTCTTTTCAACATTTTTACTGTTCAATCACTCTGAAGTTTTTACTGTAAAAGTGAACTAACAAATTTAAAACCACACTTTTAGGCATGCCAGTACACCATGAATATTTTCATACACAGGTTTAACAAAAGCTGAAAAAGTGAAAAACCAAAAGCTCAAAAGCTAATTGAATTTTGATCAGTGCACGGCGCTGAAAAGTGAAAGCTCTCCCGATTTCATGCGCTGCGAAGCCACAACGATATCACTGATAAAAGGCTTTTGACCAATACCTACACATTGACGGTCCTATGCGAGGAAGCTAGGGAAAAACTTAAAGTGTACTCTTTACAGTACGGAAAAGTGCTAAAAATGCCTTATACGGCTTGTTTACGAATTTGGTCTTAGCGGCGAGCGGCGCGGCGAGCGGGGCGGCGGCATCGGTATGCGGGCTGCGCGGTGTTATGAGCGGCGTCTCGTGCCGTGCTGCACACATTTTCATGCTTTTGCTCTTATTGCTTGCCAGCCTGCGCTTAGCTACCGCTTACAGCGCCAAAGTCATAAACGGGTCGATACGGTACTCGCTTTTGGTTACAAAGTCACAGTTTTTCCGAACCACGTCCGATGTATATCCATGTATATTTTTTTGGAGTGTTAAATAACTTCTACTTTCGGCTTTTTATCTCGGCAGTATGTTCTCTTGGGATAATTTTCGTCGATCAAACCCACAGGCAGGAAGCTAGTTTTAAATAAACAATTATTATTAATTTTTGTACCCGTTGTATTCCAAAACTGTCCTCCAGAACCCTGAATCATGAGGCTGATCATCCTGTTCAGTCTTCTCGCCCTGGCGTGCATCGCAGCTGACCAGACGCCCGTCATCCTCTGTGGACGGCAGCTGGCCAACGCTCGAGTGCTGCTCTGCTATGGGGCTGAATATGTGAACAAGAGATCACGGACGATGTCAAGTTTGTATACCTAATTCAATATGCTATACAATATTAGTTTTACTATATATGCGAAACCTGAAACACCTGTCTAGTATTTTAAATAAAGAATCATAACTGTGTCATGAAAAAGCACAAAGCTTATTACGTTACCTGGTTGTCCGCACAAATACATTGTCACCGGGCCATCCGGGCGACTGAGGGGTTCTTTTGTTCCTGCACCTAGATAAGCGCTGGCCCCTAAGGCTGTCGGTGGTGCTCTTATTGTGACCATTGTTAAATATTTTTGGGAAAAAATTATCATGGTGTAAAATGATTTGAATCGATTCAATTACTGATTCTGAACAAAGTATATTCATGTTTCGACTTTGCACACAATGCATTATTGTACTTAGTCATTTTTGGTAGTCCATCTTTATTCAACTAGATGCATAAAATCATAATGTAGGTAAGAATATTCATCGTCACGAAAACTGAGTGAAGTTCTTTCTTTGTAAAGATACACACTGCTGAGGTTCTTGAAATTTAATTAATCGCAATGAGAGGAAATGATTTTATTTAAATTAAATTAGAATGACTTGAAATGACTTCTGTATCGTAAGTGCGTTCACAAACATGTCATCAACCTACATAAAACATTCAGAACAAGAAGAGAATTGGAACTCGAAGTTGTTCAACTATAAGGGCATTCCACGTTAAGCAGACAAATAAAAAAAGTGAATATTTTCGACTTTCTAATATTTGATTCTGTTACACCTATAATAGGAGGAAAAACTTATTTTTTTGTTTGTACGAGTAGATAATTTCTGAAAGTACAGGTCCGATTGCTAAAATTTTTTCACCGATCTAAACCTGCTTTTTTAGGCTGTATTTTATGTAGGTACGCGGGGGAAGCTGTGGCAAAAGCGTTTAATAAACGCACATCCTGAAAACAGTAAATCCAGAATCGGCTACTGAATCAATTTTAATTATTCTTAAAATAGCTCTTGAACCTAACGATGTTCCATTGCTGAGACTCAGGCCCTCTCTCTAAGAGGGCCTAATCCCAGTAGGTAGATGTCACATGTCTTCGAATTTTTGGTTCTAGGCATGGCGGTTTTCTTATAATGTTTTCTATCACCGTTTTGAGAGCAGTAGAGATGAATTAAATTAAACAAAGTAATGCACCTAGCTGGGTTCGAACCCAGCATAAGTACTGGTACAACTCGTAAGTCGGGGCTATTACTACGGGGCCACCACTGCTCCTTTAAAATATAAAATTCTAAGACAACATTCTTGAATTAATATTTAAAAAAAAAATACAATCTAAGGGTGTTTTTAATATCTTGCGGATTTCATCACACATACGGGATTGCTCCGCATGCAGATAATTACAAAAAAAAAAAATACAAAGAAAAAACGCGTCTTGCATGCGTATTCCATGCATTACAATATATACTTGTATGAAATTGACATTTGCGGGGGTTAAGCGTGCGGAGCAATTCATCATGCGTATTCAAAACCGCACGGTATGAAAAACACCCTAAGAGCATGTGGCATTTAAGTACTTAAATGATTGTAAGTTAATTTTCTAATAGGGGTGTATGTAGGTATTATTCTAGGTACATTTGTTTTGCAGTACAAAGCCAAGTTAATGAGCTAGAGGGCTGTACAAGTTCATTTATTTGTTTTTGTCTACCAGCTACAAGTTCACTTAGAGTTTGGTTGTTATTAATTACTGCTTACTAAGCTTTATTATATTACTATTTGCTTTTGGTACTTATCTTGTAATCAGTAACTCTTGAATTTATATAATACTGGCTAGCAGTAAAAGTTCATCTGTCATAGAAATTATCAAATAAAAAATGGGGAGAAGGGGTTTTTTTTTTGGGTGGGAAATCATTCAATGACTTCCCTCGCTCTTTTCTTGTTAGACTTTTATTGACTAAAATCCCCTCCTGTTCCTTCTTTGCCTTCGTTCCAGAGCCCCGGAGTTCATTGTCACATAACCCATGGGAATATTGGTAGGAGGGTAAAAAAATAACCTATCCTCTGACCTACCATATAAAAAAATAACATAAAATAAAAAATAAAAAAGCATTTAATAAGTAAAATGATTTTTATTTTCTTTTTTTAGTGCATATTTCTGTCAGCGGGGTTTAAAGTATGGCTTCTATGTCCGGGTGGTTATAAAAATTAAAGGCTGAAGTAGGAGCGTAGTGAAGAAGAGCTCCCGCCTTAGCCTTCTAACCAAACTACCCGTTTCGAAGTGCCCTAAAATGACGTTACCTCCTTCCTTGCTATCGATTTTTATACACATTACTAGCTGCGTATTCGGTTTTTGTGTAGAATACCTAGGCAAAGCATAAAATAAATAATGTTTAGGTTATCCATACATTGCCTAGGTATTGTAAAGATTGCCAATAATATATTTGATAATAACCAAAATTCACCTTTCCATAGTTGCAGACTTCCTACCTTCCGAAAAGGCCAACGAAATCGACTGGCCCTGGAGTGGACGTCGGGCGTCTTTGGCTACCAGCTGGTCTCGGTACAAGAGAGACGGACTGGTCGACGAGTGCTGCCTCAAACCCTGCACCACAGACGTAATCCTCAACTACTGCTAGACGAAAATCAGCCTAAAACTGTGCGTGATCGATAATCACGCACAGTTTAGACAGATCTTTAGGATAGGACCTTTCGAATTGACGGGCGCTAAGCTCAACTTGGGATGTGTTTAAAACCAACATTGAGTTTAGTGCGACAAGGTTGTATTTATTTCTGATTACGCGAATATGATATATTTGATAATAAACTAGTTTTAAAACATGTATTTAATTAATGTAAAATAGAGACGTAAGCAGTCCACATAAATATTTGTATATTTTATTGTATAATAGCTAATAAATGACTGAGCAAATATTTTGATTACACGTATATTTTAATTCACAATAAAAATATGTAATGAAAAGGAACAAGAATTTCAATGCCGATGAAAATTTGTGTACATTTTACATTTTTTATTTCCAATCTGCGTGGGGTATACAAATCGGAGAAATAACGGTAAGAATAAAAGGAGGCCATTGTTGTTTTTCTGATGGCGGAAAAACCAGCCATGTTTTTGAATTGAGAATATCAATATTGATAAATATCTTGATATACAACCTATTTGCGTCCACCTACTTTATATCTGGCCAGTAATGATGTCGGACTATAGAAATGCAGATAATAATAAGTCTGCATTTCTATAGTCTGACATTATTACTTATTTTGGAAAATATTTATTTTTAATTTTGGAATACTCGGGATTTTCTCGATTAATTTTCAGTGGCTATTTTTTTTTTGCACAACGGAAAAACAAGCATTGTTGTCATACAAACAAATTTTAATGTATATATTATAATATCTGGCCAGTAATAATGTAGAACTATAATTTTTTTTCAGTTTTAGTACAAAAAAGTACATTTTTCTTTTTTTTTGGCTGAAGTTACTCGAGTAAAGTTTAGTGGCTATTTTCATTAATCTAATTTGTAATGGATACTGTGATGTAAAATTGGTGTATTTTTGTTTAAAAATTACATCAGTTTTAAAGTGTCTACTTTAAAATTGCTTAAGCTATTATTTTCCTTTAATTTCGTAAGCAGGGAATGTGTAAACCCACTCCTGTTCTTTCGCTGCCTTTCGTACTGGGGTCGAATTTTCCTTTCAGAAACAAATCCTTGGCCCTAGTAGGCTTCGACCCTGCTGGTCCCCTACGATTTGCTGACAACTCCTTGAGACGCGCGTGGAACAATACGCGCTGTCGACGTCTTGGGCTCAGTCCGGATGGTTAACGGACGGTCGGTCGAAATAGTGTAGACACTTGGGAAACAAAATTACACCAGGAGAGCAGTGGTTGGATGAATTGTTTACAGGACCAATTGTAGTAACGTGACCATTTGACAAGAAATTAATTTCTCAGACTACCTACACACAAAGCGTATACCGAATAACTTGGGTTTCCATCGACACAAGAGCATAGTTATTGAGCTAAACCTTCCTTGCCCGATATTGGGTCCATGGAGTGCTAGCTCGCTTGCTACGCTATGCAATATCGGTGCGGCGAATTGCCCCTATGTATGAGTATTTATGGGGGATATTCAAATGTTCTCAGGCTTCTGGGCACTTTTCCTGAGTCGGTCAAAGCGAAATTGAGATGTAAAACCCCAAGTAGTGGCTCGAATTCTGGATAAGTATCAGTTTAATAGTCACCACCCCACACCCACTGCTGGGACTCATGCCTGCTCTCTAAGAGTGGGATTACGAGGGGTTCTCCGAATATCTGCATCGCTTGAAGCGCAAAGAGAGCCCATCGAGAATGATCTGTGAACCGGATACATTGGAGTCGTTTCCACGCGTAATTTTTTATTGTCCTGTTTATGAGACAGAGAGGAGAGAAATAAAAAGTGAAGCTGCAGTATAAACAAAAACGTGACGAAAAATAATAAACAGGTAATTTAAGATTTCTTTGAAGATTATTCAGGACTATTTTGTTTTGTGATGTATCCATGAAAGAACTTCTCTGACCCCGAATAGGACCAGCCATACGACTAAGATTATAATAATAATAACTTTTAGTACATAGCGCCATCAGGATGGAATTTGGTGTGGACAAATGTGTAGGTATGTATGTAAAGCGATGGGAGATTATGGAATCCGAGGGAATTCAACTCCCGGATTTCATACACCTCAGATTCCTTTCCTCGACCAAAACTTATAAGTATTTGGGTATGTCAGAAGCGTTGGGCATTGACAATGCTGACATGAAGCAATCGCTGAAGGAACGCTTCTTTGGCCGCCTGAAGAAGGTATTAAATAGCCTCCTGTCGGGCGGAATTAAGGTGCGCGCCTTTAACGGTTGGGTCATGCCGGTTTTAATATACTCTTTTGGCATACTCAAATGGACTTAGACCGAACTAGACGCCCTGGATAGGCGAGTCCGTATATTGCTGACGGCAAATCGGATGCATCACCCGTGATCCTCGGTGATGAGACTGTACATCCCGCGAAACTGTAGAGGTTGAGGCTTTTTAAACGCAGAGACCCTGCACAATCGCGAGGTGTGCAGCCACAGAGAATATTTTCTTAAAACCGATGTGGGTGTGCACCGAGATGTGGTCGCAGTGGACAAGGGACTCTGTTATCCATGGCTAAACAGGACTGCCATAAACCTGTAGTACTGTCTACTGATAACCGCAAGGAAATATGGAAAGGCAAGGAGCTCCACGGGCGCTTTTGCCGGGCTCTTCACGAGCCTGATGTAGATTTCTTGGCGTCCGTGGCCTGGTTACGTTTCAGTGACCTCTTTGGGGAAACTGAAGATTTTGTCTGTGAGATTATGGACGAAATTATCTTAACGAACAACTACTGGAGATATATAATGAAGGACGGGACGGTTGACGTGTGTCGGGCATGCCACCATCCGGGTGAGTCTATCAGACATCTTTGGTTGTTCTCGTTTGGCTAACGGCGAGTATTTGTACCTAGACGTAACCAAGTAGCCAGGATTATATATATTCACCAGCAACTTGCTTTGAATTACAACCTAGTGGATTTGGAGGTACCGTATTAAAAGTATGTGCCCGACCCAGTTCTCGAAAATGACCATATCACTTTGTACTGGGATCGGTCTATCAATACTGACCGGACTATTGTAGCCAATAAGCCGGATATAGTTGCGATAGACCGATTAGCGCGCCATGCAATGATAGTCGATATCACCATCCCGCATGACGAGAATCTCGTGAAAGCTGAGAAAGAGAAATAAATCAAATATCTCGACTTAACACACGTGGTAGTCGACATGTGGAATGTGGACTCGGCTGTCATTGTGCCGATTGTCGTGACAGCCAATGGCCTTAAAGCCAAAAGCTTCGACGACCATCTGTCGAAGCTGTCGTTGCGCGGCTGCACCAAGGGCCTGATACAGAAGGCAGTCCTCTTCGATACGGCTCGCATTGTGAGGAAGTTCCTGTCTTTGGAGCCCTAACCATCGGTAGCTTAGACCCTGCTCCCGACACCGGTGGATAACTATGATTTTATATTTTTAAATATTTTTTCTTATTTATATGAAAAAAAAAATTAAAATGTAATATTATATGTTTAGAAATAAATAAAGGGAATAATAATTTTATTTGCAAAAAGTGTACAATTACAGGTGACACTTAATTTAGGGTATAATTGGCGAGGTACAAGATACGTGATTGGCGTTTCAAACCAGCTTTTTTTGTGGTGAAAAAACATCATATAACTCCTGTTCAGAGACCCACTTGTATTCTTTAGCTTTGCGTTTCTAAGACAGTAAATGTTGCAAACATTCCTTAGTGCCTAAATAGTCCGATGCTTACCAGGGCTACGGTGTGGTTTGAAGGAGTTACTCGAATACAAAGTTCAACTGAAAAACACAGGTGGATTTTAAAACTCTGACACTCCCTCTAGTTCCATCCAGAGCTGCAGAAGCTCTAGTTCTCTCCAGAATGCAAAATAAAAGATATTTAGGGCTATATTTCAATCTACACTAATATAATGAAGAGATAAAGTTTGTTTTTTTTGGTTGTACTCGTCCGATTGCTAAAATTTTTTCACCGATAGAAAGCTGGTTTATTTCTTCCTGAGTGACATTGGCTATATTTTATGTACGGAGGCGAAACTGCGGGCAAACGCTAGTATTGAAGTATAGCCCTAAGTTACCAAACTAGATACTATACAGACACCAGCCCCCCTAGCCAAGTTACAACCAGTTTGTGTCGAATTCCGTTCTTTAATCGGTAACGTCTCGGTGACAGCAATTGTAGAAAACGATAAGTTGGTAGCCATGTTGACGCGCCTGAGTCGGCCGCTCGTTCTACAATGTAGCGTTTGTATAACAAAGGATGTAGCGTTAAACATTGTAGAAACGATTTTGAACGATGTGAATTGTTGGCTACGAATTGTCTATTCGTTTGTTCTGACCACGCGACTTTACGTTAAGATGACGTCATTCCCATACGTTTCAACACTTTTCGACAGCGTTAACGATTGCAGAATAACAACTTGGCTAAGCGTGCAGAGTCGCCATATGTCCAAGCTGGTCGCACCACCAAATTGGTTGCGCAACCAAACAGAAATCAGGTGAGTAACTCTTTATAGAAATCAAACTCTTTATAGAATATAGCATAAAGCCCTTAAGGCTGTTTAAAACGCCGATTTTCACAGAATGACTGGTAAGTAAGGTAACAGATGTTTGAGTGTGAATAAGGATTCATTAAAATGGCGGTTGATTGGAGATATTGTGATAACGAAAGAGGTCGCAAGCTGCTATTACTCTTATTAATTTTTTAAGGGTTCTTTATACTTTATATGGCAAAGGTGTTCGTATTTCATCATCATCATCATCATAATTTCAGCCGAAAATCGTCCCCTATTGGACATAGGCTAACCCCAAGTATCGCTATATAATGACAGGTCCTATGCGTCTCGAATCTATCGGATGTCCGCGACCCTCATCAGGTCATCGGTCCACCTTGTGGGAGGCCTTGCAACTTTATCTTCTGGTACGTGATCGCCACTTCCGAACCTTCGGCGAGCAATGTGCCCGACCTACTGACAATTAAATTTGGCGATTCTTGGAGCTATATTGGTAACTTTGGCTCTCCTTGGTTGTTCGTATTAGATAGAAAGCAAAAAAATATTGTTTTTTGGGTTCACCCAAAAAATATTGTTTTTTGGGGCACCTCAAAAGGAAAAACGGAACCCTTATTATTAGGGTCGTTTTGTTGTTCGTCCGTCTGTCTGTCTGTCTGTCACGACCCTTTATCTCATGAACGCGTGGAGGTGTCATGTTAAAATTTAAAACCATATATTCAGGTCTGCGGCCTGTGGAAGCTGTAAAAAAATCAAACTTGTAAGTTAACGAGAAATAAAGATGTTTCGGTTTATTCGGTTTATGTGACAAAAAGCGTACATTTCGATACTTTCGAGAAAATCAAAATTCATAGGGTAGGTACTTCCCGTTGACCCAGAATCCTGAAATTTGGCATAAAGCAAGGTCTTATAGTACAAGTGTGGGAATAAATCTGAAAACTGTTATTACGTCATTTTTTTTTTTTTTGCTTTTCGTAAAACTCTTACGAGACTCCATTCCAGAATAAAACTATTTTTTTACATAGGTAATTTTGTACGGAACCCTCAACCCGCGAGTCTGACTCGAACTTGCCCTTTTTTTTTTATGTCAGTGAAGTCTGGCCGGCTTTCAAGTAGTTAGGCGAAGATAAAGGTTTTTATAAATAGTCCTTTCAAGAATAAATCTAGTAAATTGATAAACACAAACCTTTCATTGTATTTCCACCTTCACAATATCTATTTTTAACCATGCTGATTTACCAAGTTTGTTTACAGGAATACATTAAAGCGTAGCGGTAGAGCAATTATTATTTTAGAACAATTTACTTAACAACTGATATCTTGGTTTATTTATTTTATAATGCCAGCCATACACGGTCAACCTGTCGTCCAACCGGTATGTAGCTACATGTTTGATCAAACAGAAGTGACCGTGTGTGGGAGGGATCGGTATGATCAACATGTTTGACGGCACAATCGAATTTCAATTCTTTTGGTTTGATCATACCTATTGGATCATACCGGACCGTGTATGGGGCGGTCCAATCGGTATGATCAAACCAAAAGAATTGAAATTCGATTGTTCATACCAATCCACTCCCACACACGGTCAAATCTGTTTGATCAAACATGTAGCGTCATACAGATTGGACGACAGGTTTGAACGTGTATGACCGGCATAGACGAACTACAGGTTTGATCAAACATGTAGCGTCATACCGATTGGACGACAGGTTTGACCGTGTATGGCTGGAATAAGCAGACTAGGTGTCCCCCGCGGTTTCACTTGCGTATTTGATTAGTGCTCTACTTCTATTAGTTGTAGTGTGTTTTTATATAGCTTATAATTATCTTTTCTAAATAAATGGCCTATTCAACAATCTAAAAGATTTTTTCAATTTGAACCAGTAGTTCCTGAGATTATTACGTTCATTCGATCGCGCATACTCTTTAGCTTCGTCGTTCTATGTACAAATAAGGCGTTGTAATAAGTTCTAGGTTAAATATTTAGTTATAACTTCAAACTATTCAAAAGTATAAAAGAATGTCAAAAATACCAGTCCGGGGACAAAAATGCCCGACGTCAGAAGGGCTCATTTTATCGAATTTTTAGTCTCACAATATATACCACAAATTTTTAATTAGCAAAAATACTTAAAGTGCCTATCAAAAAAGATCTTGTTATTATTTAAGTAAAGTCTCAATAAATAATATTCATAAACAGCAAAGTTATTAGCGTTTGTTTATATCCCAAAATGTCACTTAATTTATGGAAATATTGTACAGGCTATTGATCAAAATGGAAAAACACTACGCGTAGTATTTTCTAGTTGCAATTGTTATGAATATGTTAAGAATGATTCATTCTATTATTCAATTATGAATATTATGCCAATTTTTGTGGTCAACTTTGGGATTTCGTTTTTTCATTTTTTATTACAAAAATATGATCAGTAACAGGCACGGATCGGACTTGGTACGAAAGGCAGTAAAAGTCGCAAACTCACAAGTCTCCCGCTCTGCCAAAGAGCGGGAGATGTCATTGGATGATAACCTAAAAAAAAACCGATACAGATAGAGTCCCATTTTTTTTGGACTAATTAAAAAATAGGTATTAGGTAAGTTATGTAAGCTAAGTTACAAAACTAACTATAATATTAAACTACGGTATCAGACTTGAAGTTTCAGGATAATGCCAGTTTAAAGGACATAACAGTTTACACCGCCAATTAGTGAACACAATTTAGTACTGAGATAACTTCAAGGCTGTCTGTGTCTGTGGCCTCTCCCTATTTTTGATTAAAGCCGGCTTTTCTCGCTCTCCTAAGTAATTGGTATTAATTGGGTGGATTGTTTAAAGTATGACTTACCTACTAGACTAGCTTCTGACCACATCTTTACTTTTCTTAAATTCTTTATTGTACATAACTTTTACAATTTTTAAAACGCGGGCTAAGCTGTTGGCGTAGGTATATAAAATTTAGCCTATGTCACTCAGGAATAAACCAGCTTTCTATCGATGAAAAAATTTTCGCTATCTGTAGCCTGATTCACGTAAAATTAAACAAGCCAAATATCGTTGAAGTTTTATAGTCGTTCGATCGAAGTCCTATCCAAAAGCGGTATTCACGATCTATCGACTTATTTCCAGTTTCATTAATAAGTATACTACCAGGATAATTTAATACAGATTTTTTTTTAATCGACGATTTTCAAACGACTTTAAAATCGGTGTAGTTCAAACTCGATTGATGGATGTGACTACGGAAATGGTCTAAACGACTAAATCGCTACGATATCGTTACATGTTTTCATTACATGAATCGGGCTACAGACCAGCATTTTCAGAGATTACTTCCTACAAACAAAAACACATAAAAACAAAAAAAAAACACCTCTTTATTATATAAGTGTGAATGTACACGGGCAAGCTTATGCAAATATTGGGTTTTGTTCAAAAGGAGGGAAACCAATAAAAAATATCTACATTACGCATGTCGCCTGTGTACGTTATCTGTCCTATTCTTTTTATTATCTGTAAAGGTTGTATACAATAAATCATAAAAGAATGTTAACAATTAACAAAAAAACGGTAAACAATAAATAATCGAACAAATAACCTCCTTCTTTTTGAAGTCGGTAAAAAAATTTTTTTTTCTTATATTTTTCAGCGGGAAATTACCACACGACTTTTCCCGTTTTTGGTGAGACTAGTGGGAGTATCAGATTTGTACTCACTGACCCACCTGTGTCCGTTCAAACCCCCTTTGCGTTGCAGGGCCACGGTAAGGCTGAGGCTACATTAGACCGTGATGTGACCTGCGATACATGAGCGATTAAAAACTCTTACGCAGCCTTGGCAGACATCGGTCCTAGTGGGCCTCGTCTTTTTTGCAGACATCTCTTATGAGGTGCGCATAGAACACGTGGGACCGTCGACCCAGCCTTGTTCCTAATCGGACAACAGGCTACCCGTTGTTCGCCCTAAGCAGGTGGGCGTGAAAAAAAATATTTTCTTGTTGATCTGTCAAACGGTATCGATGAGTAATTTTAAACAAACAGAGCAGATTTTCTAGTGTCTATCAATTTTATTTCCATTCGAAACTTCAAAAGCTTACAATCGCAATATTAAAAGTTTCGATATAACATATGTCAAAACGAGTTACGGTGGCTATTCTATCAGTCACATTGGCTAATGATGCCATTGTAAGTACTTAGTTGGTTACTAAAGATAGCCAATACGAAACTAACTGTTTGACAGTTAAATTATGTACCCTTTAACTAGTGATCATCACTTAGAGCTTTCAACAGAGATACGCAATACCACTGTAGAACTAATATTTTTTCAAATATTGATACATATAGAGTTCAACATGGTTTACAATATTAACCAAAATTAAATGAACATCTTCAATAACAGCTTCTTCTTATTATCTTTGAAATAATATGTACACTAACTTAAATACACATTTATTTCGTAAAGCAAATTGAAGTGGAAACAAATATATGGCCGGATATTAAATGGATTATCTCTCATTTTATTTCTTTGCCTTCATAACACACTAATATTATAAAGGCAAAATATGGTACACGTGTAGACCATGTCTTAGAATAGCACTTAGGATAGTACTTTCTATATATTTGCTGATGACACCTCTCTTATTTTTAAAGTAGATAGAAATTATTGTCTTGCATGTCAACGAAAGTAAGTAGCTGTTCTTACGAAATGGTTCACAGCTAATAATCTCCTATGAAATGCGAATAAAACTAAATGTATGAAGTTTTCATTACCGAATTTCCCTCAAGTTGGCGTTAGTCTAATTCAACAAAATTTACCTTTTTATATTTATTATTATAGATAAATACCTATAGTTTTTTTTTTCGGTGGGGATCCTATGTCAACCCCCGCTCTTGGGCGGAGCGGGAGATAGTGTCAGACTCTTACTGACTAAAAAACCCACCCCATTCCTTCAAGCCTTCATACCGGGGCTCGAGCTCCCTTTCGGATAACCCTGGCCCCAGTAGGCTTCGACCCGGCTGGGCCCTTGCTGTTGCTGACAACCCCTTGAGGCGCGCGGGAACAGTGCGCGCCGTCGACGACTTGGGCTTGGTCCGGACAGTTACCGGACGGCCGGACAGCGAGCTACCCATTGCTCACTGTCCGCAAGCCCGCGCCTACGGTGGCCGGAAATCGGGATCGGAATCCCGGCGGCGGCGGCGAGAGCGCCGTTGCCTGATGCGGTCGGCCTCCTCGACTGTGTGCTCCGCCGTGTCCTCCGGGCATTCCGCATAATGGCGACACCCGGGCGTCACTTCCGCTTTAATCCGGAACAGATACCTCCAGAACGTGCCATGTCCGATGAGGACCTGCGTCATGCGGAAGGTAAGGACGCCGTGAGGTCTTTCCAGCCACGCCTCGAAGTTTGGTAAAAATACATAAAATCAATATTAAAACCACAATACAATGTTTTCGCTATCTTAATTTTAATCTTATGTATCTAATAAACCCCTTCAGCAAGGTGCTTAGTGATTTGTTTTTTTTAATTTATTTTTTGGTAGGGCAAAAACATCGACGTCATTAAAATTTATTATTCTACACCTGAACCAGTCTATGGAGCGCTCTCCTTCCTGCATTTGTACGACAAGGCGTTGCAGCGTACTATGGATAAGAGTGCAAAATAAAAGTATGCGATAGGCAAAAATAAAAGCATTCTTAGTGTGATTTAGTCGGTTTGTTTGAGAACCTTTTCGAATCTAAAGTAGGTACGGCAATTCTCAAATTTTATGTGTACGAATGTATTTCAGTATAGTCACTAGAATTAGAATATAGTAACGCTCCATAACGGAGATTTATAGTCTAGTACCTTATCCACTGTGATTCAGTCAATCTCTGCCATGGAGCCGACTAGCATACTCCACTGCATTGTTGTCTGCAAGATGGACTTGGCATCTAAACAAATAAGAAAAAAAAAAAGACGGGTTGCACTCCGGGAGTGCCGGCAGAAGTGAAAACTTGATTATTAACGTTGAGCATGTTTGATATTTTGGAATGGTTAGGGAATAATTTTGCACCAATTGCTTTATCAGTATAAAAGTACTATCATTTATGTGGTAGAATACAATATTTATTTATTGCGCTATCGTACACAAACATGACAATTTATATTACATTAAAAATTTAACACTTTAAAACTATTACAATTATTTTACATTAAAAAGTTTATCTCTCCGAAAAACTACTGAGGTGTCAAGGGACACCCGGATGGAACGAAGTTCCGTTCTGGCTTGCTTTCTATAAGAGAGAGAAAGAGAGAAAGACAGAAACATGCGCACGCCGCACGGCTTACAATAGCTTACTATAGAAAAAGTGTCGTTACAACTTTTCGTGAGAATTTTTTCCGTCTAGCCAATACAATATAACTAAAAAATACTATCCTATTTTATGTACATTTTGACAGCACTATTTCAACATCTTCGAAACCATGAAAACGACACTCATGACGAAAAGGTTGATAATTTCTGACATCCGCCATCTTAGATTTACATTTTGACAGCACTATCGGCTTCAACAACCTCGAAAACCATGAAAAAGACACCCATATCGAAAAAATTTATAATTTATTGCAGCCACCATCTTAGATTTACATTTTGACAGCACTATCGGCTTCAACAACCTCGAAAACCATGAAAAAGACACCCATATCGAAAAAATTGATAATTTATTGCAGCCACCATCTTAGATTTAAATTTTGACAGTACTATCGGTTTCAACACCCTCGAAAACCACGAAAACGACACCCATGAGGAAAAAGTTGATAATTTCTTGCAGCCGCCATCTTGGATTTACATTTTGACAATACTATCGGTTTCAACAGCCTTGAAAACCATGAAAACGACACCCATGACGAAAAATTTAATAATTTTTTGCAGCCGCCATCTTGGATTTATATTTTGACAGTACTATCGGTTTCAACACCCTCGAAAACCATGAAAACGACACCCATGACGGAAAATTTGATAATTTCTTGCAGCCGCCATCTTGCATTTATATTTTGACAGTACCATCGGTTTCAACACCCTCGAAAACCATGAAAACGACACCCATGACGGAAAATTTGATAATTTCTTGCAGCCGCCATCTTGGATTTATATTTTTACAGTACCAACGGTTTCAACACCCTCGAAAACCATGAAAACGACACCCATGACGGAAAAGTTGATAATTTCTTGCAGCCGCCATCTTGGATTTATATTTTGACAGTACCATCGGTTTCAACACCCTCGAAAACCATGAAAACGACACCCATGACGGAAAAGTTAATAATTTCTTGCAGCCGCCATCTTGGATTTATATTTTGACAGTAATATCGGTTTCAACACCCTCGAAAACCACGAAAACGACACCCATGACGAAAAAGTTGATAATTTCTTGCAGCCGCCATCTTGGATTTACATTTTGACAGTACCATCGGTTTCCACGCCCTCGAAAACCATGAAAACGACACCCATGACGGAAAATTTGATAATTTCTTGCAGCCACCATCTTGGATTTATATTTTGACAGTACCATCGGTTTCAACACCCTCGAAAACCACGAAAACGACACCCATGGCGAAAAAGTTGATAATTTCTTGCAGCCGCCATCTTGGATTTACATTTTAACAGTACCATCGGTTTCCACGCCCTCGAAAACCATGAAAACGACACCCATGACGGAAAAGTTAATAATTTCTTGCAGCCGCCATCTTGGATTTATATTTTGACAGTAATATCGGTTTCAACACCCTCGAAAACCACGAAAACGACACCCATGACGAAAAAGTTGATAATTTCTTGCAGCCGCCATCTTGGATTTACATTTTGACAGTACCATCGGTTTCCACGCCCTCGAAAACCATGAAAACGACACCCATGACGGAAAATTTGATAATTTCTTGCAGCCACCATCTTGGATTTATATTTTGACAGTACCATCGGTTTGAACACCCTCGAAAACCACGAAAACGACACCCATGGCGAAAAAGTTGATAATTTCTTGCAGCCGCCATCTTGGATTTACATTTTGACAGTACCATCGGTTTCCACGCCCTCGAAAACCATGAAAACGACACCCATGACGGAAAATTTGATAATTTCTTGCAGCCACCATCTTGGATTTATATTTTGACAGTACTATCGGTTTCAACACCCTCGAAAACCATGAAAACGACACCCATGACGGAAAAATTAATAATTTCTTGCAGCCGCCATCTTGGATTTACATTTTGACAGTATTATCGGTTTCAACACCCTCGAAAACCACGAAAACGACACCCATGACGAAAAATTTGATAATTTCTTGCAGCCGCCATCTTGGATTTATATTTTGACAGTACCATCGGTTTCAACGCCCTCGAAAACCATGAAAACGACACCCATGACGAAAAAGTTGATAATTTCTAGCAGCCGCCATCTTGGATTTATATTTTGACAGTACCATCGGTTTCAACACCCTCGAAAACCATGAAAACGACACCCATGACGAAAAAGTTGATAATTTCTTGCAGCCGCCATCTTGGATTTACATTTTGACAGTACCATCGGTTTCAACACCCTCGAAAACCATGAAAAAGACACCCATGACGAAAAAGTTGATAATTTCTTGCAGCCGCCATCTTGGATTTATATTTTGACAGTACCATCGGTTTCAACACCCTCGAAAACCATGAAAACGACACCCATGATGAAAAAGTTGATAATTTCTTGCAGCCGCCATCTTGGATTTACATTTTGACAGTACCATCGGTTTCCACGCCCTCGAAAACCATGAAAACGACACCCATGACGGAAAATTTGATAATTTCTTGCAGCCGCCATCTTGGATTTACATTTTGACAGTACTATCGGTTTCAACACCCTCGAAAACCATGAAAACGACACCCATGACGAAAAATTTGATAATTTCTTGCAGCAGCCATCTTGGATTTATATTTTGACAGTACCATCGGTTTCAACACCCTCGAAAACCATGAAAACGACACCCATGACGAAAAAGTTGATAATTTCTTGCAGCCGCCATCTTGGATTTATATTTTGACAGTAAAAGTGTCGGTACAATTTTTCGTGAGAATTTTTTCCGTCTAGCCCCCTTTCACAACGCGCGATAAGGGATAGCTGTCTACTCTCCATCCGTCTTACGCTTTTTCGATCAGGTCACGTGTCCTGACGCGAGTTTAAGATTTTATACCCATTACAGAAAAAGTGCTCAACGCCGCTAAAGAAGTTTTCACTTCAAAAAAGAACCTGAAGTCTAGCCGCCATATATTATTATAATGTATGGAGACCGACGCACCCAGATTGGCGTAAGTGGGCCACTTGTTTGTAATGTAGTTCTACTCTACTAGACACAGTCTTAATACGTATAAATTTCTGTACCTAGAATAAAAGGGGGCTTACGAAGGCCAAAATAAAAAATGAAAAACCTTTTCTTACTACATGTTTTCCTGAGCTCGTTACTAAGTTTATTCAACAGTAGGCCTACTAACTGCGTAGTATTTAGGTACGTCACTGCTTCGTCGTAGAAATGTCAGACACAGGTTGTGTTCCCAAATAATGAGGTCGTTAGTACGTTTCCAGAATATTCCATAAGTCTAAAATGTGTGCGACTGGCTGAATTAATCAAAGTCACCTAGGTACCGTCTGTGACCGCTGTAAAGTCTTTTAAATTATTATATATTTGATGCAGAAAAAAAATCTGTCGAAAGACGTTCATAGTTGGACATAGGCCTCCCTTAAGTGTGGTCACAACGGGCGGAGCATCGCCGTGCCCTCGTGGAGGCGATCGGTGGCGGAGACCTCTCGCGCCGGGCCTTGGTTGAGGCCATGGTCCGGAGCGAGGAGGAGTGGCAGGCGGTCGCCGACTTCTGCGAAGCAGTAATGCTCACAAAGGAGGAGGCCGACCTCTTCAGGCAACCGCGCTCTCGCCGCCGCCGTAGGCGCGGGCTTGCGGATAATGAGCAATGGGTAGCTCGCTGTCCGGCCGTCCGGTAACTGTCCGGACCAAGCCAAAAAACTAGTTCTATCTTCACATTTTCTATTGAACCATGTTCCAATTTTCCATACAGCCAGTCAATCACAGCGCGATATAAAATGGAAATAACTTAAAGACAAGTATTAATTAAATAATGTTATATTTTAAGTGATTAATTTGTTCAACTATTTCTTTAAAATACTTTAATTTTGAAAGATTACAATTAATTTCTAATTTTTCATTAATGAGGCTGAATAGCTGGCCGGCCGCAGAAAAAAAAAACAAAATGGCGGGAAAGTGGCAATCAGTCGTTGGTTTTTTCGAGTTTCGTTTACATTTCCGTACTACAGAGATTTGTATTAACACGTTATGTTTATCAGATTAAAATAGTGATTTAACGCCTAATTTCATAAGAGAAGAGGCTAAAGCAGTAGTGGAATACCTTTTACCGCCTAAATCAGAAGAAAGATACCTACTTAAAATAATAGGTACGACGACTCAGGTTTTACAAACTTTTTATTTTATTTTTAGTTTCCTCGTATTCGTAATGAAAAGCACAGTGTTTACCTCGGGGTGAAAGTAACCTATTTAACCCCTCGAATTAGCGACCTCGCTGCGCTCGCCCGCCAACTCCTTCTCGGGACGAAATGAGTTACTTTCACCTCTAGTGTAACAATGTACTATTTTGGGTTTTGGTACGATTTAGTAATATTATTATGAAATATAATGTTATATTATGTGTTAGGTATCAAATCAAAGGTATTTTTACTAATGCAGCCCTGTACATTTTAGAACATACATATTATCTACTATAAAAAATATAATAATAATATGGGTATATGTAACTGCCTCAAAATAATCTAATGAGCGCTATAAGCCAAACACTTATAACAACTCTAGTTAGTTTGGTTATTGTCTGAGATAAAATGTAGAAAAATATTTTTTTTTGGCGGTCATCAATAATAATGCACATTTAAAGCACAGGACATGTAACGCATTAGGGGTTTAACTTTAATCCATATCACACCGATTACAGATGGGTTAGTTAGTAGTGTTGTAAACTAACACTAACCACATCATTAATTATTATCACTCAACAATATGAACTAGTGGAATAATAATATTATACGGAATTTTACACAAAGTGATGGTGGTACATTTAAAGATCGTGGTATATCTTTATTACCAAATTCATTACAGCATTGTTGCTATACAAAAAAACCGACTTCACTAAAAATACACTAAAATGATCAAAATAATTTTAATTTCGGAAGTCGGTGTTTTTCGTTATTGTTTGTTCCTTATTTAACACCGACTTCCGAAATTAAAATTATTTTGATCATTTTAGTGTATTTTTAGTGAAGTCGGTTTTATTTTTTTTATAAAAAGTTTTTTATTTCATACTTTTTAGTTGCGACACACTTACAGCCAGAGTACTTTTTCTCATGTCAATTCCAATTACTTAACTCAAACCCTGCTAGAATACATCATTTTCATATGAAGTTCCCGTGTCTACCTTCCACCTTCCGGCTCCATCATCAGATCACTTCGATAGTACCTTATAGCCAAAGTGCATCTCATGAAATTTCTAATAAGCCCAAACACGGGTAGGATACATTGATTAATTACGGAGTTCCGGTGCCTATCTTCCAGCTCCATCACTATCATCAGGTTACTTCGATGATACCATTTTCAACATGGAACGACTATTCAGAACTATTCATTTATTTGTATTGTCATAGTCGCTTAACTATGTTCATGAGTATGAAGTTCCGTTGGCAATTTCTGGTCTTCTTAACCAGTTCCACCTCCAAATGTCACTTTTTGACTGTAAATGCTTAATTCCTTGATGAAAATATCAAAATGACTATATAGTTGCCTATAATATTTGAGGAGTTCCCTCGATTTAGCCAAGATTCCATCATCAGATCCCGACTTGGTGACTATGGGACCATTTGGGAAGTATACCCTTTCCAACAAAAAAAGAATTTTTCAAATCGGTTGGCAAGCGACGAAGTTATGCCCGAACATACATAAAAAAAAAAAAAAAAAAAATACAAACATCCGAATTGAGAACCTCCTCCTTTTTTAGAAGTCGGTTAAAAATGTTTCTACTCCAGCCCCAAATAAAATAAAATATAATTCGTTCCTGGCCGCCGACTTTTTTATTTTATCCCAAATCAAAGAACAAAATGGGTAACCTTTAAATGAGAACAGTAAGTACCTAACCATTAATTTAATTGGGTACGGGCTTTGGATACCTGGGTACTAAGAATTTCAAGAATAGAATTGTAACAAAATTTGTAAGTGATAGCTTGAATTTTACCGCCATCCAACCCAAGCATTGGATTACCATGAAAAACAAGAGTTTTATACAAAAAAAAATATTTTTATGTATTCAATGTATTTCTACAAAAAAGAAAACAGGTTTTGAGTGTATTTTATTTGAATAACTGGACAAAATGTAACGAACAGTTGAATTTTTATTTATGTTGATAGGAGTTGCATGTTTTAAAATGATTTTTTAAATGTAAATAATAACACCACCAGGTATTACTAACATTAATTATGTATGGTTACTTACATCGACTAGTAGCCCTGAAGAAAATTCCTTTGTCTAATATTTAAAAAAACCGGTGAAGTGCAAGTTTTGACTCGAATACAAGGAGTTCCGTACGACTTTATGTAACGGCAATATAAATGCACACTCGGCAAAAATTTTAACCCTCTACTTTTGCTGCTTCATGAGTTAAATAAGCAACTCAGGTAGGTCGTCGTTTTTATACAATTTGAGCGAACACCTTTTTAATTTCCGACCTTAGATAGCAATCTAAATCCTTAGTAGCAATTCAGATTTGGGGTATCTTAATTTCACAATCCCAGATCTAGATTTGACTCTGAGAATCTTATTATTTATTTATTAAATCTTCATGCAACACAAAGTACATAGGCGGACTTAATGCCTTAGGCCTAGGCATTCTCTACCAGTCAACCTAGGGTGGTGAAGAGACCATTTATGGTAGGCGCACAAAAAGAAAATTTTGGTATTAAACTTAGTCATTGTCAAGTCCATATTGCGAAGTAGGTATGGAGCTGCTAAGGCAATCGCCAGATAACCGTGGAATAACCGTCATTGATCTTCCAACATTTCTTGACATTCATAATTTCAGAAAAGAAAATAAAAACTTAAAGCTTTCTTGAATCGAAAATTATCGCGATCCTTTACATGATCTAATAATGAAAAGGAATTGTTTGTTTTTCGAGTACCTACAGAGAGATATTAGGATAAGGTCAATGTACTTTATTCCATGGTTATCTGGCACCTTCTGTATTTAGTAGCAGCTCTTCTAACAGACAGACTGACAGTACCTAATAGGGTTCGCATAGTTACCCATAGGGAATCCTAAAAAGGAGATTAACACGACCCACAGAGCGACGAACGTTCAAATAATACTCAAAAATTATCATATTGTCTATTTATTGAATGGAAAATGTTAAACGTAAAATTACATAGGATTTAATTGACTTAAAAATAACATACAGTTTGTAATTCTTATAAAATTCGTGTTTTTGTTAACGAGAATAAAAATTTATTAACAAAAAAGATAAATTTATACGAACAAATCTTATATTTACATGTATTTACAGAGTCAAAAAATACAGTCAAGCATATAAATTATGCGTAGATCGTAAAAATAATTGACATATCGCAATTATATTTTATTTAACAGATGTATTTGGATCAGTCAAACAAGTAATAAATTATTAACATAAAAATATGAAACAAAAATTATTAAATAACGCGATTATATCGTCTCGTCAGCTAGATCGAATGAAATGAACTCAATATCTCTTACAGATACTTATCATTTTATTACTCACTAAAATCTAATAAGCTCTTAATTAATTACAAAAAACTTCAGTTAATTCTTGAACACAGTTTCGTGTTACGTATCTTAAATTGTTAACAAGTCCTTATGTTTATTTACACAGTTGGCCACAATAAGTTGGCACAGATGATGATGATGGAAAAATGCATCTTTGAGCTGACAGCTGATCCTGAAGACCACATTGAAGACTGGTCTGAGCTGTCCTCAGGTCACGAACTGGGCGAAAAATCTGGAAAAACCATGTAATTTTAGGGCTATTATTGGACGGTTATAATTAAATAAGAATGTATTTTATCAGTAAACAAAGAGAATTGACCTGCTTCTTAGGTATGTGATATTGGGTGGCTTTTAAATTTATTCATAGGACATTTATTATAATATATCTGCAGCAATAATTATTAATAGAAATAGAGCCACAAATCGTGGAAGTGAAATTTTCAAATTTAGACTTGAATTTTTATTTAATGTTGTTTTGCTTAATTTTTTTATGAATGATGTCTAGGTATTCTATATAATGCAGATAGTTTAGCTGGCATTATGCTGACGACAGTCGTCAGTAAGAAAAGCCGACGCTCGGCCAGCAGCGATTAAATGAACCTATCTTATCCATATCGGGGTGCCCTAAATAACCGGATTATGTAATCCTAGAATCCTGCTGACTAAATAGTTTTATTGTATTGGACAAATAATACCATTTTTCACTGACCAAATATTAATTTTCCGTTGACTAAATAAATTTTCCGCTGACCAAATATTAATTTTCCGTTGAGTAAATTTTCCGCTGACCAAATATTACGATGGAAAGAAAGACCAAAATAATAATTTTCTAAGTACTAAGTTACCAACAAATTTTTCTACTGACCATGTTTTTTTGAAATAAAATACGATTTTATAACTTTTATTATTTTAATACAATTTTAATTAAGAAACATGTCCACATGTGTTTTTAGTTTAAATGTTTCTAAAAAGGCGTTTACTGCGCGGATGTTGCGACAATCTAAGGATGAGTTGCACCATTTAACTATAACGATAACAAAGCCGTTAAGAGTTGTCAAAACGTCGAATTGACCAATAGGCGGCCGTTTCACGGCTGGTTATGGTTTGGTTATCGTTATAGTTAAATGGTGCAACTCACCCTAAGTAGTTATATTGCACATACAGAAAAAAACATATTAGTATCGTAAATCACGCTACCCTACTGCTACGGGTTTTAATGATATATCTCAATAAGATAGGTTACGAGAAAAAATAACCAATGTATTCTGTCCAACGACCTTATGAAAGTTGGGCAATGACAATATAAAAAGAAATATGGAATAGAACCTCCTGAAGATTTCATAACGTAAGAATATTCAGTCGATCGTGAAAGAGGACAAAGTTATGAGAGTAATTTTCCATGGGCAGGTAAGTATAGTCTAAGTTTCCATGGTGATAAATCAATTTGGCATTTATGAAGGAAGAGGCTTATTTTGGGAACAAAGTACTTAGACCTTTAAAGGTAAAGGCAGAAAGTATGTTTATTCACACATAACAGAGAGATTAGTTGAAACCTTGACCGTGACTTACAAAAAACTTTCAGACATCAGTAATTTATTTATTTTGGAGTGAGGTACTGGTCCGTCAAATAAATATTTAAAGGTACCTTGCCTATCTCATTCAAACGTAAGCTAATGGACATGTGTCTTTTCCCTATACTGACGTATGGTGCACAGACTTGGTCTTTGATTAACATCCCAAAGTCCTAATTTAAGGTTTGACAACGAGCTATGGAGCGCAGTATACTAGATGTTAAAATAACGGATTGCGTTTGAGTTCTATATTGCGCTCCAAATCACAAATCATAGATGTTGCTCAGAAGGCTGCCCAGCTGAAGTGGGACTGGGCTGGACATGTCTGCCGCATGCCGATCAATCGGTGGGCCGGTAAAACACTAAATTGGTGCCCTGAATGCACACGACCGGGTCGCGAGAGACCAAGAATGAGGATGGCGGGACGACTTACATGTCTTTCTTAGGAATTGACATGAAGTCGCTTATTTTTTTATGGTCGGAAAATCATCAATGACAACCTCCGCTCTTAGGTGAAGCGGGAGATAGTGTCAGACTCTTACTGACTAAAAACCCACCCCGTTCCTTCAAGCCCACCGGGGCTCGAGCTGTCTTTAGAAACTAACCCTGGCCCCGGTAGGCTTCGACCCAGCTGGGTCCCTACTGTTGGTGAGAACTCCTTGAGGCGCGCGGGAACAATGCGCGCTGTCGACGACTTAGGCTCGGTCCGGACAGTTACCGCACGGTCGGACAGCGAGCTACCCATTGCTCACTGTCCGCAAGCCCGCGCCTACGGTGACCGGAAATCAAGATCGGAATCCCGGCGGCGGCGAAAGCGCCGTTGCCTGATGCGGTCGGCCTCCTCCTTTGCGAGCATTACTGCTTCGCAGAAGTCGGCGACCGCCTGCCCCTCCTCGCTCCGGACCATGGCCTCAACCAAGGCCCGGCGCGAGAGGTCTCCGCTGCCGACCGCCCCCACGAGGGCACCGCCAAAAGCCCAAGGAGGGCAAACCTCGACTGTGTGCTCCACCGTGTCCTCCGGGCTTTCCGCACAGTGGCGACACACGGGCGTCACTTCCGCACGAATCAGGAACCTCCCGAACTTGCCATGTCCGGTGAGGACCTGCGTCATGCGGAAGGTAAGGACGCCGTGATGTCTTTCCAGCCACGCCTCAAAGAGACATGAAGTGGCTCGAAGTCGGGAACAATGGAAGAATTGGAGTGAGACCCTTGCCCAGCTGTGGGACAGTATAGATACAAAATAGATAGGTACAGAAGTAAATCTCATGTATGTACTTTACTTTTTATACCTACGGTAGGCGATCGCACACACATTAGCGCATTGCTCCGAACTATGAGCGCGACCGGGCGATTGAGCTGAGATATCGTGTCCGTGATGTCTGCGTTGCTCGAGCGCGCTTTTTATGTAGATTGTCTTCTGTGCCTATCTATTTTGTGGTATAGGTTAGATATAATAATAATAAATGGGGTGGTAGGAAGAGCTCGTGGCGAAGTAAATGCAAGATTAAGCAAAGTTTGGCGAGTACCTACCTATGTACATATGTTAGATATGTGTATAAAACATATTGTAGAATATCAAATCTAAAGCTTACAATTCCTGGATTTACACAAACTATAACAGAGGTAGCTCGGAGTAATTCAATTTAGAGTTAGCAGAATTGTACAATATTGGTTGTTCGAATTGCGGTCAAAGAAAGACTATATTATCATGTATCTATGAGGTTATATTCCTGCTCTCATAGCAACAATTTCGTAAATAATTTAAATAATAAAATAAACATTATTGTACACCAAAATAATATCTAACAATTTCACAGAAATTTATTGGGGAGCTTTATTTCTGTTTTGAATACAGTATGTACTATATAAAAACTAGCTTCTTCCAGCGGTTTCACTCACATAATAGTACTTTTCTACATACAAACTTTGAAACCCCGTTTCACCCCTTCAGGGGGTGATTTTTTTTTTCTTATTTAGTAGGGTTGAGAACAGGTTGTAGGTTATTTTTAACTTTCCCACCCCCGCTCCAAATTTTTTCTTTGACAGTTTATGTGGCAGAACATATACCAGGTCAGTCAGTTATTATACAATATTAGCGACCCAATCCAGCTTTTTTACAATGGGTTTTACAAATCTTTAATGTTCTTGGTTTTTTTCTTACTATAATCAAACCGTTTCAGGGGAGTTCGATAATAAACATTATTACACGTAATCTATATACCTATATTATTGCGTTCATACCAAAGACAGGTGCGGTGAAGGAATACTAAGTATAAACTACCATCGGTAAACAAATCGATAAAATCCAGGAACCGATCATTAGTGTGTCAATGAAGCACCGGAGCATCGTAATGATTGGCCAACAAACTCGCAAGCTTACCGGCGATTGGTCGATAACAGTTAGATAGTGGTGAGATAAGCATCTTAATTGGTCAGTTACCTAAGTTCTGCATTTGATGTTGGCTCAGCACGACCACGATACGGTCCTCGTGCGGGAAGTGGATGTCGGGGTCGTGTTCCTTTACTTCTAGTTCTGCATCTGTTGAGGAAATTAGACATTAATTGGGGCTACTAAGATAAACTGTTTGGCAGCTGGATCAAGGGCCTGATCCAGAAAGCAGTACTCCTGGACACGGCGCGCATAGTTAGGAGATTCCTCTCTCAGGAGCCCTGACCACCGGCAGCTTGGACCCTGTTCCCGATGTCGGCGGGCTACTATTTTTAAATGTTTTTTTTTTATAATGTGCTTTTTAAGAAATATTTAAAAATGTAACTAATATGTACATATAGATAATAAATGGAACAATAAGAATATATCTATAATAATATAATAATAATATTCCACAACTATCACACAACGCCGTCTAGTCCCAAGCTAAGCAGAGCTTGTGTTATGGGTACTAAACAACTGATAAACATACTTATATATTTCTAAATACATACATATTATAGAAAAATTACACCCAGACACAGAACAAATGATCGTGCTCATCACACAAACATTTGTCCTGGGTGGGAATCGAACCCACGACCTCTGGCATAGCAGTCGGGGTCACTAACCACTAGACCGACAGGCCTGTCGATAACTACTATCTATAATATGTAGGTATGTATTAGAAATATATAAGTATGTCTATCAGTTGTCTAGTACCCATAACACAAGCTCTGCCGTTGTGGAACATTATTAATATTATTATTATATTTATAAACAAGTAAAAGTAACTACTTAAGTATCGATTTGTATTAGTTCAGAAATTGCTTGATGTTAGAACTGCCAACAAATAATAACGACAACAACCTAGCGTCGAGTGTTACTTGAGAATTACCTCAGGTTACATGTGTTACTCCACTATAGAATGAGATTTTGTAATTAAAAATTCTAACCTTAAGTAATTACTTCTTTTTAACTACGGGCCTCGGGTTCTCTTTTATATACACTAAAGACAAGTCCCAGCTAAAATATGGCGTCAAAAAATTCCTGCACATCGCTGTGACTGGAAGTGTGCTCGATAGACTGGCAGCTTTACCACGTTGTATAAAATACTGTATTTACCATGTATATAACTTTATAAACTTTTTTTACAAACGGATCGGATAAATAGTAGAGCAAAACAAAGATAAATTGAAATTACCCCCAAATAAAATAAATATCTATAATATAAAAATGAATCGCAAAATATGTTGGTAAGCGCATAACTCAACAACGTCTGGACCGATTTCGCTAATTTTTTTTTTGTTGTGTTCGTTATTATGAGGAGAAGGTTCTTATGAAAAAAAAAATGAAAATTAGGGTAGTGTAGGGCAGAGTAGGGTAGTGTAGGGTAAAGTAAGGTAGAGGAGGGTAGAGTAGGGTAGAGTAGAGTAGGGTAGGGTAGAGTAGGGTAGAGTAGGGTACGGTAGAGTAAGGTAGAGGAGGGTCGAGTAGGGTAGAGTAGAGTAGGGTAGGGTAGAGTAGGGTAGAGTAGGGTAGAGTAGGGTAGAGTAGGGTAGAGTAGGGTAGAGTAGGGTAGAGTAGGGTAGAGTAGAGTAGAGTAGGGTAGGGTAGGGTAGAGTAGGGTATAGTAGGGTAGAGTAGGGTATAGTAGGGTGGAGTAAGGAAGAGCGGGAGCGAAGCCGCGCGGGCAAAGCTAGTTATAAATAAAATACTCCATGGCAGTTATTATAAACCATTAGCCTCATAATATATCGTCGTTGTTCAAAAGTTTGTTGTTTAGACTCTGATTAAAGAAATATAATTAGTCTTAAAGAATTTAGTAGATAAGTCGTTAGTAATTTATTAAAATAAAGCATAGCATAGTCGGCCTTATAATTTTCCCACTGTTGGGACTCAAGGCTTCCTCTCGTGGAAAGGGAATGGGCCGTAATCCACCACGCGGGCCCAGTGCGGGTCGGTGGATGTCACATGTCTTCGAATTTTTGGTTCGATGACATGCCGGTTTCCTCACGATGCTTTCCTTCACCGTTTTGAGAGCAGTAGTGATGAAATAAATTATACATAGTAATGCACCTGGCTGGGTTTGAACCCGCAACCTACAACTCGTAAGTCTGGGCCGTTACCACTCGGCCACCACGGTACTGCTCTCAATAAAGTAAAAATAGCCTTTATTGTACCATAACAACAATGACATATTCAATAATAATCACTTATTATTAATACAATACAATTTCAATCTTTGTTGAAATAATATTATATTCATAATAACTAGTAGGTTAATAATTTATACAAATATTTGTACGCCATATTATAGGTATCAATAATATGCTGGAAATAATATTGTAAAATATATCTATTGTACAATAATGCTTACAAATAAACATTGTTGATTTAAATATGACAGCATGTCATTGACCTTTGCTATACAGGGTGACTGGTAATTAGTGACCGATAATTGTACACGTTATTGTACTTGTGATTTCAAATAACTTTCCCAAAGAAACCTTTCCCTTTTTCCCTTTTTTATACTCATTACCAGTCACTCTATATAATATAGGATACTAGCTTCTGCCAGCGGCTCCATCTACGTGAAAATAGGTGTCTTCATACAAATTTTGGAACGCTGTATCTTCTCCTTAGAGGATGGATTTTGGAAAATCTTCTTTTAACCTTTTGAATGTCTTAAGTTACACAGTTCGACATAAGCAATTGTGTCTCTAATTAAGGCATTCGATGAGTTAATTACTACTACGCCTACTTTGTAAAAGGAAGCTTTTTGCTAAAGTTCATGCTCCTACTCACAGTAATTTCGGCTGTGCGTTATTATTTCAGACAGTCAGTTTTTCCTTATAAATATATATGTAGATATATCTACTCGTGCCAAAAAAACATACATATAATTATATTAAAAAAAAAAACACATTTTTCCTTCTAAAAGGTTTTTCTACGAGTTTGAAGTGTAAGACAGAATAAAAACTTTGTGAAAAGTTATTAAAATAAGGGGAAGGTTGCTATGAATGGACCACCTAACTTTACAACCAACAAAAGAAAAAAGGAAAACTGATCGAATGAAAACAAATTATAATTTTTTATCACGTAGGATATCGGTCATAACATGGTTACTTTAGATTATAATTAAACATCAATGTTTATTATCATTTCAAGTACGAATATTTGAGGCTAATAGTTTTTGATTTAAAAGATGAAAACTAAATCGTGAGCCTTCTTTGGACCAGGGGCATTGTTGGTCCTAGAAACTGTATTCTAGAGGTCTAATCATAGCACCTATTTATATAATAGCTATCAATCTATATTATAAAAATGAATCGCTAAATCTGTTTCTAAACGCAAATCTCGAGAACAGCTGAACCGATTTCACTAATTCTTTATTTGTTGTTTGTTATTGGGAGGTTCTGATGAAAAAAATAATAATTAGGGTAGTGTAGGGTAGAGTAAGATAGAGTAGGGTAGAGTAGGGTAGAGCAGGGTACAGTACGGTAGAGTAGGGTAGAGTAGGGCAGAGTAGGGAGGAGTAGGATAGAGTAGGGAAGAGTAGGGTAAAGTAGGGTTGAGTGGGGTAGAGTAGGGTAGAGTAGGGTAGAATAGGGTATAGTAGGGTAGAGCGGGAGCGAAGCCGCGGGCAAAAGCTAGTATAACTATAAAAATACCAAAAGTCCAATTCATCTTTGACAAATCTAGATTAACTACCCATTAGTAATATAATAACAATATTTAATAAAATATTTCACAACGTCAGTCCCAAGCTAAGCAGAGCTTGTGTTATGAGTATTAGACAACTGATAAACATACTATATTCTCCTCTTTAAACAACTTTAAAGATTTTTAACGCTGCGTCTTTCGGTACGCGGTCGCCACGTCAGAACCTCTCGGCCCCATGAACCATCTGTTCTACAAGCGATTCTTCAAGGGCGCTCGAGCCCCGGTATGAAGGCTAGAAGGAACGGGGTGGGTCTTTTAGTCAGTAAGAGTCTGACACTATCTCCCGCTCCGCCCAAGGGCGGGGGATGTCAATGCATGATTTTTTCCCACCATAAAAAAAAAAAAAAAGATAATAACCTGGTTATCAACTTAGAAAAAACTAAATTGGTTAATTTCACAAGAAATAATAAAGACATAAATATTAAAATACATTTTAACGGAACAGAAATTGAACAAGTCACTTTTACAATACACTTTTATTAATCGCGAAACTTGAAATAGGGACCTACTAATAATGTAACATTAGGACCAGTTGAAAAGACGCTACGTAAACAGAAACAAGAAGCGTATTTGTGGGCCATTTTCTTCTTTTTTCGTTGGTTATTGAAATTTAAATTATGTAAGAGTTCAAAAAAAATATGTAAGAGTTCAAACACACGAGCATGCATGCTGCTCGTGTATTGCCAACGACAGAGTTGCCTAAGATAGGTACAGAAGACAATCTCATGTATGTACTTCACCTTTTATACTTACGCTCGGTGGACGCACACTAATGAGCGTTTGAGCCGGAACTGTTCGACGAGTGAGCTGAGATCGTGTCTGAGAGCGGTGTCTATGTGTGCGTTGCTCGAGCGCACTTTGTATGTAGATTGACTTCTGTACCTATCTATTTTGTGCCAGAGGTAACAGCAGTCGTCCACTTAAAGTGACACTTGACACACACGACGGCAGCCTGGTCTTCAAAGTTGGAATGTCGATGGCCGCCGTCGACCCGTCCCGAAAATAACCCGTCACCCTACCGAGCCATCCAGGAGACTCCTGGGTGGGCTCGGTGACCTTGTATTTTTACTGTTATTAAAAGCTTGTAACTTTGTGATATTTTTTTCGATACAGTTATGAAATTTTGTACATAGATTCATTTACATAAAAATACTTGACACGTGTTTCGGTGTTCGCATATACTAAAACTAATGTTGTACAATTGCCGTCACGGATCTTGAGCGCTGGCTTCAAGTTGCGCAGAAGCCAAATATTCGGTCTCTTTAGTGGTGCGAAGTGAGACGCGGGGGCGGGGAGTGTCAGTGATTGGCTCGCCGCGACACGCGACATAGACGTCACCCCTGATTCGTTCCCTGCGTTGCTGCATGTATCTAACAACGAAGACGATTGGCTCGCCAATGTATGGAATGCGCAAAGCGATCCCCACTCTGACGCCGAGCGCTCAAGATCCGTTTCGGCAATTGTATTATTCGAACAGAAAACAATTTTACATTTGTTTCAAATCTAATTTCAAGATGGAAATAACTAAATAAAAGTAAGTGCATTTTCTCGTTTCACTCACATGTTTGAATCGGTGTGGTAGTAACATCTTCTGCAGGAGTCGTAACCTCTGTGGATGTCGAAGTAGTCGTTGCTAGAGCTATAACATAAATGTTTTATTTACACATGAAATCGTAAAATGTTTATTTGAATATTTTATTTTTGCACTTGTCTAGTTTTTATAGACAGAGGCTGTAAAATCATGTGGATATGTAAAACTTTTAGTACTGATATTAGAATATTGTTGAGCAAAATATTTTAATTTGCTCAACAATATTCTAATATCGTTGTTATTGTTAGTAGGTGATTTGATCGCAAAATCATTCGCTAGTTATTTTACAGATAAATTGAGTAACTCCAAAAATAAAACAGTAAAAAATAAATTGTCAATAATTTGACATTGATATTTATTTAATTTTGACATTACACTATTTATTATCTTTATCGTAGTAACTTACTTGACATTGCCACTTATTTAATTTCGACATTGTATTATTATTTTTATTATAATAAGTTATTTGACATTGATATTTATTTCATTTTGACATTGCATTATTTTCCTAATTTTTATCTATTAAATTGCGCTATGATTTGTTATAATTACTTTTATTTTAATATATTAATATGTTAATAATCCCTTTTTTATAATTATTACTAATTATGTTAAATGGTGTATACCTTTAAGGTATATTTTTGGTTAACTAATTTATTTATTATTAAGATCTCATTGTAAAATGTCCCAAAACTCATACTAATAAACGAATTTTGAATTTTATATGTGTAAAAAAATTAATAACACCAATAAAAAAATATTAATGGTAAAAACGTCAGCTTTGTAAGAATTAGATATATTACCTAATGTTTAAATATTTCGTGTCATGGTGTTTGTGGTCGCACTTCTCCGAAACGGTTCGGCCGATTTCAATGTTTTTTTTTTTTGTAAATTTGGTAGGTGTGAGAATAGCTCAGTATTTTTCACCCTCCTAACCCATCTCCTTAACTGCAATTTTAGTTTTTTTTTTCATACTACTTTTGATTTCTTTGATAATAATAATTTACAAGGCATAAAGTTTGTCATGTCAGTTAATAACTCATATTTTTACTAAACTAAGGACATCTACATAATATTATAAAAGTGCATTACGCCTATTGGTTATCTGTTTTCTAATTACTTTTTCATGAACCGTAAATCTCCACATAATTTTCTGAATTCCAAACTACATTATTTACCGTTCATACAATATCTCTCCAAAATTATATCTAAACAAGAATAATAATCCATTGTTAGAAAGATATTTTCATGTAATTAGCATTGTTCTAGGGTTACATTACAAATCCTCTAATTAACAAACCACAGACAACTGATTACGTTTAGAAATTACAGCTCGTATTATATTTTGGCGGTCTAACCTTTTTACCCGAATTAAAAAAAAGAGAAAATTCTCAATTCGATTTTTTTATGTTTGTTACCTCTGAACTTCGTCATTTATGGACGATTTGGAAAATTTTTCAACTTTTTGTATTTGAAAGAAACCAAAGGAAGTTCCAGAAAGGTCCCCTTTTAATCAAAATCCATTATCCATCTAAAAAAAGGTGGACCCACTTTTTTTTTTCGCAATGGACTGTTGTGCCATTTTGTTTACTCAATAAATACATACGATCTTCTGTCAGTAGCAAACCTCATTTGAAAGAAGAAAATTATTTAATAAAACTATCCTATTCCAAGATATGGTCTACCCAGGTTCCAAATTTTATCCAAATTAGCTCAGCAGTGGAGTGATAAATGATAAATGATAAATGATAAATGATAAATGATCTTTATTTTGCAAGTAGGTTTTATAAAAACACTTTTACACGTCAATTTTTTTTTTTGTCAATTAATGCTAGATGAGGCCGGTGTTTCCTAACTGACTACCCTGAGAAGAAACACCGAAACAAACTCAGGGGTCAAAGTCTCTTTTAAAGTCCATACAGCAAAACATGTAATGGTCAAATCATATGAGAACCGTGCAGATTGAGCCTGAGATGGTCTTTTGAAGAAAGAACCACACAGTTCTAAGTGGACCTGTCCAGTCAGTGCAAGCATTTGTCAGTATGCGTGTAGCTCAACTCAGGACTACTAAGGAGCTCAACGACTTGACGAACAATGCCAAAGAAAGGACATTTGGGTAGGCCACATCAAATACTCAAAACTGCCAGACATCATGTGAAAATAAAAGAAAAGGAAAGAGTAATCCACATAGTTCTCACATTCACAATAATAAAATTTACAAAAGTGTAAATATTGCAAATTGTAAAAAAAAAGTATATAAATAAAAATTCAGTCAAATAGTAAAAATAAACATGTCATAATTGTAAAAAAATAATAAAATATAAATATATATATACAATATCATAATTGTAAAACAACAACAATCGTCAATAAAAAAAGGCAGTTAAAACAAAAAAAACATTCAAATGATAACAATTATAGTGAGTAGGTATTGGAGCAGGTCAATCCCAAGCCGTTTTATCCTCGAGATACTCTTTTACAGTATAAAAAGCCTTTTGGCAAAGTTTTCGCTTTACAAATGTTTTGAATTTATTAATGCTAAGTTCTTGAATAGGACTGGGAAGCTTATTATAAAAATGTATACTTTGGCATCTAAATGAGCGTCCTATTTTTTTGAGCCTGGTTGCAGGAACCACTAACTTGTGTTTGTTCCTAGTATTAACGTTATGAATATCACTGTATTTTTTAAACATGTTTTTATTTTTATGAACATACAAAATATTGTCATAGATATACTGAGATGGCACAGTCAAAATATTAATATTTTTAAATTTATCTCTGAGGGACTCTGGGACTTAATTTATAAATTGCACGAATGGCCCTTTTCTGCAAAACAAAAATCGTTTGGATATCGGCGGCATTTCCCCATAATAGAATACCGTACGACATGACGCTATGAAAATAACTGAAGTAAACTAAACGGGCTGTCTCTAAGTCAGTTAGATTTCGAATTTGCCTAACAGCGTATGCGGCAGAGCTAAGTTTTTTCGACAACTTATCTATGTGAGGGCCCCACTGAAGCTTAGCATCAAGAGTTATACCCAAGAACACTGTAGTGTCTTCAGGACTCAATTCTTTACCTTTTATTAGCACACTAGTTTCTACCTGCCTTACGTGAGGCATCGTAAATTTAACAAATTTGGTTTTCTTTTCATTAAGGAGCAGGTTATTGACATTAAACCAGTGTACTATTTTTGAAAGGGCGTTATTTATGTCATCAGTAACCGGCTGCTGACGTTTAAGCTTAAACAAAAGCGAAGTGTCGTCTGCAAACAACACTATATCATGGTTATCCTTTATGAGGTATGGCAAGTCATTTATATAAATAAGAAATAAAAATGGACCAAGAATCGAGCCCTGGGGCACACCCATTGATACTGCAGACCCGGGTGATCTTTTTCCGTTTACATCAACTCTCTGAATCCTATCACTCAAATAAGAAGTAAGAAGATCCAGAGAGGAATTCCGGATCCCGTAATGGTGTAGTTTCCTGATTAATGTTTCATGGAGAACGCAATCGAAAGCCTTGGACAAATCACAAAAAATGCCCAGGACATCGCATTTGTCTTCCCATGCATTATAAATATGGCCTAAAAGTTCAACCCCGGCATCGGTTGTTGAACGACCCCTTGTAAAACCGAACTGTTTATTATGTAACAACTTATGTCTATTAAAAAATATTTGTAATTGATGTAAAATTAGTTTCTCAAATATTTTACTAAAGGTGGGTAGCACTGAAATAGGTCTATAATTTGTGGGGTCAGATGTACTACCCGTTTTAAACAATGGTATTATTTTACTATACTTCATTAAATCAGGAAACTCGCCACGATCAATACAATTATTAAAAATAAGTGCTAAACTAGGAGCTACAACCTTTATAATGGACTTTACAACATCCACAGAATTTCCCCATAAATCTGTGGTCTTTTTCACATTCAAAGTGTTAAAGGTTTTAATTATATCCACATATGTCACATGTTCGAAATTAAAATCTGAATCACAAACTTTAACATTTTCTTTAAGCAGAGACTCTGCAGCAGTGGGTGATGAGTTCAGAGATTTAGTAGTTAATATGGGGATCTCTGAAAAGAACTTTTCAAAAGCTGCAGCAACTTGTGAGTCCGATTTGATCTAGTAGCAAACAACAATACATATATTTTAAATTTTTATCTTCATATTATTAGTGCGATTTCAATTCAAGTATTTCAAAGGCACAAATGGTATTCTATGATTGTTTAATACAGAATTGAATTGATTGATACGCGTGAAACCAAAAGTTTCAGACGAAAATGGCAAATGTTTTAGAGGTTCGATTCGAGCCTTTTTGAACCGTTCATAAAGCCTATAGGTAGGCATCGAATTGAACAGCTCTATCAACATTCATATTCTTTGTGAATGAAAAACTAGAATTGCTCAACTCAATAAACTTATAGCTTCTGAACTATATGGCTTCTCATATGGTTGGATCAACTGTTATGAAAATATGTGTTTAAGGGCCTCGAAACGGGTATTAGAGCAATATGTGTGGCGTTGACATTTTGCCGGTATTAGGCGAAGCCGAAAGTTTTTACTATCCACGTTCTATTTCCAGAAATGTTATGGTTGGTTTTCAACAATTCCTTTATGTTAAAATAGGTGTTTCGATGTAATAATATCATTTATTTATTTATGTATCTAAGACAAATGATTGGACATAACATAATAACAACAAACAACATCAAAATAGTTAAAACACATTTGTAATTTTATACTATCAAACTTAGACACCCAATAGGTATCCAGGAGTGCATTGCATGCTATACTATTTTACTACTTCAGTAACTTGATTTTGCTGTTCACGGGTATAATAAACCATTTGTTTACGTGATATTATTTAAAGTAGATGGAAAGTATCGACTTAATTATTAGTCAATACGTCGATAGGTACTTTCCGTGAACTTGAATTGAAATTACAAGTAATATTATGAAGAAGACAGCCAGTATTTATGTGTATGTGCCTATATTTTTACTTCTTCACTCAAACTGCTTTTTTTTTTCGAATGGAAAAATCATCCAATGACAACCCCCGCTCTTGGGCGGAGCGGGAGATAGTGTCAGACTCTTACTGACTAAAAAACCCATCCCGTTCCTTCAAGCTTTCATACCGGGGCTCGAGCGCCCTTTCGGGCTGAACTGATTTGAATAAAATTTGGTACGAGGGTAAACCTTATCCTGCATATCATGGAACATAGAATGCTAATTATTGTTAGTGTTAAACACACACTATTAAATTGATAGCAGACGACTTTAGGTGACATGCTAGTTATTGCAGCGTCTTAGGTATATAAGGACAGTCGAACCTGTTGGCTATCATTATCAGCACACTGCTAGAGCTGCCACGCACCAGAGATGCGCTCTGGTTATGCATCGTTATACATATTCTAAGTTACGTGATTATTTTTTATAGTATGAGATGACTGTATCGGAATCAGAAATAATGAGGTGCAATCCAATCTCCACCTTCAGGATAACTACGTTGTATCTGTACCGAAGTTTAATCAGTATTTTTTTTTAAATAAAAACTCTTCTGAGTGAAACCTGAACCCGACTTTTTCTACATAGTTTATTCTGACGAAAAATTAGACGTGTAGGGTGCTTTTCCACCAATGTTGTTCTATGCAACTATACTACGAGGACGTGAACTAATCTACGAAATTATGTATATTATTATATTGTGACTAGATCTTAGAATTGATCACTTCATGATATGCTCCACTAAATCTGTACCTCTAGCCAAGTTGCAAATCTGCAATAGTAAACGCTTGTAGAAAGCGTCAAATGTACGGGAATGACGTCATCTCAACGCTCAGTTACGTGGTCAGAACAAAAGAATTGGCGGCAAAGTCAACTCGAAGCGTTCGACGCAAGCGAAACGGTTGTAACTTGGTTAGGGGGGCTGGACAGATAGTTTAATCAGATCGTTTGGCCATATCTTTGGTGTAGGATTTCTATGATAATAAAAGGTCTAAAGAAAGTAGACCAAACGAGGATTGAAATATCATCAAACTTTAACGTTTATAACGATCTGGCCAGTTTTTTTTTTTATGGTGGGAAAAATCATCCAATGACAACCCCTGCTCTTGGGCGGAGCGGGAGATAGTGTCAGACTCTTACTGACTAAAAGCCCACCCCGTTCCTTCTAGCCTTCATACCGGAGCTCGAGTTCCCTTTCGGATAACCCTGGCCCCAGTAGGCTTCGACCCGACTGAGCCCCTGCTGTTGCTGACAACTCCTTGAGGCGCGCGGGAACAGTGCGCGCCGTCGACGACTTGGGCTCGGTCCGGACAGTTACCGGACGGTCGGACAGCGAGCTACCCATTGCTCACTGTCCGTAAGCCCACGCCTACGGTGGTCGGAAATCGGGATCAGAATCCCGGCGGCGGCAGCGAGAGCGCCGTTGCCTGATGCGGTCGGCCTCCTCCTTTGCGAGCATGCTAACCAACTGCTTTGCTGAAGTCGGCGACCGCCTGCCACTCCTCCTCGCTCCGGACCATGGCCTCAACCAAGGCCTGGAACAGTTTTTTTTATTTTTTTATTTAGATAAACTAGTGCTTGACTGCGATCCCGCCTGATGGTAAGTAGCGATGCAATCTTTGATGGCGAGGCGCACTAGTTTATTAAGAGCCTATTCACTCTAGCCTTGAAGACACCCAAATTATAATCGGACGGGAAGACCGCAGCAGACAGACTGTTCCAGTCCTTCGACGTACGCGGTATAAACGACGAGGCGAAACGCTTAGTCCGGACCGTAGAGGTTTCAACAACGTAAGGGTGAATATTCGCCGTACGTCGGGTTGTTCGATGGTAGAATTGCGATGGCGGAATCAAGTCATGCAATTCCTGCGCACACTCTCCAAAATGCATCCTGTAAAACATCGAAAGGCTGGCTACCCTACGCCTATGCTCAAGTTTTACTTGGTCATATCATAAAGTGATCAGTTTTTAAGATCTGGCCACGACATATATACGGAAATATGACTGCCTCCGTGATATTTAGCTGTGCAAGGAAGAATAAATATCATTTATAAATTCATACTTTTACGTACCTATCTACGGTATAATTTTCATTAACTGAAAAATCTTATATAAAATCTGGTCCTATTAGACACTTACTATAAATTGTGACGTCATCCCTCGTAGACCCCATCGAGTTTTCCGCATAACAGTAGTATGATCCGATATCTTCTCTAGACATGTTTCTTACTCGCAGTAAAGCTGTGTACTTGTACCCCTGAGACTTGAGACTCGTCTGGTACTTTGAACCTGTACAAGAAAAAAAATTAGCTCAAAAACACATAAGTATTGTGATGACCATGGAGGCCACATTAGTACCTACTTACTACTAACTTGCAAACTGGCAAAATATACTTTTAAGGTTTATGTTTTAAAAAAAAAGCTTATGATTCAATTCGAAAAACATGACTGATTAGAGAATGTCAAATAAGTAAAAATACTAAAAAAATAAATATTTTTTCACAGAACACAAAAAATTTACAAGTTTTATTGTTATTTTCTTCACAAGTGTATTGAAAAACGTCGTATGACACAAGTGAGCAATTAATGATTACCATTCTCGGCTGTCTTAAGACCCTCGCCACTGCTCGGGTTTAAATACCGCCTCGACGGTAATCACTAACATTACACACTTGTATCATAATGTACTATTATAAATAATGTAACAAAGAGTGCTTCTAACAATATAATAAGTATTTATTGAACTAGAAGCCTTTCATTTGCGTCTCCACACACTACAATATGTTGCGCAATTAATGATTACCATTCTCGGCTGTCTTAAGACCCTCGCCACTGCTCGGGTTTAAATACCACCTCGACGGTAATCACTAACATTATACACTTGAATCATAATGTACTATGATAAATAATGTAACAAAGAGTGCTTCTAACAATATAATAAGTATTTTTTGAACTAGAAGCCTTTCATTTGCGTCTCCACACACTACAGTATGTTGCATTGTTGTTGTTTGTTGTTGTTGCATGTTTTCTCTTCACTACCCTTGATTGACTGGTAGTGAATGCCTAAGACATTAAGTCCGCCTTTGTACCTTTGCGTTCTATAGAGTCTAAATAAATAAATATAATATGTAAGCTAAGTATTGGTACAGAACCAAAATGTAATAGTTCAACTTGAATTAAAAATCGCTTAAACTTTATTCTAATTTGCTAAATTGAAGAATAATTTTACCTACGAATCTTCATTTAGTCAGACTCTTTACACAACTTAATAAATTTGTCTGAATACTCGCTAATTCATATTGTAAATATAAATAATAAATATGAATTAATTATTATCACTAAGTTAATTACTATATTTACAAACTTAAAATAATAATTTGTACAAACGTGTAAAAAAGGCTGAAAAACGGGGAAAACTCAATGTGGACGAATTTTTTGATGTCCTATACATCAAAAAATTCGTCCACATCAATGTCAATGGGAAAAGTGCCCAGAACGCTGGCAGCATTGCCACGCCGGATGTTTTCCCCGTTTTTCAGCCTTTTTTACACGTTTATACAAATTATTATTTTAAGTTTGTATATTTAGTAATTAACTTTGTAGTAAATTTTAATTAATGTAATAATAAAATAAAATTAATTAACATAGATAGAACATGAAAAATAAAAGATTAATAACAATTTTGTTTTTATTTTTATATTCCACAAGTATCACACAACGCCGTCTAGTCTCAAGCTAAGCAGAGCTTGTGTTATGAGTACTAGACAACTGATAAACTTACTTATATATTTCTAAATACATACATATTATAGATATATTACACCCAGACACAGAACAACTGATCGTGCTCATCACACAAACATTTGTCTTGTAATTATTTCATTTAATGTAAATTACTCGTGTTTCATATCACAAAAGAATAGAAAGTTGTTTGGTTCATAAATTAGAAATATTGGAAGATCTACTCATAAATAATAAATTCAGAGCTTTTCTAAAAGGTTATTCAGAGGATATTAAACTGTAACTCCCACATTAAAATTTAAGGTGAAGACCCACGTAACAGTTTGACACTAATCGAGTTTATTAAAGTAATATCAAGAAATTGTGACAGACAGCTTAAAACTCAAAGAAAGAGTTAAATTACGGCTATCACACCGATCTTCGAGATAGAACCTCAACCTGATTGATCCGTAGTTTTGCCCACCCTGATTACGAATGACATTCTTTCATTCTTTTTTCATTCAGATTAATTTTCTATAATGATTGTATTACCTTTAAAATTTATTTGATTTTTTAATCGATCTTTTGTCTTTTCTAATCAAGTTTTGTCTAAAATGTGTAATTTTGTCATTTTAACACAATTATGATGGAATGATGTGCATGTATTTAACTGATTTGATTAGACGGAATCATCCTCTGAACACTCAATCTTGAATCTTATTTTGTGAACAAATTGTGTGCCTTATTAATAAAATAAAAAAAATAAAAATTGTGATTTATTCCGTTCTAATACCATAAACTAATACCATTTGTAATTTTTAAAACTCTAACGGTGTCTACGCACCGAAGCCGCCAGCATCCGCGCGCTCCATTGCGTAGTGGAGCGTCCACTAGCCACTGGTCCAATAGCTCGCGCCGGGTTCGTGCCGGGCGGCTTCGGTGTGTAGATATTTTTCATTCCGAACGTATACCAACAAATGGAATATTCGTAATTTTTCGGTTTTTTAGAGAACTGGTTCCATGGTACTTACCATTATATAGTTTATTTAGATCTATATGCGTCCAATACACGGTGGGTGGGGGATTAGCTTCGATTCTGCATCTCAGCTGCATCGTCTCGCCGACGTAAACGCCCATCATCTTCTGGGAGATTCTAGCAGTTGGTTTACCTGGCAATATTGACATAATGTTCTACAACAACGCAATATATAATCAAGATTTATTACTTACAAATGTAAGGCCAAACAGCCTAGATAGATTTTGGTCCGAGACTCAGTAGCGTGCAAGGGAGGAGACACATTTAGCTTAACTTAGAGAGAGAATAAAAGCACAGTTGCTTCTATTGAAAAAAGCAATCAATTGCTGATTGCAGTGATCGAATTCGCGCGCAAATTGACGAGGATACGAGCTATGACAAATAAATTGAAAGCAGATAATACCATCACAGTGCCTAGTGTAGTTGTTTTTACATTAACGCGATCAAACGTTTATCGCGTACGGCTCTCTGATTGGTTAAGAGCTTGGAGTGGACCAATCAGTGCGCCGAACATGATAAACGTGTCGATCTCGTAAATGTAATACAAACTCGCACTATGCTCTCGAGTGTGTTGCGCGAAGGATTAGACGGAGAGGTACTTACTGAATACTCACGTCTTATGTACTAATACAAGGCTATTGAATACATAAACTGAGTACCTACAAAACCATACTCCGGTTTCCTATTAGTAAATTCCACGTGGAAAGGAAAAACCTAACGATATTTTGGCAAACCTGCGAATCAAATCCTTTATTTTTTAGAAGGGAAATTATCAAATAGGTTCTCTCGTCCTGGGAAGAGCTAGAGGGGGAGTGTCAGACTTTTCCCACCTGTGTTCTTTCAGTTGCTTTTGCCATGGTAATTCTTTCGAACATTTCCGCAGCTAGGAATCAAACCAACTGAACTTAATACCTACTCGGCAAAAGCTATTGCTGTTAACGCAGTAGTACCCAAACAAAAAATTGTAGGTTACCTATGAGTTATAAAAAAAACTGATTGACTGACATATCAATACATAGCCGCTACAGGGACTAGAATCGTGAAATTCAGCTCAGAGTCTATAGGAGAGGGTTTTTCAATATTCACACCTTAAGGGCAAGAAGCTGGATCCAAAGTTTGTATGGAGAAACTTACTATCACGCGGGCGAAGCCTGTGGCAGAAGCTAGTCAATCTATCACGCGTGAACGGCTGGACCGATTTCGCTAATTCTTTTTTTGTTGTGTTCGTTATTGTGCGGAGAAGGTTCTTATGGAAAAAAAAAATGAAAATTAGGGTAGTGTAGGGTGGAGTAAGGTAGAGTAGGGTAGAGAAGGGTAGAGTAGGGTAGAGTAGGGTATAGGGTACTATATAGGGTGGAACAGGGAAGAGCGGGAGCGAAGCCGCGCGGCCAAAAGCTAGTATATATAAATAAAAATATATCCTCAAAACGTTTGTAGGTACGCACATCACTTCCGACTCAGAATAATTCTTTTGTTTTGAATTAGTACAAAATAAAAGATTGAAAAAAAAAACATCACGAAAAAAATAAAAGAGGATCACATATCCTTACTAATATTATATAAAAGCGAAAGTGAGTTTGTTTGTGTATTTTTTTGTTTGTTACGTCTTCACGCCTAAATGGCAAAACCGATTTTGATGAATTTTGGTACAGAGATAGTTGGGACCCTGGAGACGGAAATAGGCTAATTTTTTATAAAAAAAAGTGAGAAAGAGGGAAGGTCTTTTATGTACGCGGGCGAAGCCTCGGGCAAAAGCTAGTATTAAATAATCGGATAAAACCACTATAATTAAATGAAGATTGATGATCCAGAATAAAAAAAAATCTGTTAGCAACAGTAGTTGATTAATAGGTATGTAGTAAAGAAGCTAAATTAAGTGGCTGTGACAGTTATGAAACGAAAGATTGATGGCTTCCTATATATATGTACTAACTAGCTGCTGCCAGCGACTTCACTTGAAAATTAAATAATAATAATAATATAATATTACACAACTATCACACAACGTCGTCTAGTCCCAAGCTAAGCAGAGCTTGTGTTATGAGTACTAGACAACTGATAAACATACTTATATATTTCTAAATACATACATATTATAGATAAATTACACCCAGACACAGAACAAATGATCATGCTCATCACATAAACATTTGTCCTGGGAGGGGATCGAACCCATGATCTCCGGCATAGCAGTCAGGGCCACTAACCACTAGACCAACAGAACAAAGAACACACCAAACCAAACCAAACCAACCACCAAAGAGAACACACTCCCGGGGATGAAACGTAAAACCTATGTGTATGTGTGCCCCGCTTGGGCAGAGCATCGCCGTGTCCTTGTGGGGGCGATCGGTAACGGCGATCTGCCATGGTCCGAAGCGAGGAGAAGTGGCAGGCAGTCGTCTCCTTCTGCGGAGCAGTAATGCTGCATCAGGCAACGGCGCTCACGCCGGGGATTCCGATCCCGATTTCCGGCCACCGTAGGCGCGGGCTTGTGGACGGCGAGCAATGGGTAGCTCTCTGTCCGGCCGCTGCTGCTGGCAAGCCTACTAAGGCCAAAAGTCTATTACTGAAAGGGAGGCTCGGCCCCGGTATGAAAGGCAAGGAAGGAACGGGGTGGGTTTTTTACTCAGTTATACTCTGGCACCTCCCGTTCCGCCCAAGGGCGGGGGATGTCATCTGGATGATTTTTACCCACCCAAAAAAAAACCCATGTGTTATTCAAATCCGTTCAGCCGGTCGAACGTGAATAAGCAACAAACACACACACACACACTCATAAAATTTCGGCTTTATAATATTACTGTGATAGACAAGACACCCTAGTTGGCTTGGTTGTGGTAAGGGCGACTGCTGGGCAAAAAGTGCGTTGGTTCCAATAATGATAATGATGCCATCTAGCCGATTTCTGCTACAGCGACCGCATTCCTTGGCTTCTCATGGTGGTTGTAAGCTCAGAAGTGCTGCTCTGTTATGCGCCCTCATATGACTTACATAGCTAATTTTGTTCGGCCGAATTCCGAGCACTGAGCGGACATATCAGAACACCATTAAAGATACGATTACAGCTGTTTTTGGTCTAGCTTTGAGGTCGACGCGTTTTTGATCTACTTCCAACCTTCTTTTGTTTTCAAAGACTTGTACGCTATTGGTTACAATAGGAATTACTATGTAGCAGCCCAGAGATTGGAAGTTGGTGGTGTGACACCCACGTGCCTATGACTACGAGAGTAAAGAAACAGAGAGTAGGAATCTTGAGCGATCGGGGTCAGAGTGGGTATCGCTTTGCGCATTCCATACATTGGCGAGCCAAGCGTCGTCGTTGTTAGATACATACAGCAAGCGCAGGGAACGAATCACAAGTGACGTCTATGACACGATGGCGCATTGAGCCAATCACTGACACTCCCCGCCCCCACGTCTCACTTCGTACCACTAAAAAGACCGAATATTTGACTTCTGCGCAACTTGAAGCCAGCGCTCAAGAACCGTGCCGGTATCTTTAATTGCACCCAGATAGGTTCTAGGTGCAAGTGCAAAACCACCCATCAGTCGCCTGGATGACCCGGTGACTATATATTTTACTGACATAACAAGCTTATAAATTTGTGATTTTTCATGATGTAGTTATGAAATTTTGTACATAGATTCTATGTATAAAAATACTAGGCACGTATTTGGGGTTTCGCATTACTAAAATTAATGTTGTATAAATATCAGATATCGTTTAAAGTTTCTGTAGACATCATAACTTGAAATTAAGATCGATAAATAACGTTATGTTTAGATCTGATTCTAATCGAGAACTTTAGCAAACCTAAGATCATATTTGCGGTACTAACATTTATGTACATTCTATTATCATGAGAGTACCAATCTATAAAGTTAAGATGTTGAGAGTTCGTTTACACAAGAATGACTTTCTGAGTTAAGCTTTGATTAATGAACCTTTCAAGCAAGTTAAAATACTTATGTTATGTTGTATAAAAGAAGTTTTAGAAACAAAGAACGTTACGGTCGGACAGAGAATGTATGAAATTAAATTTTAGACATACCTCGTTAGTCTGTTACAGAAAGGGTAACAGCACACAATGTAATTAGTTTCATGATATTAGATTACTTTGAACTGAAATGTAGATAATTATATACATGTATTGGCTAGGTATTGTGACGACTATGAAGGTCACATATTAGTTGGGGTTAAAACTGGCCACGTAGTGGATCTTTTAAGGTTTATGGTATTGAAAAAGATAATAGAATAGATTCGAATAGGATAGAAGTTGTCAACAGAATAAAGAAAAATATTAGTTTAATTTTGTATAAAAAACAATATTTAAGGCTTCTAACAATATAATTAGTAAAGATTGAAGATAAAGCCTTTTATCGCGTCTCCCTACGCTACAGTATCTATTGAGTTGCCCGATGTGCATTTACAAAGTCTGCTATCAAAATTAGTATGGTTTGAAAGTTGCTCTATTATTTAAATTTCTGGCTAAAGTTGTCAAAAAATGAAATACCCGTTTTGACGTTTGTATTTTGACTACATAGCGGCTTGTTCGGCGTAGTGTAGCTACTACTAAAACAGCTAAAATAGCTGCTACTACACCGGACCTCTTTATTTTATTGTTTCTTTCATTTTCTCTCCAAGTTACATTCTGGGGTCTTGCTGAAATGTCAAAACGGGCTTTTTATTTTTTAACGAGTATAATGTGTCATTTCACTTCTAATTGCGATTGCTAACTTTGCATAAGATGTCTGGTTTGAGTGTGGCTGAGAAATAAATACGACATATAATAAGATAGAAATGAGTAGATATACGCTCTACCGCTCAATAGCTGAATATGCATAGCTTAGGAATCATGTCGTGATATAGCAATAAACAAAACCGATACACCGCAAATCATGAGTGGAGCACGCTCCATGCCATCACACGCCATAACCACAAATATTTTATAAACTGAGCAAAGTGAACACCCGAAAATGTCGGAAATATCGAGAGAGGTCGTGCTAAATGCAATATTTAAGACTCCAACACTAACGGACACACATATCAAACAACTACATGAAATATTTCATTCGGAACTAAATTCCGGTCGTGAATGGAAGCATGTAGCATGCTCATCCTAAATTCAGGCACGTGAGAGCTTGCAGGCGAGATCCGAAGATCTGAAAAGGTACACTGGACATGAGATCTGATACGGTTCCTACTTACATGTTAATATTTATAAGAGTGTGAACAGGGCGGACTGTCAGTTCATGTAATGCTACTAGTGTGGTACTAAAATGATTTTCACTCGTCTGAAACGAATCAACTATACGGTATGCTGTCATCAGGAGCAATAGCGCGTGCTTGCGGACGGCGCATAATGGGTAGCTCGCCGTCCGCTATGGACCAAGCCCAGGTCGAGCCACTTGTGAAGAAACGTTTGGACGACAGTATCTATACAATTTAAATATCCACAGGTACTTACAGAGGACATGAAGCAGAATCCTTTTGCTGACAGAAGGCGGGACCCCGTTCGTTGCTATGCAGAGCAGGGCCCCATTCATTTCTCGGGCCACTGTCGTCAGATTCAGCCAGGCCCCGTTCCACTTGGTGACTGTAAATAGTCTGAGTTACAAAGTGCAGACAAGAGGCGATATTTTTTTTAAATAATATTCTATAACTTTTACACAACGTCATCTAGACCCGAACTATGCAGAACTTGTGGTATGAGAAATAAACAACTGATAAATATACTTATACAAGGTGCAGGTTTGAAGCTGCTAGAAATTTCAGGAGGTAATTATGTTAGTGATTCTCGACCCGAATCAATAACAAAATTAGTAGGTAATTTTTTTTATTTTTTTTCTTATTTATGGAAATCGGTATGTGTGAACTACCTTTGTTAAAACGCAGCCAGTCTGATACCTGCCTTATAACCGCGCTTTCACACACACAAACACGCAATGATAGTTTCATAATAAAGCACCTATCATCGTCCCGTGCGGACACACCCTAGCCACGCCCCTGCGGCCATCGATCAATCGATTTACTTTAGTGCAATTGTTGTCACCGACGTGTGCATACGCGTGCACTTTGCGCTCTCAGGTTCGCCTTCGGTTAACGGTTACGTACGCGGTGTCTAGTGCTAAAAAATGACAGACCAATACTCAAATGTAGAATTGACGGAGATGGTCCGCTTGTATGCTATCAGTGGAGACAGCGTATCTCGAGCTATCGAGATGTTCGTAGAACTGTTTCCCAATAGCCAAAGTCCATTTTAAAATAAGACTAGTGTACGCAAAGGAAATCACCAGTGTTACACAATTACGTGAAATTTTGAAAACAAATGTGTTTGTGCTACGTAAATTAAAAGGAAATCAACAACGTCGTGCTAGACTCTGCCTGTATTGTGAAGGTGGACACTTTGAACAATACCTCCAGGTAACATAAGTAGGTACTTAGGTAATTTATTTATTTCATTTGTGAACATAAAAAAAAACATTTGTAAATAAGTTATTAGCCAAATCAATTTGATTAACGTAAATCAGTTGATTTAAAATTTTTAACTATGCCAAAAATACCTACCTATCAGGCAAGATAAATCATTAAAAACCCTATCTACCTACCTACTTAACTAGCACAAATTACCTTGAGGTATTTTTGTCGGTCCTCAACCCGTTAAAAAGTAGGAAGGGATGTTTTACATCACGGAACAGTAAAAACAGTGGAAGAAGTAAGTAGGCGTGGCACTGTCGCCGCTAGTAAGAATCGCGTTGCGCACTTGCTGTTCAAGCGCTCTCATTCTCTAACTAGACTGCGCAACATAATAATTAACGAAAAATAATATTAAAATGCCTTATTGTCCCATACTGTACTTTAAAAACCATAGTCTGACTAAAAATCTAACTCATGGAGGTGTATCATACCACCGAAAAGTATTATTTTCGGATTTATTTTAATAAAATGAAAAAATAAAATTACGTGAAACATTGCGCAGGATATACAAACAAAACTAGTCCTTAGTTGCATCAAAACAAAGTTGATTTTCTTTTCTCGGTTATTAGCTTTTCTGGAATATTCGTTAGTCTACCTATACTTTTGACGCTATCCAAATAGTGCGTGACTTTATCGATAAAATCAATCGATATGTATAATATGTATTACATTGCCTTTTTAAAATATATATTATAGTTTAATAGTTTTTGTAAGTAATATAATACAGATAATTATTAAATTAATAAATATAATAAAATAAAAATTGTGGTATGATATTTGTGATGTATTTTAAATAAATTTAGTTAAAGAGTTAGGAACAACATAGGGCGTTTGAATTATACTTAATATTCTTATGTTTAGCAGTGGGCGATAACGATGATTTCAGCTGAGATGATGATAATTGATGTACTATGCAAATAAATACCCTTTTTACTACGTTTAAAAATTGCCTTTAATCATATTAATTTCATAATTTTAATACTATCACACTATCGCATACAATTTTTTTTTGCATGATATATTTTAAATAAGTTTTCATACAATCGATACATATTTCGATCGAATAAGGTCACTTCCCTATCTGAGTAGCAGCGAGCGCATTCGCGTCAGTGATACGCCATTCAAAAACCAATCTTATTTTTACGTGATTACAGTTCATACTGAATATTATATACTGAACAATGCCATCTAGCGACGAGTGGCAGTACTTGGTAGTCAAAGATGTATTTCTTTCTTGTTTTTGTCAATTTGATTTATAGTCGTTTGAAATTAAAGTTGCATTTCGTATAAATTTTTTTTTGCATTTCGTCTACGCCCTGTTTTTGTTTTCAGCCAATCATATTTTTAGGTTTGCAGTAAGAGTAAATTGTAAATGTATGAGTTTGGCGACACCGGTTCTGGAACAAACATTTTCTCAAGCTACTTCCACTGTTTTTACTGTTCCGTGTTTTACATCAACCAATTTAATCCACACAAAAAAACGAAATTATTACGGAAAACTGACCTTGATAATGAATTACCTACAACGCGCCGACTGCGATTGCATGTAGGTAGGTATACGTATCTACCTACTATTTACTAGACGCCGTCGTCTGTTTTCTTTAGTGCCTAAATGCCGCGCGCGCGCGCTCGCTTTCATCATACCGAGAGGGCATGTCAACATCTTGTAGGTACAACATACTAACATTATGCGTCTCAGTCACGGTATCAATAATAAAGCAAAACTAAGGCTAACATAAATAAACATTATTTTGGCTAAGCTATGTTCCGTCTAACTTGCAATCATAGTTTCAAAGTTAAGCAGCAGGTACACGAATATTGCTTACGTGGTAGTCAGTAAAAGTCTAACACTATCTCCCGCTCCGCCCAAGAGCGGGGGATGCCATTAGATGAATTTCCCACCGAAAAAAAAATCCCTAGCCATTGTGTAAACGGGATACAGCTTACGCCATTCATGCCATTTCATGACCAAGACCCCATTTACACAATGGCTAGGGATGGCGGTTGGCCGAGGCTGGGCCCACGTGTAAACGCACCATAAGGTTTATTGACCTCGGCCTAACCTCTTATTCATCAGCTGATAGGTAAATAACTAACGACGCAACGTCAACTTGTACTTTTAAAAGATTTTCGCATTGTAATGATGCTTAAAAATTAGTTAATTAACGAAATTACATTATGATCATCGAAATTTAACTAGGTAGGTACATCTAAGGCTAAATTATTCGTTTTTAACATTTCGTAGAATAAGTGGGCGGAGCCTCGTACAGGTTGACGCCCTCACACACACAGAGACATGACGTACGATAAATCGAATCACAACGGGTGATTCTGTTTTTTTAAGAAGTGTATTTAGAGAGTTATTCTGAAAAACGGTTAAAATTAAAAAAAAAAATAGCAAGTATTACTGATTATTGACCAGGTTTCGTATTTTTACATGATTATTTATGAGTTTTATTACAACCTCCTGAAATATTGTGCAGTTTTAAAACTGCACCTTGTATATTTCTATACATGCATATTATCGATTAAAACCAGACACAGCTCAAAACCACACGCAGATCTTGCTCATGACACAATATATTTGTCTTGGATGGGACACAAACCCACGACATAGCACTCTGAGCTACTGAGCACTAGACCAAAAGGCCAGTCATATTGGCGCGAAAACAAAGGCAGGATATGAAATTGTTTGTCGTGTTGCTCATGGTTCTATTTAGAAAGTTTTGAGTTGGGTACGTTTTTGAAGGGAACTTTTGACGTTTTTTGAGTGTGATTTATATATGCTTAACATTTATTTCAGTTATATAAAGGTCAGATACCTGTTTCCGTTTCTGTAAGTTATGAATCAAAAGTTAATAGACAAGTCTATTAAATACTTGTAGTTGAATTAGGGCTGACTTTTCTTGTCAGTTATTTTAAGCATGTCAGGATTTTTTAAACAAATAATATGTTACTACAGTACAGTGTTACTTTTTTGGTGTAGATACAATAAAATTAATAAATTTTATTGTATCTACAACAAAAAATTATCTAGTCTATCAAGCTGCAATTTTCAATTCTCATTACATAAAAGGGAATGCAAATATATCAATACAAAAAATTTAAAAAATTAACAAAGATGAAATATACGCTATATTGTTCTACAATTTAATTGCAGGAAACCAGTTACAATTTCAATACAGTCATATCAAAACACAACGTAGAAGCTACTTTAAACACTTTTTCTAAACCGATTCAAGTTCGTGATAAAGCCGAATCGTTCTATAGACAGACGTCGACCCGACTCCAGCGTCGACCACATCATCGCTTACCATTAAGTGAGATAGTGGTTAATCGCCTATCAATAATAAAAAGAAATATAGATGTATTACAGTACTTCACCTACCAGTCTCCCTACCGACGTTGAAAGCAGCTGAGTCCTCTCTCCTCCAGAGGATGGTCGGTTGTGGGGTCCCTGATGCGGCGCAATGCAACGTGACGTTGTCGCCCTCCCATACTATCACCTCGCCACTGCTGTCCGAGTCCACGATATCCGGTGGCACTGTATAGAACAATTCAAATACATCAATCAGGTTCAGACAGACAGACATCGGTCACATCACCATAGTTGTCATGTGAATGACTGAGATGTACCGATCTCGACGTAACCGCTTGCGAATTACGCGCGTCCATTTCATGTTCGTACGAAACGCGCGGCGCAGGGGCTTCATACAAACGAGTCGTGCGCGAAACATACGCGCGCCATTCGCAAACAGCTCGCCAGGTCTGAATACACCACTAGTCACGATTCATTCCGGGGGGTTTTGGGCAATATCCTACAACTTCTACATGTAGATGGATAGAGAGAGAGGCCAAAGAAAATATGAAAGAAAAGGGAGTTTGTGATAACGTGACGGGTGACAGGACAGTATGGAAGAAAAAACGTATTGCGCCGACCCCAAGTAGCACTGGACAAGGGCATGATGATTCCACAAAATTTTAGTTATGGACGTTACTGAATGACGACTTTACGGGGACTTGACTGATGTATGTGTAATATCTTTTACCTACGTGAGAAATCATCAAATGACTTCTCCAGCTCTGGGAGATGCGAGAGGGAGTATCAGACTTTTCCTGATTAAAATATACCTGTAATTGTTCAGTTATCTTTTTCGAGGGCAACGATAACGGCCAATCTCTTTCAAACAATACTGCAGCTTTAGACACCTTTACAACTGGTTGATTTAACACGTCCAAAGAAATGCCTTGTACATTTAAGGCACAAAATTTTAGTTTCGGATTAAAAGTTCGATGCTAGTAAAAGATTCAGGATTAAGACAAATATATTTCAGAACGCCGGAGTAAGTCGTAAAACATGTATGCGATCTATGCAGTAGCGCGAAAGAGATTTTAAACTATGCGGAGGTTGTATGCAAGAAAGGGGTCTGAATTCCGGTATGTGAAGATAACTAAAATGAACGTCGAAGGAATGCTTGAGAGATCGCTGTAAATCTAAAATGGTATAATGGAATGTGAAGAAGTCGAAATGGTGAAATGCAAGGCGTCAAGAAGACTATCGTTGCCCTTTATTACATTTCCGACTAAGGCCCTGTGCACACCACGTTTTTTAAACGCACCGTTGACGCGCATTTGTAAAGATGAGAGTCAGAGAGAGAAGATGTTAGTCAGACGTGTGATATGTGATAAGTACTGCGATTTTACAGAAAATACAAAACACAAAAAAAAACAATAAATACATCATCATCCTTTTTAATGTTCCCACTGCTGGGACTCAGGCCTCCTCTCTAGGAGAGGGAATGGGCTGTAATCCACATCGCGGACCCAGTGCGGGTTGGTGAATGTCACATCTTCGAATTTTTGGTTCTGAAGACATACCGGTTTCCTCTCGATGTTTCCCTTCACCGTTTTGAGAGCAGTGGTAATGAAATAAATTAAACAAAGTAAATATATATGTATAAATACTAATTTCGAAAAAAGAATATACGTACCTTTATTTAATGTTTATTTGAACTTATAATTTCAAATCAATCCAAAAATATTACACTTCAAACAACCCGTTTTAAAAATGGCAATTTCATATGTAAAGACCTATTGTACTCGTACAGTCAGGGAACTGTTTATCATCATAAGGTAGAATGATATTTGCATGTCATGAAAACACAGGATCCATTTGTCTATGTGACGCTTAGGTGCTTTTTCCCTTAGTAAAGTTTCCGTCCATTTATTTACTGTACTGCTTCATAATATATGTAGCTACATTAGCATTATAAAACATTTGTTCTGTTTATGTTTACTAAGAATTGAGTATTAAACTTTATAGGGTTCCGCACCCTAAAGGTAAAATGGGACCTTATTACCACAAAATAGCCAGAAGTCAATCTAAATACAAAGCGCGCTCGAGCAACGCACACATAGACACCGCTCACAGACACGATGTCTCGGTCGCGTCTCGGATCACTCGTCGACCAGTTCCGGCTCAAACGTTCATTAGTGTGCGTCCACCAAGCGTAGGTATAAAATGTGAAGTTCATACATGAGATTGTCTTCTGTACCTATCTATTTTGTGTTATTACTAAGACTCCGCTGTCTGTCTGTTCGTCTGTAACTAGGCTCATGACCTGTGATAGCTAGACAGTTGAAATTTTCACAGATGGTGTATTTCTGTTATTAGTTGCCGCTATAACAACAAATACTAAGAACAGAATAAAATAAATATTTGAGGGCCCCCCTTAAATATTTATTTTATTCTGGGCTTCCATTCATCAAACGTAATTTTATACCCTTTTTTGCTACGAACGGTACAGAACCCTTTGTGCGCGAGTATGATTCGCACTTGGCCGGTTATTTTTTAATTATTTATCATAGTAAATCAAGGGTGTCAGGAGTCAGTCCAGGAAATCAAACCCTATAGTGCGTTTCATTTAAGAAGTTTCTTCGTCGTAATGTTGGCAATACGGAAAAACAGTGTTACTATATTTTTTGTAATGAAATTACTAGCGACTAATATTAGCGAGATTAACTAATATTTCTTTACTTTTAACAATATCCTTATTTTTTATTTTTTTCTTTTGAAAACTGTAAAATCTATTTTTGAAAAAAGTATACGACTCTGGGCTCCATTTCGATTGTCTTGCAATTCTTTCAAACGAAAACGCCACGCTGCAATATGCCTGTAAATTAACACCTCCCTTTTAGACCTGCTTTTAATAACATAAAATCTTATTTCTCTCATAATTCTCCATATAGAGGTGCGACTACCGTTAAAATCGATTTTGTTTCGCATTTCGTCCAACAATTTTGCTAAAGTAGGCAACTCTTTTCTTTTTTTTTTCTTTAGACAGACAGAAGTTCCTTCGCCGTAATGTCTGCTACATTAGGGCGAAGGAACTTCTTATGTTTATTAAACGCACTACGATTTAATCACATAAGTCTCCTCGCTCTGCAAAACAGACCCAGTGAAGGTTAGTGACAGATAATATAATCTGCATTATGCACAAGCTAAGACCCCATTTACCATCACTGCATCTCAATTAGCCTAACAACCACTCAGTCTAAGTAGATCATTATGTTAATAATATACAACAGAATGGACAAAAGCACTTTAAAACCTTGAATGGCCTCAACAGACTAAAGAGCAATAATAATATCTGGTGCATTGTCAATTCTTTTGTTTGGGAGAGAATGGCGGATTAAGCGCTAACTCCGTGTGCAGTAATTAATGAAACTCAAGATAATAAACGTCAGGTGCCAAGCGACTATAAGTCATAGTTTATTATTCTTTTGGAAGCAACCAACTGGATGTAGAGGTTATAAAACTGAATAAAAATATTCGAATTCATTTTTAACTATAACGCGATGTCGCCTTGAGTTTGATGGTTTAAGTCAATGAACCCCAGAGTGGAAGATGTCATTTGATTATGAAGAGGAACCGCGGCCTGGATCAGGATATACAATATTTTAAACTCGTTACAAGTGTCCATGTGGAAATTAAAAATTTCACGCGGGTAAAGCCGCTGGTACATGCTGTTATACATACCAGAAACGTGCAGATGATGTGTCTGAGTGATCATAGGTTCGGTGTTGATCTGACACATGTAATGGCCGCCATCAGCTGGCCTGACGTCACGCAGAGTCAGCGACCAAGTCTGGTCTCTCTTGGAGACAGCCACCCGGTGGTTCTTCGTGATCACGTGGTGACCTATCGTCAGGATCGTTTGTGTGTCTACCCGGAGCCAGGCCACCTAGGAAATAATTGATATTTTTAGTCAAACTTAATAATAAATAAATTAATTAATACGTAATTCTCTATAGCTCTTAGGCCGTATACAGAAAGAAAGCTGGCAGCCTGCGCTGATCTTCCAGCCCTTATCGGAGCTGGTCTACTCAAGTAACAGTTACATAAAGTAAGCAGGTTGAAGCAGGAACTATTTTTAAATCTAGGACTATGGGTTTCCTTTTCAGAAAATCCCCGCGTTCCCACAAGCCTGCGGTTGGCTTCTAATCAATCTTCTAAATTTTTCTTTTGAATATTATTTTTTAAGTGACTAGTGGTTGACGTAATGATGTCAGTTATGATATTATCTATTATTTATTTTTGTTTTGATATTGTTTTATAATTCTGATTTTTATTTAATTTTATTGATTTTAATGGAAATGTTTTAGGCAATATTCATCATCATCATTTCAGCCGAAAGACATCCACTGTTGGAGATGGGCCTCCCTCAAGTGTCGCCACAATGAACGCTCCTGTGCGTCTCGCATCCATCGCAATGTTTTAGGCATTATTAATTATTTACTAATTTTTTTTTGTAAAACATTCATACTTTCAGACACAATGTAAATTGTTATTGAATAAATGAAATGAAATTAAATAAAAATCTAACCGGATGGGGTTCAATATCCGTGTTTTAAACGGAGCGACTACCTATCCAGACCTCCACAACACGATACTCCTTGGATAGACTGATGGTCACTTTCTGGCGTCTGACTATGTCAGAGATCTACGAATCCGAAACCGGGATCCGAATCCGGGAGCAACGGCTTTGCGCGCTTTCCGAAATACGGGGTGACTCCCCGATGTAATGACTTAAATAAACTTGTGAATATGAGAAATGTTTCAATGAAAATGTAGACATGTTTTTTTTTTTAAATTGTTTATTTTTTATTAGATTTTCTTTTTCAGAGTTTCAAAATAAACCAGCTTAAATGAGAAACAGCACAATGTATTCTTTATTTAAAACAGCTGTCATAAAACAGGTAATTTCCTTGATTAAATAACAATACCTTTTTTTTTTTTTTTTTTTTATTAATGATAGGCTTGCGTTTGACCACTATCTCACCTGATGGTAAGCGATGATGTGGTCAAACATGATGACCTACATCCCCCATCCCTCCCTTTCTTCTGATTTTTCTCTGTATCACCCAAAGGTTGACTGGTAGAAAATCCCTAAAGTATGAAGTCCACCTCTGTACTTTTGTGTGTATAAAGGATTTAATGAATAAATAAACCAATGCAGATTTCTGTTAATTAATTAGTTAATAGTAGCTGCTATTTGCAGCTACGAATAACCTTATTTACAGAAAGAAAATCGAACACAACAAAGAAATAAATCTAATAAAGAGAATTAAACCATTATTCTATTAACTGCTTAAAGCTAGGGTTTCCAAGCGTCAGGATTTTTATGAACAGGTACATTTTCCATTTTCGCCTTCAGCTTTTTGTTTATCATTAAGGACGGTTGTTTTTTCGATAATTTAGAATTAAGGAGAAAAAATACAGCAGCATTGAGCAGTGCCATTGTTCGAAAGAGTTACCGTGTGTCTGAAACGCAGAAAAAAACTGAAGGAAAACAGATTGGTTTTTTCAATTTTATTGAAAGTGTGGTGCCGCCCTTTCTCTCCACCCTATGCTTCATTTGTTTAGGTAATTAACTAAACGTAAACAATCTTGATATAAAAAAATCAAATAAAAGACATACACAGATTTATTTAAAAGTTAATTTATTACCAGATCAAATCAAATCAATGACATTTATTTCAAATAGACCATTAGCAGGCACTTTTGATTAGTCAAATGTCGGTCGGTCCAACCATCAATAAGGTATCTTCTTGCTCTCAAATAGTTAAACAGCAAAAAGGGTCCCAGCAGCATAAATTGAAATTATTTCATCAAAATATTCAAGGTATCTCTTCTAAATTATTGGAAATTGAAATGTTATTAGAAAAATCAATGTTCGATGTAGTATGTATTAGCGAACATTGGTTGAAGGATTACCAGGTTACCATCAGTTCGCCATTGAGTTCCCAACTAACGGTAGGAGGAGTTCACATCGGTGTCGGGTCGACGATGAAGTACCTGGGACTCGTCCTCGACAGCCGGTGGAATTTCGTGGAGCATTTCCGACGTCTGGCTCCCAAACTCAACCGGGCTGGGGCTGCACTCAAGCGGCTCCTGCCCAACCTTGGGGGTCCAGATGCCTCCTGCCGGAGGCTCTACGCGGGGATCGTTCGGTCTATGGCCCTCTACGGGGCGCCGGTGTGGGCGCCGTCGCTGAAAAAGCAACCGGCGTCCATGCTGAACGCCTGCCAGAGGGTCATGGCAATAAGAATGGTGCGGGGATACTGTACGGTCTCCCGCGAAGCGGCGAGCCTTCTGGCTGGCCTACCACCGTGGGATCTGGAGGCAACAGTCCTTGCACACATGCACGATATGCGCGTGGAGATGCAACGCCGGGGTGAAAGTCCGCTGCCGCGACAGGTCACGGCATGGCGGACAGAGCTCCGGCGGGATCTCATGGTGAAGTGGCGTCAGCGACTATCGCAACCCCGTCATGGGCACGCCACAATCATGGCGGTAAGTCCCCTCTTTGAGGCGTGGCTGGAAAGACCTCACGGCGTCCTTACCTTCCGCATGACGCAGGTCCTCACCGGACATGGTTCGTTCGGGAGTTTCCTGCACCGGATTCGTGCGGAAGTGACGCCCGGGTGTCGTCACTGTGCGGAATGCCCGGAGGACACGGTGGAGCACACAGTCGAGGTGTGCCCTGCTTGGGCGGAGCATCGCCGTGCCCTCGTGGGGGCGATCGGCGGCGGAGACCTCTCGCGCCGGGCCTTGGTTGAGGCCATGGTCCGGAGCGAGGAGGAGTGGCAGGCGGTCACCGACTTCTGCGAAGCAGTAATGCTCGCAAAGGAGGAGGCCGAACGCATCAGGCAACGGCGTTATCGCCGCCGCCGCCGTCGCCGGGATTCTGATCCCGATTTCCGGCCACCGTAGGCGCGGGCTTGCGGACAGTGAGCAATGGGTAGCTCGCTGTCCGGCCGTCCGGTAACTGTCCGGACCAAGCCCAAGTCGTCGACGGCGCGCACTGTTCCCGCGCGCCTCAAGGAGTTGTCAGCAACAGCAGGGACCCAGCCGGGTCGAAGCCTACTGGGGCCAGGGTTATCCGAAAGGGCACTCGAGCCCCGGTATGAAGGCTAGAAGGAACGGGGTGGGTCTTTTAGTCAGTAAGAGTCTGACACTATCTCCCGCTCCGCCCAAGAGCGGGGGATGTCAATGCATGATTTTTTCCCACCATAAAAAAAAAAAAAAAAAAGGTTACCATCAGTTATGAAAATTATAGTGTGGGTAGTTGTTTTAATCGGAAATCTATATTGCGTGGTGGTTCCCTAATCTTAATAAAAAAAAGCTTAAAATTTAAGCAACGTAATGATATAGTTAATTTGTCAACGGAACATTACATAGAACTGTCTTGTGTTGAGCTAGATCAGCATGTTATAGTGTGCGTGTACAGACCCCCGAACCCTCAAAACTTTAGTCTTTTTGAATCAACAATGGAAGATATTCTCGCCAAACTTGTAGATAATAACAAATCCATAATTATTTGTGGAGATTTTAATATTAATATTTTGGAAAATAATTTAAATAGCAGCAGATTTTTAAATCTTTTTAAATCATTTCATTTGTCTAACGTTTTTACAGAACCAACAAGAGTAACCCCAACCTCTGCAACTTGTATTGATAATGTTTTCTGCAATTGTGACTATCTAGATAAAGCTATAGTAAATTATCTTCCGTCTGATCATAGTGGACAAACGGTAACTTTTATGTCTCAAGCAGCCCTGGAAAAGACTCAGATTCAATTCAGGCCAATTACAATTGGCAAATTATCTAAATTTAATAGTAACTTACAAAATAAGTTAAATGTTCTGGGCCATGATATTAATGATGCTAATAAATTTTATGATAACTTCTTTTCATTGGTACTTAATGAATTTAATACAGCTTTTGAAAAGAAGTCGAAAAATATATTCCCTAAGTTTGTTTTTAGTGACTGGGCGACTAAAGGTATTAGGAAAAGTAGGGAAAGACTGTATGAGCTATACGGCCTTAAGCCATTCTTCAATACTGAAACCTTCAATAAATATGTAAATAAATATTCTAAACTTTTCAGAAAGATTTGTAAGGTAGCAAAGGCCCTGTACATTAGCAACAGATCAAATCGGCAGACAATAGAATAAAGACTGTGTGGAAAGTTATTAATAGTGAAACTGGTAGGAACAAAGTACACAGCACGGATTTTTTATTGGAGACTCCACATGGTCCCAAAAGCTCTAACATAGAAGTAGCCCAAGAGTTTGTGAATTATTTCACCAATGTACCTCTTAGGACAACGGAAGCTCTAAATTCCTCCCCTGAAGCCTCAATTGCTTTATTAAAAGCAAACTTGCCAGGCTGTCCGGTTGAATTTCAATTCAAACATATAAACCCTATGACAGTCATAAAGGCTTTCCGGCAAATCAAAGTCAAATTAACCGAAGACCTATGGGGAATGTCTGTTAAAGTATGCACATCCATAATTGAGACTATAGCACCATACTTAGCTTTAATATTTAATTTGTGTGTAGACCAAGGCGTTTTTCCAGATATAATGAAATACAGTAAGGTTATACCACTTTTTAAATCAGGTGACCATAAGGACACTAATAATTACAGACCTGTATCAGTATTGCCGGTTTTCAGTAAGGTGTTTGAAAAAGTTATGCTTAATCAAATGCTTTACCATTTTAACAGCAATAAAATAAAATCTTTCACGAACAGCAGTATGGTTTCACCAAAGGACGTTGTACGACTGACGCTGGTGTCACTTTATTAAAACATATATTTGCAGCGTGGGAAGAAGCCCAAGATGCGATAGGGATTTTTTGTGACCTCTCAAAGGCTTTTGATTGTGTTAATCACGAAACCTTGCTTTTAAAGCTTGAACATTATGTGCTAGGTAAACTTGCACTCAGCTTGGTAAAATCTTACTTAATTGACAGGCAACAGCAAGTTCAGATAAATGGTGTCAATTCTCCGGGTTTGAAAGTCAAAATGGGTGTACCGCAAGGCTCAATATTGGGTCCTTTCCTCTTTTTAGTATATATAAATGATCTACCGCATCTATTAAAAAACAACCACATATTGTATTGTTTGCTGACGATACGTCGTTAATTTTTAAAATCAATAGACGTTCCACAAACCTTGATGACGTAAATAATGCTCTACAGCACGTCCAAAACTGGTTTACTGTTAATAATTTAGTATTGAATGGAAAAAAAACTAAGTGCATAAGATTTGCGTTACCGAATGTTAAAAGCAATTATTCCGACATAGTATTGAACAAGGAGAAAATCGAGTTCGTCGAGAGTACGGTTTTCCTAGGGATCACGCTTGACTCGAGGCTACAATGGGGTCCTCATTTAACATCTCTGGCAGGACGGCTTAGTTCAGCAGCATATGCTGTCAGAAAAATCCGCCAATTAACTGATGTAGATACTGCGAGACTAGTCTATTTTAGTTACTTTCATAGTATCATGTCTTACGGTATTTTGCTATGGGGACGGGCTGCAGACATAGAGTCTATTTTTATACTGCAGAAAAGAGCTATCAGAGCCATATATAATCTTCGCAGACGCGATTCTCTTAGGGAACTATTTAAAGAAATAAACATCCTGACGGTCCCTTGTCAATACATTTATGAAAACATCATGTATGTTCGAAAAAATATTCATCTTTTTACTAAGATAAGTGACAGGCACAATTTTAATACTAGGAAAAGGAACAAATTAGATCAACCTCGATTCAGATTGGCTAAAGTACATAGCTCTTTCTTGGGGTACTGTGTAAAATTTTATAATAAAATACCAATTGAGATTTTACAACTAAATGAGTCCAAATTTAAAACATGCATTAAACGCACACTATGTAGACAAGCATATTATAAACTGGAAGATTATCTCCTTGACAAAAATGCTTGGCTAAATGCTGGTCCTGCTCCACAACTACAGCCACTTTTACCTTCAAATTAGTTTTTTTATTTTTTTTTATAAATATATATATATTTCTAAATATTGGAAGAGATACTATTCCCCTTTTTGTATTTTTTTGATTTCGAAATGTATTTTTTATTTATTCGTTTATTTCAATAGAGCTTATGATAATTTATTACCTTTTTTAATTGGAAACTAAATAGCATTGTATAATGTAGAAGCACTTTTTTTTTCAAGTTTTTGTGAATGTGAAGCACCATGGAGCATCTTTATTAGGTTACAACTTGTTTGACATTACGAGCATGGCAGTTGAGTTTGTCATGCTCACCCAAATGTCTTGCTGGTGGTGGCACGTGTTATTGGGTCATTCTGTTCCCTTTAAAATGGTTGAGCTGAGTGGGGCTGATGCACGTGTCATGCCCGTGAACGGGTGCCATCGGTTGAGACTGGTCATCTCTTGGCTGCCAGTGGCTTAATTCGGTTTCTATTTTTAATTACATTTAATAAAAAGAATAATAACTTATTATTATTACGTATCTACCTACATTGTGCTCACATATTAGAAGCGACAAGAAATATGTAACCAAGATCTATGTAACTCATAATATGTTTTAAAAAGAGTGTCCATGGAGTTTCTTGCACGTTCAGTAATTACATTTAATAAAAAGAATAATAACTTATTATTATTACGTATCTACCTACATTGTGCTCACATATTAGAAGCGACAAGAAATATGTAACCAAGATCTATGTAACTCATAATATGTTTTAAAAAGAGTGTCCATGGAGTTTCTTGCATGTTCTTCTCCATAGAGACCTACGTTTTGGAACGTGCAATTTAGCTTCACTTTTCTTGGACTGACCGACATTTGACTATTCAAAAGTGCCTGCAAATGGTCTATTTGAAATAAATGATTTTGACTTTGACTTTGACTTTGATAAGTGAAGCTATATATTGCACGTTCCAAAGCGAACCTAACATCGGTTTAGGTAAATATGTAACTGTAAACATTTTTAGATAAAAATTATAGACTACTTTTTCTTCGCTATTAACCTGGTGCTCTACCATTAGAGAGGGACCTCAAGTTAGCTTAATTGCCAAAATCAACATCTCAGGATAGAAAATACTGGTACTGAATAAAATGAGAACTGGAGGAGAAAATGAGTTGTAGTGGGGTACAAATCCAAATAATGGGTACTGGAGAGGAACAAGATGTTGTGAAAATAAAGTGTCATCGCGCCTGTACTTCGGTAGAGCATCATTTTTTTTGGTGGGAAAATCATCCAATGACATCTCCCACTCTTGAGTGGAGGATTTTTACTGACTAAAAACCCACTCTTGTTAATTCGTTGCCTTTCATACCAGGGCCGATTTTCCCTTTTAGAAACGAACCCTTGGTCCCAGTAGGCTTCGACCCTGCTGGGCCCCTACGGTTTGCTGACATCTCTTTGGGGCGCGCGTGGAACAGTACGCGCTGTCGACGACTTGAGCTTGGTTCAGACGTTCGGACGGCGATCTACCCATTGCTCGCCGTCCGCGCCTACGGGGGCCGGAAATCTCCCGATCCAGATTCCCGGCGGCTAGGGCGTGGGGGCACGTGCACATGCGGCCTCTTTCGTTGCTAGCATCACTGTTTCGCAGAAGGAGGCGACAGTCTGCCAATCCTTCTCGCTTCGGACAATGGCCTGTTGTACCAAGGTCTGGCGCGAGAGATCGTTGCTGCCGATCGCCCCTACAAGGACACGGCGCCAGCAGTACTCTGCCCAAGTGGAGCACACCTCTACCTTAAGCTCCACCGTGTCCTCCGGGCGGTCCACACAGTGGTGCCACCCAGGCGTTACTTCCACACAAATCCGGTGCAGGAACTTCCCGAACTGACCATGTTCGGTGAAAACCTGCGTTATGCGGAAGGTGAGGACGCCGCCGCCGTTAGGTCTCTGAGAGAGTGGATGGAGAGAAAAGCACTTAGGAATTGGAAAGTTCACATTGGTACTTTCCCGATTTCGAACTCGCAACCTTATGCATGAGAGGCGGCCGTCATCACGGCATATAATAATCCACATCATGCCAGATAAATGTATCTATTGTTAATTTTCCATGTTGAAAACCGAGACCCTATCCGCAATCCGTTTTAGAACCTAAACTGAACTGTAGCCCGATTCACGTAATCAAACCGTAACGATATCGTAGCGATTTAGTCGTTTAGACCATTTCCGTATTCACATCCATCAATCGAGTTTGAACGACACCGATTTTAAAGTTGTTTGGTCAAAGAGTCGATTAAAAAAAAACTGTATTTCATTTTCGTGTAGTTTAGTTTCGAGTCAGTTGAGTTGTCGTTTTATCCAATCCCGATCGACCCTCGAACGACTATAAAACATCAACGATATTTAGCTTGTTTGATTTTTTGTGAATCAGGCTGTTCAAGGCATGGAGCTAGCTTGGCGTCCATCCCTTTTTGTCACCGGCACACCTGACATTTTAACACATCATGGGAAGGCTCCTGTTCCTTGTAGTTCTCATCTTGTGGTCATCCTGGGGATAGTATGTTTCTTTTTGGAAGTCGATTATACTTTTTGTAACATTTTTTTTTTTTGTTATTTTGCTCGCAATTCTGTGTACAAAAAATGTTACTAAAAAATTCAGCTTTTTTCAGGACCTTTCGAAATGGCAACCCTGTTTCTAGCAGGTTCTTTCGAGTCGATTTAGTACATGTTACATGGTACGTGAACGATTAGCCTTTAGCTTTCATGAAAGGCGAATTTCTACGAGTAAGGATCGAATCAAGTGGCATCCAACAAAGGCACTTGTTCCGCGAAAATTGCTTCCTTCGGGTGAGAACCACCATGTTTTAGACTTGATAGGGATACGGGTTTTTTTTAAAAACTGACTGAAACAATTTGCCTGCTGCGGTCTTCCTGTCCGATAATCCATAGTAATATTATAAATGGGAAAGTGTATGTTTGTGTCTGTTTGTCCTTCTTTAACGGCAAAACGGAGCGACGAATTGACGTGATTTTTTTAGTGGAGATAGTTAAAGGGTTGGAGAGTGACATAGGCAACTTTTTAACGCGAGCGAAGCCGCGGGCAAGAGCTAGTAATTTATACTCCATCGGTTTAGGTAGTTAACTAAAGGTGTGATGTCTTTTTATTTAAAATAAATCGTATAAAATAATAATAATAAATAAATAATATTAATAATATTTATTTCCAAAATAAAAATGGTAAAAGACATACTTGACAAAGATTATTCAAAATTAGTTAATTACGTAGCATCGGTTTAGGTAAATACCTAATTGTAAACATAATTAGAAAAAATTTTTAGACATTTTTTTCGATAAAGGACATGTTAAAGTTTTTTACATTTAGTAGTATAAGGCTCTTAATAAACTAGTGCACCTCTCCATCAACGATTGCATCACTGCTTATCATCAGGTGGGATCGCAGTCAAGTTCGTATCAATTTAAAAAAAAATAACCTGAATGGGAGGAGTTATTTCACTCAAAAAAGGGGTGCTTAGACTATTGTGTCAGTGATTGATTGTAAATACATTTAAGAACTGCAACTGTATTGTACTCTTTTTTTATTATTATTTAATGTTGTTGTATATTGTGTTGCTTGCGCCGAATAAATGCTATTCTATTCTATTCTATTCTATAAGAACTAAGTGATCGTTAAAATATTAAACTTAAAAAAAACGATTGACAGTTTTGCTAGTACATCTTATACCTACCGTTTTTAAAAGCTACATTGCCACAGACAAGCATCCTTAAGTAGCAAAATTATAACACTCCTTTATCCCCTGGGACGCCAAGGGTTAATGACCAATAAACTTGTCGTTTTTAGGTAAAAAAAATAAATAAAAAAAACTATTTCTGGTTTTTTCTAAGAAAAACAAAAATATAGAAAACAAATTTTCTGCCAAATAAATTCCGTACATACGATACGAGTGTACAAAACGAAAATTAAGCGTTTTTTATCACTCAAGTTGTACAGACGTACAGTCGGGGGTTAAAAACTGTCTGTGTCAAATACAACAACAATCCAAAAAGCCCCCTCGATCGGCTGCTTGAACACCCCTGGTATACAGCAATTCATATTTTGCAGACTCTGGGATCGTGGATACGAGTCCGCAGCGGCGTGAACGTGATAAGTGTTCCACCATTACGAGTGTTTTGAGTTGTTGTAGAGTTTTTGTGTTTATGAATGCGTATTTAAATCCCTAGGGAGTCGTTACGGCATGGGCACCGCACCTCACCTCGAAAAGAATAGTTTTACGTTTGCCTGTTATAATCTACCTTTACAATAAAAAAAAACCTATGGAAAAACTGTCGAAACGAAAAATTTTAATATACTTGAGAATTCTTTTAAAATTATTATATTTATTGTACTTTTGAGTACCTACAACACTAGCCTACTCTGTCCTCACAAACCAATTAATATTGTAATCTAGTAAAACTAATATTTTTTTAAAAGAGTAACTGGAGTTTTTTGCCGATTTTTCTCCATAAGAAACGACCAAAAACACAAGCTCTGCTTAGCTTGGGACTAGACAGCGTTGTGTGGTAGTTGTGGAATATTATTATAAAAAAATTGGACGTTTTATAGGTAAGTATCCATATGTAGGCCTGTATGTGTATTTTGAAGTTGACCTAAAAAAGCACCTTTTTGTTAAAGCTAGAATATTGATGTTATTCGCAAAAGCAAACTTGGCACACGGTTAAACCATGTCTTGAAATAACACATACAATACTTTTTATCCCGAGAGTATCTCAAGGAGTTGTCAGCAACAGCAGGGACTCAGCCGGGTCGAAGCCTACTAAGGCCAGGGTTATCCGAAAGGGAGCTCGAGCCCCGTATGAAGGCTAGAAGGAACGGGGTGGGTCTTTTAGTCAGTAAGAGTCTGACACTATCTCCCGCTCCGCCCAAGAGCGGGGGTTGTCATTGGATGATGTTTTCCCACCATAAAAAAAAAATCCCGAGTGTATGTTCCCTTGGGATAATTTTCTATTATCATGCGGGCGAAGTCGCTGGTAGTCGCTAGTTCAAGAAATAAAGTCGACAATATCCTAAGGTGCTCACTAGTGTAACTGACTGTCATCTCATAATAATCAAAATTTCAGAAACCAGGATACAAATTCACAGAACAGACCTTACATGTGAGTGACATATTTCACGACAGCTTGCTATCCTGCGACCGTACCTTCATAATTGCTTTCAGGAACGACAAATGCAAAGTCGACATCTCCGCTAATATTTACGACCACGAGTACAGTCAACTGGTAATAAAACTGATGAAGAATTTAATATTAAATAGGCTCCTCATAAACTAGTACGCCTCACCATCAACCATCAAGCCAGCTACAGATTGTTGTAATGTAACATGGTACCTATGTAACACGCAATGAAAGAATTTGTTGTCCACATTGTCGCAATGTATCATGCAATGTAACATAATTGCCATAGTGTGGACGCCTTGCGCGTGCGAACCATGCACGCTACGCGCCCGAACAGAGCATTTCAACTATGTTAGTATCTGGAGGCAACAGTCCTTGCACACATGCACGATATGCGCGTGGAGATGCAACGCCGGGGTGAAAGTCCGCTGCCGCGACAGGTCACGGCATGGCGGTCAGAGCTCCGGCGGGATCTTATGGTGAAATGGCGTCAACGACTATCGCAACCCAGTGCTGGGCACGCCACAATCGTGGCGGTAAGTCCCCTCTTTGAGGCGTGGCTGGAAAGACCTCACGGCGTCCTTACCTTCCGCATGACGCAGGTCCTTACCGGACATGGTTCGTTCGGGAGTTTCCTGCACCGGATTCGTGCGGAAGTGACGCCCGGGTGTCGCCACTGTGTGGAATGCCCGGAGGACACGGTGGAGCACACAGTCGAGGTGTGCCCTGCTTGGGCGGAGCATCGCCGTGCCCTCGTGGGGGCGATCGGCGGCGGAGACCTCTCGCGCCGGGCCTTGGTTGAGGCCATGGTCCGGAGCGAGGAGGAGTGGCAGGCGGTCGCCGACTTCTGCGAAGCAGTAATGCTCGCAAAGGAGGAGGCCGAACGCATCAGGCAACGGCGTTATCGCCGCCGCCGCCGCCGCCGGGATTCTGATCCCGATTTCCGGCCACCGTAGGCGCGGGCTTGCGGACAGTGAGCAATGGGTAGCTCGCTGTCCGGCCGTCCGGTAACTGTCCGGACCAAGCCCAAGGCGTCGACGGCGCGCGCTGTTCCCGCGCGCCTCAAGGAGTTGTCAGCAACAGCAGGGACCCAGCCGGGTCGAAGCCTACTGGGGCCAGGGTTATCCGAAAGGGCGCTCGAGCCCCGGTATGAAGGCTAGAAGGAACGGGGTGGGTCTTTTAGTCAGTAAGAGTCTGACACTATCTCCCGCTCCACCCAAGGGCGGGGGATGTCAATGCATGATTTTTTCCCACCATAAAAAAAAAAAAAAAAAAAAAAAAAAAACTATGTTAGTAGGTACATGCACGGTCAGCACTCATGAAATGCTCGTTACGTTATAACAGACCAACAGTCTGTATCTGGCTTCACTTCTTACCAACAAAGGTGAAATCGCAGTTAAACACTAGTTTTTTATTTATTTTTTATTTATAGGCTCGCGTTTGACCACCATCTCACCAGGGGCACAAGTCTACTATTTTTTTAAATTCGTCATTCCAACACGATCCCATTGTCATTTTGCTAAAAGTTCGTAATCTGCTAATTTATAATGATCGATCATTGATCGACCAATGGTCTCGTAATAGAGTTGTAGTAGAATGACAATATCGAGCTTATTAAACGCAATAACCGCACAATGACGTTCTATTGGTAGGTCACTGATAAAAAAAACTGTCAAAATTTCGGCAGATTCCCGCATATGTCAGACATTCATTTGTCAATGTGTACGAGATTACGATTATATGCCACTTCCTTCAATGGAGTGTCAGTGGTTGACCATTGGAAAGTCATAATGACGCCATTATATTAGTAGATTATCAAACTTGTCAAAATCTAAAATTTTGTAATCAATGATAGACAATTCTGACACTATTGTAATAGCAGACTTGAGGCCCTGATGGTAAGCGATGATGTGGTCGACGATGGAACATGCTTGCCTAGAAGTAATCTATTCACTCCTGACTTACATAATTAAAAAAAAAGTAAAAACAAGTAGCTTGAATGCCATAGTGAAATACTCCAGTCTGAACTCGTTACTCGTCAATTACTTGCATACTTTTAGGGGTAGTATTAATTTACAGCAGTATAGTATTTGACTGCGGAACTGTTCGAAAGAGTTACAGTAACCCTTCGAATGCAAAGGGCTTAAACTGAAGGAACACAGGTGGGTTTTAGTCATTAAATATCTGACACACCCACTCGATCCACCCAGACCTGGAGAATTTATCAAATGATTTCTGATCTCAAAAAAAAAGGGTGATATTTGCAGTTTGACTGTGTGGTTGATTGTACCACGCCACTTAACCTAAGGAGCCACGTGAACATTTTCTATGAGCACGTTACTTAGTGAATGGTAACGCATTACTGAAGGAAATGACTAGAGACCGACTGAAGATTTGGTTTCGGCCAAAAAGACGCCGAAAATTCGGCTCGACCGAAACTAGCGTCTGTTAAGTACCAAAAAGTGGTCCCTGGGTCGTCTAAGTAGGTGTGTTATAGTTTTTATGTAATCGTTAATTTATTTGATTATTTTGTGTTATATGAAAGCTATAACTACCTACACTTGAGAGCAAAAAAATCGCACATGGCTTGTAATTTCCTTTAATACTGTTTTTTTCTTAAATCTTAAGATATTGAGCACAAATTATTAAGCAAAATTGAAGCATACAAAGTTAGCTTTATAAAAACATCAAATTAAGATCATTGATCTTAACGTAACTCCCAAAAACAGCGGTATACCCAATTCCCCGAATTCTCCCATTTTCCCCAATTCACTACTTGCACCTTTACCTAGAGCTACAAAAAGGTTGCTGTTTTGGAGTTTTAATCAGTTTTCGTTAAGGTGATAACGTCTCTATTAGAAACAGATGGATTTACTGGAAAAATATGGATACCACGCCCGCAGAAACCATTCAAGTTATTGCCTTGCCCAAGGCAGGCCATAGTCAAAATGAAGTCGCCCGATAGCTAAATTTTAGCTGCTTTCCTGTTCGTCTGTTATACCAGAGGTTTTAAGAGACCCGTGGGTATATTCGGCGACCAGGATATGGCCGGTGGCGCATAAGATCAGGGCGTGATTATAGCTTTTCCATAACAAGTACTTTGAGAAATCGGCTACTGAACACGATTGAACTGACACAAAAGCTTCAAGAAGTTTGCAATATCAGTATAAGTCAGTGGACGATTAGGAAAAGACTGGGTGAAGCAGGCCTGACTACACATCACTCCTCAAATGGAACCAAATTGACCACAGCTTACCGACAAGCCAGGCAATAATTTGCCACGAAACACTTAAATTGGATGTATGCCTACTGACAAGCTGTTGTGTTTTCTGATAAGTGCAGAATGACCTAGATGACCATGATCGATGCTGCAGGGTCTACAGAAGGTCATCAGGGCAATTTTAACAATGCTGCATAAGCGAAGAAGTGGGTTTTGGAGGCGAATTGGGGTGGCATAATGTTGGACACTAAAACTGACATTGTATTCATCACTGGGCCATTACTGGCCTGATATCGAGAGGGTTGACGGCTTTATGATACATCAAGAGTGCTCGAAGAATGTGTGAAGCCACTTGTATGGCTTATGGTAGATTTTTTTTCCTTAATGCAGAACAACACCAGATTGCATATCGCTAGAACAGTTTGCGACTACATGTAAGACGTTGGAATTATTGCGATAGAGACACCAGCTCGTAGTTCTGATCTCAATCCAATTGAGCATATCTGGAATGACCTTAAAAGAAAACTTAGTGCAAAAAACCTGGCTCTCCACGCCTCCAAGAGCTTAAATTTGTCATTAACGAGAAGTGGGACGTTATACCCTAAGATTTCATGGTAAAATTAATACGGCTGATGAAAAATCGAGTGACAGTTGTAAATAAGGCTAAGGGAGGGAATACACTTTATTGACAAACAGGATGACCAAGAATTTTAAGTTTGACTCTCATTCTTTCTTAAGTGAAATTTGGTAATTTATCCTATTTGTTGGATTTTGTGCTCTAAACCCTTTCAAGGATATTTTTTTTTCACTGTATTTCATATCATTAGAAAGGTAATTAAATAGGCTTTCAATTAATGTACGATATGTTTTCAATAACTATTCACATTCATGACAAAAACTGCCTTAACAAAAAGAGTTATGATGTGCGATTATTTTGCTCTCGAGTGTATATGTATAGTTACGTAGAATTATATCGAAACGTAGTTAGGAATAACTGTTTTGAAATAGGTATGTATTTTTCAACAGTTTTTCTGTTACCACGTCAGTTTCGTTTACGGCCGAGACTAGAAGAGGAGCCGAATATTCAGTTGCGGTTTCGGCTTCGGCAACAAATCTGTTTTAGTCAGTCACTAGAAATGACTAATGGTTACTATTAGCCTAACGAATGACGAGGCGTTACCGGTGGGTCTCAGAGGTGTATATAGGGCCAGACATCAAAGGTATCTGATGGGTTCTTATCCTGTTTTCCATTAGTCCATAAGGACCTCTCCATTCCTTTGTTAAGTTCCCTTTAGGAAAAGGTTTTATATTGTTCGTTAATCTGGTTAAATAGGATGGAAAAACGACGTTAGGCATTTGTTATCGGAAATTACAAAGGTATCTTTGAAGAGACTGATCTTTTTCATTTCACACTAATATTACAAAAACGAAAGTTTGTGTGTGTGCGTGTCATTCACACATACACACTACACGTGCTGTTACGATAGAGTTGAGTCTCCTAATACAGGCATCACCTGCCGAAAAGAGGGCTACAGCCCAGGAGTTTCAGTTTTACACTACTAGTGTAAAACTGAAACTTTCCTCACCAATAAACAATTTGTTTTTGGTCTATGATGTTTGTTACTCCCTTTCTTTAAAATGGCTAAACTGAATTTGAACATCTGAGCTTTGAATACAATAAGTCACAAGGGTAAACCATGATTTGAAATAGCACATAGGTTAGGGTAAACCATGCCCTAGAATAGGATACTTTTTACCACATCTCTTGGCAAAATTTTCAACCGTCACGCGTGTGAAGCCTTGGGTATACTCTATTTTTTTGTGGGGCAATTTTGTACAGTTCAATTAATGAGTTCTGGAAATTGATGTTCAATTTAATTGAAAACTTACTGCAAGAAATACCTGTAAATGTGCATGTAAAATATTGCTAGCATTTAATACAAATATTATCGGCAATACAGCTTGATTACTTTGAACTCCTTGTTCATTAAGTAGTATGAACGGATAAAAAATAATTGTTACGATTATTAGACGTTGGTACTAAGTGAGAATGTGAACATTGTAACATATATTTCTAAAATATGAAGGTAATAATTTTGTGTCACCAAACTGTCGTATGAAATGTGACGGTGGGTAGCGTGGAGCGTAATAACCATCGTATTAGATTTCATGTTATTTAGACCGGTTTTAGGTGCTATTCGTAATGCAAGGTCCGTGGTATCACAGCTAGCCCTAACAGGACACCAGCACTACGTTAATTAATTATCTTTTTAAATATCGCAGCTGTTGAAATTATTGGATCGAGATCGAGAGAAATAGGTACTATGTTGTTCTTCAAAAGCAGAATGGTTTTACCTAATATTGCAATTTATGAGATCAGTGATTTTTTTTTTTTTTCGATGGGAAAAATCATCTTATGACAACCCCCGCTCTTGGGCGGAGCGGGAGATAGTGTCAGACTGTTACTGACTAAAAAACCCATCCCTTTCCTTCAAGCCTTGATACCGGGGCTCGAGCGCCCTTTCGGATAACCCTGGCCCCAGTAGGCTTCGACCCGGCTGGGCCCCTGCTGTTGCTGACAACTCCTTGAGGAGCGCGGGAACAGCGCGCGCCGTCGACGACTTGGGCTTGGTCCGGACAGTTACCGGACGGCCGGACAGCGAGCTACCCATTGCTCACTGTCCGCAAGCCCGCGCCTACGGTGGCTGGAAATCGGGATCGGAATCCCGGCGGCAGCGAGAGCACCGTTGCCTGATGCGGTCTGCCTCCTCCTTAGCGAGCATTACTGCTTCGCAGAAGTCGGCGACCGCCTGCCACTCCTCCTCGCTCCGGACCATGGCCTCGACCAAGGCCCGGCGCGAGAGGTCTCCGCCGCCGATCACCCCCACGAGGGCACGGCGATGCTCCGCCCAAGCATGGCACACCGCGATTGTGTGCTCCACCGTGTCCTCCGGGCGTTCCGCACAGTGCCGACACCCGGGCGTCACTTCCGCTTTGATTCGGAACAGGAACCTCCCGAACTTGCCATTTCCGGTGAGGACCTGTGTCATGCGGAAGGTAAGGACGCCGTGAGGTCTTTCCAGCCACGCCTCAAAGAGGGGACTTATCGCCATAATTGTGGCGTGCCCATGACGGGGTTGCGATAGTCGCTGACGCCATTCCACCATGAGGTCCCGCCGGAGCTCTGTCCGCCATGTCGTGACCTGTCGCGGCAGAGGACTTTCACCCCGGCGTTGCATCTCACGCGCATGTCGTGCATGTGTGCAAGGACTGTTGCCTCCAGATCCCACGGTGGTAGGCCAGCCAGAAGGCTCGCCGCTTCGCGGGAAATCGTGCGGTATCCCCGCACCATCCGAATTGCCATGACCCTCTGGCAGGCGTTCAGAATGGCCGCCGGTCGCTTTTGCAGCGACGGCGCCCACACCGGCGCCCCGTACAGGGCCATGGACCGAACGATCCCCGATGAGATCAGTGATCGAGTACATTATCTATAGTAAGTTTTTAAGCAAATGTAAATGGCGGAGATCCTAGTGTCCTGAAATACAGACCTTGAGCCTTGCTTTGTGGGAGACTGGTGCCTAAGCACCAGTCTCCCACAATATTACTTGATAAAATTATATTATTTGCTATTTATTACTCTGTAATTTGTAATGTTGTGGCGAGAAAATTAATTTTATTACTTACTAGCTTTTGCCCGCGGCTTCGTCCGCGTGGCATTAGGCATTCATGTATTTTGACTGGCCTGTTGGTCTAGTGGTTAGTGGTCCTAACTGCTATGCCGCAGGTCGTGGGTTCGATTCCCACCCAGGACAAATGTTTATAATGTGATGAGCATGATCATTTGTTCTGTGTCTGGGTGTAATTTATTTATAATATGTATGTATTTAGAAATATTTAAGTATGTTTATCAGTTGTCTAGTACCCATAACACAATCTCTGCTTAGCTTGAGACTAGACGGCGTTGTGTCATAGTTGTGGAATATACTATTATATTATTATAGTATTCACCAAAAAAATCAATTTCCGAAATCGTAAGAATGGGTACCTAATACATTCTAGAGATAACCAGTGGTTATAGAGTGCTATATAAGCTTTTAATCTGCTCAGCGTTTTTCCAACGACGTTGGGTTGCAGCTGAGTGTCTACTTTTCTTATGAAACGACTGTCTATATGACCCCATAACTCAGCAATAAAGCAATACCCCTTGAATATCCGTAACAACTGCCAAAGATATATTACAACCGAGACCAACGACTCAATGTGCTAGAGGTACGGAGGACCCATGTTTTTTTTTTAAATGGTCCCCCATCCACAGACTGACCTCGAAAAGTGTTGCGTGTTGCGGCTGATAGCTTAAAAAATAATCAATTTTATCTTTTTATAATATTAGTTTAGGTCTATACAAGGTGTAAGGGACAGCCCTCCACAAACTTTAAGGGCTTGCTCAGTAGACGAAACTGAACAACCTTCCACAACATTTTTTTAGGAAACGAAAAATATCAACCTCACCATAGAAAATTATAAACTTGATTGGACAGTTTGTATGAAGAGGCCGAATTTTTTTTTCGTTTCCTGAAAAACAATTTTGTGGAAGGTTGTTCAGTTTCGTCTACTGAGCAAGCCCTTAAAGTTTGTGGAGGGTTGTCCCTTACACCTTGTATACCTTATAACTTTATAATCTACCTTATAACTTAGTAATCTACCTTATAATTTAGTAATTTACCTTATAACTTTGTAAGTTCTCCACTTTGCAAGCGAGTGTTGCGTCTCTACCAAGGACAACCGTGACATTTGTTTCTCTGCCGACGAATGTGGGTTCATCTGTGAAAAGAAAAAACAACATTGATTAACCAGCTTGAATGTTTAAGCATAAACAGCCTTATAACTTTCCCATTGCTTGGACTCAGGCTTACTCTCTAGGAGAAGGAATGGGCCGTAATGCAACACGCGGATCTAGTACGGATTGGTGTGAATGCTTTCGTATTTTCGGCTCTAGGACACTATGCGGGCTTTCTTGCGATGTTTTCCTTTAAGCTAGAACTTCATTAGACCGAGACACACGTAGACCACCCTGATTTTTACGTAGAACGACGTCGCGTAGCTTGGATCATGTGTAGCTCTACAAGTCTAGTTTCCAAATAAAATGTATGGACACCGACGCGCCCAGATCCGCGTACGTGGCACACGTGTGTGCTGCGTAGTTCTTCTAACTTTACCGTTTTGGGAGCAGTGATGAAGCCATTTAATTAAACAAATTAAAATTCCTTGTTCAGTTTGAACCGGCGACGCCATCATTGCTCGTTGAATTTAAGTTAAAAACCACAATAGCTCAATTTCAACGGTTTAAACTGGCGGTAGACGAATAGCGAGATTGACACTCATCACAAATTAAATGAAAGTGTAGTGATCCAATTTTCTGTAGAAAATTTATTACACAGACTACAAGCGACAGTTATAAATGCCACCACGAGAAGCTACAACAAGCCGCCACAAAGGTAACTGAAGAGACCGACTGCCACTTGTGGTCGATGGTCGATACTGGCAGTCGGTAACAGCTACTTTTTAGGGTTCCGTATCTCAAAAGGAAAAAACGGAAAAGAAGATCACTTTGTTGTGTCTGTCAAGATCTTTTATCTCGGGAACGCGTAAAAGTATCGAGTTGACATTTAAATCATATACTCAGGTTTGCGGATTCTCTAAGCTGTAAAAAAAGCAAACTTGTAAGTTGACGACAAAAAACAGACACAGACAGACTGACAGCTTCGCTGCGGTCCGGCTCAAGCGAGCAGCATCCTTGTTGCGCAGGGTGCGTGCCAGCACCAACGGCCACCTGAGTGTCATTGTCAATAAACTGGATTGTCCTATAATTTGGTCCTTAAGCCGACTACATGCTCCTGTAAATACTGTCTACTAACATAGTTTTATAAGTTATTATGATAGTAACAAAATTTTATGATTTATGGAATTATTTTTCTGAAATAAAAAGATTATTACCACCCCTACCACCAACCCTACTTTACTCTTTTTTTCTACCCTTTTTACTAATTAAATTGTGTAACTTATTATAATATGTATGTATATAAGTATTTATAATTGAGTATTGTGTTTTATATAGTTAGCAGTACACCACAGACTACCACGTGTATTATTTTAAGCTCTTATCCATCCTAAGGTTGTCTGGAAGATATCGCTTTCAGCGATAAGACCGCCATAATTGTACCCACAAATTGAAGTTTTTGTATAAGCTGTATTACTTTTTGGTGTACAATAAAGTCTATTCTATTCTATTATTATTATTATTATTAAAAAAGGATACTTCGGTTTACGTCTCAAAAAACGTACATTACGACACTCTCGAGGAGATCAAAATTCATAGGGTACTTCTCGTTGACCCAGAATCCTGAAATTTGGCATAAAGCAAGGTCTTTTAACACAAGTATAGGAATAAATCTGAAAACTGTAAATTTATTGTTACGTCACAAATTTTTTTTTGCGATTCGATAACAGCATCCGAGACTCCATTCCAGAATTGAACTATTCACATATTATGTAAGTAGGTAAGTTTGTATGGAACATTCAGGGCGCGAGTCCGACTTGCCCAGTTTTTTTTTAATTCATGCGCGCACTATCTTAATGGACTCTAACGAAAACGGCTGCAGAGGGAACTACATTAGACCGACGCACACGTGGGTCATGCCATCAGCCGCCCTAGCCAAGTTACAACCGTTTCGCTTGCGTCGAACGCTTCGAGTTGGCCGCGTCGCCGAATCTTTTGTGCTGACCACGTGACTGAGCGTTGAGATGACGTCATTCCCGTATATTTGAAGCTTTCTACTTGCGTTAACTATTGCAGATTAGTAACTTGGCTAGGGTTACAGGTGTTCTACGAACAAATCATAGTACGTAGAACGTCGTCGCTTGGCGTCGCGTGGCGTGGCTCTACAAGTCTTGATGCCATATAAAATGTATGGAGACGACGCGCCCAAATCGGCGTGCATGGCCCACGTTTACCCAACGTAGTTCTATCTTTAATTGAGAAGCTTCTGATAAAAAAAAAGACGTGTGGCATTCGAGGACTGCCGCGGTAAAGCTATTGCATAGCATTTTTATCAACTTATGCAATTATAATTATTGATTTATTTTATTTATGCAATATTTTTTTTTCTTTAATATTAATTGAAGTTACACTTTCACACATTGAATTGAATTTTGATTGATTGTTCACTCATTTGTTTTCTTATCGGTCACCTCAGCTTAAAAAAAAAACATCGTCGTAGAAGAAAAAGTCGTAGTTATTCTGCGTATTAATATAATTGTATTAATATCTAGTAAGTAAATAATAATTATAATTGAATCGTATTGTGGCCGGAGAGGACCACAAGAACCGGGTAGCGACTATTTCTAGCGTGTGGCGACAAACATTTGCAGCGAGTCCATATAAAATTCATGAAAACTACATAAAATTTTGTGGTTATGGCCCGTGCATGATGACCCTCATAAGTAACAATGGTTATTGTGCGTTTGATAAATTCGTCACATTAATTTAGCGATCACTTTAATTCCTGAAATTTTTTTACAGTTAGGAATCATTAAATGACTTTTCCCGCTCTGGGCGGAGCGAGAGGGAGTGTGAAACTTTTACTGACTAAAACCCACTTTTTTTTTTCTTTTTTTTTTTAACTAAAACTAAAATGTTCTTTGTTGGTTTTTCGTTCAAGGACCCCGGGTTTTCCTTTCAGAAAAGAACTCATGACCCCAGTAAGCCTCGAACCTGCTAGACCCCTGTGCTTTTGCTGACATCTTTTTAAGAAGGTGACCATGGCTTTTACTAGGGCCCGGCGCGAGAGGTAGTTGCCTTGTTCCTTCAGTTGCCCTTCGCGTTCCAGGGCCACGGTAACTCTTTCTAACAATACCACAACCCGTGTATATACCTAAATAACTTGCTGCATATGGTTGGCTTTTTTTTTATAGAGTATAAGTGTCGCAGCCATCTGGTTAAATTAGCCATCCAATTGGACGCCTAGGGCGTTCGTTGAATCCAATGAAATGGCTGAAGAACAACTAGCCATGTCGTTGACCGCAACGTTTATCCAGATAGCTGAACGTTGTGTACTTAGTCATTTAGTTTAATAGGTTGACCATGACTTTATAAATTACTAGCTTTTGCCCGCGCGGCTTCGCTCCCGCTCTTCCCTACTTCAGCCTACTATACCCTACTCTGCCCTACTATACCCTACTCTACCCTACCCTACTCTACCCTACCCTACTCTACCCTACCCTACTCTACCCTACCCTACTCTACTCTACTCTACCCTACTCTATCCTACTCTACCCTACTCTACCCTACTCTACCCTACTCTACCCTACTCTACCCTACCCTACTCTACCCTACCCTACTCTACTCTACTCTACTCTACCCTACTATACCCTACTCTACCCTACCCTACTCTACCCTACTCTACTCTACTCTACTCTACTCTACCCTAAAAAAAAAAAAAAAGTAGGTCTTATCTTATGTAGGTCCCCACCAATTTTCAGCCAAATCGGTTCAGCCGTTCTTGAGTTATAAAAAGTGTAACTAACACGACTTTCTTTTATATATATAGATATAAAACTACTTTTTAGTAATAGTGTCACAATAGTGAAATATTATTATATCAATAAATAGCGGCACTAAATTTTAATCACTTGGCTGGGTCTTGATCAGTCATTTTGAAAGGGCTAACTTTCAATACGCCAATCTGTTAAACGTTGAGTGAATTTAGTTCAAACAACTATCGGCCTAGGCATCTTATTGGACGCCGGCGTTTAACGGACACCCTAGGCGTCCAATTGGATGGCTAATTTAACCAGATGGCTGCGACATAAGCATTGTCATACAGCGTGGCAATGCCGCCAGCTTTTGTGCACATTACCTGTCGACAGCAATGTGGAAGAGTTTTTTGACGCCAAATTTTAGTTTGATTTTAGTTGTTGTAATTAGCGTAGGGTTTTTTTTTCTGTAATTATAGTCGCTTAAGTATTTTTGAAATGTAAATGATGTTGAAACTAAAATAAAACTTGCTACCAATTAAAACATCAATAAAACTGTGATCAACAAATATTGACTAAAATTGTTTTAACACTAGAAAATAGAAATTGGTGAAATAGTTTTAATGAATGAAAGAGTAATAAATTGTGTTTGTTCAGTTAGTATTTTGTGCTAGCAATAAATGGACTTATTTAAAACATATTGAATGTAATCAATGTTATTGCAGTCATTTGTATTTTTAAACGACTGTTTCATTAGGACACTAATTAACTGATTTGCTATCCTGAATTCATGTGGTAATTTGTTTGCACTCATATTTTTGACTAGCTTCTATCAGCGGGTCTGTAAAAAAATAGATGTATCCGTGTACCCCTTTCTACCAAATCTGTTCCTCGTTTGATCGTGAAGAAGTGACAAACATACACACACACACACATTCGCCTTTATAATATTAGTGTGTAGTGTGACCACAGAGCTACTTTTACTACGGTTTTATTCCATAAGCCTATCCTACAGAATGCCATACTTTATTTCGGGATATAAGGATGTTTTCAATATCGTGCGGATTTCATCACGCATGCGGGACTGTCCCGCATGCAGAAAATTACAAAATGCAAGAAACCCAAAAAAAAAAAAAATTAAAAAGTAAAAATTAATAAAAAAACTATTAAAAAGGAAAAAAAATACTTGTATGAAATAGACATTTGCGGGATACGCGTGCGGGGCGTGCCGAACTACAACTAAAACATGTTACTGCTATACGGACACGAGTTTAGAAATCAATCCTAAATGTGTTGACATTTTAATTTAGTCATTTTAAATGCTTCAGATTTTTTAGCTAAATGCTAAAAAACTTTTCAACTGAACAAACACATGTGGGTTTTAAGCAATAAGTCTGACCCTCCTCTTGCTCCACCCAGAACAGGAGAAGTCATTAGATGAGGAGGAGGGGTTTATTGTATAAAAAAGAAGAATAAATCCCCCATACAAGGTATTACTCATTGGTCTTTAATACCACTTACAGGATTTCAGGATACTCCTTCACAGGATAAGTGTCACCTCCGGCATGCACAACTACCTGCACCCTCCTTGACTTAAACGAAGGCGACGACAGAGCTGTCCAGGTGATTTAATATTGGTCGGACAAAATTTGAGTCAAATCGACACGAGAACAAGAAGAATACCACTTACCTACACCTATATTTGTCAGCCAGGGACTTATCATTGCAATTATTATTATTTTTTAATGATATTAACCAGTGCTTGACTGCGAACCCACCTAATGGTAAGCAGTGATGCAATCGTTGATGGAGAATCGCACAATTTTTTTAGGAGACAAGAGCACTGTAGTCTTGAAAACACCTAAATTATAATCAGACGGGAAAATTGCAGTAGGAAAATTATTCAAATCCTTCGATACACGCGGTACAAAACGAAGTTTAAATGATAATGATAAATGATATTTATTTTGCAAATAGGTTTTAAAAAACACTTTTACACGACAATTTTTTTTTTTCGTCAATCTAAACGATGAGGCCGGTGTTTCCTAGCTGACTACCCTGAGAAGAAACACCGAAACAAAATCAGGGGTCAAAATCTCTTTTAAAGTCAATATTAAATGATTCTGAAACCCTAGTCATGTTAGATTTCTGACACATTACACATGTCTCACAAATGCAGTGTTGTATGCTAGTCAGTCTAGATCTGATTGACTGTATAGGACTGTTCGTCTAATCTTCCACTTGACTTGCGTCACCGGCTAACTGTCCGGTCGGCAGTTGAGTGGCATTTGAGTATTTGAAACACGACAGTTACCAAGTTTCAGTTTCGAGTAGGTAGTGAACCTTACCGGCCTTGTTGATGGTTCAGTTAATTGCTTGGGCTGATTGAATGAGGAGTGTCGGGATTTGGCGAATTATATATCTACCTATCGCTAACGTTGGTAATGTAGGCGTAGTAATACAATGAATTACATCTACAATCATATCCCACTAAGAATAAGTACATCGATTTAATATACAGCCCCTCTAACCAAGTTACAACCGTTTCGCTTGCGCCGAACGCTTCGAGTTGGCCACGCCGCCAATTCTTCTGTTCTGACCAGGGACCGGACGAGCGGATTAATTTTCAAAACCCTTTGAAGGGGTTTCCCTTATGATCGGCTATCCCTTTATTTGGGAAACTTGTACGAATACTTAGCAAAATACTATGGAAAGCCGATTGACAAGGAATCCCAAGCGGTATCGTAAGGGTAAGCGCTAACCTAGCCTTTAATGGGTAAACCAAATGCTTTATAGCTTTCCACTTAATAAAAGGGTATTTTCTGCCGCTAGCAATTATCCGTTTTATGTAAGAGTAGGCAGACTAGAATTCTTCTTCTTTGACCTCATAGGTCATAACCTGTGGAAATCTCTAAGTATATAATATTATATAGAGAATAACGGAAAGGTCTGTTTATTTTCGATATTTACAGACTACTTTATGAAGAACTTCTTACGTTCAATACGCTCTTGGATAAATACCCTTTAGATAAAACGATAAATACCTTTTTTTTATTGTTGGTATGTTCGCGATTGACCGCTGTCTCACCTATCTATACGGACGCGTTCACTTGTTGTTTAACAAAATGGCGCGAAACTACGCGCGAAGCCGGTGTTCGCTTGGGGCAGATATATAGGTAGTAGATACTTGGAGTTTGAGTGGGGTCTGTCTGCATACGTAACGGTATAATATAATACCTTGGATGAGATGTGAATGTGACGTACATTATTGTAATGCTTAAAAATGTATCAAAATAGGTAAGTTACGGTTTTATAATAGGTACTTTGGATCCTACATTAAACTATTATAATGATATTTGAGAAAGCGGTAGGCATCGGCAAAAGTGCCGCAAGTCCATCTTAAGTACAACAATTGCATAGGAAGGCTCACGGTTCGATCGCCAAATTCATGCGTTTTGGCCAATAGGCTGGCACGAAGTGTATTTTAGTTATGTGCGTATTAATACAATGATGTATAGACAGTAGCGTAGCTAAGCGTAGGCGAAGGGGGCCTTCGCTCCCGTGAGCGCCCCCCCCCCCCTTCGCCTGCACGCTTTTCACACAAAGTGTGCCAGGCCTCACGTGTGCGAGAGCTCTTTAACAACGAGGGTTTGGTTTCTAGGCTCGCGTTTGACCACTATTTCACCTGATGGTGAGCGACGATGTGGTCAGACACTGGGTTGCGACAGTCGCTGTCTTGTTTCGAATTTATTAAAGAAAAGGCCTCACTGATGCGAAACGTCTAAATTAGTTCACTCTGCCTCTGCCTCTGTGTATAGAAGTGTGATTCTTACACTAGGTACAGGCACAAAATAGATAGATACAGAAGACCATCTCATGTATGTACTTCACTTTTTATACCTACGCTCGGTGGACGCACATTAATGAGCGTTTGAGCCGGAACTGTTCGACGAGCGGGCCGAGGCGCTGCGAAATATCGTGTCCGTGAACGTGAGAAGATGTGTGCGTTGCTCGAGCGCGCTTTTTATGTATTTTTTAGATTATTTTTCGGGTTACTGACGTTTCGAACACGTCATTTTAGGACACAGTGTCTGAATCGTCTCTTTAGTTTTTTAGTGACGATTCGGACACTATCAAATTTAATGGAGCTGTTTAGTACAGTCGGATACAAAAGTTTTAAAATATAAAATGAAGTAAAAAAGCATTACCTATCTGAACTATTTTAAGGTAGCTTTAAGCCGTCTTAAAGCCACAGAAAGATGGCGCTATGTTTTGGTAATAAATAGCGCAGTGAACGTATATTACTGTTAGTCACCTAAGTAGGTATTAAAAAAAGTAAAACTCAATCAATACTTATATTTTTTAATTCAAAAATCATCTAAAAAACATTTGTTTATATTAATTTACAATATAGGAACATAAAAAAATACCTCGTCAACAGTCATATTGGTTGATTTAATTTATTATTTAAAAAAAAGTCATTACTTTTGCAATGTATAAAATCACAGATTTATTAGTTTTACTGAAACAGCAATAAATATCAAAAACAGAATAAATTTATAACCTACAGTCACATCATTTGGCATAATATTCTAAAAAATTTAACGTATAATAAATTGTTAAAGTAATTCTAATCACAGATGTTTTATTAATAGTCACTAAATAAAGATCTTAATAAATTCTTAAAAGTATGAAGATTTTTGTAAATATTGTATACTAAGGTGTTCCACGTTTAACTAATCTTAATTAAACATCCTCGCTCTTATGGTTATAGAAAATATGGTGAGGAAACCTGCATACGCCTGCGAAGAAATTCAAAGGTTTTATATATATATTTAAAATCAACTCTACGTTTGCACTTCGGTTTATTAAAGCCCAGTCATCATAACTTAGGGTAGGTTTGCCTCTCGTTGTATACCCCCCAACGAGAGCTGATGCTAAATTGCACGTTCTAAAGCGTAGATCTCTATGGAGAAGAACGTGCAAGAAACTCCATCTCTCTCTCTATCTCTCTCTCTTTTAAATCAAATTATGACTTAGAGCCCGTCCCCATCACCACGGCGCTGCGTCGCCACCGTACAATGGTACGGCGCCGTCACCGTCACGACAAGGCGTCATGCCGTCGCACGGTGCCACGAACGATGCGCCGTGCGCGTTTTCTCAAATTTCTCAGACGATGATTCGCAATTAGCGTACGCACAAAAAGAAAAGGTAACCTAATTAAAGATAATCAAAATATAACTATCACTCTGTAATACTTAATCTAATAAATCTTTGTTTTCTCGTACAAACATTAAATCTTTTAAAAAAACTTTACTTAAATTACTTCTTAGAGGATGCAGAATAAATTTCAACGATGAAAATAATCTCTCAACAGATACTTGAGTAGCAGGTGCAGCTAAAACAGTGTTCGCTAACATTACAAAGTCCGTCAAAATCACTGTTCTACTATTCCAATGCGAAATTATATTTTCACCCAGAGGTATCCTTGGGGCAGTCGTTAATTCGTTCAGGTTAGCTTCGAAAGACGTTATATGTCTTGTTGACCCTCGCAGCCTATCAGCCCTTATCAATCTTTCTTCTAAAGAACAAAATCCACTGCTTGTACCTGGTCTTGACAGTTCATTTTCATAATTAGTTACTTCATCCGCTGCACCTCGTTTCAATTTTAGTACTTGTTGAAAGCTTTCTCTCAACAGAACTTTGGCTCTTTCACGTTTTTGATTGTTTAGGATTAAATTCAGACGTCGATCCAAAAATAAACTTTCCAAAACAACGTCATTATTAAACAGTTGTTTCTCACGCTCTTGCATTGCGGTTTGAAGATTTCTTGCAAAAGGGTGGTCAATCTCCTGAATTTCATCTCTGCACTTCACCCACGTTATATAAAAATCACCAATGGTGAGATTTTGGCGTTGCAGAACAATTGTCGCCACGTTAGCTGGTTTAAGGCATTCTAGTATTCCTTTTATTTGAGCCCAAAAGTTTGACGAAACCAGAGAATTTAGTTCAGTTATGGTGTTGCAAAAATCTTTTAAGTAAGTTAACCTTTGAAGCATGTTGTATGTGGCCGTCCATCTGGTTTTGCAGTCATTTATTGGTTTTTTTTGATTAGCTAATTTAATTTTGTTGATATTGGTAGGTTTGCGCAGTATTTGAACAATTGTTCTGCTTAGATTAATTGTTGTTTGCACAGATATATCATCATTCATTGCGTCTTTTATTGCTAACTGTAGCGTATGTGCAGCACATAACATTCCCCGAATTTTAAAGTCGGTGGTACCTATTAATATATCTTCGACTTCAAAATCCTCATTAAAAATGGCGCTCTCATTTTCTTCCCTTTCTAGTAAAGCGTTTCGCTCTTCATTGTCTTCATATACTGTTTCTTCAAAATCATCCTCAGTTGACTCATTATTTTCTTCATTTTGTTCGTCTTCTTCTACGCAATATTTACCACCAATTAATTTGACCATTTTAACCATGTTAGATCCATTGTCAGTGCAAACACAATAAATGTGATCTGTAGTAATATTAAATTCCGTTAAAACATCTTCTAATGTGTTCTTTAAAAACGTGCCGGTTTGAGAATCTGTTACTTCTATTACAGCTAGGTTTCTAACTACGATTTGTGCGTTTTTAATATATTGCATATTTATTCCAATAAATTTTCTATCACTGCACGTAGCCGAATCCAGTTTCAAGCTTATCAATTGATTTTTGATTTCCTCATGAATCTTTTGTTTAATTCTGTAGGCCTGTTCACTAATCGATTCTTTTATAGCCTTTATATTTATTTGTTTTACTTCGGCATTGGAAGGTAATGTTAAATTAATTATTTGCTGAAAAGCTTCATCATCCATCATAGCAAGTGGTCGACCATGTACAGTTACAAGTTGCATGCAAAATTTTTTTATTTTCTTTACAACGTCGGCATCTGGATTAAATTTCTTTTTTTTTGCTGTAGTTTGATTAATATTAATTTCTTCAACGATCTTGTATTCAGCTATGTGTTTGACAGCCAAATGACTCTTCAAATTACTTGTATGCTTTCCCTAAAAAAAGAAAAGTAATACTATTACAAATGACATAAAATTATAATAATACTATTACAGAATCGCGCGACTATCTCGACGGTTTTTTTTTTCGTGTGCGTTGTGGTGGTCGCAAAGTTTTATTTTATTTAGATATCACTAATTCACTCATTTTACTTTCACATAAAACGACTAAATTCTCCATTTCAGATGTGTGTGTTCCCGGGAATTATTTATTTATTTATTTATGTATCCTTTATTGTACACCAAGATAATAAATTACACATTTGAGCCTTATATTTAGAATATACAATTGGCGGCCGTAATTAAGTCCCGTTCCCGCGTGAAATTAAAATTAAGTTAAAGTTACAACATAAGTTAAAACCCAATGAAAGTCCCATTAAATTCGACCTTTTGTAGACATATCCCGTAGTTTGAAATCGCGTTCCCGCAAGAAATTCACCATTAACACCGCCACCCGGGATTCCGATCCCGATTTCCGGCCACTGCAGGCTCATCCGTGGCGAGCAATGGGTAGCTCGCTGTCCAACCGTCCAGTAACTGTCCGGACCGAGCCCAAGTAGTCGACGGCGCGCACGTTTCCCGCGCGCCTCAAGGAGTTGTCAGCAACAGCAGGTTCCCAGCTGGGTCGAAGCCTACTGGGGCCAGGGTTCATTTGAAAGATAGCTCAAGCCCCGGTACGAAAGGCAACGAAGGAATGATACGGCCGATACGGCGGTAGCTACGCCCCTGCATTAAAATCTACTATAATACAGTAGTTATACTAAGAATATCCCTTGTGTTTTCCATCAGCGGAACAAGCAAACGTTTTGGTCTTTCGTTTTAGCGGGTATCTTTATTTCACGAGATAAAACTTTTTATTCCTGTTTGTCTGCTTGTAGTATCAAAATAACATTGTTTAATCAATGCGTATGAAAAAGTGTATTCGATACGTATAACAAAATGCGATTTTTTTTTCTGTCTGTTTGTTTATTTCGGCTAATCTCCGAAACGGCTGGATCGATTTCAATAGTACTTTTAGTTACGGATAGGATACGGATGGATATAATGTGACATGGAGTAACTTAGGCTATCTGCTGGTGGCACAAAATTTCAAAATACGTTATACGTCTACGAAATAGTTGAAAATTGGACGGGACTTTTATTGGGATATTGCTAATGAGTACCTTATACTTAAGTAAATACTTAAGGCTTCTGAGTACTTTAAACCACATTTTTTATCCCCGCGAGAACAGGACTATATTCTCGAAAGAGGGGGGTATCTTAATTCATGGGGAGAGGGGACATCTCCAAAACGGCCGAACCGATTTTGACGGGACTTTCTCTGACGTATAGATTATGTTACAAGGAGTAAATTAGGCTACATTTCATTTCCCACAGGAACGGGGTTTCAAACTACGAGATACCCACGTCTTCCAAACGCTTGAAGAAAATTTGACGGGACTTCCATTGGCTGGCATATAGCTAATGTTATATTGAGTAAGCTAATGCCGGCCATACGCGTTCAAACCTGTCGTCCAATCGGTATGACGCTACATGTTTGATCAAACAGATTTGACCGTGTGTGGGAGTGGATTGGTATGACCAACATGTTTGACGGCCCCATACACGGTCCAATCGGTATGATCAAACCAAAACTGAAATTCGATTGTGCCGTCAAACATGTTGGTCATACCTACCAATCAATTCCCAAACACGGTCAATCTGTTTGATCAAACATGTAGCGTCATCACATGAGTAACTAAACTGTACAGAGTCAAAGCTTCAAACAACCGCTCGAATCGGTTGCACTACTACAAGTGCGCGGGAAATGTGTGAGTGTCCACCGTCCGCCTGTTGCGTACGCGGATAAAACCGGTTAACGTAAACACAGTCGGTGGACAATCGTAGGGTCTATACGACTCACGTTTTTTGTTTTGTTTGTACAACTTTAAATATTTTGACGTAAAAACGTGGTACTTAATTTAATATTAATAATGGTGGTTTATTGTACTGTAGGTATGTATGAACAATACTAGAAAAAAATAAAAATGTATCATTATTTAACTATCATAAGGAGTAACATAGGCTACTTTTATTTTAGAAAAAATAAATTCAAAATTCTGTAGTCCACGCGAACGAAGTCGCGGGCACAGCTAGTATAAAACTATAACTTTTTACATAACAAAAAACAAACAACAAAAATTACTAAAAACACAATTGTAGTCATATTACGCAACACAAATCTCTCAATATCCCAATATAATACCGATTGACAATTTAACTACTACATTATCATTTTTTAGGTAAGTCTCAACTAAAAATAAAGCTATGGTGAGTATTGGACACAAAACAAAAAAGGTAAACATCAGTACGTAATCGAGATCGTGAATACAGGGAAATTGAAAAAATACCCGAAACCTCTTAATCCTGCCTTCATATCATGACCCTGAACAACATTTGTTCTACGACTTTTCAAAGGAGATGTTTCATTTTTATATGGGGCTCCGGCCATAACATGTACATTTTACCGAAGCTGGGAAAATTACCCCTGAATAGGATAAAGTAACATTTTTTTCATAATATCAAATGGATTTTATGCACACGATAAAATTAAAAAATGTTTGACGTTTGTCCTAAGAGTTAAGACAGCCATGACAGGTTGTAGAGATGACATTTACTTAACCTAGATAGAATTGTTTTGTTTTTGTCCATCTTAAATAATAAATAGTATAAGATCAGAACTGTGATCTTTCCAATAAAATATTAGACAAAAGTGGCTCACCAATTCACTATAAAGTCTTTGAATCATTTCTATATTATTATAGTACTCGATTAGTAAGGTTATAAATAAATTAATACTGTGTTCAATTCCTGCTGGATGCAAACATATTTCAATACGTTTCCTTCAGCAAATGGGACTCATTTGTCTAATGTTATATTTACAGAATATTATGCTATGTTGATGCTGTAATTACTGAATGGATTGGTATGGTATTATAGTTATCATATAAACTAATAACGTAAGTAATTGTAGAACAAGTCATCTCCCCTTTTCCCAACGGTTTTGGGGTCTGCTTCCAGTTGAGCTGGATGCCGCAGAATACGTGTTTTATATCAAGCGACTGCCATCTGACTTCCACAGCCCAATAACTGGGTAACACCGTACCCCTTGGCACGACTGGTATCAGATTTACTGACTTCTATCTATCCATAACAGCTGTCAAAGATCTTCAAAAGACAACAGAGACCAGTAATTAGGCCATTGGGATTAACATGCTTTCTGAGGTATGTTAAACCTTTGGTGTACCACAGAAGGAATATAGAACATGGTACCCTACAAATAAAAAAATAAATAAAAGAACAAATCACGATTCAAAACTTTATTCTTGTTCTCTTACTAATACATAATCGAGGAATAATGCTGGTGCCACATTATTTTGATGTCGAGCCCAACCAAGGTACCAGACTATAGTCATCACATGTGCGCAACATCCAACTGTTCGCATTCCACAAATACAACTGCAGTAGTATCCTTCTATATCATTTTCCCAATTTTTTTTTAAAGTTGGGAATCATTGTTTACTTCCATCATTTTTTCGATTTCTTCTGCGCTGAAAACATTACTTAACATTTCCAAATTGAAAATATGGTCCCAATCATAGGTAGTCTTGTGAACTACACAAACCCTTGCATTTTCTACAATATATACTTTATAATTAGACAGCACATTTTTTCTTAAGTACCCTGGCACTATGTGTCCTTCTGGGTTCGTACAACCCGGTACAACACAACTCGAACTAGACATACCCACTTTTTAGTAAGAATTTAATTCTATATGATGGGGCCTATCCAAAACCTGTGGAGGCTCTTCTTGATTAGATGCAGCTTCGTCGGCATGTTGTTCATATTCTAGACGAACAGTATTTTGAGCCCAAATCCAACAATCACTGCACATCAATGAATGATTACTGACCTGTAAAAACAATGCAAAATAAACTCACACATTCACAAATAGATACATACTTTATAGATTTACAGTTGACTTTTACACACCTCTCTAGGGTATATTCTTCTAGAAATAACATCTCTTTCTGGACCATCCAGCAATAAATGTGTGCGACATCTCACTATTGATGTTGAACATACAACACAAACATTCCTACTATTTAGGTGAAGATTAGCTGCACGCTGTACATTTCTTCTTGCTGATACCCAGCAAGCGTAGCATACTCTGTCTCCAGGGAGTATCTAAAAAATAATATGTCTGTTAAGATTGTTACCAAGCTAGATAAAACATATTCATAGTTTTCATGTATTTTTTCCCCATACAGCTGATGATCATTATCTTATTATCACATCAATCAGTCTAATGCAGGAGAATTGTAAGTGTAATCTGATCATATATAAAGATCATACATAAAGATAGAGGTGTATATAGTAGGTAACAGACCTGTCTTGGAGTTATCCGTGCCGTGATTTCATCTCTCTCAGGACCATGTTGAATACTGTGTGATCTTCTCTGAGAGAGAGAATTTCTACACCACACACAAATATGTTGATATTGTCCAGAATTTGATGCTGATGATACCTTTACTAGCCTGCAGGCACGCATCCAACATCGATGGCAAACAATAGCACCAACTGGTATCTGAAATTATTTTCATGAAGTTAGTGATTCTATAAATTGTTGTTAATGCCAAATAACGAAAGCAAACTATTTGTAAATAATAGGTACCTGTCTTGGGGCAATTACATTAGATATTGCATCTCTCTGAGGCCCACTGCTTATATAATGCGTCCTCCTTGAGGTTGAAGATAAAAGGCACCACACACATACATTTGATTGGTTTGTTTCACGGATGGGTTCTATTCCATTATCCTGCATTACTTCAGTAGTACTATGAGTACTCTCAAGAAGACTGGTGATTGAGTTAAAACATGCCTCGCATAATGCAGCATCAGTAGCAATCTGAAAAATACTTATATATTTAAAGAAACTCTGAAAACAAGTTCTCCATAGTTTCACGAAGATTTTATAGTTTTAATTTACCTTTAGCGTGAATAAAAACAGAAGATTTCCAATGGGCAAACAAATCCAAATCGCAGATACTGAATTCGAGAACCGTTAAACAAAGCTAAAGTCAAACCAAGAATGGGCAGATATCACAAAACCGTTGTACAAAGCCGAAGTCGTAGAATATAAAAATGAGAAAACGTAAAATAACACCGAAAACCACGAAAGCCAAAATCAAGTCGAAGTCGAACGAAACGAACAAAATGACTTGACTGACCAATTGACATGTTATTGTCAACAACCGGTTTTTTTTTTTTTGGCATGGGTTTTTGGTCTTTATGATCAACAAGTTGAACTCGTTCATAAACACATTAATTTAAAAAATGGAGACTCAAGATTGTTGCAACGATGAAATCGTGATACTTAATTATGTTTACTCAAAAATATGTCCAATAGAATAATAGTTTATTTTTAACACTTCAAGAACACACAAATATTTTTATTTATTTTCTACGTAACATTGATTTGATGAGACATAATTTCAGAACGAATGAATTATGCAAGCAAACAAGACGCCATGTTGAATAAAACATGGCAATAATTGAAAAACTATTTTTTTGTTGTGCACAACAAATCAGGCTCAAATTCACCAGATAATATTTTTCCCGAATTTGTGGTATTTTTTCCTCTTTTTTGATATACTGTACTTCTGATGGCCGAAAATGAAACATCTCCTTTCGAAGCATTTTTTTTCCATACAAAAATAATAAACATAGTCTAAATTTTGCCTATATCATTTATGCGGTGACCGACGAAAGGCCGCCGCCCGGCCGGCGCGGGTAGATCAAAAGGAAGCGAGCGGGCGCACAGCGCGGGGTCGCGGGGTGACAGTCGCATGAGTGCCTTACTCGTAAGAACACGCGTGCGCGTATACCGCTATCGAAATTCGCGCGTATTAGTAAATTAAGTACATACATATTAAGTATCATGTCTTACCATTATACCAACAAGATGGTGCGGATGCTTGCAAGGTGCGATGATAACGTGTCGTTGGCCTGCCGTGAATACGCAGTACGTTTCCCTAACTCAAGTAGACCATGCTATGAAACAATGTTATCTGCAACACAGCGTCTACGTGATCACGGTCAATTTCGACCTAGGTCCAGTGACCGCGGTCGTTCGCCAACCCATACAGTGCGTGAAGAAGAAGAATTTTAATAAATCAATAACACTGATGAATGATGTAATAACGATAAGAAAAAACACGAACAAAATCTCATTCCTAAATAATAATTCCGGATGTTCGACATTCGATCGATCGTAATGTAGGTATGAACTATTGAACTTACTCACCCTAAGCTCGCTCATTTCTAACTAAATTGGTCGCCACCAGCTCGCTAGATCCTGAGCACGGCGCAGAGTTTCAGAGTGGACACGAGGCAAAAAAGTGGGGTCCTGGATACACTCCTCACGCAGCATTGTAAACACGTTCACAATACGATTTTTCATTTCAATTCAGAACATCAAATACACACACACAGACAAGACACTCAGAGAAAATATTGTTATTCCGATAACTTATCAATTCGAATTTACGACTAACAGACACAGTCCACATCATAGAAATATGTGGTCCACATCGTTTTGCGATAAACATAAAAACCGAACTAACAAAAATCTTTTAAAATCAGCTTAAGGCACTGCGAGCTGTTTCGATTTTGTCGAGCGCTCTCGTAGGTATAAAGCTAGTTGACCTCAAACGTGAACTTTTGCGAATCAGCTGTTTGAAGTTTTATTTACACTGTTTTTTTTTGTTAAATAAGTGAACTTATTGTTTTTTAATTAAAAATCTCATTGGGTTAGGTACCTTCCACCAGATATAGGTATGGCCTGTACCGCTTGTTCACAGCAATACAATCCTTAGCGTGCACTTCCGCTTACTGTACCCTTCTATTAAAATAATAATTTATGATCATAATAATGGTTCTGGTGCACAATGACGCGCAGCGTAACACAATGTTTTGTTTTGTCGCGCAAGGCCTAGCGCTTTGACTCCGCCCAGATGTTCAAGATCGATGACGGCAGGACCTCGCGCTTAGTAGCCGCGCTTGCGACCACAACACCAATGAGGCAGAACTTAGTCGTGTAGGTACTTATTTTCGCTAAAACGGCCATTCATAGTAAATGGCACTGCACTTACCTATCATAGATGAGACACATTTTTTTTTTATTGGATGTGAAATCATCAAATGACTTCTTCCGCTCTGGGCGGAGCGGAGGGGAGTGTCAGACTCTTACTGACTAAAACCCACCCGTGTTCCTTCATATGCCCTTTGCGTTCCAGGGCCACGGTAACCCTTTCGGACAAATTCCGCAACCCTGGCAGGAGACACACTTATCAACAAGACTAAGTAGTCCATCAAAACAACTGTTTTAAGTAATGTAGGTACTTCATCCATCTGTTGATATTGAAGAATGACGCTTTGTTATGTAGGTACATACTTATTAGCGTAGAACAATGCGATGAAATATTCAGGGGTCAATGTACTACTTGTATGTTGCCTACATTTATTATTTTACCCGATTTTGTTTGCTTGCATTTAATAATAGCCAATAATTGAGCAAATCAGCTGAAGGTACGGTACCTACCTTGTTAAACGCAAGTCGACAAGGTCCAATTTAACATGCGCGCGGCGCGGGCGCCCGTTAATGTTAGCTACCAAAATGGGTACGCGCGCGCGCGTAGTATACGCAAATTTTACAGACGACAAATAAATGAAAACAAATTGTTTTTGGCTACGTTGTTTAGTTGAAGTCAAAGTCGTAGAACAAATGTTGTTCAGGGTCATGATATGAAGGCAGGTTTAAGAGGTTTCGGGTATTTTTTCAATTTCCCTGTATATTATGAACTTCGACAATTTTTTTTAAACTACGCTATCTTAAATCTATTGTTCCTAATATACTATATTAGACTCAAAAACACCAATTAACTACAAAAAACATATCAGGAACCGATAACATAGATAAAATCTCTTTCAAATTTGTTTCCACCTATTGTGACAACTCTACAAAAATAGGTAACAATATTACACTTTCTCAGGAAGCTTTGCCTCTGTACGGTTTATCTACTCATGTGGCGTCATACCGATTGGACGACAGGTTTGAACATGTATGGCCGGCATAAGGTACTGTTTATTTCCCCGTGGGAACAGGGCTTAATTCCCGGAGGAGGGGTGTACCTCCGTAATGGATAACATTTTTTTATAAGATTAAGTTCATGTCGTTACCTGTGTCTCACTAACTGGATGTGCTACACAAAATCTGAGTGGATTGGAATCCAGCATACCCTATTTAGTAAACAACCGTAGAAAAGCTTCATACAACAAAAAAAATATTTTGTTTTTCTGTGATATGCTTACCTTAATATTTTTTTCACAAATTTGGCATTTGCTGGAATTATTTTTCTCGTCATATTGAAAATATCGATGCACTGCATCTTTTCTTGGCTGAGGCATTATTTATTTATAAATTAGTCACTGCACTAATAACAACAATACTTTAAATTAACCTTATCGGCACAAATTAGAGAGAGCGCATCGTAACTCGTACAGTAGGAATGACGAATGCTTTCGCCTGTCGCAAAAAGGGCTGTACGCCTGTGACGTATTAGTAGTAAACAAACACAACATCATGCACACAAACACGCGCTGCGCCGACGCTGCACTCACTGACAAGACGCACGGCACACTAGCTTTTAAAGCAAAGGCAATAAGTTATATTTTAGCTTGACGCGGTGATCGGGCGGGCTTATCTTTGTTTGCCTTAGAATTGCCGAATTCGTCCGCACGTGCTACTACTGGTTTCAGATCGCTCTTATGTAGTTAAAAATACGGTTCAAACTCGCTTGAATTAATGTATTGGTTAGCGCTTACGAAGGGGTTTCCCTTTCAGAATGGGATAGCTGATTGTTAGCGCTTTTTGTATTCGGCTGTAAAAACCCAGATATTTTTTTGGGAAAGTCAACGAATGGGTTTCCCTCGAGAAGGTTAGCTAAAAAACTATCCAGCTAAACCATGGGGGTTTTTAATTGAATTAAAATATCCTAGCTCTTCAAAACCCGGGGTAAAACCCTATAAAAGGAAAGCGCTATCGGTCCCTGGTTCTGACCACGTGACTGAGCGTTGAGATGACGTCATTCCCGTACATTTGAAGCTTTCTACAAGCGTTAACGATTGCAGATTAGCAACTTGGCTAGGGGGGCAGGATTTATTTGTAATACACTGGTAACATCTCAGGACTATGTTACTAACATCATAAACAATAACTTTTGTTCTATGACTTTTAAAAAATTGTCGTATTTTAGTTCATCAGATTTTCATACAAATATCATATTTAAATTGAACGTCATACGAAGCAAGCTATCGTACAATAGCGGAGGGGACCGGGTTAGGGCGGCGGGGGTGCTTGATGCGCTTGCGTCACGTCATATAGACGTGAGTAGCTATAACAAAATACAGAGTTGAAATGTGTTAGATAGAACAACGAAACCTCGAAAGTTTGTTTTTGAAAGTCATAGAACAAACGTTGTTGATATAATGTTAATAATACAGTCCTGCAAGGTTAGTGTTTTAAACATAACCCTGTAGTATAATCTTGTGTCAGTTTTAGTTATCGAACTTCTCCGAAACGGCTAAACCGAATTTTATGGAATTTTAGTAGGTCTTTTTTTTTTTTTTTTTATGGTGGGAAAAATCATGCATTGACATCCCCCGCCCCTCTGCGGAGCGGGAGATAGTGTCAGACTCTTACTGACTAAAAGACCCACCCCGTTCCTTCTAGCCTTCATACCGGAGCTCGACCCGGCTGGGTCCCTGCTGTTGCTGACAACTCCTTGAGGCGCGCGGGAACAGTGCGCGCCGTCGACGACTTGGGCTTGGTCCGGACAGTTACCGGACGGCCGGACAGTGAGCTACCCATTGCTCACTGTCCGCAAGCCCGCGCCTACGTTGGCCGGAAATCGGGATCAGAATCCCGGCGGCGGCGGCGGCGATAACGCCGTTGCCTGATGCATTCGGCCTCCTCCTTTGCGAGCATTACTGCTTCGCAGAAGTCGGCGACCGCCTGCCACTCCTCCTCGCTCCGGGCCATGGCCTCAACCAAGGCCCGGCGCGAGAGGTCTCCGCCGCCGATCGCCCCTACGAGGGCACGGCGATGCTCCGCTCAAGCAGGGCACACCTTGACTGTGTGCTCCATCGTGTCCTCCGGGCGTTCCGCACAGTGGCGACACCCGGGCGTCACTTCCGCATGAATCGAGTGCAGGAAACTCCCGAACGAACCATGTCCGGTGAGTACCTGCGTCATGCGGAAGGTAAGGACGCCATGAGGTCTTTCCAGCCACGCCTCAAAGAGGGGACTTACCGTCATGATTGTGGCGTGCCCAATCTTTGGTAGGTCTGGTCTGGCTATATTTTAGCATCCTCCATTTATTTCATGAATAGACCAGATCCTGGAATAGCAAATAAGATACTTTTTATTCCAAGAGTATGTTCCCTTGGGTGAAAATTTTCTACTTTCACACGGGCAGAGCCCGGCAGCAGCTAGTATAGAACATAACAAAGCTTTTACAATATTTTAGGTAGGTACTCGTGTATTCTGCGCGAATTCATTTGTTTTGTTTTGTAGGGAAAAGGTCGATTATTCGTCTTCATTCAGCAATCATTTCAATATCAATATTGTCTTCGATTGTACAGCGTTTTGTGCTTAAATTGTAATAATGTCCTTAATACGTAAGCTTCTTATTTTTGCGATGCCATTGAATTGCGTACGGAAATAAAATGCCAAAAATAAACAGGTAAGAATTTAATTGTTTATTTTAAATGATATTGAAATGTGTGTTGTGATCAGAGGTCGGAATAGGTAGAATATTATTTACCCGAAGTTCTAAGAAATAGAGTTGATATTAAAAATACCTAACCAAAACATTTTTTTGCCCAATTGATATAATATCAAAACCTATTATATACATTATATCTATATACACCGTTAAATTTTAATCGTTTTAATCCCGTGGAGGGTCGATCCGATACATGAAACACTATCGATTTGTAAAGATAAAATTAAAAAATAAATTACCATTTTTCAAAACTCGTATTAATTTATGCATGTACGAAATTAATTTCTTTAAGAAAACGTCAGCTGAGCGAGTCGAATGACCTGTAGGTAGTTTGTATGCAACGCCGACTACTACTTACGGGTCATTAAACTCGCTCAGCTGACGTTAAAACGATTAAAATTTAGCGGTGTATATACATATTGTATATCAGACGTGTTTATGTAGGTTTATATTGTACACTGAATCCTACCCTCGAATGTGGTCTCTCTGTCACTCAAAGGTTTGCTGAAAGAAAACTCATTGTTGAGTTAAGGTCGTCTTTGTACATCATTTTACAATCATTGTATTAACCTTTCAATCGTGGAAATTGCAGACACAATTGCAGAAAGACAATAGGTGCGCGAACGCCGGCGCGTTCGCTTGGGGTTTAATGAATTAAGTGTTCCCACTTTTGGGATTCAGGCCTCCTCTCTAAGAGAGGGAATGGGCCATTATCCAACACGCCTCCACGCCCAATTTTTTATCACATGTCTTCAAATGTTTGGTTCTAGGACATGCCAGTTTCCTCATGATGTTTTCTTCACCGTTTTGAGAGCAGTGGTAATGAATTAAATTACACAAAGTAATACGCCTGGCTGGGTTCGAAGGCCGAAACTCCGACAGACACCAATTGTTTTTACCGAATCTGGCCGAAACCAAACCTTCGGTCGGTCTCTAACAAGAACGTAACCGAAATTATTTTCTCAGTAACAGAAAATTATTTATTTATAATTTAAATTTCCTTAACAAATTACGTCTTGAAATAAATGACGACCGTGGCCCTTGAGATGAAAAATTCAACTAGCTAATAATATTTTCTACATTTACAATTCGCTAGAGTGTCACTCCAATGTTCAGGAGTCTTGAAAAGGAATGAATAATGCTTTCTTAAAATTACGAAGTAGAACGAGATAGTTTGAGATCTTCTTTGAATGAAAACCTAATTATATGATCATCTTCGTCCGAAAATTGTGAAGTGCTTTCAAAGATGGGCCTGTTGGTTTAGTAGTCAGTGGCTCTTACTGCTATGTCAGAGGTTGTGGGTTCGATTCCCACTCAAGATAAATGTTTGAGTGATGAGCACAATCAATTGTTCTGTGTCTGGGGGTAATTTATCTTTAATATGTATGTATTCAGAAATATATATGTAAGTTTATCAGTTGTCTAGTACTCATAACACAAGCTCTGCTTAGTTTGGGACTAGACGACGTTGTGGAAAAAAAAACCACTTGCCCACAGTGCTGTACTGTAACCTTAGAAGTAGGAATTTGGAGAGCTATAGATAAAAATATAAATACCTATCCCTGTCTTCGAGTCGCGTATCAGCTTTATGCCAAAACATAATCTGAAACTAATGGTAACATATTTTATTTTTTGGGTAATATTCTACGACTTCTACCGCTCCATGGTGCAGTGAGAGGGTATCTCAGACTCACTGACAAAAACCCACCTGTATCCTGATCCTGCAGTTGCCCTTTGTGTTCTAAGATCGCAGTATATCTTTCAAAAAACCCCGTGACATCGGTTTTACCGACATCTCTTATCTGCCAACCAGTTACGAAGTTCCAAATGAGATAGTTGCACTAAGTATGTGCTATATAAATGTTTTTCTTCTACCTTTCATCATCATCATCATTTCAGCTGAAAGACGTCTACTGTTGGACACAGGCCTCCCCCAAGTGTCGCCATAACGACCGGTCCTGTGCATCACGCATCCATCGGATTTCCGCGACCCTCACCAGATCATCAGTCCACCTTGTTAGAAGCCTTCCAACGCTGCGTCTTCCGGTACGTGGTCGCCACTCCAGAACCTTTCGTCCCCATCGACCATCTGTCCTGCGTGCAATGTGCCCTGCCCTTTGCCACTTACATTATCTTTCGTCATTATTGTGTTTTAGATATAAGTTTTTCTTTGTTATGTTTTGTATGTACAATAAAGTATATAATAAATAAATAAATAAATAAATAATATCTTCTATATTTAAACATTATCATAATTTTAGCTGAAAGAAGTCCATTGTTGGACATAGGCCTACCCCAAGTGTCGCCATAACGACCGGTCCTGTGCTTCTTGACCCTCACCACGTCATCGGTTCACTTGTGGCAGGCCTTCCAATGCAGCGTCTTTCAGTACGTGATCGCCATCAGGTACCAAGTATTTTTAATCAATTTCAAAAATAGGCTTCTCCTTTAAACCCTCTAAGCCGTAATTTATGTAGAAAATTGACCCAAAGGAATATCATCATCATCACCTTCCTGCCCTTGTCTCGTATAACTTGGGGTCAGCATAACAATTTCCTTTCTTCCATACTTTCCAGTTTCCCATCACGCTATCACTAACTCTCTTTTCTTTTCTATCACTTCTGGAATATATTTATTTATTTATACATATATTATAATCTTTATTGTAAACCACATAAATAAAAATACAGGACAAACATTTAAAAGAATAAGTGCACAATGGGCGGTCTTACCGCACAGGGCGATCTCTTACAGACAAACTTTGGATGGACTGAGAGAAAGGAGATAGATTTAGGGTTGTCAGTGTACAAACATCAGATTTAATACTAATAAGATACATACAATACAAAAAAGTATACTAATAAATATCAAACATATAGTTGAACCAGGAGAAAAAAAAATAGGTGCTCCTAAGATAAAACTAGATACAATGCATACTTAGATACTATGCCCTTGTACCAAATTTTATTCAAATCCGTTCAGCCCTTCGAGCGCGAAGAAGTAAAAAACATACAAATACACAAACTTTCGCTTTTATAATATTAGTGTAATTTGGAAAATGATAACTCAAATATTGTGCTATTGGAAAACAAAACGAACTTAGGTTGCTGTTATTGAAAGCGCCTATTGTCTTTATTATCATTGTAGATGACAAAAGCTTTTCATTCCCGTCTTCTTGTCAACTAGCAACCCACCCCAGCTTTGCAAGAGTGTTAAAAGACTTTCAAATTGTCGGCTTTTCTCTACTATAATTTGTATGTACGTGTTATACACTTTAAACTTCCACATGAATCACTCTGTCTACTGGTGAAACCCGCATGAAAATCTGTTCAGTAGTCTTTGAGTTTATCGCACATGTTTAACATCTAAACAGACAGACGCGGTAGAGGACTTTGCTTTATAATGCATTTATGAGGATACCGAGATTTATTTAAATGTTTTGTAACCCGGGGGTTCAATCGGAACTCTTACGTAGTCCAGTAGTTCATAAAATTGTGTCATGATCATCATCATCATCATTTCAGACGAAAGATGTGTAATAGGCCTCCCTGAACGGTCACCACAGCGACTTACCCTGTCTTGTAATGGGCTTTTTGAAGTGAGAAAACATCAAATACCTACTCGGTCTGGATGGAGCGAAAGAGCTTCTCAGACTTTTACTGACTAAAACCCAACTATTTTCTCAATTGCGCTTTATGTTCTAGGGTCAAGATAAATCTTTCGATTAATTCCACAGCCTCTGTAATGGATACACCGATGTATCTAGTAATGTAAATAAACAGATTATAAACTAAGTCATTGTGTCCTATCCTAGATCGACCTTTATGCCGAGTCATGTTAATATATAAACCTAGGTAGGTATTGAACTCTCACTGCCATTGTCGCATGACACAATAGTGTTGACTAAAATTGATTTACCAACGCCCGACAAAGCGTACCCTTAGAATGAAAGTGACCTAACTCAAAATTTCTGTAAACTAGCACTTTGCCAGCGACTTTGTTCGCGAGAAAGATTATACCTACACCGCTAAATTTTAATCGTTTTAATCCCGTGGAAGGTCGATCCGGTACATGAAACACTATCGATTTGTAAAGATGTTAGACGTCAACTGAGCGAGTCCAACGATCTGTAGGTAGTAGTCGGCGTTGCGTAAAAACTACTCATTAAACTTGTCATTGGACTCGCTCAGCTGACGTTTTCTTAAAGAAATTAATTTCGTACATGCGTAAATTAATAAGATTTTTGAAAAAAAGGTACTTTATTTTTTTATTTTATCTTTACAAATCGATAGTGTTTCATATACCGGATCGACCCTCAACGGGATTAAAAGGATCAAAATTTAACGGTGTATAAAAACTTAACACAACCGTATTTCAAGGTCTCGAGGGTAGTTTTGAAAAACTGATAATGAGTCTTTATTATTCATTTTGATTATGTGTATTCAGTATTTAAATGAGTGACTGCAAATTAAAGTTATAAGTGACAATAATAATAAATTTAGGTGTGTCACTTAACTAAAACTTAATGTGAAAGTGCTAGGGGCCCCTGTAATTCAATTTTTAAAAGATTTTTTGCATTTTGCACGTCAGTGTTTAGTGTTGATTAAAATATGACTTTAATCCATGGAGCAAGTTTAACCATTCATCACATGAATTTCGTAAAGAAATACGTGTAACGACCACCAGTCATATTTTGATCAATAAACAACTAAACACTGACCAGCAAAATGCAAAAAATTAAGAAAAAAATATTTTGCGGGCTTCTTTGGAGCATTCCCTTTAAAAAGTTCCACAACCTTGCGGTAAAAAAGAGCACGAATTTAAGGTAAGAAAGAAACACGGGAGAAAAACATTTAAAATTACTTAGACCAACATTAAGTATACATTTTGAAGACTTTTTCATACTTAGTTAATTCTCCACAAACTGAAATTTTTGAGTTAGGTCACTTTCATTTTAAAGAAGCAAGCATCATTCATTTACCTGTTACAAAGGCGTTTTTCATTGAAGAAAAGGGACCTGAAGAGAATTATTGACCTTTTCAACTAAATAATAGCTAAAATGTCTCTGATCTAGTGATGTGCCGTTGTCGGCAATATTACCGTGAAGTGGGAATATTGGTGGGAATACTGCCCGAAGTATGAATATTGGTGGCAATATTGCCCGAAGTATGAATATTGGTGGCAATATTGCCCGAAGTATGAATATTGGTGCCAATGCCAGCATTATTCCCAAATTGCTGGCATTGGCACATCTCTACTTTGATCTATCAAAAGATGCCTATTCTTTCTTTAAACGTACCTACACATGTAAGTCATCCATCATCACTATTTTAGCTGAAAGACGTCCACTGGTGGGCATAGATCAAGTGTCGCGACAACGACCGGTCCAGCATCTCGCAATTACCGGATTCCCGCGACGCTCATCAGTAGCCCGATTCACGTAATGAAAACCGTAACGATATCGTTGCGATTTAGTCGTTTAGACTATTTCCGTATTCACATCCATCAATCGAGTTTGAACGACACCGATTTTAATGTCGTTCGAAATTCGTCGCTTAAAAAAAAATCTGTATTAAATTATCCTGGTAGAATACTTATTAATGTAACTGGAAATAAGTCGATAGATCGTGAATACCGCTTTTGGATAGGACTTCGATCGAACGACTATAAAACTTCAACGATATTTGGCTTGTTTGATTTTACGTGAATCAGGCTACAGGTCATCGGACGGAGAAGCATTTATTATAGTATCTTCACCGTATGTGACGTCCTTTACTAATATAACTACATATTCTCCAGAAGAATGTTTCTACCTCGTATTTCGAGTCCTTACTACAACCTATCAATTTCAAAGTAGGTATTATACTTAAAATAGTTTCCCTCCGAACTCCTCCGTAACTTAGCATTCGAGGTTTCAACTTGCAAACTATCATAAACTTGCTATAGAACTACAGCCATTATAGTTTCTTCAACAATTATCCGATAGGCCATTATTAGTTTAAAATGTATTTTAGTCAGAAATTATTTGTTGTTATTAAAGCAAAGTGGAGCTCTTTCAAAGTTGCTAATGTAAAGAGGAATACCAATTAATATCAATTAATCTATTTATAGAAAAGGAGAAACTGACTGACTGACATATCAACGCACAGTGTGGGATTTGACCTTAGTTGCGGACATCCTGTTTTATGCGTTTTTCTGAGAGATAACATTGAAACAAAACTCCAATTAAAACTCCCATTGATGTATCTGTCATAGTTTTGTAGAAATTCAGAAAACAATGAAAAATCCATAGAAACCATAGAAACAATTTTTCTTCTTTCTTTTATGGTTTTTTTTGCTAAATGTTTATTGGTTTGATAGCAAATGTACTTTATGAACCGACCAATCCACCAAAACCTAAAATATCGCGCAAGCAGGCAAAAAAATAGTTTTTTCTATGATTTCATTTTATTTTTTTATCTAGTCACTATTCACATGGTCGCGTTTTTTTTCAGTGTCAATATGTTAACTACAATAATTACTATTATCATAAAAAACACGATAACAGAAATATTGAATTTTAAAATTTTATGTTAGGTTTGCCACTGATAAGCGCCTACTATTTTATAACACGCAATATTTCAAACAAGCTTTCTTAGCATTACTTAGTAGGCGTTTAAGTCGTGTGGAAAACAAATTTAGGTAAGTTGGCCGCGTAATGTAATAGTATGTACTTATGTCTGAAGCATTACTAATATTTTCTTATTTCAGTTTTTTCCCTTTTAATTGCGTTTATGTGTTTATTTTAAACAATGAATAATAGTGTAAATTCTACATATTATATATTTCTAGAAATCTATACATAAAGAGTTAAAAACCCAATTTTATGACAACCCTATTTCCATAGAAATTATAAAAAACCTTAGAAACGCAATATCTCCAACATCGCGCAAGCTAGTTATATGGATTTTTAGATAACCCTATTGAATTTTTGTTAAAAAAAATGCGACAATAACATAGATAATTTCTAATTTTTTTTTTTCAAAATTTTAAAATTATTTTTTTTCTCTCGTTTTTCTGCACTTAAGGGATTGAAATTTTCACACTAGTAGCATTGTAAACTAGCAGATGGTTTGATTTTTTTACAAAGAGAAATATCACTTTTTTCGAGAAATATGACTGAAAACGTTTTTCGTAGAAATCCACGACTTAAATGAAAAAATATAAATATCTGCAAATCTAATTGAAATTTTCAAAAAAGGTCTGGGATGACTAGGCCTACTTAAATCCAACATAAAATGATAGTGTCCGCAACTAAGGTCAAATCCACACTGTGCAACGCACGCATAACCAAAAGTACAAGGACAAGCCTGTTGGTCTAGTGGTTAGTGACCCTGACTGCTATGCCGGAGGTTGTGGGTTCGATTCCCACCCAGGACAAATGTTTGTGTGATGAGCACGATCATTTGTTCTGTGTCTGGGTGTAATTTATCTATAATATGTATGTATATCAGTCTAGTAATCCTAGCACAAGCTCTTCTTAGCTTGAGACTAGACGACGTTGTGTGATAGTTGTGGAATATTATATTATATTATACCTATATTATATATAATGCCTATATTATTTTGCTCAGTCCCTTTTCTTTTCTGTAGACGACCTTTGCCCGTGGAAATTCCAGAGGTCTGTAATTCCAGAGGTTAGGCTAGCTTCTGAGATATTGGCTTCGATTTATATTAAGTCAACACTTGACATATTTTAGTTAGGTACTTATAATATTAAAAAAAACGGCCATGCGCAGTCGGGTTGCGCATTGTTGGGTTCCGTAGTGGACTGTTATAACATGCGCATTTAGAAGAGGGCTTTGTTTTTATTACTATGTATGTTCATATTGGTTTCAACAGCCAATAATATATTAAAGAAGATAGTACATAGGCTGCACTGGATTGAAGTTGGAGAAAACATTAGATACAGTAGAAGCAAGTGATTATTAAAAAAAATTGACAACCAGCGACTTGTATTAATTTGAGTACATGGTATACATTGCTTACTTACTTTGAATGATTTGAAGATAAAAAAGGGGTTGGAATTGGACCGGTGACCTCAATGCTAGACACCTCTATTAAAATATTTATAATATTTATTACTAGCTTAAGCACGCGGCTTCGCCCGCATATATAAAATATAGCCTATGTCACTCAGGAATAAAGCAGCTTATTATCGGTGAAAAGAGGGGAAAAAAAAATAAAGAGGCAAAGGTTGTTTTTTTATTTTTTTGTTTGTAGGAGGTAATTTTTGGAATTGCTGGTCCGATTGCTAAATTTTTTCTCCGATAGAAAACTGCTTTATTCTTGAGTGACATAGGCTATATTTTATGCACGCGGGTGAAGCTAGTCTTTTATATACTACCTAAGTACCTACTATCGTCTTGATATTTTCCAGATTTTAATTTTAGATTATGGACACAGGGCTGTACGTAACGTAAAGACAAACAAACGAGTATGGTGAAACTATATAAAGGTAAAACTACACTGCTCACACGTATGCCACACACGTCGATCTGGGCGCGTCGGTCTCCTTACATTTTATATAGAAACTAGACTTGTAGAGCTACACTTGATACACGCCGCGTGACGTCATTGTACATACAAATCGGGCTTGTTACACGTGTGTTTCGGTCTAAAATAGTTCTAGCTTAAGGGTTTTTGGTTAGGACTACAGAACCCTAAAACGGAATAGTTATTAACGTTGGCCATAGAAATCTGTGGTTTGGGTTCTCTAAGGTTGTTCAAACATAAATTAACTAAGACATTGTCAAGGTCATGTTGACTTTTAAGATTACCTAGATAGGTACGAGTATATGTCAATCAAATTGTCTATATTAAATTAATAATAGATAGCAGGGACGATTCGTGAAATTTAGGCGCCCTGATCTAACACGACTTGTAGCCCTATATAATTAACTAAACTAAGTGCCTGTCTCTTCGACAATAATCGATCATAGGAGAGCATAATTAGGTTTTGGAGAGAGCTTTAGCTTTCTATACCTTTTGTCTGATTGCCTGTGAATAGAATAGAAGATATTTATGTAACATAGAAACAAAACAACGGTAACAGACACAATGTAAAAATAAAGGGTAGACAGACCGACAGACAGACGGACGGACGGAAGGACAACAAAGTGATCCTATAGTCTTTCCGTTTTTTGCTTTTGAGGTACGAAACCCTAAAAAAGTATGTTACAGTAAAATTGTGCGGGCGAGTGAAAAAAAAATTATAAGGGGGGCCCCGTATTTTTTTTTTAAGGTGTGAAATGATCCAATGACTTCTGCTCTGGGTGTAGCGGAAGGGCGTGTCAGACTTTTACTGACTAAAACCACATCTGTGTCTTTCAGTTGCCCTTTACTTTTTAAGACCGCGGGCCATAGTAGGCCCCTACGGTTTGCTGACATCTCTTTGAGAAGTGCGTAGAATACTACGTGCTGCCAAAAATTAGATTCGGTCGAGACGATTGCTGGACGGCGGGACGGTGAGTTACCCATTGCTCGTCGTTCGCAAGCCTGCGTTTACAGTGGCTTGTGGCGACCGCGTACTGGTAAGTAGAACTCCCATAAGGTGGACCGATGACGTAGTTAGGGTCGCGGGAATCCGATAGATACGAGATGCATAGGACCGGTCGATGTAGCGACACTTGGGGAGGGCTATGAATGACCAACAGTGGAAACTTGCTACTTTCAGCTGAAATGATAATGATGAACTACACGTACTGTATCGTTTTGAGAGCAGTGATGATGAAATAAATTATACAAAATAATGCGCTTGGTTGCTAGGCTTGGCTACTCTAGACTCGGTGGAAAGGCGTGCGAAGAAGCTGATTGGTGATCCAGATTTGGTTAAGTCCAATCTTCATAGCCTTGAGCACAGGCGTAGGGTAGCCAGCCTTTCGGTTTTTTACAGATTGCATTTTGGAGAGTGTGCGCAGGAATTGCATGAATTGATTCCGCCATCTCATTTCTACCATCGGACAAACCGACGCACGGCGAGTATCCACCCTTACGTTGTTGAAACATCTACGGTCCGAACTAAGCGTTTCGCCTCGTCATTTATACCGCGAACTTCGAAGGACTGGAACAGTTTGCCTGCTGCGGTCTTTCCGTCTGATTATAATTTGGGTGTCTTCAAGGCTAGAGTGAATAGGCTCTTAATAAACTAGTGCGCCTCACCATCAACGATTGCATCACTGCTTACCATCAGGCGGGATCGCAGTCAAGTACTAGTTTATAACAGATAAAAAAAAACGAATAAATAGATGAAATAGGTAGGGGCACATATTCATTTATCCCGGTCAAATATCAATACATAAACTACGATACAGGAATGCCATATCATAACTTTCATAGGACCCATGGTTGCATTAAGTTTTATTTCCATCATTTTTTTCCTTTGGTCCCACAATCTCATTACTATAAGGATCGGAGCTCGATAGAATCGCTGGCATTGTTTTCCTAATAAATATCATATTGTTGTGTCTCTGTTAGCATAATATTGAGTAAATAGTTCCAATTATTAATATATAGTGTTGTTATAAATCGTCTCGTAATAGTTTTCTTGGATATCTGACATCGGGCCTATGATTGATTTTGTACTATCCACGAGTTCTTGAAAGAACTGATATATCTTGTAGGTTTTTTTTTATGGTTAGGAAATCATCTTATGACTTTTCCCGCTCTAGGGCGAAGCAAAAGGGCGTGTCAGACTTTTATCTACTGACTAAAACTTCCGGGGGCCTTAGCGGGCATCGGCCCTGCTGGGCTCCTTTGGTTTGATAACATCTCTTTGAGTAGCGTTTGGAACACTACGCGCTGTCAACAACTTGGGCTTGGTCCGAATGATTACTAGACAGCTGGACGGCGATCTACCCAATGCTCGCTGTCCGCAAGCCCATGCCTACGGTGGCTGGTAGTCGGGGTCGGGGCCAGGAACTGGGGCTTGATGAGGATGTCCGTTCCATCACGCGTGCGGCCGCCTCCTTCGCTAGCATTACTGCTTCGCAGAAGGAGGCGACCACCGAATATAGCTAAAAAAAACTTAAAAACAGTTCAAACATAAACAAGAAGTTCATACATACTTCTACTTAAAATGTCCACTCTTTAACACAGGCGAAACGCTTAGTTCGGATCATAGAAGTTTCAACAACGTAAGGGTAGAGACTCGCCGTTCAGTGGGTTATAATTATAATAATAATATGATATATGTAATAATATTCCACAACTATCACACAACGCCGTCAAGTCCCAAGCTAAGCAGAGCTCATGTTATGGGTACTACTAGACAACTCATAAATATCTATACTTTATTAATATCTATATAATTATATAAAAATGAATCCCTATTTCCCTTGGTCACACCATCACGCGTGAACGGCTGTTTTGTATTTTTTGCTGTGTTTTTTATTGTGAGGAGAAGGTTTTTATGGAAAAAAAATGAAAATTAAGGTAGTGTAAGGTAGAGTAGAGTAGGGTAGTGTAGGATAGAGTGGAGTAGGGTAGGGTAGGGTGAGGTATAGTAGGGTGGAGTAGGGAAGAGCGGGAGCGAAGCCGTGGGCAAAAGCTAGTTATATATTCGTGTGCCTACGAAAAGCCCACGAACTCCTATAACCCCCTTGCGTCCTCCTCTTCGTAGAACCGTTCTTGGTGCTAATTCTCCCATCCCGCGTCTGTGCAAATTATTAAACTACTACAGTGATCTTATCGATGTACACTCTGACTCACTTGGTAGGTTTAAAACTATTGTATATAAAACAATTAAGAAACAAAGCGATGGTCAGGCTGGCTTGTTAACTTAGTTTTTAGTTCAAATAATTTAGTTTTTAGTTATAAGCGGTAATTATTGTGTTTGGTGAGTAAGTTACTTTTAAGTAGGCAACTAACAATAAAGTTACGCATGTTGTGCTTACCTGTAAGGAATTGCTGCACTAATCTTTAAGTTTATTGCATGTATTTCATATCTTTGTATGTGTGTAGTCAATTGTTGGTGAGCCAAATAAATAAAATAAAATAAAATATATGTATTATAGAGGTACCTAAAGTTTGGGTATTTGTTTGTAGGAGGTAATCTCTGAAAGGACTGAACCGATGGCTAAAATTTTTCACCGATAGAAAGCTACTTTATTCCTGAGTGACATAAGCTATATTTTATATGCTCTAGCAAAGCCACAGGTAAAAGCTAGTAATTGTTATACAAATCATTCAAGCGGGCACACGTTTACCAACACGGAAAAGACAAAATCAAATACCTCTATAACACTAAACGTTTCTTCAGTGGATTGTCAGGAATTATCCCAAAATCGTCGAAATAGGGAACAGAGGATAGATTGGTCAAATACCTTGCCTTTGAGGTGCTTCGGAATTTTCGTTTCTTTGAACGAAACATTGTTTTTCGTTGATACCAATAGCACTTCTGGGAATAGGTTTATATGTATCGGTCAGACTCGGTGGTTTTTTTTTTCTTTTTTTATGGCAGGAAAAATCATCCAATGACAACCCCCGCTCTTGGATGGAGCGGGAGATAGTGTCAGACTCTTACTGACTAAAAGCCCACCCCGTTCCTTCGTTGCCTGCTTACCGGGGCTTGAGCTATTTTCGAATTAACCCTGGCCCCAGTAGGCTTCGACCCAGCTGGGCCCCTGCTGTTGCTGACAGCTCCTTGAGGCGCGCGGGAATAGTGCGCGCCGTCTACGGCTTGGGCTCGGTCCGGACAGTTACCGGCGTTTGGTGGTTGGTCCTCAGCATTGAGGAATACAACGTAAGGGTATCGGTAGGTATGTTTACGGTCAATAACCTTCTGTTTTTTTATGGTGGTAAGTAACAATTCTTCAAACAACGTCTCCTACTCTGGTGCGTGAGGGAATGTCAGACTTTACTGATTAAAACTCACCTGTGTTCCTACAGTTGCCATTTGAGGTCTATAGCCGCAGAGACTCTCGATCGATCCGAATGATTTCCCGCCTCAAAAATAAGGTCGACAGGCGCGACTGATTTTTTGAAATAAATTCTAATATTAGAAGAAAATCCAAAAACCACTGGACCCATTTCAAAAATTCTTTCCCATTCTATTGGTCATAGTCGGCCTTATAATGTTCCCACTGTTGGGGCTGAGGCCTCCCCTCTAGAAAAGGGAATGGGCCGTAATCCACCACGCGGGCCCAGTGCGGGTTGGTGAATGTCACATGTCTTCGAATTTTTTGGTTCCAGGACATGCCGGTTTCCTCACGATGTTTTCCTTCACATTTTGAGAGCAGTGGTGATGAAATAAATTACACAAAGTAATGCGCCTGGCTGGGTTTGAACCCGCGACCTACAACTCGTAAGTCGGCGCCGTTACCACTGGACCACCACTGCTCTCAATCTATTGGTGAAAGAATTTTATGAAAATTCAAATTTACCTAAATCGATTGTTCGCTTCATATCGATGACAAAAGCGTAATTAAAAGGCTCCGTCAAAAGGTATATAGTACCAAACAAATCGAACCCCTTTTCCGACCGTATAGCGCTAATTAGATTTCCCTGACAAGCGTATGGGGGTTGTTTTAAAAGCCTACGTTATTACCACGTAAGTGACCGGTAACGAAGTTATGTTACGTAAAAACGTATACACGTCACGTTGTTGAAGCAGGTATTTTTAGGCTTTGAGAAGGAAAGAATAGACTTTAAATAATATATTTTTTATATTATATTATTATCAACATCATCAGCATTCCACCGCTTATTTATTCATTTATATATTTAATACTTCATGCGCACGCGTAGAGAGGCGGACTTAATGCCTTAGGCATTTTCTTCCAGTCAACCTTTGGGTGAGAAAAATACCATCAGGTGAGATCGCAGTCAAGCACTAGTTTATATCAATTTAAAAAAAAGACGTCCACTGTAGGACATAGGCCTCCCCCAAGTGTCGTCGTAACGACCGGTCTTGTGTGTCTCGCATCTATCGGATTCCGGCGACCCTCAACAGGTCATCATTCCACCTCGTGGGAGGCCTTTCTACGCTGCGTCTTCCGGTTCATGGATTACATTATAACTAGCCCGTATTGTCCCACAGCTGGGCAAAGTCCTCCCTCATGCTTTCGAACTATCACAGTTCCTCGCTTTTTCTTTCGAATTTTTAAAGAAGACATCATCTCCTTCACTGCTGCGGCCCCATGACGCTGTGCCTGGACACCGATCCTGTGTTTTACAGGCCAACAGCTCATCAGATATGTCCTGTCCAGTCCCATTTAAGTTGGGAAGCTTTTCGAGCCACATCAACAAGTTCACCAAAACAAAACACTTCATTCTTAAGAAATACCTATAGACACTTCTCTCGTTTGAAAACGAAATACCAAGTAATACCAACAATGTCACTCATCTGGCAAACGAATTGAATAAATCTACTTTTGTAGGAGAATCAGAATGAAGTAATTGATACAAACGCAGAATAAAGGAATGAAGTAATTGAAGCAACGATCCCAATTTCAAGTACAAAAATATCTTAAGGGCAGCCAACCCGAGGTACATTTTTATACAATCGCTCATACGTGATTACGATGTATACGATGTATGTTGGGCCTTCATAATGTACTCATATATTTAAAAAATAATAAAAAAGTACATCTATAGAAGCCTTGTACATTTCGAATGTCGACAATTTTGTCTAAAAAACTTTAAAGAGTTTTAATAAACACGTTTTTCCTGGAACAAGTTTCGTGAAATATTCGAGTAAATCACGGATTCACCGAATGCCAATAAAGTTTGTTTTTTCTTCATTGAAATGTATTGTTCAATTCAATTCAAACATTGTATTGCATTGCGTTAGATGAAGCAATAAGCTTTTAAACCATGCTCGATGTTGACGATAGCCGAGTAGGGAAGGGCCCTCTTAACTACCGCAAGATAACAATGTATTAACCAATTTTTCTTTTTTTTGTAACTCGACATCATTATTTTTTAATGTAATTAAAAACAAAATTATCTGGGTAATGTAATGGAATGATTTTTTTTCATTATTTTGGGTATTATTGCTGTGGTCTCCTATATCTAAACGAACATTGGTGATGGAGCCTCTTGTGTAACTGTTATTTATTGTACCTACAACTGTATATTTTTTAATCTCCAACAAAGGTGTCAGAGATCTAAAAATAAATGGAAAAACAAGATTACTTGTATTGTATTTACACTGAAACATTTTAAACTACATTCCTTTGTATTTATAGATTAAAAGTAAAATACATCCTATTATAAAGGGGCTTTAAATTGGTTAGGAATTTTTCTAATTTCTAATTTCTAAATATAATAAAGAGGTAAAGTTTGTTTTTTTGTTTGTACGAGGGAATATCTGAAAGTACGGGTCCGATTGCTAAAAATTTTTCAACGATAGAAAGCTGCTTTATTCCTGAGTGACAAGGCTATATTTTATGTACGCGGGCAAAGCCGCGGGCAAAATCTAGTTTTTTTTTTATAATTTACTTGACACAGTAGACGAAACACCTGTCAAACTTTATGTACTGATCAATTTTCTATAGAAAAGAAAAACTAGAGCGCTGGGGTGCACCTATACTAATTCAACAGAGTTGGGACACACCTACATTAATTCAACACACAATGTAACTTCGGCTGCAAACTAATTTACGGTTTAAAAGTGAGACAATTTAAATTGAAAACCTAATACGAGTTTAAATGTTCACTTTGTATGCAAAATATAAAATTCATAAAGGAACATTTAGTGTGGCGGTTAAGATAGCAATTCCTCTAAGTGCTACGGGCTACGAACGCTACGGGCTACGAACGCTACGGTGCTACGAGCTTTCTCACATGTGACATTTCAATTATTTTGTCACAACCAAAAGAGATTGCCCATTTACGCTGAAACTTGTGAAGGCATTTACTAAGATATTCAGATATTTGATGTCCTTGTCTTCTTGGAATTGTTAAAGTTAAGTTCAGTTTAATATTGTAGAAGTGTCGTCGATTGTGTGAAGAGTTACACTCGTAAAGGAATTGTTGGGATTCTGTTTTAATATAAATTCAATAGGATTGCTTTTAGTGTCATACTAGCCAAAGGTATAAGATGAAGTAACAGATAAATTATCAGAACATAAACCACCAAAGATTAATGAGTACAATATTAAACTGTACACGTTCCGCTGATGCGGGGTCTTGCTCCAGAGGTGCGTCATTTTATTACTTTAGATATACATACATTAAATCGATGAGTGCAATTACTGTTTCACGGTGACTAATATTAGAAAAAGAAACAATCGACAGTTTTAGTTGTAAACAGTATTCTTGTGTAATAAATATTAAGGAAACTAAGTGATCCCATAAAAAACAAATTTTGTAAAAAACTTTTTACAAAAAAAAAATAACCGACTTACTAAAAAAAACACTAAAACTATCAAAATAACTTTAATTTCGGAAGTCGGTGTTTCTATAATAGTTTTGCCTCTTCGTTATTTAACACCGACTTCCGAAATTAAAGTTATTTTGATAGTTTTAGTGTTTTTTTTTTTTAGTAAGTCGGTTATTTTTTTTTTTGTAAAAAGTTTTTTATTTCACACTTTTTAGTTGCAATACACTTACAGCCAGATTACCTCTTTCTCATGACAATTCCAATTAACTCAAACCCTGCTAGGATACATTGTTTTATTATGAAGTTCCGGTGTCTACCTTCCGGCTCTATCATCATCATCAGATCAGTTCGATAGTACCTTATAGCCAACAATTCTAATAAGCCCAAACACGGCTAGGATACATTGATTAATTACGGAGTTCCGGTGCCTATCTTCCGGCTCCATCATCATCATCGGGTCACATCGATGATACCATTTTCAACATACCTATTCAGAACTATTCATTTATTTATAACTATGTTCATTGGGAGATCTGTGTGAGTGTAAACTTCCGTTGGCCATTTCTGATCTTCTTCACCAGTTCCATTTCATCAAATTTCATGTTTTGACTATAAATACTTAAGTCTTTGATGAAAATACCAAAATAAGTATATATTTGCCTATAATATTTGAGGAGTTCCCTCGATTTCGCCAAGATTCCATAATCAGATCTCGATTTGGTGACTATGGGACCATTTGGGAAGTATACCCATTTCAACAAAAAAATCATTTTTCAAATCAGTTGGCAAGTGACGAAGTTATGCGCGAACATACATAAAAAAAAAATACAAACATCCGAATTGAGAACCTCCTTCTTTTTTAGAAGTCGGTTAAAAAAAACAAGGCTCGCAACGCAGTTCTTCTACCGTAAGGTCTAACTAAGACGGCTAATATATTCAGTCCCTACTTGAGGCATTTTTTTTTAGAAACTTTAACCAGTTATAATTCTTAAGCTACTGGTTAGAATTGAATGAAATTAGAAATATCCCGTGTTTATACAATGCCTGTTTGGTTACAAAAAATCAGGCCTCTAGTTTTATACACAGCGGAGTTATCTTCATTATTTATCAGCCGATAGACGTCCACTGTTGAACGTATCGCCACAACGGCTTTGCTCAAGTATCGCCACAGCGAGCGATCCGGTTGGCCCCGCATCCATCGGATTCCCGCAACTTTCACCAGGTCATAGGAATGGAGTTATGGGGGGTCGAAAATGGCCTGAACTGTTTCGAGAGTGATCGTTTTCATTTGGGAAGTATACCCATTTCAACAAAAAAATCATTTTTCAAATCAGTTGGCAAGTGACGAAGTTATGCGCGAACATACATAAAAAAAAAATACAAACATCCGAATTGAGAACCTCCTTCTTTTTTAGAAGTCGGTTAAAAAAAACAAGGCTCGCAACGCAGTTCTTCTACCGTAAGGTCTAACTAAGTCGGCTAATATATTCAGTCCCTACTTGAGGCATTTTTTTTTAGAAACTTTAACCAGTTATAATTCTTAAGCTACTGGTTAGAATTGAATGAAATTAGAAATATCCCGTGTTTATACAATGCCTGTTTGGTTACAAAAAATCAGGCCTCTAGTTTTATACACAGCGGAGTTATCTTCATTATTTATCAGCCGATAGACGTCCACTGTTGAACGTATCGCCACAACGGCTTTGCTCAAGTATCGCCACAGCGAGCGATCCGGTTGGCCCCGCATCCATCGGATTCCCGCAACTTTCACCAGGTCATAGGAATGGAGTTATGGGGGGTCGAAAATGGCCTGAACTGTTTCGAGAGTGATCGTTTTCAATATTTTCTCTACGTGCTCTAATCTCAACGACAACAACTCAAGCCAAATGTAATTCTCCAAGAAACAGTAACCTTACTGTGTTACGTTAAACTTTAAATATAAAAATAGCTTAAATTAGCGATGATTATCGCGGATTTAGAAATTTAGCAAGAGCAAAAAAGAATTGCTGCTCGCTGATGAAAGTTGTGTCGAAAAGTGCAATTGTCACATCTGATAGCTAACTTTTCAAATGTTAGGATACCCAGTGTTTTAAGCAATATCGACTTTAAAAAAACACGCGAAACGCAACGCGGAACAAACGCCAAAAAAAAAATGCGCGGCCGGCGCAAGCAAGTGTACGAACCGGACAATATTGATGATAGGTTATGTTGGAATATGCTGATCGTTAGGTTACCCAGAGAGTTCCATTCACTCTACAGTCTCTATAGATTCAAGGTTTTTCTTCAATCGCAGTCTTTCTATACATTCAAAGATTCTCTTCCATAAAAGGACTAAAGTTACTTTGATCCAATCACTTGTACTACCTTAAATTGATTATGCTAATGTTTGTTACGCTGGTCCATCTTTTTTAAGATCTTCTAAACAAATTGGTCCGACTTCTCAACAACTGCGTTCGTCTTATTTTTGGCCTCCGCAAATATAATCACATTTCTTCCATTCGTTCTCAGTTTAAATGACCACCAATCTATCACTAGAAACCTGGGCCCCAAGTCTGCTATTTTTATAAATGCGTCATTCCAACACGATCCCATTGTCATTATGCTAAAAGTTTGTAATCTGCTAATTCATAATGATCGATCATTGATCGGTCAATGGTCTTGTAATAGAATTGCGGTAAAATGATAATTTCGAGCAAATTAAAACCAATAACTGCACAATAACGTTCTAATGGTCAAACACTGACCAAATAAACTGTCAAAGTTTTAGCAGATTACCACAAATGTCAAATATTCATTTGTCAATATGCATGAGATTACCATTTTAAGCCACTTTTTTCAATAGAGTGTCAGTGGTTGACCATTGGAAAGTCATAATGACGCCAATATATTAGTAGATTACCAAACTTGTCAAAATCGACAATTATGACATCAGTGATAGACCATTCTGACACTATTGTAATAGCAGACTTGAGGCCCTGTAACATAGACGCAACAATTTGAGGTGCAAGCATGTTTGCATGCTTCTTGCTATTATTCACTATTATTATAATTGTGCTCCTGATTTTAAACAATATTTTATCGTATGTATTGGGCAATTCTCAGTCTTAAGCTTCAAGTATTCAAAAAATTTAATATTTCTTCAAATTCCTTCTCACTGCAACGGAATAACTCACGTTGTTTCAACTATAAAACTTTGGAACGTGTCTTTGCTTGTCATCAAAAAGCTGAGAGTAAATTCTTCAATTGAAAAATTCGGAAATTCTATTTAAAGTACTCTATAACTTAGTTTGGTCGTCATCGTAACCATTGCATTTTGAGGTCTCGTACACAATCTCTATAGTAATTTTTATTTTTTAGGTAAGTACCTACTATAGGGTATGCATTTATATACCAATGCCAAAAAATATTCCTCTTCTTTGATTTCAGTTAAAACCTGTGGGGGCCGTTCAGGTGTTAACAATTTAGGTAGCTTAGCCTTTTCCCAATTACGTTGAGGTCGCCTTTCTAATGCTCAGCCAGGAGCTTGACATGTTCTATATAACTCGGATTAGTTTCGAAATATTATATTGGATGGTCAGGGTAATCGATCCACGGACTGACCTCATTAAGTTAACTTCACCTTTGAGCAGCTCTCATTAGGAAACCTGGTTCCTTCTGATCATCATTTTCAACATTATTATTTCGGCTGAAAACGTTCACTGTTGAACATAGACCTCCGTAGACATTTTGATAGTGAATAAATAATTTAAGTAAGTACGTAAAAGGTCGTCTAGTCTGACTATGTGAGGTAGGAAATCTACAACCAATAGCTCTTAAGTGGCCAAACTAACGGAAAAAGTTTAAATTAGTGAGTAATAAATCCAGACGTATAAGTTCGATTTTATCACTGAAACTTTAGTTAATATATTATGCTACCAAGTCTTTGGGGAAGTGTAATAAACCAAAACGAGGTCGGCACGAAAATTCGGAATTTTTTAACGCCTTTGAGCAACGAGGTTCTTGAGGATATGGAATGTTTAATCACTTTTCCGACGAAATAGTGACTCCCTATTGAACACAAGTTTGAAATGTTAGAATGCTTAAAGAGTAGTTAATCTGTCTGACTAATGTGGGGTGGTCTTGAGTGTGTGTGTAGGTTCATGTACTTACTTACAGTTTTTTGTTCTGTGTTTAAGTTCGGGATGCGTGAAAAAAATAATAGCTTACACATGGAAACTATGTGCTTATGAATCTACGCACACAATCAAGACCAACCCCGCCGATGATAACAGAATATTAAATTATTATATTTTTTTTTTAAATTGAACTTATTTCTTATGTCTGCAGAATTGTTTGAAACAGTCACTGAAGCATCACCAAGTGGGTATTAGTCAGTAAAAGTCTGACATTCCCTCTGGCTCCACACAGAGCGAGAGAAGTTATTTCATTATTTCCCTCTCCCAAAAAAAAGGGAATGGTTTACAAAAAAACCTAAAAAAAAATCTATTTGTTAAGTAATGAAATAGTTAAAAGGTTCTTAAAGCCTTAGAGGCGACAGAGGAAAACAATAACTTTCAAATGAAAAGCTAAACTTAGTATTTATCAACTTACCTTTCGCATAAACTATACAAAACAAAAACACCGGTACAATCAACGATACCACTTGCATTTTGAATACTCAAAAAATAAACTGCGACACTTAATAAGAACTTAATTTTCCACTTTATTTTCAGAAGCGACGTAAACTTCACGGAGCACTTTGTCGGTACAGTCAACGAGAGCGAGCGTCGAGTTCATAACCGATACTGGCCGTGGATGTCCCGAAATTCCAGGCTGCCGAGTGAAAAGACTGCAAGTACCGCGCACGCGTCACAGTGACGAATAAACACTAGTTAGACGGGAACAGAAGGTCGGCTAGGGAACACCAAACTCATCTAGTTTTAATAAAAGATAAAAATCTGACATGTAAAAGTTTTATTTATGACCAATAAGTTGACCCGACTGACCTTGGTCTGTCCAATGTAATCGATTTAGACAAAAATCCCATCAAAGTCAAAGTCCATTCAAAGTCGTTTTTGTTATTTGTTTTTATTTTTTTCTAAAAAAAATGTCGCCTTTGTACAGCGTAATGTGCATAAAGAATAAATAAATAAATAAATGAATAAATAAATAAATAAATAAATAAATAAATAAATAAATAAATAAATAAACAAATAAATAATTAAATGTTTCACAGGACCGAATTCACAAAGGTTCTTTCGCGGACTACTCGGACTAAACAAAAATCGGTTCCGCCGATAGTTGCAGCCAATAGCATTTATTTTATAAGTAGCTTCTGCTAGCGACTTCGCTAGTGCGACAGTAGAAAACTGTCCCAGAAGAACACTCCCGAGACCAAAAGTATTCTACGTGCTATTTTATGAGATGTTTTACCCATTGGATGTTTTACCAGTTTCATCTAATTCGGTTCTGCCATTCGAGCATGAAAAAATAAACAAAAGTTTGTAAATGTGTGGACATAGATATCCGTGTGTGAGTGCTTACACATTTACAAACTTTCGCTTTTATAATATCAGTGTGATAGTGTGATTTGCTGAACAAAGTACTCGTACATTTCTCATTCAAAACAATATAAAATAGGAACAGAAAGTCGGCTCAATACATACATAGAGGTAAAGTTCACGACCAAATATTCGTTTCTCGTAGGTACACTTTTTTGTGATCGCAGAACGTAACCTTTTTTTGGTAGAGACATATGTACATAGAGGTAAAGTTCACGACCAAATATTCGTTTCTCGTACTTTTTTGTGATCGCAGAACGTAACCTTTTCTGGTAGAGATATACATAGAAGTAAAGTTCACGACCAAATATTCGTTTCTCGTACACTTTTTTGTGATCGCAGAACGTAACCTTTTCTGGTAGAGACATACATAGAAGTAAAGTTCACGACCAAATATTCGTTTCTCGTACACTTTTTTGTGATCGCAGAACGTAACCTTTTCTGGTAGAGACATACATAGAGGTAAAATTCACGACCAAATATTTGTTTCTCGTACACTTTTTGTGATAGCAGTACGTAACCTTTTTCTGGTAGAGACATACATAGAGGTAAAGTTCACGACCAAATATTCGTTTCTCGTAGGTACACTTTTTTTGTGATCGCAGTACGTAACCTTTTTCTGGTAGAAACATTATATTTAAATACAATCGTTATAAATTATTGCAAAAAAATATTTATGTGTGTAGTCCATTTGAAAAATTCAGGAAAAATACGAGTATATTACATGAGTACACGTTTATTTTTAGATACAAAGTACTTGTTTATTTTTGGCAGTGCATGCGAAAATCTTTATCATCATCACATTCCATTTTTAGGATTCCGTACTTTAAAAGGAAAAAATGGAATCACTTAATTGTCCGTCCATCTGTCTGTCTGTCCGTCAAGACTCTTTATCTCGGAAACGCGTAAAGGTATAGAGTAGAAATTAAAACCTATACCAACAGACAGACGTTCAGTCTGCGGTCCCTTAAAGCTGTGAAACAATCACAATTCTATTAAAGTTTACGGAAAAAAAGATACGACCGTTTATGTCGCAAAAAGTGTATATTTTAACACAATCAAGGGAATCAAAATTCATAGGTTACTTCTCGTTGACCTAGAATCCTGGATTTTTGCATGAAGAAAGGTCTCCACAAATATAGGAAAAAATCTGAAAACTGTGTAGGTCACAAAAAACATTTTTTTTTCGGTCCTGAAAAATATTCGTAACTCAATTCGGGAATTGAACTGTTTTCATAGGTGAGTTCGTGCGGAACCGTCAGTGCGCGAGTCCGACTCGCACCTGCCCAGTTTTTTATTTGTAGTCTGAAGTATTTCCGAAGACTAATAAAAGAACTTAGTATTATCTTCTCACATTTGTTCCATATTAGTAGGGGTCGGCGCAATACGTTTTTTTCATTCATTCTATCCTGTCAAACTGTCACCCTGATTTCCTTTTCTTTCATATCACTCCTCAAACAATAGTAATTCATTCATCTTTTCTTTGGCCTTCATCTCAATCTCTTCATCCATCCACATAATAATACTTAGGTACCTATATCATTCCTGCGTAGGTTCTTTATACGGTAGGTATTTTACTAGTATCACTGTCTGCGCCTGTAGGTAGGTACAGGTAGATAAAACCTCCTGAAAATATTGAAGTCGTACAATGATTTGTGGACATAAAAGCTTTCAGAGAAACGTTAGTTTTATTGGTTCTCTATTGGTTAGTCGTCTAGCTTTGTTTGACATGTTTGGTTTCTTTGTATTAAAGCAAACGAATGATTTTGTGTGAGAGTTTCTAGTCACTCGAAATGACAAGTCGGAAGCTTTCAAAGTTTGTTTCAGTTGATTTTAGTTTACTGAGACTGTAGGTTTTAGTTTTTTTTTTGTTATCTCAATCTGACTTTATAATATAGGTACAACATTAGTTTAAGTATATCCTAAACCTGAAACACGTGTCTAGTATTTTATGTACTTAAAGAATCTATGTACAAAATTTCGTAACTGTAGCACGAAAAATCACGAAGTTATATAGCGTGTTGTTACCTGGTTGTCTGCACAAATACATGTTCACCGGATCATCGGGTGAAGGGTTGTTTTGCTCCTGCACCCAGCTGGCGCTGGCACCTAATGCCCGCTAAGACCTGCCCCCCTAGCCAAGTTACAACCGTTTCGCTTGTGCCGAACGCTTCAAGTTGGCCGCGCCGCCAATTCTTTTGTTCTGACCACGTGACGACGTCATTCCCGTACATTTGAAGCTTTTTACGAGCGTTAACTATTGCAGATTAGCAACTTGGCTAGGGGTACTGGTATGATCTGTGCTGGTACTTACATAGTATCCGTAGTGTCCAACTTGTGGCCTCTTTTAAATATTTTTAGGAAAAATTATAACATTGTGTGAAAATGATTGGAATCGATTCAGTTACTGATTCTGAAGAAACTAAGTATATTGAGGTTTCACATATATTAAACTAAAAGTAATGTTATATATTATACGTTATTATTATGAGATTGTATAGAAAGTATTTGAAAGGTACCTTTGTACACTTAAAGTAAGATGGATAGATAGAGCAGTGCGTAGACGTAGATTTTTAATCATTTAGGAAACGCATAATTCAGCATTGAAACACTTTAATTTCTGCATGAAAATGTTTCAATTTTTTTTTTTAAATTAATAATATTGAAAAATTTACTTAACTCAAAACATCTAAAAGGTAAAGTTTACAGTGGACCATACAGTGGAGGCGTGCTCGACTTGTAGCACCAGTTTCTCCGTGGAGGCGATCTCTCGCACCGGGCCCAGGTTCAGGTCATGGTTCGGAGAAGGAATGGGATGCGATCGTCTCCTTCTGTGACGCAGTACCTATTGCTAGCCAACAGCTTGTACGTGTTAGGGACCGGACATCCCCGTGTCCCTAGCCGCCGTATTACGTAGCACAAAATAATGTGCCTAGTTATGATTAGGTAAATGAATTCACTATTTGATATTTTTGGATAGGCAGATATACCTACATAAGGTAATGTGTTAATTAGTTAATACAAATGTTAATTTAAGTTCAAATTGGAAATAAAATAGGTAAGTACTAAGTACTTAAGTCTTAGGTAATATTATTCAGTTATTAAATTCCAACCTAATTAGATAAGTTTCGTTTCCGACTTAGCAACAGGGTTGTGTTCAAGGTCAACATGTTTATTTTAGCATAAACATGGCCTTTCAGAATAAATATCCTCTAATTTTTTGAGATGGCAAAAAGCATGGCTCTCTGGCAATGGGATTGAATGGAATGGATGGCTTCTAGGCAAGCGCGCTCCATCATCTATCACATCGTCGCTTACCATCAGGTGAGATAGTGGTCAAGCACGAGACTATCAACAATAATTATATAATCCTCCATCTCTGGGTAGAGTGAGAGAGTGTATCAGACTTTTACTGGCTAAAACCCACTTTCAATTGTGTCTTGCGGGTCAGGGCTATGGTAACTCTTTCGAATCTTATATACCTGGTTATCATAGACGGATAGAGAAGTCAAAATCTGTAGTTACACCACCTACAATGCTCAAAGAGTATTCATATAGAACACTCACCTTACGCCTGATATGTACCTACCTACGTAATACAAGTTACATGTCATCTGAGGCCTATTGCTATCAATTGGGCACAAAGCCAAATTCTGAACTATTACTAAGAAAATCTTTATTGGACAAAGTCAATAACACCGCGTGAACTTAGGACTGCACGCTCAGCAGACGCATTTGCTTCCAGTATGCCTACCTAGTCCTTACCCAGTTAGTTGTACCTAGAGCAATGAGGCAGGCTGTTTCTCAGTGATAAAGCTAAACGCAGTATTCTAGCGATGAAAGAATTTCAAATATCGGTTCTGTAGTGTTTGAGTTCATTCATCTACACTTTTTTTGTTTGTAGGAGGAGATCTCTGAAAGTACTGGTCCGATAGCGATTTTTTTTTCTCTGATAGAAAGCTGCTTTATTCCTGAGTTACACAGGCTATATTTTATTTGAGCGGGCGAAGCCGCGGGCAAAAGCTAGTTACAAATAAAAATACAAATCTCTTCTCTACATAATATAGTCTATTGTATAGCAATAAGTAGGTATACATCTTGATACGCTCGCGTTTGACCTCTATCTCGGCTGATGGTAAGTGATGATGTGGCCGACGACACAGTAGGTATGCTTTCCTAAATCCTCAAGAAGTAGGTAACCTATTCACTCTTGACCTAAAGAGCTCTTTTTTTACACGCCGTTGAGAGCGACAGAAGTTATTTGTTGAGTTCTTAAAATAAATTCTCGTGTTCTGGGTGGAGTGGCAGAGAGTGTCAGACCTTTACTGATCCAATGTTCCTTCAGGTGCTCTTTGTTGCGAAAATTGCGGTTACTCCCTTGAACAATCAGCAGCCCTGGTAGGCCAAGACCCCTAGGTTGTAGCTATCAGAAAACAGAATCCGACAAAAAATTCCACTTTTTAGCTGTTCGCACAATAGTTGTGTTCCCAAGGCGTTTTGTGCGTACGGGTGGCCCATGCGTCGGTGGCAGAACTCTGTTATACAGAGCACAGCGTACAGAAAAGTATTTTTTTAAAACCAGGAGCCTTGCCATGATGTTAAAATATCAGTCGTACGAGCGAGAAAGAGAAATGATAGCTCCTCCCCTTCAATAGTTCAGTAGTAAAATGAATCGCGTTAAGAACTCGTAGTAACACTGCAGGTCAATTTATTATTCAGGAGTTTCACCTACAACTTAGAGCTTAGGAACTTCAGAAACCTGAATTTCAGCTGCAGTATTTCTTTACACTGGCTCTCAATCCCAGCAGGCACTTAATCTTTCAGTTGAAGTACCTAGTTCCTGGTCTAAACCTCTTTCAGGCCGAAGTCGACAATTGAGTGGTTACAAAGGTGACTTTGAATTATTTAATGCGGTTTAAGTTCGTCGACGCTTTGGGATTACGGCGGCTTAGCTTTACTAAATTGAAATTTTATCCTCACAAAGTTTCCAGGTTGAAAGGAATTTTATAACCGAACCGGGTATGAACCGGGTATGTATCTAAATATACCCTATACTAGCTGACTCGGGAAAACATTGTTCTCCCATATAAATGATCAAAAAATTGGAGGAGGGGGTAGGAGGGTAACAATAGTCCTATTTTCAGACCAAGGTACCAAATATACTTAAAAAAAAATTATAAAAGTCGGTCAACCTGTTTAGGAGTTCGATAACAAACACTGTAAACACAAGATTTTTATACAACATTAGTTTTTAGTTTATGCGAAACCTATTTTTGATATATATAACTATTATTATTATTATTATAATTTGTTTTACAAAATGAAAAAAAAAAATAACCCCACCCCTCTTTCTCGCTCGCACGACTGACACTTTAACACGTCATGGTAAGTCCCCTGATCTTTTTGCATTGCGATCTCTTGGTTTGTCATTAACCACGCCAGTTACGATGAGCTGCTCAAGGTTGTCACTATTTTTGGCAGCAGCCTTTAATCACATGTAGGTAAGTAGGTATACACCGTTAAATTTTGATCGTTTTAATCCCGTGGAGGTTCGATCCGGTACATGAAACACTATCGATTAGATAAAATTAAAAAATAAAGTACCTTTTTTTTAAAACTCGTATTAATTTACGCATGTACGAAATTAATTTCTTTAAGAAAACGTCAACTGAGCGAGTCCAATGACCTGTAGATAGTTTGTACGCAACGCCGACTACTACCTATAGGTCATTTAACCTTTCAATCGGGCAAACATTGTTCTCCCATACAAATTATCAAAAAAAATGGGGGTGAGGGTAGGACAAATAGTCCTATTTTCAGACCAAAGTACTAAATATACTCAAAAAAAAATCGAAAAAATCGGTTAACGGTTCAATAACAAACACCGTAACACGAAATTTTTATATATTACGTTAGAAAATATTTATAATAATGAACTACGATACGAAAGTCGGTCGTTTAGTTTCAAGTTCGAACGGTCGGTCGTCTCGTTTTAAGTTCGAAGTTATAGAAGCTCTTCACAAGATGTTCAGTGCGACGACTGCGTGATTGGTTAAGAGCTTTGGGTGGACCAATCAGAGAGCCGAACGTCATAAACGTGTCGGTCACATTAACGTAAACGGTAAAACAAACTCGCAATGTATACTCTGTTTTTTGGAAAAGGTGGGACTCACTTGATCCTTGAAGTGGACTATTTTACATACATCTAAGGCATAGCGGCCCTCAGTTAACCAGTCCACTTCCCTCCAGAAGCAGATAAGATCTACTCGGAACATCTGTAAGAGACCTCATACGACGAAGTTCATACGATATTAAATCGGTGATATACCAAACTAGCCTCAACGAGTGGCTTCACCCGTGTGAAAATAAGTTTCTTCATACAAACTTTGGACTCCCGTTTCATCCCTTTAGGGAGTGAATTTTAGAAAATCCTCTCTTAGTCCTCGCTAGGGTTTGGGTCCCGGGACGTCTCGCACGTGTCTCGAAGTCTTGGGACTTTAGTGTCGAGACTCGAGACGAGACGAGATTGTCGAAATTGTATATGATTAGATACTAGAATTACTAGATAATAGTAAAGTTATTAAGACTTAGTATAATTTTAACTAAGTTCATTTTATAACTTTTTATTATGTATAGGCTCACGTTTGACCACTATCCCACCTGATGGGAAGCAATGATGTGGCTGGCAATGGAGCACGCTTGTCTAGAAATAAACTATTCACTCTTGACCTAAAGGTTGTAGCTATTGGGAAACACTCTGGTAGTGAATCTCACTCCTTGGCTGTAAGCATAATGAATGTGTTCCCAAATCGCTTTGTACATACCTATATAGGGGTGGGATGTTAACCACGTACCGACGGCACAAAGCTGTACGTCTAGTGGTCCGACGATGGAACGGATTTGGCGGAATTAAATTGTGCAATTCGAATGCACACTCTCTAAAATGTTTACCATACAAAACAGAAATGAGACTCTCTAAAATGTTTACCATAGAAAACAGACTCGGCGTCGATGCTCAAGATTTTGGAATTTTGACTCGACAAGTGTATCATTACCGATGATCTTCTTAGCTCGCTTCTCAATTGACTAGTGTATCAAGCTGGTTTTTGGCAACATCATGTTGCGCTTGATAAAGGGTTGAATAGCTGTTCCGGTATCGATATCGTTTCACCTTTGCTAAGCAGTCAGTTGAGCTTTTGCCTCGATGGAAGAGCCGAAATTGTGAGCAGATGATAGCGTTACCCCAAGAAACTGAAGGTGATCTGATCTAAGTGAATCTGTGTGTTATCAAAAGAAGTAAACTACGCAATTATTAATACTAAAATTAACGTTAACGCTATAACATTTAATTTTCTGTTTAATAAATGTTGATTTTTACACAAACAAATGTTTTTTTTTCAATTATCTTGAGTCTCGAAGTCCCGGGAATTCCCGGGATTTGGGTTGTAGGCTGTCTCGTGTCCCGGGACTTTAAAATTGTCGGGAATTCCCAAAACCTAGTCCTCGCCTACATCATAAAAAGGAACTTTGTGCAAAAGGGTGTAGCAGGATAAGGTAGGGCCAGCGGCCCCCACGAGGTTTTGCCAAAATAAATTATGGTATTATATCAGTGACATGTATTATTACTGTTGACGTGAATTTAGCCTTCTATCTCACTTCTTTACGGAGATAATTGACTAAAATGAAAACTTTTCAAAATTATTTTTTTCAATAACTGTTATAGCTACACTAATAAAACTAAAACGGTTTGTTACAAAATAAATTGCTCTACATTATATATTTTTTGTAGATTTTATTTACCTTAATTACAATTAAAAAAAAATAAAAATGTTTTTATTTTATTTTTTACTCATTGTTTACGATGAGGTAAAATCACAGAAAAAATATATAATAGATCACTAAGTCTAGTATTATCACTAAAAAATGCATTAATATCAGATGGGATTATGATCTATCTCGCGAGATTGTTAACTGTCGAAAAATTTAAACCGTAACATACTGCTCAATTAAAAGCATTATTTTTTTGGTAGATTATAATCTATCGAAGTGCAACTGTTAAATCCCAACCTGTCGCGCGTTAAATTTTCAACTATCCGAAGGCTGTCCCTGATTGGTCAGTCATACAGTAGTCTGTTCTGTGTCCATAGAGTAGGTAATAAAACACATGTGCCAGTCAAATAAAGTAAATGCATTTAAGGAATTGTGACATCAAGTATTTATGTATTATTTAATAGGTAATCAATAACTCTTACACTTTATGATAACTAAAAAATCAGATTTTGAAAAAAAATCTCCACATTACGTATTTTTTGTAGATATTATTTACCATAGTTATACTATTTAAAAAAATAAATAATTTTTTTTTGTTCATTGTTCACGAAGAGATACAATCACAGTATGAATATAAAATATAGCTCACTACGTCTAGTGTTACCACAAAATTGCATTAATATCAAATGGTTGCAACACACCCAAAAAAAAATTACATTTTATTTTAATTTTAGTTGTGAAATCATCCAGTGACATCTCCCGGTCGTGTGCGGAGCGGGCGGGGTGTCAAACTTTTACTGAATAAAATCTACTCCTATGTCTTTGGCTTGCGTTCTAGGGCTCCGGGTTTTACTTTCAGAAGCGAATCCATGGCCCCAGTAGGCTTCTACCCTGCTGGGCCCCTACGGTTTTGCTGACATCTCTTTAAAGCTCACATAAAACACCGTCGACGACCCGGGCTCGGTTCGAACAGTTACCGGACCGAGCCCGATGACCACCTGCCATTCCTAATCGCTTCGGACCATAGCTTGTACAAGAGCCTGGCGTGAGAGTGTTGCCGCGTTGCCGATCTTTGCCGCCGACCACCCTCATGCGGACTCGGCGGTGCTCAACCCAAGCGGGGTGGAGCACTCTATCGTAAGCTCCACCGTGCCCCGTTTCTTTCGTACAAATCAGTTGCAAGAAACTCACGAATTTACCATGTCCAGCCTGCATCATGCGGAAGGATGATGCATGTGACATCAAGTATTTATTTTATTATTATTTAAAATGGTAATCAATAATTCTGACATATTAAAAAAAAAAGTATTACAAAAAAAATTATACATATTTTTTTCTTATGTAAAATTTTGTTACGTTTTCATTTTTTATTGTTTAATCGCGTGAGATAGATTATAATCTAACGGTATTTACAATTTTACGTTGACATATATATTTACAAGAACGTTTATTCAAAAGACAGATGTAAAGTCCTTACTAGCCAGAATGGTCATGATCAGTTTTAATTTTTTTTGGAAGTGTTGCATGCACCCATCTGATGTTAATACAATTTTTAGTGATAATACTAGACATAGTGATCTATTTCATATATTTTTTTCTGTGATTGTACCTCTTCGTAAAGAATGAATAAAAAATTAAAAAAAAATATTTTTATATTTTTTAAATAGTAATTAAGGTAAATAAAATCTACAAAAAATATATAATGAAGAGCAATTTATTTATTCTCTAACAAACCGTTTTAGTTTTATTAGTGTAGCTATAACAGTTTTTGAAAAAAATAATTTTGATAAGTTTTCATTTTAGTCAATTATCTCCGTAACGAAGTGAGATAGAAGGCTAAAATCACGTCAACAGTAATAATACATGTCACCACAATTTATTTTGCCAAAACCTCGTCGGGTCGCTGGCCCTACCTTATTCTGCTACACCCTTTCACGCTCTTAGACCCTTTAGTTTCAGCTGTGCCTTGATATATCAGTCAGTCAGTTTCTCCTTTTACATACAGGGTTATTTGTAAAACACCGGCAACCTCTTAGGATTATGTTACTAACGTCATAAACAACAACTTTTGTTTACTGACTTTTAAAAATTTACAAAAATAAAAATATTCAAACAGAACGTTCTAAATGTTACGAAGTCTATGCGAAGCTAGCGATAGTATAATAGCGGAGGTGAGCGGAGGTCGTCGCGCAAGGCGTAGGTGGGTATAGCAAAATACAGAGTTGAAATGTCTTAGATAGAACAACGAAATCATGAAGGTTTGTTTTTGGTAAGTGTTTTATGTTTTTAATGATGTTAATAATACTGACCTGCAAGGACAAATAACCCTGTTTAGAGATATAAGTATAAGGTTAAGGTACGATTATAAGCAAGTGTACCTAATTAATTTTACTTAAGTAATTACTTATGTTATAACATAATTACACCAAGCCAAATACTTAGTGAATAATTAATTTAATAGTATGAGTAGAGCCTACTTATCAGGTGACTTACGGTTAGGGTAAATACGCCAAATGTCGGCCCCCTTAGCGATTTTCTGACTGCGGATTGCTCTAGCACCGTCAGTATCCAACGAAAGTTAGCTTCTGATGCGGTTTTAGATAGTTTGATTAATCTATTTCATGTTCATAGGCACAAGATCGACATTTCTACAAAAAGAAAAAAGTAATTAGGCTTAGATACGTCGAGAACAGAAAAACCCTAAAGTCGGCCATTCACGGCCCATGGTCGGTCGCGTTTTTCCCAAATGTCGGCCGGGTATAGGGTGTTTTAAATTAAGACAGTGACAAATATTATTAACATGATTTATTTTGGCAGAATTCTAATATAACACTAAGTATACAGTTGTAATTGTATTTGTTTAATAGTAATATATTTTTTTAGTTTCCCTCAACCAAAAAAAATCGTAACTGCATAATTTTCTTTCATTCCGTGAAGGCCTTAGATTTCCCTGCTTTGGGGGTTTAATAGATAAGTAGCAAGTCTCAAACCATAAAGCTGCCATAAATATGTCTTCAATACTGTCAACTCCTACATTTAAACTTAACTTCTTTATAATATTAATAAATTATAATAATAAATATTTCATTTTGAGAAAATAAGATTGATAAATAAATTAAAAATGACTAACCAATCAATGAAAAAATATAAAAGTATTTTTTCATCAGCCTGTATAGTGGCTCTCGAATTCGAGGCTGGTCGACATTACGATCTTTAATATTTCTAATGTCGGCCCCTATTTCTTGTTCCTTATTTCTCGAGATACGACTGATATCACCCCGGCCGTTATTTGGCGATTAAACGTAAAATAGATTTATTTGCAAATATAAGTTTTGCAAATTCTCTTGTTAAGCCATCGGAATTACTATAATTGGAATTTATAAAACAGAGTGCATTTACTTTAAGTCGACCACGGCCGAGAATCCGGTTTTAAATCAAAACTGTTACCCTAATGGCGACCTCCTATTTTGCCCTGAAAAATATACGCAAAACAATGAAAAAACTATCTTAAAATATAGTAAAAATAACCCTTTAGTGATAATAAGGCTTAAAACAAAAATAAATAAATGTCTTATCGTTGTAATATCAATCCCCGAAATGTGAGTATTCACTTCAAGTAAGCTACTTTACATGCGAATTTGACGCTTCAACGGCGCTATCGTTACTGACGCTCAGTATGAGAAGTATAAGTGACGGAATCGGATAGTAACTGTTTGTACGTATAGAGTATGAACTAAGGTTGCAATTTGAGCAGCAAACTTGACAATTAATTACCTTTTGGATGAATGCAAGCTGAAAATGTACAGACGGCCGAAGTTTGGGGGGTGGCCGACGTTTGGCGTATTTACCCTACTTACTTTACCTACCTACAAAGCTGATTTAGGGTGAGTTGCACCATTTAACTATAACGATAACCAAACCATAACCAACCATGAAACGGCCGCCTATTGGTCAATTCGACAATTTGACAACTGTTAACGGCTTTGTTATCGTTATAGTTAAATGGTGCAACTCAACCTTAGTCTACATACTATTAATTATACCAAATTAATGCTTCTCAATAATTAGGTGGTAAGTCGGTAGATACGCCTGTAAATCAGTACCCTAAGCCAAGATGGTAATCTGCAATCGCTAACGCTAGTAGAAAACTTTAAATGTACGGGAATGACGTCATCTCAACGCTCAGTCACGTGGTCAGAACAAAAGAATCGGGGGCGCGGCCAACTCGAGGCGTTCGACGCTAGAGAAACGGTTGTAACTTGGCTAGGGGGGCAGATCACACTAATATTATAAAGGCGAAAGTTTATATGTATTTGCGTGTCTGTTTGTTACCCTTTTAAGGTTACGAATTCAGTCGAAGCGGCGAGCGGTGCATCTCGTGATGTGATTCAAAAATTTTCATACTTTTGATCTTACTGTTCGCCGCCCCGCACTTAGCTACCGCTCACAGCGGCAACGGAACGACCCGTTACGCTGGAGCGCAAAGGGCAACTGAAGGAACACAAGTGGGTTTCAGTCAGGAAAAGTGTGACACCCCCTCTCGATGACTTAATCCCATCTTAAAAAAAGCCTGCTAAAGAAAAATGTTTTTAAATGAACTCTTTGATGGACAGAAAGCCTAATCTATCCAAGCCCCTACGAATAGAACTGCAGAGGCGCGAAGAAGCTAATCTATTTGAAAAAAAAAAAATGAGCAAGTGTGAGATGGACTCGCGCACTGAGGGTTCCGTGCAAATTACAATTCCCGAATTGAGTCTCTAAGATTTTACCGAATTGCAAAAAAAAAAAATCTTTTTTGTGACGTAGGTAAAAACAAATTTACGGTTTTCAGATTTTTTTCCTATACTTTTACTTTTGCGTTGCGGCTACATGGATGTAAACCACGCGCCAACATGTTCGGTGATCGGGAAAACGCTCCTCCCAACCAAAGGCGTTGAAGGTCATGGATTACAACTTTACTGCTGTCTACACGGATTGAAATTAGCAAGGTCATCTTGGTTGGGACGTTGGTTTACAACCTGGTCACCCCTATGACGAACGATAAATAACTAACACAGTGGGTACCTACCTACCTAGGAACTTACCTATGTTGAGTGACGGTAGTGCCTGTAGCCCGAGGCCCGACTTCAGTTCACCCAAAGTCAGCAGGCGGGCACGCTCAGCAGGAGATAGTGGCGGACGTACCATCGCGGTCATTTCTGCCTGATCACTTAAAAAAAAATTCGAGTGCAAGCAAAAATTAACTTAACGGTAGTCAGGCGGAAGTGTCTATGATGGTACCTACAGATTAATAACAAACATTAAAGAAAAGTATATACTTATACCTATCTTCTTAGAAGCTTATACCAACTTGAATGATGTTTTTCATCAATAGGTACAAAATATAGGGAAGTAAGTACCTACCTAGGCAACTACTTCATTATTTGACCGAAATCTTCCTGTTAGGTACCTAATCACAACCACTTTATAGGTAGCCATTTAAACGAAAATAGATTTCAGGTGAACCCTTGAGGGCTGCGAAAATGGGCACAGGTGGGTTTTAGTCATTAAAAGTCTGACAAGCGCTCCTAGTGAGAGAAGATATATTTAAGATGTTTTCTCTCCAAAAAAAAAAAAAGGAAAAGTGGTGATCTGTGAACCGTTGGTAATCCACAAAGAGAATTACCTAAAATGCAATACTCATTAGTAATCCACCAATTAAATAGATATTTCTGAAAAAAAAAAACTTAGGATCTTTTTTTCCAGGTATCGGATTGATGAGGACTTTATAAAATTCATTTACAAAACACCATCATGTTTTGAACAATCCTACCAATTTTTAGCTGGGTGTGAATTAGTGTAACCTCGGTTGTCCAAAATTGATCGGACTATAACAGAAAAAGGATACTTACATAAATTGAAATGTGATGGCAACGTCATTAGGGTATCCGCGTACAGATAGTGCGATTCAAATTCATTTATTTACGTATCATAATATGTAGGTAGTTATTGTATGGGTACATTATAATGAGGCTATTTTTTATCAGGCTTAGACTCCGTGTCAGCAATAACCGACACTCATGAGGACAAAATCGCGGGAAAAAGTAAGTGAAATATAATTATAACTTTAATTGTATTTTATTCATGAAAACAGGTAGGTAACCATACATTTCATCTAACTTTAAAATTCCCAGAAATCCAAAATAATTTTCCGTATACCTATACCCGGGAATCCCGAACCTCTAGTCCTGTTGCTTCCCCCAACATTTAAGTGTTTCGTCCTTGGCTTACCTATCTAAAAATTAAGCAAAAATATTTTACCGCTTACTACCGCATAAAGCCGTTTCTTCTACAACACCACCACCCCTTACTGCCATCCTTGCTGTACGTCAAAAGTATTCAGACTTATCCACGGATATCGGGACTTATCGAATAAAGTAAGTAGTTCGTAGAAACCTGCTTCCATCTTAATTAGTTCTTACATCAACTTTGATCAGATCTTAATGTAATAAGGTTCGTGTTCTCATTTACCAAAAACTGGATTGCCTAAGTTCACATTACTACTATCTAATTTTGTATCTACGTAGGTAGATACTACGCTACGTACCATTGCCTACCTGAATGATAAAGGTCTGTACCTAAGTAATGATTTATAATGGATTTTTGTGTGGGTTGTTAGATAAGTAGGCATCGATATACATATCACGATATACATTTTTTACTACTTAGCATATCTCCTCCTTTCTTATATCTATGATACCTACAGGTATCGGAACACTGTGTCTCCAGTTTCTCCTTCCACTACCGACACTACTACACGTACAGGAATACTTACGCAGTCGCGCATACATCCACAAATCATAAATCAGACCAAACTACACAGTTAATTATAAACCTTATTGCCCTAAAAACAGCGTGTATTTTCCTTGCACCGTACAACTTACGCACATATTAACAACATACAACTATCGATGTGCTATGCAAAAGCAATTTATTTTACATTTAGGTACGCTAGTGATTGACTAAATAGAAAAGTTATCGATTTTTTAATTTTTATCGTGCTATTTTTTTTTTTGGGTTCCAATAACAAATTAAATAAAAGTGAATGCTTCCAGAAAATAATGTATATAATATATATGTATATAAAAGAGCAACCAAAATGTTTTTCAAAAAACTAAAAACTATTTATTCCCATTAGGCAATTATACGGCATTTTAGAACGACAATATCAAATACGAAAAATCGGCGAAATGGAACACGGACTACTATAGAATCCTGAAAAGTTTTATAACTAGTTTTTTATAACACATGAAAAAACAAGTTATTAAAAGAAAAAAACTTTAACTTACAAAAATTAGGTCTAGTCTTGATTTAGGGATTTGAGAGATGGCGTTTTCTTAGAGGCTGAAATATTTCTGGTCGAAAGTGAATTGAGCATTGGTATTATACCTACTATATTTTTTTAGGCAACCAATAAGGTGGCCTTCCAGTAGCATCAATCCATTGCTTTTTTAAATTATTTTTGGGGAAATTGAAAACAAAGATAAAAATGATAACTAAATAATATAACATTTTAGTTATCATTTTTACCTAAGCTACTGTTAAATATAACCGCTTGTCTGTGTCGCGGAGGAATACAAAATATAACACGCATCCACGCATAACAAGTAAAAAGCTAAAACATGTTGCCTTATTTTAAGCAAAACTCCTTAATATGTTCTGAATTATGCTCATTCATCATCATCATATCAGCCGAAAGACGTCCACTGTTGGACATAGGCCTCGCCAAGCGTCGCCACAACGACCGGTTTTGTGCGTCACGCATCCATGCTCATTGTTATAGCGCATTCGAAGCTTTTGAAGACTTTGAGAAGGAAGTGAAAATATCAAAATCATAAAAAGTAAGAAAATAACACGAAGATAGTGCCATAATATACGATATCCGAAACCAAAAAATTGTCCATCGACTATTAACTTACAATTTAACCAACTTATTTTCCGACAGTTGCTAACGTATTTATCTACTACTCTGTAAAATAATAAAAATATTTACATTATTTCACTTCGAAAATCCAACCAATCGATATTATGGTCGATAGTCTACAGGAGGGGATCTATTAGGCACTTCACTGACAGCGGCCGGCTGACGGCAACTGGTAGCGGCCGGTATTACGAAATACACCGCACTGATAAAGTATCGTTATGTTATTTTTACATTGCTTGTCCATTGTCCAGTTACTAAGGGTTAAAATTTGATAGTGGTTAAAGAGCAATGTATTTACTGTAAGAGTAATACAGTCGCTTTGATATTTGGAAATAAAAATAACGTAGTAGCAGCAAGGTATATTACAAGATTTGTTGTTTTTACTGATTTTAAAGATAAATATAGCATTAAACTTGTATTTACATATGGTAAGAGATTCCGTGATGACCCAGGCTTGTCTTATCACTTCAGTTCTTCCATTAAACCACTGAACAACGCGGCATTTTAAATTTGTTTACGATCACGTGTCGCGAGTCTCACAAGTTTATAACTGTCGGCCGTTTGGACGAATGTGCACTTCTTATGCATTTCGTGCGGACATGCACACGCCCCCTTGCCACTTCTCCTGTTTTTTATATTTCTATGGTAGGTATGTACTATGCACTAAGTACCTTAGTAAAAAACTGAGTTTTACAAAAAGGTCTAAATAGTTTAGTGAGATATTAGGTATATTTCAGGTAGTCAGAAACCTGAAAGTTGACCATCAGTCTATCCAAGGAGTATTGTGTTGGCCAGTAAACCAAATTAATATCCCATAGGCTAGGGACAGGAACTAGGAATAGTGGTGCTAGCTCATTGGTACCTAAGGGCCCCGACTTACGAGTTGTAGGTCGCAAGTTCAAACCCAGCCAGGCACATTATTTTGTGCAATTTATCTCAGCACCCACGCTTTTAAAACCGTTAATCAAAATGGTTTTGTTCGTCAAGTTGTTGAGCTCCATAGTAATCCCAAGTTTGAGCTACTCGAATACTGAAGACAAAAGCTTGTACTGACTGGATAGGTCTTACTCAAATCTGTGTGGGTTTTTCTTCAAAGAACCATCTGAGACACTAGTCTGCATGCCTTTCAAATGATTTGACCATTACATGTTTACTGTATGGACTTTGACCCCCGAGTTTGTTTCGGTGTTTCTTCTCAGGGTGGTCAGCTAGTAAACACCGGCCTCATTTAGTTTAAACTGACTAAAAAAAAATTGAAGTGTAAAAAGTTTTTTTAAAACCTATTTGCAAAATAAATATCATTTATCATTTAAAAATTCGAAGACATGTGAAATCCACCAATCCGCACTAGGCTCGCTTGGTGGATTACGGCCAATTCCCTCTCCTAGAGAGGAGGCCTGCGTCCCAGCTGTGGGAACATTATAAGGCCGATTATGCTTAAACTAGGGTAAGCATGCCTTTTAAGTTCTGTCGTTTAAATATTTCCCGCTAATTTTGAATTTAGAATTGCTCAATTTTCAAATTTGTTTGAATTTAGAATGGCAAAACAATTGAAATAATTAGGATTGATGCAACTATTTAGTCACAGCGTTGTTTTGAATCTATCAAGTCGCGCACAAAAATGAATCTCTCTAAGGAAAACGTTCGTGCTATAATTTTTTACAACTTTTGAAGAGGCCTAACTCAGAATCAATGTTTTGAGGACTTATGATCTGTATTTTATGATGAAGCTCCTTGTCTACGGACTGTCGAACGCTGGTATTCAGAATTCCAGCGTGGAAATACTACTCTTACAGCCAGTTTCTTCATCAACAACTAAAACTATCAGTAAAAGTATTAACTTTTACTTGACTATTACTGATATTATAGCAAATGTGTTTCTTCATCCAAGTAAGAGCTAAACTAAAAGTCAATAGAGTTACCATAACACAAACGGCTTAATTACCCTAAAAAAACGTGGGGAGCTTTTTTTACGCATGACAACATCGCAATATCCACTGTCAAGTAGTGTCAAAAAGTCGAATGTCATTTGATTCTGTCTATACGAACGCCAACGAACGAATGTTTTTAGAATTGAATTAATAAATAATAACATAAATAAATGATTAAAAAAATAAATGCTATTAGTTGTTGTTATTGATAACAACTGTTATTGGCATTTATTTTTTTAAAACCGTTATTTTTATACGAGTCCGTAAGGCCGTACTGTACATTGGTTAATTTAACGTAGTCGTATTAAATACAAACTGAAAATAAACTTACTTTTCTGTTGTTGGCGTCAGTTTATCTTGTAACAACAGGCTGAGGTATGTAACTGTTTCCTTTGAAATTCTGTATCGGAACAGAAAATCAGCGACGTCCCATACGAAATGATCTTTGCGAACATTAAACTTTTTACGTCTACGCGTTAAATAACTAACGAAAAGTTCCTCGTCTGATGAACTTGAACTTTCACTGGGCGAAGTTCGTGATAACATATTAGTGAAACCTAAATAACCTACAACTTTGTCAAAATGACAGTGACTTTAGCTTTAACAGCCCCCTAATGAGTAGTAAAAGTTAAAGGCAAAAGTAACAGTTAAACCAACAGTTAAAATTGTGAAGAAACGAATTTGACCGTTACTTTTACTTTATGACGTTACTTTGGCTGTTACTTTAGATGAAGAAACCGGCTGTTAGTAACAAATCTCGTGAAGGACGTCCAAAATCCGCAGTTAGGTAAGTACTGAAGAAAACATAGTTGCTGTGAGACAACTGATACTCGAAGATTGTCATGTGTGTGACATATCGGGAGATAGAGGCGTTAATAGGCAACCCAGGGACAACCATTCAAAAGATCTTGAATGAGGAGCCTGGTGTGTGAAAGATAGTTTGCCGATGGATTCCGCATTTGCTTTCCGATGATCATAAGGCGGCCCGCGTCAGATGGTGTAAGAAAACTTTCCAAAGGTTCAAGCGAGGAGAATCAAATCACGTCTACGACATTATCAGTGCTGACGAATCTTGGAATTATGCCTACGACCCTGATTCCAAAGAGCAATCCACAACCTGGGTCTTCCGAGATGAGCCAAAGCCGACTAAAGTTGTTCGCTCTCGAAGCACTTCGAAGAAGATGGTGGCTACGTTCGTGGCGAAAGCCGGATACGTTGCAACAATTGCGCTTGAAGATCGTAGAACGGTTAATGCAGAGTGGTATACCACAATCTGTTTGCCACAAGTCATCGCCGAAGTTCGAAAATCTAACCCATAGCGGCGTATCATCCTACACCATGACAACGCAAGCTCACTTACCGCTGGTACAGTTACAATTGATTATTTGAAGCAGAAAAACGTAAAAATTCTTGACCATCTCCCATACAGTCCTGACCTAAGCCCTAACGATTTCTTTACATTTCCTAAAATTAAGAAAACTCTTCGTGGGCAAAGGTTCCAGTCCAGTGAAGAAGCAGTCGACGCTTTCAAGTCGGCCACTTTGGACATACGGACTTTGGAGTAAAATAAGTGTTATAATACCTAACTAGTTCGAGCGAATGGAAAAATTTAATACTTTGAATACTTTGAAAAACAATAGATAATACTTTAAGGTTCTAGCTGTTTTTTTCTTCAAACGACAAAATTTAAAAGGCATCCCTCGTATTATACTACGTGGGCGAAACCGTTGACAGAGGCTAGCCTAAAATACATTTTTCGTAGGAAAATAGGCATACCTATAATATTTGAAAAGAAGTTTTTTTTTGTAATTTTTCTGAAATTGCCGACCAACGAAAAAAAAACATGATATCCCAGTGGAATAAGTTTAGGAGATGGCTAGATAAGATCTCCTAGCATTACGACGAAGCCCTACTTATACAATCCATTAAAAAATCTACCAGGTCGTGAAAGACAAGCCATAGCAAATTATTGCTCATCATCCCTGATAAGAAACAGGACCACAGAGTGTAGTCATTAGGTACTGTGATTATCAGTTTCTCATAGAATGAGGATGTTTTGATTGCGATGCTGCTGGCTGCTGTCACCTCCTTCTGCGAAGCATTTGGTACCGACTAATGCTTGCGGAGGTGATAGTGAAACGGACACCCTCACGCACTAGCCACCGCGACAGAAGGGTCGGGCGTCGGGAGTCGCAGGGCGAACCTCGGCTACCGTAGGCGCGAGCTTGCGGACGATAAGCAATAAGTGTAGTGTTCCACGCGCTCCATAAAGAGATGTCAGCAAAACCGTAATATGATACCCGCTAGTGCCACGGGAATTTCTGAAAAAGAAACGTGTGGCCCTAGAACGCAAAGGTGCCTGAATGCAATCTCCTTTGTACCTACTTACCCTCTACATATCCACTTGTTGGTGGAATGCGTCAGGACACGAGCTGCTAGAGAGGTGCTGATGAATACTTTTAAAATTAATTTGATTAATGTTGGTGTTATTCAAAGTATACTGCCCGAACCCCTCTCTAATGCAGCCATCGCTGTTTATAAAATAGTGAGTAAGGTTTTGAGCCCTCATAGTTGATAAAGTTTACTTAAGTAGCTTGACTTGTATTAGGTTTCGATGAGGCTGGCATGGTCGTACTGTGACCCAAAAGTCCCTAAATTTATAAGATTAAAAAAAACCCTCTACATAAGAATGAAAAACAAGAATAGGCACTTAGAATGAACTTTCCTTTTGCGAAAACTTAGTGAAAGCGTAGGGTCCCAAAATGAATTTCTTATAAGTAGGTAGGTACCTACTTAGGCACTATTTATTTTTTGTGGTGGGAAATCATCAAATAACTTCTTCCGCTCTCACTGGAGCGAGAGCGAGTATCTATCAGTCTGACTATAACCTACCCGTGTTCCTTCAGTTCGCCTTTGCGTCATCGCCAGTGACTTCAGCCCATTCGAGAAACTTAAATAACCATTTGCATTTAAAGCTTAGTGTACTATGACAAATTCATATTACGTAAGCTAGGCGTTAAAATAGGAAGCAGCTAAATGGGCTCCGTCTCAAAAATAATGCATTTGGCCGACTTCCTAACAGGGCTATAGCGCAATCGGTCATTGTGATCGTACGGAACGAATAAGGCGGCTTGGCAGCGGCAGCATGCAATTACGAAGGAAAAAATTGTATAAGACTATCCCTGGCCTATTTTCAAGTATAACGGGCTCATTACAAGTTATGTCTCGTCGCGTGTAAGTAGTAAAAATTCTAGGCGTCCTTCATAAAAGAGATAAGAGATAAATGTGAAAAATTGTGTTGGAGAAAAAACTGTTAATATTATTTCCTAGCTTTTACTCGCGGCTTCGCCCGCGTAAGTAGGTACATAAAATATAGCAAAATTCACTCAAGAATAAAACAGCTTTAAATCGGTGAAAAAAATTTACTAATCGGACCAGTGTAGATAAGTGTTTGCAAACTAAATCTACACTAGAGTCTGTCTAATAAGTTAAAAAACTTGGGTAATTATTAGGATTTAATGAAATCTGATGTAGTCAGTACAGGTTCAATAATCAAGGTTGATTAAGAGATAGAGATCATTGTTTACTAACAGAAGAACCTTATAAAAAGTATCGAATATAAGTATTTTTTAAATGATTAAATATTATACAAAATACCCAAGTCGGTTGACTTATTAGACAGACTCTACTACCTATTATAAATTAGAGTAGATTTATTTTTAGCTTTTGGAATTTTCTTACTGCCAATCTTTCTCCTCCTCGCGTCGTACTTCTCATTACTGGATCAGCTAAGTCGTAGATCCAACCGTGAACTTCACGACCCTCATCAGTAAGAACTGATGGTGTCTCGCCAACTGTCGGTCTTTGGCGTTATGTATTTAGGTAGGTACCTACCTAGTCCGACGTGCAACTGGGTGTCCATTGTGGAGCAGTCCTGTAGTGCTACCACGAGCTCACAACGCGACCCATTTTACGACCTAAACTGAACTGTAGATACTGATACTGGATAGAGTTATATAGGGTGTATAACTCCACCCGTCTTTCTCGCTCGCACGACTAAAGCTAGAACTACATTAGACCGACGCACACGTGGGCGACGTCTCAGACGTGTGCGGTGGGTGTGCACACTACACCGACGCCACGCGTAACCGTGTGGCGCGAATACTAGTGCTGACAGTGACTTCGCCCGCGTGATAGTAAAAAATATCCCTAAGGAACGTACTCTCAGGATAAAAAGTATCCTATATGTTATTCTAAGACATGGTCTAGCTATATACCAAGTTTTATCGAAATCCTTTCAGTTTTTTTTTTGCGTGAAAGTGACATCCATAAGTACATTATTTTTTGTGACATCCATATAAAAAGAATGTGAAGTGCCACCTACCGGGTTTAATTTTATTTTCGAACCATCCAGGGACCTACTTATAATACACACAAAATTTCATCCAAATCGGTCAAGCCATTTTGGAAGAATTAGGTGACATACACACTTACAGATGAAATATACTTAAAAAGACTAGCAGTCCCGATAGATGTCGTCCTGTCCGAAGACTCTTGCCAGTTAAAAAAATGAACCTGATAGCAGCGCCACCTATCAGGTTCAATTGTATTTTCAAATTATGCAGGGACACACTCAATTACTCGTTATGCACACAAAGTTTCATCCAAATCGGTCAAGTCGTTTAGGAAGAATTTGGTGACAAACACACGTCCAGAAGAATTATGTATATGTACATACATATTATGTTTAAAGCAGGGACCGTTTTTGGTTAAGGTATACGGTTACGCTACCGGTATTAAAAACCGGTACCGCTTTATTTTAAAGGTACACCAAAACCGGTTAAGATTTGCGGTTACGCTACCGTTATATACCGGTATAAACCTTTATTCAACCGAAATAATTTCGGTAACGAAAAAACGTATGAGTAGTACCTAGGTACGACATATGCGACGTTGTCAGCTCGCTGCGAAAAGTACCTATTGCGAACGATTGGCGTCAACAGCGTGCCGCGTCGCGCCGCCCGTTCTCCCGCATCTTTCGTCTTGCAGTATGAACATTTTAGGCATGATTCAATAGGTAGGTACAACGAATGACGTTGAAAGAAGACCGCGAGATGGTTTTTGGAATGAAGTTCCTTATCGCGCGTTGTGAAAGGGGGCTAGACGGAAAAAATTCTCACGAAAAATTGTACCGACACTTTTACCTTTTACTGTCAAAATGTAAATCCAAGATGGCGGCTGCAAGAAATTATCAACTTTTTCGTTATGGGTGTCGTTTTCATGGTTTTCGAGGGTGTTGAAACCATTGGTACTGTCAAAATATAAATCCAAGATGGCGGCTGCAAGAAATTATCAAATTTTTCGTCATGGGTATCGTTTTCATGGTTTTCGAGGGTGTTGAAACCGATAGTACTGTCAAAATGTAAATCCAAGATGGCGGTTGCAAGAAATTATCAACTTTTTCGTCATGGGTGTCGTTTTCATGGTTTTCGAGGGTGTTGAAACCGATAGTACTGTCAAAATATAAATCCAAGATAGCGGCTGCAAGAAATTATCAAATTTTCCGTCATGGGTGTCGCTTTCATGGTTTTCGAGGGTGTTGAGACCGATGGTATTGTCAAAATATAAATCCAAGATGGCGGCTGCAAGAAATTATCAACTTTTTCGTCATGGGTGTCGTTTTCATGGTTTTCGAGGGTGTTGAAACCGATAGTACTGTCAAAATATAAATCCAAGATGGCAGCTGCAAGAAATTATTAATCTTTTCGTCATGGGTGTCGTTTTCATGGTTTTCGAGGGTGTTGAAATCGATAGTACTGTCAAAATATAAATCCAAGATGGCGGCTGCAAAAAATTATTAATCTTTTCGTCATGGGTGTCGTTTTCATGGTTTTCGAGGGTGTTGAAACCGATAGTACTGTCAAAATATAAATCCAAGATGGCGGCTGCAAGAAATTATCAAATTTTCCGTCATGGGTGTCGTTTTCATGGTTTTTGAGGGTGTTGAAACCGATGGTACTATCAAAATATAAATCCAAGATGGCGGCTACAAGAAATTATCAAACTTTTCGTCATGGGTGTCGTTTTCATGGTTTTCGAGGGTGTTGAAACCGATGGTACTGTCAAAATATAAATCCAAGATGGCGGCTGCAAGAAATTATCAAATTTTCCGTCATGGGTGTCGTTTTCATGGTTTTCGAGGGTGTTGAAACCGATGGTACTGTCAAAATATAAATCCAAGATAGCGGCTACAAGAAATTATCAAATTTTCCGTCATGGGTGTCGTTTTCATGGTTTTCGAGGGTGTTGAAACGATAGTACTGTCAAAATGTAAATCCAAGATGGCGGCTGCAAGAAATTATCAACTTTTTCGTCATTGGTGTCGTTTTCATGGTTTTCGAGAGTGTTGAAACCGATAGTACTGTCAAAATGTAAATCCAAGATGGCGGCTGCAAGAAATTATCAACTTTTTCGTCATGGATGTCGTTATCATGGTTTTCGAGGGTGTTGAAACCAATTTTACTGTGCAGCCGCCATCTTAGATTTACATTTTGAATGTAAATCCAAGATGGCGGCTGCAATAAATTATCAACTTTTTCGATATGGGTGTCTTTTTCATGGTTTTCGAGGTTGCTGAAGCCGAAAGCACTATGCTGTTAAAATGTAATTCTCTCAATTTTTGCGCGCTGTGAAAAGGGGCTAGACGGAAAAAAAAATCTCACGAATAGTTGTAACGACACTTTTTGCTATAGTAAGCTATTGTAAGCCGTGCGTCTCTCTCTCTCTATATGAGAGAGAGAGATAATACATAATAAAACAATGTATCCCAGCAGATTTGAATTAATTGGGAGAGTACCTTTTTCTCATAAAGGTACTCTGGCTATAAGTGTATCGCAACTAAAAAAAAATTGAGAGGTGTCAAGGGGCACCTCTTTAAGCGTTAACGAACTTCGTTCCAAAAATAGAACCGAATTGAGAACCTCCTCCTTTTTTTGGAAGTTGGTTACAATAGCTTACTAAAGCAAAAAGTGTCGTTACAACTTTTCGTGAGATTTTTTTCCGTCTTGCCCCCTTTCACAACGCGCGATAAGGAACTTCGTAAAAAATTGAGAGAATTACATTTTGACAGCACTATCGGCTTCAGCAACCTCGAAAACCATGAAAAAGACACCCAAATCGAAAAAGTTGATAATTTATTGCAGCCGCCATCTTGGATTTACATTTTGACAGTAACATCGGTTTCAACACCCTCGAAAACCATGAAAACGACACCCATGACGAAAAATTTGATAATTTCTTGCAGCTGCCATCTTGGATTTATTTTTTGACAGTACCATCGGTTTCAACACCCTCGAAAACCATAAAAACGACACCCATGACGGAAAATTTGATAATTTCTTGCAGCCGCAATCTTGGATTTATATTTTGACAGTACCATCGGTTTCAACACCCTCGAAAACCATGAAAACGACACCCATAACGGAAAATTTGATAATTTCTTGCAGCCGCCATCTTGGATTTATATTTTGACAGTACCATCGGTTTCAACACCCTCGAAAACCATGGAAACGACACCCATGACGGAAAATTTGATACTTTCTTGCAGCCGCCATCTTGGATTTATATTTTGACAGTACCATCGGTTTCAACACCCTCGAAAACCATGAAAACGACACCCATGACGAAAAAGTTGATAATTTCTTGCAGCCGCCATCTTGGATTTACATTTTGACAGTACCATCGGTTTCAACACCCTCAAAACCCATGAAAACGACACCCATGACAAAAAAATTGATAATTTCTTGCAGCCGCCATCTTGGATTTATATTTTGACAGTAGCATCGCTTTCAACACCCTCGAAAACCATGAAAACGACACCCATGACGGAAAATTTGATAACTTCTTACAGCCGCCATCTTGGATTTATATTTTGACAGTACCATCGGTTTCAACACCCTCGAAAACCATGAAAACGACACCCATGACGGAAAATTTGATAATTTCTTGCAGCCGCCATCTTGGATTTACATTTTGTCAGTAAAAGTGTCGGTACAACTTTTCGTGAGAATTTTTTCCATCTAGCCCCCTTTCACAACGCGCGTTAAGGAACTTCGTTCCAAAAATAGAACCGAATTGAGAACCTCCTCCTTTTTTTGGAAGTTGGTTAAAAAGTACAACTTAAAAATAGTAGGTAGAATCTAAGAAAGACAAACGACGAGCGGCAACAGGCAGCTAGCTGCAACAGGACGAAAGAACGCAGAGGTGGGGGATTTCAAACGATACCTTAATATAAGCGGTTTAGGTACCGTAAAAAATAACGGTACCGTTATTATTCGGTACCTAGTGAAATTTTTGTGTATCGTAATTTTACGGTACCGAAAAATAACGGTACCGTTATTTTTCGGTATTGAAATAAAAAGGTATGACGTAATACCGTTAACCTTTATAACCGATATTTTTTCGGTATGCAGTCCCTGGTTTAAAGACATGATGCATCATTCATTTTTAGGGGCCCTGTTACAACACAATATATGGACAATAGAAATAAGAAGACAGTTTTTTTTTGTAAACTGATTGAATATAACCGTATTCTTATTGAGTTGCATTGCATAGGCACATAATAGATAGGTTCAGAAGACAATCTAGTATCTACATACAAAGTGTGCTCGCTCGAGCAACGCACATACATATACATAACACCGCTCACGGACACGATATCTCGCTCGGCTCAATCGCCCGGTCGCACTCATCTCACGCATCTCGCTGCCCCTAGCCACAAAATAGATAGGTATTTTGTGCCCTACCGCGATCGCTAGCGTAGGTAGGTATAAAAACTAAAGTACATCATGAGATTGACTTCTGTATCATAAGTATCTATTTTGTGGTATAAGTAGGTAGGTACCATCGAAGACACTTCCGCCTGCTTCCGCCTGACCACCGCTAAGTTCATTTTTGCTTGCACTCGAAACAAAAACTTCAAAGGGTTTGGTTTCGCGCCGCGCCGCAGGAGTCAATGACCGCGATGGTACCTACTTACTTGGCTTCTTTATATCTTGTGATATTTGTGAAAATAAATAAAAAATCTAATAACTATAGATGGTACTTCTTGACTTGTTCGTTGTTCGATAAATTCGAATGTTAAACTCACTCCAGTTCCTTCTTTGCTTTCGTACCATGGCTTCGACCCTGCTGGGCCCCTACGATTTGCTGACATCTTGAGACGCGCATAGAACATTACGCGCCGTCTACGACTTGGGCTCGGTCCGGTTACTGGACGGCCAGACATCGAGCTACCTATTGCTCGCCGTCCGCAAGCTCGCGCCTAACGGTAACTGGAAATCGGGGTCGGGATCCCGGCGGCTGGGCCGTGAGGGCCGTTACCGCGTGCGTGAGGCCGCTTCCTTAGCTAGCATTACTGCTTGGCAGAAGCTTACTACCTGCTATTCCTCCTCGCTCCGGACTATGGCCTGTACCAGCCCGGCGCAAGAGGTCATGGCCACCGATCACATGGCATACTTCGTACCGTGTCCTTCGGGCGATCTAAGTAGTGGTGACACCCGGGCGTTTCTTTCGCACGAATCCGGTGCAACAACCTTCCGAACTTACTACGTACGGTGAGGACCTGCGTCATGCGGAAGGTGAGGACGCCGTGAGGTCTTTCCAGCCACTCCGCAAATACCCCTTTTTGAGGAGTGGCTGGAATTAGTTCAATAAATTTTATCAGTAATTTTTTTTATTTACAATAATGATAGACCGCCCATTGTACGTGTTTTAGATATAAGTTTTTCTTTGTTATGTTTTGTATGTACAATAAAGTATATAATAAATAAATAAATGATAACCGCAGATGATACTCGGGCTGTCGTCACACGCAGGGCCCCAATTTCTGGGACGGTTGGATCGGCGTCGCGTGTGATGGCGTGGCGTCGCGTCGCGTGGGTCAAGTGTAGTTCTAAAAGCCTAGTTTCCATATAAAATGTATGGGGACCGACGCTCCCAGATCGGCGTGTGTAGCCCACGTGTGAGCAGTGTAGTTCTGCCGCCGACGTAGCGTCGCGTGGCGTGGCGTGGGTCAAGTGTAGCTCTAACAGTCTATTTTCCATATAAAATGTATGGAGACCGACGCTCCCAGATCGGCGTGTGTAGCCCACGTGTGCGCAGTGTAGTTCTACCTTAACACTTCAACACGTATTGCGGCCTCTTGGTTTGTCATCAACCACGCCATACGATGAGCTGCTTAAGATTGTCACTATTTTTGGCAGCAGCCTTTAATCACGTGTAGGTAAATATATATATATATATATATATAGTTCTTTTTTTATCTTATATATTTAAACTAGTACCTAGGTACTTGACTGCGATCCCACCTGAGGGTAAGCAGTGATGCAATCGTTGATGGTGAGGCGCACTAGTTTATTAAGAGCCTCACCATCAACGATTGCATCACTGCTTACCATCAGGCGGGATCGCAGTCAAGTACTAGTTTATAACAGATAAAAAAAAAACTTAAGGATTTCAGGTTATAGGACAATGATAGAATTACGGTGTTGATTTTGACGCGTCTCTTGATTTAAACAAGGCTGTAGAGCACCGCTGTTTTACTGTAGAGGGCGATCTTCTTTACTGTGATGGACCCAAACATCGAACTCTGAAAGTCTGTTGAATTTAATGTCGATGTTTTTTGGTGTTAATATTGCGGTTCAATAGTAGGTATAATCAGATATGTAGGTAATAGGTAAATATAACGTTGGATAGCGAGAATGAATTAAATAACCTATCGATCAACGTTTTACAAATAATCTAAGGTACCTATAGTATTTATGCTTATACTTACCTACACCGGTATCACAACCTACATGTCCTCCATACTTGTAACAGCAGATAGGCCTAGACAAGTATCTACCTCCCTACATAAATGTCTGCTATGACTAAGAAAAAAGGAAACAGTTTTAAATAATAACAGATCTGAAATCGAAATGCGTTTATTAAACATTTTAGCAGAAGTAGATAGGTTGATGCCTATAACACACAGTGAAATTAGAGCAATTTTAACACCACAAGTAATAAGACAGTGTTTATCAGGGACTAGTCTTTGAGATTTCCACAAACATATTCTACGGCAAAGTAAGTAATGGATACAAACCATCCTAATATTAGTAGCACAAAAGAACCGGTAAAGTGGTTCATAGTCAGTGGTTCCGGTTGTTTACTGTATACTCGTCGAAACAGTTTTCTATCATGATCCAAATATTTGTCATGGATTCGCTGTATGAAACCTCCTTCTAAAGCAGTTCGTAAAACACTGTTTAGCGGAGCGGTCAAAGGAGAAAACTTCTTGTAATACACCACAGTGGGACTGTTCACTATCTTTTCCGGAATTATTTGCAACTGTTTTGAACCCTTATATCTCATAAGATGATGTTTTATAGCCTCTTTGTTTGAAGCAAGAACAAAATCTGTTGTTCCATCTAATATGCTATCCAGGGTCTCGTAAAAATTTGCCTGGTCTACAACTGCCCAATTATCGTAAATGACACAATCGTCAGTATAATACTCCTTCAGAGAAGCTATACCGCCGTAAGGATAACGATTTCTAAGAACATCCTGAAAACTTTCAAGGTTATCAAGGTAAGCCGGATGCTTCAGAGAATTAATGAGAGCGGCTTGGTAAGCGCTCCTTATGACAAAACAGAACCATATCCAAGTGTAAATTGTTACCAAGAAACTTTTTCTTTTAGGCTCTCGAAGTATTGGCAGCCCAAGAAATAAGACCCATGAAAAAAATAGAAAACTGTACTTCGGTGGCTCAATTTCCAAAGCTCTTCTTAGTTGGCGCCACATCTTAAATGTGCAAATAGTATTCATGAAAACAATAATAAGAAATAACACAAATAATACGATCCGAATGTAAATCTTCAAGGGGTTTAAAAGTTTTTCCCATGAGGCCTTTTGCGTTGGTAATCTTGTAGCCCACACGATATCCATAGAGTAATATGGAAAAGATATTTGAAAATTGCCATATTTATTGGACGTAAGTGGTGACGAGCACGCAGAAGCGTGTCTAAGGCCATTGTATATGTCACCTAAGGACCCAGTCCAGTTATTGTTGGTGTAGTGACCAGCATCACGACCATCTGAGGGAGTCATCAGCACGAGCGTCGCGTTGAGCATGTCTGCTGCTAGCTTCATGATGTCGCCATCTATCCCCGACGGACTTTTAGTACCATTATGCAAATACATGAAAGGTGGTTGTTCTACAGTTGATATTACAAGTTTGCATTTTTGGAAGTTCAATATTTTATCTGGATATAAATCTTTAAAGCACGTATCATTTTCGCAGGTCGTGGATAAATTAAGCCGATATGGTACATAATTCTTGCATTTCCCATTAGATACAATGTCATATGAATAGGCTAGTGACCTGTTAGTTTTAAGTGAAATTTTCAGCAGCACCACGTTCAAAATGAAGAGAGATTGAAGTGTTTGGAATATTTTCTGCTCGTCGCAGTCTTGATTGAGGAATGCACAGATAATTATGAATTTGCCATTGCTATCATATTTCGACCTGACGGTCCATCGCAGAGTGCTTGATAAATCTGAAGAATCTTCACCAAAGATCACCATCTGTGGTACAGCGGAACGTTTTTCGGGCAGAAACCTGCCCAGCTTGACAATGACGGATTGCTGATAGTGCATCAAAAATGTGTTCAAACCTAAAGCTTGCACGGTATTGAACATTACTATAGTAAGAAAGCGCCATTCAAAGTTATAGTACGCCACCTTAGCTGCCAGTAATCCGAGCTCCGATGCAGGGTCATCGGTCGTATAGTGCTCTAAGGTATGATTCTCTGGTTCTTTAGCACTTACATCCATCTTCGTTTTTGACGGTTACGAATTGGCTCACTAATGATACAACTAACATAGAATTGAAAATGCAAGCTTGTGTAATTTACCACTAATGCGTTATATGTGCTGATGGCCGATTTTCATGTCATGGGCGTGTACGGACATGCACCATGCATGTCATTAGTACTTTTATCTGCGTAATGCACTGTCGATCTTATAAGATATGGTCAGATTATGTTTTGACATTGTATGCATTCATTGATTGCCTGGGATTTATAAAGCCTGTGTGGGATGTCGATATATTTTTCCAAAATAAAGTTCTAAGAAATAGAAAATAGTGGAAACGATCCAGCCCAAAATCAATATGATGTAACAAGCTGTAAAATGTTTTATTTTCAAAGTTTCTCCCTCAGTGTCAATATCAATAGTTTTAAACAAACTGGTGTATACTTGGTGTAATTTATCCGGAAATCCAGCCGAGCATATTCGACCCAAGATCAAATTGATTGGTTCCGAAAGAGGGGAATATTTCTTAAAAAATATCACAGAAGGACTTGTGATTACTATTTGGGGCAGTATATGCAGATCCACTTTGTTATTTTTAATAACGATTTGAGCATTATCCGAATTCATAGCTAGAACAAAATTCAGGCCTTTAGTTAAATTAACAGCGGTCTGTGCGATTTGTGGAGTATCAATATTTTTCCAATTGTTATAAACAATTGGATTGTCAATAAAATAATCCTTGAGTGCTGCGCCGCCACCGAATGGATACTTAGCTTCTATCACATCATCTATTGTTTCAAACTGACTTTCATAAAATTTTCCTTTCAAGGAACTTATAAGATAAACTTGATATGCCGTTCTAATCAGAAAACAATACCAAATCCAGGTAAAAATCATTTGTAAAAAGGAAGATCTTGTTGGTAATTTTATGACTGACTGACCCATGCATATCATCCAAGCGTAGAAAACAACACTCTTTGTAGCTTGGTCTTCTTCAAATCTGTTAAATATGGACATCCACCAATTAGTTTTGATGATAAAAGCACAGAACACGACCAGAGAAAAACTGACCACTAAAGCAATGCGCATATCTTGTTCAAATGGATGCGTTAATTTCATTGCCACATTTTGTAACTGTGCAGGATGCGTGACCCATACTACTTGCGAGGAAAAATAACTGGTGGATATTTGAAAATCAGAGAACCTCGTCAATGTAACGGCTGCTGAAGTCATTGAAAAGTTTGCCAAATCATCGTAAACGTCTGCAAGTGATCCCATCCAGGTACCGTTATTTTGTCGCCAGCCCCATCCAGTCCCGCGATTGGGTGTCATCATTTTAAGACTTGCATTCAATCCATACATTAAAATTCGAATTAAATCTCCGTCAGCGCCCTTTGGAATTCCGTTCGTTATATTTAAAATATAGGGGGGTTGTATAAATGTCGAGACAGTTATGGGGCATGAATTCAAATTTTTGAATTTATTGCTAAACACTTCACCGTATGTTGTACGCTTATATTGATTAACACAGTCAAGCTGTACAGGTTTTAAATTGTTACATATACCGTCAGCTACGGGATAATATGTGAAACCAATTGCTTTTGTCTCTTCTAGTCTGATGAAGACAATATTGACCATTCTGTAATTCCAACACAGGTCCATTATATCTTGTTCATCACATTCTATTGGCACTGGTGATTCGCAAATGATGATAAATTTCCCAGTATTGTCCATTTCAATTTCCATTATGGCATCAAGTAATTGTTCTACATCAGCCACGTCACTTGCAAATAGCACGAACTGACGTGATTGTTGAGTAAGTGAATTTGTCTTCAATGTGGCTCTGTTCACAACTATATTATAATGATACAAACGTAGAAATATTTCGACCCCGTAGCAAAAAGTAGAATTGAAAAACAGCAGAGTCGTGTAGCGTAAATCAAAATTTTGCAATGCAACCTTTGCAGCCATATCGCCTAAATCACTACCGGCTGTGGCATTCGAATATAAAATATGGCTTAACTCACTTATCGCCATGTTAACTGTTAAATGGCCGTAAATACATTTGGCTCGGCATTTATGCGCCAACGTAATCACGCTGGGCATGTCACGTAATAGATTTATATCAATAGCAATTTATAGTTTGTGTAATAATAGTTTTCTAATGACATTCTACTAACACCACTATTCAATCAATCATTAAAATATATTTTCGTGTTATTTTAGACTATTATCGTTAAAACATGTCTGGTGAAGTCAGAGTAAAAAGGATTAAAAAATAAAACGACGCGTGTAGCTGAAAAAAATTATATTTTATGAGAAATTATAATTTACAATATTTCATTCAGGCATCCATCTTCAGTCGGAACTTAAGCTAAAATTCTCACAATCTCACGCAAAAGGTAAAGCAACGTTAGACTATAATATAGTTATAGCAATATTTTGTGTAGCCCAACCGTAGAAACAAATAAGTAAGAACCACACATCGGTACACGATATTTTCAGTCCATTCGTAAGGAAGATACGAAGTGGCCGTACTTGTAGCTCGGACGACATCAGTACCGACCGCTCGACGCTCGTCTTATATGTAACTAATCACCAATGGATCATTTCATTGTGCTTTGTTATGTTTTGTTTTGAGACTACTGCAAATAAATATAAATTCAAGCTCATGCATTGAATGTCAATGTGAACCAGTAATAGCATACAATCGTATCTATCATAGTTAATGTTACATTCGAACATATCAAAATGTAATTATGTACATAGGTACGCGGACAGTAAGACGAGTGTCGATGGCGTCGTGTATGTAGCGACAGATTGGTACAGTTTGAAGTATTCGTGTACTATATGACAATTTGCTTACACTGAGGTGCCGTGCCGTCGCAAAGAACTAAACCGCGTCGGGTCCCAACTAATTCACAATATTGCTGTACAAATGCACAAAAGTAAAGTAGTTTCTATGTACACAGCATACACAGATTGCTCTCCAGTGGGTCAACATCAAATAGAAATTTTCCAATATTGTGCGCTAAGTTTCAACGTCACATTACTTTGAGCATCAGACAGCTGTATCTTAATTAAAGCATGGAGTTTTGCTATTGACAGTGTCACTTGTGCTAGCGAACCATATAGAAAATTGAATAGAAGAAAGAGAAATTAAGACACAACAACAAATAATACAAATAATTATATATCTTCAAAACGAAACTTGGTTTCTTATACATTAATAAAACTAAATAATAACACGAAGCAACACTCTTAATTAAGCATGGTACGATAAAATATTCTAAAATATGGAAAACAATTATAAAATGTAGTTTTATATTTTGTGCTTTAAGTTACGTCACGATACATAATATGCCAATAGCAAAACTTGGCACTGAACTGTCAGCTCAATTCACACGGCTCATTTATACCAAATGTACAATATTTTACATACTGGTAAAAGCGTTCGTGCAAAAAACTTCGGTTTCGGTTTTTACATTCCACGTTTCGCTTTATTTATTCCCGAGGGTTTCTCTAGTAAAAAAAGTTTATATCAAATGCATTCCAAAATTCCTTAAACAACTAACATAGTAACTCCTATATTTTATACTGTTTATTAATGAATATTGTACACGGATAACGTTAGGAAGAAACCAAATACACCAGACCACAGCGTACACAAAGCCTACAGTTAACATAAAACATTTTGCGTGAAGTCAATTCGTGTAGAAAAACACCATATTTAAATATAAACAGCTTAAATATTAACATATATTCAAGTAACAAAAATTCCAATGTACAAAAGTAACGAAATATTAAATACAGTAATAAAGTTATAATCTTTCAATTTAACAGAAAATAGGGTACCGATTTATAATTACGTCTAGTGAATTTAATAATCGGTAGGTAGAGAGAGTGCCGGCTAGGCGAGCGCCCGCCACGCGCCACTCTGGGTCGAGGGAGGTCGCACACCAGACAACTTACCACAGCTAAAATAAATACGTAATAGTAACAGAAGCATCCCGATCAATACCTTAGTAGGAAGTCCTGTCTCGACCCACGAGGATGATACTATACACGCGTTTCATTGGACTAGTTTGTTCAAATCCATCCGTCTGGACATAATAAATTGTATACTAATGTAGAAAGATATTATGGCAACAAACTTTACAAAAAAAAAAAACCCTAAAACAATGACTAAAAGCAGCTCATGGTAAGGCCAAGACTCACCATAACTTTTAAAATGCACAATTTAATATTCACCAATACAGACACATACATAAATTGTGAATAACTTCATCATAAAAAAACATGTCAAAAAACCTTACGCGTCGTGAGACGATCCGTCCGGATCGAGAACGAATGTTGTCGGAGGGAATGCGGCTGGCGAGGGCCCGCGTGGCCGCACTCCCAACTATACTTTTTGGGTTAAATGACTTACAATCTATCCTTATTTTCTTTAAACATTTTAAGTTGAAATTAGTTCGTCCATCTGGTCTCAGTTCGCGAATTTACATACACATTCTGACGTGAAGTGATGATGTTTAAATTATGTGTTTTACACAATCACAGATTCTTATCAGTGACCTTGTTGGTTTCGCTTAGACGAGGTTGTACTCCTTTAGGTTGGATTGTAGGATTGTATCTTTGACTGCGGCGAACACGAACCGGATGTTCTCAGTGTCTGTAATAAAATACATTATTGAAAGTCTTTATTACATCGAGAAGTCTACCTACATTTTTATATAAGTGCTAAATTATACTTATCATTTCTTATTTGCTACCATGCATCGAGTGTCGGTGAAACTTTATTTGAAGACAGTTTTGAGTTTCAAAATTACTGCACTTTTTGCTTTTTTCATGTACTGAAAATATTCGCACGTAGGTATTGCTACTTCATTTTCCTATCAGATATATAATGCTATCTAGAACCTGGTTTATGCTACTGATATTACCCTTTTCTGGCAAGAAATTATCAAATAACTCCTATAATGGGTAAACAAAGGAAATGTCAGACTTTTACTGACTAAAACCCATATATATTCCATCAGTACTCCTTTGCGTTCCAGGGCCGCGGTACTCTTTCGAACAATCCCGCTTTCCTGACAGTACCTGACTTAAGGCTGAGATAAAGAGCAACTGAAAGGCTGACAGGCGAAGGTTTAGTCACCTGGGTTAGTGCCAATACGGCCAAATCATTTTGGCCACTGCGCACCGAACCCCGACCAATTAGCCATGCACCAATTCTTTTTAAGAATTATATGGCGAATGAATTTTTAATTTTATGTCTTTGTTCGAGTATGTGCATAGGTCGGAACGTCTAAGTTCAGAGTGGCCATCATATTTAGACCGTATTGTTCACAATATAAAATACAATAAAAAGCATTTTACTGCGTAAATACATCGCATTCCCTATATTATTTTTTTGTTTTATATATAGAATAGAACTAATACCTATTTATAATTAATTATCTCATAGTTGTAACGGGTTAGTTCATTGTGTATCTACCCATAAATGGTATTAAAATGCATGCACGATTGTCAGGCAACAATGTAAGCACATTTTTAGTTTGGATCTAGTAAACCTAATAAGTAAATAATACGCATGCAATGATTACAAATTAATCAACATGATTGCAAATAAGTAAATAAAAATTTCTATAAAAAACATGGTGGATTTTTCATGCATAAAAATCAAAATAAAAGCTCAGGCTAATATATTTCGCAATGAAAACCGCAAAGTTCCATACGAAAAACAAAAACAATATATGTATAATAAAATATATTATATTTAAAATAAGACGAGGACAAATTAATAAAACATGCAAATTAGTATTAAAAATAGACGTTTAATGATTTAACAGAGTATATTACATTTATAATGTTAATTAAAATTCATGCCAAATTGAACTCCTTCAGAGCAGACTGCATGATAGTATCCTTCACAGCGCAGAATACAAGCTTAATGTTTTCAGTGTCTTTAAAAATATCCAAGGCAGCATGCGAAATAAACAAATTAAATAAAAGTGTAAGTTGAGCAAGGTAAAGACGAAACATGCAAATATTTTGATAAAGTACAATGAAACCTGGTTAAGCGGGCCCTTCTTGGTCCGTCTATCAACCTGAGCGTGGTAGACAAGCTTGTTTCACCTAATGCAATGTTTTATTAAGAGGCGTTAAAAAAAGCGAAATAGCGCGCCGGAATACTCGGCTAGCATTCGGTAACCTCCGTCGCTCACTCGAATATTTCACCAAAGTTGTTCCAGGAAATTACTTTTTTTTTTTATAAACCCTAACAAGTTTTTGGAAAATATTTTCTTCATTCAGAATCTCGATTTAATGTTAAGGTCACAAATATATTTTAATTTAGGAGTACCTACATTATAAATATTAAACCCCCAAAAAATTAGTTAAGTATAATTTTTTGATGTTTGTTTTTGTGTTTATACTTTTTAACTCAATAAACTAAGTTACTGAGACAAAAAAATCTTCAGTGTCCAAGGACCCTTCGGATATTGGACATATACACGAGTAAATAATAGCTGTATCTGCACTTTAGAGGACCTAAAAATGCCACTATATACTTTAAATGGCAACTTACTGGTCCCTAAAACTTTGAGTAAAGAAAAAACCATCGATTTAAGAAGAACAATATCTACATACATATAACAACGCCTCGGGAGGCGGTTTGTGGACTATCAACTAATTTATTGTATATTCTTGGTACCGAAATTGTTAAACAATAATATAAAATTTGAAATATTACTCCCGACAGGTTTTTTTTTTAATCAGAACTTATCTAATGACCTCCCGCTCCGGACAGGTTGCGTCACGTTAGTATAGCATAAGCATAATACTTTAAATGTTCCCACAGCTGGGACTACTTTCTAGGAGAGAGAATTTCTATGTAAATGATACAATGCCTCTTTAAACCTAGCTATTTGGGAAACTAAGCCTTTGTGTCTTTGAACTCCCAGTCTTCCAGGTTTCACTGTACATATCATTAATAAAAGTATTTCACATAGAAAAGGCCAAAGCAATGTTATTAATACAACATAGGAGTAAAGAAATATCTCTAATTGAGTGGAAAAAATCCATGTAAAACATGTTAAATCTATACTAATATTGAGAGGGAATTTTTTTTGTGTCTGTTTGTAATCAACAAACTCAAAAAATACTGGATCAATTCTAAAAATACTTTCACAAGTAGAATTTTACTTTATCACTGAGTGAGTAGGCATTATATTTTCTACTCTTACGCGGGCGAAGCTGCTGGCAGAAGCTAGTATCAAAAAAACCAAACAATCTACTCGATAAGCTCAGCAGTATACAAAATTACTAATTATACACTCGCAAACACATAAGCAACACAACAAGCATTCAAAACTTAAAATTATTAGACATGGACACTTATAAAACGTCGGAAGCTAATGCAAGATTCCAATCGGTCGTTTCCTAAGGAGAAAAACCGACAAGAAACTCCATGGTTACTCATTACTCCATGGTTAGCATTACTATAGCAAAACAGATTGATGGTCTTAGATTATAAATTATGTATTTTCCTATTAAATATAAACTATACCGGGCAGTAGAAGTAGCAATACCACAAAAATAAATTAGCTAATGGACTACCACTTACCGTAAAAATCCGCAAGAAATAGACTTCGAAAACTATAAATAATTAGCTTTGTTGTCGCAACTGATTGAATTTCATTGCCATGAAATTCAAGGATAAAATGAGTATTTCCTTATATTATTTTTATTAAGTGCAGAAACTTTGAAACCAATTACAATTATAATGGATGCGTTGACTCACACAAGACTAATCTAATTTTAATTGTGAATCCTTATGCCCACGGAATAAAAGTTAAAATCGGTTGAACAGACAGTAAAAGAGGTTTCTTTAAATATCTAATCTTAACGCGAATCGAGTATAGTCACATTTAAGAAAATATTGTGAACATATTGAAAATTATTACGGAGACCCTACCACGAGCTTTCAACGCGCTCCATTTTACGATCTAAACTGAACTAAAGAGATGGAGCTAAATTGGATGTATGGTTCCATCCCTCTTTCTCCTTCGCAAGGTTAAACTGACATTTTAGCCCGTCATGGTAAGGTCCCTGAACATTGTTTTCAGTATTTTAGCAGTTGCAATCACATCTCAGCGACAACAATAATTCATGTCAAGATCTTGTCAAATTTTTTTATTTATTTGAGATTGAGCTCGATACGCGCATATTTTTTGAAAATACGGTAATTCCTTCTCAAGGCGAATTAGTTGACTTTGATCCAAATCAGTTATAATATATCAACGGGTCCCAAGAACAAAATCTTAGGCATCGAAAAAATAAGATGCAATGTAGGTATTTAATGACATATTCAAAGAACTTCATACTGCAAATTGATCAATTTTTAGACTTGAAGTGAAGAGCACTCATGGCATGAGGTACCAAGCTACATGAGTGCACTTTTTGTCTCTCATAACCTCTAAGTTTATTATTCTTATTATTATGTACCTCTGTGCCTACCTTGAAAGGTTTCTTAGACACCAAGAGCGATAAATCTTTGTTACCATTTAAACTGGTATCAACACATTTCAAATAAAAACTATATAAATTAAGACTCGCATCAGAAATCACTAAATGAATATCATTTAACCACTTTAAGAGCTACTACTGTCCACAGACCCACAGCTTTATAGACACTTCGTGATACTCCAGACAGCTTGAGCAGCACAGCAGACTGTACTCTGTCCACGAGGCGTATTACACGCGTACCTACGAAAATCATTTGTGATAATGCCGCCGGACGACGACGTTCCAGCAATTTTTACAAAGATGAAAACGTGCTTTCAACTACCACGTAGTTATCTGGCATTTTTTTTGGCCTGGCCTATTTCGCGCAACCGTGAGACAAACAATGTTAGTTTTCTGTTATTGTTAAATTTCAACATCTTTTTCTACACTGTGTATGTATCTGTTTGCCACATAAAATATTTTTCTTTCTTTCTTTCTTTCGCTCGATGTACGACCCGACATATGACTTGCGGTACGACAGGCGTCATGAAGACTGTACGCAACGACGCGACCACGACGTAGCCGCTCCGTCAACAGTTGCACAGTTTTGTATGTGAGCTGTGTACACCAAGCGTATAATGACGAATACGCGTCTGTAAAGCTATACGTCCGTGGACAATAGACCTTAATGATCAATTTGATTCAATCAATAGTTTAAATATGACAGTGTTTAATGCATTTTTTGATTCCTGAAGCAAGTAGAGTTTAAAGTATCATGTAGGTACTACTAACCTGTCGCACAAGTGAAGTGAGAGTAGATAATCTTCTCTGCGTCCGGGTTGAGGTCCACAAACATTCGCAGTATGAACTCGCGCGCTGTGTTGGCGTCACGTTGCGGACCTGTGCTCGGGACAACATACACATATCTAGCACTACGGTTTTACATACATGGTACGAAGTTAGTAATCTTCATTGGTGGAACGAAACTGATAAGTATTCGAAATTCAAATCGGCCGTTTTAATTTTTTTTTATTTACTAGTAGTAAGTTACATTATTTTTGCTGTGTGCTACAGGCCAAAATACTCGTCCAAATCTTTGATTGACTTGTAAATCTTTTCTAATTTGCACATATTTGCAACTCAATCAAACACACGTAACTCATTTGGCTTAAAGGACTTAGTATCCAAGCCAAAAACATTACCAAAAAAAAATCGTAACTCGCTGATCTGTCTAGTCTTTGGTGCGTAAACTCTGATCAAAATCATTGGTCAAGTATTTCATTACAATCTTTTTTTTTTTGTTATATGCACACTTGTAAACTACCAATATCGTTAACCAATGAAGATTACTGTAAATCTAGCTTATCACACAATGCCTAGCCTGTTCTAGCGTAATCTAGTCAACTCTAGCTTTATTTATACCACACAGGATATATTTGTCAACCTGTGGCAGTGGTGAAGTGAGAGTAGCACGATCTCTCAGGATCCGGGTTCTCTTTCAAATATTTTTGAAGAATGAAATCTAATGCTGGTGGTGCTTGCTGCTTTGGACCTAGTTTATAAGAAACGTATTAATTTTTATAGTAATATGTAGAGGCAGTGATGGTATAGTTATAGTTTCATCATCATCAGCCTTTTTAATGTTCCCACTGTTGGGACTCAGGCCTCCTCACTAGGAGAGGACATGGGCCGTAACCCACCACGCGGGTCCAGTGCGGGTTGGTAAAGTTTCACTTTATCCTATTTTTCTATTTTTTGGTTTGGGAAGCTCCGAATCTTATTTTCAGGATTCCATTTTCATATAAAAACAATTTCAAATGTACTCTGCTCTACTGTTATTACATTAACGGCGATACAGATACCATTATCTTAAAGTAAATATCACGTAATATTTATCTTATTACCCGTAAGATAGTCCACGAGATATCAATCAAAAAGTTCGTGAATTTTGGGTATCATGCATATAAATAAAACTGATTAGCAGAGTTTAAATATCACAAATCAGATATCGGTAAACGGTCATTTATAAAATAAAACGTTTTCAATAATAAATCAGGAAAACAAATAGGTAATATTTACTGATTCAGTTATCTTTGAGTTATCAATAAACGAAATGTGATAATCATTCACATTATGTATTTGCTGACAAAAATTACTTCACTGCCATTGCTTTAGACAAGGTGTTAATAAATGAGTGAAAAAAAACCTTATCACACTCGCTTAAGAGTTACGAAAATCTCTGTAAAATTTGTTGACAAGCCAAATTGCAGTTTTATTCATCTATGTTATATAGTCGTTATATCCTTAACCTTCGTCCCAACTAGCTTGGGGTCGGCTTCCAGCCAAACCAAATGCGGCTGAATACCTGTGTTTTACATGGAGCGACTGCCTATCAGAACTCCACAACCCAATTACTAGGCAACATGACGTTATTTTAGTATCAATATAAGGCAAATTATGATTTAACTGTCACTAATGCTTTGATCACACGTACCGAGTAAAATGGCGAGACAGTAAAATGTTGCTCGGCCGAGACAGTGATGTAAGCGAGTTGTAGAGACAAGCGCTCGGCGCTTTGTTTATACGTACCGAGTATTCGGCCGAGAGCACTGTTTCGCCCGTTTACTCAAAACGTGTGATCAAGGCATAAGTAGGTGTAGACAAGTTAAACTTCTTTCTGACACAAAAAAAGACTGTATACATACCGTCGTATTCTGGGAAGTAGTCGACCAGATGTGAATACATGATCTTCTCCTCAAGCAAATCCTTCTTGTTGAGGAACAGAATTACAGATGAATGCTGGAACCATGGATACGTGATAATAGTCTTGAACAACGCCTTCGACTCCTCCATTCGATTCTGTAAAGGCAGGAAATGGGATATGAGCACCCTGAATTTCAATAATTAATCTTACGTTTCCACATAACAATATCACATAATTATAGTCGAAAGACGTCCGCTGTTGGACAAAGGCCATCTCCAAGTGTCGCCACAATGACAGGTCCTGTACGTCTCTCATCCATTGGATTTCTGAGACCATTACTAGGTCATCGGCCACCTTGTTGGCCTTCCAATACGCAATAGGCTCTTTGGGCCTCATCGGTCATCTGTTCTTCGAGCAACAGCCCTGCTACCCGTCACTTAAATTTGGCGATTGTTCGGGTTTTATCGGTAACCTTGGTTCCCTTAAAAAAGCGATATCCTTATGTCATTGTATATTCCTCATCTGTCTAGACCTTTGCCAAAAATAATGGAGTCGGCTACCAGTGCGATCAGACATATTAGAAAGGTCCCAAACCAAGAAACTCAGAGCCATATTCAATATTCCTCATTGTATTAACAATAAATATATTTACCATGATCTGCAAATAACAACTGTTAGACAAGAGATAAGTCAGTACAGCAAGAAGTATCAGGAAAGATTAGCAAAACATAAAAATGAACTGGCCCTCCGATTATCAGGAGATGGAAGCTTACGACACAAGAGACTTAAAAGACCAAGTATCCCCTCTCTACTGGATAGATACATCAATGTGGAATGAGGCACTTGACTGCAAAGTGTCCATCCAAGCTTCAAACATGTAAAACCCAGAAATAGAATATCAGCCAAAAGAGTGGCCTATTGTCATCAGACAGATTGCCATGTCGCAAAATAAAAAAAAAGTGCGATTAGCAGCAGCCACAAAGGCACATGTATAGAGTGACGGCCGAAAAATAAACCAAATTCTACAAACAAGTTACTCAGTAAAACGATCCCTCTAGGTAAAACTCTTCAGAATGTAGGACTGCCTAAACGACACTTTAATATTTTTGATGTTTTTCACAGGACGACAACATAAGATACGAAAAAAACTTTTTACAGTTTCACGGTAGGATGGTATTAATTCACACTGGGGTGGGGGAATGTTCGAAAGCATTACCGTTGCCCTGGGAACCGAAGGAACACAAGTAAGGTTAAGTCTGACACGCCCTCCCATTTCACCCAGAGCGAGAAAAAGTATTAGACGCCTTACAACCTCAAAAAAAAAGGTATAATCCATTTTGGGACCAGTAGCCCGATTCACGTATTGAAAACCATAACGATATTGTAGCGATTTAGTCGTTTAGACCATTTCCGTATTCACATCCATCAATCGAGTTTGAACGACACCGATTTTAATGTCGTTTGAAATTCGTCAATTAAAAAAAAATCTGTATTATATTATCCTGGTAGAATACTTATTAATGTAATTGGAAATAAGTCGATAGATCGTGAATACCGCTTTTGGATAGGACTTCGATCGGACGACTATAAAACTTCAACGATATTTGGCTTGTTTGATTTTACGTGAATCAGGCTACTGATTTATAGAACCTGTCGTAAAGTACACAAATATTTTCCATGACTATTCCAGCTCGATGCAAACAAACCAAGAGCACCTTGAGTGTTCCTTCTGTAGTTAGACAGCTGACATTAAGCGTGTTATATCGGGTCAAGAGGTCGTGACCGCACTCAATCAATCAATCAACTCAGTCTATCGAAGTCCACTGCTAGACAAAGGATTGCCGAGATGCGTCACAATACACGTCCGCGTACTATTCAAATTAGTATGCCTAGCTTTTCTTCACTATTTTAGATTCGGTTTCCGGTCTAACTGCCAATAACAACTTTATTTTCTTTTTTTTTACGTGGGAAAATCACCATATGACATCTCGCGTCCTAGGGCGGAACGGGAGGATGAGTCAGACTTTTACAGACTAAAAACCCACTTTTATTCCTTCTTTGCCTTCGTTTCCCGGGGTTCTCTTTCACCCATGGTCCTAGTAGGCTTCGACTCTGCTGGGCCCCTACGTTGCGCGTCGAACACTACGCGCCGTCGATGACTTGGGCTCGGTCCGTACCGTTACCAGATGGTTGGACGGCGAGCTACCCATTGCTCGCCGCCTGCAAGCCCGCGCCTACGGTGGCAACTGCCAATACAGCTGAACGTCAATTTCCACTGAGAGGGGTATCATAACCCTCGGATGGAGTGTTGTTGTCAGACTCAGAGGATTTCTGAGTATCCCTAATGACTGTCAAAGATCTTCGAATTACTATCAGGACCAACAGCTTAACATGCTTTGCGAAGTATGAAGTAGGTACTTTATATTTTATCGACCTCTGCGACTGTCGTTCAGTATGATAGGCGAAATTTAAAACAATGAAAACCGAGGTATTCAGGATTATTTCAGTACACAAATACAGTGACGTACTTGGAAACTCCCGCTGGTTTCAAGAAGAAAGCTAGGTAAACACACAATACGTCAGACACATACGTTACAAAAGTAATCCAAAGTTATATTTCAAAACAATTCATTGTCTGCACAAAAATACATTTTTGATAGAAATTGGGTTTACCCCCAGACGAAAGTTGGCCAGGAGGAAGTTTCCTGTATTATGTATGTTTAATTCGAAATATTATATGGATCAGCAGATCAAGTACTTTTAGTTTAGTCTGTTTAATCCGCAGGAGAACCAAGGCTGCGGACATAGCACGAAGAATCGCCAAACTAGGCCATATTGCTCGCGGAACAGGTGGCCGTTTATGCCGAAAGGATCTCGAGTGACGACCGCGTACCGGAAGACGCAGCGATGGACGGCCTCCTACAAGATGGAACAATGACCTAGTAAAGGTTGCAGGAATCCGATGGATGCGAGTCGCACAGGACCGTTCATTGTGGCGCCACTTGGGGGAGGCCCGTGTCCAACAGTGGACGTCTTTCGGCTGAAATGATGATGATGAATCATATTGAACTGACAGTTACAGGTTCTTTGTCAACATAATAACTACTTATATACTTAGAAAATACAACACCAGTTTGCAAAAACACCTTGCTATCCCAGACGACAACAATAATTTTTCTCTTGCGCCTGATATAACACTTATTACTAATACCTTCAAACAACGCTGCTTGTCGGTCAAGTAGAACCCAGAAAATGTAACACCAGATTGCGTAGACCTTGCTATCCCAGCAGAAACAAGTCGTCTTTTGCGCCTGTGATTACACTATTACCAATACTTTCGAAAAACGCTGCTTGATGGTAGAATTGGAATCTTTGCTACTTCGTATGATAAATATATACCTAGAAAATGCAACACCAGATTGTGTATGGACCTTGCTATCCCAGAGATAACGATAAATTATACCTTGCGCTTGTAATGACACTATTACCAATACCTTCGAAGTAACAACGCTGCTTGTCGATAGAATTGGAATCTCTGGTACTTCCCTATCTATATATAACCTAGAAAATGCAACATATGTGTATGGACCTTGCTATCCCTGAGACAATAGTAACTTGTCTTTTGTCCTTGTAATAACTTACTTATAACTCTACTTGCTGGTACAATTAGAATCTCTGGTGCTTCCCATGATAAATATAAATGGTGTAAGGGACAGCCCTCCACAAACTTTAAGGGCTTGCTCAGTAGACGAAACTGAACAACCCACCATAAAAAATTATTTTAGGAAACGAAAAAAAAAATTCAGCCTCTCCATACAAACTGTCCAATCAAGTTAATAATTTTGATGGTGAGGCGGATATTTTTTTCCTTTCCTGAAAAAAAATTTTATGGTAGGTTGGGGCTGTCCCTTACACCTTGTTTATCTAAAAAATGCAACACCAGATTGTGTATGGACCTTGCTATCTCAGAGACAAAAACTATTACCAACACTTCCGAACAACGCTGCTTGTCTGTAGAATTAGTCTTTGGTATTTCCATAACTGGATTATAATGGACTTATATTAAAGTGGCACTAGAATTACATTAGACCGATGCATACGTGTAACACGCCTGTACCCCTAGCCAAGTTACTAATCTGCAATAGTTAACGCTAGTAGAAAGCTTAAAATGTACGGGAATAACGTTATCTCAACGCTCAGTCACGTGGTCAGGACAAAAGATTCGGCGACGCGGCCAACTCGAAGCGTTCGACACAAGCGAAACGGTTATAACTTGGCTAGGGGGGCAGATTTGTACGTAGAACGTCATCGCGTGGCGTGTGTCTAATGTAGTTCTACAAGTCTAGCTTCCATATAAAAAGTATGGAGACCGACGCGCCCAGATCGGTGCTTGTCACACGTTTGCGCAGTGTAGTTTCTACCCTTAATGTGTATAGAAATACAAATGTTAAGTTACTCACCTCGTTTTCCGATTCGAACAAAATTTGATCATATTCACTAAGAGCTACTAAGAATATGATTGAGGTCACATTTTCGAAACAGTGAATCCACTTCCTTCGCTCGGATCTTTGTCCGCCGACGTCGACCATTCTGTATGAGATATACAACATTAATTAATTTTAATTAATTAATAATAACACAACATCCAATGGACAAACAGACAAGCCGGATTATAAAGAAAATTGTTATTAAGTCTAAGTGCAGGATAGGGTTACAACATTGAATATTATGGTGTTCCTCTGGTATTCGTGGCTTACTTAACTTTAAGTGTACTTTTAGAATTATCCAGCACTTTTTTTTTTATCTGGCGCCTTGATTGCTAAGTGCATACGTAGGTCGGAAATATCACGAGTTAAATTAGTATATTTTTCAACGAATGAATGAAGTACTTGGAATTGAATGAATAAACTCACGAATCACGCAGAAGGACGATGGTGTTAAAATTAAGGGTATTATTACAGAGAATTTGAATGTTACGACAAGCAATAGTAAACAGCAATGTTGATAAGTGATAGATTAGCAGTGAAAGTGCTAAGAATGTTTCTGACCTAATAAAAACTGTCATCTTCGTCACGCCAAACATGCTAGAATTTAATGTTTAGATGATTTAGTGCTATGAATTGAAACAAAGTTTAATGGCCACTACAAAAAAAAAAAAGTGTGCAAAAAGACTGGGGTTCAGGGCAATGCAGTACAGCTGCAACTTTATCAGAACTATGGTATGGGCTCAGTTTTTAAATAGCAACATTAATGACAAAGGAGATACAATTTAAAACATTAATAACTTTGATATGTATCTAGTCATTATGAGTCTCAAAATAGAACAATACCATGTAAAAAATGTAGTGCTTTTGTGACAAATGGAATGATGTGGTCAAAAAATATAATTCTGGGAATTGTTGGCACAACAATGGTTTCGAGAGAACTCAAGACATAACATTTACAGAATTCAACAACTTTTGTAATGATCATTGCTTGTGATTTGTTCAAAGTATGCTATGTAGGGTAAAAAACACCTATGACTTTCTATAGATATTAGGGAAAACATGACATAATTGGAGCTGATATTAGCAACAAGTTCTTCTAATGTTCTGTGTTATACTTATCAAAATTGACCATAATCATTACAAAATAATGACATTCGCATGATCATCACGAGCGTCAAATTCTCTATGCGAGATATTCAATTTCACCACCATGATCCTGCCAGAATATTATGAAGAAAGATGATACACATCTTAGTTTTACCGAAAAAGTGTATCATCTTTCATATGTATGCTGTACCCAAACCAAGCAATAAGCAAAGCGCAGTGCACAAAAGCATATTAATATGACAACACATCAAAAAGTATGAAATAGTGTCAGCTTTTAAGCAGTTCTTGTTCAAGCATGTCTAAAAATAAGCAGGGCCGACCGTTAGTTAGGATATCAAAACCACACCTCGAGCTTATGGAGAAGAACTTAATTAAAAGATATGTTTTTTTTTTGTCATTACTTATCTACACCACTAATTTTTAATTAAGTAGTACAAATACTTAAAGGGCTTATTAGAAAAGCCCTTGTTATTATTTAAGTAAAGTCTCAATAAATAATATTCATAAACAGCTAAGTTATTAGCGTTTGTGTTTATCCCAAAATGTCTCTCAATTTATGGGAATATTGTGCAGGCTATTGATTATGAATGAATAAATGACGATTAAAATGGAAAAACACTGCCCGCAGTATTTTCTACTAGCAATTGTTATATATGATTGAGTCTATGATGAATTTACCTTTTCGTTGTCAATTTTAGGATTTCGGTTTTTTCTACTTTTTAATACAAAAATATGATCAGTAACGGGTACAGATACAGCCCCAAGTTTTTGTGTACTAATTAAAAAGTATGGGTGTATATTGTACACTCATAATAAAAGCAACAAGAAATCTGTACGCAAGATTTATATTACTCATAATATGATTTAAAAGAGTGTCCATGGAGTTTCTTGCATGTTCTTCTCCACAGAGATCTACGCTTTGGAATAAGCAATTAAGCTTCACTTTTTTTTTGACTGACCAACATTTAGACAATTCAAAAGTGACTGTAATGGTCTATTTGAAATAAACGTTTCTGATTTCTGTTCAATTCCTATGGTAAACAAAAATCATTGTTTCATAGCGTTAATATGGAATGTACTAAGTACAGTTTCACAATATTACGACAAGGGAAAATAGCTCTCAGGATACTACTAGCGTTCTTCAACCGCACCAAACAATCCTGTGGTTTCGAACATACCTAAACACGATCCCGTCAAGATCGAAAGGGTATTCAAGGATACCGGTGGTCGGCTGACGAGCTCGCAGGATATCCTGCTCGGTGGGGAGGTAATCGTCTTTCTCGATTCTCGCCAAATCACTTAAATAGCTGAAATATAGATCATGCAGCGCTAACAGCCAGTATGCAGACACATGCACTTAGAAACTAAAGTTGGAGAATGAAACAGAATATGGAGACAGTACAATCAAGTCCCATGTTACCATGCACCTGTAAAGCGAGTCATGCACAGCCCAACATGTTCAACGTTTTACCTAAATCGTATTTCTTCCAGGTCAAATGGGTATTCTATAATGCCCGTTGTTGGAACTCTTACACGCAGTATGTCCTGTTCGGTTGGTAAGTAATTCGGTGCCGCCACGCGGTCAATCTCCTGCAAGTAGCTATAGAAATATCTTTTCTCAGTGTGGGGTCAATTTTACACACATTCAGTGTACAATAATAAACCAATTTAAATGTGTTATTTTTGTTGTCTTTACGGTTAGATCGGTGAACTGATTGAGATGTATTTTGAAAGAGAAATTTTGTAGTGTGATTCGGAAATTGTCTACGTTTGCTTATTGCATTGTAGCAATTTGCGCTAAAGATAGACACGAAAGTTCTCTTCGGCAATCTTCTTTTTGTAAAAAATTGTGCTTGGTAACTTTAATCCTTTAACCGCCTATGTCGAATATACCTAACTAACACTCGCATTTATTGCGCCAGGGTCGCACATCCACGACCAAACACACCATCTTCTCAGCTCTTCTGTCACCTATAGGGATTGAAGAGTTAAACGAGGTGGAGTACCCTGTAGCAAACACGCGACCCTGGCGAGTAGAACACGAAAGCACTCGTCGGACTAATACGACGCAAGCGTAGCGATGCGCGATGGCGAGAGGTTTTATTCGATTGTTCGAACATCACATTAGTTTCCGATTGTTTCGACTTTGACTCGAGTCCAACTCGGTCTGTTATTGCGACTGCCTGAGCCCTCACCCCGGTGACCGAGCGAGACTCGGTGAGAGAGTGACTGATTCGAACAATCGAAAACTAGCGGTCGATTCCGTTGACTCGATTTGAATCGCCTATCGCTACGCGAGCGGGTAAAGGGTTCATTTGTTCATATATGCACACACTGTCTCCTAATTCCAAACAGTATTTTTATTGGCCAAAATAACGTCTGTTCTAAGTATTCCCAAGAAACTAGGTAACAGAGACAACAGCGTAAGGTGAACGTTCTGAAGCACTCAGATTATTGAATTATTACTAATTTGGATTATGACATCATATTTATTAAACAGAAAGAGCAATCTCTCGCGGTTTATTTGACATTCCCGGCCATCATTTAGTTTCCTGTAACCGGGATTTGCAGATATGGCGATGACTCAATGGCATTGTATTATATTTAATTTTAAAAAATAATAACCTTCATTTATGAGTATTCATTGTGATGTTATTTTTATAGGATACAATGCCAATGAATATGGTATTGTCAATACTCATAATTCCGGATTGTAATCATTGTTCTCAAAGATACGACATAATAGATGGTATTTATTGATTACTAGCTTTTCCCCGCGTTTTCACCCGCGTTGGTTACTGCTCTGCTTCCGTGGACCGTAGCATGATGTTCTTTTTATTGATATGGCCATTATGAATCTAGCTATCCTATACAGAAAGATTTTTTCGAATCTGACTGGTAGTTTCAGACATTGGAGATTTTAAACATACAAACTTTACCTATTATATTATAAGCATAGATTATGTTCTAGTTAGTTGTTATTACAACACAACTTACTATTTGGCGGAATCGGTGAGTTGGTATTCTCGCCTGCGGTCGTAACACTCTTGTATGCCTGCATCGGCCCACAGTGCCTTGATGGCTTCAACGTAGGGGCTCTCGAACGTAGTCACACTCTCAAAGTCGATCGATGATATCAACTCCGCCTTCTCCTGTAATTAACACAATTTTTATTTCATTATAAAATACTTTAAACACACAACAAATCACTTGTGTTGGTGGTACTCAAAACGCCTAAATAATAGTGATGTGCCGAGTACGGCTTGACTCGAGTCTGACTCGATTCCTGCTTTGTACTCGCTTACTCGAGTACCAAATTATTTTGACTCGAGTCCGCCAGACTCGATTCCGTACTCGAGTCAAAAAGAATTCGAGTACGCAAGACTCGATTCCAAGACTCGAGTACGTAAGACTCGATTCCAGGACTCGAGTACGCATGACTCGATTCCAGGACTCAAGCCAGGAAGACTCAATTCTGAACTCGCTAACTCAATTATAAAACGCGAGTCCAGCTGACTCGAATCTAGCATTCGAGTTCGAGTTAAGTTGACTCGCTCGCACTCGATCTGTGTTTACTTATGTTATGAATTAAATTGAATTAATGAAGTAACGCCTGGTCGAGTCGGACTCGCGCACTATGGGTTCCGTCCAAAATTACCTATGAAAAAAGTTCAATTCCCGAATTGTATTACGAAGATTTTTCCAAATCGCAAAAAAATAGTTTTTCTTTTGACATAACTACAAAACAGTTTTCAGATTTATTCCTATAACTGTGCTATAAGATCTTGCTTTATTTTGCTGTAAGACCTTGCTTTATTTTATAACTTTCAGGACGCAAAATCCTGAAATAGAATTTTGATTCCTTTGCAAAATTACGCTTTTTTCGACTAAAACGGCCATATCTGTTTTTTTTCGTAAACTTAGAAGTTTGATTTATTCACAGCTTCAAGAGACTGCCGACTCGAGTACCTATATGTTTTTAATTTCAATTCCATAAAATATTTAAAAAGTGGAGCAAATTATACGGTAGCAGAATCTATTTACCCAGATTTCGGCAAAAACTTGACACTTACATTACCCACATTGTTTTAAATATCTCGTGGCTGTATACATGCTGCTTTTTTTCCTCTTTTCGAGTTCTGGGTTTGAATTTCCAGACTCGAGTCATGGATTCAAGCCCAGGACCCGAGTCTAGGATTCGAGTCCAGGATTCGAATCCTGGACTCGAATCCTGGACTCAAATCCTAGACTCGGATCCTGGACTCGAGTCAATATTCGAATTCAACACATAGAACTCGAGTACTGGGCTCGAATGGTGGAATCGAGTCATGACTCGAATACCGTATAAACTGACTCGAGTTGACTCGAGTCACCAAAACAGCGACTCGGCACATCACTACTAAATAAGTAAGACTTGACCGACCACGTTTGTCGAGCGCCGAACGAATCATGAACTAAATCTAACACAATGCAATTTAGCTTCACTTTTTTTTTTACTGACAATTTCAACAATTCAAAAGTACCTGAAAATGGTCCATGTACACTAATGTAATAAAGAGGTAAAGTTAGCATTTTCGTTTTTATGTTTTTTTTTGTTTGTAGGAGGTAATCTCTGAAAGTAATGGTCCGATTGGTAAAAATTGTTCACTGATAGAAAGCTGCTTTATTCCTGAGTGACACAGGCTATATTTCATCGCGGCAGACCCAGGCGAAGATCGTAGGGCCACCTATACACCTACAGACAGTAGTTCAAATTTGCCCAAACCGGGAAGAATGAAAATAAGAAAGGGAATCCATACTCTGCAGTAGAACAACACAGTCTAAAAAAACCGGCCAAAAGCGTGTCGGGCCACGCTCAGTGTAGGGTTCCGTAGTTTCCCGTCCGTCACAATAAGTGTACCCACTAATGAGTTTAAAAAATGCTTGCATATACGATTATACTACAAACTTAGTCCAGAGACCGGAAATTATTTTGTACAACCTTTTTGTCTTTTTTGTACAAAAACTGTTCTTTCCATCAAGTTCAAAATGATTTTCCTAGAAAGTCCTTATAAAGTTCTACTTTCCAGATTTTTTTCATATTTTCTAAACTTATGGTTCAAAAGTTAGAGGGGGGACGACACATTGTTTTTTACTTTTGGAGCGATTATTTCCGAAATTATTGACATTATCAAAAAATGATTTTAGTAAACCCCTATTCATTTTTAAATACCTATCCAACAATATATCACACGTTTGGGTTGAAATTAAAAAAAAAATCACTTCCCACTTTACATATAGGGGGGCTACCCTAATAAAACATTTTTTTCCAATTTTTATTTTACCACTTTGTTGGCGTGATTGATATACATATTGGTACCAAATTTCAGCTTTCTAGTGCTAACGGTCACAGAGATTAAGCGAGGACGGACAGACAGACAGACAGACAGACGGACAGACAGACATGGCGAAACTATCAGGGTTCCTAGTTGACTACGGAACCCTAATAAAATATGTTAATAGAATGTTTCGAAATTGTATCTTAAAACCTATTACTTCATTGTAATTTCCCACATGTGATTTGTCATCAGGACAAATGGGATATAAGTTGATGTGTTACTTGCAAATGAAGTTCGACGATATTTAGTCATGTTTGGTTAGGTACTTATATGTAATGTCTATAAATGTTTACACATAGTCATCGCGCAGCGATTTCATTTGTTAATATTAAGAATTTTGTATTCGAGATGTATAGGTAGGGGTGTGACATCCACCAACCCGCACTGGGTCCGCGTGTTGGATTACGGCCCATTCCTTCTCCTAAAGAGGCCTGAGTCCCAGCAGTGGGAACATTGTAAGGCCGACCATGCATAGGTAGGGGTGTACCTATTTATTCTAGTAATTTTTTGTAACATTAATTCAGTCATGTGGATTGTGCACTATTAAAAGACGGTAGGTTTATCGGAAAAAGAGTACCATTTGTACCGAATCATAAACATCCTCCTGATTTTGATAAAGATTAAAGATTGCTTGAGACAATCTATCAATCGTGGAAGCGTGGAACTAATCATTCAAACAGATACACTTAGTGAACATCCCGTTCTTATCATGATCACAAAATAGGCACTTTTACAAAGCTTTGATTACTTCAAAAAAGTCAATAGACTGTACATACGCTACCCGGTGTGTCTCGCATCCTGCGAATTAGCCTTTTAATGTTACTGCTGGGACTCAGTTCTCCTCTCTCTAGGAGAGGGAGTGGGCCGTTATCCACCACGCGGGGCCAATCCGATTCGGTGAATGTCACATGTCTTTGAATTTTTGGTTCTAGGACATTCTGGTTTCCTCACGATGTTTTCCTTCACCGTTCACCGTTTTGAGAGCAGTGATGATAAAATAAATTAAACAAAGTAATGCGCCTGGTTGGATTTGAACCTCTCGGCCACTAGTCAGGGCTGCTTTTGCTGCTGGTCCGCTTTCCCTTAGTCAAAAAATTACATATAATATGAAAGTAATACTCACGCTGTTGGACGGATTTCCATATTGAATAGTAAGTAATTCCATAGCCCTTATCATGCTCTGCATCGCCATGAAAATATTTTGATACACGAGCTTTATGAAACCCCTTTTATCATCGTCGCTGTAGCCAGAGCCGTGGATAATTCTCATCTGCTTGATGAACGTCGACTTGCCTGACTCTCCAGTCCCTGAGACATGACAAAAGAAAAATGTTAGTTACACATTATGTTATGTTTAGTTGTTATGTTATGTTGAGTACGATTTCCGCACTTAATCCTATGCGGACCATTGTGCGCGGGCAATGCCGGTCAAAACCTTTGGTATGCCTATTCCAACCAGCCCACCTCTCTCCAAAAACTGATTAGACCTCTCAGGTTTCTCAGGGAATCTGTGAGGGAATCTAAAAGAGCATCCTAAGGTTCGTGTACGTGGTACAGTGACACCTGTATAGTCAAGGAGCATATGCGCAATTGTCTCCTCCTCTTCCAATCATGCTCTATCGCACAGAGGATTTCCAACCGTATTTCTTATGAAAATGTTCACAGCACTACTTCTGCCGTGAGTGTTTGAAAGAGATTACTCAGAACGCTTTTTGATTGATAGATAACGTGGTTGATAAATTCAGAATGGATTTTTACTCAAAGTAAACTGCTTGAGAACAAAGGTGGCAATATAGGTCTACCAACTAGGTAAGTATTTATGTCAGAACTAGCAGAAATATACAGATGGTGTGTTTTTGAGATGAGCTTTAAATTTTTGTTCTTCTTTTCATGTCGATGTTCTCAAACTAAATTTTTTCTGACCAATATTTAGCAACCTTTACAGCTCTATCGTCATATCTATCTATCTCTAGTCTTCAATTCGATATCAGGGCCATCATTAGGCCCTTGCCTCACTGGGACGCAATGGCGGTGCTGCCAGTTGGCACAACCAATAAAATGCATGCAGCTCTGTGGTGTGTACATGAACCTTATCGAGTCACTGTTGGTCACGTAGTCAATGTCAATGTCCAGGTTATTATGTCAAAATACGTTTTTTGACGTAATAACCTGGCTACGCCGCTATGTCGTCCCATTAAGGTACAGCTAATCGAGCTCTTAGCTTCTATGTCAACTTTGCTTTATAATATTTTGCATAGCTTCAGTTTTCGTCCCGAAGTTTCATGTCAAAATCTTTTCCATGCGGTCAAACTCGGTTTTTTGCAAAAATCTTTAAAATTGAATGTAGTCTAACCGATAAAAAGCAATCAAAAAATGTAGTGAGAGGCTTGCCTTATGTGATTGGTGATTCACCAACAAGGTTTAGAATAACAAAATTGTCTGATGTCTCTTGCCACAGATCATGTATTTTTTTTAATTCTTTAGCTAGTTTTTAAATACACCAAGTTCAACCCTATTTTATGTCCAGGCAATTTCTGTCCATTCCAGGTTGCCTGGAAGATATCACAGAATGCGATAAGGCCATTGTAATATTCTAAGCTTACGGCTCAAATTGTAATGTATACTTTGGTGTTCAATAAAGTATAAATAAATAAATGTAAACCATTTAGGAGGGGCGAATTCCACAAATGAAACATTTTATCGGCGGTTCTATCAAACGTTACAGAAATCAGAATAAGATTTATACCGCGCTTTGCAATGTGATCGTGTGGTTGCTAAGCAGTGTAACGTGCAGTAGGTAGGTTTCTTCATTAACTACTGATTACATTACACGATTGATAATTATAATAAGATTTATATTTTCCGACTGCAGATTTATCAATTAATTAGTAACTGTTATGCACTTTATTTTAATAGCCATATAATAGCTGAGAAAATCTGTTTAGCTTCAAAATGGACCGAGTACTGATCGTCAGTGAAGGACGCCTAGTACCGAAATGAGTCACGTAGCATTTAGTTAATTGTTCAATTTAAAATTACATCGGTAACCTCCTTGAATGTACGAGGATACAGAGTTACAGACATTAGTATCTGTTCTACGTATTCGTTGGTGTATTCGACTTAGTGACTAATTAAATTATTTTGTTAAGACCCGAAGCGGCTATTCACGTTGGTACATCGCGTGCAGAATTAAGGGTGTCACATGACAGGCGCTGTGCTAGTTCGGCCACAGTCGACCCCGAAAATTATAACGCGCCCCGATTTTAGACTTCTCTATATTTGTCAGTAGGTGATTTTAATTATATTTTAGCGTAGTTTCTTACTACGATGCTTCTTAAGGTAAACTGGTACACAAATCGTAGGGGCCCAAAAGGACCAAAGCTTACTGGGGCCATAGTTCACTTCCGAAAAAGAGACCCGGGGTCATGGAAAGCAAGGCAAAGAAAGAGCATAGGTGTGGTTTTAGTCAGTAAAAGACTGACACACCCTCCCTCAAAGTAGGAAAAGTACCTAATTGGTTGGATGATTTTCTACCTTAATTCATTAAACCCCAAGTGAACGCCAGTGTTCGCTCTCTCATTATCTTTCTATTGAGTCTCTAATTACGGTATTCGAAAAGGATTGTCAACAGGCTCACTAATTCAAGTTTAGTTTTGTTTTTACATTCCCTGCTGAAATATTAACCTGGAATCCATCTTGATAGTGTCAGTAGCTAACTAAACATTTCTTTATTTGCTTGATCTCAATAATGTGAAGCTGTGATTTATCTAGACTTACATAAGAGGATAATTATTTACTTATAAGTACCTACTTCAGTGAGTCATTTGAACTATGCAACATTATTATGATAATATTGCATTGCTAAATATGAATAAGAAAATAAATAAATAATATTGCAGATGCCACTTTATTATGACCTGTTGCTAGTTAAAAATAATATTAATAGAATAACATTGAAGGTCTAAAAAGACAAAGAATAAATTGGTGTGAGTTCCAAATTATCATCATCTTCCTGCCCTTGTCCCCTGCTATTTGGAAAGTCGGCGAAACACGTTTTTTTCTTCCATTCTGTCCTGTCCCGCGTCATATCACTAACTCCCTTTTCTTTCATATCACTCCTCACACAATACATCTATCTTTTCTTTGGCCTCCCTCTACCTCTCCATCCATCAACATCCATACACAACCAATAATTTTATGTACTTTAAATTGGATAAGATTCTGATTGGAAATGATTACACCGCCGCACAGTTTGTAATTTTGGCTTACTTGTGGCCAGGTTCAGTTTATGTGTTTATTTGATAGCTTTTACTATTTTGGAGGCTTATCAAAGACAATGACAATTTTTTTTTGAGTAGTTTTGGCTATATAGCAAATATCGAGAAAACCCCATAGAAACCAAAGAAATGCAATATCTTTTTTCAGGTACATCAGTAACAAATAAATTAAATATCTTCTCATTAAGAAAATACAAAACTATTATATTGCCAAAAACTAGATTCGAAACGCGGATAATTAAGACGTTATTCAATGTTTTTAGCAAAAACATAAATATTTTTTTGCCAGTTTCTTTTTATATTACCGCATTTTCTTTTTAATGGAAAATATGTACGATATAATAATACATTTGAATAAAAAATATCAGCTCAAAAGAATAAAGGGGTGATGAGATATAATTTTTTTAAATTTTTGCTTAGGGTTGTCACTAACCTTCTTAGCAGTTTAATTTATTCTGGTCATTAATAAAATCGTCATTTGATTGTTTCAAATTATACTAGATTATTTAAATGAATATATCACACGCGCAAAAACCTTAGCATTTTTAAACCGATTTCGAAAAAGAAGGATGTTTCAAAAAAAGATAAAATCAGACAAAAAATGGGCTTATTAGTTGACGTAGTTCGTCCAAATTCAGGTACAACCAATGATGGGAACACTGCCCGTACGGCTTTGTCTGATTCCAATCGATTGACTTTTGCCAATATTTTAGGTATTGAAGAATGGCTCGTCAATGACCTACATACAATTCTGGTGACATTATCATGTGGCTTAGAAATAGAATCTAAGAAGTTTCAGGAGTTTTGCAATGATGTCGTAACAAAATATGTACAAAAATACAGTTGGTACAACATGTCTGTCACCATGCACAAAATTTTAATGCATGGTGCACAAATTATTGATTCTATTCCTATACCTATAGGAATGCTCTCAGAACAAGCCGGTGTATCACGCAACAAATTTTGGCGCTACGATCGTGAGCATCACACTCTTAAGTTCAGCCGTAAAGCAACCGTCCTTGACTTGATTCACCGAGCTTTAGTCTTCTGACCCGCTTTCCTACCGCCCGACAACCCTATTTCCATAGAAATTTCTAAAATATTTAGAAACGCTTTTTCTCACCACCCCTTTGAGTTACGTATGTAATTTTTTAGGACGTGATAAACAACAGTTATGTACATATTTATAGCAAAGAAAAAAATGCGGTAATGATAGGGGTAAAAAAAAAATTAATAAAAAGTGAAATTCAAAAATGTTCATGTATCTCATTAACAATCAAAGCTACAGATCCTTAATTTTTTATATGGATAAATATTTTGATATTACGTCGTTTGTGGTATTGGAAAAAACGATACCATTAATACTTTTGGAGAAAAAAAAACCATAACTTTTCTTTGAGGTCATTGAACTTTCACAAAAAAATTTTTTCTCTGAAATTATAGACAATTTTACTGTGGGAATTTTTACCAATTTTTAAGTATCACAAGTTCTTTCGAATTAATACATAAAATATATCTGGCCACATCTAAGTCAAAATTACAGACTGTGCGCCGCCGCGCCGCCGCCGTTTATACAACGACACCGTAAGCGCCCACACTTACCCAAATCACAAATCTAATAAAATGACAATATCTATGGTTACCTTAAAAATTCTTTGACTGGTCTACACTGTGATCATAGGAACCTATTTTTTTTACGAGTAACCATGGATTCTCATTTCAGTTTTTCTCCATAGGAAACGACACCTTGGAGCCGTGCAATAGTTTCTGACGTAAAATAAAAACATTTTGCTTTTTTTGAAAACCAAGATGAAATGGCTGAGAATAGATTCATCAAAGGGAAAGAGAGTTACCAAATACTTGAAGTTGATGACTCCATCAAAACAGGAAACAAACAAAAGCTCAGGTTAGCAAGAACTTATTCATTTTATAAACTTCATGTGCAGTACTGGTACTTAGGTGAACTAATGCAATAAGGTATTCTCTACCAGTCAACCTTTGAAAAGACAACACTGTGGTAGGTGTTGCCCCACTCTTGTATCGTGAGTGCATTCAGAAATACCTATCTAAATTCATATCGAATCTTTTTAAGAAGAATATGTCGTTAATAAGAATATGTCGCAAACTGTCGCTAATGATGTTAGCGACAGTTTGCGACTATTGCAGGAAGATTTTTTTTTCCTTACTCAAAAACTTATAACTACTGATCTATTAGAATAGTTCCTGGTAACATATTGCCGTGAATATATATTTTTAATAGCCTATTTTGGTGTCCTACTGCTGGGCAAAGTCCTCCTCTTCTTCTTTCCAAACCTCTCTGTCTAGGGCGATCATCTCTGGCCAAATTTGCCCCATGAACATGATCAGTTCATAACAAAGGTGTCGCCGGCGGAGAAAAAATTACCAGGCTTAAGTGGGAGTGGGCTGGTCATGTCCCACGAATGCACCGGGACTGATGAGCAAGAATTGTCACTGGATGCGTGAGGGAGGTCGCCACCGTCGAGTTTGACTTTTTAATTAAGAAAGGAAAAATTCAGTTGTGCAAAAAACGATCATTAGTAGCTTATGATGTTCTTCCTGAAAATTTATACGTACATAGAACTTCTAACAACACATGGTCGGATTTAATGCCAACCATTTGACCTAGGGTGGTGGAGAGATATCATTGTTGAATAGCTTGTAGAGCAGTCCTAAGCTCCAAATGAGGACCATGGGAGGATCTTGTTTTGACCTAATCATCATCTTCCTATCCTTGTCCCGTTTTATTTGGAGTCGGCGTTACACGTTTATTCTTCCATTCCGTCCAGTCACCTGTCACGCTACCACTAACACCCTTTTCTTTCATATAACTTCTCATACAATTTTTGTTGGCTTTGGCCTCCCTCTCCATCTATCCACATGTATAAAGTATTCATAACTCTCTTAGTAACATGTATTGACCTAATAGCTGAAAAACGTTAAAGCAGGATGTTTTAAAGGAAATTCATTAACACTGAACTTTTCTGCAATTTTCCTGGTTATAGGTAGTCATTTCATTTCCAAATTTGTTGTAATTCCATTTCTAACTCCTTTTATGGAAATAACTATAAATGTGTTTATGGCGAAACACATAATATTTTAGGAAAAACATCAGCTATGAAAGGAGTTGTAGTACTTATGCTTATCCTGGGCTGTGCTGTTTGGCACACGTCTGTATTTCTGGTAATTATTAACACATGAATTAACTTATGCCAAATAATTTGTTGTAGGAACTGCTTTACCTGCATCTAAAGGTAGCCATACACGCTAGGGTATACCTGGCAGATTTGCCTGTATAGTTGAATTTTACAGGTAAACCGGAGCATTTTTGTTGCCCAACTGTGCAGGTTTTCATACAAGCTTACTTGACAGGTAGAACTGTACAAGCTAATCTGTCAGGTACCTTTAGATGCATTTTTTTATGTTGAAAGCCATCTTGTACTAAAGATTTAGTTCAACCACCTTGTAATTAAATGAACAAGTCAAATAATACTTATCATTTATCTTTTGTATTAGATGACAATCAAGCCGTACACACATGACACTGCCAAAATGGGTATAGTGGTAGTACTTCCCTGGTAGAGGTCTTTTAGAAAAACTTGAATTTGGTAGATCTATGCTAAAACTAACTTTTTTTTTTCTTTTCCAATCTTATCTGCAATCAGTAGATTTCTTGAGAGATTGGTACAGGTGGAGTGGGCCAGTGTGGTGGAGTTAGGCGATACATTTGAGCAAATACCTACTATGTCCGTTGTGGTGAAGTTGACAAGATGTCTTTCTTCTAAGGCGAAAACTAGCTGAAAACGTTTTCATCTAAAATTCAATATTGTAGAATAAATATCAACACCATGTCATTGTAAAAAAACAATACATTCCCCTACAGATCAGTAAATGTAATACCTATATCGGAGGCATTTGTGGGTAGTTTGCAGACTTAGGTACCAAACTTTATTTGTGGGTAAGAATATGATAACATTGTGTTTGATTTGTGTACAGGCTAAATATAGGATGTACCTACCTACTTTAATTAAAAATATTAGTCTTATTATCTAAATCTAAATATTGGTACTGTACATAATCAAACTCCTTAGGTAATTTGTTATTTTGATAATTTACACTTCTATACTAATATTATAAAGAGGAAGTTTGTTTTATTTTTTTATGTTTTTTCGTTTGTAGGAGGTAATCTCTGAAAGTACTGGTTTGATTGCTAAAATTTTTTCACTGATAGAAAGCTGCATTATTCTTGAGTAACATAGGCTATATTTTATGTACGTGGCGAAGACGCGGGCAAAAGCTAGTTCATAATATAAAACTAGCGACCCGCCCAGCTTTACAAGGGGGTGTTACAAATAATTTAAATTCAAACCTTTTCTCTACTGTAATATGCATTTATTTTACACCCATGTATCAATCTGTCTATTGGTGAATACTATATGAAAATCTGTTTGGTAGTTTTTGAGTTTATTGTGAACAGACAGACACAATGGGAGACTTGGTTTTTTATAATATGTAGGAACAAATTAAACTTATTAAAAAAAATTATACTGTCAACCTTTCAGATACCGTCAATTTGAGACACAATGGCAAGACAATAGATGCGCGTTCGCTTGGGGTGTAATTAATTAAACAAAGTAAATAATAAAAAAATGATATGACGGTCGACATCGGTATAAGGTATTGCTGTACCTTTTAAAATCAAATTGTAGGTAAACAAAAGGCAAGTAAAAGGTTATTTCAGTAATGGATAAAATATTATTTAATGTGAAAGTAAATCAGGGAAATGAAATCTAGTAAATAATATTTAATCAAAAATAGCAAAACCCCAGTATATTACAATTATCATGTCATGACATAATATTTTATTATATTATAAATTGTTCAACATAATTGCAAATGTAAATATGTTACACATTAATTATAGCCTATTTAAATGGCAATTCCAGTTATTTCAGTAGGGATGCCAAATAAGGACTTGAAAATATTCTTTTGCATGATTTAACAGTTTTTTTTTTTTTTATGGGGAAATCATCTTATCTCTCCAGTCAAGGTTGGAGCGGCAGGGTGTATCAGATTTTTACTGACTAAAACCACACATATGTTCCTCCAGTTGTCCTTTGAGATCTATGAGCATGGTTTTCCTTATCAGAAGTTTTCCCATGGCAAGGGGACCCCCAGATGTTTTGCTGACATCTCTTGAGGATTACTGGTCAATAGATTGTTTTTTTTAAATTAAATTTTCATAAAGTTAAGGTATGTGGTTTTAGCAACAATAAAGCAGCCTCAAAGTGTATTATAAAAAATAAAATAAATATTTTTATTCCTTATTTTAAATGGCATCTGGTACTGTGATCTTAAACTTTATTGACTGCTTAATGCAAAAACATAAATTAAATATGTTTCAGGAATTACTTAAAAGTATCATAAAATTTTACAAAAAAGTTTTTCCTGAAAAATTGCACTTTCTGTCTTATTTTTTCTTTATTTTTCATGTACCCACACTGGCGAAATATTACTACATATTTAGGTACATTATTTTATGTTTTCATGTAAGTGACAATTGTCTTAATGGGAACAAAGATAATTTATAAACTGAAATAGGTAATCAGGTAATAAATATTTTTTTTTTTTGCTGATTTAATTTAAAAAAAAAAATTGGTAATAATAAATGTACTGATTATTTATAACAGATCACAAGATTTTTTAGAAAAGTACAAATAATGTTCTTAAACAGGTCAAAGCTTTTAAAACCGTTGTGCTGTGTCTATACCAAATAAAAGTATTTCTATTCTATTCTAAAAAGGGAGTGCTCATCCTGGTTTTAAATTAAAACTTTAGTGATATTTTATTTTTATTCATTAAACCCCAAGCGAACGCCGGCGTTCGCGCACCTATTGTCTTTCTATAGTGTCTGTAATTTCCACGATTGAAAGGTTAAAATCTGTTATCAACAATGTGATATAACCATGAGTGATGATTCCTATTATTTTGTAAATGTGCTATATCACTACCACTACACAGTGATGATTAAAAAAAAAGGTAATGTATTCTTAAATACTACCAACTTAGGAGAAGTACCAAAACTCTGGGACGGCTGCATGGACTTGCTAAACTCTACTGAAAAATTCCCGAATTGAATTCCACTTATATAAAAAAAAACACACTCAACATGATTCATAGTGATAAGGAAGTTGGTATGTTATCAATTATCTACATTCATGCTTGACATTAACTATTGGTTGCAGTATCCTGTTGCAATATCAAGTCTTTGTGATTCCAGCTAGGTTATAAAATAATAAATGGTAATGTACTTCTTTTTTTTTTACAAATCCTTATCATGTAATCAATGGACTATAAACAGAGGAGATGTAGTCTGGATGATTTGTAGGCTGCTGCCCCCTCTTTTAAAATTAATGTCACATATGACATTGGTACTTAATGTGTTGTCAATCAAGTTGTCATATTGAATACTGCGAAGCATGAGTTTTGGGTTTAATTTTCATGTCAGACACAAGTGTTATTGAGTTATTCCAATTGGAATTTTACCCATCCACACTGAGCTTGCATAGTTGACAATGCACATTCTCTCTTTTACCGAGGAGGTTTGAGACCCAGCAGTGAGAATAGTATAAGGCTGATAATGCTTTTAACTGAAATTTGTACCCAGTTTTTGCACTAAAATTGTTCTGTATCATGGGTCTTAGCAGGCAAAATGTAGCAATATTTACTATGAGTACACCACGGATTGACTCTAAACGGAATGCAAGCATGATGCTATATTGTTCTATGGAGAAATTCCTAAGAGGATAACATTAAATAAATTGTAGATTATTATTCAAATGGGTGCCTAATAAGTATTGTACATGAGAGTTGGATATCTTGTAGTATCTAATGGGAGATCATTGCCTAAAACAAAGGTGTAAGATTTTACACCTCTTTTTCCAGGTCATCATCCGGCTAGTGCACATTCAGTATTATGTGTATTTATTATGCGAGCCCATCAATAATAAAAACAAAAATGTTAACCACTGCTTTTATCCCGTGCATTAGCACTTAAAGCTTCTTATAAATGACCAAATATTGGTTATAATTATATGGTTATAGTTAATTTCTGTTTCTTGCTCTTAAAAGTACATTTTAGACAACAGAACATAGTTTTTGAGACGACTTTGATATTAGTGTTGAATATTTATACTATTTTATACACATTTTTGTTAAGAACAGCCATTGTTAAGCAGTAAATAACCTATGACGTTTGTTATTTACAAGTAATTTGTCAAAATGAAGCCTTATTTGTAACGCTACTATATTATGTTTTTTTTTAACACTCACATAGGTACATGCTTATATATTAGGAATTGGAAAATTAACGAAGATATTTATAACGAAGATATGTGTTCCCGAAAAGAAGAGATAGACACAATATATGTTGAACCATAGGAAACTTTTAAAGTTAAAATTAACATTCCATGAATTATTGCTCAACAATCGCTCTGGTCAGGTGTGAACTTTGGCACGGAGTCATCTGACTCACCTCACTTCTTTTAATTAATAGCATCATTAACTATTTAAAGTCATAGGTACTAACACTGATCATGTACTTGATATTGACCTCAGACAAATGTATGGAGATTCATAGGTATTGTGGAACAATCAATCAGCTTGCTTGTTGAGCACACTGATAGGAAAGATTACAGACCATTTTTTTCTAGAGCTGAAAATGAGGGTAATTATCATAAGCACTTACCAAGGAGCAGCAATTTGAGTTCCCGTCGAGCATCTCGTTTGTCTTTCCGAAGCTGACGCTCGATTTCTTGATTTATTCGTTTTTGCTCCTTCGCCTCCTCCGACATGCAGCACTCCATGATGCCCAAGAGCGGAGTGCCGCAGTCCTTCCTCTTGTGTGGAGCCTTGTCCTTCCGGCAGGCCTTTCAACCGAGGCACACCACTCCTAGAAATTACATTATTATTACACTCACTGTATCACGTTAAACACGACACTAATATCACAAAACACGCACCGACGCGACAACGCGCGAACAATCATTCGAAATAAAAACGATCAAATACTAAAACCGACAATCCGGTCACTGGGTGTGGTGACTTATGATCGGTCATATACATAAACGCTTCTGTCAACTGCCGACATAAACACATCGAAATCCGTTTATATACGAGCGTGGAACCTTGCGAAGCGATCGCATAATCTTGTTAATGTAACTAGATTCAAGAAACCTATGGCTATTCTACACACGTGTTATTAATAAGATTAAAACTGTGAGCAAACAGTGGATTGATGATACCTAGGTAATCTACTGATAACTAGAACGGCCTATGTCTAGGTTACGATGTGATTTCCCAGGGCTCACTGGGTGAGTATTATCATCTTGTAAATACACTTTTGCACTTATTACGTACCCGAGAGTATATCCATAGGGCAAGATCAAATAATCCACTTCAAATTATTGCACTAACCACGATTAATCACTCAAGTCATACAACGTCTGCCTCTCAATATGGCGCTCGGAGATTTTTGGGCGATGGGTGTTCTGCGCGTGCGTTGTTCGTGTATTAGCAAATAAAAAATAATAGACTAAAATTGGATGGAACGTTGCAAAAATTAGTAAAGTTATAAATTTTGATCAAGTCTCGATAAATTTTATGTATTGAAAACGAAAATCAATCTAATTTTCATATTCGTCAAACTGTTTGACAGATTCTGTCAACTCAATTGTCACATAATTTATTTCCTTGAGTGACTAATGTAATAAAATTTAATTTATGTCAATATACTTGCATTTTTACATTTATAAAATATTATCGTAATTTTGAGTCTATTTTATACCAATTTCAATTTTTTCTCTGAATAACTTAAATGCCAAAGCATTGAGTATTAAAAACGTATAATTTTGTCTCTGATTTCGGCCATAGAACGCGTGATGTGATAATATAGTTGCCAGCGCAAACAAATTCGTGTAACAAAAAAGTTGATAAGAAAGTATTCCTGCATCTCTTTTTTGTAATACCTACTGAAATGCATTTTACTAGATTGGTTGCCGTAGCAGTTTCACGACGCCTTTCAAAGCTGGTTTCCGAACCCGGCCCAATCTAGTAATCGCTGTTCTAAGTTGTAGGGATGACCCTACAACTTAGAACAGTGATTACCTTATTTATTACTATTTAATCATTTATATTTTACAAGGATATACCGATTATTTACCCTTTCAAATGGTACTATAAGCGCTCTCTTATATCGATGTATATGCAGGGTAGTTATAACTTAGCAACACTGCGTGATTCTAGCGTCGAGGCATGTCAAGGCCTTTTTGAATCGATTTTGTAATCGTTGTGTATCGATATCGAATCCGAAAATAAATTGCAACCATTGTTGTATTTCAATTTGATTATTTACGTTTTTATTATTTTAGTTTAACTTTGCTTCTTCGCTTTAATATTTAATGGACTTCTAGGCTTGAAGAAGTCTATCAAATATATTTAGTAAATATTTGTCATATGATCGAAAGCACTGTTTTCTAAAAAAGCTTAATTTATATGGACTTTGTTTTTGTATAACGTTAATGCAATACATTAACAAATAGCACGATTTCCAGTAATGGTGCACAAAGAAGCCTTATAAACTTAACGTAATACTCGGCTGCCGCACAATGTCGTGTGCTTGTCCTAGACATAGAGATTAACCTTGAAAAGGGAAGTTTACTTGGTATATTAACTGTGTAGGTATAGATAGGATGGTGCATGTAAAACAAAGTAGTTATTGCAACTTTTTTTTTTATGGATGATTAAAACTCATAAGAAAATCCTTTTAAACGTCACATTCCCTCGCTAACTTAACTTCCGGTACTCTTTTGACACCTGACTAAGGTTATAGGCCAAAAGGCATAGGATTTAATGTTTCAATTAAGTTATTCTTGCTTTTTGGATATATCACGGATATCTATGGGATATATCTTGTTGTTTTAATTTATTTTTCAAAACTTTTGAGTATGATAACCAACAATATAGTTATCGACAGTGGCGTCGGAGCGTCCACTTAAGATATACTAAGCACACTGTAGCTCTTTAGCTTAGATTGGATATGTACTATTACCTATATTTACGATTGTTTTATGTTGTGTTCACTAATGAATCCACTTTTTACCATAATTTATCAACAAAATTGCCTGAATTGAACTAAAAGACTGCAATTGGCATGTGAAGTCTCTACATTCTTTACGTCTTGGGTCGTCTTATTCGGAGTGTTTTGCTCACAACTAGAAATCGTCAATCAGCCAGGCTTTTAACCGAATATTGGGTTTATAAAAATCCATGTCTATTCCCAACTTGGTTGCGGGTTCGATTTGAAGATGTACAGTTATCTTAGCCATTTAAGGCTTATAGTCCCTTGAACCATCTGACCGAAATTATGTGGACGCAACTCTCGCACTCGTCTAGGCAGCAGTACGTAAAATATTGATTGATTTACAGCAATGTTCACTTTGAAGAAAATTTAACCACCAATTTTTATGTGTAAAAATGTTTCTAAAGGTCCAGCCGTTTCGAAGGAGTAGGGAAAAGTTGCGAAAAGTTGCAAAATTGCTAAATATTTTTTTTAGACAAAAGTAATAATAGCACGAAAAAATCAAATGTTGATAATGTTGTTCATGAATCTCAAATAAACAAATATTTTTTTCAAACCTATTAACCTGGCCGTTACCGAGGAGTAGGCTTCAGAAAGTCACTTTTCGGGCGCTTGGGCCATAATATAGAACGCTGTAGGTATTACAAAAAGGCGCGCTGGATTGAAAATGTCGCTGTAAAGTAGCGCGGTAACCGCACGATCAACCTGATTGTGGTAGCGATACGTTCTACTAAGCGATGTCCAACGTTTAGCTCACGGAACAGTAAAAACAGTGGAAGTAGCTTGAGAAAATGTTTGTTCCAGAACTGGTGTCGCCAAACTCATACATTTACAATTTACTCTTACTGCAAACCTAAAAATATGATTGGCTGAAAACAAAAACAGGGCGTAGACGAAATGCAAAAAAAAAATTATACGAAATGCAACTTTAATTTCAAAAGTCTATAAATCAAATTGACAAAAACAAGAAAGAAATACATCTTTGACTACCAAGTACTGCCACTCGTCGCTAGATGGCATTGTTCAGTATATAATATTCAATATGAACTGTAACGACGTAAAAATAAGATTGGTATTTGAATGGCGTATCACTGACGCGAATGCGCTCGCTGCTACTCAGATAGGGAAGTAACCTTATTCGATCGAAATATGTATCGATTGTATGAAAACGTATTTAAAACATATCATGCAAAAAAAAATATATGCGATAGTGTGATGGTATTAAAATTATGAAATTAATATGATTAAAGGCAATTTTTAAACGTAGTAAAAAGGGTATTTATTTGCATAGTACATCAATTATTATCATCTCAGCTGAAATCATCGTCATCGCCCACTGCTAAACATAAGAATATTAAGTATAATTCAAACGCCCTATGTTGTTCCTAACTCTTTAACTAAATTTATTTAAAATACATCACAAATATCACACCACAATTTGTATTTTATTATATTTATTAAATTAATAATTATCTGTATTATATTACTTACAAAAACTATTAAACTATAATATATATATTAAAAAGGCAATGTAATACATATTATACATATCGATTGATTTTATCGATAAAGTCACGCACTATTTGGATAGCGTCAAAAGTATAGGTAGACTAACGAATATTCCAGAAAAGCTAATAACCGAGAAAAGAAAATCAACTTTGTTTTGACGTAACTAAGGACTAGTTTTGTTTGTATATCCTGCACAATTTTTCACGTAATTTTATTTTTTCATTTTATTAAAATAAATCCGAAAATAATACTTTTCGGTGGTATGATACACCTCCATGAGTTAGATTTTTAGTCAGACTATGGTTTTTAAAGTACAGTATGGGATAATAAGGCATTTTCTTATTATTTTTCGTTAATTATTATGTTGCGCAGTCTAGTTAGAGAATGAGGGCGCTTGAACAGCAAGTGCGCAACGCGATTCTTACTAGCGGCGACAGTGCCACGCCTACTTACTTCTTCCACTGTTTTTGTTTTTACTGTTCCGTGGTTTAGCTTTATGTTGTCAGTGTAGGGTGACTATAAATTACTTATGAAGAACCGATCCAAAATAGTTTGTGTAGGGTCGAGGGACGGGGGCTTTTTACTTCTGGCTGCGGACCGGGTTTAAAGTAGGTAACCTAACACGAAGGGCACCATTTTTGTTGATAGGTTATGTAGCTTCTGTTTCAAAGCCGCTTTGACGACAGCGGAGTGCGGATACAATGCGGCGTACCTACTTTATTTTAGCCGAATTGAAATCTGGCTAAACGTGAGGTAACCTCATTACTCTAAGTATTGTGAAGATGTTCAATCCGGCGCGCCAACTTGTAATAGGACGTTATGTACAATATGGCTGGGACATAAGTACCGCATCTGCCTATATTGCGTTGTCTCAAAATAAAACACGTGAAAGTATTTAACAATAATTATTTAATAAAATAATTTATTCGAATCATTTAGGTAGATGATGTCTCAATATCACATATTTATCTTACCTCATGACTTATCCATAAAGTACCACATAATAAATAAGTATCAATTCTAATATATCAGGCGTGTCTTGCTTATTGCTAAGAAATAAGAACTAATTGCAAACATAAAATCTTACTTTAATACTTTAGGTAGGTACTAGCATTCCTCGTACCTACTTAAATGAACTCCTTAGAAAGTCAAAAATATTGCTTACTAACTAAAAATTTCGTAATTGGATTTATTAAAGAATCGAAGGACTAAGAGGACAAAGGTGTTATCTGCAAAATTAAAAAAATATACTTAGTCAAGGTTTTACTGATGATAAATCGACTTATAAACTTAAAGCACAAATTCTCATTCGTTACATAGTTACAGATGCTAACTAAGGTATTATTTATTAAACAAATATGCAATATTAAGTAACACTGTATAAAAAGGGAATTAATGCCTAAAGTCTTTTCTACCAGTTAATCTTTTGGTGGTGCAGAAATATGACATGGCAGGGGCAACATGTTAAATATGTTTAGATACTGTTAATCAAGTAGGTATCTAATATTTATTATTTTCAAACCTCATTATTCATTTAGAATTATTTGCTAGTTAACACCTTTATCCACTGAAGCCATCACGTCAATTCTACTCCACACCGAACTAAAACGTCCATATGATATTTTTTTAGATACCTATAAGGGGTTTCTGTACTCCTCAAAAATGTAGGTGATTGAAAAAGAACATTTTTATGCTAGTGGCTAGTGGTCTTCATATCTTCAAACACAAATTGATTATAACAAATGAAGATACATGGCTTCTTTAGATTCCTGAACTTTGGCATATAATTTCTTCGAATAATTGTGATAATAATATAATAGGAAATACAATCACTTTATATCCGTTAGATTGCCCGTGTGCCGCTGAGCGGCACATGACCTTCAAGCCTACATTGCCCGTGTGCCGCTGAGCGGCACATGGGCGCCCCGCACCTCAGTCGTTTAAGTTTTTGAAGTTTACTCTTTTCTGTCTGTCTATGGTCTATTTGTATAAATTTATTTCGCCTCGCCATTAAATTTCCTACCAAAATAAACCAAACTGTATATCCGAACGATGGAAAAAAAAAAAAAAAAAAAAGTTGAAGTTGACAATGTTGCGTAATTGTCAGTGTCGTGTTACGCTTGTGTAAACAAAGTGTGTTTAAATAGTTAAAGTGGCTCGATTTGCTTGGTGTTTGTTTTATTTTCAAGGTAAGTTAACAACTAATACGTAGAAATAAAGTTTTTAGCATGAAACACGACATTTACTCGTCATAACCCGAAACTTGGCGGTACGGTTTGGCGAAAAATTTGAATTTACTGTTGTCACTAATTGTCATATTCATCAGCAATGGTAAACGCTATTGCTATGACTTTTGTTTATTTTGTAAGAATATTAGACTACCTACATTATTGTATTACTTTTATTCTAGGCCTAAATGTGAAGTTTAACGGTAAATCAACACGCAAAATTTAACCTCTTAATCCCCGCGCGAACGCCGGCGTTCGCGCTAATGTCATCGTGCCATAATAAATTATTTTGTATGGACGGGTGTATGGTATTATTTTTTTTCATAATCTATATACCCTAAATATCGTAATTAAAAAATAAAAACACAATGTCATCGCTTTAGTTTTCGAGATATGATTTTTTAAAAACTAGTCGTGTTTAAAAAGCGCTTATCTCTGTGTTTACAGTATCATATTTCGACTCCGTACTCGACGAAACATAAACAAAACACTCGAATGTGTCGCCCCATTCATACTAAGAACAAAAAACATAACACTTACGAGTTACAATAACATCTTGACGCACAATGGATTGTTTATTTGAAATGCGAACCCGCGCGCCGGGAGGCCATAAAAAACGTCTCAAGTGGCGGGCAATTGAGATAAGGTTTGCGGGGGGACGCGGGCAAGCAAGCGGATATTGCTGAGTAGTAATGCAGTCGTAGATTAGAAAGACTCCAGCAGATAAACCTTGGACTCTGTACCTATATAGGTTCCTATTCATACCAAAACCTGTATATTTTACCCTGTTAATAATATTGCTATCCTCATATCGATTTAAGATCTGCCAATAAATTTCTACGTCGTCAGCTCCCGAAATTGGTTGCTATATTAACAGTAATATTTCGAGCTCAATTTTTGGTACATACAGGCGAAAAAATTCAATCCATAATAATTTTATAACTATTATTTTTACGCAGTCTTTATGGTATTGGTGAGTTCTTTGTTCGGAGGAATCCATCCTCCAAAGGCCTTTTCAAATTCTTTTGCTACGGCAATCGTCAGGTGATCATTGCATTTGTTGGCAGCGATCTGAATGCCCACAGGGAGACCTTTCCTTGAAAGTCCTATTGGGCATTGAGTGACGGGTAGCCCAAGGGCGTTGAATATCGTCAGATAGCCACAGTTGAGGAACTTGTAGTAGATTCTGTAATGCAGATGTGCTGGTGCAGGGAACGTTGGGTGTAGAAGGACAACGTCGCCTGATAGCATTTTCTGAAATCAAAGAAATAGATTAGACATTAAACAAATGAAAGTCATCATCAATAATGAGCATGTCATTTCATGTTATGGTGGTATTCGTTCCTTGCCTGGGAAAGTTCTTAAATGAGTTAGGCTTAGAAATATAAGTGAGCATGGGTGGTGAGTATTCTCATATTATGTTCATACTGCTATGATTACCGTATGAAGTGTGTCCCTTGAATTCAAAAGTAATTCTTCAAGTTCAGACATACCTCAAACTCAGCCTTGATTTCATCAAAAATGGAGAGCAGCTTCTTGTAGTAACTCTTTGGTAAAGCATCGAAGAACTTCGTCAATGGCCCGTAGCATACGCAGATGAAATTGTGGTTCGACATGCCAACTAAAGTCTTCAGCACTTCAGGCCATACTGACACCCATTGGTCACGTTTCTCTGGATCCGTGTAGATGTTCTGTACGTGTTTTATATTCAACAAAATCCTGATGCTTGTCTCCCACATGTGTTCTATGTGTTTAATGTTGAGCTGAAAATTAGAGAAGTGAAAAAGTGAGTAAGTGTGGAAAATATTATAGGTACATTTGCTCGTTCGGTGAATAATGCCAATACAGGATGTATTATTAATCGGACGATTACCAACTAGGTAATCAGATGACGTCTACAGTGTATATTGTATTATTGTCTTGTATTATTGTCCACAGAATAGATAATGATCTTATTGTCACGCACCGGTTTAACTTCGATGTTGTAGGTGTTTTTTATATGATCTTTGGCTTTCTCCATTGCTCTTCTGACGTCAGGGCCTATGGGGTCTGATACATTGCTGCCGTCGCCATCCATGTAGTAGAACTTCACTTTCGAAATGTCTACCTGTAAATATATAAAACAATTCGTGTATATAAAATTAATAGTAGGTATATATGTACATATGTGGGGGTTTAAGAAAATGATAATGAAAATATATTTGAACAGGGTCGCTATGGTTGACTAGGTTAGATTCAGAGTTCGTTTATAACATAACTCTCGTTCGCTTTCTAATGTTCGTCCTCTCGTTCGTTTCTCTAATATTTCATTCGAGCTGAACAAATGAGCGGTTTTTTTTACTAGTGCTTAGCTCGCTTTTGACTACTATCTCACCTGATGGTAAACGATGTGGTCGACGTTCAAGCACGCATCTCGCGGAGTGTGTAGGTTGAATATCCACCACCACCACTGGTGGCGCATTGCCATAAGTCTTGTGGTTCGATGATGGAATGAGATTGGCGAAAATAAATTACCTATGTCACTCTTACATTATTCCCCGAAACGTAACGTAAGAAAACTGTCAGGCTAGCAATCTTTAGTCGGTGTTCAAGACTTTGTAGTTTTGGCTTGACGAGTGCATAATTGCTGATGATTCTATTGGTTCGAATCTCAATCGACTGCTGTAGATACTGTTCTTAAAGACGAGGACAGTACTTCAATGATTAAACTTGCAGTGAATAAAGATTGAGCAGCTATTCCGGAGTAAAGTACCGTCTCACTTTTGATAGGATTCCCAACCTTTTTGGCAGTACGTTGAGCTTTAGCCTCGATATGTATTTTATTCCTCCATTCTTTTTTTTTTAATTATAGATAGAAGGTTGTGTAAGGTTGGTTTTTGGTTTAGAAGGTTGCGTTTATTTCGTTGTCGCATTATTAAACTACCTATACCTGCCCACTGCGTTGGTTCTGTCAAGCATAATGTTCAAACTTACTGGCTTGTCGAAAGGTACTTCTGGACCTCCTGGTTGCCGTAAAACTTTCAAGAGTAGTGTGAGGTCTTCTGCGTATCGTGCAAGAGGTCCAAGTGTGAAATATTCTTCGAAGTCAGGATCCAAGCAGTCTGGAACGTGCCCTGGAGGAGGAAAATTATGTTCAAGTTTATTTCTGAGCATCTCATTTAGGTCTGCTTTAATAACAAAAAGATAAAAAGAAGTAAAGGTGATAAATGATAATGATAAATGATAAATGATCTTTATTTTGCAAGTAGGTTTTATAAAAACACCTTTACACGTCAATTTTTTTTTTCGTCAATTAATGCTAGATGAGGCCGGTGTTTCCTAGCTGACTACCCTGAGAAGAAACACCGAAACAAACTCAGGGGTCAGTCTCTTTTAAAGTCCATACAGCAAAACATGTAATGGTCAAATCATATGAGAACCATGCAGATTGAGCCTGAGATGGTCTTTTGAAGAAAGAACCACACAGTTCTAAGTGGACCTGTCCAGTCAGTGCAAGCATTTGTCAATATGCGTGTAGCTCAACTCAGGACTACTAAGGAGCTCAACGACTTGACGAACAATGCCAAAGAAAGGACATTTGGGTAGGCCACATCAAATACTCAAAACTGCCAGACATCATGTGAAAATAAAAGAAAAGGAAAGAGTAATCCACATAGTTCTCACATTCACAATAATAAAATTTACAAAAGTGTAAATATTACAAATTGTTAAAAAAAAGGAAGTATATAAAAAAAAAATCAGTCAAATAGTAAAAATAAACATGTCATAATTGTTAAAAAAAAAAAAATGAATCGAATTTTTTTTGAGTCGAATTGTTTTATAAATTATGATATTGTATATAGATATATACAATATCATAATTGTAAAACAACAACAATCGTCAATAAAAAAAAGGCAGTTAAAACAAAAAAACATTCAAATGATAATAATTATAGTGAGTAGGTACTGGAGCAGGTCAATCCCAAGCCGTTTTATCCTCGAGATACTCTTTTACAGTATAAAAAGCCTTTTGGCAAAGTTTTCGCTTTACAAATATTTTGAATTTATTAATGCTAAGTTCCTGAATAGGACTGGGAAGCTTATTATAAAAATGTATACTTTGGCATCTAAATGAGCGTCCTATTTTTTTGAGCCTGGTGGCAGGAACCACTAACTTGTGTTTGTTCCTAGTATTAACGTTGTGAATGTCACTGTATTTTTTAAACATGTTTTTATTTTTATGAACATACAAAATATTTTCATAGATATACTGAGATGGCACAGTCAAAATATTAAATTTATCTCTGAGGGAGTATCTGGGACTTAATTTATAAATTGAACGAATGGCCCTTTTCTGCAAAACAAAAATCGTTTGGATATCGGCGGCATTTCCCCATAATAGAATACCGTACGACATGACACTATGAAAATAACTGAAGTAAACTAAACGGGCTGTCTCTAAGTCAGTTAGATTTCGAATTTGTCTAACAGCGTATGCGGTAGAGCTAAGTTTTTTCGACAACTTATCTATGTGTGGGCCCCACTGAAGCTTAGCATCAAGAGTTATACCCAAGAACACTGTAGTGTCTTCAGGACTCAATTCTTTACCTTTTATTAGCACACTAGTTTCTACCTGCCTTACGTGAGGCATCGTAAATTTAACAAATTTGGTTTTCTTTTGATAAAACTCATATGGGTAAAGATTCTGTAGATGTTACTACTTAACACGACCCCCGTTTACTTAGTTTTCTTAGTATTCCAATTAATACTCCGAAGCAAGTCCAAATTAACAGATTTATAATCACAGTCATGATACTCAATCTAATCATCCAGACAAACACTCCATTGTACATTTTCCGCCTGCAACACGCTACAAGGGTTGAAGACATCGTGGAGTACTTGCGCCAAAAGACGAAGTTCGCACTGAAGGTACAGCTGTTAGAGACGCACCGAAACCTAAATTTCAAAGAGTTTGTCGCACCACGAACTCCCTCGAGGGACACGCATGCCCCTAACACTTTTCTGCGCCTCATGTTGAAGAAAGACTTATCCAAAAGGCGTGGTGTTCCGTTGCTTCTGCGGACAGGTGCCGCAGAATATCACGAAGTGAACATAGTGCAATGTGAAGTGTTACTAACATCCTAAGTCTTATTTACTAATGATAAATACACCGCTAAATTTTAATTGTTTTAATCCCGCGGAGGGTCGATCCGGTACATGAAACACTATAGATTTGTAAAGATAAAATAAAAAAATACAGTACCTCTTTTTACCGGATCAACTCTCCACGGGATTAAAACGATTAAAATTTAACGGTGTATATTGTATTTACTCTATATTTGTTAGTCTAATCTATGGGCCAAGATGTCTGATAATAAATTATTTATTATGTTTGATAACTCTTTACCTTCAACTGAGAGCAGTCTGGGCGTTGGTTTGTGTCCAAATATTCCGGTGAACATGGGAGGCAGTCGGAGTGATCCAGCGATGTCTGATCCTACACCGATGATCGATCCTGCTGCTGAGATCAACGCCGACTGAAAACAAACAGAAATGTGTTAGCAAAAAAACTGTACTTAATAAAATTGTTGGGTTTGCCCAAAAATCGTCTTCACGGAAAAGATTGAAACAAGCTTTGCCTTTAAAATTGTAAGAAATAAAATATGTCAGTAGGTTGTGATTTAAACATAATGTGACGTAATCTCGTAGACGTACACGTTTGAAATCGTAAATTAGGGTCAGATTCGCGATTTTTTTTAATCGAGCCAACTATTTTATTATAATGTTTTAATTTTTGCCTTGAAGTTGGTCATATAGTCAATTTTAATAAAATCAATTTTTAAGGTGTTTGTGGTGGCTCTTTTATATTTGTAGATTTCGAGAGATTTAAAAAGTTCAAAATGAACAGAACCTGGCCTTACCTAATACCATAGAAATTTTCTACCAGACGACCTTAAAATTTTTCATTAATTATTAGTGTAGCTATTTCTACATCAGAGCAAATAGCACTGATGATTTCATCCAAATGTGTCATTTTTTGTGAAATGTTACAATATCTTGTGTTATAATACTTAGACACACTTAGCATGTCGCTTAAGCAAGTCTACTACTTATTACCTAAATTAAATTGCACACTTGAGTGAATTTATTACGTAAAAAATTCGTGACTATTGCGTCTACTTGGTTTTGACCAGCACTTAGGAGAGTTAACTCTTGCTTAATCCACAGTTAATGGTTTATGTTGTTATGTAGTTGACAATGGCTGGGTTACAAATGTTCAAGTAGCGTAAGAAGTATGTACCATCAAAGACAGTTCCGCCTGACCACCGCTGAGTTCATTTTTGCTTGCACTTGAAACTAAAACTTCAAAGGGTTTGGTTTGGCGCCGCGCCGCAGGATTCAAGCGAATTTTTTTTAAGTGATCAGGCAGAAATAACCGCGATGGTACAATGAGAATAAGAATAGTATTGTTATAAATAGAAATGTTCAAAGTTTCGGTAGTGAATCTCTTGATGCTACTGAACTATAACTGGTTCGGATGATCATCAATTATATTCATCTCGATCGAGTAAACACTGTGTGTTTATTTTACAATAAGGAAGGCCGCGAATCAGAACAGAACTGCTAAATCAAAGATAACGCCTGTTTTTTATACAGTACTTTTATTATTGATAGGCTTGCGCTTAACCACTATCTCACCTGATGGTAAGTGTGTTCAACGGTGAGGCACGCTTGCCTAGAAGTAACCTGTTCACTTAAACCGACTTAAAGACCAGCACCTAAGTTGTAGCTATCAGGAAACACAGATTTCGGCAGGGAATTTCACTCCTTAGCTGTACGCAGAATGAATGTGTTGCCCATAGATATCCGTGGTGTTGCCAAAACTTTTTGTGCACATGGGTGGGATGTCGATCATGTACAGGTAGCGCCGCCGTACGGTGGTCCGATCGGGCTTTGTGGAATTAAGTTATGAAATCGACAGGCACTTCCTAAAATTCAGCCATAATGATAATAATCTACACTAATATTATAAAGAGGTGAACATTGTTTTATTTTTTGTTTGTAGGAGGTAATTTCTGAAAGTACAGGTCCGATTGCTAAAATTTTTTCACCGATGGAAAGCTGCTTTATTCCTGAGTGACATAGGCTTTATGTAATTATATATTTTATGTACGCGGGCTAAGTCACGGGCAAGAGCTAGTAATATAATAAAGAGTATAAATATCTATCTAATACAGGTACAATGTATTATAGCTAAACATTTTCAATCAAAAGTAACTCAAAACACTTACTTCTCCCCCTGAAGATCCGCCAGTCGTCCTCTTCTGGTCATAAGGGTTCGTTGTGATCCCAATAACATTATTATAAGTCTCCCAGTTCATACACAGTTGTGGTGTGTTCGTCACGGCAATAGGAATGGCTCCAGCAGCCCTGGCCAGCCTTATAACGGCAGCGTCTCGCTTAGCTGGATTCCTATATGGGTAGACCGTACCGCAGTCATTACTCATGCCTGGAATTTTAATTGGTTATTTAATTAGGTTGAAGGTATTTATATGCTGAGTGGATAGCGGGTTTATTGTTTGTGTTATAGTTTTAAGAGTTGTAAATTAAATTAATGTTATCTTTGTGCGTAAGACATGATTGACGGGGCCCATTAGAACCGATGTCTGCCAGGGTTGCAGGAATATTATTTGACTATTAGGTACATGTTTGCTGTATGGACTTTTAAAGAGACTTTGACCCCTGAGTTTGTTTCGGTGTTTCTTTTTAGGATAGTGACCTCTGATTTCGCGTTTCGGTCTCACCTAGTTTAAATTGATGAATAAATTGCATAGTAGTACCTACGTGGTTGTTGGTCAAAGAGAATAAAACCAGTATACGCTGTATAGTCATTGTAAGTAAAATTGAATAGTTGTGATTGTACCTGCTATAGCTTATAACAATGGAAGTAAGTATTCAGGTTTTTTTTTATAAATCCAAGTAAGTAGGTACTACCTTACCTGTGTAACTATGTACGTTGGGACTCGTTATGTCAGGTTAGGTGCCTAACTATATTGCGTGATGATACCAGGGGCCCAAGTCTGCTATTTTTATAAATTCGTCATTCCAACATGATCCCATTGTCATTTTGCTAAAAGTTCCTAATCTGCTAATTCATAATGATCGACCATTGATCGGTCAATGGTCTCTAAATAGAGTTGTGGTAAAATGACAATATCCAGCTTATCACTGATCAAAGGAACTGTCAAAATTTTTGCAGATTACCTCATACGTAAGACATTCATTTGTAAATATTATGTACGAGATTACCATTCTATCCCACTTCTTTCAATGGAGTGTCAGTGGTTGATCATTGGAAAGTCATAATGACGCCATTATATCTAAGCGCACGGCCGTGCGCAGGCCAAGTTCGAGCAACAGGCCGCGCGCATGCCGTGCACTATTTACACGAACCGTTTCGACCCACTTTTGACCCCCCTGTAGCTCAGTGCCTATTGCAAGTACAGAGATAAAAGTGTACCTACGTTAACATATACTAGTACTAAAGCAGTATGCCAAATTTCATAGATATAGCTTCAGTAGATCCTGAAATATGACACTGTGAATATAGCTAATTTTGGCACTGACTCACTGACCGGTAATCAAAACCTCTAGGCTACTTCCAACTGTCCTAGCGTTATGAAATTTGGCGCACAGGTCTTAAGAAATTTAAGAAATAGGTCAAGCGTGAATCGGCTTAATCGAATATCAAATTTTTAATAAAATATTTATAAACTATTTATACAATCAAATACGATCTAAGGTTAACAATAGACGCGGGCGTGGCACAAAAAGAAAAAAATAGGTACGATTTCTTGAAAAAAAGTATTGAAATCCCACTAAAAACATACCTGTTAAAAAGGGGGTCAAGTTCCTATCGGCTAATTGTTCGCCTAAAAAGGGTTGAAATCCAATCCAATGCCAAGTTTAGATGCACTTTAAAATCGATCATAATCATCTTCATCAACAGCCTGATCATCGTTAAATTTGAACTTGGCAGGTTAATTTAATTATATAAATAACAAATTTAATTATACAATTAATCAAGTGTTACGTGTAGCATGAAAACCTGCCAAGCTCAAATTTAACGATGATCAGGCTGTTGATGAAGATGATTATGATCGATTTTAAAGTGCATCTAAACTTAGCATTGGATTGGATTTCAACCCTTTTTAGGCGAACAATTAGCCGATAAGAACTTGGCCCCCTTTTTAACAGGTATGTTTTTAGTGGGATTAGTAGATTACCGAACTTACTTTTTTTTTTTTTTTTTTTTTTTTTTTTTTTTTTTTTTTTTTTTTTTTTTTTTTTTTTTTATGGTGGGAAAAAATCATGCATTGACATCCCCCGCCCTTGGGCGGAGCGGGAGATAGTGTCAGACTCTTACTGACTAAAAGACCCACCCCGTTCCTTCTAGCCTTCATACCGGGGCTCGAGCGCCCTTTCGGATAACCCTGGCCCCAGTTACCGAACTTACTCAAAATCAACAATAATTATGAAATCAATGATAGACCATTCTGACACTATTGTAATAGCAGTCTTGGGGCCCTGAGGGCTAAAAGAGTCACCATGGCCTTGGAAAGCAACGGGAAACACAATAACTAAAGACAAACGGGTGGGCTTTAGTCAGGAAAAGTTTGACATTCTATTACTTTCCAACGAGAGTGGAATAATTTATATCATGATTTCACAACCTCATAAAAATGGCTTGGAAGAATGCGTTCCAAATGAGAATAGGATCGATCACCATGTTGTGACGTCACGATTTACTGTCAAATCGAGGAATGAAATTTTTAAACTTTAATTAATTTACGAAAAATTTAATTTATTTAAAATCTGTGAACGAAAAAAGTTGAATAAGAATCCAGTTCTTCAATTTTACTCATCTCTGAGTTCTTCAATTTTGCCAAACTTTCTTCGATTTGACAGTACCTACGACGAGACGTCAAAACATAGCAATTGGTCCTATTCTCATTTGGAACGAATAGTACCTATATCTTCAAGGAATGCAGGTGTGTATGCATACTTACGCGATTAGTCCTTATTATGCGACCAAAAGAAGGTTTCTTATACTGTTATATCTGTTTCTTTTAAATGAAAAATAATGTAAAGGTCATTGCTCTCGATAACTGTCACCAGGTTAATCGAATAGCAATATTGTTAATAACCAAATTAGGGTCCAATTAAAATAAATGTCAAAAGCGTTTAAATGGTTCTTTAAACATGGAAACGTGGAGAGTTTTAATTTATTTTTTCTGTTTACTTCGACGGAAATAAAAGAAATGTCTAAAATATACAGTGTATCTACCTGTTAATTTTTTTGATAAAAAATGCACGTGCTTAAAAATGTTTGTTCTTTTCCATAATTTTAAACGATAAAGTTTGATGATATTTCAATCTTCGTTTGGCCTATTTTCTTTAGACCTTTTAATATCATTGAAATCCTCCATCCGAATCCAATGATATGGCCAAACGAGGATTGGCATGTCATTAAATTTTCACGTTTAAACGATCTGGCCAGTTTTAGTAGGTAGGTCATATCATGAAAAGATCAATTCTAAGATAGATTGGCCACGACATATACGTGACTTGGGCAATCAAAAGGTTAAAATAGTCTAGATGTTTAGCATCAATCTTCATCATCCGTTATCCTTACCTTCAACAGCAATGCTTTCCTTCACAGTCATAGGCACGCCCAACAACGGATACTCTTTCTCCAGATCTTCAGGCGTCCTGTCAGTCGAAGCGATCATCTTGTCGATGCCCCTAGCTTCTCTGAGCGCGGCATCGTATCTTGGCTCGACTATAGCGTTTAAGTACGGGTTGGCTTCCTTGCATCTCTCTATATAAGCTTCTACAACTTGCTCTGACGTGATCTGAAAGATAAATTAAATCATGTTTTAGAATTATTTTCTCCTTGTAATGTGTAATGTATGAAGTGGTGGTGGTCTTGGCTTGGAATAATTTTCATCTTATGTCATTTGGTCTACCAATGAGACTATAGTCTGTCTAAAAAAATCAAACGACTTGGGAATTTTTGAAGGAAATAAAAAATTAAATAAGTAACTTAATTTAATGATGTTACTTTCCACTTTTATTTATCGTGCCCACCTATCAGTATAGTATTTTTAACCCAAAGTTTGACTAGTAAAGAATGCCTTGTTACCATGCCGTCTATGTACCTACACTTACATGAAGTTTAAATAAATAAATAAAACTTTATCTAATACTATTGTACCAAAATCTGTGTATAAGACCATATTTGCGTTGTATATCTAATAATTATTGAGCCTTTTATATTCCAACCGTGATTTTGTATTAAATGGTCAACTTGTAGTAGGTATTTATTCAGAGCGACGTTGACGTTATTACACGAAAATAGTAGAAAAAGAAACAAAATTAGAACTCTTCTTTTCGTGTCGATGCTCTCAAACTATATTTTTTCGGACCAATATTTGGCAACCTACAGATCTATTGTTGGCCTCGTATAGATCCCTAACTTAACTTTATAACTTCATATCGACGCTTGAATGGCAAAAATTTAGTAATTTTAGCGATATTAAGTAAACTTTACAGGAGTAAAAAAATTTAGAAAAAAGTTCTTAAAAATTACGAAATAGATTTATGTATTATTAACATCGTGGTAATGGTATATAGTATTCAAAATCCAACTTTTTTTCAACTAAATATTTGTTTTTCAAAATTTTTTTTCTTTAAATCACTATCCTCTGCTTAGTGACTTTTACCTTTCAAGCGTCGATGTTATTAAATTAAGTACTATTTGTTACAAGTGTGTAGGTACCTACTATTTTAAAAATATTTTTTATCTGTTATTTTTGTCAATTTTAATAAGTATAAACTACAACAGGTGTAAGCTTCGCAAAATACGAGTATAACAAAAAGCTAAATATTACAAAAAAAAGTCACCAAAAAAAAAACAAGCTCATCATAAATTAACTATCAGACATAACACGAGACAAGAATGCGGATGTCGTTGTAACTTGCGACCTACTGCAAGTATAGTTTCATGTAGGGTTGTGTTGGAACTCCGTCTTCGCTTCCGAATGGGTTTTCTGAAATGACGTGCAACTAGGTGGCAGCACTGGTGTTAGTCTATCAAAGTTTCAATGAAACTGCTAGTTGGAACTTTACTAGTTTTAAGTTTCTTTTTTCCATGTAGTTTGATATCAAATGAGCTATTTAATCGACCTCATCTTTACGAATGCTTTCAATTTTGCCTTCAAATACATACCTACTAATATTATCACATATTATAAAGTTTGATTTTTCAAGTTTTAAGCTATTGCATAGCTTCTATCGCGGGCCTTGAGCGTGGAGACCGAATCCAGAAATTCCGTAACGAAAATAACCTAACACCCCCCACTCATTTGTTTTTTGAGCGTGGTGACCGATAAGAAAACAAATGAGTGAACAATCAATCAAAATTCAATTCAATGTGTGAAAGTGTAACTTCATTTATATCAAAGAAAAAAAAACAAAGGAAAAAAAAATACTGCATAAATAAAATAAATAAATAATTATACCTAATAGCTTTACCGCGGCAGTCCCCGAGTGCAACACGTCTTTTTTTTTTTGTTTGTAGGAGGTAATCTCTGAAAGTACTGGTCCGATTCTCTGACACTCAAAACGGTGAAGGAAAACATCGTTATAAAACCGGCACGTTCTAGAATAAAAAATACGAAGACATGTGACATTCAACAACCCGCGTGGCGGAGTACGGCCCATTCCCTCTCCAAGAGAGGAGGCTTGAGTCCCAGCAGTGGGAACATTAAAAAGGCTGATGATGATGATGATGAATTGAAAGCTGCTTTATTTCTGAGTGTCGTGGGCTACATTTATATTAAATGATATATTTTAGAAGAGTTCACTCTGTACCTGCGCCTCCGCATTCGACTTCGCTAAATGGTCTCGGCTACACCTCTATTCAAGTCAGAGATGGCCATCGGCCGCAGAGGAATGGTACAAGATGAGCGGGTCACGGCTGCTCTTAAGGTCAAATTAACCTTATCGCTACAAGGTAAACCTTTCTTTTTGATGAATGAACTTTTTAAACTTTATCATTGGAATAAATATATTGAGCTTTTAAATGTGATAATTTGAGTTGCCTGTTATTTAATGCATTCGGAAGTTATTTTGATATAATTTATTAGTGTTTATTTATATTAAGTACTAGATTTTTCCTGCGGCTTCGCCCGCATACATAAAATTTAGCCTATGTTTTTTTTTTCGGTGGGAAAATCATCTAGTTACATCCCCCACTCTTGGGCGGAACGGGAGATAGTGTCAGACTCTTACTGACTAAAAACCCACCCCGTTCCTTCGTGCCTTCATCCGGAGGTGAGTTACTCTTTCGAAACTAACCCTGGCCCCAGTAGGCTTCGACCCAGCTGGGCCAACTCCTTGAGGCGCGCGGGAACAGTGTGCGTCATCGACGACTTGGGCTCGGTCCGGACAGTTACCGGACGGTTGGACAGCGAGCTACACATTGCTCGTCGTTCGCAAGCCCGCGCCTGCGATGGCCGGAATTCGGGATCGGAATCCCGGCGGCGGCGAGCCGTTGCCTGATGCGGTCGGCCTCCTCCTCAAATATATATAGCTTAAGTCACTCAAGAATAAAGTTTTCTATCAATGCAATTTTTAGTAATCTCTTAAAAAACCTAATTTTATCTCTTTATAATATTAGTGTAGTAACAAGCTGTAGCCAGCGGTTTCGCCCGCCTGATATTAGAAAATTATCCCAAAAGAACATAATTCCCGGGATTAAAAGTCCTCTTGTAAATTGTCCATAAAGAATTATTATTATTATCCTATGTGCTATTCCAGGACATGGTCTACCCGTGTATCAAGTTTTATCGAAATCTATTCAGCCATTCGAGCGTGAAGAAGTAACAAACATGCACACACACACACCCGCACTCACAAACTTTTGCCTTTATAATATTCGTGTGATTTATTCATGTTACCTACCTGATCTACTACCCTATTTCATATTTTGAATAGAACATATTGATTAACCTCTCGAAAGGCCGTAATTAGAGACACAATTAAAAAGCCATTGTGTCTTGCGTGGATCCACGTTTAGACACACGACGGGTTAATGTATATCAAAAACATGCCTATGGGTACCTACCCTATACTTACTAGGTATAGTTAGGCAATAATTTTAATATTTTAAGATTTCTGCAACTTAATTCCGTGCTTGTGTCTTCATTGGACATGTCGGACCTCATCACACACCCACACACATAAATCATTTTGGGAATACCTACTTTCATTGTGCGTACAGCGTATTGGTAGAATTTCCTGCGAGTGTCGCTATTTTCTGATGGCTACCTGAGAGTCTTCAAGTCGAAAGTGAATAGGTTAGTTGAAGAAAATAGTAATTTACCGGTGGCCACAGCATCGTTTACAATCAGATGGGTTACGTCACTTACCTACTACTGAAACCCGAGCCTAACAATATTAAAAAAAAACCGGCCAAGTGCGAGTTGGACTCGCCCATGGAGGGTTCCGTAGCAGCAAGTAACATAATATAAAAGTTCTTGTAATGTGTTGTAACTTTGATCGATGTTTTAATAATAGTGTATTTTTTTCGATTTATGACGCATTAAAAAAAACTACTTACTAGATTTCGTTCAAACCAATTTTCGTTGGCAGTTTTTATAGTAATGTACATCATATATTTTTTTTAGTTTTATCATTCTCTTATTTTAGAAGTTAGAGGGGGGGGGGGGACACACATTTTACCACTTTGGAAGTGTCTCTCGCGCAAACTATTCAGTTTAGAAAAAAATGATATTAGAAACCTCAGTATCATTTTTCAAGACCTATTCATAGATACCCCACACGCATGGGTTTGATGAAAAAAAAATTTTTGAGTTTCAGTTCTAAGTATGTGGACCCCCAAAATTTATTGCTTTTTTTCTATTTTTGTGTGAAAATCTTAATGCGGTTCACATAATACATCTACTTACAAAGTTTCAACAGTATAGCTCTTATAGTTTCGGAAAAAAGTGGCTGTGACATACGGACGGACAGACGGACAGACAGACAGACAGACAGACAGACAGACAGACAGACAGACAGACAGACATGACGAATCTATAAGGGTTCCGTTTTTTGCCATTTGGCTACGGAACCCTAAAAACTATCCTATTGATTTAATTTAAGACTGTTATAAAGGCTAATTGCATATTGAACAAATTGCTAAGCTATTAATAAAATGACGCCATTCTATTTTAATTTCAGATTATGGTCGTAGACTCGTAGCAATCAGTTAATTATTAAAAAAATTGCTCGTAACATATTCTAACTAATAACGCATCGCTCGTATATTAGTATGTGCATGGTGTCTTGAATCGGCAATAACTAATAATATACGATAGGCAATAATAATAATAATTTAGATTTTCACTCATAAACGATAGATTGAATTTTTTTTATTGTTTATAATAATAAATGAAAATAAAGATTAACTGAGTGTTACAATAGGTGAATAAAAAGTTCTTAAGAAACCGGCCAAGAGCATGTCGGGCCACGCTCAGTGTAGGGTTCCGTAGTTTCCCGTCCGTCACAATAAGTGTCCCCACTTATGAGTTCAAAAAAATGCTTGCATATACGATTATACTACAAACTTAGTCCAGAAATTATTTTGTAGAACCCTTTTGTCTTTTTTGTACAAAAACTGTTCTTTCCATCAAGTTCAAAATAATTTTCCTAGAAAGTCCTTCTACTTTTCAGATTTTTTTCATATTTTCTAAACTTTTGGTTCAAAGTTAGAGGGGGGAGGGACACATTGTTTTTTACTTTTGGAGCGATTATTTCCGAAATTATTGACATTATCAAAAAATGATTTTAGTAAACCCCTATTCATTTATATATCCAACAATATATCACACGTTAGGGTTAAAATTAAAAAAAAAATCACTTCCCTCTTTACATATAGGGGGGCTACCCTAATAAAACATTTTTTTCCAATTTTTTTTTTACCACTTTGTTGGCGTGATTGATATACATATTGGTACCAAATTTCAGCTTTCTAGTGCTAACGGTCACAGAGATTAAGCGAGGACGGACAGACGGACGGACAGACAGACGGACAGACAGACATGGCGAAACTATAAGGGTTCCTAGTTGACTACGGAACCCTAAAAAGGTTGTCTGTAAACCCATCCTGGGTTTTCTGGATACTTATGAAAGGACATCATTCAAGTCTCTAACATTTTGTACCCAAAAATGAAAGTCCCGGCCAGAAAAAATAATACTAGATTCTGAAGCGAAATAATGTCCTGATAGACCAGGGTAGAAGCCTTTAAAAATAATAAAAAGTGAAAAAAAATAATAGTAGGATGAGACCCATTAGAAAAGGAGGAGAATATTATAAAAATGAAAGGAAAAATAATTTACGGGCGATCTGAGGTCGGGAAGGGGATGGGGGTGAGTTTTTAAGGGTAAAAAACGGTTTTTCTCGATTTCCGGCAAAACTAAAAGTCCTATGGAAAAAAGTTAAATGGCGAAGTTGTAGGTAATAAAAAGATCTAAAACTTTTGTATTTACACTTTTTTCACATAACCTCAAAATTTATGTGAAAAATTCAAAAAACCAAGTTTTTGGTTTTTTATTTTTATCTTTTTAAAAAATAAAAATTTTTTCACGAAATTTGGTGAAAACTTACCTTTTTATGTCCCAAATACGCTGTAATTTATTTGATTAGAAATATTTATTTTTTCACCTTATTTTGAATTTATATCGAAAAATCACCCTAATTTTCAATCGAAAAATCACCCGTCAAAATATCACCTTTTTTTCAAAAGTTGGTATGTTTTCTGTTCGTCGAAATCTCTACTTTTTGATGGTGAAAAAAAATATATATGTTACCATAGTAAATCTTCTCAGAAAATGCAAAAAATCGAAAAAAACTCGAATTCGAAAAAAATTTTTTAATTGTTATATACAATTTTGAGCTATTTATTAAAATTTTACACTTTAATTACTCGAAAAACATAAGATTACATATTACATTGATAAAAAAAAATTGCAAATCAAAATATACTACTATAATTAACAAACAAATAAGTTAATAAAATTCATATTCAATAAGACATCTACAATATTTGGAGAAAGTAGTCGAATCTTCTTTAAATTATATGCGTAGATGCCTATTTATAACTATTTTTAGATAACTTATATACCTGAGTGACCTACGAAAAATTTTAGCCCATCAAAAGGTATTTCATAGAGAAGTGGGGAAGGGGCTAGGCGGGTCTGGGTCTTACTACGTACGTACATACCTACTATTTCTTAGCTGCTGTAACAACCGTTAGCCTAGCCAGTACCTATTCAAAATACAGTACAGTATACAACATCGTTTATAAAAATACACGTGCATGCTGAGTTTATTTAATATAATTGTGACAAGTTTACTTAAAAAAAACAAACAAATTTAGTTACTCCCATGAAAAAAAAAATATTCAAAATACATAAAAAATATATTAAAAATCTATAATAAATATATATAAAATATTTATCGTAAATATATTTTTAATAACTAACTTTTGGCCGATTTGCATATATATTTTATACATATTTTATACATTTCAAATATATTTTAGATACATTCAAAATATATCTTAAAAGACATAAAAAACATAGCTAAGAATATAAAAAAAAACATGTATATATTTATAATAGATTTTTAATATATTTTTTATGTATTTTGAATATTTTTTTTTCATGGGAGTAACTAAATTTGTTTGTGCAAAATAAAGGAGATTATTATTTTTTAATCTTGTTAGTTTTTTTTAAGTAAACTTGTCACAATTATATTAAAGAAACTCAGCATGCACGTGTATTTTTATAAACGATGTTGTATACTGTACTGTATTTCGAATAGGTACTGGCTAGGCTAACGGTTGTTACAGCAGCTAAGAAATAGTAGGTATGTACGTACGTAGTAAGACCCAGACCCGCCTAGCCCCTTCCCCACTTCTCTATGAAATACCTTTTGATGGGCTAAAATTTTTCGTAGGTCACTCAGGTATATAAGTTATCTAAAAATAGTTATAAATAGGCATCTACGCATATAATTTAAAGAAGATTCGACTACTTTCTCCAAATATTGTAGATGTCTTATTGAATATGAATTTTATTAACTTATTTGTTTGTTAATTATAGTAGTATATTTTGATTTGCAATTTTTTTTTTATCAATGTAATATGTAATCTTATGTTTTTCGAGTAATTAAAGTGTAAAATTTTAATAAATAGCTCAAAATTGTATATAACAATTAAAAAATTTTTTTCGAATTCGAGATTTTTTCGATTTTTTGCATTTTCTGAGAAGATTTACTATGGTAACATATATATTTTTTTTCATCATCGAAAAGTAGAGATTTCAACGAACAGAAAACATACCAACTTTTTGAAAAAAGGTGATATTTTGACGGGTGATTTTTCGATTGAAAATTAGGGTGATTTTTCGATATAAATTCAAAATAAGGTGAAAAAATAAATATTTCTAATCAAATAAATTACAGCGTATTTGGGACATAAAAAGGTAAGTTTTCACCAAATTTCGTGAAAAAATTTTTATTTTTTAAAAAGATAAAAATAAAAAACCAAAAACTTGGTTTTTTGAATTTTTCACATAAATTTTGAGGTTATGTGAAAAAAGTGTAAATACAAAAGTTTTAGATCTTTTTATTACCTACAACTTCGCCATTTAACTTTTTTCCATAGGACTTTTAGTTTTGCCGGAAATCGAGAAAAACCGTTTTTTACCCTTAAAAACTCACCCCCATCCCCTTCCCGACCTCAGATCGCCCGTAAATTATTTTTCCTTTCATTTTTATAATATTCTCCTCCTTTTCTATTGGGTTTCATCCTACTATTATTTTTTTTGGTTTTAAAAATTATCTACCCTGGTCTATGAAGATTTTTTACTATTACAAGAATCGTCTACAAATAATATAACCCCCAGGCTGCTATTTGACTTTGAAAATACAAAAAATATTTCTTTTCTAAAATTTAATCTAGTTAATAATTGCCTATCACAGGTTAAGATAATAATATTCATGCGCAAACATTCTTAAACATAACAAAAGATTGACTCTTACAAACATATTGGCAGATATAGTCATAAGAATAGAAGGCGAGTACAATTTCGTTCATTATCAACAGATGTGCCAGAATTAAATGACTTCCCGAGGCTAACGGAAGAAGGCTTGGTGCTATTTAGTCTTGGTATATACTAGATAAAACAAACGAGGAGCTACTACGGCGAACATTCTTCTGAGCAATGTCTACAAGCTGTTTTCCAGAGTCATCACAAATCGTCTCAACAAATCGGCTTCAGTACCGTAGACCACGTACATACGCTACGACAAGTTATACAGAGGACCGAGGAGTATAATATGCCTCTCTGCCTGGCGTTTGTGGACCCTTTGATTCGATTGAGACCTGGGCTGTGCTGCAAGTCTCTCTAACGGTGTCAGATTGACTATCGGTACATCGAGGTGCTGAAGTGTTTGTACGAAAACGCCACTATGTCAGTCCGACTTCAGCACCAGATCTTATAACCTATCCTCCTTCAGCGAGGTGTGAGGCAGGGAGACGTCATTTCTCTGAAACTGTTCACGGCCGCAATGGAGGATGTCTTTAAGGTTCTGGACTGGAATGGACTAGGCATTAATGTCAATGGCGCGTACATCACTCACTTTCGGTTTGCCAAAGACATAGTAGTCATGGCTGAGACAACGGAAGAGCTCAGTACAATGCTCAATGACATCAGTAGAACTTTCGAAAGAGTGGGTCTTAAAATGAACATGGAGAAAACTAAAGTCATAATAAACAACCATGTAGTACCTACTCCTATCAAGATCATAGACTCTATACTCGAAGTTGTGGACGATTACGTCTACCTCGGACAGACAGTCCATTTGGGTAGATTTAATTACGAGAAAGAGGTCAACCGTCGAATCCGACTCGGCTGGGCAGCGTTCGGGAAGCTACGCGGTATCTTCTCATCCAACATACCACAGTGTCTCAAGACGAAAGTCTATGATCAGTGCGTGTTGCTAGTGATGACATATGGCTCCGAAACGTGGTCGCTCACAATGGCCTTCATCAGAAGGCTTAAGGCTTATAGTCCCTTGAACCATCTGGCCAAAATTATGTGGACGCATCTCTCGCACCCGCCTAGGCGGCAGTACGCAAATCTGTGCATTTATACCACCACACCACATTTATACTAACACAATTTATAACATTTATCGTATCAGGCTGGACGCTAAGCAAACCCTACAAGTTGCGCGTCGACCCCCGTTTATTTATATCATTGTAAGTGTATTGAAAAGCGTCGTTTGATACATGTGGAAATTTGTCACTGCAGAACTCGGCTTCATAACACCCTTGCTTACGGCTCGGGCGGATTCCGCCTCGGTCGCAATGACAATCTTTCTCCACTTGTATTAAAATGTAATATTTTTACCTGTCTAGTCCTTATCATCGCAGCTAACGAAGTAGCGGACTTGAACAGCAATGGGTTCATGGGAGGCGGACATTTCTTGTTCCTCCTGATGTTCAGCAGGTAGGTCACAGGCAGGACGATGATGGCAAGCAGTGACACCATGAACCGGAGGAATCTTCGCATGAACGCGTTCATCATGATTGTCTGAAAAAAACAGAAAGTGTCGTTCAGAATGATGGTTAGAATTTAATACGCCAATATGTTGTTAGGCAGCATAGACCTTTTTGACTGTATCTTCAATCTAGATAGGTTTAGAGTGATAGCCTAAAATCTATGACTGATTTTTTTTTCTTTTTGACTGGCCTGTTAGTCTATTGGTCAGTGACCCTGACTGCTTTGCCGGAGGTCGTGGGTTCGATTCCCACCTAAGACCTAAGAGAATGTTTGTATGATGAGCATAATCATTTGTTCTGTCATAAATGTATATTTAGTTAGTATCCTATAGATGTCTAAGTACTCATGCTACAAGCTTTGCTTAGTTCGGGACTAGACTGCGATGTGTGAAAGTTATGAAAAAAAAAATCTGCATTAGTGACTTATTCCGAACTTTTAAGTCGGTTTTTTTTGCGATCGGCGTTTTTGACACTGTTAAATTTATTTTTAAAGTGATAAATCATCAAATACCTTCTCACGTTCTGGTTGGAGCTAGTGCGAGTGTTAAACTTTTACTGCCTATAAGTCACCATGTTCTTCCAGAGGCCCTTAGCGTTCCAGGGCCTCGGTAAATCTTTCAAACAATTTTGCAGCCTCCGATAATCCCTTACGAACACTAATACGTCGTCAGCCTATCAGCCTATGCAGAATCGAAAGTCCCATTATGCTTACAACAAAACTATATTGTAAAGAACGATAGATACTTATATGTTATAATGTCTCTATGGCAACAGTCGTGAAAGTTCAGACTGCGCGGGAGTTCTCTAAATGTTGACGTGTGCTACGAGGTCAAGGTAAAGAAGACCAGTTTCCGGAACAATTTATTTATCGTATAATATAATCAATGTGACGACCTATCAAATGCGTGTTAGTTAGTTTGATTATTTGAATGAATTTTCAACAGTTAATAAAATCACTAGATTTTTCTCTACGGTGGGACATCGTTTAATGACTTTTTCGGTTTTCTCGCTCTAGGGCGAAGCGCGAGGGCGTGTCAGACTTCCACTAACTAAAACTCACTCCTTGTTCCTTCTGTGCATTGTGGCAACACTACCTGTGACCCAGGACCTCGGGATTCCCTTTCGGACAACCCATGGCCCCAGTAGGTTTCGGCATTTAACTTGTGATTCGTCGACTTTGGGTACCTACTTGACAATATTTATACTACTCAATAAATAACACTAAAAAGAAATCTTTTTATGACGAAATTGATTTTAAATGAGGCATTAAATAATAATATAGTGGAGGCAATATTCTAAATATTGCCTCCACTCGGACACCACGTGGTGGAGATGTCTCGCTATCTCTTTTATGATGACGGGGCTGGTCATGACAAAAGAGATAGCCAGGTTATGACCATTTCATTTAGACTCTCTTGCGTCAAACGCCTAACGTCGAACGCGAACGCTCAGTCACGTGGTCAGAACAAAGGAATCGGTGGCGTGTCAATTTGATTTGATAAAGTCTATGAGCGGTTTGAACCAACTATCCAATTTCCTTCCAAAAGTCGGGTGTGGGTGCATTGCACCTTTATTGTAACACTATGAAAACGACCTGCCTTTGCCTGTTTGTGACCATATTGGAACTCAACGGTGTTCGACAATGCAGCCAAATCGTGTTTGTAAACAAAACGAAAATTTCAAAAGTTACAAACAAGTTCCTTTCATTTATATTTAATAATAAGTATGTTAAAAATACTCCACTGAATTGCCTTCAAAATTAAAAGTGGTTCTTCTTACGTATGCGTAAGTTAAAAATAAATTAAGACTCAAAAAGTTCTGCAAGCGCGTTGAAGATATTTTTTGCAAAACATTGAGACTACTATGAAGTAGTTTTCTAGCATAGATATCTATATGAATTTTATATTTCGTCAACCAAATGCAGTCGCATTACAAGTATTCGTATTCGTCCCAAATGACAAGTAATACTTAACACATACTTAATTAAGAACAATGTTTCGAATATTTGTCATCTGATGTTTATCAGCTGCAATTACGTCACTTGCTTTATTTTGATTAGTGATGAAAGGAAAACAATTAGAAGTTTTTAATGAAAATTTTTTTGGAATTTTTTTCACAGCAATCTTTTATACCGCAGTATACCAGTATACGAGTCCAAACTCGATGGGGTTGTGTCGTTTAACTACCGAGTTCTTATGGCCACCTTCCGGTTCCATCATCAGATCAGTTCCATGTCATAATAATTTTGTATTGTCATCTGATTTACACATGCATGCATTTTAGCTATCAATCTGTACCAATGCTATCAAATGCTCAATCGGTAACCCGGAAGCGCATCAAATTTAATTTGCAAGATTTGATTACAGATATAATTATTACAAACATCGGGACAGGTGAAACTAAATAAAAGCTTGTAATAAGTGAAAAGTCTATCGTCCGTCTTCTTGTAATTTTGTCACCTCGATGCTGCCTCCCTCAATCAAATTGACAAGTTATTATAGTGAATATTTTTATAACTAGCAGGAGACTTATACTTAAAGGTGGCTAATTTCCTTGGTGACAACTGATTAGCGTCCTCGGCACGAAAGTATATTCGTTGCCATGGCGACTGAGTCGAGTAGAAAGGAGTAAGTTTCCTTCTAAACAAACACATCAATTATGTACTTCTTTAAATCTCTTTAGACACTGAAAGCAAAGAGATTTAAAAACTAAGAAAACGGGTGTATAAATATTTATATTTTGCGTATGTAATTATACGTTTGCATACCACCAAACTCGCTAAATCAAACTAGATCTCAGGAAGTCGCGAAAATCTTACCTGTATAACAGAAATCCGTATAAAATAATTCACTACATCAGAAACCACACTTATTACATTCGCCAAAGGCTTAGCCAAATACGGAGGATACACTAACTTATAACTATTTAAGAACACTTCAGCCAAAACGAAGGCATGATACACCCACGCCGTAAGCAATATCAACACAAGCCGAGTGAAAAAATTTACAGCCGTATTGAAACACGAAATGTATAGAGCAATAATTGACCCTATCATTTTGTAATGTTACACCACGGACATCCGATAACATACTGAGTTACGCTAACGTTAGTTTCTGATAGTACTTTATCAAATAGAAGATACCACGCGTTGTAGTAACGGCTTGTAGGAGTTATGAATGTAGACTGACGAGCTGCCGGACGTAAGCGTGCTCAAAGTTCAACTGGCGTTTGATATCGTCTATCGTAAAAAATACAAGACTTTCTCTTAGAAGAAAGTACTGGTGCGTGTTTAGCTGCGGGAGTTTCGTGGTCTTAGTAATAATTCATTGAATATGCAATAATGTTAGTGTCTGGTATGGGCCCGGGTTTTGGATGACCGTCCTACTCGTGTACCTAATAAATCTATGTAACAAAATTGTGCTAATAAAATAGCACATTTTGATACAAGCGCTAAAATAGCACAGTTTGATACAAGTACAAACTTTGTCATTGCGACCGCGGCGGATTGCGCCTGGTGAGGGTGTTACAGAGCCAAAGTGCAGAAGTGTAAAATTTTCACGTGTATCAAACGTTGTCTTTAATGCACTTACGAAGAAATAAATAAATGCGGGCTGCGTGGCGATGGCGACCAGCCTAATTTGATAAATACAATAAATTGTAGCGGGGTGAGCTCGCGCACTTTTCCGCACTAGTGCGTAAAACAGCCAATTGCCCACCTAAGTATTACCATTTTCTCTGATTTACATTTTATGAGTTCAAATACGAATAATAGGCGCTAATCTACAAAACTTAACGCTACCGAAACAAGCAATTTTAATAATATCTTCTTTAGTGATTATCATGCGTTGAAATATTTACATTTCTTGTATATTAATCAGCTAATTAGATATAATAATTATATAAATATTATTTATAATGAGCCTTTGTTCAATACATATAAATACGTGATGATAAATCTCTCATACCGATAAAAGAGCAACTTTGATAATGCTGCTTAGTAAATAATTGTTGGTGGAATAAAGTGATATCGATCATCGTCTGTAGTTTTGTAATAATTATCTTGTGAAATACACACCTGGTATATTTTCGTTAGATAACTGTTTCTATATGTAACTTCGTTTTTTTTTTAATTTTTTTATTATTTATTGTTGATAGGTTCACGCTTGACCGCTATCTCACCTGATGGAAAGCAACGATGCGGTCGACGATGGAACGCGCTTACCTAAAAGAAACCTATTCACTCTCGACTTAAAGATTACCGCGTTGTAGCTATCAGGAAACACAGACTCCGGCTCTCGTTTATAAATAACTTGCTTAAAAATCATCATACGTAAGTAAGTACTATGTGTTTCTAATGAGAATAGGATCGATTGCAATATCGTGACGTCGCGTCTTACTGTCAAATCGAAGAAATTTTCTCAAAATTGAAGAACACCGAGATGAGTAAAATTGAAGAACTGGATTGTGAATAACCTTTTTTCGTTCACAGTTCGTATATAACTTTAACATTTCGAAAATATGTTAAATTTAAAAAAAAAAATCCTCGATTTGATCGTGAATCGGGACGTCACAAAATGGCAATCGATCCTATTCTCATTTGGAACGCATTGTATGAGTTATGTACCTACTTCTTCTTAGCGTGTCGATGGCAATTTTTTTTTTAAATATAATCTTTTGGGCAGTGGTGGCCGCGTGATAATGGCCCCGACTTACGAGTTGTAGGTCGCAGGTTCAAACCCAGTCTAGCGCATTACTTTGTGTAATTTATTCCATCACCACTGCTCTCAAAACGATGAAGGAAAGCATCGTGAGGTAACCGGCACGTCCTAGAACCAAAAATTCGAAGACATGTGACATTCATCAACCCGCACTGGGCCCGCGTGGTGGATTACGGCCCATTCCCTCTCATAAAGAGGAGACCTGAGTTCCAGCAATGGGAACAAGTCTGGTTATGCTTATGTGCTAATCTTTGGGCTGGAAATGTCTACAGCAAACCGATCGCGCGATGGCCAGTACAACCGATAAATCACAAAATTGGTGCCCTGAAATCTCACGACGGGGTTGCAGCAGGCTATGAAGGAGATGGCGGGACGAGTTAGATGTCTCTCGTAAGAATTGGCACGAAATAGCTGAGAGTAAGGGAAAATGGAAGAAATGGAGGGAGACCTTTGCCAAGTAGTAGTTGCATTTGCCTTTGGACAGTACGAGTATTATAATCCCTAGTCTGCACCAGTATTCGATAATGGCAATAAAGTCCGCTGACGCTATCATTACATCTTTACATGAACAGGTAACCGAGTTTGTGGTGCAAGGTGGGTCATGGTCTGCCGAGAGCCGTCGCAGAAACACTGGAGGTTGGAACCGCCTAAGAACTCATGTCTGTAGAGATTGTCTTTGTTGTTTAAAATTTTCCAGGTTGGTCAAGTCAACGCAAGGCCCGACGACAGGGTCCAACAGCTCGATGAAATCATCAAGTTTAAGTGCCTCCCACGAAAGGTCACAAATCTCTGAGGTGGGGTTACCATGAGATAGACTCACACTTGCAACAAATCTTTTTCAATTTTGGATGGCGTAGGTTCTTTTTGGTGTTTCATCCTTTCTATGTGGCAAGTCATAGTCCTGCGAATGTCTGCAGTTGCAACACCGATTAGTGGGTACAGCGTCCGGTACGAACGCTTTAAGGCAACCAGTGAAAATCCCGCCTGTCTCATTAAATGCTGTATCCAGTACGCTGCCCGCCCACGTCAGACTTTTTGTAGGACAAATAATCGGGCCGATTTTGTATATTTGTAACATAGTTCTGTTTTCTGACCGACTTTTTGTGGGACGTGTGCGTTGCACTACTGCTATCAGTGTGTTCTATTTTTCTCCTACAAAGAATCGGTCACCGATTATCGGACGTGGGCGTGCAGCTGTAAGCTGTAACGGGTGGAGTGGATAGGATACTAGCGTGTTCCAGTAGTTCGCAGGACTTGAGGAGACGCCAGACGCCGCCAACTAGTGAATGTTAAGGTAGCCTGCATACACACCTGGGTATACCTGACAGGTTTGCCTGTACAGTTATACCTATCAGGTAAGCTTGTATGGAAACCTGCACAGTTGTGCAATATACACGGTCCGTTTTGCCTGTACAACTCACCTGTACAGGCAAACCTGTCAGGTATACCTTAGCATGTATGGCTGGCTTAAAGTGACGTAGCAGTTGACCGTATTCCATGCACTTTTTAGAATTAAATTTTTTTCGTGTTTTTTATTTTCTCCAAAATGCAAATGTTGGGACACTTTGGGCACTCTAATAAGTAGGCCATCATCTGGTCAGCATCATCTGATGGCACAGCATTCGCACTGGGTATCGAAGAGGTCTATAATCCCCGATTTATTGCCAAGGATGATGATATTGATTCATTCAATTAGACTAGACAACAAAGTTATTAAGTGCTGAGTACCGTACAGTACTATTGCTTCAGCAGTACTTATGTGTAAATACAAATACATAGGTATAATGAAGCGACGAACTACCCACGCCGGACGTGCAGCCTCAAGGTTTGTATTTCCTTACGATTAGCTGTAAATATTAATTAGTAGTTTACATCATTACGGACTTCTCTTCCTTTTGACCGTACATCAAGCAACATTGTGCAGTTACCGTGTCACCATCACGCTACAATATTCTTGCCTTCGTTACAGCGAGGGCCGCGGCACAAAATACATAGGTACAGAAGTCAATCTACATACAAATCGCGCTTGAGCAACGCACACATAGTCACCGCTCACGGACACGAAATCTCGGAGTGCCTCGGCCCGCTCGTCGAACAGTTCCAGCTCAAACGCTCATTAGTGTGCGTCCACCGAGCGTAGGTATAAAAAGTGAAGTACATACATGAGATTGCTTTCTGTACCTATCTATTTTGTGGGTCCAGGGATCTCTTTCGCATCACCCATGGCCCCAGTAGTTCGACCCTGTTGGACCCCTACGGTTTGCTGACATCTCTTTGAGGCACGCATTGAACACTACCCGCCGTCGACGACTCGAGCTCGGTCCAGACGGTTTCTGTACAGCCGGATAGCTAGCTACCCATTGTTCGCCGTCTGCAAGCCCACCGCCTATGGTTACTAGAAATCGGAGTCGGAATCCCAGCGGCTGGGGAGTGACGGCCGTTCCATAACGCGTGCGGCCGCTTCCTTTGCTAGCATTACTGCTTCGCAGAAGGAGACGACCGCCTGCCATTTTTTTGTATAGGTACTCATCTATACGTAAGTAGGTTCTTGAAAACAATCTACGATGGTACGGGTGCACAGACACTGTATAGGCGAGCACTAATTTTGTAGACTCTAGAATAGCTACTTTTGCAAAACTATTTATAATCTCATCATCATCACCATTTCAGCTGATATACGTCCACTGTTGGACATAGGCCTCTCCGAAGTGTCTTCACAATGAACGATCCTGTGCGTCTCGCATCCTTCGGATTCACCGGGTCATCGGTCCACCTAGTAGGAGACCTTTCAACGCTGTGTCTTCCGCGGTCGCCACTCCAGAATCTTTCGGCCCCAACGACCATCTGTTCACCGATTGTCACCTAAGTTAGACGATTTATACTCCATGTCGACACATGTCGACTCCATGACGTACAGCGTTGCGCCACCGGTACATGGTAGACATCCCACCCATACGCACAAAACGTTTTGCGAACACATTTATTGTGCGTACAGCCAAGGAGTGGAATTCCCTGCCGGAATCTGTGTTTCCTGATAACTACAACTTAGGAGTCTTTAAGTCGAGAGTGAATAGGTTTCTTCTAGGCAAGCGTGCTTCATCGTCGACCACATCATCGCTTACCATCAGGTGAGATAGTGGTCAAACGCAAGCCTATCATTAATAAAAAAAAAAATGTCATTTAATATTATAAGTATTTATTATAGATACTAGACGTATCTATATCTATAAGTACCTACCTGTGTTACTAATTGCAGGTGGTAGATTATGCACTGAAGATAATAATATAATTACTTAGCATTGACATTCGTTGATGATAAGACGGATTTATGTATCAAAGTCTAAAATATGTAAAAAAAATTATCTACACTTTGCATTTTCGGTTGGCAGGAAAACCAGGGGTGAATGAACTTCTTCAAATCCGTTGACATTGAACTTGAGTTACCTACCTCTGAAAGATTGCCTCGCAATTAATAAGGATGTTTTTAATCTTGATTTTTAATTAGTTACCTACACTTATTCAAAAATATAATTAATTTTGTTGTAATTTTGTGCCGTAGCATATAAAGTTATAAACACAAATTTATTTCAGTTTATTATGACACTAATAACGCAGGCTTGCAGACGAAGAGCAATGGATAGCACACCGTTCGGCGCAAGCGCAAGTCTACGGTGCGTAATGTTCGACACGCGTCTCAAAGAAATATCAGCAGAACCGTAATGGCCCGCTAGGCTCACAGGAACTTTGGAAAGAGATACCTTAGTCCTGCCCCCCTAGGCAAGTTACAATCGAATTCCGTTCCTAATCGGTAACGCCTCGGTGACAGCAATTGTAGAAAACGATAAGTTGGTAGCCATGTTGACGCGCCTGAGTCGGCCGCTCGTTCTACAGTGTAGCGTTTGTATAACAAAGGATGTAGCGTTAAATATTGTAGAAACGATTGTGAACTTGGCTACGAATTGTCTATTCGTTTGTTCTGACCACGCGCCTTTACGTTGAGATGACGTCATTCCCATACGTTTCATCACTTTTCGACAGCGTTAACGATTGCAGAATAACAACTTGGCTAAGCGTGCTGGATCGCAAAGAGCAACTGAAGGACAGATTACTACAAACGGTAGACCATGTCCCGAATGGTACATGGGATTAGCTCTTTATTAAAGGAGTGTATTTCCTTTGGGATTATTTTCAAATCTCACACGGGCGTAGCCGGTGACAGAAGCTAGTCTATACATCTATCTATACATAGAAATAAAATTGGAGTGTCTGTTTGTAATATTGAAATAACTGCTTTTTACTACATGCAAATTATGAATATATGTATAGGTATACGGTACACACACCAAAATAAAAAAAAAAAACAATTTTTGTCTGTCTGTCTGTTTGTTCCGGCTAATATCTGAAATGGCTGGACCGATTTTGACGGGACCGTTTTTGGCAGGTAGCTGATGTAATAAGGAGTAACTTAGGCTACTTTTATTTTAGAAAAAAATAAATTCAAAATCCTGTAGTCCACGCGAACGAAGTCGCGGGCACAGCTAGTCTAAAATAATACAATTGCACAGATTCTTGTACTAGGTATAAATACTTACAGCGTTTGACCTGTGGACCTTAAACACTATCATTATACCCTAGTACTTTAAATATACAACTGGAAAACATAATAATCATTTAAGAAAAAACGTTTTTGAAACAGTGCTTGACTACCTACGGTAATTGTAGGTATCAGACAGAATAAATAATAATAATTACTTTTATAAATGTTAGTTTGTATTTTTAACCGACTTCCAAAAAAAGGAGGAGGTTCTCAATTCGGATGTTTGTATTTTTTTTTTGTATGTTCGCGCATAACTTCGTCACTTGCCAACCGATTTGAAAAATTCTTTGTTTATTGGAAAGGGTATTCTTCCCAAATGGTCCCATAGTCACCAAGTCGGGATCTGATGATGGAATCTTGGCGAAATCGAGGGAACTCCTCAAATATTATAGGCAACCATATAGTTCTTTTGGTATTTTCATCAAAGACTTAAGCATTTATAGTCAAAACATGAAATTTGATGAAGTGGAACTGGTGAAGAAGATCAGAAATGGCCAACGGAATTTCATACTCACACAGATCTCCCAATGAACATAGTTACAAATAAATGAATAGTTCTGAATTGGTATGTTGAAAATGGTATCATCAATGTGACCTGATGATGATGATGGAGCCGCAAGATAGGCACCGGAACTCCGTAATTAATCAATGTATCCTAGCCGTGTTTGGGCTTATTAGAATTGTCATGAGATGCACTTTGGGTGTAAGGTACTATCGAACTGATCTGATGATGATGATGGAGCCGGAAGGTAGACACGGGAACTTCATAATAAAACAATGTACCCTAGCAGGGTTTGAGTTAATTGGAATTGTCATGAGAAAAAGGTACTCTGGCTGTAAGTGTATTGCAACTAAAAAGTGTGAAATAAAAAACTTTTTACAAAAAAAAAAAAAAAATAACCGACTTACTAAAAAAAATACTAAAACTATCAAAATAACTTTAATTTCGGAAGTCGGTGTTAAATAACGAAGGGGCAAAACTATTATAGAAACACCGACTTCCGAAATTAAAGTTATTTTGGTAGTTTTAGTGTTTTTTTAGTAAGTCGATTATTTATTTTTTATTTTTGCGGTTTACAATAAATAATATAATAAATATCTAAACATTTTACCAATATTGGATTTACCTTATTTATCTTCTAAATACTACGCGTTCCAAATGAGAATAGGACCGATTCCTATATTTTGACGTCTCGTCGTGCTGTCAAATCGAAGAAATTTTGACAAAATTGAAGAACTTAGAGATGAGTAAACTTGAAGAACTGGGTTCTGATTAAACTTTTTTCGTTCACAGTTCATAAATAAATAAAACTTTTCGTAAATTAATTAATGTTTAAAAATTTATTTCCTCGATTTGACAGTAAATCGTGACGTTACAACATGGCGGGCGATCCTATTCTCATTTTGAACGCATTGTATCTTCTAATAGCCCGGTGACCAAGTGTATGTACGGTAACGTAACAAGCTATTAGCTATGTGAATTTTTTCATGATACAGTTATGAAATTTTGTACTTATATTCTTTACATAAAATACTAGACAAGTGTTTCGGGTTTCACATATACTAAATTCTTATAATAATTGTTTTGTTTGTTTCTTTTTCCTTTCACTTTTACACACGGTGTCTACTTCTCTTTTTTTCGCGGGTATGCTGGAAGAGATTTCGTTAGAAATAAGCATCACCTATGTACCTGTTTTTCTATTTCTGTCTTCTTTTCTTATATAAGTTAAGTGTGTACATGAATTGTTAAATAAAATAAATAAATAAATAAAACTGATGTTGTATAGGTACAGACATTGTTAGTTTTTCTCACTGTTTCGCGCTGCCTAAAGAAACAGTGAGAAAAACTAACAATTTTTCTAATTGGCTCCACTGTCAAATTACATGAAACTTCTAAATAATAATGTTACTATCCTGCTAATTGAGAATAATAGCTTATCTAGCCAATTTAAAACTAAATAAAAACTGTTTATTGCATTGGTGACCTTAGAAAAAGTTTAATAAATTATCTTATATTCTTATGTAAGTGGCTCTTTTGTCTTTGTGAGAATTTTGAAAATTGAAACTATAAAATATTCTGAATTTTAATTTTTGATTAAAATAAGTACGATGTCTAGAAACAATAATTGGTTTTTATTACATTACAAACGGAGACCGTACCAACAGCTTTTAACACGATCCGTTTGACCACCTTAGGGTGCTTCTCCACCAGAGATGTGCTATGCTACGTTGCTGTGGATGCTTTTGATATCCAATCATATTCATTGGTGCACAGAGCTTAGCACTGGTGAAAACGGATTAAACTAAGATATGTTTTTTATATAAAAAAGATACGTGCTATGATACGTGTTATGGATAGTCGCAAATGGTGTAGCTATGTGCAGAGCAGATTATCGATACATTGCATAGGTCGAGCTGCACATTTTCCTCGTGCAGCTACTTTGCGGCGACGCATCTTCATAGCACATCTTACTCGCACCGCTACATAACATAGCTTATTATCAGTGGAAACGGTTACATAGTTTCACAGCTTAGCTATTAGGTACATCCTAGCTGCATAGCTGCATAGCACAATCTGCACATCCCTTGTGGAAAAGCAGCCTAAATTGAAAAGAATGGAGCTATATAGGGTTTATAGCGCTATCCCCTCTTTCTTGTTCGCACGCCTGACATTTTTACACGTCATGATAAGGCCCCTGAGAGCAATTGCACACGTGTGTTAATTGTAATCTTAACATAAACATCATTTAATTAGTTACAAAACTACATTAATGATTCACAATTATTGATTTATCTCTGTCAGCTGTTAACCTAAGTATAAGTAAATATATATTACTAGCGGCCCGTCCCGGCTTCGCACGGGCAATAAATATAGCCTATGTTACTCAGGGTGAATGTAGCTTTCCAATGGTGTAAGAATTTTTGAAATCGGCACAGTAGTTTTTGAGTTTATTCGTTACATACAAAAATACAAATCTTTCCTCTTTATAATATAAGTATAGATATAGATTATGTAGTACACATATTGGCCTCTATTAAATTACCCTACTTTGTAATAGTAGATAATCGTGTTCTGTCATTCATGCGTTTTAGATGCACGCGGGATGCATTATTATTATGAAACTGAGTAGGTTAGCTGACTTACATGCCGCGCCTGAGTCGAAGGCTAGATTGTTTCGAAGTCGAGAAACTACGTTGACAATTGCACACGTGTAACAAACGACCCTTTTTAATACGTTTTTCAAAAATAATAAAGTTAAATTTTGATCGATAGTAGTCGGCGTTGCGTACAAACTACCTACAGGTCATTGGACTCGCTCAGCTGACGTTTTCTTAAAGAAATTAATCTCATACATGCGTAAATTAATACGAGTTTAAAAAAAATGTACTTTATTTTTTAATTTTATAGTGTTTTTGATAGTGTTTCATGTACCGGATCGACCCTCCACGGGATTAAAACGATCAAAATTTAGCGGTGTATACCCATATATGTTTATCAACATTAATATTTATTAAAAAATTGTGGTGGGAAATGTATAGTGGATTTAATTTTCGTGCAAGCTGCTACCACAGGATCAGTAGGGTCATACTCGTACGCTTGACGAGCGCCTGAAAAATTAAGACGGGACCACCCCACTTTTTCGCATTAGTGCGAATCTAAAAGCAGTATAGAGAAATGAGCGGGCGTTCGAGTGTGTTGAAAAATAATTTAATACATTACATTCATTAAACTTTTTTTCAAGTCTGGGTAACTATTTTTAAGACTTAGAATAATAATAAGAAAATAAATTGATAAATAGTACAGTAGATCAGTGTTGACGTTGCGTGTAATTGCCAATTTGCCATGCCCGAACAAAAAAAAGGTTTAGTAGTCGCTTAGTGGCCGCAAACCATTAACCTGGTGGTCTAACATCGAGAGAGACTTCAAGAAAGCAGAATTACCAAAATCGACAATCCAAAACAGACTGTCCTAGCGCAGCGAAAAAAATGTAATTAGTTCGTCTTTTAGATTATTCAAAAATAAGGGACACGTATTTTTTTATTTATAAATTAAACCAAAAAGGACAAATATATAGCCCATTAAAGTTACGTGTAACGTCACGCCGTGCTGCATTTTTTTGCACGGGGTGACGTGACACGTAACTTTAATGGGCTATATCTTTGTTATTTATTGTTTATTTGAAAAAAGAAAAAATACATGTCCAATATTTTTTTATAATCTAAAATACGGACTAAATAAAATGTGATTATTTTGACCCTGGTAACTACCCTATTGTGAGGACACTCAACCCTAGATATGGGAAGCAAGGATGGACAAAGAAGAAGAAGAATAGCTATTTTATAACTTTCAAAGAATGACAGTTGTGATCTGATTACACGGAAACGATCATCATCATTTCAGCTGATAGACGTCCACTGTTGGACATAGGCCTCCCCCAAGTGTCGCCACAACGATCGATCCTGCGCGTCTCGCATCCATTGGATTCCCGCAACCTTCACCGGGTCATCGGTCCATCCGCCGGGATTCCGATCCCGATTTCCGGCCACCGTAGGCGCGGGCTTGCGGACAGTGAGCAATGGGTAGCTCGCTGTCCGGCCGTCTGGTAACTGTCCGGATTAAGCCCAAGTCGTCGACGGTGCGCACTGTTCCCGCGCGACTCAGGACCCAGCTGGGTCGAAGCCTACTGGGGCCAGGGTTAGTTTCGAAAGACAGCTCGAGCCCCGGTATGAAGGCTAGAAGGAACGGGGTGGGTCTTTTAGTCAGTAAGAGTCTGACACTATCTCCCGCTCCGCCCAAGAGCGGGGGTTGTTATTGGATGATTTTTCCCACCATAAAAAAAGGTCATCGGTCCATCTTGTAGGAGCTGCGTCTTCCGGTACGCGGTCGCCATTCCAGACCCTTTAGGCCTTCACGGCCATCTGTTCTGCGAGCAATGTGCCCTGCCCATTGCCACTTGAGTTTGGCGAAAACGTTAGTTCTTTTTTACATAGCATGAGTAGGATGACAGCAGGACGAAAATATGGATATTTAAGATGAGAGAAAAGGATAGGTAGCTACAGTACAATTAACGAATGATGGCGGCCGTGAAGTTTGCGCAGAAGGATGCGCAGTAACGTGTTTTAGGAACTAAATGGCGACGTGCGTGTGCGAGGAGAGTGTAGTATGCGCGAACGTTCACAAAGGCTAACTTCACGGCCGCCATCATTCGTAAATTGTACTGTACATTGCATGAATCCGACAGCTGTCATCCGCACCATCCTATAGCAATTGTAGTGTAGTGAATTAGCAAAACAATTAATTTTCCTGACTTCACAAGAGTAGATAGTTACTAATTGTACATTTTTCTGATACACCTATATAATTTGCAAGTCTTTTACGACACCAAAGGGAAGCCATGTGCAAGATGCTCATGATCCGTAACAAGATAACCATCATGCCTAATGATAAGCTATTGCAAAGCACCTTGTTTTGGCTTATTAACCTCGTACAGTAAAGGGTACACAAGCGTTAGCATGGCACATCGAGTCATTTACTTTATTTTTATTAACATTTAGAATACTGTGTGTGTATAGACTGTGCCACGTTGCGTCGAAGTATGAATACTTCTTCTGTTCGTCGTCTATACGTCATTTATACGTCGTCTATGCGACATCTAAACATCGTTTATACGCCATGTATACGTATACTTTTGTCTACACTTCGTTTATAAGTACGTCTAGATAATTCTTCTCAAGTCGGACCCTCTAATCTTTAAGATTATCTTGGTAACTGAAGTGACATGAGAAAGTACCTAAACGCATTGCTTTCCCCCTGACCATTTGCGTTAGATGTATGAAAGTTTATCAAGCCAGCGAGCTACCTATTGCTCGCTGTCCGCAAACCCGAAAATAACTCTGCAACTCCTAACAGTCTCATTTGGTGGTTGGGGCGTAAGTATTGCCATCCTGTTAAGCTTTTCGCCACCTCTACCGCTTGAATTATTGCTTCGAAGAAGTAGGTAACTGCTTCCACATGCTTTATTGGGCCGTACCATGGTCTGGTTCAGGGCACGTAATACATGTATCTCAGGCTGATGTCCGCAAATCCACGTCGAAAGTTCGCGTATTTTAAATACGGGTGTTACAATTTGAATTACCTCAGTTTCTCAAGGAAGGCCAGCAGCGCTATGGTGTTACTGACTGTTTTGCGCGGAGGGTATCTGGTTTCGCACTAAAGGGCAATAGTACTAGCAATAGCAGGCACTGGATTCACGAGCCACGAACAAATACCATGGGTCCAGTACATGATTCTGGTCCCCACAGTGGTGGAATTTTTTGTCGGATATTTCCTGATTAAAAAAATCTTTACGTTTTTTTAATTTAAACTATATAAAATCATTATTCTAAATTTTTCAGTGAAAAAAACAATAAAGACCTTTGGAAATTAAAAAAAGTTCGGCATTGGTTACAATAACGATTTTAAACAATTTAAATTAAAAAAAGTACTGATAAAAAAAAAATAGGCTAAAACTGATGAAAAATTCCACCACTGTAGGGTCAAAAATCATGTACTGGATCCGTGATATTCGTTCGTGCGTCGATGTCAAAAACACCGTGTTTAACATGAAATTAGCATGTATGTACATCATACTACCAGACTAGATAAATATTGCTTCAGTATACAAGGTGTAAGGGACAGCCCTCCACAAACTTTAAGGGCTTGCTCAGTAGACGAAACTGAACAACCTTCCACAAAAATTTTTTCAGGAAACGAAAAAAGAATTCGGCCTCTCCATACTGTCCAATCAAGTTTATAATTTTGTATGGTGAGGCGGATTTTTTTTTCGTTTCCTGAAAAAAAGTGTTGTGGAAGGTTGTTCAGTTTCGTCTACTGAGCAAGCCTTTAAAGTTTGTGGAGGGCTGTCCCTTATACCCTTTATATGAGAGTTATAGTCTGTCTAAAAAGTCAAACGACTTGAGAATTTTGTATAATATTTAATCATTTAAGAAATACTAAATATTCGATCATTTTTATAAGGTTCTTTTATTAGTAAATAATGTTCTGGACCTCTTAATCAACCTTGATTATTGAACCAGTATTGATTACATCAGATTTCATTTTATCCTAATAATTACCCGAGTCGTTTGACTTTTTAGACTGACTCTACAAGTTAATATGACGATCATTCCGATGAAAGTAGATACTGGCAATAAGCCTTAGAAATGCAAAGGCGCAGCATTTTGCTATTCTGCCACAGGTAAGAATGCAAATTAAAAAGAAAACTAAGTTACCGTTTGGCGTCGAGCCAATAACTTTTCACTATTTATTTATTCAAGTTCAACAAAATTCTCTCTATTCAGACCAATAACTTAACTTGCGAAACTATCTGCTTGCTTGATTTTAAAGAATTTTTCGTGTTTATACATTGTTTATACTTTATAGGGAATCGAAACCAGTACTTTATCGACATCATCTTCTTGCCCTGATCCCATGTTATTTGGTCGGCGCAACGCTTCTTATTCGTCCATTCTGTCCTATCATCGTTTTCTTTCGTACACCCCTCACACAACCCATCATCTTTTCTTTGGCGTCTCTCTCCCTCTACATCCATACACATGTATACTTCTAACTCTTTTAGTAACATACGTTTCATTTCTCCTCTTTACATAACCATACCAAGATAAAAGGGAAATCCTTTCAACTTTTCAGTCACTGCCGCCACTTTGAAACTTCTTCTAATGTACCTACTCATTCCTCACTTTATCTATTCTCGTTACACCACGCACCCATTTTAACATTCTCATCTCTGCTATATGATATCTTTTTGCATCTAAACCTGCATTGCATTTTTCATGTTTACGACGATGTTTTCATGTTCAACGAAGCAGTGTCTAAACTGTACAATGGTTTCGTAAAATAGATATTAGAATTCCAATAAACATGGTATGGTAAGGTAAGTATATACATATTTATTTCTTGGCATTTACTTACTGTTGAACGTGCTGACATTGAGGGCTAGCGCAATATTTGCTAATACCACTCGAGCAAGTACAGTTCAAAGACCAAGGTACGTAAAAGTACTATTAATAAGTAGGGTCTTAGAGCGCTTTCAGTTTATGCGTATTTGATGGTTTACTGCGGTGCCGATGCGGTGCATTAGTCGTACTGCGAACGGATGATCGTATTTTTCATATAGAGCGCGCGGTGCGGCAAACATGTGGCAAACGGTCGACAACAGAAAGGCAACGTCACAAGCACCATGTGTTCAATTCGGTGTCGAAAAGCGCATTACTGGCATACACGGCACGGCAGCCAGGTACATTTTCAATTTAGGCGCTTGTTGTCGGACTGCTGACGTACTGTAACCGGCCGGCTGCGGCACGGTAAACGAGCAGCAAGCGGTTTGACATGAAATGTCTAAATTGAATAGAGAGACCCCTAATAGTACGTTACCAGTGAACGTAATGGTGGCCTAGTAGAGTACTGGTGACCTAGCAAAGCAATGGTAGCCTAGTCATAATGCCCTGACTTATTGTACGATAAAATCCCATGTACTATTCCATAACATGGTCTACTTGTGCACCAAGTTTCATTAAAATCCGTTCGAGCGTAAGGCGGTTATCACACTGCCACGCATCACGCTGCATGTTGCGTGTCAACGCACCTACGCGCGGACTTGCGGGAGTGCAGGGACCTAAGTCTGCTATTTTTATAAATTCGTCATTCCAACACGATGCCATTGTCATTTTGCTAAAAGTTTGTAATCTGCTAATTCATAATGATCGATCATTGATCGGTCAATGGTCTTGTAATAGAATTGTGGTAGAATGACAATGTCGAGCTTATTAAAAGCACTAATTGCGCAATGACGTCGTAATGGTAGGTCACTGATCAAAGGAACTGTCAAAATTTTCGCAGATTACCGCATATGTCAGATATTCATTTGTCAAGTACGAGATTACCATTCTATGCAGTGGTTGACCATCGGAAAGTCATAGTGACGCCATTATATTAGTAGATAACCAAAACTTGTCAAAATCAACAATTATGAAATCAATGATAGACCATTCTGACACTATTGTAATAGCAGACTTGAGGCCCTGATTTCCATCATCGTGCGGTTTACGTATACGCACTCACACGCGTCGATGCGTTTTGTAAATTCACGCAGGCACGCACTCATTTCATACAAAATCACGCACGGCACTACGAGACTCAGTGTGCCATACGTTGCGTGTCGCCCCGCAGGCCCGCACCCACGCGCGTGAGAGCATGTTTCTCCGCATGTAGACGCGTGATCTGCATGAACGCGCGTGGATGCATTTTCGGTGTGTTGGACTGTGCGTGTTTTCTATACCAACGGAGATACTTACAAGCAACGTTAAGACACGCATTCACGCGCTGCGCTGCGTGGTGCGTGGCAGTGTGATAAACGCCTAAAGAAGTAACATACACACACCCACAATAATTCGCTAATTACAATATTTTTATTTGTTAAACATAGGTGGGTTACGTACACGTATGTAGACATAACATCACTATTAGCTGCCCATCCTTTTCCCTACAAACCTGGAGACGACTAATTTACATTTTATAAAGAAAAGCCCCAATAGCGTCTATCTCGGTATTAACGCTATAAACTCAAAAGCTTCGGATTTTCATGCGGTTGTCAGAAATAAACGGTGATTCTTGTGGTAGGTTTACGTGTGTAAAAATACAGGCATATTATAAGTAGAACAGGTGGAGCAATGACCTGGTGAGGGTCTTGGGAATCCGACAGATGCGAGACTGGACCGGTCTTTATGGTGGCAATTGGGAGAGGCTTATGTCTCACAGTGGATGTCTATAAGCTGAAATGATGATGATGATGATGATACTTTGAAATATTCGGCATTTCTTTACTATTACAGAGAAGCCAATAATTTCAAAGATTTGCAAAATCAGTGCAAAGCTGGGATGCTGGTCAAAATACTCGATTCGCATTAAGATTAGACACTTAAAGAAAACCTTTTTTACTGTCTGTTCAACCGATTTTAATTTCTATTCCGTAGGCATAAGGATGGCAATAAAAGCCAAAAAGTGGCTACTTACTGCAGTTGCCATTTTTCATGCTTGTATTATAATAAAAGTCAAAATCGGTTAAACGGATAGTAAAAAAAGTTATTTTAAATGTCTTATGTTATCTTGAATAGAGTTGACATATATAATGTGCCAGCTTCAACATTTTGTCGCAACAAACTTCTAAGTCGCCTACTACGCGTTTGGAAGGAAATAAATCTCAAGTGAAGAAATTTTCGCAGTACGCTAACATAGTATAGGGTCCGTGAAGCAATCGCATTGCTAAGCAAGTTGGTCAAGCTAAAGGCTAGGCTGGTTGCGAAATTTGTCAGTGTTTTCTCAATTACGTACCGGACGGTAGATCAACAGTAGATTTGTTTGTTTTTGCAGCGTTTTGTTCGACATTTGATGAAGCAAATGTGCCAACTGACGAAGAAACTTGTACATAGTAATTTGGTTCGCAGAGAAACGAGTTTAGGAATTTCACACTTGTGTGTCTAGTTTGACATAAATACAAAACGTTGTAACGGGACTACTATTACTAAAAGTACTACCTAACTTGCAGTAGCAGCTGATAGAAGTATGTGGTCTGGAAAAATACCTTAGGGTGTTTTTAATATCATGCGGATTTCATCACGCATGCGGGATTGCTCCGCACGCGTAGCCTCCGCAAATTCCTTTTTATTCAAGTTATTGTAATGCGTGGAATACGCTCGCGGGATGAGGGCCTGATTTAGGGCAACAGCCCCGTATGCTGAGCGTTTCCCCATGCATGATGAAGACCGCACGATATTTACGCCTGCCGCAAGACAATATATGCTTCCGGATAGGGTCATAGGTACTAACCGTGTATCTAAGTAATGAACATTTATATTTCAGTTTGATTAGTTGAAAAAAAACATTACGAAGCTTCTTTTTTTTTTCAAATATTTTATTTGGTAAATTTGTTTCATATGAATTTGGTCATCGTTTGAAATAACACAGGTAATAAAGATATTTTTTAAATGAATTTTTATTAGGAACCCCCTCAATTTATTTTTTATTCGAGATTATTTGGTTATTCGAGATCGCCGTCTTCTTTGTAATCAGCACTTCCTTTTAGAAAGAAGCAACGCGACGGTGCCTCAGACCTTATGCTTCCGACCATGGAGTTTCTTGCCGGTTCTTTTCCATAGGAAACGACCAATTTGGAACCGTGCACTAGCTTCTGACGTTTTATAAGTGCCCATGTAGGCCTATGTGAAATAAAATATTTTGACTAGACTTGACTTGACTTGACCCTGTGGTCAGAAACAAGAGGGTTTTGCGGATAACCTCTAGCTTCTGGAAGTGCTGTACTGACCACTTCCAGAAGCGAGAAGTTATCCGCTTTACCAACACCGCAACGAGGTCACGACACTGCACACTACCCAAGGTGGGCATTGCTCAAGACTGTACTATGTTTTGCTGTATCATCGAAGTCGTGGCTACAATAGTAGAAAGCGAACGGTGGCTTCCGGCCGATGACGGTACAAGTGTTTTCCAAAGCACCCATGGCCACTCGTTCTACTACGGTTCTTTTATTTAGAAAGGTCTATAAAGGAATAGTACATAATAGTTCTTGTAGCCAAAAACAGAGCTGCATGGCGTCGTATCTCGAGAGAGGCGGTGGCGCAGGATTTGACCGAGACATGACCACGACCACTCTTTCAAGAGTGCACGACTTAGAAGAGAGAGTTCTTAGAGACTCCCCAGCATAGGGGATCGTACTGGAACAATGAGGACCGTGCAGTCCCTTGGAGGACTTATGTAGGGTATCAACGGGTGGCCATTACCGGACCGTTCCGGTATCAGCCGGAAAGTAAAAGTGATGTGCCGTCTCATCAGTTTCACCTTCATAAAAGTCTTATGGCCGCTATTGTGGTATGCCGCCTGTATATAGATATCTATCTATATAAACTGCTTACCATCGGGTGGGATCGCAGCCAAGGACTAGTTTAAATCAGATAAAAAATCACTTTCCTTAAAAAAAGAATTGAATATTAATCGTTGCTAAGCGCATCACCGGTTTTTCTTAAAGTTCCTAGTAGTCTGGTACTACGAGTATTATACAGACATGACAACAATTTGAGTAGTTGCTCTATAAAGGACAGTAGATCGGATACAACGTCTATTGCGTTAGTTATATCATCTTTCTGCCCTTGAACCGTGTTATTTAGGGTCGGCGCAATAGGTGTTTTTCCTCAATTTTGTCCTGTCACTCGTCAAAAAATATTTAACCAAGATTTTTGTAACTCATAACATGATTTAAAAGAGTGTCCTTAGAGTTTATTGCACGTTCTTCTCCAGAGATCTATGCTTTGGAACGTGCCACTTAGCTTCACTTTTTTTTACTCTCCGACATTTTGACAATTCAAAAGTGCCTGTTCTCGATCTATTTGAAATAAAGTTTATTGCTAACTCCCGTGTTGGTTACAAACAAGTACTAAATAAAACGATTAAAAAAAATATCATTCAACATAAATTATGTTAACAATATCACAAGGTTTCAAAATCGAAGATATGACGTGTGACAACATCGACTTTGAAATATAACCGACAGCAAATTAGTCTCTATAAGTACTTACTTATTTATGTAAATCCATGTCTCAACGTTAGCGAAATATGTTAAAAAATATGACCGAAAGTATAAATAAGAATAAAAATTAGATAAATTACCTATTTTCAGATACGAGAATGCAATGGATGGTGGGTTCAAAAAACATTGAATTAGTGCCCAAACAAAGCGGGCCGCGGCAGATCACGAAGAAGCCGTGAAGACTTGAATGTCTTCCCTGAGGATTGGAAAAAAGAAGTGAAACTTCGGGGCCCTGGAGAACCCAAAAGGGCAATTGAAGACTCTGAGAACTCTCTCTCATACCACTCAAAGCGGGAGTTATATGATGATTACTCAACAAAGAAGTAAGAGTCCATTGTTACAACCTGCCCTAGATTCGACTCAATATACCAATTTTTACAAACAACAAACAAATTGGCGTACTAGTGAAGTAACCAGCGGAAGGAACAGATTAACAGAACAATAAACCGGTGCACTGACTTGACTTTCTAAATTGTGGCACGGTATGCGTAACACTTCCCAGACACTGTTTATTGATAGCTCAAGGACACGGCATGCTGCCGAGTCTTTGAAAGAAAAAAAGAAAGAAAAACCCAACAACAACAACAACTGGACCCACTTGAAATGGACCTGCAGGATCAGTCAACCCATCACATTTTAAATAGGTCAACCGGACCCACTGCCCAACTTCATGTTTAGTATAGTCATATAGTAAATTCCAATAAAAATACAGAAATTAATTTTTTGGGCCAAGCGTTTTGGCTCGTCTTTTATACCGCGTACATCGAGGGACCCGCAGCGGTCTTCCCGTCCGATTATAATCTAGGTGTCTTCAAGGCTAGAGTGAACAGGCTCTTATTAAACTAGTGCGCCTCACCATCACCGATTGCTGCACTACTTACCATCAGGTGGGATCGTAGTCAAGTGAGTCCACGGGACCAGTGGCGAGCGGGTCCAGCTAACCAAAGACTCATCCAGGGTACCGAGATTATTCGGAACAGTTACCGCGGTCCGGGAACGCAAAGGGCGACTGAAGAAACACAGGTGAGTTTTAGTCAGCAAAAGTCAGACAATCCCTCTCGCTCCACTAAAGCAGGAGGAGATAAATGATATTTATTTGCAAACCAACTCATGGATAACAGCAATCATGTAATGGTCAAATCTTATGAGAACCATGCAGATTAGTTTTGAGGAAAAACCACACAGATTTGTGTGGACCTGTCCAGTCAGTACAAGCATTTATCAGTATTCGTATAGCTCAACTCAGGAGTAAAAAGAGCTCAACGACTTGACGAACTATATGAAGGAAAGTATGTTAATGCTAATTCCGCCAAGTCCTTTCCATCATCGGACCACACGACGTACAGCGTTGCGCCACCGGTACATGGTAGACATCCCACCCATACGCACAAAACGTTTTGCGAACACATTTATTGTGCGTACAGCCAAGGAGTGGAATTCCCCGCCGAAATCTGTGTTTCCTGATAGCTACAACTTAGGAGTCTTTAAGTCGAGAGTGAATAGGTTTCTTCTAGGCAAGCGTGCTTCATCGTCGACCACATCATCGCTTACCATCAGGTGAGATAGTGGTCAAACGCAAGCCTATCATTAATAAAAAAAAAAAAAAAAAATGTTTGGGTAGGCTGCAGAAAATACTGAAATAGATACCTATACGTCGTTATTGCAACTGCAATAAATTAAAATGTCGAAATGCTTCCTAGCTAAATCAAAGTGTCTATTTCATATTATAACCGCGTGCAAAGTATGGTATGAGACACTATATAAAATTATATGAATGCAGCATAATATTATAAGTCACTAGTTTTTGCCCGCGGTTTCGCCCGCGTACATAAAATATACATAAGTGCGGCGGCGAGAACGCCGTTGCCTGATGCGTGCGGCCGCTTCCTTTGCTAGCATTACTGCTTCGCAGAACGAGGCGACCGCCTGCAACTTCTCCTCGCTCCGGACATAGCCTGAACTAGAGCACACGAGGACACAGCGACGTTCTGCCTAAGCGGGACACACCTCTGCCGTATGCTCTACCCGGGCGTTTTTTCCGCACGCATCCGGTGCAGGAACCTCCCAAACGCAGGTACACACCGGACATAGTAGCATGTCCGGTGTGTACCTGCGCCATGCGGAATGTGAGAACGCCGTGTTGACCTTCCAGCCACTCCTCAAAGAGATCCCCCCTTTGTGGAGTGGCTAACCGCCATAATTATGGCGTGCCAACAACAAAGTAATGAATTACTAATTTTTAACTTCTCAAGGATTCTAAATTTTTTTTTTTCGCTTTTGTAAATTTTTGATTTCCTTAGCTAAGCACTTCGTCATCGATAGATATTATTTATTGCTGCGTGCTAAGAAAATATTCGGCATTATTGGAACGAACGAAATCAGTCATTCATTTCCTAATGACATTTCGGGAGCAGGTTTTTAATAGGACTGGTTTATTGTTTGTTTCAAATGCATTTAAAAAACTTTAAATAATGTTGCATATTAAGTATTTGTCATTATTTATTTTATTAGAATAAGATGAGATCACGGAATAAGATGAGACCACGAAATCATGTGGCCTGTGCCTTGGTATAAGTGACACTTCCCAGTAACTGTGTACCTATTACATGTGTATATGTCAGTGGATGATGATTATTATTATTATATGTCATTTATTTTTTTACTTGGTGTAGGACTTTGTCCAACAGTGGACGTCTTTCGGTTGAAATGATAAGTTCATTTATTTCAACCGACTTTTTAGGAGTTGATTCTTAATTGGACTGTTTTTTAAGCGCGAAATTTCATATAAGTATTTGATGTTGTGACTATATATTCAGTCAAAAAAGTATCGGGAATATATTGTGTAATATATTTGTTTATGGATCCAAATTAAAATTTCTGATTTTTTTGTTGTTGCTAGATTGGCACAACTGTTTTCGATTTTGTGTAAGATCGGTGAGAGCATGTAGTACTTTCGTGGTCAGAAGTTTCCGTACTAATCTCAGGCGATCTGCTCCATTAAATAGGTTGGTGACCACATACAATAGGATCTGTCGTGACAACGAGGATATGGATATATTTTTTGACTCCTTGGCTCGGTTTAAGTCGAGAATGATCCAAGTTGATCCATAGTCTACCTAAATTGCTTGCTCATGTTTAACTCTTGACATTTTATAATTAAATTTATTGTTGTTAGTCTTAATTTACAAGCAGGTACTTGAATATTTATTCTTAAATTAAATTTGTAGTTGATTATTCAATTCTAATTGTAATCCAATTGCTTTTTTATTGTGACATTATTAATTTATTTGTTTTTAATTCTTAGTTGTATTGTTTAGAATATAATGTAAATTGTCTGTATTTATAATTTTTTTTTAATTGTAAATAGTAATCTCATATTTTAATTGATATTATTTTTTTATTATTGTTCTGTACTTCAATTTTAATTACATTTAATTTTTAATTTAAAAATCCTAAGAATTTAGGTTCGCATTTGTGAATGTTGTGCACGCCTGTAATTGGTTTGTTTGCACTGTACTATCTTCTGCATGTTAAATGGAAAAATATTGTAAACAAATTGTTGGTGTGCCTTAATAATAAAATAAAAATAATTTGCCCCCAACAATCTGCAACTGATGGAGCTACTGAAGGTAACGGAAACCTTCAGTAGCGCCATCAGGATGGAGTTTGGTGTGGACAAATGTGCAGTCATGCATATAAAGCGAGGGGAGATTGTGGAATCCGTGGGTACCCAACTCTCGGATTCCATACACCTGAGATCCCTCTCTCCAACCGAAACCTATAAGTATTTGGGTATGTCGGAAGCGTTAGGCATCAATGCCACTGACATGAAGCAATCGTTGAAGGAGCGCTTCTTTGGCCGCCTGAAGAAGGTACTTAACAGCCTTCTTTCAGGTGGAAACAAAGTGCGTGCCTTCAACGGTTGGGTCATGCCGGTATTGATGTACGCTTTCGGTGTACTCAAATGGACTCAAACGGAACTTGACGCCCTGGATAGGAAGGTCCGTACACTGCTGACTGCATATCGAATGCATCACCCTCGGTCGTCGGTAATGAGACTGTATATCTCGCGGAAGTGTGGGGGTCGAGGCTTTTTAAATGCTAAGACCCTGCACAATCGCGAGGTATGCAGTCTCAGGGAATATTTCCTAGCCGCCGACGTGGGTATGCATCGTGATGTAGTAGCAGTGGACAAGGGACTCACCCCGCTCTCCTTGGCTAACGAGAACTGGCGCAAACCTGTAGTGCTTGACACTAACGTACGCAAGGAAGTATGGCAGAGTAAGGAACTTCACGGACGCTTTTTCCGGGCCCTTCATGAGCCCGGTGTAGACCAACTAGCGTCCGTAGCCTGGCTGCGCGTCGGTGACCTCTTTGGGGAAACCGAAGGTTTTGTATGTGCAATTATGGACGAAGTTATCATGACGAATAACTACCGGAGATTTATTGTGAAGGACGGCACGGTTGACATATGTCGGGCGTGTCACCGATCGGGTGAATCAATCCGCCACACTATCTCTGGTTGTTCTCGTCTAGCTAACGGTGAATACTTGCATAGACACAACCTTGTAGCCAGGATTATTCATCAGCAACTTGCTCTGAAATACTCTCTTGTGGAATCGGAGGTGCCATACTACAGGTATGTGCCCGACCCAGTTCTCGATAATGGCGATATCACGTTGTACTGGGATCGGTCCATCATCACTGACAGGACTATTGTAGCCAATAAGCCTGATATAGTGGTGGTGGATCGAAGCGAGAGGCGTGCAATGATTGTTGACATATCCGTTCCGCATGACGAGAACCTCGCGAAAGCCGAGAAAGATAAACAAATCAAGTATATTGACTTGGCTCGCGAGGTTGTCGACATGTGGGAAGTGGATTCAGCGATTATTGTACCGATAGTCGTTTCAGCCAATGGCTTAATAGCCAAGAGCCTCGACCAACACCTTAGGAGGCTCTCGTTAGGCGACTGGATCAAGGGCTTGATTCAGAAAGCGGTACTTCTGGACACGGCTCGTATAGTCAGGAGGTTCCTTTCTCTGGAGCCCTGACCACCGGTAGCTTGGACCCTATTCCCGATACCGGTGGGACACTATTTTTTATATTTTTAAATGTTTTTTTTTTATAATTTTTTTAAGGAATATTTAAAAATGTAATTAATATGCTGAAATGAATAATAAAGAAATAAAAATAAAATAAAATTTTGGCGCAGAGTTTAAGTTGCATCTGTTGCCTATTTATATTAAATACAGTGCTGTTTTTAGTTATATCATATCTAGTGTTTACCTACTGTGAATTTCATAATGGACAAAAACATCGAACAAAGAGTTTGTCTTAAATTTTGCATCGGCAATGGAATTTCGTGTTCGGAGTCACTGAAAATGTTACAGAAGGCTTACGGTGAATCGACTTTATCCTTTTATCTATAATATAAAAATGATCTATAATATAAAAATGAATCGCAAAATGTGTTGGTAAGCGCATAACTCAACAACGCCTGGACCGATTTCGCTAATTTTTTTTTTGTTGTGTTCGTTATTATGAGGAGAAGGTTCTTATGGAAAAAAAATGAAAATTAGGGTAGTGTAGGGTAGAGTAGGGTAGTGCAGGGTAGAGTAAGGTAGAGGAGGGTAGAGTAGAGTAGGGTAGAGTAGGGTAGAGTAAGGTAGAGGAGGGTAGAGTAGAGTAGGGTAGAGTAGGGTATAGTAGGCTGAAGTAGGGAAGAGCGGGAGCGAAGCCGCGCGGGTACAGCTAGTATATTTATAAAAACACGTGCTTATGAGTAGTACAAATACAAAGCATTCAAAAGCGGTCGAGATGTGATGGAAGATTTGCCTCGCTCTGGTAGGCCATCAACCTCTTCAACTGAAGTCAACTTCGCAAAAGTGAAGGAAATAGTGAATGAAAATCCTCATTCAAGTTTGAAAGAGATAGCCGCCAAACTTTCTGTAGCTCACGAGTCGATCCTTACCATTTTAACTAATCACCTGGGTATGAAACATGTTCCTGCTCGGCTGGTCCCAAAAGACCTGAATTTTCTCCAAAAACTCAATCGCATGAGAGTCGCTGAGGACATGCTAGAACGTCGAACTCTTAATAAACTAGTGCGCCTCACCATCAACGATTGCATCAGGCGGGATCGCAGTCAAGTACAAGTTTGTAACAGATAAAAAAAAAAAACGAGTCAATTCCGACCCAACATTCATGAAACGCATTGTTACTGGTGGCGAGCTGGTTACGAGTTTGACTTGCAAACAAGTCAACAGGCTTCGGAGTGGCGCCTTTCAACTGAACCAAAACCGAAAAAACCACGCCAAAGTCGATCAAAAGTCAAAGTCATGTTGACTGTTTTCTTTGACTATCGCGGTGTTGTGCGCTTGGAATTCTAACCGGAAGGTCAAACGGTAAATATAGAATATTATTTGAGCGTTATGCGGCATTTAAGAGAGCAAATTCGACGAAAAAGGCCAGATTTGTGGAAAAAAAATTCTTGGATTTTGCACCACGATAATACGCCTTCGCACAAGGCCATCATTGTGAACGAATTTTTGACCAAACACTCACCAAATATAATCGAGCAGCCACCATATTCGCCAGATATGGCTCCAACCGACTTCTATCTTTTTCCTAAACTCAAATTACCACTTCTTGGCACCCGTTTTCAATCTGTAGAAGACATAAAGGAGAATTCGCGGCGAGAACTGAACTCAATTTCGGAAACAGCGTTTAAAAAATGTTTTGATGATTGGATTATTCGTTGGCTTAAGTGTATCGTTTCTAAAGGGGCATACTTTGAAGGTGATAAAATAAATTTGGATGAATACTTAACAAAAATTTTATGTATTATGGATCTTTTCCCGGTACTTTCTTGACAGAGTAGTAAAAAGTAAGAAACTGATTCTGCATTATTGAAATGCGATGACGAGACTATTTTCAACTAGCATTTCAGAAGCAGCTTCTCAATTAGTAGGTGTTTAAACCTGGCTTAAAAACAATCAAAATCATAATTAGACGTTTACAGAACAGACGGTTGATCTGTTTTAATTGATCTTTTTTTTTCTGTTTACACTTGACTAGTATGTGAAGTGATGAAATATCATGTTTATGATTTTTTGCTAAATACCATGCCATATTTATCTACACTAATATGTCAAAGTGTTTGTTTTTTTTTTGTTTGTAGGTATCTCTGAAAGCACCGGTAGGTTCCAATGCGAAAAATTTCACCGATAGAAAGCTACTTTTTTCCTGAGTGACATAGTCGGGAGTATATCTTATGTATGCGGGTGAAACCACGGGCAAAAGCAAGTCAATTATAATAGCACAGTCTTGTCTAATGCCTGTCCAGTATTTTTATTAGGTGTCTTAGAAAACTCGTTTCTAACTAGTTTGCCTTTCATCATAACTTAGTAAGTAGCCGGAAAATTTTCTGAAGATCAAAGATCATATTTATATATCCATATTTTTGGTAAATTATGTGGTGTGGTTACTAGACTTTAATTGAACTGTCTTTGCTGTATTTTTAATGAATACCGCATGCGCGTTAACAATGCATGTTACCAAAAGAGTTATGAGTATACATGTGGATGGGTGGAGAGGGAGAGGGAGGCCAAAGAAAAGATGGATGGATTGCGTGAAGAGCGATATGAAAGAAAAGGAAGTTAGTGATAGCATGACGAGTGACTTGGTAGAATGGAAGAAAAAAACGTATTGCTCCGACCCCAAATAAGATGGGACAAGGGCAGGAAGAAGAATATGCGCGTTTATTGTCAAGATAAACTAATATAAGACAAGCTAGTTAGTTTTTAGTACAATGTTGACCGGGCTACACAGTTGACTGTCACCCTCATACAGGTTACTAATATTGTACTAAGGAAATAATTTCAAAAATGAATAATTTTTAAAAGAGTAACCATGGAGTTTCTTGCCGGTTCTTCACCGAAGGAAACGACCAATTGGAACCGTGCACTAGCTTCTTACAATTGTGTGCCCATATAGGCATGTGTGAAATAAAATAATTTTGTTTTGATTTTAAAGGTTTTGTTAGTAAACTAAAGGCCATCCTAAATTTACTAACAACACCACAAGTCGTAGCGTAGATATCGTTCAGACGTCTACAACGCGGTTTTGATAAGTAATCCCTTAATATCCAATAATGTCCCATAATATCACAGTATCAAAGATAAATGAAAGACTGATTGAAGGAAAATCGAAACTCAAACGTTAAACATGTTGCACCAGAATGCAGCAATGAAGCAATAATATGCGCAAGCGATCCTAAAAGGCGACAGAGTCGTTATAAAAATTATATTGAACTATTAATTAAGAATGCAACGCACTAATGTGATTTTGAAATCATTGTTAATCGGTTCAAATGATCAATTAGGAGGAATTTGTGTGATACAAATGCCCTAGTATTTTAATTGTAGTTACTATATTATTAAGTAGAACATTATGGTTCAAGTAATTAACTTTAATATTAATTCTGCGTGCGTAAAGAGAAACTAACACAAAACTGCAATTAGATATATGTATTTCGCGGTATGCGTGTATCAATATTTTTAATAAATACTCAATACTTTATTGCATTCCATTTGTATATAGATGGTAAAAAAAAAAACATAGGTCAATATGGACCCTGTCTGGCACAGCAAAATTAGCAGTGAAATAGAGGGCTAAGTAGCACTTTACTTAAATATTTCTGGGTTTCCAAACGGATAGGTATTTTGGATTCGCGGTATACGTGTATCACTATTTTTAATAATCAATACTTTATTACATTCCATTTGTACCTATATAGATGGTATAAAAAATTGTCAAAGATCAATATGGACCCTGTCGGGCACAGCAAAATTAAGAGCAAGGAAGAGGGCTAAGTAGCAATTCACTTAATTTTCTCGTATGAGTTCCCGAAACAGACAATTGAGATTTAAAATATTTACGTGAATATGATAATACAAATTTATTGACAATTTTGATTCAATCATTTAAAGTGAACGATAAATTTTTGCATCAATAACATAAATATTTTGTAAATAATAATTGACAGTTTCGGAGATCCGTTAAACCTATGCGTATAATAATTTCAATACTAACTTGAAGTGTACTTAAACTCAAACGTAAGTATGATAGACAGATCGTTAGTGAAAATTGCAATCTAAATGCGGATCTAGTAAACACGCATGTAGGTACCAAATAAAAAAAATAAAAAACACAGTCTCCAAATAAATAAATTCCATTACAGATACTTACAGAAAAAAGGATCACGTAAATTTAATTCAAGTTGTATTAAACTTTAGAATAGAATGCACAGAGAAGTTTTTACTTTCGAATCGTACTCGCGTGCGCACCGTTGAGGCGCGCGCAACCGACTCCCGAGCAAAGCAACTGCTTGCCGGCGCGCGCGCAGAAAGTTGGTCAGTAGACCTGCTATTGTCCCCAACATTTACTTGTGGGTCAAAATCTGCTGCTTCCGATGCACTTCCCGTTATCTTGATAAATGTTAAAAGCGACCTTGCAGTGCATCGAACAGCAGCTGTCGTTAACATTCATGCATGCGGAGATTGCATGGATGAGAATTTTATTAAGGAGATTAAATTTTGGGATTTCGGAGACGGATGTTTAAGTTTAGTTAACCATTGTCCAATTGCGTGTATGAATGATTGTTTTAATAAATATTCATAACAAAACTTCAATGTGAATGGGACATGTTGTGATTTCGTTTTAAGAAAGATCGAATTGTGTATAGGTCACATTTTTAAGTTTAAATATTTGAATGATGGAATGCAGAATTGTTTGAACGAGCAACGTATGAAGGCAGGTGGTGATTTAGTCAGTGTAAGTCGGACACCCAGAACGGGAGGAATTGTTTAATGATTTTAGATAGGAGTTAACCTTTCAATTGTGCCAATTAGAGACACAAGAAAGACAATGACACGGGGTTTAGTGCATGTAAAACAAAATTTTATTAAAAACGATGTGTATTTTTTTTTCAGTCACCTCCGCGTATGCAAGAAGCACGGGGGTGGTCAACGATGATTCGGATGATGAATGAAGATGATTGCTGTTTAGAAGGGGCAATCGCCCAGGACCTAACTCTTGTAGGGGTCTCGGGCAACAACTCGAGTAGAAAAAAGCTAATCATCATCATCATCATCAATTCAGCCGATACAAGTCCACTGTTGGACATAGGCCTCCCCCAAGCGTCACCACATCGAACGTTCCTGTGCGTCCCGCATCCATCGGTTTCCCACTACCTTCACCAGGTCATCGGTCCACCTTGTACCAACCGATCGGTCTACCTCCCAAAATATTTTCAATCACAGTGGCCAATCTTATTTATTTAACACATGGAAATAAAAGAAAAGAAGAAGGAAACAGAAAAATAATACAAAGGTGATGCTTATTTCTAATGAAAACTCTTCCAGCATACCTGCGACAGGAAAGTTGAAGAAGAATAGAGAAGTAGACACCGTGTGTAAAAGTAAAAGGAAAATATTATTACACACAAAATACATACCTAGTTAACAATGAAATAGTTTAAAGGCAAAAAAAATAAAAATTAAAGATATACATACTGTTATAATTATAAACATACACATACTTAATAAAATAAATATCTCACAAATACATACTAAATAATACCTAAAATAAAATAATACATATTAGTATATGCAATTATGACGTAATAGAAAGATATTGCTCTTTAACTCTTCTGATAAAAACTGCAAGAGTTTGGCAGCCCCCGATGTCAGGCGGAAGTGAATTCCACACTTTCTTAACTAAGATGAACCAAGTATGCAGGAGATATTATGGTACAGCACAACCGTGTACGCAAATACTGGTGCAATCCCTGTTCATTAAGTTAGAACTACATTAGACCGAAGCACACGTGGACCACGCCTGATTTGTACATAGAACGAAGTCGCGTGGCGAGTATCAAGTGTAACTCTACAAGTCTAAGTTACCATATAAAATGTATAGAGACCGACGCGCCCAGATCGGCGTGTATGGCACACGTGTGCGCGCGCAGTGCATTTCTACCTTTGCTCTCATGGTTGGATGGGACGACATTCTGACATAACTGGTAAGAGATCAGGCGCAGGACCAACGGCTTTACGTGCTTTCCGAGGCACACTGACTTCCAAACTTCAGACTGCTACATAGTAACTTCTTGGAAAGTCTGTATAACAGTTGTCCGACCCGGGAATTGAACACGTTTGAAGTGACATCCATCAATCTGCACTGAGCCCGCGTGGTGGATTACGGCTCATTCTTTCTCGTAGAAAGGGGTTATTTATTGTAGGAAGGTTTTTGTTTGCAAGTGGTAAGTACTGGTCCAATTGCTAAAATTTTTTCACCAATAGAAAGCTGTTTTATTCCTGAATGACATAGGCTATATTTTATGTAGGTACGTGGTTGAAACTGCAGGCAAAATCTGGTTGTATATATGAAGTACCTTCAAAATTAATACAGTACTTACTTACAGCTTACTAATGAGCCATCAAAATAAATTATCACCTTTCTCGGCTAGACCTTTCACATGGTTCCGAGTTCCTTGTCAATAAGAATGGTGAGGTCAGCCATCTTATTTGGTGGTCTGCCCTTTTGTTACTTGACCTTTAAGGAATTTCAATAAAATCAGGGCTTCTTTTTGGTGGCTTGGTTTGATGGTTATGGGCAGTTTCTTTAGGTTGCGAGATTAATCGAAAGAGTTCGGAGCCGATTATTCGTAAGAGTAGGTATTAGGGAATCCAATCCTGCAAGCGCGGGATCCCGCAAACGCGGAATCCGCACCTTTTCTGCGGGATTGGAAATGCGGGATTACTCATGCGGGATCCCGCACGTTTGCGGGATTGAAGTTTTTTTTACGAAAATTGATTATTTATTAGACCCAGTTCATCCTCATTAAAAATTGATGGAACGACTTTACATGCAACTCGTGACAGTTTTTATAGAATTTGTCTAGAAAATAATTATTTTGTTTTTGATTTTACCTTTCAGTTATATCATTTTTGTATTTCCATTTTGTGTTGTGCGAGTCCTGTATCGCAAACTAGAATGGAACGTAATCAATGTCAGTTTAGGTACTCTACGATCAAGGATTTCCCAAAGCACGTGAATTTAATTTTCTAAAAGTAATCTGTTAAATATTTTATTGTTCCATAAAAGCAGCTGATTCAATAAAAATCGTAAATTACAGTACAAAATATACTTTTTTTTGCAATTCGGAAAATCTTCGAAACTAGATTCGGGAATCGAACTACATATTTTCAAAGGTAGGTAAATTTATAAGAAACTCTCTGTGTGAAAGTTCTACTTACACGTGACCGGTTTTCATGTTAATTACTATTTAAAACAAAAAATAAATTAAGAATCCCAATCCCGCGAATCCCGGATCCGCGGGATTACTGACTTCAATTCCGCAGGCATGTGGGTTCGCGATTTTGATGCGAGATTGGATTCCCTAGTAGGTATATTATAATATAATATTCCAAAATTTTCACACAGCGCCATCAAGTCTCAAACTAACAAGAGCTTGTGCTACAACAACTAATAAACTTACTTACTATATATTTCTATCAATTATATCCAGTCACAGAACAAATGATCGTGTTCATCACACAAACATTTGTCCTGGGTGGGAATCGAACCCATGACCTCCGGCATAGCAGTCAGGGCCCAGGGCCAATGATCACTAGACCAACAGGCCGGGCAAGGTGTTAGTGTGACGTGATAACATGCCATTCAATGACTCTACAGCCAATAGTGCTTATTCGAGTAGAAATATCAATTAATAGTTTTTACAGTTTTAGAACGATGTTATTATAAATACTTCTTAATTATGCAAGAAAAATCCCTTTCTGCACAAAGTGTAAACACTCGCTTACAATTAGTCCGTAAGAGTGTATCTAATGATATCTAATAATTAATCACACTATTATTTTAGTAGTGAAAGTATTTATTTAAGTATTTTACTATTTCAAAGATTGCATCGCTACTTACCATCAGGTGGGATCGCAGTCAAGCACTAGTTTATCTCAATTAAAAAAAAAAAAAAAAAAATTTATGTACACACAAAAATAACAGAAAAAGATAATACATAAGAGACGTTAGTACAAAGGTACTGCTTATTTCCAAAGAAATTTCTTCCAGCAGACCTGCGAAAGGAGAAATCAAAAAGAAATGTAGACCATAGCGTACACGCTATGGTCTACATTTCATTTTGATTCTTTTTGATTTTTTCTCTTTTTGTTTTTTTTTTCTTTTTTCTTTTGCTTCCTACAGGAAGCAAAAGAAGAATGTGTGAAGTCTTAAGTATGTGTGTGTGTCTGTATATTTGTTGCTTCTTAACAGTAAAACAGCTGACCGATTTTGACGGGACACAGTGACGTACATCAGTTATGATTATGATGTTACAAGAAGTAGGTAACTTAGGTTACTTTTAATTTTTTTCGCGGGAACGATATTTCAAACTAACCGAATACGCCTTATTTATTTCTTAATTCCCATCTACACATCATCTTCATGTATCAATAGATTTTGACGAGATTTTAAAAAATTGAGTAAGCGGAAAGTGTTCAGTTAAAATGTGTCTTATTTTACGCAACCACTAATGAGTAATTGCGAAATATAAGACAGTAGCACAAAATAAATAGGTACACTTTTTATACCTAAGCTCGGTGGACGCACACTAATGAGCGTTTGAGCCGGAACTGCTCGACGAGTGATCCGAGACGCGATCGAGACATCGTGTCTGTGAGCGGTGTCTATGTGTGCGTTGCTCGAGCGCGCTTTGTATGTAGATTGACTTCTGTACCTATCTATTTTGTGGCAGTAGTGAACAGAAGTGGCCCAGTGAGAGTAATAGTGGCCCAGAGGCAACGACCCAGACTTATGAGTTGTAGATCGTGAGTTTAAACCCAGGTACAATTGCCGTCATGGATCTTGAGCGCTGGCTTCAAGTTGCGCAGAAGTCAAATACTTAGTCGAAATGAAGTGAGATGCGAGGGCGGGGAGTGTCAGTGATTGGCTCGCCACGCCATCGCGTCATAGACGTCACTCCTAATTCGTTGCCTGCGTTTCTGCATGTATCTAACAACGAAGACGATTGGCTCGCCAATGTATGGAATGCGCAAAGCGATCCCCACTCTGACGCCGAGCGCTCAAGATACGTTTCGGCAATTGTAGGCCCTTTACTTTATGTAATTTATTTCATCACCATTGCTTCCACAGAACACAGGAATCATACCAATTGCTCCCTCAAGATGGAATATCCACCAAACCGCACTGGTCCGCGTGGTGGCCGGTATCATTGAGTGTTCAAATGACAACAGTGCACTGTCACTAGCTCATGTGTGTTTATGTCGAAGCCGTTTCAATTCAGCCATATTACAAGTTGGCGGCTATCTCATGTTCAGCCGAATTGTGGTAGCGGCGTTTTTTTTTGCCCGCAGATTCGTCCGCGTACATAAATATAACCTATGTCGCTCAGGAATAAAGCAGCTTTCTTTCGGTTTTGAAAAAAAGAAAAAATGTTACCAATCCTACCAGTACCTACTTTCAGAGATTAAGTACCTCCTACAAACAAAAAAAAAGACAAAAAAATAAAGGAACACACTATACCTCTTTATAATACATATCTATAAGTGTAGAAGTATAGATTACGATAGCTGTTCCGGGTAGTCCATAGGTAATTCAGAAAGCCAATTTTATCAATGATATCGCAGTACCTACTTAACTGGATTGTGTAGAACAGACCGATTGTTATATATTTGCAGGAGCGGCAGGCGGCCGCCTCCTTCTGCGAAGCAGTAATGCTAGCAAAGGAGGAGGCCGACCGCATAAGGCAACGGCGCTCTCGCCGCCGCCGCCGGGATTCCGATCCTGATTTCCGGCCACAGTAGGCGCGGGCTTGCGGACAGCGAGCAATAGGTAGATCGCAGTCCGACCGTCCGGTAACTGTCCGGACCGAGCCCAAGTCGTCGACGGCGCGCACAGTTCCCGCGCGCCTCAAGGAGTTGTCAGCAACAGCAGGGGCCCAACTGAGCCGAAGCCTATTGGGGCCAGGGTTAGTTTTGCAAGAGTAGCTCAGCCCCGGTATGAAGGCACAAAGGAACGGGGTGGGTTTCTAGTCAGTAAGACTCTGACACTATCTTCCGCTTACGCGCATTAGCTCCGCCCAAGAGCGGGGGTTGTCATAAGATAATTTTCCCACCATAAAAAAATATATATTATACAATATGTAACAAAAACCCTGTTGTTCCTTCTACCTACGTTTTAAGAATAAAGAAGAAGGACGTAATAAAGCAAGTCAGCAAGATATTTGCTATATTGATATAGCGAACGTTGAAAGTCATGTCACTCTGTGAAATACCTACTTAGGTACCTACGTTTCTCTAATAGCGGAGTATAAGTACCTAGGTAGGTATATCTAGATATAATGACGCTAGGCGAAACTTACAAATGAGGTCAAGTATGAAAGCTTCATACGGATTTTCTCTCAAGACTAGGCAGAGTAGATAGGTAAGTACTAGTGTCATTGGCTATGTCGACGATGAAGTTGGCTAGATTATATCTAATGCGTGTGCACGGGTGCGCCTTTTGAAGGCCTCTTGAGCGTACAAGAACGTGACATTCTAGAAGCGATAGCCATTTTCGAAATATCAAAATTTAGACCAGATAAGAAATTAATTGATCATATGACATTCCGGTAGAGCATTTGAATTGTATACTTTTTGGATATTTGGACAATCGTTATGGCTAAAACGACCACGTGGAACCATGCATTAGCTTCTGACGTTTTTGAAGTACGCATGCATGGGCATGGGGCACATGCAGGCCTATCTGATCTTGAAACTTGAACCTTGAATATTGAAACTTGAAACATGAATCTTGAATCTTGAATCCTAAAACCTTGAATCTTAAGGTGTCTACACACCAAAGCCGGGCGCCCGCCGGTACGAGCCCAGCGCAAGCTAGCGGACCAATCCGCGCGCTCCACTACGTCCAGTGGAGCGCGGATTGGTCTGCCAAGTTCGTGCCGGCGGGCTCGGCGGCTTCGGCGTGTAGACACCTTTAAATCTTGAATCATGAATGTTGAATCTTCAATCTGGAATGTTTAATGTTGAATCTTGAATCTTGAATTTGGAATCTTGAACCTTGAATTTTGAATCTCGAATCTCGAATCATGGATCTTAAATCCTGAATCTTGAATCTTGAATCTTGAATCTTGAATCTTAAACCTTAAACTTGAATCTTTTGAGTCGTGATTTTTTTAAGTGTTGGAAAGTTCTCACTTTCTGCTATCAAAATTGAGCACATCAAGCTTGTTCTTCAAGCTGAACAAGGAATAAACAAAGTTGCTACCTTCAAGATAACTGCGTGTTAACTATCCTTGCAGGAATTTCAACCGATGTGTAAATTGCGCACGGCCTCGATGATTGCACGCCGACGGTTTAAAGCAAGTTGCCGCCGTAAATACCGGAGGTAAAAGATCTAGGATTGATTGAAAACTGGTCTTTATAACCTGCTGTTAGGTACTTACTTACATTATATTTTGTTTATAAATTTAAGGACACAGAGTCCTTACATTTAGGTGTTTAAGTTTTTTGGATAATACTCTCAACAAACTGAGTGTTAGATATTGATAAATAGTCAAATAAGACTTAATTACTGGTAAAAATCCACAGATGAACCTGTTAGGTTACCTACTATAATTTGACTAAGTATATGTGGATTTGGTTTGTGTGTGTGGATTTGTTAGTCGTATGTTTTTTTTTTTCGATACTACCTAATTATTTATTTCTCTATTAATAGTAATTTTTAATTACAAGCAATACCTAAGTAAGAGCAAACGTTAAACGTAACGCAGAACACAAATGTCTAGATATTTTTTGAACTAAATTTATATATAATTCTTCCTCTTTATGTTAAAGTTGCAACTATGTAATGCAGGAAAGAAATTTTCATTCATATAAATGAGCAATATTTACCTACAACACAAAAATTGTACAAGTTAAAAAAAAATACAACCAATTTGAGAACCTCCTCTTTGTTTTGAAGTTGGTTAATGAAATTAACTTATTTAGGTTAAAAATATGAGTAGGAATGTCAATGAGCTCTATCTGTTGATTGAAAAGTACGGAATTGCAAACTTGCACTTTCTACCAATTTTCTTTCTGTGAGTCGTATAAGCGCCATCTACCGTGGAACCTTGATAACTTCTTCATTTAGGCTTTTCAACATAGTTCTATAAACTCTTACTAGATGGCATCCAAACTTTTAATAATAATAAATAAATCTAAAAAATCTATTATAGCAACGTTGGAATGGCAAAAAACCTAACTAATAATCCAACTAATAATAGGTAAGATTTTTTTTAGTTGTTCTAATGTGGTTAATTTCTTCATTAATTTCTGTTTAATATTTGTAGTTATTGCTACTCGATAACAGGTGGCGCTATGTATATCTTTCAGTCCATAATTGAACTTTGAAAAGTTTAGTGCCACAGTTTACATAACATGCCGAAACTTATGTAGAATGTTAAGCCGTACATATTATGTGTACGTTTTATGAAAATACGTAGAGTTACGTATTGGCTTGCGTAATGCACACAGTACCGAAGCTAATTTTGGCATAGTGGTAAATTGAAATACAGATTATATAATAAATACCTACACTTTTGTTTTGAGTAGGTATGACCTTAATAATGGGCTCAATAGGCTCTCTAGATGAAACAAAATAAACAGAAAAAAAGAAGGAATAGAATAAAAATCAGTTAATGACAAAAAGCGAGTTTCGCGTACGCGAGCGGTTGCTCCTCGCGACATGTTACCATAAATCAGGAGGGGTCTCTCCACCCCAGCTCCCACACCCCGGCAAGGATGATCTTTTCCCTAGATCCTACATTTTTATAACGACCAACATCCGTGTGTTTTTTCGACGCAATATTGCTGTGTTTAAGTGTGCTTTTGTTTGTTTCGTAATTTTGTAATTGCTACACCAGAGTTGAAACGACCAGGTGTTTTTTCCTAATTTCAATGTCAATGTAAATTGTGTAGGTAATTTTTTATAATTAGGTACCTCTATTTAGTTGTAAAAAAAATTTTAAAGCCTTTCGACCAGACAGAGAGGTTTAGAAGGAGGAAGGGAAGTATTTTGCCCAGTAGTGGGACACACAATAAGCTGTTATTTTTGTGTGTACATAAATTGTAAAATAAATAAATAAATAAAAAAAATTAATTAGAGTCAACGTGTAGGAGTCAAATCAAAGGCATTACAAGAAGAAGTGTAGAAAAAAGACGCGTAATTAGATCTTCTCAGTTGAAAGCTCAGTAGTCTGCAAATAGTAAGATACTTAGGTACTATATAAATTCCCCTGACGAACACTGAACTGGTGCTAAGCCACTCGCCGTACCGCTGTAGTCAACTAACAGACATAGTTGTGTCGCGTCGTAGGCGGGCGGAACTTTCCTACTCGATTCGACGCGTGGACGCCAACCTATAATTTTATGACATAAAAAGCTATAATTGGATTTCCAGCGACTTTTCCTTCTAGGAAAATTATGAGCAAAAACCTATACAGGGTTTAAAAAAATGCATGTGGGTAGGATACGCTACTTACTTGATCGTCACTCTTCGTTTACAAACAGCTCTTGAATGATGATGATGATGATGAGCAGTGCAGGTTCTTCTTACGATCTCTAATCATTTTCCTAGTCGCTAACTTCACAGCAGAACTGAGCAGGATAGCTCCCATTAACAGATTTACTACATTTTGTATCTCCTCCCACATTATGTAGCTAAGGGCGCGTACACAACAACCAACGCCAAAAGCTACACAGACGTATCGCGTCAACTACAAAACTGTGCCTAAACCGGGCAAAGCTTTCCCGATGTGAACGCTCCCTAAGCTTGGTTGACTACTAGCGCAAAGTAAACACACTGGTTCGTTTTATCGACGCTGTTGCGTGGCGCCTCCCGCCCATTACATGTAACTCCGGTGTCAACACACAGATGGCAGCACTATTGTAGTGAACTAATTTCATGAAAAAAGTACTGAATGTAGGCCAATTTGGTATGAAGCTTTGTTTGTAAAATGTAATATGGTGTATTATTGTTAATAGAGTTTTATTTTTAAGATTCAATTAATTATAACCCAAAAGAGTGAGAGGTTTTGCTCTGTATCTCTAATGCGGGAAAAATGCTATCAGTCTGAAAAATCTTCTTTTTTCTTGTATTCGGTCGAGAGTTAGTAAGCGTGTTGCGCGGGTTGCACCTGCTATCCTTGATATTGTGTCCGTTGGTTTATTAATAGGGTGCTAAAGCAACATTGTATCTGTCTATATTAGCTTGGTTTGTGATTGCTTAGGAGTTTGTTGCACCACTTCTTCTTTCCTGGAAAACTAGGAAGTGGTAACGGGCGGGTGTTTCACCGGGCTATCCAAGGTGACTGAGTTTGTTTTGCACTTGCACTCAGCTGTTTGCTGGTACCTAATTCCCGCTATGACCTGCCGTGACCTGTGTTGTACTTAGTACTTAGATTCTGAACAAACTGTATTCGGTTTCGCATAACCTGAAAATTATGTAGTATAAAATTACGTTCAAAAAGTGCTGTCTCTCAGCTTCATCATTCATCATGATTTCAGCCGATACACGTCCACTGTTGGACATAGGCCTCCCCCAAGCGTCGCCACATCGAATGTTTCTGTGCGTCCCGCATCCATCGGTTTCCCGCTACCTTCACCAGGTCATCGGTCCACCTTGTAGGAGGCCTTCCAACGCTGCCGGTACGCAGTCGCCACTCCAGAACCTTTCGGCCCTAAGGGCCATCTGTTCTGCGAGCAATGTCTCTCAGCTTACTCTGAATAAAATCATTTTGAATTTGATTGTAATTAACCGACTTCTTTGTTCAATATTCTTAGTCATAGGTGCATTTGATCACAAGTTACTGTATATAACCGTAAGTAGTTTTTCACTGACTCTGCAAACATACGCATATAAAAAGATTGTCACCCAATATTCCGTTTAAGAAGCTTTATAAGGCTATGTAATTAATAATATCGAATCCATTGTAAGAGAGAAGGTTGCTGCCAGAGTTCTAGTTGACTGGTAGTCGGTTTCGTTCACTTATTACACGGACAATTCCTTCAGTACTCTATTGAGTGTTTCCCCTAACATTGGTATAAGTCATGCACTAGTCGATAGTAAAGTCACCTGTACTTTTTTTTCTAGAAAATCATAAAAACCTTCTAGTCCCAAGCTAATTAGAGCTTGTGTTATGAGTACTAGACAACTAATAAATATACTTCTATATTTCTAAATACATACATATTATAGATAAATTACACCCAGATACAGAACAAATGATCATGCTCATCACACATCCAAAACATTCAAACATTTGTCCTGGGTGGGAATCGAACCCACGACCTCTGACAGTCATCAGGGCTACTAACAACTAGACCAATAGGCTAGCTAACAGAAATTACTTCCCTCATTCTGGATGGTGCGTGAGGGAGTGTTAGACTAACTATAACCTCCCCGTGATCCTTCTGTTGCCGTATCAGGGTCGCGGAAACTCTTTCAAACCATGCCGTAGTCCAGACTAGCATCGTCCCCATTCGCGGGCCCGTCAATTCTGCAACTCACTTTTCTTTGGAGGGAGTTTTTCCGTTGTCATGACGACTGAGTATAAAAGAGTGGAGGAAGTTTTCTTTCAAAAGACTGGGAAGATATGCTTATTAAGGTGTATTTTTTTATTGATTTATTTTCCAGTTTTAATTGCCTGGTCTAGTCTAAAACTTTAAATACAAGCAAGCGTGCTTCATCGTCGACCACATCATCGCTTACCATCAGGTGAGATGGTGGTCAAACGCAAGCCTATCATTAATAAAAAATATATATATATAAATATATAGCGTGACTGGTAATTAGTGACAGATACTTATATAACACCTTTTTTTTTTATTATGGTGGGAAAAAATCATGCATTGACATCCCCCGCCCTTGGGCGGAGCGGGAGATAGTGTCAGACTCTTACTGACTAAAGTACCCACCCCGTTCCTTCTAGCCTTCATACCGGGGCTCGAGCGCCCTTTCGGATAACCCTGGCCCCATAGGCTTCGACCCGGCTGGGTCCCTGCTGTTGCTGACAACTCCTTGAGGCGCGCGGGAACAGTGCGCGCCGTCGACGACTTGGGCTTGGTCCGGACAGATACCGGACGGTCGGACAGCGAGCTACCCATTGCTCACTGTCCGCAAGCCCGCGCCTACGGTGGCCGGAAATCGGGATCAGAATCCCGGCGGCGGCGGCGGCGGCGATAACGCCGTTGCCTGATGCGTTCGGCCTCCTCCTTTGCGAGCATTACTGAAAGAAAGAAAAGAAAGAAAGAAAGAAAGAAAAATAATTTATTTGGTACATCACAAGGCCTAAACACATTACTACACAAATAAACACATCAAAAATAAAAGAAGCAAAAAAAAAATAAAAAATTAAATAATAATATCATTGATGTCTGCCTCATGGCTGCACCAAAATAGGTCCAGTTCAGCATGAATGCCAGACAACTAGTGCCTGACGCTGGTTTTCAACTGAACCTGTGGTTGTGACGCAACGGACGTAAAACCGGTTTCGGAGTGCAATATAATATAATATCAGTGATGGGTATTTAAATAATATATATAAGGTATGTTTACATATAAATCATTAAGATAAGATAATATAAATTAAAGTTAGAAAATAAATAATAGATAATATTAAAACAAAAATGTAACAAGATAGAGAAAAATAAAAATATATACAACAGTAAAATAAATGCACCAAATAATTAAAAATGTGGGTAGGTAAATCTCGAGCGAGTTAGGAGGATGCAATCTGTGTATTCACTTAAATACGCACTGGTGTGGGTGAACTGCTTCACAGAAGTCGGCGACCGCCTGCCACTCCTCCTCGCTCCGGACCATGGCCTCAACCAGGGCCCGGCGCGAGAGGTCTCCGCCGCCGATCGCCCCCACGAGGGCACGGCGATGCTCCGCCCAAGCAGGGCACACCTCGACTGTGTGCCCCACCGTGTCTTCCGGGCGTTCCGCACAGTGGCGACACCCGGGCGTCACTTCCGCATGAATCCGGTGCAGGAAACTCCCGAACGAACCATGTCCGGTGAGTACCTGCGTCATGCGGAAGGTAAGGACGCCGTGAGGTCTTTCCAGCCACGCCTCAAAGAGGGGACTTACCGCCAAGATTGTGGCGTGCCCAGCACTGGGTTGCGATAGTCGTTGACGCCACTTCACCATGAGATCCCGCCGGAGCTCTGTCCGCCATGCCGTGACCTGTCGCGGCAGCGGACTTTCACCCCGGCGTTGCATCTCCACGCGCATATCGTGCTTGTGTGCAAGGACTGTTGCCTCCAGATCCCACGGTGGTAGGCCAGCCAGAAGGCTCGCCGCTTCGCGGGAGACCGTGCAGTATCCCCGCACCATCCTTATTGCCATGACCCTCTGGCAGGCGTTCAGTATGGCCGCCGGTTGCTTTTTCAGCGACGGCGCCCACACCGGCGCCCCGCAGAGGGCCATGGACCGAACGATCCCCGCGTAGAGCCTCCGGCAGGAGGCGTCTGGACCCCAAGGTTGGGCAGGAGCCGCTTGAGCCCCAGCCCGGTTGAGTTTGGGAGCCAGACGTCGGAAATGCTCCACGAAATTCCACCGGCTGTCGAGGACGAGTCCCAGGTACTTCATCGTCGACCCGACACCTAGTTGGGAACTCAATGGCGGCGCGTTCCGAGAGCGGCGACCGTGAAAGCACATCGCCTCGGATTTGTGAAGCGCCACCTCGAGTCCCAACTCCTGGATCCTATCAACGACCATCGCAACTCCGCGTGTCGCTAGAGCGACCGCCGCCTGGTACGACTCTCCCTGCGCTAGGACCAGCGTGTCGTCTGCGTAGCAAACCACGCTGACCCCGTCAGGGAAGTCGCCGCGCAGCACGTAGTCGTACCCGATGTTCCACAAGGGTGGCCCTAGTACCGACCCCTGCGGAACACCGCACGACATCTCTCGACGTTTCCAGTCTCCCTGGTGACCGGGGTAGACTATAAATCTTTCCGACAGATAGGCCTCGACCACTCGACAGAGGTATTCGGGCACCCGGTGGTACCGGAGTGCCCTCCGGATCGTACTCCAGGGCAGGGAATTGAAGGCGTTGGCAATGTCCAAGGACACTGCCACGACACACCTGCCCCGGGACACCGCATCCCCCGTCGTGAGGGCTCGCACGCGCATGATGGCGTCCACCGTAGAGCGCATCCTGCGAAAGCCGAACTGACCGTCCGAAAGGTCCGGCCCCACCCGTGTTAGGCGCGCGACGAGGCGGTTTGCAATGACTCTCTCAAAGAGCTTGCCCACCTCGTCGAGCAGCACAATGGGCCGGTACGCGGACGGAGAGTCCGCAGGGCGCCCTGGCTTCGCTATGAGGACCAGTTTTCCCGTCTTCCAGCAAAGTGGGAACTGGCCCCTCTCCATGCATGCGCTGAAAAGCCCTCTCAGTCGAGGCCCGAGAGCCTCCATGGCCAGGACCCAGGCCTTCCTAGGCAAGCCGTCGGGTCCTGGGACGGTGTTCTTGGCACTCAGCCTTCGCACCGCCACTCTCAGCTCTACCTCGGTCACCTCTGGAGCATCGTCGTCGTCGTCGTCGCTGTTGCGGTCCGCGTCAGACACCGCTGGCGAAGGCGGAGCCATGGGCGGGGGGGAGTGTTCTCTCGCGCAGGGAACAAAGCGCTCACCACACCCTCCACGATTTGGGGCCGGAGACTCTCAGTCAGCGGGGGAGCCCAGGGGCGCAGTTTTTCCCGTACCGTTTTGTACGGGCGTCCCCACGGGTCCGCGTTCAGAGACCCCAACCACACGTTGCGGGCCTCCAGTTTGGCCCGCTTGATCTCCGCTCGGAGGGTGCGTTTTGCCGCTCTGTATCCCTCATACAGCTCCGCCTCTCTGGCCTCCGCATCCGGCGGGCGGATGCGGCGCCTGCAGTTTCTGGCGTACCGGCGCCACGCGTGACTGCATGCGTTGCGCAGTGCAGCAATCTCCGGCGACCACCAGCACACCTGGCGCTTACCTCGCCCTGGACGGACTCGGGGCATTGCCGCGTCGCAGATTTGCGACATGGCCTCCCGGAACCACTCCGCCTCGACATCGATGTCGACAGGCCTGTCCGGTGCTTGCACCCAGGCCTGTACCATCGCGGCTTCCAGGAGGAGCTCCCGGTCCATCTGCTTAAGCGCCCATCGCGGACCGCAAGGGCTCTGTCGGACCGGCGTGGCCGAGGTTTCGGTGGAGACGTCCAACCGGATGTACCGGTGGTCGGAGTACGCCTCCACCTCCTCCATAACGCGCCAGCCGACGACACGCGGCGACAGAGCGGGGCTGGCGAACGAGATGTCCACCACTGATTCACCCCGCATCCGCACCAACGTGGGGACAGAACCCCGGTTCAGGACGACCAGGCCCAGCTCCAAAGCCCAGTCCTCCACCATCCGACCCCGTGGGTTCGTGTACCGGGAACCCCAAGCCGTGTTCCAGGCGTTGAAGTCCCCGCAAACGATCACGGGGAGGGTACCAAACCCAGCGACGACGACATTTAGCTCCATAAGGGAGACTTGGAGATCGTCGAGAGATCTGTTCGGGGACAGGTAGACGCCTACCACTGCAATGTCCCCGAACCGTGCTGCCACGCAACCCCGTCCCCTCGCAACAGCCTCGAGGGGCGGAGTACCGGCGGCGGCCGACCTTATGTAACACCTGATTGTACTCATGATTACAAACAACTTTTGCAAAGAAACTTTTTTTAATACTCATTAGATTTATCACAAAACAAAGCTCAACTGTTAGCCGCGTAACGCCGCTGTCTCATGTACATGAGAACACCGATGGGTGACCGCGGTGGGCGCAAATTTATGCAAACAGCTGTTTTGTTAATAAGATAAAATTAATGAGTATAAAAAAAAGTTTCTTTGGGAAAGTTGTTTGAAATCATGAGTATAATCACGTGTATAATTATCGGTCACTAATTATTTACTAGTCACCCTATACAGGTATATAGGGATTCGTTCAAATTCCTATGTTGGTTTAGGTATGTTCCTATAATATTTTATACTAGCTGTGCCCGCGACTTCGTTCGCGTGGACTACAGGATTTTGAATTTATTTTTTCTAAAATAAAATTAGCCTAAGTTACTCCTTATTACATCAGCTACTTGCCAAAAAAAGTCCCGTCAAAATCGGTCCAGCCATTTCAGAGATTAGCCGGAACAAACAGACAGACAAAAATTGTAAAAAATGTTATTTTGGTGTATGTGACGTATATATATTCAGATGTCTGTAGTAAAAAGCAGTTATTTCAATATTACAAACAGACACTCCAATTTTATTTATATGTGTAAGATGTATGTATGTATGTATAGATTAAACAACAAATAATATTAAAAAGAGTTATTTTTTCGGAAATAAAGCATCAAAAAGCAGCAATGAGCATTTCAAATATTGGTATGAGGAAGAGTGGGGCACGGTAGAAAGCCTCGCTATCTCTTTTCTACACATGTAACCTAATGATGGTGACGTCACACTTCAGTATATGCATCTTTTTTCGGTTAATTGACAGTTTCCCCTTCCACCATATTTGATAGGCTTCTAACATCATTAACTTTGAACGAAATTACGTAAATTTTGAAAAAAGTGGAGAAAGTTTGTCATTGCGACCGAGGTGGAATTCGCCAGAGCCACAGGCGAGGGTGTTTTGGAGCCGAGTGCTGCAGTGACTCCACGTGTATCAAACGATGTTTTTCAATACAAGAAGAAATTTAAATGGGAGTGAAATGCGACTCGTGAGAGTCGCTTAGTGCCCAGTCTGATAAGATAAATACAATAAATGCTCTAGTGTGGAAAACAGTAAATTGCGTGTCTAAAAGCGGTAAGGATAAGAGCGGGTTATCGAGTAAGTGTATTGAAAAATTCTTTCTATTCTATTTTCCATTATGATGAAGTTATTTTTTGAAGCTGAACTTTAAACAATTACCAGCTTTTGCCTGCGGCTTCGCCCGCGTACATAAAATATAGCCTATGTCACCCAGGAATAAAGTAGCTTTCTATCGGTGAAAAAATTTTAGCAATTGGACCAGTACTTTTAGAGATTACCACGTGTAGAAATACAAGGTAATCTCTGAGAGTACTGGTTCGAATTAGGGTTCTCCCTAATGTAAAAGCGTAGATTTAGATTATGAAGCATTAATTCAACATCTAACCTTGAGTGTCATAATCTATTAACTATGTTGATCAAGGTTATAACGTTTGTTGGGGTCGATTACAAAAGGAATGCGAGCGTGGGCTAAAGGGCGTGCAGACAACATGCGCAGCACAACCCCTAAACGTCAATTGAAGGTTGAATGAAATGTCAAGTTTGACAGATAAAATAAATTCATCATTTTGTCGGCCATCTTCTTTGGGATACTTTTTAGGGAAAACAACTCAGTATGTAGCTGTTATTTTAAACAGGATATTTTATCTAAACAATTCTGTGTTTTTCATAATTTTTTGGCCAGGAATGTTTCTTTTTATTTAGGAAACATATTTTTTTAATTAGTAAAATTAAAAATAAAATGATTAAAAAAATAAAACTTTTAAACAGTGAACTCCTTAAGCAGGTTTTTTATTTACTTATCAACTAAACATCTTAGGCTGATCACGATGTATAAATAAAGAAAAAAGGACACAACACATTACTATTCCCTGGTTTTTAAGATCCTACCTTTAAAAAATATTTTTTGAAACGTGGGGCGTGTGTTACTTCATTCGAGACACGTCAGATATACCCGCTCACGGATATGACGCGTATATCTGACGCATCATGTCCGTGAATGGGTGCTGTCAGTTCAGACTGGTCTCTTAGCTACCAGTAGCTAAGAGACCAGTTAAATTAAGTAATTTTAATTTTTATATTTAGAATTTGTTTTTTTTTTTACTTTATCGACATTTTAAAATAATCAGTCAATACGAAAAATAATGCTAATAATAAAAGTGGTATATTGTTTATTTGAAATAAATGGTTTTGGTTTGACTTTGAAAATTTTTATTTAAACATAATTAAATTATTTACATCAGTATTAAGATTGTAGCTACCAAAAAACTCGCACACATCTCACTTAGGTATAAATTCGAATAAAATTCTTATATGCATTACTGAGCAAAACTAAAAATCAGGTCTAATTTACTGAGAGTCAATTCCAATCTCTTATAGAAAATTTGTTTAAATAAGTTTTCCAAATGTATCAAACATGTAGTAGAGGTTCAGTTGACGAATATGCGCGACCGAATCTTCAGCGAACCCTACGCGGCGATCCGACCTTAAGTACCTGAAAAGGTGCCAATAAATAATATACCTCAAAAAGTATTAACCGCCATTAAAACCTAAAGCAAAATAAACCTTACGCTCCTCCAATAAAGCCGAGTTTCTTATTAATACAGAATGTTGCTAACCATTGAAAATGTTGGCTCAAGTGGAACTTCTCCAAGAAACAACGGGTTTACCTCTGGGTCACCCTGGGGAGAGGAGGGCGGAGGTATTCCATCTAAATCTCCCGAACGAGGGATTTTGAGGTGAATTACCGAAAAGATGTTTGGGACGAGACAAACTCTTCCATGTTTTCCCAAATGTATTTGTACACAGTTATTATTTGTGTGCGAAGCAGTACCTACTCGTAAAAGATGTTGGGAAATAAAACAACAACAACAACTACTTAACTGTATTATAAGTACCCACTTAGTGCATGTATCCACATAAGTGTGGATAAATCATAACTTGACACTCATATGGAAGTGAATAAGCGATAACAATCCGAAGAATCCAACTTCATATTGTCATCGATTTATATTTTTACCGCCCTTTTTTCGCGCCAAACTTTTTCAATATGGCGGCCGGCGAGAGCCACGCGCTGCCACCATTAACCACCGACACTTCACCGTTGCTATAAACTCACAAATCATGAAAAGCGCCATCGCATATTCTACATACAATATTCCACTTAATGTCACATTCACTAAGGTCGATTATCAGGTAAACATTCACGCCTGATCGCCGGGAACAAAATGTTCCACCCAACAAATTATTTTGAACCTTGAAACCGCAATGAGGAAAACTTATTTTCAATTAATTCTCACGGAAAATCGTGAAACGAACAAAGAGAGCGAGAAACGAGGCCAACATTCGTTAATAATGTAATGTATATTTATTCGTCTACATTATTTTGGCCTCGATGTCGGCTTGCATCAAATAGGATCGCTTTTATATTAATTACGACTGAAAATGAAACCATTATTATTGTCCTTTTTAACTGACACTTCGTAATGAGTTTATAAATTTCATTCTGTACACAAAAGGGTGCCTCAAATTAACAATTATGTTTAATATATTATGTCAACAACACGATAATATTTTAAAGTTACGTTACAACTTCCATATTTTGCCGCGCTTTTCATACAGCGCAGCTGAAAATCAGCTTCCGTTTAAGCTTTTGGAACTAAAATCTACGCATTCATATTTTATGTAGGTAACTTAAAAGATTACGTTCAGTGGTTTTAAATATAGAAAAAAATCTTAAGTAATGTAAATAATAGATTATTTCTAGTTGTCGAATATCTAATGATTAGTATTTGCGTAAATATGTACTTACTAAGTCTGTTTTTCTGTGCGGCCTAATTTATATGGCATCGGACGTCCCGCATCTAATCAATACACGGCTTGGTGCGGCGCGGCGGGCGCGTTGTTCACTCGTTTCGCTTCGGGGCCGCTCGGACGCGCTCGGGCGCGCTCGTTGAAGAGCGGGACGCCCTCGTCGACATTCGGGTGTTCTCGCTTCAATCGTAATTCCATTTTCCGCCCGCCTTGGCAAATTGAAATGTCGTAACTCTTGGGGGAATATCGGCTTTCTGCCCAAGAAAAATATTCTGCTAAGGCATTGTAACGACGCTTTAGATATTATGGAATATTTCCAGTCCATCATACAGTTCGGGGCGCGTCCCCTCAAATGGCTGTAATCGTGAATCTGCCCGCCACTTGGACGCTCTGCTGTGGATGGAGGTGTCGCGTTGCCCCCTTCACTTTCGATGTCAACTCAATATTTTTGTGTAGGGATTATTTCTTTGTTATGCACAATGGAATTTTCATTTCGTTTCATTGTCGCTACTTTCATTTTGTTTTCGTTAGTGATATTCGATTGTATAGGTCAAGGAGAATTTTATAAAAAACTTTTAGATATTTTATGTTACTTTTGTTTGAGAAAAATGATTTTTCATTTAATCTGTTGCAAAATAACATCTTATAATATTATAAATGTTGTGTAGCTCAAATTATCTCGATATCCTCAAGAACGTACGGGATTTTTATTAATTTATTTTTCACAGTTTTATAAAATTACCATTGAAGCTGTTTAAGCAGTGAACGCGTATGTTTACTGAAACTCATATTTATAACAACGGTAGCATAGCAACAAAAGCTTCTTTGTTAAAATATATAAACAAAATAGAAAAAAAATGATCACCGAAAAGGGGTACAAGCAATTCCGAGCGTTATATTAGTGGGAGGCCCAGTAGGTCAGATAAATTGAACCCTCCACGGCGTTGTGTTCACACGTAAATAACATGTGGAGTTAGGGGTAAGGGGTGCGGGCGGCCAGTCCCCGCTTGGGGAACCACAGAACGATGCAGACGAAAAAGTAAAAGCCAACCAAATACCAACCTTCAGGCTTAAAGATAAGGATGTAGCCATAGATGGAGATGTGAAAGCTAATGATGGCAATGATGGCATCCAGCCAACGTTAGATTTGCTGTTTGAAAACACATTTCTCCACAATAAACACCCCTAATATGTTGAGAAAAAGGCAGATGGAGTTAATTGGCACAGTCAACAACAGTAATAAAGTAAGAATGGATTTCGTCGCTCACGCAACAGGAGCAGAGTAAACTTTTGTCACGGTTTGTTAATCTTAATGTTTAAGTTTTTAGATGATTTGTCGTAGTTAATTACAATGTTACTTTCGCTTCATATAATTAGTATAATGTTGAATAACATTTTCCGGGTAAGAAAGGAAAATAAATAGAGGAAATATTTAAGGGTAAACTGGATAAAGGAGCTTTTACAGAACATTGTATCCCTGATTATTTTGGGCAATATGGTGTAGCAGCTTACACATTTCTGGGAGGAATCACGCTGACTGCGATTCCACTTGATGGTAAGTAATGATGCAATAATTGATGATGAAGCGCACTAGTTTATTAAGAATCTATTCTTGAAGATACCTTAATTATAATCGGATAGGAAGACAGCTTCAAGTAATTTTTTTTTTATATTTAGACATTAATTTTATCTTTATTGTAGCAATGGTGTATCATTTTTACTGATTATAAATTTCTCAATGAATATCCCACGATATTATATGCTGCAACAAAAGGTAGAGATACAATAAAAGAAAAATCATTGTTACATTTCATGATCATATGTCCTAATAAACCTATTAATTGCCATAAGTAACTTTTATTTTTGGTGTACAATAAAGAATATATCAATTTATCTATCTATGTTACAACAAAATCTACAGATAGAATAACATTGCTATTCATATGATTTTCAAATATTTAACACCATTCAAAAAAGCCATGAGCTTAAAAGCATAAGCCTCTCTACTAACACAAGAGTTTTAAGGGCAGTCCTCTTTCTTAAAAGATGGAAGACGGTGTCATGGACCGGACCGGTGGAAGGGGATGGGGGGAGAGTTTTGCATTAATAATGTTGATATCGGTCCGCCTTCCGATTAATTTGATTAGTTGTGATTTGTGTTTAAGGATCAATGTTGGGTTATTGAGGTATTGATTCTTATCTTTTTTTAATGTTAAAATTGTAGAGACAGTTAATGTAGAGAAGAGTGCATTTTTCGTAAGACAAAGAAATATTTACATCCTTATAAATACATACCTACTCAACTAATTATACTAAATTTATAAACAACAGATCTATAATAGTATACAAACTGAAAAAAAGTATGTACATACAGGTATAAAAAGAGCTGACTGGACATTAAAAATTAAAAAAAAAACACAATTTCATTTCATGGCCTACATGGGCACTTATAAAACGTTAGGAGCTAGTGCGTGGTTCCAATTGGTTGTTTCCTATGGAGAAGGACTGGCAAGAAACCCCATGGCTATCCTCATATTAATAGATTCAATATTCTTGATTGTAGAGGTATTAAAAAAATTGAAAATAAAGAGAGCAGAAAGATTGTACCTGATAGAGAGGTACGAGTATTATCGCGTTAATATTTAACAAGCGATGAAAATATTCCAACTTTTTGTAACCTTAACAGATTATTTTATTTAGTGAAAGTTTTGTGGGACAAGAAATCAGAGAAATATTTTAACTACATTGAAAGTGTTAGTTACATAATTTTTATTAAAAAAATTATTAAAATTAAGTGTTTTTCTAAATTGTGAATTCATCTAATGATTTCTCCGGCTCTAGAGTGGAGCAGAAGAGCATGTCAGAAGTTTACTGATTAAAACCACAGCAGTGTGTCTGTCTGTTGCCCTTTATGTTCTAAGATCACGGGTAATTTAGTGCACCATCTTATTTAATTACTTCCCACACTCACAAGGGCTTGCGGACGAGAGAGCAATGGGTAGCTCCCCGTCCCACCGTCCTGTAACCGTCCGGATTGAGTCCAAGTCGTCGATCGACGCGCGTTATTCCACGCGCGCCTCAAGGAGATGTCAGCAAACCGTAGGCGCCCAGCAGGGTCGAAGCCTACTGAGGAAATGGGTTGTGCGAAAGTGAACTCCAGGGCCCTGGAACGAAGGCAAATAAGGAACAGGAGTAGGTTTTAGTCAGTAAAAGTCTGACACGCCCTCACGCTCCGCCCAAGGTCGAGAGATGTCATTAGATGATTTTCCATCTAAGTAAAACCCACACTCACAAAGTAATGAAAATAATGTAACATGATTGCGGCGACCAAAACACGTTATGACACTTATAAGGGATACTGTATACCAGGGGTAATGGAATCAAAACCAGTATACTTACTAATATCATTATATTGACACTTCGAAGCGCTTGCGGAGCGGGGGCGGTTGTAGTGTTTCCCCCGGGATTGCCTGCTGTAGCGGCCTATGGGGGAGACTCATGCAGAAGTGGACATTTGTGTTCAATATGATGATCTTTTAGTGGCCTTTTATAATATTATTCAGGCCGCCAGTTGAATGGCGAAGTGTAGTGAACAGGCTCAGGTATTAACCGAATGGTATCGAGCGCAGATGTAAAGTTATTTATGTAAAAAACAAAATAATTTTTTCCCTAAATATTATAGTGTATAATTATTAAAAAAAAAAAAAAAAAAACAAAACAAATACATTCAAATGAAAAACAATAAAACAAAGTCATTAAATTAAAATCAAATTAAATAAATTAAAATCTAAGTCAATAATTCCAAATCAATTAATTAAAACCAAATTCATCATCATTTCAGCCGAAAGACATCCACTGTTGGACATAGGTCTCCACCAAGTGTAGCCATAATGACCGGTCCTGTGCGTCTCGCATTTATCGAATAACTCTTACCAGGTCATGGGTCCACCTTCTGGGAGGTCTTCCAAAACTGTGTCTTCCGGTACGTGGTCACCACTCCAGAACCTTTCGTCCCCATCAACCATCTGTTCCGCGAGCAATGTGCCTTGCCTAAAATCAAATTAAACCAATTAAAATCAGATTTGATTAAGTATATTGTCAAGAAAACCTATCTATTAAAATGATTGTTTCAGGAATTTGTTTAAAATTTCAGTGCTAGAGTAATTATTATTATGATTGTGACTCAGTTTTCTAATTGGGATGTATAAAGGGCGTGCATTGTTCTATTTACATTAAAACAAAACATTGAAATCATTCCGCAAAAATCCTTAGTGACCAGAGGGCTGGACCTTTTTTCGGTCATTCAGCGTGCGATTCAGATTCCAGGCAGCATTGCCATACAGCGTGACAATGCTGCCAGCGTTCTGGGCACTTTTCCCATTGACATCGATGTGGACAATTTTTTTGATGCCCTATGAGTTCTTCTTTTTTATCCGTTTGTACATATTATTTTAAGTTTGTATATATCCATTAACTTATAATATTTAATAGAAGATGATTAAATAAAAAGCCAAAAGTAAAAAAAAACAATTCACATCTAAATGCGTTTTAATCGATTGTTGTATCAAAATGGAAACAATAGTTTCCCTAAATGCCGGTGTAGTGTACAAATCGGGCTGATCGCAGACATCGATAGATGTATTAATAATAATTAGGATCGACGTCCGTTATTAATAGGGGTCGGTGATGCGTGTGGTCCAAGTTACAAGTGACCGCGGTTTTGTCGGGTTTGTTTGGAAAAGTTACTGTGATTCTGGAACGCAAAGGGTAACTGAAGGAACACAGGTGTAAAGTCTAAAACTCCTTCTCGCCCCAATCAGAGCGGATTTTTTTTTTAAATGATGATTTCCTACCTCAATTAAGACAAGCTTTTGCTGGAGCAGAACCAGAATAGAAAGATGATTTTATAATTTTTTATTTATTTATTAAAATGTAATGCAACACAAAGCTACAAAGGCGGACTTAATTCCTTAGGTATTTGTCTACCCATCAATTTAGGGTGGGGGAGAGACAACATGGCAGGTGTAAGAGAATTTTTTTTTTGTTTTTTATTAGTACCTATTTTGATTGTGTTCTAGAATTTGCTGCGACTTACACTGAAAAAAACTGGGCAAGTGCGAGTCGGACTTGCGCACTGAGGGTTCCATGCAAACTACAATTCCCGAATGTAGTCTCGAAGATTTTTCCGAATTGCAATTTTTTTTTTTTTTTTAACAACAAGACTATTTTCAGATTTATTCCTATACCTGTGCTATAAGACTTCGCTTTGTGCCAAATTTCAGGATTCTGGGTCAACGGGAAGTACCTTATGAATTTCGATTTTTGAGATTATCAAAATATACATATTTTTGCGACATAAATTTGATAGAAGAAGTTTGATTTTTTCACAGCTTCATGAGTCCGCAGATCTGAGTATACGGTTTTAATTTCAACTCGATACCTCCACGCGTTCTTGAGATAAAGGGTTTTGACAGAGCGACGGACAGACGGACGGACAACAAAGTGATCCTATAAGCGTTCCTTTTTTTTCTTTTTGAGGTACAGAACTCTAAAAATGATACCTAACTCAATTAGTTGCTTGTTGTGGCACACAAGAATATGCTTCAATAAAAACCCACGCTTTTTCTCTGAAATTCACACAATCTATGACGATCCCTTTCATTTTTTTCAGTTTTAAAGTATGCACTGTATCGCTAAAAGCTATGTAAAGATTTGATTTGATCAAGAGAAAGCTCGTTTTATGGTGGATGGACTTGGGTCCGTCCGTATGCATGCGGAAGAGATGCCCGGGTGTCGTCACTGTGTGGAACGTCCGGAGGACACTGGAGCATACGGTGGAGGTGTGACCTGCAAGGCAGAGTATTTGACCTGTCAGCTAGTTCTAACGCTGTTTTAAGTACAAGCAGCAAGCGATTTTTAAAATCGCTTACATTTTGTGACTTACGTCAATACTGTTTACCTTTTGGGACAATACAATCGAATATTATGTAATTAACATTAATAGGCAAATGTTTAGCTGACTGGTTTTAGAGTCAAGTGAATAAATTAAATTAGCGTTGTTCTATGAGTGGAATTAGAATGTTGATTAATTTTGACAGTCGAGCAAATGTGATCGCTTATTCGGCTTTTTACTAATCTATTAACCCAATTCAATTTGCTAAAAGAGATATTCAATGAGCATTTATTGTAAGGTGCATGTCAGACTTTTACTGATAAAAACCCAGTTCTATGATTTATTTTTGCCTTCGTTCCAAGGCCACAGGGTTCTCTTTGGCACAGCTCTCGCCCCCTTCGCTTGCATAACTGCTTCGCAGAATGAGGTGGTGACTCGGGTGTCTGGTTTTGATTTTTGATCCGTTTAATTTATTTTTCTTAGAGTCTATTTTTGACTTGAGTGTGTAGAGTTATGTAAGACAGGGTGTAAGGTCCTGCACACCTCCCTTGAAAAAGGGGGAACTTCCAGACGGGCGTTTTTTTTTTATTATTGATAGGCTCGCGTTTGACCACCATCTCACCTGATGGTAAGCGATGATGTGGTCGACGATGGAGCACGCTTGCCTAGAAGTAACCTATTCACTCTTGACTTAAAGACCCGTTGCATCTATAAGTAGAAAATTGACGCACAAGAACATAATCCAAGAGAAAAATTATTCTATTATCACATAGAATATTTTTTCCAGGAAATGGTCTATCCGTTTGCCAAATTCCATCTAAATTTGTTTAGCCGTTCGAGCGTGAAGAACTAACAAACATATACACATACTGAGAAACTTTCGCCCTTATAATATTATTGTGTGTTTGCAAAGATAATCTGGTCAAATGGGGTATTCCCGAAGCATTTATGGTAGCGTGATGTGATTGGAGCTGTGGTGGCCGAGTGGTAACGGCCCCGACTTACGAATTGTAAGTCGTGTGTTACTTTGTGTAAATTATTTCATTACCACTGCTCTCAAAGCGGTGAAGGAAAACATCGTGAGGAAAGCGGCATGTCCTAGAACCAAAAATTCGAAGACATGTGACATCCACCAATGGACCTGCGTGGTGGATTACAGCCCATTCCCTCTCCTAGAGAGGAAGCCTGAGTCCCAACAGTGGGAACATTATAATGCCGCCTATGCTATGCTATGATGTGATTGTTAAACGAATTACATAATTATGTTAATACTAGCGGTCCCGTCAGACGTTGTCCTATCTCGGCTTCTCGTTCTCGTTCTCGAATCTAGTATTTCGTTATAAAAAAAAAATTAGAGCGAATAGCGTGAAGTATGATGAAAAATTAATATACAAGGTGTCGTTTTGAAGCTGCAAAATATTTCAGGAGGTAATTATGTTAGTGATTCTCGACCCGAATCAATAATAAAATAAGTAGGTATTTTTTTTTTTTTTTTATAACCGCGCTTTTTTTCACACACACAAACACGGAACAATAAAGGGCGTTTTCACACACACTAACTCGCAACGATAGTTTCATAAATAATGTATCATCCAATCATCATCCCGCACGCCACACCCTAGCCACGCCCCCGCGGCCATCGATCAATCGATTTAGTTTAGTGTAATTAAAAAATTAAATAACAAGTATTACTGATTATTGACCAGGTTTCGTATTTTTACATGATTATTTATGAGTTTTATTACAACCTCCTGAAATATTGTGCAGTTTTAAAACTGCACCTTGTAGATACTTGTAATATAATAAACTAGTAGCTTTTACCCGCAATTTCGCCCGCGTAAATAAAATATAGCCTATGTCACTCAGGAATAAAGCTGCTTTCTATCGGTGAAAAAAATTTAGCAATCGGACCTACAAACAAAAAAAAAAAACAGAAAAGAAACTTAACTTTACCCCTTTATTATATAAGTGTAGATTTAGATGTTGATAAGCAAGGAGGAGTGGCGGGCGGTCGCCTCCTTCTGCGAAGCAGTAATGCTACCAAAGGAGGAGGCCGACCGAATCAGGCAACGGCGCTCACAGCGCCCCAGCCGATGGGATTCCGATCCCGATTTCCGGCCACCGTAGGCGCGGGCTTACGGATGGCGAGCAATGGGTAACTCGTTGTCCGACGTTGTCCGGTAACTGTCCGAACCGAGCCCAAGTCGTCGACGGCGCGCACTGTTCCCGCGCGCCTCAAGGAGTTATCAACAACAGTACCCCCCAGCTCAATTTAGCTCCGAAAGGTAGCTATATAAGCCCCGGATGAAAGGCAAGAAGGAACGGGGTGGGTTTTTTAGTCGGTAAGAGTCTGACATTATCTTCCGCTCCGCCCAAGAGCGGGGGATTTCATTTGGATGATTTTCACCCACCAAAAAAAAAGATGTAGATAAGCAAACGGGATGTTTAGTTACTTAGATATTTATAAATCAATAACGTCTCAAGAACTAAAATTTATTATGATTAGGCTTGACACTTGGGTAAACCATATTGTGTAAAACTGAAAAGGGGGTACGGCTGACGCCTGCTAGGGCTCAATTCATTCAGTCAATTTACGATGGAAGAAATCAGAAAAAAATCTTTAATAATTTAATTGTTGGGAGAGGGTTAAATCTACGTTTAACAGGATGGTTCGAAAGAGTTACCTCTACCCTAGAACGCAAAAGGCAACTGAAAGAGCTCAGGTGGGTTGTAGTTGTGGCCATGGATTGACTTGGTTCTAGATCGCTAAGGGCAACAGAATGAGCATAGGTGTGGTTTTAATCAGTAAAAGTCTGATACGCTATCCAGCTCCTCCCTAGAGCGGAAGAACTCATGATTTCGCACCTTAAAAAAAGAAGTTAAAAAAATAAAATTATAACAAACATCCTTATAACGTCTTCATAATAAAATCAAAGAAATAAAAAAAACAACATTAAAAAAATAAGAATTAATTAACGCGCCAAAATGGTAGATAATAAACTTGCATTAAACGATACTTTGGGAAAATTCGGGAATGCCGGGGTCGGTGGGAGGGGGCCCCCCTTAACCTTTCTTAACTTCCACGAGTGAGATTGAGTACATAAGTATATAGAGCAAGTATATAACTTTAATTAAGACGCCTCGCCGTCCTGTTAGCGTGCATTGTTTATGAGCATGGAATAATTCAGTGTAATTTAGATTTTGTTTGGTAAATAAGATTAGTAGAAGTTGCCTTGTTTATTTGTTAATCAGTAGGTACATAGAGTTTTTTTTCTTTTTCAAATATCTGTGAAAAACATCGTCATTTGTTTCATGAATTATATTGGTTGTTTACTGGATAACAATATAAAGGACGATCATGTCTTCAACGAAGAGATCCTGCTACAGTCCTTAGAAAAATTCGGCAAAAAAATCTCGTTTGTTGTATGGGAGCCCTCTTTAAATATTTATTTTATTTTGTTTTTAGAATTTGTTGTTATAATGGCAATAGAAATACATAATTTGTCATAATTTCAACTGTCTAGCTAACGCGGTTCTTGAGATACAGCCTGGTGACAGACAGACGGACAGACAGCAAAGTCTTAGTAATAGGGTCCCGTTTTTACCCTATGGGTACGGAATACTAAAAAACCGAATTATAAAAAACGGTTTCAATGTTAGAAAAACAAAAAAAAATTCAAAATCATTCTTCTTCTTAGTCGTACACTCTTGACAAAGTGGTCGTGGTCATGTCTCGGTCGAGTCCCGCATCACCGCCTGTCTCGCGATACGACGCCATGCAGCTCTGTGTTTGGCGGCTTGGGAGCCTTCATGAAAATCATACATCAGTGTAAAAAAAAACTGTCACACTAAAATGATACCAGACACACCTCGCAAACGAGCTCATCAACTCTCCCTCAAGATTCCAAGCTTGATCTAAGTTTGACTGCGGAAAGGAAAGTTTCGACCGATGAGGCTGTAGACAAAGCGGCTACCTATAGACCGGGACAGCCTTTATTAGAGGCAGGCCTCGAGGGAGTGTGTGCTAGTCAACTGATTTATTGACGCTAACTTTCTGATGTATGGAACACAGATACGGTGATACCTTCCAATCGATTTTCAACTCTATTATAACATTAATAGGTGTGATATTTGTGTTACTGAAGATGGATATGATATGCATACGTTACATGGCGGCAAAGTTTTGAAATGAAAATATTGAAAACACTTTCAGATAATGCAGTCTGAAAGAGATATTATTTAGAAGTGTTCTTTGATTTGGATGTTACACTTAGCTGGAAAACAAAGTAGGTCAATTGGATGGGTTTGTAACATCGACTAAGGGAAAATCTTCAGCCATTTTGAAAAGGGACAAGACACCGTTATTTACATCAAACTTCTGAAAAAGAAAATTAATTCTGTCCTTCAGGGAGGTGGGACGGAGAATACGTTTCTCAGCTGCTTGCCGTGAATAAATTATAATGATAAGTCTTGTGCCTTCGCAATATTGAAGGCGTTTTGATCATTAAGGCGACCCTCCCCGCTCAGTTTCCAGTTATTTTTCCGGAACGGATTCCGGCAATGATTCCCCTTTCCCCTTCCCAAAGGACGAGGCTCCTACGAGGACGCTTGAACTCCTTTCATCTTTCGTACTTGGAGTGATGCAAAACGCAAAATGATGGGCGGGACGTGCCATGAAATACCCCCCTTTCAGGTGAAAAATTTGTCGAAAAAAATACATGTCGTTTTGTTTGTAGACATCACTTGTCGGTCAGTGGAGTGGAAAGCGATTTGCGTGTCGTTGCCCTTTGATTTTCGCGTGTAGATGTTGTAACCCTTTATAGTTTCCTAGTACTTTTGCTATGTTAGTACCAGGAGTGTAGTAAGTCAGAGAAGCTTTCTGTGTTATTGAATCAAGAAGTGGGATGGGGCGAGCAAGATGTGAACATGGGATTATACTGAAAGTTAATATTCCTAGCATTTGTTTATCAGAATTTTGTGGTTTATAAATGATGATAATGATGAACGATTAATGAATCACTTTAAGCGCTATGTTAGTACCAAGAGTGTAGGAAGTCAGAAGAGCTTTGTGTATTATTGAATCAAGAAGAAGGGAGGGGCGAGCGAGATATTATGAACATAGGATTATACTCAAAGTTAATATTTGTAGCATTTTTTGTTTTCAGAATTTTGTGGTTTATAATACGTACCTTTATCTAATTTGCCTCGTAACGCTTTACAGTTTATAGTACTAGGAGAGTAGTAGGAAGTCAGTGGAGCCTTGTGTTTTACTAAAACAAGTTCGTGGCGAGGGAGTTTTGAACAATTGATATTTTTAGCATTTTTTTCAAAATTATGTGGTTTAGTTTGTGACGCGTGACTATCTTTAACTAACTTATTCTGTAAAGAAGTAAATTTTTTAATTCTATATTTGTAGGAGGTGATGTCTCGTAATCCTTTATAGTTTCCTGGTACCTACTCTACGTTAGTACCAGGAGCGTAGGAAACCAGTAGAACTTTATGTATTACTGTAACTTTGTGGCGAGAGATTTGAACATAAGAGTATCCTGAAACTAAAAATTTTTATTTTATCATTTTTTTTAAATTTTATAGTTTGTAACGCGAAGACACTATATTTATCTATAGGTACTGAATAGAGGTAATACTGTTTAATTCTGTTTGTAGTAGGTGATATCTCGTAACCCTTTATAGATTCTAATAGTACGTACTCTTTGTTTGTACCAGGATCGTAGGAAGTCAGAGGAGCTTTGTTTAATAATGAAACAAGAAGTCTGAGGGCGAGCGTGATTTAAATATGGGAGTATCTTGAAACTGAAAGTAATTATTTTTGGCATTATTTCAGGATTTAGTGGTGTGTGACGCGGAGAGTTTCTTACTTCTAAACTAATTCTGTAATGAGGTAAAATTGCTAGATTCTATATTTGTAGGTGGTGACGACGTCTCGTAAAGTCGTAACTCTTTATAGTTTCCTCGTACTTACTCTACGTCAGTATCAAGTTTGTGTTTTACTGAAACAATATCGGGGCGAGCGAGACAAAGAAGTATCCTGAAAGTAAAAATTAATATTTTAGCATGTTTCCAGAATTTTGTGGGTTTTTTAGTGGATAAAAATCATCCAAATGACATCCCCTGCTCTTGGGCGGAGCGGGTGATAGTGTCAGACTCTTACTGACTAAAAAACCCACCCCGTTCTTTCTTGCCTTTCATACCGGGGCTGAGCTACCTTTCGGAGCTAACCCTGGCCCCAGTAGGCTTCGACCCAGCTGGGCCCCTGCTGTTTCTGACAACATCTTGAGTCGCGCCGTCGACGACTTGTGTTCGGACTGGACAGTTACCGGACGGTCGGACAACGAGCTACCCATTGCTTGCCGTCCGCAAGCCCGCGCCTGCGCTGGCTATCGGAATCCCGGTGGCGACTGGGGCACTGTGAGCGCCGTTGCCTGATACGGTCGGCCTCCTCCTTTGGTAGCATTACTGCTTCGCAGAAGGAGGTGTCGGCCTGCCACTCCTCCTTGCTCCGGAACATGGCCTGTACCAAGGCCCGGCGCGAGAGATCGCCGCCGCTGATCTCCCCCTTGAGGGCACGGCGATGCTCTGCCCAAGCGGGGCACACCTCCACTGTGTGCTCCGCCGTGTCATCGCACAGAGGCGACACCCGGGCCTCACTTCCGAACGAATCCGGTGCACGTCATGTCATGCGGAAGGTGAGGACGCCGTGAGGTTTTTCCAGCCACGCGTCAAAGAGGGGACTTACCGCCATAATTGTGGCGTGCCCAAGAATTTTGTGGTTTTGTAAATTTTTAGCTAGCATCCAAACTTATTCTAAAAAGAGGTAAAATTGTTTGATTCTATATTTGTGGGAGGTAATATCTCGTAAAGTCGTAACCCTTTATAGTTTCCTGGTATCCACACTACGTTAGTACCGGGAGCGTAGGAAGTCAGTGGAGCTGAGCGGAGAACATTCGAGCAAAGAGTATTCTAAAACTTAATGTTGATATTTTAGCATTTTTTTTTTAATCTTACTGTTTGTAACGTTTCTTTTATCTAACTTCTAAACTATTTTTGTAAAGAGATAAAGTTGTGTGTTTCAATATTTGTAAGAAGTTTTTTTTTTTTTGTTTTTTTTTTTTTTTTTTTTAATTTAAATTCACTTTATTGTAGTTGCTGACAAAAAACCTAAAAAAAATAAAAATTCTCTTCTACTCTCTTTTTTGGTGGGAAATCATCAGTGACTCCTTCTGCTCTTAGTGGAGTGAAATCTCGAGTGCCAAATTTTTACTGACTAAAATCCTTCTGTCTTTAATTCTCTT